>CM073733.1:21277500-26277500 GCA_037113605.1 Calophaca sinica
GCATCAAAAGGAACTTCTTCATCGGGTGTGATCGTGGCTGCATGATCTTCCTCTATAAAGTCTAAAACAGAAATAATATATATACACACAAGCATGCAAACACATGGAGGTAAGAATAACACATATAAAGCGAGAAATGTAAAAGTGGAACGAGAGTATGATAGTCCATGGCAATAATACAAGAAATCACATATATTACAAATTGGACCTAGCTACCCTCTTCCACTTATCACATGTCTCTCTATGAGTTTGTGCATATTTTCATACTATTGTCACTGTACTCCCCATTTCCGATAGGAATACGTTGGCGAACCCCCTTTTCCGTTAGGGTTGCCGTCTCCCTTTCCCTATAGGGACACCCGCCTCCCTTTCCCGATAGAGACGGGACAACACTAGCCTAGTCCACAAAGTATCCCCCTTTCCCGATAGGGACATCCGTTCCCCCGTTCCCGATAGGGACAGAGTGAATCTAACCTGTGGAACGAGATATCCCCCTTTTTCGATAGGGATCCTCTCCACCTCACATTCCCGTTAAGAATGGAGTGGTCACTAATGTATTATGCTCTTGCATCCAACACCTGTTTATCATATGCCTCACATCATGTTATACTTGCATGTCCCAAAATATCCCCTTAATCATTTAAGTAATGTCACGAATTAGCTTTATACATATTAGCATGCTATGGTAACATATAACACCATTCCACACATAATGCATTTAAAACACGTTACCCTAAGCACGTTACTACCCACATATGGCGTATACAACACAATCCACCGATATGCACATTATCGGACAATCATATTTAATAATAAATAAAACCTGTATTGACTGATGGGTCTACAACGCCTATCCTTAAATGACGCAGACCGTAACCTCTATCCTTAGGTGTTACTGACATTAACCCCTGGTAGGGCTTAGGTCACCCTACACCTGCCAAACAATAAATTCTACTAAACATATCCCAATGAAAGTGCATTCTTTCTCCCACCTGGATTTCGGAGTAACCAGAACCTCTAAGCAACGCTTAAACTTTGTCACAGCCGAGGTTTTATCCACCCTCCAGCTGTACTCACGATCTTCTCCACCCCCATGTGGAGTTTTGTCTGACAAGGTTGAACCGAGGACTGGGGCTTAAGTAACCAGCAAGGTACTTTCGGGTTACTTAAGCCCCAGAGTCCCGGGTTCGAACCTTGCCGGAGGCAAAAACTCCACATGGGGCGGACAAGATCGTGAGTACAGTTGGATGGTGGATAAAACCTCGGCTGTGACAAAAAAGGCGCATTTTATTGTAATTATTTTAATTACGCGTGGTGTATGTGAATGATTAAATTATTTCTTTTATTGTAATTATTAGTGTAATTACCTTGAATTTTATTTAGTATAATTATGATGTGCGACGGGACTTTAAAAAAAATAAAAGGGGCGCCCAAGAAAGGGGGTAGGTGGTGCCTAGAGTTTTTAAGCCCAAGGTAGTTGTGCAGAGTTTTTTTTAAGTGTTGGCCTTAGTGTTATGGGTCTTCTCCAACCCATCCCATTTAGCAACTTGAGTAACCCAACACTATTAGCTTAGGCACTCAAAACCCTACTCCTCTAATCAGAATTTTATTCTCTCCTTCCTCCCTTCTCTCTCTAATATCACGCCTCCCTAATAAAGAAGAGGCACCCCATTTCGCCTTTGATCATCCTTCCATCACGCCAAAGTAAGGACAATTGTGTATTCCCATCATATTAGAGAGTGTTCGCGATCCCCTAAAGGTTGGGTAAGCCTTGTAATTCTTTCTTTCCTAATTCTAGGCACTAGGGATTTGGAATTTGGGGATTTTAACAATTCTTTTAAATTCCTTGTTATTCGTAGTGAACCCTTCTCCGTAGGATCGAATCGAACTTTGTCATCATCCCTCTCACATTGGAAGGTTGCGCTACTACTTAAGTAAGGGGGGAGATTATTGTGGTTGGGAATATTTAAGGGAATAGGTGAAGGGTTGTCCTTGAACTTCGTTGTTTGATAATAGTTTTAAAGAAATTCTATTTTTAATGTTTATGAATGATTTAACCATGATTTTAAATAAATTATATACATTATGCTTGCTGTTTTTGAATGATTAAATGGTCGTTAAAGTTGTTTAATGGCTGTATGGATAAAGAAAAAATTTTGTTTCGATGTTTGAGATGTGATCGTGTTGTCGTGACACTAAATTGACATGTTCGTTAATTTTTGTGATGGTTTGTAGTGTCGAAATTGATGCATTATGCTTTGAGGTGCTATGAATAATTAAAAGAGGTGTTGTTTTTTTATGCCTACTGTCATTTGGAATTTAGAGTAATTTATCTTGTCTCGTTTAAAATTTATGTCGTAGCATTTTATTGAAAAGGAGCTGCCATAACTATTTTGGAAAATTAGAGAACCTGGCTAGAGCCTCAAGAACTACTCTTAATTATTAATAAAGATTTTTACTTGGCTGTTAATATTATTTATGGTGTCCCTAAATGTTTAGAACCATATAAAAATAGGTGAAAGCATGCGAAAACGTTTTTATACGAAAACGCAGCATTGCTGTCCAGTTTTCTGTTTTCCTGCAGATTTTGTGCAGCTGCTGTTTCTGTTTCTGTTATGCAGAATTATGTGGTGCAGATTTCTGTTTTCTGCAGAATTTCTATAGTTGCTGTTTCTGTTTTCTGTGTGCTGTTTATTGCTGCGAAAATTGCTGTCTTTTCTGCAGAATTTGTGTAGTTGCTGTTCTGTTTCTGTGTGCATATTGCTATTGCAAAATTTTGCTGCTTTTTTGCAGAAAATGTGTAGTTGCTGTACTGTTTCTGTATACAGATTTTTGTTGCGAATATTTCTGTTTTTCTGCAGAATTTGTGTAATTGCTGTTTTCGTTTCTGTGTTCTGCAGATTTTAATTACTCGATTAAGAAATGATTATTCTATAAATTATTTTTCGATTCGCTTATTATTTTGTGATGATGATTGTGAAAAGTCCACGTTTGTGGCGATAACATTGAAAGGATAAATGACCTTGTGTGTAAGTCACCTAGCTATAAGTAGCCATAATGGGACTTGAGTCAATCTTTGTGAGATGATCCTAGCCATATGGGCCATGATGGATTGTTGATGAAAAATTGGACTGTGATATTCGAAGGAAACCCGACTTTGTGTATATGATTGACATACCAAACCTTGATTAGGATTTGGGGGGAACGACCGTTGAAATAAAAGGGGGAGGCCAATAGAAGTGAGCCTTCGTGGTAGATAATCCTGGCCTTGGGGATGAGATACGAAATCTGTGGCACCTAAGTGACTCAAGCTGCAACTTGATATCGGGAAGCTACTTGCAAGATTACGTGACTCCCGACAGTCCCCATACATTATCATGACTAGTGAGAGTATGAGGTAACGAGGTGATCACCGCAAATGCTCTCCCTTAATAAACCAAGTATGTACTCCTAGTCCGCTTCTCAGAGTAGTAGATGGTACCACATGCATATGAAGTAGAGTTGCTAGTGTCTGCATTTTTCTCGAAATAGTTATCTGACTCTGAGACTGGTGAATTTTATCTACGTGTGCTTATGATTTTAAATGTGAGTGTCGTATTTTGTGTATGTAATGTGGTGTATGTTTATATGAGTTTGTATTGCTATATATATATACACTATTTTATTCATTTATTCTTTCTAAATATCACCACAACTCAACTACAACATACTCACTCCTCTTTGTTTGTATGTCTCTTTGTACGTTTCCTGTTAAATTGCAGATACTTCTAATCCAGGAGTTAGTGGCTAAACTGAAGAACACAAGTGCCTGCTGAATTTTGTTTTATGATATTATTTTTATTTTTAGTTGTGAACTACGAAATTTCTTTGGTTTAACTTAGATTATGTAATAGCTTTCAGATAATGTGACAAAAATACTTTTGGGGGTTTATTTGGTTTATTTAGCTTTATCGGATTTATTTCTAAATAGATACTCGTTTTATTAATTTGGAAAAATTGACTTGAAGTTTTATTGAAATGTGACACTCTCGTACCATAAGAATTTTACGTGGATTAAATTTGATTACGTTAATTTTATTTGTTTAAATTTTTACACTATTTCCGCACGATGATATTTATTAGGCAATTATTTGAAAATCAAACACGTAGAAATTTTCATTTCTCTTTATTTGAATAATTTTATTTTATTCAAAACGGGGTTAAGGGTGTCACATTAAGTGGTATCAGAGCAGTTCGGTCTTACCGGACTGTGTATGTGTCTGTTGTGCTTTTCTGTGTACTTTGTGACCATTGTTTGATTTGTTTTGTGTAATCTTTGATTTGATTGTGTTGCTTGTACTCAGACTTACTAAGTAGCTTTGCTTTCTGCTAGAGTAGGAGGTAATGGCTACTGGTAGGAACGATTGTGTGATTGCTGATGCTCTCTAGACCACGGAGAGGAATTAGAGTTCAGTAGGCCCGTCCGGCCAATATGTTATGTATTTTCTATGCTGGTTGTGTACTCTGTAACATGATGTCACTTTTGTGTTTATTACATTGTCTCTATGATATTATAACATGTTGATTATGTGGAAATTTTGCATCTATGATTATATGTTCATGCCTTGAGTGATCTGTGTAACCATGTAGTATGTTGTTATTAAATTTTTGTGTGGTACAGTCGATGCGTGTGCGACTTCTGAACTGCTTAACGAAGGTGTCCACGTGATTCTGAGTTTGCAAGACTAATAAATTTGCATGATTTGTGTACCAATGTGACTCATGTGTCTGTGTGATCTGAGTCTGCCTTATCTGTGAATTTTTTTAGAACCATTAAATGCATAAATTATGTATCTGTATACATGCTATTGTGACGTGTTGGTTTTGTGTTATTGCTATTTTAATTAGTCATTTACTTATTTACCTTGTAATTGATTTAGTCTGTTTGTCTCTTTCACAAGTTGACATCATTTTCGGAATTGATTTATTATCCCTCGATCCATTCTTGCTAAACTGTTTTGACAGAATCATGTGCTTGAAAATATTGTTGTGTCTCGGATTTTCCTTAGGGAAGAGCCTAAATGTACATAACGATTTGTGCCATGACTAAGACAGAATAACCATGTGATATGCTCTTGTTAAAGTTTTGCATTGTATAATCAATGCATGTGAACCCTCTAAATCGCTTAACGTATGTGCTCATGTGATTTGAGTCTGCAAGATTTGTGAAACTGCATGAATTACGTGTCAGTGCGACTCTGTGCCGTATGACTCCTATAATTATGCAAACCTTGTCTTGATAAAATCTGTACACTTGTACGTAACCTTAGCATCGATGTGAACTCTACATATGTGTGACGTGCTCTGTGAAAAGTTGTATCCTGCATTATCTACACCGATTGTAAGATTTCCCTTGTTTGGGGTATCCGGTAGCCCCGAATGTGCCTTTATATGAATGATGCTGTAGCCATTGTACGAGCAATGGTGTAGTTGGATCTTCTTTAAATGCAATATCAATGCAATGGTCATAAAATAAGGAAAACAGGTATTATTTTCTTGCTTTGATGCTACCCGTTGTAGAAGCTTCACTTCCATTTTCTCATATTTTGATAAAATTTCTCATTAAATTCTTTAACAACTATTGTTATAGCAATATACATGTAAAGGATCATGAACCCAAGTGGATTGAAGTGATATTTAGTTGTCTCTGACTAGCATGCATATATCTTACCGAACAAATATCTGTTATCCCAAAATATGGTGTCTCTCTGTCTCCCACTAATCAAAAGATAGAGATATGCATATGTGTTAATAAGTTATAATTTTATTTATGACATGGCAAATTGTCATTGGTGGGGGGACAGAGAATGTGACAGGAAAGTGAGATAAGAGATTTTCATCCATATCTTACCTGTTATACTTTTTTTTAATGCAGGGTTTCATTTGGTCATAGCATGGGTTGGTAGTTTTGAAAGTCGTGTGTCCTAACTCATTTTACTCTTTGTAACAGTGTCCATAAAGCTTTATAATTGAGGGATGGAGGCTCAAACCACCTTGGGAAATATATTCATGAGGGACTTGATACTTGGTATTCTTTATTCATTATTCATTATGAGGTAAGAAATAATTCTCATGTGAATTTTATCATCTTATTTTTGACTTCCATGCTAATTTTTCTGTCTAACTGATGTATCTCATGTACAAAGTATATTTTTGGGATTGCCTACTGTATGCTAATGATAAATCACTGCTGATCACGCCACTATATTTTCCAAATATCAAGTGATTTAAAAAATGCTCTGAGATTTAAAAATTTGACTGTACCTTGCTAGGTAGAAGTGCATCGCCTTAAAAGTATATAGCTTTTCAATTACTACAAGCAAGATGCATCTCCCATGAGATGTAGTTTATGACAGAATTTACTTTAATATATCGTATTGTCTCTTCCAGGATCAAATGAACATTAAATGTTGTTTATATCCATTTTCAGCTTAGGGAATGTACAACAAAACTTCTTTCTGAATTGTTCTTCCATTCTCTGTTTCTTTTTTAATTTTCACTGTACAACCAAATAGGGTTTGAGATAGATTCTCATAATTTTTATTCAACCACTATAAAAAATAATATTCTTTTTCTTTTTACTTCTAGACTGAGTTTTTCAATGTTATTTATGCTACTCTGCATATTTTTTCAGCA
Source organism: Calophaca sinica (assembly GCA_037113605.1). NCBI lineage: Eukaryota > Viridiplantae > Streptophyta > Magnoliopsida > Fabales > Fabaceae > Calophaca > Calophaca sinica. Next base: position 21,284,176 of record CM073733.1, read on the forward strand.
AGTGATATGGATACTTGGCTGCAGAATGGAATTGTAGATGATAGGATGCATTCTGATGGAGCTGTATATGAAGGTGGGCTTTATATTATGTTCAATGTATTGCTTATAGAATCTCATCAGAAGCTCTGAAGTATGTAGCATTGACTCCCTCTTAGATGTGCTTGGCCCTTTTTGTGGTGTAGGATATATACACGGTAGGATACCCCAACGATTTAGATTAACAGAATTTCAGTATTTCCGTCAGAACTTGGAAAGTTTTGCCAGGTTTCTCCTGTCCCTTGAGTTCAATTAGTTTTAGAGTGATTTTAGCAATTTAGCAAATCACATTTGAATTTCTTTTGTTTGTCTTCTTTTTTATTGCCTCAATGTATACTAACAACTCATGCATTAGTCTTTTTTATGTACAAACACTTCATACATGCTTTTCACAACTATTTAATTGGGATTCGTTTTTTATTTCTTCATGCGAATATCCTTTAGGATAACTAGAATGTAGGCTCCTGGGAAGATGCATCTTGTGTTTCAGCAGCTGGGTATGTTTCAACCATAGTTGTCAAAATCGGACCGGACCGGCCGGTCCGACTGGGAACCGGACCCCTGTCCGGTCCGTTTGAACCTTAAAACCGGATTGTAGTCGAGCCGGCCTAAAAACCGAAAAATCGGTAAAAAACCAGCCAAAACCGGGAAAACCGGAAAAAAAAGGGACAAAACCGAGAACCGGGCGGTTCAACAAAAATTTTTTTTTTTATTTTTTTTTTTTTAAAAAAAATGGTAAATGACATTATTTTTGACACATAAGAGATTTTATATCCATTTTTTCACGTTGATGAGTTAAATTAAATATTATAATAAAATTTAAAATTAATTTATATATTAATATAAATTATGAGAATACTTACATTATAGTGTATTTGTAATTATTGAATATTAGAAAATTATTATAACATATTTATTTTAGTTTAATATGTAATTTTTGCATGTTATATGTTGACATATAACATTTTAAGCATAGTTTAATTTTTTATGTTGTGATGTTATGAATATTATGTTATTTTTTATTTATTAGTGCTTTATATGTTATATTAAAAATTTTAAAAATATAATTTAATTCATTTCCGGTCCGACCCCGGTTCGACCTCGGTCCGACCTTTGAACCTTGAACCCGTGCCTACACCGGTTCAGTATCCGGTCCGGTTTTGATAACCTTGGTTTCAACAGTGTACAATTGTTTTTTTTAAATGTTCTGGAAATAAAGGAGAGTTATGTGTGTTACGACTGAAATTCACACTGCCATGTATGATGATAAAGCAGTGGGAAAATCAGAAAGAACAAATGCTCCCATTAGAGGGAATGAACGGCTATTATAAGCAATTCACAATCATCTTAAGCATGGTGCTATAGTTGCTGCTTTGTGCGGGCACAATTTCTATTGCAGTGCAACTTTCAACTGGTTAAGGAGTTAAAAGCGGAGGCAAATAGATTACTAGATCTCCAAGTCATTGCTATACATTTGGTTGATGACTTTATTTGATGACATTGCTCTATCAAAATGCTTTGTTGTAATATATAGCACACCATGGATAATTCATTTTTTTTTTGTTCTTATGAATGCTATTGATGGATGATTAGGCAGCAATGAACACCAAGGGGAAGTTGGTTCGGAGGAGATTGTTGATTCTAGGCTTGAGGGGAAATGTGATTTCCAAGAGCTGAATGAAGTGGAAGAACATGCCTACATCAAATATTAGAGAATATTGATATTTCAGGGAGATATAATGTAATAGTAGATATTTAAATTGGTGAATATTTATATTTTTTTTACTATTACTTTAAAACTATTATGTATTAATCATTATTATAATTAGTAGATATTTAAATTGGTGAATATTTATTTTACTTGACTATTACTTTAAAAATTATTATGTATAAATCATTATTATCTCATTGTTATTCTCTGCACTGTTAATTTATATTCAATTCTAAACGCATGCAGCATACACACACGTTTAGAAAAAATCCCAAAAATATTTTGCAGGGTATAAAACTTTATTTCACTAAAGGGCGTACACCCATTATTTTGTTGTTAGGTTTTTGTCATATTTCTTTTAAAAGAATTAACACGTTAATTTGATATTGTATATCGTGTGTAGCATGAGCCATCACATAGAGGCGGATATTTTACATGATAAATATTGATAAAGCCATAAATGTAACGAAACTTTAATTATACGATAAAAATTTATTACAAATATATTGAACATTTTGCATGATAGAAGTAATAATTTATTTTTCACATCAAGTATTTCTATTCTACTAATGTCAATTACCCCGTGCATGACACGGGTCGGTTACTCTAGTTATATACAATGGAACTTAAAAATTTCAAAAATCATCCATGGTGTAATGTGTAAAAGGAATTACTTAGCTTTAAATTATTGAAATATTTTAAGCACTGATTGAAGTATTTTCTTTATAAGCAATCATTTTCCAGTGCCGTTTATAAATATGATTTTAAGATTTGGCAAAAAATAAATAAAAATTCCCGAGACCATTATACACGTATACATGCTTAAGGTAAGGCTTAAATGTTTGGCTATAAACACCCGACATTTAACATTAGCCTAAAAATGTTCATCAATCAATTTTTAAAATAAAAAAAACGTTAGCTAAAATTAATAGCATAACGCGGATGTAAATAATATCTTGAAAATCTTCAACCAAGAAAAAAAAGGAATAATAAAAATGAATTTCCTACTATTTATAAACATCAATACAACTAACATTTACGATGGACCCAGCTGGCGACTCTCTAATAGTAGCTTCGTAACAAATGCATTCCTATATTAAGAAGAAAATCCGGATTCACTGTATTAAAAAATGATTTATTTACTGCAGTTAAAAAATTGGAGCCACAGGATAAAAATTTCAAACGACTCACATTTTGAACGGAGCTGGTGAAACGTAAGCCGTTTGTTCTTAACAGGAAACGTATCTGCCGGGAGGTAAGCTACTCTCTATTTCTAGAAAAAATAAAATAAAAATCAATTTAAAAGAGAGATAGACACAAATATTTTAAATAATTTAAATTTTTTTAAATAATAATAAAAATTTGTTATACTAAATCATACCGAATTTTTTTTTTGTGTTTATCTCTCTTTTAAATAGACTCTTTATTTCTCAAAAAAAAAGAAATAGAGAGAATCTCAACTCATTCAATGCAGAGTGTTAATTTAACATCTATCTATTTATATATATATACAACTTGGCATTCAGACATACAGTGATATATCTAGACAAATAGGAATTTTTGAATGTTTGGGGGAATTGGAATTGGAAATGGAGAGTGGTGATGGTGAGGGCAGTTTCAAAGAAGGCAGTAGGAGGATGAGTTTCAGGGTTGGTGCCAATTCATCACTAAGGAGGAACAGTGATGATGAAGATGAAGATGAAGAAACTCTCAAATGGACTTCAATTCAAAGGCTTCCCACGGTTGCACGTTTGAGGAGAGGTTTGTTGACTACCCCGGAAGGAGAGGCCACTGAAATAATGGACGTACAAAAACTTGGGCTTCAAGAAAGGAGATATTTGCTTCAAAGACTTGTCACCATTGCTGACTTGGACAACAATGATGAGAGCTTCTTGTTGAAGCTCATGAGGGATCGCATTGATAGGTCACAATACATTAATTCCACTCTTCTATTTTATTTTTATCTTTCTGTGTGTGTGTGTGTTTTATTCTTTTTTGTTGCCTCATAAAAAATGCACTGATTTCTTCACTTTCTCCTAATTGCATGCCATGACATCACAGAGTTGGAGTTGATATTCCTACAATTGAAGTCCGATTCGAGCACTTGAAGGTCGAAGCAGAAGTTCGCTTAGGAAGGAGAGCGTTTCCCACCATCACTAACTACATGCTTGATATGGTAGAGGTAACTAAGAACATTATTCAGCATCAAAAGTTTAGAGCTTTCGATATAATCTCATTGATGAAGATAGACAACCCTAATACACTAATTCCCCCTTTTTTTCCGGGTTTTCAAAGGCTCCATTGAACTCTATACTAAGTAGAAGAAGACAACATATGAATATTCTCCAAGATGTTAGTGGAATAATAAAGCCTGGCAGGTAAGAATGAAATGAATATATAATCCAAGTATGATGTGATATGTATCATTAAAATGACAAGACCATAAGGACCTACCTTGTATATCCAAATATAATATTTTTACATTAATTTGCTACTGTATCTCTAGGATGACATTGCTTTTGGGCCCTCCAAGTTCTGGAAAGACCACACTCCTGTTGGCCTTGGCTGGAGAACTTGATTCCAAGCTAAAGGTTAAAACATAAATGAAAAGATGTTTAATTGTTAAATGATGTTTTTATGTTTGCGCTCTGGTTATTTCATTTTGGGTTTCTAGCTAATAAGGTGCATTTTCATGATCAGTACACTGGAAAGGTGACTTATAATGGTCATGAGATGAATGAGTTTGTACCCCAAAGAAGTGCTGCTTATGTCAGTCAAAATGATCTTCACCTTGGAGAATTGACTGTTAGAGAAACCTTGGCCTTCTCAGCGAGAGTCCAAGGTGTTCGACCTCGCTATGGTTAGTATTCGGCATTGCGTTTTTTGCTATTAGTTTCATATCAATGCAATTTCAAAATAGAAGCTGATATTTGCAAAAGAATTATAAAATGTTTTTCATATTGTGCAGATATGCTAGCAGAGGTGTCTAGAAGAGAGAAAGAGGCAAACATTATCCCTGATCCAGATATAGATGTCTATATGAAGGTAAGAGAAAGTGCAAAATCTATTTCTTTTCCTGGTTTCCATTTATGAATAGAATGGATAATAACACAGTGGATGGACTTGTGACTTATAATGCTTAGGCTGCTGCAACTGAGGGCCAGAGAGCAAAGCTTGTAACAGATTATATTTTAAAGGTAAACTTTATACACTTAAAAGTTAAAACCTTGTCACTGATGAAATTTTGTGTTAATTTATCTTTTTATTTGCTTTATGTTTTCAGATTTTGAGACTGGAGTTCTGTGCAGATTCTAAGGTGGGAAATGCAATGTCACGAGGTATCTCTATAGGACAAAGGAAATGTGTTACAATAGGTAAAACAAACTTTGGTTTCAATATTTAAGTATGTCCTGATTAATAACCACAATAAATTGATAATGTAAGAATCTTTAGTAATTATAAATCTATAAATACAGGGGAGATGCTGGTAGGACCAACTAAAGCCTTTTTCATGGATGAAATATCTACTGGTTTGGATAGCTCAACAACATTTCAAATTGTGAAATCACTGAAGCAATTTGTCCACCTTCTCAAAAGAACTGCTGTGATCTCAATCCTACAGCCATCACCAGAGACTTACAATCTTTTTGAGGACATTATTCTACTCTCTGGGGGACATATTGTGTACCAGGGTCCTTGTGAACAAGTGCTTGATTTTTTTGCTTCAGTGGGTTTTACATGTCCTCAGAGGAAAGCTGTGGTAGACTTTTTGCAAGAAGTAAGTGCAACTTAATCTTCTTTCTAGAGTCTGCAAGTGCAAGGTTACAACTTACAAGTGAGTTTGAACTACTTAATTTTGGCTATAATGTTTTAGGTGACATCAGTGAAAGATCAGGAGCAATATTGGGCACATAAAGAAAAGCCTTATAGATTTGTTACACCCAAAGAGTTTGCAGAGGCATTTGAGTCATCTCATGTTGGGAGAAGCCTTGGTAAACTCAATTTGACAAGTCTAAAAGCCACCCAGTTGCTTTGACAACCAACAAGTATGGAATCGGAAGTTGGGAATTGTTCAAAGCTTGCTTATCAAGAGAATATTTACTCATGAAGCGCAATTCTTTTTACTATATCTTCAAACTTTTCCTAGTAGGTTTTAACAATGTAGTTTTTCACTTTATGCACACTTCATATAAATCCATTACTAACACTTTTGTCTTCCTCTAAGATCGCTGTGGTGGCCATCGTCACCATGTCCGTTTTCCTCCCGACTCAGAAGCACCATGATTCATTGACTGATGGGGGCATTTATGCTGGTGCATTGTTCTATGGAAGTAATGTAATTATGTTGAATGGATTTGCTGAACTTGCCATGATAGTTGGGAGGCTTCCCGTGTTTTACAAGCAAAGGGACTTACTCTTTTTCCCTTCATGGGCATATGCTCTTACTTCTTGGATCCTAAAAGTCCCCATAAATTTTGCAGAAGTGGCTGTTTGGGTGTTCTTTACCTATTCTGTCATTGGTGATCCAAAAGTTATTGGAAGGTAAAAGAGAAATGTTTTCAATGCATATTCGACAAAACTTGTCAAGTGATCCTCTCCCTCTTTTATCTTTCCCATCAAATTTTGAATCCTGATGAAATGTGTGAATAACATGTCTTTGAAGGACATTCCTTCTTCTAGTGGTTGTCAACCAAATGGCTTCTGCGTTCTGCCGATTTGTTGCAGCAGTTGGTAGAGAAATGTCAATGGCCGCCACACTTGGGACATTTTCATTGGGCATGCTTATTGTTGTGGCGTCGAAAGGTATCATAACAAAGATCAGATATCAATGTTGATGTTTTTCCTATATATTTTTGTTGTAGACTTGGAATAACAATACTGCTCCTTTTGTGCCGTATGCTTGCTTACAGACAATATAAAAAAGTGGTGGTTATGGGAATTCTGGATATCACCTACAATGTATGGACAGAATGCCTTGGCGAATAACGGGTTCCATGGGAAGACATGGAGACATGTATGCTATTCACTAATCTAGATCTTCATTTTTGTGCTTCCTTATCACATAAAAATAATCTCATTTCTGGATATGTATATGTTCTTATGAAAGGTTCTACCTAACTCAACGGAACCTCTAGGTGTTGAAGTTTTGAAATCTCGTGGGTTCTTTACTCAGACCTACTGGTACTGGATAGGTTTTGGAGCATTGATTGGATACACGTTACTGTTCATCATTGGTTACATTGTTTCTCTCACTTTCTTGAACCGTGAGGTTCTTCAACCTTGAATGTTTTATAAACAAATAAAATCCTTAAGTATACTAATATTATATATTGATTATGCAGCGCCGGAAGAACATCAGGTTGTTAAATCCTCTCAGTCTTTATCCAGGAAGCAACAATCTGTAATGGACAGTAAACATAACAGGAAAAGAGGAATGATTCTTCCTTTTGAACCACTTTGTATCACCTTTGATGAAGTAACATATTCTGTTGATGTGACAAAGGTAATATTTAATGAACAAAATAAGCTAATTGAGAAACACTTGTGTTAAATTTTAATAGTATATATGATAGTTAAAAAAATAAGCTTACAGAATACTTGCATAAAACATGCAGGAGATGAAGAATCAGGGAGTTCTTGGGGATAGGTTGAATCTTTTGAAGGGTCTCAGTGGCGCTTTCAGGCCAGGTGTTCTCACAGCACTAATGGGTGTCACCGGTGCTGGTAAAACAACTCTAATGGATGTATTAGCCGGAAGAAAAACCAGGGGATATATTAGTGGCGATATCAAAATTTCTGGCTATCCAAAGAAGCAAGAAACCTTTACAAGAATTTTTGGATACTGTGAACAAAATGATATTCACTCTCCTTATATCACTGTATATGAATCCTTGCTTTATTCAGCAAGGCTCCGATTGCCTGCAGATATCAGTGTTGAAACCAGGAAGGTTGGTATCTAAATCTTGTGTGTGTTGTTTTTTTTTACTTCCCTTTTTGAACAGCAAATGTTATTGTTAGCGTGTTATGTTTTTTTTTGGGGGGGGGGGGGATTGAACCCTGCACTCTTATCCTCTAATCTAACCCCTTTGTCTCTTCCCCAAAACCACCAAATCATCTTATCACTCCTCTGCGTACGTGTTGTGTATGTGTAGAATATGCCCACAAGCATGCCCTTCTTTTTACCTTACAGTGTGCATGCTTTACACATCCTGTATTATTTTGTGTTGCTACTTTGCTGACTTCTTTAATATTTGCACTGATGAAGTAACTTTAGAACTCACTTCACCAGATTGTTCTAGATTAATATTATGTATATCTTCAGGTCTATCCTTTTTTCTTTTGTTAACTGCTTTTAAGTATGACCTAAATAGTTAACCTTAAGCTGGTTCACCGGGTTGTTTTGAAGTATAGCCTATTTAGTGACACTGCATTGATTAGCAGGTGTTGCATTATTTGAATATTGTAGTAATTCTCTATATTGTTGGTGCTGCATTCAAATTCATATATATTATTTTGCATGTACATTATCTCAGCAGCTGAGTGAAGAAGCACGACACATAGTGATTCCATTTGTAGTTAATGTTGGAAGAAAAAAGAGTGTGGCAACCAAAAAAAACATAGTTGGATGTTTTATCCATATTAACAATCTTGGAGCTAACTAATGGTTGCAGATGTTCATTGAGGAAGTTATGGAGCTTGTGGAACTAAACACACTACAGGATGCAATTGTTGGATTGTCTGGTGTCAATGGTCTCTCGACACAACAGCGCAAAAGGCTAACTATTGCAGTTGAGTTAGTGGCTAATCCTTCTATAATATTCATGGATAAGCCAACTTCTGGGCTAGATGCAAGAGCTTCTGCTATTGTAATGAGAGCAGTTAGGAACGTAGTGGATACTGGAAGAACAGTTGTGTGTGCCATTCATCAGCCAAACATTGATATATTTGAATCTTTTGACGAGGTAAAATAAGATGAGTAAAAAATTATATCAATTTTACTTTTAGTTCATTTTCTTCCACTAAAAAGCTTCTGATCTTTGTCTTCATTGAAATGTAGCTTTTCTTAATGAAGCAAGGAGGGCAAGTGATATATGTAGGGCCAATTGGACGTCATTCTTCCCATTTAATAAGTTACTTTGAGGTAAAATTGTTATGAAAATTTGGCAATTGAAGTGCATGGTTCTACTTTTTTTATGTTAATCTTGGCAAAAATTTCATTCGCGTGCGCGCTTTTGTCATGAAGGGAATTCAAGGGGTCAATAAGATTAAAGATGGCTGTAACCCAGCAACTTGGATGTTGGAAATCACGGCATCAGCAAAAGAAATGGAATTGGGGATTGATTTTGCTGAGGTTTACAAAAATTTAGAATTATACAGGTATTTTCAATTCTATGAAGTCCAATCAAACTACTGATCTAGAAAATAATGCTATAGAAAGCAATTTGATGAGGAAAAAGTATAAGCAGAATTTTGTTTGTTATTCACAGTTTGCTGATGTAAACTGTTTTGTGTGACATTTGTTTTAGGAGAAACAAAGCTCTTATTGCAGAATTGAGCATTCCAGCTCCTGGTTTGGAGGATCTTTATTTTCATTCAAAGTACTCAATGCATTTTTTTAACCAATGCATGGCTTGTTTATGGAAACAACATTGGTCATACTGGCGGAATCCGCAATACAATGCATTAAGGTTTCTCTTCACCACTGTTGCCTCCATATTTTTTGGAAGCATGTTTTATAACTGTGGCTCCAAAATGTAAGTCACAAACTAGAAAATGCTATGCCTTTCAAACATTTATTTTGCTTCCATTTTTTTTTGTGTTCTAAAAGTAAGTTCGCACACATCAATTAATTACAGTGAAAAGCCACAAGATATCTCTAATTGCATGGCTTCAATGTTGATTACTGTTCTACTTATTGGTATTAAGAATGCTAATTCTGTGCAAGGAGTGGTGAGTATAGAGAGAGTAGTCTTCTATAGGGAAAAGGCAGCCGGAATGTATTCTTCTTTGGCATATGCTATTAGTCAGGTAAGTGGTTTTCTTTAGCCTTTATTTATATTCTCATCTAAATGATATACCTCATTGTGTATTTCTTTTTCCCCTCCTTCCAATCTTCATATTTTCATGCAGGCTCTGATTGAAATCCCCTTATGTTCTATTACAAGCTTTGGTCTATGGAATTATAGTTTATGCAATGGTTGGTTATGAGTGGACTATGACTAAAGTTTTTTGGTACATATATTTTGTGTTCTTCACCTCCCTATACTTCACCTATTATGGCATGATGTCACTAGCCATGACCCCAAACCAAAGCATTGCTGCTTTATTTACTCGTCCATCCTTTGTATTATGGAATCTTTTCTCAGGATATGTAGTCCCACCTCCGGTAAGTTTAGCTTCCTTTGATTATTAATGCAGATTTTACATTCTAGGCATTTGTGTATAAATTAAGGTTTAACTACTCTCAAAGTCGTTGAACTATTTGAGAATCTTTAAATAGGTCCATGAACTAAAAACATTTACAGTTAGGCTCCTGAACTTGTTAATATTTGAATTGGGTCCCTACATTTTAATTGAGTCCCTGGACATTTAAATAATTTGTAATTAAATTCCTGCATTGTTGCAAATTATTTAAAAGTTCAGGGACCTGATTAAAATATAGGGACCTAATTACAAATTATTTAAAAATTCAGGAACTCAATTACAAAAAAATTTAGTTCACAGACCTATTTAAAAATTTTCAAATAGTTCAGGGGCTTACAGAGTAATTAAACCTATAATTAATTAATTTTTATTCTTTCATTTTTTTTTTGATAAATTATTTTTTCATTTTTTTGACATGGGCTGAAAGAGAATTCCAACATGGTGGAGATGGTATTATTGGGCAAATCCAGTAGCGTGGAGTTTGTATGGATTGGTGGTTTCACAGTTTGGAGATATAAAAGATCATATTGAGTTTAATGGAAGAAGTGTTTCAGTAGAAGAGTTTTTGAAAAATCAATTTGGTTTTCAACGTGATTTTTTGGGAGTAGCTGCAACTATAGTTGTTGGATTTACGGTAGCTTTTGTATTGGTTTTTGTTATGTCTATCAAGACGTTTAATTTCTAATCACGTTAAGTGTACCATTATAAATATTTGTAGTAGAATGTTAGTAGTATTTTGCACAGAATAAAAACGCATAGGCTTCTAATTTGTTTTTTATTATCAATTTGGAGATGTATGTTCATTGCCTAACGCCTTACAATTTTTTTTTGTTACAACCGCAAGAAAAAAGAAAAAGGAACAAAAACAACAGGACTAACTCCTAATAAAACCAACCCCACTGGCATCAGCCAACAGGTGTACCTGTAATCCTGGCGGAAAATCCCGAAAGTGAACTACGAACGCTAAGGAGTTCGCACCAAGCTTGGCAAGAAAATTAGCACAATGGTTCCTCTTCCTAAAGTTATGATGGACACTGCAAATCCAATCTCTCCTCAGAAAGGACTGAATGACCTTGTGTTTATGGGAAAATTTAGTTTATGGTATGATTCTACCAGTTTTGATGATCTTGAATGATCTACCAAATTCATCAAACAAACAAATAAATTTTGATGATCAAACGATTATGAATTCGAACGAGTTACGTGGTAATCTCGTTTCTGAAAACAATGGTTTCTTTTAAATATAACGGTCAAACACTCGACACGTTAATTGTTCTTTAATATTCTTGGCTTTTAAGCCATTAATTGTTAAGTTTTATGCCAAATTTGGTTATGATGATCCAATTAACAACAAGTTGTTGTCGAAATGGCATTACAGACTCAAATAAACAAGATTGGCTGTCGAAAGCCAATAACTTTGTTTACAAGTAAGTTAGAGCAGAATTTAAAACAAAAATGTACTACTGCAATATTATGGGGCATACATCACTAAAGCCTAACATGCAGTTGAAGTTAATGCAGAAATGTGAGAGAAAACAAGTAAAACTGCTAAAGGACATGAATTTAAGTGAAAACGTGTAAATGCAGAAATTTAAATAACAGAAGCATAAAGAGCATGAATTTGAAATAGAAAAGCATGTAAATGACTTTAAAAGTAAGAATGCGTAAAACAAAGAAATGACAGGGAAATAAAGGATGTAAATTCAAAGCGAGAAAGCATAAATTGATTGGAAGATAAATGACATAAAGCGGAAGTGGAAAGAAATAAAAATAGATTGAAACTTGATAAAAATGCGAGAAAGATAAGGTGTGGAAGGCATACGATGATCGTTTTAGTTAATCTTCTTTAGCCGTCGAGATATTAGGAACTAGATCATGTATCCAACCTTGATTACATCGTACAACCTACTATTTATAGGCAAAAATATGAAAACTGCTTAACATCCAACCTGACACGTGTACGGACATGGGTTGGTAGTTAAGTTTTCGCTAAAAACTACCTAATCGACAGTATCACTTCCTGTCGAGCCATACATTGATTTTTACTTAATAATTAAGCCTATTCGACCACGATCATTTTGACCTCTTCGACGCGTTATGCCTTCCGTCGAACATCAGTCCCATCACTTGGTCTTTCAAACTTAGTTAATCTTCATTGCTTCTTCTGGTCTCTTACACTCTCATTTGTCGAATTCTAACATTCTATCGATTAATCCAAATTTGAAATTTGGCACCCAACAGATGCCGCCCAAATTCTGAGTTCTCGACACCAACACACGGAGAGATCTAGAATTTTGTTTAATCTTCACGCGCGACGATTCCTTTTCTGCAATGTCCCATCACAGGTCTGTGCTTCCCACTTCCCTAAAAAATAGGACCATCATCACTTCAAACTTAGGCGGTTACTCTTCCCATTCGCACATTTCGTTTCCAAAGCGGTGCTTTAAATAGTATTCAAAAACCCCATTTAGAACTCTTCCTCCACTAACTGAACTCTCGCGAAGGCATCATACTGAGAGAGCATCATCTTCCTCCAATGGCGTCTTCATCAACTCCTGCTCAAGCCACCGTTGCCCCTCGAAGGAAAAAAATGGTGGAATCCTGACGTTGATGCATCAATCCCATGGCAGAAATCTAAGGTAATCATCCCTTACTTAAACGATCCCTCTTATCTCTTAGACCCACCTGCTGCTTATTTGGGACCAGTTATCGCCCTGCCTTGTTTCCCAAAAAGCTTTGAGGATTCTTTCCCAAACAAAGATGGGCACACTGACATTCTAGCCTCTTCCCCTAAATTGCACATTAACTATTTCTTCAAAAGCTCAAGGCTTTTTAGAACGCCGTAGATTGAGCGTGGCGGCTATTGCCTGGCTTGCTAGGGTAGAAGCCAAAAATTTGAGACTTGGAAAGATTTAGGCATTTACCACCTGATTCACTATCAAAACATCAATTTAAGTTGGACTCATCTATGTTGGGAGCTGCTATTTTCTTTGGAACAAAACTACAAACAACTTCCACTTTCCTTGCGGAATGATGGGTCCAAATACATTCGGCGTTTACGCTCTCGCGGCCTTCCACGGATGGCCAAATGATTCATCCCCTAAACGTTCCAGAAAACGTCATTGATGTTTTCAGTGAGGAACCCCTTGCATTCTCAAAGTATATTGCTAGCCAAATGAGGGATACTGATGATGTTTCTGATGAGGAACACGTAGTCTTCCTGTTTCATTGGCTTTCTGCTTTCGTCCTCTGCAACAAGAATATTCAAATGTCGAAATCTCTTCTCGACTTGGCTAATCTTCTCCATGAAGGTAAGAAATGGGCTTTTGGCTCATTTCATCTGTCGAACCTTTACTCGAGCATGTCGAGTTTATACACTATGGTGAAAGGAGGAGGAAGAAAGGTCGGAGTCGGAGGCCCAATGTGGCTACTTCAATTATGGTTAAACGCCATTCTCCCGGGCCACACTGTCGACAAGGCTCCATCTAAACTTGAAGTCGACACCTATGGCACCTTGGCCATGTATCGCGCTCCGAAACCTTTCGACAGTGAGCTTGAAAGTTTCAAGTACTACTTTAAACTCTTTCACTCCCTTGCTCCTGACTCCAGGCATTCGCTTTCAACCCTTTGTTAGCGAGGAGATATGGACCCAAGTGGTTCCACGGCCCTTTTGATCCAAACTCTAAGGAGTGTCAAGTCATTTGGACTCACTTCCTTTCTCGACAAGTATTCCCCGCTGGGCTCCCTGGTTCGACGGATGGATCTGCATTTGTTTGCCTACCCAATGCTTCTGCCAATAACACTGGTTTCATGCAATCCATTCCCGGTCCATTCCCTTACAAGAAAGAGGATCTCCTGTTGGATTACATTGACATCAAGCCAGAAACCTTCGATGACATGGAGAAAAAGAATAGCACTCGCAGGGCTGCTATCAATCTTGTTCCCTTCACTCCTACTCTTGGCATATCTCAAGACTTTGAGACTTGGTGGGCAGAATATTTCAAGAAATTTCACTCATCTTTTGAGGCATGTGTGAAACGATTTGTTGACCCTTATGTGCAGGAACAGGACCCCTCGACCAAAACCAAAGGTGAGCATTTGAAAGATATACTCAGCTTTGAAAAATTTTATAAATTTAAATGGGATCCTCGACGTCCCCATTATATTGTCGAACAGGCGAATGAAATGGTCGCCAAATCAAAAGAGGCACATGATAACAAATGGGGCTTAAAGGCTCTAAAGCACTATCATGAAACAGGGCAATCACTTGTGAAACCCCCTTATCCTGAGCCTGTGCCTTTCCCTTGTGCGAATTTTGGTTTGGCTGACCCATTTCCTGGAAAACCGACAAGGGCTGGTAACTTCATTGAACTGGAAAGATACTATTCTTATCCCATTGTCGATAGCTTTAGCAACAAGGAAGTTACTTTCACTGGTCGGTTTGCTTCACCTTTCGAACAACATAATGAAGCCGTCAAACTCATTTCCCATTTTCCGCAAGGTATTTCAGTTTCTTTTGCCTTTTTGTTTGAACATCCACTCGTTTTATGCTTACTTTCTTCACTTTGTTTTAGCTTTGGCTCTAAAAGAGCCTTTAAAATACAAGCAAACAAGTGGTAAGGCCACTGAAGTCGAGGTTCAAGAAGAAGATGAAGATGATGAACCTCCCCTTCAGTCCAAATTATCAAAAAAGAAATCCTCCAAGTCTGGATTTACAAAGGCAGGTCTTGGCAAGAGGCGGCCGCAGTAAAAAGAAGCCAAAGAAAGTCGAAGCACTCGACCCGACTCTTCACAAAGAAGAGCCCACCAAGAGGAAAGCTCAAACCAGTCTTTGGAACCAAGCCCTCCAAACGCAGAATAGTGCGCCGAGTCTCCTTCTCGTTCCACACCTCAAACGGTATCTCTCTCTTCACTTGCATAGGAATCCATTACTTATTTATGATTTCATCAATTAGACATCATGGTTACCCTTACACAATTTTCAGGAATCGCACTCAGAGAGATCCGTTTCTGAAAACTCTGAAGCAACTCCAACGTTAAGTTTACAAAGGTAAACTTCCCTCCACTACTGTCTAAATTGATGGTCTTCCTGTTTCTTACAAGATCTTCATTTTTTCTTTTCGACATTTACAGGAGCCAAGAGTTAAATCTGCAAAGACAGGGGTGTCTGAAGAATGTACTTCTAAAGACCCTATCTCTGTCGAGGGAGCTGACTCGTCGAGCATTGATAAGGTATGCCCTTTCTACTAGTTTTGTGTTTTTTTTTTTTGGACATTGCCTCATCATACCTGTTTGTCAGGACTCCCCTGAACAAGCAATTGTCGATACTTCGCTCCCTTTGCGAACAATCTTCCCAAGCACCGCCTCGCCATCGAGGTACAAAATTTCTTGCCATTCCACGGCATCGTGAGCAATGATTTGGGACTTTCATTGATTTTTCTTTTTCTTTCACAGAAGTCCTGCAGACTCGGCTGAACATGAGATTGAAGAGCCTTCACCATGGGCGTGGATATGGCTCAAACTACCATCTCGACAGCAGTCCAGGCTCCACACCCACTCATCAAGATGATCACACCGTCCAAGTGGGGACACCCTCTGCTGAGATAACTCACGCCTCTGCCATCAAAAGCAAAGCCCCATAGTAATCGAGGCGGATAGTGTTGATATGGATCAGTTGCTCGACGATCCTGCTAACCCACCTTCTCACATCGAACCCCCTCCATCGGCTGCGGATTTTGGGAAAGCCAGCGTGGGGATTGATGAATGGATCAACTTGTTGGCAAGTTCTAGCAGCAAAACTTCACCGATGTCAGCCCGATCCTCCACACTTCACGGAGATAATTTCTTTGAAAGACTCGATGGATTGCTTATGAGCTAAAGGGTTTCTTTAAGTATTCTTTCGACGACCTTTACTCAAACCAGGAAGTAAGGAATAAATTAATTCACGTCGTCAAAGAACTTCAACATTCCCGCAAAAGGCTTTCGCTAATCCATCGAGGGCATATCAGTACCCTGCACGAATTTGTCGAAGAGTTGATTCCTAAACTGCTTGAGCTCGACGACAGTATCCTTCCATACCAGCAAGCCATCACAGCCAAGCATGAGCTTCGTGACAAATTGGTGCATCTCCGACAGAGGCAATCTGCATTGGTCGAGAAAGGTGCTCCCTACCAAGCCAAAATTCCTGAGTTGGAGCATAACGTCGCTCACCTGAGGCGAGAACTTGCCGCGGCTGAGACCCAACTACAAGAGGCAATTAAAGCTTCTTGCTCTGAGGAAATAGCCTCTCTCGACCAGGAAATGACTAGTAGTGCCGCAGAGGCGCAAACCATTTTGTTGAAGGTCGAAGCTCTTGAAGTTCGTTATATAAATGCTGAAGGCACAAAAATGGAATTGGCTGCGACTTGGGAAGACATTAGAAAAATTCCTTTGTAAATTTTTTTTGTCTTATTCGCATATTAGCCATTTTTTAATTCCTTGTATGTCGAACACTTTTGTTTCGACCAATTCTTATCGCTCGCAACATTTACAATATGATTTCTCTTGCTTTCGATCAATCGCTTCACCATCCAGCTAGCACGTTCCTTTAACTGCTTTAATTTCAGTTTCAGGCTAATAAATTACATTCAAAGCTATTGACCAGTCAATCTGACCGTCAAAACTTGAAAACTAACGCCATTTTGCGCTATAAATAGGCACTTGTCATACTTCTTCTCTCACTCAAACACAAACGCTTTCTGAATTTCTTGAAGTTTCCTTTCTCAAAATCCTTAAGAAATTCTTGCTAGCATTACAAGCAACAATCCCCAAATCCAACTTGTTCTTGTCCCCAAACTAGCTATTTCTGAGTATAACAAGCTGCCATGAAAACCTTTTTTATACACTTCAAGCCTTCATTCCATGGCTCTGCCTATTTCATTTGGAAGCCAGGAGCTCCACCTTCCATAGTCTTTTCCAAAGTCTTTGTCTCAACGGTGAAAGACTCTCTGGGTTTTGGTAATTTGCCTAATATCCACAATGAGTTTTGGTAAGTTGCCTAATGCGACTTGCCAATCTCGTTGAAACATGTGAGAAAGTGGAAAGCCTGAGCCACTTCTTTCTCCTCTTGTCTTGCCTTCCTTCACACCTGGTGCTCGAAATTCGGCGTGTGGGCAAGCAATTAGGAAAATTTTTGGCCTGATTCGGTTAATTGTGAGGCATACACCTAAATCGACGACTGCTTCTCGAACTGCCTGCTTTACCTTTACTCGCATGGCATTTGACACTTTTCATCGACGTGCCCATGCTTTTAGTTTCACTGTTCCGTCGATTTGGGTGTCTACCATCTGGCGACTCTTGCGGACTTGATTGACGGATGGTATGCCACGGGAGTCTTTCTTACTTCCCATGTTCCTCTTCCTAAATTCTTCCTCGGCATGATCAGAATCCGGGACACGACGAAGCTTCCACAAGTGGGTTTATTCCTTAGTAGCCTAGACTTATTGACTTTCCAGTACTTATATTACCAGACTGTAAGCCTATTCGACAATGTATATTGTATCTTGCCCAAATGGCTCTTAAATGGAACAATCGGTTTGCTTTTCAAGGTTGTATTTTTACTTCGCACATTGTTGGTCTATATAATTTCAAATATTTGCCATTAATAGACTTAATCCTGAAACCAGAATTAACTTCAACAAGTGCATAAGCATTTCCTGAGAATGTTTGGACAACCTCAAATGGCCCTTCCCACTATGGGGACCATTTCCCAAATTCTCGACATTTCTTATCCATTGGTAAAATGACTTTCCAAACTAAGTCACCAACTTTGAAACGCTTGTACTTAACTCGACTGTCATAGAATTTAGCTATTCTTTCTTTTTGTCGAACTAAATGTTCTAAGGCCACAACTGTCTCATCATGAACATCATTCAATTAAATCGAACATCGAGTTCGATGTTGGTCTACTGGCATCTCATTTTGCTTTTGAATTCTTAATGAATCAAGATTTATCTCAACAGGCAACACAGCATCATGGCCATAAACCAATTTATAAGGAGTAGTACCTGTCGATTCTTTTGGAGAGTTTCTGCATGCCCAAAGAACTTGTTCCAGAGTCGAATGCCAACTTTTTGGATATCTACCAATGTGCTTCTTTATCAACCCAATGATAATCTTATTCATGGCTTCGACCTGACCATTTGCTTGCGCATAGTAGGGCGTCGAAGTCACCATCTTTATTTGCCTTGACTCAGCGTACTCGACAACTTTCTTCCCAACAAACATAGACCCTTGGTCAGTTGTGATGGTTTGAGGTATTCCGAATCTACAAACAATGTGATTTTCAATAAAATCGACAATGTCTTGTTGAGTCACTTCTTTCAAGGCTACTGCCTCTACCCATTTGGTAAAGTAGTCCACCCCTACTAAAATGTACTTATGCCCCTTTGAAGATGTAGGAAAGATTTGGCCAATGAGGTCTAGTGCCCAACCTCTAAAAGGCCAAGGCTTAATGATAGAATGTAACTCACTAGCAGGCACATTTTGTATATGGCCATGTTTTTGGCATTCTTCACAAGACTTTGCAAACATAATGCAATCTTTAACCAAAGTGGGCCAATACACTCTTTGTCTTCTTAGTACCCATTTCATTTTCTCACCTGCTTGATGAGCCCCACATATTCCTTCATGAACCTCTGCCAATGCCAAATAGGCATCCTCCTCACTAAGGCATGTCTCCAAGTTACCATCGACGGACTTTCTATACAAAACTCCAGCGAGCACAACAAACTTAGTCGCTTTGTATTTAATTTTCCTGTCGACATCAGCACTTGGATTTTCCAAATACTCAATTATTGGCTTACGCCAATCAGATGAACTTGATGTATTGGAAACTAATATATCCCTTTCGTCCAAAGGGTACAACAACTCACGAATTTTTATGAGTTCTGTCAACACCTTTGAAGATAGCTTATACCCTGAGGCCAATTGGGCTAACTCATTAGCCTCTTGGTTCAGTTCTCTAGGGATATGTTCCAATTTGACACTGTCGAATTGCTTCATCAACTTGCTAGCAACTTGACAATATTTGACAAGATT
This sequence comes from Calophaca sinica, assembly GCA_037113605.1. Classification (NCBI taxonomy): domain Eukaryota; kingdom Viridiplantae; phylum Streptophyta; class Magnoliopsida; order Fabales; family Fabaceae; genus Calophaca; species Calophaca sinica. Next base: position 21,303,425 of record CM073733.1, read on the forward strand.
ATGGCTAACACATTTGTATTCTTGAGTTAACTACCTTATAACCAGTTGTGAATCTCCAAAAACTTTGACAGTGCGTGCTCGCATTTCTATCAAAACTTCTAAACCCACAATTAAGGCTTCATATTCAGCCTCATTATTGGAACAAATGTATTTTAACTCGAACATTAATTTAGTTGGCACACCTAAAGGTGAAATTATCAGAATGCCAACACCAACACCATTTTTGTGTCTTGAACCATCAAAATACAAATGCCAAGGCTTTAACTCGACTAGCCCTGTCAGCTCTTTTATTTCTAAACATGGATGGTCCGTTAAGAAGTCAGCAATTGCTTGACCTTTATGACCTTCAAAGGTACATATTGCAAAGAAAATTCAGACAAAGCAAGTGTCCATTTTCCAATTCGACCATTCAGAATTGGCTGGGACAACATGTACTTTATCACATTTGTCTTTGACATAACTAAAACATTACAAGGCATCAAGTAGTACTTGAGTTTTGTACAAGAGAAATATAATGCTAAACATAGTTTTTCTATAGCACTATATCTAGTTTCTACATCATTGAGCACTCGACTGAGGTAGTAAATGGCTCTCTCGACATTGTTTCCATCTTCTTGAGCCAATAAACAACCGATGGTCTCTTACGATCTTTGATATGTACAATCTCACCGGTCGATGTGGCTCTGCAGCATCATGACCGGTGGATTTGTCAAATCTTGCTTGATTTGGTCAAAAGCTTCTTGGTGTTGTCGAGTCCACACAAAAGCTTCTTACGCCTTGAGTTTCACCAACTGAGCAAAAACTCTTGTTCTTCTGAGAGATTTGATATGAACCTTACGAGAAAATTGACTTTTCCCAGAAGGGTGAAGTTCTTTTTGTTAGTTGGAGGTCTCGCTTCGATCTGACTTTAGCTTTATTCTTATCCACTTCAATGCCTTTTTGTGCACGGAAAGCCTAAGAACTTAGCGGCGAAACCCCAAAACCACACTTCTCAGGGTTCATTTCCACCCTATGCCTTCTCATTTCCTGGAAGGCTCTTCTCAAATGGTTCAAATGCTCCTCTTGACTATCAGATTTAACAATGACATCGTCGATGTAAACTTCCATGAACTTGCCTATCATTTCATGAAAGATAATATTCATTGCCCTCTGATATGTTGCACGCATTCTTCAAACCAAAGGGCATCACTATCCATTCATAAGTTCCAATTGAACCTGGGCACACGAGCGGTTTAGGTACATCTTCTTGACTATGAAAATCGATTATAACCAAAGATGCCCATCCATGAAACTCAGAAGCTCATGACCAGATGTTGCATCCACTAGCATATCTGCTATGGGCATAGGGTATTCATCTTTAGGAGTGGCTGCATTAAGGTTCCTAAAATCGACGCATACCCTCATCTTGCCATTCTTCTTTATGACAGGCACTACATTAGACAACCATTCCACATACCTAGTTGTGCGAATGAACTTAGCCTTTAGCAGACGTTCGACTTCCTCCTTGATTTTTAACATAACTTCAGGAGCGAACCTTCTGTTGGCTTGTTTAACAGGCTTGCAATCTGGCTTTAGAGGCAATCTATGCTCCACAAGTTCTCTATTCAGTCCTGGCATCTCATGGTAATCCCAAGCAAAGCAATCCTTGTACTCAGAAACTAGCTCCACAATCTGCCTTTTAAACTGATCTGACAACATTGCACTCACATATATTGGCCTCTTTCTATTTGCATCGCCCAAGTCTATCTCTTCTAAAGAGTCTTCCAACTCAAAACCACTTCTATCTTCAAGCCCCTTTTCAAAACCCAAAGGGCCATCATCAAATATACAATCGGCCAACACACCTTCTTCTGAGTTTGGCTTTACCTTCACAGCCGACAATTGTATTTGAGGATTTTCATAAGTCATTGCTGTCAATTGGCCGATTTTCGTCGGCCTCATCCAGCAACTTAACCCCAAACTGCTCCATTAAGCATGCATTCAGAGCTTCTTTATCAATAACACCACCCTGCACGGAGATGGGCTTCACCTTCGAATCGTATACTTTGAAGTCTACATGCATTTGTTGTAAATAACATGGACTATCATCAGCTTCAATGATCTCAACTTCATCACGGGCATTCCAAAGGATCATTTTTTGATGTACTGTCGAAGGAACTGCTCCAACAGAATGGATCCAATCTCGACCCAACAAGACATTATAACTAGACCTCGAAGGAATCACAACAAATAGAGTAGATCTTTCTACTGATCCTACCTACACATCAAGCATCACTACGCCATCCGTTGGTGCAGTTCTTCCTCCGAAATCAGTTACCACTATATTAGTTGGCAACAAGTCAGACTCATCCTTTCCCAACTTCTTGAACATAGCCCTTGGAATCAAATTCACTGATGCCCCACCATCAACCAATACTCTATTAGCTGGCTTGCCTTCAATCATTGCTCTAATGTGCAATGGTCGAAGGTGACTTCTCTCTTCATGAGTTGGTTTGTTGAGCCTAGCGAAGTTGTCAAATATAGTGACCATGTCTTGCTCAACAAATCGCCAACCAATAGGAAATTCATCTAAGTCTTCCTCGTCAGGGACTTCAACTACAAACTCGTAGGGAGCCTCATATTCCGCTGGCAACACCGAGACCAAGTTTACATTCAATTTAGTAAACTCCTCTTCAGTGGCGGTATCCTCATTCTCCAGATGACTTCCCAACGTCATGCCTAGTTCGTCGAATAAACAATCTTCTGATCCCAAATCTGACAAAGTAGTACCCATTGTCATCACCAACTCGTCTAAGTCTTTGTCTAAGCTGGTGTCAGGATCAAACTGCTCTTCATCTTCAAAACGTATTGGGTCATCTAGGTCATTTAGTGCAGCAATCACCTCTTCCATGGACAAATCTGTTTTGACAATGTTTTGTTCCATGGACTCCAAAGGTTCATCTAATAAATCAGAATCATTAGCTATGATCCTTAATTCCTCCATTGACACATCACTGCCTTTACCCTCCTCCGGGGCCGGTCGAACACCAACTTCGACGCATTCCAAAGCTAACCTTTCCGCTTCAATTAAACCTATAGGCCAAGGAGTCACTCCTTTCTTAGCCAAAGGAATTTTAGCATTCTTGGAACTTTGCTTGAAAGAGGCCTCCTGTGAATGGACCCGCATCTTAGAAGTCTGGCCCCTGTCGTAATTGCTGCCTCTAACATCAACCACTACGCTCTTCAGCTTTGGACCAGTCTCCTTGGGCAACGGTACTTTATGTATCCCAACCATGAAACAATCTTCATGTTGAGGTCGTTCCAGGTTACTAGCCTTCATTTTCTGCCTCTGAGCTTGCCTTATCCTTTGTCGACGACGCTTTTGGCTTTTCGACAGTGGGGTCTTCTTTACTTGATCACCCCCAGGGTAAGGTATTCTGCCATGCTGGTACTCTTCATCCCAAAACGGTGTTTGTCGAGGGTTACTCTTTGTTGCTCTCACCCTGTTTCTCCGTTCAGGACAACGAGCTTTGGGAGAATTCTCGACCCATTTGTTTACCGTAACATTAATATCAGGTTTCCTAGTCCTGTTCACCTTTCGACCAAGAGTTTCTCCATAATTACTCCCTGTAGATTCCCTTGGAGACTCGACCAACCATCCACCGATTGCTCGATTAGGCCTATTAACCACAGGCCTTTGCACCCGGTTTGCCGGTGCATGTCTCACGTACCTATCCCCAAAAAGAGTACGAACTTGTTGATGAACGTTTGCACCATCAACTTTCTTTGCTCTCTGGGCTGCTTTCTCATCAAAGTACTTGTCACAATGCGGGCATAATTTCAAGCGCCCTATTGTTTTTCCTTCTCAGAAAAGCTTCAACAGTCTCATGGGGCCTTGGATAGATGTCGAAAGGGTCCTCGACATTCACCATGTGTTTCTGCTTGGCGCTAATGTTCACCATGCTACAGCTCCTCACATTTTGACCTTCGACATTAGTAATGCCTTGATCAAATGGATCAGTATCCACCTTCATGCTAGGCTTCTGTTTGTTAGCAAACTTGAGCCTACCTTCTTTGAGAGCCTTTTGAATCAAATCCCTGAAACGAAAACATTCATTAGTAGGGTGGCCTAAAGCTCCATGGTACTTGCAATAATTCTGACCATTAGAGTCTTGAGCCCTTTCACTTTATGATCACTTGATAACTTAAAATTTGTTTATCTTTTACGAGAATATCAAATATTTTATCAGCTTTGGTTATATCAAATGTATAAGTTTTCTTATTCACATAGCTCATCTTTTCCTTCCCCTTGGAAGGTACTAACGCTTGACAAGCATAAGGTGGTCCTTCTTTTAATTCAGCAATGTCTACTTCTCGCTCTATCATGGCCTCATCCTCACTGTCTGTTAGATCATTTTCGACATAATTGACTTTCTCACGCCTGATAAATTTCTTGTTGTTCTTCTGATTCTTCTCAGAGCGGAGTTGTTCAACTTGTCGAACTTTCTCCCGGCGAGGTCAACTATGTGTTGGTTCACCAATTTCTTTCTAATATGGTAATCCAAACCACTAGCGGCCATTTTCACAATTTCCGCCTCGGGAACAGGCGTAAAACACCTGCTCTTCATTTGCTTGAACCTAGAAATGTAATCGTCTATAGATTCATTATACGTGCGTTTGACGTTAAATAAATCAGTCAGATTAACCCTCAAATCGCCCCTGAAGAATTGATCGTGAAACAATCCTTCCAGTTGTGCCCACGAATGGACAGAATTAGCTCTCAACGTCGAGAACCAAGAAAATGCGTTCTTTGTCAAAGAGCTTGGAAAGAACCTCATTTTCACACCTTCCACAGTGGCCAACTCTCCCATTTCTATCGTGTATCTAGCCACATGCTCGACAGTCGATTCACCACTGTCGCCAGAAAATTTGGACAATTTGGGGATTTTAATTCCTCTTGGCACTTCAGCTTGTTGAACCCACTCAGGAAATGCAGATATAAAATATGGTCTAGTGCCTTGACCAATATTAAAACCAAGCCTACTCAGCATTTGCTCGACAGCCTGATTCACGTTTTGTTCTATCTGATTCCCCATGATATTGTGCCTGAGGTTGGCTAAACCTTGATGCACTGGTGGGCCTTGGTCTTGATTTCTTTGTAGAATATGCACCTGGCCATAGGCCAAGTTATTCAAATTCTGACCAAGGTTCTGGTTTGGCTGAACTACTTCGTTCTGCGCCACCATAGGGTTATTAATATTTTGCGGAATGCCCCCCATGCCCGGACCATGAGGTATAACCCCTGGGACTTGTTGAACATTCTCGTTCACTGGTGCTGCCAAACCCAATGCTTGATTTAGCCTCTCCATTTGTAAGGCTAGTGTATTACATGCTTGATTAGTAGTCTCCATAAGAGGCGTAATCACTGCACCCATCTGCTGAGTGGACATGTTCACCATCTCATGGTTACTATCATCTACTTGTTGTCGAATACCCGCCAACGAGTTTTGCATTAATCCTCCATTATTCTGAGGCATTTGTCTCGACATGTCCCCCAGTCCTAATCCTTGTTGATTGGCTGTCGTAGTGGTAGCCATTCCTGCCATTCCTTGAGTATTGGAAGAATTTTCGAATGGCATAAAAGGCTGGTTAGCATATTGGTTGAACATAGTTGAACCAATAGCAGGGACTGTCGAGTTCTGCAAATAACCATACGGCATCCCAAACGGAGGTTGCATTACTTGCGGTATAGGCCTAATACTTGAGTTCCTCGCACTTCCAGGCGATGCCTGAATTTCTTGAACACTTTGAACCACGGTTCAAGCAACTGCGGCGCTTGGAACAACTTACGCTGCGTATTGGCCATCGTCATTCCGATGCCGCCCGGTGGTAGTATTACCCATCCGCGGGATCACAACTACCCCGGCGTTCGTACTGGTGGTCGAAGCATTTGTATTGCTTGCCAATGCATTCGCACTAGCAACGCTTGGTGTTGTGGCACTGCTATTCGTACTGCCACTCATGTTTCTATATTGCGTTACGTTAGAAGCAGTGATCTTTCCACTTCTTAGACGCATAAAACCATTGTTTTAAAACGAGTTACTCTAAACTTGTCCCACCGGGCGTGCCAATTTGTTTATGGGGAAATTTGGTTTATGGTATGATTCTACTAGTTTTGATGATCTTGAATGATCTACCAAATTCATCAAACAAACAAATAAATTTTGATGATCAAACGATTATGAATTCGAACGAGTTACGTGGTAATCTCGTTTCTGAAAACAATGGTTTCTTTTAAATATAACGGTCAAACACTCGACACGTTAATTGTTCTTTAACATTCTTGGCTTTTAAGCCATTAATTGTCAAGTTTTATGCCAAATTTGGTTATGATGATTCCAATTAACAACAAGTTGTTGTCGAAATGGCATTACAGACTCAAATAAACAAGATTGGCTGTCGAAAGCCAATAACTTTGTTTACAAGTAAGTTAGAGCAGAATTTAAAACAAAAATGTACTACTGCGATACATGGGGCATACATTACTAAAGTCTAACATGCAGTTGAAGTTAATGCAGAAATGTGAGAGAAAACAAGTAAAACTTCTAAAGGACATAAATTTAAGTGAAAACGTGTAAATGCAGAAATTTAAATAACAGAAGCATAAAGAGCATGAATTTGAAATAAAAAAGCATGTAAATGACTTTAAAAGTAAGAATGCAGAAAACAGCAAATGACAGGGAAATAAAGGATGTAAATTCAAAGCGAGAAAGCATAAATTGATTGGAAGATAAATGACATAAACTGGAAGTGCAAAGAAATAAAAATAGATTGAAACTTGATAAAAATGCAGAAAGATAAGGTGTGGAAGGCATACGATGATCGTTTTCCGTTAATCTTCTTTAGCCGTCGAGATATTAGGAACTAGATCATGTATCCAACCTTGATTACATCGTACAACCTACTATTTATAGGCAAAAATATGAAAACTGCTTAACATCCAACCTGACACGTGTACGGACATGGGTTGGTAGTTAAGTTTTCGCTAAAAACTACCTAATCGACAGTATCACTTCCTGTCGAGCCATACATTGATTTTTACTTAATAATTAAGCCTATTCGACCACGATCATTTTGACCTCTTCGACGTGTTATGCCTTCCGTCGAACATCAGTCCCATCACTTGGTCTTTCAAACTTAGTTAATCGTCATTGCTTCTTCTGGTCTCTTACACTCTCATTTGTCGAATTCTAACATTCTGTCGATTAATCCAAATTTGAAATTTGGCACCCAACACCTTGATCTCATTACTATATCTGTGTTGTGGAGAGACTCCAAACTTAACAAAATTAACTGTGAGTAAAGAGTCTGAGACATAGAGTATCTTTCTATACCCCTACTCTTAGCCCAACTTGACGCCATAGAGAAGCGCCATAATCTCCGCATAGATGATTTTAGAGTCCCCAACAGAACCATAGAAACCACGCAAAAAATACCTAACATTGTTTCTAATTAGGCCACCGAAACCCGCCTTCCCCGGATTTGTTAGCGCGCTACCATAAGCGAATACTTTTATGGTTTTGATGTTATTTTTATGATGGACTTGCTTTCGTAGCATATCCAAAAGTCTCTCTTTTGGAATTATTGTCAAGAATCAAATATTGGTATTTTATGTGTTAAAATAACTGTTTGTAAAACCCATGTTTATATTTTCGGTGTAAAAGTAATCGGTCTCTATATCTATCTATCTATCGATATATATATGTAAAGTAAACTTGAGTTTTGCATTAATGATAATATTAACTAAAACTAACTTAAGTTACAAAACATTAAATATATCTAATATAAATATTAAAAAGAATGTAAAATGTTTTTTTTTTGTATAAAAAAGAATGTAAAAACTCTTTAGCTTCATTTCTTAATTATTAGTTGAAGTTAGAATCGTGATTGGAGGTCCATCATTACTTTTTTTGTTTCATTTCTAGGATTTTCACTAAAAATAAGCTAAAAAATATTTTCCTATGGATTTTTCTGTTGAGTAATAATAGTTTAGAATAAATTATTTAATTTTCTTAATATAATTATCTTTAGCTATTTTATTATCATTTTATTCTTAATATAGATTTAAAGTTACAAAACATTAAATATATTTAATATAAATATTAAAGAAGAATGTAAAAGGTTTCTTTTATATAAAAAAAAAGAATGTAAAAAGTCTTTAGCTTCATTTCTTAATTATAGTTGAAGTTAGACTCCTGATTGGAGGTCCATCATTACGTTTTTTGTTTCATTTCTAGGATTTTTACTAAAAATTAGCTAAAAAAATATTTTCCTATGGATTTTTGTCTTGAAAAATAATAGTTTAGAATAAATTATTTAATTTTCTTTATATAATTATCTTTAGCTATTTTATTATAATTTTATTCTTAATATAATTATCTTTAGCTATTTTATTATAATTTTATTCTTAATATACATTTTAATATTCAATTTATAATAATTTTTCTATTGTAAACATTATAAATATAAAATATAAATAAATTTGTGCAACACATGGATATAAATATTATCTATCTATCTATCTACCTATTTTTGGTCAAAAGAATCTATCTACCTATCTATATAAAAGAAGTTTGTCTAGAGTTTATTTGTAATTGTCAACATCCAATTTTGGGGTAAATTAGTGACTACATAAATAAAATCGTAAAATACCCCTTTTTCTGCCATTATCTTTTATAACGGGTTAATTAATTCATATATTTTTTCGACGAAAAATTCATATAACTTTTAAATTCAACCTTTATAACAACAAATTGTAATGAATGGTACAAATATTGGCATCACTATTGAAATGCATTCATTTCACAACACATGCAATTTAAGCACGTGCCAGTTGCAACCCCAAAAAACATTTTCGCATAGATGTAAATTGACTTATCATTCAATCTTAGCAGCACCATGGATTTTGTCTTTAAGTAGGAAATAATAAGTCCAAATGCAACAAATTCTTTAAAACTGATTTTTTTTTTTGACAAATAAAGAACTGAACTTAAATTCAAACGTTTTATATTTAAATGAAATATAACGTCATTTATGGGTTGTTTGGATGAAAAGAGAAAGTGGATGAAAGTAAGAGGAAAGATTGTTGAAGGAATGAAAGTAAGTAGAAAATGAGTAGAAAGTGAGATGATTTTTGGGTTGTTTGGTTGGAGTGAAAGTGAAAAGAAAGAAAGAGATATATTTAGAAAATGACAAAAACATCCCTATATAAAAATAAGGTGTTTAATATATATAATTATATTTATAAAATAGAAATAGAAATGAATATATATATATATACATATATATTAAATAAATTATATTAAATAAATGACTGACAACGTATGTACAAAAAAACGTATGTACCAAAAAACAAATCAGAACGTAATGCTCATAAAAAAAAAACATAATAATGGAACACATGAAGAAGTAAATTGTTGTCTTATCTCAAAAGCAAGGGTGCTTTCGTCTTTTTGCCAAACTGAATTTTTCTTCCATGTTTTTCGCACAAATTGGGCAGAATCAAATTTTCGTGGGACCCACCATCAATTTTTTATTCCTCTCAGCTTTTATGCTTTTTCCAAACGATTGAAACATTTTTGAAAATTATGCTTCTATCCCTCTTTCCACCAACTTTCTCATGTTCCAAACGATGTGTTAGCGATATCAATATTGAACGTAAAGTAAAATCAGTTATACTTTTGAAACCAATTATTGGCATTGATTAATAACATTTGTATCAATTATAACATAAATAATATAGCAGTTTTTTTTAACTGAAATATAGCAGTGTTTAGAAAACAGCTAATTCATCAAGATTTCAAGTAAAAATCATGTATGCAATTACGGCTAATAAAAGTCTCTTTACCCATTTTGAATTCCCATAAAAAATGGCAATATAAATCAATTATATATATGCATCATATATTCATATACAAAACTCCCCTCAGTACATGCTGGTGTGGGTACGAAATTTTACTTTGAGCGGTTGTACGTATTTTGGAAGAAAGGCTAATGTTTTGTCAATCTTTTATCAACGTATTCCTTTTTTTTTGTTAAAATAACATAGTCTTATGTTTATTAAATTATTTTGAAAGAATGTTTAATGATATTTTTTTTTTCAATGTGTTATAGGTTTATAGATTTTACCTATTACGTTCCATCTGTGAATGATACTGAAGATTGCAGTTTGTTGTTAGTGTCAACAAATTGTAGTTAAGATGCACGCCTTCAAGTTTTTTTTATTTTATTTTATTTTTATTTCTTCACTATTTTAGGCATATATAATCAATATGTTTATGAATTTTATAGGACTAGATAGGAGGAGTATTATGCTTAGCTGGTGACTGAGACTAATTAATTTCTCTTTAGTGTGACAAGGCATGGTTTTGGTTCGGGAGGGTTTTGGCCGTGGCTAATCTGTTTTATTTCTCCATAAATCTCTTTGGGTTCTCGATACTAAAATTCTTTCCAAGAGCTTTCAAGGGGTATTTATAAGAAAGTGATAAATTTGTGTTAACGCAACGAAGACATGTGATATATGAGGTCATCAACAAATCACATGTACCAGAGAAGAAGACATCAAATTAGGTGCTTTTTGCCAATATTGCTTGCAATTTTTAAAAAACTTTGCTCTTTTTCCCCCTTGAAATTAAAATTGTTTGATGACGGGGAAATATTTGTTAATGTGGTTTGGGTATATCCTCTTAAAGATATTAGCATTGAGGAGGAGTTTCCAAATGCTAGGACCTCGATATAGAGCCATCAATTTATAATTTGTTCTTTTTCTTCTCTTTTATGTTGTCCTTTATTTTAATCATGGTAAGTAATCTTCCTAGAAAATCTCAAATAATATAAGACACACACTAGTGCAAAAACTACATTTAATCGCGGTTTTTTTGGACTTTTAACGTCGGTTTTCAATCCGGCGTCAATGCTTCCGACGTTGTAAGTGTAAACATGTAACGCCGGTTTTTAAACCGTGGTTATAAGTAAGTTTTAATCGCGGTTTTTAACAAAATCGGCGTTAAATCCTGACGTAAAATTACCAAAAAATTGAAAAAATGAAAAAAATACTTATAACCGCGGTTGTTTAGGAAAACCGGCGCCGTAGGTCACTTTTAACCGCGGTTTTTTAACAAAACCGACACCGTATGTCAATTTGAAAATATGAAATAAAAAAAGTTATAACCGCGATTTTTGAGTGAAAACTGACGCCGTAGGTCACTTTTGACCGCGGTTTTATAACAAAACCGGCGCCGTATGTCACTTTGAAAATTTGAAAAAACGAAAAAACAGTTTTAACCGCGGTTTTTCGGAAAACCGGCGCCGTAGGTCACTTTTAACCGCGGTTTTTTAACAAAACTGGCACCATATGTCACTTTGAAAATATGAAATAAAAAAAAAGTTATAACCGCGGTTTTTTAGTGAAAACCGACGCCGTAGGTCACTTTTGACCGCGGTTTTATAATAAAACTGTCGCCGTATGTCACTTTGAAAATTTGAAAAAACGAAAAAACAGTTTTAGCCGCGGGTTTTCAGAAAACCGGGGCCTTAGGTCGCTTTTAACCGCGGTTTTTTAGGAAAACCGGTGCCGTTGGTATAATTTTTTTTTATACATTTTTTTAAATTTCCCGGTACCAGGATATAAACAATATCCACACAGAATTCACAAACATAACTGGTCAAAAGATTTATCCTCACAGGATATATACAATATTCACAAACAGAATTCACAAAACATAACTTCCAAAACAAATAAAGGCATTGATCCACAAAGGCATAACACATGATACATTTATCCACAAAGGCATTGAAGGATGTAAACTATGAAGAGCAATTAAAGGCAAAACAATTATCTAACATAAACAATAGTACAAAAACAATTCATTCAAATTTTATCGCACCATGTCATTTTTTTTGTATTGCTTTTCTTGTTTGGCGTCTTGGTGATTTTGGGTTTAGATTTTGCTCCTCAATCTTAGTCACAAAAAAGCGTGCCCAAGTTTTCCGAATCTCAACAATTTCTTCAGGACTGTATGGGTTACAACCATCGAATAACTACAAGTTCAATTCAAAAAAGATCTAATTAACTAACTTCAAATATTGTAAGGTATAAAAAAGATCAATTAACAAGTTAAGAAATGTTTTATTACCAAATCTCATCCAGATGTAATCCTCATTGTGACAATGGACAACATGGTCTTCATGACATAGTAGCCACACGCCCATGAGTTGTCTTGGTGAGGCCCCTACAAATGACAATATAAATTACTACAAATTATGTATACACATAACTAATACGCCTTTTAATACGTAAATATCATATAAAGACAACCTACTTACCATGAGTATGTTCCAATTAGGCTTCTTTTCTTGTCCCAGACCTTTTTTACTATTATAATCCACCATAGCTCTGATAAAATAATATAAGTTATATATATAAGATAAATACATATATGACATCACAAGTATGACAACTAAATTAAAAGTTTACCCCTCAAGTACACGCTTAATCTGTAGGCTTGGCCTTTGATGAAGTGAGCATATCCAGACAATGAGATTATGTTTAGGACAAATGACAATCAACTCCCAATGATTGCTAGGTAACAACAATAAATGTATATTAGAAACACATAAAGAAAAACGTATGCTATGAATAAAAGTGTACTCACTTGTGCACGTGCGGTCCTAAGAAAACATCTTTGTCCTGCTGAATTAGCTTATCCAGTATGTAAGCTTGAACAGAGTCATTAGGCTGTTTTGGGTTAGGCTTGACAACCATCAACGTTGGATCCAAGAATCCATATACATCACTGATGTTGTTCTGAATACATATACGATGCAGATACCTAGGAGTTGAAACAAAATAATGTTAATTATATATAATTGATACAAAGGAGTTAAAAATATACAAATATGTTAATTACTACTTACGAGGACCATAATTCCAAGTGTTGATTGGCAAGCCAGAAGTCATCACCGAGCGACAGGTCCGTTAAGTCCTTTGCGAAAATGTAAAAAATTGGAAGATCATCATGCTCTAAGGTAATCCCAACTTGTCCATTGGGAAGATCAAAAGCCATGTGACCAATGCGTCTTAAAATGTCATCGTTAGGATCCTCCTCATTTTCTGGCGAACAACTATCCTTGGTGCTGACATGCGCAGTGGCTTTAGGAGAAGGCACTATATTCTGAGTTAGTTGGGCTTCCACATCTGACTTGAACTGGGATTTGTAAGCCTCAAACTTAGCTTCAAACATTTGACTAAGGTCCTGCATGATTTGATGTCTCATGGCATCCACGTCCACTTGCTTTGACTGACTGCGTGAAATTCCTCCGAAGTATTTCTTAAAGCCCACACCTCGACCAGCAGTGCGGACACGACCATAGTGCTCGGGTGTTCCAAGGGCAGTAGTCAAGATATCTTGACGTCCAGTTGGAATAAAAGTACCATGAGATTCATCTTCAACCAATGACTCCTACAACCAAATTCAATCACAGAAGTCGTTGATCAGTCGACCTAAATTGGTTACAAATCACATAATATTAAATAAGGCAGATACACTTACAATTTTAGAAGCAACTGAGGCCACAACATCAGATGTATAAGATCCTGATGGTTTTGTTCGAGCCATAGCCCATAGCTCATACCGGTTTGGTTTTGGAGGGGATTCCAAGGCTTCATCTCCAGCCTCTTCCTGCAAGGCTTTCTTTCTGTGTGCTATTACATTCTTCTCAAGTCTATCATAACCCCCACGAGACAATAGGTGGGGGTAGATATTCTTTGCAGCATTTGTCTTTCCCTTTTCTCTTTTTTTCTGTTACAAATAACGTAACACACCACAAAATAAAATAAGTAAAAAATTATATTAGCCAAGTTAAAAAACATAATTCAAACTAACTAGATATGCTTCTTCCGTGCGGCTCCTAACAAACTCATTCCATATGTCCTCTGAAAGGAAATTATACTTCTGACAAGGATTTGTGCAACCATTTTTGTCTCCTTTCCCAAATATAAATGTCCTGGAGAGTTTAGACTTAAAGTCCTTCCAATGCTCACCCGCATAGGACAACCATCGGTCCCTAAACTTTTTATCAAAGGGAACATCAAATTTATCCTACAATACACAACAAAATGGTGGTGTTAGTAAATACATACACACAAGGATCAATAAAGCTAAATACAAATCTGTATACAAAAATAGAGATAAAGGTCAATACCATGACATCTTCCCATATCATATCTTTGGTTTTTTCAGGGACATCTCTCCATTTAGGTATCAGAATGGAGGTCTTGCTTCGTGCAATGTACGACAAATAAGTAAGCGGCTATTGCATTATCACCATAAGGTCGCCCAGTATCTGGATCAAATTCAATAGAAAACTTCTGACCAGGAAGAAGTCTATTTTTCAATTATGATGTAGTGGTAACACCTCTAGTCCTTTTTTTGGGGGACTCTGATGTGGATGGATCAGCCATATATGATGCCTATTTAAACAAACAAACAAACAAATGTGAGAAACAATGTGAGATAATCTAACAAACATGTATCAATATATATAATTATAACGGATAATCTAACAGATATTAATTGTGGATAATCTAACAAACATGTAGTCACCTATAAAATTCTTTGGCAGTTAAGTTTGAATGTCCTCCAATATCCCTTCTTGATGATCATCACGAGTGGCATATACATCGTCTACTTCATTTTCATCATTGAAGATGGGTCTTTGTGTTGAGAAAGAAGGGGTGTCATTGATATCTAGTGTTGAATCTTGATTTTCATCACTCTCATGCATACTTCTTCTTTGGAGAACCACAGACCACCTTTTGTTAGCAGGATCCTTGACATAAAACACTTGTTTTGCATGAATTGCCATGATGAAAGGCTCATCCTTATAACCTACCTTATCAAGATCCACCATTGTAAAACCTAATTCATCGGTTTGTACACCACCATCTTTGTTAACCCACTTACATTTAAAAGCAGGCACTTTGAATTTATTATAATCGATCTCCCAAATCTCTTCAATGACCCCAAAGTAGGCTATGGATGCGAGCGGTTTTTATCCTTTGAACTAGAGAAATGCATAGAAGAAGCCATAACCATAACCCTTTGTTTTGTATGGTGCTCTTGTCATCTGTGACTTTGTATAAAAAGAAAATTTGTTGATATCGTATCCTCTCCATGTTAAGACATTAAATTTAGGATCATGTGCTAGCCATGTTAATGTCTCAGAAGCAGTATCATCATTCAAAACCTGTTCTTTAAACCAAGGTATGAATGTCTTGTTATGCTCCTTCAACACCCAATTTTCATTCATTCGAGGATTTTTGGCCTTGACATGATTTTTGTGAGCAGACAAGTAAGGTTCAACTTCATCAATATTATTCAATATATACGAATGTGCTTGCAACACTTCCGCTCGACCCATGCTCTTAGTTTTTAGACCTAGTGTGCCCTTACCTTCACATCTTCCCTCATGACGAGACTTGGGAAGCCCTACAAAGCCGCTCGATAAATAATCTGAACAAAACTCAATGGCTTCTTACATTACGTACCTTTCAACAATAGATGCTTGGGACGATATAGATTCTTCACAAACCCTTTCAATATTTTCATGTATCGCTCAATAGGGTACATCCACCTTAAATAAACCGGCCACATACTCTAATCTCTCGACTACATGAACAATTAAATGAACAATGATGTCAAAAAATAGCGGAGGAAAGAACATCTCCAATCGACACAAAGCGATAGCAGCCTCATTTTCCAACTCGTCCAATTTACGAGGGTCAATAGCTTTGCTACATACTGCATTGAAAAATAAACACAATCTAATTATGGCATGTCGAACATTTTTGGCAAGATGCCACGAATAGCCTTGGTAGTAATTGTTGCATCAAGGCGTGATGATCATGAGATTTTAAGCCAACTAATTTGAGATATGTCATTGATACAAGACTCTTTATATTTGAAGAGTAACCCTGTGGCACTTTCACACCGCGTAGACACTCGTAAAACCTTTTTTTCTCTTCCTTTGACAATGTATGACAAGCTGGTGGCAAATATGTCTTGTTACCTCTTGGCTGAGGAGCTAACTCCTCTCTTATACCCATGGCAACAAGGTCCAGACGAGCATTCACTCCATCCTTTGTCTTGCCCTGAATATTGAGAAGTGTACCGATTACACTATCACACACATTTTTCTCCACATGCATCACATCAATACAGTGTCTTACATCAAGATTTGACCAGTATGGAAGATCAAAGAACACTGACCTTTTCTTCCATATGTTTTTCACAGAAGAATGTTTTTTCCTCGTTTTTCCCGTACTTAACATTGATGGAGTTCACCCGTTGATAAACTTCTTCTCCGGTTAAAGCTTTTGGAGCAATTTCGTTCTCTTGACATCCATTAAAAGCCTTTTTCAACCTGCGATACGGGTGATCACGTCTCAAAAATCTTCTATGCCCAAGGTAACAAGTCTTCCTCCCATTTTTCTGTTGAAAGAAACATGTGCCATCTTCACAAATAGGGCATGCTTTATGCCCCTTAACACTATACCAAGACAAGTTCCCATATGCTGGAAAGTCGTTGATGGTGCAAAACAACATGGCACGCAACTTGAAATCTTCACCTGAAAACCTATCAAAGACATCAATGCCTTCTGCCCACAATATTCTCAAGTCATCAATCAAGGGTTTTAGATAAACATCTATGTCATTTCCCGGTTGTTTTGGACCGGAAATCATCATAGATAGCATAACGTACTTGCGCTTCATGCACAACCAAGGAGACAGGTTGTAAATTACTAAGAGAACAGGCCATGAACTATGGATGCTACTTAAGTTACCATATGGATTCATTCCATCTGTAGCAAGTCCAAGCCTAAGGTTTCTTGGCTCATTGCCGAACTTCGGAAACAATAAATCAACTCTCTTCCATTGCAAAGAATCGGCCGGATGGCGAAGCTTTCCATCACATTTCCTATCATCTGCATGCCATCTAAGGTTCTTTGCATCATTTATATTGGCGAACAGTCGCTTAAACCTTGGAATAATTGGAATATACCATAACACCTTCGCAGGAGGACCTTTTTTGCTCACATCATCACAACTATCATCACTGTCCTTCTTTTTGTAGCGTGGTGTATTACACTCGGGACACTCTTCTGTGTCTTCATGCTTTTTCCAGTACAATATGCAATCCTTCGGGCATGCGTGTATTTTCTTATACTCCACACCCATCGGACATAATATCTTCTTCGCTTCATAATTACTTTTCGGCAATGTGTTCTCTATCGGAAGCATGTCATTCAACAGTTTAAGCAATTCAGTAAAGCTTTAGTCACCCACCCATTTATCGCCTTGATTGAACAATTTCAAAGACACGGTGACAACCGTGTGAAATTTTTGCAGTCCGGATACAGAGGTTATTCCTTGTCGCTACATAGAGTTTCATACACATGTGCCCGCTGAAAAGATCTGGTCCAATATCACGAATCATGTCCTCTAGTCGATCGTCCATATCTATATCAACTTCCTCTCTTGTGGACACACTTGGCTTGTTTAACACTTCACCATGCCAGGTCCATGTCGTATATCTTTGCCAAATCCCAAAAGTACGAAGATGATTCCGTATCTCCTCAACATTTAGTTTTGGTCCATTCAAACACTTAACACAAGGACAATAGAAAGTTGTTTGATTAGGAAAATTTGCTTGGGAAAATTGTAAGAACTCTTCGACCCCGCTCTTATACTCATCACCTAAACGATGTTTTTGCATCCAACTACGATCCATAGCGTGTTACGAAATAATATACACACACTTTTAAATGCTTAGATATTTAACTAATATTGACATGTTTGTATGCATGAGTTAGAACAATTAATAGAAAGTTGTATGCACGCCTCAAAATCAGGCAATTAAAAAGGGATCAAATTGAGATCTTATTTGGCAACACTATGTACATAGAAGCGGGAAGCACGGATATATAAACGAGCAAAGAGTTACAAGAAGCATTTACCTGATTAAAATGAAAAAGGTCAGCAACAAAATTACTGGGAAAACCAGAATCAGAAACAGAAGCACACGTCACCACAGGATTAGCAACCGGCCAAGCAGCACTCTCATTGTTCGATACATTAGACTGCACACAATCAAAAGCATCACTTACAAAGAACAAAAACCAATCCATCCCACAAACCCAACCCACATCACAAAAACAAAATTCCCAATTGAAATAATTTCTCATTGACTAGTTCATCAAAGCAAAAGCAACACTTCCCACGTCATAATTCACAAACACGACAATGGTATTAAAAAACAGTCCAAAACACACTCACTACCACCAACTAAGTTTAGAATAATAAAGAAGAACCTCTTTAATATCTATCACATAGTCCACATTGCTCATATCTAGCATCTCCAATTCCCTCATCTTCTCTTCCACCGTTCATCATTCATTATTATTCCCAAATCATAATTTATAAAACAGACCAAAACACACTCATTCACTACCACTAAACCTTGGAACCGAAAAAAAAATGGTTTGCCAGCGAATCATACTTCCTGATACAAGGAGACACTCACAGGGAGACACACATCATATTTCCAGCGAGACACACATATTTATTCATATTTCCTGGTTTTTTTTCCAACAAATATCAACAAATAAAACCAAACGTTTCAACAGAATAGCTAGCAATGTAACCCAAAGAGAGAGAGAAGAAGAAAATTACGTAAGAGAGAAGAAAAGCGTTTAGAAGAAGAAGAAGAAGAAGAAGAAGAGATGGCGTCGCAGAGGAGAGTGGAAGGCGAGGAGAGTTGTTTGCTTGCGAGGAGAGTGGCGGCGAGAGGAGAGTGGGCGGTGCGAGAGGAAAGGGGCGGCAGAGAGGAGGCGAGCAGCGAGGAGACAACGGTGTAGAGAGAGGGGCGGCGAGAGAGACGAGCGGCGAGAGAGACAGCGGTCTGAGAGGAGAGGGCAGCGCAGAGGAGAGCGAGCAGCGTGAGAGAGAAGGCAGTCACGGCGAGAATGGCGGACGGTTTGCGAGGAGAGAGTTCGCGGTGTGGCGCGAATGAACAGAGGGAGTGAGAGATTAATAGATATGGAGGGAAATTAATTTTTTAAGAAAGGATACGACCGCAGTTTTTAGCTAAAAACCGGCGCCATATGTAGAGATACAACCGCGGTTTTTAGCGAAAAACCGGCGCCATAACATACGACCGCGGTTTTTACTTAAAACCGGCGTCATAGGTCTCACAATTTTTTAACATTGGGTTAAACATATGGCGCCGGTTTTAGGGTAAAACCGGCGCCATATGTCTCGCGTTACATACGACCGCGGTTTTAACTTAAAACCGGCGCCATAGGTGTTGGAGATACGACCGCGGTTTTACCCTAAAACCGGCGCCATAGATCTCACAATTTCATCATTTAATTTCAAAAATGCCACCGCGTTATATGTTACGCCGGTTATCCCCAAAACCGGCATTATAAATATGTTATTTAGGTGTATTTTGCACTAGTGACATATTGCAAATTGACATGCAATTTTTAAAGCACCTGCAAAATTCAACAAGACACTCTTCTCATACAATTTTCAGAAGCAAAATACAATAGTTCAAGTTGACAGTATCGTTATTCTCAAATTAATTTAGCAAATTTTGCTAAAAACAAGATCACCCGTCCCAAATTAGCAACTTTAGAATAGTGAAATAACACCATGGTTAAGAAAAATTTTGAATAATTTTATTCTTACTTTATTCAAATAATTTTTATGCCACTTTTATATCAGATATATATAAACATAAAATTAAATCTCACATAAATATTAATATTAAAATTTCAGTGAAATTATTAAAATTATAAAATTTCAAATGAGTATGCCTGCAGTATATTTTTTAAATAAGCAATTTAATATACATTTAATACAAACAATGGCCAAAAAATGGTTGCAGCATCTATTTTAAGATTTAGGGGTTTCAGATATGATTTAGGTGGTTATCTAATATTTGATATTTGCATATATGTAATTTACAAATAATATATAATGTCATGAGTTTAAAATTCTTATTATTAAATAGAATGGGAAATATGTGTAATACTCTAAAAAAATACTCTATCACGAAAATATATTTCAAATTTATTCTGCCTTAAACTATTTTAATTATATTTTCAACAATCAATCTCATCAGAAGGATTGACAAATATTATTTTCGAGTATGATAAAAAATACCTAGACTAAATAATAATATTTTTTGCTTTGAATTATTTAATCAAATTTAATATGTTGCTTTTTTTTATTATATTTTAAAATTAATAAAATTTTAATTTTGTAATGTTTTGAATTTAATTTGTAATAATATTTTATATATTTTTAATTTACTCTGTAAATGTTATTATAAATAAAAACATTTAATTTAACTTATGAGTTACAACTTTTCAACTGTTCTAATTGATCAATTTTATCATTTTAATACATTATCTAGAAATTATTATTAATTATTAATTAATATATTAATTTAATTTATTATTAAATGTATTATATATTAAATATATAACTTCTTAGACATTCTATTAAATATCTAAATTAATTAATAATATTATTCATTATTAATTACAAATTGGGAAAAATACCGAAAACAAAATTAAAATGCACTATAAAATATAAAATATTGTGCTATTTACAATTTAAAAAACTTATCATAAAATAATTAAATTAAACTGTATTTTATTAAACATTATCTATTTTTTTATAATAATTAAAGACTATCTATTAATTATACATAAATAATGATACTACCTATTATCAAATTATAAAATTGTAATACATTACATATTAAAATGACTACAAATTAATTTTGAATGATAAGTCAAAGGTTTTCAATTCAAGTGATCATTATGATCTATAAATCTTTATTATTACTAGAGGTTTTACGAGTTGGAGGTCTTTTATACTATTTTATTGACTATAAAAATTAGATGAATTTTATGTTAATAGTATCTCATTCATGAATTAAAATTAGATGTATTTTATATTAATAATACACACTTTACAAAAATATTAAATTATGTCAAATTATATTTTTTAAAAATATTAAAATAATTTAGTGCAATTATACTATAACATTTCTATTAAGAGATGTTTATTATTTTCTTATATCTATTGTTTTTCTTAATCATTGAATTTACTGAAAATGATTTTCATCTTAAGTTATGATCAAATTTATTATCATGTCTTTATTTACTGTGTTTTCTTTTATTTAAACTTATTTTTATTAAACCAATGATTAATTAAATTTAAAAAAAATAATTCTTTATTATTTAATGATCATAGCGACAAAAAACTATATATTTCTGTGATAAAAGTTACAAACAAAGATTAAGATACAAAATTTAGTTTAAAAAATACAAGTATAGTTTAATAACATAATTGAAGAGCGAAAAATAGTATCACTATTTAGATGAGAATGCCAAAATAATTCATATGATTGATGAGCACTTAAATTTTACAATAATTGAAAAGAAAAAGTATCAATTGTGCTACTTATATATATTAATATTACATTAAAAATTTATTATGAAATAAAACTCTTTATTATAAGAAATTAAATATTCCACATACAGATTATTAAAAAGGATAACACCAATGTGAAAAAAAACTTATTTTATAAATATTTTTGATGATAAATGACTCCAAATAACATTTATTTGGATAATCAAATAATCTCCAATAAATAGATCATATTAGCGATGATAACAAAAAGTCAATAATATTTGTTAAATCATGAGGGATTACATTTAAAAAAAAGCTTCTATTTTATCATAGACAATCAAATATCTCATTGTCAACAATATTTTAATCACAAGAATTGAAATTACTTATTGATAAATAAGATAAGAAAAATGAATACTAAAAAAATGTAATACCATAACATGTGTAATAAACTTTTTGATAGAGTTTTCTTTTAATGTATTAAAGTTTCAATGATAACCTTACTATAAAATTGATAATTCTAATTATTTAACATAATAAGCAATATTTTACACGGAAAATAAATTTAAAAAAGGGATTGTTTTATATGAATTTCGATACAATTATATTTAATTATTACACGTTATTCTATAATTAATAAAAATTATTTTACATATATTTTTTATAATAAAAATGGCCTATGGCCCAAAGAAAAAAAAGCTAAAACCTAATCCCACGAGATGAGATAACCATATCAAGCCCTACAACAAAAACTAAAAACTTGCTAAAAGATGACTATATATATACTAGGTGGACAACAATCTGTTGAGAGATTTGTATAAAATATTTATATAACATATTGAAAAAACTCATGTAAAAAAATACTTGAAATATGTATTAATGAAATTTATTTTTAATTTATCCGTTTCACTTTTTTAAATTGTGACATCTTTTATTCTATTTTTCTCCTATACTATGAGCTGAACTGTTGGCATTCTTGAGTCTGAAATTGCCTTTTCCACTTCTGCCCATAAGTCATGTCTTTAAAGAGGATTATGAGCAAACTTTCTGGGTAAACAAATTTTTTCCACAAACCCATTATATATGATTTTAAATCCTAGCTAAAATATATTGTGACGATTACACAAACATACACATGTTTTAATGGATTTTCAAAGAGTTTAATAATTATAGTATATACTTGTAACCAAAATAAATAAATAATTATAGTATATACTCACAATATAATTTTGTTTACACATGCGTCCAATCATATTTCATAGCAATGTCATATCATAATATTATTTGTATATTATAGTATTACAATGGTGGACCTACATAACAGTGAAGGTGTGCATTTGCACACCCTGAAATTTACGAATGTTTACTTACCCTCTATATAATTTTTATTTTGACCTCTTTCGACTTAAAATTTTGCACCCAGACCCATAGCTTTCATCTCAACTAGAGGCGATATAGGTTTGGGTGCACTTGCACCTACACCCTGAACATACTTGTTGTCTAGGGCTTGCACTTGTACCATCTTAAAAATTAAAAATACTACTTATCCCCTATAAAATTTATATTTTGACCCCACCCAGTATAATAATTTGCACCCAGCGTCCTCACCTGGTCACTTCTTTTATCTCATTCAGTCAGACCTAGTCATATCTCTCTCTCAAAACATAACTCATCTCACCATCTCACATCTTGACCCACTCTCCCTCCTGTAAGTTCAGGTTTCCCTCAATTTAGACTAAAACCCTAATCTAATCTCTCTGTTAATTTTCTCTTTTAATTTTTTCTATTGTAATTGAGTCTATGTTAATTCGATCTATGTTGTTTTATTATTTTCTCTTGTAATTTTTTTAAATTCTGAAACCTTTCTATTTTTTTAAGCCCAAAAACATGTTTTGTGTTATCAGAAATCATGCTCTTGTTATTTTGTAAGAAGAGTAAACATTTGCTTTTATTATTTTTTTGTAAAAAAACTTGTGTTGATACTCTTGTTATAATTTTGGTGATTTTAAAATTTTATGCACCTGCTGACCCAGAATCCTAGGTATGCCATTATAGTATTACATATGCATATTATATGTGTGTATGCACGCACACATGTTTTTAGACAATGTTTTAAAAACTCAATCTAATATTGAAATGGGGAAGACATTGGTTATCTGTTCAATAGTTCAATTGTTGTTGAATTGAAGTTGAATCAATGATAATTAAATATATTAGATTAGATAAGAAATTAATATAAAATATTAATAAAAAGACAAATAAATTTAAAAGTAATATAAAACAATCATATTTATAAGATAAAAATTAATAATAAAATGATAAATAATAAAAATCATGTATATTGATTTGAACACTTGGTTTAATTGGATTTTATTGGAGATTGATATGCATAATTGGACATCCCACATGCTCATTTTCCTTTTGAGTTTAATGTGTAAAATGAGGTAGTAATTGCTGATGTCAGCCAATGTGTTAATGTAACACTCTTCTCTAGCTCTTTTTACTGATTCTGGGTGTGTCACTCATAGGACTATCTACCACTTCTTCATGTGGTATTTCTTTCGCCTCCCATAAGGATTCGAACTCATGATCTGGGGCTTATGTACATGGAAGCATCTTTGTGTCTCACTATGAGTGACACAGCCAGAATCAGTAAAAAGAGCTACAGAGGGGTGTTACATGATAACATCAATATTGCATCATTTTATTAGGGATAGTAGAGTGTAATTTGAATAATTATTGAATGGTTTCACATACAATTCACTCTCTTTTCATCTTAAATGTGTAGAAATAGAAATTAAGCAATATAATGAAGAAATGCAAGTTTGGGCTTAAAAGTGGGATAAAAGAGGCTCATAATGCTAAACACGGCCTTCGCATAATATAATGAAGCATGTCCATGCTTATCTGAAGAAGCAATTAGCCACGAGCGCGCCTCACGCGCGTCCATGCGCTCCCCGGATAGCTGGTTGGTATTTTAATCATATCTGGAGCTGTAGTTATCGGATTGAGGCGTTCTTTGTGGCGTTGGAAAGCTAAGAGAATTTCCTACAACTTTGTCACAAATTGGATGACTTTAACATGCAGCACGGCCTCTTCATCATGGAGCACGGCCGTGCTCCACCAAAAAAATCTCAGAAATTGATGTCGGCAAGCGTAGAGGCGGCGCAGACGCGTAAAACAGCCTGTAAAGGGAGCACGGCCTTGGAGCACGGCCGTGCTCAGGCCGTGCTCAACCCAAAACTCAGCCTATAAAAGGAGCGCTCAGCAGAACATTTAAAAATACTCCGGGATCGACTTTCTCCCAAATTCTTTTCTTCCCCTGTAATATTTCAGTCTTATTTTACTAGTTTTAGTTGTTACTCTGTTTGTTTTTATATCTAGTTTATTATTTCCTTCTACTTAGTAGTGGAATAAAACCCCGTCACTGAGGTGATGGGGGATCTAATGCCGTATCTGTGATCATTAAATAATTTATAATATTAGTACTTAATCTCTTCTATGATTAAATTATTCCTAGTGAATTTATTCTATAAGAACTGATCATTCTTTACTCAGCTAATTAATTGTGTGGCGATCGTACCTTCAATTAGTTAACGGAACTCTAGGGATAATTGAATCTGCATGCTCTGCCGGATCAAGGATTGCGTGTTCATTTTCAGTCAGTCATTGAATTGATAAATCTATTGGTACTTTATGCTCTTTCTATTTACTTGCCTTGAATGATCAAACAAAGTAATAAATTAGAAAGAAGACTGTTAACATTGCATGATCATTGGGTGTTAATAGCTTTTGAATAGAGATTGGTAATCAGTTAGAATTATTGCTCTTATTATAAATTGGTCAAATACACAGATATACGCATTAGTGATCCCGTTACCTTGGTGACATTTATTTTATTTGCTTTCTTTTTATTTATTTTTATATGACTTATCTTTTACACACCCTTTGTGTAATTTCACTTCAACCATTTGTCAAAATAACAAATTAATCTAAGTAGAGCAGTATTCGTTTCAATTCCCTGTGGAGACGATAATCTTATATACTATAACTTGACGTTTAATCGTGCACTTGCGATTTTGACGCAAAATTACAGTTGACATCATTGATCGTGTATCGATCTTAATTATTTCAAATGAATTGCTCATATACGAAAATAGAGAAAAAAATTAAAATTTTTATTAATAACACTTAACAATTTAGTTATAGTCTTCTAGAACAATTGAAATTCACCACATAATTTTTACCAAGACAATTATATGCTTTCGAAATATTTTGCATAAACTTAAAAGAAATACTCATTAATTATATACCATGGAACTTAAAAGTTCCAAAATTCATTCACAGTGACATAAGATATTTTCATTATATTGGAGTATTTTCTTTGTAAGCAATCTTTTTTCACGTGCCATTTATAAATATGAATATAACCGTTGGCAAAAAATTCTCGTGAAACCCCAAGGGGTTGGTCTAGACAGGTCGTAGGTTCGAATCTCACAAGTCGGGGTGATTTAAATTAAATTCCTTTCTAAGTACTCTTAGAGCTGGTATTCCCTGTCTTTGACTGAGACATTATCTCCTCGCCCTAAATTTTAGTCAATAAAAAAATCTCGTGACTGTTACATATACATTTTTTTATAGAAACAAAATTACTTCAATTCACTTAAAATACGTTCAACAATATCGGTTAGAATAGACTCAAAAACACGGTGACTAGCATATAAATGTGACGCTCTAGCTAACATGTGAGCGACATGATTTGTTTGCCTCCGAATGAAACTAACCATATAATTTGGATAAAGGCTCAGACTAGCTTTATGATATGGATACAACCCATGCACGTGAATGCACCGTCAAACCTCCAATAAATGACTAGACTGGAATTCTCTTGTATTCATCGCTTACTTTGAACTATGACTAGAATTTTCTTGTAATCAATCACTTATTTAAATGTCTCTAAATTTTTCTACTTGATAAAGCCCTATAAGAGTAGTATAAATGGGGCTCCTCACAAAGTGTTTTGGCATCAAGCAATAACCAGTTTCCTTGAGCAATTAGAGAGTTCTCTCTTTCTCTACCTTTGCTTCTATTCCTGAGCCACTTTACATAATGAAAAGGTAGGTGGCTTCTAGGGTGCACAAATGGGTCAAGTATACGCACATGTGCACAAGTTTTTTTTACCATTAGATCAAATAGCTTACCATATTTTATTATTATACATCCACACCGTATCACACACTATCTCCTCTCTCCTCTCTTTCTCATGCCACCACTGCAAAGTCCACCTCGGTTCTTTGTCTCTCTTTCTTCAGGCCAAGATCCAGTTGCGCCCATTCTTGTATAAGCCTGAATAATTATTTTTATTTTGTGTGTAAAAATAAAAAATCAAAAGAAGGAGTTTTGTTTTTCATCTTAGCTTTTTTATGGGTTTTAATCTTTTTGGATGTTCATTTTTTTTTGGTTTTTTCCTTTACGATTCCCAGCAGAATGCAACGAGGATGTTCTAGCTTTGATTGATCAATACTTGGAATTTTGATTCTGACCGAGAAAAGTTTTGACTTTTTTTTATTTTTTGTGTTTTCAGTAAAGAAATTGAACTTACTGAGGCCTCAGATCTCTGCTTTGGGAAGTTCCCATTTCTTAACAATGACTGAGCCATCTTCCAGTAAATTACAACACCCAAATTTGTTTTTGGTGTTGTGGTGCTCACAGGTTCATGGCGGTTCAGGGACCAATGGAGTTGAGAGACGATGTAAGGGATAGAGGAGAGTGTGTGATACGGTGTGGATGAATGATAATAAGATATGGTAAGCTTTTTGATCTAATGGTCAAAAAAACTTGTGCACAATGAGTATACTTACCGCACTTGTGCACCCTAGAAGCCACCTGAGAAGGTAAAGCTTAAATATTTGGCTTTAATAACCCGACATTGAATGTAAATTTTAATATTAGCATTAAATTAATTAGTATCATAATGAGAAGGTAAATATCTCCAAAATGAATTCCACATTTTCAAACAGCAATGCAACTTACTGACTTACTGTACATTGAAGATGGACCAGCTTCACTAATATCTTGTAAAAGATGAATTAATCCCCAATTATAAGATCTCTCGGTTCAAATACTATTTTCGGTCCTTTATATATAAGGGTTTTTCTAACATGTGCAACCTTGCACATAAAGCTCATTAATTACTTAGTTTTTTCCTTATTAATTATTCACTTTCCTATAATTTGGTGGGAAGAGAGAGATTAAATCCATAAAATAAATAGGAAACTAGGTGATTAATAAGAAAATAAAGTGAATAATTAATGAGTTTTAACATGTGTAAGGTTGCACTTGTTAGAAAAACCCTATATATAAAAGAAATATTTGACAAAATCATCAAGATCAATGAGGTCCATTGAAATGAGTAAATTTCAATTAATGATGTTATAGTTTTAATTGTTTTTCCACAAATATTCTTTATATTAAATGATTCAAAGAGAGAGAAACATGTGAGTTTATTATTAAGTAGTCTCAAAATAAATAAGGATAAGTATGAAATTGAGCAATTAATATTATTGGAAATACTAAGACTTTGTTTCTTATATTTAGGACCAACAAAATAAGTCATTTTGTTTCTTATAAATATGACTAGAAGTAGTACATCCTAAAAATTAGGAGTGAGCAGGACCCAACCCAACCCGAAGACTCGTCCCGTCTTTGTCCCATTTGATCCGCAAATCATCGAGTTTGTTCGGGTCTATGGACGAGTTAGGCCTAAAGAATGGACCTAGCCAAAATTTAGGGACGAGTTAGGGTTATATATAACTCGTCCTAACCCGTCTCTTACTCACCCATTTGTTAAATTCTATTATTTGTGATGAGACTTATATAAATAAAATATTCAAGTTAGAATTCATATTAGGTTAGTTAGTAATCTTGTAGCAAAGTATAATTGTAAGAGTCGTGTTTGGTTTCGGGTACATGGTAAAACACTAAAATTGTTCAATTTTTCACTTTTAACTTTTATTCATAATTAAATGATCACCTTATAATTTTATTTTAATTGTCTTTCGAGCCAACCCGATATCGTCTAAAATTGACCCAGTCTTAGTTAACTCACAAAACATCAGGTTTGTTCAGGTTTAGGGATGAGTTAGGGTCTAAAGAATTGACTTAGTCAAAACTTAGGGTCAGTTTAGGGACAAGTATAACTCGTCCCAACTCGTCCCTTGCTCACCCCTCTTAAAAATTGCATTCGCTAGAAGTATTAAACATCTTGTCTTGCTGTGCATTCAATCAGACAGGAACTTCTGATTGATTGTTTAGGGGATTAATTTAATTTTGAAGAAAGAAACATTTCATTGAGAAATCGTAAAATTAAATTATAATTGGTATTAAATGAAAGCATACGATTCGGTTAGCTGGGGGTTTCTTGATTATATGTTGGGAAGGTTTGGGTTTTGTGAGGTATGGAGGTCATGGATCCGGGCATGCATGTTCTCAGGGAGCCCCTCGGTCCTTGTGAACGGATGCCCGTCAGAGGAGATTAGTAATCGGCGAGAACTGAAACAGAGGGACCCGCTAGCTCCATTCCTTTTTCTCGTGGTGGCAGAGGGGTTGAGCGGTTTGGTGCGTAGGGCGATTGAAGTTGGGAGGTTCAAGGGATTCCCAGTGGGGAATGATGAGTTGGTGGTCTCTCATCTCTAGTATGCAGATGATACACTATTCATTGGGGAGGCAACGGTAGAAAATCTGTGGGCAATGAAATCTATTCTAAGATGCTTTGATCTCGTGTTGGGACTGAAGGTCAAATTTTATAAGAGTAGTCTCATTGGGGTGAATGTAACGGCACCGTTTATGGCAATGGCAGAACACTTCTTACATTGTAAGATTGGGATAGTTCCCTGTAAGTACCTTGGGTTGCCAGTGGGTACTAACCCTCGCAAGAGTAGTACGTGGAAGCCACTCCTGGAGGTCCTTCGGGGTAGGTTAGGGAGATGGAGTAACAGGTTTGTTAGTCTGGGTGGGAGGATCATGCTATTAAACTCGGTACTAAATAGCATCCCTATCTTTTATCTATCTTTTATTAAGATGCCTAAGCGAGTTTGGTGTTTAATTGTCCGATTACAAAGGAATTTTCTATGGTGGGTGCTTCGGGGTGAAAAAGATTCCTTGGGTCAAATGGGATGAGGTGTGTAAGCCCAAGAGTGGAGGAGGGTTAGGCGTCAAGGATCTTAGACTCTTCAACCTTAGTCTTTTGGGGAATTGGAGATGGAGGTTGACGGATGGGCTCGGGGCAGTTTGGAAGGATGT
Source organism: Calophaca sinica (assembly GCA_037113605.1). Classification (NCBI taxonomy): domain Eukaryota; kingdom Viridiplantae; phylum Streptophyta; class Magnoliopsida; order Fabales; family Fabaceae; genus Calophaca; species Calophaca sinica. Next base: position 21,333,253 of record CM073733.1, read on the forward strand.
GCTTGCGGCTAAGTATGGATCGAGGGTGATAGGGAAGCCATCGCTGTCAGAAGTGAGGCACCCGTACTTTGCCTCCACATGGTGGAAGGAAATTTGTTTGGTGGGAATCACTGGAACGGATGATTCAGACTGGTTTTCCGACAACATGGTGAGGAGGGTGGGGTGTGGGGAAGATACAATGTTTTGAGAGGACCGGTGGATTAGGGACTCCACCCTAAAATATTCCTTTTCGAGATTGTTCTCAGTATCCAACCAACAGGGGAGTCGGGTGGCGGATGTTGGGAGGTGGGTGAATGGGGGTTGGATATGGGGGCTTACCTGGAGGAGGAGGTTGTTTGTCTGGAAGGAGGCCTTGGTGGAGGAACTCATGCAACGCCTCATCACCTTCGCACCTACAGGAGATAGGGACAGGTGGGTCTGGTCGGTGCAGGTATCTGGTATGTTTTCGGTGAGTTCAGCCTATGCCCTCTTATCTTCCTATTCATCATGTGTGCCGAGGTTATCTGATTTGTAGGTGTTCGTGCTGGGAAGGATTTGGAAGAGTATGGCGCCTGCTAAGGTTATTGTTTTCTCTTGGCAACTACTCTTAGACCGACTCAGAAAAATCTTCTCTGCAGAAGAATTATACCAGATGTCTCTGGCTCTATGTGTGCTCTCTGTGGGACACACTAGGAGTCTACTACACACTTGTTTCTTATATGTGACATTTCGATAGGAGTCTACTACACACTTTTTTCTTATATGTGACATTTCGATGGGGGTCTGGTACGACATATTTCGATGGTTGGGATACCAGTTGGTGTTGCCCTGCGATGTATACCAGTTGTATCAGTTACTAAGCTCACATTGGCATTGATTTGGCACGCCGCTATTTGGGCTATCTGGGAGATGCGAAATAATGCAATATTCTCAAATAAGCGGCCCGTCCAGGAGGAGCTCCTGGAGAGGATTCAGGTCATGTCTTAGCATTGGTTTTTAGCTAGAGGGAAGTCGGACTCTTATCTCTTTTATGAGTGGTTTGCTAACCCACTTTGCTGCTTAAGTAGATAGTAGTCTTATGTATGACTCAAACTGTGCCTTCTTAACTTTCTCTACGGTTGGGCTTTGGTTAATCCAGCCCCTCTTGCCTCTTGTTTTGTACTTACTCTCGCTTGATTATTAAATAAATATATTTTGCCATTCAAAAAAATGAATTTACTTATTTAGAAATTATAAACAATAATTTATTTAATTTTATAATATTTTTAAATACGTACATATAAAAATATGTACACTTAAAAGAATCGTGGGTTCGAGTCATAGAAAAGAGAAGTAGGAAACAAACCGATTCTCTTTTAAAAAAGAAGAAAAAAACAAATACGTACATATAAAAATCGACTGAATTTAATTAGACTGGTTGGAGATTTACATAAGCAATATGGACATCCCCCACATGCTCATTTTCCTTTTGAGTTTAATGTGAAAAGATGAGGTAATTGGCCAAAGTGTAACGTCATTGATCATGTATTGCTTTTAGAGAAATGATTTTTGAACATCCAAATAATAGCTGTATTATTTCGGAATAATTGCTCATATACGAAAATAGAGAAAAAAATTAAACATTTTATTAATAACACTTAACAATTTTGCTATAGTCTCTTCTAGAACAATTGAAATTCACCGCAACAAGACAATTATATGCTTTCTAAATATTTCTCATGAATTTAAGAGAAATACTCATTAATTATATACGTTGGAACTTATGTGAAGGGTTACCAAGCATGTAATCATTGAAAGTATTTTCTTTTGTAAGCAAATCTTTTCCCACGTGTGATTCATACAGATGAATTTAAACCATGGCAATTTTTTTTATTTTATACTATGCGCGTATACATGCTTAAAAGGTAAAGTTTAAATGTTTGGATTTAATAACCAGACATTGAATATAAATTAATTTTAGGATAAGCATTAAATTAATAGCTTAATGGGGATTATCTGCATAATGAATTTGATAATTTTAAACATCAAAACAACTTACATCAGCTGGCAACTCTTCACTAATAACTCTTCTTTTAAGATGCATTCCCGTATATGAATAAGTGTATTTGTGTTTACACCCAAAATATTCTCAAGTATTAGCCGAATCCAACAGTAACCGAAGCAAGAAAATTAGTCGATTGGATGTTAGCCGAGTCACAAGCTAGCCGAATATGCAGCTAGAAAACTAAGAGCTAGACATGGGCCTTGGGCTTACTTGATTGAATTGAAGATATTGGGCCCATTGGGTTAGCATGAAGTCACTTATTGGGTCAGGTTCTTGAAATTGCTCCATGAGCCGCATGAGGTGGAGGTTAATTTTGAATTAATTTAAATTTAAAATTAATTAAAGTCAAGATGATCTCCAAGTTTTTAGGAGCTGAGCGAGAGAACCAAGGATAAGATCCACGCTGAGAAGACCGTTGGTTGAAAACGTGGCCATGACGTGGTAGTGCGCCTAGATTTTAGGATCGTGGTTAGTGGAGCATGGCACTACTCAGCCGATTAACTGTCAACTAGGAGTTTATCATTGTTAGCCAACTGAACGTGGCAAATAGGGGTAGTTCTTAGTTGTTACTATAAATACCCAAGTTGTACATAATTTTAGACACATCAATCAATACAAACAACTTATTTTCGCTCAAGTTTATTCAGTCGCACTTTATGTTTACCTTTGTGTTCTTGTTTTTATCTTATTTCACTTACTTAACCCTTTTTAGAGTGAGTTAAGGGACCCATAGCCGAGGAACAGAGTTCATTCCTTGGTGTAATCGCTTGAAGAAAAGGGAATCACTATTGTGGAGTTTAGCCGATTTGCGGCTAAGTTACATTCTAGTCAACAAAATTGGCACGCCCGGTGGGATAAAAGGTGAACGAATCAACACATTTGAGTCCCCAGGCCAGGACTACCATTGGCGTATGCACTTGCGTTCTGGCAAGAGCTTGAGCGGTATAAAGAGCAATCCTAGGAAGCCGGTTGAAGGGAACCCCTCTCACGGAGGACCTGCTCCAACAGCAGAGCCAATGCACGTAGAGGCAGAGTCTGAAACTCAACCCAATGAGCCCAACTATCCACCATTGGTGATGTCCAATTCATTTATATGCCAACAACTCAATTTGGGAATCAATGATATCATGTACCAAGTGTCACAACAGTTGGCTGATATTGTAAAGCCCATGGTACACAATGAAGTGCAGCAGGTCAGGGAGAGGCTAAGAGGGTTCATTTAGGCGAGAGCACCATCAATTCTGCTATTCCAACGCAAGTGGGGTACACTACCAAGGCAGGACCTATCACCCAGCCGAATGCAGCTTCGATAGGACTAACTCAGGTTCAGCCGAGCATGATTCCGGCAGGGATACAGCAAGTTCAGCCTACCTATGTATAAGCAGGGCCTACTCAGGTTCAGCCGAATATAGGACAGGTACCTTTTAATTCAATTAGTTCCCAGCTTAGTACTTTTGCCACTTTAAACACTGGAGGTCAACAAGTGGTGAATGATACAACTAACCAGGCTCATCTTCATTTTGGACAGGTGCAGATGGCTAGGAGGCCGCCAGATGCAGTGGGACCAATTGGTATGACGCAAGTAATGCTATATGTGTTATGTGTAGCCCTATGGCGCTGCTATGCAGGCGACTAACCCACAGTATATTGGGGGGCAAACTCTTGGTGCCGGAGGGAGTGGAGCAAGACCACCTGGGGGTTATGCTAGACAGCAGCCATGTAGTAATATTCCACCTATATCGGTTAATCTTCCATTCTATCCACTCTATCCTGAAGTGTCTGTAGGCGCCCAAGTGGAGTCAACTCCTCCAAGGGCACTAGGTTTAATGATGGAGAAGTCATGGGGACAGATCCCACCTCTACCATTTAACATAAGTGTTCCTGGAACTCAATACAGGGTACCCGGTGAAGGAAGCATGGAGCAGCCATGGGGGGTTCACCCACCTCCATTGCCAAATCAACCAGGTTACCCCAGGTACATCCCCCAACATGGAGACAGCAACCACAGACAACAACTCCTAACTTGGGAGAAGTGAAGCCATAGGGTTCACAACTGCTAGACCCAGCAGTCATTGCAGATACCATCAAGAAATATTTTGGTGTGCAGCTGAAGCCTTTGGATAGGCTAATCTACAGGAAGCCATACCCTAAATGGGTAGATAGATTGGTACCTCTGCCTAGGGGATACAAGACTCCAGATTTTGCCACTTTCTCTGGAGAAGATGGCAAATCGACTATGGAGCACATAGGCAGGTTTACTGCTCAGTGTGGTGAAGGAAATCAAAATGAGTACCACAAATTGCAATTGTTCCCCTTGTCACTGACAGGGGCAGCTTTTACATGGTATTCCTCTTTACCACCTAACTCTATACAAACATGGGCAGATATGGATAGGTGCTTCCATGATAGATTCTACTGGCCCCAACTTAAAGTCATTGCGGCTGACCTCATGAACCAAGACAGCAGGTAGATGAGTCAGCTGCTGATTTTGTGGAAAGGTTCAGAAAAATGGCTGAAAAATGCTCTGTGCAGTTCCCTGAGATAGAATATGCAGCCATGGCCATTAGCAACATGCACCCTCAACTCAAGGAGAAACTAGTTGGCCAAGCTTGCACTGACTTGAACCAGTTAATCTCAAGGGCAATACGCATTAAACAGTTCATCCAGGAGAAAGAAAAAAGGTAAGCTAGTAGAGGGAGAGGTCCTCAGTTGGTATCTATTATAGAAACTGAAGACTCTGATGATGATTCAGCCGATTCCACGGCAGACATCATGGCAGCTGAGATAGTAAAGGGTAAAGGCTACTCTTGCCTTGTCCTGAGGGCTGCTAAAGGAAAAGAGTCAAAGTCAGGAGATAGCAAGGTGGAATACTCCTTTGATATTTCCAAGGCAGACCAAATCTTTAACTACTTGCTTAAAGATAAGCAGATTCGGCTGCTGGATGGGCACAAGATCCCACCTGCTGAGGAGTTAAAAGATAAGAAATACTGCAAGTGGCACAACTCCTATAATCATGCAACTGTAAATTGCATGGTTTTCAGGAAGGCCATTCAGAAGGGAATAAAAGAAGGAAGGTTCAAACTTGCAGATAAAGGAATTACTGAGATGACAGTGGATACTGATCCATTCCCTGCTTTGGGGATAAACATGGTTTCATTCACAAAGTTTGATGATGCAGAGCCTAGCCACATGCGGAAGATATCTGTTCAGCAAGTTTGGAGGCCCAAGAAGGGGTTAGTCGACTCAAACCATAATGATCAGCTAAAACCTGAGGTTGCCAGGACTTCTGTTTTTGACAGATTGGGAAACCCTTAGCCAGTAGTTGAGCACAGGCGGGGGGCAGGCCACCCAAGCCAGGGAGGCTCACCCAAGAGTTAGTCAAACAATATGTTAAACATGGCCAAACTTCAACAGAAAGAAAAGACACCTAATACTGAAACTGGGGGGCAAGATCGGCTAACCATTAGAGATATTGGTAGGCTATCTTTTCCCAAGTTGGATGAGGAGCCTATTCCCAAAGACAAAAGAATGGTGGCTGAGTTTACCATGGAAAGAGGCATGTCTTCTCTGAAGATAACAACGAGAAATGATGAGAAGCTAAAGCCCCAGAGAATGTTGAAGCCTCCTACTAATGTAACAGAAGGGCACTGGTTCTTGAACAAGTATGCCAAAGATAAGAAGGCAATACCAGCAGTACTATCAAGACCCTAAAAGAGGAGAATGCAGAGAATGAGGTCTGTTCAGAAAATGAAACAAACTCTGCAAATGCTAGCCAATGTCAAGAATAGGGAGAAGAGGGAGATTCTCTTAGAGGCTGTAAGTGACATGCTAGATAAAGCTTTTCCAAAGTTAGATACTGAAGAAGCTAAGAAAGATGAAGTGCCCAAAAGTATAGAGCCGGTCAGGGAAATGATCCTGTTCCTGAAGCTGAGGGTCTAATTGCCTCAGTCGATGTGGATGAGGAAGCAATCACCATAGAGGGTTCAGTGATCCCAGAGATGCATTGGGGAACAAGATGATGCTATGGAGGACTCCTTGCTAGATCTCTTGTTCAATGAAGAAGCTGATGGCCTGTTAGCTGATATATAGGCTATTAGCATGTTCCCTGAGGAATTTTGGGTAGGTAACCCCCAACTTAGAAGCTTGGAGGGTGATGTATTTGCTGAAGAGACAGAATGGGCCGCGTTAGCTGATACATCAGCTGATGAGATCACCAAAATGGTTTTTGAGAAGCCTACTGAGGAGATGGTAAAACACCTGAAACCTCTTTACATCAAGGCTTACATTAATGGAATGATCTTTGGAAGAGTCTTAGTAGATGGTGGGGTTGTCCTGAATGTTATGCTCGTTGCAACTATGAGAAAACTTGGGAAAAGTCTTGAAGACTTAGTCCCTACCAACATGAAAATATCCAACTTCACGGGGGAACCATCTACAGCTTTTGGAGTCTTGATAGCCAAAGTCACTGTAGGCCCCAGAACCATCAAGTCAGCTTTCTTTGTGGTTGATGGTAAGCCTTCCTACAGTGTGATCCTGGGAAGAGATTGGATCCACACAAGTCGATGTGTACCTTCTACACTTCACCAAAAGCTTATGTTTTGGGTTGGAGACAATGTTGAGATAGTCGAAGCTGACAAAAACCCCTTCTCAACCGAGGTAAAGATGTTGGAGGCCTTGCTCTATTCTCCCCACTTAGGACCTATTGCTGTTCCAGAAGATTATGAGGAAGGTGTGTGGAAGGCATGCAATCTTACCAATGAAGGATTCAAGTTAAGGTCTCAGGCCGAATCACGGCCTAACACACAGGTGATTAATGAATAAAGAATCCCAAGTGCTTGAAGACCTGTTGGGTCGACTAGAGATCTTTAAGGCCGAGTCCGAGGTGATAGATGCCATGATGGAAGAAGACGACACTGAGAGTGAAGATAGAGAAGAGGACTTGCTCTTCAGACCCGATAAGGCATGTACAGCCGAACCCATGGAATTGGATTTTCCTCTTCACAAAACTGCACCTGCTTTTGAGACAGAGGACCCTTTGATTAAAATTAGAGGAACCCAGAACTGTAAAAGTGAGTGGGTTACTTGAGGAGGATAAATGAGGCAAAATAGTCGAACTAATCCAGCAGTACAAAGATTGCTTTGCCTGGAACTACTATGAGATGCCTGGTTTGGCAAGAGAACTGGTAGAACACAGGTTGCCCATTAAGGAAGGATAAAAGCCTTTCAAGCAGGCTCCTCGCAGGTTCAACCCCCAATTGATGCCTCAAATCAAAGCTGAGATTGAGAGGCTATTAAGGGCAGGCTTCATAAGGACGGCTAGGTATGTTGAGTGGTTGTCCAATAAAGTCCCTGTGATCAAGAAGAATGGCCAGATAAGAGTATGCATTGACTACAGAAACTGTGCATTGACTACAGAAACTTGAATTTGGCAACATCTAAAGATGAGTACGCTATGCCTGTGGCTGACATGTTAGTCGATGCGACAGCCACTCATGGTATTCTCACCTTTATGAATGGATACTCAGGGTACAACCAGATATTTCTGGCAAAAGAAGACACTCCCAAAATAGCCTTCAGGTGTCCAGGAGCCTTGGGGATATATGAATGGGTAGTCATGCCTTTTGGGCTCAAGAATGCAGGAGCTACTTATTAAAGGGCCATGAACTCCATTTTTCATGACTTGATTGGTAAGATCATGGAAGTATACATTGATGATGTGGTTGTCAAATCTGAAGGCTTTGAAAGCCATTTAGTAGATTTGAAGCGGGCTCTAAAAAGGATGCGGGCCCATGGGTTAAAAATGAATCCTGCCAAATGTGCCTTTGGAGTTACAGCTGTCAACTTCTTAGGATTCCTGCTCCACCATCAAGGAATCAAAATAGACAAGAATAAGGTGAAAGCTATCCTAGAAGCCAGGCCTCCTAGGAACAAGAAAGAACTTCAAAGTTTGATTGGTAAGATCAATTTCCTAAGGAGGTTCATAGCTAATTCGGCTGGAAAAATGAAGGTTTTTTCCCCTTTGTTGAAACTAAAGGATACTGATGTCATGACATGGGGGAAAGAACAACAACAAGCCTTTGAGCAGATCAAACAAGCGTTGGCCAAACCTCTTGTGTTAACGCCTCTAGTATCAGGGAGGCCTCTCAAATTATACATAGCTGCAGAAGAAGAGTCAATCGGCTGCTTGCTAGCGCAGGATGCTGATGATGGAACTGAAAGAGCTGTGTACTATCTTAGCCGCACCTTAAATGATGCAGAAACTAGATATACCCCTATTGAGAAATTATGTTTATCATTGTTCTATGCTTGTACAAAACTAGAATATTATTTATTGCCTAAAGAAATATTGGTTTTGTGCAAAATTGATATTGTTAGGTATTTACTTAATAGGCCTGTCTTACAGGGTCGACTGAGGAAGTGGGCCATTAAGTTAAATGCTTTTGCGTTAAAATATGTTCCATTAAGAGCAATGAAAGGGCAGGTGGTAACTGACTTCTTAGCTCAACATCCTTGTGTTTAGTCGATCAAGTTGCATGCATCAACTTGAAGCCTTGGGTGTTGGTGTTTGATGGGTCAAGAACTCAAAAAGGGGTAGGTGTTGGCATCACCATTACTAGTCCAACAGGCAAGAGTTGGAGATTCATGTGTCAGCTAGATCTTGGTTGTTCTAATAATCAGGCAGAGTATGAAGCCCTGATTTTGGGACTTAAGATCCTGGCAACCATGAAAGCAAACTATGTTCAAGTCATGGGAAATTTGCAGTTAGTCATAAAGCAGCTAATTGGAGAATATAGGTGCAATAATCCAAACTTGAAAGAATGATATGAAATGGCTAGCAGGTTGTTGCACCTATTTGCTGATGCTATGGTATTCCACATTCCCAGAGAGGAAAATGAACAGGCTAATGATTTAGCTCAACAAGCCTCAGGGTACAAAGATATGATAGTTGAAGTAAAATATGAAGAGTATCCAGTATGGGAATGTGCATCTGTAGGAACGATCGACTCTTGGAAACGCGAGTTAATTGACTACCTTAAAAATTCTTCAGGTAGTACTAACTTCAGGCTCAAGCAGAGAGCACTTAAGTACGTATTAGTAGATGATGAACTCTACAGGAGGGCTATCAATGGAGTATTACTTAAGTGCATAGACAAAGATGAATCCATGAAGGTTATGGGGGAGGTACATGAAGGAATCTGTGGTTCTCATAGGGCTGGACCAACAATGAAATGGCTAATATACAGGCATGGGTATTATTGGCCTACCATCACAGCTGATTGTTATCAATATGCCAAAGGGTGTGAGGCCTGTCAGCTGCATGGTCCAATACAAAGGGTTCCAGTCGAAAACCTATACCCAGTGATAAAACCTTGGCCATTCAGGGGATGGGCAATGGATTTGATAGGCAAAATCTATCCACCTTCATCTAAGAGGCATGCCTTTATCATAGTTGCGATGGACAACTTCACCAAGTGGGTAGAGGCACAACCGATGGTGAACATGACTCAAGAGGAGGTGATTCGGTTTATACAATGCCAAATCATTTATAGATTTGGTATCCCTGAGACCATCACCACAGATCAAGGTACTATGTTCACTGGGGAGAAAGTGACGGCCTTTGCACAACAATTTAGGATTAAGTTGATTCATTCATCCCCTTATTATGCTCAAGCCAATGGGAAAGCAGAGGCTACTAACAAAATTCTTATTGATTTAATCAAGAAGAATATTGAAGATAGGCCCAGGAAGTGGCATGAAACACTGAATGAGGTATTGTGGGCCGTGAGGAATTCCAAATGCAACGCAACTGGATTTACTCCTTATCGGCTAACATATGGTCAAGATGTAGTGTTACCATTAGAGATAAATGTGACTTCATTAAGAGTAGCAAAGCAAAACCTGCTAAGTCTAGATGAATATCAACAAGCCATGTTAATGGAATTAGATTCTGTTGATGAAGATCGACTCATGGCTTTAAATAGAATTGAACGCAGCAAGCAAAAAATGGCTAGAGCCTACAACAAACATGTAAAACCAAAGAAGTTTGTTGAAGGGGACCTTGTTTGGAAAACCATATTACCTATTGGGATTAAAGATTCTAAGTTTGGGAAATGGTCACCAAATTGGGAAGGGTCATTTGTTGTTAATAAAGCCTATCATGGTGGTGCTTATCGGTTAGTTAACATGCAAAGCGAAGAATTAAATAGGAGCATTAATGGAAAATACCTCAAGAGATACTACCCTACCATATGGGAAGACATACTGGAGGAATAAGGAAAATTGCATTTAACAAAGAAAATATATTGTCTTTGTGGCCACAGGCCGGCCACCTAGCCCAAAATACTTAAAAAAAAGAAAGAAATAAAGGGTTAGGTATTTGCAGCACCGGGCATATCACTTGCGTGATCTTCAGCATGCTCAGAGCTTGGTTCGGCTAAAGATGCAGAGGCATCCTTTGCAGCCGAAGCCACAACAGCTTCAGGGGTAGGCTCAGCCGATGCCTCAACTACAGGGACAATAGGGTTCGCAGAATCACCTTGTTGGGTGGCTGAGGTACCGGCTACCACAGGGACTTCTTTCCTTTTGGCCTCTTCCAATTTCCTCTTGAAGAAATCCTAAGTCCTGCTAGCTTCTGCTAACCCGTTACCACTAGTCTTCAGGTCCTTCTCTAATCCTGCCTTCGGTGCAGATAACACCACAATATCATGATCCAGCGAAGAGGATTGGGTGTACACTGCAAAGCGTTGAGTGGAGAGGGAGTCTAGCTTCTCTGTTAAGGCAGTCAATTGAGGGGCCAACATTGCCATCTCCCTCTTGATCTTCTCTAGCTTAGTTGACAAGATAGACAGCCGTTCATCAATGGCCTTGCGGTGAGACAGAGCCTCTTGTCGTTCTGTTTCCAAAGCTAGGAAGGAGGCCTGAAATTGAGCCTTCTTTTCTTGAAGTTCCCTCAACCTTCTAAGGTCATGAGAAGTCATATCATGAACCTCTCTAGAGCGTCCATATTGGTGAGCTAGATCATTTAGCTGAAGAGCAAGAGTATTGTACACCTCTTTGGTTGAGTTGCTGGCTTTGCTGCTTCTCTAGCTGGTTCACTGATATCAGTAATAACCAATCTGGTGACATATTTTTCTAGTCGATCAGGAAACAAATGAGTCTTCACTGATGGCCACCAGTTGGCAAAAGCAGAGGTTTCACCAGAGGCAGGGCTAAAAGAAATCCACTGGAAGGCCTTGATTTTCTTGAAGTTGGTGGTGGCCACCTCCATCACATCATTGGCAGAAAATGTCAGTCAACCAAGGCTCCCAATCTTGGAGTCATACGGCAAGGGTACATGCTGAAGAAGCCCAAACTGCCTTGCCACGCAATTAGGGTTGTAGAACTCAGCCGAGGACTTGTTATTTCTTGAAGTGGGCTTGAGGCCACAGAGTAAGTCACGTGTTGTGAAAACTGAGCTCCAATTAAGCTCCACTTGATTGTGCTGGTCGACTGGGAGGGGCTCATCCGATGAAAAAAAATCCAAAATGGCCCAATGCCCTTCTCCAAAATAGGGCGCCAGTCATCCGATATCCAGGTCAAATTGAAGAGCTTCTCTGCCACACTGAAGGCATAAGTGACCTCACAAGGCATAAGCCTGAGATGAGTTCCTAAGATGCTTACATTCCAGGGGAGAGAGCTAGAGTTGAAGGTGAGTAGATGAACTCCGGAAAATAGAGCATTATCCAGAGTTGTAAGAACCAAAGAGGTCCCTGGACATTCTTTATGTCTTCCCTCTCTGCAGCCGCTCTAAAACGGTGAATAGGCAGCGGTAGAGGTATGAGAGGAAGAGAGTTTCCCAAGAGAAATTGTCATCTAAGTTGGCAAAAGTCACATACAATTGTAGCTCTTGCACCACAGCAATGGAACTGGAGCAAAGGAAGTACTTGCTAAACCAGTAAAGGGGGAAGGCGTTGTGTTCAGCATCAGTCACAACTCCTCTAGACTTGGCATTATTGGCAAGGAAGTTGGAATAACCAGAAGTGCTCTTGGAGAAATTGAATCCCAATTCTGGGACCTGAAAAGAATAGTGGGAGGGGACATCATCACCGATGATTGGAAGTCCCATGATAGTTGCAACATCCAGAAGAGTGGGGGTGATCATTCCCCATGGAAAAATAAAGGTGTTGGTGGAGATACACCAATAGCTGAAGAAGCCATAAAGTAGCTCTAAGTTGAGTGAAATGTCTTAAGTAGACAACATGATTATGTCATAGAGGCCCCACTGCCTCCATTTGTCAGATTTGGCTTCCTTCAGCCGATTAACCCAGTCCACGTAGGGTTGAGGCGAGCGAGGCCACGAACGGAGGTCAGTCGGTTTCAACTTTGTGGTGAACCAATCACATGAGATTGGTAAGGCGTAATTCCTTCAAAAAGATAGCTCTTTCTTCCAGTTTCGAAGTGGAAGGTGTCAAGGATATGAAATCCTGAATCTCGAAGAGAGGAGGAAGAAACTGGAATCGAGAGCCGCATGAGGGCTTGGAGAATGCTTAACACCCACAAAATTAGATGATTGTGAGTCATCGCGCTCGTAGGACTGGTTTTGAGAATCGGAGGCCGAAGACATTGTGAGCTTAGTTGCAGGTAAAAGGAAATCGTGATGAAGGGGGTAAAACTACAGGAATTAGGGCTTGCAGAAAGTGTGAAAAAGTAATTCGGCTAAGGGGTATTTAAAGGAAAAGTTAATCGCTAGCGATGGAATTCGATGCGAGTAAATCGGATGGATAAGGTTAGTCATTGCACTATTTAAAAAGTTGTTGCAAACGGATAACTTAACATTTATGATTAAAAGGGCGATTTGATATTAATCATTACGGCGCCTCAGCCTAAACCTAAAGTTTTACAACCAAGAGCACGTAGGGGGGCAGTTGTTTACACCCAAAATATTCCGAAGTATTAGCCGAATCCAACAGTAGCCGAAGCAAGGAAATTAGTCGATTGGATGTTAGCCAAATCACAAGCTAGCCGAATATGCAGCTGACAGAGCCATAAGCAGGAAACTAAGAGCTAGACATGGGCCTTGGGCTTACTGGGTTGAATTGAAGATATTGGGCCCATTGGGCTAGCATGAAGTCACTTATTGGGTCAGGTTCTTGAAATTACTCCATGAGCTGCATGAGGTGGAGGTTAATTTTGAATTAATTTAAATTTAAAATTAATTAAAGTCAAGATGATCTCCAAGTTTTTAGGAGCTGAGCGAGAGAGCCAAGGATAAGATCCACGCTGAGAAGACCGTTGGTTGAAAACGTGGCCATGACGTGGTAATGCGCCTAGATTTTAGGATCGTGGTTAGTGGAGCATGACACTACTCAACTGATTAACTGTCAACTAGGAGTTTATCATTGTTAGCCAACTGAACGTGGTAAATAGGGGTAGTTCTTAGTTGTTACTATAAATACCCAAGTTGTACATAATTTTAGACACATCAATCAATATAAACAACTTATTTTCGCTCAAGTTTATCCAATCGCACTTTATGTTTACCTTTGTGTTCTTGTTTTTATCTTAGTTCACTTACTTAACCCTTTCTGGAGTGAGTTAAGAGACCCATAGCCGAGGAACAGAGTTCTTTCCTTGGCGTAATCGCTTTAAGAAAAGGGAATCGCTGTTATGGAGTTTAGTCGATTTGCGGCCAAGTTACATTTTAGTCAACAGTTTGGTTTTACAGTGGCAAAGATTAATTTTGATTGAATTTATTTTGTAAAATTGAATTTAGTTAAAAACGAGTTGAATGTAAAGTGATTTATGTTTGGATACGTTTACGTAAAAGTGAATTGAACAATAAATTTGAGAGTATAAATCACGCTTGGAGACAAAAACTCTAAATTTAAATTGGAATCAATTCTACTCGAGAACACCCAAGCATGCCAAAATCACAATAAGGGGTCAATAATTCGTGTGAACTTGTTAAAAGTGGAAGAACACTACATCCTAAATAATCAATAGAAAAGGTTGAGAAAAAAAAGAAGAAAATAAACAATAGAAAAAACAACACAAAAGATGAAAGAACACTACCTCCTAAAAAATTAAGGTCGGCCCAATGCCCAAACCACTAAAACAAGAGCTTTAGACTTTAAAATTTTTGACTAAAAAAAAGCTTTAAAATTTTTATTTTCACTTAATATCAATAACCGAATTCCTCTAACTTATAACAAGTTCATCTAATTCAGATGATATAACGTTAATGCTCTTGAACTTGTTCCTTGATTAACACGGAGGATGATGATGAAGAAGCTCTCAAATGAGTTGCAATTTTCCCATAATTCACAAATTATAACATTATTTGTGCATGGTAAAAGCCACCCAGGCTGAAAGTCGTTGACTCTTATACTTTGCGTATTGTTATTGTTCAGTGAGAGCGAATGAAATCACTGCTGATCAAATTGGTCCGCTAATACTGTCAAAAAAAAAAAAAAATTGGTCCGTTCATATGGTTGACATCATCCATTACATGTTCTTGTTTATTTTCATCTTTAATTCTTTTTCCTGTCCAAATCAATATCAGGCAAGCCGTTACGTTGACATAACTGATTATGTAATCATAGTTATTCACCACTTCTTTTTCTTTGGTTTTATTTTTTTGACCAAATCACTTCTTTTCATTTTCTTGACTATATACCATATGTATTAATAATAGATTACTATCTATCCGGCTATTTTTATATGTTATCATAATCATATAACTTTATCTTATAAACATATTTTACAATATTATTTTCGAAACCAACGAAGTATCTTAATAATACATTCTTTTCGTTTCTTTTTAACTTTTTTTTTTTTGCAAAATATGTATTGTAAAGTACTTATTTGATGATGTATTTATATGAGTAAATACCTAATTTGTCCACATTATCAATATTCTAAAATGATCATTGAAATTGCAAAATGTTATTCAAGCTCGTCTATCTGTTGGTATTTACAGCGATTATAATGACATTAAGTTGGTAATGTCAGGGATACATTTAAAAATAGATAAATAATATCAGTGATACATTTGCTAACAGATCCAGATGGAGGGATCAACATGATTAACATTTTGCAATTGTAGAAATCTTTTTATAATATTAATAATGTGGGAACTAGATTGACACGGTCTTATAATTTCAGGGATCAAATTGAGTATTTACTCATTTATATATTTGCAAATGAGTTTAATAATTATAAACTGATGTTATAAATAAATTTTATACAAATATATATTTATATTTTATTATCTTGTCATAATATAAATATACTTTAAGAAAAATACCATGATGTACAGTGACCAAATAATAAAATATAATTAATCATTTATTTAAAATTTAATTATTTTATACTATCAATACATAATAATTAAAATCTTTAAAAAGACTCGCTTTATATAGTTAGGTTATATACCAAGGCAACAGTAAGCTTTTTTTTTTTTTTGGGTACAGCAACAGTAAGCTTTTAAAAAAACCTTTATAAAAAAATAAGCTTTTGAAAAAAACTATTTCTTAGATACTTTAAAAATATTTTATACAATATTTCTAAATCTCCTAAAAAAAACATATTTCTAAACACTATATATTAATGAATTAAGAATCTTATCAAAAAATATATATATATATATATAAATATTATTTTTAATTAATTTCGATAACTTTGAAATATTTGTATTTTTGTTTTTTGAGAGAAGAGATTTTTTTTTTTGACTCAAACAAAATCATGGCATTTCATTAATAATAATGTTTCAAATACAATGCGGGATAGTATTAAAAATTATGCGATTAGCATAACAAGTAGATGCTTTTGCTAGAGCATGAGCACTACTATTTGCTTGTCGCTTCACAAAAAATAACTTGCAACGAGTTGTGTAAATTAAGGAGAGTCTGACATTCCCGAATAAGGCATCCATATTCCGTGATATCTGATTTTTGATGGCAAGTATCATCCACTACTTGCTTGCAATCCATCTCCATGATCACATGTCCATAGCCTTCACTAGTTATCCATTTAAGGGCTTGCAATAGCCCCCAAGCTTTTGCCTCAGCAACAGACATTTGGGTGTGCATCCGTGTTGTTTCAGCTAGCAAGAACCGACCCAAATCATCACGAAGGTAAGCCCCAACACCGACATTGTTCTGCTCCTGCCAAACAGCTGCATCAATATTACATTTTCTCCATCCAAGTGGTGGCGCAGACCAAGTTATACGTTGAGCCTGATGAGCTGAATTTGCTGGATTCTAGTGTATAGACCACCGAGCTACTGTCCAATTTCTCAGCACTTCATCAACGCGCATTGCAATTTGGTTGGTGGTCTCTTGGATGTTGTCCCAAAGCATAGTGTTGCGACGCTTCCAAAGGCTCCATAACATCATGACAAATTGAGCTAGGTTCTCCTTGGATAATGGTTTGCTAACCTAAAAAAATAAGTCACAAAAATCGTTAGCGTGGAGCATGGCTTCTTCCAGCGTTCGCCAGATGCTAGTTTTCCTCCAGCAAGCTTCACTACTTGTGCAGCCAATGAGTGTATGCCAATTATTCTCCATGACTTCACCACAACACACACACATGTCAGCGCAATCAACCCCTTTTTTCCCTAAGATTGACCCTAGTTGGGAGGCAATCACGACAAGCACGCCATAGGAACGTGCGCACCTTAGGAGGCACAGTCATGGCCCAAATAATATTCCACTCACCCGAAACTTTTAAGTGCTCTATGTCCACCAAACGCTCCATACACACCCGGTAAGCACTCTTCACCGTATATTGTCCTCTTTTATCAAATCGCCATATCATAACATCAGAGTCATTTGTATTTAAAAGAGGGATCTTAATATTCTCTGAGGCATCTCTGGCTCCAAAGCAAGTATTAATAAGGGGAATGTTCCATTCATTATGTTTAGGTAGCATGAGGTCTCTAACCGTATGAATTTGACCATGGTATTGGGTTATAGCACTAACCCGAGGATTATCATCACATCGCAACCAATTTGAATTCCAAATATCAATCCGCCTACCATCCCTAACTCTACATCTATGACCTTCCTCTAATAACTTTCGGGAAGACCAGATACTACGCTAGATATAGCTGGGATTATGACCCATGGAGGCTCCCAAAAAATCCCCACTCTGGAAGTATTTAGCTTTGAAGACACGTGTAATTATAGTATTCGGGTTGGTTAAGAACTTCCAACTTTGCTTCCCCAACATTTCTAAGTTAAAGCCATGTAAGTCTCTGAAACCCATTCCACCCCACTCCTTCCTCATGCTCAATTTATCCCAACACATCCAGTTTATACCCCTCTTCTCCCCTTTATAAGAACCCTACCAGAAAGAGTTGATCATGCAGTTCAATCTCCTCTACCAACGAGGTGGGTAGGAGAAAAAAGCTCATACAATAAGAAGAGATTGCTTGTGCTACGGACTTAATAAAGACTTCTCTACCCGCTTGGGATAACATTTTACTACTCCAACTAGAGATTTCCCTCCACACCCTGTCCTTAATGTAATTAAAAATAGATTTTTTGCTCCTCCCAATCATGGAGGGCAAACCTAGATATTTGCCCGTTCCTATACAAGTATTCACCTCCAAGATGTTAGCAAGAAACTCTCTCTCCTACTCATTCACATTTCTACCGAAAAAAATCTCAAATTTTTGCAAATTAATAATCTAGCCAAATGCATTAGCATACACATTTAGTACTTCTTTCAATGTAATAGCTTCTCTCTCCTCTCCACGAAAAAAATAAGAAACTACTATCCGCAAAGAGTAAATGACTAACATTTTTGAGAGAAGAGACGGAACATTATTTTTTCTGCCGGGAGTGTCCTAAAGTCATTTTTTATTTTTTTTCTTCTAACATGAAGAGTGAAGACTAGAAAACAGTCTTTTTTTTTAATAAAAATTAATACTAATAGGATTGCTTTACAACTTTCCAAGCTGCGGCTTTCGCGTACGTAAAGCTTTCGATATTGAGATCGGCTAGGTTTTCGGAGTTTTCTTGTTTTGACCGCAAGGTTTTTGGAGTTGGGACCCGTGATTCTGTGAATCATTTGATTTGACAAGATTAGGTGCTTTATCATAAGGTCCTATATTTTATACTGATTAAAAAAAAAGTCCTATATTTTATTTATTTCTTTTCAGAAAATCGGGTATTTCCTAACTTTTCATATATTGTTTCATTTGAGAATGAATTTTTTATGTTTAACTTTTATATGATTTTATTATGTAATAAATTTCTTTTTTGCTTAATTTTTTTGTACTTACCAAAAAAAAAGTAACATTAAAAATTTATAATTTTTGATATTTTTTAATCTATTTTTTTTACATAATAATTTTTGATATTTTGGATCTATTAATTTAATGTATGTAAAACATATAGAATTTTCATATAATATGTGAAATTTTGATAGTAAAACACATTCCTAATTGTCTACAGTTATATAATATGAGCAAATAATATATGGTTTTTGTCAATCATGGCTTTTTTTATTGGCACGTGAAAATTGAACGGGGTGAATTAGTGATTTTCGTGATCCAAAGTTGGTGGTAGTACACTGGCATTGACCAATTAAGTGGAAAGCAAGCATGGCTCGTGATCTCTTGTTGATTCAAAACTTGGTTAATACTTAATACGGCCCATATTTAGTTTCTTTAATTTTTTTATTTTCCTATGTTTTGTACAAACAGGTATTGTTGGGCAGACAATTTTTTTTTGTATATATAAAAAGTAAAAACACTTGTTAGAGTTATTTTGAATTTTATGTAGATGAGATCTGTATATGTTAACTTTACCACATGTTTGGGAAATGATTAAAAATGGGAAATAATCGTTCTTCAATTGTTTTTTTAAGAAGCCACATGAAAAATCACTTAATTAGTCTATACCCTGATAGTTATTATTGGTTTGCATTTGTGATATGGTAATGAATCGCCCAGTGCCAGTGTGGCACGATACACTCTCTTGCAGTTCCAATAGGAATGAAAAGCTCCACTCTTAAATTTTGCATTAGATTTCAAAAATAAATGAGATTTTATATACCAAAAATTAAAAAAGTTACATTAATTTATTGTTCTTTTTTAAGGAATATTTTGAATTAAAAGGAATCAATTAGATTCGTTGAAACATGTTTGAAGGAAACCATGAGTTGGAGGCAGCAATTTTTAACTACACGTGCGTTTATTCCAGTTTAGTTGGACAGAGAACCTTCACATAAAAAATACTCCCTCCGGTTCTCAATGTAAGAGAAAAAAAGGTGTTTTTTAGGGTTTCAAAATATAAGAGATATGTGAGATAAAAATGTGTTTTTCATTGGAAAAAAGAGTGTTTTTCTTGGTTTTGATGAATTAGGGTTTTGTCTCTTATATTTAGGACCGGATGGAGTATTTTTTTCGAACAAAAAAAGTCAACTAAACCGGTTATTTGTTTACGTAGTATAACTTTTCAGTACATAATCAATGATGTCATTAGGCCGTTGTTTATAAAAAAACGGACGAGGAATTGATTAGTTGAAAACCCAAAAGGAAGTAAAAAAGAAAAGGTAAAGCTGGCATGGTCGTGGCCACCTGGCCCCCCCAACTATACGAAAATATGAACAATTGAACATATGTGCACTCTTCAAATCCCTGCCAAATTTGACGGCGTAGAAAATGAAAATCCTCCATGTAACTTCCTCTCTCTATATATGCCCCCAATATCTTTTATAATTGTTTCACATTATTCAGCCAAAGAGAAAGGAACTGTGTCCTTTTAACCACAGAAAACAAAACCAACAGAAACAAACTGAGACAGAGTTATAGCAAGTGATTTTCAATACCCTTTTGTTCAGATTTGGTGTTAGTTACTTACTGGGCACAATACAATTGGGCTTTAAGTGGGGTTGCATAAAGGATAAAACTTTTTTTGTATGGAGGGAGGTGGTAGTTTCAGGATTGGTAGTTCATCAATTTGGAGGAACAGTGATGCTACTGAGATCTTCTCTAACTCTTTCCACCAAGAGGATGATGAAGAAGCTCTCAAATGGGCTGCCATTCAGAAACTTCCAACTTTTGCACGTTTGAGGAAAGGTTTGCTCACTTCACCCGATGGGGTAGCCACTGAGATCGATATACAGAAGCTTGGCTTGCAAGAAAGAAGAGATTTGCTCCAAAGACTCGTGAGACTTGCTGAAGAGGACAATGAAAAGTTTTTGCTTAAGCTTAGGAATCGAATTGACAGGTGAGTCAGCATTCCACTCTTAATTTTTTCTTAGCTTAAATATGATTTTAGGGTCTAATTGATTTAGTTTTTAAAAACTGTTTTCTGTTTTATAAAACCTAACAAAGAACAAATTTTGTTCTTCTTAAATTTTTTAAAAACAGAAAACTGTTTTTAAAAAAGTGTAATCAGACATGCCATTAGTCTCCAGGTTATTGTTTGGATTTGGTCTAAAAAAAATTCGTCAGCTTTTATTCCCTCGTGTTTTTTTGAAATGTATCAATGTTAGTTCCCACAGGGACTAATGTTAGTAAAATTGACGAAAATTTTTGGGACTAAATCAAAACATTAACATATTTTGGAAGGGGAGTAAAATCATATTTAAGCCTTTTTTACTTCTTGATTTTGAAAGAGATGCCTTTGAAATGCACTGATATGGCTTCTCCTTCTCTTATTCTTCCTTGAATGATATTAGAGTTGGAATTGAGCTTCCTACAATAGAGAGTCGATTTGAGCACCTGAATATTGAAGCAGAAGCTCATGTAGGAAGCAGAGGTTTGCCTACCTTCACTAACTTCACGGTTAATATAGTGGAAGTAAGTGGTACCATCTTTCACAGATATCTGAACTTTCTATATGATCTTATTGAAGGAGATTCTATTCTAACTCACCAATTTGGTTTCTTTTTCATTCTTTTCAAAGGGTTTGTTGAACTCTCTTCATATACTTCCAAGTAGAAAACAGCATATAAATATCCTCCGGGATGTTAGTGGAATAATAAAGCCTGGAAGGTATCAATGCAAATACTGTTCTACTCATTGATTTTGTTTTGGAGACAAGACCATAATTAGCTAGGATCTCTGGAACAAATATAACATGTCTCTATTTGCTCCTTTTCAGAATGACATTGCTTTTGGGCCCTCCAAGTTCTGGAAAAACCACACTCCTTTTGGCCTTGGCTGGAAAACTTGATCCAAAATTGAAGGTTAGAACATTAAACAAAAGATAAACACATTTTAACTATGTTTTCATGTTTAGCTAATATATTGTGGCTTCTTTATCAGTTTTCTGGAAAGGTGACTTATAATGGTCATGGGATGAATGAGTTTGTGCCCCAAAGAACTGCTGCTTATGTGGATCAAAATGATCTTCACATTGGAGAAATGACTGTCAGAGAAACCTTGGCCTTCTCAGCAAGAGTCCAGGGAGTTGGACCCCGTTATGGTTAGTCTATTAGATTACTTTTTGCTTATATTCATTATTGAAAATATGGGCTAATGTATTAAATAAGAAAGCTTTGACTATGTGTAATATTTTTGGGATTCTGTAGATTTGCTGGCAGAATTGTCCAGAAAAGAAAAACAGGCAAATATCAAGCCTGATCCAGATATTGATGTCTACATGAAGGTAACATTGAAGCGATTGTCATTATTTATCAGTTATGTGTTTGTCTGTTGAGTAACTGTTAGCCTTCCAAACCAAAGAGAGAGAAATATGACATCCTAACAATTTTTGGAGATTTTTTTCTTCTACTGCTTGCTATTAATTTCAAAATTTCTCACTCAGAAGAAATTTGTTATACAGAAAAAGTAAGTGATAAATTAGTAGTAACAGCGGAAAAAAAAAAGCAGTGACTTTCAATCTCAGTTTCATTAGCAGTTAATTATCTTGATATTAAGTGCATCATCTATTTCTTTTCCATATAAATAGAAATGGCTGATAATTAAGTGTCTGTCATTTTGACTCATAATGCTCAGGCTATAGCAACTGAAGGACAGAAGGCGAATTTGATAACAGATTATGTCCTAAGGGTAAAATTTATACTTTCAAAACCATCTCTGATCACCATGAATTCATTGTAATATTTTGTTTTGAACTCTCTTGTTTCTTTGCTATACATTTTCAGGTTTTGGGGCTGGAGATCTGTGCTGATACTGTTGTAGGAAATGCAATGTTAAGAGGTATCTCTGGTGGACAAAGGAAACGCGTTACAACAGGTAAAAACAAACCTGGTCATTGATCAATCACCTCAATAAATTGATTATGTGAGAATCTTTAATAATTATAGATTTATAAGTACAGGAGAGATGTTGGTTGGACCGGCTAAAGCTCTATTCATGGATGAAATATCTACTGGTTTGGATAGCTCAACAACTTTTCAAATTGTGAATTCAATGAAGCAATATGTCCACATTCTCAAAGGAACCGCAGTCATCTCACTCTTGCAGCCACCACCAGAGACTTACAATCTTTTTGATGACATTATTCTACTCTCTGATAGTCACATTGTATACCAGGGTCCCCGGGAACATGTGCTTGAATTTTTCAAATCAATGGGTTTTAAATGTCCTGATAGGAAAGGAGTGGCAGATTTTTTGCAAGAAGTAAGTGTCATTGTATCTTCTCTCAATGATTTAATATTTCCTAAACTGGTAAAAAAAGGGTTTTATATTATGAATTATTATGTTATAGGTGACATCAAGGAAAGACCAGGAGCAGTACTGGGCAGATAAAGATCAGCCTTATAGATTTGTCACAGCTGAAGAGTTTGCTGAGGCATTTCAGTCATTTCATATTGGGAGAAGACTTGGTGATGAACTTGCTACTGAATTTGACAAGTCTAAGAGCCACCCAGCTGCCTTGACAACCAAGAAATATGGAGTGGGAAAATGGGAACTGTTAAAAGCTTGCTTATCAAGAGAGTATTTACTAATGAAGCGCAATTCATTTGTCTACATCTTCAAGCTTTGCCAAGTAGGTTTGGAAATTGGACATTCTGATTTTAATATTTTATCATCTAATGCTATCCATAACATTTTTTTAATGACAAATGTTAGTTATTAGTATTTATTATATTAGTAGCCAGGTTTTGAACCTGGACCTCCTTGTCAAACTCCTTATGGTGTCCTAACTCGACCACCTGAGCTACGCCTGAGGGACTATTTCAATCCATTACTGATGGCTTTCCTCTCCTTAATTTTAGCTTGCTGTAATGGCAATGATTGCCATGACCATCTTCTTCCGGACTGAGATGCACACAGATTCAGTGACTCATGGAGGCATATATGTAGGTGCATTGTTCTATGCCGTTGTTGTGATTATGTTCAATGGATTGGCTGAGCTTTCCATGGTCGTTTCAAGGCTTCCTGTTTTCTACAAGCAAAGGGGATACCTCTTTTTCCCTCCATGGGCATATGCTCTTCCTGCATGGATCCTAAGAATCCCCATGACTTTTGTGGAAGTGGGTGTTTGGGTATTCCTCACCTACTATGTCATTGGTTTTGATCCATATGTTGGAAGGTAAGAGAGCTTTGATTTTACACATCCTAAGTGCACTTGTGAATTGATCATTTTCAGTTTTTACACTTATCTCGTTTTTCTATTATTATCCTACTAAACAAATAATGATAATATATAATTATGTGTCTACCTAATGCAGATTTTTTAGGCAGTACCTTCTTCTTGTACTAGTAAACCAGATGGCTTCATCATTATTCCGGTTCATTGCAGCAGTTGGGAGGGATTTGACAGTGGCTCTAACATTTGGATCGTTCACACTGGCCATCCTTTTTGCTATGAGTGGCTTTGTTCTATCAAAAGGTATCATGAATCTATCTATTATCTATTAAAGAAACTTAACTATACTAAGAACACGTGGCAAAAGCTTATTCATCCATTTTTCTGTCAAAAACTATTTTTCCACAAAAAACTTAACTACACTTTAGGTTCCGTTTTTCTTTGTCATCTGTGCTGAGCCTAGGTTCTCTCAGCTAGTACAATACAAAACAATCACAGTATTTCTCTCATTATGTTATATACTAACAGTGCTCCTCTCTTTTCTTTGCTTTATGCTCACCAGACAATATAAAAAAATGGTGGCTATGGGGCTTTTGGATATCACCTATGATGTATGGACAGAATGCCATGGTAAATAATGAATTCCTAGGGAATAAATGGAGACATGTAAGTTTTTTTTTTTTTTTTTTACTAATCTATATGTTCATCTTTTATGCCTTCCTTATCATATGAATAATCTGATGTTGGATATGTTTTCTTATGAAAGGCTCTAGCTAACTCAACAGAGCCACTAGGAGTTGAAGTTTTGAAATCTCGCGGGTTCTTCACTCAGTCATATTGGTACTGGATAGGCTTTGGGGCTTTGGTTGGATACACATTACTTTTCAATTTTGGATATATCCTTGCTCTCACTTTCTTGAATCGTGAGTGTCTTCACCTTAAATGTATAATAAACCAGCTAAGGCAAGCCCTTTTAGTACTAGTATCACAAAATTGATCATGCTTCATGCAGCACTTGGGAAGCATCAGACAATTATACCAGAGGAACCTCAAAGCAATGAGGAGCAAACTGGTAGTAGTATAAAAGGAACTAATGTGTTGAAGCACATCAAGCATAGCTTTTCTCAGCACTCAGATAGAGGTACTTCATCTCATAACAACTGAAAATGTAGTAATGTCTAGATTAGTAATAATAGTTGATTTTCAATTGACATAACATCTTATGGTTAATATTGGTGCTACTTCACAGTGAGAAATGGAGAAAGTGGAAGCACCTCTCCTGGTACTTTATCCAGAAGACAAGAAACAGTAGCTGCAGAGACAAATCATAACAGGAAAAGAGGAATGGTTCTTCCTTTTGAACCGTATTCCATCACCTTCGATGAAGTAACATATTCTGTTGACATGCCACAGGTAATGCATACACCAAATAAACAAATTGACAAAAGCTCATATTGAACTTTGAAAGCATTATTGTGAAATAAAACTTACAACTGGAAATGCAGGAAATGAGGAACCGAGGTGTTCTTGAGGATAAGTTGGTTCTTTTGAAGGGTGTCAGCGGAGCTTTTAGACCAGGTGTTCTCACTGCTCTAATGGGTGTAACTGGTGCTGGCAAAACAACTCTAATGGATGTACTTTCTGGTAGAAAAACTGGGGGATACATTGGTGGGAACATCAGTATTTCTGGCTATCCAAAGAAGCAAGAAACCTTTGCAAGAATTTCTGGATACTGTGAGCAAAATGATATCCACTCTCCTCATGTTACTGTCTACGAATCCTTGCTCTATTCAGCATGGCTCCGATTGTCCCCGGACATAAATGTGGAAACCAGAAAGGTTGGTATCTGAATCCCATACCTTTTCTTGGCTTTTCATAGGCTGTTAGCAAGTTTGAACACTTGAGATTTTACAAGTAAATTTTCTCTGTATCTGAGTGCATACCATTCATGTTGGAATTATTATGTCATAAAATAACAGAAGAAACAAAAAGATGGGTGTGACAAAGGCTTGCATGTTTTATCAATTTTATTAAGCTTGAAACTGACTAATGGTTGCAGATGTTCATTGAGGAAGTCATGGAACTTGTGGAACTGAAACCGCTAAGGAATGCATTAGTAGGATTGCCTGGTGTTAGTGGTCTCTCGACGGAGCAGCGCAAAAGGTTGACTATTGCAGTTGAGTTAGTGGCTAATCCTTCTATAATATTCATGGATGAGCCGACTTCTGGGCTAGATGCAAGGGCTGCTGCTATTGTGATGAGAACAGTTAGGAACACAGTAGACACTGGAAGAACAGTTGTCTGTACTATCCATCAGCCTAGCATTGATATCTTTGAATCTTTTGATGAGGTGAAAAAAGGCAAATTCAAGACATGTAGCAATTTTTTGTTTGTTCTCTTCTATTACCAAGTGTACTAATGTTTTTGTCACAATGAAATGCAGCTTTTGCTACTGAAGCAAGGAGGGCAAGAGATATATGTGGGGCCACTTGGACATCATTCTTCCCATTTAATTAGTTACTTTGAGGTAGGCAAAAAATGATATGCTGTGAAAAATAGGGAATATTGAATTCAATTTTTGCTTCAAATCATTAACTTCTTGTTAATATATTTCACTCATGCACACTCTTTTTTTATCTTGAAGGGAATCCAAGGTGTCAGTAAGATTAAAGACGGCTATAATCCAGCAACATGGATGTTGGAAGTCACCACTTCAGCTAAAGAAACGGAATTGGGGATTGATTTTGCCGAGGTGTACAAAAATTCAGAATTATACAGGTATTTTCAAAATTTCTATTGTATGAAATCTGATCAAACTACAGGGAAAATAATCTGCTAGAAAGCACTGGCTGGAAAAAAGTAAAAGAAGATAGTATAGAATGTATGCTGATATAAACTGGTCTTTGGCATTTTATTTCAGGAGAAATAAAGCACTTAATAAAGAATTGAGTACTCCAGCTCCCGGTTCGAAAGATCTCTATTTTGCTTCACAGTATTCAAGGTCCTTTTTCACACAATGCATGGCTTGCTTATGGAAACAACATTGGTCTTATTGGCGCAACCCTTTATACACTGCCATAAGATTTCTTTACTCAACCGCTGTAGCTGTTTTGCTTGGGAGCATGTTTTGGGACCTTGGCTCCAAAATGTAAGATCATATTGGAAAATTGGAAATGATATGGCTTATTAATCTTGTGTTGTGTGTACTTCTTTCTTTTTGATCTAACAGTAAAATTGTTGACATCAATTATTGCAGTGAAAAGCAGCAAGATCTTTTTAATGCCATGGGATCCATGTATGCTGCTGTTCTCCTCATTGGCATTAAGAATGCTAATGCAGTGCAGCCAGTGGTTGCTGTTGAGAGAACAGTCTTTTACAGAGAAAGAGCAGCTGGAATGTATTCAGCTTTGCCATATGCTTTTGCTCAGGCAAGCATCCCTTATTTTAAAAACTTGTCTTTTATTTGACTGTTGCAATATCCTCTTAAATCAATAATTAATATCCTCCTAAATAATTAAAGGTTAACTTTTTCAAGAGACTGATTTCACAACTCAAAAGGTGTGACTTCCTAGTAAAACAGTAGCAACCCAAACCATTGTAACTATCAAGACCCTCATTCATCCTCCTAACAAGTAGTTGTCATTAATATGGTAAAGAACATAAAATACTTTTTTCATCTAGTAATTTAGAAGATTATGAGAGATTAAGATATAAAATTATCCCTTTTATGCACTTCATGATGTGTAAATGATTCACTTGTGATCTTTTTTTCTAATCATTATCTTCTCTTGCAGGTTATAATTGAGCTCCCATACGTTCTTGTCCAAGCTGTGGTCTATGGCTTTATAATTTATGCAATGATTGGTTTTGAATGGACTGTGGCTAAAGTTTTCTGGTACCTATTCTTCATGTATTTCACCTTCTTGTACTTCACTTACTATGGCATGATGTCAGTGGCCGTGACCCCAAACCAACACATTTCCTCTATAGTTTCCTCTGCATTCTATTCAGTATGGAATCTCTTCTCAGGATTCATAGTCCCAAGACCAGTAAGTCTTGGCTTCCTCTCATTCTCGGTGCATTTTAAATTCGTACTCCTCCGTCTCATATTAAGTGTCTTGTTTAGAATATTTATTTGTCTCAAATTATTTGTCATTTTAGAATATCAAGAGAGTATTAATTACTCTTTTTTTCCAATAACACCTTTATTTATTAGTATATCTCAATTGCTCTATATTAATTAGTCTTTCCACCCAACTCTTATTAGAGTATGGGTATTTTAGTCAAAATAGACTATTTTACCTTGTAAATAAGCATAACTAATACTATTTTTGTGCATTACCTTAAACGACACTTAATATGAGACAGAATGAGTACTTTCTAAGCCTAGAAGTAGATAAGTAATTTATTTTATTTTTTCTTTATGGCATGGGCTAACAGAGGATTCCAGTGTGGTGGAGGTGGTATAGTTGGGCAAATCCAGTGGCTTGGAGTTTGTATGGATTGGTGGCTTCACAATATGGAGATATAAAGGACAACATTGAATCCAGTGATGGAAGGCAAACAGTGGAAGGCTTTCTGAGAAATTACTTTGGTTTCAAACATGATTTTCTGGGAGTTGTTGCAGTTGTCAGTGTTGCATTCCCAGTGGTTTTTGCTTTAGTCTTTGCCATATCAATCAAGATGTTTAATTTCCAACGGCGTTAAGAGCCACATTCACATTTTCTTGTATAGGATGTTCCACTAAAGAAGAGATCCCACACAGCTTACTGTATTTTTTCATTTACCAATTAAATGTATCATAGTTAGGTTTTTTTTTTTATTAATAAATGTATCATAGTTAGATAATAGGTAGTCTATGTTATGTTTGATACAGTTAATAAATGCATTTATTGTAAATTCATTATTTTCTTCTAATATTAAGCATTGTGTATTTTTTGTGGTACATAAGCATTGTGTATTTCTAATAATTTAAATAAATAGTTAAAAGACTTGATTGGTGATTGAAATGTGGAAGACATAGTTTAGAAAATCGGACCGACCGGTTCGACCGATTAAACCGAGAACTGGTCAGATGTTCGGTCCGTTCAATTGAAAAAGTTGGGTAGTTTCAAAACTGGTGGGAGCCTGTCAAATTGATGAAAACCGGTTGTGTGAACCAATTTGAACAGTTTTATCTTTCAAATCTTTAGTTTTAACGAAGACTCACCAAAGCACGAAAGCTGGGATCTTTCAGAAAATGGATTCTTATTCGAAGGGTGCATAACCGCATGGATAAGCTCACACTAACCCGTCAATTTGAGATCGGGATATCCAAGAACAAATCATTTTTCTTGGAAACATTCCTCTAATGAATTCCCTGGGAACTTTTATAGTAAATGGAATATACAGAATTGTAATCAATCAAATATTGCAAAGCCCTGGTATCTGTGAATGTGCTTTAGAGATTCCAATTACAGTCTAAGCTCTTTTAATGGGGAGTTGCCAAAAGAATCACTCTTGCCAAAGGGAGTTCCTAATCTTAAGGCTCTTGCTCTTACTCTGGGCATTCTATTCGATATTCTAAGCTAAAAAAAAATTAGTCAAATAAAAGGGTTGTATGACATGGCAATATTGGATCTTGTTGTGGATTAAACACGCAAACAAACAACCAATGCAGAATTAAAATAGCACGAAATTAAAGAGATAAAGAAGAAGAATATGACACCAAAAATTGGTAACGCAGTTCAGCCAATGTGGCCTACGTCTGCGGGGGAGGGAGCAATCAAACCAATCCACTATGAACCATGAGTTTACAAGATCAACAGGTGCATAGAGTTCCACTTGGCCCTTGTTCACCACTGTTAAGAAACAGCTACAAGATCTCCAAGCCCTTACAACACTCTATTTTCACACTTTCCTCTTGATCTCTCAAACCTCTCTAATCTTCTTTTTTCAATAGAGAGTTTACATGAAAACCTCACAATCACACACCCTGATCTAATCTAAGAAAATTACCAAAAACGTATATACCATAGAGATACCTCTATACCTATTTATACAAATGGAAAATACAAGCCTCAGCCAATAATAACCTGTAACAGAAATAACAGAATAAAAAATTCAGTTATGGCCAGTAACTGAATAACAAAATTCATTAACAGGTGTTGTACGACCAGGTACTGTGGCACCTAAGACTTCAACAACAGGTCCTGATGCATCTGATGCAATATCTGATGCTATTGGCACTTGTAACTGAATGTAGATTTTGAGACACATTCAACAATTCTCCACCTTGTCTCTAAATCAGGTCAGTCCCTTCATAGTTCTCCCTTGCTCCCCCCACCTGAATCATCACTCTTCACAGAAGCCTACCAAGTCCAAGCAGTGCTTGAACTTGTGCTGAGGCAAGGACTTAGTAAGTGCATCTGCAAGATTGCCTTCAGTTGCAACCTTTTCCACTAATACCTCCTTGCTCTCAATTACATCCCGAATGAAATGTCACCAGACATCAATGTGCTTTGACTTGTCATGGTAAACTTGATGCTTGGACAAGTGAATAGCACTTTGGCTATCACAAAACACAGTAACAATGTCTTGTAGGATTCCAAGTTCTCCAACCAAGCCTTTAATCCACATTGCTTTCTTGAAGCCTTCTGTGAGAGCTATAAACTCAGCCTGAGTGGTTGATAGAGCCACCACTGCATCGCAAAGATCGACTCTATGATACAAAGAAGATTCAAATAAAGTGAAGACATAACCTGATAAAGACTTCCTTGTGTCTATGTTCCCAGCATAATCTGAATCCACATATCCCACAATTGCCTCTTCTCTTCTGTCCTTCCTTTTGAACTTCAAACCAGATGATAAAATACCATTTAAGTACCTCAGGATCCACTTCAATGCTGCCCAATAAGCTAGTCCAGGATCTGCCATGAACCTGCTAACCATATTCACAAAGATATGCCAACCGCCTGCCGATACCATTCCATACATAATGCTGCCAATAGCACTTGCATATGGCACTGATAGCATTTTCTCCTTTTCCTCATCTGTTCCAGGAGCTTGCTTCAATGACAGTTTGTCATGTTGCCCCAATGGAGTTATAACTGGTTTAGCCTCATGCATCCTAAACCTTTTAACCACTTTCTTCATGTAACCTTGCTGTGATAAGAATAACTCTCCCTTGATTCTGTCCCTGCTTATATCCATTCCCAATATTCTTTTAGCTTCCCTAAGTTCCTTCATTTCAAATTCATTCCTCAAATCTGACTTGAGCCTTTGAATCTCCTCTTTGCTTGAGCTTGCTAGAAGTATATCATCAACATATAGCAGTAGGTAGATGAGTACCTCACCTCCTTCCTTTATAATATACACACAATTGTCATAGCTGCACCTTTGGAATCTCATTCTCATCATGAAATCATCAAAACTTTTATACCACTGCCTAGGACTTTGCTTTAAACCATATAGGGATTTTTCCAGCAAGCACACTTTGTCTTTATCCTTAGCAAATCCTTCTGGTTGCTGCATATAAATGGTTTCCTCAAGATCTCCATTTAGAAAGGTTGTTTTGACATCTAGTTGCTCCAATTCAAGGTCAAATTGAGTAGCAATTGCAAGTAGAATTCTGATTGAGCAATGCTTAACCACTAGTGAGAATATCTCATTGTAATCAATGCCTTCAAGTTGAGAAAATCCCTTGGCCACTAATCTAGCTTTAAATCTAGGCTGCTCTCCACCTTGGACACCTTCCTTTTTCTTGAATATCCATTTGGAACCAATCAACCTTTGATTTTTATGTAGACTAACTAGAACCCAAGTCTTGTTCTTCTCAAGAGATTGCATTTCTTCAATCATTGCTTCCAACCATTTTTCCCTCTCCTTGCTTTCCATTGCCTTTTTGAAACTGTTTGGTTCATCCCTTTGAATCTCTTCTGCAACAGTCAGTGCATAGTATATAAGATCAGCTTGACCATATCTGTTTGGCTTTGTTATGGTCCTCTTGGTCCTATCCCTTGCCAAGTTGTAGTTTCTGAGGTCTGTTTCACCCTCTTGTTCTTGTTCCAGTTTTGTTCCTGTTTCTGGTGTGGCATGTTTCTGCTGCTGTGAAGGCAACTCCACCTCAACCTCTGCTTTCTCTGTAGCCTTTTCCTGAATACTGACTTGCTGCTGTTCCTTGCACAACATTGTCATTCTGTTTTCATCAAATGTTACATCCCTACTGATAATGACCTTTGGTTCACCAGGTTCCATCCTCCATAGCCTATACCCTTTAATTCCAGCAGGGTATCCTATGAATGCACACCTGATTGCACGTGCTCCAAGTTTATCTTGCTTAACATGTGCAAAAGCCAATGCTTCAAATACTCTTAGATGTGAGTAATCAGCTGACTTGTCATTCCAGAGTTCCATAGGTGTTTTAAACCCAATTGCAGTAGAGGGACACCTATTAATTAAGTACACAACAATTGTAGCAGCTTCACCCCAAAAAGATTTAGGTGCCCCGACACCTAACAACATGCACCTGACCCTTTCCAGAATTGTTCTGTTCATTCTTTCTGTTAGGCCATTCTGCTGTGGAGTTCCCGCCACTGTCTTGTGCCTTTGAATACCTAAGTTCCTGCAAAACTTATTAAATTGCTCTGAAACAAACTCCAGGCCATTGTCAGTCCTTAAACATTTCAGTTTAGTTCTCAATTGGGTTTCTATTTGAGTATGCCAATCCTTAAATTTCTCAAAAGTATCACTTTTATTTTTAAGAACATACAGCCATACTTTCCTAGAATAATCATCAATAATAGTGAGAAAATAAGAACAACCAGCATAAGTCTTGGTCTTAGCTGGACCCCACAGATCAGAATGCACATATTCAAAAGGTCTACTAGTGGTATGCAAGCCTATTCCAAAGCTAACCCTCTTAACCTTTCCCAATATGCAATGATCACAGAACTCTAGCTTCTCTATTTTATCACCATTCAACAGATTCTGTTTAGCCAATTCAATTAACCCCTTTTCACTAACATGTCCTAGTCTCATATGCCACAACCTAGTTTTATCATGCTGATTAACAGATAACATGGCACCTTGAGCAATAATAGTGCAGCCATCAAAAATATACAAACCATTCCTTTTAATTCCTTTAGCAATTATCAAGTTATTGCCATTAATGATTTTCATTATACCATGTTCAATATGAGTGAAATATCCTGAACTATCAAACATGCTAATGGAAATCAAATTTCTTTTGAGTTCAGGCACATACCTTACACCATTCAGCATCATTTCTTGGCCATTGAACATCTTCAATCGAATTGAACCTTGACCTTGGACTTTACATGGTTTGTTATTTCCTAGCAGCACCACTCCACCTTCTTTAAGATCTATTGACTCAAAATATTTCTTTCTCGAACACATGTGAAAGGTGCATCCAAAATCCATCACCTAATCTTTCTCAATTTCAGAATTTGACAGCACCAAAGCCTCTGCAAAATCATATCCTACATCTGCTATTGCTGCCCCACCAGAATTCCCTTGATGATTGACACCTTGGCTCTTTCTTTCTGGGCAATCTTTCTTAAAATGCCCCTTTTTGTGACACTAGAAACATTTAAACTTGTTTTGTGACTGATTCTTGGACTTTGATCTATGTTTACCTCCCTTAGAACCTCTCTTCTCAGATCTTCTCCTCATCACATTCAAACTTTCCACATTACTTTCAGTTTTCTGTTCTTGCTTCTTCTGAAGGTCCTTTGTTCGAATTGAGGTCTGCATCTCCTCAAGTGTGAGTGTAGTTATGTGATCCCTTCCAAAGAGAATAACATCTTTAAAATGCTCATACGAATTTGGCAGCCCACTTAGAAGTATTAGCCTTATCCTCATCTTCTAATTTCACTTCAAATTCTCAAGATCATCAAGAATCTTGTTATACTCAGCCATTTGATCAATGAGTGATCTTTCCTCTGTCATCTTGAATGAAAACAGTTGTTGCTTCAATAACAATCTGTTTGCAACAGATTTGGTCATGTACAGAGATTCGAGTTTCAACCATAGTGCTGCAGCAGTCTTCTCCCGCGCAACTTCCCGCTGTGCTTTGTCTCCCAGGCACAGAATGATCACGCTTCTGACCTTCTCAATCATCTCCTCCTTCTCTTTCTGGGTGAGAGTGTTGGACATTTTCTCAGCCCCTTTCAATGCCTCTACACAACCTTGCACAACCAATATTGCCTCCATCTTGATTTTTCACAAGCCAAAATCGTTCGAACCAGAGAACTTTTCAATGTCGAATTTGGTTGATCTCATGGTTGCGTTCTTTTTCCCACAGACGGCACCAATTGTTGTGGATTAAACACACAAACAAACAACCAATGCAGAATTAAAACAACACGAAATTAAAGATATAAAGAAGAAGAATATGACACCAAGAATTTGTAACGCAGTTCAGCCAATGTGGCCTACGTCTGCAGGGGAGGGAGCAATCAAACTAATCCACTATGAACCATGAGTTTACAAGATCAATAGGTGCATAGAGTTCCACTTGGCCCTTGTTCACCACTGTTAAGAAATAGCTACAAGATCCCTAAGCCCTTACAACACTCTATTTTCACACTTTTCCCTTGATCTCTCAAACCTCTCTAATCTTCTTTTTTCAATAGAGAGTTTACATGAAAACCTCACAATCACACACCCTGATCTAATCTAAGAGAATTACCAAAAACGTATATACCATAGAGATACCTCTATACCTATTTATACAAATGGAAAATACAAGCCTCAGCCTATAATAACCTGTAACAGAAATAATAGAATAACAAATTCAGTCATGGCCAGTAATTGAATAACAAAATTCATTAACAGGTGTTGTACGACTAGGTACTATGGCACCTAAGACTTCAACAACAGGTCCTAATGCATCTGATGCAATATCTGATGCTATTGGCACTTGTAACTGAATGTAGATTTTGAGACACATTCAACAGATCTCATCATTAGATTGTATGTTTAAATCTGATTCTGATGATACTTCTTCTTCAAGAGCAAAGACTGTTTCTTCACGAGCTTCATCATGATCCGAGAATAAAGATCCTATTATCATCAGGATTGTTGGCACCATTAAGGATGTGGTACCTTTGGGACATTCTCTAGTAGTGATGGTCCAGATCTTTCTTTTTTAGGAAACAACATTGCATCTCCAAATACTTTTGTCCCTTTGCTTCTCAATGAGATTATAATCACCCAAAAGTTCCTTGTGGGTGAGTCCTAACAGTTGACTTGCTTCTGGTAATTGTGTGATATGGAGTTGACGGTATGGTCCAAGGTTTTGGAACCATTCTCGCAATGTTCTTGTCATCCTTGCTACGAATTCTTTGATGACCGGCTGGAGTGTAACTCTTGGCTTAGTCATTTGGACGTCAATCCATACACCCAATGCATCATTCTGAATCCTTAGAATCTTGAATTGATTTATTTAGATATTCAAATTCAAAAGTCCCCGAAGGATAGCCCAGTAGTTTGAGTTAGGATACCGAAAGAATATTAAGCAGAGGTCAATATCAGCCATATGATGAGTGGTTACGGGTAAGGGAAACATTGGTTGCTCATTTTTTGTTGGTAGAGTCTTCTTCAGCTGGAGACGGGGATGGGGTTTTGATTCTAATATGTTTTACTGATTTCTGGGTATCTTTTTTTTTTTTTGGTTACATCTGGGTATCCTTTTTTTATTTGGGAAGATGAAGGTTTGGATGTGGATATAAATTTGTTGATTTTTTGGATACATGTATAGGTTTGTCATAAGTCATTTATGAAGCATTTAGAATAGTCTTCTTCCTTGGCACCAAAAAGAAAAAAAGAATAGTCTTCTTCCTTCCAAAGAATGGATTGGTAAAAAAAAAATGGGATGATAAATTGATAATGATAATAATTATAATTACTAATTTTATTAAACAATTATTTATTCTTTTAAACTAAATAACAATTACTAACGACAATTTATATTAAAATCATAAAATTAAAAAATAAATTTGTAGATGTCTATTAAAGTATTACATAGATTTTTAAAGTATGACATGATTTTTTTTTTTAGAAAACTAAATATAAAATCAATATATTATAATTTTTTTTAAAATATTTTATTATATACCAATTTAATAACTTGTGGCCAATAGTCTATTAACTCAGCGCCTGACCAAGCAAGCTAGAAAGAGTTTGTATCATCGTTTGTTTCTTAGAGATGTTTAGTTAACACCAAAATTTGACAACAAATTGACAACCGGTTAATGACGTGCAAAAATTTGGTTAATTCAGTTCAATAGTTGGTTAATGGTGAATCGTATACATTAACCAAACTTTTGCCTGTTATTAACCATTAACCAACTATTCAACTGAATTAACCAAACTTTTGCACGTCATTAATCAAATATTTGCACGTCATTAACCATTAACTATTAACTAACTACTCAACTGAATTAACCAAACTTTTGAACGTCATTAACCAGGTGTCGATTTTGGTGCCACGTGTCGATTTTGTTTTTTTCGTCGTTGAGATTCCGTAGTAGAGTACTGTGTGATCGTCAATATTGTGTGGTCTATCTTCTCAGTGGAAACAACTGCAACAGAATTCGGGATAATTCCGAAATTTCCGTGAGAAACAGATGTGAGTCACAACAACCCAGTGTATCAAACTCAATACTACAATGATACTTGTAGTAAATTTGTTACTATCTCTCTTACATTCATTGAATTGAAAGCGGTTGGTGTTTGAATTTGTACAGGGAAGGAAGTGGGTTGAAGTCAATGGATGCTGAGCAACTGAGAGAGCAGGCTCATAAGATGGTTGACTTCATTGCTGATTACTACAAAACCATCGAAAATTTCCCGGTTCTCAGCCAAGTCGAGGTTCATAATTTTTCTCTCTCTACCTTTTTCATCTGAAATTTGTGAATCTACGGTTTTAAACATTTTCCCCCCGTTTCAGCCAGGTTATCTTGGGAAGCTTCTACCAGATTCTGCTCCTACTTATCCTGAGTCATTGCAACATGTTTTGAATGGTGAAATCAAATTTCTTACTAATTGGTTTTCTCAATTAACTTTTTCTTTTATGAAAAATAAAAAAGGTGTCATCATCATTTTTTGTTGTTATTATGACTAATGAAACCTCATCAGGGTGTGTTTGGAAGCTTATTCGGTCTTATAAGTGTTTGGGAGAGCTTTAAAAAAATAGCTTATAACATGTGTATAAGTTGTTTTCAGCTTATTTTGATAAACTCCTCGTGATAGCTTATGAAATTAGCTTACAACAAAACAATTTAACCATATTCCCTCTTCAATAAGTGTTTAATCAAGCTGTTCACCCAAACTCATTGCAAAAGGACTTTGATTTGATTGGTATATTGTTATTTGTCATACTTTGTTTTTGGTGATTATATTTGTCATAGAATTATGGGTGATGCTGGCATGGGATTATTAATCCCCCTTTCTCACACATAGGTTTTTTTCTTTCTTTTTTTTTTTTTTTTTTTGTGGAGATGGATGAAATATATTTCTGTTTAATGTTGTAGATGTACAGGAAAAGATACTACCAGGAGTGACACATTGGCAAAGCCCAAATTATTTTGCATATTTTCCTTCCAACAGTAGCATTGCTGGATTTCTAGGAGAGATGCTCAGTGCTGGTCTTAACATTGTGGGTTTCAGCTGGATAACTTCTCCTGCTGCAACTGAACTCGAGACGATTGTCCTCGACTGGCTTGCCAAGGCACTCAATCTGCCTGATGATTTCTATTCTACTGGTAAGGTCTTAGGCAATTATTTTTATGAGTTTGGATTTATTAGACTGCACCTTTGATGGATTTGGATAAAAAAAATTGAACTCCCAAATGGCATATTTATTTGGTAGAAACTCATATATACTATGATATGTTATGTAAACCTGTGAATCGTGGGATGTGATTATATTGCAGGGCAAGGGGGTGGAGTTATACAGGGAACAGCAAGTGAAGCTGTACTAGTTGTCTTGTTGGCTGCCCGGGACAAGATCCTAAGAAGTGTTGGAAGGAGTGCCCTTCCTAAGCTTGTAACATATGCATCTGATCAAACACACTCTGCTTTACAAAAAGCCTGCCAGGTATGATTAGGGACACTTCAAATAGAAAATGCCTTCTTGTCATATATACTTAATGATACATGGGTTCCCTATTGCTTCTTCTCCCTGTTAAGTTTACTGTCAACTATTTGGCCATTGCTTACTCTTGTTGACAATTGTTCAATGCTTCCGCAATGCGGACTTATTTTAAAACTTTTTCCTTCCTTCTTTCTTGTGTATTGTCATTTTATGTCTTGGTCAAGGAGGTCTTTTTCTTTTTATTTCTTCTACTTATCTAGATTTTGATACTTTTTGTTTCTTTTATTTTATCTAGGAAAAGGGACCGATTGCCTTTTATTTCAATAATCATACTTGTCTTGTAAATAGTTTAAAAGACGATGAAATTAAATAGTTTTCTTGACTCATCTACTAAAAATGTAATGATTGTTATTATTTTTTCCTTAATTGAATGATTAGTGATTACCATGCTCTTTTGTGCAACCTTTGGAGCAAACGTGTTCTTCTGTGTTGAGAAATTTTGGGTTATTGACCACCTTGTGGCTGTATTATTACAGTATGTTTTGTCAGATGATAGTCTGATATCTATATTCTAGTCTTCCGATATTCTGCTGCTATTTTATAGAAACTTCTCTATTTCTTAAGATGACACACGTGGCAAACAAGCTGTCTTATATTCATGGGATGAGTCTTAGCTTTGAACCCTGTATTTTGGAAAAGGAGTCTTTCTTTGTGTTGCTTGGTCGCATCGCATCCTTGAAGGTTGCATTGTTATATCAGAGATCATTTCAATGATTAATTATAATGGTCTTTTGCTTTTCATTGGCAGATAGGAGGACTTAATCCAGAGCATTGCAGGTTGCTTAAAACTGATTCTTCCACAAATTTTGCGCTTCCCCCTGATGTACTTTCTGAAGCAATTTCAAATGACATTGCCAGTGGTCTTATACCCTTTTTCTTATGTGCTACCGTAAGAATTAAAGTCTTATGATATTATTTTTTGTAATAAATTACTTTACAATGCATTACATACTTAATTGTCCAGCTTTGTCTCTGTGTGTGTATGTTCCTTACATCCAACATTTTTCTTTTTTTAATTTTTATCTTACTAGTATGTTGGATTTGCAAATTAGAAAGTGCACTACTCATCTGATAATTGGGCCAAGGGATAATATACCCTTCCTCATGTTGTTATAGGAGCTTTGTTTCTTCATTGTTTGTTGCTGGGACACAGATATGGTTCCAGATACTAACAACCTTAGTCTCATGAAATTATTCTCTTTTGGATCTTAAAGTGTGCATCCAAGGAGATTTTGTGTTGAATATTTTGCATGTTGACTTTTATATAGATATTAAATCTCAAGATTGTACTAAATGGATG
Organism: Calophaca sinica; assembly: GCA_037113605.1. Classification (NCBI taxonomy): domain Eukaryota; kingdom Viridiplantae; phylum Streptophyta; class Magnoliopsida; order Fabales; family Fabaceae; genus Calophaca; species Calophaca sinica. The sequence continues at coordinate 21,372,228 of CM073733.1, forward strand.
ATAAACATGGTGAACTTTTATCAACTGAAACTCTATGGTCGGTACTAATGTTCGTTCTGTATTTCTTGTTGATGAATGGAGATGTATCTGAATATTTACATCAAGTTGAGGTGGCTATTAAGTTTTCACATTGACTGCATACACTACATTTATGCATGCAGGTTGGTACTACTTCATCAACAGCTGTTGATCCTCTACCTGCATTGGCAAAAGTCGCTAAGGTAATGTATTTGATTCAATTGATGATGAAACCTGCTAGTATAACGATTGGTGCATTGTAGTTAGTGAGGATCAACGCCAAAGTCCAAATAGTTAAAAAAAGTATGTGGCTCATAAGGAACTAGGAAGACAGCTAGATAGATGAAAATCAGAAATGATTATGCAGTAAGTTGGAAACTCAAGTAGATAACAATTCCTGTGGAGTATAAGAAAGAAAAATTATAGGCATAGATTTTCCAACTGTTAGACTAAGCCATTTTTTGGCCATAATCCAATAGGTTAGGCTTATAGGATAACTGGTTCTTTCACATCCATATAACAGTTAAGCTTTTGCAAGATTGCCTATGAAATGACTAACATAAAATTGATAAGTTTTTTAAGGGCATCTTGGAGAGTGATACAATCTGATAATACTTGGTTATGCGTGTCTTCTTGGTAGACCAACAAAATTTGGTTTCATGTGGATGCTGCTTATGCTGGAAGTGCTTGTATATGTCCAGAATACCGCCACTACATTGATGGGGTTGAAGAAGCAGATTCATTTAACATGAATGCACATAAATGGTTCCTGACAAACTTTGACTGTTCACTACTTTGGGTTCAGGTATCCATAATACACTTTCTCAATGTCACTTCTGAAACTTTATTTGTAACATTTCAATTTACATTATAAACAATAATGTATCAAATAAAAATTGATGATGAGTTGACACAGGACAGGAGTGCTCTGATTCAGTCACTGTCTACAAATCCTGAATTTCTGAAAAACAAGGTATGTTTCTATTTGCATGCTTGTAGTTTGTATTGAAGGTTTTCTGTGAGGGGTTTTCAAACTCTGGAATCACTTTAGTATTTTTAACCGTGTGTGTTTGTGTCGAGTTTTTATAGTTTTGTTGTTTGCCTTTTTTTTTTTTTTAAAAAAAAAAATTGCAGTTAAACCATAATCCATTGTCAAGGATGTTACTTATGGTATTTGAGTTTCACATTAAATTTAAAAGTTGGTTCTTTCAACTTAAAGAAAATTGAAACATATGAATAACCATTTAGTTATTCACTCTGTATCTGTTTCGGACTGGGCCGAAGCCCATTCCTCCTAAGACCACTTTCGTGGCCCAACTACGCAGGCTGATCGTGGTCGACCAATGGCTACTGATCTGGTACGTCCGCTACATCGACGGTCCCTTGATTCGCGTTGGTTTTACGCCACCGATCTAGGACCGTCGATCTGATCAACGGACTGAAGAGCTCGGTAAGGAATTCCTTTCTTAATCATCGTCCATTCAGATCAAACCCTAAATGGAATCATATAAAAAGAGGACCCCAAAAGGTACAATTTACGTTTCCATTACATCATATTGACCTCGTTAGAACGATACTGACTTGAGCGTCGGAGTGCCTTTTGCAAGTACCCCACCTCCATTATCCGTCATCAGCAACCACAGCTCGCGGCGGACTCAGCGACTCCGGCCACCACTTCGTTCCTTGCTCGGAACATTGGCGACCACAGTGGGAGATTTATTCTACAGTGAATAGATCTTACCGATCATCCCATGGCCGGACCGTCGCAGCACGTTCAACCGCCACGTCGGTCTCAGAGAAACAACCCTGGGTCACGCCCTCCGTCGCCTCAGATCGACGGACAACTGGTGTCTGTCACACCAGATCCAGTCAGCCTCCCAACGACCGTGGAGAAAGTTCCACCGTCACCACTTCCACAAGGCGATGCTCCACCGAACACTCTGGTGGCTCTGCCAACCTCCGATGTTCAACTAACTCTCCTGGAAAACGTGATTTCGATCATCCAGAGACAGACTCAGATGATCGAAGACCAAAACCGCAGGATCGTCGTCATGGAAACTCAACAAGCTGTCGCCGCACCTTCCAGATCTCGTCGTAGGTCTAGGTCACCACCCAGATCTCGACACAGGTCTAGGTCACCACCCAGATCTCGACACAGATCTCGATCACCATCCAGATCTGGAGAGTCCAGAACCCAAGGGCACCGCGGAAATCCCAGATCTGGAGGTTTCCACCGATCCACCACTGAAGGGCACCGCACCGTTGGGTCGCCGAACCACAGGCGGTCAGGCGAACGATCTCCCCAGAGGAGGGAGACGTACCGTCGATCGTCTCGTAACGGCAGAACCACAGACCGGTCGCCGATTAGAAGACGTAACACTTCGCTTTACTCTATGCGGAGATCGACTTCGCGTCGATCCCCATATGCGTCGTCTGCATCCAACGAAAGCGCATCACCTCGTCGCTCGAGGAGGTACGACGAAGACGACGATTTACTCCAAGCCGGTCCGTTCACTGAAGAGATCACATTATTTCCGATTCCTCATTCACTTGAGAAGCCTCCGACCTTCGAACTATATGATGGAATAGGAGATCCCGATGAGTACATCGGATGATTCGATACCATCATGAGGTACGAAACGCTAAAGGACCAGTAAAGTGCAAGTTGTTCGCCCTGACTCTGTCGAAGATCGCGTTGGCTTGGTTCCAGGGACTAAAGCCGACCTCCATCGGCTCATGGGGCGAACTCAGTAGGAAGTTCACATATCATTTCACCACTTCTCGGCCGCAACCCAAGTCGGAAGTGACCCTCGCTGCTATTCGGCAGGGTGAGAACGAATCCCTGCGAAAATACATCGAGAGGTTCACCCAAGAGGCCATGCTGGCCAGAGAGGTCCGGGAAGACATGAAGATGTATCTCCTCCAACAAGGCTTGGTCAAGAAGAGCTTAGTCCACGTGAATATCGGGGTCAAGCGACCGCGCGATTATAACGATCTCCTGTGCCGCGCCGAAAGATTCATCGGCTATGAGGAGGAATGCATGGTAACCGACCACGCGGAAGTCCCACAAGCGAAGGGATCAACCCACAAAGAGTCGAAATCGAAAAAAAAAAAAGATTCGAAGAGTTCGGTGATCAAATTCACCGAACATACACCATTGAACGCCTCGCGGGCTCGCATCTTGGAAGAGTGTCTGCACACCGAATTCAAGGACGCCGGAATCAAACTTCCAAACCGGCTGAAACAAAGGCCGGATACAGACAAAACAAAGTATTGCCGATGGCATCGCAGCAACGGATACAATACCGAAGACTGTTTCCAGTTAAAGGATGTTGTCGAGGACACTCCGCACGGGCAAAAGACTTCGGCCCGATACGTGAGTAGTCGGTACTTGATGAGCTGTACCTCGGATGAGGAGGTTAAGGAATGCTTAGGTAAAACGCGTATGTATGAGTAAGTTTTGCTTAAACTTGTGCGCTGGTTCTGACCTTTGTTTTTGCAATTTCAGGTGCAAGGGCAGACATCGCGGCTCTGAGTGAGTTCCTCAAAAAGAAGAGGAGAAAAGCTGCTTCAGCAGGTACTTCGACTTCTAGTGCCTTGGCTAGCTCTTCGGCGGGTTCACCCTCATCGGCAGCAACCGCCTCACTGTCACCTGCTCCACATCGGGTTTTGACCCCGAGTTTGGGTCAGACTGAGGGACCGGAGGTCGAAGAGGTTTAGCTTCTTTCTTCCTAGGGTGAGAAGAGGAAGAATGCCGAAGCCGATCATGGAGTTCGCCTCCCGAAGAAGCAAAAGAAGGATGTCGGGAAGAAATCAAGTCGCCTAGAAAGGTTCACCGGGAGTGGCGACTTCTCCGGAAGCGCTGGTTCGGCAGTATGGACGCACAACAATGTTCTAACTTCAGAGGAATTGCGTCACTACACTTCAGCTGCTGACAAAGTCTATCTGTCGAACTTGTCCAGTTCGGCACGAGAAGACTCGGTACTGGAGTGTTCAAGCTGGATGGTCTGGAGCTTAAACCTATTTGTTCACACTGCCGAACGCAACGCTGTGTTGGAGAAGGAGAACACAGAATTCCATAATGCTGCCGAGGAGTTGAAAAAACGTGCTGGGGAGATCAAGAAGAGGGAGGCCAAGATGACCGACCTCGAAAACAACCTTTTGGACAAATCTGATAAGTTGGAAAATGCGAAGAAGGAGGTCGCAGAACTGCAGCAGGAGGTTACCGATCTTAAGAAGGAACGCGATGATCTCATCTCCGAGAAAAAAACCCTTCAAACTAAGAAGGATGAAGGAAAAGAGAAGTTTGAGAAGAGTTTGGAAGAGGCCAGGACAGCTCTTACTTCGGCTCAAACAGAAACTGAAAAGTGGAAGGATATCGCTGGAAAGTTCGGGGATCAGCAGTTTGGAAATGTTGTCGACCAAATCCGATTGATGTACCCGACCATAGATGTCGACGTCTCCAAACTGTTCAGCATGGGTGTTGTTGATGAGAGCGTAATCATTGACCCCAGGACTATGGGAGTCCTCTACGAGGCGGTGCCTGCAACAAAGGGACCGGAGCCTACCTCGGATGCTGTCGAGAAGGTTGCCGAAGAGACTTCTTGAAGACATGGGATGCTGGGGTTCTTTGTAACTTGTATGAATTTTTTGCAACTTTAAATTTGTACCTCTTCGGAGGTTTGTTTGTATTCGACATTTGCTTTCCCTTAATCCAAGTTAAGCTTCTTACAATGTCTGTTGCGATTTCTTTGTTTTCAAGCTCGCTTTTCGAAGTTAATTCCGATTTTGTTTTTTTGGAATTAGATCCGACTTGGTTTCTCGGAGCGCCCAGTCTGGCCAAGGAATGATCCTCCTCTGCCCCGATCTTGAGGAGCTTGGTCCTTAAGATGGGTGAACGCTCTTTTGGCGTGACCTGCCCTGGAAAGACTGGCTAGGTCGATCAGGTGGTCTACCGCGTGTTTCTCGGACGCCGCTTCGAGGATTTTGGGAGTGTCATATACGCCCCGAATTCCTTCGAAGTGTGTGCTGGGAATCAAAACTTTTGCGCTGCTTGCCTTAAGTTTTGTCAATGTCACATTGGGATAGTGCGGACTTCCCAGGAATCTTTCGACATTTGTGTCGAGGTGTAGAGTTCGGCGTTCATCGGTGTGCTAACCGGCCATTATATCTCTTTACCTAACACAACAGAAGTCATTAGAGTTGTAACTTGTTTTAAAATTTAGATGTCAAATTACGATTTGAAGGAACAATGTAAAGAAAGGGACACTGTAAAGAATGTAACTAAACTTCGACAGTGGACAGGTCAAAGCTGTTTGACACAAGTGTAGTTTGTTAGGTACTGTCTCCGATTGATCCTGGTTGTAGAGGCCGGATTCAACTGAAGTATTTTCGAAGCTTAGTCGCATTCCAGGTTCGGGCGATGGCCCTTCCTCGGAGATCTTCGAGTTAATAGGCCCCAGTACCAGTTTTTGCGGTGATCCGGTAAGATCCTTCCTAGTTTGGAGCTAGCTTCCCTTGCGCGGAATTTTTCAGTCCGACATTGGCTCTTCGGAGAACGAGGTCTCCAACGGCGAAGTCTCGAGGAACTACGCGGTGATTGTACCTTGCGACTATTCGCTGCTTGACGGCGGCTTCATTCAGTGCCGCGATTTCCCGGTTTTCTTCTAAGAGATCCAACTCCTCCCGGAGATACTGGTAGTTCAGCCTCGGTTTAGGTGGGTGAAGGGTTCTCCAACTTAATTCGCCGACTTCGACCGGAATTACCGCCTCCGACCCGTAGGTTAATCGGAAGGGTGTCTCTCCGGTTGATGAGTGTGGTGTTGTCCTGTAGGCCTAGAGAACCTGAGGCAGTTCGTCGACCGACCGACCCTTCGTTTCATCAAGGAGTCGTCGAAGACCGCGCAATATTACGCGATTGGCTACTTCGGCTTGTCCGTTGGTCTGAGGGTGTTCGACAGAAGTGAAGTGGTGCTTCACGTTGAGGTCTGCAAGCGTTTTCCAAAACTGTTGATCGTTGAATTGCGAACCGTTGTCGGTTACAACGACATCTGGAATCCCGAACCTGATGAGGATTTGGGAGTTGAAGAATTTGATGAGGTTCTTTGCAGTTATTTTTGCAAGTGGTAGGGCTTCAACCCATTTTGTGAAGTAATCAACTGATACTGTTAGGAATTTGATTTGCCTTGGGGCCAGGGGAAACGGACCCAAAATGTCGATCCCCCACCAGGCGAACGACCATGGGGAAGACAGGGTAGTCAGTTCGGCGGGGGGTGCGATGTGTACATCAGCGTGCTTCTGGCATTTGTCACATTTTTTTATGTATTCTTTTGCGTCGACCTCCATGGTAGGCCAATAGTAGCCTGTTGTGAGTGCTTTCTTTGCCAATGTCCTCCCACCTAAGTGTTGTCCACAGATACCTTCGTGGATTTCGGCCAGTACGTATTGGGCTTTTGAGGTGTCGAGACACTTCAGCAGTGGCATGGAGAAGCCCCTTCGGTATAACTTCCCTTCAATGATGGAAAATGAACAAGCTCTTCGACGAAGGTTGGACGCTTCTTTTGAATCTGTTGGTATTTCCCCCAAATAAAGTAGTTTTAAAATTGGCGTCATCCATGAATTGCCGAAGTCGATGTTAGAAATCGATAGGCTGTGTACATAGGTCGCGGTGGCGACCTTCGGTGGTTCTTCCTGGGTTCCAGGAATGTTTTCGGCCACAGGTTCCTGAATACTCGAAGCGGTTAATGTCTCTTGTATAACCGACCGGTTGGAGGTCGGTATTTTTGTACTGGCGAGCTTAGAAAGGATGTCGGCTCGGACGTTCTGTTCTCTTGGAACGTGTACTATCTCGGCATGAACGAACCAGCCCATTAGAGTTTTGACTTGGGTGAGGTACCTCTGCAGCAAGAGATCTTTAGCCTGGTAACTTCCATCTACTTGTGAGACTACGAGTTGTGAATCGGAATGAACGACAACGTGTGCCGCACCAAGTTCGTGAGTGAATGTGAGCCCGGCGATGCACGCCTCGTATTTTGCCTTATTATTTGATGTTGGGAAGGCGAACGCCAGTGAGTATTTGATAATTAGCCCGTCCTCGTTTTCTAGGATCAAACCGGCTCCGCTTCCCTTAGGATTAGAAGACCCATCAACGAAGACTTTCCACCTACCAGCCGGCGATGAAGATGCGGAGTAAGTTCCGCTACGAAGTCCGTGAGGGTTTGAGCCTTAACCGCCTTCCTCGGTTCGTAGCTAACGTCGAATTTGGAGAGTTCGATTGACCATTTTATCATCCGACCAGCTAAATCGGGCCTGTACAGGATCTGCTTTATTGGTTGGTCAGTTCTGACTACGATGCGGTGAGAAAGGAAATACTAGCGAAGTCTTCGTGCGGAAACGATGAGAGCTAGAGCCATTTTCTCAACTCGCTGATATCGTAGTTTTGGCCCTTGAAAGGCTTTGCTGGCGAAGTGTACCGGTTTCTGTCCAGCAATGTCTTCTCTCACCAGCACGGCACTTATGGCTTCTTCAGTCACGACCAAGTAAAGGTACAAGGTTTCCCCGCTCCGAGGTCGACTCAATACTGGTGGTGTAGAGAGAATTTCTTTTAACTGAGCGAAAGCCTCTTGGCTTTCGGGGGTCCACTGGAAAGGGACCTCCTTCTTGAGCAACTTGAAGAATGAGAGTGCACGTTGAGCCGAAGACGATATAAACCTGGTCAATGCCGCCATCATCCTGGTCAAGCGTTATATCTCCTTCTTCGAGGTCGGTTGTTTCACGTCGGTGATTGCTCGACACTTGTCCGGATTGGCCTCAATTCCTCTTTCGGTCAGGTAAAACCCATGGAACTTTCCTGCTCTCACGCCGAAGATACACTTATCTGGATTCAAACGCATGTTGTGCTTTCGAAGTTCGGAGAAAACTTCGGCGAGGTGAGTGACGTGGTCTTCGTCTTGGACAGTTTTGACTATCATGTCATCCATATATACTTCGAGCAGCCGCCCGATCTGCTTTTCGAAGACCTTGTTCATCGTTCACTGATACGTGGGCCGACGTTTTTCAAGCCGAAAGGCATGACCTTATAACAGTAGTTAGCACTTTCGGTCATGAACGCTATTTTCTCTTGGTCGGGCTCATACATCAGTATCTGGTTGTAGCCTGAATAGGCATCCATGAAGGATAGGAACCGAAATCCTGATGAGCTATCGACGAGCTTGTCGATATTCAGCAGCGGGTATGCGTCTTTAGGGCAAGCTTTGTTGAGGTCGGTGTAATCGACACACATCCTCCACTTCCCATTCGACTTCTTCACGAGCACCACATTTGATAACCATGTTGTATACCTGGCTTCTTTCACGAAACTTGCTTTGATGAGGTCTGCCACGGCTTTCTCCGCCGCTTGGGCTTTTTCGGGAGACTGACGACGTCGTCTCTGTGCAACCCAGCGTGCCGAAGGGTTGAGTGCCAGTTTGTGGCATGCTACCTTGGGTGATATCCCAGGCATCTCATCTGCAGTCCAAGCGAACAGGTCGATATTGTCTTGGAGGAATTTGATCAAGTTAGACCTCATATCTTCGGGGAGATCGTCAGCTATCTTTGTTGTTCGGAATGTATCCTTCCCGATCTGGACGTGGGAGGATTCGCCATCCGGGATCGGCCTCTCTATTTTCTTTGCGAGCTCTTTTGCCAATGGATCACCGATATCCTTGGCCTTAACCTTGACGTCTTCGGCTCCAAAGCGAGGATCGACATCGGTTAACATTACGCCGCGTGAGGAAGTGTGTTTCTTGGACACTGATCTCTTTCTTATCCGATCAACCTGTGTTCTCTTTAGGCTAATCTCGAAACACCTTCTGGCCGCGTCTAGGTCGCCGTGTAGGGTTACGATCTTGCCGTTGGAGACGTGGAACCTCATTTTCAAATGGATTGTCGACGTTACGGCTCCGAGGTCGACTAAAGTAGGTTTGCCAATGATGCAATTATAATCGTAGTCGCAAGGGAGGACCAAGAACTGCACCCTGATTGTTTTCGACTTCGGGTATGTGCCGAGGGTCACCATCAACTCGACATATCCTAATGGAGTCGTCTTTACCTCGTTGAAACCCTGCAGGTCCATTCCCTCGTAAGGGACAAGGAGGTCGTTCGAAAGCTTCAAAGTATCAAATAACCCTCTTTACATGATATCCACTGAACTACCCTGATCGACTAGGATCTTTCTCACGTCGACGTTTGCCATCTTCGCCCGAATCAAGAGGAGAATGTCTTTGTTAGGCTCACCTCCTATCAGGTCTTCGTCGTAAAAAGCCAGGGGTGGCCTACTTGATTTGGGGCGATCGACAGGAGGGTAATTAGAGTTCACGGCGGCCACTGCGATGTCTTTATATTTCCTTTTTTCAGTTTTAATAGATGGACCTCCCGGTCTGTTTGGTCCCCCGGTGATGACCATGGCGATTGTCGCGGTCCGATTCTGATCTTCTTCGTCGTCGGTCCTTCGCCTCCGGTCTCGGCTCGTAGGCGTATCGCGGGGACGCTCCGAAGGGGACCTCGACCTTCTCCTGCCCGAACTATCGCAAGTGTACTTCTGTAACTTACCTCGCCTTATCAGCTGCTCGACAACATCCTTTAAGTGGAAACAGTCTTCGGTATTGAGTCCGTTGCTGCGATGCCATCGGCAGTACTTTGTTTTGTCTGTATCCGGCCTTCGTTTCAGCCGGTTTGGAAGTTTGATTCCGGCGTCCTTGAATTCGGTGTGCAGACACTCTTCCAAGATGCGAGCCCGCGAGGCGTTCAATGGTGTATATTCGGTGAATTTGATCACCGAACTCTTCGAATCTTTTTCTTTTTTCGATTTCGACTCTTTGTGGGTTGATCCCTTCGCTTGTGGGATTTCCGCGTGGTCGGATACCATGCATTCTTCCTCGTAGCCGATGAATCTTTCGGCGCGGCGCAGGAGATCGTTATAATCGCGCGGTCGCTTGACCCCGATATTCACGTGGAATAAGCTCTTCTTGACCAAGCCTTGTTGGAGGAGGTACGTCTTCATGTCTTCCCGGATCTCTCTGGCCAGCATGGCCTCTTGGGTGAACCTCTCGATGTATTTTCGCAGGGATTCGTTCTCACCCTGCCGAATAGCAGCGAGGGTCGCTTCCGACTTGGGTTGCTGTCGAGAAGTGGTGAATGATATGTGAACTTCTTACTGAGTTCGCCCCATGAGCCGATGGAGGTCGACTTTAGTCCCTGGAACCAAGCCAACGCGATCTTCGACAGAGTCAGAGGGAACAACTTGCACTTTACTGGTCCTTTAGCGTTTCGGTATCTCATGATGGTATCGAATTGTCCGATGTGCTCATCGGGATCTCTTGTTCCGTCATATAGTTCGAAGGTCGGAGGCTTCTCAAGTGAATGGGGAATTGGAAATAGTGTGATCTCTTCAGTGAACGGACTGGCTTGGAGTAAATCGTCCTCTTCGTTGTACCTCCTCGAGCGACGAGGTGATGCGCTTTCGTTGGATGCAGACGACGCATATGGGGATCGACGCGAAGTCGATCTCCGCATAGAGTAAAGCGAAGTGTTACGTCTTCTAATCGGCGACCGGTCTGTGGTTCTGCCGTTACGAGACGATCGTGATACGTCTCTCCTCCTCTGGGAGATCGTCGCCGACCGTGGTTGGCGACCCAACGGTGCGGTGCCCTTCAGTGGTGGATCGGTGGAAACCTCCAGATCTGGGATTTCCGCGGTGCCCTTCGGTTCTGGACTCTCTAGATCTGGATGGTGATCGAGATCTGTGTCAAGATCTGGGTGGTGACCTAGACCTGTGTCGAGATCTGGGTGGTGACCTAGACCTACGACGAGATCTGGAAGGTGCGGCGACAGCTAGTTGAGTTTCCATGACGGCGATCCTGCGGTTTTGGTCTTCGATCATTTGAGTCTGTCTCTGGATGATCGAAATCACATTTTCCAGGAGAGATGGTTGAACATCGGAGGTTGGCGGAGCCACCAGAGTGTTCGGTGGAGCATCGCCTTGTGGAAGTGGTGACGGTGGAACTTCCTCCACGATCATTGGGAGCCTGACTGGATCTGGTGTGACAGACACCAGTTGTCCGTCGATCTGAGGCGACGGAGGGCGAGACCCATGGTTGTTTCCTTGAGACCGGCACGTGCTGCGACGGTCTGGCCATGGGATGATTGGTAAGATCTATTCACTGTAGAATAAATCTCCCATTGTAGTCGTCAATGTTCCGAGCAAGGAACAAAGTGGTGGCCAGAGTCGCTGAGTCCGCCGTGGGCTGTGGTTGCTGATGACGGAGAACGGTGGTGAGGTACCTGCAAAAGGCACTCCGACGCTCAAGTCAGTATCGTTCTGATGAGGTCAGTATGATGTAATGGAAACGTAAATTGTCCCTTTTGGGGTCCTCCTTTTATATGATTCAATTTAGGGTTTGGTCTGAATGGACGGTCATTAAGAAAGGAATTCCTTACCGAGCGCTTCAGTCCATTGATCAGATCGACGGTCCTAGATCGGTGGCGTAAAACCAATGCGAATCAGGGGACCGTCGATGTAACAGACGTACCAGATCGGTAGCCATTGGTCGACCACGATCAGCCTGCTTAATTGGGCCACGAAAGTGGTCTTAGGAGGAATGGGCTTTGGCCCAGTCCGGAACACTGGGAATGTTAGTTCTTGGGAATTTTTTTTAAAGCAGTCAAACCAAACATCACAATCCAAAGTTCTCAAATTAAGGTTCCTAGCAAACTTAAAAAATCCCCCTACCAAACATATCTCTTTTCCTCTACCGTTCATGGATTGGGTCTTATATTGAGGGAATGGGGCCATTTGAACATGTTTCTTAAACAAGAAGCGTGTCTTTCGAAATGTTGCAGTTTAGTCCTTGTCTAATTATGTGCTTATGGCATTGAATTTGCAGGCCTCTCAAGGAAACATGGTCATAGATTACAAAGATTGGCAAATTCCTCTTGGGCGTCGCTTTAGGTGTTTCTTTGGAAGTTCTCCTTTAGGTGTCTTTGCTCTCTGTTAACAGTGATGTTGAAATCTTTCTCCCTCTTGCAACTTGAATTATTTTTGTTGAGAGAGAATTTAAATGCATGTCAGCATCTGCTCATACATAAATTAGCATTATTCATGCATTAAGACTCCTAATCCATCTTGAACCATATGTACTTGATTTTTATGTGATCATGATTTGTAATGTTTCTTGGATTTTTATGTCTACTGGTTTCTTTATCCTTTTCACCATTTAAGAGGTAATAAGAACCTCAGATCCTTATCAGCATACAATTATCTCTTTCTAATAAAAATTTCTATACACATTAAAGATTCATAATTACCAGCAGATGTGTAACCTTGCCTGTTAACCTGCACTGGGCTCCAGATCATTAAAACTGTGGATGGTGATGCGACTCTACGGATTGGAAGGTCTGCGAACTCACATAAGAAACCACATTGCAATGGCTGCGCTTTTCGAGGAGCTTGTTGGTCAGGACACAAGATTCGAGGTATTTTTATGTGAATAGCTCATCTTAAGTAGTACTTACTATATTTAGTTCTCTGCATAACATGTCATGAAAAAAGTTGCAACAAATTATAAACACAGGTCGTTGCGCCTCGCACATTCTCTTTAGTTTGTTTTCGACTTTTGCCGCCTCCAAACTCTGAAGATAATGGCAATAAGCTGAATCGTGATCTACTCGACTCAGTAAATTCAACGGGAAGTGTTTTCATGACACACACGGTATGCATAAATAATCTTCAGGCTTTTGTTCTGTTTATCACCTGTGTGATATGTTCTTCCCATTGATGATAACAACCAATATGTGCAGGTTCTATCAGGTGAGTACATTCTACGTTTTGCAGTAGGAGCACCATTGACAGAAGTGAGACATGTCAAGGTGGCGTGGCAGATTTTGCAAGAAAAAGCCACAGTTCTACTAGAGAGTTTATAGGATGAATCTGCTCTCACAGCATCAACTATTGTTTTTTGAGACATCCACGGTTTCACATGACTGCATTGATTTGTGATTTTTTCCTCTATTACATGACTCCTTCCTTTCTTTTGACAACGTTGTCATGTGCTGTAAGCTTTTAAGGTTGTCTGAAGCAGCAGCATTCTTTTGCTTTTTAAGTCAACAATAATTTGCCAATTGTAGACAGCTCAGAGCAAATCAATAATCAATAATATATATATATATATATATATTTACAAATGTACTCACTGAATGCTCATCCGCATGGCTTTCTCTCAGCGATTAAACAATTAATTAGCATTCATGTAGACAATCCTGTCAGCACGAATTTTCCACCCGGATGACACCGTCAGCGCCAACTTTGACATGTTAGCACCAACTCCTATTATTAATTTGTTTTTATTACAAATCAATGGTTGATAAACTATTAAAGGAATGTTGTCCTTAGTCAAATTATCTGCATTCGTTGGTCAAATATATTGTAACAGTAGATGGGCTAATATCATGACCCAACACATTCAATCATTGTGAAACAAATCAGTTTTAAAAAATAAAATAGGAATGCATTTGTGTAATTCCATAACTGTCAGGATTTTATATGAATGCATTTAATTATATTATTGATTCGTTCTTTTTTTTTAATTGTAAATTAAAATATGATTCATCTATAATTAAAACGCTATAAAATGCTATGAAAATTTGAGTTAATAACACCAATTATGTAGAAAGGTGTGATACTCCTATATTATAGTTGAGGCCAAACACAAACACCACCACTCCGCCACACCAACACCATCCAGTCGCGGTTCCAGTATCTCGATTCTCTCTGTGACTCTCTATTTGTCTTGCTTTTTCTCTAATTTCTTCTTCTTGATTTCGTCAGACTTCTTCACTGTTTAGGATTGGATCGGGTCTTGGTAGAAAAGAAGAACTCAAAGTTGAGTTTACAGTTACACTTACAGGCATGAGCATAGGGCGCCAAGATCCCAATTATTTTCAAAATAATTTTATTTTAATTTTTCTTCTTGCCATGTCAAAATTTTAGCTATTACAATATATGTGGTACAAACGCTTGGCACAGTAGGAAAAAAAAAAAAACCAAACGTGATTCTGATGATTATGCAGGTTTACAAGTTAAGCATCCAGTGCGTTCGTGTCTAGGTGTGGAAATTCCAAACAACGATCAAATTGAGTTCTCAGCGCAATACATTCACAGGGTCCGTGTCCTAAGGAGGAGTACAAGAAAAGCATCTTGGTGAAAATCACGTGTGGATCTGGAGCAGGGGAACTAGAGTTGATGACTAGAAGAAGGAGGAGGAGCTGGAATTGATATGCAATAAATCACATGCGGAGATCCCTTCCCAGACAGAAATGGACAATATAATTAGCCTCATAAACTCAGGTGAATCTAACTAATGTGTGTATTCCATTTCAAAAATGTATATTTGTATTTACTTTAATATTAAACTGGCCTAGAAATTGACTAACATGTATAAAAGGGGAGTTTACCATTCTGATATTCTAATCAACATGGTTGAACAGATGTCAAGAGCAAAAGAAGAGGCTTCTAGGGGGGAGGCTATAATGGAAAAGTTGAAAAGTGGATGTTAACACACGATGAGGAGCACTGACTGGCTAGAGGAACGCACAGGGTTAGAATTTTAATTTAAATCAATCTTCATAAATAGATTTAAAGAATTATTGCATCTGTTACATATAGACATTCAATCTAAACGATGTCTTCTATCACATGTTATACTTGGATAGATACTATACTCTAAATATTTGTAGTACATGAAAAGTTGGACCTTTTGAGTTCATGGGATTTGCTTAGCAAAGTATTACCATCACGACCCAATCAAGGCAACATACTGGCTGGTAAGTGTTTCAAGGTGATTACTCTCTCTCTCTCCTACTACCTTTAAGAGGGATTTGCATAAGTAATCTTTCTTTGCTTAATAAAGCTTTTTCATCTTCATATTTTTTCCTTATGAAATGTATTATGGAATATTATTGGAACCTATAAGGCATCTTTTATGTCACATGTTTCCTTGAGTTATTTGTTACAATTGCTATAACTTTCTGAGATGCAGGGTGTGAGAAAAGGTATAGCGACAGAAGACCTTATCTTAACCATGTGAGGCGAGGGAATTTGCCAGATTTATTGTCGTGCATAGCAGATGATCACTCAGATGTTGATAATTTTGAAAACGTTGCTCAGGTTTTCCTCTGCTCCAGACATTGACAAGTATTCATGAATACAACTAGGTCCTCTTTTGTGCTTATTTTATAGGATGACATATTGTTACTTCTTTGTGTATCAATCAAAAGCTAAAAATAGAAAAAGCAAATTTTAAGCCAATTTCTTTTTCAGTTTATAATTACACAATGAGAGACATAAAAATATTATTCTAATATTCCCACAAGGAGAGTCCAGTCTCCCATTGTGTCATCCAAAAATGGAAAAAGGAAGTCAGTGTTCAAGGTGCTTCTTTGTAAATTTGTGTAAACCTTATAGTAGAATGGCTTGAGTTCTGTCATATGGCATTGTTCTGAATCGGTCATGAGAATAAGCCTTATCTGTGTCTTCACGTTTTTTTATTAGCTTCAGGTCATCTTTGGTTGTCATAATGATATTTCTTTACTGCTGCTTCTCATTTTCTGGTTTTTAGTCAATTTTTTAAGCAAGTAAATTTCTTTGATTTTTCATTCAACGCTTTCATCAACGCTGTTTTTTCTCTTCAACCTTCAATCAAGACAAAATTGATATGGGATTTCATCTACTTTTATAGGTTGCTGCTATTTACTATTGGTTTTTTTGTGTTGAAATTGAACAAACTTTGTGTGTGCTTTAAGGCATGGAGATTGTGAAGATGGAGAGCAACTCCAGGAGGCTAAACTTCATCAGAAAAGTGGACCATATAAATGTGAGGCACAACTAGGCGAGAAGATGATGAGGGTGGAGCTCATCTCTCTACATCCCAAGAAGAAGATGTAGTCGGAGAACAAGGACCTTAACTCTTTCTGTTTAATTATATGATGTTAGCAATTACAACAAACTCTAAAAAAGTAGGGACTACTATGAAACTCAAAACAATTAGCCTAAAAAAACCGAGGGTTGGAGCAGTGGAAGTTGAAAGATATGATTGATTAAGTTACATTTTTGTGAGCCAGTTGGAATTACCTTCTCTGCTGACTTGATTTAATTGACTTCAAGGATTTTTCTGTTTTGTCTTTTTCCCAATTTAAATTTTTACATATTACTCCCTTCGGTCCTAAATACAAGAGACAAAACCCTAATTCATCAAAACCAAGAAAAGTTATTCATTCTAAACTTTTTTCCATAAATATCCCTATTTTATTCCTAAATCCAAGACTATCCTATATCTGACCAGTGACTAAACAAGCAATTGAAACGGTTGACAGCTGGAGGAGAGGGAGCCTGAAAAAAAATGACGCCCTCACACAAGTAAAATTGGCGGGATGCAGATTTAAATCACCGCCATTTTTCAAATGCCAAAGTAAACTTAAAAGTCACCCATCACTGCTAAACTTATAAGTGACTCGATTTAAATATGCCATAATCTTTGAGATTGAACAATGCCACTTGATATAGATTTGAACGTTGCTTTTACCAACACTGGTGAATCACCACCTTCAGAAAATGATACTGCAATGGCAGCTTCGCTTGATAAAGTTGCTTTCACCAACACAGGGGAAGCACCACCTTCAGAAAATGAAACAATGGCAGCTTCAAAAGGAGCATGTGAGTTTGAGCTTGATTTAAATCTCCCCCCATGTTTCTTGAACACACACCAAAAGTTTTCCAAGTTTTGATGAGGATGAAGATCAGGTTGAGTTAAACCAATCCTCGTCCCTCCCTCTTCAAGATGAAGAACACCATATTGATAGTTGCTCTCATGAAGAAGAAGGTTAGTAGAATTTAAACCAGAATTTTTAAACCAGAATTTTTTTTTTGGGGAGACTTGCCTTATTATGTGTGTGCCATTTGTTAAACCAAAATTTTAAACCATTTAAACCAGAAATTTTAAACCAGAGGAAGTAAGTCTCTTCGTTAAAAATAAACCCTTTTTTTTTACTAAAATTGCCTTTTGTTTTAACTGAGGATAAAATTATGTAATTAAAAAATATGGAGCATGAATTGTGTGTTGAGGAAAAAGTAAACTCATGCACTATGTGGAGAAAGGAACACCACGTACACCACCGCATGTCATGCGATAAAGCCCAGGGGGCTAGTCAGTGTCTTTATTTATTTCAGTTATGAGCATGAGTCATTCTATTAGATGAATTTATTTTTCATTAGTATGCCACGTTATTAGTTAATGACATATATGACTGAAATTTTTTGTGTAACTTTTAACTGAAGATTATGAAGATGATCTATCATTTGAATCAAATGAATTGCACATGGATCATGATACAATGTCCACAGTTACAGGTATGTATGATAGCCATTTGACAGCGAAGATTTTAGTTTGACACAATTTTTTCCTAATTTTATTTTATAATTTTGATTATTTATGCAGACATGACAAGCGAAACTAGTTCCAAAAAACGTGTCTTTCTATCAAACGAACAGAGGAAGGCTGTATTTCATTTGTCACTGCACTCAAGTCAAAAAGGTGATCTAACACCAGAGATAATAGCACAAGTAGCTTCATTATTTGGTGTTCATAGAAGTGATATTTATCGTATTTGGGATCAAGGAAAGAAAACTGGCAGTGTTTATCACAAGAAAACAACTAATTGTGGAAGGAAAAGAGTTCAGTTAGACTTGCAGAGAATATGTCAAGTTCCATTATCAAAGCAGCAAACACTTCGATCCCTAGCTCATGCTTTAGGTATCAGTAAGATGTCATTGATAAGGTTGCAAAAGGCCGGAATTATATGACGTCATTCAAATGCACTTAAGCCGTATTTGAAAGAGGAAAACATGATTGCTCGATTAAGGTTTTGTTTGTCGATGCTTGATGATCGCAACATGCCTCATGATCCAAAGTTTAAATCCATGGATAATATTGTATTCATTGATAAGAAATGGTTTTATATGACGAAAAATACCACCAATTATTACTTGCTTGCGGACGAGGATGAGCCACACAGAACATGCAAAAGCAAAAATTTTATAGGCAAACTTATGTTCTTAGTTGCGGTGGCTAGACCCAGATTTGACGATGAAGGAAATGAGACTTTCTCGGGAAAGATTGGTGTATTTCCTTTTGTGTATGAACAACCGGCAAGAAGGACTAGTGTCAATAGAGTGGCAGGAAAAATGGAAAAGAAACCCATAACTTCAGTGACAAAAGAGGTGAATAAGATGTTTTTAATCAATCATGTTTTACCAGCCATTAAGAATGTATGGCCAAGAGAAGATGCAGGGAAAACAATTTTCATATAGCAGGATAATGCACAGTGTCGCGTTGATAAAGATGACAAAGATTTTTGTCGGGAAGCAAGTGAAGATGGGTTTGACATCCAATTGACTTGTCAACCTCCAAATTCACCTGATTTAAATGTGTTGGACCTAGGCTTTTTCAATGCCATTCAGTCTTTACAACAGAAGGAATCGATAAAGAAAATTGATGATCTCATTGAGGCGGTGGGAAAATCATTCCATGCATTTTCTGCTAAACAATCCAATAGCATTTTCCTTACTCTTCAATCATGCATGGTTGAAATAATGAAGGTCAAGGGATCAAATAAGTACAAAATTCCTCACATGAAGAAAGATGTGCTATATAACCAAGGTGAAATACCAAGACAATTAAGTTGTGATCCTTCACTAGTCCAAGAGGTCCTCCAATACCTAGAAAATGTTGGCTCTTCGTGATCCTTTGCTTTGGAAGACATGTGTTCTATTGGTGCAGTTTGTGATGATATATATGAGATATGTGTTCTTTTTGTGCAGTTTGTGATGACATATATGAGAGGTGTTCTTTTTGTGCAGTTTATCATGACATATATGAGACATGGACATGTGTTCTATTTGGGCAGTTTGTGTATATGAGAGGTGTTCTTTTTGTGGAGTTTGTGATGACATATATGAGAGGTGTTCTTTTTGTGCAGTTTGTGATGAGTGATGACATATAGGAGTATAAGACATGGACATGTGTTCTATTTGTACAGGTTGTGTATATGAGACGTGTTCTACTAATAATGCATTTCAGTTTGTTTAATTTTTTCCTGATAGATATTAGATCGAAGTTAAAAGTAGAATTGTGTGTTGTTGTTCCAAGACTGGACATAAAATGGAACCCATAACACACTCCTGTTGAATGCACTTGGCTTTGCTTTTTTTATAAAACGAAGGTTCTTTTATTAAAGTGGTGCTCTGTTTTTCTTTCTAATAAAAACTTTACATAAAATTGTTTTATAAGATTGTCTCCTTTTGCTTCTATGAGTGACCAGCACTCTCTATCAAATGCCCATACTATAAAAACCAAAGTTATTATGTGTGCGAAGGACATGGAGATGCACCAATTATTTTGTCAAGAAGTGCTGACAAGAAGTGAGACTGAGTATGTTAAGAATGAGAATGTTACATTAACCAAAATTTCAAAGTACATTGATCACATTGTTTACAAATGAGTATGTTACATAGATCACAACTCAAAGTACAAGATCATGAAGATCAAATGTTACAACCAGATAGCTACACTTTTACATTGATGAAAACTACAAATTACAAATTTAAAAAAAAAAAAAAAAACTTCAGCCTTGCAGGTGTGTGCAACCATTTCTTTGATTTGCTTCCTTGAGGTGTTGTAAAAAAAGCTTTCAATCTTGAGAAACTTTCCACCAAGATGCACCTGTTTAGAAAAGGGTATCAGCATATTTTTGTGAATCAGTTAGTGACATCCCCTGCAACACAATATCAACAAGGGCAGTCTATACTCAGAGCAATCTAAAGACAGATTAATCATTGCCAAGATAGGCATGATTTCAAACAACAACAACTGCTCAATACGCAGAATCGAAGACTCATAAATTGAGAGTATCTCAACAATGCCATTGGCAAGAGCCCTGCAATATACACAGTTTATTTTGCAAAAGCAAGGAGAATTTTATTGATGATGAAGGATTAAGGCTCAAGAGAAGCCAAATCCCAAGCATTTACGTGGATGTTGTACTACACCACAGCACGTTACTGTCAGTACGACAATGAGTAAGTGCATTCATACTTTCATCCTATAGCACGTGAATTCTCCCATTCCTACACATGTTAAGTCGTGAGATCTCCTGCACTTGATGCAAATCTCATGCACCAATGCCAAAACCAAGTTTCATTGAGATTAACCCTCAGTATCTAAATTTGCTGCTGCAAGGAATATTTGGGCAGCACTAGGACAACAGAGTTCAGCAGAAATTAATCAGCTTCAACCACCAGCAAATATATAACCAGATTCAGCAGAAATTAAGCAGCAAAAATTGCACAGCAGATTTGACAGCAGAAGAAACCGTGCTTCTATCTGCTTTCGGCTGTAATAAAATCCCAACATCATGCACTCCAAAGTTGGGATTTTCACCATGCCCATAAAAAAGAAATTAAAAAAATATACACAGTAAACAAATTGTTTTTTGGGATTTTAGGAAATTTACAAAAATGAAGATTGAGTTGGGAACGAGCTTCAACTCCGGTCGATGAACTCGTTGGAGATGGGGGTCTCAGCGGCATTCCCTCCGATCGGTGATTGAGTCAACAACTGAGGAGAATCTCTTCGGCGAAAACAATGGAGGAACAAAGCAAAGTCACTTCTAGGTGTTCCTCGCAGAGCTCGTCAGCCTTTGAGAAGGACGTTACGTCGAGATTCCGAGCCTCGTCGGAACAAGAGTGAGATAATATGGGGGAGTGAAGATCGGGGTGGTGAAGGAGATGGGAGATTGATTTGGGGGAGTGAAGATCGTTGGTAGTCTCGTTGAAGAAGAGGGAAGAAAGAGGACAAACTGAGATGGGAAATTTTCTAAAGCTAGACCAAAGTATACGCATCGGAAATCGTAGAGACTCTTTTGGCCTCTATGGTTTACGAGAGAAATTGTGAAGAGAGAAAATATGAAGAGAGAGTATGAGAAGAGAGAAAAATGTGAGAAATTGAGTAGATTTTGAGTAATGTTTGGTTTATGAGAAAGAGAAGAGAAAATAAGAAGAGAGAAGTGTTGGTTATTTTTGAAAAGACATTAATGTCATTGACTAAAAAATTAAATAATTTGAAATATAAGGAGAAAATTAGGGGTAGAAGTTGGAAATTCGCTGCACTGTTCATTTTCTTCGCACATATGCGAAGAAAATAAAACTGAAAAGACAGCACATGTTCATTTTCACTCGTTCCATTTTCGGCGCTGCTCCAAATCACAGAAAACTTGCTTTTCTTCTCATTCTCTCGCGTGTAATCTCTCTCGCTCCATTTTCTCCTGTTTTTCACCTTTTCCAAACTGACCATTTAAGATGGATTTTAAATAATTAAGGGTAGAAACGGAACGTAGCTTAAAAATTGCTCCATATTTCTTATATTTTGGACCAAAGAAAAAAAACCTTTTTGTCTCTAATATTCAGGATCGAAGGGAGTATTTATTTCATGTGTATTATAAATTCCATGTTAGAGTCTTGATGTTGATTTTTTTATTATTTGTAAAATTTATGTTTTGTGTAATTGTAAAATGGCAAGTTGTGAAGTTGATGTATTGCAAAAGGGTGTTTTATTGGATTTCTTCATAATGCTATTATTATTATCTTTAAATATTCTCTAAAGTCGTATCATACCAAGTTTCAAAACAAATATTAATACATGCACCTCATCTCAAAGTAACCACCACAAAAAATTACAAGATTTGTTGGCTTTTTTTTTGTGCCAATTTCCTTACTGGAAGTCTAGGAGAAGCTCAAGTAGTTTCAAATTCGAATAGTTTTAATGTGATGTTTTTAAACACTACAAAGGATGTTGAACAATAAGATTTTCAGGTCATTGCTTTTTTTTTGTTACACTTTTCAGGTCATTGTTTGTTAAGCTATAAAATTAATTGAAATACATTTTTTTCTGACACAAAATTAATTGAAATACATGGTCTAATGATTTGGACTTTTGGTATTAATTAAAAAGGAATTAATGTTGGACACGGTGAAATTAAAAAGGATAAGTTATAGCAATGAATTCAATTGCCAAAAAATAATACTTTTTTTTTTTGACAAGTGCCAAAAAATAATACTTAATTCTTGAGTATACGTAAAAACTCAAGGATTGGTTATACGAATTTCTTATAGAAATTACTATTTAATTTAGCGAATATATTAATAAAATAAAAATTATATACCAATATAAATTTTTTATTTAAAAAATATCATTTTTAATATGCATTGTTTAGCACGGCACGGACCTATGTATTATATAATTTATTTTGAACATTTTATATAAAATAATATTATGAACTCACCTATTGTATGTTAATATTTTATTAGAAATTATGTATTTAATATACAATTTTTATTTTTTTATTATAAACTGTGCATGGCACTAGCTTTTGCATTAGAGTTTAATTAGAAATTATGTACTTAATATAAAATTTATATTTTTTATTATAATCTGTGTATGGCATTAGCTTTTGTATTTAAGTTTAGTTTGTTATTTTTTTTCCTTATTTCCTCAGAGAGTTTGAACATTTTATTTGAAATAACATTACTATCTTACTGACTATGATCGAGAAAATACTTCAATAGAGATTTTACTATAATAATTTTTTTAATATAAAAGCAATATTTTTTAATACGCACGGTCCTACATACATATTATATGTATTTATTTTTTAATCACATTCGTATTTCTTAATAGAGTTATTCTTTTGTGTAAAAACCTATATAAAGGTCTTTTGATATTATAAAAGTCTGTTATATATTTGGATGGGACCATGAGGTTCTTTTTTTTATGTATTTATTTTTTAATCATATTCTTCTTTCTTAATAGAGTTATACTTTTGTATAAAAACCTATATAAAAGTCTTTTGATATTATATATTGGATGGGACCATGGGGTTCTTCTTTTTTTGGGGGGGGGGGGTGTTCTTATATATAAAACATTTGCTTAATAATGTGGTGAGTTCATAAGTATCTATACATTTAAATGGGATCTCTAGGATTCTTCTTATTCTTCAAAATTTATTTATAAATTTAGTGACATTATAAGAATCTGTTATATTTTTAAATGAGATCATCATAACTTTTTTACAAAATTGCAATTTTTTTCCTAAAGTGATTGAATAAATATCAAACTTATGCGAATGATGTTTAGATTTAAATTTAAAATTCATATTTATATTTATTGTCATATATTTCTAATATCTTTTTGACAAAATATATTTCAAATATCTATTAATTGAGTTTTGGATTTTTTTTATTTCTAATCTTTCCAGTATAACATATATAAGTTGATAACTCACACATGTGACCCATGCAATGCACCAGTGAGATACGAATGAGTCTAAACATATTTTTTCTATAGTTTTTTATGAACAAATGAGGGATTACACCAACTAACTACTCACCCGTTAAGAACATATATTTTTTATATTTTTATACATCATATATATATATATGTGTGTGTGTGTGTGTGTGTGTGTCCATTGTAAAATAATTAGAAAATGTATAATTATTTTAGACAGTTTTAATTGTTTAAATTTGATATTTGATAGTTTAAACTATACAGGAAACTAATTATTGTTTACTACTATTTAATATAAAAAGCCACTACATGCACCATGTTACTATGCAGTATACAAATCAATTAATTATATATAGTTGATTTTTTGTATACAATATCAATTAATAATTACGTATGTATATGTATGTATGTGCTTAAACTAGCTGTGATCTGTCCCACGAAAAAAATATAAACATAACATATTTTATCAATATTTATAGGAAATTATTCTCAGGTTTACATACCCGTACATGGCACGGGTTAGAATACTATGTCTTGCCATGCACGGGTATGTAAACTTCCAAACAACTACCATCCTTTCTACATAATTGGTGTTAATAAATAAATATTGTATAATATTGGATGGGTGTCCATCATCAATTTGTTAATCGAATAATTTTTAATATTTATTGTATTATCGATGTAACATTGAAAAAAATAAATTCAATTAGTTAATTAAAATTAAAATTTATATATTTAAAATTCATATATAATATTTAAAATTTAAAATATATACATTTAAATAGTTATAGATTCAAAATATATTTTTATATAGGAATTTGATAACTTACACCCACCCATTTTTTATTTGGTATAAGGGACAAAGTTACACTTTAATTGACCCGATTATAATGTTTAGTTATAACTTACTAACTTACACAAACAAAAAAATGGATGAGTGTGAGTTAGTATATACCTATATGATTGGCTAACGTACATCCACCCATTTTTCAGTTGCTGTAACTCAGCTAGTTACACCTTACAGTGTGTCTAACAAATTTTTATTTATCACTTGCTAACTTATACCAAATAAAAAATAAGTGGGTGTAACGTGAGGTATATCATTTATATATTAAAATATGATATATATATATATATATGTGTGTGTGTGTGTGTGTGTGTGTGTGTGTGTGTGAGATATGCTAATGTACTCCCACTCATTTTTTAAAAGGAGTATGTTAGCAATATACACCTTTTGTATTTGGACTAAAAACCCAACTTTTTATTTTTAATATATATATATGTGTGTGTGTGTGTGTGTGTGTGTGTGAGATATGCTAACGTACTCCTACTCATTTTTTAAAAGGAGTATGTTAGCAATATACACCTTTTGTATTTGGACTAAAAACCCAACTTTTTATTTTTAAAACTACTTAACTGAAGGGTATTAATGTAATTTACATATTCTAATAAATTTTTCTAATTCTTCTCTCTCCTTATAATTAATGTTTCATTTCCTCTCTCTTGAAAATGTATTAGTAACATTTATTATTTATAGTATTTACCTATATGTTAATATTCATTTACGTTGAAGATTATATTATATTTACCTTTTTTTTTAAAGTGATACATAAAGTGAAATATTTTTTATATGATTGATATTTTAAGTAAAATTTTATGTAATGAATGGGAGTACATTAGCAAAACCCCTATATTTATATATATTTTATGTAAATGAATATTATCGGTGTATCCATCGTTTATCGTTTAAAGTGATAACATGTTTTACAAAAAACATGTATAAATTTAAAAAATAATTAGCTACATATAGTAGAATGATATATTTGCGTGTGTATCTGATTAAACATCGCAAATGTTATATCTTTTCAATATTTATACAATTATTTTCTCAAGTTTACATACCCGTGCATGGCACGGGTTAGAATACTAGTAAGCAATTAAAGAGAAAAAACTTGGCCTCTGTTGCCCGCACCCCCCTTTTTGATACGTGCAACCCCTCCCCCATTTTTTAGTAAATACCTAAACTATCCCTCCCCTTCCCCCTCCCCTGTCCCACACCCTAGCGTCACCCCCTCCCCCACCCACTTCTCCATCCAAAACTTCTTTTCTTTTTGTTTTTTAATTTTTGGAAATTTGTTTTCAATAGGAAAAAAGTTTTGTCGTTTGGAAACTAGTTTCAGGAAAGCGAAAAAAAATTTGCCTTTCAAAAGGGCTAGGGGTGGGCACTCAACAGCACCAAGTAGGGATGAGCGTCCGCCGGATTTAGTCCCAAAAAAACAAAACCAAAGATGGTAAATGTGAATCCACCTCTGTCTGTTTCAGCCTTCGGATTGGACAAGCGGCGGTTTCGGCGGGTGGCGGATTGGTCCGGGTAAGCTCGCACAAAGAGAGACGGCACAAACAATCAACAAAGGGCCCAAAATACGGAAAAATGAGAATCTGAAAGAAGACAATGAACATCAACATAAAAAAAATGAAAATAAAACCCATGGATCATACTATCATCAACACATTCAAAAAAAAAAGAAATATTACTACTTCCTTGCTTGTGCTTAGCATAACTAGTAAGGTATTTGTCGCTTGGGCGCGGGTTCGAACCCGCTACGCCCCTTTTAGCACTCTTAGGAGTGCGTAGTAGGCCGCTGGGTCGTCAGACCAAAAAAACATACAAAAAAAGAAATATTGAAGCAAAAAATAAAATACAGAAAGAAAGCAGTAATACAACAACTTGTTCTCAGATAATCTGACAAGAAAGCAGGGTGAGTTCTAGGGTGCACAAGTGCACCAAATAACACCACCATGCACAAGTTTTTTCCACCATTGGATTAATCTTATCCCACAATAATACTATGTACCCTCTATACACTAATATCTCATCTCCAGGCGACCATAGAATTCTTCTCCTTCCTTTCTCCAGCGATTTACGATGGCGAATGGCGGCTTCGCCGTGTGTGACTCTAACGGAGAAATTTCCCGAGGGCTTTGGTTGCCCTTGGCATGGAGAAGCCTTTGACCGACTTACATTTCCCAATCTAGGTCTGGGTTCGCCAGAAAATTGACTTGCTTGCACGGTTAGGGTTTTCCAAAAGTGTTTCTATTCGTGAAAATAGTTGAGGGTTATTGTAGAGGAGGTTCAGAGCTTGCTAGCACGAGCTCAGAGGTTCAATCTCCTCACCTTTTATCCCTTTCACTTCCTTTAAAATTATTCATTCTAGGGTTACAAGGATCAGGTTCGATCTGTAAATCTTGCGTTGGACGAGCTGATGGCTTTTACTTTTCTTTTTTCCACGACCTGTACGTGCGACGGGAGCCACAAATCTGAACGGGTTAGCACAGGGGCGTCGCCATGGCTGGAGGATACGGTAGGAAAGTGGCAGAATCGACCAAGGAAGAAAGATGCTCGAGTAAAATAGAGGAATCCGCCAAGGAAGAAGGATGCGTAGATCTCTGAGTTCTGTGTCGACAGAGCTCTTCCATAGCCATGAATGCTACAGTTGTCATCTTATCACCACCCACTGCCGTCAGTAAATCGCGGTTGTCCTTGTTGGAATCAAGTGGATTTAGAAACAATAACCCTTAATTGTTTTGATGATAACAAAAGATTAAGAGAACAATTTATTCTCTAACATGGTTATAAGTGTGCATAAAGTATTTATACTCAGAGAAATTTGCTTCAGAAGACTTAGTGAAATCTTGAACTTCACTCATCAAAGTCCAGCTTAGCTCACGATTCTTGGCACATAGAATACATTTGGTCGGCAGCTACGGAGTTAGTCAACATTGTTGGTCGAACACTCTGGTATATGATGCAAGACATGATTTGACTTTCGGTCAAATCTGTTGGTGACCTTTTGCTCTTCCGAAGACTCAAATCTCTGTTTGGTCAACGCTCTGTTAGAGCATAGTCACAATCTGGTTGGTCAACTCTGCGGTGCAAGTCAACAATACAGATTCCACTAAGTGCTCCATGAAGACTTATTGTGTAGCCCAACAAGAATCTGCTATGTGATAGCCACTCTCATTTCTGTATTGAAGAATACTTGATTACGGTGAGCAGTGAAGTCTTTGAGCGAAGAGCTACGATAGTGAAAATTGAAGTACATTGTTATCTGAGGTATCATTAGACAAGAAGAATGTCAAAGGATAAAATCATCAAGGAAACTTGTGCTTGAAGTGTCTATATTTTGAAAAGCTCACTAAGGACAAAGTTCTTGACATTGCGTATAATACTCGAGAATGCTTTTCTCAGATCTTGAAAGCGACGTGACTTTGCAAAAGCCAAAGTTCCAGGATCTGAAGCTTTGACCTCGGACAAAGAGGCGTGTCGCAGCGGCACTTTTTCAATCCTAACAATATATCCTACCTCATTACGAGTAATATATATTGAGAACAACAAGCGATTTTCAACATAGTTGTCGCCATAGCTAGCAACTTGAATATTTTAAAGTAGTGAGAGCATCAACATCTATCTTCTCAAACACTACCCAATCAAGAGGCGGTGAGCAATCAGAAATTCATCCAAGTCTCACGAGATCTTTGAACAAGGCACTTCTTGTTTATTCTTTCTTTAAGAAAGTTATTTTGTGCTAAAAGTATTTTCATTGTAAATCCTCTCACGAAGAGATTATCTCTATATTGTTTCAAAACTCTTATTTGAATCTGTACTTGTGATGGTAGTGTATACCTTAGAGCTCATTGTCTTTGAGTCGTTCTAAGAAGTTGTGAGTGTAGCAGTTGGCGAAAATATACTACCAAGTATGTCGATTGATTATAGTGGAGAAATCCTTCAAGTGAGTGAAGGGACTGAGCGTAGCTATCGGTGATAG
Organism: Calophaca sinica; assembly: GCA_037113605.1. NCBI lineage: Eukaryota > Viridiplantae > Streptophyta > Magnoliopsida > Fabales > Fabaceae > Calophaca > Calophaca sinica. Next base: position 21,400,498 of record CM073733.1, read on the forward strand.
TGAACTAGTATAAATCTACGTGTCTCTTTCTTCTCTACCTCTTTATTCCTTGAGTTCATTATAGTTATTTTCATAAACATTTGTATTTGCGAAAAAGTTTTTTTAAAAACCCAATTCAAACCCCCTTTCTTGTGTTTCTTGCCCACGTTCAATTGGTACGAGCTCGGCCTCTTGGTTGAGCACTATGATGTGAGAGGAAAGATCTATACTATCCTATGGCAAACATGAACTTGGTCACGTTAACCATCCCTTTGTTCCTTTGGATCTAACTATGACTCTTTGGAAAGATAAAGTGAAAAACTTTTGAATCTCAGCAGTTTGAACTTTGGGATATGGTTCAAAGATTACGAGCAGTTGACTCAAAAGAAATCCTATTCTAGGAGTCTTGGGTGATGATCATAAAAGGAATATACCTTGCACCAAAAAGCAAGATACTTTCTTGTATGTGCTATCTCTGAAAAGAGTTTGAGAAATGTGGTAATAGCTTAGCCTTTGCCAAAGAAATTTGGGACTCACTTGGCTTTAGCCTGTGAGAGTACTTCCCAGTACAAGAAACCAAGGCTAATATCTTGGTTAGACAATATGAACTCTTCAAGATGGAAGAGGATGAAAACATCGAAACTATGTTTGGAAGATTTCAAACATTAGTTCATGGCTTGAAGGTTCTCAAGAAAAGCTATACTCACTGCTTGACCATGTTAAGAAAATCTTGAGAAATGCCAAGAGATGGAGACCCAAAGTCACGGCTATTCAAGAAGCCAAGGACTTGAATGAATTCGACTTGAAGATCTTTTGAGTTCACTTTAAGAGCCACGAGCTTGAGCTTGATGAAGAAGAAACGAGGCCAACATGGCTCTTATGGCCAATATAAGTCGAGGCAGTGAAGAAGAAGAACAAAGAAGAGTAGAATTCTAACATTTCTTCAATATTCAATTAGCCTTTGATGGCTGTTAGGCGAGGTCTTCCAAACTCAACAATGAGTATAAATCCTTGAAAAAGAGATTTTCAAATCTTGAAAAAGCAATTTCAAATCCTCACTAAGGAGAATGAAAACCTCAAAACTGAAAACCACCGATTGGTGAGTAATAGTTCAGCCGATGAGAATCGAGAATGCAACTCTTCAAAATATGAAGAGGATTTCAAAAATTTCTTCTTTGAATGTGTCTACGTATTAAACAAGCATCTATGATTTGGGCGTAAGCCAAAATAGTAAAAGGGTCTTGGTTCTGACAAACCGAAGAACCCACCTTTCAAAATATACATCTGAAACCAAGGATACTAATAATCATGGTAGTTTATTTGCTTTGTACTTCTAACGATCATAAAGGGACACATTAGAGTGCATGTTATGAACTGAAAAATGAGAAGGACAAGTCTCCTTACTAGAACTAACAAAGAAGGACCTAAAAAGATTTGGGTACCTAAGGACAAGATTGTCTATGTTGCAGATTTGCTTAGCAGGAGTTAAGACACGATCCTGGTTCTTAGCGATGGGTGCTCACGACACATGGCGGAGAAAGGCGTATGTTCAAGATCTTGACTTAAGAAGGTGGAAATGTTGGTTTTGGAGGAAACCAAAAAGGTAAAATCATTAGTTGTGGAAGAATTGGTGAGAAATTTCTACCCTCTATTGATAATGTTTTATTGGTTGGCAGTGAACCATAACTTCTTTGAGTATAAGTCAATTATGCGATAGTGGTTATGATGTTGCCTTTAACAATAATGAATGTATAGCCAAAAGCAAAAGGATGGATCCATTTTCTTTTAGAGCAAAGAAGAAAGAACAATATTTATAAAATCAAACTTTACGAGTTGGGTGATCAAAATGTAAAATGCTTTTGTCGATTGATGAAGAAAGCAATGGATCACAGCGCAAGAGACTTGGTCATGCCAGCTTGAGGTTAATCTCAAAGCTTAACAAGAAAGGACTTGTTAAAGGCTTGCAAATCTCAAGTACAAATCGATGCTCTTTGTGAAGCATGTCAAAGGAAACAAGCGAAATCTTCTTTTAATTCCAAAAATATTGTTTCCACCTCAGGCCCACTTGAGCTTTTACATTTAGATTTATTTGGACCAGCAGACATCTCTGCATGCGGAAAGAAATATGGTCTAGTCATTGTCGATGACTATACTAGATGGACATGGGTAAAATTCTTAACCCACAAAGGATGAGTCTTTACAGGTGTTTTACGTATTCAAACAAGTGCAAAATGAAAAAGGTTTTGTATTACTACTATTAGAAGTGATCATGGTGGTGGTTTGAAAATGAATCCTTTCAAAACCTGTGAAGAAAATGGTATTTTCATAACTTTTCATCCTAGAACACCACAACAAAATGGTGTTGTAGAAAGGAAAAATAGATCTTTGCAAGAAATGGCCAGAACCATGATTCACGAAACAAATATTGCTAAGTACCTTTGGGCAAAAGCGGTAAACATTGCATGTTACATTCAAAATAGAATCTATATTAGACCTATCTTGAATAAGACTCCTTATGAATTGTGGAAAGGAAAACCCAACATTTCATATTTTCATCAATTTAGGTGTATTTGCTTTGTTCTCAAATACAAGAATGATCTAGGAAAATTTGACTCTAAATCACATAGAGCTATCTTTTTGGGATATTAGAGCAGCTCTAAAGCATACAGAATATACAACAAAAAACATTAGTTGTTGATGAATCTATGCATGTAAGATTTGATGATAAAAAGCGACAATGATCGTCGAGCTAGATGAAGTTTTTGCGATTCTGAGATAAACAAGGAAACAAGAGTTGATATCTGATCTTGACTACGGTGATGTTTAGTGTGATCTCGGGTGAAGTCTACGGTCTTGATTACATTCGGTGATAAGGAAATAATCATATCGGTGGAAGTTCAAACCCTATCACCAGGACGAATCATTGGTGAACTAGTGATAAAGTCGAACAAGATCCTCTCTGAGAGAACACTCGACTGGCCTTACTACGAGATAGAGCCAAAAACAATTGATGAAGCCCTTCTGCGATGATGGTTGGATCATTGCTATGCAAGAAGAGCTAAATCAATTTCAAAGGAGCGATGTGTGGAAGCTTGTACTCCTCCAGGAGGACAAGTTAGCCATTGGAACCAAGTGGGTTTTGAAACAAACTTGATGAAGATGGCAAAGTGGTAAGGAAACGAAGGCTAGACTTGTTGCACAGGTTACTCACAAGAGAGGAAGGTATTGATTATCTTTGAAACCTTTGCTCTGTAGCTAGACTTGAAGCTATTAGAATATTACTCTCTTATCTTGCACATCATGGCATTACTTTGTACCAAATGGATGTAAAGTGCATTTTTAAATGGTTTCATAAATGAGGAAGTGTTTGTGAAACAACCACAGTTTTTGAAGATCTTGAGTTTCACTGAACATGTTTTCCAAACTTAAAAAGGCACTTTATGGTCTTAAACAAGCTCAAGAGCACAGTATAATGATTGAGTTCACTTTTTAATGTCAAATGGTTTGAAAGAAGGACAGGTGAATCTGACCTCTTTAGAAAATCATCTAAAAAGCATTTCATTGTAGTTCAAATTTATGTAGATGATATTATCTTTGGTGCTACTAATGAGTCTCTTTGCAAAAGAATTCTCTAAGCTTATGCGAGAATGAATTTGAGATGAGTATGATGGGAGAACTAAAATTCTTCCTTGGCATTCAAATAAAACAATGTCAAGATGGAACTTATATCCATCAGGACTAAGTATGTGAAAGAAGCTGTGAAGAAGTTCAAGCTAGAAACCAAACCTATATGAGCACACAATGCATCCAACATGTGCTCTTGGCAAGAATGAATCAAGTAAAAGGTAGACAAAAGGTATATAGAGGTATGATTAGTTCACTCCTCTATCTTACGACCTCGAGGCACGATATTATGTTTAGTGTGTGCTTATGTGCAAGATTTCAATCGATCCTAGAGAATCTCACTTAGCTGCGGTTAAAGGATATTTAGGTATCTTAAAGGAACTACTAATCTTGCTTTGCTTTATAGAACTCGGATGATTACAAGTTAGTAGGTTTGCAGTGATCTTGACTTTCTTTGGAGCAGGAATTGAAAGGAAAAGCACAAGTGGTGTTTGCCAATTTCTTGGAGCAAATCTTGTCTCTTGGTCGTGAAAAGACAAAGCACAATTGCACTATCAATGACAGGTCGAGTACATATCTGTGCATAGTTGTAGCTCACAACTACTTTGGATGAAGTATCAGACTTGGGACTACTCCAGTTAAAGAGAGTAAAATCACTATATCTTTGTGATAATATACGCTATATGCTTGACTAAAACCCTATTTTACATTCTCGAGCCAAACATATTGAAATTAAACATCATTTTATTAGAGACTATGTTGAAAGGGATTCTTGAAATTAAATTTATTGATCTGACCATCATAGTGAGATATCTTTACAAAACCACTTCTGAAGATAGATTCAACTTTATAAGAAAGAACTTGAATTTCCTTCTTATAAAGGAATAGGTGTTGTCCCGAATATAGATGACTGCATTTGACAAGTTGACTCTGCGTGAAGATAGTTGACTCTGTTTGACTAATTGATTCTATTTGACTTGTTGACTGCTTGAGTGTGTTGGCTCTGTCCATGTAGATTAAATCATGTTGATTATCTTAACTTGTTATATTCTTTTCATTAGCTGTTCGTATGTTCATTACATAAATTGTCTCTGGGAATCTTAAGTACACGTGTCTCTCGAAGGAGCTGGTTGATCGTTAGTGATTGACATTTGCTTTTCTTGAGTCATAATTGCTTTTCTTGCGCAATGAGCGGTTTCTTGCGCCTCTTTAATTTTGGCGATTACGTTTGAAAAAGACAAATTTATTTTCAAAAATTCATTTGAAAAATGGAGCATAATGCTTAAACTTCTCGAACACGTTTATAACCCACTCACCCACTCAACTCACTCACATCACTTACTTTACCCACTATCTCTCAAAGAGAAGTCTACATTTCTAAACCCTAAACCCGCTTTCATCTTCGCACTCTTTGTGTTTCTCGGATTTCAACAATGGTTTTGCTCCTGACAACAAGCTGCAGTTCAAGTTCTGAAGAAGGCGTGGAAGTACTGGGAAAATCTTCAACCCTCGACCTCAAAGTGTTGGTGGAACCACAGTAAAGGTTTGAGGATATGGCAAATGAAGGATCACGACTTGAGCGAGACTTCATTGACATGGGGATAATGGATTTCTTCTGCATGACCAACTCGGTCTATGAGAATCTGCAGTGAAGGAGTTACGGACTTATGCTTGGAGTAAAGATAAAACCATTACGAGTCATGTTCAAGGCGGTAGCATTGTGGTCACTCGAGGACCTAATTCTGAGTCACCCATTTGCCACTAATGATGGAGCGGTTGAAACCTGGTTGGGAAAAAGGATCTTTGGTAATTTGGGATGTTGTAAATGAGACTCCTCTTCATCGATGAAGATGATGTTGCTCCCTTGAGGACTAGACAAAGACCTCGACCACAGTTCAAATTCCTATATTGAACCTTTAGCCTCTTTACCCCAATTCCACTTTATGCCTCAGTGAAACTACACCCCCATCATCTCTCTGCAAACCAAACACCTTCACCACCTAAATCACCACCCAGCTTCTCCACTGGGCCTGCTTCACCCCTCACAACAACCAGGGTTCAGAGTCTTCGTCTCTTGAATGCAGCATAGGTGTGTGTGAAGCTCAACCTCTTCATTTTGCAACCTTTCTCCTGACTCCTCTTTCAGGACTTCCCATAATGGTACCGCTTTCATGTCTCATTGTTCTCTCCTCCAAATTCTCCTCTCCAAGGAGAACGAGAGTCTGATGCGAGGCAAGTGGGGGGATGATCTTGATCTCTCTGGCGATATGGCCCGTGGGCAGTTGAAATCTTTCTTACAATCTGAATCGATGTAGAGATCATTGAGCCCTTCTGCCACTTCTCCTCACTTTGCACCCCTGGACCCTCTGAGCCTGGTCTTCGGGAACGAATTGTGTGCCCAACGTTTTCCAAATTTAATTGATAGCATTGGGTACTTCAGTAAGAATCTGGGGAATCTCGTTTAAGGGTTTCCTTGGAGAAGGCACAAATTGATGAAGTAGTCAATGATCTTCTTGAAAGAAGATCGGTATGAGAAGCTGGGTGTCTGTGAACACTTGGTTTGACAAAGCTGCAGGCAAGAACAAGAAGAAAGAAATAGGAGATGGCATCTTTGCCCGAAATGGAGAGTTCCTCCAAGAGAAGAGGTCGATGTTGTTTGGGAACTGAACACGAACCTCCCTCCTCCTCCTCGTCCTCCTACTCCTCCAAGAACACAGTAACACCTCCTCAGATCCCTCTTTGCAATGGTTGTTCAACCATCCTCATCCCAGCTCTGCCTCTCTGAAGCGATCGGTAGTGATCTGAAGAGTGAATGACAAACTTGTGGATGATAGCAAGATTCAGCGGGTTTATGGGCTTTCTCAACAACACTCTGAAACTCTTGATCGTGAAGCTTGACTTGCGACTACTTTACTGACAATAAGTTTTGGAGAAGATGGACAAGCCCTAGAAAACCTTAGGCTTTTGCCTTTTAGTTTTCTCCCCTTTTGATATATTTCCTTTGAGTTTGTTTTTGTTTATTTGCTTTCGCTCTGTTTTATTTCTAATGAAATTTATTTATGACACTTAAAGTTTCTCTTTATCTTTCTTTATCTTTGTTTTAGTGTGATGTTCTTTATTTACATGTCTTAACCTTTTGTGCGATGACAAAGGAGAAGAATATAGAGAATATAGAGTATAAAGCAATTGATGAACCTAGTGTATCAACCAAGTGTCATCAAATTGCATACATTATGTGTTACGATTAATATATTCCTATATGCTCTGAAACTTATATCTGTAATATCTTATGCTCGTTACACTTAGAAATATTTATATGCTTAATTGAGAGCCTCACGAAATCATCTGAATAAATATTTTTATAAAGAAAAATTGTTCATCGATATATGTATTTGTCATCATCAAAAGGGGAGATTGTTGGAATCAAGTGGATTAAACAATAACCATAATTGTTTTGATGATAACAAAAGATTAGAAGAACAATTTATTCTCTAACATAGTTATAAGTGTGAAAGTATTTATACTCGGAGAAATTTGCTTGAGAAGACTTAGTGAAATCTTGAACTTCACTCATCAAATCAGACTAAGCTCGATTCTTGGCACATAGAATACATTTGGTCAGCACTACGGAGTTAGTCAACATGCATTTGTTGGTCAACACTCACGGTATATGATGATGCAAGACATGATTTGACTTCGGTCAAATCTGTTGGTATTTAACTCTTTCGAAGACTCCAAATCTGTTTGGTCAACGCTCTGTTAGAGCATAGTAATCTGGTTGGTCAACTCTCTGGTGCAAGTCAACAATACATGATTCCACTAAGTGCACTCCATGAAGACTTATTGTGCTTCAACAAGAATACGCTGCTATGTGATAGCCCTCTCATTTCTGTATTGAAGAATACTTGATTAAGGTGAACAGTGAAGTCTTTGAGCGAAGAGCTCACGATAGTGAAATTGAAGTACATTGTTATCTGGTATCATTAGACAAAGAAGAATGTCAAAGGATAAAATCATCAAGAAACTTGTGGCAGAAGTGTCTATATTTTGAAAAGCTCATAAGGACAAAGTTACCGACATTGCGTATAATACTCGGAAATGCTTTTCGATCTTGGCAAAGCGTAACTGCAAAGCCAAAGTTCGAGGATCGAAGCTTTGACCTCGGACAAAAAGAGCGTTGTGTCTAGCGGCACTTTTTCAATCTAACTATATATCCTACCTCATTACCTTTGAGTAATATATATTGAGAACAATAACGATTTTCAACATAGTTGTGCAGCTAGCAACTTGAATATTTTTACGGTAGTGAGAGCATCGACATCTATCTTCTCGAAACACTACCCAATCGAAAGGCGTGAGCGATCAAGAATTCATCCAAGTCTCTGAGATCTTTGAACAAGAGGCACTTCTTGTTTATTCTTCTTTAAGAAAGTTATTTTGTGCTAAAAATATTTTCATTATAAATCCTCTCAGAAAGTTATCTATCTATATTGTTTCAAAACTCTTATTTGAATCATACTTAGCCGATGGTGGCTGTATACCTTAGTAAGGCTCATTTATCTTCGAGTCGTTCTAAGAGATTGTAGTATCTTGATTATGAAATATACTCTCGAAGTGTGTCGATTGATTATAGTGGAGAAATCCTTGAGTGAGTGAAGGGACTAGGCATGTAACTCCAGGTGATAGTGAACTAGTATAAATCATTTGTGTCTTTTCTTCTCTCTACTCTTTATTCCTTGCACAGTTCATTCAATAGTTATTTCTCATAAACATTTGTATTTGCGAAAAAGTTTTTTTAAAAACCCAATTCAAACCCCCCCTTTCTTGTGTTTTTGCCACGTTCAGTCCTCTGCTTTCTCCTTCCTCTATCTTTCTCTCTCCCTTGAAAGCTATATCTCTTTCGGTGTGCAGTGGCGGTGGCTGATCGCGAGCAAGTATTTGGGATGGAAAGGACGAGGATGAGATGCATATGGTCCACCATGAACATCAGTATAAAAAAACGAAAAATAAAACCCATGTATCATACTATCATTAATACATACAAAAAACCCTCTACTCCTCTTTTCCTTTTTCCTCATCCACCGGAGAGGGTGGTTTTTGGCCTTTTTTGGCTTGGAATCACCCCTTTACATCGTTTTTTCTCTCCTTTTATCTAAATAAGTGGTTTTTTCACATAGATCTAGTTTTTTTCTCCATGTTTTTTTCGTGATTTCGTCGTATAAGTGCGGCGTTGTTTTGTTCGTCGTCTTGGTGCGGCGTTATTTGGTTTTTCGTCTTGTTGCGGTGTTCGTTTGGTTCAGATTAGCAGATCAGCTTCGATCCATTACAGATTCAATCAAGATTTGGGCGTCAACGTTACAGATTCGGAGACATTGATACTCCGGTCACTTTGATTTTGTCACATTTGTAGGCATTTTACCGTTTTATGCTATTAACCTGGGTACAGTGAGTTTGTTCGCAAATCCATCCTTTTCGGTTTTTAACGATGTTGAATTTGTGTTTTTTCGATGTATTTTACCAATTTGAATGAATGAATATCTTTTTTAGTAAAAAAAAAACACATAAAAAAAAAGAAATATTGAAGCAAAAAAATAAAATACAGAAAGAAAGCAGTAATTCAACAACTTGTTCTGAGATTATCTAACAAGAAAGTAGTAATACAACTTGTTCAAGTAGTGTTCTCCTTCGTCACAACGGCATACTCAATCAAGCTTCCCCGGCAGGACTGGGAGGGCGGCGATTATCTCAACAAGCTTGGGCACAGGGGATACAGGCTTCTTCCTTGTTCAGACTCAGGTCGTGGTGCCTTTCTCGCCTCCGCCATCGATGTTGTACAAGAAGATGAACCGGAAGGGCGAAGGGGAATGACATATTATAGAGAAAGGTGGTGGGCTTGTGAGGGAAGAGAGACATAGAGGGTGGGGATTGAGCAAAAGAGGGAGACCCAGAGGCGACAGGGGAAGAAAACGAGGGGGATATGAAAGATGATGAAGTCAGTTTTTTTTGAAAGGGATAACGGGGTCTTAGAGGGCACTAGAATTTTCTTTCTAGAAGATGAGAATAAATTGTTATGTTGTGATTATGTTGGGGCAAAAATTTTAGTTTATTTGAAGAAACACGCATTGACTTTGAGTCAGATACGGGCGGGGTCGAAAAAAATTTCCGCCAACCAAACCCGCCCCATTCAGTCTAATTGAAACTGAGCCACACACCCGCTAACCCAATACGACCCACCCGTTTGCTGACTTATGTTGACGAGTTTCTCAGGTTCCAGGCGGGTCAACTGGTCTCGCCCACCCCTAGCGCCAAGGGAGGGAGGGAGGGAGGTAGGGAGAGTGGGGCGGTGGAAATGGGGACAAGGGGTGTGGGATGGGGAAACGGAAAAAGATTTGGGGAGGAAAGGGGGAGGGTTAGTTTAGGGACTTCATATAAAAAAGGGGAAGGATGCGTGTGTCAAAAACGTGGGTTGCAGGTAGCGGGGGCTAAAAATAAAGATGGGTTGAGCCCAAACCAAACAATAGGTCGTGCACCATATTTATATAGGGAATTGCTAAGGGCACCCATCATTTTGCTGGGTGCACCCTACATTGTATTGTGTTGACAATTATACGCCTTGTTTTTTTTTTGTATTCCTCGCAAAAATAAAATTTACGAGTGAACAAAATTTTATTTTTTTTTACTCGCAAACTTCATTTTTGCGAGTATTTTTTTTTTACTCGCAAAAACGAAATTTGCGAGTAAAAAAAAATACTCGCAAATTTCATTATTGCGAGGAAAAAAAAATACTCGCAAAAATGAAATTTGCGAGGGAACAAAAATTTTAATTTTGTTCACTCGCAAATTTCATTTTTACGAGTAAAAAAAATACTCGCAAAAATGAAATTTGCGAGTGAACAAAAATAAAATGTTTTCCTTTTATGTTGAAAAATATCAGCAGATGAGATGCGACCGACACACTTTTAACGGTTCAGATCGCATCAAGCGTTCTATAAATAGAACCATTTCACACACCCAAGAGTGGCATAAACCCTAAATCGATTTCATCATCCCTTAGCCCGCTTGTGAGTCATGTCAGACACTCAGCCAACCCAGTTCTCGATAGATTCGAGCCTTTCCGTTGTCTATCATGGTGGCAGAATCACAACAAGTGCTGATGACATGGTTTTTGAATGCGATGTTCCAAAAATATTTAGGATCAAGACATCCATCACATTGAAGAACTGAAGCAAAAGATACGGCGAAAGCTCGGAGCTGGATCACGTACAGTGTCAGAGATCTACTATTGATGCCCCTTTTCGGTAGATAGTGGGCTTGTTCAGTATATGAATATGACACTTCTAACCAACGACAACATACAACGCATATGAGAAGCATTCAATGATCATTCTAGCCATGGCCCAATAGAGTTGTATGTTGTGCTTGGAAGATTGATCGACGAGATCATAGCAGCATGTCGTGCACCAAGAACAGTTGATGAGATCCTTGCAGCATGTCATCAACCATAGCCATTGTGTTTGTGTTCTGTTGTTGTTGAACGAGTAGTTGCGTTTAATAAATCGTTGGGTTTGATTTTTTTAATGTTATAGTTCGGTGTTGTAGTTGCATTTAGTGATCATGTAATGTTGTTTTATTGTTGTTGAATGAGTAGTTGCATTTAATAAATAGTCACATTTAAGTTTATTTTTATTATTTTGTATTTCTAAACTCACTAATAATAAATAACAATAATAATAATAATATTTAAATAAAAACACAAGTGTTCACATAAAAAAATACATATAAAGACAACTACTCAGCGATCCTCCGCTATCCGAAGCACCTCTTGAAGGTAGTCACACATGTCATCTCCCTCCTGTGCGTAATCAATGACCTGATGCAGCATGGCAGCAATTCTATCCAACCTGCCTAGCGCATGAACATAATTCGCCTACAAATGACATAAATACATTATAGCAAAAAATTAGATAATGTTACAAACGAACATAATATATACAGTGCAAGAACTTATTATTCCTTACCCGAGGGGCACAATCAGCATGTGCATCATGTGGAGCCTGTGGAGGTGAAGCCCATGGAGATGGAGCCTGTGGAGGTATCAGCAGTGGATGCAAGTGCATGTAGTACCAATCCAGGTACCCCCGGATGCACTCAGCTGGATGAGCGGCCTGCCTGAGCCGAAACAGGTATCTAATAGAGTACAGGTGAGATAACATCCAGTTAAGACTAATAGCATCACCCGAGGGACGTCGTGGTGGTTGTCTACCTGTACCTAAACTGTCACAGTACCCTCTCCGGTAGGTACGACACTATGGTGTTCCCACACCGAAGGTACCCCAAAAAGTATGCCACATCAGGGAGTGGGCAGCGCTGCCTATGGGGGCCCACGGTGTCCAAAACACGTGGTCAGTGGCCAGTGCATCCAGTGCTTGCCTGTATGGAAGCACTCTCCCCTGACCCTTCTTAGGTCTCCAGCGGCAGGCGCATACACGCTCACTCTCGTAACCCTCGACCAGCCTCCGATCTACTACAGAAGTAGGAAAATACTCGTAGATCCACGCCTGTCACAAATAACGAATCAGTTACGAAATCGTGTCAAAATTAAAACAATTGTAAATGTAATTTTCTAATTTAATATCACAGTGGTACCTGAAAGAGTGTCAGGTAGCCCGCTAACTCACGGCACTCGAACCTGGTGGCGTCGCCAAGATAACCGTACAACTAGCATAGGGCCATCGCTCCCCATGACCATTGTCCAACCTGGTCCAACTGACGCACTAGCTCTATATATTTACAATCAATACGAATGCTTGTCTTGTCCATCAGAATAGTCATCCCGACAAGCACCGGTATCAACGCCCTCGCTGCCTTGTTCATCCGACCCTCGTCCCTCCGTCTGTCATAAAGGTCCTGTAGCCAAGATAAACAGACAGCAGCCCACCCATAGCCTCGCACCTCCACCTGGGCCTCCCTATAAGATACCCCCAACAATGACTATAGAACATATATAGTAAGATCTATGTCCATCTCAGGGGATATGAAAAGGGTACCTCTGATCGGTATGCCCAGTAGGCATGACACATCATCCAGCGTGATGGTCATCTCGCCGACTAGAAGGCTGAATGAGCTGGTCTCTGCGTACCACCTCTCAGAAAATGCAGTCAGCAACGAGTTGTCAATCATCGTGTAGCTGCAATACGTCAGACGAGAGAGAACAACTCGATCAACATGCTCCTGTACTGCATGTGGTAGTGGCTGACGCTGCCCAAACAACTTCTGCCACTTTTGCCGTGAGCAAAAACCCTAAGAGGTTCCTCCCGGTCATGCACACATAAAAATAAAAGCCTTGTCATGAATTGCACACTAAAAAATCCCTTAAATGTTTTAAAACAGTAAACAATAATTACCTCTTCGTACCACAAGCGGTAAGCGATGTGGTCCCTGAATGAAGTCAGCAACGATGTATCAGAAGGTCTTCCAGGAAATGGTCCCTCCTCGGCCTGGACATCTATATGCATCTCAACTGGTTCCTCGTGAGGAACCTCATGCTGATGTCCCTCGTCCTGATGTCCCTCGTAATAAGGTTCCTCGTACTGAGGTGGCTCATACTGAGGTTGCCGTCTACGTCGTCCCTGTCTGCTCGTGCCAGGTCTACCGTCAACAAGTCTCCGATGGTGTGACGCAGTCATGGCCTCCCGATGCTCTCTACGCTGTCGCTGAGCCTCCTCTTTCACATCCTCAACCACCTGTCTATTAGCCTCCATCTCAGCCTCCCTACCAGCCAACCGAGCTGCTCCTTTCATGCGTGGCATAACTGAAACAAAAACAACAAAAAATTAAAATCAAAAGTTAAAAAAAAAAAATTAAAACTCACTTGCAAATTTGGTTTTTACGAGTAAAGGAAATTCTAAAATTTCCTCACTCGCAAAAACCAAAGTTGCAAGTGAAGAAATTTTTTCTTCACTCGCAGAGAACGTGAAATTTCCGAGTTCCTGCCTCAAATTTGCGAGAAAGCAGAGAAAAAAAATTTGGGTCTCTGAAATTTCACAATTGCGAGTGAAGGGAAGAATAGAAAAAAAAATTCACTTTTAATATTTTTACTAAGGGTATATTGGTCACCACAGTCAAATATAGGGTGCACCCAGCAAAATACTGGGTGCCCTTAGCAATTCCCATTTATATACCACTTGTGTAGGGGTGAAAATAAGTCAGGCTGCCTGACAGGAGTCTATGGCTTACCCTACGTTAGACCCAGACCAGTCTAAACTTTTTTTAAATAAGTAAGGCCAAGACTTTTTGAAAAACCTATTTAGTTAAAAAAAAGTAAGGCTTCAGGCTATCTAAAAAGCCTCTTAGGCTTAACAAAGTGGCCCTACTAAATAAATATAAATAATTTAATAATTTTTTATTACTTTCATTATAATAGATTTTTTTTATAATGTGTTAAAATCGTATACTTGCGCGACCTAATGGGATAAGAATTGGTTGTTGTTGTTGTTGTGCTAAAATCATATACTTGATTACACTTCTAAAGATTTAAACATATCGACCTACATAAAAACTTGAGCCTGTAAGTTTATTGTCTATTTAAAATTCTTATCGCAAAATACACTTTTGAGAGACTTTTATATCATGTAGACTTTTTTGACAGTTATATAAGATATTAAAAAAGACATATATCAAATAAGTAAAACGGTCTCAGTCCTCAAAAGCTTAGCTTTATTTTTTATAATTTGTATTTATCATACAAAAAATTTATCCTCGTTGGTCTATTAGTTAAGTGGAATGAAATTATATGTTGTGGATGCTATTTACTAATTTCAAATTTAATTATCAAACACCTCTACATAACCACCTTTGGCCAAAAGAAATGATCATTTAAATTCAGAAATGCAGGAACACAATGGATACTTTCAAAAAATAAAAATTAGTGGACGAGTTGGTAATTATCTAATCAGTCTTTTTCTTTTCCCTACTACTCCATCATAACGTGACTTGGTTCTGGAACCATGCGTGCTTATTCGGTAAGATATCATTTTGCACAATTGAGGTCGATAAGATATCATTCGCATCCATTTCAAGATCAGGAATAGACCAAAACCGAAATCAGTAGATTCTACTACTCGTCATCTTTTCTTGTTCATGATCAGTGTCGTTTTAAAACAAATTTGTTATTTGTTAAGTTTTATAAAACACAAAATAGGTTTGAAAAATCAAATCAATCACAGCTTTTAATATATGATTTTTGTGCTCAAGAAAGATTAAGATTTTCTAAATCACGAACATATATTCCCGCTGAGTGCTTAAGCCCAAATGTCTTGAGATGGATTGGATTCATATTCATGTTGCCTAAAAATATATTCTTTCTTGTCTAGTTGCATTTAAAATTGACTTTGCTTCAAAATATATTCTATAATTCCGATGAGATATTTTCACCGTTAAATGTATGCTTTCCGTTTTTTTTTTCCCATTAGAAGTTTTCACTGCAACTTGAATTTAAAGTTAAAACCTTCAAATATTTTTTTAACCACTGTAATTGGGATATTTGTCTCTTCAGTGGCACTCCGAGGTGTTCCAGACTGGGCCAAGGCCCACTCCTCCCAAAACTACCTCCGTGGCCCAACGCCATCAACTGATCGCGACCGATCAATGGTTACCGATTTGGTACGTCCGTTTCATCGACGGTCCCTGATTTGCGTTGCCTTTACGCTACCGAAGTGGGACCGTCAATCTGATCAACGGCCTGCAGCACACCATGAGGGACTTGATCAATTGATCACTGCCCATTTACTCCAAACCCTAAAGGAGTCATATATAAGGAGGACCCACTAAGAATAAGGTACGTATTCATTACATCATATTGACCTCATGAGAACCATACTGACTTGAGCGTCGGAATGCCTTTGCAGGTACTCCACCACCGTTCTCCGTCGCTACTACCACCGCACGCGGCGACAACAGCGACTCCGGCCAGTTCTACGTTCCTTGATCGGAACATTGGCAACCACTGTGGGAGCGTCTTTTCCTGTTTAGATCTCTCCAATCACATAATGTCCAGACCCGTCCGTCGATCCACCAGGAACAACCCCGAATCTCGTCCTCTGTCACCTCAGATCAACGGATAGCTGGTATCCGTCACGCCGGAACCAGTCATGTTTCCTATGACTGTGGAAGAAATTCCACCGTCACCACTTCCTCACGATGAAGCTCTGTCAGCTGCTATGGTGACCCCACCCCTGCCAATGTTCAACCGTCTCTCCTCGAGAATGTCATTTCGATCATCCAGAGACAGACTCAGATGATCGAAGACCAGAACCGCAGGATTGCCATAATGGGGTTCAACAGGCTACCGCACGCACCGTCACACAACCCGGATCTCGTCGCAGATCTAGGTCCCCATCCAGATCTGGAGAGTCCAGAACCGAAAGGTATCATGAGAACCCCAGATCTAAAGAATTCCACTGATTCACCACCGGAGGACACCGCACGGTTGGGTCGCCGCGCCATAGGCGGTCAGGTGAACGATCTCCCCCAAGGTGGGAGACGCACCACCGACCGTCACGCACCGGCAGAACCACGGAGCGGTCACCGACCAAGACGTAACACTTCGCCATGCTCTCAGAGGAGATCACCTTCACGTCGATCACCGTTCACGTCATCAGCCTCTAACAAAAGCGCGTCACCTCGCCGTGCGACGACAATGACGACCTGCTCCAGGCCGGACCATTCACCGAAGAAATCACATTGTTCCCGATTCCTCATTCGCTCGAGAAGCCTCCGATCTCCGAGCTTTATGATGGAACAGGAGACCCCGATGAGCACATCGGACGCTTCGATACCATCATGAGATATCGGAACGCCAAGGGACCAGTTAAATGCAAGTTGTTCCCACTGACTCTGTTGAAAATAGCTTTGGCTTGGTTTCAGGGGTTGAAACCAACCTCTATTGGATCCTGGGGCGAACTCAGCAGGAAGTTTACCTACCATTTCACCACTTCTCGGCCCCAACCTAAGTCGGAAGCATCCCTCGCTGCCATTCGGCAGGGAGAAAATGAATCCCTAAGGAAATACATCGAGAGGTTCACCCAAGAGGCTATGTTGGCTAGAGAAGTCCGAGAGGACATGGAGTTGTACCTCCTCCAGCAAGGGTTGGTCAAGAAGAGCTTGTTCCATGTCCATATCGGGGTCAATCGCCCACGCGATTATAACAACCTCCTGCGCCACGCCGAAAGGTTCATCGGCTATGAAGAACAATGCATGTTGACCGACCAAGGAGAAGTAGCACAAGTGAAGGGATCAGTACATAAAGAGTCCAAGTCGAAAAAGGAGAAAGATTCCAAAAGTTCAGTAATCAAATACACCGAATACACACCATTAAACACCTTGTGGGCTCGCATTTTGGAAGAGTGTCTGCAAACCGAATTCAAGGACGTTGGGGTCAAACTCCCGAACCGGATAAAACAAGGCCAAACTTAAACAAAAGAAAGTATTACCGATGAAATCGCAGCAACGATCACAATACAAAAGATTGCTTCCAGTTGAAGGATGTCGTCGAGCAACTGATAAGGCGAGGTAAGCTACAGAAGTATACCCAAGATAGGTCGGCAAGGAAGCGGTGGAGGTCCCCAACTACATGCGTTCACGACGCGTCCACAAGTCGAGACCCCGGGCGAAGGGTTGACGACGAAGAAGATAAAACCCAGGCTACGGCAATCGCCATGGTCATCACTGGAGGACCTAGTAAACCAGGCGGTCCGTCCATCAAGACCGAGAAATGGAAATTTAAAGATATCGCAGTAGCTGTTGTCAACTCTAGTTACCCTCCAGTTAATCGCCCGAAGTCAAGTAGACCACCCCTTGCATTTTACGACGAAGACTTGATACGAGGTGAGCCCAACAAGGACATCCCTCTCTTAGTCCGGGCGAAGATGGCGAATGTCGACGTTAGGAGAATCCATGTCGACCAGGGGAGTTCTGTCGATATCATGTACAGAGGATTATTTGATACGTTGAAGCTTTCGAAGGACCTCCTCATCCCTTATGAAGGAATGGACTTGCAAGGTTTCAACGGGGCCAAGACGACACCAATGGGATATGTCGAATTAATGGTGACCTTCGGTACTTACCCAAAGTCGAAAACGGTCAAGGTACAGTTTTTAGTCCTCCCATGCGACTACGACTATAACTGTATGTGCGCAACTGCCACTCGTCACATGGGAGCTAACACAACCAACAACTATTCACCACGTGCGCAACTGCCGTTCGCAACATGGGAATGACCACAACAACCAACACTCACCATGCGTGCAACTTCCGATCACGACATGGGAGACAACACAACAACCGACTCTCACCATGCGTGCAACTGCCGCTCACGGCATGGGAGACAATACAACAACCGACACTCACCATGCGTGCAACTACCGCTCACGGCATGGGAGACAATACAACACAACAACCGACTCTCACCAAGCGTGCAACTGCTGCTCACGGTATGGGAGACAATACAACAACCGACACTCACGATGCGTGCAACTACCGCTCACGGCATGGGAGACAACACAACAATCGACTCTTACCATGCGTGCAACTGCCGCTCACGGCATGGGAGACAATACAACCCATAGCTATTCACCATGTGCGTAACTGCCGCTCGCAACATGGGAAACAACACAGCAATCAACACTCACCATGCGTGCCACTGCCCTCACGACATGGGAGCAAAATACAACTGCAACTGATATTCACCATGTGTGCAACTGCCGCTCACAGCATGGGAATCAACACAACGACTACAAAAGATACTCCCCATGTGTGCAACTACCGATCATAACATGGGAGACAACACGACTACAGATAATACAACTACGACTCACATTATGTACGATTGTCGTTCATAATGCTATGCAACTACTACTTTTAGTCCAATGTTCGTACTTATATGCAACTGTCATTTGACCGTTTAAGGCACATTATTTTTATTATCCTTACGAGCATTCTCCCTTATATCCTAGTTTATTATTATCAACTCAATTTTAACAGTTCTACTCATTTACTATTTAATCAATCCCTTTTCCTTTTTTCCTCTTGAGATGTCAATTAATCTTTACCAACAATATTTCCATCATCTAATACTACTAAATAGTCAAACAAACATGAATGTTTATCAAGGAAGAATTAGAGATTAAACAGGAGTACAGATGTGAGCAAAAGATATACACATAAAACACTTATTAGCAACCAAGAAATAAAAGCAAATAGAAGTATAGTAAATATAAATTTATATTAATAGGAATGAAAACATAAGCACATATAAATTTATTTAAACAAAAGATATAGCAAGGTGAATTAGGAGTTAGACAGGAATACAAATTCATATAAACAGAAAATGAGCAATGTTATTTAACAGGACGAGTTAGAAGACAAATAAAAGTATAAGTGATCATGGATTTATAGCAGTGAATACATATTCATCATATACTTTTTTGGCATAAGTACATGTCAAGAAAATTTAGAAAACACATGTTTACATAAGAGGATCACATAATATTAATTGTTCATTAAATAAGAGAATTAGAAATTAAACAAAAGCATAAACAAGTACAGAGATATGCAGAGCACATTGGGAAAGGTAAGTAGGAAAACAAACACAAACCTTTGTGAACAATGTTTCATTTAAGAAACATTAGAAAACAAACGTAGTTTATATTAACAAAAGATTTATTTATGTATAATAAGTTCGTACAGGAAGTAGAAGTGTTTTATTTACATTTGACATGAAAAAGACGATTTCCTCAAAACTGATTCCGCTAATCAAGGCCGGGAGGATTCAGTTCCTCACACGTTACCTTGGAAAGTAGTACTACTTTACAAAGTTTTCGCTGGTGATTTCTTAGGATCTATTAGAGTATTATCTTTTGATCCTTCGTCTGTCCCCATGTCTAGTCCATATCTTGCAGATGTCGCTCCCTGCCTACATTCTCGAGATATATGTCCCGGTTTACCACACTCAAAGCATATGCGTTTCTTAAACGGGAAATCCTTCGCTATACGTGTTCGTTTACATTTAAAACATCTTCTCAAGTTTCGATGCTCTTCTTAGATAATTTCCATCTGCTATGGTTGTTGGCCATTGTCTCTTCCATTAACTTTCTCAAACCGATTTCTTTGATCTTCTTCCCTATCCTTCTGATAATCAATGTCCTCTAACTCCATACAATGCTCCACTAAATCGGGAAAACCGGTCAGGCGTAACGGTATCACCGATCGACGAAGTTCAAGTCGAAGCTCGTCTTGAAATCGTCGGCACATCCGCTCTTCACTAGGACTAAGCTAGTAATACTCAGAATATTTCACTAGAGATTCAAATCTAGAGACATATTCCCCCACAGTCATCCTTCCTTGAGTTAATGCATTAAACTCCCTGACTTTTTGTTGTCTTGCTGTCTTGGGAAAATACTTCTCTAGGAAGCATTCTCGGAACAGTTCCCAGGTAATAGCTTGTCCTTCAGCCTCCAAAACTCTCCTTCTATTCTTCTACCAACCCTCGGCTTCACCAACCATCATGAATGCAGCATATGTTACCATTCGATCCTTGCTACAATGCATTGCTATCAATATCTTCTCAATTTCTTGAATCCAGCGTTCGGGTCCTTCAGGGTTATACTCACCCTTAAACTGAGGTGGTTTTCCCTTCAGAAAACCATCAACCCAGTATCCTCCATTTTTACTTCTCGTTGCTGCTTTATGACTTCATGTTCCTCCCTAAGCATCGCTATCAGCTCTGTGTTCTGCTGAGCCTGCTGCAGAACAGCAGTAGCCAATTTCCTTAAAGACCTTTCATTAATAGATTCCTCTTTCTGATCTTCTGTATGTGGAGTATTATCACAGATTGGGTTACTGGTTTCCCCTGAAACGGCTCTGGCGTTATCTTCCTTAACTCGATCCATCCTAGTCGAAATTACCTGATTAAGGAGATTAATGATCTGAGGTTATATTATACGGTGAAATCTAAAATAGTTTAATATACCAATTGTGACAACCACACTAAAAATTTAAAATGGAGCCGCCACCAATATTTATTTTAGGAAACATTGGAAAACCTATTTTTGAATTATTTTGAAGAAAAAGGTCTTTTGAACCAGATTTGAGTTCAGGAGTTGGTTACGCATAGGGAAGGTATTAGCACCCCTAAAACGCCCATAAAAATGGTACCTTTAATTGTTTAGAAAAATTTGTTTGCCTTTGAACGAGTTATTTCCAAAAAAAAATCGTAGAAATAAAATACGAACTTGTTTGTCTCCGTTTTATTTAAAAATGACACAGATTATTAATTGCTCAGACATAAACTCATGCAGAGCAAAAAAAATGAATTAAATATTCAATACGTGTTTAAATAAAGAAAACGTCCGGAAGCAATCTTTTTGTTTTTTATTATTATTCTAAATTCTAGATAAAACAAGAATATATTTATTTATTGCATTAACTTGTTTATTTCTATTTTATTTTTTTAAAACGTGTGAATTAGGAATAACTTCAGAAACTCAGTCTTTGCTTTTATACCCCTCATGACAAAATATTTACAATTCGGTCCCTACCTAGGGTTTGGCCCCATTGGAAGGCCAAACCCTAACCCTAATTTTGATCCTCACATGATGCAGAATTAGAAGAAAAATCAGAATCACATAACCACAACCACAATCTAAAGAAAGAGCGAATAATAAATTAAATAAGAGAAGGTGAAGGATTTCAATCTTTAAACTGTGTCTCTATTTCAAAGCCTTATGAACAGAAGAAACAAAATAAAGTGGAGAAGATGATGAAACCTGTGTTTAAGCCTTTCCCAAACAACTTATACAGCAATCAAGAGAGGGGATAAAAAAAGACCTAAAGACTAAATAGTGTTTAATTTGGGATCTAATTAGCCTCACAGGTTTTTCCTCTCTTCTTCCTTCAATTTGTCTCGTTTGCTTCCTCTGTGTTGTTTTTGTTCCTTCTCAGTCAGAACGCTCCCCTCCTTTTTTGCTTCTGCTTTGTGCCTTTTCATAGCCTTCTATTTCCTGAGAATCAAAGAAAATCAACATTAGTTAAAAAAGATCGAAACTTAAGGATAAAGATCAATTTTTTGAATCAGCAAAAGAAAAAACGAAATCTTCCCTTGTTCTGAGGCGTGAACCAAGGAAGTCCTGTGAGATCTTGCATGCTCCTGGCCAATATTTTAAGATTGGGGAAGAGATTTGGGTTTTCATGAATAGATTTGTTTTTTCAAACCAGTATTTTGAAAATCTGTTTTTGGGAAGAAGAAAAGGAGAAGATAAGGGATAAGGAGAAAAATAGAAAGAGAGAGAGGGGCGAAAATGGGGGGAGCGTCGCAGCTAGGGTTTTAGTGGTAGAGGATGAAGGAATTAGGTTTTGGGGAGAAGGAAGAAGAAAGTGAGGAGAAAGGGATGAGGTCGAGATTGATGGATAGATAGGATGGAGGCCGCAAATAGGGGAGAGATAGGGGAGGTAGCCGCGGCTGAGGGTTGAGAGGGGGCGGGAGAGATTAGGGTTAGGTTTTGGTGAGGATGAAGAAGGAAGGAAAAATTGAAGAGAAAGGGGATGAGGGAGAGCATGGGAGAGAGAGCGAGAATTAAGGGGTAAAGGGAGAGAGGGGTGGGTGTGTGCGACGCTGTGTGAGGGAAGGAAATGAGGGAGAGAAATTTTTAGGGTTCTCATTTTAGGGTTAAAAGCTGGTGAGGGCGATTTGGGCCAGCAAGGAAAGAAGTGAGTGGGCTGAGGTTGGGTGCAAAAATAAAAAGGAAGGGGTGCATGAAGCGGGCGTGGGAGGAGTCTTGTTGGGATCGGCGCTTTGGGAGGCTATCCATAAAAAAAGGGTGCAAATGTCTGTGAGAGATTGGGCTAGTTGGGTTGGGTTTTAGGAAATGGGGTGCAGTTTGCTAATTGCACCCCTCAAATACCCTTTTCTTCCCTTTTTCTTTACTTTCTTTTATACTTTTTTCTTTTTTTTTTCTTTTTTACTCTTTCTTCTTTTTATTTATTGAGACCAAGATATCATTATTATTACTAATTTAATAAGCAAGCAAAACTAATTAAATAAAATAAATAAATAAAGTCTGGACAAAATTAGGGTACTATAGCTGCCCCTCCTTAATTACATTTTACTCGAAGGTCTTCATGCATTCGTTGTAAAGGGTAATTAAGGATAAAAGACTCTAATTTTGTCCGAAACAAGTGGTTTGAGATTGCAGGATTGGTTCACGACTTTGGTGGGAGATTCTAGGGTCGGTATCCTAGTGAATTCCCTGTAAGGCGTAGGTATGACTAGCTCTTACAAAAATTGGCGGGAGATTCCAGGTTCGGTTTCCTGGCGAATTCCCAGTAAGGCATAGTTATGTCTATGATTCCTTACAAAAATTGCAGGAGATTCCAGGTTCTGTTTCCTGGCAAATTCCCAGTAAGGCGTAGGCTCCTCCTAGCACTTACAAAATTGGTCAGAGATTCCAGGTTCGGTTTCCTGGAGAATTTCCCGTAAGGCATAGGTCTGGCTCCTAACCCTCACATCTTTGGTATTGATTACTTCCCTACTTAGGGTAAGTCTGGGGTGCGAGCTTCTTCGTCACTCGACATAAGTTTGGGTTAGATTCCCAACAAGGGTAAGTCAGGTTCTTAACTCTTGCTAAAAGGTACGAATTGACTACCTTACTTTAAGGAATATCCGTGATATGAGTTTCTCTGTCACTCAATATAGGTTCGAGTCAGATTCCCGGCAAGATGTAGGTCAGAATCTAACTCTTGCTAAAGTATAGACTGGTTTTCCTATTGCAGGTGAACGTCCAGTGTACGAGCTTCTCCGTCACTCGACACAGTTCGAATCAGATTCACGACAAGGTGTAGGTCAGATTCCTAACTCTTGTTAAAAGGTGTGGATCGATTTCCATAATTGAGGAAGATCCGAGATGCGGGTCAGGTTCCCGACTAAAGGCTTGGGTCAGATTCCCAAGGTGGTGGGTCAGATTCCTAACAAGGTATAGGTCAGATTCCTAACTCTTGCTAAAAGGTACGGATCGATTTCCATAATTGAGGAAGATCCGAGATGCAGGTCAGGTTCCCGACAAAAAGCTTGGGTCAGATTCCCAATGTGGTGGGTCAGATTCCCAACAAGGTGTAGGACAGGTTCCTAACTCTTGCTAATAAGTGGATTGGGTAGGTTGAGTACTAGTTCTTACTGAGTAATAACAGACCAACTGTATGCAACATTGGAGAGGGTGGGTCGATGGACCCGAAAAACTTTGATGATCATGCAAGATGCAATGAATGGTATGTCATGCATGAGTGTTGCTTTTGCTTTTGGAGCAAGAATTTTTTTAGGCGGGCGGTGAACCCAAAAGTATTGATGATTATGCAAGATGCAATGAATGGTATGCCATGCATGAGTATTATTTTGCTTTGAAAGGTTTTTTTTTTATTTCCCTGAATTCCTTTTGAGGACGCTGCCCCTAGACTCGTGGGATGATAACTTTCTGTCGGATTGCTTGCCCGAATGGTTGACTTTGTACTGCATCGGGTTTGCATATTTGCCCCTTGATAAATCATTTTATGGATCATCAAATTTTCAGCTTCATGCTTTGAATGCCCTTGGGAGGATTAGATTGACAACTTTGATCCATAGAGACTTTTCAGTGTCCCTTTGGCCTTCGTCCAGCCATGTGAGGAAGGATCTATGTAGAGACGCGGATCACCTTGTGTAGTTCTGAAACTGGAACGAAATCTTGAATCTGAAGCTTGTAGGCGATGGGCTCGACTTTTGCCCCAGCTTCTTGGTTTATGTTTAGATCTGTGAGGTCCAGTCTGGGTTGACATGTTTGTAAATTTGACCCTAACTTTTGCCTAGGCCGCTCTTTGCGAGTTTTTAACCTAGCGAGTCGCTCTAACTATTGCCTAGACCTGCCCTTTTAGGTTTTCAGTCTAGCGAGCTTATCTTTTATCTCTTTTTTTTTTGGTAAAGCAACTATACTGAGGAGTTTATATGGATTTCCTCTTTCAAAAATCAAGTTTTGAGAAAATATGAGCAATTGGACTTTGATCAGAATGGACTTTATTAGGGTTGTAACGTGGCCAAGGGTTAAGGGCTATGAAAGAAAGGATATTTCAGGCTAAAAAAGTGTTTAAGGGTTTATAAAAACATGGATCTTTAGTGCCAAGATGCACTTTGATGGTGGCTAGCACAACTGTCTTGTTTTGCTTTTGCATCATTTTTCCCTTGCAAGCGTCTTGATACGTTGCATTTGATATTTGCTTGCTTGCTTTTTTTTTTAACAGACAAAATTTAATGGACTATTGTGCTAGCCTTCAATGTATGGGTGATCCTTTTTAGGGTAATTGAAAGATTTTTTTTTTTTTAGGCTCAAAAGGGTAGCAAGGGATAAATATTTTTTATATTTTTGGATAGAGAAAAATGGCCAAACTTCATCTCGAAACTTTATTGCTCAAATTTTCACAAAAATTAATTTTTGATAATTGTGCATTTGCTTTACCATTTTATTTTATATTTTTCTTAACTACTTTTTTTTATCCCGGATTGACCATGTATCAAGAAGGGAAGTTGAAAAATTCAAATTGCATTTTCATTGATGTATTGAAAAGATGGGAACAAAGTGAGCCCTTTACAAGATATGCCCCAGGGCTTCGGGCAAAGCGTAAAAAGTAAACATATTATCTTCCTTGAAGTCCATCCATTTGGTGTTGATCAGATCTTGCATTCTGTATTTCAAAGCCCAACAATTCTCAGTTGAGTGGCCCACTGCCTCAGCGTGGTATGTCATGATGAGCAACATTTGTATCTTCTTCCATATCTTGGCCAATACTGCGCGATGGTTGTTGAATGTTGAGGTTGCCAATCCTTCCGCTTATTATCCTTCCTTCCACTCTTTCCCCGACAATGATTAGATTTGAGAACCTTGAAGAGATATTTCCAATCATCATGTCATAAAAAGGTTGTTGAAGTGTGTCAATAAATGTGGTAACCATCTCTTTTTCAGATAGCGGAGGTTCCACTTGGGATGCAATGCCTCTCCATCTTTGGGTATACTCTTTGAAGCTTTCATTGCCCCCTTTTATCATGGTTTGCAACTGGGAGCGGCCAGGAGCCATGTCCATATTGTATTTATACTGTTTGATGAAAGCTTTAGTCAAATCATTCCATGAGTTGATTTTGCTCCGCTCTAACTGCATATACCAGCGTAGGGATGCCCCGGTAAGACTCTCTTGGAGGAAGTGGATTAGGAGCTTATCATTACTGGAGCAAAAGGCCATCTTCCGGCAGTACATGATGAGGTGGCTTCTTGGACAAGTTAAACCTTCATACTTGACGAACTCAGGAACTTTGAATTTTGGAGGAATTACCACGTCCAGGACCAAACATACTTCTGAAGCTTTGAACCCAATATGATTTGCCCCTTCAATTGTTTTCAGCCTATCTTCCACAATTTGGAGTCTCTCCTGATCTAGGAGGTCTCCTGATGGGCCATTGGAAGCCTCTCGATACTCATTAGTGCTGATGGAATGGTTCTTATCAATGGTCAATTTTGCACCCAAGTTCTGTAAGAGGTCAAATATCTTGTCCATCTTACCCTTGATTTGGTCGAGTTCTTCTCTCATTGCTTGCTGATTTTGTTCCAACAAATCCATCAGACTAGATTGGGCTCGAGTCCAGTAGGGATGCAGGGAAAGCTTATTTGTATCTATTTTTCTGTTGAGGGGGAAAAATGAGTTATGTTATGAGGATGCCATGATTATGCATGTCATGAATGTTTTTTTAATGTATATTTTATGCAAAATAATATGATGGAGAATGAAAAGATATTTTTCTATTACATTTTTTTCAATATATTGCTTTTTTCATGCAAAAAGAATGCGATGGAAAAGAGAAAATATTCTTTTCTTTTTTTTTTAAAAAGGACTTCTGAAAAATAATGGAATTTAAATGGATGAAGATAAAAAATGGGCCAAGTGCCCCTTGTGAGGTAGACCGGTAATTCCTAAGACTTTAGGTTCTACGGCTTTGATCACATGGAAAACGAGACAGATAGGGTTTGCTCCTTTGGTGATATGGGCCGGTAGTTCCTTAAAACGGATCTATGGTCCACATAAGTGTCTTTCCATTGGGTGGCTTTAGGATACTAATCTAAAAAGGTTCCTAGAGCCAAGGGTCCCATTTTCGAATGTTACCGCCAATAATAGGTAAACTATTAACAGGAGTTTTTCCTCAAATTGGGCTAAACTCTAGGTGAGGCCTTCGCAAGGACCCAACTGGCCGTACGTCCAGCAGGTGCTCACTACACAGCCTCTCTTAGCTTAAAGTTTTTTTTTCTTTTTCAAACCCGGGTATAGGGTTCCACTCGTAGTGTGCAAAAAATGTGTTAAGTGAAGTGTGTGAAGGAGCAATAACCTAAAATACTACCCGCTGCAAAACAAATCAAAACATAATATTTACAAATGTCTTCTACCCTAGGGTTCAAATATACAAACATATGAGCAAAATATATATAATGAACAGATAGGAATAAAAAAAATAAAAGGGAAATAAATCATGTAAGGCAAACAAATCAATACAAACAATTTAGGGCTTAACTCTCTAAAGTCCCCAGTGGAGTCGCCAGCTGTGACAACCACACTAAAAATTTAAAATGGAGCCGCCACCAATATTTATTTTAGGAAACATTGGAAAACCTATTTTTGAATTATTTTGAAAAAAAAGGTCTTTTGAACCAGATTTGAGTTCGGGAGTTGGTTACGCATAGGAAAGGTATTAGCACCCCTAAAATGACCATAAAAATGGTACCTTTAATTGTTTAGAAAAATTTGTTTGCCTTTGAACGAGTTATTCCCAAAAAAAATCCTAGAAATAAAATACGAATTTGTTTGTCTCCGTTTTATTTAAAAATGACACAGAATATTAATTGCTCAGACTTAAACTCATGCAGAGCAAAAAAAAACGAATTAAGTATTCAATACGTGTTTAAATAAAAAAAACGTCCGGAAGCAATCTTTTTGTTTATTATTATTATTATTATTATTATTATTATTATTAAATAATGTAAAGAAGAATTAAAGAAAGGAAATAACAAGTTTTTTCTCTGCATTTATTATTATTTTAAATTCTAAATAAAACAAGAATATATTTATTTATTGCATTAACTTGTTTATTTCTATTTTATTTTTTTAAAACGTGAGAATTAGGAATAACTTCAGAAACTCAGTCTTTGCTTTTATACCCCTCATGACAAAATATTTACAATTCGGTCCCTACCTAGGGTTTGGCCCCATTGGAAGGCCAAACCCTAACCCTAATTTCGATCCTCACATGATGCAGAATTAGAAGAAAAATCAGAATCACATAACCACAACCACAATCTAAAGAAAGAGCGAATAATAAATTAAATAAGAGAAGGTGAACAGATTTCAATCTTTAAACTGTGTCTCTATTACAAAGCCTTATGAACAGAAGAAACAAAATAAAGTGGAGAAGATGATGAAACCTGTGTTTAAGACTTTCCCAAACAACTTATACAGCAATCAAGAGAGGGGATAAAAAAAGACCTAAGACTAAATAGTGTTTAATTTGGGATCTAATTAGCCTCACGGGTTTTTCCTCTCTTTTTCCTTCACTCTGTCTCGTTTGCTTCCTCTGTGTTGTTTTTGTTCCTTCTCAGTCAAAACGCTCCCCTCATTTTTTGCTTCTGCTTTGTGCTTTTTTATAGCCTTCTATTTTCTGAGAATCAAAGAAAATCAACATTAGTTAAAAAAGATCGAAACTTAAGGATAAAGATCAATTTTTTGAATCAGCAAAAGAAAAAACGAAATCTTCCCTTGTTCTGAGGCGTGAACCAAGGAAGTCCTGTGAGATCTTGCATGCTCCTGGCCAATATTCTAAGATTGGGGAAAAGATTTGGGTTTTCATGAATAGATTTGTTTTTTCAAACCAGTATTTTGAAAATCTGTTTTTGGGAAGAAGAAAAGGAGAAGATAAGGGATAAGGAGAAAAATAGAAAGAGAGAGAGGGGGCAAAAATGGGGGGAGTGCCGCGACTAGGGTTTTAGTGGTAGAGGATGAAGGAATTAGGTTTTGGGGAGAAGGAAGAAGAAAGTGAGGAGAAAGGGATGGTAGAGATTGATGGATAGATAGGATGGAGGCCATGAATGGGGAGAGATAGGGAGGTAGCCATGGTGAGGGTTGAGAGGGTGAGGGAGAGATTAGGGTTAGGTTTTGGTGAGGATGAAGAAGGAAGGAAAAATTGAAGAGAAAGGGGATGAGGGAGAGAATGGGAGAGAGAGCAAGAATTGAGGGGTAGAGGGAGAGAGGGAGAGAGGGGTGTGTGTGTGCGGCGCTGTGTGAGGGAAGGAAATGAGGGAGAGAAATTTTTAGGGTTCTCATTTTAGGGTTAAAAGCTGGTGAGGGCGATTTGGGCCAGCAGGGAAAGAAGTGAGTGGGCTGAGGTTGGGTGCAAAAATAAAAAGGAAGGGGTGCATGAAGCAGGGCGTAGGAGGAGTGCGCTGGGATCAGCGCCTGGGAGGCGCTATCCATAAAAAAAAAGGGGGGTGCACAAGTAATCTGTGAGAGATTGGGCTAGTTGGGTTGGGTTTTAGGAAATGGGGTGCAGTTTGCTAATTGCACCCCTCAAATACCCTTTTCTTCCCTTTTTCTTTACTTTCTTTTATTCTTTTTTCTCTTTTTTTTCTTTTTTACTCTTTCTTCTTTTTATTTATTGAGACCAAGATATCATTATTATTACTAATTTAATAAGCAAGCAAAACTAATTAAATAAAATAAATAAATAAAGCCCAGACAAAATTAGGGTATTACACCAATATATCTCTATAGATTATACGTATATAAGGATTGAACGACAACTCTTGCTCGCATAATGTTTCTCTCTTCCCAATATGGCCCTATACTCCTCCTTGTCGTCTTTAGTCTTATCGAAGCTCCCTAATTCCCTGACTTAATCGCAAGTCCTTACTTACTTTCCCAAGGAAAATCCTTGGTTTCTTGTCAAGGAATCGACGTAGTCCACAAGGTACGAGGGAACATATCAATATGTGCCCAACACCTTGAGTCATAAGAAGTAGACATGATCTTTATTTACTAAAACAAAGATGATCGACTTAGCGAATATTCTACCCTTCACCAGACATAATTAATGACCGGTGAAAACCCTCTAGACACAACCAGTGACAACATCCTAATGACCTAACAGTCCGGTTAGGACCGAACTGCTCTGATACCATAAATGTAACACCCCGTTTCCAGAGCGGTAAAGTATAATATTTATTAAATAATTAGGCGATATAGATATATTAAAAATAATATTTTATTAAAACTGAATAATTAAACAAGTAAATAATTTTACGGAACCCGTGTCTTGGGCCCACAAGTTGTATATATATACAGACTTTGACTTATTGACTTTGACTCACTGGCTGTAACATGTAACTGAAGAGAGTTACTCACACTGAGTACCCTCTGTACACTCCACAATGCGACCAATATCTTCACCGGATCCAAGCTTATCTGTTTTAAATGAAGAAAGAAAGTACAAACAAGAAAAATAGAAGAAAAGAGCTAAGAAATACAATACACACTATAAAATTGGGAAAGCAAGAATAGAAAGTATACATAAATGGCACTCACATAAGCACAACAAATACTAGTGTTTACTTAGAATCACATTCGTTATTTCTTGGTGCTGTATCACTATTTATCAATCTAGCTCCATTGACTTCCCTGTCCTACTTTATCGTCCTATTTGTATCCTACTTAAATTACTCTGTACCTATCTGTCAGCCTAGCAATGTTACTGTTCTCTCATCATTTTGACTCAGTTTCCTATAGTTTGTCGAGTCTATTCTACCATTTAAGGTCTATTAATAATTTTTTAATGCTTTTATTATATCAATAATTTTCTTCACTCACAGATAGAGTCAACAGTTAAAGACAAAGAGTATTTCAAACATCAGGCAACATAGAAAGTAAGTTGTTCAACATATTATTCAGCACATAATCACACAAATACTAACAATTATCAGCAGCATAGTACATCAACCGTCATCAGTTAACACCACTTTAATGCGCACCAATTACTGACATCCATATTAGTATCACATCATACAACATTGATTTTCAACTTGTGGAATGACCTTAGTGTCGCTTAAGCGACCTACTACTGCCTTGTTATCAGAACACAAAACCATCATAAGTTGTCTATCCTAGGGTTTCCACACACCCACAATGATTCCTATGGTTGATGGACTAGCGACTACTATCCTTAGCAGGCGTAGTCACAATACCCCTCCTAGGGTATTGGGACATCAACCTCTAGTAGGGCTTGGGTCACTCTACACACATTCATATATACTATTCTATTCTACTATCCCTAGAGTGCAAGGTTTCTTGCTCCCACCTGGTTAGAAGACCGTTGCCACTGTCGTTACTATCTGCACTCCTCTCATACCCGCACCGTACTTGCCACTCGTGCTCCTATTTTTGAGCCTGCTTCCACGTTCCTATCTTGCCACACTCACACTCTCACTGGCCTTTTAGGCCACTCCTCACTTTTTCCTCTTCCTCTTGGGATTGCTTACTAAGAGCTTCCTGATGCACAAGATTCTCACTTGAGGCAAGTGCAAAGCATACTTGCTCCTTAGTGGCCCTCTAAGTCTCACTCTCCTTCTCAAACTCTAAGATTACTTACTAAGAATTTTCTGATGTGCCAGATCCTCAGTAGAGGCAAGCACATAACATACTAATTCCTTAGAAGTCTCTAGAGAGAGAAAGTTAGAGAGAGAAAAGGAAGATAAGAGGTTTTGGGACGAAATGGAATGAAGAGGTGAACGCCTATTTATAGGCTAAAAGTGGTCCATCGCGTCACGACGGACACCAGTGTAATTTCCATCGCCTCGCGAGATATGCCACGTGCCAGCGATCTGACAGCTGCGATCACTGCCATTCCACCGACTTGCGACGCGTCGCAATGCGCATAGGCTAAACCTCCTCGCGTTGCGATCAACGGAACTGTCCAGACCCTTCTTCCACTGCCTCAAATCCCGTAGCGATGGATCCCTTTGAGATCTCCATCGCGTCGCGACGGTCCCTAAGGACTGAAATTCCGTTTCTGCCCTTCTAGTCATTTCTAGAGTATTCTAAGCCTTTCTGGATCATTCTTAAGCCTGTTTTCTTCCTAATTAAGGTTTTTAACCTCTATTTATTACTTAATCACCAATCTAATTTATATTTAAAATATTATTAAAGATTATCTAAAAATGAAGATGTTACAGATGATACCGATCTTAAAGCAACTCTATTTGGGGGAAATGCCAACAGATCAGAAGGAAGCGTCCAAGCTCCGCCGAAAAGCATGCTCATCTACCATTATTGAAGGGAAATTATACCGGAGGGGCTTCTCCATACCCCTGCTAAAATGTCTGGATACCTCGGAAGCACACTATGTGTTGGCTGAAATCCACGAAGGTATATGTAGGCAACACTTAGGCGGAAGAGCATTGGCAAAGAAAACACTGAGAGCAGGTTACTATTGGCCGACTATGGAACTCGACGCCAAGGAATACGTAAAGAAATGTGACAAATGTCAAAAGCATGCTAATGTCCACATCGCACCTCCTGTCGAATTGACTACTATGCCATCCCCATGGCCATTCGCCTGGTGGGGGATCGACATTCTGGGTCCTTTCCTTGGCTCCGGGACAAATCAAATTCTTGGCAGTGGCGGTAGACTACTTCACAAAATGGGTCGAAGCCCAACCTCTTGCAAAAATAACTGTAAAAAACCTGATCAAGTTCTTTAATTCCCAAATCCTCACCAGGTTTGGGATTCTGGAGGTCGTGGTAACCGACAACGGATCGCAATTCATCGACCACCAATTTCGAAGAAACTTGCAGACCTCCACGTGAAACACCATTTCACTTCGGTCGAACACCCTCAGACAAACGGGCAAGCAGAAGCTGCAAATCGTGTAATCTTGTGCGGTCTCCGACGACGCCTCGATGAAGCGAAGGGCAGATGGGTCGACGAACTGCCTCAGGTTCTCTGGGCCTACAGGACGACACTCCACATTCGTCGACGGGAGAAACGCCTTTCCAATTAACTTACGGGTTGGAAGCTATAATTCCAATTGAGGTCGGAGAATTGAGCTGGAGAACCCTATACCCACCTGAGCCGAGGCTGAATTACCAATATCTCTGAGAAGAGCTGGACCTCTTAGAAGAAAATTGGGAGATCGCGGCACTGAATGAAGCTGCTATCAAGCAGCGCATAGCTGCGAGGTACAACCACTGCGTGGTTTCGCGAGACTTCGCCATAGGAGACCTCGTTCTCCGAAGAGCAGATGTCAGTTTAAAGAACGCTACGCAAGGGAAGCTTGCACTGAATTAGGAAGGGCCTTACCGGGTCACTGTAAAGACCGAGACAGGTGCCTATTACCTCGAAGATCTCCAAGGAAGGGCTATCGCTCGAACTTGGAATGCGACGAAGCTTCAGAAGTACTACAGTTGAGTCCGGTCTCTACGACTAGGATCAATCGGCCACAGTACCTCACCAAGTATACTCTCTTGTGTTCCGAATATCCTTGAACTATCCAATGTCAAAATTTAATCAAATCATTTGCAGTTTTCCTTCAAATTGTAAATTGACATCAATTTCTAATGCAAGTTACATACAAGTTACATTTCTAATGTTATTTCTTGTGTTAGGAAGTGAGTTACAAGTCACACACACGTCGAAAGATTTATGGGAAGTTCTCACTATCCCAAGGGTCATCGACAACATCTTTTCCAGCAAGAGATTCCGAAGTCCTTAACTCCCAGTACACGCTTTGAAGGAATTCGGGATGTAAATGACACTCCCAAAGATCCTCGAAAGCGGTGTCTGAGGAACACGCGATAGACCACCTGATCGACCTAGCCAGTCTTTCCAGGGTTGGTCACGTTGAAATAGCGCTCACCCACCTAAGGGAACAAACTCCCTTTGATCGGGGTAGAGAGGGACCATTCCTTGGCTGGATTGGACCCTCCGAGAAACCAAATCGGATCCAGCTTCGAGGAAACCTAAATCGGAAACAACTCTGAAACGAAAATCAAATCTTTCTCCAAAAACAAGAATCTGAACCAAAAAACTTGGCGTAGATAAATAAAAGGTAAACTGTCAATTACAAAATAAACCTCCACAAAGGTCCAAATCACAAATTGTTCAAAACTTATACAAGTTACAAAGAACCCTGGCATCCCAGGTTTTCGTGCCGTCTCTTCGGCATTCCTTTCCATTATCTCCGAGGTAGGCACCACATCCCCACCTATTGTAGGTGCCACCTCATAAAAGACTTCCATGGTCTTGGGGTCGAAAATCAAATTTTCATCGGCGACACCCCTAGGGAACAACCGCGAGATATTGACATCGAAAGTCGGGTACATTGGTCTGATTTGATCAACAACATTCTCAAACTGTTGATTCCCAAACTCGCCGGACATCTTCGTCCATTTTTCCTTCTCTATGTTGGCCGAAGTAAGAGTTGTCCTAGCCTCTTCCAGGTCCTTCCGAAACTTCTCTTCTACCTCACCCTTCTGAGTTTGAAGAGTCTTCTTGTCAGAGGGGAGTTGATCGCGTTCTTTTGTGAGGTCGAGGACACTCTGCTTCAATGTTGCGACGTCGTTCCTCGCATTGTTTAACTTGTCGGTCCGATCTTGGAGGGTATTCTCAAGATTGGTCATCTTAGCCTCCCTCTTTTTTACTTATTCAGCGCGGGCTATAACTTTTCTGCTACATTCTTGAACTCTGTGTTCTCCTTCTCCAGCGCGACATTACGCTCGGCAGTGTGCACTAGGAGGTTCAAACTTCAAACCATCCAGCTGGAACACTGAAGCACTGAGTCCTCATGGGCCGAACTAGACAAGTTCGACAAGTAGACTTTATCTGTAGCTGAAGTGTAATGACGCAGTTCCTCCGAAGACAGAGCATTATTGTGCGTCGACACCTCGGGACCATCGCTCTCGGAGAAGTCGCCACTCCCAATGACCCTCTCCAACCGGGTCTGCTTCCCAGTATCCTTCCTTTGCCTTTTTGGAGGACGAACACCCTGTTCAGTGATGACTTCCACCCCTATCTGACCCTGGGAAGCTGGAGCTTGAATTTTTACAACGTCCAGGTCGTTGGCATGCTCAGAGGTCAGCGTTGATACATGGTGAGAAGCGGGAGATGAGACAGCCACTGTCGGCAAAGGCGAACCCGCTAAGGAACTACCCAAAGGTCCTACTGACGAAGTGCTTCCCGAAATAGCCTTTTTCTTCTTATTTAGAAACGCGTTCAAGGATTCAATGTCTATCATTGCACCTGAAACAAAGAGACATGTCAAAAACCACGATCTATCAGAAAAAATAAGGGCGCATATAGAGTACAAAGTTACCTAAACACTCTTTAGCCTCATCTGCAGAAGAACAACTAAAAAGCATCCGACCATTCATGTATCGGATGATAGTTTTTGTTTCTACCGGAGTCTCCCTCACTTCGGCTTGAAACCCCCCGACATATTCCTTCAGTCGAGCTACGTACCTCAAATCTTCAATGCTCAAGGCATTTTCCGGAAATCCGAACTTCTTGACCTCGACAAGGAAGTGATCTTGACTCCAGTAAGGTCGGAAAAGCTCCTTGGTGTGTTCCCCTTGAATCCTGACTAAACATCATTTTGCTTCTTCGCTCCGAGGTTTGAGGTAGAAGTATTCTCGTTTGAAACCTCGAACAGAATCGCTATACGCCTCGATAAGCCTAAACTTCGGCTTCAGCGATAACCTGCCTTACAGAGAATTACCTTTATCTGCCGAGCGTAAGGGGCTGAACAAGTGAAAGAAAACCCTGACTAGGACTGGGATTCCTAGGTGCGAACACATGAGTTCGAAACTCCTTATGAAAGCCCATGAGTTCGGATGTAGCTGGGAAGGTGCCACTCTCAATTAGTTGAACACCCCAATCTCAAACTCCGAAAAGGGGAACCGAACATCCAGTTCGGTAAAATAAATTTTATGCATCGGAAGTAATAAATATTCTCCCTCAGCCGTTCTCGAACAAATACGATCATCGGGACCAGAAGAGATCATTTCCCAATCTTCTAACACCCCTTTACCCTTACCGACGTCCAGATATGGTAAGAACGCAGCGAGGGTCGCTTCGTTACTATAGATCAACCTTGCGAAGAGAGCATCTTCGGCTACCCATGAATATTTGTTGGCGTTAGGAGGAACATAATATCCCTTTTTACGTAGGAGGTCTTTGGTCTTGCCCATCCCCGACCTGCCCAAAGAAAGGATCGTTTAAACACCAAACACCCCAACTAACAAAAATCCCGAAAGTCTTCACTAAACGCCCTTACTGGAAAATTCATGAACCTCACCGGAAAAGTCATAAGCCTCGCCAACGCACTCATCACTCTAGCCAGAAAATTCATAATTACGCCCAAAAATTCAAATAAAATGAAAATAAGGCAGTGTAAACATGAAAGTTCAGGGAGGAGCCACCGCAAGGGGGAACAATACCCAGAAGAGCACGAGAAATAAACAAGGTGATTAAGAGGAACAAACCTTGTGTTAGCGATGGAAGAACCACGAACGCAGACGTGCTAACTGCGAGTGAGAGAAAATCCAAAGCTTTCTGCAGAGCCAGGGAAAACGAAGGAGAGGAATGGCAAAGGTACTGAATAAAGGCCTCCCCCTCTTAATTATAGAGCCAAAGCAATAATTACCAGCATTAAATGGCGCGATAATCCAAACGTCACCTCGATTCAAGGACTGACACGCCGCCCGCGCACGAAACGAGGCCGCCCTTTCGATTTGAAACGATTGAAGTGACGCGTCGATTAGGGTTTCTGACATAGAAGACCCTAGGAACCGTCACCAGGCTGCGACACGTGTCGCGTACGGCGACATTCTTTTCGAAGTCATACCTCGACGATGAGGGTACAATGCAAGTATGTCCGAAGTCATGCCTCAACGATGCCTAAGAAGTCACACATCGACATTATGTCTAGGTCACCACCTATGATATATCCGAAGTCATACTCCGACGATCCGTCAAAAGTCGCACTTCGAAAACACATATCTATACTGTGACTCTTATAAACTCTTAAGTCAAAATCATGATTTGAACAATCCACCACTTAAGTCGAAGTCCTCAAACTTCAGACATTGACTTGGGGGGAAACTATTTCGAACTGGGCCAAGGCCCACTCCTCCCAAAACTACCTTCATGGCCCAACGCCATCAACTGATCGCGACCGATCAATGGTTACCGATCTGGTATGTCTGTTTCATCGACGGTCCCTGATTCGTGTGACATCCTAATCAATTTTTCCAATATATTAAATATATTAGTTTATACAATAATAGTGGAAATAATTTTATTTTATTTTAGCAGGTGGAAGTGTACAAATGTACCTAAAGGTACCTAACTTTAGGCCCTTAACTGTACAGAGTGTCTAGTAATTGAGATTCTTTTGGATACTGACTTTGACTCACTGGTTGTGGACCAACAATCTCTATCTTTCTTTTGAACTTTTCTAATACCTGCTAATATCCGAAGGCAGATATATGCAAAACAAGAAATAGACCGGGAGATTCAGAACACACTGTACGCACTATTAAATGGGAAATCAGGAATTAGAATTCATGTATAAAAAGGCAAGCACAAACAAGCAAAGCAAGATAATAGAACACATGAAAGGTTTGACCACACATCTCCCAATGATGATTTAGATCATTACCTAGCTACCCTGCCCATGCAACCTGTGTCTATATGCCTACGTGGCCACATAGCATAATATGGCAAAAGCAGCCCCACCTTAGCCACTTCACCTATATTGGTAACAGTGACCTCTCATCGGCGTGTGAGTAGTTTAAGCCAGTTGTCCATCCCCACATCTCACTCATCGTACCCCTAAGAGCGCATCCTTGCTCTTCGATAAGAACAGGTGTTGGGGCGGCACTCAGGATCGGTACTATAGACAGTGATGCAACAGTACCCCGTCAGGATGACCAGGCTACCCAATGTCCCGACAGGATGGTAGCTAGCCATCTGTCACCTGTAGACTTGTCGGACCTAGACTATCCTCAAGGACCAGCGTGTCCTATACTGACTGCATCGTACCCGCACTCTGGCACCTGGCCTCGTACACAGCCTATTTGCATGGCGGTGGATTACAACACATGCATTTGATTATTTATTATTCAACACCTTTACAGCTTATCATCGTTATTCTTCAGCCTAATACATGTTGCGGCTCAGGTAAGTGCACCTGATCGTAACTCGTAATAAAAGTGGAGTATAATTAGGACTCTGAATGTCGAACCCACAGAAAATGAGCGAGTACCAGTGAATTAGTATGATTCTATTCTATTAGGCAAGCAAAGATTGTAATTAAGCGAGTAGAATAAGTGATCAAAATTAAAGCAATAACATATTGAATGCAAGAACGGTTTAACAATGTTATGGGAAATCTAGGGGGAATCGGGTTCGCCAATACTCTACCCTCGAGTTCATTAATCAATTGATATGAGTTATCTATCATGAAAGAGCACTAACCACCCACTCTAAATTACTAGAGGCTGTCCTCGCATATAATAGTCTTCCTCCTAACGAATTACTCCATTTGGTCCAGGAAGATAACTAAGGGAAAGAGCATTAAGTTCAGGTGGATTTGTTAATCTAATAACTGATTAGAAACAAGCTCTAACCTATCCAGCGTATAAAGTGAGTTCTTTTATCCTATAGTTTCGTTAACTAATCATGATCATATTACCACAATTAAGCCAACTAGATAAAGGTTGATCAGGCCTTATTGGATTAAACACAATAGGAATAAAATACTCAAACAATCAATAGAAACTCATATAATTAAATAACAAAACATCAAGAGTATTGTAAAGGATCTTCCATCACCCCTAGTGATGGGTTTAGCTACTCATTACTAATGATAATAACATCGACTTAGATATGAAATCAGAATAATCCATAACAAGAGAATAAATTCTAAACCGGGACACCTTTTCGGTATGACGACAGTCCTTAAGCACATTCTTCGCGTCCTCACAAGCTCCAGTAGTGATTCGTGATGGTACCAAGCTTGAGATAAGGATTTGATGGAATGGGCAAGGGTTTGTTATTAGATCTCAATTGGGGGCTCTTGACTCAGAAATTCGTCAAAAGGTTTTTGTAACATGTTAAGAGCCCCTATTTATAGACTAGGCTACGAATTAGGTTATCTGGCTTCAAATCTACACTGATCAAGGACGAGGTACGGCCGTACCGCATATATACACGGCCGTACCGAGCTTCGCTAATGACGCTGGACCGTACCCATGCGTCTTTGTTGCTCGACATCACTTGTACGGCCGCATCGCCTTTGGCACCTGCATCTTGGACTATTTTATCGGTCGGGTGGAGATCGAGGGGTACGCCCCTGCGAGGTTCTTCTCTAGGTATGGTCGCATGCTGGTAGGTCAGGCCGTACCGCTTGTCCAGTAGTGCTAAAACTCTCCAAAACTAGCCAGTTTTTGGTCCTTTTTGCATCTTTTGCTCCGAGTGGTGTCTTCATGATAATTCTGCATAATAAGACATAAATGAGTATCTTTGTGCATTAATTAGTGCAAAATGGTATAATTAGATACTAAAAATACCCTATAAATATAGACAAATTGATGTGTTAACAATACATTAGCTTATTATCTCAGCACTTATCAAGCTATCAGCTCAGCCAGCTTTTAGTGTCTTATTCCAGCACTTATCAACTCTTTATAATTAATTAAATAGCTTAGTCATATTCCCACACACAGCACTATAATAATTTAGGGTCCATTTGGATTAAAGTTTGCAAAACGGACGTTTAATTTAACTTCGTTTTGTAAACGGACGTTTGGTTAAAATTGAGTTTACCGTAACATGATTTCTGTTTGGATACTTTTTTCGCAAACGTACGTTTAACAAAATAAAATTTGTTTGGATGATATTAATCGAAAGTACTTTTAAAGGTGTAATTACCAAAAAGGGTATGAGTTTTGCAATGTAATATTAATATTACAAAAAATAAAGATTTTGAGAAGGAAAAAGAAAAAATAATTCCACTTAACTGCAATGCTCCAAATCCAAAAAAAAAAATTACTAAAATTTTTATTAATTATTGGTCTACTATTTAATTGACTTTGTAATTGCATTGTTTTATTAATTCATTAATTTGCTATACATTTGAAACAATTTACTTTCGTCATTTTTAATTAATTTTCAAGGCTATTTAATTATATACAATTATATATTTACAAATTGCATGTAAAAATAATGCTATAATAGTTTTTTTTTACTAAAAATAATCCTATAATAGTTGAATACATTCATGAAATTTTCAAGCTCACCAAAAAAAAAAATTCATGAAATTTTCAAAATTAAAAATTTCAAACACATTTATTTTTTATAATTTTATTTAATTTTTTATTACTGTTGAAATAATCATCTAATGCTTATACCATTTTTATCGTAAAATCTGTTTTAGTTCATATTTAACTTACGCTGTATACTGTTAGGTGAGTTGCAACGTGGATGCTGCCATGTTTAATGACCAGAATTGCTATGGGATTGATATGTGCTTGAGGAATGATTCTAGAGAATTTGTTGCAACGAGAACTCTATATTTGTATGGCTCACCTACTGTTATGGAAGCAAAAGCCACCGGATTGTTGGAAGCTATCACTTGGCTAAGGGAATTAAACATTGCTAATGTATCTATCGAGCTGGATTGTTTGTCAGTAGTGGAGGGTATCAAGGGCAATGTGAGCAACCTTACTGAGTGTGATAGTATTATTTCTGGATGCAAGTTGTTATGGCCTTCGTCTAATAACTTTGGGATAAGTTTTGTTAGGAGACAAGCTAATCAAGTCGCTCATGCTCTTGCTAGAGCTTCTAGATTGTATGCTAGTCCCCATGATTTTGATTATATGTCTCCCTGTATTGTGGACCTTATTTGGAATGATATGAGATAAGTTTGTTTTCCTCGAAAAAAAAACTTACGCTATATACTATACTATATGTTTTTTTGATATAATATATACTATATAATATGAGCTGTTTTTTTCCGGTCTACTTTTTTTTCTTTTTTTTTTGATTGAAAAAAAGTTTAGATTGGGGGAGGCTCGCCGTCTGAGGCCGAGGGAGAACCACCCTGACCAGATTCTGGTGGAATTTCATCACCCACCAGCGACCACAGGTCAGAACCCAGTCGCGGCGTGTGTGCGGCGGAAGGCCAAACCCGGTTGAGTATTTCGTTGGCTTACTTTATTTTTTTCTATCCTTCTATTATATTGATCTTTATATTCCATTTTTTTTGTACATCTTTATATTCCACTTCTAATCCAAAAAAAATATACTGTAAAAAAACTAAAATATTGATACCCCTTTGTCGATAAACACAATATTTGCCTCAAATACATCTGTAGATCAGGAAATATCAGATAAAAACAAATTTATTTATATATAAAAACTTGACCCATAAAAAATATTCTTGACCGATACGATTGCGTGTACAACTGTACATCATTCTCTTTCATTTTTTTGTTGTTGAACTGTTCTCTCTCTTATCGGAAAAAGGACAGCAAACTGAGAAATAGAACCAAACGATATATGCAGCACCCGACCTCCCTACAGGGGCAAAATCGGGTGTGAAACCTCCCAACGGCAAACGGGAGAAGGAAAAGCAAGAGTATAGTTGCTTCCAGTCCAACCAACGTTTGAAGAAGAAATGAGGTTTATCAATGGACCCGAACGGTAAACCAAACGAAATGTGAATTCCGTTCTCCTATGCCAACAGACGTTGAGGGATGCCTAATGTCAAACCAAACAGGCACTTAATCATCAAATCATCTTAGGCTGAACAACCATCCTATACAGCATAACTATCTGTATATAACATAACATTATTCATCAACCATCCTCGATCCACACATGAGTCAACCCTAATGTCGCCCAGGCGATCTACTATTGACATATTATCAATCCACACACTAGCAATTACACATAATTATAATGCAATCATAAGGAACCAACATCACATCAATCAACATTCATAAATATCAATAGATCTTTCCTATGGTTGATAGACCTCTGACAACTGTCATCAGCTATCACAGGTCACAGCCCCTCTCCTAAGGTGCTGCTGTTATCAACCGTTAGTAGGGCTTGGGTCACCCTATGCCTAGTTATACAATTATTCCAATCCTACAATCCCTAGTGGATAGGGTTCAGATCTCTCACCTAGTTAGAAGACCGTTGCAGCTACTGCCATTCTCTGTAATTCTCGCCGCTTCTGCTACTTGTACTCCTACCTCTGGATACTCCTACCTTATCTGCTAGGCCACTCTCATCCTCCCCTCTTTGAGGATTACTTACTAAGGGCTTTCTGATGCACAAGATCCTTACTTGAGGCAAGTGCATAGCATACTTGCTCCTTAGTGCCCTATAAGTCTCACTCCCCTTCTCAATCTCTAAGATTACTTACTAAGGGGTTTCTGATGTGCCAGATCCTCATTAGAGGCAAGCACAGAGCATACTCACTCTTTAGAAGTTCCTAGAGAGAGAAAGCTAGAGAGAGAAGAGGATATAGGGCCATACTGGCTTAAAAGACTGTCGTTGCCGCGTCCCGTTGCTCCTCCAGAGGTCCTCCACGTCTCATCGCGCCTCCAAAACTCATCCACGTCCTCCCAAAGGCCTTTGTAAGAAGTTGAGAAGAATGGAGGGGTTAGGGCCTATTTATAGGCAAAATAGAGAGCTCCTTCTCTCTCCACCGCCTTTGATCGCGATTGGATCGCGTCGCGATGGCGCTACACTGAAAGGTCATCGCGTCGCGACGGACCCTTTCCTGGAAAGTTCATTTTCTCTCTTCCACTAACTTATCTACCATCGCGTATCGCATCGTGACTTCCTGCTCCATCGTGTCGCGATGGACATGTTCTAGAGAGTTCTTGTTTTCTTTGAATCCTAGGGTTTCTAGGGGTGTTTTTACACCTTTATTGAGGTTTATGAGTCCTACTTAAACCTATTTTATTCCTAATCAAAGTTCTTGACTTCTATTTACGCATTCAATGATTAATCTAGTTTTATTCAAAAACGGATGTTACAATTCGTGTTGCCTTTACGCTACCGGACTGGGATCATCGATCTGATCAACGACCTGCAGCACACCATGAGGGACTTGATCAACCGATCACTGCCCATTTACTCCAAACCCTAAAGGAATCATATATAAGGAGGACCTACTAAGAATAAGGTACGCATTCATTACATCATATTGACCTCATCAGAACCATACTGACTTGAGCGTCGGAGTGCCTTTGCAGGTACCCCACCACCGTTCTCCGTCGCTACTACCACCGCACGCG
The DNA here is from genome assembly GCA_037113605.1 of Calophaca sinica. Classification (NCBI taxonomy): domain Eukaryota; kingdom Viridiplantae; phylum Streptophyta; class Magnoliopsida; order Fabales; family Fabaceae; genus Calophaca; species Calophaca sinica. The sequence continues at coordinate 21,443,572 of CM073733.1, forward strand.
GCGACAACAGCGACTCCGGCCAGTTCTATGTTCCTTGATCGGAACACAAGGTATTCCCACAAGCTGACCCTTTAGGCCTACAACTATGAGACTAATCATCGGTCGGTTGTAAGAGCGGTCCCATAATTTTCTCAAGTGGTTATGCAACCTCTCCAAAGTGACTTCCATAGGATTCGATCTAGTGACATCCTCCAAATATTATACCTTACTAATTGGAGGAATGTTTGAAATTAAGTAATCACATATAATGCCTAATTTGATGCACATGACTCGCGTTAAGTGTAATGAAAAATTGGCATACAATTACATACCAACGGTGGTTGACACGGATGGTTAGACTTTCCGTTCGCATTAGTTGTGACTTGGATTCGAATCTATAATTCTCTCATTAGCAGGCTATACAAAAAATTCATTGTAAACACTCGTTGAGGTTGGTGGTTCTCCCTAACCTTGCATAAAGGTATGTCTTCTCTAATCTAGATTTTCCATATAAAAAAAAATATTGGCATACAAAATGGTTGACTCTAATTCATTTCTGCTATGATCCTCAAAATATTGATTTACAGCTTTATCTTGGAAGAAAACTTATCTATTATTCTGTAGTATATATAAGTTAACCCAATTTAGATTAGCTTCCACGAAAGTTTCTTAAAGAAGTTTATGATTCTTTACTAAAAAAGTTCTTATAAGATCTTGTAAGTATTTATAAAAAAATAAATAAATAAGAGAGTTTTCTTAAAAAACAGATGTAAAAAAACTAATTTTAACCTATACAAGAAGTTATTGTTTAAAAAATTCTTATTAACTGTGAGGTTTTTTTAATATCTTTTATAAATATTTGTGAAAACTTTATCTAAATTGTCTCATTATAAAGGACTAGTATGACATGCATATATAGTATAAGTAGAAAATTACAATTGCAGATCGAACACCATATTGCGATATAAAATTATTAAGTTCATAATATTTTGATTGATATAGTATTTATTTTTTAATATGAGCCTTGTTTGACTTGTAATTTATTCACATTTAAATTCTCAATAATTAAAAAAAAATTTGATTAACGTTTTATAAGTTATAAAAAAGTAAATACTCAATTCAGTCACTGAAATTGTATAACTATATTAACATTTAACCTACACTCTCACATTATTAATATTTCAAAATGATCATTAAAATTGTAAAACGTTAATTAAGTTTGTCCATCTGTCTAGATTTGTTAGCAAATGCATCCTGACATTATTTACCTAGTTTCAAATGCATTCATGATATTACAAACTTAATGACATTATAGTCCTTGCAAATACTAATGGAGGGACAAACCTAATTAACCTTTTACAGTTTCAGGGATTTTTTTTATAAGCAATGAATTTTTATTAGGGGAGTACAAGGGGTACTCCAACCCGAAACAACATGGAAGTGCCTCATTAAAACCTCCCAAAGGCAAAACCCATTGGGAAAAAGACTAAGGGAGGAAAAAGAGTACACCAACCATGGAATACAAATTTACAAAACTTGCTCCACCAATAGAAAAAGTAACTGAGTAAGTTGAGTACATAAACATGATACTTTCACCCGGAAAAAATAAAGTCCAATGTAGCAAAAAAATAAAGCATGCAGATTGCAACCTCTCCTCCAAATAAGCATCTGATAACAACCACCACCCAAGAATCAAGATAGCCCACTCCCCAGAATTATATTATAGCCCACTGTGTTATTCTCATGTCACCAAGCACCGAACCACACAGCACCACATCAGCTTGTCAACTCCAAGCACAAACAGCATGTGATACAATACCCCTTCGCAAGCCTTGATCAAAAGTCCACACCAACAAATAGGAGGATCTGCTCCACATTCCACCCCCAATGCTCTTGCCACTCCAACATAGCAAAGCCTTGTTCAGAATTATCAGTGGGATTTTAAGCAGACAGTTGGACAGCTCCACCAATCAGAAAAAACAAAACTAGATTTCCTACCCTCCTTAAAAATGAACCAACTCCATGACAGTGTTTTGATATGTGAGACTACATAAGTAAATACAGCAACACCACCATTGAAAATAATTTTATTCCGTAAAAGTCAAAGTGACCAAACAACTGCTAACCAAATAATATGCTTCACCATTTTTACTCTCCTCCCTGTTATCATTGCCCCATGATGTAGAAAATGATTCACACCATCATTGTGGTAGACACTCGAGAAGCCCATCCAGTCATATATGGCACACCAAACCTTGTAGGAAAAAGCACAAGCAAAGAAGAGGTGGTTACAATCCTCACCTTGATCTGAGCAGAAAACACATGCTACTCCCTCGCTTGGATCAATAGCTCCTTTATGTTGCAATTCGATCCTTGTTGGCAGTCTATTTTGAAACAGACGCAAGCAAAACACTGAATTTTTTATGGGGCTGCACATCTCCAAAGCCATTTATAAGCTCTACTCATGCTTGGGCAAGCTGAGCCAAAATGGGATTCTAACAAGTATGCATATGCTGATTTGGAGGAGTATCCCTGTATTGTGTCCAGCACCCAAGTCCAGGATTCCTCCCTATGTTGCTGAATTGAAACTGTGGCTAATAGTCATTCTAGTTCTTGTTTCAAAGCTTCCTCCCAGACAAACATTTGTCTTCTCCAGCTCCAAGACCAAATCAGCCTGTTGCCTTGCCAGGTAGCCATGTCTGCTACAGTGACATGTTTTTCTGCAGCCACCTGATACAATCTCGAGCAATTTTTTTTAAAAGGAGTCGACCCACACCAAGTATCACTCTAAAAGCTAACCGTGGATCCATTGCCTATTTTGTGTCGCACTAAATCACTGAACCAGTTCAGGCTCCCACCTCTGCCAGAGTCCACAGAAATTAAGTCCTTCCACCAAGTGGAAGCCCCACGGCTAGACCTACCTGCATTGCTATCTAGCACACTTCTATGCAGAGGCCCATACTTATATTGAAGCAATTGTTACCAAATTGCACCTCCATCCGTCAAGCACCTCCATTTCCACTTTGCCAACAAAGATAAATTAAATAATTCAAGGTCTTTGCCCCCCCAAACCACCTAATTCCTTTGGCAAGCAAATTTTTCTCCACTTAACCCAGCAAATTTTATTATTCTCCAAGCTTCCACCCCACAAGAAATTCCGTTGTATCTGAGTTAGCATCTTCAAAATCTTCTTGGGTGCCTTATAAAAAGAAAAGAAATACAGTGGTATACTCGTTAGAACAGAGTTTATAAGAGTAACTCTATCCCCCAACGATAGTTATCTTCCCTTCTAAACGTACAACTTCTTTTTTATTGACTCCACCACCGGGTTCCACATAGAGCATCTTCTTGGGTTATCACCCACTGGGACCCCAAGGAATTTAAATGGGAGTGATCCGATACAGCAAGCCAGAAAATTCGAAGCTGCCTCAAGAAATAATTCTCCCGTATTTATTCCGTACAATTTGCTTTTGTGATAGTTCACCCTCAAACCTGACACCATTTCAAAACCCCTTAAGATTGCCTTGATGCACCATAGATTATCCCAAGATTCATCACAAATGAGAATAGCATTGTCCGCATATTGCAACAGTGAAAAAGAGATCTCTTGACTCACCCTATACCCCTTGAATAAATCCGAATCACAAGCATTCTTGACCAAACCAGCCAATCCCTCAGCTGCTATTAAGAAAAGAAACGGCGCTAAAGGGTCACCTTGTCGTAATCCTTTAGTTACTTGAAAGTCCTTTGTGGGACTTCCGTTCACCAGTACTGACATGGAGCTCAAAAAAATACACGCCCGCATCCACTTCCTCCATGCCTTACCAAACCCCATCCTCCTCATCATATATTCTAGATAACTCCAGCTAAGTGAGTCGTATGCCTTTTCGAAATCAATTTTCATCAAGAAACATTTATCTTTCCTCCTCTTTGCCAAATCAATTAATTCATTTACAACCAACACCCCATCAAAAATATATTTGTTAGGGAGGAATGCAGACTGACATGGAGAAATTACCTTGTGTAGCACCCTCTTCAATCTAGCAGCTAGCAACTTTGCAATGATTTTATAGATACTCCCAATGAGTGAGATAGGCCTATACTCTGCTAAAGATTGTGGTGAATCTACTTTTGGGATCAATGCAACAAAAGAAGCCGTAATTGCCTTAGGTCATGTGGGGGGATTGTATTGATACGGTTCTACAATTTCAGAGATCAAATTAGGTGTTTACTCGATTGTAAATTAAACTACGAAGAAAAAATGTATATTGGGGGTCTATTCATCCTTAAATAGTATGACAATGGCATTATAAACAAAAAATAGCATGACAATAGGCCTATGCGTGTGAGACTAACGTCTTTCAATACGGGAGGAAATCCCCTCTGGGGAAAAGTGTGTGTAGTGGGATCTCAACCCTAAAAAAAAGGAGAGTGGATTTAAAATATATAAAAAAGGGAGTTGGAGAGAGAGTTTTAGAACCCGTTTGTTATAGCTTTTTTAGGGTTAGGGTTTAGATCAAAACTAGAGAGAATCTATTGAAATTCTCCAATGGAGAGAATACTTTCACCTTTCCATACCTGCCATTGAACATTTGTATGAGCATTAGATATTCATGAATTTTTGTAAATATTTATAAATATAATTTATTAAAAAAATTAATATCAAATAAAGGTAACTTTATTTAATAATTTAAAGTTTTACAAACGAATTAAAACAATATTACAAATAATATATCAAATTATTTAAAGGTTTTTGGTTGTTAATACAAATCCATAATTAAACTTGAACATTATACAAAAGAATTAAAAAATTATTTTTTTCTCATTCTCTTTTTCTTTTTACCTGTTTTTTTCATTTATTTTCTTTGTACTTTTGCCTATTTTTTGGCAGGTCGTGGGACGAAAAAAAATATGCATGTTAGAGTATAATAGCTAGATGACATACTAGCTCAATATATGGATTAGGGGCATGCATAATTCTTAATCTAAGCTTGTTTCAACTACACGTAAATAGTTAGGGAGGTAAGAGCTAGGAATGCTATGCTCAAACTCTCAGACAGTCTCCCTTGAATATTCTCCTAGCCATGAAGCCACATCATCCTTTTTTAAACCCTATGCTTGGCACCGACTCTGCTAATTTAGAATCTCTCTCTAAAACCGCAAACCACCAGCCACCACTATCCCTCCACCTCGCCCACTAAGCGTCCCACACCGCAGGTCATAACTAGGCATCCAACCATATCTCTCTGTCGTATTAGTAAGCCACTACCTCACCTCCTTAGTCGCGCGTCTAACTACCATCCTTCCCTTCCCATTCAACCTTTCTTCCTCTTCTACTTTACTAGCGTCCAACCCTCCAACGGAGCAATACTGACGACAGACGTCCGCTAGCCACACCTTACCATCACCGTATATCCCTACCAGTTCCTTTGTGTCCCACCTTTCTTTAATTTTTTTTTACTTTATTTCCCTCTCTCTCCTTTCATTCCCAATCCCAACCATTCCACCACCGTCAACCACCAAGCCAATAAAGTCACCGCTAACACCAAGAAATATAAATTAGTCCTCACAACACTACCCAAACCTCTCTCAACTCAACCATCAAAATTCCCTCTCCTTCACTGCCAGCTTAAAACACCAAGCCTCAGTGGAGACTTTTCATAATAGCATTGTCGTCGGCAAAGCTGCAGAAGTCCCCTTCCCTGAAGGATTTGATTTGGCCATGACATACAACGCTGAATCTCGAGAAGATTACTCAATCAAATTGAATAAGTCTTTCTATGGAGTAAAACAATCTAGAAGCATGTCGTATAATCATCTTAGTGAATATTTGCTGAATGAGGATATAAAAGTGACTCCATTTGTCCGAATATTTGCTGAATGAGGATATAAAAGTGACTCCATTTGTCCATGTATTATTATGAACAAATATGAAAATGGATTTGTCAGAATTGTTTTTTATGTAGATGACTTAAATATTATCAGAACACCTGAAGAGCTTCCAAAAGTTGTAAATTGCTTAAGAAAAGAGTTTGATATGAAGGACTTAGGAAGGATAATGTTTTTCTTAGAAGTACAAATTGAGTATTTAAAGAATGAAAATTTTGTGTATCAAGAAGCTTATATGGCCAAGGTTCTTAAAAGGTTCTACATGGACAAATCACATTTGTTGTGCACTTCATTGGTTGTAAGGTCGCTAGAGATGTGAACAAAGATTCTTTTAAACCTTGAGAAAAGGATAGATCATTGTTTGGTTCTGAAAATATCATACCTTAGTGTTATTAGGGGAACTAATATATCTTAGTAATTATAGATGACAATATATATACATCATTTGCTGTCAATTTATTAGCAAGCTATTGTTCTCCATCTACACGAAGACATTGAAATGGAATCAAGCATATAATTCTTTATCTTAGAGGTACGATGGATATGAGATTGTTTTATTCAAATGATTCCAAGATAGACAAAACTCATTCTCAATTGTCTATCCAGTTACAGGAGGCAGCGGTTCCATCATTCCATCAATGTTTCTTTCTTATCTCTGAAATTCAGCGCCTCGCTCATTAGTTTCATTCGCTTAGGTGGTCTCATGTCTAAAGGGGGGGGAAACCAAGTGGCTAATGTTATGACCAAGTTTGGGATGTCTTTAGGAGACAAAATGACTGTTTTTATATGTGGCTCCAAAATTTATTTCTCTACGTCTTTTGAGTGATTATGCTTCTATCTGCTTTCTGCAGGACTTGTAGATTTGTCTTAGGCTTCTAACCCCTTTATCTCACCAAAAAAATTTGATTCTTTCCCACATAAATTGTTTATAATTATTGCATTGACTTGTGCATTGCACGCGGTATATTTTGACTTCTAAACATTTCTATAAAACATCTATAAATAGTTTGTTAATTAAGTCACTAATTACTATTTTTACATTAATAATTTCTATTTTTAAGTTACTAATTATTATTGTTCATAATAAATTGTTTGTTAAATATATGGTTAATTATCATTTTTAAAATTGAATACCAAAAAAAAACATAAATATAAATCATGGTTGAAGTAGGAAAATAATTTAAATAATCATTGTGATGTAATATTTCTACCAAACTAAAGTTAGAGTTCCTGGTAATAAAAAAACAACGCATTTTTAAATATATATTCTTAAAAATATCGTAATGCGTGCAATGACTTTAATAGTAAAAAATAAGTAGTTGTCAAAAAAGGTATACAGTAAGTGGACAATTTTTTTTTTCAAATTTTTCTTTTTTATCTAGTTAACGGAGTTCACTTATCTGGTTAATGGTTCACATTATCTGGTGAATGTCAACCCTGAAACTTAACACATTCTATTTATTTATCTGGTTAACGAAGTTCACTTATCTGGTGAATGCCAAACTCACGTTCTATTTATTTATCTGGTTAACGAAGTTCACTTATCTGGTTAATGGTTCACATTATCTGGTTAATGACAAAAAAAAATTTAACCAGTTAAAAAAAATCTAAAAATAATAAAAAATAATTTTTTTTGGAAAAAAAAAGTTGTCAAGATCTGATGCATCGTATGTCAAATGCGACAACCGTATATTATACGTGTCTGTGTCAAAAAATGTGTTCAAAAAACATTTTTCTTAGTTATAAATTATAGAGTATAATTTACAATATAAAACATATATAATAGATATATATTTTATGGATTTAATTTATATACACTGCCAGTGTAAAAATATTTTACACATGCAGATGTGTTACTATATCATTTAATGAGTATAACAAGTTATGTATTTTTAAACTCATTGGATGAGGTGGCAACACATCATTAGATGCATGTGTAAAATATTTTTACACCGAGATCATACAAAAATTAAACTCATATTTTATATATATTTTACAATATACATATATAATTTATAAAACCTATAAATATATAATATATAGAATATTATTTTTATAGTCTACTCTATCACTTCTTCAATGCACTCGATCCCAATTTCCACCATTTAGGGTTCCAAGTTCCCAATCTCGTTGCTGCACGACTCGACCACTGGAGACTGTCTTCCAACGCGACATTGTTCAACTGTTGGCCTTCGTCATTCCACCTCTCGTCAACCTTTATCTATCCACCGCACCGTTGATCGTCCCCCGCGCTATAATCCATTTAAAATTTTAGACCATCAAACCCTTCCAATCCGGTAATCCATTTTTCCCTTAATGATTTCTTTAATGATTTGCAATTATGAGTTATCTTAATGTCTTCTCTTGTCATTTTTGTATTCCTTTTTGCCTTTTTAATAAAATGTTGACGTGCTGCAGATGATTGGTAGGCTTAAGGGTGCCAACATAGTTGGGATTCTTGAGTTCTACAATGATGCTTGTGCATGTCAAGTTTTGCCTAACAAAAAAAATTACTCTTGTTCTTTCTTGATGGGTGGTTATTTTTTCCTTTTCTGCAGGATACAACTTGCTCTTTGCAAAAGCCACACTTTCAATTCCTTGACATATTTGAAGGTACGATCTATTGGCCATACCCCATTGGCCACCTTAATTTCTCATACATCCTTTTGCTCGTGTCTTTTTTTTTTGGTTTTGTTGTTCTATGAGTTGATTACTCTAGGGGTGTCAAAGCGGGTGAACCCGCCCCTATTCTACCTGCAATAAATAGGGGGTGGGTCATGTTAACCCACAAAAATAAATTCTTTTTTTGATTTTCTAAAAAAATAACTAGTTGGCAAGTTGGGCAAGGCGGGTGGGCCCAACGGAGTCCAACCCGCTTTGCCTAGGTTATTCAATCTACATAGGTATTTATGATATATTTTTACTATGTAACTTAAATATTAATATAATTTCTTGTAAAATGCCCGTCCCTGTCTTGTATAGTTTTGCTCTTAGGTTATCATATTTTATTTATATTTACTTCTATGACTTAAACATTAATGTGTTTTTATACAAAATTTTTATTCCTACTTGATGTAAATATTTACCTTTAAAACTTAATACATTTTCATGTAAAATTTACATCTACGCATAAGATATATTTACCTATGATCTATATGTTAATAATTTTTCTTATATAGTTTTCTAAGAGATATAAATATTTATCAATATATTAATAGTTGAAATTTATTCCGTTAATTAAAAAAAGCCAAACTCTAGTTGAAATTAAAAATAATAGTTAAAAATAAATTATAGGTTGTATAAAAGTCCTATTCAATTCCTGATATGTCAAATTCAATTCCTGTGATAATTAAGTTCCATTTAATAATGACGCCGGACAAGAAAATTCTGACTCATTATTTATATGAGAAAAAACTATGTTTTATTCAATAATAGTAAGAAGAATATTCGAATATAAAAAACAAATTGAAACATAATTCCATATATGTTATCTTTGTATACTTTCCTATTTTTTTTTGAACTACTTAATTACTTATTCAATAATAGTAAGAAGAATATTCGAATATAAAAAACAAATTGAAACATAATTCCATATATGTTATCTTTGTATACTTTCTGTCAAAAAAAAAGTTACCGAATTCGTCAAAAAAAAAAAAAATTCAAGTTACCGAAAAAAATACATATTGGACGATAAAGAAGGGCACAAAAGAGGAAATATTTATTAATGGAATTAACCAACACATTTTGATCAAAAATTAAAATGTATATAAGTATCTATTAAGAGGCTTAAGTAACACACCATAATAATGATTGATTTTGATATCACAATCTTGATAAAAAAAGTTAAGCCAACACGTCTTCTTTACATTCATACTATTCTCAGTCAGTTCATTTTAATTAATGTGAAATTTCATTTCCCATACTTTAATTTCCAACAATATAAACTAATTCTTGCCTTTAAAAGATTTTACTTGCACATGCCAGCACGTGTCACCTAACTCACCCCAATTTTCATTTTAAAGCAACTTTCCTTGTTGATATTATTATTATTGCTGTTATGTTTTCTTCTGATTGAACTTCACAATCGAATGCAACAAGGGTCCATGCATATACATCAATAAATCAAACCCGTATTATAAAAGTCAATAAAGACCTTACAGCCACACGTTCCGTGAAGCGGTAAACTATGATATAATTCCCCTAAAATAAATAAGTACTTATTTTCATTCATCCGTCCTCCTACCTCTAAACTTTTCCAAGGAAACTAGTGTTTCAGTCTTTTCATGTGCTTTCAAGTTATTATGTTTTATCTTGTAGAATTAGAAACAACCAAAGCAGGAGATAAAGTGGGGTAGCCCATTTTATTTTATTTTTTCTAAAAAAATTACCTGTTCACTAAAATACCTAATGGCATCGATAATGACGCCCCTAGCTAGTTCTTTATTTATTAATCTTAATTTTGACATGTCTTTGCCACCATTGGTTTGTTTCAATTTTTTTTCAAAAAATAACCTTATTTACTGTACTCCGTACATAACGAAGATGTGGTTGTGAATGCTCCATTTTGGGATTTATATTAGGTACAGTCATAATTGCATACAGTCGCACAATTAGTACATCTAAACGTCTAATTAAGATTAGATAGTCTGCACTTCAACTATACAAATCATACCTTAAATAAAATTTAAAATATAGACCGTCTGATCTTTGATCGAACAGTCCAAATGTGGTTGATTGTACGATTACATGCACCTATGAGTAGATCCAATCTAAATCCTCCATTTTGCTCCCTTTTGACAAACATGTTTGGGAGAGCCCCAAATCCTAAAAAAGCATGTAATTATTATCGTTGTGGCATCACACTCCTCACTCTCTCTGATCTGATTCATCTCCCACTACAGCTGTGTACGTATACTATACACACCACACACACTGTAAAGTGTAAACAAACAAAAACCACCATCCTTTTCACGGGAATTTTATTTAGCATCTAATAAAATCTTAACACTAGCATTAGATGCTCTCCCTTTGTTAAAGCATTGAATAGTGGACAAAGTCCACTCGCAATCCAATATTTAGTTGCGCGACGCGTAATCGGATCCCTATCATGAACCGTGATCTCATCACTCATACGCATACATCGAACAAACATGCCTTGTAATCATCATCATTAAACTAAAATAAAATAGAAATACTCATATACATCAACGTGTTAATATTCTGTGTGCTAGCAAAAACTTTAAGAAATGGGAAGAAAAAAAAAATCTCTACTCGGGGATTGAAAATAATAATAATTTCACAACCACAATCTCAATCCCAACATCAAAATTTTTGATACCTTCATTACCACAACACGATTACAATTGAGGTCATATCAACCGCATTTAACCGCAATTATGTGTAATATTAAGAATCGCGACCGAATTACTTATCATCTCTGTTACACACATCACCATAGGCCTATAAATACCAAGCTAACCTAAAAACTTGCCAAAATCGATTACCCTTTTGTGGTTTATCTTCCGTTCACTGAAAAGTATCGATTTTTTGCAAAAGTTTCTCAATATTTTTACACGGCACACACACATGGTTATTACCAAGAGGGCACAGCATGGTTAAAAAATCAAAATAACAGAATACTAGTACTAAAAAAAAGAAGAGAGCAGAAGAGAGAGATAGAGTTCTATTTCTCTCTCTCTCTCTTTCTCTCTGTTGTGTTCTACATTGTTACTTATAGCTGCATAGAAAGGGTTTCATTTCATAGTTCTTACCTACCCCACTAATCTGGGTCACCATCATCGTTTCGTTGGTGATTATAATTATTATTATTATTATTATTATAATATAATATTTGTGCTGTTCTCTTCGGTGTCGAAAGGTTGGAGCTTGTGGAGTAGTACCAACACACACATCATCTATGATCACAAGCGATTTTGCAGAGAAGAAGAATATTTCAGGTTAGATTTTTGATTCCTAGTCGTACCCTTTTTGTCCCCTTGTGTTGTTGTTGGATAACAATAACAGAACGGAACGGGAGCTGAGAGAAGCTGCAAGCTGTTATCTTTCTCTTCGTTTTCCGTGTTGTTGTTGATGAAAAGACAAGCCTCTTTGTTTTAACGTGCAATGTGTCACGCAGAATCTAACTCCACATGGTGAAATGCCTTCATCTCTCGGTTAATGTTTCTCACTTGTTGTTGTTCTCACCGACTCATTCTTCTTCAGATTTTGAATCGCCTTTTTCATCAACACAACAATGGCTTTCGATGAAATCTCGGCTTCAACTTTGTCTACTTCTTATTCGGGATCGTTGAATGCCCTTCTGAATGCGATCCTTGGATTACCTGTTTTGGAACTTGTTGCAATCTGTGCCAACTTGACTCTTCTTCTTCTGTTTCTGGTGAGAAAGGTGTTCTTGTGTGTTGTTGGGGGAAGAGTTCGGTTTTATAAGGACAACAGTACGGTTGGCAATGCTGGTTCAATTCGTGCTGATGTTGATGGAGAAACACGTGAGGTTCGAATTGGGACATGGTTCAAGTTATCGGTGTTGTCGTGTTTCTATTGTTTGTTGGTGCAAGTTTTGGTGTTGGGATTTGATGTGGCTGTTTTGATTAGGGAAGGGGTTAAGGAGAAGCTTGTGGTTGTGGATTTGTCTCTTCTTTGTGTGCCCCTAGTGCAGGGTTTGGTTTGGATTCTGTTGAGCTTCTCAGCTTTGCATTGCAAATACAAGGGGTCTGAGAAGTTTCCAATTTTGTTGAGAGTTTCGTGGTTTGTGTTGTTTGTTGCTTGCTTGTGTAGTTTATATGTTGATGGGAGAGGGTTTTGGATGGAAGGTTCTAAGTATTTGTGTTCTCATGTTGTGGCAAATTTCGCTGCCACTCCTGCTCTTGCCTTTTTGTGTATTGTTGCAATTAGGGGTGTTAGTGGCATACAAGTTTGTAGGAACGCTGAGAGTCAACCACTTCTTGAAGAAGAAGAAGAAGAACCCGGCTGCCTCAAGGTTACTCCTTATTGTGATGCTGGACTTTTTAGCTTGGCCACTCTTTCTTGGCTGAACCCAATTCTTTCCATTGGTGCAAAGAGACCACTTGAGCTTAAGGACATTCCCCTTGTTGCGCCAAAAGATCGAGCCAAGACCAATTATAAGGTTTTGAGTTCTAATTGGGAGAAATTGAAGGCTGAAAACTTATCTAGTCAGCCTTCATTAGCTTGGGCACTTCTCAAGTCATTTTGGAAGGAGGCAGCTTATAATGCCATATTTGCTGGTGTCACTACTCTTGTCTCATATGTAGGTCCATACATGATAAGTTACTTCGTTGATTACTTGGGCGGTAAAGAGACTTACCCTCATGAGGGGTATGTCCTTGCAGGGATATTCTTTTCTGCAAAGCTTGTGGAGACCTTGACAACTAGGCAGTGGTATCTTGGAGTGGACATCTTGGGTATGCATGTTAGGTCTGCTTTAACGGCCATGGTATATCAAAAGGGCCTCAGGCTATCGAGCTTGGCCAAGCAAAGTCACACAAGTGGTGAGATTGTTAACTACATGGCTGTTGATGTTCAGAGGGTAGGGGACTATGCTTGGTATCTTCATGACATGTGGATGCTTCCCTTGCAGATTGTTCTTGCCCTTGCAATTTTGTATAAGAATGTTGGAATTGCTTCCATTGCGACACTGATTGCTACAATCATTTCCATTGTTGTCACTATTCCCGTGGCTAGGATCCAAGAAGATTATCAAGACAAACTAATGGCTGCCAAGGATGAAAGGATGAGAAAAACATCTGAGTGCCTGAGGAACATGAGGATTCTCAAGCTGCAGGCTTGGGAGGACAGATATCGAATAAGATTAGAGGAAATGCGTGGAGTAGAGTTCACGTGGCTTAGGAAAGCCCTCTATTCTCAGGCTTTCATAACTTTCATGTTCTGGAGCTCTCCTATATTTGTTTCAGCTGTCACTTTTGCTACCTCCATATTGTTGGGTGGTCAGCTGACTGCAGGTGGTGTACTTTCTGCTCTAGCTACTTTCAGGATCCTCCAAGAACCTTTGAGGAATTTTCCGGACTTGGTATCAACAATGGCTCAGACAAAAGTTTCTCTTGATCGACTATCTGGTTTCCTGCTGGAGGAAGAATTGCAGGGTGATGCAACTATTGTCTTGCCACAAGGCGTTTCTAACATTGCTATAGAAATTAAGGACGGGGTCTTCTGTTGGGACCAATCTTTATCTTCCAGTTACAGGCCTACTCTGTCAGGGTTAAATATGAAAGTTGAAAAAGGGATGCGTGTGGCTGTTTGTGGTATGGTTGGTGCAGGGAAATCAAGTTTTCTTTCTTGCATCCTTGGAGAGATTCCTAAGCTTTCTGGTGAAGTATGTTGGTTTACTTCAGCTTTTAATTCCTTCTTTATTATTTTCATATCTGTTTATTGGAGTTTTAATCTTTGGATTTGTACCAGTTTTTACAAGATAAATTGGAATATTTTGCAGGTCAGAGTGTGTGGCTCTGCTGCATATGTCTCCCAATCAGCATGGATACAATCAGGAAATATAGAAGAAAATATCCTCTTTGGAAGCCCAATGGAGAAAGCAAAGTACAAGAATGTTATTCATGCTTGTTCACTGAAAAAGGACTTAGAGCTTTTCTCACATGGAGATCAGACAATTATTGGTGATAGAGGTATAAACTTGAGTGGTGGCCAGAAGCAACGGGTACAGCTTGCCCGGGCACTTTACCAAGATGCTGATATTTATCTTCTTGACGATCCCTTCAGCGCAGTTGATGCCCACACTGGATCAGAATTGTTTAGGGTTAGTTTTCCTTAGCATATAGTTGATGCTACTGCTTAAACGAATTGGATTTGGCTTAATCTATGGCATGGAACTGCAGGAGTATATATTGACGGCACTTGCAGACAAAACAGTCATTTTTGTTACCCATCAAGTTGAATTTCTTCCTTCCGCTGATTTGATACTGGTATGGCTATGTGAGTTTGTCTTGCACATTCATGCATTTATGTAATTAGAGGCAAAGTTAATGATTGCACTTCATTTCACCTTCGAGAATTGTACATTCCATGCATGATCCGGGGTTTAAGATGCCCTCTGGTATTTCAATGCGATGTTTCAAACTCATCTTATATCCTTTTTACATTCTTAGTTCTTTCATTTTGTATTACATATAGTCTGCGTTCAGGTTCATTAGGTGTATCAAGTTTCAAGATCATACTTGTGTAAAGAGTTTATGTTTTGAATCATGTTTGTTGATTTTTTTTTTTTTCAATATTCAATATGAAAACAAAGTAAATTTTGACAATTATACACAGTCTAATATTTACTACTTGACTGATAGAATGGGGAAACATTTATGATACAACACAGAGGAGCCACTTTAAAGATTGATTATATGAAATCATAAGTATCAGTGTGAGATGTTGCCAGATGTAGAAATAAATCTGGAGGAAAATTGATGAATTGTTGTGTGTCCATATGTGCTCAAGAAAGTGCATAAGTAAAGCTCTTTCCAATTGGTCATATGTTAATTAAATCCGTTGCTGATACTTTCATTGCTTTTCAAATTTCGAATAATGGTGGTTTGGAAGGTCTTATTTAAAGCTTATTTGGGCTTATCTCATGACATAAGCCCTTAAGTGTTTGTGAGAGCTTATGAAAATAGTTTATGATTAGTCCATAAAGTGTTTTCAGCTTATTTCAATAGGCTCTCCAGGATAACTTATTAAAATTGCTTACAACTTATATGAAAATAGTTTAATTGCATTCCCTCTTTAATTATAGAAATAGCTGAAAATCTATATTTCCTAGAACATTTGATTTGCAGTCCCTTTAACTAGCAACATATCTGTAATTATTTTTGTATATAAAGACATTTAATTCTTTAAAGGACTGGGAAGAATCCTCAGACAAATGTATAATGTCATATGGAATTTTTGTTTGATTTTCACTTAATAAAGTTTTAATTTCTAAAAGAATTTAAGAATGTATTGATATGAAGTGAAGATGATTTTTTGTAAATTAATCTTTCCCTTTTTGAAGGTTCTCAAGGAAGGCTGCATCATACAGGCAGGAAAGTATGAAGATCTTTTGCAAGCAGGAACAGATTTCAGAACTCTAGTTTCAGCTCACCATGAAGCCATAGAGGCTATGGATATCCCTGCTCACTCCTCTGAAGATTCAGATGAAAATTTACCATTGGATGCATCTGTCATGACCAGTAAGAAATCCATTTGTTCTGTCAACGATATTGACAGTTTGGCAAAGGAAATGCAAGAGGGATCATCGGTTTTAGATCAAAAAGCAATTAAGGAGAAGAAGAAAGGAAAAAGGTCGAGAAAAAAACAGCTTGTTCAGGAAGAGGAGAGGGTTAGAGGTAGAGTCAGCATGAAGGTGTATCTTTCATACATGGCAGCAGCATATAAAGGTTTATTGATTCCACTCATAATCATTGCACAAGCATTATTTCAGTTCCTTCAGATTGCTAGTAATTGGTGGATGGCCTGGGCTAACCCTCAAACAGAGGGAGACCAGCCCAAAGTAACTCCCACAGCTCTTCTTCTTGTTTACATGGCCCTTGCTTTTGGCAGTTCATGGTTTATATTTATAAGGGCTGTTCTAGTGGCTACATTTGGTCTGGCAGCTGCGCAGAAGCTATTTTTGAAGATGCTTAGATGTGTTTTCCATGCACCAATGTCTTTCTTTGATTCTACACCGGCTGGAAGAATCTTGAATCGGGTAAATATTTTTTCTCAATACCAGTTTCTCCTTGTATGGTATAGACAGTAATAATGTGTCATCTGTATCCCTCCAGGTTTCAGTTGATCAAAGTGTTGTGGATCTTGACATTCCTTTTAGACTTGGTGGGTTTGCTTCAACAACAATACAACTTATTGGTATTGTTGGTGTAATGACAGAAGTTACATGGCAAGTTTTGCTCTTAGTCGTCCCAATGGCCGTTGCTTGTTTGTGGATGCAGGTAATTAGAGATCTTTCAGCATAAAATCTTTCAAACTGCTTTACAAAAAGGCTTAAACAAAAGAAAAACTATTGTGTTTTGCAAAAAATAGAATTTTATTCAAGATGTAAAGAGAGGATACATTTACAAAGGACTAGTAATTTTCCAATCTCATTGCATTCTTTTTAACTTTTTGATGTTTGCCTATCACCCCATGTTTTTTGTTTTCTGAATTGTTCTAACCGTCAACCAATTCCATTGCAGAAATACTACATGGCTTCCTCAAGGGAACTGGTCCGTATTGTAAGCATCCAGAAATCACCAATTATAAATCTTTTTGGTGAATCAATTGCTGGAGCATCCACCATCAGAGGATTTGGACAAGAAAAAAGGTTCATGAAGAGAAACCTCTATCTTCTTGATTGTTTTGCACGACCATTCTTCTGCAGTCTTGCTGCTATTGAGTGGCTCTGCTTGCGGATGGAGTTACTGTCAACCTTTGTATTTGCTTTCTGCATGGTATTACTCGTAAGCTTCCCCCGTGGAAGTCTTGACCCTAGTAAGTACTTTGTTCAAATAACTTGTTTTGTCTACTTATTTTCACAAGTGATATGTCTAATCCTGAAAGATTTAAGTTATCTAGAATCATTAGAAGTTAGATGGTATTTGGCACACAGACTGAATGGAATAACCTGTTCTATTTTGTTCTCTTTGGTTCCACCCTTTTCAGTGGAACTAAAATATACTACCCTTTTTTTATCCTTTGTCTTGTACTGTTCCACTTTTAATATGCACCAAACATAGAACAGAACTCATATCATATGTTTTGTACTGTTTTGTTCCAACTTGGATACCAAAAGCTGCCTTAGTTTTATTTTCACAAGCGATGGTTGGACATTTTGCAAAATGCAGTAATGAAACAATATTCTGTTGCTTATTACTGTTAATTAATTTTTCTGTATAGGCATGGCTGGACTTGCTGTGACATATGGTCTGAATTTAAATGCGCGCTTATCCCGGTGGATACTTAGCTTTTGCAAACTGGAAAATAAAATTATATCTATTGAAAGAATTTATCAGTACAGTCAAATTCCTAGTGAAGCGCCAGCAATTATTGAAGATTCTCGCCCTCCATCCTCATGGCCTGAAAATGGGACAATCGAAATAATTGATTTGAAGGTACCAAATCAGTTTCATATTTATGCATTTTGAATTTATTTTAAGTTTTACATTATATCTTTTTTTTTTTTTTTTTTAGAGGTGGAATAATTTAGTCTGTTGCTGCTTGGTGTATGACATTTACTCTTTTAGTATCTAATCCAAGCTGTTAGCCGTGTTACATGTAATAAAATATCCTTTTTGTGATTTTGTTACTGCAACCGGCTATTTCTGATGATACTGCACCTCCATTCTCTTACCCCAACTCTGTCTCTCTTGAAGGTCCGTTACAAAGAAAATCTTCCTTTGGTGCTTCATGGAGTATCCTGCACATTTCCTGGTGGGAAGAAGATAGGGATAGTTGGACGTACTGGCAGTGGCAAATCTACTTTGATTCAAGCATTATTTCGATTGATTGAACCAGAAGGTGGAAGTATCCTTATAGATGACATTAATATTTCAGCGATTGGTCTTCATGACCTTCGAAGCCATCTCAGTATCATACCACAAGATCCAACCTTATTTGAAGGGACTATTCGAGGCAATCTTGATCCTCTTGATGAGCACTCAGATAAAGAGATTTGGGAGGTTGGTATTACTTATATATGTCCATTTGAAAGAAGAGGTTTTGCATGCTCATATTTAGTAACAGCCAAATTTATTATTATTACTATTATTATTTAATTAATTGAGATGCAAATATTGTTAATAAGGCCGGAAGAAGGAATGAGAGAGGTCAAGATATCTAAACTGGGAGAACAAACATAAAACAGATATTAGAAAAGGGGAAGAACTTGAAGTCAATATAAAGAAAAGTCTCCAATACTTTACAAGTAACTTATACATTAAACTTCCTCTAACATCTCCACCAAGCCAAGCACAGCTTCCACTCTCTTATTATCTAACAAACTTCCTCTGAATATGTGCCTTACCCAAATAAAGGAAGAAAACCCTCCACAGATGTTAACTTATTTCAGTTCTTAATTTGAAAGGTGGTTTGTTTACTCTTGATGAATGCTGCTGTGTGCTTAGATGCTTAATTTTCAACTAAATAAACAAAACACATGGGTGGGCCACTTTATATCTTTACTAAGCAAGAGCTCATATCATATGAAAATACACCAATAATTCATGTTTGAAAATTATGACTATCTAAATAGAAGTTTATGCATTGTGTAATTGTTGGGTTTTAATTTTTCGCAGGCACTGGATAAGTCTCAGCTTGGAGAGATCATTCGCGAGAAAGGACAAAAGCTTGATACACCAGGTAAAGTTGCAAAATCCACAGCATCTTTCTTTCCCCGCCCCTTAAAAGGAAATAGAGAAGGAAAAGTGTTTGGAGTCACAAGCATCTTAACTTGTATCTTGGAACCTGCAGTTCTAGAAAATGGAGATAATTGGAGTGTAGGACAGCGGCAACTTGTTTCTCTTGGTCGAGCTCTATTGAAGCAGTCAAAAATACTTGTACTCGATGAAGCAACAGCATCGGTCGATACTGCCACTGACAATTTAATCCAGAAGATTATCCGAACGGAGTTCAAAGACTGTACTGTCTGCACCATTGCACATCGTATCCCTACTGTCATTGACAGTGATCAAGTTCTGGTTCTCAGTGATGGTGTGTATAGTAACAGTTGTATCTTATATTCTTCTATCTGTCTTCTATCCTTGTTTTTCTCTTCATTTATACATCCACTGGCTTTGCATTATATATGGTTCACCAGGTTGTGCTTGTGAAGATTTTTTATTTTTATTTTATGTTTTTGCAGGTCGAGTTGCTGAGTTTGACACTCCTTTACGACTATTAGAGGACAGGTCATCCATGTTTCTAAAGTTAGTGACTGAGTATTCCTCGCGGTCAAGTGGTATACCAGAATTTTAGATCAGATAAATGTCCAAAAACCTTCAGTGTTGGTGGTAGCCAGAGCTTAAAGACAGTTCAGAAGTCAAAACAGCAGGTGATGCCTCCCTTGCATCTGCATTCGGCACATGCATAGACAGAAAGTGAAAATGAATAGAAGGAAGGGAAAGAGGTGCTTGCCTCCTCATCAATCAAACAAGAGATTGGAAGAAAATTAGGTTGATTTTTCCCTTTGAACAAATTTGAGGAATTCATGCATGGTTAGCATGCCTTGTAACACAAAATAAGATGACCTGTGATTACAGGGGAAAGCAAGTATGGGTTTCTGAATTGGGTTTCAATGATGTGCAATAAAGTAGTTTGTAGAATGAGGCATTAGGATTTTGCTTAGTTAGAAAACTGTAGAGTTAAAACGGTCCTGTGTATTACACAATTTCTTGTAGAAAAAGTTCAGAAATAAGACATTGCAAACTCAGATCCCCCCTTCCCCCACCCCCCCCAAAATTGATTATTGGTTATCTTTTCTCTTATCCAAAGTTATTTAATTTTATTAAATTTTTTCATTTTGTTATTATGAAGTGTAATTAACTGTTGTGTCCAGTATCTCCAGACTGTAGTGAAGAATCCTTTGCAAACACAATGCTACAAAAGTTATTTGCTTGTGTTATTTGGATGGTTTATGTGGTTGAGGTGGGTGGAAGGTGAAAACTTGAAAGCTGCTTATATGGTGGTAAAGGCTCCTTGATCTACCCAAAAGAATGCTTATTAATTGTGGGCCATACTGATAAGGATGCGATGGCAGGAGCTAGGAAATGTGTGGGTGAATGACCCTATTGGTAGATTTAATGCAACCAGTGCTATAAAACTCCCACAGTGGTAGGGTCCGAGAAAGGGTAAGCATTCATTGTGAGTCAATTATAGAGTGTAGACTGTCTTTCCTTATTTAACAACCCACCATGTTCAACTAATAGTACTAATGAGCTTGCTAAAGGAACCTTAATATATACCTTCAAAGCTGTTTTATGTTCTCTCAAGAGACTCGCCCAAGTTTTAGGAGCTATCTTTACTGGAATTTGAGGTATATATTTGGATTTTGTACCTAACTTATATTTATAAAACCGATTTGTAATGTAAGGTGTGTGTTTTGCTTATAAACTCTTTTGAGTCTCATCTCTAGGCAATGTGAGACTTGGGTTTTTCCCAATATACGTCCTCAGGCCCAATACTAATGAGTTTGATGCGTGTATAATGTGGTGGGTAACCAAATTGATCTAGGATAAACTTTGATACTATATTAAAATTTGGGTTTGAGTCTAACTCAACCCTATGAGCTATCTTATGAGGCGTGACCTAAGTGGCCCGATAACGGGTGGCCCAACAGTCGATCTATGATACCATATTACGATTTTAGGTCTAACTCATTACAACCTGTGAAACCCTCTGCTAGGGTTTTTGGTCTTAAATCTCTGCTAGGTTTTGTCGACGCTATTGGCGCCGCCCGACCAGTGATTTCAGCACCGTGTTTTGACTCCATCCCCATTCCATTGTGTCCTCTCTTCTTCATGCGACGCGTTTGAGCTTTCCTTGGGTTCTCGGCGGCGAGAAGTGCGGCTACCTCCATGCCCTTTCTCCTCTCATACGGCGGTGGTGAGCCACCACCCACCTCGGCCCCGGTTGGCATCTGTCCCCCACCAAAACCACCTGATGACCTAGAACCTATCATCCCCCACCGGAACCCCCTCTGTACCACTACGGCCGCTACCCTTCTACTACACAGTATGTCCACAAATTTGGTTTTCATCATCCCACTGACGTGATTTCCCTCATTTGCAGAAACACAAACCCTCACCATGACTCCCATCTCCTGATCTCTCGCACCCCACATACTCCCTTGGATCTTACGACGCCACTCTTTGTGGTGGAAGGTTAACGCCCTGACTCTAATCAGAGCATTACCTACTTAATTAAACCTGAATCTGGGATTAACCGTAGTAAAATTTTCGTTTTGACTAAATAAGACTCTGAATGCATAAGAAATTACAAACAATTACACTATTAAAAGACTTCTATCAAACATTACAATTTAAATACAATGTGATACAAAAGACTTTCAATAAAGACAACTCGACTCGTGATCCGGTACTCAAGGTCTTGCGTGGCGGCAAGACTGAGCATCCTGATATGCTCTAGGCTTCTCTAACTGCTAGGTACCTGAAAACAACACCCCAACATAGTGAGTTATATAACTCAGTAACATAGGACTAACATAAAATATTTTACCGTTGTTTCCAGCCAAACTTGGTGTGCGAAGTATGGAAAACTCCTTTGTACATAGATACAATTGTCAACTATGCTAAAACAATCAACCAATCACTTGCCACAATCACAATAACATTTTATTAAAACATTAAAGCAACATGACAATCTAGTATGTAACAGCCTGGGTCCCACTGAAGGGCTGCCAGCGGCATTGGGTCCCACTTTGGGCTGCCAAGCCAGTTGCTGCTATTCATTATGGTAACAACCTGGGTCCCACTGAAGGGCTGCCAGCGGCTTTGGGTCCTACATTGGGCTGCTAAGCCAGCTGTTGTTACACATAAAACTCTCCACTACAACCAAGGATTTACCGCATGGTCTTAACCACTGGGCTTTACCTCGCATTGTAGATCTATCCTATTAGAACCATTATAAATTCAATAGCCCTAATCCTTTTTCTCTAAGCTTTTAAACACACTTATGTTCTAATAACTTCTCTAAGGGAATCCTATGATTTCCTTTGATCTCATATGATTTTGAACACTAAAAATAAGTATTCATGGTCTTAAAAGCCCTAGAAAAGTGAAAAAACACAATTCTACATAAGTTTGTGCGCGTACATTCTGCTGCTTGCTTATGTTTCTGTGCGCTTTGCGCGCGCTTAGAGTGCACATCACACACGTCTCTTCTTCTGCTTTCTGTTTCGGCAACGCGCGTCCCCTGTAGAATTATGCAGAAATTGCATTTTTCTGCTTCTCCCAACTTCAACCTCTAATTCTACTCAATCCAAACCATTTCCAGTCAATACAAGACCCAAAATCAAGGCTTATAACATGGCAAACAGAAAGAACAACTCATCCAACATCAAACCATAAACTAGCATATGATTCAATGTCATAACACTAATTCAACATGTGAATAACATATATCAAACTCATTTCTATTCTAATTCTCTTACTTATCTCATATGTCATCTATTACATTAAACAATGAGCATATCAATATACCCAAACCCAATTCATGCTTTTCAACCATTTCATGCTTAGAAACCAAGAAAAACACACAAATGAAAAGGGAAAGGAAAAACTCTAAATGGTGGGTCTTATGGTTGCCCAAACCTCTATGTGAGAAGAACTCACAATTGATACATTGAACTTCAACTCATTCTCAAGGTTCACAGCTTCTACCAATTGGAGCTCTATAGAATTCACAATGGGCAAACATCACATACATGTTTGTGGGGGGTTGGGGGTAGCCATCCAACCCTTAACCAATCCCACTAAAATATTACAAATTCTACTCATTAAACATTCAACATTAAGAATTGAATAAAACCTAAGCACACCTTAATCAGATGTTTTTGAGGGGAATCCTATGTTACCTTTGCTCCCAAATGCTTTGGGATGAAAACCCCTAAATTCTAGGGCTTGGTTACCCAATACCCACCATTAGAGCTTTAATCCCTTGCTTCTTCTTCTTTCTTGAGCTTCAATGGAGGTAGAACCTCCTTCTTCTTCTTCCATTTTCGAGCTTCCTCTCTCACTGTCTCTCTCTCGTTCGATCTCTCTCTCTCTCTCATTCTGCTTTTCTCTCCCGTTCACTCTCTCTCTCTCTCTCTCTTTCTTTTTCTCAGTTTTCTCCCTCAGGAGCACCACCGCACCGCCACCACAGGGTCGCCGCGCCGTCGCTCCCCTCTTCCCTCTTTTCCTACATCGCACCTCCTCCTCCCTTTCCCTTCTTCTCCTTCTCTCTTTTTCTTCTTTCCCTTTCTTCTTTCTCTTTTCTTCTTTTTCCTTTCTTTTTTTCTTTTTCTGCTTGTTTCTTACGCGGGGGAGGGAGTAAATGAGAGAGTGGGAGGGTGCTAAGTTAGAGTGCAAGGGAATGTGGTGTACGGTGGGATATAGGTATAGATTTAATAAAAATTGACCAATAAGCCCTTATTTAATTATCATAATTTACTTTTTGATCCTTAAATCAACCTTAGGTAAATTAATCAATTAAAACCACTCATAAATAAGTAGTCTCACACTTCCTTAATTATTGGGAATAATTACTATTTTACCACTAAGGCTTAACTTTGCATTAAAAACACTAGATTGAAGGTTGTTAACCTTATTAATCCTTAGGGATTAAAACCCCTTTTTCACTTAGTGTTTTTAATTACCAAGCTTTAGAAAGTTGGGGTGTTACAGAAGGGTCCTCAAAACCTAAGGTTCTTCCCGTATCCAGCCTCCACCAGTCCATTAGATCCATCAACAGATTGGTTCAAGGAGAACATGAAGAAAACACATTCTTTTGGGGTTTTGAACAGAAGGATCGATTCTAGTTTCCTACACACTAAGTGCTTGAGAAATTGCTGCACAGAAGATTTTGTTCACCCTGCGTAGGTATTGGTCATTTTGGTTTTGCATCTCTAGTCTTAGATGGTTTGTCCTGCAGGAAAGGGGTGGTTAGGAAGCTGGAATTGAAATATGGACTTGTTGTTGATGACCCCTTGGTCCACTCTAGACATATGAGGTCTTTTGTTAAGTACGAAAATTTTCATAAGAATTTATATGTCTTGTGTGATCCAAAAACCCTGTTGAGTATGATCATTAGGAATGCCCAACTGAAAGCTCTAACTTGTACTGGTTTGGTTGAAGATGTAGGGAAATCGCGCAATAATCAAAGATAAAACGCAGCCAAAACAAAATTTCCCTTCCATGGATACTTGCAAATGGTCGTGATTCAGGGATTACGTTGGTTACCTCTTGTAGCGCAGACCGTTGCAGACGAGAACTGGAGTCGAGCACGAGCATCGTACTGATGACAACGCCTCTACGCAGTCCACACGAACAGACTTCGAATGGGAGCAGCCACCGTCTACTGTGCTAGCTGACGAACGGAGCCGGCAGTCACGAACGCACCCAAGGTCTCTCAGTACTAGGGATGACAATTTGACCCAGGCCCACTGGGTACCCGCAATGAGTCAGTACGGCTAGGGTTAATTCCTTGTTTTAACTTTTAGCTTAAGTGTTCTATTTATAGAAACACTTAAGACTGACCTAGCGGTGCACCGTAGCTTACCATGTGCTGCGTTGCTCTTGACTTACGATGGTGCGTCATAAGAGCGCACCACTGAATAAAACGAGTCTTACTCAGTTATATTTAATCTCCCATTAATCTGTTCTTATGTGTGTGACCCTGTAGGTTCTTGTAACGTTGGTAATAATATTAAATCACTATTTAATATTATAAACAGAGAGCGGTGTCTAGCAACACATCACTGCTACCCAAGTAACGAGAATGTCAGTGTTATGACGTAACCTTTTCGTGATAATGATCATGTGTATAATTACCCTTTTGCCCTTATATCTATATTGAACACAAGGCATAGTGTGTGTCACCCTTTATAGTTCAACATTATATTCCTTGATACCCAAGTAGACTAAGTAATAACAAATAAGATCAATATCTCATATTGACTTATTTCAGCATGGCCATGCATTTTACAGTCATACTCTATCAAGGGGCCCACAGATATTACTCCTACTATGTAGGAGGGGCAAATCCCATCTAGGTCACTCATGTCCCTCTGCGTGACTCGTGGAGTGCCCAGTTAACCGACTTTATAATTGTCTTGTTACAGACAATGTTTGACGACAACAAAACACTCAACTCCTCATATAGGGACCATAGTGGTTTCAGGTCAAAGGGTGGAATACACCATTGTCACTATGAGAACAACTTACGACACTTACATAACGCATTATGTAGTATTCTCATGGCGGGTCAATCCAGTACACAATTACACTAATGTGTACCTATGCAGTGACTTGATATCTCATATCTATAACCTGTGAGATAAGGTTATCAGTCTACCCACATAATAGTCTTAATGTATTATTATTGCCCTTATTGATAATAATACTCGACTACGAATATTTAAGAGTGATTTCTATAGTATCTCACAACCGAGTCATCTACTCGATGTTCTATTAAAATTGAACTTTTACTCAAGGACTTTATTACGTTGAAACAAACATAATAACTGAAATGCCTCATATAATAGATAAATAACATGATACAAATTATAAGTTCAAAAGGAACTACATTGGCCTCTAGGGCTTACACTAACAGAAGATTCACAGAAACACCACCATGTTAGTATGAGTCAAGCAAAAATAGAAAAATGTAGTAACAAACGCTTAATTGAGAGCCCCCTACCTTCTCTCCGTTCCTTCCTTGATACACAATTATGCATTACAGCTATATAGTGCATTTGGAGCATACTGTCAAAAGTATTAAGAAGTGGAAAAATTGATAAAGAAGGAATAAGTAAAGTACTTGATAGGGGCTCTGAACCAAAGATTACTCAAACCAATGATGAGCTTCAAGTGGGAGTACCTTGCATGAGGGTTCATGTAGAAGGGCACAGGGTATATAGTTTTTTTATGACTTTCCGTCCCCCAGCAAAACCACCGGATCGAGGTTTTCGTAGTGTTATTGTTGCGTGGTGCTATGCCTGTGGTTTGGAATTATCTCAAAACTAGTTCAGGCAAAGTTGTATTGAGGGGACCAATCTGGGTCTAGATAGGTCTTGTTAGGACTTATTAGTTAATTCGGTCAGAAGCAACTACTATGTGTTTGTTGGTTTTGTTTTTGTTGCTGTTGTTTTTTTGTTGTTTTTGTTGGTTGTTGTTTGTTATTTGCTGTAGTTGTTGTTAGTTGTTGTCGTATGTGTTGTTATTGTTTCTGCTCTGTGTGTTTAGTTTTGATATTTAGGCTAGTTAGGGTCACTTTGGATGCTTTGATAAGCATTTGTATCAGCAGCTGTCCTGATCTATACTGATGGATCTATTGGAGACATTGCATAGGCTGATGAAGACAAGTTTGCACAGAACTTGGGACTATTTCAAGTGTGATGCAGCAGTTATGCGATCTATTTGGATATGATCTTGGCCAGTGGTTTTTTCTTGGTAAATTCAAAACTGGTTGTTGTACTGGTTTAGCCACAAATACCTTTGCAATTAACTGAGAAAAAAGAAGTTAAACCAATTAGAAAGACTACAGTTTTCAACGTTTCCTTCATCTGCTAGTATTCATGTCTCAACCTTGAAAGTTTCAATTGGCATGGCCTGACACTTCTGAGAAGTTGTGAAGTAGTCCTGGTGGAGTCGAAGAAGACAAAATTAGTCTTATCAGTTCAATTTATTGTGTTGTGTCAATATTAGGCTATGTTTGGCATGGCTTTTTTTTGGCTTCTCTTCTCCTTTTAAGGAGAAGCCAGGCCAAACACATTTTAAAATAAGGTCTTGCAAAAAATAAGTAGCTTTTTTCCTTGTACAAAATTTGGAAAAACGGAGCTTCAGCAAAAGCTACTATCTGGAGCTTTTCGTCAGCTTGTGCGGAACTTCTCGACCAACACCCACTTCGAATCAACGACAATGTCTTCCCTTCGGTTTTTATCTTATTTTATTTTTTCTCTCTCTTTTCTCTTGGACATAAACATGATGAGCTGCTAATGACTTGTCTTTCGTGGTGTCACCACTGCGTGACATTGGTAAATATCGATATTGATAAACATCACCAGATCCATCACTATTATTGATAAAAAAATCGATAGTAATCAAAAAAATATTCATCACATACGTTTGTTTTTAGAGTTACTTTTCGCATATATACTTTTGTAATTTCATCTTTTTAGCTGTTAGTTTTTTAAATAAAAAAAATTAAAAAGTATAATATTAAGTTACATTTTAAAACAAAATGTTTTTAAAATGTTTCATTGAAACTATTTTGAACATTATCTCACAAGAATTATTGATGAATTATTTTGAAAGAATTTACTTTTTATTTTTTAATAAACATTTGATTATTAGATATATGTTTGAAATCAGATGTTCTTTATGATATTATTAAATAAAATTAGTTTTTTAAAAAATATTTTACCAATCACCATTTACCTTAAAAGTAGTTTTTAAGCTAAGAAATCATGAATATTACCAAACAACTTTAGCTTTATTTTTAAAGCTCTTTTTTTTAACTTTTGCTTAAAAGTAACTTTTAAGCCAAAAAAAAAGCCGGGTCAAACGCTGCCTTAGTTTTTAAGTTAGTGTGTAAGCTTGTAATGTACCCCGTTAGTGGGTAGAGCGTTTGCTCTTGTGTAATGTTTTGAGGTTGTTGCCTTTGAATGAAATATTACACTATTGACAAAAAAAACCGGTTTGTAAGGTGAGAGGTGCATTTTGCTTATAAACTCTTTTGAGGCCTCATCTCTAGGCAATGTGGGACATTGATTTTTCCCAACAGAATCTAATTTGTATGCTCGATCAGTGTAAGAATCTTTTATACATACATCCAATAATGTATGAATATGACAAGTCGTGTTTTTAAACTCATTAAATTGGGTAACAACATAATATTGGATGACTGTCTAAAATAATTTTACGCTGATGGTGCATATAAATTAAAGTGATACTATATACACGTAAAGACAATCATTACTATTCCCATGACGTCTCGTATGTAAACACATCAAAAAGAAGAAAAAGGGAAGTTGCAATGTGTCATGTATCCGATCATGTCCCGTGAGTATCCATCACATATATACACACACTGTCCCACGCCACATTGGTGTGTTTTTTGGTTGAAATGGCTGCGGTTTCTACATTGTCCTCCTTGTTGGAATGTCCTTAGTAGCCCAAACTTAGAAATGTCGATGAACTTTTATGGTTTGTGTTAATTTGCTGTATATTGATGTGCCATGAAGTGATGTCTGTGTTTGTACTTGTTGTTCTGGATAAGAACGTAGATTATGGTGGAAAGGGTACTTCACGGTGGTGGAAAGTGAAAGAACATTCGGTGATAGTAGTGCTCCAAGTTCCGGTGGAAGACGTCGGTGGTGACCACCAACAAAACACTCCAACGCCCAAATTAGTCTCTAGTCGAGATGGGTGAGAGGTGTAAAATAATGCATACCTGAATAGGTGAAGGGAATTAGCTTATATATCTAGGTCATGAGTAATGGCTTCTATGAGAAGCTATGTCAATTGGGCTCAAGTTAAGTCGAAGCCCATTAAATTGTATTTAGGCCTTGTATAGGTCCGGAACAGAAGCCCTCCAAGTCGGTTGCTATGTAATGGGGAGCCGACTTGTGAGCATGATAATTTTATCAGGCCGCTAACCTGCATAGGTTAGTTAAAATATACAAGATGCACGACATAAGTGTGTGTGATTCATTGCGTTTTTAATCAGCATGGTGTCAAATTTGAAAAATTTGGCAATTTATTTTGATTTGCTAAAGTGTAGGGCAAGTTACCGAGATTTGTTCCTAGTCGAGCTAAGAAGCTTCTAGGGATTTGATCTTGTCGAGGCACGAGGCCAAATGTATGAGATTCACCCTTGCTTAAGCTGAAACGCTCGGCGGGGAATTCGACACCTGGCGCGAGGCCGATGTCAAAAGAGAAGGATTCGCTCGACGGTCTGGCTCGGGGCCGATATGCTGGAATCCTACACTTGGCGTGTGGCTAATGTCAAAAAAGGAGGATTCGCTCGACAGTCTGGCACAGGGCCGATGTGCTGGAATTAGACACCTAGCGCAAGGCCAGTGTCACGACGTCGAAAGCTTGTCTATAAAGCTGAAAAGTCGAGATTCTCTTCTCATTGAGCGTGGAAGCTCGGAAGGGGAATCCTAGTCTCACTGATGCCGAAGTACTGGATTCTCTCGCGACCAAGCATGGGAGCTTGGAAGGGGAATTCCGGTTCTCTCGCGAAACCGAGTAGTCATGTGAAGTTGTTTTACTTAGCCGATTTGGGCGTTATCTAGTTCCTGCATAAGAGGAACATGCACAAACTCCAATTGAAAAATCATTAGTAATTATAGCAATTATCAAAACCGCTTATTGTGAGTAATAGATTTTCAAGCTATCCGAAGTGTTAGACTTCAGATTTTTTGTAGTTGATGAATTCCCTTTAACTCTAGTCCTTCGTTTGGACCGATCTCTAATCTTTGAGTCTCCTCAGAATATAACAAATAAACACACAAGGCAAATGAAACATGTAGGTGAGGAACAAATATAGAGATGATACATAATTATAGAGGGTTGGTAGTAGTAGATCTCATCAAAATAAATTGTGGAATTGAAAGACTGAAAATGTTTTCTAACATTCCATGCCTGTCAAGTGGAATGTGTAGTAGGAAGAAGTGAAATAAATGTGGGTTATGATTTGCCAAAGTTCGGGACACTCGAAAACTTTTGGGACATCATATTTTAGTCTTAAATCAAACCCATCATTTACTCATCTCCATGGCTGAATCTATATCCTAAATGCCTCTTTGGTCGTGATAGACAAATGGATTTAGTATTTCAAAAACAGCGAAAACATCTGCGACATATTTTAGGGACAAGCAGAATGTTCTATATTTATTATTTGCTATTGAAAAGTAGCAAGAACCTGAACCTATTTCGGCGATGGTGATTCTGGCCTCCTCAGAGTCAGTAGCAAAGGCTCATTAAATTCTTGGAATTCAGGTCTTTTGAAATTGCAAAGCAGTGGCAGTTTCTGTTTTAAGGGAGCTACTAGCTCAAAAGATTAATGAGTAGGCCATAACTGATTTCTTCATTGTAGAGAATGGGAGAGTTAAGAACCTCCAACGTTGATGACAATAAATTTAAGGTCATCTGGCATGTTCAACTCGGTGACCGAAAGTAGCTATTGGATTTTCTTTAACTCCAGCTCCTCATTCGGAATAGATTGCATTCCTTGAGGTGGAGTGTTAGTGTTGTAGATTATATTCCTTTGAGTATAGTCCTGCACAAGGAAAAAACCACAACCTCCATAATATGACCATATCATCGAATAAGGATAGATTTTACCCATTAGGGATTGAATTTCTGCTTCACCGCATCTAATAAGGACATATTTCCTAGCGACCCAGCGTAGGAGCTCGGAGGAGGAATTCCGATCTCGCTGATATTGGAGTACCGGATTCTCTCACGACCAAGCGTAGGAGCTCGAGGGAGGAATTCCGATTTGGTTGCTCGGAGTTAGATCCGATTTGGTTGCTCGGAGGGTTCTACCCGGCCAAAGGTGGTCTTCCTCTACCCCGATCTATGGGAGATATTCCCTTAGACGAGTGAACGCTAATTTGGTGTGACCTACCCTTGAAAGACTGGCTAGGTCGATTAGGTGGTCTGCCACGTGTTCCTTGGATGGCAATTTCGAGGTTCTACGGGAGTACTATTTGACTTCCCGAGCTCCTTCGAAGTCTTTGATGAGAATTGTAGATTTCGGTGTTAGATACCGAACTGATACTTTGTGGATCTCTGGGAGTATGACCTCCCGAAATCTCTCGAAGTGCACATGTAGTCCGTAGAGGCTGATGATGGTGTACCGGATTCTCTCGCGACCAAGCGTAGGAGCTCGGGGGAGGAATTCCGATCTCGCTGATGCTGGCAGTCACTTTCACTTGAAGAAAAAGAGAGACACAATTTCCATCAAGATGATAATTCAGATTTTATACCGCAGAATAGGGCTCTAATTGGCTCCATCTTATCTTTCCTTGTACAATAAGAATACAGAAAAACTCCAAGCAGATATAAGATTATAACAGTGACAAGTACTGAGTTTGTTGGATTGATATCCATCTCAATCAGGATGTGATTATGCTCTTTATTTGAGCTAATCTCTTGAGGTAAGGTGAACATGCTAGTGGATGTCACCATTGGCTATTGGCCTTTGATTGTCATTTTGCATGACTATATGTTGGAGAAACTCCAGTTTAACATTTTCTCTGCAGCTAGTTGACAATGCTTCAAAATTAATGAGAAAGAGCACCAATATTCCTTAAAATAAAAGAGATTATGTAAGCAATGATTTAGAAAAACATCATCTAATATGAGGACTCTCAATTAAATTGGTGAAGTCATATGGTTCTAGAGACCAAACAGTGGTGGGGCCAAACAGTGGTGGAGGGTTCAAGCTTTGCTGGCTTAGCATGCTGAAATCTTTCCACAAATAGATAGGTCAGTGAAAGAAATAAAATATATGTTTAAACCTAGTTCAGGCAAGAAGTTAGAGATCTGGAGCTGCAATCGTGATGGATTGAGCTTTCCTGATATTATATTCCGTTCAGTGAAGTCTACAATTGATGTCATGACCCTCGTGAAATATTAGAGCTCTTACAATAAACCTGCACAACAAAATATCAGAGGAGCATGTTTTTGAAACAGCATCTAAAATGTTAAATTGTTTGGTTCAATGATAAGCTCTTTAGTTATTGCCACCACATAAAATGTTAAAGCACTCCATATTATGGTAAGAAGTTTTTCCACTGGGCTAGATGGCATGTAGGCGTTATATTGTGATCATTAATTCTTATGACCGGAGAATGTGCTTTGCCCGGTTGGTGGAGCCCAAACATTGCTCTTTACAAATCAAACTTTCCAAGACTTGGGCCTCGATTGGACAAACGCCACTTCGGCTCCCAACAGTGGCAGAAGATTTAGGAATTGGCACTCACTAGTTCATGCTTATTATTTCCTGCAAAATGAAAACATACACAAACTCCAAGCAAGCAATATGTACTAGTGGCAGAAGTTTTGGGAGTGTGATTGTGCTCTTCATCTAAGCCAATCCTCTTGGGGAATGGCGCACATGCTAATGGATGTTGCTTGTAACCCTTTACTTTGTTATGTACGAGGACATTTTTAGAAGGGATAGGGAAAGGAATATTATTATAAATATATTCAACAACGAGGATTGTGACTTCCCTGTAACATGTATTGCCGGTTGTTATTCATATGCAGGTTCAAGTGCAAAGACACAACAACAGGTAAATAATAATTAATAATGACGTTTCACATCCCATGCCTCTCATGTTTGAGCGCATGCGTTTGTGAAAATGGAAAATAAAGAGGCTTTACAATCAGAAGCCATTACATGAAAAATGTAATCATGTTTCATGGTTTTCATGCATACCAAATAGCCATATAATCACATACAGCTCAGACTTTCCCTTTTCATAAAGTATACGAATGCTTAGAGACCAGCCTTAGGATGCTCAGTGAGATGCTGTGATTACTATATTGGCTAAACACAAGTAATGACATGAATTAAGAGAGGACATTATTGAAAATTGAAAGTCACAACAGTTTTGCAAAATAAGTGAAACCTTTGCTGCCATCCAGGATCTAACCCAAGGCTAACTAAAGGTCGTTCTTCTATGTCGACAACAATTTTAAAATCTTTGTTAGCCAGACTTAGCATTCACATTTTGCAAAGACCATTAACGAAGACATTATATGTTGTTAACACACCAATTTGTCTATATTTATAGGACATTTTTAGTATCTAATCATACTATTTTGCACTAATTAATGCACAAAGGTACTTATTTATGTCTTATTATGTAGAAATATCATGAAGACACCACTCGGAGCAAAAGATACGAAAAAGGACAAAAATTTGGCTAGTTTTGGAGAGTTTTAGCACTACTGGACAATCGGTACGTCCTGACTTACCAATGGTACGACCGTACCTAGAGCAGGACCTCAGTAAGGGCGTACCCCTTCAGTCTGTACCACCTGACGCCAATAAAATAGTCCAGTACGGCCATGCCGAAAGCAGTACGGACGTACACAAGTGATGTCGGAACAGCGGCTTCGCGCAGTGCGGGTCAACGTCATTAACGA
Organism: Calophaca sinica; assembly: GCA_037113605.1. Taxonomy (NCBI): domain Eukaryota; kingdom Viridiplantae; phylum Streptophyta; class Magnoliopsida; order Fabales; family Fabaceae; genus Calophaca; species Calophaca sinica. The sequence goes on from CM073733.1 coordinate 21,477,354, forward strand.
AGCTCGATGCGGTAGTACCTGCGTCCCTGTCGGTCATGATTTAAAGCCAGATGACCTAATTCACAGTCTAGTCTATAAATAGGGGCTCTTAACATGTTACAAAGATCTTTTGACGAATTTTTGAGTCAAGAACCCCCCAATTGTGATCTAACAGGAAACCCTTGCCCATTTCATTGAATTCTTGTCTCCTTGAAGCTTGGTGCCATCTCGAATCGCCACTGGAGCTTGTGAGGACATGAAGAACGTGCTTAAGGACCACCGTCATACCGAAAGGGTGTGCCGGTTTAGAATTTATTCTCTTGTTATGGATTATTCTGATTTCATATCCTTGTTTATGTTATTATCATTAGTAATGAGTTGCTAAACCCATCACTAGGGGTGATGGGGGATCTTTTACGATACTCTTGATATTTTGTTCTTTAATTATATCAGGTTCTATTGATTGTTTGAGTATTTTATTCCTATTGTGTTTAATCCAATAAGGCCTGATCAACCTTTATCTAGTTGGTTAATTGTGGTAATAGGATCATAATTAGTTAACGGAACCATAGGATAAAAGAACTCGCTTTATATGCCGGATAGGTTAGAGCTTGTTTCTAATCAGTTATTAGATTAACAAACCCACCTGAACTTAATGCTTTTTTCCTTAGTTATCTTCCTGGATCAAACAGAGTAATTAGTTAGGAGGAAGGCTATTGTACGCGAGGACAACCTCTAGTAATTTAGAGTGGGTGGTTAGTGCTCTTGCATGATAGATAACTCATTTTAATTGATTAATGAACTCAAGGGTAGAGTATTGGCGAACCCGGTTCCCCCTAGGTTTTCCATAACATAGTTAAACCGTTCTAGCATTCAATCTATTTATTGCTTTTATTCCGATTACTGTCATTACTTGCTTATTCATAATCTTTGCTCGCCTAATAGAATAGAATCATATTAAATCACTGGTACTCGCTCATTCTCTATGGGTTCGATATCCGAAGTCCTAATTATACTCTACTTTTATTACAAGTTACGATCAGGTGCACTTGCCTGAGCCGTAACAAGTTTTTGGCGCCGTTGCCGGGGAATGATTGCGATATTAATCGGATTATGGATTTTATTCGCATTAGGCATAATTTTATTTAGTCATTTAATCTTATGTTATTTTTATTTAGTTCTAAGACGTTCTAATTTGGTTTTCTTTGGTGTATGCAGACAAGATCTCAACATCCTGAATTTATTTTTGATCCTGAAATTGAAAGAACACTCAGATTATTGAGAAGACAACATTTAGCAATGGCTAAATAATTAATGTTGAACGAGTACTTCACACCAGCTACAGATGTGGCATACAGTGTCAACTATCTAGCAATTGAGGCCAATAATTTCGAACTAAAGCCAGTACTAATTTCTATGGTATCTGCAGTGCAATTCTCTGGCTTATCTTCTGAAGACCTAAATTCTCATCTTAAGAGATTTCAGAAGGTTGCTAATACTGTCAAGTGTGAAGGAGTAACACCGGAGGCAATCAAATTAAGACTGTTTTCGTTCTCACTGCAAGGGAAAGCACAGCTATGGTTGGATTCATTCTCACCTAACTCTATTACTACTTGGGAGAACCTGAAAACTAAGTTATTAAATAAGTACTTTCCTCTCGCAAAATCTGCAAAGCTGAGAGCTGACATGTCTGGATTCACCCAGAATGAAGGAGAATCAATGCATGAGGCATGGGAAAGATTTCAAGATTTATTGAGAAGCTGTCCTCATCATGGTTTCACCAAGTGGCAGCAGCTTCAGATTTTATACAATGGTTTCAATATGCAAACTAGAGGAGCTATTGACGCTGCTTGTGAAGGATCTTTCGGAAAGAAAACACCCACTGAGGCTTTTGATATTATAACTGAAATGGCTCAGAACAATGCTCAGTGGTCATCTAATGATAGACAGCCCAGAAGAAAGAACCAGCAGGCAGGTATTTACAAAGTGGAAGCCAACACAGCTCTAGAAACAAAATTGGAGGCAATGACTAAGAAATTAAAGACTTTGATGACAGCGCAAACCCAGTCTAATTCTAAAAATGATTGGGGTTGTATGGCAATTGAAGGTCAATTGGAGGAAGTCAATATTATAGGCCAGAAAGATTTTGACCCAAAATTGGGAATGCAAGAGGCTATGCAGAAGTATATGCAGAGACACGGACATCCGTGTATGGGAGTTTTAGCCGGTTTTATGGAGAAAATTGAAGAAAGACTTAAGGCTATAGAAAACAAGACAGTTAAGGCATCTTGCAATTTCTGTGGAGTAACAACTCATGATTCAAAGGACTGTACTGAGGAGGTGAATTTTGTTAGGCATAAGCAACATAATGACCCATACTCAAGCACCTATAATCTCGGATAGAGGAATCATCCAAACTTCTCATGGAAAGATCAACACAGATCTCAGGGCCAAAATCAGAATACTTATAAGCCCCCACATTTGCAAAATCGTGCTCAGAACGATAAAAGTCCCGGAGAAAATGATATTAACCATGTTATGGGATAGATGAATGAGAGGTATAGCAACCTGGAAAAAAATAGTCACTAAGCAAGCAGCAGGACAGAAAACATTGAGTGAGCAAATGGCACTTGTGTTAAAAGCAGTGACTCAAAGAGAAAAAGGAGCACTCCCAAGTCAAGTAGAGCCAAATCCCAATGAAAAGTTCAATGCAATCTTCATGGAAAAGGAGGAACTAAAAGAGGAGAAGACTCAAACTGAGTCTCAGCAGGTAAGTAACTCTTCCCAAGGTTTTAAAAATTCTTCTGAAGATAGGCAGAATAAGAGGTTATTAGAAAAACTTAGAAAGTTGTCTGTCAATATCCCTTTGACTAAAATTATCTCTAAAGTCCCTAAATATGTTAAATTTTTGAAAGAAATAATTTCTAACAAAAATAGGATAGAAGATGGGATTGTTAAGTTGAATGAGGATTGCTCTGCTATTCTTTTAAAAAAATTACCACCTAAGCTTAAAGATCCAGAAACTTTTGCTGTTTCTTGTTCAATTGGTAATAATACATTTAAGGTGATTTAGGCTCAAATATAAATTTAATGCCTTTGTCTGTTTGGAAGAAACTGAATTTGCAGGAACCACAACCTACTTACATGTCTCTGCAATTAGCTGACATAACTCTTCTTTACCCAAGAGGAATAATAGAAGATATGCTAGTCAAGGTAGGAAAATTTATTTTCCCTGTGGATTTTGTAGTCTTAGGTATGGAGGAAGTCAAAGATGTCCCTATTATCTTAGGAAGACCATTCTTAGCAACAGGAGATGCTACCATTCAAGTAAAGAAAGGAACCATGACTCTAATAATTGAGGATGAAGAAGAAGTATTTAATATATATAATTCTAATAAAATTTCTCCCTCTAGTGCTTCTTGCTATTTCTTGTAGGATATAAAAGTTGAAAAAGGGAAAGAATTACAAGTTGAAGAACAAGATAGTGGTTCCTTAGAGCAGGATAAAGACATAACCCCTTCTTTGATTTTGGATGCACTATGTATTCCTAAATTTAAAGGATTTGATAGTGATGAACCTTTTTGTCATTTATTGCATTTTTATGGCTTGGAAAAATCTAACGATCTTGCAGAAGCCAAAGCAGAAAGAATAAAGCTCAAATTATTTCCCCTTACTCTAGGAGGAATAGCAAAAGAATGGTTCTCGATATATCCCAAGTGCCACTTTTCAAGTTGGGAAGAATTAAAAGAAGAGTTTTTAAGAGTTTTCAAATCCACACCAGAAGAAAGAATGGACCTATTCCAATTTTTCCGAGGATTCAAAAAAGACACTCAAGAGGAGTTTACAGTTTTAAATTAGACCCATCTTTAATCTCAGAGGTGTCAAAATTGCAATTCAAGGGAACCACAGGACAAAATCCTATTGAGCACATGAGACAGTTCTGTAAGAAGATAAGGAATACAAAGTTTGAAGGCCTGTCTCCAGATGAGGAAAAACTAATGGTTTTCCCATTCTCATTAGATGAGGAAGTCAAGATATGGCTTTATTTCTTGCCAGTTGAGGAAGTAAAAACTTGGAACAACTTGGTGAAGACATTCATTAAAACTTTTGCACCCAACTTTGAGAAGCCAATTTACATCTGTGAAGACTGTGGGTACACAATGAACCCACCAAAAAAGTGCTCAGGTCCTGCATGGATGGACCACTTAGAAAAAGGTGATTACTTTATTGTGTTTCCCAATGGTGAGAAGACAAAAGGTAATGTTAAGGACGAACCATTGCCCACCGAGGACTAATTTCTAAGTCCTCCGACCCGTCAGGCTCGGGACGTTAAACAAGCGCTTACCAGGAGGCAACCTTTGTTACTAACATTTTTATCTCTTATCTGTTTGTTTTATTTCTATTCTTATTTTACTTTATTTTTATTCACTTTAGGAATATTTAAAAATACAAAAAAATTACAAAATTTAAAGATCAATTTTTTTTCCCAGAAAACCAGTAGGTACGGGCCACCTTGCACCATGTACGACCGTACCACACGACTTCACTTTAAAAAACGTGGAGAAACAGACAGGTACGGCCGGACATAAACCAGGTACGGTCGTACCTCGTGTCCAGAGGTTGAATAAAAGGTAAACAGAGAGAGATAAGGGCGTACCTCAACCTCGTACACCCAAAACCTCTCAATTCGAGCACTTTCTTCTCTCAATCTCTTCGCATTTCCGCTCACAAGATCATCCAGGTACTGATTCTAAGCTCAATTTGTGGATTGATTGGCTGTTTTCCCGGTTATTTTAAGTTTTTAGTTAGTTTAGGTTTTTGATTTTGTTTAATTCTAACTTTAGGTGATTAGGAGTAGTTTTTGCTTGGTTTTGCATGCTTAGAGACCCTAGGAATGGTTAGAGACTTGAAATCTAGGCTTAAAATTGAGAAAATCTGGCCATAGGGTAGATTTTTCACAAAACCGTAGCGCAAAGATCTGCCAGTATTTATCAAGAACAAAGCCGCATCTTGGTGGCCTTAGGGTCAAGATCGACCATAGGTACGAAGGCATTCGTGGGCCGCATCTGACCGTACATAGACTTTAAGTCAGGCTGTACTGACCTATTAAATTAGGGCGTACTTAGAGCATCAGTATGGCCGTACATCACAAAGCACGGCCGTACCTAACACAGGTTTTACTTGAAAATTAATTTTTTCCATTTTATTTTTGCAGGAAAATGCCTAAGCGCCAAAAGACTGACAGTTCTTCTTCTGCTGCTGTAGCAGCATGTGGCTCTAGGCCCGTGCCTAACTTTATACCAGCACAGTTCAGAGACAGATATAGGCAGCTGTGGGATTTCCACACCCACACCCAGAGATACTTAGACTTTGATGCCCTTCAGTAGGTCGATCTGCGGGAGGAGGTGGAGACCCTGTTACGGAGGATAGGATGGCTCCAAGAAGCCTCACTCAGATAGCCCTTCTACGTGGAGGTAGTTATAGATTTCTCAGCCACCTGTGGCTACCAAATGAGGGACAAAGAGCCTCAGCGCGCAGACGGAGAGGAGGAGCTGGAGCAGGAGATTGTGGTTACTTTTTGGATCAGTGGGACTCACCATGAGATCACTTTGGTCGAGTTCAATATTGGACTAGGATTTGAGACAGTGCAGTCAGTTCAGATGCCAGAGTATTTGGAGGCCCTTCTGGAGATCCCAGATGGATGGCAGGATTCAGAGAGTTTGAAAGCTCTCACTGGGGATGACCACTACATTCCCAGCCGCACAAAGGCCAGCAGGATTAGAGACCCATCTGTGCGGACAATGCACAGATGGATTGCCCGTTCCATAAACGGGAGAGCCTTGAGCGACGGCATGGTCACGAGGCCAAACTTATTTCAGCTGTGGGCCATGACAGAGGGACACCGCTGCGACGCCGAGATATTTTTCTTACGGACGTGTACCCATTGTGTTACCTATTCCAGAATTCTTGCCACCGACCTTCCATCGCGTCGTGATGGTTCCCTTTTGTTATCCGTCGCGTCGCGATGATCCCTAAGTAGTGAGATTCCATTTTTGCCCTTCTGGCTGTTTCTAGTGTTTTCTAAGCCTTTCTAGGTCATTCTTAAGCCCATTTTCTTCCTAATTAAGGTTTTAACCTCTATTTATTACTACTTAATCATCAACCCAATACTATTAAAGATTATCTAAAAATCAGGATGTTACATTACTACCCCCTTAAATAATTTTTGTCCTCGAAAATTCAGCGGTTGTTACTACTTTAGAACTAACCTTATTCTTACCTTGACTTTTGCTCAACTTACCATCCTATCTTTATTAACGGTTTATCCAATTATTACGACTTCTACCATTGTCAACTAATTACTGAGGTGATCAATCTCGTAATTTGTTAACAATGTGAAGTCATAATGCTAGCATAAACCATCTCAACAACTTATCCTTTTTCAACAAATTTCTCAATGAAACCTTTAATAGTACCATGGTTAAGAATGCCCGAGTTCTTTCTTCACCACTTCCTACTAGAAATTTCATGAGAACTCACCACATCTTGGAATGCATCTACGACTCATAGTATATTTAACAAATACTTACCTTGGTCATGACTACTACACAGCTACTGTCTTCCTCGTCATGTGTGTAACTGCCAATCACAACATGAGAGATAATACAGCTACTACAACTGACATAATTGACGGTCATAACACGAGGAACAACACAACTAACAAGTATTCACCATGCGTGCAACTTTCACTCGCTGCATGGGAGACAACACAACTGACAACCACTCGCCATGTGCGCAACTGCCGCTCGTCACATGGGAGCTAACACAACCAATAGTTATTCATCATGTGTGCAACAGTCGCTCGTAACATGGGAATCGACACAAAAACTGACACTCACCATGTGTGCAACTGCCGCTCACAACATGGGAGACAACACAGCAACCAACACTCACCATGCGTGCAACTACCGATCACGACATGGGAGACAGCTCAACAACTAACATTAACCATGCGTGCAACTGCCGATCACGTCATGGGAAACAACCACTCACCATGTGCGCAACTACCGTTCACAACAAGGAAGTCAACACGACGACCACAACAGACACTCCCCATGTGTGCTACTGCCGATCACAACATGGGGACGACACAACTACATGTAATACAACTACGACTCACAGTATGTACGACTGTTGTTCATGATGCTATACAACTACTACTCTTAGTCCAATGTTCGTACTTATATGCAACTGTCATTTGACCGTTTAAAGCACATTATTTCTATTATGCTTACAAACATTCTCCCTAATTCATTATCAACTTAATTTTAACAGTTCTACTTGTTTACCATTTAATCAATCCCTTTTTTCATTCTTTCATCTTGAAATGTCAATTAATCTTACCAACAACATTTCAATCATCCAATACTACTAAGCAAACAAGCAACTATTGACATTCATTATAAGTCGACCAGAGCTTACAAGCAGAAAATATTTATACATAAACATACCTGTTAGTAATTAAAAGGAAAATAGGAGCATAATAACATAAAGCTATACACAGATTTATTTAAGCAGAAGATGTAACAAGGATGAATTAGAAGTTAAACAGGAATGCAAATTCATATAAGCAAAAGATATACATATAAGCAAGAAAATTTATTTATACATTGGTTTTAGCAAAAAGTGATAGGGTTCTATTTACATGAGAAAGATAACTTTCCCAAAACCGATTCCGCTAATCAAGGCGGGGAGGATTTAGTTCCTCACATGTTACCCTAAGAAGTGTCACTTTCTACCTACGAGGTCGCCTTTTGTGATCTCTTAGGTCTTTTTAGGGTATCCTTCCTCAATCCTCTATCTTTCTCTACATCTATCTCCTGTCCTGTGGGTATTGTTCGCAGCCTATATTCTCGAGAAATATGCCCTGGTTTCCCACACTCAAAGCATATGTGTTTCTTAAAAGAGCAGTCCTTCACTAGGTGTGGTCCTTTGCATTTAAAACATTTTCTCGAGTTCTGATGCCCTCTTTGGATAACTCATATCTACTGCGGAGGTTGGCCATCTTTGCTTCCATTGATTCCCTCAAATTGATCTCTATTATCCCATTCCCTTTCATTTCTTTGCCCTTGACCCCTTATAACTCCTTTTTTCCAAAACTCATCCTGCTGACGATCGATGTCCTCTAGCTCCATACAACGCTCTACTAAATCGGGAAAACCAGTTAAACGTAACGGTGTTACTAATCGACGAAGTTCAAGTCGAAGCCCATCTTGAAATAGTCGGCACATCCACTCTTCACTAGGGCTAAGCTGGTAATACTCAGAGTATTTCACTAGAGATTCGAATCTAGTGGCATATTCCCCCACAGTCATCCTTCCTTGAGTCAATGCGTTAAACTCCCTAGCTTTCTGTTGTCTTGCTGTCCTGGGAAAATACTTCTCTAGGAAGCATTCTCGGAACAGTTCCCAGGTAATAGCTCGTTCTTCAGCCTCCGGAACTCTCTTTCTATTCTTCCACCATCCCTCAGCTTCACCAACCATCATGAATGCAACATACATCTCCATTCGATCTTTACTACAGTGCATTGCTATCAATATCTTTTTAATCTCTTGAATCCAGCGTTCGGCTTCTTCAGGATCATATTTACCCTTAAACTGAGGTGGTTTTCCCTTCAGAAAAACCATCAACCCAGTATCTTCCATTTTCACTTCCCGTTGCTGCCTTATGACTTCACGTTCTTCCCTAAGCATCACGATCAACTCTGCGTTCTGCTGAGCCTACTGCAGAACAGCAGTAGCCAAATCCCTTAAGGATTTTTCATCAACAAACTTCTCCTTATGGTTTTCTGGATGAGGAGTTTCTGTTTCAATTCCATCATCAATCGGGTTACTAGTCTCCTCTGGAACGGTTCTGGTAGCATTCTCCTCAATTCGATCCATCCTAGTCGTAACCGCCTAGTTGATAAGATTGACGATACTTTATTATACGGTAAAATCTAAAATAACTTTATATTATCAAAATATTTATATATTATACGTATATAGATTAGATAACGACTTCTTGCTCGCATGAGTCAATCTTTCTCAATACTGCCCCATACTCTTCCTTGTCTCCTCCATCACACGTCCTCAATTTGCGTTCAAAGAGAGAGATCCTTGGTTTCCGCCAAGGGATCGACGTAATGTACAAGGTATAAGGGAACATATCAATATGTGCCCAATACCTTGAGTCATAAGAAGTAGTCATCTTTATTTACTAAAATAAAGATAACTGACTTAGCGAACATTCTACCCTTATCCAGACATAATCAATGTCCGGTGGAGACTCTACTAGACACAGCCAATGACAACATCCTAATGACCCAACAGTCCGGTTAGGACCGAACTGCTCTGATACCATAAATGTAACACCCTGTTTTCGAAGTGCTACAGTAATAAAAATAAATAAATAAATAGACATTATAAGTATACTAAAAATAACATTTTATTTGTATTAAATATATTTTCCAATATAAGAGAGTAAAAAGCTTTACGAAACCCGTGTCTTGGGCCCACAAGTTGTTTAATAAACATATATAGACTCTAACTTATTGACTTTGACTCACTGGATATGACACGTAACCGAAACGAGCTTCTCTTACTGTGTGCTCTCTATACACTCTTAGCGATATCTTCATCCACGTATGTCTGCTTTATATAGAAATATAATACAAAACAAAGAAACAAAAGAAAGGAGCTAAGAAACACAATACACACTATAAAAGTGGGAAAGTAGAAATAGAACGTATATACAAATGGCACTTACAAACATAACAAATCAGTGTTTACCTGGAATCACACTCGTTATCTTTTAGTTCTGCATTATTAAACCTAGCTTCATTGACTTTTCCCTCATGCCCTAACACCTACTAGTATCTTATCCAAAACTACTCTGTATCTAACTATTAGGTTAATAGCGTTACTTTCCTTTCACCACTCATAGTAATTAAGTTTATCCTTCCAGTTAAAGTCTAATAGTAATTATTCCATATTCTTCTTATATCAATAATTTACCTCAATCATAGGCAGAGTCAACAGTCCAAGACAAAGTGTATTTCAAACATCAGACAACACAAGAAGCACATTATCCAACATATTATTCAACAACATAATCACACAGATACCAACAATCATTAGCAACATGGCTCATCAACATCATCAGTCAACACTTCCTTAATCAGCACCAGCTACCAGCAATCATATCAACATCATATCATCCAACATTGATTATTAACTTATGGATTAGCCCTAGCGTCGCTTAGGTGACTAACCACTGATATGTTATCAAACAGTATACACAAAAATCATAAGTTGACTATCCTAGGGTTTTCCATACACCAATTATTCCTATGGTTGACAGACCTCTGACAACTGTCCTCAGCTATCACAGGCCACAGTCCCTCTCCTGAGGTACTGTTGTTATCAACTGCTAGTAGGGCTTGGGTCACCCTACGCACATTTATATATACTACTCTATTCTACAATCCCTATAGTGCGAGGTTTCTTGCTCCCACCTAGATAGAAGACTGTTGCAGCCGCTGTCACCCTCTGCGTCCTCACTGCTTCTGCTACTCATACTACTTTTGCTACACGTATACCTACTGCTGAATATTCCTATTTAGCCTACTAAGCTATTCTCATCCTCTTCCCTTAGAGGATTACCCACTAAGGACTTTCTGATGCACCAGCTCCTCACTTGAGGCAAGTGCAGAGCATACTTGCTCCCTAGTGGCCTCCCCTAAGTCCCACTCCTCTTCTCAATCTCTAGAATTACTTACTAAGAATTTTCTGATGTGCCAGATCCTCCTCAAAGGCAAGCACAGAGCATACTAACCCTTAAAAGCTCCTAAAGAGAGAAAACTAGAGAGAGAAGAGATTGAGACATACCTGGCATAGAAGACTGTTACCGCTCGCCTTGCCCGCGTCCCGTCATTCCTCTTCCTCCAAACCTCCTTCTTTGCTCTCCAAAAGCACAATTGGAGAGCTTGGCTGAAATGAGGAGGTCGAGCTCTATTTATAGACCTAATTTGGTCCTATCGCGTCGCGATGGGCTGTAGGCAGAACTCTCGTCGCGTCGCGACCATCACACGTATCGCGCTCTTATTAGCGGTGTTAACCGACTCGGTCACCGCTTTACCTGTTCTAGAATTCTACCGACCTTCCATCGCGTCGCGATGGTTCCCTTTGTGTTATCCGTCGCGTCGCGACGATCCCTGAGTAGTGAGATTTCGTTTTTGCCCTTCTGGCTGTTTCTAGTGTTTTCTAAGCCATTTTAGGTCATTCTTAAGCCCATTTTCTTCCTAACTAAGGTTTTAACCTCTATTTATTACTATTTAATCATCAACCTAATACTATTAAAGATTATCTAAAAATTAGGATGTTACACAGGGTGCCCAAAATTGACCAAAACGATTCCCAGCAGGCGCAGGGCACCCACCTGCACCTGTTCGTCCATATTGTGCTGCATTTTTCACCTCTTTAAAGTCTGAATTAGCTCAAGGTGTCTTCATGAAAGTTGAACTATGGATATTAGCTTTCCAATAACGCATGTTTCATCTCATTTGGACACCTAAAACTCCAGATATGATTGAAACATCGAACAGGTGTCAGGCTGGGGCAGCATCACCTTGTCAACGTGTAGCACAAATTACCCTAACTTAGAGATTGATTTAGGTCTCGAGTTCTTTATCAAAGTTGTAGATAATTCAATTATGTTTCTAAAAAAGACCAAGATCATCTCATTTGGATGGGTGTAGCTTCAGATATAGTCTTTGGAGTTTGCTATACAAGTTTTGGAAACCACATTCTTATTAAATTGTGCACCATTCTTGCCTCTTTCAACACCTTCAATCAAAACTTCACAAATGAGGTTATTGTGCTCAAGATTTTCATTCAAATCTACCAAATCCTCAAAATAAATTAACAAATGGTGCATGCTTAATCAACATTAAATTGAGGTAGAAACAAAGCATAAGTTATGAATACATGGTGATTTCCACTTCAAAGAGAATATAAAAATTAGATAATCTAGAGGATTATCACCACCCCAAACTTAATCTTCTGCTTGTCCTCAAGCAAAATAAATCAAAAACCAGGGGCTGGAGTGGAAAACATGAAGTTATCCCTACTCTACACTCTCATCCATAACTCAATCACCATCTCAAATTTTCTACAAGGCAAATGCAATCACCACAAGGCAAAGTCACTTCATCAACACTCATGCATCACAATCAAGCGAGCTTAGTGACTAAAACCATTCTCAACCAAGGGCAACACAAAGCAATCATTCTTCTCACAAGGTTATGTGTTTCTCTCATCTCTCGAGTGTTTAAGGAAGCACACTCATCATCATTCACATGCAATCCCTATCATAAGCTTGGCAAGCTTCTAGATACACAAATGCAATATCAATGTCACACACTACAAGAAGACTTTATAGGTTGTAATGAGGCTTAGGTAAGGGTAGGATGAAATTTGGGAATTAGCTAACCTAGTTAGAGTTAAGAGACACTTTTCTCACTAATGTTTCACACCTTTTTTTTCACAAATAAAACCCAAAAAGGAAAGAAAAATAGAAGATTAAGCACACTTCTGTTTGCTTCTTTTTATATGCATTTTTCTTATCACATATACCATTTTCTTTGTTTTTTTTTTGGTTTCTTTTTCTTTTTCAGTACTTGACTCTTTTGTTTCATTCATTTTTTTTAACAAAGAAAAGTTAAATATATATATATATATATATATATACCAAATGTATACCCACCCAAAACTTAGAATGTTGCTTGCTCTCAAGCAACCCCAAATTTAAGATAAGACCATACCTCCAAAGAAGGCACATCTCCGAACTCCAACTAGAAGGGACTCATTGTTTTTCAGGGTATTGGCTTGTAGTGTGGCTCAAGTAACCAAAAAAGTGGGTTATAGGCTCAAAGGGCTCACACAAAGGATAACATGAATGGGTAGGCATATTTGGCTCAATCTTTCTACAAAAAAATGGTGCCTCAAGTATAAGTGTGTGCAACAAAATCATGCAAAAATGGAAAGAAACAAGCCAAGTTCTGCAGAGAAATACATGAAATTACGCTCAAGAGAATGAAAAATTACTGTTTAGGTTCAAACACTCACAGGTTATGAAAATCATGCATCATGTGCCCTCAATCTCAAACAGTCCAGTCACATCAACACAAGCAAGAAAGATCCACAATTATGCATTGTTTTTAAAATTCAAGCCCTATGGATCATACAGAAGCTTGCATCCAACTATTAACAGTTTTCAAGCATGGACAAGAAATGTAAGCATAAATTTCTATAATGCAATCACTCAAAATTAGGTGACCACCACCCCAAACTTAATATCATGCCATGTTTCTAACTGATAACATCAATATTGCATCATTTTATTAGGAATAGTAGAGTGTGATTTGAATAAATTATTGAATATTATCAGTTGAAATTCACTGTCTTTTTCTCTATATTTTGTAGAAATGGAAAATTAGGCAATACGGTGGTCAAATACAGTTATGGGCTTGAAATTAGGCCAAAAACCAGGCCCAGAATGCTAAACCAGACCTTCAACACGGCCTGTACATGGCAACACCGCCTTGTAGCAGTTTAAGAAGCAGAGCACGGCCTCTTCATTGACCAGCACGGCCTCTTCATTGACCAGCACAGCCTTGAGGCGGTTTAAGAAGCAAAACACGGCCTCTCCATTGACCAGCACGGCCTCTCCATTTGACCAGCAAGGCTGTGCTCAAGCAAAAATATCAGAAAATCATGTCGGCAAGGTCGGTGACGCGTAAAACAGGTGTAGATGGAGCACGGCCTTGGAGCACGGCCGTGCTGGTGTTGTGCTGACCCCAAATTTTGCCTATAAAAGGAACGCTCAGCAGAACATTTAAAAGTTCCCCGGGATTGATTCTCTCTCAATTCTCTTCTTTTCTCTGTAATCTTCTAGTCTTACTTTATAGTTGTTCTGCTAGTTTTAGTTTTAAATATGTCTTTTGTAAACATGTTGTTGCTATCTTCAAATATGTTTAGAAACTAATCCCATCACTGAGGTGACGGGGGATCTTTTACTTTATCTGTGATATCTTTATGATTTATAATATGAGTGTTTAAATCCTTTTGATTAAAATTATTTCTGGTAATATTACTTTAAAAAGAATTAGCTACTCTTTATACAGTTAATTAATTGTTCGGCGATCGTACCTTGAATTATTTAACAGAACTCTAGAAATAATTGAATCCGCATGCTCTGCCGGATCAATGATTGCGTGTTCATTTTCAGTCAGTCATTGAATTGATAAATCTATTGACACTTCATGCTCTTTCTGTTTAAATACTTTGCATGATCAAACTGAGTAATAAATTAGAAAGAAGACTGTTAATATTGCATGATCATTGGGTATTAATAGCTTTTAAATAGGTGATTGGTAATCAGTAAGAATTGTTACTCATGTTTTAAATTAATCAAATACACAGATATAAGTATTAGTGAACCCATTACCTTAGTGCTTTTATAATCTAATTCCTTTCTAAAATATTTTATAATCTCTTTTCTACTTAATTTTTATACACCCTTTATTTAAAGTTCACTTCGAATCATTTGTCTAAATAACAAATTAATCTAAGTAGAGCAGTAATCACTCCAATTCCCTGTGGAGACGATAATCTTTTATACTATAACTTGACAAGATCGTATACTTGCGATTTTGACCGAACTAGTTTTTGGCGCCGTTGCCGGGGAGTTGTTAATGATATTGATTGAAATGATTAATTGTTAATTTAGACGCTTTTTGTAATTATTTGTTTTTTTATTTTATTTTTTATTATCACCTCCTACATGGACGGTTAGCTTTTATTTTTATATTTCGTCTCCTGGTTGGAAGACTAGTTTTAATTTGTGTAGCGTCTCCTGGTTGGAAGACTAGATTTTATTCTTATATTTCGTCTCCTGGTTGGAAGACTAGATTTTATTATGTGTAGCGTCGCCTGGTTGGAAGACTAGATTATTTCTTCTTTGTTTTAACTTTTCTTTTCTTTTCTTTAAACTAACCTTAAAAATAATTAAAATTTCAGTTTTTGATCACGTGATCCAGCTTTGTTGCATTGTATGCTAACACGCTCTCAAGATCCTATCCTTCAGTTTGATCCTGAAATTGAAAGAACTGCAAGAGCTCTCAGAAGACAAAGAAGAGCTGTTAGAAGACAAAGAGGAACAATGGCAGAACAGGAATTGACTATGAATGAATACTTCACACCGACTTGTGAAGAACATGATAGTATCCAATATCCAGCGGTGGAAGCCAACAATTTTGAGCTTAAACCAGACCTAATTTCTATGGTCAAAGATGTGCAATTCTCAGGCTTACCACATGAGGACCCAAATGCCCATCTAAAAAGATTCCAGCGGATTACAAAAACTGTAAAAATTAATGGGGTTCATCCGGAAGCCATTAGACTCCGCTTGTTTACTTTTTCTTTGCAAGGAAAAGCTCAACTCTGGCTGGACTCATTGGAAGCCAATTCCATAACAACTTGGACAGATCTGAAGAGTAAATTTTTGAACAAATATTTCCCACCTGGGAAGTCTGCTAAACTAAGAGCAGAAATTTCTGGATTTACTCAGAAAGATGGTGAAACTATGCATGAAACATGGGAACGATTCCAAGATCTAATCTTAGGCTGTCCCCATCATGGTTTTAATAAATCCCTGTTAGTTCAAATTTTCTATAATGGTCTTTCTTTTCAGGATAAGGCACATATAGATGCAGCATGTGGAGGATCCTTAGGCTACAAAACACCATCTGAATGCTATGAGATTATGGGCAGGATTGCCCAGAATAGTGCTCAGTGGGCACCAGGAGAGAGACATATCCCGAAAAAATCTCCGCAGCCAGGTATGTTTAAAGTAGATTCTAATACTGCTTTAGAGGCCAAGATTGAGGGAATGAGCAAGAAGTTAGAGGCTCTCTTAGCCTCAAAATCTAAAACAGTTGCCTCAGTTTCTCATGACAATGATGAATGGCCTACTGAGTTTAGTGGCATGACTGAAGAAGTTAACGCCATCAAAGATTCTGATCTAAAACTTGAAATGCAAGAAGCAATGCTCAAATACATGCAAAGGCATGGACATCCGTGTATGGGTGTCTTGGCTAGTTATATGGAGAAAACCAATGAAAGGCTAAAAAGTATTGCGAAGAAGGGCCCTATGGCCTCTTGTAATTCTTGTGGAACAGTGGGTCATGAGACCAAGGATTGTTTAGAAGAACTTAATTTTGTAGGCACTAGCTCTAGGCCTAGAAATGATCCATATTCTAATAACTATAATCCGGGTTGGAAGGACCATCCCAACTTCGCGTGGGGAGGGCAACAAAACCAGAATCAGATTCAGAATAAAAATCAAATTCAAGCCCCCTACAAACCCCCTAACATGCAAGTCCAACCTCAACCACAAAGAAGGCCATACCTTCAAGATCAAATTGATAGCCTTGTGGGAACTGTTAAATCACTAGAAAATACAGTAAATACTTCAGTTTCCAACCACAAAAACTTAGAAAGCCAAGTTGCCACTCTGGTACAACTAATGACCAAAAGGGAGCAAGGGTCGCTCCCCAGCCAGCCTGAACAAAATCCTAGGGAGCAAATGAAGGCCATGAGTACTAGAAGTGGTAAAATTCTTAATTCACCGATGAATGAGAGTAGTCTAGTCCCTACTGAAAGGGACTCAAGTGAAAAAATTGAAGAAAAAGAAAAAAATGAACAAACTTCACCAATTCTTGCAGTTTCATCACTTCTACCCCAAAACCCTAAGCCAAATATCCCATTTCCACAAAGGCTAAAAGGTAACATAGTTGATCCACAATTTGCCAAATTTTTGGATATGTTAAAACAACTAACAATTAACATACCCTTTGTGGAGGCAATTTCTCAAATGCCCAAATATGCAAAATTTTTGAAGGACATTGTGTCCAATAAAAAAAGGCTAGAGGAATTTGCCACAGTCAAACTTAATGAGGAGTGCTCTGCTATACTTCTGAATAAATTACCTCCTAAATTGAAAGATCCAGGTAGTTTTACTATTCCCTGTTCAATAGGTGATTTACATTTTAAAAAGTGTCTGTGTGACTTAGGCTCTAGTATCAACTTGATGCCTTTGTCCATTCTGAGAAAGTTGGGAATTCAAGAGCCAAAACCCACAACTATCCAAATCCAACTGGCAGATAGATCTGTGGTGTATCCACGAGGTATAGTAGAAGATGTTCTTATTAAGGTAGATAAATTTATCTTTCCGGTAGACTTTGTGGTTTTTGATATGGAAATTGATAAAGAACTGATTCTTCTGGGAAGGCCATTCTTGGCCACGGGTAGGACTCTAATTGATGTTCACCAAGGGAAACTTACTCTAAGGTTAAATGATGAGGAGGTTGTTTTTAAAGTTTTTAACTCTATGAAAACCCCGTCTACTTTTGAATCATGTAATTTCATATCTTCTGTGGATAACATGAGTGCTTTAACTCAGTACAATTTGCAGGAACTATTAAGTAGTAACAATCTTGAAAAAGCTTTAACAATGAGTGAGTTTGATTTTTTGGATAACATGGAAATGTTGGATGAAGTCAAAGCCTTGGATGCTGGAATAAATCAAGGAGGTGTCAAATGGAAAGGGCAATATGAAAACTTGGAAAGAGATAATCTACAAAAAGCCAAGCCTTCCATTGAAGAATCGCCTGAGCTAGAGCTTAAACCTCTGCCTGCTAATTTAAAATATGCATTCCTGCATCCCCCTTCCTCTTTGCCTGTTATTATTTCTTCATCTTTGATAGGTATAATGGAAGAAAGGCTATTGAGAGTTCTGAGGGAACACAAGGAGGCATTTGGATGGACTATCCATGACATCAAAGGAATAAGCCCATCCATTTGCACTCACAGAATCCATATGGAAGAGGACCATAAGCCAAGGGTTCAACCCCAAAGAAGGCTCAGCCCAAATTTAAAAGAAGTGGTAAAACAAGAAGTTATCAAACTTCTTGATGCAGGTATAATCTATCCTATATCTGATAGTCCTTGGGTGAGTCCTGTCCAAGTGGTCCCAAAAAAAGGAGGGACAAAGAATGGCGAAAATGATAAGAAAGAATTAATTGCTGTTAGAAAAGTTACTGGGTGGCGTGTCTGCATTGATTATAGAAAATTAAATGAAGCCACTAGGAAAGATCATTTCCCCCTCCCCTTTATTGATCAAATGTTAGAAAAATTGTCCGGGCATGAATATTATTGTTGCCTAGATGGCTATTATGGATATATGCAAATACCCGTGGCTTTTGAAGATCAAGAAAAGACCACTTTTACGTGCCCATACGGAACATTTGCATATAGACGAATGCTATTTGGTCTATGCAATGCACCTGCCACCTTCCAGAGATGCATGATGTCTATCTTCTCTGATATTTTAGAAGATTACATACAGGTATTTATGGATGATTTTTCTGTGTATGGTACATCATATGATGCTTGTTTAATTAATCTGGGACTTGTGCTGAAAAGATGTACAGAAACAAATTTGGTTCTGAACTGGGAAAAATGTCAATTTATGATCAGTGAGTGCATTGTACTCGGGCATAAAATTTCTGAAAGAGGGATTGAGGTAGATCCTGCCAAAATAGAGGTTATTGCAAAACTTCCACCTCCTAATTCTGTAAAAGCTATCAGAAGCTTTCTGGGTCATGCTGGATTTTACAGGAGGTTTATAAAAGATTTTTCAAAAATTGCAAAGCCTCTATCAACCCTTTTAATGAAAGATATGCCCTTTCAATTTTTTGAAGATTGTTTGAAATCTTTTAACACTCTGAAAACAAAGCTGATTGAAGCACCTATTGTTATGACACCTGATTGGTCACTGCCTTTTGAACTAATGTGTGATGCTAGTGATATGGCAGTGGGGGCCGTTTTGGGCCAGAAAAAGGATAAGGTATTTCATGTCATTTATTATGCTAGTCGTACTCTTGATGATGCGCAACAAAATTATACGACAACTGAGAAAGAGTTACTGGCAGTAATATTAGCTTTTGACAAATTTCGTCCTTACCTGGTTTTATCTAAAATAATTGTTTATACTGATCATGCGGCTATTAGACATTTGCTTGCTAAACAGGATACTAAGCCAAGACTAATCAGATGGGTACTCTTGCTTCAAGAGTTTGATGTAGAGATCAGAGACAAAAAAGGGAGTTGAAAATGTCATTGCTGATCATCTGTCCAGGATTGATCCTGAGGTAAGACCAAATGTTGTTGAAGGGATAAAGGAAACCTTCCCTGATGAACAATTGCTGGCAATTTCTGAATTACCATGGTATGCAGATTTTGTAAACTACTTGGCTGGTAATGTTCTTCCTCCTAATTTATCTTATGCTCAACGAAAGAAATTCTTTTCTGATGTTAAGCATTATTTTTGGGATGAACCATACTTATTCAAGATCTGTGCTGACAATATCATTAGACGATGCATTCCATAAGTGGAATTTAATTCCATTTTAGAGCATTGCCACTCTAAAGAAGTGGGAGGTCATTTTGGTCCCACAAAGACTGCACACAAAGTTTTACAATGTGGTTTTTACTGGCCTAACCTTTTCAGGGATGCATACAATTTTGTCAAATCTTGTGATAAATGTCAAAGAAGTGGAAATATTTCCCGGAGACAGGAAATGCCCCTAAACAGTATTTTAGTCTGTGAATTGTTTGATGTTTGGGGCATAGATTTCATGGGACCTTTTCCGTCTTCCTATAATAATGTTTATATCCTGGTTGCAGTTGACTATGTGTCCAAATGGGTAGAAGCGGTGGCTCTAACTAAAAATGATGCTAGGGGAGTGATTAAATTTTTAAAGAAAAATATTTTCACTCGTTTCGGTACTCCCCGGGCAATCATAAGTGATGGAGGCTCCCATTTTTGCAATAAACAATTTGAAAATCTGTTAGCAAAATATGGAGTAACTCACAAAGTAACCACTCCTTACCATCCACAAACAAGCGATCAAGTTGAAATTTCCAATCGAGAAATAAAGAAAATTTTGGAAAGAATCAAGTAACAATTGGAAAAGATTGGTCATTAAAACTTGTTGACGCTTTGTGGGCATATAGGACGGCATTTAAAACTCCTATTGGCATGTCTCCTTATAAATTTGTTTTTGGAAAAGCTTGTCACTTACCTGTAGAATTGGAACATAAGGCCTATTGGGCCATCAAATATTTGAATTTTCAAATAAAAGATGCAGATGAGAAGAGGTTGTTACAACTGGATGAGGTGGATGAATTCCGTCTAGAAGCATATGAAAATGCTAAGCTATACAAAGAGCGCACAAAGAAATGGCATGACAAGCATATTCTGAGACGAGAGTTTAAAGTAGGTCACAAGGTTTTAATTTATAACTCTCGTCTGCGTCTCTTCCCAGGTAAACTTAAATCCAGATGGACTGGACCATACAAAATAATCAAGGTATTCCCATATGGAGTTATTGAATTACAAAAAGATAATGGGGAAACTTTCAAGATAAATGGCCAAAGGGCCAAGATCTACGAGGAGGGTTTCTAACAAGAAACCCTTACTGCCAATTTAAACTAAGCTTTATGAAAAATATATCCGTCAGGCTCGGGACGTTAAACATGCGCTTTGTGGGAGGCAACCCGTATTTTACTTAAAAAAAATACAGCACGGCCGTGCTCCCCGATGCAAAGGCCGTGCTACTCGTCTTCCAGCTTAAAAACAGAATGAAGAGGTCGTGGCTCTCGTTAGCACGGCCCTCTACTATTCACTCCAGAGAGAGAAACGAGAGAACGCTTGTTTTCTTGATCTTTTGTGCAGTTCTTTGTGTATTTCTTCATCAATCTAAGCCAGGTAACATTCACATCTCTATTTCCTCTAAAGATTTATGGTAGTTTAGGGATTTATTGATGTTTTTGGAGAAATCTCATACCTAGATCCTAAATACATGATATAGATGTGTTTTTAGACTTAGAAATCAAATAGAACTCGTTTTGTATGTTGGGAGATATCTATTTTGCATGATTCTGGTTCAAAAATGGCGAAAATTGATGTTTTTGGCGATCTGGACTGATTCTGCGATCTGGGAATCACGTCTGACAAGGGAGCACGGCCGTGCTCCTCATGAACAGGCCGTGCTCCTAGGCCATGCTGAAATTTTTTCCACTTAAAAGCCTTAAATTGTCATTCTGACAAAATTATATTTTTCCTTGTTATCTTGTTTAATCTATTTTTCAGAAAAAATGCCTAAAAGGGCCAGACATGACCACGCTGTCAGATCCAGAGTGCTAGCTCCTGTTCCAGGTCATATCCCTCTGAATTTGAGGGAAAGATACCTCCAGGTCCGAGGATTTGAGTTCCATCCTACCAGGTACCTAGACGAGTACACCTTAGACAGATTTCATATGCTAGGCATAGTCACCACCTGGCTGGAGAGGATCAGATGGACGAGGGTTGCTGCCATACGACATCCCACTTACATAGAGCCGGTGATCGAGATTTTAGGTACACTGACGTACTACGATGCACCAAACCCAGAGGAGGAGTACCGAGTTAAATTCATGCTAGATGAGGTGGAGCATGATTATTCTTTAGCAGAGTTCAACATCCATCTGGGGTTCCACACACCAGAGGAGGTTGAGACACTTGCATATGAGGGGGCCCACTATGATGTTCCTATTCAGAACTGGTCTGAGGGAGTTACCTGGGCAGAGATGACAAGTGAGCCAACTGCTGCTTACCATCCCAGGCAGTCCAAAGCAAGTAAGCTCCACAACCCTATTCTGAGAAAGGTACACCATTGGCTCTCTTCATCGGTGCACGGTAGGTTCTCCAGTGAGGGGGTTGTCTCTAGAGGCGACCTTTTCCTCTTATGGTGCATGACTAGGGAGGACGGACAGCCCTGCAACCCTGGTATGTGGTTTTTACGTACGTGCACTAACCTAGGCAAGAGGTTAGCTGCCAATAACACCGGACATGTGGTGTTTGGGTCATTCTTATCCCAATTGGCTGTTAACCTCGGTTATCAGCCTACTGAGGAGACCACTACTATTCCGATGGAGGGGATTACTCAGACTACTTTATTATCCATCGGTGTTCTCCGGCGGAATGACCAGGGAGTCTTAGTTCTGGATTATGCTGCAGAGGAGCCCCAGCCTATTGCTGAGATGATGGATCAGGATGAGGGGCATGATGAAGATCAGCCAGAGGCCCACGGGGAGGATGTTGAGGACGTAGCGCACGAGTTTGATCAGGCACCCCCTCCACCTTCACCGGCTCATGATCAGGCACCACCTACACCTCCACCACATTATCAGCAGCCATATGACGAGTATTTTCAGGGGTTGGATCAGCGCTTCCATGACATGAGGCAGCATTATGACGCACGGTTTGACCAGATGGCTGCAGACTTTCAGAGAATGCAGCAGGATTATACTGCTCGATTTGATCAGGTAGACCAGTCACAGGCTACCATCATAGAGCTTCTCCGGCAGATGCAGTTGCACTACCCGCATCCACCTCCGCATTGATGCCATGCTTTCATGATATTTTGTACAAAAAGTGTTTTGCTTTTGTATGATGTATTCCAGGACATCTTAGGGGAGTTTTTATCGCTTTATTATATTTTCATATTTTATTTTGCTATTTGGATACGTGACGCCATTCGTATTGCAAATATTTGACGTTCTTTTATTTTTCTTTCACTAGCTTTTTGGTATTTAGCTAGTAATAAGTGTGGGGGGGGGGAGAACAACACGACTCATGAATTCTCAATTAAAATTGGAAAATTGAAGTTAATTAATTTTTGGGGAAAATAAAATTTTTAGACAGCTTTAAATTTCTTAAAAGAAAATATTTTCTGAAAAGCTGATAAATTTGAATAAGCCCTTCATTGACAAAATCTCCAAGAAAAACTTCTATATGTGAGAATTCAAGCCTAATCCGGGGTTACATTTAACGGATTGATTTTTAAAACCCCTATTTTTCATTTGAGTGTTTTCAGTAACAATTGTGTTCTAGAATTTGACATATGACCATTCAAAGCGAAACTAATATACAAAATTTTTGAAAAATGATTGAGGCACTTAGGATTGTTTCTAGCCTCCAACACTTTGAATTGGAAATTTTTACCAACTAGCTGCCCACTTCGAGCCTTCAAGATAAAATTCATTTGATACCTCATATTCCTTTGAAAGAACTACAAAATTGGTTATCATTGAGTTATAAAGAGCAACGTGGCATTGGTTAATATATATATATATATATACTGAAAAAATAAGTAATAAGAAAAAAAAAGAAAATGAAGAAAAAAAACAAGTTTATGAAAATGTGGTTTTCTGCACCTAAAAATGCCAAAATTGTGAAACAAGGATTTATGCTCAAAAAGAAATAACTGAATTTTTCAAAGCCCTTGTAAAACCATTTTTTCTGGATCTTTATACCTTGAATTTCTACCCTTCGCCTCATTACAAACTTATACCAAGACCTCTTAATTTCAAAATTTTCTGTGAATTGTTAGTCGAGTTTTGGTCTATTGTCAAGCCTATGGTAATGCATTGTTTCTGAGAAAATGTGTGAATTCCCCTTAACCATTGAAACACTTGAGAGATTGAAAGAGAGCGACATATTCTTGGTTGATTTAAATATCAAAGTGCTTATCTTTTTAAAAGTTTCAATCAAATGGAAATATTTTTTTCAAAGAGATAAAAACTGTCTTTTAGAAACATTTGCTCTGCCCCATTCATTGTTAGCTGTTGTTGAAAAATTATTGAGAATTCATAAAACCAATTTGCTTGAGGGCAAGCAAAATTCAAGTGTGGGGGTATTGATAACATCAATATTGCATCATTTTATTAGGAATAGTAGAGTGTGATTTGAATAAATTATTGAATATTATCAGTTGAAATTCACTCTCTTTTTCTCTATATTTTGTAGAAATGGAAAATTAGGTAATACGGTGGTCAAATACAGTTATGGGCTTGAAATTGGGCCAAAAACCAAGCCCAGAATGCTAAACCAGACCTTCAACATGGCCTGTACATGGCAACAAAGCCTTGAGGCAGTTTAAGAAGCAGAGCACGGCCTCTTCATTGACCAGCACAGCCTTGAGGCGGTTTAAGAAGCAGAACACGGCCTCTCCATTGACCAGCACGGCCTCTCCATTTGACCAGCAAGGCCGTGCTCAAGCAAAAATATCAGAAAATCATGTCGGTGACGCGTAAAACAGGTGTAGATGGAGCACGGCCTTGGAGCACGGCCGTGCTGGTGTTGTGCTGGCCCCAAATTTTGCCTATAAAAGGAACACTCAGCAGAACATTTAAAAGTCCCCCGGGATTGATTCTCTCCCAATTCTCTTCTTTTCTCTGTAATCTTCTAGTCTTACTTTATAGTTGTTCTGCTAGTTTTAGTTTTAAATATGTCTTTTGTAAACATGTTGTTGCTATCTTCAAATATGTTTAGAAACTAATCCCATCACTGAGGTGACGGGGGATCTTTTACTTTATCTGTGATATGTTTATGATTTATAATATGAGTGTTTAAATCCTTTTGATTAAAATTATTTCTGGTAATATTACTTTAAAAAGAATTAGCTACTCTTTATACAGTTAATTAATTGTTCGGCGATCGTACCTTGAATTATTTAACAGAACTCTAGAAATAATTGAATCTGCATGCTCTGCCGGATCAAGGATTGCATGTTCATTTTCAGTCAATCATTGAATTGATAAATCTATTGACACTTCATGCTCTTTCTGTTTAAATACTTTGCATGATCAAACTGAGTAATAAATTAGAAAGAAGATTGTTACTATTGCATGGTCATTGGGTATTAATAGCTTTTAAATAGGTGATTGGTAATCAGTAAGAATTGTTACTCATGTTTTAAATTAATCAAATACACAGATATAAGTATTAGTGAACCCATTACCTTAGTGCTTTTATAATCTAATTCCTTTCTAAAATATTTTATAATCTCTTTTCTACTTAATTTTTATACACCCTTTATTTAAAGTTCACTTTGAATCATTTGTCTAAATAACAAATTAATCTAAGTAGAGCAGTAATCACTCCAATTCCCTGTGGAGACGATAATCTTTTATACTATAACTTGACAAGATCGTATACTTGCGATTTTGACCGAAACCCAAAGCATTAAAGCTCAATTAAAGAGATAAGGATCAGAAAACTTCTCCGCAAGAAGAATATTGCATGAAGCATAATAGAACTGGCAGTCAGGAGGGTGAGGTCACCGCTTCTACACACATGCCTCTTGCCTCTTTCTCTTTCTCTTTTTGTGACCCTGAAAAATGAATTTATGTCCAGCCTCTCCAATTATTTTTAGTTCAACCAAGTAAAAGACAAAATTAAAAGCTAAAACAAAATGAGCATAATAAAGCATGAAATCAGAAAATTGCTTGGACTGCCTCCCAAGAAGCGCTTATTTAACGTCATTAGCTTGACGCTTCAACACCTAAGTTAGGGTGGATAATATGACACAAAGAACACATCACCCTTCTTCTTTCTTTGCATAGGCAGGAACTCCATGAACTTAAGATATAAATGATTTTTCTTCCAGGTCCTCTCAAGGTGGAGGATGATGAATAAGGCATTGAGGGTATCTAAAAATCGATCAAACTTTTCATCCCTCTCTTCGTTGATACTCAAATGATGAGAAAGAAAATTGATTTGGTGGTGAATTACTTGTTGGGTCTCCACATCTTCCCAAATTTGGGAATTTCTTGTTTCTTTCCAAACTAGATATTCATCCAATAACATCATTTTTCCTTCATCATCTTTCTTCTCTAATTCCCCTTCTCCTAGGCCATGCTCGTCTTTTGCGGATTTCTCTTCTAACTCAACGATTTTAACTCCATTATCATTTAGGATGATGTCACTCGATGAATAACCATGAGACCTTTCTTCTAATTGCTTGACCAGTTACCCAACTTGAGCCTCTAGATTTCTGATGGAAGCCTCTTGATTTCTGGAGCGTGTCCTAGTCTCTTCCATAAAAAGATGAAGATTGCATAGCCAATTTTTCAATAGCAATTTTCCAAGACTGCTTTTCTTCATCCGATGGTGAAGTGGAAGAGCCTCCTTGTCCCATATTTGGCATAACATCATCCTTATAGTAGTCATTTGGATGATCTCCTCCCCAATATTCACAAAAATGAGGTTTAGCGCGTTGCTCACATACATAGTCTTTCGTATAAAAGACCTCATATGGTTCCTCACAAATGCCATTTATATGATCTCCCCCACAAAAGTCACCATTAAGTGGGAGGGGTTGGATGACCTTCACTTGCATAGCTTGGAGTTGGTTAGACAACAATTCTAATTGTTGAGACATACGCTTTTTCTGAACAAGAATAGTCAACAACTTTAATTGTTCAGACATAAACTTTTGCTGATGAAGAATACTGTCTAAAATAGATTCCATGGCTTGAAGTGGATTTACCTAAGTTGCACAAAATCAAGAGAAGTGACAGCGATTTGGGAAAATGGGAGATTAAAAGAAAAAAAAATATGCACAAGCAAGAAAAATAAAGGTTCAAAGTAGTAATCTCATAGGCTAGATGATACTTGAAATAGCAATCCCCGGCAACGGCGCCAAAAACTTGATGGGATCACGACAAGTGTACCGGATCGTTGCAAGTAATAAAATCGGTTAAGTACCGGATATCGTCCTCAAGGATTGCATGTCAAATATCAACTCACTGATTTGATTACTATTTGAAGAAGAAACAATGTTTGGTGTGGTAGGCAATGAAATTAAAGAAAGCAAGAAACAATATTTTTTGGTTTTCTTGTATTGACCAATATCAAACACTTGGTGTGCGTCAACAATACCAAATATCAGACACTTGGTGTGCACAAATAATATGGATAAAAGTGGTTAGGGTTTGAATCCCTTTTGGTTTTCCTCTTCTCATACAATCAAACTCATTCCCAATACAAGTCAAATTCATGCAATTGAAGTTCAATTTCACTTAGTTAGACTAATCTCAATTCCTTGAGCAAAAGCCCCTTTAGATTAAACTAAGAACCCTAATTCCTTAGGCCTTCCTAATTCAACTAAGCATTAAGTGCAAGAATTTAAAGGAACACACAAGCATGAAGTCCTATCCCTAGAATCATCACAAATATGGCAATCAACTTCATATTCCAACTCAATAACCAATTTTCCAATTGTGAGATTGAATCTAAAATCAATTCTAAGATGGCCAATCAAAGAAATGCATTAAGGATGGAAGAAATTGCTCAATCAACACAAATACAACTAGTATTAAGCATTAAGAGTCATATTACACAAGAATCCAACAAAGGTTCATCATTCCTATCCAAATGGGAAAATTAAAAATGCATAAAAGAGAGAAGAGAGATAGAACTATATGGATGAATAGGTGGTGGATGATCCATTAAAGCTCCAAGGTCTCTTCCAAGGCTTGAATCTTAAAGGGACATGGAGATGAGATGGATTTAGGGTTGCCTCTTGGCTCCCCTAGGGTTTGGGAGTGAGAACATATGAAAGGGAAAAACCAAAATAAGTTAAAAGTGTGTTTTAATAAGTGTCAGGCCTAGATGAGGTGCAAGGTGCTGGGTTCTGGGGCGTAGGGCACCCAAAATTGACCAAAACAATTCCCAGCAGGCGCAGAGCATCCTCATGGGCCCAGGGCACCCACCTGCGCCCGTTCTTCCATATTGTGCTGCATTTTTCACCTCTTTAAAGTCTGCATTAGCTCAAGGTGTCTTCATGAAAGTTGAAACTATGGATCTTAGTTTTCCAATGGTGCCAGTTTCATCTCATTTGGACACCTAAAACTCCAGATATGATTGAAATATCGAACAGGTGTTAGGCTGAGGCAGCATCACCTTGTCAACGTACAACACAAATTACCCCAACTTAGAGATTGATTTAGGTCTCAAGTTCTTCATCAAAGTTGTAGATAATTCAATTATGTTCCTAAAAAGACCAAGATTATCTCATTTGGATGAGTGTAGCTTCAGATATAGTCTTTGGAGTCTGCTATACAAGTTTTGGAAACCACATTCTTATTAAATTGTGCACCATTCTTGCCTCTTTCAATACCTTCAATCAAAACATCACAAATAAGGTTATTGTGCTAAAGATTTCCATTTAAATCAACCAAATCCTCAAAATAAATTAACAAATGATGCATGCTTAATCAACATTAAATTGAGGTAGAAACAAAGCATAAGTTAAGAATACATGGTGATTTCCACTTCAAAGAGAATAGAAAAATTAAATAATCTAGAGGATTATCAACAATCTCGCTATAAAGATATTAAAAAAGAAACAGTACCTGCAATGTTTCTTGGTAAAATTTAACGTGTCTGCTGTGATTGTTGTTAAATCGGAACACTTGATTACAGCATGCATACAAATTGCTAGCTAGTCCAACGTGCCAGAGTTGTCTGGATGAAGTCCAAGGACTTGGCTGTGGTTGTTATTGTTGATATGCAGCAAGGGAGTCACATATCTTCGAAAGACAAAGTTGGCTCTACCAAAAGTTTATTTAGGCGTATCTGCCATGTAATCCTTTCCTGCAACTTAGTTAACTTTAGTACTAAATTGTTTTCATCCAATATATGTGAGGCTATAGATCATGGTAAAGGGAAATCAATCCAAGATGACAATGGTATATAGCTTTGTAAGCATTGGATATCAAAGTATTCATCCAGGGAACATGTTGTGTATGCTCTTATGAAATTATCAACTAACTCTGATCCAACTGCAAGCAGATTAAGATAGGATAACAATTTCTAAAGCTATACATAATAGGCAATAACAGCTATAGTGATGATGCCATGACATATTGGATGTTTGATCAACTTACTTCGAAGAGCTTAGCGTTAGTTATTCAAATAAGGATACTGACAAGAAAAAGTTATTGAATAACATAAAACTGATGCAACAAGATTGCAAATAGGAATGTTCTTTCTCTAATTGACAAGATCTCTTTGGTGATCAAAATTGAAATTCAAAACCTCAAAGAAGCTATAATACAATTGAAGCAATTCTCTTGGATCTGTTTCATTGGAGATTTGCTTGAGTGAAGTGGATTGTCAATGTCCACATAAACATGACTCTTGAAATATAGTCTCTCCCTGCACAGGGAAGTCACACAAACTCCAAGCATGAAAATAATAATCATATAGAAGTAAATTTTACCCATTAGGGAAGGTTTAAATGGCCCCTTGCTAGTCAGCTCTTAGCTGATATCCCTTTGCATACTTAGTGAAAGAATTCACTAAGTTTATCCTCCTGAAATCTGTTATGTGCCTCAAAGGACATCTATTCAGCTGGAACCTAATACTCCCTTCACCAATGAATTTAATTTAGTTCTTTTGTTGGATGTATGGTCCTTTGCTGCATACCAGAAAGGTTCGCAATGTTTCTCAAATAGTGGTATCCAGAATTTAGAAAAAGTCTTGATCAAAAGAAATTTAAGTGGAGCTTCATCTGTATCTGCATCAATATATACTGATATATACACTTTAGAAGGGCAGATTTTAAATTTTGCATGCAAGCTTTGAATAATAGGCTATAGAATCATAAACATTTAGCTTGGATAACTCATTAGGACTATAAGTTTCCTATGTACAGTTTAGGCAGGCCATATGCATATCCCAAAAGTAACATGATCAATGATAAGATCAAGAAGACATAACAATAACATCTATATTGGAATCAAAAGAGTCAATATGTGGGAGAATTCCCGATTTAAGATTGAGAGCATGTTGATTACTGACTGAAAAGAGCATAAATCAATTGCTACTCAATCCAAATATGAGAAATAGCAAATTAGTAAGGATAAAACTAAGTTCATTATTCAGGCAGTGAATTCTTTCTATGCAGAGCATATATTGAACTGCTTAGTATTAGATACTGAAACATATTAAGAACTTGAACCGATGATGACGTCAACAACACTGGCGATAGAATTAGTGCATTGGGGCGCCTTTAAGCTTCATTGGCTGCCTTTGTTTCTTTGACATCAACGCTTAAGTTCATGATCAACAAACACATCAGTGAAAAGAAATAGAAGAAAGGTTTGAACCTTACCTCCTATATGGTGGTAATATCGAAAAAAAACCATAACTGAACTGAGATTAGAACCATTCAGATCAGGTTGGAGCAATTTTTGTTGCCTTGCTTCCATTAAAACGGATTGGGAGTTACTAAATCTCATCAGATACGATGTGGAATATCTGAGACATCAGACATTTGAGACAACACGGGAGATCTTTGTGTCTAATTCAATGGCTCTTAGGACGCGTTTGTCTTCTTTGACATTAGCGCTTATTTCCACCATGGACAAACAGATCAATCAAAAGAGTTAAAAGAAAGGTTTAAGCCTTACCTCGGTCATGAAGGCAGCAGGCAACACCTGTTCAATCATATTGACATTGTATGCCTTACAACCAGTAGCGTGCGCTAGCACCACGAAGGAGTAATAGCAAATCCGCAAAATAACCAACAGCCGAACTCAAAATAGAGCGACATTCTGAGCGAATCGATGTTCTGATCTGCAACCCAAACGACAGGGTAACCATGGCGGCGGTTGTTGCCTCCCGTCGACTTGTTTCTTCAACATATCTCAAAGATCCAGTTCCGTTGAAGATGCAGAATAGGTCCTTGATGGAAGCGAGATGTGGTGTCCTCAGATTCTTCTCAGAGACTCAGAGCTGATGATTTGTCCTCTGTCTCTGGCCGACCAATGATTTCGAGGACTACGCAAGTGCCTTGGGAGAGTTCGGCTGCGTACAGAGGAGAAAGAGATCGGCGTCCTTGCCTCTTCGAATACAGGAGAGACACAAAAGCTTGAATTTCTTCCCTATTTTTGCTCCTACTTTCACCGAGATCGTGAATACGTTTGGCAAAACAATAAATTAGAGCAAATCAAACCAGTTCGAGGAATCAGTCAAGATTTTTATCAAAACTTCCTCCTCTTCGGATAACCACCGTGATCGCAAAACAAGAATTGGAACGGCAAATCGCTCCCACTGTAGTCACCAATGTTATGGATAAGAACGTAGATTATGGTGGAAAGGGTACTTCACGGTGGTGGAAGGTGCAAGAACATCCGGTGATGGTAGTGCTCCAAGCTCCAGTGGAAGATGTCGGTGGTGACCACCTGCAAAACACTCCAACGCCCAAGTTAGTCTCTAATCGAAATGGGTGAGAGGTGTAAAATAATGCATACCTGAATAGGTGAAGGGAATTAGCTTATATAGCTAGGTCATGAGTATTAGCTTCTATGAGAAGCTATGTCAATTGGGCTCAAGTTAAGTCGGAGCCCATTAAATTGTGTTTGGGCCTTGGAACACTTGTGTTAATTTGCTGTGGGAATTTACCATGATGAATCGAAGTGCTCATTTAAGCCAAATGTTACACATATAATTCCTCCAACACAACTATATACGTTTAACTTATTCGAAGACATTATTATAGAACTCTTCTCTGTGTCACATGTCCCACATTTTTTGGTTATGGAATGCAAATAAAAATTACATGTATATGTTTGTTGATCTACATGCTACATATATATAATTTTTCTGAGGAAATATGTTGCTGAAAAATCTAACCATAGTTTAAAAAAAAATATTCTCTTTACGTTATTTGTTTATTTGTACCCTAGTCCTGACATGATTAAATTGTCAGCTGAAACTCCAAGGCGTTGGCCTAGTGGGGCATGACAGGACTTGTATCTCACATGTCACGGGTTCGAGCCCCACTAGTCCCTTGGAGTTAGGTTAATATAATTATATTCGTAAGTGCTCAAAGAGTCCAATTGTCTTCCTTATCTTAGACTGGAGCGTCATCCCCTCACCCTAAACTTTAAATAACAAAAAAAATTAAATTGCCAGCCGAAATTGGATCATTTTTTTTTGTGTCAATAGCCAAAATTAGATCTGGATGAGTTAGAAAACAGCGCAATGTGATTTGAATAGTTTGGGCCAGATTCCTCTTTCTATTTGAGTGCCCTTCAAGTAATCCCTGGAGAACATTGGGTTTCCTTCAGCATGAGGGAACCTCTGGATCTAATCTAATTCATTGAAAAGGTGAAGATGCCCCTTGTTGGAAACAGAATAATCAAACTTGAATAAATTCCACATGCACACTTCAGTGATGACTATGTCATGGACTCAAAATTCAAGCATGGCTCGTTTGAATACATCAACTTGGA
The DNA here is from genome assembly GCA_037113605.1 of Calophaca sinica. Lineage (NCBI taxonomy): Eukaryota > Viridiplantae > Streptophyta > Magnoliopsida > Fabales > Fabaceae > Calophaca > Calophaca sinica. The sequence goes on from CM073733.1 coordinate 21,509,624, forward strand.
TGGAAAGAATGTGGGTGCAAAAATGCGCCTGCACCACAGAAGCACCAAGGGTGAGTCAAAAGATTGTTGTTGCATCAACATTTATGTGAACAACAACGTTCAAGGCGTCGCAAATTCTGTGTTGCATGATAGTGAGGTAAGGATGAGAGACCCAGGTGTTAGTTTATACTTTGAAGACTTGAAGGTTGATAAAGGAACTCCCACTTACCACAATAAACTTTGCTGGGGACTTTGTTTTTGTCTTTGCATATTAATTTTGTTGGTTTTTTTGTATCTCCTAGTGCTTCTATTCTCAACTAGAAATAGAATCCTCATTTTTATCGTCTGAAATCTAGGTGCTACATTTTATCATGAGGGTATGCTAAATTCATTTTTGAGATGTAGGATTTTCTTTGGCAATGCCAAGTAATTATGATTGCGTTGATAGTTTCTTTTCTTCAATTTGTCAATTATAGGAATGTCGATATCATGATTATATAATTAACAAAATCTAGATTCGGACATTGTTTTCAAACAAAAGGAAATCTCATTAATTGGAGATCTAGAATTATTAATTAGGCCATACATTGGATCAATAAAATATACATTAAATGTATGGTATTGAAGAGAGTTAGTGGTAGCCCACTCTAAGATGATGAAGATCACTCTCATTGACACCCCAACCACACGAAAGTGTTCCATCGTGTAGGATTGCTTTTCAATATTAACAATATTATGCACATATATAAACCACGATCACGACTGCGTACGTTAACTTCAGAATTAATTCATCCTCATAATCACAAATGTGAGTGTCGCAATGGAGTGACTCGTCATGGGATGGGCACCTTTGATCCGTGGTAAGGATCCTCTAAGGTCATGGATTCCAAGCATACCTAAATTATAGGCGTAATTGAAGGCATTCTTGACCATGTGTCGGCTTTTGCTTTTGACATGTGAATTTCAAGAGGAATTAGTAGAACTGCGTGCCCTAAATTTAATTTAACTGATGACGTATCTAGCCAGTTTTATTTACTAATGAATATCCACATGTTCCCATTGGAGATAGTGATGTGTGGAGTTTGTACCAATTCATTCTTTTTCAAATAGATTTGTTTTCCGCATAATTCGAACCAAAGGCCTCTCACTTGAGAGTATTATGCACACATTTGTCAACAGGTGCGAGGTCACACATTTTTAATAATAAAAAGTTTCGGTGAATTGGGTCTTGAGGGTTCACTGGAGTCACAGAAAGTCAAGGCTCAAAGAGCGCTTAAGAGATATTTATATATTACTCACCAATGAGGTCGACCTCACATCGACAGTGGATTCGAACTCATGACCTTGTGGGATATGAGCTGAATCCTCACCAACTGGACCAACCTTATTTGACAGTGTAGGGTCACTAAACCAACTCACTTGGGTATCTAGCCGGTTATTTATGTCCTTTCTCAGCATCCCGCCACTTGTGGCATTGTCCCTTGTTTTTTTTGTTGCTAAGGTTGAAAAAATTTAAAAAGTAGAGTTTTATTAAAAAGTATAATATTTTGTAATTTTAAATGTAATAATTTTCAGTAATTTTTTTGATTGGATACTGATTAGTATTTATTTGTTTTTTATTCAAAATGTCTTTCCACTTGGGAAATTTTCACCCTCGTAAAGTCTAAATTATCTCAAATTGTCTTCATGAAAGTTGAAGTTATGGATCTTAGCTTTCAAATGACACCAGTTGCATCTCATTATGATGCCTATAGCTCTAGATATGGTCCAAACACCATGTAAAGGTCAAATAGAGACAACATCACCTTGTGGTCTTGTAGCATAAATTCCACCAACTTGAAGATTGATTAAGGTCTCAAATTATTCATAAAAGTTGTAGATAATTCTTCTATCTTTTCAACAAGACCAAGATCATCTCATTTGGATTAGTGTGGCTCAAGATATAGCTTTTGGAATCTTCTATGTCAGTGTTGGAAACCACATTCTTATCAAATTGTACATCATTCTTGCCTTTCTCAACACCTTCAATCAAAACATCACAAATAAGGTTATTATGCTCAAGATTTCCATTCAAATCAACCAAATCCTCAAAATAAATTCACAAACGATTCATGCTTAATCAATATTATATTGAGGTAAAAACAGAGCATAAGTTAGGAATATATTGTGATTTTCACTTCAAAAAGAATAAAAAAATTGGATAATCTAGAGGATTATCAATAGTAAACTAAAAGTAACATACTCTAAAGCTTGTGTAGATTAAATATAAGATGTAAACATGAGATATCTCAAATATACAATTCATACATCACATTTAAAGCTCAATTGTTCAAATTATGTTATGATCAAAACTTTTGAGCAACCCAGTCAAAAAAAAAAAACTTTTGAGCAACAAAAATGACATTAACATCTCCAATTAAAATAAGATGTGATAAAAAAAGACAAGGGTAGTATTGGAAGATAAATGATATTTTTATCTTTATTGGCATTTCTCTTCATTGTAGCAGAAACATATTCGAGTGGTACCCATAATTGTCGTTTCATTCCTTCCCTTTTTTCCACTCCAAACAACAAAAAGACATCGTTTATTTTTTTTATTTTTTACAAGAAAGACCCCGTTTGTTGTGATTTCTTTCCTTGCATTATACTCCCTCCGATCTAAAATATAAGCAAAAAAAAGGCTATAAAATATAAGCAAAAAGTTTATGTATTTGGTCCAAATTTTGGACCAAATACATAAACTTTTTTACTTATATTTTAGAGACTTTTTTTGCTTATATTTTAGACCGGAGTAGTATTTCCTACACTTTCATGTGTATCAAACCGGGTGTAAACATTACCTGAAAAGAAACAGCATGTCATAGTAATCATTAATCATAATTAACAAACCATGGCCCGAGAATCGAGGAGCGACCAATGCCCATCCCTGCGAGGAATTGCGAGGATAGTGTGGTGATATTCCTGAATCATGTGCATTGGCATATAGACTAATCAATAGGGATTTGTGGTGCATCCTTATTGTACTGATTGTTGTTGAGTGTTCTTATGCAATGGTGTTTATGTGATCATACTTTGTTAGTATAATATGATTTGTGCATATGTTGTTATAATATGTTTATTTTCGGAAGATGACCTTTCTATTTGGACATTCTCATAGATGTCACCCCAGATGATGGTGCAAGCTGAAGAGTAATACTCACTCAAGGTCGATAAGCAATGCGGAGGAGGACTCCACCCAATTACTTTCTTCGAAGCCATGACTCATTAAGACTTACTATGGGGGAACAGTAAGCGTTGTAGGGTTGAACAACTATAGGTGTCTCTATTTGAGTAATCTTCTGAGTTGTGTTTTGCATGTTGTATTTCAAAACCTTAATCGCCTTCATGCGAATGTTATGTTTATATAAATATTGATTTGCATGGTTATTGTGTTATTAATTGTACATCATGTTTCGAAAACACAGCAATACTCTGATTGCTATTTTAAAAAGAAGTTTGAAAAGAAAAAAAAAATAGACTTCACATTTTTTGCGAAAACCATGCAAGAGGAGTATTTTTATCAAAAGCATCTCCACATTTAGAGACTTTATTAGATCAGTAGCGCTTCAAAAATCGGGGTGTTATATTTACAATATCAAGAGAGCATTAATTAACTTTTTTTCAATAATACACGTATTTACTAATTAATCTTTCTATCTAACTCCTACAACACTAAGCACATTTTAGTCAACAAAGATTGTTTTGTCTCAAAAATAGTTGCAATCAATCATTTTCTTAAGACACACGCATAATCTTAAACGACACGTAATATGAGATGGAAAGAGTATATAATACTACCTCTGTCCCTATATATAATCCCACTTTGAAAAAAAAAATTGTCATTTTTTATAAGACTCTTCCCAAATTACTAAATGTACTAGTATGTTTGACTCGTGCAATACATGGATATACATTGTTTTTTTAGCAAATTAGAAAATTGCTAACATATATGATGTAACATTTAAAAAAAATAAAGATGAGATCCTGTTAAATACATATTACCACATCAAGAAATTATTCACTGCATTTACATAAAAAAATATATAATGGTTTAACCTAATAAGTATTTCTATAGATAATTATATAAATATATTATAATATATTCAAAACAAAAATTTAAAAGAAGTAGTCGAATTTGTATTAATTATTTTTTACAAAAATACCCCTAATTAATTGGGGTGAATACTTTTCTCTTTTAAGAGTCTTGAGAAGAAGAATCCCAATAATTAAGGGATAATTTTGGAAAACAATATAAATAATTAATAAATTTATTATATTAACTAATTTTCTTAATTTGTATGAATTGGTCAAAAAAGAGTTATACATAGGATAAAATTTACATCAAGTTCCTTAAGTGTATGTTTGTTTCAAGTCTTACAAATTTATTCCTGAGAATGTGAGATTCCCATGTTTGGTACAAGTTATAAAAAACTATCCCCAGGATTTATTTATTTCTAGGAACCTTGATTACATATTTTTTCTCACTTTCTATTCCCATGTGATAGGGGTGGGAATCTTATATTCCCATGGGAATAGAAGTTATAACTTCCCACCTTCACCTTCTACCTCATTTTTATATTTTTAAAATAAAATAAATTTAAAAATATTCCAAGGAATGACAAATATTTACCAAACATGTTTGATGGGAATCATATTCCCAGTAAAATTATTCCCAGGAATATCATTCCAAGGAATTTAATCACATCCATGAAACAAACACCACCTAAGTCAAGTTCAACTATTTTCTCTTACAAAAAAAGTGGTGCGGTTATTTTTTTATGAAAAAATAGAAGAGCAATTACACAATATACCTTTTTTTAAAATAAAAAAACACAACCAAAATTACATTATTTTTTCTCTCCTCTATGAGAAGTGTCTCTCTCTCTCTCTCTTCCTTGAGAGTTCTTGAGAGTTTTGTCTTCTATGTTTCAAGCTTTTCTAAGTAAACAAATCTCTTTTCTTGGGGAGTTGAGTTATGGCACAAAGGGATACGGGTTCTGTGAATTTGGAGGAGGATTATGATGATCTAGAAGTGCTCCCACGAATTGTAGAAGGTGAGGGTAGCCTCCAATCGCTGTGCTTAGTGGGCCGGTTTTTAACAGATAAACCCATCCTGGTACAAGTGATGAAGGAAAGAATGGCTGGGGTGTGGTGTCCGAAGTGTGGTATTACCATACGTGAAGCAAGGGCAGGGATCTTCATCTTCCAGTTTTACCATAGATTGGATGTTCAAAGGGTGATGAGTAAAGGTCTGTGGTCTTTTGATAAGCACTTACTGATACTTGGAGTTCTGCAGGAGGGTGAGAATCCACATCAGGTCCCTTTATTTACAGTGCCTTTTTGGGTCCAAGTGCATGATGTCCCGTCGGGCTTCATGTCTCAGGCGGTGGGTGAAAATATTGCTAATTTCATGGGCAAGTTTCTTGAGTACGATGCAAAGAACAACTCTAATTTCTGGAGGCGGTATATGCGAGTCAGGGTTCTGATTGATGTAAGGGTTCCGCTGAAACGTTCGAAGAGGATCAAGAAGCAAGGTGGGGAATCAAAGGTTGTTTAATTCAAATATGAGCGGCTGGGAAACTTCTGCTACCTCTGGTTTGCTAGGCCACTTGGAGGACTATTGTGATAAGTTTTTTGCCATGACCAGCGATGATGGAGTTCGGATGTGGGGACCAAACTTAGAGCGGAGCTGCAGTGGGGTGATGGTAGTGGAGGAGCACGGTGGCTCCGTGAGGACGGCCAAGCAGAATGGTATCTGCTGTCATAATTAGGTCGCGAAATTCAAGGAGCAGCAGCTATGAGAGGATCCGATTTGATTTCAAATTTGAATGCAGGCTTTAATGAAAATTTGGTCAAAGATAGGAGTGAATTAATGGCATCTATTTTTTGTGATCCTTCCCCGATTTTCGCTAGCAAAATTCACGTAACTAGCTCGGCCAGTCACGCGACAATTCTGCATGGCATTAAAACAATGGATACAGACGCTATTATGAGGGAGAATTTGAGCCAATCAATGGATAAGGATTTAGTGGATCAGGATTTGAATGAAACTGATAAAAAAAGGAAACATGATGAGGCAAAAAAGGCTGCAGAAGATATGGCAAAAAATAATGCAACAAATAGTAATGAAGGAAATAATGAACCGATCTAATATGAGAAGAGTGATAATGTATCTGGTCTATATCTTGGGAATGATTCTTTTTTAAAGGCGTGCCCGGGCAAAGGAGCCTGCCAAGGACAATGAGTTTGATTAGCTGGAACTGTCGGGGCCTGGGCAACCCAAGAGCAGTTCCTTCCCTCAGGGTCCTCATTCGGACGCACCAACCGGATGTTATTTTTTTGTGTGAGACTTTGGTGCACTCTAGCAAAATTGAAGAAATTCGTGTGAGACTGGGTTTTGATGGCTCTTTTGCAGTTGACAGAGTTAGCAGAGGATGAGGCTTAGCTATCTTATGACGTCACCTTTTTGACTGCCACATTATTAGTTATTCCTCAAACTTTATCAACGTTGAGATGATACAACAAGGTAGACCAAGATGGAGATTTACTGGCTTCTATGGCTTTCCTGAGACTAGTAGGAGGCGGGACTCGTGGGACCTTCTCAGGACCCTTGCTTGGGATAACTCTCTCCCATGGTATACGATGGGGGACTATAATGACATCTTGTCCAATGAAGATAAGCGGGGACAAGTGGATCACCCCCCATGGCAAATTCGGGGTTTTAGAGAAGCAGTGATGGATAGTAATCTTCATGACTTACCTTTGGAAGGTTACAAGTTTACGTGGGTTAAGAGCAGGGGTACTCCGCAAATGAAAGAAGAAAGATTAGATAGAGCTTTAGCTACCCAACAGTGGTTGGATATTTTCCCAAGTTGTAGACTCAACAACACGGTTATTGATAGGTTTGATCACTACCCTATCCTCCTGAAGTTGTATCAACAAGAGCGTAGGCGTATCCGTAGACCTTTTAGGTTTGAGAATGCTTGGCTCGACGAGGAAAGACTGGACGACATTGTTAGACAAGGCTGGGAGATGCACAACCAAGGCGGGTTACTTGATAAAATGCAATGTTGTACGCATGCTATGAACACTTGGGGTAAGGCACTTCGTTCCAGATACAAATTAGCCATTGATGCATGCCGCAGTGAATTAGAAAGGGCCAAATGTGATCCAACAGAGAATGGGCATTCAAATTACAATACCCTTAGAGAAAAGTTAAACACACTGTTAGCACAAGAAGAGGCTTTTTGGAAACAACATGCAAAAGTATTTTGGCTTCGTGATGGGGACACCAACTCAAGATTCTTCCATGCCATGGCAAGTCAAAGAAAGAAGAGAAATAAGATTGAGATGCTTAAGGCAGAGGATGGGAGGGAGATCCGCGACCAAGCTGGTATGGGCAAAGTAGCAAATGAGTATTTTGAGAAGCTCTTTCAACACGGGGAGGGCGAGATGCAACAAGTTTTTGACCATGTTACTACTCGGCTTTCGAGTGAGGATAATGAGTTACTTCTTCAGCCTTTTACTATCACCGAGTTTAAAAAGGTCATGTTTCTGAAGGCAACACAGAGAGTCACAACAAGGGGGGTTGGATTGTGACCCTTTGAAAATTTCTGACCTTTAATCATTTTAGCCTGAAAACTTTTAGAACGTTCTCTCAAGTTGATACTTGGAGATGAGTTGATTAGTATAAAGCAATGTTTCAGAACGTTCTATTATATGCACATGTTTCATAGAACACTTTAAATGAATGTCCTTTTAGATGTGAAGATTCAATACAAAATGATTTGTGCAGTGAAGTGTCACATAAACCTCCTCCAATAAATATACTCATGTTGACATGAAATAGTTTTAAAACAGAACACAAGTTATATGAGCACAATACAATTTTATTGAACTTTCTCTTATTGAGAAAATGGCGTGTAAGAGAAAGTATTGTGCAGTTGTTAAAAAGTTACATTTTAAACATCGACGATTGATTGCTTATTATAGAAAGATGCAGTATGAGCAGTAAAGTAAAGCATGCAGAGATAAGAAAGAAGAATATTGCACAAAGATGTTTTTATAGTGGTTCACCCAGAAACCATGGGCTACATCCACTCCTCACCCACGGTGAGATTTTCCACTATCTCCACGAAATAGTACAAGTGAGTATTCTTTCCATAGCTTCTCCAAGTCGCTTTCCCACTAGCTACGCCACAACTAAGTCAAGAAGCTAGTATTCTTTCTTCAAGCCTCTTCAGCTCTACATGATAGTTTCTTATACAGCCCTATCAACTGTCTCACGATAGTTTCTTGTACAAATTTATCAACTGCCTCTTGATAGTTTCTTCTACAAATTCTATCAACTGCCTCGACCCTTGTTGAACCTTCTAACCAACACTCACCACCTTGGTAGCTTGGAAGAAGAAAGAACAAGGTACTTTTACAAAGGTTTGGTTTGTGGGATAAAGGTAACTTGAAAGGAAGATTACACAAAAATGTAAATACAAGTTACAACACTCTTAACGATAATCCCTAGGTTGTATAGCACAAATACATAAGAGTGTGAAAGAGGGGAAATAAGGAGAGCAAAGTGAATCTTGGTAAAGCTTGTGTTTATCTCTCTTCCTCTTTGATGATGATGCATTTCACCAAGAACTCTTATGAAGTGGATGTGCTTTGAAGGAATTAAGTGAAAAATGCTTCGCAGTTGATCTTTCTATTGTAGAACACTTGCAAAGAACTTCCTCGCAAACTTCCTATTCGTGAATAGAAAGTTTGAGGCATGGTGGAGAAAAGGTAGGGATGATGCAAATCAGTTAAGGCACAAGATAATCCCACTCTCACGCATTCAAATGATGTTTCTTGAAGGCTATTTAAAGGCTTCCCTTCATTTATGACCGCTGGGAAGGTTTTGTGACCGCTGGGAGCTTTATCTCTCTTCTCAGAAAGTTCTGTGTTTGTGTCGCAGCTCAGGCCTGTCTCCATGTGTTAGCTTTTTCCAACAGTCGATTTGAACTTTCTTAGCGTAACCTTGCAAACTTTCTTGCGAACCTCCTCTCGAATATCCTGATTAACTTTCTGAATGTTCTTGAACTTTTTCTTGATTCAATTCTGCTCGATGAACTTTCTGAATGTTCTTGAACTTTCTCTTCTCATTACAAGTCTTCTCTATTCTTCTCACTTGTGCAAATCACTTGTGACTTAGTAGTAACCTTATGATGTCTTCATGAAGCTTGTAATACTACTTGTTGTAACCTTCGATGCTACTCGATTCTTCATTGTTGAGTAGATTATACACACTTGATGGTTTGAGTAACTTCCTGCTTTTAAACATTCTCAAGTGCGAACATCAGTAGATCACCATTCATAATACTTAAGATTTAGTTCATAAGGTTTGTTGTCATTAAAACCACATATCAAAAGGGATTTTGAACCCTACAATCTCCCTCTTTTTTATGATGACAAACCTTTAAAAATAAGTCTTAAGTATTTTGGATGGATATAATAATCAATGTATGCTTCTGCAGTGATCTTTCTATTGTAGAACACTTGCAGTAAACTTCCTGCAAACTTCCTATTCGTGAATAGAAAGTTTGAGGCATGGTGGAGAAAAGGTGGGGATGATGCAAATCAGTTAAGGCACAGTATAATCCCACTCTCACGCATTCAAATGATGTTTCTTGAAGGCTATTTAAAGGCTTCCCTTCATTTATGACCGTTGGGGAAGGTTTTGTGACCGTTGGGAGCTTTATCTCTCTTCTGCGAAAGTTACGTGTTTGTGTCAGCAGTTCAGTCTTTGTCTCCATGTGTTAGCTTTTTCCAACACCGATTTGAACTTTCTTAGCGTAACCTTGCAAACTTTCTTGCGAACCTCCTCTCGAATATCCCGATTAACTTTCCTGAATGTTCTTGAACTTTTCTTGATTCGAATTCGCTCGATGAACTTTCCTGAATGTTCTTGAACTTTCTCTTCTCATTACAAGTCTTTTCTATTCTTCTCACTTGTGCAAATCACTTGTGACTTAGTAGTAACCTTATGATGTCTTCATGAAGCTTGTAATACTACTGTTGTAACCTTCTGATGCTACTCTGATTCTTCAGTTGTTGAGTAGATTATACACACTTGATGGTTTGAGTAACTTCCTGCTTTTAAACATTCTCAAGTGCGAACATCAGTAGATCACCATTCATAATACTTAAGATTTAGTTCATAAGGTTTGTTGTCATTAAAACCACATATCAAAAGGGATTTTGAACCCTACAATCTCCCCCTTTTTGATGATGACAAACCTTTAAAAATAAGTCTTAAGTATTTTGGATGGATATAATAATCAATGTATGCTTCTGCAGTGATCTTTCTATTGTAGAACACTTGCAGTAAACTTCCTGCAAACTTCCTATTCGTGAATAGAAAGTTTGAGGCATGGTGGAGAAAAGGTGGGGATGATGCAAATCAGTTAAGGCACAGTATAATCCCACTCTCACGCATTCAAATGATGTTTCTTGAAGGCTATTTAAAGGCTTCCCTTTATTTATGACCGTTGGGGAAGGTTTTATGACCGTTGGGAGCTTTATCTCTCTTCTGCAGAAAGTTCTGTGTTTGTGTCAGACAGTTCAGGTGCTGTCTCCATGTGTTAGCTTTTTCCAACAGTTTGATTTAAACTTTCTTAGCAGAACCTTGCAAACTTTCTTGCGAACCTCCTCTCGAATATCCTGATTAACTTTCCTGAATGTTCTTGAACTTTTTCTTGATTCGACTCGCCTCGATGAACTTTCCGAATGTTCTTGAACTTTCTCTTTTATTACAAGTCTTTTCTATTCTTCTCACTTGTGCAAATCACTTGTGACTTAGTAGTAACCTTATGATGTCTTCATGAAGCTTGTAATACTACTGTTGTAACCTTCTGATGCTACTCTGATTCTTCAGTTGTTGAGTAGATTATACACACTTGATGGTTTGAGTAACTTCCTGCTTTTAAACATTCTCAAGTGCGAACATCAGTAGATCACCATTCATAATACTTAAGATTTAGTTCATAAGGTTTGTTGTCATTAAAACCACATATCAAAAGGGATTTTGAACCCTACAACCTCCCCCTTTTTGATGATGACAAACCTTTAAAAATAAGTCTTAAGTATTTTGGATGGATATAATAATCAATGTAAGAATGTTCATTTCTTTCCAATTAAGCTCCCCCTAAACTTATGCATGGGGTTTAATTATCAATTAAGCTCCCCCTAAATTCATGCATGCGGTTAATTATTAACATTCTTCATTAATTATTCATCCTATATTTTTCTCCCCCTTTTGGCATTAATCAAAAAGTGAGGGGAAGAACCACATATCAAACTAGCAAGTAGCATATTAAACATTACAAGCATGTGGTATGTATCGAGGACCATGAGCAAGGATAAGTCAATATTGCATTAGATATAGGCATTCATAGAAAAAGCAATATAACTAGACAATTTAGCACATTCATTTAATCCACCAATCATAGATGAACATCCTCGAGTATGTTCAATAAACACATAATGTTGTTGCAACACAAAATTCAGATATACTAAAGTGAGGTTAAAATTTTGAGTTTAGATGTACCTCCTTTTAGTAACCTTCTTCACTTGAGTTTTCACATGATAAGATCATTCTCAAAGGATTTTGCAGTTTCCACTTATAGCCAACTATTTAGTCCATTTCACAGTGCTTGAGAACGTTGATTCATAGAAGAGGACATACGATTCAAATTTCATTTTTCTTTTGCAGGAGGTTCGACTTCACCGCTTGTTCGCCTTAGCAACCTTTTTTCAATGGCATGTTTCATTTCTGAACCTTCCTTTTATGCATGTTGCCCTTAGATCTTGGACGGTTTAGGGCAACGGTTACTTTTGCTTGCTCATGGTTCTTTTCATGTCATTCTTGAGGAGTCTTCTCACAAGATATCTCCATGTTTGGAGTTTTCTCACAAATAGAAGGTTCTGCGTTTCAGAACCTAACATCATCTTTCTGAACCTTCTCACTCATATGATCATTACCATGCTCCCCCTGAGATAGTTCCACAATTTTGTCAAAATTCTCAAATTTCATATTTAAGTCCAGAGAAGGATTTCAGTCCTTCCAACATGCTTATCTCAGAATCGTCCTTCATCTCAATGTATTTGTGTACGTTCTCTCAGTTATGGCACCAGAGACACAAACCTTCTGATATCTGCATTCTTGAGCTCCACCTCTCCATTTGTAGAGAGCATCTATCCTTTCAACTTTCTTCTAAGAAGGATCTCGTTTATGTCCTTTAGGAGTTTCTCTGTATCTACAGATTGAAGCATTTCTTCTGGATCTTAGTCTCAGAATCTTTCTGATTGGGAACATCTGCTTCAGGAACTTCCTTTTCATCAACTTTCTTTTCTTCAATTTGTTCCATTTCGGGAACAATTTCTTCAGCCTGTTTTTCTTCCTTTTTGAGCATGTACTGATCTTGCTTTGAGTTGGTTTTAGTCACTTATCATCAACTCTCAAGTGCCATTGCTTTCTCTTCATATCATGTAACAAATACTCCTACATATGCATGAACATGATTTTGGTACCCATTCTCATTGGGTCCTTGAGGGTTAGTAGTATACCCCTTCTTAGGAGATTTGTTTCTAAGGTAACATTATGTAAGGTCTCATAACCAAGATGTTACAATAAGAGCATATATTTTCTTGACCTTTAGATGCATGAAAATAGATGACATTATAGTGTTTTCGAATTTATAGCTTTTAAAGCCAAGTATGGTTTTGTCATAGGCACAATTTGATTTTCAGATGATTTTCTAAAAGTATGGTGCTATTGACAAACTCTCCTCGAAAATATCTCATTTAGTTTGCTTTTTCAAAATCAATCTTCCTTATCAAGGACAAATATAAATGAGTTTTATTCATAAAGGTTGATCTCTCAAAATCTTCAATAAGCTCAAAGTGCAATGATTAAGGATGATTATCTATTTAATAAGAGCATGATAAAATAAGCCAAGATAAATCAAAAGCTCTTTCATATGATGGTTCATGAATCATACCTCATCAAGATTATTCTCCAAAACTTTCTTTACCATTTCTTTTCTCTAAATTATCCTTTTCAGGATTATTCTTTCTCAGGATGATCTTTTCAGATAGTTCTTTTTCAGGAACTTTCTCGAGGTTGAAGGTCACTTGAAAATCATCCTTCTGAAACATGTTTTGTTGCATCATTGTTGGCCATCACTTCCTCCGGATCTTTTCCTCTCACACGGTTAAGTGTGTTCACCCCAAGAGGCCTTGCTCTGATACCAATTGAAGGCAACACAGAGAGTCACAACAAGGGGGGTTGGATTATGACCCTTTGAAAATTTCTGACCTTTAATCATTTTAGCCTGAAAACTTTTAGAACGTTCTCTCAAGTTGATACTTGGAGATGAGTTGATTAGTATAAAGCAATGTTTCAGAACGTTCTATTATATGCACATGTTTCATAGAACACTTTAAATGAATGTCCTTTTAGATGTGAAGATTCAATACAAAATGATTTGTGCAGTGAAGTGTCACATGAACCTCCTCCAATAAATATACTCATGTTGACATGAAATAGTTTTAAAACAGAACACAAGTTATATGAGCACAATACAATTTTATTGAACTTTCTCTTATTGAGAAAATGGCGTGTAAGAGAAAGTATTGTGCAGTTGTTAAAAAGTTCTGTTTTAAACATCAGACAGTTGATTGCTTATTATAGAAAGATGCAATATGAACAGAAAGTAAAGCATGTAGAGATAAGAAAGAAGAATATTGCACATCATGTTTTTATAGTGGTTCACCCAGAAACCATGGGCTACATCCACTCCTCACCCATGGTTAGATTTTCCACTATCTCCACGAAATAGTACAAGCTGAGTATTCTTTCCATAGCTTCTCCAAGCTGCCTTCCCACTAGCGCTGCTGCCACAACTAAGTCAAGAAGCTAGTATTCTTTCTTCAAGCCTCTTCAGGCTCTACATGATAGTTTCTTATACAGCCCTATCAACTGTCTCACGATAGTTTCTTGTACAGCCCTATCAACTGTCTCTTGATAGTTTCTTCTACAAATTCTATCAACTGTCTCGACCCCTTGTTGAACCTTCTAACCAACACTCACCACCTTGGTAGCTTGGAAGAAGAAAGAACAAGGTACTTTTACAAAGGTTTGGTTTGTGGGATAAAGGTAACTTGAAAGGAAGATTACACAAAAATGTAAATACAAGTTACAACACTCTTAAAGATAATCCCTAGGTTGTATAGCACAAATACATAAGAGTGTGAAAGAGGGGAAATAAGGAGAGCAAAGTGAATCTTGGTAAAGCTTGTGTTTATCTCTCTTCCTCTTTGATGATGATGCATTTCAGCTGAAGAACTCTTATGAAGTGGATGTGCTTTGAAGGAATTAAGCTGAAAAATGCTTCTGCAGTGATCTTTCTATTGTAGAACACTTCCAATAAACTTCCTGCAAACTTCCTATTCGTGAATAGAAAGTTTGAGGCATGGTGGAGAAAAGGTAGGGATGATGCAAATCAGTTAAGGCACAGTATAATCCCACTCTCACGCATTCAAATGATGTTTCTTGAAGGCTATTTAAAGGCTTCCCTTCATTTATGACCGTTGGGGAAGGTTTTGTGACCGTTGGGAGCTTTATCTCTCTTATGCAGAAAGTTCTGTGTTTGTGTCGATAGCCAGTTCAGTCTTTGTCTCCATGTGTTAGCTTTTTCCAATGACCGATTTGAACTTTCTTAGCGTAACCTTGCAAACTTTCTTGCGAACCTCCTCTCGAATATCCCGATTAACTTTCTGAATGTTCTTGAACCTTTTCTTGATTCGAATTCTGCTCTGATGAACTTTCCTGAATGTTCTTGAACTTTCTCTTTTCTGTTACAAGTCTTCTCTATTCTTCTCACTTGTGCAAATCAATTGTGACTTAGTAGTAACCTTATGATGTCTTCATGAAGCTTGTAATACTCTTTGTTGTAACCTTCTGATGCTACTCTGATTCTTCAGTTGTTGAGTAGATTATACACACTTGATGGTTTGAGTAACTTCCTGCTTTTAAACATTCTCAAGTGCGAACATCAGTAGATCACCATTCATAATACTTAAGATTTAGTTCATAAGGTTTGTTGTCATTAAAACCACATATCAAAAGGGATTTTGAACCCTACAGTTTCAAATGCACTCTGACAAATCTCCAGGTCCGGATGGTTTGAATCCGGCTTTTTTTAAGCGTTTTTGGCACCTTGTGGGAGTGGTGATTTTCCATGCAGGAGTTGAATGGCTAGAAAAAGGCGTGTTCCCTATGCAATTGAATGATACAAACACTGTGCTTATACCAAAGACTGAGAATCCTTCATCCATGAGAGATTTGAGACCAATATCCTTGTGTAATGTTATTTATAAGATAATTTCCAAGGTGCTGGCCAATAGGATGAAACCTCTACTCTAAAAGTGCATTTCACATAGCAATATGCTTTTGTGGAAAACCAGTCTATCCTAGATAATGTTATGGTGGCCATTAAAACCATTCACCACATGAAATGCAAAGTAAATGGGAAGACGGGAGAGGTTGCTTTGAAGATAGACATAAACAAAGCATATGATAGAGTGGAGTGGAATTTTCTGAAAGGAATGTTGTTGAGAATGGGGTTTGATGAGAAGTGGGTGCAGTGGATAATGTTATGCCTTGAAACAGTGAAGTACTCCATGCAACTTAATGGGGAAAGTGTGGGGCACATAACTCCAGGGAGAGGACTTAGACAAGGGGACCCATTGTCCCCTTATCTCTTTATTCTGTGTGCAGAAGGGCTCACTACTCTCATCAAGAGAGCAGAGGCGAGAGGAGATATCCATGGAATCAAAGTGTGTGGGGGTGCTCCTATCCTCACACTTATTATTTGCTGATGATTGTTTTCTGTTTTTCAGGGCAGATGAAAGAGAATGCAGGCACATGTAGGATATCCTAAAGAAGTATGAGAGAGATTCTGGGCAAGCAATCAATATGCAAAAGTCAGAAATTTATTTCAGCAAGAATACGCCCCAGGAGACAAGACAAATGGTGACGGCAATGATGGGGGTCAATGAATGTCTAGGGACGGGCAAGTATCTGGGCCTCCCATCCATTATTGAGAGGCAAAAGAAAGTTATGTTCAGCTACTTAAGAATAGACTGTGGAAGAAGATTCAACATTGGTCAGGGAGGCATCTTTCAAAAGCGGGGAGAGAAGTCCTTGTGAAGTCAGTTGCCCAAGAAATTCCTACTTACTGTATGAGCACTTTCCTTCTACCCACTTCGCTTGGTGAAGAGATGGAGCGGATGATCAACTCTTTTTGGTGGGGTTCGAATAGAACAAGAAGGAGGGGCATTAACTGGCTGAGCTGGGAATAGTTATCAATGAGAAATGAGTATGGAGGTGTGGGCTTTTGCCACTTTCACGGCTTCAATTTGGCTATATATGCTAGGGAAGCAGGGTTGGAGAATCATCAACAACCAAGATACTATTTTATCAAGAGTCTTCAAAGCTAAATATTTCCCTAAAGGGGACCTTCTAGGGGCCCGATTGGATCACAACCCGAGTTATGTTTGGCGTAGTATATACACTCCTCATGTAATAGTTAAAATGGGCATAAGGTGGCAAGTTGGAGATGGTAGCAAGATAAATGTGTGGACAGATCCTTGGCTGAGGAAAAATAGTGAGCCATATGTGAAGAGTCCTATAGTAGCTGAAATGGAGAATTTAAAGGTACCCGATCTTATTGATCCCACTACTAGAAGCTGGCGGATCGAGCTGATTGAGGCAATGTTCCAACCGGATGATATCCAAGCAATGCGCAACATCCCACTTGCACATGCAGGAGGTGATGCCAGGTTGATTTGGGTGCATAGCAAGTCAGGTTTTTATACTATCAGGTCCGGTTACTACACTTTCATGGAAGATATTATTAATAACTCTCACTTAAGAGTTCCTGGAAATTGGACAAGGCTGTGGAAGATGAAGGTGCCACAAAAACTTAAACTCCTAGCATGGAGAGCTCTTCGAGGAGCCTTGCCAACGCGAGATAGTTTGCAACGGAAGGGGGTAAGCTGCACTCCCATGTGCCCCCGTCGTGAGATATTTCCAAAAATTGTTGGCATGTTTTCTATGGTTGTACTAAGGCGCGAGAGTGTTGGGAAGCCGCAGGTTTATGGGACATTATGCGTTCCACGATCTATAACTCAGAAGGTTACAATGAAGCCACTTTTAGCTTGTTGGAGTCTTTGACAGAAGCACAAAGGTCCGAGCTCCTATGCATGTTCTGGTGTATATGGCGTAGGAGGAACGATAAGGTTTGGAAAGGAGAGGAGGTACCGGCTAGCACTGCAGTTAACATGGCGCACGAATATATGCGGGATTGGCGTGGGGGTAAGAAAGCAGGCGGAAGCAGGCACTTTCCACATCTCTACTAGCTCAGATTTAATCTGGAGGAAGCCAAAGCTGGGTGAGTATAAATGTAATATGGATGCAGCACTGTTCAGAGACGATGGTGCTTATGGCCTTGGTCTCTGTATCCGTAATGATCAGGGTGGCTTCGTTCTAGCCAAAACTTTTTGGTATGAAGGCTCCCCATCTCCACAAGAAGCTGAGGCGACAGGACTCTTGGAAGCCATCAAGTAGGTACGTAGTTTGAGATACACCAAGATGAGCTTTGAACTTGATTGCAAGACCATGGTAGAAGACATATTGGAAACAAAAGTCTATAATAATGAATATGACTCTATTTTAGATTACTGTCGAGAGTACTTGAATAATTATCAAAACTATGAGGTCAGTTTTGTTAGAAAGCAACTTTTGTTCTTTCACGCTTATTAAGACATCCAGGCTTTATCTTGTGTAGTGTGTTTAATTCAATCCCTTCTTATTACTGAGTTGATTATGAATAAAATGACATAACTGTATTTTTATTAAAAAAAAAAAACCAGAACTTGATATAGAACTTGATATATATTGGGACGGATGTAGTATGAGACGCGGGAGCACTTGTCTCCTTCCCGTAAACCGACGCGTCCCAGCCAGCATATGGGAGGCCACCGACATGCGACAGTTGCCAGCGCATGTTGCTAACGTGCGCCTTAATCATAGTCATATGGGCATCATCATCATTTTCTATGCTATTCTTTCGTTTGTTTACCTTCCAAATCGTGCCTTCCTCTCTCTTTCTCTCTCTCTCTCACAGTTTCACTGTCTCACCTATTTTCCTGCTCTGATCTGATCTAGTCTCGGTTTCCTCCTAAACCTCGTAACTTCCCTCAAAATCCAATTTTCACGTAATCTTCATTCCTCCCTCACAATCCCAAATTTCTTCTTCACTGTGCAAACCCAAACCCTCCCTTAACTGTTCCCTTCCCCTTTCGCGCGTGTTCGCATCGCTCCCAAATTAGCTCTAGGGTTTCCACTGATCCATGAATCGCGACTCTCGCGTTGGAATGAAATGAGGCGGCGCCCTGTGACGGGCGTTTTCTCCGACCAAATGGAGAAAGCAGCGAGCAAGAACCACAATTCCCGTATCTGCTTCCTCGCATCACTCTCCGCTCTCTTCTGGTTCTTACTCCTCTACTTCCATTTCGTCTTCCTCGCCGAGGACCAACAACAATCCTCCTCCACCACCTTAAACACCCAACTCCCCCTCATTTCATCATCATCATCATCATCATCATTCAAACAACAACAACTTCGATTCCAGACTCCTCCCAGGAAGAACTTCGGCTTCCCCGATGTGAAGAAGAACACAGAGTCACATTCACAGTCACTACAAACCCCTCACGAAAAAAACTTCCCCTTTATGAGAGCACTCAGAACTGCCGACAACAAGAGCGATCCCTGTGGTGGAAGATACATTTACGTCCACGATCTTCCTTCCAGGTTCAACGAGGACATGTTAAGGGACTGCAAAACCTTGAGTCTCTGGACCAACATGTGCAAGTTCACCACCAATGCAGGTCTCGGTCCACCCCTTGAGAATATCAACGGTGTCTTCTCCGATACAGGTTGGTATGCCACCAATCAGTTCGCCGTTGATGTGATTTTCAGCAATAGGATGAAACAGTATGAGTGCTTGACAAAAGATTCTTCCATTGCTGCTGCTATCTTTGTACCCTTCTATGCTGGCTTTGACATTGCGCGTTATCTTTGGGGTTACAACATCTCCATGAGGGATGCTGCTTCGCTTGATCTCGTTGATTGGCTTATGAAGAGACCTGAATGGAGTATTATGAATGGGAGAGATCATTTTCTTGTTGCAGGGAGGATAACGTGGGATTTCAGGAGATTAACTGAGGAGGAATCGGATTGGGGAAACAAGCTTTTGTTTTTACCTGCTGCTAAGAATATGTCTATGCTTGTTGTTGAATCTAGTCCGTGGAATGCTAATGATTTTGGGATTCCTTATCCCACTTACTTCCACCCTGCAAAAGATGAAGAGGTTTTCATTTGGCAGGAGAGGATGAGAAGGTTAGAGAGGAAATGGCTTTTCTCTTTTGCTGGTGCACCGCGTCCTGATAACCCCAAATCAATAAGGGGACAGATAATTGAGCAGTGTAAGAGATCCAAGGTGGGGAAGCTGTTGGAGTGTGATTTTGGGGAGAGTAAATGTCATTCTCCCAGCAGCATTATGCAGATGTTTCAAGGGTCCCTTTTTTGCCTTCAACCTCAGGGTGATTCCTATACACGAAGATCTGCTTTTGATTCGATGTTGGCTGGTTGTATACCTGTGTTTTTCCATCCGGGTTCGGCGTATACACAATATACTTGGCACCTTCCTAAGAATTATACTAAGTATTCTGTTTTTATTCCTGAGGATGATATTCGAAAGAGGAATGTTAGCATAGAGGAGAGGCTTAGTCAGATACCTGAGGAGGAAGTGAGGATTATGAGAGAGGAGGTTATTAGACTCATTCCCAGTTTAGTGTATGCAGATCCTAGGTCTAAACTAGAAACTTTGAAAGATGCATTTGATGTTTCTGTACAAGCTGTGATTGACAAGGTTACCAATTTGAGGAAGGATATTATTGAAGGTCGCACGGATGAAAACTTCATTGAGGAGAATAGTTGGAAATATGCACTGTTGGATGAGGGACAGCGTGAGGTAGGACCCCATGAATGGGATCCTTTCTTTTCCAAACCCAAGGATGGCAGTGGGGAATCCAGTGATTCCTCTGCTGAAGTTGCAAAAAATTCTTGGAAAAATGAGCAAAGAAATCAATCTTGATTCGTGATGGGGAGGTCAAAATTTGAATCTGCCGAATGCAGGTTTCTGAAATGTCGTTTAGAGCAAGTCTCCAATGATTTCCCTGAATTAGGGAACAAGAATTGCAGCTACAAAATAATTGCTGGGGTCTTGCTACCAACATACTGCTGAACTTGTATTTGAGCTTATCGAGAAGGCTTCCTCATTGAAAACCCCCAGTATGGAGAGATATTTGCAGCTTTCTACAGTTTTGTTATATAAATTCTTTTTGCATTATGTGTTTCCCATAGTGGTTTATATTCTAGATGTAATTTCCAAGGTCTAATAATTTTCTCGATACGGTATTTTTGTTCACTTGATTCATATGGGAAATATAAACAAATTTATGGTTAATGGTCAGTCAAAGTGATCACTTGGATGGTCTCTAACATTTGGCAGCTGCATCAGACTGCTTAGGTCTGTGTTAGTGACCTTATGGAATCTTGGCTGACATTCAAAAGACAGACTGCTCTATTTTGATGATCGTGAAAATATATGTCTTCCGCTTACTCTATTTTTCAATTTGTTTGTCTATTTTTTTACGTCTAAATTCTTACATGCATATTGGGTGGCATTAATTTACTGTACATGCATGAAACTGTTGAATTGGTTGCCTTATGTGGCTATTATCACATATGAACACCGGAAATTATTGTCTGAAACTGCTCTCTACCTCCTTTATTATGATAGGGAGCATAAAGTTGGATGTGTATTCTCATTGATACTATTACTGAGTACTATTTAAATACAACTTGGAGTAACAATTGATGGTTACATATGATAGATTTTAGGAATGAGATAAGATACAATCTGATACACTTAGCACAGATGATGAGATTATTACAGCTTTCGATAAATATTGTTATCACTTAAGTTTTATCCTTTGCTGCTGGTATCTCGGGTTATTACTTCTACTTCATTAACTTCCCCCCTCAAGTTAGAGGCGGTAGAACCACTCCTAGCTTGTCTCTTAGCTGGTTGAATCAAGTGTGAGTCAGTGCTTTAGTAAGATAGTCTGCAGTTTGGTCTGAAGTAGAAACAGAGGCAACTGTTGCTCGATTATTCAGCACTTGATTTTTGATATAGTGTACATCCACTTCAATATGCTTAGATCTTGAATGACACACTGGGTTGGAGGCTAAGGCCTTTGCACCAAGGTTGTCACACCATAAAGTTGGTGTTCTGGGCATAGAAATTATGATTTCCTTCAGCAAGGATCTGATCCAAGCCACCTCTGCTGCAAGATCAGCAAGTGCATGATATTCAGATTATCTGGACACTGCTCGTTGCCTTTTAGAGAGGAGCAGCTCTGAGCTCACCAAGCTTTCTCCTAGAAACACACAATAGCCTGCCGCAGAATATCTGTCATCCAAGTTTGTGGCCCAATCTGCATCAGAAAATCCTGAAATGTCAAGGTCAGGTGAAGGTTTTATGTGAAGACTATAGTTCATTGTTCTCTTCAAATATCTGAGGATCCGTTTTAAGCACTTCCAGTGAATTGTGGTTGGAGATTGCATATACTGGCTATGTGAATAAAATGCCTGGTCTGGTAAGTACTGTAGTGCACCTAAGACTCTTCTCTAATCAGTGGGGTATTTTTATCAATTATCCTTGTGCTGATATATCTTTGCCAGTCACCATAGATGTTGGACAAGGAGAAGCGTTCTCCATGTTAAACTTCTTTAACAAGTCTGAGATATACCGAGTCTGTTTAATAAATGCCCAAGCATCCCTACAAACTTCAACTGCTATTTTATTCATCAAACTGATGAGGATTTGGTTATTTGTTTTGTTGTGGTATCGGTCCAGTTAGCAATATTGAACGTGCAGCGGTACCAAAAGGAAATTGCCACGGAATTTGTACTGAAATTATAGAAGTTCATTTCTTTCTTTGGATATGAATGAAAGGAACTCCAATATGTTGAGATTAATCATCTTTTGAAATAATGCCAGGAGTTTCTTTACAAATTGACATGATCTGGAATAACTCGGTTGGATATCATACCATGATGGATTTGCTTACATGGCAATGCTGAATATTTGGCAATGTTAGTTTTCTGTTTGTCCTGTCTCGTTGATTTTAGAAAACCTTTCATGCCTGTCTGTATCCTTTCTTCTTTTTGTCGTCTTCGTTCTGTCCGATATGAAGTCGTGAAAACAGGCAATGCAAGAAATGATGGAGAATTCATGTAGAAAGGGATTTTGAAAAAGGTGCGCAAGTAGTTACAATTTACAAACAAAATCAGAACTGATTATGCATATCGTTGTTTAAAGACTATGGTGTAGTGTGATTGAGCGGGGCTCCTTGTTTAATAAAAATGTGATTTTTTTTATGAGAGTAATAAAAATATGATTAACCAAGGAACTGGGATACCAAACAATCTGGATGGAACTGGATAATCAAGAGGTGATTCAGCTTTTGAAAGGAATGAGTATGGGCAGTCTATCTAGTTGGAAGACAGATAACTAGAGAATAGAGATGCATAGCTTGCAGGTGGAACATATTGACAAAAAAAAAAAAAAGCTGGCTGACATGAATCTGGCACAGGATACAGCTGTGAAGGTGTTTGGAACACCCCCCCCCCCCCAAAAAAACATGCAGTGACCAATGGGTTTATGCTGATGGGCTGGGAGATTCTACTCCTCATGTAGTCCACTGGTCCTTCTGCAATTTCCTTTTTTGTGGGCCTAGGCCCATATGGTTACCAAAAATTATAATATAATGTTTTGTTTTTAGAAATTAATTCTTTTGCTTTTT
The DNA here is from genome assembly GCA_037113605.1 of Calophaca sinica. Classification (NCBI taxonomy): domain Eukaryota; kingdom Viridiplantae; phylum Streptophyta; class Magnoliopsida; order Fabales; family Fabaceae; genus Calophaca; species Calophaca sinica. The sequence continues at coordinate 21,532,676 of CM073733.1, forward strand.
TTTAGATATTTTTTTAAGTTTATTTTTGAAAAGTTTACATGATGTCTAAAACATTTTTGATTAAAAAAGTTAAGATAAACGTATACAAATTTGTCCTAATATAATCTTCTGTGACTTGATGTCAATATCTAATGCTTTGTTTACTTGACTCTTTATTTTTGGCGCAAAGAAATTCGAATTCTATTTTATGTTATTTTTTATTTCATGACAAGTAATGAATAGTTAGAGATGAAACCAAAGTGTGAAGCTTGTTACTTGAGTGTAAAAAATTTCTGGCCGTTGGAAGTGTGGTGGGGATTGGGGAAGGCAAAGGCGAGGCAGTGCACTTCGCAGGAGTATACTCTCAATTTAGTCGGTAATCTTTTTTGTTTTTGGGTGCGGATTTAGTCCGTAATCTTAGTAATTTTTTTATTAAAAGAATATGAATTGAGGATTAACGTGACAGAGAGAAACATGAGTAGAGGATTTTTATTTGTATTTCTTTGCTACAGAGTCAAAGACTAATGTAAAAATGGCATTTTACTTTCGCACATATTCTCATAATGAGTTGAGGTCATTTTCCTGGCTTGGTAAGTGAGTGACAGAAGAAATGAAGAACCATTAGAATGAGGGAATTAATTTGTCAAGGACAACCTTGTCTTTGTGCAGGGACACAGAAAACGACGAGCATAATTTTTTTTGTTGCTATACTGGCTACCCTCTTCCCAGATGGCTAGATCAATTAGAATGGTTACACATGTAACAGTAGACAGACAAGACAATGGAGTGAAATTAAGAAACATGACTAGCCGTGTCTTTCTTTTGGTTGGACCTCTGGCACGTATCAGGGCCTTGGCTAGAGAACATCGCCTGCACTCATGTAATCCTTGCGCAACGTCTCTACTCTCTTCACAGTCAGTCTCGGTCCAGCATTAATGTCATCCTATCTATTTAGTCTTTATATTTATTTAAATCCATCAATGATTATAGTGCACATAGAAAAACATTTTTTAAGACTGTATATTAATACTAGTCTCCTGTTTCAGACCCAAGAAGAGTCATTTCACCCATGAGACTTGGGGGTCTATATGTTGGAATTAAGTCCTTATTAATAACAATAATAAAAATAAGTATACTTAAATCTCATAGAAAAAATACTTTAGGCGGAAGCTATAAAGACATAAAGAACATGTTCTCTACCCATAGTAATCAATCACCTGAAGCAGAATACTAAAGGAATAATCACGAACAAACAACAAGCAACTAGATCTTTAGCAACAAACAACGAGCACGTTAGCGGTGGCTTTATGGTTCTTCCTCAACCGAATCTTCTTGAGCTCTCTCACGAGACTTTAGGTTCTTTTCAGATGGGAAGAAGAAAGTGAATGACGACGAATCGGTCTATTGAGGACCATAGCCTTCTTTATAGTGTGTTAAACCTAACATGGTAACCATTATCCCCTTATCGGGCCACACTTACATATACTCATATAAGGCCCATATCAATTAAACTATGAGTCTAATGAGCTTACCTTATTTTAACTTTATATGATCACATAAAATATAGCTCATTTATGATAAATAGCTAATATAATTATTAATGATATCAGCCCATATTAATTATTGGAATATAAAATTTCAACAATCTCCCACTTGGGCTGCATATCGTAATAATTATATCAGAATTCCTTGGTGCGCATATCCGAATGCTATTTTTCTTTAGACTTCTTCCTTACAATCAGGTATCCTCATGTATCAATAATGAAACCATCGCAGCTTTTGTCACTTCCGTAAATTGCGCTAAACCCCGACGATCACCACACCAACACACTTGATGACATAGATCATATAGATGAGTAGCATGGAAATTACATGGAATGTGATCTCAATCATGCATATTTCCAACTGGTCCTACTTAAATCTTTAGTGAGATCAATTTTGTAAAATTTAATTCTGCAAAACAAAATCCTTAATGTGCAAATTAATTTTGCACACAAGATACAAACATGTTTATAATGTATTCATAAACATAATCTTTATTTCTGCAGAAAATCCGAAATAACATAAAGTTTGTATCTCAAACATAGAACACAAATAAATGACTCCCACAAAGCTAAGGCAACCTTAGTGACAACACACCCATATAAGCAACATGCTCTTGAAAAGCCTTAGATGTCAAGCCCTTAGTTAGTGGATAGCTAGCATGGAATTAGCCTCTATGTGCTCTATAGAAATTCTTTTATCTTGAATTCTTTATTTTAACAACGAACACCTTTATGTCAATAGACATTGTAAAATTCTTTATTGTTGTTGAAGTATGATACGACTAACTAATCTGTCACGCTGTAACTTAAGTGGTATTTTAATACCTTTTACAATATGCAACCTAGTGACATAGATATTTCAGTCATATCCCATAATTTGATGTCCATAATATTAACATCCTGAATAACAGAGTCAGAGTTCTTGATGTTCTCTAATATTTCAGATCTCTGATATGTGGGCATATAGACTTTTGTTCTCCTTAATAATCCTTATGGTTGCTTTTTGTAATAATTTAAACTAGAATTGCTCAAGTATCTGCCACATGATCCCATGATGTATGTAACATCCTGTTTTTCAGAAAATAATATTTAAGTATAGTTAGGCAATGAATGGGCATTAAAACCTTAATTCGAAAAAGAAATAGGCTTAAATAAGTCATAGGAACATTCAAAAGGACCAAAATACCCCTGGGAAGGGTCTAGAGACCCCTAGAAACCCCTAGAAACAAGAAAAAATTGGATCTGCCTCCTTAGCTACGGCTGTGACGCGACCGTGATTATACTAACAGCCATCACGATGCGATAATGAAGATTCTGGAAACCTGTAGAGTAGGGATGGCAACGGGGCAGGGCGGGCACAGGTAGTAACCCCCCACTACCCACCCCGTTGGATACTTAATAAATTCTTAAAAAACAAACTTATTTTCAAAAAAAAATATTTTTTACCTAGATTTCTAGACAAAGTTTCAAATGAGAATTTACAAAATACCACCTCATGCTCCTAAATTAAAAAGTTTATGGAAATTACAACCAAATATCCATAAAATTTAAGTAATTACATATATACGGGTACCTTGAACACGGTAGTATGATACCCGCCCGCCTGCTACACTGCGGTACCGCTTAATCGCTCGTTTAAAATCCGTGGCGGGTTTTACCCACGGTACGGTTTTTTTTTCCATCCTTACCGTAGAGCATTCAAAGTCGGTGAACGCAGCCAATGAGTGCGTGACACGTGGCCTCATCGCGACGCGATGGAGGTTATGCCTAGTACCCATCGCGACGTAATGGTGTCAAAATTCACTATAAATACCCCTTCACCCCTCCATTCCCAACTCGCCCCAAATCCTCTTCTCTCTCTAGCTTTCTCTCTCTAGGAACTTCTAAGGAGTGAGTATGCTCTGTGCTTGTCTCTAAGGAGGATCTGGCACATTAGAAAACTCTTAGTAAGTAATCCTTGAGATTGAGAAAGGGAGTGAGACTTAGAGGGCCACTAAGGTGCAAGTATGCTCTGCACTTACCTCAAGTGAGGATCTTGTGCATCAGAAAGCCCTTAGTAGGTAATCTTCAAAGAGGGAAGGATGAGAGTGGCCTAGCATATATGGTAAGAGTATCCAGAGGTAGGAGTACAAGTAGCTGGAGCAGCAAGGATTACAAAGAGTAGTAGCTTCTGCAACGGTCTTCTAACCAGGTGGAAGATCTGAATTCTATCCACTAGGGATTGTAGGATTAGAACAAGTGTATAACTAGGCGTAGGGTGACTCAAGCCCTACTAGCGGTTGATGATAACAGCACCTCAGGAGAGGAGCTGTGACCTGTGATAGCTGAGGACAGTTGTCAGAGGTCTATCAACCATAGGAGTAATCTATTGATATCAGTTGCTGGATGTTGATTGATGTGATGTTGGTTCCTTATGATTGCATTATAATTATGTGTGTATTGCTTGTGTGTGTGGATTTATAACATGTCAGTAGTAGATCGCCTGAACGATATTAGGGTTGACTCAAGTATAGATCGAGGATGGTTGATGCTTGATGATGTGTTGGTTGACCTATATGTGGATCAAGGGTGGTTGATAAATGACCTTATGTTGTATACAGGTAGTTGTGCTGTATAGGATGGTTATTCTACTTATGCTGATTTGATGATTAAGTTATTATAGTGTCGTGTATGGGAATATGGCTAAGATATTTAATTATAAAGAGTTGATAAGTGCTGAGATAATAAGCTAATGAGCTGAGCTGAAGAATAACGATGATAAGTAGTAAAGATGTTGAATAATAATTGGTCATATGCATGTGCTGTAATCCACCACCGTACACATAGGCTGTGTACGAGGCCAGGTGCCAGAGTGCGAGCACAATGAAGTCGGTATAGGACACGCTGGTCCTTGAGGATGGTTTGGGTCCGACAAGTCTACAAGTGACGGATGGCTAGCTACCATCCTGTCGGGACGTCGGGTAGCCTGGTCATCCTAACAGGGTACTGTTGCATCACTGTCCATAATGTCGATCCCGAGTGCCACCCTGACACCTGTTCCTAACTCAAAATTGGGGAGCAGGGATGCACTATTAGGGGTACGATGAGCGGGATAGGGGGATGGACAACTGGCTTAACTTACCCACACGTCGGTGGGAAGTCGCTGTTATCTATAAAGGCAAGGTGGCTAAGGTGGGGCTGCCTTTGCCATATTAAGCTGTGTGGCCACGTAGGCATATAGACGCAGGTTGCATGGGCAGGGTAGCTAGGCAATGATCCAAATCATTATTGGGGGATGTGTAGTCTAATCTTTCACATATTCTATTGTTCTTTGTGCTTGCCTTTTTATACATGAATTCTAATTCCTGCTTTCCCATTTAATAGTGTATAGTGTGTTCTGAGTCTCCTGTTCTATTTCTTGTTTTGCATACATCTGTCTTCGGATATTAGCAGGTGTCGGATAATTCCAGGAAAGAGATGGTTCAGTCGATCCACAGTCAGTAAGTCAGAGTCAGTATCTGGGAAGTCCAAGTCTTCATACATATTTTATAGATGGGAACCTAAGGAAGGGTACCTTTAGGTACATTTGTACACTTCCGTCTGCTAAAATAAAATAAAATTATTTCCATTATTATTGTAAGAACTAATATATTTAATATATTGGAAAAATTGAATTAGGACATCACAATGTACGTCGTTTCTTGATGCGTACAAATAAGATCATATATCAGACTTCCCATAACTAGAGCATAGGGAACTCCCAGTATTTTCTGAATTTCCAGATTATCTTTTCGGCAAAATTGAGACTAAAATTGTCTCCCTTAGTAATTGAGGTATACCTTGGTTTACTATTTTTCATGTCGAGTTTATTTAAACCTTATCGATATAGCTCTTTTATAATGAACCAATGACACCTTGAAAGTGATCTCTAATTATCATGGATTCATAATGCAAAAGAGACGTCCTTAAGATCCTTCATCTCTAAATTTTGTTAGAGGTTTCTCGGTTTTGCTCAACCAGACTATATCGCTATTCACTAGATAAAATATCATCGATATATAGTAGCAGTATTACAAAATTACTCCCACTGACCTTGTAATACACACAGTCATCCACAGTACTCATCTCGAGACCAAATGAGACAATTTCCTGATGAGACTTTACAGTATCACTAACGAGTCAACTTCTTTAGCTAATGGGTGGATTCTGTCAGTTCGCAAACCATATTTAGGTCTATCGACACAAAGTATCTCGATTGCACCATATACATTTGTTTCATTAATGTTTCCATTAATAAACACAGTCTTGACATCCATCTTATGTAGCTCCAAAGTTATAATGAGCAATGAGCGTTGTGATTGTCAAAAAAAGTCTTTCAATAAAATCAAATAAAATGACTTTTTACAGTCAATTCTTTCTCTTATGGCTCCTGATGCTCTAGTTCTTGAGGGTGTTGAGTTTGATCTTCATGAATAATTTCCTTAACTTGATTGGGAGGAAGAACAATAATGTCCTCACCGGGATTCAAATTTGCTACACTAATAGCACCTATATGAATTTGTTCAAGAATTAGAACCGCTTCTTCCTCACTCAATTTTGTTCTCTAACCTTATCTCTCCCCAAACTCAATATCCTCAAAGAACTTTGTAGTTCTCATCTCAAAAATTTATTTAACTTGGGACCAAAATTTATACCTCTCAATCCTTTAGAAATTATAGATTGTCATAAGCAAGGTAATTAAAACTGGATCGGACATTGAACCGGAGAGGGCCAGGGTTCAGGGTTTTTGGGTCGGACTGGGGTCGAACCGGGGTGGAACCGGGTTTAATAAAATATTATTTTTTAAATATATATATACAAAATATATAATATATATAGTATATATATTATATATTTGATATATATATATACTAAAAAATAGAAAATATATAGATAATATTTCAATTTATACACAAAATAACATGTAGCCTAGTGGTAAGATGAGCTTACCTTATTTTAACTTTATATGATCACATAAAATATAACTCATTTATGATAAATAGCTAATATAATTATTAATGATATCAGCCCATATTAATTATTGGAATATAAAATTCCAACACTATCATCATTTACCTGCAATTAAAGAGAGAAAGCAAAAATATGATCTAATTAGTAAGAATTCGGTTCATATCCCATAAAGACATGGGTTGCCGATGTGAGAATATTGTTAGTGAGTAATATGTAAGTACTTTTGTAAACGTTCAATGAGTCCGATGTGAAAACCTCGTTAGTGAATCCTCAGACCCAACTCACCTAAAATTTTCCTTATAAAAGAGAGAGAGAGAGAGAGAGAGCGCATTACAATACCAAAAAGAGAGAGAGAGTATTAATTAGGAAGTCATTATGTCACAAATTCTACGCCCAAGAGAAAAAATGTCAATTAATACTATTTTGGTTCATTTTTAATTGTTTACGATATTTGTACACAAATTAAGAAAATCAATATTTTTTTTATAAAATTATTAGTCTTTTTCTTGCGATACCTTACTGCTTATTATCATATTGCATATATGTCTCTTTTTACAATAAATAGTTAAGAGTATGATTGACAAAAAAAGTACTAGTAGTTAGTAAAAACTTGAACTTTAAAAATAATATATAAGTAGTAACAAAAATTTTCTAAAAAAATACTACTCTAGTCTTGTATTTAAGCAAAAAAAAAATACACATATTAAGAAACTGGCGCAGGCTGCTTCTTTTGTTTCGTTTGAGACTGTCCCACCACTATTCCACCACTATTCAAGCAACTTTTCCTGCTTTTGAGACAAAAAAATAATTTTAATAAGGGTATTTTATGAATGTTAGTGTAAAATTGGTTGAATTTGCTTATATTTGAGACCAAAAAATATGAGGTTTTTGTTGCTTATAATTGAGACCGGAGGGAGTACACACTTAAAGAGGAACAGAGGAGCATAAAGTCGTCTCAACCATGGTAACAAAAACCGGACCGGACCGGACCGGTTGGACCGGGAACTGGGCCTGTGTCCGGTCCGATACACCCCCAAAAACCGGATGGCAGCGAATTGCCCCAAAAAACCGGAAATCGGCTAAAAACCGGGTGAACCGGCCAAAACCGGTTGAAAAAACTGGAAACTGGGTTCACTTTATTATTTTTTTTTAGAAAATCAATTTTTTTATTTTCTTTTATTAAAAAAAATTTGGTCTCAAAAGGGCTTGAACCTCTATCCCCAAGGCCACAACAAGCCACCTTACCACTGGGCTACATGTTATTTTGTGTATAAATTGAAAAGTTATGTTACTTATGTATATAATATATATTATATATTCAGTATAAAAAAATAATATTTTATTAGTTCCGGTCCGACCCCGGTCCAACCCAAAAACCCTGAACATTGACCCTCTCCGGTTCAATACCCGGTCCAGTTTTAATTACCTTGGTCTCAACGATCAATTGTACAAAAAAAAATCAATTGTAGCATGCTGTAGAAACCTGAGGGAGATCGTAATATTGAAGAGAGCTTTCAAGCCTCATTTTCATTGATCAAAAACTGAATAGAATAGTTAGTTACAAAAGAATAACTGCCTAGTATATATAGGTAAGCTAACTAACTTGTAGCACAAGCTATCTACCTAATAGACTAATTACAAACTAATTAGCATGTAAATTAGATGTAACATCCCCCGCAAGCTGGAATGGATGTTTAACATTCCAAGCTTGAAAACACAATTAGTGAAAGGACTAGGATGAAGTGACTTAGTAAAAATATTGGCAGCTTGGTCTTTGGAGGGGATTGGGAGTAAATGAATGATTCCAGCATGTAGTTTGTCCCGTACAACATGACAATTCATTTCAATGTGTTTCGTTCGCTCATGGAACACGGGATTTGCAGCAATATGCAGAGCTGACTTGTTGTCGCAATAAATGGTCACTGGTGCTGTGTGCTTAACATGAAAATCATGGAGAAGATAAAGAATCCACTGAGCTTCACAGGTAGCTTGAGCCAGGGCACGGTATTCGCCGAGAGGAAGACCGTGATACAATTGATTGCTTCTTGCTTTTCCAAGAAACCAAGGAAGAGCCAATGAAAAAGCGAAGCCGATTGGAGCGCTAGTGTCAGGACAAGAACCCCAATCCGAGTCACAATAGCCTTTGAGAACAATAGGAGTGGAAGCACTGAAGAACAGACTTGTGCTTGGACTGGATTTTATAAATTTAAGCACTCGAGCAATGACCGCATGTGTGCATCGATGAGTGCAGAGAAATTGGCTTAACCTGCTAACAGAATAGGATATATCTGGTCGAGAATTTGTCAAATAAAGCAATTTTCCAATGAGTCTTCGATAACTTGATGGGTCTGGCAGGGGAGTACCAGATTTCTTGTGCAGCTTAATGGAAGGGTCCATAGGTGTAGAGCATGGTTTAGAGCCAAGAAGGCCAGCTTCCTGAAGAAGATCAAGAGCATATTTTCTTTGGCATAGAGAAATGCCTTTGCTACTTCTAGCAACTTCAAAACCAAGGAAGTATTTTAAAATTCCCAAATCTTTGATGCTAAATTTTCGATCAAGTAATGCCTTGACATGATGAATCTCATGAATATTAGTCCCTGCAAGTACCAAGTCATCTACATAAACTAAAATAGCTGTAAAACCAGATGAAGATGACTTTGTGAATATGGAGTAATCGGCTCTAGACTGAGTGTATCCAGAAACTATGAGAGTATGAGTCAATTTGGCATTCCACTGCCTGCTGGCCTGTTTGAGGCCGTATAGAGATATTTTTAAGCAGCAAACGGTGCTCTTATGAGGAATTGGGAGTCTAGGAGGTGCTTTCATATAAACTTCTTCATTGAGGTCACCATGTAAGAAGGCTGTGTTCACATCCAGCTGAAAAATGTGCCAGTTATTTGCTGCTGCCAAGGATAGAAGTAATCGGACAGTGGTCATCTTGACCACAGGGCTGAATGTGTCTAGATAATCGATGCCAGCAGTTTGTGTAAACCCCTTGGCGACTAATCTAGCTTTATGTCTCTCGATAGAACCATCAGCATGATACTTGAGTTTAAAAACCCATTTGCATCCTATAGCCTTCTTGTGCAAAGGAAGGTCAGTGAGTTCCCAGGTGTTGGTTTTAACCAGAGCATCCAACTCAGCCTGGACAGCCTTTTTCCAATTGTCATCACACATTGCCTCCTCATAGGTGTTTGGTTCAGAAGTAGAAGAAATACTGAGGCAGAAATGTTAATGGGAAGGGGATAATTTTTCATAAGAAATGTAGTTTGATAAAGGATAAATGCTACCTGAATTGGAAGATGATGATGTGCTGGAGTTGCATTTTGGAATGGAAGTGTGGAGGAGAGAACAATGATAGTCTTTGAGATAATTGGGTGGCTTGGTAACTCGTGATGATTTTCTCATAGGGATGTTTTTGTTGGCTGCAGTATTAGTATCTGCAGGGATGGATAATGGTGCAGGTATGGTATGAGAAGGAGTTGAAGAATTGGATGATGTATGAGAGGAATGGGGAATTGAATTAGGTGTGGTATGTAAAAGAGAATTAGGTAATGAAGCTGGAGACTCAGAAGAAGAAAAAATAGGATTGACAGAATCTAAAAAATCATAAATGGATGGGTGTGGAAAAACTGATGTAGAATCAGATTTAGAAGTAGGATTTGTATTAACAGGAGTAGAAAAAGGAAACACAGTTTCAAAGAAAACTGTGTCCCTTGAAAGAAATATATTTCGAGATTGAAGATCAAAAAGAATATGTCCTTTAACACCAGACTTCAAACCCAAGTGGATACACTTTCTTGATCAAGAATCAAACTTATGTCTATGTGCTTTCAAAGTAGGTGCAAAACATAAACAACCAAAAACTTTGAGTGAACTAAAATCAGGTTGGGATTTATAAAGAACTTGGAAAGGAGTATTGTTGTTCAGAAACCTTGTGGGTAGTCTATTGATGAGATAAATGGCATGACTGACAGCATGAGCCCAAAAACCGATTGGCAATTTGGCTTGAAACAAAAGGGCTCTAGCTATGCTAAGGATGTGTTGATGCTTCCTCTCAACAATGCCATTTTGTTGAGGGGTAGCAACACAAGAAGTTTGGTGAATTATGCCTTGACTTTGATAGAAATCTTTCAAGAGAAATTCACTCCCATTATCAGACCTTATGCATTTGATTTTAGTATCAAACTGATTATGAATTAAGGAAACAAAATCCTGAACTAGTTTGGAAACTTCAGATTTCAATTTCATAAGGAAAATCCAAGTGAATCTACTTTTGTCATCAACTATGGTTAAAAAATATTTGAAGCCAAACATGGAAGGGACAGAAAATGGTCCCCAAACATCCATATGAACAAGATCAAAACATTGCAAAGCAACAGAATTAGTATCAGGAAAGACTAAGCGCTTCTGTTTTGCATAAAAACAAACATCACAAGGTGAAACAGATTTGGAATATTTCATAAATGGAAAGTCTTTATTGAGATGAACAAGTTTATCATGGGAGGGGTGGTCAAATCTAAGATGCCAAATATTACAATAGGATGAATTTATGGAATTACAAATAGCAGAAACTGAGTTATTGACAAAGTGAAGAGCAGAATCAGTGGACATGGACTGAACATATGGTGAGTGGAGAATGTATAGGCCATTTTGCAACTCAGCTACACCAATCATCTTCCGGGTATGGTTGTCCTGTATCAAACATTTCTTAGTATTAAAACTGACATGACAATCAAGAGAGGAAGTAAGTTTAGGGATAGAAATAATATTGAAGGAAAAAGAAGGAATGTACAGCACATCAATAAGGTAAAAATCAGGAGTAAAAAATATAGTGCCACTAAACTGTGCTGTGATTGAAGAGCCATTAGGAAGGTGTATGGAAATAGGTTTGATGGCTTTCAAAAATTGAAAGAGTGTGCTACAACAGCAGATGTGATCGGTTGCTCCTGTATCAAGGAGCCATGATCGTGGTTTAGAAATAAAAGAAGCACAGAAATTACCTGCAGAAGAATTAGGCATGGAGGTTAGGTGATTGAGGGAATGATTTGGCAAAGTGGAATGACCTTGAAGCAAGGCTAGTAGTGCTTAATGTTGCTCAGGAGTAAACACCAATTTTCCAGGATCTGCCTGATCTTCCTCAGCCATAACTGATTTATGCTCATCACCAGTTTCAACAGAATCATTGGTGCATGCATTAACAAAATTAAAATGCTGCAGATATGGTGGATAACCATGCTTTTTGTAGCATGTATCAACCATGTATCCAGTTTTGTGACAATAAGAGCACACTTTAGTTCCTCTTCCACGACCATAACCAGTAGAACCACCACGAGTTCCTCTACCTCGATTGCCAACATTAGAATTACCTCGACCATAATTACCTCTACCAGGATTTGCATTAACAGCAGCCACAATTTTGGATTCATCAACAGGAACATATATCTGTCGTTCTTGTTGAATCAAAAGAGAGAAAACTTTGGTAACATTAGGAAGAGGATCCATTAGCATTATCTGAGAACGAACGGGAGAATACTGCTCATTAAGGCCATTAAGGAACTGAATCACATAGTCACCTTCACGGTATGCCTTGAATTTGGGAATGACATCACAGGAACATTGAACCACACAAGTGCACATAGGAATCGGACGAAAATTGTCCAGTTCTTGCCACAACTTTCTTAATTTCGTATAATAGGAGGTGATAGAGAGATCACCCTGTTTCATGCTATAAATCTCAGCCTGAAGAGCAGAAATGCGAAAAATGTCTCCCTGATAGTAGCGATCTTTAAGTTCTTTCCAAATCTCAGCAGCTGTACTAAGGAACATAACACTCTGTGCAATTTCAGGTTCAAGTGAATGAATAATCCAAGAGATCAACATAGTATTACACCGATCCCAAGCTAGAGATTTCCGTTGAACATTATTAGGTCTCGGAAAGGATTCATTAATGAAATGCAATTTGTTCTTAGATTGTAAAGCAACAAGCATTAATCTGGACCAAGAATGATAATTCTCATTTGATAAAGGTGGAGAAACCAAAGCAATACCAGGATTATCGCTTGGATGCATGAAATAAGGATCCAGCATATCTTGTTGATAATTGTGAGGTTTCGCAGAACGATGAGCCTTAGGCGATTCACCATGAACCGAAGCATCATTGTAAACTGAAGCATCATCACCATGAACAGATTCATCATCAGACGCCATAGAAGAAGCTTGCGAAGAACAAAATCGAGTGAATCAAACGAAGAAATAGAGGGAAGAATTGGCGTGAAAGATCGCCACAATCAAACAGTAACAGAAAAGAAAAGAAAGGATTTCACGATTGAAAACGGGAGAAAAAGCGAGATGAATCAGAGATTCACAAGCAGAGAAGCAATGATCAAACCCTCAGAAATTCAACTGATACCATGTAGAAACCTGAGGGAGATCGTAATATTGAAGAGTGCTTTCAAGCCTCATTTTCATTGATCAAAAACTGAATAGAACAGTTAGTTACAAAAGAATAACTGTCTAGTATATATAGGTAAGCTAACTAACTTGTAGCACAAGCTATCTACCTAATAGACTAATTACAAACTAATTAGCATGTGATAAATTAGATGTAACACATGCAAGAATGTAAGGATATATCATTACTCTAATAATTGAAACTTTCATCCATGAACTCTGCAAAAATTGGTCATTCATTAGTAATACAATAAAAAGTGGGTTATATAAATTATAATGTTGGAGTAATTTGTCAATTTTTTTTACTTATATTTTATATAAATCTTTTTTACTTATTTGATATTACCGCAAAGGATTCTTAGCATTAGTCGAGTAAATTCGAAGTTAAGACAGAGGTAAATTCTCATGAGTTAGGCACTCATTACACCATGTTTTAGTGAATAGTGAGCAAGGTATCAAAGAAAAACATAACATGTACTATAGTGGATTTCATCCCGCACGAGAGGCAGAGGAGAGGGAGCCATTACATAGCAAATCGAGAGCGTACATGTTTAAGTTTAATAAATGAATGAATGCAGTATACTAGCGTTGAATGATTGAACATTCATTCATTATTTTGGCTCCTCTCACTCTCATGAATGTAATTTTTTTTTTTGACCGGAATAGGATTATTACATTTCTAAATTAATAAAGTTACCGATATAAATAGGTAATAAATAAAAAACATGGGAACAAGACCATAATGTAGCCTCCTTAGCCAGAGTATGGGCTACTACATTTGTTTGTCTCCTAATAAACTCTACTTTAAAGTTTGGAAAAAAAACTAAAATGTCCTTATACTGTTGAATTAAACAACCAAATTCAGAGACATCCACAGATTACGAATTGACTGAGTTCACCACTACTTGAGAATCAAGTTGAAACATAACATGCAAGAGTTCCAAACTCCGAGCCTAGGGCAAAGCTTCCAGAAGACCCCAAGCTTCTCCTTTCACGCACATCTTTTGATCTGCCAAGTGGTTTTTGCCATAAGAAAATCACCCGCCTCCCCACGAATACAAATCCCCACACTTGTAGCTAACACATTATTAGGAAAAGAGGCATCTATGTTGCAAGCAAGAAAACCAGCTAGAGTTTTTTTCCATACCATGCAATGCTCAGCGTTAAGCCTTGCCCTTGAATCTTGCCCACAAGAGTTTGCAAGCTGCCACTCCTCCCAAACCAATATTATTTCTACTATAGAAATTTTATAGTATTTCTCTTTCACACATATTTTCTATGATTAAAAAGAGAGAGAGAGTGAGAGAGAAAGAGGAAAAAAAAGAATAATGTGGGTTTTTCTCTTTTATACTTCAATTATTTCTTCTTTCTATCTATAATAAATAAATATAAAAAATGTGAAAAAAAAAACAAGGGTAAGTAAGAGCATCATTTCAGTAACAATAGATGGAGATAGAAAAATAAGAATAATTGGAAACAAATTAATATTTCACAGAATTTTGAAAATAACGGTTACTTAGTCTTGTATTAAAACTAAGCAAAACATCTCGTGACACATACAGCAGCAAGCTCCTCAGCTCCTCAATTCCCACTCAATTTCAGTTTTCTCTGTTCTCTCTCTCTCTCTCAACAAAGGATCCTCGTGATGAAGAGCTCTTTTATTTCACGAGCTTCATATTCCTCACTTACAGAATGCACATCAACAACGCCTACCAAGAATTCACCTTTGAATTCTTCCCTTCAAATACCCCTCCAAATCATCCATCATGCACCCCACACCAACACATTCTACTACCACAACAACCAAAACCAATGGAATCCAAAATTCAACTCTTTTTCCTCCTTACTCTCACTCTCACTCTCACTCTCACCATTCAAATCCATGCAGAACCTCTTGGAACTTACATAGTTCAGTTACACCCTCATGGCCCAACCAAGTCTTTCTTCACCTCCAAACTCGAATGGCATCTTTCATTCATACAACAAACCATTTCCTCTGATGAAAACCCTTCCTCGCGCCTACTCTACTCTTACCGTTCCGCCATGGACGGTTTCGCAGCTCAATTAACTGATTCTGAGCTTCAGTACCTACAAAAAATGCCTGATGTTATCTCAATTAGGCCTGACACACGGCTTCAAATTCAAACCACCTATTCTTACAAGTTCTTAGGACTCAACCCTGCTAGAGAAAATGGTTGGTATCAATCTGGTTTTGGCCGCGGAAGCATAATTGGAGTGCTTGATACTGGTGTATGGCCTGGGAGTCCTAGCTTCAATGATCATGATATGCCTCCAATTCCAAAGAAATGGAAGGGTATATGCCAATCAGGACAAGCCTTTAACTCTTCCAATTGTAACCGAAAACTCATTGGTGCAAGGTACTTCACAAAAGGCCATCTTGCAGTGTTTCCTACAAGAATTCCAGAATATCTATCTCCAAGAGACTCATCTGGACATGGCACACACACTTCATCCACAGCTGGTGGAGTTCCAGTGCCAATGGCTAATGTGTTTGGTTATGCAAAAGGTGTGGCAAGAGGCATGGCTCCTGGTGCACACATTGCTGTTTACAAAGTGTGTTGGTTCAATGGCTGTTACAATTCTGACATCATGGCTGCAATGGATGTTGCAATCAGAGATGGTGTGGACATTCTCTCATTGTCTCTAGGTGGTTTCCCTGTGCCTCTTTATGATGATAGTATTGCCATTGGAAGCTTTAGAGCAATGGAGAAAGGGATTTCTGTTATTTGTGCAGCAGGAAACAATGGTCCAATGGCAATGTCTGTTGCCAATGAAGCTCCTTGGATTGCCACTATTGGTGCAAGCACACTTGACAGGAAATTCCCAGCTTTAGTTCACATGGGAAATGGACAAGTTCTCTATGGTGAATCCATGTATCCAGTGAACAAACCAATGAGCAATAGCAAAGAACTTGAGCTGGTTTATTTGTCTGGTGGTGATAGTGAGAGTCAATTTTGTCTAAGAGGTTCTCTTCCAAGGGACAAAGTTAAAGGAAAAATGGTTGTATGTGATAGAGGTGTCAATGGAAGATCAGAAAAGGGTCAAGTTGTGAAGGAAGCAGGTGCTGCTGCTATGATCTTAGCAAACACTGAGCTAAACTTGGAAGAGGATTCAGTTGATGTTCATGTCTTGCCAGCAACATTGGTAGGATTTGATGAATCAGTCACATTGAAAGCTTACATAAACTCCACAAAAATCCCCCTTGCTAGGATTGAATTTGGAGGAACTGTAATAGGCAAGTCAAGAGCACCAGCAGTAGCAAAATTCTCAGCTAGAGGACCAAGTTATTCAAACCCTTCAATCCTCAAACCAGATGTTATAGCTCCAGGAGTGAACATCATTGCTGCATGGCCTCAAAACCTTGGTCCTACAGCACTTCCAGAAGACAGTAGAAGAGTGAACTTCTCTGTGATGTCAGGTACCTCAATGTCATGCCCTCATGTTAGTGGAATTGCAGCTCTTATCCGTTCAGCTCACCCAAATTGGAGCCCAGCAGCTATCAAATCAGCAATCATGACAACAGCAGATGTAACTGACCACACAGGAAGACCAATACTTGATGATGACAAACCAGCTAATGCTTTTGCAATGGGAGCTGGAAATGTTAACCCTCAAAGAGCATTGAATCCAGGACTTGTTTATGATATTAGGCCAGATGATTATGTCAACCACCTTTGCAGCATTGGTTATACAAGGTCAGAAATATTCAGTATCACACACAGAAATGTGAGTTGTCATGCAATCATGCAGATGAATAGAGGCTTCAGCCTTAACTATCCATCAATCTCAGTGATTTTTAAGGATGGAATGAGGAGAAAGATGTTCACTAGGAGGGTGACAAATGTTGGAAATCCTAACTCCATTTACTCAGTGGAGGTTGTGGCACCTGAAGGAGTGAAAGTCATAGTGAAACCCAAGAGGTTGGTGTTTAAACAAATAAATCAAAGCTTGAGTTATAGGGTGTATTTTTTATCAAGAAAAGGGGTTAAGAAAGGTGCTGATAATATGAGCTTTGCAGAAGGGCACTTGACATGGTTGCACTCAGAAAATGGTGATTACAGAGTTAGAAGCCCAGTAGCAGTGACTTGGAAGCCTAAGTAGCATGGAGATCAGAAGAGTAGTAGACTACACTAGAGTCATTATTATTACTATTAAGTTTGTCTTAGAGTTTACTTTAGTGTCATTATTGCATTGGTTAATTTCATTGCTTAATTTATGTCTAGCAAAGTTTATGCTGAACTTTGTTTTACGAGTTTTAGTAGAGGGGAAAAAAAATTGAGAAGGAATCTTAGTTAAAAGTAAATCCATTTATATAGGTTAAATAATTGGTCCTGCCAATTTTTAATGAAAAATTATCTGCTTCAATCAGAATTTTCCCAGCCCAGTTACCCCTGAAATTGAATTGCATCAGTCGATTATTTCTGAAATAATGTAAGAACATTTCAGTTATTTTCTTTCCCATTAGGAAAAGACATTCAACAATGACACTAAGTAAATATTGAATAGACACAAAAAAATAGTCGATTAAGAAGGGAGACAACAAAAAATTTAGCAGCAGCAGGTTGGCTATACAATATTGGTCGCATTCAAAACATAATAACGATACCAAGGAGGGAATTATTGAACTGTGAGCTTTCCAAGTCATGTACATAAAATTTTGATGTTGTGAAATATGTTATATGTTATAAAAATAAGTATAAGAGACTAAAAGATAGAGAAGAACTATATAAAAAGAAAGCATAGAGAACTCAAGAGATGAAGGAGAAACTAAAAAGTAAAGAATATTTCATTCTATTCCTGTAAATCCAACTCAAGTGGCTTATACCCTCTATTTATAGGGTCAATATTACATGGAGTTACAAGCATCATCATAAGAAATAATAATACACATTAACATCCACATAAATGGGTGTCTCCTAATATTCTTTATACTATGTAACTCTTGGATATCTATCTTCAATATTATTCATAACACTCTCCTTTGGATGTCCATTAAGGATATGCCTCATTAAAACCTTACTAGGAAAAAACCCAGTGGGAAAAAAAATCCTAATGAAGGAAAAAGAGTACAATATCCTCAGTGTGGGAACTGCTTCGTTAAAAACCTTATCAAGAAAACCCAATGGGACAAAACCACGACGAAGAGAAAAAGAGTACAGTTTTCTCCCCCTGTTAGAAGTATCACCTAAGAATATGAATTCCAATATTCTGATTTTCTCCTCTTGAAGCATTTGAAACAATATATTTCGCTCTACCACTTGTGATATATCCTCCTTTCAATTGAGTTTCGCAAGTCGTACTATTTTCAGAACTTCTTCCTTGAATTGTTATTATTTGAGCATGGTATGGAGATGTGATAACATTGGATTGCCTTGTTGATCATAATGATGTATCAATATCTTCACATGTAAATAACAATAGATTGGGATATGATTTCATCTCAATCAGAAAATATCTTGCATCTGTATGATTAATTTGCTGAACATATATTCATAAAATAATTGCATCAATTGTATTGTGAAAATATAAAATAAATATATATTTCACTTTGTTCCAATACCTTTTAGTTGGTGATCTTACTAACAAGTATCATAAAATATTATTATATCAAGCCATATAGCATTTAATAATACGCGCGTATGCTTTTATAGCACAAAGTTTGGTCTTCGGGACCAAAATATTTGTTATCTTCTAGACACACAACTCATGCACTCAATTGGTATAATTTATCATGAGTCACTTAAGAACTAGTTCTTTATAACTAGTTAGACAAAAAATTCAATTAGCTAATTGTTCGATCTGCAGGTCGAGACAAAACTTTGTCTTCTAAGAATATTTCATTTAAAGATATTTCTTTATATTTTTAATCCTTCTGGGATTTTCCATATAGAGGTCATTCTCAAGTTCGATCGTCAAATCCATTGCATGTAAATTAAGGTCTTTCATTTTCTTCCAGACCAATTAAGTATCAAAAAATACTTGCATGCACCACAAGTGAATATGTCTCTTCAAAATCAATGTCCGATCTTTGAGAAAACCCTTAAGCAATAAGTTGAGCTTTGTATCTCACTATTTCACCATTCTCATTTCATTATCGCAAAAACTCATTCGTATCTAATTGGTTTCATGCCTTCAAGTGTTTGGACTACAGGTCCAAAAACTTTTCGCTTGCAAAGTGAGTTTGATTCCGCTTTGATTGCTTTTTTCCATTTTAGCCAATCGTGTTACTTTGTCTATAATCCTTAATATACTTTGGTTCATGATCCTCATTATCATCTATCACATTTAGCGCCATATCATATGCAAAAACATCGTCAACGTTGACTTTGTTTCGGTTCCATCATATTCCATTCATGACATAATTCGTCGAGATCTCTTCATTTTTCACAAATTTCAGGTACCTGATCAGTCTCTTCTGGAACTAAAATATCAATTATGTCTAAGGACTCTTTTGGAGTTTTCATATCCTCACTTGGGCCATCTTTCTTTTTAGCTCCTTTTCTTGTTTCAGGATTTTTATCTTTAGAACCGATAGGTCTACCACGCTCCTTGCATGGTTGAGACTCATTTTAGATTGTCCAACAGGGACATCAATTTTGATTAGAGCATTAGCAGCTGATGAATGCATTTGGTAACTGGTTTGCTATGATTTGCAAATGAATTGTCTTTTGAACTTCTGGTTCACATTGTTTTCTATGAGGATCAATAAGAGATAATGATAATGCATTCCAACTAATCTCGTTTTTCAACTGCTTATTCTCTAGTATTAGGAACACTAATTCATCAAAATGACAATTAACTTACTGAGCTGTAAACAAATACCTCCTTGTTGATTCAAGATATTTTACTATAGATAGAGATTTCATATCCAATATATATTCTCAAACTTCTATGGGAACTCATCGTAGTGTGTTGTGATGGATCAATTTGAACATACACAACACATCCAAAAATTCTTAGATAAGAAATATTAGGTTTTTGACTAAAAACCATATGTTAAGGGGAGAACTTACGATAACGTGTTGGCCTAATGCGAATCAATCCCGCAGCATACAAGATTGCATGTCTCCAAGTAGAAATTGGAAGTTTTGATCTCATGTGTATTGATCTTGCAATTAACTTTAGATGTTTAATGAATGATTCTGCATGTGTATGAACATGTGCTACAGGATGTTCAATATCAATCCAAAACACGTACAATACTCATTAAATGCCTGAGATGCAAACTCAACAGCATTATTAAGGTGTATTTTCTTAACTAGATAATTGTGACAAATGAGCTCTTAGACAAATTAGTTGAGCAAGCAATCTCGCAAACGTCTGGTTGCGAGTTGACAACAAACATACATGTGACTATCTAGTTGATGCATCAATTAAAACTATAAAATATCTAAATGGTCCACATGGTGGGTGTATTTGTCCACAAATATCACCTTGTATACGTTCTAAAGATCTGAGAGATTCACTTCCAATTTTTATTGGTGATGGTCGAATTAACCTCCATCGAGAACAAGTGGTACATGAAAATTATTTGATTGAAGAATCTTCTGGCTCTTCAATTGATGTCCACATGAATTTTCAATTATATTTCGCATCATAAAGACTCGGGATGACCCAACCGGTCATACCAGACAATAAACTTATTACGATCCATAAAATTCGGGTCTATGATAATATATGTTCCGATTATACTAATATGCGTTTAGTACAAATTGGAGGAAAAACAAATAATTTTTCCAATATCCATTTTTTATCATAATTCTCATAATATACGGATATTCAATATTTCATTCATTTGTTGTTTCGATAGGTATCCATTTAGACGGATATCCTTGAAACTTAATAACTTTCTATGAGACTTATAATATAATGCACTATTAGTGTGCAATTTTGTTCCTCCAAACAACAATATATTAGCTCGTCTAGAGCCTTCAATTATATTTGCAAACTTCTGGTTGCAAGTTGATAATAAGTACACACGTGACGATATGACTTCTTGTCATAACTATATAAATAGTACACATGATTTATTATAAATTGCACAAATATCATCCTAAGTATATTCCAAAAATTTAGAATAGTTCCCAAATAATAAATTTATTTAGACTAGTAAACTTCAGGTTTACTACAATATAGTATTTTTTATGTGTGCATGCAAACTTTTGGTTTACCTTACATAATTTTAATCAATCAAGTAAATCAAAGTAAATAAATAATTTTCTTTCAAACTTTCCTTCAAAATATTTAACAAAATAAACTATACAAATACATATAATCTGTAAGTCTATGATCAAATAAATAATTTTCGTAAGCAAAATTTGAATACTAACTCATATTCAACAAAACCAAAAGATAGATCATAATAATTAGATTATTATAACTTCGAATAATTTTTCCAAAACTCAAATGCTTCTTTTATCAATAAGCATTTCATTTGCTAAAATAATTGTTCACTTTTTTCAAGTGTTATATTGAAATACTTCGAACGTGTTGTAAATAGAATAAAAGAAAAGAGAAGAAGAGGATTGAGACAAAGGAAATAATAACACAAGAAGGTGTACTTCTGCAGGAAGTAGTCATACCACTAATTCTTCTCATTTATTCTTCATGAAATTTTTGGAAATAATAACACAAGAAGGTGTACTTCTGCAGGAAGTAACCATACCACTAATTCTTCTCATTTATTCTTCATGAAATTTTATCACTCTTAATGTCTAATGAATACAGGCATCCACCATATGCAATACATGAATGTTTACACGAATCCCCCTTGGATGACTATATATCATCACAAAATAGTTGGATAGGGGAAACGTAACCACGACCTTTGTCGTATCCAAAATTATAATAATAAACATTCGCTTCTGGGAATAGAGTTCAATCCATTGGGTGAACTTTGTACTTTTTCATCAATATCTCATTATTGGATTCAATCACAATAATGCATAAACTTAATTAGAAATATTCTTTAAAATATTTTCCCATAAAAAACATTGAAGTCTTTTATTTCTCTGGTGCGATTGAATCACCATAAAAAATATTGAAGTATTTTATTCCTCTGATGCAATATACATGCACCACTTCGATTTCGATCATATGAATATATTGAAGTGTTTCATTCCTTTTAAATCTTCATATAAGTTATTATCAAGAATAATCATTGGTTTTGTCTAACTAATCCTTCGGGGATTGTTGAATAATAATTTCTTCCAAAAATTATCACGAGTAACAAAAAATAATCAATTAATTGGTTTAGTTCTTCAGGAACTAACCATGCTACCAATTCTTCTTATTTACAACTCGATTTACAAATTGTCGTTTTGTGCAATCCTATAAAGATGCTCAAATAGTAATTTCTTCAAGAAATTATCAAGATTAGTAACATATTCAATAAAAGAATAAAATGATAATTGTGTTGATTAAACAAAATTGATCATAAAATTTCTATGGATGAAACACGAAAAGGTTTTCATACTAAAAGTAACATGAAAAATAAGACAATAAGAAAGGATACGATCGCCCAAAGAGAAGAAACAAAAACCTTTCATTACAATCTCCAAACTGATGAAGTCATTACTCATATGATTGATTCTCGTGCTGATAACGTGTTATAAAAATAAGTATAAGAGACTAAAAGATAGAGAAGAACTATATAAAAAGAAAGCATAGAGAACTCAAGAGATGAAGGAGAAACTAGAAAGTAAAGAATATTTCATTCTATTCTTGTGTATCCAACTCAAGTGGCTTACAACCTCTATTTATAGGGTCAATATTACATGGAGTTACAAGCATCATCATAAGGAATAATAATACACATTAACATCCATCTTTATACTATGTAACTCTTGGACATCCATCTTCAATATTATTCATAATATTATAAAAATTAATAACATATTGTATAACATCAAAATAAATTTGGCCTTTGTTATCCCCACCTCCCTCATTTAATTTTGCCACCTCCCCTAACCCATGAAAAGTCAATTTTACCCCTGCTAATTCACTCACTTCCTCTCCTCCCCTCTTTGTCTGACCTCACGTCCTCCCCTTCTTCACCTCCCTCCTTCCCGCGCTGGTTCGCCTCCCCTCCCCTCTTTCGATAAACACCTCACTTCCTCCCTCCCCATTTCCTATACGCAGCGCTCGTCGTCCATTACCTCCCTCCCCTTTTTCACGCATCACCCTTCCCTATTTCTATCCCTCACTTCCTCCCCTCCCCTCTTTGACGCACCTCTTCCCCTCCCATCCCTCACCGCCAAGACCTGTCGCGGTGGAAAACGAGAAGGTTCGCCTCCCCTCCCCTCAGACACCGTCGTCGTCGTCAGAGAAGGTATACTCGTCGCACCTATTTTTTCTGTAAATTTGAACATGCGCATCAACAAGTTGACGCACGAACGCGTCAAGTCAACAAGTTGACGCATGTGTTAATTTGAAATCTGGAAATTTTTACTTCATGCTTGTTGACGCATGAAGTAAAAATTTCCAGATTTCAAATTAACACATGCGTCAACTTGTTGACGCGCATGTTCAAAACACGAAATTGTTACAGATGCTGCTGCATAATTTGCTCTTTGAGGTTGTTTAATTGCTTGCGTCTGATAACTTTATTTTATACAGATATGGTAAAGACTAACATTCAACCAGATGGTACTCGCCGAAGACCGACTGCATCGGAGCACAAGTAGCGCCAGTGCAAGCACCCGCACAAGTAGCGTTGCGGCCTCGCCCCTGCCCCTCATGGTCCTGTGCATGAGGCTACCCCTACCCCTGATGTGCCTCAGCCTGAGGCTGCCCTTCACGAGCATGAGGCTGCCCTACCCCTGATGTGTTTGTGCCTGAGGCTGCCCCTGATGTGCCTGTGCCTGGGGCTGCCATTGATGTGCCTGTGCCTGAGGCTACCCCTCACGAGCAGGTGGCCGAGGCTGCCTCTCATCAGCAGGAGGCCGACGATGCTATTCCTAATTCGTTCCCAGGAGGCCCAGAGGACACATCAGTCCTGCTATCGTATGTCGATCACGTTGCCATAACCTTGTGGATTGGCGAGGTAAGTAACAGTTGAAGTTATTATTATGTTGGTTCCATTGCATATTTGAATGCAAATGACACGTGTGTTTCTTGATTCTAGGATCGCGGCGAGTTAAAGATCATAAACCACGACAAAACTGTGGTAAATGTAGTGGCTGTAAAGGAGATTAAGGGTGTTGTGGAGGATTCTAAGCTAGTGGAGCTTTGTGGCGTTAGCTACAATACTGTAGACAAAGAAATTTGCTCGGTGCATTCTGAGAGAGATGGAAGTCGACACTGTAGCTTCCACCGCGATTGGGGAGATGACGATCATGTTGGATGATGTCTCCTAGCTTCTGCAAATTCCAGTGAGGGGGACGTTTTTCACCATATTGGCCTTGGACAAGGTGGAAGCGGCTCAGTGGTTGCACACCTTGTTGGGCGTGCCCATGGCTGAGGCACGGCAGCAGACAGATAAGTGACCGTTGTGCAGCCTCATGTGGCTTCGAGATGAGGTATACCTGAGGTGCTGCAGGGAACAGTAGTAGGACATAGTAGCTAAGGCTTTCCTGCTACACCTAGTTGGCAACACCATTTTTGCCAGCAAGAGCCAGTCCCGGACGCGGGTGGCCTACTTGGACATGTTCAGGGACCTCAGTTCGGTCGGCAACTATGCATGGGGTGCCATGGCCCTTGTATATATGTATGACCAGCTCTGGGAGGCTAGCAGGGCGACGACGAGGCAGCTAGCAGGTTATACAACGCTGTTACAGGTACAAATTTTTATGTTTTACAGATTTTTAAAATTTAATATTTAATTCAATATTATATGAGTTAATATTTTCCGTACAGGCATGGATATACGAGCACTTCTAGGGTGCCGCATTCGGATCTAGGGAGGATGATCTTATTTACGTCGAGCAGGCGCCCCGAGCTAGCCGGTGGAGATTGATTAGGGGTGTCAGTCTGGTAGAGCCATACCATCACGTGTTGGACAGGCTCACAGATGTCGACGTTCCATGGGAGTCTTACGCTGAGCATAGAGTTTAGAGAGCCTAGGAGCCGATAGCATTGTATAGGGGATTCATCTGATTTGGTCCTACGATGGTCCCATACCTACCAGACAGGGTCTTGCGGCAGTTTGGACACATAAAACGCATCCCGAGAGATCCGCGTGATATCCGACAGTAGCCTGTCAGTCCAGAGGCGATAGACCGTATGTGGTTTGCATTCGATCAGCACCTGGTCCAGCTTGGTCATCGGGTGGTGTCTCACCCACCAGCAGTGGAGGATGGGTACATGGAGTGGTTCCGCAGGATCTCCCACCCATACATCTACCCAGCAAATGTACCAGCTGGTCCAGCACCAGCTCCAGCACCCGCTACTGATGTAAGTTTGTATGAACTGTCAGTTTGTTCCCTTTGCTAAAATAATATTTTTAGTTACTAAATATATTTGTTTTTATTGTATGTAGGATACGAGATGGGAGAAGATCTGTTGAATTGCGGACGCGATGATGCAGGAGCGTTTGGTACAGCCTGATACACCTGGTTGGTACCTGATGCAGGAGCTGGATAGATTAGCCCTTTCCCGTCCCCCCACTACGCGCACATATCAGCGGAAGAGAAGCAGGGGGTCGGCCTCTATATCGACGCAGACGTAGTAGTTTATTTTTAGGCTTTCCCTCGTTTTGTATTGAAGACAACTTACTTATTTATGTCGTTTTGTGATGTATATTATTACGTTGTCGCATTTAATGGATGACAGTGTCTGCAACTTAACTTATAATGTATATTTTTATATCTAGCATTTAATGTTATCTATTTGTGACTGAAATATGGAGTCCATTGTAATCAAACTGTACCACAAAATAAAAGCTGGAAAATTCATACCTGACACACTCGCGTCAACTAATTGACGCAAGCTCATGTTAACTTGTTGATGTGCCACGACGTCAACATGTTGACGCATGTAGTGGTGCCCGTCGTTGGAAAATACACGGTTGTCACCTTGTTGACGTGCAAATTCGTCACCAAAGTGACGTGGTATATCAATTAAACTAGGGGTAAAATTGTCAGTTAAATGGGGAGGGGAGGTGAAAAAATTAAAGGGGGAGGCGGGGATAACAAAGGCCAATAATTTTTCATTATATTTACACCCAATTGCGGGTACAAAAACAATGGGCCCAACACTGATTCATGGCCCAACGGGTCCTCTCAGTGAAGATGTATTTTGGATTCTTGGTGATAGTGACCGAGCCTTGATTTTACCACCTCTCCCACTTAATTTTCCCACCTCCCATATTTTTAAAAAACCAATTTTACCCTTTATTAAAAACACAAAACATCAACTCACCTCCCTTACTGGACGCCTCCCTCTCACTCGATCAGTTTCTCCGCCTCACCTCCCTCTCTCAATCTCGTTCTTCCTCTCTCAATCTCTCTCACTTTTTGAATTTTTTTTTGCTCACCTTATCATCTTCCCCTATCTCTAGTGTCATCTCGTTCCATACATCTTCCACGTTGCCACTGATCTGAGGTGTGTTGTCGTATTTTTTCTTTCTTTCTGAAATCGCTGGTTGTCCGGATTCTTATTCCCAGATTCTTCCTGATATAAGAATACAGACGTTTGTTATGTTATTTCATTATTTGCCAATTCCAGATTGTAAACTCCGGATTCCTCCATATTCTAAAGTCCGGTAGTTCAAAAATTTCCGGAAATAAGAATCCGGAAGGTTCCGATAATAAGAATCCGAAAGGTGTGTCTGTTAGAATTTTGACATATCTTTTCCAGTGCAGTTTCAATGGAAGACAACTTTCCCGACACCATAGTGCCCAGTATTCCCGGTGTTCCAGAGGTCGTTTCCATGGATTGTACTAGTGCATTCACTAGTACGCGGGTACTTATTTTATTGATCAGTTTTGTCAAGATTTGTTGGATGAGTTGGTGAATGATACATGTTGTCGTTTCAGGTATTTTCTACCCGAGATGACCTATTGGCGTGGGCACGAGATGTTGGCAAATATGTTGGATGTGTGGTTATTATTTTAAGATCAGACTATGGGCAATCAAGCAAAAAGACTTTTGTGATGTTGGGTTCCGAGAAAAGTGGCAAGTATAAACCTTACAAGACTACGGGTTTAAAGGCTAATGGCACTAGAAAATGTCAATGCCCATTCAGATTGAAAGGAAGGCTGGTGAAAGGTGTCGGAGGGTGGGTACAACAGTTGTGTTGACTCTTTATTTTTTTTGTAACCTTTACATAGTTTATTGACGTTGTTTAATTGGTTTAAAAATGACATGTTTCCAAGTCTATTTAAAGAATGATGCTCCAATACCTCAGCCAGATGTTTAATGGAAAAGGTTTAGAAGCGACAGTGCTAAGGAATGGGAGGCACTATATCTTAGTCGCATGCAACATTAGACGTCTATTTTTTTTTCATCTACAAACCATGTAGCTGTAGATTAAATATTTATAAGGATGTCTATGTTTATGGTTCCCTTTGCGTTTTAATTGTATTTGCCTTGTGCTTAAGTTTAATGATGTTGTTTAGTCCTATAAAATAGTCTAATTTTGAATTCTGACCAATTTTGAAAACATGTTGTAAAGACAACTTCCGGATTCTTGAGTCCGAAAGTTTCCAGACTCAAGAATACGGGCGTGTAAAACTCAGTTGTTGTACACTAAACATCCGGATTCTTGAGTCCGGAAGTTTCCGGACTCAAGAATCCGGATATGCAACAGATACGTTTCGTAATTCAGACGTCCGGATTCTTGGTTTCGGAAACTTCCGGACTCAAGAATCCGGAAATTCATAGCACGCAGAAAAAAATTAGTAGAAATGGAAGCTGCCTGAGAGTGAGAGAGACGTTCCAGAGAGGGAGAGAGACGTTCGAGGTGAGAGGGAGGTGAGCTCATGACTGAAAATGAAAGGGAGGTGAGGTTCGAGAGAGTGAGGGAGGTGGGGTTCGAGACTGAGGATCGAGCGAGAGAGGGAGGGAGGTGAGGAAGGTGAGAGGGAGGGAAATTCAGAGGGTTATTTTGGTCTTTTCCTTGGGTGGGAGAGGTGGGAAAATTAAGTGGGGAAGGTGGTAAAATCATGGGCCATAGTGATCTCCTTCTAGAAAGTTCCAAAAGCAGCACAAAGGCGTCGTGGTAGATACAGGGCTCAGGATTGGGCCAATGCTGGGTTCCAATGGGTCTTCTTGAGATTGGCCATATAGACCATGTCGGAACCAAAAAACAAGTGATTAAGTTAAAAATTAAATTAGTTTTTTTACGGAAAACAATTAAATTAGTTAGAGTAAACATTTATTTTAGTCTCTGAATGTGTGAGACGCTGTCATTATAGTCTCTGAATGTATCAAAATTACAAAAAATTCCTGAATGTGTCTTTCGTTAGTCAGTTTGGTCCTCGAATTTGTCTTTCATTAGTCAGTTTGGTCCCAAAAATTACTAACAAAAGACACATCCAGAGATATTTTTGAAATTTCGACATATTGATAACATCTCACACTTTTAGGGACTAAAATAACTATTTACTCAATTAGTTAATTATTTCAAATTACTGCACACCATATAACTCCAAACAACTCTGCACGTCAAAATATTTCTTTCAACAATAATATTTAGATTTTACTCAGTTTTGCTTTGAAAATTTCACCATTTTCTCACTGATTTGTGCAGTCCATTCATATTAAAAAATATTTTATTAGTAGTTTTATCATATATATATATATATATATATATATATATATATATATATATATATATATATATATATATAATTGCACAGTGAATATAGTCTAATATAAAATCTTATTGGACCCACGATATCTTTTTGGCTGTTTAAACTTTGAATTACTGGGACTTCTCTCTCGCTTCGTAGAAATTTTGTATAATCACATAGTGATATGCATGGAATAAGTTAAAGAGTTTAACTTTGGTATATATTTGTGATTAAATATTTTTACACTAGCATTAATTAAACATTATCACATGATTAAATGAGTGTGATTGTTGAAGTAGTTACAAGAGTCGATTTCTTTTACTCACAAGACAATATATAATTAAGTGTAACATAATGAAAAAATAGGCTTAAACGTGGTTTTGCTCTCTATAATATATCCAATTTTTTATTTTAGTTTTTACAATAAAATTTGTTCGAAATAGTCTCTATAATATTTTTTGTTTTGTTTTGGTCCTCCTTAGTTGGCTGCTGCTAATTGTTGAAGTGAGACACGAAAGACCAAATTACATGGACTAAAACGATAAAATAGTCATATTACATAGACCCAATGTAACGGCCGTGACTATTGACCCGTGGTCTTGTGCCATGTAACTACCCGTACTGACACTCATAGGACTTTTCCACCCCTTTTGTGTGTGTGTTCATGGAACGGGCTGATTCTTGGAGCAAGATATACATCCAGACTTAGCGAAGCTGAAAATCCATGTTAAGGCTTTGATCAACGAATACCAGGAAATGTAATGTAATTAAGAAAAACGAAAACCAGGAATAATTTTCAAAACTAATTAGGAGAACAAGCCACATCACATGCACGTGCTACATGAGCAATCAGGAGCACAATGATCCCAACATGGATAGCATCTCTATGCCATCTGTAATATGAGTCTTCTTTTTCTTTTTCTATTTTTTAAATGATGAAAAGCTGGTTCTGTTTTTCCTTGGCACAAAGGAATTTGGACACAAGTATCCAAAGTTTTCACTTTCAACCAACTCTACATTCTCCCACCAATGACATGTAATCTATTCTCTGTAAAAAAATTTAATTAATGACATATGATAAAAACTTATTCACCTGTTTTCCTATCAAAAATCATTTTTTCAAAAAAAAACTTAACAATACTGTAGGTTGTTTTTTTTTTTTGTGCCACCAGTGTTCGGCACGAGTTCTCTACGCTAGTATAAGATAGAACAAAACAACATAAGACTAGACTAATTCAATTAATATTTGAAGTCTCTCTCCAATAAGGAAGGATGTACTTCAACAGGAAGCTGCTATTTCACATGGCTTCCATCTGTCTTAGTACGTGGACAGGTATCAGATGTGATCTAAGCAAATTGACAAATAAAAAGGGCAGTAATATTTGTTATTCTAACAGTCCACCACACCATGTGTGCATGTGAATTATTAATAATGAAAGGGAGAAAAAAGGGAACAAAGAAAAAAAAATATTTTTTATATGAGAAGTGGCAGTTGGTGGGCTCAGACCATGATTGATCAAGTTCTGCACTTTTCTCCCATTTCCTTCTGTTTGCCGATTCCTCTTTTAGTTTATTAATTAATTCTCCATTCTTATATATTAACATGTACTTATTTTCATCTATATAATTACTTGCTTCTTCATCTTAAAGACTGATTTGCGTTTGAAATAAGAAAAAAAAAACATGGTCTAGATATTGACAAGGATCATTATTTCCCGGATGCATTTGATTTGAACTGGCACGAATGCATATGGTTCTAGTATGTCACCAATGGTCAATTGAGTGTATTTAGTTTTAAAATACCTCATATTATTTTTGTGAACCTTGCATTTCATTTTTATTAGTTCAATAATGGATGGTGGAACTGTCTTATTTTCAAGTTTCTTTCGCCCTGTAACATGGAAAGATTCCCTTAACAAAATCATAATGAATAATTAACATATTTATTTATGAGGCTAAAACCATCAAGTGGATCATAGGTGATGCTTCTGATCTCTACTTTAATCTTTTTTTTTAAAAAAAATTTCCTCTCTCTCCCTTTCTCTCCCGTGTGTTCCTTTCTTTCCTTTTCTTTCTCGCTCTCCATTGTGTGGATTACAAAAATATACGAAGCATACACAGTTTTTTGGCTCTCTCTTGAAAGTTGTTCCCATTATTACATTGCTTTGGTTTGGATTTTGATGTTAAGATAATCACAAATGCATCAACATTCTTTGGCTTAAACTAAATTAACCATGTGTTAGCTGGCCCACTAAACCATCATTTCTGAATCTTTGTCATACTTAGAAGTTACCCTTCAATCAGATGGAACTTGAAATTGCACTTTCACACTCGTGGTAATATATTAATAAAACATACTTAAAGTGGCTTAACAAAAAAAAAATTGTATTCAATGTACTAGGAAAGATACTTTAGACAATGTCTATTGTCTGAAAACAGAATCATAAATTTCAAAGGAGGTTATAAAGTTCCCCTAACAATGTACTAATGTAGTACTACTGTAACAGTTTGGTAACTGTACTTTCTTTTTGTAACTTTTTCCCTGTTTTTCTCTTTTCATACAGCTGGTTGAATCTCAATTATAGATAGTCAAACATGTGAGATCTAGTGTTCAGGTAATTTAATTTAATTGGAAAAAAAATACTCAGAGATGGAGTCAATTATGTATACATTAATTTATTACCTAGCTAGAAAAAAAAAACAAAAAAAAAACTCAAGGGCCACATTGTGGATCATTCATCTGATGATCTACTGTATGGAGAAGATTTTATATTCTCTAATTCCTTTACTCACAATCATGTTAGCAAGAATGTAGTTACCGTAAAATGGAATTCAAAATAAACAAATAGGAGATAAACTCTTTTTTATCACCAAAAAAAAAAAAAACTAACTGCATTATTTATCCCTTCTCAAAATGACAAAGAAAGATAACCGAAAGAGGAAAAAGTAGAAACTAAATAACCAGCATTACATTAAGAGCCATATTCTCTCCCATGTTTTATGTCGGATAAACTCCAAATAACTCCAAACCTTCACCTGTCATGTCATTACTTGCACACTACTAGCTTCTTTCATCTAGCAGTTCATAAATAAACCTGGCTAGTTCTTAAAATTGACCAAAAAAACTAATCAAATGCTTTATTTATTAGTCATATAATATGGTGAATTCAATCACATACAATAGCAGTTCTTCTTCGACCACTTCCTCACAACCTTCTCCCTTCAGTAAAATGTGTAAATGATGGACAACTGAACCTTAATGAAGAAGAACAAGATGCAGATGAAACCCCAGTTTCTCATCTTTTTCTTCTTCTGTTACATTGGTTGTTTCTTCTCTTACAGTTTTGCTGCTGCTGCTGCCTCAAATGATGAAGTATCAGCTTTGCTTTCTATAAAAGCAGGCCTTGTTGATCCATTGAACACCCTACAGGATTGGAAATGGGTGGACAAAGCAATAGGAAATGATGCAGCAGCAGCTCATTGTAACTGGACTGGCATCAAATGCAACTCAGCTGGAGGTGTAGAGAAGCTTGATCTCTCTCACAAGAATCTCAGTGGTATAGTATCCAATGATATACAAAGACTTAAAAGTCTCACTTCTCTTAACTTGTGTTGCAATGCTTTTTCATCACCACTGCCAAAATCTATAGCCAATCTCACCAAACTGAACAGTCTTGATGTCAGCCAGAATTTTTTCATTGGTGACTTTCCATTAGGCCTTGGAAAAGCATGGAGACTTACATCCTTAAATGCATCCAGCAATGAGTTCTCAGGTTCACTTCCTTGGGACCTTGGAAATGCCACTTCCTTGGAGATGCTGGATCTTAGAGGAAGTTTCTTTGACGGGTCAATTCCAAAATCATTCAGTAACTTGCATAAGTTGAAGTTCCTTGGTCTATCTGGGAATAATCTCACTGGGAGAATTCCTGGTGAGCTGGGACAACTTTCATCATTGGAGTATATGATCCTTGGTTATAATGAATTTGAAGGTGGGATTCCAGCAGGGTTTGGAAATCTCACTAGTCTTAAGTATCTTGATTTAGCAGTAGCCAATCTTGGTGGTGAGATTCCACATGAATTGGGAAAGCTCAAGTTGTTGAATACACTTTTCTTATACAACAACAATTTTGAAGGCAGAATTACACCAGTAATTGGCAACATGACTTCTTTGCAGTTGTTGGATCTTTCTGATAACATGATGTCAGGAAAAATTCCAGCTGAAATAAGTCTGCTGAAGAATTTGAAGCTTCTGAACTTCATGGGAAACCAGTTATCTGGTTTTGTTCCTTCTGGCCTTGGGGATTTGCCTCAACTTGAGGTGCTTGAGCTATGGAATAATTCTTTGTCAGGGTCATTGCCTAGTAACCTTGGCAAGAATTCACCATTGCAATGGTTGGATGTATCATCCAATTCACTCTCTGGAGAGATTCCAGAAACTCTTTGCAGCAAGGGAAATCTCACCAAGCTTATACTATTCAACAATGCATTCTCTGGTCCAATTCCATCAAGCCTATCAATGTGTTCTTCGCTTGTTCGTGTTCGAATTCAGAACAATTTTCTTTCTGGGACAGTTCCTGTTGGTCTTGGCAAGCTTGGGAAGCTTCAAAGGTTAGAATTGGCTAACAATAGTCTCACTGATGGAATTCCAGATGACATTGCTTCTTCCATATCACTTTCTTTCATTGATCTCTCAAGAAACAAACTCAATTCTTCACTCCCTTCCACAGTTCTTTCCACTCCAAACCTGCAAGTTTTCATGGTCTCCAACAACAACTTAGAAGGTAAAATCCCAGACCAATTTCAGGACTCTCCCTCACTTACTGTTCTTGATCTCTCCTCAAATCATTTGTCTGGAAGCATTCCATCAAGCATTGCTTCATGTCAGAAATTGGTAAATTTGAACCTACAAAATAACCAATTGAGTGGTGAAATCCCAAAAGCATTAGCTAACATGCCTACGTTGGCCATGCTTGATCTTTCCAACAATTCTCTGACTGGTCAAATACCTGAAAACTTTGGTTTATCTCCAGCTCTGGAAGCATTCAATATCTCATACAATAAGCTTGAAGGTTCTGTGCCATCAAATGGTATGTTAAGAACTATAAACCCAAATAATCTTGTAGGCAATGCTGGCCTATGTGGTGGTGTCCTCCCTCCATGTGGCCAAATCTCAGCATATTGGCATGGAAGTTCACATGCAAAGCACATTATCACAGGATGGATCATTGGAATATCATCAATCCTAGCCATTGGAGTTACAATTTTGGTAGCAAGATCTTTATACTTAAGGTGGTATACTGGTGGATTTTGCTTCAAGGAAAGATTTTATAAGGGTAGCAAAGGGTGGCCTTGGAGATTGATGGCATTTCAGAGGCTTGGCTTTACAAGTACTGACATTCTAGCTTGCATCAAGGAAACAAATGTGATTGGAATGGGAGCTACTGGGGTTGTTTATAAGGCTGAGATACCACAATCTAATACAGCTGTGGCAGTGAAAAAGTTGTGGAGATCAGGAACTGATGATATTGAAGTAGGAACAGGCAGTGAAGACCTTGTTGGAGAGGTGAACCTCTTAGGGAGGCTAAGGCATAGGAACATTGTTAGACTATTAGGATTTCTTCATAATGACACTGATCTGATGATAGTTTATGAGTTTATGCACAATGGCAATCTAGGAGATGCCTTGCATGGTAGACAAGCAGTTAGACAGCTTGTTGATTGGGTTTCAAGGTATAACATAGCTCTAGGAGTTGCACAAGGACTTGCTTATCTTCACCATGATTGTCATCCTCCTGTCATCCATCGCGACATCAAGTCGAATAATATATTGCTTGATGCAAATCTTGAGGCAAGGATTGCAGATTTTGGGTTAGCCAAGATGATGATCCGAAAGAATGAAACTGTCTCCATGGTTGCCGGATCCTATGGCTACATTGCTCCTGGTGAGTTACTACTTTCCAAATCTTACTTTTATCTAGAATTACGGCTGTGTTTGGATTGATTTATAAATAGCTTATTTAGGCTTATTTACTGTCTCAAGCACTTATATGACTGTTTGGAAGAGTTTATAGAAATAGTTCATGACATGTGTATAAATTTTTTTCATCTGCTCTCCAGGATAGCTCATGAAAACAGTTTATAGCTTATATGAAAATGATTTAACCATATTTTTTTTTATTATAGAAATAATTTGTACATGAGCACTTATATGATAAGTCCTTATTCAATAAATGTTTAATTAATAAGTTGTTTAACCAAACGCACCTTAAAGTTACATTTTGCTTACTGACCACTTTAGAACAAGAAGGATAGTTAAGACATCAAAGAACATAACTTTTAATTAGCATATTAGAATAGAAAAATGAGGCAGCCTATGTTCATATTTGTTTAAGGGATGCTTGCTCTTTCGTAAATATACAAGATTTATTACAATCATAACATTTCAATGATTTACTTATTATTTTGCAGAATATGGATATGCTTTGAAGGTGGATGAAAAGATTGATGTATACAGTTATGGAGTAGTTTTGTTGGAGCTTCTGACAGGAAAGAGACCTTTAGATCCAGAGTTTGGAGAGTGTGTAGACATTGTAGAGTGGATTAGAAGGAAGATTAGAGAGCACAAATCTCTAGAAGAAGTACTAGACCCCAATGTAGGGAACTGCAGGCATGTTGTAGAAGAGATGCTTTTAGTTTTAAGAATAGCACTTGTTTGCACTGCCAAGCTCCCAAAAGACAGACCAACCATGAGGGATGTAATAATGATGCTTGGAGAGGCAAAGCCTCGGAGAAAGAGTAGTGGCAACAACAATGAAACATCTGCTGCTCCTAACAACAAGGAGATGATGCCAGTTTTTAGCACATCCTCACCAGTTAGTGGCCTTCTGTAGGAAACAGAATTGAGTTGAGTTGAGTTGAGCTTCACTGGCCAATAACTCGTTTAATTTAGAGCTGTAATTTTGTAATCAGCAATGCAATATTAATGGGCATATCAAAATGTAATGTAATGATTTCTGCAAATAAATTTTCTTTGTATCCTGATTTTGATACTACAGACCCTATAGAATTCAATAGAAACCAAGATAAAGCAATTGTATTTGTACTATTAACTTTTGATAATGATCATTTTCTAGACGTAGTAATGAAGAAACAAAAGTAGCTTGGTTGGTTTTTCTTATCAAAAAAAAAAAAAAGTAGCTTGGTTTTTTTTATTAAAAAAAAAAAAAGTGACTGTGTGAGCGGCTTCGGTTTTACAAAAGCTCTATTAATCAGTTAATTAGACAGAGACACGATTCTTAAATAATTCATATTCTCAGTTCTCAATCCCAGGAAATAAGTTGAGTAGTAATTTATTTGTGTAACTATTCAGTCAAAAAAATAGTGGCTAAACTATTAGGGGTTAAGTTAAATTACTACTCCCTCCATTCCATAACCTTGGTAGTTTTAACAATATTTTTTTGTTTCAAAACAATAGGTGTTTTATAAACTCAATATATTATTCACATTTTTTTTCATGTATACCCTTCATATATTTATTGTCTTTACATTGAAAATTGACACAATCTCACAAATAATTAATTGATTATTTTGGAATATACAACGAATAATAAGGCTATTTTGGTAAAAATATATTTCAATTAAATGATTCTTTGGTCTGTGTGTAAAAATCTTAAACCACCAAAGTTATGGAATGGAGGGAGTAGTACATTATATCACCCGTTAGTTAATGTTGCTCTCATTCTGGTCTATCTATCTTTCTCTATATCTATCTCAATGTTAAAAAACAAACCCCTTTGAGACACGTGTCATCTATTGAGGTTTTTTTTTTCCTCTTTTTTTTTACCACTTAAGGTTTTCTCCTTCTAAATTAATCTTGAGAAAGAATAGGTTATTCACTTCTTGATCCAAACTCTCTTTAGCTTTCTTAGTACTTACCCCTTGTTGTGGGTCCCCCAAGTCTTTGTACTACATCTCCAATATTTGGTCCAATTGGGCCTCCTAGATCTCCAACAAGGTTGGAGGTAGTTTTTCTGGTAATTTGGTTGAGACATAGCCGTCTCAATGGTTATAGAGCCTTATCCATCTATTAAAGTGGTTAGGGACTCATAACCGACTACTATGATCGTTGTAGGATGCTTATCCAACTATGAGTTGGTTACGAGGCGTTATTTGTTTGTTACATCACTATGTATCTCGAACAAGTTTTTTGGGCCTTACTAATGGGCTTGCTGTCCATTTGCCCAAGTAGCCGAGATATTGATCCAATACAATTATTATATATATTCATGTCATGTTAAAAAATGTGTTGTTTTATTTATATTGTTTGTAGAGGAAACTATCACTTTACCAATAGAAAAAAAAAGGAAATTCTCACTTTAGTTGTGTAGCAATATTATTAGACAATAATAATTAAAATTATTCTCCCACCTCAGTCGTAATTTATATGTATGCTGGCCCAATTTAATATTTTAAATTTGAGAAATAACAAGGTATTTAACCAATTATTTACAATGAAAAATAGTAATTAGCAACTAAAATTGTTTTGCCCTTCATTTGTTGGTTGCCTTCTCCTTCATCCGGCTGCAGCGCTTTCTGGTGTGCTGCGTTTTCTGGTGTGCGTGTGTTGTCTCTAGGTTAGAGATAACCCAAGGATTGGGCCAAAGGCCCATTTATTTTACTATCTTTTATTTGATTATTTTGATTGGGCCAAATGATTATTTTTGTTGATTATTCTGGTGTGCTGCGTATGCCTCACTTGTGTTTTTTTTTTTTTTTTTGGTTTTCCTCACTTGTGTATTGAATCAAATTACGTCCTTTTTGTAATATTTTCTTGTTTCAAATTACAAAAAGAATATCAATTAAATAATAAATTATTTATTATGTAATCTTAAAAACAAGTAAGTTTCTAATATAATCTTAATTATGTAATCATAAAAAAAATTAAGTTTCTAATATAATTTTAAGTTAGGACCCATTTTGTTAATTGTCCACCCAAAAGTAATTTTGATCAAATCTATCCAAACAACATTGATCGATAAAAATCACTTTTTATATATACGTATATAAACAAAAATCACGTTACGTTCGCGTTTAACCAAAATCAATTTTATCAAAATCAATTATTATCACCGCATAACCAAACACAAGAAGCGTATCACAAGAAGCAGGACGCTTTACAGATAGGTAGTGTACAACTCCACTTTTTTCTTTCCGTTCAAGTTCTGATTCTCTCGCTATTACGCATTTTTTTTATATTTAATTTAATTTTCTAATTGCTTATCTCACAGAGGCTTAGGGAAAAAGCGGCAAATAGAAACGAGGATGAGTTTTACTTCAAGATGGTTAGAACAAGAATGGTCGATGGTGTTCATATGCCAGAGTAACAACTTGCTAATCTATTCTATCCTTTTTTGATTTGATTTTTCCGTGGCTTGTATTTTTCGGTTATTGTTTTTTTTTTTTTATAGATAAATGTTAGTTGTTAGTAATTGTTAGAAATGTTAGTTTCCCGTTTGAGCCAACCCTGACTCCAGAACTAAAGCTCGACGTCCCTACCACCAACCAAATTTATCTACTTGGGACTTGTTCGCTTATTGTTATTCGGTCTTGCTTAATTGTGCCGGTGTAGGAGTGAAGCAAACAAGTACAATCATATGCATTCAAACGGTTCTTCAAAATTGAAGAAGAAGAAGAAGAAGAAGAAGACACATGACATTGACAAGGATTTGGGATGCCTTCTTCTAAAGGTTCAGGCTGAGAAAAAGGTAGGGTGGCGTTGGTCATTTCTCCCCCCCCCCCCCTCTCTCTCTCTCTCTCTCTCTCTTATATTGGTGTGTGTTTTTGTTTGGTAGATTTGTTTACTTGTGAATGTCTTGATCTTTGATTTCATGCAGAAAGAAAAGCTAACTACCACGCTGCACTCTTTTGGTATTCAGCCTTCCAAAAAGCGTATTTTCGTTGCTGAGGATAGGTTTGATACTGAGCCATCCTTCTAGAACAAGCATGCATGGATTGGTTTTTTTTTTTTTTTTTATATTGATATGCTTAGTTCTTCATGTGTTTCTATTTTTAGTTGCACTTTTTATAGTTTTATTTTTACACCAGAAAATAGAAAAATTAAATGCTAAGGTCTTTGTGTAAATGTTATGAGAACTTCAGTCATCTTCAATTTCAAATTCAAATGTGTACTGTAGTTCATGCTTAAGCCAGTGAACTTGATTAGGCAGTTGATGCGGGTTGCTGGGTTGAGGATCAAATAGTAGGAAACGATGTTGTTTAATTGAACAGGTCAACAGGGCATTTGAAATTACAAAACAATTGAAAACAAGAAACTTTTGACTAATTTAGTTCCATTATATATTACGGATATGGTTACAACTTGTTTCTGAGATGTTTATGACAAAAAAAAAAAAAGGATTTGGTTTGCGGTTTCATGTGGCTGCTTTTCCAATTTATTTTTGCTTGTGTGCATGCACCCCCGTGTGTATGTTACATATTTAGATTTAGATTTCTAATGTATATGTGTTGATGTTATTTTAGATGTATCATTATATAAGGTCCCTTCATTTGGCAAACTCTTGTTTTTTTTCCCGGGATATTTTGTCATTTGCTAGTTATTGATTGATATGTTATAGGTTCACCTCTTCTCCCTTTTTTCTTCTTCATTATGTTATATTGCATGTGCCTATCAGCGGATTTTGTCTTCTTTAGCTACTTTCTTAATCATCACCCATGGAAATGTAGGCTAAATAATTACAAGCAATCAAGAACCGAACTTCTTACTTTTGATGATATTCCTACTAACATTAAAAGTTACAGACCTACATCTGGATTTAAAGATTTAGGTTGATTTCTTTTCGGTTTTCTTTGTTGTATTCTGTGGGAGAAAACAATTTTTTAAAGAATTTGTCACCAATGAAACTTTTTAGGCTATGTAATACCACAAATATTTGTTCTCTAGCTTAATCTTAATTGCAGTAAATGTCTACAGTATCAGGATGTTTTGTACAGCAGTGTATTGGCTTAGTCCTAACATTGTTTTTCATTGGGATCCCCCGTCTGTGGGTCCATGGAAATGATTCATTAACTCAGTTACTTCTGAATTTTATTTTATTTTTTGGGTATTTCTATAGCAAAGAAAAACGGTTATGTCAATAATGTTCTGTCTGGGATATTAACTTAGAAATTACACTACTTTTTCCATGAAGCCTCGACTGCAATCACCACCTATTGAAACACAAGTTTTGAGAATGTGGTTGTGAATGATGCATTTAATATCCTATGTTTGCATGTATCTTATTTGTGGCATTTTTTATTGACAACTAAGATAGCATTTGGTAGACGGGTTAAAATAGGACAAAATAGAAAATGGATTTTGTTATATTTGATACATGTTAAAAGTAAAATAGAACATAAATGAAGTATAAAAAAATTGTACATGTTGGTTCCAATAAGAAGGGTTGAACCAAATAAAACAGACTTTTGTTTTGTCAGTGTGTCAAACGCTATCTATACTTGGTACCCAAGAAAACTAAAGTTTTTAGTCATTTGACAATGGATGATCAACAATTTAGCCCAACAAAGAGAAAGAGAAGAAAAAAGGAGCGATGAATAACAGTAATGGTCAAATTAGTTGCTACAATTTTTTTTTTTTTTTGCTTTATGGCCATATTGAATCATTTTCATGTTGGGTTGATTCTTTTGTTACATTGCTCATGGAAAACTGACCTTACTTGGTTCGTAATTTATTGACCGTCACGAAATCTATTTCTATTTCTTGTCTATAAAGAAATGTATCTTATTTTATGCACAGGGAAACAAATCGGTCTTATAAAGAGTTGAAAGAAAGAGTTGCAGGTATTGATATTTTGAATTACATTATTGTGTATCTGTTTGAGTCTTATAATTACATATATCCTAACTTCATCTATGAACAGAAAAAGGGTAAGAAGCGTAAACTTCGTGAAGATGAAATCGTCTGTCCAACAATGATGCATTGGGCTGCATCATTATTCTTTTTGCCTTATATCATTTAGCATGTACTCCGTTACAATATATAAACAAATTTGACTACTTTCACACTTATTAAAAAAAGTAGTTATTCACAATAAATATTGTTAATCTCATTTAAAATTTTCACTTGATTGCCTAAATTATCCCTCATTAATTGTATAGAAACTTAGGATCATTAGAAATAAAATTTAAAATAAATAAGGGGCATTCTAGAGATATCATCATTAAATACTGTGGAAAGAGATTGGTTTTGCTTATATTTTGTAGCATGTTATATAAGTTGACTTTTGCTTATATATTATAACGGGGGGAATATGTTTTAAAAATTATATTTTGTGTATTTTGAGTTGGATTAGAGTCAGACTTTGGGATAATTTGGTTCATTATTTGCAGTTGGTAAAATTTGTTTCAAGATATATTTTAGGGACCAAATATGAATTGTTGGTGGTTCTTTTCAAAATAGTGCACATGTAATTTATATTAAAAACCTCCAAACACAAATACCAAATAAATTCACTCTCTCTCCACATGTCATATTCTGATAGGGGAACAACACCGACAGTTCAATGTGCTTAAGTTTTGTCCATATGTTTTAAAGCATCTCTTATTTTAAAAAATGCGACGAAAAAAAACCATCATTGCATGTCTTTCACCCATGGTCGTTGTGAAGCCTCTCGCTTCCTCGCAATTGACCACCGCAAGCAACTACAACCGTTTTCGCCACGCAACGTTCGATCCTCCATTGTGTGAGAAGTTGGCGGAGATCGGAGGAGAAGAAAAAGGTAGGGTAGCAAAAGACATTATGCTGATGCTGCAACTGATTAATAGTGATGGGCAAGATTGACACGCACAACATTATTCATTTCATGGTTATATACAGGGATGGATCTACTTGTAGTAGATTGGGGACATTTGATCCCACTAATTTATTTTTTTGTTTTACTAATTATTGAATAATTTTATTTTTGACCTCACTAAAAATTAAGTGTTGACCCTATTAAAGAGCAAACAGTTAAAAATTGAGATACCATCTTTTAAATGTTGCCACACGTCTATTATTTTTTTGAGAGAAAGTAGAAATCTTTTTTACGCTCTTTTATTTTTGTCTCTCTATTTCTGCTTTTCAAAATACTCTCTATCTCTACTCTATTCCATTCTCAAAATCCATCAACTCAAATATTATGCAAGAGCTTTAACTCAACCTTTTTTTACCCCTTTCTCTCATTGTCTCTCTATTTTTGTCTTCTCTCTCTTTATTTAATATTCCCTCTGCATACTCAACTTCATATTTTGTTATTGGTACATTTTCTTTCATATATTCTTTATTTCATTTTTAATCTTTTATTTCTTTTGCTTGTAGTAACTATAACGGTTGAAATGAATTTTTCTTTAATAAATTTTATGAAGAATCAAATATGCAATCTTGTGAGAAATGAATTGTTAAATAATTATTTAGTCACGTACATAGGTAAAGATGTTTTTGATAGTGTTGAAAATGAAAAAATCATACAACAATTTTGAAATATGAAGATACATAAAAATCAATTATAATTCGTAGACGTTGAATTGTCTTCAATTTTTTTAGTATAAAATGTTATAGCTTTTATAGTCTCCAATTTTTTGTTTAATAATAATGGTATTATTATTTTATCGCTTATGTGTTAATATATTTTTATATAAATATTTATTGTATATAATTTTACCCCCACTTGTCGAACCTGCTTATATACAATAATTCTTACGCCAATTTCAGATTTGATAAAATTTTACGTTGACTATTGGCAACGTAATACAACCCTACCTTTTTCCCCAACGTGGTACTGAATATGCAATGCAATAATTTAATGCATAACTATTTTTTTAGGGATAATGCATAACTACATATTTATAATAATTAATTTGGGAATAAAAGTAGTTAAATTTTGAAAGTGAAATAAATTTAAACCTGGAAAGTTTTTAGAAACTATTCATTTAATATAACAATTGAAATTCAAAGAGACATCAATTTTAAAAATCATAAAAATTAATTTGATAGTTTTTAAACTTTGTAAAAATGTTTAAAATTATAGTAAAATAATCCCCTCGGATATAAAGAGTTAAAAACCCATGTATTGTACAGGTTTGAATATAAATCTCAATCCCCTTCCTTCTTATAAGTTGCAAGTAAAAACTGTTAATTAAATTAATATTATATCCAATGCTGCACACTGATGCTTCAATTATAAACCATATAACTAGTGCTTCACCTTTGAGGTGGTGTTCATCTTCTCAATCTTAAGATTCTAGACACATCTCCTGTTGGATTATAACTCTATACAGCATTGTGCAATATTTGATAATAAAATATGTTTCTGGCCAGTTAATTATGGGTACGAAGCAGAGATAGATGCAATGCTTTCTATCATGTTTTCATGTCAACGAAACTATCCCAAACTTTCT
This sequence comes from Calophaca sinica, assembly GCA_037113605.1. Taxonomy (NCBI): domain Eukaryota; kingdom Viridiplantae; phylum Streptophyta; class Magnoliopsida; order Fabales; family Fabaceae; genus Calophaca; species Calophaca sinica. The sequence goes on from CM073733.1 coordinate 21,575,847, forward strand.
CCTAAAACTAAAGCATAGAAACGTATTTGTTTAAGATTCTATTGGACGCAAATGATACTTTTTTTTTCCCGTCTCAAGGCAACGTAAACGAAAGGAGCTCCATTGCTCCATCGGATGAACAATACAAACAGATTTTAAGAGGTTAGAGAGGCTCTTGACAATTATAATACAACGATAACCACTGTAGACAGGTAAGAAAGCTAAATAAATTATTATATAACACCATTCTTATAGTAGAAAAGAAAACTATAAATGTGAATCTCAAAAAAATAGCTAGCAAGATTAAAAAGAAAAGAAACCGTTCAGAATAAGGAAAATATACAATCCACAAGCCAACATTTATTTTCAATAATGAAATGAAATACGATGATGAATAATATTAACATATTGCACCATAAGAAAGTTTGAAATTTATTCCACCAAAAATATATTCTATTGTTTATAGTTGAATTAAAGAGCGTCACTTCAGCTTACTATTATTGATTGGAACTCAACTTTGCCTCTGATTTGTCTAATGGACGAGCTTCGCACTCAGTGCAAGCAGTACAAGAAGGAGCCAACTTGTCAGAGAGGTTAATCCGCAATGCTTGATGCTTCTCCTCATTCCCAGGTACATGGAGGAGAGCATCCATGATTAAAATGTCCCAATCGCGAGGGAAAAAAAAGGAAGACCAAGTGTCATCTGTTTCAAAGGAGCCAAACCAATAATCATTGACATGAGCTATCAAACCGACCTCACCTCAGTGTCCCCACTATCCAAACAATAGATGTTATGATGTTAACAAGAATCAAATCAACAAGCAAAAATATAATATGTATAAGCAAGCAAGCAAGCAGATCCATATAGCAAGCATAACATGGTAGTAATGCAGACTGACAGCAGTTAACCTGAGAGTTTGGAAAAAAGTTGTAATTCAAATTATAAAAATATATATTCAAATTGCCGACCTCCATTGCGGACTGCCTTCAGCTGTAAGACACCTGAGCCTTGCGGTCCAGAAACGGGAACTGAGCAAGACACAGAATGCCTCTTGTGAGCCACTGCAAGAGATGCATTGTACCATGGGCCTTTAACAATTGGTTCTCCAATAGCATCTTTTATTGCCTGGTTTTTGCTCACATTCTCCATGGCCTTGCTGCAAATTTCACAGCTGATAATTTTAGGAGCTGCCATGATGGACGAATTTTCAATTTTGAAATATAAAGAACAATAGTTGAGTAGCTCCTTTTTGATAAGTCATAAGTATTAGTCATAGGATCTCAGAAAAGTTTTCATCTTTGAGATGCTTACTATCCAGTATCTACTAAAAAAAGAAGCAAATAAAAAAATACAACAAAATTTACTTGGAGGGTGAGAAGGCAAAGAATTTGAAAATAGTGATATATTAAGCCCAACTAGAGGTTATTATAATGTCCTCAAAGATATCACAAAGATGCTATAATTGTAATGAAGGTTGGTATAAAATGACAAGAAGAAGAACGAATATCTTAAGGTTCCTTTTTCTTTTTTCATTTCTGTTTTCACTAATTACAAAGATGCCACCTTGTTTTCACTGTATTTCCTATTTCCAATTATTTGTATAGGAAATGGTGAAAACAACATTAGTTACCATTTCTTATATAGATCGTTGAAAACAAAAAACAAAGTGTAAACCAAGTGATATTTTTGTAATTATTAGTGACAGTAGAAAATGAAAACAATATATTTTTTTTAAAAACAAATAGTCCCTTAGAAGATCACCTTCTTCGATTAGAACCATCTTAGAGTTAGCAAGCTAAATGTAGAATTATTCTTAGTCTTCCAGATCTGATTTGCATGTGCCGCATATTGTGTGAAAATAAAAATAAAAAATATAAAGTAATGTTGAAACAAAAGATAACTACAAATTTGGGTGCTGAACTTACCTATCAAAATGATTGTGCTCTAGATATAACCATCACTATTATTAGTTGTTAACATGTAGAAGGAGATAAGAGGATGTTCAAGTTTCAGTTTCAAGCAAAAACCTCGGCCTTTTTGAAGAACTGTTACTCTCCAGAGACAATGGATATGGGATAGGAAATACCATAAACAATGTACATTAAATTGTAAGGTCTATTTTGGGCTTCTTATTCTAGAGTCTAAACCACATTATGTCAAAAGTAGTCTTAAAGAGTTTCTCATGTATGCCATGCATTCTTATGAGATTAAATCAACTATTATCAACTCTTAATACATAATACCACATAAAGCTCGATATTTACCTGCTACAGCCATGATAGATAGCAAGGTCATCAAGAGCACTCAGAGCAACACCGCCTGTAATAGTAATCAAAACAAACGACACTGCCTTACGACCAAAATATTTACTCTGTCCTTCATCTACATTCTTCGTGGCACTGCAACAGTTTAAAATTGATAGTCACAATCAAGGATCATTTTACCATTCATATTGTGATTTCAATTTCTACAAAGTAATTATAAAGAGTACTTTACGTTTTTCATTTCCAAAAATTTTCAGCTGAAAAAATAATAATAAGCACTTACCTCTCGTGTTAGGACTCAATTTATTCTCAATCACTGACTTTACCCCGAGTAATGCAAACGGTAAACTTTCCTAACTTGAATCACAGAATCTAATCATTTTATTGACATCTGTGCTTGACATTTTGAAGTTTAGAAATTTCAGGGTATGGATGAGTTTATGAGCAGAGTTTGGATATCTAATGATGACTGAGAGCGGAATGGGACGAAATGCAATGATATTGTATGAAACAGAATGAAACTAAACTATCTTATCATTGTTTAGATTATAGTTACCAAGAATGTGAAACTCTTCGATATGGGCATAGCAGCGGACTGGTGTGCAGTGGCCAGAGACTTCCATACCATTGCACTTTTCAATAGCAGCAGTCACGGCCGCTATCACGGAAAATTGCGGCCGCTATTCTTCACATGGGCAAAAACCTATATTTACCCCGTGTTAATAAAAAGCGACCACGGCAAACTGTGGTGGCGTGGCTGCTATCATGGAAAATTGTGGCTGCTATTCTTCACATGGGCAAAAACCTATATTTACCCCCGTGTTGTTAAAAAGCAGCCGTGGCGGATTGCCGTGGCAGTTTTTGAGCCAACCGCTATTTCAATTTTGTGAAGGATTGCGGCGACATCCACAATATGGCGGTTGGAGGCGGCTTAATATGGCGGGATTTTGATAATCCGCTATCGATAACATTGATTTACCTTTTCTGTGAGTTGTCAAACCTATTTTCTATTAGTTTTTTTTCCTCATCTGCCCTTATAAAAGTAATATTAGGTGTCTGTTTGTAAAAAAATAAAATAAATCAACTGTGGCAACTGACAACTTCTAGGTCAATGAACACAAACTGTGACCTCTTTAATTTCCACCAACGGACCCAGCATCTTTTCTGGCCAGCTTTGGTGATTTCCTACAAGCTCACTGCTCTCTAACTTCATGCATCACAACACTGATTGGTCTCTGTTGTTTGCTCTCTAACTCTCTACACATCAAACTCAGCCTTTGTTGTTTGCGGTCAGCCACCGCACTGCAATCAGGGTTTTATATTCATAGTATGTTTCATAATACCCATGATATGATTTTTTTTAATAAATTCAAAAAATTTACATAAAATATATTTTAAATTAATAATTGTGTTAAATTAGGAATAAGTATCTTTCTCTTTTTTTTGCGTGTTCTCATTTATTGTCAGCTTTATTTTTTCTTCCCAAAATGTTGGTAAACTTTAAAGTCCTCTTTCCATCTCTAATTTCGTTATTGAACATTTTAAATTTTTTTCCCTCTTCCCACTACCATGTAAACCGCCCCCTCCCCCTAAAGTTTCCTTCTTTATGTGTATTGCAGAACCCCTCTTCCCCTTTCCCTTCATCCTCACCCTTTCTCCTCTCTAACAGAATCCCCTCCTTTGTCAGTCCCTTTTTCCCTTCGATTTATTTTGTTCCAGAGTTTTGAGTTTAGTTGCATAGGCTCTCCCCTTCTCCCTTTCCCTACGATTACTCACAGAACAGCTCACAGTTACATATTAATATGCATTCCCCTAGCAAATTGAAACATAGATGCACCGCGAACTAGAAAGTGCATCCCACATTGCAGTTCAAAGGGGGCTTGAATGATGCAATGAAATAAAAGGTGAAATCATCATGAGATTAGTGAATGTAAATTGATTCTATCTCATTTCATCTCACACCCCAAATTGAGAAAAGAAAAAAATACTGGTATAGAGTTTAATGGAATGGACACATTCCACTCCATTTCATCCAATTTGAGCCAATCCAAATAATGATAACCAATATTATTTTATTATATTCCACTCTATTGCAACATTCAAGAACAGACATATAAATTTACCACTAGTAGAATCACAGAACTCAGAAATGTCACAAATTATGAAGAAGATGAATGATTTAAGTACCCAGTAACAATCATCAAACCCAAAAATAAACCGAAAAAGAGGAGGAAAAAAATAAAAAGAAACCAAAAACACAAGCAAATACAAGAAGCAATAGAGAACTTACCCGGAAATCTGAGGTTTAGGGGAGAGTTTGAAGAAGGAGCTTAATCTCTTGGCCAACATGATCAATGAACAAATCTCGTATTGCTGGACCACACTTTGATTTCGTGAATTACCGAAGCGAACTACGAAGGAATTGCAATGTTCTGTCGTATATGGATCAGAAAAAAAATTTGTGAGCCAAAAATGGAAGGAAAGCACAATTATGAAAACCCTAAACTCACAGAGGTAGCGGAAGCAATGTCTTCACGCAGCTGCTACACTGCTTACTCTCATATTTTGTTCTTCTTTCTCGACTTCTGGGTGTTACTACTAGGTTGTTTTTTTTTTTGTCAAAATATTTTTTGTACAGTGTGAAAAATATTTTAATTATCATAAATCCTTGTGACAAAATCTTCTAATATCAAATTTTTTTGTTGGCTGAAATAGGTAAGGCTGGGAATTACCGGATTCATTTTCACCAACAATAATCACTCTTCTAATTTTTTAGTAATTTTTTTATTTTAATTAGGCTTAAATACACTTTTGGTCAATTAAGTATTGCGATTTGGCTATTTTAATCCCCCAATTATAAAACGAGCTAGTTAGGTAACTAATGTCTATTCCCAATTACAATTTTGTGGCCCTCCCTCAATTTTGACCAATTCAATGTCTATGTGTCCTCGCTTATCCTATGTGGGCACTAAATTTCTCCAAATAAGCAAAGTTGACGTGGAAAAGAAATACGAAAGATTTTTAAAAACTCCATCCCATTTATTTTAATTACACAATACCCCTTCTTCCTAGTTTCCCATTTCTTTTCTGAATTAAGTGCTCAATTAGCCAAATGGAGAAAGAAAGAGTAGAAGACTTTGAATAAATAGCAAATAAGAGATGAAAAACAAGAAGACATTGCGTGGATGGAGAACACATGCCCGAGGAAGATGTGAATCTAAGGATCAAAAGAGAATCGCGAAAATCAAACAACTTAAATGAAGAAGGTGAAGAACCGTCACCTCCACATCGCATCAACATGACTCCATGACTGACGTGGAAAGCGAAATGTTACACGCGGCAAGAATAAGCTTTCCTGAATAGTAGATCGACAAAGTAAGTTGAAATGCTTCGAGACCATCATAATAATCTTGGCGAGCTAGGGGGCTCGTGAGAATAAATCCATGCTTGGAACGGCCATATTGCAAAACTCAATAGAGAATCAAAACCAATCACAATATAGACTCATTAGCTTTGCAAGCTAAGGAGTCTATAGGGCTTATGGTCTGGGAGTGACATCCGGGCTCTAATAGTTGAGCTCAAGCTTAGTCCTCTAGAAGATCCTCTGTATATTAGCTTGAGCACCCAACACCAATTATCAGGGAGTGGAGCCTGTAAGAGAGATAAAAGGTATCCTATCATACGACGTACATAGCAACCGGAGAGATCAAACAACATAGAAGATAAGGACGAAACCTTGTCCTAGGAACGGGCAACAAAATGAATCACATAGCCGACGAGAGAAATTTGGAACCAATTATGCTATAAATGAGAGTCAACCCCCAAGTAATGATATCTCACTTGCAAATCAATTCTTCTCTCTAAACTCATATAAAGCCTTATCTAATTTAGCCATTAGAGTGCCTTTTGCAGATATACCCTTGAGCTTTGGAGGAGATCACAGGTAATGGAGACAAGCAACCTTGCGTTTCATACCGAAACAATAATTAATTATTAAAATAACTATGTAATGTACACCACCCTCTCTCACAATAGAAGCCGCCATCGATCGGTTGTTTCGTTAAAAAGAAAGACTTAAATTTATTTTTCTTCTATTAATAAAATTTATTTAGAATTTTATTCTATGTTAAAATGGGAATAAAAATTCTGTTATAGCCTCCCACCCTTTTATTAACATAGCAGGCTTGACAGTTTATTTTTCTCACGTATTAGTTTTAAATCAAATGCAAATAATTTGGAAGTGCAGATCAAGGCAAACTCTTTTATTGGTAGCTTACTTCAACTGGCATTTGCAAATATTGTTGTATCTTTTAGATTCTTGGTAGATAAATATTTCATGGGTTAATACTTCATAAATGTTTTTTCGACAACAAAATGTTGTAGGACACCGTAAACTTATACGGTTGCAACTTCTTTTTTCCCCCTTTCCGACACGCAAGTCGAGAACGTGTGTGTGTCTGCTACAGTGAAGTTGTTCGACTATGGTGTCGAAATTTCGGCTGTCGAAATAACAGGCCTCTAATACTTGCATAGTTCATTAATTGAAAATTTTGGGGCAGTATTTGTTGATGTGGTTTGGATGTAATGAATGCATGATGTCAGCATTGTGAATTTTTTGACACAATGTCAGCATGGTGCTGGAGTTCCCACATGAATTATGAAACATTTTTATGTATACATCGAGTCACAATTTTCAATATTTTTTCCTTTAGATGTAATTAAAGAATTAAATTGTTTGTCTTTATATTGTATTATTATTATTATTATTATTATTATTATTATTATTATTATTATTAACTGTTCTGATGTAGAACTCAGAGTAGCCGGAGAAGAAGCGATGCGGTTGAGCTTGCGGTGGCCAACGACGGCGCGGGGAGATTGTACCTGCAGAGACTCTGATGCCTAAGTCAATTTAGGAACGGAAGTGAGGTAACCAAATTATGAGTAAAAGTGTACCTGAGGTAGCGGTGGAGATCGCTTATATAGTGATCGGAAGCGGTTACTGAAGAATAACCATTCGCATGCAATCTGGGGAGTCGTTGGATCTCTGCCAGGCTGTAATGCGCTGGAAAGAGGTCTGAAGGTCGTTGGATTTGCCATGTCCTCGTTCAGTTGGAGGGAGGTCTGAGTTCCGCTTGCGAAATGGGCCCTTGTTGAGCGTTAGTTGGATTGGACCTCGGTCCAGTCCGGAACAGTTGCCCTCAAAGTCGGTAGCTCGTGTGACGAGGTGTCGACTTGTAGAGGTATGAGCTAGTTAGTTATTTCATTTAAGGAGAATGGAACTAAAACGAAACGCCTCCAAAGTCTTAGACACATGAGCATTAATTTTGAAATTTCAAATTGTCGCTTCAGCCGCCTTTGTGATTTGTAGCGTTGCGTTTTCCCAAGGTGGGTTATGATTACCCTCTGCCCCTTAGGTTAATAGGTGCGACGTGTCGCTGATCAGACGGTGAAGGAAGAAGAAGGGTCATGTCGTTTGGTTTGGGTCTGGAGATTATAAATACCCCTTCCCCTTTTCAGTTTCATCCTTTGCTTCGTCTTGCAAAGTTCTGAGGATTTTCCCCTTTCAGTTTTCTTCTTGGTCTTCTCCGGTGGTTTTCCGTTTGCATTCTGTGTGCGTTCTTTAGTTCGAAGTTCTTTTTTGCAGATTTCATCGTTCCACAGGTATCTTTCCTTTCCCTTTCCTGTTTTACCTTTCCTTAATCTGACATGGGTAGCAAAATAGGAGTTTCTGGAGAAATTATTTGTTTGTCTTCTTCTTTATCTGGTTTCTCCTCTTCTTCTTCTTCTGGTGGTCCTCCGGAGGGGCGAAGCGATTATACCGATGACGGCGGTTCGCCGGTGAACGACAGTTTCGCTTCGTCGAGCTCTGTGGAAGAAAATTCTTCCCCAGTAGTCTACCCTCCTCCGGGGCTTTTTGAAAAAGATTACGAAGGCAAAAGGGTGTCCCCGACGGATCCGTTAAAAATTCAAAGATTTTCAGTAACCTTGGAACGCTCCTTCGGGCGTGTCTTTGACCAGAGGGAGGTAGAAGAGTGGTTAGTGAAAATAGATAGGGCCCGACCTCACTTTCCTGGCACTGATTTGGCCAGGTCAGAGATGGGCAAAAAGGTATTGCAGCGGGATGATTACTATTTGCCCCCAAATGCTAATGACTTCGATTGGGTTGCCGAAGATACGCTCTGCACTCGCTCTTTACTCGTCGAAAGAGGGATTTTTGCTGCTGTTAAAATCTTTGGACATTGCAAATGGCGTCAAAAATTTTGAAAATTAGAAGGTATGTCGACCTTCTATGGATACTCGAATCTGTTCTGACTCGGACGAGCTCTTATTCTTTATGTATGAGGTTCTCTTCAAGGAAATTGGCTTTAGATTGCCCTTCTCTGATTTTGAAGTAGAGGTGTTGAGTCATCTAGAGCTCGCTCCTTCTCAAATCCATCCCAACGCCTGGGCCTTCATTCGAGGTTTCCAGTTGTTATGCCCATATCTTAAGCTTCAACCTTTACTTGGAGTATTTTTCACTTTGTTTTCTCCGTTATGGACCGGAGAGAGGTCGACAGAACGACAAGGTTGGGTTTCTCTTAAACAAAATGGTAAGGTTTTTAAGTTGTTCTCGAATTCTCATCGCGGCTTCAAATCTAAGTATTTCACTGTTGAAGCCGTTAATGACACTGCCAAGGAGAACATCTGTGTTCTCACGGAGGAAATGTCCGAGGAAGGAATAGTAAATGTTTGGAGAGAACGATTTCCGTTGTGCTGGAGTAGCACTCAATTTTCTAGGCACAAAACTGACTTCACATTCAAGGCATCTGAGCTAGATGACAACGAAGCTTTAGTTTGAAACAGATTCGAGATTTTGTCGAGAAGTTTGAACCTCGGAAGTCAGTAAACAAAAAAGGAGAAGAAATCTCCAAAAAGAGGTATATCGACAGCTGGCGCCTTCTGTAGTGCAAAGACCAAGTTGCAGCTAATGATTGTTTAGGTAATTATATAGAAATCTACTTTCTGGTAGTTCGCTTCTTATCCTTCTAACTCAATTTTACTTTTTGCAGATTCAACTGCGAGCTTCGCGTACTTGGCGAATTTGAAGAAGAAGAAGAAGAAGCAGCCTATTGCTGAGAAGACTCCTTCTCCCTTGGTCGGAGAGGGTTCTAGCGATACTGTTGTTATTCTTTCACCGGTCCTTCAGGCATCTTCTGCACCTACTAGCATCGAGGTCGTCAACGTTCGAGATCAGGGAACCATTTTTGTCGAGATAGCAGGCTATGTCGCGGAGACTTCTTCATCTTTAAAGCGAGTTCCTGACAAGAGTATTGAGGAACCTTCAAGCAAGAGGTCCAAAACAACTCCTTTGCCAAAGATAACGACTCCTTCAGTGATCTTGCCAAGGACAACGACTCATTCAGCGACGTTGAGGATTGGTAGTAAAGCAGGTAAAGGTAAAGCAGGTAAAGGGAATGAAACTGTCCGCTCCACTGGCGAGGTTCCCACAGTTTGGTCTTGTGGGGAGGTTCTGACCTCGGACCAAATTAGGGCGTTGATTCCCCCATCTGATAACGACCTTTTTGAAACTGCAAAGGAGAATTCATTTTTGGAGGGGTCGACCTGGCTTTTGTGCCATTTGGAACTTACCAACTAGGTTTTCGAGAAAAATCGCCACTTGAAAGTCGAGCTCTCGAGCCTTCGTGAAAAGAAGCTGGAGTCTGATCGGAAGATAAAGTCTCTGGAGGATATCGAGGTGGACCTCCAAGGGAAGCTAGAATCAGCAAAGAGGTTGCAGGGTGACTTGAATGCTGCGACGGCGAGGGTCACCAAGGCTGAGGGCGAGGTGTCTAATCTGTCTAAAGACATTGAGAGCCTCTCTACTGAAAAGAAGAAGTTAGTTGAAGAGCAAGAGAAACTCTTGCAAAGGATTAACGACCTCGAGAATTCTAAGCATGACTTAAAGTTGGAGGTCGTCGACCTCCGAAGGAAAGTGGAGGAGTTAACTACTGAAAGTCAGCAACTTTCCAAGGAAAATTAGCAACTCTCTAAGGACAATGAAGTTGTGAGGGCTACGAAAAAGGAGGTGGACAACCTGTTTCTGAAGCTCGGGGATGAGTTATTTGCTAACGCCATAGCCCAAGTTCAACTTTTGAATCCAGGAGTTGCTCTCAACTTGACTGGGGTTACCTCGGATGGAGAAGTCCAAGGGAACTCAATTGTGGATGCGGCCACAAAGGAGGTTCTTCTCACCGTGCCTACTCCGTCAGCTGAAGTGGCTCCTTCTCAGGACTCTTAGTGTTTTTACCAGTGTCTATTGTTGATTGTATCAAAACAATATATGGTTGTAATTATATTTATAAGCAATTTTAACTTTGGCTAAATGTTTACCTTTGTTTGTTTGCTTCCTCGTTTTGTTCGTGATGTTGTCAACTCGGGAGGGTTTACCCAGCACGGGGTCCTCCTCCTTCCCTTCTGCCAAGGTTTTTTCCTTGGTCTGAGGTGGACGAATAGGTGATGTTCATCGATCTGTTGGCTAGACAGAAAGCGACATCGTTACCCGTTGAATTCACTCTTCGCTTCTGTTTTAAAAAAAAACAGTCGCAGTCCTCTAACTATGGGAGTTCCAATGACTCCTACACGAATGCAAAGTACTGACTTTGAATGTGCTTTTTATTGCATCGACACTTGTGTTTCAATTACACTCGTGTTTCAATTACACTTGTGTTTTAACTATAGTACTTCTTTAGTTTGGTTGCATTCCAAGTTGTTTGAATTAGTCTGCCTTGTAACGTCTCGAGGTTGTAGGCGCCAGTACCGGTCTTTGTAGTTACTCGGTAAGGGTCTTCCCAATTGGGTGCGAGCTTTCATTGTGAGGCACTCTTCAAACCGACGTCGACTCTTTGAAGGATGAGATCGCCTTGCGCAAACTCCCTAGGTACGACATTTTGGTTATATCTTGCTGCGATCCTTTGTTTGACTGCGACCTCATTCAGTGCTGCGAGTTCTCTACATTCGTCGAGGAGGTCGAGCTCTTCTCGCAGATGTTGAAAATTGTTGACTGCTTGTGGGGGATACGAAGTCTTCCAACTTAACTCGCCAATCTCCACAGGAATGACGGCTTCGGTCCCATAAGTGAGACGAAATGGTGATTCTCCCGTTGTCAAGTGCAGAGTTGTGCGATATGCCCAAAGTACTCGGGGAAGTTCTTCTGCCTTATTTCCCTTTGCATCATCCAATCTCCGTTTAAGACCTTGGATGATAACCCTGTTTGCGGCCTCAGCTTGACCGTTTGTTTGGGGATGTTCCATCGAAGTGAAATGTTGCTTGATTCGAAGATCCTCCTGTGTTTTTTAGAAACCGCAATCTGCAAATTGCATTCCGTTGTCGGTAAAAATGACCTCAGAAATCCCAAATCTGGTCAATATATGCCTTTTAAAGAACTTGATCAAGTTTTTTGCTATTATTTTTGCTAGTGCTTCTGCCTCCACCCATTTGGTGAAGTAATCTACGGCCACGGCTAGATACTTTGCCTGTCCAGGAGCCATTGGAAATGGTCCAAGGATGTCGATGCCCCACCAAGTGAAGGGCCATGAAGTAGAAAGTGATGTCAACTTTGTTGGGGGAGCTAAGTGGAGATCGACGTGCTTATGGCACTTGTCGCACTTTTTAACAAACGATCCCGCGTCCTCCTCCATTGTTGGCCAATAATAACCTGCTCGTAGGATTTTCTTCGCGAGAGATCGACCTCTGAGGTGTTGTCCACATATCCCTTCATGTACTTCGGCCAGCGCGTACTGGGCTTCCGCGCTGTCAAGACATTTCAACAGGGGAGTGGAGAACCCTCTTCGGTACATGGTACCCTCGATAATGGAATAAAAGCATGCTTTCCTCCGGATTTTGGTAGCTTTTTTTCCCTCTTTGGGGAGCTCACCATGTTGAATGAATTTTTGAATGGGCGTTATCCAATTATCTCCTAGGTTGACCACGTCATTCATGCTTGGATAAGATATTCCAAAGCAAAATTTTGGAAATATCTCTACAGGGGTGATGGTGGTGGTGTCGACTATAGAAATTATGCTGGGTTTAACCAGTGTTTCCTGTATTACAGACATGTTATTCCCCGAGGTGCGGGTGCTAGCGAGTTTGGACAAAATGTTCGCTCGGGTGTTTTGTTCTCTTGGGACATGAGTGATCTCGACTGCCTTGAAGTCGTTCATTTTTTGTTTCACCAGTTGAGGTATTTTTGAAAGAGAGGATCTTTGGCCTGATATTCTCCTTTAATCTAGGATACCACAACAGAGAATCGGTTTTGAGTTTTACCTTAACTGCTCCGAAATCTCGAGCTAAGGTCAGCCCTACTAAACATGCTTCATATTCTGCTTGGTTATTTGAGGTCGAGAATGAAAATCCCAACGAGAACTCGATGATCAGCCCGTCTCCGTTCTCGAGTAGCAATCCAGCACCACTGCCTTTTGCATTAGATGATCCGCCGACGTGAACTGTCCACTTGGAACAAGGTTCGACTGCCCCAGGAGTCATTTCAGCAATGAAGTCTGCCAGGCATTGGGCTTTAAAGGCTTGTCATGATTCATACGAGATACTGAATTCGGACAACTTGACCGACCACTTAATCACACGTCCTGTGAGATCAGGCTTGTGTAAGATTTGTTTGATTGCTTGGTCTGTCCGGACTACTATAGGATGTGCCAGGAAATATTGTCTCAACCGTCGAGCTATGACCACGAGCGCTAGCGCGACCTTCTCAATCTTCTAGTACCTCAACTCGGGACCTTGAAGTGCTTTACTCACAAAATAAATGGGCTTTTGCCCCTCATCAGTTTCACGCACGAGAACGGTGCTAAGAGCCTCATTTGCGACTGCCAAATAGACATAGAGGACCTCCCCTAAGGATGGCCTTGTTAATACAAGTGGTTGAGACAAAATGCGCTTTAGCTGCGACAAAGCTTCTTCGCACTCTGAGGACCATTCAAACTGGATCTCCTTTTTGAGTAATCGAAAGAAAGGTAAGGCGTGTTGAGATGATTTTGATATGAACTTCGTCAATGAGGTAAGCATTCCAGTCAGTTGCTGGATATCTTTTCTCGACGATGGTTGTCGCATTTCAGGATTTGCTTTAATTCCTCTCTGGTTAGGTAGAAACCGAGGAATTTGTCAGCTCGTACCCCGAAAGTGCACTTTTCGGGGTTGAGCCGCATGTTGTGGCGTCGGACTTCATTGAAAACTTCTTTTAGGTCGACAATGTGGTCGACCTCGTTAGGTGTTTTCACGATCATATCGCCCATGTATACTTCCAGCATCTTCCCATTCTGGTTTGCGAATACTTTGCTCATCATGCGCTAGTAAGTCGCACCACCATTTTTAAGGCCAAAGGGCATTACATTATAGCAGTAATTACCTTTGTCGGTCATAAAAACTGTTTTTTCTTGATCAGTGTAGTACCCTAATTTTGTCCGGCCTTTTTATTTTATTTTATTTTATTTTATTTTATTTTATAATAATAATAATAGTAATAGTTGTAGTAGTAGTAGTAGTAGTAATAAAAATATTTTTGGTCTCATGAAAAAGAAAAGAAAGGAAAAGAAAAGAATAAAAGAATAAAAAAAAAGAGAAAAAGAAAGGGGTTATGGATAGTAATACTGGGGGTGCTAATAGCAAGGAACCAAAGTTTGCCACAGCCCGAAGGCTGGCCATAAGCCCAACAGCGCACCACTCCCCACTCTTTACTTCGTACACCCTCTATCCTTCTGCGTGCAACCTACCAGCGCTCCCCTTCTTTCTCTTGCTGCTCACACCCCCTCGTTTTTCCTTCAAGCGCCCCCTGCCTTTCATTAACCAGCGCGGCCCATCACCACCTTGGCCCAAACACATAACCCTAACCATAAAAACCCTAAAAAGGACTCACCCTCTCCTTTCTGTGATCCAGGCGCCGATCACTCCCCCCATTTTCTCCTAAATTCTCGCCTTCTCTCCCTTCTCTTCCTCATCCTCTTTCTCCACAACCTCTCCCCCATCTCATCTCTACATCTCAAACCCTAAACCTAAATGCCAAGTCCCAACCGCGGCCTTCCTTCTCTCTTCCTATTTTTCCTCTTCTATCCCCTTTCCCTTTTTAAGATCTTTAAAACCAAATCCGTCTCATCCATTTATTACGAATCTCAGATTTATTCGAAAATAGAGCAACATGGCAAATCTCCACCAAATCAGGGAAGTTTTCACCTTTTTTCTTCTTTTTACGTTTTTAATTAATTTGATTGGAATCTGAATGTTAATAACTTTGATTTTCTTTTTCAGGGAATACGAGTATAAAGAGGAACATTCGATCTGAAACAGGGGGAGAGAGCGAACCGAGGAGACTTTTCGGGATCTGAAGATAAGGAGCAGAGGCAGTGAGAATGAGAGCAAGAAGTTGAAGACGAAACAAGGCGTGGAGGAGACTGAGAGTGAAAACACAAACACTTTTTCTTTTTTGGCCTTTAGTTTTTTTTCAACTTTGAGTTTCTGTAGTTTCGATTTGGGGATCTCCTAATAGCATTTCATCAGGTTTCAATCCTTCTCCTCTTTGTTTCTGTATTTTTCACGGACTGTTTGGTGTTGTATAATTAAGGGTGAATCTGAAATGTGATATTAACAGTTTTTTTCCTTTTCAATCTTCTTCTTCATATGTTTAAAAGTGTAGTCTCTTATTGTTATTTTTTTCTTCCTCTATTTTGTTCATCTGGATCGAATTCATCTTCCCCAAATATTCCCTTGTATTTTTCTTTTTGAATTCATAGGATCTGATTTTGTTTAGTCTTTTTTTTTTCTTTCTCACGTTTTTTTAACATATTCATAGGATAATAATAGATTACAAAAGTAAATGCTTTCTCTTATTTCGATTATGGTTGTTTTTTCTATAAAGAATCTGGTCATTGATTAGATGATAATAATAATAGGTAACAAATAATTACATAATTCAATACTATTGGAAAGTTTTTATATTAAATGATGATTAATGGTAATAATGAGTACTAAATATTTTGTTACCAAAAAAACTATCGTAACAAATCGGTATCTTTCAGGTTGTGTTGTAAAAAGATATTTCTTTTAATAAAAATTAGAAAATTAAGTTCTTTTTTTTAAGGGTTTTATTTAGCTCAATGATAAAATAAAAATATTTTCTTTTAGGAAATAATTCATAATCATAATGGCAAGCAAAATCTTTTTTCAAACAATTAAAGGTACCATTTTTATGGGCGTTTTAGGGGTGCTAGTACCTTTCCTATACGTAACCAACTCCCGAACTCAAAATTTGGTTCGAAGACCAATTTTCAAATCATATCCAAAAAATAGGTTTCCAATGTTTCCTAAAATTAAAATATTGGTGGCAGCTCCATTTCAATTTTTGGTGTGGTTGCTACAATCAGCAGGGTGCATTGGAATCTGGTTGTAACCAGAGTATGCGTCCATAAAAGATAACAATTGGAAACTCAACAAATTGTCGACGAGTTTGTCGATATTGGGAAGGGGATAGGCATCTTTGGGGCACACCTTATTGAGATCGGTGTAGTCAACACACATGCGCCATTTTCCTTAGATTTTTTCACAAGTACTACATTGGAAAGCCATGTGGTGTATTTCTCCTCCCTAATGAATTCAGCTTTGATAAGATCATCTACAACTTTAGCTCGTTTGCGTCGCCTCTGGGCAACCCAGAGGGCCGTGGGGTCCAGGGCGAGTAGGCGGCAGGCGATGTCGGGAGAGATGTCTGGCATGTCAGCAGCGGTCCAAACAAAGAGGTCTGTGTTGGACTTCAGGCATTCTGTTAGCTATATCTTGACCTGCTCGGGGAAGTCGGCGCCCAACTTTACAGTCCTCTTTGGATCCTCACCTAGCTGAACTTGAATGAACTCACCATCAGGGACGGGCCTTTTGATCTTTTGTTGGAGCTCTCAAGCTAGGGGATCGTCTTCCTTGATTTCTTCTTCGTGCTCTATTCTGGCGTCGAAGTCTGTAAGGTTGACCTCTGAAGCAGATTTTGCCTTGCTCTACTTCTTCACAAGTGGAGGTTGTTTTGGCTCTTCTGACCCATCCATCTTCAGAGATAGGTGGTAGCATCTCCTAGCAGCTTCAAGATCAGTTTCTACAGTGACGATTTTGTCTTCGTCATTGCGAAAACGCATTTTCAGATGGACAGTCGAGGTTACCGCTCCGAGCTCCCCCAAAGTGAGACACCCAATTATACAATTGTAAACAGATTTGCAAGGTAGTACGATCAATTTGACTTTGATGGTCTTGGTGGTTAGTTCCTCCCCAAAGTCACCATCAACTCCATGTAGCCCATAGGCTTTGTCCGAGAATCGTTGAAGCCCTGCAAGTCGGACCCTGTATATGGAATGAGGTCATTCTCCGGTAATTTCAAGGTCCTGAATAGATCGTGAAAAATGATGTCTGCTGAGCTTCCTTGGTCGACCAGGATCCTCCTCACGTCGAAGTTGGCCATATAAGCCTTGATCAACAAATGAATCAAGTAATTCGGTTTTCCGTTCACCAGGTCCTCATCGTAAAAGGCGAGAGGTGGTCTTCCTTTATGTCTACTGGAAGGGGGAAGGACAGTGGAAATCGTCATCGCCTCACGCAGCTTTCTCTTAGCTGAGTTGATGGTGGCACCTCCCTTGTTGGAGAATCCCTTGAAATGACTAAGGCGACTTGGGCAGGTCGAGGTCTTTCTTTGCTTTCTTCTAATTGCAACCTGCCTCGTCGAGCTGTGCTACGGCAGCTGTCGAGGACTTTTTTTTTTGGGTCGAGGCGATCGGAACCTCGACATTCTTTCATCGGATCTCGGCTTCAAGCTTGTATATTTCTGCAACTTTCCTTTCTGAATCAGTTGTTCTATGGCGTCTTTCAGTTGAATACAGTCATCAATATTGTGTCATGTGCTCTTGTGGAGACGGCAATACTTCGACTTCTCAGTGTCAGGCCTCTCCTTGAGTGGCTTTAGGAAGCGTATTCCCACATCTCGGAATTCAGCGTTCGCGCACTCATTTAGAATACGCATCCGTGAAGTGTTTAGTGGGGTGTACTCGTCGTACTTCCCCGGTGGAACTCGACTCTCTTTTTCTTTACGCACTTTGTCTTCGTGCTGACCGCCAGCCTTGTCCTGTGTTTTCTTTTTTATCTCTGTCACCATCAATTTTTCTTCATAGTTTATGTATTTCTCTGCCCGTTTGAGGAAGTCGTTCAGGTTCTTTGGCTTTTCGACTCCGACATTAACACTGAAGAGACTATCCTCCACCAAGCCTTGCTCCAATAAGTACATCTCCATCTTGTTAGAGACTTTCTTCACAAAGACTGCTTCCATGTTGAAGCGCTCGATGTAATCTCTGAGGGATTCGTCTTTCTTCTGTTGAATGGTAGCCAGTGCTGCTGCTGATGGTGTATGAGATCGGACCACAAGTCGATCGAGCTCTTTTTGAGATTTTGGAACCACGTCAAGGCGGCTTTCTTCAAGGTAAGAGGAAAGATTTTGCACTTGACTGGTCCTTTGGCAATGTCAAAGCAACCGATATGCTCATCGAGATCACCAGTTCCATCATATATGTCTAAGGAAGGAGGTTTCTGGAGATTCTTTGGAATCGAAAATGTAGCAATCCTGGCAGTGAATGGACCAAAGGCCACGCATGAGTCGTCCTCCTCATCACTCTGGAAAGAAGTGGATGACAGAGATCGAGCGCGGCGATGACGAGAGGTGCGTTCAGCTAATCTTGTACGACGTCGGAAACAATGGCAGCTCGGTGAGGTGGTGTATCACTGCTCGCGGTTGCACCTCCGCGACGTGGAGAAGGACTTGGAGAGCGACAGTGTCGAGGAGAACGTGTAGGAGAGTGACAGCGACGCGGCTGAGAGTGTCTTGTTTCCCGCCTTGAGGAAAGGCTGTCAAGCGAAGTTCCATTGTGTTGTGTCCTGTTTACTCTTCTTCTGCCTTGAGGAGAGCGGACCTGAGATCGCGATGGTGATCTTCGGCGACGTGGTGGAGAACGGTCCAGAGACCTGCTTCGGCGAGGTGTGGCGCATGGAGACCTGCGCGGAGTCGTGCCGTGGCGGAGACGGTGGACAGATCGTCGAGTTTCAGATTCTCTAGATCGCTGTCGCAACGAAGAAATATGTTCTCGCTGATTCTCAATCTGCGTAGCGATGCTGACAGAGATCTCCTTCTGCTGGCTTTCCATGTGTTCCAAGCGATGGTTCTGTACCTGCATTGCTTCGGCGTGTTTCTGCACAAAGTAGCAAAACTCACGGAGGAGGAAAGCGGTTGCCGCCAGAGCGATTTCTTCAGTTTCAGTTGTTGGAGCGGTGACTAGTGGAACTACGTCAACCGAAGGCAGAGGAAGATTCATCGGCCTCTCATATTCGACGGTTACCGGCGCTCGTTTGATCTGAGGCGGATTCAGAGGAGCAATCGGAGGATTCGGTGGGTTGAGATCCACACAAAGCTGAGAACTGCGTGTCCCGATGGTGCGCTTTGATCCGGTCATTGTTAGAAACGAAGGTGACTTCGAAAATGTTAAAAAGGAAGAAGTTTTCCCCACAGACGGCGCCAATGTTCTGATGTAAAACTCAGAGTAGCCAGAGAAGAAGCGATGCGGTTGAGCTCGCGGTGGTCGACGACGGTGCAGGGGTGGTTGTACCTGCAGAGACTCTGATGCCTAAGTCAGTTTAGGAACGGAAGTGGGGTGACCAAATTATGAGTGAAAGCGTACCTGAGATAGCGACGGAGATCGCTTATATAGTGATCGGAAGCGATTAATGAAGAGCAACCGTTCGTGTGCAATCCGGGGAGCCGTTGGATCTCTGCCAGGCTGTAATGCGCTGGAAGGAGGTCTGAAGGTCGTTGGATCTGCCACGTCCTCGTTCAGTTGGAGGGAGGTCTGAGCTCCGCTTGCGAAATGGGCCCTTAGTGAGCACTAGTTGGATAGGACCTCGGTCCAATCCAGAACATTAACCTTTAAAATATTAGTAGTACTTTGAGCTAATGAAAAATATTATTCTCCTCACATAGTACACTCGTACATCGGTTGGGTCATGTTCAATTATTTTTTACATATTGTTGTATTTTTTTTATTTGTATCTTATGCAATGAAAATATAAAATTTTATTCTGAAATATCATCAAATACAAATATGAAATTGTTGCAAAATGAAACCTTAGTTGTTATCAATTAAATAAAAAAAATTGTTAATTTTATTTTCTGGGTTTTAAACTAATTATTAAGCTTTTCAAAAATTATTAATACAACGATAGGAAAAAAAATCCACATTAATTTCCCTGTGAATCGTACAGTTCATGGGTTAAATACCCCCATCTATCAATAGGTTGATTTGACGCGGGTCAAGATGAATCAAATGCGTTGACTATACATATTTTACCCCCATTACATCATTAAATATATGAAAATATTAATATTATTATACATTATTTTTTATATATTTATTGATGCAGTTGTAATAAAAATGTTAAATTATTATTCTTTTCATTATGTTATTGATTTCCATTTGTAAGTATAAATTTTTTTTAACATAATAAAAACTATTCTTGACTCTGTAAATTTAGCATTTTATAGAACAATTCATACAATAATAAATTAGATAATTATTTATATTTTAGAATATATACAATAATGTTATTTTCTATATTTTTTACTTCAATAATAATAAAAATATCATTAATAAATTATCAGTACACTAATATAAAATAAAATTTTTCATATTATTTTTCGTGCATTGAACGGGTCAACGCACTAGTTAATTATTAAAATAACTATGTAACGTACCCCACCCTCTCTCACGATAGAAACCACCATCGATCGGTTGTTTCGTTAAAAAGAAAGACTTAAATTTATTTTTCTTCTATTAATAAAATTTATTTAGAATTTTATTCTATGTTAAAATGGGAATAAAAATACACATAAACCCAAAAGGTTTCGAAAGCGGTTCCCATAAAATGAATAAGTATACTCTTCATTTTTTTCTGTAAGGAAATTGCAACCCCAACCCCAACCCAATCCCGTCAAGCAGAATTTCTGGAAGATTAATAGGTGTCAACTATTCAACTTTGGGGAGAACAGAATAGTCCACGAAGCATGAGAAAGGCCACGTGTACGGACGGGAAGAGGAGATGCATGTGTCGGTCAAGACTAAGAGGTGTGTATCGGTTCCATCAACATTTTCCTTTGCTAAATTGAATGTTACTGCCAATTGCATGGAGGATATGCTCTTCATGTGATGGTTGGTGTCGTTGTACAACTTGTACTTGGTTCGTGCTTTATTTTATTTTATTTTTGATTAGTAATTTGGTTCGTGCTTTATTATCCTTTGTCACGTTATGATATGGAAAAGACATTTACTTTTCCAAGTACACTTACTTTCCATTTGCACCGTCCCCTTAACCAAACAAAGCAGCTCACCAAGTTGATTTTTTGCTCCCAAGTTGAGCCATATCAATCAAATGTTGATCCAAACGCCTTGTCCACACCACTCAATCAACACACCCAAATAAACCTTTCATTTTATTTTATATTTTTTTTGGGTGAAAAATAAATCAATTTTTTATTTCTCAAATTATTGGACAGAGAAGATTATACTATTCATATTCACGCGTAAATTAATATTCAACCACCGTCATCTTCTTTTCCCTTATAAAAAGGGTTCCGGTTTTACTTATAAAAATTATTGTGATTTGTTGTCTGCTGCTAGAAAAATCTGTCCTTTCCATTGGTCATCTGATATTGCATAGGAGATCATCATTATCGACTCTCCACCATCTAAAAGGGTATTGCTTTCTTTTTCTTATATTAATAAAAGGGTATTGCTTTTTTATATTAAAATTAAAAGGGTATTGTTGTTTTCGCTCTTCAGAAAAAAAGGGTATTGCTTTCTTCTCCTTTACTACCCTCCGGACTCCTAAAACACCTCTTTTTTGGTTGTTATCTGCTCATCATTATTACTTTGCCCCGTAGCTGTGCCTAATAGTTTTCTGTTTCAAAAATGAATATGCTTTTCTCAGTTTTAGTTTTAGGCTTTTTCCCTGAAGAAGTAATTTCCAAGTTTTTTTTTTCTTTTTCGTCAGTGTTCTATATATACTTGTACTCCAAAAGCAAAGGGTGAAGGGACAGCCACATAAAAGTGATCCTCATCAATCAGATAGAAAGCATGTTGCTAAGAAGCTCTTCAACACCAGTTCTTGGTTCACTCCTCTCTTCCTTCACAGATAGTCCTATTCACACCGAAGCCTGCCATGCAGTACTCAAGCATCATCTACTACCACCAACAACTAGTCCACTCCAACATCATCATCACCACCACAAACTCTCATGCACTTCTTCTCCAATCTCCCCCTCCATTGAACGCCAAAACAAAGGCTTTAGAAGAGTTCAATCTGAAGGGAACTTGGAAGACTTAGCCTACAGTAGTACTACTTCTTGCATCAACAACAACAACAGTGAAGACAGATTCAATTATATAATAGACCCTCCCAAGAGGTATAATTCAGGGAGACAGAGATGCTTGACACTGGAGACCATTCCATCTTTCTCTCTTTCTAAGCACACAGGCTTGCGGCAAGAAGAGGAAGATGTCGAAAGTGACTTTGAAGATGGGGAAGAAAGAGGGGAACTTGAGGAAGAGATGAGAGCAGTGGAAAGAAAAGGCTATGAGTTGAGTACTGTGGTGGATAGTTTGAGTGAGCAAGTGAGGGTGAAGGATAGACTTTGTGGTGAGCAGGAAGAGGCTGGTAGTAAAGGGATGATGTATCTTGCAAAGGGGCTTGGTGTTGATGTTTGTGGTGATGGCATAGGTGGCTGCAGAGGAGGAGGCAATGGAGGTGGTGGTGGTGGTGATTATAATTCCATGGGATCTGGAGGGAATGATGGAGATAATAATAATCGTGGGGTGGAAGAATATTACAAGAAAATGGTGGAGGAAAATCCTGGGAATCCATTGTTACTAAGGAATTATGCTCAGTTTTTGTATCAGGTAACTTCTGTTTGACTATTAATTTCCTTGTGTTTCAAAGGAGCTCTCATTCTCAATTGTTGAAAATACACAACTAGTTGGATATTACTAAGATGATCACAAAAAAAAAAAAGTTGGATATTACTAAGCTATTTTCACAACTTTTTTCAAAATTACTTGATGAGAGAAAACCGTGCTCAGCGAAGAAAAACAGAATTCACGATATAGTTAAGTTTATTTTTTTTTTTTTAAATAATTTTTAACGGAAAAATAGATGAATGAGCATTTGTCAACTAGTTTTCCATGATAAAATAATAGATAATAGAATAGAATATAATACACTTCAATAAACTATACTAGTTTTCATCACCAACACTTGGTTTTAATTTATTAGTGGATGGTGGTATTGGTGATGCTGATTGCAAGCTATTTTGTGTTGATTTTGACAGTGCAAACAAGACCGTGAAGGAGCAGAGGAGTATTATTCCCGAGCCATACTAGCGGATCCAAAAGATGGAGAAGTTTTATCGCAGTATGCGAAGTTAGTTTGGGAGGTACATCAAGACCAAGAACGAGCCTCCAGCTATTTTGAACGAGCAGTACAAGCCTCTCCTCAAGACAGGTACAATTCATACCATTCAGTTTATTGTACTTTTTAGAGCATAATTGGAATGCATTCTAACAATAGCTTGTGGTTCATGATATCAGCCATGTACATGCATCATATGCGAGTTTCCTTTGGGACACAGAGGATGGTTGTGATGAGCAACAATGTTTACCTTCACATTTCCATTTGGGAGCTATGGCTACTACAGGTGTTTAGAAGAGATATGATGCGATGTGTGATGAATTATTGATGAAGAAATAACAATTGCTGAATTGCGTTTTCGGACTGCACAAGGGTCTATTGAGAAACAAGCAAGTTGTTAGTAACTGAAATCACAAACTGATGTATAGCTGGGTTTCTTATAATTTAGACTTGTTACCAGTTTGTACGCAAACCATTTAATTAATCAACTTGTATTTGGGATTGGGACTTGTTCTGACCCGTTGATTTGCATCAAAGGCACTCCAATTAAGATGGAAAAAACAAAATTACAATAAGATGGCCGGCGCAGTGGAGATATATTCCATTGTCAGGGCTGTGTTTCCTACAGTAATCATACACAGGGATGTATATGTCGTGCTGAGTTTCCTTTTGGTTTAAGGGTTCGTACTGGTTCGGTGGCTTAGGCGGGTGGTTCAGTTGGTTCATATGCAGAATATATGTCTTGCTTTTGTGGGACATTTTGTATTTCTTGTAATTATGTACTTTGGTGGGAGTGTACTCTTTTTCCTCCTCTAGTCTTTTTTCCAATGAGTTTTGGCTTTTGGAGGTTTTAACGAGGCACTCTCATTTGCTCGGAAGTTTATTTGCTTATAAAAAAAAAAAATACACAGGGATGTATAAGAGGGAAGTAATCAAACTGCTTCGATAGCCAAAACTTTGAAGGAAAAAAAAAATGCCGTCAATCTGAAGAATTTTGACCAACTAAATGTCTTGGCTCCTTTTAGAGAGAGGACATGCACTTTAGACGTAAAATACAACTATTACTGTTAAAAAATCAATGGTAAAAAGTGCAATATAATGCATGCACGAGTAACAAACTATAACCAATGTTAACAAATTTAAACATGCACACAAGCAACAATATGTGAAGCTAAAAATCTTAATAGATGATTTTCAAATCAATGATAAGTGCACCCTCTTGCCAAATCCGGGAATGTTATGGTCTTGACTGGGGAGATAAGAGATAACAACGAAATTTCCTTGTTGAGAAGATGCTACAACAGCAGTCTCGTGGTAGGAATTCAGTTAAGGTATATATTATAGTTTCTGAAGGGAATTATAATCATTAAAAGAAAAGGTTTCGTTATCTCCATCTTCAACAAGGCAAACCAAATTAAAACATCAAGATTTTCATGGCACTATCAAATCAAGTCTTAACAAAGGCGCCGAACAAGAAAACACAAAGCGCCGTGACATCTGACAATTCAGCACAACCTTCTAAACCGTTTTTGTTTCTTTTAACACTTCTCCTCATTTAAAAATAAAACTCCACAATCCTGACATTGGGCAATACAAATAACCAAAATTTCCCACCTGAATGGCATCATAAAAATCATTCAAAGGGAACTAGCTGATCTATACTTGCAAAACAAACCAGCAAGTCTCAATGGCTTTTAACTAAAAATACACCCAAAACGTAAAGACTACTTTTCATGAAACAACAGAAGGAAAATGGGATGCATTACGACATCAAATCAAGCTCCGATTTCACTAAGTATAAGCCCTTGAATAGCATATCCGAGCATGTTTTTACAACATCTTCCTATCGCGAACCACGCTGAAGGTAACCATCACCTCTTGGTCTGGTATAGTCTGAAGTATCCTGATTATATCCTCTTCCCAAGCTCCTACCACCAAAACGCCCTCTTGGAGCATCTGTTTGATAACCACCTCTGCCTCTTCCCCTTCCTAATCAAAACAAAGGAAATGGATATCAATATTACAAAAACAATTCCCTATTTTCATCACAAAGCAAAAAAGACAAAACACTCGACAACTAAAGGAAGGCAATACTAAAAGTATTGAAGTTTATATTACAAAGATACCATTTCTGAATTTTTATATGTTAGATAGAAGTTTCATTTTAGAAAGAAAACAAACAATAGAAGAGGACGAGGTAAGATATTGCCCTTCACAATAGCACAGGAGTGAAAGCACATACATACTACAAAACCAACAAGCTCATGAAAAACCTCCAATCTCTTTAACATATCTACTACCTTAGAAGCTCCCTCCAATAAAAATAATTTGGCATAGAGCCACAGAACACGAGGCCAAAAGAATCCTATCTCATAACAGATATGATATAACCATTTTATTTTTAATATAGCTGAGTAAATATCAACATCATTAAATTTTGCATACTACAGGTATTCTTTTAGTGATACACCCTAAGTTAAAACATGTATGCCTTTATTAATAACCTCCTATAACCCATATAACCTCAAGTCCTAAACACGGTACTTCCACAACCAAATGGAACCCATACAAATATGCCCACGTTTTCATTTCATAACAAACACAAACAGTTGCTGATATATTTTCAGCTCCCCACCACACCAGCCATCATTAACAAGTATCTAAATTGCAATCGCTATTATGACATCTCATCACACTCAGATCCTATTATGTATGGCACAGCCACAATATAGTATTACAACCAATATCCCCCTAAGTTTGTAAAGCTATCACAACAACCAGCGCCATTAGCATGTACAGCCATATCTCCTCTGATCAATAATATGGCATGCTGCTTAGAAGTTTGAAAGAACTAGGGTCCCATTCAAATACAACTTATAAATGCTTATTGGAGTTATATACTAGATAAAGTCCACCACTAATAGGTGTACAATAGGTTTCAGTACTAACAAGAACAGGCATAAATCCACCCATTTGAGCACTAATGCTACTGCACACTTATATGTTAGGTTCACTTGGCACTTTTAAGCATTGGAAGTAACAACTAACCAACAATTTTCAAAGCTTTCTATCAGGTAAGACCCAAATAACTTGAGAAGCTACGACTTTTGAAAGAGTGAGTAAGAAATTAAGGCAAAAAACAATGTAGGACATTACTTCCTCCTCGAGCTGCACCACCACTGCTTGGTCTTCGCTCCTCTATGTATACTTGTCTTCCAGCCAATTGTATGGGAGAAGTCTATAATAACAGTGCATAATGAAGACAGATGTGAACAAAAAATCATGTAAAAAAAATGAATAATATAGAAACTACAATTATTGCAGTATAAATGTCTCAAGATAGTCGATATTAATATAGTGAAGCAGCGTTAGATTTTTTTAGCAGAAAAACCTGAAAGCATTACATATAGATACTTGACTTGACTTGCAGGCTTGCAGCATAAACTTAATTGATAAAACACATCCATAGATTTTTGTAAACACAATAAAAAACAAACCAGGCAATTGAAGCATAAAATCTAAGAATACAAAATGACACTACAACAATTTAACTAGATATCCGTATGAAAATATCTGATGATGACAATAAATCAAAAGAAGGAACAAAAAGAGGTTCTCGCTTTAAGGAATAGAAAATTGACTATGTACGTGTGCTGTAACAGATTGCGGAGTCAAGCAAACCAACAAGAAGTAGATGCAGTATCTTGAACACGTTTTCTTATTATTAAAGGTACTGAAAAATTAGATAATCAAACGAATATTAGGTTTAACAAGAGAAAATAATTAAAATGAAATAACTTCAAACCTGAAGGGCATTTTGAACGCCGATAATGTCTTCAAATTCCACAAATGCATAGCAAACTCCAATTTCCTGTAAACATCCATTTCAATTCTAGCTGTTTCTTTTTTCCATGGTTATATATATATATATATATATATATATATATATATATATATATATATATATATATATATATAAGTTTCATATAATGAGAGGATCTACCTTTCGGACCCTTACGAATATTCCATCTGGTTTAATTCTGCCAAAATTCTTAAATTCCTGTTCAATCTCAGCTTCGGTGACATCAGCAGGCAAGTTTCTCACATAGACAGATGTTACTTCTTCTGAAAAATTATAGATCAGAAATCAACTTGATGATTTAAGACTACAAATTCTTAGACAATAATAAGTTCGAATCTATAAATTCTTAGACAATAATAAGTTCGAATCTTAAATGATGCCGGTCATGCAACACAGTTACAGAAATACGGTTTCCAGAGTGGTAGAACAAAGAACCTATTTTACCATTAAAAAATACTAGCATTTCATTTCTAAAATTCCTCCAAAACAAATGGTTTATGCCTAACCTAACAACTTCTGATGTCTCTGCCTGGAAAATTCTTGCCTAAAAAAACTTCAACAAGTAGGGCAATCGTGTAAAAAATTAAAAACAACTGTCACTCACAGTAAGTAACAAATGCATCAATCAAGAACTCACCTACAAGGATGATCAGATAAATGAATTAAAAAAAATTCCCCACATATCATCAACATAAACAACATAAGCACTAAAAAATATACAGAAACCAAATATGCCAATAAAAATTTCATATCAAGAAAACGAATTAAACCTTCTTCTAATCCATAGCCTTCCTCTGCTGCCTCAGCCCCGGATTCGGAAACAAATGCAGATGCTGAGCTTTGCTGCTGAACAGCAGGCTGTGCTACATGATTCAACTCTGAAGGAGGAGCACTTTTAAAAGAATGTTGTGGAGCATGTTGTGGAGCAGCTGACAACACTGATTGCCCTTTGGAGACTCGTAACTGCAAATTCATTGAAACATAATTAAGTTAAGACTAAAAAAAAAACCAAAAAAAGGCAAAATCTTTTACTCTTTCTTTAGGTTTGAGTCCAACATACAACAAAGGACAATAAGTTAGAAAGTTTTCAAATATTTAATGCCTGGAGCTTCCAAAGCAATAACTTCTGACAAAAAGGAAACCATATTTCCTAAGGACCTTAGAATGTGTTGGTTTGGCATTTGAAATTCCTAAACCACGATCTGGGCAAAAGCTACAAGAGACAAGCTTTTACCCAAACTGTGGTTTGGAACTTTTCAAACGCTAAAACAAACATGCACTTAATAAGTATCCCTCCCCGTTTAGATTTTCTTCCAGCATTTGAGAAACTACAAAAATATATCTTCCTGCAGCAGTCAAATGAAGGCTAGTAGCTGTCACAAGTTTACATCCCAAGGAAAGCTCAGTAAGTGTCACCAGACACAAATTTTCTTCATTGTAGAAGATTTCAAGAAATCAGGATAGTGGAAACTGAAAGACTGCTCTAAAGATTGTTTTAAACTTCTATTGCATGTGAATTATTTGTTCCCTAAAAAAAATTGTTACTTCAATGGTGTGTGGTGCTTTGTTTAAGGACAGTGAAAAGAGATTTTACTTTTTTACACCGACAGTGGATTAAAACTAGATTTAAGTAGGAAAAAAAATGTCTGCCAAACATAAAAACATATAGGGAAAGTTGTACATACAATAGATGCGTAAGTTTTCTTAGCAGGCTCCTCAAAAGACTCTTCCACATAAGAAACAGGGGTTTCATGGATGGCATGTGATGCAACATTATGCATCGGTGGAGATGCCTCCTGTGCAGGAGTTTCCTCCACCACAATTTCAGTTTCAAGATCTTCTTGTAGCTGCTGCTGCTGCTCAGGAAGACTATACTTGTCCACTGGATCATCATCTATATGAACTGAGTTGACATACTCCCTAGCTTCTTCCTCCAAACCGTAGTCCGAAGCTGTTAAAATAACAGACTCAGATCCAAACAATCACATAATTTTTTTCTTAAAAGAAGTTATGCTTTATATCCTATTTAATTTTAGTTCGGGTTGAAAAGATAAATGACTACGAGAAATTTAAAAATTTTGACACAGAAGCATGCAAACTTTAGTCAATGAAAAAAAAATAAAGGCACGCATAAAAATTGCTTATAATCATTTTTTATATGAAACCTATTCTGCTGCTATGACCAACTTTTAAAAAAAAATACATTCACTAAATATATGCAAAGACCATTAATCTTCTAACCAGATGTTTGTATAACAGACAGCAGCACAAATATTTTCAGTTAAACAGGTCAGAAACAAATGTCCTAAAAAAATGATTCTGCAATCAATCTACCTGGCGGCTCATCAAAAGAAGGAGATACATGTGGTTGTGTGTCAATCTTTTCGGATGCCACGGGTACCAAATTTGGGTGTGTTACGCCATCATCAACAAATTGAAATATATCATTGAGCACAAAATAACCCTTCTCCTGAGGAGCAAGGAAGAAGGTTTGAACAAAATTCCGCCTCCTATTGACATCCTTGATCTTAACAACACCCGAAACCATTACAAGCACTCCTCCATCCCAAGAATCAAGAGAATTGATCGTCTTGATCTCAATTGTTGCAAAATTCAGCGACGTTACAATCGAATGAATTTGCTGCACGACCATAAATAAAACTAACCTGATCAGTTATCAATTGATTTAAAAAAAATATGTTCATTAATCTTCACATCATTCCTTTCCCTTAATACTATCCTCATGATTCAAATCGAGGTTACACCTAAAAGGAGTATGCATAAATAAATAAATAAATAAATAAATAAATAGAACGTGAAACAAATGGATGAACAGAAAGAAAAGCGAATTTAAGAGGCATAATATGTATACCAAGACATCGGGTGCGGTTTCAGTATAATCACCATCAACGCGAATCATGGAGCTGGAATCGGAGTAGAACTGATGAACAAGATCGGGTTGTTGGCGAAGAACTTGATAGTACTGTCCCACGAAGTAGGAACCAACCTGGAAACAGAAACAAACAGGCCCAGTCACATCACACAGATCAAAGAATCCATAGAATAAAACAGATATATGCAACAAAAAAACAAGGATAAGAATAACACCTGGGCAGCACTAACGGAACCCTGATACGAAGACGCCATTTGTTTTGTTGTAGTGGTGTGAGTTGAGCACTAGACTAGAAGAACGAGCATGCAGTGTTTCACCTAGCCCTGGTGTGATGGCAGATCCAGGAGAAAGGTGAGTGAGCGAAAACCCTAAATCTGTTGAGAAATGGAGCTAACTCGTGTTGGTGTCACCCAAACACAAAGAAACAGCTCAACAATAGCAGAGAAAAACAAGATTTGGTGAGAATGGTGGGAGAAAGAATTAAAAGAAAGGAATCAAAGTAAATAGAGGATGGTAGATCGGGGATTGAGAGCGGTGGGCGCTGCTGGTAAATGAAAAGAAGAAGAAAAAAAAATAGTAATAGGTGGTGGCGAGGTGAGTGGGGGAGTGAGTTGGCGATTCTTTCTTCTTTATAATCTATCTATCGGCGAGGGGTTGTGGGTGGGACGAAATCGCAGCCCTTGGATTAGGTGTCAGAGATAAAGTTAGTAATAAAGTAACTAAAACATCAGGGGTCAGATTGTTTTCAAGTCAATGTAACGGACGGGGATAGATGGATTGAGGACTCTAGAGTCAGTTTAGAACCAAGCGCGGCTATAGGCTATAGACAAATAGACCTGCTTTGACTCAAGCGAGCAGATACATGTGCTGCCCCTATTTTTAGGTTTTTCTTTTCTTTCTTCTTGGTTCGTTATTATGAAATCACTCTGACATAATTGGATTTGTCTAATTTTGCTTCAATGCGTCATAAACTGTTACTCTTACTGTATCTTTCTTCTTCGTTATGGAAATTTTGGCAGTTAATTGCAAAAATCTATTCATTCCTTTTAACGGAGATTTTATATGCTAAAATCTCTGTCTCTTTTTTCACGAAACTGTGCGACATTACAAACTGAAATTACTGTGAAACATTTTCGGAGAGAGCCCTGTAGACTAATTTGGAAATAATTGTAACAGGGTTGTAGTTTAACACCAAAAAATGTAAAACTAAACTATTGTCTTTTGCGCGAATGGTGAACAAAATATTTGATCAAAATTACTTCCACAGTCCCTTACCTTAATTTTAAATTTCGGATTAGTTTTTTATCTTTTTTTTTCTCAAATTGGACTTTTAAGTTACAAAACGTTAACACCGCGTAGATCTTTTTTTGAGTTTCTGTTAAGTCCCGTTTAAAAAAGGTTTACGTGTCCGTTACGGTGCTTACGTGTCTATTACGGTGCTTATGTTGACACTAAATTATAATGTGACTCATTATTTTAATTTCTTTTTTATTTAAAATTAAAAAAAAACTAGGTTTCTTCTTAGAAGAAACCCAAATCTGAAAGATCTGGACTGAGACAAATGGCCTCCAGCGGCGCTCCTCCCTCTGTCTCTCCCCTTCTCTCTTTCTTTCCCTCATCCCTCTCATCATTCCTTCTCTCTTAACCCTAATCTCCCAAACTCAACCCTAAATCCCTCCTCTCTCCCAGTCGCGGCGCCTTCCCCTTCTTTCTCTCCCTCTTTCATTTATATTCCCTTAACCCTTAAAAGACCTAGCGGCCGCACCACCCTCCCCTCTTTCTTTCTTCATCCTTGTTTCCTTTTTTCAACCGAATCAAATCCCTAGCAAAATCAAATCTCCAATCAACCCAAAATCTCCACAAATCTCCAACGAGATCACGAATTTGACGCAAAAAGAAATTGGTCTATAAAAGGGGAAGCTCACAAAAGGAAAAGAGGAGAGCGGTTCTGATTTGAAAAAAGGAAAAGACGATTTGGGATCTGATAAAAGGAAGAAGAGAATGGAGCAGAAGCAAAAAAAAAAGGATAGAAATTTGAGTGAGGTCACTAAAGAAATAAATAAAAAACAAACAAACACTTTTCTAGGTTTTATTTTCAATTTCTGCTTCTTTGTAATTCTGGGATTTGAAGCTAAAAACCCAGGTTCCCTATTCGCCATTTTTTTTTTGACTTGGATATGTATTATGCTTTCGGATCTGGGAGTGTAATATATGATTTATTTATATTTTTTAGAGATAAATTTGGGGGTTTCAAATTTTTCTTCTTCTTTTTGAGTTTCTTTTTTCCTCTGATTGCATAAAAGAAGAGTCTTTTGAAGGTGATGTGTTCATCTTTCTGGGTTTTCCCCCATTTTTTATCAATGTGTTCAACTTTCTGGGTTTCTTTGAAGATGAAAAACACCAATTTTATTTTTTTAATAAAAAATTAAACAAAAATATGATTCAGATTATGACATTGGACAGTCACGTAGGCGTATTAACATATACGTAAGCAATATAACGGCCACGTCATATTTTTTTAACAGGGAGGATGGAAAATGAAAAAAAATGTCAACAGCTTAAACATTTTAAAACTTAAAGGGCCAATTCAGGAAAGAAAAAAAAAGATAAAAAATGAATTCAAAATTAAAAAATAAGTTAAAGGCCTCGGAGCAATTTTGCCAAATATTTAACAAGAAACCATTTATTCAAACTTGTAAGATAATATTATTTAAAAAATTTATTTATTATTTTTGCTTTTAAAAATATTGAAATAATTTTCAGAAATTTTCATTTAAAAAAATGCAATCAAATTATCATGAATTTTTTAATTAGAAATATATTTTTTTCAAAACAAAAAACACAGGTCCTGAAGAATTATGCATCTGAAATAATTTTGATATATCGTTGAAAAGGCATTTTCAGTGTTAGCTCATATTTAGCTTGTCTACTGCGCTAAATTTCTGAATCAACCGAAACAAGTTAAAAAAAAACATGAGCTCCTTGTCAATGTGTGAAACTGCTACTATCCATCACTACTTGCAAAATCTCTTGTTCCAAACAAACGTAAGCGTCGGACTTCGCTTATAAGGAACATTATGATGACCACGTAAATCATATTAAATAAACTTCGAAAGGCTTTGTTAAATGGGAAGGGAAAAAGATTTACCGAAAAAATGGGAAGGGAAAAGCCATTTTTTGTGATCCACCAGAATATATTACCGACTTAATATCATTTCAAATATTGATTTCAAAAACATCCGAACAGTTTTTTTATTTTAAAAAAAAATACTATCTTCAGTTGCCAAGGCTTTCATATTAGATTGAAGAAACAGTTATTGGTTGTATTTGGCATAATGAAAAAGGTGAGCCAAAATGTCTTAATAATCAAATAACAACTAAAACTGAGTCAAAATGATTTTCTATCCTCAATAGTATAATTTAAGCTTACACTCCTCAATCTATGCTCCAAATTCCCTAATATTAAATTACCTATAATATTTAAAGAAAAAATTACAGGAGGCAAATACAGTAGCCATCTCATCTTGTCAGCTCAGTAGTAACTCCCGTAATAAGCCTGAGGAACCGCAGCAGGTTGCTGTGCCGGGGCGGCTGCAACAGCAGGTTGCTGTGCATAATTTTGTTGAGGCAGTGCCGGCTGAAATTCACACAAAAGAATCAAACACTAGATCCAATTCACAATGCTCAGGTTTTACAGAATGTATAGAAATGAAAGAGCCACAAAAAGATAATTCAAATATCAATCAACCGAAATAATACCAAACGTAAGTATTCGTGCAGTTAAACTGCTAGTACAACTCAACCCACAATGAAAAGCCTGCCACGCTAGGTGCCCACAGGTTCGCTCAAAAAAAAACTTGAGGCTACAATAAAACAATCACACTTTTTCCCTGGGAACTTCAATGTTTCCCTTATTTTTCTGATTTCCCTTCTTCAACACAACGAAATTGCAATAAACACTCCCATGAACGAAGGTGCTTAAAAATTAATGGCAGAGACGACGTAAAAGAGCTATAACCACTAATAACGGCAGAACATATCGGGCCAAATAATCACTGAAACTAAAGAGTTGAAACTGCTTTCACCTGTGCAGGATATGCAGGAGGATAGGCTCCGTATGCCGTGCTTTGTGGAACTGATGTAGGCAACTGTGGGTTTGCATAATTGCCCCCATATCCAGCATAAGCCCCATAGGAAGCCTGTATCAAATCAGAATGGATTACTTAATAACAGAGAGGCCACATCATACTAGAATGCTCACACACAATGTCAGACATAGAACAGAAGTACAACAAATGTTAACTCCAGAATACAGTTATGACATTACAGTGCATGAAAACTGTCAAGCATAACATAAATGAAGAGCATTCATGACATGATTTTCATGGAGATAAAGATGCATGATGTTTTATATAGGCTCAAGGCATATTCAATTTAAAGGGGTAGTCAAGTCATTGCAACATGAGTTATGAAGCATAAACTCTATAGGCTAATAAGGTGCTTTGTAAGCTAAAGCTTCATGGAATTAGGGTCGTGTCACATCTTATGTGTACTCGTCTATTTCCAAGTAAAACAGAAGCGTTAATATTTTTTTTTTTGGTGAATAAAAGAGGGGAAACCCCACAGAAGCGTTAATATTGCACAGTTCCTAATTAATAACAGAAGAAGCAGTTAACTTTTTACGGTAAGAAAGACTAGCTAGCTTACAAAACGATTTCTCATAAGTAACATAGACAACCCCATTCAAGCAGCACACTGGCAAAAAAGAAAATGAAAAAAGATAACCTACCTGCTGGGTGTAGCCAGCAGGCCATTGTTGTCCTTGTGCTTGTGTGACCGCTGGCCAAGTTTGAGGCTGTACTCCATAGTTGGTCCATTGGTTTGGTGCATTTGGATATGCGCCCATTAGAGATTGGGCAGGTGATTGAGCAGAATAAGCTCTTGGCACTTTTGTTTTATCTGAACCTAAGAAATCCTCTGCATTACGTTTTTTCAGCTCCGACATGCTCCTGTGTGGCAAGAATAGTTTGGCATGCCTATCCTCGCCCCTCTTGATGGATTGAATATCTCCGAAGAGATTTAAAAACTGGAAAAAATTAACAGAAAATTCATAAGAAATTAATCATACTCCTAACTTTTAATTTTCAAGGTAAGGCACAAACGGGGCAAACAGACCTTCCAAGAAACAAATTAAGCTATTAACAATTAAGACATCACACAACTTTGAAAAAAAAAATCTAAAAAGATGTACCATACAGTAGAAAATGAATAAATTGGAGTTGTAAAAAACAAAATCAAACAATACAACAAATGCATATCATACCATCACAGGCATTTTATTTGACAGTCCTATCATAAATCAATCACCATAAAAACACTCAGAGACAAAGGTTAAAATTTGGGAGGTTAAACGTATCCTCATTGATAAATTGTATCTGCCTACTCCTACATTTTCCATGTGAACAAGTTTGTTTTGTGTGTGTAGGGGCTCAACAGTGCACCAGTGGCCATCAGATATGGAAGGTATATTCCAGAAAAGGGATAAGAGGGGGACATGTGGAGGACAGAAGGAGAGGCAGCTACGCTAAAGCGGCAATGGAGTGGGATCCAGGAGTGGTGTAGAATGGGATGTGATTACGAATAAGAGTGGAGCTTTGTTAAAACCATCGGCCATTGAGCCAGACAAGGCACCAGTTCAAGGTTTCGACCGGGATTAAACCGGGGTCGGACCGGAAATGAATTAAATAATATTTTTAATATAATATATCAAACAATAATAAACAAAAAAAACATAACATTCATAACTTCACGGTATTAAAAATTAAACCCCACTTAAAATGTTATAAGTCAATATATAACATAAAAATACATAATAAACCAACGCAAATATGTCATAATAACATTCTAATATTAAATAATCGCAAATACTACAACGTAAGTACTCTGGTAATAATATTAATGTAAAAATTTATCTTAAATTTTTTTATAGTATTTGATTTAATCCATCGATGTACAAAACAAATGGATAAAAAAACATCTCATGTGCCAAAAACAATGTCATTTACCATTTTTTTTAAAATAGATTTTTTATCGAACTGCCGATTCCCCTTTTTTCCCAGTTTTTCAGTCCGGTTCCCGGTTTTTGACCGATTTTTCGGTTCGATCCCCGGTTTTCATGCAAAGCAGTTCTCAGGTTTGTTTGGACCGAACAGAGGTCTGGTTCCCACCACCCGGTCCGGTCGGTTTTGATAACACAGGTTAAAACTGTAACTAACTCTAACTACCCTAATTCTGTTAGAGAAGAATTTCAGAAATGTATTTTCATTGAATCTGTAAAATATTCTTGATCTGTAGCTTGTACATCAGTGTTCTATTTATAGAACAATAGTTCAGCAAGGGGAAGGCTAACTAACCAATAACCATCAGGTTAGTTAGTTACAAGGGAATGTATACAATATGGGATAGTCTACCATAGCTTCTATAGGCTACAAGATATGTATACCCTAATAGGCTTTAATCAGGGGGGTATTCTGACATTTTGGAATAATGGGAATAGGCTTTGGGCTTGCATAGGAAGTTAGCATTCAGTAGTTACTTGTGTTTTTCATATTTCTTTTCCGGGTTGAGGTAGCCTATAAGTGAGAGCATGAGAGAAGCTCAATGTAATTGGCGGCAGATAATGGTTTACGGCAGAAAGCCAAAAATCGGCCAAACAGATATGGTGGTATTGCAGCCTACGGTGGAAGGATGGTGGTTGTAATAAATATATGGCTAAATTACAAAATTGGTCTTCTATATTTATTTTAGGTTTCAATTTGGTCTTCTATGTTTTATTTGTTTCGTTTTGGTCCCTTACGTTTTGAAAGTTACAACAGGTTGGTCATTTCCATCACTAAAAGCCAATTGTCCGTAGCTAAAAGCCAAATTCTAGCTACGGACAATTGACTTTTAGTGACGGAAATGACCAAATTGAAAACTAAAATAAAACGTAGAGGACCAAAATGAAACAAATAAAACGTAGAGGACCAAATTGAAACCTAAAATAAACTTAGAGGACCAATTTTGTAATTTAGCCCAAATATATAATACACAGTTACAGAAAAAAAAAAATTATACCAAACGAACTGCAGCATATAATAAAATAAAAAATAATAATAATATATGTCAAGAACAATGCACTAAAAACATATTGCACCAAATTCACTAAAATGTTTAGTGTGTGTCAGGGACTAGATGAGAATCACTGCTTAAACAACAGTTCAAAGTATAAGAGAATAACATAGCAGAGATAAAAAATGAGCATGACAGAACAAAAGGGCAGAATTAGAACAGAGAACAGAACCGAACAAGTGAACAGAGAAAAGGATGAGACTCGAAGAAAGGGGGCAGAGAACAAAGAGAAGTGAGAACAGAAAGAAATAAGAAACAAATTGCTGGTTTGCCAGAAAAGGATGAGGGGCAGCAACCCCGGAGATGGGATGTCACCAGGCATGAAAGAGGAAAGATTGAGCAGAAATGAGTGTGTGGGAGTGATGAGTGAGTTTCAGCTGAAGAGGGTGAGTGTATTGTGATTTAGGGCTTCAGAGTTCAAATTTTCATGGGTCATAAGTTAATTTCATCAAAATGGATCAGGTTGATGAGACCTATCTCTTTTTCTTCCCTTTTTTTCCTGGCATTTCTTCCAGTTGCTCCTTGGGTACCATGAGAAAGGCAGCTGCTGCCCGCCACATGAAACCTGCCATGCCATAGCCTGCATATGGTGTCTTCTTACTTTTTGCCATGCCATTCTTCCATGGCCACAATTTAACAACCCTAGAGGAGATAACCAAGGTAGACAAGAGCGAGATCCTACTTAAGAGCGGAGAGGGGTCATAGGAGCGTAAAACGTGGGTTCGTAGCACGGTTCGTAAGATCCTACCAAAAATATTAAAATACATTTTAAAATAAATATATAATAATATACATAAATAATTTCTATTATATAAACAATATATGTTTATATTTACTAGTATTTATATTTTTTAAATTTTATTATAATGTATTAAGCAATATTAAATGAATTTTATACTAGTTTAAACAAATAAATTAAATGAATTTTATATAGATTAAACAAATAAATTGTTATGTGTTGTAAAAAAAAAAAAAAGGTAGGTGTCACTAGTTTATTACTGTTGGGCTTATTTTAAGGCCCATAACCCATTACCAAACCCTAAGCCTCATCCCTTCTACTACTTCTTCTCAGAAACCCTAAGCACGCAGCAACTTGCAGCGCAGAGGGCAACATCAGGCCAAAACGTGCCGCCACGGCCACGAACGGCCGCGCGCGACGGAACTCAGGGTGGCGGCGACGCTTGTT
Organism: Calophaca sinica; assembly: GCA_037113605.1. Taxonomy (NCBI): domain Eukaryota; kingdom Viridiplantae; phylum Streptophyta; class Magnoliopsida; order Fabales; family Fabaceae; genus Calophaca; species Calophaca sinica. Next base: position 21,613,722 of record CM073733.1, read on the forward strand.
CGACTCCTGCGTTTCTTTTCTTCTTCCTGCGTGTTCTTCCTTCTTCCAGGTAACTATGCTCCACCCTCTCCCCCATCTCCACCCTCTCATGCTCCATCTTCTCCTTCATCTTCATCCTCTCCTTCATCTCCATCTCCTTCATCTCCGTCGCACCCAAAATCCGAGTTTTAAAGGAAACCGGGTCGCGAACCCGACCCAAAAACACAAAAAACAGAGATTTTGGGGCTTTTACAGGAGCGCGAGTTCGTCGAGAGCGACCGCTCCTACGCCTCTCCGAACGCTCCTGAAAGCGGGAACGTCGCTCCTGCCAACGCCCTTGCAAAACACGATCCTGCGTGGGTGCGAGATCGCTGAGGGGTAGTAGGAGCGTAGGAGCGTCCGCTCCTACAATCCGGAGCGCGCTCTTGTCTACCATGGAGATAACCATGACCATTCAAACATACATGGATGGTCAAGATTAAACTTCAGTGAAACCAAGATTAAAATTAAGTCAAGAGGTGCTAGCACAGTTGGTAAGTATTCAGCATATCAAACCCCTGAAACCGAGTTTGATCCCACCCTTCACCCTAAAAAAAAAAAAGAAAAAAAAGAAAAAGAAACCATTGGCTTATAAAAAAAGCTTGAGTAAAAACCAATCTTGACCGTCCATGCATGGTTGTATGGTCACTTATCAGCCAAAATTTACCTGTCATTCACCACTTAACTACCTGTACTCCTGTACTTAATAACAACTTCAAAGACCCATTGATCAATTACAGGTAGATTGTTGGTTTAACACGTTTTATATTTGTTTAATGTAATGAGATGCGAAGCGGGTGCTTCATAGTGGGTCAGACCCATTGATCAATTACAGGTAGATTGTTGGTTTAACACGTTTTATATTTGTTTAATGGGATGGGATTGGAGGCCGGTGCTTCATAGTGGGTGTCCCTGGCATTACTCAAGGAAACTCATATAAAACATAATATAGAATATCCTCCTCCTAAGGAATTACCTCCAAAAAAATGCTAGAAAGTTCCTCACGCTCTGTTGCACTTGCTGCAGCAGGGCTCTCTTGGTTGGGCATTATGAATTTTACAACCAATGACTCCAGAAAGTCAATATCAACTTGCTTTGGCTGGGGTTGAATAGCCTCAAAATGCAATAAAGCCTGTTTATGACATGAAATTAAAGAATCTCATTAGATACGAACAACACTTGGAAATATGAAGAGAAAAATATCCAATTGCATAATGTAAGTAAAATTTAGAGCCCATGGAAAGTGAAAGTGGGGAAAACCTCCAGTAGTGGCTTTGACAATGAAACATTCTCAAGCCCCCCAACTAGAATCTCTCTAGCCTTTTCTGCATTCCCAGAAGCCTAATGACAAAATAAGAAAGAAGAATTCAAAAACAAGACAAAACAATTTCCACACAATCGAGCAAAGCAACTGCAGGCATAAAACTAGAAAACTGTTATAAGAAATAAAAGAGCAGCTATCTTAGATCTGAGGTAGTGAATTTTTGCATAGAATCATTTGGATGCCTCATTTAATGGCATAAATGATAAGCATACAAAGCACAAAGCTCATTATCATTTAGCAGAATCCAGACAGGTCAACAAAAAATAGTAGCCAACGACAACTAAGGTAACTGTCATTAGTTCATCTTCTAAAGCCAAATGTGTGTCTGAAACAACAATGCATATCCAGCGAAGAATATTTGTAGTTTTGCACACAAATATGTTACCAAACCTACCAAATAAACAAATCGAGAATACTGAGCAAACAACATCGGCAATGTTTGTGAATGTTCTTTTCCTTTCTCAATGGCAATGGCCTGTTCATACAAAGAGAAGGCGTCCTCCAATTTCCCCTGTAATATCATGTAATGGAAAAGCTGTAAACAATTTAAACCGAAATTAAGTCACAATCTATTTACACTTTTGTGAGTCGGCATACCAATCGATATTCCATATTGGCATGCCTGATTATTGCTTCAAGAAGACCTGGAGAAATTTCCGTATGCACAAGTTGATACGCAGCTCTAGCACCAGCTATATCTCCGGCCTGCTCCTTGAACCGAGCACAAAAAAGATGTATCTCAGGTTGTCTCTGCATCATGACAAACAAAAAATGATAAAGCGGTAGAAAATCAAGGGGAAAACTCTGGCACAAAAAAATGTGAATTATGCTAATTATGCTTATAAATAGAAAGTATACTTGAAATTACATTTTCCAAATCAAGACTAAAGACCTATACACATGAATACCATTCACTGACAAGCCACAAAAAGCTTTTTAGATTTAAAAACACTCTGGCCATCCTCATATGACCTAGCAGGTTAAGCTTTCAGGAAAACTAATCTTTGACATACTACTAAAGCCAAAGGGTTCTTATGTAAGAGAGGCGACCTAGAAAAATAAAACCATTCATAAGCCTTCACTTAGAGGATAATTGGTCATTGACAAAGCTATGTACATAAGATTTACGTCTCTCACCTCAGGAAAGCCCCTAGGAAAAAAATAAAAGACAACTGCACTACAATTTTATCACCAATCTGATAGCAATGCATCTATAAAGAAATCACATTTACATATAGAGAAGTAGAAAAAATATAGAAGAGAAAAAAGCTTTAAAATACCACTTTATCATTTACATTTTACAGTCAGGCAAACAAAAAAATGTTTTGAAAATAGTAAGTGATAACTTCTCCCAAAAGTCACGGGCAACAAATAAATAAAACTACAGCCAGATATACAACTCCTTTTCGGAGCAGGCTGCAACCGCGGAACCACCATCTATTCCTTTGTCAGAAAAGAAGAGAAATTCTAGATAGATTAATACATAGACATCACTGAAAACCCTTACTCTGCAGAATCAACAATAACCAATTTTTGCTTCAATAACACACAAATATCAGTGTCTATCAACACACAGCTTCAGGTTTCATTAACTCTTATCCCGGTCAGAGTTAACTATTCAACATTTCAACTTATGTTAAAACCAACATGAACAACAAGTGGCTAGCACTAAAGTCCATTAGATATATTGCCCTTTCACTTCAAAACTTAAAAACTCAAACGACGAAAGTAACATTAAAACCAGCAAATGGTTGCCAAACCTACAGCCTTGATATGTAGGAGAATTACCTTGACAAAGACTTGGGTAGCCCGAGCAAGAACATTATTTGCAAGATCCATATTTCCACTAGCTTCCATACACAAAACATAGCGTATCCAGTACTCGGGATAATTGGCACAGGCAATGACACACCTCTCATACAACTTGACAATCTGATTTACAAACAGCAAAATAAGACAAGAACATATCGTAAAAATTGTCCCTGGTGATATATAACCAGAAAAAATCAAGAATATAAAGCATAAAAGCAAAATTCAAAGCATTAAGAAATACTCCGTAGCGGGACAGAGAGGCCCCTCAAATATGAAAAGAGGGACCCTCCTTGCCTGAGACAGATGATTATGAAGATTAGAAGATACCTGCATGCATAACATTCACACTTTAAAAAGAATAAACTTTCGCAAACACATGACAAACCTAGAATGTCCACTGACAAATTAGGGTTTGAAGTACTTAGCCTCAAGAAACCAATTTGAAGGCCCATGCTTTAGTCTCAGTTCAATTTCCCGATTAAAAAGTTGCTTCATCCAACGGATTAGCCAATAAAACATATGATAGCAGATATTACTTAATGTAAGTCAATCTATAATAGGAAAAACAAGGAACAGAATGCACACTTAAAGAAACTAGCTCAGTTACCTTGCTCAAGTCACCTTCTCTTTCTATAAAGTCCAGATAGTTATGCCAGTTCTCAAGCTCCCCAATATTGAGGGGTCGTACATGAAAGTAAGGCCTCCTGATAGCTGTTTCAAAACCAATGATCTTAGAATCGAACTCTTTAGCTTTCTTATACATCTCTTCTCTAATGGCGATATACTTCTCCAACTCATCTGCTTCTGTTAATCCAGCACTTACAGGTTTAGGAGAATTCTCCACACCATCCGGACGAACCTCTCCCTCAACAGCTTGGCCAGTACCCTCTGAAACAACACCTGCCACTGCAGCAGCTTCGTCAGCTGTCCGCAATTCTGACAAAGGTCGATTACTAGCCAACTCCTTGAAACTGCAACACCGTTTCCAACATGGAAGTAATGTTATCCAGGGAAAAATAGGAGGGGATAGAAGAGAATATATGTGCAAAATTAAAAAACCAAAAATGGTAATTATTTTTTTTCCCAACTAATGTAATCACCTGCTGAAATACCGATCCAATTGCTGATTTGGATTCTCTAATATTCTGGTGTAGATCATGGCAAGGCGGGCCCAGTCTTGCTGCATGTACTCATATTCGATGTATTTATCCCAAAGAGGAAACGAAAGATAATCTGTTCCAACATAAGCTAATCCTCGTTCAAAAAGCCTGAAATACGGAAGCACACAGTTCTGATTAATCTGCAACTTGAAGCATCCATTAACTGATGCATATCCATGTATGGGAGACAGCAGCACTAGTGTTCAAGGGGATCAAACAAATCACTCGTAACATCATATAAGACATCCAAACGCTGCATTTACCTTCCTGCAAAAAATCATACTATGTCCGAGAAATGGAGCAGTCATAGAGGCCATCTAGCCCTTAACCAGACGAGATCTTCCCAGCAGCAATTTGCAAATTGATGCACCTCAGTGTCAAAGATAAAAACAGCTACCATTTCAACAGGAAAGGGGGAAAAAACAGAACCCTCCTACAGAACTATGAACTTTGAAATAAAATGGAAAAGTATATTGGGGAAATGGCCCTAAAAATTTCAACTGCCACACATAGTGGACACAAAACCAAGGATTTGAACATCAGAATGGAAAACATTCTGACATGCAATCCCATCAAAGCTTTTCCGCCATAAAAGGGAGATATCGCTGTTGCACGGATTCTGAAATTAGGTTAGAAAGCAAGCAAGAAACAGCTGAGCCTAGTAAATAGAAAATCAGATCACACAAAAAAAAAAGGTAACAAGTAACTACGCATCTATTACCTACGAACTGTGTCTGGATCCCCATAAGTGCTTATAGCAAATATGCAATAATGCAGCCACATGTCCACTGAATATGTAACCCCTTGAACAGCACGTTCATAAACTTCAACAACTTTATCAACAGAGCCAAGACGCGCCTCATGGTCAGCATATTTCTTCCAATACCCATAACACAAAGGAAATTCTGCTAGGAAAGCATCATAGACTCTACGAATCTTCAAAATGTTGTTCTTCAATGGAGAAATCATTAATAAAATGAGAATCGTGAGTATCAAAATACAAAGACACGGAAAACAATGATAAAATACATAACATTAAATTGTCAACTAAAACTACAATTGAATATTAAGCATTCACAGAATAAGGTAGACAAAAGAAGGGGAAAAATAATGTCAAATGGTACAATTAATAGCACAATCTTTCTAAAATGCTACAAGAATTATGGTTATTTGGTTGTGCGTTGGGAACGGCAAACACCAAAGAAATCGCCCACAAAATTGTGTGTACATTACAGACATTTTTAATCAAGACACAAAATAAAATAGAGGCAGATTTAACAATACAAATTGTTCATGCCTTTGCGCACACAATATATACGATCACAATAGCATGCATGTCAACTATTTAACTAATCTGAAAACATGGTGAAATAGTCATTAATTTAAATTCGTCTCTATAATATTGCCTCGTCCTAATTGTTAACAAGTAATGGCAGTAACAAAAGGATCTGAGAATTCTCAAAAGGGTAACATCACATGCATTTGGCTGAAGGCAACTTGAATCATAACAAAAGAAATGATCGAAATAACCGCAGACACTAGGTGTATACTAGTATCAGTCAACCCGCCCAAATCTACCCCAACAAAAAGAAAAGAAATTTCATCCTATATGTATATATGCAATGATAATTGATAGCTACAACACAAAAGACATTTTCAAACAAAATACTGCAGCATAGAACTTTGCAGTTGACAATGCCATTATGGACATATCCAAATACCCCAGTCAGTGCCAAAGCTGAAACAAGTGAATATTAACAGATCCAAACATGCAATTCAAGTATTAAAATTTAGCTTAGCATAACATACCTCTGCCACCTTCTCTGTCTCTTCGATCAAAGCAGTCCAGGCAGTAAAATCTGAAGAATTAGCCGTTACAATATTCCACAGTCGATCTTCTTCAGCAGACAATGCAGCTGCTAACAGTGAAAATAAATAATAATAATAATAATAATAATAATAATTTGGAATAGCCGCATGTATGTGAAAAATTAAAAAGAAAACAAGAAGTATGGAGAAAAGACTTGCATATATTAAGCATTGAAACAGTAAGATAAAAGACATCCTGAACAGGAGAGTTTCAGCAACAATTTTTACTTCTTATAATAAATGAGGGAAAATGAAGTTGCAGAAGTGGCCTAAAATATATGATCTCCAAATTACGAAACCAAAATCATTAATCTTTTTGCATTAGTAAACCCTTTAAATGTTTTAAATGTATGAACTTAGTGATTATTTATACACAAAATAAGGATGCTCATCTTATGAATGATTGATATCCACGTCAAATAAAAACTTTAAGCTTGGCTTAAATTTCAAGCCACTTGAAATAAAGTGAACGAAAATAGCATTATGTGCACTTAGTCCTGCTGCTGACTACAAACAATTTGTTGATAGAAACATGTAAACTAAACGGCTAGTCCGCTTGTTTACAGCCTTAAGTGCGTGAAAATTAGAGCTACTTCCCATTCAAGTTTGAAAAATTTCTTCTTCTGTGAATATTGATGAAAAATCATTATCAACATTGATATGCATCTTGCTGTGGAAAATGATAACAAGAAACACTAATTATAAAAAAAAATAGTTACAAGGTCTACATTAAATATTTGCTAGTTAATAAACCACTTAAACCTTAAGTCTTGACTCTTGATTATATTGCCTACAAGCTTTGCACCTAACCTTGACACTAAATTCTGAATTTTTTTTTCACACAATTCAAATAACAGTTAGAACAGGATAACTTGACTTTACTCGCAAGGACTACAGTAGCAGGAAACATACGCGCACACACGTATACATACACGTATACGTACCATAATTATCAGCAAGCTGTTTCTCATCAGCTGAACCATCAACATTCTCCACCGCATTCCCATTTTCAAGTCCCGCTGCACTACTGAGACCGCCATTTACAGATGAATTGTTACCAGAAACCATAGGAGACTGTGTAGCTGCCTCATTAGCATCAGGCACTCCAGCATCTTGCTTGGAATCATTTGTTGCGTTAAATTGAGCTTGTTGTAGGACAGAATTAGGATCCGCGGTGAACGCATTCCCATCGCCGGAATAAACCAATCCATAACTTGAATTGACCTGAGCAGCAGCTTCTCCAGCAAACTCACTGGTAGCACCAGCCTCGGGAACAGGGTTTGAAACGGCGTCATCATATCCAGCAGACGGATACGTCTCAGCCGCAGATGTTTCCGTAACTACTGTTTCGCTATCTCCCATGCTCGAACAAACAAAAGACCTTTACCTTCAAAGTAAAAATATGAATCCACAAAAATAAGATTAACCAGTTTTTTTTATCAGAGTGCACGAAGATTACAGTATCAAATCTAATGCAACCATCGTCCGGATACAGAGCTTGGAATTAATTAAACAAGTAGCCATAACAACATATTCAAAGATGTATTATAATCAACTAATATCCCTAGGGTTTCAGACTCTAAACCCTAAACAAGAGTTGAGGGACATTTGAAATACCTGAAGGTAGAGAAACGGTTTCGTTGCAGAGAAAAAAGTGGTTTTTGTGTTTCCTTTTTATTTTTCTAAGACGAGATTGAAACCCTGCTTGCTTCCGATGACTGTTTTTGGTGGTAAATCGAGAATTGGAATTTGAGAAGTAGGGCACCGAACGTGCGGTGCTGCTGTTAATATAGCGGAGCAGTGGGTGTTGGCGGCTCCATGGCACGTGATGCTGTTGTTAGATCTGGAGCCATTGGTGGTGGATAATGATGCGATCTGAACCGTTGGTTTGATGTTACGATTAGTTCTGCGGTGTAGATTCGCTGATTCGGTAACGATGTTGCATTGGGCTTTCGTTTATTTTAGCCTGCTACTGGTGCGCGGCAAGTGGCTCCAGGGTTCCCGGATTCGTGGCAGTGGTTCAAATATCTTGGCATTTATTATTGGGCTCTTACAATTTTTATTTTTTTTTGGTAATAAAACTCTTACAAATTTTTTGGTTGATCAGCCCAAGCCACACACAAATCTGTACTAGCATTTTTTCACATAAATAAATACTTGTTTAGAAAGTCAAAAGGGGTGAGATATTTCAAACAATCCAAGACATTCTTCACTTTAGGAACCAGTTTGCACTTGGTGTCTCTACCTGGGTTGCGAGATCGAGGGAACCACACTGCACATACGGTGCCCTTTCTCGCGATTAAACCACTCCCTACCTTCAAACTGGTCTATTCAGTTGTCATTTGGACTTCAGAGCATTCTATCACAAGAAAATGCAAGAGCTTAGAGCTTACAAAGATCTGAGCTTGAGGAAAGGGAATACCTTCAGAACCATCACTACAAGAAATCGCGAGATTACCGACGGCCAAAAGCCGTCGGTAATCTACAAATGCCGTCGGTAATAAAAAATTCGACGAACTTACCGACGGCTAATATCCGGTAAAATGCGTCGTCAAATACGCATCGACGGGCCGGTCGATAATCGTTAGGTCACTTCCGACGCTTTAACCCGTCGGTAAATTTCGACGGTTTTAACCCGTCGATAATTCCGATGACATTTCCGACGGCTACGTCAGTAAATAACTTTAAATTTTTTTGAATTGAAAATTGTTTAAATTTTTATTAAAAAATTATTTAATTTTTAAAATTATTTAATTTTATTTTCTGTAATCATTTTATTTTATTTATCCATTTAATTAACGATTACTAGTTATCACATTTAATTATTAATTTATTCCTGTATTTAAAAATACAATGCGATAACATAACTATAAAACAAATTAAAAAGCGTAACAAATAAATAAAAAATTAATTTAACAAAACAAGTAATAAAAAATATTCGAAAATATAAAAAAATATCGATACAAACATACTTAATTATTAATTTATTCCTGTATTTAAAAATGCAATGCTATAACATAACTATAAAACAAATCAAAAAAAAGAAACGTAACAAATAAATAAAAATTCGATTTAACAAAACAAGAATAAAAAATATCCAAAATATAAAAAATATCGATACAAACATAACTAATAGTCACGATAATCATGATCATGATCACCATCCGCATCATCGACATGATCACCCGATGCGAGGCTGAGGCAAGTGGAGGAGGAGGCGGTGGCGAGCTAGCAAATGGTACAGATCCTCCTGCCGCAAAGACTGAGCCAACATGGCGTGCCCGGCGGCCTCCTCTCCCGGCTGGGCCGCGATCCGCCTTTGCTCGGCCATGGCCCGCTTCAACTCTGCTTATCTCCCGCTCATCCGCGGCAGAAGACGATCGGCTGACGACTCTCCAGAGAGGCGGCCCTTTCTTGTAGTTCTTTGGCAAGGTCGCCCGACCGCTTAAGCGACCTTCTTCTTGCCGCCAACAACATTCGCCAAACCATGCGATGCGTTTGGATCCTTCCGGGGCTCGAGACGGGAACATGAGGATGTCTGAGATCTAACCTGAGACATCATCGCCTCAAACTCCTCCTGTCAAACATAAACAAATTAATCAATTTTTATTGTAATAAAACAATATAAACATTGTTAAAAAACTATTCATTATGTTTTATAATTACATGGGTCCACCTCGACCGCTCATCGACAAAATCACCAGTACCTTTCCTAATATGAGTTGCACGATGGAGCTCGTGCAACTGAACCTCCCTTTTCAACCGTTGAAACTGTAATTATTTAATAAAAAAAGCTTAACTAAATAATAATAATAATAATAATAATATAATAAAACGTACAAGTTGAGCTGCGTGCTGCGCCTGACTGACCGAACCTCCAGTATGCAAGCTCCCACCCTTTTTAGAGGCTCTATTCTTCTTCGCCTTCTCGCTTACCGCCTTGAACTCAGGGGAGTTCCAGTGCGCTTATCACGCCGGATCTCATCTCCTATCCAAGTGGGCTGCCCATTGAGGCAGGCATCTCTAAGCATATCAGATAGGCGGTGGAAAGCCTTCATATGGAAGTTCTTCTTGATCTGCTCCTCCTGCTCTTCCTTCCAAGAAACCCTCTCCTATATGAATATAATACGTTATTAAAAATAATTGAGATTCATGAAATAAAAAAATAATACGCAAAAAAAAAATATACAACTTACTCTGAAAGAATTGAACATGTGCCTCCGCTCATCCACCGTCAGCGTCCCCCAGGTGGGCCAATAGATGTGGTAATTTTGCTCAATTACTTCCGTGATAGCCTTCGCGGTGGCTTTGTGGAAGGAACCTAAACAATAACAACATACCAAACAAGTTAAAAAATATAGGTTAAAGCTGTAATTTTAGTCCCTTATCCCTTTTTAGTTTTCATTTAAGTCCATTAAGTTACAAAATTACTTCAATTTCGTCCTTTCTTTTTAATTATTCTTTTTGTCTTAGGCGAAATACCATCTTACACGTGGCGGTTTGTTTTATTTTATTTTTACGCCACGTGTCGATGGTGATTCGCCTAAGAAAATATGAATAAATAAGCAGAAAAGTCGAAATTGATGTGATTTTTGAAGTTTAAGGGTGAAATGAAAACTAAAAAGATAAGGACGAAATTGAAAACTAAAAAGATAAGGGCAAAAATGTGTATTCAACCTACATACTCACCTCTACCACCTGGCACGATAGCAACTTCGGCCATCATGCAAAGATCTCGAATATCATCAGCGACCTCCTGCTCATCCTGCCGCCGCTCAACCTCCTCGTCTGCTTGAACCCTGGCCTGATCAGGTGCCTGGCCCACACTATACTCCTGATCGGACACATGAGTGTCCGCACCGTCTCGGACACAAAATGAGAGGAAGAAGCGGCAAGTGTCTCGCTGGAACCATGGGGTGGGCATCATGTAAATGGGTGTCGATGTAGAAGGTCATGCATCTTTGTGTAGGTGCCGAGAATGTGGCGTGAGGCTGCGTGGCGTAGATGTATGCGCGATTGTGTGGATGACAACATCGCATAGCCGCATCATCAATCCTAATAATGTTCGGCCTCCGACGGCGAGGAGTCGGCAGATGCCACTTCCGCCGGGTTGACCCTTCTTTGGGTGGTGGAAGTCGAACTGAACCTCCCGATGCCAATATGTCTATAGAGCAATTTAATAATAACAGTCATGAAATATTATATTTAAACATAACAATATTAAAAATGAATTCCAAAAAATAAACAAGTTATATGAAAATAACTGACAAAATAAAATATGTTGTTAGACATTAAATTCTCTAATTGTAAAAAGTTAAACAAATTTATTACATCCATTACGCCCACTCGCTGGCAGATCGTCTTCAGATCTTGATGGTTCTGCCACTTCTTCATTTAATTACTCATCTCCATTTACATCTTCATATGTGATTGGATCGTCACATAGTCGATAAATGGGTTCAACTTCGTTTACTACGTTGACATGAGACATCTCATCCACCTGATAAGCCATTTCTTCATGTGGATCATCAGCTTCAATGCGACCCATTGGTTTTGTCTTTATTGCAACACACCAACCTTGTTTGTCCCTTCAAGTTGACGGATAAGGGACATAATACACCTGTCTTACATGTTGTGCCATGATAAACGGATCAAACATTTGGTATCTTCTGCTCATGCATATGTCAACAGTATTATATTTGCGATCCATTCTTGTGCCTCTACTTGACGGATCAAACCAATTACAATAAAATAGCACTATTCTTTTAGTATAGTCTAAAGTATTGTACGCCAGCTCATATATATGTTGAATCACGCCGTAGAAGTCGTCTTCACCTCCCTCTGTGGCACCTTTTACATAAACTCCGCTGTTAACTGTTTTTTCCCCTCTGTTTTTGACTGAGTTTGAAATTTGTAACCGTTTACGAAATACGTGTGCCATTCTTTTACACGTGATTTAGGACCATGAGATAAATTTCTCAAGTGTTCGATTATGGGCGATTCTGACTCGCGATACACCTGCGTATACACATGCACAAGTGATTTAGGGTTCATTTTTTCAAACAATCTTTTGTATATTCAAACAACAAATAGTTGAAATAGGACTAAAAATACATATCTGGCTCATAAACCACGTTGGGAAATATTCATGAATATAGGCAGAAGAGTCTTGTTCGCTTGTGGGCTTAGTTAACAAGAATGCCCTGAACAAGTCATTATCAAACAAATGATCATGAATAGTTGTGGACTAAAGAAAATGAAAGTGGTCAAAAGTATACATACGTAAGATATGGTGATACTTCGGCAAGATTGATCAACACGTGAGCGTGTCGACTTCCAATCTTCTCCTCGTTAACCAGGACTTGACTCCTTTCCAAAGATGACGACCGGAAGGCAAAACAGCGATAAGGCGGTGAGTGTCTTTCACTTTCAATTTCTATTTCATTCCTACTATTTGTTGGTGTCGACATGAAGTTCGTAAAATAATGGGAACAGAAATGAATTGTCTCACGGTGTAAGTAAGTTGCACAAATAGATCCTTCAACCCTGGCCTTATTTTTCACCGACCGCTTTGAGTCACCCATAAATCTCTGAATAACAAGGTTGGTGATCAACATTTCAACATTTAACCCGGGGCAGTGAATAATTATGTTAAAGAATATTTGATTATATTACCTTTCGAATTGATACATCCATCTGTATTCAACTGGTCCACCAACCCTAGCTTCATGTGGAAGATGCAGTGGGAGATGTTGCATAGAGTCAAAGAAGCCAGGCGGAAATATTCTCTCCAACTTACAAAGAATGATTGGTATGTTCTGCTCCATCTTGATAAAATCATCATCTCTCAATGTTGCAGAACACAAATCTTTAAAAAATTGGTGAGTTACGTAAGTGGATTTAAAATATTTGACTACAGGGAACTAAATGCAATAGGAAGTAAACACTCCATGAATACATGACAATCATGGCTTTTCATCCCAATCATTGTTCCTTTGTTCACATCAAAGACATCTTGCCAAATTAGAAGAATAACCGCCTGGCATTGAAGTTCTTTTATCCACCGACAGTCGACCTAGCTTCCTCAACAGTTAAAGAGTGACAGGCTTTGGGTTTCAGGTTTTCCCATTCGATGAGTCGTCAAATGCAAGTCCTTTCGCTAAAGTAAAGTGGTAAGTCGATCACGGCCTTATCATTGTCTTTCGTTCTTCCTCTAACGTTCATCACCGTGAGAAAAACATTGTCAAAAAGTTCTTCTCAATGTGCATGACATCAAGGTTGTGTCTCAATAAATTATCTTTCCAATACGGCAAATCCCAAAAATACTTCTTTTAGTCTAATTGTGCCATTGTCCATATCCTTCAAATCGATCCAATTCACCAAAATCTGTGATTTTTGGCGGATCCATAACTCTGGTAAAAATGCATTGGATGTCAACCTCGGCGGGCCATCTAATTCAACTTCCCCCTTCTTGAAGGCGTTCTTATTCCGTCTAAATGGATGATCTGCTGGTAAAAACCTGCGATGTGAGTCAAACCAAGAACTCTTTCCCCCAAATTTCAAGGTAAAGGCCTTTGTATGCTCCATGCAATGGGGACATGCCATTTTACCATGAGTACCCCAACCAAACAACATGTCATATGCAGGGAAGTCATTAATGGTCCACATAAGAGCTGTCCTCATTGTAAAGTTCTTCTTTCGTGCAATATCATAAGTCACAACGCCATTCCACAACCTTTTGAGATCGTCAATGAGAGACTGTAAGTAAATGTCAATACCATCTGTTGGATTATCTGGACCCGGTATAATACAAGTCAAGAACATATAGGGCTTAGACATGCACATATCAGGAGGAAGATTGTATGGGGTAACAATAACTGGCCAGCAAGAATAAGGTTTCGCCATTGATTGAATATATGGGGTAAAACCATCAGAGCATAAGCCAAGTCGTACATTACGTGGATCTGCTGCAAATTCGGGATTCACACGATCAAAGTGCTTCCAAGCTTCACCATCACATGGATGTCGCAACATACCTGAAGTGCTTTTATTCTCATAGTGCCAAGTCATTTTGTCTGCAGTCTGTGTTGATGCAAACATTCTCTGCAGCCTTGGAATAATTGGCAAATAAAACATTGCCTTCCGTGGAACTGGTTTTTGTCTACCCTTCCCATTATCAGTATGTGACATATACCTTGGCTCACCACAAAATTTGCATTCAACCAGTGCGCTATTGTTTTTACCAAATTCATTGTCGTAATATAACATATACCCTCTCACACAACAATCAATCCTTTTAGATTCCAACCCCAATTTGGACACTAAGCTTTTAGCCTCGTAATAACTTTTTGGCAAACCATCTCTGATAGGTGACGAGTCCAACATCATCTTCGTTACGAGATCAAAGCACACATCCGTAGCACCACAGTTGGACTTGAGAGCTAAAAGTCTCACACACATTGATAACTTAGAGTCGGCAGACCCTTCAAACAACGGCTTATTTGTTTCTAACAAGAGATTATAAAATCTTTGTGCAATCTCATTTGGAAGTTCATCTGTGTCATCATACTGTGGCTCCTCGAATGATACGTTGACCCCCAAGGCATGTTGAACCATATCTTGCATCAATTCAATCTGCTCACCATATCCCGTATCTACGCAATTGCTTGAAGCAGCTGTGCAATTATCGTCAACCCCTAATCCAACCCGAGGTAACTCTTCACCATGTCTAGTCCAAATCCAGTAATTAGGCATAAATCCAACTCTCTGCAGGTGCAGCATGACCTCACCTGGGCTCTTGATCTTTCTGCAATCGCATTTAAGGCACAGACATCTAATCCCTCCATTAATTTCGAAATCTTCGTGTGTCATTACGACTTGAACGAAGTGATCAATCCCATCGCAAAAAGATTGTTTCAAACCCCCTCTTCCCGGATACAACCTATCGTACATCCAACTACGATTCGAAGGAAAAAATTCCATCTTCTGCATGTCAAAAAATGACAATTTCAAAGAAGACGTCATTCTTACAACCGCCTCTTTCTTTAAATCGAATGCCCCTATCCCATTCGAGGAAAAACTTTTTCAGAACTCGTATAATAGTCATTCCTTAATTCCCATATCTTATACTTGACAAAATTTCGGCAGCATTTCCCATTGGTCTCTGAGTACACAAAATGATCGCAGTTACGAACAAGGCAATCAAGTATGCACCCAGAGAACAAAAGGAAATGAATCTAACCGAAATTTCATCAAATATCAAGATACGAGAATCAAGCAACAACTATTATACAAGTAAAGAAAAGGTTTTTTCCCAAACTGTCCGACTTGGACAATTCAAGGTTCAATATACAATGAACATGTGGTATCTAAAAGAGTACACGCACTCAATAATATATTGAACCTCAAACGGGAAGCTAAGGCTTTTCTCCGATACTAATAACAACAATTAAACATTCATTTCATCAATAATTAAAAAGTAACATGTTGAAAGTTGACATCCTCTTAAATGATAGAATTAAACAAGCAGAAGTGGCAAGGGAAGCATAAATCCTTTTAACAATTTTTGTTTTCATAGTGGTTTGGCTTGGTATGTGCCATGCAATTAGAGCTCCTATATGGCCACATCTACCATACATCCTAATCCATTAATTGGCCAAAAAACAATCATTTTTTGTTTCTGCAGTTAAAAAACTAGCCTAGCACCAGAATCTACTACATTAACCAAGGCAGTACTAGTGAAGGGCAAGGCAAGTGGTCATAGACAACAGGGACACCCCAGTGCTCGGGTCTCATATGTTTATTGTGGTTTGCCCATAACTGGTGAGATGGAAAAACTAAACAGAATCACCATAGTGCTTAAGGTTCCACTAAATATTGAAATTGTTAATACGAAGCAGAAGCTTTCCATTAAACCAATTTGAAACTAGACTTGGTGTTATTAAGCGGTTGTTTCATTTTGTTATTCTGAAAAATTTTGTTATTAAGCTTACATGAATTTTGCAACCTGCATTAGGGGGAAATTCTAACACAGCTATAATTTGTAATATCACACTTGCTCAGGTTAGATATCCCTGCATTTTGGAATCTGTAATATCCCTGTTAGTGTTTCGTCTTTTGTAGCACATCCAACACACATATTCCCATATCATGTAAATATTAATTATAGAGTATTTAGTATGCATTATCTCCTTTTCTCCCATCTTTATGCCTGAAAAGATAAAACCCTATAATTTTAGCATGGTATTAGAACGGTGTCTTACTATCTTATCTTCCTTGACCCGTCTTATCAGTATTCCACTACCAAGTTCCCTAAAGTCTGGAGCTCCACTTTATTTTCATGATTATTTTCTTCCTTCTGATTAGTATCTCTCTTGCTGTGTTTTCCTTCCTGCATTCGCTCTTTCTTGTTTATATTTGTCAGTGGGCTTTTTCTAACATTGCTGCCACCAGCCCCATCATTGCCTCATTCACCTAGAAGCGTTGTTGCAGTTTTGCCATTTTCTAACAATGTTGTCCCTAATATCCCTATTGTTATCCCATGCACCCAGGTGCGTCGTGTCATAGTTTTGTCATTTACGACAAACTCATCCTCCCAGTTTGTGTCCTCCACGAGTTTGTTCTTCCACAATCAGCCACTATGTATAATTTTGCCTATGCTTGACCACTTGTCTGGTGGTTAATACTGTTTCCAGTTCATCTCCTTCATCCAACTCAACGCCCAGTCCGTCTATTAAGGAAGCTTTGATGTGCATCCTTATTTAACTGGGAAACATGGAAAACAAGATGAATTATGGAATTTTGAGGCAACAGGAGTCTGTAAACCCGTTCTCCATACCTTTCTACTAATTGGAAGGGACCAAAATGGCAGGCTGCCCATTTAGGATTAATCCTCTTAGCAACAGACTGCTTTCCATGAGGGCACAGCTTAAGGAAAACCCAATCTCCCGCCATAAATTTCTCGATCTTTGTTTTCTGTCTTTTTGTGATTTGTTTTCTTATATAATTAGGATTAAGAGTGTAGTACAAGTATAAATAAGGATTAGAGTTATCTTTTGCAACACATCATCTATTTTCAAGTATTTAGTCTTTATTCCCTCCTTTTCCTCACTCTAGCTTAAACCCATAATTTCAACATTTTCTAAGATTAGAAATTTAAAGATCCATACTCATAGATTAGGAAACCCAAACAAATATTCACAAGATAAGCTTTATGTTGTATCTAGCTACTCTCATAAAGTCATCTTTTGTGTCTTTCACATTTTTGATGTTACGTTTTGTCTTGTGGCATATTCATTGTAATGTATTGGTTTTGTTCAAATGCATTACTCTAGGCAGCTTTTATTATGGAATTAAAGGAAATTTTCACAAAAGCTGTTTCCATCAAAATGTATTTCTCACATATTTTCTTTGATTAAAAAATCATTAACACGCTTTTCTGTGGTTTCTAACGTTGTTTAGACTTGAGAGATGCCCAATTCATACTTTTTTTTTGGTTGGGATTTTCATGTGTAAATTTATATCCATGCTTAAACCAATTGCTTGAGATTATGAAAGTGTTGTTACCTGTAGCATCTATGTTGCAATTGAACAATACTTCAGTATTTTGGATTTTGCATTGCAGGCTCTGAATCGCTGGGGATACTATCCGCTAATTCTAATAGGATCATGGGCTTTTGGCACTATTAACCGAATTCATGATTTTTTTGAACCTAACCACAAGATCTTTTGGCTTTCACTTCTTGATGTTGGAGCATTGCACTTATGGTATCTACAAGTAACCATCTTGTTTCGACTTTATTTTCCATTCATTGAATGTTCTATAACTTGTTTGGAAACTTCGGGATGGACATGATTATTAATAAATCCTTACTTTTGTGATTCCATTCATCTCTTAGGACCCATCTAGTACATTTTACTTTCTCGAACAATCAGACTTATTACATCTTCCCTACTAATATATTAATAACAGACTAGAATACGTTATCTAATTTGTAACCCAGATGCATCTGAAATAATTGATATTTGATATATTAACACTTTTGACTTTGATTGTGAAAATTTGGGTAACAACTTGTTCAAAATTGTCATTCTTCATATTTAAACAAAAAATATAATAATAGTTTAAACAGCGTGTGATTTCACTGCCTTCCTGGTATATTAGCAAGATTACAACTTTGATTTATCTGGTTCATACATACATCAAATAAAATTCTCTCTGTGGAGAGAACTATACATCACTTCAACATAAAACATCATTTCTTATCTAAAATATACATCACTTCAAAATTCCCTCTGTGGAGAGAACTATGAAGGAAATCAAATAAATATGTCGGTGTGGGGGTCAACAGCCAACCCTTTTCCACCCAATGAGTCAACCGACATTTCGTTAGAGTGCATACCTAATTAGAAGAACAAGAGAATGTCCACGTCCTTCGATGCTAGTGGCGGTCTCAGAGCAATGTGACAGCCTTGGACAAAAAATACTAAAAACATAGAAAATTTTAAAATTAGTTCATCATATATCAACTACCAAGACAACACTCAACATTTTTCTATGTCTCACACCATGCCCTCAGTATCACCTAGAAGGCATACAAAATACCTTTCAAGTAAATAGATATAATTTTACCTCAGAATAGTGGAGTTGATTTCTCAATCAATCATCTCTAGATGCTGCTATTATCACTTAACCTAAACACAAACAATTATCACCAGTAAGATATCAAGTCATAATGTGGGAGGAACTTATCTTTGCCTAGGATTACAAACATAAGTATTTCCTCTCTTTTCTATCATTGATAAGGAGGAGATTGAGCTTTCATTTTATATATCACTTAACTCAAACAAAGCTTCTAAACATCAGTACAATCAAAAGGGCAAATATCAAATAATAAATAGGAATAACAGTGAGGTAAAGCCAAATATTAACACTAACCACCTCGCAGAAAACGCTGGAAGAACGCCGCCGTGGAGAAACCCTAAGCCATTCGAAAGTGTCCTTGAGTCCGAGTGGAGAAAGAACCACACAGTCCAAGTGGAGAAAGAACCACACGCAGTGGTGCGGTCCGAGTGGAGAAAGAGAAAGAACCACACGCAGTGGTGCGGTGGTGGGACAGTGTCGCGATGGGGCAGTGTCGCGGTGGAGACAGGCAGGGGCGCGGTGGTCTGGCGAGATGAAGAAAGGGAAGAAAAGTCGCCGGAGAAGAAGAAAATGAATAGAGAACGGAAGAGAAGTGGTGGTGGCGGCGGCGCTGGGAGAGGGCGAACAGAAGAGAGGTGGTGGTGGCGGCACTGGGAGAGGGCGAACAGAAGAGAGGTGGTGGCGGCGGCACTGGGAGAGAAGTGGTGTCGGAGAGAGAGGAGAGAAGAAAAGAGAAGTAAATCTGGGAAGGGGAAGACGGCCTCTGGTTGTATTCAAAGCTTACCGACGGCCAATTAAACTTACCGTCGGTCTAAAACCGTCGGTCAAATCCGTCGGTATGCGAGTGTTTTCTTGTACCGACGGGCTCATAACATTACCGACGGCTGTAACCCGTCGGTTCATTGACGGTATTAACGACGGAAATATTCAAATACCGACGGCTAAGCCGTCGGTAATTTAAAAAAGCGGGAACCGTGGTGTCTATCGGGCCAGCCCGTCGTATTCTCTCTTTACCGATGGGTGAAAGCCGTCAGAAATCCCGCGATTTTACCGACGGTCAAAGGCCGTCGGTAATGTTCGTCGGTATATGCGTGTTTTCTTGTAGTGCATATACTCAATCCTACTCAAAGAGTATATCAGGATAACAGTGGACCAACAGTAAATCAAAACAAGAGTGAAGAAGAGCTACTCACTGTACTTAATTGACAGAGGGACGAGATAAGCAGAGCTTCATCTGACACCATGGAGGGCTTCAGAGTGTTAAATTCTGGCTCTCAGACAAGGTGCCCACACCGTCAAGCAGTAGGGATGAAGAGACACCTGAAATTAGGACAAACAGAGACCAACCCGGAGGATCTTCGATTGGGTATCAAAGAGACAAGAAGTAGGACTAAAGGAAAGAATTCATGGAAGATGCACTCATGAGGAGGGTTAAGTAGGGAAAAATCAACGAGATGAATGAAACAACCACTTGGAATAAAAATCTCTCTTCGACTCAACGGCGACAGGATGCATCTAGGTTAGGGTTTCAGTTATGAACCCTCGGGCGATAGTCGCTTTGAGTTTAGCTTCTTCTGAGAGTCAATGTACTTGTGGTTGTAGTTCAAGTTCACTCATTAGGTGTAGTTATCCAGTACTGCTCGTGCATCATAGCTTTGTAATAGTCGGAACTCGGGAGTGTGTTGTTCTTCATTATATTATGTCATTTCATGTTTTCTCTTCAATTTTCTGTTATATTACTGGATATGCCTAATTCATATTTTTTTTTTCTTATACGCTTATGTACCATTGTGATGAATAAGTTTCATTCATTTTATAATTTATTTGTATCATTGTTATTAGGTGTGAATAAGCTGGTCTTGTATACCTTAATTATCACATAATTTGTAAGTTGAATTTGGTCTTGTGATTACAGTAGTTTTGGTCCTAATTTCATTTTTCTTTATGAATTGTATTTTGAGTATTGGAATTGGTCTCTTTTGTGGTTTTTTGGTTAGATTTTTTTTGTGTGGAAAAAGTGCAAGTTGGGGCGATTTCAAATGCCATTATTTTTCATTATTTTTTTGTTTAGAAATGTAAATTGTGGCGGTTTCAACTGGCATTTTATACATGGTCAATTGTGGTGGTTGACTATGAACATCCATTTTATACTGAATGGCAGACGTAATTACGGTAGCGCGGGAAACCGCCATTCATATAAATTATGGCAATTCGAACCGCCATATTTTGCAAAAAAAAAAAATCATTTTTAACACTTTGTTTGTATTGCTTGTACCCAGATAAGGCCAATGTGCCTTGTAACCAGGTTGGGCTGTGATGCTCGGTTATCAATGAAATAGATGTCTATGACAAAAAAAATAGCTTATTTCACTAATAAACAAAAATAAATATTGGAAGAATGTTGTCTTGTCAACGAGGGGAAAAGCCAAGCTATTGAATGACTAGAGCAAGAGGAAATTCTAGCGGGGACGAGTGAAACATATGGTCCATAGTTGACAGGTATACAATGTAACGCCCATACTTCAAAATTAATTGAAATAACGACAATTTACATAAATAGTACAGAAGTTACCACTAAATTAAAACTTGATAGATTAATAACAAGTTCAACGTTGACTGCATTCAATATTCTAGTAACTGGGTTACAATATTTCAAATATAATTACTTAGACTACAGTATACAAATAAGAAGTTTCCAAAAGATAGATGGGTTTCTACACTTCCAAATTATAATACTAAACTAAGAGGATTCAAGCTTTTTAACTCGCTTGATCGTCTTTCGGATCATGCTTATCTGAAAAACAAATAGAAAGAAGTGAGATAAAAATCTCAGTGAGACCTTCACGGACCCCTCACCAACTCCATTCCCAATACAAATATCATGATTTCATAATAAAGAGAATTCATAATGTCAACACATTCACACGGTATCACATTAGACCATAACTATCAAAATGTGAGTCGATAAATCAATGAATTCCATGGACGTATAAAATTGACTTCCATTGGAGTTCTTCACAATTCTGACGTACCTTATAGCAGTACGGACCGACACAATTCCGTCGTACCTTATAGCAACACACACCGGCAACAATCATGCAATCAGTTGCAAACAAACATTGTCTACAAACCAAACTTATCAATTTACCAATGCAAATAACCCAGAGTTTGAATCCTCTTACTCAAGATCAAATGCTCAATCAATCATCCACGTAATGGTGTTTTGTCATTAAGTATTGGAGGAGAAACATAGTTTACAAATTGGGGGATAGTTATTGTTCAGTTTTCTAAACCCGGTAGTTTGTAGCTTAAAACTGCACTAATTGGGTGGATATTTTCAAAAATAAAAATTAGATTTAAAAACTAGACATCCTAAGCTTTCCAACGAGTGGTCATTTGCCCAATTCCGACTTCGTTTGGTATTTTAATGAAATCCCCGAATTTGACGTTCTGCAAAGTGCGCGCTGTGGCGCACGTCTGAGCGCCACACGCATTTCGCCGCAGATTGCTTTTGTGCGCGCCGCCAGATCCGTCACGCTGCTACACGCATTTCTCTATTTTGGCTCTGTTTTGCTGTGCATCGCGCGCACCTGTAAGGCGCGCCACGCGCAAACCTGCAGAATTGTGTAGAAACCAGTTTTCTGCACTTCTCCAAACACCAAACACATTTTTACTTCAATTCAAACCAATTTCAGGCAAGATTGGAACTCAAAATCAAGCATATGACTGATATACAAGATTAAGAGCAACATATGACACATAAAAACACAACCCATCGTGCTTCAACATATCACAAAACATCAATGCATCAACTTAAGTACATTCCTTTTTACCCAAACCCATTCATGCATTTCAACCATTCCCAACTCAGAAATCAAGAGGATACACAAATGAGACAAAAATAAAAACCCTAAGTGGTGGGTCTTATGGTTGCCAAACCTCTAAGTCAGAAGAACTCACATTAAGCTCAAGAAAATGAGCTAAGAAGCTTGAGAACTTGAGGTTTCCTCCTCCTCTTCTTCTCCAAATTCGAGCTCCACTTCCACTAGACTAGGGCAACTTCAAAGCTTCCCTTAAACTCCAAATCTTCAGCTCCAATGCTAAGAAATCAAGGAAGGGTTGAAGGAAACACCAACTTTCCTCTTCTCCCTCTCCCAATCGTGAAACCTAGCTCCCCTCTTCTTCCTCTTCTTTCTTCTTTATTCAGAATAGGGAGAGAGTGATAAAATGAGGATGAGGGTCGAATTGTGAGGGAAAAGAAGAGAAGAGAAGAAAAGTTTTGACCATATTGTCCTTCCTTCAATTCTTATTTTCACCATACCCTTGTTATTCACACCTCCAATACTTCTAAATGTTCCCCTAATTTAATTACTTAACAATCAATTTAGAGCATATTAAAGCCTAATTTAATTAAATATTTAAATTAGGCAGGGTGTTACACTACTACCCACCTTTTAAAATTTTTGTCCTAAAAATGAAATAAAGTACATACCTATTGAAATAGATACGGGTAATGAGTTCACATTTCTTCCTCGGTCTCCTCTGGAGTAGATCATTCTCAGATGATTTTGACCAAGGGAATGTCCTTATTCCTTAACCTTTTGGAGTTGCGGTCCACAACTTGTATCTGCATTGGCTGGTATGTCAAATCTGATCTCAGTTGTATCGACTCATGATCCAAGGGTTGACAAGGGTCAGGAATGTACTTTTTAAGCTGAGACACATGAAACACATTGTACAGACTTGACAGAGATGGAAGCTCTAGCACGAAATAGTGATTCTAAATCGGAGATTTTAACCCGGTTATAAAAAAACGGATTTAAAATCCTATATATGTTGTGGCAGTTTTGTAATTATTTGTTTAGCTGAAATACGTTTTAAGTCGGTTATGAAGAAAACCGATTTAAAAACGCAAAACCCTAATACATTTTAACTCGTTTTTCTTAATAACCGAGTTAAAAAGGTTTACACTCACACTCATCACCCGCGCGGGAGTCCCAAACACAGCGCGATTCCCTTCCCTCCCAAACACTGAACGCATCTCTTCACTCCCAAACCATTCTCGCATCTCTTCACTCCCAAACACCGCGCAAGGATCTTCATCTCCCAAACCTTTCTCGCATCTCTTCGTCGCCCCCGCCGTTCTCGCATCTCTTCGTCGCCGCCACTGCGGGTGGTTGGGTCGTCCTCCATCCCCTGCCCCTGCTCAGTTACGGTCTCGTGCGAATCTGTTTGCTCCTTGCTTAGTTTCAGCCGCCGACGCATCCCTTCCCCGCCGCCACCTCGTCGTCCTCGTCATCCGCCGTCGCATCTCTTCGCTGCCTCACCTCGTCGTTCTCATGCGAATCTGCTCAGGTACTTTGTACGAATCTGCTTCTGTTGTAAATGCTTCTTGTAACCCTTTGTTCCTTCATATATTTGTTGTTTCAGATTCTATGAAATTGTTTCCTTTTCTTTGCTGTTTTTTGTATTCCTTTTGTACATTTTTGACCGGCAAAATCATAGCTTTTTCATGCATACTGTTTTCTTTGCCAAGCTAGTGTTTGGTTCAATCTGTTTCCTAATGCTGTGTCTTTTGATATAATTATTTGTGCTCATTTTGAAAAGATGAAAAAGATAAGGCTGAGTAACTTGTGTCTAATGGTTGCTTTTGCTTGTTGAAAGGATAAAGAAGGATGAAACATCTCAATTTCATTTCTATCGATGTTGAATTTGTATGATTACTGATTGGTTATTAAATTTTATTTCTTTGGATCCATAGAATTAATGTCCTAATTTCTGATGATGTTTTGGTTATCGGTTGTTTTTAAAATATTTTGTACTTGACTTATTGCTTGACTTATGAGTCTTGACATTGCTGTCAACCCTCTTCTTTGGGTAATTTTGATATGCTTTGCGATTATAGATGATCTTGTTCATGGACTCAAACAATTATCCTCAAGTGTTGAGAGTCTTAGTTGTGTTCAAAGCTCTATATTCAGAAGCATCCATGGAAATATGGTAACTTTTTGTTTTCTGTTGTTTCCTATTTTCAGTTCAATATTTACTCTAGACTAATTATCTCAATTCTGAAGTGTGTGTTCTATCTTTGCCTGCTGGATTCCTTTGTTTGAAACTTTGGGGGGGGGGGGAAAGAAATTATTGTACCCCATACCAGTACCTAGTGAATACTTAAAGGCTTACAAATGAAAACTTCAGTCACATGTCTTAAGTACATATTAAAAACAAAGTAACACGAGGTGGAAGTGAGAAGTATATAGTTTGTGAAGTCTTTTCTGCATTGACAATCAAATGTTCCTCAATTTTGTCCAAGTTTGTAACATAAGGACCTTTCTTCCAAAGTATGAGAAAAAATTGTTAAAAGTAGTTTTTAGATTTAAGATCTGTTGTGCCTTGTTTTATCCAAAGTTTGTGTTGTTCTGTCATTTTGTTGTGGCAGGAGCTGCAGCCACTTAAATGAGGTTCATTCCGTATATAAAGAAGAATTATGATTATGGTGTGGTAATATTCGAGTTACCAGGTTGTCAATATCTTGAAGATTGCACATGCCCGCTTCTACACCATAGCCATAGGCTGTGCCATTTGTCTTCTTATGAGTCTTTTGGTGTTTCCAAATTGGTCAGGGGAAGACCTCCATCATTCCACAGTTTTGAAACTTGAAGGCCTAGCAAAATCTATAGAAGGTAGATATGCAAATTCGTCACACATAAATAGAGTCACAATCCTTGGTTTTACTTTGTAAATTAACACTTAATTGTAAGGTGAAATCTTGCACTTGTGTTAACGAATATTTTTATGGAGAAATGGAAGCTTCTTGTGATATAAATTCATGCGAGGATCCCATATACAAAGGTTATAAGGCAGTTTTGGATTCAAAATCCACTGATGAAACATTGGTAAGCCATCCATCTTCTTTTGGTTCATTTTAAAACATCCTAAATATGCCAATAAAAAAAAATCCTAAATATAATGAAGCTAACATTAAAAGCTGATCTTCAAGAGAAATTCTTATACACACCATATACACACAAATTATGTGCACTAAGCCATTCAATATTAAATGACTGCATAAAAAAGATCATATATCAGTTGTTAATTAGCTTAATGTGCCCAACTTTGTACACAAAAGAATCTCTTGATCTTCAAATGGTTCTGTTTTGAATGGTGCAGGCATTACATGCAAGTTGGGAGCCAAGGCATTCAAGGCACTGTCACAAATTTCCATGGCAGCAGTATGTAAAAGTTGGAAATGTTCTTCGTCATTTTGGTTATCGTAATATCCGTAGTTTTACTGTATATTACTAAATGCAGTATAATTATATTCTTATATTCTAAGACGATTAAGGAAATAATGACTACTTGATTCTTAGATATTTTGTTGTTGTTAGAAATGACTATTTGACTGTTACAAATGACTATTTAATGGTATTGTTGTTATTTATATTACTTTGTATTTTGGTGAAGTATTATTAGCTCACTATATTGTTTGAAATGTAGACTTTTGTCTGTTTTATAATTTGACAAATTTTGGTGCCAATTTTGGTTATGACTGGTGTAGTTTATCATAGTTTGTTCTTCATGTTGCTGTAACGAATGCACGCTAGAAAAAAATTAAAAAAAAAAATTCAACTTTTTAAATCAATTATTAAGAAAACCGATTTAAAAAGATTGATCTTTTAAATCAGTTTTAAGGAAAAGTCCCTTAAAAAGCGACTTTTTAAATCGGTTTTATAGATAACCGGTTTAAAATGGTCACACTTTTTAAATCCGTTTTTCAGAAAACCGATTTAAAAGGTATCTTTTTAAATCGGTTTTTTAATTGATTTAAAAACTTGATACATACTAAATCTGTTGAATATAAGTCGGTTCCAAAACCGACTTAAAAAACTTATTTTGACCGATTTAGTATCTCAAAACTGTACTAGTGAAGTATAGTTGAGATGGTGTTAGTGGGATGCTTTCCGTGGCCTTTAAAGCCACTGGGCGCGGGTTCGAGTCTCATATAAGGCAAAAACCCTGCATGTGGCCGCGGGAGTGTCACGTGAGTAACATGCTCAGCATTTCGGTGGGCCAAAGGCTACACCGGGTAGCTGGAGTGTTACAATAAAAGGCACTTTTTATTGTAACACCCTGGGCCGCCACCCATTTTTGGGCCGTACCACAGTGTGCCCGACCCACTACCTCTGCGACGCACACCGGGCACACTGACCCCTCTGTAATGCATACTACAACGTCCGGTTCACTCACAGGACTTCACCACCCCCTTTGGATTTAATCCAAATTAATGGTATTTTTCCTTTCCTAAGAATCGAGTCATATACCTAGGGTTTAAATACAATAGTTTTTTTGGTACTAGGAATCAAAAGTTAGTATGGACAATTATGTCACGTTAGTATTCTAAACTAATAATATCCAAAAAGTTTTCATATAAAGTATGCAGTATACTTTCACGTTAGTGTAACGTTCTCCTTTATAAGACGTATACTGGTGCTATGACCCGTGCATCACACGGGATATCAATTTCTATATGTTGTATAAAAGTGTTTAAGTTAAAATATTATGAAAATTGAATGAGAAGATAGCAATGGGCAATGAAATAGAATCATGATTTTTTAAAACTTTTTTGAATAAATATTCAAATTTTTCATTTCGATTTTTTTAATAAATATTCAATAAGTTATTATAATAGATTTTTAGAATTTCTCAAATTTTAAATAAGTTTATTAACGGTTTGAAATTTATTAATAAATATTATATTGTTTGAAAATTGACCAAAAAGTAATAGTTAAGCTTTATTTAATTTATTGGAAATTTTTTTAATAAGAAATAAGAATAATAATTAAAATTAGAATATAACTTATGAAAAATTACTTTTCAGTAATTTATATTTCCTAACAAATATTTTAGTAACAAAACATGTATAATATAATAGCCCGTGGTATCCTAAATTAAAAAATTATATATTAAAAAATTTACACTATTGTAGAAGATAGAGAAATATAGTTAGGCAAAAGAAAAAAATAGCAATCAAAAGTAAATTGTAAACATAAAAGTTTGCATGCGCTATATAATAAATTAGTTTGATGAGAACATAATAAAAAAAAATACATTTACACTAAATAACAAAATGTCTAAAATTATGATAAAGTGTAGTTTGCTTTAGTAATTCAAATGTTAATATGATTTCATACAAAATATTCATTTCCGTGTGTTATATTTTAATTTTAATTTTAATTTTAATGTTGTAATTTCTAATTTCTAATTATATTATATGTGAAAATATTGACTTACATAAAAATTACTAATAAATTGTTAGGATTTCAAATTCTACAATTGTATAAAAAAGAAATATAAATTAATTAGGCAAAAGAAGTTCAAATTAAGGATACTTATATGTAAAAAGACAAAATTTAAAACTTTTTCCATATAAAGATAAAATTTAAAATATGTATATTGTATATAAGAACCATCACTATCACTATTATTATGTGTATTTGGCATATGGGGCCATAAGAGAAGATTGGTAAAAATAGAAGAAAATCAATGTATAGAAAGTAGTAATTTTATTCAATTTATATATAAAAACATAAAAAAGAACATTGAACTTTATTTTTTCCTGAGATGTATCAAATTGGAGAATTATTAAGAATGGACTGAATTTGTTTCATTATAGAAGTAATCAATTTTCAGAACATATTTTAATTTTAAAGAATTGAAGGGAATCTAGGCTACTCAAATAACATTAATAACATTATCTGCTCATTTAAAAATCCTACGATAATGTAAAACTGAAACATACCTAGCTGCCACATATGATGCTTTGCAGTCATTTCTTGTACCCTTCCATGGTGTCAAATGTACAAAGAGAGATCTCCCCCTTTTTAGTTTGACATTTCTAAGAGAGACTTCCCAGAGAGATCTCCCCCTTTTATGATTAATTGTGGAAATCAGAAAACGATAAATAATATATGTAGCACATTAACATATCTGAACAGTGATCTATAACTTGTTCATTTACCAATGAGATAAAGTAAAAATGGTCTGATGTTACCAAAACAGTAACAGAAATAATTTAGTCCAAAATTACACATAATTCTTTTGCCAAATTATAGTTGAAAATTTGTATACGAAGGCTCATCATATACTGATAAATGATACAAAAGAGATCCATATGCCATTTGCGTCTTCACTTCATATTCCGACGACTTTTCCTGCATAAGTTTTAGTGCTTGAATGAGTGGCAGCAACCATTACCGTAAACCTGAAATCATAAAATTAGATAAGAATTAAATTAAATGATTAGAAATCTATAAAATGAATCGAAACAATGCTGAAGTAATAAGTGGCAGCAACCATTACCATGAAGAATAGTATTAACAAAAAAGTAACCTCAATTTTTCTTCCTTTAAACTCGCCATTTCATCAGGATAAACATGCAAACCCATTAGAAATTTTTAAAAAATACAATACACTTTTATGAGAAGCGCGCAACAAATGCATTAGACTCTAAATCCAAATAAACATCAGATGAATTGTGGTTACCTGATTATTTCTTTACTCTTGTTCTGGCCTTCAAAGAGTTATAAAATCAAGGACAACATACCCTGAAAGTCACCAACCATTTCTTCATATACTCAGTCACTTCTAGTTCTCTGAGATGGTGTGGATAGAACTACTTGGGGAGTATATGTTGCTCAATGTGATCATCAAAAAGAAAGGCAAGGCAAACACTTATAAACAGGTTCAATAGTTGCATAATTCATAAAATCTCAACACAATTATTGCAAAGTGTATCACTTTTTTTGTTACTTGTGAATATATGAAAATCTGAGAAGCGCTGCTATAATCTCAAGAGGAAAACCATGAAATTAAAGGGAAAAAAATAATAAAAGAAGGCAAGTGCCTTTATAGTTGCATTTTATCAGGAGAGTTGCTATAAGGCCCTAAAAATAAGGGGTGAGATAGGGGTCTGGGAAGACGAAGAAGAAAGAAAATGAGAGAAGGAGTCCATGGATGATGATGGTGATGATCAGCGAGAGTGAGAAGGAACCAGGAGCAAAATCTTCTTAACATCAGAAAACAGAGAGAATTTTGGAGAGAATTTTCTTCTTCATTGAATTATGAAAAGTCCGTAATACAATGCTGAGAGTTAGTTTATATATACACTAACTAACAGTGAAAACTGTCAACTAACTAGAGACAGTTAAATAACAGAATGAGATAACTATTAATTAGCTTTTAACAAACTTAAAACTAACTCTAGTTAAGTCAATACATAGGGTGTAATACTCCCCCTCAAGTTGGACTATGTAAACTACAAAGTCCTAACTTGGAAATGAAAGAATTGAAAGAAGTAGCATGAAGAGGCTTGGTGAAGACATCAGCCAGCTGAGAAGAAGAGGACACTGGTAGTAACCGAATTATGCCTTGTTGAATCTTTTCTCTTGTGACATGACAATCAATTTCAATATGTTTTCTCCTCTCATGGAATGTTGGGTTATGAGCCAAGTATATGGCTGATTTATTGTCACAATAAACAGCAGATGGAGCATCAAACTTGACATGTAAATCAGCTAGCAGGTAGTGGAGCCATTGAATCTCACAAGAGAGACTAGCCAAGGCCCTATATTCTGCCTCAGAAGAACTTCTAGAAACTGTGGACTGCTTTTTAGACTTCCATGAGATCAAAGAAGACCCAAGAAATACACAATAACCAGTAATAGACTTTCTGGTTTCAGGCGTGAGCAATCAATCAATCTGCGGCCGTAAAGGCTGCGAAGAGAAGAAGAGGAAGGGAAGAACAAACCCTGTGCAGGAGCAGTTTTAAGGTATCGAAGAACCTGAACAGCAGCTTGAAAATGAGACTCAAGAGGCCTTGAAACATATTGGCTAAGTTGCTGAACTGAAAAGGCTATATCAGGCCTAGTAGTTGTGAGGTAGAGTAACCTTCCTATAAGTCTTCTATAGGCAGATTCATCTGGATATAGTTTAGTTCCTGCACTGCTTAGTTTGATGGATGGATTGGAAGGAGTAGAGGCAGGTTTTGCTGCTAGAACACCACTATCATCAAGTAATTCTAGAGTATATTTCCTTTGATTAAGAGATATACCAGATGCAGACCTTGCCACTTCAAGGCCAAGGAAAAATCTTAAAGCACCAAGATCCTTAATCTTGAACTTGCTGTCCAGTGCTGTCTTTACCAAATTGATCTCTTCCATGTGGTTTCCCGCAAGAACAATGTCATCCACATAAACCAACAAAGCTGTGATATGCTGACCAGAGGCTTTAACAAACAAGGAATGGTCAGCTTGAGACTGCAGGAACCCGAGAGCAAGAAGAGTAGAGGTGAGTTTGTGATTCCACTGCCTACTAGCCTGCTTAAGACCATATAATGATTTGTGCAGCCTGCAAACTGGGTTAGAAACAGTGCCATGAGTAGGAGAACAGCCAGGTGGAAGAGTCATATAGACCTCCTCATATAAATCTCCATGTAAAAACGCATTGTTTACATCCAATTGCTCCAAAAACCATCCCTTGGCAGCAGCTAATGCCAAAATAATCCTTACAGAAGTAAGCTTGGCAACTGGACTGAATGTTTCAAAGTAATCAACACCTTCTAATTGGGTGTATCCTTTGGCGACAAGCCGGGCTTTGTGCCTTTCTATAGTTCCATCAGCATGATACTTGATTTTGTACACCCATTTGCACCCAATGGGTGTCTTCCCTTGAGGAAGGTCTACAATGGACCATGTTTTATTCAATTCCAAAGCTTTAAGCTCAGCTTGCATAGCATTCTGCCAACACTCATGTTTGGAAGCTTGGGAAAAATTTTTTGGTTCAACATTAGTAGTAACTGATAAGCAAAAATTCTTGTATGAAGGAGAACATTTCTGATAAGATAAAACAGAACATAAAGGGTGAGAAATAATAGAAGCATTATCTGAAGATGGAATGGTACAGCTAGACAAGTTACAATGATAATCACCCAAGTAGCTTGGTCTTTGTTTGACTCGGGTAGATTGCCTAAGGGGTTGTAAAACAGATGTAACAGGAACATGATTTGATTCTGCAGGGACAGTAGTTGATGCTGCAGGGACAGAATTTGATGCTGCAGGGACAGAATTTGAGACAGAACCAGGAATTATGGGAGAAGACACAACTGATGCAGGAGTGAAAGATATGTCAGAGGCAGGGGCAAATGAGATAGGAGACTGAGAAATAGGATTTAATGGAACAGAAACAGGAGCATGGTCAGAGTTTACATGCTCAGAATCGAAGTATGAACCAGAATTCTCAGCAGAAGGTGATGGATTAGTGGCAGGAGCATCAAGTTTGTCAGCAAAGGGAAAATGATTTTCATAGAAAATCACATTTCTTGAAACTAAAAGTTGGTGTGACATCAAATCATAAAGAACATAGCCTTTGACACCCTTCTGAAAACCAAGAAAAACAGTTTTTCTAGCCCTATGATCAAATTTAGTTCTAGAAGCATGCAAAGTAGAAGCATAAGATAAGCAACCAAAAATTTTGAGATGCATCAATGAAGGAGGTTGCTTGAAAAGAATTTCAAAAGGAGATTTATTTTTCAATAAAGGAGTAGGGATCCTATTTATAAGATGAACTGCATGTTGAATGGAAAAATTCCAAAGATTGTTAGGGAGATGAGCTTGAAAAGAAATGGCTCTTGCCACATTTAGAATGTGTTGATGCTTCCTTTCAACAGTGCCATTCTGTTGAGGAGTTTCAACACATGTTCTTTGGTGTAAAATTCCTTTTGAAGAAAAGAAATCATTCATAAGGAATTCAGCCCCATTGTCACTCCTTAAGCATTTGAGCTTTGTTTCAAATTGAGTTTCAATGAATGAAATGAAATGAGTAAGATGCTTCCTAGTTTCAGATTTGGATTGCATTGCATTAAAATAACCCAAGTGAACCTACTAAAGTCATCCACAAGTGTCAAAAAATATTTATGGCCCAAAATAGAAGTATGAGAGTATGGACCCCATATATCAACATGAAGCAAATCAAAAATGGTTGTGGATTTAGTAAAACTATTAGAATATGACAGCTTTCTTTGCTTTGCAAAATGACAAGAATCACAAGGAAATTTTGCATTATTGAAACTAATAAAAGGAAATTGTGTGGCCATACATTCATGTCTATCATAAGAGAGGTGACCTAACCTCATATGCCAAAGTTTAAAGTCATCAATAGATTTTGAAGAGGAATTACAAACTGAAACTGCAGAGGCAGTATTATTGATACTAGATGCAGTGTGGGGTGTAACATTGGAAGACTTAGCTATGGGAAGATTGATCATGTAAAGTCCATGAAGGAGACTAGCTGTACCAATCCTCTTCTTGGTAATGTCCTGCACAAAAGAACAAGTGTTAGCTGTAAAAACAGCAAAACAGTTACTACTTTGGGTAAGTTGAGGAACTGAAATTAAGTTAGCATGAAAGTTTGGAACAAATAACACATTTTGCAGATGCAAATCATCTGAAATGTGCACTGTTCCAGCAAAATCAGCAATAACAAAAGTGTGATTTGGCAGGCCAATTTTAATTGGTTTAATGGTATGACAATTAGAAAGAAGTTCTAAATTGTGAGTAATATGATTGGTGGCTCCTGTATCTATGATCCAGGAGTGGAAAGCCTTACCAAAATCAAAGTTGGAATTGGTATTCAAAACCAAGGGGTTGCTAGAGACAGAATTGGCTGAGTGCATGACTGTGTAGGCAGATTGAGATGCAGGCAGAGAAGCTTGCTGCTTTGAAGATTGAAGTAATTCCATAAGTCCATTATATTGTTCCTGTGTAAGAGAGACATTGCCATTTGATGCTTCAGTTGTGGATTGCTGTTTCTGAGAGTCTCCTGCAGATGCCATATTAGCAGAATTGCCACCTTTGTAATTTTTGCTTTGGTAGCCTGGTGGAAAACCGTGGAGTGCATAACATGTATCAATAGTATGGTTTGTTCTCCCACAGTGAGTACAAACTCTGTTTGTTCCTTGTCCTCTACCTCCACCTTGATATCTACCACGACCTCTATTGTTGAATCCACCTCTTTTCACACTCTGATTATTATTGAAACTACCAGTAACAGCACAAGCCTGAGCATTCAGATTGGCATTGGAGTTACTGCTTACAGCAAGAGACTTCACAGCATTGCTTAATTCAGCAATCACAGGTATATTAAGCTGTCTTTCTTGTTGAATCACAATGGAAAAAGCCTTAGAAATAGGAGGAAAGGGATCCAGCATCATGATTTGAGACCTTACATGAGAATATTGCTCATTAAGACCTTTTAGAAATCGTATGGTATAGTCCTGATCCCTAAACAGTCTCATCGATTGCAATGCACCACAACTACACTGAATTGCACATTTGCAAACTGGTAAAGGCCTAAAATTCTCAATCTCATCCCAAAGTGCCTTTAATTCAGAATAATAATCAGAAACAGTAAGACTTCCCTGTGACAGCTTACATACCTCTTCTTGAACTTCAGCAATTCGAAACATATCTCCTTGATCAAAGCGATCAATCAGATCCTTCCAAGCATCAGCAGCCTTATCAAAGAACACAATCGATTTCACCACATTCGTGCTACAAGATCGTTGAATCCAGGACAATATCATACTGTTACATCGAATCCACTGGTTATAAAGAGAATCGGTTTTAGCAGGAACAGTAATGCTTCCATCAATGAAGCTCAGTTTGTTCTTTGATATCAACGCGATGCGCATTGATTGAATCCAAGGCTGGAAGTTAGTGCTACCTTCCAATAAAGGTGTGACCAAGACAATCGCTGGAGTTTCACTTGGATGGAGATAGTAAGGATTCGAATTGTTTGTTGCATAATCGGCATACATCTCGAAATTCTGATTCGTCATTTTTCAACGAAAACCTAATTCAGAAATTAGGAAAAAAAATTGCGAATCGAACGATGAAACTGCAAATCGCAAACAACACGAGCAATGCGAGAGGAAACAAGAATGCAAAAGAAGATTGAACGAAAAAGGAACAGAGATCGAACGATTCAAATAAGAAAGGATAAGAAATCAGAGAGCGTGCGGAAGAAAGGTTGCGAATGATACCATCTTAACATCAGAAAACAGAGAGAATTTTGGAGAGAATTTTCTTCTTCATTGAATTATGAAAAGTCCGTAATACAATGCTGAGAGTTAGTTTATATATACAGTAACTAACAGTGAAAACTGTCAACTAACTAGAGACAGTTAAATAACAGAATGAGATAACTATTAATTAGCTTTTAACAAACTTAAAACTAACTCTAGTTAAGTCAATACATAGGGTGTAATAAATCTCTTTTCTGTTGCCCGAGAGAAAACCGAATGACGGCTGGAAAAAATGAAAGCTACTATGTCCGTCTCTTTCTAATATCCGAGGCAGCAATGCTCGCTGGCAAATAGGAAGTGAGAAATGAGATATCTGAAACGAAACACAAATAAGGAATGAGAAAATAATCAAAAGAATGAAAGCTGAACAAATAAAAAAAAAAATAAGCAGAACGAAGAAGTGGGATAAAAATAAATGGATCATTGTTGAAGAGAAAAGTTTGGAGGAGGAGAAAAGTCGAGAACCTGAAGAGAATGTGTGTAATTCGAAAGTTGAATGGTTGTGAAATAAATTGTTATTCATAGGGATGTGTGCAATTTAAAATTTGAAATTGATTTTTAAAAAATACTAATTAATAATTTAATAAAATAAAAAAAGTACATAAAAAGTCATTATATGAGAGTAAAACATGTGGCAAAGTTTTCCAAAAATAGAAAATGTGTGAAGAGTGTATAGGAAGCCATCGTGTGAGAAGAAGACATGTCAAAACTTTTCTCCAATACTACTCCATTTTATTATATATTAAGATTAATTTGTCCTGAACTTGTCCAACAATAGTTTCAAAAATTGAATTTAGCGTATGGTGTTTTGTGCTTTTCCTGATTCTTCACTCTGTAACTTGCTAAAGTGATACTCTTGAGCTTTGCTGACTTACTATCTTTGACGAGTAGGAAATGCTTTACAAAATAAGTTCACAAACTCTATAATGTAAGCTTTGAATTTGAAGGAGACTTAAATGTTAAAAAGATTAAAAATGTTATAACAACATAAAACGGTAGTCCAATTTTGTCCATCAAATGCTCAAGTATCGAATTCATCGTTGGTTATGTTGTCGGATCGTGATCCACTGCAGTCGCTGACTGCAGTGGCTTCTTGCATTTAGTGACGTCGGCTGTCCGATTGAGATCGGACGGCCCAGATTCAAGATCAGAATTTTTTGTTTTTTAAAAATAAAAAAAACGTGTGGTTTTTCTGAGCCGTCCAATGACTGCAGCGGATCGCGTTCCTTATGTTGTCTTCCCAGAACCTAGGTATTACCGTTTAATTTATTTTTTCATATAAAGTTTCATTCGTGCATGGATATCACGTTGACTTAGGGATGGCAAAACGGACCAATATGCCCCGTTTCGCCCCACCCCGCCATCAACCCGCCTAAAATGGGATGGGGCAGTTTGAATTAGGTAGGTGGGTTGAACATTGTGGTCTGCTCCGTCAAGGTTTGACGGGTTGGCCCGTCAACAACAAATAAAACAAAAGAAATGTTGATTAATGGGCGGGTTAGTAGGTTGACCCGCCAAAAAATGTTTAAATACCATACAGAAGTTTTTAAATGTATTAAATATTGTAATTTAAAAAATAAAGAAAATGACCCGAGCCTCGTCCCCATTATGTTTTTTAGCGGGTTATGCGGAGGTGAGTCAAAGTGGGCTGGCGGGTTTGAAATCTCAATCTGCACCCCCACAAAAAAGACGGATTACACAGGTTGTCTCGATGTGTCAAATCCACTTTACCCCTCTACATACTCTATTTGATTGTTTATTTTTCTTTTTCCCATTTTTATCTGAGGATTTATTGATGTCTTGATGGCTTATTCAATTATAAGCACAAACGAAATTATTACATCGTTGGTATTTTAAATAGAACTTCTACACCAGTAAAAAAAATAGAGCATCTACAAATTCTTGATTTAGCAATTCATTTAAACAATTTGAGAATAACATATACTAACTAATATCTTTACTATACGTAAAAAAAACCCTTTTTCTTGAGCCGCCTCTCTCTCTCAGCCTTCCATCTATTCTTCCCTTCCTTCTTCCTCATCCACTGGGGGGTGGTTCTTGGGTATTTTTTGGCCTGAAATCACCCATCTACATCATTTTTCACACCTTTTATTTATCTAAATAAGTTATTTTTCCACTCTGATTTTTCTTTCGTGTTTTTCTGTGATTTTGTCGTATGAGTGGGGCGTTGTTTTGTTCGTCGTCTTGGTGCGACGTTGCTTAGTTTTTTGTCTTGTTGTGGTGTTCGTTTAGTTCAGATTGGCAGATCAGCTTCGATCCATTACATATTCATTCAAAACTTGGGCGTCAACGTTACAGATCCGGAGTCATAGGTATTTCGGTCACTTTTAATTTTATCATATTTGTAGGCATTTTGTCGTTTTATGCTATTAACCTGAGTGCCGTGAGTTTGTTCGCAGATTCATCTTTTTATTTAATACAGGTACATGTGACACATAAGCAATGCGGAAACAGAGTTAATACAGGAACGAACGGAAAAACCATTTTCAAATATGTGGGACTAAAAAGTACGATTTATTGTCGGGGACCAAGACCAAACTTTACTATAATTTGAGGGACCAAAAACATATTTAAGCCAAATATATATTAACTAATGCCCTTGGTTGCAATCAAGATTTGATGGTTGATTTCAAAAATAAAATCAATCTTCATATATATTAACTAATTTCCTTGGTCCTGTTTGCGTGGAAAAATCAGCCGAGAGATTCGGCTAACGTCCAGCCGACAAATTGATTCCTGTTTAAGTGATTACACCGAGAACGGAACTCTGATTCTCGATTATGGGTTTCCCAACTGCTCCAGAAAGCGTTGAGTATGGCGAATCTACGCTATGCTAAGGCTAAGACTAAGATACATGGAATCGGCTAAGATAAATGCTGTACAAAGCTGATAAATTGCAAGAGAAATAGTTGTTTGATTGATTGGGCGTCCTTTTACATTTCTCAGCGAAGGTATATATATACAAAAAAAAACAAAAATGTAACCGCCCCCTATTGG
Source organism: Calophaca sinica (assembly GCA_037113605.1). NCBI lineage: Eukaryota > Viridiplantae > Streptophyta > Magnoliopsida > Fabales > Fabaceae > Calophaca > Calophaca sinica. The sequence continues at coordinate 21,651,704 of CM073733.1, forward strand.
CCATTATGCGCTCCACACGTTCATGGCTGACAACAAGCGGTCGTGGGTGTCCCTCAACTGCTTCCTTATGCGTATCGTGGGTTAACCGATTTCCCATCGGCTGGGCAAACGATTTATCACGTGTTAAATGCGTTGAGGGCCTTCAAGAGCTAGCTTTAATCATTTTGGCGCCAAAGTCCATGACTTTCACATATTTAACCATTGGTCGAGCTTCAAAGCTCCATGTTAATCAGCAATAGCTCAGCCGATGAGGCCATAATAATCGGATATTTTCTTTATCCACACCGGCTAAACTCTTTAGTAATCGGCTGGCCTCACGATGCTCCCTGAACTTCCAACCTTTTCCTTTCTAGCCTCGGTTCAATGGGACCAGTTTTCGGCTACAAATCTGATCGGCTTTATCTCATGCATCGGCTATTCCTTTCATCCGCTATGGTCGATATTTTCTGGTGATAACAATTGCCCTACATCATTTCACCAGAATGCTGGATTGATGTATCGGATAAGATTCGAGTCTCTGAAAACGTCAATCGCTAGTCACTTTATGTGCATTTAATGTCACCCATTATGACCTGAACGGCTACTTTTCCCATACCCGATGACTGCGCTGCTATCCGATAATATCTCAACAGCTTTTATCGTTGGTCGTGCGCATGACTCCTCTTTAAATAGCTGGCTCCATTCATTCTTCTTATTACTCAGGCAGTTTGAACTCCTTTGAACCCTTAAACCCTAGCTTCCTTTCTGCACATTCTCTTCTTGTGACAATGTCTTCAGCGTCCGATTCTCAAAATCGTGAACATAGCTACGATGACCATGACTCCCTGGACGAGTCTTCTCATTCAACTGACTCTCACTCCTCAACTCAGGAGACGGTCGGGTCAGCCGAAGGCATCATACCTCCTCTCTATCCGATTCAAGGTTCTCTCACCTTGCGACCGTCCACCAACCTGCAGGGTGGCGAAATGTACCTTAGAGAATACCTCTCCCGGACACATATGGTTTACCAATCGCCATGATTGGTTTACCATTAAACGCGCTCACCGACATAAGGCCCTGGCCCCGCACCATCGCCGACACCGAGTTGGCACTCTAGGATGGCCGAGGCAAAGCGGCGAGGAGTGGAAAAGAATGGGTCTTTATGATGCCATCATGTCGCTTTCGCCAAAGACCTTCCACTCAACATCGGTCCGATATTCGCTTTCGCTATTGGTCCGTTACCACCAATACCTTTGTGTTCCTCGGGAATGGCCACCCTACTCTTTCTTGACGTGGCGGCCATTACAGGTTTACCTCTGGCTGGTCAAGAAGCCCCGAATCTGTATGACATTTCAACCTCCAATATCAAGATTGTCCATGATCGGAACAACTCCAACTATTCTGCCTTCATTCTAGCCAATCAAAAGGGAAGAGGCACCGCGGTTTCGGCGCCGATCATCGCGGCCTTCCTCTTGTATTGGTTTAGTAAGTACTTTGTTTGTACCGGCTCTGTCGCAGTCGTCCAAGAACTCCAAGTGTACGTGGCCCAAGCTATATCGGGTCGGCAGGTTACTTGGGGATCACTCTTCCTCTGCTACCTTTATAGGGCTTTGTTCAATTTGCTGGATCGATTGCACCAAGGTGTCGACTTGAAGAACACTTCAGGTCCTTTATGGTTCCTGCAACTATGGATTACCCTTTATTTCCCAGAGTTTGTTGAACCTTCTTTCAAAGATTCACTCTTCCCGGCACGACACGTTAGCCGAGCATTTGCGGCTGACTCCACTTAAGCAAGTGACTCCCTTTGACGTGGTAGAGAAAGTACATGTCTTGACGAGAATTTCTCAAGATTGGCAGCCGATCTTTGAAAGACGAATCGGCTCGATCGATATTCACCACTACCGACCAAAGCGCTTTCTGAAGCGCATGGAACTATGGTTCTCAATCGAGCCGTGTTTTGACCGCTAGAGACATTCTTGGTGGGCTAAAGCCCAATTCCAGAAATAACAAGACCACAGCCGAATTTTATCACCCTAATTGCGTGGCTCGCCAGTTCGGGTTATTACAGCACGTCCTTTGGCCATACCTCAAAGAAAGTACCAAAGAATAGGAGAACTAGCCTATCGGCTGAGGAGGTGAAGACCTTGGCAGCCTTTAACTTGGAAAAACTGAACAGCTTCCAATGGGCCTCGTTTAACCCTTCGGCCGGGGAAACTTCTGCCTTTGCTAATTGGGGGCCTTCGGCTAAGGATAAGATGTTCCTAGGTTCTTTGTCTAATTATTTCATTAGGCTCGCCCTGCCTCTCGACAGCAGTCCCGATGACGAAAGTGATGAGGATGATGATGAAGATGAGGCGGGGACTGTTCCCCTCTCAAGATGGTAAGGCCGAGCCGACGCACAAGACTAGTGGTTTCGCCGCCATGAAGGGAGACTATCCTTGTTCGATTTTGCTTATCCTTCCTTCTATTGTGCAAACGTATCGGTAAACTAACTGCATTCTTGGCAGCCAATCCATCTCCTAGAGTTGTCATTATAGATGACTCTCCTCCTCAGAATAAGAAGAAAAGAACAAGATCTGGGGGAATTCGTCTTGATGAACCCTCTTCTGCAACTCCTATCTCCAGGAAAACCAAGACGGTATCCGCTGGCAAGGGTAAACAGATAAAGGTAAGTACCTCTGTTTTTTACTGTTTCTCCAAAGCTTTGTCATAATTTTGACCTCTACTGCTTTTGACTTTAGAAACAACGCACTTAGGCTCCATGGTCGACTCCCCACAAGGTTACCCTCCCAATCTCCCAGGGCACGAGGGGTTTCTACCGTCCTCAATCCGAGGCACCTGGTCAAGAAGCTCCTCGCTTCTCCAATAGCCAAGGCTCACACCCCAACACGTATCTCCTTTTATCTCTTTCATTGTGGTTGCTCATCTATGTTGGTTTGGCCCTAACTTTTTGTGCTTTGCAGATCGCAATGGCTAGGGATGAATCCCTTTGCCCATAAGACTCCTCCTCGCTACCAACTTCGTCTATCCAGGTTTCAGAGGAAGAATTGCAGCAGTATTTTGCTTCGGCTGACCCGTTGCAAAAGGTCTCCTCACCCTCCTCTAGTCACCTGGAAAAGGTGGACGAGGCCTTGATGGGAGAGATCCCCACAAATAAGGGTTAGGTGGCTGATTTGAAGGCTTCCCTCTTCAAGCTATCCGACTCTCCTGATGTTCCTCTACCAAATTAAAATCAGATCGCCAAATGGCACTACAAGTGAATGACATCTCGCAGATATCTACTGCGTGCAAGGAGAATTATTATCACGCCACTCAAGACCTGCAATGCCTCTGGGATCTCCAAGCTCAAAGGTCCTCCTTCTTGTCCTCTTATCAGGCAGTCGACAGAGAGCGACAGGCAGACCTAGCTAGGAAAGGTGAACTCAAAGACCGGTTATCTCAGCTGAATTCGGAGTTGACTCGGATCCAAAACGCAATCAAAGAGCTAACACCCCAACTTGAGCAACTTGACGCGAGACTGGAAACCCACACGGAGAGGCGTTTCAGTTTATATGTTCAGGCTTCCTCTCTGGACCCTGACATTTTACGACTCACCACCCAAAAAGATGGCTTGGAACAGGATATGCAGAGGGGCAGAGAAGGCATAGACTCGGCGAACCATCAGTGGGATGAACTGCGGCTCCTGCTGAATAAAGTGAAGGAACAACCTTCGACATCGTCAGCCGAAGCGGGTACGGTCCAGGCTGAGGAATCGGCTAGTGCTGCTTTGGAAAGCGCCCCTGCCGATGTGGTGGCCACTGAGGCACGGCTACCGTTGGTTTCATCGCCATTCTTCCTTCTCGGGTCAAGATATGGCCGTGGATGCACCGAGATTGCTAGGGTAGTAGTCGCAGGCGCAGATCGCACTGGTTGAAGCCTCCAACCAACAAGAGGTAACCGATCCTATTGAAAAGGTCGATCCTCAAAAGGCAAATGAGCCCACCTGCATTCTCGACCAGGTTGAAACAGCTGATCCTGCTATGGTTGCCGATCCCCCAGTTGCAGCCACTCTTGACCCAACAGACTAGTTCATTCCGGTTGTCTTTAAGTATTTTGTTGGCTAGGTGGCCGACCTGTGGTCACCAGAACAATTTCCTTTTTTGTCTATAAATAGCTCTTTTATTGTTCTAGTATGCTTTGCCAAACCGTGGGGGTAGTATTTCTTCAGATATTTGCCATTTATGCTTCTGTTCATTTCTTCGCCTTGCATGTTAACTAGCCGATACGCGTTCCCTGCGAACACTTGACTAACCGTGAATGGACCTTCCCAATTTGGTGACCACTTACCGAATTTTGGGTCCTTGACTCCTATTGGTAAAATAGTTTTCCAAACTAGGTCACCCTCAACAAACTTCTTCAACTTAACATGTTTGTTGTAGACACTAGGCATTCTGCGTTTGCTTACCTCAATTCTTTCTAAGGCCATTAACCGATCTTCATCCAACTGATCCAGCTCCATAAGCATGCCTTGTTGATACTCTTCTAGGCTTAAGGAATTCTGTCTCGCCACTCTTAGAGAAGTGACATTGATTTCCAAAGGCAAAACCGCATCTTGGCCGTAAGTCAGCCGATATGGAGTTGTGTCAGTGGCCGTTGACTTGGAATTCCTTATGGCCCATAAAGTCTCATCCAGAGTTAAATGCCATTTTTTGGACTTGTTTTCCAAATTCTTTTTGATCAGGTCCACAATAATCTTGTTGGTTGCCTCGGCTTGCCCATTGGCCTGTGCATAATATGGGGATGAATGTATCAATTTAATCCCAATCTACTGAGCAAAGGCAACCACCTTATCTCCAGTGAACATAGTTCCCTGATCCATGGTAATGGTCTCTGGAATCCCAAACCTGTATATGATCTGGTGTTGAATGAATCGGATAACGTCATCTTGCTATACCTTGACCATCGGCTGAGCCTCCACCCACTTAGTAAAGTAATCGGTTGCCACAATAATGAAATTGTGTCCTTTGGAAGATGGTGGATGGATTTTGCCGATCAAATCCATGGCCCAAATTCTAAATGGCCAAGGTTTCACCATCGATGCATCAATTCACCTGGTACCTTTGAATGGGACCATGCAACCGCATTCTTCGCATCCTTTCATGCATCAAAGCACCTACTGTGATGGTAGGCCAATAATACACATGGCGATAAATCAACCATTTCATAACAGGCTCCGCCTTATGCGAGCCGCATATGCCTTCGTGAACTTCACCCATAACCCTTAGGGCTTCATTTTTATCTATGCACTTTAGCAATACCCCATTCATGCTTCTCTTATACAATTCATCATCAAGAAGCACATTCCTTAGATCCCCCCTCTTAACTTTTGGGTCAGTGCGCTTAGAAGGATCCTCGTAAGTACTCGATCAACTCGCTCCTCCATGAATCGATTCGTCCGCGATCATTACCTCTACTGGTAATTCGTCAGACTCCAAAGTCAACAGAGAGTTCCTATATCCGAGGCCTCTTGGCCGCATCGCTGGCCTCCATATTAGCTCCTCCGGGATGTATGACACCTTTGCATCAATAAATTGGTGAATTAATCATCGCCATTGCATAACGTACCAACAGATTTGGGTTGTTGCACCCATATTCTTTGGTTACCGTCTGACCACTAACCGAGTCGCCTCTTTACATGAATGTAATCGGCGCCCATCATGGCTAACAGCTTTAACCCTATGATCATGGCATCATATTCGCTTGGTTATTAGTTAAACCTGGTTTAGCCGATACGCAAACCTCCACATTTTCCCATCCGGGTTGGTAATTGTCACCCGGCTCCAACTCCTTTCTCGGGTTTTAGACCCATCAAAAGTTAGGACCCAAGGCAATAGGTTTATGCAAGTAATCGGAGATACCCAAGGTGCCTCCACTTCCACGCAGGATGTTCGCCAAGAAATCGACTAGTGGCCTGACCTCGACAAATTCTTAACGGGACGATTTCAACGCAAAGTGTGAGCTTAATGGCCCACTTCATCAAGCGACCTTGTAAGACAGGCCTATTAAGCAAGTACCTAACAATGTCAATTTTGCATAAAACTAATATTTCATGTGGCATTAAATAATACTCAAGTTTTGTACAAGCGTAGAACAAAGACAGTACAATTTCTCCAAGGGAGTATATCTGGTTTCAAAGATTATTGAGGCTTTGGCTAAGGTAGTACACCGCTCTTTCAGTTCCATCTTCAAAGATCCTCAGTGCTAACAGCACTGATAGACTCTTCAAAGCAGCCTACAATGTAAAGTTTCAAAGGCTTCCCTGGCATAGGGGCACCAAAATCGGTGGACTAGCTAAAGCCTTCTTTATTTGTCCAAAGGCCTCTTGCTCAGACCCCACACCATCTCCTCGGCGTTCTTGAAGCTTCAAAGAAAGGGGAAAAACCTTCATCTTACCACCAAATTAGCTATGAACATTCTCAAGAAGTTGATCTTGCCCAAAGAAGCTCAGAATTCCTTTTTGTTCCTCGGGTGGTCTAGCCTCCATCATCGCCTTGGCTTTGTTTTGGTCTATTTCAATGCCCTTTGATGCACCAAGAAACCAAGGAAGTTGCCACCGATACACCAAACATGTACTTTGCAGGATTCATCTTCAAGTTATGGACCTCATCCTCCGCAAAGCCTGCTCCAAATCGCCAAGTGGGCTTTGAAGTCTTTGGATTTTACCACCACATCGCCTATGTATACTTCCATAGTCTTGCCGACAGATCATGGAAGATAGCATTCATTGCTCTCTGGTAGGTGGCCCCAAAGATTCTTCAAGCCGAATGGCATCACCAACCATTCATAAATTCCCAAAGGCCCTGGGCACCTGAACGCTCTTGTGAGTGTCCTCTCGCCTACAAATATTTGATTATAGCCCGAGTACCCGGCCCATGAAGGTTAAAATACCATGTGTGGCACCGCATCGACTAACATGTTCGCCACAGGCATCACATATTCATCATTTGGAGTGGCTAAATTCAAGTCTCTATAATCAATGCAAACTCAATCTTGCCATTCTTCTTCTTGACAGTACTATGTTAGCTAACCACTCTACGCACTGGCCGTTTCGATGAACTCAAAGATTGAGCAAACGCCGATTTCTCGCTTGATTTATGGTATCACCGAGGATGGTACCTTCTAGGTGGCTCTTATGTGGCTTGAATCCCTCCTTGATCGGTGAGCCTATGTTCCACCAATCATCGTATAGCCTGGCATCTCATGATAGTCCCATGCAAAGCGCTTTTATATTTTTCAAACAGGCTACCACCTCTTTCTTATCCTCTTCCCCAAAGAATGGCCGATTTATAGTCCGAGGCTCTTCCGGAGTTCGCAAATTGAGGTCCTCCAAGGGGTCTTGAGATTCAAAGGTTGGCAAAGTCCTCCGAATAGGTGATTCAAACTCCATCGGCAACTCAGTGATCTCGTCGTCGATGTGAGGCCATCGCCTTGTTGTTTGTCTATCGCCAGGACTCACCACGTGAGATTCAATCTCAAAGCTTCTAGCCGGTCCCCATAATTCCTCGCACCACTTGGGTGTCTTTAAACATAACAAACCTTCGTGGCTAGCCGTGGTTCTGGCTTAATTGCTCGATCTTGAATCCTGGGGTGTCAAGTTACAAGATTCCCAAGATCCTTCCTCGTATTCCTCAAGAATGCATGGGAGCCACAGAGGGAGAGTAGAACAAAGCTTCTAGATTTTGTACCTCACCGGGAATGGATTGTCATCTACCGACTATTTCAATTTTAGCCCCTTCCCAAAAAATGAGCTTCTGATGCATGGTGGAAGGTAAGCACTGGCTGGTGTGAATCCAATCTCTCTCTAGCAGGACTGCATAAGATGGCTTGCCATCAATCACGAAGAAAGCTGACTTGATGCACTTGGGGCCAACAGTGATCTTGGCTATCAGGATTCCCAAGGCAGAAGAAGCCTCTCCCATGAAGCTAGCCATTTTCATGTTAGTTGGGATCAGGTCTTCTTCAGACTTGTTCAGACTCCTCAAGGTGGCCACCGGCATCACGTTCAATACCGCCCCATTATCAATGACCACTCGGCTGAAGGCCTTGCCATTGATGTAGGCTCTCACATACAAGGGCTTCAAGTGCTTCATCATGTCTTCAGTTGGCCTACCAAATACAGTACTCAAAGCATATTTTGTCGTGTCATCGGCTAAAGTTGCCCATTCTGCCTCTTCCACGCATACGTCTCCTTCTAAGTGTTCAATCTGGGTATAACCAACCCAGAACTCGCTTGGGATCAGGCTAACGACCTCAATGGCGGCCATCAATCCAGCTTCACTCTCATCTGAGAGATAATCCGCACTGAATCTTCTCAGAACTGACTCTAAGATCGGCTCGTCATTACCATTCAAGCGGTTTGGTATGTGTGAATATGCCCTCGCTCTTTATCGTGTTCCCTTTTTCCTTCTTCAGTCGCCTATGTCCACCTCGCAACCGCGATTGTCATTGGGGCCTCCTTGGCTCGATCGCTTCAACTTTGTCGCCCAAACCGCAAGGTCCAAAAGCCTGCCAATGGCTTCGCCACTTTAGCTTCGGGATCTCCTTCTTATTGTCGCCTTGGCATCGGCTATCATCTACAGTGGTTTGTTTCATTCTTTGCAAGGATCTAGCCCTCTGCAGCCTTCTTCTCAAGGTTCTAGTCAGCAGTGGTGGCTTGAACTCTTTCTTCTTCTGAGGTTGATTAACCACCCACTTCCCTTCTTTGACATTTGTAGTGGCTTGATCATCCTCCTGTAGTTTGAGTTCATCATCATTCTCATCTGTTATGCGAAGAGAGGACATTCCCCTTCGATATTGAACTCCGCCACCCTTCTCTTAGACTTTGGGAGAGGGTCCTCGCGATCCCGGGCATAATCGGTGGGCTTGGTGAGGTTCCCAGCTGATTTTGCCCCGCCTCCCGAGCATGCCGCGTTCTCTTAGTCTTTGAGTGCATGTTGCAGATCGGGCCGATCAACTCGTTAGTCAAACGTCTGGTCCGGGAGGTTTACCATGGAATCGACTCAAGATGGTTGGCCCACGCCGCTTTTTCGGTGACACGGTGGGTTTCCTAATCACAAACACAGATCCCCTGGTGACCTCTTGGTCTCTTTTGGATTCTTCTTTGGGCATCCAAACACTCGATGGATTGTTCCTCTTATTGGCTTCGAGCCGATAAGGCCTTGAGAAAGACACCATGGCCATGGTTACAACTGGGAATGGATTGGTGTTCATCGACATCTCGGCTTATGCTCTTATCGGCCAGCTTGAACCTACCCTCCTTGATAGCCTTTGTATGGCCTTCCTGAAAACTACGCTTAGTCAGAATGGTTATAAGAGTTATGTCACTTACGATTTCTTGTTCATCAATTCTTCAGGAGGTGGAATCCGATGCCCTCTAGCAAATTAATTTGCTTGTCATTGAGCAAGTAATCGAAAACTGGTCCGCCTTGGTTATGTCAAAGGAGTACCGCCTCTATCCTCTGTTGACTCGCTTTTGGCCTTGGCGGCCTTCAATGCCGGGCAGAATAGCTCTTCCCTTTGACTATCTCGGCTACCATCATATCGCCAGTGAGGTCAACCGCCTGCAGTCGATTCTTCCGCCTATGATAGAGACTAAATGTGGACCCTTTCCTGCCAGCCCTTCGCTTTTCCTTTTCCTGGATATATTGCTCAACTCGGATAGCCCTTTCTCGCCAGCTTGATTCAAATCTGCGCGTGCTTGTCCTACTAACTTCTCCTTCAATCACGGTGCATGTTGTTAATCACCATAGAGGTATATTCGCTTCAGGAATCGCACGTAACATTTCCCCGCTTTTCTTCTACAACCTTTCAATGTAATCAAGAACCAACTCATCAACTTGCTCACCGAGACTAGTTAGACTTCCATCAGTAACTTGGGGTTGAGGCAAGTAAAATCTATCATGGAAGCACCTCTCCATGTCGGCCCAATTCTGTACTAAGTTTAGAGGCAGGGAGGAATACCAGGTGAACGCTGTCCCATTGAGTGATAATGGGAAAAGTTGAAGCTTGTGATACTCATTCTGGCTGCTTTCACCACACTGGGCTGTGAAACGCCCTATGTGCTCCATGGTAGACTTGCCATCTTCCCCTGAGAATATGGTGAAATCTGGAGTTTTGAATCCCCTAGGGAGAGGAACCATCCGATCCACCCATTTAGGGTACGGTTTCAGAAACAGGATGGTCCAACGGCTTTAATTGTATCCCAAGTACTTCGATGGTACTTGCAATCATTTCGGTCTATCAAATGGGAGGCTCCTCGCCGATTATCCCGTGGATTCACCGGCGCACTGACCCAATCGGGTCTCAGGGTGAAGCCTGTTGAACGGATTCAAGGTTGAAGGTATTTGGTGGAACATTGCCTAGAGGTGGATTAGTATTCCATTGTCGCCTGGACCACATTCCCAAAACCTCCGACCGAGTCCTGGAATAGCCGATGCATTTCGGGGTAAAGATGGAACAGTGTTCCATGCCTCGCTTCTCCCCATAGTTGCCACCGCTCGTAGTATATTTGAACTTACTAGAGGGTATGGTACGGGGATCGTTGCCGGTTGGCGTAATGGTGGATTATTGAGGTTCCAATCACCGATAGCTTCCTGAACCATAACCAGGGGCCATCGGCCGCCAATTTGGCTGTCCATATGTGTTTGCTCGCAGGGGCCATGCGTTGGAGCATACGACATTACCGGGCGGCATCCAATGTATCCAACCGTGTTAATCGCCTCCGCCATGTTGATCTGCATACCGCATATTCGCCGATCAGTGGCATCACTTGCCCTCAAAGACGGGGTGGTACCCATGTATTCTGGCCGATCACCGCACGCCTGGGTTGGTGGCTCTACCGCAGTGGGATTGGTCAGTGCCTGAAAAGGCCCGGCCTGACCCACATTCTACCGAGGTCGCCAGACTGACCGCTTTGTGCATGCTAGGTTTGCCCGCTCTCTACCAACGCAGTAACCAGCCGAGTGTTCACCTTGTTGTCCTCATTTGGTCTCCATGTCTCTCGCCCGCTTGAACCTCGTTATGCACTACGGGCTCGACAATATCTCGCCAACCGCCTTGACACTTGGTACATAATGTCATGAATCCCCATATCAATCTGGCGTCGATGAAAGAAGTGGTCATGACCACCGGGCTTTAGATTCTCTGGGTTATTCATTTGCAGAGGTCAAAAGTGAGATCGGAATGTCTTCAACCACTATGGGCATACCCAAGGTGTATGTCGACTCGTTGTTCTTGCGTGGTGGGGTTCTTTTGGGATTTGAACTCGACTCCATGTTGTTGTTGAGTTTCTTTCCTGACCAGGTTCATACGCCAAGCGTGATCTCGCCTAGAGAATCAAACATGTCCTTCAATTCACCTATGGTCCCACCGGGCGTGCCAAACTTGTTTGCGTGGAAAAATCAGCCGATGGATTCAGCTAATGTCCAGCCGACAAATTGATTCCTGTTTAAGCGATTACACCGAGAACTAACTCGATTCTCGACATGGGTTCCCAACCGCCCGTAAAGCGCTGAGTGTGGCGACCCACGCTATGCTAAGGCTAAGACTAAGATACATGGAATCGCTAAGATAAATGTCAGAAAAGTCGATAAATTGCAAGAGAAATAGTTGTTTGATTGATTGGGCGTCCTTTTACATTTCTCAGCGAAGGTATATATATACAAAAAAAACAAAAATGTAACCGCCCCCTATTGGCCATTATGCGTTCCACACGTTCATGGTTGACAACAAGCGGTCGTGGGTGTCCCTCAACTGCTTCCTTATGCGTATCGTGGGTTAACCGCTTTCCCATCGGCTGGGCAAACGATTTATCACGTGTTAAATGCGTTGAGGGCTTTCAAGAGCTAGCTTTAATCATTTTGATGCCAAAGTCCATGACTTTCACATATTTAACCCTTGGTCGAGCTTCAAAGCTCCATGTTAATCAACAATAGCTCAGCCGATGAGGCCATAATAATCGGATATTTCCTTTATCTACACCGGCTAAACTCTTTAGTAATCGGCTGGCCTCACGATGCTCCCTGAACTTCCAACCTTTTCCTTTCTAGCCTCGGTTCAATGAGACCAGTTTTCGGCTACAAATCTGATCAGCTTTATCTCACGCATCGGCTATTCCCTTCATCGGCTATAACTGATATTTTCTGGTGATAACAGTTCCATTTGCTTTAATTTTGTGTTTCATTGACTAATGAGTTAACATAATATTTTTTATTTTTGAAACTACCGGTTTTTTTTTTGTTTTTTTAGAACCCAATTTTTGTACTTAAATTCTCCCTAAATTTTTGTCTAAAAACACTATTTTTTATATAGTTCATAAATTTTGAGTCATTTTTTCGCCAAATTTAACTCAGAATCTTCTTCTTTTTTATTCTTCTTATCTTATCTTATCTTCTTAAATTAAAAGTAAAGTACACATTGAAACAAACTTTTCCCGCCTAATTGAGGGTTAATGTGGTCATTAAACTATGCGTATTGGCACCGCCTCGCATCCCCTTCGGGAACCTTCCATAAAATTTAAGCTGCTCTTTTCTCTAGGCATTAACGCACCAACAGTACCAACCGAAGGGTCAGCCTGTAAAACATAAAACACTAAACAGCACCTGGAAAGACATCACACATTGGTTCATTCGCGTTTCCATCGAAAGGTTCTCTCTTCTTCTTTTCTTATCTTCATTCGTGTTTCCATTGCATGTGTGATTCTCTAATTCTTCACCTGCTTTAACCAGTCGCTGTGCAACATTATTTCCAAATTTCTTTTTTTTTCCTTTGGTTTTTAAAGGTTTTCTTTTTGACACCCTTTTGTAAACACTATACAGATTCATGCTTTAAGGGTAGAGGGGTTACTTTGCATATTGGTTTTTTTTTTTTTGTGGTTTTCAACCGTATGGGTAAAGGGGTAAGATTGACTATGGAGTTCGCTTCTTCCATACATGTAATTTTGTTTGCTTCTTATTGTAAAAGGGATCTTGATTTTCAAGGGGGTAGGAAGTTTTCAACTGTGCAGATTTTGTTCTTCAGCCTTTGTGCCCTTTCACCATGTTAAACCTCATTAATTTCGTTTGCTTGATGCCCAATATTTCTGAATCAAAAGGTCAGTGGCTAATCTACATTTCATTGTGTTCAGGTCACATCATTGGAGGAAAGTTGCTTACTTTCATAGGAAAAGAAAGGTTAGAACTTTAACTGCTATCTCTTTTCCATTTTTCAGAGTGCCATAGTTTTAATCTATAAAAACGTACACATAATAGAACTTGATTTTTTACTGATATATTTTTTCCAATTATGTTCTTTTGGTTTAATGTACATTGGTGTATGTAATTCTTGCGGTTTAGTATACATTTAGCATAGATTTTTTTAATGGCACATTTTTTACATGTTCTGTTTACATGTTTAGACATTTTTTGTAATAGTCATTTTTTTTTGAAGCAAACAAAATCATTCCATTTCATTCATAATATAGTCAAGAATACAGGCTGGTACATAATCAAAGACTTGAGAGGTAGCATAGAATTTAGACGCCGTTGCTAACGAATGAGCAACAAAATTCGCTTGTCTCCTAATGAAATTAACCGAGTAGTTTAGGTAAGATGTCAATTTCTCCTTACAGTTGATAATTATGACGCCTAGCTCAGTGCGGTAATTTGTGTCTCCAAGGATACTATCAACAACAAATTTGCAATCTAACTCGAAAATGACATTATTGTATCCCAAATTACCTACCCAAGATATAGCCTCCCAAAGGCCTAAAGCTTCGGCTTCTGAAGATTGAATAATCCCATCCCTTAACATGGTTTTTGCATGCAAAAATTTGCCAAGATTGTTACATAGACACATGCCTAGTCCAAACCGGTTTTGATCCAAGAAAGTAGCTGCATCTACGTTGCACTTAACCACACCATCTGCAGGTTTTTGCCAATTTTCCACTCTGGTTTGCTGTTGAAGAGTGCTGGTTCTGCTGCGGTTTTGCTGAGCAAGCTGCCAATCCTTCAATGCCTGCCTTGCCAAAACGGTTGAGGTCGCTACATCCTTCTCCTCACCCTTCCAAACCTTATCATTCCTGCGTTTCCAAAGGCACCATAGCATCATGACTACATCATTTCGCTGGTCCTGCTGATCGCTTTGAAGCAGCCGAAAGATCAGGTCCTTAAGATCTACAGAGTCATGAACTTGAGCAGAAACAATGTGCTCCAAACCGGCCTATCTCCAAACCCGCCGAGCATGATCACATCCCATAAAGGCATGCCAATCGTTCTCTTCCCCAGCTCACAAAACTGGCAAAAGCTTGGACAATTTACTCCTTTATGACTCAATCTGCTTCTAGTTGGGAGGACTCCTCTTGAAATACGCCAAGTTAGTAGCTTCACCTTTGGAGGGACCTTTAGCTGCCACACCCTCATCCAATCACCAGGCACCCGTAAGTGAGATGCATCAATTAGCCGCTCCATAGCTCCATGATAGGCTGACTTGACCAAGTATGCACCACTTCTACTAAACTTCCAAATTTGCTTATCTTTGGACTGCAAACAAGTCAAGGGAATAGCTAGTATATGTTGTGCGTCATCATGGTTGAAAATTGATCTTACCAAATCTTGCTTCCACGTGAGAGTTGATGAGTCAATGAGATAGTTTACCGTCCAATCTTCAGTACCTGCTACTTGAGGACTTGTTGCTAAGGAACTTTCAGTTGAGCGCACCCAAGGTTGGTGCCATATGCGGATGTTTCTCCCATCACCGATTCTCCATCTTGTGCCTAACTTGACCAACACCTAGGAAGTGTGGATGCTACGCCAAAAATAACTAGGATTATGACCCAACCGGGCCCCCCAAAAATCCCCCTTGGGGTAGTATTTTGCTTTGAACACTTTAGAAACTATAGCATCATGATTGGTGGCAATCTTCCACCATAGTCATTTATAAATACATTATAATAGCCTCAATTAAGATGAAATATAATTAAAATATCCTCAATTAAGGAATTCACTATAACGGTAATAGGCCTCTATTAAGTATTCCATTTTTAATTACTTGTTAATTAATTGAACATAATATGAGTTATTGGGAAATGTGATTGGCACATTTTTCCTTTAAGGTGTGTTTGGGAGGGGGTTTAGTAGGGGAGCGGAGGGAAAAGGAGGGCTTGTGGGGAGTCCCTCCCTTGATTGGGAAATTTTAAAAATGGGGGAAAGGTTTTGGGGTATTTTTTTTTTTTTGACAAAAGGTTTTGGGGTATTTTTAAAACCCCCTAAACCCTCATCTGGTCATATTTTTGAGTTCCCCCAAAATGGGGTTTTTAAGGGGTAAAATGATATACATGTACAAATTTGCCCTCGTTATATTTGAAAAATTCCAAAGTTGGACATCTCATGAGATCCCTAATTTCAGTTTTCATTCTCTCACTGCTCTCTCGATCTCTCTTTGATCTCTCTCATTGATCTCTCGATCTCTCGAGAATCTCTCTCGGCGGTCTCTCTCCCAAGTCTCGATCGATCTCTCTCTTAGTCTCTCTTGACGATATCTCGCACTCAATTTCGTTCTTCATCTCTATCTCTCTCTCTCTCTTGGTTCGTGATTTCTTCTTTGTCCATATTTATCTTCTGATTTGCTATATTTTCAGTTGAAATTGATTAATTAATTTTCTGTTTCTATGTAAATCTAGGTTAAGGAAGCTTGCTTGAGTGAAGACTTGAACCAGTGGGAGTTGCTTGCTGAACCAACACAGAGGTGTGTTTATGCCTCTGGTTTTACATGATTAATTATCTGGTTATATGGTTTTGGTTTTGATTTTGGTAGATTTTGCTTAATTTAATTTTTCTTTTTTGCTTTCTTTTTCTAATGGATATCGATACTGTAACATCCATTTTAGCAATGTGATTAGTCAACTTTTATTCTTCTGGAATTAAGGTTTTTGATATAATGATGCCTTTTGTTGATTTTGCTTGTATCTGGAAGAATGTCATTGCCTGGAAGAATATGTTATACCAATGATAGGATGATGTCCCAATCTTTTCTCTATCTAACTTTGTTTGGATGTATTATTAATTATTCTTACATGACTCATACCATTTGTATGTTTTGACAATTATCTTCTGTCGGATTTTTGCTTTGGGTCCACAAAGACCATTCATGTGCTCAGCTAGGAAAAGTGCGCTTTGGAGTTTGCAATATTTTTGTGTTGTTGTACTTGTTTTGATGGCCTTTTTGATGTGGAAAAGCCAAGGGCTATGCTAATTCAATCATTTTTTGCTAGCTGTCAATTTAGTTAGGAGTCGGATCGCTGTCTTTTTATGTTTCTATCTTGTTGGGGTTTTATTTTCTGTGCTTTGGTTTGGGGCTGGTTTTTTTTCCCATGTTTGTATTCCAAAACTTCTGCACATCTTGTGCTGCTGCATTGCATTTTTATCTTTTAATAAATCTTTGTTGCCTATTCATATCAGAAGTGCTAAAATGCTACTTTTTTGAAAAAATTTCTATAGATTATATATGATGACTATCCATTGGTTATCTAACACTTTAATCAGGAAATATGTTTATTTGTGTGTGTTTGAGATTGTAATATGGTCTTTTGATTGATAGTTGATAACAATCATGTGCTACTACCAGGGCTTAATGTAAACTTATAGTGTGTCTTTCAGCAACTAAGAGTTGTTTTTGTTTGAGAAGAAAGTAGAACTGGCTACAAAACCAATCTATGCCAATCCTGAAAATGCTGCAGTGAATTTTATTATTCGTTAATGCTTTAAAAATAATAAGATTCCCAATTTTATAGTATAATCACCTCCCTTTTGCAGGGATGGTAGAACCAAGTTCACTCCATTGAAGCAGAGAACGGGACCGGTTGTCTGTGGGAAAATTATGGTTTTTGGTTCTAATTTTTCTGCACAACCACTCTTTGAACAAATCTAACTTGTTGAAATTTATTCTGACTTGCTCTGTTATTTTCTTAACTCTATTGTTTTAACTCTATTGTTTTCATTGGTCTGAATTTTATCTGTTTCTATTATTCTTAGAAAGAATTGAAATCTATTGAAGGCCTTTTCAACTAGCTTCAAGATGCTACAAAGAGTAAAATACTATGGAGCTTCAGGAACTAGCTTCAGGAACTCTATGGAGCTTGGTTTAAATGAATTCTGGTCCATATTTTACTTATTGTTGTTGATCTAGAAAATGTTGGAATGAGACCAATGATTTGGTTTGCCAAGTCTTGGGGGTGTATGCAAGTTGATGCATTTTTCTTGTGTTGTCAAAATTTTGACTTCTTTTAATAATTATTACTATTTTATCATTTTAAAAAAAAGAATGTCATTTTTTAAAAAATTATCAATATTTTGGCTCATTTTAAAAATTACAAAATATAAGGTAATATTAAAAAAAATAAAAAAAATAAAAATATTGTCAAAATTTTGAATTTTTCAAATTATTATTACTATTTTATTATTTTTTAAAAAAATTGTCATTTTTTAAGAACTTATCAATATTTTTGTATTTTTAAAAAAATTAAGAAAAAGAAAAAAAAGTGAAAATTACTTTGAGAAATAGGAAATATAATTATTATTATTATTATTTTATCAATTTTTGAAAAGTTTGTCGTTTTTCAAAATTTTAAAAAAATAAATCATAAAATTAGAAGGACAAATGTTAAATTACAAACGAAAAGGGTAAAACAGTAAACTTATTATAACTCTCTATTACCCTCCCTCTTCCTTTTTTGGCTCTAAACAAGGTGAGGGGTTTTCCTCCCTTCCCATCCCCCCAAAGCCCTCCCCTTCAAGTTCTCAAACACACCCTTAAGATTTTGTATAATAGCAATTACTATGTTGAGGTTAGTGGGCTGCTGCGATGGTTGCAATGGTTCAGCTTTCAATCTTTTGGTCTATTTATGTAGATTAAATAATTAATGCTGGTGTAAGATTAGTGGGCTAGGTAATTGTGTGTTCGATTATTTTCAAGAGAGAGTGCATGCACCAACGATTCGTAAAACATAGTTTTCTTTAGTGGCCTTCTTTTCTACCTTCATGAATGCTCTTAAATAAACTAGTAAACGCAGGACGTTTCTTTCATTAGACCAATCCCTTCGGCCTTCTAAAGGATTTCAAAATTTCACTTTCTTCTCAGACAAAACAATGTGTTACTGCTGATCTGTATTTTTTGGAGCATTTAGTGGCTTAAAGCCTGAAACTGGACGTGTTGAGGTGTAAAAGTTATTAGGTCCATGAACAATGTGTTGATTACTGTGTTTGGCAAGCGTTGTGAGTTCTTCGAAGGTGCTGGTGGTGATAGTGCTGAGTTTGAGGAATTGGTGAGCGAAAGGTACGAGTTGCTGGAGGTGTTTAACTGGGGCAACCATTTTCCTCTTTCGTATGGTTGGAAAGATCATAGAGGAGCACAGAATGGAGAGGGTGTATGTTCATGAACATGTTTAAGGGAAGTGTAGTGGGTGTTTTCGTTGACGTGTTGCTTCATTTAGAGGTAAAAGACAAGCTCAGCCATTCTAATGTGGTTACAGTTTTTTTTGCGTAATCAACGATTTATTTATCTTTCTATGTTTTTGTTTTTCTTTGTTGTTGATTTTTTGTTATTATGGAAATTATTTTCAGAGGAATGAACACGGAGGATATTTTGCTGGAGTGGATTTTGGGAGGATGGTTCTTCACCCTGAGATACAAGTGAAGGCACGGGAAGAATTGATGGTGTTGTGGTTTAATTTTTTTTGTTACTTTTATATGCATTTTTCATTAATTTTATTTTTATTTTCAGAGGTATTGATAATCTGCAATATCCAGTTTTGTGAATATTGCAAGAAAAAAGAGTATGAAGATCGAGGAAGTTGAGAAACACAGTCCCAATAAGACCAACCCTTTTTATGATGAACTTCCTCTTCAATCCACCGGTGGCTTCAGTCCACCGGCTTGCAGCATCTGACCTATTCCCCCGTTTCATCCGACATTGCTCATCGTTCTACATTTTCCTCCTCTTGCAGTTGGTTTTGCCTTTTGGGTATTGCAATTTGGCAAAACCAACTGCAATACAATTTGGCAAGGTAGTCCAAATTGTCGATTATAGGTAATGCTCTGACTTTTGGGCATTTTTCTCCAAGGCTTGCCTTTGGTTGTGGGGTTTGTTTTCACTTTTCAGGACCTTATGTAAGCCTCCCAATTTTTTTAGGTTTTCTATAATTGCTCTCGATTTTTCTTCTTTCAGAAGCATGGAGTCCTACGTGGTTAGGACTTTTTCATGTCATTTTGTGAAGGCATTTCAGTTTAATGGGCAGAAAAACATTTTCTAAATTTTATAGCTTTATTTTTATTTTTCTTCTTTTTTTTTTTGTGGTGATGATGATTTTGTGATTCACAATAGATAATCGAGAGAGGAAAGACTCAGATAAGGCGTATAAAGAACGCTACAAGCAGGCAAAAAAGTCCTGATACATGGTTGAGGTGCATGTCCTCCTAAATAAGTAGGCTTGACAAAAAAAAATTGTGATGCAAATGTTAATTCACCGAGGAAAAAGCAGTGTCAGTTTTGAGATTGATGTTTATATTTATTTTGTAATGTTAATTATGAAGTAAAAATACCTTTAAATTAAACAACCTGATGCAATGTTAAATAACTTTTCTGTCTATCAGGTGCTTTTTCTATTGGTTAATTTGTCAATTCAAAATTTCTTGCTGCTATTTTGACTATTGCTGGGAATGGATTATTGCAATATTTTGATTTGATTCAGAAGAGTTTGATCTGGAGTTGCAATGTATGGTCAGGGTGTTTGGTCACATTCTTATTTTCGTATTATTCCTAAATTTTGCAATTTATATCGGCTGTATGTTACTATTGAGTATGGCTTCTGACTTTCAATTAATATGGTAGTTGGGTAACGTGGAGCTCTTGACAGAGTTGCCTTTGCTGCACTATGTTTCATCAAATAGTTTTTTGGGAGTCAACTCAATTGAATTAGGGTCCCTTTGGTTTAGATTCTGGTAGAATAGATTGTGTAGAATCTTGTTTACAAAACTGAGTTTTAAAAAATAGAGTTTAAAAAAATAATTTGTATTTGGTAATGATATTTTAAAACTGAGTTTAGAAGAATTGATTTGTGTTTGGTTGATAAAGTGATTCGAAGTGTTAAAATACCCAAACGGAGTTTTGCAAACGGAAAAGCAACATTACACCTCCTGCAACAAAACGACGTTTCGCAAATGCAAACGAAAAACGCAAAATTAACCAAACACCAAAATTAAAAAGCAAACGTCGTTTGCTAAACGCCATCGGGAATATTGCTCCAAACGGCCGTTTCACTTGCAAACCAAAAGGCACTTAAGAGTTTTCTGGACACCCAAAGGATTGTGTGAAGTTGTTCAAGCAAACGAGGAGGACCCAGTTCACATGGATTCACATGTCAGTTTTAGTTTTAGTTTGCTTCCCTGATACGAGAGACCAGATTAGCATTGTTAGTAAGAGCAAACAAAGAGACACAACAAACAATTGAAGCTTGAAAGAGACCAGATAAGCACCGCTAGAATTTGTTCAAAGTTTTGAATTAGTATTAAACTTTATTTGTAGCAAATCTTAATGTAGTTAACCAGTTTAGTGTACTCAGTTATAAACTTTATTTGAATTATTCATGTAATTATTTGGTGTATTCAAGTTCTTTTATCTGGTGTGTGATTGTACGAGTTTCCTCTTTTTCAATTTTAGTATATTAATTGGTTTATATTCATCTTTAACAAATATTTCTACTAACATTTGAATTAAATTCATTATTTTGTTTCTTCAGTTTTATATTTCAATCTTTTTGGCCCAAATAATTGAAACTTTAAATCAAATTTGTTTTACATACATACATATGACAATTTGAAAAGCTTCATATATAAATATTCTTTCATCTGTTCTCAATGCAACTATTTGTTTAATATATGCAAATTTACTATTTCTATTTTAGAGTGACCAGACATCAATAGTGGGTGGTTCGATATAAACCAATGACTATGAGCAATAACAAGCCAGTAACATACCAACAGAATTTAAAATAAAAAAGGGACATACGATTTATACAAATCAGAAAGACAAAGAAGCATACAATATTATTTGGAGAAAGAAAGCAAATTCACGGCTAATATTATTTTTCCAATATTATTATTATTATTCTATGATATTTTTGTGCAAATATTTTCAAATATTGTAATATATAATTTTTATGTATATATTTTATACAGTGCGGAGCACGGATTATCACTACTTCATAAAAAAATTTCAACAATATTTTTTTAAAACATGTATATGAGAATCATTATCAACTTTTTAGTATGTATGTATGTATCAACCATTATCCACAATTTATCAAAGAAAAAAACCCATTATCCACTTTATCAAATGTTATTTATTTTGTATAAATATATTTCATAAAAAATAAAATAAACAACATTTTTGTTTTGTTAAATACAATTTATTATTATTACTATTATTATTATTATTATTAGGTAATATTTTTTGCTTAAAATTTCAATTATTTTAATATATAATCTATACCTTTATATAATGAAAGTTATAACTAACTCTTTGGTGTATCACTTTTTTAGACCTTTATGCTCTTCAACCAACTCTTTCTTTTAAATTTAAACTTAAAAATTAACTAAACTGCATCACCTTCTTCTCAAATCACGAAAACAAAATAACCACTAACACATGTGAAGATTACCATGTTTATTTCATCGAAGAAGGCAAATGACAGTAGTTTCTGTACTGTTTTCAATATTGTAGCGTAAGAGCATCATATCACAACAGGCATGAAAGTACATTTTCAAGGGTGAATTTGACAGAGTGATGGTTCAACCTATACTTACTAGATACTGAAATATTTTCTGATTAGGCTTTAAATGGGAGTTCTCCACAATTGTAAATGGATGTTGAAATATTTTCTCTCAGATGCTTTTTTGAACTTTATAATAGAAATTAGGCACAATGAATTGCTGATGATGGATCTTTATGTGTTTAAAAGATGCTCAACAAGCAAATTGTGTAGTTTTAGTTGTTGGCAATTATATTATGCTGCAACTTTATCTTATCATGCCACCCATGTGAATTCAGTTTTTTTCTACATATCGTAAGTTAAATGAGTAGGTTTTAGAGTCTTAGAATACATTGATCGTTAAACCAACGAAACCTACTCATTTATCAACAAATTGTTTTGTATTATAGTTCTTTATTCAGAAAAAAAGTAATTTGCTAAAAAATATAACTATTAACTGCAACAAATTCTTCCCCGTGCAACGGACGTGTCAACGCACTAGTATTGCTTAAATTGTAGCAGTTTTGCACTCGTTACACTAAAATGAGATTAAAAAAAGGTTTATCCAACCTTAATTGGTGGTTCATTGTTGAACTGCTGCTGTAACGTAATTTTCAATATAGTGGTTGCATGTGGAACCACAATTTAAGGTTCTTTGCAAAAATAAAAAATTTATGGACCATACTTTGGTTATGGATCCCGATATGATCCAAGATGGATGCATATTGTTTTTACCGATCGTCCTTGAGTTGATTTCTTATTACAATGAATTAAAGAATAGAAAGATAGAAACGTTTTGATTTGTTCTTTTAACCCTTGTTAATGACACACACTTCGATGAATGAATAAAAAAGTTGTGATTTATAAGGAAGAAGATGATGATTTATGCACAAAAAGAAATGGTGCACATATATGAGGAAGAAGATGATGATTTATGCACAAAAAGTTGTGACTTTTTCAACGGCGCACGGATATAAGAATGTGTAACTAAAGAACAAAATTTAAAAAGATGAAAGAAGACAGAAATGGAGAAAAAGACGCCACAATCAAGAGACTGATAAGTTCAGTGGGGATTCGCCACAAAGGTATAGAAACCTTTGATAAGAACCAAGAAAGGTTCACCCAAGAGCCTACAAAGAGACACAACTCTTCCAACTCACAAAGGAGTAATTAAACTTTCAATAATATTCAAAACTACTAAATGATGGGAAATAAATTCCTATTTATGTGCACCTCTCTTCTTTGGTCTATTTGGTGTTTGTTTGCAAACTTTGACTCTATTGAAAATCTGCTGTCCACGACTGTTTTGGAAGTCATGGAACCTCTTGTGGAAGTGTCTATCGTCATCTTTATGTAACCTTAAACCACCATAAAAATATACCTGTGAAAGATCATTAAAAATATGTTTTGGGTATTTAGCAATAAGATTTTTAAATCAGTCTCATGCTTGGTAAAGTGCTTCCCTTTTTCCCTACAAGAAACTTGTAATTTCCTTCTTATTTTTCATGATTCTATTTAGACGGAAAAACTTTGTCGTGAATTGTGATTCAAGCTCCTGCTAGGTCATGATGCTTCCTTTAGGTAGGGTCTTTAACCGCATTTTGGCTCAATCTCATAGAGAATGAAGATAGCCTTAGCCTTATTACATACTCTTACAATACTTAATACTTAAGATTATCACATATTTTAAGAAAGCTTTTCAAGTGTGCATTTGGATCCTTCATTTCCTAGCTACTGAATTGGTTTCTTTGTATTTTATTAAGCATATATAGGCAGGTTTATCTCAAACTGATGAGCAATAACTAGTGAACTCACAATGTTGAAGATGTATCTCCTTAATTAGGGCATTAAAACCATCATCAAGTGTATGTAGTATTAGTTGCACTTGATTGCTAGCCACTGACAAAATTAATGAAAATAAGATACACGTCCAAAATATATAGTAGGTTGTTGAATTGATTGACAACATCGCAAAAAACGTGTTGGACACCTGATAAGTGTACCGGTATCATGCAAGTGAAAAAGATTGAGTAAGGTTATCGTTTCCAATCAGCTACCATTTTTTTTTGATAAGCAAAGAAATCTATTAAAAAACTGGAGTATAAGGTGTACTCCGAACCCATATTTACAAGTGTTTTAGGAAGGTGGTGCCTCATTAAAACCTCTCAAGGCCAAAACCCAGTGGGAAAAAGACCAAGATAGAAAAAATAGTACACCCACCAGCCCACCAAGAGACTATGACAACCACCAGACATTAAAAAACACACAGCTGTGTTTTACAACATTCACTATTTATCCCCACATAGCATCAGCCCTATGGTCACCCAACCACCCCAAGAAACAGAATGCAAATATTTTTTTTTTGTGAAATATGTAACACAAGTAATCCTGCAAAGCCATAACATCCAACGACTAGTCCAACTCCACCCAATGATTTTCCAGCACCAATTGCCACCACCTGCACAACAAATCAAACCACCAATTCACTCCCACACATTCCAGAAACCAACACCTGCATGTCTTCCTCATGTAGCACAACATACAGATTTTCTAGCGCCTATTTCCACCACCCCTCATATCAGCAGCCTATGGAGCAACAACACCAGCACATACCATCAGTTCACAGTGCAAATCACTCGACCATCCCACCACCGACAATTCCATAACAGTGACTCAAGCCAATAACATCAGAGCAAATGACACACACGTAACCAAGTGCAGCAGTAGCAGTATAATAATATGCAGTAATAAAAATTAAAAATTGGGACACTCCTAATCCTAGAAATCAAAGAGGTCTAATGCATTGTACCGGATTCATACACCAATCGGAGAAATTAATGACCCTACCACAGCATTCTCTGTAAATAAACCACCCCCATAAACTCTGTTTAATTTGAGCCAACAGATTACTAAAGGCTGGGACCTCCTCTCTGAAAATAATAGCGTTTCGTAGGTTCCAAATATTCCAAACAACAGCCATCCAAATCAGATATCTCACTTTTCCGGTTTTCCTACCCTTGACATAATTACCAAACTGAGAAAAGTGCTCCAGACAGTTCCCCGACAATTCACCATCAACTCCCATCCAATTCAGAACTGCACGCCAAATATCTCGGGAAAATTTGCAAGAGAAGAACAGGTGTTCTCTGTCCTCATTTTGTCTAGAACAGAAGACACAAATTCCACCTTGAATGCCAACGTTAATGCCTCTTCTTTGAAGTTGATCACAGGTGGGTAGTCTATCAAGGAACAATCTCCACACACACAACAGTATTTTAGAGGGTACCGAAGTTTTCCATACCTTACGTAGGAGACAATCCAATGCGGCGTTCTATTCACTGTTGAGGGATGCTTATAGCAGATGTTGATAAGCTGAACTAACTGTAAATAGACCTCCATCTTCTAATTTTCAAGCCCACTCATCCGCTATATCTTTCTTTGGGGATACCCTACTCAGGATGTCATTTAACTCTTGGACTTGGGTTTCTTCCCAGCTGAAAATCCTCCTTCTCCAAGCAACATGCCACAACCATCTCTCACCCAACCAGCTACCCGAATTAATTACCTTTGCCTCCCCGAAAATAGTCTAGGAAACAACTCCATCAACTTTCCGTTGTTTGACCAGTCGTCCGACCAAAATGCAAACTCTGCTCCATTGCCCAGTTTTGGTGTCACCGAATCATGAAACCAAACGACATCTAACTGCACTATATCCCGCCACCATATTGCTGTTTTCGGCCCGACAACTGTATTTTCGAAACCCGTACCAGCGATATTACCATATCTATGTGACAAAAACTCATACCACAATGCCTCTTTATCAGTTAAGAACCTCCATTTCCACTTGGCAAGCAAGCTTTTGTTGAATAGCTCCAAGTTTTTGATCCCCAATCCTCCCTGATGTTTTGGAAGACACATTTTCTCCCAGCTCACCCAACTAATCTTTTTGCTGTCTTTGCTACCGCCCCATAGGAAGTTCCTTTGTAGTGCTACTAGAACTTTAATGACTTTCTTTGGCACTTTGTAAAAGGAGAAGAAATATAGAGGTAAACTTGATAGCACTGAATTAATCAAAGTTAATTTACCTCCATAGGATAGGTGGCGACTCTTCCATGTGGACAACCTTCGCTTGAATGAAGCAATCACCGGCCTCCATGTTGCCTCCTTCCTCGGGTTCGCGCCAATTGGGATGCCCAAGAACTTAAACTGATTACTGCCAATTGCACAACCAAGGAAGGTGGAAGCACCCATCATGAATCTGTCCTCAACATTTACCCCGATCAAATTGCTCTTGGAAAAATTAATACTAAGCCCAGAGACCAGCTCAAACCCTCTCAATAAGGTCTTCATGCACCAGACGTTATCCCATGAGGCTTCCCCGAAAAGAATAGTATCATCTGCATATTGAAGGATATGATGCGAAATTTGAGTGTTCACCTTGTACTCTTTGAACCAACCGATCTCCACAGCCTGTTTGACAAGACTAGTAAGCCCCTCCGCTGCTATAAGAAAAAGAAACGGTGCCAAGGGGTCACCTTGTTTCAGTCCCTTATGAGAGATAAATTCAGCTGTCAGACTTCCATTAACCAAAATCGAAACCGAGTTGGAGGATACGCATGCCATCACCCATTTTCTTCACTGTTGGTTAAAACCCAGCCTTACCATCATATAATCCAGGTAGCTCCATGATACTGAATCATAGGCCTTTCTGAAGTCGACTTTCATCATTAGGCCCTTTTGCTTTTTCCGCTTTATCAAGTCTAGCATTTCGTTTACCGTCACCACCTCGTCCAAAATTTGTCTGCCAGGTAGGAAGGCTGTTTGGCACTTAGAAATGACCTTACCCAATACTTTCTTCAATCTAGCTACTAGTAGCTTGGACAAGATCTTATAAATGCACCCAACAAGAGAAATAGGTCTGAAATCATTTAAGCCTTGTGGGCTGTCATTTTTAGGGATTAAGGCTATGAACGATGCCACCATAGCTTTAGGGAGATGTGCAGTGTGGTAAAATTCCTGCAAAAATGAACAAACGTTAGCTTTAATAGTTTCCTAGCAGGCTTTGATGAAATTAAGATTGAATCCGTCCGGCCCGGGGCTCTTGTTTCCGTCACAGCTCCACACCGCCTCTTTTACTTCTAACTCCAAAAATTGTGTTGTAAGGAAATCATTGTCCTCATGAGTAATTTGATCAAAAGAAATGGCATCCAGTACCGGATGCTTCCAAGCAACCTCGGAAAAACTATCCATTAAATGTCTCCTCACTTCTTGTTTAACCTCACCCACCTCCTCAATCCACTCATCACCAATTTTCAAGACTTAAATCTCATTCCTCCTTCTCCTTATTTTGAGGCATTCATGAGAGTACTTTGTGTTGCAATCTCCCTTAAGCACCCACTTTGCCCTTGATTTTTGAGAGAGAAGACTTTCCTTCATGTGTATCTTCTGCCAAAAATCAGCAGAGACCATCCTCCTTCTCACTTCATCCGCCACACCCTCGACGGCAACCACGTCGTCAAGTGTATTCTACTCATCCACCACTCTATCTATGGACAAGTCCACCATGCCAAACACTTCTCTATTCCACTTCTTCAACTTCTCTTTTAAAAACTTCAATTTCTCTTTTAGGATAAACCCCTCTCTCCCAGCAATAGAGTGCTCCTGCCACCACTCTTTCACAATAGAATCGAATTCCTTGTGCTCAATCCAACAATTGTTGAATCTGAACAGTTGTGGACCCCAATCTTTATTAGAAGTCCTTAACCATACTGGGCAATGGTCGAAAATGTCTCTCTTACCAATCCATTGAGCTTCAATTTTCCAATCCATCATCAAATCCTCGCTAAGAAGGAAACGGTCGATTCTACTCATAGACCTTCTGTCGCTACTGAACCATGTATAAGCCTTGCCCAGGTGTGGGCAATCAGTCACCTCCATTTTGTCCACAAAGTCTCTGAATTCATCCACCTCTCTCACATTCTCAGTTTGTCCATTCCTCCCTCTCCTCTCTCTACTTGATAGCACTGCGTTAAAGTCTCCTACGATACACCATTTTCCTTCTGAAAAACTATGCTTGGACAATAACAACTCATTCCACATTTGTCTCTTCCCCTCCATATTACACGGGACATATATGTTCACTATATAGACTACTGAGGAATCCGATTGCTCTGTACATATACCAATAAACCCAGTACCAGCAAAATGAAATTTCACATTAAATAGTCCTTCTTTCCAAATTGTGAGTATACCCCCTGACTTTGCTATAGATGGTTTTGCAATCCAACACACATCAGACCCCCCCCAAAGGCCTTCAACTAGAAAATTATTGATCATTTCAACCTTAGTTTCCTGAACAAGACATCATATAAAATTACTTGTCCTCACTAAGCTTTGAATCCTTCTCCTCTTTGCCTTATCCTTCAACCCTCTTACATTAAGCGATATAATCATTAAGACTGTGCCTTGTTGTTCTCCCTCTTATTCTCTGCACCTATGGAGCCCCTTTCCATACCCTTGATTTGTTCTATGTAAAATTCGTCAGTTTCCTCCAAGTTTTTGAGCACCACTCCAAATCTGAGATGCCAACCTCTCATCACGGTTTTCCCAAAAAACGATGTTGCAGTTTCTAAAATCCGATGAGGAGAGGGAATCGCAACACAGGATTGAACCCCCGAAAAAATGAGAGTCTGTGTCTGTTGTGCTTTGGTCGACCACCGCCATATCAACCAAACCCTTGTTTCTCGATTTGTTCTTCCTTCTCACTGTGATATTAGACAGGTTCAGAGCTTGGGTGGGAGTATTGTTTGCCCCTGAGGCTTCGTTTGCAAACATAGGTTGTGTCTCCAGCCCATTAGCGCTTATTTGGGCCATTTCCGGATTGTGAACTGGGCCCCCTCATCATTTGATACACTTTCACTCATCCGTGGATCGCTTGTCGTGGGCTCACGCGCATGGGCTACAACTTGTCTCTCAACCTCCACTCTCGGTGATCCCTCCTCTTCTGGCCCGAGCAAATTCAAATTCCCTAAGCCATTAATTGGATCCTCAACATTTATAGTTGGTTCCTTATTTTTCTCAACCAAATTATTATCCCCACTAGTTGCTCCATCAATAGTGGCCATATTTTCCTCTGCCTCGTTATTCTCCTCATCATTTGCATTGAATGCAGCCGTTTCTAAAATAATTAACTCGATTTTCTTCCTTAAACCTTCCGCCACTTCCTCTTCCGCCGGAGAGAAGTTATCGCCGTCAATGGAGTCGTCGCCGGAGGAGTCATATTCAGAAACTTTTGCTTCATCTGTGGCGTTACCTTTCGCCATGATTTGGAGAGGAGCATACCAATCTTCCAAAATTTTAATTGAAAACACTACTCCATTGATTTTAGCCTTCACCACCCTATTGACAAGATCATGAATTTTGGTTTTGTACAGGATTCTAGCCACATCAAGAGATTTTTTTGTTCTTGTATTATCGTCAACACAAATGAGCTCTCCAAAAGGCATCACCGGTTTTTTGAAAAAGTCTGTAGACCAAGCGTGCATTGGTACCCCGTAACATCTGAGCCAAGCCAAGCGTTCGTTATCAATATCAGTCGTGCACCATGGTCGGACGTCTTCGAACCATTCAAGTAACCAGTCCTTAGCGTTGTCAACCAACGATTGAAAGTCTCCTTCCTCGCTAGCTTCCATAAGGACCAGGTTTGCACCCATGGGAGTAATCTTGATATAGAAGATTCCCTAGCGATGGAATTCTTCCTGTATCTGATAGGTCATACCTGAGTGTAGCAACCTCCCAACCATCATATTTTTCAATTTCACAATAACCTCCCCATCCACTTGATGTTCCACCTCACATTTATCAGCGAATTTTCTCTTCTCCTTCCAAACCCACCTCTTATTCTTCCTAAGTCCGCCATTGCCGTGATTGTTCCCCACCCTTATTCCTCCGACGCCGTGATCATTCCCCTTCCTTATTCCTCCAGAGCCGTGAGGATTTCCCTTCCTATTGTCTCTAACTACTTGTGCGTAAGAAGGAGGGTGTTGAGGGTGCCCCGACTTGCTGCACTCACCCATCTCTCGACTGGTCCCTGTTGTATATTTTCCAATAGGCTTCTGTAGTGGTGCAATTGTTCGATTGACCGTTCTCATTTTTTCCGCTGGAGGTGCAGTCCTCCCTAATGCAGCATTTTCTGTGTTCCATTGTTTGCCCATGTTGATCCCACCTTGCTCTCTTTCAAACCTTGGCAAGTTGACGTATAACTTCCTGCTACCTATGATGATATTATCCAAGTACATGGCAAACCTTTCTGGGTCTTGCACTCCACTGAATCTTGCGAAACCAAACCTATTACCCAACTTGTTCCTTTTATTTGGTACAATGACCTCAGATATCTCTCCATATTTAGCAAACACATCCCACATATCCTTGGCTCCAAAATTGTCAGGAAATTCCGTGAAATAAAATGTGGTTATTCCCCTTGTATGATTGTCATACGCGCCAGTAGAAATATCCGCAAAGTTACTTGCGCCGCCAAGCTTGCATGTCCCTTTGTTTTTGTTTCTTCTGTTCACGACTTTCCATTCCCCACTCACACCGCTCTCAATCTCCTTCCATCTGCCACCCTCTCTCTCCACCACTCTCTCTCTCTCACCCTCTCTCATCGATGCAGTGCGCTTAGGGATCTGTATAGGTGTGTTATTAATATGAGCGATTACCATTATATTTTAATTGCAATCACTACTAGAAATTGGCCATTTAGTGACCAATTTAGAGACCGAAAAAAATTGGTCGCAATAGCGACCGAATTAGAGACCGAACTCATATAATTATTGATCAAAATATTGTGGTCGCTAAATCGGTCGCAAAAAAATATCAGCGACCGAATTAGAGACGGATTATTTAGCGACCGCAAAATCGGTCTCTAAACCAGTATTTTATTCCCTTTAAAAAAATTTTAAAAATAATTTTCAATTGTAGCGACCGATTTAGAGACGGATTATTTAGCGACCAAAATATCAGTCGCTAAATCGAAATTTTGTTCTGTTTTGAAAAATTTTAAAAGTATTTTCCCATTTTATTTGCAGTCGCAAATTCGGTCGCTATATGATATTATTTTTTTCAAAAAATAATTTTGTTCCCTCCTGAGGGTAAAAAATTTCCCTCCCAGTTTTTCATTCCCTCCAATATAATCAAAAGTTTTTTTTTTTGATGAAAATAGGAAATGATCAAGAGCTTTTTTCAGCACAAAAAAAATAAAACAAAAACATTTCAATCCCTCCCGTGTCTTTCACCAAGAAAATACAGGGTTTCACCAAAAAGTTCCTTCCCGTGCGGCCTTCTCATTTAGTAAGACAAAACCCTAACACTGGTTTCACCATCCAGCTTCCCTTCTGCGTCCAGCTTCAGTTTCGCGTCCAGATTCACCGTTTGCGAGAGAATTAGAGGGAAACGAAAATTAAACTAAAGAGAAACCTTAACCTAGCGCGCCTCCCATTGTGGTTTCTTCTCCACCACAGCATCTTTCAGCTCCTCGTCCTCCTTCGTTGCTTCGTCCTCCTGCTTCTTCGTGCTCAGATTTTTGAGATCGCACCACCGTCGAAGGGAGAGGATTGGGGTCGCACCACCGTCGAAGGGAGAGGGTGGAGGTCGCACATAATTTTGGGGTTTCAAGTAACCAGCTACGGCGTACAATTTCTGACACTCCAAAGGGGTAGCAAGATCATCGTGATTGGTGATTTAAAGCACCACATCTGCTTGCCCTCTACTCCGTTCACAACCTTCATGGTTACCTCTGCACACGTTCACCTGTGCTGCTCCGCCACGGTCTTCACGGTCACCTGTGCTGCTCCGCCAACAGTGATTTAGATCGTCGTTTGTTTTCTTTCTCCATTTAGTTTGTCTTTAATTCTTTGACTGATAATTGATTTGCATGTCTTATATTTGTATTGGGAATTGCTTTTTCTATTGAGTTGAGACTTGCCAAGGTTTGCCTTCAAAGGAACTGAAGGTCCGAATCCAATGTGGCATATGAGAGAAGCCACTTAGCAAATAAAATGAAAGCCACTCTTGTGATGGCACCCAAAAATGATGTTGATGCTGGGTTTCTATTTCTGTCATGTTGTCCCTGATTTTCTTATAAGATTACTTCTCATTTTAACTGTAGTTTATGTCATGATGAATGGATTTGGGAGTCATGCAGTATATGTAAAATTTTGGCTCTGTTTTGAATTTGCCTTGATTCTGCTTTTGTATGCAGAACTCTTGTTTTCTGTAAGACACTTTCCTGCTGAACCTTGGCAATGCTTACTTGGGTTTCTTATTCTCTTAATACAAAAGAAGCCACAGGAGTGGCCTAGTGTTCAAGGACTTTTTATTTTGCTTGGAGTCTTAGGAATATTTTATTCTATGAGTAAATGGCCAAGGAAAGGAGAAAAAAAAAGTTGCAACAACATGAGGGCATTGGGTTGAGTTTTTTTTTAAATTTTTTTTTAATAAACTTGGACATGGAGGGAAAGTGGAGATCTTGAAAGAGACATTTCAGAGACGAAGAAGTAAAGTTGCTTGTTTCATCAACCATCAGTGAAATAAACTTACTTTTTATGGCCATCACCAACAAATTTAGTGGAGAGCGAGTTTCTCTAGGTTAGTGGGCATCAAAAACAGAAGTAGGGAAGAGCAGCAAACGTCAAGCGGCAACTTACTTTTTATTTTTAATAGTTAATCATCCTCGTGAAATTCGTGAGAAACTCCCGTCGTGATATATTGCATAACTGTTCAATCACTCACTAGTTTCTTCTTCTACTGGTGGATCTTGAAATTCTTGATACTATTTTTTTCATTTACCAGTTTTATAAGTTTTGAATTTGTTGGTGAATTGCAAGGGTTGTGTTTCATTTGCACGAGTTTTATGGTCATTTGAATTCTATGTGCTTTCTTTCCTTTTTGATCTTTTGCTAATATCAAACCCTTTTCCTTTTCTGTGTATTTTGGGGTCAATCAATTTGCTTGTTTTGATTTTTGTTTTTGTTGTTTGGTGGTTTCTTTTAATTTTTGACCTCTTTCTGTTGTTTTCCATCCTAGAGAAGAAAACATCCCATATGAATATGATGTTACCAGAATTAGCTCTTGTTTTCCTCCTCTACATTCAACTTGAAAGACCCCGTATATATGATTTGGATGTTGAATTGTTGTTACTCCTCTTCTGCAGCGTGTGTAGCACTTGCAAAACAATTAGTCTCGTTATTGAGTCATTTATTTGATTTCCATTCACACAGATCACTGAAGAGATATCTAAGCTTCCGATTACATCTTTCAAGGACGTTATTGCATCAACTGTTGAATCTCACCAGGTTAATTTTTTTTTGCTTTGTAAAATTGCCATTGGACATGTATCTACATGGTAGCTTGGTTGCAGATTGTACCATAATCATTAGCGTCCTTTCTATGCTTTATTGGTGGCAGATTCATTAGTATATACATGGTAGCTTGGTTGCATGGTAGCTTGGTACCCTGCTTTATTCTTTCTAAATTCTAACTTCATTGTCGTCTTAGAGAGAAACACATATCCTGTAACTAAGGTGGAAATGTATATTTCTAATACACATGGCTCTTAGTTTTGGAAAAAAGTAATTGTTGGCCAAGTTTATTGGCACATAGATACCAACAACTTTTTTTTTTGAAACTTCTTTCTATTTGCTCGAGCTGTGGTTTAGATGACGGTCCAACAGAGATGGAGTTTGAATTTATTTGCTTTTATCCTGTTTCATAGTGGAATGAGTTTCATGTGTTGATTCTCATATGGATCTTATAGCATTAAAGTTTGTGTGAATTGTCTTCACTCTTCAGTAGTGAAGTGGTGTTGAAAGAGACCTTGTTTTTTAAGAGCATGCTTTACATACAGCGCTTTCTAAGTGCTTCTTATATATAAATATATATAGATATATATAGATATCTTCTTTCTTGATCTCTCTTTTTTAAGACCTTTTGTGCTTTTTCCTGTGCCATTAGCTAGCTCTCAAATTCTCAATCATGTTGGCCTAACAATTCAATTCAGGGTGTTCCTCCTTCCTTCACCCCTAAATAAATTGTATGTTCTTCACTTTACTGTTGGTGCATCTATCTATTAATCTCAATTCCCAATTGGAGAAAAAGGTTAAAAAGATGTCAAATCTGAGTTTAGTGTATCTGATGAACTTTTCATTTTTAATGTATAATGATGAGGCAGTACCATGCATGCAAAAATTGTGATATCTACCTTGTGCCATTCCTTTGGAGAACACACCAGCCCACTTACTTATTCAACCTTTTTAGTGTTCAATAGGAGGCCATTGATTGGGATATTGTCTGTTTGAGGAGTTGTTCCTGTCAACTTTAACAAAATTAGTAATCTAATGCCTTATTTTTAATTGTGATTATGTTACAAGTAAATACTCAGCTTACCTGTAGTCTGTTAATATTGATATACCTAAAGGAATCATCTAAGACAAGTTTTTCACTCTTCTCAAAGAAATATGTTGGGGAAAAACATGTTTATGAGTTTGACTATATACAGTGTTTGCATTTTGTAGAAGTTGTGGTATTATTTTTTCTTTTGCATTATTTGTCTGCCATTTATCTTTTTGTAGAAGCTGTGAACTTTCCAAAATGCACTAGACTTTCTTGGGTTGTTTTCATCATTACAAATACCAATATGGTTTTGAAAGCATGAAACTATGAATTATACAAGAGGTATCCAACTTGCATTGGATATGATATTGGAAAAAGGAAAGGAAGATCTGGTGGAATTCTATGGACTATATGGTTTAAGCAGCGTCTATTCGCTTGTAGTTTGTCGCTAAATTTCTCTTGTATAGTTGCCACTTGTTTGATTAATAAAATTATTGTTTTCCTTTTCATAAAGCCTTTCTTGATGCTAACATGTTTTTAGTTTGTATTTTTCCTTATTTGTTAGATGAAGTTGACCGGCACCCCTCCTAATCCCGCGGATTTATTTCGTCGCACACACCAGCGTCGTAAGGATAACACATGGGTGGATAGACGATCAGAACAAGTGAATGTAATGAACTCTCAACTTCTATTTCTTTTATATGTCTCATGTTGGCCTTATTTTATTTGAATAACGTCTTGAAATATCAGTTAGCCTTACATTTGTGTTAACAGGAAGAATTTACACGCACATGGGAAGAATTGACCTAAGCAGCATCTTCACAGGAAACTACTCCACCAAGTCAGTTAGATGTTTGGCGTAATGTGGCTGGAGTAAAGAAAGGAAAGATATACGACCTTGGAATGGAGTCGACTGTAGTGGTAGGGAGGCCTTACTATCGTGGTTCATGTTCTTCATCAACTGAGTGGGTTCAAAGGCAGGAGCTTGATGAACTCAGAAACCAAATGGAAGAAGTGAGAACAGAAAGAGATCAACTCTGAGTGGAAATGGCGAATACCAACAAGGAAATGGAAAATACCAAGAGAGCTTGTGAGCGGAACAACAAGCTGATAAAACAATTAATGAAAAGCATGAAGTTTCAGCAAATGCCATTTACTGGAGAGCAAGCTGATGATGATGATCAGGAGTTAGATTCAGAGGGACAAGCTGATGATGATGATGATCAGGAGTTAGATTTAGATTGACAAAGTGAATTATAGTGAACTTTTGATGATGTCTTTTGATGTCTTTTGATGATCAGAGGGACAAATCTGTCTCTTGATGTTGTCTTTTATTAGGACTAATAGTCTTGTAATGAGTCTATGTTTTTTGTTATGTACATTGACATGACTATATGTAGGACTTAATTTAAAATATCAGTCGTCTTTTATTATAGATACTGACATGTTTAATGTATTGAAGTGCTTTCCTCCGCTTTGTCCAAGGTAACCACCCCGATCTCTGTTAGATGTGTTTATTTTCTTTTGTTTGCTTCTTTCTGTTGATTTCTGCTTCAATGTGTTCTGCTTCTTTCTATGGCAATGACTGTGGTTTTGGTTTTTTTTTTGTGGCTCTGTTACTGGTTCACAGAAAATTCTGCTGTTCTGGTTTATTTCACAGGAAGCTGTTGAAATTTTATAACTTGAAGAATGTATCTTCTTATCATTGAAAGAAAGCCATTTGTCTCGTCCCCAAGATCTGATCGCATTTCCCCTTCTTTACAAGGTGAGATAGTGCAAGATTAATCTTCAAGTTCTCTTCTTTTTGTTCATGTTCAATATTTTAGGAGTTCATGTTCAAAGGCATAAAGCTATACCAACTTGCATAATTTTCTGAAGCCTCACTGAGGTATTACATTAATTTTATTCATGTGATTTGTTTGTATTAGTTTGATGAATGTGCTTAGTGGTCGTGACCAATATGTTAATTGTCTTTGATGGAAACCTTGATTGAGACATGGTTTAAATGCTCTTGGGCATAATATTTTTCTTTGAAGTCAAATCTTCAATGATTCTTTTGATTTATAATGGTCATTTAATGTGTACATTTAATTTATCTTGCTTCTCTTGAACCATGGAATCCATTCTTTTGAACCATGAAATCTGATTTGCTTTCAATTGTTAGTACAATCCATAAAAACAATAAAGGTTTCCAATCTTTGCATATCACTTGAGTTGATTGCAACATGGCGTAAGGTATTGCAATGAATGGATAAGGTCAATGATGTTGATGAGGTTTTATGTGCATAAATGATGAAATGAATAGGGCTACTGCCGATATGAATGAGTTCAAGCAACATGGCAGTAAGGTATTGCAATTATATGACAATCTGTTGGGTTGGGTTTGTTTGTGGCAAAGAACTATTTGATTGTTTAATCTTTTGTTTCTATAGCATGTCATAATGTGGAATGTTCCATCCATACTACCTAGAGATCAAGATAGTTTTTACGCTTAATTCAGAGTTCTATGTTCCAATTAAGGTTACATCAAACAGCTAGCTGTATATTATTTTCATCAATATATATACATATACATATTATTATCAAATAAGCCAGTGGCAGTGATCAATTGGTTAGACTGGAAGCACGTCCTGGGTGTAACGGAAAAGAGAGCATGACAAATTTCTAACTCACTGCTAATACTAAACACATTTTATAATTTCATCTTCATCCCACTATGTGCTAAGTGTAACACCCCGGCTAATTTAATTATTTGAGTTTATTAATTTAGGCATTTATATGTTTTGAATTAAAAGTTGAGTAATTAGATGGGGTGGTATTTATAAATATAAGGGGTGTGCATAGTAGTGGCACAATGAGAATTTGAATAAAATGAAAGGGTACCAAAGTCCAACTCATTTTTCTCTCTTTCCCTCTTACCCCTCACGCCTCTCAACTCCCTCTGTCTCCCTCTCATTTGACATTTTTCAGAAAAAGAGTAGAAGGAAAAAGGAAGAAGAAGGAGTTAGGGTTTTGGGGGAAAAGAGTGGAAGTTGAGTGATTCTTCAAAATCTTGCTCTAAGAAGATGAATTGAGTTGAGTTCTTGGCATTTGGGAGAAGAATCAAGTTGCCCTAGGCTGAGCAAAGGGGAGCTCGAAATTGAAGAAGAGAAGAGGAGGAAGGAGATCAAAGCTCCATTTTTGATAGCTCCAAAATCTTGGTTTGTGGTGAGTTCTTCTCACTTAGAGGTTGGGCAACCCATAAGACCCACCACTTAGGGTCTTTTCTTTTGATCTCACTTGTGTATTTTCATGATTTCTGAATTGGAAATGGTTGAAAGGCATGAATGGGTTTGGGTAGGAATGAATGTGCTTAAGTTGATGCATTAATGTTTTGTGGCATGTTGAAGCATGATGGATTGTGTTTTTATATGTCTTATGTCGCTCTTAATCTTGTATAGCAGTCATATGCTTGATTTTGAGTACCAACGTGGTTTGGAATTGGTTTGGATTGAAGAAAAAGTGAGTTGGAAGTTGAAACTATGCAGAAAACACGTTTCTGCATAATTCTGCAGGATTGCGCGTGGCGCGCCTCATAAGTGCGCACGACGCACATCAAAACAGAGCCAAAATGGAGAAATGCGCGTGACGCGCTGTACAAATCTGTAGCGACGCGCACGAAACAACATCTGCGGTAGAAATGCGTGTGACGCGCACCGGGCCTGCGGCGCACATTCTGCAGAAGGTTAACTTCGAGGATTTTATTAAAATATCAAACGAAGTCGGAATTGGGCAAATGACCACTCGTTGGAAAGCTTAGGATGTCTAGTTTCTAAATATAATTTTTATTTTAGAAAATACCCACCTAATTAGTACAGTTTTAAACAACAAGCTACTAGGTTTAGAAAGTTGAACATTAACTTTCCCCCAATTTGAAACTTATGTTTCTCCTTCAATACTTAATGAAAATTAGAGAACTATATGTCCAAATTGAAGAGAAATGTGTCTAGTTTTCAATGGCATAAGAATTATTTCAAGATAAGCCCTATACCGGAAGTTGTGAAATATGCACGATGCGTTCTTTGGCGCGCGTGATGCGCCAGTTTTACCAGAAATGTGTACCTTAACATTTTATGGGCCTTTAAGGCCATGAATACTCAAGTTGAGAGTTCTAAAACATAGAAGATGAAAGGGATATCCTAAGATACCCTTAGATAAGTTATTATTGCATTTATTGTCTGAAAGCTTAGAGAAAGAAATTAGAACTGTTTGATTCGTAGTGGTTCTAATGAGATAAACGTAGTGCGGTGCGGTGTACCACTGTAAGGTAACGATAAGTCCCGACTGTTTACCTTAGTGTGGCAGAGCGGTGTACCACTGTTACCAAACGATAAGTCCCGGCCGTTACTCCGAGGATTGTAAGTACAGAGCGGTGTTCCACTGTGAGGTAACGATAAGTTCCGGCTGTTTACCTTAGTGTAGCAGAGCGGTATACCACTGTTACCAAACGATAAGACCCGGCTGTTACGAGTAATCCTAGTTGTATGTTTAGTCGTTTCACTATAATATTCGGATATTAATGTTATTATGATTTTGGCAAGTGTCTGTGAGGGGTCAGAGGACGACTCACTGAGATTATTTTAATCTCACCCCTTTTCTCTTCTATTTCAGATAAGCAGGTACCGGCTAAGGAGAGATAATGATTCTAGGAGTTTTAAACCTCTAGTTTATATTAGATGTGCATTGTACTTGTCTCTTTTGTTGTTGAGGCAAAAATTGACATTGTATTTTGTAATCTCCCAAGCCTTGGACTTGGATAAAGTTGTAAACTTTATTTATTAGACTTATGGCATAGTTTGTGTTTGGACTTGTAATTTTACAATTCAAGTTTAAATTATTTTGTGTAATTCATGTGCTTTAATGTAAATTGTCTTACTTCAATTACTATGGAAGTACGGGCGTTACACTAAGTGCTTTATTGTTACTGTTTTGGTGGCTAGCTTTATAGGTTTTGATAGATAGAATAAATGGTTTTGATAGGGGAGTAATTTCTATAACCCTTTATAATCTGTCAAATTGTCTTGTTGGATGTTTTCTATTTCCTTGGAAAAGAATATTATGCAATACTGTCAACACTTTATATTACTTTGGTTATTGCAGTTACAAATTTAGATGTACTTCTTTTTTTTAGTTATTTTGCGTCATAAGTTATTTTTGTTAGTATATATAGATACTTATTTCATGAGATAAACCTAAATAAACTCTTCAAAACACTCTGATAGTGAATTGCAGTTTTTCACAGATTTGCCACATGGATCAAATTATCCATACATGGAAGCAAAGAGCAAAGTTCTGGCAGTGGGTGGTGTGGTCATATTATTACATCACTACAAGGATTTAGTTGCTAAGTACACACAACAAGCAAAGCTATCGTTGCTTTTACTTTTGCAGGATTTATGTGTGTGTATATTTGTGCTATTACTTTTGTAGTATACTATATATGCTAAGAATCAAGTAAGATTTAGTACTTCCACACACATGTAGGGCTTCTGTATTGTGATACAATGGAGGCACCAGTAGCTACGATGCATTGGTTAAGGAGGAGCTACAAAAATTACACTGCTAGAGTGATATACTATCAATTTGGGCAGGTTGTAATGGCATATTTTGACTTATAATTAGGTGCAAGAGCTGTAAAATTAATGTTTGGCTTAAATTGATATGTTGGTGATTCAACTTTTGGATCTTTTCTTGCGTTTCTTTCCCCCCCACATGGATAAAAGTAGATAAACGGGA
Organism: Calophaca sinica; assembly: GCA_037113605.1. Lineage (NCBI taxonomy): Eukaryota > Viridiplantae > Streptophyta > Magnoliopsida > Fabales > Fabaceae > Calophaca > Calophaca sinica. The sequence goes on from CM073733.1 coordinate 21,691,662, forward strand.
ATTAATTCCAATTCCCACATGATGAAAAAAAGTAAAATGTCTCGAGAAGAAAATGGTCCTATTTGACCGCTATACATTGCTAACATCAGGAAATAGAATAATTGGTATTCTCGAGTAACCGGCTGAGCCGCTAACGTGGCTAAAGTGGTGATAAATCCCGTCAGTAAAATAGGTCCTAGTAAGCTGATGTTGTAATTCTTGCTCATTTTGAGCTTGATGTAAAATTAAAAAAAAAAGCTTTGAATCCTTGCTCATTTTGCTCATTTCTATGTCAGTATTCAAAAAGCTTTCTGTAAATTTTTTTTAAAAAAAAACGTATTAGTGACCGATTTGGCGACCGATTTTGTAAAAAATTTTACAAAATCGGTCGCTAAAACGGTCACTAACATCGGTCGTTAAAAGCGGTCGCTAAATTCGGTCTCTGAATCGGTCGCTAAATTCGGTCGCCAATTCAGTCGCTGAATTCGGTTGCTAAAGCAGTCTCTACATTCGGTCTCTAAATCGGTCTCTAAGTTCAGTCTCTAATTCGGTCTCTGAATTCGGTTGCTAAAGCAGTCTCTACATTCGGTCTCTAAATCGGTCTCTAAGTTCAGTCTCTAATTCGGTCGCTACATTATCGGTCGCTGAATTGGTGGCTAATACTTAGCGACGAGCGTTTTAGCTACTGATTTTTGGTGGTCGCTAATTCGGTCTCTAAAGTTGATAGCGACCGATTTTTCATCTTTAGAGACCGAAAAATCGGTCGCTAATTGACGTTTTTTTGTAGTGAATTGTCATTCTAAAGTTAGAGGGAGATAATAACTTTATTGTGATGTATGTGCTTAACATAAAATAAATTATTTCTAAGGGAAGAATAAAATGTGAAAAAATAAAAATGATGGATGATGAACTTGCAAAAATAAAACGGTAAAAGCAATTAGGCGGAAAAAATCCTTTGTTTTCACATTTTTACAATATACTACTCCTTCATTGCCAAGCAACTTTCCCACTTAGTACCCATCATGGTTATCAAATCGAGATACGTATCGCGAATCGTTGGCCCTATTTTTTGAATCGTGTATCGTATCGTATCGTGAATCGTAAGATACATAAACATTAAAAATATGTCATTTTAAAGTAAATATAAGTAATATAAGCAAAAAGCATGTACTAATATATCATATAAGAACCTCAAAATAATTCAAGATTTAAGCCATTAATAAAATAATACAGTATAAAAATAGCAAGTGGAACACGTGGGGTAGAGAAGATAGAGTTGTGGACAATAAAATAGGAAGTGGTGGACCAAAGGGGATCAAAACAAAGGAGAAAAGGCAACAACAAAGCAATAGGAAAATAGAAAATGAGAGGAAGACAACGTAACAGTGTGCCTTCTGTAACATTTTTATTTTTGGGTCAAAATATCATGTATTCCTTTCATTGAAACAACTTGAGGCCCAATAGGCCCAACGGAAAAAGGATCTGTCTTACAGCGACAGCATGGTAACAAGATGGAACACACCGCACTAGATCATAGCTCGCCAAACGAAGTACACCTGCACGACCCAACCGGTTCGAACCGTCTTCTTTGGCGAGAGGGCTTTTCAGCGTCGTCTTCTTCGTTAAAGCAGAGAGGAAGCGTCAAAGCGGTCGCGTAACCCGACGGGTCGCGAAAAGCCAGACGTCTCGCCGCGATTCCTCGCAAATCGCGCGACACACCGATTTGCGCGATTCCTCTGCAAATCTCAGCCATGTCCGGAATCGTGCGATTCCTCTGCAAATCGCGATTCACCGATTCAGTTCACGATACGCACGATTCAGGTACGATTCATGACACAAAACGATTGTTTCACCGATTCGTATCGCTGGGGCTTCATTTTGGATCGTTTCGCGATTCGACTCGTGCGATACGCACGATACTAACTACCATGGTACCCATACCATTAGAAGCACTACCAGTCCCAATAATTCCTTGGCAACTGCATCTAGATGATGATTAATCCAGATCTAGTCTCATATCCAACTTCCATTGCGACACTCGACCATAGAAAAACATTAAGCATATAATTAAAGACATGTACCAAATGAAATATTATATATTACACCAATGCTCATATAAAGTTTATCTTAGCCTAATCTAGAATAAACTTAGCCAAACATGGCAAAGGTAAAATAAAAAGCACAAAGAAATGAAATAAAGCAAGATCGAAGCATTGGATCTTCAATATAAGAAGTTAACTACTTAAATATTGGTGATGGAGGATAAGAAATGGAATAAATGTACTGGATTATTCAAAAATATCAAGTGGTATCTTTGACCAAATAGCAACTAAAGTTTAAACTGAGCCGTCTTAAACATTTTGGGGGCCCTGTTCTAATCTAAAAAATTGGGCCCCTAATAAAAAAAGATAATTTTAATAATTAAATATTATTTCAAAAAAATGACAATCTTAAATATTATTTCAAAAAGAGCAATTGTTCTAATAAATGCAAAGAAGATTATTAAAATCCTACCAATACAACTTTAAGCTAATATCAACCTTCTAGCTACTTAAAAAGAGCCATCCTTCTAACACTTTTTGAAGCAAATTCATCAACCAAGTCTTCATATTGTATTGTCTCTAAAAGATCATTCTCAACTGCTATCAATGCTAATCCATTAAGTCTTTCCTGTAACATGGTAGACCACAAGTAAGACTTCAACGACTTCAATTTTGAAAAACTTCTTTCTGCAGAAGCAACTGTCACCGGAATAGTCAATAAAATTCTATATGCAATAATTGTATTAGGAAAACAATCTAAGCCTTTCAAAAATCTTAATATATCAATAGGTCCTATTTTTTCTGCAGGAAATATTTCTCTTAGTAACTTTAACTCCACAAATAATTCATTCCCATCAATATCAGATTGCTCATTATGTTTCAATGCCTGTTCAAAATGACTACAACAAGACATCAAAGTTGCATCGTCCAATGATTGTAACTTGTGAGAAGTAAATAAGAAACCAAAAATACTTTCATACTCTTGGTATTGCTCAAATCTCTTATTAAGAGAAACAACGGCTTGATCAACAAGGTAAAGAAAATAATTAACCCTAAAAGATTCCTCTCCAGATAGCTCAACTGATGGGGTATTCAAATTCTCATCAAACTGTCTTTTTCTTCTAATTATACGCTTTTGAGGAAATACTGGGTCGATATTCAATTCAATAGCAATTTCCTTAGCATTATCCAATGCATTATAAAAACCAGTTTCTCTATATCCCTCAAAAAATGAAATCAACCCCTTTCTTTTTTCCATAGCAACATCAATAAGCATATCCTTTGATTGTAAAAGCTTGCTAACCAAATTAATTGCGGATAATATTTCAAACCAAATAATTATAGCCATTAAAAACTCAAAATCGCCAAGCTCATTTGTTGCTAAGGATTTAGCTTCACTTCTTATTTTAGAATCGAGATCCTTTTCCGACACTTCAAGTAAAGCTTCTCTAAAATCTGACATTTGAGCTCTTATAGCTTTGACACTATCTACACGACTCTCCCAACGAGTGGATGACAATGATTTTGGAGTCAACCCTTTTACATTATCTTTCAAAATTTGCCATCTCTTAGTAGAATTGGCAAAAATTGTATAAATACGTTGAACAACTCCAAAAAAATCTTGTGCTTTAGTACAAGAGTTAGCCATATCACACAATGCCAAATTAAGACTATGACAACCACAAGGAGTATAAAAGGCTCTCGGATTTATGTCTAAAAATCTTTTTTGTACACCTTGATGTTTTCCTTTCATATTTGACCCATTATCATAACCTTGTCCTCGCACATCAAATAAGTCAAGATCAAGATTTTTCAATTCATTTTGTAAAACATCAAAAAGCCCTTGGCCAGTTGTATCATTCACATTCAAAAATCCTAAAAAAGATTCATCAATGCTAACAGAATTTGAAGAAACATCTACATATCTTATTATCAAAGACATTTGCTCTTGGTGACTAACATCAGGAGTACAATCAAGTATCACTGAGAAATACTTTGCTTGTTTGATTTTTCTAATGATTTCAGTTTTAATTGCGTATAAGCAAAAGTATTAACTCATTTTGGATGTTATGTCCAAGATAATGAATGTGAATATTATCATTTGTAATACGTCTAACATGTTCTTGGACAATTGGGTCAAATTCTGCTAACATTTCAATTAAGCCCAGAAAATTGCCATTGCTATTTTGGTACAATCTCTCATTAGAACCACGAAAGGCCAAACTATGTTTAGCAAGGAATTTCACTATTGAAATAATTCTTTTTAAAACATTTTTCCAGTGATCCTTTTCTTTCTCAATTAGTCTTTGATTCGTTTTATCAATAGTCTGATTATTTTGCAGTCTTTGACGCAACTCATACCAAGTAGTCATATTCTTAACATGTTCCATGGCTGTCTCATGCTCTCTAAGTCTTTCACCAACATGTGCCCAATCACTAAAACCCTCATTTGTTAATTGGCCTCTACCAATCCCTATTTTAAAAACTTTACAACAAAAACAAAATACTCTATCAAGCTCTTTCGAATAAACAAGCCAATCTCTATCGCACTTCTCTCCATTTGATAAAACTCTAATATATAAATTAGCCGTAAAGCGTCTAGAAAATTTATCTTTAGGACCATTCACAACAGACAAATCTCTTTTAGGACCCTTTGTAACTAATAAATCAATCATTTTAGAATCAAGAGCATCCCAATTTCTTGGATCAAATATATCAAACGAATGTTCAAATGGATTTGCTTGCTCTAATGGATTATCATCTTCATTATCAAGTGAATTATTCAAATTAACACCATCACCATTTTCAGCATCAACATTTAGATTGTTCAAATTATCATTTTCAATGGGCACTTCACCTCTATTTTCCGGATCAATACTTTCATTCTCCATATTATTATTCTCAGTAGTAACCATTGTTTCAAGAATTTCAACATCAACATTATCAACATTCTGATTTTCAACAGGAATTTGTGGTTCTTTTCTAAAAAAATTATCAAGAGCTCCTCTTTGAGATTGAGCTAACTCTTCAAGTCTTTTTTTTCTTACGCTTCTCATATCCAGATTCATACTTTCTAGGAGGCATAGTAAAAAAGACTAAGGTAAAGAAAGAAACAACCTGGATTTAGAAGAGGCGGTGCCTGTACCACTGTGCTGATGCTTCCGTGAATCTGTGCGGTACAATTCTGGTAATGTTAATAAAAATTGATTAATAACTGTAGACAAATACATTGAATTTTGTTGTTTTAATTATTTTTCCAACTAGAATTTGTCATTTTTCTGTCATCCCCATTTGCTAAGAGACAAATATTAAAAAATACTATATATTTTAATGGATCCGTGCATTCTCCTTCCTTGTCTTGGTCAATCACTGACACTGTGCAAACCAAAGTGACTGACTTGGTCAATAACTTGCTTTGTTGGTCAATAACGTGTTGTTATCATCACTATTTGTCTATTCAATATTACTGAATCAATAACCCACAAAAAAAAAGTAAAAAACCAATGGTTTACAATTTAAGCAATGTGCAAACGCCAAACGGTGAAACGGTCCAAAGCGCCGGAAATGCAAACCTGAAAACAGACACAGTGAAAGGCGCACAGACGAAGGGCGAGCGAAGGGCGCAACGCAGGCGAAGGGCGAGCGAAGGCACGAAACCAGGAACGAAGGTCGAACTTAAACAGCTCTGCCTCTACAGCTCTACTGCAGTACTGCTCTTCGACAGTTCGACGAAGAAGAGGAACCAGGAAGAAGAGTCTTCGTCTTCGAAAGAGCCAAAGAGAAAGAGGAATATCAAGAGAAGAAGAGGAATCAAGAGAGGATTCGGTTAGGGTCACAAACGAAGAAATTTAATTTTTAAACGTTGCTCTCTGCCTCTCCGAATCCCTTAATTTTCGACGATTTTTGTTTTTCTGTGACGATTCTTCTGCTTCGAGATTTTTTTTTTTTTTTTTCAGAGCTTGGAATCTGAATGACTGAATCTACCCTGTTTTTTTTTTTTTTTGGGTCGTGGTAATTTTGGAGCCCCAAATTTTGGGCCAAAATTGGGCTAAATTTAAGGCCCTGTGCTGTAGCACTGTTTGCACAGCCACAGGGCCGGCCCTGTTTAAAATACGACATATTTAACGACTTAAATATTGGCGATGGAGGATAAGAAATGGAATAAACGTGATGGACTACATAAAAACATCAAATGGCATCTTTGAGTAACCAAAAAGCTAGCTTAAGTTTAAAATATGACCTTTTTATAGATGTTGCAGCATTCAGACTTGACGAGGTCTCATCAGTCAAACGGTTTCTCACCTCTTTCTTTCTTTTCACTTCTTTTTTACCCTCATTTTCTAATCTTAACCAAAGAAAACATTAGGCTATTTGCTTTTGTGTTTCTCTTCAGCTTGACTTCGTCTTTTTATTTTCGAAAATGATAAATGGTTCCAAGCATCCCTGCACCAAACTTTACAAATTTATTTGCACCCTTTGATCATGATTCCTCTCTGTTTTGTTTTGTTTGTTATTTATTAACAAACATAAAATATATAGCTATAATTAAATTTGATTCTACTCTAATTATAGTGTTTTGTGTACCCGGCTGGGGATAACTTTTGTCTTGCAATTAAACTAGGTTTACACCAGCTGTCTCCTTTATGTGCTGCCGTGATGGAGACCTCCATTGCATTAATCATTAGCTCACGACGTAAGCAGTGGCGGATCTTGAACGAAAACTTTAGGGGAAGGCAAAAGATAATAATCTATTCATAAGAAGTATGATGTTTAACTTGAACATAAACAATGCTCAAACCAAGATTTTCTCCATAAATAAGTACAAAACCCAAAAAATTTGGAACATAATTACGTCATGTATAAAACTACTATTAGAATACAATCAAAATTCAAATATAAAATATAAACAAGAAACATTTCCTTTCCCTAACAAAAATTGACATTTAAAACTAAGAAACAAGAGTATTTACATAGAAACAATAGGGATAAGTATGATCGTGATATTCATAGATTACGAAATGCAAGTTTTTTATTTTACATGTATAGTTAACATAACCAAATTCTTTTTTTTAATCCAAAAATTAATTTCACTCATATCCTAGATGGCAAACAATATCAACTAAAAATAATATATAAATTGTTCCAGTAAAACAAGCAAAAGTTTGCTTTTTTTTTTGGGTCAGAAAGATGTTTGTATTAAACCACGACAAAAGCGCAAAACCCAAAGGCCCAATACACATAGTCCATATAGTAAGACCAACAACACATCAATGGACTACCATGAACCCTCAAAAGCAGGGGAGTATCCTAGACTAAAAACTAGTTAGAGAGGATATTGAAAGTACACGACTAAGTACAGGATCTCTCTCGAACTCCCTTTCTCTACCTTAGACCTGAAAGAAAACCGAGACCACCGCTGAAGTGTCGATCTCAGCTCTACCATGCTCAGACGCCATATGAATGGAATTACGATGTAGATCCGCAGTGACTGGAGACGAAGAACCCTGTAAACTCATCATCACCGGTTGAAGCTCTATAGAGTCAGAGAGCATTTGAGATGTTCGGAGGAGATACTGAGGTCCAGAGCAGAGGTAGGCTTCGATTGAAAGAGAAAAAGAGACATGGGCTTGGCGGGTCAAACCGCGTTGAAACCTCCCTTTTCGCCTTGCGCAGCTTCTTGCTCGCTCGCTCCTCTTTCCCTGCTTCACAGCTGCTCCTTGTGCAACCTCTGTTTCAGTTGATTTTCGAGCATATAAAAAAAAATAAAAATAAATTGAGGGGTGCAGTGGTGCCTTCCCGCTCCTGAGAAGGTCCGCCACTGGTCGTAAGCCTTCCAAGTTCCAACCATGCTATATTAATTGTTTATTGTTGTAAATATATGTATTTATGGATGACTATCTATCATATCTTAGAATATTATGTAATTGCTCCTCATTTATAATTCCCTTATTTGGCTCATAAATTGATAGTCAAATACATTTATAAATAGGAGCATTAGGTTTTGTCATTCGGTACACTTTTGGAGAAATCACTAATACAAATATCAGAGCTTGTTCCTGAAGAACGAGCCGACGAATCCTGGTTCCTGAAGAACTAGTCTTTGACTTCATATCTCTATCGTCTTCTTCTTCTTCTTCTTCTTATTTTCTGATTCTTTTATAACACGTTATCAGCACGATTAAGTCTCTACCGGTGTAGCAAAGTATTTTTGTGTGTTTCTTTTCAAGGTGAGAATTTATTTATTATCATAACTATATGATTTTTTAAACAAAAGAAAAGTTTTTTTTTTGTTGTTGTTTGCTAGAACCACGTTTTCCAAAAAAAAAAATTATCCTACGGTTGAAGGGAAAACAAGAAAAGAGAAGAAAGGAAATTACATTGCTAGGCCCACATGTTTTTTTGTTGTTGTTCTTCGACTCCATATTATAATTTTATCAAAATATATTTGTTTTCTTTTGATCTTTGTTTGGATCTTGCAGTTTCGTATCAATGAGTTGGTTTTTTTTTTATTTTTATTTTTTCCAATCTTTCGTTTCATTCACAACGTGATTAGTTTTTCTTTCCATGTGTACTATTTTCCTTCCATATAGCAATATATTGTCAGCAATTGTTTTATTTGTGTTATTGATATTTTATTTTATATTTCCACCGCTATTGTTTGGTCTTGAAGCACCAATGCTAATATTGTTTCACGAATATTGCTTGTTATTGGTCCAGAAGTACCATTACTAATATTGCCTACTATTGGTCCTGAAGTACCAACACTAATTTTGCCTATTATTGGTCCTGAAGTACCAATGGTAACATTTTATCTATGATTGGTCTTGAAGTACCACGTTAAATGAATAACCAAAATCATTGCCTTTTATTGGTCCTGAAGTACCAATTTACAATTGTTTCTAGTAATCGGTCCAGAAGCACCAGATTACAATCGTAAAAACAATTGCGTAAAACTTAATTTTGATTTTTTTTACGTCGATTGATTTTTTAGTGCAGTACTAATTTAAAAAGGAAATTGGATAGTAAAATACTTTTTACTTTATTTCTTTACTATTTCCTAGATATATGATATAATATTGTTCATTTTTTTCTAGTGTGTTACAATGTCGAATCTCACAAAGCTTGAATTCATCGCTCTTGATATTTTTGGAAGAAATTATCTGTCATGGGTACTTGATGCTGAGATTCATCTCAATGCTATGAATCTTGGAAATACCATTAAAGAAGGAAACCAGACATCCTTGCAGGATCGCGCAAAAGCAATGATTTTTCTTCGACATCATTTACATGAAGAATTGAAAACGGAGTACCTTACTATTAAGGACCCATTAGCCCTTTGGAATAATTTAAAGGAGAGATTTGAGCACCAAAGAACGGTGATACTTCCAAAAGCTCGGTACGATTGGATACACTTGCGGTTACAAGATTTCAAAACCGTAAGTGAATATAATTCAGCATTGTTTAAAATTAGTTCTCAAATGAAATTATGTGGTGAAAAAATTACTAATGAAGATATGTTAGAGAAAACATATTCAACTTTTCATGCCTCGAATGTGCTCCTGCAGCAGCAGTATCGAGAACGTAGGTTTACCAAATACTCTGAGCTAATTTCTTGTTTACTTGTGGTTGAACAAAATAACGAGCTTTTGATGAAACCATCAGTCTCGTCCAACAGGCTCAACACCATTCCCTGAAGTGAATGTGGCATTTTCTCAAGGACGTGGACGAGGTCGTGGTGGAAAAAGGGGTTGTGGAAGGAAAAATTCTTGGACCCGTACTATTCCTCCTGCAAATTTTGAAAGAAATGGTGCTGAAAGAAACCAAAAGAAATGGGCCAGAAATGGGGAAAACTCCGGACACAACCAGAAAGTGCAAAACAATTTGCTATAGATGTGGGGCAAAAGGCCATTGGTCTCGACTATGTCGCACCCCAAAACATCTGGTTGATCTTTATAAGGCATCTCAAAAGGCAAAAGGAAAAAATATTGAAGCAAACTTCTCTGAATCTATTAACAAAGAGATTTCAACAGATGTGGATTTTGATGTCGCTAATTTTTTCGAAGACCCCAACGGCAAAATTGATCACTTAATTGGGGATGGAAATGTTTACTATTAAGATGTCATTTAGTCTAGAAACTATCATATGCTTAAGTTTTATTTGTTTTTGCTATTTGGATATTTTCATATATTAAAGCTTATTTATGTTATTTGAATTTTGTCATATTTTATGATTAATATTAAGTTTCACGTCATGTTATAATTTTCTTTCCTTATCCCTAAAATATATTTTTTATGTTATTAGATATTGCAAAATACTCTCGATAATATGGAGGAAGACATGTTTAGTAGACAGTGGTACAACCCATACAATTCTTCGTGATAAGAAGTATTTTGTGCAATTAACATTAGCTGAAATTAATGTTAATACAATATCTTGAACTGCAAATATGATTGAAGGCTCCGGAAGAGCATGTGTTATATTCCCAAAAGGGACAAAATTATGCATTGATGATGCGCTGTATTCTAGTAGATCCCGAATAAATCTACTAAGTTTTAAAGATATACGTCGCAATGGATATCATATTGAAACAAAAAATGAGGGAGATTTGGAATATCTCTATATTACCTCTAGAACTTCAAATGAAAAGTTCATCTTGGAGAAATTTCAAAGTTTCTCATCGGGGTTATATTTTACAAAAATAAGGATGACCGAGTCAAATTATATGCACCGGAAGTGCCCAGATCTTAAGACTTTTATGCTTTGGCATGATCGTCTTGGTCATCCTGGTTCAACTATGATGCTACGTATCATTGAAAATGCACATGGTCACTTATTAAAAGATCATAGACTTCCTTTACCCAATGATTATTTTTGTACTTCTTGTGCTCAAGGTAAATTAATTGTTAGACCTTCTCCGTCTAAATTACCTTTGGAGTCCCCTTCTTTTTTACAGAGAATACAAGGTGATATATGTGGCCCAATTCACCCACCTTGTGGGCCTTTCAGGTATTTTATGGTTTTGATTGATGCTTCTACTCGATGGTCACATGTTTGTTTGCTTTCAACTAGAAATGTTGCTTTTGCTAAATTTCTGGCTCAAATAATAAAATTAAGATCAAGTTTTCCTGACCATCCTATCAAAACTATTCGTCTAGATAATGCAGGTGAATTTACTTCAAAAGCATTTTATGACTATTGCTTATCAATAGGAATTAGTGTTGAACACCCAATTACGCATGTTCATACTCAAAATGGTTTAGCTGAATCTTTCATTAAACGTTTACAACTTATTGCTAGACCCATGCTTATGAAATCAAAACTTCCTGCATCTGCTTGGGGACATGCTATTGTGCATGCTGCATCTTTGATTCGCATCCGACCATCTGCATATCACAAGTTTTCACCTTTACAACTTGTTTTTGGCCAACAACCTGATATATCTCATCTTAAAATTTTTGGTTGTGCTGTATATGTACCTATTGCACCCACTCAGCGTACTAAAATGGGTCCACAAAGACGCCTTGGAATCTATGTTGGTTTTGATTCTCCATCTATCATTAGATATCTAGAACCTTTAACAGGGGATCTTTTTAGAGCAAGATTCTTAGATTGTCAATTTGATGAATCAGTATTCCCCCCATTAGGGGAAGAAAAGGGTAAAGGAATACAAGTGCAAGAAGTTTGTTGGAACGCACCAATGTTATCCATGTTGGATACACGCACAAATCAATGTGAACTTGAAGTTCAAAGAATAGTTCATTTGCAAAATGTTGCAAACCAGTTGCCAGATACTTTTACAAACACCCAAAAGGTCACTAAATCACATGTGCCAGCTGCAAATGCTCCTGCACGGTTGGTTGTCCCTGAAGGACAACCTGCAAGTATGGCAGCCAATGAATGCAAAGCATGCCAGAAGCGTGGTAGACCTATTGGGGCTAAGGATATCGTTCCCCGCAAGAAAAAGGGAGTAAAAGAATTGCAAAGTGACACTCCAGAAGAGGTCAACACGAACATAGATCAACAAACCCATATTTTCAAAGAGGTAACCCCAGAAGTGGTCCCCGTACTGGCAAATCATGAGATCTCATTAACATCCAGAAATATGAAAGAAAGGAATAAAGTTATTGTTGATAATGTGTTCTCATATGCACTTGCTTCTGATATAATAAATGATAATGAGTCTGAGCCTCAAACTGTAGAAGAATGTCGACATCGAAATGATTGGCTAAAGTGGAAAGAGGCAATACATGTTGAGTTAGACTCATTAGCCAAACATAAAGTATTTGGACCAGTAGTCCAGACACCCGAAGATGTCAAACCTGTTGGATATAAGTGGGTTTTCGTACGTAAAAGAAACGAATTGAATGAAATTATGAGATACAAGGCACGACTTGTAGCGCAAGGTTTCTAACAAAGGCCGGGTATAGATTATGAAGAGACATATTCCCCGGTTATGGATGCAGTCACTTTTAGATTTTTGATTAGCTTGGCAGTCTCTGAAGGACTGGACATACGCCTAATGGACGTAGTGACAGCTTACTTATATGGGTCATTGATACTGACATTTATATGAAAATCCCTGAAGGATTTAAGATGCCTGAAGCATGCAATTCAATACCTCGACAGAAGTACTCTGTTAAATTACAAAGATCCTTATATGGACTAAAGCAATCAGGACGTATGTGGTACACTCGTTTGAGTGAATATCTATTGAAAAACAATTATGAGAATAATCTTGTTTGCCCCTGTGTTTTCATCAAGAAAGCAGTGCAGACTTGCCATAGTAGCAGTATATGTTGATGATTTAAATATAATAGGGACTCCAGAAGAGATCTCTAAGACTGTAGAATACTTAAAAGGTGAATTTCAAATGAAGGATCTTGGAAAGACAAAATTTTGTCTTGGTCTTCAAGTTGAACATTCCACAAGTGGAATATTTGTTCATCAATCTTCTTACATTGAAAAGGTTCTGAAACAATTCTATATGGACAAAGCTTATCCATTAAGCACTCCAATGGTCATTCGTTCACTTGATGTGAAAAAAGATCCTTTTCATCCACGAGAAGATGATGAAGGAATTCTTGGGCCCGAAGTACCATATCTTAGTGCCATTGGAGCACTTTTGTACCTTGCAGATAGCACCAGACCTGACATTGCGCATTTACAGTAAACTTGTTAGCAAGGTTTAGTTCGGCACCAACCCGAAGACATTGGAATGGAGTCAAACAAGTCCTTCGTTACCTTCGTGGTACATCTGACATGGGTTTATTTTACGCAAGTGGAGTAAAGTCAGAGTTGGTAGGATATCTTTGATCTTTGGATACCTTTCTGATCCTCATAAAGCCTGATCACAAACAGGTTATGTCTTCACGTATGGAGAAATCGCTATATCTTGGAGATCTGTGAAGCAAACAATCACTGCCACCTCATCAAATCATTCAGAAATACTAGTTATTCATGAAGCAAGTCGAGAATGCATATGGCTAAGAACCATGACCCAGTATATTAGAGGAGCATGCGGATTGGTGAAAGAAGATAACAAGCCAACAACATTGTACGAAGATAATGCAGCGTGCATTGCACAAATTAAAGGTGGCTACATAAAGGGTGATAGAACAAAACACATTTCACCAAAATTCTTCTATACTCATGAACTCCAAAAGAAAGGGGATGTTGATGTTTGCAAAATTCGTTCAAGTGATAACCCGGCAGATCTATTCACAAAAGCCCTTCCAACTTCAACTTTCAAGAAGCACGTGCACAACATTGGAATGCGCCAACTAAATGACTTTATTTCTTGAGGGGAAGTGTATCACTATGAATATGTACTCTTTTTCCTTCGCTAAGTTTTTATCCCACTTGGTTTTTCTTAGCAAGGTTTTAATGAGTCATATTCATAGCGTATAGTCATCCAAGGGGAAGTGTTGTAAATATATGTATTTATGGATGACTATCTATCATATCTTAGAATATTATGTAATTGCTCCTCATTTATAATTCCCTTATTTGGCTCATAAATTGATAGTCAAATACATCTATAAATAGGAGCATTAGGTTTTGTCATTCGGTACACTTTTGGAGAAATCACTAATACAAATATCAGAGCTTGTTCCTGAAGAACGAGCCGACGAATCCTAGTTCCTAAAGAACTAGTCTTTGACTTCATATCTCTATCGTTTTCTTCTTCTTCTTATTTTCTGATTCTTTTATAACATTCTTTTATAACATTCACTTCTATTTTCTATATTAAGCCACGTTTCCATTACCACCTCTGCTTTTATTTGCGGGTGGCTGAAACATATTTTTCCACCTACCAACCAAGGTCATGTGCCTAGCTCCTGTTTTTTGTGTTCCCTTCACAAAAATACGGTTACTTTTTTAAAATGGTACAATGAGATAGTTTTGTAATGCATCCTTGAATAATTTTTAACAATTTTTTTTATATATTTTAAGTGAAAATAGCAAGAAGATAAAACTATTTCTAAGTTTTGTCAGTGCATTTATTTTAGGAATTCTTTACCATAAAGAATGACATTGATATATTTCTAGTGGACATCTCATCTCGTCTTTAATGTTGCTGATTTGGATCCCCCCCCCCCCCCCACTTCTTTCTTTACTGCTACTTTTTATGCATGATGGCTGATGTTTCTTGTGATTTATTTGGAGCATAAAAAAGAGAAAGATCTAATGGTTCAACGTGTAGATCTGGTCACACCTTTTAAAAGCACCTATCATTTCTTAATAAGTAAGAAAAAATTGCAGTTTCTGTAACAATCTACAATCTACTGCTATACAGCTCCCGGTGAATGACGCAAAGAGGCATGCAATGATAAAAATGTGTTGTCGACGTGAAGTAATTATCTGGAAGATTTATAGAATCTTATCTAAAATGTAGCGCCGTCGTGATATTTCGGTTGTCCCATTGATATTCTATTTTTTATAAGTAAAATATATATGTTGGTTATCAAAAGCACTCAAAAGGTATAAAAAACTAACTATTAATTGTTTTGATACAACTTCAAGAAAATAAAATATTACATAAAACAAGTAAAAAACTACCGCAACATTGAAATGTTCAAACTAAACCAGCAAATTACATAGAATTATAGTAAAAATATATAGTTATACGTGTATCCAAGGTAGTCAAAATCGAGATTATACGCATCATTGGAAAGGGATATAAAATCGTAAATCGTGAAATCGTAACAATAATCATAAGATTATACAAAATTCATAAAACACACACACACATATATATATATGACACATATATATTCACACTTCATCAAATACTTAAGTTAAAATTGATAAGTCATAACTCATAACACACAACTAATATGTCATAAGTATCTCCATCTATTGAAATTCCATGCTTCCAAGCCACATCGCTCCTATTTCCAGGAGCATTCTTTGGCTTGATTCTACAACTAGGGACAGAAATGAGTTCAACAAGCCACATCACTCCTATTTCCAGGAGCATTCTTTGGCTTGATTCTACAACTAGGGACAGAAATGAGTTCAACAGGCCACATCACTCCTATTTCCAGGAGCATTCTTTGGCTTGATTCTACAAATAGGGACAGAAATGAGTTCAACAGATCCCCCGGCCATTAAAATGAAGCAAAGACAGAACAAGGACATCAACAACAAGTCACAAAACAAAGACTGCAACAAACAAATTGAGGGTAATAAGGAATAAAATTCTACAAAGAATACTAACAGGACAAAAAATTCTACAAAGAATACGTATTGGGTATTAGGAATTAGAGGGGGAAAAAATACAAATTGTTTGCAAAATAAAATTTGAAGAAAGAAAGATCACCCTGTTTGAAAAGAGCAACAAGGGGTGCTTAAATCAGAGAAGCGATCATAAACTCCTTCCTTACCCCCTGTTTTCGAAAGATGCAGAGAATAAGGTGGAAATATAGGAATGGAGAAGGAACTGACCTTTGGGTCGCGAAGAAGAGAACCGTGGTCGCGCAGAAACGAGAGAGAACCGTGGTCACAGTCGCACAGAAACGTGGTCGCATGGAACAGTAACACGAGCGAGAGAGAAGCTCTGGTTCGTAGTTTCAGTCGCGCGAGGGAGACGAAGGAACAGGAACGGGTTCTCAACAGTAAAAAAAACCCTAAAACCCGTTTATTTTAAAAAAAGGGTCGAACCGGGTCATGTAACCTGCGATTTAAAAAACACAACCTGCGACATGTTAACCTAATGGGCTGCGAACCCGGCCCAAAGGACATTGTCCCTGTCAAGCAGGTCATCGTCTTTGTCAAGCTTGAACGCAGATAAACGCTGATCACGTGATTTTACGATTTCCGGCTCCGATTCCACCCGATTCCACCATTTTCCGATTTCGCTCAAGACCATAATCGCTTAGAGGTTGCAAAATCGTAAAAACGCATGATTATACGTTTTTAATCGCGATTTTGACTACCATGCGTGTATCTATCAAATCGAATATATAACAACATCTCTAAGTAAATTTTTTTTAGTGCCACATAAAAAATGGGGCCCTATGCAATCGCACACCCCAGACACTCTCAGAGCCACCACTAAAATGACGACATACATAAAATAGAACATAATGTAGCTAGCAATGTTCATTATCTATTTGTATTACTTGATTTCCCTTCTATAACATTTGGGTTTACCTAATACCAAGGCTGGTCGGTACGAGAGGTAAGAGCCTGATTCCCCTGAACAAGTGGTCAAGGATTTCAATCCATTTTTTTATAAATAAAAAAAACTTGGTTGGGAAGGAATTGCTCATTTCATGTGTCTTCAAATTCCTCTGCAGCATTCTATGCTGTTAATGACGGTAGACATTTCACATCCAACACACATATAAAAAAGGGGGGGTTTACCCGATCCCTGATGATGATGAACCAAAGGGTAGCCAAGACCCAAAAAAGATACATGAATAAGACCTTAAATTCTGAAAACCCATATTATTCCTAGTGTGTGTAAATCGAACCCAGTACGCTGATTAAATAATGAGTACTGTGTATTGAAAAGTGTCACAGATCATATCTTACGTTATTTTAATACAAACTTCTATATATTGAATTTGTCCTCCTTACGAATGCATTTTCTCATTTATAAGAAAAATTTATGGAGTAATGATATTTTGTCAACCAAAATTTGGCAATTTTTGTGACAATTTTTAAGTGGTTAATGCAGTTCAAATACGTGGTTAAATGGTTAATGGATATATCAAGTGTTGAAACTCATTAACCATCAACGTACATTCATTAACCACGAATTTGAACGTGATTAACCACGAATTTGTACCACGTTCCAAGTGTTCAACTACATGTAGATTTGAACACCCGAAAATCGTGGTTAATCACGTTCAAATTCGTGGTTAATGAAGTTACGTTGATGATTAATGAGTTTCGACATCTGGTATATCTATTAATCATTTACTGAATGTAATTAACCACGTATTTGAACAGTATTAACCACTTAAAAGTTGTCGCGAAAGTTGTCAAATTGTGTTGTTTTCTTGCTGCAGCAAATTTAGATTCCTCGAGAATATATAACTATTTTTTTTGTGTTTTTTAATTCAATACCCACATAGCACAAAAAAAAAATATTAATCCAATCGATAAAAACCTGAAGCGTTTACCGAATTGCCAGCAAGTGAACAAGTGTGGTGATGCATGAACATTTACACCATAAAACCGAGATATGAAACAAAATTTCTTGATATGCTATACAAGGTAACTGTTGAGTTTCATATCATAAACACTACCGTGAATATTTTGGTAAACATTTTAGTTACAACTCACAAAATCACATATGGAACGATAAAACAATAAGATTTTTCCCCCTTTGGGTGTTAACAACAGTGATAGATAACATACACAAACCATATATTTTAGGATGAGGAATGTTAAGGACACTTTCTCTGACATTCTCTCTTAAACACTCTCTTAATGACTGGGCTGCATCACATTTTTTTTTCCAAAATCAACTATTAGATTAAAAGTTACTATCATATAAATCATATCTGTAAATTTTAATATTAATCTATGATTATTTGTTATGTCATCAAGATGTGTCAAGATTAACGTTATTTGTAATTACACCGTTGACGTTAATCTTTACGCATCTTGATGACATAACAAATAATCATAGATTAATGTTAAAATTTATAGATATGATCTATATATGATAGTAACTTTCAATCCAATTGTTGATTTTGAAAAAAAAAAGTGTGACGTGGCCCAATCATTGAGAGAGTGTTTAAGAGAGAGTGTACTTAACATTTCTTATTTTAGGATTTTAATACATTATAATTATTTATTTTTCACCTTCAATTTCTCCTACTTTGCCTCCTATCAGATACACACGATGCAGAATTTGGGAGAGGATGTGCGTTCCAATTGGCAAGTAAAGGAATTAACTAAAGTGCGTTTGAGAACCGGTGTAGCGGGGTCTACCCTAAATCGAGAAAGAATGCCATAAAAATAAAGGTGTCAATGTCATCTCATTTGCTAAAGATTAAAGTCATATGGTGGGGACAAAGATCTATGACACACATCCCAATAAACTTCTCTCCATTAACACTTACATTTTTTGGGAAATTTTTTTTTGACAACCAAACTATTACTCCCTCGAGTGTTCTAAAATTATTGATATTTAAGGTTAATATATACAGATTAAGAAATAATAAATTAATATATATTTATATTAAAATATTTTTATTTAATCTCTTGATATTTGTCATTAATTGTATTACTAATTTTTAAGTTTTCTCTCCCAGCAAACGGTATAATTAGAAAAAAAAAACATTAATTAGACATTGAATTTCTAAAACTTCAATAGTAGTTTTGGAATTGAAGAAATATACACCTTGAGAGAGATAGATATAAAAGAGAGAGAAGTGATAGATGTAATAAATAGGTGATATAATAAGAAAAGAAAAATAGAAAGAACGAGAAATGTCAGATGAGTATTGATTTTGTGGGAGTTTTCAAAAATCAAAACTCCACTTTTTCTCTCGATTCATACCACAAATCGGATTCACTCATCATAAAAATTCATTCCCTTTTAATCCCTTTGACCAGAATTCAGAACTATACACAGGTTCAAGATATTTTCACCTAAGATTCTAAAGACTAAGATCTATGGATCCCAGAGGTATATACATACAATATCCAATTCAGCCTCAACGCTTCCCACCTCTTCTCTTAAACACCGACTTGAGAAATAACAAACAAGCAATCAAGAATCCCAAAGCCGCAACCCCTCCAACTGCAAGAGCCACTGTCCTCTCTGTGTGTGGATGCCCCCCTGACCCTGATCACATCAAACAAAAAAATTCAGACTTTATAACTAAATAAATTGTGACCAAACAAACAACCACAATCAAAGATGCAAATCTTACAAAAATAACCCACCTACCCAGATCCTAGAATTCACTCCCCCAATGCCCCAACCCCACTTCTCATATCCCCTAATGGCATTTGGCCCAATATTTAAATCTAACTAGACAAAGAACCTACATCAATACTTCACAAACTCCAATCATATAATCATATAATAAATATTTTAAAAACCGAACTAGAAATCGAGCCGGTTAAACCTCTAGTAGGTCATGTTTCAATTGTTTTAAACAATTTGAAATGGCATAAACCAGAGGTTGAATCTCTCAAATAACCGAACTATAGACATGACTGGTTCCGGTTTAACTGTTGAACTATCTCGTTTGGTTTTTAAAACATTGATACAATGTACGGAAATAATACATTGCATTTTTTTTTTCCAACCTAAAAAGATAATGAATTTCTATTATAATACGAGTACATCATACTCGACTTGAATCATAGGGTGTAAACCAAAACAACTTCTAAAATTTCTTTCAGAAATAAGCACAAACACATATAGAACACATTCTAATGATCAAAAGGCGAGAAAAAAGAAACATCGGAAAACAAGGGAAAGAAGATAGATGAATACCTGAAGAGGAGG
Source organism: Calophaca sinica (assembly GCA_037113605.1). Classification (NCBI taxonomy): domain Eukaryota; kingdom Viridiplantae; phylum Streptophyta; class Magnoliopsida; order Fabales; family Fabaceae; genus Calophaca; species Calophaca sinica. The sequence continues at coordinate 21,711,664 of CM073733.1, forward strand.
AGGAGGAGGAGGAGGAGGAAGAAGACACGGCGGGCACTCCATTGGGGTAAAAGCTATAACTGAGATAGCAACTAAACAGATAAATCTGTGCAGAAATTGAGTCACCACACTCTTGTTTAGCCTGTTCCTCAGCACTCTTAACACAATCCCCACAATCATCGTTTCCCAAATTACCCTCACACTGTCCCAACACATAGAGAGACATGTAGCTCCCCGTATAGAACAAGCTCCCACTACTCTTCACTCCATTCTCCACCATTCCAAACGCCGAGTCCCTCCTTTGTTCGAAGCCACCACCATCACTAACCTTCTTAGACCCGCAAAGCTTGTATAACAATTGAGTCTGTGGAACCTGCTTGAACCCGACAACCTCGTACCTCAGGTAACACCCGCTGAGCTGTACCCTCGCCGCTGCCACGTCACCACAGAGCTTACCCAACATGCCGGGAATCTTGTTAACGCAGAGGTAGCAATCGGAGGTTGTTAGGTCCCCTCTGCATTGGTACGCTCCCGTGACCGCGTTCTGGCCGTCGCCGGCGGTGGTGGCGGAGAACGTTTTCTGCCCTGACGCCGACACCAGAGAAGCCAAAAGTGATTGCAGATTCTGTGAGGATTGCTCTTCCAGTTTCTGCTTGGCGCACCCTTTGTAAACTAAGTTTGTGTTGTCTGCACTGAGAACCAGCACAAAAGCTCTCAACAGAAGAAGAAGAAGAAGAAACGGGAGCGTGGAGCGTTTTCTTCTGAGTATACCCATTTGCGAGATTGGAAAGAAAGCAAGGTTTTTTTTACTTTTTCAGGTTGTGGGTTGTACAGTTCTAGAAAAAACAAACAACGCTGAGTTGGTGGATTAGAGTGGTGTTTTTTTACTTTTTCAGGTTGGGGTTTTATGGTGCTCTTTTGTGTGTTTGTTTTTATATGCAACAACCACCAGTTACTTGCAATTAGAGTGCCGTTATGGTGGATTTTCTTCTCATCCTTAAACCTCAATTTAGTAAATTAATTCCAGGTCTAACTGGAAGAGATATCATTAACAAAAGAAACTTTTAACCTGAGGTTGAATTATTAGGAAACCGGAGGTTGAATTATTGGGGGCTTAATTAAAAATTTGGAAGTGATTACTGATTATGGTTTGAAAGGGAATGTGGTTTGATGTGATGATCCCCTATTTGGTGCAAACTTTCACATATAATGAGGTTATTTTGGCCGAAAGGCATATAAAGGGTAGCTTATGTCGTGGCCGTTTTGAACGCGTAGGCTTCGAGCGATGAGCATTTATTTTATGCATTTATTATTATTGTTGTTGAAACGTACTAGTAGGAGTACTCACCCCATAAAGGCAAAAAAAAAAAAAATCTAAAATAGTACTCCGTCCGTTTTCACTAAAAAAAAACCAGTTGCACACCCCTTAATAAATATAATTATTTTTATTTAATAGACTTGAAATCTAAAAAAATGGGAATTATAATTCTTAAATTGTCTTTATTAATTGAAGACGTAGGAAAAATAGTTGCAAGAGAATATAGATATGCTAAAATTAATTAAGGTAATTTTTTGTTAATACCTAGAATATAAATGGTTAACTGTTGCTTATATTTTGTATGTTATATAAGCAAAATGTCATCTTTTCAAGCTTATCAATCTCTTAAGAGATAGAAATTTATCATTAGTTTTTAATCATGTATATAGAGAAACAAATGTGTGTGTTAATTGCCTAATTGGAGTTTAAATTAGGAGTTAGGAGTGCATTTTATTTCCAGACCTCCCTCTTTTACACATTTGTTGCTCCATAATGGTACTAGTGTATTTACCCGTACGATGCATGAGACATGCGTTAGGCGTGAAAAAATTATAGTTAAAAATTTTAAAAGATTTAAAAAATTTAGTGAAAAAATAATAGAAATGAGTTTTCGGTATATAAATATATAGAATTATGAATTTAAATTTAAATCTAAATATAATTCACATAAAGTTTGGATTCATTCAATCACATTAGGAAAAAAATATTAAAATAATAGAAAAATTAAAATTGAGGTAATAAGAATACTCATCCGGTCAAAAAAGACGAACCCTCATGATCTAATTTTAAAATATAACAAATTCTTATAATCTCACTGAATTTTGAATAGGTTTTTACACGTAAAAAACCCCCAATGAACCTTTTTAAATATATAATATATTTTTATAATCTTACTACATTTTTAAATAAAATTTTACACACAAGAAAACCTTGATAATCCCATAAATATATAATAAATTCTTATAATCTATGTTTAAATTTTTAAATAAATTTGTACATAAAAGAAGATCCATGATAAACAAATTTAAATATTTAATAAATTCTTATCATCTTGTTAAACATTTAAATAAGTCTTGACATATAAGATAAACCTCGATGGTTTCATTTAAATATATAACAGTTTCTTGTAATCTCGCTAAATTTTTATAGATAAGGAGAATCAAATCTAAATATGAAATAGGTTCTAATAATCTCACTAAACTTTTCAAATATGTTTATATATGTAAGAAGAACCCTGATAATTCTAATTAAGATAATCTCACTAAATTTTAAATAAGTTTTTGCACATAAAAAAACCCCAATGATCCCATTTAAATATATAATATATTCTTATAATATTACTAAAATTTTAAATAAGATTTTATACATAAAAAGAATCCTGATAATCCCATTAAATATATAATAAATTCCTATAGTCCATATTTAAATTTTTAAATAAATTTTTACATAAAAGAAGATCCATGATAAACCAATTTAAATATTTAAATAAGTCTTTACACATAAGACAAACTATGATGATCTCATTTAAATACATAACAGCTTCTTGTAATCTCACTAAATTTTTGTATAGAGGAGGAATCAAATCAAAATATGAAATATGTTTTAATAATCTCACCAAACTTTTTAAATAAGTTTATATACGTAAGAATAACTCTGATAATTCTATTCAAGATAATCTTATAAAACTTTTAAATAAGTTTTTATCCATAAGAAAATCTTATTAAAAATAATAGTAAGAATGACAAATCAAATTATAAAATATATAAACTCGTGCTACACCCGGTATATAAAAAGTAGAATTTTTATATTAAAAATGTTCTAGAAAAAGATCCTATGGTAAGTTAGATAGAATTATTTTTTAGGTAAAATGTTCAAACTCTATTAAAAAATACTCCAAAGAATAAGAATAATAATCAAACTCTATAATTTTTTTTTCTTTGGACTATATTCCTATCGAAGTATGGAACTCTATAATTTGTAAGCAAGTGCTATGCATCGGGGATTATTCAAGGGTTGTCTTGTCAAGCTATGTCGTGAATTTCCTCAACAAAAAAAAAGGCTATGTCGTGAAATAACCAAAATATTTTCAAAAGAAAGTGAAGAAAGTAGTTTTGTTATTATTCAATTTATTATAAGCATGATATAATTGTAAATTCTAAATGATATTATTACGTGAAATACGATCACGTCGGCAGGATAGAAAAGCAGGGGAAGACCCAGAAATTAAAAATATCTAAAGTTTCTCTATGTTGATCAGAGAACATTATACATCATATTACGTAGATTTTTTTTGGTTGAGGAAATCATATTACGTACGTTGAACATTAGCTTTGTCTCGAAACTCAGTTGTTATGAGATAAATTTATTTATTACCTGCCACCATTCACCAAATGGCAAGGTCACAATATGGAACTATTTTTATTAGGCTTTTAACTAAAGATTCTATTGTTTGTTTAAAAATCTTGTACATAATACTCCTTCCATTCAATTATGAGTGTCATATTAACAAATTTCACACATATTAAAAAGAAACTATAAATAAATATGTTGGTTTTGGGCTTAAACCACTGCTCCATTACAGCTTCTGGTTTATCGGTTTCCGTCTACCAAATAGTCTGGTCTCTTCTCGGTCTACCCAGTCCTGGTCTCTTCTCTCGCATACCGGCCTGTCTCTCCTTTTGCATACCAAATGCCTGGTTGATGGGCTGCCGATCTCACTTCATTGTTGGGCCAAGCTTCATGAGCCTTAGTTTAGTTCGATTACTTTCATTATTTGTTGTTACGGTGAAGTAATGTAATTGCTTCTCTATTTGTTATATATGAGGATGATAAGCAATTGAGTAACATACTCTTAGAATCAATTCATAGTGAATTTCTCTCTTCCGCCTGCGGACGTAATCCTCACATCGAGGGTGAACCACGATATGCTTGTGTTGTTTTCTATCTCTTTCTTCTGTGGTGTTCTTGTGAGTTTGAGTGCGATTTCCCAACAAATCGGTATCAAGAGCGTAGACTCGATCCAAGCCTCCTGTCGTCCGCCTCAAGCTCTCGGTGGATGTTCAAGATCCACATTGCATTCATTAATCTTGTGACTCAGTGTTGTTCGGTTTGTGGTGCTTCTCGTGAAGGGCATCACTCCCAGCTTCTTTCTTTTCTTCTCGCTTACGGGGAGCTTCCACCGTGGCCCAAGAAAGATGTCAAACACAATCAAGATCGAGTAGTTTAATGGGAGGAATGGGCTTAATCTCCTGGCGACAAGATGCGTACTTCTCAAAGAACAAGGGGTTTGGGCCTCATCGGCCAACCGGAAAGGCCGCTAAAGATTCTGGCCAACACAACATGAGGAGAAAGCTCACTGCTGATTCTCCTATCCCTATCCGGCGAAGTCCTCTATGAAGTTGTCAAGAGATATCGCCGCCAAGTTATGGCTCAAATTGGAGAACCTATACATGACCAAATCTTTGAGCAACAAGTTGTTGTTGCTAAGGGAGGTTATTCAGTCTTTCAAATGAAAGGGTCAAAAGCGAAAGAGCATCTTGATGAATTGAATTCAATCTCGCTTTGAATTGCGGGACATTGACGTCAAGATGGAGGATGAAGACATTGCTATGGTTCTTTTAGCTTCTTTGCCACCATCTTATGAAAACTTTGTTAGTTCAATAAGTTTTGGTAAAAAAAAGTATCACTTTAGAAGAAGTTAAGACAAGCTTGTATTCTAGAGAGCTTGATCAAGGCATCCGAACAGTGATGATTCCGGGTCTGCTTTGTCAAGAACTCAAAGAAATTCAAATAACAATCAAAACAAGAAGAAGGAAAGGGAAGAATTCCAAAGGAAAGGTTAATCCGAAAGATATATGCAACTATTGCAAAGAACCTCGACATTGGAAGAAAGACTGGCCCTAAGAAGAAGAAGAAGGAATACTGCTCTTTGCTATCGCCAAGAAGATCGCCATCTGATTCGAGTATGCTCTCACCGTTAATGATGATCAAACTCGCCAATAAGCAGTGGGTGCTAGACTCAGATGTTCTCATCATACGTGTCCTCACAAAGATTGGCTCATTTATGGCGTATGAGAAGCTTGAGGAAATGTGCTCATGGGGAAACAATGAACCGCAAGACAATTTGGTATAGGTTCTATTCAAATCAAAAATGCATGATGATGTGATTAGAACCTTAACCAATGTCAAGCATGTTCCTGGATTAAAAGAAACCTCATCTGCGGTGCTTTGATCTGCATGGCTTCATACATGCGTGTTCAAGGAGGGATTATGCAGACGTAAATAGGAAAGTGGACCGTGGTGTTACAGGCTCAAAACACGTAAAATCTATACATTCTTCAAGGGACAACTGACACGATTAATCCGCTCAGGGCGTAAACGTAAACTCCGACACCGCACCGTGGGGCACATGAGATCGGGGCACATGAGTGAAAAGGGCTGAAAGTTCTCGCGTGATCAAGGGTCATACAAGGTCGTAGCGAGGAGCATTGGAATTTTGTGAACATTGTGTTTTTGGTAAGCATCATAGATCCAAATTTTAAAGGCTTCACACACAACCAAGGCTACTCGACAAAGATACACTCGGGATTATTGGGTCCATCAAAGGTTCCATCTATAGTGGGAGCTAGGTACTTTCTTTCCATTATTGATGACTACTCTCGCATGACTTGGGTTTATATGATGAAACACAAGTCCGAGGCTTTCCAATGTTTCAAGAATTGGAAAACTTGATAGAAAATCAAGTGGGAAGAAAGATTAAAAGACTAAGAACCGATAATGGTTTAGAGTTTTGTTCTCAAGAGTTCAATAAATTTCGTGATACCAAGGTATTGCCAGTGCAATATACAAGCTGAGAACACACCTCAACGTAATGGCATAGCAGAGAGAATGAACCTGACCTTATTGGATAAGGCTAGATGTATGCTATCCAATTCAGGTCAAGAAACATTTGGGTCAAGTCTACAAAGATGCTCTGACATCATTAACAGTCTCCCTCCTCACCCATCGACAATAAAACTCCAATCGAGGTACGGTCTTCTAAACCTCGATTATTCTAGGCTTAAAGTTTTGGTTGTCCGCTTATTACCATGTTAGTGAGGCAAACTTGAACCTAGTAGCTAGAAAGGAATTTTTGTTGGATATGGTGAGGGTGTCATGGGATATAGGATTTGGTCACAACCGAGAAAAGGGTGATTTTGAGTAGAGATGTAAACTTTGATGAGAGGTCTCATCGCATAACAAAGTCGAATTGCACAATCACCAACCGTGACAAACCTATAAGTGGTGGAGTTTCAAGAAATTGAAGCGGCGTGAATGATCAAGTCGAGAAAGGCAATCGATCAAGGTGACCTGCAGTCAAGGACCAATCAATCACCGTAATTGCAAATTCGCGAAGCTGAATGTAAACAGACGCAGTGCATTAGAAAGTCTCAAAGGAATAGAAAGGCTCCGCAGAGGTACGGTTATGAAGATATGCTCTCATATGCATTTCAAGTGCTGAAGATGTTGATGCACAAGAGCCAAAGAAATTTCCAGGGAGGCTATTACTTGTTGTAAGTAGAAAATGGCTCACACCATGCATGATGAAATGCAGTCAGACAAAAACAATACATGGCAGAAGGTTGCTCAAGGCAGAAAAGTGGTGAGAAGCGAAGGATTTTTAAGAAGAAACCTCGAATCTCAAAGTAGATGGAATCAAATTCAAGGCCGATTAGTTGCAAAAGGTTTTAGCCAAAAGGAAGGTGTGGACTACAATGAAATTTTCTCCGGCTTGTAAGACACACTTCCATTCGAGTTCTCTTGCCTTAGTAACTAATATGGACTTGAATTACAACAACTTGATGTAAAACATTTTTCTACAATGGGGATTTAGAGGAAGACATTTACATGAAGCAACCAGGTAGGGCTTTGTAGAACAAGGAAAGGAGAAATTAGTTTGCAAGTCAAGAAATCATTGTATGGCTAAAAGCAATCTCCAAGGCAATGGTATAGGAGATTTGATCGGGTTTATGATTCACCATGGATTCAAAAGAAGTCCTGATTCATGTGTGTACCTCAAGATGGCGAAAATGATTCCTATGTCTACCTATTGCTCTATGTTGATGACATGCTCATTGCATCTCAAAACATGACTGATATTATGCTCAAGTCTCTTCTCACTTCACGAATTCGACATGAAAGACCTTAGTGCCGCAGAGAGGATTTGGGAATGGAAATCTACGGGACAGAGATAAGAAGAAGCTTTTCTTGTGTCAAGTCTTACATTCGTAGTGCTAAACAGATTTGGCATGACCATCGCAAAACCCGTTACCACTCCACTTACCGCAACCATCGTAATCAAGATGAAGTGTTCGAGACTCGTAAGTCGAAAGGCGGACTACATGGAGAGAGTTCCATATGCTAGTGCGCTTGGCAAAGATCATGTATGCCATGGTTTCAGACTAGACCCGATCTTGCACAAGTGTGGCGTACAAGTGTCATACATGAGCAAGCCAGGGGGAAGCAACACCGATCATTGGCCAAGAAGTTTTCAGATATCTCAAAGGAACAAGTGATGTTGGTCTTGTGTATGGGAACGATACTACTTGTTCTCTTACCGGGTTTCTCGATTCCGACTACTTGGGATCTTGATGGTATGTCCATTCATCGGTTATGCTTTTTACGATAAGGCAAGTGTTTAGTAAGTTGAAAGCTACATTGCACCACAGAGCATTATCAACCATGTACAGAGTACATGGCTCGGCTGGTGAGAGCGAAAAGGCATTTCGCTTAAAGGCCTTATCGCTGACTTAGGCTTTCCACAAGATAAAGCCATCATATTTTGTGATAAGCCTAAGTGCCATTTGTTCGCAAAGATCAAGTGCACCATGAGAGTAACCAAACACATAGATGTTAGGTATCACTTCATCTCTGATCGAAATGTAATAAAGGTGCTCAAGGTTGATACTAAGGACAATCCAAACGATATCATGACCAAAACCTGCTCCCAAGAGCAAGTTCATGCATTGTTTGGACATGCTCAATGTTGATAATTTGGAAATAACAGCTGAATGGCGATCAAGGAAGATGAGAATTTGCTAAATGTTTCGATAGTGGCTCGACCCCAGGTGGAGATTTGTTGGTTTTCTGGGCTTAAACCACTTGCTTCCATTAATGCGACTTCACGGTTTATCGCCTTTCTCGTCTACCTGGTCTCTTCTCGGTCTACTAGTCAGCCTGGTCTCTTACGCATACCAAATATCGGGTCTTCCTTTTGCATACCAGCTGCCTGGTTGATGGGCGTCGATCTCACTCATTGGGCTTCGTTTATGAGCCTTAGTTTAGTTCGCCATTACTATATTTGTTGTTGGTGAAGTAATGTAATTGCTTCTCTATTTGTTATATATGAGGATGATAAGCAATTGAGTAACATACTTTGTAATCTGAATTCATAGTGAATTTCTCTCTTCTCTGCCTAGGACGTAATCCTCACACTGAGGGTGAACCACGTATATGCTTGTGTTGTTTTCTCTATCTCTTTCTCTGTGTGTTCTTGTGAGTTTGAGTGCGATTTCCCAACAAAATAAAAGAGTATAACTATTTTACAAAATTATCCTTAACCATTGGGTATTAATAATTATCATAAATATATAGTAGAGTATAATGACTTTGGAGTTATGTACTCATTATTAACTTGGGGATAAAACTGAAAAAAATAATAATTAATATTACATTGAAAACACAACATGACACTTTTTTTTTGGCAATAAAAGGGGCCAAAGGCCAACATGACACTTATTTTGTAACTAATTTTTTACAAATATGACACTTATAATGGGACATGGGGAATAATAATTTTCAGCCAATGATGATAGGTCCAATTGGTAAGAATTCGACTCGTATCCCATGAGAACACGTGTTTGAATCTTGCTGCCAATTTAAGGATCTTGTTGATGGGTAATATATAAGTACTTTTCCTGACACTGGTGGTACTCCAAGACCTAACTCACCTAATCTTTTATTTATAAAAACAATAAAAACAATAATTTTCAATTTCAATATGCTTATTTTTGCCCGTTTTACTATTAAAAATAAAGTTTTTTTAATAATTTTCCTCAATCCTCACAATATTATATTTACAATTATTTTAATAATGAAATAAGTTTTTCAATTGCATGCTCTTATAAAATAAGTTAAATTGCATGCTCTCAGCTATACATCTTCGCGTTATATTTTAATTGATGAAAAAAAAATTAAAAAAAGGATAAAAGAGTGAAATGAAATAAAATAAAAAGAAATAAAATAAAATTATTTGGAATTCTTAATTTCATTTGTTTTAAAATGAAAAAAATTAAATTGTATCATGTTAAATATCCCAATTTTTTCCTCCTGATTTAGGACAATACGATGAAACCACTCAATTTCTTTTTAAATAATTGAAAATTTAAGATTTTACACAATAATTAAAAAATTTATTCATTATTCATCTTTAAATTCAAGTAAATAAAAATATATTTATATTACTCGTTATATAAGCTGAGGAAAATGCATCTATTGAGAATCCTTAAATATTAAAAAAAAATCGCGTCATCACTATACAAATTGTTGATCAAAACAGAGAACGACAGAAAATAATGTTATTTTTCTTGTGTTACATAAATTTAGATAACAAAAAAATGTGATAATTAACTTCTTTAATTAGTGCCTGAGAATAACCAACTTGGTAAATTACTTCTTCGTCTACAACTATTTTTAAATCAGCATATATTCACAGTATAGGCTAGGAGGCCAACTATCGCTAACGAAATCAATTGAGTGTTTACACCACCCATATTTTTCAAACGTGAAAACTCGTTCTCTACTATTGTGTTTTTGGTTTTATATATATGGACGTAAAATTTCAGAATATCTATATGGAGAGAGCACGAAAAACTGTCATCATAATATTGGTCAATTTGAGAACTGTATTCACACATTCAGATACAACTTTGCATTAATAAATTTACATGCTCTCAACAAAGCCAATGGCTTGTGTTAAAAAAAAAAAAAACAAAACAAAACAAAGCCAATAGCTCTAGCACATCATAAAACAGTTTATTAAATAATAAATGAAATGTCCAAAGACTAAAAAGACGGTGGCTTGCATTGAATCCACATTTTGGAGCTTCAAGGTTTGAAAAAAATTGTTGGGTACGTATATTAAAACCTGCTGGGAAATTATAATGGCAAGTAATTTGTGATAAAGAGAAAATTAATGTGCTTTTCTTTAACTGTCCAGCTACTCTTTCATTTTTATATAGATAAATATATGATTTGGTTTGTGTAAATATATTTGTTTACAGGTTAAGAAGTAGGGGAATCATGCACATATATATCCGCTGAAGGTGATCCACACTCCATAGACAGGTGGAGATCAAAATGGTAAGGCCAGAGGTACCCTTCAAGACCTCCAAGACATGCACAAAAGGGTTAGAGCATATTTGAAATAGCTATTAAACAGTTAGTGGAATTAGCCGGAGCCAACGAAATATTCAAGCAATTAAAAATCTTACTCAAATGCACGAACCAAAGGAGCATCAAGGTGGACTTTAAGATGAGCAGAAGACAGGAAAATCATTGCTAGATATTCCTATAGCAGAATTTTACCATTACTCTCAAAACAACAGATCATGATAACCTTATAAATATGGTTGTGATCAAACAACTTCGAAGCCAAATTTCTAAACGTAGTATGCAACAGAAACAAATTTCTTCTCAGACAAGTTTGTAGTTTTTTTAACATGCATGATACTTAAAATTCAAAAATTGAACAAAAGGAAAAAAGCAATGGAACCATTGAACAATATGACACTTACTAATCAGAAAAGATTCATCCCAGTCAACAATGATTGTGGGAAATTTGCAGTACATGTTAGTCAAACCTCCCCAACAACCCATATTAATTGCACCGAATGAAAAAAGAAGAAAAATGAACGGTGCATTTTTTTTAACACCACCCACAAACTAGAGGCAATTTTTCAAAGACAAATAAATTAAGGGGAGGCTGCCACTAAATAATCAAAGATGGTGCAGCAATTTTTTTTGGGGGAAACCGTGGGAGCCAAACACTCTCCACCAACCATCCACAGGTTTGCAATAAAACCATTGGCCACTCAATGCCTATAAAAGGAAGTCGAGAGATGAGAAAAATTCATTCCAGCAAGTAGTGAGTTTCATCCGAGAGAGGAAGAGAGAAAAATTCCAGTGAGGAAATTTTGTGAGAAATATTTAGAGAGAAATATTTCTTTAGGTGTAATTGGGTTGTGGGTTTTGTGAGAGAGTGTGAGTGTTTATAAACACAGTGTATATTTCCCTTTTCAATAAAAGGTCTACAGCAGCCCGGAGACGTAGGCATAATTAACCGAACTCCGTTATCAATTTTTGTGTATGCTTCCGCATTTATTTTTGTTCTTCTACTGATCTGACCATGAGAAAATTTTGCGTAGTTTCCCAACAACTGGTATCAGAGCTAGTTGGTTATTTCTGCTAAATCTTGATGAAGATACTGTTCACATGAATAGTAATTTTGTGAATAGTAAAATTGGTCGGCGCTACCAATTTATCCACAGAGGTGTTTTAAAGCACGGTGGTTCGCAGAAATTATCAGAAACGATCCTGAGAAGTCAGACTCAAGTGGGAGTGATGGCCGCAGACGAAGGAAAGGTGAAAATTGAAAAGTTCGATGGTGCGGACTTTGGCTTTTGGAAGATGCAGATCGAGGATTATCTGTATCAAAAAAAAGTTGTATCAACCTCTCACAGGAAAGAAACCAGCAGAGATGAAGGATGATGAATGGATCCTTCTCGATAGACAAGCCCTTGGTGTTATCCGATTGACGGTATCTCGTAATGTTGCTTTCAACATTGCAAAGGAAAAGACCACAACAAGTCTTATGACGGCTCTTTCCAACATGTACGAAAAGCCGTCAGCCTCAAACAAAGTTCATTTGATGAGGCAGTTATTTAACTTGCGGATGACTGAAGCCGCATCAGTAGCGCAACATCTCAATGAACTCAGCTTAGTCACAACCCAGTTGAGTTCAGCTGGAATCGAATTTGATAATGAGGTACGAGCATTGATACTTTTGTCTTCCCTACCAGAAAGTTGGAATGCTACTGTTACAGCTGTAAGTAGCTCATCGGGGAGCAATAAGTTGAAATTTGATGATGTTCGTGATCTGGTTCTCAGTGAAGAGATCCGACGCAGAGAGTTGGGAGAATCTTCAACCGCTTCAGTATTGCATACAGAGTCAAGAGGAAGAAATTCAACCAGAGGAAATGGACGCGACAAATCAAAGGGCAGGCGGTCCAAATCCAGAAATCATCATAGTTCTCAGAACTCTAACTTGAAGACTATCGAGTGTTGGAATTGTGGGAAGACCGGGCACTACAAAAATCAGTGCAGGAGTCTACCGATGAACCAGGAGCCAAAAGAGGAGGCAAATGTTGCTTCCACCTCAGGAGGAGGTGACGCGTTGATATGCTCTTTGGAGAGCAAGGAAGAGTCTTGGGTATTAGACTCTGGAGCATCATTTCATGCCACTTCGCAGAAAAAATTCTTCGAGAATTATGTACCCGGAAACCTTGGTAAAGTTTACCTTGGTAACGAACAATCTTGTGAGATTGTCGGCAAAGGTGTAGTGAAGATTAAGTTGAATGAGTCTGTATGGGAATTGAAAAATGTCAGACATATTCCCGACCTGACGAAGAACTTAATCTCAATAGGCCAGTTGGCTAGTGACGGCTACACAACAGTCTTCCACGGCGATCAATGGAAGATTTCAAAGGGTGCAATGATAATTGCTCGCGACAGAAAGAATGGTACTCTTTACAACACAGCAGGAGCATGCCATTTGATTGTAGTTGCAGCAAATGAAAATCCCAATCTGTGGCACCAGAGACTAGGCCATATGAGTGAGAAAGGGATGAAGATCATGCACTCGAAGGGAAAATTACCATGTCTTCAGTCAGTAGAAATTGACATGTGTGAAGACTGCATACTTGGGAAGCAGAAACAAGTTAGCTTTCAGACAAGTGGAAGAACCCCAAAGAAGGAGAAACTCGAGCTTGTTCAATCTGATATTTGGGGTCCAATGACTGTCTCATCCATTAGTGGGAAGCAATACTTTGTGACTTTTATCGATGATCACTCTAAGAAGGTATGGGTATACTTTCTGAAACATAAGTCTGAAGTATTCGAGGCTTTCAAGATGTGGAAAGCCATGGTAGAAAATGAGACAGGGTTGAAGATCAAAAAGCTCAGAACTGACAATTGTGGTGAATATGAAGACATCAGATTCAAGAATTTCTGCTATGAGCACGGAATCAGAATGGAGAGAACCGTGCCAGGTACGCCTCAACACAATGGTGTAGCTGAGCGTATGAACCGAACATTGACTGAAAGAGCCAGAAGCTTGCGGGTGCAGTCAGGCTTACCGAAGTAGTTCTGGGCAGAAGCAATCAACACAGCAACTTACTTGATCAACCGAGGTCCGTCGGTACTATTAGAGCACAAAAACCAGAAGAGGTATGGAGCGGAAAAGAGATATAACTCTCACATCTTAGAGTTTTCGGCTGTGTAGCATATGTGCATATCAGTGATCAAGGCAGGAATAAGCTTGATCCCAAGTCGAAGAAGTGCACTTTCATCGGTTATGGTGAGGATGAGTTTGGCTACCGCCGTTGGGATGATAAAAACAAAAAGATGATCCGCAGTAGAGATGTGATCTTCAATGAAAGTGTGATGTACAAGGACAGACATAACACAAACACCAGCAACTCAGAACAGAGTGGGCCAGTGTATGCAGAGGTGGACGATGTCCTAGAAAGTCCTATGGTTGAGAATCCTCAGTCAGAGGAATCAACTGATCCAGGTAGCTTGACAGCTTTGACACAAGAGAGCATCCTACTCCACCCAGAATGAGAAAGTCTTCTCGAGTTCCTGTGCCCGGCAGAGATACATGGACTACATGTTGTTGATCGATGGAGGAGCTCAAGATTATGCAGAAGCATGTCAGATCGCAGATGCTAGCAAGTAGGAGCTTTCCATGAAAGACGAGATGAAGTCTTTGATCTCCAATCAAACATGGGAACTAGCTGAGTTACCCGTGGGAAAGAATGCACTTCACAACAAATGGGTGTATCGGGTGAAGGAAGAGAATGATGGCTCAAAGAGATACAAAGGCCGACTAGTTGTTAAAGGATTCCAGCAAAAAGAAGGAGTTGACTACACCAAAATTTTTGCTCCAGTTGTGAAGCTCAATACTATCAGGTCGGTGTTAAGTATTGTTGCCAGTGAAGAGCTCTATCTTGAGCAGCTGGACGTGAAGACCGCATTTCTTCACGGAGACTTAGATGAGGAGATCTACATGCACCAACCTAAAGGTTTCTCAGAAGAGGAGAATAAGAATATGGTTTGCAGATTAAAAAAGAGCTTGTATGGCCTGAAACAAGCTCCAAGACAGTGATATAGAAAGTTTGAAAGCTTTATGCACAAGGAAGGTTTCCAGAAGTGCAACGCCGACCACTGTTGTTTCTTCAAGAGATATAAGTCCAGTTATATCATTTTGTTACTTTATGTCGATGATATGTTAGTAGCAGGTTCAGATATGGATGAGATCAGAAACTTGAAGATGCAGTTGTCAAAGGAGTTTGACATGAAGGACTTAGGTCATGCAAAAAAGATCCTTGGAATGCAAATCACGAGAGATAAGCAAAGAGGAATTTTGCAGTTATCTCAGGCGGAGTACATCAACCGTGTTTTGCAAAGATTTAACATGGGCAACGCCAAACCGGTTAGCACACCTTTGGCCAGTCATTTTCGCCTATCCAAGGAACAGTCACCTCAGACGGAGGAAGAAAGAGAATCCATGGCCAAGATTTCATATGCTTTTGCAATTGGAAGTTTGATTTATACAATGGTCTGTACGAGGCCAGACATTGGCTATGCAGTGGGAGTAGTTAGCAGGTTTATGTCAAATCTAGGTAAAGCTCATTGGGAAGCAATAAAATGGATTTTGAGGTATCTACGAGGCACCACAGAGAAGTGTATGTACTTTGGTAAAGGAGAAATAAAAGTACAAGGCTTCGTAGATGCAGACTTTGCAGGTGAGGTTGATCACCGAAGAAGTACCACTGGTTATATATTCACTGTTGGTACTACGACCTTTAGCTGAATGTCGCAGATACAAAAGATTGTTGCTTTATCTACTACAGAGGCTGAGTATGTAGCAGTAACAGAAGCTAGCAAAGAACTGATATGGCTTCAAGGATTGTTGACAGAGCTGGGATTCATCCAAGAGAAGAGTGTTTTGCACAGTGATAGTCAGAGTGCGATACATCTGGCAAAGAACTCGACATTTCATTCCAGAACGAAGCACATTGTCCTTCGTTATCACTTTATCAGATCTCTGCTTGAGGATGAGGTGTTAATATTGAGAAAGGTCCTAGGAAGTAAGAACCCGGTAGACATGTTGACAAAGGTGGTGACTATCGACAAACTGAAGTTGTGCTCAACTTCAGTTGGCCTGCTAGAATAACAGACTGAGAAAGGTTGCTGCATGATCGAGGTGTGAAGACCGATTGAAATCAGTCTTCAAGTGGGAGATTGTTAGTCAAACCTCCCCAACAACCCATATTAATTGCACCGAATGAAGAAAGAAGAAAAATGAACAATGCATTTTTTTAACACCACCCACAAACTAGAGGTAATTTTTCAAAGACAAATGAATGAAGCGGTGGCTGCCACCAAATAATCAAAGATGGTGCAGCAATTTTTTTTGGGGGAAACTGTGGGAGCCAAACACTCTCCACCAACCATCCACAGGTTTACAATAAAACCATTGGCCACTCAATGCCTATAAAAGGAAGTCGAGAGTTGAGAAAAATTCATTCCAACAAGTAGTGAATTTCATCCGAGAGAGGAAGAGAGAAAAAATTCCAGTGGGGGAATTTTGTGAGAAATATTTAGAGAGAAATATTTCTTTAGGTGTAATTAGGTTATGGGTTTTGTGAGAGAGTGTGAGTGTTTGTAAACACAGTGTATATTTCCCTTTTCAATAAAAGGTCTGCAGCAGCCTGGAGACGTAGGCATAATTAGCCGAACTCCGTTATCAATTTTTTTGTGTGCTTCCGCATTTATTTTTATTCTTCCACTGATCCGACAATGGGGAAATTTTGCGTAGTTTCCCAATAGTAAAATCAATTAAAGATTTACCCTCATAAACAATAACTCTGCCAGCTAGATAAATTGCCAAAATCATGCACTACCTCAAAGGTCGGTATGGGTGATCAATGAGGAAATTAATTTCACTAGACAGAGAATGAAACATCGGATTTTTAACAGTTGTTTTTTTATGACTTTGAGTATTTGAAATTCGTATGTGATGAAGCATGGGATTTTTAACAATATTTGATTCAAGCCTTCCAAAATGTGCTTAGACAATGGGAGTGCCTACTTGTTGAAATCAGAAACGAAGCAAAGTCGTACGTACCACATAGGCCTTGATAGTTCATGACTCCTTGGTTGGGTTAATCGCAAAGGTGAGGTCGTGATTTGCAGCCATGGGATAAACCTTGAATAACAATGGAAATGAAGCTGGAAACTCAAGTTAAGGAACAGAGGTAGACAATGGGGCAACTGGTTACAACACTGGGTATTTATAATACAAATAGAGAGAGAGAGAGAGAGAGAGAAAGCAAAAAATATGAATTCGTGTGTGCACAATTGGGGCTGAGGACGACCGCACATGAGTGACGTGTTGGGGAGAATACGAAGAGACCACATAAATTCGAAAGGCAGGAGACACATAGTCGGGTAGAGCAGAGATCCCTCAATTTCTCAAAAGAAATTGAGATTTCTATTACTAAAGTTTTTTTTATATAAATACATGAAAATGCATAATTTTTGTCATTATTTTAAAAATATGTGTATTATACACCTAAAATTTTAGTAATGGAAATCTCTATTTCTTTTCAAGAGGATCTTTACTCATTTGGGAGGAGAGATCCTCTCCATTTCTCAAAAGAAATGGAGATTTCTATTACTAAAGTTTTTTGTGTATAAATACACAAAAATGCATAATTTTTTTCACTATTTTAAAAATATGTGCATTATACACCCAAAACTTTAGTAATGGAGATCTTCCTTTCTTTTCAAGAATTGAGAGGATTTTTACTCATTTGGGGAACAGAAATCCTCTCTATTTCTCAAAAGAAATGGAGATTTTTATTATTAAAGTTTTTTTATATATAAATACACAAAAATGCATAATTTTTGTCACAGTAGGTTTTTGGGTAGACGTTGGCATGGAAAAAGGGGATCATTTATGATCTTGCAATTAGCATCTGAGCGTTTTTTTTAGAATCCCGTCTTATCAGCCACCAAATTGAATGCATGTTTGGTCTTGGTGTGTTGTTTTTTTTTCCTTTTTCCAAAAAACATTCGCATGCTATGTGTGTCTTCGATATCACAATTTATGTCTCTCACTTCGTTTTGTTTTCCTTAGGAAAAAGATCAATGGACACCCACTTTTGGGGACACCGTCCGTATATGTACGGACATATATGGACTGTAATTTTTTTTAATTTTGTAGTTTTGTCAAAAAAAATATAAATCTCATTTAACCACACAGATAACATGATTAATTACTTTTTTATACACAATTAACCTCAACTGTGTAATACCAATTGAATTCAACTATGCACATATTTGGTTAATTGTTTACAAAAAAGTAGTTAATCGTGTTATCTATATGGTTAAATGAGATTTACAATTTTTACAAAACAAACAATTAAAAAAAAAAGAACTTGGTGTCCGTACATATATGAACGGGTGTCCTCAAAAGTGGGGTGTACATGTATCGGGACGGTTTTCCTTATTCTTCTCGAGATGATCATGCACGCTACCTCCAACATTAAACCATTAGTTGGAAGATGCTTTGGAATATTCCTATTTTTTCATATTCCCATTAGTCATTGATATATTAGATGTTTCTTAGTAGATATTTCCTAATTTGGCAAGTTTAAGAAAAGCTTAGCCCCGTTCGGGGTGGTTTTTAGTTTTAAATTTTCAAATTTCAAAAAACCAAAACTGGATTCAGTTTTTAGTTTTGAGTTTTAGTTTTTCATTGTTTTCACTTTTAAAAAGTTGTTATCAACATTATAATTTCTCCTTTAAAAGTCATTAACAACAACAATTCTTCTAGAAAATAATAATAACGGTAAATAATAATAATAATAATAATAGAAATAACAATAACTATAATAATTATAATAGTAATAATAATAGTAGTATTAAATTTTAAATTTAATAATAATAATAATAATAATAATAATAATAATAATAATAATAATAATAATAGATAAACTGAGATGCGTCCAGTGCCTTTGTCTTTCGAGAAGAAGGATGATAGAATCTTTTAATCTTCCTAGTTGATGATGAAGACTTGAGAGGGAGAGAGTAGGATTAGGGTGAGAAGTCATGAATACAAGAATAAATAGAGCCGTAGAAATGGGCTCGGGCCAATTGACCCGATATAAAGCATGGGCAAAATGGGTAAGCCCGGCCCAACCTGGTCGGCCCGTCCTGACCCATAAAAGGGTTATGGGTTGTGATGTTGAACGCAGCCCGGCCCTCCACGGATTAGGCGGGTTGGTTGTCCCGTCAAAAAATAAAAATAACAAAAACAAAACAAAAAATAAATAAAAAGCATAAAAAATCGATTAAAACGAGCCAAAATGGGCTAACCCGCCCAAAACAGGCCAAAATGGGCCACAATAGCGGGTTGGTGGGCTAGCCCGCAAAAAATATGTAAAAAAACTAAAGAAAGAATCATTTAAAAATAGAAAAAAATAAAAAGTTATGTGTTGGCCCAACGGGTTGGCGGGCTAAACGAGTTGGACTAGACGAGTTAGTGGGTAGATAAAACTTAGCCCAGCCCGCCCATTTTAAAAGTTCTAGCGGGCCTAGCCCAATTTGCCACCTCGTTATTGGTGTTGGCTGTGGTGGCAGTGTCAGTGGTGGTGGTAGCAATGGTGGTGGTGGTGGTGCTGGGGATGGCGATGTTAATGGTGGTTGTGGTGGTGGCAGCGGTGTCAGTGTTGTTGGTGGTGGCGACAGTGCTGATGGTGATGGCGGTGTCGGTGGTGGTGGTGTTAAGTGATGGTGGCAACGATGCTGTCGGTGGTGGTGGTCGTTATGCCGATGACGGTGGTGGTGGTGGTGGTAGTAGCGATGGCAACGGTGGTGGTGGTGGTAGTAGGCTGGTGGCGATGTCAATGGTGGTGATAGTGACAACGAAAAGAACTATTGTCAAATATAGTGACAATGTGTTTTTTAAAACCAAAAACCAAATTTACAAAGCCTTTTTTCTTGGTTTTGAAAATGAATATAAAAGTGTTTTGAAATTGAGTAAAAAACCATTTCAACTCCATTTTAGCAAAACGCGTTTTGTTTTGAAAATTGCATTTGAAAACCAAAAACCAAAAACTCGCAACCATCCCGAACGAGGCCTTACTTAAGAAGCTATTGAATCAAAAACTGCCACCTGTATAAACTTTCCTTAGGTATTGTAATTGTGTAATCATTGGGTTTTTAAGACCCATTGAATACAAAAAAAAAAGTGACAATAAATTTATTCTAAAAATAACTCTTGTCATCTTTATATGGTTCAATTATTTTTTATAGCTATTAAATTTTAGGGTTTAATTGCACTTTTGGTTCCCCATGTATCACAAATGTGCAATTTTAGTCCCAAAGTTCCAATTGAGCTAATTTAGTCCCTTAAGTTTCGCGAATGTGCAAAATTGGTCCCTCCGTTAACTTGTCATCCAATTTTTAATTGTAGAATCCTACATGGCGCTTTTTTTTTGCAAACATGGGTTGTCGATGTGGCAAAAAACTTACATATCACATCAGACTTGTTTGATAAGCACGTGTGTTATTTTAGGGTATAAAATTTCCTTTGGTTATTAAAAAATATAAGAGTAAAGGTTTTGCCGGAAGAAACAAAAAGACACTGTTTATAGATACAAAAAACAATGTTTGAAAGCATTGTGTCAGAGAAGCTCCATCGTGCAAGGAATATACTAGCAGCGATGGACCTAAAATATCGACAAAAAACTTCATGTGGAGACCCTTGCACATACAGGTAACACAAATTTCGATATTGTTTTAGGTGCAACAATGTTCCCTGAAAGCTAAATTCACAAATGTAGGTAAATGGGTTACATTACTATGAATCATGTAGGTAAACAAGTGGCTTGTCTTCCTTTTCATGAGTGTAATAAATATTGAATAGTGTTGCTTTCTATGCAGACCCACTAATAATCACAAAATCACCATTAGGATTCACCATGGCGGGCTCTTTGTTGCTGACCCAGTGGAGGAATATATAAGGGGACTGGTGTATGAGACTGAGGATGGGTGGGACATTGATGAATTTCTACAATTGAACTGGAGAAATTAGTGAAGTCAATTGGATATTACTCCTACAAGTGTCTATGGTATAAGCATCCTGAGAGAGACCTGTCCAACGGCCTTAGGCAACTTAATAATGACAATGATGTAATCCATTTCATTCAAGATCTGGAAGGGCATAGCACGGTCGATCTCTATGTGAAGCATTTGAATCAGAATCTTCTGTTTAGCAATAATGGTGAGGCTGAGGTTGTTAAGATCCCTATAGATGGAGTAATAGATGGTGAGAGTGAAGATTGTGATATCCTAAGTATAAAATTAGTGAATCTGATGAGCTAGAAGCTGAAGATGATGATAGTGGGGATGACATAGATGATAGTGATTATGATGAAGAGTGAGACTGAACTACTGTACTTCCAGAGGAGACTATTAATCCAATTACTTCAAGGACAGGAGGAAGTTCACATGTTGAGGAAGTTGTTGAGGGTACTCTTGGGTATTTAGGGGAGGCCACAACATCTAAGAACTCATAACTATATGCACTTGATGACTTTCAGGATGAAGATGGGGAGTCAGATGATCTAGATAGCCCTCCATCAAGTGAAGAAATTGAAGGAGGTAAGAAGAAATTTCCTAAGTTCAAATTGGTCGTGGATGAGTTGTATCAAGTTCATTTTGAAGTTGGTCAAATTTTTGCATCTGTTGATGTTGTAAAGGCAGCTGTGAAGGATTATGCTCTTCAACACACAAAAAAAATGTTCACTTTGCAAAAAATGACAAGAAGGGGATTGTGGTCAGGTGCATAGATGGATGCCCCTTCTATTTAAGGGTTAGTAAGTCTAGTCATGACACATATTTTTCACATTGTTATTTTTGAAGCTGCTCACACATGTCATCGAACTGATAAGAATAGGCAGGCTAGGACTAAATTGATTGCAAAGAAATTCATGAGCACTTTGAGGCACACATCGGACATCAAGGTCAAGGCTTTAAAGGAGGAGGCGAGGAGTAGGTGGGGTGTTTTCTTAAGCAGATTTCAATGTTACAGGGCAAAAAAAAGGGCCTTATAAATGATTCAGGGTGCTATTTCAGAGCAATACAAGCAATTAAGAAGTTATGGTGAGGAGTTGTTGCAGAGCAACCCTAATAGTACTGTTGTGATTAAGAGTTTTTTGGGTGTGAATGGCCCCGTGTTTGAAAGAATGTATGTTTGTTTTAATGCATGCAAGGCTGCATTTGTTACAACTTGCAGGCCATTGATAGGACTTGATGGGTGTTTCCTTAAGGAACAATATGGTGGCCAACTCCTGGCTGCTGTTGGGAAGGATAGAAATAATCAAATGATTCCAATAGCCTTTGTAGTTGTGGAGGCAGAAACAAAGGATTCATGGGCATGGTTTCTTAGTTTATTGATGGCTGATTTGAGTGGAATTGAGGAAAAAAAATGGGCATTCATTTCGGATCAAGAAAAGGTAATAAGCATTAATTATTAACCTATTATTTATACTTACAGCACATGTTAACACATTTTATTTTCATAAACAGGGTTTGGTTCCTAACCTACAGAGCATGGATGAAAGTGTAAAGCACAGACTATGTGTTAAGCATCTATATGGTAATTGGAGGAAGAAGTATCCGGGTGACTTGATAAAAGTAGCTCTTTGGTCAGCTGCTAGAGCCTCTACAATGCCTGAATTTAGTAAGGGTATGGAGAACATAAAAAAATTGAGTGAGGATGCATGGAAAGATATGTGTGAGTTACAACCTTCCATGTGGACAAGAGTTGCATACAGCACCCACACATGTTGTGACTTGCAAGTCAACAACATGTGTGAAGCTTTTAACAAGGCAATTCTAGAGCATAGGATGCCAATGCTTGGCCACCTTATTGGCATGGAGATATAGGATTTGCAATGTTAGAGGTATCTAATAGTGTGGATAAGTATGTGGTTAACTTGACTGAAAAAACGTGCTCTTGTAGGAGATGGGAGTTGTGTGGAATCCCATGTTGTCATGCGATTGCTTGCATGTGGCATAATAGCCTAATTCATGAGGAATTTGTAAATCCATGTTACAGGTGATTACTCTAGACTTTTATTCAATGCACATTTGTTTTGATATGTTCTTAACCAATGTTTTTCTTCTTGATGTAGTACATCAAGTTTTCTAGCTACATATGATCATATAATATTGCCTTGCAATGGGCCTAAGTCATGGCATGTGTCTGATGTTGAACCTATCAATCCCCTTACATGAGGAGGGCACCGGGAAGGCAAAAAAAGTAGAGGAGAAAGGCCAATGATGAACCCAAGAACCCTCACAGGTTCAAAAGGCACCAATCAACTGTGGTAGGGGCGGCGCGTCTTATTAGCATGAGATAGCTATGGCTACCCAAAAAAAAATATAGGTATATAAATAAGTTATTTTAGCCTCCAAATAAATATATTGCAGAATACAAATACAAATTTTGATTAAAGGATGAGTCCCAAGTCATAACATGATCTCTAGATTGAAAAAATTGCAGGGTCTAAAAGCTAGTGTTGACATTCTATTTAAGTCTTATATTTGTAAATTGAGTTGGGCTAATAATTTTGTTAAAATAAGGGGTTTGTTATTTTTCCTTAATTGCTATTTTTATATAAACTTCTAACACTTTTGTTGGTCTTTTATTTTGATGAAGTTCATATCGTCTATAAAAAAATTTACTCTTTATATTTAGCCCCCTCATAACAATCAGGCTAGCCACTGACTGTGAGATGCAAGAGATGTGGTACACTATGACACAATTCAAGGACATGTATAAGGAAGACAACAACTGACAGGGTTATCCCTAAGGGTGGAAATAAGGTATTCTATAAGCCTTCTCATATATATTAATGTAAAAACAGAACAGTAAACAAGTACCAAAATGCAAAATACCAAAACAGTAACAGTGATGATTGAGAAAAAGAATAAGGGATCAGAAGAGAACACACAAAAGTAACGTGGTTCGCTCACAGTGTGTGAGCTACATCCACGGGCAGAGAAGTGACTGAATCCACTATGAAACAAGAGGTTACAGATTGTGTACTCCAATACCAACTCTCTTAGAATAACAGAATATATAAATCCTAAGTAGAGAGGGTAGGAGGTAAAAGTCTGTTACATCAACAATAAACAGAATAACAGACCCTAACTAATTAACCACTAGGCCCAAAGTAGTTATACAAGAGAAAGGTTCAAGCCCAATCCAACAATCTCCATCTTGGACTGATACCTTTCACAGAAAAACAATCACAGTCACTCCCTTAAACTGCCATTTCAGCATTGTTATTTCCAACAGTCAACATTGAGCAAATCCAAACAATGCATGAACTTGCTTCTAGGAACCGGTTTAGTGAACATGTCAGCCGGATTTTCCTTTGTGTCAATTTTCTGAACTTTGATCCTCTTTTCAGTTCTTATGAAGTGGTACGTTACATCTATATGCTTAGTCCGTGCATGATGAGCTTGATCTTTGGCTAAGCATATAGCACTAAAGTACATCCTGAGAAGATAATAGCTTTATCTTGAGGGAATCCAAGATCAGAAATAAGACCCTTCAACCAGATTCCTTCTTTAGCAGCTTCGGTCAGAGCCATATACTCAGCTTCGGTTGTAGATAATGCAACAGTTGGCTGAAGTGTAGCCTTCCAACTAACAAGAGAATTGCCAATTGTAAACGCATAACCAGTCACAGACCTTCTACCATCCAAATCTGCAGCATAATCCGAATCAGAAAAACTTGCTAAAGAACAAGAATTTTCACCCCCATAAATCAGCCCCACATCAGCAGTACCCTTAAGATACCTAAAAATTCTCTTGACTGCCTGCCAATGCTCTTTTCCAGGCCGAATCATGTACCTACTTACTGCACTGACAGCTTGAGCAATATCTGGACGAGTGCACACCATCGCATACATAAGACATCCAACAGCGTTTGCATAAGGAACACGAGACATGTATTCCTTTTCAGATTCAGACTGTGTAACTTGAGTTGCAAAGAGATGAATGCTGGAAATTAAAGGAGTACAAACAGATTTAGCAGTAAACATACCGAACCTGTGCAGAATTTTCTGAACGTAATCAGTTTGACACAGAAACAGCTTCTTGGCCTCACGGTTTCTGCAGATTTCCATGCCCAGAATTTTAGCAGCCGGTCCCAAGTCTTTCATCTCGAATTCAGTGCTGAGAAGACCCTTTAAGTGCTGAATTTCTGACTTGTTTTGAGATGCAATGAGCATGTCATCAACATATAGGAGAAGGTATATGAATGAGCCACCTTTTCCCATATTATGATAGACACATGAGTCATAGGGGCTCCTTTTGTATCCATGTGTAATCATAAATTGATCGAATCTCTTATACCATTGTCGCGGAGATTGTTTTAACCCGTAAAGAGACCGTTTCAGCTTGCATACAAAACCTTCCTTCCCTTGAACTTCAAAACCTTCCGGTTGCCTCATCAAAATGTCTTCTTCCAACTCTCCATGTAAGAAAGCGGTTTTCACATCTAGTTGCTCTAGCTCCATGTTTAAACTTGCCACAAGAGCAAGCAAAACCCGAATTGAGGTGTGTCGCACCACAGGAGAAAAAATCTCATTGTAATCTACACCTTCCTTTTGACTATAGCCTTTGGCAACAAGGCGTGCTTTGTATTTGATAGCATCCGTACTTGAAGACCCAGATTTCTTCTTAAAAATCCATTTACACCCAACAACCCTTCTGCCTTCTGGTAACTTGACTAACTGCCAGGTTTGATTTTTCTGAAGTGATTCCATTTCTTCATTCATAGCAACAATCCAATGCTCAGATTCAGTGCAACTGATTGCTTCCTTGTAGGTATTAGGTTCCAAAGACTCAACATCTTCTGCTACTTGCAAGGCATAGGCTACCATGTCTTCAAATCCATACCTTTCTGGTGCTTTTCTGTTTTTGTGAGATTTTCTGATTGCAGAATTTTCTGTTTGACCCTCTGCAGTGCTTTGTTCAGTTTCTGCATCTTACATGCTGTTTGTTCGACTTCCTCAGTGAAACCGATCAATCTCTTCAGTGCGATAGATTTATTCACTTGATTTGGTTCTTTGGTTGTGGAGCTCTCAAACTCCACCTGTTTCATGGCTTCATTGGACTGATTAGGTTCAGATTTTGAATTTAAAATAGATGTCTCATCAAAGGTAATGTCTTTACTCAAAATTACTCTTTTTTCAGAGGGGGACCAGATTCTAAACCCTTTAACTCCATCACCATATCCCACAAAAACACCCGTTTTAGCTCTAGGTTCTAACTTTCCTTCATTAACATGATAGTAAGCTAAACACCCAAACACTTTCAACATAGAATAATCAGCATGTTTATTAGACCATACCTCAATAGGAGTCTTGAGCTCTATGGCAGTTGAAGGAGACCGATTCACCAAGTAACAAGCTGTGTATTCTTGACCAGAAATTTCTGTCAAGACCAGAGCTGGACAACAAGCATCTGGCTCTTTCCAGCAGCGTTCTGTTCATCCTCTTGGCTACCCCATTCTGCTGAGGGGTATTTCTAACAGTGTACTGTCTTGCAATTCCTTCGTTTTTACAGAATTCATTGAATTCTCCATAGTAGAATTCCAACCCGTTGTCAGTTCGGAGGCGCCTAACCTTCTTCCTGGTTTGGTTTTCCATGAGAATCTTCCAATGCTTGAAGAATTTGAAAGCTTCTGATTTTTGCTTCATCATAAATACCCAAGTCATCCTTAAATAATCATCTATGATTGACAAGAAATATCTAGCACCTCCCAAAGATGGAACCTTTGAAGGCCCCCAACAGTCCGAATGAATGTAATCCAAAGTAGCTTTGGTTGTATGTACTGCCTTTGGAAATTTCACCCTATGTTGCTTTCCATAGACACAATGCTCACAAAATTGGAGATGTTCCATCTTATGATTGCCAAGAAGTCCTTGCCTGCAAAGAATCTCCATCCCTCTTTCACTCATGTGCCCAAGTCGATTGTGCCATAGAGAATTAATATTAGAGAGATGGTTTTCTGTTGGAGAGACAGCAGAAGCAGAACCAGTGACTGTAGTACCTTGAAGAATGTACAAGTTCCCTTATTTTACTCCCTGCATAACAACAGCTTTGCCTTTCCTCCTGATTTGAAGAACTCCCCCTTCAACACAAAGAATCGAAACCATTTGAGTCCATTGCTCCCACAGAGATCATATTTTTCTTCAATTACGGAATATGGCGAACATTGGTCAAGGTTCTTACAATGCCATCATGCATCTTGATGCATGCGGAGCCAATTCCAATGACCTTACAGGAGCATCATTCCCCATCGAACATTCCCGAAGTTTTCTTTTCATATGTCACGAACCAATTTACGTGCGGGCACATATGATAAGAACAAGTGAATCGATCACCTTTGGTCGATTATTGTTCTTTGTTGGCGATCAACAGAGAGAACAAGATCGACTTGGATGAGGAACCATCTTGGGCGATGGCGGCAATAGGATCTTTCTTCTTCTTCTTAGGACAATCCTTCTTCTAGTGACCGGTTCTTTCTGGTAATTGCAGATGTCTTTAGGATTAACTTTGCCCTTTTGGTTGCCTTTTCCCTTCTTCTTGAGCGCCCTTTTGATTTAGTGATAACTTGACCCAAAGCATTCTTTGTCTTCACCATTTACTGAAGCCTTGTCTGGAGTTCTCTTGAATAGAGGGTAGATTTTACCTCTTCAAGAGTGATCCGTCCTTCCCCACACTTAAAGAATTCACAAAACTCTCAAAGGAAGGGGAAGAGGCCAGCAGAATCATGGTTGCATCTTCATCTTCAATCTTAACATCAACATCACGAAGCTCCATCGAATAGAATTCATCACATCCAAGTGTTCTTTGAGAGATGCACCTTCTTTCATGCGCGACCCAAAGAGACGGCGTTTCAGCGGTAATTTGTTGCGGAGGATTTGGTCATGAACAACTTTTCAAGCTTCAACCATAACCCAAAGCAGCCTTTTTCATCGAAAACTTCGTAGAGCACCTCATCAGATAAAGAAAGAAGAATCAAGGAATGGGCCTTCTCTTCTTGTTGCTGAAGAGTAGAGGCATCCATGGTGGAGGCGTACCAGAGAGAGTCGGACTCCTGTTCTTTCAGAAACGCGCGCATCTTAATGCGCCACAGATTGAAGCTGTTCTTCCCAGTAAATTTCTCAATCCTGATAGGATTTGTCATCTTGATCAAATCTTGGAGAACCACCGCGAACCTTGAACACAAACAGAGAGAACACCGAACGCAAAACAGAGAGAACACCGCGAACCCTAAAACCCAAACAGAGAGAACGCAGAGAACAGAAGCGTAGCCGGAAGATCGCAGAGGCTCGAAGAAACGCAGAAGATCGAAACGCAGCGGAATAACGCCCGATCGCAGAGAAACCCTTCGCGAAATACAGAAGATCGCACAAACTCGTAACCGCCCGCAAAAGCAAGAAGATCGCCGAAGCGGAAGAACGCCGCGATCACAGAGAATCTTTTTCAAAGCAGAACGCAGGAATGCAGAGAAAGAACCTTCGCGAAGTAGAACTCAAGATTGCACAGAAAACCCTTCTTTTGCGAACAGTCGTTCTAACGCAGTAGATCGCACCAAGCTTATGATACCAGTTTGTAAAAACAGAACAGTAAACAAGTACCAAAATGCAAAATACCAAAACAATAACAGTGATGATTGAGAAAAAGAATAAGGGATCAGAAGAGAACACACAAAAGTAACGTGGTTCACTCACAGTGTGTGAGCTACATCCACGGGCAGAGAAGTGACTGAATCCACTATGAAACAAGAGGTTACAGATTGTGTACTCCAATATCAACTCTCTTAGAATAACAGAATATATAAATCCTAAGTAGAGAGGATAGGAGGTAAAAGTCTGTTACATCAACAATAAACAGAATAACAGACCCTAACTAATTAACCACTAGGCCCAAAGTAGTTATACAAGAGAAAGGTTCAAGCCCAATCCAACAATTAACCAAGGCCATGTCTAATTCATACATTGCCACTCGTATTGTAGACACATACTCAAGTTCAGCAACCATAATAGGGGGCAAGTCATACTCAGTATGAGATTCACCAAAACAATATTTCTCAACTGCACCAGGCAAACCAATCTCAAGTTGTAGGTGAGTATGGCACACTGCAACAATGGACTGGTATGCAGAGAAAAAGTGGTTCTGAGAGGAAAGAAAGAGTACCAATGGGCATACAAGAGTCTATTAACAATGCTTAAAGGATATTGATGATGGATTCTGATGATGCATAATTTAAGTGATTTTGATGAGGGCTTAATAAAGCTTTGGCTGATGCAGAACATGCAATATGGATGCTGTCATTTTATTGTTTTTGGTTGTAATAGATGCAATTTGGATGCTGTCATCTTGTTGCTTTGGATGTGCTCATTTTGAGCTATTTACATTTGCCGTGTAATTGCCAATTTCATTTGCTCAAATTTAGCTAAACTTATGTTCATACTTTGGCACAAAAATACAAGTTAAATTGACACATACTTGGATCATAAACATCAACAAAATTTACGGGTGCTCATGGTTTGGATATTAATATATCCAAAACCATATCCAGCTAAAACCATAAATAAGGATTGGTTTTCAAATCCATATTTTTAAATCCGGATTCCCAAATATGGATATGGTTATAAAACCGGTTATAAAGCAAAATCCGGTTATAAAACCGGTTTGATCCAAACCCGGTTATAAAACCGGTTATTTAACAAAACCGGTTATGAAATTGGTTTTCGCCTTTAAAAACCGGTTTTCAACATGAAAAATGGTTTTTGAACTTTTTTTTAAAGCTAAAGGTACATAAAATCATGTGGTACATGTCATTACCTTATCAAAATTTGTTTTCTCTTTGTATCTGATATATAAAAGTAATATGTTTATGTAATATTTTAAAACTTTGATTTTTTTTGTTTTTACAAATAAAATTATTACTTCATTAAATTATTACTTTATTTTTTGTTAATGCACGAAATGGCAGGGCTCTCATTCTCCTTGGAGCAGCGTCCTTTCTCCTTTAGTACGGCTGGGGGTACCTGCAAAAGGCACTCCGATGCCTAAGTCAGATAGGGCTTTAGGAGAAGAGAATGTGAGATTAAGTGTTTAGGGTTTCAGAGTGTGTAGAGAGTATACAAACTTGGGGGGTCAAGCCCCTTTATATAGTGGAGTCTCGCATGAGGATGATAACTAACGATCCGAATCCTACGCATGGTAACTCCCCTCCCAAGCTTCAGGGGTCAGCTCCTCTCCTCCTGATATCTCGCACCTGCTAGGTTTATCACGTACTGGCTACGTGCTCATCAATCTTCGGAATGGCAACGGCCTCAAGTGTTGTCTCTGGGCACATCCTCTTCCAAAAGGTTCGAGACCCACAGGTCGGCTCGGCCCTGATTTACTCGGTGCTTACCCCTGAATGACTATACCTGAAGGATGGGTTTGTCCCGCTCCGGGTCGGACGTGCCTCGCCCAAAGTCGGAGCAGGTCGGATAGGGTCGGATTGGCCCAGCTCGGTGGATTGGCGGGAGCTCTTGGAGACCGGTCCGTAACATTTTTCATAGCAGCGTAAAAGTGAAACATAAAAGTGGAATTAAAAAGATAAAATTGGTTTCCAGACAATGCACGTTATTTTAATTTTATTTATTTATTTTTTAGATCAATTAATTTTATTTATTTCGAACATACAAAATTGTCAAACAAATATTTTGATTCAAACTTTGAAAAGATTCAATACTACCAATATAAAAAAGGCTAGTCAAAAAATGTTAAAATCAATTATAAAAAAGAATTATAAAAAATATAAATGTAGATCACAGCATTAATATTTCAATTGCCCTTCAATTTTTTTACAACATTAACAAATTCGTGTTCGTATCACTTTGATATTACATAATAGTCATTTTTTTACTTTAAAAATTCTAATATAGTTGACGTAAACACACAAAAAGCTCTATCTGTCATGTCATCGAGCCCGTAGATTTAAAACGAGAGAAGAATTACACATGCCACACAACACGGCTCCATCTCCACGATTTCCCACCAATCACATTCCTCTTTCCTCCAAATGAAACTCAAATCGTTCGATAATCTCAGATCTCTTGGACATGGATCATGTATTTGCTTCTGGGTATCCATCTAATGGACATAGATATCCAATTGAGAATATGGAATGGATCTAGTAATAAACTTGAAGTAAATTTATCTGATTTTTCATAACCGGATATGGATTTAGTTTTGGATAAACCACCTATCCGGTTAAATTGAGCATCCCTAACAAAATTCCAATTTGATATCACTTTCACAAAATACAGAGCATCACAAAATCCTAAATTATAATGATAAAGACCAAATCCTTACAATCATAAAGACCAAATCCTAAATTACAAGCATTTTTCCAAACACCATATGTGCATCATTCCAAACTATACATCCATGCTTCCATAGCTAGCGGCAACACCACCTTGCAACATTTACATGACCTAAAGCCAACACAGACCACCCAATTTCAGCATTCCCATCAAATAAAGCAGCAACAAACAATGAGAATGGAAGAACAAAATAGAGCCATAAGACCCAAAAAAGAGCCATAACCCCTCGACATGTTGCCCTTGCAGTGGGGTTGCTCTGAGCTTGGATCTGAGACGAGGCTCGTGGAGGAGGCTCCGAGCAGTGGGTTACGACGGCAAAGGGACATCCATGACGCGACGGATATGGCGTTGGCCGGAGGTGAGAAGACTATCGGAGCGTGCAACGGCACGTCAGTGCAGTGAACCCGGTGACAACCACGCCAGTGAGGGACCTCCCCTCTCTCTTTCTCTTCGATGGTGAAGATGGGAAGCTGCGAAGAGAAAACGACAATCCTTGATGAGTGTGGATCCTGTGTAAGTGATCCCACAATCCTTGATGGCTCGGTGTGTAAGTTTTTAGCCACGTCAATAACCCATGTTGGCAATAAAAAGCGCCACATAGGATTCTGCCGTTAGAAATTGGATGACAAGTTAACGGAGGGACCAAATTTACACATTCGCGAAATTTAAGGGACTAAATTAGCTCAATTAGAACTTAGGGGATTAAAATTGCACATTTATGATACATGGGGGACCAAAAGTGCAATTAAGCCTAAATTTTATTAATATAAAAGTTGTATTCAAATTTTTTATAAAATATAACAAGGCATGAAATTTTCATTGAATTTTAAAACTATTTAATACTTTATCAAATAACTTTAATTTAACATATAAAATATTTTAAAAAAGAAGTAAATTACATATTTTTGAATATTCAATTAGTCTAAAATTTTGTGTGTGTGATACATTATAATATTTGACAACTAGATCGATAAAATTTAATACGCACAAAAAGTTATTACATAAAGTGAGTATGATAAAAGTTACTTCAAGCATAAGTGAATCCTCATCCAATATAGTGTAATATAACATATATGATTTATATCCATTGACATCAGCGGACAAATTTAGCATATTTACGTTTTCAATAATTTTTTGTAAAAAAATAAAATTAATAGACCCAACTATTGAATCATAAAACATTATCTTTAGAGCATAGTTGCATGAATTTAAGATATCAAAAATATTAAGAAGGGATAATAACATTTACCTGTTGAGACCATCCTTTTTAATTGTTTTGGTACTCTTGAATATCTTTGAATGTAGGATACGATCTTCCTCCCATTCTTTCTTGAGCTTTTATGGGAAAACTTACAATAATAATAAGTTATTTTTCATATTTTCTAAGAGATATATTTATAGAGAATGCATAGAGAAGACCTACCATTTTGTGAAGGATTACAATTGTTTAACTCATCCTTTCATGAAAAGTCATAATGTTTTAAACCATACCCTTGCAGTGGTTCCATCCATTCAACTATAGGCTACCCTATTTTTTTCAAGACTGGACTATAAGCGATGAAGATGCAAAGAACTTGTCGAGATGACAACATAGAATTCCAAGGATGTTGCAGATGAATGACAATGGTGGACGACATCGGTAAAGATGATGATGAATGATAGTGGTGACTACCTGCAAACACTCTGACGCTCAAGTTAGTATTTGACTGAGGTGAGCAAAAGAGTTTAAAATGAATGTGTGACTTAATTTCTGATGCTATCTCACTTATACGACCATATGTTAAAGAGCTAGTTAGTTTAGTCAAGTTAGTTAGACAGTTACTAGGATGGCCATTATGTAGTTATTTTGTTATTCTCTTATATCTCTAGTTGGTATTAGTTAGTTCTTCTAGAATCTTCTTCAACACTCATTATTTTGGGCAACTTGGCCTATGTGTGGGTCAGTTAAGTGAGCTAACATACAAGTCCAAAACAACTGTCCTCAAGTAGGTTCTACATGCCGACGTGTAGAGCCGACATATGAAATCTTGAAGCTCGTCACATATTCAGTGAGTTATCTGGTTCACGTGCAACTTTGGACCATTTGGACTTATAGGTTGCCCGTTTGGTGGGTTTTCCCAATTTGTTTATGGGCCTTCGACACATGTGGCCCATGACCGTACGTAATCCAAATATATACAACAGTCATTTCACATTTAATTTTTATTATAAATCCATAGTTAGTGCCTTGAACTGCTAAACTTCTGTTACTTCTCATTCGTCTTCGCTTCCTATTTGTCTTACACTTCTCTTTCTCCATACTTGCAGTGTCACAAATTACTTCATTCTTGAGTGTTCTTCACCTAGTTGCTTGAAAATGCTTCCAAATGCTTATTTTGTTATTATCTTTAAGGCGATAACCATTTTTATCCATATCATATTTTTTGGGTATGTGTGGTCGTCCTTCAAACACCTAGTAAGTCTCTAGTGGAGCTATCATATTAGATGACCCCACTATCTCTTGCAGTGGAATGCCTTCGCCTATGGTGGCGGTCCACTTTGTACACTCACTTCACAAGTGAATCTCTGTCAAACATACTATCAATGTCGTGCATAGGGATAGACACCTTAGATGTGTCCCCATGTTGTATAGGGATGAATTCCCTAAAGAAAAAATAGAAACCTCTATCACTGGTTTGCGTCATAGTCACAACCAGCTTACCCTGATGCAAGTGGATTTGGCCCCGCACCTTACCCTAATGCAAGTAGCATATCTCTATAGCTGACCCTGGACAGATAAGACACGAAAGGTGGTCCTCAATCCCTCTTATACAAAAGGAGAACGACATAAGACAGGAGGTATGTCCCCAATCATTTCTTCATTCTCCCTCTCTTTCAAATTTTTAATATTTTAATTATATTTATAACTCTCGTTGCTAACCTTTTTTTCCATTTCTTAAGCACTGCCATATTCTCAAACTGACTTGAACGCCAGAGTACCTTTACAGGTACCCACCTCTATCCTACTCAAGTGCAAGAACTAAAAACCTTGGACCAGTAGAAGGAGGTCATGTCCAATGTTCGACTCACTTAAGACATGGAATAGAGCAACCCTGATTTTAACTTGCGATAAAAAGAAGGAAAAAAAACTTAGGTCAAGTTCCTTAGGTCCTGTTGGTATTGTTTCCCTCTAAAAATGGGATGTAAACCGCTTTGATAGTGGGGGTGATGAGAGATAAGAGATAGCGGAAGTTGATGGAAAGAGAAAAATTTTATCCGTTTTGTGAGGGAAGCATGACCGACACGACCTAGGGAACTTGACCTAAGCTTTGTCCAAAAAAAAATTTGAAACAAACAAGCAATGGTTTTGTTTATCGAGTTAAGCACACGTGTGTGTATTTCTTTCAACTCTTTTTTTTTGTATTTCTTTCGATTCTTGTTAGTTTTTACACTATAGAAATTTATTTTGGCTTGATTGCATTTTTGGTCCTTTTAGTTTACCCTCAGTGCGATTTTAGTCCCTCGACTATATTTTGAGCTAATTAAGAGCAACTCCAACGGTAGTTCGGAAGTCAGAGTTCGCATGATGGCAGTTTACGAACTACTTTTTGCAAAGTTTGCTGTTGGATGAGTTCGCTATTTTTACACAGTGTAGAACCAGTTCGCTGGGGCGAAACTGGTTATTAATAAAAAAAATGAGACCAAAGTGGGATAAATTGTGGGACCAATTTTGAGTTCTTGAGAGTTCACTATTAGAGTTAAAAAAAAGTGGGTTGTTTAAAAATGATGTGGCATAGTGGAGACCATTTAAGCAACCCATTTTGGGTTCACCATTGAAGATGCTTTAAGCCCCCTTAGAACATCTCCAACACTGGTGTTGGACCTGACCGATGCCAATTAAATGCGGGTCTTAAAAGAATTTACCGTTGGAGTAAGAAATGCTTCAAATGCTTGAAAAGCATTGATGCTAAATTAAGCATCGGGTCTGGTCTGAAAATGTGGGCCCTGTTTTAAATTTTTTTTAAATAACGGACTAGCTATTCAAAAAAAGGCATAGTTTCATTTATTTTTTTAACCATGCCCTTTATTTTTTTCTGCTCCCATAATATAACTGTTGTTGCATTGTTTTTTTTAACATATAAAAAATGCAAGTAGCCGTTGTTTTTTTAACCGCTAGCCTTTACATATATATATATATATATATATGAATTCTAATCAACATCTACATAAATGTATTCACTTCAATTTTTTTACACAATCAACTCTCTCAAATTTCTCTCTTTTATGCTCATATTGTCTTTGAAAATTTTCTCCTATTTTTTACTTACATACTTTAAATCTTTAATCTTTAATTTGTTTTCATCCAATGGATCTAAACCAATTCAATATCAATTCCTTCTTCAATTACATACATATTCCAAATTTTCCAAATCCCCCACTTTTACCAAATCCACAAAATATCCCAAATATGGCCAATCAACACCAACTACCCATGTTTCATTCACCACCATCATTTCATACACTCCCATTTTCATATCAATATCCCATGTTTCAGTCACCACCAACTAACCCCTCCATGGATCATGGGAATTCAATAGGTAAAAGTGGTGGGCAATCTTGTGATCAAGAGCAAAAGGCGGCATCTGAATTCGCGACAGAATCTCAAACTCCACCATTTTCCACACAAATCGGGTTGGATAATATTGCGCTCGATGAAGAAGGAGAAGAAGCAGAACCAACTCCAAAAAGAGCAGGGTGGGCCACAGACGAAGATAAACTTCTCGTTCAATCATGGCTAAATGTTTCCAAAGATGCAATTGTGGGGGTAAACCAAAAAGAAAATTCCTTTTGGTCAATAATTAAAGATAGATACAATGAGTATCGTGGTCATTTGCAAGCAAGAGAAGCGAACCAACTAAAATGTAGGTGGCTGAAGTTGAATGCCACCGTTCAAAAATTTGTAGGGTGCTACAACAAAGCATCTGAAAGAAAGAGAAGCGGCAGCTCCGAGGCTGACATATTGAGAGATGCATATATGATATATTCTGAAAAACGAGATCGGTTCAAGTTAGAGTATGCATGACGATTGCTGAAAGATGAACCTAAATGGTCAAACACATCAGTTGCAGGAGATTATAAAAGAACAAAGAATTCAAAATCTGGAGCATACTCGTCCTCTTCTAATATGGGCTCGCCATCAAGTTTTGAATACAACTCGACTTCACCTATTGTGGATCGTCCAATGGGGACAAAAGCAGCAAAAAGAAAGGCAAAATTAAAAGAAAATGAGACATCTTTGGCACATGTTGATCTAACAACAATGGAAGAGGCATAGAAGTCAAAAATTTTAGCTATAGAAGATTTGGCTCGTGCCAAGCATGAGCGTAACATGTTGAAAGAGGAAGCATTGAAGATGAAGGAGAAAAAGCTCGAGTTCTAGAGGGAGATGAAGGACAAAGAGCTCGAGTACTAGTTGAAGATGAAGGACAAAGAGCTCGAGTTACAGTTAAAGAAGGAGAAAGAGTTCGAGTTGCAGATCCTCTTCAAGGATACATCTAGTATGACAGAAAGACAACTACGAGATCATGACAAGTTGTGTAACATAATTAGACAAAAATATGGACTTGAGTATCAATCTAAGTTAATGTAATGATGTTAGCTATGTTTAAACGTTTTTAAATTTTTATTTCATAATAATATAAATTAATTTATTATTCAAACTAGCCGTTATTTAAACTAGCCGTTATTCAAACCAACCGTTAGTCAAACTAGCTGTTATTCAAACTAGCTGTTAGTCAAACTAGCCATTGTGTTGTCTCTTTATATAAGAAGATTTTCACACCTCTCAATTGTGCAAACAAGTCTCATCTTCTTCTCAAATTCTCTGAAAACTAACTCTATAACAACATTTACAAATGGATACATCCAGCAATTCATCCCGTGAAGAAGATCTTGAGTGGGAACTCATCGAGGATTTCATAAATGATGACTACGAAGAACAATATTTGAGGTTGGTGGCAGAGAGATAAATGCAACAAGCCGCTCCACGTAGACGTAGATGGGCTCTTATTGAAAGGAGTCGTGAAGAAGGGCATGCTTGATTGGTCAATGACTACTTCTCTAGCAATCCAGTATACACAGAGCATCATTTTCGGCGAAGATTTCTAATGCGAAGGGATGTTTTTCTTTGCATTGTAGAAGCCCTTGGCAATCATGATGAGTATTTTCTAATGAGAGCTGATGCAACTAAAAGAACGAGTCTTTCTCCATTGCAGAAATGCACTGCTGCAGTTCGTATATTGGCTTATGGATTGCCTGCTGATAGTGTTGATGATTATGTGTGAATTGGTGAAAACACTATACTTGAATGCTTCGATAAGTTTGTAAGGGGTGTCTATGAGATATTTGGAGATAAATACTTAAGAAGACCTAGCAATAATGACATCGAACGCTTACTGCAAATAGGGGAGACACGTGGTTTTCCAGGTATGTTAGGTAGCATTGATTATATGCATTGGGAATGGAAAAACTGTCCAGTAGCATGAAAATGTCAATTTTGTCGTGGTGATCATGGAAAACCCACTATCATGCTCGAAGCAGTGGCGTCACAAGACTTATGGATTTGCTATGCATACTTTGGGGTTGCAGGGTCAAACAACGGCATCAACGTGCTAAATGGATCTTCCGTGTTTAATCAGGTTTTGGAGGGTCAAGCCCCTAGGGTGTAATACATGGTAAATGGAACGCGATATGATATGGGGTATTATCTAGCATATGGTATTTATCCAGAATGGGCCGTGCTTGTCAAGACCATCCCGATGCCATAAGGTGATAAAAGAATTTTTTTTGCCCAAGACCAAGAAGCAGCAAGAAAGGATGTAAAGCGTGCGTTCAGAGTGCTTCAATCTCGATTTGTGATTATACATGACCCAGTGCATGCTTGGCACATGGATACAACAAGCATATATTATATGCATGCATCATATTGCATAACATGATTGTGGAAGACGAACGACACACATATAATGGTCATTTTGATTTTTCTTATGATTATCCCAGCAATGATGTCTCAACAACCGAAGGAGTGTAGCTCTTCATGATAGGCAAAAGCATCATCAACTACAACCAAACCTTGTGGAGCATATCTGGAAACGTTTTGGACGCGATAATCAGCAAAATTAATTATTGCTTTAATTATGTAATTTTAGCAATTTTTTGTCATTTTAAATAAATTTCATTTATGTAATTTTAATTATGTAATTTTAGCTAATTTTATTTATGTAGTTTTATTTCGTATTAGTAAAAATATTTTTGCAAAAAAAATAAATTTCTTAATTTTTATAATTTAATTATTTCATAAATCGGATAATAATAAATTAATAAATAAACTATTAATAAAATATAGACGTGGGGTTATTTATGGGATCCATTTAAGATCTTTTTAGGAGATGCTGGGTTTGAGAGGTAAAATGCTTATGATATGCTTAAATTAAAAAAGGTAAATATGAGTGATTTGGATAACTGTGACCCACCTAAGCACTTCATATTGGTGTCTACCATTGTGGATGCTCTTAGTTTTTAAATAAAGCAAGTGGGGTCTAGGAGTTAGTTTGCCGTTAAATACTCAACAGAGTGAAGGCGATGTGGCTGATTCAATCCTAAGAGCATCTTTATCGCGGTGCATTAAGTCGTTCCTTAATTTTAGTTGTCGTTGCGTGTAGTTGCTCAGCGTTAAAGCGAGATGACGTGGAGGCAAGGGAACTCAAATTTTAGTGAACGTTCACTGCAGAAATGACGGTATCTTAAAATTAAAAAAAAAACAAATTTTCTCTCACACTCAGCAGAAATCATGTTGAAAAAGAGAGGAAAAAAAACCGATTCTCCCAGACCATCTCCCAAACCAGAAAATATGAAGGGAAAAATAAATAAATAAACAACCACCATCACAGAAATGGAATAACCACCATTGCAGAATCACCGTGGGAGAAAAGGACGTTCCTTGGACGCGATCTGGTCAGATCCGGTGGAGATGGTGGCGGCGATGACAGATCCGGTGAGGGGTAGCGGCGATCTCGAGATACAGATCAAGGGAGAAACAGAGGTTGAAGATGAGGGGTTGGGAATTTTCATGAGATGGGGCGAAACAGAGAGAGATGAGCCGAGGGAGATGGGGCGGCTAGACGAGGCAAGGAGACGAGGCCGTTGGAGATAAGGCAGAGAGATGAAGAGATAAAGCTGAAACGCGAGAAGGGAGCGAGGGTTTGAGAGGGAGAATGAAGCGACGGTTTGTGAGGGAGAATGAAGTTGAGAAATGAGTGAACCGACGTCAGGTTTCTTAGAAATAACATCTTGGAGACAAAACTAAAGAAAAACAATTTGGGTTTCTTAAAATGAGATGACATGTTAAGGCCCACATAAAAATGGGTTAAATGGGTTAAGAAACCCAATAAGGTCTGCACCGTTAAAGGTGCTTTAAGTGGGATTTTTTTTTGCTTTTAATCCTAAGTGGCATTTTTAAGATAACAATTGAATATATTTAATTGAAAAACAATACACTTAGCGCACCCTGTAACATGTGTGAATCTCTGTGAAATCAACGAGAATAAAAACTCCACCCAGATTTCAATCTCACCCAACAACTTCATCTGTCAGCCTCTTCTCGCCCTGGTAGACCTTGCTAGCGCCACTTGGTTCCAGCAGGTTTCCACTTTCCCTACACCCCACTCGGATCTCTCTCCCCACCCTCCATATCTTCCCATTTCTTTCTCCCAGTGGCTAGATCTGGCACCGCCACTAGAGCTCCGACTCCAGTTCCATTCCTTTCCTCCGACCCAGTTTCGCATATCCCATCCCCCACGTACCTGTCTCTCCTCCGTCCCCTCTCACTCGGCCGGTTTCCTTTTCCCTGTGCCTGCCATGGCCAGGGCTGGCCCAACACCCATTGAGGCCTAAAGCAAACTCTCTAAGTGAGGTCTTTTCAGTCATTTATTCACAATAAAATACTAAAAAATTACAAAAAAATACCCACAAAGGGCTTGAAACCACAACCCACAAGCGAAGACAATTATATTTTACCATCTGAGCTAGATAGATTTATAGTACCCAATAGTTATTCAGTCAATTATATTAATAAAAATAAATTTTTTGAGGCCTTTTTTTATCAATTTTTTTGAGGCCAAAGCCCCAACTTTGATAGCTTTGGGCTTGGCCATGGCCCCGCACGGGGGCACCTACTAGCCGCGTTGTGTGATATTCCCTTTTCCGGGTTTCTTCGTAAGCCCAACTACCATCATCCCCACCCCTTTTGGAATCGAACAATAACACTAATTGGGTTTGTGTTGAGGTTATGCGTGTATCGACAGTGACAATATTTCTTTATTAATGGTGGACTTCTTGTGTCAGTGATGCAGACTAGAGATGTTAAGTTAATTTTGAAATCTATTTGAGGAGAGCTTGTTGTTCGATGCCCTATGTTTTGAAATCTTGCGTTCAAAGTTGTTGGTGAGATTGAAATCTGGGTGGAGCTTGTTGTTCGATTTCAGAAGGGTTCACAAGTTTTTTGATTAAATAAAATATAATCAATTGTTATCTTAAAAATGTTATTATTTAGGATTAAAAGCGAAAAAAGGCACTAAGGACTGAATCAGCCACATCACTTTCACTCTGTTAAGTATTTGCTTAATTTTTAAACTATGAGGACTTAAACTCGGTTTGGTAAGACCGATAAGCTAGTTTATAGCTTATTAGACTAGCTTATAAGCTTGTTTAGTCGAAGGAAATATGTCTGGTAAGTAAACTTATCACATTAGCTTATAGCTTATAACTTTTTATCTTTTCCCCTATTTTTATTTTATTCTTTATCTCTTTTTAAATTTAAAGTAAAAATAAACTCTTATCCTTTTTGTCATTTTATATTTATCAGTTAGTTAAATAGCTAATTTTACCAAATAATTCAATTTTAATTAGCTAATTTTTCAGCTATAAGCCATCCGCTATCAGCTATAAGCTAGAAGCTAGCTTATAGCTTATTTTTACCAAACCCAGCCTTAGGCTCGGTTTGGTATGGCTAAGAAGTTAGCTTATAGTTATTGGACTAGCTTATAAGCTCGTTTAGTTGAAGGAAAAATGTTTGATAAGTAAGCTTATCACATTAGCTTATAGCTTTTTTTGATATGCTACTTGAAGTAGCATATGAGCTTATAACTTTTATCTTTTCTTCCATTTTTATCCTCATTATTTTATTCTATATTTTTTTTAGTTTAAAATAAAGATAAATTCTTATCCTTTTATATTATTTTATATTTATCAGTTAGTTAAATAAATAAATTTACCAAACAATTCAATTTTAATTAGCTAGCTTTTCAGCTATAAGCTATCCGCTATCAGCCAGCTTATCAGGTATAAGCTTATAACTTATTTTTACTAAATCGAACCTTAATTAGCTCAAAAAATAGTTGGTAGACTAAAATTGCATAGAGGGTAAATTAAGGGACTGAAAACCATTAAGCCAAGTTTTTTTCAATATATTTTGTGATTGATTATTTTTTAAAAGAATTATTAAAATTTTTTGAAAAGTGATTTTTTTTTTTGGTTTCAAAATTTTTTGATTATTCACTTTTAAAAAAGAAAACAATCACAAAAGTACAAACTACCGTTTTGGCAACACACCTCTTCTTCTTCTTTTTTTTAATAATAAAATGGGGATACAACCAACTCCCTAAGGACATCCACAGCGTGAGAAGCTTACTTGCATGAGTTTACTGACACAATCACTGCTACAGCGTGTGTTTATCTCTATCTCTTTCATCGTGGGACCCGCATTTTCAATAGATACCCGTTAGCAAACCAAATGCTTTTACCGGAATTGTGCACGCGGTGAGTTATATTTTAACTGCCACGTTCGCTTAAAAATTTAAGCAACGCTATCGCAACGGCGATAAAGTTGCTCTAACAAATTGAGGAGAGAAGCTTCCCTAGCATCCTCATGTCTTCTAAACAACACTTACGTTGAGGAGGCGCAACAAGCTATAAAAAGCGTAGCGTCGGAGAGAATCCAAATTTATTTCCTAGCCAATCTAGATCATTCGAGTCCTTTATCTTGTAGCCCTAGGAAATTGGCTGACACTTACAATGAGGATCGCGTGATGATGACGCGTTTCCGTTGGAGGTGAGGGTTTATTTACTGTTGGAACTTGGAAGTGTCGTCCTAGCCTCAGTTTCGCTCGCCACCGTAAAACCCAGCAACCGGATTCATCCACAAGTGAATGTGAAAGAGAGCGTCAAAAGCAGGTAGGTAGGTAGTAAAGGGAAACCACGCTACTCTCTACTCTTCATCTCTCTCTCTCTCTCTCTCTTCTCTCTCATTTTTTCAATTCTAACAAAACCTCTTCCCTCCATTCCCCTTCTCTCAACAACAATAATAAAAAAAAAAATCAAATTTCACAATTAAAAAATACAGGCAATCTTCGATATTCAAAACCCTTGTTTTGTTTCTCAAGATTCCTGACCACATTGTCTCGCTGCTCGATTCTCATCATAGGTTCAAGGTTTCCCTTTTTTACTGTGCAATTTATGTGTGTGTGTGTGTGTGTGTGGTTTTTTTAATGTACCGTTTCTCACTTTGACTTTAATTTTGTCAGTTACGTTTTTTTTGTTGTTCGGTGTCAATTTCAGGTTTGAATTGTTACACAAGTCTCCGCCGGTAAGATCAGTGTCCAAAATTTACCTCAGTTGTGTATTTTCTCCCCCATTCTTTTGGGGTTTTTTTTTGTTGCTTAGTGGGCATGGCTGTGAACATGTTCTCTGCAAGTGCATGCCTTTTTTTCTTTTTCTTTTTTTTTTGTGTAAGCTGGAAGCAACTGATGGTTTCCCCAATGTGCATGCGCTTCATGTATGACTCCAATTGAAATATTGATTGAATGAAACGAATGCAAAGTTTTCTTTTGATTGAATTTATTTTCTTAATTGTTGCAAACTTTTGGTTCATGTGCTCAGTTTTCTAATTATTGAAACGTTGGTGAGGGTAGCTAGTATTTTTCACTGTCTTTTGTTTTCTAAGTTACTGCCAAGACATTGTTGATGGCTGCTAGCTTAGTGGTTCATAAATCATATATTGCATTTTTCCATCTCAGAGATCTTTGAAATATGGTTGCGATTTTGCATTTGGTAGCCTGCAGCAGAAAAAACTATTGGCTGATCATAAATGGCACCCAATCCAAAAGTAGTAGCGGCCTATCGTGCAATGGCAAATCTTGGGATTCATGAATCCAAAGTCAAACCAGTATTAAAGAAACTACTTAGATTGTATGATAAAAACTGGGAACTTATCGAAGAAGAGAATTATAGGGCTCTTGCAGATGCAATATTTGAGGAGGATGAAAACAAGGTGTATTTCCTGCATTGATATCTATTTGATTTTGTTTGTCCTCATTCTAGTCTATTCTACATAATCTCATCCATGTTCTGATATCATTTAACAGGCGCTGGAGCCGGACCAGAAAAGCAAGAAGGTTGATGTACACAACACTTGTTATTATATATTGCTGAGTTTGTCTGTGTTTCTTTCTTGCTCTTAAGCCTATAGCCCCTGAAATGTATTCTGGCTTTTCAAACATCCAGGAAGGGGAGGTAGATGATGAAGCTCCTATGCATGATGAGCCAGTGCGACCTTTGAAGAGGTTGCGTTTAAGAGGCCAAGAGGTTCAATCTTCACGACTTTTGACTAGCTGTGGCCCCAGCTCAGCTGCCTTTCCATTGAAAACGCCTAAATTAGAACCTGACACAATACCTGAAAGTAGTTCCAGACCGCTGCCTCAAAGCACAGCGGCGTTATCTGATGGAAATGCCAGTATTGGAGCGCATCAAGTACAACCA
Source organism: Calophaca sinica (assembly GCA_037113605.1). Classification (NCBI taxonomy): domain Eukaryota; kingdom Viridiplantae; phylum Streptophyta; class Magnoliopsida; order Fabales; family Fabaceae; genus Calophaca; species Calophaca sinica. Next base: position 21,755,674 of record CM073733.1, read on the forward strand.
CGAGATGCCACTGTTGACAAGGGAAAGCAACCTGTATCACCTCAAGATACTCCAAGAGGGAGGGGATTTATGTCAGACAAAACCCCCCCTGCAGTACCATTTAAAGAACCAACAGTTGAACCAGGGGCTTCTCCGTTGTCAAAGAACAAAACGCCTCATCCTTACACTTTTATCATTCCCAAGGATGAGCCCATTGATGAGATGCCAGATTATGAGGTTCCAATTGCTGTGATTCATCCTGGTAATCAACTGACTATGCCTTGAGGAGAAGCATTTTTTTTTCTTCCTGTTCACGTTTCTTTTTTTGTAGTGTAACATCTTTGTGGTGACTTTTACTTTGCCGTCAACTTCTGTTAAATCCAACAATAAGTACTGTATTATGCTTGTAATTCTGCGGAGTAGATCTGTAGATGGGAAAATTTTGCACAGGAAAATAAAGGAAAAAACTTCAAAAAGAACTCCATGTGCAAATTTTTTGCTAGACTGTGAAATAACTGTAGTTGCATTGGACCGGAGTTATTTTTTACTTCAATGCCAGCATTCCACGGCAGCCCACATGTGCTTCCATCGGCTTTGCAATATGCAAGCCTCTACTTGCATACTGTACGGCTTCTGCATTTCCAGAAAGTCTGTCATAAGAGGTTTTGTGTTTGCTGTTGCTTTTATACGTGGAAGGAGACCTGGTTCCTGGCTTAAAATATGTCATATATTTTGGTCCTATACCAAAGAAATGTTATTTTTGTGTAATTTATTTTTCTTTTTGTCATTCTGTTGCTGACCCTGCATTCAACTCTGTATTGATGATTGTTTGATAAGTTTTATTTTGATTTATTTTTCTTCAAAAGAAACATCAAGTGGAAGAGACTCTTCAATGAAGAATGATACAGCTGGAAAGCAAGATGGTCCCAACACTGTGGCATCACAATGCAGAAATGGAAATGTTGAAGGTGAAGATATTCTCCCTTCCTCAAATGAAGACGTGACTGCTAATGCTGAGCTACCCTCATCATGTATGGGAGAGGTACAAATTTCTCTAAGCTGCAGCTCAGTTCTGGGGACAAGATTTTTGTTTGCCTAGTAGTCATGATCAAATTCTAAAAAATAATGGAGGATAAATGTCTGCAATCATATAAAACCACTGACCGTAATTTTTCTGTCCTGTCATTGTTGAGATATATGTGTGACTGCTTTATGGAATTTGGAACTGATTTAAGTAATGATCTACAGGAAGGATCTGTAAAGATAACACCAGCTGTTGACATTTCAAAGGAATCCGAGGCAAATGGAACACTGAATGTCAGAGGAAATAAAGATTCGGTCACACTTTCTGGCATTGCAAATGGATCAATCGGTGTCAAGTCTTCTCCTGCCTTGGCTGCACCTCAACTTCCCATTTCTCTACCCTGTCCGAGTGGTCTGGATGATGCTGTACTAGTTTCCAAGAAGGATAGAATGAAGGATTTCTTGGAAAGTGATGGTGGGAAGGAGGTGCGGGATCCTATATCTCCAAATTCATGTAGTGTCGTGAATGCTTCAAAGCACCGGCTTACAACTGAGGATACAAGGGCTGTTTGTGATATAAATGACTTAACAAAGGGAGAAGAAAAAGTGACAATTTCATGGGTGAATAACACTACTAGCGATTTTCCATCATCGTTTCACTACATACCCCGAAACCTTGTGTTCCGAGATGCATATGTTAATATTTCTCTATCTCGTATTGGGAAGGAGGATTGTTGTTCTACTTGTATGGGCAATTGTATCTTGTCATCTAAACCATGTTTTTGTGCAAATAAAACTAGGGGTGATTTTGCCTATAGTGCACAAGGTCTACTAAAGGAAGGGTTCTTGGAAGAGTGTATTGCCATCAGCCGTGACCCTCTAAATTTTTTCTATTGCAAAGAATGCCCACTTGAAAGATCAAAGAATGATGATTGTTTAGAACCATGTAAAGGACACTTAAAGAGGAAATTTATTAAAGAGTGCTGGAGCAAATGTGGCTGTGGAAAACATTGTGGCAATCGGATTGTCCAGCGTGGGATAACTTGCAACTTGCAGGTGATTGTTTACGTTAATCTTTACTACTTGTGAACAAATATATATTCTTCAATGTTGGTGTCCATGAGATGAGGTGACACTATTACATTCTTTACACTCTTAAATACATTTTTTCCATAATAGGTTTATATGTGTTTCCTCTAATAATTATCTGCTACTCAGGTGTTTTTAACTTCAGACGGAAAAGGGTGGGGTCTTCGTACCTTAGAGGATCTTCCAAAAGGTGCATTTGTATGCGAGTTTGTTGGAGAAATTTTAACCGTCAAAGAGTTGCATGAGAGGAACTTGAAATATCCCAAAAATGGGAAGTATACGTACCCAGTTTTATTGGATGCAGAATGGGATTCAGGAGTTGTGAAGGATAACCAAGCTCTTTGCTTATATGCAGCTTCATATGGAAATGCTGCTAGGTTTATTAATCACAGGTATTGAAGTTTCTCAAGTTTCACCAAAAGTCTTTTGTGATTATTTATTGAAGTTTAGTCCTAGAGATTCTCTTGTACTCTTTTTATTTATTTTTGAAAAATAATTTAGCTTGTATTTTTTATTCCTAATAAAAAGGATGAATTCTTAGCAATTTAGTCCTTTTGATGTCAGATGCATACATTGTTTTGTACTGATTAATGATCCTAGAAGAGAGCAATGGATTTTCTCAGTTTAGTTCATCAACTTTATAAATCATCCCAACTCAAACAAGTGACTAATGTGTCAAACATCAATTCGAACAAGAGCAACTCAATGTTTTTAGATAATAATTTGTAACCATTTGAATACTAGGGGTTTTTCACTGGCTTCCTAAGGTGCAATGTTGTGTAAGCAAGTGATTTGCTGACATTGTCAATCTTGTAGCGAAACTCATCTTATAACTTCAATTTTGCCACTGTGTTTGAGCGAACCTTTGTCATTTCTCAGGTATGGATTGGGTTTATCAACACAATGTTTTAACAATTGTTTTGTCATTCACATACTTTGCTTTTGTGCGGTTTTGAGATACTGGGAAGAGTAGAGGATTGAAGAAGAAGAAGAAAAAATTTCCTTTTTCTGATTGTTGTGATGTGAAATTAGGTGCTTCATAGAATAAACACATGCCTAATGTAAAAAGACAATATAAGGAAAGAAATTATTTATCTTAAACAAGCTATGTGAAGAGGGGGGGAGGGAATCATTCTAGGGAAAAGGTCTTCAATTTTGATATGTATTTATATAAACAAGATAAATCATTTTATTTTAGAATGTGGAAGAAGTTTACTATTCCAGTGTGTTCACTATTTTAGTGCAGAACAATTCCGCTAGGTTTTTCATTATTGAATGAGCTTATTATCCCAAAAGAAAAGGAAATTAGGAAAAGGTATTGTTATTGAATTGCACAGACAAAAGGTACTTAATATAAAAGCTGAAGCGCACTCAGTGTGAAAATGGTTCAATTCACTTATGTACAGATTAGGAAATTAATGGCTGTATTTCAGCAGACCAAGGATTTTTTTCCATTTGCATGCTGTTGATGATATGTTTGTTTTACTGTTAACTTTACATTTCTTTGAAAGAGTGGCCAGGAAGGCATATGAATCATTATTTGGAAATTGTAAATTAGAATGGTCGCGACCAGAGAATTTTAATAATTCTGTTCCATTTTGGCAGATGTTTAGATGCAAACTTGATCGAGATCCCTGTTGAAGTCGAGGGGCCATCTCATCACTACTATCATGTAAGAAGATGGCAAATCTACAAAATTCCATTTGTTGTTTATCCTGTAGAAGCATTGCTCACTGATGTTCTTGAATGTTCAAATGTGCAGTTTGCCCTTTTCACATCCAGACAAATAGCAGCACAGGAAGAGCTGACCTGGGTGTGTGGTTTTGGTTCTGTAATATGTTGTTGGTGAATGGTCCTATATTGCTTGATTGTTTCAGTTTTTTTAATATGGTGCAGCTTCATTTCTATTTGTTCTCAAATAGGCATAAATTAGCAACACAAACAAGTTGAGATAATTTGAGTAAATCATGGTTGATATAGAGTTTTATTTGTTACTGGCTACTAATTGAAAAATGCTATGGTATGTACACTGGTTAGTTGGATCTTTGCTGACCATTCAATGCTGAACATCTCCATAGCCTCTCATTTTTGTGTAGTTCACTTTCTTCAAATTGTTTAATTATGTAGGAATTCATTTGTTTTCTCTTGAAAAGCTTGTGTGCATGGTCTTTCTGCAGGATTATGGCATCAACTTTGATGACGATGATCAGCCAGTCGAGCTGTTTCGGTGCAGATGTGGCAGTAAATTCTGTAGGAATATGAAGAGATCAAATAGTAAGATCAATCTTCGATTTATGTGTGATGTGCATAAGTTTGTTTTACTTTCATCATCATAGATTGTGTATTCATTTTAGATTATTAAATTCCTACAGTGGCCTTCTCTACTCCGTTTCAATATTCATTTTGGATAGTGTATTTCAAGTTTCAGCCTCCCTGATGGCTGATGGTTCATGGTTATGAAATATACTGCATTCTTTTCCAAATTGGTCTGTGGTTGATCAATAGTGCAATGTTTTAAAAACCGGACCGGCCGTTGAACCGGTGAGACCGCCGGGTCATGGTTCAATTGGTTTAACCGGTTGAGCCGTCGGTCGAACCGGATGATAAATAAATAAATAAATAAGTACTAATTTTGAGAAAAAAGTAAGTAAAAAAAAAAAAAAGGCAAAACCGGTCTAACCCGGTCCAACTGCGGTCTAACCCGGTTCCGGGAGGTCCAATCAGACTACGGTCCAATTGGGTTTAAACCGGCCGGTGAGGGTGCCGGTCGACGGTCGGACCGTCCGGTTTTCATATCATTGCAATAGTGTCATTTAATATGAAATATTGAAATCATAACAATAATTTTACAATTTTTACAAAAAAAGATCATATGGTAGTTGACTAGTTATAACATTATGCTTTACGCTAGATAACCTCCTCGTCCTTTCGCTTAATTGATAGTTGAAATGGCCTTTTTCATACTGAACTTGAGGTTTTATATTTAACAGAGAAAGAGGGGGGGGGTATTTGGAAGAGATTATTTGGACTTATCTTTTGACATAAACACTTACACAAGTGTTTGGAAGGGTTATGAAAATAGCTTATAATATATGCATAAGCTGTTCAATTTATTTTCATAAGCTCCCTAGAATAGTTTATAGAAACAATTTATACAAAGCTTATGTGGATTTTCCCTTGATTTCCTTTTTGATTGTAGAAACAACTTATCATAAACACTTGTTGAATAAATGCCTAATTTAACTGTTTACCCAAGTGTCCCCTTAGCTTTGCTGTAGAAATTGTAAGCCAACTTTTTTTTTTCCCTCCCCGAGTTGCACATAACACACTCTTCGTTTGGGCATATTTGATTGCATCGTTGATTCGGCTTTAATACCAAGCGGCCAAGCATTAGATGAGGTTCAATTAATAGGGGAAGACTCTTGGTTTTGTTCAATGTTTGCTTCTTGTATTTTTCCTAGTTTCCATGTTTTATATTGAAACACTGCTCGTCACAAACTCACAGTCCTGTGCTTATGCTGAAATGATCACCGAGTCACATCGGTGGTGCTCTTTTCATGAATCTTAATTACCTTCCACTTTGCATAGTATGCAAAAGTAAGTATCCGTGTGTATTAGGATGCTACTAATTCATTTTACTCTCTCACAATGCAGGGACCATTAGATCGTCAATTGCTGGATGAAAGCCATTCTCTGCTAAACTAATTTTGCTTCCAGAGAAGCATGCCATTGATTAGTAATAACTAACAAGAAGACCCAGCCTACTGAATCAGTCTCTTTTTATTCTATTTAATTTACATTTTTAGTTTCCCTTGGAGGTTGGATACTAGTTCGTATTGCCATCCGAAGAAAAAAGAAAATATTCTTTAGGCACTAGCAGCAGATCTGAATCTTTGATGTTACTGCATCATGCCAATTATTGCCAATGGGTAATTGTGTTTCGAAATTTATTTTGTGCTGGATGCACGAGACTGGTTGACAAGATTTTTATTTTTGGTTGAAAGATGAATAAGTGAAACACCTAATTTTTTTTTTCTACACCCTCGGTATTTGGAAGTCATATTAGACTCCGGCACAAGGGGAAAAGCTCTCACGGTACTTGCTTTTTTTTTCTTTTTTTAATCCACACGGTTGGAACCCAAGAAATTAAGCTACCCTTTGCTTGGATTTCTCTTCACTTGGATCAATTGATATTGGTTGTGAAATGCCTGTTTCTCCATTGCTACAATCTGCGATCAGAATAACGGGTACTTTCGGAAAATAAGGGGATATAGTCACCGACAAAAAGCTGACTAATGTCCCCAAAGATAAAGCTAATTAGCCGAAAATTAAAAGCACGGGACCTTTGTTTGTGGTGATGGGAGGAAAAAAAAAAAAGGCCGCTGCTCACGAGTGTATCTGTCAGTTTACAGTAGTAAGCTCATTAAAGCGGCTATTCATAGACAATACAAAATAAATGGGAAAACAAAAAAGATACAAAAGGCAAACAACTATGGCATAAGAGACAAAACTCCTAAAGCTTCTGCTAAGATAAGGCTGTTGCTTTCAGCATCTTACCATGCTGCTGCCAACACTCCCAACTTCACTAATAATTGTGGAATCTTGAAAATACCCCAAACACTAAAACCCAAAAGTAGTTTTTTTCCCCCTTCCCATGACCTGTTGGTTCTCCCTCGTGAGTCCACCTTCCATCTTCCTCTCCACCGTCGCAGACCCCTCCTCAACCAGTCTGCCGTGAGTCCACCCTCCCTCTTCCACTCCACCGCCGCCAGACCTTTCCCCTCCTCCTCTCTGTCCTTCCCTCTTTCTCTACTCTCCTTCATTCTGGTGACAACAAGCACCCCCTTCCCCTATTATTCGCTCCCCCTTGTCTTTCTTTTCTGTTCTTCTCTTCCCCCCTTTCTCTCTCCCACGTTCTCCTTTCACTCGGCGCAAGGAAGCAACCGTCGCATCCTTTCACTCGGCGCAATGAAGCCGCGAAGCTCCATTCTCACCATCGCATGTCAGTTCTCCTTTCTGTCGTAGTTACAGGCTTCCAGCAATTAAGAAGCCGGAAGCAATTTTTAAATCATGTGTAGGGTGTCTTTATGCTACCGGTAATTCAATTACCAGAATGTAAGCTAATAAGTGTTATATAGCTTCCAGCAACTGAATTGCCGGACATGTAAAAGTTTTACATTACCGGCAACTTAATACCCGGAACCCAATTGAAACTATCTGAAATATCTTCCGGTAACTGAATTGCCGGTTGTATAAAAAGTTTACACGTCCAACAATTCAGTTACCGGAAGGTATTTCATATAGTTTAAGTTAGATTTCGGGTATTAAGTTGCCGGTAGTGTAAAATAATTACATGTCCGCTAATTCAATTGCTGGAAGCTATTTAAAATCATTTTCTTATATTTAATTTTGCAACTTTTTATATATAAATATAATTACGTGTGTAGATGTGGAAAGAAAAAAAGAGCGTAGGAAGAGGCCAACGGCTTCGAAACGTAAACAGCGCCAAGTTGCGCAACAGGCTGAGAATGTTGACCACTAGGCTGAGGCTGAGAATGTAGAGACTGAGATTCCTCCACCACCCCCCGTGGTGTCTACACCCCAAGTCCAAGGACCATTTTCTGGAGGTCCTGAAGATACCTCACTCCTGATCGCCTTTGCTAATCACATTGCTCTTCGGTTGTGGACTGGAGTTGAGGAGGTAATGAACTGTGTATTATAATTTAATTTGATTTAATTGTTGGATGAACATAACAATTGTTTTGTTGGTTTCAGGATCGTGGATCGATTAGAGTGATCGACCATGGTTCAAAGATTGGGGACATTGGAGAACCAGCAGATGCTATCAAGGAGATAGTCGATCGTTCGGGGCTGGCCCCACTGATCGATTGCACATACAAGCTATTGGATAGGGGCCTGTTATCAGCATTTGTTGAGAGATGGCACCGAGACACCTACAACTTCCATTTCGGTAGGAAAGATGACGATCACTCTTGACGATGTCTCCAATTTACTTCACCTTCCGATCAGTGTTAACTTCTTTACGCCTCCTCTGGTTGATAGAGACTATGTTGTTGGTTTATTGCATGACCTATTGGGGATGACTTATGAAGCCAGCCTGGATGAAGTTAAAAATTGTCGGGGTGCCCACGTGCGTCTATCGACTTTGCGCGAGATATATGAAGATAAGCTTAAGAAAGGGCAGCTTGAGAGAGCAACCAGGGCATATTTGATGTTTCTTGTCGGTTGTACTATCTTTACTGATAAGAGCAATAGATACCTTGATGTGGCATATCTGGAGGCATTTCAAGACTTAGACAGTTGCGGTAATTATGCCTGGGGTGTGGCTGCTTTAGTGCATCTTTATGATCATCTTTGTGATGCCAGTTTTCATGAGACCAAGCATATGTCATCTTACTTGTCCCTCTTACAGGTATGAATATTGTTATCGTGTATTACATTATGTCTAGAAAGTTATACCAAACTAACTCACTACTATTCATATAGGCTTGGATATATGAGCATTTCACGCACCCATTCTTGTGCTCCCAGCATGAGAAAGACAATTATCATGAGGAAGATCCCCGAGCCACTCGTTGGACTCCTATAAGGGGTACAAGTTTAGTGCAAACCTCTAGAAGGATACTTGATGAGCTTACAAATGACGATGTATGTTGGATGCCTTATACGGAGCACCGCCAGTATCATGATCTCAATCTGCTATCGCTGTTTAGGGGCTAGATCCGATGGGGTTCTTTGATGCACTTGCATCTGCCTGATAGGGTGTTATGCCAATATGGCTATGTGTAGAGCATTCCTGGCTCACCGCATGAATTTAGAGGTAGGGGGACTTCTCCAGAGGACATGGATCAGACCTGGCTACGCTGTATGGATCATTTGATTGATCTTGGGACTAAAGCATCAGATCCAGCAGCTACAGTAGATGGATATTTCGAGTGGTTCCGTCGGGTGTCATCCTTACATCATACCACGAGCCACCCCACCTACAGCATCTACGTCATCTACTTCTGACGGTGGCACAAATCATGCAGTACCTATATGATTTCAATTTAATATTTTAGTCTTCTAATTAAATTAACTATTGTGTGTTGTATTGTTTTTTATATTGTTTGTTGTTAATTCTCGCAGAAGTACAACCAGACTGTTGAGATCTTGCAAGATATGATCGAGAAACATCTCGTGCTACCTGAAGGAATGGACATGGCGCAGAGGGCATTGAAGCTAATACGCACTACCAATGGGGAAGAGCTAGTATATGAGCGGAAGAAGAGGACTCGAGGCTGTTAGCTGTGTTTTAGTGACTCTTTGTAATTGCTTATTTGTATTGCTACTTAGTGGTGTATCTTAAACTGAGGCTCTTAGTTGATATTTAGTGACTCTTTGTATGATCTTTTTGTACTGATACTATTACTTCGCCTTATATTTTGAGGTTGTATCGTTATTGTTTGCGCGTCGTCGGTATTTGGAATATGTTTTTCAATAACCTTCCAGCAATTGAATTATCGGTGGTGTAAAACTTATGACACGTCCATGAATTCAATTGCCGGAAGGTATTATTTAGCTTACAAACTGGTTCCGGTAATTAAGTTACCGGTAGTGTAAAACTTGTTACACTTCCAGCAATTCAATTCCCGGAATGTTTTTCACAAACATATTTCCTGTTTATATGTTTCAATTCTGTAATAAACATCATCACATGTAATAAATAGGATTTCATATGTAAATACATTTCCCCATTAGTGAGTTAACAAAAAATACATTAACCATGTGTGTTAAATACATTTCCCCTTTAGCTTTACAAAAAACACATCAACCATGTGTACATTTCCCCTTTAGCTTTACAAAAAACAATTCCCATGTGTACATTTCCCCTTTAACTTTACAAAAAATACATCAACCATGTGTGTTAAATACATTTCTCCATTTTTAATCATCTCTAAGATCTATATGAGTGCATTTTATATGAGTACACCTACATAATCTTTCAAAAGCCTGTAGGCGGCTAACATATGGCGACTCCAATGGTCGAGCCTCAGCAGAACAGTGCTGAAACCATCCAGGAATAGGAGAGCCAGTCTTCAAATAAACCTGTCATTTCAAACAGAGATTTTAATTACCTCACAATAGTTATAAACTTACGTTAATTATAATTAAATTGCACAACCAATGTCATATATGTACCCAGTGACTTTCATAAACAAATCCAATGCAGATGATATGATGGGATCATTGGGATAATGGGGGTCGACCTCTGAGAGGGAAAAGGGTCGACGAACCCCCTTTGGCCAAAGAGACCAGAACAACCTTATACCTTGTAGCAATAACATATCCCATCTATGGAAGTGTCATCCACTTATTGGCATGAGCCGCCTTGTTAACATAAAGGGATTGCTTCATCTCTTCCACTATGTCACTACTATCAAATAGTTTTTCATAGTCATCGCAGAACTCTCGAAGCTCGCTAAGCAGTTCCCGACGGATTAGAGGCAAGAGTCTTGACCTCTACCAAGTAAAGCGGCAATACAATGATACCCACAATTCCCATCGGCAACCACATCAACAATGTCCTCGATGTATTGGTGAATCTGCACAGGGAATTCGTGTATCATGGGCACAACTGTAGTCTGACGTGGCTCAGAGACTGGTGGTTTACATGTAGGGCCTACTGACGTGCTATCAGTTACGGATCAAAATGCATCATCGACATGCTCCCAAAATGATGGTTCACATTTAGTTGAGCAGTTCGTGTTCGACACCTTACACTTACCCTTCTTAGGTGCTCCTTTTGTTTTGACCTTGTTAGGAGGTGGACACGTAGAAGTTGTGTGTGGGAATGCTAGCTCACGTAGCTTTGCCTTCAGATGAATTTTTCCTACCTCGTCAAGTTGTTGAAATCTACTTTGTAGTGCCTTCAATTCAACATGTATAGATATCTCAGAACCAGGCTCGTTGGTGGAGTCGTTATTAAAATTCAATCTTCGGCAGTGATTGTGAACAACATCCAGTGGAACTGAGGCATTCACCCTAACGCATATGACAAGTTCACATGCACACGGTAGCCCATTTGTGGTTCTAATTGTGCATCCACAAACCGAACTATCGATTCCAACATCGCTAACTCGACGATACTCATCAGCAATATGGTCCAAAGCGGTCTTTGACACAAATCCTCGCAAGTGTTTGTAGAATGGAGTATTGTGTCGGTGGTCATTGATGAATATGCTATGTCGCAACGATGCCTTTATCTCAGTATGCTGCAGTATCAACATGTTGTTCATGGCTCCAAAACATATACACAGGTCTCCTCTGCTATCTTGTAATAGCTTCTTAAACCTCGAATGTGCGGCCTCAACCCTGTTACATAAAAAAAATATCAAATTAGATACATTAACAATATTTGGACAAAACGTCATATAATAAGCATGAATAAATATTGACATACCTATTAGTTGTTGTGTTTCCAAGGTGCATCACTCGATTTGTCCATGCAGTTACAAATCTTTCCTTGTGAGGTAGTAACCATGTTTTTTTGGACATAGTCCCAAAAATCATGAAATCGTGAGCAAAGATATTCAAAATCCACCAACCGTTGAGCGTACTCACCCTCATCAATAGAACTCGTAAGATCATCCCACGCATCCATGAAAGGATTAATTTCTTTGTTCGGAAACACATTCAGCTTGCACTTAGCCTTCACATTCTTGCGTATATGAAATTAGCACAACAAATTAACTGAAGTAGGGAAAACAACGGCAACTACATCCATGAGAGCAATGTCTCGGTCAGTCAGAATCGCCTGTGGTAGTGTATCATCTCTCGTGATCAGTCCTCTCAAGTTCTATAGTGCCCAGATGAAGTTATCTGCACGCTCGGACTCCATGTAAGCGAAAGCCATAGAGAAAGTCAAACCAGTTGATGTGACGCCAACAACTTCAAGCAATGGCAACCGATATTTGTTTGTTTTGTACGTGCTATCAAGCAACAAGACAATATGGTAAGTATTAAGAAGTGTCACAGCATCTGGATGTGTCTAGAATATGTCTCTCACAATATCAGAACCGTCGACCCTTCTATACCAATAGACATACTTATCGTTATCCAACAAACTCAGTAAGTGTTGCATTTCAGTCCTTGATCCCCTCTTAGTAATTATATACTTGTTTGATAGTAGTCAAGCTTTTCGCATTATGATATTTCAGGGTCAGTAATATATTTCTCGGCTTTACCAAGTTTTTTGTCATGTCGCAAACCAATGATTTCTCTTCCGTAGATAGCCGACCGACAAATGAGTGACCCACCAATGTTTCTGCTAAGTTGTGGTTGTGAAGTCCACACATTACATTAATAATCCATCCTTCACCACTTTTTAGGGGTCTTCCCCTTAATATGAAGGGACACTCACATTTTCTAGAACCTGTGGCTTTGGAAGATACTTTTTTGTTCCATGGTCGGTACCTACCACTTCTTTCACAGGACAAAATTAGCTTACTCTTCCTTCCTACACGTCCCGTGTATGTATCTGATCTCAAAATCACTATAACAATTCCATTTTGTCTCCCAACTCCTTTAGCCCAATTCAGTAAATCATCTCGAGTCGGAAACACCTGAACATATGAACACGTTAGATGTAACAATTTTTATGACTTCATAACTTATCATATTTCAGTTTTATAATTACGTACCTCTGAAGTTGTGAATGCATGGTGCAATCCACTGTCTGCGTATTTGGCAAGGTAGACGATATCATGTCAAAATACTCATCTTCTATGGTGTGTTACTTAACCACAACCTACGGTGCCAAAACATAACATTTATATTGAAGTTTCAAATTTCAGGTACATTCCGGTAATTCAATTACCGGAAGGTATTTTTAGCTTCCGGTAATTCAGTTACCGAAATACACTTACAATAGCTTCCGGTAACTGAGTTACCGGAAGCATAATTTTCCAAAATACACATGTTTAATTGAATTCAATTACCGGAATATATTTTCAACAGAAGCTGTTGAAAATGTATTTCAGTAATTGAATTCAATTACCGGAACACATACAGACAACGGAAAAAAACCAGAAATGTGAAAACGAAAGTAAATACCTCCGGTGGCCGCCCCTTGGGATGTGTTTCGGTGATAGAGGGTGGAGGGCTGCTGCCCGCTGCCTCCGGTCAGTTTTTCGGTGGTGGGGTGGTGGAGGGGGGATGGGAGGAAGAAGGAAGAAGGAATGGAGGTATTTTGGGGAGGTGGTGGCGATGGAGGGGTGGTGCTCCGGTGGTTGATGGTGGAGGACGGTGGTGGGGTGGTGGAGGATGGTGGAGGTGTGGTGGGATGAAGAAGAAGAAGAATAAATGGAGGGAAAATATCTATTTTTGGGTTTAAGTGTAGGGGTATTTTTGGGATTTCATAAATTTTAGTGGGGTGGAGGTGTTGGCAGCATATTGGTGGGGTGCTGGATGCAACAGCCTAAGATAAAACTAGTCTAGTGGGGTAAAGATACAAACAAGTGAAATATTTTAATTTTGTAAAAAAATAAAAACGAAGATAGAGAACAAACTCTTTCATTTTGTTATGAACGTTGGATAGAAGATTTAGGTAAAAGTGCTTTTGGGCTTAAGCCCTCTTTATGTACCTAAAAAAAAAGATTTCGGTAAAAAAATGGCAGAGATGGTAAAATTAATTCAAATAAATATATATTTTTTAATTTAACATTTTTATAATGAAAAGTGAAACGATAAATTATCGTAATTATAAAATTTGATGTTTTATTTTATTTTTATATGCTTTATATAATTTTTAATATGAAATGAAATTTTATTTATTTTCCCTCTCTTTGCATACAAAATTTTGGGCTCCAAATTGGACTAGTCTATGGTGAGGGTGATTCTTCCCGCAGACTGTTCATGACAGTGTGCGGCGGTAGGTACTTACAAAGATACTCCAATGCCTAAAGTCAGTTAAAGTATTTTTGGAGCAATTGTTTAGATAGATAGTGCACATACCTGATGGACGGTGTCGTGTTCTCCTTATGCCGGATGGTGAGTGAACAAATCCATCTGACATGGCTCGTCCGGGGTCTTGTTTTGGGACAAGTACCTGAGCCACATGTTGTACAAGAGATAAGGCCTCTATAGCCAAGATCTTTTGGCAGCATGTATTGTAGACAACCAACATTAGTGCTTCTGTCGGCTGTCAGGGGCGCATTCCTACCTAAGGGTACAATGGTCTTCTCGTGCTTGTCTTTGGGAGATCTCTTTGATGGGGTCTTTCTTTGAAGAGGGTTTTGAGTCTACTCAAAGCCCAACTTAAATGGCCTTTTCCTCTTGCTAGATTTGACCAATATTGGTTGGGCTTAGCATGATGCGGTTCTCCAAGATAATATCGGTACAATATCTAAGATAGTTGGTTAGATGCACACTTTTTAAATAGATGCATGCAATGTCGGTACAATATCTAATATTTGTATTTGTGTTTGTATTCGTAAAAAAATGTACAAGACTTATTCAGAAAATAGCAATGCTATATAGTACGAACTAATGTTCACAAGAATCGCATGAACACATGTTTACGTCCTCTCCGCCGCGTGGGTTTATATTTTTTTTTCTAAAAAAAAACAAGTAAAAAAAATTACGCATATCCTCCGAAATAGAAGTCTCCCGCACCACTGCCACCGCTTGCAAAACCACCTATCCCCCGCTGCAACACTTGCCATCAACAAAATGCATCTGGTTTATGACTCGTTCCATAACCACCTCATTGTTTCCACACCTTGTCACCAGTGCCATCTTAGTCAGGATCTCATTAATTGGTTACTGTCAAATTTGCAGTCAACATACCCACCCCCACTAAGTAGCACCATGTCCAAAGCAGATTCCAAACTAAGAACAAGAAGAATTTGACTAGAGCATTTACAGGTCACAGAAAAATATAAACCGAATCGATTCTAGGAAAATCTAATAAAAAATGGGACCAAAAATTCTGTCATAGCATTCAATATACAAAACTATAACTATTGACTGATAATTAGTTAAACAAATATCAAAATATAAATAAAGTATAAAGATAAAACCAAGATACTGCAAGTCAGGAACTGTACTCCCTTTGGTGCACATATAAAGACCTCATATAACCCTATCATCAATTTCAACCAAGGCATTGGAAAAGTAGAGAAACATCTCAAACTGATGACAAGAAGGATGAAAATATATCACTGAATCGCACCATAAAAGAGGGAGAGAGAATCACGAACGTGATAGCATCAAGTGAGAGGAAGGGAGAACGCGATGGCAGATAGGAGTGGATCGATTTGTCTGGAATGACAGCGTTCTTGCACCATCTTACTTCCCCTGCTTTTCAAATTAGAGAGAGATGAATGAAGATAAAAGAGAGAGACGACTAACTAAAAGTTGTTCCACGTTGGATGCCACATCATTCGTGTGCTTCGTAAGAAATCAATTTCGTATCATTTAGCATTTTCCTTCAAAAAATTAATTGAAACAAATTAAAATGTGTCCCCACTTGTGTCGAAGTTTATGCATGCAATGCAAGTATTGATTTATTTATTTTCTTGACAAATGCAAGCATTTAACCGAAAATCAAAGGTACATATAAAGTGAGGCGAGGTTATAATGGGTCGGGTACAGAGAACGAAGCCCATAATATTCGGGGCTTACTTCTAGCACCCCACCTGTTTGCTACCGACACCCCCACTCCTTTAATGATTATGAAAAACCCAAAATGCCCCCACTCAATTAAAACCCAAATTTTTTCCCTCCCATTTCTTCTTCTTCTTCTTCGTCCCATCCCTCCTCCACCACCCCACCACCGTCCTCTACCACCCCACCACCATCCTCCACCACCAACCACCGAAAAAATCACCGAAGCACCACCTCTCCACCACCAACACCTCCCCAAAATACCTCCAATCTCCTAAAACCCATATTTCTGTTCTTCCTTCTCCCTCTCATCCCTCCTCCACCACCCGAAAACTCGTCGGAGCCACCACCCCTCCACCCTCCAACACCGGAACACCTCTCAAGGGGCCACTGCGACCAACCCAGCGGCCACCGGAGATTCTTCTGTTCGTTTTCGCATTCTGCTATTTTTTTCGTAGATAATACATGTTCCGGCAATTCAATTGCCGGAATACATTTTGTATCCCGACAACTTAGTTGCCGGAACATATCATAATTTTGAAAAAATATTACTTGTTTGAATATGTATTCCAGCAACACAGTTGCCAGAAGCTGTTAAAAATATATTCCGGCAACTGCCGGAAGTATATATTTTTCAAAATTATGATATGTTCTGGCAACTCAGTTACCGGAATATATTTTCAATAGCTTCCGACAACTGAGTCGCCGGAAGCATATTTTTTCAAAATTATGATATGTTCCGACAACTCAGTTGTTGGGATACAAAAATGTATTCCGGCAATTGAATTGCCGGAACATGTACTGTCTGCAAAAAAAATAGTAGAATCGCGAAAACGAACAGAAGTATCTCTGGTGGCCACTGGGTTGGTCGCGGTGGCCCCTTGGGAGGTATTCCGGTGTTGGAGGGTGGAGGGGTGGTGGCTCCGGTGAGTTTTTCGGTAGTGGAAGAGGGATGAAAAGGAGAAGGAAGAAGAAAAATATGGGTTTTAGGTGAGTGGAAGTATTTTGGGGAGGTGATAGCGGTGGAGGGGTGGTGCTCCGGTGATTTTTCCAATGGTTGGTGGTGGAGGACGGTGGTGGGGTGGTGGAAGAGGGATGAGACGAAGAAGAAGAAGAAGAAGAAATGGGAGGGAAAAAAATCAATTTTGGGTTTTAATTGGGTGGGGGCATTTTGAGTTTTTTATTAGAATGTTTAGAGGAATTGGGGGTGGTGGCAGCAAACAGGTGGGGTGCTGGAAGCAAGCCCCTAATAGTCCGAGCGACTGTGTGGGTCGGTGGGTGTGATTAAACCCCTATTGACCCAAAAGAAAAACCCATAGTCTAAGTAACACATCCATATCCATATATATAACAGAAAGAGTGTAAATTAGGGTTTGTGTGTGGGTCTGTGGGATCGAGCAACAACAATGTCGAAGAGAGGTTTGGTTTTTATTTTCAGATTTCAGATGCATAGATCAATCAGTTGAAGGTAGATTGGCGCGTTAATAATGGATTAATGTTTGTTTTTCAGGTCGCGGTGGATCGGCGGGGAACAAGTTCAGGATGTCACTGGGTCTGCCGGTGGCGGCGACGGTGAACTGCGCCGACAACACCGGAGCTAAGAACCTTTACATCATATCGGTGAAAGGTATCAAGGGGAGGCTGAACCGTTTGCCGTCGGCTTGCGTGGGAGACATGGTGATGGCCACCGTGAAGAAGGGAAAACCTGATCTCCGTAAGAAGGTGTTGCCCGCCGTCATCGTCCGTCAGCGCAAGCCCTGGCGCCGAAAGGACGGCGTTTACATGTACTTCGAAGGTATTATTTCTTTCCTCAAATTTCTCCTCAGAATCCAATCACCGAATTTACAATTTTGACATGGTTGTTTTGGCTTCTGCAGATAATGCTGGTGTCATTGTGAATCCTAAGGGTGAAATGAAAGGTAATATCCATTGTTAGTTTTGATTATATCTTCTATATGCATGATAGGAATTAGGAAGCCATGTAGGTAATTAGTGTATTTGTGTGTCTTCAATAATTGAAGTTTAATAGTTAATGTTTGCAATTGCTTGCTAAATTGACGTGCTACTGGAGCATGATGTGGTTATATTTTTATGGTGGGTTCTTCTTTGTATTGTGCTTTTGGTTAGTGTCTTATTTGTGTATCTGATTGTAATTGTAGGTTCTGCTATTACTGGTCCAATTGGCAAGGAGTGTGCTGATCTGTGGCCTAGGATTGCAAGTGCAGCCAATGCTATCGTTTAAGTTGGATTTCTAGTATTTATATATGATAATGTTTCTGCTATTTGAAGTTGTCCATGTCCCTGATATTGTTTTAGGTTGAATCATTTTGAAAGGGACAGAGAATAGTTTATCTGTACTGTACTTCTCTGTTCTGAGAAGATTTTTTGAAGAGATTAATTGTTAGTTATAAGAGTTGTTCCTTTTTATTATCGTGTTTTGATTACTTATGCAATCTGTGTTACCATGTTTTTGTTATTGTGGGTGCATAGATGTGTCAATGTTGTGAATGAATTGATGCTGATCAACATCGGGTTTTGCGTAAGTGTGCACGGAGGGTTGATTGCTGTATTTATTCTCGTAATATCGATTTTGCCTTGATTTGGGTTGCTATGTTCTACGTAGTCTCCCTTATTGGTGTTATTTCGTAGACATAGAATTCAAAATCGCAGTTAGGCATTCGATAAATTGCTTGCTAGTACAGAAGAATTTTAACATTCTCTAGAACAGTAGATGGCTGTCTTTTCACTGTTAACGCAGGTTTGGTCACTTGAATGCAATTGATTTTAGACAAAGAAATGGTGAAGTTCTATAGGATATTATCGTGCACTGCCCCAACAATTTTTTTCCATTTTCTCACTACTCTCTCTGCTCTCTCCCTCTCCACTTTCTGCTTCTACTCCCCGTTTCCTGTGCCAGATCCACCACCATTGGACCATCATCGAGCCTCCACCTCTCATTGCTACACCCCCCTTTGTTGTGCAACCATCTCTCCTCCCTTTGGCCTCAGCCATCTCTTTCTTCTCATATCATAGTGGAGGAACAGACCAGCCAATGGGGGTGGCACGCGCGGGGTTTAGTCTACGACCTCTCCTTTATATCTTATTTTGCCCCCTCCACTTTTTTCTCTGTTACAGCCTATGTATGCTCTTTTTTTATTTTTTTTTGGGGGTTTTGGGGGGGTGGAGTTTTATGGGGCTTGCTTGGGTCAAACGAGGGGAAAGTAAGGTAAGGGAATGGAGATGTTTAATGAGATATTGTGTTTGGTTGAGAGGAAATTAAGGATTTGTTGTGTTTGGTTGAGAGGTAGTAGCATTGTCAATGTTGTGAATAACACCCAAGCCTAAGTGTATCACATTGTCTTGGAGAAAGGGCCTAGAGTCCGTTAATGTAAAGGATGCAAGGCATAGCTAGTATTCAGAGTTTGCCTCGAGTTGGTACCGCTCTCGCGGCCCGCGTCGAAACAGTGCTTTACCCCTAGATGTCCAGTCAACTGCTGCGCCTCAACGCATTTCGGGGAGAACCAGCTAGCTCTGGGTTCGAGTGGCATTTCACCGCTAACCACAACTCATCCGCTGATTTTTCAAGCACCTAGGCTCCAAGGATCGAATGTGTTAAGCAAACACCCCCTTGATACCAAGTTTTTTTTTACGGGGGAGGGGTGGGGCGGCAATTGTTTTGACATAATATTGCAACCCATATCATACTGGTCCTTTTTGTAATCGCGTAGTCCCAATACGCTAACTGGGCCACAAGTAGGGCCCAAAATCTTATGGGGAAGGGTCCTTATCATAGAGATCTGCTTGACTGACCAAAAAAATAAAAATAGAGATCTGCTTGTGGCAAGGCATAAGAGGAAAATTGTACCTCTTTGGCAGACGAGTGCCCACTTGCCAACAACCTCCAAGAGGTCCATACAAATCATGCACAATATAGGCAAATAATGTATCCCAGCTACATAGGTTGTCTCATGCACACCACCTGACTTGAGCGTCGAAATGTTTTTGTATGTACTTCCTTGCTAGACTTAGATGCACCTTATCGAAGAACCAAGAATCCGATGCCAACAAAAGGAGGCTCAGACCAACTCCAATGTTTGACCCACTAAAGATCTGGAACAGAGCAATTAATACTCCATCCGTTCCTAAACTATTAATGTTTAAGATTAGTGCATATAGATTAAAAAATAATATATTAATATATATTTAGACTAAAATGTTCTTATTCAATCACCTAGTGTTAGTTATTACTTGCATTACAGGTCTATAAGTTTTCTCTCTAACTAAGGGTATAGTTGGAAAAGTCATTCAACAGTTTTAAAACAAAATCAAAAGACTAAAACATTAATAGTTTTGGAATGGAGGGAGTAACAAATAGTATTTTTCTTTTACATGGATTAGTATTATTTTAATCTCTTGAATTCACGCGCTTTTTAGTAATTTTATACATTTATGGAATGAAATGGTTAACTATATTGCAAAATATAGATGGCAATTGATGGGTTGTAAAATTGCACATATTTTATGCTTTATTTGTAAGTATTTTTATTTGATTTTAGGATCAATTTTATGGTTTTATTTGAAATTTCAAGTTTTTCAAGAAAATTTTGGATTATGGCTCAAACCCAAAGTCTTTTGGGAATTTCGAAATTTATGAATATAATATAAAAATTGTTATTCGTATCAGAACGTTATTGTTAAACAATTAAGACTCAGTAGAAGGATTAGAAAACTAAATTAAATTTGTCGGAAAAAAAGAAAACTAATTTAAATAAGAAACATGGCTTTTAAACTTAAACTAGTTGAGAAAACACGTGTTTATTACGAGTGATAAAGAAAAATAAAACTTAGTGTTGTTAATTTTTTTTTGTAGAAAAATAGTTTTTTAAGGGAAAACGAATGAATGAGCTTTTGACACGTGTGTTTAATATAGTTAAATTTTATAAATAGATAGATAATAGATAGATTTATTATAAATAAGAACGAAGATAAAAAAGAAAGAGAGCCCATGTTGGCAGAAAGCCACCAAAAGAAATGGGAGCTTATTTTAAAAAAAAAAAAAAGAGGTGGGGGAAGATGATATATTATTATTTCAGTGGCACTAATGACCACGTTACAACTATCCCCGAGGGGATTTAAACCATATCCTTTGGGGTTACAAGACCAAGCTCTTTCTATTGAGGTGGCACCCCATGGACAAATGGGAGCTTATGATCAACCGAAGAAGACAACTTGGAAGTTCTTAAGGAGAAATTCCACAACACATTTCATCTCTTATTTATGCTTTCGCTTTGTTAGGATGGATTCATATTTTGCTGTGTGTTTAAAAAATTCTATGTGATTTTAATGTCTGCCAGAAGATATTTTTTCTGGAATAGGATATAAGTATTATTTTTTATTTTTTCTGATTGATGCTTGATTTATTTTTTATTTATGTGAATTTACCGCAATTTGATGTTCACAATGTCCTGGTGGAAAAGATACTCCCCTTATCACGATTAACTTTACTACTTGCACTTGTGATTCTCACTATACAATAACCAGACGTGTGGAGTAATCTTTGTCATACATGGCCTAAGGTTGACACACCATGTTGTTTCTCTGCCTTATACCATACAAATTAAGGCAAATTATAGGGTGGACCATCTTGATAAGTGGCTCACGTGGACCCGATACTTTACAAATCGTTTGAAATCTGATGACTACTGCTGCTGCCTCAAAAGCAGAAAGTCATGGTTCTCCGTGTTCTCACGGCTGAAACGATAACCTGATCTGATCGGCATCGTTTGACATAAACAAGGATAAACAGATATGGGTGACTCAAAACTAAACTTATATTCGTTTTCGCTTGTTTTTTATCGAACTGACACCAATCAGGTCACCGTCTCAGTCGTGAGGACGAGGGGACTGTGAGCTTCTGCTTTTGGTGGCGTCATCAGTTGTCGTCAGAGTTTCAAACGATTTTTCAACTATCGGTCGACGTGGTCCACCTTAGAACCCACCCTTTTATGCCACAAGCTTCAATGTGCTTACACCGGTACTTAAAATAATAAATTCACGAAGGATAATTGCGATAAATTTGAGGTAGTTCAGGAAAGCGAATTTGCTGCTGTAGTTTTATCACGCAATTGCATGTGATAAAACTACCGCATGAGGTAATCATTATCACCATTTGCCGAATTGCGTGGAAAATTACTGCAGACGATCGCGATCCGTAGTTCAATCCTACCCTCATTGGCAGAGTTGTATTTTATTTATATGAAACAAAGAAAAAAGTTAGTGATTTCTTATCTAGTTGCTTTCACACTTATAGGTATGGATAGCGTGAACCTTTGTGTCTGAGGACCCCAAAGCATCAAGGGAAATTGTCCAAAAATCTGAGCAAAACACAATAGATATTTACTCGTATAGAAGATTCTTCCATAAAATGCTTGAACACCCCCCTGATGTTACATCACTAGAGCGCAGTTTTCAATCCATACTCCATGTTAATTGGGACCATTATTAATCTGTGTAAAGGCACCAAACTAAAGTTTCATCACTTGATTCACTAGTCATACATCTACCACAAAAATAAAATAAAATTGACATCATATGATAATTGATGCCTGCTTTGTGTGGTGGACACTTGAAAACTCACCACAGTCCTATTTCTCATGATGCATTTCTGATGGCAATTCATGTTCAAATTTGAACTTAAGTGTCAGGCAAACATTACAAAATGAAAATATCAGTGTTTCATATCTCACAAAGAACTCAGTCCTTGAGGCTTCAGAGCAAAATGAGAGTTAGCCCTTTAGTGACACTTGGTAATGTCCAAAGGAGGAGGCCACTTGGCTGTGGCACTGCATCAAGTGTTATCAGGCAGCTCGTTTGCAAGTTGAAGAGAAGCTGGAAGCAAGCTATGAGATGGCATAGGAGCAGTCCACAGTGTAGTTATGATTTTTGCAGTTATTGTCTTAACTTCAGTGATGGTCCTTCAAATGATCATATCTCACCTTGTATTGGCTCATGATCTTTTCTTTTCAACCTTATCTGAATTATGAATAAGTCGCCTTTTAGTTTGTTGCTGGAGTCTAATCTGAATAAGTTTTTCATAGTTGTCCGATCAAATTTCATCATTTTAACGCATCATATTACTTATAAAAACCTGTCTATATCGTGGTAAGACGGTGAAATATGATTGAACGTCTTCGAAAAAATTAATTATTTTGTATAGTTAATATCGAACTCTAGTTGTCATTCTATGGTCATATGATAAATTATTTTGCAAACTGCATAATTGTAAACCGATTTCAGCTATTTGTCATTCAGCCTTTTCTTATCATGAGCATGGTTTGAAAAAGTTAAACTAAACTTGGATTAACTGAGGCATTTGTCACATGACTTTCAGGCAAATTTACATTATTTTCTTCTTTTTGGGATCCCTCCTGAATTCATTTTACAGTGGTTACTCCAAGTGATCACTTGGATATGAGCTGTCCTTTTATCCTCTTTCATATTGCAATTTGTTTTTCATTCGTTTTCATATCTACATTTTAGTCAGGGATGTGGTAAGATAATGCAAAGCAAAGATTACTGAAGATTAGTACCTCCTTTGTTTCTTCACCAAATAAAAAGAACCTTGCTTCTTTTCGTCAACAAAATAAAGGTAATTAGAAAAAGCTATAAATGAACACTACAAAATTAAGCTATTGGTGAAGATTTTGAATAAGTTTAATATCTATACTAATATAATATAAACAGATTTTATATAGACATATTTCACTGTCTTATTATATCATAATATCATTTTTTTTAAATACATTTACATCAAAACAAAACAGTGAAATATGATCGAATATATTTTAAGCTTGTTTAAATTTTTTTAAACTACACAATTACAACTCGGGGTATAGAAACATCACCGAGTAACTTTAGTCCTATGAGGGGATTACAAAAAGAGTGAAATCCTAAATCCTAGTCTAAGCTTCAATTTGCCAACCCGTCAACACAAGAATCACCTTCCCCATAAACATGTTCAAAAATAATCTCCCAGTCTTTGGAAATTTAATCCTTAATGCGAGCAAAAAATTATTACATTTCCCCTTAAACTGATCTTTAGGGACAGAGGCTATGATAGAGGCATTATGAAGCTCAACTATCATTTTCTTAACACCGTAATTCCAAGCATGTGACATACTAGAGGCTATGATAGAGGCATTATCAAGCTCAGCTATCATTTTCTTAACACCATAATTCCAATTGCCTGTGACATGCCGGAGGCTATTGTAAACTTGTTTAACATACTAGTGCGCATAATTATCAACACGACTATGGATTTTGCTCGTGTAAAGTGAGTAATCTCAACTATTAATGAGAAAATTATGAGTTAATTTGTTATGAATGTACATGTGATATCAACTCTTGATCTTTTCATCCATGATTAAGAGATTATTTACTTTACATTATAAAGTGAATTATTCACTTTAGAAGAGATCTCACAAATGTAACATAAATTGAAAATTCTTTTTGACCATTGTATAAATAGTTGGCGCCTAATATGCACCCCAAAAAACGCTTTGTTTGGCTCAATCCCTTTTTTTTTTTTTTCCCTTTCATGCTATATGCTTCCTTTTCTTCTTCATTTTGTGTCCCCATATTTATTATTTAGTGTTATTATTATTAATTATTACTATATAATCAACGGGAGACACATATCATTGCACGTAGCTCTCTCCTCAAAACTAGTTTCTTCAAAATTTCAAATTGCCCAAGGCAGCATCATCGCTCTCTCTTTCAAGTTTCAATCCAAAAAGGCAACCACATCTCTATCCATTTTATTTTACAATTTACAGTTTTTATTTTCATTTGATTTTTTAGGTATTGGTGTTGTTTCCAGTAAAAAAAAATATCGGTGTTTTTTTATTTTTATTTTTCACGCATGTGTTGGATTTTCTTTGACTGGTTTTCTATGGACATTTGACTGTGTGTGTTGGTTGGTTTATGTGGTTGTGAAGCTTTGGTGATTTTGCAGATAACTAAAAACAAGCAGTGAGAAATAGAGATGTATCTTCCAGGTGAAGGAAAATGAATAGAAAGGAGAATGTAACGTTTGTGTTGTTTATCCTCTGCCGACTGCCATCACCGCAACTTAGAGACGCTGCATAAAAGGAGGATTATCCTATAAACATGATTCAATTCAACTTTTGAATTAAAAAACAAATTACAACTATACTGACTTAACCTGTTACAGCAAGTAAAGTTTACGAGGTCCACCTCTGCACCTCTTTTTTGGGGTGCATATTAGGGGCCACCGTATAAATATAAAGAAAAATAAAGGTCAAAAGGGCAAAAAATAGCTCCCCAAGGCTTTTTTATTTTTAAGGAATGGCTCCACATAGCTGGAAGCTATTATAGTACTCCATTATTTAGCTTTGTTCCTTTTGGCCCCCTCACTATCAATTAGGGCTAGTTTGGTTTGAGGATTTTGGAGGGGAGTAATTATTTTAAATTATGTTTGTTTGTTTCGATTTTTTGAGGGGAGGAGAGGGAAGTAAAATTTCTCCTAAGCCAATTTTGGCTCCCCTCCAAAATTGGGGGGTTTTGGAGGGGAGGAAATGGGAGATTAAATCATTTAAAATAAAATTACCTAAATATCCTTATATATAATATAATATAAAAGACTATAAGGATATACAAGTGATTTAATCTCTCATCTCCATTAAAATCCTGCCTCCCCTCCTAAACCAAACATGCAAAGGTTTCTCTCTTCTCAACTAAACACAAAATCAAATTAAATATCTCATCTCCCGTCTCCTTCCCTCCCCTCTCCTCCATTAAAATTCTCCCTCTCTCCTCCCCTCGTTTGAACCAAACAGGCCCTTAGCGATTTAATTAATTTCTAAAACCCATGTACGTGCCTGGGAATCCAAAGATCAAAGGAATTAAAGGATGTTTGATGACAAATATGGCCTAAGCATCAAATGATTGTGATTACTCAGAATGATTCTTAGGAGTATTTCTCCAAGGGTGCGTTTGATTTGCAAAAAATTAAATGATTGGACAGCACAAGAGCACTTGTACTGTGTTTGATTCAGAAAATTGTCTTGGACTGGACAAAATAAGAGATGATGGACTGGATAAAAACATAAATTCTTGTCCCCCACTAAACTATGGGACAAAAAGTTGTCTCAAGTACAAACTATTCAAAAGACAAAAATATCCACATTTATTTCTCATTATACTCTCTCTACTTAATTCTATTTAAGTTTTTAATATATATATTTAATATAATATTACGTTGTTATATTTTACATTATATATTTAATATAATATTGCGTTGTTATGTTTGTCATATTTTATATTTTAACACTTATTAATACATATTATATAATACTTATATATTATGTTTATAAAAATATTTAATACTTTTTTGACGGAATAAAAATATTTAATATTATACAACGTTATATTATATTAAACACTATATAATATTATATATTATAAAGTGTATTTAAGTAAATTTTATATCATTTTACTTGTGTCGTCTATTGTTCACCAAACGATGACAAAAAGCTGTGTTGTGATGTTCTCCTTATCCTGTACTGTTCTCCTTATCATGTACTTTATTGTAAATTAAGCACACTCTAAGACTAACAAGCCTTCTCTGTGATAAAGTAACACAACTGTTTGATGCTTAGAAGAAGGAATGAAATTATATGAAACTTTTTGAAAAGATCCTGATGGTGCGCTACCAATGATAAAATTTAATGTCTTTTGTAGAATAAGGAGCCCCTGATCTCTGGCACTGATGGCGGACCTAAACTGTTCTTAGTAATGAGTATTAGTCCAAAGAAAATTTTATTCCACCCTGGAGTATTGATCAAAAGATAGATTATTATACGATTTTGTCGGTGTGTGTTTAGTTCATTCTTTGTGTGTGTTCCAATCAAGTTTTAAATTGTCTCGGTTGCAGTCACAGTTGCGATGCTTGATATTACACAAAGACGACCATGATTATTAGGTAGAATTGTAGTCAAATACATGTAATATGTCCGAAGTCACAATTGTTAATCGTGGATCTTTTTTATATGCAACACAGTTAACACTCGTATTATTTCAATATAATTTGATGAATCTAACGTGAGTCACATATCCTAAATAAATAAAGGGCGCTATAATTAGACTCTTTCAATATTTTATGCCAGAATCTTGAATATAATCATGCCTTTTTTTCACTAAAAAAAAATGTGTTTGACAACATTTTCAAATTTTTTAATGAATAAAAGTTTAGGTGAGTTGGGTCTTGATAGCTCACTATGGCCAGGGAAAGCCTCACAGATCAATATTGAACGCTTACAGATTGAGATACTTATATATTACCTACCAACAAGATCTTTACACCCGTAGCGAGATTCAATCTCACATCTCTGCTGAATATGAGTCATATGATCATTATCAACTGGACCAACCTTTGTTGGTAAAACATTTTCAATCTTTGATCAAATGTCCGTACATAACCACAACATCTAATTGTTGGGTGTCACTACACACACAAAGGATCGTAGAAACACACACAAATACACTACAAAAAAAGTGATAGAGAACACAAATAATTTACGTGATTCGACACCTCTTGCTTACGTCAACAGAAATACTCAAATAAATATTCACTATCATAAATAAGATTACAATATTGTAACCCACCCCAAATAGTATATCACCCTACAAACTAGAGACCTCACTCAAAAGTTACAAGGAATGATATACACTAATACACATATAAGAAAAATACTCAAGAGCTATCTCACTCACTCAATACTTGCTCTCTCTATTTTTCACACCTTATTTAAAAGCACTATGACTTCTTTTACTCATAATTATTTCTTCATCCTTCTACCTCTTTTTATAGAAGAATGGGGATGCATCTAGTAACAAAATACCAAATTGGATTTTGCCACTTCTAACAAAAAACCAAATTGAATTTGGCTTTGTACACTTTGAATTTTCTTGGTTGGCAATGCGAACAAAGAAGTAAAATTCAATTTTACTGTTTCTTTCTCTTTGATTTTCTAATGTCCTCTAGATGTGCAAGTTGATTCAAGAATGTGGCTATGTATTTAACTTTTGTTGAATTGTCACACTTAATTTTTTTTAAAAAGCAACATTTGATTGGAAACATTTCACACCATGTGGAAATTTTAATTGTTTCCAACAATTCCTCATTCAATTAAAATTTCCAAACTTTCTGGTTATTAGAAAATTTTACCTTCTTTTCACCACAAGTCTTTCTCATGGTTTGTCCTTCTAAGTAACAGATATTCTTCACATTCTTCTGCCCTTGCATCACCAACTGCTTCCCAAGATACACCTTACACTTCCATTTTGAGCCAACAAATTTGTTTTCTTGTGTGATCATTCTCCCCAAAGAGATTATATTGGCCACCGCATAAGGTACATATCTCACATTATGGAAAATGTGAATTGCACCATTGTGAAGCCTTATTTTCACACTCCCAACGTCTTCAATCTTCATTTTCTCACCATTTCCAAGCACAAAATGATCAAATTCTCTGTTGGTCTTCAGCATGTAAAACACCGTTCTGTCTCGACAAATATGCATGGATGCAGCGGAATCCATCACCCATTTTGTCTTAGCGACCTCCTCAGTTGTTGCTAAGTACACATCGTTATCATCTTCGCTGGCTACATTAGTTTAGGATCTGCATCATCCTTTTTCATTTCTCTCAGCTTCTTCAAGTCTTCCCTCATTTGCGTACATCTCGATTGTACATGGCCCTTCTCACCGCAATAATAACACTCCACTTTACTCATATCACATTGCGGGCGTGATTGTGACTTTGATCTCCCTCTCTGCCCACTTTGATTTCTAGATTGACTCCTCCCTCGCTCAGAGTCCTCCACAGCTAGTGTGCGATCTTCATAATTGATATCCTCATTTATCGTCATTCTTTCATTTTCTCGCAGAGCTGATGTCACCTCGTCCAACTTCAACGCTATCCTCCCTACGAGCAACGTCTGAACCAAAGGTTTGTAGGACCTTGGTAGTGAGGCCAACAGCAGTAGTGCCTGCTCCTCATCAGAGATTTTATCATCTACATTCACTAGTTGGCATACTAGCTGGCTGAATGCATTGATGTGGTCATGGAGATTTCCTCCCATCTCCATTTTGAGTTAATACAATTCCATCTTCAAACAAAGTTGATTAGTTAGCGACTTTGATGCATAAATGCTCTGGAGCTTCTCCCACAAGGACTTCAGTGTTGTCTCTTTCAATACGTTATAGTTGATCTAAGCTAGGGCTAACCGCATCGTACTAACGACTTTCTTTTGAATTTTACTCCAATCACGATCTGCCATGGAGATCGGCTTCTCATCCTTTAAGGTCTGATCAAGACCTTGCTGCATCGAAAGGTCTCCAATAGTACTCTGTTAGATTGTAATATTTATTTTACCATCGAATAATGGGATCTCAAAATTAGGTGTGTTTCCTGCCATTGCTTTAATACCACTTGTTAGGTGTCACTACGCACATACAAAGGATCGTAGGAACACACACAAATACACTACAAAAAAAAGTGATCGAGAACACAAATAATTTACGTGATTCGGCACTTCTTGCCTACGTCTACAGAAACACTCAAATAAATATTCACTATCATAAATAAGATTACAATATTGTAACCCACCCCAAATAGTGTATCACCCTACAAACTAGAGTACCTCACTCAAAAGTTACAAGGAATGATATACACTCACACACACATAAGAAAAATACTCAAGAGCTTTCTCACTCACTCAATACTTGCTCTCTCTATTTTTCACACCTTACTTAGAAGCACTATGACTTTTTCTACTCATAATTATTTCTTCATCCTCCTACCTCTTTTTATAGAAGAATGAGGATGCATCTCGTAACAAAATACCAAATTGGATTTTGCCACTTCTAACAAAAAACCAAATTGAATTTGGCTTTGTACACTTTGAATTTTCTTAGCTGGCAATGAGAACAAAGAAGTAAAATTCAATTTTGTTTCTTCTTTCTCTTGGATTTTCTAATGTCTTCTAGATGTTGTAAGTTGATTAAAAAATGTGGCTATGCATTTAACTTTTGTTGAATTGTCAAACTTCATTTTTTCAAACAAAGCAATTTTTGATTGGAAACATTTCACACTATGTGGAAATTTTAATTGTTTCCAACACTAATGATGTGTGGTGGACATGAAAAACCAAGCTATATTTGAAAGTAGAGAAATAATTTTTCTGTGGCACTATGTGATCGATTTTCAATAGAAATTGGAGGTAGGTCATCACAATATGTCTCACACTGCATTTCCCTCCTATATGTGTTTACATAGTCTCCCTTTTCATAGAGTTATTCCATAATTTCCATCTCTCTCCCTCTCTAATTTCTCCTCTCTTTTGTGCAAATGGCCAAATTTCTGACACACTTTCTAATCATTTCAAACCTATTCATTG
Source organism: Calophaca sinica (assembly GCA_037113605.1). Classification (NCBI taxonomy): domain Eukaryota; kingdom Viridiplantae; phylum Streptophyta; class Magnoliopsida; order Fabales; family Fabaceae; genus Calophaca; species Calophaca sinica. Next base: position 21,785,911 of record CM073733.1, read on the forward strand.
GTTTAGTGAGTGGGGATTGGAACATATTGAACCAATTAAGATGGAGAAAAGGAGTCGGGGCCAACTTAAAGAACTATTGTGAGAGTTGGAGGATCGATGTTGAGCTAAACAATATTAAGGGTTCAATGTTGTGCCTCAAGAATGTGTGGAGCACGTGAAGAAATACATGACTTCATCTCAGTACAAGGCTGACTTGAGAGGGCAGTGGAGGAGGTTAGGCTCTATTTGAGTAGTGGGTGCTGCACTTTGAAAGGTGATGGCAAAGATTCCTGGATTTTTGATATTGATGAGACCCTTTTGTCCACAATTCCTTATTTTAAGAAGCATGGTTTTGGGTAAGTGCCCAACGACATACTTTTTATTTTTATTATTTATTATTTATAATATAATTATTATAATTCTTGTTTAATAGTATGTTTCTGGTGTTACTCTATAATCCATAATCGTGTGTGGGAGCGGTTCAGGCATTATTAACTTACTTATTGTAACAATTATGATGACTATGACTAGGTGTCCACATAATGCATTAGCTCATGATGTTGAATTCATCTTTCATATGAAAAAGCATACATTGTTGTTTACTGGTTGGAATAATGTTTAGCCTAGCTATTTCTGTCAAAGCCGTTACTTAGGATGTGGAGTGGGTTTAGTTGCTGCAACTTGGATCCAAGTGGTGCAAAACTAGTTCTTGTCATTTATGTTAAGATCTGACGAAATCAATGTAATAATGTTGGTTCATATGTAATGTATACGTACACTTTGGTCTTTTGTTATGCGTCATTTAGTGATTTGACGTGTGTAATTCAATCTAATGGTTCGGACTCAGATCCTCTACACCATTGTAGCTGCCATAGAGATGTTGAATCCAAACGAACAAACTTTGGATCCAACGACTCTACGACAATTGTACCATGTGCAATGTCATAGAGAGTTCCATATTCCCATAATAAACACACATTGGATTCGAGAATAACCATTATCTTAATCACAAAATTGCAATTTTACACTTCACTTTTGATTGTGTCTAATCCCGAGGGAAATGATTCCCTCCAGTGACATTATGATCTTTTGGAATCTGGACCCTTGAAAAATAAATGAGTGGAAGGGTTTTAAATATAGTAAAAGAGGGATTATGGTGTTTGAAGGGTGAAGATTGGTCCACTGGAGAAAAAATGGGAGAAACTCAAATGGAGAGAATTCATGCCCCTACTCCAGATTTCCACCCACAAACAAGAAGATACTGTGATAAAAAGACTATAATGAATGTTTTTATTTTTTGGGCTAAATTATGCTTTTGGCCCCTTATCTTTATTTTAGGTTTTAGTTTGAACTCTTATCTATTAAAAGTTTCGAATCAGTTCCTTATCTTTATTTTAGGTTTCAATTTGATCCCTTATGCATTGAAAGTTCTAAATTGGTCCCTTATGTTACGAATATTATACGAATGTGGTCCCATTTTTTTGCATAAAAATGGACCACATTGGTATAATATTTGTAATATAAGGGACCAATTCAAATAAAAAAAACAAGAGGATCACATTTTACACATAAGGGACCATATCGAAACTTTTAATACATAAGAGACCAAAGCAAAAACTAAAATAAACATAAGGGACCAAAAGCATAATTTAACCTATTTTTTGATATGTATATATTGAATCTTATGAGCATTAGGATTTAATTTTGAAACACGAGTGTTAAAGTTATAATCATATTAATTAGTATTAAAATAGACTATTGGAGTACAAACAATGAGGGGAGAAAAGCTGAATGCAACCTCTTTAGAAACATGGATGAAGGAAAGCAAGGCACCAGCTCTAGATCACACATTGGAGCTCTTCCATGATATCAAGATCAGAGGGATCAATATTTTCCTGATTTCTTCAAGAAAGGAAAGCCTTAGATCTCACACTGTGGAAAACCTTGTGAAGGTTGGGTACCATGGATGGACTAGTCTTACATCGAGGTAAATAATTTATTAATGTAACGTTTTTATTATATGCATTGAGTTCATGAGGTGATCTGGCCAATCCAACATATTTTTAGGCCTAAAACGACTTTTAAGGTGAAGCTTTTGGTAAAATTTTCTTGTCCCTTAATATAAGACACTTTTGGTAAAATTTTCTTGTCCCTTAATATAAGACTCTTTTAAAAGACCAAAGTGCATTAATTTTGTTTTTTTACAAACTTATCCCTATACTAAGGTGCATTAATTCTCTCTCTCTCTCTCTCTTAATAGTCTTGAAAGATAAGAATGGTAACTTGAAAAAAATGACACATATTTTGTACAAATTTAATGCTAATAACTAACAAAATTCACTTTCTTAACGGGCGTGAAATAATAAAAAATGGTCCTATATTAAAGGACGGAGGGAGTAATTGAAGCTAATGACTAATTACTTTTTAAATGAGAGAGTAATTAGAAAAATTAAGAGCCTTACAGAAATATACAACGATTATCATTGCACTAGGCCAGCTAATGATAAAAGCTTTATAAATACTAATAGTAATAAATAAGTTTTTTACATGTGGACTAAAGCAATGGTTTGACTTTCTTTATGCTTGGGTCAGTCCTACTTGACTCCACTGTGTGTGCTCACCCAATAATTAATGATTAATAAATCTCCTTTATTATGAAATCAAGCGTTATAGTAAACCCAACTCAGTAGTAGACCATGTCAGAGCTTGTATCTGACATGTTGCGGATTCAAATCCCCAACATTTCCTATTTTAAACCGAGACACCATCTCTTTACCCTACATTTTTTGTAATAAAAAACAAGCGTTATAGTATTAAAGGAACAATCTGTTAACTGTGTCGATAGGGGGCTTGATGGTGAATTGATGGAAGTGAGGAAATGCCATTCTAAGGTGAGGCAACAATTGGTTGATGAAGGTTACCGCATATGGGGCATTGGTGGAGATCAATGGAGCAGTTTTGAGGGGCTTCCCATTGTAAAGAGAACATTCAAACTACCGAATTCCATGTACTACATAGCATAAATTTCTCATTTTTTTTGTGACAAAAGCATAAATTTCTCATTGTCTACCTATATTATATTGTATGAACATGCTTTAACTTCATTAGCATGGGCACAAGCACAAGCTTTTGTTACTTTTTTTTTCCCAAGGGAACTACTAACCCTTCATCTATGTCAAAGGTTATTTATATTGAATTTTTCTTATTCTATTGCGCCAAATCAAAATGAATGAACTTTTACGTGGGAAAAGGAAAAAGGTTATTTTTTAAAAAAGGATCATGCCGGAGTTGATAGCTTTAAGCATGACCCATATCCATTTTCCTCCCCCCCCTCTCTTTTCCAATCAGAATAGATGCGCTGTAATATATACTCTAGTGTTTTGTAAAAGCAACTATCAAGTGTCACATAGTAAAAGAATAATAACAAATTTCATTGGATTATGTAAAACGGTTAACAATACAACTAAAATATGAAAATACTGAGATCCCACGACCCAAATATTTCTCACTAGGTCAAATTGACAAATTCTTAAGGGTCGGCTCACTTTGTTTTCAAATTTTTATTTTCTGTTTTCTAGTTGATATACAGACTAGATTAGTACGCACATAGCTAATGAGATGATATCTAAAATGGGGATTAATAGTGCAAGATAAAAGTAGTATTTTGAAAATTCTGAAAATAATAAAAAGTTGTTTTCACTATTTCTAAAAATGCTATTGCTTCCCTCATCACTAATTCTCACTTTAGATATCATCTCCTTGACTATATGTGTATCAACTAGAAAATAAAAAATAAAAAATAAAAATTTAAAAACAAAATAAACAAGCCTTAATTGTTCTGGAGTATAATTTTTTTATTAAGTACTTGAATAAAAAAATTAAAACTACGAGTTTTGTTTGTCATATAAGTGAACAAGCTTTTACATTTTAACTTTTTTCAGAAATTTATTTATTTTAGTTCTCTATACATACATATAAATTTATAATTTTTATCATATATTTTAAGAAATCAAGTGAACAAGCTTTTACATTTTAACTTTTTTCAGAAATTTATTTATTTTAGTTTTCTATATATACATATAAATTTATAATTTTTATCATATATTTTAAGAAATGAAATATCTAACTGAATTGGAAAACTCTTTACAAATGAAAAGTAAATACAAAGCTAGCCCCTGTAATGTTTTATTAGCTAACTGCACAAAGTACACACTCTCATTGTCCAAACATATAGTTAAGAAGACAACAAAAATAGAGCCCACCAAAAAAAAAAAAAGACAACAAAAGTAGAATGTGGGGGAGGCAGGGACGGATTTATGTATATTAAATTGGGAGCATTTGACGCCACTAACTTATTTATTTTGTTACTAATTCTTGAATAATTTTATTTTTGACCCCACTAAAAATTAATTGTTGACCCCACTAAAAATAAAAAAATAAAAACTAAACAACGTTTTTAAGTATTGCCCCCACATTTACTATCTTTTTAAGAGAAAATATAAATTTTTTTACCATTTTTTATCTTTGTCTCTCTATTTTTGCTTCTCAAAATATTCTCTAGTATCTACTCTGTTTCATTCTCAAAATCCATCAATCCAAATACTTCGCAAGAGTTCTAACTCAACCCTTTTTAATCACTCCCTTCTCTCATTGTCTCTCGATTTCTGCATTCTATCTCCTTATTCAACATTCCCTCTCTATGCTCAACTTTATATTTGTTATTGGTATCTTTTCTTTCGTATGTTCTTCGTTTAATTTTTAATCTTTTATTATTATTTTTGTTCTATTTACAACTCTTTCGTTGCTTGAGTAAGTTTCTTTTGCACCATGTTTCATTTGTGTGCACTATGTGTTTGGTCATTTGCCTAAGTGAGTTAACAGATGATTACTCGCTTTTTGCCTGTGACAACTGCAATGGTTGAAAGGAATTTCTCTGCAATGAATTTTGTGGAGAATCAAATTTGCAACCTTATGGGAGATAAACTGTTGAATAATTATTTGGTCACATACATAGGGAAAGATATATTGTTGATGATAACAACGAAAAAAATCATACAACAATTTTAAAATATGAAGACACATAAAAAACAATTATAATTCGTAGATGTTGAGGTGTCTTCAATTTTTGGGGTATATAATGTCATAGTTTTTGTAATCTCCAATTTTTGTTTAATAATAATGATATTATTTTATCACTTATGTATTGATGTATATATTTGTTATATATATTTTTAGTATATAATTTTGTCCCTACTTATCGAATTTTCTGTATCTGTCCTTGGGGGGAGGGCCTTAATAATGACAACATAGAACTCAATGTCGATTTTTCATGCTTGCCATAATAATTGGGTGAACAATCAACAACTAAACAAGTGTGTTATTTTCAACATCTTTTCAACTAAACAAGTGTAGTATTTTCAACAATTTAACACTTCATCAAGTAAAAGGGGCCATATTCCTTTGAGGCAGAGAAAACAAGAGGAAAAATTGTTGGGATCCTCGTCGGATTTCCTTGACAACAGATTCATCATGCTCAACCACATAAAATCATGCACTTAAAAATTAGAAAGAAAAAACACTCATCTTCCCCTCCCACTTGCATTGCATGAATTTAACGCGGTAGATAATTAAACCCATTTTCAGAAAGCAGTTTTCTTTTATAATTAAAGATAAAGATGGTATCTCCAATTCGCATACGAGCCTTTTTTTTTTAATTTTAGATTTTAATAACTATGATGTAATTTTTTTTTTTACACAATAACTCGATCATATTTCACCATGTAAATATTTGTAGAGATATTTTAAGAAATAATATAATAAAGTGACATTACAGTAAAACTTTTTTACACCATCACTATATAATCATTAAACTTATTTATCTTTTATTTCTGTTTTTTGTTTTTATAGTTTTAAATATGAAAATACCATTTTGTTTTAATTTTAGTTTTAATTTTTAAATTTTCGTATAATAAATAGTAAAAATTACAAATCTTTTTTCTATAAGTAAGTGAAAACAACATAATTAAAACTGAGAATCAAAAATAAAAAGAATTATTAAAAAAAAATAATCAAAAAATAAACATAATTAAAAAAATATTTTGTTTTGTGAACCCTATTTTGCCCTTTGAGGAAAGCGAAAGAACATTTTTCCTAATCATGTGGTGCAAACCAAACCAAACCTCACGTGCACACCGTTAGATATTTTTCTATGCGCAAACCAATCACAGCAAACATTATTACATGCTGGGGAGTGTTCTCTTCTATTGTGCCCCGAATACAATCCCCTCCAGTCCACGTAACAGAGAGTACCCTTACGCGCCATGTGGCGCGTAAGGATATGAAGTGGCTATTCCTCCAAAACCAAAAGGGGGGTTGCAACGCAAAGCGCATCCGTTCGTCACCGTTCACTCCCACAAATCCAACAACGTTGGCTTTGCCGGTGACGGGATTTAAAAACACCCGCCTGTGTCTCCATCAAATCCCCCCGAGCTTCTCGTGAAACCCTCTTTCAGGTAAGAATTCGATTCATCACGTAACCGATTTCGTGAAATTTCGTTCATCTTCTTCTGCCTTATCCGTTATTTTCCAAAATATCTTTTGATTCAATTTCCCCCCTTTTCGTTGTTTGTCGAGTCCAATTTGCGTTAGGTCACCTTTTTTTTGTCGATGCTTCTTGTCGATTTCCTTCGTTATCGTTGGTAGGGAGCTAATTCACCAAATAAAATGTATTTTTGTTTTTTGTTTTCTTTTGCTTTTTGATGTTAAAACAATTGATTGTGAGTATGTATTATGCAGCATGTTGTTAGGCACATCATGTGAAGTTTTTGATTGTGGAGTGTGAATTGCTTTGTAATGGTTTTTATTTTTGTTTTTGTATATTTATTTATTTATTTATTTTTTGGATGGGTTATTAGCTAAGGAGAAGTATTTGACCATCAGTTTATGTGTTGGTTTTTTGGTTTTGCTTTTTTGAAAGAATGGAGGGAGTAAAAAAAAATGATGCTTTGCTTCCTCGTGTGTTATGTCTGTTTTTGGGACTTGAAGTCAATAAATATTGATGTGCTTTATGAAGGCGTTGCTTTATGCTTCTTGACCAACCCCCTGAACTGTTTGAAAACAATAGTGAATCACTGAAATTGGGTAAAAAGTAAAATACTAAAAATATTGTTTATCATCCTGTGGCTATTGTAAGTAATACTATATATGAATATGATAGTGAGTGAAGCTTGATGTTTACTGTTTCCTTGGGAGAGAACATGTGTTTTCTAATTAGACTTGTGCAATTTTAGTATCTCTTCTTAAGCTTGCCATTCTTGATCAATGTTTTGTTTGTAAATTAAACTGTAATTAGTAATATCGATGGTGATATTCTTGATTTCTTGTATGTACATTTCGACAGGATGTGTATTTGTCGGACTTTGGTTCATATTGCTTGATGATAGTAATCAATTTTTTTTAATGTGAACAGCTTTTTGGATCTCTTGCTTTATCATCTGTTCATCAGATAATCAGGCTAATGTATTATCATAAAGGATCATCAAGCATGCTACTAAGAATTTCACTAAGCCCCTTTCTTTTTCATTTCATGTTGTGATGCTAAGATGTTATGCATGTATTCTTTTATTATTATTTTTTGAAGTTGGTAGCTGTTACATTCCACAGATGTCTGGTTGTTATTGTATCACATATCAAAGTGTTGATGCCAAATATAGGCGTACAAATGCATACTCTGCATGTAGTCTGTAATTTAAATAACCATATCTCCCAATAAAATGTATATTAAAGTTTTACCGATGCATGTATACTGGAAACGAATCTGCCCAGCCGCGTACAGCAATCACATTCGTTTTTCCTGAGATATGCATGTGTCTGGTGTTGGAAGAAAATTCATTTGTGAATCTACTTGGAGAACTGTGGCTTTATGCATACCATTGATTGCTTCATTTCCTTTTGTATTTACAAGATAGAATTGTTTACTTGAAAGCATATACCTTTTATTGTTTAACCCATCAGCTCAATGTGACTCCTGTTTTTTTTAAGTGATGCATATTATTTTGTTTAATGAAGAGCTGCATAGTTTCGAACAATCGAACATTATGATGATTTTCATATCTCTTGATGAGAAATAAAGGGCTCATGACATATCTCTGGACCTAAACTGCAATGACTGGCATTGTATATTTAACTTATATGTAACTTTGAGGTTTGCGACCAACAGCTATGATGGTGTAAGGTTTTTAAGACATTAACATGTTCATACTATCAAGTTTAGACCTGTGTTTAAGCTTGCCATTCTATTTATTTTAGTTTCTTTTATGGTGGGGTTTTATGATCTTCAGAAGCAATATTCTCACATGCGAGTTTCTTTTTTTTGGTTAACTTTTGATACTAAAGACTAAAGAATAATTTCTCTCACAAGTGTGAAGATTGATGACAACTTGTCTGGTTTGGGCATCAAAAACAAAACGTAATCTCTAGTATTTTTGCTGGTGAGCATTACCATCCGAGGGAATATGTCTTGGCTTCTATTAGTTGACTAGACAACTGATACTTTTATCTTTTCAATTAACAATTTAGGAAAACAATGGAAGCACGTCCTGCTTTCTCAATAGAAAGATCAAGTGCAAAGCAGCTCAATAACATAGGGATGTCTGGAGCACTTCCTTCATCGTTGTCTGTCCTTCCAACACCTCTAGAAGAGACGTACCCCAGATTATCTGATTCGCAGCCGGCTTTTGTGGAAAAAGATCTTAGAACAAGAACTTTTACTCATTCAAGTCATATAAGTTCCAGTGGAGCAGTTGGGCATATGTTTTCATCTTCCCCTGGATATTCAACTGACCTTCATCACTCATCTCTTTCACCTCATGAAAAACACTCTAGAAATGCTCATTTTATTTCACAGTCATTGAGCAATGTGGCTTCAGTACCATTATCTTATTCTTCAAATAATGGTCCAATACCTTCTACGACATCAGAACATTATTCCAAAGGAAACAGTGCTTCCTGGCATGCAGATTCCTTGCCTAGCTTTCTTGATTTCTCTGTGAATACCTCAATTGACAATAGTCAAGTAGAGAGCAGTGCCTGCAATATTATGGCTACTGAGGAGTTTTCTAAGCGAAATGATTGGCAGGAGTGGGCTGACCAGCTAATCAGCGATGATGATACTTTGACTTCTAATTGGAATGATCTTCTTGCTGACAACATTCAAGATCTTGAGCCAAAGGTTAAGGTTTTCATAACTCAAATCAGTATTAGCTTGCAGAGTAAATGATTAGCAATTTATTCAAGGAACGTGTTGGGAACTCATTTTGTTTCTTTAGGCGGTGGATCTGGTTTCAAAACCATCTTCACAATTTCCAGCAGGACCCCAATCCCAAGGCCATCAACAACTTCCGGCTTTATCTGGAGACAATCGTGTTGGTGCTTCCCCATCTTCCCCAGCAAATTCTGCACCTGCCAAGCCACGGATGCGTTGGACTCCTGAGCTTCATGAGGCATTTGTGGAGGCTGTCAACCAACTTGGTGGGAGTGAAAGTATGTCCGTCTCTCTGTCACTGCAGAGTAAGGCCTTAATTCGTTAAACTTCTGCCTCATTGTTTTTACCTGTTTCTTTTTACAGGAGCTACCCCTAAGGGTGTGCTGAAGCTCATGAAAGTTGAAGGATTAACTATATATCATGTTAAAAGCCACTTACAGGTACGTGCCATTTGCCTTATCTTCCAAGGTTTGTATCCTTGCATGCTTTTAATGAAACATATTGCTCCATGAAATGCAGAAATACAGGACAGCTAGATATAGACCAGAGTCATCTGAAGGTACATAAGATATGCATTGTATTATACATACCTTATGGAAAACGTTTTGCATATCAATTTGGACTTAGGATGAGGAGACCAATGTATGGCTACTAAATAACTTTTTGAAGTATGAACTATGACCTTTTTAAAATTTGCAGTAGAATTAAAAGCTTTTACCAAGTAGATGATTCTTGTCAAAGTTCCTGTCAATTGGAAGTCTACTTAAACTTTGTTCTATATTAAGAAATTTGGAATTTATGCCAAGTATGCTTTTCAAAAATTGAAGAACATATCACCTTATATAAGAAGTCATTGAATGGCGCAAGTGTGTAAAGTCTTAAATTGTTGTCAGTGGCTCTTAAGTCTTAACCCTTTGTATACAATATTTTGATTATCTGTTTTCCTCTTCTCCTTTTGTTTATGGTGTCAGCCATTCCCCCCCCCCCTCTTCTTCTGTGCTGCTGTATGAGGAAACCATTTAAGATGCAAGTTCCCATGGAATCTGTTACTATATTCTGCATTATCTAGTTGTGAAATTGGTAAAGCCTAAATGTAACATGTTTTAGAAGCTATGTTGCACATATATGACTAGTCCTATACAAATACAAGTATTGTAATCCAGTAAAGTAAGACAAAGGGATTTAGCTTGTGTGGACATACAACAAGTATCTTGGCTTGCACTAGCATGTGTGTAAATCCACTTTTATATGGAGTCTAAAGAGAATCAAAGAGTTTTGAATTTTCAAATAATTAGTTAAGTACTTATTAACTAAAATTTCCTTTATTTTAATTTTAGACTGGGATTTGTATATCGGAGATATTATGAGACCTAACTATGAAATCTGTTATTGACCTGGTATTCTGCATTTGATGTCTCTAAGTAGTGTGTCTTTATTCTCTTTCTTGAAATATAGTGCAATGCTCCTTCTTTGTGTAGTCATATAATGTACAATTTGTTGAATACTGTTGGCAGGAGCTGCAGAGAAAAAACTAAGCCCCATTGAAGAGATGTCATCTCTAGATTTGAAAACGTAAGTAAACTATATACTTCTATTTTAAGTTAACTTCTGTTATGTAGTATTGCTGTATTTCTAGGACTATTGATGCATCAGTTTCGTGGACAACATTTTGTTCTCTAATATGACCTTGCTAATACAAACATTCTCCACAAATTTTAAATATTCGGATTTGACTTCTCTAAAGTGAGAGGTGCATTTTAGAGGGTAAAGTGTAGATTGATTACTGTTGATTAGAAAATCAATAAGAGAATGTGATAAAATACATGCATATGGGAAAAAAAAACTATAAAGTTGTCAAAATCTCAACCATTGATTTTCCAATCAACGGTAATAATTCTGCAATAGTAGGAAAAAGCTTTAGTTATTTATTCTTGTGGGTTAGAGGAGTAAAATGCACTGAAATGTTTATATGTTGCTCCTGAGCTTTTACCGTCGACATCTAATCAATCTAAAAGTATAGGAGAATGTGGCTTTTGAAACTTGAAATGTGGGCAAAAGTTTTCCATTCATCATTGACGTTGGTCTTTTTTTATTCGTTTCGAGGTAAAAAGTTGCATGTCCAATTATCCTAGCTAGTTGTATTCTAGAGATCGACACTTAACACACAGCACTAACTTGTAACTTGCTTGTAGTTTAGTTTAGCCCTGTGATTTAATCTCTTCTGCTAGCATTATGATAGATGTTTGTTCAGAGTATCAAGATTAACAAAACGAAGATAAGGAAATCTTACCCACTATCCTCCGACTGTGGATCAATGGTTATCCAGGGCCAAGAACAAAAATGATTTACAATGGTATCTTCTCCAGGAATTCAAGAGCTTGATTTGGCGTACCCCAACCCAATCTAATAACCAACTGACTACCTTCTCTTACTCTCTCTCTCTCTCTCTCTATATATATATATATATATATATAGTTAGGATCCGTTGACACCAGGTGTAAGTCGAAAGACTTACACCAAATCTCAACCGTCAAATCAAGTTAATCCAATGGCCTTACAATATTTGATATGTCAGACTTAAAAAATTCAGAAAAGAGGCACGTGAGTTCTCTTCTTTTCCTTTCTCCTCTTTCCCAGGTCAACGGAGCTACTGCAGTCCAAATCGGCGGAGCCAGGCACCCCCGGCTGCCCATCGCCCGAGTTGTTGTATCCATTTTTTCTTCCCCAGCCATCCGTTCAAAACTATGACATCCATTTTCTAAGCTTCGTTCTCATTCCACTTGAAACCACGTGCCTCATTCCCCCATTTTTCTGAAAATTTCTTCAATTTGCGCTACGACGAGAAGCCAAACAAGTTGGTAGAAATCATGGCTATCTTTTTTAGATTTGATTCCGACTGCCTTTGAATTTTTATGGAGAATCTCATATTGCTCCAAATCATGATCTCTTGTGACTTTCATCTACTGCAACCTCAGTTTTACTGTTCTAAATTCCAATTGGTCAATTCATTTAGCATCCAACGTCTTTGGGTATTTAGCCTAACCCACCTGTGCGACTAGCCGACTAGGTTAGTTTTATTATCCATTTGTAGTTCATAACCCAACATCTACGCAAAATGACAAAATCTCCCCAACGATGGATCCAAGCCCTTGTACAATTTTTGGGTTGAAATTCAAGGGTGTTCTACCTCGCCAGATATATTAATCCAAACGAGAAACATCAAAAAGTAACAATTGATGTTTTTGCAAAATAATTTCTTGACTAAGCCATCATCGTAATTCAGTTTCAATTTAGTTTCCAAAGGCTCTACTGTTTTGGAACTTAATTGATTTTTTTCCCATGGCGTTGTGGTGTGCTAGGTCGGTTAGAGTTGTTCGGGGAAGAAGAAAAATTGGGAAAAGTCCCTCACGTGACGTTTTTTAAAATTTTAAACTTTTTTGGCTTGTATATTTTGAACCACACGATCTATTAGATTTAATGGTTGAGATTTGGGGTAAGTCTTTTGACTTATACCTGGTGTCAACGGATCCTGACTCATATATATATATATATATATATATATATATATATATATATATATGGAAACTGGTTAACTACTCTAACCGCTTTCTTGACAAAGCCTGCCCTGACTAACAATGTCTAGCGAACAGGGGCTGGCCTACTATATTCCTTGGCCCATCTGATTCTTGACAACACAGTAATTATCCATATATAATATATTATCTCTTAATCTGAGAAGAGCACAGATAAACTGAAAATTAGGGAATTTTCAAGAATGAATGTAAGGAATAAAATACATGAAAAGGAGGATTTTTAGATAAAACATCAATCCAGTCTGCAGCAAGGTTCTGAGCTATAGGGATCAGGAAGGGAGTTTTTTAGAGTTTTCTGGGATCCAGGATTCAGGCTATAAGTGGATTAATATTTAATGGCTCTATGTAAGCTTTTGGTTAGGGGTGTTCACAGGTTGGTTTGGGTTGGGTTCATGCCTTTTTTGCCAAACCCAAACCAAACCAACCCGATCAAAAACAGGTTGGGGGTGGGTCTATGAGGTCCAACACCAGAGGTCTGTTTGAAAAATTATACAAAATCTGCAATTTTTTTCTAACATTTTACACTTGTATATCTGCAATCTGGCATTCATCATTCGATGGGCAATTCAGGTAGAAGCCACAAACATGTTTTATTGACTCCAAATAAGGGAAGAAAAGAAGCACAAACCATTAAATAAGCATGACTCAATACCCATAAATGCAGTAGGAAAATACGAAGAACAGTACACCGTACGAAGAACAACTCAACAACATGCTGAAAAGGGAAGAAAACCCATAAATGCAAACCCATAAAAATAAGCTTTAAAAGGAATAAAACTTGATTAGGAAAGTCTATTAGTTTTACCTTTGATGGCAAGGAGACAGTGGATGCCTGGACGGAGGACAGAGCAGGGGACGGTCGACGGTGGTGTGGGGGGTGGTTGACAGTGGTGATTGGGGGTGCGGCAGTGGAACCCTAGGAAGCCAGAGTCTTTCTCGTAATCTCGTTCGTGAGTCTCTCTCGTGCGTGTGAAGGGAAGACTGAAGCTTAGTACCAATGTATAAGCTGGAAAATAAAACAATAACGAATAGATATCAACGGATTGGGTAATGGGTTTATGGGTTTGAAATCTAAAACCCGTTATGGGAACCAAGCCAGATTGGGTTTATTCGGTGTGGTTCAGGTTTGACCCAAACAAGTGAAATACCTGGATTTGACGGGTTGGATTTTTGGTTTGGGTGGATTTACCTGAACTGGTAAACACCCCTGCTTTTGGTCATATTTCATACACAGACATTAATAGTGATTGTTATGCTGACTTTATTGTCACTTTGTCGACAGTGGTATTGAGATCACTGAAGCTCTGCGACTGCAGATGGAGGTTCAGAAGCGGTTGCATGAACAACTTGAGGTACGAACTTTGTTCTCTCGGTAATTTCCTTCTATTTCATTTGATTGTTAAAAGATTATAAATATGATTTGAATACTTGTTAGCAAGCTCTATTTTTGTTGCAATTGCCATGACTATAGAAATTCATCATTTATAACAACTAGAATTAGTCACATGTTATTAGAATTGGTCACATGTTATTATTCCTTAGCTGCACAATATCGGTGATTAGGATTAGATTGAGCAATCATATCAATCAACATTCATTGTATTTATTGCAATCCCATTATAAATATAGCCAGGTGTGGTATGATTCAGACACACAAAAACCACAAAATCAACATGGTATCAGAACCTATCCTAGATCCATCGGGCCATCCACCATATTATCCACGTACCAAACCTAATAGTGTTGGGCGTAGAGGTGTCAATTTGGCCCATATGGACCAGCCCAGCCCTAGCCCATATGGGTTGGGGTCAAAAAGCCCACAAAGTCCTGTGGGCTAGGGCCAGCCCATGGGCCTTAAAACTTTTTTTTTATACAAAAAAACTAGAAAAATTTTTGGCCCATCCTTGGGCTAGCCCATGGAGTGGGCTGATTGGCCCACTTTTTCAAATGTTGGCCCACAAAGCCCTAAGTTTAATTAAATTTTGCTAGCTATGTTAATTACCATCCATTGTATATTTACAACTATATTGGCATTAATTCGATATTCCATCATATCCACACAATACATTTCACTAAAACTGAAGATTTGGAAAGAAAAATTCTAGGCAAATTAAGTTATAAAATGAACTTTCCATGGAATTAATCATATGATAGTGATTATTATATGAAAAACTAAATTCACAAAAACAACCAACATTGTAAAATATATTTTGTTAAGCAACTAATACAAGTCTTGATAAATTATTGTATTTTCATTGAAAATATCAATGGATTATGGAAAACAATAACACGTGACAAATGATGTTATGTCTTACCAAACATGTCACGCGTATAACGCTACGTATTGATTTTTGTGTTATATGTACTTCCGATTGTTCCTATACAGTTAACATATTGCAAGCTATATTTGATTGTACTCATTTATTTATTTATTTTCAAAGAAAAAATATATTAACAAACAAGGGTACGTTAATTTACTATTAAAAAATGGTATAAAAATCCTTTTTTTTTTGAGAAAAAAATGGTATAAAAATGTTGTAATTAAAATTAAAATAATGTACAAGCAAAATTATATATAGAGGAACCGGCCAAGAGTTTTAAATCTTCAGCTTCGCAACGGCAACCTTAAGCATCATTTTATTTTTTATTTCATAATAATAAAGCTAACTAACCAATAATAATACCCAAAAAAAAAAGCTAGCTAGCCACTCGTTTGCATTTGGGAGTGTCTATCATTCCAATCAATTGTAAACGGCGACAATGAAAGCAATGATAGCAACGTCGTTTGATGTCTCCGCCGCTTGCTTCCGTTCATGCTCTTCGAATCCACGGCAGAGCAACAAGAGTAGGTCACTCCAATTAAACCATTCTTCTTCTATTAATATTATATTATGACGAGAAACAATTCACATTTGTGTGGGCTGGAAGGGCCAACCCTGTCCCTAGCCCCTCCAATATGTGGGAAATGTGGGCTGGGGGCCTAAAAGCCCCACTACGAAGTGGGTTAAAAAAACAGGGCCATAAGTGTGGGGCAAATGGGTTGACCCACTGGGCTAGGGCTAAATTGACACCTCTAGTTGAGCGTGAGGGGGTGTATTGGGAAAAATCCAAGTGCCACATTGACTAGAGAGAAGGTCCGAAAAGAATTTATAAAGAATGGGCATCCCTCACCTTACAAGCTGGTTTTATAGGGTTGAGTTAAGCCTAAAATCTAAGATGATATCAGAGTTGGTTTATAAACTTCTTTTAGGACTTACTTGGATTATGTACTTCAATTGATATTTATGGGCTTGGTGAAAGAAATTCAAGGAATGTAACTTGCCTAAAAAGAAAGGAGTTCTTGTTTTTCATTACTCCTCTAATTTGTTGTACTTCTATTCATTTTTTAATGAAAAATGCATACTTGTCTAATTGGAGTCTTAGTTGCAAAATTATAGTTTTAATAGAAGATCAGTTTAATATGCATTAAAAAATGTGAACATACATAGATTAGTTTCATGTATCATTGTAGATACTTGTGGTACCTTTTAAGTAAAGAAGAATTCATTAAGAAACGATGGAATAGAAAACAGGAGGATCATGAATCCCCAAAAGCTATAAAGCAAACAGCAGTGAAGAGAATGAGGAAAAAATAATCAGCTCGAAACAGCAACCTAGCACCTTTGCAAGTATGATTTAGAATCATCCTTAAAAATCATGAGGGAAAACCTGCAGAGAGGCTATGAAAGCAAGCCTGTCCCATAAAAATTGTGGAGGAAAATAAGTATTGCTAAAATTTCTGGAATTAGACTTTAACCAAATACACCGGACTCCATCAAAAAGAGGACACTGGCAAAACATTTTTTTGTCCTTGCTACTCCCAAAACCTTTATATCCTGTAAATCAGGTGGACATATCCGACAATCTCTGAACAGCCCAAACGGTTTACACCAAAGTTGACAGGCTACCTAAAGCAAAAGTAGGTGATGTTAATTTTCTTTATGCTCTTAATGTCTTATCCATTGAAATTCGGTTGTTTCTCTTTTGTGTGGAGTATGGATTAGAAATCAGATACTAATGATACACAAAGCATGTTCATTTTTAGGTGATGCCAAATCCTTGATTTGTAGAAGAGAACGAACTATCCTCTTTAAGACTTGAACACTTTCTTGTTTTCCCTTTTTGGGAACAAAAGAATATGGTCAATTATATTTAACCTTGTGGACTTAGGGCATCCGAGAATTTTTGTTTCTTCCTGGGGCATGGAACTAATATCTGTAATATTATTTGACTTGTAGGTTTTCGGCTATGTCATTTAGGGTTATGTTGCTTCTGTTATATCCCATACATGAATTGTCCAAGGCATTGCACTTGTTTCTCTTATAATTGTCATGCCTTTTTCCATGGTCTGATACAGCTCTCCCCCTTCTTTTTGTGTTAGATTCAAAGAAATCTACAGTTGCGAATAGAAGAACAAGGCAGGTACCTCCAGATGATGTTTGAGAAGCAATGCAAACCTGGCGTTGAAACATTTAAGGCATCATCGTCAGCAATTGAGAGTCCATCTGGAGTGTCTTCCGATGCTGTGAAAGATTCTCCTTCCAAAACCGAATTGGAAGCATCCAAAGTGGACCATTGCAAGTCAGGACCTGATCTAGCTAATGGCAGCACTACAGTCGAGGAAAGCTCTATGGAAGCGGGTGGGAAGCAGGATTCTCCCAAAAGCCTAGCTTCTGAGGATCTTAAGCAACATGATAATGAAGATATCGCTCAAGCCGCAAAGCGTCTAAGGACAGATGAGTAAGCTTTGTGATCTGCTGAATCAGCATTGAACTGACAAGACGATACTGATTCATTTGAGATTTTATTTTAGTAAGGAAGACTTGATAGATTGATGCTCAGAGCTCCATAACTTAACGAGTTCCTCCTGTCCTATTGTGTTCAATGAGGACTTGTATGTTTACCTTTCATTTAGTTACAATTGATGAGTCAAAGTTTTGTCCATGACGTTCTTCAACACCTTATTTGGTATCCTGGTTAGGATGAGATTCTAGTGTACAGTGCAGATAATGGCTACACCTCAAATCATAGGGTGAGGAATCAGGACAGTATCTTACCAACATCCTGCAATCCAAATTTCAATATTGGTATGTACCAGATTTCTAATGTGAACTGTTTAACTGTACCAAAATAAAAAGGGGTACAATTCTAGTTCTTAAGTTGGTTTTTCTCACCAATTATGGTGTTGGAGGACATAATTGCAGGCGACCTTAACAATGGTTTGTATCTCCTCTATTTCAGTTTCAATTGACTGCATTTTGTGTGGCCATTTGTTTTTCTTGGAATAGTGACATACCTTTCCCTTGTAACATGTAGGCGAAGCTTTCATGAATGTAATGGGAGGCCTCATGTCTTAAGCCGGAAAAAATGAAAAATAGTTACATTATACATACTATGAACTATTAAAGGCTTAACCATTTCACCAAATGAAAATATGGACGGGCCTAATAAACATAGACAATTTGGGCTGCTTACTCAGGGCCGGCCCAATGTCCCATGAACCCTTAAGCAATCATATTAGGACAATTGATATCCCCACCTCCCAATTTAATTTTCTCATCCCCCTTTTTCCATCTAAAGAGACTAACATGCTCCTATCCCTTAAAAACTAACACTATTCTCCTTTCCCACCAGCACCATTTCCCACCCTGTGACCACCCTCCCCGAACCCAATTCCCACCATCTCGCATCTTTGTCACATTTATTTTAACATGTCTAAAATCTGAATTCCAGTATGAAAATTTAGGATGTAAGGAATACAAAAAGGTGGACCTTTTATTTATTTGGGTGAAATGCCTATAGCAAGGGCTTTAGTAGCCTCCTCTTAGGTCGGGCTTGTCTTTACTACGCTTTTGTTTAAGTAAAATGTATATTAGTCCATGGGTGCCAGCTCAGTGGTAAGGACTTAGCCTTATAACTCTAAGAGACAGAGTTCTAATCCTCTCGGGGACAATTGTAATGTGGCCGTTAGTGCTACTGCTTTAATAAAAATATCCCTTCCCCCATTCCTCTTTAAAAAAATGTACACTAGTCCATGAGGTGCTAGCTTAGTGCTAAGAGCTTGGTTTTGTAACTCCAAAGGACATGGTTTAAATCCTCTCGGGGATAGTTGTAACATGACCATTAGTGCCATTTAAATAATAATATATCCCCTTTTCCTACCCCTTTAAAAAAAATTTAAAAAAAAAGTAAAATGTACATTAAAGAAAAGCAATGTATAGATGTCCAATTTAGATTGCAACCCATCGAAAAATTTAATTTTTATATAAGATTGTATCGGTTTTTGGATCTAATTGTGAAAATTAACATAATCTCATTCAAATCGAAAAAAAATGCATCTGTATGATTTTTATAAAATAATCCAGACTAATATTTTTTTACGGTTTTATTTTATAACTTACATATTATCATTTTAATATAACTTTAAGTATATCAATTCTAAATTAGTTTCAAATTTACTTCTGTATTTTATATTCTTTGATTATTATATTGTTTTGAATTTTTAAAAATAGTTAATAATGAATATATTGAGAAGGGAATACAAGAAGTATTCCAACTCATATACGTAGAGGACCAAAGTCCAAACCAAAGAAGAAACGCAATCAATGACGACCAGATAACCCCTAGCCAAAGCATACCCAAATACTACTTCCTAAAGATGCATAACAGAGGTTGAGCATGTAATTCATAGTAAAGACAATGACTCGTCTTTGTCCTAGCGAAGACACATTTCTAAGACAATACCTTTATATATTTCACAATGCCTATAACACTAGACACATTATAGAGAAAATGCATTTACTTCTCAATTCCCAAATTGTCCACAATTTAGAATGCCAAATCAAAGTATTAACCAAAAAAAACAATGCCAAATCAAAGTCAAAACCCTCCCACCTCTTCACCAGCACCCAAAGAAACAAAAACAGAGAATGGATTAGACAAGTCACATGACATCACCATTTCGACCCCTAACCTAACCATCCACAAATTGCATACCAACCAGAGAAGGAGAAATCACACAAAGCAAACAAATGTACCAATAAAAAGGTATAAATGAGATAAAATAATGTAAAATATCACTCATAAAATCATAAAACAAAATTACAGTACAAGTAAATAAGTTCTGTCAAAAAAAAGTACAAGTAAATAAGTAATTTATTACTTCAAAATGTTAGTTGTGATATTGTGATTTTTTTTAATTTAAAATAAATCATTAATTTTAGGCTTGTCACAATTGATTTATGGGAAATTTTTGAGATTTTAAACTAAACAAGAATCATAAAATAAATGAGATACAAAGAATATCTGGTATGGAGATAGAAATGATAGGTTAAAGTCTAGACAAAATCAGCCTAATTAAGATTCTTCAACTGTTCAAATTTTTTTTTTCAAAATAATTAATATTAAAAAATAATAAAATAAAATAAGTTTCTTTTAATAATTTTAATAATTTTCTCAACCCCACATTTGTAAAAGACCGCAGGGCCATGAAGGTGGTAACATATAAAGCTTATGTTGATGTTATTTTGTCAAGTATGTACAAATTGCAATTTGATTAACTGAACTTTAACTTTTGATTTTAATGTTGCTTTGATCACAGATCAACATGAAATATACTATCTGTCAAACATATAAAACTATTCATGTTATTCTACTTAGTACTTAATAATTTAATCTTCTGAGTTGGTGACCACAAAGAGACAAAAACAAGTAGCTTTCCAATCCTAAGCATAAAACATCTTAGGCATCAATGAGACACTAGAGTTACTGATACGGCAGGCAGAATCTGTCTAGAAGAGAAACCTACAAAGGCTCATTGTGATTTGTCCTTTTGTTAGCACTTTTATTCTTATATCATGTCTTGTAATTTTTACTGTTTACTCAAACTTTTTAGGCTAGTTTTAATGAATAAGATAATATCACTCAATGAATATCATTAAACTGATCAACTTTATGTGAATTAGATATTTACCTGTTAATACATAATTATTACAAGTACTAGTTAGTGTTCAAATTCAGCATAGATATTGCATGATTGAAATTTGAATTGGAATTTCACTTACCTACACATGGCCTAATTTTATTAATTCATCTTAATTTAATAGGAACCTCAAACATTGATAAAGATCTAGTTAATCTATCTGTATGTTGTAGTTATCAATTCTACTGAAACCCCACGGTAGGAAATTTAATAAATCATCCATTTTCATGAATAGTTTAAAAGCCTTAAAATAACCAACTACTAGAATCTTTAGTTGGCATTGGCTAAACAAGGCAGTGTAGAAGTTGTTCTTTGAACTCAATGATTGACCCAAAAACTAATAACTTTTATTCTTTTTTTCTTTGCTTGTTATTTCATAGCCAACCAATTTACTTTACAAACAGAGAGGGGTTTTCTATATATGCCCATCAAAATCTCCACCAAAGCATCACACACTAAGAAGAAAAACAAAGAGAAGAAACATAGAGTCGCATAGACAAAATGAAGAGGATTTTACCCAAGGCTTCTTTTCTTTTATTAGTTACTCTTATTTTAACAAATTGTGTGTACTCTAAAGCTCAGAATTGTCGCCCAAGCGGTAGAATAAGAGGAAAGAAAGCTCCTCAAGGACAATGCAATCAAGAGAATGACTCTGATTGCTGTGTGAGAGGAAAAATGTATACAACTTATGAATGTTCTCCACCAGTGTCCACTCACACCAAGGCATATCTCACTCTTAATAGTTTCCAGAAGGGTGGAAATGGAATTGGCCCTTCAGCATGTGACAATTAATATCATTCTGATAACACTCTAGTGGTTGCACTTTCTACCGGATGGTTTAACAACAAGAGTAGGCGCCTCAACAACATCACCATTAGTGCCAATGGCAGAAGTGTGACCATGGTGGCCATGGTTGTTGATGAGTGTGACTCCACAATGGGATGTGATGAAGAACATGATTATCAGCCTCCCTGTGCAAACAATATTGTTGATGCTTCCAAGGCTGTGCAGAAAGCTTTAGGTGTGCCTGAAGATCAATGGGGTGGCCTTGACATTACATGGTCAGATGCCTACTATTGTACAAGTTGAAGTGCATGTTTGTGCTTCTATGTTGTAATTAAGTGATATTGTGAACTTCTATTTCTCATCATACGTGTATCATGTAAGGTTCAGATGAATGAAAAATTGCAAAAACTGATTATCATTGATTAGCTGAAAGGCCTTTTATTTACAAGAAGATTAACTAACTCTGTTATTGGCTATCAAACAAACTAACAAACCTAATAATAGAATCATCATTGTGGACTCACAAACTAGCAGGCCCATATACAATAACAAGGCCCAATTACAAAGACAAAGCCCAAATACAAAGGCTAACAAAAACAACTAAGAGAACAACTATCAACATATCCTCCCTTAAACTCAAACACACTTGAGACGAGTTTACAATTACATTATGCATAATCCTAACTTGCTGTCATAATATCAGCTATTTGATCTTGTGTGCTATAATACATCAATTCAATTACCTCCTCTTTAACCAAATCCCTAAGAAAATGAAAACGCACCTCGATGTGCTTGCTTCTTCCATGGAGCACAGGATTCTTGGACAGTTTGATGGTTGAACTATTATCACAAAACAGAACTAAACTGCCTTGTTGTGAATGTCCCAGTTTCTCGAGAATTCTCTTAAGCCAAACAGCTTGGCATGCACACAGAGCAGCTGAAATAAATTCAGCTTCAGTAGTAGACAAAGTAACTACTGGCTGCTTCTTTGATGACCAAGACACAGCAGCTGAACCGAGCAGGAAAGCATAGCCTGAGGTGCTCTTTCTATCATCCACATCACCTGCATAGTCACTATCCGAATATGCAATCAATTTTTCCCTTCCCTTTCTGCAGTACTCAATGCCCAAATCAAGAGTTCCTTTTAAGTATCTAAGGATTCTCTTGGCATCTTGCTAGTGTAACTCAGTTGGTTTATCCATGTACCTACTTATGAGACTCACAACATACATTAAATCAGGCCTTGTAGCTGTGAGATACATAAGGCTTCCCCCCATTTGCTTAAAACTGGTTGCATCTACTGCTTTGCCCTCTCCTTCCTTTGACAGCTTGTAACCTGGGACCATAGGACTTAGAACAGGCTTGCAATTACTCATGCCAAACCGATCCAGAATTTCCTTGGCATACTTGGTTTGACAAATAGAAATCCCAGGCGAGTCTTGTACCACTTCAACACCTAGGAAGTAACTCATCTTGCCAAGATCCGTCATATCAAACTCCTTTTGCATTGAGACTTTAAAATCTGAAACAATTCTTTCACTATTTCTAGTAAGAATTAAATCATCAACATACAAGCTTACCACCAACAAGTTCTCTTTTACACCTCTTTTTACAAACAGAGTATATTCAGAAGGACATTTCACAAATCCGTCTTTGACAAAATAGGATTCAATTCGACTGTACCAAGCCTGTGGAGCCTGTTTTAATCCATACAAAGCCTTTCTTAGCTTGTACACCTTGTCTTCACTTCCCCTATTATAATATCCTTGTGGCTGTTCAACATAGACAACCTCACTTAATTCTCCATGTAAGAAGGCACTCTTCACATCAAGTTGATACACACACCAACCCTTGAGAGCAGCCAAGGCTATGACTATTCTAATGGTGTCCCAACGAGCTACTGGTGCAAAAACTTCCGTGTAATCTATACCATGTTGTTGGCTAAAACCCTTAGCCACTAATCTTGCTTTGTATTTTTCAATTTCACCTTTTTCATTGAATTTTGTTTTAAACACCCATTTGACCCCAATTTTCTTAGCACCTTTAGGAAGATCAGTCAATTCCCAGGTTGAGTTTCTCTCTATAGCTTCAATTTCTGCATCCATTGCCTTCTTCCAATTATCACTTTTGACAGCTTCTTCAAAGGTGACAGGATCTGCAAACATGGTTAGGTTCAGATCTTCCTTAGAATCCCATTCTAAGTCTAGTGTAACATATGTATCTAACCAGCTGGATTTCTTCCTATTCCTCCCTTCAGCTTGTGCCTCTACTTCTTCTGAGATATTCCCCTAGTTCGGATCACTGGATGTGGCTGCATGTGCTTCTGTTTGATCAGCAGTAGCGGGGGCTGCAGCATTTACTTGAGAGGCTGCAAGAGTAGTTGTGGCATAATCACTCTGAGTTTCAGTATTAGATGCTGCAGCACCTTCAGCTTGGTGAGATGTTTCCCCTACCTCTTCTCTGTCTCCCAAATTAATCAATTCACTTCCTTTTTGAACTTGTTTATTTTTCTAATCTCATTTCTCTTTTTCAGGAAACACCACATCCCTACTAATGAGTATTCTTTTGGTGATAGGATCATAGAGCCTACAAGCTTTTGAATCCTCACTTACACCAAGAAGAACACACTTAGTAGTTTTGTTATCAAGTTTCTTCCTTTGAGTGTCAGGCACATGAACATAGGCAATGCACCCAAACACCCTAAAGAAGTGAACTGAAGGTTTTCTCTAACTCCATGCTTCTTCTGGAGTCACATATTTAACTGAAACTGTTGGGCTTCGATTCTGGACATAGACTGACCACTTCAATGCTTCTGGCCAGAATTCTTTAGGAATATCCTTCTCTGAAAGCATGCTTCCTACCATATTCATCAAGGTCCTATTCTTTCTCTCTGCTACCCCATTCTGTTGGGGAGTATATGCTGCTGTCAGTTGCCTCTTTATGCCACTGTCACTGCAGAATTTTTCAAACTCTGCTAATGTGTATTCTCCCCCTCTATCAGTTCTTAAACCACAGATTGCACTGTCAGACTCCTTTTCAACTGTTGCTTTGAACCTTTTGAAGACTTTTAATGCACCAGATTTTTCAGCTAGGAGATACACCCAAGTTTTCCTAGTGAAGTCATCTATGAAAGTGATGAAATATCTCTTCTTACTGTTGGGTTCAGGCTTTATAGGCTCACAAATGTCAGAATGTATAAGCTGCAGTTTGTTAGTTGCTCTCCATGAGGTTCCTTTTGGGAATGGCTCTCTATGTTGTTTACCTAACATACAATCTCCACACACTTTAGAGGTTTGAGTCAAGCTTGGCAGCCCCTTCACCATCCCTTTTTGAGCCAATAAAGACAATCCTTTATGACCCAAATGGCCATATCTACAGTGCCACAAGTGGTACATATCCTCTTCACTGGTCACCTCTAAACAAATAGGTGAAATAACTGTTGCCATGATAGCAAACATACGATTAGTGGACATTTGTGACTGAATAATCAGTCCCTTTTCTGCATGAAAAGCTTTACACATGTTGTGCTAAAAAACAATAGTCAATCCCTTTTCTTGCAACTAACCAAGACTTAAAAGATTATTCTTCAATTCAGGTATGTAGTAGACTCCTGTAATAACTTGAATTTTTCCTCCAATTTCAAGTTTTACACTACCTTTTCCCATTACTGACATTCTTGAATCATCACCCAACTTAACAGAGACTCTCAAATTTTCATTGAAGTCGAAAAACCATTCCTTATACCCACACATATGGTTACTACAACCTGAGTCTAGAAACCATACCTTGTTGATGGATGATTTATCCCTTTCATTGTAAGCCATAAGCAGCATTTCCTCCTCTTCATCGAACTCGGCATAATTGGCCTTCTCCTCCCAATTAGAACATTCACTCTGAAAATGACCTAATTTGTGACAGTGGTAGCACTCAATTAGATCCTTATTGAAAGATCTTCCACCTCTTCCCCTACCTCTTCCTCTAGCTCCGGTTCTCCCTGAATCTGTGACTTTCAGAGCTTGCTCCTCCTCCTTATGGCCCTTTATTCGCTGCTCATGGACCATCAAACTGCTCTGAAGCTCTTCAACAGAAAGAGTGTTCACATCCTTTGACTCCTCGATTGAACAGACCACATAAGCGAATTTGGTGGTCATAGATCGAAGAACCTTTTCAACAATCATCACTTGATCAAATCTTTCTCCATGTATCTTCATCTTGTTGACAATGGCGAGCGTTCTTACGAAATATTCGTCCACGATTTCACCCTCCTTCATTCCAAGAAGCTCAAAATCTTTGCGTAGGGCTTGAAGCTGGGCTCGCTTCATCTTCGTTGTTCCATGGTACTTCTGCTTCATTGAGCCCCATATGTCCTTCGATGTATCTTTAACAAGAATCGTTTCCAAGATACTGCGATCTATAGCTTGGAAAAGCTAGTTCTTCGCTTTAAGGTCCTTCAATTTGCTTTCTTCTCCGGTCTTCACTTGTTCTGGAGTTGCATTTGAAGGAGGGGTATAAACCCCATTTTCAACCAAATTCCAATACTCTTTCGATCGTAGGAGATTTTCCATTAGCATTGACCAATGGTCATAATGACCATCAAACTTGGGTATCGCCAGTGGCATGAAATCTCTGGCTTCCGCCATCTCTATCTCGGGTTTTCGTCACTCTCTTTTCCTCACACGCTCGAGAAATTGTGATTTGTATCAGGCCCCAGTTGGAGCTCTGATACCAGCTGTAGGGTTCAGATGAATGAAGAATTGCAAAAACTGATTATCATTGGTTAGCCGAAAGGCCTTTTATTTTCAAGAAGATTAACTAACTCTGTTATTGGCTAACAAACAAACTAACAAACCTAATAACAGAATCAGCATTGTGGACTCACAAACTAACAGGCCCATATACAATAACAAGGCCCAATTAAAAGACAGAGCCCAAATACAAAGGCTAACAAAAACAACTAAGAGAACAACTATCAACATATCATGTATAATTTGAACTTGTGACCATTCTGTTATAAATTAAGAAAATACAACACATATACTTTTATTCACAGAGCTCAAATCCTACATCAAATATTTGCCTTTATTTCAATACTCCAACCTTTACTAAACACGGCTGGCAGAACTAGGAGCTCTATCAAGAAAATGATGGTTATATGCAATAGTGAGGAATTAGGACCTAATGGCTAATTCAGGATTAATATCAAACCGAATTTAGATTTTTCATATTTCATAAACCATCTTATTCTTTCTTCTAAATTTTTTTCTGTTCAAAGTCTCTTCTAAACATACACTAGTATAAGCACATTACTAATAATTTGCAAGTACTTTGAAATAATAAGCCTCTTGCGAATCCCTCTTGCAGTATAGAAGAACATTCACGAACAAAGATCCACTAGTAAAAATTAATTACCTTTCCAATGTGCATTATAACTAAATAAAAACGGAAAAACTCAATGCTGTGGAGATTGGTAAAATC
Organism: Calophaca sinica; assembly: GCA_037113605.1. NCBI lineage: Eukaryota > Viridiplantae > Streptophyta > Magnoliopsida > Fabales > Fabaceae > Calophaca > Calophaca sinica. The sequence continues at coordinate 21,813,026 of CM073733.1, forward strand.
ATTTCCAATGTTTTTTCCCCCCCTATAAAAAAAGCTTCCAGTGATATTTTTTCAAAAGATCAACCTGCAAAGCATTGCAAAATACACAAGAAGATGCAATGCCAAGACTTCTTCTAATTTTAACACAAGCCGCCTCTTTAATCATCATAGAATATGCGGCAAATTAACAATCCTCAAACCGTTGTCAGTTTTTTTTTGGTGGTTAAAAACCTAATAACATGTAAGTAAAATCTTTCATTGGGCTTCAAAAAAATTTCAAAACTGGAATTGGGAGGGGCCGCGCGAACGCAGGCCCCCTCTGCCACAAATTATGACGTAGGCTCCACCACTTGGGTAGACCTTAGGCGAGCACCCCTCCTAAGTGCAATGGAGGTCACTCGCCTAGGCCATGGGACTTCTTGATCACCCATTGACCCCGTCCAGGTAAGTATATTGCTCTTTCTCATACACTTTGTTTTTATATCTCATCTTCCTCACCCTTTTGTCTAATGCTTTCGATGTGGGACTCGTTTTAACAAGCTGATTTGGAAGCTATACTAGTGTGTGTGCAACGGAGCATGACTTAAACATTCAAACACGTACAACCAAAGATACTAATCAACATGTGTGTATTATGAATACCGTGTACATTATTTGTGCGTAGAAAATAAACACATTTTTTATAGGAACCTCCGCTACATATTTATAACTAGTTATGGCAACGCAAAAGACACCACAAAGTCCATGACGATGGCTCTATTTCTGGAACCCTGTAAGCTTGCTTATGGTTATCATCCCAAATGGCTCAGAAAGACAAGCATGAGTAGTAGCAGATAGTTCTTGTGCAACAGAACGCATCATGGGTCTTGACTCCGGAACCGCACGTGTACATGCCAAAGCTATGGTCACTGTGAAAACTATTGTTTCAGCTAATTGGCCAATTGGAGGTGGAAGCCTTTGGTCTAGAACATCCTTCAGAAGCACCTCCATTGATGACAAAGAACTGTTTGAATAGAGGGTATCCAAGAATTCTCCTGGGTGCTTCCCCATCATTATCTCTAACACCACCACTCCAAAACTATACACATCACACTTCTCAGTCACCCTCATAGTTTGTGCTAGCTCTGCATCATTCAAATTCCAAAATTTTGCATTAAGGTGTATGACAGTAATATATATATATACTAAAATTTTGATACACAGTCAAAGTTTAATTTTGATATATCGTCAGTCGACCAATTACAAATAATCTTATATGTGACTTTTAAGATAGTTATGATTAAAGTGAAACATTTTAATAGCAATTTATGATTAGTTGACAGTGTAAAAATTTTTTACACTAACAACAGTACATTCCAATTAAATCCATATACTAAACTTTGACTAGCCACTACTAATTAAAATTTAAATAACTTTTACTAGACAAATGTATAAAAGTGATTTCACAATCTCAACCTATGATTGCATTGTGTACCTGGAGCCATGTAGCCATAGGATCCAGCAACTGAGGTCCAAGTAGAAGTGTTGGAGCTTAAAAGCTTTGCTGTGCCAAAATCAGCAAGATGGGGTACAAAGTCCGAGTCAAGTAGTATGTTATTCAATGTTACATCTCTGTGCACAATTGGTGGGGAGCAATCACTGTGAAGGTAAGCAATTGCATGTGCTATTCCCTGCACAATTTTCACCCTTGTATCCCAACTTAGCTCCAATTTTCCTTCTTCTCCACACAACACTTTTCTCAAACTTCCTCTATCTACATGTTCATAAACCAGGAACATTTGTCTCCTCCTAGAACAGAAACCATAAAGCTTTATTATATTCCTGTGCCTCACTCCTGTAAGTGTTCTTATCTCATTCATAAAGCTCTGGCGGTTAACTTCCGGAATGTCTTCAGAATCTGATATGTTGAGCCTTTTGACAGCAACAACATGACCTGTAGGTAATTCTGCTCTATAAACACTTCCAAAACCTCCTTTTCCAATGCAGTACTTTTCATTGAAGTCATTGGTTGCCTTAACAAGATCAGAAAATGTGAACTTTCCATCTCTTCCCCATACCATGCAAATAGACTGATCATTATCTTCAATGCTTTTGGACTCTTCATTAAGGTGTTTGGCTTGCCTTCTAAATAGTAAGATTCCAACACCAATCATCACAATAAATAGTACCCCACAAACTGGTATAATAACACCAAGAAGAACCTTTTTGTTAACCCCTCCAGAGTTGTCCACTTTGGCACAAGTTAATCCTCTTACCTCACCACACAAACCTAAGTTTCCAACAAAATCTTCAGCAGTTGCTGTCTGGAAAACACCACCCTTTGGGATCAAACCAGTCAAGTGGTTGTAAGAAAAATCAACAGATTGAAGACTAAGCATACTTGAAAAGGATTGTGGGATAGTCCCAATTAGGTGGTTGTGTGAGACATTGAGAATCTCCAATGATGATAGCTTTTGAAGGTTTTGAGGAATTTTCCCTGAAAGATTATTGCTGCTTAGGTCCAACGAGTATTGAAGTGAGAACAGATTGCCAAGTTCATATGGTATCTCTCCAGATAGATTGTTATGGCTTAAATTCAGGCTCAGTAAACGGTTACAATTACTTAACTCTTTAGGAATGTTTCCACTGAAGTTGTTATCTGATAAATCAAGATGATTAAGCTGAGACAATCTGCTAATACTCTCTGGGATTTCTCCTGACAAATGGTTCTTGCTCAAGTTGAACATGAAAAGCAGGCTTAGATTTCCAACTTCATGAGGGATATTGCCAGTGAACTCATTGGAGTGAAGGCTTAGAAATTGTAATTTACTCAGCTTGCTTAGCTCAGATGGAATTTTTCCAGAAAGTTTGTTTCCACTCATTTCCATCTCAGTTAAGTTGACACATTTACCCCACTTTGGAGAGAGATAACCAACAAGATGGTTTCTACTCAGTGAGATAAAATAAAGATTTGGATGAACTCCAAATGCTTCTGTGATGTTTCCAGTGAAGTGGTTGTCATCAAGCCTAACTCTTGCTAAGGATGAACAATTTCTCAAGGACTTTGGTAAGGGACCGGAAAAGCTGTTGTTATTCACTGCCAAAACAACTAGATTGAGGCCACTGCATAGGTCAGAAGGCAATTCTCCTGAGAAACTGTTGTTTGAAAGGTAGACATGAGTCAAAGAAGGACTATTCTTTCCAAAATCTCTGGAAATGCTTCCTGAGAAGTTATTGGTAAACACAGAAAAAGAAGTCAAGGAAGTCAAATGTACAATGGTTTCTGGCAATTCTCCATCCAAGTTATTATTGTTGACATCAAAAATTTGAAGTGAGGTTAAGTTTCCAATAGCCAAGGGAATGGTTCCAGAGAGGTCGTTGAAGAAAAGATTTATGACTGTAATGTTTGTGAGGTTCCAAATGGTTGGTGGAATTGGGCCAGAGAAATGGTTTCCTGAAAGGTCTAACTCTGTCATTTCCTTCAGGTTTCCAATCTCTTCAGGAATGGGACCATAGAATGAATTATTGTAAATAAATAGGACTCTAATTTTTTTCAATAAGCCAATCTGTGGAGGAACTTTTCCAGTTAATTGGTTGTTTTGGACTTGCAAAGAGGTCAGCTTGGTCCAATTAGAGATCAGTGAAGAAGAAAACTGACCAGAAAAGTTATTTTCTGATAATCCTAATTCTGTTAGTTTGGTCAAATTAGCTAACGACAAAGGCAAAGGACCAGTAAGATTATTTCCTGCTAAGCTCAGCAAAGTTAGATTTGTGCATAGGCCAAGCTCAAAAGGGACTGTAGAGTTCAAAAAATTAGCTCTAAGATCAAGAAGCACTAGCTCCCTCAGCTGACCTATGGAAGAAGGAATTTCACCATGTGCTGAAATGTTGTTCAATTCAAGTATTTGAAGCCTAGATATCAATCCTATCTCTGATGGAATTGAACCACCAAACATGTTATTACCTAAACGAAGTTCTTTGAGATTTGAGAGCATGGACAAGTTCGATGACAATTTTCCTTCAAGTCCACAGTTGGTGAGGTTAAGGTACTCAAGCCTGACCAGATTACTATACATGGATTTTGGTATTGTGCCATTCCAATTGTTCTGAGAGAGGTCAAGGTATGTCAAGTTCTGACAGTCAAGTATGAAACTTGGAATCTCACCAGTGAATTCATTTTCCTCCAAGCCAAGGTGAGTTAAGGAAGGCATGTTTGAATATTTTGACCAATCAGGAGGAGATATAAAGTAGTTTGATCCAAAGTCAAGGTAGCTTACCTTGGGGAGATTAGTGAGCTGATAGGGAATGGTACCATTGAGATTGTTGTAGTAAAAACTAACATATTGAAGTTCCCTTAGCTGGCCTAGCTCAAAAGGGAGTGTGTCTTCAAGTAAGTTGTGTCCCAAGTCCAAGAAAGTTAGCTTGGAGAGGTTGCCAATTGTTGATGGTATTGATCCACCAAAACTGTTTCCATTGAGGTTGAGGTTGGTGATGTTGGGAAGGGAAGCAAAATCCAAGCCAGTGAGTGTGCCACTTAGATTGGCACCAGATAAGTTAATCTCTGAGATTGTTGTGTTGGTGTCGTCACAAACAACAGAATCCCAGTTGCAAAGGTTGACAAGGTTGGTGAGTGACCATGAGTTGAAAGGAGGAGGAAGAAGAGGAGGGGATAATAAACTGTTTTTCCATTTGATAAGTGCTTCTGCTTCTGTTCTTAGCGATGCTGTGATTTTCAATGGAAGAAAAGATGTGACAAGTATATAAAAGAAGACAAGAGCATTAGCCTTTTGAAAAGTTGTCATGTCTCACCCCAGTATATTATATGGTCTCAATGTTTGATCTCTTATATAAAAGAACAATTCATGTTTTAAGGTAGGAGTTGTCAAACATATTCTGACAGCAGAATCCAACTAGGAATTAGTTAAGATTTTAGATTCTGTTCATAAAAGGCACAAATGTCAAAAAGCAAGGGAAGCAAAACTATATGGTGTGGTCCACATATAGTTAATGATGTGATACAAGTGATTATAATTGTTGATCCATACTCCTCCGAACTCGTTTTTAAGCGGAAAAAAAAAATAGTCACGATAACTAAGAAAGTTAGTTAATTATATTATTTTTTCTTAATTTCAGTTAAAAAATAAAGTTTATTATCAAAATTTTCCAATGACATTTACTGCAGAAGACAAAAAAAAAAAAAGAACATATTAGAAATAAAATTTTAATTAAATATGAGTATTTTTTTAATTGACTCATTAAAGAAGATAAAAGTAGTCAAATTTATTTATATTTTGAGCCACAATACATGGATTTTTTCCCTTATAATCGAGTCCGGAAGAGAGAGTATTTTGTAAAGAAATGCAAGTTGGATAGTCTCACTTTCGCCATTTTAGTGTTATTTTAGTTGGCACAATTTAATATTTATTTTGCAAGAATTGACATGTTTCAGTCTATAATAATAAATGGTAGTGTTTGATGCACTTGCCATGAAGCTTCTGAATACTGACCATGTGGAACTCACTACTAAATGTTTGAATAGTTACTTGGTCCTAGTCAAGTCGATGTCATGGTTATTTCCCATCACAAAAGCTAACTCATAAGGTAAGGTGAGAGTTGTCTCTCACTTATAACCATTAATCAAGTCATCTCATTCTTCCACGTGGGACTTCTACCATACAACCACGTCACCATCAAAAGAAATATGCCTTCACTCTGTTTTACTTGCCCGACTTATATTCCGCAATTTTTTGGCGCTAAAGTTACTTGGAGTGTACGTGAAGGTCGTGTTGAGGTGCAACCAAAGTCCCACATAGACTAAACAAGAGGAAGAACAATGGTTTATAAGAAAGAAAATGTCCCATTGGTATGAGGCCTTTTGGGGAATATCCAAAAGCAAAACCATGAGGGCTTAAAGCCCAAAGTGGACAATATCATACCAATGTGGAGACATGTAATACCCCTCGGTACCCAACAAGTGGTATCGAGATGGTGTCGGCTTGCAGTATTGGAATAGCTATTGGGATCTGAGTCAAAGATCCTTGTGTCGAAAGTCTTCCTGGCGGTGTGGTGATCAAAGGCGTGTCGGCGGTGTGGTGAGCAGCGGTGTGTCCGTTAGTCGGCGGTACAAGTATAAACAGACTAAATACTGGAGGCTTCACGGAGGGAGGATGAACCATGGTCCTTTGTTTGAGGGGAGGATTGTTGAGGTGCAACCAAAGTCCCACGTAGACTAAACAAGAGGAAGAACAATGGTTTATAAGAAAGAAAATGTCCCATTGGTATGAGGCCTTTTGGGGAATATCCAAAAGCAAAACCATGAGGGCTTAAAGCCCAAAGTGAATAATATCATACCAATATGGAGACATGTAATACCCCTCAGTATCCAACAGGTCGAGCCATAGCTGCTGAACTTCATCGCCGAAGCTGTGTTTCCTGCATATTCAAAATCAAGAGATAAAAAAGTAAGCATTTTTAATGTACCAAAAATTCTTTATTGCTGAGCGTTTTTTCTCTTGCTTTATCGCCAAAGCCGTGAATCCTTTTTAGCTGAGCGTTTTTTCTTTTGCTTTCAAAAGGCTTGCCTCATTCATTTGTTTGATTGTTAAGCGGGGTAGCTTATCAATAATCTCTGACGATACATTCTGACCCCAATTTCTTTTCTTTTGTTTTACTTGATAATTTTTTTTAATGGAATGTTTCTGCCATATGAAAATGGCTTATCGTGGAAGGTTTCATTTGTTCCCATTTTTAATTTTTGAATGATCGTGTTAAGAAAGAAAGTGGTACACTCCATAATATTTTGGAATGACCCTGTCAAACGTTAAACAAGTGTATGTGTATTTAGCAACTGATTTCTAATATGAAAATAAATAATATTGAAGCCTAATACTAGTCCTAGAATGCAAACAATCCAACTCTTACCACGCAAAATACTAATATTGAAGCCTAATACTAATCCCGTGAATGTCCTGATTATGTGATTGGCCACTTTTTTTTTATTATTCTGTAGTTGGTAAATATTAACCTCAAGCTTTTGATATATGTGAATGAGTCAGGGGAGTTTTGCCTTTGTTTCAAGTCTGGATGCTGGATGTCTATGGTATCATGCTTCTTTTAATTGCTCATTTCATTTATGCATTATGCTTCTTTTAAGCATTTTGACAACCACAAGTTCTACGTGTTGACATTATGCAAATATCACAAATTGCATTTAATGAATGAATCATGATATAAAAATTAATCAGCATACCAATTACAGGTTCTGCAATTTGATATTGTACAAACTCAAAGAAAGCATAATTTGCAATTTCACACTTTATAAAACCCAATAATCCCATTCATTTTCTTGAACCAATTATTTAGGGTCTGTTTGGTTCAAACGAGGGGAGGGGAGGGGAGGGATTTTAATGGAGGGGAGGGGAGGGGAGGGAAGGGGAAGGGGAAGGGAGGGGAGGGATTTAATTTGATTTTGTGTTTGGTTGAGAGGAGGGGAGGGAAGTCTTTGCTTGTTTGGTTCAGGAGGGGAGGGGAGGGATTTTAATGAAGGGGAGAGATTAATTTACTAGTATATCCTTATAGTCTTTTATATTATGTTATATATAAGGATATTTAAGTAATTTTATTTTAAATAATTTAATCTCCCCTCCCCTCCAAAACCCCCCACTTTGGGAGAGGAGCCAAAATTGGCTTAGGAGGGATTTTGCTCCCCTCCCCTTCTCTCCCCTCCCTTTAAAAAAATTGAACCAAACAAACATAATTTAAAATAACTCCTCCCCTCCCCTCCCCTCCCCTCCCCTCCAAAACCCCCCAACCAAACACACCCTTAGAAAAACAGAGACAAGAAGGTTGCTTAATCTTGTAACACTTGCAGCTAAGAGTGGTCATTCCACAGTGACAGTGGGTAACTTGTAGCTTGCTGATGTTGGAATTAAGTCCCACATCGGTGGGAACTTAATTTGGGTGCTCCCTTGGAGCCTATATAAGGAGGTCCAAGTGAAATTTTTATATCATCCCAAACATTTCTCTTCTTCCTCTTTTATTATTTCTTATACTCAACAAGAGTATTGTGAGAGTATTTGTGAGGTATTTTGTGAGAGGTATTCTTGTAATATTTTTCCACATAGTGAAATTCTTCTGGTCTTGTCCCGTGGTTTTTCCCTTATTTGTTGAGGGTTTTCCACGTAAATTTTGTGTGTTCATTTCTTTATTTTCTCATCTCTTATTTTAGTTGTGTGACACCATTTCGATACTCTGGTACCTAACAGTGGTATCAGAGCTCCAAGGTTGGTGATACTATTCCGCTGCGTCACTTTAGGAAGGTGTTGGTTCTTAGTATGCTCTGTGGTTGCAGCATTGTCTGATCTGCCACATCAGAAAAGAATTGTTATCGGAAATAGTGTGGTAGTGTAAAAGTGTATGTCTAGTAAAGTTCTGGCTAAGGAAAGACAAGGTTTTTAAGTACGCTTAGCGACACCTCTCTTTCCTGGGAACTTACTTGGTGCACTCTTTACGGGATCTGATACTTTTTCGGTATATAGTACTATTCACGTATTACGGTTACTATTCACACTGTGGTTGTATACTTTTCTGTAATTGTTAACATATCTGGATTTGTTCTCGGTATACGGGATACGCACAACATCGTTTCACGATAATCGCGTGCTATTCACGGTGAAATAGTGTAATTGGTTCGGTTCGTGTACAACCATGGCAAAGAAATTTGAGATAGAGAAGTTCAATGGGAGTAATTTCTCCTGTGGAAATTGAAGGTAGCGGCGATTCGAGGAAGGATAATTGCTTTGAAGCAATCGGCGCGCACCCACAGATATGGTGATGAAAAGTGGAAAGAGAAGGATGACAATCTTTGTTGCCAATTTGCACCTAGCAATGGCGGATTCGCTTTTGTCAAGTGTTGCGTAAAAAAAGACTGCAAGGGAGATTTGGGATGTACTTAACAAATTGTACGAGGTTAAGTCACTTCACACAAGAATATTCTTGAAGAGGAAACTCTACACTCTTGAATGAGTGAATCCACATTAATGACGGATCACATTAACACCTCGAACACGCTATTGGCTCGACCACAACATCCGATTTCAAAATAGCGTAAAATGAACGTGCGTAACTTTTACTTGAGTTTACGGTGATTCAGATGATCAACTCATCATCAACATTACAAACAACAATGTTGCCGACACTCTTCACTTTGATGATGTTGCCGGTGCAATCCTTGAAGAAGAATCCAGCGCAAGAATAAGGAGGAAAGGTCGAAAGTTCAAGCAAGCGAAGCTTTAACGATGACGAGGCGGATCAGCGAGCGTGGCCCGGTGGGAGCCAATATCGTGGTAGATCAAAATCTCGAAGAAGAAAGAATCTCAAATGCTACAACCGTGGCATGAGAGGGCACTTGAAGAAGGAGTGTTGGAACAAGAAGAATGGAGAGAAGACCTCGAAGCATCAACCTCGCAAGGTTGTGTTGCAAGTACCTCGGATGATGGAGAAATCACGTATAGCGGAGCAACAAGTTCTAAAGGTGGAAGGAAGCTCAATGATGTCTGGATAGTGGATTCAGGTGCGACATGGCACATGACTTCACACCGAGATTGGTTTTGTACTTATGAGCCTGTCTCGGTAGGATCCGTGTTTATGGGAAATGATCACACCTTAGAAATCGTTGGAATCGGTACTGTCAGAATAAAGATGCAAGATGGTACTATTCGCAAGATACAAGGGGTACGACATGTGAAGGGCTTGAAAAGGAATCTATTGTCCACTGGGCAATTGGATGACCTCGGGTGCAAGATCCATATCGAAAGTGGAATCTTGAAAGTAGTGAAGGGCAATCTTGTGGTGATGAAAGCAGAAAAGATCACAAGCAATCTATACATGCTTTTGGGAGATACGTTACAAGAGGCGGATGCATCAATTGCATCAGCGAGCCATGAAGAATCAACGATGATGTGGCATCGCAGGCTAGGCCATATGTCAGAGCGTGGCTTAAAAGTCCTTGCAGAACGCAGTCTCTTACCCGGGCTCAAGACAGTAACTTTACCTTACGTGAGTCTTGTGTGACAAGTAAGCATAGATTGAAATTTGCAAAAGTAACTACCAGAAGCAAACACATACTAGACTTGATACATTCTGATGTGTGGGAGTCGCCAGAAACATCCATGGGGGGAGCAAAGTATTTTGTATCATTCATTGATGAATACTCCAGGAGATTGTGGGTGTACCCGATCAAGAAGAAGTCAGATGTGTTTCCAGTATTCAAGGAGTTCAAAGCACAAGTAGAGCTTGAGCGGGAAGAAAATCAAGTGCTTGAGGACAGACAATGGAGGAGAATATGTAGATGGTAACTTTCTATCATTACGCAAGCAAGAGGGTATTACGAGACAATTCAGCATTGCACATACACCTCGGCGAGAATGGTGTAGCGAGCGGATGAGCAGGACTCTCCTAGAAAGAGCAAGAGCTATCTTTGAGAACGGCGAGGATTGGCCAAATCTTTTTGGGCGAAGCGATCAAAGCGCTTGTTACGTGATAAATCGATCGCCATCAGCGCGATTGGTTTGAAGTCACCAATGGAGATGTGGAAAGGAAAGTCGGTAGATTATTCTTCTTTACATGTGTTTGGATGTCTGCGACGTAATGTACAACTCCCAAGAAAGAACAAAATCGGATCCAAAATCCGAAAATGTATATTCTTGGGTTATCGCCGACAATGTCAAGGGGTATCGCTTGTGGGACCCCACTACCCGCAAGCTTATTGTTAGCAGAGATGTAGTCTTTGCGAAAATGAACCGCAAAGTGAGCGTAAAAATGACAACACTTCCAAGGAGATCGCTATAGTGCGGTTGGAGAGAAAGACTTCAAGAAGATGATTCTTCCGGGCGTAACCAGAGCACATAGAACAAGAACCAGGATGAGGTCAATGATGAAGGAGTTCGACGATCAACACGTCGATAACGGCACCATCATGGCACTCAGACTATGTTATGGCTCGCCATGATGCATCTTGTCTTTTGGCCAGAAGAAGGTGAACCATCGACTCTTCAAGAAGCGTTGAACGATTCAGATGCTTCTCAATGGATGACAAAGAATGCAGAAGAAATGGAAGCCCTACATAGAAATAAGACTTGGGAACTTGTTGAACTTCCAAAGGGTCGGAAAGCCATCGGGAACAAATGGGTGTTCCAAATTAAACGAGACGGCAATGATCAAGTGGAACGGTATCGTGCGGACTTGTAGTCAAATGTTATGCTCGAAAGAAGGGATAGACTTTGACGAGATATTTTCTCCGGTTGTCGGACTTACTACTATCGAGGTAGTGTTGGCAATGTGTCTTTGCATTTGATTTACATCTTGAACAGTTGGATGTAAAGACTGCTTTTCTTCATGGAGAGCTTGAAGAAGAAATTTATATGCTCCAACCGTAAGGCTTTAAAGAACAAGGAAAAGAAAACTTGGTTTGTAGGTTGACCAAATCTGCATGCGGTCTAAAGCAAAGCCAGGATGTTGGTACAAGAGATTTGATTCCTTCATAATTAGCCTTGGTTACAACATGAGTTGAGACCATCAGACGTACTACAAGAGGTTTGATGATAATGATTTCATCATTTTGCTGTTGTATGTGGATGACATGTTGGTGGTAGGCCCCAACAAAGATCGAATCCATGAATTAAAGGCACAGTTGGCTAGGGAGTTTGATATGAAGGACTTGGGACCCGCAAACAAGATTTTAGGGATGCAAATTCACCGAGATAGAAATGATAGGAAGATTTGGCTTTCTCAAACGAATTATCTAAGGAAGGTCTTGCAACGCTTCAACATGCAAGATTGTAAGCCAATTTCTACCCCGCTTCCTGTCAATTTTAAATTATCCTCACGTATGAGTCCTAGCAATGAAGCGGAGAGGATGGAAATGTCTCGAGTACCGTATGCATCAGCGGTGGGAAGCCTTATGTATGCCATGATATGTACAAGACCAGACATTGCACAAGCAGTGGGAGCGGTTTGTCGGTTTATGGCAAATCCAGGTAGAGAGCATTGGAATACTGTTAAGAGGATCCTTAGATACATCAAAGGAACCTCAGATGTTGCATTATGTTACGGAGGATCGAGAATTCATTGTTAGGGTTATGTTGATTCAGATTTTGCGGTGATCTTGATAAAAGGAAATCCACTACCGGGTATGTATTCACAATTGCAGGGGAGCGGTGAGTGGTTATCTAAATTACTGCATGTTGTAGCTTTGTCTACTACAGAGGCCGAGTACATGGCAGCTACCAGGCTTGCAAGGAAGCTATCTGGATTAAAGGTTTAATGGAGGAACTCGGGCATAAGCAACAGATGATTACCGTGTATTGTGGCAGATCAGTGTCTTGCACATTGCAAGGAATCCAGCTTTTCATTCCAGGACAAAGCATATAGATACCCAGTATCACTTTGTTCGTGAAGTGGTAGAGAAAGGAACCGTGGATATGCAAAAGATTCACACCAAAGATAACCTAGCAGATGTGATGACGAAGCCGATCAATGCTGACAAGTTTATTTGGTGTCGATCCTCCTATTGCCTATCAGAAACGTAAGCGACATGGAAGGGCAAGGCAGAAAGAGTGGTGTGAAGATATGATTGACTCAATCAAATCTTCAAGTGGGAGAATTGTTGGAATTAAGTCCCACATCGGTGGGAACTTAATTTGGGTGCTCCCTTGGAGCCTATATAAGGAGGCCCAAGTGAAATTTTTATATCATCCCAAACATTTCTCTTCTTCCTCTTTTATTATTTCCTATACTCAACAAGAGTATTGTGAGAGTATTTGTGAGGTATTTTGTGAGAGGTATTCTTGTAATATTTTTCCACATAGTGAAATTCTTCTGGTCTTGTCCCGTGGTTTTTCCCTTATTTGTTGAGGGTTTTCCACGTAAATTTTGTGTGTTCATTTCTTTATTTTCTCGTCTCTTATTTTAGTTGTGTGACACCATTTCGATACTTTGGTACCTAACAGTTGAGAGCAAGCAAAATATGCATTTATTGTCATAAATCAGGGTCTGTAACTCATGCGATGGAGCACCTCCTAAGTATTGTTGCCATTGATGCTGCTGGAATGGCTTTACTTAGGGAATGTTGTTGATGTAGCAAGTTGATGATGGAATGACGCAATACAGCGCACGCTGTCGATGCCGCACGTCGTTGTCGATGCCGAAATTTACTTTTTATTCTGTCCATGCTGTTAATTCAGCACGCTGTTGATCCCACCGGTGCTCCGTCGCACCACCGCCATGATGGCGCCAATACCGTCGGTGCTCCGTCGATTCCGCACCGTTCACCTTTCTTCCACCAGCCTTTCCCTTTCTTCCCCAGGATGCGTGATTGTTGGGTGGGATTTACTGTGTTATTGGTTCACGAAAGAAATCGTGAAGAGAGAGTATGAAAAGAGAGAAAAATGTGAGAAATTGGATAAATTTTGGGTATTGATTGGAATAAATGAAAGAGAAGAAAAAAAAGAAAAGAGAGAAGTGTTGATTATTTTTTAAAAGACATTAATGTCTTTGACTAAAAATTTAGATATAAAGAGAGAATAAGGGTAGAAATTGGAAAAAGAAAAAAAAAAGCGGCGTGTGCCAAATTTTCTCACGTGGGACCAACGTATTTTTTTTTTCGTCGCTTTTTTTGGTCAAACCATTCACGAGAAAAGTTTATTTTCTCGCCATTTTCGCTGGTGGTTTTTTTCTTTCTTCGCTTTTCTGCACAAACAATCACAGCATTAGAATAGGTGTTGGTTCTTGTATAGAGAGATGACGTGGCTGTAAATAGCCCTTCAGATGAATGGAACGGTGGAGATTAACTTGACTGCATTGACTACACACACACATCGACTGCACATAAGCCGAATCCCACAGCGACATAGCCTATATTGGGATCTTTTACTTAAAAAAAATTAACAGGTGTAGCTTGCGGGTGTTATACGGTATTATTAAATTAAAAAATATAAAATATACTGAATTATATTGTTTTAAAAAATTAGCAAATAATGAGAAAATTTAGTTAAAAAACACATAATAGTCGCTCTGCATGGTGAGCTCTGCTAGGGTTCTTCTAGCATGGGATATCAAAAACAAAAGTCAAAGGAGGAGGCTGATCTTATCCTTATAAGCAAAAAGAAAGTACGAGAGATAGGAGAGGATGACAATGTAGTATTACCAAAGGATGACCAAATCGTGGTTGTCAAGACTCATGCTGAGCCTTATAAAGATAAACTTCTAAACTTGTTTGGTGAAGAAGTTAAGGTTTATGAAGGCAGAAAAGTCCATGAAGAGAAAGAAAAGATGATGGAAGAAGGAAAAGGTGATCAAGAATTTAAGGATGGGCCATAGATCAACATTTCTGATGAGGAATGGGAACAATGGTCTAAACCTTGGAGAAAAACACTGATTGTTAAGTTGCTAGGCAAAAGAGCGAATTATAAGATGCTGGAGAGTTATCTTTAGCGTAGGTGGACAAAGCATGGGACTATCAAAGTAGTCGATATGGCAGATGGATATTTTCTGGTGTATTTTTCCATGGAGGCAGATTACTTGCATGCTTTGTACGAAGGCCTGTGGATGATTGCAGATCATTATCTGATAGTGCAACGATGGTGACCAATGTTCCTCCAAAATGCGGAAGCTATGAAGAAGGTTGCAGTCTGGGTTAGGATTCCCAGGTTATCATTTGAGTTCTATAATGATGAATTTCTTAACCGTGTAGGATTTACTCTTGGTACTATGCTAAAAGTGGAACGATTAACCTCCATACATTCAAGCAGACAATTTGCACGCATTTGTGTGGAGATTGATCTTGGGAAGCCTTTACTATCACATATTGTTATTAAAGGTTTCAAGTTATTTTTAGAGTATGGAGGTTTACATTTGATTTGCTTTCGGTGTGGAAGATATGGGCACAAACAGGACCAATGCAGGGAGTTCTTGGGAGAAGTTCATGATCACAGCTCAACGAAGAAGCTGACGGCTAGCCCTATTGTGGTACCTGAAACAGCTAGGGTTGACAGCATTGAAAAGGAGCAGGAATCACGAGATTCAGTTACAAAGGTGGAAGAAACTAATGGAGTTGAAAAAAGGCACTTGAACCCTGGTCAACTGTAAAACGTAATGAAGGCGGAAAACGCGAAAATATCTCCATAGCATAAGCAACCAGATTTGAAGAGAGATAAGAAACCGAATGCTAAAGTTGGGGGATCGAATCACCATGATTCTCGAGAAAAAAAAATTAGAGGCAGTTACTCCAAGTCAACATGCAGTGCAGGAGAAACCGTTAACAGTTAGAAAGGGCCAACCAACTGAAGAGGCGTCCACCAGTCACGCTGCAACGCCCGTGAGAAACACCACAGGGGGAAAGAATCTGCAAAAAATGTCTAAAGGAAAGGAGATCAAATTCACTAAAAATAGTCAATCAATGAAGAAGTCAGCTCCAAAGCATAGTGTAAAGCACCCTCTAGATAATGCAAGCAGCTCGAAGCCTTCTCATAAGTCCTCCAAGAAGATTCATGGTGATGCATTCTTTGAGTATGTTAAAATTCTCAAACAGGATGAGCACCCTGTGTGTATGGTAGGGGTTCTTCAGGCTTCCTCTATAGAAACACAAGTGCATCTTCCAAATAGTGAGACTTTGGCTTTTGTAGAAAGCTTGAGAAAGAATACTTTGACATGCAATCATGCAGGTGGACAAGGTAATACAGATAATGTTGAGAACACTCCTAGTGCTGCTCAGCAGGGGAATCAAGGGCAGGTCCTGCCATAAACTTCACACTGTTAGAATGAATGCCTTGATCTGGAATTGTAGGTGGACAGGTGGTGATGAGTTCCCCTCTTATATCCGTGATTGTATGCGCATTTATCAGCTTAACTTTGTTGCTATCCTTGAACCACGAATTAGTGGTACTACTGCTGACTTGGTAGTCAACAAAATTAGTCTGCATGATGGAATTAGAGTTAAAGCTTCAGGTTTCTCAGGTGGTATTTGGTGCCTTTGGAATACAAGTTGTCCTAGTATTTCAGTGGTATCCACTTCCAGATATTGCATTCATTTGTAAGTAAAACATTCGGGAAATCAATTTTGGTTTATGTACATTATCTATGCTAGCCCAAATGTGGGTCGAAGAGAGGAAGTGTGGAATGAACTTAGATCATTTGATTGGGAGCCCTTGGTGCTTAGCTGGTGATTTTAATACAGTTTTATATGATTGGGAGAAGGAGGGAGGCCGATCAGTCAATTATACTTCTGCTTTGGCTTTTGGAGAGTGCATGACTGATTGTAAGTTGATAGACATTCCTTTTGCTGGCCCAAACTTTACATTTGTCAGAAGTGAGTTAAAAAAAAGATTGGATAGAGTGATATGTAATGAAGAATGGCTGTAGGTATTCCAATCTAGCTATGTAACTCACCTGCCTCTTCAAAATTCTGACCATTGTGGCCTTCGGCTTCGCAGTCAGCATGCGGGGGAGCCTAGGAGGAGGAGGGGTTATTTCAAGTTTCTAGGATCTTGGTTAGATCATCCTGACTTCTCTAATCAAGTGAAGAACTCGTGGATCACTTCTTCGTCTTGGGATGAGAATATTGGTCGAACTACCACTAATCTTAGAAGCTGGAATAAATTTGTTTTTGGTAATATTTTCAGAAAGAAGGAGCGAATTCTGAGGAGGTTGGAAGGAATTAATAGAATTCTTATGAATGGGCCTGATATGCAGCTAGTAGAGATTAAACAACAACTTTGGGAGGAGTATAGAGCTATTGTAATTTAAGAGGAGAACTATTGATTTCAGCAAGCTCGTAGTAAATGGATTACCCAAGGTGATGATAATACTCGCTACTTTCATCAGTCATCTCTTGTGGTAAGGAAAAGAAACAAAATCTCTGTTCTCAAGGATGTAAATGACTCATGGATATATGATGAACATTTATTCAAGCAGCATGTTATTGAGTTTTATGCAAACTTATATAAGTCTGCAGGCCTTTGCTCTTATGAATTTGTTACTATCAACTCTTTTCCTGAGATTAGTAATGCAGATATGGGAGTGCTTCAAGCTGATATCTCCATAGAGGAAACTAGAAAGGCTTTATTCAGCATGAAGAATTATAAATCGCCAGGACCTGATGGCTACCATCCCCTCTTTTTTAAAAGTCAGTGGCATGTAGTTGGCCAATCTATGCACAAGTTTGTGCTTGATTGTTTTGCTGATCCGAGCAAAATTCAAAATGTCAACCAAACCCTTGTTACTTTGATTCCTAAATGTAAGGACCCTGATGTGGTGACTAAACTTAGGCCTATTGCTTTGTGTAATGTGATGTATAAAGTGGTTACTAAGATTGTTGCTCAGCGGCTGAGATTCATTCTCCCATATGTGGTGTCAAAAACTCAAAGCAGCTTTGTACCATGAAGATGCACTTCTGATAATATCCTAGTGTTGCAAGAAGCAATCCATTCTTTGAATAACATGAAAGGTAAGAAGGGATTCATGATTCTTAAACTTGATCTAGAGAAAGCATAGGATCGGCTTAAATGGAGATTCATCATGCAGACTATGGAGATGCTTAATCTGCCTACAAATATTATGAATCTTATTAGCTGGTGCATCTCCTCGGCCTCTCTGAGTATTAATTGGAATGGTGATAAGACTCAAGATTTTAATTCTGCTAGAGGGCTTAGGCAAGGAGACCACATTTCTCCCTACCTATTTGTCCTTGCTCTTGAGAGATTGGGACACTGCATTCAGGATAAAGTGGATGATGGTAGTTGGAATCCTTTGTCTTTTGGTAGGAGAGGAGGACCGAAATTGTCACATATCTGTTTTGAAGATGATTTGGTGTTAGTTGCTGAAGCCACTAGTGACCAAGTGAGTATCATTCGCAATGTATTGGATGCATTCTATGAAAAGTCAGGGCAGAAGATTAATTTCAATAAATCCAAAGTTTTCCTCTCCAAGAATATTCAAGATGAGAATGCAACCAGGTTGAGTCAGGAACTTGGTATTAAGCAAACTACTAATCTTGGAGTTTACCTTGGTGCTCCAATGCTTCATCAAAAAATTTCAAAGGATTCTTATCAATTCATCTTAGACAAGATGTGCAAGAAACTATCCACTTGGAAAGCTAACAATCTCTCTTTTGTTGGCTGAGTTACTCTTGCTCAGTCTTCTCTATCTTGCATTGCTGGCTATGTTATGCAAACCTCTCATATTCCTATTTCGGTGTGCGAAGAAGCAGAAAGAATTTGTAGGAATTTCACTTAGGGATCCTCAGTGGAACAAAGAAAATGTCATCTCATTTCTTGGGAGAAGATTTATTGTCCTAAAGAAGAGGGAGGTCTAGGCTTTAAGCCTCTTAGAATGTTAAATAAAACTTACATGTTTAAACTAGCTTGGCAACTGGTTGCTAATTCTGATAAGCTTTGGGTTCAAGAATGCGAGCTAAATACACTCGTGGTTTCCTAGCTACCCCTGTTGTTGATGCTCGCAGCAATTCCTCCAACATTTGGAGAGTTATCTCTAATGCGTAGGAAGAGGAAAAGCGTCACATTGGTTGGGTAATCAATGATGGCAAAGCTATTAGATTTTGGAGGGATGATTGGATTCCAAACCATGGAAGACTGGAAGATCAGTATGCAGCATCAATCCCTCATTCAGAAAAAGAGTTCTCAGTATTCAATTACTTTCTAGGGGAGGATTGGAACTGGGATATGATAAAGGAGAGGCTTCCAGAGTCTATTTGCGATCTAATTATGCAAATAAAGCCTCATTCTCATGGGAAACAAGATGATCCTAATTGGAAACCAACTACTGATGGGCAGTTTAGCTTGAAATCTGCTTATTCTTTGCTTCGGGAGGATACTGATATTGATCATAATTCTCATCCTTTATTTGAGCTAATCTGGCAGTGGAAGGGTCCAGCTCGGATAAGAGTTGTGTTATGGAAATTAGCTCATGGATCTTTGCTCACTAATGAAGTGAGGGCTCATAGAGGTATGACTAATATTGATTTGTGTCCGAGATGTCACTCCCAACCTGAATCTATAATGCATATGCTGAGAGATTGTGAGGAGGCTAGTGATTTTTGGAACCGGTTGATCCCTGTGGAAAATGACAATTGGGCAAAGTTTTTTAGTCTTGGGTTGCATGCTTGGCTTGAGTGGAATCTTAAAGTGCAAGTCACATATCACATGCCTTGGAGATGGGCAAATATTTTTGCTGTTTCTATTTGGGCAATTTGGAAGGATAGAAATGCTATAATCTTTGCCCAATCCACAGAGCTAGGGACTCACCTCTTCAACAAAGTGATGAGTCAAGTTCATCATATTGAAAAAGAGTTTAATGCCCAATTGGCTTTGAGGAAGGACTTCAGTTTCTCTCTTAGCACTCATTGGCAGAGACTTCCTGCAGGTTATGTCAAAGTTAATACTGATGAATCGTTTGCAGGGGGCTACTCCTCTTGTGGTGGAATTATTAGAAATACAGATGGAGATTTCATTAAAGGGTTTATGTGCAAGTCGGCTCCTAGCAATGCCCTTCTAGTTGAGATTTGGGGTCTTGTTTTGGGGATGAAAGTGGCCAGAGACATGGGTTATACTCAAGTCATGTTTGAAGTTGATTCTCATTGCCTAGTGAAGATGATTATCCAACGTTGTGCTCCTAACAACTTCCTGAAATCTCTTATTGATGAGATTCTTTACTTCACCCAGCTTCCAGGCTGGAGTATTTTGATCAAGCAGATTCATCGCCAAGCTAATCAATGTGCTAGTGCAATTGCATTTAGAGGCCATGTTACTGATTTCAGTTTGCAAGTTTTTGATTTTATGTTTCCTAGTCTCCATAGTTTAGTCGATTCTGATAAGAGAGGGGCATGTCCCTCTCTGTCTGGTGCTTAGCCTTTTTTTTCTGTGGCTCCTTTTTTTTCAATCAAAAAAAAATTAGCAAATAAAAAATATAGTTACAAAACAAGTATAATGTAGTCTATCTTTATAATTATAAAAGTAATAGTGTTTAGCAGCATTAATTTGAGGGTAATTTTGTCAAGTCACTTAAATAATCTCTAATTACTTCATTTTAGCATTTAATAATTATAAAGATTTTAACACCTAATAATTATAAAGATTTTTTTTAAATGAAATAGAGAACATACCTAATTACTATATATACAGATGGAAAGAGGCAATAGAAACGGATCAGAGGCAATAGAGATAACCTAAAAAGGATTTTTCTCTTACTGTGTTTTCCTTCTTCTCTCCTACGTACTTCTTTCTTCTCTTCTCTTCTCAGCGTGTGGGGTAGGTGGCTTGAAAATGCAAAATAATGAAGAAAAAAAATGACGTGTTGTCCCTGTATCCGAGATGGAAAACGAAAGAAAGACAGAGGGAGCTAGAAGTTTTGATGTGTCATGGAACAAATGCAGCAGAAAAACATAGGATTAAACGGGGGAGCTAGCAGCAATGCTGAGCATTGAGCAAGAGAATCTGAGCAACAAAAGCCCGAATACATCCTTTAATTAATAATTTTTATTTCTTATTTTTAATAAATAAAAACCATTACAAGTTGAACGTTCCCATTGAGAGAGAAAGATTGAACACGAAGAGAGGATTTCAGACGGGTCTAATGTTCTGAGTTGGGAATTGGTTTTGACAGTAAAATAAAATGTTTTGAATAGAGTGCTCTCAACGGGATCGAAGACCGGCCTCCACTCCGCATAAGTTGTTGAGTCCGTATAAGCTGTTGAATAAGCTACTGTTATGAGCTTATTGTTTTGGACTTAGGAAAGGTTATAAGCCATTTCTATAAGTTCAACCAAATAGGTATAAGTGCTTATTTCATAAAATAAGCTTAAATAAGCTCAAAATAAGCTGTTTCAAACAGGGCCTTAATATATAAGCTGTATTTGTAAGGAAATAACCGATCTAAACTGCACAGGATTAAACTACCAATTTATTTTATAACAAATTTGTAGTAAAACAAATCTGAAATGGTAAATTCATTAGCCTTTTCAAACTTTCCTATTTGATAGTATGAATTAAATAAATTAATTAAAAAATTCAACTATACATTTAAATCAAATTTGAAGTTGTTCTTCCCAATAAAGTATATTTATTTGGAATATGAAAATAAAATAGGGGAAAATTGCAAATATTTATTAGTCTTTCAGTATTTATGATTGGTCATTTTCCCTTAATATGTTACGATATTGTTATTAATTCGAACTTATTGCATAGAGTCAAATAAAATTTGCGTTATTTGTATTATTAATGATGATATAGTCTATATATTAGAGGTAAACCATTAAATATGGTAACATATAATCAGATAACATCAAAATATGAAACCATATATATATATATATATATATATATATATAGATAGAAATCACATTTTAGGGAAGGAATCACATGTCATTAAGCAATAATAAAAAGTTATTTTAATTTGTATTTTTCTGAAAAGAATCGTATATCATTAATCATGTTACAAGAATAATGGTTGACTATTTTTTTAATAAGTAAAATTAATTCAAAATTGTGTTATTTGTATTATTAATGATGATTTATTCTATATATTAGATGTAGACCATTAAAAATGGTAACATATAATCGGATATCAAAATAGGTAACCAGTATATATATATATATATATATTAAGGGAAGGAATCACATGTCATTAAGCAATAATAAAAAGTTATTTTAATTTGTATTTTTATGAAAAGAATCGCATATCATTAATCATGTTACTAGAATGATGGTTGGCTATTTTTTTAATAAGTAAAATTAATTCAAAATTGCGTTATTTGTATTATTAATGATGATTTATTATATATATTAGATGTAGACCATTAAAAATGGTAACATATAATCGGATATCAAAATAGGTAACCGTGTGTGTGTGTATATATATATATATATATATAAATTGCATATTAAAAGAAGAAATCGTATGCCATTAAGCAATAATGAAAAGTTATTTTAATTTGCATTTTTATAAAAAGAATCGCATATCATTAATTATGTTACTAGAATAATGGTTGGCTTTTTTTTTTAATAAGTAAAATGTCATAATCAATATCAAGAGGTGAGCAACATTCATCAAAACTCATCAGGGGTACATTCCATTGTTCCGTCATTCACTTTGTAGTAGTCAATCTGGGTTCAGTAATAGCATATATGTAGCAACTACAAATCAGTACAAATCAGTGCATAACAACTGTGGTCGGAATTATGTAGACTTCTTAAAAAAAGGGGTCTGAAATCTGAAGATATAGGCCGGACTTGATTTGTAGAGTTTTCAAAATGAAGCTTGATCAACTGATAACAGAGATAAAGTAGGGAAATGTCTTTGACATTCATGTGTTGGAGGTAAAGGTTATTTCTGGCAGCAAAGTAGGAGAAATAGTTTTTATTCCTAGATTATCATTGATCTCATCTAATCCAAGAATTCCCTTTAAATTTCAGCGCACACAATTTCCAGTGATTGTTTCTTTTGTAATGACTATAAATAAAAGCCAGGGGCAGTCTTTGAAACATGTGGGAATCTATCTTCCGCAATAAGTTTTTTCTCATGGTCAACTATATGTTGCAATATCAAGGGTTACATCACGCAGTTGTTTGAAGATACTCATAAGTAATAACAAGGGAGACGTGACAACCACCACTTCAAATGTAGTTTATAGATAAGTTTTTTCAGAATTTAGCTTAAATGGTCTGGGTTAGCAATATTTCCTCAACTTTTGAAATATATATACCTCTATCTTATTTACTTTTTGCATTATTTTATTAGAATTTAATAGTTAGGTGTTCTACTTGACGAACGTGCCAATAAATTTTTGATAGTCTGCATATTAACTTGGCATGACAAAGAAAGTTACTTTTTATAATATTATATATGTTGCATAATGCTTATCTTTATATCTACTATATTATATAAAATGGAGTTTTGTCACGTGAAACTATGTCACGTGTCAAAACCATAGACATTCTTTTCCCGCCTAAAATAATTTTATTCATTTATTATTATTATTATTATTATTATTTTAATATCAATAATATTACAAAATCTCAATTAATAAATGTTACCAAAATCATAAATATATTATCTTTAATAATTTACCGATTTTAAATTAATGTAATCAATTATTATTTATTATTATTTTATCATATAAATTTGGCAATTCTTAATTTAATATTCTCTATTAATCATATAATTAATAACAAATTTGAATTCAAATTTTAAATTTGAATTTAAATTATATCAAATTGAAATTAACTAATGAATCATACTAAAAATATGACTTAACCTATAAATACTTACATATTCACGAAATAAAAATGGATACTTATTTCTCTATGTTTATTTTTTTCTTCTTTATTTTATTTTTTTAAATAATCAATTGCTACTTTCTTTTTCTTTCATTTCTGTTCTTTTCTATTCAATTTCGATGTAGGAATAAATACAAGTGACACGAATTCAACTATATTAAAGTTTTTTCTCTCAGGTAAACTTCTATTTTTTTTCAATATTTTTTAATGTTCTTCATGTTTTGTATAAACATTTAACAATAAAAATTTGTTTCATGGCTCGAATTCGGCAATTTAGTTTTTATTATTAATTCCTATTATGAATTCACCTTAAAATGATATTACTATTTTTTTATATTAGAATATTTGAAATCCATATATGCTCTTTTTCCTACTTTCTTTTGAAAATAATTTTGGATACTTATTTTTTTATGTGACTCGATAACCCTCAAATCTTACCCGTGCATCAACGGGTTAATACACTAGTAATTATTATTTACCAGTTTATATTTTTTTTGTACTTAAAAGAGACGTACCATTTCATATGTTCGTAATTATATTTAAGAATTATAAAAATAAACCAGTTCGTAATTATAAAAATAAATCAAAATAAAAATTAAATTCACAAAAAAAATTATTTTTTCTTCCCACTTTAACCTTTTCTCTCTCATCTTTCCTTTTTTTTTTCTCCGTCTCCTTTTTTTTTTCTCTCTCTCTCTCACATCATGCCTCTTTTTTTCTCTGTCTCTTTGACGCCTCTGCTTCTCTTCCTCTTTCTTCTCTCACTCTCTTTCTCTTTCTTTTCTCACTCTCTTTCTCTATTATTTTATTAACATTTTTTTATTTCATTTTTTTATATTTTCATATTTTATCATTATATTTTTTTTAGGCTTAAATATGATTTTAGTCCCTAAAAAATTCGAAAAGTTCGTTTTTAGTCTAAAAAAAATTGAAGGCTTTTAGTCCCCCAAATTTGAAAATATTTTTCCGTTAGTCCCAGACTCTGACCCTGTTATGTGGCGCTTATGTGGCAATATTTTTAGGGACTAAAAACAAACTTTTAGAATTTTTGGGACTAAACACAAATTTTTAGAATTTTTGAGGGACTAAAATTATATTTAAGCAAAGAAAAAAAACTAACGGCGTTAGAGTTAGGGACTAACGGAAAAATATTTTCAAATTTGGGGACTAAAAACCTTCAATTTTTTGGGACTAAAAACGAACTTTTCAAACTTTTTGAGCGACTAAAATCATATTTAAGCTTTTTTTATTATTTATAAATGATTATTTTACTTTTAAATCTCGACGGGGAAATATTACATGATGTCGATATAATTTTATCGTCTTTGATACAAATCAAATTTGTAAATGTTTAAGTTATTTATAAATGATTACTTAGCTTTTGAGTCGTAACGAGAGGCATTACATGTCGGTATAATTACTTTTTATTTTTTAATATATATCTAGTTTTTATAAATAATTATTTTGTTTTTTAGTTCTGACGGGAAAATACTACTTAAGTACATATCAATTTTCATAAATATTTTTATTATTTATAAATAATTATTTTGTTATTGATTTGTGACCGAAAAATATTACATAATGTCGGTAAACAAATTGCTAACACAAATACAATTTTAGACCTTTTATTCTAGTGACACCTGTACTTTTAAGGGACAAATATATCAATCTAGATAAAAATTAAATTCACTTAAAAATAAGTTTTCTTCCTACTTTTAACTTTTTCTCTCTCACCTCTCTCTTCTCTCTCTTTTTCACGTCACTCTCTCTTTCTCATTCTTTTTTTCTTCTCTCACACCCTCTGTCACTCTCTCTTTCTCTCTTTCTATTTTTTTTATATTTTTATATTTTATTATTATATTTTTTATTTATAAATAATTATTTTCGTTTAAAGTCTGAAATATAATTTTATTGTCTTTAATCACGTAACAAAATTTATAAATATCTTTTTTTTGGTACATAAATTTATAAATATTTTTATTATATATTATTTATAGATGATTTTTTTACTTTTGATTCTTAATGGGGGAAACATTACATACTATCGGTATAAATAGTTTTTTTTGAGTCCAGACGGAGAAACACAAAATGTTATCGGTATAATTTCATTGTCTTTTAGAATATATCAAAATTTAATAATATATTTATTATATATTATTTATAGTTGATTATTTTATTTTTGACTCTTAACAGGGGAAACATTAAATATTAATTTTAAACCTCTTATTCTAATGACATATTTTATGTTATCAGTATAATTACTTTTTATATTATGTTTTTATGAATGCTAATACTTTTTATAAATGATTATTTTGCTTTTGAGTCCCGACGGAAGATAATAATCTGTTGTCGCTGTAATTTCGTTATCTTTGAGCACATATCAATTTTTACAAATGTTTTTATTATTTATAAATGATTATTTTACTTTTATGTCTCGACGGGGGAAACATTACATGTTGTTGGTATAATTTTATCGTTTTTGACACAGATCAATTTTATAAACGTTTAAGTTATTTATAAATGATTATATTGCTTTTGAGTCGTAACGAGAGATATTACATGTCGATATAATTACTTTTTATTTTTTTATAGATATATTTAATTTTTATAAATAATTATTTTATTTTTGAGTTCTGACGAAAAAATACTACTTAAATATATATCAATTTTCATAAATATTTTTATTTGTATTGCTTTTTAAAAACATTAATATCCGATACTGACGGGAATCAGGAGCTATCAATCATCAATGTATGAAATCAGGCGAAATGCTTTGCCACGTCATTCGTCACATATTCGTTTCGTACTTACAAGCATATCTCGACACATGAAATATCCCACGTGTATGTTACATGACAATAGATAAAATCTTTTTGATATAGATAAAATATAATAGATAGATAATAGATAGATTTATGTCACATATGATTGAAATCTTTTTACTGCTGTTTCAGTTAAATAAGAACGCGATAGAAAAATTACTCTCTCTAAACTCAAAGAAAAAAAATCACTCATATTTCGTGGTCTAAAATATAAACAAAACTTAACTAATTTCATCTTATTTAATGATATCTTTCTTAAAATATTTTTTAATTAATTTATATTTATTTTTTCAATAACCCTTTTTATTCTCATGAAACACGTTTTCATAGAAAATTAAATGAAAGAAAAAAAATACTTTTGAGAATGTAATTATTTTTATTATTACATCAAGAAAATTGAATAAAATTAACTAATATTTTTCGTCAGTATAAATTTAGTTATTTTTTCTTATATTTAGTATGAAGAGACTACTATCTACTGCTACTATATAGAAGTCCTCTCTTTCTAGTATAAACACGTTTTCCAACTTAAAATCAAACGGATAATTATTTGCCGTAGAATTTTGGAAACCTTCTTGTCAAGGTTGTTAAACTCACGAGTCGACTCATCTGATTCTATGAGTTTACGTTTCTATATGGACGAAACGAGTTGACTCGCCCTGTAACTCGTTTCTGCACAACTCGGGTGGACTCGTGATAGACTCGGACTGACTCGCGAGTCTGAACCTAGTCAGCGAGTCAATGTTGATATTTTAAAAAAACCTCAAAATGCTACCATTTCATGCTTTTCGTTCTTTTTTTTTATAAACAAATACTTAGTCCGCAAGTTTTGCTCCGTACGCGTACAAAAGAAAGGAAGATCAGTCGTTTCCTTATTATACTTAGTCCGCAAGTCTTGATTCTCGTGTCTACGAGTCGAGTCTATGAGTCAAGTCTACCTATGCTCCACGAGTCTGTCTAGACTCTCCTGTTTGGCAACCTTGCTTCTTATAATTTCAAGTTTCAGCCCTGAAGACGATTTGGTTCATAATGAGACATCCCGTTGTGCTAATTATTCGTGGGATGTGGCCTATGAAGCCCGGATACTCCAAAACAGGAAACATATATGTGTCCTAGCCGTATCGGATACCGATACTCCTCGGATACTTCCAGATATGTGTCCTAAAAGTATCTCTATTATCTTTTATTTTTTTAAAATATTTATTGTCAAGGATACTTTTCGGTACTCCTTGGATACTTCCCGAGTCCCGTATCCTAGCGACAGATCCTTTCTTTCAATCCCGACGACGGTCTTGTTCTCTCCATCCTGTCGGCAGTTTTTGGTCTCTCCATCTTTGGTTTTCTTTTTCCAACAAAAGCAATGTTGTAGGGTTTTTCTTCACTCTTGCAAAAATATTGTTCTGGTGTTTAGACGTTGTATGTCTTGTTTATTCACCTATTGTGTTGTACTGTTTGTAAAAAAAAATTATAAAATAGCAGGGAAAATGGTTCAATTGTTGGGTCTAGTACTATTGATCTAATGTCTATTTCCTAACAAGTATTATGCATATATATAAGTTTTTATATAAAATTTTGTTAACGTATCCAGACCATATCATATCCTAAATTTCAAAAAATTCCAGTATCCCCATATCCGTGTCGTATCGTACCCGTATCGTATTACGTATACGGGCTTCATAGGTTGTGGCTAAACTTTGTTGGCAATTAATTTTTTTTTTGAGGAATTGTTGGCAATTAATTGTCTAATTGATTACTTATATATTGACTCCGACAATGATGATCAGATGAAAAATGGATGATATAGATGTCATTTGAAAACTATTTTTTAATACTTAATGATTGAATTTAAGGTAGTGTTTGGTTAGAGGGAAATAGAGAGGAGGGGTGGGGAGGGGAGGAATTATTTAAAATTTTTTATGTTTGGTTCAATTTTTATGAGGGAAAGGAGGGGAGCAACCCAATTTTTGCTCCCCTCCAAAGTTAGGGTTTTTTGCAGGGGGGAGGGGAGCTTAATTCATTTAGAATAAAATGGCTTAACACTACAAGAAAACAGCTCGTTACCGACGGAATTTTACCGACGGCCCCGACTCCGTCGGTAATATTTTTATTACCGACGGCTAAGCCGTCGCTAAGGCGCCGGAAAAATATGACTTGCAAAATTATTTTTTTCTGACATTACCGACGGCTTAGCCGTCGGAAACGTCGAAATATAAAAACTGATTTTTTCCTACGTTACTGATGGCTAAGCCGTTGGTAATTTCGGACGGCTTTTGGGCCGTCGGTACAAAATTATGTTGGCGGTAAAAATTTTTGTTGTCCCGCGTTTAATTGGCGGACGGTGGACGAAGTACCGACGGCGGGCTTTACCGACGGCTAAGCCGTCGGTAATATTCAGACAAAATTTGTTGACCACAAAGCAATGTGAACCACAAAGCAATGTGATAATATCAGCACAGCGCCATAGACGCATCAACTCCCTCCTTCTCTCGCCTACTTCCTCACCCTTCTTCGTCTTCTTCCTTTGCTCTCCTCAAATTCTACGAACTGCTCCAACCACAACAGCACCATCGCTCCTCCTCCCCTTCTCTTGTTCGCCACTTCCTCGCTTCCCAAACCATCGAGGTTCCTCGCTTCACTGAAAGCCTTGACCATGTCAACTACTACCACTTCCTCTAACTTCCTTCTCTTCCTCTCATCACCACCGTTACCTTCGCTCTCTTGAAATTCCCAACCCTCCTCCTTCCCTACTCTCAAACTCAAACCCTTGTTCAACACCACTCATCCTCCAACCTCAGTCAAGGTCTAGGTCCAGGCACAACCAATTCGACCCGCGCCAACGACGGAGGCGTCGACTCCACCGGCCTCGGCGACTCACGAGATGGACGACGACGAAATGGAGGAGGTCGACAACAAGAAGGACTTCGACATCGAGCACGAGCCGGCGGCGACCTCGACATCGGCGAGCAAATTTCAACAATCAGACGACCTCGACATCGACCTCGACATCGAGTCACGAGCCCGACGACGGGACCGAGACCGTCGTTGATTACGAGAATCAACGAAGACGAAGTTTCACAAGATTAGCTTGTTAGATTGCGATTTCTTCATAAGGAACCCCCCGGCCCCCGACAACGATGTCTATGATTTCAGAGAGGTTGGTAGTACCCTTCCAATCACCCTCTTATTCTTCTTGCTACTCTTTTCATTGTCGAATCTTTGGTTGTTTGTAGATGTATGTTACTCCTCAGGATCTGAGATGTTTATTCAATCCCCAAGGTTCTCGCTCCAATGCCTCAGAAGGTAAATTTCATCCTCAAATAAAGCCTTGCCGTTTGTTTTATAATAACATTTTTAATCCAATGAAATGTTGCTTTAAGCCTTTAACTAATAGTATTATAGCATTAGGAGATGGTGGAATCCGTCCATATTTACAATATATATTGATTATGCTGGGCGGTTTGTGAAGCCATGCTAAGGATACTTAGAGTGATTCATTTCGTTCATGTTTTTTTGCTGTTTCTCCCTCTACATATATCACTTCCAGATTTAATGTTTACTTTCTTTTTTTATCCAAATCTGCAGTACATTAGATGCGCACAAAGTGATTTTGGATGCGCACAAAGTTCTTTTTTTATCCAAATCTGCAGTACTTTCACAGTTATGATACCTAAAATGTGTCATTGTTCTTGTAAGTAGTGATAACTCAGTAATTAGTGTCTATGCTTGTTCCAATCACTTGGTGTTGTCTAAGTTGCTTGGTTCATATCCTTCTGTATATGGTCATTCCAATGTTTCTGAATCATAAAAATATGTTTTCACCTTCATGTGGGGTAGACATTGTCTATTATATGCTAAGTAAGCAGTGGGTAGGTTTTGCTTTGTTGGATTTGTTTGTAGATCTATAGTCAGTGCAGATGGGAAAATCAGGTTATCTTTGCAATCGATGGAAATTTCCAAGGTAAGAAATAGAATGGTGCTTCTTTATAGGAGCTTTGTCAATGCAGATGCAAATGACTGAAGGGAAAATTCTATAAACTTGGTTTCCACTGCTTGTTTCTGATGCATCATAATGACATGTTAATTTTTAATAACATTGCATATACTTTAACTAATTTTGTTCTACAGGAAGGAAAGACAAGGTGATGAGGCGGCAGACAACCTTCGTTTTCCATCACACTTCGCATCCGTGGAGCAGGAATCCAATACTAATCTGGATTCTAAAGAAAATGGTATTGATGTCAACATTGGAAGAGAGTGCATAGGACAGATGAGAGAAAAGTGGACATAGACTTATACATATACCATATTATAACCTTCAAAAGGAGGATTCTTTGATTTTTTTTAACAAAGTCATTTTTTACATATTCTTACATGTTGTGATTTCTTTGGGAGGATGTCCGAGTAGCAAGTCTTGTGCACTGCAAAGAAAGATGGTATCAATGTGCTGTAATAGAATTGATTCTTTTTGTTAATGTATGTTGATGGCCATTGAAGCCTTTGTTGTTGTTTTTTTTCTGCAAAAGGAAGCCTTTGTTGTTGTTGCGTTCATATGGAAGGTACCGTAAAATTTTGGGGCTGCTTAAAAACAAAAATTTCGTAAAAAAAAAATAAAAAAAAATAACATTACCGACGGCCAAGCCGTCGCTAAATTAATCCAGATTTTGAGAGGGTTACAGACGGCTTAGCCGTCGGTAAATTACAGACGGCTTAGCCGTCGGTAAATTCAATGAAATTTTCATATTTGCCAATGGAAAAACTGTTTTAATTCGTGAGATTTACCGACGGACGGTGGCGCATTACCGACGGCTTTTCCGTCAATAAATCTCACGAAAAGTTTAAAAAAACCAACGAAATAGCGACGGCTGTATATAATTTACCGAAGGCTAAGCCGTCGGTAATACCGACGGATTTAATTGGCCGTCGGTAATACCGACGGATTTAATTGCCCGTCGGTAAAAAATTTCCAACGAACGATTTTCCAAGGGCCCCGAGGCCGTCGGTAATCCGTCGGTAATCACGATTTACAGACGGCTTTCTTGCGTTACCGACGGAAATTGGCCGTCGGTAATGACGAAAATTCTTGTAGTGTAAGTAGCCTTATATAAAACATAATATAAATTATTATAATGATACATAAGTAAATTAATCTCTCCTCTCTATTAAAATCCATCCCCCCTCCTGAACCAAACAAGCAAAACTCTCATCTCCCTCATTTCCCCTCCTATGAACCAAACACGATATCAAGTTGAATTTCTTCCCTCCACTCCCTTTCCCTCCCCTCCCCTCCATCAAAATCCCTCTCATCCCCTCGTTTGAACCAAACAGACCCTAAAACTAGCTCCTTTATTTTAACATATTTTATTGGAGTGATTAAATTATGAAGCTTGGACCCTTCCTCGTCAAACTCTTCAAATTTTGGAGAGAGTCGTCATATAATCTTATATGCTTATGACTTCTCTCTCGAACTCTTCGGAGTTCGATGGAGGATCGTCTTACAACCTCAGACTCTTTCTTCTCAAACTCTTCGAAGTTTAGGGGAGGGTCGTCCTACGACCTTAGACTCTTCCCTTTCAAATTCTTTAGAGTTCGGGGGAAGGTTTTCTTTATCGCCCTTCTCTCTCTCATACCATTTTCGGGTGGGGGGAACTTTCTTTATCACCTTCTCTCTCACACTCCCTTTCTAGGTTGGGGGATATTTTCTTTATAGTCATTATATCTCTCACGCCCTTTTTGGGTCAGGGGGACTTTCTTTATCGTTCTTCTCTTTCTCTCCCTCTCTCTCTCTCACGCCCTTTCCGTGTCATGGGAGCAGGACGAGAAGTTTTGGGGCCTTAGTCAAAACCATTACATAGTAAAACTATTTTGAGCTATGAATAAGAAATATCAATTTTTTCAAATAAATAGATAGTAAAATTAACAGATATGTTCGCCTATCCTAATTTATGCGTTGGAATGGTGATTTTTATTTTATAAACAATAATGTATGTATGATGCGCAAAGTAGTTTTTTACTTTCCAAAAAGTCTTGTCATTTTTAATGTAGGGTTGAAGCAATTAATTAGCCAGTACATACAATTGTGTGCATGTATTAGCCATTAAGTGCATGCATTATTATTATTATTATTATTATTATTATTATTATTATTTGTTCTCTTCATAAGGATCAGTATATTAATTGAGGCCTTACACTACTCTTAAAAATAAATTGGTGCCTCGTGTGCTTAAGATATCTAAAGGCAGTCATGACCCGGCATAGGAGAACTTTCTTTTTCGTCCTTCTCACTTAAGTATCTCATAATAAAAACTAAATAAAAGAAATGTACATACAATACTAGATTATAACTTTTAAGCATTTAGTTAATGTAATTTTTAGACTTAGTAAATTTTAGTATCATGAAAAGCTACTTTTAGTTTCATCGTAGAGAACGAAACAAAAAGGTAAGTTAGGAATATATTTTTATGGCTCATTAAAAAATTATTAAGGTCGTTAAATTTGTACAAATATGACATATAAACGGAAGAAGTGCGAAATTATAATCACCAATTTCCGTAAGAAGTTAAATTAAATTGCTAGGTATTAACTTACCAAAATAATTGCTAGGTATTACGACGACAAGTTTGCCGATTTATTTAGTTTGGCAAATAATAAAAACTTTATTGGGGTGAGAGAGGCTCGAACTCTCGACCTCAGGATAACTCAGAAGCTATGAGACCTACGCGCTAGCCAACTGCGCCACCACCCCAAGGATGAACATTTTCATTGCTGAACATATCTATCTTGATAATAAATTATTCTGCATCCCGGGAGACAAGCACAATCTGTAGTTTTGAATAGTTTAGATTGACCTGACACACTATGATATTGGTAAGTTGAGAAAACTCAAAAAAAAAAAAAGTGATATTGGTAACATTTTAAAAAAATTAGTAAAACAGTATAGTTTTTTTGACAAATTAATAACTGCATCATATGTTAATAATATTTTTGAACTGATTTAACTATTTCGAAATTTGCATAATATTTAGAGTCATACCTTTTGTTGTATAAAAAAAAATTATGAATGCATTTGCGTTTTATGAATGCAAGATTAATTTCTTAGTAATTTATGTTTGTTTGCAAATAATCTTTTTTTCTATTCTAGGGATAAAATAAACATTTTTCAATTTATTAATATTTAAAAAAAAATATCTTGTGTTTTGGCAGAGTGCTTATTTTTTTTCTACATCATTGAAAATATATTTTACATTTATATTATAATTATCATACTCAAATTTTACATAAGGTTATTTTTGTCATTTTGCAAATACACATCTTTCTTTCCTCTTACTTTCCATCCAACCAAACAAATGAATGAAAAGTTTTTAGCTTTCTTTCCTTCTACTTTCACTCAAACCAAACAACTAAAAAATCCTCTCACTTTCTACTGTCTTTCTTTCCTCCCACTTTCCTTTCCTAACCAAACATAGTGGTAAAGCGAGTTAATCCACCTCAACTTAACCCTCAATTATCAATAAAACAAGATAGGATGGATTGACCACATTTTAGAAAATGAGTTGAAAAACTTAACCCACTTCATTAATGGTAGATTGATAGGTTGACCATATTGTCCTCTTACAATGCTCATCGTGGAAGAGACTCATGTGCTACAAACTTTTTATAATTGTGGACGCTTTCCAAATAAATAAATAAATAAAAGACACATATAAAAGACGTTCACCTTTAGGGTGGTTGGGTTGGTCTAGTGTTTGAGCAAAGAAACAAGAGTTTATTATTTAGCGTTTACTCTTTCTGAAAAAAAACTTATTGGATTATGCAAGCAATGACCTCGTCGAAAAGGTTCAGAGGTTAGTATCTGCTCGTCTTTCAATTCACACTCTATAAACCTTAATTGTCGTTTCAAGAAACATAGCAACCACAAAAGTGGGAAGCAAGGCTGAGTTTTGAGCAGATAAGTGAAAAGACATGACATGACATGGGGGTCAAAGGTGTAACGAAGAAAGAGTAGGTGTTATGGCAATAGCGAATCAGAAGGGAAAAGTCATAAGTGGGGAAAGAGACAAAGGAATGGTAGAAGTAAAAGGAATAGGAACAAGAAGAAGATCGGAAAATGGAAGAAAGAGCTGACAAGAAGAAGAAAAATGGAAAGCCCTACTACAAGGAGTTCATGTTCCTGATAAAAGAAGGATTAAATTACAAATCAATATAATATAGGAGAAGAATAGGCTGTTTTAATGACTAAACTAGACCTCTTATATTTATGCCATCTGTCCTTTTTTAAGGGTAGAAAAGTCATTTTAGCAGTAATTTCAAATTTCAAACCTAATCTCTCGCTCTCTCTCTCTGATTCTCTAACTCCCTCAGCTCCAACTCACTCTGACTCTCCAACTCACTCATCCATTTCACTCCCTCGCTGATACCGGTGACAGGGGAGAGAAGACAGAGCTCGAGGCCTTGAGAAGATTCACGGGAAAAAAAAAATGTGTTCCCTCCTTCACCTCTCATCTGTTTCCCTCTTCTTCTCTCTTCATCTTTCAATTTTTTTTTTTGAAATTCAGCTTCATTCTCTTCGCATCTGTTGCTCTCTCTTTCTCATCCCCTCCTATTTCATCTCCCATTTTCATCATCTTCTTCTTCCTCTTTTTTTTCCCCCTTTCAAGCAGCTAGGCAAAATGGAGAACGACTTCGCCGTACTGAGAGAAGGCTTTCTCGAGGGCCTTGCTGTCGGAAGCAACGATACTCAACATCTGTGGCGGCCATTGATTTTTAGAAAACTAGCAAAATACCCGTGCTACGCACGGGACGGGACGCGTCATGTTATGTTGTTCTGAATAAGATATTGGTTGTATAAACTCGGACGAACAATCAACCTGTCGAGATCAACCTCAGCCTGTCGAGATGAGGATTGACTTCGACAGCTTGAGTTTGATCTCGACATGTTGAGTAAGCTCAACCTGCCGAGATCAATCTCAACCTGTCGAGATCAGGATTGACCCGGCGACGAGGACCAACACCTTGAGTTTGATCTTGACAGTTGAGCTTGATCTCGGTTGAGCTTGATCTCGGCGGCTATTGTTGGTCCTCGCCGCCGAAGTCAATCGTGATCTCGACAGGTTGAGCTTAGGTTGAGCTTGATCTCAGCAGCTATCAAGTTAGATTTATTTCGACAGCTTGATTGTGATGGGTCTTGATGCTCCAATAGATAGTTGTCTTGGCCGCCGAGTTTAAGCTCAACTGCCGAGATCAAGCTCAACCTGTCGATATCACGATTGACTTCGGCGACGAGGACCAGCGGCTGAGTTTGATGTTGACAGTGAGTTTGATCTCGGTTGTCAAGCTCAACCGAGATCAAACTCAAACCGCCAAGATCAAACCCCGCTGGTCCTCAACCGTGGAAGTCAATCCCGATCTCGGCGACTTGTGTTTGATCTCGGCGACGAAGACTAAACTATCTATTGGAGCATCAAGAGCCATCACAATCAAGCTGTCGAAATAAATCATGTGAATAGCTGTCGAGATCAAGCTCAACCTGTCGAGATCAAACACAAGCTATTGGTCCTCAAGCTGTCGAGGTCAATCCTGATCTCGACAGGTTGAGCTTGATCTCGGCAGGTTAAGCTTACTCAACCTGTCGAGATCAAACTCAAGCTGTTGGTCCTTGATCTCGACAGCTATTGTTGGTCCTCAAGCTGTCGAAGTCAATCGCGATCTCGACAGGGTGAGCTTGATCTCGGCAGGTTGAGCTTAGGTTGAGCTTGATCTCGACAGCTATGAAGTTAGATTTATTTCGACAGCTTGGTTGTGATGGGTCTTAAAAACTAGCAGAATACCCGTGCTACGCACGGGACGGACACACGGGACGGGACGCGTCATGTTATGTTGTTCTGAATAAGATATTGGTTGTATAAACTCGGACGAACAATCAACCTGCCGAGATCAACCTCAGCCTGTCGAGATGAGGATTGACTTCGACAGCTTGAGTTTGATCTCGACAGTCGAGTAAGCTCAACTCGCCGAGATCGCTTTAACCCGTCGAGATCAGGATTGACTTCGACAGCTTGAGGACCAACACCTTGAGTTTGATCTTGACAGGTTGAGCTTGATCTCGGTTGAGCTTGATCTCAACAGCTATTGTTGGTCCTCAAGCTGTCGAAGTCAATCCTGATCTCGACAGGTTAAGCTTGATCTCGGCAGGTTGAGCTTAGGTTGAGCTTGATCTCAGCAGCTATCAAGTTAGATTTATTTCGACAGCTTGATTGTGATGGGTCTTGATGCTCCAATAGATAGTTGTCTTGGTTTGCCGAGTTTAAGCTCAACTGCCGAGATCAAGCTCAACTCGCCGATATCACGATTGACTTCGGCGACGAGGACCAGCGACTGAGTTTGATGTTGACAGGCTGAGTTTGATCTCGGTTGTCAAGCTCAACCGAGATCAAACTCAAACTGTCGAGATCAAATTCAAGCTGTTGGTCCACAAACTGTGGAAGTCAATCCTGATCTCGACAGCTTGTGTTTGATCTCGACATCTTGAAGACTAAACTATCTATTGGAGCATCAAGAGCCATCACAATCAAGCTGTCGAAATAAATCATGTGAATAGCTGTCGAGATCAAGCTCAACCTGTTGAGATCAAACACAAGCTGTTGGTCCTCAATCTGTCGAAGTCAATCCTGATCTCGGCAGGTTGAGCTTACTCAACCTGTCGAGATCAAACTCAAGCTGTTGGTCCTTGATCTCGACAGCTATTGTTGGTCCTCAAGCTGTCGAAGTCAATCGTGATCTCGACAGGGTGAGCTTGATCTCGGCAGGTTGATCTTAGGTTGAGCTTGATCTCGGTTCAGCTTGATCTCGACAGCTATCAAGTTAGATTTATTTCGATAGCTTGGTTGTGATGGGTCTTGATGCTCCAATAGATAGTTGTCTTCAAGCTGTCGAGTTTAAGCTCAACCTTCCGAGATCAAGCTCAACCTGTCGAGATCAAACTTGCTGTTGGTCCTCCACCGCCGAAGTCAATCCTCATCTCGACAGTGAGCTTGATCTCGGCAGGTTGAGCTTAAACTCACTTTTTTGGCAAAAAAAAATATTTACATATAAAAGGAAATAAAAAACATGAATTCTTGGATTTTCTCTTCCTTGAAGCGGTAGGCTGTATTTCATCTTTCTCCTCATTAGTGTTATTTAAGAAGACTTTTGCTCGCGAGTCAAGCATTTGGACAATCTAAGGAATTACGTTTCTGAGATCGCCAGAAACGTAATTCCTTAGATTGAATTTGTCGGGATAGTTTAATTGCGTTGAGCACATATCAATTTTATGTAGATATTTATTATTTATAATTCATTATTTTTCTTGACTCCCGATGAGGAAAATATGCAATAGTTTTTATTGAGTTTGTATGTATAGTTTCTTTTTCTTTGAGGACATATCAATTTTATGCATGTCTTTATTATTTACAGATATTTATTCACAGTTCTAAGTCTGGCGGGAAACATGCAATGATTTAGTATAATAAGTTTATTTATATATAACAGAGAATTTTGAATCACTGTAGTTTGGGTTCCATTATTATATTATATACAATTAATATTAAATATTAATATTGGTATAAAAATTTTTATATTCAAATATTTGTTAGACCAGAAGACATAGTCTTCCATAACAATTATACAAACGTTGCGCGACCCGTGCGTATACGCACGGGTATGTTACTAGTTAAGTAGGAAAAACTTAGGTGTTGTTCAATAGGTGTTGTGCGTGTTGTTCACCAATTATAATACGCTACGTGGATCAAATTATTCACTTAAATTTAAATTTAAAATAATCATATTTTTATTATTGGATATATAATATATGTGTTGAATTGTGATTGGAGAATAGTAAAAGCTACACATAAAGAACTGCACCTAAGTTTTGTCCAATTTAATAACGTGGGGTTGAGTATAATGGAAGTAGCTTAGGGCAGAGCAACAAACCGCCACCCGACCGAACCTGAAAAAGCCGAAGCGAAAAACATGAGCTGCTGGCGGATCCGAACAGGTAAATGGGTCACAGGTCAAAGAAATGAGTTAAAACTAGGCCTCCACGGTCGAGCTCGAGTTAGAGAAAATTTTTCCGTCGGCAACCGCATCCGACCGAACGCTTATGATACACTTAAAAAAACCTCTGGCTCTCTTATCTTTCCCAACCCTTACAGCACCGTATTGTTCATTTGCAGCGTCTTGCCCCTTGGCTCTCTTATCTTTCTCAATCTTTCTCTCTCAATCCTTCCTCATCATCTTTCTCATCTCTCAAAGAACACATCAGTGAGCTCTTTGCATGATCTATCATCCCTTTTCCTCAATGACATCAATACACATCTCAAAGCTTCATCTCCAGCAAGCTCTCCAGATCTGCATCTCCCTCGAAGCTGCAAAGCTCTGGTGAGCTCTCCAAATCTGCAAATCAGTCTCAAGTCTTCTATGCGCTCCGTTTTTCTGACCCTTTCTTCAGATTTGTCCAAGGTGTGATCATGCTTTAGATTTGCAAAAGGTGTGCCAGATCTGTCTTTGTCCAAGGTGTGACCTTTTGTTTCTGGGTTTGTTACTCTTCTCAGTCTTCTACCAGATTTTATTGTAACAACTTGTTGGTTTAAAATTCATGCTGGTTTTTTTTTGTCTGCCTGGTTTTTTTCACTCTTTCCTTTTGGGTTTGTTGTTGCTCTTGCTTTATTGTGAATGTATTTCTGAAAAAAAATCAGTTTGATCAACAACCGTGCCAACCCGTCCGTCCACCCCGGCTACCGGTTTAAACCGCCACCCGATTAATCCGATGGCACAAACGGACGGGAGTGGATGAGGTTTTCTTGTCTCCGGTTTTGCTCGGGTTGGCGATTTTTGGCCCGAAACCAAACGAACTCGCCCGTTACTCTACCCTAAAGTAGCTAGTCTCTCACAACATAGTGAACCAAGGTTCAAATCCCCGCTAGGAGAGGTGCCCACATTTAGTGTCCGATAATGCCTCGAATAGGATTACCTCCGGTAGAGGGAGCCTGTGGAAAACCAAAAAAAATTACAAATTTAATAACTTATTAGGGTATGTTTGCATTCCATTCCATTACAAATGTATGTTTGCCTCCAAATGTACATATTTGTCCAAAGAAACTCTATAAGACTATATAGATACTTTCCGCCCGGCCCATATACGCTTGCAATTCTCCTCTACTTTTTTTTTTTGGTGCAACAATTCTCCTCTACTTTATTATTTAAATAAATCAATTATTTAAAGAATTTTAATATTTTCCTTAAAAAAACTAATTATTTAAATATAAACTATTTTAGTTCCTAGAGCATCTGGGTTTGGAGTCATTCCTTTGGCACCTTATCAAATTCAAGAGATTAGTCCATGGCAAATTGAGTAAGAGACTAATCTCCTTAATTAATATAAGTAATTAAAAAATTATTTTACAATGAACTCTTTCAACATTGATCTTTAATTTTTAATATTTAATCATCCTAAAATTTAAAGCGATAAATATATTCTGCGAAAGCCATTTTAATCAGCACAAATATGTTCAGTTCGTTTATAGCTCATGACTTTTTGTGACATGTCAATCTCACGTTAATAATTTAAAGGAAACGTTACCAAATACCAAAATAGAAAAGAGAGAGGGAGAGTGAGACTGAGACAGACAAATTGTAAATAAATGACAAAAAATATAAAACAAAACATGGTTGATTGTTTTTTTTTGCTTTTGGCATTATATTTCTTCTTTTGTAAGCTCATGCAATTGGACAATTAATTAATGCATGACATTAGGTAGAAGTTTTTTTTTATTTATTGGAAGAAGCAATTCTAAAATCTGATCACCCGTCTTAACTATATAAATGTTCATGAGAGGTTAGAAACATCACATAAAATTCTCCAGTATCATGGCAGTGGTAGGAGAAAAAGGCCTTGCTAACGGGACAAAAGATTACACTGAAGATGGCACGGTGGATCTAAAAGGTAGACCCGTTTTAAGATCAAATACTGGAAGATGGAGAGCTTGTTCCTTCATAGTAGGTAAATGCAACCTCTTTGGGTCCCTTAATGCCATTCTATAACTTGCTTTAATTTGAGCCTTTTTTGGAAACCCCAAATGCTTTCTAAGTTTCTGTCTTTTTCGTTCAATTTATTGGGATCTATCTATTGATAATATGATTTGGATTCTCTACCGTCACAATTTGACACAGTCACACGCAATCAGACGATCTCGACTGTCTGATTGAGATCAAACAATTTACATTTGAATTTCTCAAAACAGGTACAGACTTCAAAAAAGTGAAACGTGAACCATCTGATCTCAAGATGGTCGAGATCGTCGACTACGTCAAATTTTGACTGTGTCATGACCGTTAGATGACAATAATTCATTGTTTGTAAGTTATATTTAATAAAATATTTAAGGCTTAATTTGGCCCCTCTTGTTTGAGCTATATGCGATTTTGGTCTCTCTAATTTTTGGAAGTGATTTGCATCCCTCAAGTTTTCAATTGTTAAAATTCAGTCCCTCCATCCCTTTCCATTTATTTAAAACTCTAAAATTATCATAATCTGTTAAAAAATTTCACAAATTGAGGGTCCGTTTGTTTTAGATTCTGATAGAATAGATTGTGAAGAATCATGTTTAAAAAACTGATTTTAAAAAAATTGAGTCCCTCAAGTTTTCAATTCTTACAATTCAGTCTCTCCATCTCTTTCCATTTATTTAAAACTCTAAAATTATCATAATCTGTTAAAAATTTTCACAAATTGAATTGATTATATTCTTTTAAACACTACTTTACTTAAAACTCACTAACTAAAATATCAAATATAACTCAAAATCAAAAAAGCCAAAATTTTCTCCTCTTGAATCCCTAATTCCATTTCCTACAAATTTTTTCAAATTCTATCAATTTTTTGACTTTCAAACTTTTATAATTATTTTATATCTCGAATTCATCATCAAGCCCAAAATATTTTGATAAAAAAATCAGATTTTAAAGGGTTTCGGTGAAAGAAAATTGACAATAAAACTATATTTGTTTAACTTTAAAAATAGAGGGGCTAAAATCGCTCAAAACAAATTTGAGCGACCAAAATCGCACATTAATCAAACTAGAGCAACCAACAATGTAATTAAGCGAATATTTAATATGTATAATAAAAGTAAATATTTGACAATTCAATTTAATAACCTTATATATGGCACTTTTAACAACTTCAGTTGTTTTCACGTGCAGTATAAAAAACTAATTGTCATTTCTAAATATGGTATATGCACGTTTTTATTATAGGGTATGAAATGATTGAAAGGATGGCATACTATGGGATAGCATCAAATCTAGTCTTGTATCTGACAAAGAAGCTCCATGAGGGTACTGTGAAATCTTCAAACCATGTTACTAACTGGGTTGGTACAGTGTGGATGATGCCAGCTGCAGGGGCTTACATAGCCGACGCCTATCTTGGCCGATATTGGACCTTTGTTATAGCATCAACCATTTATCTTTTGGTACGAAATGTGAGATTTATATGCACCTTTTCAAAGGAATATGCTTGATAATAATAAGACAGATGAACAATTAATTTTGTCAAGATATTCACCTCCACTAGATTATGCTTTTTTTTTTTTTTTGGTAAACAACCACTTTAGTTGATGAAAGTGTGAAGCGTTGTCACACTGGTCTCTGATTGTATTAAAATTATAAATTAATCCTTGAATATTGATTCTTTAGTCACATTAGTCTCTCAAAGTGACTACTTACTATCAATTTGGTCACTAAATTAACATACAAATTTGGTCTCCTAGGAACCAAACTGACTAATTGCATACGCATTTGGAATAATTTGTAATTTTGAATCTTTTGATACAATCAGGGACTAGCGTGACAACGCCTCATACATTCAGGACAAGTGGCTGATTACCTTGGTTTTATTAACATACAAATTTGGTCTCCTAGGAACCAAACTGACTAATTGCATACGCATTTGGAATAATTTGTAATTTTGAATCTTTTGATACAATCAGGGACTAGCGTGACAACACCTCATACATTCAAGACAAGTGGCTGATTACCTTGGTTTTTTATGTTATTATCTTCTATTTTAAGAATATAAATGGGACATGCCATTGTTTTCTTTTGTTGTAGGGGATGTGTTTGTTGACTCTAGCAGTGTCACTACCAGTGTTAAGACCACCACCATGTGCTCCAGGGGTAGAAGACAAGGATTGTAAACAAGCTTCGTCATTGCAAGTGGGTATTTTCTTCTTTGCCTTATACATCATTGCAGCAGGCACAGGGGGAACCAAGCCTAACATTTCTACCATGGGAGCAGACCAATTTGATGCGTTTGAGGCCAAAGAAAGGTCCCAAAAGCTTTCCTTCTACAATTGGTGGGTGTTTTATATTTTAATTGGAACCATTTCAGCCCAAACTGTGTTGGTTTACATACAAGACAATGTGGGTTTTGCCCTTGGATATGGGATTCCAACCATTGGGCTTGCTGTTTCAATTTTGGTGTTTTTGTTAGGAACTCCACTTTATAGGCATAGATTACCCTCAGGCAGCCCTTTAACTAGGATAATTCAGGTCTTTGTGGCTGCTATGAGGAAGTGGAAGTTAAATGTCCCAGATGATTCAAAAGAGCTATATGAGCTAAGCATGGAAGTGTATGCAAGTAAAGGGAGGTACAGAATTCATCACAGCTCTTCAATGAGGTTAATATTCTTACTACTTTTTACCACTTCAAATCTCACTGCATTTGTTTTTCCATGTCACAAACTTTTATAAATTATAATGGATAGTGTGCATTAATCATCAAAATCGTTCCTAAAATTGTAAGACGATGTCAAGTTAGCCCCCAAAATTATTAATATTCCAAAATAGTATCTAAAATAAAAAATTCTCGATCAAATTAGTTATTTTGAGTCGGTCAATTTAGTTCCTGAAATTGTCCAACAGAGTCTAATGTGATAGAGTATTTTCATTTTTAGGAATCATTTTGGAATTTCATTAATTTCACGGACTAAATTGATGATTCACTCGCATAAATATATATTCCCTTATTTCTTCTGCTAAACAATACATCAATCTTATAACCTTAACAAATACTTGCAGATTTCTTGACAAAGCTGCTATAAAGACTAGCCAAACATCACCATGGATGCTTTGTACAGTGACACAAGTGGAGGAAACCAAGCAAATGACAAAAATGATCCCTATATTGATTACAACATGTATTCCAAGCACCATTATAGCTCAAACCACCACACTCTTCATCAGACAAGGCACCACTCTAGATAGGAGAATGGGACCTCATCTTAAAATCCCTCCAGCAAGTCTCACAGCATTTATAAACATCTTCATGCTGATAAGTGTTGTAATCTACGACCGTGTTTTTGTTCCTTTGATCCGACGCTACACAAAGAACCCCAGGGGGATCACAATGCTGCAGAGACTTGGAATTGGCCTTGTGCTTCACATCATTATAATGGTCACTGCATGCTTGGTTGAGAGGAAGAGACTCAGTATTGCAAGAGAAAACAATCTCTTAGGCCTGCATGATATAATTCCTCTTACTATTTTCATTCTTCTCCCTCAGTTTGCTTTGACAGGGATTGCTGATACCTTTGTGGATGTTGCTAAGCTAGAGTTGTTCTACGATCAAGCACCAGAAGCCATGAAAAGTCTTGGAACATCTTACTTCACAACAACGCAAAGCATTGGAAGTTTTTTCAGTACTTTTCTTCTATCAACAGTTGCCGATCTCACCACTAGACATGATCATAAGGGTTGGATTTTGGATAATCTAAATGTCTCTCGTTTAGATTATTATTATGCATTCTTGGCAGTGCTGAGTGTTATAAACTTTCTTTGCTTCTTTGTTGTTGCTAAATTCTTTGACTATAATGATGATGTAACACAAACCAAAATAGACTTGGAGATGAACCCTGCTTCATCTTAGGACAAGACTGGAATAAGCCAAAGTACCCCACAAACATGATGTTGCACAAACCAAAGATGATATTGATGTCATCAAAGAATGAAAGGAAAATTGTATATAGACTTAGAAATGTCACTTCTTCCAATGCAATGTGTTTCTTCCCAAGGATAATAAACTAGCTGGAGTTCTATGCTTAATTGGATCTTATACAATATCTTGTAAAACTTAACAAAAAAACAAATTTTGTTCTTCTTAAATTTTTGAAAACATAAAACTCTTTTTAAAAAGTGTAATCAAACATGCTATAAATTATTTTCTGTTATTCTTATATACTTTCTTGAAATGATTTTCAACCAAGAGAAAATTTAAAACTAAAAACTTTAGGTTACCTAGAAAAATTATTTTTTTCGTTCTCTCTCTCTCTCCGTTTTTCAATTCTTTAGTTTCAATTTTTGTCGTTATTTGTTTGGAACTACGTTGAAATGGTCTAAACGCACGATAGAGTAGTCAAAAGTGATTTGGCTATTCTATGAAGTTGTTTGGATTGCACAATGAGAAAGCAGTTATACTCTGCAAAATGGATTCTACCCGAAGCTTGATTTCCTAGCTTTCACAATAGCTTCAAACCGATTATGAAATTTATCTTCTCTCTATTCCCTCAATGCCCTCAACTCTTTTTGTGTCATTATGCATAATTGGAGATATTACTAAGTTCCAAATGCAGTTTCTGTTTTTCATAAGTGGACCGCTTGCTACATATTGGTCGCCTAATTTTTTTTTTTTGGGTTTAGGACCATTACTGGCTACCCACGGAGTGTCTCAATGCTGACATCGAAAGACTAATCTCCGCTCACCCGGGGACCAAGTAAAGGCTGGTCAATCGCTGTTTTGTACTCTGCGGGAATCGAACTTG
The DNA here is from genome assembly GCA_037113605.1 of Calophaca sinica. Taxonomy (NCBI): domain Eukaryota; kingdom Viridiplantae; phylum Streptophyta; class Magnoliopsida; order Fabales; family Fabaceae; genus Calophaca; species Calophaca sinica. The sequence continues at coordinate 21,858,002 of CM073733.1, forward strand.
GGAGCACCAAGTCGACCCCCCGAGTCCTAGGGCAGGTTACTCCGCTAGGCCAAACGAGTTGGTTTATTGGTTGCCTAACTGATTACACACAAGCATCTTCTCTTTTTTTTTTCATAAAAAAATATTTCTATAACAATTATATTCTTTTAAATTTTGTATGAGTTGGTATGACTTTATAAGTGGTCTGCTTGCTGTATAATTTGTTTTTTTTCTATAAGTGGACCACATCAAATGCATTTTCTGCACAAAGCTTTTATAAGTTTTATAACTTAGCATAAATTTAAATAATTGCCTAATTTGGAAAAGAAATATAGTTTATACTCACACTTACAAATGTTAGCACCCATTTTGATAATTACACACTCAAAAGCAATTTTTATTCAAACTATCCAAACAACATCAATTGATAAAAAAACACTATTCCGTTAATGTATCCAAGCAAGCATAAATCACGTTAAATTCAACTTACAAAATTAATAAATTAATTTTACAAAATCAATTTATAAATCAATTTTCCCCAATCATAAAATTAATTTAAAGGGTTAGCCAAAACGAACAACTTCTTCTATGGCCGTTCCTTGTGAAAGAAAAATGGCGGCATTACACACCGCCCAATCAAAACACAAAAGTGTTCACATTTTGCATTGTTTGTCCTGCGTAGTCCAAAGGTTAACAAGACGATTGCCCCCTACGAACGCGAAGGAAAATCGTGGATTCTCTCTCCCCAATGCTCAAACCTCACCACGCATGTTATCACTGCTTTTGGTTTCAATTTTCCTCACTGGTCACAGCAAGCAAGCTTATATATCCCGTTCTGATCGTTAGCCAAAGCCTTCGATTCATAGCTGAATGGGGGAAGAAATCGGTGGAATATTCAGAAGAAAGGATTCCACCTATACTACTGCTACGAATAAGGTAACGCATAATTATCTGAAGTTGTTACGTGTATATACCGTGTTAGTTGGAATAAATCTATTTTTAATTTGAGTAAACACTCTCATTATGATCTCTAAATATATCAAAATTACTCTTTCTGAACGTGTTTTTTGTGAGTAAGTTTGATCCTCAAATGTGTTTTAGTCCCGAATATATTTTTTGTTAGTCAGTTTAGTCTCTCAAATTACTAACAAAAGACATAATCTTGAGGATATTTTTGTAATTTCAATATGTTCAGCGATTATAGGGACAATGCCTCACATATTTAGGTATTAAAATGACTGATTACTCCTTTTAATTTTTATAATAGATTCCTAAATATACCCACATAAATGAGTTTGGTCCTCATTAAAAAACTCATTTGTTAGTCAGTTTGGTCCTCAAATGTATTTTTCGTTAATCAGTTTAGTCTTCGAATGGATCTTTCGTTAGTCAATTTTGTCTCTCAAATTTCTAACAGAAAACATACTCGATGATGTTTTTGTAATTTCGATATATTTAGGGACTGTGCCTCACACATTTAGGTATCAAAATGACTGTTTACTTCTTTTCATTTTTATAATAGATTCCTAGCATTAAACTGGTTATGAAACTTATTTACATTTTTAGAAAACTCATTTATGTGGATATGATTTATATATGCTTGAAACATGCTTCTGCTAGCTCGTTGTAAATATTTAGCTGAGCTTGACAGTTTGCTTTTCATTTATGTGCACTAATGTAGTAATATTTTTATGAGATTTTGCTCTTGCATTCCTACGCCAAAGATTTTGAAAGATTTAAGATGTTATTATGAGTTTGTTATGTAGGTTTTATTAGCATATATTGGCTGATTGATGCAAAAACTGTTAAATCCCAGCCAAATAAGATCTGCAAAATATAGGACTAGGCTTCAGGCATGAGTTTTGTTGGAACTAAATACTAATCCATGAGATAGGCTTCAAGATCAAATAAAAAGCTTGGCAAACTCAAGTTTTTATTAATTATGTTTGATTAATGCAATTGATATTTTAATTTTAAATGCAATAGAAACATAATCAAGTAAACAAAGTATTTCAAATATAGGCCAAATATTTCTGTTACGGAAATAGTTGGAAAGGACAAGTATATTAACCATTCAGGGACAAGCATTAACCTCACAGAATACCTTTCTATGCACCTCACCACCTTGCTAGGAAGCATTAACCCATTCCAGCAACCATTCCAAACTGAACCTCAAACAACACCATCATTGGTTCTTCTATATCACCAAAAAAATAACCCAAATTGACCCAATAACAAGTCTGGTAATGAAATTTAATTTTTCTTACAGGTTAGCTGATTAAGCTAATGTAGAAAAGTGGATGATATATGACTGTTGTTTCAGGACCACTATCACTTTTCATGAAACATATATTTACACAGAAAACAGGTCGGTAATTTGAATTAAAAATTTAAACCTGTATGGTAATAGAGATCTTAACCCTTCTCCCTTTCCTTTTCAGAGTTATCATCACTGTGCCTTTGCAATAGTGTTAGGCCTACCATTTCTTGAGACATTGTCACTCTAATCTAACAATTCAACTTCCTCCGCAACCTCTATTTGATGTTCCATTATTAACACTACATTGTCAGATGCTAACAGGGCATAATTTGCTGAACTTACAAATAGAACACCAAAATTTATCACGCCCTTCGATTATCTAAGCATTCTTTTTCCTGCAGCAAAAATAGTCTGAGATGGAAAATGCATATATTTGGATAAAATACTCACAACAAGCCTGATATCAAATCTGGTTGTTTTCATGTAGCATAATTCTATTGAGACTTTTGTATAAGCCTTCAAAAGCTTTCTTAGTATCAGGATATCATTGCCTAGTTTTTCACTTGTTATTATTAGAATACTCATATGCTTACACTGTTCCATATTAAAAGAGGAGGGCTGTATTAGGCGATAAAAAACCAACATAAGACTTTGTCAAATATTTATCGTGTGGATCATTGATGCAATAATGATCCTGCAATGCCATTACTTGTAAGCAATGCATTATATAGCTCAAATATGGTGTCAATTGGAGCAATATTCATTGCATCGACACTTGATTTAGTGAAAAATAAGCAAGGGTTTCACACATTATCGTGAATAAGTGTGGCTAAAGAAGCAAGTTCATGAGTGTAAGATTCTTCGGAAGTGTAAGATTCACTTTAAAACTTAGATTATAGTACTTAGACTATAGTCACATAGGTAAATTAATGGTAATAATTGATACCATGATTTGGAGAAGGATTAACTTCATGTGTCTACAAGAAACTAAGTGGATAGGAGAAAAAACTTAGGAATTAGACTCATTGAGCTTTAACCTTTAGCACACATGCAAGGTAAGATCTAGAAATAAGATAGGTATTACTGCAGATAAACATTAGACAAATGAATTAGTGGATGTCAAATAGGTAAGTGATATGATCATATCTCTTAAGTTTATAGTGAAATGAAAAAAAATTAAATGTTGTTAGTGCATGTGCACCAAAAGTAGGGGTAGAAGAGCACCACAACATTAAACTCTGAGAGGATTTAGAAGATTTAGTTCGGAAAATACCTTTAAGAGTGTTGGAGTCCCACATTAGATAGTGATATGACATCAATAGTGGTTATAAGTGGAGAGCAACCCTCAACTCATGAGCTAGCTTTTGGGGTTGATTAGTCCCAAACCGAATTTCTAAGAAAGAGAAAAGACTATCTTGGAAAGAAATCGAAATGGTCATATGAGTAGCACATTTAGAGGATACAAGGGTTGCATATGGTATGCAGAGGGTAAAATCATCTTAGATTCTGCTTTAACTTTTGATTTCACTAAAGCTAACACTTGTTTTTTGAAACAGGAGAAGTACCTTATCACGTAGGAAATTACTACTTCCGTCCCTAAATATAAGCTCATTTGGGAAAAAAAAATTGTCCCTTTTTTTGAGCCCATTTCTAAATTACTAGATGCATTTATTATTTTTTTACAAGAATACCCCAAATTAATGTACATTGTTTTTTGTAGTCAATAATAAATAAGGTGACTATTTCTCTCTCCTGTGTCAATAATTGAAAAGTAGTTTTGGAAAAACAATACACATTTTAGACAAATTAAATGTGTCAACTAATTTTCTTAATTTGTATATTTTAGTCAACAAAGACTTATATTTAGGGACGGAGGTAGTAAATAAAAAACTTTGCATGAATTGTCAAACTAGAAGAGAGTTTCACCCCAACATAAGGTCTTGGTTATGAATCAAGAGAAAAACAAACAAAAATAATAATGTTAACATTCCTATGATCAAATTGTGAAAACGAAGGATCTTTGATATTGAATGGAGAGTTTTGAGAGACTCAAGAAAGTCCTTATGACATGTGGAACAAGATGGCTAATGGAATTAGAAAGGCTACCAAAGAAACACCAGGAGAATCAAAGGGCTTTGATTCAGAAGTTAAAGAGTCTAGGTGGTGGAATGGAATGACAATTTGCAACAAAAGATTAAGGTCAAAATAGTGTGTTATAAAGCATGGTCCTTGTGTAAAAAAGTATTAAAAATTGAAATAAATACAAAGTAGCTAAACAAGAAGGTGGTGAGCAAAGCAAGAGTGAATTAATCATTAGACACCATGGTTATCAAATCAAGATACGTATCATGAATCGGAATACCTATTTTTCGAGTCGTGAATCAAATCTTTTTATGAATCGTAAGATACATGATCAATAAAAATATGATATTTGTAAGTTTAAAAGAAGTGACACAGCTAAAAAAAATATAAGCTGATATATCATATATGAACTTTAAAATAATTCAAGTCTAAGGAGCAAGAAACAGAGAAGAACAAAGGAGAAGAGAGGGCGTGAAGCACTGGGTAGGCAGAAAGAACAAAAAAAAAAGGTCGCGTTGGAGGGTTGTTTGTTTGTGAATCTGACTTGGGTCATTTGGAAGGATTGATTTTGGCTGATTATGTCTCATTTAAGAAAAATTGGGGGGAAAAACAACTCTAGCAAACCTTTTAGAAATCAGGTTGTGCAACTCGGCCTGTTTCTAGGCCGCACTCATGACAAAATCTGTATCGTAAGATTCAGCGGGATTCACGATTCGTGAGATTTAACAGAGTGAATCGGGATACATGATGAGATTCAGGTGCAAAAAAGATTCATACTGATACGCATCGATTGTGTTTGATTTTGTATCGAATCGAGATGTGAATTGCATGAATCGTAAGATATTGATAACTATGTTAGACACCATAGCAAAGGGAACGAAATAGCTACCGACTTGCTAAAAAAGGAAAGAAAGAGAAGAGAATTGAATTAGGTGAAATGTATTAAGGATGATAAGGATAAAGTCTTAGTCTGAGAATATGATATCAAAGAAAGCTGAAAGGGTTGTTTTCATATCCTATTTATTGAAGGATGTGAGTTTTCATTGAACTCAAATATATTTAACACTAGAAAAGAAAGATCAATATTACTCTTTCAACCAAAAAATATGAGAATTTGATGTCAAAGAAGCCTTGAGGAGGACAAATAGCATTAAATGTATTTTGATTGGTAGTCCAAGATCTATATAATGCTTCTCAAACATTTAAGCAAAGGATCAGTTTATGGGGTTTTGCAATTACTTAACAACAATACTCATTTTGCTAGTTAGACTAATCTACACCTCAAGCATATCAAGTGTATAAAATGTCAACACACTATGAACTTAATTCCGATGGCGTGAATATATCAACAATTAGTATTTGAAGACAAATATTTTGAATCAATAGATAAATCTGTATATACCTTAAAGGAATTGGACAAAGGTCATGAAAGCATTGGCTTGCCATATGCATATTCCATGTAGGCTTGGAAAACAAATTTATGAACTTTATATTGGCCAAATTATTTGAAAATATTAATACATATATGGGGAAAGAGTGTGTGTGTGTGTGTGTGTATATATATATAATGCCTGAATGAACTAACAAGTAACCAAAAACATCAAAACAGTGACCATTCGAATAAATTTACCAAGCTCAGCATTCATATACTAAGTAGTCATTTTCATCAAGCACCTTATGTCCAAATTGACAAAAAGAGTACTAATTGAAGAGCAAAGTAAAGAGAAGGAGGAAAAGAAGGAAAATAAACAAAAGGAAAAATATATATATATATATATATATATATATATATATATATATATATATATTATATTGCCTATGGAGAAGTTGAAAAAAATAAAGACTGTTGCAGAGCACCATGGATGGGCACTGTAGTGGTTTGGCTGCAGTTTTATATTATAATTATTAGAGAAAATAGGGGGGAAAAAAATCAATTGCAACATATGAACACTGTTCTGAAACTGACCAGTTTTAATTTATAATAAATACAGAATATAGATTACTAGCAATAAATAATAACTGACACATTAATATCTTTGTTTGAGGCCAGGTAATAATATGCTTTCAGCTATTACAATTTCCTCATTTTAGTAAGCCTAGTTCAAAAATAAGAAGGTCCAGTAGAAATAAAGAATGAACATGAGACAGAGATGGAGACGCGCGGGCCATAGCACTACAAATGTCCAGTGAATAGAAAGGGAATAAAGCGCGTATATATATATATATATATATATATATATATATATATATATATATATATATATATATAAACACAATCATGGAAAGGCCGAAAAGCCATATTGATCAACAAATATTTATTCTTTTTCGTAAGCTCATGACTTTTTGTGCCATGTTAATCTCACGTCAACTTCAAAGATCTAATAGCTTGGTCGAAAGGTTAAAAGGTAAACACCCCTGAATCCGCAAAGGAAAAAAGAGACAAAAAATGTGTGAAAAAATGAGAAGAAAGTACAAAACAAAATGCTGCGGATTATTCTTTACAAAACAAGATTAGCTCATGCAAAATGGACCTTTTTGTCGCATGAAAGAAGCTAAGCTTCTAAAATCAGATTCCCCGTCCTTAAATATATCAAAAGCTCATAAAAGAAGCTAGCTAGCAACCTTGCAAGACTCTCCACACACAAGAGCCCAACTAAGTAGTGTCCATCATCATGGAAGTGGTAGAAGCAAAAGGAGCAGTAGAAGATTACACTCAAGATGGCACTGTAAACCTACAAGGTAGACCCGTTTTAAGATCAAATACTGGAAGGTGGAAAGCTTGCTCCTTCATAGTAGGTAAAATATTGAAGCCTCCTTTTGCGGCCTTAACGACATGCATTCTGAAACTTATTCTAGTTTCAGCCTTAATTTAATGTTTTCATCACGTACAGTATAATGAGTTATTATCACTAATGAGTATGGCATATGTATGTATGTATGTATGTATGTGTAAGTATATAGGGTATGAAGTATTTGAGAGGATGGCTTACTTTGGGATAGCATCAAACTTAGTGGTGTATCTAACAAATAAGCTCCAAGAGGGTACTGTAGAATCTTCAACTAACATCAGCAACTGGGCGGGTTCAGTTTGGATGATGCCACTTGCAGGAGCTTACATAGCCGATGCCTATCTTGGCCGATATTGGACCTTTGTAATCGCATCATGCATTTATCTCTTGGTATGAAATGTGAGTGTTGTATTTTCACCATTTAAATATATGCTAATTAGTGGTAAAGAAATGTATGAGTTGATAATATATAGTATTCAATGAACATTATGTTTTGAAGTAAGAAGGATATATTATAATAGATCAAGCAATTAACATATCAGAATAACAAAATTGACACCATTCTTTGATCTAGAGTCTTAAGACGACAATGAGCATGTCCTAGCTAGCTCATTCTTAAATGATTGTTTCCATGAATTCAGACTTAACAAAATTGTGATTTAGCATGTTGCCTATCTTATGTACGTAATTATCAACGGATGTGATGTGCCTTAATTTGTTTTCTTTGGCCACAGGGAATGTGTTTGTTGACTCTAGCAGTTTCACTATCATCACTGAGGCCACCACGATGTGCTCAAGGCATAGAAGAGCAGAATTGCCCACAGTCGTCACCATTGCAAAAGGGTATTTTCTTCCTTGCCTTGTACATCATTGCTGTCGGCATAGGGGGAACCAAGCCCAACATTTCTACCATGGGAGCAGACCAATTTGACGACTTGGAGCCCAAAGAGAAATCACATAAGCTTTCCTTCTTCAATTGGTGGTTTTTTAGCATTTTGATTGGTATGCTTTTCTCCACCACTGTCTTAGTTTACATACAAGACAATGTGGGTTGGATCATCGGATATGGCCTTCCAACCATTGGTCTCGCTGTTTCACTATTGGTGTTTCTGTTAGGAACACCATTTTATAGGCACAAATCACCCTTAGGCAGCCCTATAACCAGGATGCTTAAAGTCTTTGTGGCAGCTGTGAGAAAGTGGAAGGCATGTGTCCCAGACAATCCAAAAGAGCTGCATGAGCTAAGCATGGAAGAGTACACATGTAACGGTAGAAATATAATTGATCACAGCTCTTCCCTGAGGTTAAGCCTACTACTTACTTTTAATTATCCCTTCAAATTTTAGTATACTTGTTTTTCCATGTCACAGACCATTTAATTTGCATACATCTATCTAACCATTCTATATATGCTAGCAGCTTCCTTGACAAAGCAGCTATAAATACTGGCCAAACCTCATCATGGATGTTATGTACAGTGACACAAGTTGAGGAAACCAAGCAAATGGCAAAAATGATTCCTATTTTGATTATAACAGTTATTCCTAGCACCTTGGTAATTCAAACACCCCCACTTTTCATCAAACAAGGCACCACGCTAGATAGGAGAGTAGGACCCCATTTCGAAATCCCTCCGGCAAGTCTCACAGCATTTGTAGTTATCTTCATGCTGATAAGCATTATAGTCTATGATCGTGTTTTTGTGCCTGTGATACGGCTTTACACAAAGAACCCCAGAGGGATCACAATCCTGCAGAGACTAGGAATTGGCCTTGTGGTGCACGTCATTATAATGGTCGTTGCAAGCTTGGTTGAGAGGAAGAGACTCAGTGTTGCAAAAGAAAACAACCTCTTAGGCCAGCATGATAAACTCCCTCTTACTATTTTCATCCTTCTCCCTCAGTTTGCCTTATCGGGGGTTGCTGATAACTTCACCGAAATTGCCAAGATGGAGTTCTTCTATGATCAAGCACCACAAGGCATGAAAAGTCTCGGAACAGCATATTCCACAACCAGCTTGGGTTTAGGAGGTTTTCTCAGTACCTACATTATGTCAACTGTAGCTGATGTCACCCGGAGAGACGGTCACAAAGGTTGGGTTTTGGATAATCTAAATGTGTCTCGTTTAGATTATTATTATGCATTCATGGCTGTACTAAGCTTACTCAACTTCCTTTGCTTTGTGGTTGTTGCCAAGTTCTTTGTATATAATGTTGATGTTGATGTAAGACAAAACAATTCTGGCTTGGAGATGAGCCTTACTTCACCTCAGGAGACAATGCTAGTATAAGGCAAAACACTCCACAGCGAAATGCCAAGTCCTAGCTAGGGACAATATATAGGACTGCCATTCCTACATGTGTTTAAAGAATCAAGTTCAAGAGTGTTAGATTCTTCATAAGTGTAAGATTCACTTCAGATCTTGGAATATTGTAGTCAAACTTGCTGGTAAATTAATGGAAATAATGAATTCATGATTTATATTATTTAAACACAAAACCACTACTACTTTGTTAGCCTTTTAGAAAATAAAGAGCTTCAGATTTGTCTTGTCGTGACTCCTTTGTTCACTTGGCCCTTAACAGTTACGAGCTTAAAGCTGATTGCAGTGGTCTTTTCTTGTTTAGGAACATTACCATGGTCTGAGAGAGTTTCACATCAATGAAAAAGCATCTCTGATGAGAAACACTCCCTCAATGCCTTTTATTGCGCAAAAAAAAAATTAAGAAAATCAATGCAGCTTATTGGTTGCATTTAAGTACTTCTAAAAATCCTTCGATAATTATACGCTAAAAAGACCACCATATTCTAGAATATCGGTTACATTCTTGAATGTTTTTCTTGAGGAAGACATCTATGTTGATCAACCGGAAGGTTTTCAGGTACCCGAAACTGAAAATAAGGTCTACAAGCTTGATAAAGCACTATGGTCTAAAACAGGTATCAAGAGCCTGATATAACCAGTGTTTTAAAACTCGGACCTGTGGTCAACTCGGTTAGGCTACTGAGTCAGCGGGTCAAAGGTTGAACCGGAGGGTCACTAATTGAACTGTATGAACCGGTATTTATGGAATTTATACGTTTTTTTATTAAAGATATATATAATTTAGTTACACGGACTTACTAAAACATGATGGTGGCATAGTGGTTGGGCATTTGCTGATGATTGCTTGGGTTTGCGGATCGAATCCAAGGCTGTTCGGATCGGACATGGGTCCGGTTTCCGATTAAACCGATTGGACCTACCGGTCTGGTCCGAGTTTTAAAACACTGGATATAATAGAATAGATAGTTATTTTCTGCAGCAAGGCTTTAAAAGAATTGAAAATGAAAGTACTTTGTTTGTCAAAAGGTAAAAAATGAAGCGCGGCTCAATTTCTCCTTATATATTGATGATTTATTAGTTATAGGGAATGAATCAAATTCCCTAAAGCAATTCAAGCACAATATAGAGAAAGAATTTGAAATGATTGATTTAGGTGAAACGAAATACTTTTGGGATGGAGATTTTCCAATCAAATGGTGATCTTCATTTCGCAAAAAGAAGTATGCTTCAGAGATATTAAGGAAATTTCACACGGAGAAATGCAAGCTTGTGGCCACACCACTAGTTGGTGAATGAAAAATTATCAAAGAATGATGGTAATAGTAGAGCTGATGCTTCTGTTTATAAAAGCTTAATTGGAAACTTGTTATATCTTAACAACAACTAGACCAAATATGATGTCTGCTACAAGTTTGCTTTCTAAGTTCATGTATTCTCCTACTCAAGTTCACTTTCGTGCAGTAAAGCGAGTACTAAGGTACATAAAAAGTATGACTGATCATGGTGTATGGTTCTTAAAAAATAAAAGCGGAGAGCTTCAAATTTAGATGATGCCAAGAGTACCTCTGGTTATGTGCTCTCATTTGGCAGTGGTGTTTTCTCATTGAATTCAGAGAAACAAGATGCAGTGGCCCAATCCTTAGCTGAAGCCGAGTATATTTCATCTGTAGCAGCAGCGAAGACATGGGACAGATTCACGGTGAAGCCACTGTCATATGAGTGGACAATAAGTCAGCTATTGCTATATAGAAGAAGCATGTTGAGCATGGAAGAACTAAGCACATCAAGGTGAAGTATCATGCCATTAGATCGAAAAGCAGAAGTCAAAGGAAGTTAGCTTGGAGCATTGCAAATCAGGATGTCAAATTGCAGACATAATGACAAAAGCCCTTTCCAAGGGCATATTTGAAGTGTTGAGATCAAAGCTTGGAGTATTCAAGAAAAATCTCAAGGAGGAGTGTCAGAAGTTGGGATTTTTCAGTTGATATGATTAAGTAAAAAGATCCTTATTTTAAGGAGTTATTGATTATGTGGTCCTTGTTTCAAGGAGTGTTTTGTGGAGTGGTAGTCCTTGTTTTGTGGGATGTTTTAAGGAGACTTTTATGCTTTTGTATTCGGCCCAATTATTAAGTTGTTTAACTAAGTCTTTATGTAGCTTGCAATATTCACATTCAGATGTGAGAGAATAATAACCACCTTGTTCTGCTACTACACCCTTATTCTTGTTGTCCTTCTGAATTTCTCTGCAAAAACAACTTTTTTTTTCCTAAGCAGTTTTGCTTCTGATTGATCTGTTATTTCTTGTTTCCTTATGCTCCAAAAAAAATGCTAGATTATAGAGTGAATGATTCTTTTGGGTGCTTTAGAAGTCATCAATGCAACTAGCCCAGTCAATATCAAAATATCCCATCAACTTTCATTTCTTCATCTTCTGCACTTACAAATACAATTTTTCATGCCTTTCGATTATCTAAGCATTCTTTTTCCTGTAGCAAAATATTCTCAGGTGGATAATGCATACATTTAGATAAAATACTCACAACAAGCATGATATCAGGCCTAGCTGCTGTTGTGAAGCATAATTCCAGTTAGATTTCTGTGTAAGCCTTCATAAGGTTTTCTTAGCATCAGGATCATTGCCTAGTTTTTCACTTGTCATTATTAAAATTCTCAGATGCTTACATTCTTCCATATTTTTTTTTTTAAATATGTCATTTACTAATTGTATACGTGGCCACAAACAAAGATATATGCTCCCATGTATACAAGTGGGATATACTCATACATACAAAATGTTGGTGATATTTTTGTGGTGGGAATACTGCAACTAATAAGAACAAACAAACAGAAATTATAAAAATAATGTGAAGATGATATGATGTAGAAAATGCCGCAGCAACTAGAAAAAGGAATATGAAAGCACAAATAAACTCTAAGGCGTGTGTGAAACACTAAACTTTAGGTTCGATTCGCCCCCATCAATCACTTTAGATTGAATGCAATAGGGTAACCAGCGAATCTCCTTCAGGATACAGTGGAGTTCCTTAAATTGGCTTGCACTTCCAATTCAAGCTTATCGCCAATGGTAGATTATAGAACAATAGTTCTTTAACTTCAATTTGCGCATAAGAGAAGAAAGAGATGATTTTGAATGGATTGAATGGTGATAAATTCATGGTTTCTTCTGCATGTAGAATGACTCTATTTATAGACAAACTCATACCTTTTGGTGAAGAGAAACATGTCCTCATACGGAGTCACAACCCATTGTGAATAGTCTTAACCATCCATGCATTAGTGCATTTTTTCATTCAAATGTCTTTAGATGAATAGATACAAAAGTTCATGAAAGAATACAACCACTAGTGAAAGCCACAAAAAGACATACCCTTTAGAACTTGAAACATTGTGTTTCTCTTTCACTTTAGTGTTCTTGGATTCCTATTAATTATTTTGGACATCCCCAACACACACAAAAATATGCTTTCGGCAATTATTACAGTTTTCTCATTTTAGTTTCAAAGTCTAGTTCAAAAATAAGAAGGGCCAGTACAAATAAAGAATGAACATGAGACAAAGATAGAGAGGTGTGGGCCATAGCATTTACAAATGACCAAGTGACAAGAAAGGGAATAAAACATATAGAAATACATTCAGGAAAATAGAAAGGGAATAAAACATATATATGATGAACACAATTATGGAAAGACTGAAAAGCCATTTTAATCAACAAATATTTTTTATTTTCTTAAGCTCGTGACTTTTTGTCCCATGTCAATCTCACATCAACTTCAAAGTTCTAATAGCTTGGTTGATAGGTTAAAGATTAGCTCATGCAAAATGGACAATGTACAACTTACAGATTGGGAAAGCTTATAAGCTTCTAATAAAATAATATTCTCCATCCTTAAATATGTCGAAAGCTAATTAGAGAAGCTAGCAACCTTACATGATTCTCCACACACGAGAGCCGAAGTAGTTGTTCTTGTTCAGCATCATGGCAGTGGTTGAAGAAAAAGGAGCAGTAGAAGATAATTACACTCAAGATGGCACTGTAGACTTACAAGGTAAACCTGTTTTAAGATCAAAGACTGGAAGGTGGAAAGCTTGCTCCTTCATAGTAGGTAAAATATTGGAGTCTCCTTTTGTGGCATCATTGTTTTCACGTACATTATATTGACATCACTTATGAATATGGCGTATGCATGTCTGTGTAATTTTATAGGGTATGAAGTGTTTGAGAGGATGGCTTACTATGGGATATCATCAAACTTAGTGGTGTATCTTACAAATAAGCTCCATCAGGGTACTGTAGAATCTTCAAACAATGTTAGCAACTGGGGGGGCTCAGTGTGGATGATGCCACTTTTAGGAGCTTACATAGCTGATGCCTATCTTGGACGATATTGGACCTTTGTAATTGCATCATGCATTTATATCTTGGTATGAAATATTCTTAGATTTATTTTCACCATTTGAACTAGCTGAGAGAACCCGTGAGCACAGGTGGCGAAGAAAAACGAAAACTACAGTGTAGTTAAGTTTTTGTGGAAAAATAGATGAATGAGTTTTTGCCACATATCCTTTTTTAAATAGGTAATAGATAGATATATGCATCCATCTCTTATGTAATCATATGCTCTTGTTTTCTTTGGGCACAGGGAATGTGTTTGTTGACTCTATCAGTTTCACTACCATCTCTGAGGCCACCACAATGTGCTGAAGGTGTGGCAGACGAGAACTGCCCCAGAGCGTCGCCATTGCAAAAGGGTATTTTCTTCCTTGCCTTGTACATCATTGTTTTAGGCACAGGGGGGACCAAGCCCAACATTTCTACCATGGGAGCAGACCAATTTGATGAGTTTGATCCCAAAGAGAGAGCCCATAAGCTTTCCTTCTTCAATTGGTGGTATTTCGCCATTTTGATCGGTGTCCTTTTTTCCACCACTTTCTTGGTTTACATACAAGACAATGTGGGTTGGACCCTTGGATATGCCCTTCCAACCATTGGCCTCGCTGTTTCGATATTGGTGTTTCTGTTAGGAACACCATTTTATAGGCACAAGTTGCCGTCAGGCAGCCCTATAACCAGAATACTTCAAGTCTTTGTGGCAGCTATGAGAAAGTGGAAGTTAAATGTCCCAGAGGATCCAAAAGAACTACATGAGCTGAGTATGGAAGAGTATGCATGTAACGGGAAAACCAGAATTGGTCATAGCTCTTTCTTGAGGTTAAGTCTAATTACTTTTTATCCCTTCAAACACTACTGGTAAAAGTTGAATTACCGACGAAAATTAGAGACGGAAAAAAATAAAAAATCCATAATTCTGTTGCTAAGTGTTAGAGACGCAAAATGTTTTTCCATCTCTAAACTTCGTCGGTAATTCAACTTTCTATACACACACACACACACACACACACACATATATATATATATATACACTTGTTGGCATGAATGAATCATTTAACTTGCATACATCGATCTCACCCTTCTCTACTTGCAGTTTCCTTGACAAAGCGGCTATAAAGACTGGCCAAACCTCATCATGGATGCTTTGTACAGTGACGCAAGTCGAGGAAACCAAGCAGATGTCAAAAATGATTCCTATTTTGCTTGTAACAATTATTCCAAGCACCTTGGCAATGCACACATCCACACTCTTCGTTAAACAAGGCACCACACTGGACAATAGAATAGGACCCCATTTTGATATCCCTCCAGCAAGTCTCTCATCATTTACAATTGTCTTCATGTTGATATGCATTGTAGTCTATGATCGTGTTTTTGTGCCTGCGATCCGGCGCTACACAAAGAATCCTAGAGGGATCACAATCCTGCAGAGGATAGGAATTGGCCTTGTGCTGAACGTCGTAGTAATGGTCATTGCATCGTTGGTTGAGTGGAAGAGACTCAGTGTTGCAAGAGAAAACAACCTCTTAGGCCTCCATGATACAATTCCTCTTACTATTTTCATCCTCCTCCCCCAATTTGCCTTGTCAGGGGTTGCTGATAACTTCACCGAAATTGCCAGGATGGAGTTCTTCTATGATCAAGCGCCACAAGGCATGAAGAGCCTCGGAATGGCATGTTGCACAACATCCTTCGGTTTAGGAGGTTTTCTAAGTACCTACGTTCTGTCAACTGTTGCTGATGTCACGCAGAGACATGGTCGCAAAGGTTGGATACTGGATAATCTAAATGTCTCTCATTTAGATTATTATTATGCATTCACTGCAGTTCTAAGCCTACTCAACTTCTTTTGCTTTGTGGTTGTTGCCAAGTTCTTTATATATAATGATGTAAGTCAGGACAAATCAAGCTTGGAAGTGAACCTTGCTTCATCTCAGGACAATGCTAAAATAATAAGCCAAAGCACTCCACAGCCAGATGCCAAGTTATAGGGAAAATAGGTCCATTATTCCTTTATGTGTTTAAAGAATCAAGTTCAAGAGTGTAAGAATCTTCATAAGTGTAAGATTCACTTTAGAGCTTGGAATGTAGTCACACTTAAAGAAAAATTAATAGAAATAATGAATACCATGATTTACATTATTTAAACCCACTACTCCTTCTATTGGTCCTTTAGAAAATGAAGAGCTTTCAGATCTGTCTTTTCGTGCTTCTTTCTTTGCTTAGCCCTTCACATTTACGAGCTTAAAGATGAATGCGTTGGCCTTTTCATGTTTAGGAACATTAACATGGCCATAGAGAGTTTCACATGACATCAATGACAAAGCACCTCTGCTGAGAAAAACTCGGCCAAGATCTGTTATTGCACCAAAAGATTAAGAAAATTAATCTGAAAGCCTTGATCGTTACACGCTACCATATCCTATACTATCTTCTCTGTGTGTAAAACTCAATTACCTATGCATGGTCAAAAGGGAAAAATATCTATAAACTCAAAAAAAAAACACAGAGAACATAAAGTCAATTCTGAGACTTTCCTTAAGCAGCCCAAAAAAAAAGTTATATAACATGTACTTGGGTAAGAGGCCTACCATGATCTCATCACAAAATGTTCAAGATCTGGTTAATTCAAACATTAAAAAGTAAGATTGCTGGTGTACTCCATGCTACGTGTTGCGAGTCCCACATCGGGTGGTTAACGAGCCTGGTTGTTGCTTATATAGCTGGGTAGACCACCCCATCACAAGCCGGTTTTGAGGGGACCATTCGGATGCCTGAATTCTCACATGGTATCATAGCCACGTTCTGCCCGGTGGTGTGGATAGTGCCGCTAGCCCTCGCTTGTGGTGACGAGCCCAGGCTCGAGGGGGCGTGTTGCGAGTCCCACATCGGGTGGTTAACGAGCCTGGTCGTTGCTTATATAGCTGGGTAGACCACTCCCTCACAAGCCGATTCATTCGGATGCCTGGATTCTTACACTAGGTCACTAGGACATGATTTGAAAATATACAAACCCAAGTCAAGTTCACAACTACTTGATTTTGCATAAATATCCTAGAGTAACAATATTGATAGAGAAACACTAAATATTATCTACTATACTCTTTTAAACAAACTTCACTACTCCCATCAAAATAAAAATAAATAAAACCCACACAGTTTAATAAATTCCACATGAATTTCATTAAATATTAGTGTTAGCATCCCTCGATATCTTGAACGCCAGAACAAGACATAAATTCAATTGAAATCCTGTGCTTATTGGAATTAATTCCTTATTAATAACAACAACAAGAACAAGTATACTTAAATCTCATAGAAGAAACATCTTAGGCGGAAGCTATCAAGACATACAAACATGCTCAACAAGAACAACAAGTTATCTACCCTTATGATCTACGATATGTTGGATGAAGAAAACCTGGATCCATAACAATCAATCACCTGAAGCGGAATACCAAAGGGATGATCACGAACAAACAACGAGCAACTGGATCCATAGAAACAAACAACGAGCACGTTAGCGGTGACTTTATGGTTCTTCCTCAACCGAATCTTTTTTAGCTCTCTTACGAGACTTTAGGTTCTCTTCAGATGGGGAGAAGAGAATAGATGACAGCGATTCAGTGTATTGGGGACCATAGTCTTCTTTATAGTGTGTTAAACCTAATAGGATACCCATTATCCCCTTATCGGGCCACACTAACATCTACTCATTTAAGACTCACATCAATTAAATTAGGAGTCTAATGAGCTTACTTTATTTTAACTTTATTTGATCACATAAAATATAGCCCCTTTACGATAAATAGCTAATATAATTATTAATGATATTAGCCCACATTAATTATTGGAATATAAAATTCCAACAATCTCTCACTTGGGCTGCATATCGTAATAATTATACCAAAATTCCTTAGTGCGCATATATGAATGTTATTTATCATTAGACTTCCTCCTTACAATCTGGTCCACCTCATGTATTAATAATGAGACCATCGCGGCTTTTGTCACTTCCGTAAATTGTAACTAAACCCCAACGATCACCACATCAACACACTTGATGACATAGATCAATATGGATGAGTAGCATGGAAATTACATAGAATGTGATCTCAATCATGCTTATTTCCAACCGGTCCTACTTAAATCTTTGGTGAGATTAATTTTGTAAAATTTAATTCTGCAAAACAAAATCCTTAATGTGCAAATTAATTTTGCACACAAGATACAAACATGTTTATAATGTATTCATAAACATAATCTTTATTTTTGCAGAAAATCTGAAATAACATAAAGTTTGTATGTCAAACATAGAACACAAATAAAGACTCCCACTAAGCTAAGGCAACCTTAGTGACAACACACTCATATAAGCAACATGCTCATGAAAAGCCTTAGGTGTCAAGCGCTTAGTTAGTGGATAGCTAGCATGGAATCAGTCTCTATGTGCTCTATAGAAATTCTTTTATCCTGAATTCTTTATTTCAACAATGAACATCTTTATGTCAATAGACATTATAAAATTCTTTATTGTTGTTGAAGTATGATACGACTGACTTATCTGTCACACTGTAACTTAAGTGGTATTTTAATGCCTTTTACTATATGCAACCTAGTAACATAGATATTTCAGTCATACCCCATAATTTGATGTCCATAATATTAACATCCTGAATATCAGAGTCATAGTTCTTGATGATCTATAATCTTTCAGATCTCTGATATGTGGGCGTATAGACTTTTGTTCTCCTTAATGATCCTTATGGTTGCCTTTTGTAATAATTCAAACTAGAATTGCTCTAGTATCTGCCACATGATCCCACAATGTACGTCGTTTCCTGAGGCATATAGATAAGATCATGTATCAGACTTCCTATAGCTACAGCATAAGGAACTCCCAGTATTTCCTGAATTTTCAGATTTTCGTTTGGGTAAAAAATTGAGACTAAAATTGTCTCCCTTAGTAACTGAGGTATCCTCTGGTTTACTATATTTCATGTCGAATTTATTTAAACTTTATTGATATAGCTCTTTTGTGATAATCCCAGAATACCCCAAGAGCGATCTCTCAGAATTTTGGATTCCAAATACAAAAGAGACGTCCCCAAGATCTATCATCTCTAAATTTTCGTTAGAGATTTCTCGGTTTCGTGCAATTAGTCTATATCGCTATTGACTAGATAAAATATCATCGAGATATAACAGCATGAATATAAACTTACTCCCACTGACCTTGTAATACCCACAGTCGTCCACAATATTCATCTCGAGACCAAATGAGACAATTACCTGATGAGAGTTTGTGGTATCACTAACGAGACAACTTCTTTAGCTAATGGGTGGATTCTGTCAGTTCGCAAACCATCTTTGGGTCTATCGTCACAAAGCATCTCTGTTGCACCATATACATTTGTTTCATTAATGTTGCCATTAAGAAACACCGTCTTGACATCCATCTTATGTAGCTCCAAAGTTATAATGAGCAATGAGCGTTGTAATTATCCGAAAAGAATCTTTCAATAAAACCAAATAGAATGACTCTTTACAGTCAATCTTTTCTTTTATGGCTCCCAATACTCTAGTTCTTGAGGGTGTTGAGTTTGATGTTCATGAATAATTTTCTTAACTTGATTGGGAGGAAGAACAATAATGTCCTCATGAGGATTCAAATTTTCTACACCAATAGCATCTGCATGCATTGGTTCAAGAATTAGAATCGTTTCTTCCTCACTCAATTTTGTTCTCTAACCTTATCTCTCCCCCAAACTCAATATCCTCAAAGAACTTTACAGTTCTCATTTTAAAAATTTATTTAGCTTGGGACCAAAATTTATATCTCTCAATTCTTTAGAAATTATAGATTGTCATAAGTCATAGTACAATTGGCTCCAATAATATTTGAATTTAAAAAAAAATAGAATCCATTGTTTAAAAAATAAACTTAAAATCATCTTAATTTGAGAAACAAAAAACCAAACTTTATCCCAAAAATTGATTTAACCAAATTGTCTTTTAATTTCAAATACAAGTTAGTGACAACAATCTAAAATGCCTAGAGTCTCAATCTTCACCGACTTTGCCAAATCCTATATGGATGCATCTTTCAGCTTCACTTGGCCCGTTGTCAGTTCAGATAACCTTAGTTATTTCATTTGAAACAGATCCTTAGCAGCTTCATCCTTAGTTTTCTTTATTTGCCCTTATCCTTTGGGGTATTTGACAAATGAGCACTATTTTATTTTTCTCTTGTTTCACTATTTCTTTTCATGCACACCTTATGAAATAATCTTATTGTAAACTGACTTAATCTGATTGAATTGTGCAGGAAAGAATACTAATGCTAAATGTTTAAGCAAGTCGTTAGACTGCTCAAGTTTTAGCGCATTAAATTTGAAGACAAGATTTGAACATTCCCATAATGTGCTCCTCATATTCCCTTTACTTTCATACATAATGAAGAGTAAGCTCTCCAACGAGTGCTCATTTTCGCCTCATTGCCTTTTACAAGCACTTTTAATTTCAACAAGGAAATTTACGACATAAATTATGTCATCGAAAATAATACCCCTAAATGTCTCTGAAATATTGTACTTCATGATCATTAGACTTATGCGGCTCTCACTTCATAGATATCGAATTGAGTGAGAGAAAGTGGATTTCTTCATTCATATGCTACGTCTAAATCCAAAACTTTCTTTAATGTTCTGCCTTTAATCCTAAGACTTTAAACTTTTAAGGATTAAATTGAACTCAAAACAGCAGATACACAAACTATTATAGTTCAGAGAGAACAAAAGTACTAAAATATTCTTATCAAAATACCCGATGCAATATTAATACCAAGTCTTTGGACATTGATATTAATTGTTGGTAGTATTTTGTTGTAATGATCAAACACTGTCGATAAGTCCTATCAAACAATGATTGTCTTTGGACATCTCATTGCTCACATGGAGAAATTATCCTTTATAATCGCCACATGTTTACCATCACAGGTGTGAATGCAACCCAGTCAAATATTAAGCTTCATTTGGGCCGATTAATATTCGTATTGACACGCACCCACACAACATCAGTTGACACGTCAAATTAAAATAATTAACAAGACATGCTCAATTATTCTTTATCTATAAATTAAAGACTCAAACAAGATACCAAGCGCACCATTAATCCCAATCTTTGAATTGTAAGGACTAATTGTAAGCGGTACTCTCAACGCAACGATCAAAGTTGGCGATAAGTCCTGTCAAGCAATGGTTGCCTTTGAGCATCCCAATTGCTTACATGGATAAATTGTCTTTATAATCACCACACATTTATCATCGTAGGCATCAAATTATGCGGCCAAGTTGCGCCTTCCTTTGGGCCGACAACAACTCGCATGAATAACTCCACGCTACATGTTTGGTAAATTTAATTGAACTAATCTACGCAACAGGGGTTACTTTGGCAACATGTTTCAATCAACCTAATTAAAAATACTAGACAATTATTAATTAAAAAATAAGAGGACCTTAGTTTACATAAATTCCACACCTAGGTGTAGGAATATCCATAACTGTATGTTTACAACACCACACATCAGTTAAAAGACCGCTTAGCAGTCCTAAAGTGAGAGAAGTATCTCGCGCATCACCGCTTAGTGGTGTTGTTGGCCGCCCGATGGCTCAAATATGACAAAATGACGAACTGAGACCACCGCCCAGTGGCCTACTGAAATTAGCACTACTGCCCAGTGGTGCCCTTTATTGCCTAGCAATTGGGAGGCGAAGTTCTAATCATGTGCGACGTTTAGCATGTAAATCATATATAGCATACAAGCATACATGCATACACTTCATACATCGTGTAACACCCTGTTTCCGGAGTGCTACTAAGTGAACATTCTGACAAAAGTTGACATGTTTTCGAAACGTGGAATACTCTGCTCGTAGGGTTTTCGAGAAATAAGGTCCTATTTTTTTTTCTTTAAAAACATGAACCATGAAATCATAACTTAAAAATTCAATCCTATTAGTGACAACATTGGATTCAAGGCTCTACTAGGCTTTGGGATTATAAAATCCCTTGTACCCTTAGTGTATCATAGCCTTACATCTCCAAAACAATTCAAATTCAATCTAAATTCCTTTCCAACTATTTTCCAAATACTAAGCTCACTTCTTTAAAGTTGAGACAACATCATTTATGAAATTCTTTTTCTCAATATACTAAAGTCAAGGCTCCAATTGGTGTCTAGGACCTCAAAGAGTTCTTTTCACCTTAATTGTTTCATAGCCCTTAAAAATCAAAACAACTCTAATTTCAATCCCATCACTTCCATAATTATCCAAACTTCTACAACAATCAAATCAAATAATTTAAAAGCTAGGAACACAAAAACTTTGCCTCTCAAGCTTTAAGGAGCTCGCAGCCTACACACTTTCTTCCCCAAAAAAATTTGCATTACTTCCAATCTACTAAAACAAATCCCTTCAATACTTAGTTTCCTTCACAAAACAACAATTATTTCCAAATCAAAGACACTATCAAATTTAAAAACCCAAATCAAGGCTCTTTCAAGAATTCAAGAGCTTCACAAAATTTATCATTCCCTTGATCCAAATCAAAATTAACAACTACAACAACAATAATAATTAATAAGAAACAAAACCCACTAATCAATTGGATGATTCATATGGAAAATCACATAACCCCTTCCCTTGGATCATTGACCTAGGGTTTGAGAAAATTGGGGATAATTGTTCATCTTTTCCATAATCATAATCAAACAATATATGAGGCATACTAATTTATCATAAATAATAAAAACAATCTAAGACACTCAAAAATAATCACAAGAAGTTACGATTCGATTTTCATCGAAATCGGAGTTCGTTTTAAATTTTAATGCAGATAAAATTTACCCGGCGATTCGAAATGCGACGAAACTTCGTTAGAGTTTTTCGAAGATTTTCGAACCATGAATTAATATTAAATATTAATTCTTAAATTTAATTTCATCTTGATTTAATTCAATCATTTTCTTAGTCAACAAAAATACGCGTTACCGCGTCATGCAGAAACTTATAATAAGTATAATTGATGAATTCTCTTTAAAAACAGCATACGTCTACGCTGTCAATTAATTCGAATTGACACCATAAATAATAATTATTTATAATAAATTATTCAAAATATCTCAAAATAATTTTCCGTACTCTCAGTAAATCATCGAGGTGATCAATCTCTCTGACTTATTTATCGAGTATTCCGGATTTTATTGTTAAAATCACTTTTCTTAAAAATTGGGATGTTACAATACCACCCCCCTTAAAATAGTTTCGTCCTCGAAACTACACGGATAGCAAAATACGGAAAATTACTTTACTCAACGACCGTAAAATAATTTGCACACATAAACATTCACAATACTTATTATTATACGTAGTACTATAATATTTATAGCTACATAATATAGTATGCAACAGTAACAGTCACAAAGCATATAGATATAGCAAACTGTAAGGTAAGCGTAGTTAGTGGGCGAAGAATCCCTTGCGACTGACTGATGCTTCATTCCCGATCACGACATTTGCCCATCCACTATCACGAACACGAACTCAACTACAGTTACGCACTATTATTAAGAGAATGCTACCCTATCCACATACGATCTCCGTTACACATAGCAAAAGTATAAAAAGACCACTTAAAATCTCAAAAGATTAAAATTCTTTTCCCCAATCAAACATTTTTCTAGAAAAGAAAAATTAATTTCTTAGAAACAATATCAACACAAAGAGTTAAATAGACACAACTTCTTTTTCTCAAGACTCAACCATTTTCATGGACACTAAGGTTTCTTTGAGATTAGGTTCTCATTGTCTCAAAATTATCAATCATGCTTCAATTAAAGACTAAAAGTACTCTCAAATTTTAAATCAACAACTCACTCACTCTAAAATCCCTTTTAAGTCGAAGTTTCTCCTTAAGAAAATTCCTTACCCCAACAATCAAGTACTCGAATCTCGAAATCATTTTTCCCTTTTTGAACACTATAAAATTTCATACACTCACTCAAAATTTTCATAACTAACTTTTAATTCTAAACAATTATTAAACTTCTAAAACGTCCAATTACAATTACTATCAGTTAAGCACAGAAAATTTTAAAATACTATCGAGGTAGCAAGTGCTCCTTGGGTTTTAAAATAGCAATTAATATCCAAGAATTTTTCTTCATTCAAAATTTTTTTTTTTTTTGAAGTTTTAAAACTTACACTAAGAATCAAGAATTTCAAACACGTCATTCCCTAAGACTCCACCTTGTTTAGGAATACTAGGATTCCCTTTAACATTAGGTGTTTCATTGTCTTGGACTACTAAAATAACACTAAAAGAAAAATTCTAACTTAATCAAACTTTCTCTACCAATTTATGATTTAATAGAATCCTCTAAACTTGGAACTAGTTTCAATAAAACCATTGTTAGCAAATATGCAAAAATCACTTATAAGTTTCCAAGAAAACAATAAGGACTTAATGAAATTAAAGTTTTCTAGTACCCTTTTTCCAAAAAAAAAAAAAAAAAAAACCTTTTTAAAAACCATACTTATCCATATATGGACTTATAGTTCAAGGGTTTAACATTAAAACTACTATCTGTTACACAAAAGAAAATAAAATCATTTTCAAGCTTTCATTACAAAATCAGAATTTAACAAGAATCATAAAAAAAAACTTAAAACTATTGTTAACTAAATCATTAACAAGGGTACAAGCATTGAAAACAAAATAACTAAGACACTCACCTAAAACCTCCCAGAAACTCGCGGTTTAAAGATAGGAAGAGACAAAAGGATTGCTATGATCACCAACCACGAGATCGCCCATAACATCACCCAAGGGTACAAAGGATACAAAGAACAATCCTCACCTGACATCTCTCAAAGTTTCAGCTTACCAAGGAATGAAAGGAAATGATTTCCAGGTTTCTCACACCCTTCAAATGCCTCCAAGGTCTAGCACTACTTAAGGGAAGATCGAATAAAATAGGGGCCCTTGGAATTGGATTTGTTCGCGGTGGATAAAAGAAAAGAAGGAATGAACTAAGTTCTCTCTATCTTTCTATGCCCACACTAAAACCCATAATGCAACTAATTATTCTCTCCCACTTTCCCTGAGCTTAGTGTTACCAAAGAAAGGAATTGGAAAATGGTGGGGGTCCTCTAAACAGAACTTGTTTGTGGCATACAATAGGTGGAAAGGAAAGGAATCTACGTCCAACACTAAGACCAATAATGCAAATTGAATTATTCTCCCCCTTTTAAAAAAAAAAAAAACTATTGGTGCAAATTCAAAAGAAAGGAGGGGAAAGATTCCCAAACTTTTGGTCCAATGTCTTCATCACTTACTAGCATTATAACTAGAACAGAATATTTCCTTCTGCACCCTTTTATAAGTGCATGGTCGGCCAAGTAAGTAAAATAAAAGATGAAAAGGAATTAATTAACTTGACTTGGCTCTCCTCTAAAGAAGATATTCCACGATCAAAATTCAGGATAAGGTCTTGGTAACAATTTAGGTACTACCCAACACCAACTAAACAACTTACCACGTACCAAAACTATTACCCGCAACTCTCACTAATTTTCCAGCTCCCATTCGATTGAGTCAAATGGTTCCCGCATAAATCAAGTTGTCACAAGGCAATTAATCTACGCTTGCTAGAAAGTAGTCGCGTTTAATATTTTTGTTGGGAAATATTAATACGCCCACGCAAATAACAACACACAATCAATTACATACATTCACAGCAATACTAAAGTAGACTACCGCGAAACACAGATGTTAGTGACAAACGGGTCTCATTCACAAAATTATAAAACACATTTTAGTCTTCAAACATACTACATACCAAAATACCTCATACATCAAACACTTAGGTGATCTATATCTAGGATCACTAGTACTTCAAAGATTCAGACTAAATATTAAATATGACAACGTCTCCTACAGACAATCCTGGAATCTCATCTTCAATTTCCCCAAAAGACTTAAAGGAGTTGTGGCAAGGGAGGTCACCCAATCTCACGGTCTCTACAACTTACTCTCCTCACTGTTGTCCCAGCAATCTGCAATGATCCTTCGTGGTAGTCCATTGAGCAACAACAACTGCCATTCCTGCCACAGCTGCGGTTGTCTGAATCTTCAGATTCATCACTTAACTGTCGGTTCTAACAGAAAGAGCCACTCGTCTCTGAGATATTGGATCCTCACAAGGTTTTACAACCTAATAAAAATCCCACAACAGTGTTGTGTGTCTCAGCACACATTGTTTTCAATTAAGAAACAATTTCAAACAATTACAAGTAGAATTACTCTACTTGAGGAACAAGCACACAAGCATGGTTTGACTCACAACAAAACACATCTTGACTCCCAACAGTCTGAATCCAATCATCCCGACACTTGACCAGCTATAGCTACCCATCTCACAGTCCGGTTAGAACCGAACCGCTCTGATACCACCATTGTAACACCCTGTTTCCGGAGTGCTACTAAGTGAACATTCTGACAAAAGTTGACATGTTTCCGAAAGGTGGAATACTCTGCTCGTAGGGTTTTCGAGAAATGTGGTCCTATTTTTTTTATCTTTAAAAACATGAACCATGAAATCATAACTTAAAAATCCAATCCTATTAGTGACAACATTGGATTCAAGGCTCTACTAGGCTTTGGGATTATAAAATCCCTTGTACCCTTAGTGTATCATAGCCTTACATCTCCAAAACAATTCAAATTCAATCTAAATTCCTTTTCAACTATTTTCCAAATACTAAGCTCACTTCTTTAAAGTTGAGACAACATCATTTATGAAATTCTTTTTCTCAATATACTAAAGTCAAAGCTCCAATTGGTGTCTAGGACCTCAAAGAGTCCTTTTCATCTTAATTGTTTCATAGCCCTTAAAAAATCAAAACAACTCTAATTTCAATCCCATCACTTCCATAATTATCCAAACTTCTACAACAATCAAATCAAATAATTTAAAAGCTAGGAACACAAAAACTTTGCCTCTCAAGCTTTAAGGAGCTCGCGGCCTACACACTTTCTTCCCCAAAAAAATTTGCATTACTTCCAATCTACTAAAACAAATCCCTTCAATACTTAATTTCCTTCACAAAACAACAATTATTTCCAAAACAAAGACACTATCAAATTTAAAAACCCAAATCAAGGCTCTTTCAAGAATTCAAGAGCTTCACAAAATTCATCATTCCCTTGATCCAAATCAAAATTAACAACTACAACAACAATAATAATTAATAAGAAACAAAACCCACTAATCAATTGGATGATTCATATAGAAAATCACATAACCCCTTCCCTTGGATCATTGACCTAGGGTTTGAGAAAATTGGGGATAATTGTTCATCTTTTCCATAATCATAATCAAACAATATATGAGGCATAAAAACAAGAAATAAGCAAGGAAATCAAAGAAAACCCATCCTATTCCTAATCCAAGGGTCACGGTTTTAGCCTACAACTCAAGGGAGAGGAATTTATTTTTTTTCTACTCACTTACTAGACCAACCTGCAGGGCTAATTGAAAGGAGAAATTGAAAGTGAAATGTGATGGAGGGGGTGGATGATGATCTCGCTGGAAGTGGGAAAGAAGAAAGGATGGAGACTTGTCTTGAAACCTTACTTCACCCACACTTGGTTATCTTGAAAAATGAAAGTGAAGAATAAAAATGGGAGTAGATGGAAGGGAGGGCTACGCTGAAACTAAAAGGAAAGGAAAAGAATATGATCAAATAATAATAGATGGCTAGGATGAACAAGGAAGAAGGAAAGGAAACTTAGCTTGGAACTTCACTTCACCAGCCCTTAGAAATCAAAATAAAAGTGAGAATGAGAGAGCAATTGGGGGTGGGGTTTTCGGCCAGAAAAAAATAAAAGGGAGGATAAAAAAAATAATTAAAACAAAGCTTATTTACTTGGTTGGAAATGGTTTAGTAAAAGTGTTTCCTAAATAACCACCACAACAATGACACCTAGCAATTAAAGTAAGATGTTAATCTAATCAATAAGTCCAAACATCTAATCTCTCATCTCTCATGATTACCCTCTAATCCTAGAGTCTTAAGTGTCCTAAAAAAAATTACAGCATCGAGTAATCGCGTTACTGATTAGTTCTTTCGCCGATTAAATCGCGGAAATTAATTTACTTAGAAATTAATTCACCGCGCCATACTAATTTATCATAAATAATAAAAACAATCTAAGACACTAAAAAATAATCGCAAGAAGTTACGATTCGATTTTCATCGAAATCGGAGTTCGTTTTAAATTTTAATGTAGATAAAATTTACCCGGCGATTCGAAATGCGACGAAACTTCGTTAGAGTTTTCCGAAGATTTTCGAACCATGAATTAATATTAAATATTAATTCTTAAATTTAATTTCATCTTGATTTAATTCAATCATTTTCTTAGTCAACAAAAATACGCGTTACCGCGTCATGCAGAAACTTATAATAAGTATAATTGATGAATCCTCTTTAAAAACAGCATACGTCTACGCTGTCAATTAATTCGAATTGACACCATAAATAATAATTTTATAATAAATTATTCAAAATATCTCAAAATAATTTTTCGTACTCTCAGTAAATCATCGAGGTGATCAATCTCTCTGACTTATTTATCGAGTATTCCGGATTTTATTGTTAAAATCACTTTTCTTAAAAATTGGGATGTTACACATCGCATACATAATGCATAAAATTTATAGTGGTATGGTTATGACCTCCTAAATGAAAAAGAATTAAATAACAAATTATTACAATTTTATGACCCACAAGCCACCAGTTGCTCCAACTGGCGTCCATATGACATTATCCCCTCTTTTGTGTTTCTTGATCATTTATAATATTTAAAAATAAAATGAAATAAAGAGAAAGTCACGACATGCAGGCCGTATTGAATTAAATCACGACACGCATGTCGTATTTAAAATAAATAAACAACACCAAAAATCTAAGGTCATAACCATACACCTCAAATTCGAATTATAATATCTCATAAATTATTATTAAATTCAAAATTCAAATCTTAAAACAATATCACGATAATAATTTGATTCATTCTCAAGATAGACAAAATCATGATGTAATAATCAAAAACAATCAAATCTTATTATCACAATAAAGAGATATTCAACTAAAGATTTGTATGTCTTCTTTCACGATGGCCAAAATCAACAATATATATACTAAATATTATTGAAAATTCACCGCAAATAAACTTAACACAAAGGCCTAGAAAATCGTGAAATTCTCATGGCACAAATCACATATAATATCTCACTCAAATCTTTTCGTCCAAATCAAATATATAGAATCATAACTTTAATAATTTCTCAAAAGAAATCACAAAATGATAAAACTTTCTTGGTTTCTTTTTTATGCAATGTATATAAAAAGAAAATCAAATCTTTATTTGAGTCAAGATAACGCAAGCACTATTCTCAAATATGATCCTTATCACGACATTATGTGACCCAAATATCAATCAAATATTTACCATTATGTAAAATATATACCAATTATAAAGATTCACAAATCCAAAAAACTTATTCACGACATTTTCACTTGGCTCTTGATTCATTTTTTTGTGCAACCTAGATCCAATATCCAATTCCCGTACAAACTAGGGATTTAAAAAAAAAAAACCAAATCTTTAAAACTTCGTGTCCATAGGAACATAAAAGCCAAATCACTCACGTCAAACACCAAAGACTGCATGTATTCAATCACACAAAAGGACAATAAATGCCCATGATCAAATAAAAAAAAAAAAAAAAGCTTTCAATTGGATCAAATCCAAAATTGCAGCAAAAAAAATATGACAAATCCGAACTTCATAATTCCCAAATTTTAAAAAAAGAGGTTCATATAAAATTGGGCAAAAATCAAAAGCACCAAAAACTTAAAGTTAAAATTCATGAAAAAGGGAAGAACATAAAACCCAATTAATAAGAACAAACACAGACATAAATCATAAACCGTAATCCTAATAAACTAACATAAAAGACCGCTCTGATACTACTGGTTGAAATTAATTCCTTATTAATAACAAGAAGAAGAACAAGCATACTTAAATCTCATAAAAAAATATCTTAGGCAGAAACTATCAAGACATATAAGCATGCTCAACAAGAACAAGTTCTCTACCTTTAAGATTTACGACTTGTTAGATTATCAAAGAATAGAAAAATACTTAGATCCATAGTAATCAATCACCTGAAACAGAATACCAAAGAAATGATCACGAACAAACGAGCAACTGAATCCATAGCAACAAACAACTAGCACGTTAACAGTAGCTTTATAGTTCTTTCTCAACCGAATCTTTTTGAACTCTCTTTCGAGACTTTATATTCTCTTCAGATAGGAAAAAGAGAATAGATGACAATTCGGTGTATTAAAAACTATAGTCTTCTTTATAATGTGTTAAACCTAACAGAATACTCATTATCCCCTTATCGAGCCACACTAACATCTACTCATTTAAGACTCATATCAATTAAATTAAAAGTCTAATAAACTTACTATATTTTAACTTTATTTGATCACATAAAATATAACTCATTTACGATAAATAACTAATATAATTATTAATGATATTAACCCACATTAATTATTGGAATATAAAATTCCAACATTGTACACAATTGATCAAATCATTTGCAGACTAAACACCCTATCAAAAGACGGAAAAATTATCAGCTACTGAACGCATTTTAGCTAACAAAAAGGCTTCAATTTACATGCAGCAATTGACTCCAGAATCCACGTGTGACCAATGACTTGGTAACCGGTATCCGCAGCTAAATCCTCTGCCTCATTCAGTCTCTGCCAAAGAATTGAAACTTCCTCCCCAAGCTTACATCCTTGTGGGGGTTCAAGATTGTAAACAACCAGCAAATTTGAAGGAACCTCTTCGCATGCAAGTCTTCTAACTTCCAATTCATCCTTGCTTCTCAAAACAGTCCCTCCTCCCACTTCAACTAACTTTTCGAGATCTTCCTTATAACTCGACAAATAATCACCAGAAAAATATAACTTTAAGCCACTGAATAGCTCTGGTCCCTACAATCACAAATCAGAATATATTAGAAATGGCAAGAGATTTACCAAGTAATTTAACAATGAATATCAACAGATATCTGGAGGCTCAAAAAGAAAAGAAACTAAATCTTAAAGTCACTAGTGAGGTAAACAGAACAAATGATCTTATCCATCTAGATATTTCAGTTGCAAGGCAACAAAAATAATAAGCATTCATCAAGATCATCATTTTAAATAGCAGTCTGCAACTGAAATTGCAATGTGATCTTGGTAACAACATTGCAACAGCAAATGTGGTCACATTAGTCCCATTTGTCCAAAAAATTTCGCAAAATCAAAGATCATGATATAATTGCAACCACAATTCAAAACCTTAATCAAGATGCTTGATATTCTAATTGACAGTGCAAATGATAGATAGCTCATGGATTTGCAAGAACATAAAATGCAATGAAAGAATATTTACATTGGCCAGTGCCCTAAGCCTGCCAGCTTTCGGGCCACCATGACACCCTTGGTTGTCAAGATCAATTTCATATGGTTCTTCTTCTACAAGATTCATCCCTTCCATGCATGCTTTTATCCCTACAGTAAAAGATAGGTATCATCAACATGAATACAAAAATATGAATAAGCATAAGAAAACACAATGCATAAGAACACATGAAAAACATGGTAAGGCCACTAGTCATAGGCGGTTCAAGGGAAACAATTAAGAGGGAGAAGCAGAACTAGAAAATTAAGCTTCAAGACATCGATACAAATTAAAAAATATAGTGAATTAACAAAAAGGAAACCTGTGTACTTTTTTTTTTTAAGGCAAGGTGACAAGTCACCATAGTTTTATTAAAAAAAGAAAACAAAATCATGGGGGGACATAAACCGAAACCACATATGCTCTCCATCCCAATTTCTTTTCCCTATCCCTCACCCTCTCCATACTCAGGCTCCACTAGCAACCCCCCCTCCTCTCTCTCTCTCTCTCCCTCCCTCTCTTCCACCAAGGTTTCATAATATATCAGAGGTATTTCAAGATTCGTATGAGTAGATAAATCACCGTCCCAATGTACAAGTTTTTTATAAAATTCAAATATTACCACAATATTATATAAATACTTCAGAATAAAATACTGAGGGGACCATTTATAATTTGTAAGAAGAAAATGAAACAATGCATGGAACATAATTGACTTTGTTCTCATTGTCCCCCAAATGTAAAGTCATCTTCCAAACCCGAAGTCTCAAAGGAACAGGAAGTGATATAATTGAAGACATCACAATTTTGCGAAGTAAAAACCAAAGAAAGAAGCCATTAAGCAATTCATCAATGTTTGTCAATAATCAAAATAAAAGATGAGCATCAAATCAAGTCATCAACGTTAGAAGCCTAAATTACATACAATCCATTTTTAGAATCCATTGTCCATTTAGAATTGCCATGAGAACTTTCAGTGTCCTGGAGCATGCCCCGTTTGCATCAGTTGCTGCGATCACATGCGTGACATTTGAGGTCCAAAACTTGGTCACTGTAGCACCAACCTTGCTTGCAAAATTAATCAGTAGCACCTGCACCATCAAGAGGGGGAAATATATTAATTAGTTAATCGTATGATAGATAAAGCATAGGAAGATGCACCGTAGTGGTTTACGAAAAACACATTTAAAACAGATTTATGAGAGCTTTCATCACTGTAAGAGATTTCAACTTATGATTCAGCATGCATTTTGCACTTTCGTAATGCAATACTCCAACGAAATTGTAAACAGAGGTCCCCAAGAATGACCCAATCCAAGATTATGCCCCTTAGGAGAGGCTTACTCCCCAAGAATTCTCCAAATTTCTTCCTACCTCTCTTTCTCCCACTCTCCTACGTACATAATATCATTCCTATAACCAACTTGAACTACCCCACAACACACACCCCCCCCCAAAAAAAAAAAACTAACCAGTCACCGCCACATCAGAAGTTTGTTATGCTGCAGCTCACTAGCATGAAGCCATGAACATTCTCAATATACCCCATCCTATCCTCCTTATACCCATGGAGTTAAGATAATGAAGGTAACAAAAGACTTAATCACAGAACGTAGACAACATTCATACTAACCTTTTCTTCATTTGATAGAGCAGATCCACAGAAAACCACTTTTCTACCATCATCCTGTAAAGCTCCCAGTTGGTTTGACTGTTGAGATGGCCTACATGCACGAAAGAGGACCTTAGAAATAGTATCAAAACAAGACAGGAAAAAAGTGTCTGCTCATAATAGCAAAATAATGCGCTATAGCTTATGTAGATATAGTATTATGGTAATTAAAACTGTGTCAGTGAATTTAACCCTGAAATCCTCTCAATAATAAATACTTGAGTGAGCTTTTAGAGCATATTAATAGTATATCTCAAAATAATGTGCTATAGCTTCCTTATGTTCATATAGTATTATGGTAAATGAAACCGTGTCAATGAATCCCACTCAATAATAAAAACTTGAGTGAGCTATTAGAGCATATTAGAAGTATATATGTGCATATTGTATTTCTTGTATTTCCCTTGTACTTCTCTTATGTTTCTGTTTAGTAGAATAGGCCTTGGGCCCTTATTGGATCACAGACTGGAACTATGACCATCTGCACTTAACAGTCACAATGTGTCTACTGTAAACTAGTAATTGATTCTCTTACGTGAGCAGTTTCTCAGTCTGGGAACCTAATTGTATTACTTGTATTTCCCTTATACATCTCTTATGTTATTGGACCACAGACTGGATCTATGACCATATGCACTTAAGTGTTATGACGTGTCTATTGTAAACTGGTAATTGATTCTGTTATCATCAGTATTTTCTCTCAGTCTGGGCAACATGACTTCCCCTTCTAATCCCTTTGCTGCTTCTGAAATTCACCATCGCACCTCATTCTCTGTTACCATCACATTACCACATCAAATCTCCATCAAACTATATGACACAATTTTTTTGCAGTGGAAGCAATAAATTGAAAGAGTCATTTGAGGCTTAAGTTGCAACATTATGTGGTACTTCCAAATATACCTCCAAGATTCCTCTCAAAAGTAGAGTTTCAGATTCTCTCAAAAACTTGTTTCTATTTTCTCTCTTCCCATCATTTTTTCTCATTTTCTCAGCAATACAAATTCTAAAAGAACACTATCTATGAATTTTGTAAATTTCCGTGTTTGGGAGATGAACTGATGGAAGTAAATAAACAAACTGAAAATTAATCAAAATGTTAGGAGATAAGCAGTGCATTCCATTATAAAAAAAATACCATGCTAACAAACTTAAATAGCAGATTACTTCAAAAACATACAGATGAGCTGAAGCAGGATGCTTCTGAATTGCCTGTTTTTTAGGCCTGGATTTCTCATTTGGAAATTTGACATTTGAGTGAACAGGACAGAGCAAGAGAAAATCCATCTGAACCAGAGAATGCATCAACAAAGTTTAGACAAATGCAAAGAAGCACAAAAAACAAAATTTAAAAAAAAAAATCCCAAATGTGACACTAATATAAGAAAGAAGTACATGATCCCAGCGGCAAGTGGAGATGTCCATTGCACAAGGGACGTGATAAGTTCTTCTACATGATTTGACATAGCAACCAAGGGCGGCTCCCTTTAGACCGCATTTGGTGCATTTGAGCTTTGCTCCTCTGGCCACTTCTGCCTTCAAATTCTTAACAGTTTCGTCAACAAAATACACTTGTGGTGCCCTGGAAGTTTGTGCCATATTTATCAGCCAAATACTAAGAAAACTAAAAGAGGACATAAATGTTTAACTAATGCATATGAAGAAAGATTTGAACAATCCATGATCAATTAGGATTCAATATATGTTTTTAGAAAAATACCACCAAAAACATACAGCAAGAAGCTATCAACATCATTATAAACAGTACATGCTCAAGGTATCAGGTTAGCATACCAGTCAATGCAAACTCCATGCACATGTATGACATTTGGTTGCATTGCGGCATCTCCCGTAACCGATTTCCCATTTGCATAATGCAGCATTGGCCCAGTAGCCTACAAAAATTCCCCATGAAGACCAGCAAAATAGTTTCATCAAATAGTCTAGCAACAAATATAGCAAGAGAATATGATGGTCGTAGGCAGTGATGATGTCCAGGAAATTGATTCATATCAAATTTTACCTCTGAAATTTTAGAGGATTGGCAAAACGAACAGATACTTGTACTTGGGTACAAGTCAATTGGTGCATTTGCAGGTACAAGTGCACCAGGCTCCTTTTCAGATTTAAGGTCCAAATCACAACAGAAATCAATGAGCTTATTATGATGTGCGGTGCTATGGTGAATATGATCATCTCCATTGGTAAGCTTTTTTTGTCTTTTAAGATCTCTCATAAGACCCTCAGTTTCAGAGGCGGAACTTTCAGACCTGAACTGGGTCATTCTTTCTTTCAAACTTCCTTTTCCTGTGTTTTCTCTTTTTGATGGAGAATTTTCCAATCTCTCAAGATTGAAGGGCTGAAATGAAGAGTTTAAGAGATTAAGGTGCCAAATTGAAAGAGGATTTAGCCTACCAAATATGGGAAGGATTTTAAGACCATGAATTAAAAAATAAAAATAAAAATCTTACCTGCTCAATGTCTTGATCACTGCAGCCATTATCAGAACCTTTGGTATCACAAAATGGAGGGCTGTCTGGCGCTGATTGTGTCACTTGATTCACATCTATTTCCACGCGGTCCCCAATTTCCATCTGGGAACATCGTATTGAATTAGGCTTCAATGAACTGAGAGAGTCAACTCCTACCCTGCAAGACATTTCTAGCTCCTCAGCTTTACCATGCATTGCAATCTTGGATCTGTGATTCTTGCCAACCCCAACCTCATTAGAATTAGGTAAATTTCGCAAAACTTCATCAGCCTTCTTCTTACTACAAGTTGAATTGCGAAAAGTTTGGCATGGCTCCATAACCCTCAGATCATCTACAATGACCAATTCCCAAAAACTTGTCAAACCAGCATCAATCAATAAGTTAGATTTTGCTTTTACCTCAATTGATGAACGCTTACCAAACGCAAAAGTAATGTAACTCACCAGAAGAACGTTGCTGAAACAGATTAGCAGAAAATGTCGCATCCAAGCCTTTATAAATTGCTACAACGTTTTCCACAAAAGGCATATGCCTTATATCTGCAACCCACAATCAACACATAAGCATAGATATCATACAAGAATCCATTAAGACAACCCAAAGCTAGCATATTATCAACAAACTTGCATTTTCCCACAAATAAGAGGAGGGAGAACAGACACATAATAATTGAATAAAAAAGGAGAAGAAGAAAAAAGTCATGCATTATAACACACATTAATGGTACAATTAGCCTTATCTTTTATCATTCTCCCCTCCATGAACTTTTAGAGTATTTTTAAAACAAGCAGAGCAAAGCGGAATGGAATTAATTTCCCACTCCATTGTTTGGGTATTATATGATGGAATGGAATGGGATGACTCAAAAAAGTTTATTCCTTTTTTACCCTCATTTTCAACACACAAACCGTCTTCTTCCCCAATCTTCATCCCCACCTCCAGAACCTGAACGATCTTCACGCTCATTCCCATATCCTCCACCACCAGAATGTTCATTCCCATAACCACTTCCCGAACGTTCATCACCATATCCACCACCACCAGATCGCCCCCCATCCCCATAACCACCACCGGAACGATCATTCCCATACCCACCGCCACCACCGCCAGAACGTCCTCCATCACCGCCAGAACGACCGCCGTCACCATACCCAGCACCACCGGAACGACCTCCGTCACCATATCCACCACCACCAGCAGCAAAACGCCCATACCCACCACCGCCCAATCCACATAGAGGGGTAAAAAGGTAATTAAATAAATTATGAGCTTCATTCCATCGTTTACCGTCCGAATCGGCGGGGGGGGGGGGATGAAAAATTGGAGGAGAGGGGGGTATGTGATGGAATGGATCCCATCATGTTCCACGCCACTCCATTCATTTTTGACAAAACCAAACGATGGAATCTACCTCCATACCACTCCATTCCACTCTGTTCTAAACCCTAAACAAAGCCTTAAGCTCATTAAAGGGAGGAAAAAAAATTAAAATAAAACCAGCACACGCTCCTACAACACAAACCTAAAGCAACAACACGTGAGAATCTTGATAATAAGTTACCTGTTTGTGCATAGTTAGTGTTGCAGAGAGCACACTCAGAGCCAGCTGTTGTACTATCCACCAAGCAGGAACTGCAAGAAAAAAAAAGTTGCAAATAATCTCAATTCAAAAAACATTTTTCATCAACGAAGAAACTCGTGCAATAAAATCACCTACAAAAAACAATGCAACAACATAAAGAGAAGTAACGAACCTGCAGAACAAGTGGTCGCATGGCAGCAAAACCGGCCTCTTGAACAAGCTCAAGCTGCAACATCCACCACCACCAGAAACAAAATATCAGATTAGCTACTCAAAACCGAAAATCACAGAAATAAAATAAAATAAATAAATAAATAAATAAAAATAAAAGTCGGCGAAGGATTGACGAACCAGAGAGGGCACTTAAGTTCGAGAGCGAGTTTCTGGAAGTGGAGCATCCATGGATTCAACAGTTTGCTTTTACTAGTGCTCGTGGATTTTCTAGAATCCTCCATTTTTATTTTTTGGGGTGATCGAGTGGAAGAGAAGAGTGGGAATTGGGAACCGGGAAGGGAAATTTCTTTTATTTGGTTTTTATGGCGGCAGTCTTTTCAGAAATGACGGACATCAGATTGAAAAACGTGGACGGCTCAGATTTAGTGTTTGAGCGGGGAATGGATTTGATTGGCGCCTCGCAACGATGACGTTTTTGTTTCAAAAGTGCTCGCGCCAGTTTTCATTTTCGCTCTTTTGCTTTTTGGAGTTTTTGATTTTCCAGTTCCCAGTTCCCACGACTTGCTCCCGCTGCTTTCTGAATTTTTGTTTGGCAATTGCTATTGACATCTTTTGTTTTGTTTGTAGCCAAAAAAATGGAAGGAAAGAAAGTGGAGAGAAAGAAAGTTTATTGATTAAAGTGTAAAATTGCTGATGTGTCACACTATGATTTGTCTGTCACACTTATCTATGCACACTTTTTTACATTTTTCAAAAAAAATTCTCTTCCCTCCACTTTCTTTCCTCCCATCCAAACATAGTGTAATGGTTTCTTTGCTATATGAAAGAAATATAGAAAAAAGGAAGAGAAAGAAAAAGAAAAGAAAAAGAGTAGAAAATAAGATGATTGTTTACTGGTTTGGTTTGAGAGAAAATAAAAGAAAAGGGTGAGAGGAAAAAAACAAGAATATTTATTAAATTATAGAAATATCCTTCAAATAAAAAATAAAATAACAAACTTTAGGTTTTTTTTGTCTTTTTAAAGTTGATCTGCAGCTTTCTTGTCTTTTCTGTCCAAATTGGAGAGAATGGATCTGCATGTGGGTCCCACAAGTTTTTTTTTCTTTTCTTTCTATTTTCGTTGCTAAACCAAAGGAAGGAACTACAGTTCCCAAAAAACTTTTTGCGCATGATGTTTTCATTCCTTTGCTTTTAAACATAAGCTAAATGATCACAATAACTTTATCCCTCCATGTCCCTTTCCACACTCCATCTACCCTTGCTGCATCCCTACACCCTAACCCCACCCACCTCAATTTCAGTTTCTCTCACTCACTCTCTCTCCGCGCCCTCGCCCTCTCTCACTTTCCTTCTTTGTTTGCTCTCTCTTTCTCGATTTTTTTTAACTTTCAGAAAACTAAGAAACTGAGTTTGTGATGCAATTGAAAATTAGTTTCATGACTTTATTATTGTGCGATGTGTCCTATCCCCTGGGTGGTTTTAGGATTATTTGGAAACAAAGTTCTAGATGCGTCCAAAAATTAGTTTCTCATTTTTGGACGTGCGAAAAGCATACCACTTTGTCGTTTGAAAACTAATTTTTAGATGCAACAAAAAGTGGTATGTCGAAAACAAGTTCTTGGTTCTTTAAAATAATAGTTTCCGAATAGCAGGAAAAATTTTGTCGTCTGGAATTATTCATTTTGTGGAATAAAATAACGAGAGAAAAAAAAACCAAAACCCATCATACCATGTGCGATTGTTCCTTTTTCATACTGCCATTATTGGATCAGAATGGAATTGTTTCGGCGATCAGGATGAGGTATTTGAAGAATCCAAACACGATGTGCTCTATTTAAATTACTAACCAATGTGATGGTCATACTTGCAAAGCAAATAGAGACGATAGGGTTTGATTAGTAATTTGGTATGATTGTTGAAGTAGAGGTCTTAGTAGTAGTTGCAATGGGAGTAGGTTTGGTTTGTGGAATGTATGGGCCATTTTCAACAATCTCCCAAATAACAGCATCTTAGGAAACCTAAAGGCAATCTTAGAGGATGAAAGGATACCCTATAATGCCAAGAGAAGGACTACACTCAGTAGCATACATCAAAAGTAAAGGAAGGTTTGAAATTGTAAGAAACTCAACGAAGTTGATTCATCCAAGACCAACCTCCAAGTGTAAACTACTAAAGGTGAGTAGGGTTGGCTTGCCAAAAACCTAACCAAAGCTTAGAAGATGCAACCCAACAAGAGGACAGTTAAGACAAAATGAGAGGATGGTAACATCGACACCAAAGGACAGTGTGGGAGCAAGAGGATATTGAGGAGAGGACAGTGGCAAAATCGAGAAGATTGTGGGTCAAGCACAACAGTAGATCAAGAGGATGATGTCAGAGGAAAGTGACAGAACCAACAGTGAAAGTTAGAGGACGAACTCATGATGAGGACACTAAAGAGGAAGGTTCTACTGAGAGGGAGTTAGTTAGACATTGGTACTGTTGCACCCGCAGACACCGTACAACTTTGCAGAAAGTACAACCACTTTATGATATGTTGTCACCTTTTTGTAAAAGCTATCTTATGCCATCATTGCTTTTCCAACGGACAAAACAATAAGGGAAACTTCCCCTGACTTTCTAACATTGTCTCCTGCTTCAACGAAACTAGGAGAGTGCATATGAGTTTCTGAGATTAGGTCATTATGTAGATCATTACCATCCTCCCAAACACACTCCAGTCAATACTCAGCAAACCACTAGGGGTATCTTAGGGAGTGTGTTCCATCTTTGCTCTTTAGTTTATCATTCAATTGTTAAGTGTTTTAAAGTTGTTGTAATATCCCAGCAAAATCATTCCTTTACTTTAAACCTTGTATCAAGCTTCCTAACTACCAAAAGAGGGTGAGTGTAAGAGCTGTATTTACTTGGTTAGGAACCTACAAAGTCTAAAGGATAGTCAGTGCAGAAGGCAGCTTGAAGAGGCTGTTTGAAAGACTACTTGTTGAGCCAGAAGTAACAGTGTATAATACTTGTATGCTATTTGGTAAAATAGCGGAAAAACTCACATGACGTGGGGACTAAATGTAGCCTAAAATTTAAGGTGAATCAGGATAAATACCTCTTCTTCTCATTTCCTTATATCTTTGCAAAATGATTTTCACACCCACAAACTTGGATTAATTATTTTAAATTGTGAATATGTGAAAACGTGATTTACATTACCCTTGCATAAATCCCCGAATTTGTAGTGAATTAAGTTCCTTATCCTTTTAGCAAAATCATCGAAAACACTTTATTAAGCTGCATACATTTTTTGATTATTTTAAGTAGTACTCTGAGAGTATGGTTCAATTTGTCCTCATAGTGATTCAGACCATTTGAGAGGATGGTCACTGAATACTCTTTTGGAACTAACCTCTGTGAATCCAAAGGACACCTTGAGATTATCGTATAAGTTTTCAGGTACCATTTCTAATTGGTCACAATTTAACCCCTTCTAACCTTTAAGGGATTGCAAAGAAAAAAGAGACGATAGGGTTTGGTCTTGAGCTTTCCCCAAAATGGAACCCTAGCTTTCTCTCGTTCTTCTTCCTCCAATGACACTTGAATATTTTCCATTTCTTCTTCAAATCCTCTTGTTTCTCTTTTTCTCCTCTTGATGTCTCTCTCTATTCTTCTTTATTTTCTTTCTTCCTTCTATCATAGCACTTCAAAAAATGATAGATGAACACCATTTTGGGACACCTGTACGGACGACACCGTATATCCGTACAGGTTTTTTTTGTTGAAAAACTAATATTTTAATTTTTATTTATTTTAAAGAATTTTTTTTGTTAACAGAGTTGATATTAGTGGTTAATACAGTATTGAAAGTGGTTAATGGGTGCAAGTACAACTTAATTTGTGGCATCAGAGTAGCCATTAACCAGTTAGTGAACTGTATTAACCACTTAGTTGCACAACATTAACCACTTTTATAATGATTTGTGAAAGAGTTATTAAAGGTGGTGAATGACACTTGGTTAACCGGATTGATATTACTGGTTAACACAGTTTTGCAAGTGGTTAATGGGTGCAAGTGCAACTTGTGGCATCAGATTAGCCATAACCAGTTAGTGAACTGTATTAACCACTCAGTTGCATAACATTAACCACTTTTGTAATGATTTATGAAAGAGTTATTAAAAGTGGTGAATAACACTTGGTTAACAAGGTTGATATTAGTGGTTAATATAGTGTTGAAAGTGGTTAATGGATACAAGTAAAACTTGGCACCAGAGTAGCCCATTAACCAGTTAGTAAACTTATTAACCACTTATTTGCACCACATTAACCACTTTATAATAATTATTTTTTGAAAAACTATTTTTTTGATTTTTTTTTTTTTTAAAAAAAGTGTTGTCCGTACATGAACGGACATACAGTGTCTATACGGTGTCTCCAAAAAGGGTGTTCATCTATCATTAGGACTTCTCCCTCTCTTCTCTTATCTCCCCTTCTATTTTGTTTTTCTTTTACTTAATACTTGATACCCAACAGTTTGCTAACCACACCCCCTGGTTTTGTTGGATGTACCCTTTCTTTAACCTAAACATTTATTGCTTCAATCCTTAATACACTTGTAACTTAACTAATAAGTTCATTCTATTTATTAGTTATATCCCATATTTAGTTTAGGAAAATCAGGATGTTACAACAAAGGCCAATGGTGAGAGTGAGAGCGGTGGTAGTGGCATTGATGCCAAACCCAAGCTCCTCACTCCACATGTGGGCGTGGCGAATTCGAATTTCGCTTTTTTAATTTAAGACTTGGTTTTTCTTGTATGCTAATACAAACTGCAACAAAATGCACTTGTATTTTCAGTCCTACAAATTGGAGATACGTCGTGGAACAGTTTCTGAAGAAGCTTCCAGGGGGAATGGGGGACTAGGTGGAGTGCAATGCGCCAATGCCCAGCTAGATGATGCCACAAGGATTGCAGCCTCTGCAGATGCAACTGTTGTTGTGTGCGCACTTTACTTTTCTTCTCTTTTAATAAGTTTTATTATCGGTAACTATGCTTAGACATGTTTGTTTTTTAAATAATTATTGGATGTCATGTGGTGCTGATCTATGTTTAGCATTCTTAATTTGTACATTGCATTCATGGTATAGCTGTGACTGAGTAATAGTATTAATCTGAGCTAAATACTTATATTCTTCTAAATATATTACTTATTGTTTCATTTGATGACTGCAACCATATAGACATTAATTTTACCACCTGTATGATTCTGTTAATTTGTTTACTGTGCTGAACTCCTCACAAGTTGTAATGCCCCAAATTCCCTAAGCTTAATTTGCGAATAAGTATGAGGAGTTGTGTAATTGTATTTAAGCTTAATTTGGTTACAAATTGAGAATATATGATTACAAAAAGTTTTAAGGTGTAAGTTGTTGATTTTGAGTTTAAGAAATGAGTTGGATTTAATCCTAAGATGATTGGAAGTGTTAATTTGGTGTTAGAATTGAGTTTCTTTGATTTCTATGTAGTGGGAATCAATTCCCACACCTCCTGAATTGATTCAGGCACTTAAATCCCTCTGGGAATTGAATTTGAACAGTTGTGAATCGATACACACACTCTGTGAATCGATTCACACAAAAACAAGTCACTGGGAGTCGAATTGGGAGCTGCAGGAATCGATTCACTCACTTAAAACTCGAACATGCAGATTTTTGACTGTGTGAATCGATTCACACGACTGTGAATTGATTCACAACTGTCAAAAAGCATAAATATGCAGCAACAGCGAACAGAACGGGATTTTTGGGAAAATTAGAGAGAAGGGGCGATTGGCATAATGAGGCATAATTTGAAATTTGTGTAATAAGGAAACTCATAAAAAGAACTTTGCTCTAGCACTGGCATAATGAGGCAGAATTTGGCTGTCTGCTAATCTTCAACATCTTCTACAAGAGAACCTAAATCCAGCCTAACATCTCCTATACTTGCACTTAGTAATTCCAGAATGGTTGTTACATGTTCACTTTGCGGATGAGATTGATCCCCAGCAACAAATGCATTTAATTGATCATTGACATTAATCCACGACCATTCGCACTCCTTTATTACTCCCTTTGACTTCATTAACTTCTTTATATGTGCAGCTTCCTTCCATCTTCCCCTGGCAGCATATATATTAGCCAGAGTGATGTGAGTTCCAGCAGAATTCGGATCCAAGCGAAGTATCTATTCTGATGCCCATCTTCCATGGTCAACATCCCCATGATCCCTGCATGCTCTGAGTAAGGTAGACCACACAACATCATCACTATGGAATGGCATGCTTCGTATCATATGCTCAGCTTCACTCAATCGCCCTGCTCTGCAGATAAGATCAATCATGCAACCGTAGTGCTCTTTTGAAGGACTAATCCGGTACTCATTAGTCATTAACATAAAGTAGTAGAAACCAAGATCAACCAATCCAGCATGGTTACAAGCAGTCAGAACCCCAATAAACGTCACATAGTCTGGCCTTAAACCAACACTGGAAATATTCTCAAACAAATTTATAGCCTCTTGGCCATAACCATGTTCAGCATACCCATTAATCATTGCAGTCCATGATACGATGTCATTAATTTCTATACCATTGAAGACTTTTGAAGCCTCTTGTAGACTTCCACATCTTGAATACATATTTATTAAAGCACTGTGAACCATTACTTCATGATCTAAGCCAATGCAAAGGGCATGAGCATGCACCTGCTTGCCTTGCTCAAGAAGTGCCATGCTTCCACAAGCACTCAGCACGCTAGCAAGAACAAATTCATTTGGTTTCGGTCCTTCCCTTCTCATCCACAAAAGATAGTCGAAAGCTTCTTTTGCATGACCTCCCTGAGAATAAATAGCAATTATAGTGCTCCAAGAAATAATATCTTTTATAGTCATACCATGAAATACTAATGAAGCTGCAGTTAACTGCCCGCATTTTGAATAAAGAGTAATGATGGAATTCGCCATCGACAAGGCATTGACCAAACCTAGACGCAATACGTGGCCGTGTATTTGTTCCCCCAGTTCAGTAATAGCAAGATTTGCACAGGCAGAAATTACAGCTGCAA
Organism: Calophaca sinica; assembly: GCA_037113605.1. Lineage (NCBI taxonomy): Eukaryota > Viridiplantae > Streptophyta > Magnoliopsida > Fabales > Fabaceae > Calophaca > Calophaca sinica. The sequence goes on from CM073733.1 coordinate 21,902,464, forward strand.
AAGTGTATTCATTAGGACTGACATCAGATTTTCTCATTCTTTTAAATGCTTCCAATGCATGTTCTGCTTCACCCTTCTGTACATAAGTTGTAATAAGGTTCGTCCATGAAACTACATCTGGCATCCTCATTTTTCCAAACAATTGCATGACATAGTCTGGTTTCCCACATTTATTATACATGGTACCAAGAGTATTAATAACAAATGAGATTTCATTGAACCCTTGTTTTATTGTTTGTGTGTGTATGGCTTTCCCGTAATGTAACGAGCCTGAATCAGCAGATGCTTTTAAAGCAATTGCAAATGTATGTGAATCATAGCCCACTTTTGATATCCATATTTCAGAAAAGTACAATAATCCCTCCAAACTGTAGCCAGCCTGTACAAGCCCCACAATAACGGCAGTCCATGATATTACATTTCTTGTTGTCATTTTTTCAAGGACTTTGCAACCTTGTTCTATTTTGCCTACTTTCATGTACATGTCTACTAAGGCACTGCTGACAAAAACTGATTTTATCAAACCGGATTTCACTGAAAATCCATGCAATAATTCTCCAAAATACACATTCCTGCCAAGTGCACAAGCCTTGAGGGCAACACTAATCATGAATTGGTCCTTCTGAAGTCCAGGCTGGACCCACATATTTGAGAATAAGGTCAATGCTTCATTCGTGTCTGAGGATTTGACATAACCCCCTATTAAATTGGTCCATGAAATCTCATCTCTGTGAGCCATTTTATCAAACATATCCCTTGCTTCACAAACTTTTCCCTGTTTCATTAGTTGCTTCAGCTGAGAGTTAAGTTGAGGCATATTAGGCACAGAATATACAGTTGGAGCTCGCTATTCCGGTTTTGCCTGCCAGATCAGATTTCTGCATTCAGTGGCAGTTCCTGTAAATATACTAACTTAAATAAGATTGAAACCTAGTACAGAAACATGAATACCTTAAACTAACAATACAATTCTTACATGAACACTTTTGAACTATTGTTCTTAAAGTCGGGTTACTATTTTTCATTCTTACAGATAGAAATATGTCATAGTCTAAAATCAGAAAGGAAAGTCCCCAATACAAAAACCATATTGTTGAATTAGGAACATGCAAAATGCCATGATGAAAACAACAAATCTACTAATACTGGATAGAAAATCAATAATACTCAACATAAGATGACACCAACTAGGTCAAAATCACTAGCAGTGATACAAAGTGAATTCTAATTCCTTTGATATGCTGCTTCTGTAACCATAACTTAAAAAACTAAAATATATGCATAACAAGTACATCAAAGAGAAGACCAAATAAAAGCATCAACACAAAATAATAAAACAGACTACTTAACAAAAAACATAAATATGTATATTACATCGTGTAGAAGCAATTCATTCATTTAAAAAAATAAAAGGTTAATACCCCTTTTGGTCCCTGTAATTTAAACAAAATTCGGTTTTAATTCCTGTAAAAAATTTTGTTTTGATTTAGTCTCTGTAATTTAAGATTCTTCCACTTTTAGTCCCTGTCGTCAAATCCCTATTGAAAACACTGAGTTTTTTTTCCACTTTTTGTTCCTGTAATTTTAAGATTCTTCTACTTTTAATCCCTGTAATTTTAAGATTTTTCCAATTTTAGTCCCTATAATTTAATAGGGATTTGACGGCAGAACTAAGAGTGGAAGAATTTTAAATTACAAGGACTAAATCAAAACAAAAAAATTTACAGGACTAAACCGAATTTCGTCCAAATTACGTAAACCCAAAAATAAAATAAAATAAAATAAAACACCTAGATAGACATAATGGAGAGGTGACTCGAGGTTGTTTGAGCATAAGGGAGTGTTTGGATTGAGAGGAAATGAAGAGTCGACGGCAAGGCCAGGTGAAGAAGCGTAGCAACGGTGTAGCCAAACACGTCGCCGAAAGCCGTTGAAGAGCTTATGGAGAATGAGCATCCTCTCTCTCGCTTTGACAATGAAACTCAGGTTCCCAAATTGCGCATGCATTTCGCTTGGCTCTCAACAGTGGCTTATCTGTTGTCAGTGGAGAGTGTCAGTGGAGTGTGTTCCCAAATTGCCCATGCATTTCAAGTGAAAATCCTACTTGAAATAAAATTCAATATTATTGAATATAGAGAATACATCCTATTCAAAACAAAATGCAAAGGAAGTACTGAGAAATTTATTAAGTGATATATGTATTATGGAGCAAATTAATCAATGTTTTGCCCAACAGATTCAAGTTTGGAGGCATAACTTAGATTATTTGCAGAATTTTTAAGCCTTACTCCCAGTTTTCATGCACACTCACAAGAAATCAGAACAAACATGAAAGTAATTAAAAGGAACAAAACTCACACAATATAGTAATATATATCCCACGGACATGGTGAAAATTCAAACAGATCAAGCTCCGATTTTTTTTTTAAAAAAATAACAATAAGTTCAAAGCTTAAGAAGCAGCATAAGGTGAATAGGACAAAGTACCTTTTGAACAGGAAGAGAAATTGTTCTTCTGCATGAAGCCGCATCATGTTCCTCAGACACAACCTTTTTTTCCCTCAGAACTCATTTTGCTATTGCAAAAACAGAAAAGAAAGAACCACTTGGAATTCTAGGACCTAGCAAAATAACAGCAATTAAATTTCATTTCAGTCCCTGGAGACACCAATCATGTTCCCAAAGCTGAATTATAACAGAACATATCCAAAGCAAAAGTATTTGTCATGTGATCTGTTCAAATTATAACAGAATATAGCAGTTCCACTAAGATCCCTAATTTTCAATCCCTTCTCTTCAATATTTCCCAAACATCACAAAATCAAAATTAAGCAATATCATCAACATCATACAAATAAAAGAAATTCATGTGAATGCCCTGCACAAAATCTATCATATGGCATAAACTACATCTTTTTAACTTCAGAAGGATAAACACAATCTAAGTGGAAATAAAAGTAGCAACAAGATAAACATATGCATACCTCTGTCCATAACTTCAAACAGAATGAAACTTACTTTATTAACTTAAAATGCAAAGATTAACAAACACCCCACCTTCACAAAGATGCAAGTTCTGAAACACATGTTCAGGAAAAAAAATTAATACCAAACAGAATACCCAGAATAGACAAACACCAGAATCACATATCAAACTGAAAGAACAAGCACACAAAACTGAAATCTGAGATACAAAACCAGAATCACATATCAAAATCACAACATATATTAATCGAAGAAAAAGAACAAAACGCGATGAAACTTACGAGTAACAAATGGGCCGCAAGGCAGAATATAAATAGTGAATGGAATCGTGCGATTTGCGAGATTAGATTACGATTAGCTTGCGAGGTTGAGACGGAGAGAGACGAAACACTGATGATTGGGAGATTGGAAGAACGTCGTCGTCAATTGGTTAGGGTTCGTGATTAGGGTTCGCCGATTTGGGAATTGGAGAATTGATGGTTAGGGTTCGCACTTCGCACTTCGCTGACGCTGAGACATGAGGGACTGAGAGGCCGAGAGAAGAAATGTGGGAACAGTTTTTTTACCGGTTTTGAGAAGTGATATCCCGGTGTAACCTTTTTTTTATTAAACTAGTGTGTTAACTCGTGCGACACACGTAGGTGAAATATGTAAAATTTATCTATACCATTATATATCTATACCATTATATAAAAAGAATAGGTGTTGATAACTGCCATTTTGGTGTACTACTTTTTGTCCCCATTTTACCCTTTAAACATAAGCAAATGCATTTGAAACTTCCGCTCCGAAACATCTAATTACGTAAATAAAATAGAGCAGTTACAAAACCACCAAAAGGTTAAGAAATAGAAAATGACACGGTTCACCATTTTGTCTATAACTTTAACCAACTGCTATAACTTGCGGGTCCTCTCTCCCAATCAACATGTGTTAATAATTTAGTGTCATTATGAAAAATTAGTGTCATGAACTACTTGAAATGCATAATAAAATTCCTTAAAAACAATATCAGACATTAAAACACGATAAAATAATACATACCGTGACGCAGTAGAAATGCAAAGAGACGGGCACGGTAGTGCCCGTCTTGTCGCTAGTATCTATGATATATTCTTACTTCTACCTTGTCATATGTCTTTTTTATAATTTCTTTTAAGAATTAGACATTAACGTATTTTTGCAAAAATTTTGTATCATATAAATATTTTAATATATATATATATATAATATAGCTCATACTACGCACGATGTATATTAAAAATGTATAAATTTTGTCAAAGTTTTTCTTGTAATTGTTCACTCTCTTTATAATATATTTTTACTATAAAATTAAATATTATTAGATTTTCATTTAAATAATATTATACTTCTATGTAAAATATTCATATTTATAAATACTTTTAAGAATTGGAAATTAATGTGTCTTTGCAAAAATTTTGTAAATATTTCAACATATATATAGTATGTGGTTAGTGTCATACACACACACACAAATTATTAATGTTTTTTCTTGTAAATTGTTAAATCTCTTTATAGCATTTTTTACCATGAAAGAGTATATAATGTTGATTTATATACTTTCTCAAAACTGAAGAGGTAAGATAGTGTTTAGTTTTAAGATTCAAATTAGAATACAATAAACATAGAGATATGTTTTATGTTTGGTCTATATTAAATAATTAATTATTAATACATTTTGATTTTACAAATTGAATAAAATCAAGAAGAACAACATTAACGAATGAGACTTTTCCTTTAGACTCTGCCATCTCCCAAATCTTATTCCATGTACCATAGCCATTTATATGGTTCTATGGTTTCACTTGGAAGATATTGTATCAATAGAAACATCTCAAGATTTCTTGTTTATTGTTAGCAAGCATCATGCTTTAGTGTGCTACTTAATTACTTACGCATACAACATCTATCAAATTAACTTGCAAAGTTGCAAGCCACCCACCTTTACCCAAGAAATGGAGGTAGTCTTTAAATTCCAATTTCTTGTTTATGAGAATTCTATTTCTACCTTTTGGTTTAGACATGAACCATATGTTTCATAATCAAATTTGCGGATCAAGGTTATAAAACTGTTCTAATAATTTGCTCTTACATATTATATTGCAGTAATGTACACCCAAGCTAGCTTTAGAATTCCCTTTAGTACACAATAGCAGTATTGCATCTTTACAAAGCAAATGTATTACTTGATCTTATTTGAAGCTACAAATACATCCATAATCCTGTGAGGAGATCAACCTAGACATCTATCCATGAAGAGTAAGAAGCCTATATGCCGTACACTTCATACTGCTATTGAACTTCCATGCATTGGGACTTCTAATTGTTTTGTTGCTTGATCAAGAGGCATGGTTAGCTTTATAGAAGATGATATGCATCGGCAACCCTATCACCAAGGAAAACAAAAACCCGAGAGAGAAGTATAAGGGAAATAAGTGAAGCATTTAGATAATTAGAAGACTGAAAAAGCTTGTTCAATGTATACTTCATCTTGGTGGATCAATCTTTAGGAACTACATTCCTCTGTCAGCTACCTAAAATCATTGCTCTCTTTAAGGAAATTATGGTTTAATAATTTGCTGGGGAAACTTCATAAAAAAATACACGGGACATAAAAATAGTTTACAAATAATTTGAATCAACAACTTCTATTGTTAGTCAACTTATTGATATATTCAACACAATACTTACCTTTTGGCATGTTTTTCAAGTTGCTTCTTTTTTTTGGGGAGAAAAAAGAATAGCAAATAGAGGTAACAACACTAAAAAAGAGCACGAACTTACTATTACTGAACAAAAGGTTTAACAGAGAGGTCGAAAACACTTAATATTTTCAAAACTCGATTCTGTTCAGAAAAAACTTTCATACAAATAGATAATGGATTTTAAATACCAAAAAAGGTCCATGTGTTTTTGTATTGTACCACTCTGCTTTTACCTATGCAGTGATTTTTGCATCCCCAAGTAATACTGTAGTACAATCAGTACGGCCTTGGCCACATAACACTACCAAGATAATAAGACTTGCAAAACTATAAGAATTCTAACAACAATTATATTACAAACGAATTCGAACAAAATGTAGCGAAAGCTAGATTTTAGTCAGAGTTAGTTGAATACTTTTAATGAGGAGAAATTAAAAGCTTCATTAAGTGCAATAACTCAAAGCAAAGCAGAATAAAAATATATTAGTAGATGAGATATTTTCACCTAAAAAATATATTAAAAACCATTAATCCAATTTATGTTGGGTTGACTGATAACTAAAACAATTATTCAAGAGCCGGTCAGGAGAAGACATGAGGCAAAACCAAGCAGGCATTTCTATATTTTGTTATCATCATTTTTAAGGGGAATAGATTTTGGACCTGGCATCTCTAACATATCAAGAGTCTCAATGTGCTTCAAAACTTTCTTAACCTTTACTTTATTCTTTTCAAAACTTAAATGACATAAATATCAATTGAATTGTTAGAATGCAGTTTTGAAAATCAAGAGTTACCTGCTCTTTTATCTTTGAGACAACATTGAACAATCGCTGATCAAATTTCATGCAAGAGCTTAACAGGAATCATCAAGGGGGTGACCAAGCTTCTTCTCTTCCTCTTTGTCAAGTTCCTTGAGTCAAAAAATCGTGTCAATCCTCTGTCTCATGATCCTATATTCCTTCGCAAGCTTCTCCATATTGTAAACCTCAGGGTTTTTCTTGCGCAACTGATACATCTATGCTCCCTCGTTGTCCTTCAAGTACGATCCTCTTGCACCAAATTCACACACCTGAATTTCATTCCAAGAAAAAGGATCTCCAGCAGAAAATCATTCAAAGTTGGAACTGACAAACTTATTCTTCATCACTTATGAAGAATTAAGAATCCAAGATAATCATTCAAAGTTGTGATCAAAACTTCATTATTTGCAATGTATGGCATTGATCTCGATACAAAATCAGAAAGTTCTGAAGGATCAGATAAACTCGGACCTTTTGAGTTTGTAATAATTTTGCCAAAATGCAAAAGTATATTTGGGGGATAGGGGGCTAAAAATTATCAGATGCAACCCACAGTCCATTTCGGTACCTAACAAAATTCATGTATCATACTTAATGAACCTTAAAAATCATATCTTTATTTATTTATTAACTTATTTGGCATTAAAAAAATATGGTCTGCATTTGTTAATCATTCATAATTCACAATTCCATAATGATTTAAAATAGCATACCTTCATATGTTTCTTGATGTATCTAAACTAAGTACATACCCAAACTAACATCTCCAGGACTTCCATCCCATATTTCCATCAATTAATAGGGAATACTTGTTTGCATATCAAAAACCACAAAAAAAAAAAGATTCTATCTTGCTACAAAAATCATGTCCAGAAGTAACACATGCCAAGGAAAATATTCACCTACATACATGAGTGAAGTAGCTTAAAATAACAGGAAGAAACTGCACCTTGTCAAAAAGAAAGGCATATCACAAAAATAGTAAAAGAAGAGCAAAACACACATTATTGGTTCAATGATCATCAGAAATTTGATAGCAAAATCATGAAACAGATCCCACAAGTGATTGTCTGGAGATTGATTTGCCAGTGTTTAGTTAATGACGACACAACATTCACCTGATAACATAAAGTAATTTGGGATACCACTTGGAAAGAAAACGATACGTAATGAATCAAAGGGGAACTCTATTATCCTATAGACCTTGGAGCACAACAAATAAAACAAAACTTGATGCCACATACAGACCTTTAAAGGTGCTCGTTGTTGCATTATAGCATTAAAACTTAAAAGGTCAAAATATTGCTGCCACAAATACACAACATTGATGCCACATACACAATATGGACAGCGAGACTATAATATACACAGGCATCTTTATCTTCTTCCCCATATATATATATATATATAAACAAAAGTCATTGAAAAGTGAACACACATATCTCACAGGCAGACATCAGTGTGTATCAAATCTAGAAGATTTGCCTTTCTAGATGGTGGGGAACTTCGAAATGCAGCTCTGTGTTGTTTTCCCATTAGACAATCAACACATTTTCCCAATGATGTACTTGTCATTTCTGGCAAGAGATTCTTCTTGGAAAGAATCCTGAGACCCTTTTCACTCATGTGGCCGAGCCGCTTATGCCATAGCTCGGTTGGAACTTCTTTCTTGTTGGTATTTACTTCTCCTCTACATAACTTGGCTTATGTTAAATAGAGAGAAGTATCTTTCTTGCCCTTTGCTACCACCAGGTTTCCTTTGGTGAGCTTCCAATTTCCTTCACCAAAATAGCTATTGTAGCCATCATCATCAAGTACTCCAGTGGAGATCAAATTGAGGCGTATATCAGGAACATGCCTCACATCTTTCAAACATAACCTGCATCCAAGGTTAGTTTCTAAATAAATGTTGCCGATGCCAATAATTGTGGATGCATCATCATTTCCCATCCTCACTCGTCCAAAATCACCCTGAGTATAGGTTGAGAAGAACTCCCGTTTTGAGGTGACATGGTAGGAAGCACCTGAGTCAACTACCCAGGTAGAGTCTTGACATGCAAGATTGACATAATCTGCATCTCGAACAATGGTAACATCTTCGGTGACAGTTGCGGTGTCATTTGTTCGGCTTTCTACTTCCTGTTTATTTAACTGTTTCAACTTTCGGCACTCTCGAATAAAGTGCCCGGGAAGGCCGCAGTGGTGACACTTCTTATCATACCTCGATCTGGACTTTGATCGTCCTCTTTGCCAGTTTTGGCTTTGAGAGCTTCTACCTTTGCTTCTTCCACGTCCTTCTTGCTTGCCTTGTTTTTCTGTGACAAGCGCTTCAGATTCAGGATTATATCCTTCATCTTTTCGTTGAGACTCCTCGTTCAACATCCTATCCTTTACCATATCCATGGTAAGCTTGCCTTCGAGGCGGAGTTCTTGGTGACACAACTAAGGTGTCTGACTTTTTGGTAGAGAACTTCGGCATCAGCGGTGCTTGTAACTCATCGTCGATGGTCATCTTCATCGAAGTTGAGTTGATCTACAACGCCTTGGAACTCACTCATGTGTTCAGATACATCGCTACCGTCTTTGTACTTTAGGTTGACTAATCGTCGCATCAGTTGGCTTTGTTACGTGCGGTTGTTCTTGCATACATTTTCTCCGACTTTTGCCAAAGAGCATGAGCATCATGTTCATTAGCAAAGTTTTGAAAATGCTCTTGTCAATCCATTGACGGATTTGAGCAAAGACACTTCCGATTCAAAGACGACCCGGTTGTCCGATGTCTTTGGTCGAAGCGTCGGTTGGTTTTTTCGCTTGCCGCCTTATCATCCGACGGAGTTGTTGTTGTAGTTGTTGCTTTCTCCTTCGTCATCACGATCGGCTTCCATAGATCTTTAATGTATAAAAGATCTTCCATCTTTGGCTTCAGATTGCATAATTAAATGCGATCGACTTTATCATATTGCCGGTGCTCTCCTCCATTTTGATGGCAGTCAACAAGTTTCGTTGTGCTTGAAACGGCAATGAATAGTGACCGGTGAATAATTCTTTTCTGATGTGGAAGATCAGACAAAGCTGCAACCACAGAGCATACTAAGAATTTTCCACAGACGTAGCTCTAGATACCACTTTGTTGGGAAAAACTGTGTTGTAAGTGAGATAAAATGAATTTTTTCCGAACCCCAGGATAATTTCCCAAACCAAATAGATGAAAATAACGCCAAAGATTTTAGCGTGGAAAACCCTCCAAAATTGAAGGTAAAAACCACGGGACCCGTAGGCCGCTTAAACTTCCACTATAACAATAATGGGATTACAAACTTCACCCTTAGGTGATCTCTCAAAAATAATACAATAAAATTGTACTCTCAATTTGTGGCTAAAACTCTCACAAATTGGCTCTCTAATTTTTTCTCTTAGAAAAAAAAATTCTCTAAGGCGCTCTCTAATTTTCTCTCACGCTATTTTCTCTGTGAGGCTTTTCTTGCAACTCTCGTTCTTTTCCTTTTCTGTAATGCTTGAATGTCTCATGCACATCTCTATTTATAGGAGAGTTTGGACCAATTGCAATTGGTTGGCAGTTGAGAAATAAATGCACCGTGTGGAATTTTTTTTTTTTTAGCACACACTGATATTGTGTTGAAGTTAAGCACCGAACAGTTGAAGAAAATGGCACTGCTCACGTTTTGCTAATAATGCTTTGAAAAGTCAAAGCTAATTGGCTGGAATGCCAACAGGTATATATATACAACAGCAACACTGCTCATATCTCTCAGGCAGAGAGGTATATATTCACAATCACATCATTTACAGAACCATATAATGAGCTCAAACACAATCAAACGAACTCCTATCAAAATATCACCTAGAAAAAAAAACCAAATTTTAAAACATGAGTTTATGACACAAAAAAAAAAGAGTTTCAGACACAACAATCATCACCAAGGAATATATAGTGATAAATCTATCCGGGTTTTGCCATGTACAGTAACACCTTCATCTTGTTGTAAGTTCACCAAATAATGAAATTGTGTCAAGTGTCAACACAGTATACCACTTCATCGTGCGAATATGAGTTGTTTATTAATGTGTCAGCGTTACAGATTCGCACGACTAACCTCATTAATAAACAACACAGTATACCACTTCAACTTTTTTTCCTACTATGATCAATTCACATGGTTCTATTTTGCTTACAGCTTCAGAACATGCCAACATGCTATAAAAAACAAACAAATTTTTTTCCCATCGGGGTATAGAAGAGTATACACAGGAAATCCTTGTAACAAAACAGAGGTGAAATTGAATTCAAATAATGAGGTAATACACGCTGGCTCAGGAACAAGAGAGAAAAACTCTCTAACTCAAAATACTCAATTTCTCATAAACTTCAAGATATCCAATACATGGAGGAGAGTGGCCTTTTATACTAATCCTAGAGGCCTTAGGTAGATGGATACAGTTGTAATACAAAAGAAAATACATGTGAATGCTAGTTGTATAAAAATGCAAGTTGTCAACAATAGTGGCTTTGAGTTGAAAATGATGAGTCTTCATATGGAGGGGTTGGCGGTGGTGCATGCACATGGAGGGGTTGGTGGTGGTGCATGCCTGGCTTCTAGATGCATGCCAATGTATCTGTATCATACTCCCCGGGTTGGATAGAACTCGTCCTCGAGTTTAGATCCGCTTCATTATCTAAATATGATGAAAGATCAGCGACATTGAAAGTTGTAGAAACACCATATGATCCTGGTAGTTCTATCTTATAAGCATTGTCATTGATTTTCTGCATGACTCGGAATGGTCCATCAGCTCTTGGGGACAACTTAGCATTTGGTTGATTTGGAAACCGTTCCTTCCGTAGGTGAATCCATACCAAATCTCCAATTTTAAAAATTTGTCGCTTTCGATGTTTGTCACGCTGAGATTTGTACCTTGAATTCTGTTTGCGAATCCGCTCTCGAACTTGTTCATGCAGTTTCTTGATCTCCTTTGCTCGATTATCTGCATCTGAACTAAACTGTTGCTTGTCTGTTGAAGGAGTTATATCAAGTGGACTCAACGGACGAGTGTCATAGACTACTTCAAAAGGACATTTTTCAATGGCTTGATTAATTGAATTGTTGTAAGCAAATTCAACTTGTGCAAGAATAAGATCCCACTGTTTCAGATTTTTACCAACAAAACTTCGAAGTAGATTTCCCAAAAGCCTGTTGACGGCCTCTGTTTGTCCATCTGTCTGGGATGATCGCACTCTTGAATCAAGTTTAGTTCCCATTTTTTCCACAAGGTTCTCCAAAAGTGGCTTAAGAACTTTACATCTCAGTCGGAAGTTATGGTTTTTGGAATTCCATGAAGACGAACAATTTCTTTGAAATACAGATCAGCAACTTGAACAGCATCATTGGTCTTCTGGCAAGGAATGAAATGGGTCATCTTTAAAAATCTGTCTACCACAACCATGATGGAATCTTTCTGACGTTGAGTTCGTGGGAGTCCTAGAATGAAATCCATGCTAACATCTTCCCATGGTGCTTCTGGAACTGGAAGTGGCATATATAATCGATGTTTGGCCTTTAGACTTGGCCAAATGATGATTCTACATCTTTGTATATGTCGGTTGACATCTCTTTCCAGTCTTGGCCAATAGAAATTCTCTTTTACTAAAGCCACAGTTTTATCTCGTCCAAAATGACTTGCTAATCCTCCATCATGTGTTTCCCAAATAATAGCTTCTCGTAGCGAGCATTGAGGAATACACAAGGTCTTTCCTTTGAATAAAAATCCCTCATGCTTATAGTAGTCTTGTGAAGAATGAAACTTCGGTGGCATTCCAAATTTTCTGGAGGTCGGGATCATCCTGGATACAACTCTTTAATTGTTTCAAAGCCAACTACTTTTGTTTGTAGGGTGGAAAGTAGAGTATGACGCCATCGAGGGCATCTGCTACAATATTTTGAACTCGACCTTATGCTTGATCGAGAAAGGAAAAGGTTTGTAAATACTCACTCAAGCGGCATGTCTGTGACTAATCTTCTGTTGAGAGTTCAAATGCTTTAAGGCTTCATGATCGTAATAAAGAATGAATTCCTTATTCAACAAGTAGTGGCTCTAATGTTGCAAAGCACGAACAATTGCATAGAACTCTTTATCATATGTAGAATATCGAGTTTAGCATTGTTGAGCTTCTCACCGAAGAAGGCTATGGGATGACCTTCTTGATTTAGAAACGACACCAATTCGGTGTTGGGCGCCACGGCTAACCGAACACTTGATCAAAATTGGGAAGGGCTAACACCGGTGCTTCACCAAATGTTTCTTGATTCGTCAAAACTTTTACGTGCGACCTCTGTCCATTGAAACTTGTCTCCTTTTATGCAATCTGTGAGTGGAGCGGCAATTGAGTGAAGTTCTTGATGAATCTTACGTAAAGGAGGATAATCCATTGAAACTTCTCACCTCACGGATTGATTGTGGGACAGGCCGGCTATTGATCGCTTCTATCTTTTACGGATCAACTTCGTATGCCTTCGGATGTGATGATATAACCAAGAAAAGTAACTTTGTTGGTTAAGAAAGAACATTTTTTCAAGTTGGCATAGAGTTTCTGTTCACGAAGAGTCCGTAGCACTTGCCGAAGGTGCTCCAAGTGTTCTTCTTTGTCCTTGCTAAAAATCAGAATGTCATCAAAATAGACGACGACAAATTTACCAATAAAGGGTCGAAGGACTTGATTCATCAGGCGCATGAATGTACTTGGGGCATTGGACAACCCAAAAGGCATAATAGTCCATTCATAAAGGCCATCTCTGGTTTTGAAGGCAGTCTTCCATTCATCTCCGGGCCTTAGCCTGATCTGATGGTATCCACTACGAAGATCAATCTTTGAAAAGATAGTGGCACCATGTAACTGATCCAATAAATCATCAAGTCCGGGTATGGAAACCGGTACTTGATGGTAATCTTGTTGATGACTCGACTATCAACACACATTCTCCGACTTCCATCTTTCTTGGGCACTAGGATTGCGGGGAGCAGACAAAGGGCTAATACTTTCTGTATCAATCCTTTTTTTAACAATCCTTCAACTTGGCGCTGGATTTCAGCATGCTCCTGGGGACTCATTCTGTAAGCTGGTCTATTGGGAATGACTGCTCCGGGAATGAAGTCAATGGCGTGCTGGATGTCTCGTATTGGTGGTAGTCCAGCTGGAACTTCTTCTGGTATAACATCTGGAAACTCTTCAAGTAGCTGTTTAATTTCCACTTGAATGGTAGTCTCGTTATTTGACTCAAACAGTAGAATATAGCTCATGGTTTGAACTTCTTTTGCAGTTTCTTTGAGTTGTTCCTTTGTGACTAAGGACACCAATGGTTTGGCTTCTTTCTTGCCTTTATCAAGCTCATTCGGCGGTAAAGGAGTTAGCTTGATCTTTACTCCATCTTTGACAAAGGAGTAGGTGTTGGTATAACCGTCATATAGTGCATGACGATCATATTGCCAGGGTCTTCCAAGGAGGAGATGACAGGCATCCATAGGTACAACATCACACCAGACTTGATCCTGGTATTTCTGGCCAATGGAAAAGGTCACAAGGCATCGCTTGTCAACTTTCACTTCACTTCCTTTGCTGAGCCAATGCAACTTGTAAGGGTGTGGATGTATCTGGGTTGGTAGATCCAATTTTTCCACCATATAGTTGGAAACAACATTTTCACAACTTCCACTGTCTACAATAACGTCACAAACTTTTTCGGCAGAAGTGCAACGAGTGTGGAAAATATTGTGCCTCAACCAAGGTTCTTCCTTTGCTGATACTGTATGCAAGCTTCGTTTGATTACTAAGGATTCACCATGGTCAGCAACAGTGAGTTCTTCATCGTATATTGGATCTAACTCTTCTTCTCCTTCAGGTTCTACTTGAGCCTCCTCTTCTTCAGAAATTTCATAAGCTTCTCCTTTGATGATGGTAATGGTTCTCCTTGTCGGGCAGTTGGAGGCTATATGACCAAAGCCTTGGCATTTGAAACATTTGACGGCATTGGTTTTGTTTTCAGTGGTGGTTTGGCGGGAGGTTTACTAGATGAACTAGGTTGGTCGGGTGGGTGGTTTACGAGTGTAAGGTGGATTATTGGAGGAGAAGTTTACGTAGGTGGATCTCTGGACAATCGCTTCTATTCGTAGCAAGGCGAATAACATCTTCTAACGACCAATATTCTTTGAAGTTCAACACGATCAGCAATATCAGTGTTTATCCTCCAAGGTAACGGGCGATTGTTTGCTCCTCTTTCTCTTGTACATCACACTGCATCATCAGCTTCTCAAATTCTCTAGTGTATTCTTCCGCTGACAAATTCTTCTAACGAAGGTTCTGCAGTTGGATGAATTTGTCTTGATAATATTGAGGAGGTAAGAACATTCTGGTTAGCTCTCGCCGCATTTTTTCCTATGTCTTGATCTTGCTTTTCCCATCACGTTCTCGTCTCTTTTTAAGGTTTTCCCACCAAGTGGAAGCATATCTCTTTAATTTCACAGCAATAATCTTCACCTTCTTTTCTTCTGGAATCTCCTTGTATTCAAACACTCTTTCAACTGTTTGAAGCTAATCAACGAAGTCATCTGGGTGAAGTTTTCCTTCAAAGTCGGGAATATCAACTTTGATGTCATCATGTCTGACTGGTGGTCTCTGGGGACTTCGGGTTGATGAGGAATCACTGGAATATTCTTCCTCTTCTGAAGGCTGGTGGCGTTCCTCTAATAGGACCTGATGTGCCTGTAAAGCATCTTGTAATTCCTGAATTTGTCTTTGCATTTCTGCCATTTCAAGGTCTCGTAGAGGTTATCTTCGGGGAGGCATTTTGGACGTAGAATAAAATTGGTGAAGTACCGGGTTACCAGATTGGAGATTGTAGTTTTATAACTAGAACACCAAGGAAGTTCCCAGGAAAGAGAGGTGTCGCTAAGCGTACTTAATAACCTTGTTTTTCCTTAGCCAGACCTTTCTTAAAATGCACTTTTTATAATTCCACAATTTCTTTTCCAATAACAAAGAACAATTTGGTACTTTGTGTGGGAAAAATATAGAGGGGCAATTTTATAAATTTCACAAAAGTTTAGGGGTCAAATTACAATTCATCAAAAATTTAGGGCCAAATTACAATTTTTCAAAAGTTTAAGGGCTAAATTGTAATTTTCAAAAGAGTAGGTGCAAAAATGTAAATACTGCAAAGTATAGGGGCTTATCTATAATTTCAGTAACTTCAGACAGCGTGGATGTTGACTGGTCAAAGTGACGCGTGGCGATTGCTGGTTGGCTGACAGAATGACGTGGCTACTGAGGTGGCTACTGAGTCAAAGGTAGACTTTGACTGGTGATGTGGCTCCCTTGACACGTGGCGTGAAGAGAGTGCCTGAAGGTGACACGTGTCTGTGATGTGGAACGCTGACGTGGTCGTCTTCAACCTCAGATTTCCGGCAATGGTCTGCAACTCCGGCGCGGTGGTTCTGAAACACCGGCAGCGGCGGAACAGTTTCCGGCGAACTTTCTGGCGACGCTCGTGGAGGCGCGTGGAGGCTCCGTTGGCCTCGAAACTTGGGTTCCTAAGGTTTTTGGCCCTTCCGGACGCGATGGCGGCGTTAGTTTTGCGAAAAAATGGCCGTAAAGTGGAGTTTCTGGGCGGACAACTCTCTTGCTCACCTAAAACACTTAACTTTCCGTTGATTTTCTCACTCAAACTCAACTCCGGGATCTAAGAACTTGCTCTGATACCAAAATGGCTCAGGAACAAGAGAGAAAAACTCTCTAACTCAAAATACTCAATTTCTCATAAACTTCAAGATATCCAATACATGGAGGAGAGTGGCCTTTTATACTAATCCTAGAGGCCTTAGGTAGATGGATACAGTTGTAATACAAAAGAAAATACATGTGAATGCTAGTTGTATAAAAATGCAAGTTGTCAACAATAGTGGCTTTGAGTTGAAAATGATGAGTCTTCATATGGAGGGGTTGGTGGTGGTGCATGCACATGGAGGGGTTGGTGGTGGTGCATGCCTGGCTTCTAGATGCAGGCCAATGTATCTGTATCACATGCCCTATGGGCTCAGGCTATTTGTAAACCATTTGGCAATGATTTAGGCAATCTTACCTGACTTGAAGAAGGATTCCTGCAAAACCTTTTCCGTATGAAAAACTCGAAAGTAGAAAATGGTGATGGGTGGCTGCTGGTGAAAGAGATTGTGGATGGTAGCGATGGGTGTGCGCAGCGAAATTGTGTGGGTGGTGGTGGGCTGGGGCGTCGCAGTTGCTGGCGACAGAGCCGCTGCTGGTGAAGACGGCACCGTGCGGGTGGCTGGGTTTTGCATCTCTCTCAACCCTTTCAGCGTTAGGATTTTCAAAGTCACTCCCAGCATAGTCGAGAGAAGGAGAAGAAGCGTGCGTGCATGGGAAAAGTCTAAAAAGAAAGAAATTATGAAAGGTGAGAAAATGCATGGGAAATAGATAGATTTCGGTAGACGATGGCATGGAAAAAAAGAGTTCATTTATTAGCGGATGATAGTTTATGCTTTTTTTAACCACGTTTGCAGTCACCAAATTGAATGTTTCATGACCCATGCCGCTGGATGCTAAAAAAACATGCGGATATATGTTGTGTGATTTTTAACTTGTTCATTCAGCCCCCAAATTGAATGCAGGGGAAGGCCTGACTGTTATGTTATCAATCAATTTTTTTTGTTAAAAAAAGGTGCGCATGGTAAAGATACATGCATGAGACCATTAGTAATTAGATGGTGTACATTATTCATTATTAATATATTATCTTATTATTCATACATGACTCATATTTCTAATTAAGAAAGTTTTAATGAAGAGTGTCCAAGAAGTGACTCATTCAAAAAGTGACACTTGTCAAAACTTTTTCTGGATGTAGCCTTGTTTTATTATTATTATTATTATTATTATTATTATTATTATTATTATTATTATTATTATTATAAATGGACTGGACTGGTATGTAACAAAAGCGGTATGCTAAGTCCAACTTCATCACTCTTTAAGAGAAGGAAATCAATGTGCTGACTTCCTTGCTAAGCTCGGAGCCAGAAGTAGTGATGCCCTCGTGGTGTTACATGATCTTCCTGCAGGGATGAATAGCTCGCTGTTAGCAGATGCTTTAGGCATTTTCTTTGTGAGACCTTAGGCTTTCATGTGGGTCTCGTTTTTTCTTTTTCCCTTTTTCGGTTGTAACAAAAAAAATACCAGTTTTTTTGCACACCCCTAGGAATGTTCACGCTCCTCGGAAAATCAGGATCAAATGTGGTTGATGTAGCCTAAATCGTGGTCACTTTGCGGTTGCGGAGACCCCAAAAACCTTATTATCGTGGCCCGAATCGCAATTGCAGACCACGTTTTAAAACCTAGATTGCTGTTACTTTTATTATGGACATGAGTGGTACTATTGATTTTAGACTACATGGTCGAAAAGCTTGGCATAGAACCAAGGAAAACTGATGATTTGTGCAACCTCCTTTACAAGAACTATGCAACCTCCTTTACAAGAACTATGGAACCACTTTAGTAGGCCTAAGGGTATGATTTCCTAGTGTCCTTATGATTGCCAGTTAAATAAGGTTTCACCGGTAAATTTTGAAAATGTTGATAACCTATTTATTGTTATTTGTTTCATTTTCTATTCAGGCAATTGGATATGACTTTGATTATGATGAATATCACAGGTACCTTTGCTTTTTACTATTATCCCATCTCTTTCAAGTTGCTATGTCTTTATTTTGAAATGGTGAAATCGATTTTTTGAATTATTGTCCATGGATGTCAGCTCGGTAGTAAGAGCTTAGCCTTGTAATCCTAAGGGACACGGTTCAAATCTCATCGGGGACAATTGTACTCTTTTCGTTACCCAATATAAGCAAAAAAAAAAAGATCTTTTGAATTACTACTTACAGTTTTGTTTATGGAGATTACCTTATGAGAACTTAAAACCAGACCTAGTTCTAAGGAACCTACTGCTAAGCCTCCCCTACAGGAAACTCGTAAATTGTTTATAGTCAAAATTCAAGTGCATAATCTAATATGCCCTCCATTGCTGTTTGTTAAAATATCAAGAAATTATCATCATCATATCTTAAAAATATTCCAAAATAGAGCGTGTTTGATTCAGTGTATGTAGAATTTTCTATGGAGAGTGAAATTGGGAATAGCATGTTGGATCAAGCGCTTACCACTCGGCCAAAAGCTATAGCTTTTAGCAAGGGCGCAACTTTATTTCCTTAAGGATACTCAGAACCGCATCAAGCTTAAGGGGCTGCGCCCATTATAGGCGCCATGGGTTGGGATGTTAAGCCCATCGAATCCTAAGGGTGACGCTGACCAATAAAGCCAACAATCTCCCCCCCTGTGTCACCCGGGGGATTCAAACCCATGACCTTGCTCTGATACCACTTGTTGGACCAAATAAATTAATATGTAATAGTTCAAGTGGTCTTTCTGCAGAGACTATGTTTTTGGAGTGAAAGCTAGATTTGACTTGTTTTCCTTGAATACAAGCTTCACAAATTCTATCCTTTTCAAATTTGATTTTAGGCAATCCATTGACGAGTTCAAATCTGGATAATTTCGAAATAGTGTTCATGCTTGTGTGACCTACTCTTCTGTGCCATATCCATTTATCATTTTCAAAAGAAACAAAACATGTTTCTTCTGAAAGGTCCTCTAAACAGATACTGTACAAGTTTCTGGTTCTAATACCAGTGAAGAGTATGTTTCCAGAGGAAGTTTCCTTAATAATGCATGAGTTAGATTTAAATAAAACTTCGCTGCCATTGTCAGTCAACTGACTCACACTTAGGAGATTATGTTTAAGACCATAGACATATTGAACATTCTTTATTTGGGCAGAATTCTTCTTAACTACTGTGCCTGTACCTTTTATCCAACCTTTTTCATTATTTCCAAAGGTGACACAGCTCCCATTCTTCCTCTCCAATGAGAGAAAGTTACTTTGTCGTCACATGTGTCTCAAGCATACCCATCGCCTAAGAACCACAACTTTTGTTTGATGCCCAGAGGCGCCCTGCATCGATATGAGCAATGATTTAGGTACCCATATAGCTTTGGGTCCTTGATGGTTAGTGTTCTTCCTAAAGGAAGATTTTCTTCTTTTCAAACATTCAGAAATATCATGCCCAAGATTTTTGCAGTAATTGCATTGTTTAAACATTTTTGATTTGGGAACAAATACATTTTCAAAAATTGGTTTGTGCTTGGGTGTATACCCAATCCCTGTCTTTTCAAATCTGTTTCCATGACTCCCCATGATTTTCTCAAAGGTTTCAGTGTTATGCAAAAACATTTGCAGATCAGCAGTTAATTCATTTACCCTTTTTCTAAGTTCCTCATTTTCCTTTTGGCATTTAACCTCAGCAACTCTCTGTATTTGTATCTCAGGAGCCTAACTACTTAATTTTTGATATTGATCAGAGAGTTTATAATGAGATTGTCGCAAACAATGAATGGTTTTAAGAAGACTTTCATTTTGTGTAAGAAGTTCTTCATTGTTTTTCTTAACCTCACATAACTGAGTTTTGAAAGTCATGCATCTTTGTGATAAAATGTTTGAATCATTTAAAAGATTATCAAAAGCAAATTGTAGCTCTCTGCACGAATTGCAATTTATGGATTCAGAGTCAGTTACCTCTTCTTCCTCAACCTCAGAATTTGCCATGAGAGCAAAGTTTGCTTGGTCTTCTTCTTGTTCAGAGGAGGTTTCATCTGAGTCATCCCATAGTGCCATCATAGCCTTTTTCTTTGGAGAGAATTTTTTGTTTTGCTTTTTGAGTTGAGGACAGTCTATCTTGAAGTGACCAGGTTTATTGCATTCAAAGCATATTGGATGAGAGTTGCTTCCTTCACCCTTTTGAAATTCCCTTCTTGTTTGAGGAAATTTTCTCAATTTTCTGTTTCTGAGCATCCTCTGGATCCTCCTTGAGATGAGAGCAAGTTCATCTCCATTTTCTGAGTCCTCATTCTCACTTTCATCACTGTAGGCCTCTTCTTCTTTTGCTGCTTTGAGAGCTGCAGATTTTGATGACTATGATGGGCTCTTTCCAGACTTGTGAGAGGCTTTCAGTGCAACAAGCTTTCCTTTCTTAGGATGAATTTCCTCCATAATTTCTTGTTCATGAACCTTTAGTGACCCAAGTAACTCATCCATTCTCAGAATGGATAGATCTTTAGCTTCTTGAATTGCTGTTACTTTAGGCCTCCAAACCTTTGGCGGTGCTTCTCAAGATTACCTTCTACGACATTCTCTTGATTTGTAAACACTTTTCCCAGTGATTTCAAGTCATTTGTGATTATTGTGAATCTATTGAACATTTCTTCAATGGATTCATCTTCACCCATTTTGAATAACTCGTACTGATGAACAAGAATGTTTATTTTTGCCTCTTTTACCTGATCAGTACCTTCATGTGCAGTTCTCAGAGTGTCCCACATTTCCTTTGCAGTTTCACATCCAACAATCTTATCATATTCACTTCTGCCAAGGGCACAAGGATACTCAGAACCGCATCAAGCTTAAGGGGCTGCGCCCATTATAGGCGCCATAGGTTGGGATGTTAAGCCCATCGAATCCTAAGGGTGACGCTGACCAATAAAGCCAACATAGCATTCCCATGCTTAATATACCAAGTTTTGAAAAAATATTATTAATTCCAATACAACAAATTATACATGTTTACTTGGCTGAAGAACCTACGGTCTTAACTTCTAGGCTTTATTGCATTTTTTGTCTTCTAGGTATCGCGATTGTGCAATTTTGATCCCTCGTGTTCTAATTGAGCGGATTTCAGTTTCGATCCCAATCTCTCTGCAAGATTTACTTGAATCTCGATTGTGCATCTATGTTTCGTGCTCTTCTATGTTTCTTGATTTTTTCCGTTTTCTGATTTAAGAGAGCAGTTTCTTGTTTCACTACATCAGGATTCCTTTTATGTGTTGCTCTATTCTGGTTCTTTGGTTCAGATCTGGTTCCAATCTCTAATTTTCAGTTCTAGCATTTTTGTTCTCTCTGATGTTTCAATCTCAGTTTCGTTTTTGGACTTGTGCTGAAGCTCTTGATTACCGCGTGAAACTCTGTTTCTGTGCAGTCTCTTAGACTTGATTGCTATGTCAGATTTCTCGAGCTTTGTGGTTCATTTACACATTTCTTGGCCTCGGAGTTGCGTTTTGTGTATTCACTTGTTTAATGGCATAGAGAGAGAGAGAATCGAGGATTTGTGTTGCGATTTGGATGTTCACACTATCAAATCATGTACAACTCATGATTGGTTGATTCTTTTGTTTCTTGTGATAATTGATGTCGTGTTGAATATAATAGAGCCATTGGACTATTTCAATAATAGGAATTGTTGCCACTTATTGTCATTCTTCGTTTAATGTTTCATCGTTTGCTGTCATAGTGATAGTAATCGAAAGGATGATTATGACTTTTAATTAACATGCCATATTGGGCCTTCTATTTTGTGTACTTTGCTGGTGGTGGTTCAATTGTCTATAATTTCGATTGTGATCTTTGAATATTTTAGTGAGCCAATAACCACAAGTGGTTTGTGGAAAGTACTCTTTGAAGCCAGACTGAACTTGTCTTTGTTTTACTGAATTTTTTGTGATGTATGCTTCTGTTTTGAGTGGTTAAGGATCATCTTTACCTTCTTCTCTTAATTAATGGTCAAGCATTTTTCATTGATTTATGCATCTGCTAAGTGGTTAAAATTTGATGTATAGTTTCTGCTTGGTGGTTAAGTCTTGCTTGCCTAATTTGGCTTTTGGTGGTTGCTCGCAATGTTCAGGTTCATGATTCTGTTGACGTGAGTGCCGTGGAGATGCTGGAAGAAGTTCGAAGGGGTCAAGAACTAGGTCGAAGACTTCTTTGAGTGATGTGATTACGACTTGTTCGTTATACTTTTCATTAGTGATTGTTCTTCTTTTTTACGTGGATTGTACTGCTCATAACAACCTACAACTGCTAATTAATCTGCGCTTCCAGCTTGTGGGGGGTCGGGCTGGAAATGAGTCGAGCTAAGTCAAATTTGATTTAGCTCAGCTCAACTTATTTATTTAACGAGCTCAATTTTCAGCTCAAGTTCGGTTCATTTGGTTCATGCACCAAGTTCAACGAGCTAATTATCGAGTCGAGTCTTATCGAGTTCAGCTCATTTATTTAACGAGCTAATACGGGCAAGTGAGATTCTTTAACACATGAGCAATCATTTCTCATATTTGGAAGGAAATATTTAACAACACTCTGTACAATGTGTTTCATTCTTCGATCTATCTTTTCTTTATATTTTTTGTTGAAATCTTTGTGTGTGTGTGTGTGTGTGTGTATATATATATATATCGAGCTGACTCATTAACCAAACGAGTCGAACTATGCATAGCTCAGATTCGGCTCATTTGGTTCATGAACCAAGTTCAACGAGCTAATTATTGAGTCGAGTCTTGAACTATGTTCAAGCGACTCGACTCATTTCCAACCCTAGTGGGGGGTTATTAAAGATACAAATTGTTGTTATATGGACCGGATTTGGTACCAATATCACAATTATTTCCCTATTCCTCTCTTTCCCTATTTTTGCTTTTCCTATTTATTTTGTTTCCTTTCTTTCCTTGTTGTCTTAATTAGGATTGTAATAAATCTGGTTCAATATCAATTTGATATTTGACCAGATTCTAGGTCATTTATTTCTCCTTTGATTCAACAGGTTGGTTTCTAAGTCTAGAACCGATTCTGCCTATATTTAGCCTTGTACTCCATCGTATTATTCAAGAGAGAATAAAGTTAATTTCCTCTCTGCACTTTTATGGTATCAGAGCACAACGCTCTTAACCTTGTCTTTTCCAATGGTGAAAACCGCGATGATAGGAGCACACACCAAACCCTCCAACAGTGACGAGGAAGACGTACAGGTCGAGAAAGTCGAGGAGGTGGCTCAAGTCGAGTCTCAAACCTACTCCACTGAAAACCTATCGAAACTTCTCAACCTCCAACTCATGGTACACAAGCTCAACGACAAAAACTACCTTGAGTGGGCACAGTCAGTGAAGTTGGCAATGGAAGGGAAAAGCCGATTGGGTTACTTGATAGGACAAGTCAAGCAACCAGCAAAAGATGATCCAATATGGAAAAAATGGAAGGCTGAGAACTCTCTCATCATGTCATGAATAATCAATTCCATGGACCCAGCCATTGGCAAACCCTACCTTTTTTTATCAACTGCACAAGAGGTATGGGAGGCTGTGAAGGACTGCTACTTTGATTTAGAGAAATCTTCTCAAATCTATGACTTAAAGACTCGGTTGTGGCAATTCAAACAAGGAGACCGAGATGTTACTACTTATTACAATCTAATGCTAACTCTATGGCAAGAGTTAGATCAATGCTATGGAGAAGAATGGGAGAACCCCAAGGATGCTACGCGGTTCAAGAAGAGGGAAGAAAATGACCGCGTTTATATGTTTCTTGCTGGCTTGGATCATAGTCATGACGAGGTAAGGGGAAGGGTTCTTGCTCAAAAGCCCTTACCCTTCATTCGAGAAGTATTTTATGAGGTTCAGCGTGAGGAGGCCAGAAGAAGGGTCATGTTACATGCCCCAGAATCATCTACCACGCAGCAAATAGAAGGATCAGCCCTTACCACAAAGGGCTTCGATTCTAATGGAGGTAGGAGAAAGAAATCTTAGTGTGACCACTGCAAGAGGCCATGGCATACAAAGGAGACATGCTGGAAAATTCATGGGAAACCAGCAAAATTGAAGAAAAAATTAAGTAGAGAAGGCATTGCTTTTCAAACCAGTATTAAGGAGACTAAGGAGCAATCATCTTCAACTGAAACATCTCTTTTCACTAAGGAACAAATGGAGCATCTACATAAAATGTTTCCCCAAAAAATGACAACTACTCCTTCTTGCTCTTTCGCCCATAAATGTACTCACCCCATTACTTCCCTCTGTCATACTAAAAATAATTTAAAACCCCTCTGGATCATAGATTCAGGGGCCACTAACCATATGACAGATTGTTCAAAACTTTTTTCTTCCTATAGCTCTTGTGCAGGAAACAAAAAAATAAAGGTTACAGATGGTTCTTTTTCTGCAATTGCTGGCATTGGATCCATCCCTCTGTCTTCTTCTTTAACCTTACATAATGTCCTTCATGTGCCAAATTTATCTTGCAATTTACTTTCTGTTAGCAAAATTACCCTTGATTTGAATTGTCATGGTGTATTTGACTCTTCCAGTTGTAAATTTATGGATTTGATTTCGGGGAGAATGATTGAGAATGCTAGAGAAATTGATGGACTCTACTTGTTTGAAGATGACAAGGAATTGGGAAGACAAGTTCAGAATTTCTGTCTCTATTCTAGCCTTAGTTCTAAAGAAGACGAAGTTATGTTATGGTACTATAGGTTAGGCCATCCTAATTTCAATTATATGAAACATTTGTTTCCAAATTTCTTTAATAATAATAAAGTTATGTCTTCCTTAAATTGTGAAACTTGTCAATTAGATAAACATCGAGGTTCTTCTTACTTATCTCAACCTTACAAATCATTCAGCCCCTCCACAATCATCCATAGTGATGTTTGGGGCCCTAGTAGGCATCCAACACCTTCGGGTGAACGGTGGTTTGTCACTTTTATTGATGACCATATTAGGACTACATGGGTGTATTTGATGAAGGAAAAATCTAAAGTTGAGTCTATTGTGAAAGTTTTTTTTCAAAATGGTGACAAAACAATTTCAAAAGCAAGTTCAAATTTTTCGAAGTAACAACAGAAAAAAAAATTTAATAGAATTCTGAACAATTTTCTACTAGAAAATGGTATTGTACATCAAAGTTCTTGTGTAAACACACCCCAACAAAACAGGGTGGCAGAGAGAAAGAACAAACACTTGTTAGAAGTTTCTCGGGCCTTACTTTTTCAAAATGGTGTGCCCAAATACCTTCGGGGAGAAGCCATTCTTACAGCTGCCTATTTGATTAACTGTATGCTAAGTAAAATTTTAAATTTCAAAACTCCTTTGGAGGTAATCTTGGATAATTTTCTTGCAAATAGGCTGATGTCCATAATTCTCTTAAAGGTTTTCGGGTGCATTGTTTTTGTTCTTTCTCTCTGCCACCCAAAAAGTTGTAGAAGAAAGGAAATTAAGCCCATGAGCCAAGAAATGTGTTTTTATTGGTTATTCTCCCACATAAAAGGGTTACAAGTGTTTGGATCCTAACTCTCAGAAATTTTTTGTCATCATGGGTGTAACCTTTTTTGAATCTCAACCCTTCTTAAGTATGTGAAGATTCATTACAAACTAGTCAAGTTAATTCACCAATAGATGATTCTGAATTTTTTTCTAAAAATTTGATGGATGTTAATAAAGTATAAGGAGATGATATCAGCAATGATTCTCCTAGTAACAGTGATGGAAATAGAGATTGTAATGGCAGGACTGTGAAGACAACATAGTTCAAAATGAAGGAAACAATGAACCTTTAGAAAAAGGCAAAATTGAGAAAGAAATACACAAAGGCATAAAACCATTTGATAATGTCTTCACAAGACGGAAAAAGAACAAGGAAAATGAGTCCAAAGATCAATTTCTGCATTGCCATGAATCCGAGGAACCACAAGGTAAATGTCTTCCTGAACCTTTACAAAATACCATCATTGATACTGTTAGTAAGTCACCTATGTTAGACGATTCAGATCTTCCTATTGCCCTTAGAAAAGGTGTGAGGTCATGTACTAAACACCCTCTATCTAATTTTGTGTCTTATGAAAAACTCTCACCTTCTTTTCAAGCCTTTACTTCACAACTGTCATGCAGGGAAATTCCAAATAATATACAAGATGTTTTGAAGGTTCCCGATTGGAAGGGGGCTGTTTTAGAAGGAATGAGAGCTCTTGAAAAAAAATTAAGACATGGGAGATTGTGAAGCTACCAAGGGGGAAGAAAACAGTAGGGTGCAAATGGTATTCACCATCAAATACAACTTCGATGGTACTCTTGAAAGATACAAGCGTCGGCTAGTTGCTAAGGGCTATACCCAAACTCATGGCATTGATTATTCAGAAAATTTTGCACCAGTTGCAAAACTCAACACCATTAGAGTTCTCTTATCTTTGGCTGTAAATCTTGACTGGCCTTTACAGCAGCTAGATGTAAAAAATGT
This sequence comes from Calophaca sinica, assembly GCA_037113605.1. Classification (NCBI taxonomy): domain Eukaryota; kingdom Viridiplantae; phylum Streptophyta; class Magnoliopsida; order Fabales; family Fabaceae; genus Calophaca; species Calophaca sinica. Next base: position 21,929,227 of record CM073733.1, read on the forward strand.
TTTCCTAAACAGAAACTTAGAGGAAGAAGTTTACATGGATGCACCACCAGGCTTCCAACAAGGACTCTATCCTAAAGTATGCAAATTAAAGAAGGCCCTTTATAGACTAAAGCAGCCTCCCAGGGCCTGGTTTGAGAGCTTCGCTCAGTTTGTCAAGAAGCAAGGATACTTCCAAGGCCAAATAGATCATACAATGTTCGTGAAAAAACCAAATGAAGGGAAAATTGTTGTCCTCATTGTCTATGTGGATGACATCATCCTTACAGGTGATGATTTATAAGAAATGTGAAGGCTCAAACAAACTCCTTCCGCTGAATTTGAAATCAAAGATTTGGGGCCCTTGAGATATTTCCTTGGAATAGAAGTAGCAAGGTCAAAGAAAGGAATTGCGCTCTCACAAAGGAAGTATATCCTTGATCTCCTAAAGGAAACCGGTATGAGTGGGTGTAGACCAGCCGAGACACCCACAGATCCAAACAAGAAACTTGGAGATGGCAAGGAATGGGATCCTGGGGATACTACACGCTACCAAAGACTTGTTGGGAAACTCATTTATTGGGCTCATACAAGGCCAGATATTGCATTCCCCGTGAGTCTTGTAAGTCAATTTATGTACTCTCCTTATGAAGAACACCTTGAAGCAGTTTACAGAATTCTAAGGCACTTGAAGAGTACACCGGGTAAAGGGCTACTATTTAGAAAAACTACCCAACAATCTGTTAAGGCATTCACTGATGCTAACTGGGCAAGTTCCGTAATTGATAGGAGGTCCACTTTTGGGTATTGTACCTTTATATGGGGAAATCTTGTAACTTGGCGAAGTAAAAAACAAAGTGTTGTTGCAAGGAGTAGTGCTGAAGTTGAGTATAGATCGATGGCACATGGTGTATGTGAGCTGATTTGGTTGAAAAGAGTCCTTGAAGAACTTGGAATGGCTACTAAACTCCCAATGAAGTTGTATTGTGATAATAAGGTAGCAATTAGCATTGCCCAGAATCCTGTCCAGCATGATTGAACCAAACATGTGGAGATTGATAGACATTTCATCAAAGAAAAAATAGAGAACAAAACTATTTGCATGCTATTCGTCTCAACCTCACAGCAAGTAGCTGATATTCTCACTAAGGGACTGTTCAAAAACAACTTTGAATCACTTGTGAGCAAGTTGGACATGATAGACAACTATGCACCAACTTGAGAGGGGGTGTTGTGATATGGACCGGATTTGGTCCACCAATATCACAATTATTTCCCTATTCCTCTTTTTCCCTATTTTTGCTTTTCCTATTTATTTTGCTTCCTTTTTTCTTTTTTGTCTTAATTAGGATTGTAATAAATCTGGTTCAATATCTATGTGATATTGGACCAGATTCTAGGTCATTTATTTCTGATTCAGCAGGTTGTTTTCTAAGTCTAGAACCGATTCTGCTATATTTAGCCTTGTACTCGATCGTATAATTCAAGAGAGAATAAAGCTATTTTCCCCTCTACACTTTTACAAATTAGTTGCATTAATTAGGAAGTTAGTTACTACTCTCATTAGCTATATAAGTTCATCTTATACTCTTGTAATACCCACTTTACATTTTACTCATTTCAATTCATAGTATTCCAGAACTTGCTTTTCTCTTATTTCCATCAGTAATGACTGTGTTTTAATTACTTTATTTTTATATGCATGGAAAATGCCTAAAATTTATTAACCATATTTACACAGTATTATCCAATTATAACTTGGTGAAAATCTTAATATCGCATTCTTGTCGAGGTGATACTGTCAATGAGTCCCCAACAGTGAGTAGCTAGCCCCTGCTTTTATGTAAGACCCCTGTTGGAACCAGACAAGTGCTATGTCTGATCCCTAAGTTAATTTTAATGATAATAAAGACGTTTGTGATGGAACAATTTGCCTTAAGGTACTTAGCCAATCTTGTGTAAGTGTGTAGATGAAATGTTTTAGAAAAATCTTGAAAAGACTTTATAAGACACATATTTATGGCCACAAGACTTTGCATCCGACACTTAAAGAAATGTCTACGTCGCTACAAGAAAGCAAGATTGTGCCTGGCAACTGTTCAAGGAGGCGTGCGTCTGCACGATGTGAGCTGGCAAGTATTCCCTTTCTATGTGGAATAGCGATGCTTTCAATACGTACAAGGAACACGATTTGTCTTGTTTGTTCTTATTTCTACCTTGAATATTTACATTGAAGGAAACATCTACCTAGTACTCTTGGCATTGCTAAAGACAAAGAGCATTTTAGAAGTCTTCAGAGGTATACTTTATGGGAAAAGTTTAGAAGCAAGCACTGTACCATGGTACAACTAGTGAAAAACAAGAACAATCTTTTCTGAAAAGAAGCCACTGGACTACCTTGAACCTTAAAAACCCGTGTATGTAGTCTATTGTGTTTTCAGTGCGTAAACTCTGAGTAAGGTTGGTTACATGCATTGCTTGTTTGATTGTTGATTATTGTGAGATTCGACTAATTCTGAATTGGTTAAGCTCGCGATGTAATAGGGAATGTAGCATGCATTAGTAATCTGTATTAAATATGATTTTGTTAAAAAAAGTGGTAAATATGATGTTCAAAATATGGCTTTGTTATAAAGAAGTGGTAAATATGATGTTCAAAATTCAATAAAAGAAAAAGAGCCTCCTACTACTAGCACAAAATTTTCGTGCAAAAATTGCACGATGTGTGTCAATTGTGTTTTTACCAATTAAATAAATATTCACCAATGCTATTTCTCGCGAGAGAATCTTCACGATGGCTTCACAAAGTTTTCTTTGACAAATAGTATGTCCACATAACCATACAACACGGAGGTGAGAGAAAACCAACCAATGAAAACAATTCATGTGGCCTTCGTGATATTCGTGAGCAAATAATTCGCGATATCAAGCATTACCGATATTTAACTAAAAATAAATAAAGTATGTCTTCGTTAGAATTCCACCACGTGTTTTTCGTATAAAGTTTGTTTGGTTGAGGGGAGTGGTGTAACACCCCGTCTAATCTAATTATTTAATTTATTAATTTAGACATTAATGTCTTTTAAATTAATAGTTGAATAATTAGATGAAGGTGTATTTATTACTAAGAAAGGGGTTGTATTGTGTAGAAGAGGTGGTGCAGGAAGTAAGTAATGGTTTTAAAAAAAAGGAAAAAGAAAAGAAAAGAAAAGGGACTGCGTGGGACTCGCTGGGGCGAATGCCCTTTGCTCAGCTGGAGCTGCCGCTGCTGGCAGCACCACTTCATCCTCGAATTCGCCCGAGCGAGTGAGCCAGGCTGAGCGAAATTCTGCTTCTCTGCTTTTTTAATTTTTATCCACGACAGCTCTCCTCTTCTCACTCACTCGATATCCCTTTCTTTTTTTTGCCAGTCTCTCTCTCCCTCGTTCGGTTCTAGTGAAAAGAAAGAAGGGAGGGAAAAACAAAGGAGAAGGAAGAAGGGAACATCACCCAAGTAGAGTTTCTCATCTTTCCTTTCTTCCTTATTCCTTCGTTATCTCATCTTCACTCTAATTTTCCTGTAATTTTGTTGTTGCTGCTGAGAAAAAAGGGGAGGATGATGGCTTAGGGTTTGTGAAATTAGGGAATAGAGAAGGAAAATGATGGGGATTCTACCACCCTTACATGAAATAGAAGATTGGAAAGCTGAAATGGAGCAATGGGTGAAGAAATTAATGAAGCCCTAAGTTGAGCAAAAGAGGGAAAAACGAAATTGGGAAATAGGGACTGAAATTGAAGCTTTAATGGAGCTAGACTTAAAGAGAAGACCAAGTTTCAAACTTCATAGCTCAAGCCCTTGGAAGAATGGTGAGTTCTTCAACCCTTAGGTGATGGGCACCATAAGTCCCACATATAGGAATTTATTTTCCTTTAGTAATATGTGAACCTTAGGTTCAAGTTAGGTTTTAAATACCTATGTGAAGTAGAGTTATTATGATTATGATTTGATAGTGAGTTTGACTGAAAGAGGTTGGCTGCTGCCCCCAACCCCCCACACATGAATGTATATTTGATGTTTGGCTCCTTTGTTAGCTCCATAGAGCTCCGATGGAGATGGGTGTTTGGCTCATGAGGAATTAGACTCAAGTGAGTTATTCAATTCTATATGAGCCTATTGATGTGTTGGCCATACTATGGTCAATAATGTGAATGTCATGTATGTAATGTTCTTTGCTTGTCAAAGATAAATCCTTGGCTTAGTTAGATTCCATTGGTGATGGTTTATATGAGTAAAGATTTCATAAGGTTAAGAGGCCTAATTGCCTAGAATGAACAAATGAATGATTCCTTAGAATCTCTTTCCCTATGTAGGTGTATTGATAATGCATAAGATGTAATTAAATAAATTACAAGACAAAAAAAAGAATTAAATGAATAGATATGTGCGAAGATGTTTGGTTTTCATGTGAGCTTGAATTTCTGTTGTTTTATGATTATGAAAGATGCATGATTTTAGAAATAGCATTCAAATAAATGTTAAGTTGAATTCCTTGATTGTCTTGAACAATTCCTTGGAAAAGTTAAATGATTATGAGGATTTAAAATCCTAGTTTGATGTTTTGCTTAATTGTAAGCATGCATAAATGCATAAGTCATGTTCAAGAGTCCTAAAAGACACCAAGATTCCTCATATGGTTACTCTCGTGGGACGCTGTAACGACCCGTTTCCGGACTGCTACTAAACTAAAACTAAACCTGTATGCGATGAATTTTTAAAACGGTACTCTTGTGTCCTTCGAAAAATGCGGTACAGTTTTTATTTTTATTTTTATTTTTAAAACAACATCATTTGTAAACACGCACAGAGTACTTACAGCGCATCGAAACATGGTGCAATCTAGGACACAAGTTACATACTGGAAATACATACATGCACAATATATATATATATATATATATATATATATATATATATATATATATCCATCATACACAGTACGTACAAAAGGAAACAGAGTAGTAATGTATGAGAGAATACACCTATGATATGAATACCCTCGCGAGAGTGATCATACCTTGGGGCACTCATTGAGACACTGCGCAGGGTCGCTCCAAAGTAAAGCCACCAGCCTACCTTGTATCAACAAAACATCACTAGCCCGACCGGTCACCCACAAATCCACAAAAGACATATACTACAGTCCTCCCAAAAGAAATATAACAAAGAATGACAACACAAAGACTACAGGTAACTATTCAGATCCTCGATGGATCCTCCTCCTCCTCGTCATCCATCGGGTCCTCCTTTGTCAAGTCGAGAACAGTGCCGCCACGCATACACCTACGCACATCTCCGGGAATATACTCTCCAGCAATCACATCCTCGTCAGATCTAGCTCCTAGACAATCCGCCTCTCCACACACCACGCAAACAGGAGGTGGATCCACTGGTGGGGTGGGGCCCCTAACAACAGAAGGAGAACCCGGACCTACTAGAGGACTCTGAACAACAGCTGCTCTGGAGGTAGATGCTCCTACCGTCCCGTGTCGAATCACAATCTTGCGAGCGGTCCATCTGACTCTCGGTCCTTGCCCTCTAGCTCGGGCACCAAGTCTGGAAGTAGTGCTCCTAGGGATCTCAAGGGGTCCCTCTGGTGACGAAGAAGAGACTAGCATAGCCCTCTCGCGCTGAATGGTACGCCAAGCATCAACCACCTGCATAGTCCGGATAGGAAAGCTCACTGTACGCCGTGACACCGCCTGCCTCATAGCAACACCATCCTCTATGAAAGTCTGTACAATATCCCCGGTATATACAACACGACGAGAGATGGGGTCAAACTCCATCGCCGCGGGCTGCTCGACGTCGGGGAAATCAAAGATGATCTCCGGCGACGTCCGCATAGGCGGAATCAGTACGCTCTTCGCCATCACCTGGGTAGCCATCATGAATCGAAGGTACCACGGGAAAGGGTCAACTTCTCAACGAATCAAGATATAACAATTCATAAAGCAATAAGCAAACAACATTGTATACAGTTCATAAGGCTCAACTCAAAACTCTCGCTCAAGACTCGACTCACGACTCATTTTCTCTCGACACTTCGACAAATTTTCCGGAAAGCAGACGCCGCACTATCCACTGAATACCAGCCGTAGCTTTGGGATCTTCGCTCTCCCTAGGACATTCAGCTCCAGTTCCATAACGCTGCGACGCCTAGCTAATTCACCATAAACGAAGGGGACCTAGCACCCTCAGTTGTCCGGCTCACAGCTCAAAAACATCTCGACGACTCAGCGACTCGACTAAGCTCTCACACTCGATGAACAATTCGCCGCATACGAAATTCAAAGAGCAATTTGCATAATTATTCGACCGCATATCAAATAATTTATAGCAAGAGCAATTCGCATAATTATTCGACCGCATATCAAATAATTTATAGCAAGCCTATTATAGTGAAACACAATTCAACAATATAAGCCGCATAAGAAATTCTCAGCATTATTCAATCGCATATTAAATAATTTCACAGCAAGTTTAATACAGTGTAACGCAATACAGCAGTATAAGCAGCATAAGTAATTCACATCTCAAACAATCACAGCATATCAAACATCGACTCCGAAACTCAGTTCATCCCTCTGCAACTCAGGGGAGTTAACAAAGAGGTAAGCATACAAGTGTGGGGGGTTGGGGTCAGGCGACCAACCTCTTACTCAAATACCCACGATAGACTCGAAAAAACACAGCATAATAATCGAAGGGGTTACAGAACCCTCACTTTGAACCCTGAGGTTCTCAGACTTCTTCTTTTTAAATTGCCCTTACACAAGGACATATAAAATAAAAGCCTTAGATAATATCTAAGAGTTGCCCTTACCAAAGTCGTCCACTAGCGTAGTACCGCACGCTTCGATTCCGCTTGGCACGAACTCGGAACTTGCAAGTCCTATCACCACAAAGAATCTTAGCACACTTCTATAGACTATATTCAACAACCTTAGGTTCTCAAGCCTATCCCTTTCCTACCCAAGCAATCATACGTAGCAATTTTTTTTTTCTCACCAAGCATAGTTTCAACCACTTTAAAACATGCTCTAAAATCATTTTCCAAAACTTCAAGAATAACGTTTTCAAGAAAACCTTCCAATTTTCATTTGATTCAAATCATTTTAATCAAGCCAATTTCAAGTCAATTACTTACACTCCAAGGCATCAACATCAAACTATTTCCTTAATACTCAAAGTCAAAAGATTTTCAAAACACTTCACATTCATCTCTTTATTTCAAATCCTTTCATCAAATAATTTTCAATACCAAAACACACACCAATAACAATTAAAATAAAGTTACAAAACACAATTTTTCTCCTCCAATTCTTTCCTTAGGCCTCTCGGCCACCACATAGTTTTTTTTTCCCAAAAATCTTTCAATTTCCACAAAATTAATAACAACACTACTATTGATTCATTTTAATACTTAAATCCAACACAATTAAACTATGATCATGGCATCATTAACACTTGAAAAATAAACCTAAATCAATTTCCAGCATGCTCTTTTAGTCCCTCATATCAATTCTTTCACATTTTACCCACTAGTTCTCATTTTTAATCACATGCATCAAGTCTAAACATCATTAAGCTCTTTAACACATATACTCTAACTTTAAAACAGAAAGTCCAGCCACAAATTATCACTTTAAAGGCTTCAATTTCATTATTAACAACCTGATCATGCTTCTAATTAAAAACTATCAACAATAACAACAACACCAACACAAGGACATGCCATTTAAGCCATAAAATGAGACATGCATAAAAAGAAACCATCACTACTCCCTCCTACTAAGTCACGACCTAAAGGGGCTGTTCAAGGGTTCCAAATGATCATCAACCTTGCTTATATACAAACTAATACATCCAAGACATGAAACAAGCAAGAAATTAAGGCATGCAACAAAGAAAACTCACAACCTCTTCTCCTAGTAGCTCGCGGCCAAGGGGGGCTGTTCAAGGGCAGAAATTGCTTCTTCTCTTGCTGAATGGATGATGATAATGATGGTGATGAAGATGATAGGAAGTAGCTCACAAGATGATGAAGAAAAGAGATGATGGAGCTAGGTTTTTGGGTGAAGCCTCCATTGATGGGTGGAGAGCTTCTCTTTCTAGAGTTTGGAGAAGATGATGGTTTGAGGTTAGTGAGAGAGTGGGGGGTCGGTTATGGGGCTGATGGGGATGGTTTGGCTCTTTTATTCACTTAATAAAAATTCTACCCCATAGGAATTAAGTAAAAATAATAATAATAATAATAGTAAAAACTAGTCACACTAATGTGACACCACTCATAAATAAAATACTATTTCTATCAACTATTCTACCCATCTAATCTCACATCTTATGATTACCATCTAATTCTAGAGTCTAAGGGTTACTAAAATTCGGCGTCAATTAACCGTATTACCGATTAATTTTTCCCGTCGATAAATTCCTAGAAATTAATTTAACGAGAAATTAACTCACCACGTGATTATATTTAATTATAAATAATTAAAATCATATCAAACGCTAAAAAAAATAATCACGGCAAGTTACGATTCGATTCTCATCGAATTCGAGGTTCATTTGAATTTTTATCTGCGGTAAAACTGTCTGATGATTCGAATTGCGACGAAACTTCGTTTAGAATTTTTCGACGATATCCGAATCATGAACTAATATAAAATATTAATTCTCAATTATATTTAGCTCTTGATTTATTTAAATCATTTACTTAGAGAACAAGCAACTGCTTATTATAGCATAAATACAACAATTAATACTATAATAGCGCTAATAATCGTATCGTAAAAATACGGGTGTTACAATACTCCCCCTATAAAAATAGTTTCGTCCTCGAAACTACAGGTGAGATACGTACCGCGAAAAAGTTCTGGATACTGGTTCTTCATCTTCTCTTCCAACTCCCACGTTGCATCTCCAGTCTTCTGGTCCCATACAACCTTGACCAGTTGAATCTCCTTGTTCCTTAACTGCTTAGTCTTTCGGTCTACAATCTTTGCAGGTGACGCTTCAAAAGATAGGTCGTCCTTCAGTTGAATCATATCGGGTTTGATAACATGAGAAGGGTCGGAAACATATTTCCACAACTGCGAGACGTGAAAGACATCATGAGTGTTTGACAAAAAGGGTGGCAAAGCAATCTGATATGCCACTGGACCAATACGACGAAGAATCTGGTAAGGTCCAATGAACTTAGGAGTAAGTTTCTTGGATTTGATCGCTCGACCAACTCCAGTAATAGGGGTGACTCGGAGGAATACGTGCTCTCCCTCTTCGAATTCTAGCGGTCGGCGACCCTGGTATGCAAAACTCTTCTGTCGACTCTGAGACGTCCGCATCCTATCTCTGATCAGTCGGATCTTCTCGGTAGTCTGCTGAATCATGTCTGGTCCCACGACAGAACTCTCACCATTCTGGTACCAACAAAGAGGCATCTGGCACTTACGTCCATACAACGCTTCATACGGTGCCATACCGATACTCGCGTGGAAACTGTTGTTGTAGGTGAACTCCACTAGCGGTAAGACATCGTCCCAACTCCCTCTGTGATCCAATGTGCACGCTCGTAATAAATCTTCTAGTGATTGAATCGTTCTCTCGGTTTGACCATCGGTTTGAGGGTGATATGCTGAGCTAAGTTTGAGTTTAGTTCCCATTGCTTCTTGTAGTTCCCTCCAAAAATGAAATGTGAACTTCGGGTCTCGATCGGAAACGATAGAAGAAGGTACACCATGTAGACGCACAACCTCTGCGATGTAGATCTCTGTCAGCTTCTCTACGTTGTATGTCGATCTCACTGGCAAGAAATGTACCGATTTAGTCAATCGGTCGACGATCACCCAAATCGAGTCATGCCTCTTTTGCGTTCTCGGCAATCCCACGATGAAATCCATAGAAATGCTATCCCACTTCCACACTGGTACGTCGAGCGGTTGTAGCATCCCTGCTGGTCGCTGATGTACTACCTTCGCTTTCTGACAAGTTAGACAGGAAGCCACATACTCTGCCACTTGCTTCTTCATTCCAGGCCACCAAAAATGCTTCTTCAAGTCCTGATACATCTTCGTAACTCCCGGATGAATACTCAAACCACTCTTGTGTGCCTCGTCGAGAATCAACTTCCTCAGCTCAGCTACGTTGGGTACACAAACATGTCCATCGCATCTCAAGATGTTGTCTACTCCAACCTTGAACTCTGTTGCTTTTCCTCGCGCTATCAGCTCAACCTTCTCTTGAAGTATCTTGTCATGAGCCTGCTGTTCCTTAATCTCCTCCAATAATCCGCTAGAAATGGTGAGCATTCCAAATTTCAGCTTTCCTGGTGACACTTCCACGCTCAACTTCAAGTCTCGAAACTTCTCTAGCATCTCCAACTCCTTGATCATCATTGTTGAAACTAAAACGCTCTTCCTGCTTAGTGCATCAGCTACCACGTTTTTCTTCCCTGGATGGTATTCCAAAGTAAAGTCGTAGTCCTTCAGAAATTCTGTCCATCTTCGTTGTCGCATGTTGAGCTCCTTCTGATCGAATAAGTACCTCAAGCTCTTGTGGTCGCTGTACACAATGAATGTGCTCCCATAGAGGTAGTGCCTCCAAATCTTTAGTGCAAAAACCACTGCAGCAAGCTCCAAATCATGCGTAGGGTAATTATTCTCGTGAATCTTGAGCTGTCTCGAAGCATAAGCCACAACTTTTCGATGTTGCATCAGCACGCATCCTAATCCTTGGTGTGACGCATCGCAATAAACCTCGTAAGGTTCTTCTGATTGGGGCAGAATCAACACAGGTGTTGTTGTCAAAAGCTCCTTCAGTCTCCGGAAACTGGATTCGCACTCTTCAGTCCAAGCAAACGGTTGATCCTTCCTTGTAAGTCGTGTGAGTGGTGCTACAATATTTGAAAAAACTTCGATAAATCTTCGATAATAGCCTGCTAATCCAACAAAACTTCTGATATCTGTCACAGTCTTCGGCTGTTCCCATGCTAACACAGCTTCAATCTTAGCTGGATCCATAGTTATTCCATCTCTAGTTATCACATGTGCGAGAAAGTTCACCTCTTCAAGCCAAAATTCACACTTAGAAAGGTTAGCATAAAGCTTCTTCTCTCGGAGTATTTGCAGTACTCGACGTAGATGCTCTTTGTGCTCCTCTCTACTCCTCGAGTAAATCAAAATGTCGTCGATGAATACTACCATAAACTGATCCAAGAATGGGTGAAAGATCCTGTTCATGTAGTCCATAAACACTGCTGGTGCGTTCGTTACTCCAAATGGCATCACTAAGTACTCGTAGTGACCATACCTTGTCCAGCAAGCTGTCTTGGGAATATCCTCTTCCTTCACTAGAATCTGATGATAACCTGACTTCAAGTCAATCTTGGAAAATATCGCAGCTGCTCATAGTTGGTCCATCAAATCATCGATACGCGGTAACGGATACCGATTCTTAACAGTAACCTTGTTGAGTTGGCGATAATCCATGCACAGTCTTGATTATCCATCCTTCTTCTTCACTAGCAACACTGGGGCTCCCCATGGCGACACACTTGGTCGTATGAACTGCTTCAACTCCAAGTGCTCAATCTGAGACTTCAGCTCTTTCATCTCTACTGGTGACATTCGATAGGGCGCTATTGAAATCGGTCCTGTTCCTGGAAGCAAATCAATGGAAAATTCGATTTCCCTTGCTGGCGGTAATCCCGGCACATTTTCTGGAAAAACCTCGAAAAAGTCGCAAACCACAGGAACATTCTTCAACTCGAGCTCTTGAGAAACTTCTGAACTAGCTAAGTACATGTATCCCTGAGTTCCCTCTTTCAATGAAACACCAATGTGATTAACAGATAGGTAGTTGGAAATTCCGAGGCCGGGAAAAACCACGGTTTTTCGGGCACAGTCCAAAAGGACATGGTGGTGAGACAACCAATCCATCCCGAGAATGACATCTAGACCCTTAAGTGGTAGACAGACCAAATTAACCACAAATTTTCTACCCTGAATAACCACTACACAATTAAGGCATGCAGTGTTGGTAACCAAGGTTTTAATAGCTGGGGTAGTAACTACTAGTTTGAAGGGTAAAGCAGTCACAGTCAATTTCAAACGGTCTACACAATCCAAGGAAATAAAGGAATGGGTTGCACCGGAATCAAAAAGAACAGATTGGGGTTTACCCTCAATCTCACAGTCTCCCTAGATGAGGTCATCAGTCTGCTCTGCTTCTTCTCCACTCATGCAGAAGACTCTGCCTTTAGCCATCAGGCGTTTCCCGTTAGCCTTTGCTGCGTGCATTGCCGGTTCAGCCTTAGGTGTCAGACAATCCTTGGCGAAGTGTCCTGGCTTCTTGCAGTTGAAGCATACATCCTCCTTCACAGTACAACTGCTCGCATGGTGTCCTGGCTTCCCGCAACGGTAACAAGTCACATCGGCGCTAGTCTGACTCCCGCCCCTCGTATTCTGGGCCATCGGGCGATACTGTCCCTTGCTGTTGTTCCCTTGGGGTCGACTATACGGCTTCTTATGCTGTTTTCCCTTCTGAGCAAACCTCTGCCCTGTGCTCTGGGGTCTCACTGGTCCGCCAATACCACTCCTCTTCTTGGCGCTTCTCATAACTTCCACCTCAACACACCTGTCAATCAGTTCTTGAAGATTCCTGATTCTTAGAGATGTCACCGACTTCTGAATATCGAATCTTAGGCCTCGCTGGAATCTCTCACTCAACCATCCCTGGTCAGCTTGATCACGGAACGGACTGAAGCACCTAATAAGTGATTCGAACTTAGCAGCATACTCTGACACCGTCATGCTACCTTGCTGTAGTTGAAGAAACTCCTGCTCTTTCTTAGCTCATGCAGTGTCAGGAAAGTACTTATCCAAGAATATCCTGCGAAAAACTTCCCAAGTGATCTCACGACGCTCTGCCACCAAAGTCTGCTTCACTCCCTTCCACCAATACTCAGCATCTCCGAGCAACAAGTAGGTTACGTAGTCCACCTTGACATTCTCTGTACAATGAAGTGCCTCGAAGATCTTCTCAATCTCCTGCATCCATAGATCTAACTTATCCGGATTTGGTTCTCCGAAAAACTTCAGTGGGTCATGCTTCCGAAAATCCACCAATCCTCTTGCCTCTGCATTCCGCTCTGCCCTTTGTTGTTGCTGCAGATTCTGCTGGGCCAAAGCCGCCGTCTGTTGGGCCATAGCATTAGACTGTTGAGTTGCAGCAGCCGATTGTTGAGCCATAGCCGCCGCCATTTCCGTCATTGCCTGAATTGCTCGTTCCATGTTGGAGTTATCTGATCCGGCTGTAGGGTCTCTACGAGGTGGCATTAGATTTCGAAAATTCCAAAACCTGCCAGAAACTCACAAACAAGTGATGTGTTAACACACATTGCTTCAATCAAGAAACAATTCAAACAATTGGCAGACAAACTGCTTCACTCAGCAAACAATAACAATACAATCACATCTAATCACTCAAAAGACACAACTTGACACGGTGACCGGTTTCAAATTTCCTATGCACAGACCGGTTAGAACCCAACTGCTCTGATACCACCCTTGTAACGACCCGTTTCCAGACCGCTACTAAACTAAAACTAAACCTGTATGCGATGAATTTTTAAAACGGTACTCTTGTGTCCTTCGGAAAATGCGGTACAGTTTTTTTTTTAAACAACATCATCCGTAAGCACGCACAGAGTACTTACAGCACTTCGAAACATGGTGCAATCTAGGACACAAGTTACATACTGGAAATACATACATGCACAATATATATATATATATATATATATATATATATATACATATATATATATATATACGTCATACACCGTACGTACAAAAGGAAACAGAGTAGTAATGTATGAGAGAATACACCTATGATATGAATACCCTCGCGAGAGTGATCATACCCTGAGGGCACTCCCGACAGACACCCGCGCAGGGGGCTGCTCCAAAAGTAAAGCCACCAGTCTACCTTGTATCAATAAAACATCACTAGCCCGACTGGTCACCCACAAACTGTACACAAAAGACATATACTACAGTCCTCCCAAAAAGAAATATAACAGCAGTCAGACAACACAACACTACAGGTAACTATCCAGATCCTCAGATGGATCCTCCTCCTTCTCGTCATCCATCGGGTCCTCGTCTATCAAGTCGATAACAGGTGCCGCCACAGGCACAGCCTCTGGCACATCTCCGGGAATATACTCTCCAGCAATCACATCCTCATCAGATCTAGCTCCTAGACAATCCGCCTCTCCACACACCACACAAACAGGAGGTGGATCCACTGGTGGGGTGGGGGTCCTAACAACAGAAGGAGAACCCGATCCTACTAGAGGACTCTGAACAATAGCTGCTCTGGAGGTAGACGCTCCTACCGTCCCGTGTCGAATCACACTCTTGCGAGCGGTCCATCTGACTCTCGGTCCTCGCCCTCTAGCTCGGGCAGCAAGTCTGGAAGTAGTGCTCCTAGGGATCTCAAGGGGTCCCTCTGGTGACGAAGAAGAGATTAGCATAGCCCTCTCGCGCTGAATGGTACGCCAAGCATCAACCACCTGCATAGTCCGGATAGGAAAGCTCACTGTACGCCGTGACACTGCCTGCCTCATAGCAACACCGTCCTCTCTGAAAGTCTGTACAATATCCCGATATATACAACACGGCGAGAGATGGGGTCAAACTCCATCGCCGCGGGCTGCTCGATGTCGGGGAAATCAAAGATGATCTCCGGTGACGTCCGCATCGCCGGAATCAGTACGCTCTTCGCCATCACTTGGGTAGCCATCATGAATCGAAGGTACCACGGGAAAGGGTCAACTTCTCAACGAATCAAGATATAACAATTCATAAAGCAATAAGCAAACAACATTGTATACAGTTCATAAGGCTCAACTCAAAACTCTCGCTCAAGACTCGACTCACGACTCATTTTCTCTCGACACTTCGACAAATTTTCCGGAAAGCAGACGCCGCACTATCCACTGAATACCATCCGTAGCTTTGGGATCTTCGCTCTCCCTAGGACATTCAGCTCCAGTTCCATAACGCTGCGACGCCTAGCTAATTCACCATAAACGAAGGGGACCTAGCACCCTCAGTTGTCCGGCTCACAGCTCAAAAACGTATCGACGACTCAGCGACTCGATTAAGCTCTCACACTTGATGAACAATTCGCCGTATACGAAATTCAAAGAGCAATTCACATAATTATTCGACCGCATATCAAATAATTTATAGCAAGAGCAATTCACATAATTATTCGACCGCATATCAAATAATTTATAGCAAGCTTATTACAGTGAAATGCAATTCAACAATATAAGCAGCATAAGAAATTCTCAAAATTATTCAATCGCATATTAAATAATTTCACAGCAAGTTTAATACAGTGTAACGCAATACAGCAGTATAAGCAGCATAAGTAATTCACATCTCAAACAATCACAACATATCAAACATCGACTCCGAAACTCAGTTCATCCCTCTGCAACTCAGGGGAGTTAACAAAGAGGTAAGCATACAAGTGTGGGGGGTTGGGGTCAGGGACCAACCTCTTACTCAAATACCCACGATAGACTCGAAAAAACACAGCATAATAATCGAAGGGGTTACAGAACCCTCACTTTGAACCCTGAGGTTCTCAGACTTCTTCTTTTTAAATTGCCCTTACACAAGGACATATAAAATAAAAGCCTTAGATAATATCTAAGAGTTGCCCTTACCAAAGTCGTCCACTAGCGTAGTACCGCACGCTTCGATTCCGCTTGGCACGAACTCGGAACTTGCAAGTCCTATCACCACAAAGAATCTTAGCACACTTCTATAGACTATATTCAACAACCTTAGGTTCTCAAGCCTATCCCTTTCCTACCCAAGCAATCATACTTAGCAAATTTTTTTTCCCACCAAGCATAGTTTCAAGCACACTTTAAAACATGCTCTAAAATCATTTTCCAAAACTTCAAGAATAACATTTTCAAGAAAACCTTCCAATTTTCATTTGATTCAAATCATTTTAATCAAGCCAATTTCAAGTCAATTACTTACACTCCAAGGCATCAACATCAAACTATTTCCTAAATACTCAAAGTCAAAAGGTTTTCAAAACACATCACATTCATCTCTTTATTTCAAATCCTTTCATCAAATAATTTTCAATACCAAAACACACACCAATAACAATTAAAATAAAGTTACAAAACACAATTTTTCTCCTCCAATTCTTTCCTTAGGCCTCTCGGCGACCACATAGTTTTTTTTCCTCCAAAAATCTTTCAATTTCCACAAAATTAATAACAACACTACGATTGATTCATTTTAATACTTAAATCCAAAACAATTAAACTATGATCATGGCATCATTAACACTTGAAAAATAAACCTAAATCAATTTCCATCATGCTCTTTTAGTCCCTCATATCAATTCTTTCACATTTTACCCACTAGTTCTCATTTTTAATCACATGCATCAAGTCTAAACATCATTAAGCTCTTTAACACATATACTCTAACTTTAAAACAGAAAGTCCAGCCACCAATTATCACTTTAAAGGCTTCAATTTCATTATTAACAACCTGATCATGCTTCTAATTAAAAACTATCAACAATAACAACAACACCAACACAAGGACATGCCATTTAAGCCATAAAATGAGACATGCATAAAAAGAAACCATCACTACTCCCTCCTACTAAGTCACGACCTAAAGGGGCTGTTCAAGGGTTCCAAATGATCATCAACCTTGCTTATATACAAACTAATACATCCAAAACATGAAACAAGCAAGAAATTAAGGCATGCAACAGAGAAAACTCACAACCTCTTCTCCTAGTAGCTCGCGGCCAAGGGGGGCTGTGTAACACCCTCAAAATTTAAATTCTTAGGATCTATAAATTGTGTGCTCATATTGGTAATTTTGTGACAACTTGAGTGTGTTTGTCTTAATAATTAGTATATTTTAATTAATACTATTTTACTATATTTTTATTAAATATTAGTTTTAAATTTATTATAAATATTTTAATATAATATTTTATTTTAGAAGTAGTATAGAAATGATGTTTTATTTTTAAGTGAAAATTGTTTTTGTTTTTTTTAACCCCTTAATAACGTGCATAACGTGCTGCACGTTGGTGCCTTGGTTTTAAGCCTTTTTTTTCTACATGCTGCACCTCTCTTTTCCGTGGATACACCCCTCGTCCATTAAAAGGACACTATTCATCATCTTCCCACGCACAGAACGGCTGAGAGAAAGAAAAATACAAACCCTTGCGCCTCCATTCTTCTCCCCTCTCGTTCTCCTTCGTGAGACCACGGCAGGTTACGAAACTTCACCACCCAACTCGAAATCAACCCCTGAGTTCGTTTCCAGCCTCCATTCGATCAACCGTTGTGCTGTTCATCGCGATTTCTCTCTCCAGGCGAGCTGTAATTTCCTTTTTCCGGCCACCACAGTTTTCGGTTCGAAAAACGGACGCCATTTTCGGATTCCTCGCGTCAAAACCTTTAGAAAACACTACTCCTTTGCTCGATTCGGTGAAGTTGACGCCGGACCCCTTGTAACCTTTTTGTCTCGGTATGGCGTTTTCCGGTCACTCTTTTTGCTTCCTTTGAATTTCGTTTCAGCCTTAAAAATTCTAAAAAAATATATTATACTAATTGTTATTTTTTCCAAGTGTTTCGCTTCTTAGTAAATTTTATCCTGTGCTCAGTTGGTGCTCAAATTGTCATTGTAGCCAGTTTTCTTCGCCTTGGAATAGTTCAAACTTTTTATTGAGGTAAGGGGGTAGATGTATACAAGATTAGTGGGCTCATGGATATAATTAGGCAATAGGGACGTCCCATGGTCCCTAGACTTGGCGCGGTTGTGCAAAATAAGTACCTTTGCCATTGTGATAGGGAAAACTTTATATTGAATTCTGTCATGATATTTATGTTAATAGAAATTGTCTTATAATGTGTTGTTTGAGTTGATATGTTATGATATGTAAGGATTATATGATGATTTGCTTGTCTTGGCTTGTTGTTGATAAATGTATGTATGAGGTAAATGGGTTGAAATGAGATTTCTTGTCGCTATATGATGTTCTGAAATTGTTGTGTTGAGTGAGAACTAGATTATCATAGGGTATGGTTGTTATACTTAGATCCTCTAGGTGCTATATCATGATTATGTGAAGGATAAAGTATGGACGGTGGGTATGATTGTTAGAAGTTAACTAATGTATAATTATGTTTCTTTTGCATTTAAGTTACAGTATAAACAAGTCTTAGGACTAGGATATGACGGTTGACATTTGGTGTTGATAGTTTAAATGCTTTAGAAGTAAGATTTGACGTTGTGAGTATTTAGCAATAGTTGTGCAGAAAAATGATTAATTCTGGGATTGTTTTAGCTAAGTCTTACTCATTTAATTTTTGTAAAATTCAATACATAATAATTACTAACCCAAACTCTTTCGGATAGCGTCCTATAATTTTAGGGGGGAAGTATGGTACGTCCGGTTAAAAAAAAAAATAAGTATGTTGAAACACTTGGGTTAAGAGTTAGAAATTAAGTTAAGCTTGCTTAGACTTAGTATGGTGAGGTAGGCTGATAACTCAGACTTGTTCCAAGATTGGGGAAACTTGTTAGTTTACTGACGAATAGTACCTCGTTAATGTTGTTGTAGCCGACCGCTTGATAAGATGGTCGGTGTGTTGTTATGCCGTTGTTGTTGTTATTGTTAGACACTTGTTGGATTTGTGTTCTTGCATCATTGTGTCTTGTTAAGTTAACGTTATTGGGGGTGAGTAACGATGATGCGATATAGTATCGGCCACGATGGGAAAGGTACCCGGCCTTGGGGGTCAATCGGATATGGGCGTCTTACATAAAGGCAGTGGCTTGCAACTAATGCTGGGGCGTTGACCAATTTATCTGGTTACCCTGACTAGACACTGCTCGTACTCAAGAGTGATGATGTTTTCTCACTCGCTCATCTGAGTTAGTTTGGATCCACATGTTCGGTGAAGTAGAGATTGTCTAGGTTGCATTAGTACTCGTTAAGTTATGCATCCATGTTATGTGTCAATTATACTGAAGTTGTTATATGCGCATTGCTTAATCTATGTCATTTGCCATTTGTACTATGATTGTATATGATGTCTAACCCCTCTTTACTGTGGCTACTCATACACCATTGTGTATGTTTAGACGATGAGATTGCAGGTGACGATGACGATGTGGCTAATGAGTGACACATGGATGCAGTCACCGTAGTTAGGATTTCCGTTGTTATTATTTTATTGTTGTTGATTGTTCCGATGTAAGTGCTTGGGTCAGCTCTGAGACGTTGTGACATCGAGGTGCTTTTATTTTGCTGAACTTGACATAATTGTTATTTGATTTTTCCGCAAGTTTGTACGAGCGTGATGACTCTACCTTCGTTTATGAAAAATTTTATTGGACCGTATTTTTCAGTGGTTGTATTTATTTTAATTTATTTCTTTAATAATAACATGCGGGTAGAGGGTGTCACATTTAGTGGTATCAGAGCTCGGCTTGTTCTTCAGGCCGTGGTATGAGTCTATTATGTATTCTCTGTGTGCTCTTATAAGGATGTCTATGCTAGAATAGATGTGATTACAAAATTGTATGTACTTAGACCGAATCTAATCTCGTTCTACTGTTTGTTTGTGAAGGAGGAAATGGCAAACAGGACTGACCGTACTGTGATTGAGGCTTTAGGCCGGCTTGCTGAGGCGATGGAACGCGACCACGCTCGTCGGGACAGGACTACCCACTTTCGGGCCATTGCTGACTTCCAGAAGAATGACCCTCCGTCGTTCAAGGGAGCTTTTGACCCTGAAGGAGCACAAAGATCGGATCCGCGAAATGGAGAAGTTTTTCCGGCTGCTGACTTGCACAGACACCCAGAAGGTAGCTTTCGCTACTTTCAAACCGATGGATGAAGCCGAGCACTGGTGGGAGAACACCCGTCAGCGCCTGGAGAATGCTGAAGTGGTTGTCACCTGGAATCTGTTCAAGGAGCATTTTCTGGAGAAGTATTTTCCGGCCGAATTACGTGACAAGAAGGAAGCTGAGTTTCTGGCATTGACTCAAGGCAACATGTCAGTGGATGAGTATGCCGTCAAGTTTGAGGAGCTGTCTCGCTATTACCCTCCCTATCAGACTGCTGCGAGTGATCGCTCTAAGTGTGTGAAGTTCAAGAACGGGCTGCATCATGAACTCAAACGGGGCATAGCCATTGTGGAGATGAACAACTACGGAAACTTGGTGAAGAAGACTAGGGATTATGAGGATGCCTATAAGGAGAGCGCAGGTGCACTGAGGAACGCCAGAGGCAATCAGTATCAAGGAAAAGGGAAGCAGCCTTTAGCCCCTACTGGTCGAGGGTTCAAGCATGAAGGTAACAAGAAGAACAACACATCTGCGCAGGGGACCATTTGGAGGAGCCACTTGGCCGTCTGATCGTGTCGTGTGGGAAGTGCGGTTCGGATCACTATACCCGGGAGTGCAAGGAGACTTCAATCATCTGTTTTAAGTGTGGTAAGCCGGGGCACATTATCAGGGATTGTGGGGAGGCCAAGTCTGAACCAGCAAGTGGAAGCAAACCTCAGAAGTCTCAAGCTAACAAGATGAAGACCACTGGCAGAGTCTTTGCTCTCTCAGGAACCGAAGCAGCAGAATCAGAGAATCTCATCCAAGGTACTGGTTTCATCCAAGGAACTCCTGTTTTAGTATTGTTTGACTCTGGCGCGAGCCATTCTTTCATCTTGCATGACTGTGTGAGAACCTTGCAACTACCTTTGACTCGACTTACTTTAGATTTGGAGGTGGCCCTCCCTTCGAAGGATCCAATAATTACTTCTTATGCATGTAAGAACTGCACTCTAGAGATTGGCGATAGGACCTTTGTAGTGGATCTGGTGTGTTTACCTCTTCGAGAGTTGGAGGTCATACTCGGAATGGATTAGTTGGCTGCCAATCAGGTGTTTTTGAACTGCTTCGACAAGACGGTGATGTTTGTAGAACATGAGCCTAAGGACCCAAATGTTGTCACTGCTAAGCGTGTGGAATCATCTCTGAAGGAAGGAGCCCAAGCTTATATGATGTTGTGTACCATGGTGGCAGAGAAGAAATTGGAAGTGAAGGACATTCCGACTGTCTGCGAGTTTCCGGAAGTATTCGAAGAGATTAATAGTCTACCACCGGAGCGGGATGTGGAGTTCGCAATTGATCTTGTTCCGGGAACGGGACCCATCTCTATGGCGCCTTACAGGATGTCCCCGTTAGAATTGGCAGAATTGAAGAAGCAGCTGGAAGAGATGTTAGAGAAGAAGTTTGTAAGGCCCAGTGTGTCACCATGGGGAGCACCGGTTTTATTGGTCAAGAAGAAGGATGGTTCTATGAGGTTGTGTGTAGACTACCGACAACTCAATAAGGTTACTATCAAGAATCGCTACCCGTTGCCACGGATAGACGATCTTATGGACCAACTGATAGGGGCTTGTATTTTCTCGAAGATTGACTTAAGGTCTGGATATCATCAGATTCAAGTGAAGCAGGAGGATATTCCGAAGACCGCGTTTCGAACGCGTTACGGTCACTATGAGTACTGGTGATGCCTTTCGGTGTAACAAATGCACCAGCAGTATTCATGGACTATATGAATAAGATTTTTAGCCCCTACCTGGATAAGTTTGTGGTGGTGTTCATTGATGACATTTTGATCTACTCTAAGACTCGAGAGGAACACAGAGGACATCTAAGGGTTGTCTTGCAAGTCTTGCAGGAGAAACAACTGTATGCAAAGATGTCGAAATGTGAATTCTGGTTGGAAGAGGTGAGTTTTCTCGGGCATGTAATTTCTAAAGGAGGCATAGCAGTCGATCCAACCAAGGTTGAAGCCGTCTTGCATTGGCAAGCCCCTAAGTCTGTGACGGAGATTCGAAGCTTTTTGGGACTAGCAGGTTACTACAGGAGATTTATCGAAGGCTTTTCCAAGATTGCACTACCGTTGACTCGTCTTACGAGGAAAGGACATGTGTTTCTATGGGATGCTAAGTGTGAGGAGAGCTTCCAGGAGTTGAAGAACAAGTTGACTTCAGCACCAGTGTTAGTTTTGCCAGACCCTGGTGAACCGTTTGTGGTGTATTGTGATGCTTCCAAGCAAGGATTGGGTGGAGTGTTGATGCAGCATGGTAAGGTGGTGGCGTATGCATCACGACAGCTGAAGGTGCATGAGCAGAATTACCCCACTCATGACTTAGAGTTGGGAGTGGTGGTTTTTGCTCTAAAGATCTGGAGACATTATTTGTATAGCGCCAGATTTGAAGTTTTCAGTGACCACAAGAGTTTAAAGTACCTGTTTGACCAGAAGGAGTTGAATATGAGACAACGTAGGTGGATGGAGTTCTTGAAGGACTACGAGTTCGAGCTGAGTTATCATCCCTAGAAGGCTAATGTGGTGGCGGATGCTCGAGTAGGAAGGCCTTACATTGCTCACCATGATGGTTAAGGAGATGGAGTTAATAGAAGATTTCAGGGACATGAGTTTGGTTTGTGAAAGGACTCCAGTGAGCGTTAGGCTCGGTATCTTTGAAGGTGACGAGCGGTCGATGGACCTAGTCCGTGAAGGACAGAAGACTGATTTGTTCTTAGTTGATCAGAGGGCCCTGATGGTACAAGGGAAGTTAGCGGATTTCATCGAAGGTACAGATGGTATTTTACGATTCCGGGATCGAATTTGTGTACCGGATGTTCGGGATTAGGGAAAATGATTCTGGAGGAAGGTCATAGGAGTCGTTTGAGCATTCACCCCGGAGCTACAAAAATGTACCAAGACTTGAAGAAGATGTTCTGGTGGCCCGGAATGAAGAAAGAGATAGCTGAGTTTGTATATTCATGTCTGACTTGCCAAAAGTCCAAGATTGAGCATCAGAAACCGTCTGGGAAGCTGCAGCCGCTACCTATTCCAGAATGGAAGTGGGATAGCATTGCCATGGATTTCGTGTCAGGACTTCCGAGGAGTCCAACGGGTTGTGACGCTATTTGGGTGATTGTGGACCGGTTGACGAAAGCAGCTCATTTCATAGGCGTGAACATGGAGTACTCACTGGAGAAGTTGACTAAGTTGTATATTCGCGAGATCGTCAGGTTGCACGGAGTACCCTCCAGCATCGTATCGGATCGAGACCCCAGGTTCACATCGGGGTTTTGGGAGAGTTTGCATGCCGCTTTGGGGACCAAGCTTAAGTTAAGCTCTGCCTACCATCCTCAGACAGATGGGCAGTCAGAGAGGACGATTCAATCCTTGGAGGATTTGTTGAGAGCCTGTGTCATGGAGGAGACTGGGGGCTGGGAAAAGTTCTTACCTCTCATAGAGTTTACCTACAACAATAGCTTCCATTCTAGTATTGGGATGGCACCGTATGAGGTCCTATATGGGAGGAGGTGTAGGACATTGTTGTGTTGGTATGAACCCGGTGAACAACTTGTGTTAGGACCAGAGATAGTGCAAGAGACCACCGAGAAAGTGAGGATGATTCAAGAGAAGATGCGGGCGGCGCAAAGCAGACAAAAGAGTTATCACGATAAGAGAACTAAGGATTTGGTGTTTCAAGAAGGTGATCATGTGTTTCTACGGGTTACGCCCACCAAAGGAGTTGGAAGGGTAATGAAAGCTAGGAAGTTAACGCCTAGGTTTATTGGACCCTATCAGATTTTGAAAAGGGTTGGCGAGGTAGCATACCAGGTGGCGTTACCTCCGCTTCGCCGACCGCATAACGTGTTTCACGTGGTCGCAATTGCGAAGTACATTCATGACCCGAGTCATGTGATCGAGCCGGATGCTATACAATTGAAGGAGAATCTTACTTTTGAGGCGCTCAAAAGGATTGAGGATCGAAAATTGAAAGCGATTAAGGGAAAGGAGATCCTGCTAGTGAAGGTGATTTGGAGCGGAGCTACGGATGAGAGTGCCACATGGGAATTGGAAAGTAAGATGAAGGAGCTTTACCCGCAGTTGTTCGCGACAGGTTAGTGACAATTCCGAGGACGGAATTTTTCTAAGGAGGGAAGAATTGTAACACCCTCAAAATTTAAATTCTTAGGATCTATAAATTGTGTGCTCATATTGGTAATTTTGTGACAACTTGAGTGTGTTTGCCTTAATAATTAGTATATTTTAATTAATACTATTTTACTATATTTTTATTAAATATTAGTTTTAAATTTATTATAAATATTTTAATATAATATTTTATTTTAGAAGTAGTATAGAAATGATGATTTGTTTTTAAGTGAAAATTGTTTTTGTTTTTTTTAACCCCTTAATAACGTGCATAACGTGCTGCACGTTGGTGCCTTGGTTTTAAGCCTTTTTTTTTCTACATGCTGCACCTCTCTTTTCCGTGGATACACCCCTGGTCCATTAAAAGGACACTATTCATCATCTTCCCACGCACAGAACGGTTGAAAGAAAGAAAAATACAAACCCTTGCGCCTCCATTCTTCTCCCCTCTCGTTCTCCTTCGTCTGACCACGGCAGGTTACGAAACTTCACCACCCAACTCGAAATCAACCCCTGAGTTCGTTTCCAGCCTCCATTCGATCAACCGTTATGCTGTTCATCGCGATTTCTCTCTCCAGGCGAGCTGTAATTTCCTTTTTCTGGCCACCACAGTTTTCGGTTCGAAAAACGGACGCCATTTTCGGATTCCTCGCGTCAAAACCTTCAGAAAGCACTACTCCTTTGCTCGATTCGGTGAAGTTGACGCCGGACCCTTTGTAACCCTTTTGTCTCGGTATGGCGTTTTTCGGTCACTCTTTTTGCTTCCTTTTAATTTCGTTTTAGCCTTAAAAATTCTAAAAAAATATATTATACTAATTGTTATTTTTTCCAGCCGTGTTTCGCTCTTCCGTAAATTTTATCCTGTGCTCAGTTGGTGCTCAAATTGTTGTTGTAGCCAGTTTTCTTCGCCTTGGAATACTTCAAACTTTTTATTGAGGTAAGTGGTTAGATGGATACAAGATTAGTGGGCTCATGGATATAATTAGGCAATAGGGACGTCCCATGCTCCCTAGACTTGGCGCGGTTGTGCAAAATAAGTACCTTTGCCATTGTGATAGGGAAAACTTCATATTGAATTCTGTCATGATATTTATGTTAATAGAATTTGTCTTATAATGTGTTGTTTGAGTTGATATGTTATGATATGTAAGGATTATATGATGATTTGCTTGTCTTGGCTTGTTGTTGATAAATGTATGTATGAGGTAAATGGGTTGAAATGAGATTTCTTGTCGCTATATGATGTTCTGAAATTATTGTGTTGAGTGAGAACTAGATTATCATAAGGTATGGTTGTTATACTTAGATCCTCTAGGTGCTATATCATGGTTATGTGAAGAATAAAATATGGACGGTGGGTATGATTGTTAGGAGTTAACTAATGTATAATTATGTTTCTTTTGCATTTAAGTTACGGTATAAACAAGTCTTAGGACTAGGATATGACGGTTGACATTTGGTGTTGATAGTTTAAATGCTTTAGAAGTAAGATTTGACGTTGTGAGTATTTAGCAATAGTTGTGCAGAAAAATGATTAATTATGGGATTGTTTTAGCTAAGTCTTACTCATTTAATTTTTGTAAAATTCAATACATAATAATTACTAACCCAAACTCTTTCAGATAGCGTCCTATAATTTTAGGGGGGAAGTATGGTACGTCCGGTTAAAAAAAAATAATAAGTAAGTTGAAACACTTGGGTTAAGAGTTAGAAATTAAGTTAAGCTTGCTTAGACTTAGTATGGTGAGGTAGGCTGATAACTCAGACTTGTTCCAAGATTGGGGAAACTTGTTAGTTTACTGACGAATAGTACCTCGTTAATGTTGTTGTAGCCGACCGCTTGATAAGATGGTCAGTGTGTTGTTATGTCGTTGTTGTTGTTATTGTTAGACATTTGTTGGATTTGTGTTCTTGCATCATTGTGTCTTGTTAAGTTAACGTTATTGGGGGTGAGTAACGATGATGCGATATAGTATCGGCCACGATGGACAAGGTACCCGGCCTTGGGGGTCAATCGGATATGGGCGTCTTACATAAAGGCAGCGGCTTGCAACTAATGCTGGGGCGTTGACCAATTTATCTGGTTACCCTGACTAGACACTGCTCGTACTCAAGAGTGATGATGTTTTCTCACTCGCTCATCTGAGTTAGTTTGGATCCACATGTTCGGTGAAGTAGAGATTGTCTAGGTTGCATTAGTACTCGTTAAGTTATGCATCCATGTTATGTGTCAATTATACTGAAGTTGTTATATGCGCATTGCTTAATCTATGTCCTTTGCCATTTGTGCTATGATTGTATATGATGTCTAACCCCTCTTTACTGTGGCTACTCATACACCATTGTGTATGTTTAGACGATGAGATTGCAGGTGACGATGACGATGTGGCTGATGAGTGACACGTGGATGCAGTCACCGTAGTTAGGATTTCCGTTGTTATTATTTTATTGTTGTTGATTGTTCCGATTTAAGTGCTTGGGTCAGCTCTAAGACGTTGTGACATCAGGGTGCTTTTATTTTTCTGAACTTGACATAATTGTTATTTGATTTTTCCGCAAGTTTGTACGAGCGTGATGACTCTACCTTCGTTTATGAAAAATTTTATTGGACCGTATTTTTCAGTGGTTGTATTTATTTTAATTTATTTCTTTAATAATAACATGCGGGTAGAGGGTGTCACAAGCTGTTCAAGGGCAGAAATTGCTTCTTCTCTTGCTGAATGGATGATGATAATGATGGTGATGAAGATGATAGGAAGTAGCTCACAAGATGATGAAGAAAAGATATGATGGAGCTAGGTTTTTGGGTGAAGCCTCCATTGATGGGTGGAGAGCTTCTCTTTCTAGAGTTTGGAGAAGATGATGGTTTGAGGTTAGTGAGAGAGTGGGGGGTCGGTTATGGGGCTGATGGGGAGGGTTTGGCTCTTTTATTCACTTAATAAAAATTCTAGCCCATAGGAATTAAGGAAAAAAAAATAATAGTAAAAACTAGTCACACTAATGTGACACCACTCATAAATAAAATACTATTTCCATCAACTATTCTACCCATCTAATCTCACATCTTATGATTACCCTCTAATTCTAGAGTCTAAGGGTTACTAAAATTCGGCGTCAATTAACCGTGTTATCGATTAATTTTTTCCGCCGATAAATTCTCGGAAATTAATTTAACGAGAAATTAATTCACCACGTGATTATATTTAATTATAAATAATTAAAATCATATCAAACACTAAAAAAATAATCACGGCAAGTTACGATTCGATTCTCATCGAATTCGAGGTTCATTTGAATTTTTATCTGTGGCAAAACTGCCTGATGATTCGAATTGCGACGAAACTTCGTTTAGAATTTTTCGACGATATCCGAATCATGAACTAATATAAAATATTAATTCTCAATTATATTTAGCTCTTGATTTATTTAAATCACTTACTTAGAGAACAATCAACTGCTTATTATAGCATAAATACGACAGTTAATACTATAATAGCGCTAATAATCGTATCGTAAAAATACGAGTGTTACAGACGCCACTTGGAGGTTAATGACGTCTAACCACCATACCATTAGCTATGTTGATTGGGGTCTATGGTCAAGCCTATGACAAAACCCAGTAACATAGATTCCCTGGTTAGTCCCCAAGTTAACCATTAAAGGGAATAACAAAAGACGTGCTAAGCACGAAGTAATTAAGAACTATATGTTGTTAGTCAAAGTTGCATTGCATTTCATTTCTGTTGTGCTAAATATAAGAATAAATGTAGATGTTTATATGATTTATATGTGTCTGCTATGCAATCCTAAGTATAGCTTTTCACAAGTAGTCACTGTGTATATTGGATTGGGATAATTACGACCAGCAATATGCTAAGTATCTAAGTGTATGTTGGACTGGGATAATCACGACCAACAATATACTAAGTGTCTAAGTGTATGTTGGACTTGGATAATTACGACCAGCAATATACTAAGTTCAAGTTTAAGTTTAAGTTTAAGAATAAGGTAGTGCATCCTAGGGTTCCAACTTGAGGTGCCTATCAAGTACTATGTTTCAAAGTTGGTTTTGATTAGAGAAAAGAATAAAAGATAAGTTTTGATAGGAAAAGCTTAGTTAGTCTTTCTAGTATAGTGAGGATCGACAAGAGAATGGTGAGGAGTCCGTGAAGGGCTCACTGAGATTTTTAATCTCACCCCGTTCCATTTTATTGTTTTACAGATAAATAGGTACCGAAGATTGTTAAGGCGAAGCTCCAGGCTTGGGACTCATAGGCTAGTTTCATATTGTAATGGAATTTGACATTCCAAGTATTGTATAAGTTGTAATCTATTAGATTTATGGTTTAAGTTTTAATTTATGACTTAGATTACTGTAATCAAGTTTGTAAATTATTAGTAATTCCTGTGCTT
This sequence comes from Calophaca sinica, assembly GCA_037113605.1. Lineage (NCBI taxonomy): Eukaryota > Viridiplantae > Streptophyta > Magnoliopsida > Fabales > Fabaceae > Calophaca > Calophaca sinica. Next base: position 21,957,755 of record CM073733.1, read on the forward strand.
TAATGTAATTTGTCTTACTTTTAATTTATATTGAGGTATGGGTGTTACAAGTGGAGAAATGACAAGGGGTTATTTTAAATTTTAATTGTTTGGTGCAATTTTTTGGAGGAAAGTGGAGGGGAAGGATAGATAGCAAAATCCCTCTTGAGTCAATTTTAGCCCCCCTCTAATATCGAGGGGATTTGGAGGGGAGAAAAGAAATGTTTATATTTGGTAAAAAGAAGAAGATAAAGATATGTTTATAAACACTTAGAGACATTGGCTAAAATAACCTTACATTAAATGTCACATGAAATGTTAGAACGGTTTAAAAATTAGCAATTTTTCTCTATTAAAATCTATCTCCACCCTTTCCCTCCCCTCCCCTCAACCAAACATGATATCTCAATAAATTCCTCCCTTATCTTCCCTCCCCTCTCCCTACTCTTATTTGAACCAAATATGCCCTAAAATAGTTTCATACCAAAATGTATGTCCGAAAGAGATACGTGCATTGTTATCAAAGGAACAATAAGGAAGATCGCATAAAAGACAAGACAGTATTATGTTAAAAGAAACTTTCTACATTTTTTATTCTTTGATAATGTTAATTTTTTTGAGGAAAGTATAAATCAATCATTTCTTCATTCGTGACAATGCATGCACATTTTTTTTTCACGGAATAACAATTTTGATAGTAGAATTATAACGAAGATCTACGCCATTTAAGAACCATCAAACAACTTAGTTATATTAAAACATTAAACATAATTAGAGGTTAAGAATGGGAAGGTCAACTTAAAGTAAATGAAAAAAAAGAAAGAGAAAATCCATCATATATGAAAAAGGGAGGTGGCATGCTTTCTGAAGAATAGCTCAAGACCACTGTCAACTTGTCTTGATGGCTTTCAAGCAAATGCATGTGTTAACAAGTGGAAGAGCCTCGTCCCATCCTCACCCGTGAACATGCATAGATGTCATTTTCAAAATATAATTAGCTAAGAGAATTCGTGCTTAACACCGGTGGCAAAGAAAAATGGAACTTACAATGTAGTTAAATTTTTAAATTGTAGTTAAGTTTTTTGTAGAAAATTTGTTTTTGACGGAAAAATGGATGACTAACCTTTTGACACATGTCGTGCTCTAAAAATTTTAATAATGTTAAATTTTTTGAGAAAAGTATAAGTCAATCACTCTTCATTCGTCACAATGCATGCCCATTTTTTTGCACGGAATAATAACTCTATTAGTAGAATTATAACAAAGATCTACTCCATTTAAGAACAATTAAACAGCTTAGTTGTATTAAAATATTAAACATTATTAGAGGTCAAGAATGGGAAGTTCAATTAAAGTAAATGGAAAAAAGAAAGAGAAAATCCATCATATATTGAAAAGGGAGGTGGCATGCTTTATGAAGAATAGCTCAAGACCACACTGTCTACTTGTCTTGATGGCTTTCAAGCAAGTGGAAGAGCCTCGTCCCATCCTCACCCGTGAACATGCGTAGATGCCATTTTCAAAATATAACTAGCTAAGAGAATTCGTGCTTAAAACGGACGACAAAGAAAAACGAAACTGACATTATAGTTAATTTTTTGAATTGTATTTATGTTTTTTGTAGAAAATTTCTTTTTGACGAAAAAACGGATGACTAACCTTTTGACACACATCGTGCTCTAAAAATTTTGATAGTGTTAACTTTTTTTAGAAAAGTATACATCAATCATTCTTCATTCGTCACAATGCATGCCCATTTGTTTGCACGGATTAACAACTCTGTTAATATAATTATAACAAAGATCTACTCCATTTAAGAACCATTAAACATCTTAGTTATATTAAAACATTAAACATTATTAGAGGTTAAGAATGAGAAGTTCAATTCAAGTAAATGGAAAAAAGAATGAGAAAATCCATCATATATTGAAAAGGGAGGTGGCATGCTTTCTGAAGAATAGTTCAAGACCACACTGTCTACTTGTCTTGATGGCTTTCAAGCAAATGCATGTGTTAACAAGTGGAAGAGCCTCGTCCCATCCTCATCCGTGAACATGCATAGATGTCATTTTCAAAATACAACTGGCTAAGAGAATTCGTGCTTAACACGGGTGGCAAAGAAAAACGGAACTTACAATTTTGTTAATTTTTTGAATTGTAGTTAAGTTTTTTGTATAATATTTGTTTTTGACGAAAAAATGGATGACTAACCTTTTGACACACGTCGTGCTTTAAAATTTTTGATAATGTTAATTTTTTTGAGAAAAGTATAAATCAATCACTCTTCATTCGTCACAATGCATGCCCGTTTTTTTGCACGGAATAACAACTCTGTTAGTTGAATTATAACAAAGATCTACTTCATTTATGAACCATTAAACAACTTAGTTATATTAAAACATTAAACATTATTAGAGGTTAAGAATGGGAAGGTCAACTTAAAGTAAATGGAAAAAAGAAAGAGAAAATCCATCATATATTGAAAACGGAGGTGGCATGTTTTCTGAAGAATAGTTCAAGACCACACTGTCTACTTGTCTTGATGGCTTTCAAGCAAATTCATGTGTTAACAAGTGGAAGAGCCTCGTCCCATCCTCACCCGTGAACATGCATAAATGTCATTTTCAAAATACAACTAGCTAAGAGAATTCGTGCTTAACGTGGGTGGCAAAGAAAAACGGAACTTACAATTTTGTTAATTTTTTGAATTGTAGTTAAGTTTTTTGTATAAAATTTGTTTTTGACGAAAAAACGGATGACTAACCTTTTGACACACGTCGTGCTTTAAAATTTTTGATAATGTTAATTTTTTTGGGAAAAGTATAAATCAATCACTCTTCATTCGTCACAATGCATGCCCATTTTTTTGCACGGAATAACAACTCTGTTAGTTGAATTATAACAAAGATCTACTTCATTTATGAACCATTAAACAACTTAGTTATATTAAAACATTAAACATTATTAGAGGTTAAGAATGGGAAGTTCAATTAAAGTAAATGGAAAAAAGAAAGAGAAAATCCATCATATATTGAAAAGGGAGGTGGCATGCTTTCTAAAGAATAGCTCAAGACCACACTGTCTACTTGTCTTGATGGCTTTCAAACAAATGCATGTGTTAACAAGTGGAAGAGCCTCGTCCCATCCTCACCTGTGAACATGCAAAGATACCATTATCAAAATATAACTAGCTTAGAGAACTCGTGCTCAAAACGAGTGACGAAAAAAAAATGGAGAACCTACAATGTAGTTAAATTTTTGAATTGTAGTTAAGTTTTTTTTTTTTGGAAAATGATTTTTTGAATGCGAATTATAGGTATAGGTGTTACAAGACACCACGGTACAACCAGAAAAATCTACATCACAATCATGGTCGGTCCAACCTATGTGTAGGCCTTAAACGAAATTTAAAGTGAGCCATTTTAAAACTAACAACAAACAATTAGAGGTCTTTTTAAGCCTAATTAATTTTTACACTATTGAACTATATAAAAATAAATATTAAATGCATTCACATGATTGATTAATTTTGTTGCAGAATTATTTACTAGCAAAAGTAGTGAGTGAAATTAATATTATGGGGCTTAAAAAATAAATATTAATTAAATTAATACTATTGATTAAATTAAAAAATAAATTTAGGGCCGAAAAAAATTTGAGACCTAAAGCAGTTGCTTTAGTTGCAACCCCTTAGACTGGCACTGAAAATTTTAGTATGATATTTTCTATTTTATCCAAAATTTCATGAATTGTAATGAATCATCAAATGGGACATATCATTAATGATTATATTGTGAATTAGAATTTGCAATTAACTTGTGTTCCTGTCCTGCGTACCCGTTTCATAATGGAATATGCGAAATCTGATGCTTACGTACAACGCTATTATGGAAAACATTCAGCAGTTGCTCTCTGAGTTTATGGGATGGTAATCAAATTACTATTTTTCTAACCAAAAAATATGGGAAACAATATACGTGCTCTTTGCATACGCTGGCAACTGGCAAGAACCTCTATTTTTGTGCTGATGAAAATGGTATATTCTCCTTTTAAACGTTTTTATTTCCTTTATTAAACCAAAATAAAAAAAATGTCATATTTTCATTCTTGTAATAAATCAAGAAAAAAGAAATTACTTGACCAAGCTACAGAAGCATAACCCTTTGTTCATACAATACAAACACCCTTTTGTCTTTTGCCTCTCTTGTTCCTTCCTTCTTCAATACTTGGAAGTGGAACCTCTCCCTTTTTATTTTCTCAAGTTTCCTCACCTTGATACATCTCTACCTTTAATACACTTCATCCCCCCTTTTCTTTTTTTCCCCAAGGACCCAAATCTCACGAAAGGAATCTCCTCACGGGAGAGAATTCACTCCCAATCCCACCCATTGGGAGTGGATTACATTGCTCTCTATATATGCTTTGCGTCTTTATTCATACTCTCTTCTCCTTTGGCCTTACACATCATTGATTGTTCCGGGTAATTAAGCTAATGGCTTCATCTGTTTTTTTTCCCCATGCAGGGCATTTAAATTTATTTTTTCTTCCATTTTTATTTTCCTGAAATCTTCAGCTATTGATTTTCAATCAAGAATGGCTTCGTTCATGATGATTGGAACATAGTTCACATTGGAATTCATAAAATTCACAAGCGTTGAACAAATAATTGGAAATAGAAACCATACAATAACTTTTTTTTTTTTGTAGAAAATTAATGCACCCCAGTTTTAATTGCAGAGCCATGAATAACAATACATTGCGAATAAAAAAAATTCACTTTGTTGTCTGTTTTATGTACAAGGTTTTCTTATTGAAATGGGGTACGAGGACCGCTTCAAACAAAAAGTTCATAGACCTAAATATGATTGCCTTCTATTTGGTATGTATTGTAATTGGGAAAAAATTTCAACTACCAAATTGAAAAATTCAATGTCCGTGTATGTTAATGTTATATAACCATGAGATTGTTCTGCAGACTTAGATGATACTTTGTATCCCCTCAGTTCTGGTCTTGCAAATGCATGTCTCCAAAATATTAAAGGTAAGCCACTCTGCATAATTATGTCTTTTTGCCACAGTAATATCTTTTACAATTGCTGCCGAGGTTTTTTATCGCAGTCGTGTCACAATCATTGATCTTTCGGAACATCACGATCAAATGCAGTTGATGTGGCTTAAATCGCGGTCGCGGAGAGCCTAAAAACCTTAATGTTTCAGCCTAGATCGCGATCACATACATTGATTTAAAACCTTGATTGTTGGTACTTTTATTATTGACATTAGTGGTATTATTGATTCTAGACTACATGGTCGAAAAGCTTGGCATAGAACCAAGGAAAACTGATGATTTATGCAACCTCCTTTACAAGAACTATGGAACTACTTTAGCAGGTCTAAGGGTATGATTTCCTAGTGTCCTTATGATTGCCAGTTAAATAAGGTTTCATTGATAAATTTTGAAAATGCTGATAACCTATTTATTGTTATTTGTTTCATTTTCTATTCAGGCAATTGGATATGAATTTGACTATGATGAATATCAAAGGTACCTTTGCTTTTTACTATTACCTCATTTCAACACTTTCAAACTGCAATGTGTTTATTTTAAGATGGCGAATTTGACTCTTTGAATTTTTGCTTACAGTTTTGTTCATGGGAGATTACCTTATGAGAACTTAAAACCTGACCCAGTTCTGAGGAAATTATTGCTAAGCCTCCCCTACAGGAAACTTGTAAGTTGTTTAATAATCTACTATGACCTCATTGCTTTTTGTTAAATATCAAGAAATCATCATCATCATCATCATATCTTAAAAATATTCCAAAATAGAGTGTGTTTGACTTAATGTATGTAGAACTTTCCCCGGAGAGTGAAATTGGGAATAGCATTCCCATGCTTAACAAGTTTTGAACAAATACTATTAATTCCAATACAACAAATTATACATGTTTTACTTGGCTTTCATTCCCATGACGGGGATATATATGTTACTTTACCATGAAAATGTAAGTTATTTTCAACTGACGACGAGTATATTAATCAAAAAAAATTTAGAAAATAATACATATATAAATATAACAAAATTATATAAAAAAAATAGAATCAAAACACAAATAAGCATAACATGTAACATAAAAGGGGATTAAACAATTCAACATGACAACAAAATATCTCATAATAAGAAATCATAATACTTATATTGCTCAATAATCAGCATCATAAAACCTAATAAGGGTCATAGTTGCTCAAAAAATATTTTAATTGTGTCAATCTCCTCATTTCCTTGTCCCTACAATGTTAAATTATGGACGATTATTTAATTTTATTATAAATAAGGGTCAGTATTTTTTGTTTTGAAGTATCACATCAAACTAATATCAATTTCATGCTACTTATTTATTTCTTTACTTAAATTTGTATAATTTCAACACTTCTCTTGTTTTTGTCAATAGATCTTCACAAACGCAGACAAAGTCCATGCGGTTAAGGTACTTTGCCGGCTTGGGCTAGAAGACTGCTTTGAGGAAATTACGTGTTTTGAGACCCTTAATCCCATCCATAAGAGAAGTTTCTCTGATGATGAAGATGACATTGAGTTTGTAGGTTCAACAAGCACTACTAATCCATCTACAAGTAATAGTGCAAGCAAGTCTCAAATCTTTGACATCATAGACCATTTTGCTCAGCCCCATCCAAGTGCATTAGTCTTGCCAAAGACACCAGTTATTTGCAAGCCATCAGAAAATGCCATTGAATTGGCTCTCAAGATAGCCAACCTTAACCCACAAAGAACTGTAAGAAAATCACCCTTTAATGATCTAATTTTGTAACCTTTCCTCCATTTCATTTTATTTATTTGCTTGCTAATTTTTTATTTGGTTCTCTGTGTCATTTTCAGTTGTTCTTTGAGGACAGTGTCCGCAACATACAAGCTGGAAAACGTTTGGGACTTCACACTGTGTTGGTAATAAGTCATTGGAATTTTTTTGGTTTTGCTGCAGCAACTGACTTGATTCTAGCAACTATTATTGGTTGCCTTTTTATAAGTCAGAATCCACCATTAACTAATTTGACACACTACTTATTGTTGGCCACATCCAGGTCGGTAAATCTCAGAGAGTTAAAGGTGCAGATTATGCATTGGAAAGCATCCATAACCTTGCTGAAGCTTTGCCTGAATTGTGGGAGGCTGACATAAAATCAGAAGTTGCATACACTGGGAAGCTTGCTGTGGGGACAACTGTGACGGCTTGATAGTGTGCAAGGAAGCCCCTTAAATAATTGTTCGTTAATGGACCGAAAGTTCGACCACTTTCAGGAAGTTTATTTTCGAACGGCATAAAATTATCACGAAAGTTAGCTTCCGAATGGAGGTGCATGCTAGCAAAAAGAGAAGGTGTTAATAGTTAGTCCCCCAGATAAAAAAGAACAAGGAGGAGACGCCCACATGGATTCCCCAACTTCAGATGGACTATATGTTCTGTAGTTGATGTTGATGCTTTGTTCATGTTATAATGAATTACTACCAAGTATAATAAATTCTCTTTTGGCCCTTCCTTCTATAAATACATGGTCTATAATAACTAATTACCTTCCTCATTTCATTTTTCATAGAAGATGAGATAGATGAAATTTCCATTAAACTATGATTACTGATGAAGGTGGGTCAAGCAAAATAAGCTACACTCCCAGTAAACCGAGGGAAAAATTGACTACAACAAAATTAAGATATTACAATGTAAAGTGAGTGTCAAATATCTTAAAATGTTAACATTGCAATTAAGTAATTTGTGATGTGTAAAAACTAACCCTGTCTTATAAAATAAAATATCAACTAGGTATAATCCCGTGCGTTGTACGGGTTTGTTTAAAATTGTGTAAAAATTATATAACTTAAATATGTAAAACTACTTTATACAAATCTCTTAACATGCTTCAGTTTTTGTTGAAGGACTTAATATGATTATCTTCGTCTCATGCGGTTGGATTATAGTTTTTTGGGGCCTTAAGCCCTCCATAGTATTAAAAATACGCAAAATAAAAGTTTATTAAATATAGAATAATGTGTAATATATAAATATAATTATATTAACAATTTATATTAAAGAACACATTTATTTATAAAATATTTTTCATATAAAATATTTTTTAACACGTTTAATAATTATAATTATCAATCTTGTAGTAAGATTATCATTGAAACCTTAATATAACGAAAGAAAACTCTATCAAATAAATTTATTAAATACGTTATGGTAATATTTTTTTAACATGCATGCTTCTTATCTTGTTTATCATCAAATAATTTCAATCCTTATGGTTAAATTATTATTAACAATGAGATATGTAATTGTCTACAATAAAATATAAATTTTTTCAAATTTAATCTCACATAATTTAATAATTGCTATTGGCTTTTAGTTATCACTGCTAAATATAATATATTTATTTAAGATTATATTTTTTCTCCAAATTAAATGTCATTTGGATTTATTAATCATCAACACTATTTAAGTATTTATAAAATATTTTTTTAATATTGGTGTTACTTTTTGTAATAATCTTCATCTTATTATACAATTGAAATGTAGAAATGTAACAATACTTATTACTATTGAATATTATATATAAGATAATAATAAACATTCTCTTAATAGAAATGTCATAATAGGATTGTTTCAAATTATTTTAGTAGTGTTTAAAAGTATGACCTAACATAATTTAATATTTTATAATAGAGCATCTCTTATTAATATAAAATACATCTAATTTTTATTCATCAATGATATATTATTAACATAAAATACATCTATTTTTTATAGTCAATATAATATCATAAAAGACCTCGGTCTCATATAACATCCAGTAATAATTAAGATTTTTTGAACATACTAATCACATTGAAAATTGAAAATGAATAATTAAGATTTTTTTAACATACTAATCACATTGAAAATTGAAAATGAAAACCTTTTACTTATCCTTAAAAATTTAGTTTTTGGAAATACTAATCACATTAAAAATTGAAAATAAAAACCTTTTACTTATTCTTTAAAATTTATTTGATAGTATTTTGATATGTAATACAATATAATTTTATAATGTGATAGAATTTTTCATTTAATAGTTAATATTTAAGAGTATGTAGTGTCAATATTTTATTTAAAAGTTTAACTCAAAGAATATATATTTGTATAATAGATGATAATTGAAAATATACAATTTTATTTAATTATATATAAGATAATCTTCAAATATTAAATACACTTATATTGTTGTTATCTAGTTTTAGTATATAGCACAACATTTTATATTTCATAAAAATATTTATTAACTTATGGTGTATTTTAATTATATTTTAATTATTTCTATAATTATGATTAATAATTATAATTATTATTAAGCAACTTAAATATTTAACAGAACATGTAAGAAGTTTTAGAATTAATCGGGTAAAAAAAATATTAAGCTAAATTAATAAATAAAATAATATTTATTATTAATATATGAATAAATTAATAAAATGATGAAATTGATTAGTGAGAGTAATTGAAAGGTTGTAAGCCATAAGTTATATTAAATTTGCATTTAATATAAAACCTCAAATTTAAATAATTTAAATATTTAATACAATGTTTAGGTATTTTTCTCAAATTGTAATTAATATTTAACACAATTTAAATATTTAACAGAATGTCTAAAAAAATTTATATTTAATAGTGAATACAACTAATAATAAATTAAATTAATAAACAAAATAATATTTAAATAGAGTAATAAAATGATGAAATTGATTAGTGAGGGTAGTTGAAAGGTTGTGACGCATAAGTTAAATTAAATTTGTATTTAATAAAAAAATTCTCAAGTTTAGACAATTTAAGTATTTAATAGAATTTCTAAGAAGTTTTATATTTAATAGTTAATAAATCCAATAATCAATTAAATTAATTAGTAAAAGAATACTTAACAATAATATTTAAATAGATTAATAAAATGATGAAATTGATTGATTAATGAGTGTAATTGAAAGGTTGTAACTTATAAGTTAAATTAAATTTGTAATTAATAACCTCAAATAACCTTTATATATATATTAGTTTATGAAATTGAATTTGTATCATTAATTTTTTAAAACTAATAGTCAAATTATAATTATTATTAACGATAATAAATAGATACTAAATATAGAACAAACTTTGTGAAATATAAGTTAAATAAATAAATGTGTTATTTTAATATCAAAGAAAATTAGAATAAAGCAATAAATTATATGATTATAAATGGTAATTAACCTAACTTCAAATATTATAAACAATACAATCAATGTATTTATATTCTGTTCGTTTTCTTTTTATTATTATTATTATTATTATTATTGTTGTTGTTGTTGTTGTTATTATTATTATTATTATTATTATTATTCAAATGAATAATGAATCCGTAAAAACTAAATACCAAAACAACAATAATAGTTAATTTTAAGCATCAATGAAACTAAGAAATAAATAATAACAATAAAAACAACACAAATAAAAAGTGTTGTGATGAACTGTTAGTTCCCACTTGAAACAAAAAAGACTGATAGACAAACAAATAAATATAAAATAATATTAAGAAATAACGTGGTTGCCCTAGAACGGAAAAAAATGTAAAAAGGAGGCCTAAATGATAGTGTTAAGAAATGTAACATGTATCAAACATATTATGCAATAATAAAAATTGTACATGTAATGGTGAACATTCAAAGAACATACACAATTCATCCAACATATCATACAACTTCATCGAAGCTATTAAAATTAAACATTTTTTTTGAAGAGCAATATTAAAATTAAACACGATTCATGGGTTAGCTTTACAAAAAAATTGTTGTCTCAATTGCTTGATTGACCAATTGATCGAAATTTATCCTTCTGCTGCTTTGACTACTAATATAGAATGGTAGTTCTTTGTGAAGAATTGTTGCTTTCCTTTTCAGAATTTTTAAGAACCTGAACCTCGTTTGCTATGCTTTTTCTCTATCAATGTAAACTCTAATTTTTTTCTCTAACTACTCTTGTATCTCTCTGTGTGCGCTCTGCTACTTCTCCTGCAACCCACTCATTCCTTCTACTCACATGTGTGTCTTGTTTTTCTTTGTGAAATTTTTCATCAAAATCCCTCCCCCACCATCAAAATTGGTCTCCTTTAAATAGTTATTTCCTATTATAACTGACTTAAACTCTACCTCTTCCACTTATAGTCCACTAACCCATGAGTTTATTGGCAATTAAAGGAGTAATTTATATTAATGTGAAACCCTTTCCCTTCCAATGCATAACTGTTACACCAATAAGAATATCAAAGGGTCACTGATTATTTACTATTTTAAAGATAAATTAGATTAAACGTGAAACAATAGGGATGAATTATAGAAATATAGTAGGGATGGTAACAATTAATAAAAGTATAAAATTGTTCAATTTAGATTAAATTTTACACCAATATATTGGTCAAGTGTAATTTAGATAATTGTAAGAAAGACAACATTATACATTTAAACTTATGAAATAAAAATTAATTAAACAAATACATACTTTATAAAAAAGAAAAAATAGATGATTTAAATATCAAAATAAATTGTAATACCTGTATAAAAAATTAGGTTACAGGTGAATAGAGTAGTTTTTAATTTACGTTGTTAAATAGTGCCTTTGCGAATAATTGAATAATTCAATTAAATGAATTTATAAAAAAAATAATTGATTTAAAAAAAATAATTGGATTAAATGAAATATATAAATACATAAATTTTGTAAGTCATTTATCTTCTTATGTATAAATTCAATAATTAATTGGCTAGTACTTACAATAATTCTTTATTTGCTTCAAGTATATGAAAGGGTGAAACAAATTTTAAAAAATTAAGTAGGGTGATAAAAGAATATTAATCAATTAGATAAATTGAATAGGAACTGTATCAATTAATAAAAATATGAAACCGTACAGAAAAGATTAAATGCTACATTAATAATATAGGATAGATATAGAAAACTTGTATTAATACAATGTACCATTTTCCATTACACAATGCATCAATCTCCTTTTTGTTAGAACAATTAAAAAAGCACGAAATTGTACAATTAACATTAAATACTAGAGTTTTATATAATTATTTTTAAGATAATTTTTTCAGTATCAAATAGCACTTAGTTTTCTCATTAACTAATTTTATTAAATGTAATCATATTTTTTTCATAAAAATATTTAATAAAATTATATTTTAATTTAGCTATATTTTAAGTAGTTTTCCCAAATTATAATTAATGATTAACATCATCATTAATTAGTTTTAATATTTTAAAGAATGTATAAGAAGTTTTATGTTTAATTATTAATATAAATAATAATAAATTAAATTTTTAAATAAAATAATATTTAATAATAATATTTAAACAGATTAAAAATAATGTGATTGATTAATAAAAGTAATTGAAAAGTTGTAACTCATAAATTAAAATAAATTTATATGTAATACTAAAGCTCAAGTCCCCTTAAATAAAATTAATAAATTAATTAATATTTAATAAAAATACTTAAATGGAGTAGTAAATTGGTAAAATTGATTACTAAGGGTAATTAAAAGGTTGTAACTCATATATTATAATAATTTTCTAATCAATATCGTAGCTCAAGTTTTCCACGTGGAAATGCTAGAATTAAGCTAAAACTCAAGGTTTTTTTTTTTACTTATATGTATGTATGTATGTATGTATAGATATTAGAGTAGTAAAATGGTAAAATTGATTAAAAAGGGTAATTGAAAGGTTGTAATTTATATAGTATAATAAACTGGTATTCAATGTTGTGGCTCAAGCTTTACACATGGCAAATCAAGAATGAAGTTAAAACTCAAGCTTGCTTTACTTATAGATAGATAGATAAATGGATAGACAGATAGATGACAATTCTACAATCAAGCTAAAACTCAAGCTTGCTTTAGATAGATATGTAATAGATAGATTGTATTTTAATGTAACATTACAAATTTTTTTTGATACACTTTTATACAGATAGATTTTAATATGTATCTCATTAAAATTTTATAATATGATAGATATTTTTAATAGTTAATATTTAATAATATGCAGCACTATTATTTGTATTTAAAAGTTTTTTCTCAAGGTCTATATGTATGTACGTATGTGTGTGTGTGTGTAATATTTGATAATATATATTATTATTTAATTATTTTTAAGATAATTCTTTAAGATTGTAAATAGCACTTAGTGTTGTCATTATCTAATTTTAGGAAATAGAACTATACTTATATTTGATGATAATATTTAATAATTTATAGTGTAATTTAATTATTTTTGAAGTATTTTCCTCAAGTTGTAAATAATAGTTAATATTATAATTAAGAAATTTTAATATTTAATAAAATGTCTAAGAATTTGTATACCTAATAGTTAATACAACCAATAATAAAAAAAATTATCAATATAATAATATTTAGTAATAATATCTAAATAGAGTAATAAAGTGATAAAATTGATGTAAGATAAATGAAAGGTTGTAACTCATGAATAAAAATAATTTTGAATTTAATGCTCAAACTTAAGCTTCCTTTAAATATATATATATATATATATATATAGATTAAGAGGCATAACACAAACAATTAATTAAGTAATGTGTGATGTGTAAACTCATTAACGTATTAAGAATAGAAGCATGTTTGAATATTTACTTTCATCTGATCTCAGCATTTATTGGAATAAAATACTATGGACAATAAGATAACTATTTCTAAAAACAGTGATAGATTTGATAAAAGCAGTTAACAGACCAGGCACGCCAAAAGGCTAAGAGGCAGAGTACAGCCAACAGAATTCTTAGCTAGTGATAATGCTCAATCTTGCATTCATAAATCGATGTGAATTGTATATTTGGCTCTACCTAGTTTTTCTTTCTTTTATCTGAAAGAAAAATAGGCAAAGATGCATATACAGTTTACATGCCACCACAAACCTTCCAGGCATCCTTTCTGATTCTTATCGTTTTTCAGATGAGTAACTAATCCTTGGTATGTTATTATTTTCTATTATGTGGTGCATGCCATTTCACAGTGAATTTGAGGAATCTACACAAGAATTGGAAGCAAGAAATACAGCATGTAATTAACCAGTAACAAAAAGTTCTTCCTTCTCATGTTTCTTTTGTTGATTGCAGTTTAGTAATTACAATGAACTTGCATTCTCATAACACTATCGATAGGATACAATATTGCTACCTAGTACGTTAGGATGTAGCAACTCAAACACAAGACTACCAAATAGAAGTGTTAGTAGTGTTATTTCGTTAAAACTGTTCGATTATGATACAGACATAAACGATATATTGAAATTGGTCACCAAGCCTACAAGTCAGTGAATATCATGGGTTTGATCCCAAAAAGTTCCTTCAAAGTTCAAAAGGATTTTTTCAATTTCCATTATATCATGCAAATTGAAAACAATGTTAAAAATAAACAAGAAAGCAGCTAGGGCAGGAAACACAATCTTACACATTCATGAGAAGTATTGAGAACCCACCCACTAAAAGTTACCGTGCACTAGCAATAAGAAAATTAAAGATAAGTAAATAGACAACAAAAATGTAAATATACCGTGGTATTAGATTAAATAATATGCTTAGTATCGGATAAAGTATACAATTCCAGAAATTAGTACTTCCACCAATCAGTTACACCAGATTTAATTGTTTGTTTCCCACATAGATGGATCATGTTAGGTAAACATATTGTTGAAGATTGCAATATGATAATGCTTTATAACTAAACCAACCATATTTGTAACTTAAAATTCACTCTTTATTGTGTTCCAAATGATACGGTAAGAAGATTTTTGAAACTTCTCAACCCAAAGCAACAAGGCATCAAGACATTATTGTTGAGTTAATTCAAAAAGTGAAATAATTATAGATTTTCTTTCATTTAAGCTCAAATATACCACATAATTATAGATATCGAAAGACGTACAAAGATGTTCATTGTTTCATAACCGTATTTTCTTTGGCTGTACAAAGATGTTTAACTTGATTATAATCAGCAGTATTATAATCCGAGGTATCATTCTTCTTGATCCAATTTCTCTGATGTGGTAACCGGTAAGAACTAAGAACAGAACTTCTTTAGCATCGTTACAAAGTCACACCAGAAACCAAATGGAAAAACCACTACAAGCCCACATTAGCACCTCAAAAAACATCAAATTATAGAATACTCACTTGGCAGTGATTACCAATTCAAAATAAGCCACCCGAGATTAATCAATCGTCAACTTCTTCCTCTGGTTTAATCTCACCAAACCATTTTGGCGGATCATATCCATATCCACCTAAATTCATATAATGTAGCTCAAATTCAAAACTAAAAGCTATCATTAAGCAGATAAGGCAGATCAGAGTTATTGGTAAATTACCAAGGGGATTGCAATGACACAGACGCCACGCAGTCAAAACCGTACCCTTCAAAACTCCATATCTCTTATAAGCCTCCATAGAATACTCACTGCAAGTTGGAATGTAACGACAGCTTCTGGGCAAGATTGGTGAAATTTCCCCTGCATACATGAACAAAATCACAGCATAATATTACAATGAATAGACATCAAGGCAAAACAAGAAAAAAGAAAATGAAAGGCTCAAACTCCTCAAAATGCAAAGTTAATGTAGCACTTTACAAGCAAACATAACCAAGGTTTTAAAAAACAGTCCGTTAGACCATGACCACCGACCGTGACTGTGGCCGCGATGTCAAGTTTTTTGATATCCCTTGTGACCGCATGGCAGCCACAATTGCAGCTACATCAACCATATTTGACTGTAATTTTTCATAATATCAAGGATCATGACCGCCACAACGATTTTAAAACCTTCAACAGAACCACTTTTGTCTCTTTTTTTTTTTTTTTTTTCTGTTTTACTGTTAACACATGACAAATATAAAATAAACCTTTATGTTCTATTCTGTCCTGTTCAATACTCTACCAAATGCTACAAAGTTAAAGGTGAAGGACCAATAACCAATCCCGTAATTGGAATTGTCAATTGGTCTTTCCGGTTAAGTTTGTATTGCTAGTGTTTCTTCTCTTTCCGTTAGTTAAGAATTTATGAAAGGGGAAAATGCTTACTTTTGTAGAATCTCAACATGGATAGCGCAGCTTTAACCCCTAAGTTATTCACTTCCCCATCTGATGAAATATGAAATATGATATCAAAAGTAAATTCCTTGACGAGTTAATTAGCTTAGCGAGAGAGAGAGAGAGAGAGAGAGAACCTTGCAAAGTTTGAGGGTTGGAATCTTCATCCGATGTGCGAACGAGTAGGGTGCAATGTCGCAAGGGTTTGGAGGGAGTGGGAAAGGTGGAACTGGAAGCGTGGTGGGTTTTGTTGATGATTTTGAGAGAAGTGAAATTAGAGTTTCCACGTCGGAAGGAGATTGGGGTGGGAGGAATGGAATGATAGGAGTTGAGAGGGAGAAGAGTAGCCATGGATCGCGCGCCTCTGCTCTACTACTTGCGAATTGTTTCACTAGTATATATAACTATCTTCATGCTGATAAGCATCGTAGTCTATGACCATATTTTTGATCCTGTAATCCGGCGGTACACAAAGAACCCCAGAGGGATCACAATGCTGCAGAGACTAGGAATTGGCCTTGTGCTGCACATCATTGTAATGGTCACTGCATGCTTGGTTGAGAGGAAGAGACTCAGTGTTGCAAGAAAAAACCACCTCTTTGGCCCGCATGATACAATTCCTCTTACTATTTTTATTCTCCTCCCTCAGTATTCCTTGACAGGGATTGCTGATAACTTCGTTGAAATCGCCAAGATGGAATTCTTTTATGATCAAGCACCAGAAGGCATGAAAAGTCTCGGAACATCATATTTCACAATTAGCTTGGGTTTAGGAAGTTTTCTCAGTACTTTCCTTCTGTCAACTGTTGCTGATATCACCAAGAGACATGGTAACAAGGGTTGGGTTTTGAATAATCTAAACATCTCCCGTTTAGATTATTATTATGTCTTCATGGCAGTACTAAGCTTACTCAACTTCCTTTGCTTTGTGGCTGTTGCCAAGTTTTTTGTATATAATGTTGATGTAACACAAAACAAATCAGGCTTGGAGATGAACCCTGTTTTATCTCAGGACAATACTAGAATAAGCCAAAGCACTCCACAGACAGATGCCAAGTCCTAGGAAGAACACAACAACAATTCCTTCTATTCGCCCTTCAGAAAATAAAGAGCTTCAAATCTGTCTTGCCGTGACTCTTTTCTTCGCTTAGCCCTTCCAATTTATGAGCTTAAAGCTGAATGCAGTGGTCTTTTCTTGTTTAGGAACATTAATATGGTCATAAAGAGTTTCACATCAATGATAAAGCACCTCTACAGAGAAAAACACCTCCACATCTTTTAATGCATAGAAAGATTTAGAAAATTAATGTGCAGTTACAATTAAGTGCTTCTAGAAAAATTTTGGCCATTATTTATATGCTAAAAAGACCACCATATCCTATACTATCTCCCGTAAAATTTAATTACTTGTGTATTGCAAAAGGGGGGAAATATAAAAAATGAAAACCACCAAGAACATAGAGTCGATTCTGTCACTTTCTTCAAGTTAAGTAGGGGCAAAAAAATAGCTTTATCTCATGTATCTCAGCTCAAAATGTTCAGGATCTGGTTAATTCAAAACATTAACAAGCAAGATTGCTAGTAAATTCCATGGTAGGTCACTAGGACATGACGTGAAAGCATACAAACCCAAGTCAGTTCATAGCTACTTGTTTTACAGAAATAGCTTAAAGAAACACCAACAATGTTATGTAATACACTCTTTCAAACAAACTTCATGTGAGTTGCACTAATTAATGACCCCCATCAAATAAAAAGTAAAACCCACATAATACACGAATTTAATTAATTAATAATAGTATTAGCATCCCTGATTATCTTGAATGTTAGAACAAGATATAAATTCAAAATAAATCCTGTCTGAGCACACACAAATGCTGAGTCAGCTCAAGAAGCTAACTCAGCTTAACTCAGTCAGTTAGGTATCAGTAACTATAATCAACTAGGAGAGTTAGTTAAGATAGTTATCTTGTGTATGCACCTACATAAGGACAATTCCTGGCCATGGAAAGGAGATATGCGCAACAAAGATCTTTAAAAGCCATGATACCAGAAAAGTTGAATAGAACAGAGAAAACTGCAAGGAAGAAGATGAGAGAAACTGAACTGAATTGTATTATCATTGCTTCGCCCCTTGGTATGGATCAGATATTGCCCTTATAATTTCAGTACCCTTTCTAATTTTACTAATTTATTTGTCTATCACCAAGTATAGAGTTCACTTAATTTCTAATTTTATTAAAAATAAAAAAATATTATATTGACTATCTATTTATTTTCTTCTCACTTTTCTAAATAATTAATCAGATGTTGAAAGCATTTTGCTTTCCATTTTCTCTATTATTTTCTCAGTTGATCAGTATATAAATTTTATTTTTTAAATTTCTCTTTTCATTATTTTTTATCTATTTTTTCTCGTCAATTTTCTTTCCACATCCAAGAGTGTGAAACAATTGCACGCATATATGGTATATGTACATGTGCATGCCGGCTTCATGAAGCTGTTATTCTATTTAATTACTGTAATGAATAATAATAGAAAACTGTCATATAAATTTGTTTGAGGCCACATGTACATATGGAATACTTGTATTAGTCGTATATAAGAAATGCTTTCGGCAATTACACTTCTCTTCTCTTGTTTTAGTTTCAAAGTCAGGTTTTAAAATAAAAGGGCCAGTACTGAAAGTAAGAATGAACATGAGACAGAGATAGAGATAAGTGGGTAGGGCCATAGCATAATGCATTACAGATGACCAGTAACTACAAAGGGAGTAAAGCAATTTTATAAATCAACAGAATTTTTTCTCTCTTTTTCGTAAGCTTGTGACTTTTTGTGCCATGTCAATCTCACGTCAGCTTCAAAGATCTATAACAGCTTGGTTGATAAGTTAAAGGTAATCGGCAAGGAATAAAGAGACGAAAAATGTGTAAACCACAAGTACAAAATAAAAATCTGACAGATTCCTTTTTGTTTTCAGCCTTGAGATTTCTGTTTGTTAGCTCATGCAAAATGGACAATGTATAACTTAAGGTAGGGAAAACAAAGCTTCTAAAATTAGCTATATATATCAAAGCTCAAAAGAGAAGCTAGAAACCTTGTATGATTCTCCACGTACGAGAGCACACGTAGTCGTTTTTGTCTAGCATCATGACAGTGGTTGAAGAAAAAGGGCCAGTAGAAGATAATTACACTTAAGATGGCACAGTAGACCTAAAAGGTAGACCCATTTTAAGATCAAAGACTGGAAGATGGAAAGCTTGCACCTTCATAGTAGGTAAAATGAAAGCCTTTTTGGCAGCATTAACCAATTCAGAAACTTATTCTAGTTTCAGCCTCTCTTTTTTATACCCTTATCCTTTCTCTTTTTTTTTTTTTTCCATTTTATTATCACTTGTGAATATGACATGCATGTATGTGTAATTTATAGGGTATGAGTGTTTGAGAGGATGGCTTTCTACGGGATAGCGTTGAAATTAGTGGTGTATCTAACAAATAAGCTCCATGAGGGTACCGTGGAATCTTCAAACAACATTAGCAACTTGGGGGTTCAGTGTGGATGATGCCACTTGCAGGAGCTTACATAGCCGATGCCTATCTTGACCGATATTGGACCTTTGTAATTGCGTCATGCATTTATCTCTTGGTATATGAAATGTGACATTTATTTTCACCATTTGAATATATGCTACTTAGATGTAAAGGTAGGAGTTGGTAACAATATTGGATGGGGAGTCCAAAAGCAAGATCTGCATTAAAACAGCAAGTAACACATCACAATAGCAAATTTGACACCAAAACATGACAATGAGCATATTGCTCAATCCTAACCATATAAAAGTATAATTGCAATGTGATTTTTAAAGGCTTGTCTACCAGGTTATATTTTTTAAAAAGGTAGTCAGGCCTAAAAAAAGGTTTATATTAGATAAATAGGCCATGCTACAGCCTTAAACTTGGGAAAGAAATCAGTCTTGGTAAAGGAAAAGTCCGACCTAGGTGTGAGTCCCAACATTATGTTCCCCTTAGGAAAAAAATTTGCATAACATCATGGATTTAGACCTAGAACCACACTAACCACATGTTGGGTGATAAACCACAATGAAAGACTTAACAATACATCTTGACCCAAAATCTTTCAAGTATCTAATGCATGAATATGTTCTCTTATGTTGTCTTCATTTTGCTCATTTTTGACCATTGTCAGATTTTATCTTACCCATGGATTTCCAACACATTCTGGTTTTCTATATATTATTGTACGATGCATATAGGCTTGCAAAATTGTGATTTAGTTATGTTACCTATCTTATGTGATTATAAACGGACAACCCAAGTTTTCTTTGGCCACAGGGAATGTGTTTGTTGACTCTAGCAGTTTCACTACCCTCTTTGAGGCCACCACATTGTGCACAAGGGGTTGCAGACCATAATTGCCCCAGGGCGTCACCATTGCAAAAGGGTATTTTCTTTTTTGCCTTGTACATCATCGCTGTAGGCACAGCGGGAACCAAACCCAACATTTCTACAATGGGAGCAGACCAATTTGACGAGTTCAAGCCCAAAGAGAGGTCCTATAAGCTTTCCTTCTTCAATTAGTGGTTTTTTAGTATTTTCCTTCGTACCCTTTTCTCCATCAGTTTCTTAGTTTACATACAAGACAATGTGGGTTGGGACGGTGTGGACAGTTGAGTCCTATCCAATGTATTTTATCATTCATTGTATCCATTCCTCTAGGAATTAGCATAGACCTTTATTTCTCTAGGAATCAGGTTCATATCCTAGTGTATATATACACATTGTGCTCATGTTGAATCAACAAGTAAATATACAACTCTTTACATGGTATCAGAGCCATTGAAAGACCCTGGTAGATATCGACGTCTGGTTGGCAAACTTAACTATGTTACAGTAACCATGCCTGACATTACCTTTGCTGTAAGCGTAGTCACCAATTCGAATGCTCCTCGTGATACCCATCGAACGCCGTGGTTCGCATTCTTAGGTATATCAAGAATGCACCAGGTAAAGGATTACTTTATGAAAACAAGGGTAACACTGAAGTTGTTGGCTATTCTGATGCTGATTGGGCATATTCACCATCAGATAGAAGATCCACTACAGGATATTGTGTCTTTGTTGGAGGTAATTTGATCTCCTGGCGAAGCAAGAAGCAGAACACAGTCGCAAGATCGAGTGCAGAAGCAGAATATCGAGCTATGGCAGTAACAGCTTATGAACTCACATGGCTTAGACAATTACTCCAACAACTCAAATTGGGAGATGTCAAGACAATGAAACTAATGTGTGACAACCAAGCTGCAATGCATATTGCTTCCAATCCAGTATTTTACGAAAGAACTAAGCACATAGAGATCGACTGCCACTTTGTGAGAGAGAAAGTTCTTTCAGGAGAAATCATGACTAGTTTTGTCGGTTCCAATAATCAACTGACTGATTTGTTAACTAAGTCCCTTAGAGGACCTCGGGTTGAATCCATTTGTAACAAGCTTAGTGCATATGACATGTATGCTCCAGCTTGAGGGGGAGTATTGCTTGTAATTAATATGGATGGTGTGGACGGTGGAGTCCTATCCAATGTATTCTACCATTCATTGTATCAATTCCTCTAGGAATTAGCATAGGTCTTTATTTCTCTAGGAATCAGGTTCATATCCTAGTGTATATATACACATTGTACTCATGTTGAATCAACAAGTAAATATACAACTCTTTACAGGGTTGTTGGATATGGCCTTCCAACCGCTGGGCTCGCTGTTTCAATATTGGTGTTTCTGGTAGGAACTCCATTATATAGGCACAAATTGCCCTCAGGCAGCCCTATAACCAGGATGCTCCAAGTCTTTGTGGCAACTATGAGAAAGTGGAAGGCACGTGTCCCAGAAGATCCTAAAGAGCTATATGAGCTGAATATGGACGAGTATTCACGTAATGGGAGAAACAGAATTGATCATAGCTCTTCCTTGAGGTTAAGTCTAATTACTTTTTATCTGTTCAAATTTCATTGTACTTGTTTTTTCATGTCAGGGGAATAGGGCATGAATAATTAATTTGCATAAATCTCCCTCGTCTGTGCTTGTAGTTTCCTTGACCAAGCGGCTATAAAGACCGGCCAAACATCATCATGGATGCTATGTATAGTGACACAGGTAGAGGAAACCAAACAAATGACAAAAATGATTCCTATATTGATGTCTATAATTATGCCAAGCACCTTGGTAGTTCAAGCGACCACACTCTTCATTAAACAAGGCACCACGCTATACAAGAGAATGGGACCCCATTTTGATATCCCTCCGGCCTCTGGCATGTCTCACAACATTTACAACTATTTTCATGTTGATAAGCATCGTAGTCTATGACCGTGTTTTTGTGCCAGTGATCCGACGGTACACAAAGAACCCCAAAGGGATCACAATGCTGCAGAGACTAGGAATTGGCCTTGTGCTGCACATCGTTATAGTGATCACTGCATGCTTGGCTGAGAAAAAGAGACTCAGCGATGCAAAAGAAAACAACCTCTTAGGCCAGCATTAGAGAGCATTTTCAACCAATAAAACATTATGCTGTCAAGAATCATGAAACCTTTAAGGTATGTTTGAATTGACGGTTTTAAAGGAAGAGAAAAAAAGGTAAAATTTTCATTTTTGCTTAAGAGATTTATGTTGTGTTTATAAAATTGAACAAGGGATATTAAGGAATTAAGTTTCATAATAATTTATCATTTTATTTCTTTTATTTTAAAAAAATATATTAAATTTGAAATAAAGAATTTATTCTCCCTTATTTTTCCCTCCAATACTCTCCCTCTAAATATCATTTTAGGCTCCTATTAGACACTCGAGTATCCTGTGTTAGATTACAAGGGAAATAAGAGTAAGAAGCATACGAGGGATTTGAGTTGTCTTGCCAACTGCTCCAAAAACTAATTTATCTTGTCTCCCTTTGTTAAACTTGACTATCACAAACCCACAGAGATTAAAAATTGGAGGGGCTTCACGATCCTAACTAGTATTGTGTTTGGTTGGATAGAAAATAGGAAAAAAAAATTGGGTGGAGAGAAAAATATATCATTTTATCACGTTAGGTTATAAAAAAAAAGAGACGAAGAAAAAAATTTAGAGAAATTCTAACAATTCTCTAATGCACTCTTTTCAACCTATTTTTTATTATTGGATAAAATTCATATAAATATTATCACCTAGGGAGTGGGTCCACCAAATTAGAAATAAAACTCAAATGATTCAGCAAGGATCACATGAATTTCACGAGTGGAAAAGTTTATTGCTAGCATTGTTAAAGAAATAGTTGGGAGTATATTATCAAAGTTTTCTCTTTCTTTGAGGGGAGAAAAAAAGACAAAACTCAATAAAATAATTTCAGTACCCTTTCTATTTTTACTAATTTATTTGTCTATCATCTAGTATAGAGTTCACTTAAATTTTTAATTTTATTTAAAAATATATCATACCGGTTATCTATTTATTTTCTCCTCAATTTTCTATATAATTAATCAGATGTTGAAAACGTTTATCTTTTCTTTATTTTTTATCTATTTTTTCTCCTCAATTTTCTTTTCACATCCAAGAGTGGAACAATTGTACCCATATACGGTCTGTGGTGCTTAGCACAACTGGCAAAATATTTGCCGTTTAGACGCTTGGGCGCGGGTTCGAACCCGCTACGCCCCTTTTCAGCGCTCTTAGGAGTGCGTTGTAGGTCACTGGGCCATCAGACCAAAAAAAATTGTACCCATATAGGCTATATGCATGCCAGCTACATGAAGCTGTTATTCTGTTTAATTACTGGTAATAAATACTAATACTAATACTAATACTAATACTAATGAATAATAACGATAAACTGTCATATATCTTTGTTTGAGGCCACGTGTACATATGGAATACTTGTATTATATTAGTCATATATAAAAAATGCTTTCGTCAGTTACATTTCTCCTCTCTCGTTTTAGTTTCAAAGTTTAGTTTTAAAATCAAAGGGCCAGTACTGAAAGTAAGAATGAAGATGAGACAGAGAAAGAGACAAGCAGGCAGGGCCATAGCATGCTGCATTACAGATGACCATTGACTAGAAAGGGAATAAAGCAATTTTATCAACATAATTTTTTCTCTCTCTTTTTCATAAGCTCGTAACATTTTGTGCCAAAAAAAAATCGTAACATCTTGTGCCATGTCAATCTCACGTCAGCTTCAAAGATCTAATAACAGTTTGGTTGATAAGTTAAAGGTAAAATAAACCGAATTCGAAAAATGTGTAAACCACAAGCACAACATAAAAATCCGGCAGATTCCTTTTTGTTTTCAGCCTTGAGATTTCTGTTTGTTAGCTCATGCAAAATGGACAATGCATAACTTAAGGGAGGAAAGCTAAGCTTCTAATAATCAGCTTCCCTATCCTTATATATATCAAAAGCTCATAAGAGAAGCTAGAAACCTTGTATGATTCTCCACACACAAGAGCACAAGTAGTTGTTGTCTAGCATCATGACAGTCATGACAGTTGTTGCAAAAAAAGGGCCAATAGAAGATAATTACACTCAAGCTGGCACAGTAGACCTAAAAGGTAGACCCATTTTAAGATCAAAGACCGGAAGATGGAAAGATTGCTCCTTCATAGTAGGTAAAATGAAGCCTTTGGCTTAACGGCATTCTGAAACTCATTTTTTTTTGGGGTATTAAACTCATTATAGTTTCAGCCTCTCTTTATTGGATACCCTAATCCTTTATCTTCATTTTTTTCCCATTCTACTGTTTTCACGTACAGTATAATGAATTATTATCACTTACGGATACATTGTATGCTTTTGTGTAATTTATAGCGTACGAAGTGTTTGAGAGGATGGCTTTTTACGGGATAGCATCGAACTTAGTGGTGTATCTAACAAATAAGCTCCATGAGGGTACTGCATGTGGAATCTTCAAACAACATTAACAACTTGGGGGGTTCAGTGTGGATGATGCCACTTGCAGGAGCTTACATAGCCGATGCCTATCTTGGATGATATTGGACCTTTGTAATTGCGTCATGCATTTATCTCCTGGTATGAAATGTGAGATTTATTTTCACCATTTGAATATATGCTACCTAGATGTAAAGGTAGGACTTGGTAACAATATTGTATGAACATTATGTTTGGGATCGGGGTGTCCAAAAGCAAGATCTGCATTAATAGCGCAAGTAACATATCACAACATTAAAATTGACAGCAAAACATGACAATGAGCATATTGCTCAATCCTAACCATACAAAAGTATGATTGCAATGTGATTTTTAAAGGATTGACTAACAGATTATTATATTTTTAAAAAGGTAGTCAGGCAAAAAAAAAAGGTTTATATTAGATAAATAAGCCATGCTCAACTCAAGCCTTAAACTTGGGAAATAAATCGGTCTTGTTAAAGGAAAAGTGTGACCTAGGGGTGAGTCATAAGTTTTCTATATATTATTGTTCGATGCATACAGGCTTGACAAAATTATGATTTAGTTATGTTGCCTATCTTATGTGGTTATAAAAGAACAACCCAAATTTTCTTTGGCCATATGGCATGTGTTTGTTGACTCTAGTAGTTTCATTACCATCTCTGAGGCCACCACATTGTGCACAAGGCGTTGCGGACCATAATTGCCCCAGGGCGTCATCATTGCAAAAGGGTATTTTCTTCCTTGCCTTGTACATCATTGCTGTAGGCACAGGGGGAACCAAGCCCAACATTTCTACAATGGGAGCAGACCAATTTGACGAGTTCGAGCCCAAAGAGAGGTCATATAAGCTTTCCTTCTTCAATTGGTGGTTTTTTAGTATTTTTCCTTAGTATCCTTTTCTCCAACACTTTCTTAGTTTACATACAAGACAATGTGGGTTGGGCTGTTGAATATGGCCTTTCAACCATTGGGCTTGTTGTTTCAATACTGGTGTTTCTGGTAGGAACTCCATTATATAGGCACAAACTACCCTCAGGCAGCCCTATAACCAGGATGCTCCAAATCTTTGTGGCTGTTATGAGAAAGTGGAAGGCACGTGTCCCAAAAGATCCAAAAGAGCTATATGAGCTGAGTGTGAAAGAGTATGCATGTAACGGGAGAAACAGAATTGATCACAGCTCTTTCTTGAGGTTAAGTCTAATTAATTTTTATCCCTTCAAATTTCACTATACTTGCTTTTCCATGTCAGGGGAATTAGGCATGAATAATTAATTTGCATAAATCTCCTCATTCCCTGCTTGTAGTTTCCTTGACAAAGCGGCTATAAAGACCGGCCAAACATCATCACGGATGCTATGTACAGTGACACAGGTAGAGGAAACCAAAAACCAAACAAATGACAAAAATGATTCCTTTTTTGATTACTACAGTTATGCCAAGCACCTTGGTAGTTCAAGCGACCACACTTTTCATTAAACAAGGCACCACACTAGACAAGAGAATGGGACCCCATTTTGATATCCCTCAAGCATGTCTCACAGCATTTATAACTATTTTCATGTTGATAAGCATCATGGTCTATGACCGCGTTTTTGTGCCAGTGATCCGACAGTACACAAAGAACCCCAGAGGGATCACAATGTTGTAAGGACTAGGAATTGGCCTTGTGTTGCACATCATTATAATGATCACTGCATGCCTGGCTGAGAGGAAGAAACTCGATGTTGCAAGAGAAAACAACCTCTTTGGCCAACATGATACAATTCCTCTTACTATTTTTATTCTTCTCCCTCAGTTTGCCTTGGTAGGGGTTGCTGATAACTTCGTCGAAATTGCCAAGATAAAGTTCTTCTATGATCAAGCACCAGAAGGCATGAAAAGTCTCGGAACATCATATTTCACAACCAGCTTGGGCTTAGGAAGTTTTCTCAGTACTTTCCTTCTGTCAACCGTTGCGAATATCACCCAAAGACATGGTCACAAGGGATGGGTTTTGGATAACCTAAACATCTCCCATTTAGATTATTATTATGTATTCATGGCAATACTAAGCTTACTCAACCTCCTTTTCTTTTTGGTCGTTGCCAAATTCTTTGTATATAATGTTGATGTAACACAAAACAAATATGTCTTGGAAATGAACCCTGCTTCATCTTAGGACAATGCTAGAATAAGGCAAAGCACTCCAAAACCAGATGTCAAGTCCTAGGGAAAATACGAACACTATTCCCTTTGTTAGCCCTTTAGAAAATAAACAGCTTCAGATCTGTCGTGTTATGGTTCCTTTCTTCTTCTCTTAGCCCTTCCCATTTACGAGCTGAATGCAGTGGTGTTCTCTTGTTTAGGAACATTAACATGGTCATAAAGAGTTTCACATCAATGATTAAGCACCTCTGCTTAAAAAAACTCCGCTAACAACTTTTATTGCACAGAAAAATTAAGAAAATTAAAGCAGTTTATGATAGGGACTTGGGTATTATGGGGTGCCTAAGTCCCACATAGAGTAGTATGTGATGTTAAGTGAAGTATTTAAGTGGCTGGGTTCTGCCCTCTTGATAGCTAGCTTTTAAGGGAGGGTTCCCCAAGTGCTTGGGTGCTTATCAATTTGTATCAAAGATAGTTCCCGATGTCTCGGGAAAGGCTACCCACGGAGGGGTTAATCGGAAAGGTCGAGTGAAGCGTTGCAGAGTGCAGCTTCTGGGACATCGACTTTCAAGGGCGGTGCTATGACAGGGACTTGGGTATTATGGGGTGCCTAAGTCCCATATCGAGTAGTATGGGATGTTGAGTAGAGTACTTAAGTGGTTTGGTTCTTTGCCCTTGACAACTAGCTTTTAAGGGAGAGTTCCCACGTGTTTTGGTCCTTATCAGCTTATCAGTTACATTTAAATATTTCTAGAAAACCTTTGGCCATTATATGATAAATAAAAAAACCACCATATCCTAGACTATCTTCCCTATATGTAAAATTCAACTGCTTATGTATGGAAAAAGGGGAAAATATAATAAAAAAAACCACCAAGAATGTAGAGTCAATTCAGAGTATCTATAATTTAAGTGGGGGCAAAAAAAATTAAATAGTTCATCACATATACTTGGGTAAGAAACCTCTCATGATCTAATCTCAAAATGTTCAGGGTCTGGTTAATTCAAAACATTATCAAGCAAGATGCTAGTATATTCCATGCTACATCACTAGGACATTACATCAAAGCATACAAACCCAAGTAGTTCATGACTACTTGATTTTACACAAATAGCTTAGAGAAACACTTAACAATATTATCTAATATACTATTTCAAACAAACTTTACGTGAGTTGCACTAATTAATGACTCCAATAAAATATAAAGTAAAAACCACATAATTTAATAAATTCCACATGAATTTCATTAAATGCTAGTGTTAGCATCCCTCAGTATCTCAAATTCCAGAACAAGATACAGATTCAATTGAAATCCTGTCTTAGCTCACACAAATGCTGACTCAACTCAAGAAGCTAACTCAGCTTAAGCCAGTTTGTTAGGTATCAGTAACTGTAATCGGCGAGTAGAGTTAATTAAGGCATTTATCTTGTGTATGCACTATGAGGACAATTTCTGGCCATGGAAAGGAGATATAAGAGGTCTAATACCATAAAAGTAAATTAGAACAGAGAAAACTGAAAGGAAGATGAAAGAAACTGAACTGAATCATATTATCATTGCTTCGACCGTGGTATGGATCAGAATACAAAAATTGCCCTTATATGGGTGCATACACAAGGTATCTGACTTAAGTAACTTTACCAGCTGATTATAGTTACTGATACCTAACTAATTGGTCAGCTTCTTGAGCTGACTCGGTGTTTGCAATTTGCATCAGCATCAACATTTGTGTATTGTGCCAAGACAGTTCGCCTTATCTTTTATGATTTTCCCCTCCTTGAACTTTTAGGATAATTAAAGAGAGAAAAACAAAGTAAAGTAAAATCAGCACTCCCTCCTAGAACACGAACCTAAAGAAATAAAATGTGAGAATCTTGATGGTAAGAAAGATACCTCTCTTTGAGCATACTTAGTGTTGCAGACAGCACATTCAGAATCAGAGCCAACCGTTGTACTATCCGCCAAGCAGGAACTGCCAAGAGGAGAAAAAAACAAATAATCCCTATTTAAAAAACATTTTCATTGACGAAGAAACTCGTGCAGTAAAATCACCGACAAATACAATGCAACTTAAAAAGAAGGAGTAACGACCCAGATGAACAAGTGGTCGCATGGCAGCAACACCGGCCTCTTGATCAAGCTCAGGTTGTAAGGTCCAGCACCACTAGAAACAAAAAAAAATCAAATTAACTACTCAGAACCGAATATAGCAAAAAAATATAAGTAAAAGTTGGCAAAGCATAAAGAAAGGAAGGTGTGGAGAGTGACGATTGCCGAACCAGAGAGAGAAGTGAGTTCGAGAGCTTCTGGCAGTGGAGCATCCATGGATTCAAATTCAACAAGTTCCTTTTACTCGTGCTGAGGGATTTTTTCTTTCGTTTTTTGGTCAGAATGCTGATGGATTTTCGAGAATCCTCCATTTTCTCGCCTGGGCCATGTCCATGAGGCCGTTTTGGAAACGATATAGGTCTGGGGGTTGATACCTACACCCCATAGGTTTGACATTTACACCCATATCCTACTTTTTATTCCCAAAATACCCCTAGTCATAGTCAATAGACAGACACACTTATACCTGCTTCAAATATTGCAACATTCCATAAACTTAATTTTCGGATGAATATATTTATACATAATGAGTCCTGATCGGTCAATTAGTAAGAAACCTTCCATTATATATATATGTGTGTGTGTGTGTGTGTGTGTGTGTATGATATATTATGCTTGAGGTCTCCCTTCACCCTCTACATGGAAAGACAACACTTACTCTTCATCATTACGAGATAAACCACCCTATTGGTGTCCATCTTGTAGTCACTAATAGGATCAACGAATAAGAAAAAATGTTGTCTTCTCAAAACTGAGAAAAAAAATATTAGAACTTATCAATTTGAAAAGTAATATAAGTGTTTGATAAACTTTAACATGTTTTACCTTCTACTAGTACACTGTATTTTTAATGATTGACTCCATTGAATCACCAATTTATTTCATAAAGTTATAGAGTCAAAGTTAGTTCATGAAAATAACAAAATTTCAAAATGATCATGAAATTGAAAATTCTCGATCATGTTAGTCCTTATCGAATAATTTTGGGAACTAAATTAACTGATTCAAAGACTAATTTGATCGATGATTTTTAATTTTAGAGACTATATAAATAATTTTAGGGACTAAGTTGACTTCGTCCTACAATTTTAGGGACGATTTTGATAATTCGCTCTCAAAATATTTGATGATTATTACTATATATTAAACACAATGAGAAATACATAAAAAATAGGCTAAATTACAAAATTGGTCCTCTAAGTTTATTTTAGGTTTCAATTTGGTCATCTATGTTTTATTTGTTTCGTTTTGGTCCTCTACGTTTTATTTTAGTTTTCAATTTGGTCATTTCCGTCACTAAAAATCAATTGTCCGTAGTTAGAAGTCCATTTTCCAAAATGTTATTTGGCTTTTAGCTACGGACAATTAGCTTTTAGTGACGGAAAGGGCCAACCTGTTGTAACTTTTAAAACGGAAGGGACCAAAACGAAACAAATAAAACATAGAGGACCAAATTGAAACCTAAAATAAACATAGAGGACCAATTTTGTAATTTAGCCTAAAAAATATTATCTGAAATTAATTATTTAATCAATTTTTTTTAGTAGAATTATCTTTTGTTATTTTATTATATTCTTTTTTTTGTTACAAATTATATTCTAAAATTAAGAAAATTTAATTTCTCAATATATTACGATATATTTAATTTATAATAATATTGACATATATTTTTTAAAAAAATTATTGTAAATAAAATATACAATATAATTTATTATCTCTAGTTATATTCTATCTCCAAGACCATCAATTATAATTTGATTTTAGATAAGTGGTAATGGACCTTTGTTCGAGTAAATCTAGTTTTTTATGATAAAAAATATGTAATTTCGAAATTGAATTTTTCTTACTTTTTTTTAATCATTTTTTTATAATACCTTTTTTTTTTAATCATTGAATGTTTCCTTTTTCCTTTAAGTGATAAATTGCATTTATCCATATTAAAAAGTTAAGAAGAGAACAATTTAGGGCGGCGTCTTCTTTGCAACGGAAATTAACATTGAAAAAAGGAATTATAGAATGAATAAAACTTAGGTAAAATTTCTTAAGTATAGTTGGTGCTGTTTTTCTCATAAAATAGGATAAAAATTATTTTGATATCGGTAGTTATAAGAGGTTAGAAATAATAAGAGTAGATAAAAAAAGAAAAATTTATTTATTTTGTGAGAAAAACAGTACCAACCACACCTAAAAAATTTCGTAAATTTCGAAATTCGTTATAAAATTCCATTTGCAGACGGTGGCTTCTAGGGTGAACTTTCTCATTATATGGTTCACCGGTGAACCACTTATAATATACCGTTGGATTTAATCAATGGTTCAGATGGCTTGGAAAAAATGAATAACACTTATATCTTCCCCCACCCAATCTCTTTCAATAAATGCTGGAATCTGTCTTTATAATTGCTAAAAAATAAGTTGAGTTAAAAAATATTATCAGATATAAATAACGTATGTTTCTCTCACCTCACCCCTTAAAAAAATAGTTTTTCTATGGATTACAAAAAACTAAAGACCCGTTTGTTACAGATTAAAAAAAGTGATTTTGATCTAAAATAATTTGGAATTTTTTTTTGGGGTATTTTTAAGAAAAACAAAAGCTATGAGTCCTTTGTTACAGTTTTTAATGAAAAAAATCACTTTTTGTAAGTTAAAATTCATTTTTATTGTTATTAATTTTGTTTGTTTCAGCTTTTCAAGGAAATTATTTTTTGGGTAAAATAAAAAACTATTCTTGTTAGCTTTTTATGGTTAAAAATCTCGTTTGTTACAGTTTTTTATTATGAAAAAAATCACTTTTTAATGTTAAAAATCATTTTTTGTGCTATTAATTGTGTTTGTTACAGCTTTTCAAATAAATCATTTTAAAAAAAAATTATTTTTATGGGTAAAATGAAAAGCTATTCTCATTAGCTTTTTATGGGTAAGAATCAGTTTTTTTAAAAAAGTGATTTTTATGATGGTAAACAAACGCAAAATAAATTATGCTTTTCTTAAAAATCTCTAAAACAAAATCTCTAAATTCTTGAATGTCAAAATCACTTTTTCTTAAATCCATAACAAGGCCCTAAAAATTTTTAAAAATAATTTTTATGATAAGAAACAAACACAAAATAGATTCTTTTCATAAAAATCTCTAAAACATAATTTCTAAACTTTTGAATATCAAAATCACTTCTTTCTTAATCAGAATAAACAAGTCATAAATTGTGTTTGTTACTACAACCATAAAATCACTTTTAAAAATAATTTTTATCTTGTTAGGATAAAACTACTTCTACATTGCACTCCAAACAAGATAAAATATTTTTTTAAAGTGATTTTCAAGCAAAACAAACACAATTTATCTTTTATTTTTCTTAAAAAGTTCTAAAAAAAATAATCTTTAAATTATTTTTGATCAAAATCACTTTTTTTTAATATGTAACAAAACACCCTTAGTTTTTTTTAATCCATAAAAAACCTTTAATTTTTTAACTACTCAATTTTTTTTGTAGTTATAATGACATGATTTCATCATTTATTGAAAAGAGACGTGTATAAGACGAGGTGTTACTCGTTTTTAAGCTCATCTCATTGATTAAATCCAACCAGATATTATAAGTGCTCAATCGCGAACCATATAAATGGTAAAGCTTCACCCTAAATGCCACCTTTGCAGACAAGGTCGTTAACAGCGACAAAAACAGATTATGATTGCACAAAACGGACCTTTCCTAAGTATCCAGCTCGTCGCGGCCGCACCCAATAATCATCGTTTCTGCATAAACTTCCAAGAACTTTCCCCGTCTTTCACGAGTGCTTTCTTTTTGCCCTTTTCTAGAACTAGAACAAGAATAAAATAATCATAGTCTTCACATCTTTGTAAAGA
This sequence comes from Calophaca sinica, assembly GCA_037113605.1. Classification (NCBI taxonomy): domain Eukaryota; kingdom Viridiplantae; phylum Streptophyta; class Magnoliopsida; order Fabales; family Fabaceae; genus Calophaca; species Calophaca sinica. The sequence goes on from CM073733.1 coordinate 21,991,009, forward strand.
AAGATGATATATAAAGCCCGTAACTGCAGATAAAAAGGCCCACAAACTTGGATTCATTATTCAACGTTCAAAACCGAATGAGGTCAGTCAAACTCAAAAGCCATCGTCGATTTCGATTTTTCAATTATTTGCAGCTTCCCAACTTATAAACGTAAATGATGGTCTGAGTCACACTTTCCTTCACTTTATAGCCTCTCTCTCTCTCTTCTGGCGACCACAATGGCGAACAAATCGCTGCTCTGCTTGTTCGTCCTCCTCGCTTTTCTCGCCGTCACCGGAGGGTCCACCGGCGACGGCTCCGAGCTCGACTACTCCAAACTCTCCGGCATTATAATCCCAGGCTTCGCTTCTACTCAGCTTCGAGCATGGTCAATTCTTGACTGTCCTTACTCTCCGCTCGATTTCAACCCTCTCGATTTGGTCTGGCTCGACACTACCAAAGTACGTTGCAATCTCTCTCTCTCTCTTTTACTTCATTGTTTACGTTGTTTTGCTTTCCACCGCACGAGGATTGAATCTTACTGTGTTTGGCTATCGATGAAAAGGAAAAATAAAAATGCAAGCACGAGAGAATTTTATTTTTGTCTTGATGATCGGTTTTATTTTATAAAAATGCAATTCGATACGTGATGAAGACGTAGATTCTAAATTATTCATCTGAAAGAATATCAACGAATTGAAAGAATGTATTCACGTTTGCTCCGCTTGGAACATAGTTCTGTGCTTTCTGTTTGTTTTTCTGTATCTGAAATTAGCACTTACGAGTTTATAGAGTGAAGGAGTTAGGACAACGGTATATGAGAATTCGTTTGTTTTGCAGCTTCTTTCTGCTGTGAATTGCTGGCTTAAGTGCATGATGTTGGACCCTTACAACCAGACAGATCACCCTGATTGCAAGTCCCGTCCTGATAGCGGTCTTTCTGGAATCACAGAACTCGATCCAGGTTATATAACAGGTGTGTTTTGTATCTCTCTATGATGTTTGAAATGGGCTTTTGTCCTGTATTTGGCTAGTTTTTATGATTGTTTTTTCGGTTTGATGGTGAAGAGCCATTTTGAATAAGCTTTTTAAGAAGCACAAAATTAAAAAATATGAGTTTTCAAACTCCTATGAGTTAGCTTCTGCATCTCATTTTCTTAACTTAATTATCCGTTAACATCTATATGCTTATAAGGACTTTTCTACAAGTAGAGAACAGTAAACTTATTTTAGTTGAGGAGGTTTTGTAAGCTAGAAGCTAATCCAAAATAGACCGTACTTTTTTTATTTGCAGGACCACTTTCGTCGGTATGGAAAGAATGGATTAAGTGGTGTATTGAATTTGGCATAGAAGCTAATGCAATCATTGCTGTTCCTTATGATTGGAGACTGTCACCATCCATGCTTGAAGAACGAGACCTTTACTTTCATAAGCTAAAGTATGCCTACATCTTTGCATCTGACTCACTTAGTTCAGGCTGTTATTGTCTGCTACAATTTGGATAAAATGATTTCTTGTTACGAATTGCATTCAAAATTTCAGTAGGCATTGTAGTGTCTAATTGGACAATCTATCACTATAGTAGTATAACAAATTAACAATGTTTTCATTTGGCTGATTTGTACGTTTTGGTAAGGGCCAGTTCGTTTCTGCTAACCAATTAATTTTCCAGTGCTAAGTTTTCCTAAATGTGTACATGATAGCGATGAATCTAACTGCATGGTATGTAAAATTGCATACTTGCGTCTGCACAAACTTCATAAACAAATATTATATCTGTTCTACCTTTAGTCTAATGGAAGTTTGAGAGAGAATGACATGAAATAGAAAGAGAACTGATGAAATTGAAAATAGTTACTCTCCTTGTATTCTCGGATGATTAATGAGGGAAGAAAGCAGAGTGTTGTAAGCATAATTTTTTACTATAACCATGATAACTTTGTTTAAATAACCATATTTACAGGGAAAATCACTAAACACCACTTTTTGGTTTCTAAAACAATATAAAACCTAAATCCATTCATCAGCCCCTCAATTTGATGGGGAACAAGTGTTTTTGGGGTGTGAATAGTTCTCCCCTGTTCCCACATTCCCTGCCCTTCATAAATTTTTGAACTCCCAAGCAAGGGAGTTGTTTACATCCCACCCCTCTCTTCACCCCTCACATAAACAAACTCTTGGATGGAGGGAAAGGAAAGGGAAGACTTATTTTTCATTTCTAAATTAAGGAAATTATAAAATGTTTCTAAAAACAAATAAAAGGTGATTGAAATGTTATATGATCATCTATCATGTTATTCCTTCAAATTTTTTAAAATCTCAAATATATATCGACATATAGACTTAGCACCCAAAAACCCTCCATCCAAACATAATCTTAGGGTTTGTTTGGGAGTTGGGAGGGAAAGGAAAGGGAACTTGAGAATGGATTGAAATAAAAATAATCACTAGACTGGCATAGTAAAATTAGTCATACAGTCTGTACTTGAGAATTAGAATTTAGTATCATCCAAGACTAAGAGTATTCTTAATGACTTTTGTTTCTTCTTAATGCATCTTTGTCAACCATGGTGTCTAGTTATTACACATTTGAAACACTCTAGTATTGATAAATATTGGCTAACAATAAATGGATATTCTAATAGTATCTGTACACCAGAATATAGATTCACCATTTCAAAGCTGTGGGTTAATTCCCCCCCCCCCCCCAAAAAAAAATATTAGGCGATTAGATGAAATTGGTTTGTTAATTTCATTGAGAATATTTGCATTTTCCTAACTGTATTTCTCTTTGCAGATTGACATTTGAAACTGCTTTCAAACTTCGAGGTGGCCCCTCTTTAGTTTTTGCCCATTCATTGGGTAATAACGTTTTTCGTTATTTCTTGGAGTGGTTGAAGCTAGAAATTGCACCAAAACATTATATCCAATGGCTGGATCAACATATTCATGCCTATTTTGCTGTTGGTATGATTGACTTGTGTGCATTTGTTACAGTTTAAAGGTATTGCTGATAATGATAAATTGATATGCTGATTTTCCTTCTCTGATTGATTGTCTCAGGAGCTCCCCTTCTGGGTGCAACTGAAACCATTGAAGCAACACTTTCTGGATTCACATTTGGTCTTCCTATATCTGAGGTTACCTTCTAATTTTTGTAACTTCTCCTTTCTTTTGGGTTTGTTTGTCTGTTAACTTATCTAGGTTTATGCTATCCAAAATTTTTGGTCTGTTATTCTTTTGCATGTTACCAATATGCCATCACATTTTTAGAAACTAAGTAGAAAATATTTGTCTAAACAGCTAGCTGGATATTCGTAGAAAATAGCAGCTTGAGTTCATAGTTGTACATCCTGCTTGATCGTCAGGAAATGATTGAACTGGCACCCTGTTATTCTATTATCCTCCAAACCTAGGCAATAATCAACTCCCAGATAAACATCAAACTGCTATTGGTTAATAGACGGATTGATTTGGACATATATTCCATGTTTACTGTCTCGTATGTGGTTTTATTCCTATCTTAATACATGCTTATCATAATTTTTTTAAGGTATCAGGGAACAGCTCGATCGATGTTCAACACCTTTGGTTCGTCATTGTGGATGATGCCGTTTTCCAAGTACTGTAGAACAGATAATAAATATTGGAAGCATTTTTCTGGAGGAAAGCATGTAGGCCCCCATACATATCACTGTGATGAGAAGGAGTTTAAGTCAAACTTGTCTGGATGGCCAACAAAGATAATCAACATTGAAATTCCCTCAACTCGTGGTGAGATTGATGATTCTTATGCATTTGCTAGGGAGCAATCTTGTTATGGTCCCCAACTGGCTTTTGTATCTTCTCCTTGCAGGATTTGATGCATATCCCTCATTTTCAGAAATACCTGAGGCCAACTTGTCCAGCATGGAATGCGGACTACCTACTCAATTATCATTCTCAGCTCGAGAAATAGCAGATGGCTCCTTTTTCAAGGCAATTGAAGATTATGACCCAGACAGCAAGAGGCTCTTGTACCAGTTAGAGAAGTGAGTATTATCTCAGTAATCATTGTTCATTAGAATATATTTTGCTAGAATATTTTGATCATTTTACATGAAATGCCAAAAATTGAGACGTGTTCTGAAACTTCATCTTTTTTGAAGCAAAATGCAAAGCATGGGCATCCAGTTACCATGGAAGTTGCATCCTTTTTCTTTTTTTCTTTTTTTTTCAAAAAAATAATTTTTTATAGCATCTTAACAGCTCAAAGATTAAACAACAAAAGGAATCATCCGACTGAGAATTTGTTCCTACTATACTATCGATCTGAAGAAGATAAATTAGCAACTGAATTCCCCCTTCCCAAATGAAAAAGAAAATTTAACCTATTATTTGTTAATATGGTTACAACTATGAACTTTGAAAAGGAACTTAAATAAATAGGATGATTTCATTTACAAGGAATTTATGATTATAAATATAGAACAAATGTTTCTATAATATCCCTTGCACTAGCTATCCTGAAAGATAGGTTTTGACTTTTGACTAATATGTTTTATAAGAGTGAGTTTCCCTTTCTATTATAAAATTTCTATTTTTAGTTATTTATTTTTTGTTACATTTTTTTACCACTAAGCAACTTTATGTGGTTATTTGTAATTCTATATTGAACTGGTATGCATTTGCATGCTTCAATGTTTCAGATCATATCTTGATGATCCTGTTCTTAATCCACTTACACCTTGGGACCGGCCACCAATAAAAAATGTCTTCTGCATTTATGGCAGTGATTCAAAGACAAAGGTACATTACCATTGTTTCTAATGTCTACAACAACTGCAAATACTAAACAATTCCATTTAAATTAAGTTTGGTTATATATATATATATTAAAACATGAAATCATGAAGTTGGAATTGGAAGTGTTGAAACTTGTACACTAGCTGTATTATTCATTTGTTCCCCATTCCGTAGTTTGTTTGAGTCTTGAACTCTGTCACAGTTATGTTTTAGTTTACTATGTCTGACATTGCTGTTTCAATTTTTTTTTTTTAAAAGTAACAAATATTGGGCCTATGTATATGGGCCACCTGCACACATAAACAGTCAGTTTTAGTTGGTTTTGAATGATGTGAAGTGCCCCCATCTTTTAGTGTGGAATGTCTATATTTGGTAAAGTCACATCACACACAAGTACTTGTAGATTTTGTGATTTGCCCATGTTATACTCCCCAACATGGTTACTTGCAACCCTTTACTTTATTCCTTTTCTTCAGATGGTTAATTGTGTTAGGCAGAGGCCACATGTAGGAATATACAACAAAGAAACATTTCATTTGAGTGGGAATAAAGAGAATTATTCTGGCCTCTCCTTAAGCTCAAATACTTTTAAGTTATATAGAAACTTTTAAAACATTCAATTTGTTTCTCTCTGTATTAGCCAGTTAGCAGCACCTTACATTCTAGAGAGATTTTTTATATGTGATATATTCTGGTCTTTGCTTCTTTGTGCTCATTTTGTTGAATACTGAATACTTTTTAGGGTATAGGGGTCACACTGACTTAGTGGCACCTTAATAATTTGCGGTTCTCATAAGTAAAGCATTTTAGCTTCACAAATAATGCCAACCGTCAAAGTAGTTCTATATTAAATTTTTTCCTGATTTGTCAATATTTTCCTGTATCCTGAGATTCTCTATTTCTTCATAGTAAATCTTTGGGGAGTCTGTTATCAGTTATAGTGTTGTTGTGAATGATAATTCTTGCTTCATAACTATCAAAAACAGGTTGGTTACTACTTTGCCCCTAGTGGCAAGCCGTACCCTGATAACTGGATCATTACGGATGTCGTTTATGAGTTTGAAGGATCTCTAATCTCGAGGTAAATGTCATTTAGACTTCATGGTTTTTTCAGTTGTAAATAGAATGAAAATTCTTATTACTCTCTCTCGTTTTTTTATTTGTACTTCAAGGAGCTTATCTTGTTGTGTAAATTCACCCAAATATTTTTCTCTTCTGCACCTTAAATTTGTGTTCATCTAATTTTGGGCCCTGGAAAAATACCGTCTCTTCCTTTCTGCATTTTCAAACTCTACTTTATTCTTTTTTGTGTTCTCTTTTTTGGTCTTTTACCTTTCAAGGGAAAGAGGAAGGTGTAAGAGGGATTCAAAGAGAAGCATATAAACTGTGTGAGACAATTATTTTATTTATTTATTTATTATTTTGATAAGCAAAGAAAATTTTACAAGGGATACTTCGACCCTTATATAGTATATGAAAATACGAGTACGAGGACAACTACTTAACACAAAACTCTACACATTTATCTTGTTAGTTGAACTTGTGTACATAATATTTTGACACTGCTAGTGCTAGCTCCTTATTTGCTTTTGTCTTCCAAAATATTGGTTTGTTGTGGGTCACCTCATTAATAAATCATATTTTTCTTCTCAAAATATTGATTAACAATGCACACATTTAACATTGTGTGCATAATATTTTGACACTGCTAGTGCTAACTCCTTATTTGCTTTTGTCTTCCAAAATATTGGTTTGTTGTGGGTCACCTTATTAACAAATCATATTCTTCTTCTCAAGATATTGATTAACAATGTCCTAGGTCATTGTAGTGCCAATTCATCATAACCCATTTCTACAAAAACAAAATCTAGACTAGCTTTTATCAGTCATCATCCTTTTATGTTGGGGTGGGAGGCAAGGGACAGTTGTTGGTTAAAATATTTGGCGTTAATTTTTCGAATTAATTTAATCTTTAATAAAAAAGTATTACAGTTCTTTATTGTACATTTTTCTAGTTATTCTACTTAAACATGTTAAAGTGTTTTAATCTCAACTGTCAGATCAGGAAATCTGGTTGAAGGGAACCCTGGAGCTATTAGTGGCGATGGGACGGTAAATTTAAATTATGTTTCCTTTACTTTGGTTGTGATTATATAGGAAGACATATTGATCATCCTAATTTGTAGTTGTACTGTTTTTGGAATTGCAAGCATAACAATTCAACAATTGGATTACAATAAAATCAACCTTTACAGGTACCATACCATTCCCTTTCCTGGTGCAAGAACTGGCTTGGACCAAAGGTGAACATCACAAAAGCCCCTCAGGTATTCTAGTCTAAAATTGATGTGCCAACGTTTTTTTATTACTTTTTTAACCTGCATTTAAGTATAATTGTAGCTTTTTTCAGAGTTACATTTGGGATTAAGTTCAATAGATTTGCAAACATGTGTTATTAAAGGATCAGTTTGTAGGGACATTTGGTGTTTTATTGATGTTGCATGTCCTTATCTGTCTAGGATAGATGGGTGTGTGACCCTGAGTTCTAAGCCCACAAGAAGTGTTTACTAAAAATTAATGATACTGGTGAGGAAGGTAACAAGGAATTTGGTTTACAATTCATTGTCTATAGTGGATTGATGTCATGGTGGTGTTGCTTATTTTCTTCGCTTATCCCCTCTTAATTTTTTATTGATTGTATGTGTGTGAGATACTACTCTAGCATCCATAGGCTCTACAACCGTGTTAGTTTCTCCATTATGATGTCTAAAAGGTCGTTGAAATTGTTACGTATATTCTCAGTCATATTCTCAGTCATTTTATTGAGTTTTCTTATTTAATGAGCATCTCATACGGGAAACCATCAAATTTAGGATATATTTTGACATAAGGAAAGCTTTATCTTTTCAAGTTTGGTATTCCTTGTTGTCATGACTTAATGTTTTATGTCTTCGGTTAGCTTCATTTGCATGCATATTATTAATTGTACGACAATCATTATATTATCTTTGTTTTGACTTTTCAGTCCGAGCACGATGGCTCAGACGTACAAGTTGAACTGAATGTGGAACATCACCATGAAGAAGATATTGTTCCAAACATGACAAGATCACCTAGGGTTAAGTACATAACATATTATGAAGATTCTGAAAGTATTCCCGGAAAGAGGACAGCAGTTTGGGAGCTTGATAAAGGTGCATGCATGACTTGTCCTTACTTGTCATGGTCTAACTAATGCTCTTCTTTATGACTAAATTAAGGCCAACTAGATTATGATGGCTACCTAGACAAGATTAATTCAATGTATAAGCATCTTGTCAAATTTTTTGTATTATTATAAATTTTTATGGATGAGCATGAATTATGATCTCAATATCCCCAAGTCTCATACAATAAAATTTACATACAATTAAATTGACAGTATATTCTTGTAGCAAATCACAGAAACATTGTTAGATCACCAGTGCTAATGAGGGAATTATGGCTTGAGATGTGGCATGATATCCATCCTGATGCAAATTCAGAGTTTGTTACAAAAGGTATTTCATACTATATTTGTAAACAATTTTCATCAGTTTAGCTGATAATTGCCAATCACTATGCCATTACAGCTAAGCGTGGACCTCTAAGAGATGAGGACTGTTATTGGGATTATGGGAAAGCTCGCTGTGCATGGCCAGAGTATTGTGAATATAGGTTATTTTCTTTCTTCTTCATTTAAGGCTTAATTTATTCTTTAGGAGGATTATGGTTTTGGAATCTTAGAAAACTTATTTCCAACTGAGGAAAAGTTTTTTTTTTTTTTGTCAAGAAAAAAAACTGAGGAAAAGTTAACTGAATTTTAGAAATGGACAATTCCAGGTTCGAAAAATGGGTAATGGTTGAGTTAGCTGAATTAACCATGAGTCCATAACTCCCAAATTTGTTGACTTAATTGGAAATTTGTTTGACAAGACTAGGGATGACAATTAGATCCAAACACAATGAGAACCTGTAAAAGTTTCCCACAATGGATTGGGTGTTGTTTGCTCATCAAATGGGTCTGGGTAATTACCCACAAAAAATTGCAGGGATAGATGTAGGTATGAGTACTTTAGTATCCAATTCTACTCATGCCCACACAATACATTTTATAATTAGGATAGAAAGACTTTTGAGTAATTTTTTGAATTGAATTAAACAATGTTCTTTATTTTATTGGTTTTTTTATTGTTCATTTTAGTATCAACTATCAAAAATAATATTTTTATTTTATTAGCTTGTGATAAAAAATACACATTAACAGGGAAAACATTTTTCATTTCAACTAAAACAAGGGTAATAGGTATAGACATTAAAGTTGCTACCTATGTAGGTTTGTGTCCAAGAATAGGTATTTTTCTTAAATGTGTGTATAAGTACGAGCACTCTAGTAGACCTTACCTTTGCTATTCTTAGACCCCAAGACTTTCTAAATTGGAATTCTCCTTAACATACTTTGTTCTGACTTGCTTGTTTTTCCATTTAATTCTTTTAATGTGTCAGACGTGTCATAATGCAGGTATATTTTTGGTGATGTTCACTTGGGACAAAGCTGCAGGCTAAGATATACTTCAGCTGATTTGTTATTGCATTATTTGTAAATAACAAGGTACTTTCTATCATGTTCCATGTGATTATTCTGTTCGTCTCCTTTTTTTTTGGCTTGAAATGCTCTGCTATATGATTTTAAATATAATTTTGAATAGGGCAGCCTTAAGAAATAAGATAGTTACGGATTGCTCAGTTGTCATGACTCTCAGACTTGCAGAGTCCATGCCTTAAAAGCTTCAATTATTTGGTCTTTGGTGATCATTCCCTCTTTTTATGTCATTCTCTTGACTAATCTTAATTGCCTTTGTTACCAATTTACTTGAGTAATAATAGATTTGACTTACATAAATGCATGTTTTGCTTCCTTGTATTGCTTATGTACAGTGATATGCAACATCATTGAGGAAACGAGCTATTAATTGTTGTTGCCAAATAATGAAGGTGACATTTTACCCACCTGAATCTCAACTTACACTATCTGAAGTTAGCAAATTTATGTAACCAGAAACTCAGAATCTAAGACAGAATGCACATTAAAACACTGGGTGCAAGGATAAAATGGAGGTCGAAAATGCAGTTGGTCTAAGGTTACAACTCTATATAGCATATGCAATCAGTTTCCTACCAAATAATAATAACAGTAACAATGAAATAACATTTTCCGTATGGCTTCACATTATGAAGGAAAGTATTTCGGTAAAATGACAATAATCTTGCTTTCTTTTCCTATCTGACATTTCATATCTTCAGTCACTCAGACATATCATATAATATTTATTTGATTCTTAAATCATACAGATAGATTAGAGGTGCCTGCCTTTTTCATCTCTGGTATTACCGTTATGATAAGCTTTCAGTTTTTTTTTCCTCAGGTGCTAGTGGGATTACCTTTTGGCAATTTGTTATCCTGGATGACACGCTACATGTGAATATCAGAATTCCTCCTCCGAATAACTGATTTTTGGAGTTTGATCTTTTTTCCGCATTGTAAACTTGTCTGGCCACTGAGTTCAACTGTTCAAGCAATTCTTTGCTTGCTTGTTTGGAACTTTGACCCCATCTTCTTAGCTCGTCCTTTATCCACTTCACAATTTGTACAGTATATCTTGGGCAGAACTTGGTCAATGTTGTTGTACTCTAGTGTTCCTAGCAGCAAGCATGAGGTAGTGTTCCTAGCAGCAAGCATGAGGCATTTCTCACTGCTATATTACTGGTGGCAACTGATATTCGTCTTCATAGGTTCAGCAAAACGAAATTCAGAGTATTTGTTGAAACGCGATTTACACTGCTATTAAGCTAGGTGAAACTTTTTACTGCTGGTTATTCAAGTAACCGGCTCCCACTTTGTCATCCCCGAGAAACAACATGTCAGAATTTTGGTGGATCTGTACATCTATATTGGTCAATTGGTTGACATTTTTTCTTGATCTAGGAAACCTACGGGCTATAGTGATATGAATAATAGAAAAAGTTGATATGTGAAGTGAGAGTACGTTAGTGAAGATGAAAATCCTTGTTCTATGCTTTCATAAAAGGCATTTTTACTACGAGTTATTTGCCGCTGTTTACTATTTTTCTCTCTACTTTAGATTTACACCACGAACATATGCTGGAACTTGAGCTCTGTCTAACATTTATAATTCGAAAACTAATAATCATGTCTTGAATCGTTTTGTATGATAAGCTTTTCGTGTATATAAGATTCTTTTTTCCCATCTGTTTACCTTTTGGTTTCTGTTCCAGTTCTACCGTATCCCCCCCCCCCGGCGGATATTCTTTTTAAACGTATACTCTAATTCCATTTTTTTATAGTAAAAAAGTATACTGTAATTCCATTTAATCTATTTGTCTAGCAAAATTTGCTTTGTCGGTTGGTGATTCTATTTGGCTAGAAGATACTCTTCTTTGTATTGCTGATGTTTTATCCTCTGATTTGTGAGGTTGTTAATGAAGCATTAATTTGTCAAAAAAAATTAAAAAAATTCCATTTAATCTAGGCATATCGCAAAACTTCAGCATTTATTTATTTATAATACGATACTATCATGTTCTTATCTTAGATTGATTAGTATTTCTTCGGTCTAAACTTTTTACCATGATACTATCTTGATGTAGGCATCTGAACCTTCGTTACTTTGAATTTAGGATAAAGAGTAAACACTTCACTGCGAAAATTATATTTAATTGCTCTTGAGACATCATCTTATGGTTGTATGTGGTTGCAAGTATACATGGAATGCGTCCGGATCTTTTAGTTATTATTAATATAACCTTCATAAATAATAATACAATGCCACAAAATAAAAAGAAAAATACAATAGTGAAATTATACATGCGTACAGATAAAACCCTCAACACAAACAAAGGTTGATAATTTGCTGACACGTGGGTTTAAATGAACCAACAATTAAGTTGTTTCCTTAGTTGGCCTTGAAATAATTTGGGTTAAACAAGAGAGAAAGGGAAGGCCAGGGGCTTTTGGGAAAAATAGGGGATTGGGGAGGGGTGCTGTTGGGTAAATTTAGGGCTGTTGGAAGCAGCACCCACGGGAGTCTTCTATTAATCTTCTACTATCTATTATCTATTTGTTTATTTATCTATACACCAAGAACACACGTCAAAATTCCATTCATCCATTGTTTCTGCAAAAGCTATTTTTCCACCGAAAGTTTAACTATATTGTAGGTTCTGTTTTTCTTCATCATCCGAGTTCTCTCAGCTAGTCTATTATCTATTTAAGAAACTTAACTACACTAAAAACACGTAACAAAAACTCATTCATCTATTTTTCGCCAAAAACTATTTTTCCATCAAAAGCTTAACTACATTGTATGTGCAGTTATTCTTCACCACTCGTACTGTGTACGAGTTTTTTCGCTTAGTTTTCTATTAATATTGGGTTCCACTTGCGGTTGCGGTCCTCTTTCCAACCTGCAGTCCAGAACATTTTGGATAATGGGTTCCAGTTGGAATTCACAGTTGGTCCGTTTGCCGACGTCATGTTTCTTTGCCTTTTTGTTTGTTAAAGTCATGTTTCTTTGTCTTTTTTTTTTCCGCACACAAGTTCAAAAAAAAAAAAGGTTTTACTGTTTTAGTTTCTATATTTACATATTTTTAAAATTTTTATTATTTTAATTTTTTAAAATCGGGAGTTTTAATTTCTGGTGTTAACCATTAACTGATGTTGTGAATAACGATTGTTTCAATATTTTCTTTTAATTTATTTTAAATGTTACAATTAATAATTCTTTTACTAATATATGAAGTAAGTATTTATAAAAAGTTGAGAGAAGTTACATGATCGTCAAACTAGACAATAGGCACCTCAAACCAATCTTGCACAAACAATAGGGGTGTGGACCGTACTCCATGGTAGGCCGAGTATCAATAACTTTCGCCAATCCTGCTGACCGCTAGCTCAGAGGCATAATTGGCACAACCAAGATAAGAGGTCACTCCTCCCACACTAAGAATTCTTGAACCATCTATTGTTATAATGTCCTCTCAACAACCGAACAAACTAATATGAGAATATCTCGCCTGGCCAGGCTATGACACAAGTATGAGCACAACTATATATACCACATGCCCCAGAAGACAAACTTACGCCCCCACTTCATAACATACTAAAACCCTACATCACCTCCGCTAACTTGAGCGTTAAAGTGTCTTTGCAGATACCCCTCTCTCTCCAACCAAAGCGACCAGAGCAGCAGAGCATTGACGCCAAGAAGCACTCCACCACCACCGGAGCAACCATGTTGGACAGGAGCTTCCTCCTACCACGAACAGTGTGCGATCCATTCGTACAAATCATGAAGGTTAATTGTTGATAACAACCAATGAACAATTAACTCCATAAGTAAAATATTAATAAAGTAATAAGATCTTCATTTTAACATTCTTCAACACACTTATTAAGATTAATTTAATTTAAAAAAAAACAACATTTTTTAATAGGAAAATCTATTTTTGAGTTGTCCCACTTGGCCAAAAGGCCCACAACCCTTTTAGACCAAAAAGATTGTATCGACCCATAAAGAAAGAATCACTAGCAAAACTCAGATGATTTCAGACCTTTTTAAAAGGAGTCTCTTTTACATAGATCTCATAAGGACAGACATGAAGGGAGGATTATGTCCTTATGAAGGTAAATCCTCCTTTTCCACTTGACAGATCAACTATCCACCTTGATCCAACATTTCAATGCAATATCCATCTGCATGAGGACCTCAACCTCTAATAGTTGTCACATGGATTCATCTCAGATCTTGACATCTAACTCTCTGAAGAGGTCCCAGATCGAGTATTATTCTTCTTGCTACTAATTAGCAAATATTCTCGCTAACTTGAGCATTGTAGTGCCTCTATAGGTACCTACCGCCACACTCTGCCGTGTGCAACCTTAAAGAGGACGCTTCACCCATGAAGCATGGAGACGTGATTCTAGTATGAATCTTGGACAATGCATGAGACAACTAATTTGATTTTAAAAAAAATAAATGCATGTAAAAAAAGAATATATTGCTAGCATTTCTCATTCCACGATATTTTTTAGAGAGAGAAGCTTTTCTGCCATATGTTCAGTGTGCGCAATTGTTCAGCCATTTTCTGAGCTTTTACAGTAAGCCATCACAAGTTCACAATGGAGCACCCTTTCGTGTATTAGTGAACAAAGTAACATCATCAACAATTATGTTCAAAATATAATTAAGAATTTCGGGAGGAACATAAAATCATGCATGAAAAACAATGTGTCAGAAGAGCTAGCTGCTTTTTTTAATCTCGAACAAATATTTGAGTTCCATATGACACCTTCTGTCATCATCTTCGAACTGTAAGAGTAACAAGTTTATGCATCAATATGGATCAATTGTACTAATTATACAGAGTAAAGCACCCAATATTCTTTTTAACAATTTGGGCAACTAACATAAACTCTCCATATTTTCACGCATTTGGACTTCATATTTGTAATAGGCATTGGTAAAATTTAAAAAAAAAATATATATTGTAAAATAAATAACCAGTCCTTTAGGTGTGCTTGGTGAGTATGTGAAAAATTTCCATAACATCAAACACACTTGATAAAACTGTATTACTGCAGTTATCCAAAACAAAGCAGGAAAGTAAACCATATATTTTCCTTCAAGAGATAAAATTCATTATGAAATATATTAAGTAAAGGCCACACATATATTGATATCATGAACAAAGCATCCAATTGGGAATGCATTTTTACTTCCCCATACCTTAAGTTTGGCTGAGTAAACACCCCTTGCAAGTGCACCAGAGGGAGTGGTGTCCTCTTTCAAGGCATATACATATGGCTCCTTTTGAGGAGCAAAAGTACCCAACATTCCTTTGCTCTGATCAACTGAAAAAGCTCGAGAATACAATCAAATTATAAATTTAAAACATGAAAAAGAGATCAAGTCCAATGTTGTCAAGCGAGAGTCCACTTAAACACATAGAATCTCCTTAAATTCCACTCGTAAAGTCACAAGAGTTTACTTTGATATAAAATAATGTTTAAAACATCTATCATAGTATCTAAACACAATTTAATACTATCTGCATAGTAAATACTCAATATTCTAACTAAGTAATAAAGCAAACCACAATTTAACTAAGAAGTGTTCACAGAGACAAGACCAAACCAAACTAGACCAAAATACACTAATATAGCATCACAATTCAAAATTGATGGAACATTTCACAAATCACAAGGTAGGTTCACAACACAGCACAGAGAAAGAACATAAAAAGTTCAAAACCGATGGACAAATTGACAAATCACAAGGTTCAAAATTAGTAAAGAGTCAGGGATGGTGGGACTGGGTTCCCCTTGTTGGAGCTCGACTCAGCTCGGTAGAGCTAGGTTTCAGCTCATCAGAGTTGGGTTCATTCATCGCATTGGCCTGTTGGGTTCGTTGCAAACTTGTGATGATGAGTTTGTTCATGTTTTCTAGTTCGCAACTTCGTTTATACTGAGAGCTATGCGGTCGAGACTCAATGTAGCACCATTCACCTCAATTGCAGACGGGTTAACATTTGGATGGAGTCGACTACTACAACTGCGAGATTAATGTTTTGTGCACTACATAGCATTTTGGGTTTTCTTGAAAAAAAACTGAACCATTGCCATTTTAGGCATGTCTGGGGAAATAAACTATTAGATTGTGGAGTAGTTTAATCATCCTTATACTCGCAATTCTATACAAGTCTACGTGAGTCTACCTGAGCTTACATAGAAACAATTCTGTAAGTTAACTCAATTTTGATATCTAGAGTCATAAACTCATAGATTTCTATGAGTTAACTCAAGTGTTTGACAGCCATAGTCATTACTACTTCAACAATTTCTAACAATATATGTCCACAAATAAACAGAGTAATTTGACTTACTGTCATGTGCAATTTATGATCTCAATTATACGCTGTACCATACAGACGGCATAAATTTCTTAGTATTTAAGAAAACAATCTGTTAACAAGAGGAAGCCCTAAGAGACATAGCTTGAGACTTTCATTTCTTGGGGTTAACCCAGAGGTTAACAATATGTTCCAGACTGCTAAAACAGAACTAAAATTCAGTATCTCCTAGACAAGAGGAAGCCCTACCAGACAGCTTCTACCATTCTACAGGCTAGCTGCCACTTGTGGTGCTCCACATGTAAAGATCAAATAACCAGTACTATTATCAAGTGCTTCTCAAACATTTTCAAGACATTTTATCCGAAAGCTGGACATTATGGAATTAAGGTTCCATAATCAAACACATAACTTTATCTAAGTGAAGGTTTATTGTGATCGACTTTGAAACCCTACCATCAACTTTAAGGATAATAATGCGTCGGTTTTTAAAATCAATCACAATAAACCGATGTATCCAAGATTATCTAGCTGTAGGGGGGAAAAAAAAATTAAATGTGTACCTTGAAGCCCTCCTTTCCACACAGTGTTGGAGTATGTCAAGCCAGACACAATGTTGTGCAGAACACTAAATTTTAGCTTAAGCTGATAGCGAGAACCCTCCTTGAGAGCGAATAGGGTACGGACATTCTGATTTTCATCCACAGGTAAAGGAGTAACAATTTCATCAAAATCCTCAGAAAGAATTCCAATGGAGTGGAATTTTACTTCAGGATCCAATTGACCTATAAAAGGAAAAACAACTTTAAATAGAACCAAGCAAAAATTGCAATACAGCTGCAGCACAAACAAGGATTATAAACGAACCATCTAAATCACTTTCCAAGCAACCCAACAGCTTCTCCTTCCACCTCCTCAGGCTTTCATCTTCCTACACAGCACAATTAACATCAAAAATCAGGAAGAAAAAAAAAACCAGTAAAAATCACTACTTTTTGGTAAATTGGTATAAGTCACTTCATCAAAACCAATAATGTAATGTAATGGGTATTATTTTGCAAAAATTTATAAAAAAGTTTGAGACACTTTGCAAATACTTTCAAGTCAATTGAACTGTTTTCCAAACAGCTTGCAAAACTTTTCACCATTTCATTTTATTAGGGCATAAATTCCATTGCAAATAATTCAAAAACCAAGAAAAATTACGATTTTCCATCAAACCCACAAAAAAATTGCAGAATCAAAATGAGATGAAAATCATTATAAAAAAAAAAAGGAACCTTGTCACGTTCGATCTGTTCCTTGAGAGAGAGAAGAGGACCAGGAACAAAGACACCGTTTTTATTATCTTCCCCTTCTTCTGCTTCTTCTTCTTCCTCGTCTTCCCTACCATCGTGAAAAGCAATAATGGGGTTTTCAGTCATTTTTTGTTTGGTTGAATCAATCCCAGAAGATGGACCTGCTTCTTCTTCATGTGCTTTCTTTCCATTCCCGTTCCCACGCTCCATCTCTTTCACCAAAATCTCTTGTTTTGTTTTGTGTTGTGTTGTGTTGCGTTATCTTTGTCTTTGGGTTTTGGGCACAATATTCAAAGGGACAGAGACAGACACAGTAGTAGTAGTAGTAGTAGTGGTGTGATCATTTCAAATTCACATTCAACTTTGTCTGGTCTTTCTCACTTGGGACCGTCGAGTGACAGGGACCTTTGTTTTTTTCGGTGCTTTGTCTCTTCCATGCACCCATGAGAGAATAATTTTTTTTATTAAATGATTATTATCACTAATTAAAGTCGAATTATCTGATAAATAATTATAAAATAAATATATAGAAAAAAGATTTATGAATTTTAAGTAACAAAACGTATATATGAACTATTTGTGAATTACTAACGATAAATCTACAAAATTTAAATTCTAACTAAAATTTATTTATTCAATTAGACTAATGAATTTTAAATAAATAATTAACGAATTAAACTCAAATAATTTTAGTGCCTCGATTCATTTGCGCCCGAATCTCCTGCGCATTTTCGCAAATTTAGAGAGAAATTTTAGAGGAAAAAAGTGAGAAAATATAATTATTAATTAAAACAATTAACAATTGAGATTGTGAAAATGTGTTTTTATAAAATAAAAAAAAATTAGATCAAGAAACACACACCTCATGCAGAGTCAAACTCAAGTCACAAATAATGCAACCGAAGAGTTCAACTATCTATGTCAATCCTGCTGCCGTGAAAATGTTAATTTAGATGAAAAATTAAATATTTATAACAACTTAGACTTTGTTTGTTAAGGTCAACAAGCTAGCTTATAATTTATTAGACTAGCTTATAAACTTGTTTAACCAAAAGAAAAAAAATTAGGTAAGCAAGTTTTTTTTTTTGACAACTGAAATTCATATCATTTCATTCATAATAAGGTTGGTAACAAATTCTGGGACATAATCAACAACACAGCAGCAAAGCTGCAACACAGCCGCCCTTGCAAAAGCATGAGCAACAGCATTTCCTTGGCACTTTACAAATTGCACTTAACAATTTTGTCTACTTTACAGAGAGGCTTTACAAGTTAAAATAATTGACCCAAACTCTGAAACATCGTCCGTGTTCCCGTTAACAGCATCAACCACAACTTTAGCATCTAGCTCAAAGATAATATGGTCCAATCCTAGCTCACTTGACCACTGCAGCGCTGCTTGGAGAGCCACTGTTTCACCTTCCTTAACTAACAAACACGGTGCAAACCATGCAGCCTTGGCTTCCAAAAAAATTCCTGACTCGTCGCGGAGACATAATCCAAAGCTTGTCAAGTTTCTATCCACATGAAAGGCAGCATCAATGTTGCATTTAATCATGCCCATAGGCGGTTTAGACCATCGGGTATGAGATGTGGGGCTAGGTTGTGGCTGTAACATCCTGTTTTTCATAAAATAATATTTAAAGTATAGTAGACGGTGAATGAGCATTAGAAATCCTAATTTGAAAGAAAATAAGTCTAGATGTGTTATAGAAACACTCAAAAGGACCAAAAACACCCCTAGGAAGAGTCTAGGAACCCTAGAAATGTCTAGAATGGAAGAAAATAAGAATGTCTCTTTAGACTGGGTCGCGACGCAACCAAGATTGCACTAGAGGCAATCGCGACGCGATGGTGAGAATTTTGGAACCAGTAAGTCAGTGAATAAGTCGGTAAACGCAGCCAATGAGTGCGTGGCACGTGGCCTAATCGCGACACGATGGACGGCTGTGTCTCGTACCGTCGCGACGCGACGGAGCCAAGTTTTGCCTATAAATAGAGCTCGCCCCTCTCCATTCCGCTAAGCCCTCCAATGGAGCATTTGGAATATGAAAAGGGGAACTTGGAGGAGGAGGAGTAGCGGGACGTAGGCGACACGAGCAACAACGGTCTTCTAAGCTAAGTATGTCCCAACCTTTTCTCTCTCTAGTTATTCTCTCTCTAGGAACTTCTAAGGAGTAAGTATGCTCTGTGCTTGCCTCTAATGAGGATCTGGCACATCAGAAAATCCTTGGTAAGTAATCCTAGAGATAGAGAAGGAGGGTAAGCCCTAGAGGGCCACTAAGGAGCAAGTATGCTCTGCACTTGCCTCAAGAGAGGATCTTGTGCATCAGAAAGCCCTTAGTAGGTAATCCTCTAAGAGAAGAGGATGAGGGTGGCCTAGTAGATTAGGAAGGAGTGTCAAGAGATAGGAGTATAAGTAGCAGACACGGCGAGAGAGTAGAGAGTGGCAGTAACTACGGCAGTCTTCTAACCAGGTAAGGAGACCTGAACCCTATACACTAGGGATTGTAGGATTAGAATAAATATATACTTAAGCATAGGGTGACCTAAGCCCTACTAGTAGTTGATAACAGCAGTACCTTAGGAAAGGGGATGTGGCCTATGACAGCTAAGGACAGTTGTCAGAGGTCTGTCAACCATAGGAATGATCTGCTAATATTGATAGAAGGATGTTGATTGGTGTGATGCTAATTCTACATGATTACTTATGGTTGTGTGTGATTGATTGATGATATGCTGATGGTTGTGTGTGATTGATTAATGGTATGCTGGTTGATAATATGACTGTAGTAGGTCGCCTGAGCGAAACTACGGTTGATCCATATATTGATCAAGGATGATTGATAATTAATGTTGTGCTGGTTGATCTATAAGTCATTCGAGGATGGTTGAGTATTGATAATGTGTTGGATGATTTACAATATGTTGTAGATGCTGGTAATTCTGCTTATGCTAGTTTGATGTAAATTATTAAATAATGATGTATGTTGGGTATGGTTGAAGCTATCTAACTATAAAGAGATGTTAAATGCTAAGATAAGATGATGATGTTGGCTGAGATAATGAGTTAATGTGCTGAGTTGATGAATAATGAAAAGCAAATAAGATGTTGAATAATAAATGGTCATATGCATGTGCTGTAATCCATCGCCGTGCACATAGGTTGTGTACGAGGCTAGGTGCCAGAGTGCGGGCACGATGCAGTCGGTATAGGACACGCTTTGCGTGGATCCTTGAGGATAATCTGGGTCCGACAAGTCCACAGGTGACGGATGGCTAGCTACCATCCTGTCGGGACGTTGGGTAGCCTGGTTTTCCTGACGGGGTACTGTTGCATCACTGTCGATAGTGCCGATCTTGAGTGCCGTCCTGACTCCTGTTCTTATCGAAGAGCAGGGATGCACTCTTAGGGGTACGATGTGCGGGATAGGGGGTGGAAAACTGGCTTGGCCTACTCACACACCGGTGAGAGGTCGTTGTTATTTATAAAGGCAAAGTAGCTAAGGTGGGGCTGCTTTTGCCATAATTAAGCTGTGTGGCCACGTAGGCATATAGACGTAGGTTGCATGGGAAGAGTAGCTAGGTAATGATCCAAACAGTTACTGGGAGATGTATGATTTAATCTATCATATATTCCACTGTTCTGCTTTGCTGTTATACTTATGTGTGATGCCTGGTTATGCATGAGTTCTAAATCCTATCTTCCCATTCAATAGTGCATATAGTGCGTTCTGAGTCTCCTGCTCTATTTCTTGTTTTGTATATATCTGCTCTTGGATATTAGCAGGTGACAGACAATTCAGGAGGAAAGATGGTATCAGGTGTTCCACAGCTAGTGAGTCAGAGTCAGTAGATGGGAAGTCCAAGTCACTATCCCTACATACACTGTATCAGGATCCTATGGATGAGTACCTTTAGGTACAATTGTACACTTTCTCCTGCTAAAATAAAATAAAAATTATTTCCACTATTAGTGTATAAACTAATATATTTAATATATTGGAAAAATTGACTAGGATGTCACATTATGGTATCAGAGCAGTTTGGTCCTAAACCGGACTGTTGGGTCATTAGGATGTCATCACTGGCTGTGTTTAGTCGGATTCCCACCGGATTCTGACTATAGAAGGGAGTAGCGTATTCGCTTAGGAGTTATCGACGACATATAAGTGTTAAGCTAGGTAATTGCTCTAGTCTACTTATAGGATAATCAAATCTCTTAGGATTCTTACTAGAATTTGTGGTTAATATAGGAAGACAGCTGAGACTAATAAGAAGGTTATGTAAGTAGAAAACAATAGACAGGAGTTCACTTGGAATAGAGAAGAGATTAGTGATAATCATTTTTGCCATAGGAAAGCCTATATAGACATTTAATGAGAAACAAAGGTACCAGAAAAGATCTAGTGGGGATGAAATGGAGATTTATTTTACTGATAATTGGTGGATAGATAGATGGAGGAATTTGGAGGTTGATTTGAGTTATTGAAAGGAGTATTGAATAAACATTCTTAGATCTTAGCTAGATGTTTAAACCTCGATTGGGAAGGAAATTAAAAGAGATGGAAACGCTGTTAAAGCCAATAGTTTAGCAAGTAAAATAGTTTGGAATAGGATATAAAGAAAAGAGTATCAGGTACAAGAAGCAAATAGGTGGAAGATAGTTATTTTTAGAATCCGTCTTTGAGAGGAATCTTCTGAAATGGTGTAAGAAAGAATGAATTAGGTAACTTGACTCCAGGTGATATAATTGTTGTGAAATCTTTGATTATTAAACGAACCTTAGGAATGGATGAATGATGATCCAGAGGTACCTGATTCGATAGTAGTGAACTTTGTGAAGGATGGATTTTGAATAGAGAAGGTAAAAATAGAAGTGATGAAGAGAAAGATGAAGGGTGTGATAAAGAAGTGGATAAAATCAGGCTTAGATATAATGGTTCTTGGGGTCTAATTAGGAAAAGTTATTGGAAAGAATTTTTTGGATTGGTAAAGTAATCAGTAAGGGTGATATAAGAGACTTAACTCAATGTAGTACAATTGTGGAACTTCGATTATTATTAGCTGAATTTTAAAGGTGGATGTATGGTAGTAGAGGACTTAGAACCAAAAGATGACCAACCTGATAATGGTAGATTCAGTACAAATTAGATTAAGAGGATTAAGTATAGAGGCAGAATAGAGATCGTTAAAGTAATATAGTGTTACTAATATGTGAATCTAGAAAGTTTTCTGGGAAGAATGAGTTACCACTATGTGACTAGTGAATCTAGTAGGAAGCGTGGTTAGGATAAAGCCATGTAGTTTTGGGCAAACAGATTAAAACCAAGAAAGAAAGGTATAAAATATCAAAGTAGTAGAATCCCAGATAAAAAGGTATGAGCTAATCAAAGTTAGCAATCAGGACGACTATTATAGGGAAGTAAGAGAATATGGGCAAAGACAGTGCAAGCATTAGAAAAGTGAGGTGTGATATATGAAAAGACAAGTATTCGGGAGAAAAAGGTCTTAGATGAAGTCGTGGATGCAGGAAGAGCTTTACAGATGACAAATAATAATAGAAAAGGAGGAATTAGTATAAATATAGAAGTAAGAAATAAGGATAGAATGGGATTCCCTAAAATAAGATTTACAAGTAGCAAACTGGATTAGAACTCTTGAGAATTTTTCTAGGAACAAAGGAGTAAGTTTCTACTATATAAGAAGTAGGATTGAGGTGAACAGTAAAGGCGAATAACATTAGAGGGAAGAATAGTAAGAGAATGGACTTTCAGGTGATGAGATGAGGTTGTTAGTGATTAGGACAACAATTATGAGAAAATGAAGACTTTGACATATCAGTGTGAGATAAGGAGTTACATGTGAAAGGATGGAGGATTTGGTCTAGATGGTATCAATGTAAGACGAAGGTATAAGGAGTGTCGGACTAAAAACAAATCTTGAGGAGAATCATAATAATCTTTAGAATTAGAAGCAATAATTACAAGGATGATTTATTATCTGGAAAGGATCAAGGACAATAAGGGATATTGACCGACTTGGTTGTCATTTTCAGAAGTCAATTAGGAAAATGATCATCTGTAGGATAATTATCAGTGGTTAGGAAGAGATAATGTTCTCCGGATGGATGTATTTAGGAGCAACTTAATATGATAGAAGAATTAGATAAAGTCTAATCATAATAATTTTGAGTCCATTAGTAGATTATGGAGATGAAATCATCATGCTAATGGTTGACCTCACTTTCTAGAAAATCCTCAAAAGTAATAAGCATAGAACCTCTCATCTCTTTTGGGTAAACTCCAATATTTTCCTTGAGGTTGTTTTCTCTTGACGTGAGTAGTAATGGAATAGACTTGAGAAGATAAATCTCTGAGTTCTAAAAACAATAAAGAAGCTAAGTATATAAGGTTAAGCCTTAAATAAGAGTTGAGGTAGTACGAGTGTTTAAATCATGTATTGAAGCATAGAAGAGTGTGTGAGGTATGATTTGGGCTTGACTAAGGATTGAGTAAGGAAAATCATAAAGTTCAGTTAGGAAGTGGTTGGCTGTCAAGATGAGGGTTAGGTCAAGATTTTAGAAATTGAGGTGAAGTCTGAGATGAATAATAGAGAGATTTGGAAAAATTGATTGAAAAGATTAGGGGTTTAATTAAGTGTTAGAATATGGGGTGGTTTAATAAATCCAGGAATTACAATGGATTTAACAATAAAAACTAGCATTATTAGTTGTTTCTATAAAATAACCAAATAGATTCTTTTAAGGAATTAAAATACAAATCATGTGGCCCAGCAGAAAGCAAGGAGAAGGACTAAGAAGTAACAAATAGCATGGAACCGATGGATAAGAGGATTTGGGTATAGCTAGTCTACAGCTACTTATGATAATGATTTGAGAGGACAAATAAAGTTTAGAATTAGAAGTCGTAAGATATTGATATTGGAAGGATTAGATGTTGAAAGGATCCGAGACAGTAATAGAACTAAAATGGTGTATTTGACAGTCTTGGTACAACACTGATAAAAATTGGAAAGAGGAATTTAGACGAGTTATAGGTATTATTGAGAAAATCCCCTTAGTATAGGTTGGTAAACTATTAAGAAGACCACATTGATTAGGATGAATCGATGTTCGAAGAAGGTCAGAAGAAAAGTTAGTTAAGAGATTTAGGATAATAGTTCTAGCAGTATAACCACCGCTGAATTTTCGAGGATGAAAATTATTTAAAGGAGATAGTAATGTAACATCCTGTTTTTCAGAAAATAATATTTAAAGTATAGTAGACGATGAATGAGCATTAGAAATTCTAATTTGAAAGAAAATAGGTCTAGATGTGTTATAGAAACACTCAAAAGGACCAAAAACACCCCTAGGAAGAGTCTAGGAACCCTAGAAATGTCTAGAATGGAAGAAAATAAGAATGTCTCTTTAAACTGGGCCGCGACGCGACCAAGATTGCACTAGAGGCAATCGTGACGCGATGGTGAGAATTCTGGAACCAGTAAGTCGGTGACTAAGTCAGTGAACGCAGCCAATGAATGTGTGACATGTGGCCTAATCGCGACGCAATGGGCGACTATGTCTTGTACAGTTGCGACGCGACGGAGCCAAGTTTTGCCTATAAATAGAGCTCGTCCCACTCCATTCCGCCAAGCCCTCCAATGGAGCATTTGGAGTACGAAGAAGGGAGCTTGGAGGAGGAGGAGTAGTGGGACGTGGGTGACACAAGCAACAACGGTCTTCTAAGCCAGGTATGTCCCAACCTCTTCTCTCTCTAGTTTTCTCTCTATAGGAACTTCTAAGGAGTAAGTATGCTCTGTGCTTGCCTCTAATGAGGATCTGGCACATCAGAAAACCCTTGGTAAGTAATCCTAGAGATTGAGAAGGAGGGTAAGCCCTAGAGGGCCACTAAGGAGCAAGTATACTCTGTAATTGCCTTAAGAGATAATCTTGTGCATCAGAAAGCCCTTAGTAGGTAATCCTCTAAGAGAAAAGGATGAGGGCGGCCTAGTAGATTAGGAAGGAGTGTCCAGAGGTAGGAGTACAAGTAGCAGACACGACGAGAGAGTAGAGAGTGGCAGCAACTACGACAGTCTTCTAACCAGGTAAGGAGACCTGAACCCTATCCATTAGGGATTGTAGGATTAGAATAAGTATATAATTAAGCATAGGGTGACCTAAGCCCTACTAGTGGTTGATAACAGCAGCACCTTAGGAAAGGGTTGTGGCCTATGATAGCTAAGGATAGTTGTAAGAGGTCTGTCAACCATAGGAATGATCTGCTAATATTGATAGACGGATGTTGATTGGTGTGATGCTAATTCTACATGATTGCTTATGGTTGTGTGTGATTGATTGATGATATGTTGATGGTTGTGTGTGATTGATTGATGGTATGCTGGTGACAATATGACTGTAGTAGGTCGCTTGAGCGAAACTAGGGTTGATCCATATATTGATCAAGGATGATCGATAATTGATGTTGTGCTGGTTGATTTATAAGTCATTCAAGGATGGTTGAGTATTGATAATGTATTGGATGATTTACAATATGCTGCAGATGTTGGTAATTCTGCTTATGCAAGTTTGATGTAAAGTTATTAAATAATGATGTATGTGGGGTATGGTTGAAGCTATCTAACTATAAAGAGTTGTTAAGTGCTGAGATAAGATAATGATGTTGGATGAGATAATGAGTTGATGTGTTGAGCTGATGAATAATGAAAAACTGATAAGGTGCTGAATAATAAATGGTCATATGCATGTGCTGTAATCCACCGCCGTGCACATAGGTTGTGTACGAGGCCAAGTGCCAGAGTGTGGGCACGATGCAGTCGGTATAGGACACGTTTCGCGTGGATCCTTGAGGATAGTCTGGGTCCGACAAGTCCACAGGTTACGGATGGCTAGCTACCATCCTGTCGGGACGTTGGGTAGTATGGTTATCCTAACGGTGTACTGTTGCATCACTGTCCATAGTGCCGATCCCGAGTGCCGTCCCGACTCCTGTTCTTATCGAAGAGCAGGGATGCACTCTTAGGGGTACGATGTGTGGGATAGGGGGATGGACAACTGGCTTGACCTACTCACACACCGGTGAGAGGTCGATGTTATTTATAAAGGCAAAGTAGCTAAGGTGGGGCTACTTTTGCCATAATTAAGTTGTGTGGCCACGTAGGCATATAGACGCAGGTTGCATAGGAAGGGTAGCTAGGTAATGATCTAAACAGTTACTGGGAGATGTGTGATTTAATCTATCATATATTCCATTGTTCTGCTTTGCTATTATACTTATGTGTGATGCCTGGTTATGCATGAGTTCTAAATCCTACCTTCCCATTCAATAGTGTGTATAGTGCGTTCTAAATCTCTTGCTCTATTTCTTGTTTTGTATATATCTGCTCTCGGATATTAGCATATGACAGACGATTCAGGAGGAAAGATGGTATCGGGTGTTCCACAGCCAGTGAGTCAGAGTTAGTAGATGGGAAGTCCAAGTCACTATCGCTACATACACTGTATCAAGATCCTATGGATTAGTACCTTTAAGTACAATTGTACACTTTCGCCTACTAAAATAAAATAAAAATTATTTTCACTATTAGTGTATAAACTAATATATTGAATATATTGGAAAAATTGACTAGGATGTCACAGTGGCTGCTTCTTGGTTCTTGATTTCTCTTGGGCCTTGACCCAATCACTATGAAAACAGCAGGCTCGGTATAACACATCAGCCACAGTCTCAACCTTGTTATTCCACAGCTGTTCATTGCGTTTGATCCAAAGGCTCCAAATGATCATAGCAAAATTGGTTTTACCTGCAGTATCGAGCACAGATAACAACTACAAGAAAATTCGGATTTACCGACGGGCATATACCGACGGTCAGAGACCGTCGGTTAAACGTTGGATTTTCCGACAGCCAAGCCGTCGGTAAAACAACAAGTCCGTCGGTAAATTTACCGACGGTCAATGGCCGTCGGTAATTTCAAAGATATTTCATTTACGCGCGTATTTTTCAAATACCGACGGCCTTATACCGTCGGTAAGTTAAAAAACCGCTTGTAATGCCTTCAGCCATCGACGGCCTAGACCGTCGGTAAAAAGCCGTCGGTAATGCGCGATAATAATCAGAAGCCAGGCCTTCCCTTTCTCCTCCATCTTCATCCCTCTTCTCTTTCACTTCCCTATCTTCCTCCGCCCCCACCACTACGCCGCCACCACCACCACGCCCACACCACCACCAGGCCGCCACCACCACCACCACTCTATTCTCTCTATTCTCTCTGCTCGCTACTATTCTCTCCTCCATCTTCATCCCTCTTCTTTCACTTCCCTCTCTTCCTCCGCCCCCACCACTACGCCGCCACCACCACCACGCCCACACCACCACCAGGCCGCCACCACCACCACCACTCTATTCTCTCTATTCTCTCGTTACATCCTTTGTTCTCCTTTGTTCTCACTCTTTCTCTCCACCACCACCACCACCACCACCGCGCCACACCACCACGCCTTAGTCGCCACCACCACCGCTGCTTTCCTCCGCCACCACCACCACCACGGTGTCCGCTCTCTCTCTCTCTCATCTCTCTCTATCCGGCCGCCACCTCCACGTAACACCATCTCGCCGCCGCCACCTCCACAAAGACCACGCGTCCGCCGCCACCACCTCCACAAGACTTCCGCGCCACCTCCACAAAGACCGTGGTTTGCCGTCACCTCCGCCACCACCGTCTATTCTCTGCTCTCTATTTTGTCCTTCTTTGTTCGTGTTTTTTCTTCCGAATCCCAAATTGATTTGGTGTTCCTTTTCGATGTTTCAGGAACGATTGAAAGTTCTTGAAGTGATTTGAAGGGTTTTGACGTGATTTTGAAGGTTTTTGGTGCATCACAGGTATTCTTTTGTGGCTTGACCTCCAATTTTGTGTTCTGTGATTTTGGGAACTAAGGTTTGTTTGTATTCCCTGTTGTTGGTATTTGATTTTTGTTTTAGTAGCTTTGCAAGAGTAGCCTTGTGTGAGATTATTAGTTGTTTGATGGTTGTTCTACTGTTATTGATTTTGTGGATTGTTAGTTGTTTGACGGTTGCTCGCTCTAATTGATTTTGTGGATTGTTAGTTGTTTTAAAAGTTTAGGATACTTATATTATGTCCAAGGTTAAAAGTTTGTCTTAAGCATGCTAATTAGAAGGGAAAAAAAAACAATTCTAGTTGGCGCATCCTGCTCGGTTAGCATCATGATTTGAAAAAAATATTGAAAAAAATATTGGAATAAAGTCTTAAATACTGCAAACCTATGTCTTTGTTCGCTTTGTTGTAATTCGATTATTTTCGCTTTATATGCTCATGATTGACCAATGTTGACACCAAACGGAAAATGTCTTTAGATGGAAACCGTGGTCGAGGTAGGGCTTCCAGGAGGCCGATGATGTCTGCAAGGGAGTATCGGAATAGCTTTGTGACGATTGAGGATCGCGATGCTCGCCATCGTGATCCTCCTATGCCTTCTAGGAGGCCGATGATGTCTGCGAGGGAGTATCGAAATAGCTTTGTCATCAGGACTAAGGATCGTGCTGAGGATCGTGATTTGATGAACCAGCATGGTGATCCCAGGAGGCTTGTAGCTACCGGTGATGCTCATCGAGGGACATACATCGTTCAGGTCTCCAGCGATGATGATGAGATCTTGGAATATACTCCATCCACACCGGAGTATTCTCCAATCGGAGAGGATTACACTCCGACCTCACCGGAGTATTCTCCAATCGGAGAGGATTACACTCCGTCCACACCAAAATATTCTCCCACCGTAGCAGATTACACTCCATCGACTCCTTCGGAGGATTCTACCACCCGATTTTGTCCTAGGAACCCCTCAAGGAGCCGCCACTAGCTAGCCTCTATTTTATATTATGCATGTTATGTACATTAGTATTTGACTGCTTTAACATTTTAATTGGATAAATGTATTAGGATAATATATGATGTATGTCTTTACATTTGTGCTTTTCTATTTAATTTTTGTCTTAAGCCTAAGTTCCAATTATTCCAACGTTTCAACGATTGTTCGCGAAACCAGGCCGCCGCCACCACCACCACCAGTCTATTATGCTCTATTATATGTTTTACATGAGGAGGTTAAATAGCTTTTGAGAATTCATGATTTGATAAAAATAGTGAAAGCCAAAAAGCTTACTTGGGGTTTATTTGGAATTATTTTATAACATGATTGTTGTTTGGTTGGCATCCTGCTCATTTTTGTTGATTGCTATTTGGTAGCTTGTTAGTTAAAATTTTCTATGTTTTTTCTGTATTTTTAGTTCGAGGCCACGACATTGCTCCGAGACTGCCACTCACATCGAAGGACGTGGACACTCTCTTGTTCTGAGAATTAGGTATGCACTCTAACGAAATGTCGGTTGACTCATTGGGTGGAAAAAGGGTTGGTGTTGACCCCACAATCGACATATTTATTTGATTTGCTTCATAGTTCTCTCCAGAGAGAGAATTTTGAGGTGATGTGTGTTTTGGCTAACAAAGGATGTTTTATGTTGAAGTGATGTATAGTTGTCGTAGTTTTCGAACAAGATATCAATCCACATTGAAATTGATTTTTGATTCAAAATTGAATTCAATTGAAGAGTAACTCTATTTTTTTTTTTAAAAACATTTTTTTAAAAAAAACAGTAGTAGTTCTAGTGGTCGACTCGCTTTTTTTAAATTGAAGTAATTTTATTATTAACAAAAGGTACCGGAATAAGAAAGGGTAACGCAGATAAAATACGAGCTTGTTTTATAGCAATCGTAATTAATCGTTGTTGTTTTAAGGTCAATCTATTCACGCGTCTAGATAATATTTTTGACGAATTCGAGGGGTCCCGTTGAGTTCTTCATAATCATAATATTTTGGATTCGTATAAATGACTCAATAGATCACCTTTTCCTATATTTCAAAAAATCCCATTTCATTTTTTTTAATGATGTTTTTGCAAAATGAACTTCATTAATTGATTCAAAACCCCTCTTTCTGGATAATATATGTCGATACTTTTTCTTTTAAGTTGAAAGAAAAGTAAAAGAGAGAAGGAATCACTCGATTTACTTCTCTCCACAGAGGGAATTTTGTTTGATGTATATTTTATGTTAGAGTAAGGTAGCATGTAGATTATTCATTTAGCAAGCAACACATAAACTCAATTTCAAGAAGTGAATCTACGATCCTATGTTCATGCTCCGTCCCGCTATACTTGTAAAAACCAATTTATATTGAGATAGTAACCATATTAATCTCCAAAATATTTACAGATTATAACTATATACTATACTGTAAATACAAACAACGCTTATTAAACTAAAAATTTAACATATGAAAGACATATTATTACACAAAGACATGAATTCTGTCGAGGAAATTGATTCCCAAATTAATCGTATCAGACACTAATTATAAACTATTAAAATCCTATATTTGATGAATTTAATTATGTGATGATCTTATTTTTTTTTAAAAATAATAAAGTAACCAATTTTATGTTGTTTATAGATACCATCAACTGCCTTGGTTAATGTAGTAGATTACGGTGCTAGGCTAGTTTTTAGCTGAAGCAGAAAATGATTGTTTTTGGCCAATTAAAGGATTAGGATGTATGGTAGATGTGACCATATAGGAGCTCTAATTGCATGGCATATACTAAGCCAAACCACTATGAAAACAAAAATTGTTAAAAGAATTTATGCTTCCCTTGCCGTCGGTATGCTTGTTTAATTCTATCCTTTAAGAGGATGTCAACTTTCAACATGTTACTTTTTAATTATTGATGAAATGGATGTTTGATTGTTGTTATTAGTATCGGAGAAAAGCCTTAGCTTCCCCTTTGAGGTTCAATATATTATTGAGTGCGTGTACTCTTTTAGATACCACGTGTTCATTGTATATTGAACCTTGAATTGTCCAAGTCGGACAGTTTGGGAAAAAACTTTTTCTTTACTTGTATAATAGTTGTTGCTTGATTCTCGTATCTTGATATTTGATGAAGTTTCGTTAGATTCATTTCCTTTTGTTCTCTGGGTGCATACTTGATTGCCTTGTTCCTAAGCTGCGATCATTTTGTGTACTCAGAGACCAATGGGAAATGTCAGAAATTTTGTCAAGTATAAGATATGAGAATTACTGAATGACTATTATACGAAGTTCTGAAAAAGTTTTTCCTCGAATGGGATAGTGGTCATACTATTTAAAAAAGAGAGCGGTTGTAAGAATGTCGTCTGCTGAAATTGTCATTTTTTTGACATGCAGAAGATGGAATTTTTTCCTTCAATCGTAGTTGGATGTACGATAGGTTGTATCAGGAAGAGGGGTTTGAAACAATCTTTTTGCGATGGGATTGATTACTTCGTTCAAGTCGCAATGGCACACGAAGATTTCGAAATTAATGGAGGGATTAGGTGTCCGTGCCTTAAATGTGATTGCAGAAAGATCAAGAGCCCAGGAGAGGTCATGCTGCACCTGCAGAGAGTTGGATTTATGCCTAATTACTGGATTTGGACTAGACATGGTGAAGAGTTACCTCGGGTTGGATTAGGGGTTGGCGATAATTGCACAGGTGCTTCAAGTAATTGCGTCGATACGGGATATGGTGAGCAGATTGAATTGATGCAAAATATGGTTTGTGATGCCTTGGGGGTCAACGTATCATTCGAGGAGCCATAGTATGATGACACAGATGAACTTCCAAATGAGACTGCACAAAGATTTTATAATCTCTTGTTAGAAACAAATAAGCCGTTGTTTGAAGGGTCTGCCGACTCTAAGTTATCAATGTGTGTGAGACTTTTAGCTCTCAAGTCCAACTGTGGTGCTACGGATGTGTGCTTGGATCTCGTGAACGAAGATGATGTTGGTCTCGACACCTATCAGACATGGTTTGCCAAAAAGTTATTACGAGGCTAAAAGCTTAGTGTCCAAATTGGGGTTGGAATCTAAAAGGATTGATTGTTTGTGAGAGGGTGTATGTTATATTACGACAATGACTTTGGTAAAAACGATAATGTATTTGGTTGAATGCAAATTCGTGGTGAGCCAAGGTATATGTCACATACCGATAATGGGAAGGGTAGACAAAACCAGTTCCACTAAGGCAATGTTTTATTTGCCAATTATTCCAAGGTCGCAGAGAATGTTTGCGTCAACACGCATCGCAGACAAAATGACTTGGCACTATGAGAATAAAAGCACTTCAGGTATGTTGCGACATTCTTGTGATGGTGAAGCTTGGAAGCACTTTGATCGTGTGAATCCCGAATTTGCAGCAGATCCATGTAATGTACGACTTGGCTTATGCTCTGATGGTTTTACCCCATATGTTCAATCAACGGCGAAACCTTATTCTTCTTTGGCGATTATTGTTACCCCATACAATCTTCCTCCTGATATGTGCATGTCTAAGCCCTATATGTTCTTGACTTGTATTATACCGGGTCCAGATAATCCAACAGATGGTATTGACATCTACTTACAGCCTCTCATTGACGATCTCAAAAGGTTGTGTAATGGCGTTGTGACTTATGATGTTGCACGAAAGAAGAACTTTACAATGAGGGCAGCTCTTATGTGGACCATTAATGACTTCCCTACATATGGCATGTTGTCTGGTTGGGGTACTCATGGTAAGATGGCATGTCCCCATTGAAAGTGAAAGACACCCGCTGGCCTTATCAGTGTTTTGCCTTCCCGGTCGTCATGCTGGAAAGGAGCTGAAGTCCTAGTTAACGGGAGAAGATTGGAAGTCAGCACACGTTCACGTGTTGATCAACTGTGCCGAAGTATCACCATATCTTACGTATGTATACTTTTGACCACTTTCAATTTATTTAGTCCACACCTATTCATGATCATTTGTTTGATAATGACTTGTTCAGGGCATTCTTGTTAACTAAGCCCACAAGTTTAACAAGACTCTTACGCCTATATTCATGAATATTTCCCAACGTGGTTTAGGAGCCAGGTATGTATTTTTAGTCCTATTTCAACTATTTGTTGTTTGAAAATACAAAAGATTGTTTGCAAAAAGGAACCCTAAATCACTTGTGCATGTGTATACGCAGTGTATAGCGAGTCAATCGCCCATAATCGAACACTTGAGAAATTTATCTCATGGTCCTAAATCACGTGTAAAAGAATGGCACACGATTTCAGAACGGTTACAAATTTCAAACTCACCAAAAACAGAGGGGAAAAACAGTTAACAATGGAGTTTATGTAAAAGGTGCCACAGAGGGAGGTGAAGATGACTTCTACGGCGTGATTCAACATATATATGAGTGGCGTACAATACTTTAGACTATACTAAAAGAATAGTGCTATTTTATTGTAATTGGTTTGATCCGTCAAGTAGAGGCACAAGAATGGATCGCAAATATAATATCGTTGACATATGCATGAGCGTAAGATACCAAATGTTTGATCCGCTTATCATAGCACAACATGTAAGACAGTGTATTATGTCCCTTATCCGCCAACTCGAAGGGACAAACAAGGTTGGTGTGTTGCAATAAAGACAAAACCAAGGGGTCGCATTGAAGCGAGATGATCCACGGAAGAAGTGGCTTATCAAGTGGATGAGATGTCTCATGTCAACGTAGTAAACGAAGTTGAACCCATTTCTCGACTACGTGACGATCATCCAATCACATATGAAGATGTAAATGGAGATGAGGAATTAAATGAAGAAGTGGCGTAATCATCAAGATCTCAAGACGATGCCAAGCGAGTGGGCGTAATGGGTAGAATAAATTTGTTTAACTTTTTACAATTAGAGAATTTAATGTCTAACAACATATTTTATTTTGTCGATTATTTTCATATAACTTGTTTATTTTTGGAATTCATTTTTAATATTGTTATGTTTAAATATAATATTTCATGATCAAGTATTATTGAATTGCTCTATAGACATATATGGCATCGGAGGTTCAGTTCGGCCCCGACCACCCAAAGTAGTGGTCAGCGGAAGGAAGGGCATCATTGCCGACCCCCTCGCCGTCGGAGGCCGAACATTATTAGGATTGATGATGCTGGCTATGCGATGTTGTCATCCACACGGTCCAAGATACATCTACGCCTACACAGGCTCCAAATGAGTTCGCCCCTACGCAGCCTTACGTCACATTGGGCACCTACACAAAGATGCAGACCTTCTCGCATCGACACCCATTTACATGATGCCCACCCCAGGGTTCCAGCAGACACTTGCCGCTTCTTCCTCTCATTTTGTGTTTGAGATGCGGTGCGACACTCATGTGTCCGATCAGAGTATAGTGTGGGCCAGGCACTGATCAGACCGGGTTCAAAGAGACGAGGAGGTTGAGCGGCCAGGATGAGCAGGAGGTCGTTGATGATATTCAGATGTCAGTATGATGGCCGAGTTGCTATCGTGCCACCGGTAGAGGGTGAGTATGTAGGTTGAATACACATTTTTGCCCCTTATCTTTTTAGTTTTCACTTCGTCCCTTATCTTTTTTAGTTTTCATTTAAGTCCCTTAAACTTCAAAAATCACATCAATTTCGTCTTTTTCTGTTTATTTATTCATATTTTCTTAGGCGAATCACCATCCGACATGTGGCGTAAAAATAAAATAAAATAAAACAAACCGCCACGTGTAAGATGGTATTTCGTCTAAGACAAAAAGAATAGTTAAAAGAAAGGACGAAATTGAAGTAATTTTTATAACTTAATGGACTTAAATGAAAACTAAAAAAAAAAGGATAAGGGACAAAAATTACAGTTTAACCTATATATTTTTAACTTGTTTGGTATGTTGTTATTGTTTAGGTTCCTTCCGTCAAAGCCACCGAAGGCTATCACTAAGTAATTGAGCAAAATTACCATTATTGGCCCACCTGGGGACGCCGACGGTACGAGCTGAGGCACATGTTCAATTCTTTCAGAGTAAGTTGTTTATTTTTTTTGTTGCGGATTATTTTTTATTTCATGAATCTCAATTATTTTTAATAACGTATTATATTCATACAGGAGAGGTTTCTTGGAAGGAAGAGCAGAGGAGCAGATCAAGAAGAACTTCCATATGAAGGCTTCCCACCGCCTATCTCGATATGCTTAGAGATGCCCGCCTCAATGGGCAGCCCACTTGGATAGGAGATGAGATCTGGCGGCAAGACTACAAGCGCACTGGAACTCCCCGAGTTCAAGGCGTAGCGAAGCGAAGAAGAATAGAGCCTACGAAAAGGGTGGGAGCTTGCATCTGGAGGTTCGGTCGGTCGGTAGCGACCAGCGGCTCGACTTGTATGTTTTATATTATTATTATTATTATTATTATTATTATTATTATTATTATTATTATTATTATTATTATTTAGTTGCTTTTTTATTAAATAATTACAGTCTATGGTTGCAAAGGGAGGTTGATTGCACGAGCTCCATCGTGCAACTCATATTAGGAGAAATAGGTGAGTTTGTCGATGAGCGGTCGAGGCGGACCTGTAATTATAAAACATAATGAATAGTTTTTAACAATGTTTATATTGTTTTATTACAATAAAAATTGACTAATTTGTTTATGTTTGACAGAGGAGTTTGAGGCGAGGATGTCTCAGGTTAGATCTCAGACATCCTCATGTTCCCCGCCTCGAGCCCAGGAGGATCCAAATTGCCGGGCCGATGGTTTGGGGCGAATGTTGTTGGCGGCAAGAAGAAGGGTCGCTTATACGGTCTTGGCGACCTTGCCAAAGAACTACAAGAAAGCGGGCTCGCCGCTTCTGCTGGAGAGTCGCCCAAAGCCGATCGCCGCAGATGAGCGGGAGATAGCAGGGTTGAAGCGGGCCATGGCCGGCAGCGCGGCCGAGCAAAGAATGGATCGCGCCGCCCAGCCAGAGGAGGCGCGCGACGCCGCCATTTTGGCTCAAAGCCGCAGCTGACAGGAGGATCTGTACCATTTGCAAGCTCCCCAGCCGCCCCCTCCACCGCCTCCGCCTCCGCCTCATAGTCCTGGTGATCATGTCGATGATGTAGATAGTGATAGTGATCATGATCATGATTATCAGGACTATTAGTTATGTTTGTATTGATATTTTTTATATTTTCGGATATTTTTTATTACTGTTTTGTTCGTCTAATTTTTTTATTTATTTGTTACGTTTCTTTTTTTTAATTTGTTTTATAGTTATGTTATCGCATTACATTTTTAAATACAGAAAGAAATTAATTATTAAATGTGATAACTAGTAATCGTTAATTAAATGGATAAATAAATTAAATTGATTACAGAAATTAAAATTAAATAATTTAAAAAAGTAAATAATTTTTTAATAAAAATAAATATTTAAACAATTTTCAAAAAAAATTTAAGTTCGGATTTACCGACGGTCATGGCCGTCGGAAATGTCATCGGAATTACCGACGGGTTAAAACCGTCGGAAAAACCGTCGGAAACTTACCGACGGCTTAAAGCCGTCGAAAATGGCATCGGAAGTTCCGACAGGTTAAAACCGTCGAAGAAAACCGTCGGAAATTTACCGACGGGTTAAAGCCGTCGGTATGTATTTGCGACGCGCAGTTTACCGACGGCCTAATGTCCGTCGGTAATCCGTCGAAATTTTTTTATTACCGACGGTATTTGTGGATTACCGACGGCTTTTGGCCGTCGGTAATCCCGCTATTTCTTGTAGTATCCACAATCGAGTCACTCACCATCAGAACCGAGTCAATAGTTTGCCAAAGCCGTACTTGATCCTAGTAGCGCACACTAGTTGGGCAACCAAAGAAGACTTGCCCTGCGGATTCCCATGCTGCACCGCAAACCACATAGTCTGAGGGACAGTGAACACCCTTGGTTTGTAGTTGGATTCTAGTGGGGACACACTCTCTACACAGCCGCCATAATAGGTCCTTTACTTTAGGTAGAACATGTAAACCCCATAAAGCATTCCAGTCATGTTGAATTCTTAGGTGAGTAGCGTC
The DNA here is from genome assembly GCA_037113605.1 of Calophaca sinica. Classification (NCBI taxonomy): domain Eukaryota; kingdom Viridiplantae; phylum Streptophyta; class Magnoliopsida; order Fabales; family Fabaceae; genus Calophaca; species Calophaca sinica. Next base: position 22,028,005 of record CM073733.1, read on the forward strand.
CAAGATATGGTCTATACAGAGGAAGTAGGATGAGCGCACATTATAGGAGCCACGTTTTTCCGGTGACCAAATAATGCGATCGTGGGGAATAGTGGAGAACAGAGGGACATGCAACACCAAGTCAGCTTCAATTGGGGTAAGATACTGCCTCAACAGTTGTTCATTCCAGCATTTAGGGCCCTGCTGTAAGAAGTCACTTACTCGCAAATTGAGCAAAGCAGGAATAGGCAAATTAGATAAGTTGTTGGAGTTAGGTGATCTAATCCAGTTATCACCCCAGAACCGAATATTAGTTCCATCACCAATGACCCATCTACACCCCTCTTTCAGCAATGTCCGATCTTTGTTCCCAAGCTTTGAATCTTTAATGGAGATGGACAAAGATGAAACGATTTCTACTCCGACATTGATCATTTGGATATTGAAAACTATGAAGTATCGCAAGTTTTGTTCAACTTTTTTATGTATAAAACTTGATTCCTTGTTTTATTGTCATTAAAAATAGAGAAGTTTCACTTCTTCTTTTAGAGAAGGTTAAATTATACTGTTTTTTCTTTCATTTTAATAACTATAGTAATCTCTCATGAGAGATAGATATGAATTACAGTATAATTTATTTTAATATAAATAAGTTTTTATAGACATTTCTTTTTCTATTTATGATTCTCAACACCATTAACATGTTATTTTTGAACTCATGTTATAAAATGGGAGACATTAGAAGATCAAATAAAAATAGGGAAAATAACACCCCTCTCCCTCGAGAGCTAGGTTGCGTATTGAACAAGGCAGGTGAGACAACCAAGTGTCTTAAACCCAAAAATGTTTCCTTATTAGGCCCCGTTATTTATAGAGAAATGTTTGGTTGACACCAAAATTTGACAACAAATCGACAACTGGTTAATGACGTGCAAAAGTTTGGTTAATTCAGTTCAGTAGTTGGTTAATGGTGAATCTTATATAATGCATGGTTATATTGGTCAATATAATTCTATGGTAATATTGCACATTATTACTCATTATTATTGCACAACAATAATATTGTCTGAAAAATGAATTATCAGTAATATTATACATTATCAAAAAATTGACATTTTTCAATATTACTTAAGGATTGTTTCTTAACTATTTATCCTACAAAATTTCAACATTTTCTCTTTTAACTTTCTTAGTTGTCTCATTGTCTTTCTTGTTCTTCTCCTTGCATTATATCCTTGGGATGCGAATTCTCAAAGTAAATAATGGATATTATAAATGTGTAATTCTTTTCATTTCCAAGTTTTTGTTATCTATTATTTAATCACTTTTTCCTGTTTAATTTGCAACATCTATGGAAAAAGAAAAGGGAGATGTCAAATAGAAAGTATGAATCCGATTTTGAAAAATTAAAAGTTAAAAAATAAATTCAAACTCAACATGGTGCTTATTTTCAGGAGGATAGTCGATGAATAATGTTACAATGTATATTGAATGGATTAACCATATCTATTTGAGAGTGACATGTTATAATTGTTTATTAAAAAAAGAGTGAAATGTTACAAATACTTGATTATAGAACTTTGATAAAAGATTTCTAAGACTCAAAATGTTATAAGAATAATAGAAAGATTGATAATTTATATCACACTTGGTTGCTCCAAATTCCAATAACTGTGCCCAAGGCATCACAAAAATGCTTGTAGAGTCAGTCATCTGAAAGGTTCCACTGGTGCTGATTCTTCGAGAGAGTTTGCTGCCTGGAAACATTCTGCAGCTTCTAACACTCTACCTTCAGCCTTATGAAGAATGCCAAGATGATACCAAGCAGAAGCATTAGATCTGTCAAGCCGTAGTGCATCCATCAGAAAGCTCCTAACAGCAGCATTTGATTGATTACCGCATCGTCTAAGAACCACAGCGGTGGATATCAAGCTAGGGACATGTCCAGGATCGACGTTCAAAGCATCACGAAAAGCTTTAAGAGCCTCTTTGTAAAGACCCTTTGCTTCGTACATAGTACCTGTGAAATCGAACAAACAGTAAGCTCATCACATGCAAGTTTGAAGCAACTAAATTGGAAAGTTTACTGCTCTTCTCCACCTTCCACCTCCTTCCCCTCTTTTTCCAACTTTATCAAATTTACAAGCAAGATGCTAATTAACGATTTTGGGCACAGGAGAAAACAATTAATTAACTATCTTTGCTAAAAGCGTAAAAGTAAACAATGCAGGAGACAGGAGAAAAAGGTGGTAAGCCAGTGGAGCTAGCAGTAACCAAAGAAGACACAGCAGTGAGTTTATCATAGGCGCATAGGTTAGTTTATCATCATAATATTGAAATTTTGGAGTATGGTTTTTATTTGTTTTAAAAGATACGCTTGCTTCATAAAAAAGCTGTGATCTCTTGGCACCTCAATGTATCCAAACTTATTACACAGCTATAAACGGAATAAATATTCAGAATTCCAATAACATCAGCCAGTTCTTTTCAAGTGATCATAATCAGTTGACGTTATTTCCAAAAAACATATAACTCAAAAGATAAATCATAATTATATATTTACCTATTACATGACATCTAGAAGCAGAGTATAGTTTGATGGCCTTAGATTTCGAAAGACACACCTCTGCATCATGCCACTGTGACAGACTTATGTATACATAAGCAAGATCATGCCATATTTCCACTTCCAAGTTCCTGGCATGATCTCTGTAGTCCTGTTACAAAGAGGATGGGAAAAATTGGGTAAGGAGTTATAAGCAATGCTACTTCTTAACTGCATTTGTTACACTACCAAAACAAAACAAAACAAGATGAAATAACATAGAGAGGGGAAACATAGGTGTATAGATTCAGTAGTGTTATCTTTAGAGTAGGACCTAGGTCTTTGAATTTTCACATAATAGCATATGGCTTAAATACAACCTTCAGGACAAATGTTATGCATTCCGGAAGTAAACCATATAAACTTCAATCATATCTCTGTGGAGCATAATCATTCACCATTTCAAACAAAAGAATAACAAACGAAAAAATTCCGGCGTTTTTGCATCTAGACCTAAAAGGGTCAGCCATCCAACTATACAGTCCATTCTTTAACCAAATAGTTTAACAGATATGCAAGCATGTACAGTATGAAATCAATAACTACCAACATACACCAATCTATTATGTTTCATTCCTTAAAGGACATATACAAATGCATATTTCAGTTGACGTAAAAGTTAGAAATAAGTTCCTATACCAAATACATCCAGGCCCAACTAATACTAATAAATTAATGGGTACCAGCTCTTACAAAATCTAGAATTCGTAGAGCATAGGACTTTAATGATCTATGTATCCTAGTACTTCCCTTCCCATTTGGATTGAATACTTATTCAGGCACACCATGGGTACTATGTGGTTAAAAATGGGAAGACAGAGCAGAGACACAGTAGATTTGAAATTAGAACCTGTTGCTATGATATTGCCATAATATACTGGTGACTCTTCAAGAGCTTAAATTCATCAACACAATAAGGGCCTGTAAAAACCCAACATCCACAATTATTTCAACCAAATGGTCTCTTGCTCAAAGAGTTAATATCTGGTATGCAGGCAGAATAAATAAGTAAACTTTGATTTAGAAATAAGAAAATGAAAAAGTGGAAAATAAAAAAGTGCAGAATCAGAATCTTGAGTTCCTCTTCATAATCTAAAGGATAATCAGAAAGAAAGCTCATTCTCATGCCAATCATGCAGACTCCAAACACTCAGCAATCACATGCCTTTAAAGGTGTACCATGTTTTAAACAGTTACATTGTTCTCCTTAATATATCCAAAGGAACTGTTTGGATCCTGCTTCGTTCTTTTGCAATATATGTATACATGTCAAATTGAATAAATGATGACCATGCCTCACTACTCTCACTACAACTGTTCCTATCAACATAATCGGGCATGGACCAGCAGGACACAAATTTCTGCAGCAAAAAAATTTCACAAGTTTATGGGAGAGCACATTCAATCAACTCTGACAATAACTATAACAAGAACATAAAAGGCAATGACTCAGAATTATAAATAACCAAGCACAACAAGCAACGAACCTTATATAGCTTCTTTCTTGAACCAAAAGTTTTTGTCTGAACTAGAAGAATAGCAAGAAGCTGAATATATGTTTCAATTGCACTTGTTAACTTCCCCTGCGCAATTTGCAGCTTAGCTTTTGTTCGCAACAAATCTCCTTGATCCCATTTTCCAGTCCGATCCAAAGCAACATCGACAATAGATTCAGCATCCAGAAACTGTTTTTGAGCAGATAATATCCTGGCTAACAATAACCAGCCTTTAATATTAGACCCAGCTTCTAAGTTTAGAAAGCGTTCCGCATAATGAAGTGCAGAATCTAACTTCCTTTGCTCTGCACATTCTAAACTGAAATAGTACAGTACAAGGGGATCATTCATTCTGGTCATTGTGCTTGCAGTTTCCAGGGAATGAAGTGCCTCAGATTGTCTCTTAAAACACTCAGAATTAGAAATAGCCAATTTTGAATATGTTGAAAGTGAAACACCAAGTAAGCACTTGGCGAGACTTTCCAACCGATGACATCTTCCATCCAAGTTTTCGAGCACTCTGCTAGCAAAGCCAGCCCCATCTTTTGCAAGATCAGGATTCTCACAACATATCTTAGAAGCCATTAACAAAGCAGGAACATGTTTTGGGTCTTCTCTGCTACTCAACAATTTTCTAAGAAGATTCAGTGCTACCAAGTCCTCACTTGCTCCAAAATAACAAAGAGCAAGGGCATGGTACCTTTCTCTTCGATTGATAAAACCAGGGAGTAATTCTTCCCATTGGTTTGCTAAAGCTGTCAAATCCCCTGAAATAGATAAAGAAAATGAAAGGTGCTCCAAAATTGAAGGATCCCACTCAATTTTATTTAGAGAGACTTTTCTTAGCAAAATCATTAAAAGAAGTACAGCCTCTTCTATGTTATTTCTGGGTACAAAGGAACTGTCCATATGGGAAAGAAGATTTGGGGGAATTTCTTCCCCTCCACTATATAGAAGAAAAACGGCAAATTCTTTCTGAATTTTTGCTGTGGTCACTGCATTAAGATTCCATTGATGAAGGAGTGCATGTCGGTAAGACAAAATAACCTCGCGTGGGCAATCAGCAAGTTTCCATAATTCTGGAAGTAGTTCAACAGCCTTACTTAAAGTCTCCTGCAATTTACATTCGGCACCAAAGTTTTCAGGCAAGCCTTCAGGTAACGAGGACTCAATTATGTCCAGAATAACTTTGCATGTTTGGGCAGCTTCTGCAAGAATGATTGAAATTACAATATTAGATAACATTTTGGGTTCTCATAGCTCAAAACTTCCTTTTAATCTTTTAAAACCCCAGAATTCAAAGGGAATGCCCATCTTGCTTGATGTTAGATATATCAAGTCAAATTGGCGAAAGAATGTCTGTGTGCAGGGATCTCTAAGTAATGAAGATCTTCTTCAGTCATGTTGTGAAACCAAGATAGATGCTTTTTAGCTACTAATAAAGGAGAGTGTTTTAATTTTTGGGGGGTGTTTGACCAGAAGAATAAAAGTGCTAATGTCACAGTGAAGCAGAAAAGCAAGTGTCAAAAGAGAAATAAGAAATTGGGGCATCTCCTTCAAGTAAAAGCAGAAGCAAATAACATAAATAGGAAAGGATAAAATTTCTCACCAAGGCCAAACAAACACAACGTACAATTAAGTAAGACAGATTATTTAACATAGTTATCACCTCAAGTGATGGGATGGGGTATAGGGTGAGAAAGTATGTAAAAATAATCTAGAAATCAATATATGTCCCAATGCGATGGGAATAAGTTCCAGAGAAACACTCAGCACAATAGGTCCCTGACAGTGACAAAGCATGCAGATTAGATCTGATAGATAAAAAGAAGAACCATAGCAATTAAATCAAAAGCCTGTAACATAAACTAATCATTGGAAGACAAGGCAGATGACAGATAAAGAACATGTTAATATGTAGATTAAAAAGAAAATATGCATGAAAAGCCACATGTATCTTGAAGTTAAAAATCAAAGAGCAAATCTATGAATCAATCAATCAGTGGGGTACCTTTAAACCTTCCAAGAACCTGCAAACATTTTGCTTTTAGCAAAATTGCTTCTAACAGTAATCCAGCCGTATGTATAGACATTGGTGGAGTAGTGTAATTCCGGGAACGTCTTTTAGGGCGTTCTCTGCTTCTGGCAAAGAAACTTTTTATCTTGGGAGTCACGGCACCTATATCTATGCCCTCAAACACATGTAAAGCAGCTTCTATATTCCCTTCCTGATATTCATATCTCCCTAACAAAGCTCTAGCTTCCTATGTAGCAGATGGCATCAAGTTCAATAAATAAGATCATCAAACAATTACATGCATTAGCCATGATCTGAAAGAAACCATGGACTCGTTGACACATATATAAACATAACAAAATGAACTATTGTGTTAGATAGATGCCTGGGAGTCTCAACCTTCCACAAATAAAGGCTGGGACAGAAAGATCAGTAGTTTATATATAACTATTAATAACCTACCAAAAAACTTGAGGAATAAGACAAGCATACATATGATTATGTAGCGAAGCATTTGGAAGAGCTGATTTGAGTTGATCTCATTACATAAACACTCGTGTAAGTGTTTGGAAAAGTTTATGAAAACAGCTTATGATATGCTTACAAGCTATTTTAGGCTTTTTTTAGTAAGTTATTCAATATAGCTTATAGAAATAATTTACGTGTAGTTTATCCTCATCCCCACTTTGTTTTCCATCCACCCCAAATTCTAATTTTAGGTTGAAAATAAATATTGAGAACACAAATAGCTTTTCAACATGTATATCCAAATGCAAATAGCTTATTGAATTTAAGTATTTATATAATAATAAGTGCTTATTGAATAAGAAAGAGCAAATCATATATTAATTATTCACATCAAAGGGAAAAAGAAGCCAACCTCATAGTTCAAGATGCCACTCTCACGCAAGGCTGATTCAGCTTCTTCAATGTTGCTGGAATCCGGTCTCCTCTCAACCTGTCCCTCTTGGCCAGAAAGTCCGCTTGCCGTTGACGAATAATAGTCCTTGGTTGCAAGAGATTCCGACGAAGGAACCATTGCATCTTCTTCTCTTACCACCTCCCCTGAGCAAAGGCACTTCATTATTTTCCGCAATCTCTTCCTCCCGTGCCTAACTCTACTCCCCATGCTCTCTCTCTTCCCTCAAAAACCTCTCCTCCACAGCACTGTCATACATCACAGTTAAACCACAATCATCACCACAAACAAACCATTTCCTCTGCAATTAATACATACGATGGATTTGACCGAAAATTTTGATTCGGTAAACTGATAGTTATGGTTATAGTTTCTTATTTTAATTAGATTTCAAAATTTGAATTGATTTCAATAAGAAATTAATAAATTCTTATAAAGATGGACTTCGATAACCGCTATCTAAATCAATTCAAACAACAAGAGAAGCAGCGTCACAAAGAGTTGACATTGACATAGACACACAATGACTCGGCAACAGGTAAATAAAAAGAATAATATCAATAATCATAATAAAAAAAATTCCTACATATGGTGAATTCAGCGAAGAAACGGTTTGAAATTGAGGTTGAGTCATACAAAACAGTAGCAAACTTAGAGATACATACCTAGATGAAGAATTGAGAGAGAGAGAGAGAGAGAGAGAGAGTGGCAGTCACCTTTTGTTTTTTGAGAAAGAAAAGCAGAGAGTGGAAGGCCAGGGAACATGAACAGTGACTTCCATTGTTGAAATTCTGCAATCAAAGGCACCTTTGAATGCTTTGAATCAATCAAAGCATTTGAAAGCTTCTTTCAGTTCTTAAGCTTTTCCTTTTTGGGGGTTTTCTTTTCTTTTTTTCTTTTTTTTTATCTTCAAATAACTTTATTTATCTAATTACTACAGTATCTTGGTGATAATTTTATAGGAAAAGAAACTGGTGTTCGGAGTGGGAAAAGAACGAGGAGAAGCGAGTGGGAATGAAAAGCGAAAGCGTAAGCGAGAAGAGTTGTGTTTTCAGAAGAGAGTTCGAGGGAACGGAATCGCATGAGGAAAGATCGTTTTGTTTTATGGTGGGTCCCACTCTGCTTTTTCCTGCTTTTGCCTGATGGAGGCGGGAGGCTAACTGCTTGCCACGTGGCATGCGTTTCTGAATGTGTGAGCTGGCAATTAAACGGCTATTCACTACATGGTCACTCTAGTACCAACTACTATCTCGGATTTAATTAATTTGACAATAATTATCGCTAACGAATGTCCTAAAGACACTTGTTAAAAAATAAAATTGTATTGAAAAGAATAATTTTTAAACTTTTAAAGAATTAAATACATTATTTTCTAACACAATATTTATATATTTGTTTCTTTAATCAGTGTTCTAAAGGCACTCGTAATCATTTTTATTTCGTAAAACAAAGGTTTTTTCTTTCACTACGTGAATTTGTGCGCTTTATTGAGAGAATCTCCTAATATTTCTCTAGTCATCAATTTATGTTTACTATAACTTAATGAAATTTGTAGTTTTTTTTTCAAAAAAAAAATTATACATCAAAATATTTTTAAATAAAATATTACTCTTTTGTTTGTTCGCTTTACAAATAATAAATAAAAACTTTGTCAAAAAAATAATAAATAAAAACTTAAATTTTCAGTAAGTATAAATGATTATTTTCATGAAGGAAAGTTGATAATTAGTTCAAAATAAAAAATTGCTTTAACTTGTTAGGATTGATCGATTTCGAATTTTAATGGATAAATTAAGGTTCCACATCATGGCTTTTTTTTATGCGAAATAGTATAAATTTGTCCTCAGTTACCCCAGACATAAATGTGATGGAATCCTATGTGAGAGGTTGGCAAGTAGTAAAGATGGTGTTTACTTGAGGGGTTCCTTACATTTTTATGGCTAAAGAACAATTTTGGTGCTAAATGTGTAAATGTTATGGCAATGGTCTTTGAATGTATTAAAATTATAAAAAAATCTATAAATATGTCTTTTGTTAGTTAGTGTGGTCATTAATTGTGTCTCCTATTAGTCAGTTTAGTCCTCGATTGTGTCTCCCGTTAGTCAATTTGAAATTTTGACACATTCAAAGACTATAGTGACAACTCACATATGTAGGGACCAAAATAACTATTTACCTTTTTTTTTGTGAAAGGCGTTTCTTACATTTGTAGCCGTGGAAATCCTCCTTATTCTTGTTGGTGATCCAGCCAACTGCTTTGACTTTTCAAAGCAAATTGGAGTTGTGTGGTTGAGTATCAAATAATTAATTGGAAGTGGTTGGCTGTTTCAAAATTCAATTAGGCGATGCAATATTGTTGTAATAGTGCACATCCTTTTTCTTATAAATAGAGGAGCAGTACGAGAGATAAAATTACACCGTCCACAACTAAATGCAACAAGCATTAGTTAGAGAGAGCCTTAGAGAAAGTTTCTAAGAGAGAAAAATAGAGAGAACTAATTTGTGAGAGTTTTAGCCACAAATTGAGAGTACAATTTTATTGTATTATTTTGAGAGAGATCACCTAATGGTGAAGTTTGTAATCTCATTATTGTTATAGTGGAAGTTTAAGCGGCTTACGGGTCCCGTGATTTTTACCTTCACTTTGGAGGGTTTTTCACGATAAAATCTCTGGCGTTATTATTGTCTATTTATTTAGATAATTATTCTGGGCTGAAAATTATTATTGGGCTGTGGTAATTTATTTTACACTAACAATATACAGACTTTTCTCAACAATTCGAAACTCTTAAATACAAACCTTGCATATTTAAAACGTGAGTTGTTGGTGCTGATAAACTAAAATGAAGACAAACTAATTAACAAATGTGATCCCTTGGAACCAAAAAATGACGTACGAGTGCATTTGCCATTTGCGGAGTGTTTAAAAAATGTTTTGCTAATTTTACCTTTTTATTTAATGTTTTTATTTATAAATTTTCAACAAAAGTATCCTAATGACGTTAATTAGCATTTGTTTAAAAATTTGAGTGTACGTTAACATTTTATAGATGTGGAGTTGGAGTTTTTTGGGAAATAATTTCTATTGTTCAGGAATTTCAGATGATTTCGCCACTTTAATTATTATAAGTAGTTTGAGTTTGGGTTTATCTTTAGTCTCTTTTAAAACTTTTTATTATAAATAGCAATAAGATCTGTGCCTGGAAAAATTATCCATTGTGTGCAGGGTTTGTGTTCCGGACTGTGCCGGAGCCCATCTAGCCTAAGACCACTCTCGTGTCCCAATTCCGCACACTGATTGTCGGGGACTTGCAGCTACCGATCTGGCACGTCCATTACATTAACGGTTCCCCAATTCGCATTGGTTTTACGCCACCGACCTAGGACCGTCGATCTGATCAACAGATTGAAGTACTCGAAAAAGGATTCCCTTCCTAATCACTGTTCATTAGGATCAAACCCTAAATGGAATCATATAAAATGAGGGCCTAAAAAGGTATAATTTACGTTTTCATTACATCATACTGACCTCATCAGAACTACATTGACTTGAGCGTCGGAGTGTCTTTTGCAGGTACCCCACCACCGTTCTCTGTCATCCTCAACCACAGTTCGCGGCGGACTCAGTGACTCCAACCACCACTCCGTTCCTCACTCGGAACATTGGCGACCACAGTGGGAGGATTATTCTACATTGAATAGATCTTTCCGATTACCCTATGGCCGGACCGTCGCAATACGATTAACCGCCACGCCGATCTCAGTGAATCAACCCTGGGTCTCACCCTTCGTCGCCTCAGATCGACGGACAACTGGTGTCTGTCACACCGGAACCAGTCACGTTCCCAGTAACCGTGGAGGAAGTTCTGCCCATCACCACCTCCTCAAAGCGAAGCTCCGCCAACTGCTCTGGTGGCTCCGCCAGCTTCCGGTGTTCCACTGTCGCTCTTGGAAAACGTTATTTTGATCATCCAGAGACAGACTCAGATGATCAAAGACCAAAATCGCAGGATCACCATGATAGAAACTCAACAAGCCGTTGCGCGTGCTCCTGCGCCATACAGGTCTCGACGCAGGTCTAGGTCACCGATCAGATCACATCGCAGATCTAGGTCACCATCCAGATCCGGGGAATCCAGAATGAAAGGGCGCCGTGAGAATCCCAGATCTGGAGGTTCCCACCGATCCGCCACTGAAGGGCACCGCACCGTTGGGTCGCCGAATCACAGGCAGTCAGGCGAACAACCTCCCAAAGGAGGGAGACGCACTGCCGACCATCCCGTGTTGGCAGAATCACGGACAGTTCGCCGACTAGAAGACGCAACACTTCGCATAACTCTCCGAGGAGATCACCATCTCGTCGATCTCCTTATGCATCGTCAGCCTCCAACAAAATCACGTCACCTCGTCGCTCGAGGAGGTACGACGAAGACGAAGATTTACTCCAAGTTGGTTCGTTCACCGAAGAGATCACATTATTTTCGATCCCAAGTTCACTCGAGAAGCCCCCGACCTTCGAGCTCTACGATGGGACTGGAGACCCCGATGAGCACATCGGGCGATTTGATACCATCATGAGGTACCAAAATGCTAAGGGACCAGTAAAATGCAAACTGCTCCCCCTTACTCTGTCAAAGATCGCGTTGCCTTGGTTTTAGGGACTAAAGCCGGATCCATCGGATCGTGGGGCGAACTCAGTAGGAAGTTCACCTACCATTTCACCACTTCTCGCCCCCAGCCCAAGTCGGAAGCAACCCTCGCTGCTATTTGACAGGGGAAAAATGAGTCCCTGTGGAAATACATCGAGCGGTTCACCCAAGAGGCTATGCTAGCTAGAGGGGTCTGAGAAGATATGAAGATGTACCTCCTGCAGCAGGGGTCAAGAAAAGCTTATTTCATGTCCACATCGAGGTCAATCGCCCACGCGATTATAATGACCTCCTTCGCCGTGCTAAAAGATTCATCGGCTATGAGGACGAGTGCATGTTAGCGAACCATGGAGAAGTTCCGCAGACGAAGGGATCAACCCACAAGGAGCCGAAATCGAAAAAGGAAAAAGATTCGAAGAGTTCGATGATCAAATTCACCGAATACACGCCATTAAACACCTCGTGGGCTCGCATCTTGGAGGAGTGTCTACACACCGAATTCAAGGATGCCGGAATTAAACTTCCAAACAAGCTGAAACAAAGGCCAGATACAGATAAAACAAAGTACTACCAATGGCATCGCAGTAACGGACACACCACTAAAGACTGTTTCCAGTTAAAGGATGCCGTCGAGCAACTGATAAGGCGTGGCAAGTTGTAGAAGTACACCCACGATGGATCGGGCAGAAAAAGGTCGAGGTCCCCTTCGGTGCGCCCCCACGATGTATCCACAAGCTGAGACCGGAGAAGGAGGATCGACGACGAGGATGATCTGAATCAGACCGCGGAAATCGCCATGGTCATCAATGGGGGGGCGAACAAACCGGGAGGTCCATCTATCAAGACTAAAAAAAGGAAATACAAGGACATTGTTGTGGCTGCCGTGAACTCTAGTTATCCTCCTGTCGATCGCCCTAAGTCGAGTAGGCCACCTCTGGCTTTTTACGACGAAGAACTGATAGGAAGTGAGCCCAACAAAGACATTCCACTCTTAATTCGGGCGAAGATGGAAAACGTCGACGTGAGGAGGATTCTCATCGACCAGGGGAGTTCGGTAGACATCATGTACAGAGGGTTATTTGATACTTTGAATCTGTCAAAAGACCTCCTCATCCCATACGAGAGAATGGACATGCGGGGTTTCAATGGGGCGAAGACGACACCCTTAGGATATGTCGAACTGATGGTGACCTTCGGCACATACCCGAAGTCGAAAACAGTCAGGGTGCAGTTCTTGGTCCTCCCCTGCGACTACGATTACAATTGCATCATTGGTAGACCTACTCTGGCTGACCTCGGAGTAGTAACGTCGACAATTCATTTGAAGATGAGGTTCCATATCACCAATGGCGAGGTCGTGACCCTACATGGCGACCTAGATGCGGCCTGAAGGTGCTTCGAGATTAGTCTGAAGAGAACGCAGACTGATCAGATAGGAAAGATATTGGTGTCCGAAAAACCCCCATCCTCACACGGTGTAATGCTAACCGATGTCGATCCCCGTTTTGGGGCCGAAGATGTCAAGGTTAAGACCAAGGATATCGGTGATCCATTGGCTAAAGAACTCGCGAAGAAAATCGAGAGACCGATCCCGGATGGCGAATCCTTCCACGTCTAGATCGAGAAAGACACATTCCGAACAACAAAGGTAGCTGACGATCTCCCCGAAGATCTGAGGTCTAACTTAATCAAATTCCTCCAGGACAATGTCAACCTGTTTGCTTGGATTGCGGATGAGATGCCCGGGATATCACCTGAGGTAGCATTTCACAAATTGGCACTCAACCCTTCGGCACGCTGGGTCGCACAGATACGACGTCGTCAGTCCCCCGAAAAAGCCCAGGCGGCGGAGAAAGCCGTGGCGGATCTCATCAAGGCTAAATTTGTGACAAAAGCCAAGTATATGACTTGGTTATCAAATGTGGTGCTCGTAAAGAAGTTGAATGGGAAGTGGAGGATGTGTGTCGACTACACCGACCTCAATAAAGCTTGCCCTAAAGACGCATACCTGCTGCCAAACATCGACAAGCTCGTCGACAATTCATCTGGATTTCGGTTCCTATCCTTCATGGATGCTTACTCAGGCTACAACCAGATACCGATGTATGAGCCCGACCAAGGGAAGACTACGTTTATGACAGAAGGTGCCAACTATTGTTATAGAGTTATGCCCTTCAGTTTGAAAAATGTCGGCGCCATATACAAGAGAATGATGAACAAAGTTTTTGAGAAACAGATCAGGCGGCTGCTCGAAGTATATATGGATGACATGATAGTCAAAATTGTCCAGGCCGAAGACCACGTCGCTCACCTCGCCAAAGTTTTCTCAGAACTACGCAAACACAACATGTGTTTGAATCCATATAAGTGTACCTTTGGCGTGAGGGCGGGGAAGTTCCTTGGGTTTTACCTAACCGAAAGAGGAATTGAGGCCAATCCGGACAAGTGTAGGGCGATCGCCGATATGAAACAACCGACCTCAAAGAAGGAAATACAACGTTTGACCGGGATGATGGCAGCATTGACAAGGTTTATATCTACCTCGGCTCAATATGCGCTCCCATTCTTTAAGTTGCTCAAGAAGGAGGTTCATTTCCAGTGGACCCCTGAATGCCAAGAGGCTTTCACCCAGTTAAAAGAAATTCTCTCTACACCACCAGTGCTGAGTCGACCTCAGCAAAGGAAAACCTTGAACCTTTATTTGGTCGTGACTGAAGAGGCCATCAGCGCCGTACTGGTGAGCGAAAACATCGTCAGACAGAAACCGGTATACTTTGCCAGCAAGGCCCTCCAAGGACCAGAACTACGATATCAACAAGTCGAGAAAATGGCTTTAGCTCTCGTCGTTTCTGCACGAAGACTTCGGCAATATTTCCTTTCTCACCTTATCGTAGTCAGAACTGATCAACCAATAAAGCAGATCCTGTACAGGCCTGATTTAGCTGGTCAGATGATAAAGTGGTCGATCGAACTCTCCGAATTCGACGTTACCTATGAACCGAGGAAGGCGATTAAGGCTGAAGCGCGTGAATTTCGTAGCGAAACTCACCCCACGCTCATGGTCATCGCCGGCTGGCGAATGGAAAGTCTTCGTTGACGGATCTTCTAATCCTAAGGGAAGCAAGGCCGGTTTGATCCTATAAAACGAGGACGGGCTGGTTGTCGAATACTCACTGGCGTTCGACTTCCCGACATCGAACAACCAGGCAGAATACGAGGCATGCATCGCCGAACTCACATTCGCCCACTAGCTTGGTGCGGCATGCGCTGTCATTCATTCTGATTCACAACTCGTAGTCTCACAAGTAGATGGGAGTTACTAAGCCAAGGATCCCTTGCTGCAGAGATACCTCACCCAAGTCAAAACTCTAATGGGCCGGTTCATTCACGCAGAGATCGTTCACGTTTCGAGAGAACAGAACGTTTGTGCCAACGTCCTTTCTAAGCTCGCCAGTATGAAAATTCCAACCTCACACCGGTCAGTTATTCAAGAGACATTAACTGCTCTGAGCATCCGAGACCAGCCGCTCGAAAATGCTACCAGGACCCAAGTGTCACCAAAAGGTACCACCGCGACATATGTCCACATCTTGTCGATTACCAACATCGACTTCGGAGACTCATGGATGACACCGATCCTAAAACTTCTGTATCTGGGGGAGACACCAACAGATTCGAGAGAAGCATCCAAGCTTCGTTGAAGAGCATATTCGTTTTCCATAATTGAAGGGAAGTTATACTGGAGAGGCTTCTCCATGCCCCTACTGAAGTGTCTCGACACCTCGGAAGCTCAATATGTCTTGGCTGAAATCCACGAAGGTATATGTGGACAGCGCTTAGGTGGGAGGATACTAGCAAAGAAAGCACTAAGAGCAGGCTATTATTGGCCTACCATGGAGGTCGACGCAAAGGAATATATGAAAAAATGTGACAAGTGCCAGAAGAACGCTGATGTACACATCGCACCTCCTGCCGAACTAACTACCCTGTCTTCCCCAAGGCCATTCACCCGGTGGGGGATCGACATCCTGGGGCCATTTCCTTTGGCATCAGGACAAATCAAGTTCCTAGCAGTGGCGGTGGATTACTTCACGAAATGGGTCGAAGCCCAACCTCTTGCGAAGATAACTACAAAGAACCTCATCAAATTCTTCGACTCCCAGGTCCTCACCAGGTTCGGGATTCCAGAGGTCGTGGTGACCGACAACGGTTCACAATTCATCAACCAACAGTTTTGAAAGACCCTTGCGGACCTCACCGTGAAACACCACTTCATTTCCGTCGAACACCCTTAGACCAACGGACAGGCCGAAGCAGCCAATCGCGTAATCTTGCATGGTCTCCGATGATGCCTCGATGAAGCGAAAGGTCGATGGGTTGACGAACTGCCTCAGGTTCTCTGGGCTTACAGGACAACACTGCACTCATCAACCGGAGAGACACCCTTTTGATTAACTTATGGGTCAGAAACGGTGATTCCCGTCGAGGTCTGGGAATTAAGCTGGAGGACCCTTCACCCATTGGAACCGAGGCTGAATTACCAGTACCTCTGAGAAGAGTTGGATCTCTTAGAAGAAAATCGGGAAATCACAGCACTGAATAAGGCCGCCGTCAAGCAGCGGATAGCAGTTAGGTACAATCACCGTGTAGTCCCATGAGACTTCGCCGTCGGGGATCTTGTTCTCCGAAGAGCCGATTTCAGACTGAAAAATTCCGCGCAAGGAAAGCTAGCTCCGAACTGGAAAGAACCTTACCGAGTCACTGCAAAGACCTGCACAAAGGCCTATTACCTCGAAGATCTCCAAGGAAGGGCCATAGCCCGAACATGGAACGCGACCAAGCTTTGGAGGTACTATAATTGAATCCGGTCTCTACGACCAGGATCAATCGAAGACAGTACCTAATAAACTACACGTGTTTCGAATAACCTTGAACTACCCACCGATGAAGTTCGATTAAATTCCTTGCGATTTTCGTTCAAAGTGTAATTTGACATCAAATTTTAATGCAAGTTACATACAACTTTGCAACCTTAATGATTATTTGTTGTGTTAGGCAAAAAGGTAATGGCTGGTTAGCACACTGATGAAAGTCGAACTCTACACCTCGACACGCGTGTTGAAAGATCCTGGGGAAGTTTACACTATCCCCATGTTTCGTTGATAAAATGCTTCAGGAAAACAACGCCGAAGTTTTGACTCCCAGCACACACTTCGAAGGAATTCGGGACGTAATTAATGTGCCCGAAGATCCTCGAAGTGGCGTCTGAGGAACACACGGTAGACCACCTGATCGACCTAGCCAGTCTTTCCAGGGCAGGACACGCCGAAACAGCATTCACCCCATCTTAAGGACCGAGCTCCATAAGATCGGGGCAGAGGAGGACCACTCCTTGGTCAGAGTGGACCCTCCGAGAAACCAAGTCGGATTTCACTCCGAAACAAACAAAATCGAAACCAATTCCGAAGAACCAAGTCAGATTTCACTTCGAAACAAACAAAATCAGAACCAATTCAAAGAACCAAGTTGGATTTTACTCCGAAACAAACAAATTAGAATCAACTCTGAACATCAAGCTTAAAGAAAAAGAAATGGCTTAAAGTAAAAGAAATCGCGACAGACATTGCAAGAAACTTAACTTGGATTAAGGGGAAGCGAATGTCAAATACAAACAGACCTTCGAAGAGGTACAAATTTAAATTACAAAATTTATACAAGTTACAAAATAACCCTGGCATCCCAGGTCTTCAAGGGGTCTCTCCGGAAGTCTCCTTTACAGCCTCCAAGGTAGGCTCCACTTCCTTTCCTTTCACAGACACCGCCTCGTAGAGGACTTCCATAGTCTTGGGGTTGAGGATTACGTCCTCATCGACAACACCCATTTTGAACAGCTTCAATACGTCGACATTAATGTTCGGGTACATCAACCAGATTTGGTCAACAACATTTTCGAACTGCTGGTCCCCAAATTTCTCGGCGATGTTCTTCCAGTTTACAACTTCCGTCTGGGCTGAAGTAAGAGCTATCTTAGCCTATGCCAAACTCTTCTCAAACCTCTCCTTTTCTTTATCCTTCTCGGCTTGAAGATTTTTCTTCTCGAAGACAAGATCGTCGCTTTCCTTCTGGAGGTCAAAGACCCTCTGTTGCAGCCCCGCGATCTCATTCTTGGCATTTTCTAGCTTATCAGATTTGTCCAGCAAGTTATTCTCAAGGTCGATCATCTTGGCCTCCCTCTTCCTGATCTCCTCAGCACGTTTCTTCACCTCCTTGGCTGCCTTGTGGAACTTAGTGTTCTCCTTCTCCAATGCATCATTGCGTTCGGCTGTATGAACAAAGAGGCTCAAGCTCCGTACCATCCAGCTCGAACATTCCAATACCGAGTCTTCCCTCGCCGAACTAGACAAGGTCGACAGGTAGACCTTATCTACAGTTGAGGTGTAGTGACACAGTTCATCTGAAGTCAAGACGTTGTTGTGCGTCCATATTGTTCGGCCATCGCTTCCGGAGAAGTCACCGCTCCCAGTAACCCGTTCCAGGCGGCTTGGTTTCTTCCCGACATCTTTCTTGTGCTTTTTCGAACCTTGGACACCTTGATCAACTTCGGCATCCTTTCTCTTGCCTTGAGAAGAAAGAACTTGAACCTTGTCGACCTCCGAAACCTCCGCCTGGCCCGAAGTCGGGGTAGAAACCCGGTGTGGAGCAGGTGAACCCGCCGAAAAGCTAGCCAAGCCAGCAGAAGTTGAAGTACCTGTTGAAGCAGCTTTCCTTTTCTTCCTTTCGAGGAACTCACTCAGAGCCGCGATGTCCGCCATTGCACCTGAAATTATATAAACAAGAGTTAGAAATAGCGCATACAAGGTAACCAAAACATATAGACACGCACATATATTACCTAAACACTCCTTAACCTCTTCTTCCGAGGTACAGCTCATCAAGTGTCGATTGCTCATGTAGCGGGCTGAAGTCTTTTGGCCCATCGGAGTGTCCTTTACTTCGGGAGCAAACCCTCTACGAAGTCTGTTAGGTTATTTACGCAGTCGACGTCTTGTTCGTCTAACGAGTCTTCGGGACTACTGAACTCCTTACGTTCTACGAGGAAGTGATCCTGGCTCCAAAAGGGTCGGACTAACTCCTCTATTCCTCCCCCTTCCTTTTTCCTGACTAAGCATTTCTTTGCCGACAAGTTCAAGGGTTTCAAATAGAAGTAATCACGCTTGAATCCCCGAACGGAGTCGTTGTATGCTTCAATCAATCTGACCTTCGGTTTCAAAGATAACCACCCTTGCGAAGCATCACTTCTTTCGGCCGACCTCATTGGGGAGAAAAAAAATAGAAGAACAAACTTCTAAGCGCTGGGATACTGAGATAAGAGCAAACTAACTCAAAACTCTGGATAAAAGCCCACACGTTGGGATGGAGTTGAGAGGGGGAAACCCGCAGATGGTTTAGAACTTCGAGTTGGAAGTCGGTAAACGGTAACCGAACACCCAGTTCAGTAAAATACACTTTGTGCATGGGCAGGAAAAAATCCTCGTCTTCGGCAGGCTCCACGCAGGCCCGATCATTGACTCCAGGGGAAATAACTTCCCAGTTTTTAAGATTTCCTTTGCCCTGGCCGATGTCTAGGTAGGGTAGGAATTCAACCAATTTCTTCTCGTTGTTGAACACTGATTTAGCGCACAAAGCGTCGTCAGCCACCCACCTGTATCGGTCAGTGTTGGAAGGGGGGTATCCTCTCTTACGCTTCAGGTCCTTTGGTTTTCCCATCGCCAACCTGCCCAAGAAAAGGATCGTTTAATCATCGAGCTCCCCAACCAACAAAACCTAGAAATCTCCACCAGACGTCCTCATCGAAAAACTCATAACCCTCGCCGGAAAACTCATAACCCTTACCGGAAAACTCATAACCTCGCCGAAAAATTCATAGTCTAGCCGTGAAACTCATGGTTAACACTGAAAACTCACAGAAAAGAGTGAAAACTGGGCGACTAAACATGAAACCCAGGCGAAAGCTAAGAGCAACCGCGAGGGAAAGGGGGTTCAGCCAGCCATTGGGGCGGCACACCCAAAACGGGAAGAAAATAGATCAAGGTGAGAGGAAATGCATACCTTGAGTTTTGCTGATGATAGTGGATGCTGGAAGAGGAGAACCCACAGAGCAGGACGTGAAACTGCAAAAAAGAAGAGGAAAGGCCTTGGGAGCTCTCACAACAGCAGAAGCACGCAGAGGGAAGGAGTGGCAACAAAAGTGCCTAATGAAACTCCTCATCCTCTATTTATAGAGGAAAAGCAATCATTAAACCGCATTAATGGGCACACGCGAAACGAGGTCGCCTTTTTCGGTTTGAAACGATTGAAGTGATGCGTCGATTATGGTTTCTGACATAGAACACCCTGGAAACCGTCAGCAGGCAACAACACGTGTCGCGTACGGTAACGACCTATTCGAAGTCAAACTTCAAAGTGAGCGCTGAAGTAGCACTGGATGGTTCAACTTTAAGTCACTCCCCAACGGTTTAAGTCGAAATATCACTTCGACAAACACCTGGAGACGTACTTTCTTAGTTCGAACCAAAGTCGTACTTCAACAACACCTGAAGTCACACTTTGACAAATTCATTCACTGATTCAGTCTGAGGGCGTACTTCGACGTAAAACCTCGACACATCATCTATCACCGTACATTTAAACGAAGTCATATTTGCGTTATATGCTAAATATCGCACTTCAGCAACTTCCGTCAACGCACCACTTAAGTCGAACTCCTCAAACATCGACTTGGGGGGCAGCTGTTCCGGACTGGGCCGAAGCCCATCCAGCCTAAGACCACTCCTGTGGCCCAACTCTGAACACTGATCGTCGCGGACCTGCAGCTACCGATCTGGCACGTCCGTTACATCAACGGTTCCCCGATTCGCTTTGGTTTTACGCCATCGATCTAGGACTGTCGATCTGATCAACGGACTGAAGTACTCGAAAAAGGATTCCCTTCACAATCATCGTCCATTCGGATCAAACCCTAAATGGAATCATATAAAAGGAGGGCCCAAAAAGGTACAATTTACGTTTTCATTACATCATACTGGCCTCATCAGAACTACATTGACTTGAGTGTCGGAGTGCCTTTGCAGGTACCCCACCACCGTTCTCTGTCATCCTCAACCACAGTTCGCGGCGGACTCAGCGACTCTAACCACCACTTCGTTCCTCACTCGGAACAGTTTGCTCATTGAATGATTTTGGATCTCAATATAGGTAATTATTCACAATTTTTTAATATATATCTAGGTGCATGTTAATATATTTAGTATGTTTATTATGTTTTACGAGTAACATTTGAAGATTTATGAATAATTGAGTATTTTTTTTACGGAATCAAACTCATATCATTTCACTGGCAATAGTTGCATCAATACAAGTCGGGACATTAGCAAAGTCCTGGATAGGAGCCCACAAAGTGGCATTCCTTGCTAAAGAATGGGCAACGACATTTGCAGCTCTCCTAACAAACTCAATATGACAACGTGGAAAAGATGAAAATAAAACCTTACAAGAGGAAATAACTGAGCCAAACTCAGACAGATCTAGCCTTGAATTCTTCATAGCATTTACCACTAGAAGGGAGTCAAGCTCAAAAATGACGGCATCAAGCTCCAACTCCACTGCCCACTCAAGAGCTTTCAGAAAAGCCCAAGCCTCGGCAAGTCTCGGCTCCAAGGATGGTTGCTGCCACCCAGTACGAGCCATTTGGAACGTTCCTTGGTCATCACGGATACAAGCCCCAAAGCTGGATAAATTCTAGTGTGCATGGACCCCTGCATTTAACTTCAACATGTTATGAGAGGGCCTAACCTATTTAGCTGTTGCTTGACCGTTGCTGTGTGGACCGTGACACCCAGGAGATCTCCTAGCCGCAATCCAATCTGATAAACAAGAAGAGGCTCGCATGACAATAGCCTCAGCTGACTCCTCTAGCTGCTCCCAAACCTTGTAGTTGCGAGCCATCCATAAACTCCACATGCACATAGCTAACATACATCCCTTCGTCGGATCAAAAACCAAGAGCAGATAAAAAAGGAGTTGCTTCAAATTATCACAACTGTGTATACCATGCTCCACCTCACGCCATAACCCAGCTCTTCTCCACACCGCTTCTGCCAGCTCGCACCCGACTAGAATGTGCCACCCATTTTCACTACCTTGAACACAGAAAGGGCATTCTAAGGTGCAAAGGACCCCTTTGTTTCGCAGCCTCTCTCTGGTGGGAAAAACATTACTTCCTACTCTCCAAATAAAGTGTCGAACCTTCTGAGGAACTTGAAGATGCCAAACAACATTCCAATTACCCTCTTTACCCACTAACTCATCTTGGTGAGCCTCCTGCATCAAGGCCTTGTAAGCCGAACGGACAGTGTATAGCCCACGAGAGTCATACTTCCAAGTCAAAGTATCATGCTCTAACTTTGTAACAAAGGAACTCGACAAATTCTATGTAGTTCCTCTGGGCCAAAATATTGTTGCATTAACTCAAGGTTCCACGTTTTGTGATCAAGGTGCAATAGCCTGCTTACATGCAGGTTGGATACATCCACATTCTTAGAAAAGATATGTGGTAATAGGCCATCCATCAACCATGGATCTCTAGTCAACCTCACCTTTGAGCCTTCACCAATAAGCCATCTACTACCTTCTCTAAGCAATGAACGGGAACTCCGCCAAGAATAACTAAGATTATGACCTAGCTTTGCGTCCAAGAAGGACCCTTCTGGGAAATATTTAGCTTTGAGAACATTTTCAACCATAGCATTGGGATTAGAGAGAATTCTCCATCCTTGTTTCCCCAACATTGCCATATTAAAAGCTTGTAGATTCTTAAACCCCATTCCTCCACTTGCTTTCCTACAAGAAAGATGGTCCCACGACATCCATTTGATACCTTTCGAGCTACCCCTTCCGGAGCCCCACCAGAAAGAGTTCATCATCTTTTCAATCTCTTTACCCATCGAAGGGGAAAGCAAAAAAATACTCATAGCGTAGGATGGGATAGATTGAATAATAGACTTGATAAGAACTTCTCTACCTGCCTTAGACAAGGCCCGGTCACTCCAAGAGTTTAACTTCTTCCAGACTCTATCTTTAAGTTAAGCAAAAGTAGCCCGCCTGCTTCTGCCAATAACAGAGGGAAGGCCAAGGTATTTACCCCCCCAAGCTGGTAAATTGCGACTATAAAATGCTTCAGATTTGCTAAGATTGATTTCCATGCCCGAAGCCTCCTCAAATATTTTAAGAATATCCATGAGGGATTTCAGCTCCTCCTCCTGGGCCCTGCAAAATAAAAAACAATCATCCGCAAAAAACAGATGGGTTAGAATTGGGGCCTTATTGCATATTCTAACGCCATGAATGATTCCTTGAGCCTCCACATGGTGAATAAGAGCCGAGAGGCCCTCCATAACAAGTATAAAAATATATGGAGACAAGGGGTCTCCCTGGCGCAACCCACGACCCGGAGTAATAGGACCCACAGTCTCGTGATTCATTCGGATAGAGTATGATACTGAGGACACACACAGCATAATCCACCCAACAAAGCGAGTATCAAAACCCATAGTTAAGAGAACTCCTTCCAGAAAACCCTAATCCACTCTATCATAGGCTTTGCTAAAGTCAATCTTCAACGCCATATCTCCTTTCTTCCCTTGTCTTTTGCACTTCATGTAGTGAATAACCTCAATGGCCATAAGAGCATTATCAAGGATGGACCTACCCTCCACAAAAGCAGATTGTTACTCCGAGATACACTTGGAAAGGACCTTCTTAAGCCTATTTGCTAAAACTTTGGACATGATCTTATAGAGCACATTGCAAAGGGATATAGGCCGTAAATCCGACACAGATGCGGGAGTGTCAATCTTAGGAATAAGCGCAATATTCGTATCATTCAAGTTAACCAGGAATATACCTTGCTCAAACCACGTGTTTGCTGCCCGGAAGATATCGTCCACTCTATCATAGGTGTCATGCTTTTGGTCAATGTTCTTTATTTTATTATTTTTTTAGTTAACTTTTTGTCATTTCTACTTACAAGAAACTTTTTTTTTTAACCACACAAGAAACTTTTGTTCCATTGCTAAACACACCTAACGGGTATCTCACTCCATCATGGGTAATGCCTACGCTTGGCAATGAGCGGGTCAGGGCGAGTTTTGCCTCCTCGTCCCTGTCCCTATTTTCAACGGGGTCGGGTTTTACCTTTCCCATTTCCGCCCCGACGGGGTTGGCTTTCCCTGCGGGCCCTCGACTTTGCTGCATATATAAAGAAAATTTGAAAAATTATATTTATAATAATTAATAGAATAAAATAATAATTATTATACAATGATAAAATAAAATAAAAAATATCAAAATAAAATTTTATATTGAAAAGAGATTAAATTAAAAATAAACAAAATATATGAAACAAAATGAATGAGTATATATGCATAAAATAAAATAAAATAAAAATTAACAATTTATATTTAGCCAGATAGGTTCAAGCCGGGGTAAGGAGGGTATCAACATCTCCACCCCCAGTGAAAGCGGGTTTTTCCCGTCAAAATTGGGGCAGAGTCAGTGACTACCCGCGAGTCGAGTTCTGTTGCCAAAAGCCTTTTCACCTAGGAGGCCTTTCTTACCTTCAACATGATCACCTAGCTATACCAAAACAATGTCCTGAACAGTATATCTTTTACAATTTTTCATTAATTTTTTATGCTCTAGTGTATCTTTAAATGATTTTTTTTTTACCTTAAATCCAAACAAATGATTTTTTTACCGCCACCAAGGGTGTGTTCTTGAGTTTGAAAGGGAGGAAAAAGAGTTAATATCTTATGACTAATAATTTATTAGATAGCATTTTGTTGATAAAACACTATAAAAGATGTGACATATTCCAAACAATTTTTTGAGGATAGACAAATACATTTTTTACTTCATGCAAATTTGGTGAAGCATTTCAGATATAAGAGTAATCAAAATTGAACATTGTTTTGACTATATAATATTATGTATTCTGCATCGTCTGAATAAATTTTAAGGTTAGATATATGTTTTTTTTTAACAAAATTGAATCATTGTATTTCATTAAGAGTTATGCTATTTATTACGAAGAAAAATTTTAACGAGACCGACGAACAATAACGTGTCACCTTTTTTTGATAGAGTTGATTAATAGTATTTTTTTCTATTTTACGGAAAACACGGAGAAGATAACCAGGCACACGGTTTTCGTCGGTTTCATGGTTAATCTTTTTGTAAAAAGGAGCATTTTCCTTTTATTATTAAGCGATACATGTTGAAATATCAATAAAAGACTGAGAACAATCATTATATACAGCCACCTTAGCTAAACAATGAACAATTATATTAGCTTGTCTCCTAGCAAACTCCACATGAGAGTGGTTACAATAAAATAAAATAGACTCCTTACACTCGTGAATGATGGCTACATAATGAGGGTTAAATATATGTTTGATGTCTATAAAATTGAGTAAATGTTGATATAAGTTCTTATAAAAAAATTATAAGTTTTAGTCCCTAAAAAAATACATAAAATGTGAGCTTTTAGTCCTTGACATGGGACCAGTGATGAGTAAAAACATCTTTTTTTTAAACCCAAGGACTAAAACGAATAAATTTTTTTTATAGAGAACAAAATAAAATTTTACCAAGTTTACAAGGATAAAAAATATATTTAAACCTAAATTTTAGTTAATAAAAATTGGCTATGTTTTTTATAGTCTCAAAAAATTAATTGAAATAAATTTGTTACATCTTTTAATATTTTGTATTTTTTTATTGTCTCAAAACTTAAATAGAATAGAAATGATATTAACAAGTTTAAGTTGAAAAAGAAATTAATATGGATAAAATTGTAAATATGTAGAGTAATTTATTAGGATTTTGGACCTAATTCATCTTTACAAAACCGGCTTGTAAGGTGAGAAATATCATTTATTTATAAACTTTTTTTAAGCTTTACCTCTGGTCAATGTGAGACTTAGGTTTTTCCCAATACACCCCATCACGCTCAGTACTATTGGGCTTGGTGCATGTATATAATGCGGTGGGTGGCCCAGTGGATCTAGGATAGACTCTGATACTATATTATGATTGTGGGCTTAACTCATCCTTGCAGAACTGGCTTGTAAGGTGAGAAATATCATTTACTTATAAACTTTTTTGAGGTCTTATCTCTAGTCTATGTAGGACTTGAGTTTTTTCCAATATAATTTGTGAGATCCTAGAAAAGACAGTCGGGTGGTAAAGTGATGCGGGATATTAAACCTGCAATGCTCCACTGCAACCGTCCACTTCTCCCCGTCTCTCGAACATATGTACTAAGAAGGCAAAAAAAAAGAGCAATTTGTGAGACACGTTTAGTAAATATTTTGAGTTATACCATTGAAAAAAAAAAGAGTTTTGTGAACTGTGAAAACCCCATTTATTAATTATGAAATAAAATGGTTTGCAACTTTGAAGTATTACACCGTTGAAAATGTATACACCATTGAAAATGTTCTGGGGGGTGTATTGGATTGAGATTAGAATTATTATGTCTAAGGTCCCATTTTTTAAAAGAAGTTTAAATAAGTTTAATCATAGCATAAAATGGCACTTGATTTTCAATAATTTCTTAAAATTTCCAAGTCCGTATGATACTATAATCAGATCTTAGGTTAAGTGACTTTGAAGAGATAAAAAATTAAGAAATTGATCAGATGTTCTATTATCTCGTTTACTCCCACCATTACGGAACTTTGTTACTTTTAGCAATCTTTTTTTTCCTTCAAAATAATGGGTTTTTCGTAAACTCAAGGTATAATTTACAACTTTATAAACTTAAAATATAATTTTATATTAACAATTGACACAATCCCACAAATATCTAATTAAATATTTTAGAACTCGCAACAATTAATAAGGCTATTTCGATTAAATAATTCTTTAGTCCGTGTGTAAAAACCTTAAACCATTAAAATTATGAATAGAGGAAGTACTATCTCTAGTCCCTATCATAAGAGAATTTTTTTGAGTATTTTTTTTGTCCTAGTTATAAGAAAAATAAACTTATTTCAAAATGTATTAATTGTCAAAATCTCTTTTATACCTATATTTTAATGAGACGTGTATATTTACTAAAAAATTAATTTTTTCTATGCACCTAATTATAGTGGGTATAATTAAAAATATATTTAAAATAAGAATTTAATTTTATAATATTAAATATGTTTTATTAGTCTCAGTGATTTTTGTAATTTTTTTTATATCAGAGAGGAGAGGTAGGATTATTTACCTGAACACGAAAAGAAACGATGCCGTGATGCGAGCCAAAAAAAAGCTAGAGTGTGAATGACACAGCAAGATAAGGAGCATTGCATGCAACTGCAATGTTGTACTATTATTAATTAACTATGGCAGTGGATCCCACTCAATGCGAAATTTGATGCAGTGCATTCAACATGTGAGCCGTTGAGCGTTATGCTCGCACCCCCCACATCAATATTCTTGTACTACCAGTAAATTTAAGAGTTTGTCATCTTCTTACTCCATTATGTTTTTTTTAGTTGGATGAACGAAAGAAAAGAAACAAGGATAAGATAAATCATTTATATTTATTTTGTATGGGTAAAAATAAAGAGAAAATAAAATAAATGTTTATCCATTTTATTATTTGAATAAAAACAAGAATAAAATATATTTATATCAAATAGCAATTTTATACTATTTAAAATAATGGTAAATAGATAGGTAGACAAATAAATTTATCATTTTATACTACTTTTTTTTTCCATCTATTATCTATTTAAGAAGTTTAAATACATTAAGGACACATGACTAAAACTCATTCATTCGTCTTCCCGTCAAAAACCATACAAAAAACTTAACTATACCGTAGGTTCTGTTTTTCTTCGCTATTCATACTGAGCGCAAGTTCTCTCAGCTAGGTTAGTCAAATAAAAAAGAAGATTTTTTTTGGTTATGCTATTTAGTATGGAGCATATTTTAATGAAACACACGAAACCGAATGTGTTTTACTTTTGAGATTTGTAATGTCTGAATTCGATGGAAATCTGACGATATCAATGTATCAAATCGAGTTGCCTATCTTGCCACGCCATTCTTTAATATTCGTTTCGTACTACGAAGCATTTCTCTTTCAGTTAGTTGTATTAAATTTGTTAATAATGTGTATTATTTTTCTAAAATTACCCTTAAAAGTATTGAGACTCATTACTCATCCTTTTCACCTAATTAATTTGTGTTGGGACTCATCACCCCACCTCTTTCCACAATCATCACAAGAGATAGATGATAAAGTAATTAAGAGTATTTTGGTAAAAAATAATTAATGTAAAAGATAGATTAGAGAAGGTCATATAAAAATGGACAAACAAATTTCTCAAAAAAAAGTCTTATATATAGGGACAGGGGTAATACTAATATAAGATCTTTTTATAAGAATATCCAAAGAGTAGTAAGTAAATTTAATATATTTCATTAAACTTTACCAAAAAAAATATTTCATTAAATGCATTTAATTACTTTAAAAGATAAATATATATAAAATAATGTTTGTGTTTTAAAAATACTACTCCGTCCATCCTATTTTATTTGACGCTTAAAGTTTTGACACACAAATCAATAAATAAAATTAATATTTTAGATTTCATAAAAAAATAGTATTATATAATTTCTTAATATACCCTTTATTTAGAATTAAAAAAACACATTGAAAAAAGAGATTTCTGCAAATTGACAAATAAAAATACGTTGACAAAAAACATATTAATAATGGTCAAGAGTATAATAAAACAAATTATTTAATGTTTTATTGATATTGTAAAATAGCAATAAAAATAAGTCAAAAATATTTTACTAAACATCAAGTAAAATGAGATAATAGAGAGTAGTAAAACTTTTCATTTTTTGTTTCCTAATCCATTTTCTAATTTTAAAGTCAATTTAATAATTTATTTTTTGGTGTTAAATTTGTGCCACGAGACAATCATGTAGCACTTGCATCAATGAAAAAAGTCAAACCATGGTCATGATTCACAAGGCATTTCTTTTCAACTTAATTAATAATAAAAATAAATTATGAAACGAGTAATAACCTATTTATCTATATCTATACTATATACATTTACGAATAAACTCATTAAATACACTTTCACATGGCATCTTCACAAGAAGACCTTATTAAATATTAATCTAGGTGTTATCCTATTAAGCAAAATTTTAATCATGTGCCAAATTCAAAATGACGTGTTAAACTTTGTCAGCAAAATTTTAATGATGTGTCCCTACACAATTATAATATTTAAATCTTATAACTTATTTTTCACATTAAATATTCTTATTCTACCAACTCCAATTTCAACTCTGTTCAAATTTCAAGTAAAAATTGTCTTCCAATAAGATAATTATTTTGAGAATATAATATTGTTTTTTATTATACTATAATTGTAATCATAATTTTAATGATGATTTTAAAAATATTATTACTATGATTATTATTTTAAATATAACTATTTATTGTAAAGAAGTTTAGATATTGAAGGTTTGAATATATACGAAATGTTGTTTCTTCTAAACCCTATACATATGATTATAATTTTTAAGTATATACCATGCGTAGCACGGGCCTACAGTTATATTGAAAAAAATTACGATTTTATGATCTAAATCTATGTTCAAAGAGAGTATTAGATAATTAAGGTTTAACTTTATACAGAATGTTGATTCTTCTAAACCCTATGTGTATGTTATAATTTTTAAGTATATACCGTGCGTAGCACAGGCCTACAATTATATTGTGAAAAAGTTATGATTTTATGATCTAAATATATTCTAAAATATAGACTTAGATTTTGAAGGTTTGAATATATATAGAATGTTAATTTTTCTAAATATATAGAATGTTGCTTTTTCTAAGTCCTAATTGTATGATTATAATTTAATTTTAAGTATATACCGTGTGTAGTAAGTGCCTACAAATATATTGTAAATTTTTTTTGATTATATGATCTAAATTTATTCTTAGATAGAGACTTGGATTTTGAAGGTTTGAATGTACATAAAATGTTATTTTTTCTAAACTCTAGGTGTATAATTATAATTTTTAACTATCTAATGTGAGTACTACGAGACTACATATATTTTTCTAAACCTCAGGTGTATGGTTATAATTTTTAAGTATATATTGTATGTACCACAGCCCTACAGATATATTGTAAAAAAATATCAAATATTTTTATTTAAAAAAATTACAATTTTCTTTTAATATAGTATATAAATCATAAGACACGGGAATGTACATTTTAGAAGAAAACACAATATTTTATACGAAAAAAATTAATATTTATATGTAAATATTTACCATTTGTGATATATGATTGAAATAAATTAAATATTATATAAATTTTTATATACAAGTCCTTTTACAAATGTTTAAAAAAATTATGAATTATTTTTTAAAAAAATTCATAAGACACACCTATACGTGCATGGCACGGGTTGAAATAATAATAATAATAATAATAATAATAATATTTATGAAACGAATAATAATAATAATAATAATAATAATAAAATTTATGAAACGAGGAAAGAAAACTCACACGACAAAAAGGAAAGCCCAATAACACGAACAATTTGGTTTTTTTTTTTTTTTACAAGAACCATTTGAGTTTTTTTTTTTTTTTTTTATACAAAGGAACCATTAGGTTTGAGATATAAACAAGCGCCTCCATGCATGGATGCCCACATGGCATTGGCATGGCATAAGTAGAGCCACGAATGCAGAGTTGAGCGGGCTCAAAAGAGAAATAAGATAGAAAAAATAAAAAATAAAAAATAAAAATACAAAGTAACAAAAAGGATTTCATTGTCTTCACAAATTACATTCCGTTTCTCCAACAAGGAAACAAAAAGGGTTGTGCCAACGGAATGGCCCCATGACAGTTCTTGTGGATTCTACTTTAACCGTAAGACGTGGGCCAATTGGGTCGGGTTCACAACGTTGTGTAGGTAGGCCCCATCAGTCTTCAACAAATGTGTTACCTCCACGTACCTCTCGTACTTTTGCTGCAGCGGCTCGACTGCGGGGCCCCACCGTCGACCCAAGAGAGTTCCTTTGGTGAGGAATTCGTGGGCCATGTAGCCTGCAAGCAGCTGCTGATTGTTTAGCCCCGGGTTCGACCCTACGTTGTTGTTGCACATCATCGTCGGCTTCGAGCCTTTATGGGTCGGCTCTAGCTTATCTGGCTTGAACAATTTGGTAATTGGGTTTGTAGGAACGGTGAAGGGCTTTCTGAAACCGTCATGATCTCTGTCCTTGCGCTTAGAGTTAGACATGCTACTGTTACCAGTAGAGGGGGTGCTACCAGTACTGCTAGTCCGCGCCACACGACGTGGGGGAGGACGCATCGTTTTGGTACTCATACGTACTTTATTAAAATGCGTGCCACATCACCTTCAATTTTCAATATTATTATAATAATAATATGTGAAAAAATTCAATCTTTTTATTAAAATTAAAAACTAAGGACCAATAGAAAATTCTTTTAAGAGAAATGGATCTTTATTGAAATTGCTGAAAGTGGTGCAAAATAAAAATTGAGATGGTAGATGTCGGGGCAAGAGGTTGATATCAGAATGACAATCACTTTTGGAAAAAGAAAAAAAAGAGGTTGATATCAGAGAGGGGGAGGAAGACAAAGGTTGTCGCCCGAATCTTCCTGGTGGGTGGTGCGGTGATCACCCGTTTTTTTTTTTCCAGCTATATAGAGAGACAGGAGAATGGGGGGTAATAAAAGAAGAAACCTAACTTATAGGTGTCAAAATAGATAGATTAAATAGTTTTTTTTATGAATCTTAATAGATAGATTGGAAAAATTCATTTATCTATTTACCATCCACTAAAATTTTATCAAGAAAATCTAATTCATCTATCATCCATTAAAAAAAAAACCATTCACAAAAATTATTTTTAATCACAAAAAATTATTTTTAATCATAAATAATATTTTAATTACAAAAAATTATTTTTAATCATAAAAAATATTTTACTCTCCTCTCTCTCCCTCCCCCTCTCTTCCCTCTCTCTCCTCTCTCTCTCTCCCCTATCTCTCTCCCGCCTCCCGTGAGAAAAGCTAAGACAGGTTTCACGAGATTCTGGTTTTTTTTTCTATATTGTATATATTAATTAATATTATTATATATTAAAATTAAATATAGTATTATTTTGGCGTTGGGTGAGAAAAGGACAATGTTGATAACAGTTGAGATTTGATTTTATGGGGAAGCAAAGAGAGAAGGAAGAGTTTGATTTTATGGCATTGACCTTTCGAATGAGAGGTGAGCTCAAAGCAGAAGGAGCGAGGAATTGGAAGTGCGGAAACTGAAGTTTGTGAAATCTGAATCGTGGAAGCGAGGTGGTGCAGAGAATTGGATTGAAAGAAAAAACGAGCATTGTTCAGAGGAGAGAGAGAGAGAGAGAGAGAGAGAGAAGAGAGAGAGTGGAGGGAGAAAGGGGAGAGAGAAGAGGGAGAGACAGAGAGAGGGGTGAGAGAGGAGAGAGAGGAAAATATTTTTTTATGATTAAAAATATTTTCAGTAATTAATATATTTTTTATGATTAAAAATATATGTTATGATCAATTAAAAAAATTATTTAATTCATCCATTTGCCACTCCTAGTGTAATCCAATAGATTTAGAAAAATAGTAGATGGATAACTAACCATCCATTAAATTAAATGGATAGATTGGATTCAATCTATTTAGTTTTTTTGTTTGTAATGGATGGATTAGATGTATTTCTTTATGGATGGATTGGATGAATGATGGATAAATGAATCACTTTGCCACCTCTACACAGAACTACGAGCAGAAAGACAATGGCCATGGTATTTATAGTGGCTTTTTTAATTAAATGCCCCTATAAACTCGCAAATATTGCATGAATGCCAAGGGGACTCAAAGTGAATCCATCTATCCATCTTTTTATTCTACAAGAAAAATATATTTTAGCTTGGACTTTGTTTGGTTTAATGGAAATAAGAAGGAAATAAATGTGAGGAAAGAAAAAGAAAAAGGGTGGATTTTGTTTTCTTATGTGAAACATGTAAGAAATTCAGAAGTAAAGAAATAAATACGCAAAGAAAGAAGTAAATAGATGGAGTTTACCTTCAAAATTTTTCACCCCTCCTATGGGTTAAAAATGTGAGAGATGAGTGAAAATGGTTAAATTATAACAATATTCCTTGATCACATATATAATATTACTTCATTTGTTTGGTTATTTATGTAATTTTAGCGATACGCATTTTTATTCATCCCATTTTCTATTCAAACGGACGAAAAAAAGAAAATTTGAACTATAATTTTTTTTTGACCTTTTCTGTTAATATATTTCAATTCATTTTGTCTTCATTTCATTTTCTTTCTTTCTATTTTCTTTTCTTTTATTTTCATTTTAGTGCCAAACAAAGTGTTTGGGATGAAATTACGATTTTGAAAAAAGGTTTAAAATTGAGGTCTATGTTTTGAACTTATTATATGACAATGTTGTTTTGAACTTATTATATGACAATGTATGATAGCGTCATTTATTCATGTAGAAGGGGGGAAAGGATCGATCTATATTTATGATATGACTTAAATACATTTATACCACTCAATGACTTTTTACCGAATATTTTTATCATAATTGACATTTCAAGGAATAGGTCAATCATAAACAATATACTTAAGAATGTGTTAAAAATAGTATGTACTTAGCATTATTTAACATAATATAATTGATATACGTCAAAATTAATGTTATAAATGCTTTTGAAATAAATGGAAACAATAACTATTTTACTGTATTCTTATTATCATTCAGTTTTTCATAAAATTTAACACAAATAATAAAGACAACCGGGAATCATAAATCGATAATTTAATTCACAATATCACATTCTATCTAAAGTTATTAAGGATATAAGAGCGTCCAAGTCTTACATGAAAATATTTCTCTTACTAGATATATATCTCATGTGTGCATTATATGAGATGAATTTAATATTCCCTCCGTCCTTTAATATAAGACCCATTTGACCATTTAACGCCCCTTAAGAAAGTGAGTTTTGTTAGTTATTAGCATTAAATTTGTACAAAATGTGTACTATTTTTTCTACGTTACTCTTCTCATCTTCTAAGACTATTAAGAGAGAGACAATTAATACACTTTGGTATAGGAAGAATTTTGTAAAAAAATAAAATAAAATTAATGTGTCTTGGTCTTTGAAAATGAGTCTTATATTAAGAGACAAGAAAATTTTATAAAAAATTCTTATATTAAAGGATAGAGGGAGAGGGAGTACATAACAAACACAATATAATAAAAACTACCTCAACATAATTACAATTCATATTATCCATCCACACACACACACATATATATATATATATATATATATATATATATATATATATATATCATAATTGAATGTACATCTTCAAAGAATAAAAAGTCAAAAAGTAATAAAGGTATGATAAAAAATAAATATAAAAAATAATATTAATACTAAGAAATTAATTTGGGAAGGTCACGGGATTCACGAATCTCTTCACTCTTTCCACCCTTGTTTTCAACTTTACTAGCAAAATACCCGTGCTACGCACGGGACGGGACGCGTTGTGTTATGTTATGTTGAAGTAGTTCTAGCTGTCAATTATAAGTATCCTCTTTCAAAGAATGAGTGTGAAACATGTAAATGAATTTTTTGTCTTTGAAATACAATTTTTCCACTCATAATAGCAATAAACAGAATAGCCAATAGTGATAAAGCAAAATAGTTAATGTACAAAGTTGAAGTGCAGAATAACTAATTTAAGTGGTTGAGTTGCCGCATTTATGTTCAAATCTTCATCTTTCATGAAAGCTGCACTTGAAACAAACCAATCACATGCATCTGAAGGTACACTTCCAGAATGCATATGAACAAAAAAAAAATGCTGCAAAGAAGAAGACATCCATATGTTAGTAACTTTGGTTGGTGACAAATGAGTTATCAAAGTGGATTAGAAGACAGAATTGCTACTAAGTTTGAATTGTATCAAATTATGCAATTGATAATTATGATAGAGTTCAATGAATATAGTTTGATACCTATTGCTAAGTACTTACATATTTATGTTGAAGTCCTTTTAAAGCAAATGTGTGGTTTTCACAAAAGAGCAATAGTTGCAGTCAAGTTCTTAGCTGCAAATGAAATACAATTTAGTAAGATAACAAAATAAATGCAGGTCATAGTTATAGAGTAGAAGAGTCAAATATGATTGGGTATTATAAGTATATAAAATACTTACTTGCTAGAGGTTTTGGAAAACCTCTTTAAAGACAACATTAGTAGTTGTTTTTAATGGTCTTCCTTCATTATCATGTATTAATATCTTTAAACCTTGCCTGCTCTGAACTCTTGAGATTGCAACATACAATTGGCCATGACTGAAAACTGGTCGAGGCAAATATACTCCAACAGTTGATAGAGATTGCCCTTGAGATTTGTTTATAGTCATGGCATATGAGACAATAATAGGAAACTGTTTCCTAATAAGCTTAAAAGGCCACGGTGACTGAGACGGAGACATAGACATTCGAGGAATGTAAATTGTGTTTCCAGTGTTCTTCCCTGACATTATTTTTGCTCCAATAACATGATCAGCCAATCTTGTCACAATCAATCTAGTCCCATTGCACAAACCCTCAGATTGATCTAAATTTCTTAATAGCATTATTGGAGTGCCAACCTTAAGTTTGATTCTATGATTTGGAAGACCTGAGGTTCTGAGTGATGATAGAAATTCAGGTGTTAGGACTTCATATGGTTGTTGCCATTAGCTTCTGACTTATCAAGAGAGTCTGAGCTAAGAAATTCCTTTTCATCACCTAAGTTATGAAAAAACATTATAATTATGTGTAAAATTATAGACTTATACTGCATGATGATAAGAAATCATAAAACCAAATAGTAGTTACCTGGAATTAAAGTCAAAACATATTCATTGATTTGATCTACAGTTTCAATTGTAGAAGCTAGAATAGCTCTTGCTTGCAAAAATTCCTCATTTTTGTATTGTTGTCCCAAATTTGGATATGTGCTTTGGACTATAGCATGAATTGGATCATTGAAATCTGTAATTAAAAAATCTTCTGGAATTTCAATTTCTGCATATCCATCATTTGGCTCAGACAATTTACCATCTCCTATTTTCAAAATCCACTTTGAGAAATCCTCAAGTTCGGTAGTACTTGAATTATTCAAACCATGTTGCAAACGCATGTTTTTAGTGAGAGTTAATACTTGACAATTATCCCAAATATATGAAGCATTGATTGTTGCATGTACAATGTCAGTACGGCTCCCTCTTGGAACTACTGGTAGAATTTGTCTGAAGTCTCCCCCAAATACAACTACTTTACCTCCAAAAGCATTGTCATTACCCATGATGTCCTTTAAACTTTTATCCAATGCCTCGAAACAAAATTTATGTGCCATTGGAGCTTCATCCCATATTATTAATGTTGCTATCTTTAACAGCTCAGCTAGTTCTGTTCCTTGGAATATATTGCAAGTAGAGTTCTCTAAAGTAGGAACAGGAATTTTGAATTTTGAGTGTGCTGTCCTTCCACCTGGTAACAAAAGAGATGCAATACCACTGGATGCCACAGTTAATACAATATGACCTTGAGAACGCAATGCAGAAGCTAATGTCTTCCACATGAAAGTTTTTCCTGTACCACCATAACCATATAGGAAAAAAATGCCACCTTGTTGGTGGTTGACTGCTTGCATTATTGTGTCAAATATAGATCTTTGTTCATCTGTACAAATAATTAACAATATATGTCCATCAAAACAATTAATTTAAGAAGGTAAATTAATAATTTTTTGAATGACCAATAGATAGCTTTTCCTGTGATGGGTCTTGATGCTCGAATAGAAGTCTTCAAGCTGTCGAGATCAAGCTCAACCTGCCGAGATCAAGCTCAACTTGTCGACATCAGGATTGACTTCGACAGCTTGAGGACCAACACCTTGAGTTTGATCTCGACTGGTTGAGCTTGATCTCTGTTGAGCTTGATCTCGACAGCTATTGTTGGTCCTCAAGCTCTCGAAGTCAATCCTGATCCCGACAGGTTGAGCTTGATCTCGTCAGGTTGAGCTTAGGTTGAGCTTGATCTCGACAGCTATTGACATGATTTATTTCGACAGCTTGATTGTGATGGGTCTTGATGCTCCAATAGATAGTTGTCTTCAAGCTGTCGAGTTCAAGCTCAACCTGCCGAGATCTTATGAGCAGTAGATGATTTACTTCGACAGCTTGAGGACCAACAGCTTGAGTTTGATGTTGACAGTGTGAGTTTGATCTCGGTTATCAAGCTCAACCGAGATCAAGCTCAACCTCTCGAGATGAAACTGAAGCTGTTGGTCCTCAAGCTGTGGAAGTCAATCCTGGTCTCGACTGGCTGACAGTGATCTCGGCAGTTTGAGCTTACTCAACCTGTCGAGATCAAACTTGCCGTTGGTCCTCAAGTCGCCGAAATAATTCTGATCTCGACAGCCGAGCTTGATCTCGGCGAGTTGAGCTTGAACTCGACAGGTTGAAGACAACTATGTATTGGAGCATCAAGACCCATCACAATCAAGTGTGTCGAAATAAATCATGTCAATACCTGTCGAGATCAAGCTCAATGTCGAGATGAAGGTCAACAGCTTGCGGAGCAACAGCTTGAGTTTGATCTCGACATGTTGAGCTTGATGTCGGTTGAGCTTGATCTAGACAGCTATTCACATGATTTATTTCGACAGCTTGATTGTGATGGGTCTTGATGCTCCAATAGATAGTTGTCTTCAAGCTGTCGAGTTAAAGCTCAACCTGCCGAGATCAAGCTCATCCTGTCGAGATCAGGATTGACTTCGACTGCTTGAGGACCAATAGCTTGAGTTTGATGCTGATAGGCTGAGTTTAATCTCGGTTGTCAAGCTCAACCGAGATCAAACTCAA
The DNA here is from genome assembly GCA_037113605.1 of Calophaca sinica. NCBI lineage: Eukaryota > Viridiplantae > Streptophyta > Magnoliopsida > Fabales > Fabaceae > Calophaca > Calophaca sinica. Next base: position 22,065,769 of record CM073733.1, read on the forward strand.
CCTGTCGAGATCAAACCGAAGCTGTTGGTCCTCAAGCTGTGGAAGTCAATCCTGATCTCGACAGGCTGAGCTTGATCTCGACAGCTTGTAGACTAAACTATCTATTGGAGCATCAAGAGCCATCACAATCAAGCTGTCGAAATAAATCAGGTGAATAGATGTCGAGATCAAGCTCAACCTGTCGAGATCAAACACAAGTTGTTGGTCCTCAAGCTGTCGAAGTCAATCCTCATCTCGAGAGGCTGAGATTGCTCTCGGCAGATTGAGCTTACTCAACCTGTCGAGATCAAACACAAGTTTGGTCCTCAGTCGCCGAAGTCAATCCACGATATCGGCGGTTTGAGCTTAAAGTCAGCGAGTTGAGCTTGATCTAGAGCGACTTGAAGACAACTATGTATTGGAGCATCAAGACCCATCACAATCAAGCTGTCCAAATAAATCATGTGAATAGCTGTCGAGATCAAGCTCAATGTCGAGATCAAGCTCAGCGAAATTGAGCAACAGATTTAGTTTGATCTCGACAGGTTGACCTTGATCTCGACAGCTATTCACATGATTTATTTCGACAGCTTGATTGTGATGGGTCTTGATGCTCCAATAGATAGTTGTCTTCAAGCTGTCGAGTTCAAGCTCAACCTGCCGAGATCAAGCTCAATATGTCGAGATCAGGAATGACTTCGACAGCTTGAGGACCAACAGCTTGAGTTTGATGTTGACAGTGTGAGTTTGATCTCGGTTATCAAGCTCAACCGAGATCAAGCTCAACCTCTCGACATAAAGCGAAGGCTGTTGGTCCTCGCCGTGGAAGGCAATCCTAGTCTCGGCCGGTGACAATGATCTCGGCAGTTTGAGCTTACTCAACCTGTCGAGATCAAGCTCAAGCTGTTGGTCCTCAAGCTGTCGAAATCATTCCTGATCTCGACAGGCTGAGCTTGATTTCATCAGGTTGAGCTTGAACTCGACAGGTTGAAGACAACTATCTATTGGAGCATCAAGACCCATCACAATCAAGTGTGTCGAAATAAATCATGTCAATAACTGTCGAGATCAAGCTCAATGTCGAGATGAAGGTCAACAGCTTGCGGAGCAACAGCTTGAGTTTGATCTCGACATGTTGAGCTTGATCTCGGTTGAGCTTGATCTAGACAGCTATTCACATGATTTATTTCGACAGCTTGATTGTGATGGGTCTTGATGCTCCAATAGATAGTTGTCTTCAAGCTGTCGAGTTAAAGCTCAACCTGCCGAGATCAAGCTCATCCTGTCGAGATCAGGATTGACTTCGACAGCTTGAGGACCAATAGCTTGAGTTTGATGCTGATAGGCTGAGTTTAATCTCGGTTGTTGTAACAACCCGTTTCCGGACCGCTACCGAGCTCAACATACCGAGCTCGAGTTACTGAGCTCGACACACCGAGTTCAACTAAACCTGTATGCGATGCGTTTTAAAACGATACTCTTGTGCCTTTTAAAAAGTACGATCTATTTATTTTATTTTTTTTAAAACCAGCTCGTGCACATCAGAGTATCTACAGCTTTTCGAAACATTGTGCAACTAAGACACAAGAATTAAATTCTAATAAAACCTACATGCATATATACCACTCGAAATAGTAATGTATACAAAATACAAGTAAATGTACAAAGAAAATACACCTAAGGTATGACAACTTCAAGAGAGTAATCATACCCTGGGGGTACTTCCGGCAGACACCCACGCAGGGGGCTGCTCCAAAAGTAAACCGCCAGTCTACCCTGTGCTCAAAATAACATCTAGCCCAAACTGGTCACAACCTCTGAACACAAAGGAAAACAAGGTACAATCGTCCCAAAAAACATCCATCAAACTAACACCCTTAGTTATCCGGGTCACGGCTCAAAAACGTCATACGACTCGCCTAGCTTTCTCACTCGATGATTAGCTCGCCGCAGTCAAGGAGTGGCACATAAAAGTACTTGATCACATATCAAATAAAGAGAGCAGGCTTAACATGAAGAAAACGTAATTCGACATTTAAGCAATAAAAACATTCTGCATGAAGAAACGCAATTCAACAGCAATTCACAATTCACAACATTTCAAGCTCGACACCAATCAAGGAATCCATACACAATAACATATAAAATAAAGTCTTAATAATGTCTAAAAGTTGCCCTTACCGAACTCCAAGCTAATGCTGCTCGACAACGACCTCGACACGGCTGTCTTCAAACGAGTTCGACAACGACTTCTCTTACTCGATCTCCACACGTCGCTACCGATCGACCTCGAAACACGTCGATTCTCGATCTGGATCCCACTGCTCCCACGTCCTCGGGTTCGCTCTCCCGTACACCTCGATTCGGAAATCACACGATCTCGGGAGTCAGACTTCCTAATACAAGCACAACTTAGTTCCATCTATGGATTCTAATAACACTTAGCTCTCATCCCGATCTTAACCACAACCCAAGTAAACATTACAAAATAACTCCTTTCTCTAAAATTTTATTGAAACTTCTTACATACATCTCATCAGACAAAGCCATTTTTCCTCTAACACAAAGTTAGGGTTTTCGATCAAAAGTTCATGAAAAAGGTTATCTGATGCTACAACAGATAAATCGACAACAACAACAACAAGAAGCAACGTACAACGACCTAAGACAAGAAATCAAAACGAACCAAAAAGGGAGGGTTTTGGAGTCTTGTCTTTGCGAAACAGAGAAAGAAGTTTGTTTTACAAGCTCAAGTAATCGGTTAGAAAGGTAGGTAATATCATGAAGAAGAAAACCTATCAGTATGAGATGATTTGGAAGCATAAAAACTAGCTAAAATGGAAGGAAGAAATGGCGCTAAACAGTAGCATGAAGGAAGAGAAAATCTGTTTTTCATACCTCAATTGGTGGTCGAGATGGTGAGATATGTCGAGAGGATGATGAGGAACAAGATTGATGAAGAAGGTTTATGCAGAAGCTCAATAAAATCCAAGGTACTTCGATGGAAGTTTGGAGAGGAAGAGGAACTCAGAGAAAAAGGAAGAAGAAAGAAGAAAAGAGAAAGTGAGTGTTTGAGGGAACTGATCGTGATATACAGCTGGTGAGAGAAGGGCATTATCGTAACTACTGTTATGAGATGCCAATCCCATCAATCGTTCTACCCATCTAATCTCTCCTTTCTCATGATTACCCTCTACTCTATAGGTTACAGATCTAAAAAGAAGCAATGACGAGAATCGCAGTCGACAATATAAATATAACAAACAAAATAATCATAACGCTGAATAACGTTCGTAAAATACGAGTGTTACATCTCGACACAATGTCGACCAGGGTGCTCGTGCAAGCGCACAAGGCTCTAACACGAGTTCGTGCACGCGGCCTCTTCAGTTCGTCATGCGACCTCCTCAGCTCGGTACGCGTCCTCATCAGCTCGGTGCGCGATCTCAGCAGCTAATGCACGCGATCTCCTCAGCTCAGCAGCTAGTGCACGCGGTCTCCTCAACTCGGCATATGACCTCGGCACGCGATCTTGGCACGGGATCTCGACACGAGGTCATGGTACGAGGTCTCGACACGAGATCTCGACGCGAGGTCTCGATACGACGTCCTAATACGAGGTCGATCTCGTCCTCAGGTGTTACAATCTCTCCCTCTAAAAAAAATTTCGTCCTCGAAATTGCAAATAAAATTCTTACCTCGAAAAAGTTCAGGGTACTGAGTCTTCATCTTCTCCTCCAGCTCCCAAGTCGCATCTCCAGTCTTCTGATCCCACACAACTTTGACAAGTTGAATCTCTTTGTTCCGCAACTGTTTGGCTTTCCGATCAACGATCCTTGCTGGTGATGTTTCGAAGGATAAGTCGTCCCTTAGTTGAATCACATCCGGTTCGATGACATGAGAGGGGTCGGAAATATACTTCCGCAATTGTGAGACGTGGAAGACGTCATGAATGTTCGACAAGAAGGGTGGCAAGGCAATCTGATATGCCACTGGACCAATACGACGAAGAATCTGATAAGGTCCAATAAATTTAGGGGTAAGTTTCTTGGACTTGATCGCTCGACCAACTCGATGGTGGGGTGACTCTAAGAAATACATGTTCTCCTTCCTCGAACTCGAGTGGTCGGCGTCGTTGGTGCATAACTCTTACGTCGACTTTGAGGCGTTCGCATCCTATCTCTCGATCAAGCGGATCTTCTCGATGAGTCTGTTGGATCATATCTGGTCCTACAACGTAACGCTCGCCATCCTGGTACCAACAAAGAGGCGTCGACATTTACGTCCATACTGATTGCTTCAAAAGGTGCCATTCCAATACTCGCATGGAAGCTGTTATTGTAGGTGAACTCCACCAATGGTAAGGCGTCGTCCCAACTTCCTCGGTGATCTAAGGTACACGCTGCAACAAATCTTCAAGCGATTGGATCGTTCTCTCGATCGACCGTCAGTTTGGGGATGATATGCCGAGCTAAGCCTGAGCTCGGTTCCCATCGCTTCTTGCAATTCCCTCCAAAAATGAGACGTGAACTTCGGATCTCGGTCCGACACGATTGAAGAGGGTATTCCATGAAGTCGTACTATCTCCGCGATGTAGATTTCGGTCAGCTTTTCCACGTTGTATGTCGACCTCACTGGTAAGAAATGAGCTGATTTGGTCAATCGGTCGACGATCACCCAAATCGAATCATTCTTCTTCTGCGTCTTCGGTAATCCTACAACGAAATCCATGGAGATACTGTCCCATTTCCAAACTGGTACGTCAAGCGATTGTAGCATTCCCGCAGGTCGTTGGTGCTCCACCTTCGCTTTCTGACACGTTAAACACGAAGCTACGTACTCAGCCACTTGCTTCTTCATTCCGGACCACCAAAAATGCTTCTTCAAGTCTTGATACATCTTCGTAACTCCTGGATGAATACTAAAGTTGCTCTTATGCGCTTCGTCGAGTATTAACTTTCTCAGCTCGGCTACGTTAGGTACACATACTCGGCCATTGCATCTTAAGATGTCGTCCGTTCCGACTTGGAATTCTGTCGCCTTCCCTTGCGCTATCAACTGAACCTTCTCTTGCAGGAGCTCGTCATGAACTTGCTGGTCTCGGATCTCGTCCAACAATCTGTTAGAAATGGTAAGCATACCAAATCTCAGCTTCCCCGGTGAAACTTCCACACTCAACTTCAAGTCTCGGAACTTCTCGAGCATCTCCAACTCCTTGATCATCATTGCTGAAGTTAGAACGCTCTTCCTGCTCAATGCATCTGCTACTACGTTAGCCTTATCGGGATGGTATTCCAACGTAAAGTCGTAGTCCTTGAGAAATTCTGTCCATCTTCGCTGACGCATGTTGAGTTCTTTCTGATCGAACAGGTACTTCAAGCTCTTGTGATCGCTGAAAACAGTAAGAGTGTGATCAATGCATTTTAATGCATCTTTTATAGCAGTGCACTTAGTGTTCTTAAATTTTTATTTTACCCAACAACTACTTTTTAGCATGGTTTTATATCTTTGGGTCATGATTGGGCTTTAGTGGAATTATTTGCTAATTTTCGGATTTTGTTATATCCTGACCCATGTTGGTTCTACAGGCCATAACTTGGGCTATACTTGTCCGATTTCAGTGTTCTTTGTGGCGTTGGAAAGCTAAGAAGCAGAGATACAATTCTTATGTTGGGACCGAAGCCTAGTTCTGCTGTTTTGAAGGCCGAAATTCCACTTTACTGAAGCTGACGAGCTGCACTACGAGTTTTTGGCATATTTTTAGTTTGTTATCGGGCTTTTATCTTATAACCCGTTTAGGGAATTAGGTTTTCGTTAAGCTGAGACTATTAGATAGAGGATCAGCCGTTTTCTTTCATTATCTTACGTTTTATTATTCACTTGCGTACCCTAGCCTCCATGGAAGCCTAAGTTCCTAAGTTGATTCATCGGTGAAAGGTTGTCGTTACAGATTTTGAGGTTCGGTGCTTAATGTTTAATACAATTTCGTTTTAATTTCTTCAATTCCATCTCTATCAATTTTGAATTTGGTTTAAATGTTTGCAATCTATCCAGTTCGTTTTCTGCTTAGTTAATTGTTCTGTCTTCATTGCAAAAACGCGATTGATTGTGTATGAACGCTTGATTGTATGCATCTGTTTCAGAAGCTATTAATATTTCGAATTGCTTGACTGCTTAAGATTAATTGATTCGAGTAGAAATTGATAGAGGGTTGATTAGAATTCTGTTATGATATTGGTTGCGTTTTAACGGCGCTTGTCCGCTCCCGTGACCGATTGAACCCGCTGTTTCGGTGCTTGCTCGAAACGGTGTGAATTCGTATAAACTGATTAACGCTTGTTTAGTTAGTTTATGTCAACTGTGAATTCGGAATTAATTGAATTGTTGTTATTTAGAACCTGTGATAAATCCAAGACGTGCACCCGGAAACCGGTGAATCAATTGTCTCTATAATCTGATAATTCTCTCAACAGAAACTGTTTTCACAAAACCCCCCTTTTTCGTTATTGTCAATTTTCTTAATTCCTGAATTTGGTAATTTTGGTGTTAGAGGTCTTCGTGAGACGACCAAGGTCTCTTGCCTTGTTACTATATTTACTGTTTAATTATTTTGACCCGCGTACGACCGCTGATCAAATTGGCGCCGTTGCCGGGGACCTCTAATTAGAGATTACCAACCTCAGGACCCACTAACAATACTAACGTTTCTTGCTTAGTTCTTGTTGTGTTTCCAGGTTTCAGTATTTGAGGCGGTGATTCTAGGATTGCTCAGTCGGATTACGTGGCGAAAATAATAAAAAAATCGGTTTCGGGCAATCTCGTCAGATTGCTAGAAACCACATCTGAAAAATCGAAAAAATCCGGGATCAATAGTCCCTAACGAGGGGCCTTCTGGGACAACAGGCTTAAAATCCTAAATTCCTTTGTTTTCTATTTTTAATTAATTTTTTTTATTTTTCATATCTCCAAAAAAATCCAAAAAAATTTGCATATCTTTCTTTTGATTTAATTAGATTTTTCGTGGTATTTTTATAATTTTTAGGTTAGATTTTAGTCGTTTTCCAATTTTTGCATTCATTTTAGCGTAGGGACATAGTTGGTATTTCTAGAATTGTTGCATTTTACTATTCCTTGCTATATACAGTGCATGACTAGGTCCAATACTATTAACTTGCATCCTTTTGACCTTGAAATTGAGAGAACATTGCATCATAGACTTAGGGATCATATAGAAGTTAGTGGTAGTGGTAGTGATAGTGACAGCATCTTTAGCCATAATCTATTTGATTCTGATCCTGATTCTAATCTTGATTCTGATTTTGATTCTGATTCTGTTAATATGGCTGATAGAACACTTAGGGAACTTGCTACACCTGATGTTACTTACAATGCTCTGTGTATTAATTATCCCGAGGTGGTTGTCCCTTTTGAATTAAAATATGGTTTAATACACTTGTTGCCAAAGTTTAGTGGTCTTGCAGGTGATGATCCACACAAACATCTTAAGGAGTTCCACATTGTGTGCTCGACCATGAAGCCCCAAGGAATTCCAGAGGAGCACATTAAACTGAGGGCCTTCCCCTTCTCACTCCAAGATGCAGCCAAGGATTGGTTGTATTACCTTGACCAGGTTACATTGAAAATTGGAATGCTTTAAAAAAATTGTTCCTAGAGAAGTTCTTTCTGCGTCCAGTGCCTCAATCGAGAAAAGAGATATGTGGCATCGTGAGAACCCCACCGAGTCTTTACATGAATCTTGGGAGAGATTTAAGAAGTTGTGTGCAAGGCGCCTCATCATCAAATCTCTGAGCAATACTCATCGATTTCTACGAGGTTTATTGCCCATGGACGAAATATTATGGATCTTTGCTAGTGGAGGGCACTTGTAGACAAAACCCCAGCAGATGCAAGAGCCTTAAAAGAAAATATGTCCATCAACTCCCAACAATTCACAACGAAGCAATTCTGCGGTTCTAACAAGGGAGTGAATGAGATCTGAGGCTAAGGCTACTAGTGAGAAGAACTTGGAAAGCAGGTTGGAAGAACTCACGGCTTGGGTAAAAAATTGTAGCAGTCAGGCGAGGGTTTGTGGTATTTGTACCTCTGCAGAGCACCCCACGATGCATGTCCTACTGCTGAAGAGACCCTAATCTTGATACCCCTCAGGCATATGCACTAACATCTTTAACCCTCAAGCCAATGTTGATTTGTCTTCCAGCGGTACCACCCAAACTAGAGGAACCATCCTAACCTTAGATGAAATCAAGCTGCACAACAACGGCCCAGCAGCAAAATAATCCACCACAGGTGTCGGGCACGACTACGAACCTTCATTAGAGGATCTAGTTAAGCGGATGGCTGCCCAAAATCTCCAGTTCCAACAGAGAGCAGATGCCTCAATTCAGAATTTGCACACACAAATGGGACGGATGGCTACCACAATTAATCGGATGCAAGCGAGAGGCGAGCCAACTTCTGCCCGGTAGTAAATCCAAATGCCGGTGCAAATGTCGGTGCAATCACTCTAAGATCTGGCAAGGTGTTGACACTCGAGAACCTCCTCCAGTGAGAGAAAATTCAAGTGGCGGTAGAAAAAGTGATAAGCCAATTTGCACCTACCTCCCGATTGAAGAAGATGATGATGCACGGTCTATACCACTCCTTCCCCAAAGTTTGTGATAACCAAGAAGATGGATGAGGCGGATAAAGATAGCGAAGTCTTGGAGACATTTAGGAAGGTTGAAGTCAATATACCTCTCCGCGAAGCAAGTAAGCGATTCCAAGATATGCTAAGTTCCTTAAGGAGCTGTGCACACACAAAAAGAGGCGAAGGCTGAAGGGAAATGAAAAGGTCAATGTGAGTCGCAATGTGTCTGCACTCATGCAGCCCATGATACCCCAAAAGTGCAAGGATCCAGGAATTTTTACTATTCCTGTACCATAGGCGAGAGTAAATTTGAAAATGCCATGTTGGATTTGGGTGCTTCCATTAATGTGATGCCTACATCCATCTTTAACTCTCTGACTCTTGGACCTTTGCAGAATACATGTGTTATTATTCAGTTGGCAAACAGGAGCAATGCTCACCCTGCTGGACTTGTGGAGGACGTGCTCGTTAAAGTTAATAACTTGGTTTTTCCTGCAGATTTTTACATTCTGGACATGGAGGGAGAGACCTGATCCAGTGAGCACCGATCATCCTAGGCGGACCATTCTTGAGAACAGCAAGAACCAAGATTGATGTGTATACGGAACTCTTTCCATGGAATTTGGGGATAACATAGTTCAATTTGACATCTTTAATGCTGCTATGAAACATCACGTGGAAGAGCATTCTCTTTTTCAAATAGAAGTACTTGCGGACTTAGTTGAAGATACTCATTGCATGGTCATGCGTGTTAATGTTACAAATGATGTTGCTACACTGCAAGCTTCTGATGTAACTCCATGCACCAAGATACTTCCCTCTACTGAGCAATCACAAAGAAAACCCAACCCACTGAAGAAGGAAGCTGTGAAGAAGAAAAAAATCAAACACTTCCATGTGTTCCATTCTCGCCTCAAAATCATAGCAGGTAAGCTTCGACCCAAGTGGATTGACCATTTTGTTGCAGCTAGCACTTTTCTTTATGATGCAAAGGGAATAAAAAGTGAAGTCACCAGTGAAACCTTCAAAGTCAATGGTCCCAAGCTTTTCCATGAGAGCCCCGCGCTTGAAGAGGAGACTGTAGAAGAGCTCCACTTGAAAAAGCTGCCTTGAAGAGGGAGTTTTCTTTCACTCCTCCTTACTCTTGTTTTATGCTTGATGTTTTCATTGAGGACAATGTATGATCTAAGTATGGGGGGGTGTCTTTTAGTAGCTTAGTAGTTTTGTTTTTGTTTTTGTTTTGAGTAATTTGTAAAAAATAAAAATAAAAAAAAAATTGCATGCATTTTCAATGGGTTTCTTGGGTTGTATGAGTGGGGAGTGATTTCACTATTCTAGGACTATAGGTCTTGTGGCATGATATGGATGACTTCCTTGCATTCCTAGTGTGATAAGTTGGTTTGGAATATTAAATTGTGCATCTTTTGTGATAGATATTTTCCTTGGTGAGTTTTGGGCCTTATAATGGATTGAATACATTTTGCTATTCTCTTTCTTTCTTGAGCGATTTCACTCATGATTGTTGGTTACTCTAGAACTTGACTTGACTCTTGTTGAAACTCTTGTTCACATGCATGTATTGAAATGATCTAGGCAATTTTTGTTCTTTTTAGCCACTAGCCAAATAAGCCTACCTTGCAATTATTCCTTTGTTTAGCCCCTTTGAGCCTATTTATCCCATTCTTTGTTATATAGCTCATTACAAGCCTAAAAGTGAAAAACAATGTTATGACCCAATCTTAGGGGATTAAGGAGCTTTAAAAAAAACAATGAGAATAAATTTGCAAAGTGTGGGGGGCTCAGAATTGTGGTTGTAAAAACATATGTATTGTTGTGCTTCATTGCTTCATTGAGATTTTGGCAAAAGAAAATAAAAAAAAAAGAGAAGAAAAAGAAATAAACAAAAAAAAAAACAAAAGAGTAGTGGAGCATATCATTTCTCGAAAAAAATAATGGATTGAATTGTGGTTGAATTGTCCCCCCATGATTATTTGGTAATTGTTTCCATTGCTCCTCTATCCTCTTTGATTTTATAGCCTAGTTCCCCTTTCAATTATCCCACATTGACCTTGGCCCCATTATAACCTTAATAAAGACCTTTTGATCTTTGTGTGCATGTGTTTCAAGTGTGGATGTTAGAGTCTTGTCAAGCCTATGGTAGTGCTAGCTTTCATGATGTGCTTTGAGTGTAAACACTAGCCTAGACACTTGAGAGTTTGAGAGAAATGCTTTCTTGTGAGGATTCTATCACTTTTGATGCACTCTTTGGTTGCTTTGAAGGTAATTAGATGTTGTTCATGATTGCCATGAGTCCTTGAAACCTTGAATGAGCATTTAGCTTGCCACTTTGTATCCTTGGAATTCATTGGAAATGCATATTTGCTTTGTTTTGTGTGTTTTGCAGTGCAAAAGCTTAAGTGTGGGGAATTTGATCAATGCATTTTAATGCATCTTTTATAGCAGTGCACTTAGTGTTCTTAAATATTTATTTTACCCAACAACTACTTTTTAGCATGGTTTTATATCTTTGGGTCATGATTGGGCTTTAGTGGAATTATTTGCTAATTTTCGGATTTTGTTATATCCTGACCCATGTTGGTTCTGCAGGCCATAACTTGGGCTATACTTGTCCGATTTCAGTGTTCTTTGTGGCGTTGGAAAGCTAAGAAGCAGAGCTACAATTCTTATGTTGGGACCGAAGCCTAGTTCTGCCGTTTTGAAGGCCGAAATTCCACTTTACTGAAGCTGACGAGCTGCACTACGAGTTTTTGGCATATTTTTAGTTTGTTATCGGGCTTTTATCTTATAACCCGTTTAGGGAATTAGGTTTTCGTTAAGCTGAGACTATTAGATAGAGGATCGGCCGTTTTCTTTCATTATCTTACGTTTTATTATTCACTTGCGTACCCTAGCATCCATGGAAGCCTAAGTTCCTAAGTTGATTCATCGGTGAAAGGTTGTCGTTACAGATTTTGAGGTTCGGTGCTTAATGTTTAATACAATTTCGTTTTAATTTCTTCAATTCCATCTCTATCAATTTCGAATTTGGTTTAAATGTTTGCAATCTATCCGGTTCGTTTTCTGCTTAGTTAATTGTTCTGTCTTCATTGCAAAAACGCGATTCAGTTGTGTATGAACGCTTGATTGTATGCATCTGTTTCGTAACTGTTAATATTTCGAATTGCTTGACTGCTTAAGATTAATTGATTCGAGTAGAAATTGATAGAGGGTTGATTAGAATTCTGTTATGATATTGGTTGCGTTTTAACGGCGCTTGTCCGCTCCCGTGACCGATTGAACCCGCTGTTTCGGCGCTTGCTCGGAACGGTGTGAATTCGTATAAACTGATTAACGCTTGTTTAGTTAGTTTATGTCAACTGTGAATTCGGAATTAATTGAATTGTTGTTATTTAGAACCTGTGATAAATCCAAGACGTGCACCCGGAAACCGGTGAATCAATTGTCTCTATAATCTGATAATTCTCTCAACAGAAACTGTTTTCACAAAACCCCCCTTTTTCGTTATTGTCAATTTTCTTAATTCCTGAATTTGGTAATTTTGGTGTTAGAGGTTTTCGTGAGACGACCAAGGTCTCTTGCCTTGTTACTATATTTACTGTTTAATTATTTTGACCCGCGTACGACCGCTGATCAGAGTGCTCCCATAAAGGTAGTGCCTCCATATCTTCAACGCAAAAACTACTGCTGCCAGCTCCAAGTCGTGAGTAGGGTAGTTCCTCTCGTGAATCTTAAGCTGTCTAGAAGCATACGCGACCACCTTCCGATGTTGCATCAGCACGCATCCCAATCCCTGGTGTGACGCATCACAATACACCTCGTAAGGCTCTTCTGGTTGGGGCAAAATCAACACGGTATCGTCCAAAAGCTCCTTGATCTTTGAAAGCTGGATTCGCACTCCTCGGTCCAGGCAAATGGTTGATCCTTCCTCGTAAGTCGTAAGAGGCGCGACAATCTTCGAGAACCCTTCAATGAATCTTCGATAATAGCACGCTAAGCCAACAAAACTTCGACCTCGAATCGTCTTCTACTGTTCCCACGCTAGTACGACTTCAATCTTAGTTGGATCCACGGCTATCCCTTCTTTGGAAATCACATGACCAAGAAAATTCACCTCTTCGAGCCAAAATTCGCACTTGACAGGTTGGCATAGAGTTGCTTCTCTCGTAATATCCGTAGTACTCGGCGTAAGTGTTCTTCGTGCTCTCTCGGTTCTTGAGTAGATCGAGGATGTCGTCGATGAACACTACAACGAATCGATCCAAAAGCGAATGGAAAATCCTATTCATGTAGTCCATAAACACACCGTGGCGATTCGTCACCCAAGCGGCATCACCAAGTACTCGTAGTGACCGTATCTGGTCCTGAAAGCTGTTTTGGGGACATCTTCCTCCTTCACGCGAATCTGATGATAGCCCGACTTCAAGTCTATCTTGGAAAAGATCGCCGCTCCACGAAGTTGATCCATCAAGTCGTCAATACGAGGTAACGGATAACGGTTCTTCACAGTAACCTTGTTGAGCTCGTGATAGTCCACGCACAGCCTTGATCGTCCATCCTTCTTCTTAACCAACAACACTGGAGCTCCCCACGGTGACACGCTCGGTCGTATGAATTGCTTTGACTCCAAGTGTTCGATCTGGGACTTCAGTTCTTTCATCTCGGCAGGGAACATCCTGTATGGCGCTTTGGAAATCGGTCCTGTCCCTGGAATCAGGTCGATGGAGAACTCGACCTCTCGCACCGGTGGTAACCCTGGCACGTCTTCTGGAAAAACGTCCTCAAAGTCACACACCACTGGAACATTCTTCACGTCGATCTGCTGGAAAACTTCCGAACTAGCCAGATACATGTATTCCCTAGTTCCTTCCTTCAAAGAAACTCCGATACGTTCAACAGAAAGATAATTGGAGACTCCAAGGTCTGGGAAAATTACAGTTTTACGGGCACAGTCCAAGAGGACATGGTGGTGTGACAACCAATCCATCCCGAGGATGACAACTAAGCCCTTAAGAGGCAAACAAACCAAATTGACCACAAACTTTCTACTCGAATAACCACTACACAATTGAGACATGCGGTGTTTGTGACTAAGGTTTTAGCGGCAGGGTTGTAACTACCAATTTGAGCGGTAAAGCGATCACTGATCAAGTTCAAATGGTTCACACAATCGAGAAGAAATAAAGGAATGGGTTGCAGAATCAAAGAAGGGCGGATAAGGATTTACCCTCAATCTCACATTCACCTTGAATAAGATCTTCACTCGCTCTGCTTCCTCGCCACTCATGCGAAGACTACGCCTTTAGCCACTGACGCTTCCTTTGGCCTTTGCCGCAAGCATTGCCGGTTCAGCTTTAGGTGTGGGACAATCCTTGGCAAAATGCCCTGGCTTCTTACAGTTGAAACATACCTCTTCCTTCTGAGTACAGTTATTCGCATAATGTCCCGTCTTTCCACAACGGAAACAAGTCACCTCGACACCGGTCTGACCTCCACTCCTCGTTCCCTGGGTCATCGGACGATACTGTCCTCTATTGTTGTTGTTCCTCTGAGGTCGGTCGTAAGGCTTCCTCTGCAGTTGTTTCCATACGTGTAAACTCGCCCGCACTCTGGGTCTCAGGTCCGCCTGTGATCTTCTTCTTGTGGCTTCTTACTCCTTCTACCTCGACACAGCGATCAATCAGCTCTTGGAGGTTTCGAATCCTCAATGACACCACTGACTTCTGAATATCAAATATCAATCCCCGTTGGAATCTCTCACTTAACCATCTTTGGTCATCTCGATCACGAAATGGACTGAAATACCTCGCCAGCGACTCAAACTTGGCTGCATACTCGGACACTGTCATACCGCCTTGCTGCAATTGAAGAAACTCTTGCTCCTTCTCGGCTCGTGCAGTATCTGGGAAGTACTTGTCCAAGAACCTTTTACGGAAAAGCTCCCAGGTCATCTCGCGACGTTCCGCTATAAATGTTTACTTCACTCCCTTCCACCAATACTCTGCATCTCCTAGCAGCAAGTAGGTAGCGTAGTCTACCTTCACGTTGTTCGGGCAATGAAGTGCCTCGAAGATCTTCTCGATCTCTTGCATCCAAAGATCAGCTTTATCTGGATTTGGCTCACCGTAGAACTTCGGTGGATCATGCTTCCTAAAGTCTGCCAATCCTCTAGCTTCAGCATTTCGCTCTGCTCGTTGTTGTTGCTGTAAGTTTTGCTGGGTTAACGCTGCCGTCTGTTGAGCCATCGCGTTAACTGTTGAGTTCGGCGGTGATTCTTTGAGCCATGGCCGCCGCCATCTCGGTCATAGCTTGAATAGCTCGTTCCATGTCGGCGTTCTCGGTTGCGGTATGTCGTATCCTACGAGGTGGCATTAGATTCCACAAAGTTCAAAACCCTGTCAGAATCTCACAACAAGGATGTGTTAAAACACACTGCTTCAATCAAGAAACAGTTCAAACAATTTTTCAAGCAATAAGTGCTTCACTTAATCAAACAGCAATCAACATATTACAATTAGGTACCCAACACACACATATATATATATATATATATATATATATATATATATATATATATATCCCGACACAGTGACCAGTCCAAAATTCCTATGCACAGCTCGGTCAGAACCGAACTGCTCTGATACCAACAATGTAACGACCCGTTTCCGGACCGCTACCGAGCTCAACATACCGAGCTCGAGTTACCGAGCTCGACACACCGAGTTCAACTAAACCTGTATGCGATGCGTTTTAAAACGATACTCTTGTGCCTTTTAAAAAGTACGATCTATTTATTTTTATTTTTTTAAAACCAGCTCGTGCACATCAGAGTATCTACAGCTTTTCGAAACATGGTGCAACTAAGACACAAGACTTAAATTCTAATAAAACCTACATGCATATATACCACTCGAAACAGTAATGTATACAAAATACAAGTAAATGTACAAGGAAAATACACCTAAGGTATGACGACTTCAAGAGAGTAATCATACCCTGGGGGTACTTCCGGCAGACACCCACGCAGGGGGCTGCTCCAAAAGTAAACCGCCAGTCTACCCTGTGCTCAAAATAACATCTAGCCCAAACTGGTCACAACCTCTGAACACAAAGGAAAACAAGGTACAATCGTCCCAAAAAACATCCATCAAACGTTAACAATCACGACAAGTAGAGGTCGTCGCTCGGGTCCTCGTCGAGCTCCTCCTCGCCATCATCTGCTGTCGAGTTCCCTGCGCCCTCGACATCGCCTGGGTAACCGTCATGGATTGAAGGCACCACGGGAAAGGGTCAACTTCTCAACAATCAAGATAAACAAGGCACAAAGAAATAAGCAGACATCACTGTATATCATTCATCAAACGTGACTCGACCATCTCACTCTAGACTCGACTCTTATTCCGGAATATCGTCAGCTGGTCCATCCCCAAACTGACGTAATAGGTAAGCGGCAGGTCCAACCCCAAACCGATACCATGCATTAATCAGCAGGTCCAACCCCAAACTGATAATGCGACGTCTGGTCAATCTCCCGTAAACAAAAAGGGGACCTAGCACCCTTAGTTATCCGGGTCACGGCTCAAAAACGTCATACGACTCGCCTAGCTCTCTCACTCGATGATTAGCTCGCCGCAGTCAAGGAGTGGCACATAAAAGTACTTGATCACATATCAAATAAAGAGAGCAGGCTTAACATGAAGAAAACGTAATTCGACATTTAAGCAATAAAAACATTCTGCATGAAGAAACGCAATTCAACAGCAATTCACAATTCACAACATTTCAAGCTCGACACCAATCAAGGAATCCATACACAATAACATATAAAATAAAGTCTTAATAATGTCTAAAAGTTGCCCTTACCGAACTCCAAGCTAATGCTACTCGACAACGACCTCGACACGGCTGTCTTCAAACGAGTTCGACAACGACTTCTCTTACTCGATCTCGACACGTACGCTTCTCAGTCGACCTCGACACGTACAGTTCTCGATCTGGATCCCACTGCTCCCACGTCCTCGGGTTCGCTCTCCCGTACACCTCGATTCGGAAATCACACGATCTCGGGAGTCAGACTTCCTAATACAAGCACAACTTAGTTCCATCTATGGATTCTAATAACACTTAGCTCTCATCCCGATCTTAACCACAACCCAAGTAAACATTACAAAATAACTCCTTTCTCTAAAATTTTATTGAAACTTCTTACATACATCTCATCAGACAAAGCCATTTTTCCTCTAACACAAAGTTAGGGTTTTCGATCAAAAGTTCATGAAAAAGGTTATCCGATGCTACAACAGATAAATCGACAACAACAACAACAAGAAGCAACGTACAACGACCTAAGACAAGAAATCAAAACGAACCAAAAAGGGAGGGTTTTGGGTACTGTCTTTTGCAGAAAACAGAGAAAGAAATTTGTTTTACAAGCTCAAGTAATCGATTAGAAAGGTAGGTAATATCATGAAGAAGAAAACCTATCAGTATGAGATGATTTGGAAGCATAAAAACTAGCTAAAATGGAAGGAAGAAATGGCGCTAAACAGTAGCATGAAGGAAGAGAAAATATGTTTTTCATACCTCAATTGGTGGTCGAGATGGTGAGATATGTCGAGAGGATGATGAGGAACAAGATTGATGAAGAAGGTTTATGCAGAAGCTCAATAAAATCCAAGGTACTTCGATGGAAGTTTGGAGAGGAAGAGGAACTCAGAGAAGAAGGAAGAAGAAAGAAGAAAAGAGAAAGTGAGTGTTTGAGGGAACTGATCGTGATATACAGCTGGTGAGAGAAGGGCATTATCGTAACTACTGTTATGAGATGCCAATCCCATCAATCGTTCTACCCATCTAATCTCTCCTTTCTCATGATTACCCTCTACTCTATAGGTTACAGATCTAAAAAGAAGCACAGCGACGAGAACTGCAGGCCGACAATATAAATATAACAAACAAAATAATCATAACGCTGAATAACGTTCGTAAAATACGAGTGTTACATCTCGACACAATGTCGACCAGGGTGCTCGTGCAAGCGCACAAGGCTCTAACACGAGTTCGTGCACGCGGCCTCTTCAGTTCGTCATGCGACCTCCTCAGCTCGGTACGCGTCCTCATCAGCTCGGTGCGCGATCTCAGCAGCTAATGCACGCGATCTCTCATTTCGGCGGCTAGTGCCGCGCGGTCTCCTCAACTTCGGCATATGACACCAGACGCGATCTTGGCACGGGATCTCGACACGAGGTCATGGTACGAGGTCTCAACACGAGATCTCGACGCGAGGTCTCGATACGACGTCCTAATATGAGGTCGATCTCGTCCTCAGGTGTTACAGTTGTCAAGCTCAACCGAGATCAAACTCAACCTGTCGAGATCAAACCGAAGCTGTTGGTCCTCAAGCTGTGGAAGTCAATCCTGATCTCGACAGGCTGAGCTTGATCTCCACAGCTTGAAGACTAAACTATCTATTGGAGCATCAAGAGCCATCACAATCAAGCTGTGGAAATAAATCAGGTGAATAGTTGTCGAGATCAAGCTCAACCTGTCGAGATCAAACACAAGTTGTTGGTCCTCAAGCTGTCGAAGTCAATCCTCATCTCGAGAGGCTGAGCTTGCTCTCGGCAGATTGAGCTTACTCAACCTGTCGAGATCAAACACAAGCTGTTGATCCTCAAGCTGTCGAAGTCAATCCTGATATCGACAGTTTGAGCTTGAAGTCAGCAGGTCGAGCTTGATCTAGACAGCTTGAAGACAACTATGTATTGGAGCATCAAGACCCATCACAATCAAGCTGTCCAAATAAATCATGTGAATAGCTGTCGAGATCAAGCTCAATGTCGAGATCAAGCTCAACAGCTTGAGGAGCAACAGATTTAGTTTGATCTCGACAGGTTGACCTTGATCTCGACAGCTATTCACATGATTTATTTCGACAGCTTGATTGTGATGGGTGTTGATGCTCCAATAGATAGTTTAGTCTTCAAGCTGTCGAGATGAAGCTCAACCTGTCGAGATCAAGCTCAGCCTGTCGAGATCAGGAATGATTTCGACAGCTTGAGGACCAACAGCTTGAGCTTGATCTCGACAGGTTGAGCTTGATCTCGGTTGAGCTTAAATTAATAATTTTTTGAATGACCGAGTAAGGATTTTACCAGTAAGTGAATCAAACAAACATTGAAATTCATGATGTAATTCAGCTGTATCATAATCACGCTCTTTATAGATGAGTCTGTTCCCTAGATTTCTTGTAACATAACCTTTAGGATATGGAATTGAAGGGAATTCCTTTAGAGTTCTTCGGTTTGCTTGCAGTAATTTCTCAATCTCTAAAAGAGTTAGATTTCGGATTTCTTCATTGCTAAGCTCGGATCTAGATTGGTAAGAAAAGTAGTAGAAAATATAATCAACTATTTATGTAGTATTTAATAGCTATAATACTAATTATAAATCTCTCTTTGATTAAATGTGATTTTCAGAGTTCAAACCTTTTTTATTTGACAATCTTCTCTGATCATATAGAATTCCATCTGATAACCATTGCCAAGTTTGATACCATACTTCCTCTGGTCTGTTAATGGTACTTGTTAAAAGCATTGTGACAAATAGGTTTCTCAAATAGTATCCTGATCCCCAATCTTTTGCTTCTTTAATAGCTTGAATGTATTCTCTATCATCTTCAAGCAACCCCATAGCAAAACACGCTTCTCTAAAAGTTGAATGTTGGATACCACCCACAGTTCTAACATCTTCATAGCTAGTTGGTCCCTTTACAACAGTGAGCATCATCCGTAAGTAAAATAGTTCACCTGTACACGGAGGTACCCAAATTAGCCTGCCAATAGTATATCCACCTTTACGTGGCTTCCAAGTTCTTCTTGCCTTAACATAGACAAATTTTGAAGCAAATTGAGCATAAGTCAAATTTTTTGCTTGAATTAAAGTCTGATTTGTTTGTAACCAAGATGTAAACATTGACTCCTTAACAGTTGGTTTTGAAAGAATGTCATCAATGTCTTGCCAATCGTTAAAGTATACAGACTGTTCACCAGGAAGGTGAAAAAACAACCTTTCAACTGCTGGCTTTCTAGCATGAATTGGAAATTTAAAAATCCTCCAACATGCTTCAGAAGGTGATATATATCGACAGTTAAGGTATTGTTTGATCTCGTCAATATTTTGATGGTTTGCCGGAGCTTGATCTTCTGAAGGTTCAATAACAGCAGTAATCCGATCATATCCTTTATTTATGTACTTGAATAAATATTTGATCGAAGTACTCTGGTTACACCATTCCATGTTAATATGAGCTTGGTACTTCAATAATAAATATGGATTGTAAGGCACAACACTACGGTTGTCAATACAAATACCATTTCTCATAACTATTGTGGTACCATTGTCTCTTCTCCTGTACACTGGATAGCCTTCTTGGTCTACTATAGTTGTGTTTTGGTACTTCTTAGGATAAAACTTTGAGCATTTACCATCTTTCATGCAAGGTAATGATCTATTAGCTGTACCACATGGACCGTGGATCATGTGAGTTTTCACCAAGTCATATAAGTCTTTTTGATTCTCCTTATCTGGTATTTCTGCTGAAATGATCTTATCAATATCATTAGGAGTAGGGTACTTGCTAGAAGGATGAAGGAATATAAGAAGGTGTGCATGTGGCAATCCTCTCTTTTGAAACTCAATTGTGTACATATCTAAAATAGAAGTGCAAAATACATAGTGTTAGTTAATGTACTATAAAGCAAATAGTAAGGATTAGCAGAAAGTAGTTAGCATGAAAACCTGAAACTTACATGCCAGAACTTTTCCTAGCACATTCTTCTTCCTCGGATCGATAACATTTCATCAAACTTCATCTTGAATATCCTTGAAATGATATCAGGCCGATCTTGTGGTTTCAAATTTATTGGACCAAGTAACCTCTGAATTTCTGGCCAATTAGGATTGCATGTAAATGTTATAAACAAATCAGGAAATCCAACATAGCTACAAATAGCCATTCCATCAAAGTATAGCTGATCCATGTATCTACGACTGCCCACGTATGTGGAAGGTAGTATTACTCTTTTGCCTTTGTTTGAACCTTGAGTTTGGACATCACTTTCATTTTCATTTAAACTGCTGTATTTATCAACCCTTAATTTGGTTTGATTTCTCCTAATGAAAGATAATCTTTCTGATTCCACCATACTATATGCATCGACCAAAAATTGTTGGAAGAGTCTCTTTGATCGTAACAAAGTTTGTGCCTCTTCTCTCCTTGTCTGGATTCTAAAAGAAATCCATTCTCTGACAGTCAGTCGATTCCTCTTTCTTTCATTATTATCTCTAGATCTATGAGATATGTCGGTAATGTAGCCATCCTCAGCATAAGGGAATAATAGTGGATATTGGTAACTCAAATAACTTGCATGCAATTCATCTATTCTCTGCAGTTCACCATCCTGTTTCTCCATAATGATATCTCTTCTTGAAGCAGAATCAACATCACCAACAATAAGAGCTGCTACTTCTGACACTGATGGTAAATTATATACTCGACCATCTGTAGATCTTTCAGATATCAACTTCAGTTTTAGATTAGGGACAGCAGCATTGCTCAATCGTTCTCTTGCCATCCTAAAGGACTTTGCATGATTATTATATTGATCTAGCATTGCTGACAATTTAGCCACAATTTGTGGATCAATATTGTTCTGATACCTGTAAATCAATAAAGATAAATAGGACTTAAATAGACACGTACAAATATTGAAGTCTCCTTGGAACTAAAGATTTTATGTCGAATGTGTACATACCTTAATCCATGAATTCTATTTTTGATTTCATTTTCAGTGTCATAAATATAAAGTTGTGCAAACTTTGGAGTTTGACCTGGCATAGGTAACATGCTGCCAATTCTGTGGCATGGTTGACCTTGTATTCTAATATTTGGTGGTCCTCTACCATCATTAATTGATCTATCAAGCTTTGCACCGGGTGATGTGAAAGCAAACATCATGTTATATATGCGTATATGGTCTTGATAATTTTTGCTGTCTGCAGAGTTATTATCAAAAGTAGATGCTGCAGTAATGGAGGAGGTGTTGTCAAGAATGGAAGTTGAACCCTTCCTTTACCACAACAAATTTCAAACTTAGGGATTGTGGTATCTCTGTGTTTCCTTACTCTTTCCTTATACCACATATATGCTCCTGTAACTCACATTCAATTAGTGGATCACCAATATCAGAGTATCATGTATAGCAAACACAAAGTCAATAGCATTTCCTTATTATCATTCACAATGGAAATTAAGCATTAATAATCAGAACCTTGGTTTAAATTTGCAGGTTCAACATTGTTGGCATTGAAGTGATCTTCTTAAATCGAGAACTTGAGTTACTGTTAGAATCGAATTCTTTTAAAGAACAATTTGAAACCATTGTTAGGAATTGCTTATGAAGATGGTTAGATATAAATTTATCATCAATTGTATAGGTAATTATTGTTAATAGTACCTTCGGCTGTACGAACTCCAATTGTAGCAACATCTTCATCTTCAGAAGAATCATCTGCATCTCCTCTATACAAATGATGATTTTCGGTTAGTTGAGTTGAGCTGGAAGTCCCTGCGAAATTAGTATTTGATGAAGAGGCTGCCATATTATAGGATCTGTTTGCATCTCTGTGATCCACAGAATTTGGATTAATGTTAGCAAACTTGCTCATAAGATTGACACCCAATCCACCAATATGAATGGATCTTCTTTGTCTTTGGAATGGTTGTTGGCTTGTACTTGGCTGAGTATACTGACAGTTAATTTGGCTATTGACATTTAAACTCCTATTTGTGATATCTGAAAGTGGAGAAAAGTTTGTTGGCCTCTGTGGAAGATTGTTGTGTTGCATGTTCTGTTGAATTCTTTGTCGATTCATTGCTCTAGGAATGTTACTCCTTTATCACGTAGAGACTCTTTCTCTTTAATCTTGTATTCTTTGCATCATCCTTCATTCTATTTTGATCTCTATCCATGACTTGAAATTAAATTGTGTCTAAGGGTATAAAAATTGGCATTTAGTTATGCGACAATCAACTACAAATATACTACTCTAAATTATGCGAGATATATTACTCTAAAACCGCATCAATGAATTGCAATAATAACTCAAAATAGATAAGCATATAATCTTCCTAATGCAGCTCACTATATGTTTCCTGTTACATTGAAGGTCAAACACAGCAGCCAATACTAAATGAGAAGTTGCAACTTGCATGCCTAGCCAATTTGAGATCAACATGAAGCAATAAGCAGTAAGCAGAAAAATGGTACAAAAGCAAAGAAAAAATAGCTTTAAGCATACCTAATGTCTTTCTGCTCTTTTTGTTGATGTTCACCTCTTCTGCATCATCCAGAACCAAATTCATGTTTTCATGAAAACCCTGTTTAAAAACAATAAAATCACAAAATTGTTAGATTAGATTATAAATTGAAAACTGAATAGTGTGATTGTTCAACCTAAAAAAAAATATTTGAAAACTGATTCACTTTGTTGAGTACAAATATTTGATGATCATGTTAATGAAATCCAGAAATGCAACTTGAAATCATAAAATAAGTATTTAATACCATTAAGAGCTCCAAAACAGAGAATAAGGTAACTGTAGAGAAATAAGTATTATAATATCATGAATGTCTCAAATATATATATATATATATATATATACACACACACACACACACATACTAAATCAATTGATAAGAGCTCCAAATTATAACAATGTAACTGCAGGGAGATGATAAAATGTTGGTCTATGAGTACATGTCAAATAGAAGTTGGACTTAATATAGCTTGGTTGGTCTCTCAGCCATTTCACAATCAAATCTACTCATCCATAAAGATATAACAATGAGAAGACTCAGCAAGGCAAAGTACAAAAGATAACATTTCTTTGGATTAAAAAGTAGGAACTATTGAAATTACAGTTGATATTTAATGCTGAAATTGAAGCACTGATTTTGAACTTTGTAAAGCTTGACCAACACCCATGTGATTGAAATTGTTGCACTAATTTTAGCACTCTGAAGGAGTTCATGTGAAAGCCATAGAATTATCTCAAATATACAGAACTATAGTAACTATAAGGATTTTCTAAAAGATTATTACTTCTTTGAAGTGAACCTTTGCAAGAATTCTGCCACTACATTTTCATGTACCTGACATCGAAGCAACTCCAAGCATCAATTCGTTCCTTGAATAAGCATTTATAAATCTTGCTGCTGCCACCTTCATAATATCAGGATCTCATTAACACTAATAAAAACTATATTTCCACCATACATATGAGACTGAGAAGGAGAAAAATAAAATTTCCTTGTACCTTTCAATAAGCAATCAGATTCTTATCCTTTGCAATTGGTGCTCAAAGAAGCAAAACTATTTCTCCCAGTTCAGCTGCCAATAAAGAGAAGAAGAACTTTATAATCAACAGCAAAGGTTACATCTTATTACTCAAGCAATAAATTATCAGGATCTCATTAACACTAATAAAAACTATATTTCCACCATACATATGAGACTGAGAAGGAGAAAAATAAAATTTCCTTCTACCTTTCAATAAGCAATCTGATTGTTATCCTTTGCAATTGGTGCTCCAAGAAGCAAAACTATTTCTCCCAGTTCAGCTGCCAATAAAGAGAAGAAGAACCTTATAATCAACAGCAAAGGTTACATCTTATTACTCAAGCAATAAATCATTACATTGTAGCCCTTGAGTAGACTTGTTTTTAGTATCTTTTATAATTATCAGTAAATTATAATTAGCATCTGAGCCTTGCTTCAATTTAATGGAGCAAAGTAAATCATACAATACCTTATCTTTGAACTAACCTATTGAAGTTGAGAGTGAAGCATTCTTGAATAACTATTGAAGGATGTCTGTCAATGAAGCCTTTGATCGCAATGTTAACTTTGAAAGAATACAGAAGCATTGTGTGTTTTTTCCATTGAAGAAGCTCCAATACTGATTTGCTATCAAAATAGAAAAAAGTTGTAATTTAAAAAAGATAACTATAAAATAACCAATGGAACAGGATGTAGTTAGCTGAAATTTTTTTATTACCATTACAGTTGTCACCTTACTTTTGTTATGAAATTGTTAGGTTGTTTTGGTTCCATGTACTCAACTTAGTTGACCTATACAAAGGTCAAGTTTGTAATTTTATTTGCTATGTAAAATTTGTTTCTTTTATTTATCTGATATGTAATTTGATTTTTATTTTTATCACCTAGATTATGATTATGATGTAACAAATGGTTTACCATGCACAACTTTTGATGGTTTGCCTGTCATCCTTTCAATTTTAGACGTCTCTCCACACCAACTCTCAAGAAATGTACTTTATTACTATTTTTAGCAAGAATAGAAGCAGTTTGTAGCATGAATAGAAGCTGGCTTCCTGGTTCTCGGCTGATAATTTCAGATTTCCTGCTTCTCAGCTGCTCCATGCTACTTATGTAAGTCAATGCCTATAAAGGTAGGGTGGCCCATTTTGTGTTCAGTCTGCCTTCATCTTTTCAACTTCTGCGGCATATCTTGCTTTTTAAAGAGTGATGTAGGCAATTTTGAGCAATTAAATAACTTGGCTTTTGAAATTGGCTCAGTTCAGTGTTAATTTCGTTTTCAACCAAATTATAATTATAATTTAAATCCTGCTATCTGCAGGAAATTTGTTTTACTCCTATTAAAAATTGACAGCACAATATTATAGTTTCAAGTATATATGTACATGTATCCAGGTGGACTTTTGTAAAAATAAATGGAAAGTAGGAAAATGATATTATTTAGTCTGTTACAGGTGTGCAGAGTCTGGGCATTTCGCATTTCGCAAGCGGCGCTCGTTGAAGGTCTCTGTCTTGTGAGGAAAGTGTGGGGTGGGTAGGTTTTTGAATGGTTTATGTTTTCTGGGTCGCTTTTTTATTTTAATTTCAAGGATCTGTTTTGCAATAGTTATAGGGTTTATTATCTTTGGATCTCTATATTCGTGTTAACTACAGGTTATTATAATCACATATGTGGTGTTATTTAAAAAAAAAAAAAAAGATATTATTTGTGTGTCATTGCCCTGGAAGATCTTTATTTCTGTGAGCATGGTATTTATAGGACGTTTTATAGGTTATAACATTGTTTTCTTGATATATTGAAATCTATTGTTGCAGATGCCATTCCCTCGCGTAGAGCCATCCTCTTGCCAATATATGTTGCGATGTAATCCATGCCTTGGTACAGTTTGCTTCCAACTATTTCTGAGCACCTGACAGAAATTGGCTGGACAAAGTCTTTTCCCAGAATATATCATGTTGGAAGCAAACTGTCGAGATCAAGCTCAAGCTGTCGAGATCAAGCTGTCGAGATCAAGATCAAGCCGTCGAGATCATGTCGAGATCAAGCTCAAGCTATCGAGAGCAAGCTGTCGAGATCATGTCGAGATCAAGATCAAGCCGTCGAGATCATGTCGAGATCAAGCTCAAGTTATCGAGAGCAAGCTGTCGAGATCATGTCGAGATCTGCCGCTTGGTCAAGATCTGCCGCCGATATCATGTCGAGATCCGCCGAGATCATGTCGAGATCAAGGCTGTAGAGACAAATTAAGTAGCTTCATATTCTACTAAGTTGTAAAGTGCAAATAACTTCCTTCATATTCCACTAAGTCGTGAAAGCTACAGTCCACATACACATACATTCACCAATGTGATTGCAAAATATGTGCCCAATTGAAAGGACATTAGTTAATGTTGTGTCTTACACATTGTTGCTACAGAAAGCAAAGAAATGATACAAAACATAGCAAAACATTGAATAAAACTATCACAAGTCATTCATTTTTATATGCTTCGCAATCTTGGTAGATGATAGTTGCGCAGGGTCATGATCTGTTTGCTGGGTCCCAAATTCAGAAGAGCCTCTCTTTGCTGGAGTAACAGATCCTAGAAGCTCAGGGGCATGATCTTTGTGGCAGATATGGTCTGCTGCATTGATCAAACTAAAGCAAGTAAATTTCCTTAATAAAAACATATTAAACTATATAATTGACTCAACAAAAGTACTGCTGCATTTTTCAAAACTTTTAATTATGTACAGAGTAATAAAGTAGAAAATGATTTTCACTTATCGAATCCAAGTGAGCAGATCCATTAATTTCAGATATTGACTGCTCGAATTTGAATATCCTGAATTCAATGATGGTAAGGTGTTAATTCAGATTGTATTCTGTGCGATTAGTTTGCACATGAGCAAGTAAAGAAAAATAACATTAAGTGTAATTTTATGCTAACACTTTCATATTGAATTGATTGACTTTGTTCGTCATTTTCTTTTTCAACCCCTGATGTACCCTGCAGTTGAAAACAATAGTATATTAAAATTGAAATGAAAAATAACATATAGAATTATCATTTGTATAGTATAGAATCAGTTGACCTCTTGAGCATGAATCAATTCTGTATGTGTTGAATCAATTCAGTTGTCAGAAAAGTTTTGTAAAGAGTAGGTTTTGTATCCAGGCTGCACTTTGAACTTCAGTGCTAAGGTTGTTGCCAACATCTTATCAAGTACCTCTGGATAAACTTTCGGGTCATTTTCTCCCACCTAAATAAGTTTAATTCACTGAATGTAGTTAATTTGAAAATGACAAAGTTAAAAAAACATCAAATTGGTGTGTGTATACCTCAAGCATTTGATTTCTTAGAGCAAGTGCTGATGTTCCTACCATGTCAAAGACAGTGGCGATCCCGTAAAATAAATGTTGCCCGACTTTTTTATCAACAACACCGATTTCCAACTTATACTGTTAAAATTATGATGCTAATCGATTCTTGATCTAATAAAAATGCATGGGTATTTGAATCGAAAGTTACGCACCTCGGTACAGACTTCTGATTTTCACATGTACATGTCTTTTTAGAGCAGCCTGAACATCCTTCATAGAACCAACCATTTTTCCCAACCATATGTATTGCAGTTGTCCCAGTGATTACACAAGTGATTTCCTATGAACATTTCAAAACTTAACATCAATTTATGATTAAAATTAAATTGAACATACAATTATGAATATTGAGATAATCACCTGTAAGGTTGAAAAGTCATTCAATTGTGAGATGCTTTTCACTTGTGCTTTATACATATATCTATCAATGTCGTAAAAAGCGGGAGTATGGAGTCAATTGAGACAGTGTCTGGCTTGATAGTTGTAGTCCTTCAATTGAAGCAAAGCTAAAAGAAAAGAATTCTTCATATTATTTACAAATTGAATTGTTAGACAATATAAATGTGTTACAGATCACAAAAAGAAAAATTGCATTTACTTGTTTTTAAAATCTTGTATCTCTACAATGTCTTCATTAATCAACAACCTAGTACTATTCCATGAGTTTGAAACTGAAACCGGATATTTTCCTGCGATACACATAAGTTAAAGTCAAAACTAATTGAGAATATTGTTACAGTAGAAGTTTTAAAAAAATAAGTATATTTTTGTCACCCTCTGGTTCCTTGATTCTTGCGCGGATCAGCACAATTACGATTAATCCACCTCGAGTTACATTTATTGTATTCAATAAAGCGCTTTGCATCTGATTCCAAAGGGTACAATTGATAACTTGACCACTACAACATTATCAAACCAGCTTTTTTATGAGCTATGGGTAATGACATAGTTTAAAATGTTTGGTTACAACCAAAGAATAAGATTGAAAATATTCTAATTGTTGAAATACATCCTATCCGGCATATTACCTGAGATCTTTCAAAGTAAAAGAAGCCTTTTGCAGATTATCCTTTGGCTGCAATTTTGGAGTTCCATCAACAGCTCCAATGAGATCTAGTTTCAAAGAGAGAAAAAAAACAGTGCTGACTATAGCTTGACAATAATGTATATGCTACAACAATACATGTAAGTCTACTTTAATTCTACAAAATTGTGGGAACATTACCTACTAAGAGATCAGGACGAAACTTCCCAGCAAGTATATCAGAATAACTCTTAAATTGGTATTGAAACTGTGGAATGTCAACTACTTCTTTTTCTCTCAGTGTAGTAGCAACTGTGAAGTACATTCTATATGGATGATCACATGGTTTAAATTGAAGGTCATTGCAGACTACACTAAAATTGTGCATCACATAAGTACTGTTTACTTTCAACTTTTCATTCCACTCCAGAAACATATCCCCTTTAAGAGTCACTTGTATTTTATCACCCTAAATATGAAAACAATAATTAAGTGAGTTATCAATTTAGTTCACGATTAATAAAAGCATACAAAAATGTAGTCTATTAAATAATAACATGCCTTTGAATCCATTATAATCATTTCCAGGATGGCCTCCTTTGGTGTTTTGAATACACCACAAATCTACAATTCTGACACAAATCTTCCACAGAAACTTTGTGCCATTTAGATCTTTAATATCATCAAAAGGACGAACTGCCATGTGATCTGTAAAACATGTGAAGCAACATATCAACCAAGTAAAAGAAAAGGAAAAACACATGCAGAATTGATTCTGCCTAAAAAAATCCAGAATCAGTAACTTTGACACAAATACTCGACAAAAACTTTGTGCCATTTAGATCTTTAATATCATCAAATGGACGTAGAGCCATGTGATCTCTAACACATGTGAAGAAACATATCAATTAAAATATGTGTCATATGAAACAACACAAAGGAAAAAGTAAGCATTTGGACATAAAAGAAGCAACATATCAAACATAATATGCAGCATAAATGAAGCAACCTCTGAAACAGAACAAAGGAGAAAGTAAGGATTTACACATAAATGAAGAGGTGTGATAAATAAACATCACGATTTCAACCACCGTATCCCACACCGTATTCCACACACACACATGCCGACCTCGTCCCGCGTGCCCGAGCTGAATAAAAAAGGGCCGAGCTGAATAAAAAAGGGGGGAGGTCGTATTTTTATACGATGTCGAGAATCATTTCTCTAAATGAGGTGTGATAAATAAACATGACGATTTCAACCACCGTATCCCACACCGTATTCCACACACACACATGCCGACCTCGTCCCGCGTGCCGAGCTGAATAAAAAAGGGCCGAGCTGAATAAAAAAGGGGGGAGGTCGTATTTTTATACGATGTCGGACACCAAAAGTGGTGTCCGAGAATCATTTCTCTAAATAAAGCAACATATGAAACTTAGCAAAGGAGAAAGTAAAGTAACTAACCAAGTAACTAAGTAAAGGAAAAGCAAAATCACATGCAAAAACTCATCCCATCACTTCATAATTTTTGTGACCATAACCAAGAAACTAAGCAAGGTAAAAGTAATGAAAAATGAAAGTTTAAAACTAACTATAACGAAAAATCAAATCAAAGCTTGAGTATAGTTTTTCCAAAAGTTATGAAGTTGTAAAGTTTTAAACTTTAATGCATACTGAGGTAACAAAGAGGAGAAAGACACAAAATTAGTAAAGTCAACAAAAAAAATCCTGAAACCTTAAAACCAAACAGAGGAAAGCTCACGCTGAAACGTGAGCTTGTTCATTTAATGAGGAATTAGTCTTCAAACAAAAAATAAAAATGGAGAGGAAAGAATACCAAATGGAGCTATCCCTAAGCAGCACCGTGAATGGTTCTTTCTTATTTCCTGCAAAAACCAAACAAAAATTATAAAGACTGTGCTTTCGTTAGATGAGAGTTCCTCGGCAAAAACCAAACAAAGATTATAAAGACTGTGCTTTCGTTAGATGAGAGTTCCTCGGTGTCTAGAATGAAGAGGAAATCAGAGAATAAGGTAACATTAAGGAAAAAGATGGAGAAAGAGATGGACCAGGGGAGAAGAGAGAGACCGAGTGCGAAGATGCAAAATGAAAGAAGGAAGGGATGGGGCAGAGGAGAAGAGAGATACCTATGTTCACAGTAGTAGGTTGTGTCAGGAAGGAAGCACAGAGGAGAAGAAAGCACAGCAGTAACCGCGTTTTTTCAAAATAGAGAGAGCAGTACTTCAGCTTGTCCATAAAAGACTGAAGTCTCCTTAATTGTACACGTGTCAGTAATATGAGAAGTCTATTTTGGTCATTTAGTGAGCCCATTGGGTGCTAAGATTGATAATAGATGTGCGAGAAATCAGCTAGCATAAGGAAAGTCTGACTTTAGCTTTAAATGATAATTTATACCCAACAAACGTTTTTTTTTTTTTTTCCCTTACGATAGATGTCTTGATATTACGTCATTACAAGACTAGTCATTGTTTAAATTAATTAAATGACATCATCATTTTTCAATTAAGCTTTATAATAAAGTCTATTCACATAAATTTTAACTTGTTAATTACGTTAGACATTTGAGTATTCCACGTAAACAGTGGCAGACCTAGGACCCTGAACAGTGGGTGTAAAATTTTTTAAAATTATATGTTATTATTGTTAAAAAATTTCTAATAACAAATTATTGCTAAAAAATTAAGGGATTA
Organism: Calophaca sinica; assembly: GCA_037113605.1. Classification (NCBI taxonomy): domain Eukaryota; kingdom Viridiplantae; phylum Streptophyta; class Magnoliopsida; order Fabales; family Fabaceae; genus Calophaca; species Calophaca sinica. Next base: position 22,096,913 of record CM073733.1, read on the forward strand.
CCGCAGCGGTAACAAAAAGTAAAATCATAAGAGCATTATCAAACGATTAAGCTATGCAAAATTGCATTAAATTACAACTTTGTATTGCGTGTCTTGAAAAACAAATTTATCATTTATATTACTTATATATCCTTATAATCATTTATATTACATATTATATAAAGTTATTTAAGTCATTTTATTTAAAATGATTTAAGCTCCCATCTCCTCCCTCCTCCAAAAAACCCCAACATTAGATGAGAGCAAAAATTGAGTTAGGAGAGATTTTGCTCCCCTCCCCTCGTAAAAGTTGAACCAAACATAAAAAATTTAAAATGACCTCTCCTCTCCTCTCCTCTCCCCTCCCCTCTATTCACATCCAACTAAACACTATCTGAGTTGGTTGAGAGATGAAAGTGTATGGGTCGAGGTGTGCAAAAATTTAAATTAAGTTGGGCCAAAAAAATTATATAGGAGTGTAAGTAAAAAATTTTAAAATTTGAGAGTGTGCAAATGTACACCCTCAAACATGAGTAGCTCCGCGTATGCATGTAAATGTTTGATTAAGAAAGTCAATGGTGTAATGGACCAATATGGCACATATTAAATACATAATAGATTTTACAATTTGCATAACTCTTTAATTAAATACATCTTATAAATATGATCAACCTCATTAAGATATATCTATCAATATATGATATGTATCACAGCATCTAAATATTAAAGCTCACTCAATAAATTTAAAGTTTCCAACAATGCTATGCATTTGAGTTATTCCGCATAATTGTTTGATCAAGAAATTTAAGGGCATAATGAATGAACACAATGCATAGCATGTACATACATGATCTCTGTAATGCGCATGATAGGCTACCGTATAACTACAAGAGAGGTAGTAGAAGAGCTAGAGTTTGCTAAGAGATAAGAGAAAAGGAAAGAAATTAACTTCTGATTTTTCATTCCTTTCTCAAGAGAAGGGTCATAAACTTTAAAGGAAATATCTGCCAATAAAGATGGATCTCATCCCTACAGGCATCAACATCTGACTTTTAGCAAAAATAGTGACACAGGAACAGAAAAACAAACATACAAATTTTAAATAAAGTCTTTCAGCCAATAGGGCTTTTGAAGCTTTCTTTGGGGCTTAGATTGGCCCACGTTTTCGGGTGGCCCACTATCAGCGCATAACTCTTTGGTTAAACATATCCCATTAACATAAATATAATCAATTTAATACATCAATATATGTATCACAATATCAAATAAGTAGAGTTTAGTCTTATAAACCACTTCTCCTAAATTCAAGGCTTGGGAATATCTCTTCTATTTTTTTTATTCAAATAATTCACGAAATTTTCTTTACGGATGCCTCCAAGCTTATTTTAACGATTCATCAACCCAATGGCTAAACAAACTTAGCGCAATTGATAGTTATTAGCAATCGACTAACTAGTTGACAATTTTTGTTATTCGGCTGACCCAGATTTGACTAGCTACTTCAATTGACCTAGATCTTCAGCTGCTTGCCGTATTCAGCTAACAACTAATTATTTTTGGGTCTTAACACATGCTATCCAGGATCTAGTTTTCCGGACGCGTACGAAAACTAGAATCGGGACATGTTGAAACTGTCATGTGGAGGTAAGCCAATGTGAAATCTTGTTTCCGTATGTGGAAAGTGTTTTCGGATATTTTTTTTTAATTTTATTTGCTTAATTTTATACTTTTTGTTTATTGTACTTTTTATTGATTCATTTCTTTTACAATATTAATCATTTTTCAATTATTATAAAAGTTAAAAGGGTTAATACCCCTTTTGGTCCATGTAATTTGAGCGAAATTCGGTTTTAGTCCTTGTAAAATTTTTTGTTTCGATTTAGTCCCTGTAATTTAAAATTCTTCCACTTTTAGTCCCTGCCGTCAAATCCCTATTAAATTACAGGGACTAAACGTGGAAGAATCTAAAATTACAGGGACAAAAAGTGGAAGAAAAACTCAACGTTTTTAATATGGATTTGACGGCAGAGACTAAAAATGGAAGAATATTAAATTTCAGGGACTAAATCGAAACAAAAAATTTTATAGGGACTAAAACCGAATTTCGCTCAAATTATAGGGACCAAAAGGGGTATTAACCCAAGTTAAAAATATTATCCATTTTTAATTATTATATATTCTATATATACTTTTTGATAAATATATTTGTTTATAGTTGTTTGGTTTTTTAAATATTGAATTCTTAATAAAAGTATTACACTAAATTATATGATATACCATATATAAAAATTATAGCAAATCACATAATATATCATACGCATGGTGAATTGCATGTGAATTTAATATATATAAAAACATAAAAATATTACATAAACGTGGGGGCATACGTCTAGTCACTACATAAATATTTATTAAATAGGACTATACAAAAATTCTACATAAAAATATAAAATCACTATGTGGCCCTGGACCTCTTCCTTCGGACATACGCCTGCTCAATCGAGCGAGGAGGACGTGCTAACCTCAACAGTTCATGCGCCATCTCCCATCCCTCGATGTCAGGTTGTATCGTCAACCTCTAGTCCATCATCGCTTGTGTGATCTCATAAACACTTGTCCACCCCTCCTACAAACAATAACAAATAATATTAATATTAGTGCCTAATCTTCATATAGCCTAATTATGACACATAGACATATAAATTGAATATATCTCTGAGTCCTCAACAGCTAGAGCCGGCTCTGGTGCTAGTGCATTTGCTAGGTAGATGTATGAGTGGGAGATCCTACGGAATTACTCTACGTCTGCGGGCTGAGTCACCCCAAGGACCAACGTCTATCCGATGCAGGTCAAAAGCAAACCTCTCACATGCATCTCATATGTACTGATCGACTGAAGTTTGAGATCATGTTGTGGCCCGGGTATGCGCTGCACATGTCCAAACTGCTGCAACACCTTGTCCGATAAGTTAGGGTACATGACAGGACTAACCCTGATGAATCCTCTATACAGGGATATGGGCTACCACGGTCACGCAGTCCTATGGCCCGCGTACGACATCTAGCAAACGTCAGGCCTCAGTCACCCTATCCAACATATGCCGAAATAGCTTCACCAATCCCACACCCCCGATCAATTTCCACCAATTGGCTCAGGATATATGTCTCATCGTACTCGAGCTCAAGCTCCCTGGTGCCGAATACGACACCTTGAAAGTGCTCGTAGATCCATGCTTGTATGTAAAATATTAACCCATTCAATTTAAATTTGAATTTAAACAAACATCACAAATCTAAAAGTAGTTTAAACAATATTTGTACCTGTAATGGTGTCATGTAAGATGCCAGCTACCTCGTCTGTTTTTGCTGGCTTCCCATAGATGGTTGTATATAAGCGCAAGGGTCATGGCACCCCATGCGTAAGTGTGAATATTGCTCAAGCCCCTGAACATGTCTGAATACGCCACGTGCGTCTACGACTGGCTCTTATCGACAAAGATGGTGAAATCGACTATATGCAGCAGGAATGCCCTAGCTGCCATCTCTTACTGCCCCTCTGATAGCGCTTCGCGTAGACCTCCCGCAACCAAGAGAGGTAAGCATGGGCCCCCTATCATGCTCTCACTCTGGCCAGGCATAAACCATGGTGACGCCTAACAATCTAAACGACAACTTCTTCTCTGTCCAGGTACGAGATGGTGAAAAAGGTTCCGATGACTGTTTGAGAGACGTCATCCAGGGTCACCATTACCTCCCTGACGGGCAGGTAGAAGCTGCAGGTGTGCATCTGCCACCTCTCTACAAATGCACAAAGCAACCCCTTGTCGATGGTCTTGTAGATGTAGCTAGTGAGTGGCTTCAGTAGAGATTGGTTCACTATATGGTCAATTTATGGACAAGCCTCACAACCCTTCATGCTACACCCATAGTTGATTGCCTCCGACGGACCATGATCCTGGAACCATAAAAATAAGTGTTAAGTCCATTCAAATATTAAATAAAAACAACGTAATCAAATATTGAAATACTAATTACCTCACAGATCAATAAGCATGTGGCAACATGCCAACATGGTTGCTAAATGTGATGAGGACTGAGGTGTTCTCTGGGCCTGCCAAGAATGGCTCCACCACGACAACATTATCCTCGGGCAACGGCTTCTGATGGGTAACCTCATGATCTAACACTTGATCCAGTACCTCATTAGCTACCTGAAATGAGTCCTAACGCTGACGCTCCAAAAGGGCAGCCAAACACATATGCTCCCTACGTTTCGATGTTGTCGGCCTTCGCTGTTGGACGTGGCCCTCGATGTTAGTTGGAGTGGCCCTTTGTGCATGCCATATTTGGAAAAAAAATGCAACGGTCAAAAGGGAAGAATCTGAATAAATGCCAGGAAAAAAATCATCAAAAAAAGCAAGCTTGGAATCTTGTTTCTGGGGGCTTCCAGATGTGTATTTATCAGACCTTGTTGAGAGAGAGAGAAAAAGAGAAACAGTGAGATGGTGAGAGGGAGGGGATGCTGCAGTGAGACAGAAGAAAGTGAGAGAGAGGTGAGAAAGTGGGGAGGGGAAGGGATGTGATACGTTTTAGTGGGTAGGGGTAGTTTGTTCATTTTTGGTGGGGAGGGAGGTGCCAAAATTAAAATGGGGAGGGGCATTTATCAAATCCCTAGAAAGTAATTTGGTTTTTGAGAGGGCTAAAGCAAGGGTTTTACTTGCTTTCGCCTTAGGGCTGGCCCTGTGTATTCCAATGATAGATCCTAGGGCTTTGTTATCCCCACCTCCTCTCCCTCTTGAAAAGTCAATTTTATCCCTACTAATTCAAAAACTTTACTATCTTCCTCCCCTCCCTCACCTCCTTCTTGCTGCCTCGCCTCCCCTCTTTCGATCACCACCTCAATTTCTCCCCTCCCCTCTTTCATGCATCTCTCCCTCTCCCTCGCCTCCCTCCTGCTGCCTCCCCTCCCCTCCCCTGTTTCTATCACCTCACTTCCTCCCCTCCCCTCTTTCACGCACCTCTCCCCCTCACCTCCCTCCTGTAATCTCGCACCTTCCATCTATCCCTCAACAATCGCTTCCCTCAAGAACGCACGAGCGCTCGTCATCGGAGAAGGTAATCCGTTATGCGCTTAATTTTTTCTGTAAATTTGAACTGTGCGTCACCTTGTTGATGCTCGAACGCGTCAACAAGTTGATACATGTGTAACAATTTGATGTTTTGAACACACGAGTTAATGCTATAACTCGTCAACAAGTTGACGCATATGTTAATTTCAAATCAGAAAATTTCACTACATGCATCAACGAGTTGACCTTGTTGACGCAAATTTCACTACATGCATCAACGAGTTGACCTTGTTGACGCGGTCCCGCGTCAACAAGTTGGCGCCCCTGTTATTTTTCAGGTTTAAAATTATTGAATTTCAGAGAATCCATAGAATATGAGAAATGAAGAAATGTATTAATTGCTTTCTTGAATCTCTGAGAAACAGAGAACAAGTATTTATACAATCTCTAAAACCATCACAAAGTCAGTTAGAAATAACTAACTTTGACAGCTAAGCAAAACTGAAATACAGCTAAGCTAAACATAAACTTGATACAATTAAAAACAGTAAGCTATATTATCTATTAGTCCCCCTAAAACTCAGAGCAGCTGAGAGCAACTCAGAACTCTGAGTTTGTCTCTAAGAGCAGAAAAGGACAGCTTGGGCAGAGGCTTGGTAAGGATGTCTGCCACTTGCTCTTGAGCAGGAACATGAGCCACAATTAGAGACTTATTTAGAACCTTTTCCCTCACAAAGAAGAGGTCCAGTTCAATATGTTTTGTTCTGGAGTGCAAAGCAGGATTGTGGCTAAGTGCAACTGTACTTTGGTTATCACAAAAGATAACAGGAGTGGAGGTTGGGACTTTGAGCTCATGAAGAAGTGATTGTATCCACAAAACTTCAGAGGCTGCAATAGCTAAGCTTCGGTATTCCGCTTCTGCTGTAGATCTGGCAACCAAAGGCTGTTTCTTAGACCACCAAGAGATAAGATTCAGACCTAGAAATAGACAAGCACCTGAAGTAGATCTTTTGTGATCAATATCTGATGCCCAATCAGCATCACAAAAAGCGTGTAAACTCAGAGGAGTCAGGGCAGAAGCAGGGCTGAGAGCAAGACCCAAATCAATAGTACCCTTTAAGTACCTTAAGATCCTTTTCACTGCAGTCCAGTGACAATCCAGTGGCTATGACATAAATTGGCACACTTTATTCACTGCATAGCCTATCTCAGGCCGAGTAAGAGTCACATATTGAAGAGCACCCACAATGGATCTATAAGTGGTAGGATCTTGATGATAATCTGAGCCATACCTAGGCAATTTAATGTTGCCAGGCAGTGGAGTGGAAATTCCTGAAGCAGTAGACATGTCTGCCTTTTGCAATAGATCACGAATGTATTTTGATTGTGTGAGCAGAAGTGAACCTGAAGCTGTGTTTTTTACCTCAATACCCAGAAAATATTCAAGATCACCTAGTTGTTTCAAGGCAAAGACAACATTCAACTGATTTATCAGTTTTTGAATTAAATCTCTTGAAGTTCCTGTGATTATGATGTCATCCACATAGATAAGCACATATAAACACAGTCCATTTCTGCTGAAAACAAGTAGGGAAGGATCGCACCTACTGTGAGTAAAGCCAAAAGCCAGAAAAGTCTTGGTTAACCTCTCATACCAAGCCCTTGGTGCTTGTTTTAGACCAAATATAGCCTTTTGCAATTTACAAACCAAGGATTTATCACCATGTTCAAACCCTTGAGGCTGTTTCATATATACATCTTCCTCAAGAAGCCCATGTAGGAAGGCATTGTTGATATCTATTTGCTTAATTGGCCATTTGTGTAAGAGCCAAAGTAAGGATAATTCTGACTGTGACTGGCTTTATAATAGGAGAAAAGGTTTCAGAATAGTCACATCCAAACCTTTGATTGAAACTTTTTGCAACCAATCGAGCCTTGTACTTGTTTATAGTACCATCAGGGTTTTCTTTAATCCGAAAAACCCATTTACAACCTATAGCAGACCTGCCAGGGGGTAACTGAACAAGAGACCAGGTCTAATTGTGCATCAGTGCATCATATTCTGCTTGCATAGCAGTTTTCCATTCAAGAGAAGTCAAGGCCTGCTGAACTTAGTATGGTTAAGCCACAGTAAGGAGCAGAGTAGGCTGTAACTTTGGTTTGATGATACCACTTTTAGATCTAGTTTGCATAGGATGGAGATTTTTAACAATAGGTGCTGTAGCAGTAGAAGAAGACTCTACAGCAGAAGGAGACTCTGCAGTAGGCACTGCAGAAGCAGGATTATTACATGTAGGAGAAGGACTAGAAACAGATGAATCTGGATTTATAGTGTTAGAAGCAGTAGAAGGAAGAGAAATTGGAGAAGAAGACTCAAAAACTGGGACAAAGGACTGAGAGGAAGAGATTACTCTGTGAGAACCAGATGAGAGAGTAGCAAGAGAAGATAAATCTACTCTAGGTTTTTGAGCAGTCGGCAAAACACCAAGGGGAATGAAGCCATTGGAAAGAAGAGGAGGAGACATGTTAGATGATTGTGAGACAGATTTAGGAAATCTATGTTCATTGAAAATGACATCCTTAGATATGAACAATCGGCCAGTCTCATCTAAACATTTGTAACATTTATGATTAGGTGAATAACCCAGAAAAATGCACTCTGCAGACCTGTATTGCAGCTTGTTTTTGTTGTATGGCCTTAGTAAAGGATAGCAAGCACAACCAAAAACTTTGAGAAAGGCATAATCAGGTTGTTTGTGAAATAAATTTTGATAAGGAATGGCATTATGATGGTAGGCTGAAGGCAATCTGTTTATGAGATAAACAGCTGTGTGAAAGGCATGATCCCAAAAGGAGATGGGAAGTGAGGCTTGAGATAATAGAGTAAGTCCTAACTCCACAATGTGCCTATGCTTTCTTTCAAATACACCATTTTGATGGTGTGTATGTGGACAAATGATTCTATGAGCAATTCCAAGACTGCTAAGATAATCTTTGAAAGGTCTAAACTCTCCTCCCCAATCCGATTGAATTGATTTTATTTTTCTGTTTAACTGTAGTTCCACTAAGGCTTGAAATTGTTTGAAGATAGACAAGGTTTCAGACTTAGTTTTGATGAAATAAATCCATGTATACCTACTGTAAGCATCAACAAAAGAAACATAGTAGGTAAATCCCATAGATGAAGACATAGGGGCAGGACCCCATAAGTCACAGAAAATGAGTTCTAAGGGTTCACTATACACAGTAGTAGATAAATGAGAAGGGAGTTTGTGGGCTTTACCCATGCAACAAGCTACACAAAAATCACGAACATCTTTATTTGATATAGAAACTCTACAAAGTTTCATTACATTTTGAAGCACTTGATTGTGGGGATGACCTAGCCTATTATGCCATAGGGAATATGAGGTAGTAGTGTGTGAAGATACAGTGTTGGAGGAAGGAGGGAAGGGATTACAAACAGTAAACAAGGCTGAAACAGGGGATAAAGCTGAAGAAAGAAACTGCACTTGAGGAACACTCGAGCTGGAACCAGTGACTGGAATTGGAAGAGAGTACAAGCCATAAGGACCTAGTTGACCATGGAGAAGAGGCTTATGATCAACCTGAGATTTGACAACACAAAAAGAAGGGTGAAATTCAAAATAAGCATTATTGTCTTTGGCAAACTGACTTACACTAACTAGGTTCTTAGTGATTTTAGGAACAAGTAATAGATTGTTTAGATGCAAAGTGGTAGAATTATTATTTGGTGAAAGAAAAGAAGTGGAACCAATAGATGTAATTGCCAGACCTTGACCATTCCCAAGGAAAACGTGTTCCTGTAAAGCAACTGGAGCAGAGGTAGCCATGTTGCAAGGACTTGCTGTTACATGGTGTGAAGCACCAGAATCCACAAACTAGTTTTGAGATTGCTGTTGAGGCACTACAGTAGCCATAAAGGCCTGAGGAGGAACTGTGGTGGTTGCAGCTTGCTGATTTGCTATGACAGGAGAGGATACAGGCATTTGAGGTGTCCAAACCATAGCATTTTGTGGAGGAAACACAGGTCTGACATACTGATAGGGATTTCCATACTGAGAGGGATAAAGACTCTGTTGTAGTGGTGGGTGGAAATTAGTGTTAAACCTATGATAGCAGATAGAGGCATCATGCCTGAACTTATAGCACACCTGGCATTGTATGTTTCCACGGCCTCCACGGCGGCCACCACGACCACCACGAAAACCACGAGATCCACCACGAAAACTAGTAAATCCACCAGAACCTTGAGGCTAAGCAGTGATATTTTGAGAGTCTGAAGCAGTAACATTGACCTGAGATGCAGGTACAGAGGGAGCAGATCCAGGAGCTGCAGTTTGAGTGAGATTCAAAGACGCAACAGACGTTAGAAGCTCCTTCTGTTTATTGACTCAATTCTCATGCGCAAGTAACAAAGATTCAATTTCATTGAATTCGAACCATTCAGATTTGCTATTGATCAACGTAACAAGCGATTCGAACTCAGACGGTAAACCATCAAGAATAACATCAAGTTGCTCTTGGATCGAAACAGTTTCTCCAATAGACAACAGTGAATCAGTAATAGACTTAATCGCACTGAGAAACGAAGAAATTGACTTATCTCCTTTCTTCGTATTTCGAAGATCTGCGCGAACTTGTCTAGCTTGTGCCTTCGTTTTGGACTGACAGTGGTGATGGATCTTATCCCAGAGCTGCCATGAGTATCGACAGCCAATGACCTTTGCCATCAGAGAAGTCGAAAGAGAAGCCTGAAGCCACGCAAGAAGCAGTTGATCCTGAACCTCCCACGCAGCATACGCAGGATTCTCAATTCCTGCAATACGATCCGCTTCTGAAAGAAACTGAATCGGAACTTGCGGAGACATGCAGAAGTGATGAAGACGATGAGCACGTAACACTGGATCGATCTGTTGAAGCCAGAGAAGATAATTATCTTCGCCTAAATTCTCTGTAATTTTGTATGAGAAGGTCGAAAATGCAGGACCTTGCTGCGAACCAGAAAATGAATTGTAAGGCGGTATCGCCATGAACGACGAGTTGAACTGCGGTGGCGGCGGCGGTGGTCGCGACAAGACCAGTTCAGGTCGAATCAGAATAGAAGTCGAAGATGAGTGCGGCGACAGTCGCGACAACATTAAATCAGGTCGTATTGGAATCGGAATAGCAGAAAATTGAGAACCAGAATCGAAAGCCATGGAAATGGCGAAAGAAGCTCTATGATACCATATTGAATTTCAGAGAATCCATAGAATATGAGAAATGAAGAAATGTATTAATTGCTTTCTTGAATCTCTGAGAAACAGATAACAAGTATTTATACAATCTCTAAAACCATCACAAAGTTAGTTAGAAATAACTAACTTTCACAGCTAAGCAAAACTGAAATACAACTAAGCTAAACAGAAACTTGATACAGTTAAAAACAGTAAGCTATATTATCTATTAAAAATTAACTCATGTGTCAACTTGTTGACGAGTTATGGCGTCAACTTTTTGATGTGTGTGTTCAAAACATCAAATTGTTACACATGCTGCTGCTGCATAATTTGTTTTATAAGACTGTTTAATTGCTTGCATCTGACGACTTTATTTTTATACAGATATGGCACGCACTAATGTTCAAAAAGACGGTACTCGCCGAAGACCAACTGCATCGGTACGCAAGGAGCTCATGCGCAAGCAGCACCAGCATCAGCAGTGCTAGCGCCAGCATTAGCAAGAGGCCGCCCCTGCCCCTCATGTGCCTGTGCATGAGGCTGCCGACCATGATGTGCCTGTGCATGAGGCTACCCTTCACAAGCAGGTGGCCAAGGCTGCCAATCATCAGCAGGAGGCCGACGATGCTGCTGATGAGCCTAAATCGTTTCCAGGAGGTCCAGAGGACACATCAGTCCTAATCTCATATGGCGATCATGTTGCCACAGACTTGTGAACCGACGAGGTAAGTAACAATTCAAGTTATTATTACGTTGGTTTTATTTGATATTTGAATGCAATTGACACGTGTGTTTCTTGATTCTAGGATCGCGGCAATATGAAGATCATAAACCACGACAAAACCGCGGTAAAGCTAGTAGCTGTAAAGGAGATTAAGGGTGTTGTGAACGAGTCTAAACTAATGCCACTTTGTGGCATTAGCTACAAGACTGTAGACAAAGGGCTACTCGGTGCATTTACAGAGAGATGGCAGCCGGACACATCTAGCTTCCACCTTCTAGTCGGGGAGATGATGATCACCTTGAATGATGTCTCCCAACTTCTGCATATTCCAGTGATGGGGAAATTTTTCACCATGTTGGCGTTGGACAAGGCGGAAGCGGCCCACTGGTTGCACACCTTGTTGGGTGTGCCCATGGATGAGGCACGGGAGCAGACAGATAAGGGACCATTGTATAGCCTCATGTGGCTTTGATCTGAGGTACCCGAGGTGCTGCAAGGCACAGTAGTGGGACATGGCATCTAGGGCTTTCTTGCTACACCTAGTTGGCAGCACCATTTTTGCCAGCAAGAGCCAGTCCCTGACACGGGTGGCCTACCTGGACATGTTTAGGGACCTCAGTTCGGTCGGCAACTATGCATGGGGTGCCATAGCCCTTGTATATATGTATGACTAGCTCCGGGAGGCTAGCAGGGCGGAGACGAGGCAGCTGGCAGGTTATGCGACGTTGTTACAGGTACAAATTTTTATGTTTTAAAAATCTTTAAAATTTAATATATAATTCAAAATTACACGAGTTAATATTTTTTTTACAGGCATGGATATACAAGCACTTCCAGGGTGTCGCATTCGGATCTAGGGAACGAGATCCTATTTACGTCGAGAAGGCGACCCGAGCTAGCCGGTGGAGATTGATTAGGGGTGTCGGTCTGGTAGAGCCATACCGCCATGTGTTGGACAGGCTGACAGATGAGGACGTTACATGGGACCTGTACGCGGAGCATAGAGTTGAAAGAGCATGGCAACCGATAGCATTGTATTGGGGATTCATCCGATTTGGTCCTACGATGGTCCCATACCTACCAGATAGGGTCTTGCGGCAGTTTGGACACATATAACCCATTCTGGGGACTCCGTGTGATATCCGACAGCAGCCTGTCAGTCCAACTGAGATGGACGGTATGTGGTTTGCATTTGATCAGCACCTGATCTAGCTTGGTCCTCAGGTGGTGCCTTACCTGCCAGCGGTGGAGCCTGGGAACATGGAATGGTTATGTAGGTTCTCTCACCCATACACCTACCCAGCACCAGATGCTCTAGCACTAGCTACTGATATAAGTTTGTATGAAGTGTCTGTTTGTTCCCTTTGCTAGAATAATATTTTTAGTTACTAAATTTATTTGTTTTTATTGTATGTAGGAAGCGAGATGGGATAGGGTCCATTAGATCACAGACGCGATGATGCAGGAACGTTTTATGGAGCCGCGCACACCTGGTTGGTACCTGACGCAGGAGCTAGCTAGATTAGATCTTCCATGTCCCCCCACTATGCGCACATATCAGCGGAAGAGAAGCAGGGCGTCGGCCTCTACATCAACGCAGTAGTTTATTTTTAGGGTTTCCGTCGTCGTGTATTGAAGACAGCTTATTTATTTATGTTATTTTGTGATGTATATTTTTATATCTCGCATTTAATTGATGACACAGTGTCCACAACTTAACTTATAATGTATACTTTTATATCTCGCATTTAATGTTGTCTGTTTGCGACTGGAATATGGAGTCCTCCATGGTAATCAAAATGTAACACAAAATAAAAGTTGGAAAATTCAAAACTGACACACCCGCGTCATCAAATTGACGAAACCTATCGTCAACTTGTTGACGCGACTCTGCGTCAACATGTTGACGCATGAAGTGAAATTTCGTTGTTGCAAAAGAGACTATCGTCACCTTGTTGATGTGCAAATTCGTCAACAATGTGACGTGATATATTAATTTAACTAGGGGTAAAATTGTCAGTTAAATAGGGAGGGGAGGTGGGAAAATTAAAAGGGGAGGTAGTGATAACAAAGGCCTAGATCCTAACAAGGCATGCGGGAAGAAGACCCATTAAAGCACCACTGAGAAGGGTAGATCAGTTGGAGGATAGTTCATTAGTTAGAGATAGAATTAGATAAGAAAAAAATTGGAGTTAAATTATCTGTCTTTGGATATGAATCACGGTAGAACTTTATGGTCTCATTTGGTCCATATAGACTATAGTCAACTCCACCTAATGGAAAAAAAAGCTTTGATTGTTGTTGTTGTTGTGATTATGACGGATTTTGGAGATTCAATCCAATGTTGTCAAGGAGAAAAAAGGTTGTGAAAGTGAATGCTAGATTTGTTAAAATAGTACATTGCTAATCATTAATTGGTTCAACCGAGATTTGGTATGACGTTAATAACAGCTGCAGATTCGGATGAGGTCGCTCACAGAAAGCAGCCTACAGATGAGCGTGTTTTTGTTTTTTGTTTTTTTTTTCCCAAATTTTAAAATCAGTTTAGTTACACCATTTTATACCTTTCATTTTAAACTTAGTTTTTAAGCTGAGTTCATCTGAGAGTTTTAATTGAGGAAGGGGGAATTGAGTATATTAGTGCAAATTAGGAATGGCAATGGGTGTCCCCAAACCCGCGTTTGAAAAAAAATGGCCGTACCCAAGCCCGTACCCGCGTGGGCAGCAACCCGTGTCCGTATCCTCTGAGTACCTAAGTACCCGTACATGCGCCTGTTACCCGCACTTTAACTATAAAAAAAAAATAACATAAAAAATATTATAATAATTAAAAAGCGAACCAAAGATATTTTAAATATGCTCATAAAATATTACAAATCAAAATATTTAACTGAATAAAAACATAAAAAAAATGTAAATATCGCAATAAACATCCATAACAAAAAATTCATAAACTTATATATTTAATTACAGATAAAAATTACAGATAAAAATGGACACCTTTTTATAAAATTCATAAACAACAAATTAATAAAATGGACACCTTCACTTGATTATATATATATATATATATATATATATATATATATATATATATATGGGGTGAGGCGAGTGGGCACTAGAGTGCATACCACTTATGCCACTCAATTCTATGGGTAATTAGGACAGAGTCCATACCCATAAATCGGGTTTTTACCCTGTCCATTGTGGGTATTTTTTGCGGGTACCCAATAAGTTTGGGTCCAATTGCCATCCCTAGTGCAAATATTCTCTTGACAGAACTTTGAACTTGCTATAAGAACACTTGATAGCATTATATTATAAAGTCCCCCATAATAATAAACTTTGACACAATTACATGAAACTTTATTTTGTTAACAATTGTTACATCCGGTATAATAAAATGTTGAACTTAAATGAGACGAAAGAGATAAATTACATATACATTTTATATGAAATTCTTACATTGAAATAAATACAACTTAATTATTCATGTTCTGCTTGTTTGTTGTTTTTCCTTCTTCAATGATTCTGCAATTTTACTAGTAATATAGTATGCTGTAGATTGAATGGTTATCATGGGGTTGACACCAACTGCAGTTGGCAAAACGCTTCCATCACACACATACAAGCCTTTTGCTTCCCAACTCTCTCCATTCTCATCGACTCCACCCTCTTCTTCATTGGCACCCATTCTACAACTTGCCATCTGGTGTGCAGAGGTAAATACTGTCCACACTTCACCCCTTGACCTTGGACCCCCAACTATTGTGACATTGTCTAAAAACTCCTCTAAATCTTCTTCTTTGATCCCTCTACATTTGATTCTTTGGCCATCACTCCTATAAGTGCCCACTTCTACAGCTCCTGCTGCAATCAAAATCCTCAAGGCCTTCCTTAATCCAATTCTAAGATTATCTTTATCCATTTGGTCCAATCTGTATGAAACTCTTCCTTGAGCCTTTACTTCTCCTGATCCCTTGTCTCTAACCAATGCGAAAAGGTTACAAGTTCTTGCATACTTCACCATCCTGTCTTTCATGTCAAGCCCTGAGACCCAAGGAACCAATGCTGAAAATGATCCAGGTCCTAGAGCAGGTGCTTCTATAATGATTCGCGGGGTGGAATCCTCTGCGACTACCTTGTGGATCGAAGTTATGATTCCTCCTTCGTAGTTACTACCACTCAAGTTTGTGGTTGTCATGTCTTCTGGGAAGTAGCCCCAAGCAAGTTGAACCGGGTGGAGATGGAGGTTCCTTCCAATGTTCGGATTTTTCAGTCCGCTAGAAATCATTAGAGGAGGTGTGGAGAGTGAGCCACATGCTGAAATAGTTACCTTTGATTCTATTAGTAGTTTCTTTGTTATCTTACTCCTCCAACTTGCTGCAGCTATCACTCCTAAGCATTTCTTTCTCTTTGTTCCATTATTTCCATCTTCTAGTATGAATTTCTCGGCTTTACATCCAGTGAGGATCACTGCACCATTGCCTACAGCATCAACCAACCAAGTAGAGTCAGTGCCCTTTTTATCTCCTGTTCTACAACCATAACAGCATGAACCACAATAATGATCTGCTGAAGAGTTTATTGCAACTGAATCAACTTTCAAACCAATTTTCTCGCACCCTTGTCTAAGAACTTGATTTTGAAAGCTTTCCTTATTGCATTTCTCTGTCACACCAATCCTTCTGCATACTGAGTCCATAGCAGATTGATAATCAGAGCTTGCAAAAAATGGTATTTTATATTTTTCAGACCATTCCCTCAGAACAGAATCAGGTGTTCTAATGCATGCAGACCAGTTTATAGCCGAACCTCCACCTACCATTGAGCCAGCCAAGATCATCATTTTTCCATCAAGACTTGGCATGATTCCACTTGATTCATATAGCTCATTCATGGATGGACCTTCAAGGGAAGAATAATCTTGAGAAACAAAATACTCTCCTTTCTCTAGGATGATTACTTTGTGACCTGAGTTTGCAAGAATTGCAGCTGCAACTCCTCCACCACAACCAGAACCGACAATGACAACATCACATTTGATCTTGTACATGTTCTGCTCTACATCTTCAGTGACTTCAAGGCCTTTTTTGCTCAAGGATTGGATTAAAGTAGAGTCAGTTTCGTATGTTGTCTCTATTAGTCCCTCCTTGAGGGGCCTCTCCTTATGTGTCAACTTTTCCCTGGTGTCCACTCTGTACCCAATTGCTTTCCACATGGGATTTTGCCCATTAGCATCTGTCTGCAGCAATAAGGGAACGGTGAAAATGCAAAATAAAAGAATGGTGGGAGGGGGGGGCCATAAAGGGTGAAAAGTAAAAGCTAATTCTTGCAAGGAAATTAGGAAAAAAATGAAAAATAGTTTACCTCCTTATATTGGGAATTTTACAAAAATTAGAAAGAAACAAAGACAACATTCTCAAGATTTGAGAAACCTATTTACAGAAATATTTGGGTATGAGATATATGAGATGTTTAATATGGGTGCATTATGACATGAGTATATGACCTGTTAAGACCAATCTTTTTGAAAGCAGACATTAAACTGATAAGGACACCTATCTCTTCATGATAATTAAAAATATAATCTTGTATTTCATAAAATAAATTAAATGATAAAATAAGATACATGATTGTAAAATAAAATACACTTATAATTAAGTAATATGATAATATATTGAAGTTCAATAATAGACACTACATTTATAAGTTCATCACATTAAGAATTGCATAAAAATAAATTCAAATATGACATTATTTATGTCTAACTCTTTTTTTAAAAAAAAAAAAAAAACTAAAAATGGTATCATATAAGTTATTTTTTTTATTTCATCAGCTTTCACAATTCGGCTAGTTTTGTACTAGTTCTTTAAAATGGCCAATTTTGTGAATCACATAATAAGACACACCACAAGTTTAACAGTTTCTTGGTCAAATCAAGTAGTGGAGTCGAATTTTTCAATCATTGGTTAAGACCAACATGGGAATTATATTTACAATATATTATATCTCATTTGAGTAATACTAACATCACACTTTTTGAAACATTTTTTTTTCCACACATTTTCTACTACTGGATCAATTTCATGCAAGGTCTCTCTAAAATATATGTATTATAACCCCCTTTTTTGTGAGACCCACGTGAAATTCATTCGATTTTGATTTAATAACATAAAATTATAACAACGTAGAGCGTGTTGCTACTACCATTGGCATGTCTCACAGTCAAATAGACAAATATGTTATGAGCAGTTTTTCAGGTAATTATGAACAACAAACCGAAAGCTTAAAATGCGTGAGAAGCATTACCCTTGTGAACAAATTATAGAAGAAAACAAGTTTGATAATCACAAAGACTACCCGCAGAGGTATCCAACGGTTCTCCCTTGACCAATTCTTGAGAATTTGTTCTCTCTTCTCCAAGGAAATCTCTGAGAATTCGAGAATAAAAGGCCACTTCCATTGCAAGCAAACAGTTCCACATAGCAACAGTGTCCCCAATCTGAACGACAGAATCAGCAAAACCCACCTCACCAACGGCAATGCTTCTGGGACACACTTGAAAAGGAACAAGAACTCTGCAGCCTAATTTTCATTTGAAGACAGTGAAAAATAAATAAATTGAATTGAACTGAATTGAATTGAATTGAATTGAAGAGATAGACAATATATGGGAAAAAAAACCTCATCAGGAAATGGGTGCTGAGAACCAGAAGAAGTGTAGAAGGTTGAGAGGACTTTGTCTTGTGAGGTTTCTTTGTTGAAGGAGAGGGAAGGAAAGAGTGTGTCACATATGGAAGCCATTACATGCATCTGACTTGTTGATAATCCATGGCTGTAACCTTTCTCTTTTCTCCTGTTTCCTCCTCTCAATAGAGGATGACACTCCTCCATTTCAATCACAAAGATAATTCTTCTCTTTTTTTTTATATATTTTTTTAATGCTTTCGAGTTTCACAAGCTGTTGGAATCTGTGTCCTTATTTATTTATATACTAGAGGTTTTAAACAGATCACGAGTACACCTTTAATGGACAAGCCCATTTAAATCCCTGGAGTGACCTTGTTTGTTACTCCCTCCGGCACAAAACCTCGGTTGTTTAAAGTTTTGATATACATATTAAAAAATAATTAATTTAGACAAAATTTAACTAAAATATTTTTAATAAATTTTTCACCTTTTTAATGCAAAATTTATTAAGAATTATTAACACTCCACTAATGTTACACAGTAAAAATAAACTACAATTAATGTATACTATTAATTTAAGGATATAATGAGAAAATAATGTTGAATTATGATTTGAATTTCTAAAACAACTAAAATTTTGGGACAAAAATAAAAGGTTAAAACACCCAAAGTTTTAGGACATACGGAGTATGTGTCGGTGCTTTTGTTGTTAAAAAAAAAATGTGCCAGTGCTTTTGAATGAGAATAGATATTTTGATAGGCAAGTTTTATATTTTTTAGGCTTAAATGTTATTTTAATCTCTTAACTTATTTTTGAGATTTAATTTGGTCCTTTAACTATTTTTTGGGCCAAATAAGTCCTTTAAGTTTTTAAGTTAGGTCAAATAGGTCCTTTTCGGCCTTTAAGATTTTAAGTTGGTCAAATGAGTCATTTAAGTTTTTAAGTTGGTCCAAATAGGTTCTTTAAGTTTTTAAGTAGGGCCAAATGAGTCATTGCCATGTGGGACTTATTTGGCCCAACTTAAAAACTGAAAGGACCTATTTAGCCCAACTTAAAAACTTAAAAAACCTATTTAACCAACTTAAAAACTTAAGGGCTGAAAATGACCTATTTGGCCCAATTTAAAAACTTAAAGGGCCCAAAAAATAGTTAAATGACCAAATTGAACATCAAAAATAAGTTAAGGGACTAAAATGATATTTAAGCCTATTTTTTAATATATTGAATAAATATTAGTATAAGTTTTCCAAAATACTATATGTTTACTAAAAAATGTTATAAAAAAAAATATATAAGAAAAATTGTGCTTACCTCTCCGATTTAAATGACACACGCCCTTTTTATTTATTTATTTTATTTACCAGGTCTCTGATCTATTTGGATATTTCTAAACAGGTCTTTAAATCGAAATTTTTTGTAACTGGGTCTATAAACTTTCAAATAAATTATAATTAGTTCCTTATATATTGATCAGATTCCTGAACTTTTAAATAATTTATAATCGAGTCTCTGAATATAGATACCTGATGACTAATTATTTAAAAATTCAAAGACCTAATTGCTAATTATTTAAAAGTTCAGGAACCTAATTATAAATTATTTAAAAATTAAAGTTTTAATCACAAATTATTTAAAAGTTTTAACATGAAGAGACTCAATTACAAAATGTTGACAATTTCATAGACTCAATTATAATTTTTTTAGTTCAAATACCTATTTAAAAATTCTCAAATAACTTAGATCATAGAATATTCAAAACTTTTTTTTTTAACATATAAGAGCGGTACTACATGGTGTTAGTTAAAAAATAAAGGAGTGTATCATTTAAGGGGATCTTCAAATAGGTAGATATAATTTTTCCTAAATACATGAATGTCTGCGAAGAAAGATATATAAAAAAAAATTAATAATTTAATAGAAAAAAAATTTATTGACCTTTTCTACTGATAAAGTGAGAGAGGAAAGAGTGAATAGACGGGAAGGGAATACCAACTTGGCTTGTACTCATCCAAAAATGATTTTTTTTTTTTTTAGGAATTCAAACATGAAATTTGTTACAACAAAGTTTTAATTTTTTTATAGGCAAATATTAGTTGTTAGTAATTGTTAGTTTCTTAGGTTTGAACTCAAGACCTCCAACTTATACTCTTTTAGTGCTTTTTAACTCACCAACCAAGTTAACTATTTGGGACAACGAAGTTTTAAATTGAAATTGCTACCGCTGTGATGCATTGCTACCGCTGTGATGCATTATGTCGCAATCCTTCATAATTGATTGGTTGATTTCATACCTACTACCTAATATTGGTGGAAAAAAGGGACCAGTTCTCTTCTGTCTCTGTCCTATGTGTAGGGACGCGGGAGATTGGATAATACATTGTCCACGCAAGAGAAGTTAACTGAATACAGCGTGTGGGTTGAATTTTCGGATTAAGACTTTGTTCGCTAAAAGGTTACCGATAGTAGACAAACTAACGGTTAGAGTAATTGGTAAATACAAAATGACATAAAAAATATTTTAATAAATAAGAGAGATAGTAAAAATTAATATTTTTTTATTTTATTAAGTAGAGGATATATGAGGATTTTAATTAAAATAATAAAGGTAAAAATAAGAGAAAAATGATAGGCTATAAGTTATAAGTTCAGACACTACTTTAAGTAGCATATGAAAAAATGTTATAGGCTAGTGAAAAAACGTTATAAGTTAGTGGTTACCAAACACCTGTTACGAGCTCATCTGTTACAAGCTAGTGTTTTGGTCTAACCAAACAGAGCCTAAAAACAAATAATATTGTCTTGTTTAATCTCACCAAAAGTATATTAGCAAACTAAATTTTTTGAAATATACTAAGAATAACAAACTATAAAGAATTACACCATTCGGCCTCAAATATAAACAAAAATAACTAAACTCACGCTAATTAATAATATTAATTAAATTTTATTTATCTTTTTTATAAAATAAAAAGGATAGATGCATTTCCCAAAGTACACTTTCTTAATTTCCTACATGAACTTGTTTTATAGGAATAAAAAAGATTATTGAAAAAAATAAAATTTAAATTAATTGAATGATATTTTGGGAATGATATCTTTAAATAAAGTGAAATTAGTCAGAATTTGCTTAGTCTCTCATCCTAAAATTAGTGTCATCCTTAGATTAAAAAAACTATAAATGAATAAAAGAGTAGTGTATTAATCAAAATTATTCATCCTTGGCCAATATTTTTAAACCCGAATCGGAGATCGAACCAGTAAAACCTCATGGTTCAATTGGTTTATTCGGTTCAACTGTGATTGAACTGAATGACTAATAAATAAATAAAAAATAAAAAAGTATTAAATTTCGGGGGAAGTAAATAAAAAATAAAAAAAATCATTTAAAACAGTTGAATCCGATTCAATTATCGGCCTGACTCATTCCTTTTCAACCCGGTTCTGGGCGATTCAACCAGACTGCGGTTCAAATGAAGTTGAACCAATTAATCATTGTCATAAATGCATATTTTATCATCCTTAGATTACAAAATTATTCTCATCATTGAGTATTAATTATTGTCATAAATACATATCAAAGTATAATGAATTGAGAATAATGAATATAATATCAATTTGAATGTAAAATTAGAATAAAATAAGTATATTGAAAAAAAAGACACTTATTTTGAAGAGAGGCGTTCAAGTTATTCCAAGAATAACTCATGTTTGAGTTACTCCGGTTAATATCTCTCAAAAGTCTTCAAGTTTCATCAATCGGACCGTTACATTAAAAGTTCTTATTTAGTATATCAACTCCGTAAAACTTCATAAAATTTAAAAAATATTTGATATTTCATCAGATTACTTCGATTCAACGTATACTATACGTTTTAATTTACAAATAAAATGTTGACTATATGATTACATAGCTATTGATGTCCAATTTATTTAAAACTTGGTATACGTGATCATTAACATAATATGACGATATTAAATGGTTGGATTGATAAAATTTAATATCTACAAAGTGATATTAACCGGAGTAACTCAGACAAGAGTTACTCTTAGAGTAACTTCAACGCCCATCTATTTTGAAAAATAAAATCTTGGTTTAAATATGTTTTTCGTCCCTGCAATTATAGGGATTTTTGTTTTTCGTCCTTGTAAATTATTTTTTTGTTTTTCATCCCTGTAATATAAGAATTTTTCCTTTTGATCCTTATTGTTTTGTTTTAGCCCTCGTAATATTTTTTCATGTTTGGTTTTAGTCCCTGAAATTAGAGACCAATATGATTTTAGTCCCTGAAATATGGAGAATATAAAGACTAATTCCAAAATTATATATATATATATATATTACAGGGACGAAAAACAAAAATAAATTTTTGTAAGGACCAAAAACAAAGTTAAAAAAATTGCAAGGATGAAAAACAAAAAAATATTTTTGCAGGGACAAAAAACAAAAATCTCTATATTTGTAGGGACCAAAATCATATTTAAGCCTAAATTTTTTATTAAAACAATGAGACGAAAGTAGTATATTTTGGAGAATAAAATATGAGTTTTTTTTGTTTTGGATAATGAGTGTTTTGAGTGGGGTGGGAGGTTTATGTTTTAAAGATGGCCAATACTAAAAGCGCCCCCAACCTGTTGTGCACACCCTCCATTTTTTGAAAAACCCAAAATTCCTTATCTAAAATGAGAAAATTGGAATCAATTTCGGAAATTCTAATTTCCGAATCCATGTCGTAAATTTCCGCAATTTTATTACCGGAAATTGAATTTTCGGTATGAATATTTTTAAAAATTTTCATATTGTAAATTATGAATTTTTGGTACACATATTTTTTATTTGTTACGGGAAATTATGAATTATGAATTTTCGGTACACAGTTTTTTTATTTGTTACCAAAAATTATGAATTTTCGGTATGATATGTGTTTTTTTATTTATTTTTTAATAAATTTTAATATAATTTATTTAAATAAACAATTTTATTTAACTATGAATTGAAAATTTATAAATTTGTTTATCTTTGAAATTTGAAAATTATAAGTTGGCATTGTCGCTAATGTTATATCTATGATAATCGAATTAGAAGAAATGTTAATTAGATATTTCTAGAAGAAATTGACGCATATAGTTACCCAAAAAAAAAATGGGCGCACATGTTCTTGAGTTTCTGAATTTGGTGGGTATCAATGATAATTTGAGCTATGAGGGAAAGATTTATAGAAGTGAAGGAAGATCTTTCTCATGTTTGAAAAATCACCATGCATATTGAGGTTTAACGTTTCAAATTTCGATTATGATAGATAAATAAATTTATTTAAATAAATTATATTAAAATTCATTAAAAAAATTAAATAAAAAACACATACCATACTGAAAATTCATAATTTCTGGTAACAAATAAAAAATATGTGTACCAAAAATACATAATTTCTAATAACAAATAAAAAATCTGCGTACTGGAAATTAATAATTTACGGCATAAATTTTTTTAAAAATATTCATACCAAAAATTGAATTTCTGGTATCAAAACTGCGTACGGTATGGAATCCATACAGTAAATTCTAATTTTCGGTAATTTTTTTTTCCATACCGTAAATTGAATTTACGGGAGATATGTGAGTTTTTGTATTTTTTTGAGATATTTTAGTCAAATGACATAAATAGGAGGTGTGCGTAATAGGTAAGGGTGCCTTTAATATTGGCCATAAAGATTTGATTTAGTTTTTTTAATTGAGATTGACAACGACAGTCCATTTTCAAACAAGAACTATGGTTGTCCCTATACGGATTTGACAAATTCTAGAAACACCCCTCATTATACTACTCACACCCCCTTAGCAGCTTTTTAACATTTTAAAATGACCAAATTGTATTTAATGTATTTTTTTCTTCTTCCGTATTTGCGAGTCTTACGTGAATTCAATTCACGTAACCACTGAAAATTTTGAATTTTCTAATCACACGTGAATTCATTTCACGTATTGACCCGATAATTTAATTTACGTATTGTATGTGAATTTAATTCACACCTAAAAAATCTGCAAACCTCCACCTTGTGATTTCGGCAAAAAATTAAACCCCGATGGCCACCGTCTAATGTAAACACAATGCTTGCAACATGATTATCATACAATAGTCACAGGTCGATTAACTTTTAAATTAAAGGTTCTAATAGCTTTTGGAATTATTGGCTCCATTGCAAGCAACGAGAAAAGGGAATGTGAGAAAAGCTTCGACCATGCGAGGACATTTTCAGATGCTTAACAAGCTTCGATCGGAGGAAGAGTGATGGCGGTTGTGAGACAGAGGGATTTGTTTTTTTTCCCTCTGTTTTCTAATTTTTAAAAACTTTAAACATAAATTAATCATGGTGGTTTCACAACCACTGCCCAGCGGTCCTATTTCTTACCCCGTCAGAGGGAATCCAGCGCTAGTCACCGTCGTCTTGTCTAGGGTGGAACACGGGGAAGAGCAGCAGCCTTGAGAGTAGGAAATGGCAAAGATGCTGAGCTGAGAAGATGACCCATTAATGTGTTTTAAATTTTTCTGAAATCACAGGCCTGTACGTGAATTGTGAATTCCATTTACGTATTGTACATAAACATCAAAATTCTAGTTTAGGGTTTTTCAATTAATAGACTGTTACGTGAATTAAGTTAATGTGCACATACGTGAATTTAATTTACGTAAACTTATGTGAATTTAATTAACGTGACTATAACGAAAATGAGGGGAGAGACAGAGATGAGAGAGAAAATGAGGTGTTTTGGGTGAGAAAGGGTGAAGATTGAAAATGGGGAAGGGGAAGGGGATCGCTGAACAAGGAGGGAGGGGTGGGGAGTTTAATGGTTTGTTTGGAAAATTTAATTCGGAGATAAGAGTAGTTTTGTCTTTGATTAATTAAAAATAAAAAATGCTAACAAATGTCCTTAGGACACTGGTTAAGGAAATAAATATAGAAATATTGTGTTGGGAAGTGGTATATTCAATTATTTGAAAGTTTAAAAATTGTTCTTTTCAATACAAAACTTTTAATTTTTACTTTTTTAACTTGTGCTCTTAAGACATTCGTTAACAAGACTCATTGAAAAAAAGGTGACATAGAGTGTGGGTGGCATTTAGGGTGGACCATGTAATAGATGGTTCATGGGTGGACAAGTTGATTAACGATTAGATTTTGAAGGTCTACCAAATCTTATAATGCACTACACACATCAAATTTTTTTCCTTTTCTTGTTATTAATTGTGTTTGTTTAAGCTTTTTAAGTATATCGTTTTTTAAAAAAAAATCATTTTTATGGGTAAAATAAAAAGCTATTCGTGTTAGCTTTTTGGGGGATAAGAATCATTTTTTTTAAAAAATATGATTTTTATGATGATAAACAAATACAAAATAGATTCTTGTTTTCATAAAAATCTCTAAATTATGTTTGCTCACAAACATAAAAATCACTTTTTTTAAAATGACTTATTTCTTTTTTGGATAAAACTACTTCTACATGGTTGTATCCTAATAAGATAAAATCAGTTTTTTTAAAAAAGGATTTTTATCGTTGAAAATAAACACAATTTATCTTTTTCTTTTCTTAAAAATTTCTAAAAAATAATCTCTACATTATTTTAGATCAAAATCACTTTTTTTAATCTGTAACAAACGACCCTTAGTTTTTTTTAATCCATAAAAAAACTTTAATTAACGAATCTAATTTTATTTTATTTTTGCAATTATGAAGATAGATTTCACCATTTATTGAAAGAGATTGAGTGAAAGAAGATGTAGGTGTTACTCATTTTTTTCCAAGTCATCTGAGCCATTGATTAAATCCAACGATATATTATAAATAGTTCATCGGTGAACCACTTGATGAGAAAGTTTACCCTAAAAGCCACCTAGAGTGTGAGTAGTCCAATTGGGAATTGGGGATTAGAATCAGCCTACGGATTTCCTTCCTCTTAGCAGTTTTTCGTGAAATTATGATGTCGGCAGTTGTAAGGAATTTCTTTTTATAGGAATTTGAAAAAGAAAAATGTTAAACGCGGAAAGAAAAGTGCTGCCGAGTGCCGTCTTTGTTGTCATTTTACAATAGGAAAATATATACTTTTTGGTTTAAATATGTCGGTCTTTTATTTGACGTTTTAATAATTTTTTTTCTTTTAATAGTTTTTTTTTATATAAAAACAAGGCTAATTCATTCCATAATAATCAAGAGCAATATATTTGGTAACATCATCACAATTTTAAAAGATAGTGATATATGTAGCTACCCCTAACAAAGTGTGAACAACTACATTAACTTTTTTCCTGTCAAACTCAACCAAAGAGTTGTTAACATAAAAAGATAAAAGACTCTTATAATTTAAAATAATAGTCATATATTCTGCTTTCTCCTGATTATACATGAGGCTTAGGATTTCTCTTTCAAAACAGTAGAGCCTTGAAGAGTAGCTATAAAATTTAGCTTTGAAGAAATATTCTCCACATAAAACGAAACCAATATCTAAGAACAGATCATTGATGCTTCGTGCTTCATCCCGTGGTTTTGGCGGAGGCCGAGAAGGAACCAAAACAGGAGGAGGTGGCTTGGCCATGGAGTGCGCCCAACAGGAGCTCCTGGGCTTTGAAGGACCATCAGTTTCCAACAATATCAGTCTCCTGTCTCGAGGCGGTGGTTCTGGTGGGGGCCTCATCGCCGGTGGAGAGAAAAGCGGTGGAAAGCGAGAGCCTTTGGTGGTACCTGCATCGAGAGAGGGCGGTGGGGAAAAATGTCTCGTCGTCGCAGATCTAAAGCAGTAGGACGGCTGCGGTGGCAGAGGAGGTGCCGTCATCAGAGATCGACTATGGAAAAAATGCTTGGAAGGAAACAGTTTGGTACTTAAAAAATTTGTGAACGAAAAAAGCTAGAAATCCGTCTCACTAGGAGAGAAAGAAAGACATCTCATGAAGAGAGAAAAACCAAATCGGAAAAAGATGGTGGTTGTCAAGAGAGAGATCAGCGGCGGCTATGTTGCTTTCTGCGATACAATCGAAACATTAAACATTTTTTGTATTATACCCTTGACTATTATTATTGTGTTTTTTGTTTAGCGTGTTTTTTCTTTTTCTATTCACGCGATTAATATGAGAGATCACAAGAAATTACATAATATTACCTCTATCCTTAAATATAAGCTTATTTCTAAATTACTAGGTGTATTGATTATTTTTTTTACAAGAATACCCCTAATTAATTTACATTGTTTTTGTAGTCAATAGTAAATGAGATGACTATTTCTCTCTCTTAAGTCAATAATTAAATAGTAGTTTTGAAAAAATAATACACACTATAGACAAATTAAATGAATTAACTAATTTTTTTAATTTGTGTGTTTTGATCAAACGGACTTATATTTAGGGATGGAAGTAGTATTAATTATGAAATTTTCTTGTTTCTTTTCATTGTTAGTATTAGAATCTGTCAATATCTTTTATATTTGGTAACACAATCATAGGAAATCATGTAAATATCTTTTTATATTTGGTGTACATATATTTAGGAATCATGGCAACAAAATCACAGGATTCAGTTACAATTTTGTAGCCAAAGTGATTGTATATATATTTACTTATCATATCAATGAAAGCAAGGCAAATATTTCTCTCAAAATATTTTTATCATGGTATCAGTAAGCTTAGGTTTTCCATAGCCTCTCCTTCTCACGTTAACCTAGCCTAGCCGCCAGCGGAGGTTCTCGCCTTCATCCTCCCTCATGGCCGGAGATGACCCTCTCTCTCCTAAACCCACGTCTTCGACTTCTCCCAAAACTACTCCCACCATTCATCCTGCTCTCATCGTCCCCAACATCACCAACTTCATCAAAGTCACGCTCGATATTGAAAAAGGTCAATACAATACCTGGTTTGAACTTTTCAAAATTCATGCCAGGGTATATCAAGTCCTTGATCATATCATTCCCCCATCACCAACTGATCCGCAGACCACTCCTTCTCTCAAACAAACCGATCCTAATCTGTGGTCGCGTCTTGACGCTGTTGTCCTCCAATGGATTTATGGCACCATCTCTAATGATCTTCTCAACACAATCATTGAGCGTGATTCAACCGTTGAGCTTGCTTGGAACCGCTTATTTGATATTTTCTATGACAACAAAAACTCTCGGGCTCTATACTTAGAACAAGAGTTTTCGAGAGTGACCATGGAGCAGTTTCCTGATGCTTCCTCTTACTGTCAGCACCTCAAATCGCTCTCGGGTCAACTATCTAATGTTGGTGCTCCTGTTTCAAATGAACGGTTGGTCCTTCAACTCGTTTTCGGCTTAACAGATGCTTATGCCACTGTGGGCTCCCAAATTTGTCATGGAGACTCTCTTCCTCCTTTTTATAAGGCCCGTTCTATGCTCGTTTTGGAGGAAACGACACGGGCAAAAAGGACGACAATCCCCACAGATAGCTCTGTTTTTCTAATTTCTCAAGATGACAACACTGCTGGAAATCGATCTCAACATCACAACCGCAACAACAACCATGGCAACAACAGCCGCGGTGGTCGTGGCGGTGTAGGAAGCAACCGCGGCGGCCGTGGTAGAGGCCGAGGAGGTGGTCGTGGCGGTCGATCACAACAACACCAACCAAAGAAGACGGGCGTTAGCCTCCAACACAACAAAGAAGAATGGGTGTATCCTCCTTGGGCAGGACCGTGGCAGCCATGGGCCACACCACCGTGTCCATATCCTACAACAAGACACTGGCCGAAACCTCTCCCATCTCAGCCGGCCCGCCAGTCAGGAATTCTTGGGCCTAAGCCTCAACAGGCCCATATAGCAGCAACCTCTCAACAAACACCGTCTCCATATGCACCTACCGATATCCATGCTGCCATGCATACTCTCTCCCTCTCTCCTCCTGATGATCAATGGTACATGGACACAGGGGCCACCTCTCACATGACTGCAAATGGAGGTAATCTTACGTCTTATTCCAATATGAGTAACAATATTACTGTTGGTAGTGGTCATCATATTCCAGTTATTGGTTGTGGAAATGCATCATTACCTCACCCTCATCATCATTTAACCTTAACCAATGTCTTGCATGCACCCAATTTAATTAAAAACCTTGTCTCTGTAAGAAAATTTACCATTGACAATGATGTTTCTGTTGAATTTGATCCCTTCGGTTTTTCTGTGAAGGATTTTCAGACAGGGATGCATTTAATGAGATGTAATAGCTCGGGTGAACTTTATCCCCTTACCACAAGACCATACACTACAACACCATCCACCTTTGCTGCTTTATCCAGAGAATTATGGCACAATCGTTTAGGACATCCGGGAGCTCCTGTTTTACATTCTCTTCACCGAAACAATTTTATTGTCTGTGATAAGTCTCGGAATAATTTCTTTTGTCATTCTTGTCCTCTTGGGAAACAAATTAAATTACCTTTTTATGAATCTTTATCATCCACTTTATTTCCTTTTGATATAGTGCATAGTGATCTTTGGACATCACATATTCTTAGTTCATGTGGACATCGTTATTATGCTTTATTTCTTGATGATTTCACGAATTTTTTATGGACTTTTCCTCTCGCAAACAAATCTCAAGTCTATTCCATTTTTCTCCAATTTCGTAATCACATTAAAACCCAATTTGAAAGAGAAATTAAATGTTTTCAATGTGACAACGGAAAAGAGTACAACAATGCGCTTTTTCATAAGTTTTGTGAACTCAATGGAATGACTTTTAGATTTTCTTGTCCTCATACATCTTCTCAAAATGGAAAAGCCGAAAGAAAAATTCGTACAATAAATAACATCATTCGAACTCTTCTTGCTCATGCCTCTCTACCACCTTCCTTTTGGCACCATGCACTACAAATGACCACTTACCTTCTCAATATTCTCCCAAATAAAAAGCTTGCCCTCCAAACACCCACCAAAATTCTCTACCAAAAAAATCCATCCTACTCTCATCTTCGAGTTTTCGGATGTCTCTGTTATCCTCTTATTCCATCTACCTCTAGAAATAAATTACAAGCTCGATCAACACCATGTGTGTTTTTGGGGTATCCATCTAACCATAGATGATATAAATGTTATGAGTTGTCGAGTCGAAAAATAGTTATTTCTAGGCATGTTGTTTTTGATGAAAATATTTTTCCCTTTTCTAATTCAATTGCTCCCTCCTCATCAAGTTATGATTTTTTGGATACAAGCACTACACCTTTCCTTCACTCATCTCACCAACCCTCTTTCACCACTCATGATGACCAAACCTCTCCACCTCTAAATACCAACACTATGGAACAATCCTCCCCCACCCAACACACAACTACACCAACCCTATCATCCCCAAATTTCATCAGACACACTCACAAGGCAACACTGCACCCTCCCACCCTACCACCACACCGGCCCAAAACACAACTCCTCTCCAAGCCCAACCCGAGCCGGCAACTTCTCCACAAACCACTTCCTCAACTCCCTTACAACAGCCCCATCCTCCAAATCACTCTACACCTATCCAAACTATCCAACCAACTTCTCTAGCCAACCCACCACACTCTCCCCAAATGACCACCCGAGCACAACATGGCATTTTCAAGCCTCGCCAACTTTTTAATCTTCACACCTCAGCCCAACCTTCCATCTCTCCTTTGCCTACTAATCCCCTTAATGCATTAAATGATCATAATTGGAAAATGGCCATGAAAGACGAATATGATGCTCTTATTGAAAATAAGACGTGGGACTTAGTGCCTCGTCCGTCTAATGCTAACATTATTCGTAGCTTGGTGTACATTTATTTAGGAATCATGGCAACAAAATCACAGGATTCAGTTACGATTTTGTAGCCAAAGTGATTGTATATATATTTACTTATCATATCAATGAAAGCAAGGCAAATATTTCTCTCAAAATATTTCTATCAGTTAGTTTTCTTGTTTAGTATTTAGTCCTCATAATATATATAATTTTTGTTTTAGCCTCTTTAATATACTGTTTTTCGTTTGAATCTATATTATGCAAGGACTAATTGACAGGGAGTGCAGTGAACTTTTGACGCTAAGGCAAATTCTTTGGAGAGATACAAATTACTATTAAAATAATATTTTATATATATTGTAAGGCTTAAAAATTATATCAATATAACTTTTATAATTATATAGTCAAATAAATATCAATTGTTATAATCAAACAATTAAATTTGGTTCACCAAAAAACAATTAAATTTGAAATACTTTTTTTTATGGAAAATAGATTACTTCATTTCATTAGAGATAATTGAATCAATGCAAAGTGGAATTTTCTTAAAAACTTTGTGGTTAGGCATATTAAGAGCTACCATTGCTAAACAATGAACAACACCATTGACTTGCTTACTAACAAAACTCACACTAGAGTTAGAAAAAAGGCCTAAAAGACTCCTAATCTCGACAATTATTAAACCAAAGTCTGAATTGTCTAACATTATTAGCAACAATTTGGGAGTCCGTTTCAAAGACTACGTTATCCAACTGAAGACTATGGATCCACTTGATAGCCAAAAGTAGTCCCAATGCTTCCCCTTTCGCCACTCTAAGACAAGGCAGTCCCATAGAGTTTTTGCAGCTAAGAAAAAACCACTCTCATCTCTGAGGCACATTCCCCATCTAGTAATTCCTGTTTGATTTGAAAACGCAACATCCACGTTACATTTTAAGCTACCCAGAGATGGAGGAGACCAACTATCAACAGATCTTGCACTAATATTAGCATTTGACAGAGTCACACCTAAATTGTGGGCTTGTCTCCAGTGGCGGATCCACATAGATGGGGTTGGGGGCAATTGCCCCTCACGAAATAATTATTTTAGTTGAATATGCTTAATAATTTTCGTTTTATCCCCATAAAAAAAAATTAGGTAT
The DNA here is from genome assembly GCA_037113605.1 of Calophaca sinica. Taxonomy (NCBI): domain Eukaryota; kingdom Viridiplantae; phylum Streptophyta; class Magnoliopsida; order Fabales; family Fabaceae; genus Calophaca; species Calophaca sinica. The sequence continues at coordinate 22,128,524 of CM073733.1, forward strand.
TGCACCCATAAGACACTTTTTTTTAAATAAATCAAGAAAGTTAGTATAAGAGATAAAAGGTATAATAAATTGGTATTGATTTAATCCCTTTATCCTTTTAATTTTTACCATCCCTCTAACACTAAACTCATACAGTGATAAAATACATAAAATTTCAAAAAAGAAACATCGTTCAAGACGGAGAAAGAGATTAAGAAACTCGAAGAGCAGAGATAATTACTTGATAATTTTCGATAAATGCCATTATACTAAGATATAAACAGTGATATTAGGAAAGAGGATATAAGGGATGCATGATTAATTTTTTTTTATTTTTAAAAAATGCTTAAATGGTTGTGTTGTTATATACATAGAGTTATATATTTTTTACAGTATTGACAATGAAAAAATTATATAACATTTTCAAAGCATGAAAATACTTAGAGGATAATTATAATATGTAGAAGTTTAGATATTTTAGGTTTCTTGTCATAAAGATTATGTATTTTGTAAAAATTTTATAAACTATTTCTTGATCCACGAACAAAAATTTCTGAATCCGCCACTGCTTGTCTCCTATCTTGGATCATGGATTGTGCCCAAGCAACCACTGTTGACGGATCCAAACTTTCATTTTCCCACAACTTCGAGTTCCTAGCAGACCAAACACTCTAGATTACAGCTGCAAGCTTTGATCGATCATCAGGATTAAGGTTCTGAAGCATCAAGGAGCAAGCACCACTCCCTGACAGAATTGGCGATAGCAGCTGCGCGATGAACATGTCCCAGTCCCAGCAGCGACATGGCCAATATGGCCAATATGGGCCCTATTTGTAATGAAAAGGTTGTGATATTTGCGCATTAGAATATGGGCAATATGGGCCCTGATGCACTTTAATCTTTTTTCTCTCGTATTTGTTGGATTTTTCGGAAAACGGGTTAACGGAAGTAAAGAGCAATAAAGCCATCAAATCGATGCACTTCAGTAGGAGTAATTAGTAATAATATAATATAAAAAAATAAAGCCATCAAATCAATGATTGTTTCTTGTAGCTACATCTCCACAAAAAACCAACCCTGTATTCACATCACGAATGTTATTAGACTTGCGAGTCAACTTATCTGATTCTACGAGTTTACGTTTTTACATAGACGAAAGAGTTGACTCACCCTGTAACTCGTTTCTACACAAACTCGGGTGGATTCGTAGTAGACTCGGACTGACTCGCGAGTCTGAGCCAAGTCAGCGAGTCATTGTTGATATTTAAAAAAAAAACTCAAAACGATACCATTTCATGCGTTTCGTTCTTTTTTTTTTGAAACAAATACTTAGTCTGCAAGTTTTGCTTCGTATGCGTATAAAAAAGAGGAAGATCAATCATCCTTTACACACACAAGCGATACTGTTATAGATATTTTATTGTATTTTATTTTAATGTTCACACAAAATTAGGGAATAGATACCCCTTGTCTTAGGTAGCCTTATAGCCCTTTCATTCATTACTCTGCACTGCAACCTTTTCCCTTTCTTGTCACATCATTTGTATTTTAGTTTATATAAATAACATTTTGCCAAAAAAATATTTTATAATTATATATCTCTCATAGTATTTGTCTTTTATAATCTCTCTGTATTTAGATTTTAGATGTTGTACTGTATTTAAAAAAATGAAAAATATTCCTCCTATGTCAGTACTCGATTCTAGTGCACATCATTAGACTTCATTCTTATTTTATTTATTATTTAATAACTAGTAACAATATTTATTTAAAATTAAAAATTATTTGCAAAATAAAATTGTTAAAATTATATATAAGGTGATAAAACTTTAATTTCTGAATTAGATTATAAAAATAAATTATGTAAATTAAAACACACCACTAATGTAAATTTAAAAAAATGAAAAATAATGAAATTGTTGAAATAAATAATTAGTCTGTGTAACAATTTTTGAATTTTTCAACACATTAAGTTTGTGTGGGATATAGAAGCAAGTAAATAAATTATGCTTTTTTTGGAGATATAGAAGCAAGTCAAGTGCCCAGAATCTCCCATAAATATTGACTATTTTTTTGTCTTGAGATATTATAGTAAGTATTTGTGGTGTGTAGATTTGTTTAATATTATTTTAAATATTAGGTAAACTCGCACGAGTTTACGAGTCGAGTCTACCTATGACCCACGAGTTTGCCTAGACTCTCTCATTAATGTTATTATAAACATTAGGTAAACTCGTTCGAGTTTACGAATCAAGTTTACCTATATTTCACGAGTCTGTCTAGACTCTCGTATTTGACAACTTTGCATGTGAGTGCATATGAACATGATTTTGATGGGTTCTGCCCAACCGCAATGTTGTATAAAAAAATTTGGGACTGGGAGCTTAAGGCGGTTGCCTTGCCTTAGTGGCTGCACGGCCCTGCTAAGTGAACATGAATTAAATATTCCATAGACTTGAACATCTAAATCTCTAGTCCATTAAAAAAATATTACAACGACTGAAATAAAAAAAATATTATATAGACTAAAAAAACAATGGGAACCAAAATGGAAAAAAAAAATCAAGAGAGACTATTTCGAACAACTTTTTTAGGGCTAAACTCAAAAAAAAATGATATATTACAGGGAGTAAATACATATTTTAGCTTTTATTTTTTATACAAAGAGAATATATATTTTAAAATCAAGAGGCCATTAAGGCTTAAAATATTTTTATTAAAAATTACAGTATTTAACACGTTTATAAATTTAGAAAATATTTTTCAAAACATTTTTTAGTGGAATTTTTTCTTATTTTTAATTCATTAACTATTGTCCTAAAACATTCTACAAAAAAACTACTGTCCTAACAAAACTAGTTAACATCGTCGGGAAAAAAAAACAACACTAGTTAACATTTTTCTGATATTTTTTTTATAATTTCTTTGTTTTTTTATTTTATAATTTCTTTGTGGTTTATATATATATATATATATATATATATATATATATATATATATATATATATATATATATATCTTTTGTGGTTTTTCCAAAAACCCTACAATTTGAGCCTCAACAATGGTGGATTCTAATGATGACGTGGTACATTTTGGTTTTATGAATCCCAACCAAACTAGCCTACCCTATTTGTTTTGAGATTCTCACTCCTAGAATCCCGTTCACAAACTTCCGGCGGACAGAGAGAGCCAAAGAGTTACTTACTTCTAAAAAACTTGAAAAACATGCATTGGGAAACTGTTTTTGCGTTTCCGTTGAGAAAAATCTCAAACAAACATGAAACATAGGCTTAACTAAGCGCTTGTTTCTTTGAAGAGTGTCACCTACATCTAACGAATATTGGCACGTGTTCTAAATAAAGAATTAGTAAACAAAATAAAAAATTTAATGAATTTGAAATTTTGAATCCATTCTTGTTTTTGAATAACCATGTTAAAGAGAAAAGAAAAATATACGATACTTTAAGACAAGATGCTTACAAATGTTAGGGATGTCAATGGGGGATGAAAATTTTCTATCTCACACGTTTTCTATCTCCCACCAATGACAATTTGCCACATAATAAAATAAAATTATAATTCACACACACACACACAGATAGATAGATATATATATATATATATATATATATATATATATATATATATATATATATATATATATATATATATCCTCAGTCTTTCTAAATCCTCAGATCGGATACATTGTTAAGATGGCTTGTAACCTAACAGCTGACAAAATGTCAAAATGATCACGTGATTGAAGGAAAATAGTCATTATCCCTAGTATCACATAAAAGGCCCAAGAACAATTAATAGATCCTTCAACCCTTTCACCAATGTCAATGTCCATCTTCCAACAACGTATTATGCAATCTGCATGTTATTCTTTCCATCTGTAAGCAATTACTTTATACACTCCAAATTCCTTGCACCAAGGTAAAGCTATAGTTGGTTTTTGAGGTGTTTAACATGAAAACACAACAATGGACATACTGTATTGAACCCAGGTTCAATACATATGCTTAAATAGGGTCTAATGTAATTTTATTGTGGGAACCCCTTACATATTAGCCAAAACCAAGAGTATCTATCATCAGGGAGAAGGAGCACCATTATCAGTCATGAGAAAATGCAGTTGCTCTCGCAAGAACAAAACCTGTTTCACCAATAAGTATCACCAACCTGTGATATGAGCTTAGCCAGTACATACATTGAAGTATAATTATGATATTTTCCCTCAAACTACTGGTATCCCTTCAATTTTTGTCATGAACTCACTGTGAGTATTGAATTTGATCCCATGGTATTAATTCCTTGTATGAGATTTGAATGGCTATAAACACATGATTAGAAAAGGAAAAAGAGCTATTTGGTTTCATATTAAGTGTCAGATAGTAGCTACATTTTACCCCTTGAGTGTTGTTCCCAAATCAACTTTACTGTATATTAGGCAATGGTAACAAAGAACCACAGTCACTCAGTCAAGCCTATGCCAATTGACGGGTCAGACTGGGAGCAACTAACTCAATAATACTCTATCAAAAACTAAATTTTCACTAAAACCATGTAGAGTAAGTTTTTGTTTAGTGGAAATTTTGGTATAAACTTTAGATTAAAAACAGGTGAAGTATTTTATGAATTCTAGTTGTGACAGTGGAAAATAGAGTACTGAGAAAAGCGAAGTATTCTTGGAGATTTATCAGCCATATATATATATATATAAATGAAATGGTAAATGACCTGTCTATTGTCAGTTTTAACTAAATTATGAACAATTCCAGCATTTCTGAATTTCAAGGGATTCAAGTGAACTTGTCAAAAAAAAAAAAAAAGGGATACAAGTGAAGGTAAAGTGTATGTTTTCAAAACTTGAGGAATTAAAATGTACTTAGAAACTTGGTGTACTAAAATTTGGATGAATATTTTAAAGATGTAAAGTGTAATACATGAGAATTTTATAGGGAAAATTCTTAAAAGTAAACTCCTTAGGGAAAATTTACCATGAAGAAGAAATAGCCAAGTTCTTTTGCACAGAATCACCATATATTGTTTCTTTGTTGTCCATATTTTTATCAAGGGATTTTTTGGTAGTTTTTCAAATTTTAGATTAGAAATTTAGACGACTGAAAAACTGATTCTAAAGAAATGGACATTACCTCTTCCTGAAGTAAGGGAGGAAGATCTTCAGTTGTCAGAAGGCTCACGACTTCCACACGCAGCTTTTCTTCTTTAATGCCTGACCATGTATGCAAGGGCAAGGCGAATAAAAGCACTGTTAAGACATCTGCAGTAGACGGGTGCATTCCAATGCACTGACCTTCATTACAAAGACACAACATACTCGGCTCCCTTTGACACATAGGGACCAACACATCAACTCCTTGTTCACTACTGCCACCAGTTGTAACAGTTCCGGAAATCAATGTTACTGGATTTTCACTATCAACATTCAGATGTTTTACATCTATTTTACTGCAGCAATTTCCACTTGACAAACGACAACCAGTCAAGAGATCTGCCCCTTGGCAACAAACACCTGCAGCAAGTGCTTTTAACTTATCTTTGTCACTGAGACTTGCAATAGTATCACAACATGATTTTTCTGAATCCAACCACCTAGTCACGTGTTTGAAGAGTGCAGTTGTTCGAATCTGTTCCAGTACGTCTGCCTGAAATTTCAAAGCTCTCAAGCATTATAATTTTTCATTTACTGGATTTTCTTCAATGAGATGAAGTCTCTGATTATGCAAAAGACACTTCTATCCAATTCAAGAGAGTGCAATTAGTTTTCCAAAATGGAAAGGTAAGTAGTTTCAAAACCTTGATAGCTAGCCTTCCTCTCTCTTCCTCACTCAATGTGAGATTCCCATCTTCTTGCCTGCGAACTTCAGCAACCCACGTGATTAGCTCTCTCAATTCACTAGGAGGAGATTTAAATACAACAAAGAGTACTTCTTGAATGTCTTTTAGATCCTCTGACTTAAGAAGGAAAGGAACGTCTTCAGTTAAAAATTTGGCAACACTGCTCCAACCTTCATGTCTACAACTCTGCAGATAGCCTTAAAGTAAGTATTTACTGTAATCTACAAGGACAAATGATTTGCATGAAGCATAAACAAAACAACCAACCAAAATATAAAAGTTCTGAACTTCTGATTAAATTGGAATAATACATAGGTTCAACCATTACATTAAAGTTCTTACAAGGGGGAGGGAGGGGGGAGAGAATAAAGGGCAGGAACCCAGGCCTCCCAATGGCATTGCGTATGTTTAACGCGATCTATGGAGGGCTAAGACTTTTATTGTCCAATCCAATGTAATTTCAGGAGAAAAAACTAGAAACTAGAAACTTTCATGAAACTAGGCTCTAGCTGACTTTACCATGATAGTTTTACAGTGAGCCAGATTGCTTTTCCCTCTATTAAATATTCATGAAACTATAATTTTTTTTTTTTTATATAATGAAACTAGAAACTTTATCTATGTTCTACAATGGTTTGACGAAGAACCAATAAGTAGTACAGTACCACAGTATAAAGTATTGACGGTGCCCTGTTAAGCCTTGAAATAATCATGTACCTGAAATACCAATGTCCAAATATAAATGGAGGGGAACAAGACTAGTTGCACAGCTTTAAAAACTCAAAAGAGTTCATAAAATCATAACCATTTAATCCCAGAAATTAACGGACTTCAGTGATACTGATACATCCAAATAGTATAATCTCTACATAACGGTTAATGATAAGCCAAATTACATCAGAAGATAACTACTAATCATACAAATATGGTGGACAAACAAGAGTTAAGTGCATGCAAACATTATGATTATGATGTGAGGTAAAGATATTTGACTTCCACAGTTTCCCTTCACAAGACAGTACATTTATAGATGAATAGAACTAATTCACCAGAAAATCATCGAATATTATCCTTGATGATTTTAAACAACAATCATCCTCCAGGGTTTAAATTTTCTTATTTCTTCTGTCTAATGTGAACACACTAGGGCATAAATATTAATTGAGTTCATTGTAGCATAGCATGCACACCAAGAAATATTACCAGTTTGTAAAGTTTATAAACTTGAATCAAAAGAAAGAACATGACATAAGATAAAATCTTTTAAATAGTAAAATATTGCCCATTTTTAAATACGAACACAAGGGATAGCAATGTTTAGTTTTGGCAAAAGGAATCACACAACAATTTGAAAGAAACAACGGAAAAGGCAACGTCTTATTGACAAAATTGTATGAGAGACACTCTTACACTTATGTAGGATAACTTACCCCCTATGTTGCCCAGTTGCTTGATCAATGGTGTTCATAGCATCCCAGAGAAGGGTAAGGGGAACCCAGTGAGGAGGATATTTGAATCTAGCAACATCCAATATGAGAACCATATCCCTCTCAGCATGATATGCTCCCAGCGGTGAAAAATGCCCAATTCCAGTCTGTTATCCAACAATATGAATAATTTCCATTATTTCTATAAACTTATTTAGCTTTCCATTTCCTACCTAGTTCCTACAAACAACAACCTGTGTCTGCATATAATAGATCTTAAATGGTGAATTCACCAACTCTGTTAAAATTGAAAACGGCCTTGACGCGGACTTGAAGACAATTTGGATACACTTCTTAATATACACTTACGAGAAAAAAGAAATATTAAAACAAACCGGCAATAACTATGATTTTTTGAATAATAATTTCTCATCATGTAAATTGAAATTAGCTTCTACATCTTCATTTTTTCAAAAGCTCTCTTATTTAACTTCTTCCTAAACATCTATAATAAGCTTATAAAGATGTTTTCATAAGTGAAGAACTATCTATCAACTTATATTATTAACTGAGAAGCTCCCATAAGTTAAAGCTAATCCAAAAAAAGGCCTTAACAACTAAAAGAATGCTATTGCATTGTTGATTGATGAATGGATGATACCACTAACTAACAACGGAAATGACATGACCTGTACCCCACCTGCTTGAGCGGTGTCCTGTGGTAAGACACGATGACATGACAATCCTCAGAAGAACAACAGGAAATCACACTGTTGCGAAACTCATCGACGGTGCTCTGATCGGATCGAAAGGCCTTAACTTTAGCTCCATTACATCGAGCCAAGCACGCAACTTTTCCGAACGTAATGCCTTGTGATTTAATCTTGTCCAAAGGCTCACAGCAATCCAACATTGAATCATCAAACCATCTCCAAGGTCCTGTTGTTAACTAAATCCATTACTAATTATCCTTTTACTATGGTTGAAATGAAAAACATAAATGATAAAAAAAGAAAGTGGGGAAGAAAGAAGGTACCTTTCCATTTTCTACCAGGGTCAATAGCAAGGGCATTGAGAACAACAGAGAGTGTGGCTAAGCCACAGAAGGCAGGATCTGACTGTGTTTGGTAATATGATATTAACTTGAAGAACCCTTCCATTGTTCCCTGCCCAAGAGCTTCCGCAAATATCTTCTGCAAAAAAAAAAAAAAAATTCAATTCAATTTGCTGGCATTGCATTTACAGTTAGAAAAAATTAGGGATTTGGAAGGATGAAAGATGAGAGAATTGTTGATGTTGTTGTTGTTGTTGTTGGTTACCTTGCCTTCCGGTGAAGCGAACTCGATTGAAGGGGAAGGGAGGGTTCTGCGGTATAAACCAGCGCTTGCCATGCATGCAAAAATCAACTCTGCCACTGATACTACTGCTACAGCCACTGCTGTCGCTGTTTTTAGATTTGTTGTTCTTTCTGCTTTAATCTTCTATCAATGGCTGGTCAACTTTCGTCCCTGTTTTCGGAATAATCCCTTGCTTGAAATCAATTCCCGTTTCCGACGAGAACAATGAGGTTGTACGCTATTATATATATATATATATATATAGAGTCCCAGTATCGCGTTTGTGTCATTTTACTCCCCAAAATTTTGATCGAGCAAACTGAGTCCTCGAAATATCATAATTGTATAATTTTAGTTGTCAGAGTTTTAATTGAGCGAATTACGTCCTTTAGAGATCAAAATTGTGTGATTTTGATCCCTCTATTCAATTATCATTCATTTTATAACTGAAAATATTGTAAAGACTTTTTAATTTTTAAGTAACATATCACATAGATCATTGATCCCCTTTAAAAAAAAACATATCAGATAGATCAAATTATGTGTTAGGTTATACCCACACGTGATACATCAACATTTTTTTAGAAATTGAACGATAAGAGGGACCAAAAATCTCACAATTGCAATAATTGGAGGATCCAATTTGCCCAATTGGAACATGATGGAGCAAAATTACACAACCGCAATATCTGAGGGGCCAAATTCCCGATCGTGATACTTGATGGACTAACAATATAATTAAGCCTTATTTTAAAAAAATATTAATTATTTAAAATGATTTTGAAGAAAGTAAAAAATAAATTAGTTTTTTAAGCATAGAGTACAATAATATAGACCAAGACCACCATGACAGATGGTCCACATTAGATGTTATTGCTGCAATTTTTTTATTATTTGTAAATCTTTTTTTTTTAATTCTTTATCTCTGCCCCTCCCACCCACTTGCAGTAGTTGAGTATCCGTACAGATATTCGAGTATAATGGGACAAAACAAAACTGTATTTTCTTGTATTTTAGGGTGATTTAACACACATTAATGATCCTTCCAAATTCAAAATCTCAATTTCTTAGAATATATTTACCACAAGTCTTGGGTTTTTGGGATGTTGTATGAGTAATAATGGAACATCGTGAGTCATTCTCGCTAAGAACTACTACGGGTTATTTACCTTAGAGGTGTATTTTAACACCAAAATTACCGATTTGGTGTAGTCAGAGAAAAAATTCCCTGTCTGGTGTAAGTCGAGACTAACAATCTCGACTTAATTTAAAAAAAAAAGTCGTGAATGGCATCTACGACTTTTTTTTTGTTTTGTTTTTTGGTGTAAGTCGTGACTGTTGGTCACGATCCACCCTTTTTTATTTTATTTTTTAAATTATATTTTTTCAATTAAGAAAAACCTTATTTTTTATGAGTTAGGTTTTTTTTTAAATTTAGGACAAAGTCATGGACGATAAAAGGATCCAAAATATAAATTTTGGGAATTTTTTGATAAAATTTGGGTCCAAAAGACAGTCCAATTAGTACTATCGGGTGCAGAACGCTGCCCAGAATTCGGTGAAATTTTAAATCCAAATTTTAGTCGTAGCCTATTATGATATAATATGTTTGATCTATTAATTTATTTTTATGAAATTCACTCACTTGATCAATTCAATCAACCATTTTTAAACTATGATCAATTCAATCAACTATTTTTAAACTATGATCAAGTGAGTGAATTTCATAAAAGTAAATTAATAGATCAAACATATTATATCATAATAGGCTATGACAGCATTCTGCACCCGACAGTACTAATTGGACTATCTTTTGGACCCAAATTTTATCAAAAAATTCTTAAAATTTATATTTTGGATCCTTTCATCGTCCATACTTTATCCTAGTTTTTTAAAAAAAAAAAAATCTAACTCATGAAAATTAAGGTTTTTCGTAATTAAAAAATATAATTTAAAAAAATAATAAAAAATAGGTGGGTCGTGACCAACAGTCACGACTTACACCAAAAAAAAAAGTCGTGGATGCCATTCACGACTTATTTTTTTTTTTTAAAAAAAAAGTAAGTCGAGATTGTTAGTCTCGACTTACACCAGACAGAGAATTTTTTCTCTAACTATACCAAATCGGTAATTTTGGTGTTAAAATACACCTGTGAGGTAAATATCCCAACTACTACCCCCTCCCTAAATATAAGCTTTTTTTTTTAAATTATCCTTTTTTATAAGTCTATTTCTAAATTATTAAGTGTATTAATTATTTTTTTACAAGAATATCTATAATTAATTTACATTGTTTTTTGTAGTCAATAGTAAATAGGGTGACAATTTCTCTTCCTTAAGTCAATAATTGAATGAAAAAAAAAGTCATTTTTTCCAGATTACTAGGTGCATTAATTATTTTTTTACAAAAATACTCATAATTAATTTATATTGTTTTTTATAGTCAATTGTAAATAAGGTATTTTTTGCTTATATTTTAGAGACTTTTTTTGCTTATATTTCAAACGGGAGAGTACACGTTATAGACAATAAATGAGTTAACTAATTTTCTTAATTTGTATGTTTTGATCAAAATGAAGTTATATTTAGAAACAGAGGTAGTATGTTTTCAAAAGTTTTTGGGTGCATACACTTCTTCCTTCACGTGATTAACTCTCCTTAAACCACAACAAGGACGTTTAATCATCTCCAAAATTGAAAATTAATCATTATATATTCTCTTGAACTCTAGTTGTTCCAAATCCATTTGAGATGTTACACCTATGGTGAGAGTCAGGCTAGGATCTCTCACCCGAGTCATACCTTGAGTAATATCTGATGAAAGGAAATCAGAAATGATTTGTGGACACCCAAAATTTGACACCCCAGCGACACCTGATTAATGACGTGTAAAAATTTGGTTAATTGAGTTCAGTAGATAGTTAATCAGTGAATGATTAATAATGCAAATATTTGGTAAATGGATACAATTCATCGTTAACCATCTACTGAACCGAATTAACCAAACTTTTGCACGTTATTAACCAGGTGTCGCTGAAGTGTCAATTTATGGGTGTACAAATAACATAGTTGAAATGAGGCTAAATAACAAAATTGGTCCTCTATGTTTATTTTAGGTTTCAATTTGGTCCTCTATGTTTTATTTGTTTCGTTTTGGTCCCTTACGTTTTAAAAGTTACAACAGGTTGGTCCTTTCCGTCACTAAAAGCCAATTGTCCGTAGCTAAAAGCCAAATTCTAGCTACAGACAATTGACTTTTAGTGACAGAAAGGACCAACCTGTTGTAACTTTTAAAACGTAAGGGACCAAAACGAAACAAATAAAATATAGAGGACCAAATTGAAACCTAAAATAAACTTAGAGGACTAATTTTATAATTTAGCCTTGAAAAATGAAATAGAGGTTTTGCTTAAAACTAGGGATTTGGGCAATTTTGTCGGGATGAGGCATGTTTTTTGGTTACAGGGATGAGGTATGTGTTACGACATTTAAATAAATTTTTAATAAATATTCATAAAAAATCTTAAATAAATATTACAGTGATTATAAATTTTTTTAAAAATAACTTATCTTCCATAAAAAAATAATAACTTATCTATAAATTGAATTTAGTTTTCACATCCCAATTTTTTCATAAAATCTGATGCCTCTGCATATCAATTTTTGCTCAAAAAAAAAAACTTCTTTTACCTTGTATGTAACTTTTGTTTTTTAAAATTACTTTTCCTCCTTTCATTCAATATACTCTTAATCCTTGCAATCTTATTAAATAATTTTGTGAGTATTAAAAAAAAAAACTGAGTCATCCTATGTCTTTCTCTTTTAACTCTTTTCATACTTCAATAGATATATTATTTAGTCCAACTACCTTACCATTATTTATTTTCTTCGATACTTCTTTTACATGATAATGGTAAGGTAGTTGATTACTTATGAATACTTATGACCTTGATTAAATGGTTTATAAAACTACAAATTTTCTTTCAATTTTTCAGATTTTGATAATTGGATTTATAACATTGTGGAGAAGAGTGTGATGTAGAGAAGACTGTTATTTTGACTGTCTGAATGAGAATGCAATCATGTTCAACCTGCTCCGAAAATCACCGTCCATGGCATCCAAAGCACCACAAAGAGACACTACGACTCCGATTCCAGTACTTAAAAATCAAGGCTTTACCATGGAGGCTAGTGAAGGCTAGCCTGATCTTGACGTCTATAATGGAGGGGTCGGCGTAACTGGGACGGGGTGGAGGAAAGGGGAGAGGGTGTACAGAGGGTGGGGCTGAGAGTGAGGGGAGGGGAGTTGGGGGAAGAAGAGAGATGGTTGGAGCCAAAGAGGGCTGGGAGGAGTAGGGGAGAAGAGCAGGATTTTACTATTTTGTCCTTTGGTGTATCTATGCACCACTTGCAAGTGGTGCATGAGATATCTCACCCAGAGTTCTTCTCAATCATCATGTATAAAATAAAAAACAAGTAAAATAAATCACAAGTGGATAGAATGTGATGCAAAGGGGGAAAGAAATGCATAATAGTTGCTTGCTAGATCAGGGCAATTTGGCTGCAAAGGACTAATGAATATGGTGTGAAAAAATCAATTATGTACCAAATAAATTTCTTAAGTAGCATCTTTTTCTTATCCCCAGGTGGGGGAAAAAAAAAAAAAACTCATTCCCATTACATGACTATTCGCCAATTTAAGTGATCCTTACTGCCGGTGTCATAAATCAATTTGAACGTATGTTCTTTCTGTAATATAAATTTACAGAGTCACCAAACCATGGCTTACAAACGTAGCCTTGATACGGATGATTAAATATGAGGGAGATGCTAAAACAAAGGTGCACCAAGATCCTCATCTACCTTACCCTCTTGACACCTCTTCAGAATGTGTAGCTGACGTCTTAAGTGCAGAACCTGAAATGCAAATTTCTACAATAAGTTGAAGAATAAAGACGGAGCAGAATTAACAGATATCAGTGTTGCCATACATGACAAAAAAAAAAAAACATTTTCTGTTGAGCAGTTTGTAATGTACTATAACTCATACGCCAACTTGAGGCACAAAATTCAGGTGTAGAATTTGTGTTTGTCATGTCACAAAAGTTTCCAGAATGAAACGCCCTCCGTATTGTCTTAAAATATATCGACAATGAATAAAAAAGATTCCAACAAGACTGCACATGTAATATAAAAGCAAATTTATGTACTAATGTGTTATTTTGATTTTGACTATTTCTGAAAGTATCCGAAACTTGAGTCAAATGAACATTCCGTCCTAATGAAACCTTTTAAGTACATTAAAGGAGTGCGCTTGGTTTGATTTATCAGGGGGAAAATTATTTTGATGATCCTTTATCTTAATTTACAATTTCAAGTTAGTCTTTTACCCTTTTTTTTGTTCCAATTTAGTCTCACATGTTCTAAAACGTTAACAATATTGGCCTAATTGGCCTGTTGTTAACTTTCTATAATAGCTTTTTCACAGCACAATTGATACAGCAAATTGTGCGTGTGGTACACTTGCATTTCTCATTACAAATTGTCCAACAATTTTCATCAAAATTAGCATTTTATAACATGCGAGACTAAATTTAAACAAAAAAATGAAAAATGGCTAACACGGTAGTTTTGCCTTTATCAGGTGAGATTTGGCTCCTTTATCTGGTAAATAATCTTAACCACTAATGAAAAAAATCAAGGGTTGATATTTCAACACATCAATGATTTGTTATGCATGTGCATGTAATATTAACCATTGATTTTCTCATCAATGATTAAGATTAATTATTTTACACTCTAAAGTGAGTTGCTCACTTTAAAGGAGCCAAATCCTACAAAGAGAGTACCCCCTATCAGAAGGAACACTCTTGGATTGTTCTACATGACAGCATACAACCTGTCAGAATGAACACTCTTGGATTGTTTTACATGACAGCATACATAAAAATAAAAGCTTTGAAGCATGGCTGAGCATCAGGTATAAGCAATGGGAACAATCACTACCACTCAGACGTATCAAAAGATTATATTCCCAAGCGAAATCCCAAGAGGCAAAGGGGAAGAAAGATAAAAATGTTTTTTAAATTTTATTTTGAAAAACAAATGAAAGATAACTACCTCTTCTTGAAGCAAAGTAGGAAGATTTTCAGTTGAAAACAGGCCATGTATTTCTCTCAAAAGCTGCTCATCAGTTATGCCAGCCCATGTTGTAGGTGGTAAGGACAATAGAAGCACTGTCAGCACATCAGTGCTAGCTGGGTGCATCCTAATGTTCTTTTTGCTAGAACAAGTGCAACATAATTTCCCAGATGATGAAGGTATCAGCACATCAACCCCTTGCTCAGTTTTACCATTTACCACAGTCCCACTAACCATCGTTATTGGCTTGTCATCTTCAGCTTTCCAGCATTTCATACATGTTTCTTGACAGCAATAACCTGTCGATGAGCCAAGTTTTCCACCAAAAATTTCTGCTCCTTGGCAACAAACACTTGCAGCAATGACAGGTAAGGTGTCTCCCTCACCTGAGGTTGGTCCATGTCTGCTGCAAGAACTAGACAAAAAAGAGGCCACATGTTTGAAAAGCCTTGTCTCCTGCACCTGTTTTAATACCTCTTCCTGCATAACGAATAAAAAGGTAAACACCTGATGAGACTAATAACAGTAAAATGAATAAACCATAGTATGTTTATACAGTGCTGGATAGAATTGTGACTGGTTGATATGAAACGTATTAAACCTTGACAGAGAGCCTTGCTTTCTCCTCTGCACTTAAACTTGAACCACCATCCTCTCGCCTCCTGATCTCTGCAACCCATTTGATGAATTCTTCAAAATTAGATGGAAGTGATGTGAATATAACTGAAAGAACCTTATTAATGTCTTTCACATCCTCTGATTCTAATAGAAAAGGGACATCATCCATTAGGAATTTTGCAATACTAGTCCAACTCTCATGTTTGCAGCTCTGCAATATCAGCATAAGTATGTGATACATTCAAACCAACATAAACAATAAAAGGTACAAGCATACATAGTCAAATTAAGAAGGGGATTACAAGAAAAAGATACATGATCAATCATACACACTGTCCAAACCACAAAGTGCAAATTGTCTTTCCATATGAGCTTACCAAAGAAAGCATACCCAAACAAACCTCACTCAACTTCTTTTAAAATCCTTATTAGCATCTCCATTTCAACTGACAGTGAAATAATGTCACAAACAAAAGTATCTGAATGGATGTTTGCAAATGAAACATTGTAATCACAGGAATATGATAACATACAAGGTATCTTCTGACTAAAATCTCCCCATGTATTTTGTAGAAACAAACTAACAAATCCATCTCTATTACAAAACAAAAATACTTTATCCTCTGTTCAGAATAGAAATTGCAGTTCACTTCACCAGAAAGGTAGTCGCTTGCCAGAAGATCAAATAAACTAGAATTAAACCAACATGCTCGTAAGGGAAAGTTCATTGAATCACAAAATGAGAGAGATATACAATGCACAATAACATCTAAAGGATCCCTGCACCTACACCTGTGCATGCAAAAAGAAATTATCCAACAATGTAACACCTCACACCGATGTTCTTTACTATGCTGAAGTGTCAAATTCAGACTCAGTACATAAAGGAAGAAAAAATACCAGAGTATAAAGCATGGCAGGTTCCCTATGAGGCCTTGATATAAGCATGAACCTGAAGAGGATAATTAACGAAATTACATATATAATTAACATAAAAAGATGACCAGACAATGCTTAAACCATGTAATGAAAAGAGAAAATCATGGAGTTTTCTCAATGCTTAAATTGGCCGGGTCAATTCATTTCTTTTGAAGAAATTATTCATTTGTTCATTAGCAACAACCCTTGGGCAAAAAGGATTTGCAATTGTTGATCTCAACCTTCAATAACATTCTAAAAGTAGGATTAAGTAGATCACAAGGCCATTGGAAAATCATATAAAATTAATACTAGAAAGTTTACCCTCTGGGTTGTCCAGTGGATTCATCAACATGATTCATGCCTTCCCAAAGAAGTGTAAGAGGGACCCAGTGGGGAGGGTACTTAAAACGTGCAACATCCAAAATTAGTGCCATGTCCTTTCCAACATGATAGCCTCCAATAGGAGAAAAGTGACCATTTCCTGTCTGTCATGAATAATCAAGGTAAACATGGTCAACATTTTTTATAGAATCAAATATATCCACCAATACTGTTTACCAAAATAAATTTTATAGGAAGAAGCAGATTCAATAATGAAGTTCCATGTGAACTAATTAGCATGCCGGGTGGTAAAAAAACGGCTGATCAAACCTAGAAAGTTTTTGTATTTCCTATTAAGTCAAAGTTCCATAAACCACAACACATACTTGTTTGAGAGCAGCTCTATGGTATGATGAGATCACATGACACTCATCAGAAGTTGAACACTTCATGACATATTTACGAAAATCATCAATGCTGCTATGGCTCGCATGAAAGGCTTCAACTTTTGCTCCAGCACAATGAGCCAGGCATACAAGTTTCCCAAATGAGATGCCTCTGGCTTTGACCATTTCTAAAGGTTCGCAACAGTCCAACATGGATTCATCAAACCATCTCCAAGGTCCTGCAGATAAATTGCCCAAAGACAAATACATTTCATAACAGAAAAAGCAGAAAACTACATCAACTCCATTCAATCATTTAAGCTGTAATTATAAATTTCCAAACCATGAGATTTAAAAAGCTTGCAATATAAAAAAAAGCATTTTTTTCCGCAGAGGCGCAGACCAGATATTATACTAAGTGATTAGATAGGAAAATTAGCAATACAGACACTATAAGAAAACAGCAAAAATGTGAGCAATACAGAATATAGGATAAATGTGAAAAAGTTATCAAGGGAAAGAAACAATATATAAATGGAGTTTGTAACCATTCATTTCCATTTAATATAAAAAGGATATAAATCAATATACAAAAGCAAATACTAAATGGTAAGCATACCTTTCCATTTCCTGCCAGGATCAATGGCAAGAGCATTGAGGACCATGGAGAGGCTCGCGAGGCCACAAAAGGCAGGCTCAGATTGTGTTTGGAAATAAGAGACCAATCTATAAAAGCCTTCCATGGTTCCGTTTTGAATGGATTCAAGAAAAAGTTGCTGACATTGAGCCAAAACACATGAGAAAGTGGAAATGAGAGCAAGTCCCAAATAGCACAAAGCAACGGTAATACGAAAGAGTGAAACAAAGTAAATAGTGAAATAAGGGCTATAAAAATTACAGAGAGTTTAATCCCTCAATGAAGGATATTACATGGGTGGTCCTGAATATGCATGCATTGAGCCATTAAATTAAATTAATCTGAAAGTGTATAATGTCTCTACAATTGGTCCTCAAGATTTATGGCATGATGAGGACTAATGTGACCAAAGAAATGTATATTAGGACCCTTAAGATACTAATAATACAAGCAATTATTCACAGACACTGTAAGCATGAGAGTGAGAGAGAGAGGGAGTAGGAAACAGACCTTGCCTTGAGAGGAAGCAAAATCAACGGCAGGGGGGCAAGGAAGAAGGCGTCGATACAACCCCGCCATCGCCATTCTCTCTTCTCTTCTCTTAATTACGAATCCCTCAGTTGAATTCTCAACACACAACACTTACAAAATCCCCAAAACCTATTATTATCCTAAACGGTAACGGAACAACAAAGCATTGGCTTCAAGTCCACGCTTCCCCTCTTCTACCTTCAACTACTCGCTTTGTAATCGACTTCACAAGGACTTCAAACACACACTGTCCGTATTAATTGTCCACTTTCTTATATCGTCTTACTCTCGCATCGCATCTCTTTTCCTTTCTTCTTTTTTTCTGCATTCCTTTTCTCTTTCTTTTTTCTTTTCCCCTCATCAACCTTTTACCTTTTTCGGATTTCCGGGATTACAGCATTTCCGATTACAAACCTATTTTTTTTATAACATACAAAGCTATTTTTTAAATCTTGTCTTATATAAATAAAATAGTGAAATGGCATACATATATGTTTTTTCCCCGCAAAAACTTTAAATTTATTAGGTAAAATAATTATTGAGTTAAATATGTTTTTCGTTTTTTAAAATATAGTCAAATTTAATTTAATCTCCGCTTGCGGGATAAGATTGCGTACATCTACCCTTCTCAAACCCCACTTGGTGGAAGCCACGTGCATTAGGCCTCCCTTGGTCCTTTATGAAATCCCCAAACATGTTTTGTATCATCACCTCACCATCTCTATAGAAATCAATTTCACTCATGAACACAAACTCGTCTCTCATCAAAACCATCTGAACCAGTGGCGGATTCACCTTGACCAAGTTGGGGAAAATTGCCCCCACGACATAATTGTTTTTTAGTTGAATATGTTTAATAATTTTTATTTTACCCTCATAAAAAATTAGGTGTTCTCCTCATAAGACCAATTTTTTTTAAAGAAGTAAAGAAAGCTATAAAAAATAAAAGAGAGAATAAATTGGTACTAATTTTATCTCTTTATTCTTCTATTTTTTACCACTTCTCAAATACTAAACTCATACGATGACAAAAAAAATCGTTCGAGATAGAGAAAGAGATTAAAAGAGTCAAACAGTAGAGACAATTTCTTGATGGTTTTCTATCAATACCACTATTAGACTGAGATACAAAAAAGTGATAGGAGAGATGAATGGTTAAATATTTTTTTTAAATGCTTAAATGATTGTGTTGTTACATACATAAAGATCTATTTTTTTTATAGTATTGACAATAAAAAAATCATATAACATTTTCAAAAATATGAAAATACGTAGAGCACAATTGTAATTTGTAAAAGCTTAAGTAACGATCTTCTTTCGCGAATGTTATTAGCTTCAAGTAATGATATGTTCCATAAAAAAAGTAACACACACACAGATATATATATGAGGAGGGATCAAATTACACCAGTGTAATACTTTGACAATTACACCATTCAATAACATCTTACTGGATAAATATTTTTCAAAATCAATTGTTGGATTGAAAGTTACTATCATATATCATATTTATAAATTTTCACACTAATCTATAATCATTTATCAAGTCATCAAGATGCGTCAAGATCAACATTATATGCAATTATAACGTTGACGTTAATCTTGAGCATCTTGATGACATGACAAATTATTATAGATTGGTTTAAAAAATTATAGATATAATATATATGATAGTAAATTTCAATCTAACGGTTGATTTTGAAAAATATTTATCCAATAGGATGTTATTGAATGGTGTAACAATGCTCAAACAATAATGTTATTTTCACAACCACCATCGACACCTGTACGGACGACACCTCCGTACATGTTTTTTCTTTTAAACAGATAATTTTTTCTTAAACAGGTTTTTTTTGGTTAACAGAGTTTATTTTAGTAGTTAATACAATGTTGAAAGTGGTTAATGAGTGTAAGTGCAACTTAACTTGTGGCATCAGAATAACTATTAACCACTTAGTTGCACAGCATTAACCACTTTTATAATGATTTATGAAAGAATTATTAAATGTGGTGAATGACACTTGGTTAACCGGATTGATATTACTGGTTAACACAATGTTGAAAGTGGTTAATTAGTGCAAGTGCAACCTGTGGCATTAGAGTAGCCATTAACCAGTTACTGAACTGTATTAACAACTTAGTTGCACTGTATTAACAATATTTGTAATGATTTGTGAAAGAGTTATTAAAGGTGGTAAATCTATTAGCACTAGTTTTTCTCATTTTCAGATTTCTCATGTTAAAAGAACCGCAAATGTTGCAGCTCATACACTTGCAAAGTTTGCTCTCTCCCACTTTGATTTTGTTTGGATTGAGGAGTGTTCTCCTTGTATTCCCATATTGTAGCATCTGATTTTGCTATTGTTTAATGACATTAAGTTTCTTGTAAAAAAAAAGTGGTAAATAACACTTGGTTAACAATATTGATATAAGTGGTTAATACAGTATTAGAAGTGGTTAATGGATACACGTAAAATTTGGTATCAGAGTATCCCATTAGCCAGTTAGTGAACTGTATTAACCACTTAGTTGCACATCATTAACCAATTTAGTAATAATTTGTGAAAGAGGATAAAAATTAAAAATCACAAAAAAAAAATTGTCCGTACATATGGTCCGTACCGTCTATACATACGGTGTCATTGTACGGAGTTGTTAAAATAACACAACTCATGCCCAAATATTACACTAGTGTAATTTGATATATATATATATATATATATATATATATATATATATATACCAAATTACACTAGTGTAATATTTGAGCATGAGTTGTGTTATTTTGACAACTCCGTACAGTGACACCGTATGTATGATCTGATGTCTGCATCTGGAGTTGTCAAAATAACACAACTCATGCTCAAATATTACACTATATATATATACACCAAATTACATTAGTGTAATATTTGAGCATGAGTTGTGTTATTTTGACAACTCCGTATAGTTACACCGTATGTACGGATGGTACAGACCATATGTGTATATACGGTGTCACTGTATATACAGTGACACCATCTGTTACATACGGTGTCACTGTACGGAGTTGTCAAAATAACACAACTCATGCTCAAATATTACACTAGTGTAATTTGGTGTGTATATATATATATATGGATTGGAGAGGCCTTTTTCCTTTGCTTTTGGGCGTAAAATAATTTGAGGTAGACTAGGACTTCCAATAAATTAGGCTTTGTTCATGCAATGCCATGGTTCAAAAGCCGAGTTACTAAAAGCCCAATTAATTATAACACAAACTACGGAAAAAAGGATGTTGTCCGTTTGTGGTGCTTACAGACAGACAGACAGAGTACCAGAAATTAACGTACCAAATAGAAACTGTAATGCTTACGCCCTGAAACACGTATGTACGTTCTTCTTAATTTGTGAATAAAATTCCCCTCTTTTTGTATGAGTGGTTTCGCCATGCATGCATGAATATTTATAAATCCCGTTAAAGTCTTCAAATTTAAATTAAATCGTAATACAAACACTAGCTTGTTTTCTGGATTTGATGGATTTCTCTCAAACAAAAATTTCTGGTGGTATTTTTTTTGATTAAATCTGGTGGTGTTTTTATTGGGACTTGATATCATCAACCTTCAAACACATTGGGCTCATTAATTTATTTAATTATTTTTTGCAAGAGTTTGTCTTTTGATTGTTGGATATGTTGTCCGTGGAGAATTCATGGAAATTCTTGTTTTGTAGATCAAATATTTGCAGCTAATTACAAAGTGACATTGCAGATTGTGGGATATTTTAGAAATTGAAATTAGATGAATGGGCTAATTAATTATGAAACTGCATATTGCATAATTAGGACCTTTATTTTTCTGTTATTCTTTGTATTAACCTATTTTTCCTGCTTAATTAAGTGATGTTGATTGCACGAATATTTATATTTATATTTACGGCAGAAGAATATGGAAGGATCTGCATTCAGTCCTGCCTTGGAGGGGTTGGCGCGTGTTAGGTCTGAAGATGGAAAGATACTCACAGAACCTTTCTTGGATGTATGCAAATGTTTATTACCAGTTTTAGGTATATGTGCATGTCTTCTGGATCATGCATACAATTTGTATTTGAGGCTTAATATGGGAGACATAAATCTGGTGGTTTTTTAGAGTTTCAAATTTCAATAGCATTATATATATTATTATGACGTTGAATCTTTATTTTCATGTGATTTCAGACAAGTTTGGAGGAGCATTTTCATATGTAAAATCTGATATTGGTGGTAACATATCGGTAAGCTGACAATTAAGTTGTTGTCTTGATTGATGCTTCTCAATGTCTATAAATTGCAATGCGGTTATGCTGTGATTCTTGATACTGTGAAAAATTATGGATAGCTATATTTTCAATTGCGGTTATTAAGACTTCAAAAACCTTTATGTTGTAGCCGTAATTATAGCCGCGGACAACGATTTAAAACTTCACGTTAATTTGTCAGCTATATCACAAGCATGTTCTTGTAAATATTTATTCAAAGATTTGTATGTAAAGAGTAAAATATAATTTAGAATTGTTTCACACTGTTCTCTATACAATTGATTGGAAACAAGAAATAAAGTGAAAATCAGATGTTATTTTTGTAATTAACAGTAAAAAAAAAATAAAAAAATAAAAAATATTTTCTGAAATCAAAGGAGGCCCTTGTATATCTTATCTTTGATCCTTACAGAGGTTGGAGTCTACGTACCAGTCCGACCCTTCCGAATACAAATTCTTATTCACTTTAGTGCAAAAAGAGGTTGAAGCTAAAACAGAAAAGGTTTCATCTAGCTGCACAAATGGCCTGCTGTGGCTCTCAAGGTATAAATGAACTGTTTGAGCTTTAATGCATGTATAATGTAGGGTTACATATGTTTTTAATTCTTATAAAATTTATATTTTTTTTGTTTTGAGTCTCAGTATCTACTTTTTAGTTCCTACAAATTAAGACTAAAAGCATGTAATTTTTTTTTGTAATTTTTATGGACTAAAAAGTGGATACAGTGACTTAACATAAAATTCGAGATAATTATAAAGACTAAAAATATATTTAACCCTATAATGCATTATATATGGTGCTGAGCTTTAACCTCAAGGTGTTCTTGATATATCGTTTACAACTTCATAGGAGCATGGATTACACGGTGCAACTATTCAGCAACTTACATGAACATCAGGATTGGTCCATGCAACATGCTTGTAGTGATTCATACAACAAGACATTGAAAAAGTGGCATAACTGGCTAGCTAGTTCGTCTTTCAATGTAAGTACCATTTGCTTATTTAATAGAGTTATAAAAGGATTCCAGCTTAAATTTTTAGGACAAAATATAAATTTAATCGTCTCTTATTGATTTCCTTTGGATTTTGATCTTCTCCTAAATTCTATCTCTCCATTCTTCTACAAAAATCCCTTCCAACCGTTAGATTAATGTAACTGCACAGCATATTAAAATTTTAAGAAACAAAAGTCACATTCTGTCATTTTAAAAAAGTCACTGCTCTCTCTCAACATTTAATTAAAAAAAGGGAAAAAAATCTAGGAATTGTGCACATTCTGTTATAGAGACCACCTGACTTTTTTAAAATGACAGAACATGACTTTTGTTTCTTAAAATTTTAATTTGGTGTGCAATCTAACGGTTGTAATGGATTTTTGTAGAAGAGTGGAGAGATAGAGTTTAGGAGAGAATCCAAAGATCCTTTGCAGCAGGATGTCGCCGCTACAAAGGATCCAAGTCCGGAAATTTCTTATTTGAAGATGATAATTATTCTCTTAATTATATCAAGATGAGATTCCTTAACTTAGCTTTATGCTTCAAAATACACAAAATGCTTTCATGCTTTTATTGTTATTATTATTAACTCCCATGCCACGCATGTCTTACATGTTTATAATCTTGTACATAGTTTTGCAATGTTGGGAAAGTATAAATTGCAAGATGCCACTCATAAGAGAATTAGTTTAATCTAAAACCATTTGGTTGAATTCCAGGTTGCAATGAAGCTTGTTCCAGATAGGAAAAAATTCATGGAGACAATCGGCACAGGGGACCTAGATTCTGACGTTGAAAAATTCTGTTCCGGTTTCTCTTCAGTGCTTGCAGAGAATCATAAATTCCTGGTATCATTTTTTACCTTACTTAAATTGAAGTTTACCATAGAAAACTGTTTAGCACCATTCTAAAATTATGAAAAGATATAAAATAGATCTCATTTAATGCTTTCATTTTATATATTCTTGTTGCAGGCTAGTGTTGGAATGGATAATATGAAATTCTGATGTACAAAGTGAATATCTGAAGTTGAGCGGTTTTCTCTTCTTTCATTACAATTTTATTTTATTTTATTATTCATCCTGATATTACAAGAGTAATTTTTTTTTGACTGTTGATATTACAAGAGTATTGGCATTTGCAGAATACACCACATCCAAAATGTGTTATACTATTTGGTATTTACTCCTTACTCAAGTTAAGGGTAAATAAGTAAATATATGGTTATAACTCTCTGTAGTTATTAAATTAGTGGTTGGTTTTTAATAAAGAAGGTATTTGGTTGATAAAAAAAATGAAAAAAATGTTGAAAAAGTGAGTTGGCTATTGAGAATTAATGTTAATGAATGCAAATATTAATTGTGAATATTAATGAGAAATTAAAATTCTGATTGAACTAAAAATTGGCCCGTTACAAAATAGAAATTTATTTAACAGGGTTCTTTTTTTTAGAAGTTAATTCATGGAGAACCCTACAATAGAGAGTACACTTACTACCACGCTAATTCATGGGCGGGGTTCTAACAAATTTGGCAGAATAACGTGATTTTTGTAACTTCTAACAAATTTGCATTAGCCCCCGAATCCAACCACCAACACCATCCCGAATCAAACCACCAGCTCCCAAAGCACCAGAGTCGGGCAACCAATGTGCTACCATTAATGTTCAATTTAACGAATCCAAGAGAGGGAGCAGTCCAATGAGCCATAAGCCTCATGGTTGTTAGGGGAAAGATGCATCAAGAAATCATCATGAGAAGCAGAGATTTTCCTCATCACTTCGCTGATATCCCATTTATCCTCGCTAGAGATCACGTTATTCCGCCAATTCCAAGCTCACCATAGCCCAACAACAAAGAGAGTACACTTACCACCACGGGCAAGGTCTTCGACCCAGTGAGTGACCTTTGTATAGTCGACAAAGCCCGGAACAGCACACAGGCCAAGCTTGAGCCAGATCTCGCGAGAGTGGGCGCAATCGCGGAGACAGTGAAGGAGATCCTTTACAGCCGCAGGACAGCGCGAACATTGGGGAGAGAGGGTCATGTGCTGCTCATATCTTCTTAATGCTACTTTTACTTCTTCTTTTTTATCTCTTTCTCCCAATCTTTTTTTCATCTCTTTCTCTCGATCTATTATCTCTAATTGTTATTAGTTCTTCTTGTTATTGCTAATTATCCTTATGCTTTGTTTATTTTTTGTTGTTGTCATTTGCTATGTTTGTGCTTTTGGTTGGGGTGGTAAAAAAATTCATCAGGATCCCTTTTGGTTTTTCAATTAAAAACTAAGTTTGTGAATATTACAAAACTAAAGGGTGAGTTTGTAATTAAATTGGCAATGGAGTTTGGTGCACAACCTATGAAGTGATGCGACTTAGATGTTTCAGGTAGATAAAGATTTATTACTCTTATTCTCATACAAATAAGGGTTAAATATGTTTTTAGTCTCTATAAAATTTACAGCTTTCAACTTTGATTCCTATAAAAAATTTCTTCAATGCGTAGTCCCCAATTATTCGTCAATTCTAAATTTAGTCTCCCTTGTAAGTTTTTTACGATTAGGTAAATAGAAGTCTAATTGTGCCTTACCACGTAAACATTTTAATGACGTGGTCTCAACGTGGCAAATGAGTAGGGGCTTACGCCAGGGTGACCCCTTAGCCCCGTTTTTGTTTCTCATTGCTACAAAGGGTTTAATAGGCTTGATTAAAAGGGCAGTGGATTTGGGACAATTCAGTGCATATAAGGCACATCCAAACGTCTCCTTTCCAGTGTTACAATATGCAGATGATGCTATCATCATGTGTACACCCTCATGGGAGAATTTATGGTGTATTAAAGCAATTCTTTGTGGGTTTGAACTTGTGTCAGGTTTAAGAGTCAATTTTTTAAAAAGCAGCTTGTTCGGTGTTCATGTTGATAATCAATTTTCGAGTTCAACTGCCTGTTTTCTCAACTGCAGTATTAGTTGCTTGCCATTTAAATTCCTTGGCATTCTCGTCGGTGCTAATTAGAGGAAATGTTCTACTTGGAAACCAGCGGTAGAACTTATGCAATAGAGATTGTCGATGTGGAAAAGATCCCAACTGTCAATCGATGGAAGGAGAACGTGATAAACTCAGTGTTGACCAGCCTGCCGGTTTATTATTTCTCATTCTTTAAAGCACCCAAGAAGGTACAAAAATCCCTTATTAGTATTCAAAGGAATTTCTTATGGGGGGGAGTCAGTGAAAATCGTAAAGTTTGTTGGATGAGTTGGGACAAGGTTTGTAAGCCAAAGTCAATGGGTGGTCTAGGGGTGAAGCATCTTGAAGTATTTAATTTGTGCTTATTAGCCAAATGGAAGTGGTGGTGCCTCACAGATCATAAAGCTTTATGGATCAATTTCTCTCATAAATATGAGCAGTTAGACCGTGGAATTGTGGATGATTATTCCCCAACAAGACTTAGTTCTATTTGGTGGATGGATTTGGTTACCTTGAAAATTGATTGGTTTCATGGGGCTGTTACATTACAATTGGGAAAGGGAGACATTGTTCGATTTTGGGAGGATCAATGGTTGGGTGCTAATGCCTTTAAAGAAAGTTTTCCTAGTTTATATCAGCAGACCACTGATAAAAAAGCCATTGTTGCGAATGCGGGGGAGTGGTTAGATAACGGTTGGAATTGGCGATGGTCATGGAGACGTAGGTTATCTAATGCGGAAGAAGGCTTGCTGGAGGAATTGAAATTGCTTCCGAACACTGTCTTCCCTTCAGAAACAGAACCGGATTGCTGGGAGTGGAATTTGAACGTGTCTAAGAGCTTTAGTACCAAGTCCGCATATTTAAGTTTGGTGCAGGACATTGAGCAGAATTTAGCCAAGGCAATCAAACGTGTGTGGCAAACATCTATACCATCTAAGGTGGCTGTTTTTGTGCGGAGATTACTCCAAGACCGTCTTCCAACAAGGATTGCTCTAATTAATCGAGGTATTATTCCTGTTGAACACAATGGTAGCTGCGTTTTTTGTTTTCAATTTGATGAAACAGTTGATCATTTATTTTGCTCATGTGAAGTTAGTTATAATGTGTGGCGGTGTATATATGCTTGGGTTGGCTTGTCTGGTGTTTGGCAAAGCAATGTGGTTGAAAATTTCTTGGCACATAATTTGCCCATTAAAGGTAAATTTGGGAGGGAATTGTGGTACCTTATCTGGTGTGCAGTTGTGTGGACGTTATGGTTGTCAAGAAATAAGATTATTTTTCATGGAGGACGGGTTGAATTTTTAGCAATTATAGTTCAAGTGAAGATGGTTTTTTGGAGTGATTTATTTCACAGAAAGGTAGAATGTCGGACTGGAATTATTCTGACTGGTGCTTGAATCCTGTAGAATGTTGTAATTATTTAAATTAGGAATGTTTTAAACATTATGTAACGGGTTGGAGTACCCCTTGTACTTCTTTTTTAATAAAATTTTTTGCTGATAAAAAAAAAGTGGTAAATGAGTCACAAATTTTATTATTTTTATATTATTAATCATGTTTTGCGCCTTTAAATCATTTCACTCATTAATTAAACATCCTTCTTCAATAATTACTTAAATAATTAAAACTAAGCCCTAATTAAACCAATTAGACAAAATTCAAATTATTAAGTTAAACCAATTAATTTAAAATAAAACAAAATCCTAATTTCCAAACTTATTTACTTCCTCCCCCAGAGCACCATCTCTACACCTCCTCTTCCCTACTATCTCTGGCCACCTCCGTACCCCCTCGCTCTCCTTCATAAGCGCCTGTTTCTCACTAGCCATCTTCACCCACTATCAACTAGAAACTAGCCATAGACCCAAGCTCCATCCCAATCACTTGTTCACAACCAACAAGAGAGTACCAAAAGCAATCGAGGCAGCCCCACTCTCGTCCTCCATCACAAAATGTCACCACGAAATCTTTACCCGAAATACAAGCTCATCCCAACAACATCTGAATCTTCACTCAAATAAATAAATAAATAAAAAGAACCCAAATTGAAAAAGAGGGGTACAAAAACAATAAAGAATAAATGAGAGAGGAGTAGAAAAAATAGAGAAAGAAGACCCTATGCATCTCGGGCTTTCTCTGCCACATCTACGATCACCTCCCCAATTTTCATTACTTACACCCGCATTGGCTCCCATACATCAACTGGACACACCACCTAGCCTTCACATACCACTTGTAGGGAATTCTCAAGGGGGCACCTAAGAGACTTTCGACTATATTTGTTCCAAAAACCTCAAGGTGTCAGGCTAATGGGTCTAGCATCTTATATACTCTTAATTTTGTTCATTACTAGGCGATGTGAGACTTCTTTATTTCACAACTCGCACTTCGATACTCAATACACCGCCAATAGATTTTGAACCAACGAAGAGCCACCTGCGACATCTGCTTTCCCTCTTCCTATCCCTAACCCTTCTCCTTCTCCCTCCCCTTAACCCGACCCCCAAGCTACCCTCGAAGGCCAAAGTTCTTCCCCTTCATCGAACCCTCCCCTCAGGGGGTCCTGAGCACGTTTTGGTGGTGCGACCGCACAGGGCCCCATATTTTAGGGGGCACCAAATTTTTTTTACTTGGTATATATATATATATATATATATATATATGCATATTTTAAAATAAAAAATTTTATATTTGAAACTTGAGGGCCCAATTATTTTTTTAAAATTCAGGCCCAAACCTTCACAAGCCTTGTAAGACCCAAGTTTTTATAGGGCCAATTGGACAGTCAAAGCCTTATACACTTTTAAAATAGAAACCCTAAGATATTGAGAAGATCTTGGAAACACTAAAATGTTCCTTAGCTGCGGCAAAAAGACAAGAGACCACTGAACACTCCACCTTGCTTGCTGCGCTGCGTAATGGATCCACTTTGCAAGAGTATGTCAACAATTTGTTTAAATTTTTCAACCTCTCCTTTTCTTTCCACTTTTACTTTTCATTTCCCTCTTTTTTAAACTTTTGCCTTCTTTTCATCGTAGATAAAATCATGTACTATCGTCAATACTCTTGTCTATCTTGTCTAATACTCTTGTCTAATGTCTATCTTGTACCAGACTGACCTTGTTGGCAGCGTATAAGGGTTGGTGTCTTCTTCTTCCTACTGTATCTAAAAGGCAACTTCACAAATTGAAGGTTTCAAATCAAGCAGCAATCAACAATCAGGTGCTATTGTTTCACTTACTATTTGTTTGAACATGTTGCCTAAAAAACAACTTTCTGGTTATCTAAAACGAAAAAGAAAGAAACAAATTGAAATTGATAATGAATCTCAAAAGGGTGTTCTTGATAAATTTTTTGCCAAACAACCTACAGTTTCTGTCCGGAACGATGTAAACATTGAGTCTGCTGAGGAGTCTTTTAGAATTCACTATTTTTTATATACTGTAGATCAAGCAATTGGCTCACTTAATAGAAGATTTGAGCAATATAGCACATATGAGGAGATTTTTGGGTTTTTATTTAGTATTAAAAGGCTTAGGTCATTCTCTGATAAGGACTTAAAATTATGCTGCAAAAATCTTGAATCTTATCTAAAGCATCAAAAGGTTTTAACGGGGCTCCTAACCCTTCGTAAAAAAAGACAATTAATGACTAGTTTTTTGCACCCCTTTGTGTGCTTTTGATAATATATATATATATATATATATATATATATATATATATATATATATATATTCGGTATATCAAAAAAAAAATAGGGCACCAATTTATCCATTCACACAGGGCACTCAAAATCTCAGGGACAGCCCTGCATCCCCTATCCCTTCCCCTTCTTCCCCGGCCATTTGATTATAGAAATAGCTTATATAAAAACAATGTATAAACACATTCTGTTTTTAATATAGAAATAGTTTAAATTCAAACACACCCGTGGTGTATTTTATTTTCTAGTTAAGTTTCTTCCGCACAGTCACACCTTTGTGGATAACCCATTTATATTGGTCATCATCATCCGTAGATTTCATTCTAGAGACATAACCTGTTAAGGCTTTTCTAAATTTAGCACCTTTAACAATATTCTTTTATTTTTCTCTCAATCCATTCTCATTGTCACACCTGAAATTTCGATCAGCTTCTGGTTTTTATTGAAGCAGAAAAATTAACAATCAAATCACTGCCATACGATAACGAAATTAAAAATGGGTGTGCTTTTAAACAGAATTGGTTTGCTACATTCGTCACTTTCCTCATCATAGACAGTACTCCTTCCAGGACCAGGACACGTTTGTCATAAAACTGAATAAAGTTTTTCAACAATTCTTCTATTTCTTCAAATCACATAAAAATCACAAAGACCATGTTAGCAGGCCCTCAGGTGGGAGAAAAAACAGTATAATTAATTAATTAATTATACATCTTATCCTCATTCCCTATGGAACATTTGTTCAATTCAACAATGGATGGATTATTGAATGCTAGCCTTTCAGGGAAATGTTCAATAGGTGAGATAATTGTGGGTAATACCCTCTCATCAACATAGAAAATTCCTTGGTTTACTTTTCCTCTATATGGGGGGTCTTTAATTCAATTAATGTTGAATTTCTATCTTCAAGGTTTTATTAAAGACTAATAACGTTTTATGTTACTTGGATAAAGATAATTCCAAGGCTTAAGATTTGTCTTAACATGTCCAGCGACAACAAGATGAAGGGCCTCCTTAAAGGCTTAAGATTCATTTCTCAGATATTTGGTACGTACGCAAAGTAATTAAACCTCTCGTAAATTACTAACGATTTATTTGTATACTAGTAGTATTTTCCTATTCCCATGTATTTATTTATAGTACCACTAATCCATTTTGCAGATAATAATGAAAAACAACCAGAAATTCAGATTGGTCATCCAACAGATGTAAGGCATGTGGCACATATTGGATGGGATGGTCCCTCTGAAAATTCTCCCGGCTGGGTAATTCATTCTCTATTCTCTCAAATAATATATTTCAATTGTTAATTACCAATACCATATTAATTCAAACTTGTTGAAGATTAATTGACTACTCCCTCCGGCCTCATTTATAAGCAAAAAAGACATTTCCACATTCATTAAAAAATATATGTATCTGGTCCAAATTTTGGACCAAATACATATATTTTTTAATGAATGTGGAAATATCTTTTTTGCTTATAAACAAGGCCAGAGTAGTACTTAATTACTCTTTGTTTAACTTTAATGCACTGTGAAAATAGATACATACAATACTTGTCATTTTTTGTATATTAAATTTGGCATGATCATTCAAAAAAAGCCATTGGAGCATTATTTCACTTGTTTCAGATGAACGAGTTTAAATCTGTCCCAAGATTTTCATCAGCACCCCTAAATATGAATGGAGACATTCATTGCAAAGAATCCGACAATTCGGTCAAATGGGCCTCCTCAGGTACATGTTATGTTTTCATCCTTCGAGTTTGACATTCAAAAATATATCTCCTTTTAATATGAAATTCACACTAATTAAGCTGACTTGTTCAGTCCCCCACTGCTGGTTGTTTTGACAATTTCAGCGACATAGGGACGCCGAGACCGGGGTTCAAACCTGGGTGTTGCCGTTTGCGTGTGTGTGTGTGTTTGTTGTTTACCATTTCTACTAGCTGACAAAAAAAAAGCTGACTTGTTCAACTAGATAAAATGAGTGATTGACAAGTAATTAATAAAGTTATAAAAAAACAAATAACAATAACCATTCACTTGTCAATGTCATTCATTATTCCTTTACCAATGTGTTGGAGAATAAAGTCTCACATCAGACAAAATAAAGACGACTGCAAATGTATATAAGTTGGGGTGCTTGAATGCGAAATGTCTAGCCAATTTGCAGTCAAGTACATGTAAGCACCTCAACTTAATGATTGTTTTCATAAGCTATATTGGAAAGTTTATCAAAATAAGTTGAAAACAGATTATGAACGACAAATGCTTATGTCAGTAGATAAACTCAAATAAGTTTTTCATAAGCTAAACACGTTCAATATCAAACTTAATATACAAATCAATCCACTCCCTCGATTAGGCTCAAACTTAAATGCTAACACAACACAATATAACAAGTTGGTTTGGCTTTTCAACTCTTTCTTTCATTTTTTTGGATGAAAATGTTCCTAATTCCTATACAGATTCAATGAGGAGAGGTTCAAGGTCAGTGAATTGTCAAGGCCAAGAGGACATACCCTCTAAATCATCAAAGCGGCAATCAAATTCAACAGGAAACATGAGAGAGTCACATGCAAAGGAAAAATCAGACAAGCCAAGGCAACAAAAAAGGTCATCCAAACATACACAACCAAATGATTCATCCAATGGATCCAAATCCACAGAGCAACCTATGCACATGGATACAGCAGATTCTCTCCAACTTCAAGGGAATGATTTGCCACCTAGGAGCCTACCAGACAATCCTAAAAGGTCTCATTCTAGGAAGACAAAAGATGTTCACAGTGTTGGTG
The DNA here is from genome assembly GCA_037113605.1 of Calophaca sinica. Lineage (NCBI taxonomy): Eukaryota > Viridiplantae > Streptophyta > Magnoliopsida > Fabales > Fabaceae > Calophaca > Calophaca sinica. Next base: position 22,161,434 of record CM073733.1, read on the forward strand.
GTTCATCCAAATCGAGATCAAAAGCACAATCTAAGGACCCCAACTCTAATGAAGGAACCGCTTCAAGATCCAGTTCCAAATCTAGGAACAAACATAGGCTTTCTGAAGAAGATGGACAATTTGAGAGAGGATCTAATGAAGATGTACTGAGAAATTACTCAAATTAGAGTAATTTTGTACTGCTGTAGAGTGTTGCAATTTGCAAACCCAAAAAGAGATTGTAATATATCTTAGTGCTATACTTAGATAAATTATTAATGTACATCTATTTATGCTTGTGGTAAATGCTACTAATGTAAAAAAACTACTATGGTCTCGAGAATCAATAAAGCAATTGCATATTTTTCCTCTGCAAACATTTTTCACAACTGTCAAATCTGTTGGAAAAAATACAAGGATGAAGAATGATTGATGATTGTACCGTGGATGAACTAATTTAAGATTCTGGCAGGCATGTCAAAAGTTATGCCATCTTTTTCTCCTCTACTAATAGTGTTCTTAAAATCAATTAATTCCAAAAGTCCAGTTTGCCAAATAGATACTCCTTTAACAGGCTTTTTATTTTCAATGTAGGTAGGAAATTTAGAATTTATCTCTTCACTTATAATAGTGAAGTAAATTCATATTTCTAAGTCTTTTAATTAAAGTTATATTTAAATGTCCTAGCCTTCTATCATCTATGCCAAATATCAAGAAATTAAATTTCTACTCATAGAAGACACATACAAAATATTGCTTAGCTATGGTGTATTCCCATGTCCGTCTGTTTGCTTTTTCTATTGCGTTTCAGTCTATATTTATGTTATCGTATTTTATTGTGTGATGATGTTTTTAATTTAATTTGTTTCCTCATGTTAGATATTTTGTTACACATATTTTTCAAGAATGACATAATATTATTAACACATATATTAACCAATCAAATCTACACGTATATATGAAATTGCTAAAATTCTTAATGAAACATACATGTGTTACTTAAATCACAAATTATGACAGACATACAAAATCAAGAGTGCGAAAGAGCCTCATGTATATGTATCAGTAGTAAGGAAAGGAAGATGGCTTGGTGGCCAGTGTTTGGTTATGTGGCTGAAGATAAGATTGTAGTCGAGGAGAAATATGAAGTATCATATATTTACAAATATTGTTAAGCCTTTCTCGATCAAACCTACATGTACGTATAAAATTGTCAAAATAACCAATCAAACATACATATTTCACTTAAATCGCCAAAATTGGACAGACATAAATTTGATAGATATTTTTGTGTGGGAACCTGGCCGAATAAAAAATTGTAGTCAAGAAAAAGCATACATAAAATGTAAAAATATAAAATGAAAACTATATATATATATATATATATATATATATATTATTTCTTATTCATACTCGATTCTGACTTACTACCTATTAACATAACAAAAATCAAAAGTTTAATATTGTTTGTTGTTATTCATTTGACTTATACCATGTTGAAAAATTGAAGTGCTTAAGATATTAATTAAAAAATAATATACAAAATGAATTTTGTATAATTAAAGAATTATTGTAAATATTAAATGTTATAATTATTTTTTATAAAAGTATTATATTTTTTTAACCAATACTTTTAATTCATGAACATGTAAACACAAGCAAAAATACATTTAAAAAAATAAAAGAAATTGCACAAGTATATAAGTGTAAAACTGGACATCAATTATAAGAACAAACATCTCCTGTCCTAAAAAATATTATCTCCCTGTCTCTCACCCATCAAAGACGGGAGATATGTACATGTGTTAATAAGTTATAATTTTATTTTATTATGTGACAAATTGTCATTGGGGACAGAGAATGTGACAGAAAAGTGAGACAGGAGATTTTCGTCTCAATTATAACCTCGACACATGAAAAATCCTAATAAAGGAGAAGTTTTTTGTCTTGCCATAATTAGCAGGTTTTTTTTTCATGTACATACTCACCCTTGAAAAAGGGGTCTTGGTAAATAATGTACCATAAAAAATAGGTGGGAAGTTTATGCAGAGAGAGATCAAGCCAGGTTCACGGGGGTGGTGTGTGGATGGGGGTGGAATGAGAAATGCTAAAAACTCCAATGCTTGAAAATAGTTCAAAACTCCAACGGCGACCAATGTCTTCTTCCGTATGTAGAAGCTCATAGTCTTCCACATTCACACTACTAAGACTATAACTCAATCGGTGCTGGTTCGGTAGGAAAAACGCATATGAGTGCCTCAAAACTCAACATATTCGTTTTTCATAAGTGTAATGAAAAATTCTTATCAAAATTCCTATTAAATTTTTCATAAGTGTAATGCAATATATAAAATATATAAGCAAATTAAATTAAAACCAATATTACACAACGAAACACAATAAAATATATACACAACCGAGCACAATAAATAATGCAGACAGACGGACACAACTAGACAGACGGACACAACTAGTATGCATAATATAATATGTATCTAGGTAATATAAGGCAAATCCATAAAGTATAAAATTCTTATAAATCTTTTTCGAAATTACAGTATTAATAATTTTAAAAACTATAATTTCTAAAAAAATATATTTTATTTGTAAGTTTTTACTCCTTCCATTTGAAAATGATTGTCGTTTTAGAGAAATAAAAATTTTGTATATTGACGGTCGTTTTATTATTTCAATGTAATATTAATTTTTTTCTCTTAATTTTATCGTCAAATAAATACTATGTATATCACTGTCAATATATCATGCTCCATTATACACTTATGACAATTGTTAATACACTAATAGTTAATAAGAACAGTTTAGTAAAATTATTTTACTCACTAAGTTATTTATTATTTTTTTTAATCCTTATAAAAAACTTTAAACATTAGTCATTTTGAAATGGATGGAGTATCAATTATGCTTAAGAAATTGGTTAATATTTACCTTAATTTTTATACTTAAGATGGTGGAACAGGCAACAACGCGGTTCCTATTAATTAATGTGTTAAAAAAGTATTGGATGAGTCTAGTCATAAAAAAAAAACTTGGATGAGAAAAGTGAAAGTGGTAGGAAGGTAACTAACAAAGTATATAAAGAAAGAAGCATGAAAATTAGGATTCTGGCAACTTAAGAGGAATCATATGATCCTTTGTGTAATTTGCGTTTGACGATCGATCGTTTGACAATTTATAGTGACAGACGATACCCATCGCCATAACCATGAACATCTTCACCAAGAAACCCACCGCCAAAGGTTCTTCTTCTTATTGTCTTCGCTCGTTAAATTAGCGTTACGGCTTCGATTATGTTTGGTTTGGTCTTCAAATTCGTTTTTGTTTTGATTTTCCTGCAGAGGCTCTTCGGGAGAGTAAACGCGAAATGGCAACCGCCACTAGAGGTAATCAATCAACCTTCTAAATTCAAATTAATCAATCATCTCCCAATTTTGTGACATGAACAAACATTGATTAATTAATTAATTAATATCTTTCCTTATTTTCTGATCTACTATGCTATGCTTTTCCAGGTATAGAGAGGGAAATTGGATCATTACAATTGGAAGTATGTCAAACTGTTACTTAATTGATACTGATTATCCTCTTAATCAACTCAACACTTGGTGTTATATGATACATATATCTATTATCTAATGATATGGGTTGTTGTATTGTTTATCTTATTAGGAAAAAAAGCTAGTTGCTGAGATAAAGAGAACTGCTAAGACAGGAAACGAGGTATAATACCATAGTCATTAGTCATATAGGTTTCTTTTTCTGCTGACATAATAATGCAGACTTGAGAAGTCAGCTCGATCTACTTTCTACAACATTGTTTGAAATTAGATGTTTTACTTTGCCCCTTTGATTCTCAGGCAGCAACTAAAGTTCTAGCTCGCCAGTTGATTAGGCTTAGGCAACAGATTGCTAATCTTCAGGGTAGTAGAGCTCAGATGAGAGGCGTAGCAACTCACACGCAGGTCGATTGTTGAAGCCTTTGTTTTTTCTGATGTGTTTTTTTTGGTACTTGAGTTTGAGATGGTACTTGCTTTGCGCTTCTTGTCTTAGCTCTGTGCTTGCTTCTCATTTTGTGCAGGCAATGCATGCCCATTCTTCTGTTGCTGTTGGCATGAAAGGTGCTACGAAGGCAATGGCATCTATGAATAAGGTAGCAAATTCGATCGCACATTTTAAATGTATTTCATGTTCATACGTAATATATTTGTTTCAATTTTTTTGATTTGGCCATGATAGCTACATTTTGTTTGGTTTTATTTTTTTTAAAAAAAAATACAAAAGGAAAGGAAAGATTTTTTTGGGGGGGGGGGTGGTGGGATAAAGTTTTGATGATTTTTAAGGCATTGAGTGCATAGCATATGATTTTCATTCATGGAGCTGTGTCCAAGATTGTATAAGTTAATGGAATGGAGCATAAAGTTGATATTTAAGGGTTGCTGTGGAGTTTGTGAGATTGTGAAGTTTAAGAACATGAGATTGTTGTTTTGCTAAGTGTTGCGGAAGATATTGCTTCCCTCCTCCTTCCCTCTCGTCACACGCACATACACAAAGGGTGTGAGATTTTTAAGGGGGAAAAAAAATGGATGGTGCAGATATATCCAATGTCAAGGAGAAACCAAAAGGAAAAACGCAGTATCATGAAAGCTGCCATTATAACAGCAATTCTTCCAACTTCCTCTTGTGTTAAACAAAACATTGACATTGGAGTTCATAAACTAATTTCAACACCTTTTTTTTCTGTCTTTTTACCTTTTACTAATTTAGAAGATTCATTGCAGCAAATGGAACCAGCAAAGCAAGCCAAAATTATGCAGGAATTCCAGAAACAATCAGCACAGATGGATATGACTGTAAGATGATGCGTTGGTTTTACTAATTTTACAAATTTGGAGAAGAACAGGGAAACGTTACTTTTGTTTCAACAGCTTTTGGACGTTAATGGTATATAATTTTCTGTGCAGACTGAAATGATGTCAGATACCATAGATGATGCCTTGGATAGTGATGAAGCCGAAGAGGAAACTGAAGAGTTGACAAATCAGGTTCTCTTTCAATTACCTTTTATTGCAATGTTTTTTAAAAAAAATTTACACCGCTCTGTTTGCAGGGATTTTTCTACTCGATTTATTTTTCAAATAATTAAAGGATTAGCAGCTTACTATAAGGACTGACATGTATATCGTTTCACATTCCCTAAGGATTAGCAATGCTTGGAGTCATAGATCCTATTTTGGATCCTAACTTTAAGCTATGACACCCTTGGGGAAATGAAGAATTAACAACCACCACCACCAAGCTTTATCCCACTAGATGAAGTCAGTTATACGGGTCAATTGATGCCATTGGGCTATCCGTAACCTGATGGAGATAATTTAGTGAGTAATCGGCAAAAAGCTTAGGATTCCCTCATTGCCCCTAAATTTTTAAAAATAAAAATAATATCAAGAGAAGGGTGTGGCTTTTTTGCCATCACGATACCTTCTCAACATCTGAAACAACTTTTGAGATTCAGAATTTTGTGATTTCTTGTGGCTCAATTTACAAGGTTTAACCGATTAAGAAATGGTTTCTGATCCACAAAGATAACTACTAATTAGTCTAGGCAACATAAATTCAAGGTCTCATTGTTTGGGGATGGCATTAGCTTTTGAAACTCCGAAAAGAAACTTATCGCAATTTCACTTACCCTTTTCTTGGCAGGTGCTTGATGAAATCGGTGTGGATGTTGCCTCACAGGTAGGAATAAGCTGTTACTAATCTCTGCACTCCTATCATCTAGCAGTGCTTTTGCTTAAACTAATCTGTATTGTATTCAAATTCTCTGGCAGTTATCATCAGCTCCCAAAGGGAGAGTCGCAGGGAAGAATACTGGAAGTGTCAGCAGGTATCTCCTGTCTAACTCTTTTTCCCCTAAAAACAAAAGGAAAGTTAAGAGAAAAGAATATATGAACCTCTGTGTAACTTGTAACTCATGAAGAATTCGACTCATTATGTTTTTGTATGAATAAGTTAAAATTTCTTAAGCTGTTATCTTTCTTTGTATGTTCTAATGACCTTGGAAATTTGATGCCATTGCAGCTCGGGCGTTGATGACCTTGAGAAGCGTTTAGCAGCTCTTAGAAACCCATAATTTTTACCAGAGATTGTGTGATTCTCGATCTCAAAGTTTTATACTAAAATTCTTTCCTTAACTATCTAGAGATTTCACAAGTTTAGTGTGTATATATGACCTGAAATTATAATGTATGAATAATGGTATATCATATTTTATGAGTTGGATTGTATTTGGGGATGGAAAGAATACCATAATTCTGAACAATATATGTATTTTGATGCTATTTGTAAATGAGTGCCAAGTCGATTGATGCCCTTACCTATTGATGTTTGTTAGGAGTGAAGGTAAGTGGAGAACGATATTAGATTGAATAAAGTGCATATCGAGATATATAACCATATTTTTTGTGTCTTATCTTTCCACCTATTTTTACTCCTACCAAGAACTCGGAACTGGGATTTCTAGTGTTTTGATACTCCACTAGAATGAACAGGAACTTCATAGGATTAATTGGTTCTGTGGAAGGCAAATGCCATATTCTTGTGAATTGCTCATGTAAACCTTATATTATCAGGAGTTGCTTTTAGAAAACTACCAAGGTTTTCCCGTAAATGAATTAAGCAAAATTTGCAATAACTACTCTTGACATAAAATGCAAGCATCCTTTAGTGACTTGTAGTTTAAATTTGATTCCATGCTGTTGTATAAAGTGTTTTATGCTATTGAGAAATAAAGTGTCCAATTAATTTAAAGTGTTGTTCGGTTAAAAAAGAACCAAAATAAGTTGAATTGTCACTAATTATTTCATTTCTATTGTACCAAACTGGTCCTTAATTGTAAATTTCACCATAAAAGCTAAGAAGAGTCAAAGCTTTTGAATGGCCGCACGTTTGATGTATTCTGACCGTGGTTCCAAACAGATGGTTAGAATATGATTGGATGAGTGTTTATAAATTTATTACGGATCATCTTAATTTTATAAATTTTGAGTAGAAGTGAATATAAATTAAGGCAGCCTGTATTTGAAAATTTCCCTCTTAAATAAAATTATAATAATACTCAATATGAAAATTTTAACTCGTAAAAAAATGTATTTTATCACTTTGATTCAATTGAGAGAGACCTGATTTAAAGAAATTGAACATATATTTTCAACGGGAGCACGCTTAAGTCAAATGAGCATAAGCTCAACAGTTTGGTTAAAATTTGTATTAAATCAATTCTACAGTAAAATATTGCTCAGCATATTTTTCAAACAATTTTTTAAATCAGAGCCAGATTCAAAATTTGAAGATAAAGAAAAATAAAGCATAAATAAGAAAACTTCAATTTAAATATTAAGAGTGCAAAGGAATTATTAAATAAGAAACAAATTTAAATGTAAAAGTAGAAAACATTAATAAAAATTAAATACAATACCAACTTTATTAGTTTTATTTAACTAGTTTTACCTTAAAGATAAATCTAATAGGTTTTTTTTTTTTTAATTATACTTGCCAAACACTACAGATTTTAAAACCAACCTCAATATTCCTTGTTATATGGTTGAGTTTGGCAATGTCGGCCATTTGAGCATGACCTGGAAAAAGAAAAAAATTGGAAGATCTCAAGCTACATGAGTAGCTTGAGACCAAATTCTAACCTGTCAATAAATTCCACTCATAAAAATGGTAACATAGAGGCAGTGTTGGGTCTCAAAGCAAGAAAATGCATCATTAACTACAACTCTTAGTTTCAACTATTTTTTTTTTCCCCTTCAAGAAAAGAAAACACATTTATCTAGTAAAAAGTTTAAATGAAAAAAAAAAAAAAGGGCCCTGGCTGAGTTATCTGGAGCATGTTTAAGGAACATGTTACAGCATCTGAGAAATCTTCTTCACAAAGCTATCCGGGGGGCAGAAATTAGTCCACCTTGGTCCAGAAAATGATATCAGGGAGTGAAGTTGATTATATGACCTCATGTGAATTCAGTAAATATGCATGAAACATGACTCCATCATGCTTGATATCGTTTCATGAATAAACAACAGCAACAGGTGCGTTAGAATTTCGAAAATGTCTTCTGAAAAAAGGAAACTGGACATATTTGTTACTTTCTGATAGAGAGGAGCTCAAAACTCCGCAGAGGATCGTCGCGGTTGCCTCTAGTGGATCCTGATCGTGTGTAAGTTGGCTGTTTGGACTCATACATAGGTTGATTTCTATGTGCAGTAGATGGACGGCTACCAGATGAGGTGAGCCGGCCAGTTCGACTGTCGGTATGATCACCTGAGGAGCTTGGCCTGGTTGTTGAGATTATGGCTCTTCTTGAACTGCTTCCATATCGAGAGGAATTGCGTCCCCTCTCTTGATCATGATACTGAAATGACAAGGTAAGACTAACATAAGAATTGCTCAGAAGAAAATATGAACAAATATGTATGTATAGGTTTTGGCCACAAGTAAAACACGAAAAGAGAATGATAGATAAAGAAAAAAATATACCCCCTCCGTCTCATATTAACTGTCGTTTAAGGTTATACAGTAAGAAAATCATTTATTATGCTCCTTTTCAAGGCAAAATAGTTTCTTTTGACTAAAATACCCTTACTATAATAGGAGTTAGGTGGAAAGACTAACTAATATAAAGTAGTTGATTGAGACACCAATAAATAAGAGTGTCAATATTGGAAAAAAAAATAATAATTAATGTTGTCTTGATATTCTAAAGTGAAATAATTTGAGACAAGCCAATATTTTAAATAGGACACTTAATATGAGACAAATGGAGGAATAGCAAATGGTAGATTATATGGCTTTTAGGTTGAGAACCAACACATGCAAATATATATTTAGATAAATAATTCTGAAGGAGAATCTTAAAATCATGATTTATAGATTCTTCTTGTCAGAAAACAATTTTTACCATATCCTTGTGTACGGCTATATCCTCAAAACTTCTATGTTTGGAGTGTTCACCACGAGGACTGGAACTTGTTGGGTTCCTCCGCGAGAATGCTTCAACAGCACCAGTGAATCTCTCTCGGAGCTCTTTCCCTACTGACAGAAGCAATTGCATAACCAATGATTATAAAAAAATACATTTGGGAAAAGCATAGTATTTTTACCACTAATGATGTTCGTAATGAAAATGACAATTATAGTTGGATGCTTTCAGATTCTATATTCTGGAATTCAGAAATTCAAAATTCCCGACCACTCTAGCTCAGAGTCAGACTCATTAAGAATTAAAAGCATGACAAATTTTATTATCTTATTTGGCCAAATGAGAGTGGACCTGAGATCTTTTCTTGCTTCTGTGCAGACGGTCCCGCATTCATAGCTGCCTTGCCACTTTCATGCTGTTATTAAAACAAGTATGTTAAGTGACCACTGAAAGCAAAATCCAAACAAGCAAGATATAAAAGCACTAACCCGCCCTCTAGAGCTGCCACTAATCTGCGGATACTTCAATATAGTCCAGTCAAAAACATAGTCAAATTGATAGCCTGCATTAACAATATCCAGATCGATTTGCAATCATTTAACAGAATAGGCTTCCAACAAAATATACAGAATGTTAATGTACAAATTAGATATCTTGGATATTAGACCTTCTCGAATAAATAAATCTCGAAAAAGCCTCTTCAAATATGAATAGTCAGGCTTGTCCTCAAAGCGCAACGATCGGCAGTAGTGGAAATACGATACAAACTCTGAGGGATATGATTTGCAGAGTCCCTGTTATACAAGCGCAAAATTAATAAAACAAAAAGTGACGAGACAATTATAATTGAGATATGAAACAGAAAAGGAATGGAAGAGGGCCAAATGTACAAGTTACGCCAATTGTTGAATGCAAAGAATATATGATTTAAGGCTTAAAATGTGAAAATCGACCTGTGAGTATTTATGTGATCCTAGCATCCAACATTAGTAGAATAAATAACCCTAGTTCTAAGTTCTAACAAACAAGAGAAACATGCAGTTTGGTTTGGAAGCCAGGCCAGTCAACATCTAAACAAATTCAAAGCATCAAACCATAGATCCAGAGGGAATATTAAATATCTCCAAAAGCCTAAAAAATCCAGCTAGTCATGATGATACCTCTATGGTAGTTGACATCTTCTTCTCACTGATTTTATCATATTTTTGTTTTTTGGTGCCCGCCTTCAGTCCCTGCCAAGGAAGACTGAAAATAAAAGAGTACAATGAAAGGAGATAGTAAGAATAACATTGTGAAGATATCCAAATCTAGTAGGGGTAAAATACACTTGTCTATCAAGTATCCAACCTTCCTCTTAAGAAGTACATGAGCACATAACCAAGAGATTCCAGATCATCCCTTCTGCTTTGTTCTGCCAACAAAATAAACTAAAATTAACAAAAGAAAGCATTGTAATTATTGGTTGTCAACACAAAAAGGAGTGAAATATCATTACATATCACTCACCAATTCCAAGATGAGTGTTGACACTCGCATACCGAGCTGTGCCTGTAAGGTTCTTGTTTTCCCTATGCAAGAAAGAAAGCTTTCCATAACAAAAGAAATATGAATTTACAAAAACTAAGAAATAAAACTATAATGTAAAATAAAGTGAAAGAACATTTTTGTAAAGTATTTGGTATCGGAATAAGAAAACAGACAAGAGACAATAGAGACCTGAAACCATGTCATAGATTACAAGGCATAAACTGTTTTTGCTCCAGTACGGTACTTATGGTGCAGATTGTACTAGCTACCAGTTCAAATTCATGATAAACATAAACGCATGCTTGCAAACGCAACCAAGCTTGAGATGATTTACAGTGATCTCAATTATCATTGTTGTTGTTGTTGTTGTTGTTGTTATCAGAGTGAATAATACTGATACCACCTAATTTAGATGAACAATATACACTTGAAAAATTGCACAATACCAATGAAAGTGATGTAAATGCTTAAATCCCAGGAAGACATATTAAATTAATATGGCAACAAAAGGTTGGGTCTGCCCTGAAGTGTTTTTTATACATCATGACATCCTGAAATAACAGTGACAAATTTTACCTGTATGGTATGTGCCTATGAGTCTGAAGATCCCTGTATTTTTTTGCAAGGCCATAGTCAATGATGTAGACCTGAAATGAGGTACCCAGCATGATATAAATATAGTTAAAAGAACTAGAGTTTGCATGTTCATCTAGAATATTTCTTATCAGAATCTATCAACCATTTGGCAGCAAAGAAGAGGATTCCATTGAAATACAGTAGAAGCAAAGGATTGGGAAACAAAACATGCTCCTGGAACATCAATCCAAAAGATGAGGAAGAAAAAGAAAAAGAAAACACAGGAAGTGATTGATTCAAAATGCTGCCAAATCAATTTTACGAAAAAAACCTGTGAATTTCAAGGTGGAAAAGTGGCCATGACATGCCAAAACCCACCTCATGGTTTGTTGTATAAAATGAATCATAAACCTTCACCTAATCATTCTTAACCAATTGAGTATCAAACAGGCAAGATAGAATAACCAAAACCTTCCAAAATAAATAAGCACAAAAAAAAAGAAAAAAAAAATGAGAAGCTGAAAAAATTGAAAGCATCTTCAACAAGATAATATACCTGGTTTGCTTTTCGTCCTAGGCCCATTAAAAAATTGTCTGGCTTTATGTCACGGTGAAGGAAACCTCTTGAATGCAGATATTCAACTCTGTTAATCTGAACAATAATATGAAGCAAGCGAAACGTTAGTATCAATATAAGGCACTTTACTTGATAATAGTTGCCATGTTGACTTACCAATTGATCAGCAAGCATTAACACTGTCTTCAATGTTAACTTCCGGTTGCAATAATTGAACAAATCTTCCAGACTTGGTCCAAGAAGATCGATTGCCATGATATTGTAGTCTCCCTCAACTCCAAACCACTTGAGGTGGGGAATCCCCGCTTCAATAAGAAACCAAATTGGATTACTCAAAGTCAAAAGGAAACATTTCAATTGTTTTCTGATACTTTTTCGGTCTTAACTTTACTTTAAGGGCACTAATGGTTCTGATTCCAATACTATAAGAGTTTGGGCATCAATGCATCAATTGGGCTGTCCTTCGAACTCAAAAAACCAGGACACACACACACAATGGAGAAACCATTTCAATGTGACACTTGAGCACAAGGTATTAGCCAATTTGTTTACTACTGAAAACAGTAAAAATAAAGAGACATAGACTTACTTCCTCCTTGAAGAATCATATACAATTTAGACTCATAGTGAAGCTGTGGATGCTTGGTCTTCACAGGTTCCTGGAAATTTTTCAGCGGCAGCAGATGATGGTTAAGAATTAAAAACAAAGAATATCACAAGCAGACTAATATCATTAACTGATATGAGAAACTTCTCAAAACACGGCAAAAGAAAGAGTATGATGAACAATCTAAGATAAAGTGCAACAATGTTAACCACAGTATGCATCCATATGGAGATAATTTGGCATTTCACATGTCACGCAATCAATCAAGTCATCTTAATGATTTCTTGCAAACCTTCAGTACTGCTCCCGCTATTGTCCCAAAGTTGACAAAAGAGAGTAAGAGAGAGAGAGAGATCTTATTTACTCCAGCAATAAAATATATCTCAAATCTAATGCATCCTTATTGGAACACCCATAGCATCCATAAAAGAATATAGGAAGCTTCATCTTCAGAAGTGACAATGTCTACAACATGGGAATTCTAAAACACCACCATGGACACACAAAAATGATATAGACCAAAATACATGTTCCACAGAGTAAATCAAGGTAGTTTGATCATATACAAACATCTAAGATACTAAAAATGCAATTAGAAACAGGAACACAATGATCAATATCTATAAATTTATGAAAAAAATTCAATAATTAATCATTTTGCCCGTTCCAGACAGAAAAAAAGGGGTTAAAAACTTCAAGATAACTCAACATACCAGCTTGACAGCCACCTCCTCCCCAGTTTGTACATTAACAGCTGACACAAAAAAGAGAATGAATATGTCAACAAACAATATAAGACAATGCCACAAAAAGGAAGATTACAATAAACAAATATTTCAAAAAGGAACATACCTATATAAAGCTCCCCAAAAGACCCACTCCCAATTTTCCTTCCAAGTTTAAACTTCCCAGCAATCACATGATCCATCGTGAAATGCCCTTCCAATACACCTATACCCAGTAACTTTAACAAGCCTTTTTGCTCAGATTTGTGCCCAATTCAGCACCTAATTGTGCATAAAGGGGTCCAGCAGGTCAAAAATTCCAAGCTTTGTTCGAGAATCCACTCAAATCCAATGAGATTCCCAACCTATTCGTCCGATTAGCCGATGAAACGGAGCTAATATGGTGTAAATCCAGAACAAAGGCAAATAAAAAAGGAGCCAAATTTACACAAATTGTAACGCCCCCAACAATTAAAATGAAATTTTTATTATTCACAACCTTCTCCAGCTACATTACTTTGTCACAAATGACCCAAATCAATCACCCCAGACCACCGATTGAAGCCCTAATTTCCAGAGAACTTGACCGCATTGACCCCCAGAAAACAAAATGCTAATGGGTAATTCCAAAAAACAAAAAAAAATGATTTTTTTATTTAAAAAACAAAAAAAATATGCAAAGAAAGAACAGAGAGAGAGAGAGAGATTGAGGAGGGTATGCTTCACCAGGTAGGAAGAAGAGTAATTCCACAAATCAAAAAGTTTGGACTTGGGGGGCAGAGAGAGAGAGAGAGAGATGAGATGGGAAACGCTGGCAGGAGATTATAGTAATCGTTGGTGTGTTTTGGCTGTATTTTAAACTACTTATTTTATTTAAATTATTCTTTGTTTTTCTATTTTCGTTTTTTTTATTTTTCTTTTCGGTGAACTGTTTCCAAAATCGAGAACTTTGAAGAACACATATGATATTTGTACACCCAATCAAAAAAAAACATATTTTTTGTACAACTAAATGGGAAACCAACTTTCCGCCACTATTTTGTTTGGTAACACAATTCACGTACATGATTAAGTGTTAAATTTATTTAATTAAAATATAAGGTATTGTAACTTGTTAATCATTAATCGAATTTTATTAATCATAATTTTAAATATTATTAATTATGAATTTTAAGTGTTTAAAATTAAACACTTAAAATTCATAATTAATAATTTTTAAAATTATAGTTAATAAAATTTAGTTGATTGTTAATGAATTATTATAACATATTAATATAAACACTTTATTAATGAGGTGCGTGAAATGTGTTAACAAAATAGTTATGGACTATTGTCCTTGTCCGTATGGTTGGTTGAAGAGTTAAGAATATGACAAGACGAGAGGGGTTAACCGATACCTTCTCTGTTTGCCCTTACGTATTGGTAATTTGGTAGTCAAACTGCTTCCCTTCTTTTCTTTTTCTTTTATTAATTTATTATTACTTTTCTTTATTTTGTTTTCTTTCTATTTTGTACATATTTTATTATTACTCCTTTATTTAGCTATTGTTTTTATTTTACTTTTATGTTAAGTACATATTTGTTAATATTTTTTTATAAAAAAATAAATTCTCAAGTTGTTAAAATATTAAACTTCAACATGAATTAATTAATCCGTCAGAAAAATAAAATAATTAATTAAAACAAAGACTTCTTTATATTACTTTAAACAAAATATCACTTTGTATGTTGATAAAATTGTTTTTTTTTAAATTCGCTAAAACTGAAGGGAGAGGGGGGAAGTGGAACGGTACGGGTTCAAATCCTACTCTCAGCTTCCACATAGCTCTTACGTGTGTTTTACCACCAGGCTACGCTCTCGAGACAAGTGACTTGAATAGTTTGCATAAATTTCATCGTCAATATTATGTTAAAACAAAATTTAAAAATTGATTGTAAGATTTTTCTTAAAAAATACCAATGGCTTTATGCTCTATATTTAAATAATCAAAGTAAAGAATACTGATCCATAATTACTATAATTACAAAACCAACCCCTTAATTAAAAATATGTACCTTTTAGGCTTTTATCATATTATAAAACAAAATAAAACCAATGGCATGTAAAATTTATGCTATTTTTTTGCATAATTTTTGAGGTGCTATAGACGAATATTTATCATGTATTTATCATAAATCTTTAAAACGAGTAAAGATTTTATCCATTTATCAAAAGAAATGGAGATCTCTATTACTAAAATTTTGGATGTATAAATGCACATATTATTAAAATAGTGACATAAATTTTGTATTTATGTGCATTTATACACCAAAAACTTTAGTAATGGAGATTTTCATTTCTTTTGAGAAATTGAGAGGATCTATACTCCTTTAAAATACACTCTCCACCTCAAATGAGTTGATGTTAATTAGTGATAAGGTCTATCGCGCTGTTGTTATTATTATTATTATTATTATTATTATTATTATTATTGTTATTGTTATCGTTATTATTATCACAAAACATATTTATAACCGTAGAAGACATATTTATAAATAAGTAAAACATTTCATCATTAATCAAAACAAAAAAGTTAACATTTTTTTTTACGCAAAAAGTTAACGTGTGTTGAAAACAATTTTATGCAACGCGGAATCAAACATATAGTAATTTCTCTTGTGATGAAAAAAGGGAACCTATCAAAAGTTTGATATAATGATATTTCCATGGATGTGCCACGAGTGCATAAAATCTACAACCGTGTTATGTATACATGGGATAATTTAATTGAGTAAAAGTGCTGATAATTGCAAGACCAAAAAGGTCATCATAGCTAACATAAGAGTAACGCGCGATCGATCAATTATAATTATAAATCCTCTATTTCGCCCTAGAAAAGCTCGATAATAATTAATGAATTGGCCGATACAAAAAAATAAATAAATGAATAAGGCTTATTACCATAATGATGATGGCCTTTACCATTAGCTAGAAATAGAATCACTATTTGCAATTGCAAAGAAATGAAAAAAAAAAAGTATTTTGAGCTTTTGATCTATACAATGATACGAAACTTGTAATGGGCTTCTATGAATTAAAAATTTGATGTTCAAAATTTCATACCAAATATTTTTTAAAAAAAAAATTTAAATAAATTATAAATAAAAGTTTTAAGAAAAATATATTTATTTTTTTCTCAAATTATTAATTACTTTCAATAAAAGCATGCAAGGATGACCAATTAACAGTTTTGCAGGTCTAACCAGTGATTTCAATGTAGCGAAAAAAATTTCCTTATATGCTTCCTTTTATTAAAACTATGATGACACATAATGATATGGTTATTTTTTTCTATATTTTAAATAAAAGTGATTGAAATGTATTTTTCCATCTAAAAAAAGGTGATTCACTGACCAATCATATAGAGCCAGCATATAAAGTTGTTGATTCACTAACCAAACCAATATCTGCAACTGTGCCAAGATGGAATCCTAGATATCTTTTTTCCCACGTACCTTGGTTTATGAAAAAATCTACCACTTTTATATGGTTAATAAATGAAGCTTAGGCGGTTGAGTTAGTCAATATATATTTTGTTATTTTCCTCCATTTGCAAAATCTGTTGTTTAATTTCCCCCCTATTTTTGTGTACGGTTTGGAATCTCAGCTATAAATGGCCGAAACCAATAATGCATAATACTATGTCCAATTTACGTACATACTTATTTTGTCCCTTTCTCTTACTTAACATCCTCCAATTCCTTAAAGTAATTATATTCTTGTGACTTCTCTTCTAAGTTAGTTCATTCGGTCAGAGAAGATATAGTTTTTGCCTTTACAAGGACTTGACCCTTTCCAATTTTTGAACGAGGAATGTCATAATGTTGGGACAAGGCACTAAATTAAATCAGTGTGTGCCTAAATTTAAGTAAGATTTTGGGACCATCAGAAGAGAATATATTCTAGTATTTTACTATTTCCATGTTTGGTCATGCATGTAGTTAAATTAACAAGGATCGTCCAACAAGCAGAAGGAAATTAGAAAGAATCTAGTCCCTTATGAAACTAGAAGACGAAAAAGCTCACACAATAAACTTTTGTCTAGACTATTGTAGGTTGACAAAAGCGCGAGGCAAATTTGTGTAAAAACTAGAAAATACAAATCGCTTAGTATTAAATAAGTTCCAAATGTATTCTCTTGGCAAAAGTAGAATGAAGCACTAAAAATGTTTACTTCAACTCTCGTCTTACATATGGTGTGTCTTTCCTGATCTAAATTTTTATTTTTCAAAAAACGAAAAATGTTTACCCCAACATGCTATAGTTTGTATGAAAATATTATGGTACAAATTTGAAAAATATAAAGGAGGTTGGGTTTTAAGTTTTTTTTTTATTTTAAGATAATAAAACTAAAAATAAATTAAAATCAGACGGATCCTTTTGTAACTTTTTATGCATAGCGGTTTTTGAGCTCATTATCATTTCCCATAATATTATTGTTTATTCCCTAAAAATTTTGAAATTATAAAAAATAAGAAAAATAAAATATGAGGAAAAGAGCAAGGCATGGTGTTGAAGAATAAGTTGGAAAATAATATGTGGATGACAATTGGGGGAGTGTTTAGGAATTCATTTGGTGAGTGGCTGTTGGGATTCTCTGGTTTTTATGGGACCGGTACCAATTTGAAGGATGAACTGTTGGTTATCCTTCATGGCCTTGAAGTTGCTTGGAATGTGGTTTCACTTCTTTATTGTGTGAATCTGATTGCAAATCAGTCTTAGAGATGATTGCAGCACGGGTCACTCACACCCATCCTTGTGCCCCTTTGATTAAACAGGTCCAACAACTCGTGTCTGATAGATGGCAACTCTCATTTCAACACACCTTGAGGGATGGGAATGAATGTGTTGATTGGGAGGCTAAGGAGGCAGCTTCCTCTGATGTTTCTCTGATGGTTTGGCAGTAGTGTCCTTCACAACTCCAAGTCATTCTTCTGGCAGATGTTGTTGGAGTGCATAGGACTAGAGATTAGCTTGTTCCTCTTCCTTTGATTCTATTGTTTTTCTATTCTTCAGTCTGATAAAAAATATATGTTGGAGGAGAGGGTTTTCGTGACTTTGCATTCGTCGTATCGAATCTGCTAGTGAAATGAGCTATTTTAACAAATATATATACTTTGGTTAAGCAAGTTTATAAGTTACTTAAATGAGCTATAAGCTAGCTTACTAGTCTTGTCAAACAGACGTAAATGCTCCATCTTTCGCATTTTCTTCCTCAATAACCCCAACCACCAGCCAAGTAGTTGTCACTTGCCACCTAAATGTTGTCGTCCAAGTGTTCCTATCACTAGGCTACGTTTGGGATAATATAATGCCCCAACAACAATGGTTTGACACAGAACTGTTATAGTTTGAGGAAAAACATTTCACGGACATTGTGTTGCGATTTTGTCCCATCGCCGCCATGGAATTATAAGATTTCAGTAGATGTTATGCGTGCAACCGCAACTTAAATATCTTGTGTAACCTTGGATAGCAGTTCATAGTCGGAACTGTTGCCTTTGTTTTGTAATGTTGTAGTAGTTAACAAATGGAACCACCATGTGTATTTGTCAATGTGGAGTTTCCTGAAGGTATTTTCTTTCAATGTTTTAAGTGACTATGCGTTCCCAAGAGACAAGTTAGGTTTTCAAGTTTCAAATGTTCTTTATTTTCAAATTTCACTCTCAAGCTCTCTCTTGTTTGCTCTCACTCTCCCAACTTCTTTGTTCTCGCTCTTGCTGTCTCTTCTTTGCCCTTGGTTTCACTCCTTCTATGAATGCTTGCAATGTGGCTTAACATATCTCAGGTTATCTCTTAAGATTAGTTTCATGTTTCTTAGTTATTATCATGATTTGCTTTCTGATTTCTCTATTTATTTAGGTTTTAGGGTCTTGTATTAGTATAAATAAGGGTTAGTGCTTAGTTTTTTGTATCAACATAATCATATTTCAAAAGTCTCTCTATTTCCTCTTCTCCTTCATTATCTAAAACTCATAACTTCAACAAACAATATTTGATATGAAGACGAGAGAATGAAAGAAGATTACATAATTGAGTGGCATAAGAATTATTTTTCTTTTATTTTAAGACTATATATAAACTACTACACATGGCTAGTTTGAATAACGAATAATTTAAATAACGGCTAGTACATAACAATTAGTTTACCAATTACCAAAGGGAGCAATCAACGAGTTCGATGGAAGCCTTCAGAAAACTCTAAAAAAGCACTAGAGAGTGGGATTGAGAGAAACCCTCCTAGAGAGAGAGAGTGTGGAGATGGCAATGTAAATTCAAGAAATTAAAAGATTTAATAATAATAATAATAATAATAATAATAATAATAATAATAATATTAATAATAATTTACATAAATATTATGATTTAAAGTGAATAACCTATTGAAATGGTCCGCTAAAAGCCGTCAAATGTCTTATGGTAAATGATTAAAAAAGGACCAGCGCGATCAAACGAGGTCACTTCCATAGCATTTGTACAGATTGAGAGAGACATGCCTATGTGATTATCTCATTCTCTACCATGGTGCAAGATAAACTTTTTTTTAACGGTGCAAGATAAAGTGAACTAAAAGAAAAGCACAAGAAACTCGGTGTTTTCAGAGTCTATTAACGTAACTGTTCCAGGCAAGGAATGTAGAACTGGTCAGAGTCATTGAGATCGTCGCGTACGATGATAATGACGACGGAGAACGGTAGTGGGGTACCTGCAAAAGGTACTCCTGTGACATCCTGATTTTAAATGAATCTTAAATAATTTTTTAGAATGATGATTAAATAATAGTTGAATATTAAAAACCTAGTTAGAATTAAATTAGACTTAAAAATGATTCATAAGAGACCTAGAATATCCTAGAATAGTATGGAACACCCTAGAATCTCTTAGAAGGGCAAAAACGGAACATTGTTGTTTAAGGATCGTCACGACGCGACGAAGATTATAAAGGAAATCATCGCGACGCGATATATGTCGGTAGATAAGTCGGTGATCATGTTGATCCAGTGCGTGACACGTGTCTTCATCGCGACGCGATGGGAGACTGTGCCTGTGGCCATCGCGACGTGATGGAGCCAATTTTTGCCTATAAATAGAGCTCGCCTTTCCCCATTCAGCAAGTGTATCCATTTGGTCACTTGGAGTACAAGGGAAGCTCGGGGAGAAGGAAGAGCGATAGGACACGAGCAGAAGCGAGCGGCAACAATCTTCTAAGCCAGGTAAGAGGGAAGATACCTTAATCTTTAGGGAAAATATGTAGTAGAGTAAGACTGTTAGCATGAGTAGGGTTCCTTAGCCCTACTAGGAGTTGGTAGTAGCAACACCTCAGGAGAGGGGTTGTGGTGTACGGTGGCTAAAGATAGTCAATGTATGCCTATCAACCAACATAGGCTGTGTTTATTTGGTTAATTTATGAGATTAGTAGACAGTCGCTTATGCGACGCTAGAAGTAATTTATATGCTGTTAAATATGATAAATGATGGTTAATAATATTCTGATATATGTCTGACATTTTTGTGATAATTGTATGTGATGCATGTGAGTTTTAGGTCTGATGCATGGTCTTAGAGTCAAGGGTGACGCTCTTTAGATAGAGGTTTGCGAATCCCTAGATAGTAATAGCAAGTATTACCATCAGTGCCCTGTTATTAGTGGTGATAGCCGGGTCAGTGTACCCGAGGTTGGAGTACCTGAGGAACAGACGGAGTGGTGTTGAGATAGTTGGTTTGAGAGAATGGTTCTTGGCCAAGACCTTGAGAGAATGGTTCTCGGTCTTTCCGACGAGTCTCTCCACGTATGTGGACCTAAGGTACGGGTTAGTTTGGAGTTAGTCGGTGGCCTTGAGGGTATGTGTACTCGGTCATCCAGACAAATCTCCAGGACTCCACGTCTGTCAGGTGGACAATCTTGGTCATTCCTGTTATGGGAATGACGTCCTTGTGCACGAGACGGTACCTTACTCTGTTAATTGGATATGGTAGTATTGGATGTCATAACCGATAATCAGAGATGGTAGCGTATCAGAATATATTCCCGGGATAACCAACTTATGTTTTATTCTATGCCCTAAGACTGGCGGTCGGTCTAGCGAGTAGGGCGTTAATGGCCTGCAATGTTCAGCAATGGTCTGGGTCTGTAAGGCCGGTGATCAGCCTGAAAGACCAGTGACGTATGTCAGTCTGTGATCTGAGACCGTGTGGTCGAGTTGTCAGTATGACGTGGTCTGTAACTGTATTTTCAAGAGTCTAGACGTGAAGTGAGTTACGGTTGTGATGTTTTGATTGTACTGTTGTTCTGTGCATGGTAACAGTGCCTCTGCTATATTGTTTTCCTAGTTGGAGGAGATTATTAGATATCTTAACCCTATGTTTTTCTGGTGTGTTTTTATTACATGATAATAAACAGCGGACGAACAAGAACAACTTGTATTAGCATCTTGGGGAGTCTACGGGAAGTTTGCTTAGAGCAGAAGTTGGTTACTTATGTCACGGCCAATGTATCTCATGACACCCATGAGGGTGTAGGATTTTATTTTGTACTTATGTAACATTTTGTATACCCTAGTAAGTAATAAATATGTTTGTTTGTCATAATTGTGAACTACTTTTTAAATAAATAAAGTAAAGGCCATGTTTTAGCGGGATGCTACAACTCTGACGCTCAAGTTAGTATGGTTCTGATGAGGTCAATATGATGTAATAAATGCTTACCTTATTCATGGCCCCTCTTTATATATGACTCCTTTTAGGGTTTGGAGTAAATGGACGGTGATCGGGTGACTAAGTCTCTTATGATATGTTGTGAGCCATTAATTAAATCGACAGTCTCAGTTCGGTAGCGTAGAAGCAACGCGAATTAGGGACCGTTGATGAATCGGACGTTCCAGATCGGTAACGATTGATTGGTTGTGATCAGCTAGCGGTGTTGGGCCATGAAGGTGGTTTTTCGGAGGAGTTGGCTTTGGCCCAGTCCGGAATAGTTGCCCCCTAAGTCGATGTTCGAGTGCTGGAGGAGTTCGACTGAAGCGATGTTTGTTTAGGTTATGACTTCTGTTTAAATGATAGTCCAGTGGATTTCGGATAAGATGTGCCATACCGAAGTGTGTCTTCTAACATGTCACCGAAGTGTAACTTCGGGTGTACTATTGGAGCGCATTCAGGATGCGTCCCGAAGTATGACTTCGGAAAAATTATTATCGTACACGACAGGCATCGCTATTTGGTGACAGTTTCTAGGGTCTTCATGTTAGAAACCCTAATCGACGCGTCACTTCAATCGTTTCAAATCGAAAGGGTGGCCTCGTTTCGCGCACAGGCAGCGTGTCAATCCTTCAATCGAGGTGACGCTTGGATTATCGCGCCATTTAATGCAAGTAATCATTACTTTGGCTCTATAAATTCAGAAGAGAAGGTTCATTTGGCCTTTTGGTTGCCATTTCTCCCTTTGTGCGTTCTAAGTTCTGCGAAGGTTTTGGATCATCTCCTCTGCTTCTTTGTTGTCACGCCTGCATTTGTGGTCTCTCGATCTCAACATTCAAGGTATGTCTCCTCTTTCCTTGTTTACTTCTTTCGTTGGTTTCTGGGTATGGCCACCGTGCTAGTTGGGCAAGGTTCCCTTCTTCTGTGGGTGACCCACCGTCTGTAGGAGTTTTACCAAGTTATTGTCTTTTTAAATTTCGTGGTGAGGAAAGAGTGTTTCTGGAACGGTTATGGGTTTTCCGGTAACAATCATGAGTTTTCCGGTGAGATTGATGAGTTTTCCAGAGAGAGCCATGAATTTTCCGGTGAGAGTTGATGTTAGACTGTTGGTTTAAAGAGTGTCTAAGAGGTCCTTTCTTTCGGCAAGTCGGTGATGGGAAAACCAAAGGATCCCAAGGGTAAGAGAGGATACTCGGACCCGACCAATGCTGACTGTTACTCATGGGTGGCAGATGATGTTTTGTGTGCCCAGTCGGTGTTCAGCAACGAGAAAACATTGGCCGAATTCCTGTCATATTTGGACATCGGCCAAGGCAAAGGAGATCTGAGCAACTGGGAAGTGATATCTCCGGGTGGCAATGATCGGATCTGCGTGGAGGCTGTTGAGGATGAAGACTTCTTCCTGCCCAGGCACAAGATATACTTCACCGAACTAGGAGTTCGGTTACCATTCACTGACTTCCAACTCAAAGTTCTAAATCATTTGCGGGTCACCCCTTCTCAGCTTCACCCTAACGCGTGTGCGTTCATCAGGAGTTTCGAGTTAGTTTATACTCACCTCGACATCCCAGTTCTCGCAAGCGTGTTCTTCTACTTCTTCTCTCCCCTCCGATTATCAGAAAAAAGTGGCGCACCGCAGGGGTGGTTGTCCTTGATGCCGAAGATAAGGCTCATCGAAGCGTACAACGACTCTGTTCGAGGTTTTAAGCACGCGTACTTCTTCTTGAAGCCCTTGAATTAGTCGTCCAAGAAATGTCTCATCAGGAAGAAGATAAAGGGGGTATAGAGGAATTGGTTCAACCTTACTGGAGTCAGGACCATTTCCTTGTCGAACGTAAAAAGTTCGGTACCCCCGAAAATGCATTGGACGACCAGGGTATTGAGTGTGTGAATAAACTGACGGAATTTGTAAAGGGGTTTGCTCCCGAAGTCAGGGAAATTCTGTTAGGTCAAAAAATACACCTGTTACGTGAGTAGTCGGGTGTTGATGAGCTACACTTCGGAGGTTGAGGCCAAGGAGTGTTTAGGTAATTTGTACACTGTACGCGCTCTTGTTTCTTAGTCAAATCGTGGTTTTTGACACTTTGTCTTTTTGTTTTCAGGTGCAATGGCAGATATCGAAGCTCTGAACAAATTTCTTTCCAAAAAGAAGAAAGCTATTTCGGGAGGTACTTCGTCGACAGGAGTTTTGGCAAGCTCTTCGGTGGGTTCACCCTCGTCGGCAGTGGATGTCTCTTCGTCTCCTGCTTCTCATCGTGCTCCAACCCCGACCTCGGATCATGCCGAAGACCTAGATCTCGAAGAGATTCAGGCTCCAATCCCCCCAAGGTGAGAAAAGCACAGATGTCGACATCGAACAGAGTGTTCCCCCTTTGAAACGGCAAAGTAGAGACACCAGGAAGAAACAAATTCGCTTGGAGAGGGTTACTGGCAGTGGCGACTTCTCCGGGAGAGATGGTCCCGCGGTGTGGACTCACAACAATGCTCTCTCTTCGGAGGAACTGCGCCATTACACTTCGGCTGCAGACAAGGTATACTTGTCGGACTTATCTAGTTCGGCTCGTGAGGATTCAGTGTTGGAGTGTTCTAGCTGGATGGTTCGAAGACTGAACCTCCTGGTGCATACCGTCGAGCGCAATGCCGCTCTGGAGAGGGAGAACTCGGAGTTCCAGAAGTCAGTGGATAAGGTTAAGGCTCGTGCGGAAGAGCTACAAAAAAAGGAGGCCAAAATGACAGACCTCGAAAACACACTCCAAGACCGTATGGACAAGCTGGACAATGCAAGGAAGGAGGTGGCCAAGCTGGCTCAGAAAGTCCTGGACCTTGCTAAAGAGCGTGATCAGTTGATATCCGACAAAAAGTCTTTTCAAACTGAAAAAGATGAAGAAAAAGAGAAGTTTCAAAAGGACCTGAAAGAGGCTAGGACAGCTCTTACTTTGGCCAATGTGGAAACTGAAAAGTGGAAAAAAAAATGCTGGTGAGTTCGAGAATCAATAGTTTGAGAACGTTGTTGGCCTGCTCTATCCGACCATTGACGTCGACATTTCCCGGTTATTCAGTAGGGGCGTTGTCGATGAAAATCTGATCGTCGATCCCAAGACCATGGAAGTTCTTTATGAGGCAGTGCCTACATCGGAGAGGAATGTGGCGCCAACATCGGAAGCCATGGAGAAGAGTGTCGGGGAGCTTGACTAAAGACCTAGTATGCCAGGGTTTATTGTAACTTGTCCCATTTTTTTTTGAACAATTTGTACTTTAGAGTGGAAACTCTTCGGAGTCTTATTTGGTAATCGACAACTTGCTTTTCTTAACTCATGTCAAGTTTTTCTTGCAACGTTTGCTGCAATTTTTTTTTGTGCGCGTTTCTTGGAGTTGGTTCCGATTTCGTTTTATCGGAGTTGGTGCCGATTTGGTTTCGGAGGGTCCGATTTGGTTTTGGAGGGTTCCGAATTCGTGTTTTCGGAGTTGAATCCGATTTTCATTCTCTCGGAGCCAGATCCGATTTGGTTTCTCGGAGGGTCCATCCCAGCCAAGGGATGGTCCTCCTCTGCCCCGATCTTAGGGAGTTCATTCTCTTTGATAGGTGAACGCTATTTCGGCGTGAGCAGTCCTGCCGCGTGTTCCTCGGATGCTGCTTTCGAGGATCTTTGGGAGCGTCATTTACGCTCCAAGTTCCTTCGAAGCGTGTACTGGGAGTGGAAAGATTCGGCGTCGTTTGCTAAAAACGATGTTGTCGATAATCCTTGGGGATAATGAGAACTTCCCATAAATCTTTCGAAGCGCGTGTCGAGGTATAGAGTTCGGCATTTGTCGGCTTGTTAACTGACCCTCCTTTCTCTCCTCCTAACACAAGAAATAACATTAGAAGTGTAACTTGTACGTAACTTGCATTAGAAATTGATGTCAAATTACAATTTGAAGGAAAACTGTAAATGATTTAATCAGACTTCGACATGGGATAGTTCAAAGTTGTTCAGAACATAAGCGACTAGACGTGGCGGGATACTGTCAATGATTAAGCCTGGTCGTAGAAACTAGACTCAACTGTAGTACTTCCGAAGCTTCGTCGCATTCCAAGTTCGGGCGATGGCCCTTCCTTGGAGATCTTTGAGGTAATAGGCTTTTGTCCCGGTCTTTAAAGTGACTCAGTAAAGTCCTTCCCAATTCGGAGCTAGCTTCCCTTGCGTGGTGTTCTTTAAACCGACATCCGCTCTTCAGAGGACGAGGACTCTGACGGCGAAGTCTCGCGGAATCACGCGCTAGTTGTATCTTGCAGCTATACGTTGCTTAAAAGTGGCTTCATTCAGGGCTGCGATCTCCCGATTTTCCTCTAAGAGGTCTAGCTCTTCTCGGAGATATTGGTAGTTCATCCTCGGTTCTGGTGGGTGTAGGGTTCTCCAACTCAATTCACTGACTTCGACCGGAATCACTGTTTTCGACCCGTAGGTTAGGCGAAAAGGTGTTTCTCCTGTCGATGAATGCAGAGTTGTCCTGTAAGCCCACAGAACCTGAGGCAGTTCATCGACCTATCAGCCATTTGCTTCGGCGAGACGTCGTCGAAGACCACACAAGATTACGCGGTTTGCTGCTTCTGCCTGCCCGTTTGTCTGAGGGTGTTCAACCGAAGTGAAGTGGTGTTTCACATTGAGATCTGCAAGTGTTTTTTGAAATTGTTGGTCGGTGAACTGAATGCCGTTTTCGGTCACCACGACTTCGGGAATACCGAACCTGGTTAGGATTTGAGAATTGAAGAATTTGGTTAAGTTTTTTGCAGTTATTTTCGCAAGAGGTTAGGCTTCCACCCACTTCGTAAAGTAATCTACTGCCATCGCTAAGAACTTGATCTGCCCAGGAGCCAGAGGGAATGGGCCCAGAATATCGATCTTCCACCAGGCGAATGGCCATGGAGATGATAGGGTAGTCAGTTTGGCAGGAGGTGCGACGTAGACATCGGCATACTTCTGGCACTTGTCACATTTTTTCACATACTCCTTGGCGTCGAGTTCCATCACCGGCCAATAGTAACTTGCTCTTAATGTTTTCTTTGCCAATGCTCTTCCGGCCAAGTGCTGTCCACAAATACCTTCGTGGATTTCGGCCAACACATACTGTGCTTCCGAGGTGTCGAGACACTTCAGTAGGGGTATGGAGAAACCCCTTGGGTATAATCTTCTTTAGATAACGGAAAATGAGCATGCCCTTTTGCGGAGCTTGGATGCTTTTTCGGATCTGTTGGCACTTCCCCAATAGAGCAGCTTCAAGATTGGTGTCATCCAGGAATCTCCGAAGTCTATGTTTGAAATTGACAAGCTATGCACATAAGTCTCGGTGGCGACCTTTGGTGATTCAATTTGGGCTTCAGAAGAGTTTTCGGCCAAAGAGTCCTGGACACTTGGAGCGGTCAACGTCTCCTGGATTACTGACCGGTGTGAGGTTGGCACCCTTGTACTTGCGAGCTTAGAAAGAACGTTGGCTCGTACGTTTGCTCCCTTGGCACATGTATTATCTCAGCTTGAAGGAACCGTCTCATTAATGTCTTGACCTGGGCGAGGTGTTTCTGTAGTAACAGATCGTTAGCTTGGTAACTGCCATTGACTTGTGAGACGACGAGTTGCGAGTCGGAATGAACGACAACACGTGCCGCACCAAGTTTGTTAGCAAATGTGAGTCCGGCAATGCATGCCTTGTATTCGGCCTGCTTGTTTAAGGCCGGAAAGGAAAATGCCAGTGAGTACTCGACGAGCAAGCCATCCTCATTCTCAAGGATTAAACCGGCTCCACTTCCCTTTGGGTTATAAGACCCATCAACAAAAACTATCCATTTTCATGTTGGCGAAGATGGCGATTTCAGAGTGAGCTCTGCTACGAAGTCTGCGAGTGATTGTGCCTTAACCGCCTTTCTTAGTTCATAGCTGACATCGAACTCAGAAAGCTCAATGGACCACTTAATCATGCGACCTACGAGATCGGGTCGGTACAGTATTTGTTTAATCAGCTGGTCGGTCCTGACCATGGTGCGGTGTGAAAGGAAGTATTGGCGAAATCTTCGTGCCGATACGACGAGAGCTAGAGCCACTTTCCCGACTCCCTGATACCTCAGTTCGGGTCCCTGGAGGGCCTTGCTGATAAAATATACCGGTTTTTATCCGTTGATGTCTTTCCTTACCAGGACGGCGCTCAAGGCCTCTTCGGTCACAGACAAATAAAGATACAGTGTCTCCCCTTCCTGGGACCTATTCAAGACCGGTGGAATGGAGAGGATCTCTTTCAACCGGGTAAACGCTTCTTGGCATTTCGAGGTCCATTGGAAAGGGACTTCTTTCTTCAGCGACTTGAAGAAAGGGAGTGCTCGCTGTGCCGAGGTTGATATGAACCTGGTTAGCGCTGCCATCATCCCAGTCAATCGTTGTATGTCCTTTTTCGAGGTCGGTTCCTTCATTTCGGTGATTGCTCGACATTTGTCTGGATTGGCTTCAATTCCTCTTTCGGTCAGATAAAATCCGAGGAATTTCCTGCCCTCACACCGAAGGTGCACTTGTCTGGGTTCAAACACGTGTTGTTTTGCGAAGCTCAGAGAAAACTTCGGTGAGGTGGGTGACATGGTCTTCGTCCTAGATGGTTTTGACAATCATATCGTCCATGTAGACCTCGAGTAATCTCCCGATTTTTTTCTGGAAGACCTTGTTCATCATTCTTTGGTATGTGGCGCCCGCATTCTTCAGGCCAACAGGCATGACTTTGTAACAATAGTTTGCACCTTCGGTCATAAAGGTCGTCTTCCCTTGATCGGGTTCATACATCGGTATCTGGTTATAGCCCGAATAGGCGTCCATGAAGGATAGAAACTGAAAACCAGATGAATTGTCGACGAGCTTGTCGATATTGGGTAGCGAGTAAGTGTCTTTCGGGCACGCTTTCTTGAGGTCGGTACAGTCCACACACATCCTCCACTTCCCGTTTAACTTCTTCACAAGCACCACATTTGATAACCAGGTTGTATACTTTGCTTCCATTACAAAATTAGCCTTGATTAGGTCTGACACGGCTTTCTCGACTGCTTGAGCTTTTTCGGGGGACTATCGGCATCGCCTTTGCGCGACCCATCATGCTAATGGACGTTGTTCTGGAGGAACTTGATCAAACGTGCTCTCATCGTTTCGGGGAGGTCGTCCCCTACTTTCGTCGTTCGCGAAGGATCCTTCCCGATCTGGACGTGGGAGGATTCGCCATCGGGAACTGGTCTCTCAATTTTCTTTGCGAGCTCTTTAGCCAGCGGATTGCCGATATCTTTGGTCTTGACCTTGACGTCCTCGGCCCCGAAACAGGGGTCGACATCTGTTAGCATCACGCCGTGTCCAGATAACGATTGTCTCTCGGTTGTCGAGATCCTCCCTACCCGATCAACCTGAGTCCTTTTGAGACTTATCTCGAAACATCTCCTCGCGGCCTCTAGGTCCCCGTTCAGGGTGACAATCTCGCCACTGGCAACGTGAAACCTCATCTTCAAATGGATTGTCGAAGTCACTGCCCCGAGGGCAGCAAAGGTAGGTCTACCGAGGATATAGTCGTAGTCGTAGTCGCATGGGAGAACTAAAAAATTTACCTTTATGGTTTTTGACTTCGGATAAGTGCCAAAGGTTACCATTAATTTGATATAACCCATCAGAGTCATCTTGGCTCCGTTAAAACCTTGCAAATCCATTCCCTCATAGGGTGTGAGGAGGTCCTTTGAAAGTTTAAGCGTGTTAAATAGTCCTATGTACATAACATCGACGAAACTTCCCTGGTGGACGAGGATCCTCCTGACGTCAGCATTCGCCATCATTTCCCGGATTAAGAGGGGAATGTCCTTATTGGGCTCTCCTCCTATTAAGTCTTCATCATAGAAAGCAAGCGATGGTCTACTTGACTTCGGATAATTGAGGGGAGGGTAACTGGAATTAACAGCAGCTACTGCGATGTCTTTAAATTTTCTTTTCTCAGTCTTGATGGACGGTCCGCCTGGTTTACTAGGTCCTCCAGTGATGACCATGGCAATTGTTGTGGTCTGGGTTTGATCTTCTTCGTCATCAACCCTTCGCTTGGCGTCTCGACTTGTGGATGCATCGTGAATAGGGATGGCAATGGGGCTCCACGGGTGCGGGTAGTAGCCACCCGCCACCCCCTCGCGGAATGAAAATCCGCCCTGTGCCCGCCCGTAACCCGCACGGGTATCCACGGGTGATTCACCCACATTGTCAATCTGAATTTGTGCTTCCAAATCTTGCCCATCAGCCATAGGAGGAGTAAAGGCTTGCTCCGTAGCCATTCTACAAATAAGAAAAAACAAGAAATGGGTAAGACACTGCTCTAAAAGGAACAGAATTTGGACCCCAATTTATAGGGGAGATATACAAATTATTACACAATATGGAGATCAGTAGCAAGAGAACGCTGCATGCAGTCCATACAAGATAAGAAAATGTTCAACAAGCTACAACTGATAGCATTATAGCTAGGTTATTGAATAAATTACAGAAATTATCCTGACTAGTGCATCATGTATGCTTGGCCCAGATCAACAGACCAACAAAGACATAAAGATACCCACAGATCAACACAAACAACACAGGCTCACAAAATCACAAGCGTGAAATAATTTGAACACAAACAACAAAAAGTGAAAGAAGTAACATACCCACAGATCATTCAAGAAGCGGAAGAAACGGAGGCCACGAAGAGAGGCCGCGGCGGAAGAGGCGGAGGCTGCGAACAGAGGCCGCGGCGGAAGAAGTGAAGGCCGCGAACAGATCTGGAAGTAGAAGGAGCGTAGCACCGCAAACAGAGGCGTGGAAGCAATCGGAAGCAGAGCGAAGCAGTGGAAAAAGTGGAGCATCGAACAGAGGCAGAGCACCGCGAACAGATCTGGAAGTAGAAGAAGCGGAGCACCGCGAACAGAGGCAGAGCGAAGCAGTGGAAGCACGAAGGAAGCGGAGGCTGGAAGCAGAGCAAGCAAAGGGAAGCGAGGGAGGACGGCAGCCTCAAGGCCGCGATCGCTTTTTTTTTCTTCAAGTCTTGCACTACGCCATCGTGAATGGTCATAAGGAAATTTTAGGAGAAAAATTAGGGTAAGTTGTATTTATATAGGTAAGGGTATATATGTAATTTTATAGTTACGGGTATCCGCGGGGCGGGTAGTATGAAACCCGCACCCACCCCGTTAATACACGGGGAGAAAAAAACCCGCCTCGTTACACCCGCGGGTACCCATTAAGTTACCCATTTCAAATCCGTGACGGATTTTACCCGCGGATACTCGCGGGTGCGGATTTTTTTGCCATCCCTAATCGTGAATGTGTGCAGCTGGAGACCTCGACCGCTTCCTTCCCGACTTCTCGCGGGTATACTTCTGCAGCTTACCTTGCCTTATCAGCTACTCTAGAGCTGTCAAAATAAGCCCAACCCGATGGGCTGGCCCAGCCCGCCCGATAAAAAAAGGTGGGCTGGGCCAGTAAAACCTTAGCCCAAAAAATTCTAGCCCAGCCCAGCCCGACCAGAAAATTTATTGGCCCATCATGGGCTGGCCCGTGATGGGCCCCGAATTACTTTTGAATTTTTTCCTAATTACATTTTTTAATTTTGTTACGTGAACCGAAGATTATGAACAGACTGGCCCATTATGTGTGAAATTATTTATCCATGGATTCTATATAGCTGTTAAACTGTATTAACATATCAATGTTATTTTTTTTCCCCAATTTTTTTGAATTTTTAATAAAAATCACAAAGACACGCAAAAACGATCTGTATAAAATGTCTTGGCTCTAAATTCTTTTGATTCAATAGAGGTGGCACATTTCTTTTTGACAAGAACAGAGGCTGCACATTTCATTCACGCATGGAATTGGAAGCTATGGTTTAACATTTCTCTGCGAGAGCACGAGAGGCGAGATCAGCCGTTTTATCGAGCACAATTAAATATAAATGTTCAAAATTAATTCTGTTGAGCACAAGTTCTTGGCCCATGGGCCAGCCCATTTAGCCCGTAGCCCGCATAGGGTTGGGTTGGGCTAGTAAAATAGGGGCCCGAATTAATTTTGGCCCAACCCAGCCCAGCCCGAATGAGCCGGGCCAGCCCGAATTGACAGCTATAAGCTACTCGACGACATCTTTTAATGGGAAACAATCTTCTGTATTGTGACCGTTACTGCGATGCCATCGGCAGTACTTTGTTTTGTCTGTATCCGACCTTTGTTTTATCCGGTTCGGGAGTTTGATCCCAGCGTCCTTGAACTCGGTGTGTAGACACTCTTCCAAGATGCGGGTCCACGAGGTGTTCAATGTTGTGTATTCGGTGTATTTAATTACCGAACTCTAGGAATCTTTCTCCTTTTTTGACTTGGACTCTTTGTGAGTTGATCCCTTCACTTGTGCTACTTCTCCATGGTCGGTTAGCATGCATTGTTCCTCATAGCCGATGAACCTTTCTGCATGGCGCAAGAGGTCGTTGTAATCAACCCCTGCTGGAGGAGGTACATGTCTTCTCGGATTTCTCTAGCCAGCATGGCCTTTTGGGTGAACCTCTCGATGTATTTTCTCAGGGACTCATTTTCTCCCTGTCGAATAGCAGCGAGGGTTGCTTCTGACTTGGGCTGAGGCCGAGAAGTGGTGAAATGGTAGGTGAACTTCCTGCTGAGTTCACCCCACGATCCAATGGAGTTCAGTTTCAGCCCCTGAAACCAAGCCAAAGCTATTTTTGACAGAGTCAGAGGGAACAACTTGCATTTAACTAGTCCTTTAGCATTCTGATATCTCATGATGGTATCGAAGCGTCCGATGTGCTCATCGGGATCCCCTGTTCCGTCATACAGCTCAAACTTCGGTGGCTTTTCGAGCGAATGAGGAATCGGGAACAGTGTGATCTCTTTGGTGAATGGTCCTGCCTGGAGCAGGTCGGCGTCGTCGTCTACCTCCTCGTGCAGTGAGGTGATGCATTTTCGTTAGAGGTCAACGATGTATACAGTGATCGGCACGAAGGTGATCTCCTCTGAGAGGGCGGAGAAGTGTTTCGCCTTCTGGTTAGTGACCGGTTCGTGGTTCTGCAGGCACGAGACGATCGGTAGTGCGTCTCCCTCCTCGGGGGAGATCGTTCACCTAGCCGCCTATGGAGCGGCGACCCAACGGTGCGGTGTCCTCCAGTGGTGGATCGGTGGAACTCTCCAGATCTAAGGTCCTCATGGTGTCTTTTTGTTTTGGACTTTCCAGATCTGGATGGTGACCTAGATCTTCGACGAGATCTTGGTTGCGTGACGGCGCGTGCGGAGATCTTAGCCTGTTGAGTCTCCATCCTAGCGATCCTGTGGTTTTGGTCTTCAATCATCTGAGTCTGCCTCTGGATGATCAAAATGATGTTCTCCAAAAGAGACGGATGGGCATCGATATGTGGCGGAGCCACCATAGCAATTGGCAGAACTTCGCCGTGTGGAAGTAGTGACAACAGAACTTCTTGCACGGTCATTGGGAGCATGACGGGTTCCGGTGTGACGGATACCAGCTGTCCATCAACCTGGGGTAACGGAGGATGAGATCCAGGGTTGTTCCTGGTAGACCGGTGGACTGGTTGTGACGGACCAGCCATTGTGTGATCGGAGAGATCTATAGCAGGGAATGATGCTCCCACTGTGGTCACAAATGTTCCGGGCAAGGAACGTAGAACTGGCCGGAGTCGTTGAGATCGCCGCGTGCGGTGGTAATGACGACGGAGAACGGTGGTAGGGTACCTGCAAAAGGCACTCTGACGCTCAAGTCAGTATAGTTCTGATGAGGTCAATATGATGTAATAAATGCGTACCTTATTCTTCATGGGCCCTCCTTATATATGACTCCTTTTAGGGTTTGGAGTAAATAGACGGTGATCAAGTGACTAAGTCTCTTATGATATGCTGTGAGCTGTTGATTAGATCGACAGTCCCAGTTCGGTAGTATAGAGCCAACGCGAATTAGGGACCATTGATGAATCGGGTGTTCCAGATCGGTAACGATTGATCGGTTGCGATCAGCTAGCGGTGTTGGGCCACGTAAGTGGTTTTTCGAAGGAGTGGGCTTTGGCCCAGTCCGGACAGTAACAAAGATAAAAAAATGCTATATCATAATATGTTGACTACCTTCAATCCACTTCAATGGGCTAAGTTCACTGCCTTTGTTAACATGGTCATCTTAACATAATGATGCCAATTATATGTCGGCACTGGCAGTAGGTCTTGACCATCGGTTACGACTTTGATACCATTCTACCCCCGGTGAGATAAATCAAGTCATTGGACGAAAATTTTAAGTAATTTGTGTAAGATTGTAAGTTTAAATTTTATGACTGATATTGTATAAAAAATTGAGAACAATTCTCAATCAAGATTCGTGACCAATTCTCATAAAAAAAAAAAAAGATTCGTCACCAGTTGTTTCTATAGGAATATAATACCATTCCTATTTGACTACATGATGATTTCAATAATCAAAAGAGAGTGTGATGCATCCAAAGTTCATATTCATGCAAACAATGATAACCAAAATGTTAACATTAACAAATTACATATTAAAATAAATTAAATTTTAATTTACACTGGTCACGTTTAACAGAAGTAACACAACAGGTCCTCCACTAGAGACGAACCACATATCCAATGTCATCATCCACTGGGACAAATCATTTGCTATCGTTAATGTAAAAGAATAAATACGAATATACACGGGTTCTATTTGTTATCTGTTTACAGAGTGTCTCATATTTCACAACAGGAAGAGAATTAGAGAATTACAATTCTATAGTTGTGGTGACCAACAAAACTTGCAAGAGTCGTCTAAGCCAGCTTAGGGCTAATCAGCTGATTCTAGACAAAGCGCTTTCTACCTGCCTTTCCTCAAGCCACCAATCAAGCAATTCATTAATGTTGCGATAAACAATCCAAACGTGGAATGGCATCCAGAATTATATTAAAAATGGAAATGATCAAAATGCCAGAGACTTAAGCTATGGCTCCTGTACTGTCTGAGCAGGTAGATCTTTAAAGACTGCCATGTTAGGAGGAAGATACCCTCAAGCTATGAGATACCTCTAATTTTGGTGTCAAGGGTTTTTATAAAACTTCATTGAGCAGGTTGATTGCTTGCAGACACATCTGAAACCTCAGACACCTCAGATGTGTCTGACTCAGAATCTATTATGTCACCCAGTTTGATTGGATGAAAATAATTAGTATTACAAACAAGAAATATAGATGATATATACAAAGAACAGCACAAATTTTTTTGAAAGAATCAAGTGGTTAAAAAGAAGTAAGCTTACCAAACAGCGATTTGATGGATGGCCTCTTCGATTTGGAGCTTTTCTTAAGTTCAGCTGCAGAGCAAGAAGAAAGCAAAATCAACATAGAAGGAAATTAGTAATCGCTAACTACCAGAACGTTCTAAAATGTATCACACAGTATTCATCCACACAATAAAACCCAAAGATTTTAATTTGGCTTAAATATGAAATTGGTCCCCAAAAATATATGAAAGTTCGGTTTTAGTCCCTCAAAAATATTTTGAAGGTTTTTAGCCCCCAAGTTTGGAAAAGTTTTTCCGTTGGTCCCTATGAGTCACGCCGTTAACAATCGACTCGCCATTTTTTTTTTTTTGATCAGATCTCCCCTTCTTCAATCCTCTCTCACTTTTCAATTTTTTTTTTTTCAAAACACAAATCTATCTCTTCCTGTGCCATCGGACTTCATTATAACCAGCTCCAAATAGAAAAAATTGATACTGTAATGATTCATAAAGTAGCTTTCAATGCAAAGAAGATGCAATGCAAAGAAAGAATTTTTTGATGAGGCTCTATAAGATCCATTCACCTTCCTACTGTCTCTCGCATCACACAACAAAAAGCAAAGCCCCTTTCCTTCCAACTCACAAACCGCAACAAAAAAAAAATAAAAAATTAGAGGAGTGATGAGTATTTTAAAGGGCTAATGCGACAATCGGTTGCTCTGGCTGCGAGCGGCGACGACGGAGGTTTGCTTTTCGCTCTGCTGTTCCCAACGTGTCCAAGATGGACACAGCGTCGTTACTTTCGGATGCGGTTTCCTACATAAATGAACTCAAGGCCAAAATTAATCTTCAAGAAGCCAAATTAGAGAGCCGTGGTGGTGAGGGATCCAATCCAGAAAATAGTGTGGACTGTGGAGCATGTGAAAACTGTGCACGCCTCAAGCTATTCACTCACTGAGTTGGGAGTGGAAGTGAAGATGTTGGGAACAGAGGCAGTGATAAGGGTTCAGAACGTGAAACACCCCCACTTCGTTAACGGCGTGATTCACAGGGACCAACGCAAAAACTTTTCCAAATTTGAGGGTTAAAAACCTTCAAAATATTTTTAAGGGACCAAAACCGAACTTTCATATATTTTGGGGGACAATTTTGAACATAAACCAACCAAATTATGTTTCATCCCCTTCTAGGAAAGCTATGCCACCTCAACGATGTGGACATTTAGTAACTGTTATTTGATATATAGTTCCTATTTTACTTGGTTTAACCAAAAATAACGAAAGCAACTAATAGAGTTTACTGTTATTTAACAATGTAGCACCGTTGAGAACGGATGAACAGTTTAAAATTACTAAGACACCCCTCCCCAATAAAAAAGAGAAAACAAAGACGACAACACAGCTCAAGCTTAAGAAATGTTGAATCCAACAAAAAGTGTTTCATATGCACATTTGAAAATTTCAGCAGAGCCATCATTAATATTCTCTAGCTTCCCTTGAGAAGTTTTTTGAGCTAACGAAAATTAATCTCAAATGAAATTTCTAATTTTCTGCCTATGATGAAGAAATCGTAGAAAGCCATTTAATAAAGTATAATGGATTGACCGTAATATATTTTGTATACTCAGTGGATAATTTACATTCAAGTCATAAACAATTCGTGCATGCAAGTGACGCATTTTAATTATTATTGAAGTTTAACATTATTTCTGTCAATGTAAGACTAAAGATACGTATCTGGGTCCATATGGTCCAGACATACATGCATTTTTGGCCTTACATTTTGATTTATGAGATTCATTATTATAATCAGACTTTTAAAGGGATGAAAACTCTCTTCAGCTAATGGTTTTTATTTATTTTGTTTCTTTCTCTATTAGGAGATTCCTTATCTTCAAGATACGTACTATTTTCTCCATTTTTATTTTAAAAAAACAAATACTTATGAAAGAGACAGAGCATGGCCTATGATTTTTCAATAAGATGATTCCATGACAACATGAAATCCATATAAGCTTGTAGCAGATATTGTTAACATTCATGGGTTAAAAGAGAAAATAGAGATGTACCCATCCCAGGAACTTGATAGTCATTAACAATTTCAAAGTTCTTGTATGTGTATCCCACAAAATTTAAGTCCTTAGATGAAAGCATCTGCAAAAGAAGAATGAGAAAAAATAAACATATAGGGGAGGGATAACACAGCCAGCAGATTGGAAACATGAAGATCGAGAACTATAAGACAAGAAGGAAAAATATGTGTATTAATAAAGTCTTGACAGATGGCAGTTAACCATCAACTAGAATTTCAGAAAGACATGTTCATTGTTCTTGCTAATTGCACGTTAAACACTACTATGTAGTTAGGCCTAACAAGAATTCTCTTGAGCACAAATTAATATATTTGTGACTTATGCGAATATAAACAATCCTAAGTCATGAAATGCATTGCTAACGTCAGCATGAAACATAATCATCACTTTAGAAAGGCCAACGGGCAATTACTTGAAGCTTCCTACGAATTCAGGGAAGCATTCATGTCATATTTGAAATGTCAGCAATGAGTCATTCAATATTTAGACATTATTCATGTCATAATTCTGAAGAAAATTGTATGACAACTGCCAACATAGAAACAAACACCTAAGATTACCTTCCTCCATGGACCAGCTCTTGATGATGATTGATTCTGGCTATCAGACTGCAAATGCAATAATGTAAAAGGAAGGTAATTTAACAAGGTGAATAGCCTTGGATGAGTAGCAACACAAAATAAGCTACAATCTGAAAGATTCAAATACCTCTTCAAACTTTTCAAAATTTTGAGTATCTAACTCATCATTAACCTCAGGAATAAATGCAGCTTCCATTTGATACAACTTTTCCCATTCAACGCCTTCAAAGAATTGATGAGCCTGAAGATCGAGGAATACAATAGAAAGGTAACTTCTATATCCAAAACTCTTATAACATATTTGAGAATTTAGAAAAGGACACACCATACAAAACCACCTTTATTTCATCTGCACCGTTTGACCCCAATCTCTGGTTGACATTACACAAAAGCTTACTTATAAGATCTATGGCCTCTGGAGATAGCCTTGCTTCTTCAGGAAATTTCAAGTGAGATTTCCAGTTGACTATCTGCATAAAATAAGAAGCTTGATAAATTTATTTAGAAATACAAAATTTGAGACCTCTAAATTGTAATGTATACAATCATCAAAATACACCAGATAAAATAGTATAACATAATATTCTAAAGAAGAAGGAATAAATAAGAAGAAGAAGAAAACTTGATGATACATGGATAGAAAATATTGAATAAGGCAGTTAGCGTTGATATATATTTGTCACCTCACAGCCTTTTCAGGTTTCCATACTCTCAATACAACTAGTAACAGACAAGATGAAGTATAGCTCATAAGATTACAATCACTGAGACCTCTTTATAAACAAAGCATTGGTTATTAAATTATCAACAATCACTCAGTTAAGATTACAATCAGTGACAGGTTCAACATGCCACAACATGATCAGGTCACATGCCCCTGTATATTAAGCTACTTCTTAGAAGTTCTATTAGATATGAAAATATCTGTTAATATCTCAATATTTTCTTCGAGCACTTTGAGATTATCTCATAGGAGATTAATTTCTTATCGTAGATAAAGATTATACCTTGTGATTAATTTCCAATTTTTTTTTTTTGGTTATTATCGGCATTTCTTTCCCTTTTTAATTTAATTAGGACTTGGAATCTTGTATTATTAGTATAAATAAGGATAAGTGTTTAATCTTTTTGTATCAAATTATCAAATCACAATCATCAACCATATCAAACCCTATTCATAATTAAAGGTCTTTCTTCTTTCTCTTTCCTCTTTATCTAAGACCCTATAACTTCAACATGGTATCAGAGCGGCAACATCCTCTGTGACATGTCTTGTCACTTTTTGATGTTGGGTTCCCCAAAATATGAAACTTCACTCAAATTTGGAACTCTTCTTCGTGTTAGTCATACATAAGTTTTGGCCTTTGCTCTTTGTTGGTGTTTAGAATCTCTTATGTGTCATATTTATGACATATTAATAAGCTAGCCAGCACTTGAAATGAAAAGGTTTCTAAAGTACCTCAACCATCGTGTTAGAAATCTCTCCTCTGCCATGTGAACTTTTTTCAGTGTGTTTCTAGGAATTTCTGATATCTCGACATGATCTCCCCAGATCTAACATTGTTTCTACAATATGACCTACAATTGTGTGTGTTTCTTTGAAAACATTGGCTTTTGTCTTTAAGTTACGATTTTGCACTAGTTTTGTCTCAGTTGTGGTTTGGTGTTGGTTTTGTCTGAGTTGCATTTGGTATTGGTTTTGTCTTAGTTGAGGTTTGGTATTGGTTTTTGTCTCAATTGTGGTCTGGCCCCAACTTTTGTCCTAGTGCAATTTGGTCTCGACCCTTGTTCTAGAAATGACATGGCCATACCGATTTTTTGGTTTTCATTCATTCAGAGGATACATTTGTTACCCCAAGGGACATGGTTCAAATCCCCTCGGAAACAGTTGTAATATGGTCATTAGTGTCACTGAAATAATAATATATCCCCTTCTCCCGGAAAAAAAAAAAAAAAAAAAACCATACATTTGTTACAAACTTAAAGCTTAGTAAGGTTTAACTTGAGGGGTGTGTTAGGAAATAAGAAGACATCTTATAACAGATTGTCATTATCTTAGTTGATCTCTTGAGATTAGTTTTTGTGTTTCTTTTTTATTATCGTGATTTCTTTCCCTATTCAATTAGATTCTGGAGTCTTGTATGAGTGTAAATAAGGGTTAGTGTTTAGTTGTTTTGGGTCAAAACATAATAATCAAACATATCAAACCTTATTCATAATTCAAAGTCTTCATTCTTTCTCTTCCCACTTTATCTAAAATTCTATGATTTCAACACCACTCAAAGGCCAAAGCCTAAGCTGTCTACAAAATAAATAAAGATGTATACATATGAAATATCCAGAATGGGCACAGATGATGCTGTGCAAAACAATATTAGGAGCAGAGACACAAATTATGATACTCAGTTAATAGCTAAAAAGTTCACGGCTAAAGGAATAAAAGACACGAGAAAAATGAGCTCATCACTGCTATCATAGATTAATATGGAACCATTTACTAACATGTCGGTAAATTAGCATTTAATACAGTAGTAACAACTTTGACACTAGCATTATAGACTTCTACTTTTACTTTTTATATAAGAAATTGCACAAGAAATACACAAATAGCTTTAAATGTAAAGGGGACTTTATATGGGTTCTATAAATAACCCGGGTTCGCTTTTTATTTAGTGAGACCCATATGAAACTCCCTCAAGAATAGTGTGTTGAAAGGAGAGTATGTCAATGTATGTGTCGCTAGCATTCCTTGTCCTAGTTAATCCACTATCTGACCTTTTTTTTTTGGGTTAATTTTTTACTTTGTCAACCCACTTAATAATACTTAAAAAGCTATTGATGTACTAAATATATTATATTAAAAGATATTTTTTAAATAGATTTACCTCTGTAACTAAAAAAATCATCCATTCTTCCTGCAAGCATCAGAGTTATTTCCCACAAATCAAACAATAAGCAATTGAGAAAATTAACAAACAAAAGCAATAAAGGAAAATAGTTTTCTTATTTGCAAGAATGAGAATTTATATGTTATAGATATGATTATGTTTTAATTGATATGTTTTGAGAATTGGTTGTAATTTTTTAATATATAACCGTTTTCATCATTATCAAATGGGTTAACAAATTAGAAAATGAAAAGGAAAAAAAAAAATATCAAATAGGGAATTAACTTAAGATTAAATAGAAGGGCCGATTGAGTAAATTTGTGTAGTTTAGAAACTAAATTGAGTGAAAGTTTAAGGGGACTAAATGCTCTTTTTAGGGTATCCTACAGAGGTTTAAAGGACCAAAAAAAAAAAAAGCTCAAACAAATGTTAGCGTCTATAAAGTGAACATTTCTATCAAAAAGATTACCTTCCTACATGTTGACATTGGATCATCAGAATAAAAAGGCGGATATCCCACCAGCATTTCGTACATAATAGCTCCAAGTGACCACCTGTGAATTTATTAACAACAGTCAATTTTTCAAAACCAAATATGTGCCCTGAACTCATTAGGGTTTATTCATAAATTCCACATAAAACAACAATAACAACAAATGCCTTTTACCACTAGGTGTGACCAACTATATGACACCATAACTTCCTATCATAAATCATGTATAACAGCAAACCATTTAAATCTAAATCCTCCTTAATGGTTTGATCTTTAGTTTTTCTCCTTTCCCTTTACCTCTAGCTGTTGGACTGCCATTTATCTTATCTACTCTCTTTATTGGGGCCTCCTTAGGCCTTTCCACATAAATGAGTAATAATTCAATATGCTTAGAAAACATTTTTACGAGAAAAATGAAAATGTCTCAGACGACATCCCAAATATAGAAGTAAGAAATTTGATTACAACATTTTGAAATAATCAGCTACTTCTAAATGACAAGAATAAACTGCTATGACATAAATGTGCCACAAAGAACATAGTAGAATCAATTTTAATTCCAATATTTGCATGGAACTCACCAATCACATTCCATCCCATAACCTTTTTTCAATAGAACTTCTGGAGCAATATAATCTGGTGTACCAACGGTAGAATAAGCCTGCCACATTTTTACATTCAAATTAACAATACATTGAAAAAAGAAACCCACTTGATCATAAAGTAAACATCATATAAAGAATTACAGTTACACCCAATGTCATAATAAATAAAAAGAGATCACCACATAATAACAATGAACGTACAAGTGTTCTCCTGTTCTTCTGCCAGTTTTCCAACTGTTCTTGTTGTGTACGTTTTGGACCTGCACGTTCGTCATTCTGTGCAGATCCATTCGCATTCTGACCAATAGAAAAGTCTGATTCTTCAAGTGTGCTACAGTCTAATGGTTTACATAGTCCAAAATCTGATAGTCTTAAGTGTCCATATTTATCGAGTAATAAGTTATCAGGCTTAATATCCCTGCAACAGGACATATTGAGAAGATTAGCTTGTACTGTACAATTGACTAGTTTTTTTCTCCCTTCAAACAAATATAAAAAATGTTATAAAGATAAATAAATCAGACTCATGCATCAAATAGTTTCCAGTACACGATCATTCTGAAATTGATGTGGAACAGAACCATAACAATACTAATTTCTAGCAATATGTTGCAAATCAATTTATGCCTGATTCATAAAAACCTAAGCCATATGGAATGTTTGAATTTAACATAGTAGAGAATGAAAGACCAATATGAAGTAAATGACCAATTCTATACATACCTATGTATATAATTGTGTTTATGTATAGATTCAATAGCCAGAACTGTTTCTCCTACATAAAATCGGGCTTCCTCTTCAGTCAAGGTATCCTTTCTCATAAGTAGAGTCATCATATCCCCACCCGGAAGATACTCCATAATAAGATATAGATACTCATCATCCTGGAAAGAACAATAAAGTTTGACTATGCAATTGCTGTCAACCTCTGCAAGGAGATTTCTCTCAGCTCTGACATGTTCTACCTGAATAATTAACAAAGAAATGAGCGTGATGACTTCAATAAATTCAACATAAAAACTTCTCTTCCGTGGCAAGACAAAAATGACTACAAACCTGGCCTCTACGTAGCATCTCGGATTTCTTTAGCTTTTTCATTGCATATACATGACCTGTAGTCTTTTCCCTACATACTCTGACCTGCAACGGTTTCAAATTTGAGGGAGAAGTAGAACATTTAGTAGACAAGGGGCATATAAAGAATTATAAACTGGAAAAAATAGAGTAGTTGATCGCGTCATATGAGTTGTGTCATATATAAGCACATAAATACCTCCCCAAATGCACCTTTTCCAATCATAGTCAATAACTCGAAATCATCAACACCCATTTTATGCCTCTGGAGACGCATATATTCAGTTTCCTTTTTCTCTAAAAATTTAAGTAGGTTATTTTGATCTTCCTCGGATACATCAGCATCAGCCAACTTCTTTTCCAAGATGGTTCGGCTGTTATAAGTGAGGTATTAGAAAGCTCTGCAACGTATTTATCAATGCAACCAACATAATACAAAATAAAATTCAAGCACAGACAATACTTTTTGCAGCTTTGAAATCTTTAATCCAAATGAGAGGGGAATTAGTAAATATAAAGCCATATCAGCTGACACATTTACGAAAAGTTATAAAATGAATCCATCACCCACAAATAATAATTTCCTCTAACTCAATTCGTACTGTATAGCTATATACCATTTTGCATTAAGAACCAATGATCTTGGGTCTCATAGAAATTTCGCCCCCTTTCTACTGCTAGTCTTCCATACCACATCCTAATGCTTATCCGTGAAATAATAACAAACCCCACC
Source organism: Calophaca sinica (assembly GCA_037113605.1). Lineage (NCBI taxonomy): Eukaryota > Viridiplantae > Streptophyta > Magnoliopsida > Fabales > Fabaceae > Calophaca > Calophaca sinica. The sequence continues at coordinate 22,204,908 of CM073733.1, forward strand.
AAATTTAAGTCACAAACTCAAACGTTGTCATAAGACTGAAGTCAAATTGAGACATAAGCCACCCCAAACTTGTGAGCTAAATAACACACCGAGAAACATCATCAATTCTAGCTAAAGTTCCTGGAAAATTCTAGCTAAAACAGGCATGCTCGGCAAACATAATATTTTTTTTTGTTTTTTTGTACAACGCTTATACTAAAAAACAAATCACAAATATGAATCTGACTTGTTTAAATAAAAAACAAATTAATATCAATCAACCGTGTCAACTATAAATATCAAAGTAAGAGCAGGAAATAAGAATGACATGTAGTGTACTCAGAAAAATCTGCATAGGATACAAGTGAGTGATATTTATTTATTTATTTATTTATTTATTATTGTTGTTGTTGTTATTATTATATTGTTGTTGTTGTTGTTGAATGATTTGATTATGTAAGATAATCACTATGAGGATCAATGAAAGGAACCATACCGCTCCTTTCTCTCTTGAAGGTTCTTCATTTGCTCCTTGTAATGGTTCTCAATATACTGCTTAGCAGCCGCAACTTTCTGCTTCGTGACGCTGGAAAGAGACGCGTCATCCACGGGCGCATTTGAAACTTCGTTTCCGCCATTAACATCGTCCTTCTTCCTCGTAGAGGCTCTCAGTTTATCTCGCGGCTGAAACTTCTGTAACCAACTCCTCGCCGAATCCATTTTCCTCACCGCCGGTTAACAACCGCAAACAAACATTATCTGTCCCCTTATGTAAAAATCGTTCACGATAAATCTGCATATGATTTCTACATTAAACAATGAAACCACAGAAAAAGAAAATAAAAGCGGGAAAAAATAGCACAATTTCCAGGTGTTTTAGATTTGCCCCAAAATTGACTTGCGAAACACGGAAGAGTTTTCCAGCAGTACCTTGATTATTCTGTTTGAAGCATTTGGGAAGGAAAAAGCGGTTAAAAAAAGGAAAATTGATGGGGGAAAAGTGGAATGGATTAAAATTGCGTCTGAATGAGGAAGCTGAGAATTCGGAATGCCGCGTAATTAATAGTTGGGCACAGAAAATTAATATTATTCCTTGAAATCCTATATAGAGAGAAGGATCCGGTTTTGTCAAAAAAAGGTGAAGGGTCCGGTAATTCAGGGACGGTAATGAGTTATTCCTTATGGTATGGTTTGGCTCCGTCGTAGAGTAACCGAGATCACTCTTCCCCATCATCATGCATTCCAATTTCCAAGCGGGGGGTGACACCTCCCATTTATATATCAGTGCTGTTAATTGAACACAGCACTCCACAACAATACGCGACACCACGTGTCCATATAGTACGGATCCCACTTTTTTTTTTAAAAAAGAATTTTCAAAATTTTTTTTATCTGGTTAACGAAGTTCATTTATCTGGTTAATAGTTCTCATTATCTGGTGAATACCAATACTGAAACTTAACACATTCCATTTATTTATCTGGTTAACGAAGTTCACTTATCTGGTTAATGGTTCACATTATCTGGTGAATGTCAAACTCACGTTCTATTTTATTTATCTGGTTAACGAAGTTCACTTATTTGGTTAATGGTTCTTATTATCTGGTGAATGTCAATCCTGGAACTTAACACATTCTATTTATTTATCTGGTTAACGAAATTCACTTATCTGGTTAATGGTTCACATTATCTGGTGAATGTCAAACTCACATTCCATTTATTTATCTGATTAATCGAGTTCAAATATCTGGTTAATGTCAAACATTTTTTTAACCAGTTAAAAAAAATCTTAAAAATAATAAAAAAAATTGAAAAAAAAAAAACTTTGTCCGCACTGTACGGATCGTATGTCCGTACAGTACGGACCATATGCTATACGGTGTCTGTGTCAAATATTGTGTTCAAAAATCATTTCTCTTTATATATAGGTTCTACAATCCCATATTTTTTTTTTGGTTAAATGCCTTTTTTGGTCTCTTAACTTATTTTAAATGTTCACTTTGGTCCTTTAATTTTTAAAAGGTTTATTTTAGTCCCTTAAGTTGTCTTTGTTAACCAAAGTTGGTCCTTCCGTCAGTTTGTTACACTAATTGTATTAATTTTAACAGACGTGGCGCTTACATGGCAAATGACTATATGACGCGGACACAAATTATACTTAATTTACTGCCACATGTCAGTTCCCATATCTGACTCATCCCTCCCTCTCGCTCAACCACCCACCCTTACCTCCACGGCTCCACCCACACCCATCAGCCATCCAAGAACCACCCCACCCCATCAACCGCACCGGTAATCTCAATGACGACGCTGGAACCCCACGTCCGACATTCCTATGACAACCCCTTGATGCGTAGGGTTTTCAAAAATCCTCCGACTCGAAAATCAAAAGAACCACGGCCGACATTAACATTGGGATGGGTCGCGTCCATGGTGGCGCCTTCCCTGGTACGGCGGAGGGCTTCGCCGAGGTTGCGGCAGTCGCAGACGAAGTGGTTGCTGTTTGTTATGTTTGTTGATGTGGTCCTCCTCCATTTCATCAGGAGCTGCGCTGATGTTTCTGGAAAATTTCAGATTTGGGAAATTTCTCACTCGTTTGAATTTTTTTTCTGTGCTGATATTTCTACACTAATTTGATTTTTTTTTTGGGAATTTTAGATCTGAAAAATTAAGTGGTGTAGAGTGATTTTTTTTTTTGGGAATTTTAGATCTGAATTTTTTTTGGGAATTTTAGATCTGAAAATTTAGAACATTGCACTGTGGGTGGTGGGTCAGAATTTGGGGAAGGGGAAGGTGGAAAAGATGGTGGTGGCACTGTGGGTGGTGGTTCATAATTTGGGGAAGGGGAAGGTGGAGAAGATGGTGGTGGGTGGTGGTGGAGAAGAAGGTGGAAAGTATGGTATTTGCCACATATGTGCCACATATTATATATTTATCCATATCAGCACCACGTCTGCAAAAGTTAATATTGTTAGTGTGACAAACTGACGGAAGGACCAACTTTGGTTAATAGAGACAACTTAAGGGACCAAAATGAACCTTTTAAAAATTAAAGGACCAAATTGAACCTTAAAATAAGTTAGGGACCAAAAAGGTAATTTAACCTTTTTTGTTTAAATATAAACGAAAGAAAAACTTAACTTATTTTCAACAATTATTTTTCTTGTATTGACTTTTTTTATCGGCTTTTTGGCATTGGTTTTTTTTCCCTTTGCAGTTATTCATTTGCTACCGTGTGTTATCTAAAAAACATGGAGCATTCAGATAAGGTGTGTCTCGACAAACGTTATCTAAATCACTAGCTATTATAACACTTGCCCGTTAAAAGTTTATATTCTCAATTATTATGTGGGCTTTTGATAATAACAATTGTTTTGCTCTTTATTATTAAGGGGCTTAACTTTTGTGATCTAATTAAATGAGTCATTTGGTGCCTTTTGAAGAGCAAGGATAGCCTCACTTTCCAGCGATCCAGGGCGAGGTGGCTGAAGGAGGGAGATGCTAACACCAACTATCTTCACGCTTGTGTGAAGGCCAGACATCGATTGGGTTCAATTTATGCACTTAATGTAGATGGGAGGTGGGTTGAAGATGTGGCAGGAATTAGACGGCAGGTTAAAAACTATTTTGCTGACCATTTCTCTTCGGACTCACGGATACGACCCAAACTTGGTGGGGTTCCATTCCCTCAAGTTTCTCAGCAGTCAATGGATATTCTCTCATCTTCATTCCTTCTGCTAGAGATTGAGGAACCAGTGGCTTCAGCTGATGGTAATAAAAGTCCAGGGCCAGACGAGTTCAACTTCACTTTTCTGAAAACCTTTTGGCCTCTGATTAAAGAGGAAATTGGCATTTTGTTTGACGAGTTCCGCTCAAATGCAAGACTCCCAAAAGGCCTTTCATCCTATTTCTTGGCACTAATACCGAAGGTTGATAGTCCCCAAATGTTGGGGGATTATAGGTCGGTTTCATTGCTAGGGTGTCTTTATAAACTAATGGCCAAGGTCCTCACCGCAAGGTTGGCGAAGGTGATGGACTCAATTGTTTCACCTAATCAATCAACCTTCATTCAAGGAAGACATTTGGTGGATGGCGTCGTGGTGGCTAATGAAGCGGTCGACTTGGCGAAAAGGAGGGGGCGAGCGTGTATATTTTTTAAGGTGGATTTTGAAAAGGCATACGGCTCAGTTGACTGGGGTTTCTTAGATTATATGTTGGGTCGATTTGGGTTTAACGATACTTAGAGGAGGTGGATTCGTGCATGTGTCTTTTCGGGTAGCCTCTCAGTATTGGTGAATGGTTGCCCCACCGAGGAGGTGGCTATTCAAAAGGGGCTTAAGCAAGGTGACCCCCTGGCACCATTCCTATTCTTATTAGTGGCTAAGGGGCTGGGTGGCCTCATGAGGCAAGCAGTAGATCAAGGAAAGTTCATGGGTAGGGGTGAACATGGGCCGGTTTGGATGGATTTCGGCCAAATTCAATGCCCGATCCGATCATTTTGAATGGTTTGGATTTCAAAAAAAATCCGCAGTTTTTCTAAATGGCCCGAACCGAACCGAACCGGTGTTGACCGGGTTGGGTTGGATGGGCTCACGGGTTGTGAAGCAAAAAAAAATAAAAATATGCATGCTGAATGAACTAATTACAGGACACAAGTTGAATTTACGAAATGTTGTCCATGTAAGCTAGTCATGACTCATGAAGGCAAGAGGCATTCCACATAAACCAATTACAGGACACAAGTTGAATTTTATCATTCTGCTTCTGCTCAAACCATTCTCCACTGAAAACAAATGGAGCTCGTGTATCTTGATCCCCCAGAGAAAAAGTTATCACCTGAGAACCCAAACATTTGTTCAGAGTCAGGAAAGAACAAATTGAGCATGTAAATAATGAAACATGTAAATTTAACCATCAAATTTAACAAAAATATATGTTTTGTGAAAAAAATATTTGAACAAACAACAGAAATCAACATAAACCAACAATAGGTTCATATCAACTTTCAACAAAGCTGCTAAAAAAAAGACATCAAAACATAAATTACTCAAAGTATAATCATCTGGTTAAAAAGATCACAAACCATGTTCTTAAAACAATTCCATACAGTTTTGATTATCTAACTCTCTCATCAACTATGATATGAATCCCTTAATATCTCTTATCAGATCCGCTAGGCAATCAAGACAATTTGTCACACAAAACCCCTAAATACTAATCTAATCAGACCCAGCGAGAAAATAAAAAGGGAAAAGTGGATCCTTTGGAACCGCCGATCCAGAAAAAGCACATAAAGAAAAATTTCAATTTTTTTGGGCAAACATGAGGAAGAAGTAAACAATCGGAGAAGTAAATATGAGGAAGAAGCTTACCTCGCCGAAAAACGTGGTCTGTGACACCGGCGTTCGTGGATATGCGCAAAACGAAAGAGAGGGGCGGCAGAGATATGAGGATGAAAAGCGTTCTTTGGTGGTTGCCGATGGAAGAGATGAGAGCCAGAGAAGAGGGGCACCGTCGTTCGTGTCTGTGGAAGCTTTAATGGTGGTTGCCGACAGAAGAGTAGGGAGCCAGAGAAGAGAGGGGTGCAACGGCAGTGAAGAACGCCGCAGTGAAAGAGTGAAAGGGAGAAATGAGAACTAGGGTTCATTATGTGAGGTTGAGGTGTCTATTTTCGATTTTGACTGAGCTCACCCCTGGACTGAGTATAAAATTTTAGGAAAAAAATTTAATTATAATGACCGGGTCGGGTGACCGGGTCACCGGGTTTAGATTCTAAAATCTGTAATCCGAACCAATTAATATCGGATTTGTTTGGTTCGGATCGGGTTTGACCCAATTTTCATTGGTTCGGGCAAAAATCGGTTCGGATTCGGTTTGGGCCACTGGGTCATCGGGTTGACCCGAACCCGTGTACACCCCTATTCATGGGGCTCAAATTGGAGTGCTCTAACGCTGTAATTTCACACCTATAATATGCAGATGACATGTTGCTAATCGGGGAGCCCTACTGTGCAGAATCTATGGACCATGAAGGGCGTTACGGTGCTTCGAGTTGGTGTCGGGTCTCAGAGTTAATTTCCATAAGAGTAGTCTCATGGGGATTCATGTGGAACAATCCTTCCTTGAATTGGCTTCAAACTTTCTCAACTGCAAACTTGGGGCGGTATTTAAGTACCTTGGCCTTCCGGTTGGAGCTTCCCCCTGGAGGGTGGCCATGTTGTAGGCTATGTTGGATGCCTTACTCAGTAGACTGGGTTCGTGGCGAAACAGATATGTCAGTTTCGGGGGTAGGATTATTCTTCTTAACTCGGTCCTCAGCAGTATCCCCATCTTCTTCCTATGCAAATGACACGTTGCTAATCGGGGAGCCTCCTGTGCAGAATCTATGGACCATGAAGGGCGTTACGGTGCTTCGAGTTGGTGTCGGGTCTCAGAGTTAATTTCCATAAGAGTAATCTCATGGGGATTCATGTGGACCAGTCCTTCCTTGAATTGGCTTCAAACTTTCTTAACTGCAAACTTAGGGCGGTATTTAAGTACCTTGGCCTTCCGGTTGGAGCTTCCCTCCGGAGGGTGGCCATGTTGCAAGCTATGTTGGATGCCTTACACAGTAGACTGGGTTTGTGGCGAAACAGACATGTCAGTTTCGGGGGTAGAATTATTCTTCTTAACTCGGTCCTCAGCAGTATTCCCATCTTCTTCCTATCAGTCTTAAAAATGCCGATTTCGGTTTGGAGGGAGATTGTTAGATTGCAAAGGGGCTTCCTTTGGGGTGGGTCGTCGGGGCATCGGAAAATAACTTGGGTAAGTTGGGAGGTAGTGTGTCGACCAAAGGATGAAGAGGGTTTAGGTGTGAAAGACCTTAGGTTGATGAACCTTTTCCAGCGGAGGGTCATTGTGGACCAAGATGCTGTCGTATGTGCACTTTGTAATAGGGCCCGCGAGTCGAGTACCCATCTTTTTTGTCATTGTGATTTTGCCATTCGGGTCTGGTATGGGGTCTTTAAATGGTTGGGTTGGGTCCTGATTATGCCTCAAGATTTGATGCACTTATTCCCTGTATTCTGCTTTAATGGGCCATCTGGGGTTAATAAGAAAGGACTGGGTCTTATCTTTCACACAGTTTTGTGGGTATTATGGGGGTGCCGAAATAGATACATTTTTGTAGGGAAAGAACCGGTAGTACAAGAAGTAGTGGACCTTGTGAAGGTCACCTCGTGGAGGTGGTTTTTAGGTAGGTCGGGCAGGAGTCGATGTTTATTCTATGAGTGGGAGGTAGAACTGATAAACTGTATCTCGAGGAGGTAGGGTACGAGTCTGTCTTCCCTTCCGTTTGTTAGGGTTTCCTTGACGAATGGTTTGGAGTGGTGGTGAAGTAGGAGGTCATGGGTTGAAGTACCCCCTTGTACTCAGTATGATGGGTTTGAGTACCCCTTTATACTCGGTGTAATGAGTTGGAGTACCCCTTAAGTACTCCTATTACATTAATATATATATTCTTTTTTGCTGTTAAAAACAAATAATACCAATGATTATGATGAGTTTAATGAATGGATACTTATATTGCCCTATTATGGGATAATAGGAACCATAGTGGGTTAATACGCCAATGAATGATTATGGTTCTTAAGACATTAAATCAAAACACTCTCCCTTCTCCCCATCCGAGGAGAGAAATGAGGTACCATTGAGGAACTATAAAGATTTTATTGAGGAAGAACCATAGGACCACAATTCTTGTTCGTGATTGATTGCTACAAGGATTTTCTTTTTTTTTTGCATCTAGATAAGTGATCAATATAGCTATGAGTCAAGCACTTAACTTACCGTTAATAATCAGGCAAATGTAGATCTCAGGACAATCAAGAACAATTTTGTTCTGTGATGTATGCTGTAGAATTATGGCTTTCTCATAAAGAATTAAAAATTAGGATTAAAGAATTTCGATCTAACATTATGCGAGTGCTCCGTATTTTTTCAAATGACGTTTCAGTTTGGAAATGTCATCTGAATGTTATTATCTAAGCGTGCTTTTGGTGTAGTGTATAAAAAACAACCTAACCTATTTTCTGCAATTTTTTTTTTCGTTTTGGCTATTTTTATTGGCTTTTAGCATTGTCTTTACATTTTACATTGTATTTATCCATTTGTTTTATTGTCCATATATGCACATTTGTAGTTGCAGTCTAATATATTTATTTTATTTTATCTTATTCATAATTTCATTTTATGCTAAATTCTTTAAGAAAATATTATAAAAATAATGTTATTTAGTATAAAAAAATTATGAAATTGAGTATGAAATCATCTATATATTATTAACAATCCAATAACCGTACTCGCCAAAGCTCTAAATTTCTGAATAATAATAGTCCATATCCATCCATCCATATAGTTCCATACTCTATAGTAAAATCTGGTTATTAATATCTTCATCTTCATTAACTAATAATTAATAATTAATAATATTAATTAATATTAATAATATCTTTATACATACATCTATACCATTATATAAAGGGAACTACTTTTAATAACTGTTTTTTGGTGTACTAATTTACTTCCTATTTTACCCTTAAGCAGTTTACAAGAAAAATAACTGCAAAAAAACTGTGATCTTCTTTTTCTTACTAACTTCTATACATTTTTTTTCATGATTCATCAGAATAAGATAGAATGCGGAAAGATGGCGCGGCCTTGCCGCTAGTAATACATAATAAGCGAATACCGTGAGCAGTTTTTTTTTCCCGCGAAGTTGAGCAGTTTCCTATTCTTGCTTTCTTCTTCCTTCTCCCACTCGTGCCACATGTTCCATGCTTTCTTCCTCCTTTTCCCACTCCTGCCACATGTTCCAACCCTTCTGCACACAAAGACATTTCCCAGAAACTTTGCAAGCATGCATTGGTCATTGAATCGGTGCCTCGAGAATGACAAGAGAAGGGAGAAAACTGAAAACGAATGAGGGAAAGAGATAGAGAGGAAGAAAACAGATCTGAGAGGGAGGGGAGAAGATGGAGTCATCGAGATAGAGAGAGATATTTCGCGCTACTGTTGTCGGAGCAGCCTACTGTCGTTAATACGGCGCCGTACCTCGCAACCCAGGACCACCTGCTCCGTCGCCGTTCACCCTCTGATGCGACACTGTCACTGTCCACGACTACCATACCCACAGCTACGAACTACTGTCTTCGCCGTCGCGTGAGTTTGAACGAAGCGAACCCCTTCTCTTCTCCGCCGCGCCCGCACCAGTGTCTTCAATTTTTATTCTCAAAGGGAATTATTGCTTCGTAACAACTGGTGAGTCTCTCTCTCTCTCTCTTGCATGCTTCACAATTCTTTCTACAATTATTTTCTGGGTTCATTTGTTGTCGTTGCATTATTCTTCTTCTTAGTTTTTTGGCCCCCTTTTTGGTTCTGTCTCTTTTTTTTTGTTAACAGTGCTCCCATTTGGTCCACAAGCTTCTCAAGATTGAGGAGGACTCGCGATTATAGGGTTGGGGACGAAGGGAGTTTGATTGCTATTAAAAGTTGACCTGGCTTCATGTTTTAAAATCGTTTGAAAAAATGGGTTGCTCACAAATTGTTTGAAAAAAACTCTGAAACAACCAAATGTTTCATTTTCTGAGAGTAATCACACATTTGTTTTCTGAGATCATAGAAGAACTTAGTTGTTGCGCGTGCATTTTGGGGCTCCAGGAATGGAGGATTCTGAATGAGCAGCCTTGCTTTCTCTTGAGGTAACATCCATTCCTTTTCATGATTATCATGTTGGGTCTTGAGTATTGATGTTTTTGATTCACTGGTCCTTCATAATTACTTCCATTGTATTGATATTTTTGAATAATAATTGGTCCTTCGTTAGCCTAAGCCATTCTCAACTTTCCAAATGAGTACCCTTTTAACTCCTCTCAATCATTAGCACCTTCACCTTCTTTACCGTCAAACCCAACTGAGCATGGAAAATAAGTTAGAGTTCCAGTTTCTTCCTGATAGTATTGATTCTATTTAGTATGTCTTCTTAATATTAGAAATATCTCCATATATTTAAAAAAAATTGTTAGTGTTTTTTAAATTAAGCAAGAGGCCTGAAAGTCTTTCTGTTTTTAAATGGGGGTCATATTTTGCGAACTATTCTATGGCTTCTTATTGTTTGAATGAAAAAAAAATATCAAGTCTCACTAACCACTCAAAGTTTTGGCTCTTATGGCTGGCTACTTTCTTTTAGTTGCATGACCTATGGTCATATTAATTTTTCAAAGTGTTTTGCTGATTTATTGATTAGTTTTTAATTAACATATCATTATCTGTTGTCTGATCTGATTACAGCAATTAGAATTTAATGGAATGTGAATTTCATCAAAATGATGATTTAGCTTTCGATCAAAATCCCTTTTTAATGTTTATTTTGAGATTAAAAGATAAGATCTGGAATTCCAAGAACCCTTTGTTACCAATTGACTTCAAACACAAGAGGGGGGTGAATTGTGATAGCGGTGCTTATATAAAAAATTACAGAAAATAAATGACCGAATAATAAATAAAGAACAAAAATAAATAAAGTGCTTGAATGATAAAGAGACAGAGAGCAAAGAAGAGCACGCAGCAATTTATACAGGTTCGGCCACCAAACACCACTGTGGCCTACGTCCTGTCCCCAAAGCAAACCACTATGGGATTTTCACTAAAACACTAGCTTTTAAATCAGGTTCAGCTAGAAACCTTTACAACTCTATACCAGAGCAATACGTTCAAGAGATATCACCTCTCTATGAACACCTTGGGATTCCTACCCAAAAAGAAATGATTTTCACAAATAAAATGAGATGAGAAAGATACACTCAATAGTGCAGATATAACAAATTGAAGCTCAAATAATACAACTCAAATAATGTAGAATAAAAAGACTCTAAAAAAATGTGCTCAAATAAGTGTGAGTGATGAAAAATATTTGACAGAGTTTTTGGCACAAAAATTAAGCATTGCGTTGTTGTATTGTTGTGTTGTAAGAAAGAGCACAGCGTTGTTTATTTATAGACCGATCGAGGAGCGTCTCACGCACTTAAAAAAAAATGTCCGTTGAGGATTTGCCCGTTGAAGATTTGCCCGTTGCGTTGATTATTAAAAGGATTTGTCGTTGCAGGAAAATCTGCCCGTTGCGTTTTGAAATAAAGAAATTGAAAACACGGAGACGGCTCGGCATACGACCTCTGAAAGCGGCTCGGCCAGACGACCTCACGAAGGCGGCTCGGCCAGACGACCTCACGAGCGGCTTCGGCAAAAGACCTCGGCACACGACCTCGGAACACAGCTCGGCATACGACCTCCGCATCAGCTCGGTTCTCATAGCTCGGTACACGACCTCATCAGCTCGACACGCGACTTACGCGACTTCCTCCTCAGTTCGACATACGACTTCCTCAGAGCTCAACATCCGACTTCCTCCTCAGCTCGACATCCGATTTCCTCAGCTCGACATCCGACACGAGATATGCATGTCAAAATATTTTGTGCGTGTGTGATTTAATTTTAATTGAGAGCTTTTTATTACTACTTACAAATTGTCTTAATAAAGATAAATAAATACCCAAAACCCAAAGACTTGAGAAACTATCATTCTTGATACGCGTCTTGGTATTCTTTTCCACTTTTTGCACGGTTGACTATTTGCAAGACTCCCTTTTGTCAATCATCAAAACCATCCTGTCAAGGCATGTATTCACAGACTCCCCCTTTTTGATGATGACAAACATCTCATGGAGGGAATTTTTTAGTAAAAATATAATCATGATATAGCAATGAGATAAGGTTTTTCAATAAAAGATATCAGAGTTTAAGCACGTATTTTAGAAAAACTCCCCCTCACAATATTAAAAAAAAAGATATCAGAGTTTAGGCGCATTTTGGCATTTTGGTGAAGAACTCCCCCTCACAATATGCATGGAATAAACCACTCCCCCTGAATCATATAACTCTCCCCCTTTTGGCAACATCAAAAAGCGGAAAAGATAAAGGGAAAGGCATGTAAAACGTATGCATATACGTGTAACTAGATGGCGAAAAATAATAGAATATCAAGGGTTCAATGAAGCATAATTGTTTGCAGTTATCATAACCTGCACAAACTTTTATTTTAGCGATTACAGGAAGGACGGTTGCATTTCTCCACTTTTAGTCTTGGTAACGGAACCTCTATACTTACTTACTTCGACCGACTTACCACCTTCATCTTTGTCAAGATAGCATGAAGTGCTCATTGGAGTTGAGATTTCTTTTGCATCGGTCATTCCAAATTTCTTGAGTAAATCCTTGCAATATTTGGATTGATTGATGAATATTCCTTCCTTTGTTTGTTTGATTTGAAGTCCAAGGAAGTAATTTAGCTCTCCCATCATTGACATTTCAAATTCACTTTGCATGATATCAGAAAATTCCTTACACAAGGATTCATTAGTAGCACCAAATATTATATCATCGACATAAATTTGAACAAGTAAAATGTCATGCTTCTTATGTTTGATGAAAAGAGTAGTATCAACTTTTCCTCTTTCAAAACCTTTTTCAAGTAAGTATTTGCTCAACCTCTCGTACCAAGCTCTCAGAGCTTGTTTTAAACCATATAAAGCCTTTTTCAATTTGAAAACATGATTTGGAGATTCATATGTTTCAAGAGCGGGTGGTTGATCATCATATACTTCTTCTTGAATATAACCATTTAGAAAAGCACTCTTTACATCCATTTGAAAAAGTTTAAAATCCATGACACATGCAAATGCTAGAAGCATACGAATGGCTTCTAATCTAGCCACAGGTGCATAGGTTTCATCGAAATCTATGCCCTCTTGTTGGTTGTAGCCTTTGCAACAAGTCTAGCTTTGTTTCTAACAATAATACCGTTTTCATCAAGCTTGTTGCGAAAGACCCATTTGGTCCCAATGACTATATGATCTTTAGGTTTAGGAACTAGTTCCCAAACATTGTTTCTTTCAAATTGATTTAATTCCTCTTGCATAGCAAGGGTCCAATGTTCATCAATAATGGCTTCATTGATGTCCTTTGGTTCAACTTGAGAAACAAAAGCCATGAAAAGACATGCATGATTAAGAGAGTTTCGAGTTGTTACCCCTTTAGAGATATCGCCAATTATATTGTCAAGTGGATGATGTTTTGAGACTCTCCATTCTTTTGATAGATTTGAATGAGGAGATTCCTTAGAAGATTGTGGCAAAGGATTTTCATCTTCATCTTTGGACTCGTTTGAATCTTCTAAGTGACTATTTCCCAATATTTCTGCAAGATCATCAACACTATCTTCTTCATCCGCTTTGGCATCAAATTTTCCAAGGTTATTCTTACCATTGTTTAGGACAAAACACTTGCATCCGAAAACGTGAAGGTGGGAAATGTTGGGCTTCCTTCCTTTGTAGAGTTCATACGGTGTTTGCTTAAGGATCGGTCTTATAAGAACTCGATTCATCACATAGCAAGCGGTGCTCACTGGCCCGCTTCAAAAGTACTTAGGAAGGTTAGTCTCATTGAGCATCGTCCTCGCTAGCTCTTCAAGAGACCGATTTTTCCTTTCAACCACTCCATTTTGTTGCGGTGTCCTTGGAGCAGAAAAGTTGTGATCAATGCCATTTTCTGTGCAAAATGCTTCAAATGCTTCATTCTCAAATTCCCCACCATGATCACTTGAATGGAAGCAATGTTAAGTCCCTTCTCATTTTGTATAACCTTTGCAAGTTTTGAAAAGCATTAAAAGCATCATTTTTGTGAGAAATAAATAAAGTCCATGTATAGCGAGAATAGTCAGTCCACAATAACAAGAGCATAGTAATTGCCACCAAAGCTTTTAGTTCTAGAAGGGCCAAATAAATCCAAATGTAAAAATTGGAAAGGCCGGCTTGTAGAAACAAAATTTTTAAATTTGAAAGATGCCTTTACTTGTTTTCCTTTTGACATGCATCACAAAGTTTATCTTTTTCAAAACGAAGCTTTGGTAAGCCAATTACTAAGTCCTTTCGAACTAACTTATTAAGATGATCCATGTGAATATGAGCCATTCTCCTATGCCATAGCCAAGATTCATCCTCTTTACTAATAAGACAACATGCATCATTTGAAGGTATTTTATCTAAATCAAGCATATAGATATTTCCAATTCTAGGTCCAATTACAATAACATTTTCATTTATAGAATCCATGACCATGCATTTTGAAGAATCGAAAACCACTTTGTTTCCTTTATCAAAAAGTTGACTAATGCTTAGCAAATTATGCTTCAAACCATCCACATACAAAACATTTTCAATAGTGGGATTAGGACTCTTACCAATAGAACCAATTCCAAGAATTTTACCTTTATTATTATCACCATAACAAACATAACCTTTATTTTTGGGTTCCAGAGAGGAGAACTTGCTTTTGTCTCCTGTCATGTGCTTTGAACAGCCGCTATCAAGATACCAATTTGAATCTTTGGCTTTCAAGCACACCTGCAAAATAAAATCAGGTTTTAACTTTTGGTACCCAAGCCATCTTGGGTCCAGGTGAATTAGTCTTGGGCAAGGTGCCCTTTGGAATCCACATCTTTTTGCCAACTACATTTTTATTCTTTCTAATATTGCAAATAGAGGCAGTGTGACCATTTCTACCACAGTGAAAGCATTTAATGAAAGGACTACTTGAGGGTTTGTTGTGATTGAAGAGTTTAAAAGATTTTTCATGAATTTTTGGATGATAACCTAAACCAGCTTTTCCAAAAGTACCTTTTTGGTTTCCTAACATAATGTTTAGATTATCTCTTCCCATCGTAAATTTTGCAAGAGTGTTATTTAAATCCTTAACCTTATTTTTCAAAACACTACACTCATTGCATTTTAAAACTTCATCCTTTTTATTTTCACAAGATATGGGAGGAGAAGTTTCAATCACAAAGAACTTGTTTTTCTTTAAGAATCACTATCTCTTTGTTTAAAATTTCAATTTTTGATTCAAGAGAAGAGATGGTTTTCTTAGAAGGAAGAACAATTTTTCCAAGTTTAATCGTTTCATTATTGAATTCTTCACAAGCACAAGTAATTCATCATAAGTTAAAGAAGAGTCGATCATAAAAATTTACCTCATCTTCATCATGATTTGCCATTAGACTAAGGTGAGCCTCTTCATTTTCAGATTCATCGGAAGAATCCATATCATTATCATCCCAGGCAATGTAAGCTCTTCTTCCCTTGAATCCTTTGGTGGTTTCTTTTCGATTTCTCATTCCTCGTTTGGTTTTGAGGACAATCGGGTTTTATGTGACCTTTCTTTCCACACTTGTAGCGGTAGGATTAAAAGAAGTTGTTTCATCACTTTTCTTTTGAGAGCTTGGGAACTTACCTTTGTTTCGAGTCTCATGAACCTTTGAATTTGCGAACCATTAGACTCATGTTTTCCTCATTATTTTCATCTTCAAGGAAATCACATTCGTCATCGTCAGTTTCCTCAATGCTTGCTTTGAGGCGAGCCCTTTCTTTTTCTTATCGCCTTCTTCGCTTTCCATGAGACAATTTAGTTCAATTTCATGTTCCCGCAATTTTCCAAACAAAGTAGCCAAGGTCATAGAAGATAAGTCTCTAGATTCACTATAGCAGTGACCTTGGGTTGCGATTCCTGTTTAGACATCTAAGAACTTTGTTAATCAAATCTTCATTCGAAGACTTTCCCAAGAGCTCGAGATGGTTTATTATATGGATGAACCTTTTTGCATATCTTGTATGTTTTCACTTGGTTTCATCCTAAATAACTCATACTCATGGGTTAATGTGTTCATTCGAGCCCTCTTGACCTCGGTAGTACCTTCATGGGTCAATAGAAGGGTGTCCCACATTTCTTTAGCTTGATCTTGCAATTTGAGACCCTATAGAACTCATCGTAGCTTAAAGCGTAAGTGATGATGTTCTTAGCCTTCAAATTGTATTGGACCTTTTTCTTATCATCTTCGGTCCAAAGTGATCTTGGTTTGTCTACCCTTTGCATCATTAATTGATTGAGTGGGGACAAATGGACCATTTTCCACAAAGATCCCAAATATCAAGATCAACACCCTCAAGAAAGATTTGCATTCTATCCTTCCAATAATCATACCCTCACCATTGAAAAATGGGGTCTGTTCATGGAAGTTCCTCGTAATTGTTTGAAGTCATTCTCTTGAGACGGTTAAGTCCTTTATACAAGATTCTAGCTCGATGCCAATTGTTACCAATTGACTTCAAACACAAGAGGGGTGAATTGTGATAGCGGTGCTTATATAAAAATTACAGAAAATAAATGACCGAATAATAAATAAAGAACAAAAATAAATAAAGTGCTTGAATGATAAAGAGACAGAGAGCAAAGAAGAGCACGCAACAATTTATACGAGTTCGCCACCAAACACCCCTGTGGCCTACGTCCCGTCTCCCAAAGCAAACCACTATGGGATTTTCACTAAAACACTAGCTTTTAAATCAGGTTCAGCTAGAAACCTTTACAACTCTATACCAGAGCAATACGTTCAAGAGATATCACCTCTCTATGAACACCTTGGGATTCCTACCCAAAAAGAAATGATTTTCACAAATAAAATGAGATGAGAAAGATACACTCAATAGTGCAGATATAACAAATTGAAGCTCAAATAATACAACTCAAATAATGTAGAATAAAAAAGACTCTCAAAAAATGTGCTCAAATAAGTGTGAGTGATGAAAAATATTTGACAGAGTTTTTGGCACAAAAATTAAGCACTGCGTTGTTGTATTGTTGTGTTGTAAGAAAGAGCACAACGTTGTTTATTTATAGACCGATCGAGGAGCGTCTCACGCACTTAAAAAAAATGTCCGTTGAGGATTTGCCCGTTGAAGATTTGCCCGTTGCGTTGATTATTAAAAGGATTTGTCGTTGCAGGAAAATCTGCCCGTTGCGTTTTGAAATAAAGAAATTGAAAACACGGAGACGGCTCGGCATACGACCTCTGAAGACAGCTCGGCAGACGACCTCAAGAAGGCGGCTCGGCCAGGCGACCTCACGAGCGGCTCGGCAAAAGACCTCGGCACACGACCTCGGAACACAGCTCGGCATACGACCTCCGCATCAGCTCGGTTCTCATAGCTCGGTACACGCCCTCATCCGCTCGACACGCGACTTACGCGACTTGCTCCTCAGTTCGACATACGACTTCCTCGAGCTCAACATCCGACTTTCTCCTCACCGACATCCGATTTCCTCAGCTCGACATCCGACACGAGATATGCATGTCAAAATATTTTGTGCGTGTGTGATTTAATTTTAATTGAGAGCTTTTTATTACTACTTACAAATTGTCTTAATAAAGATAAATAAATACCCAAAACCCAAAGACTTGAGAAACTATCATTCTTGATACGCGTCTTGGTATTCTTTTCCACTTTTTGCACGGTTGACTATTTGCAAGACTCCCTTTTGTCAATCATCAAAACCATCCTGTCAAGGCATGTATTCACACCCTTATAATTTGTTTGATCACAATGAACAAGGGATGCCAAAGGTAGGATTGACTTTTCAATTTCCTGGGTGTTTTGATCTCTTTATCATTGTGTTTTGATTTTTTTTATGGGCATAGTGTTGTTTGCAGAAACTTGAGCCCTTTCTTATTCTTCTATTTTCTGTTCCTTGCATTGATGTTGACTTATTGGTTTTGGGGTTCTAATTCCTTTTCTAGCATTCATGTTGGCATGGAAAAAGCAGGAAAAAAGAGGGGAGAGGGTTGACGGTGCTGGTGGTAATGGCAAGTGGCATACACAAAGTGTGGGAACTTTTAAGGTTTTAATTATACGCAGTAGGGCCATTATTGCATCTAAATTCAAGGATAAAACTACAAGACAGTGCAGAAGAAGGTGAAGTTTTCTAAATTGATTTATATATTTTGAATTTTGATCTTGAATAATCCAAGACTTTGATTCTTCAATTCTGGGTTGCATTGACGGGATATTCATTCTATTCATTATATGTTTGTTTCTTTAATTGGGGAAGCAGCAGTGCAAAGAAGAAACTAAGAAGGAGCGTCACATTGTGGCTTGGACTCAAGAGGTATTTCTTCTTTCTTTACCAGTTTGTATTCTATTATTATGTTGTTTACTTATTAATTCATTGCATTTGATACTATCTTATATTGGTTATGTGGGTTGGGTTTCAGGAGGATGATATACTTAGAGAGCAAATTGGTGTTAATGGAACTGAAAAGTACCCACTTCGCATTCGTAATTCTTCTTTTGACATGTTCACTGTTGCTTCTTTCTTCCTTGACATATGAAGCTAAAGGGATTTTTAATTATATGCAGTTGGGCCATTATTGCGTCTAAATTCAAGGATAAAACTACAAGACAGTGCAGAAGAAGGTGAAGTTTTCTAAATTGATTTTATATATTTTGAATTTTGATCTTGAATAATCCAAGACTTTGATCCTTCAATTATGGGTTGCATTGACGGGATATTCATTCTATTCATCATATGTTTGTTTCTTTAATTGGGGAAGCAGCAGTGCAAAGAAGAAACTAAGAAGGAGCCTCACATTGTGGCTTGGACTCAAGAGGTATTTCTTCTCTCTTTACCAGTTTGTATTCTATTATTATATTGTTTACTTATTAATTCATTGCATTTGATACTATCTTATATTGGTTATGTGGGTTTGGTTTCAGGAGGATGATATACTTAGAGAGCAAATTGGTATTAATGCAACTGAAAAGTATGTTCCCTGCTGATGCAACTTTCAAATTGGTTTCAGGGGGATGATATACTTAGAGAGCAAATTGCAAAAAAATATGTTCCCTGCTGATGCAACTTTCAATCTGGAAGGCATGACTCATATTCCTTCATATTTCTAATTTTCCCTTTTAAGTGAGAAATTTACAATTGTTCTGTTGTTAACCTGGAAAGGTAGAACTTAGAAGGGTTGCATTACATTAACGACATGGATAGGTTTATTTGCAGCTCTATATAGATACTTGCAGTATATTTGGTTATTCCCTATATGATTGTTAATCTCTTATATAAGTGCAATAGATAGGTTCGTTAATTAAAAGACAATGCTTTAAAATGGTACGTATTGACACAATATTATCTTTTGATCAAGTGGAGCAGTTGATGAATGATTTAAATTAAAATACATAGGAAGCGTTGAATGATAAGGAATGCAGATTTACATCTTAATCAAATTTAAAATGTTGGTTTTCTAGGATGTTATGGAAAAAATGAAGAACCATAAATCTATTGATCATGTTTCAGTTTCTGCAGCAACTCAGTTTTTGCTGTTGTCTCTGACTTCTGCATCACAACAGATGGATATTAACTTCTGCAACATTCAAATTACTTCTATCTTTATATCGTGCACTGCTACAACAAAATATCAGTGAACATTTTGCAGTTTTGAAAACTACACATTGAGCTGGAAATGTAAGTCAAATAAGGCAATTCATTTCCTGTGTATTTCTATGCACATTTTTATGTGCATAGTTAGATAAAACTAATCCCAACATGAATTGGATTGGACTTGAATTGCACTCATTTTGATTACCTTTCTTTTAAATTGAGTATTCCTAATGCTCTCATTGTCTTCTTTGTTGCTTCCTTCCCGTTGTAAATCTTATCTTTATGAGTCAAGTCAAGCACTAAGTAGTCAGTATTCTCTTCTTTATCAGTCCTGCTACTTCGACCCCATTTAATTTTGTTCAGATCTTCTTTATCAGAATGAACAAGTTGATATACCTGTATAATGTGTTACTAATACTTGATAGATATAAATATGAAAATAATTTGTCAATATGCAAGACCAAGTCACTAAGTTAATCAGAGTTCAAAGTTGATGTTCTGCAACATGCACACAATTTGTATTTAGTAATCTAATGTACAAAGGTTGATGGTTTAGTAATTACCATATTTCTTGCCCTCTAATTAGTAGTTACAATATTTCTTGCTCTACTGAGTAATTTATCAGTCTAGAAACATTTTAAGTTTTAAAAACATTTAACTAACATAGTTTCTAGAAATATTGAAGTTAATTCCAGTTGTGCAGTATGCATTAACAAGAAGAGCCATTTGTTACCACATAAAAGTTATTGTAACTTGCTATAACTTAGGCTTTTAATTCCTATAGTTTTAATTCCCCAGTCACATATCCAACTGCATGTTGTGCAGTTTGTAGTTTTAATTCCCCAGTCACGTATTCAACTGCATGTTGTGCAGTGTGCAGCAACAAGAAGAACCGTTTGTTACTTCATTTTCAGGACAGTATAGGAATTAATTTTAAAGTTGGATTGTGTTTGCTAAGTTGCTATACAAGATAAAGATTGTTGGAGGCTTGGAGCACATACGTGAATAAAACTAAGAGACGATCTTACATTGGAGCAAGTGAAACAATGCTTAAACTGAGAAGTAAATAACCATGAAATTTTAAATCACTTAAATATACAAGGTATTGTGGGGGGAAAAAATTGCTATCCATATCTCCATTCCTGAGTATCATTTGACGACAAACTTGGGTACAAAGAACCTTCAAACAAAGGGAATGGTATTGGCACTTACGTTGCTTTGGTTACTGACCTGTTCTCTTGGGTAGTAGTTGCTTTAGTTGTTATATTGATTCACATGACTTTTGAGGCTATAGTGTGTGGTTCTTTAAGCTTGCTTGACTAAAATTCTATTTGTGTATTCGATATATAATGTAAAAAAAAGTATTTGACTGAATGCCATATTATTAACGTGCATATATTCAGCATTTGCAATTTGAAGCCCAGCTCCAGTGGTAGTGATATGGCTATAGAGGAAAATTTGTGCAGATATTCAGCAATAGGCTAGGCTTTGGTATCTTCTGTTGTGCAACACTACTGTTGTTGTAAGTTTAAGACCATTTTCAATGGAGTACTCACCAATTGAGATGAACCATGTTTTAATTTATATTTACTTGCTTATTTTATTTTTTATTTAGTTTAGAAATGATGGATATGTATTCTTGTGTTTTTTGCCTTTTTGCAGCTTGATCCACCTGTTAAGGAAGCTTTTAATGTCGCCAACATCAATATTTATACATTTCATGCTGCTGATAAGTCACCTGAGAAAAGTGTTGAGAACATGAAAGTATGTCAGTCCTTATTCTTGCTTTTAAACTAGGTTGGATGGACAAACCAGGGGATTAATGGTTCATGGCTGAATTGACACTTATCTTAAGCATACTGTTATGCATTGTTAAGTAAAAATTTGAAATATTCAATGGCTGGATATCATTAGCATAGCTGTTGCAGTAGGCTTTATCTTCTTTGCAAGATGGATAATCTTATTCGATGTTCCCTCTTTGCAGTTCCTGTTGAATCAAATTGTTTGCCTTCTTCGGCGAAGGAGGAAGGTATGTTTTTCATCTATTTCAGTAGTTTAATTTTCGTTTTAATTTTTTACTAGCTTTGCAAAACATATGTGGATGGTATATGTGAAACGACCTTACTGTCAGGAAATGAATGTTGCTTTGGTTAAGGCATTTGACTTGAAAGCAAGCAACCATTCAGGTAGCTTTATTTCATGTACGTGTAAGATCAACGCAAATAGGAGGAGGCAGAACAAAAAAAAGGAGTGTACCCATGAGCAAGCTTTTAGTTTCTCATTTGAGATATTGTCCATGGTGATGATTTTAGGATAGTAGTATTAGAGTTAGATAGTGCTCCAAAAATCTTTTTAAGTTAAATATAATGCTGCTTCCTATGATTGTTTCCTTTTTCTACTTTGATATGGTGACGGAGTTATAGGAGGAAGATCCTATTCCTAATTTTGTATAAGTGTGCCTTCATATTATACATGGTGTGTATTAGCAAGAAAACAAATGGGGCTCAACCCTCATATCAGATAAGCTTAACTTGATATTATGCATTGTGTGTATACACCAATCTGTTTTAGTTTGTGTAAACTATTGGTAATGCTGGTAAAAAGAATTTATCTTAATCATATGTACTTTTAGTTAGGACCAAAAAAAATATATACTTTTTTAGTGTTGCTGATAAGGTGTTTCTTCACATGTAACTGTGTAAAGTATTTCATTTAGTTTATGTTTTTTTATGTATGTTTTTTTAAGCCTGCAATGTTATTTTCCCACCGTAAATTTAGTATATTTATCTTGTTTTGCGCTTTGAGTTACGCATGTATGATTTATTGGTTATTTTGACATTTACAAATTTGTATGCTATTTCAGTAGTTAATAATACACATACATATCAATATGTGTTAATAATAATACACTTACATATCAACACGTATTAATAATAATATGTCAGTATTAGGGTTATTAATTTTTAGGTGTGGACATTTTGAAGTTTTTTGAATATATTCCTTGGGCTCAAATTATTTACACGCTTTTATTTTATCTTTTTAAATATAAGTTCTCATATTTTTTTTTGAAAGCAACCCAATTAAGCCATTTCATTCATAATCAATGCAGAAATATACGAGGGAATTGAATTAAAGACTTGGTAGCTAGCATAAAGCCTAGATGCTCTAGCAAGGCTATGAGCAACAAAGTTTGCTTGTCCCCTAACATAACTAACCTCATAGTTTTGTAGTAAATACATGTTCTCATACAATTTCTCTGTTTAATATCATTTCCATATAACTATCTTTTTAATGTCATTTCAGGATAACTGACCCGTGCGTCGCACGGGACAAAGTACTAGTATGTTTAACGGTATTCCCGCCCAAGGTGCCCGTGATATTAATACTCTACAGTGTTCCCGCTTCTTTTTTCCGTTTTCTTTTTTGCTCATGTACCATGGAACCCTCGGGAAGCTCCTTTTTTTTTTTTTCCCCTTCTTCTTGCGTCTCTACATATTATGTATATAAATCATGATTTTAGTTCTACATTTAACTGATGTTGTTTCCCCCTCTATTGCTTTGCATGTGTTCGGTGTTTGTTTAGATAATGCATGATTTTATTACAGTTGTCTTCTCTCACATTTTTCTGAGAAACCACCCTCTGCCTTCTCTCTCTTTTTTCCATGCATTCTTCTCTCTCATTTGCTTCTTTGACACGCCTTTATACCGCTTTTCTTTTCTTTTTTTTTTCTCTCCTCTTTCTGGTTTTTTTCTTCATTCTTAATCCTTATTATTTTGTAGCAGAGTTGCAATGGAGCTGCTGCTACAACACCAAGAGCGGCAGAACACATAAGACAATTTGATATATAGCTTCCATTTTTTTTTTTTGGATGAGACAATTTGGGGAACGCAACCGGCCAAACCCCCCTTTTTCTTGGATCTCCATGTCTCTCATTCTCAATTCCATCTTTCTCAGTTCCATCTTCTTATGTTTTTTATTTTGAAAGGGAGGCGTTGTTGTGGCAGTGGAGGCACACTCATGGCCGCTCGGGCATTTGGTGCTGAGGGCTTAGGTTCAAAAGTTTTGGTGGTAGGAAGAAAGAACATTTCGGCTTCTCGACTCAGATCTCTATTCCAGGTACTGGGTCTCACCTGTTCTCGCTTCATTGCTCTCCCTCTCACACTGGGTAGCTATTTTGCCACGCTTTTTTTTCCATTACTTTACAATATTTGGTCTTCCTTTTAGTCATCTTTTGGTCTTTTACCACTTTACAGTAATACATGGTTGTTTATATTTTTGTGTGTGTGAGTTGTTGTTGATTACCATTGCAGTAACTGTTTTTATTTTTTTCCCTGATTTTTTTTGTTGTATTTCAGATGATGATTGGGATGGAGAAGTCAAGAACACTCTTTATCTCTTTGTTTATTCTTGCAACCTTTTAGCAAGCAGTGTAAGATGTGGACCAAATCCTCACAACTCTTTACTTTGAGTACAATAAAATGAATGTTGCATAAAATTTGAGTCATGTTATTTGCAGACTTTGTGGATCGAATTGTAGGCTTTGTGAATCCAAGTTGTTTTGTCTTCCGGCTATTTTGTTTACACTTCATCTTATTTGGTGATTTCACATATTATAATAGCTGAAACACACTGCATAAGTTTGAAATTCAAGTTTCTTTAGTGAGCATGAGATGGTTGAGAAGATGGGGAACAACTTCAATGAAAATAGTTTTCATCAAACTATGTGTTTATGTATATTGGCAATAAGTTTGTTTATTATCTATTTAGCACTTTGATTGGCGTTGTTGTTCTCTATTTAACACAAATTTGAGGAAAGACAAAACAGCTGTTAACAAACAACTTCTAGGTTTGCTGCACTTCAAAGCATTTGAAAAATTCTATTTTTTTTATTTGCCATCGCAGTGCCATTTGATAGAGTTTTAATTTAATCCAATGTTAATGGCTACAAATTTGGGAGACATTGGCTTTTATCGGATATGTGTGATACAATGAAACACTTTGAGATGTCAAATGAATCAATTACTATTGTCTTCATTTTCTTCAATTAACATGAGTTTCTTAATTGAGGCACATTGTTTAGATATATCAACTCACGCATTGGTGGCGTGAAATACAATAGCATTTAATTTGCAGCTACTAGGTTGCAGCATATCTGGCCCACCTTAACTGAGGCTTAAACATGCTTGGAACAACTATATGATTGTTTAAGAAAGAGTAAAGGGCATATGAAAGGAGGAACAAGAAAAGAAGGAATAAAGCCATATGTTTGTATGACCTCATCATAAGCATATGGTTGACCATGACATGGTACCTGTTGAAAGAAATCATCGCTTCAAACAGAGTAATAACTAGCGGTAGATACGCTGCCTGTTTTGGCACAAGAGACATATATGCATAGGGGTATTTATTTATTTTATTGTTTTTGTGAATTTGATCCCTCTATTATTTGTATTCCATTTTATTTCCTCTGTTAGTAAACTTTATAAAAATATAAATTGGAAACAATTCCCCAAGTTGGTGGCTCATCATTCCAGCTCTTCGCTTCTTCCCTGCTCTTCTTCAACAATAAATGCTAAAATCACTTTGTTTCTCAAAACAATATATTTTCTCTCTTCTGCAAATGCTAACTAGAATGAATCCATCATCCACTCCTCTCTTTTTCTCTCATGTTCTCTCTCTTAAGCTGAACATTAACTCTAGGCCTCTTTTTTCATGGATAATAAAGGTACTGAAATGTTTTCCTCATTGTTACTCAACTGTATAAACAGAACTCTGGTGTGTGGTGATAGTCTATGTTTGGGGGATTAGAATGCTTGCGGTTAGTATGTTAGATTAATTTATATTCTTTAAACTTTATTTTTAATCTATCTATCTATATCTATCTATCTATATACATACGTAAAGAAAGCTTGAGTTTTAACATTAAATACAACATTATTTTTATTCATGAGTTATAACCCTTCATTTACCTTTTATCAATTTTATCACTTTATTATTACTCTATTTAGATATTATTATTAAATTTTATTGCATTGATAAATTTATTTTATTATTGATTGTATTAACTATTAGATATAAGAATTCTTAAACATTCTATTAAATATTAAAATTAAAATTGCTTAATGATAATGTTAAAAATTAATATTGAAACTGTAATATTCTCTAATATATAATAAATAATGATATTACAATCAACATTTAATAATATTATATAATTGATGATATTAAAAAGGGTAATTGGAAGCGATGTTTCTCTATTATATTCTTTATCATATATATTCTCTATTAATAATTTTACTATAGTGATGTATGAAATATTATATAGAATATCACAAACGTAATTGATAATATTTTTACAAATTTCTCTATAATTATGCCAATAGAGAATGTTACATTATATGAAATATTCTTATGTAATTATATTATGTTTAGATTAAATTAATCAATTTGCGTTATATCTTATAAATTAAGTTTATTATTTATATCTTATGACTTTTGACAATTTTCTCATATTAACTAAATAAATATAAAAGTAAAAACGGATAATTTATTTGATTCAATTAATTCATAAAATAATATTTAAAAAGTAAAATATAAATACATATAAGTGAAAGCATAGGAATAAATAAATAAATAAATAAATAAAAACGTTTACTAAATTAATCTCAATTATCTTGAAGAAACTTAATAATTAATATCAATAAAGATTAAGTCTAAAAATAAAAATAAACACACCAATTCATTCATAAATTAAATTTTACATCTCATCGTATATATTCTTTTAAAATTATAAATATGATGATATCTAGATATCTTTAAACATAATTATTTTATTCTTCAAAAAAAAAACATGATTCTTATATTCTGCCAAAAAAATTATTCTTATTGTTCCGAGCAAGGAACGAAGTGGTAGCCGGAGTCGCTGAGTCCGCCGCGAGCTGTGGTTGACAACGACGGAGAACGGTGGTGGGGTACCTGCAAAAGGCACTCTGACGCTCAAGTCAGTATATTTCTAATGAGGTCAGAATGATGTAATGTCGACGTAAATTATACCTTTGTGAGTCCTCCTTTTATATGATTCCGTTTTGGGTTTGATCTGAAGGAACAGTGATTAGGAAAGGAATTCCTACCGTGTGCTTCGGTCCGTTGATCAAATCAACGGTCCTAGATCGGTGGCGTAAAACCAACGCGAATCAGGGGACCGTTGATGTATCAGACGTACCAAATCGGTGGCCACTGGTCGGCCACGATCCTTCTGTTGTGTTTGGTCATAGAAGTGGTTTTAGGAGGAATGGGCTTTGGCCTAGTCCAGAACAGTTTCCCCCCAAGTCGATGTCTGATGTTTGAGGAGTTCGACTTAAGTGATGTGTTGTTCGGATCATGATTAATTCAGGTGGATCGTCAAGTTGCAGTATAGGAGAAAGTTGTCGTGGTACTGGCGTTTTCATACGGTCGAAGTATGTCTTCGAGTAAAACGTACGATTATTAATAATGTGTCGAAGTGTGACATTGAGCTGTGCCTTCAAATTGAACTATTGGAGTGAGACTCCGGGCTGAATCGTCGAAGTGTACCTTTGGATTGAGCCTTCCGAGTATAGCTTCGATCGTGACAGTTGAGGCTTGGATCCGGATAGAATCAATGAAAATGACTTTGTGTTTGTCGGAGTGTGACTTCGATCTGAACCTTGAAAGCATGCCTCCTGGTGTTTGTCGAAGTGTGATTTCGAACCAAGCCGAAGGAGTGAGACTTAAGGTTGGGTCATTCAAGTGTTACTTTGGAAGTCATTTTGAGGTTCTACTTCGGGAGGGCCACTGTCGTATGCGACACGTGTCGTTGCTTGATGACGATTGAAAGGGTGTTCAATGTCAGAAACCCTAATCGACGCGTCGTTTCAATCATTTCAAACTAAAAAAGCTGAAACTTTTGGACATCTCATTTTTTTTATCTGGTTAATCACATTCAAATATCTGGTTAATGCTATTCATTATCTGGTTAATGTTAAATCCTGAACATTTTGGACATTTCATTTTCTTATCCGATTAATCAAGTTTACATATCTGGTTAATGCTATTCATTATCTGGTTAATGTCAAGTCTTGAAACTTTTTCTTATCTGGTTAATCAAGTTCAAATATTTGTTTAATGCAATTCATTATCTGGTTAATGCCAAACATTTTTTTAACCAGTTAAAAAAAATCTAAAAAAAATTGAATTTTTTTTTTGTCCGTACAGTATGGACATACGGTCCGTATGGTGTCTGTGTTCACATTTGGTTAATGGTTCACATTATCTGGTGAATGTCAACCCTGAAACTTAACATTTTCCAGTTATTTATCTGGTTAACGAAGTTCACTTATCTGGTTAATAGTTCTTATTATCTGGTAAATGTCAACCCTGAAACTTAACACATTCTATTTATTTATCTGGTTAACGAAGTTCACTTATCTGGTGAATGCCAAACTTACGTTCTATTTATTTATCTGGTTAATGAAGTTCACTTATATGGTTAATGGTTCACATTATCTGGTTAATGACAAAAAATAAAATTTAACCAGTTAAAAAAAATCTAAAAAAAATAAAAAATATAATTTTTTTTTGAAAAAAAAAGTTGTCCGTACAATACAGACCGTATGTCCGTACAGTACGGACCGTATATTATACATGTCTGTGTCAAAAAATGTGTTCAAAAAACATTTTTCTTTAGATTAAGTCATCAAATGGTTCTATTCAACACTTTTAGTTATCAATAATGATAATTGAACACATAATTTGACATAGACACCGTATAGTATACGGTCCGTATTGTACGGACCGTATGTCCGTACAGTATGGACAAAGTTTTTTTCCAATTTTTTTTTTATTTTTTTTAGATTTTTTTAAACAGGTTAAAAATATATTTATCATTAACTAGATAATGAATAACATTAACCAGATATTTGAACTTGATTAACCAGATAAGAAAAAGTTTCAGGATTTGACATTAACCATATAATGAATAGTATTAACCAGATATTTGAACGTGATTAAGCAGATAAGAAAATGAGATTTTTATAGTTTTAGGATTTGGTATTAACCAGATAATAAATAGCGTTAACCAGATATTTGAACGTGATTAACCAGATAAGAAAATGTGATATTTTAAGTTTCAGAATATAGCATTAACCAGATAATGAATAACATTAACCAGATATTTGAACGTGATTAACCAGATAATTTTTTTTTTAAAAAAAAAACTGTTTTTTGGAAAGAAAAAAAAAGTGGCGTCCGTACATGTACGGACACGTGGTCCGTACAGTATGGACGAAGTGTGTCGCGTATGTTGTCGAGTTGATGTGTTCAATTAACAACACTCTTTAGTTATTCCCTTACCTAGTCTCTTCCATGCTAAATGCTTCACAGTTACCATACAAGCAGTTTGTTTCAAAGGCACAATGCTATACTTGACAAAATTCTGCTATTGAAAGTAGTTATCTATTTATTCATTAACGGGAAAAAAAAAATTAAAAGAAATTAGGGCATGTGGCAGCACGTGCAGAAGTCGTAATCCAAATAGCCCGATTGATTGCATTTTGTTCAGCAACTGTTGCTTTTAAATGTTCCTCCAATTTCTCTCCCGTTAGATTATCAAGAATCCAAATTTTGCGAAGTTGTTAGGCAAAATATCTGGAAAGTTATTGTAGCAATGCTCCACCAATGGTTGCAGAATTAAAAGCATGTTTTTTATCTGTAATATAAATTTACTATAGTATATAAGATGTTTTTTTAGCGTAATAAAATAAAATCTAGTCAGAATAAAGAAAATTTGTAAACTTGTTGGTAACATGACTGGTGATCACAGATGAAATCATGACTTGTTCATATATATTGAGAAAGAAGTTGATGTCTAACTTCTGAAAGTGACAACTCATTGCTTTTTCCAGCAACATAGCACAAGCATGCAACGGACTCTTTTAGGTCTTCAGGTATATATATCTCTAAATAAAAATAAAAAGAGATGTATTTTTACTATTAGTTCTAAGCTAACACCTTTCAATAAAATGATAAATTTTGATTAATATCTATAGTACGTGTTTGCTTATGAATCACTTGGTACAGTACAGGTCCAGTAAGTATCCGACAATGTTGACCAAGTAGTTATATAGCTGCAATCAAGTTTTCCAATTGCATACAATCTACTAGCTGCAAAGATAACAAGAAACAAGAAAGAAATCTGAAATTTTAAAATAGAAAAGGAAAATTCTGCAAAGAAAGAATTCTAAAATTCTAGAATAGATGCAACAATACATGACTACGGGCACGATCCTCGTTGCTAACTTGTTATCTGCTAGATGGGCAACAACCTTTGATTCCAGTTCAAACTTTCCCGCCTCTACTTTTGGACATAGTCCCAAGTATGTCTTTGTACGCTTTGGAGATAGAGATTTGTAGCTATTTAAATTTAAATGAAAAGTGAAAGCAAATAAAGAAAAAGAATAATTCAACGCAGAAATGAGGAGTGTTGATGATTAATCATAATCGCATGACCTTAATATGTAGTTATAGAAATTTATCTTGATTATAAGTTTTAGAATATAAATTTTGTAATGTTTTACCATGTATAGTTTTTATACTACATATATCAAGATTAAACGACCCAACACTCCATATTAATTCACTTCTAGAAGCTGCGTTAAATTATTTATTTTTATTTGCTTTCATTTTTCATTTAAATAAATAAATAGCTACAAATCTCTATCTCTCACTTTTAGCAAGGAGTGAAAAGGCAAACAAAGACCTATTGGAATTACGTCCAAAAGCAGAGCAGAAGTGGGAAAATTTGAACTGAAGTCAAAGGTTGCTGCCCATCTAGCAAATAGCAACGAGGACCGTGCCCGTATTCATTTATTGTCGCATGCATCTATGCATTGTTGGTTGCTGAATTTTCCTTTTCTATTTTGCAGAATTCTTTCTTTTGAGAATTTTCCTTTTCTTTTTCAAAATTTCAAAGTTCTAGCTTGTTTTTATTTTTTTTTTGGTTATCTTTGTAGCTAGTAGATTGTATGCATCTGGAAAACTTGATTGCAGCTATAGAAATACTTGGTCAATATTGTCGGATACTTGTTGTACGTGTAACAAGTGATTCACACGCAGATATTATAGATATTAATCAAAGCTTAGCGTTTTATTGGAAAGTGTTAGCTTAGAACTCATAGTAAAAATACATATCATTTTATTTTTATTTAAAGATATACCTGAAGATCTAAAGGAGTCTGTTGCATGCTTGTGCTTTGTTGCTGGCTGGAGAAAGCAATGAGTTGCCACTTTTAGAAGTTAGACGTCAACTTGTTTTGCAATATGGACAAGGTAAGATTTGATCTGTATCACCAGCCATGTTACTCAACAAGTTTACAGATTTTCTTTGTTTTAACTAGTTTTTATTATGCTGTAAAAAAAAAAAAAATCTAATACTGTTGTAAATTTATATTTCGTTAATTTCAGATAAAAAGACCGTTTTTAATTCCGGACCCATCGGATGAGCATTGCTACAACCGCTTTCTAGATATTGCAAAATTTGAATTCCTGATAATCTAACGAGAGATAATGCATTGAGCATAAAATGAGGAGAGGAGAGACCATCGGGCTTTAGAAAGCATGTTGAAAAACCTCGCCATTCAACTCCAAATAGATCCAGATGAACTGGGTAGTCTGATGAAGAAACAGCTGGAGAAGATGCTAGTGAAGAAGAGGAGGAATCTAAAACTGTAGAGGATGAAGAGCAGGAGCAGGACTAATTTTCATTTTTTTTTTTTTTATCTTTTGTTTATGTACAGATATGTCATTTTCATCTTATTTTAGAACTGTGTTTTCATTTAACTCTATTTTGCACTAGTTGCCTTGCATGCTGAAACTCATTTTTGCTTGCACTTTAGGAAATTGAGACCCTTGTGTTGTGTGTATATTTCACTGGTCACGTGTCTGTTAGTTACTGTGCACAGACTTATTTTGTTTATATGGATACACAAGGACATCTGGTTGTAGACTTGTAGTCCAGCATGCTGATTGTCATGGAGTTCAGGAACAATTTCTTCTACATCAGGGGAGTTTCCTTTACTCAATCTGTTCCTTTTTGTCATTTTGCATAGTGTGCTTTCATGAATTGCTTGAGGACAAGCAACGAGTTAAGTTTGGGGGAGCATTACATGACTTTAACTTTTGTTTTTGTACTCTCATTGAATTGATTTGTGCAAGTCCCAGAAAAAAAAAAATGTTCAAAACACTTGTTCTCTTGTGGTCAATAATGCCAATCTTTGCTTATCATGAAAGAGTAATTTCATTGAGGTTGCATGGCCAGAGTGAATGATTACTCTTTGTTTTGATTAAAATCCTAGAGTAATTGAATTTTTGTAATTTGGATAAGTTTGGTGGACACCTAAGGGGAGAATTTTGAGCCTTAATATATAAAATGGGGACATCTACCCATTCAGTTATTTTTCCCAGATTGAATCACTCCTGGGTTTGCATTCCAGAACTTGCTTTGTCTCTGTTTGAAGTTATTCTCATACATGCATGCAGTAAAAATG
The DNA here is from genome assembly GCA_037113605.1 of Calophaca sinica. Lineage (NCBI taxonomy): Eukaryota > Viridiplantae > Streptophyta > Magnoliopsida > Fabales > Fabaceae > Calophaca > Calophaca sinica. Next base: position 22,236,813 of record CM073733.1, read on the forward strand.
ATCAAGGCCTTGTTTCTTAAACAACTCGATAAACCAAATGGCCAACCTTTCAATTTTCCCTTGCTTAACCCCTTTGAGCCTGATTATCCTTCCATTCTTTTGCAACTCATTATAAGCCTAAGTGAAGAACCAAGATTTGTACCCAACTGAAGAGATTATGAGAACAATATTGGTTAAGGAAATGAGATCATTTCAATTGAATAGTTTTGTGGAAGAATGTTGGGAAGATTTTGGATATAGTTCATTTGTATGTAAAAAAAAAAAAAAAAAAAACAGAGAGAGAAAGAAAGAAAGAAAGAAAAAAGTAAAGAAAAAAAAGTAACAAATGTGGCTAACAAAAGAAAAGCATTTTGCCATGTCGATGCCTAGGCACCCAAGATCAATGCCTAAGCACCAACGTTGCGAAACAAAAATGTGCATTTTTCCTTGCATACGCCTAGGCACTGAAATTCTAATGCCTTGATGCCAGCGACCTGCACCCTAGCACGTGACTTTTTGTATAAAAGGAAAATTTCTGATCTAACCAGCAGAGAGTAGCAAGAGAAACAAAGAATCGACATATACTCAAGGGTCAGAGCTTGAAGAAACAAATTCCAAGAGGATTTCTTCGGCTTCATCTCCCTTTCTTTGAAGGGGTTTTCTCTTCTTTTTCTTGTTTCTTCTTCTTTTGTAATGGATTTCTAAACTTCTTGAGCTAGATTTGTTGGAACCTAAACGATTGAGATGTTTAGACCCTCATTAATTTTGATGATAACAAAGTATTCACAAGAGAACAATTTATGTTCTAACATTTCTTGAAGTGTGCAGATACTAATAATACGTATATTCTAAGCCACTCAAGCAAGAAGAAAGTAATTCTCAAGAGAAGGATTCATTCTATGTGTCAGCATCCGGCTCATCCTTGTGAGCGTCTGGAATTTCCTCTTTATACACTATGTTTATCCAATTGCTACAAGCGTCCGAACTTCCGATTTTGAACGAGCGTCTGAACTTCCGATTCTAAACGAGCGTCCGAACTTCCGATTCTGAGCGAGCGTCTGAACCTCACTTCTAATCACGTGTTAGTCACGTTGCTGCTCTACCTCTCAGAAGTTTCTGGAACGGATTTCAAAATTGATCTTGAGCGCTAAAATTGTTGTACGAGGTATCAAAGGTGAAACCTTTAACTACAAGACAAAAATCGTACAAGCAAGGTAGTACAAAAACGGTAACATGTACTACTGGGATATTCTCTGCAAAGCTAGAAAGAGACAGCATTTTGAATTTACTTTACTCAATGGTAAGGAGCCATTTTTACCTTAACGGTTATATCCTTGGAACTCCTATATATACCTCATGGTATCCATTGAAGAAGAAACAAACATACTGTGAAAAAGCTTGCTGAAATATTTACTGAGAACAAGCACTGCTTCTGTGAGCAACCAAGTCTCGTGCTAAGTCTCTGGACTACAGAACTGAACTCAGCGTCCGACCCTTTCTTTAAGAAAGTTTTTCTATAGTTGAGCTTAATCTTTTATCCTCTCTGTGAGAGTTATTTTTAACTGTACTTCAACTCTTTTGTAAAAGTTGTTTTGGCCTAGTTAAGGCTGTATCCTCAAAGGCTCGACTGTACTGAGTCGTTTTGAGAAGTTGAGAGTTTTACCAAGTGACTTCAAACACAAGAGGGGGGTGAATTGTGATAGCGGTGCTTATAAAAAAAAATTACAGATAAATTACTGAATTAAAAAAAAACTTGAAAGAAATAACTTGCGAAAAGATAAATAACTTGAAGAATAAATTGCAATAAATAAATGACAGAAAATAAATGACCGAAAAATAAATAAAGAACAAAAATAAATAAAGTGCTTGAATGATAAAGAGACAGAGAACAAAGAAGAGCACGCAGCAAATTATCTGAGTTCGCCACCAAACACCCCTGTGGCCTACGTCCTGTCCCCAAAACAAAGCACTATGGGATTTTCACTAAATCACTAGCTTTTAAATCAGGTTCAGCTAGAAACCTTTACAACTCTATACCAGAACAATACGTTCAAGAAATATCACCTCTCTATGAACACCTTGGGATTCCTACCCAAAAAGAAATGATTTTCGCAAATAAAATGAGATGAGAAAGATACACTCAATAGTGCAGATATAACAAATTGAAGCTCAAATAATACAACTCAAATTATGTAGAATAAAAAAGACTCTAAAAAATAGTGCTCAAATAAGTGTGAGTGATAGAGAATATTTGACAGAGTTTTAGCACAAAAATTAAGCACTTGTGTTATGTTAAAAACAATGCTCATGGTGCAGTGCTTTTATAGGCACTGAGAGGAGCGTCGAAATGTCCGATTGCGGGATTTGTCCGATTGCAAAGATTTGTCCGATATGCGTGGATTTGTCCGTTGCGTTTTGAATATGAAAGAATTGAAAACACGGGGACAGAAAAGATTCTCGGACACCACTTGGTGTTCGACATCGTATTTTCATACGACCTTTCCCCAGCTCGGCATACAATCTCCCCAGCTCGGCATACGACCTCTCCACACAGCTCGACATACGACCTCTCCACACAGCTCGTCATACGATCTCTCCACAGCTCGGCATACGACCTCTTCACAGCTCGACATACGATCTCCTCACAGCTCGGCACGTGACCTCCTCACAGCTCGGCACGCGACCTCAGCTCGGCACGCGACCTCCTCACAGCTCGGCACGCGACCTCATCTCGACACGCGACTTCCTCACAGCTCGACATACGATCTCCTCACAGCTCGGCACGCGACCTCCTCACAGCTCGGCACGCGACCTCAGCTCGGCACGCGACCTCATCTCGGCACGCGACTTGCATGTCAAAATATCACTGCTCGACACGGAGAATATTTTCCAAAGAAAACTTGAAATATTTTCCAAACAATATTTTGAGTACGACTTAATGAATTTTTCAAAATACTTTGTGCCTAAAAATAATTTAAGAAAAATTATCATAAAATCAATTTTAGAATAAAAATCATTTTGTGAGTGTGTGATTTTATTTTAATTGAGAGCTTTTTATTACTACTTACAAATAGTCTTAATAAAAATAAATAAATACCCAAAACCCAAAGACTTGAGAAACTATCATTCTTGATACGCGTCTTGGTATTCTTTTCCACTTTTTGCACGGTTGACTATTTGCAAAGCTCCCTTTTGTCAATCATCAAAACCATCCTGTCAAGGCATGTATTCACAGACTCCCCCTTTTTGATGATGACAAACATCTCATGGAGGGAATTTAGTAAAATATAATCATGATATAGCAAAGAGATATAAGCATTGTTTTTCAATAAAAGATATCAGAGTTTAAGCACAATATTTAGAAAACTCCCCCTCACAATATGCATAATATAATTTACTCCGCCTGAATCATAAAACTCTCCCCCTTTTGTCAACATCAAAAAGCGGAAAAGATTAGAGGAAAAGGCATGTAAAACGTATGCATATACGTGTAACTAGATGGCGAAAAATAATAGAGTATCAAGGGTTCAATGAAGCATAAGAAATCCTTGGTAAAAAAATTATTCAGGGAGATAGCAAAAATAAAGCACTAGGATAAGAGTTACTAGTCCTCGTTCAACTCATTCTCATCATCAATTGTTTCCTCATCTTCACCGATATTAAGCGCATAATTGTTTGCGATTAACATAACTTGCACAAACTTTTATTTTAACGATTACAGGAAGGGCGGTTGCATTTCTCCACTTTTAGTCTTGGTAATCTAACTGCATAAAAATGTTAGCACACTCCAACGCCCAAGTTAGAACTTATTCATAATAAAATGCACTCACACGCAGTCATTCAATGCATGATTGATCTAAAATTCCTAACTCGGTTCTTATAAAAAAGAAGTTTTCTTTAGGCAAAGGTTTAGTAAAAATATCTGCGAGTTGTTTAGATGTTTCCACAAACTCAATCACACAATCTCCTTTTTGAACATGATCTCTAATAAAATGGTGCCTAATTTCTATGTGTTTGGTCCGGGAGTGATAAACCGGATTTTTCGTGAGGTTTATGGCACTAGTATTGTCGCACTTAATTGGAACAATTTTCAGATTGATTCCATAATCATTCAACTGTTGTTTCATCCAAATGATCTGTGCACAACAACTACCTGCTGCAACGTATTCCGCTTCAGCAGTGGACAAAGCCACACTGGCTTGTTTCTTACTATGCCATGAAACCAAGGCATTCCCAAGTAAGTGACATGTCCCACTAGTGCTTTTTCGGTCCATTTTGCAACCCGTAAAATCCGAATCCGAGTACCCAATAAGTGTGCAACAAGACCTTTGGGGTACCATAAACCCATAGTTTGTGTGCCGGTGAGATATCTCATGATGCTTTACCGCTAAGAGATGTGATTCCTTAGGATTTGCTTGAAAACGTGCACACATACAAACACTAGACATAATATCCGGACGACTTGCGGTGAGATAGAGAAGAGATCCTATCATACCTCGATACTTACTTACCCGACCGACTTACCACCTTCATCTTTGTCAAGATAGCATGATGTGCTCATTGGAGTTGAGATTTCTTTGGCGTTGCTCATTCCAAATCTTTTAAGCAACTCCTTGCAATATTTGGATTGATTTATAAAAATTCCTTCTGTTGTTTGTTTGATTTGAAGACCAAGGAAGTAGTTGAGCTCTCCCATCATGGACATTTCAAACTCACTTTGCATGATTTTGGAAAAATCTTCACACAAGGACTCATTAGTAGCACCAAAGATGATATCGTCAACATAAATTTGAACAAGTAAAATGTCATGATTTTTGTGTTTAATGAAAAGAGTGGTATCAACTTTTCCTCTTTCAAAACCTTTTTCAAGTAAATATTTGCTCAACTCTTCGTACCAAGCTCTTGAGCTTGTTTTAAACCATATAAAGCCTTTTTCAATTTGAAAACATGATTTGGAAATTCAAAATTTTCAAAACCGGGAGGTTGATCAACATATACTTCTTCTTGAATAAAGCCATTAAGAAATGCACTTTTAACATCCATTTGAAAATGTTTGAAATCCATGATGCATGCAAATGCGAGAAGCATGCGAATAGCTTCTAATCTAGCCACGGGTGCATAGGTTTCATCGAAATCTATGCCCTCTTGTTGGTTATAGCCTTTTGCAACAAGTCTAGCTTTATTTCTAACAATGATACCGTTTTCATCAAGCTTGTTGCGAAAGACCCATTTGGTCCCAATGACTAGGTGATCTTTGGGCCTAGGGACAAGTTCCCAAACATCATTTCTCTCAAATTGATTTAATTCCTCTTGCATAGCAAGGGTCCAATGCTCATCAAAGATGGCTTCATTGACGTCATTTGGTTCAATTTGAGAGACAAAGGCCATATGATGACATGCATGATTAAGAGAGTTTCGAGTCGTTACCCCTTTTGAGATATCACCTATTATGTTGTCAAGAGGATGGTTCTTTGAGACTCTCCATTCCTTTGGAAGATTTGAGTGAGAGAGTTCTTGAGAGGGTTGAGGCAAGGACTCTTGATCCTCCTTTTGAACTTTTGATCTCTCTTATTCCTCTAAATAGGTATCTCCTAACACTTCTGCAAGATCATCAACACTTTCTTCTACTGAAGATTTGGGGTTAGATTCATCAAAAGAAACATGCACAGATTCTTCAACAGTTAAAGTACGTTTATTAAAAATTTGAAAGGCTTTACTAGAAGTGGAATACCCAAGAAATAAACCTTCATCAGCTTTAGCATCAAATTTACCAAGGTTATCTTTACCGTTATTTAGAACAAAGCACTTACATCCAAATACGTGAAGGTGGGAAATGTTGGGCTTCCTCCCCTTGTAAATTTCATAGGGCGTTTGTTTTAGAATAGGTCTTATGAGGACTCTATTCATTACATAACATGCGGTGCTTACTGCCCGCCTGTAAATACTTAGGAAGGTTGGTCTCATTGAGCATCGCCCTCGCAAGCTCTTCAAGAGACCGATTTTTCCTTTCCACCACTCCATTCTGTTTGTGGTGTTCTAGGTGCGGAAAAATTATGCTCAATTCCATTTTCAGTACAAAAGGCCTCAAATGCCTCATTTTGGAATTCCCACCGTGATCACTTCGGATGGATACTATGTTCATTCCTTTTTCATTTTGGATAACTTTAGCAAGTTTTGAAAGGCAGCAAAAGTGTCATTTTTATGAGAAATAAATAAGGTCCATGTATAGCGAGAATAGTCAGCCCACAATAACAAGAGCATAGTAATTGCCACCAAAGCTTTTAGTTCTAGAAGGGCCAAATAAATCCATATGTAAAAGTTGTAAAGGCCGATTTGTTGAAACAATATTTTTAGATTTGAAAGAAGCCTTTACTTGTTTTCCTTTGACATGCATCGCAAAGTTTATCTTTTTCAAAGCGGAGCTTTGGTAAGCCAATTACTAAGTCCTTTCGAACCAATTTATTAAGATGATCCATGTGAATATGAGCCATTCTTCTATGCCATAGCCAAGATTCATCCTCTTTACTAATAAGACAACATGCATCATTTGAAGGTATTTTATCTAAATCAAGCATATAGATATTTCCAATTCTAGGTCCAATAACAATAACATTTTCATTTATAGAATCCATGACCATGCATTTTGAAGAATCGAAAACCACTTTGTTCCCTTTATCACAAAGTTGACTAATACTTAGCAAATTATGCTTCAAGCCATCCACATACAAAACATTTTCAATAGTGGGATTAGGACTCTTACCAATGGAACCAATCCCAAGAATTTTACCTTTGTTGTTGTCACCATACCGGACATAACCACTATTCTTAGGTACCAATGAGGAGAACTTGCTTTTGTCTCCTGTCATGTGCTTTGAACAGCCGCTATCAAGATACCAATTTAAGTCCTTGGCTTTCAAGCACATCTCATCCTCCTCGTGTTTTGCCATGAGACATAAGTTGGCCTCCTCATTTTCTGATTCATCAGATGAGTCCATATCATTGTCATCCCAGGCAATGTAGGCTCTTCTTCCTTTTGATTCCTTTTGTGGTCTTCTATCAAATTTTTCGTTTTTCTTCGACCATGAGGCGATCGGGTTTTATATGTCCCTTTGACCACACTTGTAGCAAGTTGGATTAAAAGAAGCTCCTTCCTCATTTTTCTTTTGAGGATTTTGTACCTTGCCCGTTCTCCCCTTTTGCCTCATGAACCTTTTGAACCTTGAACCATCGGACTTATGTCTTCCTCATTCTCATCTAGACTATCATTGTTGTCGATTCCTCTTTTTCATTTACGATTGCTTTGAGAGCAATTCCTTTCTTTCTTATCACTTTCTTCACTCTCGGTGAGTCGATTTAGTTCAAGTTCATGTTCTGCAATTTTCCAAACAAGGTTGCCAATGATATAGTAGATAAATCTTTAGATTCAGATATAGCAAGAACCTTGGGTTGCGCTTCTATTTAAACATCTAAGAACTTTATTAATTAAATCTTCACATCAAGACTTTCCCAAGAGCTACGAGATGGTTTATTATATGGATGAACCTTTTTGCATATCTTGTATGTTTTCACTTGGTTTCATCCTAAATAACTCATACTCATGGGTTAATGTGTTCATTCGAGCCCTCTTGACCTCTGTAGTATCTTCATGGGTCAATAGAAGGGTGTCCCACATTTCTTTAGCAGTCTTGCAATTTGAGACCCTATAGAACTCATCGTAGCTTAAAGCGTAGTGATGATGTTCTTAGCTTTCAAATTGTATTGGACCTTTTTCTTATCATCTTCGGTCCAAAGTGATCTTGGTTTGTCTACCACTTTGCATCATTAATTGATTGAGTGGGGACAAATGGACCATTTTCCACAAAGATCCCAAATATCAAGATCAACACCCTCAAGAAAGATTTGCATTCTATCCTTCCAATAACCATACCCTCACCATTGAAAAATGGGGGTCTGTTTCATGGAGGTTCCTCGTTATTGTTTGAAGTCATTCTCTTGAGACGGTTAAGTCCTTTATACAAGAGTCTAGCTCTGATGCCACTTGTTACCAAGTGACTTCAAACACAAGAGGGGGGTGAATTGTGATAGCGGTGCTTATAAAAAAAATTACAGATAAATTACTGAATTAAAAAAAACATGAAAGAAATAACTTGCGAAAAGATAAATAACTTGAAGAATAAATTGCAATAAATAAATGACAGAAAATAAATGACCGAAAAAATAAATAAAGAACAAAAATAAATAAAGTGCTTGAATGATAAAGAGACAGAGAACAAAGAAGAGCACGCAAAGAAATTATACAGTTCGCCACCAAACACCCTGTGGCCTACGCCCCGTCCCCCAAAGCAAAGCACTATGGGATTTTCACTAAATCACTAGCTTTTAAATCAGGTTCAGCTAGAAACCTTTACAACTCTATACCAGAGCAATACGTTCAAAAGATATCACCTCTCTATAAACACCTTGGGATTCCTACCCAAAAAGAAATGATTTTCGCAAATAAAATGAGATGAGAAAGATACACTCAATAGTGCAGATATAACAAATTGAAGCTCAAATAATACAACTCAAATTATGTAGAATAAAAAAGACTCTAAAAAATAGTGCTCAAATAAGTGTGAGTGATAGAGAATATTTGACAGAGTTTTAGCACAAAAATTAAGCACTTGTGTTATGTTAAAAACAATGCTCATGGTGCAGTGCTTTTATAGGCACTGAGAGGAGCGTCGAAATGTCCGTTGCAGGATTTGTCCGTTGCAAAGATTTGTCCGCTATGCGTGGATTTGTCCGCTATGCGTTTTGAATATGAAAGAATTGAAAACACGGGGACAGAAAAGATTCTCGGACACCACTTGGTGTTCGACATCGTATTTTCATACGACCTTTCCCCACCTCCGCATACAATCTCCCCATTTCAAGATACGACCTCTCCACCTGACTCGACCTCACGACCTCTCCACCGCGGCTCGTCATACGATCTCTCCACAGCTCGGCATACGACCTCTTCACAGCTCGACATACGATCTCCTCACAGCTCGGCACGTGACCTCCTCACAGCTCGGCACGCGACCTCAGCTCGGCACGCGACCTCCTAACAGCTCGGCACGCGACCTCATCTCGACACGCGACTTCCTCACAGCTCGACATACGATCTCCTCACAGCTCGGCACGCGACCTCCTCACAGCTCGGCACGCGACTTGCATGTCAAAATATCACTGCTCGACACGGAGAATATTTTCCAAAGAAAACTTGAAATATTTTCCAAACAATATTTTGAGTACGACTTAATGAATTTTTCAAAATACTTTGTGCCTAAAAATAATTTAAGAAAAATTATCATAAAATCAATTTTAGAATAAAAATCATTTTGTGAGTGTGTGATTTTATTTTAATTGAGAGCTTTTTATTACTACTTACAAATAGTCTTAATAAAAATAAATAAATACCCAAAACCCAAAGACTTGAGAAACTATCATTCTTGATACGCGTCTTGGTATTCTTTTCCACTTTTTGCACGGTTGACTATTTGCAAAGCTCCCTTTTGTCAATCATCAAAACCATCCTGTCAAGGCATGTATTCACAGAGAGTATTGTCAAGTTGTGACAGTAGAATACTCTTGAGGAAATTGTAATCAGATTGATTATAGTGAAAATCCTTCAGGAACGAAGGGACTAGACGTAGCTATCAGTTTGGTAGTGAACTAGTATAAATTTTTGTGTCTCCTGCTTTACTACTTTCTATTCATTTTTATCTTGCTGCGTTAAAAACAAGTTTTATCAAACTGCTTTTTCCAGCGTCCGGTTATACCCAGCATCCGATAAACAAACAATTTTGAAAAACTTGTGTTCTATAGTGTTTCTAACTTAAAGTTTACGAAAAGTTTGTAAACACAATTCAACCTCCTCTTCTTGTGTTCACGTTCAAGATTTTGATGGAACCAAATGGGATTATGATGTAGTTGACTCCTTATCCTTATTTCAAGCTTTTATTTATGGTTTAGCTATTAAATCTTTACTAAATATTGTGTGAAGTAGCTAATCATACATAGTCTTGATGGACCTTCATGAAATTGGAAATTGGATTTTTTGGTCATGCTTCTTGGTTTAATAGTCATACTCTTTGATTCTCTTGGGATAGAAATTAATGGGTATATGATCTGTTAGGTTTCTGTGACCTTGCTTCCTTATTCCCATGTGATTTGAATTAAGGAATTAATCTTATTGTGTAGGGGGGGGTAAGAGGGTTCATGCACCAAGGGATTGAGTGTGAGTTATTTTAGTAGAAACTGATTTTAATCATGAATAAAGTGCTTGTATAAGGTGTATGTTGAATTATCACATGAACATTTGGCGAAATCTAACTCTAGCCTTCTTTTAAATTGCAACAACCCCAAATAGTTTAGTTTTTGCTCATCATTTATTCTTTTCTATTACCTTGTTTAAATTGGATCTTCTTCCGATCGAAATCGTATCCAATTAGTTTGAAATTGTGAAACAATACGTGTTAAGCTCAATCCTCGTAGAAAAGTTACTTTACTTTCACTATATTACTTTTTACGAACTGGTGCACTTGCTAGAGGCGTGACAAGGCTTATGGTCTATAGGTATCAATTGACTGGATGAGAGAATTAGGGCTTAAAAATGTAAATTTTGAGATGGACTCCAAGCTAGTTATAAATGCGTATAGGTGCTCTCCAGATGAGATGAAACTGAGTTTGGTGCCATTGTTCGTGAATGTCATTTAAACCTCTCATCATTTTGTCAAAACTCTCATGTAGAGTTCTCTGTGAGGTCAGCTAATATGGTTGCTCATTGTTTGGCAAAGGCGAATCCTCAATTTTAGGGGACATCATCATAAGCTCATCGTTATTTAATCACAACCCAAAAACACAGCATGATAATTCTTATTAATAAAATAATCTTTCAGTACTTGAGAATAGCAACCTAGGATAGAGAGATGCTCGACTTCTCTCAACTCTCAAGATAGTATACGCAAGATCACGTCCAGAAAATTTGCTATTCATGTTCAAAACCATAAAAAGTATTGTTCCTTCTAAAGAAAAATAGCAAGGACACAACCATGGCACATCATAAGTTCATCAACTAAAGCTTATTTCCTGACTAGATGCATAAGATTATATAAAAATAAAATAAAAACATAATATAAAACACGCATGCTGCTAATACTAACTCATTTGTTGCGTCAAAAAAAAAAAAAATTCATTTGTGAATTCGAAAATTGAGTAGGGCCAATAATGGGTCAAATGAATAGCCACGGATCCTGTTCTCGTGAACACAATAATAAGAGTATTAAAAGTGTTAGACATGGTTGTTGCATGGAAAGCAAACATCTCTCCCATATGGCTCTCTCAAAAAGTAAACACAAACTACTTAGGTTTTAGGATATTGTTTTCAATCAAATCTACAGCAATAAATCCTCTACAACATGTGAAACAGAACTAAACAACATTCCGTCCTTCGCAATCTGCATCCCGTCCTGCAAAGGCTGCCTGGCAGTAAGGGGATACAGATGAAAGTGCGGTGAAAGATATAAATCAAACATACATGCACTTACAAATATAATTGACCAAAAATTGCTGGTAAAATAAGTTTATTTAATCGACTAAATAGTAAAGATCGTTTATCATAAATCTTAATTTTTTAAAATTAAAGTTTACGATAGAATTTTAAAAAGGTACCTGTGACATTGAGTCTGGAGCATAAGCAGACAACTTCTCTTCATCAGCAGAAGCCGGATCCCAATTCAACTTGAACCGAAAAGCAATTTCTTTTAGAAGTCTGTTTACTTCATTTTCTGGTGGAGTCGGAACTAACAACTCTATTAACTGCAATTGAAACTGTATAAGATGCTTTTATCCACACACACACACACACACACACACACACACACAAAGTAAATAGAGCATGGAAAAATTCAAAGAACCTGCTTATTAACACCACAATCTGGCTTGCACTCAATCGCATTAGATATAAATTCTTTCCCGAATTTTATAGAAAATTGCGACTGAACCTTCTTTAAATCTGACAGTTCGTCAAATCTTGATGCAGCAAAACATAAACTAGATACAGCTTCCTTCGTGTTTGGGGAAAATTCCCTGAACCTTTAGGTACAAAATTCTAGAATAATGGTCTGCTTTTTGTACTTTTGCCACGACAACTATTGAGTCTTGATCATAACATTCACTTTTGATCCGAAGTGGATCTCAGAGTGGCCGGAGGAGAAGTTCGGGCGACGGAGTACGACGAAGCAAGACGGTGGGGGTGTACCTGCACAAACTCCGATGCTTAAGTCAGTATCAGAGCAAGGTGAGGTAAGAAAATGTGAAGAGTGCGTACCTTTATTGATTAGGTCATGGACATTTTATATGTGAAGTCAGGCTGCTGACGTATGGATAGTATCGAGTAACCCTAGATAGATTGTCAACCGTCGGATGTATCCGACGGCCGATGTCATTTCTAGGGTTGTGAGCGGATAAGGTTGTTTTTAGGGCTAGCGCCGCAATGCCTTATACTCTAGGGTTTCGCGTCGTGGTCACGTCCTTCCTAGGGTTTGTTGCCAGAGGAAGGAACTCTTGGGTCGGGTTTGACAACCGAAGCGAGCCTTGGGCCTATTCAGGTCGGCATCGTACTAGGGCGGATTCCTCCTGTTGGGTCGGATCGGCCCAGTGCAGAGTAGGCCTTGCAAAATGTTGACTATATGATTACATAGCTATGAATGTCCAATTTATATAAAAGTTGATATGCATGATCGTTAATGTAATATGAAGATATTCAACGGTTTAATCGATGAAGTTTAATATCTATAGAGAGATATTAAGCAGAGTAACTCTGACAAGAGTTACTCTTAAAGTCACTTAATCCCTCCTCGTGAAAAATAAGTAAATAATGGATAGTATTTTGTATAATTTCAATAAAAAATGTAATCTATTGAAAATTTTTACTAATTTGTTACATGTACTCTTACATTATCATGTTTTATTTATATTTACTTCTATGACTTAGATATTAATGTGTCTTCATGTATTTTTATAAAATCTTTGAAATTTTTAATACATAAGAATTTCAAAAAAAATCTATGAAAATTTATCAACCAAAAATAAAAAAAAAAAAGATTCATCACAATCATGGATCATAAAGTGTAACATTTTTAAGTTACTAACTACTATTGTTATTTGTGTCAAAAAAATAGCTACTATTGTCCACTATTAATTGCTGGTAAATACGTAATAAATTATAATGTTTAAAATAGAATATATGGAAAAATTTATGATATATGTATTTTGTCGGGGGAAAAATCGGCACATGGTTAGACATATGGGTTGCGAGTGAAGTGCACACAACAATTTATGAGGAATTTCTTTTTCTAAAATTATAGAATATCTCAAATTTTCAATAAAATGATGTAGAATATTTATTACCTAGAAAGTAAAAAAATATGTTCACACTGAACTTATGTCTAAGCTTGCCTAATGCAGTTAGAAAATATCTAAAAAAAAACCTAAAAATAAAGTCCTTGATTGTATAAACCACACAAAAAAAAGTAAAATTTAAGCACAAAAGAATACACTATAACAGAAACAAAAAGAACAAAAAAAAAAGAGGCGAAGTATTCAACAAAATTATTAGTGTAAAATATATCACACAAAAAAAACTTGAAAAGAGAATATTTGATCATATCTAATTTATGTATAAAAATGAAAAGAATAGTACATGACCAATACATGTACGGTTCCAAGAATCCAACATAAAGTTTATAATTAAACTTAATAAATTTCAAATTTTAATGGAACATATATATGATTACACCAAATTTATTATTACATTGAACTTAATATATGTTCAGATGTTTTCAAGCAAATTGTAATTTTTAGCATAGTAATTTAGATATTAATGTGCTTTCAAATGAATATTCAATCGTTATGTAAAATATTTTCATCCAATAATTTTACTATGAATAGATTTCAATAGAGATATTAACATTTTTTTATTTACATTTACATATGTTGGGTATCAATTTTTGTACGTTATATAAAAAGTGATAAAAATTCAAAACGAATTCAAAAACTTAATAAAAAGATAGTAGAAATGAATTTTTCATAAAAAATAGAATTCTGAATTTATATTTAAATTTTTATAATTTATTTTATCAAGGAAAAATTTATCAATGAAAGATTAAATAGTACTAAAAGAAGAAATACAATTTACCAATAATATTAAAATTCATTTTAAAGTAATCATCATTTTTTACTAACTTTTTTTTAATTATAACCAAAAACAAAAGAAAATAAGTAAAAATCAAGAGAAATTTACATTAAAAAAAACTTTAATATTGATGTAATATTTAAACTTTAAAAGAGATGAAAAACTTTGTTTATTTAATTTTCAAAAATTTCACTTTATCAGTTATCAAATAACATTTTTTGAGGTAAAACTTTTTTATTACGTCTATAAAAAATCTTTAAGAAAAAGCGTTTTTATTACTTGACAAATTTTTTATTATATAAAGTCTACGTCAATATAAACATTTGTATTAAAATATTAAGTCAATACAATATCTTTTTATTTAAGCTTGTGTTTATTACTTTAATATAAAAATACAACTATTTTAAAGTAATATTTAAACTTTTAAAGCAAAATACAACCATTTAGCTCAAAGGCATAAATTACTAAATTAGTATTATGATCTTAATCCACTGTGGTAATATTGAGAAAACCTGATGCATCGATGGCTAGTAAAGGCCATCTGAGCCCGAGGTATAGTAAAGTTAACTGGTAATGCAATTTTAATCTGATACTTCATTTATTAATCGCGTGCGGCATCAAGAAGTACTCATGTAATTAATGTATATACTTTTTTGTTATCGTTCGATGGAGTAATTTGTACTGTTGGTAATTAAGTTCATCTCCTGAGGTACATGTGTCCATAGTTCTTTTTTGCGTTTATGTGGTTGTTATCTTGCATATGCGTGTGTTCCATTTTGAAATTCTTTTTTTTTTAACTCCTCTTGTATACTCTCACTCAGGCCAACAAAGGAATTGGTTTTTTCTTTAGGGCAGGGGGAAAAGAAGAAAAAAAGTAGTAAGATACAGAGAAACACCTTCATCATTGGCTTTTGCAATATATAATGTGAAATTAAAAGAAGATTTATTTATGATAAATCAAAGCAGACATATGCAAATGAGAGAGTTATACCTCTTTTTCCTCTATTGTGAGTGTGATATCAAACGAAAGGGGAAAAAATCCTTGTTGTGTTTCAATAACGACTAACAATTTGTCAAACTGATTTTGTAGAGGCAACTCCAAAGAGCATTTTGAATATGACGCAAGGGAAAGGACCGGAAATCTCACATTAAAAGTCATATTCAGGTATATATACATATAGTTCACCCATGACCCATGTGGTCCAACTTCCAATCCTAACATAGAAAACAGTTATGCAGTCAGAAAAGATGTTGGATAAGAAAATTAAAAAAAAAAAAGATTGCAACCTGAGTATACCTTTTGCTCCTGAGAAGCCTTGCATTAACCTTTTGCATTAGCGAGTAAGATTATCTCAATGACTTGGCATTTTCTACTAACTGTAACCTACACATACCAATGGATTTACCATCAATAAGTACGTACATCTCCCATAACACACTGGAAATGAGAAGAAAAAAATCACAGAAAAATATAAAAAACAAATATAAAAAAATATTAAGGATAAATACTTATGTTTAATGATTAACCTGACGATATCCTTTTCTTGTAATGAGCATGATCTACACCACCAATAAAATCTCACCCCCTTCCCTCTTGTACTACATTTGTAAGTCATTTAGTCTTCAGATCTGACCTTCATAAGGTACCTATCATATAAATTAGAATCAGAGCACCAGTTATACAATAAGGAGGAAAAACAATGTGCATAACCACCAACCATAATGGAGATCAAGGAAGTTTACAGTAGAAGCCAACCGGGGAAAAAGGAAATAAAGAAATAAAGGATCAGAATATGCTAGACTTGAAAAGATGATAACCACCACCAGCAGTGTACCTGAAGAAAGTAGTGGATAAACCGGGGCATTCCAAAGCAGTGGAGTTGTTGATCGCCGATCGGGAGATTCAACACATATTTTGATAGGTAGGGAACAAAACCAAAATCACCTGCAGCAAGATAATGTTCTTATTTAGTACTCTGTTTGCTTTGCTTTTCAAGATATCAACCTCCATTTGGACATTTCAAAGTTCTTTTACCTTGAAAAATATTCTAAGTATCTTTTTTTTTTATTTCTTTACTCAATGATGTTTGCCCCATATAATTATAGTTCTAATGCATAGCAATTAAGCATATCATTTCATCTTCATCACAACTAATCTTGTCATCATTATCCAACACCATATAACTTACTAAGTCATAACACAAAGCTTTGGCTAAAAAATAGTCCACTTCAGTAAAGTCAATTGCAAAGAAGGAGACGATATATGTATTATTGTACCAATATTTTCACCAGAAGCGAAGTTCCTTAATGTCAACCCGATTTTCTCAACTGGTTTATGCCATTTAAATCCATGGTATGCATACCTGAGGAGAAGTCTGCAATCCAAAATGGATGAAGAATGTAAGATAAAATGACAATAACTCAAACATAAGTAGGAAAAGATTCATCTATTGAAATCAACGTACATGAGGCACCGATTAATTAAAATAAATCCTTTAACATTTTCAACCACTATTGCACCAACACTATTCCACTACGCCACATCCCCTCTTCCTCTTCATCTTTCCGATTGCTTCCTCTGCCTGCGGCCTCCCTGCACAAAAACCATTCTTATGTGCATTGCTTCTTGGACAGGGACTGGGAGGACACGGGCGTGCCCCCTGGCACGGTCAGGCCGTGCCTCCCTGTACAAAAATCTTTATTTCCTTTATTTATTTATTATGCATGGATGATTAATGGCATGTATAATGAGACTTTAAGGAAGAGGGTTTTCGACCCGATAAGGAAGCAAATGTAAATTAATAAACATTGCTTTCATTTTGACGTTTTGACGTGTGAAATTGATTGTTTAATGATTGATCGAAGATTTGATCTTTGAGGAATGGGGTTTCAACCCTATAATGAGTGCAATGCTATTTCATTATACTTGCTATAAGAATGAGGTTTAAGATTGTTTGAACCTGATTGTGTTTGAAATGTTTGTACATCCGGAAGTGCACTTTGGCGGCAAGCCCACCGGTTATGAATCCTTGCAAGCGTTCACCGGTGGGGACTTCCATGGTTGATTAACCGTAAAGGAATCATGTCTCAAATTGCAATTGAGTTTAGGGTCAAGGGGGTACATCTGAGGGCCTGGATACTGGGGAAAGCCTGGTCCAGGTGGACAAAGCCCAATTAAAGTAAGGGTCGGATGTTATAATATGTGAAGCTTGATTGTATTCTATAGTCTTGATTGTATTTTTATTACATGTTTTAGATATGAACTAATATGTTGTAAGAATTATGTTATCATTGATGCTTGATTTGAATGATTGAAGATAATGAGTAATAGTAGATTAAAGTATTCTTGATTATTATATTAAGTTTGTTAGGGAGGACTTTTCCATACGTCGCACACCACGTACCGCTGGAAACAACGGTAAAAGTTTTTTTTTTATCATAAGTCTATGTCACTGAGTTTTATAAACTCAAGTTCTGGGGCGTTGTTTTCAGGTACAGGCTGATTAAAGAGATTAAGAGCATGAAACGTGCTAGGTCTTGCTTTTCTGCGAGACCTTGAGTTACCGGATCACGAGTCAAAGTCTTAATTGCTAGGTCGAGTCCCTGTAATTAGGAAATAATGTGTAATGGTAATCATTTCTATTGTTATTGTTGTAATGGTTTGTAACTAATTAAGGTAACTTCTGCATTTACAACTCTGATTTATGTTACTAGTTCTAATAGTGTTAGAATATAATTTGAACCAAAGACTTTTAGCAACTTATTTTGTATAAAGCCCTATGCATTCAGGGACTTTATTTAAACAAGTGTAGTATTTTTAGAAATGATGCACTCTTGGTTATTATTCATAAATGCGGAAAAAAAAAATTCCCCATGTTTAATTTCTTTTAAATTCAAGATTTATTAGTAAGTAATTTTCTAATTAGAGTTAGGGTGTTACACTACTCATCATTTGTTTTAGACTAACCAATTAATAGTAAATCGTAGCGTCAATATCCACAATGCTAGACCATTCTTGACCAAGTCCATTTCAGAAAATAGAATTATGCAAGTAAATAAACAATTCAAATACCTAAAAAAAATCCATTCTAAACATTTAAATCTTTGGTGGTGAACTAATCAGCAATCCTTTCAAACATCATCTTTCCTTTATCCACGATACTGATGTGCTTTTTGTTGGATCACTGAGCACGTCGTTTGTCCATACTCTCACCTTCTTTGGCTTTCTCTATGCGCTGAAAATAAAAAAAGACTATTATTTTTTCGTAAATTTCCAATTCGACACCACTTTAAACAAGGGGTGAGGGATAGGAAGGGGATTTCCCAAGTCAAAATTTCTCAAATCCATAATTTTTTTTCACCTACCAGATGCCTCCCATAGAGGTGGGTACTTGAAGGTGCTGATAGGGCATTTTGCGCCTCCTGCTGAGTAACAACCTCCACAAAAGCAAAGCCTCTATGATCTCCGCCAAAATTCATTGGCAACCTTAGGCTTTTATTCTGCACGGTTTTGAGCTCTCAATCATAAGTGGAAAAGAAAACACGGCATCTTTGCACCAAAGAACTAAATCTACATATTTTGATTGAAATAACGGTATTTAAGCAGCCGAGGCATACACCAACAATAAAAGGAAAAAAGAAAGAGGTATATCAATTGTTGTAGGGCTGGCATTTGCACATCATAGAAAACTAGACATCACATCTAAAAAAAAGCTACTACCTCTTGTGCGTTTCATAAGAAACAAAAAGAGTGTCGTTTTATGTTCCTAATTATAAGATAAACCCATTTTCAGTTACATTAGTTTTGAATTTCTTTTATACCCTTATTTTGTTAGGCATATTAATTAGACATTCACCAATTCCCAGTATCGGTGGAATAGCTTTCACAAGAGAGACAAAAAGACACCATAGTAAACTATTTACTACTATAGATACTAGTACGATACCCGCGCGACACGCGGGTGTTGAGGAATTCGGCAGTGTACCGAATCGCACAAGTAATAAAGTGATAAGTAAGATCGTCTCCACAGGGATTGCGATTGATTATTCAACTAAACAAAGTTCGTAGCTATTTTGAACGAGAACCGAATAGTGGTATTTGGAAATAAGTAGATTCGTAACAACTGAAAATAACAATAACAACTATTTGTAATTAAATGGTATAAAAACGACTAGGGGTTTGAATCCTCTTGTATCCACTCTCATGCATTTAATCTACAACCAACGCAAGTTATTTCATACAAATAGAAGTTCGAATCAACTAAATTAGTTTAAGAACAATCCCTTCCCTCATAAACCCTTTACTCTAACTAAAACCCCCAATCCCTTAGGTGATTTATAGTTAGGTTAAGCATTAAGAATAGTGACTCATAAGAACACATAATCACAAAGTTATATTCCTATACTCATCATGACTATGGCTAACAATCTCAGTTCAAGTTCTTCACCCAATTTCCCAATCATCATGAAAAACCCCAATCGATTCAATAGCGGCCAAGTATCGAAAAGCATTAAGCGCGGAGAATTGAAAGCTCAATTGAAATGAAATAAACTTGCTTTAATATAATAGAATTAACTACATAAAAGTTTCATCAAGATTCATCTAACCCTAGTCTAAAAAGCTTAGTTACTCATAGAGAAAGAAAAGCCAAACCAGAAATTCATGAGAATTAATGAAGAGATCGTTCCCAATCCTCCACCGTGCCTCCAAATAACAAAGTTCGAACCCTAGACAAGTCTCTAAAGTGTCTATTTATAGTCTAGGGTGAAAAGGAATAAAAATATAGGTCCAAAACATGTAAAAACGTAAAATTCTGCGTCTAGGGTGTTGTCGTAGCACGGTCGTGGCGTGAGGCACGGCTAGGCCGTGCTTCATTCTGTTTCTCGCCTTTGTTTAGGTCTTTGTCGCACACTGTCAGTAGTGCTTCCTGACACGGCTAGGCCGTGCTTCATGTTGTTTTGTATTTTTCACCTCTTTAACGTCCGAATTAGCTCAAGGTGTATTCATGAAAGTTGAAGCTATGGATCTTAGCTTTCCAATGGCACTGGTTTCATCTCATTTGGACACCTAAAACTCCAGATATGATTAAAACATTGAACAAGTGTCAGGCTGAGACAACATTACATTATCAACTTGTAGCACAAATTACCCCAACTTATTCCAAGTGATTTTTCTCCTTTTTCCAAGGACAAATACCTTCTTTTAAGCACAATTGAACCAAAACCAAGTGCATTATTCAAATCAAGCCAAATGCATAAATAACATGGATTAAAATGACTAAAATGACTAAGATGCGATGCAAAACTAACACTAAACTATATGCTATTTCGAACGCATCAGCGGGGCGCACGTTGTTTGTTACGCTCAATATTTTAAGACGTGATTGTTTATAGCAAATGAGATTTTTGATTCAATGTATTAAAAATTAACAAATAATATCATGAAAGTGAAAGAAAATAAATTAAAAAAATAAAATATAAAATTATACCGACAACATGTAATGTTTGTCCCGTCAAGACTTAATAATTTTGTTTTTGTTGACAAGACAACACTGTACTTAAATAGCGTTTTCTCATCAAAACTAATTGTTCCAAAAAAAAATGAGAGGGAGAGACAGAGAAAGAAAAAAAAATGAAAGAATGAGTGAGAGAGAAAAAACGAAAGAAAGAATCAGAAATGGAGGGAGAGAGAGAAAAAATAAAGAGAACTGACGCAAGGCGTCAAAAAGAGAGAGGGTGAGAGAGAAAAGGAGAAAAAGAGTGTGAAAGAAGAAATTGGGTTGGGAGGAAAAAAAAATTTGGTCACCAAAAACGTGACTTCTAAAATTATATTGACAATATGTAATATTTGGCCCGTCGAGACTTAATAACTTTGTTCCCGTCGACAACATTGTGCTTAAATAGTGTTTTTCCGTCAGAACTCAAGAACGAAATAATCATTTATAAAAATTAAATACATTTATAAAAAAATAAAAAATAATTATACCGACATGTGATGTCTCCCGTCATGGCTCAAAAGCAAAATATTTTTTTATAAATAACTTAAAAAATAAAAAAATGTTAATAAAAAAATAAAAATAAAATTACACGGATAACATGTAATGTTTGTCCCGTCGAGACTTAATAATTTCGTTCCCGTCGATAACATTGTACTTAAGTAGTATTTTTCCATCAGAACTCAAAAATAAAAAAATTATTTATAAAATTTAAATACATTTACTAAAAATAAAAAATAATTATAATGACATGTAGTGTCTCCCGTCACAACTCAAAATCAAAATATTTTTTTATAAATAACTTAAAAAAACAAAAAAAATGTTAATAAAAAAATAAAATAAAAATTATATCGACAACATGTAATGTTTGCCCCGTCGAGACTTAATAATTTTGTTCCCGTCGACAACATTGTACTTAAATAGTGTTTTCCATCAGAACTCAAAAAGAATCATTTATAAAAAGAAATACATTTATTAAAAATAAAAAATAATTATACCGACATATAATGTCTCCCTTCATGACTCAAAAACAAAATAACGTAAAAAAAGAAAAAAATATTAATAAAAAAATAAAATTAAAATTATACCGACAACATGTATTGTTTATCCTGTCGAGACTTAATAATTTCGTTCCCGTCGACAACATTATAGTTAAGTAGTGTTTTCCCGTTAGAACTCTAAAACAAATTAATCATTTATAAAAATTAAATATATTTATAAAAAATAATTATACCTGACGACTCAAAAGCAAAATAATTTTTTATAAATAACTCAAAAAAATAAAAAAATGTTAATAAAAAAATGAAATTAAAATTATACCGACAACATGTAAGTTTGTCCCGTCGAGACTTAATAATTTTGTTCCTGCCGACAACATTGTACTTAAGTAGCGTTTTCTCGTCTGAACTCAAAAACAAAATAATTATTTATAAAAATTAAATACATTTATAAAAAAATAAAAAATAATTATACCGACATGTAGTGTCTCCTGTCACGATTCAAAAGCAAAATTATTTTTTATAAATAACTTAAAAAAATAAAAAAATGTTAATAAAAAAAATTAAAATTATACCAACAACATGTAATGTTTGTCCCGTCGATACTTAATAATTTCGTTCTCGTCGACGACATTGTACTTAAGTAGTGTTTTTCGTCAGAACTCAAAATCAAAATAAAAAAAATAAAAAATCATTTCGGAGATTTAAAATCATTTCGGAAAAAAATTATTTTTTTCGGAGGAAAAATAATTTGGGAGGGAAAATTTAAAATTGTCTTGGGAGGGAAAAGAGAGAGAGAGAAGAAAGAAAAAAAAAAGGATGAGAAGTTGAGAGAGAGAGGGGAAAAGAGAGTGGGAGGGAAGTTTCATGATTGTAAAACATGCTATAATCTTGTATCTAATTGATTGGAGACTCGTAGAATTTCATCATAACATGGTTCAACATGGAAAAGAGGTTTGTGCCCATGTTTCTGATGATTTGACTCAATTAAGTTATTGTGCCCTTTTCTTAAGAAATTATGCTTCATTGTTTTTTGTTTATATCTTTTGTTTTAGGATGGAATGATCGGTTATGGTGAACTTGCTGACATGATGCAAAAAGGGAATATTGGAATTGTTGGAAAGACTATGTGCAACAGGATTCGAGTATGAGGGATGCAACAAGTTTTCCGTGAACCACTTTGGAGGTCTTTTCCCCTTTCCTCTGAACCACTTTCTGTGACAAATATAAGAATTTTATTTCGTTTTTTGTTTTCTTTTTATTTTATGATTCTTTGGTTTTAATCAACCAGCCACTTAGCCAAGCATCCTGTTGCTTACATTGGCAAACGCAAAAGAGGAATATGAAGAATGATGTATTTTTTTAATTTGAGAAATCTTAATATCTACAGCGTTCTTTGAATTTTATTTTATTTTATTTTTTCATTTTTTACATCTTCCTTGGAGTTTTGATTTAGCTTTTCGTTTACTTTTTCAAGAAACATGGTGATATTTTTTACATCATCCTCATATTCTTCTTAGCAGTACTTCATATTCTTTATAGTGCTATCGCAACTCCCAATGCTTTGCTGTCCTTTTGGTATTTTGTTGTTTTATTTATTGTGTTGCAGTATAAACATAACGTAATCTACTCGGTTTTCAATTTTGATCATGTTTGATCTAACAAGTTGATGCACATTAAACATGTGTCTTTACTATGCCAATTAAAAATGCATTTTGGGTAAAGCTTGTCGTAAGAATTTCCCAACATTTTTTGGTGATTTTTTTTTTGGGTTGTGGGTGTTTGATTTCAGTGTCCTGGAATGGTGAATGAAACTAGGAAATATAATCAAGTACATAATATATCTTTTGGAGCTCATATCTACTTATTGACGGATGCAAACTGGTAATAATTTTATAATTGCGTGTGCTTAATTTTTGTAGATGAACCAAGATTGACGATTTCATTTAGCTTCCCATATATTGATTTGTGGGTATATTCACTTCTACTACTCAATTTATGCCATAATGTATTTTTATGAATGCTTTGAATAAATTTATGAGAGAAAAACTAATAGTGGGAGGAATATAGCAGTATACTAACTCTATCATCCTTTAGCACTGTTGCAGTGCCGAGTGAAGAAATATTTTCTCTAACTTTTGTATTGTCATTTTTAATTTTTAGTCGGGTGAGAATTGTTACAATAAATGCTAATTGCTAATTGTAATCCTAATTGATATGATTCTAATCCTAATTAATTAAATAAGGAAACATATCATAAAATATAAAATCCTAACATATCATCTAAGATATTCTAAAATAGTCTAAGATATTATCAGATATTTTTCTGATATTCTAACAAGAATATTGTCATCACTGCCGCTAGGTATAGAATTTTGCTTTGATTTTTTGTCAACTTATCTATCTCTATTTGGTTTCACGATTAGTTGAAGGTGTACACTTGAAGCATTCATCACACATGTTAGAATGTGATGTAAGGAAAATAAGAAGGATGGAAATGACCCACTTCCAGTGCATGAGAGGAGCTCTACAAAGTATGCCATAATAAAAATCTCAGCTGAGGTGGCATTCAAAATGTTGCTACATGTAGTTTTCTTTAATGTATCAAATTTAAACTCTTTTTATGTATATGTATTATGTATTTCTACACAAGATTTGGGAATTACATTCAGTTACCAGCTTTTCCATCAATACCTTATAGGCAAGAGATATTCAAATAAGTGAGCAATATTTCCTTTTTATAGAAAGCTTCATATCTGAATTTCATTCATGGTTTCTTACGGCTCCAAAATCAAATTAGTGGGTTCTTAAGCCCTGAACCAAACTTCAAGGAGTGACCATATCCATATTTTATTTCTACCGCCACATCACCCATCTATATGTACAAAGTCACATGAACAAAATGGACACATAAGTGGACACATCAACACCGTAATGGCCACATAAACATATTTTTAACGGAGTTCGACGGAATTTCAAAAAAAGGGTGACAGTGTTAATGTTTTAGAACTTGATTCGAAGTGGATCTCGAAGGTGGCCAGAGTAAGATCACGAACGGTGGAGCACGGCGGAGCACGACGGTGGAGGGTGTACCTGCACACACTCTGATGTCCAAGTTAGTATCGGAATAAAGTGAGGTAAGAAAATGAACAGTGCATACCTTTATTGATTAGGTCATGGACCTTTTATAGGTGAGGTCAGGTTGCTGATGTGTGGATATTCTCAAGTAACCCTAGATCGATTATCAGCCGTTGGATGTATCCGATGGTCGATGTAGATTCCAGGGTTGTATGTGGATAAGGTTGTTTTTAGGGCTAGTGCCGCAATGATTTGTACCCTAGGGTTTCGCACCGCGGCGATGTGATCCCTAGGGTTTGTTTCCCCGAGGATTAAACTCCTAGGTCGGGTTGGTTGACTAAAGTGGGCCTTGGGCCTGTTCGGGTCAGTATTGTTTCGGGGAGGATCTCCCTTGTTGGGCCATATCGGCCCAGTGAGGAGTGGGCCTTTGGCCACTCCGAATCAGTTGCCCCCTAGCCGATGTCATCAGTTATTGATGACTTCGGGTATTATCTAGTGAAGGGCATTCTTCGTCGAGCATTGTTTCGCCCTTTGAATCTTGGTTTTGATGTGGAGACTTCGTATGTCAGCCACACTTGTCAGATCTCATCTGAGAAGGGTTTTGAGTCGAGGCAGTTCGTTTTCAAATTCGATGTTTTGAAAAGACGCGCTCGTTTCCCAAGACAGTGGTGGCAGAGATTTGGTGATGTTTCGCTGAAGAGTCGCCTCGTTTTTCGCGTTTGTCATCATTACCCTTTTTGGCATTGATTACTGCCCTCCTCAGAATCTATAAATTTTAAAGGGGAGTATCTTTTGCCACTTTCACTCGTTTCTCGTTCTTCTTCTTCATTTTCTCAATTCCGGTTTTCTGGTATTTTCTTCTGCAACCAGCCGTTTAGAGTGTCAAGCTTCGGAGTTCTTCCTCTTGCTCGTGTCTCTATATCATATACCAGAGGTATTTTCTTCTTCCCTACCTTTTTGTTCTTTTATCAGAAACTTGAAGGGGGGATACTCAAAGTTTTTTCTTTTTGAAAGTTCATGGCTTCTCAAACTCCCCCTTCGATTTTTGGTAATGGGGGGGTCTCACCCAGAAATCGCCCTTCCGGTGTGTGCCTCCACGGCGGTGTCCATGGAGGTGCCGCTACCTTCCCGTGAGGAAGGGGCAGAGGAGCGTTTCAAATGTGGAGTAGAGATTACTCCCGAGCGGTTGGAGCTTTTTCGGATGGTCTTAGGAAACAAGTTTCAGCGTCTTTGTGACCCCCGTGAAGTGGCTCGGTGATATAAAGAAGTGTACAATACCGTCTCTTACCCTGAGGTCCCCGTGGACAGGTTTGTCATGGGAAAGAAGCGAAGAATCGATTTGAACGACCCCTCTGCTCTTCCTGCCAATGCGAAGGACTACGGCTGGGTTTCGTCCGAAGTTCTCAGCCTCCGATTTGAGTATTCCATGGATGAAGATATGGCCGACCTGGAGAGTCGGGATCAAATAGTGGAGACGATTGAGTCCGGAGGGGAGTGGGCCTTCTTAGCTCCGGGAAGAGATCATCGGATTTGCTCCGCAGAAGGTAGCGATATGTGGTCCATACCGATGTACGAAGTGTTATTCACCGAGATGCAGGTTTCCTTTCCCTTTTCGTCTTTCGAACTCTCTGTTCTTAGGTACTTGGGTGTGACCCCTTCTCAGCTTCATCCCAACAGTTGGTCCTTTATAAGAATGTTCGACCTAGTTTGTGGGTATCTTGAGGTACCGGCCTCTTATCAAGTCTTTTTCATTTATTTTCGCCCATGAAGACCTCGGAGAAGGCCAACCAACGACAGGGTTGGATCTCCTTCAAGCCGAATGGCAAAACATTTGACTTGTACAGTGAATCTCTTAAAAGATTCAAGACGAAGTACTTTTTTCTTCTTCTGATGGACGACATGCCTGAGAGTGTGTTTTTAATCTCATCGAGGATGGTTCGGAAGTACCGAAGCTTCCCTTTTATTGGTCGGAATCGTTCTTCGATCGCCCCGTTGGGTCTTATACGTTCAAGCTATCCAATCTCACCGAGCTCGAGCAAGGTTGGGCGAAGAGGATCCGAGATTAGGTCGGTAGCTTTGAGCCAATCGTTTATACCGATCCCAAGATTTAGAAGCAAACATCGCTCAAGCGGTTTGTTCACACCCGAACTCTACTGCGGTGCCCGACCTGGGGGGACGCTCGGTGTATCTCAGGTAGGGGTTTATTTACTTGTGTTAACTTGGGTTATGTAAGTCTTTATCTGACATGTTTGTTCTTTTGTGCAGAATCCATGTCGAATATTGCAAAGTTCGCCGCAGCTCAAGCCGCCCTGGCCAAGAAGTTGGAAGGAAGTTCGGATGAGGGGAATGAAGTTCGGCCCTCACCTACTTTCGCCGATGTCATTGGGGCCTCAAATTCTGGTACTTCGAAGGATGGGGCTCTGGATCGGCTCCTTTGGTCCAAAAGGTGACCTCGGGGCCTTCCACGGTGCCCGAAGTGCTTATTGCGACTATGGATATCGTCGATGTAGAGAAACACAAGAGGCCTGCCTCTTCCGACATCCTTCCTCCCCAGCCGAAGAAGTCGAAGGGTTCGACACAACAGGTGCTACCCTACACAGGTTAAGATTCTGCTCAAACTTCTGGGGGCGCTCGTCGGCATCTCTGGCAGCAGATTGGGGAGAAGGTGAAGGAACTGGAGGAGGAGGTCGTTCTCTTGCGCAAGACGAAGAGTCAAGCCGAGAAGTCCCTGAAGAAAGACCGAACCAGGTTCACAAACTGGAAGGAGACAACCAAGATCTCCATGCCAAGGTGCAGAATGCAGTGCGTCTTCAGACCCAGCTTACGAACGAGTCTCTTCGGGCCGATGAGGCCAAGAGGAATTGCCGCCAGTTGACTATGGCAAATGAAGAACTCCAGAAGGAGAAGGAAGGTCTCAATTCCAAGGCAGATAAGACCGCCAAGGATAGATATGCTTGTTGCAAGAAAAGGGAATACCTACTGCTCCGAAGTCGCCAAGCTGAAGAAGGCACTGGAGGAGAAGAATGAGGAGCTGAAGAAGGCATTGGAGGAAAAGGCGGCCAGCGATCAAACCATGGTGGAGATCGGTGCTGAACAATTTGAGAACGACGTTCAACAAGTGGTGTTCCTGAATCCCGGAGTTGCTGTTCGGACTAAGGGTGTCACGAACCTCGGAGTGGTTTCAGGAGACCATATTGTTCATGCTGAAACCTAAGCCGTCCTCGTTGTTCGCCCTTCCCTTACTTCGGCTGATGGTTAGCTGCCTTCTTGTATTTTGCAGTTGTTTCTTTTGAAGACTTTTTACTTGTCTTTTTGTAGGTGCTCCTTTGTGCCAAGGGCATTTTGTACTTTCAAGTTAATGAAATTTATTTTTCTGACCTACTTTGGTGGATTTATATGTTTATTTGTTATTTCGTAATATGGTTTCTATTGCATTGTCGTCACTTCGGGAAGGGAGCCCAGCCAAGGGAACCTTCCATATACCCCGAAAGATTAACTTGTCATCAAGCTTCGGGTGTGCGATAGATTGGAAATATCCGTAGATCGACGTGATGGCTAGTCACATCGGTAGAGACTCCCAAATAATTGGCGTGATGATGCGGAACTCTGTAGTGGTCGGGGTTCGCTCATCTGCCCAAAATAACAATGGTATTGTAACCTTAATAAACCGCGATAATAAAACATTCATGTGCCGAAGTCTTGTTTTATTATGCTTGGATTTTTACAAGTGGTGGATTCCCTTCCATGAGGGAGTTACATAAGCATTTAGCTAAAATATTTTCTAAGTTTGACAGCATTCCATGTTCGCGGAATTTCTTTTAATAATGTCCTTCGTTCAACCTATGGGCCAGCCCACTCTTTGGACTATGTGGCCCACTCTAAATTCATATTAAGTCGTAGTTCATATTTTTGCTTCTACTGACCATTTAGATTAAGTCATCAAATGGTTCTATTCAACACTCTTTAGTTATTCCCTTACCTAGTCTCTTCCATGCTAAATGCTTCACAGTTACCATACAAGCAGTTTGTTTCAAAGGCACAATGCTATACTTGACAAAATTCTGCTATTGAAAGTAGTTATCTATTTATTCATTAACGGGAAAAAAAAAATTAAAAGAAATTAGGGCATGTGGCAGCACGTGCAGAAGTCGTAATCCAAATAGCCCGATTGATTGCATTTTGTTCAGCAACTGTTGCTTTTAAATGTTCCTCCAATTTCTCTCCCGTTAGATTATCAAGAATCCAAATTTTGCGAAGTTGTTAGGCAAAATATCTGGAAAGTTATTGTAGCAATGCTCCACCAATGGTTGCAGAATTAAAAGCATGTTTTTTATCTGTAATATAAATTTACTATAGTATAAGATGTTTTTTTAGCGTAATAAAATAAAATCTAGTCAGTATAAAGAAAATTTGTAAACTTGTTGGTAACATGACTGGTGATCACAGATGAAATCATGACTTGTTCATATATATTGAGAAAGAAGTTGATGTCTAACTTCTGAAAGTGACAACTCATTGCTTTTTCCAGCAACATAGCACAAGCATGCAACGGACTCTTTTAGGTCTTCAGGTATATATATCTCTAAATAAAAATAAAAAGAGATGTATTTTTACTATTAGTTCTAAGCTAACACCTTTCAATAAAATGATAAATTTTGATTAATATCTATAGTACGTGTTTGCTTATGAATCACTTGGTACAGTACAGGTCCAGTAAGTATCCGACAATGTTGACCAAGTAGTTATATAGCTGCAATCAAGTTTTCCAATTGCATACAATCTACTAGCTGCAAAGATAACAAGAAACAAGAAAGAAATCTGAAATTTTAAAATAGAAAAGGAAAATTCTGCAAAGAAAGAATTCTAAAATTCTAGAATAGATGCAACAATACATGACTACGGGCACGATCCTCGTTGCTAACTTGTTATCTGCTAGATGGGCAACAACCTTTGATTCCAGTTCAAACTTTCCCGCCTCTACTTTTGGACATAGTCCCAGTATATCTTTGTACGCCTTTGGAGATAGAGATTTGTAGCTATTTAAATTTAAATGAAAAGTGAAAGCAAATAAAGAAAAAGAATAATTCAACGCAGAAATGAGGAGTGTTGATGATTAATCATAATCGCATGACCTTAATATGTAGTTATAGAAATTTATCTTGATTATAAGTTTTAGAATATAAATTTTGTAATGTTTTACCATGTATAGTTTTTATACTACATATATCAAGATTAAACGACCCAACACTCCATATTAATTCACTTCTAGAAGCTGCGTTAAATTATTTATTTTTATTTGCTTTCATTTTTCATTTAAATAAATAAATAGCTACAAATCTCTATCTCTCACTTTTAGCAAGGAGTGAAAAGGCAAACAAAGACCTATTGGAATTACGTCCAAAAGCAGAGCAGAAGTGGGAAAATTTGAACTGAAGTCAAAGGTTGCTGCCCATCTAGCAAATAGCAACGAGGACCGTGCCCGTATTCATTTATTGTCGCATGCATCTATGCATTGTTGGTTGCTGAATTTTCCTTTTCTATTTTGCAGAATTCTTTCTTTTGAGAATTTTCCTTTTCTTTTTCAAAATTTCAAAGTTCTAGCTTGTTTTTATTTTTTTTTTGGTTATCTTTGTAGCTAGTAGATTGTATGCATCTGGAAAACTTGATTGCAGCTATAGAAATACTTGGTCAATATTGTCGGATACTTGTTGTACGTGTAACAAGTGATTCACACGCAGATATTATAGATATTAATCAAAGCTTAGCGTTTTATTGGAAAGTGTTAGCTTAGAACTCATAGTAAAAATACATATCATTTTATTTTTATTTAAAGATATACCTGAAGATCTAAAGGAGTCTGTTGCATGCTTGTGCTTTGTTGCTGGCTGGAGAAAGCAATGAGTTGCCACTTTTAGAAGTTAGACGTCAACTTGTTTTGCAATATGGACAAGGTAAGATTTGATCTGTATCACCAGCCATGTGTTAGGTACCAGAGTATCGGAATGGTGTCACACAACTAAAATAAGAGACGAGAAAATAAGGAAATGAACACACAAAATTTACGTGGAAAACCCTCAACAAATAAGGGAAAAACCACAGGGCAAGACCAGAAGAATTTCACTATATGGGAAAATATTACAAGAATACCTCTCACAAAATACCTCACAAATACTCTCACAATACTCTTGTTGAGTATAAGAAATAATAAAAGAGGAAGAAGAGAAATGTTTGGGATGATATAAACATCCCGCCTTGGCCTCCTTTTATACTACAAGGAAGCCAACCAATTACAATCCCACCGATGTGGGACTGAGGTTCAACAATTCCTCCCACTTGAAGATTTTGATTGAGTTAATCATATCTTCACACCACTCTTTCTCGCCTTTGTCATTCCATGTCGCTTAATGCTTCGATAGGCCATAGGAGGATCGACACCAAATAAACTTGTCGGCATTGATTGGCTCAGCCATCACATCTGCAGGTTATCTTTGGTGTGAATCTTTTTGCATATCCATGGTTCTTTCTCTACCACTTCACGAACAAAGTGATACTGGGTATCTATATGCTTTGTCCCTGGAATGAAAAGTCTGGATTCCTTGCAATGTGCAAGGCACTACCGCCACAATACACAGAATCATTTGTTGCTGTGTGGCCCGAGTTCCTCCATTAAACCTTTAATCCGTGATAGCTTCCTTGCAAGCCTGGAGTAGTCGCTGTACTACCTCTGTAGTAGACAAAGCTACAACAAACGTAACTTAGATAACAAATTTCACCGCTTCCCTGCACATTGTGAATACATACCAGAGTGGATTTCCTTTTATCAAGATCACCCTGCAAAATCTGAATCAACATAACCCCCGACAATGAATTCTGATCCTCCGTAGACATAATGCAACATATGAGGTTCCTTTGATGTATCCATGGATCCTCTAACGATCTCCAATGTTCTCTACCTGATTTGCCATAAACCGACAAACCGCCTCCCACCGCCAGTGCAATGTCCGGTTCTTGTACATATCATGGCATAAATAAGGCTTCCCACTGATGCATACGGTGCTCGAGAGACATTTCCATCCTTCTCCGCTTCATTGCTAGGGACTCATACGTGAGGATAATTTAAAATTGACAGAAGCTGGTAGAAATTGGCTTACAATCTTGCATGTTGAAGCGCCGTGACCTTCCTTAGATAATTGCTTGAGAAAGCCAAATCTTCCTATCATTTCTGTCTCGGTGAATTTGCATCCCTAAAATCTTGTTTATGGGTCCCAAGTCCTTCATATCAAACTCCCAGCCAATCGCGTTTTTTAATTCCTGGATTCGATCTTTGTCAGCTTCCACCAACATGTCATCCACATACAACAAAGAAATGATGAAATCATTATCATCAAACCTCTTGTAGTAATGCGATAATGGTCTACGAACTCTCCGCTTGTAAATCCAAGGCTAATTATGAAGAATCAAATCTCTTGTACCAACATCCGGCGCTCGCAGACCGCAT
The DNA here is from genome assembly GCA_037113605.1 of Calophaca sinica. Taxonomy (NCBI): domain Eukaryota; kingdom Viridiplantae; phylum Streptophyta; class Magnoliopsida; order Fabales; family Fabaceae; genus Calophaca; species Calophaca sinica. Next base: position 22,269,081 of record CM073733.1, read on the forward strand.
GTGAGATTCGTCAACCTACAAACCAAGTTTTCTTTTCCTTGTTCTTTAAAGCCTTTCCGGTTGGAGCATATAAATTTCTTCTTCAAGTTTCTCCATGAAGAAAAGCGCTTTACATCCAACTGTTCAAGATGTAAATCAAATGCAGCACACATTGCCAACACTACCCTGATAGTAGTAAGTCGATAACCGGAGAAAATATCTCGCCAAAGTCTATCCTTCTTTCGAGCATAACCTTTGACTACAAGTCCGCACGATACCGTTCCACTCTGATCATTGCCGCCTCGCTTTAATTTTTGAACACCCATTTGTTCCCCGATGGCTTTCCGACTTTGGAAGTTCAACAAGTTCCTAAGTCTTATTTCTATGTAGGGCTTCCATTTCTTTCCTCGTGATTGCCGTTTGTCATCCATTGAGAAGCATCTCAACTGCTTCAACGCTTCTTGAAAAGTCGATGGTTCACCTTCTTTCGTCAAAAGACAAGATGCATCATGGCAAAGCCATAACATAGTCCGAAAGTGCCACGATGGTGCCGTTATCCGACGTGCGATCGTCGAACTTCTCATCATTGACCTCATCTAGTTCTTGTTCTATGGTTCGCTCGCTCGTAAGAATCATCTTCTTGAGTCTTTCTTCCAACCGCACTATAGCAATCTCTTTAGAAGTGGCTCATTTTTCCTCGCTTCACTTTGTAATTCATTTTCTACAAAGACTACATCTCTGCTAACAACAAGTTTGCAAGGGCGTCAGTCCTGGCCAAGCGATACCCATTGACATTGTCAAAGATAACCCAAGAATATACATTTTCCTGGATTTTGGATCCAACTTTGTTCTTTCTTGGGAGTTGTACATTACGACGCAGGACATCCGAACACATGTAAAGAAAGAATAATCTACCGCTTTCCTTTCCACATCTCCATTGGTGACTTCAAACCAATCAGCCGTTGATGGCGATCGATTTATCACGCAACAGAAGTTTGACCGCTCGCCGCCAAAAAGATTTGGCCAATCCCGATGTTCTCAACATAGCTCGTTCTTTCTAGGAGAGTCCTGCTCATCCGCTTCGCTACACCATTCTGGCTGAGGTGTATGTGCAACGATGCTGAATTGTCTCGTACCTCTTGCTGTAGAATGATAGAAAGTTACCATCTACATATTCTCTCCATTGTCGTCCTCAAGCACTTGATTTTCTTCCCAGCTTTCAAGCTTTCTACTTGTGCTTTGAACTCCTTGAATCGGAAACACATCTGACTTCTTCTTGATTGGGTACACCCACAATCTCCTGGAGTAGTCATCAATGAATGATACAAAATACTTTGCTCCCCCCATGGATGTTTCCGGCGTCTCCCACACATCAGAATGTATCAAATCTAGTATCGTTTGCTTCGGTAGCTACTTTTGCAAATTTCAATCTATGTCGCTACTTGTCGCCACGCTGCTCTGCAGGGTAAAGTTACCGCCTTGAGCCGGGTAAGATTGCGTTCCGCAAGAACTTTCAAGCCACGCTTCGACATATGGCCTAGCTGCGATGCCACATCATCGTTAATTCTTCATGGCTCGCCGATGCAACCGATGCATCCGCCTCTTGAACGTATCTCCCAAAAGCATGTATAGATTGCTTGTGATCTTTATGCTTTCATCACCACAAGGTTCTTCACTACTTTCAAGATCCACCTTCAATATGGATCTTGCACCGAGGTCATCCAATTGCCCGGTGGACAAAAGCCGCTTCACATGTCGTGACTTTTGTATCTTGCGAAGGCAGTTTCATCTTTGCATCTTTATTCGGCGATAAGACGATTCAACGATTTCTAAGGCGTGATCATTTCATAAACACGGATCCTAATGAGACAAAGCTCATAAGTACAAAACCAATCACGTGTGAAGTCATGTGCCATGTCGCACCCTGAGTCCACTATCCGCACATCATTGAGTTTCCTTCCACCTTTAGACTTGTCGCCCGCCATACGTGATTTCTCCATCATCCGAGGTACTTGCAACACAACCTTGAGAGGTCGATGCTCTGAGTGTCTTCTCCCATTCTTCTTGTTCCAACACTCCTTCTTCAAGTGCCCTCTCATGCCACGGAGCATTTGAGATTCTTTCTTCTTCGAGATTTTGATCTACCACGATCTGGCTCCCACCGCCACGCTCAGTTGATCCGCTTCATCATCGCTAAAGCTTACGCTTTGCTTCAACTTTTCCGACCTTTCCTCCTTATTCTTGCGCGGATTCTTCTTCAAGGATTGCACCAAGAACATCATCAAAGTGAAGAGTGTCAAGACATTGTTGTTTGTAATGTTGATGATGAGTCATACTAACTGGTAAACTCAAGTAAAAAGTTCAGACGCTTCATTTTCTCGCTATTTTGAACTGATGTGGTGAGCAAATAGCTGCGGTTCTGGTGGTGTTAATGTGATCCGTCACCAATGTGGATTCACTCATTCAAGAGTGTAGAGTTTCCTCTTCAAGAATATTCTTGTGTGAAGTGACTTCTAACCTCGTACAATTTGTTAAGTACATCCCAAATCTCCTTTGCGCTTTTTACGCAACACTTGACAAAAGCGAGATCCGCCATTGCTAGGTGCAAATTGGCAACAGCATTGCCATCCTTCTCTTTCCACTTTTCATCAGTCATATCTGGTTCGCGCTTCAATTGCTTCCAAGCAATTATCCTTCCTCAAATCCGCGCCACCTTCACTTTCCACACAGGGTGAAAGTTACTCCGCTTGAACTTCTCTATCTCAAATTTTGCCGCCATGGTTGTAATACTGAACCAAACCGGATTACACTATTTCACCGTGAATAGTACAAAGATAATCGTGAATGCGATTGCACGTGATCCTGTGATACCGTAACAAATCCAAAGATATGTTAACAATTCTTGTAAAGTATACAACCACACGGTGAATAGTAATAATGCCGGTATGGGAATAGTATCAGATACCGGAATAGTGATACCAGTGAATAGTACACTGTAAGTTCCCAGAGAGGTGGGTCACCAATGGACACGCTTAAATACCAAGTCTTTCCTTACCGTAACTTTTCCTAGACATGCACTTCTACACTACCACACTATTTCCAAAGAACAATTCTTTTACGATGTGGAAGATCGATAATGCCGCAAACTACAGAGCATACTAAGAACCAACACCTTCCTAAAGTGACGCAATGGAATAGTATCACCAACCTTGGAGCTCGATACCCTTTGCTAGGTACCGAGTATCGAATGGTGTCACACAACTAAAATAAGAGACGAAAATAAGGAAATGAACACACAAAATTTACGTGGAAAACCTCAACAAATAAGGAAAACCACGGCAAAGACTAAGAATTTCACTATGGTGGAAAATATTACAAGAATACCTCTCACAAAATACCTCACAAATACTCTCACAATACTTTGCTGAAAGATAAAGAAATAATAAAAGAGGAAGAAGAGAAATGTTTGGGATGATATAAACATCACACCTTGGCCTCCTTTTATATACTACAAGGGGCCAACCAATTACAATCCCACCGATGTGGGACTTGAGGTTCAACACCATGTTACTCAACAAGTTTACAGATTTTCTTTGTTTTAAATAGTTTTTATTATGCTGGAGATTGTAAATTTATATTTCGTTTCAGATAAAAAGACCGTTTTTAATTCCGGACCCATCGGATGAGCATTGCTACAACCGCTTTCTAGATATTGCAAAATTTGAATTCCTGATAATCTAACGAGAGATAATGCATTGAGCATAAAATGAGGAGATCGAGACCATCGGGCTTTAGAAAGCATGTTGAAAAACCTCGCCATTCAACTCCAAATAGATCCAGATGAACTGGGTAGTCTGATGAAGAAACAGCTGGAGAAGATGCTAGTGAAGAAGAGGAGGAATCTAAAACTGTAGAGGATGAAGAGCAGGAGCAGGACTAATTTTCATTTTTTTTTTTTAATCTTTTGTTTATGTACAGATATGTCATTTTCATCTTATTTTAGAACTGTGTTTTCATTTAACTCTATTTTGCACTAGTTGCCTTGCATGCTGAAACTCATTTTTGCTTGCACTTTAGGAAATTGAGACCCTTGTGTTGTGTGTATATTTCACTGGTCACGTGTCTGTTAGTTACTGTGCACAGACTTATTTTGTTTATATGGATACACAAGGACATCTGGTTGTAGACTTGTAGTCCAGCATGCTGATTGTCATGGAGTTCAGGAACAATTTCTTCTACATCAGGGGAGTTTCCTTTACTCAATCTGTTCCTTTTTGTCATTTTGCATAGTGTGCTTTCATGAATTGCTTGAGGACAAGCAACGAGTTAAGTTTGGGGGAGCATTACATGACTTTAACTTTTGTTTTTGTACTCTCATTGAATTGATTTGTGCAAGTCCCAGAAAAAATAAAAATGTTCAAAACACTTGTTCTCTTGTGGTCAATAATGCCAATCTTTGCTTATCATGAAAGAGTAATTTCATTGAGGTTGCATGGCCAGAGTGAATGATTACTCTTTGTTTTGATTAAAATCCTAGAGTAATTGAATTTTTGTAATTTGGATAAGTTTGGTGGACACCTAAGGGGAGAATTTTGAGCCTTAATATATAAAATGGGGACATCTACCCATTCAGTTATTTTTCCCAGAGTGAATCACTCCTGGGTTTGCATTCCAGAACTTGCTTTGTCTCTGTTTGAAGTTATTCTCATACATGCATGCAGTAAAAATGATCAAGGCCTTGTTTCTTAAACAACTCGATAAACCAAATGGCCAACCTTTCAATTTTCCCTTGCTTAACCCCTTTGAGCCTGATTATCCTTCCATTCTTTTGCAACTCATTATAAGCCTAAGTGAAGAACCAAGATTTGTACCCAACTGAAGAGATTATGAGAACAATATTGGTTAAGGAAATGAGATCATTTCAATTGAATAGTTTTGTGGAAGAATGTTGGGAAGATTTTGGATATAGTTCATTTGTATGTAAAAAAAAAAAAAAAAAAAAACAGAGAAAGAAAGAAAGAAAGAAAGAAAGAAAGAAAGAAAGAAAAAAGTAAAGAAAAAAAAGTAACAAATGTGGCCAACAAAAGAAAAGCATTTTGCCATGTCGATGCCTAGGCACCCAAGATCAATGCCTAAGCACCAACGTTGCGAAACAAAAATGTGCATGTTGCCTTGCATACGCCTAGGCACTGAAATTCTAATGCCTTGATGCCAGCGACCTGCACCCTAGCACGTGACTTTTTGTATAAAGGGAAAATTTCTGATCTAACCAGCAGAGAGTAGCAAGAGAAACAAAGAATCGACATATACTCAAGGGTCAGAGCTTGAAGAAACAAATTCCAAGAGGATTTCTCCAACTTCATCTCCCTTTCTTTGAAGGGGTTTTCTCTTCTTTTTCTTGTTTGTTCTTCTTTTGTAATGGATTTCTAAACTTCTTGAGCTAGATTTTGATGGAACCAAATGGGATTATGATGTAGTTGACTCCTTATCCTTATTTCAAGCTTTTATTTATGGTTTAGCTATTAAATCTTTACTAAATATTGTGTGAAGTAGCTAATCATACATAGTCTTGATGGACCTTCATGAAATTGGAAATTGGATTTTTTGGTCATGCTTCTTGGTTTAATAGTCATACTCTTTGATTCTCTAGGGATAGAAATTAATGGGTATATGATCTGTTAGGTTTCTGTGACCTTGCTTCCTTATTCCCATGTGATTTGAATTAAGGAATTAATCTTATTGTGTAGGGGGGGGGGGTAAGAGGGTTCATGCACCAAGGGATTGAGTGTGAGTTATTTTAGTAGAAATTGATTTTAAATCATGAATAAAGTGCTTGTATAAGGTGTATATTGAATTATCACATGAACATTTGGCGAAATCTAACTCTAGCCTTCTTTTAAATTGCAACAACCCCAAATAGTTTAGTTTTTGCTCATCATTTATTCTTTTCTATTACCTTGTTTAAATTGGATCTTCTTCCGATCGAAATCGTATCCAATTAGTTTGAAATTGTGAAACAATACGTGTTAAGCTCAATCCTCGTAGAAAAGTTACTTTACTTTCACTATATTACTTTTTACGAACTGGTGCACTTGCTAGAGGCGTGACAAGGCTTATGGTCTATAGGTATCAATTGACTGGATGAGAGAATTAGGGCTTAAAAATGTAAATTTTGAGATGGACTCCAAGCTAGTTATAAATGCGTACAGGTGCTCCAGATGAGATGAAACTGAGTTTGGTGCCATTGTTCGTGAATGTCATTTAAACCTCTCATCATTTTGTCAAAACTCTCATGCATGTAGAGTTCTATGTGAGGTCAGCTAATATGGTTGCTCATTGTTTGGCAAAGACGAATCCTCAATTTTAGGGGACATCATCATAAGCTCATCGTTATTTAATCACAACCCAAAAACACGGCATGATAATTCTTATTAATAAAATAATCTTTCAGTACTTGAGAATAGCAACCTAGGATAGAGAGATGCTCGACTTCTCTCAACTCTCAAGATAGTATACGCAAGATCACGTCCAGAAAATTTGCTATTCATTTTCAAAACCATAAAAAAAGTATTGTTCCTTCTAAAGAAAAATAGCAAGGACACAACCATGGCACATCATAAGTTCATCAACTAAAGCTTATTTTCCTGACTAGATGCATAAGATTATATAAAAATAAAATAAAAACATAATATAAAACACGCATGCTGCTAATACTAACTCATTTGTTGCGTCAAAAAAAAAAAAATTCATTTGTGAATTCGAAAATTGAGTAGGGCCAATAATGGCTCAAATGAATAGCCACGGATCCTGTTCTCGTGAACACAATAATAAGAGTATTAAAAGTGTTAGACATGGTTGTTGCATGGAAAGCAAACATCTCTCCCATATGGCTCTCTCAAAAAGTAAACACAAACTACTTAGGTTTTAGGATATTGTTTTCAATCAAATCTACAGCAATAAATCCTCTACAACATGTGAAACAGAACTAAACAACATTCCGTCCTTCGCAATCTGCATCCCGTCCTGCAAAGGCTAGCAGTAAGGGTAAAGACATAACCATACAGATGAAAGTGCGGTGAAAGATATAAATCAAACATACATGCACTTACAAATATAATTGACCAAAAATTGCTGGTAAAATAAGTTTATTTAATCGACTAAATAGTAAAGATCGTTTATCATAAATCTTAATTTTTTAAAATTAAAGTTTATGATAGAATTTTAAAAAGGTACCTGTGACATTGAGTCTGGAGCATAAGCAGACAACTTCTCTTCATCAGCAGAAGCCGGATCCCAATTCAACTTGAACCGAAAAGCAATTTCTTTTAGAAGTCTGTTTACTTCATTTTCTGGTGGAGTCGGAACTAACAACTCTATTAACTGCAATTGAAACTGTATAAGATGCTTTTATCCACACACACACACACACAAAGAAAAAAAAAAGTAAATAGAGCATGGAAAAATTCAAAGAACCTGCTTATTAACACCACAACCTGGCTTGCACTCAATCGCATTAGATATAAATTCTTTCCCGAATTTTATAGAAAATTGCGACTGAACCTTCTTTAAATCTGACAGTTCGTCAAATCTTGATGCAGCAAAACATAAACTAGATACAGCTTCCTTCGTGTTTGGGGCAAATTCCCTGAACCTTTAGATACAAAATTCTAGAATAATGGTCTGCTTTTTGTACTTTTGCCACAACAACTATTGAGTCTTGATCATAACATTCACTTTTGATCCGAAGTGGATCTCAGAGTGGCCGGAGGAGAAGTTCGGGCGACGGAGTACGACGAAGCAAGACGGTGGGGTAGAGTAAGGTGAGGTAAGAAAATGTGAACAGTGCGTACCTTTATTGATTAGGTCATGGACCTTTTATATGTGAAGTCAGGCTGCTAACGTATGGATAGTATCGAGTAACCCTAGATAGATTGTCAACCGTCAGATGTATCCGACGGCCGATGTCATTTCTAGGGTTGTGAGCGGATAAGGTTGTTTTTAGGGCTAGCGCCGCAATGCCTTATACTCTAGGGTTTCGTGTCGTGGTCACATCCTTCCTAGGATTTGTTGCCAGAGGAAGGAACTCTTGGGTCGGGTTTGACAATCGAAGCGGGCCTTGGGCCTATTCGGGTCGGCATCGTACTAGGGCGGATTCCTCCTGTTGGGTCGAATCGGCCCAGTGCAGAGTAGGCCTTGCAAAATGTTGACTATATGATTACATAGCTATGAATGTCTAATTTATATAAAAGTTGGTATGCATGATCGTTAATGTAATATGAAGATATTCAACGGTTTAATCGATGAAGTTTAATATCTATAGAGAGATATTAAGCAGAGTAACTCTGACAAGAGTTACTCTTAAAGTCACTTAATCCCTCCTCGTGAAAAATAAGTAAATAATGGATAGTATTTTGTATAATTTCAATAAAAAATGTAATCTATTGAAAATTTTTACTAATTTGTTACATGTACTCTTACATTATCATGTTTTATTTATATTTACTTCTATGACTTAGATATTAATGTGTCTTCATGTATTTTTATAAAATCTTTGAAATTTTTAATATATAAGAATTTCAAAAAAAATCTATGAAAATTTATCAACCAAAAATTATAAAAAAAAAAAAAGATTCATCACAATCATGGATCATAAAGTGTAACATTTTTAAGTTACTAACTACTATTGTTATTTGTGTCAAAAAATTATGCAAGTAAATAAACAATTCAAATACTTAAATAAAAATCCATTCTAAACGTTTAAATCTTTGGTGGCGAACTAATCAGCAATCCTTTCAAACTTCATCTTTCCTTTATCCATGATACTGATGTGCTTCCTTTTCTTGGATAACTGGGCACGCCGTTCGTCTATACTCTCATCTTCTTTGGCGCTCTCTATGCGCTGAAAAATAAAAAAAGACTTATTTTTTCGTATATTTCCAATTTTTTAACGAAACTTCTCGATACCACTTTAAACAAGGGGTGAGGGACAGTAGGGGGATTTCCCAAGTCAAAATTTCTCAAATCCATAATTTAGTTTCACCTACCAGACGCCTCCCATAGAGGTGGGTACTTGAAAGTGCTGAAAGGGCATTTTGTGCCTCCTGCTGAGTAACAAACTCTACAAAAGCAAAGCCTCTATGATCTCCGGCAAACTTCACTGGTAACCTTATGCTTTTAATCTGCACGGTTTTGAGCTCTCAATCGTAAGTGGGAAAAAAAAACTGCATCTTTGCACCAAAGAAGTAAATCTACATATTTTGACTGAAATAACAGTATTTAAGCAGCCGAGGCATACACCAACAATAAAAAGAAAAAAGAAAGAGGTATATCAATTGTTGTAGGGCTAACATTTGCACATCATAGAAAAATAGACATCACAAATTCTAGCCATAATAAAATAATAAATTAAAATGAATTTTAACTAAAACTAATTAACAAACAAATTATCTTAATTTTAAATGTAATTTACTGGGACACCGGCTCCATAATTTTAACATAGAGCAAGTCGTATGTCCTAATTTATTATAAATCTCATTTCCATAGTGTAACTGAAATCATTTGGATTTGACAGGTAATTATCCAAATCATGTGGAAAACGAGGCTTATGATTCTGGTGCCACCATTAGCATAATTGCACATTGTCATTTAATTAAAGTATGGAACTCAAATGTTCAAAATAGAAGTCTCAAAACTTTGTATCATGTTACTGACTGCAAACGCCATAGCAGTAGTTCAATAACAACCAACTAGCACAATAATCCTCAAAATTTTGATCCATTCAATTCAACTCAACACAACAACAATTTAAAACATTTTCGTTTGATTAATAAACCACACGCTTAAGGTCACACTATTAAATGTCGGTATACTTTCTACCATTGGTAACAGACACATCATGTAATAATTTGGACAAGAGAAAGAACGATTATTTACTAGCAATTGGCAATAGTTATCACTTGTAATAGTAATTACCTGGCCAAACCCGCTAAACAATTGTCTCAAATCCTTCTCTGTTGCCTCAAAAGCAACATTTTTAACAAGCAATTTTGTACACTTGTTCTTCTCAACTGTCTTTTGCTCTTTTCCATACCTCTCAACACGACAAGGTTGCAAAATATGAACATGACTATCCAAAACAGTCCCCTAAACCCAAAAGGGGAAAAAAATAAAAATTTGTTGCAAACGCATCAGAACTAGAATTAGGATATCAAATGCATATAAATGTGTAAATACCTTTAAATCTTTGCAAACATTTTTAGCAGTCTCCAAAGAGTCAAACTCAACAAATCCAAACCCCGAAGAGACATATTTCCCATTTTTCAAATGCTTCATCACCTATTAATCATGACAACAGCGAAACAAAAATTTGAAAAAACAGCCAAGTCATAAAAAGTAAAATGTTAGCATTTAGCTGTTAATCTCATTACCTTGGCACTCAAAACTCTTCCTTCTTTCACGTGTTCACTATAATGCTTCCTCAAACTCTCATCTGTTGTCTTGAAACTTAGGTTCTTGACATATAGGGATCGAGCCTAAAGCATCATAGATTAATTAATAATAGAAGAGCAACCTTATGGATTACAATTTCTAAATAAATATTGACTGGACTGCAGAACAATCTATAGATGACTAAAATAGAGAGAGAGAGAGAGAGAGAGAGAGAGATGACAACAATTTCAATCGTCCAAATTCCCATTTCACACCACTGTCATTTTATAAAGATGCCAGCATTATTTTTTGAAATATAAAATGCTCAATGACGTTTGTCTTTATATTTATCCCTTGATTACATATTTCTTTTTATTTTTTTGTCTTGGGGCAATTTTGCCAAAATGTCAACACATCACATCAAACAATACAGCACAAAACTAGAGTAGCACAAAACTAGAGTAACAGAATGATGGCAAAAAACAATTTAATAGATCAAACCTCTATTCTGTCTGGATCCATCATATCCACCTCTGATATTCTTTCCACATTTTGCTCCAATATCGCCCGCTTGACATCATTTTCCAAAATTCCCTTATTTATTTCATTATATTTAGATGTTGAATTTTGGCCAAGAATATTGAAAGGAGCCCACTCCAAGTACAATGGAGCATCCCTGCAATGATTAAGATGTGAAACAAGTCAACGACTTCAACAAATCAAGATAGAAGAGACTTTGCAGTTTGCACACCTATTGTTAGCTGGCAGCAGATTTAGAGCCTGCTTGTTTCAAATTATTTTATGAAAAATTACTTTTTTGAAGAATTATCTCTTTTTTTTAGCCTTGTGAAATTACTCATAATCTCACTTTTTGTGAAATTACTCATAATCTCACTTTTTCACTTAATTAATTATCCACTTAATTAATGAAATTCATCATCTCACTCATTTCCCAAACCTCTCAATAGAGAGAGATAGTTTATCTTAGTAATGCACCTCATTTATTGTTTATTGACAAAAAAAAAATGCAAATTAAACAAGGGTATTGTTGTAAAAAATTAATTAATGCAACAAATAGTTTCCAAAAGATCTTATAAAATAAGACAAACGAATTACTCAAAAGGTTTTTATATATTGGGAATGATGGGGTAATTAGAATATAAAAATAATCTAAATCATAATTATAATGTAAAGCTCTTTCGAGTAGCTTTTGCAAGATTATTTTACTATCACGAGTGTCGTAGATGAGAGAGAATATTAAAAAAGTGATTTTTGTGATTATAATCAAACACAAATCATCTTCAGCTTTACATGAAAATCTCTAAAAAATAATAACTGAATTTTTTTTTTTTTTTTTGTTGCAAAAATCACTCTACTTATAATCTTAAACATATGAGCCCTTATTATTTGAACATGAATTGAGAGAGGGGCAGCTTTAACCAAAATTATTTAACCATCTGAAGGAGAAAAATGAAATCGTGGTTATATTAGAGGCGTATCCAAGACCCTGAGTCACTGGGGACAATTTATTTAAAAAAAATAATAGTTAATAATTTTTAATGTTGAGAAGTAAGAACAGAAACATGAAAAGTAATGTTGAGAAGTAAAAACGCGATAAATAATCCTTAAAAAAATGTTGAGATGAGAGTGAAAAATGTTCACGATGCACATTGTGATAACGTCAAACGTAGGTGCAGTTCTTTTACCGAAAAAACATGGGTGCAGTAAAGTTAAAATCTTGGGTAGTGGGTGCAAAATTGTTAAATAAGTGGGGTCAGTTTAACAGAAGTGAGTGGGTGCATATGCACATCCTCACTTGTAAGTGGATCCGCACAAGTTATATGTGCAAGTAGCCTCTCAAAGAATTGATTTTCCCTCCAACAAACGAATTCTAGGCTTTGCTGCAATTACTACAGCAATACAATTCTCTATACCTCCCACCTCTAAAGCACCGATACCCATCTTCATCCCGTGTCGGTATCCGATATGGATATGCTTCGATAAGCCAAGAATATGTATTGGATGAGTATCGGGAAAAAAAAAATCAAAGAAAAAAGAAGCGTCAATACACCATGATTGTGACTTTTCTTTTGACAGCATCGCCATGTTCGAAGATCTAGTGTTGCAGTTGCAGCAGCAATGTGCGACTCTGTTTTCACATTCTAAATAGTGGTGGCAGTGACATTGGCTAGCTACTGAAGGGTTAGCGAGTAGGGTTACAGGGAATTAGGCCATGAGGTCCAAACGTCTTATGCTTTTTTTCTTTTCTTTTTTGTTTGGGTTTGTTGCAATTGGAGTCTGTTAGACCTCTTATTAGTAAGTATTATAAGAGGAGGCCCAAAGTAGCTGGGCCAGTCTAATTAGTATCTGTTTGCCCCTATTATAACAAATAAGTCAGCATGTAGTATAGCTGTGCCTTAGGATGTAATTAAATAAATAGGAAAGTTGAGAAAAAGGGAGTAGGCAGTTATTCAGTGGTTATTGGATGGGAGAGGCCAAGCTCTCAAAACTTGGTGGGGAAATCCATTGTAACTGTTACCCTCTACTCAAATTCCTTCTTTCTCTCTAATTCTGTAATTCTATTGTTGTAATTCAGTCTCTGTGTGATAAAACAGAACCCATTCAGTCTTGATTTCATATATAATATAACCAGTTCCTATCATAACCAGTTCCTATCAGAGTCTAGTTTAGCTTCTCTTTTTTTTTTTTTATTTAAAACGTAACATAAATATAACAATCTAAATAATAATAGTAATAAAAAAACTTTCAGAATAATATAATAAACTAAATAATAATAATAATAACTTATAATATATAATATAATAAACTAAATAATAATAGTAATAAAAAATTTCAGAAAGATAAATGCTTAATTAGTTAGGATCTTTTGAATTACAATAATTTATTTATTATATTTTGTGAATTTTTTTTTTTCCAAATATGTATCCTAAACGTGTCATATTCTATATTTTCCAAAGAACGACGTAACGTCGTATCTGATACTTTTGTCGTGTCTGCGCATCATTGCATCCACACGCCCTTTCTGTTTGTGCGTAATAGAAAAGCATAAACTGTGTAACTGAAAGTGTAACTGAATTGTAACTAATTCTCTGTAAATTCTCTTTCTGTTTTTCATTACTCTGGAATATTACAAGCAAAGGCCTTATATAGGTTTCTCTGGTTTACATTTTTCAGAAGCGTGCTTTAGAAGCTTAAGGGTAAGACTACTCTACATCCTAGCTTAACATAGTTAATCTAGGCTTACAAGAGAGGTATTCTCTTATACTCCCCCGCAAGCTCAGCTGGGAGTGATCCTGCAAGAGTCACAAACAGTGAGCTTGGATCTACATTCTTCAAACTTAGTAGGAGGAAGAGATTTAGTCATAATATCAGCACACTGCTGGCTGCCTGGAACATGAGAAACAATCAGTTTCTTCTGCAGAACTTTCTCTCTAAGAAAGAATAAATCAAGTTCCATATGTTTGGTTCTTGCATGGAGAACCGGATTATGGGCCACAGCAATTGTACTCATGTTGTCACAGAATACCTTAGGGACAGAAAATGAAACACCCAATTCAGTTAATAAAGACTGAATCCACAACAGTTCTTGAGTTGCTAGAGCTACGCTTCGGTATTCTGCTTCTGTGCTTGACCGAGACACCACAGGTTGCTTTTTAGCCCACCAAGACACAAGATTTTGACCAATAAAGATGCAAGCACCAGGGGTAGACCTGCGGTCATCAATGTCTGACCCCCAATCTGCATCACAGTAAGCAGCCAAGGGAAGGGAAGGGAAGCAGTGGAAATTGGCTTGGGATGCAGTCCCCATGAGATAGTACCCTTTAGATATCTCAGGATTCTTTAACAGCAGCCCAGTGAGTTTCCAGGGGCTGAGACATGAATTGACAGACCTTGTTCATTGCAAAACTGATATCCGGTCTTGTTATAGTGGCATATTGTAAAGCTCCAACCACGGATCTGTAATAAGTAGGGTCAGCCACTGCATTAGAGCCTTCTTTGGACAAGTGGCAACCAGAAATCATTGGTGAAGGGAGGGATTTAGCCTCTTGCAGATTTGTTTTGGCTAACAAATCTCTAAGATTTGTTTTGGCTAACAAATCTCTAAGATACTTGCTTTGAGTGAGAATGAGTGAACCATCGGGTTGCTTCTTTACCTCAATACCCAAGAAGTAATCTAAGTTTCCCAATTCTTTTAAAGAGAAGACATCATTCAGATTAGACACAAGCTGATGCAAAAAGGGAGGGTGGTTGCCAGTGACTATGATATCATCAACATAGACTAACTATTGTAAATAATTAGAGTAAATAGTAAATATTTACCTTTTGTACTGTAACCTAGTTTAGTTATTCGGTCCATTGCTCAGGCCCATTAGGTTAAGTCTAGCGTAGTCTATATAATAACATTAGTGTGTGTATTCAAAGTTAAGTTAATAAAATATTATTCAGATATATTTTCTACATGGTATCAGAGCTCTCGTTCTTGAGGGTCTCGCTTCCGCATAAACCCTAGCCGCCACCTTCATTGTGGTGGTTGTTTTTTCTCTTGCTGCCCCATGCGTACGTTCTGCGCTGCGCTTTTGCGATGCCTCGCTTGGATTGCGTACTGCGTTTCACACACACGCCATCGTCTTTGCCTTCGTTCCACATCATTTATTGCCGATCTGGTCTCACCACTCCACACCATCGACCTCGCCGCAAGGTCAAGGCCAGGCCCCTGGCCGCCGGGTCACCACCCACGCAGCCGCCCGCGTCCGGATTCACTCACGGTAGCGTGTGGCTCGCAGCGCCCGCCATCGGACCTCCGGATTCACGCCGTTTTCAACGAGATCCGGCACCTCTCTTTCCGTTTTGGGGTCCAACTCGATCCGAGAACTTTCTTTTGTGGGTTATTTGACGCGTTCATTCATTCGTTGCCTGTTTTTACTACGTCGTCTGTTGTTATGGAAGGGGACTGAATCCTCCTCCTCCACCTCACTCCTCCTTGTGGACTCGTCAATTTGATGAATTCTAATGCCACCGCCAGCCTGCATCGATTATCGCCTCGATGGGAAGAACTACTTCAATTGGGCTGATTTATGCGCCACGAATCACGGGTCGTGGCAAATTGAATCATATTGAAGGGACTCTTTCCGCTCGATCCTGGATTCCTACTTAGGACAATGAAGACTCTCTCATTATGTCCTGGATGTGAACGATGTGATTCCAGGAGATCGGAATTATATGTTTCTTGCTCTTGCCAGTGAAATTTGGGATAGCCTCGTGAGATGTACTCCAAGAAAAATGACCTGCGCTTTGATTTGAAGAGCGGGATCTTGATACTAAGCGAGGAAATATGTCTCTCGATTACTTTGCCATTATGAAAGGGTTACGGATTGAGTTGGATCAATATCGGACTCTCGAGATGGAGACTCCCAATGACACGCTTGCTTTGAATACTTGCATTGAAACCGGTCGGATTTTTGAGTTCTTGGTGGGTTGAGCAGTGAGTATGACCTGCTCGACTCTGCATTTTGGAGCAAGGACCTTCCTCTTGATGAAGTGTTCTATATTGTGCGAGTGAAGAGAGTCGCCGGAGTGTCATGCTAGAGTCCCAAACCTTACGGAAGTGATCTGCATTAGTTGCCCAAGAAGGCAAGCAAGGATCATCGAGCCTGGGAGGGAGGGCGCCACGTGAACCTTGTAAAAAGCAGGAGCACACAGCGGATGTTTTAGGCGCACGGGAAAGACAATGTCCTTAATCGTATTGGAGGTCTCGAAAGGTACTCGACACACGTGTGGTAGCATCTACTCCCACACTTGCTCTATCCCGGTCCAAGTCAGCACGCTTCCCCTTGGGCGAAGACTTGGACCGCTGCAGAGCCTGCCGACTCTTTGCGTAAGCCTTTCAGTTCCCTAGTTCACGACAATGATGGTAAGGCTCATGTTCTCGATCATTCTTGCCGGTACTATTCCTAAGGATGCATGGATTCTCGACTGCAAGTACTCTTGACCATATGACCTTTAACTCTAAATTGTTTTCCGCTTATAACCTCATTCAAGCATTCCCTATGTCTTTGCGGATGGTTCTCACAGCTCTGTTGTAGGTTTGGAGATATTAATCTCACACTCTTTCTATTTGAGAAGTGTGCTTTATGCTCCTGACTCTCAGAATAACTTAATTTCTATTCGCAAACTTACCTAGGGATATGAGGCCGCTTTCTTTTTCTCCTACTCATTGTCTTTTTCAGGATCTTACCAGGAGGGCGATTGGAGTTGCTAAGGAGCAGGGAGGGTTATACTTTCTATCTGCCAAGAGAATGGTGCAGAAGGTCTTTGTTTTTCCTCCGTCCCAATCTCACCATTACTTCCTCTCAAGTTTGGCTTGACATAAGCGTCTAGGACATCCTCCATTTTCCTTACTTAAAACTATGTTTCAGCTTTGTTTTACAAGAGTCTGTTGAGTCTTTTTAAGTGTGATGTTTGTCAATTTCCAAACACAAACGCGTATCTTTTCCTTCTAGTTATAATAGAAGTCTTGGACCTTTTGATCTTATTCATTCCGATGTTTGGGGGCACCTTTTGTTTCTAATATTTAGTGCACGATGGTTTGTTACTTTTATTGATGATTGTACTCGCGTTAGTTGGCTATTCTTAATGAAAGATAAATCAAGTATCTGATTGTTCATTTAATTTTATCACATGATAAAAACTCAATTTGACAAATGCATTAAAAGACTACGGTCGGATAATGGTCGAGAATATGTACAATCTCTTTCTTCATTTATTAGTAAAAATGGTATTCTTCATGAACTAACGTGTTGATACTCCACAACAAAATGGAGTTCTGCAGAAAAGAAAAAATCGTCCAACTTACTCGAGGTTGCTCGTGCCGCTCTCTTCCAAACATCAGTTCCCGAGCTTCGTATTGGGGAGAAGCGGTTTGACCGCGCTTATCTCATCAATCGGATTCCATCCGTGTTCTAGGTAATCTCAGTCTGTTCGATCTATGTTATCTTTTTGCACATGCGCATCTATCATGCGAGTCTAGAGTCCCGAATATTCGGTTGTGTTGCATTTGTTCATATCCACAAGCAAAGCATCGCAATAAGTTGGATTCGCGGCCCGTTTCGATGCATCTTCTGGTATGCGCCTAACAAAGCGAGGATCTGAAGTGTTACCATCCTTCGAGTCGTAAACACTTTGTCTCTATGGATGTCACTTTCCATGAACATGTCTCGCTCTTCGCTCGTCCCTCGCTGAGGAGAATAGTAGTGATTTGGAATCGATTCCGAAGTTTCTTCTCCTTGGTCCGTGGCACCACCTGAGTCACCATCTTTGTCGAGTTGATCCTCCCGAGTCTGCTTGCTTGAGTCTCCATCCCTGAGTCTCCGTCATTGTTCCGAGTTACTGCCTCCTGAGTCTCGATTATTCCCGAGTCACCGTTATTGTTTCTCTTTTACGCTTCTATTTTGCGGGGAAAGCGGCACCTTGACAAGCGAAGACAAAGGCTAGTGAGCGACTTTGACATATCGAGGAGAGGAAAACCGACCTGGTCGAAACCGGCCCGAATGCGGGAGGTAAATCGAAAGTAACCGCACCCTTACGATTCTTCTATTCGAATCTGATTGATCTTGATTCAGTTGACCTACCTATTGCCTTGAGAAAGGAAAAGGTCTTGTGCCAAATACCACTATTTCTCAATTTGTTTCATTCAACCATGTTTCCCATGACATAAGGCTTTATGGCAATTGAGCTGACTGTAAGAATCCTGCATCACGTTAAGGGAGACACTTAAAGATGAAAATTGGATCAAAGCCATGAATGAGGAAATGAAAGCCCTTGAAAAGAATAGAACTTGGGAGATAGTTGAGAAGCGAGAGGCAAGCTTGATTAGTTCTGGTGGATTTATACTTGTCAAGTACTGAAGCCAGATGGCACTTTCTTGATCGATATAAGGCGGATTAGTAGCAAAGGGTACACCCGGACTTATGGCATTGATTATGAGGAGACATTTGCACGGTAGCTAAGATGAACAACATCAGTATCTTACTATCCTCTTCCGTTACGGGTGGGAACTTAATCAGTTTGATGTTAAAAATGCATTCTTGCATGGAAATTTAGAGGAGGAAGTGTATATGGACATCCCACCGGATTTGATCAACCAGGATAAATAAGGTGTGTAAATTGAAAAAGGCCTTGTATGGGCTAAAGCGATGCTCCCCGGGCATGGTTTGGAAGATTTACAAAGGCTATGTTGGGTCTTGGTTACAAGCGAGTCAAGGAGATCATACCCTCTTCTTGAACATTCACATGGAGGAAAACTATTGATCTTCTTGTTTATGTTGATGATATTATTATTCTGAGGGAATGACTTGGTTGAGAGGCAACTCCTCCAGAAGAAATTATCTGCAGAGTTGAGATGAAAGATCTGGGAACTCTCAAGTATTTCTTGGGATTGAGGTAGCTTACTCAAAACAAGGAATTTTTATCTCTCGGAAAATATGTTCTTGATCTTCCTGCAGAAAGCGCGAAGCTTGGGTGTAAACTGCGAGGTGTTCGTAGAGCAAAATCATAAAATGAGCGAAGAGGAGAGTGCTAGAGTTAATGACCTCGATGTCGAGATTAGTGGGAAGCTAATTTACTTTGGCACACTAGACTGATTTAGCTTATGCGATGGCGTAGTCGGTCGGTTTATGCATGATCAGGGATGAGGCAGCTACAGTAGTAGAGCGGATTTTGCAATACCTTGGCGACTCAGAAGAGGTCTCTTGTTCAAAAGAGGCGGAAGGCGACATTGAAGCCTATCTTGTCACGATTATGCGAGGCTCGATGAGTGATAGAAGGTCCACAAGCTCTTGCACGTTCTTTTGTGGTAATCTTGTTACATGGAGGAGTAAAAACAAAATGTAGTGGCGGATCAAGTCGAGGCGAAATTAGGAGCAATGGCTCATGGAATTTGTGAGCTATTGTGGATGAAGATTATACTTGATGATTTGAAGGTGAATTATGAAGGCTCAGTAAGGGTTGTTTGTGACATGATAAATCAGCAATCAGCATTGCTCGTAATCCCGCATAAACATGACGGACCAAACACATTGAGATAGACAAACACTTTATAAAGGAGAAGCTATTGTGGGTGATAACAACGCGTCCTACATTCCTTTGGACACCAACCAGCAGATATTGCTTACAAAGTGGGCTATCTACCAGGATTCCATGACTTACTTGCAAGCTGTGAGAATGATTGATATCCACTCACCACTTGAGGGGAGTATTGTAAATAATTAGAGTAAATAGTAAATATTTACCTTTGTCTTGTAACCTAGTTTAGTTATTCGGTCCATTGTTCAGGCCCATAAGGTTAAGTCTAGCGTAGTCTATATAATAACATCAGTGTGTGTATTCAAAGTTAAGTTAATGAAATATTATTCAGATATATTTTCTACACTAACATATATGCAATAGTGTTGCCTTTTGAATAGACAAACAAGGATGGGTCACACTTACTGGCTGTGAACCCGAATTGAAGTAGAGTGCCTTTGAGTCTATCAAACCAAGTCCTTGGGGCTTGTTTGAGACCATAGAGGGCCTTGTTGAGCTTGCACACTAGAGACTTGTTTGATGCTTCAAAACCAGGGGGTTGTATCATGTACACCTCCTCTTCAAGTAGTCCATTAAGGAAAGCGTTGTTGACATCAAGCTGTTGCAAAGACCAGCCTCTTGAGATGGCTAAAGTAAGCATGGTTCTAACAGTTACAGGTTTGATAACTGGTGAAAAAGTTTCAGTATAATCTGCCCCATATTTCTGATGAAAGCCTTTTGCCACTAACCGTGCTTTATATTTGTTGACCGAGCCATCGGGATTCTCCTTGACCCTAAACACCCACATGCATCCAATGGGAATTCTGTTTGGTGGAAGACTGACCAATGTCCATGTATCATTTTTCATCAATGCATTATATTCGGACTGCATTGCAGCAAGCCAAGTAGGATTAGCAAGGGCTTGCTTAGTTGTTTTGGGCTCAACATGGGCTAACAACAAGGTAGGATTAAGTCTAGGACACACAATACCACTCTTTGCTCTTGTTTGCATAGGGTGCATATTGGTTGGTCTAGCAAGAGGTGAGGATGAGCTGGAACTGGAAGATGGCTGAGAAGAACTAGGGACATTTGAGTTATTAGCACTTGATGGAGATTTAAAGGAGATTAATGGAGAATGATCTGCTGAACTAGAACCAGATCCTGTACCAGAATTAGCTGCAGGATGAGATGCAGAATTGAATGCAGGGGAATTGGGTGCAGAATTTGAGGCTGGAGAGGAAACAGAAACAGATATGTTAACGGAAGGAGGTACACCACTGTGAGCTGGAATAAAATTGTCCACCAAAGGAATAGAAGCAGAAATTCCAGCATTGTTTGATGCAGGTTTGACAGATGGAAACAGATCATTGTAAGGGAACCGATACTCATTGAATAAAACATCTTTTGAGATGTAAATTCTACCATTGGAAGCTAGACACTTGTAACCCTTATGTGAAGATGAGTAACCCAGAAAAATGCATTCTTGAGATCTGAATTGCATTTTGTGTTTGTTATAGGGTCTAAGTAAGGGAAAACAAGCACACCCAAACACTTTTAGAAAGTGAAAATCAGGCTCTATTTTGAACAGTTTGCTGTAAGGAATTTCAAAGTGTATAGCTGAATGTCGGAGTCTGTTTGTGAGATAGACACTTGTGAGAAAGGCATGGTCCCAAAACTTTAGAGGTAAAGATGCTTGGGATAAAAGTGTGAGGCCAACTTCTACAATTTGCCTATGCTTTCTCTCCACCATGCCATTTTGATGGTGAGTATGTGGACATATGACTCTCTGAACAATCCCAAATTGGGCAAGAAATTGGGTGAATGGTCTAAACTCCCCACCCCAATCAGTTTGTATGGCTTTTATTTTATAAAGGAATTGGTTTTCAACAAGTGATTTAAATTCTTTAAACACAGAGAGCATCAGATTTTCTTTTGATAAGAAAAATCCATGTAAACCGAGTATGAGCATCAACAAAAGTAATGTAGTAGTCAAAACCAGTGGTGGAGGTGATGGGGGCAGGACCCCACAAGTCACTGAAAATTAACTCTAAAGGATTATTGTAAGTGTGAGTGGAGGGGTGAGATGGTAACCTATGTGCTTTACCAAGACAACAAGAAGAGCAAAAATCTAATGCCCTTTTATTAGAAAATGGAATTTTACAATTGTTTAGTACAATTTTCTGCACCTCAAGACTAGGATGACCAAGTCTTGAGTGCCAAAGAAAGTATGAACTGGTATTAACAGTGGCATTGGTATTAACAGTGGCAGTCTGAATACTAAGTAAAGAAATAGAATTACTACAATGTAAAGAAGGTGAAATAACCAACTGTGATGCAGGAAGTTGAAGGAGATTGGTGAACTCATAGAGACCGTCCTTGCCAAGCATTCCTTTGAGTAAGACCTCATTGGATGTCTGTGATTTGACAAGACATTGATTAGGCCAAAATTCAAAGTAAACCGAATTGTCCCTAGCAAACTGACTAACACTGAGTAAATTTTTAGTGATTGTTGGAACATGCAAGAGGTTATGAAGAACAAGATTGGAACTAGGATTAAAATGAGATGAAAATGATGTAGAGCCCATGGTGTTTACTGACAAGCCTTTGCCATTTCCTATGATAATCTGGTCTGGTCCTTCAAAGGGAGAGACTTGCTGAATATTTTGAGAGTTTGAGGTCACATGGTGAGAAGCCCCCGAGTCAGGGTACCAGTTCACTGAAGAGTTTGACCCTGCACTGGATAGGTATGCCTGTGGCCTGATCTGAGGAGAAGTGACTCCTTGTGGAAAGAATGGGGCAGAGTATTGCCCAGTGAACATATTGTTCATGTGAGCCATATGTGCTGAAGGAGTGTTTGGCCTGGCAGTGGCATAGTAGTCCCATGTGGAATAAGGCCAAGGCATAGGAGCTGAGGCAGCAGGCCATTGCATTGCAGGCATAGGAGGTGCTGATGGTTGTTGTGGAAAACCAGGCTGGAAGAAACTTGGTTGCTGTGAGAAACTTGGTTGCTGTGACCAAGGAGTAGGAAAAGTAGACGGATTCGATGAATTCCCAGAGAAAGGAGATGGAACATAGTCTTTCTTGAATCGATGGAAGTAGATAGAAGCTTCGTGGCCGAATTTGTGACACACTTGGCACTGAACTGAGCCACGGCCACCATTGCCACGGCCACCATGCGAGGTGTCACGATCACTTTGCGCACCAGTAGATCCAATTTCATGAGACGAAGCAGCAAGATTGACCTGAGGAATACCAGAACTGTCCGATTGGTGCGAATTAGGGTTCGCAGAGATCGTTAGGTTTGCCGAGGCAATGGATTGTTTCTTGAATCGATTGAGGCGCGATTCATGACCTAATAGCAGAGTTGTTACTTCTTCCATAGAAATTGGACCGAACTTTCCACAAATCAGAGAGATTGTGGATTCGTAGTCCTGCGGTAATCCTTCAAGAACAATATCGAGATGCTCGCGAGAAGAGACTAGTTCACCAATCGCATTCAAGGAATCGATTAGAGTCTGCACACGAAGAAGAAATTCCGAGACCGAAGAACCTTCAAGCGTTGTGCTTCGAAGTTCCGATCGGAGTTGGCGAGCCTTCGCCAGAGTGTGAGACTGAAAATACGCGTGAACCTTATCCCACAGTTGCCATGCATGCTTCGAACCAATAACACGACGAAGCATATCCTTCGAAATAGTCGATTGCAACCATGCAAGCAGCAGTTGGTCCTGTTGTTCCCATTTCTCGAACTCAGGTGCGACGCGATTCGCAGAACTATCTTCGATCGTGTTGAACTTAGGCGGAATTGTAGGATTCACCAAGAAATGATGAATTTATGTGCCTTGATCACAGGTTCAACCTGTTGGCACCACAGAAGATAGTTTTCGGAATCAAGTTTCTCAGAGATCGCCGTAAACGAAGACGACGAAGACGCACGAAGCAGTGTAGGTGACGAAGACGCCACAGTTGCGGAAGACGATGAATGAACCGTCACCGCCGGTGGCGGTGAAGGCGGTGGATCCTCTGGACTCGATGATACCATAATAGAAAAGCATAAACTGTTTAACTGAAAGTGTAACTGAATTGTAACTAATTCTCTGTAAATTCTCTTTCTGTTTTTCATTACTCTGGAATATTACAAGCAGAGGCCTTATATAGGTTTCTCTGGTTTACATTTTTCAGAAGCGTGCTTTAGAAGCTTAAGGGTAAAACTACTCTACATCCTAGCTTAACATAGTTAATCTAGGCTTACAAGAGGGGTATTCTCTTATAGTGCAAGAGAGATTTTTGATAGAAATATTATTCTCAATTTTTTTCTTGCTTTTTCAAAAAAGGTGGAACATCAACTTGTACAATTCAGACCAGCCTAATGCTTAATACAAGCATAACTTTTTTTTTTTTTTGGTGTTAATGTAAGAGATCATCATCTCCTTGTAATACAGTTTAGAAGGCTAGGATTTAGCTTAAGTCTGAGTAACAGTTAGCATAGCTTGTAACTACAGCTGGTGTAACTGCTAGCACAGCTGGCATAACAAAATCAGAGTTAGTTACACACTATATATATGAGTGCTCTTGTATTGATTCAGTGTGGAAAACAGAAATACAAGAGATTGTCTATTTCGTTCTCTGGTTCTTTCTTTCTCTTATGAAGTCTGTTATATCTAATAGATATGATAAATACATATTCAAGACAGATAAAAAAAGAGGCGGCCTAGTGCACTAGGCTCCCACATGTAGGGTCCGGGGTGTTTAGATGCACGTAACCTTACCCCTGCTATGCGAAGAGGCTGTTTCCGGATTCAGGCAGCAACCTTTACCGTTGCGCCGAGGCTCACCCTCTATATTCAAGACAGATAGAAACAATAAATTTATTCATGGAGGATAGTCTAAAGAGTTGATTGTCCAATGGTAGAAGCTAATAAAATATTGCTAAACATTGTCGAGTGCGACTTATGAACAGAAGAAAAATAAAATCTTACTTGTAACGCTTGTAAGCTAACTTCCCAAAAGCTGTTTTAGCTTCTGCTGGTTCAAGGAAAACAACCTGAAATATCAATTCCAAATAAAGTTTGAAACAAATGTCATTAAACAATGAACCGGCAGCAGTAAGAACAATAACTTCAAATACCTTGTTGCAGAAGACAAGTTTCACCAATCAACTAAACAAATATGCAACAAAACACCAATAAGTATATTCGAGTTCCCATAATACAGTAAATTACCATAGTGTACAGCACATGGTGCAAAGCAAAACTCAGAACATGTAGGACACAAAGGTCGATATAACAAAGAAATAGAGAACAAAAAAAAAACCTTTTTTTTCCTATAAGTAAAACAACAGTAAGGTTGTATTTATAATGTATAAGGTAAGAAAACTTTCTTCACGAGACTATAATTTTTATTTTCGATATTTTAGGACAGGAGACTGTTTTATCACCACATACTTTGAAGGAAGAAATATTATTGAAGTTGAATGCAGACATACATGAATAAAAAATGTATTAGAAATAAGGACAAAATCACAAAACTAAAAGTTATCAAATAAATCCCCAAAAATGAAGATGCACAAGCACAACGCGAATATAATAAAATTTGAGAAGAGAGGAAAAAACATACCAAGGCCAATGTTTTTGTTGGAGGAAGAATTATTTTATCCAAACTACCGAATTCCTCGAACATCTTTGCAAGTTCATTTTTCGAAGAACCATAGGGCAAATTCTTCACTAAAAGCACATGGTTACTTCTTTTCAAGCCATCAACTTTACCGTTGGCAAATTCCTCCAAAGACTCCACATTCACTCCAGCATTTTTAAGTGCCTTTTTGGTCTCTAAGATCATTTGAGTTTCTGCCACAGCAATACGTCCAGGAAGATCATCAGCTTCTGGATCAAGGAAATCACTTTTACTAACACCACATTTCCGAGCAATGTTTTCCACAACCTATTAACATCAACACATGATTAAAAACATATATAAGGAAACATGAAACCGGAGAGCAAATAAAGTGTCACCAAAAACAATTTTAGGAAGCAAAACCAACAACATAGTAATGTTAATTTCATCAAGAAAACAAGACCTTCGAAAACACCATGAGATTATATTGCCATGAAAACAACAGAAAATGATATAAATGCATTGGAAAATGTTAAGAATGAAGATATCTAGAGATAGCAAAAGAAAGAGAAACCAATACTGTTTTGATTGTAATTTCTGTTCTTTGTCAATTACAGAGTGCCTAACTGAATATATATTGTTGCCTGCTTCTAGAGACATTTATAACAAAATGACAGCATATTAGAGAATTGCAGCTGTAGCAGCTGTTGGGCCTAAAGCCCACCTGAAGCCCAAAGATATAAACCTATATCTTTAGCACCTTTTTCCAAAGAAGATGTTCAGCTCCATGTGCTTAGTAGAGTGAATAATAAGATTGTGAGCGAGACTAGCACTATCAATACCGCGCTATAGCGCCGGAGCAAAGCAGAGGCACATGGCTGCTACATGAGTGATGTAGCGCCGCACATCAGTGTAGCGGGAATAGCGGCTGGAATCGCGGTGCCCTGCGAGAATCAATCTGCGTTTCTATTTCTGACGGCGTTGTGCCTTCTCTGCAGCGAAGCAGCAGCAGTTACAGCAGAAGGGGGGGCATGTTTCTTTACACTCTGAAAGGAGGTGATTGAGACAGAAGGTGTGCGGCTGATGGGAGAAAGAGAGGATTTTTTGTTTGCGTCTTTTGTCTAGGGCGGCTGATGAGAGAAGGTGATTGTGTTTCTATGGTTTTTTGTCTAAGGAGTGGGGTGTTGGGCCACTGGGGCAAATTCTTTTTTGTTATGTTACATACCATGAAAGAATTAAGAGAAAGATAACTGAGTTTTCATTATACTGAATTGTATGAAATGAAATCCTAACTCGAGTAGTTACGGGTTTACAGCTGTACACTTGGGCAGCAGTATTCAATAAACATCCAGAATAGCTGTCATCCCGCTTAAAGATTTTAGAGAAACCCAGAATTCATTGAGATGAACTTTTCTGATATTATTCATTCTACTGAATCTCAAAGATGAGATCAGTATTTATACAAGATCGAATACAAGATGCAGTTTGTAACTGCCTGCTTAGTCAGCATATTAAAACTAACAGAATGACAGTTCAGTGCCAGCTGTAGCTTAACTAACTTACAGCTGCACTGACTTAAAACAGAGAACTAACACACACTATTACTCCCCCTCAATCTCAGGGTGGGAGCTGAGAATAGCTTAGCACACTGAGTTTGTCTCTTAGAGCTGTGAAAGACAGTTTAGGGAGTGGCTTTGTGAGGATGTCCGCAATTTGTTCCGGAGCAGGAACATAGGAGACTATCAATGACTTGTTAAGGACCTTTTCTCTAACAAAGAAAAGGTCAAGCTCCATGTGTTTAGTTCTTGAATGAAGTACAGGGTTGTGGCTGAGAGCACAGTGCTCTGGTTATCACAAAATATCACTAGAGTGCTGACAGAAACATTGAGCTCATGCAGTAAGGTTTGGATCCAGATCACTTCAGCTGCAGCAAGAGCCAAGCTGCGATATTCTGCTTCAGCAGTTGACTTGGCAACAAGAGGCTGCTTTTTAGACCACCAGGATATGAGATTAGGACCCAAAAATAGGCAAGCACCTGATGTAGACCTTCGATCATCAACATCTGATGCCCAGTCAGCATCACAGTAGGCCTTTAAACAGAGAGGGGACTGCACAGAAGCTGGCTGCATGGCCAGACCAAGATCTGAAGTACCCTGTAGGTAACTGAGTATTCTTTTTACTGCAACCCAATGTGTCTCCAAAGGTTGAGACATAAACTGACAAACCTTATTCACGGCATAACCAATTTCTGGCCTTGTCACTGTTACATATTGTAAAGCACCAACTATGGACCTGTATAAGCTAGGATCCTGAAAATAATCTGCCCCATATCTGGACAGCTTTAGTTTACCAGGCATAGGAGTAGAAATACCCTTTGCTGAAACCATATCAGCCTTTTGGAGCAAATCTCCGATATATTTTGCTTGAGAGCGCAGTAGAGAACCCGAGGGTGAGTGTTTTACCTCTATACCCAAGAAATATTCCAAATCTCCCAGCTGTTTTAGTGAGAATACTGCATTAAGTTGATTAATGAGTTGCTGAACCAGAGAGGCTGAAGTACCAGTGACAATGATATCATCCACATATATTAGAACATAAAGACAAGTACCATTTCTGTTATAGACCAGCAGTGAGGGGTCACATTTGCTTTGAACAAAGCCAAAACTGAGAATGGTTTTAGTGAGCCTGTCATACCATGCTCTAGGGGCCTATTTCAGCCCATAAATGGCCTTCTGCAGCTTACATACCATAGGTTTATCACCAATTCCAAACCCAGGAGGCTGAGACATGTAAACATTCTCTTCTAGATAGCCATGAAGAAATGCATTGTTGACATTTATTTGCTTAATAGGCCCCATTTGTGAGTAAGGGCTAGAGTTAGAATGATCCGGATTGTGACTGGCTTAACCACTGGAGAAAACGTCTCAGAGTAGTCACAACCAAACCTCTGATGAAACCCCTTTGTCACTAACCGAGCCTTATATTTATTTATAGAACCATCCGGGTTTTCTTTAACTCGAAAGACCCATTTGCAGCCTATAACCGACCTGCCAGTAGGTAAAGGAACCAGTGACCAAGTTTTGTTTGCCAAGAGAGCATCATACTCAAGTTGCATAGCATGTTTCCAATGAGGAGAGGTCAAGGCTTGCTTAACAGAATGTGGTTCAGCTGAGGTTAGAAGCAAAGTAGGCTGCAATCTGGGTTTGACAATACCAGACTTTGACCGAGTCTGCATAGGATGAAGGTTTTTAGGAGGAGAAGGACTTGACATAGAGGAGGAAGAACTTGAAGATGAGTTAGGATCAATTGTGCTAGAAGCAGTAGATGGTAAGGACATATGAGAGAAGGAAGAGGACAATGGTGAAGAGACAACATGTGGAGAATTAGGAGGTATACTCTGCTGACCTGCAGAATTATGGGAAAGATCTGCAGAATTAGCAGAAACACCTGCAGAATTGCTAGAAACAGCTGCAGAAATGTTAGAAGAATCAGAAACATGACCTGACATAGAAACATGACCAGAGGAAAGAACTCCAAGAGGAATAGAAAGGTCTTCAGAACTGGAGAAGGTTTGGGCAGAATTTGAAACAGAGGGAGCTGATTTAGGAAACTTAAGTTCATTGAATAGCACATCCTTAGAGATATACAGTCTGCCAGAATTATCCATGCACTTATAGCCTTTGTGGTGTGGAAAATACCCTAGAAAAATGCATTCATCAGTTCTGAATTGCAATTTATTTTTGTTATATGGTCTAAGTAGTGGGTAGCAAGCACACCCAAAAACCCTCAAAAAGGCAAAATCAGGAAGTTTGTGATAAATTTGCTGGTATGGTATAGCATTTTTCTGATATGCTGATGGCAGCCTATTTATTAGGTACACAGCAGTGTGAAAGGCATGATCCCAATAGGAAATAGGTAATGAGGCTTGTGACAACAAAGTAAGCCCCATATCAACTATATGTCTGTGCTTTCGCTCAACAACACCATTTTGGTGGTGAGTATGAGGACAAATAACTCTATGATGTATTCCTAAATCAGCTAGAAACTGTTTGAAAGGACGGAACTCCCCTCCTCAGTCAGATTGAAGAGCTTTTATTTTCTTATTCAATTGGAGTTCAACAAGGGCTTTAAATTGTTTAAAAATAGTCAGTTTCTGATTTGTTTTTAAGAAAATAAATCCATGTGTATCGGCTGAAGGCATCTACAAAGGAAATATAGTATGTGTAACCCATGGAAGATGTCATAGGGGCTGGCCCCCATAGATCACAGAAAATCAGTTCTAAGGGTTCAGAATAAACAGTATTTGAGAGATTAGAGGGTAATTTGTGAGCTTTACCCATGCAACATGCAACACAAAAATCTTGCACACTTTTATTAGAAACTGAGACCTTACAAATTGTCATTACATTTTGAAATGTATGGGAATTGGGATGCCCTAGCCTATTGTGCCATAAGGCAAAGGAATTAGAACTAGGGGAAGGTACATTATTTGAAGGCGTACAAGAAACAGATAACACTGAAGGACTGAATGAGGTTGAAGACTTGGAAGACTCGGCTTGCAACTCAGCTGAGGGAATATGAAGTGAGTATAGACCATCCTTGCTGAGAGAGCCTTGCAAGAGCACTCTGGTCATCCTGTGATTTGACAAGACAGAAAAGAGGATGAAACTCAAAATATACATTTTTATCTTTAGTGAATTGACTAACTAAAACAAGATTTTTAGTGATATTAGGCACACAAAGCAGATTTTGTAAATGAAGCTTTGTAGTAGAATTGATAGGTGAAGCAAAAGAAGATGAACCAATAGAATGGATTGGCAAACTTTGACCATTGCCTAGGAAGACATGCTCTTGAGTAGCAAGACCAGATGCAGTGGCAAGATTGCTTGGATTTGCAGTCACATGGTGCGAAGCTCCTGAATCAACAAACCAGTTTTGTGACTGCTGTTGCGGTGTAGATGATGCAACAAACGCCTGCAGGGAAACAAAATTGGCCACTGGTGATGATGCAGTAACAGGAGACTGCATTGGAAAAGCACCAGGAACCATAGGAGATGGCCACACTAAGGCATTCTGAGTTGGCCTAGTCCACTGATATGGATTCTGATCTGAAACTCTGGAAATTGCATCCCTGCTGGCTGAGGTGAAAAGTTTGTGTTAAATCGATGGTAGCAGACAAAGGCCTCATGACCAAACTTGTAACAAACTTGGCATTGCACATTGCCACGGCCACCATGGGCAGAACGACCTCCACGGCCAAACCTGCCACCACGGTTACCTCCACGATAACCACCACGGTTTTGACCAAAACTCTGCATCTGTGGTTCAGAGGTAGGCTGTGTAGTAACATTTGCCTGAGGTGGAAGCTAAGTAGTAGGTACTGCTGAATTATTTGACTTAGATGGAGTGATCTGAGTTAGGTTTAAGGAAGGTACTGCATTCAACACTTCCTTTTGTTTGTTAATTCGACTCTCATGAGCAAGAAGAAGAGATTCCATCTCAGAAAACTCAAACCAATAGACTCATACTTCGATGGAAGTCCAGCAAGGATAACATCCATTTGTTCTTGTATCGAAACTGATTCACCGATGGAAAGCAATGAATCAGTGATTGTTTTGATGCTACTCAGGAAAGAGGCGATAGACTTTTCACCTTTCTTGAGATTGCGCAAATCAGAATGCAATTGCCTAGCCTGTGCCTTGATCTTTGACTGGCAATGATGATGGATCTTGTCCCAGAGTTGCCAAGAGTAATGGCAACCAATAACCTTTGCCAAAACAGAGGACGAGAGCGATGCCTGGAGCCAAGCAAGAAGAAGTTGATCTTGCAACTCCCAGGCTGAGTAGGCAGGGTTCTCAATACCTGCTTGACGATCGGCATCTGAGAGATATTGCACCGGCACTTGCGGCGAGACACAGTAACGATACAAACGGTGCGCACGAAGAACCGGTTCAATTTGCTGTAACCAGAGAAGATAGTTATCATCACTCAGCTTCTCTGTGACCTTATACGAATACGTCGAGAACGCCGGAACTTGTGATTGCGAGCCAAACAGCGGAGGAACTTGCATTTGCGAACCGAACGGCGGCGGAACTTGCGCATGCGAGCCAAACAAAGGTGGCGAAGGCGACGGCGGTGGCGGAGCAGTGTTGCGAGGCATCGCATTGAAGGAAGAAGGACGTTGCTGCATCGAATCTTGATGCGATGCAGAAAAAATCGGTGGTTCAGGACCGGAAGCCATGAAAATGGCTCTGAAAGCTCTGGATACCATAAAGATTTTAGAGAAACCTAGAATTCATTGAGATGAACTTTTCTGATATTATTCATTCTACTGAATCTCAAAGATGAGATCAGTATTTATACAAGATCGAATACAAGATGCGCTTTGTAATCGCCGCTTAGTCAAAGATATTAAAACTAACAGAATTGATTCAAAGGCCACCGTAGCTTAACTAACTTACAGCTGCACTGACTTAAAACAGAGAACTAACACATACACTATTACCGCTATACGCTATACCGATATAGCGTTTTTGTGGTCGGTCACAACGCTACGCTATTAGGGATTGATAACATTGAGGACAATGTGCTTAAATAATCACATAGTATGCGAGGAGTCTGGAAACTGGTCTTTAATTATGTGAGGAGAGATTGAATCCACAAAGATTCCGGCTGACAACACTGGCAGGCTTCTATACTCAACTTTTGCACTAGACCTAGCCAGTAGAGGTTGCTTCTTGGACTACCAGGAGATTGAATTTGGCACCAAAAACACACGAGCACCTAAGGTTGATCTCCTATCATCAAGGTCAGATGCCCAAACTTAGACAACTTAGTGTTTGCTACCATCGGAGTAGCAATTCCCTTCGCAGACTCCACATATTCACTTTAGACAATAAACCAAGACCAGGATACAATAAGAAGATGTGTGAAGCACGAAGAGCGAAGGGTCACAATTGCTGGACTGGATACAAAACCAAGTTGGAGCAGTGCTATCTTAAGGCGCTCAAACAAGGCAGGAGATGCCTGTTTGAGGCTATACAACACCTTATTTAATTTACAAATCAGTGAATTATCACAGGACTCAAACACTGGTGGTTACACATGTAGACTTCTTCTTATAGGAACCCATTGTTGACATCTTACTGTTGAATGGCCCATTTATTAGTTGCTGAAATGGTAAGAAAAGTACGCACAATGATTGGTTTAACAAGAGAAAACATTATTGTATGTCACTACCAGCTTGT
This sequence comes from Calophaca sinica, assembly GCA_037113605.1. Taxonomy (NCBI): domain Eukaryota; kingdom Viridiplantae; phylum Streptophyta; class Magnoliopsida; order Fabales; family Fabaceae; genus Calophaca; species Calophaca sinica. Next base: position 22,301,426 of record CM073733.1, read on the forward strand.
TGATGAAAACCCTTTGCCACTAAGTGGGCCTTGTACTTGTTGATGCTACCATTAGGGCTCTCTTTGACCCTAAAAACCCATTCACATCCAATTGGAACTTTATTAGGTGGAGGCTACACCAAAGCCCATGTATTATTTCGGATTAGAGCATCATACTCATCCTTCATGGCAGCAAGCCAATGAGGGGAAGCCAAGGCATATTTTACGGTAGAGGGTTCCATGTGAGTGAGTAGAAGAGTTGGATTTTGTCTTGGTAAAACAATACCAGACTTAGCTGGCTCAAGTTTGCACGGGGTGTGTATTGAGAGGATGAACAAGAGGAGGAAGGACAGTATGAGAGGATGGAGAAGTTGTTTGGGATGCAGTAAGAGATGGAAGTACTGTATTAGATGTAGATGTTGTTTGAGATGCAGTATGAGATGAGAAAGAGATAGAAGTTGCAGATAAGGTAGCAGGAAGTTGAAATCCAGAGAAAGTGAAAGAAAGAATTGAGTTGACTGTAATTTCTGTTCTTAGTCAATTATAGAGTGCCTAAATGAATATATACAGTTGGTTGATTCTAGAGTTATAATTATAATAGAAAGACAAAGATATAACCTATACCTCCAACAGAGAATCAGAAATGTTGTCGACGTTGCAATTTTTCACACCACACATACCCACAAAATAGGAAATGACACTTATTAACCTAGATTTTTTTTATAGAAATGGATTTTGTTTAGAAAAGCAAGAGGGAATACACACCTAAAAGGAGAATAAGTAATCTTCCAATGCAGAGAGTACAACAGTTGACAAATGCAGGAGGGAAAGGACAAGCAGAGCAACTTAGTACAATTAACGGAGTTGCAACATTCCATTTTGTTATGTATGCTGTTTTGTGATCAATGCACCACACAAGTAGTTTTGATGGAAATGAGGGGAAGAAACAATGGAGGAAGTACATTGAGAGAGAATGAGGCTTAGGGAAGAGAACAGCTGGGGATAAAAGGAAAAAGTTGGGTATTTTTTTATTTTTGAATATGTTGAGTAGGACAAAACGCTGTCCCTTGGATTATTGAGTATGATAAAGTTAAGACTTTTGTCCTATCCTTCAAATATTGTTTTGTTTAGTTCCAAAACAATTTTTAAAATAAAACACGGAACAAGAAATTTTGTGCAACCTAGTCTTTCATTTTTTAGCAAATCAAATGTACCCAAATTTAATTAAATAAACAACTAATATGGTCAATCTCTATGCACGTTAGAATGGCAACTTCATTGAAATATCCGTCAGTTGAACTCCATCGTGAGACTGTAATAACCCAATCCTGAGCTAAGGGGCAAAGAGATTCCACTCCAACCAGTGAATTTGGAATACTAAACAACACCACAATGTGTTTCTGATGCGTACCTCAACACAAATGCAGAAATTAAGCAGTAAAGCAATGAATATGAACTCAACAACTCAGGAAATATGTATTATGTATTTGATTGAATTAAACTGATAGAGGGATGGAATATCCCAACTACCCCACAGAGCGATGCTCCTCACTCAGAGAGAAAATCTTCTCTCTGCCTCAACAAACAAATGATCACACATGGATACCTCACTCCTCTCACCCCCAATTCTTATAACAGAATTCCCTTACATCACATGCCCATTTCCCTTCGCTCTCTCTGCCACATCATAACGATATTGGGCAGTTGTTGTACTAAGCCCACTTGGGCCCACACTCTCATTTGGGTCCTAACAGTTTCCCTCCTTTTTGTCAAATCCTTTAAACCTCACCAGCAGAAACTGTCCCATAGTACGAAGACACCCAAAGCTCTTCAAGACCCCCCCCCCAAAAAAAAAAAAGTAAATTGCTCCACGAGGAAATAGTTGCTAACAGGGCAGCACAGATACAAAAAGGGCAGTATAAAAATGACGAAAAGCTGAAAACAAACCAGAAGTTGTGATTTTCTATAAAAAAAATAAAGATAACAATAAGCATTATTCAAAATATCAATGTACTGTTGCTTACGTGGCTACTCTACAAAGGCTGAAATAATATAATCACAGTTTGCAATTTATTACATTTAAAGAAACATACCGTATCAGGGCGAATGAAAAGACTATTCCATGCTCTGGTATCCCCACTCGCTTCAGCCGCTTTCCTTTCTTCCTCTCTCCATTGTTTGAATGTTTTAGAACCTTGGTCCTTGGTGACATCGTGCCTACAACATGCAAACCATAAAATGTCATGATAATGCAAAAAGAATAACATCACAATTTTAACAGTATTCATAATGCAATATTTATGCTCTACTTACTCTTCATTGTTTGAAGGACTTTGTATAGCTGGCTGAACATACAAGAATCTTCCTTGAAAGATTGACTCATTTAACTCTTTTGTCGCCCTGATAAACATTTATTATATTGTTACATAAATTGTAGGTAAAGCAATTTCACTAACACATTGCCAACTGATGACAAGTACCAGCTAAATTTTTTACAGTATTAGTGTTTGAAGACGAAGCAGCTATCTGGGGTCTATAGAAGTTGTAGCTACAGTTCAATTGGCAGGGGATTATATATTTCCAATCTACTTTGATTCTGATGGGAACTAGAGAATCAAATCGAGTAAAAAGAACAATTTTTATTGAAAAGAAAGAGAATTAGAGAGAACTCTCCTCCAAAGGGTTTACCCTTTCACACCAAAGAGCCACTGCTCTAGGTTTACAATTGATTAACAATCTGAATAATCCTCCCTCTAAGCCTACATCCCCTATTTATAAAAAATAAGACTCTACTAATCATTTAACTAACAAACTTCTCAACCTTTATCCTAACAAACTCTTAACCCTTATCCTAACAAACCCTTATCTAATATCATATATCCTAACAGATTCATTGCAGAAAAAATCTTATATAAATTCCAAGAGGTTCTTAAAATCTTCTATAACTTTCCAGCAACTCAAACCAATCCAGTAATACTTATTATTTTCATGTCAAAGCAATGTTGTCAAAAATCGGCCATGGCGGCGTCATGGTGGAAAGCGGAGGCGGATCGTGAGGAAACGCCATGACCGCAGGGCGGTGGCGGATTCAAATGGCGGTTCGTGGCGGCCGCCGGCAGCGTGCGCCATGGCGGACGGCGGGCGCCATGGCGGAAACCCGGCCCAGAAGCGCGAAAAGCCTGCTGTTTGGCTGACGACCCGCGACCCGACCCGGTTCATTTAAGTGTAAAACAAACAACCCTAAACTCGTTCAGTCTGTCTCTTCGCCATCGCTTCTATTTCTTCTCCCGACCAGCGCCTGCGCATCTGCTCGCCTCGCCGACCTGCGCCGCGCCTCGCCGACCTGCGCCCACGCCCGCGCCGCCTCGCCTCGCCTCCCCAGGAGCTAAGTCGAACCGGCGCGATTTCTCGACTCTGTTCATCTTCGTTTCGTTTTCCTTCTGTTTCTCGTTCTTCTTCGTCTTTATTTTTCGTTTTCACTTTGTTTTCATTTCATTTCATTTTATTTTGTTTCTCTGTTTTTTTTCTTTCCATTCTGCTACCTTTTCTGCTTTTCTTCTTTTTTTTTTTCATTCTTTCGCTTTTCTGTTTTTCTTCTTTTTCTTTTTCATTCTTTTACTGTTTTAATTTTTTTCCAGTTTCTTTTATTTCTTTCCTTCTTATTTCTTAAATAGTTTTTATTTTTTTTATTCTTCTCTGTTTTAATTTTTTTCCAGTTTATACTTTTTAATTTTATTTTTTAATCTCTTTTTATGCTATTTTTAATCTTTTCTCCCTTTAATTTTTGTTCCTTCATCTGAATAGAGGTCTATTCATTCTTTTCATCGAATGGTGGGTGAAGGATCAAGTAGTCAACCACAATCAAGTAGTCAACCACAATCAGCAAGAAGTGCTAGAGTGGACCGGGATGGAAATATTGTTATCCTCTGGCCAAGGAGACACCAATGCCATTGTGTGTAATTTTGTAAAGGTCACCAATGGAGGAATCACAAGAGCAAAAACAACATTTAATGGGAAAGAAAGGGAATGTTCTTTGCTTGCAAAAAGTGTCCACCGACGTTAGAGAAGAGCTTTGAAAATATCTAGAAGCGAGAAAAAAATTGAAAACTGACTTTGCAACTTCACTTGCTAGAGATCGATTGAAAGTGAAGATGAGGTTGATATGACAGTAACAAAATGTTAGGAGAAATAAAGGACCAATGGATTTATTTTGTAGAAATCGAAAGCGCAATTGCAAAAAGAAAGAAGGAGAAATTGAGGCAAACTAGTATAAATGAAGCATGCGACAAAAATTTAAGGGCTAAAGTTCATCAGTCAATTGCTCGCTTTTGATATCAAGCTGGATTGTCATTCAATCTTATAAAGTTGAAGAGCTTTGAAGAAATGGGTAGAGCGATTGATTCCTTTGGTCCAAATTTGCTGAATTCGATTATCATGAAATTAGAGTTCCACACCTAAACAAGGACTTGGAATTCACTGAAGAACTACTAAAAAATCACAAGGAGCAGTGGAGGAAACATGGGTGCTCTATTATGTTAGATGCTTGGACTGATAGAAAGTCTCGATCTATAATCAATTTTTTGGTGAACCCTGCTGCTGGAACGATGTTTTGAAGTCGTTGATGCCTCGATGTTGTGAAAAGTGGTGATCTTTTGTTTGAGATGCTTGATTCTATTGTAGAAGGTTGGAGAAAAGCGTTGTTCAAGTCATCGGTGATAATGGAAGCAATTATGTTTCAAATTTGGTAAGAAGTTAGAAGAGAAAAAGACCTCCATCTTTTGGACTCATGGCACCACCGCATTGATTTGATCTTGAAGATATTGGAAAGCTTCCAATGATAAAGAAGACAATTCAAAGGGAATCAGCCTTGTTGGTTTTATCTATGGCCATACTAGTACATTGAGTTTGATGAGGCAATTCACAAACAAAAGGGAATTGGTGAGACATCTTTGTTACAAGATTTGCTACATCTTATCTATCGTTAGAAAGACTTCATCAAGAAAAACAAACTGAGAAAGATGTTTACTGAGGAATGGACCGAAACGAAGTTGTACAAGGAGGCTTAAGGGAAAAGTGACAACAAAAAGCGCCTAATGCCTTCATTTTGGAAACATGTGGTTTTCAACTCCTAAAGTCATGGCACCTCTTGTAAGAGTTCTTCGTGCTGCGATGGTGAAAGAAAACCAACCATGGGCTATATTTATGAAGCAATAGATCGGGCAAAAGAGATCACCAATTCCTTTAACGATCTAGACAAATACAAAGATGTATTTGCAATAATTAATAAGAGATGGGAATGTCGACTTGGTAGAGATTTGCATCTTCTTTTGCTCACTTGCTAAACCCAGAGTTCTTTTATAGCAACTCAAAGTTGGAGAATGATTTGAAGGTTAATAATGGGTTATATAATTGCATTACGAGATTGGTGCGAAGTGAGGAAATGCAGACAAAAATACTAATGGAGTTGCCGTATATTATAAAGTCTTGATGGTCTATTTGGTACTAAGTTTCATAAATGGAAGAAAAACTATGGCTGGGTAGAAACTATTTCTAAGAATACATTAAGTAGTCTTACCTGGTAATATAAACTTTAAAATTCTAAGTTTTCTTCCATTTTGTAGCTCAATGGTGGAAAATGTATGGCATGGGAGGTCCACATTTTCAGCAGGTGGCTATCAAGATGTTGTGCTTGACATGCGGTGCATCCGGATGTGAACGCAATTGGAGTGTCTTTGGCAGTAATAATCCTTCTAACTCTTAACTCTTGATATCATAGGAAAAAGAGGAATAGCATTAAAAATCTATCAATTAACACTTTAATTATGTTTATCTTTCAGATTCATACAAAAAAGAGAATAGGCAGACATAAAAGTTGCATGATTTGGTTTATATCAAATATAACCAACAACTCAAGCAAAGATATAATCTTAGAGATGAAATTGATCCAATTGCCCTCAATGACATTGATACATGTAATGAGTGGTGGGAAGAGATGGATGATCCTAATGAAGATCTTGAGAATGATTTGGTCTTTGATGATGATCCCTACATTGGCAAGCGTTTATGAGGCTTCTGGGGGCTAAAGAACTTAGAACTTATACTAGGAGCGAGCAAGGAAAAGAAAGGAACCACCAAGTGTCAGTCTGGTATCACAACTTCCTGACTTCAACATCAAAGAGACCTTAGTAGCTAGGGGAAAAAGGATAGTTGTTGAAGTTGAAGAAGGTGAACCATTGGAACATGAGGAGAGTTACGAAGAATCCGAGTGCATCCGATGAATATGTGGAGCAGGGAGATGAAGAAGAGGGAGATGATGAAGATGGAGAAGGATATGCCCCAATAGATGATGGCATTGAAAATGATTATGTTGGGGTTAATGAAGAGGACTAGGCATTTACTTGATGTTTGATGTCTTGAACTTATGTTTTATTATGTTGTTATTTTGATATTTGATGTCTTGAACTTAATGTTTATGGTCTTGGATTTGGTATTTTGCCATTTTGGTTATGAACTTATGGTATTTACTATCAATTTAGTTCAATTGAAGCCTTATATTTTAGTTATGTAGCATTTTTTCTACATATATATTGTATTTTATTTAGTCCGCCATGGCGTCCGCCATTTCCCGCAACGCAATCCGCCATTTTTCTATGGCGGATTTTTGGCTTTCCGCCATGGACCGCCATCCGCCATTGATAACATTGTGTCAAAGACAGTAATACTTACTATTTTCATGTCAAAGACTAATGGAAAATCCGGATTTTGAACATTTAAGTAAAATAATATACTATTTTCTAGTTAAAAGTAGTATTTTTTAAAAGAAAGAAGAGCATAAACAAAACACTCTTTGATTAGATGTCCTCCAGAGTAAATGAAAATAGAAACACAGAAAAGACAAAAAGGGAAGCTCAATCCTTTACATATATGCTAAGACCCCCCCCTTATGTGAACACTACAAGGCTGAGAAGAATCCATGAAGACATAAACATTTCCCTCAGGCCAATCATAAGACAAAAGAAACATAGATGACACATCACCATAAAGTATTTCCCTCCTCGATTATACCAAATCCTCTAAAGCTACTGAAAAGAAATTGTTCCAGATTGAGAGTATGAGAATATAGCCTAAGCTGCTAGTTAGTTATATTGTTTAACCAACTCTCTGAGTTGGTGTAGGATAACACTTTAGCAAGTGTATGATAAGTCCAATCCTATATAAAGCTGATTTATATACAGAACAAAGTAAGAAAGCATTTCAGTATCAATAAACAGAAATTCAGTTTAAGTTTTCTCTCAAATCTCTAGTTTCTCTTCTCTCTTATATGGAATCATAGAGCACAATCAATCCATTGCCTAGTTTGGATTTGTGATTTCTGTTATCAAAAGCAAGTTCGAATCCATGTATATTGAAGAGGTAGAAGCCTTGCTGCTTGCGCACGAACTGCGACTTGAGAAATTCAAAAAGAAAGTGCTCAATGATTCTGCTTCTCTGAATTTGACTCGTACTTCTACTTCGTCTACTCCACAATCCTCTGATAATACTCGGAACCAAGTCAACTTGACTCATGGTTCGAATTCTGAGACTAACACTTCTGGATCTTCTGCTTCCTATAGTCCTCAAGGCCATGGTTGTCAAAATCGCGAGTTAACTGGTGAGTTTACGTTTCTAGGTATGAAAAACGAGTTGAATCGCATACAGACTCGGAATCGTGGTAGACTCAGTTAGACTCGCCGTGACTCGGACAGAATCGCTCAAGCTCATGAGTCCATGATCGAGTTAGCGAGTTCGATGGAAAATTTTAAAAAGCCCAAAACGCAGCGGCCAAACGTCGTTTCATTTTACTTTAAGACCCGCGTTTTCCCATTCGTTCATTTGCGAACAGTTCTCTCTGTGTCACTGTTTAGGGTTCTCTCGTATTGTTCCGGCGTGACTCTCCTTTGGTTCCGGCGCAGCGTGCGTTCTGTTCTCGCGCTTGTTTCGGCGCGGCGAACAGCGGCGCACCTCCGGCGAAGCTCGACGCACAGCGGCGCACCTGTGAATAGGTACGTACGTACCACTTTGTGGGTTTCCTTTCCATCCTCTGTTTTGTTCTCTATTCCATCCTCTGTTTTGTTCTCTATTCCATTCTGTTTTGTTCTCCATTCCATCCTCTATTTTGTTCTCTAATCTATTTTGTTCTTCACTTGGTTTTGTTCTTCCAGCTTTCTTTGTCACACACAATGTCTCAACCTGCACCAGCTGCTCCCAGAGGTAGGAGTAGAAGAAAGAATGCTGCTGGAAATCGGACTGATATGGGTTGGAAACGTGGAGCTGACGTTTTGGGCAATGGTAAAAAGGTGAAATGTAACTACTGCTCAAAGATTGTTAGTGGAGGAATTTTCAGATTTAAACACTACCTTGCGGGTTCTAGAGAGGATTCTGAACCATGTGCTTCGGTGCCGGAAGAAGTTAAATTTCTACTGATGCGGCTTGTTGCAGAAGCTAAAGAGGCATCAATGAAGAAAAGAAATTTGATTAACATTGAGGAGGAAGATGATGAACAAATTCAGCAGCTAGAAAAGGATTCCTCTAACAAAAAAGGGAAGTTTGTTGCACTTGCAAAAGGAAAGGCAAACGTTGGTTGTTCTGCTAGGGTTCAAACTACAATTAATCAAATGATGAGAAGGGATTTCAAGGATGAAGTTGATCAACAGGTAGCAAAATTTTTTTATACAAGTGTGATTCCTTTCAATGTTATAAAAAATGGAGAGTTTGCAAAACTGTGTGAGATGATTGGGAGGTACAGGATTGGATATGAACCCCCTTCAAATCATGATATAAGAGGAACGCTGTTGAAGAAAGTTGTGGATCAAACTGATGTAATGCTTGAGGAGTATAAAAAAGAGTGGAAGAGGAGTGGTTGCACAATTATGTCAGATGGGTGGACAGATACAAAAAGACGTTCGATTTGTAATTTTTTAGTGAACAGCCCTAAGGGGACTGTTTTTCTATATTCATTAGACACTTCTGATATCTCAAAGACAACTGAGAAGATTTTTAAGATGTTGGATGATGTTGTCACGTATGTAGGAGAGGAAAATGTGGTGCAAGTAGTCACTGACAATGCTGCAAATTACAAATCAGCAGCAGAAATGTTGATGCTTAAAAAGCAAAATTTGTATTGGACTCTATGTGTCGCTCACTGTATTGACTTGATATTGGAGGAATTTGATAAAAAGCTGAAGGTTCATCAAGATACCATAAAAAAAGGAAGAAGGATCACCACATACATTTATTCGAGAACAATGTTGATTAGCATGTTGAAGACATTTACAAAAGGGAAGGATTTGATTAGGCCTGGTGCAACTAGATTTGCCACTTCATATTTGACTCTTTCTTGTCTGAATGATAATAAATCATCTTTGTTGGGTATGTTTAGCTCGGAGGAATGGAATGCAAGTAGGTTTGCATCTCAACCAAAGGGAAAAGAAGTGGAAACTATTGCTTTAGATAGCCGATTTTGAGCAAACATAATCACATGCCTCAAGGTAGTTACTCCTCTCATGCTAGTCCTTCGATTGGTAGATTCTGATGAAAAACTCGCAATGGGTTTCATATATGAGGCGATGGATTGTGCCAAGGAGCAGATAAAAAGCAGCTTCAATAATGTTAAGAAAAGGTAAACCTTCCTAACTTTATGTCCTTTGAAATTGAATTATCTTATTTGTGTTTCTAATATAGGATGTTTGGTATTTGTAAATTGTAGATATGCAACAGTATGGAAAATTATTGATGAGCGTTGGAATAAGTAACTCCATAGGCCTTTACATGCAGCTGCCTATTACCTTAATCCTCATTTCCACGATGAAGATAATTTCAAAGTTGATGCTGAAGTTAAACAAGGTCTATACAATTGTGTAGCTAAGTTGGTTGGTGATCCTGCAGATAGAAACAAAATTCATGTGCAAATTTCTGAGTTTCATTATGCTAGAGGAACGTTTGCTAGTGAAGCTGCAAGGACATGTAGGAAGACTCTGTGTCCTGCAGAATGGTGGGACTTCCATGGGGATGATTGTCCAGAACTACAGAAGTTTGCGATTCGTGTTCTAAGCTTGAGTTGTAGCTCCTCGGGATGCAAGCACAATTGGAGTTCATTTGAAATGGTAATTGAAGTTTATGGCTTTGTTTCTATATTTGAATTTTCTATATTTGGCTTTAGTGTTAGGTAATCATGAAATTTTGGTGCACATTTCCTAGGTTCACTCATACAAAGAGAAGAAATCGCTTGCACCAAAAAAAGATGAATGACTTGGTTTATGTCATGTACAATTTGAAGTTGAAAAGTAGAGTAGCAAGAAAAAGTGTTGTTCTTCCGTTTGAAGATATTCATTCTGATGATCAATGGATAATTGAAGATGTTATTAGAGAGAATGTTGAGCACACTGATGGAGGTGCCAATGTTGAATTAGGAGGAAGTTCAAGTAATCCAACTCCACCTAACTTTGAGGTTGAGAACATGGCCGGTGATGATAATGTTGAAGAACATGTTTCATCTGAAAAAGAGTTTGATGATGATGATGATGGAGACTCGGAGGATACTGAAAATGATGATGGAGAGGAAGAGGATATTGATTCTGATGGTGGTGGAGATGATGATGGACAGGACTTTGTTGGAGCATTGGACGTTTAGCATATGCTTTTTTTAAATGTTTTCACTTTTGGAAATTATGTTTTGATGTTAATGTAGTAGGATGTTGTCTACATATTTTGCTACTTGGGTATTTTGCTTTATTATGAAGTTAGAAATTGGAATGTTGATTTATTTTTGTGTTAATTAGTGTTCTATTATGTATATATGTCATTTATAGGGTTTTTTAATGTTACTTTTTATTTTCCATAGACTCTTACGAGTCTACGAGTCGAGTCTACCTCCCCCCCAGTAGACTCTCGAGTTTGACAACCATGCTCAAGGCTATACTACATCATCTACCGATTTTGCACAAACTATTCCATCTAATACCTGGGTTAGGCAACAACCACAACAGAGAAATCCTTTTTTTTTTAGTATGCACAACCTAGTGCTATGGTCACCAATGTCGTTCCTACTGCCACGCGCTCATGGTTTCCAGATTCAGGTGCCTATTTTCATGTTACTGGTGATCAGAAAAACATTCAACAGTTCATGCCATTTGAAGGACCTGAGCAGATCTTTATAGGCAACGGGCAAGGTTTGCAAATACAATCCTCTGGTTCTAGTTCATTTAAGTCTCCTTTAAAACCTAACATGTCCTTTGTTCTTCATAACCTATTACTTGTGCCTTCTATAACCAAGAACATCATGTGTTAGAAAGTTTGCTAAGGACAACTCTGTCTTCCTTGAATTTCCTGCTGACCAGTGTCTTGCTAAATCTCAGGAAACTAATGAAGTTCTTCTTCGTGGTCACGTTGGTCCTGATGGTCTTTATGAGTTTCCTAGCATCTTCTATATCCTGCCAAGTCCTACATACCTTCACTATCAACATCCACTGCATCTTCATCTATTTCTAGTGTTAATTGTTTCTACTGGTGCTAATATTGCTTCTAGTTGTATTCCTTTATCATGTCATTCCCAATATACTTGGTGTTTACGCTTAGGACATCCAAATAATCATTCTATGAAAATTGTATTAGATCATTGTAAGATACCAATTTCAACTAAAGAAGTTTCTCAATTATGTACTGCTTGTTGCTTGGGTAAATGACATAAACTTCACTCACCACCTTCACACACCTTCTATACTGCTCCACTTGAATTGGTGTTTAGTGATCTTTGGGGCCCTTCTCCTAATACATCCTCTCTTGGTTTTAAGTACTACATTACCTTTGTAGATGTCTATTCCTGCTTTACTTGGATTTATTTATTAAAATAAAAATCTGAAGCCCTTCCCATTTTTAAGCATTTTAAGGCAATGGCTGAGTTGCAACTAGGCACCCCTCTTAAATCTCTTCAAACTAATTGGGGGAAGGGGTGAGTTTGAGACCTTTCACAAAATATCTTAATGACCTACGAGTTATTCGATGAAAGTACAGAAAGGTCCTTATATAGTGTGAGTCATCGTAGAGCTCTAGTTACTTCTCTAAACTATTACAGCTGTCAATTAATTCTGTTAAGTCTGGGCTGGCTCACAGTGCCACTTATATGGCCTTTTACAATCAGTACAAGGCCCATTTCATAGTTCTCTTATATTACTTATAGGCAAGGTCTAGTACAGAGGCTGAATATCGCAGCCTTGCACAAGCTACTGCAGATTTGTTTTGGATTCAAACTCTTCTCACTGAATTACATATTCCTCACACTGCTATAATGGTGTTCTGTGACAATCAAGCTGCTGTTCTGCTTGCTCATAATCTTATTCTACATGCCATAACTAAACATATGGAGATTGAACTCTTCTTTGGTGGGGAGAAAGTCATGGCAAAACAATTTTCTATTTTGCACATTCCTTGCACACATCAGAGGGCTGATCTGCTCATAAAACCCTTATTATCTAAGTTTCTGCAATCTCAATGAGTTTGACCCTAGTTCTAGGGCTCCCCCACCTTGAGCTTGTGGTGGGGGGGTATAAGAGAATATAACCTAAGCTGCTAGTTAATTATACTTTCGTAACCAACTCTCTAAGTTGGTGTAGGATTACACTTTAGAAGTGCAGGATAAGCCCAACCCTATATAAAGCTGATGCCGTTGTAGATACAGAACAAGGTAAGAAAGCATTTCAGTATCAATAAACAGAAATTCAGTTTCAGTTTTCACTCAAATCCCTAGTTTCTCTTCTCTCTTATAGAGAGGACAAACCCAAAACTAACCATAGCCAGATGGATGTGGCTGCAGGGATGTCTTTAAACGTAAAATGGTCCAAAGATAATTTATACCTACATCTGCAACCTGCAGATTCTTCCAAAATAAAATGACTTAACGCTTTAAAAGCATACCCTACAACTTCAACTGCTCAACCATGAGCTAAAAGAAAGATTTCCAATATAACAATAGTTGGTATAAATGAAGGTGAAAATTGTGGTATAAATGAAGGTGAAACAACAATTTTTATCCATCCAATTGTTACCTGGCTGCACATTCTGGAACTGAAAAAAGAATATAAGCTATTCCTTTGGATCGTTTTGTAACTTTATCAACAACTAGATGAACCTGTGAGACACTACCAAACTGACTGAAGTGTTCTTCCAGTTCCTCCTCGCTGTAACAACATAACAATATAATGATTAAAAGCAACTAGAAATATAAACAACATTAAAATCAAGTGAAACTACAGAATCACCGATAGATATTAGTAATGTGGATAACTAACTTGCTGAAAGCATTCCTTCTTTGGAAAAAGAAATAGATGGAAAAGTTGAATAACTAACATCAGACATGCATCAAAAATAGAATTTGAGAAAAAAAGAGAGAAGACATATGTATCTATGTAAGTACGTGGTAGTATATGGCAGATTATGGACAAACAGTCGACAGGAATCAAAAACTCCTTTCTCATCATCTAGATTTGTTAACTGGCCCCTTTTCTCCCTTGCATTCACTTGAGCCTTATCTTTTGCAGAAGTATCTTCTTGAGCCTCTAGGTGTAACACTTGAGCGCCATTTCTTGGGGTTCTTTCAGAAGGGTTATTAGCACAGTTTTCATCAGACCACTCCTTTGTCACTCTACTCTTGAAATAATCCATATCAGAAATTACTTCATCATGTTCGAGCTCACGTGACTTGTTGGGTTCAGGATTGTTTGGAAATCCGTCTACTAATAAGCCACTTTGATCTAAGATAGGATGCAATGCAACTGATGTACATTTGCTCTTCTTATTAGATATTTCTTGGTTGTTGCCAACACTGGATACAATTAATGCATCATTTGCCCACAATTTAGACTTTGCCCGAGGTTGTATGACTTGAAGAAAATCTTGAAACTGTGGGTCATCAATATCAACATCAACAATGTCATTAGAATTGTCTCCTTGTCCTTTAGCTCTAGCATGTTTGTTCGCATCTTTCTTTGTATGTTGAATGGCTCTAGCATGTTTGCTCGCACTGTTATTGTCTTTCTCTCTTGAATATCGACCCCATGGACGAGGAAGATTTGCATCACCACGCTTTAGAGCCACCTGTTTGGTTGATGAGAACATCGTAAAGTGTGTTGTGTGGCTTTTAGTCTCGGTAATGAAAGTATTGAATAAGATAAATAATAGAACAGCATGAAAGAAGTTAAGAAACAAAATAATGGAATAAACAACAGACCTCACAAGTAACTCTATGCGTGTCAATGTAAGATCTGTCGAAATATTGAATAGCTTCCTGAGCTTCATGGTCTGTACGAAATCCGATGCAAGCAAAACGGCGACTTTTACCATCTCTGTGTTAAACAAGAAAATCAACACAGAACAGTTAAAATTCTATATAAATGTCCATGAAGAGTAGGGATAGGGATGTGATCTGAGGAAAGAAAGAGTACTCGGCACGTATAAGCTTGACATCAGTGATTTCCCCTTTTTGAGAAAATAATTCTCTTAGCCGATCTTCCACAACATATTCTGGGAGATTCTTCACAAATATCCTCGACCTAGACACACACCCATAACCAAATCATTTAGCGTATTTTTGTCACGATTCAGTGTGTTATTATTAAATTAAGACAGAAGTGGATGGCAAGTTTGCACTTACATGGCTCCTCCTGCTATGTTTGCACAGTTGCACAAGAATATAGCAGACAAAGCCGGCGGTGGATGTGTCTGCGACAAAGAAAAGAATCAGTTATAATACAAAATACAAAAAAACAGGGACTCACGGCGGACTTCTGTCAAGGAGAGCTGCAGGTTGCCGCACGACGGAAAACAGGGACTCACGGCGGACTTCTGTTTGGCTCACGGTGGAGCTGCTCAGTGACAGGGATGCTCTCGCAGACTCGCAGCGAAGGTTTGCCAATGGCGGAGGCGACAAAGGTCTTCACTGTTTACACTTCACGCACTGAATTTTGCCTGACCTTACGAATATATATTTATGCAAGCCAAAAAAAATAATAAAAAAATCCTTGAATTAAAAGTTATTAGTGAGTAAATCAACTTTTTAAAATATAAGCAAAATATTTACCAAAATAAAAAAAAATCGTTGAATTAAAAGTTATTATTGAGTAAATCATCACCACAATTATCCTTTTCAAAATACAAGCAAAATATTTACCATATATATATATAAGCCAAAAAAAATAAAAAAAGAATCGTTGAATTAAAAGTTATTATTGAGTAAATCAACTCCACAATTATACTTTTCAAAATACAAGCAAAATATTGATCATATGATTATATAGCTACAAATGTCTAATTTATATAAAAATTGGTATGCATGATGTAATATTAAGATATTCAACGGTTTAATTGATGAAATTTAATATCTATAGAGAGATATTAAGCGGTGAAGTCACTTGATCCCTCCTAGTGAAAAATAAATAAATAATGGATAGTATTTTGTATAATTTCAATAAAAAATGTAATCTATTGAAAATTTTTACTAATTTGTTACATGTACTCTTACATTATCATGTTTTATTTATATTTACTTCTGTGACTTAGATATTAATGTGTCTTCATGTATTCTTATAAAATCTTTGAAATTTTTAATATATAAGAATTTCAAAAAAAATCTATGAAGATTTATCAACCAAATATTATAAAAAAAAAATGATTCTTCACAATCATGGATCATAAAGTGTAACATTTTTAAGTTACTAACTACTATTGTTCTTTGTGTCAAAAAAATAGCTACTATTGTCCACTATTAATCGCTGGTAAACACGTAATAAATTATAATGTTTAAAATAGAATATATGAAAAAATTTATGATATATGTATTTTGTCAGGGGAAAAATCGGCACATGGTTAGACATATGGGTTGCGAATGAAGTGCACACAACAATTTATGAGGAATTTCTTTTTCTAAAATTATAGAATATCTCAAATTTTCAATAAAATGATGTAGAATATTTATTACCTAGAAAGTAAAAAATATGTTCACACCGAACTTGCGTCTAAGCTTGCCTAATGCAGTTAGAAAATATCTAAATAAAACCTAAAAATAAAGTCCTTGATTGTATAAACCACACAAAAAAAATAAAATTTAAGCACAAAAGAATACACTATAACAGAAACAGAAAGAACAAACAAAAAAAAGAGACGAAGTATTCAACAAAATTATTAGTGTAGAATATAGCACACACAAAAAAACCTGAAAAGAGAATATTTGATCATATCTAATTTATGTATAAAAATGAAAAGAATAGTAGATGACCAATACAGATACGGTTCCAAGAATCTTACATAAAGTTTATAATTAAACTTGATAAATTTCAAAATTTAATGGAACATATATATGATTACACCAAATTTATTATTACATTGAACTTAATATATGTTCAGACGTTTTCAAGCAAATTGTAATTTTTAGCATAGTAATTTAGATATTAATGTGCTTTCAAATGAATATTCAATCGTTGTGTAAAATATTTTCATCCTATAATTTTACTATGAATAGATTTCAATATAGATATTAACATTTGTTTATTTACATTTACATATGTGGGGTATCAATTTTTGTACGTTATATAAAAAGTGATAAAAATTCAAAACAAATTCAAAAACTTAATAAAAAGATAGTAGAAATGAATTTTTCATAAGAAGTAGAATTCTGAATTTATATTTAAATTTTTATAATTTATTTTATCAAGGAAAAATTTATCAACGAAAGATTAAATAGTACCAAAAGAAGAAATACAATTTACCAATAATATTAAAATTCATTTTAAAGTAGTCATCATTTTTTACTAACTTTTTTTTAAATTATAACCAAAAACAAAAGAAAATAAGTAAAAATCAAGAGAAATTTACATTAAAAAAACTTTAATATTGACGTAATATTTAAACTTTAAAAGAGATGAAAAAATTTGTTTATTTAATTTTCAAAAATTCCACTTTATCAGTAATCAAATAACATTTTTTGAGGTAAAACTTTTTTATTACGTCTATAAAAAATCTTTAAGGAAAAGCGTTTTTATTACTTGAAAAAAAAATTATTATATAAAGTCTACGTCAATATAAACATTTGTATTAAAATATTAAGTCAATACAATATCTTTTTATTTAAGCTTGCGTTTATTACTTTAATATAAAAATACAACTATTTTAAAGTAATATTTAAACTTTTAAAGCAAAATACAACAATTTAGCTCAAATGCATAAATTACTAAATTAGTATTATGATCTTAATCCACTGTGGTAATATTGAGAAAATCTGATGCATCGATGGCTAGTAAAGGCCATTTGAGCCCGAGGTATAGTAAAGTTAACCGGTAATACAATTTTAACTTGATACTTAATTTATTAATCGCGCGCGGCATCAGGAAGTACTCATGTAATTAATGTATATATTTTTTTGGTATCGTTTGATGGAGTAATTTGTACTATTGGCAATTAAGTTCATCTCCTGAGGTACATGTGTCCATACTTCTTTTTTGCGTTTATGTGGTTGTTATCTTGCATATGCGTGTGTTCCATTTTGAGATTTTTTTTTTTTTAATTCCTCTTGTATACTCTCACTCAGGCCAACAAAGGAGTTGGGTTTTTTCTTTAGGGCAGGGGAAAAGAAGAAAAAAAAAAGTAGTAAGATATAGAGAAACACCTTCATCATTGTCTTTTGCAATATATAATGTGAAATTAAAAGAAGATTTGTTTATTATAAATCAAAGCAACACATGCAAATGAGAGAGTTATACCTCTTTTTCCTCTATTGTGAGTGTGATATCAAACGAAAGGGGAAAAAATCTTTGTTGTGTTTCAATAACGACTAACAATTTGTCAAACTAATTTTGTAGAGGCAACTCCAAAGAGCATTTTGAATATGACGCAAGGGAAAGGACCGGAAATCTCACATTAAAAGTCATCTTTAGGTATATGTACATATAGTTCACCCATGATCCATGTGGTCCAACTTCCAATCCTAACATAGAAAACAGTTATGCAGTCAGAAAAGATGCAGGATAAGAAAATTCAAAAAAATAGGATAGCAACCTGATATACCTTTTGCTCCTGAGAAGCCTTGCATTAACCTTTTGCATTAGTGAGTAAGATTATCTCAATGACTTGGCATTTTCTGCTAACCGTAACCTACACATACCAGTGGATTTACCATCAATAAGTGCGTACACCTCCCATAACACACTGGAAATGAGAAGAAGAAAAAATCACAGAAAAAATATAAAAACAAATATAAAAAATATTAAGGATAAATACTTATGTTTAATGATTAACCTGACGGTATCCTTTTCTTGTAATGAGCATGATCTACATCACCAACAAAATCTCACCCCCTTCCCTCTTGTACTACATTTGTAAGTCATTTAGTCTTCAGATCAAACCTTCATAAGGTACTTATCATATAAATTAGAATCAGAGCATCAGTTATACAATATGGAGGAAAAACAATGTGCATAACCACCAACCATAATGGAGATCAAGGAAGTTTACAGTAGAAGCAAACCGGGGAAAAAGGAAAGAAAGAAATAAAGGATCAGAATATGCTAGACTTGAAAAGATGATAACCACCACCAGTAGTGTACCTGAAGAAAGTAAACGGGGGCATTCCAAAGCAGTGGAGTTGTTGATCGCCGATCGGGAGATTCAACACGTATTTTGATAGGTAGGGAACAAAACCAAAATCACATGCAGCAAGATAATGTTCTTATTTAGTACTCCGTTTGCTCTGCTTTTCAAGATATCAACCTCCATTTGGACATTTCAAAGTTCTTTTACCTTGAAAAATATTCTAAGTATCTTTTTTTTTTATTTCTTTACTCAATGGTGTTTGCCCCATATAATTATAGTTCTAATGCATAGCAATTAAGCATATCATTTCATCTTCATCACAACTAATCTTGTCATCATTATCTAACAACATAAAACTTACTAAGTCGTAACACAAAGCTTTGGCTAAAAAATAGTCCATTTCAGTATAGTCAATTGCAAAGAAGGAGACGATATATGTATTATTGTACCAATATTTTCACCAGAAGTAAAGTTCCTTAATGTCAACCTATTTTCTCAACTGGTTTATGCCATTTGAATCCATGGTATGCATACCTGAGGAGAAGTCTGCAATCCAAAATGGATGAAGAATGCAAGATAAAATGACAATGACTCAAACATAAGTAGGAAAAGATTCATCTATTGAAATCAACGTACATGAGGCACCGATTAATTAAAATAAATCCCTTAACATTTTCAACCACTATTGCACAAACTCTATTCCACTACGCCACATCCCCTCTTCCTCTTCATCTTTCCGATTGCTTCCTCCGCCTGCGGCCTCCCTGCACAAAAATCATTCATTATGTGTGCTGCTTCTTGGACAGGGACTAGGAGGACACGAGCATGCCTCCTGGCAAGGTCAGGTCGTGCCTCCCTGTACAAAAATCTTTATTTCCTTTATTTATTTATTTATTTATTATGCATAGATGATTAATGGCATGTATAATGAGACTTTAAGGAAGAGGGTTTTCAACCCGATAAGGAATTAAATGTAAATTAATAAACATTACTTTAATTTTGACGTTTTGACGTGTGAAAATGATTGTTTAATGATTGATCGAAAATTTGATCTTTGAGGAATGGGGTTTCAACCCTATAATGAGTGCAATGCTATTTCATTATACTTGCTATAAGAATGAGGTTAATGATTATCTTAACTTGATTGTGTTTGAAATGTTTGTACGTCCGGAAGTGCACTTCAGCGGCAGGCCCGCCGGTTATGAATCCTTGCAAGCATTCACCGACGGGGACTCCCTTGGTTGATTAACCGTAAAGGAATCATGTCTCAAATTGCAATTGAGTTTAGGGCCAAGGGGGTACATCTAAGGGCCTGGATATTGGGGAAAGCCTGGTCCAGGTGGGCGAAGCCCAATTAAAGGAAGGGTCGGATGTTATAATATGTGAAGCTTGATTGTATTCTATAGTCTTGATTGTATTTTTATTACATGTTTTAGATATGAACTAATATGTTGTAAGAATTATGTTATCATTGATGCTTGATTTGAATGATTGAAGATAGTGAGTAATAATAGATTAAAGTATTCTTGATTATTGTATTAAGTTTGTTAGGGGGGACTTTTCCATACGTCGCACACCATGTACCGCTAGATACAATGGTAAAAGTTTTTTTTATCATAAGTCTATGTTACTGAGTTTTATAAACTCAAGTTCTGGGATGTTGTTTCAAGTACAGGCTGATTGAAGAGGTTCATAGCATGAAACGTGCTCGGTCTTGCTTTTCTGCGAGACCTTGATTTACCGGATCATGAGTCAATGTCTTAATTACTTGGTCGAGTCCCTGTAATTAGGAAATAATGTGTAATGGTAATCATTTCTATTGTTATTGATGTAATCGTTTGTAACTAATTAAGGTAACTTCCGCATTTACAACTTTGATTTATGTTACCAGTTCTAATAGTGTTAGAATGTAATTTGAACCAAAGACTTTTAGCAATTTATTTTGTATAAAGCCCTATGCATTCAGGGACTTTATTTAAACGAGTGTAGTATTTTTAGAAAGGATGCACTCTTGGTTATTATTTAGAAATGTGGGGAAAAAAATTCCCCATGTTTAATTTCTTTTAAATTCAATATTTATTAGTAATTAATTCCCTAATTAGAGTTAGGGTGTTACACTACTCATCATTTGTTCTAGACTAATCAATTAATAGTAAATCGTAGCATCAATATCCACAATGCTAGACCATTCTTCACCAAGTCCATTTCAGAAAATAGAATTATGCAAGTAAATAAACAATTCAAATACCTAAAAAAAAATCCATTCTAAACATTTTAAATCTTTGGTGGTGAACAAATCAGCAATCCTTTCAAACATCATCTTTTCTTTATCCACGATACTGATGTGCTTTTTGTTGGGTCACTGAGCACACCGTTCGTCCATACTCTCACCTTTTTTGGCTTTCTCTATGTGCTGAAAATAAAAAAAGACTATTATTTTTTTTCGTATATTTCCAATTCGACACCACTTTAAACAAGTGGCGAGGGATATTAAGTGGATTTCCTAAGTCAAAATTTCTCAAATCCATAATTTTTTTTTCACCTACCAGATGCCTCCCATAGAGGTGGGTACTTGAAGGTGCTGATAGGGCTGCACCTCCTACTGAGTAACAACCTCCACCAAAGCAAAGCCTATATGATCTCCGCCAAAATTCATTGGCAACCTTAGGCTTTTAATCTGCACGGTTTTGAGCTCTCAATCATAAGGGGAAAAAATGGCATCTTTGCACCAAATAACTAAATCTACATATTTTGATTGAAATAACAGTATTTAAGCAGCCGAGGCATACACCAAAAATAAAAGGAAAAAAGAAAGAGGTATATCAATTGTTGTAGGGCTGACATTTGCACATCATAGAAAACTAGACATCACATCAAAAAAAAAGCTACTACCTCTTGTGCATTTCATAAGAAACAAAAAGAGTGTCGTTTTATGATCCTAATTATAAGATAAACCCATTTTCAGTTACATTAGTTTTGAATTTCTTTTATACCCTTATTTTGTTAGGCATATTAATTAGACATTCACCAATTCCCAGTGTCGGTGGAATAGCTTTCGCAAGAGAGACTAAAAGACACCATAGTAAACTATTTACAACTATTGATACTAGAATTATTATCTTTTATCACCAGTTATTCTTACTCCTACATAAACTTATAGTTCAAAAGATTAACACCAGAACTATTATATTTTATAACAAATGAAATTTAACATCTTCAACACTTCCTACTAAATCATAATATAACAGAATCATCTAAAAACCTGAAATCATCTTTAACAAGTTTATTAGCAACAATGCAGAAAATTGAAAAAAAAAAGAATTAAAATACTCACCTAGAGCTCCTCCAAGAACTCCCGGTGCTAAGACATTAGCAGAAGCAGAACATCAAAACTCTCAAAATTATCAACATTAATAACAACACCCATATCAACAAATAACAAGAAAAAAAAAGGGAATCCTCCTCTAAAATCATCCTAAGGCTCTCGGTTTCTTAAGAAAGAAGTAGAAGGAAATGCAACCCTCTAAACCTCTCAAGATCTCTCACACACAACTCACTATCACCCAGTTTGGATTACCTAGGGAGGAATTTAACAGAAAAAAGGGGTTTGTGGAGTTGGACTCGCCGCAGCGTACAAGAAGAAGAAAAGGGGAAGGAAATCGGGTTATCTTTCTCTCTCCACCAACACTACACAAATGATTCAACTTATCTCCACTCCCTTTTCTTTTAAGCGTGACTGACAAAATAGTAAAAGAATCAATTAAAATCTCCTTTTTTTTTTATCAGTGGCCGGTCACATATCCCAAAAGAAGGAAATAGAATCTAAATTTTCACCACTCACACTACTGCCCAACAACACACTATTCCCCCACTTTTCTTTTTAATCATGGCGGACCAAACTAGTAAGAGAATCATTAAAAATCTCTTTTTTTATTTTTATTTTAGTGGTTAGTCAGAGAATAAAAGAAAGGAAAGGATAGTCCCCCAAAATATTGGTCCAAGTCTCCATCACCTATTAACACTAAAACTAAAATGAAATATTTTCTTCTGCACCCTTTTACGAGTGGATGATCGGCCAAGTGAGAAAGGAAAAGGTAAAAGAAATGAGTTATTCAACTATATTTGGCTCTTCTTCAAAGAAAATCTTCCATGACTCAAGAAATAAGGATAAGGTTTAGTAAAAATTTAGGTACTACCCAACACTAGCTAGACAACTAGTCACGCACTAACCCTCTAGATTTATTTAACTGAGTCAAATGGATCCCGCGTGAATTAAATTGTCACAAGACATTTAATTAACGTTTGCTAGAAAATAATTGCGTATAAATTTTCCTTGGAAAATATGAATACGCCCACAATAACAAACAATCACACAATCAATCACATATATTCGCAGCAGTACAAAGGTAAACTACTGCGAAAACATAGATATTAGTGGCAAACATATGTCACTCTGAAAATCAAGATATAATTTTGATTTTCAAATCTGGTACATATCAAAATAATCCAAACATCAAACATTGTGGTTTATATCTTGATCCACTAATATTCCAAAGATCATACTAAATAGTAATAATAATAATAGTGTTTCCTTCAGACGACTCCTGAATCCCCATCCCTTACTTCCCTCAACGACTTAAGAGTTCATGGTGACAAAATTCAACCAATCTCACGGTCTCTGCATCTTGCTCTTCTCTCTGCTGTCCTAGCAATCTACATGGTTTCTCTGTAGTAGTCCGTTGAGCAATTGAAACTACTGTCCCTGCTACAGCTTAGCTATCTAGATTCCTCGGATCCTCGAATTATCAGTTCCAACGGGAAGAATTACTCGTTTCTGAAGTACTGGATTCCCACGAGGTCTTACAACCTAGTCAGAACGCCACAACAATTTTTGTGTCTCAAGACACATTGTTTCAATTAAGAAACAATTTCAAACAATTACAAGTAGAGTTACCCTACTTGAGGAGCAACCAAAACACATAAGCATAATTTGACCCCTCACAATCTGTTCTCTACACAACCTGACATTTGACCAGCTATAGTTTCCCAACTCACAGTCCGGTTAGAACCGAACCGCTCTGATACCACTTTGTAACACCCCGTTTCCGCTAAACTAGATATTACTCTCGACATTTCAAATGCTCTCGAAAATGGAACACGCTACAGCATGGTTTTCAAAATGTGAGTGTAATTTTTTTTCTATTCAGCTTCTTTTAAAAAAGTGGCAATCACAGTATTGCAGCATTTTCGAAGGCAGTGAATAAATAAAATACCATGTCTAACTCACAAAACCATACAAGGAAATTTATTTAAAGCATACACATAAAACAATTCAAGTCTTGAAACATAATACATTTATTACATCTTTGTAATTAAAACATCTGACACCCTATAGCTGGTCGGAGCACTACCACGCTTACTAGTCCTCTAGTAAGTCGCAATAAAACCACAAGTAGGACACCAGACGACTACCCTCAGCTACACTTCTCCGCAGTCCCAAACACTCCGACTACTTCGTCATCTGGGTTACATTCATTAATTGAAAGAACCATGGATAAGGGTTAACTTCTTAAAATAAAAGAGATATATACAAATACAACGACATATTCAGCAACAAAGCATATTACATAGACATTATATAATATGGAAACCACATGCTTCAACATAGATAAATCAGCATATCATTGGCATTACAAAACAATTCAACAAGAATGCACCGACTCCCTATTGACGCAACTATATGCCAGTGTTTATGAATTTTTGAAATTCCCCACGCAGTGGTCAATGGCTTGGTATACCCCAACCCGATAATGTTCCACAAGACACTGAACTCCCACGTGATATACCTCACCCAGGATATTCAGAGCTAGGGCTAACAAAAGACACTGAACTCCCACGTGATATACCTCACCCCAGGATATTCAAGTTGAAGTTACCGTATACACAACAATGAACAACGCCGTTGAACTCTGGCCGTAGCCTTGGGCTCTTCCACTACCCTAGGATATTCAGGTCGAGTTCAAAAATGACACGACAATGGTTCCACAACCCCAACTGAATATATCAACTCATATGACAATTCAATTAGCATAGTCAAATAATTATTTAACCACACACATCAAATAAATATTCAACTAGCCATGTCACTACACAATTCAGTTCAAGCCAACAATACATTTCAATACAACAAAACCACATCACAATCAATGATCAGCATTAATAACACAGTTCATCCCTTCGCAGCTCAGTGGAACTAGCAAAGAGGTAATCAAACAAGGGTGGGGGTCGGAGTCAGAATACCAACCACTTTTAGCCAAGCCCACAAGATAATCAAATGTAAACTTAAAACAATAAAATCAAAGGGGTACGAGACCCTCACTTCGAACCCTGAGGTACTCAGACTTCTTTGATCGGAAAGCAAATAAAATCCTAAACTTGTCTAGAAGTAGCCCTTACTAAAGTCCACAGCTCACGTGTCAAGGTGCATCTCGATCTCACACCGCTGAACTCGGATATTACGAATCCTAACATCACCGAACAAACTTAGTGCAAACCGACGCATAAACTAACTCTAATACCTAGGCTCTCAAAACCCAAAAACCTCTTAGATAACCAAAAACATTCACACTTGAAAATTAGAAATAATTAAAAGAACAAAGTTTTTAAAACGTTTTTGAAAGAATACACTAAGTTAGAAAAACAAGGTTTTCAACTACTAAGCTTATTTATCCAAAACTTAAGACATAAACAATACTAAATTTTATACATTTTCTCAAAATGCTAAATCAAGGCTCCACTTGGTGTCTAGGATATCAAAGAGTCCATTTCAACTTCATTGTTTCATAGCCTCAAACTTCAAACAATTATCAATTCAATCCCAGCCTTTCTAAAATTTTCCAAAGTCCCTATAATTCTTAAACACCTAATTTAAATGCTAAAAACACAAAAAATTTGCCTCTCAAGCCCTTGAAGAGCTCGCGACCATGTCCTTTTTTTCTAAAAATTTTGCAAGTTTCCAAAATAATTTGACAACATCATTCCATATGTAAATTCTTTCACAAAACAACAAATATTTTCACAAAACAAATGCTAATTCAAGACCAATCCTACTCAATCCATGTTTCAATTCAAAATAGACAATTCCAATATCAATAACAATTAATAAGAAGTAAGGAATACAATTCACTTGAGAAATCACAAAGCCCCTTTTCCCTAGACCATTGATCTAGGGTTCCCAAAATTTGGGAAAACTTTGATCATCTAACTCATGATCATTATCAACACCTAATTTAAGCATTTAAATAAGAATTATGCAAAACAAAACAATTCCTACACCTAAAATGAGCTCACGGCCACCACCCGTTTTCTTCTAAAATTTTTCAAACCTATGCTAATTCAAGGCAACACCATTTCAAATCATTGATTTCTTCCACCAAAACAACAAACAACGTCAAACACACACATAATCAAGTCTCAAAACTCAAGTCATGTTTTCCAAGAATAGGGTTTCTCAACAAAATCATTAATCTTTTGATTCAAATTAAAATTGACCATTACAACAACAATAACTATCACTATAAACAATAATCACAAGCCAATTTTCATGATTCACAAGATGATCACCCAAATCCCTTCCCTCTAGGTCTAGCGCCTAGTTAGTTCACTTCACCCATGATCATAATCAAGTACTCAATCAAGCATAAAACAAAAATACAAACAAGAAAACTACCTCCTCCACCCTATAAGATGCTCATGACTTTAGGGGCTGAATAAGGGGAGGAAAGTTTGGCTCTCAACCTTGCTCACAAGATGGAATAGGTGGTAGCAAAATGAAGATGAAACTAGGAGCAAAGAAGGTTGAAAGTTGGAGATGGAAATGGTGCAAGAAGGTGAAGGATGAAGGGTGCCATGGAAGCTCCCAAGCTTTCTCACTCTAAAACAAGAAGAGGAAAAATAAAATGAAGCGAGGTTAGGGGTGGGGGGTCGCGGCCGCAGCTCTCATAAAGGGGAGGGATTATTTTTAATCAACCAAATATTAAACAAGCGTTTTTATATATATATATATATATATATATATATATATATATATATATATATATATATATATATATATATATATATATATATATATATAGGAGACCAATTAAGTAAGAAATGTGAGTGGCCAATGAGAATGAGAGAAAAAGGGGGCTGCAGCCTGATAAGGCTGAAGGGAAGTGAGGAAGAGAAAATTAATTAACAAGTATAATACTTGACTACAAATAATTAAGGAAAAGTGTAGAAATTTTAATCACACAAAAGTGACACCTATACTTAAAGCAAGATGCTAATCCTATCAATGAGTCTAACCCATCTAATCTCTCATCTCTCATGATTACCCTCTAATCCTAGAGTCTTAAGAGTACTAAAAACACGGCGTCGAGTAATAGCATTACCGATTAATTCTTTCGCCGATTAAGTCGCGAAAATTAATTTACTTAGAAATTAATTCACCGCGTGATATTAAATTATATATATATATATATAAACAATTAAATACACTCAAACGTCATCAAAATAAGTTACATTTCGATTTTCATCGAAATTGGAATTCATTTTAAATTTTAAATGCGGATAAAAATTACCCGGCAATTCAAAACACAGTGAAACTTCGTTAGAGTTTTTCAACGATTTTTGAACCATAAATTAATATGAAATATTAATTCTTAAATTTAATTTTATCTTGATTTAATTCACTCACTTTCTTAGTCAATAAAAATACGCGTTACCGCGTTAAACAGAAAACTTATAAAAAGTTTAATTGATGAATTCACCTTAAAAGCAGCATCCGTCTATGCTGTCTATTAATTTGAATTAACATCATGAATAATAATTATTTATAATAATTAAATTATTCAAAATAAGTCGAAATAGATCCTCGTACTCTCAGTAAATCATTGAGGTGATCAATCTCTACGACTTACATTCAAGTATTTAGGATTTTATTGCTAAAATAATTTTTCTAAAAAAAATTAGGATGTTACAATACCACCCCCCTTAAAATAGTTTCGTCCTCGAAACTATACGGGTACGAAAATACAAAAAATTACTTTACTCAAATCTATAAAAATAATTTGCACACATAAACATTCACAAGACCACCCTCCCCTCCCCCGGCCACGACGCACTTTCTTTCCGGTATGACGAACTTCTCTCCGTCGTCAACGCAAGAGGAACTTGATATGGTAACCCACGCCGTGCGGCTCTGCTAGGACTTGCACCCTAATGGCAACAATGCCGGTGTGCCCTTGGGGCTTCCTCGCCCCCTTTGCGCCGTCACAGCCACCTCCTCAGCCCCCTCTCCAGTTGCTCCAGCGTAGAAAAAGACCTTTGCAAACACCCTGACGAACTTGTTTGATTTTCCGTTGGATCAACCGCCAAAGCCATGCATCACGAGCAATCTACTGTTTGTGAAAATCACTGAAGAAGAATACCTAGCGGGGCTTCGTGACTGTAAGAACGTGCTGCATGGTCAACTCATTCTTTCTAAGGGTGACTCATCGAACAGGATTGGAGACTTGCGAGCCAAGCTTCTGAAACTTTGGAAACCAATCGGTCCATGGTCAGTGGTTTCTCTTGGCAAGGGCTTCTACGAGTTCAACTTTTCCTCTGCTGATGTTTTGCGGCTAATGGCGTGGACCCCGGACTTCAACCTCAACCTTGGTGTTTTGCGGCTAATGGCGTGGACCCCGGACTTCAACCCTAATGCGCTTCGCCAAACGCATACCCAATGTTAAGTTCGCCTGCATGAACTCTCTCGGGAATATTGGAGGCCACACATTCTTTTGAGATAGGTGGTGCCATTGGAGTCCCGATTGCTCTTGATGAGGCCACGTTGAAGAGAATGTTCGGGCACTTCGCTTGAATCTTGATTGATATTGATCTTCCTTCAAAGCTGCAGGAGCAGCTCCTTCTAGAAAGAGAGGACCATGTATTCTATGTAGGCATCAAATATGAACATCTGCCCATATTTTGTGATCGTTGTCATGCAATCAGCCACACCTCTATTTCTTGCCAGAAAAAAAGGCCCAGGGTGCATCTCACAACAACATACGACAGGTTAAAATGATGCATCAATAAGTTTTTAACAATGATGCTTTTGTGGCGAAGGCTAAGCAACAGAAGCAGAATCTCAAGTTTGTTCCAAAACAAAAGGAGGTGGGGTCATTATTAAGGAACATGTGGTCCCGGTGACAACTGATGTAACAGTGGCTGTGACTGGGAAAGGCAAGGACCCTGTACCTGAGGGTGACACTACACAAGACATGATCAGTGATGATGATTCAGATATTGTCCTGTAATTCACGTTGATGGAATAGGCACTTCCAATATGGGTAATGTCACTGTGACTCACGTAGGGGATGTGAACAGAGCTCTTAGGGTCAACAATGTACCCAAGAACCACGCCATTTTCCACCAAACCTCTAACCTTTTACTAGGGATTTATTCATAAGATGAGTGATCTAGATAATCTTGTGGCTTCTACTGCAATTCCCGTGGATGAAGAAAATATTTTGCAGGCTCATGATAATGTAGATAATCTTGTGGCTTCTACTGCCATTCCCGCTGATGAGACTTTTGTTGATGTTGAGATAGTTTGCGCTGCAGCGGATGACTTCCAGCCTGTTTTATCTAAATCCCATAAAAGACGCTTAAGGCAAAAGAAAAAAGTTGTGCACAAAGCTAATCATTATAACACCCATTATAGGGCAGGTGATAATTCTATCTCTTTTTAATGAAGATCCTTTATTGAATGTGCAGGGTTTGGCCAACCCGGACACTCAATTGGCCTTAAAAAATATTTATCTCACTAACAAGCTTGATTTTCTTTTTGATTCTAAGCCTTGGGTTGCTCTGGATCATATTACTAATTCTTTTTTGTGGAGTCTTCATTTAAAGCCTGTTGTAGTTAATGACAGAGGTTCTTTGTTACCTAATCTCTGGGGTTTCTGCTCTGCTTCGCTTAATCCTAACATTGTTTATATTTCTAGACAATACATTACTCATTCGATTGCCTGGCAATCACAGATGGTTTATATTTCTACTATTTATGCTTCTAATATTTACATTACTCGTATAAATCTTTGGAGGGAGTTGACTGCTCTTTCTCAAAATTTTGTTGGTCCCTGGTTGATGGTTGGGGATTATAATGCTATTTTGGGTGCTCATGAGCAGCATGGGGGTGATACTCCTTTGTCGGCATCTTGTGATGAGTTTAGAATTTGGTCTGATATTTCTCTTCTCACCCACCTTCCCACTCGAGGGGCGGAATTTACCTGGTCTATTGGCAGACGTGGCACTGCCGATACTAAAAGAAGACTTGATAAAGCGGTATCCTACAGCACTCTCACCAGGAGTCCGTCGGATCATTATCCTTTGTTCCTTATTATGCAACGAGGTACTCCTTCCTTTCCTTGCTCTTTTAAATTTATGTCTATGTGGGCCCAACGTCCTGATTGTAGAAGAGTGGTTATGGAGACCTGGAACAAAGAGGTAGTAGGTTGCCCTATGTTTATTCTATCCGAGAAGCTGAAATCCTTAAAGTCTGCTTTTCAAAAGTTGGAACAAAAATACTTTTAGAGATGTTCATAAGTTAGTGTCAGTTGCTCAGAATGTTTTAGATGTTGTTTAGCAACAAATTTCTGACACTGGTTATTCGGACGATTTAAATGACAAAGAGCTCGAAGTCCAGAGACAACTTCAAGTTGCTTTATCTTTTCAAGAGGAATTCTGGAGGGAAAAGGCCAAGGTTAATTGGTTCACTCACAGGGACATAAATACCTCTTATTTTCACAGACTAGCTAAGGTGAGACATGCTTCTGGACAATTATCTGTCCTTAAGTCAGGGGAGAGCATTCTTGACGATCGGAGTTGGGATTAGGGTTTTGTGTGTTCGTACCCTTAGGCGAGTGTGAGTTTTTGGATGAGTAAATGAGACCTTGAATCTTTATTCTTGAGTCCATTTGATGTCCTCTTGTGTTAGGAATCATGTTTAAGTGTTAGAGTATCGAGTTCTAGATCGCATAAACATCGAAATCACGCTAAACCGGAAGAAACAGCGCAAAAGCGGGTGGAATGCACTTGGGCTTGTGTGGTGCACGCTGGTGTATGGTGCACCAACAACTCCTGTCCCTTCTGCACCACGTGGCATGCTGTGATTCAACCGTATGCTGACCTTGACATGTGGCGTGCATGCAGAAGGTTACTTCAACATGAAGCAATCCACACAAACGCGCGTTGAGTGCAAGTAAGCAAATTTGGAGCGCACAGGTCATCTGAGGGCGCACGTGGGAAGCGCGTAAGCACGCTTGAGGCGTGCTAAGGCAGAAAAGCAGTGCAGAGTGCACATAGAGCGCCTACCGGGGAACTTTTTTTTAACCTATTTAAGCCTAATATTGAGCCTTAATTCGATTTTTCTATTCTTTTTCTTCAAGCACGACCTAAATTGTGTCTTAAACCAGAAATCCTCCATTTTTGCATGTTCCAAGCTTTGGTGATCCAATCCAAGCTATCTCGACACCAGTTCATTAATTTGACGGTGTAAACTCGTTTGTTTCCGTTCGGGCTTGTTAGTGTTGGAATCAAGTGGATTCAGAAACAATAACCCTTAATTGTTTTGATGATAACAAAAGATTAAGAGAACAATTTATTCTCTAACATGGTTATAAGTGTGCAGAAAGTATTTATATTCGAAAAAATTCTGCTTCAGAAGACTTAGTGAAATCTTGAATTTCACTCTGGAAAGCCCGGCTCTGGCTCTGGTTCTTGGCACATAGAATCTGTTTGGTCAACGCTCTGGTGTAAGTCAACGCCTGTAGATCGGTCTAAGAGACTACACTCGCTTGGTTAACGCCTGGTGTAAGTCAACGCCTGGTAGATCGTCTAAGAGACTACACTCTGTTTAGTCAACGCCCGGTCTTCTACCAACACTCAACAGATTGTGTTATATGTGCTCTATGATAGACTTAGTGCTTTCCTACACGATTACGTCATTTGATAGCCCATTAAATTCTACACACAAGAATCGGTGATCTGTGAAGCTCGATTCGATAGTAAAATTCAAGTACCTTGTTATACGAGGTATCTTTAGACAAGAAGAATGTCAAAGGATAAAATCATCAAGGAAACTTGTGCTTGAAGTGTCTATATTTTTGAAAAGCTCACTAAGGACAAAGTTACTGACATTGCGTATAATACTCAGAATGCTTTTCGTCTTGAAAGCGACATTACTTACAAAAGCCAAAGTTCCAGGATCTGAAGCTTTGACTTTGGACAAAAAGAGACGTTGTGTCACATCGGCACTTACAACGGCACTTTTTCAACCCTAGCTATATATCCTACCTCATACACTGAAGTAAGACAAGTATTGAGTTTTTACAAACGATTTTCAACACAGTTATGCGCAATCTAGCAACTTGAATATTTTTACGAGTAGTGAGAGCATCAACATCTATCTTCTCAAACACTACCCAATCAAGAGACATTGAGCAATCAAGAATTCATCCAAGTCTCGAGATCGTTGAACAAGGCACTTCTTTGTTTTATTCTTTCTTTTAAGAAAGTCATTTAGTGCTAAAAGTATTTTCATTGTAAATTCTCTCGAAGAGAGTTATCTCTATATTGTTTCAAAACTCTTATTTGAATCTGTACTTAGCCCAGTAGTGGCTGTATACCTTAGAGGCTCAACTGTACTAAGTCGTTCTAAGAAGTTGTGAGTATAGCCAGTTGGCAGAAATATACTCTCAAGTGTAATCGGTTGATTATAGTGGAGAAATCCTTCAAGTGAGTGAAGGGACTAGACGTAGCTATCAGGTGATAGTGAACTAGTATAAATCTCTGTGTCTCTTTCTTCTCTCTACTCTTTATTCCTTGCACAGTTTATTCAATAGTTATTTTTCATAAACATTTGTATTTGCGAAAAAGTTTTTAAAAACCCAATTCAAACCCCCCCTTTCTTGTGTTTTGCCACGTTCAGTTAGGGCTTATCTCTGATCCCCGTTTCATTGAGGTAAATCCTATACCATCTACTATTCATCTCTGATCTTAGAATATGATTTCAAGTTCTCAAATTGGTTTTTATTCCTAGCCCTAATCAGACAGTGTTTTGGACCCCGATTTGACTAAACAGGCACCGAAGGAGCTAAGGTTTTGCCAAAACTCCCAAAGGAGATTTCTTAGACCACGAGATAGAGGCTAGAGCCTCTGTTCTCCATGATTTAGCTTCTGATTTCGTGATCCCTTATGGTTTGGATTATCCCTAATTAACAGTTCTTCGTATTTTAGGGTTTTGGTGCTAGTACGGGTACCGGTTATTCGTGAAACTTTGTTCGACATTACTTTTGGGTAAGTTTGAGCCTCTAGACCCTTTGGTCAGCCTCTGGCCGTGACCCTCCTTGATTTTTAGTAATTTCATAGTTTGCCTTAATTCTAATCCGAGTGCATTTTTGTGTTTCCGGTGAATTATGGATAGTTCTGACATGCTCGGTGGAATTTTTGGGTGATCCTTGGCCCTTTGAATGGTGTTGGCCGAACCCATTATTAGAGTTGGGAGTATTGATTGTTTGTTCGTGAGATTGTATTTGTGGATCAGTGTTCGCTTGTGGTTCTGAGTTCTCCGAATACCAGGTGGGAGAAAGAATATACTTTCATTGGATTATGTGTAGTAGTAATGACCTGTTTGGCATGTATAAGGTGACCTAAGCCCTACCAGGGGTTGATTTCAATAACACCTAAGAATAGGAGTTACGGTGTACCACACCTAAGGATAGGCGTGGTAGACTCATCAGCCAACATAGGTTTTATTTATTAATTAATTACGATTGCCTGATGACATGCTTATCTGTAAGTTGTGTTGTATGTGCTCCATGTGAGTAGTAAAACTCTTAAGGTAATATGGTTAAATTTACATTATGTGTGGATATGTGTTGTATATTGCCATAGCATGCTAGTATGACTAAGTATAGCTTTTGATATGAATTAATATGCTTCAAGGGGTATTTTTGGGAATGTGTGCATAATATGACGTGAGACATATGATTATGAGGTGTTGAAAGCATATACATGTTGATGCATTAGTAACCACTCCATTCTTAATAGGAATGCAAATTGGAGAGGATGCCTAATCGGAAAGGGGGATACCTCACCCAGCAGGTTAGATCTACTCCGATCCCTATCGTAAAAGGGGAAAACGGATGTCCCTAACGGGAAAGGGGGAGGAGGATTCCTATCGAGAAAGGGAATACCTCGTGGACTAGGCTAGTGTCGCCCCGTCTATATCGAAAAAGGGAGGCAGGAGTCCCTATCGGGAAAGGGGAACAACAACCCTAACGGAAAGAGGGGTTTGCCAATAAGTATTCCTATCGGAAAAGGGGAGTACGGTGACAATAGTAAAGAAAATATGCCAAGAAGCACAATTCATTGAGAGACATATGGTAAGTGGAAGATGGTAGTTAGGTCTTATTTGTATATGTATGATTATCTGTTTGGATTGTCTAACACTCATTCTACTTATACATTTCCTGCTTTTTAATGGATGTGTTTTTCTTACCACCCTGTTTTTGTATGCTTGTGTGTATTTGTATTATCTATGGGTTAGACTGTTCTGAAAAAGATACAGCAGCAGCCACACCCTATGGAGTAGTTTCTTCTGATGCATCCATTGATGCTTTAGGCCCTGAGGATCCCCGTGTGGGGGGGACTTTGAGATACAGTACCATGATTTTGACGGCATGGGGTGGGAAATAGACCATGCACGTCAGGCAGCGATCTACACAGGCACTATCTCCGTCTACTTCAAGATTCTAGGTCTTCCGATTGCCATCTTTTCTGGGGATTTTTGCTCTGTCAAAGGCTTCCCTTTCCTCAGATGTGGTAGGCTTCAGGTTTTTCGCCTGGCTATAGTTATGGAGGTTATCCTCCGATGCCTCCACAGCCGAGGCCAGTGCCACCTGCCAGCCATCACAGTAAGTCCAGTCAACGAGGGAGGCAGAGACGTGGGAGAGGAACGACATCTGGTCCTTCTAGTCACATGACCGCACATGACTACAAACGTTTGTTTCCTAGGCGAGTGGGGTCACAGAGTGGGAGCTCTTAGCATCCCCTTCGCTGAGGTGTATGGTTTTTATTGGTCAAGAGTCTGTTTTGATGTTTATTTTTTGTTGTTTTGTTTTGTTTTGTTTTGTTTAGAGGAGGCAGCAGGTTAGCCTCATAGGCTCAGTATATTTTGGATAACTATACCCACGCTTTATATGCTACTCACATCGATGCACTCTGATGGTATTATATATATGTATGTATGCACTTATGTCACTAGTTTACTTCACCTTAATGCAATGTAGTCTCATTTATGTTTCGATTTTTAATTCCTTCGTATTTTTATTCACGCTAATTACGTGAGTTAGGCTAATTATGTAGAATAAAGCATGAATAGGACTGTGGGTGTTACAAACACACTGGCCGTGACACAACTGTCTGAACACTGCCTTTCGGCAGCTTTATTATAGCGGTCACCTCCACTAGATCCCACTTTCCAGGCTCTAAACACAGGCTGCTCCTGTCCATCTGCTATTCATTATGATATAATATAAACACAAGAAATGAAGGGGTAAGAAATTCATCAATCACTAATAAATAGGAAAACAGGATAGCAGAATAACTGTCACCATGTACAACACAACTAACAACAAAGATAACCATCATTGACAGAATATTGATACCACAAATACCATATACTGACCCCTGAGCACACGGTCACGAACCACATCACACTCTGATATCCCATATTGACACGACCACTGACATTGCGAGCTGATCAGCGGCCCTACCCACTCTAGATCGATCATAGTCTCAGGGCATAAGAGGAATATGTTGATTTGTCCCGGAGACATATCCTGATACGCTACCATTTTCAATTAATGAACTAAGGCATTCTCTCATATTCAGGAAATTACCATCTCCGATCACCGAAGTAAGGTATCGTCCACGTGCACAAAGGACGACATCCCCCATACTGGGAATGGCCAGGATTACCCCATCGTCAAACATGGAGTCCTAGAGCCTTGTCGGGATGATAAAGCCCACACCTTCGGTCCCATTCACCTCATGTCCCTCAAGGTCATCGACTAGCTCTAAATTACTCCATATCATCAATCCCAGTCACCTCAAGTACACCAACCTTGGGTACACCGACCTGGCTATCACCACTGACAAACAGAGTATCGACGGCAATACTCGCTATTACCACCTAGGGATTCACAATCATCACACTCACAGGCATCATACTCATTTATTCAGCACGCTATAGATATCGACACATCAATTAGAATATCAACAGTTACAGGTAATTAGCATATAAACTTTTCCTAGCGTCGCGAAGGCGACTGTCAACTAATCATGTTATCAAGCAAACACGTAAGTCAAGCAACCACATCTATCATACTAAACAAAACCTATGTTGGTTGATAGGTCTACAATGACTATCCTTAGTCACCGCATACCACAACCCCTCTCCTAAAGGTTGCTGATATCAACCCCTAGTAGGGTTTAAGGTCCCCTACGCATGCTAACAATACTACTCTACTGCCTATTTTTCCTAGTAATTGAGATATTTTTCCCCCTCACCTGACACTCCTGGCTAAGCTCCTAAAGCCTTGACCCTCAACCGTTATCCACGCTCCTTCCTTGGGCTACTCCTCTAAGTCTTTACCCTTCTCTCAGACTCAAGGATTTCTAATTAAGAGTTTCTGATGCACATGATCCTTACTTGAGGAAAATGCAAAGCATACTTACTCCTTAGATGAAGTTACAAGAGAGAAAAGAGGTTTTGGTGCGAGGGAAAATGAAAGGTGGAAGGGGTATTTATAGGAGAGCTCTACTGTCGTGGCGTGACAGTACCATCGCGTCGCATGGAACCTTCTGAACCCTTCTAGATGCACACGTCGCACAAAACTAGTGGTTTGATTTTGAGCACCATCACGTCGCGAGCATGCCCATCGCGTCGCGGCTAGACCTAACCGAAAATATATTGTTTCTAGGGTTTTCTAGACTTTCCCAACTTTTGTGGGTCTTTCCTAGGGTTTTTGGTCCCCACTTAAACTCATTTTGTCTGTTTATCACCTAGTTACCAATCTAATTATACTTTTAATATTATCTTGGATTATTTTAAAAATCGGATGTCACAGACACGACACTATGAGTTTCTGTAGCTACTCTTATTCGCCTTAATTTCTCAATCTGTTGTGCATTACTATAAGATCTAGATCTGTTAACAATTTTAAGTTGTAGTCACTGCAGATCTAGTGATTTTTCACCATCAACGAAATTGCAAAAAAGGAAATATGGGTAAGTTTAATCGTATTTTACCTAGGATCATTGAGATTTGTACAAAATGAAAAATGGGTAAGTTTATGTATTCCTTCAGTATATTTTCAAAATATATAATCTTTTGATGCTATTCACAAATAGTGTATGTTGCTGCTTTGCACATTCAATGTTAGATGCCTCCAATACATGATTCTGTTTATTTTATAATGGTTTGGTTTCATATTTTTATGAACTATTTTTCAATTTTCTCGAACATTATAAGCTTACCTTTGTTGGAACCTAAACAATTAACAAGTTTAGACCCCCAGTAATTTTGATGATAACAAAGTATCTGTGTGACAATAATTTACATTTTGATAAGTCTTGAAGTGTGTAGAAATTAAATCATTCATATTTTGTAACATCACTTAAGCAAGAAGAAGAAGTTTACAAGAAGAAGAGTACATATATGTCGTGTCAACATCTGGTTCACTCTAAGCATATGGTATATTCACTCTAGCGGGCATCCGGTTTTTCAAATACTATGACACGTGGAACTTAAGCACTGCAGCGAGCGTCTTATGCCTTTCAAGCGAGCATCTGGTTGTTTAATGAAACATGTGCAAGTCACGCGTACCTTATCTACCCAATACATCAACATCCCCTGAAATAAATTCAAGTTTGATTTGTGTGCTCAATTTTTTGTATGAGGAACCAAAGGTGACACATTTAGGATAAGACAAAATTCGTACACTATGTGTCAGGCTGTAAATGATTGAAAAGCAAATAGCACAAACGGTCATAAAGTGTACTATTCTGATACACTCAATCTATTTATCACCTAAACTCATTTTGTCTATTTATCACCTAGTTACTGATCTAATTATACTTTTAATATTATCCTAGATTATTTGAAAAACGGGATGTCACAGACACAACGATGTGAGTTTTTGTAGCTACTATTTTTCACCTTAATACTCTCAATCTGTTGTGCATTACTATAGGATCTAGATCTTATAACACTTTTAAGTTACAATTACTGCAGATCTAGTGATTTTTTACCATCAACAAAGAGACAAAAAAGGAAATATGGGTAAGTTTAATCCTATTTTACTTAGGATCATTGAGATTTGTACAACATGAAATATGGGTAAGTTTATGTATTCCTTCAGTATATTTTCAAAATATATAATCTTCTGGTGTTATTCACAAATACGTGTCTGTTGCTGCTTTGTACATTCAATGCTGGTTGGCTCAAATACATGATTCTGGTTTTTTTTTTTAATAATGGTTTGGTTTCATACTTTTATGAACTATTTTTCAATTTTCTCAAACATGATAAGCTTATCTTTGTTGGAACCTAAACAATTGACAAATTTAGACCCTCAATAATTTTGATGATACCAAAGTATCTGTGTGAGAACAATTTACGTTCTGATAAGTCTTGAAGTGTGTAGAAATTAAACCATTCATATTTTATAACATCACTTATTCAAGAAGAAGAAGTTTACAAGAAGATGAGTACATATATGTTGTGTCAGCATCCGGTTCACTCTAAGCATCTAGTATATTCACTCTAGCGAGTGTCCGGTTTTTCAACTACTATGACACGTGGAACTTAAGCACTACAGCAAGCATCTTATGCCTTTCAAGCGAGCATATGGTTGTTTAATGAAACATGTGCAAGTCACGTGTACCTTATCTGCTAAATATCTCAACATTCCCTGAAATAAATTCAAATTTGATTTGTGCGCTCAATTTTATGTATGAAGAACCAAAGGTGACACTTTTGGGATAAGAAAAAATTCGTACATTGTGTGTCAGGCTACATATAATTGAAAAACAAATAGCACAAACGGTCATAAAGTGTACCATTCTGATATTCTCTGAAAAGGGAATAAAGAATATTTTCAAAATTACCTCACTCAATGATTTGGAGCTGATTATTTCTGCAACGATAATATTTTCAAGGGCATCTATAAATACTCCAACCTCTCCATTGAAGAAGGCCGCTAGAATTGTTGACAACACTACAATACGAAGTTACTTTACAACTGAGCAACCAAAATTTTTGTGCCAAGAACTCTGTGAACCAGTAGCTGAACTTCAGCGTCTTATTCTTTCTTTTAGAAAGTTATTTACTTTGTGCTTAAAGTTTTTCATACTCTCTTGTTGAGAGTTATTTGATTATACTCAAATCGTCTTTGTAAAACTTGCATTTCCTTGTAATAGGTTGCTTCCTCAAAGGCTCGAACGTACTGAATCGTTTTGCAAAGCTAAAATTATTGTCAAGTTTGTGACAATAGAACACTCTTAAGGAAAATTGTAATCAATGTGATTATAATGGAAAATCCTTCAGAAACGAAGGGACTAGACATAGCTACCAGGTTGATGGTGAACTAGTATAAATCTCTGTGTCTCTTTCTCTATTGCTTTATCTTTACTTTCGTTTTGCGAAGAAAAATAAGTTTTCACATTTTTCATTTCAGTGTCTGGTAGTCTTTGTTTTCAAAAGAACTTGATTTCAAGCGGTTTTGAACTTAAAGTTTGCGAAAAGTTTTCAACACAATTCAACTCCCTTCTTGTGTTCATATTCAGTTGGTACTAGAGCTCGGCCTCTTGGTTGAGACTTAATAGTGTGAGAGGAAAAGATCCTATATCTTTCCAAACATGTCTACAGAAGGTGGCAATATGAACTGTCATTCTCTATTTACTGGAGAAAAATTTGATTACTGGAAGGATAAGATAAAATCATTCTTTGAATCTCAACAACTAGAGTTGTGGGACATGGTTAAAAATGGGTACATTATTCCCACTACTACTACTTGTGCTATCATATCTAGAGAAGAATGGAATAATGACCAGAAAAAGAGATATCAGTTGAATCAAAAATCTAGATATATTCTTATCTGGACTATGGCAGAAAAAGAATATGACAAATGTGGTAAATTTGAGACTGCCAAGGAAATCTGGGATTCCTTTGTTTTATCTTATGAAAGCTCAACCTAAGTCAGAGAAATAAACGCTAGCATGTTGGTTCGCCAAATGAGCTATTCAAGATGGAGGAAGGTGAAAACATTGAGACAATGTTTGGAAGATTCTGTAACATCCCAATTTTTAGAAAAATTGTTAAAAGGTTTACGAAAAATATTGACATAGTTTCGTCGCAAATTTCATTACCGAGTGAGTCTTTACCCGAAATTACACCCTAACGTGACCCAATTTTGATGAAATTCGGGATATTAGTGTTTTCCATTATTTGGGAGTTTTTAGAATTTATTTAGTAATTTTTAGGTGGAAGAAAATATTATAGAATATTTTCTAGCGTTTAAATCGCTAAACGAAGGAGAAATTGGATGCGCTCCGAAAAATGACATTCACAGGAATGATGACAAGGCAGAGAGGATTATTAATATGTCATAATAAGTTTTGGGTAGAAGAAAATATAATAATATATTTTCTACTGTTAGATTAATTTTAGGTGTGAAAAACCTATCGCGCGACGTGATTGGTCGGTAAGAAAATATCGGAGATATTTATCTAAGGATAGGATCGATGACTAAGCGGTGATTAGGATTAGGATAAGAACAAATGAATTTATCTCCTTTGGACCAATAAGATTGTGACACGTGGATAGTAGCCATCGGATCATTAGAATTTTGATAAGTGGCACCATAGGAAAGCGGCTCGTCTCCTTGTATATGCCTATAGGTACAAGCCTAAGCTTTGTGTTTTTCTTCATTCTGAAATTTGAGGGGAAGTTTTAGAGAGAGAAGCTCTAGAATAATAGAGAGAGAAAGTGAGAGAAAAAGTTGGAAATTCTTCTCCTTCCTTATTCTTTTAGTGCGCATCTTTGGTGAGGTTCTAGCATCGAGGGAATAGACTATTTAGTTGTATCATGGATAGTTAAAACGCCTAAGGTGAGGGCATCTTCCAATTTATTGCTTTACATGTGTCTATGTTTTGTTGGATTGTAAGGGAAATTCTTACTTAATGAGTTTGGGCTTTTTGCCTTGTTTGTTGTGTGATTGATTGAACTGATTCGTTGCAGTAATGCTTGTGTTGTGGTATTATTACTTGTATGGATCGTATTGATTAGCCTTATATGGCAACCTGTTTGGATTATATTGATCGTACTACTTGATTGATTTTGGTTTTGGATTTCGATGTGGATTTGGATTTTGGGTTATTAACCTAGATGATTTTTCCAGCATCTTCTACTATTATGGAAAAGGTTTATAAAGGTTTTCGAAATTAAATCGAATAGTGCATGTCTAGGAAAGTTTTGGCAAGGAAAGACTTGGTATTTAAGCATGTTCATCACCACCTCTCTTTCCTGGAAACTTATCTGGTGTAATATTTAGCGTACCTAGTGACTCAATCAAAGGTTAGACTAGTATTTAGCATTACATTCCTAGTGTCTCGATCAAAGGTCCAATCTAATGTTCTGCATTGCGTGCAAGGATTTTGGCCTAGATTTTGGAACCAGTGCCAGTGTGTGTTCCGCGTTAGCGTGCATAGTCTTGAATCTGAGAAAGAGCTTAGTGTTCATAATGATGTGCCCTAAGTTCTAATCCAAGACTGAGCCTAGTACGTGAATTTACGTTTGACCATATGAATGGCTGTTTGATATACCATTATCTTATGTATGTTTAGATATAACTTGTTAGTATAATATGATTTGTGTCTATACTGTTTCTATTATATGATTATTTTCGAAAGATGATCATTGCCCGTGGTTCTCTAATTTCAATGGATGCAACTCAGATGGTGAAGATTGTAGAGCAGTCGAGACTACAGAGGAGCATTGTTGAGGAGTACTCTGACCGAGTATTTCTCTGTGTATTTATTTTTGCCATATTTGTTAAACTTACTAGAGAGTTCAGTAAGTGTCGTAGTCTGCTGACCAGCTGTAGGAGAGATTTTGTATTC
The DNA here is from genome assembly GCA_037113605.1 of Calophaca sinica. NCBI lineage: Eukaryota > Viridiplantae > Streptophyta > Magnoliopsida > Fabales > Fabaceae > Calophaca > Calophaca sinica. The sequence goes on from CM073733.1 coordinate 22,343,288, forward strand.
ACTGTATTTCATTGAGTTGTATTCATAATTTTTTAAAATACATTGATCACCTCGAGTGACTTTTATAAATATTTAGTTGCATGGTTGTTTATATTGTACTGTATTGATACTTGAGCATCATGCTTTGAAAACGTTGTTATACTCTGATTGCTGTTTTGAAAAGAGATTTCAAAAAGAGAGAAAAATTTATTTAGATCCATAATTTTGAAAACCATGCAAGCAGTCTTTAAAAAGAGTTATATTAGACACTATAGCGCTCTGAAAATGGGGTGTTACAGATTCTAAACTCTTGTTCATAGGTTAAAAGCCCTTGGAAAAAGCTATACTACACCTAATCATGTGAGAAAGATTCTAAGAAGTTTAACAAAGCAGTGGAGACCTAAAGTTGCTGCTATACAAGAAGCTAAAGATCTCAACACTTTACGTCTTGAAGATCTTCTAAGCTCTCTAAAAGCTCATGAACCTGAGCTAAATAAAGAAGAACCTGTGAAGAAAAGCAAATCTATTTCTTTGAAGATCAACAAACATAAAGCCAGATCTTCTAAAACCCTTCAGGCTGAAGAGGAATCAGAAGATGAAGCTTCAGAAGACGACAATGATGGATCAGATGATGAGCTCTCATTCATATCAAGAAAGATCCAACGCATGTAGAAAAAGAAAGGGAACTTCAAGAGACAGTTTCAAAAGAAAGGTTTCAAGGATAAGAAGCAAAGCAAAGATAAGAGTCAAATCATGTGCTATGAGTGCAAAACTCTAGGACACTTTAAATCTGAATGTCCTAATCTCAAAGAGAAGCCTAAGAAGAGTTCTTTCAAGGGAAAAAAGAAGGGTCTCGTGGCAACATAGGAATACCTGGACTCATCTTCCTCTGAAGATGATGAGAATAAAGAAGAAGCAAATGTTGCCCTCATGGCAAACACAGAATCTGATTCTGAAGAAGAAACTAAAGAGGTAATAAATGATTCTTACTTTGAACTTCAAAATGCATTTGAAAAGCTTTGAAAAAGAAGTTTTCAAAATTACCAATAGAATTTCAAATTTTGAACAATGAAAACTCAAAACTCAACGAAGAGAACCAAAAGCTGAAAGTTGAAAATCAGCATCCGGTAGCTGAAAGCTCACAAGATGAAGGCAACCCTAAATGCAAATCAAATGAATATGAATATGCCTTTCAAAATTTTCTTCCAAAGAGTGTAACTTGTAGCAAACAAGCTTCAATGATTTGGGGTGTCAGTAAAACGACAACTCAAGGTCTTGGATACAAGTCAGATGAACCCGCTTTACAAAATGAAAATCTAACATATGATGATCCTAATTATCACAGTAAAAGCTTGCATTGCGCATACTGCAATAAGCATGATCATTTGAAAAGTGCTTGTACTGCTTTCAAATTAAAGAAGGACAAGTATCCTTCAAGAACTAACAAGAAAGGACCCAAGAAGATTGGATACCTAAAGATAAAATAGTCTATGTTGTAGTTATGCTTAACAACAAGATCAACATAACAGTCTTGGTACTTAGACAGTGGATGCTCGCGTCACATAACGGGAAAAAAATATATGTTCCAATAGCTAAGGCATAGAGATGAAGGATATGTTGGTTTCATTGGAAACCAAAAGGTAAAATAGTTGGAATTGGTTGCATTGGTAAAGACTCTCTTCCCTCTATTAATAATGTTCTTTATATTGAAGGCCTAAAGCTTAATCTACCTAGCATAAGTCAATTATGTGACAGTGGTTATAATGTCATTTTCACAGAAAAAGGCTATGTAGTAAAAACTTAGAAGGATGGCTCTGTATTCTTTACTGCAAAGAGGAAACAAAATATTTACAAAGTTGATCTTTCTGAACTTGGAAAACAAGATGTCAAGTGTCTTATGTTTGATGATGATGAGCAATGGACTTGACATAAAAGATTAGGTCATGTTAGCTGGAGATTAATCTCAAAGTTAAACAAGCATGGTCTTGTTAGAGGCTTACCAAATCTTAGATACCAATCTGATGCTCTCTCTGAGGCATGTCAAAGAGGAAAACAAGTTAAAAATTCTTTTCATTCAAAAATTGTTGTTTCAACATCTAGACCACTTGAGCTTTTGCATTTTAATCTTTTTGGTCCTGCAAAGACAACCTCTTTGATAGGAAAGAAATATGGTTTAGTCATTGTTGACGACTATAATAGATGGACATGGGTTAAATTCTTTGCCCACAAGGATGAGTCTTTTAAGGTGTTCACTGTTTTCTACAAAGCTGTTCAAAATGAAAAATGAATTTGTATTTCTTCAAGTAGAAGTGATCATAGGGGAGAATTTGAAAATAAAAGCTTTCAAAAATTTTGTGAAGAAAATGGTATCTCCCATAATTTTTCCTCTCCTAGAACACCATAACAAAATGGTGTTGTAGAAAGGAAAAATAGGTATCTCTAAGAGATGGCCAGGACCATGATCAATGAAACTGACATTGCAAAATATTTTTGGGCAGAAGTAGTAAACACAACTTGCTATATTCAAAATAAAGTATACATAAGGCCAATTTTGAAAAAGACTCCATAAGAATTGTGGAAGGGTAGAAAACCCAACATTTCTTATTTTCACCCATTTAGATGTATATGTCATATTTTGAACACTAAGGATCAGCTTGGTAAGTTTGCTTCCAAAGCTGATAAAGATATATTCTTGGGATACTCTGAAAGATCAATAGCTTTTAGAGTATACAATAAAGAATCCATGATAGTAGAAGAATCTATTCATGTCAAGTTTGATGACAAGAAGCCCGACACTGAAATGTCAGAGCTGGATGAGTTATTTTCAGGTTTAGACATTGATGGAACAAATGATGAACCTACAAATCCAACATTTGGTGGTGACAACCATACACAAGATTCAACACAATCAGAAGCTGAAGCTAGGAAGAGTTGGAAATTCAAAACCCATTATCCTAAAAATCAAATTGTAGGAGAACTTAGAGACAAAGTGAGAACAAGATCCTCTTTCAAGGGGCATACAAATCCTGCACTACTCTCCGAAATAGAACCTAAAACGATTGATCAAGCACCAGAAGATGAAGGATGGATTTTAGCTATGCAAGAATAATTAAATCAGTTTCAACGCAATGATGTTTGAAAGCTAGTCACTCTACCAAAAGAACAACAAGTTATTGTGACGAAATAGGTATTTCACAATAAGCTTGATGAAGATAGAAAAGTGGTAAGGAACAAAGCAATGTTAGTTGCTCAAGGTTACCCACAAGAAGAAGGTATAGACTTCACTGAAACCCTTGTACCTGTTGTAAGGTTAGAAGCAATTCGTATGTGAATCAACCTCCTGGTTTTAAAGATATTGAATTTTCTAAACATGTCTTCAAACTTAAAAAGGCACTGTATGGTTTTAAGCAAGCTCCTAGAGTTTAATATTATAGACTAATTTCCTTTTTAATGGAAAATAGTTTTACAAGAGGTCAAGTAGACACCACTCTGTTTAGAAAAACTCCAAACAAACATTTTATACTTGTACAAATATATGTTGATTAAATTATTTTTGGTGCTACTAATGAAAGCCTTTGCAAAGAGTTTCCTAAGTTTATGCAAGCTAAATTTGAGATGAGCATGATGGAAGAACTAAAATTCTTCCTAGGAATTCAAATCAAGCAATGCAATGATGGCATTTATATTCATCAAAGCAAAATACATTAAGGAATTGCTCGAGAAATTCAAGATGGTTGGTTACAAGCCTATGTGCACTCCCATGCATCCCACATGCATCTTATGCAAAGATGAAAATGGTAAGAAGGTAGATCAAAAGCTCTACAGAGGTATGATTGGCTCTATACTCTATCTTACTGCTTCAAGACCTGATATTATGTTCAGCGTCTGCCTGTGTGCTAGGTTTCAATCTGATCCTAGAGAATCACACTTGAGTGATGTAAAAAGAATTTCTAGATATTTATAAGGAACTACTAATCTTGGTTTGCTTTATAAGTTAGTAGGTTTCTATGATGCAGATTTTGCTGGAGACCGTATTGAAAGAAAGAGCACAAGTGGAGGCTGCCAAATCCTTGGAGCGAATCTTGTGTCTCGGTCAAGCAAAAGATAAAGCACAATTAAACTCTCAACAGCAGAAGCTGAATACATCTCAGCAGCAAGTTGTAGTTCTCAACTTCTGTGGATGAAATATCAACTAGAAGACTACTTGATTAAAGAGAATAACATTCCTATCTTTTGTGATAATACCTCTGTCATATGTCTTACTAAAAATCCCATATTGCATTCACGAGCAAAGCATATTGAGATTAAACATCATTTTATAAGAGACAATCTTCAGAAGGGAGTACTTCAAATAAAATTTGTTGACACTGATCATCAGTGGGCTGACATTTTTAAAAACCCTTGCTAAAGATAGGCTCAATTTTATAAAAAGAAATTTAAACTTTCATCTTATAAAAGAATGATTAGTTAATCTTGTGCATCATGCATCTTATTGTGTGCGTCTGGTATGATCTCAACATCTTGATGAGTAAGCATCTTACGTGTCATTCACTTTGTATCATTTAACATCTGGTGAATATCTGGAAGCATCTGGTCACACATGTGTCAAATACGTGTGTACTAAAGCGTCTCTTCCTTACTTACTGAGTCATGATTTATTTACATTTTCAATAAAGTTTTTACTGCCTAACTTTTGATTTTGGCAACTGCGCATTAAATGAAATGAATCTTTTTATTTTATTTTAGTCTTGATTTATTTTATTCCCTGAAATGTGAAACGGTTTTACAAAATCACTTGTACTATTTTGTTTAAAACCTTCCCACTACCTTTCCCACTACACCACTACTCTCATACTGTGCCTTCTCCCTGTTTCTTTTGCAAACTGTTCTCTCTCTCTCCCAAAACCCTTAAACCTCCATCAAGCTCCTCTACCCTGTACCATGACGAATGTTTCCGTGTTTGAGACCACAGCCATGTTCAACACCATGACTAACGGAAGAATCCTTATTGAGAATAGGATTGATTTAAACCACTTGGCAAGATTTGGTTTCGATTTTAGAGACAGATTGACTCGCATGGGTTAGAGAAAATACCTTCAATGGGAAGCAAAGGAAGTGCTTCTCAATGTTGTTAGAGAATTATGGGGCAATACTAGACTCCATGCTGGAAGCCTCCTCAAGGGTCATATAAAAGGATTTGAGTTGGTGGTGACTCGAAAGGCCATTGTTGAACTCATTGAATGCCCTGATAAAGGGTTAAAACTATTCTGAAGTTTGGGAAACTCAATTTGGATGTCCAATAGCTATGGATGAAGAACTATTCAAAAACTACCACAAACTGAAGGCTTTAAAGAAACCCCTGACAACCATCAATTTGAAGGCTGAATACAGAGTGCTTCACAAGCTTATCTCCAAGGGTGTCATATTGAAGGCTGGTTCATCTGATATAGTGAACTGTGAACAAAAATTCATTATGAGTCATTACAGAGCTGATACTCAAATCAATCTGCCAAGGTTGATAATGACCACCCTGAAGTATGTTGTAGCATCTTCAAGGACTGGATTCTCTGAAGAGAAGCATGTCTACAAAACCATTCCTTATGCTGTTCTCCTCTTTGAACTCATGAAGAAGCAAAGGATTGTGGAAAAGCTGGCAACTTTGACAGGAGAAGATAAAGAAAAATATTTTGGAAAGGGGGCAATGACTCTTGATGATGTGTTTGGGAAACAAAACCTAGTTAGAATGGGTCTGTGTTCTTCCCAATTGATTCTCCAAATCAAGGAAGAAGATGAAGCAGCAGCTGCTGGTGATAATCAAGCATCTGCTCAAGTTAGTATGCCTCAAAGGAAACCCACCAGAAGCTCACCAAAAAGCTCTGCCTCCAGTGAGAAAAGGTCTATTGAGCCTCTGGTCAAGATGACCAGAAGCAAGGTAAAAGATGCCAATTATGCCTGTACCAGAAACTAATGATGATGATAAGGCTCCTCTCAGGAGAATCATGGAAAAGAGGAAAGCAGAAGTTGTTCAACTAACTTCTGCATCTGATCTTAAGAAGCAAACTCATGCTCCACCTCCTGCCGTGATTCCACAGAGGCAATCCAAACGTAGGAGACTAGTCAAGATCTTAGAGAAGGAAAATGTACTTGACTTCACTGATGATTCTATTGTTGCATATGATAGAGATGGCCCTATCACTGCACCACCCCTATCTATTTCATCACCAAAAATCCCAGCTACCAAACCACAAGATCACAACCTTCACGCTTTACCATCAAGACTAAGAAACCACACCCAATTTCTAGTGCTTTGATTTTATCGAAGTCCAAAACACAGTCCACCACTGCTCTCACTCCTAAACAAACATCCAATACTACCTCTACCTCCATCACATCCACACCCTTAAACATATATAAACCTCAATCCACTTCCTCTTCTATGATTTATCTCATCTCAAAACTTGCCTCACCCTTTTCTCACCCTTTCAATCAACTTTACAGATTCCCAACCATTCACAGAAACATCAGAATCACTCCCACTTCCACATCAACTTCATCATCAACACCTTCCACAAAAGACACAACTTATTTTCGGCCATCTCAAATTAGACTAAGGCCTGAATGCCTTATCCGTATTTGAGAAGAGGAGTATCATTCTGTTTATGATCACCCCTCCTTATGGCATCTCAAGACTTTTACTTCTGGAGTTGCAAGGTTGGAGATCCCTCCCTTTAGCTACATTGACATAATCAAAATGAGGTTTGGTGGAAGACTCAGGCCTCCTCCAAACCGTGGAATACTTCCCTTGTCATTTGAGCTACCTCTATCACTTCCACAGAATGAACCACTGACACTTGAAGAGTGTGGAAGGTGGATAACAGACGATGAAATAGCATTTATGCTTCAGTGCATGGAGATGAAGTGTTATGAAATGACTCTGCTTCATAAAGATCCTTCATTGGTCTCTGTGAAGATTATTCCAGATAGGCAGAGATGGCCGCCTTGGCTGGTCCCAGAGAAGAGAAAAACCAAAGTTCCTCAGAGACTTCCCAGAATGTTCACCCTGGAAGATTTTGAAAAAGCTCCTAGAAAATATCAGACAACATGCTTTCATCTTGCTCTTGTTACAAGGAGAAATGAAAGTAATGCAATGGAAGTTTACTTAACCAAAATCAAGAAAGATTCCAAGGATGCTGGATCCTCTGGTTTATCAGACGCTGAGAAAGCAAATGAAGAAGTTGGAGAAATAAGGAAGATTTGGGACACCAATCTAGCCATTCAGCTTTATGATGACATGTTGCAATGTGTTGTCATTAGATCTCCAATATTACTGGTAGCTACAAGACAAAAATTCACAAGATACATCAAATGGTGCTTGCCCAATGATAAGTTCTTTCAAGAGGTTCAAGAGAAAAAGGAAAGAAGGTTAAAACTGTCACAAGGGGTACTTATGGAACATATCAAGAAGTCTACTCAGAGATGGCAAAGGGCTATCTCTTGGCCTAGACCTGCTCAAGCTCCTGAGCAAGCTGAATGGATTCCAGAACCTGCTCCTAATGAACCAGTTACCATTTCCAGAGCTCAGTTCAACCACTTTATGGAAGCTACAAGGAGATTTGCGCGCCTTGAGGATGTTGTTCAAGCCCTTATGAATCGCCTTAACCAAACCCTACCACTTCCTTAGTTTTCTTTTGTTTTTAAACCTCTTATGTATTTTTTTGTTGTTTGTCTATAATACTTCAGTTTTATATATAAATCAGTTGAATTTAACTTAGAATTTTTCTCACTTATTTATTCTGTTTTGACTGTGATGTGTTTTATATTTTTTTGTCTGATGACAAAGGGGGGGTAAAAGATAAGGATTAATGAACGCCAAAGTATCACAGATCATGCATTACATAGCATCATTCACCATGCTCTGATACACACTACCACATTTTAGTCCTACGGAAACAACTATTTTTTTATGGCTAAATACCCGTTCTCCTAGAGCTTAATAGGCTACAGTTTCTTATTCTATTGCTGTAACCCGTAAAATTTTAAAATTTTTTATACAATAGTTAAGAACCGTTCTCTAAAAGTGATATGCAACAGTTTTGTATTCAATGTTATTTTAATACTCTTAGTAACATATACAAATCGTTTTCTATTTTGTTTTTATAAAATATGAGAAAAAACACAAATGTTCTTGTAGGCTTTTAAAAGTTACTCCTTTCGGTCCATATTATAAGAGACAAAGTTTCATTGAATAACTCATGTATTTGGTCTTATATTATAGACTAAATGCATGAGTCATTCAATAAACCAAATGTTAGCTTTGCCCCTTATAATATGGACCGGATGGAGTAAACCATTAAAATATATAACTGAATATTTTCATGACATGTTGAAGTCTTTCTTTGTTTTTGTGCGATTTTGCTATTGCTTTCAAACACTCCCTTTCTTCTTCAAGGCCTTTGTTTTTCGCGTCTCCCCTGTTAATTTTCCCACCTCCCCTCCCTAATTAACTGACGATATTACCCCTAGTGAATTTGATACAACACGTCACTTTGTTGACGAATTTGAACGTCAACAAACTGACGCCTGTGTATTTTCCAATAGCAAGCAACACTACATGCGTCAACATATTGACGCCGTGGCACGACAACAAGTTGACGTAATGTTGCGTCACTTAGTTGACGCGTGTGCGTGAAATATGAAAAACCCTATTTCAGTCACAAACAGACATAGGTAATATGATGCGCGTGTGTGATTACTATGGACTCCATATTTCAGTCACAAACAGGCATCATTAAAAACGAGATATAAAAAACGACATAAGTAATATACATCAAACTGTCAAAACAACATAAGTTGTCTTAAGTACAAAACGACATAAATACATAAGTTGTCTTTAATACAAAACCATGAAAAGCCTAAAAATAAACTACTACGTATACGTCGATGTAGAGGCCGATCCCCTGCTTCTTTTCTGCTGATATGTGCGCGTAGTGGGGGGATGGGGAAGGGCTAACCTAGCCAGCTCCTGCATCAGGTACCAACTAGATGTATCGGGCTGCACAAAACACTCTTGCATCATCGCGTCCGCGATCCAACGGACCCTCTCCATCTGGCATGCTACATACAATAAAAACAAATAAATTTAGTAACTACAAATTTATTCTAGTAAAGGGAAGAAACAAACACTTCATTAAAACTTACATCAGTAGTATCTGCCGGTGCTGGATCTCGCGCTAGACCAGCTGGTACATTTGCTGTGTAGATGTATAGGTGGGAGATCCTGCGAAACCACTCCATATACCCAACATCCACTGCTGAAAGGTGAGGCACCACTCGATGACCAAGCTGGACCAGGTGCTGATCAAATGCAAAACACATACGGTCCAACGCTTCTGGACTGACAGACTACCGTCGGATATCACGCGGATCTCCTGGGATGTGCTGTACATGTCCAAACTACCGCAAGACCTTGTCTGGTAAATACGGGAGCATCGTAGGACCAAACCAAATGAATCCCCTATATAATGCAATCGGCTCCCAGGCTCCTGCAACTCTATGCTCCGCGTAAGGCTCCCATGTAACGTCGGTATATGTGAGCCTGTTCAACGCGTGACGGTATGCCTCCACCTTTCCAGCACCCCTAGTTAATTTCCACCGGCTAGCTCGGGGCGCCTACTCATCGTAAATATCATCTAACTCCCGAGATCCAAATGCGGCACCCTGGAAGTGCTCGTATATCCATGCTTGTATGAAAAATATTAACTCATGTAATATTGAATTAAATATTAAATTTTAAAAATATGTAAAACATAAAAATTCGTACCTGCAACAGCGTCGCATAACCTGCCAGCTGCCTCGTCGCCGCCCTGCTAGCCTACCAGATCTGGTTATACATAAATACAAGGGCCATGGCACCCCATGCGTAGTTGCCGACTGAACTGAGGTCCCTGAACATGTCCAGGTAGGTCACCCGCATCTTGGACTGGCTCTTGTTGGCAAAAATGGTGCTGCCAACTAGGTGTAGCAAGAAAGCCCTCGCTACCCTGTCCCACTACTCATCCCTACAACTGAACGTGAACACAAGAAGGGGGGTTGAATTGTGTTGAAAACTTTTCGCAAACTTTAAGTTAGAAACACTAAGAATGCTTGTTTTTCAAAACCGTTTGTTATCGGACGCCGAAAATGTACCAGATGCTGGAAAAACAATTTATAAAAACTTGTTTTACTGGGCAAGATAAAGATAAATGAAAAGCAGTAAAACAAGAGACACAAAGATTTATACCAGTTCACTACCAACTGGTAGCTACGTCTAGTCCCTTCGTTCCTGAAGGAGTTTCCACTATAATCAACTGATTACAAGTTTCCTTAAAAATATTCTACTGTTACAAACTTGACAATACTCTTAACTTCTCAAAACGACTCAGTACGTTCGAGCCTTTGAGGAACAAAGCCTTAAATAGGCAATACAAAGTTTACAAAGTAATTTTCTTTTGAATACAATCAAATAACTCTCACAGAGAGGATGAAAAGATTAAGCTCAAAAACAAAATAGCTTTATAAAATAAAGTATCAGACGCTGAGGTTCAGTTCTTGTAGACCAGAAACTTGGCATGAAACTTGGTTTCTCACTATAGTAATAGCACTTTTAGAATGTAGTTTCTTGCAGTTTCGGTAACCTTCTTCAGTGAATACCCTGGGGTATTAACAGGAGTCCTTGAGGGGTATTACCATTGCAGTAATTTTCAGCTCCTTATCATTGAGTGAGGTAATTTGAAAAGCTGTCAATTTCTTCCTTTCCAGAGAATATCAGAATAGTACACATTACCGTTTACATACTATCTGCTTTTCACAATTGCTTTGTATGATTTCTGTCTTTTGCTAAAGGTGTCATCTTTGATACCTTGTACATCAAATTGAGCGCACAAAATCAAATTCGAATTCCGTTCCAGAACATTCTGAGGTAAAGAGCAAAAACGTGACCATCATGTGATTTATCAAAGAGACCAGAAGCTCGCTCAGAACAAAGGACGGGGGCTCGCAACAATTGATTAATCCATGTGTCAAAGAATAACCGTAAAGGTAGTGATACGAGAGGCTCTTTGAACGCTGTGAGATGTAGAAGGTGTGGAAAAAACGGGCACTTTGCCCGTGAGTGCATGGATGTTGTTATGACTTGTTTTAGTTATGGAGAGCAAGGTTACATTGGAAAGGATTGTTCCAATCCAAAGAAGAAGTTGAAGACCAGTGGCGCTAAAGCTTAGGAATCGATGATTGGAGCCAAGGTATGTGTCATGACAAAGAAACCCCTTTTGTTGTGTATTTATTTTATGTTTATAATAGGTAGGAAACATAGATTACCTCTTGAATGAGCTATAGAATTGATATATCCTTAACTTCTACCTTAGAGATACTGAACTGTTCTCGTGAAGCCTGGTGAGGATCTTCTAAGAAGAGAGGATAGTTATATGTCTAAGTGAGACTGCTAGATTAACACATAGTTTTGCATAGGTGTATATATCGAGATCAAGGATAGAGATGAGTGACTTGATGTTTATGCTATATGAAGGATCTTTAATAGAGTCATGAGAGTAATTATGTTGTGCGGACATAGTTGCACTTAAGACCCTATTGAAGAGTCTCGTAGAGAAACATATGTTAACTCAGAGAGTTGTTGTTGCTTGGGTTGCAAAGCTGAACGAGTAGGAGGAACTGATCACCCCAATCACCTGTAGCTGGTAAGAGAAGCAATAATAATTATCATGGGTAGTGGTAACCAGAAGGGTTAATGTCCTTAGTCACTTAGACGCAAACTAGAGTAGAGACTAGTTCCCTGAGAATAGAACTGTAGTAAGCACGAGTGAGGGTGATAAGCTTGCAATTGTATATCTCGAAAGTTTAAATTTTTAACCGTCCATAGGAGGGGAGGCCTAGTGAAGGATCGACTAGATGGGAAGATTGAGCTTGTCAGTTTACCTAGAGGTTATCGTAGATTTCGAGGACGAAATATCTTTTTGGGAAGGGAGAGTTATAACACCCTAATTTTTATGTTGCTATGTCTGTGTACCTGTGTGAATGTATTAGGAATTTTTGTGATAATTTTTGTGGGTATTTACTTTGGTAATTAATGTATTTTAGTAATGTTTATTATTTTATTTTTATTTTATTTTGTCAAATATTATTTTTGAAATGATAATTTGTTTAAGGAAGTGTTAAAATGGGTGTTTAACATGAAGAATGGCTTTAAAAATACCAAAAATAATGTTTTGGGCAGATTTATGTTCACACCCTTATTTTCTCGGAAACACACCCCTTATTTCATTAAAACACCCAGTTCATCATCTCCTTTGAAGGGAAATCGCACGACAGGTGCAGAGAAAACCCTTGTGCAGCCCTTCTCCTTCATGCATGCTCTCTCCCTTAGTCACGGCTGGGTCTCAAACTCGTCTTCCTGCTCGAAATCCATTGCTAATCACGATTCTGGCCGTCTTTCAGTCGATTGAGGTGTTGTCTCATCAAAGGCAGGCACGCCCCACCACCGCGAGCAAACTGTTCTTGCTTCCTTTCAATTGTCTTAGGCCCTGCCTGTGGAAGCTAAGGACAGATTCGAACTCCCCTCACCAAGATCGATGTTTCCTCATTTGATTTCTGTGAACCGCGACAACTCGAGCCACCGCTGAGCTCCGTCATTTCGTCGTCGCGGCGAGCCTCTCAAGCCATCGGGTACTTTTTTCCAGTTTTGATTTCAGTTCTTCCTTTCCCATGATGTTTGGATTTTGACACATACCTTTCTCTCAGCCAGAAACTTATTTGTCTTTGTCACCATTCTTAGTGAACTATTCTCGCCACTCTTCGAAACCTTTGTTGAGAGGTATGGGTGGAAGGATGGGGAATTCTATATGGGAGTTTTGGGATAGTGTTAAGATGGTTGGGATTCCTTATAATCCCTATTGTGCTCTTAATAATTTCTGTTGACCCTTTTGTTTGAGCAAAGGGATATGTTGATGTTGTGATAAATGTTGAATTCGTGATCACTGTACGAGCAGTGGTTTAGATATCATAATTATTGTATTGCTGTTTTGATGAAAAGGATTTTGTGTTTAAGCGTTCTTGGTTGTCTCTATGTTTTGACCTTGTAATTGATGAATGTAATTGATTGTACACGGAATGGCTGCCTCTGGTGTGCAGATGAATTTGCATCGTTGTACTGAACCTACTGGAATGGATAAACTGGGAACTAACTAGAGGAGAAACACTAGAAGCATGGGATCCGACTTTAGGTTGAGTACGATAGCAAATGTGTTAGACTAAGGGGCTTAACTGATTAGGCGATTTGTGAATTTAAGAAATGTTCACTTATCGATCCCAATGGCTTAGAATTAAATTGTTAATTGATTAGATGTACGCTAGAGATTAAAAATGAGAAAGGTTAGCAATTGGTTAGATGTGTGTCGAAGATCAGAATTGAATAGATATCACAAATGCTTCTATTACTATTTTGAGTGAACATGATTGCATGCCTAAATGATTTATTATTTCTATGTTAAGTTCTGCGTTTGTTGGATAACTGAGTATAAATATATACCGATATGAGTATGTGATTTGTGATATAGGAATATATGTCGTTGTCATGTTTTATATTTGGTGGCATTGAAATATCAGAACAGGTATTAGTTGCTAAAAGGTGCTAAAATGTTAGATTTGATTCTACAGGTGAAAGGAAAGATTGGAACCTGTGTTAGGTGATGCTTAACCATTTAGATATAAATTGTTAATCAGTTAGCTTATTATATTACATGGGTAGTTTTAGCTAGCGACATATTCTGGTACTTTATTAAGAAGTTAGAGTTAATATCTTAATCGATTCGAACAAGCCTGGTAACCGAAATGGACCCTTATGAATGATGCTCTGTAGATAACTATGCAACTTGGATGATGTACCTAATTGATATTACCGACGCTTACCTTGTTGGCGTGCTCCAAAGTTTGTTATTGACCATTGTTGATTTTGTTTAAGCCATTGGTTGTACTTGCATGACAACCTCTAGCACCGTTAGAAATGTTACAGTAATGGATTGACATGCACGAGCTCCGATGAACATGTGGGTGGGCATTCAGCTCATTTGGCGATGCCCAGTTAAAAAGGGCCTAGGTGCTCGACTTGTTTTGACTTTCGAGGAGCCCAGCTCCAAAATGGCTTGTGGCGGGATTAACTATTAGAAAGACCTGTTGGTGGGACCCAGCTCTGATGAGCCTACTGGTAGGGGCCAGTCTGAAGAGAGCCTATGGGTGGACCCGGCCCCTAGGGAGCTTGTTGGTGGGTGATTCGACTATTATTGGTGGTAACTATATGAAGACATCGATTGTTATCATTGTATTGTGTTAAGTCCATGAGGACATTGTTTGCTAGCACGTATTGTGAATGAGTACGTAAAGACTTCGCTTGTTGATGTTACGATAAGAATAAAGTTTGATTATGTGTCTGCATGTATAGGCTGACTACGACTATCTATGTGTGTGCGCGCCTATCTTGATTTCTGTTTCCATTTCTTCCATATGGTTTGATCATGATTTCTCACCCATACATTTGTTTATCTAGTACATGATTGCATGCGAGAAGGGAAAGGCGAATCGTGGAAGATGCATTAGAAGCAAAGGAGTGATTCATCTCTAGGACTTTTATTATGTTATAATTTTTATTTCAGAATTCGTGTCATGTTTTATTTTTATATTGTGGGATTTGTATAGCTATGATAGATGTGACATCAGGCCAAGGGTATTTTCAGTTATTTGAGTTTTATTTTTAAAGAGAAAACTATGGATGCTTTACAACTACCGTGGAATGCTCTTAACCGAATACTAGGAGTTTTTTTTGAAATTCCCAATACTATATTTCACTATGAACGACTTCAACTTTATATATATTTGTTATTTATACTATGGGGTTACGGGTGTCACATTAAGTTGTATCAGAGCAGTTCGGCCCTAACCGGACCGTGTGTTTACATTGTGTTAGTTTAGTCTGTCCTTCAGGCCTTGCAATGTGTGCTTGTTTTGTTTCCCTGTGTGATATGCGTGACTTGTATTCATTGTTTGATCTTTCTCTGACTGATTGCTAGAGATAGATTAGGGATAAGTACTATTTGCGGTATCCAGATCTTAATTTTTGTTAGTGTAGGAAGTAATGGCGGGTAGAAACGATCTAGCGCTAGCTGATGCTCTCATTGCCATGGCTCAGGCCCTGCAAAGGATTCCGAATGGGAATGCGAATGCTAGAGCTGCTGGATTTCATGGACTGGACAACTTCTAGAAGAAGAATCCACTTACCTTCGAAGGAGGATATGACCCCGATGTTGCTCAAAACTAGATTCGGGAACTGGAAAATATTTTTCATGCAATGGGATGTACGGTTGCTTAGAAAGTAACCTTTGGCACTTACAAACTGACTGGAGAGGCAAAGCTTTGGTGGGATAGCACCCATCCCCGAGTAGAAGAAGCTGGAACAATCACTTGGGACGCTTTTAAGGAGGTAATCTTGGAGAAGTACTTTCCCGAGGATGTTCGCAACCGCAAGCAATCTGAGTTCCTAGAGCTAAAAGAAGACAACCTCTTGGTGGCTGATTATATCACAAAGTTTGAGGAATTATCCTGGTACTATCAGCCTTATGCAGGAACAACTGGTGAACGTTCCAAATGTGCGAAGTTTGTCAATGGGCTTAGACCTAAAATCAAGTTGCCCATCAACTATCAGAAGATCTGAGAGTTCCCCAAGCTGATACATCGTTGTAGAATGTGGGATGAGGATAATAAAGCTAGAGCAGTGCACTATAAGTCTGTTGGTCCTCAGAAAGACAAGAAGCCGAGTAATCAGGATCACGAGAAGTCATGTTCAGCCCCACATGAGCATTATAGAGATAGTGACGACAATCTGGAAATGGCAGCGAGCAAGGATAACCATAAAGGTAGTGATACGAGACGCTCTTTAACCGCTGTGAAATGTAGAAGGTGTGGGAAAAACGGGCACTTTGCCTGTGAGTGCATGGATGTTGTTGTGACTTATTTTAGTTGTGGAGAGCAAGGTCACATTGGAAAGGATTGTCCCAATCCAAAGAAGAAGCTGAAGACCAGTGGCGCTAAAGCTTAGGAATCAATGTATGTAGCCAAGGTATGTGTCTTGACAAAGAAACCCCTTTCGTTGTGTATTTATTTTATGTTCATATTGGGTAGGAAACATAAATTACCTCTTGAATGAGCTATAGAATTGATATATCCTTAACTTCTACCTTAGAGATAGTGGATTGTTCTCGTGAAGCCTGGTGAGGATCTTCTAAGAAAAGAGGATAGTTATATGTCTAAGTGAGACTGCTAGATTAACACGTAGTTTTGCATAGGTGTATATACCGAGATCAAGGATAGAGATGAGTGACTTGATGTTTATGCTATATGAAGGACCTTTAATAGAGTCATGAGAGTAATTATGTTATGCGGACATAGTTGCCTTAAGACCCTATTGAAGAGTCTCGTAGAGAAATACGTGTTAACTCAGAGAGTTGTTGCTTGGGTTGCAAAGCTGAACGAGTAGGAGGGACTGATCACCCCAATCAACTGTCGCTGGTAAGCGAAGCAACAATAATTATCACGAGCAGTGGTAACCGAAAGGGTTAATGACCTTAGTCACTTAGACGCAAACTAGAGTATAGACTAGTTCCCTGAGAATATAACTATAGTAAGCACGAGTGAGGGTGCTAAGCTTGCAATTGTATATCTCGAAAGTTTAAATTTTTAACCGTTCATAGGAGGGGAGGCCTAGTGAAGGATCAACTAGATGGGAAGATTGAGCTTGTCAGTTTACCTAGAGGTTATCGTAGATTTTGAGGACAAAATCTCTTTTTAGGAGGGGAGAGTTGTAACACCCTAATTTTTATGTTGCTATGTCTGTGTACCTGTGTGAATATATTAGGAATTTTTGTGATAATTTTTGTGCGTATTTACTTTGGTAATTAATGTATTTTAGTAATGTTTATTATTTTATTTTTATTTTATTTTGTCAAATATTATTTTTGAAATGATAATTTGGTTAAGGAAGTGTTAAAATGAGTGTTTAAAATGAAGAATGGCTTTAAAAATACCAAGAATAATGTGTTGGACAGATTTCTGTTCACACCCTTATTTTCTCGGAAACACACCCCCTATTTCATTAAAACACCCTGTTCATCATCTCCTTTGAAGTGAAATCGCACGACTGGTGCAGAGAAAACCCTTGCACAGCCCTTCTCCTTTATACGCGCTTTCTCCCTTAGTCACGGCTGGGTCTCAAACTCATCTTCCTGCTCGAAATCCATTGCTAATCACAATTTTGGCCTTCGTTCAGTAGATTAAGGTGTTGTCTCATCAAAGGCAAGCACACCCCACCACCGCGAGCAAACTGTTCTTGCTTCCTTTCAATTGTCTTAGGCCCTGCCTGTGGAAGCTAAGGACAGATTCGAACTCCCCTCACCAAGATCGACATTTCCCCATTTGATTTCTGTGAACCGCGACAACTTGAGCCACCGCCGAGCTCCGTTATTTCGTCGTCACGGCGAGCCTCTTAAGCCATCAGATACTTTTTTCCAGTTTTGATTTCGGTTCTTCCTTTCCCATGATGTTTGGATTCTGAAACATACCTTTCTCTCAGCCAGAAACTTCGCTGCGCTGTCACCATTGCCGTGAACCATTCTCGCCACTGTTGCTGAGCTCCGTTGAGAGGTATGGGGGGAAGGATTGGTAATTCTATATGGGAGTTTTGGGATAGTGTTAAGATGGTTGGGATTCCTTATAATCCCTATTGTGCTCTTAATAATTTCTGTTGACCCTTTTGTTTGAGCAAAGGGATATGTTGATGTTGTGATAAATGTTGAATTCGGGATCACTGTAGGAGCAGTGGTTCAGATATCATAATTATTGTATTGTTGTTTTGATGAAAAGGATTATGTGTTTAAGCGTTCTTGGTTGTCTCCATGTTTTGACCTTGTAATTGATGAATGTAATTGATTGTACATGGAATGGGCTGCCTCTGATGTGCAGATGAATTTGCATTGTTGTACTGAACCTACTAGAATGGATAAACTGGGAACTAACTAGACGAGAAACACTAGAAGCATAGGATCCAACTTTAGGTTGAATACGATAGCAAATGTATTAGACTAAGGGGCTTAACTGATTAGACGATTTGTGAATTTAAGAAATGTTCACTTGTCAATTCCAATGGCTTAGAATTAAATTGTTAATTGCTTAGATGTACGCTAGAGATTAAAACTGAAAAAGGTTATCAATTGGTTAGATGTGTGTCGAAGATCAGAAGTGAATAGATATCACAAATGCTTCTATTACTATTTTGAGAGAACATGATTGCATGCCTAAATGATTTATTATTTCTATGTTAAATTGTGCGTTTGTTGGATAACTGAGTATAAATATATACCGATATGAGTATGTGATTCATGATATAGGAATGTATGTCGTTGTCGTGTTTTATATTTGGTGGCATTGAAATATCAGAACAGGTATTAGTTGCTAAAAGGTGTTAAAATGTTAGATTTGATTCTACATGTGAAAGGAAAGATTGGAACCTGTGTTAGGTGATGCATAACCATTTAGATATAAATTGTTAATCAGTTAGCTTATTATATTACATGGGTAGTTTTAGCCAGCTACAAATTCTGGTACTTTATTAAGCACTTAGAGTTATTATGTTGATCGATTCGGACAAGCCTGGTAATCGAAATGGACCCTTATGAATGATGTTTTGCAGATAACTATGCAACTTGGATGATGTGCCTAATTGATATTACCGATGATTACCTTATTGGCGTGCTCCTAAGTTTGTTATTGACCATTGTTGATTTTGTTTAAGCCATTGGTCGTACTTGCATGACAACCTCTAACACCGTTAGGAGTGTTACATTAATGGATTGACAAGCACTAGCTCCGATGAACATGTGGGTAGACATTCGGCTCATTTGGCGATGCCCAGTTAAAAAGGGCCTAGGTGCTCAACTTGTTTTGACTTTCGAGGAGCCTAGCTCCGAGAGGGCTTATTGGCGGGACTAGCTCTTAGAAAAACTTGTTGGTGGGACCCAGCTCGATGAGCTCTTGGTGGGGACGGTCAGAAGAGCACGTGGGTGGTCCCGCTCAGGGAGCTTCTTTGGTGGGTGATTCGACTGTTATTGATGGTAACTATGTGAAGGCATCGATTGTTATCGTTGTATTGTGTTAAGTCCATGAGGACATTGTTTGCTAGCATGTACTGTGAATGAGTCCGTAAAGACTTCGCTTGTTGATGTTATGATAAGAATGGAGTGTGAGTATGTGTCTGCATGTATAGGCGGAGTATGACTATCTATGTGTGTGCGCGTTTATCTTGATTTATGTTTCCATTTCTCCCATATTGTTTGATCATGATTTCTCACCCATACATTTGTTTTTCTAGTACATGATTGTATGGAAGAAAGGAAAGGAGAATCGTGGAAGATGCATCAGAAGCAAAGGAGTGATCATCTCTTGGACTTTTGTTATGTTACAATTTTTATTTCAGACTTCGAGTCATGTTTTATTTTTATATTGTGGGATTTGTAAAGCTATGATAGATGTGACATCGGGCCAAGAGTATTTTCAGTTATTTGAGTTTTATTTTTAAAGCGAAAACAATGGATGCTTTACAACTACCGTGGAATTTTTATAAAGTATTAGACCTTGAGTTTGAAAATGCGATGCTCTTAACCGAATACTAAGAGTTTTTTTTGAAATTCCTAATACTATATTTCACTATGAACGAGTTCAACTTTATTTATACGGTTGTTGGCTGTTTTGCTAATTACTTTGGTATTACTTACTCTTTAGAAGCTGAGTTCTCAGCAGCCATGTTAGCTATTGAGGAGGCTAGGCGTAAAGGTTGGGTCCGTCTCTGGTTGGAGTGTGACTCTGCTCTGGTGGTCCAAGCTTTTAAGTGCCCAGAATTAGCTCCTTGGCATTTAAGAAATAGGCGAAAAAATTGCATTCACACAGCTTTGTCCATGTCTTCCAAGATTTCTCATATTTTTAGGGAAGGTAATCACTGTGCTGATAAGCTAGCCTCTTTCGGAGTTTCTTCGAGGTGCTATACCTGGTGGAATTCCATTCCTAGTTTTATTAGGATGGATTTTTTTCGTAATAAGTTTAATCTTCCTAATTTTAGATTTAAGCAGTAGTTTTTTGGGTTTGCCTGTTTTTTCCTTTTGTTGTATTTTGTTAGTTGAGTTGGGTGTGCTGCAGATGATTGTTAATGGCTTTGGTGCCAACATAGTTGGGATGAAAGTCATTATTGTGATGCCTTGGCATGCCTTTACGGTGAGCTTCAGTCTCTTTTGTACAGGAGGGATCTTCTTTCCTACTGATGTCCTTTTTATTCCTACGCATGGGTTTTGGCCTAGTCCCCCCATGTTTTTATTGTTCTTTTTTCCTTTTTTATCAATAAATTTTAGGGGGGGTACTCTTTTTCCTTCTTGATGTTTTTTCCCTAAGGAGGTTTTGCAACAGAAGGTTTTAACGAGGCCCCTTCCCTTTCTTTTGCTTAAAAAAAAACTTTATTTATAGTTATTATTTATACTATGGGGTTACGGGTGTCACATTAAGTGGTATCAGAGCAGTTCGGTCCTAACCGAACCGTGTGTTTACATTGTCTTAGTTCAGTCTGTCCTTCAGGCCTTGCAATGTGTGCTTGTTTTGTTTCCCTGTGTGATATGCATGACTTGTATTCATTATTTGATCTTTCTCTAACTGATTGCTAGAGATAGATTAGGGATGAGTACTATTTACGGTATCCAGATCATAATTTTTGTTACTGCAGGAAGTAATGGCGGGTAGAAACGATCGAGCGCTAGCTGATGCTCTCATTGCCCTGGCTCAGGCCGTGCAAAGGATTCAGAATGGGAATGCGAATGCTAGAGCTGCTGGATTTCATGGACTGGACAACTTCCAGAAGAAGAATCCACTTACCTTCGAAGGAGGATATGACCCCGATGTTGCTCAAAACTAGATTCGGGAACTGGAAAAGATTTTTCATGCTATGGGATGTACGGTTGCTTAGAAAGTAACCTTTGGCACTTACAAACTGACTGGAGAGGCAGAGCTTTGGTGGGATAGCACCGGTCCCCGAGTAGAAGAAGCTGGAGCGATCACCTGGGACGCTTTTAAGGAGGTTTTCTTGGAGAGGTACTTTCCCGAGGATGTTCGTAACCGCAAGGAAGCTGAGTTCCTAGAGCTAGAACAAGGCAACCTCTCGATGCTGATTATATCCCTAAGTTAGAGGAATTATCCAGGTACTATCGGCCTTATGTAGGAACAGCTGGTGAACGTTCCAAATGTGTGAAGTTTGTCAAGCTGATACATCGCTGTAGAATGTGGAACGAGGATAATAAAGTTAGAGTAGCGCACTGCAAGTCTGTTGGTCCTCAGAAAGACAAGAAGCCGAGTAATCAGGATCACGAGAAGTCATATTCAGCCCCACATGAGCATTATAGAGATAGTGACGACAATCTGAAAACTGCAGCGAGCAACTATAACTGTAAAGGTAGTGATACGAGAGGTTCTTTGAACGTTGTGAGATGTAGAAGGTGTGGAAAAAGCGGGCACTTTGCCCGTGAGTGCATGGATATTGTTGTGACTTGTTTTAGTTGTGGAGAGCAAGGTCACATTAGAAAGGATTGTCGTAATCAAAAGAAGAAGTTGAAGACCTGTGGCGCTAACGCTTAGGAATCGATGTATGGAGCCAAGGTATGTGTCTTGACAAAGAAACCCCTTTCGTTGTGTATTTATTTTATGTTTACGTTGGGTAGCAAACATAGATTACCTCTTGAATGAGCTATTGAATTGATATATCCTTAACTTCTACCTTAGAGATAGTGAACTGTTCTTGTGAAGCCTGGTGAGGATCTTCTAAGAAGAGAGGATAGTTATATATCTAAGTGAGACTGCTAAATTAACACGTAGTTTTGCATAGGTGTATATACCGAGATCAAGGATAGAGATGAGTGACTTGATGTTTATGCTATATGAAGGATCTTTAATAGAGTCATGAGAGTAATTATGTTGTGCGGACATAGTTGCACTTAAGACCCTATTGAAGAGTCTTGTAGAGAAACACGTGTTAACTCAGAGAGTTATTGTTGCTTGGGTTGTGAAGCTGAACGAGTAGGAGGGACTGATCACCCCAATCACCTGTCGCTGATAAGCGAAGCAACAATAATTATCATAGGCAGTGGTAACCGGAAGGGTTAATGTCCTTAGTCACTTAGACGCAAACTAGTGTAGAGACTAGTTTCCCGAGAATAGAACTGTAGTAAGCAAGAGTGAGGCTGCTAAGCTTGCAACTGTATATCTCGAAAGTTTAAATTTTTAGCCGTTCATAGGAGGGGATGCCTAGTGAAGTGATCAACTAGATGGGAAGATTGAGCTTGTCAGTTTACCTAGAGGTTACCGTAGATTTCGAGGACGAAATCTCTTTTTAGGAGGGGAGAGTTGTAACACCCTAATTTTTATGTTGCTATGTCTGTGTACCTGTGTGAATATATTAGGAATTTTTGTGATAATTTTTGTGTGTATTTACTTTGGTAATTAATGTATTTTAGTAATGTTTATTATTTTATTTTTATTTTATTTTGACAAATATTGTTTTTGAAATGATAATTTGGTTAAGGAAGTGTTAAAATGAGTGTTTAAAATGAAGAATGGCATTAAAAATACCAAGAATAATGTTTTGGGCTGATTTCTGTTCACACCCCTTATTTTCTCGGAAACACACCCCCTATTTCATTAAAACACCCTGTTCATCATCTCCTTTGAAGGGAAATCGCACGACAGGTGCAGAGAAAACCGTTGCACAGCCCTTTTCCTTCATGCGCGCTCTCTCCCTTAGTCTCGGCTGAGTCTCAAACTTCGTCTTCCTGCTCAAAATCCATTGCTAATCATGATTCTGGCCTTCGTTCAGTCGATAGAGGTGTTGTCTCATCAAAGGCAGGCGCGCCCCACCACCGCGAGCAAACTGTTCTTGCTTCCTTTTAATCGTCTTAGGCCCTGCCTGTGGATACTAAGGACAGATTCGAACTCCCCTCACCAAGATCGACGTTTCCCCATTTGATTTCTGTGAACCGCGACAACTCGAGCCACCACCGAGCTCCGTCATTTCGTCGTCGCGACGAGCCTCTCAAGCCATCAGATTCTTTTTTTCAATTTTGATTTCGGTTCTTCCATTCCCATGATGTTTGGATTCTGAAACATACCTTTCTCTCAACCAGAAACTTTGCTGCGCTGTCCCCATTGCCGTGAACCATTCTCGCCACTGTTGCTGAGCTCCATTGAGAGGTATGGGGGAAGGATTGGGAATTCTATATGGGAGTTTTTGGATAGTGTTAAGATGGTTGGGATTCCTTGTAATCCCTATTGTGCCCTTAATAATTTCTATTGACCCTTTTGTTTGAGCAAAGGAATATGTTGATGTTGTGATAAATGTTGAAGTCGTGATCACTGTAGGAGCAGTGGTTTAGATATCATAATTATTGTATTGTTGTTTTAATGGAAAGGATTATGTGTTTAAGCGTTCTTGGTTGTCTTTATGTTTTGACCTTGTAATTGATTAATGTAATTAATTGCACATGGAATGGCTGCCTCTGGTGTGCAGATGAATTTGCATTATTGTACTGAACCTACTGGAATGGATAAACTAGGAACTAACTAGATGAGAAACATTAGAAGCATGAGATCTGGCTTTAGGTTGAATACGATAGCAAATGTGTTATACTAAGTGGCTTAACTGATTAGAAGATTTGTGAATTTAAGAAATGTTCACTTGTCGATCCCAATGGCATAGAATTAAATTGTTAATTGATTAGATGTACGCTAGAGATTAAAATTGAAAAAGGCTATCACTTGGTTAGATGTGTGTCGAAGATCAGAAGTGAATAGATATCACAAATGCTTGTATTACTATTTTGAGTGAACATGATTGCATGCCTAAATGATTTATTATTTCTATGTTAAGTTGTGCGTTTGTTGGATAACTGACTAGAAATATATACCGACATGAGTATGTGATTCGTGATGTAGGAATATATGTCGTTGTCGTGTTTTATATTTGGTGTCTTTGAAATATCAGAATAGGTATTAGTTGCTAAAGGGTGCTAAAATGTGAGATTTGATTCTACATGTGAAAGGAAAGATTGGAACCTGTGTTAGGTGATGCTTAACCATTTAGATATAAATTGTTAATCAGTTAGTTTATTATATTACATGGGTAGTTTTAGCCAGCTACAAATTATAGTACTTTATTAAGCAGTTAAAGTTAATATGTTAATCGATTCGAACAAGCTTGACAACCGAAATGGACCCTTATGAATGATGTTTTGCAGATAACTATGCTACTTGGATGATGTGCCTAATTGATATTACCGACGCTTACCTTGTTGGCATGCTCCTAAGTTTGTTATTGACCATTGTTGATTTTGTTTAAGCCATTGGTCGTGCTTGCATGACAACCTCTAGCACCATTAGAAGTGTTACAGTAATGGATTGACAAGCACTAGCTCCGATGAACCTGTGCGTGAGCATTCAGCTCATTTGGCAATGCCCAGTTAAAAAGGGCCTAGGTGCTCAACTTGTTTTGACTTTCGAGGAGCCCAACTCCGAAAGGGCTTGTTGGCAGGACCAGCTATTAAAAAGACCTGGTGGTGGGACCCAACTCTGATGAGCCTACTGGTGGGAACCAGTCTGAAGAGAGCCTGTGGGTGGACCCAACCCCTAGGGAGCTTGCTGGTGGGTGATTCGACTGTTATTGATGGTAACTATGTGAAGGCATCGATTGTTATCGTTGTATTGTGTTAAGTCCATGAGGACATTGTTTGCTAGCATGTGCTGTGAATGAGTCCGTAAAGACTTCGCTTGTTGATGTTACGATAAGAATGACGTGTGACTATGTGTATGCATGTATAGGCGGACTACGACTATCTATGTGTGTGCGCGCCTATCTTGATTTCTGTTTCCATTTCTTCCATATTGTTTGATCATGATTTCTCGCCCATACATTTGTTTTTCTAGTACATGATTGCATGCGAGAAGGGAAAGGCGAATCGTGGAAGATGCATCAGAAGCAAAGGAGTGATTTATCTCTAGGACTTTTATTATGTTACAATTTTTATTTCAGACTTCGAGGCATGTTTTATTTTTATATTGTGGGATTTGTACAGCTCTGATAGATGTGATATCGGGCCAAGGGTATTTTCAGTTATTTGAGTTTTATTTTTAAAGCGAAAACTATGGATGCTTTACAACTACTGTGGAATGTTTATAAAGTATTAGACCTTGAGTTTGAAAATGCGATGCTCTTAACCGAATACTAATGGTTTGTTTGGCAGAGAGGAGAGAAAATAGAGGGAAAGAAAAGTTTGTAGTAAAGTGTGAAAAAGATGCATTGATAAATGTGACAGACCAATAATAATATAACACATCATCAATTTTACACTTTAACCAATAAATTTTCTTTCCTCTCACTTTCTTTCCTCCCACTTTCTTACATACCAAACATACCATAAGAGTCTTTTTTGAAATTCCTAATATTATATTTCACTATGAACTAGTTCAACTTTATTTATATTTATTATTTATAGGCTAAATTACACATTTGGTCCTCTATGTTTATTTTAGTTTTCGATTTGGTCCTCTACATTTTATTTCTTTCATTTTGGTCCTCTTGCTTATTTTAGTTTTTAATTTGGTCCTTTTGGTAGGTAAAAGCTAACTGTCCGTAGGTAAAAGTCCATTTTTCAAAATCAAACCGGACAGTTGGACTTTTACCTACGGAAAGGACCAAATTGATGTAATATTTGAAACGTGGAGGACCAAATTGAAAACGAAAATAAACATAGAGGACCAAAATGAAAGAAATAAAATGTAGAGGACCAAATCGAAAACTAAAATAAATATAGAGGACCAAATGTGTGATTTAGCCTTATTTATACTATGGGGTTAAGGGTGTCACAAGAGGGGACAGGGGATCTCATTGTCTAACTGCTGCGGCTCAGGCAAGTGCACCTAATCGTAACTCGTAATAAAGTGGAATATAATTAGGAACCTGAATGTCGAACCCACACGGAATGTACGACACAATTAACTAATTTTATAAGGGTTAGCTACTCCTTATAAGATTAAGCATACTAGATTCAACACATTCATAAAGATAATAAGGAAATCAAAATAGCAATTAAATAGGTATCAAGAACATTGTAAAATATCCTCCATCATCCCTAGTGATGGAATTAGCTACTCATAATGTTATGCAACAAAAGAAAGTAAAACAAATCCAAACTCCTAAAAGACATGAGTTAAAGAACCGGGACACCCTTTCAGTATGACGGTGATCCTCTCGTGTGTTCCTCACGTCTCCACGGACTCCGGCATTAATTCAGAATTGACGGAAAGCTCCAATGATCCAAAACTCACTACAATCGTATGGTGTTTGTGAATGATTCTCAACAAGGGGGCTCTTGACTTGGAAATTTGTCAAAAGGTCTTTGTAACAGGTGAAGAGCCCCTATTTATAGACTAGGCTACGAATTAGGTCATCTGACTTCAAATCTGCACTATTCTGAGACAGGGTATGGTTGTACCGCCCATGCGTACTATTGCCCTGACATCACTTGTGTACGACCGTACTGCCTTCGGTACAGCCGTACTGGACTATTTTATCGGCGTCAGGTGGTACAGACTAAGGAGTACGCCCTTACTGAGGTTCTGCTCTTGGTATGGCCGTACCGCTTGTAAGTCAGGTCGTACCGCTTGTCCAATAGTGCTAAAACTCTCCAAAACTAGCCAATTTTCGGTCCTTTTTGCATCTTTTGTTTTGAGTGGTGTCTTCATGATATTTCTGCATAATAAGACATAAATGAGTACCTTTGTGCTTAAATTAGGGCAAAATGACATATTTAAGTACTAAAAATATCCTATAAAAGTAGATAAATTGGTATGTTAACACATCCCCACACTTGAGCTTTGCTTGCCCTCAAGCAAACTACTTGGTTTACTATAGAAAGAAAAACCATTTCCACTGAATAGGGGGCAGAAAATAAGTAAGACAACAGTATGATGTCACGAAACATGCTAGTAAATAGAGTGCCCAATTAGAGGTATAAGTTCAAGTAAGCTAACAGTCTGTGATTTTCAAGTCACACTCTCACCAATCTCAAAGTGTTTGTAGGTATAGTCATTAACACTCGGATTTTTCAAATGAAATGGCATTATTATAAGCTTGTACATTAAAAACTCCAATATTAGAATCTATAAGACATGTAAAAGAGGAATGAAGGTCTTATAATAGTTGTAATGGGGCCAAGGTAATAATGTTTGATATGATAAAAGAAATAAAAGGTCATGCAAAGGGTCAGAAACAAATCAACCAAAACAAGCAACCTAATTCTTTCACTTTTAGGAGCAGGTAAGAATCCCAATTTTTTCAATCAAAATATTTTTCTTTTTGCAAATTATGAAGGCATGAGCATCATAACTAATTTTTCTTTTCTTTTTCAATGCTCTTTCCTTTTTCCTTTCCTCCCTTCATGCATTTATGCAGCAATCAATCATTTTTAAGAACTAGGAGGGGAATAAATTGATAGGCCTTCTCTTTTGTAAACATATAAAAGGGATTCAAAACATTATTCTTTTGATTTTGCCACTAATTGCTCTCAAATAAAGTTTTCCACGGTTGCCTTCACACAAAATAATCAATAGTAACAAGAAGGGTACCAAAGAAATAAAATACTTTGAGGCACACAAGTGGGCAATATTCAAACTGGTAGTGGCCTAAAGAATTCTTAAAAATTGCCCTTTTCCAAATTCACATGCAAATAAATTCATATTCGCTTCGTAATGGTCTCATCACAAGTTCTAGAATGCACATTCCAAGAAAAATATCACTCCACAAAGAAAAGAGGCAAAAGCATGATGTGACCTCTTATTTCAAGCTCAAAACTCACATTTAATAGCTGACACAGAAAGTTAAAACTCACAGAACTTCAATGCTAACTTTTAGCAATTTCCAATACTAGCAATGAATTGACTCAATCAAAAGTTGTCATAAATAAAAAAAATGTATAGCCCCTAAATCAGAAAAAATTTAAAGTTTTTCTATAATTATAAGCAGTTTTAAGCACAGCCAAGTAATAAGCATGATATAAAATTCCCTCCCCACACTTATTTCTAGCAGTGTCCCCATTGCGACTATTTTAAGGCAATCACAAAAAGGATAAATTAAAAGAAAAATAAGTGCTATGTAAAGAAGTGTGGAAAGAGACTCCCCTCTGAAAAATATTACGAGCAAATTGATGGGGATATTAATGCTTCTATGTCATCATCTGTAGTTGGCTTGAGTACCTCGGAGGCTGATAAACAAACTGGAAAAAATAAACGAATTAAAATTATTAAAAATAAATGATAAATACCAAATAAAGGTCTACAGGTTGCCTCCTGTAAAGTGCTTGTTTAACGTCATGAGCCTGACATGTTGCTTCAAGTGATTGGTAATTGCAGGGATATTTTGGATATGTCCCTAGGTGTTCCTGCAACATAGACTTTTGCTTGTTGTCCGTTCACCTTGAAAGTTAATCCATCTTTAGCAACCACATCTATTGTTCCATATGGAAAGACTTGTATTACGTCATAGGGACCCTGACCAACGAGATTTTAGTTTCCCTGGAAATAGCCGAAGTCGAGAGTTGTAGACTAATACTTTGTCTCCAATTTGAAAGCTTCTCTTTTGGATGCGTTGGTCGTGCAACTTCTTAATACGCTCCTTATACAATTTTGCTTTTTCATAAGATTCTAATCGAAATTCATCCATCTCATTTATCTGTAATAATCGATGCTCACCTGCCATCTGCATATCAAAGTTTAGAAATTTGGTGGCCCAGTAGGCTTTGTGCTCTAATTCGACAGGAAGGTGACAAGCTTGTCCAAACACTAGTCTATAAGGTGACATTCCTATAGGGGTTTTGAAAGCAATTCTATATGCCCATAGAGCATCATCAAGTTTAAATGACCAGTCCTTTCTTGACGCACTAACAGTCTTTTCTAGGATTTTCTTGAATTCCATGTTAGATATTTCTACTTGGCCACTGATCTGGGGATGGTAAGGTGTGACCACTCTATGGTTGACTCCATATTTATCTGAGAGGTTATCAAATTGTTTATTGCAAAAATGACTTCCGCCATCACTGATTATTGCTCTAGGAGTTCCAAAATAAGTGAAAATATTCTTTTTCAAAAACCTTACTACCCTTCGGGCGTCGTTAGTCGGTAACGCTACTGCTTCTACCCATCTGGAGACATAATCTATTGCCACTAAGATATACATGTTATTATTTGACTTAGGAAATGGTCCCATGAGGTCAATGCCCCAAACATCGAAAAGTTCACAATATAGAATTGTATTTAGAGGCATTTCTTGTTTTCTAGAGATATTTCCGCTTCTTTGGCAGGGGTCACAAGCCTTGAAAAATTTATAGGCATATTTAAACAAGGTAGGCCAAAAGAAACCGCATTGTAAGATTTTCTGAGCAGTACGTGTGGGTCCATAATGGCCTCCTACTTCTCTAGAGTGACAGTGCTCTAATATGGATTGGTAATCTGTTTCTGGAATGCATCTTCTAATTATTCTATCGGCACAAGTCTTAAATAAATAAGGCTCATCCCAGAAATAATGCTTAACATCAGAAAATAATTTCTTACGCTGTGTATACGATAAACTGGGTGGAGGTACCTTACCGGCTAAAAAGTTAACATAATCAGCATGCCATGGTGTAGTAGAAATAGCATATAGGTGCTCTTCTGGTTTCTTGAATTTGCTCTTTTTTAGGTGGTCTTACTGCTGCATCTATCCTTGAAAGGTGATCTGCGATGACTGATAAGTGTTAGAAATAAGAGTTATGCATGCTTTTATGACTATGAATCATGTGAGTTTAAGAGTAATTTAGATCCTTTAATTATTAGATTTATGTAAATAATGTGATTTCTCTTGCTTGGAGCTGTTTAAGGCACTTTGGTGCTTTTGGGAGCATTTTGATGTGTTTTGACATTGTGCAGGATTTTATTGAGAAATACTCAGTGCCAAATCTGGTGCCATGGCACCGCACTCTAAAGTTACAGCCCCTATCGTTATTGTAGCAGTGTTTTTAATTCATTAGAGCTGAAGGAAAGGACTCTGTCCTTTAGTGCAAGGCTGCAGCGTGTATTTCAGATGGTCCCCACTGTTCTGCAGTGTTTTCTCTCTCTGCTAAAGGATAAAAGCCTTTATTTATGGGCCAAAAGGAATCAACTTTCATTAGGTTTACCATTAGACAGCCCATTTGAGGAGAGGCTATAAAAGCAAAATGACCTAATCAAGGAGAAGAGGTTGGTGCAGGGGCTGTGCCCTAGATTAGAATTCGTTTTTATTCCTCTATACATCAACTACCATCCTCACCATCACCTTCATCCATCATTCTCCATTTCCATACCCCCTTCTATACACCATTTTTATGAGAAAAACATGCTGAAGAACATGGATGCTGAACCAATCTCAGACATAGCAAGAAAATGCAACAACATGACATTGTTGCAGTGAAGTGTTCTCTTATCTTTACAGATTTGAAGGCCTCCACATGCTGTTTTCTGCTTCTGTTTGTAAACATTTCTGTACTGCAGATTTCTGGTGCCATGACACTGGTTTACAGCACCAGTTTCTGCTATTCTATGTTTTTGTTTATTATGAGCTAAATACTTTATGCTAGAATGAAGTGATTTTGTATTGAATCCTTGTTGGTGAATGTCTATCAATCTTAGCCTTTGAACCTTTGACTCATGCACATTTATTTACAATATGCTTGACCTAAGTTTGGCTAACTTTTGTTGGGTACATGTATGTTAGGTGCTGAAAGGTGGTAACATGCTGAATTAATGAGTTAACATGAGGAGTATTAGTTAAGGGACACTTTAATTAATTTTGATTAAACTAGATATGGAAAATCTGTCTCATAGGGTGTTCTGGGTCACACTTAGAAGACAATGGGGAACATAATGGGGGCTTAGACAAAAGGTACCCTTTACTTAACCCTGGTGAAAGTATTGAAATGTACACACATTAGTGCCCTACGCCCAAATGCCAAATGGCACTGACTTACGGCACTGAAACCAACTTGGTGAAAATATGAATGAACTGAATTCCTAGCTGTTTTTCTCAGATTTTTACCACATCTTTTTAAGCTATTTTTACTATCAATTGACTTTAAATTACTATCATCATCACCACAAATTAATGTGTTACTTGTTATTTTATTTCCTCACTGACTAGATTAGCCAGATTTGGAATTTGTGGAATTAACCATAATCGTTCGTTACCAAAGTAAACTTTACCAAGGTTTCCGGGTACATAGTTCTCGAAGAATTCTTTCTGTGAAGTGGCATGAAAAGATGCTCCAGAGTCTAACACTCAAGACTCTTCCTTGCTCTCCAAAGAGCATATCAACGCGTCACCTCCTCCTGAGGTGGAAGCAACATTTGCCTCATCCTTCGCCTCTTGGTTCTTCGGTGCACTCCTGCACTGATTTTTTTAGTGCCCGGTCTTCCCGCAATTCCAACAATCGATAGTCTTTGAGTTGGAGTTTTGGGAACTTTGATAATTTCTGGATTTGGATCGTCTGCCCTTTGATTTGACACGTCCATTTCCTCTAGTTGAATTTCTTCCCCTTGACTCTGTATGCAATACTGAAGAGGATGAAGATTCACCCGACTCTCTCCGTCGGATCTCTTCGCTGAGAACTAGATCACGAACATCGTCTGATTTCAATTTATTGTTTCCCGTTGAGCTACTTACAGCTGTGACAATAGCATTCTAACTCTCTGGAAGAGAAGACAAAAGTATCAATGCTCGTACCTCATCATCAAATTCAATTCCAACTGAACTCAACTAGGTTGTGACTAAGCTGAGTTCATTGAGATATTGCGCTACCGATGCACCTTCCGCCATCAGCAAGTTAAACAACCGCCTCATCAAATGAACTTTGTTTGAGGCCGACGACTTTTCATACATGTTGGAAAGAGCCTTTATAAGATCCGCCGTGGTCTTTTCTTTTGCAATATTAAACGCAACATTACGGGATAACGTCAATCGGATAACGCCAAGGGCTTGTCTATCGAGAAGGATCCATTCATCATCCTTCATCTCCGCTGGTTTCTTTCCTGTGAGAGGTTGATACAACTTTTTCTGATACAAATAATCCTCTATTTGCATCTTCCAAAAGCCAAAGTCCGCACCATCGAAATTTTCAATTTTCACCTTTCCTTCGTCTGCGGCCATCACTCCCACTTGAGTCTGACTTCTCAGGATCGTTTCTGACAATTTCTGCGAACCACCGTGCTTTAGAACACCTCTGTGGATAAATTGACAGCGCCGACCAATTTCACTATTCACAAAATTACTATTCACATGAATAGTATCTTTACCAAGATTTGGCAGAAATAACCAACTAGCTCTGATACCAGTTGTTGGGAAACTACGCAAAATTTTCCCATGGTCAGATTAGTGGAAGAGCGAAAAATAAATGCGGAAACACACACAAAAATTGATAACGGAGTTCGGCCAATTATGCCTACGTCTCTGGGCTACTGCAGACCTTATATTGAAAAGGGAAGGCTAAATTACAAAATTGATCCTCTAAGTTTATTTTAGGTTTCAATTTGGTCCTCTACGTTTTATTTGTTTCGTTTTGATCCTCTACGTTTTATTTTAGTTTTCAATTTGGTCCTTTCCGTCACTAAAAGTCAATTGTCCGTAGCTAGAAGTCCATTTTCCAAAATGTTATTTGGCTTTTAGCTACGGACAATTGGCTTTTAGTGACGGAAAGAACCAACCTGTTGTAACTTTTAAAACGTAAGGGACCAAAACGAAACAAATAAAACATAGAGGACCAAATTGAAACCTAAAATAAACATAGAGAACCAATTTTATAATTTAGCCAAAAGGGAAATATACATTGTGTTTACAAACACTCACACTCTCTCCCAAAACCCTCAACCCAATTACACCCAAGGAAATATTTCTCTCTAAATATTCCTCACTTTTCTCTCGGTGCTCACTGCCCAGAATTTTCTCTCAACACTGTAATACTCTCAAATCTCAATGTTGGAATTATTTTTCTTCATCCATCGGCTTCTATTTATAGGTGAACCAGGCAATGTGAACAGCCCCAAAAATTGCTGCACCGTCCAAAGAAAACTTACGCTGGTTAATTTTTTTCTTCACGTTCTGGTGGCATTGAAAAACTGGATGTTGAAAAACTTGCACCATTTTTTCTTTCTTCAATCGGTGCCATTAATATGGTTGGTTAGGGAGTTACTTTTTGACTAACAGGCAAAATCAATGTATCATTTGCCTTTGCAAAAAAAAAAAAATCAATGTATCATTTGCTGGTTGGATATTTGAATAATAAAAGTCCAATACAGTTGCTATTTCTGCTGCGAAAACAGAAGCACCATTCTGCGAACCATACTGCAGTAGCTATTTTCACACATTCACGCATTTATCTACATCCCAACCATTGGATTTGTTTTGCGCAAAGTAATTAAAATCGGATCGGGTATTGAATTGGAGTAGGCCAGGATCAAGGTTCAGGAGTCGGACCGGGTTCGAACCCAGGTTAGACCGAAAAAATAAAATATTATTTTTAAAATATTTAATACAATATATAGATAAATAATAAATAAATTATTAAGTTTTTTCCCAATTCTCAGGCCATTACAAATAATAAAACTTATTTTTTTTATTTAATGAACAATCACCTCGCGTATTCCGTGAAAAAAATCAGTAAACCAGTAAACCAAGCGATGTAGTTTCAATTGGAACCCGTATTCTAGAAAATCTCTTCATCTCCATCTCTCTCTCTATCGGAACCCAAGAAAAAAAATACAGCACCACCATATGCGTCACCCGCCCATTTCCTCCCCGTCGACCCCCCATAGGCACGTCGCAGCTTCCACTGTGCTCTTCGTCCTATGATTACTTCAGCTTACCTTCACGCCATCAACAAAGCATCACATGTTGCCTCCATATTGTTGCTCCTCACCATCTCAGCGAGAAGTACGAGACTGCTACTTCATCTTCGTCGTTCGCCATCAACAAAGCATCACATGTTGCCTCCATATTGTTGCTCCTCACCATCTCAGCGAGAAGTACGAGACTGCTACTTCATCTTCGTCGTTCCTTCTTGTAATAATTTTTATTTTTTTCTTCTTCATTCCTTTTCTTCTTCACCAGTCCTTCTCCCTGCGCTACTTCTTCTTCCTCGTTTTGCCCTTTTTAGAAAAAACATTTGGCTTTGAATTTTGGAACCGGATCAAACAAGGTTTTTGCCAATTTTCCCGGTTTTTTACCCGGCTCTCGGTTCTTACGTCTGGTTCGCTACCATCCAGTTTTTTGGAGTCTACCGGACCGGACACTGGCCGATCCAACCGGTCTCGACCGACCGGTCCGGTCCGGTTTTTGTTACTAAGGTTTTATCTTAACTCCCAACCATTGGATTTGTTTGTCCAAGAGAATTTTAAAAAAACGAGTTGGAGAGAGATAGAAATGTTCTATCACAAGAAATCCCATTCCTATTGGGAACTGATTTTACCGGAAGAACCACAGTATGCCCGTATAAATTGAAATTGGTGAGTTTCAGAAAACAAAAATTATTATTTTTAATTTTATTTTAGAATTATTTATTAAAGTGGGATTTGTTAATCACCAAAGTGATCAAATCCATTAAAGTTTACGATTTCAAGTTATGAGATTGTATTGTGACTGTGGTGCTATGTGACTAACATGTTTGGGTTGATTGAGATTCATCATTATAAGCATATATGGATTACCCAAAGGTGGATTGTTGCTTCTAAATAATGATATTAAAGTTTTTGTTCACATACTTGGTGCTTGTATATCCAAAGATAAACTTGCATGTCATTTTGGTATGTTTTAATTACGTATTTGGACATTAAATTGGTTGTTGTCTATTCCTATTGGGAACTGATTTTACCGGAAGAACCACAGTATGCCCGTATAAATGGGCGTGTTTCGGAAAACAAAAATTATTATTTTTAATTTTATTTTAGAATTATTTATTAAAGTGGGATTTGCTAATCACCAATGTGGTTAAATCCATTAAAATTTACGATTCAAAGTTATGAAATTGTATTGTGACTGTGGTGCTATGTGACTAACATGTTTGGGTTGATTGAGATTCATCGTTATAAGCATATATGGATTACCCAAAGGTGGATTGTTGCTTCTAAATATTGTTCACATACTTGGTGCTTGTATATCCAAAGATAGACTTGCATGTCATTTTGGTATGTTTTAATTACGTATTTGGACATTAATTTGGTTGTTTTTTTTAGTTTTGGGCCTATTTGGACATTAAATTGCCTTGTGGAATTTAATTTAAGGTGGGGTGCTATTTTTAGTAGTCTTTCTGCAGTCTTTTATTTTCCTTTTCTTCCTTTTTGTCTTTCTTATTATTCTTTTGAGTTTACTTTTCTTTGCTAGTTTTTCTTGTTTGTCTTTTAAATTCCCTTTTCGATTGTGTAGAGTTTTCTTCTTCGACTTTCGAGTGATAACTTTTGTGAAGTACTATGTTTACAATTGTAAGACGCTTTTGGTAATTGATGGGCACTTGGGGATTTACTTGAACTCATAAAAGAAAACTTGAGAGGTAAAAGGCGAAAGCGTTCTTCATTAAAAACAAAAGCTATTTTTTGTGTGAAACACGAGTTGATTTCACTCAAGTAGTGTAAGCATGTGAGAAGAGTGGAAATGACCTTTTTTATCTTGTAATCTTGGACCATCATTATTACTAGTGCAAAGATAAGTGGAGGAAGTACTCCTAGAACCGTGAACCTCATGCAAGCTTTAGCTTAAAAACTTGATAAGTTTTGGTTGGAAATTAACACAAGGCTTGACAATGAAAGAAGGAGAGACCCTCAACTTGAGGCCTCACATGAGGATGAGGATACCTATGATTCGGGTAGGGAGAGGAGAAATAGGAGATATCATGACATGAGAAGGAGACGGAAGGAGCGAAAGGAGTTACAAAATAATGAAGATGAGGCTTAGAAGTGGTGAAAGAGAAGGAGAACTAGGATAAGTGAAAACACAAGTACAAATGAAGAGAGAAAGGAACAGGGAGTACCATGTAGATACATGGGAGGAAATGAAAAGTTTGATGAGAAGGAGGTTTGTCCCTTAATGGTACTATAGGAAGTTTACACAATAAACTTCAAAGGCTTACCCAAGGAAGTAGAAGTGTGAACGAGTACAACAAGGAGATGGAGGTGGTCATGATAAGGGCTAATGTAATTGAAGATAGGGAGACTACCATGTCTTGTTTCCTTCATGGTTTAAACCGTGAGACAGGAGACCTTGTGGAATTGCACAAATATGAAGAGCTTGATGAGTTAGTCCACCAAGCCATAAAGTTAGAACAACAACTCAAAAAAAGGGTACATGGAAGAAACCTTCTTTTAACTTCAAAATTCTATACTTGTTGGACCTCAAATTTTCCTTTAAGCAACACAATCCATGTAAAACGACTGAAATAATCAACAATAGTAAGGAATACTTTTGATTATGAACTGAAGCGGTAAAATATGGTCCCCAAAAGTCAAGATGCACCAGATCAAAAGGCTTACTAGTTTTACTCTTGCTCACAGAAAAAGAAGTCCTTTTCTGTTTAGCATAGTCACAAATGTCACAAGCACCAATTTCTTCACGCTTAACATAAGGAATCTGACTAGACAATCTTTGAGTTAAAGCCAACTAGGCATGACCAAGCCTAAAATGCCACAAGGCTGCATTACCTACACTTACTGCATTATCGTTACTTTAATGGAAACTAAGCAATATGGACAGACAGAGACAGAGAGAAAGATACCTATGTATCAATCTCACTACTTTAATCTTTCAATTATCATTGCCAGTATTTTCACCCACCTGGAACATGCTCAATGCATGGCACAAACTGCACCTGTGCAATACTTATATTAGTAACCAGAATACCTTTTCTCTTATTAAATTTCATAAACAGCCATTGCCCATATCTTTACCTCTTGGCCAACATGATTAGCTTTCCATTTCGGTATTCTGGACATTTGAAATCCATCAAGTGAAAAAAAATTGCAGATGCCACAATCTTTTCGATATAATTACTGAGTAGAATAATGTCAGTATGGCAGATTGAATTGAAGTTATCACAATCAATGTCATTTGCTGTAAGCACTTCAGCAAGGTGGTTTCTGTTATCTTTCAGCAAGTTAAAATCACAGAAATGATAGAAACCAAAGAAAGTTGAATACTTGAAAAGATTCAAATAATAGAGAAATAAAAAAATAAAAAAAATAAAAAAAAAAACGAAAGACCCACTTTGCTTTTGAACTCCCTTATAAATGAATTTGAATTCGCCACTATACAATACCGTGAATCGTTATGACATCAGATGTAATCACATTCCAACAAAAGCACAAAAAGAGGGTATCTGCGCATTACCAATAGATGAAGCAATCTCTATTTTTGATACACCATAAAAAACACAGAATAGCAATCTTAACGTCTGACTGATTTACTTTTTAAAAAATTGTTTTCTGTATTATAAATCTTAATAAATAATAAATTTTGTTCCACTTAAATTTTTTAAAACAAAAATTGATTTTGAAAAATCTAATCAAACAGTCCCTTAATATCCTTAATATCTTGAGTACGTAGAGACAACCTTCCAGATCTAAATGACATCCGATGTAAATACCAATCGATATGTCCCAATTCCCTCTATTCGTGCCTTCATCCTATTGCCCATATAAAGAAACTTTTCAGTTTCTTTTACGGTTTGGATTCAAAGGAATCCCTGCATAATATGCCACATATGAGTAGTTGCACCAGAATCAAGTCACCAAGTATTATAAGGTACCTCAATAAGATTTGATTCGAAATGCACAGAAACATATGTACCTTTCTTTTCGAACCAACTCTTCCTTTTAGGACAATCCTTTTTGAAATGACCATTTTCCTTACATAAGTAGCACTTCTTTTCCTTTCGGACTCCACCCTTATTAACCCTCATAGGGGTTTTGCCCTTGTTCTTGTCCTTCTTACCAGGCTTGGTTTTACTGCTAGTGGATCCATCATGAGCCATCAAATGAATGGGGTGATCTTTCATCTTCTTTAATCTTCATTCTTCCTGAATTAACATGGCCTTAATTTCATAAAAGTTCCATTTTTTCTAGTTCACCTAGAACTGGTCAAAATAAGGAGGAAGTGAGTTCACCAGAAAAGAATCACTTGCATCCATGTCTGCGGCCTTCAATTTTGCTGTCAGATTTGCCATTTCAGTCACATGATCATGAATGGGCTGAGACCAATTAAACTTCTTATTTGTTAGCTCAGTTATTAGAGTACTCACAACAGAATAAAATGATATGCAAGTCTAACTTTGGATATACAAACACCAAGTATGTCAACAAAAACTTTAATATCATTATTTACAAGCAATAATCCACCTCTGGGTATCCATATATGCTTATAATGATGAATCTCAATCAACCCAATCATGTTATTCAAATAGCACCCCCAGTCACAATACAATTTCATAACTTGGAATCGTAAACTTTAATGGATTTGACCACTTTGGTGATTAACAAATCCCACTTTAATAAATAATTCCAAAATAAAATTAAAAATAATAATTTTTCTTTTCCAAAACCCGCCCATGTTAATTTATACGGGCATACTGTGTTTCTTCCGGTAAAATCAGTTCGCAGAATGGTGCTTCTGTTTTCGCAGCAGAAATAGCAACTGTATTGGACTTTCACGATTCAAACATCCAACCAGCAAATGATACATTGATTTTGCAAATGCAAATTCTTTCTTTTCATAGATACCTGCTTTTGACTTTTCCAAAGAGTTTCAATCATTTACGTCAATTCCCTGCCAGCAAATAATCTCTCATTTCATTCCAACAATATTTGAAATATTGTGAAAGATTTACGTTAATGCACATTTTAGAATTTTCAATGCTGACACGTTCAGCAACTATCATAGCAAAAACACGTTCTGCAACTACGTCTACGAACTCAAAGCCGTTTCAAAAAGAAAATCAAAGTATGACAATTCTTAACCGCACTGTCAAAACCCAATAACAGGGTTCATAAAATTAGGAAAACATTCATGCAAGAAGAATCATAATATCCTCTAATACCGACCGAAAACAAAA
Source organism: Calophaca sinica (assembly GCA_037113605.1). Taxonomy (NCBI): domain Eukaryota; kingdom Viridiplantae; phylum Streptophyta; class Magnoliopsida; order Fabales; family Fabaceae; genus Calophaca; species Calophaca sinica. The sequence continues at coordinate 22,382,590 of CM073733.1, forward strand.
ATCTATAAAAAGATCTCAGATATTATGAGTCTCACTTTTCCATAAATTTTTATAAGAGAGTACAAAGAACTTATCCAGATTAATGATGTAAGTTTAATGATGTAAGTTTAGGTTGTCTTCTTGGTTCCTTTCTTCAAGATTTTCTCCCCTCTCTACCTTTTTCTTGTATTCTTGATGGTCAGAATACCATACACTTCCTTGTAGACGATAAAAGCTCGTACTACTTTCTCTATAATGCTTTTAAGTAGTTACCCCACCTTTTGTAAAAACTCACAACCATGTGAAAGCAGAGGGGGGATTTATTTTATTTTGATAATCAAAATAAAAACCCCACTAACTTTAATTACCACAAGGCCAAAACAACCATCAAATTAAAGCCATCTTTTATTTAAAGTTAGCCTAATAGTTACATGGGACACATTTACTAATTATTAAAATTACACATATCGAGTATCATATATCCGAAAAAGGAAAATGGTTTCATGATAATGCAAAAAGAATAAAATGCCCTTTTGAGTGTTTCAGAACCTTGGTCTTGGAGACATTGCTCCTACAACATGCAAAACATAAAATGTCATGATAATGCAGAAGAATAACATCACTATTTTAGCATTGTTCATAATGCAATATTTATGCTCTACTTACTCTTTCATTGTTTGAAGGCCTCTGAACATACAACACTTTTCCTGAAAGATTGACTTATTTAACAAGTACCGGCTAAAGTCTTGACAGTATTGGTGTTTGTTTGAAGACGTAGCAGCTATCGAGAGTATATTGATGCTGTAGCTACTGTTCAATTGGCAGGGGATTATATATTTTCAACCTACTTTGATGGAAAACATCTTATCAAACCAATCCAGTAATACTTGTTATTTTCATGTCAAAGGCTAAATGAAAAATCCAGATTTTGAACATTTAATACAAAATATACTATTTTCTAGATAAGAGTATTTATTTATTTATTTAAAAGAAAGAACACAAACAAGACACTCTTCGATTAGATGTCGACCTTAGCAAATAAAAAGAAAGACATAATATAAAAGAGAAGCTCAATCCTTCGAATATCTGGGAAGACACCCTTAAATAGACAATACGTGAACACTACTAGGCTGAAAAGAAACATAGATGACACATCACCAATCCCCCATAAAGCCTTTCCCTCCTCGGTTCTACCAAATCCTCTCAAGCAAATCAAAAGAAATTGTTCCAGAATGTTCCACATCACCGTATGCTCAATCTACATCCCAATATCAAGAACAAGGCCATATAAAACTCTCAACGTAAATTTCTGGCAGCATCTTACCATTCTTGTTTTGAATCACGGGAGTTTTGAAAGTACCATTTCTGGAATTGTAAATGACTATATCTGACTCCAACTGTATCAACACATTATCCTCGTGCATACAAATCACCCTTGCATAATCCATGCCAGGAAAGAAGAAGGTGAACAACTTATTCCAAGACTCTTCCCTTCCGTAATCATTCATAATCCAAACATCAAAATCCCCTTGATTGCGAGTATTACAAAGGATGCCCAAGCAATCCCTCAACACTACCAAATCCAAGATATTTGGCTCTACACCTCCAAAGTCAGGAAGCGAAATCTTTTGGAAAGACTTATTCCCCAAATCAAGAGAAACAATATAAAACAATAGATAGTCTGCAGTCGCCACCCAATTAACGGTGCCATTCAAAAATTTTCCATATAAACCAGTCGGGTAACCATAAGGAAATTTCTGAATGCTTTCCGAACAATTGGTAACCAAATTATAAATCACAACTTCAGAGTAAGTGATGGGATCATCCTCATCATCTTCGTCGTCGTCGGTGTCGGTGTCACCCCAGTTAACGTTAACATGGACAACAACACCAACTACCTTGTAATCATCGGCGAAAGGATCATACCCGAAGCTAAGCATTGTATAGTACTGATCTGTAGGTGGGTTTTCAAAAATGGACAGGACCTTGAATTTTCTAATGGAAGGGTTCCACAAAAGAGTGAAACCATTACCAACGTTGAAACAGATGATGCCATCGCAAGAGCCGACCGTGACATTGGAACGGTCATCGATTAGAGGGGATCTGAACACCGTCTGGGGTACGCTAGTAGTGGACACTGCGTTGAAAACAGAGGGGAGTGGGGAATCCCAGCAAAATTTGTCCCCATGTGAGGAGTCGTTGGAGCTTAGAAGGAGGTGGTGACGGTCAAAGCGCATCAATGACCCTCGAAGGTGCTTCTTGACAAATCTGGGATCAGAAATTAGAATATTCCACGACTTACAGACACACTTGAGTTGCGCTAGGAGCTTCAGGGGAAGCCTCCATAGGATGTCTTCCACCAGATCGTAAAGAAAGTTGGTCTGAGACGGCCACAATTGCAGAGAGCCCACGGAAGGATTGGAAGATGACATACTTGACTTATTCTAGGGTAATACGGTTGCTTGGTTTCTAGTAGGCCAATATAGAGATGTTGATGAAAACCAACCTAGAATGAAAATATATATATATATATATATATATATATATATATATATATATATATAAAATAAAAATATTAATTTAATAATAAAAATGAAGAATCTTAATGAAAAATTAGAGAAAATTTAGAACTATTTAAAATTCAAATAAATATAAATAAAAAAAATCTAAATAGTTATTCAATTTTATTAATCTAAAGCGGAGGCACTCATATATTGTACGTGAGTCTGTATATAAAGTTTTTCTTTAACCCCTTCCTCAACTAAACTAAAAATAGAATTATATTTATATATTTTCTAATTTACACTCACATATTTTTTGTTAGTGTAAGTTAACAAGTTATAACTAAAAATTTGTCAAATATTTTTAGGATGTAACTTGTTAACTTATAGCAATTAAAAAATAGTAGGTGTAAGTTAATAAACCCATATATATACTACTAATAAGAGACATATTTAGTGAAAAAGAGACTTCTTATGTGAGAATGAAAAGAACTATTGTTAGCCATTAAATCTAAATGAATGGCTTAGATTATATGGTTTCGTAAGTGACTCACGGGCTCTCTTTACTGTTACTACCAAATTTTTTCAGACCCAAAGCATTTAAGTTTTCATCTTCTCCAATCCACCACCATGCCACCAGCCGTCGCCGCCACTGACGCCCTTGTGATTCTAGGAATAACCGACGCCTCCATGATTCATATTTACATTATAGTATTTTTGTTTGTATTAATATTTACTTTATATTTTACTCTTTACCTTTGATATCTCTTTTTTTTTTGTTAATTTTTATTTAAGTAACAATTCAAAAAATATTTGTTTCAATCTTTCGAATTTGGTGGAAAGTTTTTTTTTTTTTCGACTGGAATTTGGTGGCCAGTTAAAGAAAAGATTTTCTCAATTCTATTTTGGACACTTTTTTTATAAGAAGATTTGATTTAGCTTTAGCCTATAGAAATATATAGTTTTTGTAATTAATTTATATTCAACTATTTTAGGATCAGATAAATTTCAAAATACAAAAAGATTTGAATTTGATTTTATGATTTGATGATAATAAAATTTAAAAAGAATTGATTTTCTCTTATTTTAAGTTTTTTTGATAAATACTTTAAATTTGCTTTTTAGATAAGGTTGTAAAAATTAATGTTATTAAACTCAAATTGACCATTGACTCGGGTTAGGGACGCATGATTTGGTGTTTTTTTTCTCCCTAAAGTACTTATTCATATCATGTAAATTTTATACATACACAGATTTTTTTTAATTGATTAACGTATTTCATGCAAGTGGTTAACTCAGTTGATATAAGTAGTTAACGTAGTTTATTAATTAATTAATATATTATTTTGATGCTAATTTGTCAAACTGCACTCATTAACCAATTTTAATATTGTATTAACCAGATAGTGGACTGCGTTAACCACTTACATGAACTGCGTTAACCAGTTAAAAAATTTGTGTCAGTATTAACCAGTTAGTGAACTGTGTTAACCACTTACATGAACTGCGTTAATCAGTTAAAAAAATCTATAAAAAAAGATAAGAATTTTATATATATCTATACCGTACGGATATACGATATTCATACAAGGTGTCGCCAAAAATGGTGTTGAAATATCATTTTTTTCATTCTTATTGCCACAATTCATGCGTAACAACTAGCGTAAGTTCCGTTTTCAAAAAAATAAACTAGTGGTGTACCAAAAAACAGAAATAAACTAGTGTAATTAAAAGTTAAAATTAAAAGATTGTCAAAAAAAAATTAAAATTAAAAAAAAAGGTTAAAATTAAAAGTTTGACAGGTACTTTTCGCACCGTCTATTGTTTGGGGGGAGAGAGAGAGAGAATCCAACGTGTTGGCTTTGATTTGTTTGAGGCGTTCGGTTTTTCACATTATCTACTGTCAGCTTTGATTAGAGTAGATTTGATCATTTGAGGCTTTCGGTCTTTCACACTATCTAGGAGGGAGAGAGAGAGAGAAATCCAATGTCTGTCAATGGGTCAATTCGCATTTTACCGGGTATATCCGGTATATCTACCAATTTACCGTGTATATCCGGTGTATCAACCAATTCGAATGACAAATGGTACCTTATCCACGGAGTAAATTATTCATGATTGGGAGGGTAACTATCCGCACAGTTCAGACCTAAGAAGTCTTAGGGTGTGTTTGGTTCGGGAGAGAAGTTGTAACGAGAGAAATATGTGAGAGAGAGTATATAACGAAAGAAATATGTGTGATTGGGAGGCTTTGATTAGTTTGAGGCGATCGGTTTTTCATGTTATCTACACTTCTACAGGTTTTATGTCAGCTTTGATTAGAGTAGATTTGATCATTTGAGGCTTTCGGTCTTTCACACTATCTAGGAGGGAGAGAGAGAGAAATCCAATGTCTGTCGATGGGTCAATTCGCATTTTACCGGGTATATCCGGTATATCTACCAATTTACCGTGTATATCCGGTGTATCGACCAATTCGAATGACAAATGGTACCTTATCCACGGAGTAAGTTATTCATGATTGGGAGGGTAACTATCCAAGACAGCCTGCACTCTAAGAAGTCTTAGGGTGTGTTTGGTTCGGAAGAGAAGTTGTAACGAGAGAAATATGTGAGAGAGAGTATATAACGAAAGAAATAGGTGAGAAATAGATTAAATTTGGGGTATTGTTTGGTTTATGAGAAAGAGAAAAGAAAAAGAGAAGAGAGAAGTGTTGATTATTTTTTAAAATATATTAATATTCTTGACTAAAAATTTAAATAATATGAAATATAAGGAGAGAATAGGGGTATAATTAGAAACAGAAAAAAAAGGTCGGGTGCCCCTTTCTTCGCAACTTTGCGAAGAAAGCAAAAAGTGGAAATTTAATCACTCATCTCTCTCTCGTCGCTTTTTCTCTGCTTCCACCAAACGTGAATAGTGTGGCACCTCTTCTCTTTTTCTCTCGCATGTTACTCTCTCTGAGCATCTCACCCCCAACCAAACTCACGCTAAGGGGGAAGCCCAATAAAGAAGCCAATTTCAGTGAGGGAATTGCTAAGGGCACCCCCTAAATTGCTAGGGACACCCTAAAATGGTACTGACTTGATGAAAATGCCCTTGGCAAAATTGAAGCTTTTGATAAATGCAAGAATGGTTTAACAAGTTATGGGAAGCCTAGGGGGGACCGGATTCACTTATAATCTACCTTTGAGTTCATAAATCAATTAATATGAGTTATTTATCATGCAAGAGCACTAACCACCCACTCTAAATTACTAGAAGTTGTCCTTGCGTACAATAGTCTTCCTCCCAACTAATTACTCCATTCGGTCCAGAAATAACTAATGTAAAGAGCATTAAGTTCATGTGGGTTTGCTAACTTAATAACTGATTGGAAACAAGCTCTAACCTATCCGGCGTATAAAGCGAGTTCTTTTATCCTATGGTTCCGTTAACTAAATCATGATCCTGTTACCACAATTAAGCCAACTAAATAAAGGATGATCGGGCCTTATAGGATTAAGCACAATAGGAATAAAATACCCATGCAATCAATAGAAACTCATATAATTAAAGAACAAAACATCAAAGGTATTGTAAGGGATCCCTCATCACCCCTAGTGATGAATTTAGTTACTCATTCTTAATGATAATAACGTAAACAAGGATATAAATTCGAAGTAATCCATAACAAGAGAATAAATTCTAAACTGGGACACCCTTTCGGTATGACGACGGTCCTTAAGCACGTTCTTCGCGTCCTCACAAGCTCCGGTAGTGAATCGAGATGGTAGCAAGCTTCAAGGAGACAGGAACTCTTCTGAATGGGGCAAGGGTTTGCTATCAACTCTCAATTGGGGGCTCTTGACTCTGAAATTCGTCAAAGGTCTTTGTAACATGTTAAGAGCCTCTATTTATAGTGTAGGCTGCGAACTAGGTTATCTGGCTTCAAAACTGCACTGATCAGGGATGGGGTATGGTCGTACCGCATATATACACGGCCGTACCGAGCTTCGAAGATGACGTTGACTAGTACCCGTGCGTGTTGTTGCCCTTACATCATTTGTGTACGGTCGTACTGCCTTTGGCACGACCGTATTGGACTATTTTATCGGCGTCAGGTGGTACAGACTGAGGGGCTACACCCTTATATGGGTTTTGCTCTAGGTACGGCCATACCGTTGGTAGGTCAGGCCGTATCGCTTGTCTAGTAGTGCTAAAACTCTCCAAAACTAGCCAGTTTTCGGTCCTTTTTCGCATCTTTTGCTCCAAGTGGTGTTTTCATGATAATTCTGCATAATAAGACATAAATCAGTACCTTTGTGCATTATTTAGCGCAAAATAGTGTAATTAGATACTAAAAATGCCCTATAAATATAGACAATTTGATGTGTTAACATAAACTCAAGGGGCTACCTCCTAAAAGGGGAAAGGAGCATGCCATTTGTATAGAGGAGGGACAAGGACCTGTGAATGTAAAACCTTATCGTTACCCACGTACTTTTAATATCGGTTTTTGCATAACCGATGTTAAAAACATACTTTTAATATCGCTTTTTAGATAACCAATATTAAAAACATACTTTTAATATCGGTTTTTAAATAACTGATGTTAAAAAATTACATTTTAACATCTCTTCTTTTAAGAACCAATGTGAACTTTTTTTTTAAAATTTCTTTTGTTTGTATATCCTCCAAAAATCAACAAAGAACATCAAATACAATATATCCATATCCATATATCCAAATACAATAGAAATCAAAATTTTAATAAACCTACAAGATCCTCAACTAGAGCGTGCACAAGGCCAATGCAACGTACTCTAACAAAGCCTAAGTAGCCAATTGATTGAAACCTTGTTTTGAACATCATATTCATACTTTTTTGAGAGTGCCATGGTACCAAACACATATGACAGTTAGAAAAATAAATGCCAAAAACAATTGGTACTCATGCTCCTTCAAAGAACTTGATAACTGCAGCCGAGAAGAAGAGAATCTCAATGGTGCCAAATAAAAACCCAACTGCAAGGAGAACATTCTGGTGTTAGCAGAGTACAATTACAAGAGACATCAAACATGTGGTGACCAGTATTACTGAGATAACTGCCAGAAATTGAAGAAGCAGGCATTCATAAAGAAACGCTATAAAGAAGACATTGAAGAAGTAGGCATTCATAAAGAAGACAACAACACAAGCCAGAAATAACAAATCCTATACATTCTTAGTAGCTTGAAGAAACACTAGAAGTATTAAACATTATTATTGGTCAATCTTCCAAGTGCATCTCAGTTATGTCTGACCATAAATGTCATCATTTTAATTTAAATTTTATACAATACACCCTTAATCTAATATTTTGATCACCCAAAATCTTAAAGTTATAAGCAGAAGCTGGCTGCACAATAGTAGAAAATAAGACAATACACTTCTCTATATAATCCTTGAGTTGTTCTAATCAAAATGTTATTGTAGAGCATTATTAGTCAAATTTTTTATTTAATAAAACTCCCACAAAATGCAGCAATGAACTAATTCAAAACCAATGATGAGATATAACCCTAACCAGATTCAGGACCTATAGAGTTCAGAGGCTCATAACAAAACAATTAAGAAAGGTTATACTATACAACAATTGGGTGCAGAGTACCCTAATTAATCAAATGTAACAGCATTACGGAATCGATAAATTAAGAACACAAAACAGATGGAAAAAAAACAATTGAAAGAAAACTAGAGGAATAGACCTGAAGCTAAAATTAATTGATGCTCCCTTAATCAATGGCCAATTAATTGCATGTCATTAGAAATTAATAACATATGCAAAGAGAACAAAAATGTACATTTGGTTAAAGATCATATAGATTTACCTATCCAACAGATTCTATGACTCAATAATACGACTTGGGTAAAGATCAAGAAATAATCTTGTCCAACGTTTCTGGATGTCGTAAAGATCCTCTTGAGGGAATGGTTCCTTAGTGTAGAATCCCTGCAAGTTGAAATGACATAAGACAAAACATTAGCTCATCAACTAAAAAAACCATATGTAACATAAACATGGTATATCATTGTAGTTAAGCTAAGTTGTCATGCTGTCATGCAACTCAGAAGTTGCAATTCTACTACTTTTAATATTGAGTAATAAGCCAATTGGTATTGAGTAAGCAAATTAATTGGTATAAAAGGGTGCTATCATTTAAGAGCAGTTGAAATTAAATTAATTAGAATAAAAAGACTGAAGTAACCGTTTGTTTCATTTAGTAGCTAACCAAACAACTCAATAGCAAAACAATTCTTATCATGTTAAGACCCCAAGGAACTCAAAATTATCAGAAATCAACATGCAACAATAGAAACACCAAGAGTTGGAAATGTCAAACTCAAATTTAAGCCCATACTTAATTGACTCGATTGATCTTTTCAGTGAGCCATATTGTAAAGTTATAAGTCACTGAAGTACATAATATAAGAAATTGCAGCCACCTACTCCTAATAGAACTTTTCTAGTAGTTGTCTAAACATATCAGCAAATAAACAAATATAAATAAACAAAATAGTGCAGCAATAAATAAATAAAAACTAGTCGTGAAAGGATTTCAACTAAAATTAACCAACCAAAATATCACTAAGTAATGTTTACTTCTTTACATTTAAAAAAAAGGGATGTGCCTCTCTTACATTTTCAAGCTTACATTCACATCAGATAATGGAATTTCAACAGATCCATATCAAACAACTTTACTATCACAATTGCTAAATGTCTAGAAGACAATTTTTCAGATTCACCTTCACGGTCCCCCTCCTCATTATATTTGTCAGTAACTCTAGCTTGATGTTGTCCAAAATAGGTACTTCTTTAATTATTGGCGGTGCTTGTTCGATAACTATATCAGTACAGGAATCTCAGTAACTATTCAGTGAAACACACAAGGAAGCTGAATTTGCATTCTAACTTATACCTTTCTAATTTAACTTTTGCAAAGCCTGACAGGCTGCTTCTCTCTCTAGTTCCCTCTTCCTTTTGGCTTCAGCTGCAGCTTCTGCTTTGGCTTTCTTCCGAGCCTATTCTGCAGCTTCTACCAACAGGCTCTGATGCTTTAGCAGTATCTAACTCACAACCAGATGAACCACTTGAATCTGAATCTGTCATGCCACAGTTGCAAGTGTCAAACAAAAACATGTTCCAGAGAATCTACCAAACATAAGCTAACTCAGAGTGAAGTTTGCAAGAGAACTCAGCCCAAATACGAAGATCTTTTGGCTTCGGCACTTGTTCGAATCCCTCACTCACGCTTCTCTCTCTCCATCACTTGTTCGAATCAAACTCTACTTCTGAAACAAATATGAATCAAAAGAGTTAGGGATTCGGAAATTAATATCTCCATTCACCCCAAAGAAAAACAGACTTCAAGAGTAGAAAAACTGGGTAAAATCATCTTTACATCTATCCATGGAAGAGGGATTTAACAGGAGTGGAAACATCCAACTGTTAACCATTGATTGCATATAAGAAAGAGGAATTTTCCACAAGATTCCCACTTCACACATGAACAACTCAAAAATCGTTCAATTACAAAATAATAGCTGACAATTCATTGGATACATAAAAAAAAAAAACCAAAGTAACATTGAAATGAAAAAAAAGAATAAGATCCATGATCAAGAGACATACACAGGACTTGAAGGGTAAACACATCCAGATGATGTAGCAGCAGGGAAAAAGGGAAAAAAAAAAAAAACAAACAAACAAACAAGGAAAAGTTAGAGAAGAGATTAGTATAAGTAAAATTCTACAAACATGTGCCAAAAATAGGAGGTGGCTTGGAGGTACTGAAGATACTTACAAGGTGGTTTTTGACTGGTTGTGGCAGCTCCATCAAAATCATAGCTTCCTTGAACATTTCCCTTTATCTGATAATAACTATTAACCGCATAGTTACAGTGATCCTTTACAGTGTTGGGTTGGAAACAAGCTCCTTGTTGGAGAGCAAACATAAGCTAACTCAGAGCAAAGTTAGCAAGAGAACTCACCCCAAATACGAAGATCTTTTGGCTTCGACAGTTGTTCGAATCCCTCACTCGCGACTTCTCTGTCTCTAACACTTACTTGTTTGAATCAAACTCTGCTTCTGAAACAAATACGAATCAAGAGTTAGGGATTGGGAAATTAGGGATTTGGAACAATTTCCTTCGGGGAGTGAAGCTGACGGCGCGATGAAGGATGGGTGCGACGACGGGTGCGTACTACGAAGTCGCTGGGTGTGCACTGCGAATGCGACGGTGCCGGTGCAGTGAGGCCGTGAGGGTCCGACGGTGCGAAGAAAGATGAGGTGCGACGATGACGATGCCGCCAGTCATGGTGCTAGGGTTTAGCGCTCTCTCTCTCTCTGCGCACACCACTCCCTGCGCGCACTCCCCCTTCGCAAATGCCAACCTTTGAGACTAGAAAGAGTTTTTCACATCGGTTCAAATAGCAACCGATGTAAAAGCTTTTGAGTTAATTTCAAAAATGACACCGCATTCTTTTTAACATCGGTTCCAAATTAATCGATATAAATTTTGTTATAGAAAGTGCTTTTTACACTGGTGTTTGTTTCACTGTATTTGCTGTGACAAAATTCTGCTTTTCCATTAATTACAAAATGCTGAAGTCGGATAATCTGTTTTAGAGCATAACTTGATACCATTCTGAATATTAAAAATCATGTGCAACAAAGAGTGAAAAAAGCATGTACTAGGTTTAATACAATGTAGCTTTAACCACATGTAAGGGAGGGTTTATTTATTTATTAGGTTGGTACTACATGCAGTTATTTTAATGTAAGTCAGCGTTCCCTAATTGCTTTTAAGCCGGTCTGGGATTGGGGGACTTGTGGTCTTATGTGTGTCTCCTGCATGTTTCGGAGAAGGCTGTAAACGTCATTTTATACTCATCTATTACCCATAGAGTTCTTGTTTTGCTGACATTTGTAATTTTGGCTCTTAGGATTTTCTTGGGTTGGTGGAGAAATTTTATTATCTCTCTGACAGGTATGACATTGGGCTGACTGTTGGTGATGCTGTCATGGTATCATGCACTGCTTGCTTTGGTTAGTATCCCCTCAACACCCATAGTCCAATAGGCAATCTGAACAAAAACTTTTATGATTTCAGGAGAACTCACTAGGACACGAATGACAAAACGATTAAAAATATTACACCAGTTTCATATATAATAGGTGTAAAACATAAACGCGGTGGTAATTTTGTAATTAAAATGTGATATAATGAGTTTAAGCGTTACTTTTTACACCGGTTATTTAAAAAACCGGTGTAAAATAAAACGTGATGGCAATTTTGTAATTAACTCATGATTTGTCTAATTCTTTCACACTGGGTTTTTAAATAACCGGTGTAAATCCTTATCTAGTTCAAATGGTGGAAACCCCTGTATCCTTTGTCATGTTCCAAATTTCCACCGCATATACGATTCAGTACGTAAGTTGCTTTTTTGCGACTTACTTAATCGTAGAAGCAACGTACTGAATCGTATAGACAGTGAAAAATTTGGAAGCGTGACAAGTGATATAGGGCTCTCGCCATTTGAACGACACAATGTATCTGGAGCTTTGGAATGAACATGAACTTGTGATGAAGACGAGGAAGAAGTTGTGAAGTGGTGATGAACAACAAACTCGATCAAGGTGTATTTATACTGAAAGGAATATTAATGTGAAACACATCTACAGGCTAAAAACGGTGCAGATCAGAAATGAAAACGTGGTCAAAGCGTTTTAAATGACAGAAATTTTTTTTACACCGGTTTTCTAAAGGACCCGGTGTAATATGTTTAAAATATACTTTTATTGAATAGGAGTCCTTCCACACCTGTTTTATGTTTAACCGGTGTGAAACGTTAAAGCGATGGCAATTCCACACCGGTTATTTAAAAACAACCGATGTTAAACAACTTTATTTTGATTAAAATTACTTTCTCCCTCTCATTCTAAGATAAGCGCAAAACATTTCTCTGAGATAATTCCCTACTTCTCTCTCCTTGTTCTCTCTTTCTCTCGCGCTCCATGTACTCTCCATCTTGTTCTCTCCACCGTTCGATCCCTCTCCCTCGCCGCTGCACTGTCGTCCTTCCCATCCTCTCTCATAGCCATCCGAATACCGCCATCATTCTCTTCACGTGAATCTCGCTGTCGTTCTCTTCTCGTGATTCTCGCCGTCATTCTCTGTTGAATCCCTGCAGATCTGGTTGAGTTTCCTTCTCCTTGCTTATAGGTTTGTTCCTTTAGCTTATAGCTTTGGCCCTTTTTGGTTTTAATGTGTTTGATAATCTAGGTTTTACTGTTCACTTTACGAAAGCTTGAAAAGAAGAAGAAGAGGAAGAAGAAGAAGAGGAGAATGAGGAGGAGGAGGAGGAAGAAGAAGAAGAAGAAGAAGAAGAATCTCTCGTCTTCACTCTCTCTTCTGCTCAGGAATGACCCTCCATTTCCAAATGTGTGTCATTGCTTCATTTTTCTTTTTCATTTTTTTTTGTTTAACAATTTTGCTTTCTCTGTTCTGAATGCATGTAGTGTTTATGTTTTTCAGATTGAAATGTGTTGTGCTTTTTTAGTAATTTTGATGTAGATGTGGATATTATGATGCAGCTCTTGTATTGTGTTATGATGGATGGTTATTATAGGATCAACATTTTTACATGTTAGTAATTAGGATGGTTATTATATGGATTGTCGTTTTCAAATTATGGCCAAATGTTTGAAGTTCAATGACTGACCACTGTTGACGACAGACAATGTCTTTAGATGAAAACCGTAGTCGTGGGGGTGCGCTGCATTTACATGGCGTCCAGAGGTCACGTCCCTATATTAGCAGGCCTCCGATGACTCAAACGGAGTATCGAGCTATCATTGCGAGAAATGAGAAATGTGCTGCTCGTCTTGGCAATCCTTATCGCGATGAGGATCGCGATTTGATGGCTAACTGCCAGTATGTTGATCCCCGTGCAGACGCTGACCGTTGGGGCACAGGCCTATGCATGCACATGCTTCAGAGGAGATCACCCTCTACCAGGAGGTCCGTAGCTGCCAGGGAGGTTCATCAAGTGTCAGACGTTGTTTAGATCCCCTGCGATGAGGATGAGATCGGAGAATATAGTCCATCCACACCAGAGTATTCTCCCATCGCACCCGAGTACACTCCATCGACTCCTTTGGAGGAATCTACTGCCCGATTTTGTCCTAGTTACTCCTCTAGTACTGGACAAAACTAGCTAGGGATCGTCATCGCTGTTGTCATTTCTTCTAAGTGCTTCGAAACAAGGCTTTTCATCATCGTGCACCCAAGATGGATACTTTTCATCGCTGTTGTCATTTGTGTCGGTTCCCTCTTCTGATTCTTCAAGTTCAACATGTTGCAGTTTAGGAGGATCCTACCGAAGGCTTCATGATTATTCTTCACATAATGCATGTTTTCTAGGGTTGATGCTTTAATTGAAAAGATACAATGAAAATCAACCTGGTGCATGTTGTCCACCAAATTGTGGCGAAAACAATGAGTTCTTCTCTGAATTCTGTAATGGTTAGGGATGGCAACGGGCGGGCGATGCACGGAGTACTCCCGCCTCCCGCCCGCCCCAGATTTCCGCCCCCGTCCCTATTCCTCGCCCGGGAGTTTTCTCCCCATCCCCGCCCCACAGATCTCACGGGTCCCACTGGGACCCCGCAAATTTTAAAAAGTAAAAATCAAAACTCAATAAAATTGAAAAAAAAAAATATAAAAGTCAAAAGGCCTTAATATAAAAGTCAGAAATATAACATGTTCAATAGGTCAAACATAATATTTAATAAACATGAAAAAGTTTCAAAATTACAATATCAAAATGAATTTTTCATGTCTAATCCAACATGTTAAGTCATTATAATCATTCCAAATGTCTATATCATGCTTCAAAATGTCGATGTCCCACTTTCCGCTACCTACAAAATTAACATATAATCATCATATCTTCATAAAAATATTATAAAGAAATTATTAAGTAATCAAATAGTATATCCATCACCTCCTCACTATCTCCATCCATATCCTCACCAACGGATTCAAGTAGATGCATTATACTTGATGAAGAACCACCTAACAAATAAAGAACCAAATTTTCTTTTAAAGAAGTTATTTATGAAAAAAAATAAAGAGGCGAATTCAAAATAAATATATTACCTTGCATTTCACTGCGCATCCAATCTTGGGTACACATCAAAGCCTCCAAAGTGTCTTCATTCAACCTACTACGATGTGAACTTAAAACACGACCACTGGTACTAAAGGCGGACTCTGAAGCAACTGTAGAGATAGGAATAGCTAAAAAGTCTCTTGCAATTTTTTGCAAAGTTGGGTATTTCAATCCATTTTGTTTCCACCAACCCAATATGTCAAAATTTTCTACATTTGATTCATCAAGCAAGACAGGCTCTTCTAAGTAGTAATTAAATTCTGACTTCACAGTAAGAGTTGAAACATTTTCTTTCACATATTTGACATAACCACACTGCCAAGTTTGAGCATACGGAACATTTGTCAATGTTGAAGAACTAGAATCACTACCAGCAGGAATAACACTCTTATCCTTTGTTTGATATTCATCAACCAAATCTTGACATAGTGTCTTCACTCTTTCCAATTCCTCGGGAGCATCATCTCCATACATAAGAGGGAAGAAATAATTCAACAATGTCATTTTATACCTAGGATCCAAAACAACCCCTACTGCCATCACTCCATTTATCACACCCCAGTACTTGTCAAACTTCAATATCATATCTGTAGCCATTTTTTTTATGGTATCACTACAAGAAGTTTGCCAACTTCTTAAAGCCAATCTTATTTCACAAACTTTTGGAAAATAAATATTTGATGTTGGATACTTAGTACCCGAGAACAACTCAGTGACCTGAAAAAATATTTTCAACTTATCACAAATTTCACTTGCCATTTTCCAATCTACTTCACTTGGCAAACATTTATATAGAGAATCACGTAACCCTAAACGTTTAAAAACATCTTGGTAAGGTAATGCGGAAGCAAGCATTAAATAAGTAGAGTTCCATCTAGTTCTACAATCAGGTGCAAGCTTCTTTCCATAAGTCATGTTCAACTGATTACAAGTATCTCTAAATTTCTCCTCCTCTTGATTGTTGCAACCCAAAAACCAACACTGTCCCTAATATTTTCAATAGATTTACTAATTGTTGACAAGCCATCTTTTACTATTAAATTCAATATATGAGCACAACAACGCATATGAAATAATTCCCCATTTAAAACAAATGAAGAAGATGGCATCTTAGCAAACAAAAGACCAACCACCGCATCATTAGTATTACAATTATCAACCGTTAATGTTGACAACTTTCTATCCATATTCCAATCCAACAAACATTCTACCAAAACATCACAAATAACCTCAGCAGTATGTGGTGTAGGCACATAAATGAACCTAAAACAAATAATAAATATCACATATAAGCATCAATCATAACATTTACATAGCACATATTCACAACAAAGTAGTTAAGTTGAACTTACCTAACGATCTGATTTTGCAAAATCCAATTATCATCAATGTAATGAGCTGTAACAGACATGTATCCTTTATTTTGATTGCTAGAAGTCCACATATCAGTAGTTATCGCAATGCGACTACTATTATTTGCAAGTAGCTTCATTTGCTTTAACCTCTCACTTTGATATAACTTCATTATATCACTCTTGACTGTATTGCGAGTAACTATTTTGAACAGAGGTTGAAGAGCATGGCTGTACCTTCTAAAACCAATATGGTCAACCATCATGAGGGGATATTCATGCAATATAATCATCCTCGCAAGTTCCCTCCTACCAACTTCTTGATTAAAAGTATAGTTGCCAACTACAAGTGATTCTGGTCTATTTCCCGAGGAACATGCCGCTTGTTCCATAACCTTTATCACAGATTGCCTTGGACCCCTCACAGTGCGAAGTTTACATGTCCTAATGTGGTCATGTAAATGCTTAGTGCCTTGTTTAGTATCACCACCAAGTTTCTTGTCACAATACTTGCATATTGCCTTCCACTTATCATCTATCTTCTGTCTTTTAAAATGCTTCCAAGCCTCTGAAGTTAACCCTCTTTTGTTAGGACTCCGCTCCTCTTGTTGATCTTGGTTTTCCATATTTATTTCATTTATAGGTGCTTCAACTTCTTGTGTCACTCCCATGGAATTTAATTGAGGCGTGGCTGGAACTTCAGTGTTTTCCACAGGACTATTAGATGCAATACCTTCAACCATTTTTAGACAAGCTCCTACATGCAAATAAAATTGACAGAAAAATAAACTTTCGCATGAACTGTACATGAACTTGAAAGCAAACAGAAATGGAAAATAAAGAACAACAACAGGAAAATAAGCATGAACTGTACAGAAAAATTGACAAATAAA
The DNA here is from genome assembly GCA_037113605.1 of Calophaca sinica. Taxonomy (NCBI): domain Eukaryota; kingdom Viridiplantae; phylum Streptophyta; class Magnoliopsida; order Fabales; family Fabaceae; genus Calophaca; species Calophaca sinica. The sequence continues at coordinate 22,399,521 of CM073733.1, forward strand.
ATTGAAAGCAAACAGAAAAGGAAAAAAAATCAACACTGTACATGAACTTTCACAAGAAAATAAGAACAACAACAACAATTTTAAAGGTAAGGCACGCAGTAACAACAACAGAGGCAAACTGGAAAATAACAACAATTTTAAAGGTACAAGAACAACAACAAAGAAAGCAAACAGAAAGGGAAACAAGATATCTGACACAGACGCAGGAAGAAGCAAACAGAAAAATTGACAAATAAAATTGAAAGCAAACAGACGCAGGAAGAAGCAAGAACAGACGCAGGAAGAAGCAAGAAATCTGACACAGGAAGAAGCAAAAATCGAACCTAACAGACGCGGAGGCGCAGGAAGAAGCAGATAGTAGCAGCGACGGGGAGGGCGGGAAGACGCAGCAGTAGCGGCGTTAACTTTGGAACAGAATCGCGAGACGGCGAGAACAGAGCAGAATCGCGAGGACGGCGAGAGGGAGGAGGAGAAGATGCACCAATAGATACAGGGACGAGAAGACGCAGGCACGCAAAGAAAGCATCAAGAACGATCGCCAAAGAGCTCAACCGCCGCTCATGGTTTCTTTTTTTAGGTTTTCTGATTGTGAGCAAAACGCATCCGGGAGGGAGGAAGAAAATCTTAGGGGGTTTTGAAAATAAAGGGTAAAATGACCAAAAGGCCAACGCTTTATAATATAACTTCAGTGTATATATATTTCTATTTTCTAGGGTTAATTAAGTAATATGCTCTGGCGGGGACCATGGCGTGGGGCATGATCCAGTCCCCGCCCCCGATTATTTGCGGGGGATTTTCTCCCCATCCAGTCCCCACGGGAAAAATTCCACTTGGGGGCCCATTCGAGCGGTCCCGCGAGATCCCCACACACAGGTGGAAATTGCCATCCCTAGTAATGGTGTCATGAAAATATGTCCTTGGTTTTCCTCCTCGCTGAAGAAATTTGTCTAGAGATGATGGGAAAATCAGGTACATATTTTCATGGCACCATTATAGAATCCAGAGAAGAACTCATTGTTTCCGCCATCATCTGGTGGATAAAATGCATCATGTTGCTCTTCATTGTATGTTTTCAACTAACGGATCAACCCTAGAAACCTTGCATTATGTGGAGAAGAATCTTGAAGCCTTGTGAGGTTCCGTCTCTAAAGCTGCGACATGTTGAACTTGAAGAATCAGTAGAGGGAACTGACCAAATGACAACAGCGATGACGAGTGTCCATCTTGGGTGCATGATGATGAAAAGACTAGTTTCGAAGCACTTAGAAGAAAGTCTACATAGTTTTAATTGGCGCAAATGACATTGATTTTTTTATTTATGTGTAAACAATGAAGTAATGTAATAATATATATGTCATTGCTTTTTTATTTATGTATAAAATTGACTGCTAATTAAATTAGATTGGCGTTTGAATCAAGTTCAAATTTGATGTCATTACTTTGGTGCCAATCTAGCTTGTGAAATTAATTTGCTGCATTATTGTCATTTTAGAAGGTGTCTGGCCGGGAATGGATGGAAACACAATTGTTAAAAAAAAAAATGCACCTTTTACTCCTGTTATTTACAAAACCGGTGTAAAACGTTATATTTTACACCGGATATCTAAATAACCGGTGTAAAAGGTCAGAGTCAAATTTTCCACAAAATATATATATATATATATATAACCTGTGTAAAACATTGACGTTTTATGCTGGTTATATACCCCAACTTACAACAATGGTAGCTCTTACACCGGCACAAAAACCGATATAAAATATCGATTTTAACTGATGTTAAAACCCTTTTCTACACTAGTGACTCTTTTTTGTGATCACTTGGTCATGTAGAATTAGATCTTCGTAAGCACCGAGAATGCAAAGACGCCTTCCTCCACCGCTCACGATCCTTACTCAAGATATGGGCCCAAAGCAGAGATAACCCACTTATTCAGGGCTCCTGAAAAGCGACCACCCCAGAAACTCTCTCTTGTTTTCTTGATTTTCACCTTTTTGCCATGCATTGGTTTTTTGGTTGGGGTAAGTGATACACCCTGCAGATAACCAGAGTGATCGATATGCACTCTTCGAGCGAGTGTCGGCTCCAGAAATAAGGATTCAGGGAGAATAAGAGGGTTCAGAGAGAATGAAGAGAATTTTCAGGGAGAATAAGAATTCTATTGTACTCATAATAATGCAAAATAGGTCTTTACTTGCCTATATAACAACCTAAATGGGCTGAGCCCAATCAACAAAACAACTTAAAAGAATTTAAACAGCTAAATAGCAAAATACCAATAAAACAGTACCACACCAATCATGATTGACTCAGCAACATTGACACCTGATGATCCTATTTCTTAGCAGATAAAATCTTTCATCCAAAGGGGTTTGTTGGGCTTGCGCTTTCCAAGTGTGTCCCTTTGATTTTGTGCTTCTGCTGGCTCATTAGGCCCCTCCTCAATGCTCTCTTCCTCTGTTACTTCAGGGGTCGTATCACTCCCCTCTCCTTCTAAAACCACCTTGTCCTCAAGGTGGAAGTGTGGGTAAGCTTCTTTAAAGGCGACCAGGTCCTCCCATGAAGCTTCCTCTGGTGGGCAACCGAGCCATTGGATCAAAACCTGAACACGAGGCTGTCCACGAACCAGCACCGTACGCGTTGCATAGATGGCAGCAGGAGTTTCAATTGGTTGATTCTCATGACAGGATAAAGGTAAGTCTCGAGGAGGAGGCATATGTGTCCCCTTGAAAGGCTTGAGAGCTGATATATGAAAAACTGGGTGAATACGACTGCCTTCCGGCAATTGAAGACGATAAGCTACCTGCCCAATACGCTCTGTCACAGGGAAAGGTCCATAAAACCTTTTGCTCAGCTTGTGGTGACGGTTTTGGGTGACCGAGAGCTGCCTGTAAGGTTGGAGTCGCACTAAGACCAAATCACCCACTTCCAATTGTAGATCACGACGATGGGCATTACTCTTCTGGGTCATGCGATGCTGGGCTGCCAACAGATTAGTCTTAAGAGTATGCAGCAACTCTGCGCGGGACGTGAGGTCCTCATCCAAAGCTTGGATTGAAGTAGAGCCCCTGGTGTACAAGGGAATAGTTGGAGGAGTACGGCCATAGAGAGCTTGGAAGGGGGACATCTTCAACCCACTGTGGTAGCTGGTGTTATAGTGAAATTCTGCCCAACCCAAAAGAGAAACCCAAGATGAAGGTTTATGTTGAGTGAAGGCACGCAAGTACTGTTCTAGCCCCCTGTTAACAACCTCAGATTGGCCATCCGTTTGAGGGTGGTAAGCACTACTCATAGCCAGCTTTGTACCGCTCAATTCAAACAATTTCCGCCAAAAGGAGCTGACAAAAACAGGGTCACGATCCGACACAATAGAGCGAGGAAACCCATGGTGACGAACTACTATGTCAACAAACAATTCTGCGACTTTGGCGGCCGTGAAGGCAGTGGGGAGAGCACCAAAATGAGCGGATTTAGACAAGCGATCCACAACCACCATAATCACTTTGTGAGGCCATGGGAGGAGGAAGGCTGTGATAAAATCCATAGTAATATCCTCCCACAGTTTTAATTGGGAGTGGTGTAAAAGACCGGCAGCACTTGGGTGGAATCTTGTGTTCTTGACACGTCAAGCAGCAAGAACATAGCTTTCAGCGATTGGCGCATCCGGTGGCCAATAGAAGTTAGCGACTAAGCGGACCAGGGTACGCTTTACTCGCGTGGCGCCACTAGGCGTGTCATGGAACTCACCGATTAGTTAGGAACACAGGCGAGTTCGAACTAACCACATGCGGCCCTTATATAATACCAAGCCTTGTGTGATGGAGTATGGAAAGGTAAGAGTCCCTGCTGGAATTTAGTATGGAAAGCCATGAGAAATGGGTCGTAGCATTTTCTTGAAGCGATTCTTTGAATAATACCAAAGGAGGGACCAGAAACCAAGGCCAAAAAACTAGGGTGAGTATCGGGGTTGTCCTGGGGTCACTCTGCCGGAACTCGGGATAAAGCATCCGCCACTCTATTAGAAGCTCCCGTTTTATATTCAATGTGAAATTGAAAACCCAACAGTTGCGACGTATGCTTGCGATCTGGTGTCCGAACAACCTCGCTGTAGAAGCTCCTTATACTCTTATGGTCGGTCACGAATGACAAAGAAATGCCCCAAAAGATATTGGCGCCATTTAAGCCGCCTCGGTAATGGCGTGCAATTCCTTGAGGTAAGCAGAAGATCCCTGCATCTTTGGTCCCAATTTCTTGCTGAAGAAGGCAATAGGGTGATTTTTCTGCATAAGGACAGCACCAATCCCAACATTAGAAGCATCGGTTTCAATGACAAACTCCTCGTTGAAGTCAGGAAGACGCAAAACAGGGGCTGCCATCATGGCCTGTTTAAGGGCGTCGAAGGCATGAGAAACCTCAGAAGACCATGCAAAAGCATCATGGCGGAGGAGATCAGTCAACGGAGCAGCAATACTAGCATAATGAGCAATGAAGCGGCGGTAGTAGCCTGTAAGACCCAAAAAACCACGCAGCTGCTTGACTATCTTCGGAGCAGGCCAGTTGAGCATGGCGACCAACTTGCTAGGATCCGCATGGACTCCCGTGGCAGAGACTATGTGACCCAAATATTCAATCGATTCCTGACAGAAAAAACTTCCGGCGGCTTGACAAAGAAACAGTTATTCAACAAGCAACTTAAAACCAAATCCAAATGAACCAAGTGATCATTCAAGGAGTGCATCAGAATCAAAATGTCATCAAAAAAACAATGACAAACCTCCTTAAGTAAGGGAAAACGGTGATTCATGGTGGCTTGGAATGTCGACGGCGCAGATTGGTGAGCCGAATGGCATGACTAAGAATTCAAAATGGCCTTCATGAGTGCGAAGCGGTCTTATACGTGTCGCGGGTGAACCCGAATCTGGTGATACCGCTCAAGGTCCAGCCTATCAAAATCGTGGCCCCACCCAATTCATCCGTAAGCTCATCGATCGTTGGAATGGGAAATTTATCCTTAGCGTGGCGTGATTCAATGCTCGGTAATCAACGCAAAACGCCACGAGCCGTCTTTTTCGAACTAGCAACACCGAGAGGAAAAAGGTGTGATCGGGAACAATGATCCCGTGGTCAAGCATTTCCGGATCAATTTCTCCATTTCCGCTTTCGAAAATGAGGGTAACGATAAGTCGCACATTGACCGGTTTAGTTCCCTCAACCAAATGAATGCGATGATCCACTGTGCGATGTGGTGGCAGGCCCGTAGGTATTTGGAACACTTCCTGAAATCGAAGAAGGATTTCGGTAGCAGAAGGAGGAAGGTCCTGTGGAAATTCCAGAGAAGAAGCACTCATCACAGGCACATCAGCAACACAACTGGAGATAGTGAAAATACCGGCAATCGCATCACTGTGAACTAAGGCTTGCAATTGGTGCAGAGACATGGGTTGTTTGGCTAAGGTGGAGTCACCCTGTATGATCACCATATTGCCTTCCCATTCAAACTCCATTGTCAACGCAGAGTAATCGTGGGCCACTCTACCAAGTGATTGCAACCAAGGAAACCCCAAAACAACATCTGGTCCTTCGATGTCCAAGACAAATAAATCCAAAGGAAAGGTAATACCTTGAAGAAGCAGAGGTGTTGACTTGCAACAATACTGACACACTAAGGAGGTACCACATCCAGTGGCGACCCTAAATTGCGGAACAGATGATACCGCGAGACCCAAGCGTTCCACCAATGCTGGTTTGATGAAATTGTGGGTGCTTCCACTATCAATGAGAATGTGAAACTGATGAGAGTTGAAGGACCCAGACACACGTAGGGAGCGGCCTTGAAGTTGGCTAGACAAGGCGTGCAAGCTGGAGATGTCGCCGGCGACATCCACGGTCGGAGATTCCTCCCCCTCTGGTGTTCGATCCTCGTCATCCTCATCGGTTCCCAGGAGAAGCAGAAACTTGCTGCGATAACGATGAGATGGATTCCACTTCTCATCGCAGTTATAGCACAAACCTTTCGCTTGCTTGTCACGGATTTCGCCGGGAGAGAAACGGCGCACCGGTAGGGAGGATTTGTGGCCGAAGTTTGTCGGCGTAGGGAGAAGAGGCGGAAGCTGTGATGGGTTTGTCTTAGGGTTCGCTGTTTGGGTGGGTTGGGTGTTGGTTTCGTAGTGTTTGGTTGGGTCTTTGTGGTGTAGGTCGGGTTAGGGAAAGCTGGGGGTCCAGGCCCACGAGACCATGATTTTGTTGGGCCGTTCGTATCCTCAAGACGGGCCTCGTATGCCCGCGCCATGGCAAATGCCTCCATGAGCGTGGTCGGGCGGTGGAACTGGAGGTCTCGGCGGAGCGGGCGCCGGAGGCCGGGAATGAGGAAACTGATGTGCAATGGTTGTAAATTCCCGCACTTGTTGAGGAGATCCTCGAATTGAGCTTGAAACTCAGCAACCGAACCAGTTTGGGACAGCTTGGAGAGGTCACCCTCCACATCTTCATACGCCGAGGGGCCAAAGCGGTGATTCACCGCCACCAAAAACGCCGACCACGATGGCAACAAGTTATTACGCATCGCCCACTGAAACCACGCTGCCGCACGGCCTTCCAAGTGGAAGGAAACAATCTGCAAACGGGCGTTTTCCGGTGTGCTATGGAAATTAAAGAACGCCTCAATCTGGAAGAGCCAATCGGTTGGGTTGGAGCCATCGAACCTGGGAACATTCAGCTTCAAGGAACGTGACACTGGCATGGTGGAGAGAGTGTCATCGTGCGGTTTCGTTGAGTGGATGGTAGCTAACTTGGCTTCGACGGAAAGGAGGTGTTGATGTAAGGTGTCATTTATCGTATCAGAATGGGAATCAAGGGAAGATTGCAGGACAGTTTGAAGCGAATCCAACTGTGCATCGAGCTTGGACTGAAGGGTTGACATGATATCGGACAGATCCATAGAGAACACTCTCAATGAAAGCACCAATGATACACCCTGCAAATAACCAGAGTGATCGATATACACTCTTCGAGCGAGTGTCGGCTCCAGAAATAAGGATTCAAGGAGAATAAGAGGGTTCAGAGAGAATGAAGAGAATTTTCAGGGAGAATAAGAATTCTATTGTACTCATAATAATGCAAAATAGGTCTTTACTTGCCTATATAACAACCTAAATGGGCTGAGCCCAATCAACAAAACAACTTAAAAGAATTTAAACAGCTAAATAGCAAAATACCAATAAAACAGTACCACACCAATCATGATTGACTCAGCAACATTGACACCTGATGATCCTATTTCTTAGCAGATAAAATCTTTCATCCAAAGGGGTTTGTTGGGCTTGCGCTTTCCAAGTGTGTCCCTTTGATTTTGTGCTTCTGCTGGCTCATTAGGCCCCTCCTCAGTGCTCTCTTCCTCTGTTACTTCAGGGGTCGTATCAGTAAGTCGTGTTATAGTCCTCCCTAGAAAGTGGCACACACACAGTTTGATGCCTTTAAGATAAAAGGCAATGGATGTAAAGGAAACAATAAAAAAGCGGAAAGAGAGTTCAATAAAGTTATCTAGAAATGTTAAATTATTTTTATTATAACTTCACTTTTATGACTGATCTTTTTTAGTTAACAAATATTCAAATTTTATTGTAAAAAACATTTGAATGAGTTGTTAGAATAATATACGAAGAAAAATATGAAATAATATTTAGTTTTCCCTTTTAGCAATTTAGCATTTCCATTTCTTTTCTCTAATTAGTTATTAGAATAATATATAAGCATTGTATGATCTCATGATTGGTATCAATGAAGAAAAATATGAAATAGTGTTTAGTTTTCCCTTTTAGCAATTTAGCATTTCTATTTCTTTTCTCTAATTAGTTTTTAGAATATTTAGATCCTATCAGAGACCGTGACGTGATGGTCGGCGTAGCTTCTTTATTTTTCCTTTCTTTTTAAACACCTTATGCTTTCATAGTCCATATCCTGTGTTCTCTACCTACACGTAATCAGTATATATATGATAAAATGTTTTAGGAGTTGTTGTAATTGTGTTTTAAGGGTTATTAATTACTATCTACAAGTTTCATTTAGAGGTTGAAGATTTTTTGGTCTGTGGATGTAGATTTATTTGGCTTGGGCCACTTTATGAACGATCTTGCCAAGTGTTTTGTTATAAGCAGTGTCTTTTCGGTTGTTTTTAGCTGGTTATGATGAAGTATGTTTTAAGAATTAAAGAATTCATAACGAAATACGATCATGGTTGGCGTACTAATTTTTCTCGTAGACTACATCATGAGTTTTCAAGCAGTTTATGCATTTAGACATGGTTTCCCAGTCAAATATGCGATTAGACAAGGATAATGAGTTCAGCCAGCTGGTCATTTTTCTTTTTCTTTCGTTTTCAAAAATGTTAAGTTTCGATTGCAAGAACGTGTATTGGAGATAAGCATGGGGAGAAATCAGCCTTCGAGAATTCGAAACTATACGCTTGACGGTTTGAGAAAGGAAAAAAACCAAATTGAACCGAACTGTTCTGTAAAAAAAAAAGGTTCAAAGAACCAAACTGAACTGGGATTTTTTTACAAAAAACCAAACTAAACTGATTTTCTATTCAGTGAACTGGCTATTATGTTGTGAACTGGCTTCTAACGATGCTGCTGGTTGTGAATGTGAAGATGGGCGTCTGGATTCGGCACACGATAGCGTCGAGAGCTGTTGGAGTCTGACATTGAATATTGATATGACTTGAATGATGATTATAAGTTAGCAACAACCTTTCACCCTATAAACCAAGGGTTGAGTTAGACCCAATTTTTTATGCTCGACTTCGGTCCAGTTTATAGTGGAGTTCGGTTCACTAAAATATCAGTTACAATGCACGTTATTCAAGTCCTGACCAAATTACCAAACACCCATTTTCACCCACTTCTATAGCGCCAATGAAAAGCAGAATTCCAAAGCGGAAGAAAAATGTTAAAATAAAAAAATAAGTATATGATAATGTTAAAAAACTAATTCATTAACCATCATACTTCCTCAAATTCCTCCAACAATTACAGGAAGAAAATGTTGAAGCGTCCAAAATTTCATAAATCCAAATGAGACAGATGATTTTTAATTCACAGTTATAAATACTTTATATTTGACCATTTTCGTGTATTATAAATACCTCTTTACATAAATATTTATAAATTTAAAATAAAGTAAAATATAGACTTAAAATATACAAAAATATCTATAAGTAATATAAACTAAATATAAGGGGGTATTTATATTATAAGTTATATAATACGTAAATGTATACGTAAAATATAAACTTAAAGCTTATATTTATATTATAAGTTATATAATTATATAATAATGTATATGTAATAATAACTAGATATTATTTGTAATTATAACTTTTTCTTACAACCTTTGTATTAATTATAAGTAACTTATAATATTGTATAATATCAGAGATACACTTAAAAAGTTAAAACTACTGTTGGGTTGCTTCACGGATTGCTTCATGGCTTCACTTCGTACATTGGAGAATATATTCGCATGGGAAAGGCACAAACGGATATATTCGCTGGCAGAGGATTCATATGAAAGACAAAGAAGCTCGCAAAGATTTGCAGACGCACAGAAATCATAAGCTCACAGAGATTTCATAACACGACCCATGACTTGCAAAGATTCGTGTGCATGCATGGCTACTGTGCTTGAAGGGACGCGTGATGGCGATGAGCTTGAGCTGGACACATGATGATGACTAATGAACCCTGCACTCGTTACTCCTTTAACTCTTTGTTGTCCGTTGGTTTACCACTTGAGCTACCTAGCCTGGACCAGCTGGGACTCAGACATAGTGATGCCTTGGTTGAATCAGTTTCACACTTTCCAGTGTTGCTGGATCTTTCTTTTCCTTTTAATGCTATCATAGGCCAAGAGGGGTTGAGGAAGTAGTGCTGTTTAGCAATGCACTACTCTATTACGTGCCTTTGGAGTGGGCCGTATTTGTTAATATCCCAATTCATTGGGTTATGGGCTAGAGGGCCCATTTCTTTCTTACCTTAGCAACTTTTTTCCACTTTCTAATATTTTTAAGAAAAAAATATAAATTGTAATTTAAATATTCCTGGTTATAGTTACTAGGAAAACTTGCAGACGAGGATCATCATTTATGCGGATCAAAAATTCAAGATATTTATGCATATTCCGTAAAAAAAAAAGATATTTATGCATATGACTTAATGCTAATTTATTTTAGTTGTTTGATTTGATTGAATATACAGTGAATTGTTCTTTTCCTTTTTTTTTTCTTCTTTTCAATGTAGCTAATTTGTTATATGATTAGAAATTTATTGATGAATTTTCTAGGACACTAATTAATAAATTGAAATTGAAATTATTAAATAAAAATGTTTTGATATTTTGATGTATCAAAAAGTGTTTAAAAATGCCGTTATACCTAACTGCCACTAATTTCTTCTTCTGAGTCATCAAAATAGATATGTTTAGCACCATCCTCACTGTCGTACTCCTCATTATCATTGTACCTCTCTTCAGCAGCCCCATGCTCATTAGCAGGCCCATGCTCAACAGCATGCCTCTTTTCAACAGCCCCAAATTCATTATCTAGCCCATACCCCTCGCCTTGCACACCCCCTTCAGTATGTCCCTTTTCAGTAGGCCCAAATTCCTTACTTGGCCTGGACACCTCACCTTCCATACCATCATCTTCATCAGACCCAATAATCCTACAAGACCTTTCAGTAGGCCCAAATTCCTCACCATGCACACGCCCTTCACGCTCCTGCTCCTGTGGGCCATTGTTATCAATAATTACAGCATGCCCATTATCATGAGGCCCACTATTCTTTTCTGGCCTACTTGCTTCAAGCTCTACAATTATCTCAGGCTGTGACAATGGGTGCAACACAAACAGATGCACATTGCTATGGACCCTTGCTATGTTGATCATCTCCAGGGCACCTTTATCATCACTAAACATCTTCAGCCCATCTCTAGGGCAATTGTACCACATGCTAATGACCTCTGGGTATCCCATCTCCTTCAATATATCAAGCACCTCAAAGTAGGACCACTTATATGGATCACAACTCCAAGTTGAGACTTGACCATTGAAATCTGACATTAATTGTACCCAATGGTTCAATGTTGTCAAAGTCTCCTCCATGGTGCAATACATCACTAAACATCTTCAGCCCATCTCTAGGGTAATTGTACCACATACTAATGACCTCTGGGTGTCCCATCTCCTTCAATATGTCAAGCACCTCAAAGTAGGACCACCTATCTGAATCACAACTCCAAGTTGAGACTTGACCATTGAAATCTGACATTAATTGTACCCAATGGTTCAATGTTGCCAAAGTCTCCTCCATGGTGCAATACACACTCAAAATATCCCTCCATGGGAACACAAACAAATCCCACATACAATCAAATAAACCAAAAAAAGAACACAAACAAACAGACAAAAAAATCCCAAAACAAACACCAAAACCCAAAAGAAAACCCAAAAATGATAAACAACCCACAATAAACAAAATCTAACATGATTTGAAAAAACACATACGCTAAACCCAAACCAAAAAACAAAATAACTAAACGAAAACTCAGAAACCCAGTAAACCGAGAAAAGCTCAAACCCATAAACCCAGAAAAAATAAAAACGATTTCCAACCAAAATGCAAGAAACAAGTAATGGAATCAGTGTCTATACCTTCAATAGATGACTTGAAGCATTTGATTTTCTTCAATCCTTAAGCCCTAATTCGTCCGGTTCGTTTACATCTTTTCCTTGCCTCTGCTCGTCGTTTTGTTTAGGGTTTCTTCTTCTGGGTTTGATGAAGATGTATTCTTCATTTTGAAGAACAATCCTCTACCCACGTCACCCGTCCATTCACTAATATTTGCCAAATCACACTAAAGATTTGCCACCTAGACAAATCGTTGGCCGCATAATATACAGCAAACGACGTTATATAGGTCTGTTACGGAAAAGACGAACATGCTATAACTTTTGAAACGTAAAGTACTAAAATGAAACTTTTAATACATAGGGGACCAAAATAAAACCTAAAATAAACTTAAGGGACCAAAATCATAATTTAGCCAAATTAAAATTAAAATTAACTATAAGTTACAAAGATTATTACATATAAATTTTATTCAGGTTTATAGTATAAATAACCTTATAATAAGACAACTTTCTTTTATCCCATACTTCTTTTATTTTTTATAATCATAAGCAAGTGTTCATTACTCGATTATATTTCCTCAATACTAATTTTTGTTTTTTTTCGATAAATGATAAAATATATTCATAGGTATTTTCGTTTGTTAAATTATATCTAAGAAGCAAAGTCTTTCCCGGTCACAGGTTATAATTTCTTAAAATAAAATTTTTAAATATGCTTACACACCGAAAAAAGTGAAAGTTCACAAAATATTAAAAAAAATCTTATAAATTTAACAAGGGTTAAAGAATTATATGCGTAATTGTCTTATAAAAAAAAATGGTGTATCCTGGAACCAAAAATAAATTTTGAGCACCAAAATTGTTAGTATTTTCTTTCTTTTTTCTTCCTTTCTGATAATATATAGAAGTTTAAGGAAAAATAATGTTTTCTCATTCTTTTTTTTTTATAATAGAAGTTTAAGGAAAAAGAAGGTTTTCTCATTTTTTTTTAATAATAGAGGAGAAGGTTTTCTCATTCTAAAATTAACTAAAGTGCATGTCAATCTATATAAGAACGAAACTAGTAAACCACATATATATGTTAGTTGATAATTCAATCTCATATGTGATGGGGTGAACCACATCTTGTCCCCGTCTCTACCTTGCCTTGGCCATCAATGGCCACGCCACCATACCCAGATTTGCGACCCATGATTCCTCTGCGTTTTCAGCAAACATCGTATTTTTTATACGAAGCTCCACGAATTTGGTTCTCTCTCTGATCTGTGCGACTCTGCCTCTCCTTCATCGTTTCTTCTCTTGCAAAAAAACTAATTTCTGAAAACCCTAATTTCTGCCACAGCACCAGAATCCTCCAATCTTGAATTCACTTGAAGCTGGGGTGAATTCCCATCCTCCGGTCTTGATTCTGCATGTGGCCGAGGTGAATTCCTATCCTCCGTTCTTGAAATCACTTGTGGCGGAGCTGAATTCTGGTCCTCCAATTGTTGCTAGGGTTGATCCCCAAGAGTTCGACCTTCATCTTGGTCTTCATTCTTCTTCACCTCTCCTAGAATGTGTTGAATGCTCTCTGCCTCCTTTTGGTTCTGTTTATCAGTCTGTGAAGTTTCTCTTTGATTTTTTGATCTTGATTCTTTGTTTATTTCTGAAACCTTTCTGATATTTTGATTTCTATTATTCTCTCTGCATCTTCTTTGTTCTATCGCGATGCCCTTTTCACTCTGTGTTGCAGTACCTTGATAGGTTTGCTGCAACATTTCCCAAGCCTCTTTAGCATTCTTGGCAGCACCAATAAGACCCAAACACTAATGATACTGATATACAACACACACCTACTATTCTATTAGATACACCCCATCACATATGAGATTGAATTATCAACTAACACTCCCCTTTAGTTCAATCACCCTAATTACACAAATTCTATTACACTAAATTGCATTTTTAAAAATGCACACAAAACTCACACATACAACACATATATGAATTACACAAGTAGAGAAATCTAATCTTGATGGCACCTATGTCCAAAACAAGACCTTCAAGATTGGAATTGATGTTATGGAACATAAGTGCTTGGCTACGGCTGCAAGTAGAGAGGAATGGATTTGGCATTACAGGTTTGGGCATCTGAATTTCAGGGACCTAAACCTATTGAGCAAACAAGAAGTAGTGAAAGGGCTTCCTTCAATTCCACTGCCAAAAGAAGTCTGTGAAGATTGTGTTCGAGCCAAGCAGCACAGGAACTCCTTCATTCAGCAAATACCAGTCAAGTCCAGGAGCAAACTTGAGCTGGTATACTCAGATGTGTGTGGCCCGATACAAGCAGATTGTCTTGGTGAAAATAGATACTTTATATCATTTGTTGATGATTATAGCAGAAAAATGTGGGCATACTTGATTAAGAAGAAAAATGAAGTATTTGAAGTGTTTAAGAAATTTAAAGCAATGGTGGAAAAACAAAGTGAGTTGTCAATCAAGAAACTAAGAACAGATCGAAAGAAGAGTATGTGTCGAATCAGTTTAGAGGTTTATGTGAAAAAGAAGGAATTGTTCATGAGATAACTCCACCTTACACTCCACAACACAATGGCACAGTGGAAAGAAGAAATCGAACCATCATGAATATGGCTAGAGGAATGTTAAGAGGGAAGAATTTGGCAAAGTTCTTATAGGGGGAAGCAGTGTCTACTGCAACATACATATTAAATAGATGTCCTACTAAAAGTTTAAAGGGAATGACACCTGAGGAGTGTTGGTCAAGAACCAAGCCAAATGTCAGCCATATGAAGGTGTTTAGCTCGGTTTGCTTTAGACATATACCTGATCAATTAAGAAAAAAACTGGATGATAAAGGAGAGCAGCTAGTTTTGGTGGGCTATCATGCTATTGGAGGGTATAGGCTACTTGATCCAGTGAGTAAGCAGATTGTGATTAGCAGAGATGTCATTGTTGATGAAGTAAAGAGTTGGGATTGTACTGCTGCAAAAGCCAAAGACTCTGTGAGCTTGCTGTTTGATGAAGATACAAGTACTGACCCTAATTCCCACAGTGTTGAAACTGAACAGAGAAGATCCCAGAGAACCAGAATGATGCCTCAAAGACTGCAAGAGTGTGAAATTGTGTCTAATGCTGCAGTGGACACTGATGGTGAGCTAGTTCATTTCACCTTATATTCTGAGGTAGAACCAGTGAGTGTTGATGAAGCTTTAAAGGATCCAAAATGGATTAGTGCTATGAAGGATGAACTGATGTCCATTGAAAAAAACCAGACATGGGAGCTAGTTGATCTGCCTCATGATAAAAGGGCAATAGGGGTGAAATGGGTTTACAAGCTCAAGCTAAATCCTAATGGTGATATAGTGAGACATAAGGCTAGATTGGTGGCCAAAGGCTTTCTGCAGAAGCATGGTATAGCTTTTGAAGAAGTATTTGCTCCTGTGGCTAGGATTGAGATAGTCTGAATGGTGGTGGCCCTTGCCAGTGCTAAAGGTTGGTCCTTGTTTCAAATGAATGTGAAGTCAGCATTTTTGAATGGACCTTTAGATGAGGAAGTGTATGTTGAGCAGCACCCCGGATTCATAATAAAGCAGCAGGAATAAAAAATGTTCAAGTTGAGAAAGGCCTTATATGGCCTAAAACAAGTTCCTGGAGCTTGGAATAAAAGAATTGATGGATTCTTAATCCAAGTTGGCTTCATTAAATGTGTGGCAGAACATGGAGTGTATTTGAAGCATTGTTCTAATGTTGGTTTGGTTATTGTGTGCTTATATGTGGATGATCTTTTGGTCACAGGTGATAATGTAAGTGAGATTGACAAATTCAAGAAGAAAATGATGAATGAGTTCGAGATGACAGATATAGGCATCTCACTTATTTCCTTGGCATTGAATTTCAAAGAACTGAAGAGGAATTGTTATGCATCAGTCCAAGTATGCCATGGAATTGTTGAAAAGATTTGATATGCTTAGTTGCAATTCAGTAGTGACACCTGCTGAAACTGGTCTGCAATTGTTCAAGGAAGGGACTGATGCAAAAGTGGATGCAACTCAGTATAGAAGAATGGTGGGGTCATTGAGATATCTATGCAATATCAGACTAGATTTATTGTTCAGTGTTGGATTGATAAGCAGATTCATGGAATGCCCGAGAGTGTCTCACTTACAAGCAGTTAAGAGAATACTAAGGTATGTGAAGGGGACCTTGGATTATGGAATTCTGTTTCCTAATCAAGGGACTCAAACTGAAGCTGAGATGCATGGATTCTCTGACTCCGACTGGTGTGGAGACATGAAAGACCGAAAGAGCACAGCAGTATTTGTCTTCTTTCTTGGCACAACACCAATCTCTTGGTGCTCAAGGAAGGAACCAGTTGTTGTTCTCTCTTTGATGTGGAACAACCTATGCTTAAGGAGCTAAAGATTCAAGACTTAGGCTTGGGAGGACCAATAACAAGAGGAAGGGCTAAAAGAATTAATGAACAAATCAAAGTACAAGTGGTTTACCTTCTTGATAAGAGTATTTGTGCTAAAGAGGTTTCTTATGATGTTAACCTCTTAGTAATGAATATAGTATAGTTCTTTTATTTGATTTGAGTTGCAATAGTCAAAACTATTTTAGTAGTTAATTGTTTGGACCATGGGCTTGTATTTTGGGCCATGTGTTTTGTTTTGTTTGGCCTTACATGGCCTAGTAGGAGGTGTTGCCTATATAAGGCCAAGTTGTATGACACTTGAGGAACCCTAACTTTGAATGAAAATTACATTTGGTGTGAGATTAGAGAAAGTTTCTCTTTGTGTTCTTCATTGATTCAACTTGGGTCTCATCAAGAGCTTCTTTACTCTTGTGGCGATTCTTCACTATGATCTTATCATTCTCTAAAGGAATGTGGTGATATTCTTCTCCATCTCTTATCTATTCTATTTGTTGTTTATTTTCCTTGTATTTGTTACTTTGATTCAAGAAGTCACTTGGTTAGATCCTTAATCTCATATGGATTCTTCAAGATCCATATCAAGTGGTATTCAGAGCCTTTACCAAGTGTCATTGTGCTCTTGAATCAAGCAAATTTCAACAAAAAAAATAAAATTACTGCAAGGCTCTGATTTTTTCTTTTTATTATTATTTTTTTCCTGCAAAATTGTTGTGTGGATCGTGAGTTGCGTGTCTCGTGATCAGAATCTATGAACTTGTGTGTGCGTCACTGTTGTGTTTCACCTGTTGGTGTGTGGTTCTAATTTCAAATTGCATGTGCGTCACTGTGCATCCTTTATAAACTTTCAATTGTGAATTTTTAATTGTGTATGAGGTTTATCATTCTGAATTGTTAACAGTGCGTTCACTATTCCAATTTTTTTGGTTCAGAATTGTTGTGGTCCAATCTTTGTGTTGCTGTCCCAATTTTTCGCTTCAGAATCTCTTTGTGCAGCGTTATTTGAATGCAAACTTTGGTCCAATCCTTGTGCATTCTTGTGTTGTTTGTTGCTTACAAGTATTGCAATATTTGTGGGAAGGTGTATTTTGATGATTATTAGCTGATTTGTGGTCCAAAATTACTGAAATTCGTGTGCAAATTTGCAGGAAAAAAAATGTACTGCACACATCTTTTTCACATAAATGTGCTTGATCTTTCATCTCATTTGTAAAATTTATTTTGATGTTATTTCTTCAATACTTACTCAAATCTGGATTTTCAAAAGCCTAAATTGATTAGAAAAATGAGAGGAATTCAAATGTGCAGAGAAAATTCTTAAAAAAGAAAGTGCTGTAAAAAAAAGAGTGATTTTGCACAAAAGCACTTATAGGAAAAGGCATTTTGCACAAAAAAAAAATCCAGAATTATTGAGTATGATACATCAATCATTTTTGCATCCTTGTTGCTTCTATTATGCATTGCAAGTTTGATTTTAGTATCTTACCTTCCACATATTTGGATCACTTAGTCATTTAATTCATTTTTTTTAGTTGTCTTGTTGATAATCTATTTGGTTGTGCTTTTTTTTTTTAGCTTCTCTTGCTTGTCTCTTAAATTCATTGGTTTTATCTTAGAGTCTCTCTTGTCTTTAATTGGCCTCTTGAATGATAACTTTCATATGTGTGTTTTGTCACATTTGCATAGAGGTTTACTACAAGCTTGATTGAGCCTTGTTTGATTCTTTTAAGAACTTGAAGAGTGACATTAGGGAGTGGAAAAAGGCTAGAGTGAATATTATAGAAAAAGCCTCATTGAGTGACATACACGAGTGACACTTTCTTTGGGTGAAACACTTAGTGAGTGGTGAGGTCCTTTTCATTTTTTTTGGGTGTACTTGTGATCTTGGAGTTTAGATATGGGTGACTCTCCATCTACTTCCCCAAGGACGGCTTCCCTTATTGGCCATATGACTAGAATGTTAGATGCTCAAACCAATATATTCAATGCTCAAGTCAATGAATTAATGGAGGAATTTTTGCATCAAAGGGATGCTAGATCCGAACATGGGAGGCATTCTAATGTTGGTGAGTATCATGATGAATCCGAAAGGGATGGTAGGTATGCAAATCATAGCCATAGGAGAAGGCATAAGGGACATGGAAGGCACCACAGGGATCATAGTGGTGATGGAAGAAGAGCACAGAAGGTATGATGATAAGTATGAAAGTGGCAAAATAAAATTTCCCTCATTTCATGGGAAAAGTGATCCAGATGCTTATTTAGATTGGGAACTTAAAATGGACCAATTATTTGAGGTTCATGATATTCATGAAGATAGAAGGGTGAAATTAGCTTCTTTTGAGTTTAAAGACTATGCTTTGCCTTGGTGGGACCAAAATGTAAAGGATAGGAGAAGGTGTGGTGCTAGAGAAGTGGATGATTGGGAAGATTCAAAAAGCATTTTGAGAAAAAGATATGTTCCCTCTCATTACCATAGGGAATTACACCAAAAGCTCCAAAAGTTAAAGCAAGGGTCCAAAAGTGTTGAAGATTATTACAAAGACTTTGAAACTTTAAGGATTAGACCCAATACAAAGGAGGATGAAAAAGCTACAATAGCTAGGCTCCTCAATGGCCAAAGCTATGAAATAAGCGATGTGGTGGAACTCCAACATTTTGTAGATATTGAGGAGCTTGTCCATCAAGCTTCTAAAGTGGAGCAACAAATTAAAAGAAAAGGCAACTACAAGAAATATTTCTCAAGCAAGGATAAGGATGCTTCACATTGGAAGGACAAGCACAAGAGGGAGGGCTTAAAGTCTCCCACGGCCGCCACTTCAAAGGAGGGAGGCAAGTCTTCTAACCCTTCTAAATCTACTTCTTCTGGTTCTTCATCCATCAAATGCTTTAAATGCTTGGGAAGAGATCACATAGCATCAATTTGCCTAAATAAAAAAAAACTATGATTGCTAGAGGCAAAGATGTTTATGAAACCGCTTCTTCATCACATTCTTCCCCTTCACAATCCTCTTCAAATTCTTCTTCAAGTGAGCAAGAGAGTGATTGTGAATTGGCTCCCCTTAAAGGAGATCTTCTCATGGTAAGAAGACTCCTAGGAGTCAAGGTAAAGGAGCATGATGATTCTCAAAGAGAAAATATTTTCCATATACGATGTTTAATTAATGGAAATATTTGCTCTTTGATCATTGATGGAGGTAGTTGTACAAATGTGGCTAGCTCTAGATTAGTCAATAAACTTGATATGAAAACAACTCTCCATCCTAAGCCATACAAATTGCAATGGCTTAATGAAAAAGAAGAACTCTTGGTTGACAAACAAGTCTTAGTTTCTTTTAACATAGGTAAATATCATGATGAAATTTTATGTGATGTCGTGCCTATGGAGGCGGGCCACCGATTGTTGGGTAGGCCATGGCAATTTGATCGTATGGTCATACATGATGGTAGAACCAATACTTTCACTTTTATGCATAAAAAGCATAAAGTGACTCTTTTGCCTCTTAGTCCCAAAGAAGTTTGTCATGATCAATTTGTTTTGAAACAAAAAAAAAGGATCAAGAGCAAAAAGAGGAAAAGGGGAAACCTATCTTGAATGTCCATAAATCAAGTAAAAAGGGTTCAATTCCTAAGGTTGAAAGTTTGTTCATTAGAGAGCATGCGGTTAGGAAAGCATTGTTAGCTAGACAACCTATGTATTTTCTTTATTACAATGATTTGTGTTTGTCTACTTCACATGATGCTTTGCCTAGTTCTTTGGATTGTCTTTTGAATGAGTTTGAAGATGTGTTCCCTAAGAATTTACCATTTGGCTTACCACCTTTAAGAGGCATTGAACATCAAATTGATCTCATGCCTAGTGCCTCTTTACCCAATAGGCCGCCATATAGGACTAATCTGGAACAAACTAAAGAGATTGAAAGACAAGTCCAAAAGCTTTTGTCAAATGGTTGGGTTAGAGAGAGTCTAAGCCCTTGTGCCATGCCGGTTATCTTAGTACCAAAGAAAGATGGCACTTAGCGCATGTGCACTGATTGTCGTGCCATTAATAACATCACAATTAAATATAGGCACCCAATACCTAGGCTTGATGATATGTTGGATGAGTTGTATGGGGCTATTGTCTTCTCTAAAATTGATTTAAAGAGTGGCTATAATCAAATAAGAATTAGAGAAGGAGATGAGTGGAAAACCGCTTTTAAGACTAAATTAAATGTGGTCTTTATGAGTGGTTAGTCATGCCATTTGGCTTGACCAATGCCCCTAGCACTTTCATGCGTTTAATGAATCATGTCTTGAGAAGCTTTATTGGAAAATTTATTGTGGTATATTTTGATGACATCCTCATATATAGTTTGAATATGCATGATCACATTGAGCATTTGAGGAGTGTCTTAGATGTTTTAAGAAGTGAAAAGTTGTATGGAAACTTAGAAAAATGCACTTTTTGTCAAAGTGAGGTTGTGTTTTTGGGTTTTGTAGCGAGTGCACAAGGAGTTAAAGTGGATGAGGAAAAGATTAAGGCCATCAAAGATTGGCCTACACCTAAGTGCATGAGTGAGGTAAGGAGTTTTCATGGTCTAGCTAGTTTTTATAGGCGATTTGTGCCTAATTTTAGCACTTTGGCCACTCCATTAAATGAAATTGTTAAAAAAAGATGTTGCATTTCATTGGGGAAAAGAGCAAGAAGAGGCCTTCAATGCTCTTAAACATAAACTGATGAATGCACCCATTTTAGCTTTTGCCAAAGTTTGCCAAAACATTTGTGATTGAGTGTGATGCATCTAATATTGGTATAGGGGCTGTCCTATTGCAAGAAGGCCACCCTATTGCCTATTTTAGTGCAAAATTGAGTGGAGCTATTTTAAACTACTCTACTTATGACAAAGAGTTGTACGCATTGGTTAGGGCATTACACACTTGGCAATACTATTTGCTTCCGAAAGAATTTGTGATCCATAGTGATCATGAATCTTTGAAGTACTTAAAAGGCCAAGGAAAACTCAATAAAAGGCATGCTAAGTGGATTGAGTTTTTGGAACAATTCCCTTATGTCATCAAGCATAAAAAGGGGAAAACAAATGTAGTGGCGGATGCCCTCTCAAGAAGGTATTCTCTAATCACTACTATTCAAATTAGGCTTCTTGGTTTTGACTATGTGAAAGAGTTGTATACCTTGGATGATGATTTTGCTTCTCTTTTTAATGATTGTGAATTAATGGCTCATGATTCTTTTTATAGACATAATGGGTATTTGTTTAAAGGAAACCGTTTGTGCATTCCTAAGTGTTCATTGCGTGAGTTGCTTGTTAGGGAGGTGCATGAAGGGGGGGTTGATGGGTCACTTTGTGGAACACAAGACACTTGAAATGTTGTATGAACATTTTTATTGGCCACATATGAAACATGATGTGCATTTGGTATGCTCTAGATTCACTGCATGTAGGAAGGCTAAGTCAAAAAGCATGCCTCATGGTTTATATACTCCTCTCCCAATTCCTTCCTTCCCTTGGGCTGATTTGTCTATGGACTTTGTGTTGGGACTTCCTAAGAATAAGCATGGTCGTGATTCAATCTTTGTGGTAGTTGATCGTTTTTCTAAAATGGCTCATTTTATTCCTTGCCACAAAGTTGATGATGCTTGTCACATTGCTAATTTGTTTTTCAAAGAGGTTATGAAATTGCATGGGATTCCTAAATCTATTGTATTGGATAAGGATTCTAAATTTTTAAGTCATTTTTGGAAAACATTATGGGCTAAGCTTGGCACCAAACTTCTTTTTTCCACCACTTGTCACCCTCAAACGGATGGACAAACCGAAGTGGTTAATAGAACTCTTGGTACTATGCTTAGAACTATTTTGCAAGCTAATTTGAAGGCATGGGAATAATGTTTACCATTTATAGAGTTTGCTTATAATAGAGTACCTCATGGCACCACTTCTCATTCACCATTTGAAGTTGCCTATGGGTTCAATTCTCTAACTCCTCTTGATTTGATTCCTTTGCCTATTAATGATGAGCTTTTGCATAAGGATGCCGAAGCTAAAGCACAATTTGTGCAAGATTTGCATGCCCAAGTGAAGGCAAACATTGAGAAGAAAGTTGAGCAATATGCCAAAAGTGCCAACAAGGGTACTCATGAGGACTCCACTAATGAAGATCTTAATTCGGGATCGAATTCTCTTCAAGAGGGAAGGAATGATGTGGAACAACCTATGCTTAAGGAGATGAAGATTCAAGACTTAGGCTTAGGAGGACCAATAACAAGAGGAAGGACTAAAAGAATTAATGAGCAAATCAAAGTACAAGTGGCTTACCTTCTTGATAAGAGTATTTGTGCTAATGAGATTTCTTATGATGTTAACCTCTTAGTAATAAATATAGTATAGTTCTTTTATTTGATTTGAGTTGCAATAGTCAAAACTATTTTAGTAGTTAATTGTTTGGACCATGAGCTTGTATTTTGGGCCATGTGTTTTGTTTTGTTTGGCCTTACATGGCCTAGTAGGAGGTGTTGCCTATATAAGGCCAAGTTGTATGACACTTGAGGAACCCTAACTTTGAATGAAATTTACATTTGGTGTGAGATTAGAGAAAGCTTCTCTTTTTGTTCTTCATTGAATTAACTTGGGTCTCATTAAGAGCTTCTTTA
Organism: Calophaca sinica; assembly: GCA_037113605.1. NCBI lineage: Eukaryota > Viridiplantae > Streptophyta > Magnoliopsida > Fabales > Fabaceae > Calophaca > Calophaca sinica. The sequence continues at coordinate 22,422,292 of CM073733.1, forward strand.
CTCTTGTGGCGATTCTTCACTATGATCTTATCATTCTCCAAAGGAATGCAGTGAGCTTCTTCTCCATCTCTTATCTATTCCATTTGTTGTTTATTTTCCTTGTATTTGTTACTTTGATTCAAGAAGTCACTTGGTTAGATCCTTAATCTCATATGGATTCTTCAAGATCCATACCACTCTTCTTGTGAAGCAGAGTACATTAATTGCAGCCTCTTTAAGTGCTTGTCAAGCTGTGTGGCTTGATGATTTGATGCAGGAGCTTAAGTGCAAAGATCCTGGAGCAGTGACACTGTGTGTGGATAACAAATCCGCAATCATCCTTGCCAAACACCCGGTAGCTCATGGAAGGAGTAAACACATAGAAACAAGATTTCACTACCTGAGGGATCAAGTAAACAATGGAAGGTTGTATTTGAAGTATTACAGAAGTGAAGATCAGGTAGCTGACATCATGACAAAACCACTAAGAGGAGATGTATTCAAAGGATTAAGATGTAAGCTAGGTGTTGTATCTATTGCAAGTCTGAATTAAGAGGGAAGTGTTGAGTGTTAGTGTTAATTCAGCTTGTAACTCATTTAGTGGAGTGGCGGTTATGTTAGTTGTATGACAGTTATGTTAACTACAAGTAGTTGAGTTAGTTTGTACAAGTAAGTGAAGTTGTATTCGATGTGGGACCTGTGACAGTGTGTATAAATATGTGTACCATCGTTCAATAAAAGTTTAGTGCATTACACAGATCATATCCTTTTCTCTCTATTCTCTTTGTGTGATATTGTGTATGAGTGTGTGTGAGATTCCTCAGTTCTAACAATATATACTAATTATAAAAGTTTACCAACTCAATAGCCATTTTAAGAATGAAAGTCCAAGTAAGTTTGATCCATACATGTTTTAAGCAATCAAACTTCGGGGAATTTATTGCATGGTTTGAAGAATTTATAGTTTAAAAAAGTAAATTTAGTTTGATCCATATAAATTTATTCAAATCCAAATAACAAAGTACACAAGACACTTTTTTTTTTTTTCTGGAAATCATAGACACTTTAATTTTGATGAAAAGTACACAAAATACTTAACTTCACAGCGTATTTTAAGGAAAAAAGTATTTGATTAGAAGACGTGGTTTGCTTTCCGGGCTATGCGCGTGGGAGGAGGAAGGAAACTAGATTGAAACGATGTAGCTTTTAGCTTTATAGTGGCTTGATGAACATGAGAACTTCTATTTTACCAAAAAATAAAAAATAATAACTTTCATTGTCATAGTTGAAATTGAAGTAAAAAGGACACACAAAATTGAAATTGAAGATGAAAGGTTATAATTAGTTACATATGGAGAATGGACCTTGGGAATCTCTTATTAGAATATTAAACAATGCACATGAGGAATATTCCTCTCAACAAAAACAATGGGACTGAAGTACCACTCCGGAATGATTTATAAGAAAAAAAGTTCTTTTAAGATTCGTTAAAAAATGTATGTATCAGGTCCAAATTTTGGACCAGATACATATATTTTTTAACGAATTTTGAAAAGATTTTTTTTCTTATAGATCATTCCGGAGGGAGTACGACACTTCCATTCTGATCAGCCGTCAGAAAACGACAAATATAAAAAACATTGTCAAATTTAAACCTCATAAGTTACGAGTATCTACCAAGCTCTTCGTTTACCTAAGAATCAAACGAGGTTGTAGGTTTAATATTTAGGATAAAACTTATATTAAGTTCTATACGTCAAGTTCAACCATTTTCTCTCACAAAAAATTAGTTATTTTTTTATGAAAATATGCAAGAGCAGTTACACAGCATACATTTGAAAAAATAACCAACATTTTGTGAGAGAAAATAATTTAACTTGACCTATAGAGCTTTATATAAGTTTTATCATAATATTTAATTATACTAGTAAATGTAACATCCCGCCTAATTTAATTATCTAGTATCTTAAATTAGACTTTATATGTTTTATTACAATTGATGGGTATAATACTTTTGAGGTGTATTGTATAACTTAAGAGGTGTAGTTACCAATGACAATTAGTGCACTTAGTCTTATTAAGGGTGGGATGGCAACTTACATTAAGAGATAAAGGATTATTGTGACCACACATACCACTAGAAGACTCACATTTCCTCTCACACCCTCCCACATCTCATGACCAGCTCTTTCTCTACCCTCACTCTCGAGTCTTTCTCTCCATGCCCTAGGAGAGAAGACAAACTAAGTTAGGGTTCATCACCCTTGAAGAGAAGTGCTAAATGAGAGAATAGAGCGAGACATATGTTGAATACCGTCTGTTTCAACTACACAACAGAGGTTCTTTATAAAGGATTAAAAGGAAATCAAATAATTAGTTTGTCCCCTGATTCGATCTTCTCTCTGGTATAATGACAGTCCACCTCAATATGCTTAGTCCTCTTATGAAACATGGGATTGGAGGCAATATGCAATGCCACTTGATTATCACATATTACTGTCATTGGCATAGCCTCTCCAAACTTGAGTTCTTTGAGAAGTGATTGCAACCACATGAGCTCTTGAGTCACTAATGCTATGGCTCTGTATTCAGCCTCAGCACTAGATCTTGCTACTACATTCTGCTTCTTGCTTTTCTAGGATATCAAGTTTCCTCCAACTAGTACACAATACCCAATAGTGGATCGCCTATCAATGAGTGAGCCTGCCCAATCGGCATCTGAGTAACCAACTACTCGAGTATGACCTCTATTCTCATAAATAAGACTTTTTTCTGGAGCACTTTTAATATACTTAAGGATCTGTATCACAGCATCCCAATGATCTTGACAAAGAGAATTTAAGAATTTGCTTACCACACTAACTGCAAAGGAAATATCTGAACGGGTGACTGTGAGATAGTTTAATTTACCAACCAATCTCCTGTACCTCACTGGATCTGAAAGGGGCTCCCCTGATTAGGCAGAAGTTTGACATTTGGGTCCATAGGAGTATTAACTGGCTTGGCATTCAATAAACCTGTTTCCTCAAGAATATCCATAGCATATTTCCTCTATGAAATCACTAGACCATCCTTGGATTGGGCTACCTTGATACCCAAAAAATAACGGAGTTTACCAAGGTATTTAGTCTGAAACTTGTGAGAGAGATACTGCTTCAATTGGATTATACCTTGCTGATCACTACCAGTTATCACAATATCATCCACATGCACAACCAGATAAACACATCCTTGAGCTGAATGGCAATAAAAAACAGAGTGATCAGCGTTACTACAATTCATACCAAACTGCTGCACTATAGAACTGAATCAGCCAAACCAAGCTCGTGGAGACTGTTTAAGACCATAGAGAGACCTGTGGAGCCTACAAACCATGTTAGAGGACTCCCACTGAGCAACAAACCCAGGTGGTTGCTCCATATAGACTTCCTCTTTGAGATCACCATGCAGAAAAACATTTTTAATATCAAGTTGATGAAGTGGCCAACGACAGATGGCTGCAATGGAGAGGAGGAGCCTAACAGACGCCATTTTGGCCACGGGGGAAAAAGTGTGTAGTACCCTAATTTTGTCCTTTTTAATTTTTATTTTATTATTTATTTTAATTAGTAGTAGTAATAATAAATATAAATAATATTTTAGGTTTTATAATAAAAGAGATTAAAAAGGAGAAGAAAAGAATGGATAAGAAAATGGGATTTTTTATTTGAGTAGGGGTGTGTAAAAAATAAAATTAGATGGTGCAAATAGCAACAAACAAAGCTGGATCCAGCCCAGTAGGCAACAGCCCAACGCTCTGTCCTATTTATTCGCTGCACCTCCCTTTTATTTCTTTTCAGCCCCCTTGCGTCCTTCTCCTTCCTTGCCATCTGCTTCCTGCACCCTGCTTTCCTCCACTCGCACCCCCCAGCCTTACACGCTCACGCAGCTTAATTACATGCATTGCGTCCCTTCAGCCCAATACTTAACCCGGCCCAAAAAATCACATTAACCCTTAACCCTAAAAAACCTTCCCCCTCATTCCCTTTCTTCTTCACGCCGCGGCTTCCCCCCTCACCATCAACCTCATCTCCTTCCTCCACTCTCCCAAACCCTAATCCCCATCTTCCCCTCCTTCCAAACCCTAATTCCCTCATAACATCAAAACCCTCCTCTCACACGCCGCACCACCTCTTCCTTCTCCTCAGCCCCTTCCTTCCTTCAATCTCTTCCTCACCCTAACCCTAGCCGTGGCGTCCCACTTCATCTCCTCCGCCATTTTCGCATCCCTCTCCTCATTCTTCTCCCCCAATCTTGACCTAAACCTAATCTACCTCATCTTCTCTCATCTTCTTTCTTCCATAACCCTAGCCGTGACAATCCTTTCCTTCTCCACGGCCTCATCCCTTCATCTCTCATCTTTATCACTAAGGCAAATCATATATTTGAAGATCACAATCTGAAAGCCAAAAAGGGAGTCCTCGTTTCTTTCCTTTATTTTCGTTTAATCTAATATTTGATTTTGAATTTTGAACTGACTTGTTCCCCTTCTTTTTCGCAGATAATGACCAAGATTGGAGCCTATAAAAGGACATACAAGCTGAAAAGAAAAAATGAGAGGAGGGAGCCTAGAGGCCGAACCCCAGGAGCCGAGAGCCAGAAACAAAAAAGGAGATTCTGACTGAGAAGGAACGAGAGGCAGAGAAGGAGAGCTTTAATTTTTTCTTCCTTTTCTTCAAACACTATTAAATTTGAGAGTTCTAGATTTTATTTGTGTGGATTAGGAGCTGTGAAGTTCAGGTTTTTGTTCCTTTTTTTCTTCTCTTCTTCCTCTTCTCTATAAACATTCAATAACTGGTGTGTATCTTTTAAATTGGACTTTTGTTGCAATTATTCGTGATTATTGTTGTTACTAAGATTGTTGTTGTTATTACTGTCGTGAGTATTGTTGTTGCTGTTGTACGAATCTGGAACTAGACTAGGGTTAGGGTTTGGTCTTCCAATGGGACCAAACCCAAGCCAGGGACTTAGTTGCAATTTACTCTTTTTTATTTCATAAATCATTACAAGTGAATATGATATTAATGAGGGACTTAAAAGTAAAATAGAAAGTTTCTGAATTTTGTTTCCTTATTTAAATATTTTTTTTTCAAATAAATAAATTAATAACTTGTGGAAGTAATTCTTACCTTCAGTTTGTATTTCTGTCTTATTAAAAGGAGATGAAATAATAATAAATACAATAAAAAATGCTTTCTTTTTCTTTTAATAATTTTTGTTGGTTCTTTTTTCTTATTATTTAAAAAATTTGATAAAGGGAATTAATTTTTTAAGGCAAACAAATTTTTACAAGCAATTAACGGGTACCATTTTTTTTTAAATGGGCGTGTATGGGTGCTAATCTTTCCTTGCGCGTAACCAACTCCCGGACCCAAATCTGGTACAAAGACCTTCTTTTTTTCATTAAATTCAAAATATCCAAAAATAGGTTTTCCAATGTTTTCCTGTAAAAATTAAAATATTGGTGGCGGCTCCATATTAAAAATTTTAAGGGTGGTTGTCACAAAGTGTCACTGTAATCTTGCCCAAATATCTGAGTGTATCCTTTGGCCACCAACCGAGCCTTAAATCGATCAATCTTACCATCAGGCCCAACCTTGACAGTATAAAGCCAATAACAGCCAATCACAGACTTTTCAGGAGGCACAGAGACCATTTCCCAGGTACCACTGCTTTGAAGAGCACACATCTCGTCAATCATTGCTCGCCGCCATTCTGGGTGGGATAAAGCTTTACCTGAAGTGTTAGGAATAGAGACAGAAGGCAAGGAAGACAAACAAGTGTAATGCGAAGCAGAAAGACGATGATAACTCAAAGCAATGTAATGAGGGGATGGGTTGCGAGTAGAGCGTATACCTTTACGAAGAGCAATGGGAAGGTCAGGCTCAGGTGGTAGGGCCGGTTCCAGTAAAGGACATGGCGCCGATGGTGAGTCTAGCATGCGAACGCACCTCAGATTAGTGACAATGTGGAAGAGATATACCACAAAATGACACTAGAGAGATAGAGACAGATAACAAGGTGAGAAAAACACCTTCAAAAGTCAGAGAGATTGAGAGAGAGAGAGAATGAGAGAGGGAGTGAGAGATGGAGGAGGAGAGGTTTGAGTGGGAGAGATGTGAGGGAGGTGAGAAAGAAAGAGAGAAAAATAACAGATGGTTTTGTATTTTAATGGAAGGGCAAAATTGTATTTTTAAAAATATGGGAGGTGTGGAAATTAATGGTGGGAGGTGGTAAAATCAAAGGCTCTTGGCGACAGTGTGACACAAAAGAAAAGCCCATGGACCCATTGGGACTACCTTAAATCCTTCGTTCACTCTCGCACGTTCCTCGCCTCCATCGCAGGTTTCTCTGATAGTCCTGGGGGCGGAGTCTGTTGCTGTTGTTTTTCAATCAGGTGCGCTTCTGATAACTTACGACGTCGTCACGACCTCTGTTTATAGCTGTTCTATTACGCGCCACATCATTTGTCGATAATTTATTTACTTTCCCCCCCCCCCTCAGTGACAAGGTTTCAGTGACCATGTATCTTCAGTTTTACATAAACGAGAACGGTGACAAAGTCTACACCACTAAGGTGAGCTTTGCACGAACCTTCAATCAAGGACTGGAATATTTGTTTGCATATTTTTATTATTATATTATATATTATATTCACTCGTTTTGAATTTAATTACTGAAATTTTATTTACAATTTCCCTTCCTAGTAATAAAATTGCATCTTGATTCTGGCACTAGTGATTATTAATGAGTAATAATTTTGGTGGTCTACTGCTAAAATCTAAATCAAAAGTTATGCTTTAAATTTAAAGTGACACTTTTGTTTTGCTGCGTTTCTCCTTTGCAGAAAGAGTCCCCGCTCGGGTTAGCAACACAATCTGCTCATCCAGGTATTTTGCTAAATAATAAATTAACTACAGTTTTTTTTTTTTTTTTTTTTTATCATTTTCATATTACATTATACATCTGCTCATATGATTATAAAGTGATTTTTTTGCTTTTTTTTTTTTTTGCTGCTTCTTCCTTTGTGATTAAACTTTTATCCTTGGAAAAGTGAAGGGGGAACAAAATTGATTACATTAGACCTAGTACACCTAATCTTTTTGTCTCAAGTGCCGAGTCAATTTGAGCATGTCATGCATTGCAAGCTTAATAATCTATTTTCTTTCTTTCTTTGTCTATTTTTGTTTGTCTTCAACTTGTATAGATTGGGTGGAGATTGCATGTTGGATGTATATTGGTGGGAAACCATTGACTGGAAAACATCACTATTGTTTGTGGTTGATTAATTGCAACAACAATGACAAATCCTTTTTTGATTTGTTAGATAATGGATACTTCTCATCTTGTTAATCTTCTTGTTGTGTATATGAAGGTCTGTTTTTTGCACTCCCTTGATTCGGCATTCGGGACATTATCACTGCATATTGAACATTACCCCCTTTTTTTGTTTTGGCATTTCTGACAAATATTGTAAAGTATTATTTAGAATTCATGCTTCAAATTGTGATTTTCTATAGCTATTGGTGATTTTTCTTGGTTTTCCTGAACTGCAGCCCGTTTTTCACCTGATGACAAATATTCAAGGCAGAGAGTTCTTCTGAAGAAGCGATTTGGATTGTTACCAACCCAGCACCCACCTCCAAAGTATTGAGCGATGTACCAATACAAGCTATATCTTCATTCCGTGCTTAGCAGTGTTTTCTGATCTAGTGCTGGTGTGTAGTTATTGAGCCATTTATGCTTTTCTGTTTTGAACAAATGACATCAAAATCTGGACCAAATATTAGAATGAAGTGACGAATGTTGAAGTTCATCTAAAAAAATCTACTTAAATTCTATTGTGAATCTACTTAAGTTCTGTTGTGAAGGCCTAAAGCCAATACAATTAGCAAGGCCTAAAGCTATTACAATTAGGGAGTAACTAAAGATAACTCCGTTGATTTTGCTGATATGCACCCTCCTCCCGGAAGTATAATACCAATGTTGTATCATTTTGTTGTTCAGAAGTTTATTTCTGGACAAATTATACTGTCCGGAAATAAACTTTTGGAAAAAGGTGGATGCTAGCAAAAATTAGGGATATCCTTAGTTATTCACTTGCAATTATTTAAATCTTGGTTGCAATCCCTCTCAACCATGGGCCAGGGCTTTGGTGGCCTCACCCTCTTCAATCGGTCCTGAGTACCCTTCTTAAAAAAGTGATGCCCAGCATGTGTAATTTACACTAGTAATGGAATTAGCTTGATTTTTATGTCAATAATCAGAACACCACTACACACAATGGAATTAGCTGATGCCTGCATTGGACAGGCCTTGAGCTTTATCATCATCATCAGAGTCTTGAAACTGATAGCCATGTAAAGGTTCAACATTGGACCCAAAAGAAAGGTTCAATAATCTTCCTAGCATTCTAGCAAACAAATCACTACTTAACTTCCAATCAAAGGTTAACCGGGTAGTTGTAGTACCATGTGCTGTCCTCGTCAAGTAAAAAATTGAGCAAATCCTCAATTTAGTTCCTGAACTAATACTCTCTCTACTATTTAGTCCCTAAAGTATATGAAAATAATAAGTAGTCCTTAAATTTTGTAAAATCTGTCGAATTAGTCCTTAAAGTTTTGTAAAACCCGTCTCATTAGTTTCTGAAAGGGATAACTTATAAAACTTTAGAGACCAATTTAATGGATTTTATAAACTTTAGAGACTACTTGTTATTTTTATATACTTTATGGACTAAATAGGAGAGATAGTGTTAGTTTAGGAACAAACAAGGGGCTGTTTTCAATAAAGATGAAAACAAAAAAAATGAAAGCAGAAAACATTTTCGCAAAGTAAACATACCCTAAACTCCTTATCGTATGAACTATCAAACGTTTGTTATTATTATGTCTTTTATCTTTATTTTAAATTTATTTATTATTTTGTTTTAACTTACGATGCAAAACAAATGTTAAGACATAGTTAGTCCAATATGCATAACTGTTATTGAAAGCAGATCAATTTTATTTTATTTGCCGTTGGAGATGCCACTAACCATCCCAATTCCCATGACCATTTGGCCCCGACATTTGCTACATCAAGAAAACCAAAACTACTGTTAGATCGTTGTTAGTCACCCTATTGAGCCACAAACCATTCCCTTGTCGGTGGCCACCTTGCCTTATCGACCCATCATTCATCGTGGAGCCGCCATGAACACAACTCGAACGCTACCATGGTGGCTTCATTTATTGTGTCTTGCAAGTCTTCTCTATGTAGGAAAAGTAGTTCACCCTTCACCTCCTTTTTTTTTTTTGGGTCAATAATGTAATATTTCCATTCATAATGGGCAAGACCCCAACCATTACACCAAGTGCAACAAACATGCTACTACTAGGGCACATTACATGATATGCAAACTCTTAGATACTACCTTAACCACATGAGTTACTCCTGACCAAGCATCTATTAGGCTAAGCACTAATACACCAAAATCAGAAAGTCTAAAAGACCAAGACTCCGCCTCTTTTCCTACTTTGCTCCTTTTACCAAAGAATGAGCAGACATTCAGACTGAGCTCGACCAATTAGGGTTTCCAGAAAACACACTTTGAAAACTGACCATTAAGCTTACCTCCCTTTGTTTCTTACCACTAAAGGCCCATATTTATTCAAGAGGGGGTTTGTCATACATGTGAGACAATAGAAATAATATAAAAATAATATGGAGAGCCAAAATTAGAAAGAAAGGTTAAAATAAAATCAATATTTCAAGAAAATATTTATTATTATTTCAACATTTTGTTACAGAATTATTATTTACAACAACAACATATCACAATTCATACTTGACAAACTAATATTAATATTCTATTATAAAATCCATATCTTTTTCGGTAATTACATATTTAGAAGTGGTTTTGATTTGTATCATCTAAACAACTCTTATCTTGTTAAACACGCTTTTAATATAAAAAAAAGATTTAATGACTATGCTCTAATGGTGTAAAAAAGTTTTATAGATGCATCAAATTATACCTCACCATGTAGATATTTATGGAGATATTTTAGGATGTAAATAACAAATGAGAATTGGACATGCACCAAATGTGATCGGACATTTGTCCAAACATTTTTCATACTGTCATTATATAGTAATTAAACTCATAAAAATATCTAAACATAAATCACATAAAAAAAACCCCTTTTAACCAAAAGTTTACAAAATGAAATTGATTCAAACTCAAATTTGTAAACTTCAATCCAAATACACACTTTATCCAATATTTTTAGGCTTAAATATTTTTTTTATCCCTATAATATTTCAACTTTTTTGTTTTTGTCTTATTTTTTTATACATATATACATAATAAGTGTGTGTATTCATTTTGATATTCATTGTTTTGTTTAATCCCTATAATATTTTTTTCATTTTAGTTCATATAATATACTAGTTTTTGGTTCTCCCAAAAAAAAAATACTAGTTTTCGGTTTGAGTCCCTATCATGCAAGAACTAAATAAACATTAACCAAATGTTTTAGGTACTAAAACTAAAACAAATTTTTTCTAAAAACAAAAACAAAAACAAAATTAAATTACAAGGACTGAAATAAGATAATAAGAACTAAAATAAAAACATATTACAAGACATTTCGAACAAAAAAATATTTATGGAGACTAAAACAAAAAATTGGATGAATTTAATTTATATACACTGTCAGTGCAATACATGTATCTAATGATGTGTTGTCACATCATTTAATTAATATGATAAGCCATGTGTTTTTAAACTCATTATATGATGTGATATCATCGCATTAAATACATTTGTAAAATATTTTTACACCGACAGTGCGTACCCGAAAAACTTACCTTTTTTTTTTTTTTAAAAAAAAAACATTGGTATGCTGTATGCATTGACTTGTAATGGACCCATTTTGTTAGATTGTTGGGAAGATAGGTATTAAAACGTGAATCCAGGGACATTGTTGGCAATCAAAATTGATGCAATGACCAAGACGACTTCTAGTTAGTTTAGTTGCACTCGAAAGTCGAAACGGAGACTCTCACTCTGATCAGAGGAAGTGGAAGTGGAAGTTGACCCTCTGCGTATGACCTAAACTCATCTTCTCGATCTCAAAGCCCTAACTGACGCTGATAAGCTTCGAAATTTTAAATGCGATTTGCATTGTTGATGAAATTCTCTGATTCATAGGTGCAGGAATGGCCAGAAACCTAGCAAAATTACTCATACTACTTTACGCAGTTTCGATCTGCAACGCCGTCACGATTCCCGGCCCTATCTCTGATTCTCACCGTTCCGCTGCTTTAGAGCTCTTCGATGGATTCTCTGCAAGGTCAATTCAACCCTCTCCAGACTTCACCTTTGTTTTTTGATGCACAGTTTGATTCGTTACATGCTTAGCTTAGTTCTAAGATGCAGATATATGTATCCTTATGTGCCTCCGTAAATCTTACTATAATTTCGTCGTGATTTAATTTCGAAAATCAGTGTAACCTGTGAAGAGTTTGTCTAACTAGTGTTTCGCCAATTCAAACTCTGACAAATATTGCTCTCTCACTCTGTCACAGTTTAATTATCGTCACTTTCGAAAACAATGCACGGAGATTTTATTTTTAACGTGTTTTTTTTGGGTCATATTTCTTTGAAATGAAACATTCTGGTCTAAGCACATTCTTAGATATCAGAAGATTATTATAGCTCTGTCATCGATTAATATTTTAGATTTGTACCACTTTGTTGAAATTTTAGGTTAGATGACTCTATGTAAGAAAACTCACTGTTGTTGTTTTCGTATTTGTTATCTTATCAGTTTAGAAGACGCCTATGAAGCTCTAAGAGTTTTTGAGATTCTTGCAATTGGGAAAAAGCCTGATGTGAGCGCAACCACTTGTCAGAAGGTGGCGGAAAATCTTGGATCGTCATCCCCTCTGAAGGATTTGTTTTACGCTTTAAAGGTCAATGGGATATTAAATTGCAACGTTGATAGGGATGTTTTCAAGGTAATATTATACTATTTATTTTATGGCTTGGTTGCAGCTTGAATGTTATTGCTTATGAAATACTATGTTGTTGTGTTTTTAAATAGGCGATTCTGAAAACTGATGCTAGAATTTATTTATCTTGTGAAGGATATTGCTTCAAGACTTAAAGCCACCGTCAATGATGCAAGTACTTTAGTTGACATATACTATACAATAGGAAGTTTGGTTCTTATAAAGGTAATTCTCTGGACTGGACTTGACTTGGTACTTAACTTGGCAAGCCCAGGGGGCTGTTACTTGAGTTTTTATTGGAATCCTCTGGGTATGCTGGTGCGTTGTTGAACATTTTTTTTTTTTTTGGTAAATGTTGAAGATCATTTTCTCGTCCTATCTACTCGTGGTAAAATTGGCTCTTATCCCGCTTATCTAGTATATAAGCAAACATTCTTCTTGTCCTTCTAATATTATTCAAATATGCTAATTTTTCTTTTATTATGTTATTTTGATAGTGGAAGTGTCTCCTCTATTGAGCATTACTTTTTTTAATTGTGACTTGCAAATTGCAATGTGATATTATATTTCATTATGGTTCATATCTGCTTTTGATTCCCCCCCGTCTTTCTTTGCAGGATCAAACCCCTGATGTTGATGTGCTTCTTGCTGATGCTGATGGGACTTTCCATTCAATCAAGGTCTGTTTTTATTGTCTTTGGTATTGACTATTGAGCAATATGGGGACTTGGTTTGCTTTTTGATAAATACCATTTTTGTCCCATCTAATGTGCTGATAGGAGATTCAGTATAAGAACTGCACCCACTCCAGTTTTATTCGTTTTACTTCATACCTTACACAAGATTTTGGTTGCTGTAATTGCAATTCAAACTGTCATATGCATTGTGATGTCATGTCTTGCATTATTGGCAGGCTCTGAGCCAAAGTGATGGAAGATGGCGCTACAGTTCTGACAATCCAGAGTCTAGTTCCTATGCTGCTGGTAATGATTTATATGGATATATGTTACTTGAGGTTTTATTTCTATATATATATAGAAATATATATATAAAATATTTTTCATGCTGAAACTAGCAATACATAATCCCTCAAACTATTGCCATTTATCTATAATGACAACTTAAGCTATTCATGTATTTCACAGGATTAGCACTTGAAGCACTGGCTGGAGTGATCTCATTAGCATCTTCTGAAATTGATCAGTCTAGGGTAAAGTTTGAGTCTTAAATTGGTTACCTGACTTGCTTCAGCATTATAATCTTTAAAGCTTGTTTAGTTGAAAAGTTTTATATATGGTCTAGAAATTCATATGGGTAAAATTGTTTTCATTATAATAGTATGCTATATATAAGAGATTCTTGTCAAGAATTTTCCAATAGAATTTTTGTAAACTAATAAAACACCCAGGGGATTGTTAAACGAAAATGAATATAAGTGGGGGCAAAGTGACCGAAGTGAGAAAATCAATTTCAAGGCTGAAAAGTCTGATGTTATATTTACTAGCGCTTCATTTTTCTGACAATTTATCTGTTCACATGCTTTGTTGTTTATGATGCATCTTGGAAACATAATTTGTCCTGGGCCTCTGGTACTTCTATCAATATCTCATATTAGCTATTTATTGTCAGGTAAATACAGTGAAAAGTGATATATTGAAGCTTTTTGACAGCATCGAGAAATATGGTAACTTTGCTTTTACCTTATTCAAATTTCAAAGTGTAACTGTTAATGTTCATTTATAAATTTATAATTCCTTCGCATGGCCATGGTCTCCTTTAATAGAGTTTTTCTTTGGTAAATATTACATTCTGAATATTTCCCTATGCTAGTTCATTTTATCCTTCATTACATTTTGTTTTTTATTTGGTTCTTTTATGTGTTATTTTCCCTTTGTTTTTGTGTTGACTGCATTGCAAATTTTCAATCACCTCATTGGATTTTGGAGGTTATCATCCTGATTAGTTTCACTTTTCTTCTTCTGTAAACTAAAAAAAATGTTGCATGTTTTTGTTTTAGAAGTCCTGAAAATTTCCATTTGGTGCTATGGATCTTTTCTTCAAGGTTTCAACTGAGTTGACTGTCTTTTCAGTTGCATATGATGGTGCCAGAAGATATGAAAATATTTTATAATATCTTGATATTATCTTCAATTATCTTTAATTATCTCATAGGATTAGTTTTTTTTTATTTTTTATTTTTAATTTTTTTATCTTAGAGTATCTTAGATTATCTCTTAAGATTAGTTTCCATATTTCTTAGTTATTACCATTATTTGTTTCTATTTTAATTATGGTTTGGAGTCTTGTATTAGTATAAATAAGGTTTAGTGCTTAGTCTTTTTTGTATCATCAAATCATCAATCATATCAAACCATAATCATAGTTCAAAATTCTTATTCTTTCTCTTCCCTCTTTATTTGAAACCCTATAACTTCAACAAATGGGATCTTGTTATTAATTATTATCGTTGATCAAGTTAATGTCCTACTTTCATGAATTGAGTGACCTGAAGATAGAAGCTGCACCTCTTCGAAATGCTTGAGTATTGAAGGCCCATTTTTTGTCGTAATCAAATTCTAATATCTTCCTTAGGACTGAGTATAGGCATAGTTGTTTCATGTTTGTTTTGGTGCGTTACAATCCTGTTGAGTGTCGTTTGACATTAAGTGACTTAATCTGCTCAAAGACTTTTAGGCATTAAGAAAGCTTTTATGCTTTAACCCCCCCCCCCCCCCCCAAAAAAAACAAAAAACAACACCACAACTAAAAAAAAAAAATTTTATTTTTTCCCCTCAAGTTTCTGTAATTTTATGATATTGATTATTGCAATAAATGACTTTGCAATTTTTCATACCACATTCTTCATCCTACTGGTCTTAGATGGACTTACTACCTCTTTCAGATGATGGAACCTTTTATTTTGATGAGAAATTTGTTGGTGGCCGTGAGCATCAGGGTTCTCTTTCCACAACTTCTTCAGTTGTTCGAGGGGTTACATCATTTGCTGCTGTAACTTCTGGAAACATAGATGTATGTGAAGTGTAAGAGATTGCTCTCTCATTTTTTAATCTGTTGGAATTTTCTGTTGATGGTTTGGCTTTGAATTACCAGCTTCCAGGGGATAAAATATTGGGTTTAGCAAAGTTTTTTCTGGGCATTGGAGTCCCAGGAGATACCAAGGACTTCTTCAATCAAATTGAATCATTAGCTCTTCTAGAGAGCAAAAGGCAAGTGCTTTTCTAAGAAAAAAACTATTAGTTTAGTGCAGCTTTATAGTGATGTCTCTTTTTTTTTTTCTCCTGTTTCTTCTTCTTTGTTGATACCTGACCTCTTAATAGTATTCAGTAACAACATATACCATGAATTTCTTGTTCCGGTGTAGGGTTCCCATCCCATTGGTGCTGTCACTTCCTGCAACAGTTTTTTCATTGTCCAAAAAAGATCAGCTCAAGGTATGCAATGGAGTTAAAGTCTTTAAAGTCCTTATTTTGGGAGTATTATCATTAGTAGCACTTCGGAATGGGAAATGATTAGTTGATGGTGTACGGTGGCTTTTTGTTCCAATGCCTTGCCACATTTGCAAATTCTTTTTAACAAAAATGGGCGGAAATTAGACTGTAGCGTGTAGCCTGTTGTTTTTTATCCGTTTTGGGCCTCAACCACCCTGTAAGATTATGTTTTTACCACTTCTGTCAAAAATCTGTTGTTTATGAGTCGAATCTCTAAAAAGATTACTGATACAGTTCCAATTAGGCTTTCTTTGTCACAAAATAGGCTACTGGTTATTATAATTACATTCATTTTCAAAAACTTCTTTTAAATTCTTCATATTATGCTCTCCTTTTTCATCAATGCCATTGTTTTTTATTGTATTATGGAGCTTAACAAACTCTCCTGTTAGCATTTTTCCTCATTTATTGCTTGTTGATTCATTTACATGCGACACTACATTAACATCTCATGCATCAGTTGGCTGCATTGATTATTCCTCAGTCTTTCCATAATTGTGTAATGTTTGTGCTTTTCACTTGGGAAAACATGACAAATTTCTATTTCAAAATTAACCAGGTTAGGGTCAACACAGTACTTGGTTCAGCTGCACCACCTCTAACAGTTACGCTTGTCCGAGCTTTCCACACTGATGCTAAAGATCCCGCCATTATTGAGGGCAAGGTGAGTCACGAGTCAATGTAATTTGGCTTGAGGGATTCTTTATTATCTCTGATGTGTGCTGTTTTCAGTTTGTTTGAATATACTGCCTATCTTGCGTAATACAGGAGCTCCAGTATGATCAAAGTAGTGGACTCCATGTCTTGGGTGTTTTCCCAGATAATGTGGATGTGGGAACCTATGTGTTCGTTTTTGAGGTATTCCTGTTTGTTTATTTTAGTAATTATTTTTCCATTCAGTTGCATCAAGATGTATTTGTATCTGTGTCAATTATAATATTCTAAGCGTATTTTGTAGATGGTGCTTCATGATTCTGGTAATGAAAATATTTATGCTACTGGAGGCCAAATTCATGTGCCAATATATGTCACTGGCATTATCCAAGTTAACAACGCAGAAATTGCTGTTCTTGACAGTGATCTTGAAAGTGCTGAAACCCAGAAAACGTAGGTTTCTATTTATGGTTTGAAAAATTTTCTGCAATTGTATTCAGGATCAGTCTACTTAGTTACTGATTAGTACGTCTGATTGTCATATGCTTGGCATTTTATGTTTTGTTTGAAGTCCCAGCTGAATAGTGAATACATATAAATTTAAATTTTAGTGTTTTATTTCTGTTAGCAATTCTTTTAATTATTTTTTCATTTCTTCATTTTCAATTCTCATTTTGCTATCCAGGCTAGATGTGGCTGGAACTGATGTTGTTTCACTCTCAGCTAACCACCTTCAAAAGTTGCGTTTTACTTTCCAGTTGATAACGCCTCGTGGCCATGCTTTTAAGCCTCAGCAGGTTTGCTGTAGTTGCATTAGACCTTCTAAATGAATGTCTTTTCATTGGTCTCTTTATTGAAGATTTTTTCTTCTGCAGGCATTGCTCAAGTTGAGACACGAGACAAAGTATGAACACATCTTTGTGGTTGGAAATACCGGCAAGAAGTTTGAGATTATTCTTGTTAAGTATCTACTATTGCATATTTCATTGTCTACTCTAGGTTAAGATGTCTCTTCTTGAGTACTTGTTGAGTTTGTTATAATTCATAATAAATAGCTATTAAAAATGCTGAAGTCAGATAATCTGTTTTAGTGCATAACTTCATACCATTCTGAATATTAGAAATCACGTGCAACAAAGAGTGAAAAAAGTATGTACTAGGTTTAATACAATGTAGCTTTAACCACGTGTAAGGGAGGGTTTATTTATCTATTAGGTTGGTACTACATGCAGTTATTATAATGTAAATCAGCGTTCCCTAATTGCTTTTAAGCCGGTCTTGGATCGGGGGACTTGTAATTTTGTGTGTCTCCTGCATGTTTTGGAGAAGGCTGTAAACGTCATTTTATACTCATCTACTACCCATAGAGTTCTTGTTTTGCTGACATTTGTAATTTTGGCTGTTAGGATTTTCTTGGCTTGGTGGGGAAATTTTATTATCTCTCGGGCAGATATGACATTGAGCTGACTATTGGTGATGCTGTCATGGTATCATGCACTGCTTGCTTTGGTTAGTGTCCCCTCTACCCATAGTACAATAGGCAATCTGAGCAAAAACTTTTATGATTTCAGGAGAACTCTTTCTTGCGGCCACTTGGTCATGTAGAATTAGATCTTCCAGAAGCACCTGAGAATGCAGCACGTCTTCCTCCACTACCTGCTGATCCTTACTCAAGATATGGGCCCAAAGCAGAGATAACCCACTTATTCAGGGCTCCCGAAAAGCGACCACCCCAGAAACTCTCTCTTGCTTTCTTGATTTTGACCTTTTTGCCATTCATTGGTTTTTTGGTTGGGGTAAGTCCTGTTATAGTTCTCCCTAGAAAGTGGCACACATACAGTTTGATGCCTTTAAGATAAAAGGCAATGGATGTAATGGAAACAATAAAAAAGCGGAAAGAGAGTTCAATGAAATTATCTAGAAATGTTAAATTATTTTTATTGTAACTTCACTTTTATGACTGATCTTTTTAAGTTAACAAATATTCAACTTTTATTGTAAAAAACATTTGAATTAGATAACGGAACCTTTTTTTGTTGGGAACTTTAGGGATAAAAACAGAAAATGGCCTCCCTATAATCTTTATCAGTAGTAGTAGGTATGTATGAATTCCCCTCCCCACTCTTATAATTAGGACAAAAAAACTGGTGTTGTTGGTGGATCCAAATTTAATAACCTAGTCCCAAATTAAACTGTCTTGTGCCTCTCACCACCTTTTGGACTCACTCCCACATTTATATGCTTCTATTTGTGAGTTGGATATGGTTTCAAATGAGAGCAAGGAGTCTTGTCTACTCAGAACACCAAAAAAGTTATTTCAAGTGTAGAGCAGTGTTGACTGGAATCTTCAATTTTTGTGAAGATTCAGCATTTAATATTTGAAAATCTGTTTTAAACTCACGATACTCCAATGGTTATCTGCGTGAAATTGGGCCACTATGTGAACCGGGTCTGATAGATTTAGGTTGCTATTGCTAAAGGTTTAAGCTGTTTATTTTCAGTTTAAAGGCTTGGAATTGTATGCGTTAACATATAGGTATACTTCGCTTCTTAGGGCATTGTCTTGGTACCTTCCTTTGATGTTGTTGTATCTTTGAAGTTACTTGAACAAAATCATGGTTTAACTGTATTGTTTTCTTCATATTTGGACTATATTCCTGTATGTTAGTTAACTTTTGTCATTCTCTTTGACATCATTCACAGCTTTTACGCTTGGGGGTGAACTTCAAGAATTTTCCTTCTTCAGCAGTACCTGCTATATATGCCATCCTATTCCATCTTGGCATTGCCGCAGTTCTATTGCTTTATGTGCTTTTCTGGTTGAAGGTATGCCCACTCAGCATTCCTATTGAACATGTTTCTGTCGGTTTCTTCTGTTGTGATATTTATTAGTCTATGTAGAGTAGTGGTGATCCATTTTCAACGAGAAACACTATCTCCTGTGATAATGATTAAATAATATGCTCGACTAGCAGAGCTGGTGAGAATGATCCATTATTGGTTTATGGTGGAACAATGTTCAATTTGTGTCTTGTAGCAGGAATGTATTGTCGCAGTTTATTCCATCTTTTTCTATATGAAGTGCTCTCGTCTCTGACATTTTTGTTAATGTGCAGCTGGACTTGTTCACTACACTCAAAACATTAGGGTTTTTGGGAGCTTTTCTGATGTTTGTGGGACATAGAATTCTTTCCCACCTCGCTTCAACATCAGCTAAGCTGAAGTCTGCATGAGTAGCAGGAAGGTTGTCCATTTATAAAGAGATGACATGATTATTTGAGTTTGTCCTTGAAAGAATGGTTAGTAATCCAATTTTGTAGGACCTTTGTTGTAGCACGTTACAATTTAGAGAGCTCAATTATATCGAAAGAAAAAAGCTTTATCTTGATCTTGCTTTTATCTTGATGAAAGCCATTACAACCGTGTTTTATAGCATACCCAAGCTCTCCGTGAGGCCGTGACATGATGGTCGGCGTAGCTTCTTTATTTTTCTTTTCTTTTTAAACACCTCATGCTTTCATAGTCCATATCCCGTGTTCTCTACCTACATGTAATCAGTATATATGTGATAAAATGTTTTAGGAGTTGTTGTAATTGTGTTTTAAGGGTTATTAATTACTATCTACAAGTTTCATTTAGAGGTTGGAGATTTTTTGGTCTGTGGATGTAGATTGTTTGGCTTGGGCCCCTTTATGAACGATCGTGCATATACCACTATCACTAGGTGAAGTGTTTTGTTATAAGCAGTGTCTTTTCGGTTGTTTTAAGCTGGTTATGATAAAGTATGTTTTAAGAATTAAAGAATTCATAACTAAATACGATCATGGTTGGTGTACTAATTTTTCTCGTAGACTAAATCATGAGTTTTCAAGCAGTTTATGCATTTAGACATGGTTGCCCAGACAAATATTCGATTAGACAAGGATAATGAGATAATGAGTTCAGCCAGCTAGTCATTTTTCTTTTCTTTCGTTTTTAAAAATGTGAAGTTTTGATTGCAAGAGTGCGTGTTGGAAATAAGCATGGGGAGAAATCTGCCTTCAAGAATTTGAAACTATACGTTGTAAAAAAGAAGTTCAAAGAACCAAACTGAACGGGGGTTATTTTGCAAAAAACCAAACTAAACTGATTTTTTGATTCAGTGAACTGGCTATTATGTTGTGAACTGGCTTCTAACGATGCTGCTGGTTGTGAAGGTGAAGATGGACATCGTGGATTCGGCACACGATAGTGTTGAGAGCTGTTGGAGTCTCACGTCGAATGATTATAAGTGCGCAACAACCTTTCATCCCATAAGCTAATTTTTGCGGTTAAGTTATACCCAATTTTTTATGCTTGACTTTGGTTCAGTTTATAGTGCAGTTCGATTCACTAAAATATGAGTTACTATAATGCATGCTATTCAAGTCCTGACCAAATTAATTCAATAACCAGCATACTTCCTCAAATTCCTCCAACAGTGACAGGAGAAAATGTTTTTTTTTTCACTAGAACAGGAAGAAAATGTTGAAGCGTCCAAAGTTTCATAAATCCGAATGAGGTAGATGATTTTTAATTCACGGTTATAAATACTTTATATTTTACCAATTTCGCGTATTATAAATACCTCTTTACATAAATATTTATTTTAAAATAAAGTAAAATATAGACTTAAAATATATAAAAATATCTATAAGTAATATAGACTAAATATAAAGGGGTATTTATATTATAAGTCATATAATTATATAATAATGTATATATAATAATAACTAGATATTATTTGTATTTATAACTTTTTTTACAACATTTGTATTAATTATAAGTAACTTATAATATTATATAATAAGTAAATATTATAACCAGCATGCATGTATAATAACTACTGTTGGGTTGCTTCATGGCTTCACTCAGAGGCGGACCTACTCACAGTTGAGGGTGTGCACTTGTACAGTGGCGGAACTAGGCTGTTTTTCATAAGAGGGCCAAATATAAAGAGTATTTTTTTTATAGACAAAATGAACTACTAATGTTTTTTAATAATAAACTACTACTCCGGTCTACAATATAAACAAATAAAGTGTCTAAAATATAGGCAACCTGAGTATTTTTTTAGTGTAAGTGCTTTATCTGATAAACGTGTTCTATTAAATTTTTTTTTACAACATTTGTATTAATTATAAGTAACTTATAATATTATATAGTAAGTAAATATTATAACCAGCATGCATGTATAATAACTACTGTTGGGTTGCTTCATGGCTTCACTCAGAGGCGGACCTACTCACAGTTGAGGGTGTGCACTTGCACAGTGGCGGAGCTAGCCTGTTTTTTATAAGGGGGCCAAATATAAAGAGTATTTTTTTTATAGACAAAATGAACTACTAATATTTTTTAATAATAAACTACTACTTCGGTCTGAAATATAAGCAAATAAAGTGTCTAAAATATAAGTAACCTGAGTATTTTTTTAGTGTAAGTGCTTTATCTGATAAACGTGTTCTATTAATTTTTTTTTTTGGGTAGCGAAATTCCATATTATTACACTGGTCTTTGGAAAATTTTATTTTTTTGGGGTAGCAATGGCTACCCCATTGTAACACTACGCTCCGCCCATGCACTTGCACACCCTCAAATTTTAAAAATTTCACTTACACCCCTATATAATTTTCTTTTGACCAACTCAATTTAAAATTTTGCACACCCTGGCCCATACACTTTCATCTCTCAACTCTCACACTCAGGTAGTGTTTGGTTGAAGGTGAATGGAGGAGAGCATAGGGGAGGGGTTATTTTAATTTTTTTTATGTTTGGTTCAATTTTTAATAGGGGAGGGAAGCAAAATCTCTCCTAACTCAATTTTCGCTCCCATCCAATATTGAGTTTTTTTGGAAGGGAGGGGAGCTTAAATCATTTAAAATAAAATGACTTAAATAACCTTATATAATATATAATATAAATGATTATAAGGGTATATAAGTAATATAAATGATTGATTTGTTTTTCAGGAAACGCAACACAAAGTTGTAATCTAATGCAATTTTGCATAGCTTAATTGTTTGGAAATGTACTTATGGTTTTACTTTTCGTTACCGCTATCAGTAGTCCCTTAATTTTTTAGCAATAATTTGTTATTAGAATTTTTTTAACAATAATGACGTATAATTTTAAATTTTTTTTCACCCTGGCCCGGGATCCTAGTTCTGCTTCACTTCACATGGGAGAATATATTTGCATGGGAAAGGCACAAACAAATATATTTGCTGGCTAAGGCACAGAAGTAAGCTACTGCAAAGATTCATATGAAGGACAAAGAAGCTCGCAAAGAGATTTGCTAACACACAGAAGTAATAAGCTCACAGAGATTCCATAACACGACCCATGGATGGCTACTGTGCTTGAAGGGATGCGTGCATGGCGATGAGCTTGAGCTGTACACATGATGATGACTGACGAACCCTGGACTCGTTACTCCTTCAACTCTTTGTTATTCACCACTTGAGCTACCTAGCCGTGACGAGGGACTCAGACATAGTGATGCCTTGGTTGAATCAATTTCACACTTTCCAGTGTTGCTGAATCTTTCTTTTGTTTTATCAGCTGCAGTTTGGGCCTTTTAGGCCAAGAGGGGTTGAAGAAGTAGTGTTGTTTAGCAATGCACTACTCTATTACGCGCCTTTGGAGTGGGTCATATGGCCCATGATTTTGCCACCTCCCCTCTTTAATTTTACCACCTCCCCCAGCCAATGAAAATAATAAAATGCCCCTCTCCCTTCCTCCCTTCTTCCTTTCTCACCTCCCCATTTATCTCTTCGTCCCCCTATCTCTTCCTCACCTCCCTCTCTCTCATACAAAACCTCCCTCTCTCTTGTTCAGCTCCCCCTCTCTCTATCTCCCTCTCCCACAATACCGCCCTCTCTCTCTTACCTTCGTTCAGGCAGCTTCCATTTCTGCTATTTTTTTTTCTGCATGCTCCGATATTCCGGATTCTTGAGTCCAAAATTTTCCGTAAACAAGAACCTGGACGTTTAAATTACAATATGTATCTTTTACATTTCCGGATTCTTGTTTACAGAAGATTCCAGACTCAAGAATCCGGACGTTTAGTTTACAATAGGTATGTTTTACACTCCCGTATTCTTGTTTACGGAATATTTCGGACTCAAGAATCCGGACGTTGAGTTTACAGCATGTTTTCAAAATGGTTCATAATTCAAAATCAGACTAGTTAATAGAACTAAACAACATCATTAAACTTAAGCACAAGGTAAATATAATGAAAACGCAAAGGGAACCATAAACATAGACATCAAATACAATAAATATTCAATCTACAGCTACATGGTTTGTAGATGAAATAAAAATAGACGTCCAATGTTGTATGCGACTAAGATATAGCGCCTCCCAATCCCTAGCACTATCGCTTCTAAACCTTTTTCATTTAATATCTAGCTGAGGTATTGGAGCATCATCCTTTAAATAGACCTGAAAACTTGTCATTTTGAAACCAATTAAACAAAGTCAATAAACTATGTAAAGGTTACAAAAAATTAAGAGTCAACACAACTATTGTACCTGTACAAAGTGTTCCATTCTATGCAGAAATCCAATGCAGAGGATGCGCTGAGTATAGCAATCCTTCGGTGGTCCGTGCCTGAGAGGGAAAATTGTGGAACTTCCCCTTGGGTCTAAACATATCAGGACCACCTTATATTTGTTAGCAATGACATATCCTGCATCTGGCATGGTCATCCATTTGTCTTTCTTGGCAACCTGATCAACCTTGTCAACATATAGTGATCACCTTAGTGCCTCAAGGTTGTCTTCGCCACAAAGTACACCAACATACTCGTCACGGTTTCTCTCAAGCTCTCTAATCAATTCCTGTCGGATTAAGGGCCAGGCATTCTCACCCAAACCAAGTAAAGCAGCGATGCTACGAAACCCACAATTCCCACCGGGCTCTACATCAATAATGTTGTCAATGTATTGATGAATTTGATAAGGAAACTGTTGTATGTATGGCAGGGCCGGAGCTGACTTCTTCAGTGGAGGAGGAATTGTAGGTGGTTCTGACTTGGTGGGCGGAGGAGGAGCTGAATGTCTAGATGTAGGTGGTTCTGACTTAGGGGTCGGAGGAGAAGCTGAATGTATAGACAAAGTGTGAGCTGACTTGTTGGGCGGAGGAGGAACTAAACGTCTAGATGAGGTTGGCGTTGATGCATTGTCGTGTTAGGATGCAAAGAAGTCATCAACAAGTTCCCAATAGGATGGCTCACGTCTTGTTGAAGTATCTACTGTCAACCTCTTTCCTTTCTTTGGTGCTCCCCTTGGGTTCACCTTACAAGGGGGTGGACACATGGAAGTGGTGTCAGGAAATACTAACTCGCGTAATTTCTCCTTAAGTGCTACCTTGCCTACAACATCAAGCTCCTGAAACCCACGTGTCAATGCTTCTAGCTCAACCTATATACTTAGTTCTGAACCATGGCCACTATCAGTGTCATAGGGGTTGTTGAAGCTCAATTTCCTCCAGTGAATATGAACTGCCTCCAACGGGATTGAGATGTAGTGGGTCGTATATCTGGCAAGCTCACATGCACAAGGTAGTCCATGCGTGTATCTTACCACACAACCACATCGGTGTTAACTCGAAGAAGCTCGTTGGCAATGTACTCTAACGCACTGTTAGACACAAGGCCATTTAAGTGCTTGTAGACTGCAGTATTAAAGCAATGTTGTTGTCTACTAATGCTATGCTCGAATAAAGCCTTCAACTTAGTGTGCTGTAACCTGATCATGTTATTCATTGCATCCCAACAGTTACACAAATCTCCTCTGTTATCAGATAACAACCTCTTCAACCTCCAATGTGCAGACTCAACCCTGTTCATCAGAATACAAACATGACAATTCAGAACTTTATAAAAACAGTGATAAATATGAGAAGTATTGCACAATTCAGATGCATACCTGTTGGTTGTTGTGTTTCCAATGTGCATAACCCGGTCTATCCATGCAAAAACAAATTTTTCCTTATGAGGATTCAACCATGTGTTCTTGACATAGTCAATGAAGTTACTGAACGGTGTTGACACATCCTCGAAATGTTGCAGTCGCTGCTGGTAGTCATCCACTACTGGTGAATTAATAACAGAATCAAATGCAGTCATCACCAACTCAATTTTCTCTTGTAGATACACATAAGTCTTGCCCTTGGCCCTCACATTCTTACGGATATGGAAGTGGCACAACATGTTAGACGACATGGGAAAAACGTTAGCCACTGCATTCATCAAAGAAAGCTCTCGGTCGGTCACTATCACTTGTGGTAATGAATCCTGTCTCACAAACATACCCTTCAACTTCTCAAGCACCCATGTGTAGTTATCAGCTTTCTCCGACTCCACAAATACAAGTGCAACAGCGAATATCATCTCAGTTGAGGTCACACCAACAATCTCAATTAGTGGCATCTTGTACCTGTTAGTCTTGTATGTCGAATCAATAAGCAAAACAATATTGAACGAATTTACAAGCTTAATAGCTTCAGGATGTGCCCAAACTATATCGGTGATAACATCAGAGTTATCGGCCTTTCTGTGCCAGTGGACATAATGATCACGATGCATCAAGTTCATCAAATGTTGTAACTCAGTTCTGTCCTGTCTTATACTGGACTGGATCTTTTGACGTGCATTGTAAATCTGCCTAATTGTGGTGTGACTGTTCGGATTATTACGCTGTAATGAAAGTAAGGCATTTCTCGGCTTAATCATGTTCAATGTCATGTCACTCAGATTAGACAACTCTTCGGAAGTTAGACGACTAACATATGGATGGCCTTCAAAGTTTTTGACTAACTCGTGATTGTGCATACCACACATTACCTTCAAAGCCCACCCTCCGACACCTTTCACCAGCCTTCCTTTCAATCTGAATGAGCATTGACATTTTCTAGTGCCAGTAGCCTTCAAACTCGTAGTCTTGTAAGGTTTATACTTGCCACTTTTCTCGCAACCCAACATCACAATTGTTTTTTTGCTTGATTGTCCATAGTCTGCTCTTAAAATAACAACCACACATCCAATAGATTTGCCAACATCTTGTGCCCACGCCAATAGGTCATCTCGGGTAGAAAATACCTGAAACGACAACATGTATCATTCACCAACTCATCCAACAAAACTTAACAAAACTAAATAATAAAATAAGTACCTGCGCAGTAGTGAATGCACTAGTACAATCCATGGAAATGACCTCTGGAACATCAGGAACACTGGCCAATGCGGTGTCGGGAAAATTGTCTTCCATTGAAACTGCACTGGAAAAGCCATGTCAAATTCTAACAGACACAAATTCCGGATTCTTAATATCGGATCCTTCCGGATTCTTATTTCCGGATATTTTTGAACTACCAGACTTTAAAATATGGAATAATCCGGATTTTACAATTCGGAATCGTCAAACAATGAAATACCATAACAAACGTCCGGATTCTTATATCCGAAAGAATCCGGGAACAAAAATCCGAAAAATCAGCGATTTCAGGAGGAAAAAAAAAGACGCCAACGCATCTTAGATCAGTGGTAATGTGGAAGAGGTATGGAAAGAGATGGCACTAGAGATAGGGGCGTCCTCCAAGGTGAGTAAAACACCTTCAAAAAATGAGAGAGATTGAGAGAGGCGAACGAGATTGAGAGAGGGAGGTGTGGCAGAGAAGCTGAGGAATGACAGGGAGGTTTGAGAGGGAGGCGACAAAGTTGTTTTGTGTTTTTAATCAAGGGTAAAGTTGGATTTTCATAAATATGAGAGGTGTTAAAATTAATGAATGGAGGTGGTAGAATCAAGCCCCGGGTCGTATTTGTTAATACACCGATCCATTGTGTTATGGGCCAGAGGGCCCATTTCTTTCTAACCTTAGCAACTTTCTTCCACTTTCTAATATTTTTAAGAAAAAATATAAATGATAATTTAAATATTGCTGGTTATAGTTACTAGGAAAACTTGCAGACGAGGATCATCATTTATGCCGATCAAAATTTCAAGATATTTATGCATTTATGCATATGGCTTAAAGCTAATTTATTTTATAAGTTGTTTAATTTAGTTTTGATTGAATATACAGTGAATTGTTCTTTTCCTTTTTTTCTTCTTCTTTCCAATGTAGCTAATTTGTTATTTGATTAGAAATTTATGATGAATTTTCTAGGACACTAATTAATAAATTGAAATTGAAACTATTAAATAATTTTTTTTGTTGATATTTTGATGTATCAAAAAGTGTTTAAAAATGCCGTTATACCTAATTGTCACCATATCTCAGATTGCCAACTATACGACTTTTCAAAATTAAAATTAAAATTAAAATTAAACTATACAACTTTTCAAAATTAAAAGTAAAATTTAGTGGTAACTATAAGTTACAAAGATTATTACATATAAATTTTATTCATGTTTATAGTATAAATAACCTTATAATAAGATAACTTTCTTTTGTCCCATACGTCTTTTATTTTTTATAAACACAAGCAAGTGTTCATTATTCGATTATATTTCCTCAATACTAATTTTTGTTTTTTTTCCGATAAATGATAAAATATATTTATAGGTATTTTCGTTTGTTAAATTATATCTAAGAAGCAAAGTCTTTCCCGGTCACAGGTTATAATTTCTTAAAATAAAAATTTTAAATATGCTTTACACTGAAAAAAGTGAAAGTTCAACAAAATATTAAAAATATCTTATAAATTTAACAAGGGTTAAAGAATTGTCTTATAAAAACATAGTGTATCCTGGAACCAAAAATAAAGTTTGAGCACCAAAATAGTTAGTATTTTCTTTATTTTTCTTCCTTTATGATGATAATATATAGAAGTTTAAGGAAAAAGAAGGTTTTCTCATATTCTTTTTTTTTTTTTTTATAATAGGGGAGAAGGTTTTCTCATTCTAAAATTAACTAAAGTACGGATGTCAATCTATATAAGAACGAAACTTGAAAACCACATATATATACTAATTATAAAAGTTTACTTGAGCTGAACAGCCATTTTAAGAATGACAGTCCAAGTAAGTTTGATCCATACATGTTTTAAGGAATCAAACTTCTGGGAATTTATTGCATGGTTTAAAGAATTTATAGTTTAAAAAGAAAATTTAGTTTGATCAATATAAATTTATTCAAATCCAAATAACAAAGTTCTTCACCAAAAAAAAAAAATCCAAATAACAAAGTCCACAAGACACTTTTTTTTTTTTTGCTGGAGATCATAGACATTTTTTTTTTGACAAAAAGTACACAAGACACTTAATTTCACAACGTATTTTAAGAAACGAAGTATTTGATTAGAAGATGTGGTGCCCTTTCCGAGCTATGCGGGAGGAGGAAGGAAACTAGATTGAAACGATGTAGCTTTTAGCTTTATAGTTGTTTGATTGAGCCTGACTCATTTAAATAATCAAGCTCAATTTCAAGCTTGAATTTGTTTATTTAATTAAACAAACGAGTTTGACCGAGCATTTAGCGAGCCGAGCTCGAATAGTTCGTCAATAGCTCGGCTCATTTACACCCCAAAACATGAGTACTTTCATTTTACCAAATAATAAAAATTAATAACTTTCATTGTCATAGTTGAAATTGAAGTAAAAAGAAAACGCAAAATTGGAATTGAAGACGAAAGGTTATAATTATATATGGAGAATGGACCTTGGGAATCTCTTATATATTAGAATATTCAACAATGCACATGAGGAATATTCCTCTCAACAAAAACAATGGGACTGAAGTACGACACTTCAATTCTGATCAGCCGTTAGAAAACGACAAATATAGAAAACATTGTCAAATTTAAACCTCATAAGTATCAACCAAGACTCTCAGAACTCCTAAAACCGGAAGAAATTATTTGGAGACAAAGGAGTAGGGCTGAGTGGTTGAAAGAAGGGGATAGAGATACAAAGTTCTTTCATGGCAAAGCAAGCCAAAGAAAGAAAGTTAATGAGATAAAAAAGCTGAAGGACCCCAATGGAACCTAGAGAGACTTCTCATTAACCACTTCTCTGATATTTTCTCATCTGCTGACCCAACTGATCTTGATAGCACTTGTGAAGTGGTTAGAGATAAGCTTAAGGAGGAACACAAAATATGGTGCTTAAACCAATTCACAAAGGAGGAAATCTTGGAAGCCATTGACCAAATGCACCTTTAAAGCCCCAGGGCTGGATGGACTGCCAGCCCTCTTTTTCCAAAAATTTTAGCACATTGTGGGTCCGGATATACAAAATTTAGTCATTGATGTTCTGAACAATGATAGGTCTCCTAAGGACATCAATAGAACCTTTATTGCCCTCATCCCAAAAGGCAAAAATCCGGCTTCCCTAAAGGACTTTAGGCCAATTTGCCTTTGTAAAGTGGTGATGAAAATTGCTACTAAAACAATTGCTAACAGGCTGAGAGTCATCCTCCCTGACATCATTGATGAGGAGCAATCTGCTTTTGTTAAAGAAAAACTAATTACTGATAATGCTTTCATAGTAATGGAATGCTTCCATTGGTTAAAAAAGAAGAAGAAGGGGAAGAAAAGAATGATGGCTTTGAAACTTGACATGTCAAAAGCCTATGACAGACTTGAATGGCCTTTTATAAAAGCAACCATGCTCTCTATGGGGTTTCCTGAAAATCTAGTCAAGCTCATTCTCAGATATATTTCTAGAGTCTCATACCAAATCCTTATAAATGGACAACTAAGCAAGAGTTTCACCCCTGAAAGGGAATTGAGACAGGTGGCCCTCTCTCTCCCTATCTTTTTATTTTATGTGCTGATGTCTTGTCTGGTTTGTTGCATAAAAAAGGCAGGGAAAACATAATCCATGGTATTAAAGTTGCTCCCCAAATCTCTCATCTTTTCTTTGCAGATGACAACCTCATTTTTGTAAGGGCTAATTCTAGTGAAGCGGACTCTATTCTTGATATTATTGCTACCTACCAAAGAGCTTCTGGGCAAATGGTTAATACAGACAAGTCAGAGGTTTCCTATAATCGAAATGTACCAGATGAAGAAAAATCTATGATCTGTAATAGGATAGGTTTAAAGACGGTGGATTCCTATTCTAACCTGAGGCTGCCAGTTGTGTTTGGAAGATCCAAGAAGGTTGTCTTCTCTCTTGTCATTGACTGAGTCTGGAAGAAGTTGAAAGGGCAGAAAGAGAAGTTCCTCTCAAGAGCAGGAAAAGAGGTGCTTATTAAAGCAATTGCCCAGGCCATTCTAAATTATATCATGAGCTTTTATAAACTTCCTGAAGCTTATTGCAAAGAGATTAAGTCCTTGATGGCAAAGTTTTGGTGGGGCATAGAAGATGGAAATAGGAAAATACACTGGATGAGTTGGGAAAGATTGTCAAAGGCTAAGCAAGCAGGGCGAATGGGATTAAAGGCATAAGTGACTTCAATTTGGCCCTCTTAGGTAAACATTGTTGGAGACTTCTTACTGATGAAAACTCTCTTCTTGGGAGATATTTCAAAAATAAGTATTATCCTAGAACAAACTTTCTTGAGGCAAAGATAGGCTACCCGCCAAGTTATTCCTGGAGAAGCATGATCAAAGCCAAGGAAGTTATTCAAAAAGGTGTTAGATGGCGAATTAGAAATGGAGAAGGTGTGAGAATCACAAAAGATACATGGATTCCAAACAGATCAGGGGAAAATCTTCAATGCACACATGCTGATGTGGATGACTCCACCACTGTTAGTGCCCTCATTGACCCCCAAGTAGGCAGTGGAGGAGGGATATCCTGTTTTCCTGCTTTAGTCCCTACGAAGTATACCACTTTCCTTTCGGCTTCCTAAAGATGAAATCATTTGGCAAGGGGAAAGGAACGGTCAATACTCAATTAGATCTGGACATCACTTCCACAAAGAAGACAAGGACAGAGGTCTCCCGGGACCATCAACAGACCAGCAAAAACAACTTTGGAAGGAAATTTGGAGAGCCCCAATCCCAAACAGAGTGAAAAATTTCATTTGGAGGCTTGCAAAGAATATACTCCCTACAAGAACAAATTTGTCAAAGAAAGGTGTCCCCATTGAAAAGCTTTGCCCTCTATGCCATATAGAGGAGGAAACTATGACACACTTATTCGTGTAGTGTTAGTTAACAAAACAAACTTGGTTTGGTTCCCAACTGGGCATCCATGTGCCCCAAAATGTGCATATCAACAATTGGCATCTCCAAAACCTCACTCGTGGGGAGGCAAGGGGTGCCCAATTTTTATGTGTCTTAGTGTGGAAAATTTGGAGTGCTAGAAACCAATCTGTTTTTAACAATAAGCCTTTCTTTCCTATTGAAATTGGAAAAGGTGCAATGAATTTTGTGCTGGAACTAGCTGACCCAATTGACAGCAGAGCTTGCAGAGAGATGCTGGAGAACCAACTTAACCAAGCTAGTGTGTTATGGGAGGAAAACCGGGTCTTTGTTGAAGCTAGAAGTTTTTCTAATGGTACCACAGGTTGGGGAGCTGTGTTCTATGACAATATAGTTGCTGTCACCATGTCTTCTTGTAAGAAGGAAAACATAGCAACTGATCTGACTACTGCTGAGGCTCTTGGCTTGAGATGGAGTCTAAAACTTGCTCGAGATTTGAGGCTTGATCGTGCCACTTTCCCCTCTGATGCTGTTGTTATTTTTCAGTCTATTAATTCCTAGTCTTATGTAGCGTACATTGATCCGATTATCCAGGATTGTAAGATGTTGTTGAACCAATTTGTTTCTGCCTCGGTCATTCATGTTAGCAGAGAGCTAAACTCTATGGGTCACAATATGGCTAGCTTATCTAAGTTTTTTGGTTATAAAACTTGGGTGGGTCACATCCCAACTCAGTTATTTGGATCTTTCTGTAACCGTTTAGTTTATGGTTGAATGAAATTATCTTAACTTCAAAAAAAAATAAAATCAACCAAGCTCTTCGTTTACCTACGAATCAAACGAGGTTGTTGGTTTAATATTTATACTAATAAACATGCGTCAACATGAAATCCAAATTCTAGTTCTAATTAAGACTCAATGCCATACATCTTCCTGACTAAAAATTTGTGAAAGTGTGTAACAAAATATTATAACTATATTTTATTACTTTGTTACTAGTATTTTTTTTTTGTTGCTTTTATTAGTCAGCAAGCGTTTTGAACAATGCTGGTTGTTAAGGATTTCGGCAAATGTACCAAATCGTACAAGTAATAAAGTGATAAGAAAAGTATCGTCTCCACGAGGATTGTGATCGACTAATTAACTTAACAAAGTTCGTATTTATTTTGAACGAGAACAAATTCTTGGTATTTGAAATTGAGGATAATTGTAGCAACAAACAATAACAATAACAAACTATTTAAATAGCTTGACGCTTCAACACCCAAGGGACATTTTGCAATGAAACTGCTCACTTCTATTTATAGGTGCTGGAAAATGATACAGCACGGCCTTGCTGAGGCCGTGCTCCTCGAAAAAAGTCCAGATTCAATGAGCCGCGTGGAAACCGCGTCTGCCGACATAGTCTCCTGAGATTTTTTTTCTGATGAGCACGGCCGTGCTGGTCAAATGAAGAGGTCGTGCTGGTTAAATGAAGAGGCCGTGCACTGCTTCTTAAACTGACTCAAGACGGTGCTGTTTTGAAAAGGCCATGCTGCAAGGTTTTGCGCCTAGTTTTGGCCCAATTTTAAGCCCAAAACACGATTTTGTCCACCAAATTGCCTAATTTTTCATTTCTGCACAATTTAGAATAAAAGAGAGTGAATTTCAATTGATAATATTCAATAATTATTCAAATCACATTCTAATATCCTTATAAAAATGATGCAATATTGGTGTTATCAATTCCCCCACACTTGCGCTTTGCTTGCCCTCAAACAAAGTAATTGTTTTTTTTTTTGATTTCCCAAAAATTTTATCAATGATAGCTGACCAATTAATGGGGCAGA
The DNA here is from genome assembly GCA_037113605.1 of Calophaca sinica. NCBI lineage: Eukaryota > Viridiplantae > Streptophyta > Magnoliopsida > Fabales > Fabaceae > Calophaca > Calophaca sinica. Next base: position 22,455,421 of record CM073733.1, read on the forward strand.
GCAAATGTTTTTGAAAGACAACTTTTTGTCTCTTTGAGAGAATTTTTTTTTTTTTTCACTTGATTGAAGAATTTAGAAAAATAAGCACCTTGAAATTTAAATCAACCAAGAATGTGTCACTCCTTTACAATCTCTCAAGTGTTTCAATGGATAAGAGAAATTTCTCACAAGTTTTTTTATAGACAAAGCATTACCATAAGCTTGACGATAGACCAAAACTCGACTAACAATTTATAGAAGATTTTGAAATCAAGGGGACTTTTATAAGGTTGTAATGAGACCAGAGGTAAAAATTCAAGGTATAGAATTTTAAAGAAAGGATATTTCAAGGGCTATAGTAAATAATCAAATTCAAGTAACTATCCTTTTGAATCAAATTGGTGTTTCAGATATATGTTCACTTTTAAACAGAGCACCAAACTTTTCTTTCTTCACATTTTCCTTGTTTTATCAGAGTTCCTCATTACAAATATCTCTTTTTTTCTTGTTAGGAATAAGTCTCTGCCTTATCGCATTTCCATTGAATATATATCTGTCACAAAAACCAAGTTTCTCCATTTTAATAAAAAAAGGTACCTAAATCTATTTTTTTTCCCAATCAAATCAGAGGGTATAGAATAAAACTTTTTTTTTTTAAAGCTCAAAGTGATCAACTAAGTGGTGAAATTTAATCGCAAAGTGTAGCAGGCTAGAAACAAATCCTAAATGCCCCAATTATTTTCCAAAAATTCTATAAATTAGTTTCGCTTTGAATGGTCACATGTCAAGTTGTAGAACACGATGTTCAATGAAAACAACTCTCATGAAGAATAGGGTAACGATAATCTTGCAACAATGTACTAACCCAAATTAGGCTCAAATTCTCACGTTTTGAAGTTTTTTCATGGAAAATTTTTTCAATCAAGGGCTCATCTCTATCTGAATAAACATCAAAAGCTGTCTTAAAAAATTTCAAGTTTTTTTCGCCCCAGATTTAGTAGCTTCAAGTTGTTCAAAATAGTGATAATAAAGAATCAAGTGGTTAACTCCCCCCACACTTATTTCTAGTATTGTCCTCAATGCTAGCAATTATAGTACAAGCACATAAAGAAGAAAAGATATAACAATAAAATCAAGTGCTAAAAGTAAAGAGTGGAAAGGGACTCCCCTGTAGAAAATTTCACGAGCATATTCTGTAAGGGTGCAGTAGGTAAATTTCTTCCCAAAACGACAGTTTGTCAAGATGAAGTAAGTGAAAAGATAATTGTCGACAAAATAAAAGGGTGAACATAAAATAAAATAAAATAAACTAAAATAATATAAACACAGGTTGCCTCCTGCGAAGCGCTTTATTTAACGTCGTGAGCTTGACAGATTGATTAGAAGTGGTAGACCAGCTGGTTCTCCAAGAGTGAATTTTGCATTTAGCGCATTCCCTCTTCGCCATTTCTTAACCATGTGGTTCAAGTTGCTTGACCTCTTTCTTTTTTGTGGTAGATGGTTCTCATAGAATGATGCAATTTTTACTTTAACATCCCCACCAACATACTAGGATCCTTTCCTTTGTGAACTTCAATGGCTACCTCACCAATATTGACTACAAGAGTCTGTCCCAAAGTAATTGAGGCTTCATCTCTTACTCTTCATTAAGAACTGGAAGGTTTCTCTTGCTCTCCTTAGAATCATTCTCTTCTGCAAGAACTTTGATCTTTTCCAAGGATGGTTGTGAGTCATGCTTAGATTCAACCTCTGGCTTAGACCAAGTTTCAGAGTGAGTCTCAGGCCAAGTATCAGACTCGGTGTTAGGCCAAATGTCAGACTCAGTCTGAGACCAAGTGTCAAATTCAGTGTCAGGCCAAGCGTCAGACTCAGCACCTTCAATTAAATTCTCATCATCCTTACAAATGATGATTTCACCTTTGGTCTCTGGTTGATTAAGCAAAGCCTCTCTTTCCCGTTGAAATATCATTTGAAGCAAAGCTGATATTTCTTTCTTTAAGGATTTGAATTGATTCTTTAAGAATTTCTGGTTTTCTTCCATAGTGTCTTCTAATTGGCGAATGCTGTGTTCCAGAAATGGACAGTAATAGCTTTCATGTCCTGCAAAACCACAACACTCACAAAAAAGAGAATCCATTTTTTTTAGAGAGAAGAAAAGAAAAATTACAAGAAAGAAAAAATAATCTAGTCTTCCAATTAGGAGACGCTAAATAATAAGTTTAAGTAATAAAATAGTAAGAAAATCTAGTCTTTTAACTAGAAGACGCTACACAAAATAAAATCTAGTCTTCCAACTAGGCGACGAAATATAAAAATAAAAGCTAACCGTCCATGTAGGAGGTAAAACCATCCATGTAGGAGGTGATAAAAAAATAAAAATGACAAGAAAAAATAAAATAAAATAAAAGATAAAAAAATAAAATAAAATAAGAAAAAGGAAAATAATTACAAAAAGCGTCTAAATTAACAATTAATCATTTCGATCAATATCATTAACAATTCCCCGGCAACGGCGCCAAAAACTTGTTGCGTCGAGATCGCAAGTGCACGATCACGTCAAGTTATAGTATAAAAGATTATCGTCTCCATAGGGGATTGGAATGATTACTGCTCTACTTTGATTAGTTTGTTATTTAGACAAATGGTTCGAGGTGAAATTTGATTAAAAGAGAAAAGAGAAAATGGAATAAGAACAAAAACTGTGATTATGGAGTTACTGAGGTTCTGGGTTCACTTTATACTAATACTTTTTCACTTAACTAATTCACAAATAGAGCTGAGGAAATATCCTTTTTGATTACCAATCATCTATTCAAAAGCTATTAACACAGTTTGGTCATGCAATGTTAACAATCTTCCTCCTAATTTATCACTTTGTTTGGTCATTCAAAGCAAGTAAATAGAAAGAGCATAAAGCATCAATAGATTTATCAATTCAATGACTGACTGAAAATGAACACACTTTGTTTGGTCATTCAAAGCATACAGATTCAATTAATCCTAGAGTTCCATTACTAATTGAAGGTTCGGTCGCCACACAATTAATAACCAAGTAAAGAATGACCAATTCTTATAGAATAAATTTACCAGGAATAATTTAATCAAAAGGATTAAGAACTCATATTATAAATTAAATTAAGATTATAAGCATAGTAAAAGATTCCCATCATCACAGTAATAGAATTAGTTGTACATTATATTTGAAGATAATAACACTACAACAATAATTCTAGAATCCATAATAATATTTAAAGAGTAAAGAAATAAAATTACAAAAACTAAAATAACAAAATAACAGAAGAAAATAAAGCTAAAAGGGGAAGAAATGAGTCAGGAAATGCATCTGCACTCAGAAGGGACATTTTGCAATGAAACTGCTCACTTCTATTTATAGGCGCCGAAAAATGATGCAGCACGGCTTAAGCACGGCTTTGCTAAGGCCGTGCTCCTCGAAAAAAGTCCAGATTCAATGAACCGCGTGAAAACTGCATCTGCCAACATAGTCGCCTAAGATTTTTTTCTGATGAGCACGGCCATGCGAAGAGGCCGTGCTGGTCAAATAAAGAGGTCGTGCTCTGCCTCTTAAACCGACTCAAGGCGGTCCTGTTTTGAAAAGGCCTTGCTGCAAGGTTTTGCGCCTAGTTTTGGCCCAATTTTAAGCCCAAAACACGTTTTTGTCCACCAAATTGCCTAATTTTCCATTTCTGCACAATTTAGAATAAAAGAGAGTGAATTTCAATTGATAATATTCAATAATTATTCAAATCACATTCTAATATCCTTATAAAAATGATGCAATATTGGTGATATCACTACCCAATCTGAGGCTGCTTGTATTCAGAGTATTCTCAGTCTTTACTAACAAGCTTCCGGTCAACTCATTAATCTTGATAAATCAGAGATTTCCTTCAGCCGAAATGTTCCTACAGATAGAAAAAATGACTTCCAAGGATGAATTCAGATTAAGGCAGTGGAAATTCAATCTAAATACTTGGGGCTTCCTTCTTTTGTTGGAAGATCGAAGTAACAAGTTTTTGACTTTATTCAAGATAGAGTTTGGAAAAAGCTTAAGGGGTGAAAGGAGAAATTCCTTTCTTCTGCAAGTAGAGAAGTCCTTATTAAAGCAGTAGCTCAATCCTTTCCCACATATGTTATGGGATGCTTTCTTTTGCCCTTTGGGTTATGTGACTATATTGAGAGCTTGATCAAGCAATTTTGGTGGGGGAACAACCGAGGGAACAAAAAGAAAATTCATTGGATAAATTGGAACAAATGTTGCCAGCCAAAAAGTAAAGAAGGCATGGGGTTTAGAAGCTTTAAAGTTTTCAATCTTGCTCTTCTTGCTAAGCAAGGGTGGCGTATTTTAAATGACCCGGATTCTTTGTTATCCAGATGCTTAAAGGCTCGATACTTCCCTAGGGGAAATGTTCTTAAGTCAAAGGTGGGTTATAAACCAAGCTATACATGGCATAGCATTCATAAGTCTTTATGGGTCCTTAATCGAGGATGCCTATGGACAGTGGGAAGTGGACATTTTATCAACATTTGGGAGGATAATGGCTACCTCTTCAAAATGGTTACAAGGTGTGGTCCCCAAAACCTCACCTATCTCATTTGTCACAGGTGTCCCAGCTAATCATACAAGATTCAAGAATGTGAAATATCAGTTGATTCAGGAAACTTTCATGCCCTTCGAAGCCATGCAAATCTTGCAACTGCCTCTTCCATCCTCAAATATAATGGATCGGTTATTATGGGAGCCACATAAAAAAAGGTTTTTCACAGTTAGAAGTGCTTACCATTCTATTAGACAATGGGAAGATGATCATAACTCCCATGTCTCTAATCCCCACCATGACACAACACTTTGGAATAACCTATGGAATTTAAAAACAATGCCTAAGCATATTCACCTTGCTTGGAGGATCCTTAATGGTGGTCTTGTTGTTAAAAAAAATTGATGAAAAAAGGAATTATGGTTGATCTGATTTGTTCACTTTGTGGGTGATAAAGAGGGGGATATTGATCATGTATTTAAAGAATGCACCTTCGCTAAACAGGTATGGTTCCTTTCCCCCCTTGGAATCCGAATGGATGAGTTACATCATGATTTCATAACCTGGCTGAAAGTTACAATTACAGATCAATCTGTGGATGTTTCTGAGTTGGTTCTCTCCGTGTGCTATCATCTTTGGTTTGCGAGAAATAATCATACTTTTGAAGGGAAAGCTTTTTTGATCCATGATATAACCAACAGGGCTCTAAACAATTTGAATGAATACAAGAATATGTAGCTATCTGTAGAGCATAACCATGAAGCTAATCCTCCTCATCATATCACGGTTTAGGTTCACTTCCAAGATCTTGGTATAAGATAAACATAGATACTGGGCCTAAAACCAATGAGTGGGGCTGTGGTGTTGTTGTTAGAGACTCTTGATGGTTTTCCTATGGCTGTTGCAACTTGGAGATTTTTAGCTTTTACGGATTCTGATGTGGCAGAGGCAATGAGTTTGCATTTAGGCATTCCTTTTGCTTATGAAATGGGCTTCTTTGATATTGTTGCAGAAGGAGATTCATTACATGTTGTCTAAGCTCTAAAAAATAGTGCTATAGATAACTCTTATTTTGGGATGATTTTGTAGGAATGTAAATCTATTAACACTAGTTTCAATCGTTTTCAAATTAATCATGTAAAAAGAACTGCAAATGTTGCAGCTCATACTCTTGCAAAGTTTGCTCTCTCCCACGGTGAATTTGTTTGGATTGAGGAGTACCCTCCTTGTATTTCCTCTATTGTAGCATCTGATTTTGTTACTGTTTAATGAGAATGAGTTTCTTGTCAAAAAAGAGGCTTTACATTCCTTAGTATCATTAATTACTTTTTTAATTATTGTGTATTCTCACCGGTCTATATTATAAGAAATAAAACCATAATTCATAAAACCAAAGAATTGGTTTGAAATTAGTCAAATCTAATTAATACTCCAAAAAATTTAACTTTTTTTTCTTCCGAATATACCCTCATAAATAGTGACTGATAATTAATGAGAGTTAATTCACACAAATTCCACTAACTTAAATAAGAGCATTATTGAAAATGAGCATTTAATGTATGTAAAAATTGATGCTTGTTTTTTTACTTTATTCAGTTTTAATTGCAAACTCCTATACCGTCAAACCGATAACCCTGACCTTTTTTATATACAAAGACGCATGATCCCAAGTTTCAGTGTGCGTGTGTGTGTGTGTATATATATAGGAGGGATCAAATGACCCCAGGAGTATTTCTTGTCTAAATTACTCCACTTAATAACTCTCTATAAATATTGAATTTCACCAATCCAACCGTTGAATATCATCATATTACATTAACGATCATGCATATCAAATTTTAGACAAATTGTACATTCGTAGCTATGTAATCATATGGTCAATATTTAACTTGTATTTTGAAAGATATATTATATGTTGAATTAAAGTTATTTAATGAAGTATCAAATATTTTTAAAATTTTATGAAATTTTACGAAATTGATCTAGTCAATAAGGACTTTTAATTTGACAGTTGGATTGGTGAAATTCAATATTTATAGAGAGTTATTAAGCGGAGTAACTCTGACAAGAGTTACTCCTAGAGTCATTTGATCCCTCCTCATATATATATATTACCGTTAAAAATTTAATTTAATTTTGTTATAGATAAAGCTTTAATCTTTTATAGTTGGAGTATAACTCCATCGAATGAGCATTTATCCTCGATCTTCTCTCATGTAGTATTGTTTTTAGAATTATTAGCTCTCCTTTCTGCAACCTTTCCGTGGATAAGATTTATTTAAAATAATATGTTTCTTGCATATTAATACAGAAGAAAAAGAAATTGATTAGGGAGCATATGAAAGAAGTGCACGTAAATCAATTCTTAAGTGTCATTGAGGTGAAAATGGTAATCGAGAGAACTCGACCGACTCGGGGTTGAAATCCCTTGGTATCATTTGGTACTTCTATCACTTCTTTAAAATTTTGTTGGATGAACTCCTCCAATGGTGGTTCTTTCCATCGCCGTTCCCAGGTCAATGATCCTTTCTCGTCCACTTGAGCAGTGGAGGCAGAGGTGTCAAATCAGGCTGCCCGACCCACCGGGCTAAAATGTAAAAACAGGCCAGGCTAGCCAGTATTTCTTTTAGGCCATGTTTTTTGAAGCCCAACCTAGCCTAAAACACATTTGGTTGGGCCGAGTCAGGCCCGAATTCCTAACAAACAAAATATACCAAATTTCTTAAAAAATGCACAAAAGATTGGCCCGACTTGGCCCAGTCCTTTTGAGGCTTGTAATTTAAGAGCCCAACACATCCTAAAACCCGGGCTCATCATGCCAGCAGCCCATTGGGCCGGGAAAAAATTGACACCTTTAAGTGGAGATAAAGGTTTCCAGAAATAGCTTGACAATCACGTCCCACTCAGGTATGTATTGCAGACCCCGAAATCGAAATAGTGCTCTCGCTTCTCCTTTTTAGTGTTAACAGAAACATCCAATAGAAACTGCTTCGCTTGCTTCCTGTTTTGGAATTTTTCGAGGTGGTGGATCCATAAAACGTACTTATTTCAGCTTTTTTCGAGCTTTTATTGTTGAGAACCTTTTTCTCGGCAGGTACATGTTGCTTTTTTGTTTTCACGATTTCTCTGTCTTTCTCAGGGCGATCCTCAGTTGGGTCACCCCAAAGTGTCTCCTGATGATCCCACCATACTAATGCATGGGTGGGTCAGAGACTCGATAAATGTGTTGTCAAAAGAGTGTCATCTAGCTCTACATCACATATTCATAAAATATACACGATAATTTTCATTTACTTTGAGATGAGATAACTTTATTTTATTCATTATTTCTTTTTTTAAGTGGGTGAACCCATAATAATAAAAATAATTAAATATATATAATGTATTGTACAATGTTAATATAATATATTGCTATGTTATATTGTATGATAATATTTTTTTCTCTTTTTATGTTAAAATTTTAAATACATATGAATACTCATGAATATCTGTTACCCGCATAAATATTCATCAATATAAAAAGAGATGGATATGAGGAAAGCATTACCCATCTCGCCCCACCACATTGTCATCCCTAGTTAGATTGGGTCAGATGCATGACACAAAAGTTGGGTTTTTGACCTACCTTTCTTAATAGGAACAATCAATCTTGGCATCATAAACAGCAAACGTAGCGAATCTTTGTTGGCAGTTCCTTAATTCTAACGGCCACGGTTAAGGTCCAAAAGTAAAAATGCAGGTACGGTACATATCGACAATTTTCTCTGCCGTAGCTCCACTCCAGCAGTTGCCTTTGCTAGCTTAGATCCTATGTCACCTAACCTCGCCAATGGACACCTTAGTCGCCTCACGCCATCGTCGAACCAGCCTCCACCACCATCCTTCCCTTGTTTATGTTAAATCCCCAATTTCCAACCTCCTTCAACCAACCCATGCCTCGACCAACACTACCCTAGCTACCCCACCCCGAGGCCGACAGAATAGATCCCTTTTTTGCCTTGTTCGGTTTCTGTATGCTTCATTTTCAGCTGATTGTGTGCTAGTCCGGAAGTTTATACCGGAAGTTATAAACTTCCGTGCTATAACATTGCCCCTAACAGATTAACCACTATATCTTAATACCTCATTACTCGATTATAATTAGTGGTTTTAACTTTGATAATAAAGCCTTTTTTCCATAAAGAGAGTACACCTATTTTTCTTAAACACACAAAATTATAAAAACTAACTTACAATAGATTAGCTCGTAGAACATCAATTGACCTAGTTTTACCTTTTTGCTAAGGAAACTTTCCAAAAAAAAAAGAATTTTCCCAATCACATTTTTATCTTTTATATATATATATATATATATATATATTTTTATAGATTTTGGTCAAATTTTGATAAAATCTTGTTTCTAATTGTATTGGCGTACTCATATCTTGGTATCCTACTCATCTAAAACAAAATGATGCAAACACAATTAAGATTATATTTTGTGATTGGGTAGTTGATAATCGTCTAGATTATCTATTTTCTTACACTTTTTGAGTGGGTTTTGGCAGATAAGTCCAGCTTTTAACGTTGTTTTTCCTAAAAAAATGTATTAGTATGTGAGTGTTAGTTCAAGTGAATGAGTATAATGAATTTGTTAGGTTTTTATTAGGATTTTAAGTGCTTTAATCTCATTTCTTAATGTTTTGATTGTAGGTGTTTGGAGAGGTAAGAATAATGCTCAATTCGATAAGATTTGGTGACTATATGAAGATTCAAGGCCATACCTAAAGTACACTCATCTAAAGAAATGATCTTGATCTTTTTAGAAAGATAAAAGAATGACCTACAACTGTCATGGAGAGTTTAAGACCCTTGTAATTTCTATCTTGGTAAAACGTCTATTGCAAGTTGGAAAAGCAATGTTGTTCTTGACAACATGACATTTGCATGATATTTTGACCATTGTAGTTGTCTAACTAAGATGAAACCAGTGGCAAATGAAAGCTAACATATAGACTTTCATAAAGACACCTCGATCTAGTTTAGACTCTAAGAGGTTGAAAAACACGTCACAATAAGATAAACAAGAGTAGGAGAGAGTCCAAGCACCTAAGACTCTGGTCTAGGCACCCAAAAGGCAGAGACACATGCTTCTTCACTGGCTTCAGGGCGCCAAGTAGGTTTAGGCGCCATTAACATATTCTCACTAGATTTAGAGTGCAAGGTGGCTAAATGGAAAGGTCTAGGCACCCTCAACATATTCTTATCATTGGATTGATAGGGCAAGGCACCGAAATGGGAGGGTACATGCACCCTCAAACATTTCTTCAATGGTCATAGAGCGTAGGGCTCCCAAATTGCATAATCCTTGCACCTTTTGAACGTGGCAAAAACACAAGAAAGGGGAGGTTTGAATTGGGTTTTAGAAATCTTTTCGCAAAGCTTGTGTATTTATGAAAACCTTTTGAAAACAGCTCTTTAATAAAATAGCAAGTAAATCAGTAAAGAGAAGAGAGGAAAATGACACAGTATTTTATACTAGTTTGCTATCACCTGATAGCTACGTCTAGTCCTTTACACACTTGAAGGATTTCTCCATTATAATCAACCTGATTACACTCGAGAGTATACTACTGCCAAACTGGCTATACTCACAATTTCTTATAACGACTTAGTGCAGTTAAGCCTCTAAGGAATACAACCACTACTGGGCTAAATACAATGTTCAAAAGTAGTTTGAAACAATAACAATAACTCTCAGCAGAGAGGATTTATAATGAAAAACTTAAGCACAAAGAATAGCTTTCAAACTGAAAGAATAAAACGATTAAGTGCTTGTTCAATGTGATCTCAGAAACTTGGAATGATTCTTGGTTGCTCACTTTATTTAACAGCGTTTTCATTTTCGTTGTTAACCTACTTCAGTGGGAGAAGTAAGGTATATATAGCTAGGGTTGTGAATAGTTTTGTTGTGACCTAACAGCTCTTTCACCAATGCACAAAACTTCAGATCCCCTTTTTGTGGCTTTTAGCAAGTCATGTTGCTTTCCACTCTGCGCTTGTACACTGACACACCAGACAATAGCAGGATCTTATCTCTTGTGATCTTTTTGAATATGAGACACTTCTAGAGCAAGTTTTTTGATGATTATATCCGTTGACATTTCTTTTAGCCTTTGATTCCTCGTACATTAAAATACTCATCAATGAGGTCTCTTTAATACTTGAAGTAGCCTTTAATGAACACCCAGTCTGATTTCCAATCAGAGCATCTGTCAAACAGACAATGCTTGTTACTGAGATACTCTATTCACCAGAGTGAGCTTGAAACGGAGGCAAGTTCTTCAGTACAGAATTTGTTGGCCTTTCATATAAGAGAGTCATATAGAAAGGGACAAAGGCTTCCACTGTGTAGTCTATTCATAGTCTGTTTGAGCGTTGACTAATAACAGAGCGTTGACCTTAACAGAGCATGGTCTACCAGAGGGTCGACTACCAACAGAGCGTTGACCTTTTCAGAGTGAGGCTATAAGATGATGACGTTAGCAACACATACCAGACGATCACTGCCAGACTTAGACTCATGAAACGAAGGGTGAAAATCACACCTTAGCTTAGTCTTCTGAGATACTTCCCTTTTATGAATAGTGACTTCTGCACACTAACAAACACATCAGAGGATAAATTATTCTATTAATTATTTGTTATCATCAAAACAATTAAAAGTCATTGTTCTTGAATCCACTTCAAAACAATTAAAACAATTACTAGTGCCCAGCCCGCCCCGCGGCCCGCACACACACACACACACACACACACATATATATATAGTCATATTAAGTAATTAATATATTTCTAAACCTAGGGCTGCTTCCAATTCCAAAACCAAACCAATATTTCTAAACCTAGAACTAAAAATTTACTAAAATCTAACCCTCACTGCGCTGTTGCTTCTTTGTTCCTTCCCCATCGACCCTCCTGCGGTTGCTTCTCGCTGCCTTTGCGTGCGTAGGTTCTTACGATCGCTTCTTCTGTTCTTACACATTGGTCGCGAGTTCCTCTGACGAGTTTCTTCTGATCGTGCTTCTTCTGCTTCTTTGATTATCACTCTCTTTTTCTCACTTTCAGGTATATCCATGTTCTGCAAGCCTACATTTATGAATCTCAGGATCTATTTGACTTTTTATGGAAGTGTTTTTTTTGTCCTTTTTTGTGTGAATCTCATGACCTGTGGATGCTTGGAATTTCAAGTCTAATAATATTATCTTTATTTTAAAGATACTTCAGCGGACATAAAACCTTCAACAACAGAACCACAAAATTCCTGTTGCAATTTTTGTAGTAATATTTTTCTGGTTGGTATATATATTGTCTTCTATTATTGGGGTTTTTCATCAATTGACTATTGCTAGTTGAATTTGAATTTTTTATTTTGATCTGTATTGAACAACCCAAAGAAGCAATAGTAAAAAGCATAGACTAAATGTAGGATGATCCAATATTTGGCTAAATACTATGATTTGTAATATTTTAGAATTGATTTGAAAATTTTTTGGATCGTATTTTAATTAAGTAATGATTTTTTTTCGTTGTTTATTGATTTTTCATGATTAAAGTGCGGGTAGCGGGTGCGGGTACGGACACTTAGGTACCCAGCCCGCAAGGGAATGGGCACTAAAGTTCTTTGCAGCGGTATGGGCTCGATGCGGGCACTTTTTCAAATCTTGGGTATGGGGCCGGCGCTATAGTACCCTTGAGAGGTACCCATTGCCATTCCTAAAATAATGCAAAATGTAATGCAATGTATCAGAGCAAAGAGTAAATGTAATGCATGATAACACTTGGTTGATACATTAGGTTCATCAATTACTCTATATTTCTCTATTTTCTTCTCCCCCTTTTGTCATCAGACAAAAAAGGTTAAAATAAATAAAGAACATCATAGTCAAAACAGAGTTTGAGAAAGATAAAGTTAAAATAGAATAAATACCAAAAGATATTAATTTCATTGATCAAGCAAAAAGTACCATAGTACAAAATTGTTTTCAACTAAAAAGAGAAAAACAAGTACAAGGCTAAAAACAAAAAGGGTGAAAAGCCTGAGGGTTATCTAAGGTTTCTTCAGCTGATCCACGATAAACTGCAGCAGAGAAGTAACATCCTCATATCTCTTATTTGATACTTCCGTGAATTGCTTGAAGTTCCTGTTGTCTTCAACTAGATGGTCCAAGACTATCTTTGGAACCACAACAGAGTGACTACTTGATGCAAAAGTAGAACCAGAAGCAGAAGGCTGAGTCACCATTGCAGTTGAAGCAGGAGGAGGGGTTACTGGTTCTGGGGCAGGTGGAGGAACAAGAGCAGGTTTTGGTTCCCACACAGCAAGGGTTTCTCTCCTTTGAGGTACCTTCCAAGTAGGAGCAGTTAGGAATCTCCTATTTCTCTCAAGTTGATCCTTCTTGTGCTTCTCAAACCAGAAATTTACAAAGTACCAATTGGCCAAGAAATCCTCTTGAGCCAGTGCAGAACTAACACCATCCATTCTTTCTTCTTCAATATATTTCCAAATATCAAATTCAAACAGTCTCCTAGCCTTAAACACCTCAAATCCAGCAAAGAGGCGAGGATTTGGCTGAGGCACAATTACTGCTTCATGATGGTTGGGTGGAGATTCACAACCAATTTGAGGAACAGGGGTTGCTGTGGCAGGAGGTGGTTGGATTAATGGTTCAATGATGGTGTGATCATCATACTGTTCAAGGTCTTAAACTACCTTAGAGGCAATTATAGCAGCAATGATAAGGTCATTATCTACAATTGGTTCTGTTGTAGGTTCAGACACAGGGTGAATTGGTGAATGGGGTGGAGAAATGATTTGTGGTGGTGAAGGTAATAGGATAGTAAGTTGAAGAGACGGATATGATAATGGTTGAATGGTAGCAAGGGGTTGAGCTTTACAAATCGTATCAGAGCCAGGTGTAGGAGATTGGGGTTCCTGGTTGATAGTCTCAGTGACTGTTTCAGGTTATGAAGGGAGGTTTAAATCAGGTTGAATTGGTGGTGGTGATTTAGGTCTCGGTGGAGTGGTAGGTTTAGGTTGTGTTGGTGGTGTTTGTGGTGAAGGAATTGGTCTAGAAGTAGTGGTTGTTGGGAGAGCAACAGAGAGGGGCTCAATGTATAGAATTGAGACTTTGGGTAAAGGTCTTTGTCTTTGTCTCAAAGGGACATGATCTTCTTCATCATCATTAGATGAAAAGGAATCAGAGGGTAGTGGAGGGAATTTAGAAGAAATTGGTTTAGAAGTTTGTGGAGGAGGAATTTGATTAGAAGGTGAGGGTTGAGAGGATTGAGTTGCAGCAGTTCCATCAGTACCATACACAGAATCATACAGATTAAAAACTTGATCAAGTACCTTGGTTTTCTTTGGAGGGAGGTCACTCAGCTTTGTGATCCTTTTCCTCTTAGTGGTAGTTGCAGCAGTAGTGCCGGAGGCAACAGTAGAAGGAGTAGTGGAGGGTGCAACAACAGATGGAGTCTGTTGAGGTGGAGCAAAGGTCTCTCTTTGTTGAAGTCCTTGTGCTCTGCGATCCTCATAGAATTTGAGGCACTCCTCCTGAGATTTTGCAATCATCTTAGTAATTTCCACCTTCTTCTCTTCATGTCCCTCTGTCAGCAAAGAAGGCATGCATGCCGATCTTACTGGATGGACAAGGTGAGTAGGCTCAGAGGCAATGTAAATTCCAGTACTCCTTGTAATCCTTCTAGTAGGATCAACAAGGGCAACATTAGCAAGTTTCCTTTTTCCCTTCCTAACAGGTTTGTTCTCAACTTCTTCTTCCTTCTGGATATCAGCAATTATCTCAGAGGATAAAACCTTCATCTTATTCAGATTTTCACTGTTGAAGGTTGGTGCACTACAGGTTTGGAGGGCAACTCCTGCTTCCTCAGTGTTCAAGGCTTGAAGATCCTTAATCAAACCTTGTTGATCCAGAATACCAGACAGAACCCTTCTATAGGGTATGTTGAGATTTTTCCCTTTTCTGGAGAATGCGATATTTCTGCGCAAGTGATTGAAGATGATACTTGGTAGGTTGATCTTAGATGTGAGTTCGTAATGCCACATTACAAACTTGTGGTCTGTGCTCACAGTGTCCACTGACCCAGACTTGGGCATGATGCAGTTCTTGATGATCTTGAAGAGCACCCGAAATTTGTTCTTCATGTCCACAGCTTTTGCAAAGCCAGGATTCTCATAGATGGTAGAGTTGATGGTGTCCATTCCACCATACTCGTTTTCCCAGAAGTTTGTGATCTCTTTTCCAGAATTTGGCACTTGATGACATCAGCAATCAAGTCCTATGTAATCACTATGTGTCTTCCTTGCACATAGCTGTAGAGAGTGTTGTTTCGAGGCTTAGCAAACCTCCAGAATTCCTTGACCAGCTCTGGATAGATGGGGTGATTTTCCATATAGAAGAAATCTATGATGCCTATATCAACGAAGGTAGTTCTGAAATCATACTCATTGTCAGTCAGATCCTTGAAGTCCACTTGTGATTCACACATCACCTTTAGTTGATGTTGCTCAATGATCAGAGTGGGTTGAGGAGCTCCCTCAGGACCAAAAACTTGTTGTGGAGTAGCCATTTGCAGAAGAACAGAGTAGCAGAGAGTAGGAAGCAAAAGGGGGTTTAGGGTTTCAAGAGTGAGACTTCTCAGAGAGAGAGAGAAAGAGAGAGAGGTGGTAGTGGGTGAGTGAGTGGGTTTAAAACGTGTTGAAGAAGGCAAACCACCTAGTTCAGTTTTCAAAATAAATGAAATAAATAATTTGTCATTTCATAAATGAAACGTGTCTAGCTCTGCCATAAAGTGGCGCAGTAAAACTGTCCTCGGACAGTAAAAACAATTATGACTCAGCGAGAGTAATTCTCATCCACTAATGCATCAACCAGTCTCAAGGAGACACGTGTACACAAGATTCCCAGAGGGAACTTGTACTGAATGTAACAGACTCACATGAATATAAATAGTTAATAACAACAGATGAGACAAATAATGAATTTAACAATTAATAAATATAATATAAACAAAGGCAACCTAAAAACAGAGGCATATATGTATAACAGACGAACACATACAAAAATAGAGGCACATAAGCTATCAGACTCAAGCATTTCAGAGGCACAAAAATCAGAGGCATATATATTCAAATTAAACACTCATTCCTTTATAAGATGAAAATTCAAGTTCTTTCTTATAAAGTTGAATCTATCTTCAGTAAGGGGTTTTGTAAAGATATCTGCCCATTGATAGTCTGTATCAATAAATTTAATTTCAAGTATCCCTTTCTGAACATAGTCTCTAATGAAGTGATGTTTAATTTCAATATGTTTAGCACGTGAATGCAAAATAGGATTCTTAGTCAAACATATTGTAGAAGTATTATCACAGTATATATGGATGTTACTCTCTTTTATCTGATAGTCGTCAAGGTGATACTTCATCCATAGAAGTTGTGAGCTACAGCTTGCTACAGATATGTACTCAGCTTCTGCTGTGGATAGTGCAATTGTGCTTTGCCTTTTGCTGGACCACGAGATAAGGTTTGCTCCAAGAAATTGGCAGCCACCACTTATGCTCTTTCTTTCAATTCTATCTCCAGCAAAGTTAGCATCACAGAAACCTACTAACTTGTAATTATCTGAATTTTTATAAAGTAAACCAAGATTAGTAGTTCCTTTGAGATACCTAAAAATTCTCTTAACAGCAGTCAAGTGAGATTCTCTAGGATCAGATTGGAATCTTGCACATAAGCACACATTAAACATAATATCTGGCCTTGAGGCAGTAAGATAAAGGAGTGAACCGATCATACCTCTATATACCTTTTTGTCTATCTTTTCACTAGATTCATCTTTGCTTAGAGCACATGTTGGATGCATTGGTGTGCTAATTGGTTTGGTTTCCTTAAGCTTGAACTTCTTCAAAAGTTCTTTCACATATTTAGTCTAATAGATATAGGTTCCATCTTGACATTGTTTGATTTGATTACTAAGGAAGAATTTCAATTCTCCCATCATACTCATTTCAAACTCATTATGCATAAGCTTAGAGAATTCCTCACAAAGAGATTCATTAGTAGCACCAAAGATAATATCATCAACATATATTTGAACTACAATAAAATGTTTTTTAAATGATTTTCTAAAGAGTATAGTGTCCACCTGTCTTCTTTCAAAACCATTTGACATTAAAAAGGAACCCAGTCTATCATACCAAGCTCTTAGGGCTTGTTTAAGACCATAGAGAGCCTTTTTAAGTTTGAAGACATGTTCTGGATAAGCAATATCTTCAAATCCAGGCGGTTATTTTACAAACACTTCCTCACTCATAAAACCATTTAAAAATACACTCTTTACATCCATTCGATATAAAGTAATGCCATGATGTGCAGTAAATGATAATAATATTCTATAATAGTTTTAAGTCTAGCTACAGGAGC
This sequence comes from Calophaca sinica, assembly GCA_037113605.1. Lineage (NCBI taxonomy): Eukaryota > Viridiplantae > Streptophyta > Magnoliopsida > Fabales > Fabaceae > Calophaca > Calophaca sinica. The sequence continues at coordinate 22,472,437 of CM073733.1, forward strand.
AAAGGTTTCAGTATAGTCTGTACCTTCCTCTTTCGAATACCCTTAAGCAACTAGTGTAGCTCTGTTTCTTACCACTTTGCCATCTTCATCAAGTTTGTTTCTAAAAACCCACTTGGTTCCAATGGCTTGCTTATCCTCTGGTGGAGGCACAAGCTTTCAAACATCATTTCTCTGAAATTGATTGAGCTCTTCTTGCTAGCGAGTATCCATCCATTGTCTGTTAGCGCTTCATCAATCGTTTTAGGCTCTATTTCGGATAGCAATGCAAAGTCAGAGTGTTCCCTAAGAGATGATCTTGTTCTAACTCTATCACTTGGTTCACCAATAATCTGGTCCTTTGGGTGATGAGTTTTGAACTTCCAGTCTGTTATCGTCTCTTCTTGAGTCTTATCACCAGACGCAGAATCAGAGTCAACACCTGTGACACCATCATCTGTTTCTTTGCTTATCTGCATATCTGCAAAGATCTCATCTAACTCTGATGTTTCATTGTCAGGCTTTTTATCATCAAATCTCACATGCATAGACTCATCAACAATTAATGTTTCTTTGTTGCATACTCTGTAAACTTCAGAGCGTTCAGAATATCCCAAAAAGATAGCTTTATGTGATTTTGAATCAAATTTTCCAAGCCAGTCCTTTGTATTGGGAACAAAGCAGTCACACCCAAATTGGTGAAAATAAGAAATGTTGGGGTTTTTTCCTTTCCACAATTCATTTGGAGGCTTATTTAAAATAGGTAGTATATAGATTCTATTTTGAATATAACAAGCAGTGTTCACTGCTTTTGCCCAAAAGTGCTTTGTAACATTAGTTTCATGAATCATGGTTCTGGCCATCTCTTGAAGAGATCTACAACACCATTTTGTTGTGGTGTTTTAGGGGATGAAAAATTGTAAGAGATACCATACTCTTCACAAAAGTTTTGAAATGATTCATTTTCAAATTCTCCACCATGATCACTTCTAATTGTTGTAATACAAAAACCCTTTTCATTTTACACTTGTTTGCAGAAAACAGAAAACCTTGTGAATGACTCATCCTTGTGAGCAAGGAATTTTACCCAAGTCCATCTAGTATAGTCATCAACATTTACAAGACCATATTTCTTTCCATACAAAGATGCGGTTCTGGTTAGACCAAATAAATATAAATGCAAAAGCTCAAGTGGCCTTGAGGTGGAAATAATGTTTTTAGATTCAAATGAAGATTTTGTTTATTTCCCTTTTGGCACGCTTCACAAAGAGCATCAGATTAATACCTAAGATTTGGTAAGCCTCTAACAAGTTCCTTCTTGTTAAGCTTTGAGATTAACCTCAAGCTGACATGACCCAATCTTTTATGCCAAGTCCATTGTTCTTCATCAAGTGACAAAAAGCATTTGATATTTTGATTTGTCAACTCAGAAAGTTTTATTTTATAAACATTGTTCTTTCTCTTTGCTTTAAAGAAAATGGAGCCATCTTTCTTGCTCTTGACTATACAGGCATATCACTAAAGCCAACATCATAACCACTATCGCATAATTGACTTACACTCACTACTAGAAAAACGGGGCATACCGACGACCTATGGCCGACGACCACCAACCGTCGGAAATAATTCGCCTTTTCCGACGGCCTAACCCATCGATAACACTAATCCGTCGTACGTGGAACTTCACCGAGGGGCTAGCCCGTCGGTAGACTTTTTCGACGGCCCATGCCTCTTGGTAACATTGCCACATTTTAGATTCCCGCTGCGATTTCAAATACCAATGGGTTGAGGCCGTCGGTAACTGAAAAGGTAGCCATTGGTAAAACCGCGTTAGACCGTTGAGCTTACCGACGGGTTGAGGCCGTCAGTAAATTAAATGAGGTCGTCGGTAACCTCAGTTACAACCAGATGACGAACCCTTCTCCCTCATTCCCAATATTCTCTCCTTTCTTCTCTTGTCTCCTCTCTTCCGTCCTCCCTCTCCCCTTGCAGTGCCGCCGCCGCCACCCAACATGCCTGCCTCCGTCCTCTAACACGCTGTTCTCCACCATCACCTCGCCACACCACCGCTCGCACACCTTGCCGCCGCTCTGCTGTCGACACCACCACTCGTTCTTCCTAAGCCCGACGCCCCTGCAGTCCCGCTTGCATGCCTTACCAGCACCACCAACAACTACCAGTGGTTGACCCTGCAAACATACAGGATTGAAGGCATTGTGCAAGCATAAATGGTTTGGCTATACTAAAGTTTGCAGTATCCGATGGGTCTGATCATCTCTTCACTGGAAGCCGTGATGGCAAGCTAAAACGGTGGGCATTAGCTGAGGTTGTAGCGACACGCTCTGCTACCTTTGAGTCTCACATGGATTGGGTAATCTTTATCTCTCTTTCTTTGTCTGTCTATATCTATCTATCTATCAATCACACACACACTCCATTTGTCTGGTGACCTATGGTTTATTAAGAATAACCTTATGAATACGATAATGATTATTTTCTATGGTTACTAATGACGCTTTAGCTACAATACTTTTTTTTGGTTTTCTCCAACTTTTTTCTAAGCTGGATATTTAAGTGAATTTCATATTAATTATGTAGTAACTTTCTTGCTTAAACACCAAATTTAGTGGTCAGTTTAGAAGGTGCATATGATGCAGCATGGGAAAGGTATTCATTGTGCTATGTGCAAAATATGTGCCATTCTTGGGATGAGTGGAATAAATTGTTTGGGCCCTGTATGTAAAGTCTGATTGAGATAAATATATTTTTCTTAACTTCTAGTCTTTTATCTGTAAAGCTAGTCTGCAATTGTTATCAATTGATATAAAATTTTGCTTATTTATGTTAGAAATGATGTAAATAGAGAAATTATGGACTTCTTTTGTGTTTTATGTAATTATGATAATTAGGGTAACTGCAAATCATTGTATCTATAACTCTTTGTATATATACAATATTATTTAGTGTGTAATTCAGACACACGAATTCACTCATATGCTCTCTCGTTTTTCTGTTTCTCAAAATGGTATCGAAGCCTATTGAGAGGCAACCCTAATACGTGCTTGCCCAAACAATGCCATCTTTTAGTTTCTTCTTTGCTCCACCTAGTCATCCTTTTTGGCATGTAACACTTTCTGATCGCCAACGCAACTGCTTGCAGCCACCAGAGTTTTTTATTTACGAGTTTTCCTGCGAGACCACCACCACCAAAACCGTCGTTTGCTGATCTACTAGGCCGCAAAATCTTAGGATGATCAGGGCTTGCATGCGCTCTCATGCACAAATCTAATCTGCTGCTCTTTCATTCATACACAACAATAGCCGCATGTGGAGGCTTCTTTTCAACTTCCATTTGATTCACGATGGTCGCCAACGTCCTTATCATCTTGCCTACCCTATTTGGTGTTCTTTCTCATCTTTGCCGACTCATGGTGATTTAAGACCCTTCGAAGGTCGATCCTTCCATTATCACCAACCATGTCAACGCCCTACACTAAACTGACTAGTTGGATGGGAGAAGCTATGATACCTGGGCCTCCAACATCAATCTCCAGACCTTCAATCCTGTCTTGTCCTTTTATCTTTTTACACATAAATCACCTTGCTTACTTGAAACCTGCTTAACCTCTATGTTTTAATTACTCATTTTGGTTACTTTCTTATTCTCATGTGAGTTCTTTCAACTCTCCCTCTTTCTCTCCCCTACATTTCCCATTTTGGTTGCATGCAACTGTTTTTTCTTTCACTTTACTTTAGTTCTCTCAATTTATTTTTTTTCTAACTAGTAATGCTGCTGCTGCTGATTAGAAGTAAGAATTATTTTTAATTTATCTTTTTTTTACTAGTAATTGAAGTAGAGTGAAAATTGGTCTCTTAGATGGACTAAAATTTGGAATGTGGGTTGATATTGATAATATTCAGTAATGTATTTGAGAAATTTGTAATTAATGGTTTGCAGCACCATGAGCAAGGACAATCCTCTTGCTTGATATCAGATTATCAATTCCCTTGCGTCATCTCACTTTTTATTTTTTATTTATTTATGTGTTAGACGCCTGAGTCATTCGCTATAATTTTCCAATTTTTGTTGTTTAGATCTCCGTGGTTTCATGATTTTGGGTGTTTGTTGGGCATGAGAAGCTATACTATTTTTATCTAATTTATTTACATTTTTCTATTTTTTTAGGAAACAGATGCACTAACTTTGTTCAAAATGATTTGATAAGTAGTTTGGTAATGTGAATGTTTGTTGACTTGGTGAATGTGCTTGATTTATCTTTTTCACTAGTAGGGACTAAATCAATATGTATTAGATAATGTGAAATAGTGGTAAATTAGATAAGATTATCAATATGTATTACAAATCAATATGCTTATAAATCAATATACTTACTTGTTGTGTTGTTGCTGTTGCAAAGTGTTGTTGCTACTGCTGCTTGTGTTAGTGTTGTTGCTGCTTGTGTTGGTGCTCCTTCGCCGCGCCACCACAGCTGCCACCACCACTCGTGCCTCTCCCACTTCGTCGAGTGAAACCAATTTTATTTGAATGTTAATTCATTAATAATCTTTGACTGGAAACTGTCATAATTTATCTTAATATGTGTAATTTTTTATAGACATATGTTCAGTGCTTTGCTTATATGTTTATGGTATTTAATTGAAATTTTTTCTGTTTCCCCTTTGTCTTTTTTTTTTATTAATTGTCATAATAGTACTTGATATGGTAGCTTATTAGTTTAACTTTTCTATGTTTTTTCAGTATTTTTTGTCCGAGGCCGCCACACTACTCCGAAACCGCCACTGGCATCGAAGGACGCAAACGTTCTACTTTTCCTTAGCACTCTCTTGTTCTGAGAATTAGGTATGCACTCTCTTTAAATGTCGGTTCCTTTTAGATGGAAAAGGGTTGGTTGTTGACCCCCCACACCGACATTTTTCTTTGATTTCCTTCATAGTTCTCTCCACAGAGGGAATTTTGAAGTGATGTATGTTTTGGCTAACAAATATACTTGAGTGAGTACTTTTGTATTCCTTACCTATATTTGAGAGTCTAGGAATGGGTTATGATCACGAATTGGTCAGTGTCACACCCCGAGTACGAAGTGTTTAGTAAAGTGATTAATGCTGATAATTCCAAGTTTGCATAGGCTTCATGATCCTATTAGGTTTTGTTGTGTAAACTGTTAGGCAAATCGCAAGTGTACGATTCGTCGTCAAGTAATAAAAAGATCGAATCCACAGGGATTGTAACTAATTTTTTAACTTAACAAACTTTGTAATAATTTGAACTATTGAACCAATGTGATGTGTTTGAAGAATTCGTAACTTGTGTCAAAAGCACATATAATAAATTACGAGAAAAGTATTTGGATATTAAAGAGAAATAAAAGTGACTAGGGCTCGAATCCTTTTGATTCTACCTTTATGCTCTTGAATTCGAATCCAATGCAAGCAATTATAATATATTTGAAGTTTAAATCCACAAGATTAGGTTAATGAAAATCCCTTTCCTATCAACCCCTTTGATCAAATTAACAAGTCCTAATTTCTTAGATACAAATTAATTAAATCAAGCATAAAGATTGAAGATTCATACAAACTCATACCATAAGAATTATATTCCTATAACCCTATTAAGCATGTCCAATGATCCCAAAGCAAGTCTAAAACCCCAATTTTCCAATTGATGCTAAGACTCTAGTTGACTCAATAGTGATCAATTGTCAATTGCGATGAAAGAGATAATGGATCAAATAACATAAATAAAACTTGCATTGAAATTCTGAATTCGATTACATAAAAATATCCACAAAATTCATCTTACCACTAGTCTAAGAGGTTTAGTTCCTCATGGAAGAAGAAAACTAATCCAAGGAGATGAGAGAGTTGAATGAGACTCCATTGATTCCTCAATTTCTTGAGCGTCAAGCGTGTTTTCTTTCAATCTCCAAAAAGTTGAGAACCCTAGGCTAAAAGTATTGAAAGCCTATTTATAGTTTCAGATCAAAGGACTGAAAAACCCTTGAAACAAATCAAGCGCAAAATTACAAAGTGGGACGAGTCGCGACGCAGTGGAGCTGGCACGGCACAGCCGTCTTCTTGAAAACATATAGTGCGGAAGGAATCTCGACACGGGCGTGCCATAAGGCACGGCTAGCGTGTTTTCTTGATTTCTCCAATTTGGTATTTCTCACCATGACCCGAACGCGGTAGGTACCACGGTGTGGCGGTAGTGTTTCTTCAATTCTTGCCTATTTTGGTATCTTGGCCTTGAGTTGGTACCATCATCCGTCCAAGTGATTTAGCTCCATTTTCCTAGAGCCAATAACCTTCACTTTACGCGCAGTTGAACCAAAACCAAGTGCATTATCTAATTGACCATAATGCATGAAAAACATGAGTTAGAACTACTAAAATGACTAAGATGCAATGCAAAACTAACACTAAACTATATGCTATATTGAGCATCAAATTACCCCGAGCTTAGAATTTTGCTTGTCCTGATTACACGGCCAAAGAATGGGTGGGAACCAGAGATGCAACATAGAGGAACCCTAGATACAACCAAGATCAAGCAATAGGCTAAAGGACTATCAAAACACAATAGAGACAATCAAGATCAAGTCAATTAGGAATTTAAGCTCTCTGAAATCATGTCTTTCATCGATGGAGGCACTCCTTTCAACTCTCAAAGTGTTTACTGAGTCAGAAAATTTACTCAAAATCCATCCATGAAAGTGCTCTACCATAGGCTTGACTATTAACCAAATCTCGGCAAATAATTAATGAATACACAAGAGAATCAAAAGGTCTTCAAAAAGGTTGTAACGTGGCCAAGGTTTAACTTGTAAGGTGGGATAAAAACAAGAAAAGGGAGGTTGAGGGCTAACAACATGAACAATTAAAGCAACCACTTTTAAAGCGACATAAGTGGAGCAATCAATTTTTCCTTTTTGCTTTCAAAATATTTTTATTATTGTTCTCTTACATGTTGTTTTACTTTTCTATATATTTTTATTTTTTTATTTTGTTCTCCCTCATTTGAGATTTTCAATAATTATTGGGGATGAACTAAACAACGAGAAGAGATTCCCAGATCAAGCATCCAACAACAAGATTAAGCATTCAATTGCTCACTTAAACACTCTAAAAGGTACCATAAACATTTAACAATTACAAGGTACCAAGAAAATTAATTCGATTAAGGCTCAGCGAGGGCAACTAAAGGAGGCTTCGTTCAAAATCGAGGGTTGAAAACATGCCTAAAATTCCTTAATCATGTTCAAGTGTGCAATCAAAAATTTTCAAGTGTTGAAAAGGTTTCAAGTCAAGTTCTAGAAACACAGATCAAGAGGACACACTCATACAAGAAAAAAAAAAAGGGCATAAAAATATTAAGTAGAAACCCGATACAAGCTCAAATCTATAATTAGAAGTTAAAATCAGTGAAAAATATCAAATCGAGTGACACATGCTAATTCTCGACTTATCAAAGAAAGCCCACATGTACATTAAAAGCACTACCTTTAAGCCGATCACAAGAGAAAATAATTGGGTTCCAAATCATTGCAATCTCGATTCAAAAAAATTGTAGGCACACATAGCATGACAATTTGGGGAATAAAAGATGCGAACAACATAAGAACAAACTCAAACTAAGCGGACATGCAAGGAACATGCAGAAGCTATATGAAATGCAAATACTTAATGCAAAAATTTAAAGCGCCTACTGAGCTTAAGAATTTACATTGTCCCCAATGTAAATAATTAGAGTGAGATAGGGATGTGAAGAACTCAACGAGGGAGGAGGTGGAAGAGTCGAGATCTTTCTTTGAAGGTGCCGATTATACATCCGCAGAGACCATGTCTGGATGTTGCGGACCAGTGTGGTCTAACACATCCATTTGGCTGGACAGTTGAGGCGACCATCTCGAAGCGAAGTGCAGCATAAGATGCAGGAGGTGGCTGATGAGCAAAGTGTGGATGTGATGAACTGCAGGGGGTGCCTTGGGTCTCTCCTCTTGCAGGGGGTCAGGCTGGGGGCCTCCAGGAAAATTCCAATTCCTGGGGTGTCTGATATTGGTGTGCTCTTGGTCGGGCAAAGGATGTGGTTCCGAGTTGTCAGGGAGCACCAAACAATAGCATTGGCCTTCCTTGACTACCATTTTCATCGCAAGGCAGGCCTCGATATCTAGCGGGTGCTCCATGAACTATTGGGATCTTTGGATGTCCGATAACCAAGAAGATTACGCAGTGGGGTGATCGAACCACCGATGACAATTTTCGGTGAAGCTCTCCCCAACTTTGACCGTATGGGTAATAAGGTGGCACTTGCATGTAGTTGATTTTGAGGTGCAACATGTTCCATAAGAATAGGAGTTCAGAATGGCGGACAACTCCATCACTATCCCCACGTCCAAATAATGTGTTCGACATCACTCGGTGAACATGCGAAAAACAAGGGTTTCATGACTTGGAAGATTTTGATGAGGATGAATCATAAGTGTCGGACTTCGTTAGTAAGCTCCAAAATCGTCTGGCAGAAAATTCATTTGGGATCCTTCGTTAACCACCATATGGAAACCCATTAATGTCATTGAATTGACTCAATGAGATGCTATGCTCATTATTGAATAACCGAAAGGTTATCAAATTGTCAGGATGATCCTCTGGCCATCCTTCTGCATATAAAACATTTGCATTAACAGATGATAGGAATTCCAGGGTGAGTTTTGCATGAGTAAAATGTTTCAATCCCACAAATTTTGTCCAACCCACATTTGTACATAAGAGATTTACATCCTCTAACAATCCTAGAGTTATCAGGGTAGGCTCATCCATGTAACGGGTGGGGACAATTATTCTTGTGGCAAGAGAATTATACCTTGCCTCTTGAGCGTCGTCCCGGAATTGAATCCCATATGGATTTTCTATGACCTTCTTCTTGCCTTTGCCTTTTGCTTTTGGCATTGCTGGTTCTCCGGAACCCGAGGCCTGACCCCTTTGTCTTTTTGAAGACATAGTAACCTGCAACCAGAAAACACAGCACAACCAACAAACAAAAAAAAAAACAAAAAAAACAAAAAAAAAATTTATGTGAAGAGGAAGGGTTGAGAGAGGGGTATACGGTTGGATAAAGGAGGGGTAGGGAAAGAAGAATGTGGGGTAGCATGGAATGTGGGTGAGGAGAAGGAATGAGAATGGATGGTGGCGAGGAAGAAGGAAGTGGAGATGTGGTGGTCAATTTGGTTGGTGGGTGAGGTGGGGCGTTTGTGGTTGTAGCGATGGAAAGAGAAGGAGGGAGGTGGGTTATTTAGAAGGGATGAGAGTCGATGGTGGTGGTTGAGGGAGAAGGAAGGAGAATGGATGATGGTGGGTTATTGAGAAGGAAGGAGAAGGAGGAAGTGGAGAGGTGGTGGTCTTTGCTTTGGGAAGGAGAGTGGATGGTTTGGGTTAGAGCAAGGGTTCAGGTGGGAATTTGGGGGTTTTATGAGGCCTTGGCCAGCCGTCTTCTGGGCTATCTTCTGAGTGCAAAGGGAAAGGCAGGCCAGTAGGAGAAGACACGGCTAGGCCGTGGAATACTATGTTTGCCTTTTTTTTCTTTTTTGCTCCACGCAGTAGTGCCATATAACACGGCCAGTAGTGTTTCCTTCACGCTCCCCCATTTTTTTTTTAACAAATGCACTCTTCTTCACCTTGGGTTGCCTCTCAAGAAGCGCTTCTTTAACGTCACTAGCTTGACGCGTGATGGTATGCTTAAGGCTCTTGCAAGACTAGAGCAACATTTCCCCTGTCAAGCTCTCCTCCCAAATAAGGCTTCAGTCGTTGACCATTTACCTTGAAAGATCTTTGAGATGAAGGCTCCTCCACCTCTACTGCTCCATGTGGCATCACTTCTCTTACAACAAAGGGTCCCAACCACTTAGACTTGAGTTTTCCTGGTAATAACTTCAAACGAGAGTTGAAGAGTAACACTTGCTGCCCAGGATATAGGGTTCTTTGCACAATGTGCTTATCATGATAAGCTTTATCCTTCTGTTTGTAGATGGAGGCATTCTCATAGGCATGCAAACACATTTCATCCAACTCATGCAGCTGCATAATTCTTTTCTCTCCTGCCAAGGTTGAATCAAAATTCAAGAACTTCAAGGCCCAAAATGCCTTATGCTCGGCCGGCAGAATGACATGCTTTGCCATAAACGAGCTGGTAGGGAGACAACCCATTCGAGATTTGTAAGCTGTCCTGTATGCCCACAAAGCATCATCAAGTTTCTGGGCCCAGTCTTTCCTTGATGCACTCATTGTTTTCGAGTATCTTCTTAATCTCCGGTTTGACACTTGATGCCCATTGCTTTGAGGGTGATAAGGAGTAGACTTTGTGTTTCACATCATACTTTTTCTGACCTCCAATTTGGAATTGCAAAATGTGATCCACCATCACTAATTAGCACTCTAGGGACCCAGGGAAAATATATTTTCTTAATGAATTTCACAACAGTCGAGAATCACTTGACAGTCGCCACTGCCTCTACCCATTTTGAAACATAATCATGAGCTACAAAAATATATTGGTTAGAAAGTGAGGAGAATGGCCCCATGAAATCAATTCCCAACAATCAAAAGTTCAACCTCCAAAATGGAGTTCAAGGGCATCTCATTCGCTTGGAAATGCTTCAGATCCTCTCGGCACTTGTCACAACTCCTTGCATGAACATAGGCATCTTTAAAAATTGAAGGCCAATAAAATCCAGATTGAAGCAATTTTGATGCGTTCACCATTGAAATGACCTCCATATGGTGAATTGTGTGACAATGCCATAAGATTTTCTGCGCTTCATCTTGCGCAACACATCTTGAGTAGTCCATCGGGCATTGCCTGAAAAGATAAGGATCATCCCGAATGAAATAGTTAGCATCTTTGAAAAATTTCTTCTTTTGTTGCCAAGTTAGCTCTTACGGTATCACATAAGCGACCTTAAAATTTGCCATGTCACGCAAACCAAGGCCTCTCATTTACAACTAATAGTTTCTCATCTAGGAACTCCTACAGAATGTCAGCTCTTTGGCTGTAATTTCAGTATTCTCCGGCCTAGACAGATGATCGACCACTGCGTTCTCACTCCACTTTTTGTCTTTGATCTCAAGGTCAATTCTGCAACAATAAAATCCATCGAATGAGTCTTGGCTTGGATTCAACCTTAGTCATAAGATACTTGATTGCCGCATGATCGGTGAACACCTGACTTTGGAACCAATCAAATAGGAGCGAATTTTCTAGAGCAAACACTATAGCGAGCAACTCCTTCTCGTGGTTGCATAGTTGACTTGGTTCTCATTTAGTACCTTGCTAGCATAGTAAATGGCATGAAAGAATTTGTTTCTTCGTTGCCCCAAGCGACCCCGCTGCGTAGTCACTAGCATCGGCACATTAACTCAAAGGTGACTCGATCGGTCTGTTATTATAGGAGGCCAAACAAGCTTCTCTTTCAATAACTCAAAGGCCTTCAAGCATTACGGATCAAAATCAAATGAGACATCCTTGATGAGGAGATTGCAAGAGGCTTAGCTACCTTAGAGAAATCGCTTGATAAATCGTCTATAAAACCCGGGTATGCCGAGGAAACTCCTCACTCCTTTCATTCAATGGAGGAAGCAACTTACCATCACATCAATTTTTGCTTTGTCCCTTCTATACCTTTGGATGAGAATTTATGACCCGACAATTCCTTCTTTCACCATGAAGTGGCATTTTCCCAATTCAAAACTAAATTAGTCTCCATGCATCTTTTAAGAACATCCTCGAGGTTAGCCAAGCAAGCATCAAAAAGAAGTGCCAAAAGCAGAAAAATCATCAATAGAAAACCTCAATAGATTTTTTCAATCATATCGGCAAAAATGGAAAGCATACATTTACGAAAGGTTGCGGGGAGCATTGCAAGGCCGAAAGGCATTCGTCTATAAGCAAAAACTCCAAATGGGCAAGTGAATGCGATGTCTCTTAGTCTACGCGGGTTGTGAAATACGATTATAGCGGAGTAGCCATCGAGAAACAACGATGGCTTTGTCCGGATAATCTCAAGCATTTGATCCATAAATGGGAGAGGAAGTGGTCGCCTGCGAGTGGCTTGGTTAAGCTTCAGGTAGTCAATACACATCCGCCCGACTGCGGCAGGTTCTAGTAGGAATTAACTCATTTTTTCATTTTTACCACTTGTCATTCCTCGCTTTCTTGAACCACATGTCTGGGACTCACCCATGCATCGGAAATAGGATAGATCATTCCAGCCTCGAGTTTCAATACCTCCTTTCTCACACTTCTTTCATAGTCGGATTGAGCCTTCTCTGCGGTTGAGCCAGCTTGAACTCTGGTCTAACATTATCTTGTGCATGCAAAAGCATTTGGGTGATCCCTTTAAATGCGAGATAGTCCATCCATTTGCCTCTTTATGTGTTCTAAGCACTCTCACAAGTTTCTCCTCCTCTTGCTTCAATAGGAGTTACTTATGATATAGGATTCAAAGCATCGTCCCCGAGCACATACTTCAAATGTGAGGGCAATTGCTTTAATTAGGGTTCTCTTTCTTCTCTATCTCTCCACCATTTGCAAGTCATCTTTCTTTAACAATAGCATCTTCAACTTTGTAGAGCTTCAAGTTGTGCAAGACATCTTTCTATCTCATCTTCCATCTCTTCATCCACCTCCTCGATGGAATTCACTAACACATTCTCTAAGGGGTGTGAAGGTTGGTCTTGCTTAATAAATTCCCCAGCCGGAATCATCAATCAAATCAACTCTAGAGCACTTTTCGGTATCATCGAGGATGGCGCATAGCTTAAAACATTAAAAGTTACCTTCATCTTGAAATCTCAAAATTAATTTACCTTGTTGGACATCAATCAAGGCTCTCACTGTAGCTAGGAAAGCTCTTACGAGAAGAAGAGGACTTCCTTGTCCTCCCTCATATCAAGAATCACAAAATCAGGCTGGAAAAAGGAACTTGTCAACTTCGACCAACACATCCTCCAATATCCCATATGGAAACTTATTTGAGCGATCACTTGCAAGGACATTCTTGTGGGCTTGACTTCACCTCCTCGAACCTTTTCAACATGGAAGGGCATCAAATTGATACTAGCGCCCAAGTCACAAAGAGCTTTGCCAATGTGCAAATTCCCAATGTAGTGCAAGGAATTGTAAAGCTTCCGGATCCTTCATTTTGGAGGAGTTTTCTTTGAATGAATGCTGCACTCTTATCAAAGCCCGTCTCATCTCCTAAATCTTCTCTTCTTGGCAGTCAACAACTCCTTCATGAACTTGGCATATGTGGGCATTTGTTCAAGAGCCTGCGAAAGGGATGTTGATCCGTAGGCGGCGAAGATGTCCATGAACTTAGCAAACTGTTCATCTTTCTGGTTTTTCTTGCTCAGATGAGGATAAGGAAGCTTCATAGATGGGGAAATCACTTTAGGCTTCTCTTGTATGCGAATTGTCATCGACAATTATGTCTTCCTCCCCTTCTTTTTCAATATTTTCTCTATTCTCATTTTCAACTTCGCCATTTTCTTTTTCTACTTCTTTTTCTAGTACTACTCTCTCTTTTTCAACTTCATCTACCTCACTTTTTTCGCTCTTTTTCTTTCTCTCTACTTCAGACAACAACTTTCCACTTCTCAAAGAAACAACACTACAATTTTCATTCTTAGGGTTGTCAGCTGAAAACTTACCTTTAATTTGCTCCGCTAGTTGCTTTGAGAGTTGCCCAATTTGGTTCTCCAGTTTTTTTATAGAAGCCTCCTGGTTTTTAAAATGAGACTCATGATTCTGGAAGTTGGATTGTGTCATCTTCATAAACTGAGTAAGAGCTTCTTCTAATTGATTTGGCCTCTCTTGCTTTTGCGGTTGTGGAGGGTTGCTGGATGATGGGTTATCTTGCTGCTTCCAAGAGAAGTTGGGATGATTCTTCCACCCTGGATTATAGGTGTTAGAATATGGATTCCCTCCTTGCCTTTGAAAGTTACCCATGTAATTAGCTTGCTTGTTTGAGTTTCCCTGTGTATCACATCCTCCATTCTCATGAGGCCCTTGACAAAAATCACATCTCAAGTTTTGATTTAACTGGTTTACTTGAGCAGAGGAAGAGGCTCCCATTTTTAGTGCTTTAAGCTCCTTTGTGATAGTCTCCAATTGTTGAGAGACCAATTTATTTTGAGCCAAGAGCGCATCTTGCGTTTCTAGCTCAAGGATTCCTTTTTTTACCTGTGTTCCTCTATCATTTTATTTGACCTTATGGCTGCTCATTGGAAGCCATTTGCTCCACTAAGGTTCTTCGCACTGTCTTGTCTTAATTGGTGTACCTCCAGTGAGGCATCGACATCATTCGTGTTTGGCCTCAAACCATTACAAAACATTTGCATCTGATTAAAATCATCATATCCATGGCCGGAAACCTCTTGGAAGAAGCTTGAATCTCTCCCACGCCTCATACAAATTTTCACTTTGGATTATTGAAGCCATGAATTTCACCTGCTTTTGATGAACTTGGAGGTGGAAAAAATTTGGTCATAAATTTTCCTCCAAATCATCCCAGGTCGCGATGCTTCCTGTGGCGAAGTGTCTAGCCAATCTCTTGTTCTATCCGCAGGTCAGGGAAAAGCCTCGATTTCTTACTTCCCTCGGTCACTCGATCGGCCGAAGGTGTCACAGTTTCATAGAAACTCACCAAGTGCTGATTTGGGTCTTCAATTTCATCCCGGTAATTGGTTTTGCTTGAGAGTGTTCAACAATGCTGGTTTGATCTCAAAATTAGCATTTGCTCACTTTGTTGATAGGCCATGACAGCCCTTGGATGGTTGTTCCTTCTCCCAAAATCACCCAACGTACGTGGTTGGTCCCCCATCACTTCTTGAGCTATGACTTGAGAAGTAGATGCTGAGGATTGTTTTTGTTGTTGTTTTGCCTCCTTTGCCTTCTTCCTTAATGCCTTTGCTGTCTTTTCAATTTCTGGATCAAACAACAGCTCACCTGTTTGTTTACCTCGCATGCACCAAACTAAAGGAAAAAGGTAAGTAGCAAAGCAACAATTAAATTTTCTTCTTTTTTTTATAACAGAAAATAAAATAAAATACTTCAAAAAGTACTCGTTTGCCTTGTTAAAAATCAATTTAACAATCCCCGGCAACGGCGCCAAAAACTTGTTAGGCAAATCGCAAGTGTACGATTCGTCGTCAAGTAATAAAAAGATCGAATCCACAGGGATTGTAACTAATTATTTAACTTAACAAACTTTGTAATAATTTGAACTATTGAACCAATGTGATGTGTTTGAAGAATTCGTAACTTGTGTCAAGAGCAGATATAATAAATTACGAGAAAAGTATTTGGATATTAAGGAGAAATAAAAGTGACTAGGGCTCGAATCCTTTTGATTCTACCTTTATGTTCTTGAATTCGAATCCAATGCAAGCAATTATAATATATTTGAAGTTTAAATCCATAAGATTAGGTTAATGAAAATCCCTTTCCTATCAACCCCTTTGATCAAATTAACAAGTCCTAATTTCTTAGATACAAATTAATTAAATCAAGCATAAAGATTGAAGATTCATACAAACTCATACCACAAGAATTATATTCCTATAACCATATTAAGCATGTCCAATGATCCCAAAGCAAGTCTAAAACCCCAATTTTCCAATTGATGCTAAGACCCTAGTTCAACTCAATAGTGATCAATTATCGAATTGTAGTAAGAAAAGAGATAATGGATCAAATAACATAAATAAAACTTGCATTGAAATTCTGAATTCGATTACATAAAAATATCCACAAAATTCATCTTACCCTAGTCTAAGAGGTTTAGTTCCTCATGGAAGAAGAGAAACTAATCCAAGGAGATAAGAGAGTTGAATGAGACTCCATTGATTCCTCAATTTCTTCGAACGTCAAACGTGTTTTCTTTCAATCTCCAAAAAAAGTTCAGAACCCTAGGCTAAAGTATTGAAAGCCTATTTATAGTTTCAGATCAAAAGGACTGAAAAACCCTTCAAAACAAATCAAAAACGCAAAATTACAAAGTCTGGGACGAGTCGCAGCACGACCGTGGAGCCTGGCACGGCCTGGCCGTGCTGCGCTGAAAACATATAAGTGCAGAAGGAAGCCCCGACACGGGCATGCCATAAGGCACGGCTAGCCCGTGTTTTCTTCTGTTTCTCCAATTTGGTATTTCTCACCATCAACCCAGGCACGGCCGTGCCACCAGGCGTGGGCAGGCCATGTTTCTTCAATTCTTGCCCTATTTTGGTATCTTGGCCTTCGAGTTGGTACCATCATCCGTCCAAGTGATTTAGCTCCATTTTCCTAGGCCAATAACCTTCCTTTCTACACAATTGACCCAAAACCAAATGCATTATCTAATTCAACCAGAATGCATGAAAAAGATGAGTTAGAACTACTAAAATGACTAAGATGCAATGCAAAACTAACACTAAACTATATGCTATATTGAACGCATCATAAACCAAACCACTATTAGTAAGATGTATGATTATTGATGAAATGGATGAATAATGTAGTGGCTAAAGCAGCAACACACATAAGACTAATTACACTCGTCTTATGTTACTAAAAATTTAAGTTACTGAAAATGCTTTAGAAAATACGAAGTATAACAAATATTCATTAAAGCATCATGACACTCACTAAACTCAAGTCATCAATCAAATGCAGCATCAATAGGAAGGAATGACATGTACATTACACAACAAACTACATGTTAAAATCATGAAAGACTAGATGATGTTGCGTCTTTCAAACTGCCAATGTTAAAAACAAAAACCTACCGACAACTCTGTACATCTCTCTGTACTTCTTTCCCTTGCCACTTTTGCTTGTCTAATTCTATCCTTTAAGAGGATGTCAACTTCCAACCTGTTTATTTTTAAATGACCAAGTCGATTTTCTACTTCTATCATCTCTACTTTTGATTTTTAGTGAATCATTTGCTTTGCATCTTTCTTTACATGTGAATCATGCATAGAAAATTAACTTAACTATTATACAAAAATTGTTATGTTAATTATTGATGAAATGGATGTTTGATTATTGTTATTAGTATCGAAAAAAAGCCTTAGCTTCCCTTTTAAAGTTCAATATATTATTGAGTGCATGTACTCTTTTAAGGTATCACATGTTCATTGTATATTGAACCTTGAATTGTCCAAGTCGGACAGTTTGGGAAAAAAACTTTTTCTTTACTCGCATAATAGTTGTTGCTTAATTATCGTATCTTTATATTTGATGAAATTTCGGTTCGATTCATTTCCTTTTGTTCTCTAGGTGCATACTTGATCGCGGTATTCATAACTGCGATCATTTAGTGTACTCAGAGACAAATGGGAAATGCTACAGAAATTTGTCAAATATAAGATATGAGAATTAAGGAATGACTATTATACGAGTTCTGAAAAAGTTTTTCCTCGAATGGGATAGGGCCATACCATTTAAAAAAAGAGAGCGGTTGTAAGAACGTCGTGCTGCTGAAATTGTCATTTTTTTAACATGCAGAAGATAGAATTTTTCCCTTCGAGTCGAATTTTTTAACATGCAGAATATACCAAATGTTTGATCTGTTTATCATGGCACAACATGTAAGACAAGTATATTATGTCCCTTATCCATCAACTCGAAGGGACAAACAAGGTTGGTGTGTTGTAATAAAGACAAAACCAAGGGGTCACATTGAAGCAGATGATCCACAGGAAGAAGTGACTTATCAAATGGATGAGATGTCTCATGTCAACGTAGTAAATGAAGTGGAACCCATTTCTCGACTACGTGACGATCCAATCACATATGAAGATATAGATGGAGATGAGGAATTAAATGAAGAAGTGGCAGAACCATCAAGATCTGAAGACGATGCCGAAGCAGAGTGGGCAGAATGGGCATAATGAAATTGTTTAACTTTTGCAATTAGAGAAATTATTGTCTAACAATATATTTTAATTTGTCAGTTATTTTCATATAACTTGTTTATTTTTATGAAATTTATTTTTAATATTGTTATGTTTAAACATAATATTTCATGACTGTTATTATTGAATTGCTCTATAGACATATATGGCATCAGGAGGTCTAGGGTTCGACCCCCTAGACCACCCACTGGTGGTAAACGAGAGGGGAAGGGCATCGCCATCGACCCCCCTCGTCGTCGGAGGCCGAACATTATTAGGATTGACGATGCTGGCTATGCGATGTTGTCATCCACACAGCGTCCGCATACATCTACGCCTACACAGGCTCCAGCGCGTTCGGCCCCTACACAGCCTCCAGTGCGTTCGACACGTACACAGCATCCGACACCTTTTGCACCGACACTCGATTTGCCTCTAGTGCATTCCGGATATCTTTTTAGTTACTGATCTTTGTTCGTCGGATTTATTTATTTATTTATTTATTACATTTCTTTTTTTTAATTTGTTTTTTAGTTTACGTTATCACATTTTCAAATATGGGAATAAATTAATAATTAAAAGTAATCAATTAAATTAAATTAAATTACTAGTAATAGTTAATTAAATTAATAAATAAATTTTTTTAATATGGGAATAAATTATTTTTAATAATCAAATACATAAATAAATAAATAAATAAATAAATAAATAAATAAATTTAATAGTTAATAATTTAATTAATTAATTTAATAAATTAAATTGATTTAATTTAATTTAAAAAATAATTAAATTAATTAATTATTTTACAGAAATTATTTTTTAAATTATTTTTTAAATTGATTAAATTAATTAATTAAATTATTTACAAAAATTAATTAATTAAAACTAAAAATAAAAATTAATCAATTAATTTAATTATTTAAAAAAATAAATTCGGGTTTACCGACAGGCTGAACCGTCGGAAAAGATTTGCGGTTTTACCAACGGGTATGGCTATCAGAACACTATCGAAAGGTCTAACCCGTCGAAATCTACCGACGGTTTCCGACGGATCTTTACCGACGGTAAAAAAAAAACCCGTCAGTGAGCATTTGCGATGCCCGTTTTACCGACGGGCTTGTGGCTGTCGGTAATCCGTCAGAAAAATCTCATTACCGACGACTTTTGGGGGTTACCGACGGCTTTTGGCCATCGGTAATCCCGAGTTTTCTTGTAGTGACTTATAGGTTATGCTTCAGGCCATCAACAAGTAAAACATTATCAATAGAAGGTAGAAATTTCTCATCAACTCTTCCACTTCCAATGATTTTACCTTTTTGGTTTCCTCCAAAACCTACTGCTCCACTCTCTTTAAGATGGAGTTCTTGGAACATACGCCTTTCTCCCATCATGTGACGTGAACACCCACTGTCCAAGTACCAGGACTGGTATTTCAACTCTGTTGCTAAGTAAATCTGCAACATATACAATCTAGTCCTTAGGTACCTAAATCTTTTTGGGTCCTCTTTTGTTAGTTTTAGAAGAAAATATGTCCTTCTTATTTTTCAATTCATAACAAGTACTTCTTATGTATCTTTTCTTATTGCAGAAAGTACAAAGCCGATAGTCACTATGATTGTTGGTATCTTTGGATTTCAAATTTGTGTTTTTAAAGGTGGGTTCCTCTGGTTTGTAACCAAGATATTTTTTACCATTTTGGCGTACGCCTCAAATCATAGATGTTTGTTTGCTTCGTATAACACATTTAGCAAGAAATCTTTGCAATCCCTCTTCATATTTTGAAGAGTTGCATTCAATCTTTTCTTCATTCTTAGAGTTGTCATTCACCAATCGGCGATTTTCAGCTTTGAGCTTCTCATTCTCATCATTGAGTATTAGAAATTCTTTTGAAAGTTTTGAAAATTTCTTTTTCAAAGCTTTGTACTCAATGTTGAGCTTAGAAGACTCATTTAAGAGTTCATCAAAAGCTTTTTCAATATCAGAAGATGAGCTAGAGTCTACCTCTTCGTCTTCTTCTTCACTGTCTATCCTATGGTAGCCAGCAGAGCCATGTTGGCTTATTTTTCATCATCATCATCAAACGATGATGAATCAGAATCATCCCATGTTGCCATTAGACCCTTCTTCTTCTTACCTTTGAAACCACATTTCCTTGGTTTATCTTTCTCGAGTTGTGGACATTCAGACTTGAAATGTCTTGGCATTTTGCACTCGTAGCAGACTACTTGGCTTTTGTCCTTGTAGTCCTTCTTGTGGAATTGCTTCCTGAACCTTCCCTTGTTTTTCCACAAACGTTGAATTTTCTTAGAAATTAGGGAAATTTCTTCGTCTATGTCTCCACCACTCTCATCAGACGACCCTTCCCCTGTTTCTAGTTCATCTTGAAGAGCTTTGGAGAAGGATGCTCCGCTTGTAGATTTCAAAGCAATAGACTTTGATTTCTTAGGAGGTTCTTCTTCATTCAGCTCAAGCTCATGAGCTCTCAAGGAACTCAGAAGATCTTCAAGTCGTAAGGCATTCAGGTCCTTGGCTTCTTGAATAGCCGTGACCTTAGGTCTCTACTTCTTTGACAGACTTCTTAAGATTTTCTTCGATCAGCAGTGGTATAGCTTTTCTTAAGCACTTTGAGACCATAAACTAATGTTTAAAATCTTCCGAACATAGTTTCAATGTCTTCTCCCTCTTCCATCTTGAAGAGTTCATATTGTCTAACTAAGATGTTAACCTTGGTTTCTTGCACCTGGGAAGTACCCTCATAGGCCAAAGCCAATGAGTCTCAAATTTGTTTGGCAGTTTTATTCTTCCCACACTTCTCGTACTCTTTCTCAGAAATGGCATAGATAAGAAAATATCTTGCCTTCTGATTCAGTTGATAGGCTTTCTTATGCTCATCTTCCCACCTTTCTCTAAGAATAAGTTTATTCTTGGAATCAACTGGTTCAGTATATTGTTTCTGAACCATATCCCAGAGTTCGAGTTGTTGAGACTCAAAGAAGGTTTTCACTTTATCTTTCCAGTAGCCATAATTTGTTCCAGTGAACAAAGGAGGACGGTTAACGTGGCCACCGACTTCATTGCTTGCCATGTATAAAGAATAAGATCTTTTCCTCTTACACCGTTAAGTGCTCAACCAAGAGGCCGAGCTCTGGTACCAATTGAACATGGCAAAAACACAAGAAAGGGGGTTTGAATTGGGTTTTAGAAATCTTTTTGCAAAGCTTGTGTATTTATGAAAACCTTTTGAAAACAGCTCTTTAATAAAATAGCAAGTAAATCAGTAAAGAGAAGAGAGAAAAATGACACAGTGATTTATACTAGTTCACTATCACCTGATAGCTACGTCTAGTCCCCTCACACACTTGAAGGATTTCTTCAGTATAATCAACCTGATTACACTTGAGAGTATACTACTGCCAAACTGGCTATACTCACAACTTCTTAGAACGACTTAGTGTAGTCAAACGTCTAAGGAATACAACCACTACTGGGCTAAATACAATGTTCAAAAGTAGTTTGAAGATATAACAATAACTCTCAGTAGAGAGGATTTACAATGAAAAACTTAAGCACAAATAATAGCTTTCAAACTGAAAGAATAAAACGATTAAGTGCTTGTTCAATGTGATCTCAGAAACTTGGAATGATTCTTGGTTGCTCACTTTGTTTCACAACATTTTCGTTTTCGTTGACTTCAGTGGGAGAAGTAAGGTATATATAGCTAGGGTTGTGAATAGTGTCATTGTGACCTAACAGCTCTTTCACCAATGCACAAAACTTCATATTGCCTTTTTGTGGCTTTTAGCAAGTCACGTCGCTTTTCACTCTGCGCTAGTACACTGACACAACAGACAATAGCAGGATCTTATCTCTTGTGATCTTTTTGAATATGAGACACTTCTAGAGCAAGTTTTCTGATGATTATATCCGTTAACATTCCTTTTGGCCTTTGAATCCTCGTACATTAAAATACTCATCAATGAGGTCTCTTTAATACTTGAAGTAGCATTTAATGAACACCCAGTCTGATTTCCAATCAGAGCATCTGTAAAACAGACAATGCTTGTTATTGAGAAACTTTGTTCACCAGAGTGAGCTTGAAACGGAGGCAAGTTCTTCAGTACAGAATTTGTTGGCCTTTCATATAAGAGAGTCATATAGAAACGGACGAAGGCTTCCACTGTGTAGTCTATTCGTAGTCTGTTTGAGCGTTGACCTTAACAAAGTATGGCCTCATCAGAGCATGGTCTACCAGAGGGTTGACTACCAACAGAGCATTGACCTTTTCAGAGTGAGGCTATAAGATGATGACGTCAGCAACACATACCAGAAGATTACTGCCAGACTCAGACTCATGAAATGAAGGGTCAAAAGCACACTTTAGCTTAGTCTTATGAGATATTTCCTTCTGATGAATAATGGCTTCTACACACTAACAAACACATCAGAGGATAAATTATTCTATTAATTATTTGTTATCATCAAAACAATTAAGGGTCATTGTTTTTAAATCCACTTGATTCAAACACCTTTGACAATCAACCATTTCCTCATAGGTCAGAGAGCATCAGGCGCCCAATATGCAGGGTTTAGGTGCCCTGCATTGACCCGACACATATAAAAAGAAACATGGTTTCAAAATTAGAGATATCTCTACTATTTTCTATGTCGTCTTTCGGGAATTCTAATTATGAATGTCTACAGAAACACGAAGACGAGAAGAGTGGAAGCTTGAATCACCTTCATTTCTTCATGGCATTTGTCATTCCCTTCTCTTTTCTTTTAGATTTCTTTGTTATTTTCATATCTTGCTAAACATTCTCTTGTTGGGGATTAAGTGGATTTTGATGAATCTTGTGACTTCTTGATTTAGATATGTTAATACAATTGATTTCTTTTATTTTCTTGTTTATTATCTCTTCTCTTTACGCTTTCTAAGACTTGATTAGCATTGGAATGATTCTTGATTTATATATTAAACAGAAGTTTGATGCCTTGGGATTATAAACTTCGCAATTCTAGGCTAGGAATAATCATTTAATGTCTGACATCTTTTAGGGTTTCTTGATCTTTATACTTGTTCTTCTTTGAATTCACTTAAGGGATTATGGTTTTTAACTGGATACAAATATTTATTATTTACTTAAGGATTAGGTTTTGAGTATTGCAGTGAATCTGATAGAAGAATAGAAAACCAATTTATATTAATCTCCAATTTAAGTATTTCTAAGTGAAATCAAGTGAAGCTTAACCCCGATGCCTTCATCTATTGAATTAATCACCTTTCATTCTTTGCATTCTTAATTTTCTTTTATATTGGAAACACAAAAAATATTGGATTCCTTTTGTTTCTTTGGTTACTTGATAAAATACCATAATCAATTTTAATCCTATTTATGAGTTCACTTAGTAGTCGAGTTTGTGATTTAGTATGTGGCCCTCAATCCCCAAGAACAATATCCAGTTTCTCGCTGTTTTATTACTTACCACGACCCGAACATTTGTCGTAGTCTCATCGATAGTTTTACCAATTCAGGATTTTTTTTTGGTGAAAGAAAAGGGTTAACGCCCAGAGAACAACCAACTACGACCCACTTGGGCCAACATCTACTCCCTGCTCTGCCTCCAGAATGGAGGAGAGAAAGACATGAATAGTGTCATAAATGATACAATTTGATCTAGAAAAACAACGCTCCTTTGCAAGAATGTCTGCAATCCTGTTAGCTTCCCTAAGAATGTGCCTCCATCTAATATCGGCTATACCCACAAGCATGTCTTTGATCCCAGCGATAAGTTGAAAGAGGGCATGAAAAAGGTCACAACCACCTGAGAGTAAAGAGATGGCATCAGAAGAGTTGGATTCCACAACAACTTTCCAAAAGTCATTCCCCCAAGCAATACTCAGGCCGTGATATATAGCTCACACCTCTGCCTCAAGCACATTCGGTAAAAATAATCTTCCTAGTGAATTTAAATATTCAATTCCTAAATCTTTTTTTTTCCAATGAATTACATCCAATATAATTAAAAGCTTTTTTCAACAAAAAAAATCCTTATTATCTAGTATTCGTTGATGATGGACTTAATAACTTGAGTCGCCTATACCTCCAATTGTTAGATTTAGAGCACGTACCAAGCCCTATTTCAAAGGCTATAATAAAGTCATGAAGAAGCAACTACTTGATTTTAACTTTAGTGCAACAAATCATGTACTTTCACTGATGATGACTACTTTGGACTGTGCTAACATGCCAAAACGATACGGGACCAAAACTCACAATTGTGATAATGGATCATAGTAGGGATTCATGGAAGGTGAGCTTCCCTGGACCAATAATTCTTGGATTACCGACTGAGAAAACGAGTGTTGTCTCAATATAAATAATTTTTTTTGGGTTCAATATAAATAATTATTATGTCTCCATGACCGAGTCCAATACCAAGAAACACAATTTTTTTTTTTTTGGGGTACAGCCGAGAGACTCCTATTATCACATGATTAACTCTACTTCATACGGTTCGATCGGGGTTCCAAGTCCAACAAGTTAGTAATTCGGTGGTATATGAGGCTGTGGTTCGTGGATGCACTAACCATGTAACTTGTGAAGCTCTTGTCGTCTGTCTCATAAGCTGTCTCTTACCGTATAAGATAAAGAAACTCTTTCTTGTACGGGAAAAAAAAAAAAAACCTCTTTCAAGGTGAGGTGAGATGTATGTTTACCAGAAACTCATATAGTAAGTATAAAACATTTAATGCTAGAGGTATAGTACTCCCTCTGTTATCTAATATAAACAAAAATACATAAATTCATGCTTATTAAGAAAGTTAGTTAACTGTAATTAATTTTCTCAATCTTATTAAAAAAAACAATTATATTCCCTAAACTACACTTAATAATGATTACTTGTTGAATAGGGTTATTGGAATACAAATTTTGAATTAATTAAGGGCAATTGTGGAAACTAAGTATTAAATAGGATGATATTAATTAATTTTTACTTATATTAAGTAACAAAAATTTTGTTTATTTTTTGCTTATATTAGGTACTGGAGGGTGTATATGAGATAAGATTTCAATTTTATAATATTAAATAATCATTTTTGATCTTGGTGATTTTTTCTTTTTCTTATATTAGAGACTAGAGATAGTAAAATTGAAATGTTATTCCAAATATACCGATTGGATTATAATTCCACGATTAAATCCAATTAAATTAACTTGTATCCAATAATGGAAATCCCATGCCAATAATTTGCAAGGCTTTGATTGATAGTACACTGATGATTGATTATAACTCGTGGGAATGGATTGTCAATGAATTGTTGAAGGCCAAAACATTAATCGACGCTAGTCTGTCTCCTACACCACACCATCACTTCCGCGTACGTGTTATTCTTTAATTCTTCAAATTTAAATTGATAGTGTTGTCTTCCCACGCGAACAGTTTTTGCGTCTCCAGTGAAATTAAATCAAAATTTCTCTGTCTATCTACGTGACTACTGTAGATCTGTATATATAATCCACCTTACGGGGAGCTTGTATGTCTGTCTTATTCGAGTATTTATTATAATTCCTAACTTAAGGATCACGGGTTTTAAGTAATCAGTCTGTGATAGATACACTCTTGCTCTACCTATATATCTCCATTATTGAGACATCAGAGGTACTCCTACTAGTAGTAAAGTTAATTTAATGCGATGGCTCAATATTTTTTTAAATAAAAAAAATACTAATAGGGCTGATAGCCAATTAATAATTAATAATTTGGCCCTTTTGATTAGCCAACCAAAATTCTAAAACTTTTGATTGGCTCTTTTAATTAGCTTACAAAAATTCTCAAAGTTAATTTATATTAATAAACATTGTGAGATTTAGATACTTGTGTTTGGGTTTAGACCCACTTGTGTCGGTAGTTAAGTTGGTGATCGATCATTCCCTTTGTATGGAAGATCTCGTACTCCAAGTAATTAGCGAGCTCACCTGGTGCAAGGCCTTTAACTAATTCTTGGTCTTACGTTAGCGAAAGTCATAACTAATTTTCAGTCCAACCATAGTTAATTAGGCCGTTAGGCACAGGGAGTCAGTGGCGTATCCAGATCCTGGGTAAGGGGTCAAACTATTTAATTTCATAAAATTTTAAAATCATAATATATAAAAATAAAGATATAAATGTTAAAATAATAAAATTTTAATATATCTAATCAAACAAATTACACACATATAATTATCCTATACGTGACTTTAGGTTTTGAAATCATTGAATGATCAACTCATTGTCAATGTTCATGAACACTTCTTTCTCAATATAAGTCATTAGACATCATTCATCCATTTATCCCACATTCGATTATGCAACCTGGCTATATTGGATGTAACCTATTTATCCTCGTCGTGATCTCCCCTTAGATAATATATCTTTATTAGGAATGCTAATCTGTCATGCTTATTGCAAAATAAAGTTACATCTTGCAAAAAAGGCATTGTCCCATATAGTTTGTAACCGCTCCTTTGTGATCTTAACCAAGTTCATAACATTGATGATGTCTTGATCTTTTCTTTTCAATGCTTGTGACAATTCATTTGAGAGAGTTTTTCGGGTTGAGAGAGTGTGGGGCTAGTCAGGCTCAAGGTTGGCCCAGGGCCCAAACCACTAAAGTAAGGGCTTTAGGGCTCAAAAATTTTAACTAAAACAAAAGGCCTCAAAAATTTTATTTTTACTTAATATAAATGACATAATTTCTCTCGCTATCAATAAGTTTAGATGGTACAAATTAGTGCTCTTGTCCTTGTGGTTATGGGTTCAAGTCCCATTTTGGATAGTTGTAATTATTTTAGCATTTTGTTGTGGTTAAATGAATGTCCTAGAAAACAAAGAAGCCTAATACAAAATGGTTGTTTAGAGTGGCTCCCATTGGCTAGCTTATTTTGTCTCACAAGTTATCTTTAGATAGAAAAACATCTCAAATTAACTTTAGAATAGCTAAATGACTTGTTTTATTATCTATTTAAGCTACTCAAATAGTATTTTTAGGCCTCACTTTAGAATCTGCTTTAGGCCTCAACAACTGTTGGACCGACTTTGGTTAGGATGTGCAAAATAGAACAGTCAGAGGGGTCAAAAAAATTATTATAAAGGGATAGGTGAATTTTTATATTTTGAGGGTGTGGGCTGGACTCAGGCCCACCCTGGCAGGGAGTTATACCATTTTTTGATGCACTCCGAAAAGCACTCAGATGATGTTTATTTATTGTTTTAATAACGCGCTCAAGCGTTATGCACGTCAGCATTATCTGATACGTACGTAACTCGAGATCTTTGAATGACACCTCAGATATCGCTTGCTTAAACACACATTATCTGGATGTGTCATTCAAATTACATTTTCTTAGGCAAGAGTTATCTAATTGTGACATTTTGATAACACATGCTCAAACAAGCGTTATCAAATGATCACTCAGATAACGCATGTTCAAACACGCGTTATCCAAATGATTGATTCTTTTTTTAAATAATTTTTATGCTTTCAATCCATTACACATAAGCAAAGATCATCAAAAGAGGGAAATCGACTCATTATGTTTAATCATCAGACACACCTGTTTGCATTCTCGATTTTGAAATATTAAAGTTTACAACATTCTCTTTGATTATCGATCGACTCTTTGCATTTCATCAATTGTTGTTTTAATAATCCTGCCTTTAGAATCCAACTAAAATGGGAAACACAACATTCACCATTTCCTCATTGCTTATGCATGTTTAACCAACCTTTCTAGTGTCCTACAAGAATCCCATCTCCTCTCTGTAGCTGTAATGGCAACCAACAAAGAACCATGTCCATTCTTATGGAATCCATAATCAATTTTATCAAAATGGCTTTGTATGGTGTTGACCTCTCAAAAGAAATTGATGGAATAAGGTGGATGAACTACTTCTATATGGATGGGTTTATCTTTCCTGGACTTATTCAGTAATTTTGGAGTAATGCAAAGGTTATAAATAACAAATAGTAGGAGAAGAACTAAGAGGACCACAGCTATTTATATAATGCAAAGGTTGATGAAGTAAGTGAACTTCACATTCACGTTCATATGACATGGCTGTTCATAAAAGAGTGAACTTGTCAAAGTTTATTTTCAAGCATCTCAGAAAGACTATTAAGAAAAAAGAAAATTGTTCTCACATCAGCTATCCTTTGTTACTAACCATTATAATTTAACAACAACTGGTTATTGAAAGAGAGAGAGCGACAACGAATAGCAGAGAGAAATTATGAGTTGCAAGGGGGGAGAGTACTACAAAAGAACCGTGATGAGTTCGTGTGAACACTTGGAGATGAGCGACGACAACTAGGAGAGAGACATTCTGAGTTGCATGGGGGACTGTACTACAAGGGAACTGTTCTCCTGTGTGTCTTTAAATTTTGTTTCAAACTTCTGATAATATTTGTTTAGGAAAGTGTTATCTGAATAACTTTCAGATAATGTTTTCTCAAGGAAGCGTTATCTAAGGGTTTAACTTCAGAAGACGTTTAACCTGGAAAATATCTTCTAAATGCTCCATATTTTTAGCTAATCATGAAGCTTTCGGGTAACGTTTGTTTGTGCAAATGTTATCTGATGGTTTACTTCAGATAGCGTCTACCCATACAAACACCATGTAAAAGTTCAGTGTTTTTTTAGATAATACGTCAAATTTTACGCGTTAATTGAATGATTTTATAGCTCCATTTTTTGGCAAAGTGATGGTATCTTTTTAATAAATTAATTATGTATTATGAATTCAAACGCAAATCACATGTTAAAGATATATAAATTACCTTTTTCTACATTACACATAATTGTAGCTTTATAAAATTTACAAATTAACAGTGATAATGTTGATAAAATTTATGGGAGAAAAAGAAAAAACACTCCTGAAAACTTCACTTCAACTTAAAATAGTTATCATAATATATATTTTAAGTCAAAATGAAGTGTTTGTTTGCTTTTAAATAAGTATAAGGGAAATTCGAATTGCCAAACGGAGGCGGGGATAATTATAAAAAGCTACAAGGAGAAGTTGAGTCGTTATCAAAACTATTCGGTTAGTTTCATTAGGAGACAAGCAAATTGTTGCTCATTCTTTAGCAAGGGCATCAAGATTGTATGCTAGTCACCATATCTTTGATTATATGCCAACCTGTATTGCGGGCCCTATTTTAAATGATATGGAATGAGTTTGTTTCCTTCCAAAAAAAAAATAAGTATACTACTTATGTATTCAAAAATAAAAGGAACTAGAGTCGCCTTCACATGAACCATTAAAAAATGGTCCATTAGTAGATGTAGTCGTTAGATGATCTGACTTTTGAAATAGACAATAGAGATTACAAATCGGTGAAAGCGTAAATGTTAATTGAGACGAAGAGAGAGGGAAAGGGAGAGAGAGCCTCCTCCGCCTCGTCCTCCCCATCCTCCGCCCCAACCCATCTACCCCCTCCCCTCCCTGCCTTCTTGTTTGGGTTCTTTTTCAAAAGTTATAAAGAGGTCATAAAGAAGGACCCACTTTTTGAACCCTAATAGGGGATACATATATGTGGGGGGGATTCGAGTTAGAAATAAAATGCTAATTTTGTCGATATGGATTGCTGGTATAATGAGATGCACAATCATGCATGCTTTTTATGTGAACCTATACATAAATTCGAACGTTGATGAATATAATCATGCATACCTATAACATCAAGTTTTGGACATTATAGTAAATGTCGTTCATACATACACAGTCGAGCATATGACATACACAACCAAATATGTTTTTCTCCCTTAAAAATTTAATCTCTTTTAATCTAAATATACTATAAAATTCGATCCTCTTTGTTGAGTTCATGCTTTGGTCATTTAGTCAATCCAGGGAAATGAGGTGAAAATTAGGCACAAATGGTTACAAGCACAGTAAAAGTAGTTCAAATTCCCATAAATGAACAAGTGTGACATCCTGGGTGCTAATGAGGGAGGGAAGTGATCACTGATGCAAACCATGATCCACAAAAAAGGAGTGGCTCCTGAAAGACTTCCAATATAGGGTTACATAAATGAACCAAATACGGATAAAAAAGAGAGGGATCCAGAGATTGTGCAGGTATCAGAGTTACAATTGAAGATAACTTAAAAGAATTGGTTATCATTACTTATACGAATAAGATGCATCTTCTTTTCGGTAACACATAACTTAAGAACTCCAAAATTAAGTGTCTTGATTTGTAGAAATTCTAGGGTGGGTAACCTCCTAAGAAGTTTCGTAGGAAGCATTTGAGTAAAAACAAAATACACTGAAAAGACTTGTATTATTTTATGGAGACATTTATCGATCTTGAAAGCAAGTTAGTCGTTATAAAAATGATATCGGACTAGGACTTCTCCCAATATGATGTGCTTTGGGGAAAAACCGGGTGAAAGTTGGTAGGCATGTGACATCCTGAATGCTGACAGGGGTAGGGATTGGTTGTCGTGCAAAAGATGAGGCACATACAAAGAGTGGCTCTTGGAAGGCTTCCAACAGAGGGACACATGAATGCACTAAATACACATTTGAATGAGAGATCTAGAATATATATGTGCAAGTTTGAGACTATATAGTTGAAGATAACTTAAGACGTATCAAGTTTTGGTAGCCCATTACTTAAAAAAATCTAAAGTTGTGGGTGCTTGAGTTGAAGAAATTCTAGGATGTGTGATCTCCTGCAAAGGTTCCTAAGAAAAATATGTTGAAAAGACTCATGTTGGTTTGTTCGGGACTCATCGATCTTGAAAGCGACTTTATCGTATCTTGCAGTACGCGGGGACAAACCAATCATAAGCTTATGGGCATGTGATATCATAGGTGCTGACAAGGATGGAGATTGTCGGTACAAAAGATGAGGCATGAGCAAGGAGAGAGGGATTCAGAGATTGTGTAGGTTTGAAACTGTATGGTCGAGGATAAATTAAATAAATTGATCGGCACTATGTGTACTAGTGAGATAGTCCATAATTTAAGAACTCCAAAATTAAGCATGTTTGACTTGGAGAGAGTGACCCTCCTAGAAAGTTTCCTAAGAAGTATGAGTGGGGACAAAATACTCTGAACAATCCTATGTCATTATATGGGGACATTCGTGAATCCTTAAAGCAATAATTGGTACATAGCAACAAGTAGAACCTTAATTATATCATAAAAAATGTTGAAATGGGGAAACAGTGATGCTATATATCGCAAGAGAAAACCCTCGCGAACATCACGAAGTCCAACATGTTGCGCTAATTGACGTTTCTACGCGTAATAGGTGGCGACTAAAGTGGTGCACCGGTGCAGAATGGGTAAATTGGTGAATTCTCACCCCCAGCCTCCTCTCTCATCCTTTTCCTGCAATTCTCTCTCCCAGGTTCCAACCACAAGTTTTCCGTTTTATTTCTCCGTTTTTGTCATCATCATCACAATAGTATGAAGTTTCCATTTTGTTTGTCAAATTGCCACGTCCTCTAATTTTTAGACTGAAGCATTGCTGCATTTCTTCTTCACAAAGGCAGCGGACTTCATCACCCTCATAGCCATGAATCCAATCATCAAGCATCCATTAACAGTCTCAATTTTTTTTAAGGAAAAACCCACATTGAATTCATACTCTACAATGAAGTTTCTCAAAATAAATATTTTTAATAGTCATAATCAACAAGAAATCATTAAAAAGAAGAGGGGGAAACAATTAGCAAACACTTAATTCCCTCATTCCCAGCATCGTGGATTACAATTTGTTTCCATTTGTTGCAATTACAAAAAAAAAAATAACTCAAGCCACCCATCCACCCATAGAAGCCACTGCCTTCAAACAAGGCTACCGTTGAGAGATTCTTTGCAACCTTGAAACCTGTTCCGGACTGGGCCGAGGCCCAATCCGGAGATCCAACATTCACAGGCCCAACGGCTTCCCTCAATGCCACGTCGTCCGCGTGCCTCTCCGCCTTCCCTCAACGTGGCCGACCCAACGGCTTTGTGCATTAATGGGATTTAATGCCGACTTCCGGGTTTCACGGGACGGTTACACATCGGCGATGGCAGTCCTCGACTCATATTTAAAGAAGACCGCGTCGAGCTGGCCGAGGTAATCATCTTTCTACCACCTCTTACTCACCTCGACACACACTGACTTGAGCGTCGGAGTGTTTGCAGGTACACCACCCAACCCGCCGTCGTCCTCCGTCGCGAGCACAACCGCACCGCTTCCCTCCGGTCATCCTCTGAAGTTACATTCGTAACATTGGCGCGCCGTCTAGGGATCGTTTCTGATTCCATCTTCTTTGTCGAAGTCTCCCTTCTTCACTCGACGATGACTGGATCGAAGCGTCAGGTCGCGACTAGCAGTTCCATTCATGCGAACGCAGATCTTGAACAACCTAACCAGCCGATAGCTCCGACAGAACCACTTCTCCAGCATGACGCCGTTCCGATCGTTGCTGCTCAAACCGATGCCGGAACGGAGACCACCGCCATCCTCATTCGCGAGTTCCGCGAATTCATCCGAAGCCATGCCGAAGCGATGCAGGCTCAGAATCAACGTCTCGATCGAATGGAGAATCAGCAGAAGAAATTCCGTTCGGCGTTGCCACGATCGACAACAGAGAAGATCGTGTTTCGCTCTCCTCGAGATCGAAGGAATCCGAAAATCTCAGGTCTGTTTCATCACCACCACCGAGGCACGACTCAACACCGCCTGGGGCATAGAGCAAGCCGCCAGAACACTTGATGAGATCGTACTCCACCTCGCCGTCACAGATCTGAGGTCCGTTTGCCTCAAAACGGAAGACATGAGCAAACACACCGCAGAAGAGTTTCTTCCAGAAGTCTTTCTCCTGAATCCGATATGCCACACTCTCCACCGCACCATCGCCGCTTCTCGACGCGCGCGTCTCATCGCGAAGGTACCACCACCACGAGCCAGACTCCCCCAAGAAGAGCCGCCTCAGCCTCTAGGCGGCGAGTAAAATCTCCTGGCCGCACCTCTCACCGCCGCCGTGCTCATTCTGTCTCATCAACCCCTTCTCAGAGCGATGACACAGATGACACGTGCAAGGCCTTTGGTCCTTTTACGTCTAAGATTATGAGATTCCCGATTCCGAAGCATCTTCAGAAACCGCCCTCGTTGGACTCCTACGACGGGACCACCGACCCCGACGAACATGTTGGCTGCTTTGACACTATCATGGACTATAGGGGCGCCCAAGGGCCGGTAAAGTGCAGGATCTTTCCCCTCACTCTGAAGAAGTCGGCCTTGTCTTGGTTCCAGACTCTTAAGAGAAATTCCATTGGATCGTGGACTGAGCTCGTCGACCAGTTCTCCGCACATTTCACCGCATCTAAAGTCCAACCCAAGTCGACAGCAGCTCTAGCCGCGATTCAGCAGAGGAAAGGAGAATCCCTCAGAGACTATGTCGAGCGTTTCAACAAAGAAGCCATTTTGGTGAAAAAATGCTCTGACGAGATGAAATTATACTTGCTAGAGCAAGGCCTGGTCGAAGGAAGCCTATTCAGTGTCGACATTGGTGTCGACAAACCGAGGTCCCCGACCGAAGTTCCTGGCGAGCTCAAAAATTCATGAATTACGAAGAGAAGTTGATGGCATCGAAAGCCAAAGGTAAAACCCAGGAGGAAGTGGTGGACAACGTGAAGACAGTCGCGTAGGAGAAGGAAAGTCGGGTCCAAAGAAAGAGATACGACGAATATACCCCTTTGAACACTACCCTAAGCGCATCTTGAATGAGTGCGCGAACACCGAATTCGTGATGCTGAATTAAATTTCCCCAGAAGGGAAAAGAGAAGCCGAATGCTGATAAGTCGAGGTACTGCCATTTTCACAAGTGTGTCGGGCACGAGACCGATGAATGTTTTCACTTGAAGGACGTCATAGAACAACTGATCCAAAAGGGCAGGTTGACCAAATATGTGAAAGGAAAACCGAGATTTGGAGATAGAAGGTCTAGATCTAGATCACCTCGACCTCAAAGGAGAGACTCAGCTTCTGGGACGCAACACGAAGGAACAGTTCGTGCATCCGAGGAGAGACCTCGTCCTCCTCCTGTCGCCATGGTCATTTCCGGAGGATTCTCCGATAAGGGAGGGGCGAGCATCAATTCAGCAAAACGAAAGTTGAGAGAAGCGATGATCATTTCTACTGTTTCTCCTTCATCAAGTCGGCATAAGGGAAGACCACCCCTAGCCTTTTCTGACGAAGACTTGGTGAATGGGAGCGTCAACTATTTGATTCCCTGTTGGTGAAAGCCTATATGGCTAACTTTGACGTCAGAAGAATCTTGATAGACCAAGGGAGCTCGGCGGATATCATGTTCTACGAGCTGTTTAAAACCTTGAAACTACCAGAAAAAGATCTCGTACCGTACCCGGGGTCCGACCTGACTGGTTTCAACGGTTCGAAAACAAAGCCGTTGGGCTATGTGGAGTTGATGGTGACTTTTGAGAGCAACCAATCTCCAAAAGCGTGAAGGTCCAATTCATCGTGTTACCATGCAAATCTGTTTACAATCGCATCGTCGGACGCCCGACACCGGGTGAGTTAGAGTCAGTAACCTCGGCAGTTCACCTGAAAATGCGTTTTCATGATGACGAAGACAAAGTCGTCACCATCGGCCGACCAAGAAGGCTGCGAGGAGATGTTATATTTTGTCTTTGAAGGTCAAGAGCAAAAGGAAGAGGAACAACTCCTCGACCAAGAAACTTGATCCTGCTGGCTGTCGCCGCAGACGTCAATCTCACCGATTTCGACGCCAGAATTGAGCTCGAGGATGAGATACAGGAAGACGACCTCCTGGCCCGTGAGCTCCACCAAAAGATTAAAAGACCAGTACCTGATGGAGAATTCATCCGAGTTCAACTAGGAGAAGACCCAGGGAAGACAGTGAAGCTTGGTGTTGATCTCCCTGAACAGGTCAAATTGCAAATAACAGAGTGCCTGAAGTCCAATGCCGACCTCTTCGCTTGGACAGCTGCTGACATGCCAGGTATTTCTCCTGATATTGCCTGCCACCAACTCGCTCTCGACCCCAAAGCTCGCTGGGTAGCTCAAAGGCGCCGTAAGCAAGCTCCTGAAAAAGCCGAAGCCGCTGCCAAAGCTGTCGAAGACTTAATTAAGGCTGAATTCATTAGGGAGGTCAAATATACTACTTGGCTGTCAAATGTTGTATTGGTTAAGAAATCTAATGGAAAGTGGCGAATGTGTGTTGATTACATGGATCTTAACAAGGCGTGCCCCAAAGACGCTTAACCCTCCCAAATATCGACAAACTCGCCGACAATTCCTCTGGTTTTCAATTGTTGTCTTTCATGGACGCATACTGGGTACAACCAGATTAGATGCATCATGCCGATCAAGAAAAACCGCGTTCATGATGGATAAAGGTAATCATCGCTATAACGTAATGCCTTTGGCCTTAAGAACGGCTGGAGCGACATATCGGCGCATGATGAACAAAGTCTTCGCCAACGGATCGGTAGAATCTTTGGAGGTATATATGGATGATATGATAGTAAAAACAACGAAAGAAGTCGACCACTTCGTCGATCTTAGAGAAGTCTTTGCTGAAATGCGAAGACATAATATGAGGCTCAATCAGGAAAAGTGCACTTTCGGAGTTCGAATCGAAAATTTCTCGGTTTCTACTTAACCGAGAGGAATCGAGGCCAACCCGACAAATGTCGGGTCGTAATAGAGATGCAAAGAACCATCGCCAAAGAAAAACATCCAAAGACTCACGGAATGCTAGCCTCCTTGACGAGGTTTATCTCAAAATCTGCAGAACATGCATTGCCTTTCTTCCGCTTACTCAAGAAGGGAATTGATTCGAATGGTCACCCGAAAAGAAGAAGCCTTAACACGTAAAACGCATACTATCCCAACCGCCAGTGTTGACGAGGCCGTCTCCAGTGGGAGGTCCTTTATCTCTACTGGCGTTGTCGAACGAAGCTTCGAAAGTGCCGCCCTCATTCGCGAGGCGCACGAGGACCGTAAACCGTCTATTTTATAAGCAAAGCACTTCAGGGCCCAGAGTCGAGATACCGTAAAATCAAGAAAGTCGCACTCGTGACCGATAATCGCGGCTCGACGATTGAGACAATACTTCTTAGCACATCCCATAGTGGTCCGAATCGACCAAATTAATCAAACAGATCCTACACAGGCCTGACCTGGCAGGGCGTATGATCAAGTGGTCGGTCGAGTTGTCCGGTCGGAGTTACTGAGCCGAGACAAACTATCAAAGCCCAATGCTTGGCGGATTTCATTGCCGAGATGACTCTTGGAGCTACAGAACAGTGTTCCAAATGGACGCTCCATGTCGACGGATCGTCGAATTCCAAGGGCAGTGGCGCTGGTTTGTTGCTCGAGAACGACGACGGGCTGGTCGTCGAATTTTCATTGGGATTCTCCATTCCCACCTCCAACAACCAGGCAGAGTACGAAGCGTGTTTAGCTGGCCTCACACTGGCTCGAGACTTCGGCGCTGAAGAGGTAAAGCTCAGAACTGATTCTCAGCTAGTTGTGTCCCAGATAAGTGGAGAATACCAGGCTAAAGATCCATTTCTTCAAAAATACCTCGCCCTGGTAAAGAAGAAAATGAGCGACTTCACCTCGTGGAGATCGTGACACGTTCGAGAGAACAAAACGCCGAGCCGACATTCTGGCCCAAACTCGCCAAAGACGAAGCTCAGAAACAACAGATCGGTAATACAAGAAACACTGGCCAAGCCTAGCATTACTGCCGTGGTTGATACCACTTATGACGAGGTACTGAGGAAACTTCCGAAATTCTGCTTTGCGATTTCCCAGGCAAGCGTCGATGATTCGCCCGATGAGCCCGACAGTTGGATGACACCGATTCAAGAATTTATTCAATTCGATCGGCTACCTGATGATGAGAAGGAAGCCGCAAAAATCCGAAAAAAGGCATCTTCGTATTCTATGATCGACGGTATCTTATATCGAAGAGGGTTCTCCACCCCCCTGTTGAAATGCGTCGACGATACCCGAGCGCAATATGCACTTGCTGAAGTGCATGAAGGCATATGTGGGCAACACCTTGGAGGACGTTCCTTGGCAAAGAAAATCCTCCGCGCAGGTACCATCGCCGACTCAACGCGACGCGATATCATTCGTGAAGAAATGCGACAAATGCCGAGACATGGCGATCTACACTTAGCTCCTCCTACAGAGTTAACATCCCCGACATCACCATGGCCGCTTTGCTTGGTGGGGCATTGATATACTTGGACCTTTTCCAATGGCTCCGGACGGTGAAATACCTGGTCGCTATGTAGATTACTTCACCAAATGGGTTGAGGCGAGCCCTGGCGAAGATAATCGCAAAGAACTTGATTAAGTTCTTCAAAAGATATATTCGACAAGGTTCGGGATTCCCAGGGTGGTCGTCACCGACAACTAACGCAATTCACAGATCGCGGATTCGAAAGACCTTGGAAGATCTCGACATCAAACAAAGACTTCACCTCGGTGAGAACACCCCTGCATTTAACGGCCAAGCTGAAGCCGCGAACGAGTTATCTTCACGAGGTCCGAGGCGAAGATTGGATGAGGCCAAGGAAGCGGGCGTAAGAGCTTCCCGAGTACTCTGGGCGTGTCGAACTACTCCACATTCGACGGCAGGAGAATCTCCTTTCGCCTCACATATGGGACAGAGGCCATCATTCTGCCGAGATTGGGGAACTTAGTTGGAGAACCTCGCATCCCCAGAGTAGCATTGACAACCGCCGAGTATACGAGAAGAACTTCGACCTCCTCGACGAATGCAGGAGCTTGCGGACTCAGCGAGGTCGCGATAAACAGAAAATCGCAGCAAGATACAACCGAAGTGTTGTACCTAGGGAATTCATGCCTGGAGACTTAGTTCTTCGACGAGCTGATGTTGGCCTGAAGAACGCCACACAAGGGAAACTTGCACCCCAATTGGGAAGGCCCGTACAGAATTGTCGCAAAGACAGGTACCGGCGCCTACACCCTCGAGACAACTGCAAGGACAAAGAAATTCCAAGAACTTGGAACGCAGCAAAGATGAAGAAATATTATAGTTGAAACAAATGTATCCTAAACACATAAATGTGAAGCAATGAAGTATGATTGGAGAAATACGCAACCAGCATTTATTTATTATCAAAGCCTTGTGCATTGGCACAAGCATCTGATGTAGAGATCGACCTCGTGCCGAGACCGCGTGCACGAGCTCGTGATAAAAGCCTTGTGCGTTGGCACAAGCACCTGAGATCGACCTCGTGCCGAGACCGCGCGCACGAGCTCGGGATAAAGCCTTGTGCGTTGGCACAAGCACCTGATGAATCGACCTCGTGCCGAGACCGCGTGCACGAGCTCGTGATAAAGCCTTGCGCGTTGGCGCAAGCACCTGACGACCTCGTGCCGAGACCGCGCGCACGAGCTCGTGATAAAGCCTTGCGCGTTGGCGCAAGCACCTGACGACCTCGTGCCGAGACCGCGCGCACGAGCTCGTGATAAAGCCTTGTGCGTTGGCGCAAGCACCTGATGAATCGACCTCGTGCCGAGACCGCGTGCACGAGCTCGTGATAAAGCCTTGCGCGTTGGCGCAAGCACCTGACGACCTCGTGCCGAGACCGCGCGCACGAGCTCGTGATAAAGCCTTGTGCGTTGGCGCAAGCACCTGATGAATCGATCGACCTCGTGCCGAGACCGCGCGCACGAGCTCGGGATAAAGCCTTGTGCGTTGGCACAAGCACCTGATGAATCGACCTCGTGCCGAGACCGCGTGCACGAGAGCTCGTGATAAAGCCTTGTGCGTTGGCGCAAGCACCTGATGAATCGACCTCGTGCCGAGACCGCGTGCACGAGCTCGTGATAAAGCCTTGCGCGTTGGCGCAAGCACCTGACGACCTCGTCCGAGACCAGCGCGACGCAGGCTCGTGATAAAGCCTTGCGCGTTGGCGCAAGCACCGATGAATCGATCGACCTCGTGCGAGACCGCGCACGAGCTCGGGATAAAGCCTTGCGGCGTTAGCACAAGCACTGATGAATCGACCTGCGTCGAGACCGTGCGCACGAGCTCGTGATAAAGCCTTGTCGCGTTGGCGCAAGCACTGATGAATCGATCGACCTCGTCGAGACCACGCGCACGCAGCTCGGGATAAAGCCTTGCGCGTTAGCACAAGCACTGATGAATCGACCTGCGTCGAGACCGCGTGCACGAGCTCGTGATAAAGCCTTGTGCGTTGGCACAAGCACCGATGAAGAGATCGACCTCGTACGAGACCGCGCACGAGCTACCGATGAAGAGATCGACCTCGCGCGAGACCGCTGCACACGAGCTCATGATAAAGCCTTGTCGACCTCATGCCGAGACCACGTTCACGAACTCATGATAAAGCCTTGTGTCTTGCATAAGCACATCAAGCCTCGTGGTCGAACTGTCTCGCCAGACGTGGAACACGAAGGTCCCGAACGAACTAATGAACAAGCACGACATGACGACACTTGCGGTTCCTTACGAACAAGGACGTCGAACGTCGACATCAACGAACTTCGACAGGAAGTCACCACCTCGACATTCGAGCTAGCGACTTGGGGGGCAACTGTTCCGGACTGGGCCGAGGCCCAATCCGGAGATCCAACATTCACAGGCCCAACGGCTTCCCTCAATGCCACGTCGTCCGCATGCCTCTCCGCCTTCCCTCAACGTGGCTGACCCAACGGCTTTGTGCATTAATGGGATTTAATGCCGACTTAGGGTTTCACGGACGGTTACACATCGGCGATGGCCGTCCTCGACTCATATTTAAAGAAGACCGTCGAGCTGGCCGAGGTAATCATCTTTCTACCACCTCTTACTCACCTCGACACACACTGACTTGAGCGTCGGAGTGTTTGCAGGTACACCACCCAACCCGCCGTCGTCCTCCGTCGCGAGCACAACCGCACCGCTTCCCTCCGGTCATCCTCTGAAGTTCTGTTCAGAACAAAACCTATTACATGACAAACAACCAACACCATCAAAAACAAAAGAGAGAGACAGAGAGAGAGAAATGAAGTTTGGTGAAAAAGAAGAGAGATGAAACAAAAATAAGGAACAGAGAGGGAGAAAGGGGAGGAGAAATGGGTGCCCCACCCCTCACCGTTCGTCGGCTGTCCGTCGGAGCTGCTGCGGCCGTTGTTGCGACCACCATCGTGTCGCCGCTTCATACAGTCTTCTGGCACAGTGCGCGACTCTCGCTTCCGCATGGCCTCCAGCGTCGCTTGTCGTCGTCCCTCCCAACTAGTTGCCGTGTTAGCAGTTTCTTCCCCCATCAGGTGAAGAAGAAAGGACATACTGCTTCAATTTGGTATTTGACTATTGTACCCAACGCCGGTCATCCTGGTCCGCATCGCTTCCAAGGGGAAGAAAGCCTTGCGCGGGTCACCAACGGGTAA
The DNA here is from genome assembly GCA_037113605.1 of Calophaca sinica. NCBI lineage: Eukaryota > Viridiplantae > Streptophyta > Magnoliopsida > Fabales > Fabaceae > Calophaca > Calophaca sinica. Next base: position 22,512,839 of record CM073733.1, read on the forward strand.
GATTATTGATGGAGAGGTCACCGTAGAAAACGTTCGCTTTGAAACTAATTCCATCAGAGAGAGCGAAAATGTCGTGTCAAGTCATACGCGATGCTTTTGTTATGACTATTCTCGTGATGTTTAGCATTTTCCATGGGGAAATGGGTGAATGGAAAGTGCATGGATGTGGCAATTCATACGGAGGGCACCTTTTTTTTGAATGGGAGCAAGATTTGCTTAGTGAACTCTTTGATTAGTTCAACTTCTTTAAAACATAAAATGTCAAGATGGATGGTCATGGGAGTTCGAGAGATGATCAAGAGAATATTCTACCAAATCAGCTTATCTTTTGAACAACATTATTTAAAAATCAAATTATGAATCACAATTTTGGTTTTAATTCTTTTTAAAAGAATTATAGTATAGTTGCTAGCTCCTACCAAGGTTATGGCTATTACAGGGGGATGGGTAGCTCAACTGGTTTGAGCCAAGGGTATGAAGGAGTGAATGAGTTAAAGGTGCATGGTTCAAATCCTACCGAAAAAGAAGACTAATCTAACAACTAACATACTAACATTTGCCTATAAAAAAAAAGTTATGGCTATTACTTGGCAAGTCATTGTATTAGGATTCCTACAAAATTAATTTGGTTTGGAGAAATGTTATCACGAGAAATGTTAAAACCTCTCAGGGCCAAAACTCATTAAAAAAAAGACTAAGGGAGGAAAAAGAGTATACTAACTATGTGATGCAAATATACAAAACATGCTCCACCTAAAGGAACAGTAATTGAGTAACTGGGTAAAGAAACAAAGTACATCCATCGGAAAATATAAATTCAAGGTTGCGAGTAATGAAACATTCAGCTGCAACCCCTCCTCCAATGCAGCAACTGATAACCAACACCTCTCAATAATCATATAATAGCCCATGACAACCATCACTAAAACGGCAAGCACAATAACAGCATATTCCCCAAAAACAGGATAGCCACACCAAGCACAATATGCGAATTTCTTCCCCAGTCACAGAACATCTGACCGAAACGCAGCAGCACTATAATCTTCCCCTGATACAAATTCAGCAACCAAAGAAACTATCGCGCCATAATTGAAATATCAGCAGCAACAATTCACCAATTTGAGCCAAAATAAAATAAAAGTAACAGCAGAAAAGCAAAATAGCACAAGCAGCCGAAAATTGGAGTAGTTACAGAAAGGACAAAACACAATTCAACCTAGACCATAATTGTTCTCTGTCATGTGAAGCAATGGCCTAGAACCAGAAAATAAAACTCCACCGTTCTGCAATCCTTGTGACTACTATCAGCGAGGTCTCCAAACAGAATCCATACTGCAACCACTTCAAATTATATGAGATTTGAGATATTGTATAGGATTCATGCACTAATCAAAAAATAATAGGGATCTATTACGCCATTTCCTAAAAATCCATATATTTTTCCAGTGAATTTGCTTCTCCAAACCGAACGAAGCATAATTATATGCTGAAAATTAAATATTATATATTGAATATATTATCTTTAAATTTTCTTACGTATATGTGTGTGTGATTGGTTTGTGCACAAATACTGTATAAAAAATCATGCTCACATACATACATCTACATACATACATATATATATATATATATAGATGATCCGAATATAAAAAGAAAATATTTTAGTTGAAAATATGAATTGAGTTTTCTTGTCTATATGTTCATCTCAGAGATAAAATAATTTAATTATGAGAGGAAAAAATCACAAAGATAATCACTGAATTTAAAAACTTAATTCAAGCTCAAAGTTTCTGATCATCTTTTTTCATATCCAAAATCTACACACACACATATATACATACATCTACATACATACATAGATATATATATATAAGATGTATACATATATATATATATATATATATATATATATCTATGTATGTATGTATATGTGTGTGTGTAGATTTTGGATATGAAAAAAGATGATAAGAAACTTTGAGCTTGAATTAAGTTTTTAAATTCGTGATTATCTTTGTGATTTTTTTCTCTCATAATTAAATTATTTTATCTCTGACATGAACATATAGACAAGAAAACTCAATTCATATTTTCAACTAAAATATTTTCTTTTTATACTCGGATCATCTATATACATACATACATATATATATATATATATGTATGTATGTATGTATGTATGTATGTATGTATGTATGTATGTATGTAGATGTATGTATATATGTGTGTGTAGATTTTGGATATGAAAAAAAATGATTAGAAACTTTGAGCTTGAATTAAGTTTTTAAATTCAGTGATTATCTTTGTGATTTTTTTCTCTCGTAATTAAATTATTTTATCTCTGAGATGAACATATAGATAAGAAAACTCAATTCATATTTTCAACTAAAATATTTTCTTTTTATACTCGGATCATCTATATATTAATATCGACAGCCTAACACTAATTAGATCAGTTCAATTTAGTGGCGGCTTACGTCGACTTGTCAAACTAGTTGCTTAGCAAATGATTAATGTACTTTTCCATGCCCGTGGTTCCAAAATGCTAACTAATTAAGATTGGTTGAGTTTAATCAAAGCCATAATGTTTTTTTTTTATAGTATGTCATCTAGTTTTCTAGTTTTCTTTAAAAGTACGATGCTCGCTTTAGTTCTTAATTCTTAATAATGATAATCAATCATATTCGAGGTCTCTATACGTGATTGACGATGCTTATGCTTGTAGAAATCAATTTCCTTCGTTTTCAAGCTACCACAAGAATCTTTGGATGTGGTTTCATTTTATTTTATTTTATTTTATTCTTAATAATATTTTTTAAAATTAATTATACCAAATTATTAAACAGAAAATGACCCAAAGTCTTATATTGTGGGTCACGAATCATTTATCCATTTCAGAGAGTCATCCATCCCATTGCCAAATCATCAGTTATTTTAGGTGCACTCGTGAAATTCAATATGACGAAGTTCCTCACAATATTACTAAAGAAATAAAAAGGACATGTTGGCATGGCAGAGGTGGGTTGTGCTTTTTCCGCATCCATCCTCATTAATACTCGTGAATATTTATATGAGTAACAAATATTTATGGATATCTGTGTTTTTAAGAATTTAACATAAAAAGAAAAATAAAATAAAATCATAAAACATAATATAGTAACATACTCCCTCCGGTTCTCAATGTAAGAGAAAAAAAAGTATTTTTTAGGGTTTCAAAATATAAGAGATATGTGAGATAAAAATGTGTTTTTCATTGGAAAAAAGAGTGTTTTTCTTGGTTTTGATGAATTAGGGTTTTGTCTCTTATATTTAGGACCGGAGGGAGTATTATATTAACACTTATATTTTAAAAAAACTATTATTATCGGTTCATCCACTAATAAATATGAAATAATGAAGAATGATGTTTTAGTGTAGCTGTGGAACCAGTGTTCAATGAAGATATGATGATGAATGTAACAATACTGATTACGATATTGATGTTAATCCTGCTGGTGAGTACTAAGCGAGGGAGAGGTCGCAACATGGGTGCATACAAAGGGCGGCTTCGGGGTCTGAGAACTAAGCGGCCAGTGTATCCTCCTCCCATTCTAAACTCGTTCAATTGTCTATGGCCCTGAATAAGGAGGCTACAAGTAGAAAAGCTGGGATAACCATTCTGCTCACTCATTTCACGGTTTGGGAGTTATCTCGTTGAAGTGGGCGACAAATTAAACATAGGATTAAATGGTCAAATGCTTCTACTATGGGCTTGTCGTGTATAATATAGTGGCCCGGGGGGGGGGGGGGGGGTATATGCCCCTGGTAATTATGGGGTTGACAAAAAATGATCATCATAGTTGTATTTTATGATCATCATAAACTCAATATAACAATACAAAAATGCTTTTGATGAGATTTCATTGCACTAATTCGTCAAGCTAGTTAGAGAACTTACCTTGCCCCATGCTTAATTGGTCAAGTGAGGGATAATTTCTCCTCTAAAAATAAATAAAAATTGAAAAGAAATAAAAAATTATATACTTCCACCCATAATTGTTAAGCCAAAAATTGTTCATATATATAGTTTTTTTATGACAAGAATATATTAATCGAGGATCTAAGGGGTACCGCAACCTAATACGGCCAAACAAGGAAAGTCGACCGAAAGCCCTAATGCCCTCAGCATCGACAAACAAAAACAACCACCAACCAATACTATACCCTTGCAATACATGCTAGGGGCAACAAACCAAAAATTGTTCATATGATAAATGTGGAATGTCGCAAAATTTAACAACAATCCTAAGTTTGAGGCCCAATATTAAGGTACGACATAATAAATTATACAATTAGGCAAAATTTGTTGCTACTAAAGTTGTATTCAACGAGCAACAAGTTTTAATTAGAGAAACAATATAGATCCCAATCCTAAGTGGCTTAGTTGCCTCAAATGCCTAGCAGATAATAAGTGTAGCGACCGAAAAATCCGGAGGGATTTATTCGAGTTTAATGGAGCCGCTACCAATAATTTATTTCATAGGAAAAATATTGGAAAAAACCTTTTTTGAAGAAAAGTGGTCCTTAAGACCGGATTTGGGTTCGGGAGTCGATTATGCGTAGGGAAGGTATTAGCATCCCACGACATCCTTTCGAAAAAGGTTACCTCTAACTAATTGTGCAAAATTTATTAACTTCTAAAAAATATTTATTTCCCTAAAAAAAATTAACCAAGACAAAAAGGGACTTAATGAAAGTCGTTTATTATTGCGCTTGACAGGAGTGGGCTCCTGCTCCTACGTATCTCCGGGTGCAGTGGAGAAATCAAAGGCTACGTAGTTCTTGGGTAGAAAATGGTTGTGTGTTGGTTGATTTTAATTGCATATTTTTTTTTATGGAAAAAAAGGTAGGTTTTGTAGGGACCAAACAAGAAGTAATCAAGAGTGGTCTTCATTAATAACTCATTTTTATTTAGAAAATTAAGATATTTGTAATGACTAAACGGGAAGCAATCTCGAGTAATCATCACTAGTAAATTAATTTTCATGATTTTGATCATGTGATTTTCAAGAAGAATAGGGTCTCAAAACTTGTATGTGAAATTTAGTTGAGTGAAACTGTACTAGTTTGGCTAGTAGAAAAAAAAAGTGTTCATGTTTATTAAATAAATGATAAAAAAAAGGGTTTGACAAATACATAAAAATAAGAAAAAAAAGGAGAGGAGTTAAGTGGGTTAAAGCCCCAAAGAGTAAAAAAGGGATGGGCTGAGCCCACTAAAAAACAAAAATACGAATAAAAAAAAGGAATAAAATAAAAAAATGAAAGGCGCAGGACGCCTGAATTAAAAAGAAAGGAAAAGGAGTGGGGAATTAATAAAAGAATGCACACATACACTAAACCTAAAACACACACACATAACACACACACCTAAACACAAAAAGAAAGAAGAAAAAGCAGCGCCGCTGCTGCAGAAAAAAAAAAAAAGAAGAGGCGAGAGTGAAGGAGGGGAAAGAGAGAAAGAGAGATAGAGAGTGAAGTGGCGAGAAGAACAAGGGGAGAAGGGGGAGACGCGGCCGAGAAAGGAGGGAAAGGGAGCGGCGTGCCACGCCAGTCCTTGGCCGTCTTGTCGCGATCAAGAAGAAGGGGGAGACGCAGCCAAGGGAGGTGGTAGACGTGGCTGGGAGGAGAGGAGAGGTGAGGCTAACCTTCTTTTTTTTCCTTTTCTTCTTCTTCTGTTCGTCTGTTCTTCTTTTTCCTTCTTCTGCTTCTGCATTTTTTTTGCTTCTGTTTGTTGTTTTTTTTGTTTCTTCTGCTCCTTTTTTGTATTCTGATTTGGTGGATTAGGGCTTCAGTGTGGATGCTCTAATTCTTTGGTTGGTAGTCAAAAAATGCCTAGAAATTTCTCCTCCCCTTTGAGTGAATTTGCTGGTGGTATTTATAGGCGAAGTTTTGCCTTATACGAGATGTAGACAGTGTGGTCAATTTTTATCTCTGCATCATCTTTTTTAATTTTTCAAATTGTTGCCATTTTGGTGTTCTATTACTCTGGTCTAGGATGGTTGTTTCCCCAAGCCCCTGTCGTATGCATGTTTCAATTTCCTGGTTTGACTTTATTTTCCTTCATTTGTCTGATTGGCAGAAACCCTTTTGCTCTCAACAGGTAGAGGTTTCCTTTCTCATCTTTGGGTGGTCTTCTCAATGGAGAAACAAAGCTTAAGAGGATAGGTTGGCTAGCTCAGCAGGGTGGCTCAGAAAGGAGGATTTGTCCTCTTCTTGTTGTCACAGCATCTTGAACGTTGTGTTTTTTTTCTTTTTTCCTTTTTGTGTTTCATTCTGATTTCTTGTAATTTTGTTTTGGGCTTGATCTGTATTTATTGGATTTATTGGACAAGTAATGGACATTATGGACTGCTTGTTTGTATTTTTCTGTAATGGACATGGTTATCATTTTTGGACTTATGCTTGTGGTTGTAATCTATAACAAAAAGGCCAGCCATTGCACCTCCTTTTTATTTATTGCAATTGGGCTAAAATTAGCCCAAAGGATTAACAAAAATGAACCTGAAATGTGTTGTTAAGAATAAGGTAAAAACAAAAAAATAAAATATAAATTACAGGAGGTAGGTGGACAAAATTAGGGTATAACAATAAGTACAAATTTTTATTTTTATTTTTATTTTTGTGTGTGTGTGTGTTTGTATGCACAACAATAAACATATTAATAATGTACAAAAAGTCGAGACAATATACTAATTTATATGTAGTGAAATAGAAATTTTGGATTGCATCAATATTAAACTTGAGCAACAGTAGTGAAAGGCAACAATGGAGTTGCTGACAGAAAGAGGTTCACTACAAGAAAACGCGGGGATACCGACGGCCAAAGCCCGTCACCAAAAAATTGGATTTTCCGATGGCCAACTCCGTCGGTACGTCCAGTCTGTTGTACGCCGAACATTACCGATGATGGAGGTCGTCGGTAACATTCTGGATAGGACGCATTGGACTTACCGATGGATTTGGCCGTCGAAAAATCCGATTTTTTGGCGACGGGCTTTGGCCGTCGGTATCCCCGCGTCTGTATTTACCACGGTTTAGGTTCCCTCCAATTTTTCAAATACCGACGGTCTAGCCCGTCGGTATTTCTAATGATCAACGGTTATCGACGATTAAACCCGTCGGTATTTGAAAGGAGCCGTCGATAATGCCGCGTTGTTTACCAACTGGATAGCCCATTGGTAAAGTTAATGAGGTCATCGGTAACCTCTAGTTACACCCAGACCACGAGACCTTCTCCTCCATTTTTCATTCTCTCCTATTATTCTTTACTCTCTTCTCTCTCGATCATCTTTCCGGCGCCACCAGCCAGCACCCACACTCCTTGGAGTTGATGCACAAGAACAACGACCACCACCACAAAGCAGATCCACCTGCTTCTCTGTCCGCGGATTCTTCTCCCTGTTTCTCTATTTTGGCCGAGTTCGTGTCCACCTCCGCAACTCTCTTCCTCCGCCGTGCAGCGAACGCGCCGTCTTGATTCCTCGCTGGAGAGTAGATGACGTCCAGTTGCTTTTGTCCTTTAAAAGTGAATTTCTTTTCTTCATTCTTTTCCTTTCTCATATTATCCCAAATTTCCATTTAGGAACCTTAGAAATTTGGCATCTTGACCTGATGATTTTGGTATCTATAATTTGTATTCTGTTACTCTGAACTATTCTGGTTTGATTCTCTCTTGCTGATTTCGCACAGTATGTGTTTGATAAAAAATTGAACTCGATTCTTGCAATATTTATTCTGGTTTTGATGCTTGTTAGATTTTCGCTTGGTATCATATATGTGCTCAACTGTCTGCTAACTTGTACTATCTACCATAACGAAATTGTATATCGATGTATCTATTTGTATGAATTATAATAGTTCTCCTTATTTTATTTTATTTTACTAACAGCACCCCAATTTGAATTGATGGTTTGTAACCCTTTTTTAATTCACTGTAAAAATGATACGGTTGGCAGCCTCATGAGCAGTATAATGAGCTTGGTGTCTGCTCTGCTCCCCTGTTTGGTATCTATTGAGTATTGGCAAATAGTTTTGATTATTGCAATTCTTTGGCATTTTGTTTATTGCAATTCTTTGGCACTTTATGTAGATAATTGTTGTGTATATTGCTACGGAGTAGCATAGTCAAGGAGGCGTATTGCTTTGTGTTGTGTTTTTACAATAAGTTTTTTCTGCAGCTGGGAAGTAAAGGGGGAGGAATCAAAATTGGAGTTGAATTTTTTTTTCTAATCTGATGCTACAACAGGACTCTAATGTTTTTAACATTTATGTCATTAGTTTTATATATTATGTTTATATTGCTCATGTGGCAGTGTGTGTGATGTTGCAGTTTTGGCAAGAAATAGATAAAGCAGCGTATCTCTTGACCCTGTAGCCAGTGCTTCTCTCTTCTTTTTCCCGCCAGTGACCTCGCGCAGACAACAACATTGTTTTTGCTTCTTGCGACTTCTTCTTCCTCCATGTATGTCTCTCACTTCTCTCCCCATTGCTTATTTTCGTTCTGCTTTGAAATTGGTATTTTTTTGTGGGGATTAATTTTATGTTCTTTAGGCCCATGTGTTATGTGACTTGGTGTATTGTGATTTAGGATTATTTTTTTAGATCAAAAAATGGGTTGAGTTTTAATGATTGAAAGTGAAGATAATAAAACACGACTTGTTATCTGCGTTTTAATGGTAGCGGCATATTTTATTCTATTCTCGCTGTTCATGCAAAACATAGGCAATTTTCATTGTCATTGTGTTTGTACTTGCATCTTAGTCATTGATGCATGACTGTAAATCTAAACTAGTAGTTTTTGCTTGCAGCTTATTACAGATGTGAATATTGTTGTTGCAGTTGAAGCTATCCAGGCTATTGGCAATCTTGCTCGTGGATTAAGAACCCATTTTTCTACGAGCTCTCGCTTTTTATTGCTTGTTTTACTTGTAAGTACTACGCTACAATTATAGTTATTAAAGGTTTAAAATTGTGTGCATTTTTCTATAGGTTTTATCAATATGTCTTGATTGGTGCTTTACTATGCATACCTGTTTTATTAATGCGTCTTTCCTCCACTTCAGTTTAATGCAATCAAGTTGTTCTATATTTTCAAATAGTTCGTCAGCATGATTGATTTTGACTTTTGAGAGAGTGGTGTTTGTCATTTTGAATTGCTCACTGCCTGAGATTTCATCCTTTCTTTTGTGCATTTTGAATTGTTAAAGTTGATTGTCTTCTGTCTTGAATGCCTTTAGAGGTGGTAGTGGGAACTATACATCTTTCTTTTAGGGAAGTTCTTGTTAAAAATAAATAGTGTATTGCATTTTACATGGCATAAATCTTCAAATTTCCTGACTTTGAAATACTGCCTGCTTAATGCGTTGCTTTCTTATGTTGTGTTGAATGTGTGATTTGAATAATTTATTCATTGGCATTCATATATGTTTTTAATGTTTATGGTATTTAATTGAAATTTTTTCTGTGTGCCCTCTTTGTTTTTTTGTTTTTTAAATTGTCATAATAGTACTTGCTATATAGGGTAGCTTGTTAGTTTAACTTTTCTATGTTTTTTCAGTATTTTTTATCCGAGGCCGCCACACTGCTCTGAGACCACCATTGGCATCGAAGGACACAGACGTTCTACTTCTCCATAGCACTCTCTTGTTCTGAGAATTAGGTATGCACTCTCTTCAAATGTCGGTTCCTTTTGGGTGGAAAATGGTTGGCTGTTGACCCCCACACCGACATTTTTCTTTGATTTCCTTCATAGTTCTCTCCACAGAGGGAATTTTGAAATGATGTATGTTTTGGCTAACAAATATACGTGAGTGAGTACTTTTGTATTCCTTACCTATATTTGAAAGTCTAGGAATGAGTTATGATCGCGAATTGGTCAGTGTCGCACCCCAAATTTTGTGAAAACTTGATCATACATGGTTAGTGATTTCGTGCTTTAAATTGTATGTTATAGGGTTTAGGGTTGTTAGTGATTTCGTGCATTAAACTGTATGTTATAGGATTATTTTGTTGTTAGTGATTTCGTGCTTTAAATAGTATTATTGAATATTTTTCTATCATGCTTTGATGCTTGAAATGTCGGTTCTTTTTGGGTGGAAAAGGATTGACTGTTGACCCCCACACCGACATATATCTTTGATTTCCTTCATAGATCTCTCCACAGAGAAAAGCCTTAGCTTCTCGTTTGAGGTTCAATATATTGTTGAGTGCATGTACTCTTTTAGGGTACCATGTGTTCATTATATATTGAACCTTGAATTGTCTAAGTCGGACAGTTTGGGAAAAAACTTTTACTTTACTCATATAATAGTTGTTACTTAATTCTCGTATCGTTATATTTGATGAAATTTCGGTTCGATTAATTTCCTTTTGTTCTCTTGCATACTTGATCGCGGTATTCATAACTGCGATCATTTATTGCACTCAAAGACCAATGAGAAATGCTGTCGAAATTTTGTCAAGTATAAGATATGATAATTAAGGAATTACTATTATACGAGTTCAGAAAAAGTTTTTCCTCGAATGGGATAGGGTCATACCATTTAAAGAAAGGGAGCGGTTGTAAGAACGTCGTGCTGCCGAAATTGTCATTTTTTTAACATGCAGAAGATGGATTTTTTTTCCTTCGAGTCGTAGTTGGATGTACGATAGGTTGTATCCAGGGAGAGGGGGTTTGAAACAATCTTTTTGCGATGGGATTGATCACTTTGTCCAAGCCGCAATGGCACATGAAGATTTCATAATTAATAGAGGGATTAGATGTATGTGCCTTAATTGCGATTGCAGAAGGATTAAGAGCCCAGGTGAGGTCATGTATCACCTGCAGAGAGTTGGATTTAGGCCTAATTACTAGATTTGGACTAGACACGGTGAAGAGTTACCTCGGGTTGATTTAGGGGTTGGCGATAATTGCACAGGTGCTTTCAAGCAGTTGCGTAGATACGGGATATGGTGAGCAAATTAAATTGATGCAAGATATGGTTTGTGATGCCTTGGGGGTCAACATATCATTCGAAGAGCAACAGTATGATGACACAGATGAACTTCCAAATGAGACAGCACAAAAATTTTATAATCTCTTGTTATAAACAAATAAGTCATTGTTTGAAGGGTCTGCAGACTCTAAGTTATCAATGTGTGTGAGGCTTTTAGCTCTTAAGTCCAAGTGTGGTGCTACGGATGTGTGCTTGGATCTTGTAACAAAAATGATGTTGGACTCGTCACCTATCAGAGATGGTTTGCCAAAAAGTTATTACGAGGCTAAAAGCTTAGTGTCCAAGTTGGGGTTAGAATCTAAAAGGATTAATTGTTGTCTGAGAGGGTGTATGTTATATTACGACAATGAATTCGGTAAAAACGATGGCGCATTGGTTGAATGCAAATTTTGTAGTGATCCAAGGTATATTTCACACCTTGATAATGGGAAGGGTAGACAAAAACCAGTTCCAGTGAAGGCAATGTTTTATTTGTCAATTATTCCAAGGCTATAGAGAATGTTTGCATCAACACAGACTGCAGACAAAATGACGTGGCACTATGAGAATAAAAGCACTTCAGGTATGTTACGCCACTCATCCGATGGTGAAGCTTGGAAACACTTTGATCGTGTGCATCCCAAATTTGCAGTAGATCCACATAATGTACAACTTGGCTTATGCTCTGATGATTTTACCCCGTATGTTCAATCAACGGCGAAACCTTATTCTTGATGGCCAGTTATTGTTACCCCATACAATCTTCCTCCCGAAATGTGCATATCTAAGCCTTATATGTTCTTGACTTGTATTATACTGGGTCCAGATAATCTAAAAGATGGTATTTACATCTATTTACAGCCTCTCATTGACGATCTCAAAAGGTTGTGGAATGGCATTTTGACTTATGATATTGCACGAAAGAAGAATTTTGCAATGGGGACAGCTCTGATGTGGACCATTAATGACTTTCCTACATGTGGCATGTTGCCTGGTTGGGGTACTCATGGTAAAATGACATGTCCCCATTGCATGGAGCATATAAAGGCCTTTACCTTGAAATTTGGGGGGAAGAGTTCTCGGTTTGACTCACATCGCAGTTTTTACCAGGTGATCATCCATTTAGACGGAATATGAACGACTTCAAGAAGGGCAAAGTTGAATTAGATGGCCCGCCCCCAAGGTTGACATCCGAACAGATTTGGAGCAGAGTTATAGATCTGTCAAAAATCACAGATTATGGTGAATTGGATCGATTTGAAGGATATGGACAATGGCATAATTGGACTAAAAGAAGTATTTTTTGGGATCTGCCATATTTGAAAGATAATTTATTGATACAAAAACCTTGATGTTATACACATTGAGAAGAACTTTTTTGACAATATTTTTCTCACAGTGATGAACGTCAAAGGAAAAATGAAAGAAAATGATAAGGCCAGACTGAACTTACCACTTTACTGTAGGCGAAAGGACTTGCATTTGACGACTCGGTCGGATGGAAAAACCCTGAAACCCAAAGCTCGTTACTCTTTAACTGTTGAGGAAGCAAGGTCAGTCTGTCGGTGGATAAAAGAACTTCAGATGCCAGACGATTATTCTTCTAATTTGGCAAGATGTGCCGATGTGAACAAAGGAACCATGATTCGGATGAAAAGCCATGATTGTCATGTATTCATAGAGTGTTTACTTCTTATTGCATTTAGTTCCTTGCCGTCAAATGTTTTAAATCCACTGACTGAACTCAGCCAATTTTTTAAAGATTTGTGTTCTGCGACATTGAGAAAGGATGATATTATCAAGATGGAGCAGAACATATCAGTCATTCTTTGTAAGTTGAGAGAATATTTCCCCTGGTTTTTTTGACTCTATGGAGCATCTCCCAGTGCATCTTGCACATGAAGCTAGGCTTGGTGGACCGGTTCAATACAGATGGATGTATTCATTCGAAAGGTAATATAATAAAATATTCTTTAATATAAATATTCATTTGAAGGGTTAAATGTATCAATTTTTATCATCAACCTTGTTATTTTGTAGATTTATGGGTGACTCAAAACGATCGGTGAAAAATAAGACCAGGGTTGAAGGATCTATTTGTGCAACTTACTTACATCGTGAGACGATCCATTTCTGTTCCCATTATTTTACGAACTTCATGTTGACACTAACAAATAATAAGAATGAAATAGAAATTGAAAGTGAAAGATACCCGCTAGCCTTATCAGTATTTCGCCTTCCCGATCGTCATGCTGGAAAGGAGCTGACTCATTGGTTAACGGGAGAAGAGTGAAAGTCAGCCCACGTTCACTTGTTGATCAACTGTGTCGAAGTATCACCATATCTTACGTATGTATCATTTTGACCACTTTCAATTTCTTTTATCCACAACTACTTATGATCATTTGTTTGATAATGACTTGATCAAGGCCTTCTTGTTAAAAAAGCCCACAAGCGAACAAGACTCTTCTACCTATATTCATGAATATTTCCCAACGTGGTTTATGAACCAGCTATGTATTTTTAGTCCTATTTGAACTATTTATTGTTTGAAAATACAAAAGATTGTTTGAAAAAGGAACCATGATTTGTTTGCCTATGGTGTATACGCAGGTGTATAGTGAGGCAGAATCACCTAAAATCGAACACTTTAGAAATTTATCTCATGGTCCTAATTCACGCGTAAAAGAATGGCACACATTTTTCGTAAACGGATACAAATTTCAAACCCAGTCAACAACAGAGGGGAAAAAATAATTAACAGCGGAGTTTATGTAAAAGATGCCACAGATGGGGGTGAAAATGACTTCTACAACGTGATTCAACATATATATGAACTGGCGTACAATACTTTAGACTATACTAAAAGAATAGTGCTATTTTATTGTAATTGGTTTGACCCGTCAAGTAGAGGCACAAGAGTGGATCGAAAATATAATACTGTAGATATATGCATGAGCAGAAGATACCAAATGTTTGATCAGTTTATCATGGCACAACATGTAAGATAAGTGTATTATGTCCCTTATCCATCAACTCGAAGGGACAAACAAGGTTGGTGTGTTGCAATAAAGACCAAACCAAGGGGTCGCATTGAAGCAGATAATCCATAGGAAGAAGTGGCTTATCAAGTGGATGAGATGTCTCATGTCAACGTGGTAAATAAAATGGAACTCATTTCTCGATTACGTGACAATCCAATCACATATGAAGATGTAGATGGAGATGAGGAATTAAATGAAGAAGTGGCAGAACCATCAAGATCTGAAGATGATGCTGAATTAGAGTGGGCAGAATGGGCAGAATGAAATTGTTTAACTTTTTACAATTAGAGAAATTAATGTCTAACAATATATTTTAATTTGTCAGTTACTTTCATAACTTGTTGTTTATTTTTATGGAATTCATTTTTAATATTGTTATGTTTAAATATAATATTTCATGACTATTATTGTTGAATTGCTCTATAGACATATATGGCATCAGGAGGATCAGGATCCGACCCCCCCGTCGTAGGAGGCTGAACATTATTAGGCGTGACGCTGCTGGCTTTTCGACATTGTCATCCACACAACGTCCGCATACATCTACGCCTACACAACCTCCAGCGCGTTCGGCCCCTACACAGCCTTCAGCACCTTCTGCACATACACGGCTTTCAATACCTTCTGCACTGGCACCCCATTTGCCTCCCATTTACATGATCCCCAACCTGGGTTCCAATAGACACATGGTGCTTCTTCCTCCCATGTTGTGCCTGAGACGGTGCTCGATGCTCATCAGTCCGACCATGAGTATAGTACGGGCCATACACTTGATCAGACAGGGGTTGAGCAGGACGAGGATGAGCAGCAGGAGCTTGAGCAGCAGGTCGCTGAGGATCTTGAGATGTCGCGTGATGGCCGAGTTATTATCAGGCCGACTAGTAAGGGCAAGTATTTACATTTTTTTTTCTTCTAGTTATTAATAATTTACATGTATATATATATATATATATGTATATATATATATATGTATATTTGTTTGACATCTTTTTTTTCAGGTTCCTTCCCTCAAAGCCAGCTGCGAAAGCTATCATAGCAGTAATTGAGAATAATTACCACACGTTTTGGCCCACTTGGGGGACGCTGAAGGACGAGGAGCGGAGGCATATGTTCAGATCTTTCGGAGTAAGTTATAATTTTTATTTTGTTGCATATTATTTTTTTTTATTTCATAAATTTCAATTATGTTTAATAATGTATTAAATTGATACAGACGAGGGTTGCTTGGGAGGAAGAGAATGAGGGGCGGATCGAGAAGAACTTCCATATGAGGCCTCCCACCACCTCTCTGATATGCTTAGAGATGCCTGCCTCGGGGGACAACCCCACTGGATTGGGGATCAGCTCTGGCAGCAGCTGGTAGCGCACTGGAACTCCCCTGGGTTCAAGGCGACCAGCGAGAAGGCAAAGAAGAATAGAGCCTCTGAGTAGGGTGAGAGCTTGCACACCGGAGGTTCTGTCAGTCAGGCGCAACATGCAGCTCGACTTGTACGTGTTATATTATTATTATTATTATTATTATTATTTAAGGTTTTTTATTAAATAATTACAGTCGAGGAGGTTGGGTAGAGAGATACAGTTGCAGGAGCTCCATCGTGCAACTCATATTAGAAGGAGTACCAGTGATTTTGTTGATGATCGGTCGAGGCGGACCCAGGTAATTGTAAAATATAATGAATAGTTTTTTTAATAATGTTTATATTGTTTTCTTACCAAAAAAAATTGACTTATTTGTTTATGTTTGACAGGAGGAGTTTGAGGCAAGGATGTCTCAGATTAGATCTCAGACATCATCATGTTCCCTGTCTCAGAGCCTTGAGGATCCATCTGCATCGCTCAGGGTTTGGGCAGATGTTGTTGGCGGCAAGAAGAAGGGTCGCCTATACGGTGTTGGAGACCTTGCCAGCAACTACAGGAAAGGGACCAGCCGCCTCCACGTTGGGGAGTCATCGAGTAGTGGTGGTGCCAGTCATCGCTGAGTCGCGGAAGAGCAGGAGTTAGCCGAGGTGAAGCGGAAACTGGCCGAGTAGCAGGAGGAGACTCGTCAGACGAACGCCATTTTGGCTCAGGTACTGCAACGACAGGAAGAGATGTACCAGATGCTAGCTCGCCAGCAGTCTCCTACGCCTCTGCTGCCTCTGCCTCCTGTACTGATCATGTCGATGACGCAGATGGTGAAGAGCATCTCGATCATGATCAGGACTACCAGGATTATTAGGTATGTTTGTACTGATATTTTTTGATATTTTCAGATATTTTTTTAATTACTAATGTTTGTTCGGATTATTTATTTATATTTTACATTTCTTTTTTTTTAATTTGTTTTTTGGTTTACGTTATCACAATATTTAATATAGGAATAAATTAATAATTAAAAGTAATCAATTTAATTAAATTAAGTTACTAGTAATATTTAATTAAATTAATTAAAGAAATTAATTAATTTAAAAAATAAATAAATAAATCTATCACATTTTTTAATATGGGAATAAATTAATAATTAATTAATTAAGTTGATTAATTTAATTAATTTAATAAATTAAATTAATAGTTAATTAAATCAATTACAGAAATTAATTAATTTAAAAATTAAATAAATCAATTAATTAAATTAAATATAAAAATTATTCAATTAATTTAATTAATTATTTAATTAAATTTCGTGGAAAAAAATTCGGCAGTACTCGTCGGAAAAACAAGTGGCATTACCGACGATCCTGGCTGTCGAAAAATTACCGAAGGTTTTAGCCGTCGGATTTTGACCGACGGGCTTGTGGCCGTCGGAAATTTCGCGTTACCGATGACTTTTTGGCGTTACAGCCATTAGTAATCCCGAGTTTTCTTGTAGTGATTGAGAGTGGGATAATGAGCTTGGGTGACAATGTTGTTGCCTGTTGTGAGAGGTTATGAGAGGAAAAAGAGATAATGTGAAGATGAGAGAGGTTTGCTCGTAGAGAGAAGAGAAAGATAACGGGCATGAAAGAGAGAGAAAGATTTTGTGAAAGTAAAGAGATAATGGTAGAGTTAGAGTAAGGGTTCTAGGTCATGAGAGGAACAACTACTTGAGTTAAAAGGGGAGGGGATGTGATGACGTTGAATTTTTAACGTATTCACTTTAAGGAATAAAGTGAGTAAAGTTCGTCCTTCCTATCTTTCTAATTATTTAACGGTTAAGATTTTTTCATATTTAAAATTGTTAATTATTAAAAAAAGTTCTCCTCACTTCAACGTCCTGTTTTCGTGTTCCATCCGTCACACGGTTTCTCATAGCCATTGACTTCTTAGTCCTTCACTTAAATACGTCACAATAAAAAAAGAACGATGTGGGAGATTTTCATGGTTGCCCTAAGTTTTCCTCCTCATAGTTACAATGAAGCTTTTCACCGCCCTAATTAAAGAAAGAATCTTGAAGAAGATGAATGCCAACAAACCTCCACCGTGACCAAAATCGCCTTTCTTGCCGAGATGGAGGACAAAATCGCTCAGGCTAGATCCAAAGCCCTCTTTTCTTCTTCTCCCCTCCTTCTTATTTGTAGTTTCCGTTGTGGGTTTGTGAGAGGGAGGAGATTTATCTACGGTGAGAGACAGAGGACGACAGCAGAGTGACTTCGAATGAGGCTCATGGTGGTTGCAGTTGCTAGTAGAACTGTCCAGACGATAATGGAGTTTTTGATGCTCATGAGAATCTACACGACTATTAACACTAAATTGAGTTAAGATACACACATCTTGATAAATTCACAAGACTAATACACCATCAAAAACGGAATACCAGACCCATTAAAATTTGTCCCTAACCGAGACCAAGATCTTATCTTGATAACACCAACCATTGCCATAAAATCAAAATCAGAACCTTTGAATATGTCGTCGTTTCTAATTGTCCAAATGCTCTAAATCACAACATCCATACCATCTACCATACTTTCTTCAACTTTTTTTCCCTTTCATCAGGCCCCTATGAAACAGATAGTGATCAAAGATAGAAGAAGGAAGAGCAACTGTATAACCAAGCCACCCATATACGTATGTCCAGACATTACAAAAAATTGGACATACAAAGAACAAATGTGCATCATCCTCTAGTGAATTAGTGCAAAAAGTATTGGTAATATCTTGTTGGGCTAAAATAACACATCCGAGGAGTAAATTATTTCCGGTAGGCAATTTGTTTAGAGATAATTAAGAGAAACCTAAAGTTTTACTTGGAGCAATATATTTAAAAGGCTTTTGAACAATTTGCAGAATGCTATTAGTTTTGTATGCAATCCAGAATTGTATGATTGTTAGGTTGGTGGCTGTTTATTTCACTGCATGAGGTTGGTTATTGTACTCTTTTTCCTCTCTTGGTCTTTTTCCCATTGGTTTTGGCCTTGTGAGGTTTTAATGAAGCACCTCTTTCCTCGTAATTGTATTTATGGGTTCGGAGTACCCCTTGTACTCCCGTTAATAATAAACTTTTGCTTATAAAAAAAAAATAAAGGCTTTTGAACACAAAAAAACGTAGGATAACTATACCCAGATTTAAATGAGTTGACTCTAAAAGGGCATTCAGTTCACATCCACATATCCTCTTCATACTTATTCGACGCCGCATTATTAAGAAGAATAGTAAAATCACTTACTAGTTCTTTCTCCCACACAAATAACTTTCTTCTCCAACTCCATTGCCATTTTCACATCTCTCGTATCCACCTGCCAATCTGTGAAACATTAGCTTTTTTGTGTTCAGATAGTGCAAAAAGTCTTGGATACAACTGTTTTAAGCTTAAATCACAAACCCAGACATCACTCTAAAAAAGAGTAACAACCCCATTTCTAACCTTCTAAATTGTTCGATTTCGCACAATAGCCTATGCCACCTAGTGGAATTCCTAGCTGTCTACAAATCAATATTTCTAATCAAACTCAGATCACCCTGTCTAGATTTCAAAAGTGGAAACCATTGAGGTTCCTTATCCAAAGGAATCTCCATCTCCATTTTCTCAATAAGCTAAAATGGAATAAAGGCTAAATTACACTTTTAGTCTCTTAACTTTATTTTAGTTTTTGATTTAGTCCTTTATGTATTATTTGTTTCGTTTTGGTCCTTTAAGTTAACAACGTCAGACCACGTTGGTCCTTCCGTTAGTAACGCCGTTAATGCAAGCTTATGTGGCCATTAACGATGATCTAACAACTAAGTCAACACATGGAGGGAACAAAATGAAACCAAATAATAAGATAAATGACCAAATTGAGTTCTTTCTCATTCTTCCCCAAATTGATAACGTAGGCTTTTCTGGGTTTTTATTTCCCAAATTGGATGATTTTTCTAGATTTTTGTTCTCCAAATTAGATAATTAGCAATCTGTAGACACAAAAGGAATAGCAACGAAAAACTGAATAATGTTAAAATACACCGACAAATCTGTAAATTATGAACCCCAAATGAACTTGCTATTTTAAGACAATCTCTCCTTCACCAGATGAACTTGTTGTTTCTGATCAATCCAAATACGCCGCAAGTCAGAGGTACCCTCCATTTTCCCCATTTCTTCAAACTCTTTTTTCGTTTTTTTTTCCTTTCAGTTATTAACAAACTTGCACTATAATGCCCATAATTCAATTTTACTTGAATTTACGACAATTAACTAAATAGCATCGGAGTTACCAAAAATTTAAACTTGATAATAAGCATTACAAGTTCAAACTTCAAACATAGTCTATAATCTAAAAGTTAGATTACAACTTCCCAAAGTTAAGTATTTGGAATACAGAATACAATAACAAAACTTCAAATATCCAAAAGATAGATGAGTTGATACATTCCAAAATATGGCATTAAAATAAAGGATCCAAGCTTTTAGCTCGCTTGATCGCCTTTCGGATCCTATTTAACTGAAAAATAAATAGAAAGAAATGAGATAAAAATCTCTGTGAGTCCTCCACGGACCCCTTACTAACTAGGTTCCCAATACAACATTACAATTTCATAGACAAGAAAAATTCATAATGTTACCACAGTCCAATAGGCATTCACAAATGCACAATGAATCCAAGAGAGTATATAATTGACTCTCAATGGAATTCTTCAATAACAATGCACATTGAATCCAAGAAAGTATAACAGTGACTTTCCATGGAATTCTTCAATAAATAATACACAATGAATCCAAGAAAGTATAGCAGTGACTTTCCACGGAATTCTTCAATAAACATCACTCAATGAATCATAACACATCATTAAGTTCAATCATGTCATATCTTATCCATCCCTATAAGCATTTCAATAGCTCAATCATGTAAACAATTTTCTATAAGGCTATAACAATATAAAGGATTGAATTTAAAAGAAGAAAGGAATTTTGAGAATTTGGAGAAAACTGCTCAAAATTCGCTTAGCACAAGACTGTCGCTTAGCGAGATTCTCGCTTAGCTTAGCTATTTTGCTTAAGCAAAATTGGGGCAGAACTGACCCCCTAACAGCAGCACTGAAGATCGCTCAGCGCGATTCTGTGGCTTAGCGAATTTAGTAGGGTTTCAAACATCAAAACTCATATTTTTCAACCCAAACCTCTTCTAAAACTCAAGTCATTGATTCCAATCAACATCACAATCAACCAAATGGCACTCAAACAAGAAACAAATTGATCTATCGTAATCATTTCAACATGCATTCAAGTCAAATATTGCAAAACTCATTTTTGTGCAACCCACACTCAAACATACATTTCAAATCCACATTTTCATGCTTCCAAATCAATCATGCACCCACTAAACATGCTTGAAATCAGAACCAACATGCAAAAAGGGAAGGAAAAGAAACCCTAAGTGTTGGGTCTTATTGGTTGCCCAAACTCTAAGTGAGGAGAACTCACTATAAGCTCAAGAAGATGAGCTAGAAAGCTTGAAAAGAAGAAATGTTCTGTCCCAAGGTTCAGAATCAAGAAGAAATGAAAAGAAGCATCATTTTCCCTCTTCTTCCTCCTCAAAATCGCAACCCTAGGCCTCCATCTTCTTCCTCTTCTTTTCTTCTTTCTCAGAAAATCGAGGGAGAGAGTAGAATGGGGCTGATTTTCGAGAGTGAGAGGGATAAGGGGATGAGGGCCAGGTTTAATTACTGTTATGCCCTCACTTAAGTGCTAGTTTTTCACTTATGCCTACTAGTTACACCCTAGTATTATGGATTGCACCCCACATAATCTATTCATTCAATCAATAATAAAACATATGAGGCCTAATTAAAGAGAATAAATAATTAAATTAGATGGGGTGTTACATTACTACCCACCTTTTAAAATTTTTGTCCTAAAAAATGAAACAAGGTGCATACCTATTGAAATAGATACGGGTAGAGAGTTCGCATTTTTTCCTCGGTCTCCCGAGTAGCCTCCTCAAGAATAGACCCTCCCAAATGATCTTGACCAAAGGAATGTCCTTTTTCCTTAGCCTCTTGAAGTTGCGGTCCACAACTTGCACATGCATTGGCTGGTATTTCAAATCTGACCTCAGTTGTGTCGACTCATGATCCAAGGGTTGACAAGGGTCAGGAATATACCTTTTAAGTTGGGACATATGGAATACATCGTCCAAATTTGACAAAGATGGGGGTAGAGTGATTTGATATGCAACAGGACCAACTCTTTCAAGGATTTCAAAGGGACTGATACAACGAGGACACAGCTTTTTGGCTCGGAGTGCACTACCAATGCCTATCGTAGGAGTGACCCTTAGGAATACATGTTCCACCGTCTCAAATTCAATAGGTTTCCTTCTCTCATCGGCATAACTCTTCTGCCGACTTTGAGCAATTTTGAACCTATCCCTAATCTTCCAGATTTGATCTGTGGTTTCCTGGATTAGGTTTGGTCCTAACAATCTTTTCTCACCTACCTCAAACCAACACAGAGGAGTTCTGTACTTGCGGCCGTAGAGTGCCCCGTACGGCGCCATGCCTATGCTAGAGTGATAGATGTTATTGTAAGTGAATTCAATGAGAGCTAAATGCTCATGCCAACTCCCTCCATCATCTAACACACATGCTCTTAGCATATTTTCTAGGGTTTGGATAGTACGCTTCGTCTGACCATCCGTCTGTGGATGATAAGCGGTGCTAAGACTTAACCTCATGCCTAAGGCCTGCTGAAAATGCTTCCAGAATCAGGAGGTGAACTTAGGATCTCTATCAGAGACTATAATAGTAGGTACTCCGTGAATTTAACAATTTCGCTAATATAGATCCTAGCTAACTTCGTCGTGTTGTAAGTGGACTTGATTGGGAAAAAATGAGCGGATTTAGTTAGCCTATCAATAATGACCCAAATGGAATCATACCCGGACCGTGTGGGGGGCAAACCTGCCATAAAGTCCATGGACATGCCCTCCCATTCCCATTCCAGAATTTCTAATGGTTGAAGCGAACCGGAGGGTCTTTGATGCTCTATCTTAGTTTTCTGACAGACTAAACATTGAGCTACAAACTCACCTATATCATTTGTCATTCCCGACCACCAATACCTTTGCCTTAGGTCATGATACATCTTGGTAGATCCAGGGTGTACCGAGAACCCACTTTTATGAGCTTCCTCAAGAATTTGACTCTTGATTGCCACATCCTTTGGAATGCAAATCCTTTAGTTGAAAAGAATAGTACCATCCTCAGCTTCGGAGATTCCGGAGTGATGTCTCCTAGCTTGCAACTCCACATCCAAAGTTTGAGCACCCCATGTTCGGTCTCTAAAATCACAAGTGATCTCTAAATGACCTAGAATTAAGCTATCCTCAGTTGTGAACATCCCTAAGTCTAAATCCCTAAAGCATTCCAGTAATACCATTTCCCTAACCATCATGGAAGAGGCATGAAGAGATTTTCGGCTCAGGGCATCAGCAACTACATTTGCTTTATCGGGATGATACTTCAGATCAAAGTCATAGTCCTTGAGGAACTCTACCCACCTTCTTTGCCTCATATTCAGCTCCCTTTGATCAAAAAGATATTTTAAACTTTTATGATCGTTGAATACTTCAAACTGGGAACCATAAAGATAATGGCGCCAGATTTTTAAGGTAAAGACTATAGCTGCAAGCTCTAGGTCATGAGTTGGATAGTTTTCCTCATGGGGCTTTAACTGCCTAGATGCATAAGCGACTACCTGCTTATCCTGCATCAACACGCAACCCAAACCTTTCTTACAAGCATCGTAAAAGACTACAAATCCTAAGGTCGGGTCTGGGATAACCAAGACCGGCGTACTGGTCAACCAGAATTTGAGCTCTAGAAAACTTTCCTCACATTTCCTATCCCACACAAACGGCTGTCCCTTGCGGGTCAACCGAGTCAATGGATGAACCAACTGAGAGAATCCATGGATGAATCTTCGGTAGTAACTAGCTAATCCTAAGAAACTCCTGACTTCTGTAACAGTAGTAGGTCGCTCCCATTCAAGGACGGCCTCTACCTTACTAGGATCAACTGCCACTCCCGCTTGAGAAATGACATGACCCAAAAACTAAACTTCCTGAAGCGAGAATTCACATTTCTCTGGTTTTGCAAACAGTTTCTTCTCCCTAAGAATGCCTAATACAATTCTAAAGTGTTCTGCATGTTCTTGGGGATCCTTAGAATATATCAGGATATCATCAATGAATACCACAACAAACTTATCAAGGTAAGGTCGAAAAATTCTATTCATATAATCCATGAATATAGCCGGAGCATTTGTCAAACCAAAAGGCATAACAACGTACTCGTAATGGACATACCGAGTCCTAAATGCGGTTTTCGGTATATCCTCAACCTTGACTCAAATTTGGTGGTATCCAGACCTAAGATCAATCTTAGAGAATACTGAAGCTCCTCTAAGCTGGTCTAATAGGTCATCAATCCTAGGAAGTGGATATTTATTCTTAATCGTAACTTTATTCAACTACCTATAATCTATGCACAAACGCATCCTACCATCCTTTTTCTGGACAAGAAGAACAGGTGCTCCCCAAGGAGAAGCACTAGGCCTAATGAACCGTCTAGAAATCAAATCCTCCAATTGAGCCTTAAGTTCTTGTAGTTCTAATGGTAACATCTTATATGGTTATAGAAATTGGACCCGCTCCTGGAGCCAACTCTATTGAAAACTCAACCTCTCTTTTAGGTGGTAAAGAATTAACCTCATCCGAAAATACATCTAAAAATTCATTCACCACAGGAACGATCTCTAAATCTGGGTCAACTTTCGAAATTAAAGAGAGTAACAAAATGTAGCCTAAGTATCCCTCAAATAGGCAATGGTGTAATTGATAGGCACTAGCCATTTCATTCAAGCACGCTTGACTAGGAAAAGAGTGATCTGAAAGAAATTCTATAG
This sequence comes from Calophaca sinica, assembly GCA_037113605.1. Classification (NCBI taxonomy): domain Eukaryota; kingdom Viridiplantae; phylum Streptophyta; class Magnoliopsida; order Fabales; family Fabaceae; genus Calophaca; species Calophaca sinica. The sequence continues at coordinate 22,537,235 of CM073733.1, forward strand.
TTTTCGTAAAACAGTTCAAGACAACTTGGTTGGCCGATAGCCAATCCATACCCAAGATGATGTCCATCCCTTTTAAGGGCAGACAAACCAGATTAACGAAAAACGTCCTTCCTTGAATAACGAGAGGACAATTCTCACATATCAAGGAAGTAGGGATATTACCTTCAGCTGGTGTCTGAATACTCAAAGCAATAGGTAAAATAGAAACACATAACTCCAACCTTTTTACACACTTATGAGAAATGAATGAATGAGTTGCACCAGAATCATACAATACTACTAAAGAATGATCATGAAGCAGACACGTACCGTTCATCAGATTTTCCACACCCTTCGCCTTCTTGCTGCTCAAGGCGTGAACACGCCCCTGCAATTGGTCATCAGGTTAGGACGTCTCCCTTGCCTTTGCTTTGCGACAATCCTTAATGAAATGTCCCGGTTGTTGGAAGTAGAAACAGACAGGTTTTCCAGAATGGCACTCTCCCTATGGATCTTGCCACATTTAGAACATTCCTTTGACTTGGAAACCTTAGAATGTTGAACCTGTTTTCCTTTATCCTTGTTTCCCTTGCCTTTGGAGGGTAGAGATGACTTGCCTTCCTCCCTTTTCTTGTGCCATAGGAGTTGACGTTCATCATACATTTTCTTCAAACTCTCTTTAGCCGTGTAACTTTTGCGAACCAGTGATGCAAAAGTATAGAATTCAGTTTGAGCTAAGCTATTTTGAATGTCAGCTCTAAGTCCCCAGATAAACTGATTTATCTTCCATTTCTCATCCAGTGCATACCCGACATGAGAAAAGAACCTTGCCAACTCCTCAAACTTCCTAACATATTTGGCAATCGTCAAATCCCCTTGTTTAAGGTGAGTGACTTCTCGTTCCTTCCGGTCCTTGACCGTTGGGGGAAAATATTTCTCCAGAAAGGTATCCTTAAAATCTTCCCATTCAATCTGCTCGTCTTCTTCTTCCAAATATGCTCGTGCCCCCTCCCACCAATGAGCAGCTCCTTCAGTAAGATAATGTGTAACAAAGATTACCTTTTGTTCCTCCATACACGGTACCACTTTAGCTTCTAGCCAATGCTGAGCCTCCATAGCATCCTCACTTCCAGGGAAAACTTGAAGGATTGAGCTTATGAAACCTAAGGAAAACTGAGTGTGGGTCTGCTGGTTGTACAGCTAGTTACACGAGTGGAGGTGGTTGTGGAACATGTTGTTGCTGCTGGAGAAATTGCTGCATCATATTGTTGGTAGCTTCATTTTGGGCCCTCAGAAGGTCATTCTGATCCCTCAGCATTTGCATCATATCCGTCCAACGAGCCTCCTCCGCATCTCGTTAGTGGTGTCTTCTCCTATGCCTTCTATGTTCATCTGGCATATTCTGCATACACTGTATAAAGTATTAAGTTGATCAGACTTAATATTTCATACTAAGTACAAGAATATAAAGAGAATTCTCAAGCAAAAGAAAATCCACAATACTAGACCACAGTCCCTAATGGACTAAACTGCTCTGATACTATAATGTAATGCTCATAATTCAATTTTATTTGAATTTACGACAATTAACTAAATAGCGTCCGAGTTATCAAAAATTTAAACTTGATAATAAACATTACAAGTCCAAACTTCAAACATAGTCTATAATCTAAAAGTTAGATTACAACTTTCCAAAGTTAAGCATTTGGAATACAGAATACAATAACAAAACTTCAAATATCCAAAAGATAGATGAGTTGATACATTCCAAAATATGGCATTAAAATAAAGGATCCAAGCTTTCAGCTCGCTTGATCGCCTTTTGGATCCTACTTAACTGAAAAACAAATAGAAAAGAATGAGATAAAAATCTTAGTGAGTCATCCACTACCAACTAGGTTCCCAATACAACATTACAATTTCATAGACAAGAAAAATTCATAATGTTACTACAGTCCAATAGGCATTCACAAATGTACAATGAATCCAAGAGAGTATATAATTGACCCTCAATGGAATTCTTCAATAACAATGCACAATGAATCCAAGAAAGTATAGCAGTGACTTTCCATGGAATTCTACAATAAATAATACACAATGAATCCAAGAAAGTATAACAGTGACTTTCCATGGAATTCTTCAATAAACATCACTCAATGAATCATAACACATCATTAAGTTCAATCATGTCATATCTTATCCATCCCTATAAGAATTTCAATAGCTCAATCATGTAAACAGCCTTCTATAAGGCTATAACAATATACATGATTGAATTTAAAAGAAGAAAGGAATTTTGAGAATTTGGAGAAAACTGCACAAAATTTGCTTAGCGCAAGACTGTCGCTTAGCGAGATTCCCGCATAGCTCAGCTATTTAGCTTGAAATAACCCGGGACAGAATCGACCTAACAAAGAAGGTCAAGGTCGCCAGCGATTCTGCGGCTTAGCGAATTTAGCAGGGTTTCAAACATCAAAACTCATATTTTTCAACCCAAACCTCTTCCAAAACTCAAGTCATTGATTCCAATCAACATCACAATCAACCAAATGGCACTCAAACAAGAAACAAATTGATCTACCCTAATCATTTCAACATGCATTCAAGTCAAATATTGCAAAACTCATTTTTGTGCAACCCACACTCAAACATACATTTCAAATCCACATTTTCATGCTTCCAAATCAATCATGCACCCACTAAACATGCTTGAAATCAGAACCAACATGCAAAAAGGGGAGGAAAAGAAACCCTAAGTGTTGGGTCTTATTGGTTGCCCAAACTCTAAGTGAGGAGAACTCAATATAAGCTCAAGGAGATAAGCTAGAAAGCTTGAAAGCTTGAGACCTTCTCCTCCTCTCCTTCTCCAATTTTGAGCTCCACACCCAATGATCTAGGGCCGCTCAAAAGCTTCACCAAGATCCCAAATGTTCAGTCCTAATGTCCAGAATCAAAAAGAAATGAAAAGAAGCACCATTTTCCCTCTTCATCCTCCTCAAAATCGCAACCCTAGGCCTCCATCTTCTTCCTCTTCTTTTCTTCTTTCTCAGAAAATCGAGGGAGAGAGTATAATGGGGCTGATTTTCGAGAGTAAGAGGGATAAGGGGATGAGGGTCAGGTTCAATTACTGTTATGCCCTCACTTAAGTGCTAGTTTTTCACTTATGCCTACTAGTTACACCCCTAGTATTATGGATTGCACCCCACATAATCTATTCATTCAATCATTAATAAAACATATGAGGCCTAATTTAAGGGAATAAATAATTAAATTAGGCGGGGTGTCACATGCACCAACACACACCGAAAGACACAGCTTGCCATCAAGGACCTTGTTTTCATGTTAATAATAATCACTTGTATTTGGAGGCATGAAGCATGATGCTCATTATAATTACAATGAAGTATTTGAAACATCTTTGAACATATGTATTATCTAGAATTTTGGAACCTAAATCTTGAGCCACTTTTTCATCCTAGGAGACACACCTAAGCATACCTCTTGCTCTTATTTATTATATGAACATTGGTCAAGGGATCTATTAACTAATTAAACACATTCTGTAATTGCATTATTATATTCATTTTCGCATTTTATTCTCTTTTCCAATTAGATCGTATGATGCCATATATGTAGAATAGTAGCTTTCCTGACAGCATTAAATAGTAATGCTGATAATGGTATAATATAGGATTGGATAGGGCACTACTACAACAATTATCCAAATTGGAGAAAAAAATCCAAAAAAATCATTCAATTTGGGAAAGAAAAACTCAGAAAAGCCTAGGTTATCAATTTGGGGAAGAATGATAAATAACTCAATTTGATCATTTATCTTATTATTTGGTTTCATTTTGGTCCCTCCACGTGTTGACTCAACTGCCAGATCATCGGTTAACTGCCACATAAGATTGCACTAATGACATTAGTAACAGAAGGACCAACGTGGTATGGCGTTGTTAACTTAATGGACCAAAACAGAACAAATAATACATAAGGGACTAAATCGAAAACTAAAATAAAGTTAAGGGACTAAAAGTATAATTGAGCCTCGAATAAATTCAAATCTTTCACCTCCAATCCTCCTAATTCTTTCAATTCTTTCTGTTTACATATCTGAAATCAATTCACCCAAGCAATTTTCCGATTTTCCTTGCTGTCACCCATAAAAAGGACCTTTAAATTGAGGTTAGAATATTTAAGCTCTAAAAAATGAAAAGAATATTTAGAACCTCCACGCACGGTAACTTTCGAATATTGTTTTAAAATCTCAAAACATTGTTAAATCAAAGTGACATTTTCAGATGTAGTGATCGAATATAGTCTATAAAATCTTTTGAATTGGGGCGATCAATAAGAAAAGATATATTGCCTGTCTTTTCTAATTTAAGGAAATGTGTATCTACATCATCACCTTGAATTAAAAGCTTTTTTTGCTTTCCTATCTTTCAAAGATTATGAAATAATCTTTGAAAGAACTAATCTGTATTTCATGGTTGTTGTACTCTTTTTCCTCCTTTTGTCTTTTTTTCAATGGGTCTTGGCTTAAGGAGGTTTTAATGAGGCACTTCTATGTCGTTACGGGTTGGAGTACCTTTCGTACTTCCTTAATAAAAAAATTCTTTGTTTATCAAAAAAAAAAATCTTTGAGAGAACTATAACTATATTAACTAGTTTTCTTCTAAAACAGAGCAAGACTTTTGTGACGGCAAAGTAATGGCCATGCATGAATTCACGATCTAATCAACAAAAAAACTGCAAGATTTTCAAAAAGCGCTCAATATATAAAGTGAACGGGATGTTTCTCTTTTTAAAAGTGGGTTGTGGAATACGAAAAATGCCATTTTTATGGTTAAAGTTGTCGCGGAAACATTATCTCATTACGTTTCTGGTTGAACACTGTCCTGAATCCAATCAATAGCAATTCATCCTTTTTTGTTTTTAATTAATAATTACAGTATGATATTTGTATTCATATTTTAATGTTAACATCTTATAAAAAAATTAATATAAATTAATTACACTCCTAATTAGTCATTTTATAATATATTATATAATCTATAGACAAATAACTTATTTTATATGCTTCTACTCTGGAAGCAATTGCCACAAAAAGCACTTAAACCTCTTTCTTGTCCCCCACGACCCCCCTCTCCCCCTTTCTCTATGTCTCTCTGCACTATCATCTCCCCATATCATTCCTCTTAACGTGAATATATTTGAGAACTTTGTGAGTTGTGACTGTAAAAGTATAGCTTCGGCAGATATGCTCTATATATTGTTCTTTTGAGTTGTTCTTTTCTTTATATATATATATATATATATATATATATATATATATATATATATATATATGAATTAAGAAATGTAACGAGAATCATATATATGCATTTAGGGGTGAATAGGAGCAACCCAACCAAGGCCGGTCGTATAGGGGGAAGCTGCTAAAGCAGCAGTTTTAAGGCCCCCAAAATTGTCTCCAATTTTAGGCCTCAAAAAAAGTCTCAAAACTAACTAATGTGTAATTAATGAATTTATAATTATAATTAAAAGAACTGGTTTTTCTTTAGCCGTATAAAATTCATTTATTATCCTTATTAAATAAAGATTGTCCTTCAAGATTTGTAAATCCTACTATAAATTAACATAATATGTAAAAATATTTTTTTTTTATTTTTAAAAAGGCCTCACTCAAAATTCGCTTTAGGCCTCAATATATGTTGGGTCGGCCTTGAACCCAACCCAAAAGTTCGTCTTGTCCCTGTCTCATTTAACTCGCAGAGTATCGGATTTGTTCGGAATTAAGGACAGGTTAGGGTCTAAAGAATGGACCCGCCCAAAATTTAGAGACGTGTTAGGGTTAGATATAACTCGTCTCAACCCATCTCTTATTCACTAATTTGTTAGTACGTTCTATTATGTTTGTGATGAGATTTTTATAAACAAAATATTTAAGTTGGAATCCATATTAGTTTAATAAATAATCATGTAGCAAATTATAATCGTAAAAATCATGTTTTCCTATGGGTACATGATAAATACCAAAAATATTCAATCTTTTACTTCTAAAGCCATAATTTTTTTTTTTAAAAAGACAAAAGACATTTTATTGATGTCACTAACTAAGGCTCAAGTTGAGCCCAAGGCAGAACCATTACACGTGTTTCCGTGGTTCAAGCCACAAAAAGTTGTATAACATCAACAGTCCATGTGGCATCAAGTCAAAAATGCAGGCAAAGTGTCAGATACATCGCTTAATGATGATTTTATAATTTTATTTGAATTATTTGAATTACCCATTGGGCCAACTCAATTTTGTCTTAAATAAATATTGTCTTAATTTATTTTTGGTACAAAATATTGTCTTAATTTTAATTACTTACAAAGTATCGGATTTGTTCGAGTGTTGAGAGAGATTATAATTTAAAGAATTGATTCCATCAAATTTTAAACTTAGGTTGAGAACATATATAACCCGTTCCAGCTGTTTCCTTTTCACCCCTGAATGCTAGCTTAATTTGCTTTCTATATGTGCGTGGGGTGGGGGGGCCCCTTCTAGCCATTCCTTGTAGTTCAACTGTTATTAACTAATTGAGCGCAGTATAATTAACCGTAATGAATAAACTAATAAGCATGGAATAGTGACATAACTATACAATGATGATTTGTTTGTCATGCAAATCTTAGGACAATCGTTGAAAATAAGCTTTGAAATAACATACTAACACTATTTGCGGGTCCCCTTGAGAAGTGACGCGTTGATAATGAAATCCCACATGAAAGAGAAACAGGCGGCTAATGAAAGTCGAAGAATGCCACGTTTGTATGAGCACAGCTTCATGTGCTGACTGGGCTCCAATTTATTGAGTACTGTTTTTTATGGGCTGATACAAGTTAAAACCTTCTAGACTGATCAATGGTAATAATCACATCCAGGGCCCACTTCAATTTAAAACGGAAAAAAGGGCATACTTAAATCATGCAGAGTAGGTAATACGACTCTCCTCCAAGAAAAGAACTGAGTTTAATTCATGACGTTCATTTGGAAGATAATTCATTCCCGTGTGTAAAAATCGGACATCCTGTTACTAATTCAGAGATTAGTTTTATAGCAAACTCAAATGGTTTAAACTGTGGAAATACGCTGAGCTACCTACCGAAAGTCAAAAATATCCTAATTACATTGAGTTAAAAAAAAATGATAGAAATGAAAAATTAAATATTCCTTCGGTCTCATTTTAAGTTATACATATTTCTTAAGAAAATAATTGAGTTTACAAATTTCTATGATAAAATTATTCTTTTTGACTAAAATACCTCTTATTAATTAGAGTGATTGTAGTGATGGAGTTGTTAGATAAAAAAACTCATTAATGTAAGTTGGTTGAGATAAAGAGATATAATTTTTGGAAAACAAGTAATTAATGCTTTTTAATTTTCTAAAAGGACAAGTAATTTGAGATAATAAAATATTCTAAAACAGGACAAGTAAAATGAGATGAAAGGAGTATAATAGTATATATGATTTACGGAGAGCTTGGTTAATGTCGGGGATTAATTTGGTAGACTAATTAAATAATATATGTATTCCACATTTGTTCAAAGGTTAGCTAACTCATGTACTCCCTCCGGTTCTATATATAAGAGACAAATGTGCTTTTTAGGTTCATTGAATAACTGATGTATTCAATAAACCTAAAAAGCACATTTATCTCTTATATATAGAACTAAAAATAGTATTAACTTATGCAAGTAAAATAACTATATTAGTTAGGTAGCTAGGGCAAATAAGACTTAGAAGACACACCTCTGGAAGAGCAATGGATGAAATTATTGGCCCTAAAGAGAGGAGAGGAATATTAAGCCGTCACTCTTTCTCCAACATCATCCTCCTCTTCCATCCACAAACAACCAAAAAAGGTTCCATCATTAGACAAAAACCCAAACCTTCGCAATCATTTCTATTACCTATTCCTTTGGTAAGGATAGTAGTAACAATTTGTTTAGAATAATCTTCTACGTCACGCCCTGCCTATGACGTGTATATTTTTATTCAAGATGTGCTGCTGGTCTTACACGTGTCCTCTAAAGCATCTTTAACTCCCGTTGATTTAGGTCTTGGATTTCAAAGAACATATTGTGAACAAGTAATGTACTTCATGTAAATGTTAAGTGTCCCTTAACTTAGACCCTCTCAGTCATTTTCACTTTGCATATTTTTTTTAGTACCAGCAAATCTGCAATTTTCAGTGACGAATCTTGACTCAGCCAGGATTTGCAAATTACTAGTGTGGCTGCTACCTATAGCTATAGACCTTCAATAAAATTTCTAGCCAGCTAGCTAGCCAATTATCATTTCATTAACCATTATGATTTTGATTGGCCCCATTGGTTGGTCCCAACTACAAAATCACTGTTCCTCCGACAGGGTCATATTAAACGATTAATGACCAAGTTCTCATATTCCATAACTGTCTCATCATCCGTGCCACGTACTTATAACTTCACAATGGGGCCTCTCAATTTCCCTTCTTGCAAGGACTAATTTAAAAAAGGCCAATAGATCTTCTAAACGTGGAAAATGACCAATTTTACAAGTAATCCTAATAAATCTTCCTCGGTTAGACATTAATGTGAGATACCAAGTCTCATTTTCCCCCCTTTTGTCATACTCAAAGACAAAAAGCTTATCATGAATATGCTTAATTAAATAAATATGATATAGAAGACACATAATTATAAAAGACAGAGATCTACACAAAGTGCATGTAACCATTCAAAATGTATAATAATGTTGAGTGTAATTAAACGGTATACGTAAAATTTAAATATTACTCATATAATCATTATGTGTTGTCGTCATACAGTGGAAGAAAAGAGGAGCAACCGCAATGGATAGCATCATGTGTCACATGCCCTCTCCTAATTATTATATAATTTAGATGATAGTACATGTTTAGACAAATATCAATTTTGTCCGCATCTACATTATTATTGCATCCCTCATCACCCAGCCAGAAACAAAAAGCAAATGAAATCACATATTGGAAACTTCATTTTAGATAAGTGTATAGGAATTGCTATATTATTATTATTAGGTCCTCCAAAATGGCCAGGCCAGGGAGACCCCATATCAAAGACAATTAGATTGCCCCACGATGCATCGATCATTTCCAAACTATCAATCTGTGATGGAGAATGGAACAGATGGGACTTGCAAGTTCATGAATGGCATTAAATTCTATTTCAAGCTAGCTACATGAATTATTTCTTGTGTTTTGTTTAGAGTTGTCCATGTTCAACTGGCTCAGAAAGTTTATCAAATGCCTCACGTGCTTGACCAACTGAATCTTGGGACTTCCATTATTAATTATTTATTGAAAAGCAAGGGTTTATATATGGATGGACATATAATTCTAAATTAATTAATAAACAAGTTCTACATTTATATATGGGTTAAAGTACTTGTGTTGTGATTGATTCCACTATGAAGCTTTTTATTTGTTTGCTAAACTACCGGTGATTTCAACTTTCATGTTTGATATGTTGTGTTTAAATGGTTAGGGATAGTGTTGGTTATACTCCAGGATTTATGTATGTTGTACTTCCTATTTTGCCCCTATTAGCCTCGATGTTGTGGCACGATGGGTATAACTCTGATATGGCATGTCATTTTGTGGGCAATTTGAAATTGATGTGGTATGAGATTGTACGATGGTAGTGGAACACATTAAAGTAGTTTATGAAGATGATTTTTGGGTTTTTTTTTTAATGGCAAAGATTTATTATTAGTAGACAAAGTGGGAGTACAAGGGGTACTCCAACCTGTATAAGCCAAAACCCCATCAACTCCAACACATGTGTCACACACTCATCCAATCGGTACTAGTCTCGGGCGAGATTAGGACCCCAGATACAAAAGCCAACCCCTATTAACAGGAATACCCCTACCTACCAATACAACCCAAGGGGTCCATCAACCACTCATAACAGAGGCATGTACCTGAGCTACCTCTGGCAAGAAACCACCTCCAAGATGTAAGTTGGATCCTACCCACCAGCTCCGCCGGTTCAAACACCTTACCAGAGAAGCTAAAATTGTTGCACGCCTCCCAAATTACCCAGTTGACCGAATGCCAAATCATAGCTAAGCCTCGCTTTCGTCGGGACCCAGAGCCAAACGAGGAGAACAATAGGTACAGCTGAGAAAGATCATGAGGTAACACAAGTTCCCACCCCAGCCACCTACCAATGGCATACCACAGATAGAAAGGCAAGTCACATAAAATAAACAAATGCAAACTAGACTCCGTATGGGCACCACAGAAAGTGCAAACAGCCCCAAAGGCATCTAGAGTGATCCTCCTCTGTAAGAGATTATCCTGTGTAGAGATCCTATCCAAAAGTAGCTGCCAAGAGAATACAACCACTTTTGAGGGGGCAAAACTCTTCCAGATATTTTCGAGAACAAAAATACCCACATCAGAGGGCCCAATAAGCCAAGACGAATCCTTAGACAAAAAGGCATAGGTCGATATAACAGAGTACAATCCACCGGCGTCCCTCTCCCAAAACCATTTGTCCTCTTGATGGGACAAGGTAATCGTGGTGAGAAGAGCCATAAGCTCCTCAACAAGACCCTCCTCCTAAACAAAGAGCCTCCTCCTCCAGTTGAACTGCTAAACCCAAACTCCCTTAACCCACCACCCAAACTCCAGTATTCTACCTTCCCGATTTGCTGACACCGAGAACAGCCTCTGAAAGCACTGACTCAAAGGGGTATGGTCCACCCAAGCATCCTGCCAAAACAAGGTGGTTGCCCCATTCCTCACCCTCGTAGCGACACTACCCTGGAGCCAATCAGTTGCCAACTCCCTACTCACTCCCAGCATGCAAATATCCTTCCACCAGGTCGAGACAAAATACAGTAGCCTCGAGGTATCCAAGAATTACTACACCCCCACTATACTTCACAGCCAGGACCTCCTTCCAGATGGCCAGTATCCAGAAGCCTCCACCTCCATTTCCCCAATAGGCTCATATTAAAGAGCTCCAGATCCCTCACTCCTAGACCTCCGCCCACCTTTGGTTTACACACCTTCGACCGCTTCACCCAAGCTATCTTATTCTTATCCTTAGATCCACTCCACAAGAACCCCCGTTGCAATTGGATAACCAAGTGCCAAACCTTAAGTGGCATCTTCAGAAAGGACAGATAGAAGATATGAATACTGTCAAGCAACGAATTTAATAGGGTAACTCGACCTCTAAGGCTAACAAACTGATTTCTCCATGAGCTAAGTCTAGATTGGAGGACATTCAACATAGGCTCCCAAGTACTTAACTTCCTCGGATTAGCCCCCGCCGGTAGTCCAAGGTACCTAAAAGGGATCAAACCCACCTTACACCTCAAAAACCTCTCCACGCGTGCCATGAATGAGCCTCCCACCTTAATCCCAAATAGGCCACTCTCATGGAAGTTGACTCTCAGTCCCGAGACTAATTCAAAGCATCTTAGTATGGTCTTCATGGCCCACAGGTTATCCACGATGGCCTCTCCAATAAAAATTGTATCATCTGCATACTGTAGATTTGAAATCACAACCCGTGGGGAAACCACAACCCCTGGATTCCCCACAGAGAAGCCCCTAAATCTTCCCAGGTCCACAACCCTCCGTACTAGGCCACTTAGCCCCTCCACCATCAAAAGGAAGATGATTTTTGAGTTAGTCTAAAGTGTATCTCACTTTGTATACTATGAATTAATGATGTTTAGATATGATAGATTGTATTTCTAGGAAGTAGTTATTTGTTTGATATGATGGAGTGTACGTTTCTAATTTAAGGGGCAAGACATTCTTTTTCCCATATATCCCTTTTCCTCTCTTATAAGTGGATTGGAATACCCTTTGTATTCCCCTTTTATTAATAAAACTAGTAAATGGAATATGTGCTCCGTACGGGTGTGAGAAAATCGACGGGAAAGAGTTTTCCTATATTCTATATAAAAGACATAGATACTACTCCCTCGAAAATAAAATATAAGCAAAAAAAACCATGTTTAGTGGTATAAAATATAAACAAATTTTAACTAATTTTAACTTATTTAATGACATTATTCTCAAAATACCCTTCAATTAATAATTTTCAATAACATCTTTTTATCCTCATAGAACAAGTTTTCATAAAAAACTTAAATGAATGGACAAGGCAGTTTGAAAAATACAATTATTTTTTTATTATATCAAGAAAATTAAACTAAGTTAACCAATATTTTATATTAGCGTAAATTTAGTTATTTTTTCCTATATTTCATTCTAGAGGAAACCCCGTAGATAACCAAAATTTAGTGTAGTTAATTTTCTTAAATTGATAATAAATTTGATTTGCTCTTAAAAAATGCAGCTGCTTGTTCATTGTGAATCGGAGCGTTGTTTTCTAAGAAGTGTACCCCAGAGAAGGACTTAACATAAATATGTGTGCATGACGAAAGTACTAAAAATATAAACGACGAAAAACGCGATTTTGGGACGATCTACAGGTAAGAACCACCTTGATTCGATGTACCCTATGAGAAAATATAAGATGACTGTCGATCTAAAATAACCAAAGATAGAAGTGTTGGACTAGTTCCAATGAGGTCTCCTAGCTAGTAGGGATGGGACTAAGTCAGACCGCCCGACAGGGGTCTACGGCTTAGCCTACGTCAGGTTTAGACTAGACTTTTTTTAAATAGACAAATCTAAGACTTTTTGGGAAACCTATTTAGCTAAAAAGATTAGACTTCCGGCCATCCAAAACCCTCTGCCATCCTCTCCCTAGATTAATACTGCTGGATCCCGAATCACTCTGTAATCTCCCTGTGAGCTCTCTGTTGCAGCTTTGGTTCAAGGTTAGGGGAACGCCATGTCCGATTGGCCATCAAATACGGGGAAAGTACTGGACTTTCTGTCTTTCCCCCTACGGTATACAAGTGGTTCTTCTGCCTTTTCCTTTGGTGTTTCTTCTCTCGGCTTAGCGTGGAGGCTGGCGCTCTGTTCGTTGGCTTTGCTTTATCGTCAATCTGGTACCATGCTAGGTAGAGCAGACCTCCACATTTGGGTCTTTTGCTTGGGGCTTCTGGATCTCTGTTGGGCTAGGCCAGTTTGGCTAGTTAGGTGGCTCTTTGGCTTTGGACTTTTTTTTATGCTCTTGGCTTTAGTAGATGTTTAGACTTGATGTCTATTGGACCAGGAGTGACTCTGTACTTAATTGCTGATTTTAGGAGTCTGCATTAATCCTGTGTTGTACCCTTTTAGTGGGTTGTATTGTGCCCCATTAGTGGGCTGTGCTAGTATGCACTTGGTGTAATGTTTGGTGGCCTTTGCCTAGTTTCAATGAAATGTTGCACTTTGACCAACAAAAAAAAGGGGGACGAGGTGGGTTGAATTAGGTATGTGAGTTGAACATTGTGGCTCGCCCCACAATGGGTTGGTGGGTTGGCCCGTCAACAACAATGAAACACTAAGAAAATGTTGATTAATGGGCGGATTGACCAGTCAAAAAAGCTTAAATACCCTAAAAAATTGTTAAAATGCATGAAATAATCCCCAAAAAAAAAAGATAATAGCCCGACGGGCCAACCCGCCTGCCTCCCTCCCACCCCGATTTTTTGGTGGGTTATGCAGGATAGGTCAAAGTGGGTTAGTGGGTTAGAAATCTCAACCCACCCCGCCAAAAAGGACAGGTTAAACAGGTTGACCCAGCGGGTCCAACCCTCTTTTTCATCCCTATTATATGTAGGCAATACTTTTATTGGCATTAGTGGGTGGGCTTTTTCTTCTGTGTGTTGTGTCCCTGATCGAATGTTTGCCTGTCTTTTTTCTTTCTTGTATTAGGTTGCGGTACCCTTATATTTCCCGCTTAATACAATTTCTTTGTTATTAAAAAAATGTAAAATTTAAAATGTCACTTTTTTTATTTTCCCCAATCATCACTAGCTGAATCTGAATCTGAATGTGTGATATGCAATACAAAAAAGTCATTCTTACTACTTAGTTTTTTTTATTTGACGAGAAACTTACTACTTAATTTCTATTTAGTTACTTTTACATCATGGAAGAAAAGAAACATTTTAATAATAAAAATAAAAGGGGCATTTTGGAGGGTTTCTCTCATAAATAGTTACACACAGAGTTGTTCTTCCCTTATTTGTGAGAAGGATTTCTTGTAACTTTGGTTTTTCTTGTAACTTCTTACAATAACTAACCATTTTACACAAGCATTCCCCTGCTGGAATAATATTGTAGTAGTAAGAAATTCCAATTAAAATGACAAACTAGTCTCTTATCTTCGATCCTAATCCCTAACTATATATATAAATACGCGGTACCAACCTTTCTGCCTCTAACTCTATACCTTAATATTTTCAAATTCCAAGCAAAGGGAGTAACCCTCTCCAAGCTTCAATTATATACATTATCCACATTCCTTTCATTAGATTCCTTTCTCTCTTAATTAATTCTCTATCTAATTATAAGTCTTTCATATCTATCTTGAATCTCCTTTCGTTTCATTCCCTTCAAAGTTCAAACACCAAAAAAATTAAAACCATGGGTTTGAGAGATATCAGTGCTTCACTTCCTCCTGGGTTTCGGTTTTATCCAAGCGATGAGGAATTGGTATGTCACTACCTTTACAAAAAAATCACAAATGAGGAAGTTCTTAAGGGTACCTTGATCGAAATTGACCTTCACATATGCGAACCATGGCAGCTTCCTGGTATATTAATTATTATTATTTTGGTATATTATTATCTGAATTATCTTGATCTTGCTATGATTTTAATTAATTTGTTTGATTTCTGGAAGATCTTTTATTTTTTTATTTGTCACTGCTTGATCTATTCTCTTCCATCGTCGTTTCCTATTTGTTGTTTTCCTTTTGTGCGTGTCTTTGTTACAAGAAATATAGAACAAACAAGTACTTGGGTGGTTATTTCACATCACAAAAAGGATAAGTCCTTGTTTGCTCAAAAAAGTAGTAATAAGCACGCTTTATAGATTCCGGGAGAGAGAGAGAGAGAGAGAGAACTGGGGAGAATACAAAGAAATTAAAAGAAATGGAGAGGTAGGAGGAAGGAGTTACACACAATAATGCATTCAGCTTTTAGATTCCAGAAGAGAGGAACGGAGAGTGAGAGAGAAGGGAGAATACAAGAAAATAAAAGGGAATATCCCTTTATGAATACTCTGCCTCTCTAATCTCTATCAATAAATAAAAAATCAGTTTTTGATATTAATAATTATATATGAAACTTATGTATTCGACTTGGTGTATATTTGCCGGAATAAATTGTTTTTGCCTTTTGTATATAATTGTTTTTTTCCCCCTTACAAGCAAAATCCAAACATGTTCCTTTTTCTGTCTGATATATTAGATAATTAATGAAGATGGAAATGTTGTTCTTTATTTTAGCTATATCCGCTGCACAGAGTCTTTAATCTGTTTTTTTCTTTATTCAAGCAATTTTCTTCTTTTCCTTACATTTCTTCTTTCAGTTAAAACTGATTTAAAAAGCAATCCATTTATGTTGATAATATTTATTCTTTTGCAGTAAAATACAAAGTATAATAAAACTGCAAAGCGTTGTAACCAAAAAAAAAACTGCAAAGCGTTATCGATACATTATCACAAAAAATCCCGCAATTTACACCAATCAAAACATACAAGCCATGCCCCACACTGTAATAATAATAATATTCTTAAAAGGACATGATGTTACAAAGCTCTGATCATGACAGGAATAACTCCAATAATTGCAGCAATGTTCCCCTCTAGTAATCTTCATATAAAAAATGTTCTGCCTTTTTTCTACATCATGAGTCAGTCAGAGTCATATTTTTAGAATTATATATACCAAAAACATTTTTATTTTGTTCAAAAAAAACCAAAAACATTTTTATTTAAAATATGGATTTACAAGTGGATATTGTTTGCCACTAATTCTGTGAGTCATCATCGTTATAGGGTTCCACCTCCTCATGAAATTGAGAATCCAACCTCTCTTGAGATTCAAATAGTTCTATTCATGCATAGAATGCGCGTCCCTTTATTTATTTATTATTTTCTTTTGGTTACTGTGTTTCTTTAATTTTACGCTTAAGACATATACATACTACCTGACAACTTATTTATTATGACAAAGTTGACAAAGAAATAAGTTTTCACCAAGCAATCAACACTGCTGTTTTTAACAGTATCATATCATATATACAGACACACACATAGGATAGTGGGCCTGCCGTAGAATATGTTTTGATCGGTGTATTTGGCCTATATGCCCTTTTTGTTGGTGTATTTTTGGGTTGAGTATCCATTGTACTCCCTTATTAATATATATATATATATATATATATATATATATATATATATATTTGCATTTCAAAAAAAACACATACGTGTATATATATTTTTTTGAACAGTAAAAAGAATACTTATATTAATGAATTAGGAGTA
Organism: Calophaca sinica; assembly: GCA_037113605.1. NCBI lineage: Eukaryota > Viridiplantae > Streptophyta > Magnoliopsida > Fabales > Fabaceae > Calophaca > Calophaca sinica. Next base: position 22,553,711 of record CM073733.1, read on the forward strand.
CTTAAGGGGTACTCCAACCCATATACAAGGAGTATAAAGAGGTACTCGAACCCATTCTATTGAGTACAAGGGGGTATTCCAACCCAATATTAACATATAGTAGCCACGCTCCACACTAGCCACCCGGAGGACCCGACCCTGCAAGCAAGAAAAAAAGAAACTACCCTACCTTCTCGAGATACAATTTAGCGACGCCACCTCCCACTCATAAAATAAGCAACTACCCTTGCCTGACCAGGCCATAAACCACTTCCACGAGTTGACCTTTACCAACTCCACAACTTCTTCTACTATGCCTCAATTACCTTTCTTTGACATGACTCGCTATCTAAATGATTTTGACTCGCTGTCATTCATTCATATTATGCATAGATATGTCGTTGTTAATTATGTGTCCCCTAGCCTCATCATGAAATATAAGAAAAGCTAATTTTTCTAACATCAAAGGAAAAGGAAATATAGCTCTTCTCTATTCATACACAACATTATGAAGAAATCGGAATTCCCTGCACTCATATTTCTACGCATTTACGCAGTCAAACGATCTGGAGCATCTGATCTTAATTGAACAATGCACTTTTCAAAATTGAACTTTGTATCTCATTTACTCAACTTAAAATATACACAATTTGATTAAGATCGAATGGTGATCAAATAGTCTAACTGCGTGAATGCGAGAAAATTTTGATTGTCTGAAATCCAAATCCCGTTATGAAAGTTGTGAAAGGAGGGTAAGAGAAGAGGGAGAAAAAAAGAGGCCACGCAGTTACACACACAGCAAATGCCTTGAAGGCTTGAAACTTCTTGCAAGTTGTAAAACAACTGTTGTTGGTGTCATCAAACACTATGTTGGTGTCATCTTTGTCTGGTAGGTTTGGGAACTTGAAAATTTGATGTCATTATATGAACTAGCTGACATGTGATTCCACACAAGACATAATTATCATCATTTCTAAAATTGGAGCTAGACAGATTAATTTCACGTACTATTATACCTTACCTTAGTCACATGTTGTCTAGTCTAGTTGGTATGTATAAAAAAATTGACCCATCATGTGTTCATGCATGCAGAGGTGGCTAAGCTTAATGCAAACGAATGGTACTTCTTCAGCTTCCGGGACCGCAAATATGCAACTGGCTATAGAACCAACAGAGCTACCACATCTGGGTATTGGAAAGCAACAGGGAAAGATCGAACGGTGCTCGATCCAATCACACAGGAGGTTGTAGGGATGAGGAAGACATTGGTGTTCTACCGGAACAGGGCTCCTAATGGCATCAAAACCGGATGGATCATGCATGAGTTCCGCTTGGAGACACCACACATGCCTCCTAAGGTTCGTTTCCACTTCCCTTAATTTGGCTAGCTATATAGTATGGGGATGAAAATCTCCTGTCTTAATTTCCTGTCACATTCTCTGTCCCCCATAAATAACAATTTACTACATAATAAAATAAAATTATAATTTATTAACACATATGCATATTCTTAGCTTTTGATTAGTAGACAGGGAGACACCATTTTTTGGGACAGCAGATATTTGTTCGTTAGTATGTAACCATGTATGACCTTTTTTTTAGTGTGGTGCAACTTTGTTTTTTTAATCATTTTATAGTACAACTTTAAATTTAATTTTTGTAAACGTATGCTTTGCACGGTGTTTTAAAAACTGGATCAAATGGTTCAATCAGTAGAACCGAGAATTATTTGACGTTATTTATGGTTGAGTTATTTGGCAGTTCGATTATCCGGTTCAAGTAGTTTAAAACAATTCAACTATTACCTAGCAGTAGGGTTGACCCAAGCATAAGGCTGATCAAGCCATTGCTTTAGGCCCACCAACAAAAACTTATATTTTAAGTGTTAAAAAGACCTCACTCAAAATATTAAAATGGCTTATGATTATTATTCCTATATTTTAACTGTTTAAAAGGCCTTAGTTCAAAGTATTTAAATGGTCATGACTGTTACTTGCTTTAGGCCTACATGATTATTGGGCCGACACTGTCTGGAGGTTTTACTGGTTCGATGACTGGTTCGGTTTTAAAATATTGTTTTGAACAAAGTTGTTCTTCTAACGTGGTTCTTTTTACAGTTTTTTTTATGAAATAGTAAGAAAAAAGCATATACAGGATTTTTTTTTTAATATAGTATATACAAGTTGGATACATGAGACACAACTTAGTGAATATTCTTTTATATTACATAAGTCTGGCTAAGGATCATGGCTAGCTAGCACTATATCTTGGTACACAGGACTTCAAAATTTGCAATTAAATGCCCTTCACGTGAATTTAACGTTTTCAAGTATCTGATTTCAAATTTAGTAAAAAAAAAAAAAACGGTTTCTGATTTCAAATCATAGAATATGCATGACTAGGAGCCATGATTTCTGATATGTGACATGTGGAAAAAATTCACCAAGTCATGTGTTTCGTTGATATAATTAACTTCATACGAGTTATAAAAATATTTAACTATAAAAAATCTTGTTCTTTTTTTTTGGTTATAATAAAAGATCTTGTTCGGTACTTGTAAGTTTGCATAACGAAAAATACTACAAGAAAGTATATCGTTTAGAATCACAAATTTGAAGAAAAAAAAATCATTATTTTGGAAATTAAATTTGAAATTACATCAAATTGGTAAAAAAAATGTTGTACCACTTCAGTAAAAGAAATTTCAATATGACTCTCTCTCAATTTGCAACATACATATAGGATGAGATCTACTTATTCTAAGAGTAAGTTTTTTCGATCTTACTGTGTTTAATAATTTTCTATAAAATATAAATTCGATAAATCCAACTATTGAATCAAATGGTTTTATTAAACAGATAAAGAATACCAAATTTCATAAATTCAAAAATTCATAATAAGAGTAAGTTTTTTTATCCAAGAAAATTGATTGATAATTCATCAATTTTTATTTTAACTTATAACATATATTTAAAATAAAAGTAAGTACTGTTTTAAAATAAATCATGCGATATTATCTTCCTCATCATGTATATCAAATCAAAAAAAAATTGGATGTTCGTAGGTATATTATCTAATAAGAATTATTTATTTATATTTTAAGCACCATATTGTCAATTAAAATAAAATAGTTCCATGAAATATTAAATGATTTTTTATATACATAAAATTTTATAATAAGGTTGATCTATTTTATATGAACTTTAAATTTAATGGTTGGGTTGGTTAACTTAGTACTCTACATATAGTTATTAATTGATGTAAATTTAAATTTTGATGTCTAGTGTCATATGATCATGTCTCGTATATTTATGCATATTTATGTCTCCCTCTCTCTCTCTCTCTCTGCGCAGGGGTGCGGCGGGTGTGTGTGTGTGTTTGTGTGAAAGTTGGAAATAGTAAATTGAATATTTGTGTACAATTAAATAGTTAAATTTATAATCTTACTTTCTTCTTATGTGTTCCTTATATATGCATGTAATGTCTCGAGGATATGTATCTCAACAAGCTTTATTGGTGAAAGTTGATGACACAACAAGTTAGCGTAAATTCTCCATATAAAGTACATGCCAGACTTTCCAATTTCACTTTTTAACATTGGTGGAGCCGGATATCTTATTAGCTTTGTCGTTAGAGACAGAGAGAGAGGATTCTCCTTTAAAATTCAAATAGATGAGTCGTTGTCGGCATAAAATGAAATAATTCATAAGGGAAAATAAAATGTTTGCTTTTGATGCTGTGTATTTTGGTGAGAGTATAAAGTTTATTTACGCGAATATTTTGGGTTCACTTGCATTTTTGTTAATTAAGTCAAACTTTTGTTAATTACAGGAGGACTGGGTCTTGTGTAGAGTCTTTCACAAAAGCAAAGAAGACAACACTTCCAAACTCAGCACACAACTCATGTATGAGACAACACCTCCATCCCTAACTTTGGCGTCATCATCTCCAACTAACCAAACCATGCCTAGTGGGTATAATAGACTTGATTCTTTCTCTTCCTCCATGACAACCCTTCATCATTTCAACCCCAACCAAAGCAATTCTTCCATGACGAATCTCCTTCAATATTCCCGGGAAACAAATGCAAATAATAGCACTGTTACTCAAACTAGTTCCAAAGATGATGATGGATATGGATTCTTATGGAGCATGGATTTGGAAGAAACTAGCCTAGATGATGGTGCGGCTTCAAACTTGGACGCGATAAGATTCGAGGTTGATAATAATATCGTCTTACTATAAAGATGGTTTATGTCATGTGTACATGTACATACATATACATATATATATATATATATATATATATATATATGTATATATATATATATATATATATATGTATATATATATATATATATATATATATATATATATATATGCTTCTTATCTCATAAAATTCGTTTATTTGTGATGTATTTATGGTGTTTCTCTTTAAGGGGAAAATCACATGCTAGAATGGGATTTGTTGTATCAAGATTGTGGGGTATATTACAATTAATAAGAGAGTAATAGTGTGGTCAGTTAGGCTTTTAGTAATTATAATTTGCTGCTTATACTGTTTCAGGGTTAGAGCATTAATAACCCTTTGTATACAATTTGTCCAATATTTGTAATAGCAATGTTTATATTTTGTCTTGTTTTCTTTCTTTCTTTTTTCCTAAGCAAAAAAAAAAATTATTAATAGGAATACACAGGGTACTCAATCCTGCTTACAAGCATAGGATAAAACAAAACATCGGCATTATATCGAACATCCTACCAGATTAATAGACCAATTAGAATAAGTTCATTCAAAACCTCTACCTCCCTTATTAATAAACTAAGTCCATGAAATTTCTTTAATATGAGCTAAACACTACAAGAAAATGCGAGAATACCGACGCCTATTACTGACGGTCTATGCCCGTCGCCAAATCACTGTCTTTTCTGACGGCTTTAGCCGTCGGTAATTCCAATCCGACGTACGCCGAATGGTAACCGATGGCATGTCGGATTGGAATTACCGACGGCTAAAAGGCGACGGGAAGAGGCCATCGGTATGCCTAAGATAGGTTTTAGGATTCCCGCTGTTTTTCACAACCGACGGCCTTGGCCCGTCGGTATTTGAATTTGGCTGTCAGTAATCCCGAGACAGTTTTCTGACGGGTTTAGGCCGTCGGTAATGTAACTTTTTTTTTTGATAAGCAAGAGATTTTATTAAAGAGTACAAGGAGTACTCAAGAATAAGAGAACAATTACAACTGCAAGGATGAACCTCATTAAAACCTCCCTAAGCCAAAACCCAGTAGGAAAAAGAGTACAACATCCGGACGAGTTACAACAAGAAACTAAAAGAGACAAAAGACACCCCGACTGATATGAAAATCCCAGTGTTATGACATCCCACATAGTCCAAAATTCCACCCTCTACATAGTAACAACATCAGCCACACACAATATCAGACCTCCCAAAACACTTGCCAACTCACAATCATCAAGTTGGAAAAGCAGCAGCAACCAACACACAAACATCAGCGACAACACGGCAGCGGGACAAGAATAGCACACAATTGAGGCAGCAGCTCAAACCTTATGCAGAAAATCATACTCGATAAATCAGAACAGCCAACCATACATCAGTGCATCAGAAGCCTTGTGCATTGAAGCAGAATCAGAAACACAGCACAGCAACAACTGAGAGAACAGGCTGGAAAAACAATATTCCCTTAGTAATGTAACTTAGGCCGTCAGTAACGTCCAGATACAACCAGAGGACGAACCCTTCTCACTACAAGAAATCACTGCATATACCGACGCTTTCGAGCCGACTGCGGGTCAGCCGTCAGAAAACACGCGCTTCCGACGGCTTTACCCGCAGAAGTCCAATCCGGCCATACGCCAACGCATCGACGCCAGGCTTTGAAGGCGTGTTTTTGGCGACGCCACCGACCGCGGTAAAGCGTCGCTCGCAGATACCTTTCGCTTTCATGCCATATACCGACGGCAGATTAACCCGTCCGGTATTTGAAAATAGCCATCAGAACCTCGAGAAGTTTCCGACGGTTTAGCCCGGTTTGCAGCACTCGCCGATAAAGTCCGGAGCATACAAACAGACAAAACCGCTTTCTTCCCCTTTTCTTTCGCTCTCCTTTACTTCTTCTCTTCTCCTCGGCTCGCCGCCAAGGGGCCACCACCACCTCTCTTCCGCCCTCCTCTCCCAAAGCCGCAGCCCACCACGTTCACCGCCAGGGCCGCGAGACGCCCATCGCCCTCGCCAGGCCAGCCGCTTTCCTTCTCCATCCCCGCTTTTCCCTTTCCGCCGCCGCCAACCGCTACTCTTCAAATTCCGTGATTTAAAAGGTACTATTCTTTGATTGTATGTTCGGGCTCGATGCTATCATCAAGTAGAATAAATTATTTACGGCGATTGTATAGTCACATTTACGTCGTGTTCGTATCACTAGTGACTCAGGAATCGACACTGCACCTTTCATACCTCATTCGCCTCCGCCGCTTCTCCGCCAAGATCGGCCGCCGAACGAACCCGCCGTGAGGAGGTAGGTTAATTGGGCGGCATTTATTTTTTGTTGTATTTTTTTAACTCAGTTGCTGAAATTATAACTTCTTGATGTCAACGTAAGCACACACGCAAGTGGTGACTAGAATCGCGAGTTATAATGGATTTTTTTATAACCTAACCGTGAGTCCTACATAATCAGGAGTACCGGGTCTGAATTTGATTAGACATAATGATTTAGGATTTGAAGATTACCTTCTTGGTTTTGTTCCCAGCTCTTTATTAGTGTCCAAAATATGGAAATTGTTAAAAATTAATTATGTCTTTTTAATCTTGTTTATTTGAGAATCAGGATACCGTTGTTCTGTGTTTGTAATTGTTAAGACTTAATATTATATTAGGTTATTATATTTGATAAAAAGGTACATGACCCTTGTTTGTGGCTTTGATGTATGGCTCCCTTAGATCATCAACTCCCTGTTTAATTGTTCCGTCATCCGTCATCACTATGGTCGAATGAGAGATTTTTATGGGATTTCCTGCCGGAAATAAAACATGCTCTTCTATTGCTCTTATCACCAATTACGCTTGTTTTTAAGGTTCATGTTTATGTCTACCGATTTCTAATTATGTGGGTTGATACATTGTGGTAATCTTGCAAATTTTAGTAGATAAATGTATTTTAACTGCACTAATTTTAAAAATGCTAGCATGTAGCCTTGATATTGATGATTAGCCTCATATTTTCGATGCAAATTTTTTGTAGACATTCTAAAATTCATTTAGGTCATTCTCGACAGTGTATTTAGTTTTGGTCATGACTCTTAGACTCTTACATCGTATTTGATCATCGCCGAGCTAATCAAGCTTTGATTTTGATATCAAAAGGCTTGTGGAAAGGAAGTATCAAGAAGACATGATACACAAGTAACTATGATGTATATTTATTTTGTTCCCTCTGCATATATATGTAATGTAAAGTCCGACTTACTGCGGATTACACGAACTAGTTAAGCTAGGAAAATATTTTTTGGACACCCGAACGCTTCTCTACACCTTGAAAGAGATAGAGATAGAGATAGAGATAGAGATAGAGATAGAGATAGAGGAGTGATAGATGTGACATGTAGGTGGTGTGATAAGAAGGAAGAGATAGAAAGAATAAGAGGTGTTAGATGAGTGTTGATTTTGTTTACTGCTATTCTTGCTTTTAGACCTGTTTAATTGAGTCCATTTTATTGCTTGCAAAATTTTCTAGGTCTTTGATGTCTTTGATGAAAAAAAGAATGGCGTTATAGAATTTGAGGAGTTTCAGGCATGCTCTTGGTGTCTTTCATCCTTATACTTCTTGGTGTCTTCCACAAGATAGCATTTTGCAGCTTGTTTATTTTGTTACATTATTTGTTTTAATACCATCGATAATAAAATATCAATTATATTTTCTGGTCCTGCTTTGCGCTGCTTTTAGATTGTACGATTTGAGACAGATCGATATATTGAACTATAGAAGTAAGTATTTTGGCGTATCCAGGTTGGACATTTGAGAGAAGCTTTTTGAGGTATACACTCTAATGAAATGTCGGTTTACTCATTGGGTAGAAAAGTGTCTACTGAGAGACCCCCCACACCGACATATATTATTTGATTTCCTTCATAGTTCTCTCCACAGAGAATTTTGAAATGATGTATGTTATAAGATTATTTTATCATATAAGATTGAGACAATGACAATTTGATTGGATAAAACCGCGTTATAAGTGTGACTCAAAGGCAGTGGTGTTATGCATGCAAATGTTAGTCGGATCGGGTTTGGTTTGGTTTTATTCTCGATATATATGTCTTTTGTATTTGGTGATTGTTGAAGGGTTATAATCTGTTGGGTTTTTTTTTTCTTTGGCTTTACAATTTGGAAGCTGTATGTCTGATACAATTGTGTTGAGCTAGCTAGCTAGGGTTTCAAGGATGGGTGTTCGATTTTAAACTATGTTAAACTTATGTTGATATGTTTGTGAAGCAAAACTAGCATGTAATTATTACATTTATCTAATTATGTTTAACTAAATTAAGAGACAGCAATTCATGTCGTGTGTGTTGAATTACTCTCTGGAAAAGTAATTGTGATTTGTCATTAAAGGATAGTCATATATTAGATAAAATTGCAATAGAATTCACACAAGAAATTCCTAAACATCTACAGCTTAACATAAATTAGAAAAAGAATTATGTTAATGTTGAAGTAGACATTATGTTAATGTTGAAGTAGCCCATGTGATGCAAGTGTTTACTTTCTGATCCCTTAAACACCAAAATTTAATTGTAGGTTATTATGATTTATGAGTTAGGCCAGTTATATATTGTCCTACTAGAAAGTGGGTTGATGTCCTAGGAGTCTATAGGAGATTGCTTTGAAAATAATCCAAAAGCAACAAATTTAGTTATTTTAGTTAGCCTGTTTTTGATCCTCTGTATTTGGGTGTGGGGTGCCTTTTATTATTATATATTCCTTTGCCTTTTAAAAATAAAAAGAGTATGTGTGTTGAAATTAAATCATGACACATATAATACTTAATCCTATACAATGCAATAATAATAGTAACCAAAGGAAATAAAACGGAAAAAGAGTAGTAAAGAATTGCACATTGGATTCCAAAATTACCTCTTAACCATTCAAATTCAAAGCTCAAAGTTCACTATATTCTTTCTGTCACTATTATTAATTATAAACTATTACTACAATTGTTTTAAAATGTAACCTATATATAGCTTTGGAAAGTTGCAAGAGAAATAGAAATGAGTTTATGGTGATAAAATAAAACCAATAGAAAATAATAGGATGTGTTTCATATATTCAATATAAATGTATTTATGTCATGCAATAATGCTTTTCTTTTCATATTCTTAAAATCTGAAGAATCAAATAAAAATTTCATTAAAACTTAACAAATGTAATTAAAGATTTGGCTTAAATGCACTTTTAGTCCCCAAATTTTCTCAATTTGGTGTTTTCGGTCCTCCTATTTAATTTTACATTTTGATCTCCTAACTTTTTCAATTGCGATTTTGGTCCCATGCTTTTTAGTTGCACTTTGATCCCCTAAAAATCGTGGATTGGCACCTTGATTCCCCGCTTCCTAAAAACCCCAAGATTTTGGAACCAAAAAAGCAAAACATTAATGATTTTGAGGGACCATATTTCAACTGTGTTTTTACAACATCAATTCAAAAACATCAAGAATCGAATTTATTCTTTAATAACATCAAGAAGTACAAGGTAACTACATCCTGAAATTAAATTATGTATTTCCAATAATAATGATCTATTATTCCGCCATATACAACCATATTTTATTCAATAAACTATTTATCAATAAACTAGGAATTAAAACCGATATACCATGAATTTAAGGAATTTATTTATTTAGAAATTGTATTTAATATGTTCCTTTTATTTTGGGAGCCATCAATGAAATGAGTTAAAGAAGCTTAAAGGAATAGTATTAATACTCACATTAGAGGAAGTTAATTAAGGTGAACAGAGAAAGGGGTGAAAATGGTTTGAAATGAGTTTGAGATGTTTGAACTCTAATATTACAAGGGTTTGAACTGTACTGTGCTATTTTTTTCACCCATATATTTTTTGTTTAAGGTAAAGTTTAGTCTCTATACAATTTTTACTCATTATTTTGTCTTATAATATTAATTTATCCTTATAATTAATTTTCTTACCACCACAATTTTAGTCTTTTTAAAGGGCAACTTAGTAATACAAACTCTGAGTGAGCCTTTGTTGACAAGAATGGCCAAATTGATCTTTTTACTTTTTGCAACAAGTTGTTGAGTTCTAATTTGTGACACAATTGATACAACAGATCAGGTCTTGTGGCACACATGTATTTCTCGCTTTATATCACCCATCGCTTTGTCTCAAAATTAAAATTATAAATTTGAAACTAAATTGAAACAAAAAAAAAGATAAATGACTAACTTGAAACTTTAAATTAACATAAATGACTTCTAGAGTTATTTTGCCTAAAATAACGAGAGAGAATATGAGTTGTATGGATCCTGGGAATGGTCGCTTGATGCTAGAGATGTAATGATTTGCCTTTTGTACCTTGTGATGTCAAATGTGGGGTCAAATAACTTATACCCTTTAACAAAACCGCACTATATATCCTTGCCACAATAACACACACACCCACATTTTTGCTTTTAGCAAAATCGCCAGCTGCTACACACCCACGTGAGAAAAATCCAATTGTAAAAGTGCTTACAGAGAATGGAATGCATGTTCAATATGCTCTCGAGGTTGAAGTTTGTTTGCTTTATTTATTTTTTTTTTGTTTTAGAAGATCAAGGTGTTAATTTATTCCAAGAAATGGACATTATATATCAACACTAAAATTATCTTCCCTTATTAGTACAAAGATCACCTTTCTTTCTAATTTCATTGCCACATCGTTTCCAAGTAGCTACCTTTCTTAGGATTTACCCCCTTAAGGGATTCCTAGGTAATCAACAGTGGAAAGCAAGGATATTACAACCTAATTTTGCATCCATATAGGAGCTCTCTAATTGTACGGGCATGGCATACCAAGCCAAACTACTATGAAAACAAAATTGTTAAAAGGATTTATGCTTCCTTGCCACTTCGCTTGTTTAATTCTATCCTTTAAGAGGATGTCAACTTTCAACATGTTACTTTTTAATTATTGATGAAATGGATGTTTGATTGTTGTTATTAGTATCGAGAGAAGCCTTAGCTTCCCGCTTGAGGTTTAATATATTATCGAGTTCATATACTCTTAGGGTACCATGTGTCATTGTATATTGAACTTGAATTGTCAAGTCTGATACTTGGGAAAAAACTTTTTCTTTACTCGTATAATAGTTGTTGCTTAATTCTCGATCTTTATATTTGATGAAATTTCGTTCGATTCATTTCCTTTGTTCTCTGGGTGCATACTTGATTATGTGTTCATAATCACGTTTCATTTTGTGTACTAGAGACCAATGGGAAATGTCAATAAAATTTTGTCAAGTATAAGATACGAATTAAGGAATGATTATTATACGAAGTTCTAAAGTTTTTCTCGAATGGGATAGTCATACCATTTAAAGAAAGAGAGTTGTCAGAAGAACGTCGCTGAAATTGTCATTTTTTTTTACATGCGTAAGATGGAATATTTTCTTCGAGTCGAGTAGTTGGATGTACGATAGGTTGTATCCGGGGAGAGGGGGTTTGAAACCAGATTTTTTATACTCAAGGCGATTTGTCCTAGTCGCAATGGCACATAAAGATTTCAAAACTAATGGAGGGATTAGATGTCCGTGCTTTAATTGGCATTACGTATGATTAAGAGCCCAAGTGAGGTCACGCACCACCCGTATTCGCTGGATTTAGGCTAATCATCGGATTTGGACTACACATGGTGAAAAAGTTGCCTCACGCTGATTTAGGGGTCACGATAATTGCAAGGTGCTTCGCCAAGCATGAGATTCTGGATGTGGTGGAGCAGATCGAATTGATGCAAGATATGGCTCAGTGATGCCTTGGGGTGAAACGTGTTATTCGATGAGCAACAGATGATGACACAGATGAACTTCCAAATGAGACAAAGACAAAAAATTTTATAACTGTTGTTAGAAACAAACAAGCCGTTGCTCAAGTGGTCTGCATGCACTCTAAGTTATCAATGTGTGTGAGGCTCTAGCTCTTAAGTCCAACTGTGGTGCGAACCAAGTGTGCTTGGATCTGAACGAAAAATGATGTTGGACTCAATACCTATCAAAGATGGTTTGCCAAAAAGTTACGAGGCTAAAAGCTGTGTCCAAGTCAATGGAATCTAAAAGGATCGATTGTTGTGTGAGAGGGTGTATGTTGTATTACGACAATGAGTTTGGTAAAAACGATGGTGCGCTTAGTTGAATGCAAATTTTGTGGTGAGCCTAGTATATGTCACATACTAATAATCTGATCGCAGACAAAACTAGTTCCTGAAGGCAATGTTTTATTTGCCAATTATTCCAAGGTCGCAGAGAATGTTTGCATCACCACAGATCGCAGACAAAAATGACATGGCACTATGAGAATAGAAGCACTTCGGTATGCTGCGCCACCCTTCCGATGGTGAAGCTTGGAAGCACTTTTGATCGTGCATCCCTAATTTTGGTCTGCAGCAGATCCACGTAATGCATTTGGCTTATGCTCCGATGGTTTTACCCTCAGATGTTCAATCCACGGCGAAACCTTATTCTTGTTGGCCGCTTATCGTTATCCCATACAATCTTCCTCCCGAATGTGCATGTCTAAGCCTTTTATATGTTCTTGACTGTGTTATACCGGTCCGATAATCCGATGATGGTATTGACATCTATTTAGAGCCTCTTATCGACGATCTCAAAAGGTTGTGGGAATGGTGTTGGACGACGATATTGCAATAAAGAGGAATTTTACAATGAGGGCAGCTACCGATGGACTATTAATGACTTCCCCGCATATGGCATGTTGTCCGTCAGTACTCATGGTAAAATGGCATGTCCGCATTGCATGGAGCATACAAAGGCCTTTACCTTGAAATTTGGGGGAAGAGTTCTTGGTTTGACTCACATCGCAGTTTTTACCCGATGATCATGCATTTAGACGGAATAAAGAACGCACAAGAAGGCGGAAGTTGAATTAGATGGCCCGCCCAAGGTCGACTGAATTTCTAATGTATCCGGGAAAGTGGTTATGGAACCGCCTAAAATCACGTGATTTTGGCAAATTGATCGATTTGAAGGATATGGACAATGGCATAATTGGACAAAAAGAAGTATTTTTGGGATCCGCCATTATACATCGGAGATAATTTATTGAGACACAACCTTGATGTTATGCACATTGAGAAGTTAACTTTTTGACAATGTTTTTCTCACAGTGATGAACGCCGAGGAAAAACAAAAGACAATGAAGGCTGACAGACTTACCACTTTCATCAGAGGAAAGGACTTGCATTTGATTTAATCGGGTCGATGGGAAGACCAAAACCCAAAGCCTGCTTACTCTTTAATCGCCGAGGAAGCCAAGTCATTGGTGGATAAAAAGAACTTCTGATGCCGATGGTTATTCTTCTAATTTGGCAAAGATGTGCCGATGTGAACAAAGGAACCATGATTGGGATGAAAAGCCATGATTGTCATGTATTCATGGAGTGTTTACTTCTATTGCATTTAGTTCCCTGTCACAAATGTTTTAAATCCACCGATCAACTCACCAATTCTTTAAAGATTTGTGTTCTCGCGACATCGGAGAGGATGATCTCATATGATGGAAACATGCACATACCGCCATTCTTTGTAAGTTGGAGAGAATATTTCCCCGCTTTCTTTGATTCTATGGAGCATCTAGCAAAGGCATCTTGCACATGAAGCTAGGCTCGTGGACCTGGTTCAATACGATGGATGTATCCATTCGAAAGCGTACTATAATAAAGTATTCTCTAAAATAAATATTTATTCAAGGGTTAAATGTATCAATTTTTATCATCAACGCTGTTATTTTTTAGATTTATGGGTGACTCAAAACGGCCGGTGAAAAATAAGGCCAGGGTCAGAAGGATCTATTTGTGCAACTTACTTACACCGTGAGACAATCCATTTCTGCTCCCATTATTTTACTAATCATGTCGACACCAACAAATAGTAGGAATGAAGTAGAAATTGAAAGTGAAAGACACCCGCTTGCTTTATGAGATTTTGCCTTCCGCCGCCATGGTGGAAAGGAGGTGGATAACCGGATAACCGGCGAAGTGTGAAGTCACCCACGCTTCACGTGTTGATCAACCGCGCGTAAGTATCACCGATCTAACGTATGTATCATTTTTGACCACTTTCAATTTCTTTAATCCACAATTGCTCTTGATCATTTGTTCGAGCAATGACTTGATCAGGGCATTCTTGTTAACTAAGCTTCCACAAGCGCACAAGACTCTTCTCTCGCTATATTCATGAATATTTCCCCAACGTGGTTTAGGAACCGTGTATGTTTTTGAGTCATATATATATATTATTATTATTTATTGTTTGAAAATACAAAAATATTGTTTGAAAATAGGAACCATAATTTGTTTGCACATGGTGTGTACACAGTGTATAGCGGCGTAATCCCCTAAAATCCAACACTTGAGAAATTTATCTCATGGTCCTAAATCACGTGTAAAAGAATGGCACACATTCTTTGTAAATGGATACAAATTCCAAACCAAATAAAAACAGAGGGAAAAAGCAATAATGGTTTATGTAAAAGTGTGCCACGTATGGAGGTGAAGATGACTTTTACGTGATTCAACATATATATGAACTGACGTGACAATACTTTAGACTATACTAAAAATAGTGCTATTTTATTGTAATTGGTTTGATCCATCAACAGAGGCACAAGAGTGGATCAAAATATACATCGCTGATATACACATGAGCGTAAGATACCAAATGTTTGATCCGCTTATCATGGCACAACATGTAAGACAAGTGTATTATGTCCCTTATCCATCAACTCAAGGGACAAACAAGGTCAGGTGTGTCGCAATAAAGATAAACCACTCGGTCGATTGAAGGTATGATACACAGAAGAAGTGGCTTATCAAGTGGATGAGATGTCTCATGTCAATGTAGTAAATGAAGTGGAACCCATTACTCGACTACGTGACAATCCAATCACATGAAGATGTAGATGGGGATGAAGAATTAAATGAAGAAGTGGGCGTAACCATCAAGATCTCAAGACGATCAAAATTGAGGGGGCAGAATGGGGCAGATTAAATTGTTTAATTTTTTACAATTTGAGAAATTAATGTGTAAATAATATATTTTAATTTGTCGGTTATTTTCATAACTTGTTTATTTTTATGGAATTCATTTGTAATATTGTTATGTTTAAATATAATATTTCATGATCTGTTATTATTCAATTGCTCTATGTATATGTATACGGCATCTGAGGTTCAGGAGCGCATTCCCTGCATCCACCCGCAAAGTGGTGGTAAATGGAAGGGGAAGGGATCGCCTCGACCCCTCGGCCGTCGAGAGTCGACCATCATTAGCGTGACCCCATCGGGTTTTCGACGTTGTCATCTACACGCCGCCCTAGTACATCTACGCCGAGACACCGATACACCTCCCGCACTCAGACAAATTCTTCTCGCACCACCTACACACGCACTCAGCACATTCGACACCAGACACACTTGGCATCGTTTTGCACCTTTGCCTCACATTGACATGATCCCCACCCCGGGTTCCAGCACATGGCGCTCGAAGTTCCCACGGCAGCCTCGATCCGTGGTCGATGCTCATCATCCGACCATGATTATAGTACGGGCCATATAATGATGACACCGATGTCGTTGGGGTGACGGGAGGAGCAGGAGGTTCAGCAGAGGAGGTTCTCGAGCAAGTGGGAGGCCAGGAGCCCGACACTTTGAGATGTTGTAGATGATGGTCGAAGTTCTTATCGTGCCATCTGCAGAGGGTAAGTATTTGCAATTTTTTCAAGTTATTAATAATTTACATGTATATATATATATATATATATATATATTTTATTTAACATGTTTTTATTGTTCAGGTTTCTTCCCTCAAAGCCTGCTGCGTTAGCTATCACAGCAATAATTGAGGAGAATTACCAGGAGTTTTGGCCCACCTGGGGGACACTGAAGGATTTTGAGCGGGACCATATGTTTAATTCTTTCAGAGTAAGCTGCAATTTTTATTTTATTGCATATTATTTTATTTTCGTAAATTTCAATTATGTTTAATAATGTCTTATATTGATACAGACGAGGGTTGCTTGGGAGGAAAAAGATGAGGGAGGGATGGAGAAGAATTTTCATATGAAGGCCTCCCACCGCCTTTTTGACATGCTTCGAGATGCCCGCATCAGGGATCGCCAGCCCAGTTGGATAGGGGACGAGCTCTGGCAAGAATGGAAGACCGAACTCCCCAGTTCCAAAGCACTAGCCAAGTGCCAAGAAGTTATAGGGCCTCTGAGAAGGGTGGCAGCTTACACTGGAGGCGTGTCAGTAGCGCAGACGCAGCTTAGACTCAGACGTGGTTATAAAATTGTTATTATTATTTTATTATTATTATTATTATTATTATTATTATTTATTTAAATTTTTTTATTAATACAATCTCAATGAGAGGTCGTGGGAGAGAAGTTCGGGCTTGCACGAGCTTCATCTTGCAACTCATACTAAGAGAGTCGGTGATTTACATTGATGAGCGTCGAGGCGGACTTTGTAATTATAAAATATAATAAATATTTTTTAATAATGTTTATATTGTTTTGTTAAAAAAGATTTGACTTATTTGTTTGTTTAACAAGAGGAGTTTCGAGGCAGGATGTCTCGCCTAGATCTCGTGAGCTCATCATGTTCTCCATCTCGAGCCCGACGATCTATCTACACCATCGAGGGTTTCGGGCGTATGGTTGGCTGAAAGAAGAAGGGCCGCTTCAGGGTGGCCGGGCGACCTGCCAAAGAACTACGGCCCGCCGCTACCACACCGGAGAGTCGCCGAGAAAGGTGTCGCCGCGACCGGTCGCTCACGGATGACCAGAGAGATAGCCGAGCTGAAGCCGACCGTGGCCTCAAGAAATAGAGCTTTGACTCAGCCGCAATGACAGGAGCAGAGTGTACTGGCTTGCTAGCTCGCCAGCAAATTTACTCCGCCAAATTTCGCCTCCGCCTCCTCGCTCCTTCGCCTCCGCTGTAGACTCATGGTTATGTCGATGATCCGATGATGGTAGGATCTCGATCATGACTGGGAGTACCGTGACTATTAGTTCGCTTTGTACTTATATTTTTTCATATTTTGGATATCATTTTTTCGCTTCGATATTATTTTAGTTACCGATTTTTATTCGCTGAATTTTTTATTTATTATGTTTTCTTTTTTAATTTGCTTTTTAGTTTACGTTATCACATTTTTATATATGGAAAATCAATTAATAATTAAATTAAATTAAATTACAAGTAATTTTTAATTAAATTAATAAATAAATATGTTTAATATGAGAGTAAATTATTTTTATAATTAAACAAATAAATAATTAAATTAATTAATTACTTAAAAAATAAAATTAATTTGGTTATTAATTAATAATTTTATTATTTTTATTAAAAATTCCTGATTACCGACGGTTTACTAAGCCGCTTTGAAATATTTCAGATTTATCGACGTCAAGTCCGTTTGGAATCTAACGACCCGCTTTACCCGGGTAATCGGCTCATTTATCGACGGTTATACCCGCCAGATATCGACCAGAAGGAGAATCCGTTTGTAATCCTTTGCGACGCCATATTTCCGGGACGTTTTAGGCCGTTTGCTATCCGCTTCAGAAACCGATTAATGACGGCGAGGATTAATGACGGCTTTGTGCCGGCTGTGAATCCCGTTTTCTTGTAAAGTGTCTTCCCTTCCCGCTTTTACTTCTTTACTCTCTCTCTCTCTTCCATTCTCCCTCCCCCAGTGCCCCCACCACTACCACCTCTCTTCCGTCCTCCCTCTCCCAGTGCCGCCGCCACCACACGTCTGAATACCCTAAGTCTCTAACCCTTGCGAGAGATCCCACTATTAGGGTCTCTATCCTTTCCTTTCCTCTTCACGGCGCAGCAGTGCAGCACCCCTCGTCCTCACTCCGAAGAAGCTTCCGCCGCTCTGATGTCCGCACCGCCACAACCACGACGTTCTTCCCAAGCTCGACCCTCCACCTCCTTCAGGTTTCTATTTTTTTTCTTTTTCTTTTTCTCTTCCTTTTCCTTATTTTTTTTTTTGAAATTAAATCATCAACTCACAAAGCTTCTGTCATTTACAGTTTTTCTTAGCCAAAAATACACTGACCTCCCCATCACTCACGAGGCTACTCTCAAAGGCAGAAGCAAATAAGGGAACAAATTTCCCCTTTCTTTCTTCCATTGTTGTAAGTTCCCTACACCATTGCATTTCGTTTTCCATTTTTTTATTTGGCTATTAAGATTGAGGAAGATGTTTGTTGTATTTAAAAAGGTCATTGTTTCAACATTTTACTTGTGCAATATGCACAATTTAACACACTGAACTAATTAGGTAACAAAAACAATAATTTGAGTTCACAAAATTAACCAAGATGGTTGACATGAAAGTTTCTTGAGCTTTTTGCTATCTTCTTCCTTAGTGGAACACATGGAATTGGATAACTGAAACGGATTTATTTGTCTACAAAAAACGAGATTGACACTTCTTCAATTTTTATTCGAAATAACATAGTGTTATCACAGCAGCTAATTAGTCCAGACAAACTTTTTTTATTGAAAATGGTTAAACCAATCATATTTTTAATTTTTTGAAATTAAAAATCAGAGCGTGAAGGGAGGGTCCTCGAGTTGACTGAGAGAAGCACCCAATAAGAAGCAGAGGAAGACAAAGAAGACTTCCATTTAATCATTCATCCACCAGAGCAAGTTGAGGTAACTGTTTTTTTCTTTTTCTTTTATTTTTTATTTCCAATATTTCATTGCTATGTTGGATATCTGGAATGATACACAGTACCTGGTTTATAAAAAAGGTGATCTTCAACTTTCTTGTTGCTTGAATGTTATGCTCCACTACTCATTGACATGTTTAATGGTTGTGCTGAGTTTAATGTCCATAGGATTTGTTGGTATCACTCTTGTTTTGACGATCACGTTGTGTTAAGGTGGGTTGACAAGGTTGTTTTTAAGATCATGTGTTAAGCTAATTAGTGGAATGGATGTGTTATATAAATTGTGTGTTGTTGGGCTCCTTGCTTTGCAATTACTGATTACATGTAATTGTGGTCCTGGGAATTTTAAGATTGAGTTGGAAGCCATACTTATGAGTGGGATTGGGTCATTCATATATGTTTTTATGTTTATGGTATCCAATTGTAATTTTTTCTATGTGCCCTCTTTGTTTGTTGTTTTTTTTTAATTGTCATAATAGTACTTGCTATGATAGCTTGTTAGTTTAACTTTTCTATGTCTTTTCAGTATTTTTTGTCCGAAGTCGCCACGCTACTCTGAGACCGCCACTGGCATCGAAGGACGCGGACGTTCTACTTCTCCTTAGCACTCTCTTGTTCTAAGAATTAGGTATGCACTCTCTTGAAATGACGTTTTCTTTTAGGTGGAAAATGGTTGGCTGTTGACCCCCGCATCAACATATTTCTTTGATTTCCTTCATAGTTCTCTCCACAGAGAAAATTTTGAAGTGATGTATGTTTTGGCTAACAAATATATGTGAGTGAATACTTTTGTATTCCTTACCTATATTTGAGAGTCTAGAAAGGGGTTGTGATGACGAATTGGTCAGTGTCACACCCCGAGTACGAAGTGTTTAGTAAAGTGATTAATGCTGATAATTCTATGTTTGCTTAGGCTTCATGATCCTATTAGGTTTTGTTGTGTAAACCGAACCACCATTAGTAAAATGAATGATTATTGATGAAATGGATGAATGAAGTAGTGGCTAAAGCAGCAACACACAGTATTGAAGGACTTATGCTTAACCCTCTAAAAATTGTCCCATTAGTACCTATTATACAATTACGTGAAAAAAGGTTTGGTTGGTTGCTGTGTACTTGAACATATTTTGTTATTTAAAGACTTGAAGTAGAAAGCAAGATTGAAGCCTATGTTCCTTAGTTCATGTCTTGTTTCTTATCCTGGTTGTACTTCCTTTGGTGGCTTACATCTTACTTGGAAAATGAAGTGAGACTACAAAGAAGAGAAATAGGATCACCATTGGATAGGGAAATGTGCTAGTTTTTAGATAGGTAGTATTAGCACTGCATATCAAAGAAGAGCACTACAAACTAAAAACCAAAACCTAAACCCCCCCCAACACCACTATATAGCCTGTGTAAGTTCAACAACTAGCACATGAGAGCTAAAAGACGTAATTAAATGATACCACTGCTCAAGTCAAGTGTAGAACAAAATGCAAAATATTCAAGTTTACCACATAAGACTAATTACACTCGTCTTATGTTACTCAAAATGTTTAAGTTACTGAAAATGCTTTAGAAAATACAAAGTATTACAAATATTCATTAAAGCATCACGACTCTCACTAAACTCAAGTCATCAATCAAATGCAGCATCAATAGGAAGGAATGACATGTACATTACACATCAAACTGCATATTAAAAGCATGAAAGACTAGACGATGTTGCGTCTTTCAAACTGCCAATGTTAAAAACAAAAAACTACCGACAATACATTATACATATGTTAGATTGACCCTGGGGAGGAGGAAGAGATCAAGTACACTACTCACAACTACTCCACTACATTCACTTTATAAACATTGAGTCACCAGTAACTAATTTTTCAGTGCAAGTTTGGCCTTCCCAAGTGCTTCCTTGGCTACAATTTGCTTTGCACATCTCTCTGTACTTCTTTTCCTTGCCACTTCTGCTTGTCTAATTCTATCCTTTAAGAGGATGTCAACTTCCAACTTGTTTCTTTTTAAATGACCAAGTCGATTTTCTACTTCTATCATCTCCACCTCTCAAGATTTTTTTTTTAAACAAAGCTAGAAATTTCTATCTATCAGACCCTACAATAGGAACTGATTAACATGCAAATGGCAGAGAAAACAAAGAAACTTGACAATGGTAAGCAATACCACCCAACAATAAACAGTTTCTAATTTCAATAGGCCAAAGTAGGGCGTGATGCAAATACAAATGCTAGCTTTCAAACATAGGAAGCCCTCTTACGTATTGAGCAGAGAGAAACATTATTCAAATAGTTTAACTCATCTAACTTGAAAAATTTAAAAGCCTCCAAGTATAGCATTATTTAGGCCATGAATACGACACAAGCTACCCCATTGCGAACTTTTGGCTTTTTTGTTAGTAGTAAAAAGTGCATTATTATTATGGAAATGCGGGGTATCGATCCCCGTACCTCTCGCATGCTAAGCGAGCGCTCTACCATCTGAGCTACATCCCCGAGTTGTAGACTTTTGATTTTTAGTGAATAATGTGCTTTCCATCCTTCTTTACATATGAATCGTGCATAAAAAATTAACTTAACTATTATACGTAAATTGTTATGTTAATTATTGATGAAATGGATGTTTGATTATTGTTATTAGTATCGGAGAAAAGCCTTAGCTTCCCGTTTGAGGTTCAATATATTATCGAGTGCATGTACTCTTTTAGGGTACCACGTGTTTATTGTATATTGAACCTTGAATTGTCCAAGTCGAATAGTTTGGGAAAAAACTTTTTCTTTACTCGTATAATAGTTGTTGCTTAATTCTCAGAGCTTTATATTTGATGAAATTTCGGTTTGATTCATTTTCTTTTGTTTTCTAGGTGCATACTTGATGGACGAGGAGCGGAGGCATATGTTCAAATCTTTTGGAGTAAGTTGTAATTTTTATTTTGTTGCATATTATTTTTTTATTTCATAAATTTCAATTATGTTTAATAACGTATTATATTGATACAGGAGAGGGTTGCTTGGAAGGAAGAGGATAGGGGTGGATCGAGAAGAACTTCCATATAAAGGCATCCCACTGCCTATCTGATATGCTTAGAGATATCCGCCGCAGGGGACAGCCCAACTGGATAGGGGATACTCTCTGGCAGCAGCTGGGAGAGCACTGGCGCTCTGCTGAGTACAAATACATCTATGCGAAGGCCAAGAAGAACAAAGCCTTTGAGAAGGGTGGGAGCTTGCACACCGGAGGTTTCGTCAATCAGGCGCAGCACGCAGCTCGACTTGTACGTGTTATATAATAATAATAATAATAATAATAATAATAATAATAATAATAATTATTATTATTATTATTATTATTAGTTATTATTTATTTAAGGTTTTTTATTAAATAATTACAGTCGAAGAGGTTGGGTAGAGAGGTACAGTTGCACGAGCTCCGTCGTGCAACTCATATTAGGAGGAGTACCAGTGATTTTGTTGATGATCGGTCGAGGCGGACCCAGGTAATTATAAAATATAATGAATAGTTTTTTAATAATGTTTATATTGTTTTCTTACAAAAAAAAAATTGACTTATTTGTTTAGGTTTGACAGGAAGCGTTTGAGGCGAGGATGTCTCAGATTAGATCTCAGTCATCATCATGTTCCCCGTCTCAGAGCGCTGAGGATCCATCTGTAACGCTCAGGGTTTGGGAAGATATTGTTGCGGTAAGAAGGAAGGGTCCCCTATACGGTGCTGGAGACCTTGCCAGCAACTACAGAAAAGGGACCAGCTGCTTCCACATCGGAGAGTCATCGAGTAGTGGTGGTGCCAGTCGTCGCTCTGCTGCGGATGGCGGGGAGTTAGGCTGCTCGAGGCGAAGAGTGGCGCTTACGAGGAGGAGACGTCGGACAAACGCCTTGATTTGGCCGATCTTTGCGGCGACAAACGGATGTACGGATGCTAGCTCGCCAGTAGCCTCTGCCGCCTTCGCCTCTGCCTCCAAGTACTGATGATGTCACTGACGTGGATGGTTTAGAGCATCTCGATCATGATCAGGACTACCAGGATTATTAGTGATATTTATATTTATTTATTTATTTATTTTATATTTTTTATATTGTTCAGATATTTTTTTAATTACTGATGTTTGTTTGGATATTTTTTTTATTTATTACGTTTCTTTTTTAGTTTACGTTATCACATTTTTTATAAATTAATAATTAAATAAGTAAATAATTAATTAATTATTAATTAAAATTAATCAATTTAATTAAATTAAATTAATAGTTAATTGAATTAATTAAAGAAATTAATTAATTTAAAAATTAAATAAAAATTAATCATTAAATAAAAATTAAGTAAATTAAATAAATCAATTAATTAAATTAAGTATAAAAAATAATCAATTAATTTAATTAATTATTTAAATAATTCCGGGAAAAAAAATTAAGAATACCGACCGGTATGGCCGTCGGTAATCACCGCCTGGAATTACCGACGGCTTGGACCGTCGGAAACTTACCAACGGCCTTGTCCATTGGAAATTACGGGCGGATGTTAACCGACGGTTTTGCCCGTCGCTAATACTGATGGTAAAAAAAAACTCGTCGGTAATCATTTGCGACGCTCGTTTTACCGACAGGCTTATGGCCGTCGGTAGGCCGTCGGTAATTTAACGTTTTCGACGGCTTTTCGGAGTTACCGACGGCTCGTCGATACGCCCGCGTTTTCTTGTAGTGAAAACAAAAGTCAAATCTGCAGTATCTCCCTTAAAAACAATCTTGTTCTGAAGTAGCCATAGACATCAAACTACTGCATGTCAAACTAAGTGATGTACCTTGTGTAAATGTTTACATGTCACATCACGCTTTCTGAAACCCTAATTTCTTTGAGTGATTGTATACTTGTGTGTGATTATATGTTAGATAACTTGTATGCGTGATTAGGATCCTAGATTGGATATGCCTAAGGTTAAGGACGAACCAAAATCAAGATTTTTTATTTCGGTCTATTCACTGTGCGAATTACCCCTATTCGCTACACGAACCTACGTGAGTCAGCCTTTGAGGTGTTGTTTTGCATGAGCTGTAGACAATACGTGTCGCGAAAAACTGGATGTGGGACATCAATGCAGGTTCATTGTGCGAACCATAAATGTTCGCTAAGGGAACAGGCTAAAATCCAAAAACTATAAATTCATTTCTCTGTCACGACTTTGACCCTTTACTTCATCTTCTCTAACCCTAATCTCATCCTTTCTAATACCAGAAGCCTTCCTAAGGTCTTGAGCTTAGTTCTACCTTGATTTCATCCCAAAACCTTAGTTCTATCGTTACCGGTGTGTTCGACATTCTGTCATCGTCGAAGTGCTTCGTTCGTCTCATCATTTTAACACTTATTTCCCTACTTGATTTGATTCTGATTTCATGATGCCTTCCTTGATTTTGGTGTTGATCTCTAGGGGTGGAAATAGGCCAGGCTTGGCTTTGCAAGGCCTGTACCTAGCCTTCTTTGAAAATTATTGGCCTGAGTCTGGCCTATTACCTGTCATAGACCCATTTTTAAGGCCTGGTCTGGCCTTTTTAAGGGCCTGACAAGGCCTAAAAGCCTATTTAAAGGCCTTTTTCACATTAGGCCAGATTACTAAGCTTACTAATAAAATGCCCAAAAAAATCGTATCATCAAACAGGCCAATGGGCCTAGCACCAAAAAGGCCAACAAACCAATTCCTATCGATATGTCTTATTGATTTGTACATACCAAATGCAAATTAATAAGTTATAAGAACAAACCAACCACAAATGAGGATTATCAGACAAATTCATAACAATATACTATGACGCAATAACTTGATTAGTCCTTTTGCACTATTTCTAGTTTTCTACTGAATTATTATTTCAAGTAACTAAACTAAACAAATACTACTAAAATGAAGTACCCACCATACGTATCTCATAAAATGAATTCTAATTTCTAGACCAGATTTATATGTTGTGTACATACAAACTTCCCACCAAACACATTTGATGAACTGCATCGTGAAAAATTGGAGCTAGACGAACTAACGAACTGAAAATTTGGACCTTGAATAACTGTTGATCCTATTTGGCGTCAACAGTGGTGTGAAATCCTTTCTCTGGCATGCACAAAATTTAGATCCTCTACCAAGACTTGGTTCCAATGCAAACAAATCTGCAAAACGAAAAGATTAAGAACAAAACAAGATGGTTCCAAGCCAGAAAGTAAAACACAAGAGTCTTTTACTGGGCATCAATTTTCGGAGAAACAAGACAAGAATCCAAGAATGTACCTGCTGAGACCGAGAAAGCAACACTGCTATCTCAGGAAAACACACACACTGCCAGAAACACACAAACATGAGCACGAAAAAGAAATAGAAAGAAGAAAGGAGAGGTGATTGGACGGTGGAAATGGAATGGGAGAGATGATATCCAAGGGTGTGGATGGTTATGTGTGGTGTGTCCCTCTCTGGTATAGACCATTAATTCTGACAGATGACAACACAACTCAATGATGAGGCGGCGGCTTAGCGATGCGAGAACAACGACGAGCGGTGGTGAAGCGATGAGAGAACGAAGACGAGGCGGCAGTGAGAATGATGTGCTAGGGTTTCTATCTAGTATGTAGAATAGAAAAAGAACTAAGTTTTGGGTAAAGAGAAAGAGTGGATCAGTGAGAATGAGTGGACCAGCGATGTTTTTAAATAACAATGAGCGGTGCTTAGCGATGCGAGAACAACGACGAGTGGCGGTGAAGCGATGAGAGAACGAAGACGAGGCAGAAGTGAGAATGATGTGCTAGGGTTTCTATCTAGTATGTAGAATAGAAAAAGAACTAAGTTTTGGGTAAAGAGAAAGAGTGGATCAGCGAGAATGAGTGGACCCGCGATGTTTTTAAATAAATATAAATATAAATATTTAGTGAGAATATATTGTAAAATAATATAAATATGGAAAGCCATATAAGTGGACCGACAATGTTTTTAAAACCTGAAAAGGCGTAGACCATATAAGTTGATCACGTTAGACTATATAACCAGGCCAGCCTATAAGGCATGGTAGGCTATTTTATGGGGTCATGTCTGGCATCTTCATGTAAATGGGCTTTTTAAAAAGCCTGAACCTAGCCTTTTTATTAAACGGGCCAGGCCAGGCCAGGCCATAGGCCACTGTCGGATGGCTGGCCAATTCCCACCCCTATTGATCTCGTTTCTATTGTGTTTTAGGTCCCTGCGCAGAGTTACAGTGTTTGGACATGTGACCGCTTTATCTAGAGCTTTGAGTTTGTTTTTAGTCCCTCTGGACAGTTGGTATAAGCTCTGTTTTAGATTTATATTCTTTTTATTTTGATTATATTGTGATTTTCTTTTGGTCCCTGTGGATATCACGACAAGAATTTCTCATATTACCTATAGACTATTAGAGAGGGCCAGAAGGGCGTGGGTATTACCGAGGGCCCAGACCCTAGGAAAAATCAAGGGTCCCTTAGCGAGGGCCTTGCCTCTCGATAGCATGTGTGCTTTTTTACCGAGATCTTGTTCCTCAATACCATTCCAGTGTTTGGATTTTGAATTTCTAGCTAAACTTTAGTGAGGGGGCCCCTCGGTAATGCCAACACTTTAATAGCGAGGACCTAGCCCTTCGGTATTGAGATGCTTTTTTAGAGAGGGCTTAAGGCCCTTGGTATACGCAAACTTTTGACCCGCACACACCTCTTCTTCCTTCGGCTTCTTCCACTTCTCCCTCTCTTCTCCATAGCTTTCCCTCTTCTCTCTCTCTCTCTCTTCTTCCCCTCTTCTCCTCCCTTCCTCCTTCAGCACCTCTCCCTTCTTCCCTCAGTCACTCCCTCTGTCCCTCATTCTTCACCCCCTCCGCACCCTTCCCAATTCTTCCCCCACTGTCCCTCCCTCCCTCTCTCACTGTCGTCCCTCCCTCCCTCCACCACCATCCCTCTCCCTCTCTCACAGTCTCACTTTTTTTTGTCTCTAATTTGTTTGTCTCGCCATTTTTTTTTGTGGGAGTTGACTGGATACACCACTGGAGGTTTCACTAGAGCCACCACCGGAGTTACCAGCAGAGCCACCGGGATCTTCTCGCCACCACTGGTTAGTAAAAAATGTTTTTATTATTTATATATGTTTTTTTTCAATGAATTACTTTTTAATGAGCATTTTTTTAATGTTTATTTGTTAGGATTAAGAAAAATATATATTAGAAAAATGTTAATAACGTTTTGATTAATATATTCAGAATATATAATTTTAATATATGTATTCAAATTTTTTTGTATCAATTCACTAATTATATATTTGTTTTTTAATAAATATATGTTAGTTTTAAGTTTTATTTTATCATGGTTAGTTTTAAATGTTATTATTATGCTAGGATTAGGAAAAATACATGTTAGGGAAAATATAGGTTAGTTTTCATTAATATATGTTAATTTTAGATAGCAGTTTTAGGATTATGGAGATATATATAATTTATATATGTTTTTAATTGTTTATTAAATTAGTTTCTGTTATGTTAATTACACTACAAGAATACGGGCTATCTGCGGCGGTTCAAATGGCCATCTGCGGCGGTTTCAACCGCCGCTAAATGCACCTACCGGCGATTCAATAACTGTCGCAGTTATCAGTGTCGGGACGTCTACTTGCGGCGTTTACGATCAATCACGTATAACCGCCAGAGTTACTCGCGCGCTCGCGGCGGTTTTTGTTAGCGGCGGTTCACGCGGCGGTTTGGAACCGACGGTAACAGAGTTAGAAGTTTGAATTTCCTTGTGGGAACCTGCGGCGGTTACAACCGCCGGGAAGTGCTCGAATCAAACAGAGGCGGTTTGTAACCACCGCTAAGTGTCTTTTTTTTTGTATATTGTGACCTGCGGCGGTTAAAACCGCCGCCAAGTGCCTTTTTTGTTTTTTTAGTTTGTGACCTGCGGCGGTTGAAACCGCCGCCAAGTGCTTGATTACCAATTTATTTGTTTCCCTGTACGTTTGATTTAAAATTTTTAATTATTACAATTTATTTTTTTTAAAACCACTACAATGAAATGAATATCCAACCATCACCACAATTCAAAATTTTTTTTATAAAAATTTCTCAATAAAATGAATTACTTTTATTAATAAACTATTTAATTATAATTTCCTCTGTTAATTGAATATCTAACCACTCATCATATTTATCAAAAAAACTATTATATAAAACGGTAGTCAAATGTAAAATACAGTAACACAAGTTCCTTAAAAGTACCGATAGTTAAGTGCAGTTATACGATTAATACATTCCTTAAAAGTATCAGTTGATTAATAAATCCTTAAAAACTAAGGAGAAGGTCGATGTCCATCAGTAGGTGAGCCTAAATCGTGGCTTGCATTTGAAGAAAGTCTCACATCAGCAGGTGAGCCTGAATCTGAAGCCTGAAAAAATAAAATAAATATTAAACAGTCTTTTAAATGACAAGTAGTTATGCGTGTTATAACAGAATGACAAGAAAAGCCACTTGTGCTTCACCTCAGGAGGTGATTAATAATATTAAACACTTTGTGGTATTTTAATACTCTTACATGGTTAAGTGTAGGTGGAAATTGGCTGCCAAAGTGTTGCATAAGATAAGCCACTTGTGCTTCTAAAGTGGGAACTATTGCTACCTGTTGCTTCAAGGCTGCAACGCTTTCCCTACTTGCTTGCAGTTCTAATTTCATCTTTTCAAATTCAGATGACGAAAGAGCTGCAGATGATGAGGAACTCGAGCTCCCATATCGATAAGTGGGTCCAAAGACTTGAGTGGGGGTGATGCCAAACCCCATGCCCCGCACACGTCCCGGGTGCTCTTTTCCAAACACCTCAACATAGGCATCCTTTTCTACAGATGGG
The DNA here is from genome assembly GCA_037113605.1 of Calophaca sinica. Taxonomy (NCBI): domain Eukaryota; kingdom Viridiplantae; phylum Streptophyta; class Magnoliopsida; order Fabales; family Fabaceae; genus Calophaca; species Calophaca sinica. Next base: position 22,582,572 of record CM073733.1, read on the forward strand.
TCATCCATTTTCTCATCTAGTTCCGCCTATATATAAATTGACAAACATTATGACATATTAGGATGTATTGGTACATCACAGTGGAAGCATAAAACAGATTCACACGTGGTTATTCATCAGCAGCCCAAAAAAGACTTGAAACTTTGTTTTAGTACAGAGCTTGGGACAGAACAATACATGCCATTTGATCAGAAGAATACATACTGCACATATGTCATTTTCGTTTCAACTTTATAGATATAATATTCTGAAAGCAACTATATTATCTTACATTCTTGCAAAGTGGGTATTGATCAACAGAGATTTCCAATTAAATCATTAATTTTGTGAAGGAATCACAATGAACATAAGACATAAAGAACAACCATGATATTAACTTCTAATTGCCTATATTTTAATGTATTTCTACCGAAATTTCGTCAGAACCTCCCCTGAAATATCGACAACCCAAAATGACATATACACCTGTATAATCACAACACAACAATACCAACCAAAATACAATCAAGAATTCAATCCAGGATCATATCCTTGTGTTGTATCATGTCATGTGTGACTGAAACCCAAATATGCCAGTAGAATGCATTTTAACTATAAATAAAGAACTCACACTCTTTTGTCTTGCTTCATCGTTAACAAAACTTCCATCGTGTTTTGTGTGCGCAATAGAATACATTTCTCCTCTAGTATAACTTCTCCCAGTTTGCACTTCCTGACATTGTGAATCAAATTAATAACATCATAAAGTAATCAATTTACATTTTACAATAGAAAAATACTAAAAGCATATATAAGTGATACCAGTTCATGTTTTTTCCTTGCAATTGTTTTCAACCCAAGGGTATGGGGAATAGTTTGCTTTTGTCGATTTTCTGCATTTTTTTCAGCCATCTCCTATAATATTAAGGGAAAAAACAAAGTTAGTAAATGATATTAGAATATTTTTAGCACATCACTTCTTACCATAATGTCTTCACTTAGTCGATAGTTGAAACCGTCCCATTGCTCCCTAGACATGCCATGCAGTGCGGACTCAAGGTTTTCTTCCAGACTTTGAGTCTCATCATAATATTCTGCAAACAGCCGCGCCCTATTGTCCCTCCACTTTTTTCCAATATTTTCAAAGATGTACTTTTTATGTTGCTCATCATTTACATCAAATTTTGCCTGCATAAAACAAAAGAACCCTTAGTAAACAAAGATAAATAGAAAATAAAATGTGTTCAATTATATCTCATACCTTTATAGGGTATTCCCAAACCTTGTTCTTGTAATCTCCATGAACCTTTGGCCACCTCCTATAGCTGATAGGAAAATCTTCAAAATTAGCTGCAATTGCTCCTAAAACTCCACCCAAAAGGCCACCGGCTTCTCCAATTGGTTGACCATTTTCATTCCATTCAAGAACCACTTTCTTCCCTCTTGGAAGCACAAACCAATCATGGACTTTTAAGCGTTTTTCTGTACGTACCCCAGCCTCATCTAAATCAATATTAAAAGAAAATATTAGTATCACTAAACATATAATTCATTAAAACTACTAATTAAATGACCAAAGTTACTATGATGCAACTTACATACCGATCACATCAACTGTCCAATATTTATTGGACTTTCTCCCATAAATACGTTGATGATGTTGGTCTTCAGGTTGAGTAGGTTGAGGATCATCTGACTGAGTAGGTTGCGGAATTTGATTTTCAGCTTCCATAGGTTGTGGATTTGGGATTTCATTGTTAATGGATGAGCTAGTATGAGATGGAGGCACACTATGTGATGCATTTTGACTTGTAGTCGAAGTATTAGCCTGAACCTGAGCTGGCATGGACCGTGTCATGGGAGCGTACCTTTTCTTTTTAGGCATCCTACAAAACCACAATGTTAATAATCTTTATAAAATATAACATGTACCAAATATAATATAACAACAAAGGAATAAAAGAGTGAAAACAAAGACTAAAAATTTTACCCATACTTATCACTCAATCATATTATGATTGTAATCATCAATATTATTTTCATTAATTGTTTCAGCTGGAATATCATCATCTACAGTGGCTCTTGCTAACTGTATATATACAGTATCATCAGAAAAAGTTTGTTCCAAGTTTTGTGGCGGATAGACCTCATTGGAAACCATGATCTCTTCATCTTCTTCACCCATGTCATATAAGTCTCTTGGCTTTAAATGGATAGGTATGATCCAACCCTTTTCTTTCTCATCATCCACATAAAAAACCATGTGCGCTTCAGAAGCTTTAATAAATGGTTCATCATCTTCATGATCACCTGTATGTCTTAGTCTTGTGAAATTAATTGAGGTAAAACCCAAATTATCTTTTTTCATGCCTCTGGTGTTAGTGGTATTGGCCCACTTACATTTAAATAAAGGAACTAAGAATGCACCATTGTAGTTAAGCTCAATGATGTCTATCAGTTTCCCATAGTAAGACACGCCTCAAAATCTCATTTGGGTATCTTTATTACTTGAGTAACTTCTAGTGCCAAATGTACAAAAAACCCCACTATTTTGAGTTTTTAGTCCTTCGTCTCAACGTTCGAAATTTATATCCGCTGACGTTATATGCAGTGAATCTCCTAGCCTTGTCAATAGGACCTCTAGCAAGACAAAGAAGGACTTCTTTATCTGATTCACTAAGATTGTTCAAATCTTTGTCAATCTAAAAACAAAAATGTGCAGTGTTAGTGACATGCATGTTACAAATATACACGTCTCACTTCTTGTGGAATACACTTACGCGACTAGAGAACCAATTAACAAATTCTCTATGAACCTTCTTATCTATCTCGGCAGGATTCCTTGAACGATTCCTTAGTTGTCTCCATAAAACTTCTCTAAATTCCTATATAGATTTGAGTTAGGAAATATACAAAAGCATAAACCGGGAGTACACCGCTTTTGAGAAGTACTTATCATAGATAGCGATCAACCGCAGGCGCTTGGTTAGTACATGACGATGAGCTTGTAGCTTTTTTGGATGTAAGAGTGAAGTATGAAGAGCTACCAATTGGTTTTCCTACTTGCGGGAACAATTCATCCATTAGTGTTTTAGGTTGCACATCATTGGGTTAAATCGTCTACACGACTAGGTCGATTCCATCTTGTCTCAATATTATCCAGATATCTTGAACAAAATGTTAGGATCTCTTGCATTAGGTAACCTTCCGCTATAGATCCTTCAGTCGTGCCTTATTGCGTACATAGGATTTCAATGACCCTAGATACCTATCAAATGATAACAAACATTTTTAGTAATAATTATTCTAGACATTATTAGGTCAAAAAGAAGTATCACCACACATAATTTACCTCTCTATAGGATACATCCATCGATAATGTACGGGACCTCCAAGCTTAGCTTCTTCAACAAGGTGAACAATTAAGTGAACCATGACCAGTAAAGAATGAGGCGGAAATAACATTTCCATGTGGCATAGAGTGAGCACAATATCATGCTTGCATTTTGTCTAAATCTGGAACACATACCACTTTACCACATAACTTCCTAAAGAATGAACATAACTCAATTAAAATTGCCGATACCTCCTTAGGCAATCCTACTCGCATGGCCAATGGCGTAAATTGCTCCATCGATTACATGACAATCATGACTCTTTAGCATCCCATTTATTCGAAGACTGTCCACATCGATGCACCTAGAAAAGTCGCTTGAATAACCATCTGGCACAGTGATATTCTTCAAAGTTGTTAAAAAGGACTTCTTTCCTTGTTTAGTCATTGTATAAATGGCTAAAGGAAACTTTCCACTTTCATCAGGCCAAAGGTCATGCCTACAACCCATTGATTGAAGGTCTCTCCGAGAAAAGATATGGTCCTTTGATTTTGCGTCATTTAATAAGGTATAGATGACATTGTCGCACACATTATTCTCAATATGCATAACGTCAAGATTATGGCGCAATAAATTATGCTCCCAATACGGAAGCTCAAAAAATATGCTTTTCTTTTTCCATTGTTGGGTTCCATTTTGCGAGGTACGCCCACCACCACGTGATCGTTTCCCCCTTCCACCTATTTCAGCTCTTTGACCAAATGTGACATCAATATTCTTAACTTGTTCAAGGATTTCAGAACCAGATAACATTTTGGGTGGACTGTGCCGATCTTGTTCTCCATTAAACCGAACCCTGTTCAATCTAAATCTGTGTCTTTGATCAAGAAATCGACGGTGACCCATAAAACACCATTTCTTACTATGGGGCAGACGACAAGGAATATGATCAAAGTTACAAGTCGGACAAGCCAGTCTTGTATACGTGTTCCATCCAGAGAGATCCCAACCCAGGAAAGTCACTAATCGTCCACATCAATACTGCATGCAATTTAAACATCTCTCGAGTTGACGCATCATAAGCATCTACACCGTCATGCCATAAATCCTTCAGCTCTTTGATCAACGGCTGCATATAAATATCTATATTATTTCCCGGCATTTTTTTGCCTGGAATTAGTGTTGAAAGGATAAAAGATGTCAGCTTCATACACACCCATGGAGGGGTGTTGTAAGGAATGAGAATAATTGGCCAACATCGTAACTTGTGCTTAAATTACCAAATGGATTAAAACCATCAGTAGCTAATGCAAGGCGAACATTTCGCGGATCTGATGCAAATGAGATGTTTGTTGAGTCAAATGCCTTCCAAGCTTCAGAATCTCTAGGATGCCTCATCATGCCATCGCTATTACTATCCACAGAATGCCATCTCATATCCTCAGCAGTCTTTGAAGACAAAAACAATCTCTGCAAACGCGGTTTTAATAGAAAGTAACGAAGAACTTTTGCAGGCACCTTTTTCTTGCTATGCCCATCATTGGATGCCTCAACCTCACCAACTTTTGTCCTTGATTTCCATCTGGAAGTGTTACATACTTTGCATGTTTCCCTATTTTCATCTTCACCCCAATACAACATACAATGCTTTGGACATGCATGTATCTTTTCACAGTCCAAACCAAGCTTGGTTATAGTTTTCTTTGCCTCATAAAATGAACTTGGAATCTTTGCATATTCAAATGCATCTTATAGTAGTTCTAAGATCATTGTCATAGCCTTATCAGTCATCCCACATAAGCATTTGATATGATACAACTTTACTATAAAAGCAAGTTTGGAATATTTTGTGCACCCTTCATACAACGGTTCTTCTCCATCTCTTGCCAATTCATAAAACTCTTTAGCATCATCCCCTTCTTGAGTTATATCTGGTGTCCCTCTTACGTCTTCGCCACTGTCTTCATCTACACAGTGCCTATCAACTCCAAAAGCTTCATTAATCATGTTACGAATTGGATCTTCATCAATCACAGTGTCTTGTGTTGCATTTGAAACATTGAACTCATCCACTTCGGTAGTTTCCCCTATGCTTGACTCCCCGTGAAAGAACCAAAGGGTGTATCCTTCGGGAAATTTGTTCCAACAAAGGTGGTCATACACCTCAGCCCTAGTTAGCCGATATTTAAAACCACACAATGGACAAGGGCATAATATTTTCACTGTAGAAGGACATCGAAAAGCAAACTCAATAAAATCTTTAATCCCCTGGTCATACTCGGATGAATTTTGTGGCATCGTAATCCATGACTTATCCATTGATTTTCTTCAAGCACAATACCACTGTCAATTGGATTTAAGGAACTGAGTTTGAGTAAGCAAGCAAATGGCATAAAAGATCTAACATTTAACTCCAAATTCTAAAGCAAGAAATGAACTAATCTAATTACTATGCAGTAATTAGATTGAACCAATTAGAAAAACTACAATTGCACCAAATCTCACTATGGTGTACTTTTGACAAATTTCTCTCTTTTCGTCGTTTTCCAATTGATTATTATTTTGTTTGGTCAGTTTTTCATCGAAAACACTATTCTTAACAAATCAAAACCACTCCTAATGTTATACTGTAGCCTACAGGCATGAATTGAAATTAATGAAAAGGACATTCGGTTAGAGTTCCTTAATAAATTATTTGTTTCTCCTTTTCACATGGCTATAAGGACATAGATTGGTATTTTTTTTTAATAATCTATAATAACACGGTATGTTAATATTGCCTACAATCTCAATGTCTCTTTCATTTCATATACATGTTTTATGCCTGGAGGGGAAAAAGCATGATGTTTCATAAAAAAGAAAAGGGATGGAAAGAATGTTAAAAAGGAAAAGTTGGTAAAAAGAAAAAGTGGTTTTATATATATATAGTATGACCATGGAGTGGTAGTGGGGAAGCTACAGCAGTATAACCTGCCCCTTGAATAATCAACTCAATATTATAGGGTAAGGTAGCGATGAGAGTGTAAGAAATGCAGTTAAGGCTATACCATCCATAAATTATAAGTGTATACAAAAAGGAATTAATACTACTGGGAATGTGTTGATTAGTTCAGTGTTTTATCAACCAAAATTAGCTCAATCTCGAGAATATTTAGTTAGTTCCTGTTTGATTAGGATTTTTTTCAACGCATAATTGAAAATAACGATTCCAATTAAGACAGTATTTCCACTTTTTCCCAAAGCTCACACTATGTTGCTTCAATCTAACGGGATTTTTAACTCAGATTCTGACTTTTCAGAAACTAAAACAAACAGAGCTTAATTAACTATCAAAGAATAAGACTATCAAAGAATAAGTAGTAGTGGGAAGACCACAAACAGAGCTTACATATTTTTTTTAATATAAAATTAGTAATCTTTAGTACTTTTTAAAAGTTCATAAAAAATTACTCTCTAAAGTCAGTTTAATTTTATATATAAATAATCCTAGTTAGAAATTGAGTTTAGAAAGCTTCAATTTTTACCTTTGTAATAGGGAGAAAGAAGATGGAGAGGTGAGAAAATGAGTAGAAAATGGATGAATCTTCAACTTGTTTGGATTGAGAGAAAAAGAGATGAAGTAGAAGGGGAAAAAAAACAATTTGAATTTTCTCTCAACTTATCTAGTTGGATGAAAAGTAATATAATAGGAGAAGAACAAGGAAAGTAGCATTTCATTAAAGAATCCGTCTTAATCAAACCAAAACAGAAACCTTAAACAGAGAATTGATCTGAGAAGGTGATGACAGTGAGGAGGCTAAGTCCAAATGGTTGTCATATTTCATATATGTTATTCTAACCATAACAGAACTGAGCTATGTATTCAACTCTTACAGACAAGCAGGATTCATTATAGAGTGAATGAAAGCAAGCAACTGATCATATATATATATACTACTGTTCAAATAAAAGCAAGCAAAGATAAAACCCTGATCAGATAACAATGTTGCACAAGGCAGAGACAAACCTGAAGCAGAGGGCTTGACAAAAGAGAACTGCAAATAAGATTTAATGCAGTGAGATGGAGATGGCATAACAAAATGGTAAATAAAATTTTCGAAAGCAGAAATTACAAGTACAATTGTTACAGGCAACTTACAAATAGATAAAAGCAATTAACAATGTTGGAGAAACCTCCACCAAGGTTTTACGATGATCCAAAACTCAGTCAATGAATAAGGCCCAAAGGAAATAAGCTATAAATAAATAAATAAAACTACAAGGTAAAAAGGGAACTACAACATTTACAGTTTTCTACATTTCCTATTCAAACACCTCATTCATTAGTATCCAATTTTAGCCACACAGCCACACCACAAACTATAACCTCTATAGTCCAACAAAGAAAAATAAAGGAGCAGAAACACAGTTCAACACTTTCATCATCCTTCAACTATGAACCCTGTTGCTACAACTAGCCAAGGAAAAAAAGAACCAGAAAAAAGTCCTCCTCAACATTTTCATCATCCTTCAAACAGCACCCCAACAAAGACATCACATCTCCTTCTATGAACCCCAAACTGCACCAGAAGAACACAATGCACCCCCAAAAACAACAACCAACGAGATAAAACCACAAACTAATTTTACAATAACAGAAAGAAAGAAAAGGTAAATAGAAACAGAAAGAAAAGGTAAAAACCAGAGAGAAAGAGGGAGAGATTACGGTGTGGCTGCTTGTTTCCGTTTACACCAGCGTTTACGAACCTAAATGAACAAGAAACAAAAATGTCAGTGAGAATCGAACTGGGATTACGAGCAGAAACAAAAGAGGAAATAAAAAATGTTAGGAACGCGGCGAAGGAAACCTCAATGAATCAGAGATTTTGACAAATGATGACGGCAGATGGTAGAAACCTTTTGGTTTAACTTGGCTACAAATGAAAGAAAATGGCATAGACAGCCATCTCAGTACTTCACTTTCAGCATTCCACAGTCAAAAAAACAATACTTTACAATACAACAATAGTATTTCTTAACCCAATCAGCAGAACACAAAATTGACCATAAGTAAAAAAAATAGACCTTCACAGATCCTGTGTCAAACATTCTGAAAGGCCCGGAAAAGCCATTTGAACATGAGCATCGAGAAAAGGTTTTAATCACTCATGTATCGTAAATAAAAAGGATTCAAAATTCTGTTTTAATTCCCATATTATATTTACGGGGTATAGGGCAAAATTTATGTTCTAATTCCCACAAGAAGAAGAAGGAGAAATTTGAACGTAAGAAGCGCACGCGTATTAACATTACTGAAGAAATCAAGAAACCCAAGCTTTTAAGCTTCAGAAATTTGAACGTACCTTCCTCTTCCAGCAATTTGTGTTTTTAGCTTCAGAAACCCGAGCAAGCTCCTTTAAGCTTCAAAATACCTTCCTCTTTTCACTGCAGTTTCAGTTTGCTGTTTAAATTAAATGGCTTACCTATTAAATTCATCATCATCAGAAGAAGAAGGATTCAAGAAGGGCTTACCGGTCGGAATTTGTCGATAGTGACGATACGGCGGACCTTACGAACTGGGAGTGGCGAACTGGGGTTACGAGCGGCGAAGGAGAGGCAGAAACGCAGGTTTACACGAATTGGGGTTTACAAATCAGGGCAAGTATTCAACCGCCGCTAATCGCCGTTCAACCGCCGCTGAATGAGAGGCAGAAACGTGGGGGTTTTAATATTTTCAACCAACCGCCGCCGGTGTCCTTAAACCGCCGCTAACTTCAAGTATTCAAGGGCGGTTTTACGAACCGCCTCGTACACCGCCGCCGCTGTTCACCTGCAGGCGGTTCAGGTTGCAACCGCCGCTAACAAACCGCCGCCGCTGGCCTTGTTCCTTGTAGTGTTAGTTAATTGTTATGTTATTTCAATTGGTATGTACTTTTTTAAGTTATAATGTTAGATTAGTTAATTATAACAATATTTTTATTGTTATAATTAATTTATAGTGTATTAATATATTTTTAGTTAATTAATTTATAATGTTAACTATAAAAAAAAGGTTCCTTAGCTAGGGTCTGAAGCCTTCGGTATTGACAACGTAAAAAAAAATTGTAATAGCAAGGGCCTAAAGCCCTCAGTAATACCTACAACATTTTTTTAGATGTCCTTCAGTATGCATTTTCGACAAGCAAATAGCCTACGGGTGCGTGGCCCTTGGTGGATCCTCGGTAACGCATGTTTTACCCGCAGTTTTTTGTCTTTAGAGAGGGCTTTAGGCCCTCGGTAAAACTTGTTTTTCTTGTAGTGTAATCCATTGTTGTTTCCTTGTTCCAGTGCAAATTCTAAACCCATTGATACTTCCAGAATGGTGTTTGTGCACCCTAGCTAAAAGTTGTGGTCGTTCAAGATTCAAGGGTACACAACGTTTGGTGCCGAAGTAGCCGGAGTTGGTCATACGAGCAACTGAGGCCAGGTGGGAGAAAGATTCCACTATCGTTCAGGAGGCAAACATAATATAAAATGTATTAATATGTGTGGGGGAACCTAAACCCTAATAACGGTTGTATGACCCATGATACCTAAGGAAAGGTGTTATAACCCACAATGTCTAAAGATAGGTGTCGTAGGTTTGTCAAACATAGGATTGATCTATATATATGCCTTAAGGTTATTTGTTTGCCATGCTTAAATGATCTTATATGTACTAATATGTCTGTTAACATGTTAGATATGCTTATTATATTATGTGTGATAACATGGTTATATGTGTGGATTGGCAATGATAGTCTTAAACATACTTTTCCTCATTTGTTTCAAGTCACTCTTGATAAAGAGGCTTATGTGCACGATGTCTTAAAAATCAATCACGATAGAAAATTTCCACTAAAGGTCCAAGCAAATAAGTTTGATTATGTGTTAAAAATTATGCATCTTGTAGCATGGAACGGTTGATAGACGTCTCAAATCACAACAACTTCAATTGAGTGATGCAGCCTTTAAGTAGTCCATACGAACAAAATCATGAATGGCCCCTTATTCACTGTCATTGAAGCTTTTACGAGTGCTAGCTAAAGAAAGCGCAACTAGGGTTTTTAGTATATTAAGGCTCTGTTTAGTAAAAAGTAGCGGAATTAAAAAGATTCGTCTCTACTAGGGTTTTTAGTATATCTACCAAAAACTTTCGTCTCCACTTTCCCAATAGACTTAAATTAAAAAGGTTTAAATATTTAACACCAAGACCACGTAATTCTTTTGGTGGACATAACAGCTTTTAACTCGCCCAACCAATATTCTTCCTTTCATTTCCTCCTCTCAAAAAGATCTCTAAATTCCATCCTATTTTGCTTTAGACCTCAAAACATGTTGGGTCGACTCTGGCCATAATCCAGTTCAAAAACTCCTTAACACTAATTTGATAGCCCATTGGTGTTCAGCATTTTTCTCTTCAATGAAAAGCGTGTCAACAACATATTGCAAATGAGAAATAGATGCATTATTTCCAAAAATAAACCCTATAAAATATCTAGTTCCGCTACAATGAGAAAGAGAGAAGGTGCATAGGATCCCCTTGCTTGAGACCTTTGTTTTCAACTAAAATTCTTCAAATAGACTGCCATTTACATGAATAGAAACCGAAGCCATAACATAAGCTTTCATTCTCTTTGCCTTTCTCCTTTTTCACGCCAATTGTTGTTCATCAGAGTTTTCTTATTGTTCTATCTATCTCTCTAGAAATCTAAAAGTTTAATATTGATAACTAAGGCATGGTTGATTGAGAATATGGCTGGCTTTCAAAACATTTCAACTGATTTTTTCCAGGAATATTTTGACATATATAGTAAAGTATTTGAAAATTTTCACTACTAGAATTTGCGGCGTTTCCTGCGGATTTACTTGCAAATTTTGGTTCCTAGATAAAAGCTTTGTGGGAAATCGTTTCCTGCCAATTCAGAAATCTGCAGGTAATTTCCTGCGGATATATTCCACAGCAAACGCAAATCCGCAGCAACGGCTTTAGAGTGTAAAATTCCTAATTTTTGAATTTTCCTATGGAAAAATTCGCAGCAATTCTCTTCCACATGTAATTTTGCAAGTAACTTTCACAAGAAAATCCACAGGTAACTTGGGTTCCCAGGTAAATCTGCAGGTAATTTTGTCAGCCTCTTTATGGTCTCTACAATATAGTATTCTAGACTTCTAGTTGTTTTTATGTGAAGCTAGATTGTTTTTTATTTATGTTTCATATATTTGCCATTTGAATAAATTCATACTTTACTATCTCTCTCGACAAGCTCATAAAAATACAAGTTTCTTAAATCAATGACTGTCTTTTGAAACTATAAGTGCGAATCAGGGTCATTTAGGGACGAGTTTGATGCATTTATTCTAAAATCAACAAGCAAAAACAGAAACTAAGAATTCATAAGGAAAGAAAGTTCATGGGGTGATGCAAATTGACAAATATAGCATATCATATGTCATATAGTTAAATACAAAACTTGAAATCCTAGTCTAAATGATCACTATCACTATCATCTTCACTTTCATTGTCATTTTGAGGCGATGAAGGCGGACGAGAAGAACTTGCAACATATCCAAGATGCTCCATCAATACAGTGACTTGTCTCTTAGTCTTATTCAACTCTTGTCTTATTTGCACCTTTTCCTCCTCTTGTCTTTGGAGAGACTCGTTTAGTGCATGAACCAGGCTTCTTAGAGCATCAACCTCCTCTAAATTATTTGTTGTTTTGCTTGAAGATGAATCAATGTTTTGGATATAGGTCAAAGACCAAAGATCCTCCCATTCTTCTTACCAACTGTATCTACCCATATGTCTAGATCAGAAGGCATATCAATGGTTAGTTGACTATTAGCTTCATCCTCTCTAGGAGCAAAAGTTGAATTATGAGAAGATATCTCATGCTTTTTTTGTTCAAATTTATCCTATAAAAAGGGTATACAACATTCCTCAATAAAAATAAGGCACAATTAGAGATATCAAGCTCCAAAAAGTTCATATGAAAAATTTAAAATTGCATAACAAATACGTCACATTGCTAAATAATGCACAGACTCTTGTTTCTTTTTCCAAATTCTTCCCTTTTGTACTTAAAACTCCATTCCCTCTTCTTATGTTCTCTCTTAGCAATTGTATCTATCTTTGAGCTCAAAAGAAGAAGAAAAAGGGACACAGAGAATGGCAATCACACATGCAGACCTTGAACCAGGCAGAAGTAAAACAGACTTGAGTAGCAAAACATGAGCCTTCTTAATGTTTCTCACAATCCTATTAGGCTTATTGTGCTTCATCCTATGTCTCATAGTAGAAGTCACACATTCTCAGGTACAATTTTGTTGTGTTTGTAAATTACAAAGGTATATCTATGGGTCATTTTTTCTAAAGATAAATAAATAACAACAATTTTAATTCAATTCAAAGAATAGGAAAATTGGAGTGAATGCAAATCATCAAATTTGGAGTCAATGCAAATGGACAGAAAATCTGATTCTGTAGGAACAGAATTTGTGAAAAATACAGAGAGAAAAAAATTCAATCATCAAATTTGTAAAAAATACATAACAGAATTTTAGGTACTTACATAAGCAGCTTTAGTATGAGGACTCACCCAACTTTGATCTTTTTTTTTGATGAGTGCGAAAAAAGAAATCAGTCAATGATAGATCTGTCCCTTTTTTCTCCTTCAACAATTGATAAAAGAAGTTTTCAATTACTTTTCATTTGAAAAGTAACTGAAAGCATATCATTAATAAAAAAATCTACAATATGCAGTAGAAGTTTTTACAACCATGATATCCAAACATTTTTGTGAAGCATATCATTGATAAAAAAACTATTTCATGATCAGACAATGAAGTAATTCAAACAGCTCAAAGAGGAATCTAAAGAACTAATGTACTTCAAAAATACCAAGTATTCAACAAATGGCAAAGTTGCATAACTTATATTGGTAATGAGCAGATTCATTACCTTGGTTCTGCTCAAAAGTCCCACTATCTGCACAACCAACCAAATAATTTAGGATCACAAACTTTTACATCATGCAAATCAATGAAAACAGAGAAATTAAATAAAAGGAGAAATCATAACTATAAATAGGAGGCTGCAAGAGGTACCATCCAAGAGATCAAATGCACTAACATGATAGAAGTAATAACATACATACTATTTACAGTAGAAATGAAGGAAGACTAAAAAAGCACAGGAAACTAATATTTCATTATTTCTGTTTAAACTCAACTCAAGGTTACCTAACATATTAATGGCAAAATGACTCTATACCTAAACATTATGAGCCAGATTTCACTTCTATCATCTAAACAATAGAGTTTCAAATTTACTATGCCTATATCATTTTCACTTGGATTGTATAAAATAACTTAAGAATTTATTAATGCAAGGAGTAAAACAGCCTATCTCTAACTCATATATGTAGGTCACTGTGCCCTTTCTTGCATCATCTTTTGATACTACCTGCAAAGGACAACTCAATACTCAAAACCTTTCACACAAGCAATCATTTTTTGAACAATTGCAATACAAATTTAATGCAGCACACTTGAGACTTCACATATACTACAAAAATAGAAACAATTATGATGTACTCCCTCCGTTTTCATATATAAGCAACAAAGTACTTTTTTGGTTTATTGAATAACTCTTGTATTTGGTCTATGTTATAGACCAAATACATTAGTTATTCAATGAACCAAAAAAGTACTTTGTTGCTTAAATATGAAAACGGAGGGAGTAACTAAGTATAGATTGATCACATAAAACATTGTGGAACTGTAAAACTCCAATTGGAATTAATAGAAATCGTTACTAAGGATAAACAAAGGGAAATTATAGAAATTCAGAGGGTTTGGCCACAACCAGCAGGGCTCTTATTGGTAGAATTCTAAGATGCTTGTTGCTGAGTGTATCAAAGTTGAAATAGTGAGAAAAGGCTGAGCCACTCTCCGTGCAAGGGTCAACCTCAAAGAACTCAGCAGAAAAGAAAATCTCAAGGAACACCGTTCAGCAGATATGGGAAGAGAACGGAAATCTAAACAGCTTTGCACAAAAATTCATTGAATCACAAATGAAATGAGAAATGCAAAGTACCTTTTTCTGAGAACGAATGAGTTGCAGATGATAAATGCAAAAGAGTAGTCACTGAGATGTGAAGCTAGAAAATGGATGAGAAATGCGAAGGAGTTAGGTGTTTTAGGGTTTTCGTTGGAAGCAGAGAAATGCAAAGCAGAGAATTTGGGGTTCCCTGAGAGTGTTCCCTGAGAAATGCGAAGCAGGAGAAGACGAAGGTTGTGATGGAACGTGTTGACTAGGCTTTTCAAATCTGAGAAGACAAAGTGGAGAAGCTAAGCACGTGTTTGAGGACCTCATAAGAGGATAACGGTGAATGTTGGGAAGCTAAGCTCAGATATGGGAAAGTTGTGATGGAACAGTGTTTGGGGACGATGAGAATCGTGGACAATGAGTAAACAGTCTCTTGCCCTATTCTGTGCAAGTCAAAACAATTGTAATGTTTTATTTTAATTTTTAAAAAAAATCTAATTTTGCTGCGGATTTCAAATCGGCAGCAACGTTACTTGCGGATTTTTCTGCGGATCTCATGGGTACTCAAACAGACTTCCTTTCTTGGGGATTTTGCTGCGGAAATCTTTAGCGGATACGATTTGGCAGTAAATTCTGCAAGAAAAATGAAAACTTTCCTACAGATTTATTTCCGCAGTTAAATCTGCAGCAAATGTAAAATATTTCTGCAAACTTAGCTGCGAATTTTAGTTTGCAAAAAAATTCCTTGTATTTCATAAAACCGTAATAAAATTCGGAAGAATTTCCTGCAGATTTTTTTCGGCAGGAAACGCCGGAATTTCTAGTATTGTTTGTACATATTGTTTATTAAAAAAATATTTTGTAAGAAGCTGTAAAACCAAAGTCTTACGAAAAACAAAGTACTTCAAAACTCCTCCTATGCATAGCCATCTCGCAACTCAAAACCACAAATTCATCCAAACTCTTTGCAATAAAAAACATCATAATCATCTGTATGATAGGAACATGCGAATTAACTTGCCATGCACAACAACGCTGAACAGTGACATATGTATATAAATTATAGGTAGGAAAGATGTCTTCCTCAGACAAAATTAAATAAATAAGCACATAGTATATTTGAAGCATGCATGTAAGAGATTCCAAAAGATCGACGAATGAAGCTTTGAGTCATCATTTTTCACCTATGCTACCTCGCTGCCCCTCCTATCATTTTCAAATGGAATCTTCCGCCTATTCATGCATCTTTCTTAACCTAGCTAGGGTAAATCTATTATAGCGTGACTAGCATTTAATGAAGTGCATGCATGGACAACCAAGAGAAAAGGGCACGTGATTCAACGCGATTTAAGGATACATAACTCTTGCATGAGATTAAGGCAAAGAAAGGGCCATGAGAGCTTCAGTAAACCATAAGCTGCCGCATAAGATTTTTCACAAGCTAATCAAGTAGGCTTATGGAAATAAGCTTAAGCCAGTTTATAGACTAACCATATGCTATTTGTATAAGTCATCCTAAACGCTCTCACAAATGCTTATCCCAATAAATAAACACAAATAAGTTATTCATAAGTTAATCTAAACATGCCTAATATATAGGAGACATGCAGAGCTTATGAGATCTTGATTTATCTCTCCTTTTTAATTTGCCTTTCATTTCTATAGGTAGAAACTTTAATCAATGAACCCCTAATCATGTGGTGCTTGAATTATTTCTATAACGCATTTTCACTGTGTGTTAGTTATTTGTCGGCACACTTATTGATTGACACAGTGTGCCACCTGCACCATAGGTTAAGGATAAAAGAGAATCATCCATTCCTCATATTTGCTTTTGCTTTATTAATTTGTCTGTTTCTCTTTTCTGTGCCATTTTATTTCAAACACTCACTGTTGAATGTTATGTTGAGGGAATTGATGGCCAACTTCACCCGCATATCTTAGCTTTCAGTTGATAAACACTATAAAAATTGAAAGGGACATATATAAATAATTGAGGCTGAGATCCATAATTGAGATGAGTGAAAATTAAGATATGATTCTTTTATAATATTTTGGGGAAGTTATAATTTGTTAGAAACATAAACAAATAAAATCTTATAAGACATGCATTGAAAATAGGGGTGTCAATTATCAATTTCCACCCGTGAGCGGGGATCCATGGAGGGACTATCCCACGAGAAATTTTTCCTTGTGAGGACGGGGGTGAGGGACAAAATCCCCCTGTGAGCAATTCAGGGACGGGAACCATACCCCTGCCTTGCGGGGTCCCTGTCCCTGATAATATTACTTATATACCCCTAATATGTGTGTAGATATCATAAATACTAATAATATTTTGGTCTTTTTCCTTCTGTTAAGAAAAATTAAAACAAATAAAAAAAACTAAAACTAGATCGGTTTTTTCCTTTATGTTTGTGTGTGACTCAGTAACTGTGAACAAAAGAAGAGAAACAACTCTAGATCTACTATTGGTCTCTACTAAAACCAAATCAGTATTTTCCTATGTTTGCGAGAGCTTTTGTAATGTTTATTTAATATTATATTTGTATTATTGGAGTTTGAACTTGTTATAATTTTAAATTCAAAACTTTGTTGCTTTTATATTTTTTTTTCAATTTTATTGGATTTTAATTTATTTTTAAAAAAAATTGTAAATTTTCGGGTGCACATGGGAATCCGCTTGATCTACGGGAAGGAAACCGGGCAGAAAAATCAAACACCGACTAATTAATTAGTTATAAGCAGCGAGAGACAAGCCAAGCAAGAATTAGTTAGATTGGTTCACCATGAATTGACATTGGCCAATTGGAAAATTTTCAAGTTTGCCGTTTAGTGCCTTTCATTTGGCATTGCTTATTCTCCAGCCTTTTATCTCTTAATTAAATCCTCATTGTTGGTAAACAAAAAAAATTAAATCCTCATTGATTTTGAAAAGTGACTCCTGAATTCGTGGCATATGATTCCCCATCATGCAACAGATTCAGCACTGCTATTTTTTTTTTGTGAGAAAAAATTAGGATGAGAGTAGAGCTGTCAATACAACTCATAACCCACCCTATAGCCCCGCGCGAAGATACTGAACCTTACTATGCATTAAAAAATAAAAAGATCATTAAAATCTAAAATGCTATATTTTTGTCCAATCTTATACACCAAAAAACTTATGGTACAACCATGAGGTTTGACGCAAGTGGTTAATACACTTCATCTAAAGGGACAGACTCGATTAGTACTTGAGTTGGATCCTTAGTGATGAAACAATCTGTGGCCAAACTTTACTTACCTCCCGGCCTAACACAGATTAGTTTAGGGGTCTTTTTCCCTTGGGATATTGTGGGCGAAAGGGAAAAAAACTCTTGGTACCTTGTCGGAGTTGTAATACATCTTTTACGGTAAATGTTGTCAACACCTGAAGAACAAATATGGGTTACTACCACTACAAGAATAATGGGTATTTCCTAGGGCCGAAAGCCCAAGGTCAAGGCAAAAAGCCCTAGGAAATGGTTGAATTTTCGAGGGCCTACCGAAAGCCATGTGGCAGTAGGCAAATCGCTAGTAGAAAACGGATACCGAGAGTTTTTTTAAAGAAGCTATAGGAAATTTCCGACGGCTCAAAGCCCCAGGTAATTATCTAGGGCCGCGTGGCCCTAGGTAATTTTCGAGGACAAAAGCCCTAGGAAAGTTCAATACGGTTTAAAAAAAATAATTAAATTTTATCAGTTTATTTAATTATTATTGAACAAATCTGATAATAAGAAAAAAAACAGAAAGCTGCACATACATCCTTCAAAATCTTTTATCACTCAATAATCTAGCACTAATAACAAACATTATACAAGGTTTGAATTCTCAGATTACATTGAAAACTGAAAAGGACAGAGCCATCTAATTTTGACAATATATCTGCATCTATTCTCTTCACCAGCTTCTCCAAATTCTTGAAGTGCTGGGAATAATCGCTGCCAATATCCTCCCCAGCATAGTCCCCAACACTGCACATATAAAAACAAACCCAATATTTATGTACAAAACAACTTCAAAAGTTAGCATGAAACAGGACAGGCCTTAAGACAGGATAGCAAATGCACAATAATTATGGGGAAAAATACAATTATCATAAGAAATAATAAAAACAAAGAAAAATCAGAAGGTAAAAAGCCATCCTCATATTCTTAATCTAACCATTTCTAGTAATCAAAAATTGTTTCTCGGGTGGTAAATACGGCTTCCTCTTGCTTGGCTCGCCCGATTCCCTATTATGCAAGGTGGAAAACAGAACCACATGAATCAACAACTAGTAAGGGCTTCTGTAATAGTCATGACTCACATGCTTGAGTATAATTTCTATGTTTGCTAATAGGTAATGAACATAAATCCACCCAAGAAACCCCACCCTTTGTTTTATGACATCCTCCAATGACCCCATATGCTTCGATACTAGTTCTTTCTACCCTGATTGAAACCCCTTTTGAAAAGGTGCGATTTTGTGGCTAAAATTGGCAGCTTTAATTGAAATACGCAATACCTAAATAGAGAAACTATGAACCCTAATTAGGAAAAGGGGAAAAAGGAGGAAATTACCAGGACCAGGTGGGGCATTTGGCAACGAGATTATCATCGGCGATGACGAACTCGGAGACACTGAGAACGTCCTTTTCTTTGTAGGCGGAGACGGTTCGTGGGCCTGTGATCCTCTCAACAGTGCCTTTGAAAGCTTCATGAAGCAGCGGCGAGGCTGTGAGGAGAGGGAGAAGCAGCGGCGAGGCGGTGAGGAAAAGGAGAAGCAGCGGCAAGACGAGAGAGAGGAAGGAGAAGCAGCGTAGGACAAGAGAGAGGGAGTGATGATAATAAAATTTATTAAGTAAACATAGTATAACCGAGGGCCAAGCCCTTCGATTAGTGCAATTTTTTTTAAAAAAAAATAAAAATAGGCTTGCTGATTCTGAGGGGCTGCCCTCGATATTGCCCAAATTTTAAAAAAAAATTAAACAAAAGTTAGTATTTTTAATTTTCGAGAGTTTTTCTTAAAAAATCTTAGGAAACTCTCATATGGGTATTTTTCTAGGGCTGTAACCCTAGGTAATTTTCTGAGGTTACAGGCCCTAGGTAATTTTTGTAAGAAATAAGTAAATTCTTGTAGTGTACTAGGCTAAATATGAAAAAATATACTAGTTTTAAATTTATGAAATAGAATATAAAGAGAGAAGGGGTAGATAGATACACTTAAATCAATATCAACTTTGACATGAACGCTTTTGTTCTTGTACTTAAACTCTGCAACTACATCTCCAAAGAAGAGTCCTGAACTAAATTAAAGTTTGTTGGGTTCAAGTCCTGAACTAAAGTTTGTGATAAGCAACAATTTATAATTACTACTTCTCTCAATATAAAGGTGCAAATAAGCTCAAGCAACCACTTTTCCCCTATACCCATGCCCCCACCCCATTCCCCAGTCCCACCGTGTTTTTTTTTAATTTTTTTAATTTCTGTCAGGTTACTTTTTTTTTTTTTTTTTTTTTTTTGGTCGTTCGAAAGCTGAGTTTCCGGTTGGCAAAGGATTTGGGAGGGAGGGGGAAGAAGTGGGGGTGGGGAGAGGGAAAGGGTCGCAGGGGTGGGGGTATTTTCAAAAAACTTTTTGGGGTGTACGACTGAAAAAACTAGGGTGTATGTAGTAGCTGCCTATATATATATATTTTTGTGGTCAGAGTTGGGCTATCATGGGCTAGCCCACCATCCAAACTACTATTTTTGGGAATTATTAAATACACCCAACCGATTTTTCTAGTAGACACCCCGGTCAGGTTTTCATTTTTCACCAAAATGCCCCTATCCATAAACCTATTTATAGGCATTATAAACCCAGGTCACAGGTAAATTAGCCTTCCAGAGAATCATTTACGGACAATTTAATTTTTATTACTCTCCGAAAATATATTTTTTTACTCTCAAAAAATATATTTTTAGATGGTGTTTAGTACTCTTTGGAAGTTCATTACCGAAAGATATTTACCTTTGTTTTTTCGAAATCAATAGAATGAACTGTAGCATTTTTAGTAACCAATGCGATGACAGTAGTCTCGTTTCTTTTCTTTTTTTTGGTTACAATAGTCTCGTTTCTTTATTCATGGGCATAAATTTACAGGTATCAATACTATAATTTTCACATCACACCTTCTCAGTGCTTGCTTTTAACTGAGACAGGTTGCACCTCAATGATAGGTTGCTGTGTTCTATTATTATGTGTACACAAAATGATAGTTGGCTGAAACCACTATATTAAGGAATACGAAATTATTTTCTACCCTTGATCTCAGAGTTTCACCAGATGCAATCCTGTATCCTCCACAATGGATTTAGCACACCAAACATTTTACCTCTCCCTTCTATCGCGCTCTCCCACCCCGTGAAAGCTCTGGGAACCCTCGCCGGAAACCGTCTACCTTCTACCTCACCTGAAATCACCATAGCCAAACCCCTTGTTAAACCACCACTGTTCTGTCGTTGATTTGCACCACGGAGATCCATCGTCTCAATCCTTTGAACCTTGTGTTCTAGGTCGCGGCCATATAGAATCTCAAAAGCGAGAGAGATCCTCACAGATTTTCACTAGTATGACAGATTACCTCATCATTGAATGAAGCCCGATGACCATGCCCTCTGGCACTAGAGGCTCGAGGAACGTCGTTGCAGCAGCGAAGGACCATAGGAAGCTTCTAGAAGGGTATGGGGTTTGCACGGAGCACGAAGTTGCACGCTGGTACCCTTGGTGGATTCACGATGGTTTGTGGCTGGTATCGTTCCTGTGCAGTCGTTGATGCTCGTATTCGTGGCTTGGTGGTTCAGGTCTTGGATCATCGTCTCGGACATTCGTCACTGGTTCCATCGATGAAATATGATACAAGTAAGGAGGTGGTTTACCGTGGTTTTGAGAAAGTTCCCTTGGTTAAGTTTGTGAGAAAAAATGATTGAACTTACAACTATAAAATAAGTTTTATCCTCTTGGGAAAGGGTATGGTGTATAGGGTCTAAAATTAGATCTATTGAAACAACACTATCTAACGGTTACTAATTGTTGTACATGTTCGGCACCCTGCCGCACCTACGAGGGTGCGACATATTAGACACAGTTGAGTGTTGCCTAAAAATCCACTTCGGTTGACTGAGAATTGGTGTGGCTGCCTCTATATTAACCAATAACATGCTTTTCTTAATATTGAAGAAGCATCTGTCATATGAATATCCTTCTTCAAACACCTATACCAACATATTAATTTTAGCTGGATCTATTCTTGCTTAGTAAGCGCATATATGTATTGCACCACTACTTTTTCTAGTTTTCGAATATAAGAAAACAAATTCACACTAATTAAGAAAAATAGTTAATTTTATTTAATTTTTTTATTGTAATAAAAAAAATACTTGGCATTATCCAAGACATTATTTATGAAAACTTGTTTTATAGGAATATAAGAGGTTATTTGAAAATGAAATCTAAATTAATGAAAAGGTATTTTAGAAATAATAACATTAAATAGGGTATAATTAGTTGAGATTTACTTATATTTTGTACCATCAAAATTAATTATTATTATTTTTTTACTTATATTCAAACCCGGAGGGTGTTTTTTTTTTATTCGATTTTTTTTTTATAATATTTTTTCCCCACTTCGATTTAGATGCTTGGATACATGCCTTGTTGTATTTCCAACACTGGGATACCCAACCACTTTTAAATTCTACCCAATCCTTCTTATGACAGCGCGTGTCTAGCCTTAGTTAGTATAATAGTCGGTCCATTTAATGACTTCCCATCCATGTTTAATAGACGCGGCAAACGGAAGCCGTGTCAACACAATGATAAGTATTGACATGGCTTTTGTGTGCCACGTATATTTAATATGTATTCCTATATTTTTCGGTCTCAATTATAAGTAATAAAAATTTTATATTTTTTGGTCTTAAATATAAGCAAATTTAACCAATTTTACACTAACATTCATAAAATATCCTTATTAAAATTATTTTTTGGTCTCGAAAGTTGTAAAAAGTGTGCTTTTTACGTGTACAAAAAAAAGTGTGTTTTTTACATTGTGAAGTGTGCTTCTTAATAAGTGTGTGTGTGTTTTTTTCTTAAATTGAAGACCGAAGGGTGTATGTGGTATATGCTGACATAACTTTTATTTGTCATGTTAAAATGACTGGCTAATGGAGTTATGAAAAGAGACTAACATTGATATATTTCTAAATACGTGAGACTAAAAGCTGTCAAAATTTTTTTGAGGGACCAAAATTGAATATTGAAATAGTTTTAATGACTTAAAACAAATTTAAGCCAAATATACATTCGCTTGAATATTCTCACTCTTTCAACATTTTTAGAAAACTAAAACAATTAATTATTTTGTCACAATATAAAACTTTAATTTTGTAAACAGTATTTCAAAAACGTGTGCGCAAATGCAAGAGTATCTTGTTAATTAATTAAAGAAGAGTGTTAGCCACATACTCCCTCTATTTTCGTATATAAGCAAAAGTCACTTTTCACATTCATTAAAAAATGTATGTATCTGGTTCACAATTTGGACCAGATACATTGTGGACCAGATACATATATTTTTCAATGAATATAAAAAGTGACTTTTGGTTATATACGAAAACGAATGGAGTACTCTCTAATACTCTCCCCCTAACACACACTCTTTCATTTGTTGAAATTCTAATGAACCTCACTAAATCATGTGGATCCCACGCAAATTTGGCAGAATCATATGAATTTTAACCAATAGGAGAATGTGTTGGGAGGAGAGTGTTAGAGAGTGTATTACTAGCAATGTTTTGAAAATCGGACCAGACATTGAACCGGTAAAAGTCCTGGTTCACGGTTTAATGGTTTGACCGTGGTTGAACAGGTGATAATTAAATATATTTTTAATATTATATAATATATTAAGTAATATATGAATATAAATATTAAGAAAATATGATAAATCAAATTATAAATTAACATAAATTGATCTTATAATATATTTATTAAGATATAAAATAAATATTAAAATACTAAATAATAAAAATGCATGAATACAAATATTTATTATTTGTTATCCGACCTTTATTCGGTCAAAAAATGCAAATTTTTAGGTTAAAAATTAAAAATACAAAAAAACTTTAAAAAAAAGGAAAATAGCCGGTTCAAACCGTTTCTCATCACTGGTTCTTGCCTGGTTTTTACCGATTCTGGGCCGGTTTAACCAGTTCTCTCCGGTTCTTGGATCTGTCAGTTTACTAGATTGTATGGACCGGACACCTGACCAGTTCCCGATTCAACCGGTTAAACAAGCCGGTCCGGTTTTCTAAACAATGGTTGCTAGCATTTCTCTTTATTAAATCATTAATTCTATGCCTTTAAGTCCCGGAAAAGCCAACTTGCAAGACATTGAAAGCACGTGTTCGAACCTGCAATGCTTTACTTCCTCTCTTCTGGCCCGACCATATCCACTAAGGACAAAAAAAAAAAAGTGTTTGGCGGTTTTGACCATTATGACTTGTTAATTTCATGGTGGCAAGAAGAAGCAGGGGCATTTGATTAACATTTTAGGGCATAATAGTAATTCAATAAGAAGAGTACGGTTACAATTACAATTACAACTACAATACAAGAAGTGTGTCTTCGGGTTCTGGCAAGATGGGGAGGGAAGACACAAGTTACAATGGATTTTGAAATTTGATTCTCAGCTTCACAAATCATTAATCAAGCATCACCACATCTTGGTAATTTCGATTTCCCCAATTCAATTCTCTGCTTGCTTTTTTTTTTTCCTCCTGAATTTCGATTTTGATTTTGCTCGCTGATTCTACTTTACTCTCTCCAGTTCAATCTTCTCCGCCGTTTATTCGTTGTAGAAATCTGGTTTTTGGGCAATCAACATGTTTTAAAGTTCTGGGTATGTATCAAGATTGCATCTTAAGTTGTCTCTGTGTGTGTGTGTTTTTTTTTTTTTTTTTTTGCATTCATCGTGTTCTGCGTTTTCTTTAATTATTTTTCCGTGCTACTTTTCACCTTTGAGTTTCATTGAAATTTATGTTTATGGAGATTTATGCTTCTTTTTTTTTTCTTTTTGGGAAAACAGATACGGCTCCAATTCCTCATGTTTCGGTATGTGCTTATTATTTAAGGTAGAAAAGGAAAAAGGGAAGTGAACTTGGAATGGGATGGATAGGATTTTACTTCCACATTAGTACAATGTATAACTATTCACTCATTTTCAGCTCAATTCCTCACTTTAGGGGAGAGGCGAAAATTTGACTTTTGCAAATAGAAGTTTTGGGAGCATATTAGTGTACCATATGATGAATTTGACTTTGCATCATCTAGTACTTTTGGTAAAGATTATTGGCATTGGATTTGGTCTAGCAAAATAAAGCATAGAAGTGCAAGTCAAGAAGTGATAAGTACAAAAACTAAGGTTTTTAATTAAAATTAACTACATACCATTAATATCTTCTCTCCTTTTGATATATTCTTAACTTCAATATTGTCTAATTTATAAAGTAATGACGTGAATTTTTGTAAGTTGCTTCAGTGTCATCTATTTTCAGATGCATAACGTCTGTACTATCAATATTTACAGTTGAATATTTTGCTTTGGGTTTCTTTTGCATACTTTCCCTTCCCCGGTGCTTCTTTTTCTATCATATTGAAATGCGGGATGTTTTAGCGAGCTGTTGCACTGGTTTGGAGTTTTAAACTGTTGAGTGATCAATAATTCTATCAGGGTAGTAAATTGTCTGCAATCATGTTTGATATTCTATTCCATTATTTCATTTTCCATTCAAAGTATGACTGTTTGTGCCAAGATTGTTTTCTATATAATATTTGCTTGGCTTTTGCCTGCAGCAATGATGGAAGCAGACCGTGGAAGTAATTGTTCCAAAATGGAGAAGATGAGACATCTTCCAGTTCCCCCTGGTTTTGCATCCCTTACCTCTTTTTCTTTAAAAAGGGGCGAAAAGGTTAAGGAAACCAATAATTCTACAACCTTGCCAACTGCGTCTGAACAAGAGCCAATCCCCACAGAGACTAATCCTGAGATGAATGACATTGCTGCATATAACCAGATATATACACATCGGCCATGGATATTGTTGGACCAGAGCAATCACATACCTGAGAAATCTCACACAGAGCATCTTCCTATGGTTAAACATCCAATTCTTTTTTGTAAATGATTATTATTAATAAGTTTGAACTAGAAAGTAATAGTCACAATGTGCAGAAATGGCTTTGCTGCACCACAAGTTCGGTGCATTCATATTTTATTCCCCGAATATGAGTCTGAAATGAGATGCATGAACTAAAGTATGGGAAAACAAATAAATTGTAATGATCTTGGTCATTTGAAAAATCGGTTGCTGTTTGTATTATATTGAGTAATAATTTTCAACAATGACCGAGACACCTTATTGAATGATTTGTCCTCCTCAGGTGGTGGGAAAACTATAACAATTGAAATGGAATTTTTTGATTTTATCTCCTTTTTCCGGTTCTGCATTGTTACTAGGATTCTGATTTACATACAAATAGTGTATTTAAACTGCATATGTCTTTGTGTGATGTGCCTGGACTACTCAGATATTTGTTCAGGAATTAAGTGTGAATTAGGCAATATCTGATTCTATACTGGTAGAATACACAGTACACGCATGCACACACACATGTAAATACAATAATGATTTACGCTTTAGGTAACTTAGCAAATTTTCTTGTGATTTTGTGTGGAACAATCTCATGGCTGTTAGAGTACATGCTCGATGATGTTTGACAGATTAAAGTCAGTTTTATAATAAACTGTGATAGTGTTGTCAGGTGACAGCTCAGCTGTAACAGGCTAACAGCTGCTATGACTCTATTCTAACTGAACCAGCTATCTGTTAAAAAGTTAGTTGGGAACAGTTAAAGATAACTGCATTTAGGTTATACTATAAATGTAAGAAATCTGTTCAGAGTTAAGCAGAATTAAGAATCCAAATTCAGTGAATACTCAAAATCCTTTTCATCTACTTTCCTACATTTTCTTTCAGTTTTCTCATTTTCTCAGAACATTCAAACACTATTAATGACTGGTTTGTTTTAAAGTATAAAGGCGAAATTAATTGTATGGGTTGAAACTTTTTTCCCAGGACCCCCCTTTAAATTCTTCTCGTCCAAAAGGGACCATACGTGGATGTCCAAACTGCAGTAATTGTATGAAGGTAGGCACACCTTTCACTTTAATGTTCCACATTGTTATAGACATGACTATGTCTCCCATATATTTGTATGTTTGTTTGTGTATTTATCAAAGTCTTGAGCCAGGTAACAGCAAGGTGGCATCCTGAGGATGCAAGAAGAGAAGTTCTGGAAGAAGCTCCTATTTTCCACCCAACAGATGAGGTACCTACCACTTAAACATAATAGTATGTGTTCACTCTTGTGTTTCCATGTGTGTCTCTTGATTTGTGTCATCAAATATGGATTCATATGCTTTTTGAGTTTATGGAATATGGCTGAGTATTATGAACTCAAAGACACACTTAGATAATGTTGATTCATATGGTTGTATACATTATGAAGGAATTCCAAGACACACTTAAATATATTGCAAGCATACGTTCCAGAGCAGAACCTTATGGAATTTGTCGTATTGTCCCTCCTACTTGCTGGAAACCGCCATGTTTTCTTGAGAAAAAGTATGTATGGGAAAACTCCAAATTTGTTGCTCAAGTTCAGCGAATTGATGGGCACCAAGTTCCAAATGCACCAGAAATTATGGTTAGTTCTCATGATAATGCAGAGGCCAAGAGAAGAAGAGGCCTGAAAGTAGCTGTGGACTCCCATCTTTGTAATAAAAGCACATGCCCCCCAAATAACCAGAATATTAAAGACCGTGACTGTGAGCCTGAACGTGGTCCTAAATTCAGTCTCAAAATGTTTAAGAAATTTGCAGATGAATTCAAGATCCAATACTTCAATTACCAGGATAAGAATAAGATTATAGGTTCTGATATAAATTTAGCTATACGTCAACAGAAGTGGCAGCCATCTGTTGAGAATATTGAGGGTGAATATGGACGTATTGCTCAAAATCCTACTGAAGAAATTGAGGTACATTAAATAAAATGAAACATGTAATGCCTTCTATATCTTTAGTCCTTGATACATTATGCAAATTTTAATTATGTAATTATGTCACATTGTTCTAGGTGCTCTGTGGTGACACTTTGGAGGTGGGAGATTTTAGTAGTGGATTTCCAACAGTTTCTGATCCTCTGGACGCATACACTTACCCTGAATATTTGAAATCTGGATGGAACTTAAATAATATACATTCACTCCCAGGCTCTCTTCTCTCTTTTGAAAGGTCTGAAGCTGCACGAAATTTTGCCCCTCGGATACACGTGGGAATGTGCTTTTCTCCACTGAACTGGGTAATGTCATTGATTTATTGCATTATACTTGCATGCAAATCGCAACTTTGTTTTCAACATGACATCTCTCTAATTTCCTAATTTTTTTCTGGGGGGAAACTTCCAGATTAATTTTAAAATGTAATTAATGAATCTCCTGTATACTTTCCTTTGTAATCATTTGACAATACAGAAAGTGGAAGAGCACCAATTGTACTCATTATTTTACATGCATTTGGGTGAACCGAGAGTGTGGTATAGTGTCCCTGGAAGATTTCTTGTTAACTTCGAAACAACTTGGAAGAAGTATCTCCGAGATATGTGTGCAGGACAGCCTGATAGGCATGATAATCTGGTAAGAATATGATTGCTTCTCGTTATGAAGAATTCTTTTTCATTGAAAGGTGACGATGATGTATGCTGCACACCCTTTTATTTCTCGTATTTATGATAAATTAAGCCTTTCGATATGACACTCTGCATTTTTTTTGTTGACAGATATCATGTCATTTGTTAGATGCATTCTGACTCTATTGGATTATTTAACTACGTATTTCATCCATTCCGTCATTATGTCCCAACTATTACCCTTTTTTGAAAGTGTTTCTCCTTCATGGATGTTTTAATGCCATAACTTCCTATCATTATATGTTATGTAGTGAATTTGGATTTCAAAAGTTTCATTAGTCATACAAACTGCTTTATGTTTAATATTTTTCTTCATATCTTCTATAAGTAGCTGATTCCAAAATTGGAAGAAAGGATAATTGTATATTCTTTTGTTTCATCAACTGAAATTCAATTGGCAAATGGGCACTCAGGAAAAAAAAAGCATAGGTTTATCTCAGGACTTCTATTTGTGCTTGCTTAAGCATATTTAGCTCAACCTGATTTCTCAGTACTAAAGGAATATTTGGAAGAGCTTATTTGCGCTTATCTCTTGATATAAGCATTTCTACAAGTGTATGGAAAAGCTTATAAAAATGGTTTATGATATGTTCACAAGTTGTTTTCATAAGCTCCAAGATAGCTTAACGAAACAACTTATTCAAAGCTTTCCCCCATCCCCTCTTTGATTCCCATCCGTTCTCAGATTCTATTTTATATTAAAAACAAATGTTTGTGAACACAAATTATTTTTCAACATGTATATCCAAATGAAAATAGTCTATTGAATTTCAGCATTTATGACATAAGGTTTCATATGATAAGCGCTTACTAAATAAGCACATAATTAAAATGTTTGCCCAAATGCCTTCTATTTCTTGTGTCGCGGTTTTTTTCCCTTTGCAAATGTAAACGGCACCTTCTGCTCAATGTTGGACTCCAGTAAACCAACCTTCCAACTAATGCTATGGTCATTCACGATACCTGCTTCAAAATAAAGCTTAAATTACTCTACACCATCTGCCAATATTCTTTCTTTGGTTGAATTCTTTGGCTCTGTTGTTGTAGTGTTTAAAATTGTATCCATCATTATCCAGTAGAGATTAGAAGTAGAAAATGTTATTCTTCAACTCTTTCAATTCTATGCATGGGTAACTCCCTGTCAAATGAAATATAAGGTCTATATTGTTTAGAAACAAACACGGGTAATACTATTTATTGATATGTGAAATATTGATGTCTTAGTGTGAATATTTGGTACAGGTTATGCAGTTATCCTGCTCGATATTGATGGCAGAGGGTATACCAGTATATCGCTGTGTTCAGTATCCTCGCGAGTTTGTTCTTGTCTTCCCTGGAGCATATCATTCTGGATTTGATTGTGGTTTCAACTGTTCTGAAGCAGTAAGTTTTGCTCCTCTTGAGTGGCTGCTTCATGGACAGAATGTTGTAGAGCTATATTGCGAACGGAAGAGAAAGACATTAATTTCGTACGATAAGTTGTTGCTGGGAGCAGCAAGGGAAGCTGTGAGGGCCAGATGGGAAATTAATATATGTATGAAGAGCACGCCAGACAACATAACATGTAGAGATGCCTATCAAAGAAATGGGATCTTAGTAAAAGCTTTGAGCGTAAGTCCTTCAGCCCTAAATCCTGGATTCAATGAGATTGTTTATTAGTAGACTTCAAATCCTCTTATTCATTGACTTGTATTCAATCATTCATCTTGGGAAAATGAAAATGAAGAAACAGAGGCACAAATTTTTCGCTTTTATGATAATAAAAGAAAGTTCTTAAGGCCTTCTCTCCGCCCTCCGCTTCTTCCATGTTCTTTTTTGTGTTCTGATGTGGCTGCTTAGTCCGCTTCTTTCATGTCGGATATTCAATCTAATTATATTTGTTTCCTATGTGTAGTCTCGCATCAGGAGTGAAAGTTCGAAGAGGAAATTTCTTTGCACTTCTTTGAAATCACAGAAAATGGATGGGGATTTTGATGCTTGTAGAAGGGAATGTAGCGCATGTCTGTGCGATTTATACTTGTCTGCGGTTAGTTGTTTGTGTTCAGATGACAAGTTTGCGTGCCTTGATCATGCAAAACAGCTTTGTTCTTGCCCTTGGAGTGGCAAAATTCTCATCTACCGTTATGAAATCAGTGAACTGGATGTTCTTCATCAAGCTTTGGATGGAAAACTAAGTGCAGTCTATAAATGGGCCAAAGAGGATCTTGGATTAACTGTGCACTCTGTTGCCTCCAAGAGATCAAGAGATTCGAGACAAACCCCAGAAAATGTAAATTATTCAGAAAACTTGATGAAAGAACCCATATCCCCGTCAGTACGCGATGCATACTTAAAGTGGAAACACCGAAAATTGCAGGCAACATCAAATGCATCAGAAGGGAAACAAAATGAAGTGGCCTCCCAAGTCAAGGGGACTTCTAGTGGCACTCAAAGTATTTCTCATGGCATCCATTCAGAAAAGAAGACAACTTTACTACATTCAGCAAAATCAAATGAGATCAAAGCTAAGCGTGGTTCTGCTGCAACAAGCATTAGTGGAGAAAGTAATTCTGCTGGCACCAACACTACAGTTGGGGAGAAGTTCACAATTTCAAAGAAAGTAGGAGGCCCAAAAGTTTCTACAGTTTCTTCAACTCCAAGCTCGCGTTTCTTGTCTTTACTACAAGAAAACATGTTATTTGAAGTTTCATCTGATAGTACGAGCTCATCTTCGTCTTCAGAATCTGATCAGGCATAAAAAAGTTGATCCGGAAAGTAAGTTGTTATCTGTGCAGGATAATCGATTTTTCATGCAAAGAGTAGCACTGAATATTTGCATGAAACATTCATCTAGAATTCCAGATAACTGTAGTGCTGTATAATCACAAAGGTTGGCAGTTAACCTAACATTATTCAAGAATTTATAAGAACCAACACTTCTGTCAGAAGCAAACAGAGCCGTTTGTTCATTTTGTATCTGGAGCTGTTCATCATTGTTGTTGTCTCTCCCTCTCCTCTCCTGCCACATTTTGGTGTATCTGCTTGTTTGCTGCAGTGCACACAGGAAGTTTGCTTCCTCCATTAGAATGCAGCAGTGGTTGAATAACTTTAAATTGCTAAAATAGTAAAATATGTTCTCTCTTTTTTCTTGTGACAAATTATACATTCTATGTCTCCATAGGTGCAAGTCCTTTGTGTCTGCGTGGGTGTGTTTTTCATGTTTTATTTTTCTCAAGAAAAGAATCTATTTGTTATTCTATTCATACTATAATAAACAAAAAGGCCAAAGCATGAATTATGTATATGTAGTGAAGCTACATTGAGTTTTTAAAATCAACCATTAAAGCTCATTTTTCAAGTACTTTTGATACTTCGAAATTCAACTTAAATTCATGAAGATTTTCAAATATACATGGAATAATAATCATCAGTTTTATAATTGTTTAGTGCCATGCTTTTATGTTTACCTTTTCTGTAGTTTTGGTCTCCCTATTTTCAGCAATATGTAATTTTGGTTCCCCAATTTTTAATTTCGCAATTTTGGTTCACTAATTTTTAAAATTTCTGAAATTGAGTCCCTATACTAAAATTGGGTCAAAAATTTGCTGATGTGGCAAGTGGGATATTGATGTGGCATTTAACTGGACTGTCTAGGTGGCATTTTTGTTACATTTAGTTGCCATGTCATTAAAAACGAATTAAAATAACAAAATAAATCAGTTAATCCATTTAAAATAAAAATATTTAATCATTTAATTTAACTAAATCCAAGATCTGAGAAAATCAGAAAATTAATTACAAATCACTATTTTACAAATCATTAATTATAAACTTTAATAAATTAAATAAATTACAAACAAATCAGAAAATCAAACAAATCATTATCAAAAGAAAAAAATCAAACAAAGCTGCAGCAACCAAGCTTCTTTTTCTTCACACCGATTCTTCACACCTTCAGCTTCATCTTCACACCTTCATCTTCGGCTTCAACAACAACAACAACAACATCTTCAACAACAACATGAACCCTAAATCTGGAAAAATCTTCATCTCTTCCTCTTACTCCTCAACCCAACCTGGAACCCTAACCAACAATGAGACCTAAATCTTGAACCTGGAAACCCAACGATGAGCCCCAACCAACCTGGAACCCCAACCAATCTTCATCTGGAAAAACAACATATGAACCCTAAATCTGAAACCCAACCTCAACCCCAACCAACGATGATCAACATCATCAACAACACTAAAATTAACAACAACAGGGAACAACAAATTCTGGAAAAATCAAATTCAACAAATTCTGAAAAAATCAACAAATTAACAATAACACCAACACATCTTCTTCTCCATCGTTCTTCTGCTTCTTCGGCAACAGTAAATAAATCACCACCCCATCGTTCAATCACCACAACCCCCATCATTCAGCCACAACAACCACCATCGTTCAGCCACAACAACCATCAGCACCACCCCATCCTTCCTCTCATCTTCATCCCTAAACATGATTTGAGAACCAGAAGAAGAAACGAAAGAACCTACAGAAGAACCAGAAATGAAAGCTGAAGAAGAAGAGAAGAGAAGAAACCCTCGTTCTCACTCTCACCCAGAATCTCACCCAGAAACCAGAAACCCTCGTTCTCACTCACACCCATAACCCAGAAACCCTCGATTCTTCTTCGATCTTCTTCGATTCTTCATAAACCCAGAACCAGTGGTTGTGTGAGGTTAAGGTTTTTGGAAAGGAGAGCGAGAGTGACTGTGAGGGTCGAGAGTGACTGTGTGCGAGAAAGCGAGAAGAAAGGGTCGAGGGAGTCAGAGGAAGAAGAAAGGGTCGAGAGAGGTAAGGGTCACAGATCGAGAGCGAGACAAATCTGGGTGACTGTGTGAGGTTGTTGTTGGCTTCGCTGTTCGATGTTGCCGTGCGAGGTCTCGGTTGAAGGCGCCGGTGCGGCGGAGGCGAAGGACGACGTAGAGGTCAGCGGCAAGCGTCGTTGCTGCAGAGAATGTGAGAAGGGAGAGCAACGAAGGTGATTAGGGATTTTAGATTTAGGGTTTTCAATTTTTACAAAACCTTATTTTATTATTTTAGATTTTTCAGAAATTAAAATAAATGTATTTTTGTTGTTTTAATTACTAAATGCTGACTTAGTGAGTTGATGTGGCAAGTGTGCAATGTCATGAAGCCAATTCATTTGCCACATCAGTTATTTACTTGCCACATCACCTAATTTCTGTCTCAATTTAAGTGTTGGTTTCAATTTCAGAATTTTTAAAAGTTAGGGGACCAAAATTGTAAAATTAAAAATTTGGAGACTAAAATTACGGATTGCTGAAAATAGGGAGACCAAAACTGCAGAAAAACCATTATGTTTTCTAGTTTTTCTTTGAATATAGTCACTCTGAAGGACAAAAATCCTCACACTCAGAGTAGTGTAGTAGCACTGTTATTAATCTTTTGTTTCTCTGAATTTTTCTTTCCAAATCAACAGTCTAAGGAGATACTTTTGCGTTGATTAAACTAATCAAATATAAGGTCTATCCTGACCTGGTGAGTCCTGGTACCAAATTCACCTAAATTTTTGAAATAAAAAATTGCCATATTTTATTCAATAATTACATGAATTCTTATACTGCAAATTATTTTACATTTTAAATGAGAGCGAAAAAATTTGTTTATTGATTTGGTTTGGTTTACAGAACTTGTATCAATTACTCGTTTTCTTAAAATCTCGAATACTCAGTTGAAGGAATTTTTTTTTTTCCCTGTTATTGAAGGAAAATATAGTGGACTAATGACATATGCCGTGTCTTACCTATGGCGGTTGCATTTTATATTTGAAGGTTGTGGCTTTGGATTGGAGCCTATGTACCAAATAGTCACCTTTATCAACAAATTCAGCGATAGTGGGATCGAATTGCTAAATCTAAGTCTAGCCGCTTAGTGATCATCAATGTTGCTGAAATTTTAAGTTTTTAGCAGGCTTTGTGTTTTTAATGTTCTGTTTCCCTTGCTTTTTTGGGGTTGTTATTTATATTGGTACCTTAGCACACCTTGTGCTTAAACGTTAGACATCATTTCATTCTCCATAAAATCATTTTGCCTATAAAAAAAGGTGTACTCCAAGACATGCTTTTAATTTGTCTTTACATTATTAATTGGAAACATTGATCAAAATATCATGTAATATAATCATGAATCTGTTGCGCTCATGACTGTTATATTGTATCTTGGAGCAGCCTGTATTGACAAAAAATTGTAAATTTGTAAATATATCAATAGGTACCTTTTTTTATGTGCCCATGGCTTTGGTTGATGGCTCCGTAAAAACTGATATAGATTTTCAACAGAAAGGTATGGTTAGTTACTTTCTTGTGGTGTTTATTCTTGCTTCTATTAATTATTTGGTTGAGGCAAATTCATCTATCAAGTAATTGTGGAAACTGATATAATTTATTTCTTGGTGTGCCAAAGCTGCATTTGATGCATAGGCTTGAACTCAAAAGATTTGTTGGAGTCAAAACCAACGCGAAGCAATAGTGAAGCATTATTTGTTGCCAAACTGTTGTATTGTTCAAAGAATGATGTACTATTGCAGAGTTTAGGTGCTACTAAACTGCAGCTGGAATTTTCAACAAAACTCCATGAAGAGCTAGAAATAGAATTCAAAGGAGATGTTAAAATTCTGGTTAAAGATGTCAAATCTTCCCAGTGATCCCAAAAAGATTTGAAGAAGCATCTAAGTGAGTCAATAAAGGCCAAGTCAAATATGCATCAGAGGAACATGAAGATAGTTTCACATTGCAGAGTCAGATAAAGACTAAATCAAATATGCATCAGAGGAATTCAGAGATAGTTTCACATTGCAGAGTTCAAAGAAGCTGTTATCTTAGTCCATAGGCAGTATAGCCTGAAGGGTTTTAGGAGTAGTTTCACATTGCTATTGTATATATATTCGCAAGAACTTCTGTGCATGCCATGCATAAGTTGTCATTGTATTCCCGAATTTTGTAATATTATAATGTTAAATGTATTGAAAAATGGATTTGTCCCCTTCAAATTTCAATATGATTATTAATCATCTTTCTAACATCAACAACATCAAAGCATTACGAATAAAAATATTTAAATAATAACAAAAATATAGTCAAATACTTGCAAAAACAATCGTCTTCTTTCAACAAATAGCAAATAACTTTAACTCATGTCCCAAAGTAGTGGTTGATCCATGTCTTTATGATGGTGGTTGATCACTCATATGGTGTTGTGCCTACAAAAAGAACACATGGGCAAAAGATTGGTGATTTCATATTAAAATTTGACCATATTTCAATGTAATAAAGAACCAATACTGTAAAAGTTGAGAATAGGTAACATTATGGTTTATGATTTGAGGATAATATGAAACCTGCAAAACAAATATATTACATCAGTTGTTTCCTTAATATAATGCTCAAATAAAAGCAGAGAACACTAAGTTCTATATTTTTACGATTTACATCATCAAGGTGTTCTTGATTTGAATTGAAGGGAGCTGATTTGTCTGAGTACCATATCCATTCTTCCAAAAGTAACTATGCTCATGCTATAAATATATACATACAGAACATGGATAATTAGTATGAAATAGTATATAAGTTATTTAAAATTAAAGTATCAATCATTTTTAGTTAAACAAAAAATGAAAATCAAAGTAATAATTTTTATTTACTTGAATGCTCTCCTGTGTGGCAATTCCATCAATCATTTGAGGTCTATAAAACTCTTCCTTTTCATTTTCTTGAACTCTAGATGTACAATCCTGCATCAAAGATCTAAAATTAGACATATTGCTATTGTGTTTAACTAGATAAAATATATTTGCAAATTTCAAGATCACCTCTTCACGACTTGATCATTTTTATTTTCTTATTTGTTTTTTTGAGTTTTCTTTCTTGCAAGCTTCTTCTTCACAATTTGATCAACTTTAGAAGACATCATTTTTGAAGGAGGATGCCCTTTTCTTCGAGTCACTATAGGATCAATAATTCTAGTCACATGGTTTTGAATTGAACCATGTTCTTCTGTAATCTTGCAGGATGTTTCTTTACAAGGGAACTCAATTTTCAAGTCATTGATCCAATTCATCATTTTCAGTAAATCATCTTTAGAATTTATCCTTGTAGAAGCAACTTCATAAAAGGCATCACAAGCTTTATTAACATGTTGCAATTCGACATTTCGGTAGAAGGATCAAAACCACATTTAATTAGTGTATATCTCCGTGTAACATCCTTCCTCCACCGTGACAAAAATATAATAAGGTGGCTTGAATTTGTTTTACCGGTGAGCTTCAATACACAAAGGATGTGTCTACATAAAATTCCTTTAAACTCAAATAAGCAACACGTACATTGCAATTTGAAGTCTTTTTCATTGAAGAACACCTTAAACATGATGTCTTTAGTTTTCTCATATACTTTCTTACTTTCGGTAATAGAAAATATTGAATTAGAGCCCTCCAATCTCTCAAAGCAAGTATTACAATACATCATAGAAGCAACCTCTACTTGAAATTCTTTGAATTTTGCAATGGTAAATGCTTTTCGAAATTGGGACTCAAAGCCAAAATGACTTACACAAGCAATTATGGTATTAAATGAACCAAAATCAGCCATGCTTTCGATTTCAATTTTATATCTCAAAGCATTGTCATACTGTTCAACAAGAACTTCTGTGCATGTCATGCATAAGTTATCTTAGTCCATAAGCAGTATAGCCTGAAGGGTTTTAGGAGTAGTTTCACATTGCTATTGTATATATATTCGCAAGAACTTCTGTGCATGCCATGCATAAGTTGTCATTGTATTCCCGAATTTTGTAATATTATAATGTTAAATGTATTGAAAAATGGATTTGTCCCCTTCAAATTTCAATATGATTATTAATCATCTTTCTAACATCAACAACATCAAAGCATTACGAATAAAAATATTTAAATAATAACAAAAATATAGTCAAATAGTTGCAAAAACAATCGTCTTCTTTCAACAAATAGCAAATAACTTTAACTCATGTCCCAAAGTAGTGGTTGATCCATGTCTTTATGATGGTGGTTGATCACTCATATGGTGTTGTGCCTACAAAAAGAACACATGGGCAAAAAGATTGGTGATTTCATATTAAAATTTGACCATATTTCAACAGAATAAAGAACCAATACCTGTAAAAGTTCAGAATAGGTAACATTATGGTTTATGATTTGAGGATAATATGAAACCTGCAAAACAAATATATTACATCAGTTGTTTCCTTAATATAATGCTCAAATAAAAACAGAGAACACTAAGTTCTATATTTTTACCTGATTTACATCATCAAGGTGTTCTTGATTTGAATTGAAGGGAGCTGATTTGTCTACAGTACCATATCCATTCTTCCAAAAGTAACTATGCTCATGCTATAAATATATACATACAGAACATGGATAATTAGTATGAAATAGTATATAAGTTATTTAAAATTAAAGTATCAATCATTTTTAGTTAAACAAAAAATGAAAATCAAAGTAATAATTTTTTATTTACTTGAATGCTCTCCTGTGTGGCAATTCCATCAATCATTTGAGGTCTATAAAACTCTTCCTTTTCATTTTCTTGAACTCTAGATGTACAATCCTGCATCAAAGATCTAAAATTAGACATATTGCTATTGTGTTTAACTAGATAAAATATATTTGCAAATTTCAAGATCACCTCTTCACGACTTCGATCATTTTTATTTTCTTGACTGTTCTTTTGAGTTTTCTTTCTTGCAAGCTTCTTCTTCACAATTTGATCAACTTTAGAAGACATCATTTTTGAAGGAGGATGCCCTTTTCTTCGAGTCACTATAGGATCAATAATTCTAGTCACATGGTTTTGAATTGAACCATGTTCTTCGTAATCTTGCAGGATGTTTCTTTACAAGGGAACTCAATTTTCAAGTCATTGATCCAATTCATCATTTTCAGTAAATCATCTTTAGAATTTATCCTTGTAGAAGCAACTTCATAAAAGGCATCACAAGCTTTATTAACATGTTGCAATTCGACATTTCCAAAGAAGGATCAAAACCACATTTAATTAGTGTATATCTCAGTGTAACATCCTTCCTCCACCGTGACAAAAATATAATAAGGTGGCACTGAATTTGTTTTACCAAAGTGAGCTTCAATACACAAAGGATGTGTCTACATAAAATTCCTTTAAACTCAAATAAGCAACACGTACATTGCAATTTGAAGTCTTTTTCATTGAAGAACACCTTAAACATGATGTCTTTAGTTTTCTCATATACTTTCTTACTTTCGGTAATAGAAAATATTGAATTAGAGCCCTCCAATCTCTCAAAGCAAGTATTACAATACATCATAGAAGCAACCTCTACTTGAAATTCTTTGAATTTTGCAATGGTAAATGCTTTTCGAAATTGGGACTCAAAGCCAAAATGACTTACACAAGCAATTATGGTATTAAATGAACCAAAATCAGCCATGCTTTCGATTTCAATTTTATATCTCAAAGCATTGTCATACTGTTCAACAAGAACTTATGTGCATGCCATGCATAAGTTATCTTAGTCCATAAGCGATAGCCTGAAGGGTTTTAGGAGTAGTTTCACATTGCTATTGTATATATATTCGCAAGAACTTGTGCATGCCATGCATAAGTTGTCATTGTATTCCCGAATTTTGTAATATTATAATGTTAAATGTATTGAAAAATGGATTTGTCCCTTCAAATTTCAATATGATTATTAATCATCTTTCTAACATCAACAACATCAAAACTGCTCAATAAAAATATTTAAATAATAACAAAAATATAGTCAAATAGTTGCAAAAACAATCGTCTTCTTTCAACAAATAGCAAATAACTTTAACTCATGTCCCAAAGTAGTGGTTGATCCATGTCTTTATGATGGTGGTTGATCACTCATATGGTGTTGTGCCTACAAAAAGAACACATCGGCAAAAAGATTGGTGATTTCATATTAAAATTTGACCATATTTCAACAGAATAAAGAACCAATACCTGTAAAAGTTCAGAATAGGTAACATTATGGTTTATGATTTGAGGATAATATGAAACCTGCAAAACAAATATATTACATCAGTTGTTTCCTTAATATAATGCTCAAATAAAAACAGAGAACACTAAGTTCTATATTTTTACCTGATTTACATCATCAAGGTGTTCTTGATTTGAATTGAAGGGAGCCGATTTGTCTGATACCA
This sequence comes from Calophaca sinica, assembly GCA_037113605.1. Lineage (NCBI taxonomy): Eukaryota > Viridiplantae > Streptophyta > Magnoliopsida > Fabales > Fabaceae > Calophaca > Calophaca sinica. The sequence continues at coordinate 22,622,027 of CM073733.1, forward strand.
TATCCATTCTTCCAAAAGTAACTCATGCTCATGCTATAAATATATACATACAGAACATGGATAATTAGTATGAAATAGTATATAAGTTATTTAAAATTAAAGTATCAATCATTTTTAGTTAAACAAAAAATGAAAATCAAAGTAATAATTTTTTATTTACTTGAATGCTCTCCTGTGTGGCAATTCCATCAATCATTTGAGGTCTATAAAACTCTTCCTTTTCATTTTCTTGAACTCTAGATGTACAATCCTGCATCAAAGATCTAAAATTAGACATATTGCTATTGTGTTTAACTAGATAAAATATATTTGCAAATTTCAAGATCACCTCTTCACGACTTCGATCATTTTTATTTTCTTGACTGTTCTTTTGAGTTTTCTTTCTTGCAAGCTTCTTCTTCACAATTTGATCAACTTTAGAAGACATCATTTTTGAAGGAGGATGCCCTTTTCTTCGAGTCACTATAGGATCAATAATTCTAGTCACATGGTTTTGAATTGAACCATGTTCTTCTCAGAATCTTGCAGGATGTTTCTTTACAAGGGAACTCAATTTTCAAGTCATTGATCCAATTCATCATTTTCAATAAATCATCTTTAGAATTTATCCTTGTAGAAGCAACTTCATAAAAGGCATCACAAGCTTTATTAACATGTTGCAATTCGACATTTCCAGCCGAAGGATCAAAACCACATTTAATTAGTGTATATCTCCGTGTAACATCCTTCCTCCACCGTGACAAAAATATAATAAGGTGGCACTGAATTTGTTTTACCAGTGAGCTTCAATACACAAAGGATGTGTCTACATAAAATTCCTTTAAACTCAAATAAGCAACACGTACATTGCAATTTGAAGTCTTTTTCATTGAAGAACACCTTAAACATGATGTCTTTAGTTTTCTCATATACTTTCTTACTTTCGGTAATAGAAAATATTGAATTAGAGCCCTCCAATCTCTCAAAGCAAGTATTACAATACATCATAGAAGCAACCTCTACTTGAAATTCTTTGAATTTTGCAATGGTAAATGCTTTTCGAAATTGGGACTCAAAGCCAAAATGACTTACACAAGCAATTATGGTATTAAATGAACCAAAATCAGCCATGCTTTCGATTTCAATTTTATATCTCAAAGCATTGTCATACTGTTCAACAAGAACTTATGTGCATGCCATGCATAAGTTATCTTAGTCCATAAGCAGTATAGCCTGAAGGGTTTTAGGAGTAGTTTCACATTGCTATTGTATATATATTCGTAAGAACTTCTGTGCATGCCATGCATAAGTTGTCATTGTATTCCCGAATTTTGTAATATTATAATGTTAAATGTATTGAAAAATGGATTTGTCCCCTTCAAATTTCAATATGATTATTAATCATCTTTCTAACATCAACAACATCAAAACTGTTCTGAATAAAAATATTTAAATAATAACAAAAATATAGTCAAATAGTTGCAAAAACAATCGTCTTCTTTCAACAAATAGCAAATAACTTTAACTCATGTCCCAAAGTAGTGGTTGATCCATGTCTTTATGATGGTGGTTGATCACTCATATGGTGTTGTGCCTACAAAAAGAACACATGGGCAAAAAGATTGGTGATTTCATATTAAAATTTGACCATATTTCAATGTAATAAAGAACCAATACTGTAAAAGTTGAGAATAGGTAACATTATGGTTTATGATTTGAGGATAATATGAAACCCGCAAAACAAATATATTACATCAGTTGTTTCCTTAATATAATGCTCAAATAAAAACAGAGAACACTAAGTTCTATATTTTTACGATTTACATCATCAAGGTGTTCTTGATTTGAATTGAAGGGAGCCGATTTGTCTACGTACCATATCCATTCTTCCAAAAGTAACTCATGCTCATGCTATAAATATATACATACGTAACATGGATAATTAGTATGAAATAGTATATAAGTTATTTAAAATTAAAGTATCAATCATTTTTAGTTAAACAAAAATGAAAATCAAAGTAATAATTTTTATTTACTTGAATGCTCTCCTGTGTGGCAATTCCATCAATCATTTGAGGTCTATAAAACTCTTCCTTTTCATTTTCTTGAACTCTAGATGTACAATCCTGCATCAAAGATCTAAAATTAGACATATTGCTATTGTGTTTAACTAGATAAAATATATTTGCAAATTTCAAGATCACCTCTTCACGACTTCGATCATTTTTATTTTCTTGACTGTTCTTTTGAGTTTTCTTTCTTGCAAGCTTCTTCTTCACAATTTGATCAACTTTAGAAGACATCATTTTTGAAGGAGGATGCCCTTTTCTTCGAGTCACTATAGGATCAATAATTCTAGTCACATGGTTTTGAATTGAACCATGTTCTTCTGTAATCTTGCAGGATGTTTCTTTACAAGGGAACTCAATTTTCAAGTCATTGATCCAATTCATCATTTTCAGTAAATCATCTTTAGAATTTATCCTTGTAGAAGCAACTTCATAAAAGGCATCACAAGCTTTATTAACATGTTGCAATTCGACATTTCCAGCCGAAGGATCAAAACCACATTTAATTAGTGTATATCTCCGTGTAACATCCTTCCTCCACCGTGACAAAAATATAATAAGGTGGCACTGAATTTGTTTTACCAGTGAGCTTCAATACACAAAGGATGTGTCTACATAAAATTCCTTTAAACTCAAATAAGCAACACGTACATTGCAATTTGAAGTCTTTTTCATTGAAGAACACCTTAAACATGATGTCTTTAGTTTTCTCATATACTTTCTTACTTTCGGTAATAGAAAATATTGAATTAGAGCCCTCCAATCTCTCAAAGCAAGTATTACAATACATCATAGAAGCAACCTCTACTTGAAATTCTTTGAATTTTGCAATGGTAAATGCTTTTCGAAATTGGGACTCAAAGCCAAAATGACTTACACAAGCAATTATGGTATTAAATGAACCAAAATCAGCCATGCTTTCGATTTCAATTTTATATCTCAAAGCATTGTCATCTTGTTCAACAAGAACTTATGTGCATGCCATGCATAAGTTATCTTAGTCCATAAGCAAAGATAGCCTCGAAGGGTTTTAGGAGTAGTTTCACATTGCTATTGTATATATATTCGCAAGAACTTCTGTGCATGCCATGCATAAGTTGTCATTGTATTCCCGAATTTTGTAATATTATAATGTTAAATGTATTGAAAAATGGATTTGTCCCCTTCAAATTTCAATATGATTATTAATCATCTTTCTAACATCAACAACATCAAAACTGTTCTCAATAAAAATATTTAAATAATTACAAAAATATAGTCAAATAGTTGCAAAAACAATCGTCTTCTTTCAACAAATAGCAAATAACTTTAACTCATGTCCCAAAGTAGTGGTTGATCCATGTCTTTATGATGGTGGTTGATCACTCATATGGTGTTGTGCCTACAAAAAGAACACATGGGCAAAAAGATTGGTGATTTCATATTAAAATTTGACCATATTTCAACGAATAAAGAACCAATACTGTAAAAGTTCGAATAGGTAACATTATGGTTTATGATTTGAGGATAATATGAAACCTGCCAAACAAATATATTACATCAGTTGTTTCCTTAATATAATGCTCAAATAAAAACAGAGAACACTAAGTTCTATATTTTTACCTGATTTACATCATCAAGGTGTTCTTGATTTGAATTGAAGGGAGCTGATTTGTCTACAGTACCATATCCATTCTTCCAAAAGTAACTCATGCTCATGCTATAAATATATACATACAGAACATGGATAATTAGTATGAAATAGTATATAAGTTATTTAAAATTAAAGTATCAATCATTTTTAGTTAAACAAAAAATGAAAATCAAAGTAATAATTTTTATTTACTTGAATGCTCTCTGTGTCGCAATTCCATCAATCATTTGAGGTCTATAAATCTCTTCCTTTTCATTTTCTTGAACTCTAGATGTACAATCCTGCATCAAAGATCTAAAATTAGACATATTGCTATTGTGTTTAACTAGATAAAATATATTTGCAAATTTCAAGATCACCTCTTCACGACTTCGATCATTTTTATTTTCTTGACTGCTTTTTGTGTTTTCTTTCTTGCATGCTCCTTCTTCCAAATTTGATCAACTTTAGAAGACATCATTTTTGAAGGAGGATGCCCTTTTCTTCGAGTCACTATAGGATCAATAATTCTAGTCACATGGTTTTGAATTGAACCATGTTCTTCTGTAATCTTGCAGGATGTTTCTTTACAAGGGAACTCAATTTTCAAGTCATTGATCCAATTCATCATTTTCAGTAAATCATCTTTAGAATTTATCCTTGTAGAAGCAACTTCATAAAAGGCATCACAAGCTTTATTAACATGTTGCAATTCGACATTTCCAAATTAAGGATCAAAACCACATTTAATTAGTGTATATCTCCGTGTAACATCCTTCCTCCACCGTGACAAAAATATAATAAGGTGGCACTGAATTTGTTTTACCAGTGAGCTTCAATACACAAAGGATGTGTCTACATAAAATTCCTTTAAACTCAAATAAGCAACACGTACATTGCAATTTGAAGTCTTTTTCATTGAAGAACACCTTAAACATGATGTCTTTAGTTTTCTCATATACTTTCTTACTTTCGGTAATAGAAAATATTGAATTAGAGCCCTCCAATCTCTCAAAGCAAGTATTGCAATACATCATAGAAGCAACCTCTACTTGAAATTCTTTGAATTTTGCAATGGTAAATGCTTTTCGAAATTGGGACTCAAAGCCAAAATGACTTACACAAGCAATTATGGTATTAAATGAACCAAAATCAGCCATGCTTTCCATTTCAATTTTATATCTCAAAGCATTGTCATACTGTTCAACAAGAACTTCTGTGCATGCCATGCATAAGTTATCTTAGTCCATAAGCAGTATAGCCTGAAGGGTTTTAGGAGTAGTTTCACATTGCTATTGTATATATATTCGCAAGAACTTCTGTGCATGCCATGCATAAGTTGTCATTGTATTCCCGAATTTTGTAATATTATAATGTTAAATGTATTGAAAAATGGATTTGTCCCCTTCAAATTTCAATATGATTATTAATCATCTTTCTAACATCAACAACATCAAAACTGTTCTGAATAAAAATATTTAAATAATAACAAAAATATAGTCAAATAGTTGCAAAAACAATCGTCTTCTTTCAACAAATAGCAAATAACTTTAACTCATGTCCCAAAGTAGTGGTTGATCCATGTCTTTATGATGGTGGTTGATCACTCATATGGTGTTGTGCCTACAAAAAGAACACATGGGCAAAAAGATTGGTGATTTCATATTAAAATTTGACCATATTTCAATGTAATAAAGAACCAATACACGTAAAAGTTCGAATAGGTAACATTATGGTTTATGATTTGAGGATAATATGAAACCTGCAAAACAAATATATTACATCAGTTGTTTCCTTAATATAATGCTCAAATAAAAACAGAGAACACTAAGTTCTATATTTTTACGATTTCCATCATCAAGGTGTTTTTGTTTTGAATTGAAGGGAGCTGATTTGTCTATAGTACCATATCCATTCTTCCAAAAGTAACTATGCTCATGCTATAAATATATACATACAGAACATGGATAATTAGTATGAAATAGTATATAAGTTATTTAAAATTAAAGTATCAATCATTTTTAGTTAAACAAAAAATGAAAATCAAAGTAATAATTTTTTATTTACTTGAATGCTCTCCTGTGTGGCAATTCCATCAATCATTTGAGGTCTATAAAACTCTTCCTTTTCATTTTCTTGAACTCTAGATGTACAATCCTGCATCAAAGATCTAAAATTAGACATATTGCTATTGTGTTTAACTAGATAAAATATATTTGCAAATTTCAAGATCACCTCTTCACGACTTCGATCATTTTTATTTTCTTGACTGTTCTTTTGAGTTTTCTTTCTTGCAAGCTTCTTCTTCACAATTTGATCAACTTTAGAAGACATCATTTTTGAAGGAGGATGCCCTTTTCTTCGAGTCACTATAGGATCAATAATTCTAGTCACATGGTTTTGAATTGAACCATGTTCTTCTCAGAATCTTGCAGGATGTTTCTTTACAAGGGAACTCAATTTTCAAGTCATTGATCCAATTCATCATTTTCAGTAAATCATCTTTAGAATTTATCCTTGTAGAAGCAACTTCATAAAAGGCATCACAAGCTTTATTAACATGTTGCAATTCGACATTTCCAGCCCAAGGATCAAAACCACATTTAATTAGTCTATATCTCCCCGTAACATCCTTCCTCCACCGTGACAAAAATATAATAAGGTGGCACTGAATTTGTTTTACCAGTGAGCTTCAATACACAAAGGATGTGTCTACATAAAATTCCTTTAAACTCAAATAAGCAACACGTACATTGCAATTTGAAGTCTTTTTCATTGAAGAACACCTTAAACATGATGTCTTTAGTTTTCTCATATACTTTCTTACTTTCGGTAATAGAAAATATTGAATTAGAGCCCTCCAATCTCTCAAAGCAAGTATTGCAATACATCATAGAAGCAACCTCTACTTGAAATTCTTTGAATTTTGCAATGGTAAATGCTTTTCGAAATTGGGACTCAAAGCCAAAATGACTTACACAAGCAATTATGGTATTAAATGAACCAAAATCAGCCATGCTTTCCATTTCAATTTTATATCTCAAAGCATTGTCATCTTTGTTCAACAAGAACTTATGTGCATGCCATGCATAAGTTATCTTAGTCCATAAGCATGATAGCCTGAAGGGTTTTAGGAGTAGTTTCACATTGCTATTGTATATATATTCGCAAGAACTTACATGCATGCCATGCATAAGTTGTCATTGTATTCCCGAATTTTGTAATATTATAATGTTAAATGTATTGAAAAATGGATTTGTCCCCTTCAAATTTCAATATGATTATTAATCATCTTTCTAACATCAACAACATCAAAACTGTTCTGAATAAAAATATTTAAATAATAACAAAAATATAGTCAAATAGTTGCAAAAACAATCGTCTTCTTTCAACAAATAGCAAATAACTTTAACTCATGTCCCAAAGTAGTGGTTGATCCATGTCTTTATGATGGTGGTTGATCACTCATATGGTGTTGTGCCTACAAAAAGAACACATGGGCAAAAAGATTGGTGATTTCATATTAAAATTTGACCATATTTCAACAGAATAAAGAACCAATACCTGTAAAAGTTCAGAATAGGTAACATTATGGTTTATGATTTGAGGATAATATGAAACCTGCAAAACAAATATATTACATCAGTTGTTTCCTTAATATAATGCTCAAATAAAAACAGAGAACACTAAGTTCTATATTTTTACCTGATTTACATCATCAAGGTGTTCTTGATTTGAATTGAAGGGAGCTGATTTGTCTACAGTACCATATCCATTCTTCCAAAAGTAACTCATGCTCATGCTATAAATATATACATACAGAACATGGATAATTAGTATGAAATAGTATATAAGTTATTTAAAATTAAAGTATCAATCATTTTTAGTTAAACAAAAAATGAAAATCAAAGTAATAATTTTTTATTTACTTGAATGCTCTCCTGTGTGGCAATTCCATCAATCATTTGAGGTCTATAAAACTCTTCCTTTTCATTTTCTTGAACTCTAGATGTACAATCCTGCATCAAAGATCTAAAATTAGACATATTGCTATTGTGTTTAACTAGATAAAATATATTTGCAAATTTCAAGATCACCTCTTCACGACTTCGATCATTTTTATTTTCTTGGTATTCTTTTGAGTTTTCTTTCTTGCATGCTTCTTCTTCACAATTTGATCAACTTTAGAAGACATCATTTTTGAAGGAGGATGCCCTTTTCTTCGAGTCACTATAGGATCAATAATTCTAGTCACATGGTTTTGAATTGAACCATGTTCTTCTCAGAATCTTGCAGGATGTTTCTTTACAAGGGACCTCAATTTTCAAGTCATTGATCCAATTCATCATTTTCAGTAAATCATCTTTAGAATTTATCCTTGTAGAAGCAACTTCATAAAAGGCATCACAAGCTTTATTAACATGTTGCAATTCGACATTTCCAAATAGAAGGATCAAAACCACATTTAATTAGTGTATATCTCAGTGTAACATCCTTCCTCCACCGTGACAAAAATATAATAAGGTGGCTTGAATTTGTTTTACTGAGCTTCAATACACAAAGGATGTGTCTACATAAAATTCCTTTAAACTCAAATAAGCAACACGTACATTGCAATTTGAAGTCTTTTTCATTGAAGAACACCTTAAACATGATGTCTTTAGTTTTCTCATATACTTTCTTACTTTCGGTAATAGAAAATATTGAATTAGAGCCCTCCAATCTCTCAAAGCAAGTATTACAATACATCATAGAAGCAACCTCTACTTGAAATTCTTTGAATTTTGCAATGGTAAATGCTTTTCGAAATTGGGACTCAAAGCCAAAATGACTTACACAAGCAATTATGGTATTAAATGAACCAAAATCAGCCATGCTTTCGATTTCAATTTTATATCTCAAAGCATTGTCATCTTTGTTCAACAAGAACTTATGTGCATGCCATGCATAAGTTATCTTAGTCCATAAGCAAAGATAGCCTGAAGGGTTTTAGGAGTAGTTTCACATTGCTATTGTATATATATTCGCAAGAACTTCTGTGCATGCCATGCATAAGTTGTCATTGTATTCCCGAATTTTGTAATATTATAATGTTAAATGTATTGAAAAATGGATTTGTCCCCTTCAAATTTCAATATGATTATTAATCATCTTTCTAACATCAACAACATCAAAGCATTACGAATAAAAATATTTAAATAATAACAAAAATATAGTCAAATAGTTGCAAAAACAATCGTCTTCTTTCAACAAATAGCAAATAACTTTAACTCATGTCCCAAAGTAGTGGTTGATCCATGTCTTTATGATGGTGGTTGATCACTCATATGGTGTTGTGCCTACAAAAAGAACACATGGGCAAAAAGATTGGTGATTTCATATTAAAATTTGACCATATTTCAACAGAATAAAGAACCAATACTGTAAAAGTTAGAATAGGTAACATTATGGTTTATGATTTGAGGATAATATGAAACCTGCAAAACAAATATATTACATCAGTTGTTTCCTTAATATAATGCTCAAATAAAAACAGAGAACACTAAGTTCTATATTTTTACCTGATTTACATCATCAAGCTGTTCTTGATTTGAAATGAAGAGAGCTGATTTGTCTATAGTACCATATCCATTCTTCCAAAAGTAACTCATGCTCATGCTATAAATATATACATACGTAACATGGATAATTAGTATGAAATAGTATATAAGTTATTTAAAATTAAAGTATCAATCATTTTTAGTTAAACAAAAAATGAAAATCAAAGTAATAATTTTTTATTTACTTGAATGCTCTCCTGTGTGGCAATTCCATCAATCATTTGAGGTCTATAAAACTCTTCCTTTTCATTTTCTTGAACTCTAGATGTACAATCCTGCATCAAAGATCTAAAATTAGACATATTGCTATTGTGTTTAACTAGATAAAATATATTTGCAAATTTCAAGATCACCTCTTCACGACTTCGATCATTTTTATTTTCTTGATGTTCTTTTGAGTTTTCTTTCTTGCAAGCTTCTTCTTCACAATTTGATCAACTTTAGAAGACATCATTTTTGAAGGAGGATGCCCTTTTCTTCGAGTCACTATAGGATCAATAATTCTAGTCACATGGTTTTGAATTGAACCATGTTCTTCCTGTAATCTTGCAGGGATGTTTCTTTACAAGGGAACTCAATTTTCAAGTCATTGATCCAATTCATCATTTTCAATAAATCATCTTTAGAATTTATCCTTGTAGAAGCAACTTCATAAAAGGCATCACAAGCTTTATTAACATGTTGCAATTCGACATTTCGGTAGAAGGATCAAAACCACATTTAATTAGTGTATATCTCAGTGTAACATCCTTCCTCCACCGTGACAAAAATATAATAAGGTGGCACTGAATTTGTTTTACCAAAGGTGAGCTTCAATACACAAAGGATGTGTCTACATAAAATTCCTTTAAACTCAAATAAGCAACACGTACATTGCAATTTGAAGTCTTTTTCATTGAAGAACACCTTAAACATGATGTCTTTAGTTTTCTCATATACTTTCTTACTTTCGGTAATAGAAAATATTGAATTAGAGCCCTCCAATCTCTCAAAGCAAGTATTACAATACATCATAGAAGCAACCTCTACTTGAAATTCTTTGAATTTTGCAATGGTAAATGCTTTTCGAAATTGGGACTCAAAGCCAAAATGACTTACACAAGCAATTATGGTATTAAATGAACCAAAATCAGCCATGCTTTCCATTTCAATTTTATATCTCAAAGCATTGTCATACTTGTTCAACAAGAACTTATGTGCATGCCATGCATAAGTTATCTTAGTCCATAAGCGATAGCCTCAAGGGTTTTAGGAGTAGTTTCACATTGCTATTGTATATATATTCGCAAGAACTTACGTGCATGCCATGCATAAGTTGTCATTGTATTCTAATTTTGTAATATTATAATGTTAAATGTATTGAAAAATGGATTTGTCCCCTTCAAATTTCAATATGATTATTAATCATCTTTCTAACATCAACAACATCAAAACTGTTCTGAATAAAAATATTTAAATAATAACAAAAATATAGTCAAATAGTTGCAAAAACAATCGTCTTCTTTCAACAAATAGCAAATAACTTTAACTCATGTCCCAAAGTAGTGGTTGATCCATGTCTTTATGATGGTGGTTGATCACTCATATGGTGTTGTGCCTACAAAAAGAACACATGGGCAAAAAGATTGGTGATTTCATATTAAAATTTGACCATATTTCAACAGAATAAAGAACCAATACCTGTAAAAGTTCGAATAGGTAACATTATGGTTTATGATTTGAGGATAATATGAAACCTGCAAAACAAATATATTACATCAGTTGTTTCCTTAATATAATGCTCAAATAAAAGCAGAGAACACTAAGTTCTATATTTTTACCTGATTTACATCATCAAGGTGTTCTTGATTTGAATTGAAGGGAGCCGATTTGTCTGATACCATATCCATTCTTCCAAAAGTAACTCATGCTCATGCTATAAATATATACATACAGAACATGGATAATTAGTATGAAATAGTATATAAGTTATTTAAAATTAAAATATCAATCATTTTTAGTTAAACAAAAATGAAAATCAAAGTAATAATTTTTTATTTACTTGAATGCTCTCCTGTGTGGCAATTCCATCAATCATTTGAGGTCTATAAAACTCTTCCTTTTCATTTTCTTGAACTCTAGATGTACAATCCTGCATCAAAGATCTAAAATTAGACATATTGCTATTGTGTTTAACTAGATAAAATATATTTGCAAATTTCAAGATCACCTCTTCACGACTTCGATCATTTTTATTTTCTTGACTGTTCTTTTGAGTTTTCTTTCTTGCAAGCTTCTTCTTCACAATTTGATCAACTTTAGAAGACATCATTTTTGAAGGAGGATGCCCTTTTCTTCGAGTCACTATAGGATCAATAATTCTAGTCACATGGTTTTGAATTGAACCATGTTCTTCTGTAATCTTGCAGGATGTTTCTTTACAAGGGAACTCAATTTTCAAGTCATTGATCCAATTCATCATTTTCAATAAATCATCTTTAGAATTTATCCTTGTAGAAGCAACTTCATAAAAGGTATCACAAGCTTTATTAACATGTTGCAGTTCGACATTTCCAGCCGAAGGATCAAAACCACATTTAATTAGTGTATATCTCCGTGTAACATCCTTCCTCCACCGTGACAAAAATATAATAAGGTGGCACTGAATTTGTTTTACCAGTGAGCTTCAATACACAAAGGATGTGTCTACATAAAATTCCTTTAAACTCAAATAAGCAACACGTACATTGCAATTTGAAGTCTTTTTCATTGAAGAACACCTTAAACATGATGTCTTTAGTTTTCTCATATACTTTCTTACTTTCGGTAATAGAAAATATTGAATTAGAGCCCTCCAATCTCTCAAAGCAAGTATTACAATACATCATAGAAGCAACCTCTACTTGAAATTCTTTGAATTTTGCAATGGTAAATGCTTTTCGAAATTGGGACTCAAAGCCAAAATGACTTACACAAGCAATTATGGTATTAAATGAACCAAAATCAGCCATGCTTTCGATTTCAATTTTATATCTCAAAGCATTGTCATCTTGTTCAACAAGAACTTCTGCATGTCATGCATAAGTTATCTTAGTCCATAAGCAAGATAGCCTGAAGGGTTTTAGGAGTAGTTTCACATTGCTATTGTATATATATTCGCAAGAACTCATGCATGCCATGCATAAGTTGTCATTGTATTCTCGAATTTTGTAATATTATAATGTTAAATGTATTGAAAAATGGATTTGTCCCCTTCAAATTTCAATATGATTATTAATCATCTTTCTAACATCAACAACATCAAAACTGTTCTGAATAAAAATATTTAAATAATAACAAAAATATAGTCAAATACTTGCAAAAACAATCGTCTTCTTTCAACAAATAGCAAATAACTTTAACTCATGTCCCAAAGTAGTGGTTGATCCATGTCTTTATGATGGTGGTTGATCACTCATATGGTGTTGTGCCTACAAAAAGAACACATGGGCAAAAAGATTGGTGATTTCATATTAAAATTTGACCATATTTCAACATAATAAAGAACCAATACCTGTAAAAGTTCAGAATAGGTAACATTATGGTTTATGATTTGAGGATAATATGAAACCTGCAAAACAAATATATTACATCAGTTGTTTCCTTAATATAATGCTCAAATAAAAACAGAGAACACTAAGTTCTATATTTTTACCTGATTTACATCATCAAGGTGTTCTTGATTTGAATTGAAGGGAGCCGATTTGTCTGATACCATATCCATTCTTCCAAAAGTAACTCATGCTCATGCTATAAATATATACATACAGAACATGGATAATTAGTATGAAATAGTATATAAGTTATTTAAAATTAAAGTATCAATCATTTTTAGTTAAACAAAAATGAAAATCAAAGTAATAATTTTTATTTACTTGAATGCTCTCCTGTGTGGCAATTCCATCAATCATTTGAGGTCTATAAAACTCTTCCTTTTCATTTTCTTGAACTCTAGATGTACAATCCTGCATCAAAGATCTAAAATTAGACATATTGCTATTGTGTTTAACTAGATAAAATATATTTGCAAATTTCAAGATCACCTCTTCACGACTTCGATCATTTTTATTTTCTTGACTGTTCTTTTGAGTTTTCTTTCTTGCAAGCTTCTTCTTCACAATTTGATCAACTTTAGAAGACATCATTTTTGAAGGAGGATGCCCTTTTCTTCGAGTCACTATAGGATCAATAATTCTAGTCACATGGTTTTGAATTGAACCATGTTCTTCTGTAATCTTGCAGGATGTTTCTTTACAAGGGAACTCAATTTTCAAGTCATTGATCCAATTCATCATTTTCAGTAAATCATCTTTAGAATTTATCCTTGTAGAAGCAACTTCATAAAAGGCATCACAAGCTTTATTAACATGTTGCAATTCGACATTTCCAGCCGAAGGATCAAAACCACATTTAATTAGTGTATATCTCCGTGTAACATCCTTCCTCCACCGTGACAAAAATATAATAAGGTGGCACTGAATTTGTTTTACCAGTGAGCTTCAATACACAAAGGATGTGTCTACATAAAATTCCTTTAAACTCAAATAAGCAACACGTACATTGCAATTTGAAGTCTTTTTCATTGAAGAACACCTTAAACATGATGTCTTTAGTTTTCTCATATACTTTCTTACTTTCGGTAATAGAAAATATTGAATTAGAGCCCTCCAATCTCTCAAAGCAAGTATTACAATACATCATAGAAGCAACCTCTACTTGAAATTCTTTGAATTTTGCAATGGTAAATGCTTTTCGAAATTGGGACTCAAAGCCAAAATGACTTACACAAGCAATTATGGTATTAAATGAACCAAAATCAGCCATGCTTTCGATTTCAATTTTATATCTCAAAGCATTGTCATACTGTTCAACAAGAACTTCTGTGCATGCCATGCATAAGTTATCTTAGTCCATAAGCAGTATAGCCTGAAGGGTTTTAGGAGTAGTTTCACATTGCTATTGTATATATATTCGCAAGAACTTCTGTGCATGCCATGCATAAGTTGTCATTGTATTCCCGAATTTTGTAATATTATAATGTTAAATGTATTGAAAAATGGATTTGTCCCCTTCAAATTTCAATATGATTATTAATCATCTTTCTAACATCAACAACATCAAAACTGTTCTGAATAAAAATATTTAAATAATAACAAAAATATAGTCAAATAGTTGCAAAAACAATCGTCTTCTTTCAACAAATAGCAAATAACTTTAACTCATGTCCCAAAGTAGTGGTTGATCCATGTCTTTATGATGGTGGTTGATCACTCATATGGTGTTGTGCCTACAAAAAGAACACATGGGCAAAAAGATTGGTGATTTCATATTAAAATTTGACCATATTTCAACAGAATAAAGAACCAATACCTGTAAAAGTTCAGAATAGGTAACATTATGGTTTATGATTTGAGGATAATATGAAACCTGCAAAACAAATATATTACATCAGTTGTTTCCTTAATATAATGCTCAAATAAAAACAGAGAACACTAAGTTCTATATTTTTACCTGATTTACATCATCAAGGTGTTCTTGATTTGAATTGAAGGAGCCGATTTGTCTGATACCATATCCATTCTTCCAAAAGTAACTATGCTCATGCTATAAATATATACATACGGAAGATGGATAATTAGTATGTAATAGTATATAAGTTATTTAAAATTAAAGTATCAATCATTTTTAGTTAAACAAAAAATGAAAATCAAAGTAATAATTTTTTATTTACTTGAATGCTCTCCTGTGTGGCAATTCCATCAATCATTTGAGGTCTATAAAACTCTTCCTTTTCATTTTCTTGAACTCTAGATGTACAATCCTGCATCAAAGATCTAAAATTAGACATATTGCTATTGTGTTTAACTAGATAAAATATATTTGCAAATTTCAAGATCATCTGTTCACGTCTTTGATCTTTTTTTTTTTCTTGACTGTTCTTTTGAGTTTTCTTTCTTGCAAGCTTCTTCTTCACAATTTGATCAACTTTAGAAGACATCATTTTTGAAGGAGGATGCCCTTTTCTTCGAGTCACTATAGGATCAATAATTCTAGTCACATGGTTTTGAATTGAACCATGTTCTTCTGTAATCTTGCAGGATGTTTCTTTACGAGGGAACTCAATTTTCAAGTCATTGATCCAATTCATCATTTTCAGTAAATCATCTTTAGAATTTATCCTTGTAGAAGCAACTTCATAAAAGGCATCACAAGCTTTATTAACATGTTGCAATTCGACATTTCCAGCCGAAGGATCAAAATCACATTTAATTAGTGTATATCTCCGTGTAACATCCTTCCTCCACCGTGACAAAAATATAATAAGGTGGCACTGAATTTGTTTTACCAGTGAGCTTCAATACACAAAGGATGTGTCTACATAAAATTCCTTTAAACTCAAATAAGCAACACGTACATTGCAATTTGAAGTCTTTTTCATTGAAGAACACCTTAAACATGATGTCTTTAGTTTTCTCATATACTTTCTTACTTTCGGTAATAGAAAATATTGAATTAGAGCCCTCCAATCTCTCAAAGCAAGTATTACAATACATCATAGAAGCAACCTCTACTTGAAATTCTTTGAATTTTGCAATGGTAAATGCTTTTCGAAATTGGGACTCAAAGCCAAAATGACTTACACAAGCAATTATGGTATTAAATGAACCAAAATCAGCCATGCTTTCGATTTCAATTTTATATCTCAAAGCATTGTCATACTGTTCAACAAGAACTTATGTGCATGCCATGCATAAGTTATCTTAGTCCATAAGCAGTATAGCCTGAAGGGTTTTAGGAGTAGTTTCACATTGCTATTGTATATATATTCGCAAGAACTTCTGTGCATGCCATGCATAAGTTGTCATTGTATTCCCGAATTTTGTAATATTATAATGTTAAATGTATTGAAAAATGGATTTGCCACCTTCAAATTTAAATATGATTATTAATCATCTTTCTAACATCAAAAACATCAAAACTATTACGAATAAAAATATTTAAATAATAACAAAAATATAGTCAAATAGTTGCAAAAACAATCGTCTTCTTTCAACAAATAGCAAATAACTTTAACTCATGTCCCAAAGTAGTGGTTGATCCATGTCTTTATGATGGTGGTTGATCACTCATATGGTGTTGTGCCTACAAAAAGAACACATGGGCAAAAAAATTGGTGATTTCATATTAAAATTTGACCATATTTCAACGAGAATAAAGAACCAATACTGTAAAAGTTCGAATAGGTAACATTATGGTTTATGATTTGAGGATAATATGAAACACGCAAAACAAATATATTACATCAGTTGTTTCCTTAATATAATGCTCAAATAAAAACAGAGAACACTAAGTTCTATATTTTTACGATTTACATCATCAAGGTGTTCTTGATTTGAATTGAAGGGAGCCGATTTGTCTGATACCATATCCATTCTTCCAAAAGTAACTATGCTCATGCTATAAATATATACATACAGAACATGGATAATTAGTATGAAATAGTATATAAGTTATTTAAAATTAAAGTATCAATCATTTTTAGTTAAACAAAAAATGAAAATCAAAGTAATAATTTTTTATTTACTTGAATGCTCTCCTGTGTGGCAATTCCATCAATCATTTGAGGTCTATAAAACTCTTCCTTTTCATTTTCTTGAACTCTAGATGTACAATCCTGCATCAAAGATCTAAAATTAGACATATTGCTATTGTGTTTAACTAGATAAAATATATTTGCAAATTTCAAGATCACCTCTTCACGACTTCGATCATTTTTATTTTCTTGACTGTTCTTTTGAGTTTTCTTTCTTGCAAGCTTCTTCTTCACAATTTGATCAACTTTAGAAGACATCATTTTTGAAGGAGGATGCCCTTTTCTTCGAGTCACTATAGGATCAATAATTCTAGTCACATGGTTTTGAATTGAACCATGTTCTTCTGTAATCTTGCAGGATGTTTCTTTACAAGGGAACTCAATTTTCAAGTCATTGATCCAATTCATCATTTTCAGTAAATCATCTTTAGAATTTATCCTTGTAGAAGCAACTTCATAAAAGGCATCACAAGCTTTATTAACATGTTGCAATTCGACATTTCCAGCCG
This sequence comes from Calophaca sinica, assembly GCA_037113605.1. NCBI lineage: Eukaryota > Viridiplantae > Streptophyta > Magnoliopsida > Fabales > Fabaceae > Calophaca > Calophaca sinica. The sequence goes on from CM073733.1 coordinate 22,639,408, forward strand.
AAGGATCAAAACCACATTTAATTAGTGTATATCTCCGTGTAACATCCTTCCTCCACCGTGACAAAAATATAATAAGGTGGCACTGAATTTGTTTTACCAGTGAGCTTCAATACACAAAGGATGTGTCTACATAAAATTCATTTAAACTCAAATAAGCAACACATACATTGCAATTTGAAGTCTTTTTCATTGAAGAACACCTTAAACATGATGTCTTTAGTTTTCTCATATACTTTCTTACTTTCGGTAATAGAAAATATTGAATTAGAGCCCTCCAATCTCTCAAAGCAAGTATTACAATACATCATAGAAGCAACCTCTACTTGAAATTCTTTGAATTTTGCAATGGTAAATGCTTTTCGAAATTGGGACTCAAAGCCAAAATGACTTACACAAGCAATTATGGTATTAAATGAACCAAAATCAGCCATGCTTTCCATTTCAATTTTATATCTCAAAGCATTGTCATACTGTTCAACAAATTATTTCAATGTTGTCTTCGAATTTACATAACCATCAAAAAATGAGTTCATACTTTCACTTCTTTGTGTAGTTGACATTCTAGCCCAAAATGTGTCTTTCACATACACATGAACCCAACATGTCGCTCATCAAATAGCCCTTTCAACCATTCATTATCATGTAACTCATAATATTCAATCATATTTTCCCACCTCTCCATGAAATCACTTTTGCTCTTCATCGGATGATACCAATATTTCTTCCACTAATGCAATAACTTTTCAAAAAAAAAAAAAAAAACTTAATTAATCGTCTAACCAATAAACAAGCAAATTATCAATCAGGGCAAGATGTTTTCCATTATGATATGCGAAAACAGTAAATAGATAAAATACTTACTTGCAGTCAAAACGAACATAGCAGGTTCTTGCGGAAAACGACACAGCACACAACTCTCTATCTGAGAGAGGTTATTGTGGCAGTAGGTTGGAGAGGCGTTTATCGTGGTGGTTGTGGTAGAGATGATAATTGTGTTGCGGCAATTGATTGTAGAGATGGCGAGACAGTTATGAAGTGGCGATAACTAGGCAGTTTGCAAAAGTGATAAGAAGGCGGCAACTATGGAAACAGAGCTTCATAGCGCGAAATCAGTGTCCGAGCGGGAGAAGTGGGTTCAACGGAGGTTGCTATTTTGGAGGAAGTGGTTTAGATTTATTTTTTTTTAATTTTTTAAAAAATATTCTTAAACTACACGCGTATGTATACTGAAAGAGCAATGCTAAATATTACTGAGGATGTTTTGAGTGAATCCGACAAAAATAGTATTTTAAGATGTACCAAAAAAAAAAGTATTTTAATGTTGAAGTTTGATGAAAATCACGGACATAGTTGAAATAGAAGGCGTTCGTCTGTCTTCGTGCGATATATATTCGTAAAATTAAGCATTTCAGATACTGAAAGGAAAAGGACGTTCCAAAAATCATTCGTCCAATTCGTGTATTTAAGTTTCGGGCCAAATAGCAGCAGAAATAAATCCTATTGAATCCTCGGGTATTACAGAAATAACAGAAGAACACCTGAATCCCACTCGGAACTGGGCGTATTCAAATGCAAATAGGTAGAAAGAATGATTCAATGAACGAATAGCTAAACAGGATCTAATAAGAATAATAATCTAACATAATCACAACCCAGCTGAAACCAAACCATGCAGCGTGACAATCCCAATCAAGACATTGTCATTATCTATCACAGGCAAAAACTGGACTGGCGATGGAGGTGCTTCCATCTTCTTCATGGCATCCACTGCCATAGCATCTGGACCAATAATTCTCGGATTCCTGACATCCCCAAAAAAAAGTTTCATCTCAATATATTACATATCCCTATGTATTATTAAGCATTAAGCATCACATACGCAAATTAATTCATCTTTCATACAGTTCCAACAAATTAAAACAAACAAAAAAAGATCTCATATAAATTCCTATTCTCATGCTAAATTAAAGGGTGCAAAAACTCAAAAATAAACTTTAGAACAAACATGACAGACAAATGATGATTAAAGAATTTTAAATTACTGAAAATTTTGTGGGTATTTCAAAAGTTTTAAAATATATGTGTCTCACATTGTAAGTGAGAAATATGGAAAAATATTTTTAGTAGAAAATTATTATTATTTATTTTATTTTTAAATATTTGACTTGATCTAACTCCTTTTGACCTTATGTTATCTTTGACTTAATCTAACCCACTAACAATATTTTCTCTTTAGTTAACTATTTTCTTTCTATTTATATGAGAACATGACCTTCTTTTAGGCTATGTTTGTTTCTAAGGAAAGAAAGTGGGGGAAAAGAGAAAGATTTTCGGAAAATGTAAAAAGTGTGCAAGGGTAAGTGTGACAGGCCAATCATAATGTGACACATCAACAATTTTACATTTTAATCAATAAACTTTCTTTTTCCCCACTTTCTTTCCCCTCACTTTCTTGGCTACCAAACATAGCCTTAGGGTGTGAGAAAAACTTCCCTTTTTCTTCTTGTGTTTTCTCCTCGATTATATCTTCCTATTCTGCTGTTCTGATACCTTCACCGGGAAGGGCCTGTTGTACTCTGGGAGATTTGCGTACAGTAGGCGAATAAATCCTTAAGATTGTTGTAAAATAATGGTCCGCAAGCGATCATGAATGTGCGAACAAGGTGAATACCGGAACAATTGATCCTCTTCTGAGACGACAGCTATGAATATGTTTTTTGTTCCACCAAATAGCTTGAATGCGATTGCCGGCATTTTCTTAGTGTCAACAGTTTGACCTAAGTCTATGGCTCCGAACACAGCTTTATAGAACTGTATCGCGTTGTTAACTTTCGACGCTTGAATGAACAGTGTCGAAGCAACACGCAGGGGTCGAGAGTTCCCGGAGCTAACGTTTTGAGCATCGTTCCTGGAGCCAACATTTCGGAGCCAACACCGTTCCGGAGCCATCGTTTTGAGCATCATTCCCAGAGCCAACGATTTGAGCATCTGGTTCTGCCATTGTCAGAGCAAAAGAAGTGAACCAAGAGAGAACAAATTGAAGCGAGGGAAAAGAGAGAGCATCTGGTTCATTTCGTTTTCCCTCGCTTCAATTTGTTCTCTCTCTTCTCTCTTGGTTCACTTCTTTTGCTCTGATAATGGCGAAACCGGATGTTCAAAATGTTTGTTCCGGGAACGATGTTCAAAACGTTGGCTCCGGGAACGGTGTTGGCTCCGGGGAACGATGCTCAAAACGTTGGCTCCGGGAACTCTCGACCCCTGCATGTTGCTTCGACACTATTCGTCCAAGCGTCGAAAGTTAACGACGCGATACAGTTCTATAAAGCTGTGTTCGAAACTGTAGACTTAGATCAAACTGTTGGCCCTAAGAAAATGCCGGCAACCGCATTCAAGCTATTTGGTGGAACAAAATACATATTCATAGCCAGTGACGGACCCAGGATCCTGGGTCAGGGGTGCAAAAAATATTCATTATCAAGATTGTTGGTTCAAAGGAAGCGTTGTTGCTCATTTGATGATAATCTCCTCTTAAAAATCTCTCCATTATCTCCTACAACTTAATCTCCTACAATTAAAAAACAAAGTTAATGACAAAAAATAAAATTAACAATAAATTAGATACTGTCAAAACTCCCTATGTTAGGGACTTGTAGTAGGTCTTGTTTCCATTTTTCCAAATAAAAGTTAAATGAGTTTTATGTTCCATATTTATAAATAAGAGTAAAGACTCAAATTTGTCATTCACAATAAAATAGAGATTTATTTGGTCCCTAAGAAATGAAAATATATCAATGTAGTCTCTAAGTGTTTCAAATATCTGTCAAATTATTCTTTAATAGGAATTAAAATATCTCTAAAAAATATCTTAAAAATGACTAATTTGACCAAAATTTGAAATTTTTTAAGACGAAGTTGTATGTTTCATTTCCTAGTGTCTAAACAAGTCTCCTTGTTTTTTATCAGGGACCAATTTGGACAAGTAAGATGAAAAAAAGATGCAATTGTGGACGGTGGGTGCAAAACTGTAAACTCAAAGGGATCAAAATAAAAAATTTATAAGGAGCTAAGTGGAATTTTAAAAAACTCAATGGGTGCATGTGCACAGCCTCACATACACACAAGTCCGCCCCTGATTCATAGCAGTCGTCTCAGAAGAGGATCAATCGTTCAGGTGTTCAACTTGTTCGCGCATTCATGCTCGGTTGCGGACCATTATTTTACAACATAAATGAAATGATTATGCAGTTGATATGAAGAACTGCTTTATATGTTACCTGTTGCACATTTTCCCCACAGTGAGTTTGAAAATGGCCTCTCCACTGGCCTTGAGAGTACGACGCAGATCACCGTCGGTAAATGTCCCAATCAGACGATGATCGTCGTCTATAACAAGCAGGCATCCGCATCCTTTACTCGTCAGCTCCACAAGCTGATCCATAATCAAATCCGATTCCCTGCAAATCGGAAGTTCATCCTCTTTCTTCATCACATCCCTTACCTGCACACACAATCACATCTTCACAAATTGTTCTCACCGAAAACCTAATTGATCCAATTAATTCACTAATAGACAAGGTTTTGAATCGCAATCTTAGAGATCTGTCTCTAACGACATTGTAACCGCAATTGTGGTGATTTTCCACTATATCAAGGATAATTACGTAACGGCAATTTAAAACCTGATAACAGGGAATGCAGATTCTGGTTTTTTCAATTTGTCTGTAAATCAGAAGAAAACTCGTCGGAAAGAGAAATGCTAACCTTGAAGATGAGGCTCTTGCCGATTTTTCCGGCGGGATGGTTGGCGGCGTACTCGTCCTTGGTGAGATTCCGTGCGGCCATGAGCGCGATGGCCACGGTGTCGCCGAAAACCATTTGAATAGCGGTGGAAGTGACCGGAGCAAGGTTGAAAGGGCAGAGCTCCCTCTCCAACGGCAAATGCACGGTCATGTCGCACACCGCCGACAGGGCGCTTCCTTCGACGGAGGTGACGGCGATGAGGCGTGCGCCTTTGGCCCTGGCGCAGGGTACCAGACGGAGAAGCTCCTCGGTGGCGCCGGATTTGCTGAGGAGGACGAGCACGTCGCGATCGCTGAGGATTCCGATGTCGCCGTGGAGGGCGTCGACGGGGGAGAGGAAGGCGGAGCGGATGCCGAGGGAAACAAGTGTCTGGGAGATCTTGTGAGCGACGAAGCCGGATTTGCCGACGCCAGTGAAGAAGACGGTGCCGGCGGCGTTGAGGAGGGAACGGGTGAAGGCTACGGTTTGGGAGTGGTCGATGTTGTTGAAGAAGAAGTTGAGGTGGTTTTGCTGGGATTTGAAGAGATCGGCGAGGGTGGTTTCGTCAATCTGCCCGTTAATGCTCTGTTTGGGAGAAAGATCGTTCGGAAATGCGGGTAGAGAACCCATTTCTAGAGAGAGAATACAAACGAGTAGAAATTTCGTTCTGAAGGAGGAGCGTCCTTTTGAGATAGAAAGAAGAAAGGAAGAAGATGCTTCCGTTCTCTCTGTTAGATTAATAGTTAGCATCCACATTGTTTTAACGAAGGACTTGGTGTTCCGCTACTTTACGCGGTAACAAAGGAACCTGGCGTCGGTGCCCCCGTTGAATTAAAAAAGAATAAAGCTTAAATCCACCTTTGGTCTTAACTTATTTTTTACGTTTAATTTAGTCCCTTAACTTTATTTTCGGACAAATTTTTTTTTTAAGTTTTTAAGTTATTTGGCCCAACTTAAAAATTTAAATGACCTATTTGACCCAACTTAAAAACTTAAAGGGTCTATTTGGCCCAACTTAAAAACTTAAAGGACTTATTTGGCCAAAAAGACCTATTTAGCCCGCCTTAAAAACTTAAATAACTTATTTGGCCAAAAATAAAGTTAGGGGACCAAATTGAACCTAAAAAATAAGTTAAGAAACTAAAAGTAGATTTAAGCCAAAGAATAAATACCCAAATTAACCCCTGACAATTTTCACATGACCCATTTTAGTTCTTAAAAAAAATAAAGTCCTTCAATAGTCCATGAAGATTTCAAACGCGGGACACGTTAGTCTCTCTGTCAATTTCCATCCAAAAACGTTAGATAAAGAGCTGCTTCGTACTGTTAAATGCTGAGATATACTGTTAATTGTTGCCACCATATAAAATGACCCAAACATGACATTATTTAGGGTCAATTTAGTCCCTCTACCAAAACGTTAAATCATGAAACAAAATAGGGCTATTTTAATCCCTCTAGTCCCTCCTTCACTAGACACATTTTAATCCCTCATCTTTCTTTATGTATTAGTCTTCTTCAACCTCCAAACTACCCTCCATTAGAGCTCATGGAGAAGCTTCGATGCTGCGAACTTAGCTGTGATTTTCTGTTGCGCCTTGTTGTTGTCCCTTCGTCGCGCCTTAATGTAGGACCACAATGGTCAAAAAATGGGAAACATGCAGGATTACATTAGTGTACAAAATCTAAACTGATGTCACATTAAACCTAATCTACAAAGTGAAACCATAAAAGAACCTCGAATCACAAAACAACCTTAAATTGCAAATAGGGACAACAACAGAATCGCAAACAGGGATAGGACAAAATTGAACATAAACTAAAATATAACCCTAAGAATCACAAAAAAATCGCAGACTAATCACAAAAGAATCGCAACAGGAACTTGCCTTGATTGATTCACCTTCTTCTCAATGTGTTTCTCTTGATTGATACACCAATTTCCAGTGTTTATCATTTCAATTCACTTGATTGATTTACTATGCTAGTGTTCTTGGAACAAAATGAAACTGGGTTGCATTTACAGGGTTGAAGGAACAGAGACTATTTTGAGACTAATTGGTATAAGGACTAATTTGTCTCTTTTTTAAATCTGATTATCAGGTTTTATTCAGAGACTAAAATGGCTCAAATGTTTTACACACTATCATTAAATGACACGCTGACACCACTTAATGGCATGACTCAGCATTTAACTGGCTACGTCACCTCCGTAACTGACGTTTTTGGATGAAAATAGATGAAGGGGCTAACGTGTCCCACGTTTGAAAGTGTCAGAGACTATTAAAAGATTTTATTTTTCTCGGAGACCAAAATGGGTCGCATGAGCCGATTAGTCCCTTTATTCATTATAAAATACACTCGTGAGGCCATGAAAGGAAAACGCTTGTCGTGCTTTACCTTTTTTTTTTTTTTTACAGTAATGCTTTAGCTTTAACATTCATGAAATTTATCTTTATATATATTGAGAATTTAATTTATATATACAGTTAGGTGTAAAAATATTTTTCACATACATTTAATAATGTATTGGCACATCATTTATTAAGGATCACAAGTCGTATATTTTTAAACTCATTAAGTGATATGACATCACCTAATTAAATGTAAGTGTAAAATATTTTCACATCGATAGTGCGTATAAATTAGACTCAAAATAAATAGTAGTGTCTATGGTTCTTTAAGAATAAATATATATGACCAGTCAAAAAAGAATAAATATATATATGAGTATATTTATTTTGATGAACAATATATTTTAAGAAAATGATTTTTAGACACAACGAGAAACCACAAAAAAAATTAAAACCACAAAAAACCTAAAGGAAGAAGAAAGAGATGACTTACCTGAGTTTAATTTTGGTGAGGTTAAGTTGAATAATAGTGTTAAGGTTTTGAGAGATGGGGTTTGGGGTGTGGGATTTGAGGGATGGGGTTTGAGTGGAGGGAAGATGGAAGATAGAGGAGAGGGAAGAGGAGAAGACGAGGAAGGACGAAGGACGCAAGTGGGGGATTTTTTTAAAGGACGAGTATAATGATTTTCTGGAAATGTATTTACGGACAAAGGTAGCGTTCATAAATTTATTCTGGAAGAGAGTAAAAACCAAAGGGAAAAAAAATAAAAAAACTAGTGTCTCATTTATCGATGTGATAAGTCTGTCTTTTTTCAAAAGAAAATACAACGAGAGAAGTCGTCCGAATAGAAAATAAATAGAATATATCATTTTTTTCTTATTTATTATATTATATAAAATAGAGTTTTGTCACGTAGACTCATGCTACGTGGCATCTCCACATTCATTCTTTTCCCGCCAAAATAAAAAATACTTTTTATTTATTTATTTGATTAATCATATTTCATTAATTAAGACATATAACTCATATCTGTACTTTTACCATTCAATCAAATTTGAATTACATCAAATTCAAATTTAAAATATAATAAATTAAAGCATATCAATCAATTAATTCTCATATTAGGATCATTTCCATTCAATCAAAATATTTTCTAAGTCATGTGACAATATAAAAATCATTAATTTTTTTACCTAAATCAAATTCAGTTTCAATTTTTATTTTTTAGTTATTGTTTTAATTATAACAGTCATTATTACCTCGTGTCAAATTAAACAATAATTTCGCACTGTAAATTATGAGTATATTCCCTTAAATAACTTATCTATTTTTATTTATTATTTATATCAATTATTAGTAATGTTCATCAATATTTTTTTATAAATACTATTCATCATCATTTTACCATACAAATTTGGTTATTTAATTTTAAAACTTTTCATGAATGATTAATTTTACTATTCACGTCATAAAATTTAATTTAAAAATCATAACTATATAATGTTAAATTTAATATTTTTCTTAATTTATATATTTTATCTCTTACATATTATTAAAATTTAAAAATTTGCAGCATTCCATTGGAATATAAATATTTCTAGCATTTCATTATTCACATGATTATTTATGTTTAATTATAGTAAATTCTAAATCAATATGTATATTTATTTTTTTCTTCTTAAAGCTTTGATATTATATGTGAGAAAAACCATAATTTATTCTAGGATTAATTTGTTGTCTAACATAGATAATTGATTATCTCTTTTTCATGCTACTTATTTTGAATTTATCTTATTGTAGTTTAGATAAATTATTCAATCGTGTGCTTTATATTTTTTTTTGAAACGCATAGTTGTGAAACTATCTCTAAATATAAGGGTCCCGTTATTTGTACACAAAAAGGGACACAATTTTGGACACACCGTCTTGTCAGACGGACATACGGTCCGTCTGATCTGGACACAATATTTTTTATTTTTTCAATTTTTTTAGTTTTTAGTTGTTTAAAAATATTTGTTATTAATCGATAATGAATCGTGACATTGGATAAATGAACCGTTAACAGGATAAATAATGAACTTGATGTTGACATTCACCAAATAATATGAACCATTAACGGATAAGTGAACCGTTAACGGATAAATAAATGGTTCACATTATCTGGTGAATGCCAACATTTTATTTGTCTAGTTAACGAAGTTCATTTATCTGGTTAATGCTATTCATTATCTGGTTAATGTCAAATCCTGAAACTTTTTTTATCTGGTTAATCAAGTTCAAATATCTGGTTAATGCAGTTCATTATCTGGTTAATGACAAAAAAAAATTAACCAATTTAAAAAAATCTAAAAAAAAATTAAAAAAAAAAATTGAAAAAAAAATGTTGTCCGTATACGGTCCGTACACGTACGAAAATACGATGTGTCCACTTTTGTGTCAATTTGTGTGTACAAAAATCATTTCTCAAATATAAAGAACATAGAACCAATATTGTTTGTTTTATTTGTTATATTTTAAAATTGGAGTATATGTAATATATTCTCTATTTCGTAATGAATTATCTATAATATTTTTTGAAAAATTTAAATTTGCTAATATTTTTTTTTTGAAAAAAGCTTCAAATTTATTCTTGCACATTAGATACTCTTACAACCCAAACAGATACATGTACGAGCACGGAAAAAAAACTTCTTTATTATTATGTTATTTAAATAATATTTTTTGGTTATATTTAAATAGTATTTAAATTTTACTTTTTTTTTGGTGCTTATGTTTCTCTCATTTTACTTCTTCCATGTTAGGGAATGTAATAGTTTAAGTTATTTATTGAATGGTTAATAGTTGGTTAGAATGTAACTGACTTAGATTACTTTAACCTCAGTATATATACTCTTGTAATTATTGATTCACTAACAGAGAAATCATTTCTTCTCATCTCACTTGTTCTCATCTTCGATATCTCACTGTTCTCAAGTTCCCTCATTTCTTACACTGGAGAGTTGTGATATCTTTTATGGTGTCAGAACCTATTCTAGATCTATCGGGTCACCTACCATTATATTATCCACACACTGAGCCCAATTGTGCTAGACATAATGTGTGTATTGGGAAAAATCCAAGTATCACATAAACTAGAGATAGAGCCTGAAAATAGTTTATAAAAATGGGCACCTATCACCTTATAAATCAGTTATGTGGGGTAGAATTAACCTCAAAATCTAAGATGGTATCAGAGTTTCTTCGATCAACATTAATGGCGAGAAACAATACCTTTCTGTCACGCTTCATTGCTAAGACCTTCTCGAATCTGGTAGGTTGTAAAGAGGCAACTTTCTACCGTGGATGTAACAAGCTTTGTTTGAGATCAAAGGCAACGAGTTGAAGAAACACGGAGAAGGTATGTTTAGGAGGAAACCTAAAAAGTATTTATATCGATGAAGATTAGTTGCAAGGAAAAGTGAACGAAGGATACAAAAATTGGGAGCAATATATGATCAACTTCTTACATCTTGGCTTCTTTGCTTCAATGTCTAAGAATCTAACAACCAGAATGGTAGGGTGTGAGTTCGCACATTAGATCTAGAAAAGATTGGAAAAGTGTACCAGCTGAAGATGTTTTGAGAAATATCAAGAAATAAGGTACAATAAAATGAGTATATGCTATCTTTTAAGAAGATTGTTGACATTGAAGAACAAATTCAAGCGATTTTTAATGGTATGCCCCAAGAATATGACTCCTATCTTTGTAACACAGAAGAAATGAAAGCCCTGCTTATGGCTTAAGAAGAGCCTTTTGAAAGGCAGAAACAAGAGTCTGATTTTTTTCTATATAAATTGCTCCAATTAATAACAAAAGAAAAAAAATCCAATATCTGAGTCAATTAGAGATCCCATATAGCATAATTTTTTTTACAAGTTCGGTTGAACACATTGATTTGTACCTCGATCAGACATGATAAATTATGTGAAAAAAGATTAACTTGAATTGAATAAAATGAAAATGATCAATTTTGGTTATAGTTTTCTTTCAATTATTTATTACTCTTTTTTTGTCAAATTATTCATTACTCTTTTTTGTTTACCATAAGATTTTTTTTTGGTAATCAAAAAAGTTTACCATAATTTTTCAAAAACAATTTGTTCTTTAGGAATGAAGAGGTCCACGTTCGATCCTCCAAATCCAGAGTCCAGAAAGCGAGCAGCACGTGCACACCTGCCCCCTTTGTCTGCTATAATGACAAGACACCTCTGGGTGGGTCTCACAAGAAATTAATTATAAGAGCTTTTACACCATGCCAATGCTAAACGCATCGGTTAAGAAATAAAAAAAAATAAAGTTTTAATTAATAATAGATGAAATATGAAATATTATATTTTAATTTTATGAATAAATTTTTTAACAGATATTACAAATTAATAATGAGTGTATAAGATCAACTTTATTAAACTCGACTTGATCATTTACTCAATTGAAATACCGAGTTATTATATTGAGTTATTAATTGAATCGATCGAATATGTTGTATGCATGCATGCATGTGTATAAGAGCATCCACAATGGGGGATGTTGCCCAGCATTTATCCCATGTGCATTGAGTATCTAAATTTTTTATTATTGGAGGGAGTCTAGTTGACAAGGTGAGTGTCTAAAATTTTTCATCCAGCAGCTACAAATGGATACTGTGTGTCAAAATTAAAAAATCGTTGTTTCTCTCTTTTCACCATCGTTGATCCAACAGATCGTGGTGCGCCGCTTCCGGAAATTGGTTGATTCAAGAGGGAAAAAAAACTAATTTTTGATTCAACAGACAGATTCAACATTTCAGAAACACAAATTAAATCTGTGATTTACAATGTTTCAAAAACACAAAAAATTAAAAAAAAAACAGAAAATGTAGAGGAAGCTCCTTGACCGGATATGGTGCCTTGAGGGCGGGATCTGGCGTGATTGTTGATGATGAGGATGAGATGTGAAGAGATGAAGGCGAGATCTGGACGAAATAGAGACTAGATCTGGGATGAGATGATGGCGGCGAGATCTGGTTGGGGGAGATCATGGTGGCGGTGGCAGTGTGGGAGGGAGAGAGATGGTAGCGGTGCTGGACAATCAGAGAGGGTGAGAGTTGAGAGGGGGTAAGACGAGATGAGTCAGAGAGGAAGAAAGGCGAGATGAGACAGAGATGAACGAGAGGAAGAGATAGATATTGGAACAATGACCAATCAGATGAGGGTTTGATAGAGAGGGGGTGAGGGTGTGACCTGATATTTTTTTTACCAAAAGGTAAGACAGCACATTGATTGCCAATATTACTGTTTCATCAAAAATAAAATAGGTTCAAATAAATATTACTGTTTCAGCACATTAATAATTTTATGTATGTTAATTAAAATAATTGATTTAATATTTAAATTTAAATCAAAATTAGGTTCAAGTAAAATAATATAAATATGTGGGGTTTATTGTGGGACCCAACAAAAAAAAATACTACCATTGGAGTAAAAACTAGATAAATTTCTTATGGTTATCTTATTTCTTATGTGTCATTTTGGGCTCACCAAATAGTGATAAGATACTCACAATTAGATCCTCCCATTGTGGATGCTCTAAGAGAGCATGTGGAGATCTAATTCACTTACGATATGTTTGGTTCAAACGAGGGGGAAAGAGGAGGCGAAAATAGAGATTTATTTTGATATTGTATTTGTTTCAGAGAGAGAGGGAAAAAGAGTTTTTTATTGTTTGGTTCAAAAGGAAAAAAAAGAGATTTTAATAGAGAGATATATTAATTTACATGTATATACTTATAATCATTTATATTACATTTTATATAAAATTATTTAAATAATTTTATTTTAAATAATTTAAGCTTCTAACCCTTCCTTCCAAAAAAAAATTTCAATATTTGAGAGAAGCAAAATTTGAATCAAGAGAGATATTTTGCTCATTTCCCCTCCGCTCCCCTCACATTCTGAAAGCCTCCCCTCTCATTCTGATAGGGTAATCTAACCCATACCGGAGTGTGATTGCTGACCAAGTCTGGGGTCCAATTGGGGACACGACAAAATCTAATAGTCATGAGGTTTTGGCACAATTCCCTAATTGCATCTTCAATGCACGAGGGTCGCAACCCAAGACTCTCCGTCCCCGAGATCAAATCTAGCAACTTTTATTCCCGAACGAGACGCCACCATTCAAGGGCATAGAGTTTCAAATGTGGGTATGGCTTAAGAGATTTCTGAAATTAATAAGAAAAATATAAGAAAGATTGAAGTTTTTTCATTTAAATCGGATTGTTTGTAGGTATGCTCTGAATTTCTGTTGCAATGAGGTTTTGGCTAGGACGTAGGTTCCAGAACCAGGAAAAAAAAGGAGAGATTGAGAGAGGTAATAGGGGAAAGGAAGGAGGGGAGAAATATCTGAGAGTCAGGGAAAGAGAAAAGGAAGAAATCTAGAGAGATCGATCTGAAAAAGGAGAGAAAAGAAGCCAAGGAGGAGAGGGAAGGCATCACCACCAGTGGTGGAGGTTAATAATTTCATGGGGTTCATGAAGATGACAGTGTTCCACGCTTGTTGGTTCGTGATACAGGTTTGCATTCGATGGAGAAGTGGGTGTTGTAAAAAAAGACTTAAAAAAAGATCGGTAAGCTTGAGAAGAGCACCACAATTAAAGTGGTGACGTGAAACGGTATGGATGATGATGGTTCTGGAGTTGGAAAAAAATGTGAGGGTGGCTACCGCAACAAAGTAGGAGGAATGAAGGATCAGAATTGCAAGTGCTGAAAGTGTCGAGATGAAAGAGGGAATGCGAGGGGAAGAGTTGACCAATGATGGTGGTAATGGTGATGGTGGGGAGGGGCAAAGAGGAGGAGCTATTTGGCAATAAGGAAAAAAATAAATAAATTCAACAGGTTATCGGTCTTTAATCTTAACAGTTGAATATTTTAATATTACTCCCTCAGTCCCATTATAAATGTCACATTAAGAAGTTTCACACATATTAAGGAGAAATTATAAATAAATGAAAGAGTGTAATAATTTTACAAAATTATCCTTATTAACCATTGGGTATTAACAACTATCATAAATGCATAGTAGAGTATAATGACTTGAGAGTAATGTACTCATTATTAATTTGAGGATAAATCTGGAGAAAAGTAATTAATATTACATTGAAAACCTAACATGACACTTATTTTGGTTATTTTGGGACTAATTTTTTTTTACAAATGTGACACTTATAGTGGGACAGAGAGAGTATATCAAATGGTCATGAAAAACTTTAGGCTAAATTACAAAATTTGTCATATATGTTTATTTTAGGTTTCAATTCGGTCCTCTATGTTTTATTTGTTTCGTTTTGGTCCCTTACGTTTTAAAAGTTACAACAGGTTGGTCCTTTCCGTCACTAAAAGCCAATTGTCCGTAGCTAAAAGCCAAATTCTAGCTACGGACAATTGATTTTTAGTGACGAAAAGGACCAAATTTAAAACTAAAATAAAACGTAGAGGACCAAAACGAAACAAATAAAATGTAGAGGACCAAATTGAAACCTAAAATAAACTTAGAGGACCAATTTTGTAATTTAGCCAAAACTTTATCACCATTATTACACAGTTGGTGTTAGGGAGGGAGCTTCCGAGGTACTTATCCTCTCAGGTCCCGAGTTCGAGCCATCCGTATGGCAAAAACTCCCATGAGAGGGGGAGTAGTCCTGTGAGTGGCACGCCATTCCAGAACTATCAATTATTATGGGATGAAGGGTGGGTGTTACAATAAAAGGCGCATTTTATTGTAACAGCTGGGATTCGGCCAGTGGCCTTGCGCCACGTGGCCCCCGCACTGCTACTCATAGAACTTATCTACCCCTTTGACCTTGTGCCAATTAGTGGAGTTTTTGCCTCCCCAAGGATTCGAGCCCTGTACCCTGGGGCTTAAGTACAAGGTTTTTGAACCCCTGGTACCAACCATTTGAGCTAGATGAGATGGTGATACCAAGTGATAACGTAATTTAATACACTACTTTTTACGGCAAGTGCACCAATCGCAACAAGTAATATAGTAATGAGTAGAGTATCGTCTCCACAGGGATTATAACGTTTATCAACGAAAACAAGTATGTAATTACTTTGAACGAGAATGATTTGGGTATTTTGATTTCAATTGTAACTTAGAACAAGTAAAATTAGAGATGGAAGTTATCAATTGGTAAAAACAACTAGGAGTTGAATCCTCTTGTACCCACTCTTATGTAACTAGTTCATCATTAACTTAAGTAATCTCATATAAATTGAAGTTCGAATCAACTGAATTAGCTTAAGGACAATCCCTTGCCTCATAAACCCTTTATTCTAACCACAACCCCTAATCCCTTAGGTGATTAATGATTAGACAAAGCAATAAGAACAATGATTCATTAGAACACATAACCACGAGTTATATTCCTATAATCATTATGATTATGGTTACTAATCTTAGTTCAAGTTCATTCATCCTATTTTCCAATCAAGATGAAAAACCTAAAATCAACGCAATAGTGATCAAATATTGAAAAGCATGAAGTATAGAGATTGGAAACTCAAATTACATAACATATACTTGTATTAATATATGAGAACTAACTACATAAGAGTTTGAACATGATTCATCTCATCCTAATCTAAGAAATTCAGCTACTCATAGTAGTGAAAGAAAAAAAACAAACATATGGAAGAAGAAAACTCCATTGATGATCCAAACCTTGTTCCCAAGATTGAATCCTCCTTGAAGATGAAGAAAAATGGAACCCTAGCACTCCTTGTCTTTGTCCACGGTGTTTTTGGTTTCAGAAAAGGTCCAAGCTCCTTCAAAAAGTGAAAAGCTATCTATTTAAATGAATTACAGACGGCGCTGGCGTCATGCATCACGATTGCAGCCGCCACGCCACGCAGTCGGTTAGCGAGAATACAGCGATGCGCGCCACGCCAAATACACGGTGACGGTCTGGCGTCACGCGCATTGAAGACAGAGCCAAAATTCCAAAAATGCGCGTCACGCGCACTCCTATGCCTGCAGTAGCGCGTCATGCACATTACTCAGAAACTTGGCTTTTTTCACGTATTCAGATGCCTTCGAATCTTAAGCACTCACGAATCCTCTTCTTTGCCTTTCATTGAGTTCTTGAGAGTAACTTCTTTTGGTTTTGTTTCCATTCCTAGCAAATCAAGTGTAACTTACATGAGAATAATGTAGAAGTTAAAATATGCAATCAATCAACCAAGTGCAAAGAATTTCAAACTTTAAGCTCAATATATATTCAACTCTCTCAATTCCTCATGTATTTAATTCAATTAAGCACTCTAAATTCACATATGATGAAGATTTATCACCAGGGGTGCAAAAACCAAGTACTTAAGGCCCCATAATACATGTCTCGAATCCTTGGGGGGCAAAAACTCCACCAAAAGGGGTGTGGAGAAGTCTTATGCATAACAGTAGCTGGCACAAGGCCGCTGGCAGCCCAAAGTGGGACCCAGGCCTTTTATTGTAACAACATGGATCCCGCTTTGGGCTACCAGCGGCCTTGTGCCAGCTTCTGTTACGCATAGGACTTCTCCACACCCCTTTGGTGGAGTTTTTGCCTCCCCAAAGATTCGAGCCATGTACTCTGGGGCCTTTAAGTACTTGATTTTTGAACCCTAGTATCACCGTCTCATCTAGAAGAGTTGGCGATACCAGGGGTTCAAAAACCAATTACTTAAAGGCCCTAGAGTACATGGCTCGAATCCTTGAGGAGGCAAAAACTCCACCAAAAAGGGGTGTGGAGAAGTCCTATGCGTAACAACAGCTGACACAAGGCCGCTGGCAGCTCAAAGTGGGACCCAGGCTATTACGCCAATTATGGAAAATTCTAGTTTATAATTTTAATTATTATTTTAAGAGTCTATTTTTTTAATTTGTAACAATACCAAAGTCTCAAATCTTAGACCCTAACCTATATCGTCAGTCCCCACCGCTAATCGTGTTCTCCTTCAATCCAAGTCTACTTCCCTTTGACACTTATACCAAACCTTGTGAAATCGACAACCCGTCGTAAACCACCCTAGATGCATTTTTTTTTGCACGAATCAATCGCGACGTTAACTTTTTGTCGTGAGCTGCCATATTCGCAGCCTAACCACCAATAACACCACCACCATCTTCGTTTCCTCGAGCCCCCCGTAATAGCTACTTCTAGCCTTCTTTTTCCTATGCTGAAACACACCCCAAGCCCTTTCACGCTTTGTCAAAGGTTTACTATGCCTTTGCTTACGACAAAGCAAAGTCGTGCCTGAGCTGTTTAAGAATGGGTTCAGTAGGGTTTGACAAAACAAAGCAAAACAAAGTGGTGAATTGGTTGTTACGATGGATTCAAGAATGTTTATCGGTGATTAATCTCAATCATTAAATATAATAATCATATATTAAATCTAATGATTATAAATGTCGGCTTACCGTGAACCAAATTTTATGTATTGTATGCCTCCAATTATTGTTGACACATCTGGTATTTTGCACTTGGATCCATAAATTACTATTTGTAATGTGGGAAGGGTTCAGATTTCAGAGGGTGCAGTTGTTAGTCCGTAGGATTGGAGGAACCCTTTCCTTTTGTTCATCATTAATGGAAATCACTAGCT
Organism: Calophaca sinica; assembly: GCA_037113605.1. NCBI lineage: Eukaryota > Viridiplantae > Streptophyta > Magnoliopsida > Fabales > Fabaceae > Calophaca > Calophaca sinica. The sequence goes on from CM073733.1 coordinate 22,657,198, forward strand.
TAAATCACACAGTTATGGGAAAGGTAAACTTTGGGCAACTTTACAATACTGCCTTAGTTGGTCTCTATTGCCCAATCTGTTTATCTCGTAGCAATAGTGCCTACTGGTACCTACCATACAATTACAAATGGTTGATTGAGCATGTGCACGTGTGATTGATTGGGTTGGACAACAGGTGGCAATACAGGTTGGGCACGGTAGGTTGGCCCACCAAAACGGGGGTGGGGGTGGGATATGTCAGCCCACCACCCTGTATAACTCAGCCCGCCTAGCCCGCTAACCTACCAGGCCAATATATCTCTCTTATTTTATTTTTTAACCAATTTTTTTATGTATTCCCGTCATTTTGGCCGGTTCTAGGGCGGACCAACCCACCACTATTTAGACCACGTTTTCTTTTTTGTTTTTTTATTTTATTTTTTATTTTTAAGACGAGCCAACCCGCAGTGGGGCAGGGTGGGCTAACTTTCGTAACCCACCACCTCTTGGTGAACTGCCACACCTCGTTTTTGGCAGGCCCACGGCGAGGCAGGGCGGGTCGGCCCACTTTGCCATCCCTAGGTTAGGCAAGGAAAGACGTAAGATGAAAAGTTTGAAATAGAAATTTGTTTGAATTTATTCAACAATGATAATATAAAAACAAAAAATTAATGAATTTTATATTATTAGTTTTTTGTTAAATGGTAGAAAAGTAAAATAAAAAAGAAGTTAATCGATAACGATACCAATAACAAATAATCTATTATACCTTTATGCTAAACTTAGATCGATATTGATGGATTGGGTCTCCCTTGGATGATCTAGTAAAGTGGATCCTCAAACCGGTCCTTGATAAATACGACGAAAGGTGGCTATCAGAAAAAAAAAACACTTCAATACTCAAGTGAGTATGTGTCTTAGTCTTTTTCCAAGATAATGTTGGAAGATAAGGCATACCTTTGTACGGTGGTATGATGCCCCTTTATAGGGGTTGACCTAGAGCTCTTCTGTAATTGTCTTTATGTTTCGAGGTCTTACCTCGATCGACACCGTGTTCTTACTTAGTACCGAGGTGGATATCATATATATGTTGTCATGATGCGCCATCACTCCGATACTATTACTGCAGTGTGGACTTTATGCAAGTTATTGATTTGATTAAGATCAAGTCATGGTCTGGTTTGTTGCATTTTCAGGACACTCTGAGTTATCCTTCTGAAATTGGAGTTGTTGTGTTGTAAGGAGCATATTAGCAGTGTCATAATTAATCTCAACTGTGACATACTGTTTTTGTCCTGCAGTGGTGATCTGTCTGGTCCTTTGTCCAGGATCCTTTTTTTTTAAGGACTAGTTGCGGGGTAGATATTTATCTAACATTTTCTATCTGTTGTTGGGTGCTGTCACTTGTTGTTAGGAATCAAGAAAGGATAGAGATTGTGAAATCAATATTATGTATGTTATTCATTGATGGAAATGCATATATACAACCCGAGCGGTTTTGATACAAACAGAACGACTAACTAACAATTGAAAACATACACTAATGGGCTAAGGCCCAAGACAACAAGTACAAGCCCAACAAGCTATATACATGACCCAACATATCCTCCTTTAAACTGGAGTGTTTTACACACCAGTTTATCAAACCATGGCAGCACAAACACCAAGCCTCGCACGCAACCTCGGGAAGGTTTCAAGTTTGACAGGTTTTGTCATTATATCTGCAATTGATCTTGAGTATCACAATGTACCAATTCAATCTTGCCTTCTTTAGTGAGATCTCGCAGAAAATGAAACTTGACATCGATATGTTTGCATCTTCCAAGCATAACTGGATTCCTGGAGAGCTTTATTGTTGAATTGTTATTGCAAAACAGGGTCAAACACTTCCCTTGACAGTGACCCAACTTCCTTAGAATTCTTTTTAACTAAATGGCTTGGGTAGCACATAACGCAACAACAACAAATTCAGCTTCTGTGGTGGAAAGTGTTATAATCGGCTGTTTCTTGGAGGCCCATGACACAACTCCAGAACCGAGTAAGAAAACATATCCGGAGGTGCTCTTCCTATCATTAATGTCACCTGCATAATCACTATCAGTGAAGCCCAGCAACTCTCCCTTGCCTTCTCTACTATAGTGTATGCCCAAATTTTTCGTTCCCTTCAAGTATCTCATCACCCTCTTGACAGCTTGAAGATGTATCTCTGTGGGTGTTTCCATGTATCTGCTAACAAGACTGACTGCATACATGAGGTCAGGTCTTGTTGCAGTGAGGTACATCAAGCTTCCTACCATTTGCTTGTATCTAGTAGCATCAACCTTAGCTCCACTTCCTTCCTTCGAAAGCTTACACCCTGGTACAATGGGATTGTTTACTGCCTTGCTGTGATTCATCCCAAATCTCTCCAAGACTTCTCTTGCATACTTGCTTTGACAGATAAAAATTCCTTTTGAGTTTTGTACAACTTCCACACCTAAGAAGTAGCTCATTTTTCCAAGATCAGACATATCAAACTCCTTCTTCATTGACTGCTCGAATTTCTCAAACATTTCCTTGCTATTTCCAGTGAAGATAAGGTCATCCACATATAGGCTCACTATCAACAATTTCCCATTAGTTCCAGCTTTCAGGAACAAGGTATACTCAGATGTACATTTTTCAAATCCCTCTCTTATGAAGTATGCCTCTATCCTACTGTACCAAGCCCGAGGGGCTTGCTTTAAGCCATATAAAGCCTTCTTCAACTTGTAAACCTTGCCTTTGCCTCCCTGTTTGTGATACCCCTAAGGTTGCTCAACATACACATCTTCACTTAGCTCTCCATGAAGGAAAGCACTTTTTACATCAAGTTGGAACATATTCCATCCTTTGAGAGCAGCTAAGGCTAGAATGGTTCTTATGGTATCCTATCTTGCTACTGGAGCAAAGGCTTCAATGTAATCAATTCCAAACTCTTGAGAATACCCCTTTGCCACAAGCTTGGCTTTGTGTTTGTCAATTTCTCCTTTCTCATTATATTTGGTCTTGAATAACCACTTCACACCAATTACTTTTGCATCATGAGGAGGAATGATTAACTCCCAGGTTTGATTTCTTTCAATTGGTTCTAATTCTTGATCCATTGCTCTTATCAATTTGCCATGCTTTGCTGCCTCATCAAAGGTTACTGGATCATCAGATTCGGTGAAGGCAGCAAAGTTTTATAGTTCATCATCATCTATGCTTGGCAAGTCAGTGACATAGTCTTCCAGGTAGGTTGGCCCTTTCTTGTTCCTCCCTTGAGTCTGTTCTAGACTTCTTTCAGTATCAGACTCACATTGTGCAGAATCATGGTTGCTTGTGTCTCTTACATGCTGCTCTGTACTCGGTGAACCCATATCAGCTTCTCCATTTCCAATTTCTTCAAGTTCCTCACTGCCATTGTTTTTTTCATTGTCACCTAGGTCAGTAGGTTCTCTTCTGACTTCCTTCCCTTTCCTTTTCCAATCCCACTTTCCTTCTTCATTAAAAACAACATCCCTACTTACAACAATTTTCTTTGAGATTGGATCAAAAAGCCTATAGGCCTTTGATTCTTCACTAACTCTAAGGAGGACACATTTGCTACTCTTGTCATCTAGTTTCTTTCCCTGACTATCTGGGACATGAGCATATGCCAAGCAACCAAAGATGCGAAAATGTTTGACTGAGGGCTTGATGCCACTCCAGGATTCTTCAAGGGTAGTGCTCTTTACAGCCACAGTGGGGCTTCTATCTTGAACATATATTGCCCAATTGACTGCTTCAGGCCAAAATTCCTTTGGAACTTCTTTATTTGACAACATCCTTCGCACATTTCCATGATGGTTTTGTTCTTTCTCTTTGCTATCCCATTTTGTTGAGGGGTATAAGCTGCTGTTAACTACCTCTTAACTCCATTATCACTGCAAAACTTCTCAAATTCATTAGAGGTGAATTCTCCCCCTATCAGTTCTCAAGCAACCAATGGACTCTCCACTCTCTTTTTCTGCAGCAGTCTTAAGCCTCTTGAAACTGTCTAGAGCTGCTGACTTTTCAGATAAAAAATACACCCAAGTTCTTCTAGTCATATCATCAATAAAGGTAATAAAGTACCTATTTCCACTATTGGACTTAGGCTTGATTGGTCCACAAATATCTGCATGTACAAGCTGTAACCTTTGAGTTGCTCTCCAAGTACTTTGTTGTGGAAAAGAATTTTTGTGTTGTTTACCAATCAAACAATCACTGCATATTTTGGTCGATTCCTTAAGCACTGGAAGCCACTTCACCGATTCCTTTTGGGCTAGAATTCTCAGTCCTTTGAGACTGAGATGACCATATCTACAGTGCCATAGATAGGTAGTGTCCTTACATGCAGTTTTGAAGCACCCTGGAAGAATTATTGAGACAGAAATTGCAAACATGCGATTTGATGACATATTAGACTACATTATTAACCCCTTTTCTTGATGATAAACTTTGCATGCATTATGTTTAAAAACAATTGTCAAATTCCTTTCTTGGAGTTGTCCAATACTTAGAAGATGATTCTTTAACTCGGGTATGTAATATACTTTTGTCACAACCTGAGTTAATGCCCTAATTTTCAACCTTATGCTACCCTTTCCTATGGCTGTCATTCTTGAATTATCACCCAATTTCACAGAGATTCTAAACTTTTCATCAAGTTCATAAAACCAGTCTTTGCAGCCGCACATATGATTACTAGAACCGGAGTCAAGAAACCATATCTAGTTTTCTGTAGATTTCTTGAAATCTGATTGAGCCATCAATAGCTTTTCTTCATCCTCATCGAATTCTGCATAGTTAGCATTCTAATCAGAGCTTGGGCACTCATATTGATAGTGCCCAAGCTTATGACACTTGAAGCACTCAATTTGATCCTTGCTGAAGGGTTGTCTACCCCTACCTCGACCCCCTCTGTTGCTATTTCGCCCGCTGCCTCTGCCTCCCATTCTTCCTGTATCGGTTATCTTCAGTGCCTGTTCCTCCTCCTTATAGCCCTTCATCCTCTATTCATGGACAAACAAGCTGCTCTGAAGTTCATCGATTGTGAGGGTAGTCACATTATTTAATTCTTCAATGGAACAAACTACGTAGTTGAATCTTGTTGCCATTAATCGGAGAATCTTTTCAACGACCACTGTTTCTTCCATTCTTTCCCCATGTACCTTCATTTTGTTTGCAATGGTTAGGGTTCTTGAAAAGTACTCCTCCACTGTTTCGCCTTCTTTCATGCCTAAAATCTCAAATTCCCTTCGCAGCGCCTACAATTGAGCCCTCTTCACCTTGGCTGATCCTTGATATTTCATCTTCATCGAATCCCATATGTCCTTCGTTGTGTCTTTCTTGAGGATCATTTATATGATGCCTCTATCAATTGCCTGGAACAAGTAGTTCTTCACCTTCAGATCGTTCAATTTTGCGTCTTCCACCACCTTGATCTGATCTTGAGTCGCCGCCACAGGAAGCGTGGGAATTCCCGTCTCCACAAGACTCCAATACTCCTTCGATCAGAGTAGGTTTTCCATCAGCATTGCCTAATGGTCATAGTAGTCATCAAATTTGGGAATCGCTGGTTGCACAAAGTTTCTTTCTTTTGCCATGATCAAAAATCGTTTTCAATCAACTCACTTTGCATTTCTTGAACGATGAAAAACTGCGGTTTTCTTGCAAATCAGGCCCTTTTCAGAGCTCTGATACCAACTGTTAGGAATCAAAAAAGGATAAAGATTGTGAAATCAATATTCTGTATGGTATTCATTGATAGAAATGCATATATACAACGCAAGCGGTTTTGATACAAACAGAACGGCTAACTAACAATTGAAAACATACACTAATGTGCTACGGCCCAAGACAACAAGTACAAGCCCAACAAGCTATATACATGACCCAACACTTGTTGCAAGGAGATGCGTTTAGCTATGTTCAGTTATGTGTTTCATTACTTGGTGTTTCATCAAAAAGATGAGTTCAGTTGTGGACTTCTACTTTAGGCTTTGGGATGTATTTATTGTTTTTACTGCCTTTGATAGAGGGACTGCCTTAAATCAAGATGCCATCATTCAGTTGAGTTTGCTTCTCTTTTTCAATCTTGTTCGATCTGGTCAAGCGACTTTGTTGTGTTTTCAAATTTTATCTTTGATCTTTGTTGTAATGGCCCATTTGATTCTGTTTGTAGCCTGGTCTGTTAAATTTTATACAGATTGTCTTTTGTACTCCTTTTGGTGTTTGGTGTTAGCATGTCTTGTGCTTCATCCATCACATACCCTTATGAATAAAAAACATTCATGGACATAGTATTCCTAGAAATATATATATAGAAATTGTGATTGTATATCTTAAAACATACACCAGAGCGATATAGACGATGAGCCAGGTCAATCAGGGACTTCTGTAGAAAATCAACACTGCGTTGGAGGTGATCGAATTGTCGAAGGAGAAGATCTACCTAGCAGGGGAGCAGGTGTTGCGGCAAGTCGTGATGGCTTTAGAGAGCAGCTGAGGCCTGAGGGAGTTCGAGAAGGAACTAGGGACTTTGAGTTCCCACTTTAGTTAATTGCACTTCCTTGTACTTGAGCCCACACATCACATTGCTTTTGTCTATTGGGCTTTTCTAAGGGCACCCCTATTTTTGCTTGGGGCACCCCCAAAAATGTTGTTTTGACCAAAATACCCCCATATAAAAATATCAAAATTATTTTTTTTTATTCGTCTCATTCGCAAATATGCTATTTGCGAGTGTGCAATTTTTTTGCACACTCGCAAATATCATATATCATATTTGCGAGTGAAGAAAACGCGCAAAATTTAACAGTTGAGTTTTTTTTGTTTAAAGGCAAAGAAGGAAAGGAGTCTCGTTAAAACCTTCTGATGCAAAGCCCCCCTTAGGAAAAAAATCTAAAAGGAAAAAAAAGTACTTCTGCCTTAATTTATTAAAAAAATGGAAAAAAGAACAAACATGGGAGACTAGGCTAAAACCCATGTCAAACAAACAATATAAAAGTAAAGGTAAATTTATTGCGGTTGACATGGGAAAAAATGTCTATGCAAAATGCAGTTGACATGGGAACACAACTGTAACTGCATTGTTTTTGTTTAGGTTAGTCATTAATTTAATTGTATTTGCGTTATTTCAGGTATTTTTGAAGGATGATTGTCTACTACCTACCATAGAATCACATTGACATACTTTTTGTCGTCTGGCGGCTCATTCATGGCCAACACGATATATTGGTCGATTGCAACAATGAGGTTCAATATTTCCACCACCTAATCTTTCACATCATGATGAACACAATCCAATAAATTTAGATGAGGATTGACTAATAAAACATGTTGCTGCTTTTTGTTGTACTTTATTATTTACCTTTACTTTTATATTGTTTGTTTGACATGAGTTTTGGCCTAGCCCCCATGTTTGTTCTTTTTCCATTTTTTTAATAAATTAAGGGATGAGTATTCTTTTTTCCTTCTAGATGTTTTTTTTCCTAAAGAGGGTTTTGCATCAGATGGTTTTAACAAGGGTCCTTTCCTTTTTTGCCTTTAAAAAAAAAACTCAACTGTAAAATTTTGCGCGTTTTTTTCACTCGCAAATATCATATTTGCGAGTATTTTTTTTTTACTCGCAAATAGCATATTTGCGAGTGAGACGAATGAAAAAAAAATTGATATTTTTACATGGGGGTATTTTGATCAAAACAACATTTTGGGGGTGGCCCAAGCAAAAATGGGCGTGCGCTTAGAAAAGCCCTTGTCTATTTAGGAGATAGCTTGTGCTTGGCTTAGGTCGTTGTGGGCCTTGTTTTGTAGCCCATGGGCTTCCATGCGGAATTTAGGTAGGTTTTGACAAAAAAATACCCCATCTAAATCGTAACAAAAAACAATACACCATCTAAATAATTAGAGGAAGGAATAGATCCTTTATGTCTTAATAAAGTGATAGGCTCATGTATACCCCACTAGAATCAGTTCAAAAGGGAAATAAACTTGGCTAATCTCTCTAGCATATATCCTATGTCCTGTTGGTTTTCGCTTGGCCAAATGGAGGTAGAATAGGCGCCTCTTCATGACCAGAAAATTCTTCCCTTTGAGCCGAAATAAGAACACAATACAAAGGGGATGTATGACCCAAAATTTTACGAACAGGTTTCTCGGCCAAATTAAATAAGAAATTTTGCAACTTACCTGGCGTGTTTGGTTCTGGTAAATTAGTTATAGACATTTTTTTAAGATATTCTTTTAATAATTTTTACATGAACTATTTTAAATTTAAAAATATACTATATTATATTCCAGTCAAAAAAAAAATACTATATTATAGGCACATTTTGTACCTTCTCTCAATTATATATCTACTATATTATATAAAATAGAGTTTTGCCACGTAGACTCATGTCACATGGTAGCTCCACATTCATTATTTTCCCGTCAAAATACAATTTTTTTTTAATTCATGATATTTTGTTAATTAAGGTATATTAATTAATTAATGTTCATATCTGCACTTTTATCATTCAATCAAATTCAAATTAATTCAAATTCAAAATGTAATAAATTAAAACATATCATTCAATTAATTCTCATATCTGGACCTCTGACATTCAATCAAAATATTATATATTTTTTGATATAATCAAAATATTAATTAAGTCATGTGACACTATATGAATCATTAAATTTTTTGCCTAAATCATTTTCAATTTTTTTATTTATTTTTGCCTAAACATATGAATCAATTTTTTTTAGTTATCTATTATCTATTATCTACTATATTATATAAAATAGAGTTTTGTCACGTGACAGTTTCACATTCATTCTATTAATTTTAGTTTTTATGATTAATTCTTACTATAGATTCACATTAAAGTCATATTACTATTTGTTATTATAATAACTTCATCTTTTTTTTCTTCCATATAATTCGTAACTCTCGAATCTCACCCGTGTATCGCACATGTTATTACGCTAGTTGTCTCAATCGCTCACTTCTTCCTCTTACTGAACGTAACAAACTCTCTTTCCCCGACTATCTCCAGCTAAGGTGTAAATCTAAGCATCTACCTTATTCGAAAAAATTGATTTTTTTGGCTAGCGATGGGTAGTTTAAATTAAGAGCTTCCATCATGCATGCAAGTTAGGGATGGTTTTGGTCATGCCCAAGGATTTATGTATGATGTATAGTGTGTTTTGCTCCTATAAATCCGTCTCATGCGGTGATAGGAATAATATGTCTCTGATTTGACACTTTATTTTGTGGGCAGTCTGAAAGCTTAATTAGAAATGAGTGTATTTTCTCATGTAGGGAAGCGGATTGTGCAGAGTTATTGGAGCATATTAAGATAGTCTCCTAGAGGTGGTTTTTGAGTAGGTTTAAGGTGGCTTACTGTATTATGAATGGTTTAGACCCTATGGATTGTTTCTCTAGAAGTAGTTTCTTGGAGGGTTTCTTGTGGTACATCTACTTTGGGAGTGTACCCCGGCCTCTCGTTAGTCTCCCTCCTCCCCCTTTTGTAATTCGATTGGAATAGTACTCTTTATTTTTTTTATAAGCAAAATGCATTATAACGGAGTACAAGAAGTACTCCAACCCATTACATTAAAATCTATTCTAAATGGATTGGATACACGCCAACGGGTTAGAACATCAATAGGAAAATTGCAAACCAGTATTTCTACCTTTCCTACATATAAACCAACCCCAAGATAAAAATTTTATTTGTGCAATTACTACCTGAAAATCTGCAACTGCACCTTCAAAAACTAGTTTATTAATCCTGAACAACCACAAGGGACCATGTGACCGCTAGCTAAATAAGGTGTACATGTCTAACACTCTTATCTCTCTTCTCTCTAATAAGCCCTCCATGTTGTAAAAAATGACCAACACCATCCCCATCATGAACTCCTTCAATAAAAACACCCATATATAGCTTACCACACATTGTAGGAAAATGAGCACCCTTTGTATTGCCCTTGATAAATTTTAATCCACTCGCTCTTAAAAAAAAACATGCATAACCTAATTCAAATGATAATAGCAAGCGAATTCATGGCATATCATGATTGAGTCAAAAAAAATGGCATATCATGATCTCCGAGAAGATTTTGGTTAATTGGATGTCTGGATAAACAAATTCAAGGTATTGACTATGATAAAAAATATAATATACTAAGCTAACAATAAAAGGTTTAGTCATTGAGGAATTAATTACACTGTCTGCCATTAATTTTCCTTTGTTTTTTTATTGCAATTTCCCTTCAGTTGAAATGACAGCACTACTGCACACACATGAATCTTTTTTTTTTGTTTTTTTGTTGAATAGCACACACATGAATCTGTATCATCAATAAAATTAATCTAATTAAACGGTCAACCGTTAGTCTCCATAGGAAGAGAATAAAACTTGTCAGTTTGAACAGAAAACTTATCATGATTAAGCTCTAGGGGCTCTCTATCACCTCTTTTCACACAAAAAATAATAAAAATACACGAGGACACCACAATAAGTGGCTACTGGGAGGAAAAAAGAAAGTGATAACAAAAGAGCACTACTCAATTATAGATATAAAACAAAATGATCCTCAATATATATATATATGGGAAACATCATAGGCAAATAATGTTATCCACATCAAAATATATGGAAGTGACTACTTGCTACCTGTAGCTTCACAGTTCAACAATATTCTATTTCTTGGTATCAAATTGCTAACAGTTATAGTAAAATTCAACACTTCAAAATAGAAAAATAAGATAAGATAATATATATATTCCCAAAAGCGAGCTAGCTAATATGATTAAAGGCACATAATATCTGCAAGTCTAAGCTTGTCATATTTAAAGTAGTAGTACACATATATATGTACATAGAACTATACATATATATATATATATATATAATGTCATGCCTGTGATTGTGGTTGCTCTTGCTCACAAGGATCAGATCATAGACTCCATGTATATTCACTCTCACTAGCTACAACTTTTCAGTCCACTACCAGTCTACTACCAGTACAGCCAGCAGCACTGTCTGCTTTAAAAGCAGATTCATGATATCTCAGATTTTTAAAACTTTTGCTTCTGCCACAGCAAACAGGATCCAAAGACAAACAGTCTTATAGCAGCTTTATTTCAGATAATAATAATAATAATAATAAAAATTAAACAAAGCAACAAAGCAAAAACCCTAAATATATGAAACTTAATTATAAAGAGCATTAAGATCGACTAGAGAGAGATAGTGTGTAGAATTTTTCATGGAGACTGAGAATGAAGAGATTCATCTAATGAGTTGCACCTGGAGGTGGAACCATATTGGATTGTTGCTGAGGTGGACGCTTCCTCTTCTTCTTCTCATAACTAATCCCTCTTGCTTTGGACTGCAGATCACGAACCTCACGAAGGTAGAGTCTCACAGCTCGAGCTCCAAATGGATTGGCCTCAGGTTTGCCTCCATTTTCTTCAAAAGCTGCTCGAAGACGACCTATGAGCGCATCAAGGCTCCCCCAGGCTTGTCTTAGAGGACATGGACATGGAGCTGGAGGGTTCGGGTGCCCATAAAAGGGACAGATCGGTGTGTGCACTTTGGTCTTTCCAAATTGATCCAGGTACCTGCACACACACACACACACAACATAATAATTCAACCCAAAAAAATCGCGCACACACACATACAGATAGAGAGAATACACAAGAATTTAAAGGATTTGACAAAAGTCTGTGCGCGACATCATGATTTTTATGTCTCAACCGTAATAGTGTAATACAACTGCAATTGAGATTGTATTAACCGTATTTAACTGCAAATTTCTTTTTGTAATATGAAGGATCGCGACGCGATTGACACCTAGATTTAAAACCTTGCACAAAGAGAGAGAGAGAGAGGGGGGGTGTGCGTGGATGGTGATTGATTATATATTCTACATACCTGAGAAATTCAAGGACATGTGCACCGCTGCACCTGGAGAGGGAAAGAGGGGGACGGTGATTCCTGAGGTATTGACCAAAGGTGTTCCAGTCACGGCGCTTCTGGTTCTCGTAGCGGCTGCTGCTGGTGGGGGTTGTGGTGGTGATGGTGGAAGCAGGTGATGAATAACTGGCACTAGCTGCAGCTAAGCTTGTGGAGGTAGTGGTGGTTAAAGTGGAGTTATTGATGAAGTTGCAGGTGTTGTCAGAGTTGCATGTGCCTATGAATTGTTGAATTGAATCCATGGATATATAGCTTAGCTTTACTTTTATGCTTTGCTTGCAGATCCAAAGTTGTTTCGTCTCTTTGATAAAGCCCTGAATAGCTTTCTGGAGTGCTCTTCTAGGGTTCCTGAGAAAGTGACCAGAGTGAAAGTGTGAGGGATATGAAGAAGGGTTAATAGAAATGAAGAGTTACTATACTTATAATTTGGACACTTGTTAAGGTACAGTCCTTTTATCTGAATAATTTCTCTGGTTGAAGTTTTTTGCTTTTACAAGTTACTGTAAATGAAAACAACAAAAAAAAAAAATTGAAGAAATTAAGAGAGAAGGAAAGGAAACAAGCTCTCACTGAATGTTAATTTTGGTTTTTATTTTATTTTAATTTTTGGACAGAGAGAAATAGAAGAAGGAGGGATATTACTGATACATATATGTACCTGAAATATATATATATATTTTTTATGTTGAGAATGTGATGAGATTGATGGGAGTGTGAACTGTGAAGTGGCCTGTTCCGTTTTGCTCTTTGCAGTTGTAACTGTTTATAGAACAATATTTGAAAGATCCCAAGGCTAGAGGGGGTAGCGTTGGTTTTTTTAGTGGCTTTGATTTCTGGGATTGGTGAGGGATTGAGGTTTTTTCCTTAAAGGGTGAAGCAAACTCAAACTTTTATCATCACTTGCTAATGGTTATACCAATATTCTTCCTGGTGTAGAGAGAGAGAGAGAGAGAGAGAGGACTTTGGAGGAAATAGGAAAGAAAGGTTGGACAGTAGGTTTGGATGGAGACAGGAAAAAGTTTGAAGGGGTAAAATTAAAAATGAGGGAATAATAAGATTCTGTTTCTTGACCCTGTAGTATTGAATGACAGTTCTTTTTGAATTGACTCTAATGCCCCTCCTTATTTACTCTTTTTAACCTTTCCCTTCTCTTCTCTTTATTATTATTATAAAGATAAAACTTTAATTTCTGACAAGACCTTTGTCTACTTCTCACCATCGTTATAATTATGTAAAAATTAAAGGGAAAAAAAATCAAAGGAATTAATTCCTTGATATGAAAATGCTATAAATAAATGGCTCTATTTAACTGGAAATTAAAAATAACTATATATTAACAATAATCTGGTACAATTTATAGATAATAAAAATAAATTTCATTGTTAAAAAATAATTAATTTTATTGATAAAATATATTTTAATAATATAACTGAATAAATAAATATGAAATTATAGATATTGAAATATTTTTAACGTTTTTATGATTATTTATGAGCATCTTATTATATTAAATATTTTATTGGAGGAAGTATTTGCTAATAGATTAGGACAAAGTAAAAACTTTATTTGATTCAATAATTGATTAAAAAAATGATGTTAATATTGATTTGATTTAACATACAAATATTATAAATATGTGCTATCACATAAACATATAGCACGTAACTTCATGAGAATGGATGGTTTCACGAAGATGAGGGACAATGACGTGATTTTACGAGATTCAGTGATAGGAATCCAAATTTAATACTCCAAATTCATTATATAGAAGTAAATAAAAAAGAGGAAGAGAACAAAGAGTAACGTCCCATGTATCTTTTTTTTTTTTTTTTTTGAGGAATGTCACATGTATCTAATTATATTTATAATGAAATTGCATGTGAAAATATAAAATAATATATGTATATATTTAATTATGTATAAATAAATAAATAAATTCACTGTACCAACATGGTGTGGCACAAGTGGTAGATACTTGGGTCTCTTAACCATCTGGTCCTATGTTCGATCCCTGGCCAGTGTGTATGGAAAAATATCTGTTGAGAGAGGTCAATCCCTTAAATGGATCTCACTTATCTCGAAGGATTAGTCTCTACAGTTGTGCGTGGATGATAACTTGGTTTAAAAAAAAATCACTGTAAAAAAAATTTCTTTTACGGTTACAGTAAAAGACAGACATGACCGCCACCACAGGGGAATGATTGGAGGAGCAACTATAAAAAATATAATAATAAGTAAAATAAAACCGAATCCCATCTTAAAAAATAATTAAAATTATCTATTTTAATAAACAAAAAATTAGAACAAAATCCTATTTTATCGTTTTTTTTGGGTCAAATTCTATCGCTTTTTATCACAAATTTTAAAATGTAATTATTAGAATTGTACAAGGCAATACTCCCCGAACTCAATTATAAATAAAAAAATATTCATGTTTTGAAATTTAAAATATAAGTAAATTTTAACTAATTTTACCCTATTAAATGTTATCATTACAAAAATATTTTTTATTTAATGTTATCATGGAACAATTTCTCATAGGAAATTAAATGAAAATAAATGGTAATCTGAAAAATGCAATTAATTATTTTATTACACCAAAAAAATTAAATAAACTTAACCAACTTCCTTAATTAGTATGAAATTAGGTATTTTTGCTTATATTTGAGTCTAGATGGAGTAAAAAGGGCAAAAGCTAGTTAATTGTTTTTTTTTGACAAGAACAAGCTTACTTCATTTCATTCAAAATAAGTGCTTCAATACAGGTTGGAATAAAATCAAAAACTTGGCTACAAGCATAGAATCTTGACACTATTGCCAATGAATGAGCTACAAAATTCACTTATCTCCTAATTAAACTAACCCCATAGTTTTGAAAAGATCTCAGACTAGTTTTGCAGGCGTCAATAAGAGTCCCAAACTCGGTTCTGGAGCTAGTAGTCCCTTGAATGCCATCCATAACTGCCTTGTAGTCAATTTCATGACTACTCTGTGGATTCCTATTTAATAGCCTCAACTAGACCCATGCCTCTGCCTCCTGAGGTTGTGGCCTCCCTGTGAACCAGGCCGTGTGAGCCTTCACAAAAGCCCCCTGATCATTCCGGAGACACATTCCCACACCAAAACTATTATGCTCTGTGAAGAGTGCAGCATCCACATTACACTTCATTGCTCTTTTATCCAGTTTGACCCATTGTATAGTGCTCTCCATGTGTTGCCTCCCTGCCCTCCCATCTTGCTTATCGTGCACCCTTCTCCACTCAAATTGGGACTCCCGTGCCATCATCACTGATAGTTGCGGTGGCTTCACCAAGTCCTCCCACACTTTCTCGTTGCGGCGTTTCTGTTGGTGTAAGCCGTAGAGGCCAATGTTTTTCCTTTGGACTTATATTTTGTATCATATCATTTATTTATTATATGAGGCATTTTCAGTTATTATGTTTGTTTCAACGTAATAAAGTCCTTGAGTAAAAGTTTGTTTTCAATAGAACATCGAGTAGACGACTCGGTTGTGAGATACTAAAGAACTTACTCTAAATATCCGTAGTCGAGTATTATTATTATTAAGGACAATAATAATGCATCAAGACTATTATGTGGGTGGACTGATAACCTCATCTCACAGGTTATAGATATGAGATATCAAGTCACCACATAGGTACACGTTAGGGTAATTGTGTACTGGATTGACCCGCCATGAGAATACTACATAGTGTGTTATGTAAGTGTCATGAGTTATTCTTATAGTGATAGTGGTGTATGCCACCCTCAGACCTGAAACCACTATGGTCCCTACATGAGGAGTTGAGTGTTTTATTGCCGTCAAACATTGTCTGTAACAGGACAATTATAAAGTCGGTTAACTGGGCACTCAACGAGTCATGCAAAGAGACATGAGTGACCTAGATGGGATTTGCCCCTCCTACATAACAGGAGTAATATCTGTGGGCCCCTTGATAGAGTATGACTATAAAATGCATGGCCATGCTGAAATAAGTCAATATGAGATATTGATCTTATTTGTTGTTACTAAGTCTACTCGGGCATCAAGGAATATAATATTGAACTATACAAGGGTGACACATACTATGCCTTGTGTTCAATATAGATATAAGGGCAAAAGGGTAATTATACACATGATCATTATCACGGAAAGGTTACGTCACAACACTGACATTCTCGTTACTTGGGTAGCAGTGATGTGTTGCTAGACACCGCCATCGCTTATAATATTAAATAGTGATTTAATATTATTGCCAACGTTACGGGAACCTACAGGGTCACACACATGAGAACAGGCTAATGGGAGATTAAATAAATGAGTGAGACTCATTTTATTCGGTGGTGCATTCTTACGATGCACCGGCGCGAGTCAAGAAAGACGCAGAACACGGTAAGCTACGGTGCGCTAGGTCAGTCTTAAGTGAAGTCTATAAATAGACTCGTTAAGACTGAAGTCTATATACGGAATTAAAACCCTAGCCGTTCCAAAGATCGTGACTTGCATCGTGGATCGGTTCGTGACGCCGCCTAGCACCGCGTGACGAGACCGCCTCCCATTCAAGGTCGTGTTCATGTGGACTACGAGAGGCGTTGTTTTTACGTGCGACGCTCGTGCTCGATTCCAATTTTCGTCTGCAAACGATCTGCGCTACAAGAGGTAATTCATATAACCCTGAGTCATGACCATTCGCAAGGATCCATGGAAGGGAAAGTTTAAATTTTCGCTGCGTTTTTAAACTCTGTTATTGCGCTATTTCCCTACCGTTTCCACAGACACCATAGCAGCACCCCAAGCTCGGCCACTTGTTCATCGGACAGCACCTCAAGAAGATCAAACAGGAGCTCACGATAGCCTTCTATTGTGTCCACCCTCTGTTTGATGCGATTCCAAAACCCAGCCACCTCCCAGACCTTCACCGCCTCAGCACCCCCAAAGAAAACATGCCATTCATTCTTCAGCGTGTTCTCACAAAATGCACAGTTTCCTAGGCATTGGACCCCTTTTGATTACAGTCTCTACCTTGTGGGAAGGACTCCCCACGCACTTCGCCAGATTAGGAGCTTGAGCTTTTGAGGAACCCTTAACTTCCAAATTCTCATCCAATTTCCAGGCACCCTCAACTCCTCGTTATCAATTAGAGTTTCCATCACACAAAAATATGCTGAGCAAACAGAGTAGCACCCATTTCGACTGAGGCCCCAAATCGGTTCATCAGGTTCGATAGTCCGCAACACTGGGATTCTGCAGATTTATGAAACATTGCAAGCGTTGAACAGTGACAAAAGAACATCCATTCTCCAAGTGTAGTTTAATGGGTCCATTAAGTCAGCAACCTTTAACTCCTCGCCTCCCCAATTTGGTGTGGATAACACAAATGGATTGTCAAGCGCTCGCAACCATGGTTCCCTCCCAACATTGACACTGTTTCCATCCTCCAATCTCCACCTCAGCCCTCCTTTTACCACTACCCGTGAAGCATAGATGCTACGTATGCCAAACATAGCTTGGGTTATGACCCAACCAGGTCCCCAAAAAGTCTGTCTTAGGAAAATATTTAGCTTTGAAGATGCGAGAAACTATAGCATCGTGGTTAGTTGCAAGCTGCCAACCTTGCTTCCCTAGCATGGCTAAGTTAAAACTATAGAGATGGTGAAAACCCATACCACCATATTCCTTTAGCATTGTTCACGGGTCCCAATTAAGCCAGTGTATATCTCTCCCGGATCCTCTATTTGTTCCCCACCAAAACGAATTAATCATCCTTTGGATCTCTTCCCTCAAAGTAGTAGGCAGCATAAACGTACTCGTACAGTAAGTGGGGATAGCTTGAGCAACTGACTTCACCAAAATTTCCCTTCCTGCTTTTGAGAGGCGCTTGCCCGACCATTGTTGAATTTTCTTCCAGATTCTATCTTTGAGATAACTGAATACTGCTTTCTTTTTCCGCCCCACCATAGACGGTAGCCCCAGATATTTCCCAGTGCCTAGGCATTCTGTAACCCCTAAGATGGAGGTTACCTTTTCACGCATATCCATGGGGGTATTTGTGCTAAAAAAGATCTCAAACTTCTGCATGTTAATAGCTTGCCCCGAGGCTGCCTCATAGTCTGTTAGGATATTTTTTAGTGTGGCGCTCTCCTTTTCATTTGCCCTGCAAAATAGAAAACAATCGTCAACAAATAATAAGTGTGTGAGGATAGGGGCTCCTCTATACACTTTAACACCGTGAATGTCTCCCTTCGCTTCTGCTCTCTTAAGGAGGGTAGTGAGTCCCTCCACACAAATGATGAACAAATAAGGTAACAAAGGGTCACCTTGGCATAATCCTCTCCCTGGATTAACAGGGCCAACTCCTTCACCATTAACCATCACCACATATTGCACAGTTTCCAAACACATAGATATCAATTCCACCCATCTTTGCTGGAAACCTAGCTTCACCATAATCGCTTTCAGGTAATTCCAGTCAACTCTATCATAAGCCTTGCAAATATCTATTTTTAATGCCACCTCACCCTCCTTCCCTCCCTTCTTGCACTTCATTTGGTGAATTAATTCAATAGCAACCAGAACATTATCCAAAATAGATCTATTTTCCACAAAGGCAGACTGCTCTTGAGATATGCATTTGGGCAAGAGTGGTTTCAAACGGTTTGCAAGGACCTTAGAAATAATTTTGTAAACAACGTTACATAAATTCGCAAATCTCGCATAGACATCATATTATCATTCTTTGGAATGAGCACAATATTTGTATTATTTAATTATAGGGGGAAAGTACCTTGTTCTAACCAAGAAACTCCAGTAGTGAAGATTTCAAGACCACATAAGTCCCAAAAACGCTTATAGAAAGCCGAATTGAGATCATCCGGGCCGGGAGCCTTATCCGAATGCATCTGAAAGATAGCTCTCTTGAATTCTCCTATAGTAAAAGGTGCAAGCAAATCCACATTGTCCTCCTCTGAGATCCTCCTCGGCATGTGCTCAACTACATGATCAAAGTTCCCTGTATGTTGCTGGAAAAGCAACTCAAAGTAATCCCTCACAACCTCACTAAGGCCGGCCTGGCCCTCCACTGTTGTTCCATTATCCCAAGTCAAAGTGGTGATGGTGTTCCTCCTCTTCCTAGCACTTGCGACCGCATGAAAAAACTTAGAGTTTGTATC
The DNA here is from genome assembly GCA_037113605.1 of Calophaca sinica. Taxonomy (NCBI): domain Eukaryota; kingdom Viridiplantae; phylum Streptophyta; class Magnoliopsida; order Fabales; family Fabaceae; genus Calophaca; species Calophaca sinica. The sequence continues at coordinate 22,676,346 of CM073733.1, forward strand.
CCCATCTCGCAACCAATAAACCTTCGCTCGTTGCCTCCAAAAGGCTTCCTCCTGAGCAAGTAAAGTGCTCCGTCGCTATTGGATGTCTTTAAACCGCCTCCCTGCCTCCTCATCCTGGTCTTCTCTTGTTTGCTCCAACTCACGCCGACAGGCCTCTATGGCCACACGATAGCAGGACCTCAATTGTTTACCCCACGTATTCATCTCCTTTGTGCAGTGGTGTAGTTTTGTAAGGACATCACCACTCACTTCATTCTCCCACCCATTTATAACAATCACAAGGAGCTCATCTTCTTCCAACCACGTGTTTTCAAAGCGAAAAGAGCGATGCACTCTCCTACTAACCTGCTCATAAAGCTTTAACAGGATAGGTGAGTGATTGGAGCGGTTCGCTACCGCGTTAATCAAACGACACTGATGGAATAAAGCCAACCACTCCTCCATAGCTAGTGCCCTATCCAATCTCTCCTCTTTTTCATCTGGCGAACCTCTACTTTTCACCCAAGTGAATTGGTACCCCTCTAAAAGGAGGTCCTTCAAGTTACTATCCAAAACTGCCTCTCTAAATCCCCTTATACGCCATGGTGGGTGCTCATCACGGCCCCTCTTATCATCGTTCGATACAAGATCATTGAAATCCCCCATCGTGCACCATGGTAACGAATTGTCTCTTGCCAGTGTCCTTAGAAGATCCCAGGAGTCTCGCCGCCTACTATTATCTGGGAAGCCATAAAAACTTGTAAATCTCCAGGTAGTTCACCTTTGCTGAAGAACATCTACATTGATAAAATTTGAGGAGTAGTTGATGAGGTGACAATCAAAAGGATGCTTCCATAAAATTGCGAGGCCACCACTCCTACCTATGCTATCAACCGCAAAAGATGCATCAAAACCCAACCTTGCTCTAATTTCCTCTATTTTGTTTGCATGTACCAAAGTCTCACACAAAAACATAACGTCCGATTGGTACGCCCGAACGAGGTCACGAAGAGTAGAAACTACACTCGAGTTGCCCAGGCCCCAACAGATCCAGCTGAGAAAACTCATTGCATTGCTCATGGCAGGCCTGCTTGCCAGGTCCCGCCATTAAAAAATGCTCATTTTGTTGTTCCTCCCAGGTTCTGTTTCAACATGTCCAGGTGCAATGTATCCAAGCTGGTCATTTTTTTCCATATGCATGTCACGTTGCCCCCCATCATATGAATCACGTCCTCCACCTTCCTTATTTGTGTCATTCCTACGCCTTTTTTTGTCCCCTCATTAAGTTCCTCATCATAAATTTCCTCCTCCATCTGCTCACTAGTTTTGGATCCAGGGGTCGTATCTTTTGTAGCCATTTCTGGTAATAAAATAGATGGATTCTTAATTAGCTCAGCCATCATATCTTTCTTTTTTGGCTCACCAATCACACTTACTCCCTTTCCTCCTTTGACTTGTGGAACAACACTCACATTAATATCAGATTTGATTGCCTCCAATCTTTCCTAATTTGGTGCAATCCACGATCCTTGCCCTTCATCCCTCAACCACCGTCCTCCACTTCCTCTGGTTACCCTCCTAACCTCAACCCTCAGCTCTAGTCCCCACAAGCGCCTACCATCATCATGTAGCACCGAAGGCATCATCCGCGTGCCCTAGCAGCCCGCAGTAGTAGCAGGACATCCTAAGGCTCTCATATTTGAAAGACACTTCCTTTGCTTCGCCGCCTTGCTTCTTCATACGCTTTGTGCGCTTCAACAGTTTGCGAACATCAACCATAACTCGAATCCGCATATACTTCCTCCAAAAGTTGGAGTTGTTATTTTCATCGTACTCCAAGAACTCTACTATGTAGTCAGCGAGATGTTTCCCCACAACCTCCGACATAAATCCGCTAGGAACGTTATACACTTGAACCCAGAATGGAACTGTGTGTAGCGCAACCTGCTCCGGTGCCTCCCCTTCTTGCATCGTCCCCAGGATCAACATGTGTTTATCAAAGAACCAAGCCCCCCCTTTAACACCTTCTTGACAACTAGATGGTGGAAAAACTGGTACAAGAATATCCCTGGTGCAGCTTCTCTGATAGAGACTCCCCGTACCGTATGTCATATCCCCACCATCTTCTCCTTCATCATGTGCGACCGGATCGGCCTATCTGTCAGAAAGCGGCCGACCAGACACAGGGACTGTTGTGATTCAACCTCCCCTACCACTTCTGTCGCGAACTCCATGTCACCCTCATCATCTTCTAAGGATAGGTGCTCCATTGCTACAAAACCCTAGTTAGAGGACACTAGGATTGGTTACTGTTCTATTGGAAGAGAAACGTGCCGCAAAACGAGAGAGAAAAAATCGTCTCACAGCGGAGAGAGAAAAATAATTTCACAGCGGAGAGAGGAGAATATAAAAAGCTAGTTAATTGATATGATCAGGAAATCTGCACTTAATCATAAGAGGTTGGCCTAGTGGAACATGACAAAGTTTTTTTATAAGTAAGCATGACAGAGCTTGTATTTAACATATTGCGGGATCAAGTCTCCTATAGTCTCATTAAGGTGAGGTAAATTTAATTCCTTTTGTAAGTGTTCACAGAACTCAAAGATCTTCTCTATCTTGAATTGTGTTGTGATTCCCTAACCCTAAATTTTTCTCTATCAAAATAAATTGCACTTAAAAAACATGGAGGTAAAACATGATAAATATTGCTTAAGTCTTCTAAGAATTTTTTTCTTGTATTGGATATATTTAAAATTACGCCACGATTGAATTTGTAGAGAATATATATTTGAAATTTATTTGTCTGTTTTTCACTATATTTATAAAATTATATGTTTTAAAATAGTATAATTCTTTTATGTTTATGATTAAATAGATATCGCAAGTTAAAGAGGATTTTGATTCTTCTCTATAATACCTTGGACCTATTTGTCCCTCAATATATCAACAAAAAATATAATATGACTTTAGGAATTTTATAATATGATTAACATTGTAAATTTGATTACATCAAAAATTATGAAATATATTAACAAACAGAAGGGAAAAAAGAGAGTATAATATTTCTTTTTTTAAGCCAAAAATCTATTTTTTTGGCTAATTGAGTATTGTTAACACCCAAAACAAATTAAGTGTTAGTCGAACACGACAGACAGACGAGTATTTGGGTTAGATGACAATCTTAGTCGAATTTGGAATAGTCAAGTGACCAGTGTGACATCCTGATTTTTTTAAATAAGTCTTAGAATAATGATTAAATAACAATTGAGTATTAAAAACGTTGGTTAGAATTTAATTGGGCTTAAGTATGACTCATAAAAGGCCTAGAATGCCCTAGAAAGGTATAAATACCTTAGAATCCTATAAAAGGATGAAAACGGAACTTTTTCTATAAGTATCGTCGTGTCGTGATGAAGGATTACAAAGGGCACCATCGCGACGCGATGAACAGAGGTCAAGAAAGGCGCTGGAAGAGAGAAAAGTGAAGGTTCTGGACACTGCTTATTGCGACGCGATGCAAGTCGGTGGTGAGAGAGGGAGACCTCCACTTTGCCTATAAATAGGCTCAAACCTCTGCATTTCATTCTAAGTTCTTCCAAGGGTATTTAGGAGGGGGTGGAGGGCATGGAGGAGCTCCGAGAGTGCGACGAATGAGAGTGGCATCGATCTTCTAAGCCAGGTAAGGGGAAGATACCTTAATCACTAGGGAAAATAGGTAGTAGAATAGCTAGTGTGAGTAGGGTTCCTTAGCCCTACTAGGGGTTGGTAGTAGCAACACCTCCGGAGAGGGGTTACGGTGTACGGTGACTAAGGATAGTCACCGTATACCTATCAACCAACATATGTTATATTTATTTGGTAAATTTATGAGATTAGTAGACAGTCGCTTACGTGACGCTAGGAGTAATTTACATGCTGTTAAATATAATTGATGATATTCTGATTCAAGCCTAATATTTATATGCTGGTTGTATATGATACATATAAGTCTGATGCATGGTCTTAGAGTTAAGGGTGACGCCCTCTAGTTGGAGGTTTGTGAATCCCTAGATCGTAATGGTGAGTATGACCATCGATACCCTGTTGTTAGTAGTGATAGTCGGATCAGTGTACCCGAGGTTGGAGTACTGAGGTATTGACGGGGTGGTAATGAGATCAGTCGGTGGCCTTGAGGGTGTGTACTCGGCCAAGACCTTAAGGGTGTATACTCGGTCTTTCCGACGAGGCTCTCCATGTCCGTGGTACTGAAGTACGGAGTAGTTTGGAGATAGTTGGTGGCCTCGAGGGTGTGTACTCGGTCATCCGGACGACTCTTCAGGACTCCATGTCTGACGGGCGGATAATCTTGGCCATTCCTATATAGGGAATGTCGTCCTAGTGCACGGGACAATACCTTACTTCAGCAATCGGACATGGTAGTATGGGATGCCATAACCAATAATTGGAGATAGTAGCGTATCATGATATGTTCCCGAGACAACCAACTTGCCTTACTCGGTGCCCTGAGACTGGTGATCGGTCTACGGAGTAGGGCATAAATGGTCTGCAATAATTCAGTGATGATATGGGTCTGTAGGGCCGTTGATCAGCCCGAAAGATCGGTAACATGTGTTAGCCTGTGGTGTGATCAGTGACCGTGTGGTCGAGTTTGTCAGTGTGGTCTAGTCTGTAACCGTGTACTCAAGAGTTTGAGTATGGAATCTAAGGTGTCAGTTGTATTGATGATGTTATGTTGTGTTGTGCATGGTAATAGTTGTTCTGCTATGCTATTTTCCTGTTTAATAGTGATTGATGAATATCTTACCCTTATGTTTTCTTCTGTGTTTTATTAAATAAAAATAAATAGCAGATAATCAAGATCAACCAGTAATTGAAGGTTGGGGAGTTTATGAGAAGGCTACTTAGAGGCAGAGGACAGTTGCTCGTGTCACGGCCAGCGGAACTTTTGCCACCCCTTGTGGGTGTAGGGTTATATTTTGATATGTACTTGTAACATATATGACTTTTCTAATAATAATAATAAATAAAATATGTGTTTGTCTTAAATATAGACTACTATTTTAAATAAATAAATTTAACGCTCTATTTCAGCGGGGTGTTACAACCAGGGCTATCAGCAATAGGAAGAAGCAGAGGCGGACCTACCTTGTGTTGAGGGAAAAATTAAAAAAACTAATTACTTCCTATAAAATTTATATTTTGACCCATCTAAGTATTATAATTTGCACTCAATACTATCCTTAGTCACCTTTTTTATCTCATTCTGTCAGACCCAACATCTCTTTCTCAAAACTCAAAACACAACTTCTGTCACTGTCTCACATCTCGACCCATTCTCCATCCTGTTGGTGACTATCATTTTCGGTGGATGTTTCTCCCTTTTACTAGGTTTAGATTTCTTTCAATTTAGACTAAAATCTTAATCTGATCCATCTGTTAATTTTCTCTTGTAATTTTTTTGTTGTTGTAATTTGGTCTCTGTTAATTCGGTCTATATATGTTTTTTTTTCTCTTGTAATTTTTTTAGTTCCAAAACCTTTTTAGTTTTTTTAAGTCCAAAGACCAGTTTTGTGTTATAAGAAATCAAACTCTTGTTATTTTGTAAGAACAGTAAACATTTACTCGTTATTTTTTTTTTGTAAAAAAACATTTATTGATTCTTGTTATAATTTCGATGGTTTTAAAATTTTATGCACCCGTTGATCCAGGGTCCTAGGTCCACCACTGGGAAGAAGTACAAGTGATTCAGCTTTTGTGGCATGACAAATTTCTCGTACAAGCAGCTTAGACACAAATAAATTTGGATTTGCAACTTATACACAACTTAGACACAATTAAGTACTTAAGAGTATTGTAAAGTACCATATATATAGGCTTTATCACTGCCAGTTTCTCATAAGCCCAACCAAATATGACCTTATCAATTTTGAACTCAAGTTGATCGTCCTCTGTTGTTTTCAAGTATCACCTTGAACAACTCCTTTGTCACGATCCTTTGATTTATTGGTGGTTGTGCGCATGGGCACACATTTTCTACGTGCGAATGCTGTGATTTTATTCTTCACGGTATCAACATCTCTCGTCACGTTTGGCAATACCTGCAAAATTATAAAATAAATCAGTAATTTGAAAAAATGATGTATTAAAGCAATTAGGTACATACCTTTTTGTCTAAAGATAAGAGGCTGATTGGCCAGATCGTAAAAATACCTACTGCTGGGACGGATGGAGGTTATGTCTACCAAGGGCCTGGCCCTTGATAAATGTTTTGAAACTTTGATACTATACTAAGAGTTCACCTTAACAAGCACCATATATTTAACGATGCACCGCTGCAAGGTCAAGAAAAGAGAAAAAATAATTATAATAAGCTGAGTAATGATTACAAATGTAGGGATTATTGTGCACACCGCTGCACAACAATCCCTTCATTTCTGTCTCCTATATAAATTGCTAAATAGTAGAGTAGATGAATCTTAGAATGTGAGGGCGCACAATGTAAAAAAAATAAACTTATAAAACTAAATCAATCACAAAAAATACGTGTGCAATTTTTTTGGCAAAGATACATGCGTAGTTAATTCAAAGTTATTTAACTAAGAATTAGCTACCCATAAAATTAGTATCTAAAATTCGTAGTAAATTTTGAAAATAAATTCTTTTAGTGTTTTATACTCTCTCCATCTCTTAATATAGGAATCTTATACCTTAATATAGAAATCTTTGAAGAAATTTGATGGTCCCATTTTATAAGATCACTTACAAATTTTTGTCGCATTAATTACTTTTTTTTACTCAAATATCCTTAATTATTTTACATTGTTTTTAGTCAATAAACAATAAATAAGGTCAATTAATAAAATAAACTCATTCCCTCTCTCTCTAGTGAGGATTGAGTAGATGAAATGAGTAATTAATTAAGTGGATAGAGTGAGATTATGAATCCCAATAATCTTAAGCATAATTTTGTATAAATAATATAAATTGTTGACGACTTAAATGTTACTAAGTAAATAAATCAATTTTCTTAGTGGGAGTGAATTAGTAAAAAAAAGTTTTTATATCAGGGGATGGAGGGAGTAGTTGGCCCTGATACTATCCAATGCTGGCTTCGTCCCTAACCTACTGCATCATTGGTAGTCGTCGAATCATCATCAATAGACCGTGACAATAAGGCGGTTGTGTGATAAGGAATCTCAATACCCATTTTCACATGACCAGTAGGAATTGGTCTAGTGGGTATTGTATCACTCTCATTGTTAAGAACAGTTTCCCTTATCAACCATGCGAAGAGTAGGGGACTTAACAAAAAATTGAGCTTCCTAAATTCCCTAAAAACATAGTTATTAAGACTAAGAAGTACTCCCTCAATTCCAAAACTATTGATGTTTAAGGTTTAAGCACACATATTATGAAATAATAAATTAATATGTATTTAGACTAAAATATTCATATTTAATCTCTTAGTATTTGTCATTAATTGTATTACCAATTTCTAAGTTATCTCTCTCAACTAAGGGTGTAGTTGGAAAAATGCATTAATTAAACATTGGATTTCTAAAACATCAATAGTTTTTGGAACTAAAACTGAAAGCTAAAACATCAATAGTTTTAGAATGAAGGGAGTATTATATATTAGAGAAAACACGTGATAAACGAAAAAAAAAACAATTACATGTGGAAGGCCAATAGGTACAGTTATTGCACCATCGGCGCTGGGAGTGCCTACTTCAGGCTCTTGTCCCTCATTCCGCTGACTCTCATGGCATTAATGTGCTTTTACAATTATAGTATTTCTTCTTGCATTTTTTTTGCATAGTTGACCACACTTTGTCACACTCCTCATTTTTTATCTGCTTTGGATGTGGGCAATACACGTCTTAAATATGTTCTATAAATTTGACCATATGTAGTCTCCAATCAAATAAAGGAACCATATTACATGAAAATTAGCAAAGCAGAATAGAGGGACACAGAAACAGAGCACATTCACCGGAGGGTGATGAACCATTTACCTTACACGGCAACGATTATGAAAGAAAAATAAAACTGAGAGGGTGTACGACGGCGGTGTTAGGGCTGGAATAAAGAAAAATGGTAAGACAAATTAAGGAGAAGAAAGAAAAGAGGAGAGAAGAGAATGTTAAGAGACTTACTGTGGAACGACAACGACGGCTGGTGCAATGACGGTGGGGGAAAGGAACAATGTGATTATGAGTGAAAATGGTAGTGTGTTAGAGGGAAAGGAGAAGTATGTTGATAGGCAAAGTATGGACGAAAATAAACATTCGATTTTCTTTTTTAGCTATTATAAAGATTCAGATAACGTTTCCGAGAGAAAACCTTATCTGAATTTGGGGAAACGGTATGAATACTATTTATTTTTATTATTTTTAATTTAAAAATATGGAGCGTTCAGATAACGTTTCATTAGGAAAACATTATCTGAATGCTTAATTAAGAGAATATTTTCTTTAGATAACGTCATCTGAAGGTCTAAATAATCTCTGTGTTTTTTCAGATGATGTATGCCACAAGAAACGTCATTTGAACATTGCCATGTGTACGTGTTTTTGGCGTAGTGATAGAGCGTCGCGCCTCACGTAAGTGATGCCACCTCTAGGTGCATGACATACAGAAATAGTAGGGGTGGCACATGAAAGAAAAACTATCAAATTAGCCAAAGTCCAAACACCCTTGACCAACCCTCCTACCTCAAATAGGCCAGGCTGGGGGAAACTATTATGTGGATTGGATATACGGCCCAATCCACTCGCTAGTCTTGAGAGAATTGGTCCATAGCAAGACCAAGAGAAAAAGGGCATAAAAGAAATAATGTCTTTTAGGTCACGTCTCTCACGCCAAACTGGGTTCTAGAACCATCCTTTGTTAGGATTCAAAATCCTAACTATCTATTAGAGAATACTCCCATCTGACTATAACACAGACACCTACACTTCGTAACAATATCACATTCCAAGTGGAAAGAGGTACGTTATTAACACTCATAATATACAGTTACCCTGCCAAAACCTCTACTGATTGAGTGTCACAGTTTCTTTGCAGACACTCTCTTTTCCTCCTCACTCAGCATTGTCGAAGGAACTGTCATCACTAGCACCAGGAGCCCATTCAACGTCACTATCCAAATACCATTGAGCTGGGGAGCCAACCTCAGCACAAATACTATGCATTCTAATCAAATTTCAGTTTAGTTTAGTTGACCAAATCTTTCCGTTTTGCCAGGACATGCAGCCGAGAGAAGGCATTAAATAATTCGATATTGAGAGGGAATTTTCTGTATCCGGTTATTTTTTTTAGTCCTTGCTGGGCTGTCCATGACAAAATCTCGTACTATAATCTTAGATTGTTTTCCTGCCTTCCACAATTTCGTGTAAGTTATAATAAATTCTTCCAATCAATTTGCCATCGTAACTGTACTCAGTGTTTTTATATACGTTTATTCCCTTCAAATGCAAAACGTTATACCCTATAAAAAGGAAATTAAACAAGTAGTGAAAACTATTTCTAGGAGTCACCACACGTTTCGTGATCATGGATTATATGAGCTAGGAATACATCCACCATATAACCTTTAGTGGGTGGACCAATCTAGCTAGTTGATATAGGAATATGGGGGTATCTTATTTTTAAATATTATATTGAATTTCAAAGTAAATGTTACTTTCAAGCATACTTGACAATTCATGAAGTGCCTTTCGCATCATTATATAGATAATTAATTCCACCAAACACTTCATATATAGGCGTACTGTTACTCCCGCTTTGAAATTTTAGCCCACATGCTGTGAGAATTTACGGTCAAATTAGTTAGTGATATTTAGAGTGGTACCAATCGCCATTTCACAACCACAAAAAGTTACGCTTAGAGCATCTTTACCAATGGTGAATTATCACGTTATTTTACTGACACACAACAGTAGCAATTAGAAAAACTGTGTGTGTCTCTCTCCGTGTGTCAGAGAAATACCGTTCACAACATAGTTGGTTTGACTCATAAATTAGCAACGCCCACTAGTACCAACCCATCCACGTCAGCTAATTTTCTGCTTCGGAAATTAAGAAACACGCTTAACAACCGCGCTAAAGTTGGCCTTACGCAATTAGTTTATACGGTCAATTTTCTAAGCTGGACCGATGATGGTCCTTTCAAGCAGCTGTTCTGAGTTGTAAAATTTGTATCAATATGTTGTACCAGAAAAAAAAAAGTACAAATATATTAAGAAACTAACAGCGACATTAGTTGTATTTTTTTTTCCAGTTTCACTGCTCTTTTTGTGTGTTTGTTTATGGTTACCAACTGTTCATTTTATGTATTTGTTTATGTGGTTACCAAGATTCATGCTTCTAAAGAAGAGTACTCTCAAATCTAGAAATGCTTACATATAGGGATTTACTTTCATTCGCTGTTTGAGTCATCTTTTCTTGTTCTTTTTTTTATAGGTTCGGGAAAAACCTTATGGCTCAAAAAACACTTACAAATGTACTTACATATTACCCACCAATAGGGGTTCTTACATCGGCAGTGAAATTCGAACTCACGTCCTTGTGGAATATGAGTCGAATTCTTTCCAATTAAATCAACATTTAGCTACTTGTTCTTCTTCATATAATGTCAGCATGAATAATTAGTTATCTCGCTTAAGTTGGGAAAAAAAATTAAGGTAAAATCCAGATCAGTCCCTTCATCCCAATCTATGTCCCAAATCTGTTTTTCAGATGTATGTAGTAAGTAATAGAGCCATAGAGGATTGAAGAAGGGGATAGTGATTCTGGGTGTTCATGTGGGAAGCACATGGAGGGAAAGGACGTTAATGTTAATGTAGCACCCTATGAAACACGGACGTGTGTGAAGAGAGGAAACAAGGGGGGTACATGTAGTAATAACGTGTTTATTGGGGATGTTGAAACACTGGGTAATGGATTGGTGGTTGGGCCCAGTGTTGTGGCCCAGGAAACTTTAGATCTGTTTGTAGTGGGTAACAGGCCAACGAATGACGATAACCAACTGGGATGTCTTGCTTTGGACCAAAGAAGTGAGGCGGACTTGCTCTCTACGTCGCCTTCTCTGACCTCGTTGGCCGCGACGGCGCCTATGGTGGCCGATGCCATATGTGTTAAGTTAAAAAACAAAAGGCCTAAGACGTTGAAGAAGGGGCGTCGGGAACCAAAGGGGTCGGGCAAGGGCCATCTCTTCCTACCTGCTCCCAGGTTTCTCAGATTTACAGGCGGTGGTATGGGAATCTCAAATAAAACGAAGGAGGCAGTGGTGGTGCCGTCTCCTCGGGATGTTGGGGAGAGGCATGTTAGTGGGGTTGACTGGTTGCTCTCTACTAATAGTCCAGGTTCCTCATCTGTGGCGTCTTTCCCTCGTGATAGCTTGGGTGGAATTTCACTTAGGCCAAATTACACGGTCCAACGAGATTCCTTCGTACAGCAGGCTGGTGGAACTAATTTGATTGTGGATTTAAATCAGAATATGGGAAATCCAACGGAGGCACATAGTGATAATTTTGTCTGTGACAGAGAAGATCTTAATGCTATCAAAATGTTGAATATGGGGGTTTGAATTGGTATGTCGTTGAAGGAAAACAGTATGGTGAATAGGATGGTGGGTATGGAGATGGGAGACCAACTTGGTAATAGTGTTGAGGAGAATGCAAATGTGGATCAATGATTGTGGGATCAATGAATATTAGAGGTCTGGGAGCAAGGCCGAAGAGAAACAAAATTTGGGAACAGAATTTGGAGTTTATTGCGATTCAGGAAACAAAGATGGAGAGTGTCTCAGATAGATTATGTCACCAATTATGGGGAAATAGTAGTTGCGAGTGGCACTTTTCTCCGACGATTGGCAATAGTGGCGGTATTCTTTCTATTTGGGATTGCTCAAAAGGTAATCTACTATTCCACTTCACTGGTTTTGGTTTTGTGAGGGTTTGCTTGGAATGGGGTGTGGAAAGAAAGAGATGTTTCGTGGCAAATGTTTACTCAAAATGTAATCTTTCGGAGAAAAGGCGTCTGTGGGGTGAATTGGTGATGTCTAGGAGGGGTTTTGGAGCGGGTCCCTAGTAGTGTGTCATCGGCGATTTTAACTCAGTTTGCTCTCTGTCTGAAAGGAGAGGTATAGGGGGTTTGGTTGGGCAAGTTGATGTTGCTGAAGTCCGTGAGTTTTGTGGCTTTATTGAAGACATGGCCCTACTAGACCTCCCCCTACTGGGGAGGAAATTTACATGCTTCAAACCTAATGGGGCGGCGATGAATAGGCTTGATCGATTCTTGGTTTTGGAGGAGTGGATTGATGTGTGGGGTGATATGCCACTATGGGCTCTTGAGAGAGATGTCCGGGACCATTGCCTGTTAGTTCTTAAGCCCTCTAGTGGTGGTTGGGGTCCGAAGCCTTTTAGATTCAACAATCATCAGTTGCATCACAGGGAGTTCAAAGGGGTGATGCAAGACTGTTGGTCGTCTCAGTCACTCTCAGGTTGGATGGGGTTTGTGTTAAAGGAGAAGTTGAAGAAACTGAAAGGAGTCCTTAAACAGTGGAATAAGGAGTCTTTTGGGGAGGTGGACACTAAGATACAATTGTTGGTGGAGACAATTAAAGTGCTAGACTTGAAAAGTGAAGATGTGGGTCTCACAATGGCAGAGATAGAAAGTATAAAGGCTTCCTTTTCTCAGTTATGGCTACTCATGAAGAGCAAGGATAGTCTAACATTTCAGAGGTCTAGAGCTCGATGGTTGAAGGAAAGAGATGCAAATACTCGTTACTTCCATTCCTGTCTTAAATCCCGTGGGGTGAGGAATAAGATCTCGGCTTTGAGGGTGGTAGATGGATGGGTTGAGGATGTGGCAGGTATCCGTTCGGAGGATACGAGGTTTTTCCGGGAGCACTTTTCTGAGGAGGAGTGGAACCGGCCTATGCTTGATGGTGTGCCTTTTTCGGTCTTATCAGCGGCCGATTCAGGCTCTCTTAGTGCACCATTCACCTTGGAGGAGTTAGATGGAGTGGTGGCACAATGTGACGGTAATAAAAGTCCGGGTCCCAATGGCTTCAATTCTACATTTGTTAAATCCTTTTGGGGCTTGATGCGCTCAGAGGTGGGTACGCTCTTCGACGAGTTCTACTCAAATGCCAGTCTGCCAAAAAGCTTCTCCTCCTATTTTCTTACCCTCATACCCAAGGTAAAATGTCCCCTTTCTTTGTCTAATTATAGGCTTATTTCTCTTCTTAGTTGTCTTTATAAGATTGTGGCAAAGGTACTAGCTTCAAGGTTGGGTAAGGTCATGGATGCGCTCATTCAGTGGCGGACCCAGGATTTTTTATTGAAGGGGACCATGATCAAACAAACAATATATATATAAAACAAATAATATGAAACAAATATGATATATATGATTAAAAAAGTTCACCAAAAGTACATACTAGGGTACCAACTAAGTCAAGTACATACTGTTCACCAAAAAAAAAAACTTAAGTACATACTTAAAACCTATCAATTCTTTAATTGTGCACGACGATTCTTCATGGAATAAAAATCATCAATTATCACATCGCGGTAAATTTTGAGCAAACTCCTTTTCAATGTAAACAATCATATAATCAAGAAGAAAATCATCTTCCATCTTGTTTGAACTTTGTTTTAATGATTTTCATAGCTGAAAAAGCCGCTCGATGAATTCTTTGTTGACACCGGAAGAGTCAAAACAAGGCGAATCAATCTATCAATTAGAGGATAAACATCTGATTTGCCAGTCTTTGCTAATTTTTGACATAAGTCAGCAATAGTAGACAAATTCTGAAACTCTGGATCTTTAGGCACATCAAGCTCGTAATGTTGCAATTCATAGACCAACTGAATCTTTTCTTGCTCAGAAAAATCTGAAGAATAAAAATTCTCGACAAGAGTACAGATATTAGCAGCACTAAATGACTTGTAAGCATCTTTAGGATCCAAAGATGTACTCAATCTAAGAAGCTCTGTTGCTTGCTCATTGAATCTATTATTCAACTCTTTCAACTGATAATCTAGCATCAGCAATCTCTCCACGAATTTCATTTTGTACCTTTGTAGCAAAGACATGTAAAATTTCCTTCTGAATTGTAGGTGATGTGTATTTTGCATTCTGAGGGGCATTCTCCAAAACAACGGTGCTAGATTATCAGTTGAAAGAGTTGAATAATAGATTCAATGAGCAAGCAACAGAGCTTCTTAGATTGAGTACATCTTTGGATCCTAAAGATGCTTACAAGTCATTTAGTGCTGCTAATATCTGTACTCTTGTCGAGAATTTTTATTCTTCAGATTTTTCTGAGCAAGAAAAGATTCAGTTGGTCTATGAATTGCAACATTATGAGCTTGATGTGCCTAAAGATCCAGAGTTTCAGAATTTGTCTACTATTGCTGACTTATGTCAAAAATTAGCAAAGACTGGCAAATCAGATGTTTATCCTCTAATTGATAGATTGATTCGCCTTGTTTTGACTCTTCCTGTCAACAAAGAATTCATCGAGCGAAGCTTTTTCAGCTATGAAAATCATTAAAACAAAGCTCCAAAACAAGATGGAAGATGATTTTCTTATCGATTATATGATTGTTTACATTGAAAAGGAGTTTGCTAAAAATTTACCACGATGTGATAATTGATGATTTTTATTCCATGAAGAATCGCTGCACAATTAAAGAAGTGATAGGTTTTAAGTATGTACTTAAGTTTTTTTGTTTGGTGGACAGTATGTACTTGACTTAGTTGGTACCCTAGTATGTACTTTTGGTGAACTTTTTTAATCATATATATCATATTTGTTTCATATTATTTGTTTTATATATATATTGTTTGTTTGATCATGGTCCCCTTCAATAAAAAATCATGGGTCCGCCACTGGGTCGCGACTGCTTTCGACTGGCTTCAGATCGGCAGATCGCAAACCAAAGAAGATCGTTAGTCGGCGTCATGCGAATCACCGTTCCAGCTTGTTTGCTTCTTCCGCTCCAAAGAAACAACATCAGACGTCTTTTTTTTTGTAATGTAAATTGGGCTTTTGGGCACGGGCTTCTTCTGTTCCAATGAGTGGGCTTATCAGGTTAGGTTATGTAATGTAAGTTTTTTTTTTCGTTACACCTTACCTTATTTCTGTCTACCTATATGGGTATAAAAATTTTTTTTTCAAAACGTGGGGGGACCATGGCAACCAAAGGTCCCCCCTTCCCTCCGCCACTGCGCTCATTAGTCCTACTCAATCAGCCTTTTTAAAAGCCCGAAGTTAGTTGATGGGGTGGTGGTGGTGAATGAGGTAATTGACTTTGCCAAAAAGAAGGGGAAACAATGCTTAATTTTCAAAGTTGATTTTGAGAAGGCCTACGACTCGGTTAATTGGGGTTTTTTGGACTATATGATGCAACAGTTTGGGTTTGATGGAAAATGGAGAGCATGGATCAGGGCATGTGTTTTCTCTGGAAGCCTCTCAGTCTTGGTCAATGGGAGCCCGATGGAGGAGGTCAGTATCAGAAGGGGTTAAAGCAGGGTGATCCTTTGGCCCCCTTTCTCTTCTTATTGGTGGTTGAGGGTCTAAGTGGCCTGATGCGACAGGCGGTTTCCCTAGGTTTCTTCTCAGGGTTTCGGGTGGGTGACCCGAGTCTGTTAGTGTCGCACCTCCAGTATGCTGATGATACACTTTTTATTGGGAAGGCTAGTGTTGACAACCTTTGGGCAATGAAGACGGTACTAAGATGTTTTGAGTTGGCCTCTAGTCTCAAGGTTAATTTTCATAAGAGTAACTTGATTGGAGTTAATGTGGAGGACTCCTTTTTAGTTATGGCGGCTTCGTTTCTGAACTATAAGACTGGGGTACTCCCATTTAAGTACCTTGGGCTTCTGGTTGGGGCGAATCCTCGTTGTGCAACTACTTGGGCCCCAATGGTGGACATACTACGAGGAAGACTGTTAGGGTGGTGACATAGGACAATAGCTTCGGTGCCCGGATTGTTCTCCTCAATTCGGTGTTAAATAGTATTCCTATCTTCTACCTATCCTTCATGAGGATGTCGATGAAGGTATGGAAACAGGTGGTGAGGCTCCAGAGAGATTTTTTGTGGGGAAGAGTGTCGGGGGGTAAAAAGATATCGTGGGTGAAGTGGTCGGATATTTGTAAACCTAAGAAGGGGGTGGGTTGGGGGTGAGGGAGCTTAGGAGGTTTAACTCGAGTTTGCTAGGTAAATGGCAGTGGAGGCTATGGGGGGGAGAGGATCTTTGATGTAAGGTGTTGAGGGCTAGGTATGGTTCTAGGGTGACATCGATGACGTATTTCACTGACCTTAATGTCCCTTCCTTGGCATCGGTGTGGTGGAAGGATATTTCTCTTATTGGGGGAGCTGGGGACTTAGGTACAAATTGGTTCTTAGAGAGTGTTAAAAGGAGGTTAGGGGATGGCAGGTCTACGCTCTTTTGGCGCGACATTTGGTGTGAAGACTCGACGCTCAGCAGCAGATTTCCTAGGCTATTCTCTCTAGCCCTAGACCCAGACTCGTTGGTCAGTAGCTGCGGGAGGTGGGAGGGTTCGACATGGGTTTGGGACATCCCTTGGAGGAGGCGCCGATTTGTGTGGGAGGAGGCTTTGGTAGCTGAGCTTTGGACTATTTTGGCATCGTCATCCATGTCAGACGGGTCGGATCGATGGTTATGGACTAGGCACTTGAGTGGTATGTTCTCAGTATCATCTGCATATGAGTTTCTCTCTGAGTCATCCGCGAGGGTGGTGCAGGTATCTGACTCACAGGTTGAGATTCTAGGCAAGTTATGGAAAAGTTTGGCTCATTCAAAAGTGATTGCTTTCTCTTGGCAGTTACTTTTGGACCGAGTTCCGACTCGGACAAACTTGTTTAGAATGGGTATCATCAGAGATGTGTCTGCTACTACTTGTGTCCTCTGTGGTGGGCACCAAGAGTCTGCGTTACACCTGTTTGGCAGATGTAGTTTTACCTCGACGGTGTGGTATGCGGTTGTTAGCTGGTTGGGTTATGATTTCGTGCAGCCTCCGGACCTGTTCTCCTCTTTCTCCTTGTTTATTGATCTTCAAGGTGCATCTTGATATAGGTATGGTTTGGCACTGATCTGGCATGCGATTTTGTGGGCAATTTGGGAACTCCGTAATGGTTGTATCTTCTCTGGGAGAGTACCTGATGTGGGGCAGCTGATTGAACGCATTCAATCATTGTCCTGGAGGTGGTTTTTGTCTCGGTCTAAGTCCTCGTCGTGCTTGTATTATGAGTGGTTCACCAAGCCACTAGAGTGTATTGCGAGGTCTTAGTCTTGGTTAGAGGATTGGTTTTCGTTTTTTTATGACTTGATGTGGGCTTTGGGTGTTCTGTTTGTTCCTCCTTGATTGGTTGTATTGGGTTGGGGTACTCTTTGTACCCTCTATTAATTAATAAATAAATATATTTGTCGTTCAAAAAAAATTACAGTTTTTTTAACGTGTACACACGATAAGAATCATTAATCGCTAACTTTTTTTTCTTATTAATTATTTACTTTCATTTTTATTCTATAGATTTACATTTATATAATCTTTCTCAAACCCACAAAATAGGAAACTAGATAATTAATAAAGAAAAAATGTGAGCAAATAATGATTTTTATCGTGTGCAAAGGTTGATAAAGGTTGCACACGTTAAAAAAACCTATTAATTATAAGATAAATATTGGATAAGGCACAACATATACATTTAATATTATATTAAAATTACAAAAGGATATCGATATTTCATAACTCAAAACATGATTGTAATTATTTTATCACTTATTGTAGGTCATGTCATCGGTATAAAATATTATTGTATTGATATAAAGTATTCAATCCTTTTTTTAGGATATAAAGTATTTAATCCTGTACTATATACAGATAGGGGTGAGAATAGATTAGGCTACCCAACAAGGGCATACGGTCTAGCCTATATCAGGCCTAGATTAGGTCAGACTTTTTTTTTTAATAGACAAGGTCAAGGCTTTATGAAAAGTCTATTTAGCTAAAAATGTCAGGCTTCAGGCCATCAAAAAGCTCTTTAAATCTAACAGGTCGACCTATTTAAGTAAATATAAATAATAATTTTATATTATTATTATTATTATATTAGATTTTGTACATTGTATTAAATCATATACTTGTTGACTTTTTCGATAATTTAAGCATACTAGTATGGAACCCGTGCCATGCACGGGATACATTATTATTTTTTGTTAGAAAAATTATTTCAATTCAATAATATCATATACAAAATATTATATTAGTAATTATTAATGATGTTATAATACTACACTTACTATTATGTGTAAGAGGAGTGCTATCAACACACCTCAATCAATCTGATGGTGCATACCCCACAATCATTTATGAGAATATGTACAATTTAGATATTCTATAAATTATAGTGTTCTTTTTGTGCGCGTGTGATGTACGTTTATCATGTAAAGTTATATAAAAATATATTGCCTTATCAACATTTTTTTGAAATTACATGAGCGTTAGACATCCATTTACATATACATAGCATATAATATATAATTTTTTGTTAAAAATAATAAATATTTTATTTAATTACTGAAAACAAAGTTTAAAACAATTTAGATTATGAATTAATGCTACGTTATAAATTCAAAAAAGTGTTTAACGACTTAATTGAATGAATTAGTTGATAGTTTTACATTTTAATCAATACTTATGTAAAGTTATTATGAAAATAAACCTTTATGTAATGTAAGTATGTAATTTTATTTTATGTATAAATAAAAAATGTATATAGAATATATATTTTTGGAAAGTAACTATATTTGATATTATTGTATAACAAAAGGAAAACATATCATTGACCACACATAAAATAAAAGGAAAGCATATATATTTTAAAAAATATGTCATCCTACAAATTTAATTCATTTGATTAGAATCAAATCTTTTAAATCAAATCTAGGATAACCTTTTTCTTTCTTAATGAATGCATGTATATAAATTAACGGCCTACACTATTCTCTCCTGTTGCTTTCTCTGATTTTTTTTGCAGTGGAGTAATCTCCACCATTAACATTTTGTGTCGCATTTTTCACACTTAAAATCCATCGATACCACACCTTTTTTCATTTAAGAGTTTAGATTTCATTGTAAATTATTATAAATCTATACTTAGTAATAAAATCATGTTTTGTGTTAACACGTGTCACCTCTACATTATTTCTCTTCACTAACAATTTAATAATAATTTCTGTTTAACACTTCTCGATGCTGTGAGGAGACTTCTCAGCTACTCTGCCTCTTTCATTTCAAATTTCAAACTCACAATTCACTCTCATCTTTCCATCCCGGTACGAAGATGAGCTGCTGCTCCTCCTTCTCCTCTTCTTCTTCTTCTTCTACTTCTACTATGTTTTTTCTGATTTTGTTCCATCTCTTCTCGGTACCAAGGTGAGCTCCTCCTCCTCTTCTTCTATTTTTTTTTTTCTGATTTTGTTCCATTGGTACCGATTTTCTTCTTCTTCTTCTTCTTCTATTTTTTTTTTCTGATTTCGTTCCATTGGTACCGGATTTTCCCTTCCCATTTTTTTTAATCTCTCTTCCCATTTTGTTCACTGCTACCGGTTTTCCATTCCCTTCTTTTTGCCGATTTTATTCCATTATCATCTTCCTCTTCCATGGCTGTTTTGTTTTGAGGAGATGCATTTCTCCATTTCTGCTTTTCCTCATCTTTTGGGGGGCTTTTTCATTTGCATTTCTTTTTTTTTCTTTTTTTTTTCATTGGATTGTTGCTAACATTTTTTTTTCCAGTTGCAGGTCACAAATAATCTGGTTTGAGCTTGCTTTGGTGCTTTTGAGGTTGTATTTTCTTGGGTTTTAGATTTTTTCCTTCATTTTAGGTTTTTGAAGTTGTGTTTTTCCTTTCCTTAATTTTACGATTTTGTTCCCTGATTTTTGTGCTTTTTCCAAGTTTCACATGCTTTTGCAGTCCAATCATCTTTTATAAATCACAAATGACATTCATTCAAAAAGAACAAACAGGTAAACCTTTTATTTTTAACGACTTTGGTATTAGCTCAACCTGAGTTTTGTTTCTGTGAAGGAATAGCTTGAGAACACATCACTACAATTAGGTTGAAACTGATGCACCTATGTTCAAGGGTGTAATTATTTAGAGCATTTATATATATGATTTGCATCAAACGGCATATGAACTACTCTGTTTTTAGCTTGTCTTGGTTTGTTGTACAGACTGAAAAAAGATGTGGATTCAAAAATTGTTTGTTTCTTCAGTCATTTAGAGAATCTACCGGGATGTACGCGAAGGATTTGATGAGAATATGTTTTGGCATGATTAAATTTTTTTGGCATGTAAAGATTCAATTTTTATTTATATATATATATATATATATTAAATTGAATATATAGCTTTATAGCATGATATTGATGTTTGAGTATATTAAATACTTTGCTCATTAAGTTGTTGTGGAAGGAGTTTGCAAGTTTATCAGAGTTTGAAGATGTTTGTATATTTACCTCTTGAAATGCAGGGACTTGGAAGTTTTTAAATACTACAAATGGCTCTTCCAGACTTATGGACATTAGAAAAATAAATGGTAATTTCCTGATCGGATTAATTAGCACACCCACAAAGATAATTGGAGTACATTATGTTATTGTGAGGACATAAAGTTTTTGGACACAATTTAGATTCAATATTGGATGACATTATGTTCTTTTTCTATTCTCAGAAATTGATGCTCAAAGGCTTTTTCCATTTGTTCTATTAGTGTTTATGTTGATTATCATGTCATATTGGCACTATCATGGTTCTGTGGAGTCCCATATATTTGGAGGTCCGAGAAAGTGGTGGGGACTCTTTTTCTATGTTTCCACTTTTGTTTCTATAATTCTTTTTCGATTTGTCATTACTCACTCTTTTTTGTTAGTCCTCGCATTGTGTATATGAATATAATGGAGGTGAATTGAACTAAAGAGTCGGAAGGCAAATAGGTTATTTATGCCAATAGTCCTTTCTTTGCTTTTACCTTGCCCAAGAAAATATATTCCCGTAAGTGAATAAGGTGAAAGCCAAAGTTCTTGACTTTTGCACATTCAAGTCGCTTTGGTTGTTTTCATTTGTAACAGTGATCCATGAAGCCATTTTCTACAAGTTTTTGTTTTCATTTATAACAATGATCCATGAATTTTCTTTCTGCAAATTTTTTGTTTTATTGTTATTGACACAAAAATTTCAAGATGAGTCCACGTTGGAAGGAGGATATAAAGTCATATGATTAGAATTTTTTTTATATGAGAATTTTCATATGGTTGAGTACATCTATTTACTAATCACATTAATGGTTGTTTTCTTTTTATGTTAGTGGGAATCTCTTTTGAGTCATGGACTTGCTTGCTGCCTTTTTTGTTTCTGTTTCTGCATATTTTAATCGTTGTCCCTTGGTGGTACCTTGCCATTTCTAGGATGATTAGTGCTTTCATGACACAGAATCAAGAGCAAATTCAGATACGCCCCTCCAAATCAGGCGATACCCTTTTCAAGTAAGCCCATCCTTATCCTTTTTACTGCTTCATCATAAATAAATCCTGTGCAACATTTGAAAAACATCCTCGATGAATCAAGATCATGTTTAATTAAATTATCATGCATGGATTATATGCAAGCACTTCATAGGATTGTGTGTATCTTTGGTTGTTACTCTAAGAAGAATTAAGCAAATGTTGTCTTATAGTCTTAAGGTTTTGTTTAATCCATTAAAGGAGCTTTCTTTCTCTTCCTGGTATCACAGTGTTATAAAAATAACAATGGACTGTTTCAGTGTTGACCTCACTGTCAGGCCTGAGAAGAAAGCAACATACAAGAAGATCAAAGCTGCTAGCCAGTAAGTTTTAAACTTTATGCTAATTTTATTCTATTTTCATTTTAATGCTATACAAATTCAAAATAGCAAGGTTTTAATGCATTTTTTTCGCAGGTTTTCAGACCTCCACTTCAAAGCAATGTTTCTACTCTGAGACTCTCCTTCACATTTTCTCTCATATTTCAAAGCAAGGTATGCATTGTTACAGTGAAATCTTTGGTTTTATTGGTTTGGTATTCCCCCGTAAAATATGTGTTTTGTTTTAACTTGGGATTTCATTTGTTGAAATTTGGGGTTTCAGTTCTATTGGAGGATTTCGTTTACAATATCATATTTACATTAAAGGATTTATTTTTGTCTTATTGTGTTCACATTTTATATTAGTTTGTCTCTTCTTTTGATTTGGTTCCTCTCAGGATATTGATTCACAGATTTAGGGGTTCTTTGTTTGCAGATTGCCCTTCTATATACTATTTTCATAAACTGATTTCGCAGGTATGTTTCCCTAAGTTCTTTTGGTTTTTATGGATGACAGTTAATCTTGCTCTTTAAAGTCCTTTTTTAATGTTCAATAGCCTTGCTCTGTTCAGATAATTGGTCTTCTTCTCTTATTTATATTCTAATGTTCAATAGCCCTACTCATCTCAGTTTCAATAGTCTTGCCATATTTTTACTCTTACTTGCTACCAAAAACTTGGAAACCTGAAATTCAAAGATGTCTTCACATGAGAGTTGTATTTCAATGTGTGGGTTTTTTAAGTTTAGAAATATTGTTATCAGGATCAGCATTTTTGGTTTTTTTATGTATTTTATTTACTTTTTTCCCCCCTTTAAAAGGTATTTTTTTTGCATGAGTAACGCTATGAAATAGAATTGTAATTATTAATTAACAAAGTTGTTTGCTCCACTACCACTATATTCACGGTACTGTGCCTACTGTTTTGGCCTACTGTTTGTCTTTTCTATTTTTCTTAAACCCCTTATCTTTCTAATTGCTTTAGCATTAATCTGTTTTTTTGGAATAATGTCTCGCTTTTCATTTTCTTCTCCTCATAGACTTTATACTGCATAATTTTGCATCACAACTCTTTTCTAGAAACATCCTATTTCATTTTTTTGCAGTTGTTGGCGATTAGAGATGGTTTTTCTCCCATCTTAGATATGATAAAGATGGTTTCAGCTATCAAATGCACCAAAACTTTTATTTGGGGATAAGAAAAATTGTCTTTATTACTTCCACATTCATGGGATATCTCCAATAGGAGTAACTGCATATACACTTTTCATTCTCTTGAGTTGCTGGCCAGTGACTGGAGGTGTTTTGAGTTGCAAAATCAGCTTCTTGCAATTGTAATGTAGGGTTCTATACGATAGATTAGCAATGAATCTACTGTTTCCCTGAACCAGGCTATGTCAGAAATTTATCATACCAGGTTGTCCTTTAATTTTTAGTTTAGCATTCTTTTGATGATTTTCTTTATGTGTCATGGAATTCTTTATGTGTCATGGAATTCTAAGCTAAATTCTATTTTCAGTCATTTTAATGGATGAGATTAAGCTGTTTCATGGCTTTAGTCATTTGAATTCATGGGAAAAGGCATGAGAAGCAAAAGGAGCGCAAATGGATGCAATAGAATTAATATTTGATATTGGTAGTTTTGAATTCAAAATGTTGATAAACTTAACGATTT
This sequence comes from Calophaca sinica, assembly GCA_037113605.1. Taxonomy (NCBI): domain Eukaryota; kingdom Viridiplantae; phylum Streptophyta; class Magnoliopsida; order Fabales; family Fabaceae; genus Calophaca; species Calophaca sinica. The sequence goes on from CM073733.1 coordinate 22,699,925, forward strand.
GTAAATCATGCACATGTCTTGGTTTTTTATCTTGCTAAGTCTATATCGATAATTGTAACTATGGAGTATCAACTTTATAATTTACAAACAAGGCAAAAAACGCAACACAACGAGACCCGTGCGTATGCACGGGTAACTGACTAGTTATAAATATAAAAGACACAATTTATCACTGTGTACCCCAATTTGACACTTCGTAGAAATATATTTTTTTCTATGTAATAAGGATTCACATCTAAATCTCAATACATTTTTATATAAATTTTTTTATGAATATAATATGATGGCTCGTGCTATACACGATATATATTAAACATTTATCATTGATTTTTTTTTTGAATGGATTTACCATTGATCTTTCTTGTAAAATGTACAATTTCCTTATAATATATTTTGCTCTGAAATTTTAATATTTATAAATTTTATTAGGTATCAATATGCCATCATGGAAAATATTTATCTTTGTATTATATATTTATATTATCAAATTATCATTCTTTCATTTATAATTACTTTTAAGAATTAGACATTATTGTGTCTTTCTATAAACTTTTTAATTATCTAAATATCAATTTCGTGTAAAATTTTCAACGCACGTAGTATGATGTCCCGTGCTTTGCACGGTATATATTAATATATTTATACGTTGAGATTTTTGTAGAGTGTCATGGCGATAGGATATTTAAATCCAAATTTTGTTTTTCATTGTCATCTTAACATTAAAGAACAAATTTTAGTCATAAATATTGGCATATAAGATCATATATATAGGTGTAAATAACGTAATTCTTATCATATTTTTGGAGGGAACAAAATATAGTCTGCCACTTGTTACTTGACGTTGATAGAATAATGACATTTGATGTGAAAAATATATTATTATATGTAAAAATGTTATTAGTAAGATAGAAAGAGACAATAATTTGTATAAAAATTATTAAAAAATTTAGATTTAAAACTTGTACAAAGAATGTTCATCCTTGTGAATTAACTATAATTTATCTTTAAGTTAAACCCTCTCATTGGTTTCTTGTAAAATTTTGTTCTCACATGTAAATTGATTAATTTACATATAGATATTAGTTTTTTTCCTATAAAATATTGTGTTAAATTATTGTTATATTAGATTTTGTACATTGTATTAAATTATATACTTGTTGACTTTTTTTGATAATTTAAGCATATTGACTTACATACATAAATTTTCGAAATATTTAAATGCCTTATTACAAAATAGAATTTAAATAGACTATCATTCAAGGTTAGATTCTCTAAAAGGTCAATTAGACCTTAAAAAAGATTTATCTCATACGAAAAATCAGAATCACGCCTTATAAAATTCGGCTCGTCTTATTTATTTCCACTCCTATGTCTCATGTCTCTTAGTAGCAGTAATTTTAATTTTCTTTTTTCACAATTTATTATAAATAGAACTTAATCTCATTGGCCTATCAGTTTGTTAGTCTATTTAAAGATTGGTCAGATGACTTATTCAAAGACGTTAATATCAAATACTTCCTCCGGTATGAAATATAAGCAAAAAAAATCTGTATTTGGTCCAAATTAGGCTTTTTTGTTAGGGTTGGCCTGACCTTTTTGAAAGCCTGATATGGTCTGTTAGCTTACTTAAAGGCCTACCCCCCGGTCTGAAATATAAGTAAAAAGTCAATATATTTTGTCCAAATTTGGACTAAATACATAGACTTTTTTGTTTATATTTCAGATTGGGGGAGTAGCCTTTAAGTAGGCTAACAAGTCATACCAGACTTTCAAAAAGGCCAGACCATGCTTGACAAAAAAGCCCATGACAAGTAACAAGTCATGCCTGGGCCTTGAATTTTTTGATCAGGTCAGGCTTGAGTATTGCAAAGTCTAACTCGGTCCAACCTATTTCCACCCTCATACACGAAAACCATTTCTGTACTTTTAATATTTCTATCTTACATTTATTTTATTTAATAAAATTTTATATTACAAATTTAACAATTTTAATTTATTAAAGGATAAAACTTAAGTACAATGCTATACAAACTGTTCCTACTGTTCTCTACTAAAAAATAAAATAACTGTCACAAACATTTTGAAAATGTGTGAAAAAACTGTCACTTTAGCAACAAAAAAATACTTTTTTTGTGAGAGGAACAGTAAGAACAGTGTCTATCTAAGTTCTGTCCTTTATTATTATTATTTTTTGGTTATCATGTTATTGATAAACAGTATCCACTGGCTTCACTGGTGACTAATCTACACCGAAAAACCTTATTTTGTTTAATCATATATGTCAGATTATAATAAATTAAACATAATAATTAATATTTATATATATATATATATATATATTATAAAATTTTATAAAGTCAGTTATACTTATGTTATAATGTACCAACAAAAAAAATTTAAAATTTTTTTTGGTCTTATGGTCAATGGCCTTTACTACAGACTCCAAAGAAAGTGGGCGTAGCGATGGTTCGAACCCGCGCCAAAGATCCAAGCGGCAAATACTTTCACAATACAAGACTACTGACAAAAAAAAAATTAAAATGATAACACATTAAACAATTTTAAAATTATTTAAATTTTTATAAAGTCGACTGTTCTTAATGAAAGTTTAATCCAACTGTTAACTTGTTGAACTTCACTATCATTAAATTAAAAAAAAAAATATGACAAGTCTCATTCTTAGAGTAATTAGAATACCTCATTCCTTTTAATTGACATTAAATTAACTGAACCGTATTTGGTAAAAAAAAAAAACCTTAACCGTATTGTTCCGTCTATCCTATGATTTTTGTAAAAATTTTAGTATCTAATGTCAGTTTCTTAGTGGTAGGCTGGTAGGATAATCGAAGTACTGAACCAGTGGGTTCCGCCATTTGTGGGAGGGGAAGCAGGATTTCTTAAGAAATAGTATTGTTATTTCGCTTTGGATTCACTACTTTTTTAATTATTTACTCACTAGCAGCACCAATGAAGGACATGCATTTTTGTCTCATGCTCCTCGGGCCTGTTTAGTGTATCTGTCTGTTCAATTCATCTAAATCTATAATAAGAAATTATAGGATTAATTCTTATTTAGCTAAAGTAACTGTAAAGGGGTTCTTTCTTTCTATTGTGTCTAATGATTTGACTCAGAGAGAGAGAGAGGGGGGTGGGGCTTAGATGACAAAAGTTAATGGGCTTCAGTGGGCCCAATCTTAGTTACGTGGTGGTACTAAGGATTCAGGAACTCAACTTCAAATAGGACTTAGCCCTGCAATTCTGAACCCCATAAAACAATTATACAGATCATAGACAGCTGGTTGATTCGTGTTCCGTAAAGCAATCAACAGGGATCCATCTTTAAGGAGACAACAACAACTTGAACGAGTACTAAACTGCTGTCTAATTAATGAATTCTCCAAGTTGATGATGCAGCTCTCTTCCCTTGACCGCTGACTTGAACCAGCTGGCTGCAAAATGTAAAATCTGATCAATTGGTTTTCCCATTAGTTGTTTTATTTGTTTTAAAACATAAATAAAATTTCAAATTTTAGTTTCATTAATGTGAATTATGATATGATATAGTTCTTTTTTTTTATAACAAAAAAAAACATTTTAATTAAGATATGATATAGTTCTTTTATTTCAAAAAAAAAATAACATTTTTGTATAATAACTACGATATTAATTAAATAATTTTTAATATACAAATCTATTTGATTATATTACTCTCATATTTTAATTATGGTTTTTCTAACGTGTGCAATCTTGCACATGATAAGAATTATTAGTTGTCAAATTTTTCTTTATTAATTATTCACTTCCCTATTTATTTTATAGATTCACATTTATGTAATCTCTCTCCATCCACAAAATAGGAAACTGGATAATTAATAAAAAATATATAGACAATTAATGATGTTTATTGTGTGCAAGGTTGCACACATTAGAAAAACTCTTTTGTGAGAATTTAGGCATCCGAATGGTCCCCTCAAACCTGGGCCAGGAGTGGTCTACCCAACTATATAAGAATCTGGCCAGCCAGTAACCACCCGATATGGGACTCGCAACATCTTTTAATTATACTCTCTTAGTTTACTTAATGGATATTAAAGAATAAATTATTAAGAAATAGTTGATACCATATTAGTTTTTTATAAGGGGCAAAACTTATGTAAAGTTCCTTAGGTGTTGTTGGTGTTGTTCCTCTCACAAAATAGATAAATTTTTCTCTTTCTATCTGCTCCTACAATCTCTAACATCTTATAACTACTATTATCAAACCTATTTTTATCTCATTTTGTGAGAGGAACAACAGTATCTATAGAACTTTACCTAAGCTTTATCCTTTTTATAATTATAAAAAAATTGAAATAAATCACAATTTTTAAAGTAGGAATTTTTTTTTTTGAGAATCGGGAGGATCTAAAGATATGGTTTGGATTCCTTTTGCTAATCAAAACTTGACTAGATGAAAGTTTAACTATTCATGCATGTCGACAAAAATAAGGATGATAATTGGATTTGAATTTGATGTGAGAGTCATTAGGCATAGATATATGGAAATTGAAACTGCGATGCACGTAGCACCAAAAAAAAAAAAAAAACTGCGATGCATGTATGGATACAACTACACAAGTGATTTTATTAAATGTGAGTATAGATTCGAATAATTTAGTACCTTAATTACGCCATATCAACTGATATCCCTACCAAAATAAAAAAAGAAGTCGGTTGTAAAACGCGACATGATGTTATTCTTTTGAGCATCTAAAGCTAATAATCACTTGGACATCTGATTGGTTAAGGTTAGGATAGGTACGCTGAATGGGTAAATTTGTAATTCGAAGTACTCATAATTCAGGTGAATCCGATAAAAAATGAACTACTATCAAAATCTGGGCATCGTGCATAGGAGGCATATCTGCCCGCATTTTTTGATGTTTCTCTTTTCTCGAGGAAAAGCAAAGCATAATACTACTACTGATATATCTTGTCGAGTTTTTCAACTGAAATTTTCATAAAGGTTTCCAAAGTGTAAATATATGGAATATAATCAATATATTCCTAAATCATGATTAAGGTAATCAATCAGCTTAAGATCTGCTTAAATTTTGTGTAAGGTGCGTAAAAGCGAGATAAATAATGGGATAGCTTTTTCTTTTTCCCTTTTCTCCATTATTTCTCTGTGTCAATAAATTTTTACATGGGAGTTACCTTGCCTTAACCATTACATTTTTACTTTTTCCCCCACCCCATTAGATGTATAGAAACAGACCACATTGAATTGCTTTTCAGCTCTTTGGTTCAAAATTTATAGTTATCATTTAAACTTTAGTAGACATGCAATAGTGGGGGGCTTGGCTTATAGGCACCATACTAGATCTACAAGTCAATAGACAAATGTGTACTGGAATACTCTCAAGTGGGGAGGTTCTTGGTTTGAACCCTATGAAAAATAAATTCATCTAGGGAGACAATGAATTAGTACAAACAACCGGTATGACCACCTCCAAACAAGGGAACATGTGGATATTCATTCAAAAAAAAAAAAAAAGACAAAGACTAGTAGGCCACGAAGAGCAGCCCCTATTGAGTATTTATTAGACTTAGTGTCCTTTTTTCCTTCCCTATTCTTACTGAAACCATGGCTGAAAAACGCCCAAGAGAAAATCATAAGCCCAATCTTGATTTTCGTCATGGCCATTTGGTGGATCATTGTTCTGAAATACACATTGGTAAAATGTTATTGGGTTAGTAGAGGGTTCAAAGATAGAGCTAGTTTTCACACAATACTTTTGTGAAGAGTGACTATTAACACCCCCTATTTTTTCTAATACACCCCCTTAGCAAAATTTGTTTGCAAATAAACTTCCAGAAAGCTAAATGAGTACCAAAATTTTGCCATTAGAAAATAAACTTCCAAAAAGGGTGGGAGTTTTAGCAAAAACCAACGTGCCAATAGTTATATTATACCCACTTTTGTGGCCAAAAGCTCAAGTCTGAAAATAGTAATGGGTTGCATCTTTTAACATTGGTCAGACCAATTCATCAAGTCCAACATGGGGGCTTTAGTTGCACCATGTTTTAGGGAGAAAATGATACCTTTCAACTGCATTTTGCAATTCTGCAATGTTCTGGTACACCAAAAGTCATACATTGTTTGAGAATCGAGGTTAAAGATAGTTTATAAACACTCATTTCCCTCAACCCACTGAGACACATTTTAAAGACAAAACCGTGAAGGCCCACATGTGGGTCAAACAGACAATACCTCAGAAAAAACGATACTGAGGACTTGAGGTCGGAACACATTCATAGGATAGGGTGATAACGACATGATCATTATATTAAATTCAAGTGGCAAACATCATCTATGAATAATGGTAATGCAACCACCCCTAAGAACAAGAGTTTCTCATTCGTAGGTTCATTTTTGAAAAAACAATTCTCAAATATACGTGCTGTAACAACTATTACATATAAACACAAGTCATGCCTAACTCATTGCTCAAGCTTTACTTGTTTAACAAACAAGCCTAGCATGTCCTAAAGCCAGCCAACAACTTGGATAATTTCGAAGCTCTCAGACTGTTATCAACTTTGCATCACCCGAATGTGTGAGGAATTTTTATAATATATGTTTGAAGGCTTTGGCTAGCCTACACAACCAGCTTAGGTTGTGTATGGTACAAAAGCTTGAAAAAAAAGTGGTGTGAGTTTTGAGACATTAAAAGAACTGTTAGATTGATGTGTTCCACTGGATCTTATGATAGTCCTTCCCCATGATAATTTTTCTCCCTTCCCTCACAATCACTCACTCACCGAGCCTCTCCTCTTTGCGACAACCACTCCACCACAAAACTACGGAGGGCAACAGCAGAGGCGTTGGCCTCGCCGCACAGCCTCCACAACTCCGTCAAAAGCGGCGTCAACATCAAGAATGTTGCCAGCATCTCGCTTGCGATTCACGGCGAAGTTGACAGAGGAGGGATTTCGCTCCGTCACCGTCAATCACCTCTGCCCTGTCATCACCGGAAACAATCTTCAGCCACCTCTGCTCTGTTAAGATCGTCATCGTCACCTTCTGCTGTAAGACTGTGACCGCTGCAACCTCTCCATCGTCCTTCCTTCAAGCTCTCCATCGACTAATCGTGAACCACTGCAACCTCTGCTGCTCCATGGAACCCGCAAGACCACCCTCCTTCACCTAACTTAACCATGAGAACCCAGATGTGAACTAACCTAAACTACTTCCTCTCCACTGCGCCACACCCGATTTGAACCATACCTGCGAATTCCCAAACCCTAACCCCCTTACGCTACCTCTTACCTCGGCCCTCCCTCCTACGCCGATGCCATTTTCAGGGAATATGGGTTGGGGTTTATGGGGAGAAGAACAGTGAGTGAGGGGGAGAATCAGTCCTGCGACAGAGAGAAGGGAGGAGGAAGAAAAGCCACGGCCACCGGCAGAAATCGCAGAGCAAGAATTGAAGGAAAAAGGGGAAAGATATTGTAGAGAGGGTCCACCATCATACATGTGGAACAACTCAATCCAATGGCTCACAAAAGTTGTGTTCAATGTGTGTATTGTACACAACTTAACATCCTTGTGCACTGTAGCCTGCGCCATGTTTGAAAGGTTGCAATGGTTAAATGTACATAATGATACAAATTTGATACAACATTTCGTTTGGAGCAGTGGCAGTGGCGCTTGGACCAAACCACCGTACCAGGGTTTGATTCCCTTCTGGATCGTTTTGAATTTTTATGTTATTTAACAGATAATTTAAAATGAAAAGCTGCATCCAATGCTAACCGCTCGAACGATGGGTCATGTTGTGTTATGAAGTGAACGTTTTCGCTTTAACCATTGTCAAAAACTTTTGAAGAGTTATCTCCCTTCACTAAGTGGCATGAGTTGCTCTATAAATAGAGGCACTATGTATGCAAAAAAGGACACGAAATTTATTGCTATTCCTTGCCATTATCAAATTCTAAATCATTTCTTCCTTTCTCTAGTGCACGACAGTTAGTGAAGAAACCTTATTCTATAAACTATCATTGATTAATAGGCTTAAAATGTGTGTGCAAACCACTTCAAGGAATCCAAAGTATCATGAAGAGAATTCGCCAAAAACCCTGTTACATCCAATTTATCAAGATTGGTGAGGGCGAATCGAACCTAAAGCTTAGTGTTTCACACACGCTTTGGATTTATTTGTGCAACAATTTTTCTCTTTCATTGTTCAGGTGCTGCAACATCTCCTACAACATCTCCAACTCAAGGTTCTAATAGAATGAGTATTTAAATATTTTCTTCATGAAGAGGTCAAAAATCCACATATATAATTTAATAATATACAAGATGAAGTGAAAGCATAAATTGATACAGGGTCGATTAAATAGTAATAAAGCAGAATGCTCAAATAGCAGACAATAATTGATGGTAGATCACCAGATTCTATACGATATTTACAAATATGTACAACAGTGACTTGGGAAACAGACCTCTCCATTAGAAAGAAATGAAATCATTAAAGCCAACAAAACAAAAGGGAAAAATAAATACTCTACAGAAGAAAAAATAAAAAATGAAACGCTTGACACTATGACATAAATGATACATATAAAAAGAGTAAGACAAAAAAATGGTAACAAAACGATTCCTACGGTCCTCAATAGCGGAAATAGACGAGGAAGTTACGAAGACAAGAAAGAAAAGGGAAACAAAACAACCAAAATTGTCTATCTTCATGATCTTTGCTTCCCCGTAGCTCCTTGACGCTGATTGCGAAAATGACTGAGAAGTTGTTGTGCCTGCATGTATGTGAACAACACGTTAGCATTTCTTCCGCATTTCAGATCATGCTTAGTGCCTGAGATACTGTATGTCGTGATCACCAATGTTTCTGTACCCTTTCACAAGTTACTGTGTTGCTGAAAAATTCCATTGTGAAAATAAATATTTCTTTAACCATGCATTATGTTTTCTCCTATCTTCCTACTTCATAGGTATCAGATCAAAGGGAAAATATATTAACATAAACCCCAATCAAGAGATTAGAATTTCCTTCTTCATTTTTTTGGGGGGGGGGGGGGGGAAGGGGCCAGGGAGAGGGAAGAATGCACTGGACAACATATCTTAGAAAGCAAGATTTCAGCACCTAGTTTCAACAAAATGAATGTGTTATCAAAATTGAACCACAAAGCTTGAAAACTCTATTTTACCTAGCGCCGGATAACAGCTCATTGAAATGCACGAAACTGACGGTGTATGCACATTAACAAAAATTTAACCATCAAAAGAGATTACAAATTACGAAGATAAAAGACTGATAGAGAATTAGCTCCATACCTTTTCCTTTGCTCTTGGTGTACCAGATTGAGATAATGCAACTAAGGGAGGCACCGCTCCTTCTTGGAGAACCAGGGTACAAAACTTACGACTATGAAAGCATAGTTGCAAGAGAATGGATGCAGCATTTTCCTTTCCTCTCTGAGAACCTGATTCGACAAGATCAACCAGTAAGGCGGTTCCCCCTTCCCTTACAATTTCTAATCGACCCTCTGCAATTGTTGACAGGTTCGCCAAAAGAGCAACAGCCTTGTCAACCATTCCGTCAGCAGGGCTCAATAGCATAACCAGAAACTTCACAGCTCCAGCTTGAACTATACGAGCTTTATTCTCGTGAAATATTGATAGGTTAAATAAAGCAGTCGCAGCATCCTTCTTCCCCCTAAGAGTTCCCGAGGCTAGAAGATCCACCAAAGCTTTAATTGCACCAGAACGACCAATTTTTGCCTTATTGTTTTCTGGTACAGAGAGGCTGAATAAAGCTGCGGCAGAATTTTCCTTGGCACCATCATTTCCCGTCTGCAAAACATGGATAAGTGGTTCTATGGCTCCTGCTTCCATAATCAAGGCCTTGTTGTCTTCATTTATTGACAAATTCAGAATAGCTGTCACAGCATGCTCTTGTGTTATGTTTATATCTGAATATAGCAGTGGAAGTAAATGCGTGATAGCTCCATACTGCCCTACAATGATACGGTTTTCCATGTTATGCTTGGTAAGGAGCCGCAATTCTTCTGCAGCAGCAGTTTGTGTTTCATTTGATTGACTTTGAAGATCTTCAATCAACTTATTGACATGAGATGTGGAGGTCAATTTATCAAATCCTGAGCTGGAAACAGGACGGGCATCAATTTTTGAATGACTAGTAATAATAACATTATTACTCTCATTGTACATATTTTCATTCTCCATTCCTCCAACTTTTGAGCCAGGACTTTGAAATTGCTCTCGTGATAACGATGGAAAATTCCCTAATTCTTTGTATGCAGGAGAAGCAGGAAACCTGTTAGTAATTTCTCCAGACAACTTCACATTTTGATGCTTATTAGATATCCCTGACACCTCTTTTGAAACTGGAAGTACATAATCAGTACTAGAAATAGAACTTGAAAATGATTCGCTTCTGCTGTGACTACATGAAGCAGCAACGGATTGTTGCTCAAACTTTTCTGTCTCACCACTCTGGCATCTATTGGATTCTCCGCTTACTCCGAAAGAGTTATCACCCTTTTGCTTCTCAAATGAATTTCCAGTTTGATGAGATGATTTTGAATTGGAATTGCTACTATGTGAAGACCCAAAACTACACACACGATCTAAATCTTGATGCAATAAATAATCTGAGGGGGTTGAAAAATGGGCAGAATTGCCGTTCTTAGACTTACTGGGAAGTTCGACATTATTTTCCTCACACCAATTTGCTATCATAGCTTTAACAGTGTAATTGGGAATGAGATTTGTATGGATAAGTGTCTGATGAGTCTTGGGACAAACACTCAGCCCATGATCAAGCCATGTTTGGATGGACTGCCGCTCATATGTTTGACCTGAAGCCACAATAACAGGATCCAACATGAGTTCCAAGGATAAAGGGCATCGAAAGTATGATGGGACTGAGACACCACTTTTGACTTCAAGGCGTTTAATTTTCATCACATAATCACGTAAATTGCACACAAGATTCACAATTTGGTTAATTTCATCCAAGTCCCCTTTTGTTTTATTGACTTCTGCATTCGACCTTTCCTTTTCCACAGCAATACTTTCTTTCAGCAGCTCCTGGTTTGATGTCAAATTAAGTAACTCTATAATTTCATTTAGATGTTCATAGCAAGGTTCAATATTATCCTTTCGGTTCCTCAGTCCTTCTTCTATATAGACCATTGCTGATTCCTTCTTAAGAGACTGAATTTCCTGCATATGGTGCTGAAAAAGTTGCTAGCAATTAGTCTCACAATTTTATTGATCAACAGGACACCCAAAAAACTGACAAAATAAATTTTCCTGCCAATGCAGTAGGGCAATTTTTCCCCCTCCTTTTCCTTTGAGAGAGGAATGGGATAGGAGAATAACGATCAGGAAACAAGCAATTTCCAGCTTTGTACATACCTGAATATTAGTCAAGACTGAAACAGATGAAGGTGACTTTGGGGTTCCAACAATTATGTGACAAATCTTAAGCGAAGTGCTCTGTAATTTTATAAACAATTCCCCACTTCGAAGAACCTGGAAATAAGATAATGCCAACAAAACAGTTAAGAGGTTGCAATCAATCTCTCCCAGAGAAGAAAGACAGATTAGGGATGGTATTGGCAATTCATTGTTTCCTTTCAACCTTGTTCAAATCCCAACAAAGAGGCTTAGGATCCTAAAAAGTTTGAAATAACAGTTGCTGAATAATGGTATTAGTTCGAGTCGAGTACGAATAAGTAATTGCTTACACTGTGAATCTTGCTCATCTTTGGGCCCCATTTTTCAACGTACTCCCTGGCTTCATTAACCTGCATATCCAATTCTTCACATTCTCTACACACACTTTCATCTGAAGGGATTTTGTTATCCACAAAATCATCAAGCACTGGTTTCAAACACTTCAACACACCAACCATATTATTGTAGTTCTTCTGAAGGGGCATAGGTTTCATTGTTTGGCAAGAAACTAGATGAATGAATCGTGAAATGCTGTTGATAAGACATTTTGCTGAACTTATATCCATTTGACCTGCTCTGGCAAAACCATATAACATTAAAAGGGAAAATTCGTAATGTTTACTAGAAATTAAGTTGATGTATAAGATAGTATCGTGTTTAATTTTGGCTACAATGCGCATAACATGCACCTGCTTAGGTCAATTGCAGAAAAACTCCCCGTGGTTAAAAACACAGTAACTTGATTCCCTAAAGTTACGAAAGAATGTCGCGGAGTGGTGTAAATTTAACCCCTTGTGCAAGTGTAGATAACCCTTGTAAGGAGTCAATATGCATGGTTTGATAAGTTCAAGGAGTTGAACAGTAATGTTTTTAACAACATTGGAATTTTTTTGCAATTGACCTGTAGTTGGAGGGGGTTCCTTGCATTTTAGCCTTACATTTTCTAATCTGACTCTCCAACAACAATTAGTGATTAAAGTAGACTCCACTATGGAGAAAAAGTGTAACTATTAGTACCACATGTTTGTGTTCATGCAAAAACACGGATCAGCAGCTAAAGACTCTAAGACACAAGCATTTGAATGCCATGCTGAAGTGAAAAAAAAATCTATGAGCATGAAACCAACTGAAAGACGGGTCTAGTACAAAATTACAAAGATGCTTCAATGATTCATTAAAAGACACCAAATGTAATAGCTGGTAGAAAGAAAATGGTGCATGCAGGTCAAACAGTCAAAGTCCATTGAAGAAGAAAGAAATTTTGGCTTCATTTTCAGAGTTTCCGGTAAAATAATCGTGGGAAGACAACAACGTCAACTCAAATGATCCTAATTCAACTTTCAACTTTTACACATAATTCTTCATCTTCCAAAACCATACATATTAATAAAATACTCCAAATTACCCCCTCTTTTTGACAACTTCCCCATAGTTTTTTCCACCAACCGAATGGAAAGACTATATTTTTCCATGACCAATCAAACAAATCACACAAAAAGAGCTTCAACAACATTGCAAAAGGCACACAATTGTTAGGGAATTTCTCAAATGCATAGCACCCTCGTTAATCCACATAAAACCCAGAAACCACCCCAAAGCTCAGGTTTTTGCGGAGAAAAAATTCACAGAAGATCCCCCAATGAATAAACTAAAAAAGGGCACCTGAGAAAGCTACGAAAAAATAAATAAATAAATAAATAAATAAATAAATAAATAAAAAGATGCATTTTGTGAGCAAAAAGAGAAGGTTTGGATAATTGCATTTGCATACCTATATGCATGGTTCTGAAATTCGAACGGTGCAACACAGGTGAAACAGATCGAGATCAATTCCAAAGCATGAGAATGGAAATCTCCAAAAGCAAAGGGTTTTTCTGAAATCCAATGGTTACTGAAGGCCTTCCCCTTCATTCATGGCTGTGTTTCCCTTCCCTACAAAGCCACCTGGAAAGCCTGAGGAAGAGGGTCCATTGGTTCAACAACTAAAGAGAAATTTTGATCAAATTAAGAAAAATATATATAAACAGAAAACAAGATTAAAGTGGTGGGTCCTAATGATCTTAATACGTTTGCAGTTGCAGATTTGTTGGGTTTTGCGGAAGAAAAAAATACATTTAACAACATAAAATACCAAAAATAAATCTGGAGTTTCTTTTTTTTGACAAGAAATAATCTAGAGTTTCCTTTCCCAGTTGCTTACAAAAAAAAAAATTCTAAAGTTTAGTGAGATGTCATCCCTATGTTACTTTTTACACGTCAGTTTTTTAGAAAAATTTTATTTTTAATTACTTGTCATTTTCAAAGTTTAAGATTATATTAATTATTTATTTATCAATTATACCCTTAACTATTTATTGTAGAGAGAGAAATATATTCTATAGAGTAATTAATTGTTAAATGTATCACAGAAAAAAGACTAATAATTTCATCAATAGCAACAAAATTTATTGGTTTTCTTGGTTTGTGTAAAACAATCTTAAAAGATATCTAAAAAGGAACGTCCTTCACTTTTGGTCCGAGTGGTAAACTCCAACGGATTTCAGTAACATAGGAACATCCTGTGTACCTCGGGTTCAAACCTGGGAGAGTGCTTTTAGTGTACGTGTTTGAGATATGGCACTTGCCACTTCGCCTACGAGACAAAAAAATATCTAAAAAGGAATGGAGTTATTAGATTAGGGATTAGAATTTTAGAGAGTATCTGTCCAAAAAAAATTGCATGTGTAAAGCAAATCACCTTGATTTTCTATTACTTTACAAAATCCTTAAATTAGAGTTATTTTTTATTCGTATATAAAACTAGGGGTCATTAAAATCTATAAACATATAATGAAGACATTTTTATGACTAGATGGAAGAGTAGTAATTTTTTGTTTTAGGGATATTCTAATCTTTTATGATAGAATCGATTTTGCTCTTAAATTTTTGAGATAACCCTTAATTTGGTCCCTAAAGTATCAATCCTCTCTCCTACTTCCCTAATGTACGTAAAAATATTGAAAGACCCTTAACGTTTTCATCCATCCATCAGTTTAGTCCCTCAATTAACTTAACCCTATTTTCAGATGTTAAGTGTCAAATTGACAATTTTCTCTCTCTTAAGTGTATTAAAAATAGTCCCTAATGTCTATAAAATACATCATTAGTCCCCAATCCCTAAAATACATCAATTTGGTCCCTAAGTAAACCCTATGATATGATCCAAGCTGGATGCATATAGTTTTTAACGGATCGTCCTCGAATCGACTCTTGTTATAAGGATTAAGACTGAAAAGAAATGAACTTTAAGTAATGCTTCTTTAATCCTTATGGTTGGCGCACATTTTATGAATTTCAAGCAAGCAAAGATGCAAGCTTTTGACCTTGAATAAGAAAATGGCGCACAAGAAGGAAGATGATGAAAAGCGCATAAAGATGAAAACTTTAAAGTAAGCGCATAAAATTAAAAGACATGGAAAAATAAAGAATAAAAATATAAAATATGGAGAAGACAGAAATGGAGAAGAAGACGCCACACTCTTAGAGAGTGATAAGTCAAGCGATGATTCACCACAAGAGTAAGGATACTCTTGATAAGAACCAAGAAGGTTCACTCAAGAACCCACAAAGAGACACAGCTCTTTACACTCACAAAGGAGCAAACTTTCAATATTATTCATAAAACTTCCTCAAATGATAGGAAGTACATTCCTATTTATAGACTAAAGAGGTGATGGCTAACCCTAATTCTAATCCTAGGAAGCACCTATCAGCATAAGGAGGCTAAACCTGGTGCAAGACCCAAGCCCAATACAAGGCTGTTAAAAAAACACAAATGAAAGCCCAAATTAAAAGAGAAACCCGTATAGAAATTCGGGTTACATTTGGAGCCTATTTTTATCCATGATAGAGGCCAAATTTGGTGTTTGATCTTGAAATACGACTTGTAGATAATTTCTTTATCTTTCTAGCACATCAAAGAACGCCTTAATCGGATATCTACAGCTCAAGATACATCTAAAACACTGAGGAGATATCACCACCAATGAAAATAATTTTTGAACAAAATCTAGTTTGGTTCTTCTTGTTTGATAATTGGCTTAGTGCTTCTTCTCAAAGTTGATTATTCTTGGTTTGCATCACTCTCTCCCCTTTCGAAAGAATTCGTCCTCAAATTTATAGCTCCAATCCCTACATCACAAAAAAAAGTCTTAGTTTTATTGAAAATATTATAAAGAAAAAGCCAATTTCAAGGGAGACTTGACTTCCTTTAAATGGAAGGTCTCTTATTCTTCATTTTCCTGCAAAACAACCTCCAGGGTAAAAAACAAGTCTTTTAGATCCAATCCTTTTTCTTCCTTGGTGGGCTTGTTTAGCATTTTGCTCCAATTCCTTATCAATTTAAGCCTTCACCTGTTCTCGAATTTTCCTCACATGATTTGCATTTGCTTTGCCTTCCTTATGAACTAACGAAGAAAGGTTAGATAAAGGTGGCAGACAAAAAGGAGCTAGAGGATAAGATCTATAGACAATTTCACAAGAGGAAAATGAGGGTGTGGAATCTTTCAAACAATAATCAGTTTCACCCAAAATATTTTGAGTAATAGAAATTTTTTTGCATGAAACAATTCCATAAGGAGAACATATAGTCTTAATCCCCACATTAGATGCATTACACCCAATTTTAAAAGATATTTTCCATTCATCATTCTCACTAATTTTTAATTGATGGTACTCACATTTTAAGTCAACCTCAAATAAATAGTAAGAACTAAGAAATTCATCAAACAAAACATCAAATCTAGGGATAGGATTACTTCCAAAAGATGGTATAGTGAGTAGAGGGGAACTTGGGATGAGGTCTACTTGATGCCTTCTTTCTCTTGCTGGCTGCAAACAGTGGGGTACTTCCTTTGGAGACACATCCTCAAATTCCTGCAAAATAAATTCAACACCACTAGACGAAGAATTAACATGAGAATTTAAGCAAGCATATCTCTTCACCTCACTTCTAAGTTGTCTCTCAACTTTGATCTCATTCTCTTGGTTTTCTTTATCTCCCTCTTTTACAATACTTTCTTTTGTATCCTCCTTATCCTCTTTTCTTTTCTCAACTTTGATCTCATTCTCTTGTTTATCTCTTTCTCTCTCTTTTCTTGCCTCTTTTCTCTTCCTCATTTCTTCGTGACACTTCACATACTCCGGATCCTCCAAAAATTCTCTAATCAAATACTTCTCATACTCAGGACCCTCCATAAATTCTCTACACTTTCTTTTTCGTTCATACTCTTTTTGCTTTCTTTCCTTTTCTCTATCCCTCTTTTCAAACCCCCTATCCTTCTTTTTATACGCCGTGTCTTCCTCATGATAATCTTTAGATTTCCATTCCTTTCTCTATATCTCCTCACATACCTCCTTTCATCCAAACTTGTGTTGAATTCTGCCCGAATTTGGTCTAACCCTTTGTTTAACTCTTGGGCTAGGTATCTCATCAATCAGGCTGTCATAGGGGATGGGGTGTGCTTCCTCCACTCATCTTTGGAATTTTTTATTTATTATATAAGTTCAAAAGGAAAAAAAAGCCCTTTTCCACTCTTCTCACGTGTTTACACTCTTAAAATTATCACTCGTGTTTCACTCTTTGTAGGCTTTTTCTATAATATTCACTCTTGCATTTTACCCCTCAAGTCTCTTTGAGTTCTTAAATAAACCTTCTCGCGTTTCAATTACCAAGGATTCTTTTCACATATGACGATCTTCACAAGAGTTAATCACTCAGAAGTTTGAAGAAAGGAAAGAAACTCTAGACAAAACTTAAAAGAATTTAAAAGGACAAACAAGAAAAACTAACAAGGAAAAGGTACAACTCAAAAGAATGCAAAGAAGACAAATAGGAACTGTGAGAAAGAGATAACAATTGCGCAAAATGGTATGAATTACAGCACCACTCTTAGTGAAATCCACAATGGCAATCAAAATTTAATCTTATTAAGTGCATAGGGCAGTTTCAGTTTTTTTTCCTTTTTTTCATTTTTTTTCATTTTTTTTTGTTTCTGAAAAAAAAATAGGATTTTTTTTGTACTATGGATCACGCCCCTGTTCTTTTTTTTTTTGCACTTAAAAATTGGTTCTTGCAATATCAATTTGAATTGTTATGCCAACTGTGTGACTATGAGTTTCCTTTTTAAATCAAGTGCTATAAAACATAAACAGCAGTGAATATGGAAATAAAATATTAAAGCTGTAAATTGCGCAAAAGAATAAATGATTGGAATAAAAAACAAGGAATAAAGAACTGGAATTTAAGGATAGAAAATAAAGGGCAGACATTAGAGAATGTTGCCAATCCTTTGGGGATGGTGTTGATCAAAGCGATCTGAATATGTACTATTCATGGCACTCAAGCTGGATGCATATAGTTTTTAACGGATCATCCTCGAATCGACTCTTGTTATAAGGATTAAGACTGAAAAGAAATGAACTTTAAGTAATGCTTCTTTAATCCTTATGGTTGGCGCACATTTTATGAATTTCGAGCAAGCAAAGATGCAAGCTGTTGACCTTGAATAAGAAAATGGCGCACAAGAAGGAAGATGATGAAAAGCGCATAAAGATAGAAACTTTAAAGTAAGCGCATAAAATTAAAAGACATGGAAAAATAAAGAACAAAAATATAAAATATGGAGAAGACAGAAATGGAGAAGAAGACGCCACACTCTTAGAGAGTGATAAGTCAAGTGATGATTCGCCACAAGAGTAAGGATACTCTTGATAAGAACCAAGAAGGTTCACTCAAAAACCCACAAAGAGACACAACTCTTTACACTCACAAAGGAGCAAACTTTCAATATTATTCAAAAAATTTCCTCAAATGATATGAAGTACATTCCTATTTATAGACTAAAGAGGTGATGGCTAACCCTAATTCTAATCCTAGGAAGCACCTATCAGCATAAGGAGGCTAAACCTGGTGCAAGACCCAAGCCCAATACAAGGCTGTTAAAAAACACACATGAAAGCCCAAATTAAAAGAGAAACCCGTGTAGAAATTCGGGTTACATTTGGAGCCTATTGTTATCCTTGATAGAGGCCGAATTTGGTGTTTGATCTTGAAATACGACTTGTAGATAATTTGCTTATCTTTCTAGTACATCAAAGAACACCTCAATCGGATATCTACATCTCGAGATACATCTAAAATACTGAGGAGACGTCACCACCAATAAAAATAATTTTTGAACAAAATCTAGTTTGATTCTTCTTGTTTGATAATTGGCTTGGTGCTTCTTCTCAAAGTTGACTATTCTTGGTTTGCATCACCCTATAACCTCAAAAGCATACCAAGAAGCAGATTTGGGAACAAAGGGCAAGAAAATGATTTTTTTTTCTCACTTTACAGTCACTCACTTTGTGGATTTCATCTTCTCATCTCGCTCCATATCCAGGTTGATATGCTGCTGATATGCTGCAAAGCTGTCCGAGATGTGCTAATTATATTCAATCATGTTAAGATGGTCTAAAATGAATAAGAAGCAAAGCTGTCAGTTTGGTTTCATGTCCAGGATTTTAAAAGTTGAGCTATTTATATTCAATCACAAATAGATGAACAATGAAAGTCTCTTTCTGTGATGCAAATTTGACTGGTATTACATTTTGTTTTATGAGGGATTGATATGATATATTTTAGAGATTTAAATGACTATTTAATAGGTATTTTATGGACTTTAAGGACTAAATAGATGTATTTATAGGGACTGATAAGATGTATTTTAGAGACTTTAGGGACATTTATTTAAGAGACTTTGAGGACTAAATATGTGTATTTATTTGATCAGAGACTGATATGATGTATTTTAGAGACATTAGAGACTATTTTGAATACACTTAGGAGAGAGAAAATTACCAACTTGACACTCAACATTTGAAAAACGGGGTTAAATTAACTGAGGGACTAAATTGATGGATGGAGAAAAATGTTAGGGATCTTTTAATATTTTTACATACGTTAGGGACCAAATAGAAGAGATGGTGATACTTTAGGGACTAAATTGAAGGTTATCTCTAAATTTTTTCTGGCTGTTTCTTGAATTTTTTAGGATGAAGAATAAAGTGGATTGCATTTTGCATTTTTCAGGGGAAGAGTAATGTGGACTGCATTTTTTTTTCATTTTTTGGTCTTCTACTCTTCTTTGGCATACCATTTTTCATATGACAAAAAGGAAAATAGTGGAAAGAATAGTGTACAAATTTTGTAAAGATTCATCAAATCATATCTCAACATCACATCCCAAAATATAAATTTTTTCTTTTTAGGGTAATCAAACTTCATTCAATAATTAGAAAAAAAATTCATACACCCAGATTGAACAAAATGTGTTGGGGCATTTCCCATCCACAATTGAAAATCAACATGAATATCTAAGTCAGCCAAGTACATGGTAATGAAACACTTAATCAGAATAGAAGTCAATATGGTATTACCAAGGCATCTTAATTCTAACGGCCAAAATAAAAGCTCCAAGTACGGTCAATGGCCAAAGAGAAATGAGGAGCCACAATTTTTAATCTCATCCAGTTACGAGTCATTACTTTGCCATATGCAGACTCAAATTGACTATAAGTGGTCTCGGATATGACCAATCGGACCACATACTCAGGAGCTATTTGTAGGGAGAAAAGGACGCTGAGATTGGCGGTGACTACCATTAGCACTCCGGATCTGTAACGTTGACGCACACGTCTTGATTAACTCTGTAATGGATCGAAGCTGATCTGCCAATCTGAACCAAACGAAACACGACAACAAGACAGAAAATCAAACAATGTCGCACCAAGACGGCGAACAAAATAACACCACACTCAATCGATTAAATCACAAAAAAACACGAAAGAAAAACTAGATCTATGTGAAAAAACCACTTATTTAGATAAAAGGAGAGAAAAAAACGATATAGAGGGGTGGTTCCAGGCCAAAAAATGGCCAAAAACCACCCCTCTAGTGGATGAGGAAGAAGGAAGAGAGGAGTAGAAGGAAGGTCTAGAGAGAGAGAGAGAGGCGCTAGGTTTTTCCCAAAATATATCTACATAGTGAAATAGGGTCGATCCAATACCCATTGAGACCTAAAGCAAACTTTAAATAGTGGCCTAAAAATTTTTTACAACAAAATTAACAACAATGGGGTTTGAACCCACCATCTAAGCTAGATAGAAATTTGTTATAAGCTAAAGTAATTTGGTCATTTATATTAAGTCTATCTACTTCTATCTATCTATCTATCTATTTATCTATCTATCTACTTTATATTTAAGCAAATCTACCACTGTTGAAAAGCCCAAAACACCCTTACTTCAAATCCTGCCACGTGTCCATTTTTTAGGGTAAATGGTCTCTTTGATTTCCATCTCTTATTCCCTCTATCTCTCACGGCTGAGGAACCCAAAATTTATTTCCTCTTCTTCCTTCCCTTTCTTCTCTCTTCTCATTTCAAAATCTTTTGAATTCACCTTCCCTCTCTCTATTTCTCCTCCCTTTTCCCTCCTCCTCTTCCCTATCTTTTGCGTTTACATCATCTTCTTCCTTCGTTGAAATCACAGTATTGTTGTCTCTCTCTCTACTAGTCTGTCGTAAGAAGGTGAGGATTTTTCCTCTTGCAATTTTGTATTTTTGCTAAAATTTGGTTTACAGTAGTTGATTTTGGGGGCTAGGTTCTGCAAGGAGAGGGGAGGAAGATACGAAACGAGGTTTCGATCAAAAGAGGGTTGAGGATTTGACTAGATTTGGGCTGAGCTTGAGGTATCCAAATCGTTTACAGTAACAAAATTTGTCTTCTCCCTTTCTAAACTTTTCTTATCATCTTTTTCTTTCAAATTTTTTAGAGATTTACGTTGCATTTTTAAGATTTTCATACCCTATAAGGGTTTATTTGCATATGTGGTTTAATTTCTTTGGGTCATTTGCAGAGAAACCATGATAATATTGATGAGCAGAGTTAGAATCTTTAAGATTTTACAGAAAAGATTGAGAAATATAAATATACTGTTTTTTATATTATTTTGGGACATCATTCAAATGGGGCAAAGAATTTGTTACATTGTGTCATTGTTTTTCTTTTTAAATTTTAATTGTTTTTTATCCGAACGAAGTTGTAAAGTAAAAGCAAAATATTATGTCTTATTTTTTCTGCGGTGACTCCTTCGAATGAAAGCATCATAGATTGGTGACGTGTTTTCAGCAGTCATAGTGATGATCCTTTTTTTTTTTTGTTACCAATGTTATTGGTGCGTAGTATTTACTGGCTTTGTCGGTGACTAATCTATACCGGGAAACCTGGCTGGCCAGGTGTTTTTTACTCGGCTTTGCCGGTCCGTGTGGTTCTCTCCTCCTAACAGAATTTTTGCCACACCCAAGACTCGAACTCGAGATCTTAGGCTGAAATCCGAGCCCAGTTACCACTCGGGCCAACCTTGTTGGTCATAGTGATGATCCTTTGATGCTTACTGTATAATCCTCGTCACATAGCTTTGATACTTTATGCTTTTGGTAACATAATACATGGTATATGTGTGTTTGGTTTAGTTGCAATCAGTCTGATTTACTTGCAAATGTGTAGATTAAATCAGGTAACGAGATTCCTGATGAGCTCAACCAGAATTATTGAAGATGGCACCAACAACGAATGAAGAACTAAAGCTAAGGTTATTCACAGGTGACATTGAGAACAATACTCATCAACGGCGCTGCTATATTTTCACTAGGATGCATGAAATAGGGATTTTGTGACGGATCATATTATCTAACAGAGAAACTGTTAGGAAACCATTTGTGTTGCCTCCATTGGAAGTCGCACCACGATTATTTCTCGATATGATGAACAAAGATGGGGCATTAGAGCTCAAGAGATCTCTGATATATACCATCTCCTGAAATGAAAACCAGAGAGAAAAGGGGGAAAACACATTGCTATGAACCTAATTGTATTCACAATGAATCTGAAATGATGCAGGTAGCTATCATATATTCCGCTAAAAGCTAATGATTTTACTAAACTACTCCTAACTAACATGTCGAGCCAGCATGTAACCAACTAACTGATTGCTAACTACCAACTAACCTATCTGAGCCTTTAAATACACCCTTTAACAATCAAATCCCATCATTGATAAAAGTTTGCAAACTTAATTTATAATTTAACTATTGAGGTCAAGTTTGGATATGGGTAGGGCTGGAAATGAGTCGAGCTGAGTCGAACTTGGCTCAGCTCGACTCGACTCGATAAGAATTTGTTCGGCTCGAAACTCGACTCGACTCGATATGAACCATTTTTATTTCGAACTCGACTGACTTAAACTTCAGCTTATTTCGATTCAAATTTCGTTAGCTCGAATCACTCTGTTCATATTTTTGTTTACGGTCAAATGAATACAAAATATAATGGAAAAAAATGCAGCAATAACAAAATTTAATGGAAACAATTCTTGCTCCTCTCTCCATCAAAACCAAATAGAAATGCAGATACATCTCCAACAAAAAAAAAGAAAGAAATGTGGATACATCAATACAGCAATAACAAAGACATTAACAAAGAAGCAAATGAGAAGAAGAAACCCCCCCTCACTGCATCATCATCCTCCTCGTGCGAGTTTGAAATCACCACTGCCTCGGTTCGTTAATCGACCTATTCATCCACCACAATCAACCGCTCTGTATGTTCTATAGATGTCTCATCCAACGTTCCTCTGCCATCTCGAGCACTCACGACCACAACCGTGTGGTGCCTCCTACCCCGGCCTTACGTAGTCGATTCGACTCGCCATCGCCACCATAGGTGGTCCCAGCCTCCATGGAGCTCAACCAGCCATGAAGATGAGATATGGCGTGGTTTTAGGATCGTTTTTGGGTGAGAATATGAGATAAGGGAGAGATCGGGTGATTGCCACTAGGGTTTGATTTGAGGGTTTGAGAGAGAGAAGGAGAGACAATTTTAGGGTTAGGGTTGGATGTAATGGAAGAAGATGAGGAAGGAGAGAAAAGAGAAGGAGGGCGAGAGAAGGAGATCTGAGGGGAGAAAGCGCCGGGAGAGGCGGGAATGCGAGAGAAGAGAGGTGAAGCGGTGGGAGGCGAGGTTTTGGGCAAGTGAAGAGAATGGGGAAGTTAGGTTTAGGGTTTGATGGATTAAGAGAAATGGAGTGGAGGAGGCGTTGGTCGGGCTGGGCATCCTCAGCATATTGCTAATGTCACCCCAATTTCACTATTTACATCCCTTTTGAAACCAAGATATTATTATTGTTTTTATTTTATTTTTATCTATTACTATTTATCTATTTATTACTATATATATATATCAGACTCATGAACCAAGCAGTCGATCTATGCATAGCTCAAGTTCAGCTCATTTATTTAACGAGCTCAATTTTCAGCTCAAGTTCGACTCATTTGGTTCATAAACCAAGTGCAACGAGCTAATTATCGAGTCGAGTCTCGGACTTGGTTCGAGCAGCTCAACTCATTTCCAGCCCTAGATATGGGTACATACCAGTGGTGGACCTAGGATCTTAAGTCAGAGGGTGCAAAAAAATTTAAAATTTTACGTCATTATAAATATCAAAATCATAAAATTTTAATACATATAATTAAATATGCTATTCGCATCTTCTCTCAATTATTGGGATGATATGCCGATATTTCGATTCACTTTCTTGGATGTGATGACAACTATTCTAAATTAATTTCGCTGTGTTGTTTTTGTGAACTTGATCCACATGGTTATTGCTCATTTGATGGTAATCTCCTCTTCAAATATTTTTCTATTATCAAGATTGTTATTTCACAATTTCATTTATCCTTGATAGTTGATATTCATTAATGTTCCATTAAAAAAATTACAAAAAAAAACGTCACATTAAAAAATCACAAACAGAACAGGTATCCTTGAAAAAAAAAATTAAAATTATTAGAAGTTAAAAAGTTATTAACAAGTATCCTAATTCATAGGCAACACTGCTTCTTTGAAAAAAAAAATTAAAAAATGGGCCAAGAAGTGTAGCCTGTAAGTATAACCGTAAAACAAGGCCAAGAAGAAAAGAGGCCTTAGCCATTAGCCCATTAGGGATTTACTTTAGGCAACAAATGTGAATGAAGAGAACACTGAAGAAACGAAACAACAGCAGCACATCCGCATCAACCTGCGCCGCAACAGTATAGGAAAAGGGGAAATTAGGTTTTCAAAATTAGGGAAAATCTAGAAGGGGGAACAAGGGGAAATATTAACAAAGGCATCACAGACTCACCAACAGCAAAAAATGGAGAAGGCCGCCGCGATGAACAGAGAGACGCAGTTGCAGATGGAGAAGATCGTTGCGTGAACAAAGAGAGACGCAGTTGCAGGAGAGAGAGCGAGTCGCGTTCAGCGCAGAGGGAGATGATCTGAGACGGTCCGGTGTCGGCGTTCAACGCAGTGGCGAGTGCCGGCGGCGTATGAGAGAGAGAGTGGATCTGAGCGAGAGAGAGAGAAACAGTATTCTGAGAGAGAAAGTTGAGAGTGTGCAGAGGAGTGAAGGTGGATCAGGGTCTGGGGTCAGGTTGCAAAAAATAAATTTTAGAAGGGTCAAAATTAAATTTTTATAGGGTAGTAAGTAAAAAATTTAAAATTTAGGAGGGTGTAAGTGTACACCCTTAACTAAACTTGGGTCCGCCTCTGGTACATATATTTTCATATCGAAAATGAAATCAAATATAAAATTATATTGAGAGAAAAGTAACTGGTTATTAGTAAATTACTAACTAGTAATATTGTATGAAAATAATTAGTTAAAAGCATATATACTTTCACCTTATTAAAATTAGGAAAATGTTAATGAGTGTTTTAAGGGCATCATTTAAGAAGTCTAAAAAAATAAGTTTTTATGAGAAGTTTTTATGAGAAGTTGTGCCTTATTTAGAATTCTTAACTAATGTCTTTAGGACACTTATTAGCATGATCCTTAAAATTATAATATGAATTAAAACTGGTCATCAATTATTGAATTAAAACACCATTTAAAAAATAAATTAATTTTTACCTAACGTCTATATTGGACTAATGATATTTTGCCAACAAACATGGTGAGATAAACAGAGTCAACCTTTGAGAAAGCATAAAATCCCTTCAATATAGGAGAAAATAGGCTGTTCTAATTACTAAACTAGATCTCTTATATTTATGCCATCTGTCCTTTTTTAAGGGTACAAAAGTCATTTCAGCAGTAATTTCAAATTTCAAACCTAATCTCTCGCTCTCTTTCTCTGATTCTCTAACTCCCTCAGCTCTTTGAGTCACGCTTTCTCCCCATCTTTCTCTTCTCCTTCACCCTTACTCTCTAACTCACTCATCTCTCTCACTCCCTCGCTGATACTGGTGACAGGGGAGAAAGACAGAGCTCGAGGCCTTGAGAAGATTCACGGGGAAAAAAATGTGTTCCCTCATTCACCTCTCATCTGTTTCCCTCTTCTTCTCTCTTCATCTTTCAAATTTTTTTTTTTTGAAATTCAGCTTCATTCTCTTCGCATCTGCTGCTCTCTCATTCTCATCCCCTCCTATTTCATCTCCCATTTTCATCATCTTCTTCTTCCTCTTTTCCCCCCTTTTCAAGCAGCTAGGCAAAATGGAGAACGACTTCGCCGTACTGAGAGAAGGCTTTCTCGAGGGCCTTGCTGTCGGAAGCAACGGTACTCAACATCTGTGGCGGCCATTGATTTTTAGAAAATCACGAACCCTAAAATTTGAAAGGCTAAAGATATAGCTTACCTTATTCTTTCTTCCTGATGTCTCTTTCCCTTTTCTCATTTATTATTATCTACTTTTTTTGTTCGATTTCTTCCTAACATTTACGTTTTTTTATTTGCAGGACACATAATATATGTGTCCTTCACCCTTACTCTCTAACTCACTCATCTCTCTCACTCCCTCGCTGATACTGGTGACAGGGGAGAAAGACAGAGCTCGAGGCCTTGAGAAGATTCACGGGAAAAAAAATGTGTTCCCTCCTTCACCTCTCATCTGTTTCCCTCTTCTTCTCTCTTCATCTTTCAAATTTTTTTTTTGAAATTCAGCTTCATTCTCTTCGCATCTGTTGCTCTCTCATTCTCATCCCCTCCTATTTCATCTCCCATTTTCATCATCTTCTTCTTCCTCTTTTCCCCCCCTTTCAAGCAGCTAGGCAAAATGGAGAACGACTTCGCCGTACTGAGAGAAGGCTTTCTCGAGGGCCTTGCTGTCGGAAGCAACGGTACTCAACATCTGTGGCGGCCATTGATTTTTAGAAAATCACGAACCCTAAAATTTGAAAGGCTAAAGATATAGCTTACCTTATTTTTTCTTCCTGATGTCTCTTTCCCTTTTCTCATTTATTATTATCTACTTTTTTTGTTCGATTTCTTCCTAACATTTACGTTTTTTTATTTGCAGGACACATAATATATGTGGGTGCTCATTTCCTTAGGTATTGTGCATGTTTATGTGATTTGATTTGATTTGCAGTTTTTTTGTTTTATTTCTTCCTAACATTTACGTTTTTTTTTTACTTGCCTTCATTACCTTTTTTATTTTATTTGCAAGACACATAATATATGTGGGTGCTCATTTCCTCATTTGACAGTGGGTTATTTGATGCAATGTGATTTTGTTTTCTTCAAATACATGGTTTATTATTTGACACCTGGAATTGCTAATTATTCTAAATCTAAATAGAGCCAACATAATTTGATGGTACTTAAGTAACCAAGTCTTTTGATTCATGTGATTGATCTAATGACTTCCTTTTTCTTTATGCTAATGATTCATGTGATTGATCCAAAACTCCGTCTACAATATGGTCATTGAAGCTTATTTGACATGTATGTATTTCATCTTTTTCATCAAGGAAATTCCTTGAAGATAGTTGGTTCACTAACAGATACAGAGTGGCACTCTTTTGGTTGATATACACAAGATCTGTATACCATTTCCTTTGGCAGAATTTTTTTGATTAGTATAGAAATCATCTTAAATTCTAGGACATGCATTTGATATCATTCAGAGGTGGCAGCATATGACTGCTGTGATATGCTCTTGATTCAGAATTTGAAAATTTATAATTGATACTGATTTCATTTGATACCATATTGATTTCATTTTATATTTGAATTTGGAATGTACATTTTCCATTTTGGGTATGCTTCTATTCCTTTTTCTCATTTGGATGCTTTCCTAATGTCTTGGCAAAGAACTAGCTACTAAAGTTCTGGTCTTTTCCCCTAAAGTTCTGATTTTTTCCTCTTCTCTGACTATAGACATTTTGCTATGATGTAGTAGCTTTGATGTTCCTTTTTTTATTCATGATGAAGTAGCTTTGATGTTCTTTTTTTTTTTTTATTGCAAGTTTGCAACTTTGACAGCCAAGAGAAAATAGCATTCTAGCATCGCAAAAGTGTTAAGGTTATTTTTCTCTTCCATTTTTATGGTTTGGAGTTAAACTTATTGTTTGTGGGTGCATCTGTTTTTTTAATCTGCAATCTTCCAACTTATTTGGATGCTTTCCTAATGTCTTGGCAAAGAACTAGCTACTAAAGTTCTGGTCTTTTCCCCTAAAGTTCTGATTTTTTTCCTCTTCTCTGACTATAGACATTTTGCTAGGATGTAGTAGCTTTGATGTTCCTTTTTTTATTCACGATGAAGTAGCTTTGACGTTCTTTTTTTTTATTTATTGCAAGTTTGCAACTTTGTGACCAAGAAAAAGTAGCATTACGGCATCGCAAAAGTGTTAAGGTTATTTTTCTCTTCCATTGTTACGTGCTTTTTCTTCAACCATGTCTCTGCTTGCTTTTTTCTACATTTAGGACTTTTTTCTGTGTTTTGTACGTTTGGAGTACATATCGCAAATATTATAACAGGTACATTTGAAGCTGTTACTGCAAATTATATCTGCCTTAATACAATCTTTCATGGCTGTCTTTATTAATTAATGAGTAAAGGTTTGATTTAAGTTTAAAGGAGAATATGGAAGTTAAGTAGAATAAGTGATTGTTTTGAAGATTATTGAGAAGGATGAGATTGGCATAGACTTCATAGAGATCTTTATAGAGATTCGATTGAGGAATTCAGTATAAAAGGAGGGAATGGAGCACTATTTATACATTTGCAAATATTGGAATGAGTGGTTGTTGTCGTCATATATCCATGCCTTGATCGATCTTTGTGGATATGGTGCTCACATCTGTGACAAAATGTAACATTGATGGTTTTGTTTATTTGTTTCTGAATAGGTTGTTGAGTATAAATGATCCATCAATGCCTTGATCAATGGACATGGTTTTAGTGGACTATGATATAGCAAAGATTAAACTATTAGTTTGTTATTTTCTTTTCAAGATTTCTTTTGTGCCATTTGAATCAGAGTACCTTGAATAGCTTCTTTGACAATGAAAAAGTGCAGAAAATCTATTGAAAATAACCAGTCCACCATGAAGCTTTGTCATTCAAAATGATAGAGGAGCTCATATTCAAACAGGCTCAGCAATAGGTTGAAGAGGAGCTATCTTTGAGGCAAAGTAAGTTGTTCCCACTTTCATTTGGTTTAGTTCTTTTTCTGTTATAATAACCAGTCCACGATGAAGCTTTGTGCTTCAAATTGATAGATTATATTTCTGCTAAAAATAAAATTAAACAGAAGGTAACCACTGTAGAATACATTTTTGATAGATTACATTCTTGGTAAAATAGCTGTCTTATTAATGACAGGCTACAGCTTTGCTTATTGCCTCACTCAGCAATAGGTTGAAGAGGATCTGTCTTTGAGGCAAAGTAAGTTCTTCCCACTTTCATTTGGTTTAGTTCTTGATAAGAATAAAAGTTCAGAGTACAGTGAAAACATTTGAGGTTTCATTTCCAAGATTTTTCTTTCTTCAATCTCTTTTATGTTTAGTTTTTAGAATCATTTTTCAATGATGTAGTAAGTTTCTTTTCTAATTCTTCTATTAATCTTGTCTTTCTAAAGGAAAAGTATTGATATTAACTACTTTTGAATGGATTAAATTAGCTTTACGATGGCGATATTTTGTTGATGGCGATAGTTCCAATGTGAGAGTGATGCCCAATCACGTTTGTGTTATGCATCATTAATCATTTCACTTTCTACAATATGATTACTTTTTCAATTGTAACATAATTTTATAGTGCCATAAAAGACATTTGCTAATTTTCTCTTTCTGCAATTAGTTTTTATTTACTCCTACAACTATTCATTGTTAGATTTTGATAGAGGGACTCATATTGAAAATGGAAGTTATTTTACTGGAATTTCAAGCCTTGGATCTTTGTCTTGCCGATGTAACTTTGTGCAGGACCCAGAATTTTGATTAAATGGCTGGAACATTTAGGATGTTGACATGCTCTGATCAGACCAGTTACTAAAGCACCAATGAATTTGCAACTCAGGTTGACACAGAACATGATCAAGATAGTGATATCTTTGTATTAAATACGGTTGTTACCAATTCTTTTGGCGATAGCAAAATCTTTCTGATTAATCCTCATGCATTTTTTGGCTCAGGAAACATAAAACCACTCTAGAAGAAGAGGTTGGGGGTAATATTGAATTGTAATTTTAGTAGCATCAGTGATTTCTGTATCCTGTAATGAATGACCATATATTGAAGAGGTTTGATATGCATGAATGACCATATTGACTCTGTCATAGTTTTTCCAAAGACTTTGATGCTGTCACCAGTGTTTTGGGAATATGTATTGTATTATTGTTTGTCAATGACCAGTTTTTAGGAGATATATTGGGTGTTATTAACTGATGCAACAATTATTTTTTATTTGTTACTGTGCATGTCAATATTAGCCTAACTCATTGTTTTGGCGATTTTATTTTTCAGACCAACAAGGAATTAATTGGCATCAGTTGTCTTCTGTGAACATCTGAGTCTGCTTATTTACGGTATTCTTGCAAGGAATTAATGGAAAGCTGCCAAGGAAGTTTTCTAAAAACTTGTATTATAGGATTTTAGGTTGTGTGATTCTTTATGACCCCAAAGGCAATCAGATTAAAGTTAGTATCTACACAAAAGGAGACTGTTTCCTAACTTTTTGTCTCACACATGATTCGTACTTATTTAGCGATTTTCTTTGTGAATTCCTTCGGTGCCAATCACATGCAATTGGCAATAGTTTCTTCTATGCTATTTCCAAAATCTGTTACATGTTATGTGATGCAAATATTACATTTGGACCATGACAAGGACTGCATGTGATTATCATTATATACTTGATAATGTTTGCACGCTTCAGATTTATCTATGTCAAACCAGGGACTCATTTACGTGTAGCCCATCATAATTAGTGAAAAAAACCCTATTATAGAAGTATTATTGTAAGTATTATTTATTCACAATCCTGAGTACTGATAGGAAACGTAATTCCTTTGATTGAATTTGTCGGGATAGTTTAATTGCGTTGAGCACATATCAATTTTGTGCAGATATTTATTATTTATAATTCATTATTTTTCTTGACTCCCGATGAGAAAAACATGCAATAGTTTTTATTGAGTTTGAAGGTATAGTTTCTTTTTTTACGAGGACATATCAATTTTATGCATGTCTTTATTATTTACAGATATCTATTCACAATTCTAAGTTTGCCGGGAAAACATGCAATAATTTAGTATAACA
Source organism: Calophaca sinica (assembly GCA_037113605.1). Taxonomy (NCBI): domain Eukaryota; kingdom Viridiplantae; phylum Streptophyta; class Magnoliopsida; order Fabales; family Fabaceae; genus Calophaca; species Calophaca sinica. The sequence goes on from CM073733.1 coordinate 22,731,082, forward strand.
AGAATTGATTGTGCTTGGATAGCCAGATTCAATACAGACGCCCCCGAATAATATTCATTCAGAGTGTGCTACTCACTAGCAAGATAGAAATCGATGATTTAAATTTCTTGATCTATTTGGGAAAGTCTTTCACGTGGATCCATTTCGCTCTACTTTGCCAAGTAGAGAAAGCAACGTCCTATTTATAGGCGCTAGAGGTCTTTAACCCTTTATTGGTAGTAAGAATTCTCGTCTTGGTTCTTTAACAATGATCATTTTCACCCTGCTTTTTCATACACGTGAGCATGAATATTATTATACTTATAACGCCTTATATCCATACACATTATTATTATTATTATTATTATTATTATTATTATTATTATTATTATTATTATTGTTTTCTTTTATTGTATTTTAATTTAATATAATATTTAGATTTATAATATTTTGTGATTAAAATATAGATGATAGTATTTATATATCATGCTTTTAAACATAATTGTTTTATATTATGCTATTGATTTTTCTAATCCACCAATTTTTATTTTCTAATCCACCAAAACCAAAACCTAAACCTAAACCTGAACCTTCCCACTACTCCCCTCTTCTTTCTTCCTCAACCACGAGAGATGATGGTTTTTAGCTATTTTTTGGCCTGAAATCACCCCTCTATATCATTTTTCCCTCTCTTTTTATCTAAATAAGTGGTTTTTTCACATAGATCTGGTTTTTCTTTCGTGTTTTTTCGTGATTTTATCGTCTAAGTGCGGTGTTGTTTTGTTCGTCGTCTTGGTGCGGCGTTGTTTGGTTTTCCATCTTGTTGCGGTGTTCGTTTGGTTCAGATTGACAGACCAACTTCGATCTATTATAGATTCAATCAAGACTTGGGCGTCAACGTTACAGATCCGAAGACATGAGTATTCCGGTCACTTTAATTTTATCATATTTGTAGGCATTTTTCCGTTTAATGCTATTAACCTGGGTGTTATAAATTTATTCGCAGATTTATCTTTTTTGGTTTTTAGCGATGTTGAATTTGTGTTGATTTCGATGTATTTTACGAATTTGAATGAATTAATATCTTTTTTAATAAAAAAAATATAAAGAAAATCGCATGCAAAATAATGAAAATTTGAATGCATGCGTGATACATAAATATCCAGCAAGTAAAAAGACGGGTGTGCCTAGGGATCAATTCGTCATAATTTATTTATGGCTGGAAAAAGACGTGAAAAATAAAAATAAAAATAAATAATTATTACTATTATATTTATCCGACCAAAAATCGCAGCACCGTTTTATTAATTAAAAAAATAATTAAATTAGAAATAAATAAATACTAAAATAAAATAATAACTCGCGGACGGGACCCACCAGAAACAAGAGAACCCAGTTATCACCATACATATGGCTCCAATCAAACAAAGCCACGCGCAAAACATCAATGATCAAACACGCACACAACATCTCTCTCTCTCTCAAAGGCCAAGGTTCCACTTTCCACATTCCCGTACGTAAGCACGCGCAGTTGTTGCAGTAACAAACATCATCCAATCCAAATCTAGGGTTCCCTCAAACTAACCAACTCCCACTCATTCGAGGTTCGTCACTTCCTCACACCACAACAAATCCATCACAAAAACATTTCCTTAATTTTTATTTAAACTTCCGCATTTCATTTCATCGGTTTCTCAAAAAAAACATCTTCCTGTTTGTTTCAGGTAAAAAGAAAAAAAAAATCATATTGGAATGGACAAGTTGAAGCTGGCTCAACTAGGGGAAAGGCTGAAGACGGGTGGGGCCCAGATGGGTCGAATCGTGAGCGGTAAAATGAAGGAAATACTACAGGCACCGACACCAGAATCGAAGATGGTAGACGAGGCAACGTTGGAGACGTTGGAGGAACCAAACTGGGGCATGAATCTGAGGATATGCGGCATGATTAACGGTGAGGAGTTTAACGGCACGGAAGTGGTGAAGGCCATCAAGAGAAAGATCAATCATAAGAGCCCTGTTGTTCAGAGGCTCAGCCTTGAATTATTGGAAACTTGTGCCATGAATTGTGAAAAGGTCTTTTCTGAAGTCGCTTCTGAGAAGCTTCTAGATGATATGGTTCGGTTAATTGATAATCCTCAGGCTGATCAGCACAACCGAAGAAGGGCTTTTCAGTTGATCAGGGCTTGGGGTGAGTCTGAGGATCTTGCTTATCTTCCTGTTTTTCGTCAAACTTATATGGTGAGTTTTCTTTCTTTCTTTCCTTCCTGCTTCCCCCCGCTCTTTTGTTGGAACATGTTATGGTTATTATTTAAACATAACTCTACTTGGGATGACTTGTTTGTTACTCTTTTCTTTTTTATTCTGTCCTTTGCTTTTGTCCTTTTTTTTTGGTTTGTTTTTATAGCAAATTAATTAACTCCATCTTCGTGAAATCGTTTATTATTTGATTTTGGACGCAACTGAATCACTGGCCTTTTCCTACTCTTTATTATTGTTTTTTTTTATCAAGACACAGGGTAATCCAGTCTTACAATATGTTAGCTTTTATTATATGCTGATCAATAACGAAGCTATATCTAAGTATGTGCATTGTGATCAAACTAAGGGGAAAAAATAGAGCTCACCTTAGTAGTTTATTACTGGAGTTATAAGGTGGCATGGTGGTTGGGGTGAGGGAGTTAAGGAGTGGAGTGATAAGGAGGGAGAGGAGAGACTTGGAACCCCTAACAAAATACTAACATTTAACACTAACATTTGTCATTTGAAAAAAAAACCTTAGTAGTTTACTAGTTACAACTATGGTGAGAGGATGTTCAGTCTACAGAGCGAAGGGCCAGACCCTTTTTTGAATGCATCGATTATGCCAAGGCTACCCTTCATCATGTTAGAATTAATTCACTAAAATTTAAATAAAATGAAAAACAAAACAAACTACAAAACCTTTATTTATTACATGAGCTCGGCTACTTGGACTACTTGGATCAAACAAGGCTTGTATTTTGTCAACGGCCAATTTCATATAGAGGCTATTTAGATCTAAGTCCTTTCCAATGGTTTCATTTAGAGATTTTTGGTTTTCTTTTATGTCTAGTTATTTGACTATCCTTCATCCAATAAACTTTCCTACTATTGGTCTCTTTCTGACATGTCAAATCATCATATACACAATTCTGCTAATTTTTCTTGTTCTCAATTTTTCTTATATGTCCTCTCATTCATCATAACATTGCTGTCCCACAATCAGTACCATATGGCACTGTTGGTCTTATGACAACAACAGCGGCAACAATAGCAACCAAAGCCTTTTCCCACTGGGTGAGATCGGCTACATGGATTAAATGATGTCATAATGCCCTGTCATGAATCATGTTCAGTGATAGAACATTTAAATTCAAATATCTCTTAATGGGTAGGCTAATAATTTCCTTGATTTCTCTCTACCTCTAACTATTGGGCTATCTTCGATCTCGGTCTGCCCGACTTACTAGTGTCTGCTGAATTCACGCCCAAACCACTATAATGAAACTCAACAATCTTTTTTACAATGGGAGCTATCTCGACTTTCTCTCTAGTGCTTTCATTCTGCAACACTGAACATATTTGCATTGCTGGTTTTATGACATAGCGGTGAGTTTTCTATTAATCTTAAACGACAAATTTTATCACAAATGTTGTCCGAACTCCGAAGCATTTTCATTTCATCCACCTAGGTTGAATACCATGATTTATGTTTATGATTTATTTATTTCTTAATTATTTTTATGTTAGATTCTAGACACCTACACTCTGAATTTTTTGCATGCTATGATTCCCAGTTTTGACCTCCAAGCTAGTCTTAGGGTGCATCTTGATGGATTTGCATTCTATATATTCCATTTTACTTCTACTTGAATAGAAAACATCTGGTTTCAAATGCAATGCTTCTCTTCAGAACTCTGTACCATCTATTTGCTTTCACAAATAATTCTAATGACATAGTTTCCAAACAGCTGATTGAAATTGTATAAGCAAATTTCATTGAAGGGTATCAATAGTTTAAAGGAAGCAAATATCTCCGGCTTCTAATTATCTTTGAACAGTAACTTTGTTGTTTTTGGTACTTAATTGATTTTTATTGTTATACATAGCTTCTAGATATTGTTTGTAAAAGTGTACTATGCTCTGTAGTCCATAGCGGCGCTCTAGTGGCGTAGCATAGCGGTCCCTAGGTGCTATGCGAAACCCCATTGCGTGGCGGTTTTGAGTAGCAGCTGTAGTGCCACCAATAGCGGTCAAATAGCGGCCGCTACAGTGAAGCTCCTGTAAAATTCTGAACTTTTTGGACTTTTTGGTCATTTCACAAAAAATAGCCATTTTTTGCCTGCAACTTATAGCTGTTCCTTCTGTTTTTTTAGACTTTTTGGTCATTTCACCCTAAAATTCTGAATGACAACGAAATAGGGCTCTCTGGCTTCTCATTTCTTCTCCTCCGAAACAGCTTCATCTCCCCTCCTCACCTTGTGAGACTTTCCGGCGGCCCTTTCTGTGACTTTCTGGCTGCCCTCCTCCGACAACAATAACTAGGCTGCAAAAAAAAAAAAAAAAGAATGAGGAACCAAGCTGCCTACTAGGCTGCAAAAAAAAAAAAAAAAGAATGAGGAACCAAGCTGCCTATAGAGACACAACGCATATAGGCAGAAGAGGAGGATGATGATGCAGAACAAATGAGGTCTAGTAGTGTAGAAGTGAACATGGTGATGAGGAAGACCTTGGAGATGGTGATTCCTTAAACATTTAAGGAATCACTTGTATTTATTTTAAATGCTTAGATGAGTTATTTTAAGCCTTGGAGGCTAAAACTTATTTGCTTTATATTGGGTTTGAATATTGGTAACAATGAACTTCGATTATTAGTTATGAATATGTCTTTAGTTTTGTGTATTCTTCTATTTTTGGGCTTTTATGTGTTTATGGTGTAAATTTCTTGTATTGTTTCCCTAAACTTCGACGTAGCGGCCATACCGCTATAGCGTTTTGGGGGCCAGCCGCTACGCTCTACTATCCGCCATTGACTACATAGGTACTACATGAAAATTGCATTCCAGGTGACCGTGGGATTTTTTTATTTTTTACAGGATATTGACTTTGAAGTGAATAACTACATAGTGCTTCACGTTCTTACTTATTGTCTACTCTTTGGAATGCAGTGCCTTCTATTCTTAATTTTTTTTTTAATATTTTACTGTGACATATTCTTCAGCATCCTTTTCTCTCAAATTTATTTGAATCCTATATCCTTCCTGGTTGATGACAGAGTTTGAAAGGAAGAGATGAACCCCTTGACATGGCAGGTGGAAATTTGCCACATGTTCCTTATGCCTCGGAATCACATACATATCAACATCCTTTAGATCCCCCTGAACAATACCCGATTCCTGAAGCAGGACTGCATGCTGTGGACGACTCAGCAGCTTTCTTTTCTGATCACCAACACATATCAGATGAAGAGAAGAAAGAGCATCTTGTGGTTGCTCGAAACAGTCTTGAATTGCTCTCTAGCATATTAAGTTCTGATGAGGCAGGGCCAAAACCTTTAAAGGTAAACGTTTTGGAAGTTTAAAGAAATGAAGCATCACCTGAATAATAATTTGGTGTTATGTTTGTTGTATGTATTAGGTCTTTCTTCTACAGATTTTTAAAGACTAATCCCAAATCAATTGCTTGCTTTTCAGTGCAAGGATACTATTCTTATGTGGATAGAGTGTAGATAGAAAAAGTTTTGGCCTCTTTTTACCACCCCCCCCCCCCAAAAAAAAACAAAAAAAAAGTTATCTAGTTAGTACTGTTAGATAATTGCTACATCACTATACAGTTAAGATTATCTTTTTGCTGATAGAATGGATACTATTTTTGTGTGGTTGCAGGAAGATATAACTTTGAGTTTGTTGGATAGGTGCAAGCAATCGCTTTCTGTCATCAAGGGGATTGTGGAAAGCACCACAAATGATGAGGCTACACTTTTTGAGGCTTTATATCTTAATGATGAGCTGCAACAGGTAGTTTCTAAATATGAGGAGTTGGAAGGTTCTCAAAGGTCCAGGGCACAACAAACACAAAATGCTGACACTGCCAAGCATGATGCGGAAACTGTTCAAAACCCCAGTGAAAGATGTGAAGGTGATGATGAATCAGAAGAGTCCGAAGCTGCTCAGAATCTTGATCGAAAGCTTCTCGAAAAGTTAAACACACTTGAAGTTGAAGTCAGTGCAACCGAGGCGGATGGTCATGTTGAAACCAAACTAGTGGATAGCACAAAAGAGAAGGATGGCGGATCTAGCTTCAAGAGTAATACCGAATGATAAAAGCAAAGGTTGCATGTTTCTTTTAGCATTATATTTCGTTGTTGTCCATATCGTGTATTAATAATAACTTGTAGTTCCTTCTGCAAGGGTGATTATATTGCCCGTAGGTGGCTGTAGTTATATATCCCTAGAATTGTGGTATTTAATCTTTGCGAGATCATCATTGTAGTTCCTCATAATGTTAGTGTGGTTCTTTCCTGTAAATGCCATTATTTTTGTTTTCTTCCTTGGCCTATAGTTAGTGCATGGACTGTACCATGCTCCCTGATGGTTAAGCCTTAGGAGAAGGATGTTTGTTCCACGCGAGCCAGGTTTGAGATGTTTGAGCATTAGCAGTAACGTGATCTATGATTCAATATGGGCACAGAGGGACTGGATTCTTCATTTTTCCTTGGGAACAAGTTTATGATGGATCATAAGTGCAGAAGTTGTGATCGGTCTTTATTCAAATATGTTACGAGCCACATTTTCTATATAAGAAAGAATAACAAACTAACAAGGATTCTTAATGAAACTAACATTTTCTTTAAAAGAAAAAGTAGGCTGATTCGACGTGGTTGGGTGAAGGAGATATATAGGATTTGTCGGCTTCCCCAAGTGAATTTGGCCTTGCAGTTTGAGTTTCTTTGGTCATATTTAACTATCAATTAAATTTGGTTATACATTAATCATCACGGTCAAATATTTATCATTATCTTAGGTATAGTGGCCAAATTTAAATAACTCGTTGCAATCAAAACGAGCTGTGGTCTAGAAATAACCTTTTTTTTTTGACAGCAGATCTAGAAATAACTTTAAAATTGCTTGTGAATGGTAGATAATCTGGTGGATGGGTGGGGGAGGTAAGGAGTAGAGTGATAAGGTGGGAGAGTTTAATCCCCACTCTCCACTCTCGAATAGTAACGCTAATATTAATACTAATATTTGCCGTTAAAAAAAAAGTTTCTATTGAATTTTTTACTAATAAATCTTCCAGTAAGATTTTAGTTATAAATAAAATTTTTTTATAAATAAAATTTTATAATTATATATTACTCTGGCTCACTAAATAAGGTCATTTTCTTTATGTATTGTTTGTCCTATTCTGTGTAAAATACTCATGGAACACCAACATAGTGTGGTATGGTTGGTAGATAACTGGTCCCTTAAGCATGTGGTCGGTCAGGGGTTTGAATCGCGACTCGTGTATGAAAGAGCACATGTTGAGAGAAAGGTCAATCCCCTTAAATAGAACTCAGTACTTTGATGGATCTCAGTACTTTGAGAGATTTGTCTCTGGCTTTTAGCCAGAGATACCCTTGTTTTACAAGGGAAAAAAAAACTCATGAAACAATTTAGGCAATGCACTAGTTGAGAAGAAGGTGAAAAAGGTGGAAAACAGTTGACGACGGTTTTTGGTATTTTTAGTGGAGAACATGACACAAGAAACTTAAGGTAAGTTTTGTCTGTAAACTAATTCACTCTTACAAAAAATAAAAGGAAACAAACTTATGTTCAGTTGCTTACATCCAATTTATCCTGTTTTCCATTAAAAATATATCAAAATTACAACTTAAGGTAAGTTTTGTCCGTAAACTAATTCACTCTTACAAAAAATAAAAGGAAACAAACTTATGTTCAGTTGTTTACATCAATTTGCCCTGTTTTCCACTAAAAATATACCAAAATTGCCACAAACTGTTTTAAAGGGTGTACCATAAGCGAATCAAAAAAGAAAAGAAAAAGGGTGTACCATAAAACTAACTCATTGCATCTGTTGACGGAAAATAACCGCTTTTTTGTGTGATGAAAATGACAAACCGGATCTAACCAAGTGGACATTAGTTTGTCCAAAATAAAATCAGACAAGATTTTTATTTTTATTTTTAAAAATAAGAGCATAAAACGCCATACCCCCAGGTAAAAGTAAAACATAAAGTGTCCATTGTTGAGTGCCAAATGCCTCTCCCTCCCGCCAATTCTTCCATCTTCCGAGTCTCTAAGGATACTCGCTAGGACTTGCAATTTCTCAGACCTTATGAATTAAGGATTATTGAAGCGTGAGTTTGTTGTCTGTGAATATCTATTTCTACACTTTTTTGTACTGCAAGTGAATTTATTGATCTCATGCGAATTTCATGCAGGTGCATTTTCCTTCGGAACGCATGGCAGCAAATTTGTGAGTTGTTATCCTAATTTTTGCAATTGCTATTGGTCGTTCGAGAATCGGAACTTCGAAATTTTACGCATAATTTCATTGTTTATTTTTTTAAAATTCTCGTTTTTTAAATTATATAGCGATGATTATTTTGTTTAGTATGGGGACTAGAGTAGAAGCTAGTGTTTTTTCATTTCCTATCGAGTCATATAAATTGGGGTTTATAATTATAGGGTTAAGTTTGAATGATTGCTCTGTTGTTAGTTGATTGTATCTTTCACCTTTCTTATCCATCTTGCGTGTTAAGGATCCTTTGGAAGTATTTTTCTACGTTTGAACAGATTTAAAAGTTGGCGTGTCATTACTTGATCTTGTGTATTTGTCCTTTTTGCCTGAAATTATGAGTTCTCTGTGCTTAAGATTATGTGGAGAGATGAAGAGGAACATTTTCTAGTGATTCTGCACTGTTGGATTTTGCAATGTTCTACTTCTTCCTTGTAGTCATTGCACTTTTAAAGAATTTGAATTACTGTGCTTTAACTTTTCTTTTTTAATTATATTACATTTGTAGCATTTATCTATTTGCATGAATATCATTAGCAAACCAAATAATGAAGTAGGGAAAAAGTGGTATCTGGAAATGGAATTATTTCATGCTGTGAACCGTAGAAACTAGAAAACATGCTAACATTAATTAAGTTGGACTTTATTTCCATGATTAAATGAAGCACCTATTTACTCTAAAACACTGAAATTCGAGAGTTATGGTTTTTACTTGTTTAACCAATCGTTTTTTTTTAATATAGGGTCTAATGTACCCGGAATTCTGAAAGAGCTTGCTGCTTTTTGGAGCAGATATCTGGAGGTTCTGGTGAGCTCAAGAGATAACATAAACAATTTGAAGAGGAAAATGCTAGAGCTGAAGAAAAATCACCCCTTGTTTATTAGAAGAGAAAGAGAACTATTATGTAGAGCAAGCAGACGAAAGAATAAAAGAAAGAAGCAGAGGAACATCTCTGCTTGCAGGAGCAACCGATAAGAATATCTGTTTCCGTTTGTTTGTTCAGGTATGTACGCACACATATGTGGAGAAATGCAGCTTTTAGTTATACTATCCAAAATACTCTTTATATTGATATATAAAAATTCTTAGGTCCTGCCAGAGTTAGAGAAATTTCTCGCTTTATACTTTTTAATGTGTACCACATTAGATAGAGTTCTAAGAATGGAGTTAAACCGGGAGATAGTGATGACCACCTAGTTAAAATGATACATATTCAATGGTATAGAGCAAGAGAATTTTCTTGCGCTGGAAGCACCTAAAAAATTCTTATTGGTCTACTGTATAATGTTCTAATTAGCCTATTCTGATTTGATGTCTACTATCAGTCTGCTCTATCTTTGCATTAAATATAGTTTGTTTCATTCTCCTCTCTATCTATGCATTAAATTCTTATTGGGAATGATATGATATATATGTGCCAAATGAGTGTGGATGCAGAGTCCATATTTGGTTAGGACTTTTGCGTTGTGCTGAAAAAGTAATCTCCGTATAGTGGAGGGTATTGGATTTTGCTGTTATGGTATTGCAAAACTGCATTTAGAATTGACATTGTTTGGTCGGCTACAAGTATGTGCGGGTGTAGCATTTTCTGACATACAGATTATTTATATTGGACATTGTTTTGTGTGCTCTTTATATTTCTCCATACAAATATATGTACAATTACTGTGAAAGATTTTTCGTCTACAGATATTATTTACAACTGGTTCATTTTCAAAATTATTGTATATAGGGCTATTTCACAGCATATGCCCTTTTGCCATTTAAAGTGCAATGTACAACGTAGTAGCTAGATGATCAATAAACACTTTTCTTCTTGGAACATATTTTATTCATCGATTTTTCCTCCTAGTCATCCATTGCTCACCAGTTTCCTGATTTAAGTTGAAGAACATATAGTAATGAGTATTGATGAGGATAACTTTTCTTGGGGGTGGGGGGAGTTGTTGGATTGCGTTGATTACAAGTTAATTTTTTACACTTATGAAAATTTTAAAATTTAGCCCTTAACAATGTAGTATAGTGGAGTAAGAAACTTGAAATATGTAGAAAAATAATTGTCCCAAGAAACGGTTTTTAAAAAATGGTTCAATAACACGAGCTTCAAGTTTTCTGGAGAGTGAAGACAAGTGTCAGCCAAAACTCAAACACAAAAAGCTTAATTAAGGAAATGCAATACGGAATAGTAACAAGGAATTATGCAGAAAGTAGTGTAAAATTAGGGCAAAACAGAAGTTTCAATAAAATTCAAATGAATATTATGCTCTAAGAAAAAATAAAAAAAATATAATAAACTTTACACCCCAAAAATATATAAGTAGTTTATTAATATATGATTTTTTTTTTTCAAATTGTGTATAATTTATAAAAGAAGAACCCTTAATTTGGTCTTTTAAAAGGTATATATTATTACATTAGTTTTTAAAGATTTTTATCACCAAATTAGTCTGTAAAAGATTATAGGATTTGAGACTTCTTTAGACTAAACTCTCACCTTCCACGTGAAAGTAATCTCCATAAAAAATCAGTAATTAGTTGACAATAAATACATGTATAACAAATTATATGTGTTAGAATATCGACGGTCAATCAACAGTTGACTGACGTGTTTTTTTTTTTTTCCCGAATTACTCTTAAGAAAAGTTAAAGAGAAATGCTAACAACACAATCTCTAACATTCTCTTTCCAATACACTCTCTTCTATTGGTTTAAATTTGATGGGACCCACATGATTTAGTGAGACCAATTTCTAAAATAGTGGGACCCACTTGCATTTTAACTAATGAAAGAGGTTGTGTTGGGATTAGAGTGTTAAAAAGTGTGTTGTTAACACTCCTCAAAGTTAAATTCAAGATTAAAATGACATAACTACAGAGAATTTTTCACCGAATTAGAGTCTTAATTTACGCCACCAAATCAATCCATAGAGAGGAAGAAAGTGGTGATATAAAAAGGGCAAATTTAGTGATAACTTCATATTCTTAGGTTTCCTTAAAAAAAAAAAAACTACATATTTTTAGGGACTAATCTGGTGATAACGCCTTTAATGAACTAACATGATAAATACTTAAATAAGGACAAATTTGATACGAAAATTGTGACTAGACGTTGAAGTATCAAAGAGGAAGTTATTAATTCTTTATAAAAATGAGTTTAATAGCTATACTATCAGTATGGATAAGTTTTAAATGGATGTTTAATCGTATTTCATAATTTTACCATAATATAAACATATTTTAAAAAGTAATATTATGGCATAATAGGTGATAAAAAAAATAATTGAACATGATACCCCACCATGATATGAAAAGCAGCAATAATCAGCCTGCGCGCATAGAATGAAATGAAACCATGCATGGTCCCCCACCACCGATTTCAGCTAATTACGCCTAGGCAAGAATGACAATACAAACAAGCTTGCTCTCTGTCTCGTTATGGAGATGTTGAAGCCACCTGCCCTTTCAGATATTATGAGGTGTAGCGCAAAAGGCTTCCATAGCCATGCATGCTTGAAGAATGTCTAATGCTCCGTACCCCATGTTCTCTGACGTGTCCTTCCTTCACCCTCCTATCTTTCCTATAAATCACCACCCTAATTAAGATTTTCCGCATCACAACCAACATTCATTCTCTGAAACATGGCTAAGCTTCTTGCACTCTCTCTTTCCCTTTGTATTCTACTTTTCGGTAGCTGCTTCGCTTTCAGAGAGCAGCCTCAACAAAATGAGTGCCAGCTGGAACGCCTCAACGCCCTCCAACCTGATAACCGTATAGAGTCCGAAGCTGGACTTATTGAGACATGGAACCCCAACAACAGGCAATTCCGATGTGCCGGTGTTGCCCTCTCTCGTGTTACTCTTCAACGCAATGGCCTTCGCAGACCTTTCTATTCCAACGCTCCGCAGGAGATTTTCATCCAGCAAGGTTAATTTAATTAATTTGATCTTATTCTAACTTTACATATTTATTTTCCATATATATGTATGTATGGAATATCGTTATAGTAATGTTTTACTACTATCAACAGGTAATGGATTTTTTGGCATGATATTCCCTGGTTGTCCTGAGACTTTTGAGGAGCCACGGGAATCTGAACAAGGAGAGGGTCGCAGGTTCCGAGACAGTCACCAAAAGGTTCAGCGCTTCAGAGAGGGTGATGTGATCGCAGTTCCTACTGGTGTTGTCTTCTGGATGTTCAATGATCAAGAAACTGAAGTTATTGCGGTTTCTCTTATTGACACCGGCAACTTCCAGAACCAACTTGATCAGATGCCTAGAGTGAGCCAACATTCATCATGCATTTTCATTGCTAACTTGTTTATAATATACTCCCTCCATGTGTTTTATATTATAATATACTCCCTCCATATTTTATTATAAGCAAAAAAGAATAAATATTTGTACCAAATACATTTATTTTTTCGTCTTATAATAAAAGACGAAGGGAGTAATTTGTTTGAATTACAGTAACACATTATTAACTTGTTTATAGAATAAATAATAAACAAACTGCACCAACAGATTGACAATTTGTTTTTGGCAATACACTTTGACAGAGATTCTATCTTGCTGGGAACCAAGAGCAAGAGTTTCTACAATATCAACATCAGCAACAGCGAGGAAGAAGGGGAGAACAAGAAAATGAAGGCAACAACATTTTCAGTGGCTTCAACAAGGAATTCCTGCAAGATGTTCTGAACGTGGACAGACATATAGTGGACAGACTGCAAGGGAAGGACGAAGACGAGGAGAAGGGAGCCATTGTGAGAGTGAAAGGAGGTCTCAGCATCATAAGCCCCCCAGAGAGGCAGCCACATGGACAGAGAGGCAGACACGAGGAAGAAGAGGAAGAGGAAGAGGAGGAGGAGCAGCAAGAAAGCCGCCACCACCGCAGTCGCAGGGGTGGAAGCAGACGCCAAAGAGACAATGGCCTTGAGGAAACCATTTGCACCGCTAGACTCCGCCAGAACATTGGCACATCTTCATCACCTGACATCTACAACCCTCGGGCAGGTAGAATCAAAACCGTCACCAGCTTAGACCTCCCAGCCCTCAGGTGGCTCAAACTCAGTGCTGAGCATGGATCTCTCCACAAAGTACGTATTTTGTTTTTTTTCTCTCCTTTTTTCCCCTTTTGGTTGCTCATCATTATTATTTTTTGGGTTAGTGATAAATTTTGATTTTGGTCTTTCTTTGTTTTTAGTCACTATGGTTGAGGAATTAAAAATACACTGTTTTTCTTAACCGTAAGGACTAAAAATAAATAAAACTTTTATAAAGATTTAAATCAAATTTTACTAATTTTACAGAGATAAAAAACATGTTTAACCCTTATTTTTTTTTTGTTTATATACCAAACATTTTTCCTTTTATAGAAAGATTATGTTGGAAATGATGGAGAATAACTAATTCATTGTTTATATATATTGGAGCAGAATGCTATGTTCGTGCCTCACTACAACCTGAATGCAAACAGCATAATATACGCATTGAGGGGACGTGCATGGTTACAAGTGGTGAACTGCAATGGGAACACCGTGTTTGACGGAGAACTGGAAGCGGGTCGGGTGTTGATAGTGCCACAAAACTTTGCTGTGGCTGCAAAATCCCTTAGTGACAGGTTTCAGTATGTGGCATTCAAGACCGATGATAGAGCCATGATCAACAAGCTTGTTGGGGCAGCCTCGTCGATAAATGCTATGCCGGAGGAAGTGGTCGCAGCTACTTTCAACTTGCAAAGGAATGAGGCCAGGCAGGTCAAGTTCAACAACCCCTTCAAATTTCTGGTTCCACCAACTAGTGAGTCTGAAAATAAAGCTGCAGCTTAGAACTGCTGAGGGCCTTTTTGCATGCCAGACATGTGTGCTATATATCCACACTTTTGTCTAATCGGCGACCGGTTAGTAATAATAATAATAATAATAATAATAGCTATGAATAAAAAAACAAAGGCTTAGATGCCTTTTGTTAAGTGTAAAGTTGAAAATGTAATGAGTTATGTATAAGCACTTGTTGAGTCACGAACCTTTTTCCGGAAGAGAATAAAAAGCGAAAATCCCAATTCTCTATAGTTGTCTGTCGAAGATAGTGAGAATGTGAGATCACATGGTTCCCTTTATGCAATTAGTTTGTGTTCGGTTTTGGAGTTTTTTCTTTTTAAAAAAAAAATAAAAATCTCATTCACGTCCTTCTTGCAAAACCAAAAGTAAAACAGTATCGACATTCGACAACAATATATTATTGGTCCTCCAAGTAATAATTAAGAATATGATATCTTTTTCAAGAGGACAAGGAGAGCATGATATGATAGAATTAAATTGAATTAAATTAAAGAACAGCGATGCTATTCATTGCGAAGATTTTCTTCGTGAAATATCACGACGTGTCTTTTTTTTAACTGTAAGTACTTAAATTTGTCCAAATAAAAATTATGGAGAGCAATTTAGTTCATAGAAAATAAAACACTACCAATTTGGTATTTAAGAGTATTAAATGTGGGTCAAATTAGTCCATATTAGGGACCAAAATATCTATAAAAATTATCTTAAAAATGACTAATTTGACACGTATTTAAAGTTTTTAAGAACCAAATTAATAGTATTTTTTATTTCTCATGAACTAAATTGGTCTCCGTAATTTTTATCGAGAATAAATTTGAATATTTACTCGTTTTTGAAAGGACTGAAACCGCTTGTCGTCATAATTTTTTGGAAAAAGAATGGTCAAAGTGTTGAATAGTCGATAAAAATCACTCGTGATGCTCTCGTGAATTGAACGCTCGCGAGATTAAGCATTTCCCATTAAAGAATCACAACAAGAAAGAGAAAACTATCTTTAAGTATCAAGACTGTAAATTAAAACATAAATAATGCTAGCCAACCTCAAATGTGTTATCTCAATGAAAAGTTTTTAGCCATATATTATTATAATATTAAAATTTATATAATTTATAATGCAAGGTTTTGTCACATAAAAAATCATACATGTAGTCACTACAACTATTTAGTTTCTCAACTAAATATTTTTTATATTTTATTTTTTAATTAATATTTTATGGCAAACATTATTAAATAACTTGCTTATTAAAAATATATTTTTTAAATAACTTTCTTATTTTAATTAGTATATCTTTTACTATAATTATTTAATTTCAAACTTCAAATTTCTTTTAAATAACTTCTCTGCTCTCTCACTTTTTTATTCACTTGACTCTTCCGTTTCTGCTTCGACTCCTCAAGGATTCTTCCTTCTCTTATTTGACTTTATTGGTTCCTCTTTTTTTTTTCCTCCACCATTTCATATACACTCTTGTTTTTAATTCTTCTCATCCATTGTGACTAGCTATCACTTAAGATTTTTGATTGAAAGAAAGTGTTTGTTTTTCTATTTTGTGATTATTCTTTTCTATACTTCAATCTAAGTTTTTTTAATCTTAGTACCAATATTTATTTATCTTTTACTTTGTTGTAGCTTTCACATTGTTGCTATTTTTTAATCATCAATACTGATTTTTTTTTTGTCAAGAAAAAACAAAACATTGGGGTGGTCAGTAAAAAATGAAAAGAAGAAGAAAAATCAAAAAATCAAGAGAAGACAGTGCAGAGAGGTTACAAAAATTACTTAGAAGAACAAAAAGGCCGTCCTCGTCGTACTCTAGTCGGAGAAGGTCAATCGACCTAATAGCAAAAATATTACGAAGAAGGTCAATCAACCTAATAGCAAAAATATTTGAGAGACTCTCAACATATGCTCTCTCTTTGCCTGTAAGTAGCCTATCTGAATTGGAGGCTGGAGTACTAGGCAAGTTTTGGAAGAGTCTGGCTCCCTTAAAAGTAATTGCTTTCTCATGACAGTTGCTTTTGGACAGAGTCTCGACTCAGACAAACTTGTTTAAGAGGGGTGTCATCTCTTCCACTGCCTGTGCTCTGTGCGGTAGCAACCAGGAGTCGCCGCTCCACCTTTTTTCTAGATGTGACTTTTCGTCGAGGATATGGTATGTGATAGTGGGGTGGCTGGGTTTTGACTATGTGCAGCCTCCGGATCTTTTCTCTTCCTTATCTTGTTTACTCACTTGGGGGTTAGGCCCCGAGACAGGTATGGATTGACACTTATTTGGCATACTGTTCTGTGGGCAATTTGGGATCTTCGGAACTCATGTATATTCTCGGGGAGAATGCCTGATGAGGCGACTTTGATTGACCGCATCAGATCACTGTCCTGGGGGTGATTTTTGGCGAGGGCAAAATCCAGTCCGTGTATGTATTATGAGTGGTTTGTTGACTCCCTAACATGTATTGTGAGGGTGTAGTTCTGGTTGGTGACTTTCTTGTTTGTTCTATTCGTTTGTTTTCTTTGCTGTTTTGGAGTCTTTAGGCTACTCGGTCGACTCTCATTTGTCTGGCTTGTATTGGGTTAAGGTATTCCTTGTGCCCTTGATTAATATATTTTGCCATAAAAAAATGCTCATGGTTGACAATAACTTATGTTACCAGATCATTCGACCAAGTCAATGGAAATCGCTCAAGCCCAGGCTCGGTAATCAATAAACGAGGACACAAAGGACCGACCAAAACTTGTAACATCATGAATTTTCTAACCTTGCTTAATGTGTGATTGTGTGTGTATAAGTGTATTTGTGTGAGCCTAGGTGTGTATGGTGGAGTTTTGTCAGTGTCTTTGAGTGTTCGGCTGTTTGTTCGCTTTCTGTGCATTTGTATAAGGATAAGTATGAGACTTGTGAGGTTTTGAGGTGATAAAGAGGTAGAGAACTGCTTGATAATGTCCTAGTATTAGTCTTAGAAGCCTCGAAAAATTTTAGATCAATCGGAGCTAGAATTAGGGTTTTGTGTTTTTCGTGCCCTTAGGCGAGTGCGAGTTTTTGATTGAGTAAATGAGACTTTGAACCTTTGTTCTTGAGTCCATTTGATGTCCTCTTATGTTAGGAATCATGTTTAAATGTTAGGGTATCAAGTTATAGGTTGTACAAGCGTCGGAATCGAAAAAATCGCGCAAAAACGGAACCTAGTGTGCATGACGCGCGCTTGAGAAGCCCTAAGGTGCACGTGGCACGTGCGGTGTATGGTGGACCATCAGTCTGGATCCTTCTATGACACGTGGTGCATTTTGATTGGAACAGTGTGACCTCTGAGGAAGTGACACGTGGCACGCATGCGGGAGAGTACTTCGCGCTGAAGGAACCGCATCAGACGCACGTGGAATGCACTGAAGAGCGCGTGGCGCGTGCTGGTCTGTAGGAGACGCGCGTGGTGTTGGTGTAAGCCCTAGTGGCCAATCTATTTTATATAGATTATTATTTGTATCATGACTTATTCATATATTTAATATATGTAAAGGCATCATTTATTATGTTATTAGTGTATAGCATAATAAAGTCCTTAGAATAGACAATTCGTTCAATGGAACATCAAATATGATTTGATCGTGAGACTCCATCGAACTATAGAACACTATTCTTAAAGTATCCATAGTCGAAGTATTGTTTTGAACTAGGGCGACAATAATACATAGAGACTATTGTGTGAGTAGACATCACATCTCACGGGTCATGAATATACAATATCAAGTCGGCACACATGTATAAATACTAGGAGTAATATTTATACCGGATTGACCCACTATGAGGACGCTTCATAATAGTTATGTAAGTGTCATAGGCGCTCCTCATGGCGACCATAGTGAAGTAGTCCTTCGACTTGAAGTCACTACGATTCCTACATGAGGAGTTGTAGTTTTAATGTTATCAGACGTCATCGTAACAGGATGATCATAAAGGTGGTACTTGGGCCTATAATGAATCATGTTGAGGAGTGTGAGTGATGTAGACAGGATTCGTCCCTCCTACATAACAGGAGTAATGTCTCAGGCCTCTCGATAGAATAGAATGTGAAAATATGCGTGGCCACGCCGAGATGGGCCAATATAGGATATTGAGCTCATTTCGTAATTACACGTCTACTTTGAGATCGAGGAGCATATGATTGAACTTAACGAGGATGACACATTTATGCCTCGTGTTCAATCAAGACATATGGACGAAGGGACATTGGCTTCACAGTGATTATGGTTGCGATAAGGTTAATATCGTATCACCGATATTTCCATAGGCTGGGTGGCAGTGACACATTGCTAGATGTCAATCATTGTCTGTGATGTTTAATATTATATTGAATATTTTATATTAAAATAATATTTAATATCATGGTCAGTCTAGTGGAAACCTATGGGGTCACACACATAGAGGTTCTATGATGGAGCAATGAATTAATTAAATTAAGGTGAACTTAATTTAATTAATATAAATAATTAATTAAATAAGATTTAATTAGTTAAGGGATGATTTAATTAAAAGAGTTTTAATTAAATGGACCCAAGTGGGCTTGGCCCATTGGGTGTGTGGTGACCTATGTAGGTGTGACCTTCTCTATTCAAGGGGAAGTGATGTTCATCAGATGTAGACCTAATTTTAGAAGTAAGAGGTCACCATCATCCCAAGAGGGCTAGCACCTAAGAGCTCCTAGGATCTCGCATGGACCGAGTAGAGAGGTGACGTTTGGCGCCTTGGGTGATCAAGATTGTGAAAGCACGCTTCAAGGGGTAAACACAATAACTCTCTTTGTGATTCTTGGCAATGATATGATCCATGGGAAATGGGTTTTTCCGCTCAAGAGGATTTTTCTATCATGAAAATTAAAATTGTTCCTCTTGAAAACCCAACACGTGGCGTGCGCCATAATGCGCGTGACGCTTGCCCAGTGTGCAGATTTTTCTATTTAAGGGCTTAAAACCCATTTTTCACCTCTTTGGTCATCCTGGTTCACGGCCTTAACACTATTCTAAGACCAGAATACACCATTTCTAAGCATTCCAAGTTTTGGCCATTCAATCCCAAGCCGTCTCAAGTGCCGTTTAATCGTTCGATTCTACCGATTCATTCGTTGCCATTCGTGCTTTTTAGGGCTTATCTCCGAGCGAGGTTTTGCCAAGGTAAACCCAAGCACCTCAATGTTAATCTCCTCTTTTTTATTCTGAATTTAGTGTAAGGATTCAAGATTCTCCAGTTTAACCCTAATCAGACTGTGTTTTGGACCCTGGTTTGACCGAACGGGTACCAAACGAGCTAGGGTGTTGCCGAAACTCCCGGACGGGTTTCCATACATCACGAAACAGAGGGTGAGTCATCTGTTTTCAGTATGTATGATGGAGAATTCTGGTCCCTTGTTTGTGTTCATTGTCCCTAATTAACTTTTCTTCGTATTTTGGGGTTTTTGTGCTAGTGCGGGTACCGAACGTCCGTGAAAGCTTGACAGGAGTTGGATTTGGGTAAGTTAGAATCCCAGGACCCTTAGAACAGGGGCTGGCCGTGACCTCCCTTGTATTTTTGTAATTCCATAGTTTGCTCTAATTCTAATCCGAGTGTGTTTTTGTGTTTCCCGTGAAATATGGATCATGCGGGTGTGCTCGGTAGAATTTTTGGACAACTTATGGTATCCTAATTAAGAGGGGCAGAACCTAAACTTAGGAGGGAAAGGTGATTGAATTACTTGTGTGTCCGTGATTGAGGCTATAGGAGTTTGTGGAACTCAGACCAATTGCTTTGGAATCCAGGTGGGAGTAAGAATATATTTTTATCGGGATTGCTAGTGTAGAATAATATACATTGTATGCGTAGGGTACCTAAGCCCTACTAGAGGTTGAGGTCAGTAACACCTAAGGATAGGGGTTACGGTTTACGGTATCTGAGGACAAGTGTCATAAACCTATCAACCAACATAGGAGCAATATTGTGTTTTGGGTCTTGTGTTTGACCTACTTAGTGTATGATAGTGAATTTATGTGTTATGTGTGATACTAGAAACATGTGTAGGAATATGTGATATGTGCTTGTGTGATGAAATGTCTGTGTAATACTCTATGTGTATAATATGTGATATTAAGTGTTGTGTAGCTGCTAAGTGACTAAGTGATTGAGGATATGACTAATGTGAGATGTAACATGCATAATGTGAATAGTGAATAAAAGTGATATGTGAGTGGTGTGAGCTTTTACATAAGTGAATGTGTTGGTGCTATGTCACAGCCATGTGTGGTGCACGAGGTCAGGAGATACTCGAGCACGAATACGGGGTAACAGTGTAGGTCACATAGACCTTGGGGGTGTATATCATGGGGTCTGGAAATATTCCACAGGAGGCCGATAGTTTGGCCGCTATTGTGTCGTGGTTCCGATTGTGCCCGTTTACCCCGACGAGTGTTGTAAACTTCAAGTCCTTGGTGAATGATCCCGAGTGTAGGCCTAGATACCCGATCCTGATTATTCAGGGCTACGGGGATGTGCTCTTATAGGTCACGATGAGCGGAGTATGTTGTTTGGACAACTGACTGATACTCTGAGTGGTGAGGAGAGCATTGTGACATAGGGTTGTACTCTAAGTGGTGAGGAGTATAGCAAGCCGGTGTAGTTAGTGGCCACGAGTCTATAACTAGGTAACCACGTTGTGATAAATAATTAGTGACTAAATTAGGAATATGAAACATGGTATATCTGATTACTTGCATGTTGTATACTTTGTATTGCCTTTTACTGCTACTTTCCCATTTTATGGTGATCATGTTGTTCTTATCTTCCTGTATATGTGTTTGTGTGTATATGTGGTATATGTTAGATACAGGTATTGAGGAGGCTGTTGTTGCTGAGGATGGCACAGTTCATGCATCCGTTGATATGGACGAGTCTGAGGATCCCCGTCTGGGGGAATTCTGAGTTGGGCACTACCTTTTGCCTTTCTCAGTAGTTAGGGATCGTACGGCGGGAGCTCTCGATACCCAGTTACATACCTATGGCCAGGTGTCTTGTTTTATTTCCGTTTGATGTTAACTCTTTTTTTGATGAGGCACGTGTTAGTCTCTAGTTGACATTTTGGGATGACTGTATGTTTGCTACGCTTCTGTGATGTGACTGCTACTCTGATATAGGTGAGCCCTTGGAGGGGCCATTAAACTCTATACCGATGCATATAGTATATATTATGTGTGCATATTTTTGCTGTGTGCTTCAGTTTAAATTTCTACGTATTTTTCGCTGTATTTATCATCGATAAGCTAAGCGATTAAGGCTAATTAATTAAAAGGTTACTATATGATAGGACAATGGGTGTCTCAAAACTTAGTAATTTTTTTTTTTGTTGGAATCTTTATATCTTTGGGTGAAAGCAGTAAAAATATCCTATCTGTAAAGATTATTGAGGGATAACCAACCAATATTTATCATTTTCTTGACTCGAAAAAAGTAAAATACTGATCGATTGACACTTCCATGCCCATTCCCTCACACAAGATTTTAAAAGGTACGAATGAATTGTTAGAATTATTTCTAATAATTCTTGTGGGCTACAATCAATTGTGGCCTTTTAGTTTTCCAAAAACGGGCTAATGTTATGATCCAATTGATGGTGCTCAGGCCCGCAAATAAGTGATCAATTGTAATGAGCCTTTGGACACCTAATTCTGATTTATGTGGGAGACAGTGTAGGCCCAACCACTAGGCCCATGATGGGTGATCCTAGGGTTGATAAATAGAGAGGCTAGGTCCCCTTTGCCGTTACCGGAATCAGATTATGCTCGTCTACGGTTTGCCCCATTGAAAACCTAGAATTGGAGTGTGTGACCAGGCAAAGGAAGATTCGGCCGTTCGTGCTGCGGTGCTCTACGAGACAACGACAACTTCAATCATGTCTTCAACAAGTAAGTAATCAAAATACTCGGTGTTCTAAATTCATGTAGTCGATCCTAATAATTTTACATGTGGTATCAAAGCGGTTATTATATGATTTAGGACCCATTATCAAAGATGATTCCCTTTTAATATGCATGATTATTTTCTCGATCTTCATGTCGTTGATCAACGTTTGCAAATATCATATGCATATTACATGATTTTGGGATTTCCAGGAATACAAATATCATCTGCACAATTTTTAGAATATTATATTATTTTCGGATTGTTAGATCACGATTGTTTATATCACGATGGTTTCTTTAATTTTTTTTTCCCGATTGTTTGCGTTTTGAATTGTTTGCAAAATTCGGATTAAATTTTACAATGAATCGAAGCATGAAACCATAGGATTATTGTAGAACACGTTCATACGAATTGAAAGACGCTAGTTTCGTATTTTTTCGTCAACTGTAAGAGTGAGAAATCGGTGAAATTCGATAACTGTTCAAGGGTTCCATTATTTCGCGTTTTGGTTTTCTGGATCTCATCTTTGTCGGTTAAAAATTGTTGTTATGGTATTAGAATGATTGTAAATTACATTGTGAATCGAACCCATGAAAAATCACACGAAAACGGAGCCGAATCAACGAAAAATGGCTGCTGAAATCGCGACCCGTATCGCGGCCCGTATCAGTGATTTCTTTGACGAATAACTCACGATTTAAGCACTAATAAATCAAAATTTTAAGTACAAATGATTGGAAACTTGATTCTGAAAAGAACCCATTAAAAATCGCGTGAAACGGAGCTGAAACGAAGGAGACACCGGTCCTGGAAGTCGCGACCCGGCCATGTAATTCGCTTACCCAC
This sequence comes from Calophaca sinica, assembly GCA_037113605.1. Classification (NCBI taxonomy): domain Eukaryota; kingdom Viridiplantae; phylum Streptophyta; class Magnoliopsida; order Fabales; family Fabaceae; genus Calophaca; species Calophaca sinica. The sequence continues at coordinate 22,754,208 of CM073733.1, forward strand.
GGCGCGACCCGTCCCAAGGACAGGGATGGTGAACAGTGCATTTGTGCGAAGCCCACTCGCGTGTGTGGAGCGTGTTAGCGCGTGTAGGGCCCACAGGGACCCATTTTTTGACGCGATTTTTTGGGTTGCGCTCTAAATTTAGTGCTTGGATTTACTATATTTTTTCCAGAATTTTTCCGCTGCATTAATTTTTTTTTTTTGATAAAATGTAACACATTAAATTATTTTTCAATCATTTTCTGGCAGAAATTAAATTGAAAAATATGTTAGAAAAATAATATGATACATTCTGGATTTAATGGTAGTGTTCACTCTCCCTGTAGAGTTGCGCATGATTGTATGCTATTATTTTTTATATACGTGTTTTTAATTGACTACCTTGTTACACTATAAAGTACAAAACATGTTGAGAATGCGAATTGAATTGATGCATGACCAGTAAGGGTGGTCAGTTAATGATGTACTTGCTCATTGTTGTGTCTTCTCTATGGACAAGAGAAAAATGATTCCTATGCAAGAGTTTTTTGTGCGTCGATATGAGCCGTTACCACCAAAGTGGGACCACTTGTATTGATTCATGAAAATTTCTTTGTAGTTTGAGGAATGCTTTTAATCATTTCATGCAATTACCTGGCCAAAGGGGGTGGTTGTATGTTGTGGTTGAAAGTTATTTGCAGATGGAGTTAATTATTGGGAAATGGATTGGGCTGAAGGATTGTCTGCCCAAAGGGGACAATTTTCTGAACCCAATGTATTCTCATGGATTAACCCATCCGAGGTTTTGACCGAGTTTTTCAACCTTGGTTGGTGCATTCTACCTAAAGGTGAATGTACCATTTTTACTGGCCTCAATATGATAGCTTGTTTTATTTTTGGAGCTATATCTTGTCATATTACATATACTAATGCATTTGTGTTTTGTCTTAACAGTAAACTATTGAATATTCTGATACTAGTATTAATTTTAATAATTGCTAATTTGATAAATTTTGAATTATTGAAAATTTTTCTTTTAATTTATCAAACATATTTGGTTTATGCTTGAGCACGTATAGTTTTATTTTGAGCAATTTAATTTATTTTTGACAAACAATAAAGTTGTGTTTAGTTATATATAAAAGTATCTTTTAATGACCTTCTTGTCATTGGTTGTGACATGCCACATTGAAACTTGAAAATACTCAAGCTTGTATGTGTTAGAAAGTACGACTTGATTTGACATGAGTTTAATTATTGTTCTCTAACATTTATTCTATGAGCCATCTGAGAACTTATATAAAGTTGATGCTTCCGCTTTTGTTGGTCCTACACACAAGTATGAGTGATACACCTTTAGAGGTTAGTTATAAAATATATATATTTTTGGTTATTGATGTATTGTATACATGCACAAATAAAGAAATTTCTTCTTAATGAGCTCTTAACTCTCTCTCATATTTGTGTTTGGAATATGTATTTATATACGGGTATGACATTATTTCACAATGTTGTGGCATGAAAATTATTGAGATCTTTTATAGGCATAATTTTTGAAAAATATTTTCATTGCACGTCATATTGTTTTCCATTGATGGTGATCATTGTCACAATAATTTTTATAAGTATTTGGAAATATAATATTTGATATATGTTAATTTGTGCTCTCCTAGAGTGATACAAATTGTATAAATTTGGAGATATTCATTGCATGATTTATTCGGCAACTGAATTTATGTGATATTGTATGTGAGGACATTTCAAGTGCTTACTCTTGATTTTGATCAATTGTTTAAATGTTTATGGTATATTATTTGTGTTTTCTACTGCACAAATATCTATATTTGAAAACGATCCAAATATGTGTTGTAATTTATGTATTTTCCAGCTGATATTTTATAAATAATATTTTATAAATAATATACTAGAAAGAAAATATACCATGGGTTAGATATGTGCATGATGTATATGTGCTTGACAGGTGTTATGGAAATTTATACCTTTAGCATATATCATGTAATTTTAAAGTGCCAATTCACTTAATTGTGAAATATTGTTTTGATTGTTGTAAGTGTAAAACTTGTAGAATGATAATGGTTTTAAATTCATGATGAGTAGGGGTGTTTATTTTTTTTTAATGCACCTTCTTATGGACTGTATCATGGTTAAGGGCAAGAGATATTGATTCCTGGGTAAAAGCATTTCACTGATTATAGTGGGGGTTCCCGCCAAAGTGGGATTACTCATTATTAATTGGTGGAATTTATTTTATCATTAGAGGAATGCTTCTGATTGTCACGTGTAATTTCCTGCCCAAAGGGGGTTATTGTATGTCATGATTAGAAGCTAATTTGCGATGAAGTTATTGGAGGTACACTGGTCTAGGAGATTTGTCTGCCCAAAGGAGATAGATCTCTAAACCCAATGTATACTCATTGAGTAACTTATTATCGAATATGTTTGGTGAAGTTAATGGAGGTACGTTGGTGTAGGGAATTTGTTTGCCTAAAGGGGACAATTTTCTGAATCCAGTGTATGCTCATTGATTAACTAATATGAGGTTCTGACCACGGTTGCGACCTTGGTTGCGCATTCTGCCCAAAGGAGAATGTGTTGTTATGTTGGCCTCCAAATGGCTTGATTTAAGCTGAAATCATGTCTTGCCCTGTTTCTTACTTTAACGCATTTTAAGTTTTACTTAACAATCATATTTTTTTTTAATAACAACTATTTTGCTTAGTTTGTTATGGAGCACTACTTAATTTATTTCATGAAAGTTTGCGATAAGCTTTTAGATGCTTGGGTTAGTTTGCTATAAATTTTTTGTAAATTTAACATGTTTAGATCTTGACATCAGTGGGAGGATTTTGACTTTAGTCATTATTTGATGTCAAGAGTGGTAATAAAAATAATTTATTGAAATATATGATTTTCAAGGTTTTAGTTTGTGGGTTGCGACTTTGAATTCGAATTTGTTATGCATCAGATATTTGAATTTCCTGTTGCAATTTTTTGAACTCCCAGTTGTTCGATTTTTTCTGGTTCTTATATCAGACCACATCAAAAGTTATATGATTCGTGATTACTTTATTGTTACTTGTTCCATAGCTACTTTTGATATTTATGCAGATCTGTTGACATTATTTGCACATTCTTTTAAGACTTTACGGAGATCTAGCGCTTTGCTTTGTTTTATCATAAGGATAGTTTATCTTTATTTGATGAGCGCAGATAAGGTACATAATAAACCTTTATCAATTTCAGTATGATTGTGGATTTTATACATGGATTGGAAAATCCTAATATTTTCAAAATGATGATAAAATTGGAGTTAATGAGCTCAATTATTTGTTAATTACCTTTATGATTGAAAGGTTTACTGTTAATTTTGTCTAGGGAATAATAAGCCTTTACTATATGGTATGTACAATGAACTTATCAATTATCATTTGAATTATATGTTAGCATAAAGAAAAATGGTTGTCATTCAAATCTTCTATATATAAGTTTTTCAAAGATTTTACTTGTAAGGAAAATGTTGTTACTCAGGGATGCATATTTGAAAGATTTAACTCATATTTGAGCCACTTTTGACTTCCTTAAAATCTATCTTGTATTCATATTTCAAAGCATACATTGTTAGTATCCCGTTATATGTTGGCCTTTCCAAAGTTAGCTTCTTGTTGCTGTTATTGCCTATTTATTTATTAGTTGAAATTGATGAGTTGTTACCTCTCATTCATGATTTAATTCTAGCAGCTAATGCTCAGATTAAGGGCTTAATGTTTATGTGGTAGAACTATACCCCTCTATATATTACTGCATTATTTTCAAATGACCCCATTTCTGTTGGCTTTAGCCCTGCAACTTTGAAGGGTCGTTGTCTTGAGCCCTATGCAATGAATGTTTTGAAATCAGTGATCAGAAGCAATATTTGTCATGCAAAAGAATTGAAGAAATTGTTAATCCAAAGAACTATCATGAAACTAAATAGATTTCACATGGTTAATCCTTTAACCAAGGGACTCTGCCCATAATTATTTATTTATCATTATTTTTGTGAACATGAGCTCTATGAGTTTGTATAATACGCTTGGTTAGTGGGAGTTTGTGCTTTATGTCATGTTAGCTCTCGCATTTTTAACACTTTTGGTGTTTTGATAACATTTTCTATTTGACTTGAGAAATTAATTATAAATTGAATTATGTTATTATATACCTTTGTATATGTTTAACAGATACAAAAATGTTGAAACTCGGTGTCGTTGGGACCACTATGCCCGTGGTCGACACCATGTAAGAGTTGTGGCATTACAGTTTTGTTAAACCATGAAGCTCGGTGTCGCCTGGACCACTGTGCCGGTGGTCGACACCATGTTGGAGCTGAGGCATTATGGTTTTATTGAACCATTTAGCTCGGTATCATTAGGACCACTGTGCTGGTGGTCGATGCTATGTTGGAGCTGAGGCATATTTGCAAAAATATTAGAGCTCGGTGTCAATGGGATCACTGTGCCGGTGATCGACGCCATGTCGGAGCTGAGGCATCATGGTTTCTTATGAACCATATAATTTCTCTGGCTTTAATGCATTTGAGAGAAATTGAGGACTGACAAAGAAAATGACAGTATGGCTATAAGATCATATTGGCATGCCATTTTCTTGCTACACTCCACATAGATGGCTAGTCGACGAAGTTGGTGGTTTTGTAACCATGGAAGGTGTCATGTCAATATAAGATGCGACTACCGCCATGATTCGGTATCATTTAACTTTTGTTGGATGGAGTTTTAATTAGGTGTTGCATCTTGGGATCATGTGTTTAGTGGCCACGCTAGGAAGTATGTTATTAGCCCGAGAGTCATTTTCAAAATATTTTCTAAAAATTAAAATTGCACAATTGATTTTGCCCAAGTGGGAGAATGTTAGAATTATTTCTAATAATTCTTGTGGGCTACAATCAATTGTGGCCTTTTAGTTTTCCAAAAACGGGCTAATGTTATGATCCAATTGATGATGCTCAGGCCCGCAAATAAGTGATCAATTGTAATGGGCCTTTGGACACCTAATTCTGATTTATGTGGGAGACAGTGTAGGCCCAACCACTAGGCCCATGATGGGGTGGTCCTAGGGTTGATAAATAGAGAGGCTAGGTCCCTTTTACCGTTACCGGAATCAGATTATGGTCGTCTACGGTTTGCCCCATTGAAAACCTAGAATTGGAGTGTGTGACCAGGCAAAGGAAGATTCGACCGTTCGTGCTGCGGTGCTCTACGAGACAACGACAACTTCAATCATGTCTTCAACAAGTAAGTAATCAAAATACTCGGTGTTCTAAATTCATGTAGTCGATCCTAATAATTTTACATGAATGCCCAACTAATGGGATGTACCGATGTAGCTGGGTTGGAGCAATATTCAACATTGGAACTCAGCTAATGGAAGACGAAAGTTCAACCTTCTAAAAAACATCTCATATATGTATGTATACCTAGGTGTCTCATTACTCATTGACTTTCATAAATGGATTCTCCTTCACAGCAAGGCACAATCACGATATATCCTACTTGATTAGGCCAAGTAATGTCCTCAATGAAAGTTTCGATCGAATGAGGTCGTGTGTGAATGGAAGAGGTACTCCACATGCCGTCTAGAACCCAATGGTAAGGATCAGGATGAATATCCGCAGATGATTTGTCAAATTCGAATTGCTAGCCTCATCCATATTACACCCTAGCATAATAAAGATATCACTATTGTCAGAAGCTCACTAGCATCGTCAGAAGAATCCTCAGCCATAAGGGCACGAATCTCATTCATTCATTGTTCCATACTAGGGCGTTTGGGTTTATGAAATCGTCTGAAAAGTGGAACTTGTTCCCCTCCTCCTCGTTTTCAAGAAATTGAACGATGGTCCGAAAACAAAGAAACAAACAAAAAATTGGGTCTTGATTTATTAGATTTTTCTTAAAAAAATGAGGAAGCCAAAAGGGGAATACATTTTTGGAATGAACAAACAAAGGACATCTCCTAGGGAAAATTAAAGATTATCAACAGACAAACACAAATTCACCTAGAATCACCAGAATGGAACGAAAAAAGAAGAAACTACCCGAAACTTGAAAAACTAACCAGAACTCACGAATTCACAGGAAAAAGAAACACAAAAAGCAGGGAGAAGGAAATACTTGGTTAATGACGAATATTGAAATAGGAAGTGGACGCAAGCTTTGTTGTCATTGGAAGAAGCAAACAAAGGAGGAATTTCATAGATAGGAAAAAGAAAGCAAACAGAGGGGGATGTGTAGAAAGGGAGAAATAAATGAAACATAGGGGGGAGAAAGAGAGAGAGGGATGCTTTGAATAATTGCTTCCTCGAAAACCCAACGGCGTATAGCAATCCGAAAAAGAGGTATCTAAAGAACTAGATCCATTGCATGATTGACAATGAAGATCTGCGTCATTTCATATGAGTCTACTGACAAAATCTGATTCAAGTTCAAGATCTTACATCGAGGGTTCATGCATCTCATCATGAGTGGACATAATGATGGATGTGTTGTTTTCACAATAAACTTTCTGGAAAAGTACATGACATTTAATTCTTTTGTAAACCGAGGCAATAAATAATGAAAATAAAGCGATTGCTAGAGCAGTCAAATACAAGACGTGATATCAGTCAACCACTGCCTCCTAATTATACATAAATGAACCATTCTCGGTCATCTGATGTTTGTCCATTGTCTTCAATAAATCATATTAAATTTATTGTTAAGAAAATGCTTCTCATGTTTGTCGATTATCTCTCACTTCCATGTCGGTCGCATGATCTGAAATATTGAAGGGTTGGAGTCTTGGAAGGGATAGTCGGTCGACCAATTGGTTTGTCGTTCCAAGTGAGAAGATGACTCTCCCAAGTGAGAAGAAGATTCTCCCAATTCTGGCAATTGTGCTTTAGATACTTTGTATACGTTAGAAGAGAAGGGGGGAATTTTCTCAGGAAAATAATGATCCTTCTTCAATGTCAGATATTATGGCATCCTGGTATGAAGACAAATAACACTAGCTAGAATATCCAGAGTATCTAACAATGATGGAAGGAGCATAAGAAGAGGTTGATATCAACGATCCCTTTAGGATATATTTGGCTAACATAGATGAAAATGAGAGGGGTTTATATAGGGGAATGAGGCAAATAAATTAACAATGCTAGCAAAAATGATCAATGTCGAAAATTTAATGTAGCATCCTGTGCCAACCTATGAGATAACACGTCAAAGGTATGATACGTGAATTCAAAATAGAAATGCCAAAAACGTGGGAAATGCATTTAGGTTATACCTTTAGTAGCAACAGTTTTCGCCTTTTAGCTTAGCGCTTAATGGATTGTGGACCATACGGGCGAGCGAATGGATGGCGCTTCTAATATATTGGTTTCGCCTTTCATGCCCACTACTTGGAAGACAATGGACCGCATAGGACAACGATCGACTATAACGAGCATCCCGAATTCTACCACTTATGCCTACACCAATGGCTAGGATTATGGCATGTATAGGAAGCTGACCGAGTTAGCTAGTTTACCCCTTTTTATCATAAGCCAATTGAGGGGATCAGCATGAGAAGGAGGCATAGCTAGATCGACCGATCATGTGAGTATAACAAACTTTGACTACGTGTCCATGTCTCTAATGGTTTTGGATTCACTCTCTGACATCTTTTTCCATGCACCTAAATGTTTATCTCCATGCTCCCAAATATTTCCCCTCATAAGATTGGGGGGGGTTGGGATATCTCATGATTCTTGTTTATAACTGAGAGCCCACCTCGAACGAGAGTCATGAAGTTATATAAAACTAGGTACTATAGAGTATGACAGAATACACAAACCATACTCATTTCCAGGGATGGGCATGGTTATGGGTCAGCCCGCAAACCCGACCTACCCAACCCACAAAAATTGGGTTGGTTCGGGTCATTGGGTTGAGTTGGTTTCAAAATAAGCAAACTCATAGCCTATGGGTTGGGTGCTGAGTCTAAAGATTGTGAACTCATGCAACCCAACCCAACCCACTTAATATACTACCTTAGTACTACTAGTTAGAGGAATACGAGACGTTACAACTTACACAATGCATAAATAGTTTTAAGACACAATAGTTATTGCAGAAATAGTTTGAAGACACAGTAGTTTGAAGACATGATGTTTTGTTTTTATTTCACTTGCTGCCTTAATGAAAACATTTTGTTTTGTTTTTATTTTAATTGTTGTCTTAATTTTAATGGAAATTGTACTCCAAATTGAGGTTGTATACAGTCATGAAGATGTCCTTTTGTATTTAACAGTTCAAACTAAGGCCTTAGTAGTGTTTTTCTTCCCTATTTTTTTTCCCTTTTTTTTTGCTTTTTATGAGAAAAGAATAATTTAATACCAAACCTGAGTACCCGACCTAACGCATATGAGGTCGGGTTGGGTTGGTTTAAGTTACATGAATTTTTTTGACTAAACCGACTTAACCCAACCCAGATTTATTTGATTGGGTTGAGTCTTTAAATATACCAAAATCCACCCAACCCAACCTATGCCCAGCCGACAATTTCTCTATGCTAAGTTAAGCTTCCGGTTACGTTTCATCTATCTCTCATTGGGGTTTGACCTACTGTGAACACATACAATTTCGTTCTTAAACGAAAAAAAATATTCATGCGGGTGAGAATACATAGTTAAAAAGAAAAATAAATAAAAAGAGAATGCATCTATCTATTATTTATATCTATATAATAAGTTATATGAAGCGAAAAATATAAATAGAGCCAAATAAGAGAACCAAGCAGGGCTTACAAAAAAAAAAAAAAAAAAAGAGAACCAGAGGGACGAAGCTAGGTGTTGCTCTACAAGGGCTTCAGCCCCTGCCAATTTTTTTAAAACCATTTCCTTCACATGCAATGTGAGGTAGTCTAAATTGTATTAAAAATTGGTTGGCCCAAACACACTATTGGAGTGTTTTTTCAATCAAGTCAGGTTTGCTCAACTTTGACAAAAAAAAAAAAACAAAGAAACCTTGCTCAACTGAGCCCCTCCCATTATGTCGTGTTGGCTCCGCCCCCAGGAACTACTATGAAATACTAAAATTAGTACGAAAAATGTTATGAGGTATTTATTCAATATGGTGACTAATATATAGGCATATATGAAGACCGTGGATAAGAATGAAAAGTGCTTATAAGAAGAAAAAGGATAAGAATGCAAAGTGGAATTTTATCGCAATGCGGTTTACCGTTCGTGCAATGGTTTTTTGGTTCCTTTACAATATGTGAAATTGCACCGCTCGCTGTGCCAATAATTTAGCCTTGGTGATGTGTAAGAAATGGGGGATAGAAAGGCATGCATGGTGAAGAATGTCCACATCTCAGCAACTCCCTTTGGGTGACGTGTCCATCGTTCACGCTTCTATCTACTCTATAAATCACCACGAAGTGGCATTAGAAACGTCCACATCCCTCGGTTCACTTCGCTATCATGATGGCAAAGCCAAACTCTCTACGCCCTTTCTATTGCTACCTTTGCTTAATGTTGCTATTATTCACGTGTGCCCACTCAGCACGCCAGCTTCCACGTCAGCAAAGCCAGTTCAACGAGTGCCAACTCGATAGCATCGATGCCTTGGAACCCGATAACCGCATCGAATCCGAAGCTGGTTTGACCCAGACCTGGGACGCCAACAACCACCCTGAGCTGCGTTGCGCTGGTGTGGCCGTTCTCAAGCGCACTATCAACTCTAATGGCCTTCACTTGCCCTCCTACGTTACACATCCCGAACTCCATTTCGTAGAACAAGGTAATTAATTAAGTTAATTAATCCATCCACTAATTAATCGATTAATTTATCCTCAATTATACATTTAATTGTGATTGAGGTGCATCTATCTTTTTGTACGCAAAGGAACGGGAGTGATGGGAATGGCGATTCCCGGTTGTGCTGAGACGTATGAAGAGCCACAGTGGCAGAGAGGAGGAAGGCCTCAACAACAACAGGATCGCCACCAGAAGATTCGTTATGTGAAACAAGGTGACCTAATTGCAATTCCCCCAGGAGTTCCTTACTGGACCTACAACTACGGTGATACCCCGCTTGTTATCATCACTCTTCTTGATACTTCCAACGCCGAAAACCAGCTCGATCGAATCCCCAGAGTAAGCGCATTAATTAATTCAACTAGTCATTAATCATAATAATTAATTCCCTATGCTATGCGTTTTGACGATTGGTTATACTTTGTTAATGTGTTGCAGAGATTTTATCTTGCTGGGAACCCAGAAGCAGAGCACCGAGAGACAGAGAAGAGCGCTGGTGGAAGAAAACATGGTCAGCATAAGGAAGAAGCTAACAACATGTTTAGTGGCTTTGACTCGGACTTCTTAGCACAAGTTTTGAAAGTGAAAGAGGGTACAATTAGGAAGCTTCAGTCTCCAGATGAACACAAGAAACAAATCATAGAGGTGAAAGGAGGTCTCAGTATTATTAGGCCACCGCTGGAACCAGAGGTGAGAGAAGAGGAGAGACGACACGACACCGGAAGAAGCCGCGAGCATGGCGAAAAGAGAGTGGAGGAGGAGGAGGAGGGAGAGGAAGAGGTGGAAGAAGAACCTGGAACACGAAAACATCGTGAATGGCGAAGAGAGAGAACACATAAAGAAGGGGAAAGAGAAGGAGAAGGTGAAGAAGAGGAGGAGGTAGTTGAGGAGAGAGAAACAAAAACACGGCAGCGTCACCATGGGGAAACGGAAAGAAGACATGGGAAAGAAGAAGAGGAGGAAGAGCAACAAACAAGAACAAGAAGCAGAGAACGCAAGGGACAAAAGAGTAATAATAATAATAATGCTCTAGAGGAAACTGTATGCACGCTGAAGCTTCACGAGAACATTGCTGACCCTTCACGTGCCGATATTTTTAACCCAAGAGCAGGTCGCATAACCAACGTTAACAGTTTGACCCTCCCAGTTCTCAAATTGCTCCATCTTAGTGCTCAATGGGTTAACCTCTACAAGGTAATTAAGTTACATTTTTAATTTTAACCATTGGTTTGGTTAGTTTTATTATTATTATTATTATTATTATTATTATTATTATTATTATTATTATTATTATTACTACATTGTTGTAATTTGTTGCTTAATTGCAGAATGGAATATTTGTACCGCACTGGAACATGAACGCGAACAGTGTGATGTACGTGACGAGGGGAAGAGGGAGGGTTCAGGTGGTGAATAGCGAGGGAAAATCGGTGTTCAATGGGGAGGTGCGAAGGGGTCAATTGGTGGTGGTGCCGCAGGACTTTGCGGTGGCGAAACAAGCGGGGAGTGAGGGATTGGAATACATAGCTTTTAAAACAAACGACAAAGCTGAGATCAGCACAATGGTTGGGCGTGATTCGGCTATCAGTGCTACCCCTGCGGAAGTGCTTGCCAATGCTTTCGGGCTTAGTCCACAGGAAGTGAATGATCTCAAGAATAATCGGAACGAAGGTGTTTTGGCCACCCCTGATTCTCGAATCCGAGATGGCTACATTGCCACTGTAGTGTAAAGAACGTTATAATTATTGAATATATAAAATATATATAAAATAAAGGAAAGACTGTGTGTAGCGGAGTAATAATTAATAAATTCCAGCGTAAGTGGTGACCCAGGGAAGAGTTTAGAGTTTTCTAAATTCTGATGCTATCGGCTAGACATGGGCATGGCCTTGTGGCCTCAATAACAAGTGTGTGCGCAAATAAATAGGTTTCCCAAGTAGCGAGTAAACAGGCGCTCCAATACCCCGTTTATTTCAATTGCAATCACATGAGATTACTAAAACGATGCCATTTGAAGAATGCATATCTTTAATCAGCTCAATTTAAGAAAAATAGTAATTTGTTAAATGTTTTAACGTTAAGAAAATAGTTAATTATGAAGTTACTTAATTTTCAAAATATATACACTGATACACACGAACATAGCATTCTGTAACATTAGATTTAAATGAGTAAAGATCCTAATTTAAATTTTTTTACACCAAATCTCTTTTTTGTGTCTATTTCTTTTTGAAATTGAGTTTTTGTGTCTATTTCTTTTCGAAATTGAGCTCTCTATTTATTTTGAAAATGGAGAGAATCTCAACTCCATAACTAAACATTTTATTTTGGTCCTATTAATAATGAGGGATGCTACAAGCTAGAATAAAATGTTCCCCGCTAATGTGAAGGAGAAAAATCAATGGAATTTCTTTGGTCAACTTGGTACATTTTTGTTTTTACTTAAATAAATAACAAATACTTAAGAAAAAAATTGAGAGATTAGGCGTGTGATCGGTTGACAAGAAATGGTGGCGAGATAGTGAGAAACGAGAGTGAGAGCAGAAATTAGTGATTTATCTTGATTGGCAAAGCAATGAAATGGAAGAGAGTGATTAAAATAAGGTGGGGCCCATGGTTTTTTCCTTCTTTGCACAACTGCGAAGAAAGGGGAGAGATGGCTCTATTATTTTGTTTTTTCCCTTGTATGCCCTTGCATCGATAACAACACCTTGCCATCTTCAATATAACATTGAGATATAATAACACTGAAGTCAAACTAATAACTTAAATAATAACTAAATTAATTATCTTAATTCATTTAACAAAATTTATCTAACTAATTAAATTGATAAAAAAATTAAGCTAAGTAACTCAATAAATTAATTAATTGAATTTAAATAAAAAAATAAATTAGTTTTGATAGAGTTTTTTAATTCAGGAGCATTTTCATATTTTCATAAATAATCGATACTTCTTTCTTCTCTATTTCTTCTCGTTTTCTCTTATACAAATCAATACATTAAATCAAGGGCGGACCTAAGTCCAGCTAGGGGTGGCAAAGTGGGCCTGGCCCGTTGGGCCGGCCCGCCAACCCGCCAAAATGGGGCGGGTTGGGTTGGGATATTGAACCCGCCAACCCACATAACCCGCCCCGCTTGGACCATCAACCCACCGGGCCAGAGGCGGGGCGGGGCGGGCCAGCCCGCCAGCCCATTTTTTTTATTCATGATGTTATTTTGGAAGTTGGGACTTGTAATATTGGATGTGTATGTATTGTGCACTGAATGTGTATTTTGTGTATTTGAGACTTTTGGTTGGACTTGGTGATATCTACATTATAATCAGGTGTTTGATATTTTGAGATGTCGAAAATACACGAGACTGTCAACGTGTCAAGAAAATATGAAACATAGTTATTTGGAAAACTATTCGATGAGTATTTTTTTAGATAGCTATGGTGTACTGGATTTGATTTTAAAAAAAATATTTAGAATATAGAGTACATATGCTATTCAAATAAAAATAGCTCAACAAATTAAATCACTCTAAAAAAATGGTACAAAAAATTATTAGATGGAGGATTATATGTTGAGTATTGGGCTTGCAATCAAAAGGGAAAAAGCGATTTTTGCATATTGAATTTTTTTTATACCCAACCATAAAAATGCCAAAACAAAATTTTTTTTTAACTTGGGTGGGCGGTCGCCGCCATTGACCGCCATTAGGCGGTGGGCCAAAAATTGAACCCGCCACCCATGGCTGTCACCCTCCGCCGCTTTTGGGGAAAAAGTGGAGTTAGGCGGGTTGGCCCGCTTTGCCTTCCCTAAGTCCAGCCCAGGGTGCGCACCTACACACCTTCAAAATATAAAAAATTCACCTATCCCCTTATAATAATTTTTTTGACCCCTCCAACTGTTCTATTTTGCACACCCTGACAAGGGCCAGTCCAACAGTTTTTGAGGTCTAAAGCAAACTATATAGTGAGGCCTAAAACTACTATTTGAGTAGCTTAAATAAATAATAAGACAAGTCATTTGACTATTCTGAAGTTAATTTAAGATTTTTTTTATCCAAAGATAACTTGTGAGACAAAATAAGCTAGCCAATGGGCCACTCTAAACAACCCTTTCTATTAGGCTTCTTTGTTTTCTAGGACATTCATTTACCCACAACAAAATGCTAAAAATACAGCTAAATCATCCAAAATATGGCTTGAACTCATAACCACAAGGACAAGAGCACTGTTTTATACCATCTAAACTATATAAACTTATTGTAGCAAGAGGAATTATATCATTTATATTAAGTAAAAATAAAATTTTTGAGGTCTTTTGCTTGGTTAAATTTTTTTTAGCCCTAAAGCCTTTGCCTTAGTGGTTTTGGCCCTAGGCCAACCCTGAGCCTAACTTTCCCCACACTCTCTTAACCCGATATTCTCTCAAATAAATCGTCACAAGCATTGCAAAGAAAAGATCAAGATATCATCAATGTTATGAACTTGGTTAACATCACAAAGGAGCGGTTACAAACTATGTGGGATAATGGATGAGAGTCTTTATTGCAAGAGGTAACTTTATTTTGCAATAAGCATGACATATTAACATTCCTATCATGGAAGATATATTTTCTAAGGGGAGATCACGACGTGGAACAAATAGGTTACATATGTAGGTTGCATAATTGAATGTGAAATAAATGGATGAATGATTGTCTAGTGACTTATATTGAGAAAGAAGTGTTCATGAACATTAACAATGTGTTGATCATTCAATAATTTCAAAACATGAAGTCACGTAGAGGATAATTATATGTATGTAATTTATTTGATTAGATATATTAAAATTTTATAATTTTAACATTTAAGTATTTATTTCTATATATTATATGATTTTAAAATTTTATGAAGTTAAATTGTTTGACTCCCTGACCCAGGGTCTTGGATACACCACTGCATCAAATCTATTATATTTCTCACCACTTTCTCTCTTCTCACACTCTTTCTCACCTCTTTCTTTCTTCTCAATTTCTTCTCGCAACCATTCACACCATAGATGAAGAAGTCCATGTGGAAGCCCAGTCTACGGGTGGGTTGGGCAGCCATTGCAAACTTCGAATATATGGGTCGAAATAGCCACAAGTGTGGGCTATATGAATTAACCCTCGATTGGCCTTGGTTTTTCGTTAAATGAGTAATTTGTCACATTGGTCCCTAAAAGTGTAACTTGATGTCACTTTGGTCCCTTAAAGAGTGAAAACTCTAAAATAGTCCCTGAAAGTGTTCTAAATTTGTCACTTTGGTCCCTGCCGTTAACAATTTTATTGACTCCGTGAGTAATTTGTCACATTGGTCCCTGAAAGTGTAACTCGGTGTCACTTTGGTCCCTAGAAGAGTAACAACTCCAAAATAGTCTCTGAAAGTGTTCTATGTTTGTCACTTTGGTCCATATCGTTAGCACATTATTGTGGAACAGAGACAATTGTAACACCTTACTTTCATTAACTTGAAAATAGGATAATTATCATTAGGTACAGTCCTCCCAATATTAATTCAAACTTAAAGTCCAACATTAAGTCCAAATACCACAAAAGACTCAAACTCAAATACATAAGTTTCATGGCGGTACAACACCAATACATAACTCTAGAAATTACATATTCAAGGTGTTACTTAAGACTACTATAAAATAAACAGGATTCCAAGAGCTAGCAGCTGTCAGCCTTCCTTTGAAACATGTGCATCTGTAAAATAATTAAATAAAGGAGCGGGGTGAGATAATAATCTCAGTGAATCCTCCCTTCGACTCCTCACCATCAACTCATATCATGAACTATCAGTCAAGACTTAATATCACACATTTATGTAATGCATATTCTTACTATGAATTTCTAATTCATCTTTGGCTCGTATTCATGGGTAGCGTTGTATGCTTACGTCCATACAACCCCATAAATACGCTTTCGATATGGTGGTTAGACGTCTTAACCGTCCGAGAGCGTCCCACATGGCTAACCATATCGATCACCCCCTTTTGAGGCATCTTAATGTCTTTTAGGGAATTTAATCCACAACTATATCCTTGAATGCATGCCTTATTCAACAATAGGAATACAATTAGGTGCTCCTGTAATTTCACATGCAACTGAACATATTCATGTAAAGAGATACATTTCATATTCAAATGGAAACATATATCATGCTCAGTCAAGGAAAATATATCAAGACAAGACACACTTCCATTAGGGCTCCATGGAGTTCCCAATGGTCAAACATCAATCTCACAGTTTATGGGGGTTTTGGGTACAACATTAACCCCCTTAATCAGTCCCAATAACACATGCATAGCTATTTAACACTCAAAACTGTAAAAATAAGAGGGATTTGGGAAATTCTAACCTTGAACCCTTTGGGGTTCAAGGGTTTTCTTCAAGAGAACCCTAATGTGGGACTTATGGGTGCCCATCACCTAAGAGAAGGAAGAACTCACCTCAATGTAAGATTTCGAGCTCCCAAAGTTAGAGTTCAGCTCCTTCCTCTTCTTCTCCTTCAAGCTTTCCTTCTAGGGGTTCCTTCCAACTTTCCAAACCAAGAGTGAATACTCCCCAACTTGGATTCAAGCTAAGATTGATGATAAATCTAGCATGAATCCATGTTTTCCCCTTAAAATGTGAACCCTAGGTGTTTAATCTCCTCTCCAACTTCTCTCTATCGCATTCTCTCTCTAACCCTCTCTCAAAATCGCGTTCTGTCCTTTTTCTGCAGAGTTTTTCTGTTTTAATGCAGCTGTGAATCGATTCACAGTCTAGGTGAATCGATTCACTCAGTGTAAAAAAAAAATGACAGGAATCGCAGTTTTAAATGAATGAATCGATTCCTGCAGCTCCCAGATTCGATTCACAGGGAACTGACTTTCTGTGAATCGATTCACACTTCGATTCACAGGGAGTCAACTTCTGTGAATCGATTCACACTTCGATTCACAACAATCCTAATCGAGTCCCAGCAAGCCCAACAGCCCTGAATCGATTCACAAGGCCTGGGAATCGATTCACACTGGGCAAAAATCACCAAACACAATATTCACATATTCAATTATAACAATCAATGAAAAAAAAATTTACTTAAAGATAATCATTAAGCCATACTAAGCTTATGCACACACGTCGAACCAAGCTTGAGGAATTTGGGGTGTTACACTACTACCCACCTTTTAAAAAAAATTTGTCCTCAAAATTTGATAAACTTACATACTTATTGGAAAAGTTGCGGATATTGGCTTCGCATCTCATCTTCGAGTTCCCAAGTGGCTTCTTCGGGAGTGGATCCTTCCCAGATCACCTTGACCAAAGGGATAGTCTTATTCCTGAGTGCCTTGGAAGCTCGGTCCACTATTTGGGCTGGTTCTGGCTGGTACGTGCAATCTGATCTAAGTTGTATAGACTCATGGTCTATAGAGTGGAATGGATCCGGAATGTATTTCTTAAGCTGAGACACATGAAAAACATTGTGGAGATTTGACAAAGAAGGAGGTAAGGCAATTTGGTAAGCGACAGGACCAATTCGACTGAGGATTTGGAAAGGACCCACATACCGAGGGGTCAACTTTTTGGCCGTAAGGGCTCTACCAACACCTACAGTGGGAGTGACTTTCAGGAATACATGTTCTCCTTCATCAAATTTAAGGGGTTTGAGCCTACGATCTGCATAACTTTTCTGCCTACTCTGAGCAGTCTTTATCTTCTCCCTAATCATACGAATCTTATCAGCGGTTTCTTGAACAAGGTCGGGACCTAACAATTGTTTCTCCCCCACTTCAAACCAACATAGAGGAGTCCTACACTTGCGACCGTAGAGAGCCTCGCATGCAGTGCCATTCCTATCTTTGGAGTGATAGCTGTTGTTGTATGAAAATTCAATTAATGACAAATACTTGCTCCAACTACCGCCATCCTCTAAAACACAGGCTCTGAGCATATCCTCTAAAGTTTGAATGGTTCTCTCCGACTGGCCATCTGTCTGGGGATGGTAGGTTGTGCTAAGACTCAACCTCGTCCCTAAGGCGTGATGAAGTGCCTTCCAAAACCGAGAGGTAAACATTGGATCCCAGTCAGAGACAATGTTAGTTGGATCTCCGTGGAGTCTAACAATCTCTCTGATGTAGATCTCAGCTGTAGCGACCGAAAAATCCGGAGGGATTTATTCGAGTTTAATGGAGCCGCCACCAATAATTTATTTCAGGGAAAATATTGGAAAAAACCTTTTTTGAAGAAAAATGGTACTTGAGACCAGATTTGGGTTCGGGAGTCGATTATGCGTAGGGAAGGTATTAGCACCCCACAACATCCTTTCGAAAAAGGTTACCTCTAACTAATTGTGCAAAATTTATTAACTTCTAAAAAATATTTATTTCCCTTTTATTAAAAAAAGACAAAGATTTACAATGATGAAATAAATAAATAAAAAGGCTTAATAAAAGTTGTTTATTTTTGCGCTTGACAGGAGTGGGCTCCTGCTCCTACGTATCTCCGGGTGCAGTGGAGAAATCAAAGGCTACGTAGTTCTTGGGTAGAAAATGGTTGTGTGTTGGTTGATTTTAATTAATCAATCTGTGACTTAATTTTTATGGTTTGCGTAGAGATCAAACCAAAAGTGGATTTGGCGTAATCACTACTAATATTTTAAGGTATTTTATTAAGATTTTTGTAATGACCAAACCAAAAGAGGATTTAGAGTAGTCATTGATTTTAAGTTTTTTGAAACGGAAAAGGGTTTGCGTAGTGACCAAACCAAAAGTAGATTTGGCATTGTCATTACTAATATTTATTAGATTTTTTATTAGGAAATTATGATGACCAAACCAAAAGAGGATTTGGAGTAGTCATCAGAAAAAGTTTACGTAGTGACCAAACCAAAAGTGGATTTGGCGTAATCACTACTAATATTTTAAATTATTATTATTATTATTATTATTATTATTATTATTATTATTATTATTATTTTCTAAGCTAGAAACAATTATTAATAATAGCAAATATAACAAAAGTATCTAACATTATAAATAAAGACAAACATAAACATACTAAAAAAAATACATAAAAAGAAAAAGAAAGAAGGAATTAAATGCACTTACCTCGAGAGAAAATATTTTTTGTTGGGCGCAATGCGTCAGACCCATGAATCCCTCCAATCTTGAATGTTGAAAAGGGATAGTAACCCTCTTAAAAAAATTTTGACTAAAGCAAAGGCCCTATGCTTTGCACTAGGCCCATTAATCCATTTTTCTTGGATGATCTTAGTGCTTGGTGATGCACTCCTTATATAGGAGAATGAGAGGTTGAAAGAGTGTGGATTTTTCAAAGTGGGACTTCAATAGTAAAGTTGGGAGTTGGCTTCTTAAGTTTGATATTTTAAATGTTCAACAAAACTAAATAGCCAACTTTGAGCACTAATACAACACTTAAAACAACTTTATTGTGCTTCATGACCTTCATAAGAATTATAGACATTGTTTCCAGCTTTCAAATGGCACAAGTTTCATCTCAAAAGGATATCTACAACTCAAGATATTGTCAACACAAGTGGCTGTCCCGAACAACACATGTAACATCACATCTCGAACTTCATGCTCGATTTGGTCCATGATAGAGGTCGATCTGGGTTTGTAATCCAAAATAATAGTTGTAGATCTTTTTCTTATCTTTCCAACAGTATAAAGAACACCTCATTTGGACAAGTATAGCTCAAGATACGATATTTTCTTTGAACGTTATTCAACATGATGTGTTGTCCGTTTTTGTGCAGTTTTATAACTTTCATGGTATTTTAGGGCAGTAAATCGTTAGAATCAAGTCCCGAGTCCTTCATAACATTTGTAGCCAAGGATGTTAGCTTTCAAATGGCGTTAGTTTCATTAAAAAAAGACTTTTAAAACTCAAGATATGACCTAATCTTTACATACTGTTCAAAACCATTTTTCAGCATACTTGTTCTTACTTCCAAGTCAATTTGGACTTAGTAAACTTCAGATTTGACTCTTGGGTTCCTCATCAAAGTTGTAGAGTTTTGTTTTAGCTTTCTAACAAGGTAAAAATCACTTTAATACCATCTCCACAACATTAATTACACCCAGAATACATAAGCTATACCAAAGTACAAATATTTCAACCTCTTTTATCTTCAAGATTTCTTTCTCCTTCTTTCTTCTCTACTACTATTTTTGTTCTTTTTGAATGTTATTTTACCGGACAAAATTAGGGTATGACATCAGCTAACCGGGCAGTTTTGTAAGTGGACTTTATGGGGAGAAAATGAGCAGATTTGGTTAATCTATCCACTATGACCCATATAGAGTCATATCCTAACTGAGTGTAGGGTAACCCTCTCACGAAGTCCATTGCTATACTATCCCACTTCCACTCGGGAATTTCTAAGGGCTGGAGAAAACCTGAAGGCTTTTGGTGTTCTATCTTGGTTTTCTTACAAACCAAGCATTGAGCTACAAATTCTGCCACATCATTCCTCATGCCTGGCCACCAATACCTCTGTCTAAGCAATAATGAGGGACTACCGCCAGGTCGGGTACTGACGCGGTAATCTTAAAGCAATAAAAAGGGGTGATGCTCGGCGCATTTATCAGAAAACTATAAAGAAGGATCTCCGCCAGGTCGGGTACTGACGCGGTGATCGGAAAGCAATAAAGAGTGAGCGATACTTGGCGTGTCGCTCAGAAAGCAAAAATAAAAGACCAATGCTCGGCATATTGTTTTGAAAACAATACTGAATGATCGATACTTGATGCATGGACCAAGCATAACAAAGCGGCTGGAAAGGTTGTGATATGAAGATGATGCATGAATAGATGACATGTGGTGCGTGTATGCAATGCGATTATTATTTTTACTGATTCCTCGTCCCGTATGATCTCTAGTGCTTAAAGATATGGGATGGACTGAGATTCATCGAATTTAGTCATGCTATGCTTCGATTGGGAGAGAGCGCGAGTTATCAATGCAGCACTAGTTACTTTTTTAAAGGTAATCCCTTTGCCCTTTTTGAAACTTATTTGTTGAGATTTGGCGTTTCCTCGTGATTCTTAAGATGTATATAATAACCGTAATGCTTTCTCATATCATCACATGCTTCACAATTCAGTGCCTATTATCATAAAACAACATTTTGAAATACAAGAACGAAGGTGTTTGGTATTCAAAAGAAGAGTTATGTGTTCAAGGACTGAAGTTACACAAACTTGAAAATACATCAAGAAAAACGCAGGAGGAAGAAAAAAACAAAGAAAGACAATAACTAAGCAGATATTTTATAGTTTGTGTCTTTGTAGGAACAAATGCCAACTTCCCATATTCATAACTTTGATTACTCATTACTCTACTTACGAAAATATATAGAATCGCGATTGGGTAAGAGCCCCTTGATGCATCAGCCTTCTTCAATGTCTGATTTCAGACCCTAACTTTTGCTTGGATTGCTCTTTCAAGTTTTCAATCCAACAGGTCACTCTAATTTTTGCCTAGGTCACCCTTTCAGGTTTTCAACCTAGCGAGCTCACTTTTGCTTGGCTTTTCATATGTTTTTTTTTCTTTTTTAGGCATAATATTTTTTTGACTGCATCAGAGTTCACTGGGAGTGGGAGATCTTCACCGTCCATCCTTGTGAGGATTAAGGCTCCTCCAGAAAAAGCTTTTTTCACAATATACGGGCCTTCATAATTCGGAGTCCATTTTCCACGAGAATCCTTTTGGATGGGCAAAATCTTCTTGAGTACTAGGTCTCCTTCTTGGAATTCCCGAGGACGAACTTTCTTTTCGTAAGCCCTCTTCATCCTGTGTTGATATAACTGTCCATGACATAAGGCCATCACTCTCTTTTCTTCAATGAGATTCAATTGATCCAGCCGAGCCTGAACCCATTCTGCCTCTTCTAGTTTCGTCTCCATCAATACCCTTAACGAGGGAATCTCGACTTCAATGGGAAGCATTGCTTCCATTCCATACACCAACGAGAAAGGGGTTGCCCCTGTTGAGGTGCAAATTGAAGTTCGATAACCGTGTAAGGCAAAAGGGAGCATTTCGTGCCAGTTTCTAAATGTTACCACCATCTTTTGGACAATCTTCTTGATGTTCTTGTTTGCAGCTTCAACTGCCCCATTCATCTTTGGGCGGTATGGTGAGGAATTATGATGTTGGATTTTGAAGTCGTCACACAACTCCTTCATCATCTTGTTATTTAACTTAGTTATCTTATTTGGCAGACCATGGTGGCAGATCATATCCCTTTTGATGAATTTGACAACCACATTTTTGGCAAAAAACTGCAATGAGGAGTTTACATGGATTTCCTCTTCCAAAATCAAGTTTTGAGAAAATATGAGCAATTTGGTTTTGATCAGAATAGACTTTATTAGGGTTGTAACGTGGCCAGGGGTTGAAGGGTCACAAAAGAAAGGATATTTCAGGCTCAAAAGGTGTTTGAGGGCTTTTTTTTTTAACAAGGATTTTTTAGTGCAAAGATGCACTTTGATGGTTGCTAGCATAATTGCTTTTGTTTTATTTTGACATTTTTATTTACTGATTTTTTTATTCTTGCAAGCGTCTTTGATACGTTGTATTTGCCATTTGCTTGCTTGCTTTTTTTTTGACAGATGAAATTGAATAGACTATTGTGCTGACCTCCAATGGATGAGTGATCCTTGTATAGGGTATTTGAAAGAAATTTTTAGGGCTCAAAAGGGGTAGCAAGGGATATACATTTTTCATTTTTTGGGATAGAGAAAAAAAAAGGTCAAACTTCATCTCAAAACCTCATTGCTCAAATTTTCATAAAACTTAATTTTGGCAAATTGTGCATTTGCTTTACCTTTTTCTTTCTATTTTTATTAACTACTTTTGTCACTTTCAGTAGTCAGTTTGATTATTTCAGATTCTTCCTCGTGGGGTTGTATCACTCTTACCTCTTGTTCCATCAATCTCATCGGTTCAGAAGGGGTTTCCCAATTGTCCTCATGGGGTAGTCAAAGTTATAGTATGAGTCACTGACATCGTCATTTTCAAAGACAATATTTTTGGATCTGCATTAGTTAAAATCGACGAAAAGAAAAAACGAAAAAGAAGAAAGGGAATGGAAAAGATGAAAAAAAAAGAAAAGGGAAATGATTAGAAAATTCAAAGTGCATTTTATTGATAATGGTACTGAAATGAAACGTGTGCGCCCTTTTAACAATAAATTATTCTAAAGCCTTGGGCAGAGCAATAGAATTTGCATTACATAATTACTTTGAATCAAAGATCACGGGAAACTCAACGATCTCCCAATTTCCAAGTTCTTCATTCGGCGAGCAAGGGTGGACAAGGTTGACATTGTCGCTTTACGCCTGCGATCGTCCTTGATAGTCTGCTATCGATTCGGATTCAACATTCCTGCACTCCAAAGGCTTTGCACGATGTCACAGATGGGGATACTCTCATCTTTTGGCTCCCTCGCCTTCCAATCTAGCTATCGGTGTTGGTCCCCAAACTCCTCAAGAATGGCAATGACTTTGGACCTCTATGACCTGGAAGGGATTATTACCCACATTAGGCCCATCCTCCTTAAAACTCAACCACTTGGCATTGATCAGATCTTGAACCACGTACTTCAAAGCCTTGCAATTTTCAGTTGTGTGACCTACTGCCCCAGCATGAAATTCACACTTGGCATTTGGGTCATATCCTCTTGGGAAGGGAGGTTAAAGTGGTTTTATTGAGCGTGGAGAGACCAAGGAGTTGCTGATGAGGTGTTGGAACAGATCCGTATAGGTCATGGGAATAGGATCAAATTGGACTGCTTTCTTTTCTTGGTCATTTGGTTGTTTCTGGTTTTGGTTTGGTTGGGTGGGAGCAACTGGTTGTGCTTGTGTTTGGATGGGGGAAGGTGGTCGAAAGGGCATCATTGGTTGGTTTGGCTGGGGGGTTAGATTATGAGAGGCGGCGGCAATGTATGGAGGTGGAAAGTAGGGGTATGAAAAAGGATGTGGGAAATTAGTAAAGAATTGGGGTGGTTTTCCTTGTGTTTGTCCTCCCGGGCTCGTCATCACAGCATTAGTTTCCCCTTCTTTCTTCTTTACGAAGTTTGTTGGGGGTCTCTTGATGTTACTTGTTCCAGCAAAACTTTGGGCAATCTTTCCATTCCTCATTCCTCCTTCAACTCTTTCCCCTACGATGACCATATCTGAAAAGTTTGATGATACACTTCCGATCATTTTGTCATAGAAGGGTGATTGAAGAGTATCCATGAACATGGCCACCATTTCTTTTTCAATCAGAGGCGGTTCCACTTGGGCTGCCAGTCCTCTCCATCGTTGGGCATATTCCTTGAAGGTCTCATTGTCTCTTTTTGCCATGTTTTGCAACTGCATTCTATCAGGAGCCATATCAATGTTATACTTATACTGCTTCAAAAAAAAGCATCCGCCAAATCTTTCCAACAGCGAATATAAGATCGCTCAAGGTGTGTATACCAACTTGACGCTGCCCCTGTTAAGCTATCTTGGAAGAAGTGAACCAGAAGTTTGTCATCGTGTGCATAGGACGCCATCTTCCTACAGTACATGGTCAAGTGGCTTTTCGGGCAAGTTGTCCCTTTATACTTGTCAAAGTCTGGCACCTTGAACTTCAGTGGTACAACCACATCAGACGCAGACAAAGATCTGAAGCGATACTTGAACCGAGATAACTTACTCCTTCTACAGCTCTTAGCCTATCTTCGAGGATTTGCAACTTCGTATCAGACGACTGATTCCCAACTGGGATGCTTAGATTGGGTCCTCCCATAGCTGGAGACCAGGCAATGCGGTTAGTCTGGGGATTCAATGGATTTCCTTGAATATAATAGGGGTAACCAAATGGTCGGTGATTCACCACGGGGGTCAATACGGGCGTACTGACTCCTTGAGTATTCCCGAGATGGGATGGTGCATAACCAGGTGGAAAGGTGTATGTCATGAAGCCAGGAGTTGAGCTTTGAACTGGTATGGTTTCAGTACCGGAGCCAGATCCTTGAGCTACATCTTGCACAACAAGTGCTTGGGAATCAGTTTCTGCAGAGTTATTGTTAGCACCTGACGGTGTGTAACCGGGTGGGAGACCAAATAGTGGGAACTGTTGTGCCTGTGGGCCTTGAGGGTTATGGTTTGTAGTATCATCATTGGCCATAGGTGGCGTGTAACCAGGCGGGAGTCCGTAAAGTGGGAATTGTGGTACTTGATTCTGAGGGTTGTTAACTGGTGACTGTGTAGGACCCTGCGGGTAAATTGCAAAAGGTACCATCATCCCTTGAGTATTGAGACCATATTGCAACTGCATAGGACCGAAGCCAGGTGGGTGGGAAGGTGTAGCTTGACTTTTATCATTCACTGCTGGAGATACCCCATCTGCAGCCTTGTCTTTGTTAAGAGACTGCAGAAGCTCTAAGACATTGCTCATTTGTTCCTTCAGCTGATTGACGTCATCTTTCATCTCTTGGTCATCCATGATCTTTGATTGAGAGCGAGTTCGATAAGGGTGTCGAGGAACCAGTTTGTTTGATTATTTTCTGGTGATTTTAAAAAAAAATGATATGAGTATGTAAGAAAAGAAAAATGAATGAATGGATGTGGATGCATGGATCTATTTATTTGTGCCAGGGAACCGTAAGCCTCATTGTTTTGGCACATATGAGTTTTTTTTTGAAACTGCTTTACTACTTGATCTCATGTTATTTTGCCGATCAAATCTAGCTCTTCCGTACGATTCCTTGGCGAGCCTACCCGTAAATTAAATGAAATGAGGATGGATGCAAAATGCTAAAGTTCACTAATATCAAAGCTGTATCATGTTGATTATTAAAGAATGCATGGGCGCAAGACTAATGAAATTATTAATGAAATGGACAAAAAAATGTGATATGCCTATTTTTTGAAATATTGTAAATGATGGAATGCCTATGTCGTCGAATTTTTTTAAAGAAAGAAAGGTCAACTGGAAAAATAGACCACCTCGTTGTGTCCTAAATAAAATTACCCTAAATCGAGGATTTCTACTTCTAAGGGCCTATAAATAATCCGATATGTGAGGACTTTCACGGTGGTAGTAATAACTTCCTCACCAAAGGTCTCTAGAGCCAAGTACCATTACGGGATGTGACCACCAATAGGAAGAAGATCCTACGTGTGGGCACCCACGAACAAGCAAGACTCTAGATGAGGTTCTCATGATACCCAAATCGAAAGTAGATTCGAAGTGACTATCACTAACAACCTCCCACTCCCTAAGCTGCACTCGGGCCCGGGTATAGGGTCCCACTCATAAGTGTGTGTAAAAGGTGTGTAAGTGAGGTGTGTGATGGAGGCAACCTAAAATTACCCAAGCTGCAAAACAAATGAAATATACAAAATATGGTCTTCTAACCTAAGGTTCAATATATGCATAACATTCACAACAAATATTCACAAAAGAACAATAAATAAATAAATAAATAAGTAAGTAAATAAATAAATAAAAACAAGGGGAATTAAGCATAAGAGTTAACTATTTAGCACAATATGTTATTTAGGCTTGACTCTCTAAAAAAAAAATTTGTCCCCAAAGTGGAGTCGCCAACAGCGACCAAAAATCCGGAGGGATTTATTCGAGTTTAATGGAGCCGCCACCAATAATTTATTTCAGGAAAATATTGGAAAAAACCTTTTTGAAGAAAAATGGTACTTGAGACCAGATTTGGGTTCGAGTCGATTATGCGTAGGGAAGGTATTAGCACCCCACAACATCCTTTCGAAAAAGGTTACCTCTAACTAATTGTGCAAAATTTATTAACTTCTAAAAAATATTTATTTCCCTTTTATTAAAAAAAGACAAAGATTTACAATGATGAAATAAATAAATAAAAAGACTTAATAAAAGTTGTTTATTTTTGCGCTTGACAGGAGTGGGCTCCTGCTCCTACGTATCTCCGGGTGCAGTGGAGAAATCAAAGGCTACGTAGTTCTTGGGTAGAAAATGGTTGTGTGTTGGTTGATTTTAATTAATCAATCTGTGACTTAATTTTTATGGTTTGCGTAGAGATCAAACCAAAAGTGGATTTGGCGTAATCACTACTAATATTTTAAGGTATTTTATTAAGATTTTTGTAATGACCAAACCAAAAGAGGATTTAGAGTAGTCATTGATTTTAAGTTTTTTGAAACGGAAAAGGGTTTGCGTAGTGACCAAACCAAAAGTAGATTTGGCGTTGTCATTACTAATATTTATTAGATTTTTTATTAGGAAATTATGATGACCAAACCAAAAGAGGATTTGGAGTAGTCATCAGAAAAAGTTTGCGTAGTGACCAAACCAAAAGTGGATTTGGCGTAATCACTACTAATATTTTAAATTATTATTATTATTATTATTATTATTATTATTATTATTATTATTTTCTAAGCTAGAAACAATTATTAATAATAGCAAATATAACAAAAGTATCTAACATTATAAATAAAGACAAACATAAACATACTAAAAAAAATACATAAAAAGAAAAAGAAAGAAGGAATTAAATGCACTTACCTCGAGAGAAAATATTTTTTGTTGGGCGCAATGCGTCAGACCCATGAATCCCTCCAATCTTGAATGTTGAAAAGGGATAGTAACCCTCTTAAAAAAATTTTGACTAAAGCAAAGACCCTATGCTTTGCACTAGGCCCATTAATCCATTTTTCTTGGATGATCTTAGTGCTTGGTGATGCACTCCTTATATAGGAGAATGAGAGGTTGAAAGAGTGTAGATTTTTCAAAGTGGGACTTCAATAGTAAAGTTGGGAGTTGACTTCTTAAGTTTGATATTTTAAATGTTCAACAAAACTAAATAGCCAACTTTGAGCACTAATACAACACTTAAAACAACTTTATTGTGCTTCATGACCTTCATAAGAATTATAGACATTGTTTCCAGCTTTCAAATGGCACAAGTTTCATCTCAAAAGGATATCTACAACTCAAGATATTGTCAACACAAGTGGCTGTCCCGAACAACACATGTAACATCACGTCTCGAACTTCATGCTCGATTTGGTCCATGATAGAGGTCGATCTGGGTTTGTAATCCAAAATAATAGTTGTAGATCTTTTTCTTATCTTTCCAACAGTATAAAGAACACCTCATTTGGACAAGTATAGCTCAAGATACGATATTTTCTTTGAACGTTATTCAACATGATGTGTTGTCCGTTTTGTGCAGTTTTATAACTTTCATGGTATTTTAGGGCAGTAAATCGTTAGAATCAAGTCCCGAGTCCTTCATAACATTTGTAGCCAAGGATGTTAGCTTTCAAATGGCGTTGGTTTCATTAAAAAAAGACTTTTAAAACTCAAGATATGACCTAATCTTTACATACTGTTCAAAACCATTTTTCCAAGGCATACTTGTTCTTACTTCCAAGTCAATTTGGACTTAGTAAACTTCAGATTTGACTCTTGGGTTCCTCATCAAAGTTGTAGAGTTTTGTTTTAGCTTTCTAACAAGGTAAAAATCACTTTAATACCATCTCCACAACATTAATTACACCCAGAATACATAAGCTATACCAAAGTACAAATATTTCAACCTCTTTTCTCTTCAAGATTTCTTTCTCCTTCTTTCTTCTCTACTACTATTTTTGTTCTTTTTGAATGTTATTTTACCGGACAAAATTAGGGTATGACATCAGCTAACCGGGCAGTTTTGTAAGTGGACTTTATGGGGAGAAAATGAGCAGATTTGGTTAATCTATCCACTATGACCCATATAGAGTCATATCCTAACTGAGTGTAGGGTAACCCTCTCACGAAGTCCATTGCTATACTATCCCACTTCCACTCGGGAATTTCTAAGGGCTGGAGAAAACCTGAAGGCTTTTGGTGTTCTATCTTGGTTTTCTTACAAACCAAGCATTGAGCTACAAATTCTGCCACATCATTCCTCATGCCTGGCCACCAATACCTCTGTCTAAGGTCCTGATACATCTTGGTGGAGCCAGGATGTACCAAGAATCCACTCTTGTGGGCTTCTCCTAGAACCTGCTGCTTAATGGAATTATCCTTTGGTATGCAGATTCTCTGATGGAACAATAAAGTGCCATCTTCAGCTTCAGAAAAACCGGGGCGGTGTTTGCTAGACTGCAACTCTACATCTAAGCTCTGGGCAAGTCTAATTTGTTCTCTAAAATTGCAGGAAATTTCTAGATGGTAAAGCATGAGACTATTCACTGATGGAAAAATTCCAAGATTAAGGTCCCTAAAAGATTCCAACAACTCCATTTCTTTTATCATCAGTGAAGACACATGCAAGGATTTCCTACTCAAGGCATCAGCGACCACATTCGCTTGGCCCGGATGGTACTTTAACTCAAAGTCATAATCTTTTAGGAACTCAACCCATCTTCTCTGTCTCATGTTAAGTTCCTTATGATCAAAAAGGTATTTCAAGCTCTTATGATCACTAAACACTTTAAACTGAGCACCATACAGATAGTGTCGCCAAATCTTTAGAGCAAAGACAATGGCTGTGAGCTCTAAGTCATGAGTAGGGTAGTTCTCCTCATGGGGCCTTAACTGCCTAGATGCATAGGCTACAACTTATCGATTCTGCATGAGAACACATCCTAACCCTTTCTTAGAGGCATCACTATAAACTTCAAATCCCAATGTTGGGTCAGGGATAATCAAGACCGGGGTGGAAGTCAACCTGATCTTAAGCTCTAGGAAACTGCTCTTACAGATCTTAGTCCATACAAAAGGCTCCCCCTTTCGGGTTAACCTTGTTAGGGGAAGTACCATCTGCGAAAATCCCTTAATGAACCTTCGGTAGTAACCGACTAATCCTAGAAAGCTCCTAACTTCTGTGACTGTGGTTGGTCGTTCCCAACTAAGGACTGCTTCTACTTTACTAGGATCAACCGACGCTCCCGCTTTAGAAATCACATGACCAAGAAACTTAACTTCACTGAGCCAGAACTCACATTTCTCAGGTTTTGCGAAGAGGCTCTTTTCTCTAAGGGTACTTAGAACAATCCTAAGGTGTTCCTCATGCTCTCGAGGATCCTTAGAATAAACTAAGATATCGTCTATGAAGACCACTACAAACTTGTCAAGGAAAGGCCTAAAAATTCGGTTCATATAGTCCATAAATACGGCTGGAGCATTGGTCAGACCAAAAGGCATAACCAAATATTCATAGTGCTCGTATCTAGTCCTAAATGCCGTCTTTGGAACATCCTCTACCTTAACTCTAATCTGGTGATAACCAGATCTTAGATCAGTCTTAGAGAAAACCAAAGCTCCCCTAAGTTGATCTAACAAGTCATCTATCCTGGGCAAGGGGTACCTATTCTTCACTGTGATCTTATTGATTTTTCGGTAATCAATACATAACCTCATACTCCCATCTTTCTTCTTTACCAAAAGGACAGGTGCGCCCCAAGGTGACACACTAGGTCTAATAAACTGCTTAGCAATCAAATCTTCCAACTGTGTTTTTAGTTCCCTCAACTCCAGGGGTGACATCCTATAAGGTGCCACGGAGATTGGTCCCGCTCCGGGAACCAGTTCTATTGAGAACTCCACTTCTCTCTCAGGGGGTAAGGTCGCTACCTCGTTAGGAAACACATCTAAGAATTCGTTCACTATAGGGATAGTGTCCAGATCTAGGCTAACCTCTACAGTTGAAGAAAGTAAGATCATATATCCTGCAAGACCTTCCACTAGACAGCGACTCAATAGAAGATCATTACTCTGTGTAACATAACTTGACTCTTCAATAATAGAATGCACATTTGGAAACTCAATCGTTTTACAGAAACAGTTCAAAACAACTTGATTGGCGGAAAGCCAATCCATACCCAGGATAATGTCCATTCCCTCAAGAGGTAGACACATAAGGCTTACTAAAAACATCCTCCCTTGAATTTTGAGAGGGCAATTCTCACATATCAAGGAAGTAGAAATGCTACCTTCGGTGGGTGTATACACATGCAACGGAAATTGTAAGGAAGTAAGATACAACCCTAGCCTTTGAACACATTTACAAGAGACGAAGGAATGTGTTGCTCCCGAATCAAACAAAACAACTAGAGGTTCATCCTGAAAGAAACAAGTACCTTTCATCAGATTTTCCGCTCCCTTTGCTTTCTTGGCGTCAAGAGTAAAGACTCTCCCTTGGTTAGGATCACCAGACTTGGCTCCTTTTCCCTTAGTGTATTGGGGGCACTCCTTAGCCATGTGCCCTGGTTGGTGACAAACAAAGCAAACATTCTTGCCCTTCATACACTCTCCCTGATGCACCTTCCCACAGTTCGAGCATGCATGATAAGCAGACTCGGAGGTTTGAGCCTGCTTTCCCTTGAAAAGATTTCCTTTCGGTCTCATGTGTTGAGCGTTCTTATCCTCATCCTTCTTTTTGTTCTTATCTTGCCACCTCGTTTGCCTATCCTCATACATCCTCTTCAAGCTTGCTTCAGCCACGTAGCTCTGATGGACTACCTTGGCGAACTCGATGAATTCAGTTTGTGAAATGCTGTTCTGGATGTCTGGCCTCAGTCCCCACTTGAACTGCTTGATTTTCCAATTATCATTCGGAGCAAATTGAGCAACAGATGAGTACCTTACCAACTCCTCAAACTTGTTCACATACTCTGAAACAGTAGATTTTCCTTGTTGAAGTTGGACTAACTCTCTATCCATCATATCTTTCACAGTCTGTGGAAAGTACTTCTCCAAGAAGACCCTCTAAAAGTTCGCCCAAGTTAGTGGTGTCCCTTGAGCCACCATATAAGCTCGGGCCAGCTTCCACCAATTTTCAGCATCCTCTATGAGCACATGTGTAGCTAGCTCGACCTTTTGCTCCTCGGTACATTGGACAACCTTAAAACTCTTCTCCATGGCTTCCAGCCAGTGTTGGGATGCCATGGCTTCTGTTTTTCCATTAAAGGTTGGTGGCTTCATCTTGAGGAACTTAAGGAATTTCCAGTCTAAATCCTCCTCTTGCGGGGGAGGTTGGGCTTGGTGCTGCTGTTGTTGGGCTAACTGAGCCGTAAGATAGTTAGTTGCAATACTCTGATTCTGAATAGCCTGCAATATCCCTTGTAGCCAAGCATTCTCCTGTCCTAGCGAATTCGGAGGTATCGCAGCATGCTCTGATCCTGGTGGATTCTGAGGCATCGTAACATTCCTCCTGGGTCTCCCGCGCCTTCCAGAACCTGAAGCCATAATTCTGCATAGAATGCACCAAGCATTGAGTTGATCAAGCTCAATATCTCATAGCATAATAAGTAGAAAAACAGCAGCAGACTCAAGAAATTCACGAAACTATTCCTAGCAATCCCTACAGTACGATTAGAATCGAACTGCTCTGATACCATAATGTAACACCTTACTTTCATTAACTTGAAAATAGGATAATTATCATTAGGTACAGTCCTCCCAATATTAATTCAAACTTAAAGTCCAACATTAAGTCCAAATACCACAAAAGACTCAAACTCAAATACATAAGTTTAATGGCGGTACAACACCAATACATAACTCTAGAAATTACATATTCAAGGTGTTACTTAAGACTACTATAAAATAAACAGGATTCCAAGAGCTAGCAGCTGTCAGCCTTCCTTTGAAACATGTGCATCTGTAAAATAATTAAATAAAGGAGCGGGGTGAGATAATAATCTCAGTGAATCCTCCCTTCGACTCCTCACCATCAACTCATATCATGAACTATCAGTCAAGACTTAATATCACACATTTATGTAATGCATATTCTTACTATGAATTTCTAATTCATCTTTGGCTCGTATTCATGGGTAGCGTTGTATGCTTACGTCCATACAACCCCATAAATACGCTTTCGATATGGTGGTTAGACGTCTTAACCGTCCGAGGGCGTCCCACACGGCTAACCATATCGATCACCCCCTTTTGAGGCATCTTAGTGTCTTTTAGGGAATTTAATCCACAACTATATCCTTGAATGCATGCCTTATTCAACAATAGGAATACAATTAGGTGCTCCTCTAATTTCACATGCAACTGAACATATTCATGTAAAAAGATACATTTCATATTCAAATGGAAACATATATCATGCTCAGTCAAGGAAAATATATCAAGACAAGACACACTTCCATTAGGGCTCCATGGAGTTCCCAATGGTCAAACATTAATCTCACAGTTTATGGGGGTTTTGGGTACAACATTAACCCCCTTAATCAGTCCCAATAACACATGCATAGCTATTTAACACTCAAAACTGTAAAAATAAGAGGGATTTGGGAAATTCTAACCTTGAACCCTTGGGGTTCAAGGGTTTTCTTCAAGAGAACCCTAATGTGGGACTTATGGGTGCCCATCACCTAAGAGAAGGAAGAACTCACCTCAATGTAAGATTTCGAGCTCCCAAAGTTAGAGTTCAGCTCATTCCTCTTCTTCTCCTTCAAGCTTTCCTTCTAGGGGTTCCTTCCAACTTTCCAAACCAAGAGTGAATACTCCCCAACTTGGATTCAAGCTAAGATTGATGATAAATCTAGCATGAATCCATGTTTTCCCCTTAAAATGTGAACCCTAGGTGTTTAATCTCCTCTCCAACTTCTCTCTATCGCATTCTCTCTCTAACCCTCTCTCAAAATCGCGTTCTGTCCTTTTTCTGCAGAGTTTTTCTGTTTTAATGCAGCTGTGAATCGATTCACCTCGATTCACAGTCTAGGTGAATTGATTCACTCAGTGTAAAAAAAAATGATAGGAATCGCAGTTTTAAATGAATGAATCGATTCCTGCAGCTCCCAGATTCGATTCACAGGGAACTGACTTTCTGTGAATCGATTCACACTTCGATTCACAGGGAGTCAACTTCTGTGAATCGATTCACACTTCGATTCACAACAATCCTAATCGAGTCCCAGCAAGCCCAACAGCCCTGAATCGATTCACAGGGCCTGGGAATCGATTCACACTGGGCAAAAATCACCAAACACAATATTCACATATTCAATTATAACAATCAATGAAAAAAATTTTTTACTTAAAGATCATCATTAAGCCATACTAAGCTTATGCACACACATCGAACCAAGCTTGAGGAATTTGGGGTGTTACAACAATCAAATGGCTAAATATAGGGACCAAAGTGACAAATGTTGAATGTAATATCCGTAATTTTACGATACGTTATTAACGTTATAGTAGTGTAAATTGTCGTATTTATGCTATAATAAGCAATTTTTGTTTGCTAATAAAGTGATTGAATTAAATCAAGATGAAACTAAATTTGAGAATTAATATATAATATTAATACATGGTTCAAAATTCGTGGAATAATTCTTATGAATATTCGCCGTATTTTGGATCGCCGGGTAAATTTTTTATCCGCCATAAAATCTGAAACGAACTCCGATTTCGATGGAAATCGAATCGTGACTTGTTGTGGTAATATTTGAGTATTTTAAATTGTTTTATATTTTATCTATAGATAAATTATTTATCATGTGGTGAATTAATTTCTCTGCAGATTAATTTACGCGATTTATCGATGAGTGAGTTATCGATAATATCACGATCAGCCCCTCACAACCCTCACTTTCTCTTTTCTTCTTTCTTCTTCTCTGAGTTTCCTCTTCCTCTCCAAAACTTCCATCGAAGAACCTTGGATTTTATTGAGTCTTTGCACAAACCTTCTTCATCAATCTTGTTCCTCATCATCTTCTCGACATATATCACTATCTCGACCATCATTTGAGGTATGAAAAACAGATTTTCTCTTCCTTCATGCTACTGTTTAGCGCCACTTCTTCCCTCCATTTTAGCTAGTTTTTATGCTTCCAAATCATGTCGTATTGATAGGTTTTCTTCTTCATGATGAAAATATTTTTCAGAAAACATAAACTTAGATTTTGATTAATTTGTGCTTAATGTGTTACTTGATTTTAAGCTTGAATTAGTACTTTGGAAAAATGGCTTTGTCTGGTGATGTATGAAAGAAGTTTTTAATAAAATTTTAGAGAAAAGGAGTTATTTTGTAATGTTTGAATTCTGGTTGTATTTGTTTAAGTTCTTGAGTTTTAATGTTTACTTGGGTTGTGGTTAAGATTGGGATAATGAGAGCTAAGTGTTATTAGAACCCATAGATAGAACTAAGTTGTGCTCGTATTAGGCAGTGTGATTTCCGAGATCGTGCTGCAAGGAGATCAGGGTGTACGAGAACACGAAACCGAGGGTGACTGAGAGCCGTACGTGTCGAGATCGAGTAAGAGAAGTCGTTGTCGAGCTCGTTTGAAGACAGCCGTGTCGAGGTCGTTGTCGAGCAGCGTTAGCTTGGAGTTCGGTAAGGGCACTTCTAGACATTTAGGATTCATTTTACGTCCCTGTGTAAGGACAACTTTGGATATGCTTAAGCTATTGTTTTGTTATTTAAATTGCTTTATTTAAATACGAAGAAGTCTGAGAACTCTACGAGTTCGAAGTCAGGGTCTTTGAACCCCTTTGTTTTGTTGTCGTGCGGTCGAACATATTCCGAGTCATTTGTGGGTGAAAACTTTGTGGTTGGTCTGCTGAACCCAACCCCCCACTTGTTTGTACCTCTCTGTTAATTCCATTGAGTTGCAGAGGGATGGATTCCTTGATTTGCGTGTCAAGCATGTAATGTTGTGATATGATTGGGTTTTTGCATGTATTTAATATGTGATTGAATATATGTTGTGAATTGTGTATTGCCTGTTGAATTGCATTTCTTCATGTTGAGCCTGCTCTTTTTATTTGACATGCGGTTGAATATCTTGCGTATAACTCTTTGAATATCGTATCTGGCTAATTGTTCATTGAGTGAGAGAGCTTAGCGAGTCGTTGGCGTTTGAAGTTGCGACCGGATAGCGGAGAGGGTGCTAGGTCCCTTTTCCGCTTATGGGGACTTCTAAGCGTTGCCACGCTATGGGACCCGAGTTGACCGTCTAGGGAGAGCGAAGATCCCAAGGCCGGCTGGACTTTCCAAAGATACCAGACGGCGTGTGCATTCCGGAAAAAGTGTCGAGTCGAGAGGAAATGGATAGCGAGTTGAGTCGAGTCTAGAGTGAGATGGTTGAGTCACATTTGGTGAATGTATACTTGTTGTTTACTTATTTCTTTATGCCTGGATTATCTTGATTTGTTGAGAAGTTGACCCTTTCCCGTGGTGCCTTCAATCCATGACGGTTACCCAGGCGAGGTCTGTAAGTCTGGTATACAACCTAAGAAGGGGGGGTGAATTAGGTTGAACACTTTTCGAGTAACTTTTAGAGATTTTTCTCGTTCTTTTGTTTTATGGACAAATAGATAGAGTTTGATTGATAAACAAAAGTAAAAGGATAAGGAAGAAGATTGAGACATAGAATTTATACTGGTTCCCCTAACCACTTGGGTACATCCAGTTCTTCTGACACCTGCAGAGCAATCCACTATGATAGAAATTCTTGTTACAAGCAAGCCTCACCCCAAGGCTCCCTAACAATCTCTATACAACAAGATAGCACCCCACTATCTTTTCAAACCAAAACCCAACACAAGGATGAGTTTAATAACTGTGAAGAATGGTAAAGCATATGGCTGTATCAGATCAATATCACTTTGTAACTATACAACTTAGTGCTCAAGAACTTTTTCAGAATATGAAAATAGTAACTAAGTTCTAGGCAAGAAAGTTTTGAAGGTTTAGAACTTGTAAAATGATATTGATCTCTTATGATTTGAAAGAATGAAAGTTGTGTATATTTTCTGATGTAAAAAGGTATATATATAACCATCAGATCGTGTATGAAGCAAGGTGATCATTTGACAACTTTTGAAACCAAACCACACCATTTGAAATCACAACGCTTTGAAAATTTGATTTTGCAGTGATGGTAATCGATTACGTCGTTATGGTAATCGATTACATGTGTACGCTGAAAATCGGATATTCAAAAATTTAGTTAATGTAATCGATTACACAATTAAGGAAATCGATTACATGTGTATCAATGGGAGTTTATGTAATCGGTTACACATTATAGGTAATCGATTCTTGAAACTAAGAAAATGTTTTTGCACATCACCGAGCATTTATGTAATCGATTACAAACTTGAGGTAATCGACATCGAAAGCGAAAAATGTTTTTCTTAAGATTTCAAAAGGTTTGCTTCAACACTAACTTTGCAAATAACTTAGATTAAGTTTTTAAACTTAAGGAATGATTTGTTTGAGCACATCTAAGTTATATAATCACAGTTTTGCAATATGTCAAAGATACGAACCATACTTACAGAGAATTGAAAAAACATAATTAACAACTCTGTAGAATCTTTGACTTGATCTATCGGAGTCTTTTCTTCTTTTTGATCAGCAATCTTGTCATCATCGAAACCCAGCCAAGTTTAAGAAGGAAATCTTCTTCACAAGGTCGAGGGCGCAGGGAACTCGACAGCAGATGATGGCGAGGAGGAGCTCGACGAGGATCAGGGCGACGACCTATATTTGTCGTGATTGATTATGTTTGTTGGATGTTGTTTTGGGATGACTGTACTTTGTTTTTTTTGTGTTCAGAGGTTGTGACCAGTTTGGGCTAGATGTCATTTTGAGCACAGGGTAGACTGGTGGTTTTACTTTTGGAGAAGCCCCCTGCGTGGGCGTCTGCCAGAAGTACCCCCAGGGTATGATTGCTCTCTTGAAGTCGTCATACCTTAGGTGTATTTTCTTTGTACATTATTACTCTGTCTTTTTGTATGCACTTTTTATATCTTGTATATATAAGTATGTACTTGTTATACCTGCGTGTTGTTATTTATGACTTAAGTCTTGTGTCGTACTTGCACCATGTTTCGAAAAGCTGTAATTACTCTGATGTGCACGAGCTGGTCTTAATAAAAAAAATAAAAAATAAATAATAATAGACCGTACTTTTCTAAAGGGCACAAGAGTATCGTTTTAAAACACATCGCATACAGGGTAACTTGAGCTCGGTGTGTTGAGCTCGGTAACTCGAGCTTGGTCTCTTGAGCTCGGTAGCGGTCCGGAAACGGGTCGTTACAGATAACGTGAGTTTAGTTATTCTGTAAGATTTTAAGGGATAAGATCGAATGTGTAGATGTGACTTAAATCAAGATTTTAGCAGGTGGATTTAATACTATTTGATATTATTTGATACTTAAAATCAGATTTTGTTCCCTGATTTGGCAAAAGTAAGATATGATACGATTGTATCATTAAATATTGAGACCAAAGAATATTTTATGCCTCCCATCCACTTGCTTGCTAGCCACTTTTTTTTTCTTTCCTTTAAATACCCAAGTCAGTAGCTTGACTTTTTCTTATGGGAACAAGTGAAGAGAAATTGGAAAAGTCAAGAAGCATAATATTTCTTCTCCCTTTCTTCTAACAGCAGCGCATCCTTGCTCGTTGGGTAAAAGTATTTTCTTTTTCTCTCTTCTTTTACATGCTTATGGTCTAGAAGTTATGATTTGTAAGAATAAAAACAAAATTGGGCTTTAATTCATTTTCTAATCCTTATTTTTTTTTCTCCGTAAAGATTCAGATTTCTTTTGGCTCAATATTTATCACAAGGAACCATCACCAACTTTATAAACTCAAAATTATAAAACTTTGAGTGGGAACCATCCTCTTTTATTTATTTTCTCCTGGCCAAAACCAAATCAGTGGGTTTTACCCACTTTGTGTTTTTATTTTAATTGGGTAAAACATTCTTAGATGTTGGTTGTGTAGTTCAGCTTCTTGTACAGTTTCAGCTGCAGCTTTCAGCTTCTTATGCAGTTTCGACTTAGGTGCTTTGACTTCGAATCTGATTCATTTTTAGTACTGATTGATTTACGCCTCTTGTGCTGCCCCTTGTCCATCCTCTTGTATATTTTCTCCTCTGGTGAGATTTCCCTCTGTTTTCCTTCTGAGGCAGTTTCCTCTCTGTTTTCCTTCTTGTGCAGTTTTCTCTCTATTTTCCTCTCAGGTGCAGATTTTTCCTTCTTGTGCAATTTTCTCTCATGATTGAATATGCCTCTAGGGCAATTTTATCTCTAATGGTAGTACATGGATGATTGGCATAATTGTTGTTTAAGAGGTTTCGAGAAAGTTTGATTTAGTTTAATTATTGATATAAGTAAGTTTTGAAGAGTTAAGGCTATGAAACACCTACGTTAAAGAGATTTTTGGTATTTATTAAACTAAGATGGAGTCTTAAAAATTTTAAGGTCAAAAATATTTGACTTTTAGTATTGTTTTATAGTTTTAAGATTTGAAAGTAAATGAATTTTAGTAGTTAAAATATTATTTTTGACTTTGTTGTAGTGTTTTAAGTGTAAGTATTTGTAAAAAGGATTTTTGGGTTGTGTACCCCAGAGGTTTGTTTGCAAACCAAGACCTAGGGATTAATTTTAAGAGTTTTAGGGATTTTCTAAGACTCAGTGGTTTTGTTTAGGATCTTTGAGGTCGTGAGTACGTGCGGGCGAGAGCCGTGAAGTGTTGTTAGCGTGGAACTCTATTCTGTAAGGGCGCTTCACATTTAATACTTGTTATAGTATGTTAGTGTAAGAGCTACTTCTAGATATTGTTTCCTGATATATGCTTTTATTGTATGCTATGTCTAATAATTATTGGTGTGTAATCCTGTTATCATATATGCTTAATTGTGTTTAAAATATATGCTACTAAGTGTTGTGCTGAATAATTAAATGTTTATTTAATTATGTCATATTTGAAATATCATGAGTTTGATATATTCATTGAGTATGTGGAGATGCATTGACATGCATATATAGAGATTTCGACATGAATTAAAATCCAAAAATGGATAATCCTATGCGGGGAGTTCAGTGTCGTCGTTAGTCCTATACATAGACATTATCGGTTTGGGGATGGACCTGCCGATTAACCTATGGTGTCGGTTTGGGGATGGACCAACCGTTTAACCTATTGCGTCAGTTTGGGGATGGATCAGCTGATTAACCCATTACATTGGGTATTTTGCGATATTCCAGAATCATATGCACTAGCATATAGTTGCATCAATAGGGTATTTTGTGCATACTTATTAAGTTGTATATTATGCTGTGCTATTATATCTGTTTATTTTAAGAGTTAACCCTTGCCCGTGGTTCTTTCAATTAATGATTGTAACCCAGATAATGAAGACTGCACAGTGTTCGAGACTGTTGACGAGTGTTGTAACACCCCGCCGTCCTATTCATGCTTTATTCTAATAATAAGCCTAACTCGCTCAATTAGCGTTAATAATATTTACGGGGAAACAAAAAAAACTGAAGGCATAAATAAAACGACGACGCGTCACGGTGAAGTAACTAGCGTCACGAAAATACATATTTAGGTTTTCTCAAAAGATGGCTTCATCAGTATGGCCTAAGTTATCAGAGTGCAAAAGTAAGCGTAGTGCAAATAGTACAATACAGTCATCCAAAATGTAAACCTGTGAGGCTAAGCTGCGCCTCGACTGAACACACCAAAAACTAAGCAAAACAATAGTACAAAGACTCCTGGCCAAAAGACTGAAGACCACTAGCGAGGTAGATGCCGAGAGTTCCTACTCTGGAATCCAGCTCGCCTGCAACTCAGAACTCTTCGGGGCCTGCCTCGAGATTGACAGTATCGCTAGGATCTGCTCCATCAACAGCTGCTACATCTTCCTCAACACAATCTAATACAACGGAGATACATATACAGAAAATATACAAACACAGGGAGATAAGAATAACACATCCATCAAAAAAAACGGGTAAAGCATAAGTAGAATGAATGCTAGACAGTTCAAACAAATAATCACATATAAATAAATAGAATCTAATTACCCTCTTCCACTTACCCCATGTCTCTCAATGATTTGTGCGTCATGGCATCTTTTCTTTTACTATTGTCGCTGTACTCCCCTTTTCCGTTAGGAATACTTAATGGCGAACCCCCTTTCCGTTAGGTTGCCGTCCCCCTTTCCCGATAGGGACTCCCGTCTCCCTTTCCCGATAGAGCACGGGGCGACACTAGCCTAGTCCACGAGGTATGCCCCTTTCCCGATAGGAATCCTCCTCCCCCTTTCCCGTTAGGGACGTCCGTTTCTCCCTTTCCCGATAGAGAACGGAGTGGATCTAACCTGCTATGCGAGATATCCCCATTTCCCGTTAGGGATTCTCTCCACGTCACATTCCCGTCAAGAATGGAGTGGTTACTAATGCAATATCATATGCATGCATCCAACACTTCATAATCATATGCCTCACATCATGTTATGCACACATTCCCAAAAATACCCTTTCTATCATATTAATGCATATTAGCAGAAATACTCAGGCATATAGCATGTTAAAGCAACGCATACACACATCTTCCAGATACTACACAATTAATCACATTACCCTAAGCATGTTGTCATTCATATAGAGCACATATATCACAATTTACAGTCAAACATATTATCAGACAATCATATAAAATATTCCTAAGTTGGTTGAAGGGTCTACCACGTCTATCCTTAGATGTGGCACACCGTAACCCCTATCCTTAGGTGTTACTGACATCAACCTCTAGTAGGGCTTAGGTCACCCTACACATGTCACACAAACATTTCTACTATCTGAGAACCCAATGAAAATGCATTCTTTCTCCCACTGAATTTTTCCTACGCAAGCTCCTACCTGCTTGCTCTGTATTTCCTCTGGTTCCTTGTTTTGTGCTGCTTCTACAAGCTTGCTTTTATTTTCTTTAGTCGAATTTGGATGATGGAAAAGGATTAGGGAAGGGTGAAGGAATTTTAATAAATGGAAGGTCTTATTTTCTAGACTAAGTATGTGAGGGCAAAATAATAGAAACTTAGGTAGGATATGCTTATTGAGTACAGGAACATGTGTTTCGGTTATGTCTCAATATATAGCAAGGAGATGGACTAACTCAAAGGGAATGAAATACTGACTTTCAATTTATCCCTCCATCCTTGTGTTTAGCGCATAAATAAATAGAAGCAAGTAGGACACTTCCTCCTTTTTTTTGTCAAAACATGCAGCCGAAATTTGGAAGCAAATGGGTATTAATTTATTATGTTGCCTATGGAATTCGCATGTCAGATGGAATTTGCATGTTATGTGAATGGCTTTAAGAAAAATAAACCAAGCAAGGCCCACGTGAATTGATATGTCTACAACAAAGAATATACTAAGTAAGCAAAAGGTGTGGCTAGACCCACGTGATATGTTTATATAACTAAAGAATATATTATTCTATATAAAATGTAAGCAAAGGTGTGGCTGAATGTTTTTTTTTTTTAATTGCTAAGAAGTCCAGCCCTTGGATTGACTATCGCATTATTAGAAGCAAGTGGAAGGTTTATATATATGTTTTTGATTAAAGTAGTGGCCAACACAAGGCTCCACAATTTATTATTGCCACAACTGGACAATTCAATGGAAACATAAAAAAACACGTAACCATCATTTTTCAACAAAGCAAAACGGTGCCCACTTTTACTGTGCCGGCTTTGAAAAAAAATGAAAACAAAATGGATGTGCAACGCATAAATGAAGGAAGTAAGTGGCGCATGGGATTGTCATTTTCTACCTTAAACAATAATAAAACTTTAGTGACGAGGCTAAATGAAAGAAAATCCCTGCTGCCTAATCTTCTTATTCTAGCGCAACTTTTTTTGACTTCCCACCAATCACATATACCAGCCTATAACAAGGCTGCTACAACAAATCAAAGATGGCGCAGTATTTTTTTTTTTGAGAAAAGAAAAAGAGAAAGGCTGCTACTAATATTTTTCAAAGACGGTGCCAACTATGTTTGCATGCGGTGCAATAATAGTTGAAAAGTAATAATCACGTTGGCTGCACCTGAAAATGGGAGTAGAATGTGTGCTTCTTCTATGCAATTGTTTTATTAAGAAGAAAGAAAGAAAAAAAAAACAAAACTCTAGAAGCATGTCAGCCACTTCTTTAAGCAATTGCATAGCACATGGTTCCTACTACACACATATAAACTTACGCATGACTACATGGTTATTACTCATATAAATTCTTGAGCTCCTTTAATAAACATATACTAGCTTTTATTAGAAGCAATAATAATAATAATAATAATAATAATAATAATAATAATAATAATAACAATAATAATAATAATAATAATAATAATAATAATAATAATAATAATAATAATAATAATAACAACACAACAACACTAAGGTAACATTTAAGAAAGATATTCAATTATCAAATTTAGAGAAATATATATCTAAGGTCACTTAAGAAGATGACAAAACAATTAGGGAAAGATTATCCTGATTTCCTGAATAAAAATTCTTAACATTAACTCAGCACGTATGAAACACGTTACAGAAAATTGGGTCGTTACATTACCACCCCCCTTAAAAGAGATTTCGTCCCCGAAATCACGCACCTGAAAATAAATAAGGTGCTGGCCGACGAATCTCATCTTCACGCTCCCAAGTCAAGTCACGGTCACATCATCCCACGTAACTTTGACTAAAGGAATAGTTTTACCACGAAGTTCTTTCATCCTCCTATCTAAAATCCGTGCAGTAGCAACCGTACTCTAAGTTCTCTTTCAATTGTATTGACTCAGGTTCAAGCACATGTGATGGATCGGGAAAATATTTACGAAGTTGTGAAACATGAAAAACATCATGAAGTCTAGATAGGTTAGGTGGTAAGGCTATATGATAAGCTACTGGGACAATTTTACGAAGAATTTGGAAAGGTCCAATGAATCTAGGGGTTAGCTTTCTAGATTTGATGGCT
Organism: Calophaca sinica; assembly: GCA_037113605.1. Taxonomy (NCBI): domain Eukaryota; kingdom Viridiplantae; phylum Streptophyta; class Magnoliopsida; order Fabales; family Fabaceae; genus Calophaca; species Calophaca sinica. The sequence goes on from CM073733.1 coordinate 22,797,826, forward strand.
CTGCCAATTCCAGTCCTAGGTGTCACTCTCAAGAAAACATGATCTCCTTCCTGGAAATCTAGAGGTCTTCTCTTGTGATTGCTATAACTCCTCTGCCTATCTTGTGCTGCTTTCATCTTCTCTCTGATCTTCCTGACTTGTTCCGTGGTTTGCTGCACTAGTTCTGAACCTAAAACTTGAGTATCTCCTGTCTCAAACCAACACAAAGGAGTTCTACACTTCCTTCCATATAATGCCTCAAATGGCGCCATACCTATACTCGAGTGAAAACTATTGTTATAGGTAAATTCTACTAAAGGCAAGAATTCATCCCAACTTCCTACATGCTCCAACACACAAGCTCTTAACAAATCTTCTAGGGATTGGATTGTTCGTTCTGATTGACCATCCGTTTGAGGATGATAAGCTGAACTCAATCTCAACTTGGTCCCTAAAGCTCGTTGCAATTCATTCCAGAATCTAGATGTAAACCTTGGGTCTCTATCACTGATGATGCTCGAAGGAACACCATGCAACCTCACAATCTCCTTGATATATATCTGAGCCAACCTCTCCAGAGGGTATTTCTCTCCAATCTAATAAAGTGAGCACTTTTGGTCAACCGATCTATAATCACCCATATTGCATCAAACTTCTTGGCGTCCTAGGTAATCCTACGACAAAATCCATTGCTATTCCATCCCACTTCCACACAGAATATCCAATGATTGCAATAATCCCGCCGGCATCTTATGTTCAATCTTTGCCTTCGCACACCAGGCAAGACATGACAAAGTTTGTTATATCTTTCTTCATTCCTGGCCACCAAAACATCTTCTTCAAATCCTGATACATCTTAGTAGTACCCGGATGAAAACTAAGCTTACTCCTATGAGCTTCTTCCAGAATCATTCTTCGAAGTTCCAAGTCGTGAGGAACACAAACTCGATCTCCAAATCTCATCACTCCATCCGTCTTGATATTGAATTCAGAAGTTACGCCATCTGTTATTGAACCCTTAACCTTAACCAACTGCTCATCAAGCCCTTGCTTCTCCTTCAACTCTTGCATAAATTCATTGGTCACAACAATTTGCCCCAAACACATCTTATTATTATATAGTTGCACTCCTAAGTTCAGGTCTCTGAATTGCTCCACTAACTCCAACTCCTTCACCATCAAGGCTGACACATGTAGAGATTTCCTACTTAAAGCATCAGCTACCACATTAGCTTTTCCTGGGTGATATCGCAACTCGAATTCATAATCCTTAATAAACTCCATCCACCTCCGCTATCTCATATTCAGCTCCTTCTGGTCAAACAGGTATTTCAGGCTCTTATGATCACTGAATACCGTGAACTTAGCTCCATAAAGATAATGCCTCCAAATCTTCAATGCAAATACTATTCTTTGCAAGTTCAAGGTCATGGGTAGGGTAGTTCCTTTCGTGAATCCTTAATTGTCTTGACGCATACGCCACTACCTTTCTTTCTTGCATGAGAACACAACCTAATCCTTGGTACGAGGCATCGCAATACACTTCAAATTCTCCTGAGGGATTGGGTAAAACTAACACAGGGGATGTGGTCAACCGCTTCTTCAATTCTTGGAAACTTTCTTCACATTTATCAGACCACACAAACGGGTTCTCCTTTCTTGTCAACTGGGTCATTGGTAAGGCTATCTTCGAAAATCCTTCAATGAATCTCCTATAGTATCTGCGCCAAGCCCAAAAAGCTCCTAATTTCACTTACCGACTTAGGCCTTTCCCACTTGGTCACAGCTTCCACCTTTGAGGGATCTACAGCAATTCCATCCCTGTTGATCACGTGCCCAAGAAATTGCACTTCTTCAAGCCAGAACTCACACTTTGACAGTTTAGCATAAAGCTGCCTGTCCTTTAAAATCTGGAGTACGGTTCTCAGATGCTCCACATGTTCTCCTTCCGTATGCGAATAAATCAGTATGTCGTCAATGAAGACGACTACAAATTTATCTAAGAACGGTCTAAAGATCCGATTCATGTAGTCCATGAACACTGCCGGAGCGTTAGTCACACCAAATGGCATAACCAAATACTCATAATGTCCATATCTAGATCTAAAGGCAGTCTTAGGAATATCTTCTTTCTTGACCCTAATCTGATGATAACCAGATCGAAGGTCAATCTTAGAAAATATCATCGCTCCCTTCAATTGATCCATCAAATCATCAATTCTAGGCAAAGGGTACTTGTTCTTAATCGTTACCCGATTAAGTTGCCTATAATCAATGCACATCCTTGCAGTCCCATCCTTCTTCTTCACAAACAACACCGGCGCTCCCCATGGTGAGACACTAGGTCTAATAAATCCTTTCTTGATTAAATCGTCCAACTGGGATTTCAACTCTGCTAATTCTGCAGGGGACATTCTATAAGGTGCTATGGATATAGGTCCAGTTCCGGGGATAAGGTCTATTGCAAATTCTATTTCTCGTTCTGGGGGTAATCCTGGAACGTCATCTGGAAACACTTCTGGAAATTCTCTCACTACAGGCAAAGAGTCAATGCTAGGAGTCTCCTTAGCTTCCATTGAAAATAACATCATGTATTTCTGAGAGTTACCGCTAGTGGTAAATTGACTTTCATTGGCAGATACCATACAAGGTTGTTCAGGAAAGGTAAGGGTCTTACTGAACAATCTAGTAACACATGGTTAGCATTTAGCCACCCATTCCTAGGATAACATCTAAATCTTGCATAGTTAAACAAACAAGGTCTACTAGGAAATTCCTATTCTCTATGGTGATTGGACAATTAAGGCAAATAGATGTAGTAGTCAAAGGATCACTAGTAGGAGTAGAAACTACCAGTTTACAAGGTAAAGAAGAAACAGGCAATCTTAAATGATCCACACATGCGAGTGAAATGAAAGAATGTGTAGCCCTGCAGTCAAACAATACGGATAAGAGTTTACTGCAGACTAGGCACATACCTTGTATTAGATCACGCGATTGAGAGGACTCAGCTCCCCTCACAGTAAATATTTTCCCTGAAGCCAAAGGTCTGTCTGCACTAGCTCCTCCTCGTCCTGCTCCACCACGACCTGCACCACCACGTCCTGCACCATTTCCGTTTCCTCTTCCTCCACGTCCACCTGCAGCAGGCCTACCTACAACTCTCTGCCCTCCCCAACAGTCTCTAGCCAAGTGCCCCGTCCTACCACACTGATAGCATTGCTTTGACTCTCCCCCACTAGCTGGCACTGTATAATCCTTTATTAGATGCGGACCTCCGCACCTAAAGCATCCCTGAGCTCTTACCATAGCTCCCACACCTACAGTAGTATCAGTGTCGCTTGCCTAGAATAGTGGTCCTGGCCCGCCTCAACAAACCTACCTCCACCATGCCCACTATTTCCTTTCCATGCCCCACCTCTAGCCCCGCTACCTCCACTCCTAATGGGACCACCACTCCTCTGTTGATCTCTCTCTTTGTCCATACTCTCAAGCTCCATACTCTGTTCCACCAAATCTGGAAATCGTGTCAACTTCAACGGTGAAACGGTCCTGCGTATCTCATACTTCACCAGTCCCGAAACCTTTGACACATCCACAGCTCACTAGGATGTAAGCGGTAGAACTCTGAATACTTCAGTAAAGCCTCAAATCGAGTAGCATAGTCACCTACAGTCATATTACCCTGTTTTAAACTCTCGAACTCCTTTTCCTTCTCCTTGCGGTTCAACCTAGGAAAGAACTTCTCTAGGAAACTCTCTTTAAACAACTCCCAATTCACTGCACTTCCCTGCTCCTCCAAAGAACCTCTTCTTACCCTCCACCAAGACTCAAAGATTACCAATCGGTATAAAAGAGGCAAAAGATACCTTTCTCTCCTCACGAGTGTTCATAGCCACAAAGATCTTCTCAATCTCCTGAATCCACTTCTCGGCTCCTTCGGGGTTAAACTCCTCACAAACGTGGAGGATTTGCCTTGAAAAACCGTCATACCATTGTCATCACTTCTCTCTTCCTCCTAGTCCGGGCGACTGCAGAATCGGGCATTCTGTTGTGCTCTTTGAAGCATAGTGATTGCTAAATCCCGACAGATATCAAAGTCTCATCTGAATCATGACCTCCTCCGACTCTCGAGGTCTCTCCATTCCTTGCTTCGTACACTCTCTCACGCGTAGGTCTGCCGCGACGAGCCATGAAGTCCTGGAAAGAAATCATTAGCTCGAGATCCATAAGATATAAAGAATCATAGAAGTATGATATATCTTATGAATTGACAATTGGTCACCTTTACCTAAAACAATAAAGGTAACACGGACATTCTACCCAACTTCTAAAAATAGTCATATTCGATGGGAATACGACTAGACTCAGCCAGAATTAACATCCCAAATGACCTCACAGTCCGGTTAGGGCCGAACTGCTCTGATACCACATATGTAACACCCCGCCGTCCTATTCATGCTTTATTCTAATAATAAGCCTAACTCGCTCAATTAGCGTTAATAATATTTACGGGGAAACAAAAAAAACTGAAGGCATAAATAAAACGACGACGCGTCACGGTGAAGTAACTAGCGTCACGAAAATACATATTTAGGTTTTCTCAAAAGATGGCTTCATCAGTATGGCCTAAGTTATCAGAGTGCAAAAGTAAGCGTAGTGCAAATAGTACAATACAGTCATCCAAAATGTAAACCTGTGAGGCTAAGCTGCGCCTCGACTGAACACACCAAAAACTAAGCAAAACAATAGTACAAAGACTCCTGGCCAAAAGACTGAAGACCACTAGCGAGGTAGATGCCGAGAGTTCCTACTCTGGAATCCAGCTCGCCTGCAACTCAGAACTCTTTGGGGCCTGCCTCGGATTGACAGTATCGCTAGGATATGCTCCATCAACAGCTGCTACATCTTCCTCAACACAATCTAATACAACGGAGATACATATACAGAAAATATACAAACACAGGGAGATAAGAATAACACATCCATCAAAAAAACGGGTAAAGCATAAGTAGAATGAATGCTAGACAGTTCAAACAAATAATCACATATAAATAAATAGAATCTAATTACCCTCTTCCACTTACCCCATGTCTCTCAATGATTTGTGCGTCATGGCATCTTTTCTTTTACTATTGTCATTTGTACTCCCTTTTCCGTTAGGAATACTTAATGGCGAACCCCTTCCGTTAGGTCGGTCCCCCTTCTCGATAGGGACTCCTGCCTCCCTTTCCCGACAGAGCACCGCAGGCGACACTAGCCTAGTCCACGAGGTATGCCCCTTTCCGATAGGAATCCTCCTCCCCTTTCCCGTTAGTGGACGCCCGCTTTCTCCCTTTCCCGATAGAGAACGGAGTGGATCTAACCTGCTATGCGAGATATCCCCATTTCCCGTTAGGGATTCTCTCCACGTCACATTCCCGTCAAGCATGGAGTGGTTACTAATGCAATATCATATGCATGCATCCAACACTTCATAATCATATGCCTCACATCATGTTATGCACACATTCCCAAAAATACCCTTTCTATCATATTAATGCATATTAGCAGAAATACTCAGGCATATAGCATGTTAAAGCAACGTACACACATATTCCACATAATACACAATTAATCACATTACCCTAAGCATGTTGTCATTCATATAGAGCACATATATCACAATTTACAGTCAAACATATTATCAGACAATCATATAAAATATTCCTAAGTTGGTTGAAGGGTCTACCACGTCTATCCTTAGATGTGGCACACCGTAACCCCTATCCTTAGGCGTTCATGACATCAACCTCTAGTAGGGTTTAGGACCCCCTACACATGTCACACAAACATTTCTACTATACGTAACCCAATGAAAATGCATTCTTTCTCCCACTGAATTTTCTCACGCAAGCTCCTACCGGTTCTTGCTCTGTATTTCCTCTGGTTCCTTGTTTTGTGCTGCTTCTACAAGCTTGCTTTTATTTTCTTTAGTCGAATTTGGATGATGGAAAAGGATTAGGGAAGGGTGAAGGAATTTTAATAAATGGAAGGTCTTATTATCTAGACTAAGTATGTGAGGGCAAAATAATAGAAACTTAGGTAGGATATGCTTATTGAGTACAGGAACATGTGTTTCGGTTATGTCTCAATATATAGCAAGGAGATGGACTAACTCAAAGGGAATGAAATACTGACTTTCAATTTATCCCTCCATCCTTGTGTTTAGCGCATAAATAAATAGAAGCAAGTAGGACACTTCCTCCTTTTTTTTTTGTCAAAACATGCAGCCGAAATTTGGAAGCAAATGGGTATTAATTTATTATGTTGCCTATGGAATTCGCATGTCAGATGGAATTTGCATGTTATGTGAATGGCTTTAAGAAAAATAAACCAAGCAAGGCCCACGTGAATTGATATGTCTACAACAAAGAATATACTAAGTAAGCAAAAGGTGTGGCTAGACCCACGTGATATGTTTATATAACTAAAGAATATATTATTCTATATAAAATGTAAGCAAAGGTGTGGCTGAATGTGTTTTTTTTTTTAATTGCCAAGAAGTCCAGCCCTTGGATTGACTATCGCATTATTAGAAGCAAGTGGAAGGTTTATATATATGTTTTTGATTAAAGTAGTGGCCAACACAAGGCTCCACAATTTATTATTGCCACAACTGGACAATTCAATGGAAACATAAAAAAACACGTAACCATCATTTTTCAACAAAGCAAAACGGTGCCCACTTTTACTGTGCCGGCTTTGAAAAAAAAATGAAAACAAAATGGATGTGCAGCGCATAAATGAAGGAAGTAGGTGGCGCATGTGATTGTCATTTTCTACCTTAAACAATTATAAAACTTTAGTGCCGTGCCTAAATGAAAGAAAATCCCTGCTGCCTAATCTTCTTATTCTAGCGCAACTTTTTTTGACTTCCCACCAATCACATATACCAGCCTATAACAAGGCTGCTACAACAAATCAAAGATGGCACAATATTTTTTTTTTTTGAGAAAAGAAAAAGAGAAAGGCTGCTACTAATATTTTTCAAAGACGGTGCCAACTATGTTTGCATGCGGTGCAATAATAGTTGAAAAGTAATAATCACGTTGGCTGCACCTGAAAATGGGAGTAGAATGTGTGCTTCTTCTATGCAATTGTTTTATTAAGAAGAAAGAAAGGAAAAAAAAAACAAAACTCTAGAAGCATGTCAGCCACTTCTTTAAGCAATTGCATAGCACATGGTTCCTACTACACACATATAAACTTACGCATGACTACATGGTTATTACTCATATAAATTCTTGAGCTCCTTTAATAAACATATACTAGCTTTTATTAGAAGCAATAATAATAATAATAATAATAACAATAATAATAATAATAATAATAATAATAATAATAATAATAATAATAATAATAACAACACAACAACACTAAGGTAACATTTAAGAAAGATATTCAATTATCAAATTTAGAGAAATATATATCTAAGGTCACTTAAGAAGATGACAAAACAATTAGGGAAAGATTATCCTGATTTCCTGAATAAAAATTCTTAACATTAACTCAGCACGTATGAAACACGTTACAGAAAATTGGGTCGTTACAAGTGTAGCTGAAGATAGTCCTATCTGGCTATATGCTTTATGTGACAGTTTGGTAAACTTACTAGAGGACTAGTAAGTGTTGTAGTGTGCCGACTAGCTATAGGGTGTTAATGTTTAACTATAGTGTTGTAATAAATATACTAAGTTCCCAAGACTTGGACCAATATGTGTGAAATAATTAAATAAAGTTAGTTGCATGGTTGCTACTATTTGATTATGGTGTATTTGTTTTTTTCACTACCTTTTGAAAATGCTGCAATACTCTGATTGCTATTTTTAAAAGGAGTTTTTAAAAGAAAGAAAAAATAATAATCTCATATTTTTAAAAACCATGCAGGCAGAGTATTTCATATTCAAAAAAAAACATTTGAACTTTCAAGAGTTATAGTTAGTTTAGTAACGCTCCAGGAAGGGGTGTTACATTGAACACTTTCAGGGACTATTTTGGAGTTGTTACTCTTCCAGGGATCAAAGTGATCCCGAGTTATGTTTTCAGGGACCAATGTGACCAATTACTCACGGAGTCAATAAAATTGTTAACGGCAGGGACCAAAGTGACAAACGTAGAACACTTTCAGGGACTATTTTGGAGTTTTCACTCTTTTAGGGACCAAAGTGACAATGAGTTACACTTTCAGGGATCAATGTGAGCAATTACTCTCCGTTAAATTAGTTTTTTGAATTTTGACCCGCTATTAACAAAACGACACAGGAACAGGAAAAAGATAAGTACAAAACATCAAAGTACAGCTCTAGTTGTCTATTCTGAGCAACTAGTTGGGCCTTTTGGGCTCTAGTGGGCTGTCCTTCATGGATGCAGTTGTTTGGGGCCTTTCCCTTATTAGGGCTTTGTTAACCCCACCTCCCTCATTTAATTTTGCCACCTCCCTTCCCCATGAAAAGTCAATTTTACCCCTGCTAATTCACTCACTTCCTCACCTCCCCTCTTCGTCTGACCTCCCTTCCTTCCATCCTTCACCTCCCCCCTTCTCGCGCTGGTTCGCCTCCCCTCCCCTTTTTTGATCAACACCTCACTTCCTCCCCTCCCCCATTTCCTATATGAGCGCTTGTCGTCCCTGACCTCCCTCCCCTCTTTCACGCAGCACCCTTCCCCTCCCTCACCGCCAAGACTTGTCGCGGTCGGAAATAATTCGCCTCCCCTCCCCTCAAACACCATCGTCGTCATCGGAGAAGGTAACCTCGTCGCGCCTAATTTTTTTTCTGTAAACTTGAATTGCACGTCAACAAGTTGACGCATGTGCTAATTTAAAATCTGTAAATTTTTACTTCATGCGTCAACTTGGCGACGCACTAACGTGTCAACTTGTTGACGCATGAAGTAAAAATTCTAGATTTCAAATTAACACATGCGTCATCTTGTTGACGCGTTCGTGCGTCAACTTGTTGATGTTTTCGTGTTCAAAACCTGAAATTTTTACAGATGCTGCTGCATAATTTGCTCTTTGAGACTGATTTATTGCTTGCGTCTGACGACTTTTATACAGATATGGTAAAGACTAACATTCAAGCAGATGGTACTCGCCGAAGACCGACTGCATCAGAGCGCAAGCAGCGCCAGCCCCAAAACCCGCGCAAGATGCGTCGTCTCCCTGCCAAACATGTGCCTCAGCCTAAGGCTGCCACTCACGAGCTTGAGGCTACCCCTGGCTAGATCAGCCCTTCCTCGTCCCCCCACTACGTGCACATATCAGCGGAAGAGAAGCAGGGGGTCAGCCTCTACATCGATGCAGACGCAGTAGTTTATTTTTAGGCTTTTCCTAGTTTTGTATTTAAGACAACTTATTTATTTATACCGTTTTGTATTTAAAACAACTTATGTATTTAATGGATGACAGTTTCATGTATATTATTTATGTCGTTTTTTATATCTCGCATTTAATGTTGTCTGTTTGTGACTGAAATATGGAGTCCATGGTACTCAAACCACACCACAAAATAAAAGTTAAAAAATTCATAACTGACACACCCGAGTCAACTAATCGACGCAAACTTACGTCAACTTGTTGACGCGCCAGTGCGTCAGCATGCTGACGCATGTATTAGTACGCATTATTGCAAAATACACGGGTGTCATCTTATTGTCGTGTAAATTTGTCAACAAAGTGACGTGACATATTAATTTAACTGGGAATAAAATTGTCAGTTAAATAGTGAGGAGAGGTGAAAAAAATTAAAGGGAAAGGCGCGGATAAGGAAGGCACTTATTAATGCATGCTCTACATCTTGGTTCAAAAAAATGAATTTTGAACCCAAAAAAAAAAAAAGTAGTTTTTGAATCTGATGTAACCAGTAAGGGTAAGTTTGTCCAAGTTTATTCACGTGTTCCTAGAAGGTAGAGTCGAGAGTGCAAGTGTACCGTTCAAACTGACATAAACCAAATCCGGAAGAAATCCCAAATAGCACCCCACATCTCTTTTACTTCCCAGATAGTAGATCAATAAATGGACGTTTAGCAAAGGAGTGTTAAATTTCAAACACAGCTGTGGAAGACGACAAGTATTATGGCTTCCCTCTCCACCACTCTCCTCCCTCTAATTCTCTTTTGTCTTGTTCTATCAACTTCTGAGTTAGTAGCAGCAGCAGCAGCTCATAGCCAGCATTGGCCCGGCTTCCTCTACACAAGGAGCAGAGGAAGATGCACTCCTCAGTAAGAAAGAAACACTGTCTTCTGTTGAAATCATGAAGAATTTATTACTATTATTGTTGTTGATCATGAATATGATGTAATGAAACCTTGTCAAATGTTAGGTTTTGGAGCGGGAGGAAAGAGGCGTGGCCGAGGATGGTACCAGAGACAACAACGGTGTCCAATGTTTTCGGTTGGAGAGTTCACAAAAAGTACAGATCGGATCTGACGCTATTGGAAGCGACGGCGAGGAACGACGAGGAGGATAACCCTTTCGGCGGGTTGCTGAAGGAGGGCACCGCCGCACTGCTCAACTCGTATGCGAGGGAGGGTTTCCCTTACAGGCCTTGGCAGGTGAAGACATTGGTAATGCAAGCATTAGTGTCTGAGGCTGCAGCTGCTTCTCAAGCCAAGTACTTCTCGTTGGCAAACCATGGTTGCTCCTAATAATGTATTCATACTCAATACTCACCCCGCTCTTATCTTTGCTGTTGTTTATTATTATTATTATTATTATTATTATTTGGTGCGTTTTTATTTAGTTGTATAGAATGGAAATCACTACTCTGTGATGTGAATTTGGAAAGGTGATTGTTGGTATGAAGGACTGGAAATTAGTAATGCCTTTTGTTGTATTACTTGCCCCACTCACTTTTCAATCAATCCTTAATTTTCTTTTTTCTTATCCACACCCTCCCGTGTTTTTATGTGTTGGTGGAAAGTGTTGATGGGACTGAAATGCTCGGAACATTGTGTTGTTTGTAGATACTACTTACACATTGCTTGTTTGTTGGCAAGAAAAATTGAAGTTGAAAAGTTTTATGCTAAATGCTTTCAATGGTAAATTACTGCATTCTGAATTCGTGCTCTAGTCTCAAGCGTTAAGTGATAGAGTTTCGTCAATTCAGATATCATTCATTGGATTTTGGTTTAATAAAAATTCTATAAGTGACCGTTCTCTACTTTTAGCTAATAATCACCTATGACATGACAATAAGTGGGTTCTTATTGAATGGTAGTGTATACTGACAGTAGGGCTGGACAAATTAACCAGCCCGGCCCGTAACTGAGCGAACCGTGCGGCCCGCGATGGAATTGGGCGGTTTCGGGTGATGGAGCGGGTCAGCGGGTTAAAATAATGGATACGAATGGTTTGATATGGGCGGCCACGGATCCAAAAATAAAGCCCAACAGAATCCGAGCCCGCCCAAAACCCTTAGAGTAAAAAAAAACTCATACAATACGCCGTTGTTTCGCAGATGGTGGAGTTAATACTTAACCCTAATTCATTTCTTCTCAACTTTCCCTCAACTCTTTCCCTAGAAACACTAAGCGCCATTCTCATTCTCACATCTCTCAATCTCTCCTCATGCTCGTCTCTCTCAACCTATCTTGTTCCCCTTCTCTTCTGACAGAGGTTCTCGCATATCTGCTTCTTCCACAAATCCCACGAGTCTCCCACGAATGGATCCTTGCAAATGGATGGTCGTGTCGTGTCAAACAAATGGTCTTCTTCAACCAGATCAGTTCGTTGGTGGTCGCGAGTGGCGGCATCTTCTGTCTGTTCTTTAAGCGCCAGATCTTCAAGTGTCAGATTTGTTCTTTGCGACCAAAAGTGACGGATTTTTTTGTTTTTTTTCCTTCTGTAAAGTTGAATCTGTTCATCACTCCTCTCATATATATTATTCTACGTTGAAATTTATATTGTTAAAAGTTGATTTTTTTGGGTTTCAGTTTGGAAAAGGTTGAATCTTTTTAGGTGTTTGTTCTTGTGTATCAGATTTATTGAAAAGGTTGGACTTTTTTATGATTTCTTTGAAAGTTTGATGCTTTTTGGGTTTGGTTGTGGGATCTATTAAAATATGGAAATATGTTTTTTTCCTCTCTTTGTTCTCGAATTTCACCGGCCCTAACCCACCCGCCGACCCGCACAAATTGTCACCCGCCAAAATCGGTGACTCAAACAGACGGAACTGGTTGGGATATTATCATCCATGGTTTTGGTCGGAATGAGATTTTTGGACCCTAATCTGACCGCGACCGACCGGTGTCCAGTCCTAACCGACAGTGTATAAACTTTTTTTTTTATTCAGACAGTGTATAACCTTTAACTCAGAGAAAATACACACTAGGTAAAACAAATAAATTTAGATGATTTCGATTAATATTATTCTATTTAATATTCCGTTTTTTAAACAATTTAATATTCCATTTTGTTACCCCCAATAATGTGAGATTTCAGAGGAAGTCACAATATGACAGTTGGGCTTGCCCCTCTTGGATTGATTAAACATGGATGAGCATGCCAAGTCGTAATTGCAACATACCGGTGCTACCATGCTTCGCGTCAAGGGCTAGCAGCTACAATAACTTGGACCCGACAAAACTAAACTAAAAATCAATGCTTTGTTTAAAAAACCGAGACGTACCATTGTATGCCAATGGTATGTTGAAACAGCGGATGCACAACATATCACTAAACTATGCAAACTAAATTGTTTGAGTCTCACCGTGGGTGGTTTTGTTCTAAGCTTTTTTGAACATTTTGGTGTGGGTAAATGTCTTTCCAAAAAAATAACGGAGCACAATAAAAAGGGGATGCTTAAAGTAGTTTATTGATTAGTTTGTCTCAAAAGATCTCTTTTTTTAAGGGCAAATGAAAGGTAAAGAACCTCGTTAAAACCTTCTGATGTAAAACTCTTCTTAGGAAAAAAATATCTAGAAGGAAAAAGAGTACTCCTCCCTATATTTATTCAAAAAAGAGAAAAAAAAAGAATACAAACAAACATGGGGGGACTAGGCCAAAAGTTATGAAAACCAATAAGAACAGCAAAGGCGTACAAGAATAAGCCTTTGAAACAACAATTATCTAAAACGAAAATTAGGCAGACCTATCCTATTGCGGAAAAAATTGTCACTAATAGAAGTTGGGATAATATCCCACCAATGAAAGTCGTGGAATAAAAAACCTAAAGAAGCAATCTTATCTGCACAGGTATTACCCTTACGGTAAATATGTGTAACCTTGAAGCACATCGATTTCACCAATTGCAAGCAATTCTCCCAACGATTCCGAAGTTGCCAAGGCACAATCTTAGAGGACTGAAAAGCAAGGACAGTTAATTGTGAGTCACATTCTAGCCAAAAATTATGCCAACCCTTAGCATATGCCATGTCAACAACAATCATAGCACCCGTCAATTCAGCCTGCAATGCATAAGTGATTCCCATATTCATAGAGAAACATCCTAAAGTAGCTGCACTTCTATCTCTAAAAATACCCCCACAAGAGGCATATCCAGGGGCTCCTTTAGCTGCCCCATCAACATTACATTTAATCCAGTAACATGGGGGAGGGACCCACATAACTTCAATGATTTTAGGCGCTTTGGCAGGTTTTGCCTCCACAGAAAAAAAATTTAGTAAAATGAATTCTTGCATAGAATGAGAAACACATCCACTGCTAGTACGACCTGTCAGAGAAACACTAGCAGAGATTAAATTAATAGCTGCCTGATAAGAGATACACTTATTATCAAAACGGAGACTATTCTTGCACTTCCAAATCACCCAAAAGATGTTTGTTACTGCAGCCAGTAACACATCAAGTGCTTGCAAAGACCAATGCCTATTACAAATTGCCAGGATGGAAACAATAGAGCTAGTATCAACAAAAATATCAATTAAAGAACTCAGCCATGTCCAGAACAATTGCGCAAAAGGGCACTTGCAAAAGAGATGGAGAGTTGATTCTGCCGCCTGTTCACATAGACTACACATGGAAACAATAGTACATCCCCTTTTCCAAATGTTCTCATCAGTAGGAAGTCTATTATGAAGAGATCTCCATAAACTAAAAGTTCTTAAATTAACTTGAGAATAACTAAAAGACTTGTTTTATTTCAAACAAGATAAATGGAACAAACTTCAATGGCAACCAAAGACTAAATAATAGCAACCAAACAATCAACAAGGTGCAATGAAAATAACACAAACAAAAGAGAGTAGAGAGTAGAGAAGAAAACACCGCAATTTGGTTACGCAGTTTGGCCCCAAAGAAGATGGCCTACGTCTGCGGGAGAGAGCACCCCTCCGTATCACTATCAATGAGTCTTTTACAATGAGAATACAGTTGTTCTAAACCCTCTTCCAATAGTTCAAGAAGAACAGCCCCAAAGATTCCCACAATCCCAACTCTCACTCCCTCAATGAAAGCTCTCAAGAACAATAGAGAAAGCCTTCAATCCTCCCTCTATGATTTCCTAAGATCCCCAGGTGTTTGAATGTGTTTCCCAGCCCCTAAAACCTCACCAAGGACGCTCAAGAACGGCTGCACACAACCCTAGAAAACTGCTTGCATTCCTGAACGAAAAACAGCGTTCTGGTTTAAAAACAGCAGTGGTGAATCGATTCACACGTACAAATCTTACGCGTTTTGTGATCCTAAGTGAGTGAATCGATTCACACTCCTTCAATTCGATTCACAGAAAGTCCAAAACTTCTCCAAGGCTCCAAGGCACATCATGAATCGATTCCAGAGATCCATGATTCGATTCACACCTGTTGAAAACTCATTTTTATGACTTCCAATGATCTCCAACATGATTTTAAGGCACACCAATCTCCACAATTCTCCACCTTGACTTCAAATCAGTGGTGATGTTCAACATTTAGCCATCAACCACTTACTGCTCTCTCCATTACTGGAATTACGCTTCAGAGAAATTCATCAAGTCCAAGAAATGCTTGAACCTTGACCTAGGTAGTGACTTGGTGAACACATCCGCCGGGTTGTCCTCCGATGCAACCTTCTCAACCACAATTTTCTTAGATTCAACGACGTCTCTAATGAAATGCAAGCGGATGTCGATGTGCTTTGTCCTTTCATGATACACTTGGTGATTTGCCAAGTCGATAGCACTTTGGCTGTCACAATGTACCGTCACACACCCTTGTGTAATTCCTAGCTCCCCAATCATACCTTTCAACCATATGGCCTCCTTCACCCCTTCAACTAGGGCGATATACTCCGCCTGAGTAGTAGATAGCGCCACAACGGACTGTTGATTTGCCTTCCAACTTATTGTCATTCCAAACAATGTAAACACAAAACCAGACAATGATTTCCTTGTATCCACATTTTCCGCATAATCCGCATCTACATAACCCTCCAAAGCATCTTCTCCTTGAGTTGCTCTTGTGTACCTCAAACCACCTTTGAGTGACCCGTTCAAATACCTCAAAACCTACTTCAGAGCTTCCAAGTGTGCTTGGCCCGGATTTGCCATAAACCGACTCACTATGCTAACCGCATATGCTAAGTCCGGTCTACTACAAATCATGTCGTACATGATGCTTCCTACCCCACTAGCATATGGAGTAGTATCCATCTTCCTCACCTCCTCTTCGGACTTAGGAGCTTGTGTCACCGAGAGCTTTGTGTGATGACCCAAAGGAGTGCTAACCGGCTTAGCTTCATGCATCCTAAACCGCTCCACCACTTTCTTCAAGTACCCACGCTGAGATAAGAACAATTCACCCTTATTCCGGTCCCTCACGATATCCATCCCAAGTATCCCTTTGCAGCCCCAAGATCCTTCATCTCAAATTCCGAATTTAGTTTCTCCTTGAGCTTGCTGATCTCCTCTTTGCTAGAACTTGCCATCAAGATATCATCAACATAGAGAAGTAGGTAGAGAAAAACTTCTTCACCCCTCTTCAATATGTAAACACAACTGTCGTACCCACTTCTCACAAATCCCGTCTTCAGAAGAAAATCGTCAAAACGAAGATACCATTGCCTAGAGCTTTGTTTCAACCCATACAAAGATTTCTTCAAAAGACACATCTTAGACTTGTCCTCTACAAAACCTTCCGGTTGTTGCATGTAGATTGTCTCTTCTAGGTCTCCATGTAAGAATGCGGTTTTCACGTCCATTTGTTCCAACTCAAGATCGTATTGATTCACGATTGCCATAAGAATCCTTATGGAACAATGTTTCACCACAGGTGAGAAAATCTCGTTGTAGTCAATTCCCTCAACCTGTGTAAAACCCTTGGCCACAAGTCTTGCTTTATACCTTGGTTCTTCAATTCCCGGAATGCCTTCCTTCTTCTTGAAGATCCACTTGCATCCAACCACCATCTGTTTCTTAGGTAGCTTCACAAGTTTCCAGGTCTGGTTTTTCTCCAATGAATTCATTTCCTCATTCACTGCCTCTAACCACTTCTAACCTTCTTTGCTCTCAACTGCTTCCCTAAATGTCTTTGGTTCTGAGCCTTGCATCTCTTCAGCCGCATTTAGAGCATAACAAATTAAGTCTTCATAGCCGTACCTTTTAGGTGCCACAGTTTTCCTCCTTTCCCTATCTCTTGCCAACTGATAGCCAGGATCCACTGTTGGTTGCCTTCCTCTAGAACCTGATGGTGGAGGACTGTCCTCCCTGTCATCCCTAGTCTCACTAGTGGAAAGCTCCGCCTCAAACTGAGTCTTCTCCACCTCTGTTTCTGTGCTACTATTCTCCAGGTCTTTGCACTTCATCCCCATGCGGGTCTCATCGAAAGTGACATCCCTGCTTATGATAACCTTTGACCCTCCAGATTCTAATTTCCACAACTTGTATCCCTTCACACCTTCCGGATAGCCAATAAAGACACATTTTACAGCTCTAGCTTCAAGCTTGTCTTGTCTGACATGAGCAAATGCCAAAGCCCTGAAAACCTTCAAATTTGAGTATTCTGCTGGTTTCCCACTCCAAACCTCCATAGGTGTCTTGAAGTCTAACGCCGTTGATGGCATCTGTTGATCAAATAAGCTGCTGTACTCACAGCTTCACCCCATAAACTTTTAGGCAGCCCAGCTCCCAAAAGAATACATTTGACCCGCTCCAAAATGGTCATGTTCATGCGTTCCGCTAGGCCATTTTGTTGCGGTGTGCCTGCCACGGTTCTATGCCTCTTAATTCCCTGTTTCCTGCAAAACTCATTAAACTGCTCTGAAACAAACTCTAGGCCATTGTCAGTCCTTAAAACTTTCAGTTTAGTTCCTATTTGATTTCCTATGAGAGTATGTCATTCCTTGAATTTTTCAAATGTGTCACTTTTATTTTTCAAAATGTGAACCCATACTCTCCTAGAGAAATCATCAATCATAGTGAGAAAGTAGGAACCCCCTCCATGAGTTGTCACTCTTGAAGGACCCCAAAGGTCCGAGTAAACATACTCAAAGGGCTTACTAGAATGATGCATGCCACTTCCAAACCTAACCCTATGTTGTTTGCCTAGTATGCAATTATCACAAAATTCTAGCTTATCCAATTTATCACTACTAACAAGCCTTGTTTAGCTAGTTCAACTAAACCCTTTTCACTAACATGCTCTAACCTTAAATGCCATAGTTTAGTTTTATCATGCGGAGTTTGGCTAGCTAATAATGCATGTCCAATAACAGTAGAACCATCTAATATGTATAAACCACACATTTTAGTCCCTTTAGCAATTATTAATGCACCATTCGAAATCTTCATCATGCCATGCTCAATTCTAGTACTATAGCCTAATCCATCAAACATGCTTATAGATAAAAGATTTCGTTTGAGTTCAGGAACATACCTCACATCTTATAAAAGGAATTCGCGGTTGTCATACATCTTAAGACGAATTGAACCCATTGCACCTTACAAGCTCGGTTGTCACCCAGGCGAACGACTCCACCTTCTTTAAGCTTCAAAGTCTCAAAGTATTCCTTCCTAGGACACATGTGATAAGAACATCCCAAGTCCATGACCCAGTTCCTTTCCGTTTCCAAACTCGACGCCGCTAGAGCCCCTACACTCTCATAACCATCCTCCATAGCAATTGCAACCTCCACGGAATTTCCATTGCCCCCTCTCTCGGGACAATCCTTCTTAAAGTGACCGGTCTTGTGACAGTTAAAGCATTTGTACTTTGCCTTATTGTCCCCCTTTGACTTGGATTTCGACCTAGGCTTCTTCCCTTTGTTATGGTTTCCTCTACTCTCACTTCTTGCCCTTGACACACTTAAGCCTTCACCACTATCTTCCACCTTCAAGTCTTGAAGCTTGGTTAGCTCTTTGCTCCTAATTGATTGTTGGACCTCCTCCAAGGTAATAGTGGACTCCTTGCCATAGAGGAGTGCATCCTTAAAGTGTTCAAAGGACCTAGGCAGTGAATTCAATAAGAGCAGAGCCTTATCCTTATCATCGCGCTTCACATCAATGTTCTGTAGGTCATCAATAATCTTGTTGAATTCCGTTTGTTGCTCCACAATAGATTTGGTCTCTACCATCTTGAATGAATAGAGATGTTGTTTCAGACATAGCCTGTGAGCCAATGACTTGGTCATGTACAACGATTCTAACTTGGCCCACATCTCCGCCGCGGTCTTCTCACTTGCAACTTCCCCCAATGCCTTATCACCAAGGCACAAGATAATGGCCCTTTTTGCCTTATCTATCATCTCCTTCTTTTTCGTTTGATACAGGGTGGTCGGCATTCTTGCCTCACCCTTCAGAGCATCCACACACTTCTGTTGAATAAGGATTGCCTCCATCTTCACCTTCCATAGACCGAAGTCATTGTTACCAGAAAATTTCTCGATGTCCCATTTAGTACCCATGGTGCTCACTTGAATGATTTGTTCCTTCCCCACAGACGGCGCCACTTGTTGAGATTCAAACAAGATAAATGGAACAAACTTCAATGGCAACCAAAGACTAAATAATAGCAACCAAACAATCAACAAGGTGCAATGAAAATAACACAAACAAAAGAGAGTAGAGAGTAGAGAAGAAAACACCGCAATTTGGTTACGCAGTTTGGCCCCAAAGAAGATGGCCTACGTCTGCGGGAGAGAGCACCCCTCCGTATCACTATCAATGAGTCTTTTACAATGAGAATACAGTTGTTCTAAACCCTCTTCCAATAGTTCAAAAAGAACAGCCCCAAAGATTCCCACAATCCCAACTCTCACTCCCTCAATGAAAGCTCTCAAGAACAATAGAGAAAGCCTTCAATCCTCCCTCTATGATTCCCTAAGATCCCCAGGTGTTTGAATGTGTTTCCCAGCCCCTAAAACCTCACCAAGGACGCTCAAGAACGGCTGCACACAACCCTAAAAAACTGCTCGCATTCCTGAACGAAAAACAGCGTTCTGGTTTAAAAACAGCAGTGGTGAATCGATTCACCAGTAAGTGTGAATCGATTCACACGTACAATCTTACGCGTTTTGTGATCCTAAGTGAGTGAATCGATTCACACTCCTTCAATTCGATTCACAGAAAGTCCAAAACTTCTCCAAGGCTCCAAGGCACATCATGAATCGATTCCAGAGATCCATGATTCGATTCACACCTGTTGAAAACTCATTTTTATGACTTCCAATGATCTCCAACATGATTTTAAGGCACACCAATCTCTACAAACTTGAGAATAACTAAAAGACTTGTTTTATTATCTAATTAAGCTACTCAAACACTCGAGAATTTGCTTTAGGCCTCAACGAGTATTTAACACGCCATGGTGTCAGAATAATGACAATATTCTGCTGCCCACAGCAGGGTGCTGTGGTGTATAGTTGCAAACTGTATACGCAGAATCTCAGTTCAGATTTATGGAAAAGTAGATTCAGGTGCAGCTACATTGTTTCACACACACGCATTATACTAGTTTTATTAGTATTGTGTTGCTTAATAATTAAGCTAAGAATTTAGCAGCCTTTATGTACTACAGCGTTATGCTCATGATTTGACAAAATATTCAGCGTAAAAACTAGGCAACTCTGCAAAGCAAAACCATCGAATGTGAATACAATAATATGACTGTGCTGAAACACCCACATGGAAAAAGAGGGAATCTAACCCATCTATTTTATAAAGGACCCAAATGGAACTTGAGTCTATCCTACCAATTTAATCACCCATCCTCTTTGAATTGAAGCGTTGCTTTCTCCTTTCTTCTTTCTTCTTCCATGTCCTTCCTAAGTCTAAGGCTTCCACCTGCTAGAAAGTTATGGAGGAGCTTCACTTCTAGACTTGGTAAACTTCACAAGATTCGTAGATCCAAAGCCATGAAAAAACACAGAAAACATCTAAACACCACCACCACTAAACCAGCTACCAATATCAAGGCCCCTAAGTTCCTTGCTACTAGGCGTTTTCGTCGCAAAAGGTTAGCCACTGTTAAAAGTGTCTTCTACGGCTTCCACAAAAAGCCTGCACCTGTGTATGTTGATAAGCTCTTCAAAGAGCCTTCGTGTGAGTTGGTGGATCATTTGAAGCCACAGACATCACGAACTGAAAAAATTGCAAAGATCCCTTTTCAACAAAGGGAAGAAGTAGTAGCAGGAACAAGCAATGACAGAACCAGCACGTCAGATGATATGTGGGAGTCAGTGGCATTAGGGTCACCTCTAATGCAAGGAATAGATGAACGAGCAGAGGAGTTCATCACCAGGTTCAGACGACAGATGAAGGCACAAGAGACCATGTTAGCCAGAAATTTGTAGTACATACATGCTATAAAACTTGCATAAAACGGGATCTCAGTCCAATGTTAATGTTAACAACTAGTTTGTATGGCTATTCCTTCTATCTATTATGTCAATTTTGTCCATCACTTTCCAATCCGTATATGTAGTTTTAAATTTTATCTTTGCAAATGTGTTCATTATTTATAATTTATAAATGATAAATTATTATTTTTCTTTTAAGTCCCAACGGAAAAACATTACATGTTATCGGTATAATTTCATCGTCTTTGGTCACATATCAAAATCTATAATGTCTTTATTATCTATAAATGATTATTTTACTTTTGATTTTCGACGGGAAAATATTACATGTCGGTATAAATGATTACTTTTCTTTTGTATCCCGATAGGAAAACATTTCACATTGTCGGTATAATTTTATCTTCTTTGATCACATATCAAAATCTATAAATGTCTTTATTATTTATAAATGATTATTTTACTTTATATTTATTATTTTCTTTTCTTTTTCTTAATTTTTTTTATTTCTTTATTTTTATATTTCATCTTTATAAATGTCTTTATTAATTATAAATAGTAAATGATTATTTCTCATTTAAATCCTAACGGAAAATTACATGTTTTCGTTACAGTTTCATCTTCTTTGATCACGTATCAAAATTTATAAATGTTTTTATTATTTATAAATAATTATTTTACTTCTCGACGGAAAAACTTTACATGTTAGTGTAAATGATTAGTTTATTTTTTTGGAGAAACATTACATATTGTTGGTATTATTTCATCGTCTTTGAGCGCTTATCAAAATCAAATTTTATAAATGTTTTATTATTTATAAACGATTGATTTTTTTATTTCTTAATGTTTTATTTTTTTATATCTATATTTCTTATTTTCTTTTAGGCTTTTCTTAATGTTTTTATTTCTTGAGTTTTGTGATTTTATTATGTTATTTTATCTTTATAAATGTCTTTGTTATTTATAAACGATAAATAATTATTTTACTTTGAAGTCCCAACAGGGGAACATTATATATTGTCGGTATAATTTCATCGTCATTGATCACGTATCAAAATTTATAAATGTCTTTATTACTTATAAATGATTATTTTACTTTTGATTCTCGATGGGGAAATATTACATGTCGGTACAAATAATTACTTTTTTTTTGCGTCCCGACTTACATGTTGGTATAATATCATCGCCTTTGATCACATATCAAATTTCATAAGTATGTTTTGAATTTTTCTATTTTTTTATATTTATATTTCGTTTTTTTTTGGCTTTTTCTTAATGTTTTTTATTTCTTTAAATGACCAAACTGAAACATAATAAAAACTTAAAGGACCAAAATGAAACATACTAAAAAAATTAAAGGACCAAAATGAAACATGCTAAATGCTTAAACAAGTTGTAAAACTAACCCTGTTGATCAGATATGAAAGAGTAAGATATGCAGACTTGCTGGCCACCAAGGTCATTCACTAACAACTGAAGAAACCAAGCCCATGAGTCCCTATTTTCCCCTTCAACCACAGCCAAAGCTATGGGCAATATTTGATCATTAGGGTCTCTACCCACTGCTGCAAGAATCTGACCCCCATAATAACCCTTCAGAAAACAGATATCAAGTCCAATGATGGGTCTACATTTCAAAAAACTTGTCTACATTCAGCAAGACACATATAAAGTCTCTGGAAAGTTGGTAACAATGGCCTAGGAACATACTCTTCTTCCACATTGTTTTCCACAATCTCAGTAGCTTGAACAGTCAACTTAACAGTGCTATTTGGATTTGATCTAATGACTTCATGACAGTAATCATACAACCTTCTATATTGCTCTTTGAATGATCCATCAACTAGATCAATTGCAGCCCTTTTAGCCTTATATGCTTTCATCCTACTTACTTCAGTATTCCATTTCTCATGAGCCTTGCTAATTTGTAAGTTTAATCTTAGGATTCTCCCTTACAGTGGAAAACAATTTCTTCCCTGGCCAACTTGAACTCATAAACTTTACCCTATACTCTCTATTACATAAGTGTTTGTCAACCAATTTTCTCAGTTGCCATGTATCTTCATGAGGCAGCTTGGCACAAAAAGCAAGCCTTTCATATTCTTTCTTGCACCCAACTCTTACTCTTGTTTTGTCATTCTTGATAAACCTATGATCTCTGCCATTATGAATGGCATAAGTTGTGATAACATCTTTAAATTCTTGACTGGTTCAGAACAGGGAACCCAAGACCCACTTGAAATCATCTATCTTCTTAGGCATTACAAATGAGGGATACTTATCTTTAGTGCCCTCTTCATTACTCGATTGTTCAGAATCATCAGTCTCGAACTCTGTTGTATAGTAATCTTTATTAGAAAGTCCCCTATCTACAGTAAGCTTGTTGTTGCTCCTATTCCCAACATTAAGTGAGTCTAGATCACTTGACTCATGCTCCTCCACATGGGCAGCATTGATGTTATCATCTTGATTGGTTTTTTTAGGCCTCCCTCTCTTTTTACTGGTTGAGAATTTCTTCTTTTTACTAGTTGATGCTTTCTTCTTCTTTGTATGCTTCCTCTTTCTACTTCTCTTTCGTGCCTTAGCAGCCACACCCCCTGATTCTTCATCACCCTTTCCATCACTCTCTTGTTGTACCTCACCAAAACCATCATTCATGTCAACTTCATCATCTGAGTCCCAAATTTAACATTCAGAGCACTATCCTCATTGTCACTCCCATCTTGAGCATCACCGTCAACTTAGGCCTCAAAATCAGTTTGGGCCTCACCAACTAGGGCCTCACTGTCTCATTGTTTGGGCCTCACCCCCTGATTGGGCCTCACCCCCAGTTTGGGCCTCATTATTTTGTGCCTCAGCCCACAATTTGGTTGTCACCAACCACTCCGTCACATAAAGGTACAATGACTTCGGGCTGGGACACTAGGTGAACCAGATACATATGCACCTTCCCATTAGAATTGGCCCAGGAAACCATTTCCATAGCCCCTTTGTTATTTTCCAACAACTTCATCACCCCATTAACCTTATACCAAATGCTAACAACTTCAGGATAGCCCATTTCCTTCACAATGTCAAAAATCTCAAAATAAGACCACCTATCAGCATCACACTTCCAATTTGACACTTCCCCTTGACAGGTGGTCACATTTTGGTCCACAATGATGGAGGTCAATATAAAATTCGTCTATTTCTGTTACAATGAATTTGCAGCAGCCACAAACATTAAAATAACAGCAACAAACATTAAAAAACCCTAAATCCCACTTGGAAATCACAAAATGTGGACCACAACCTTATACCACACATATCAACACATAACAACAGAAACTCCAAAAAAACCAATAAAATACAGAAAAGGCAACAGAAAACTACACATTGAAACCATTAAACCCACATGCATAAAAAAAAGGATTACCAATTACAAATAAATCCCAAATAAAGACAACACACAAAACACATCCACACCACAAATTTCTAGAAACCAATCGCAGAAGAGAACAAACTTACCTCGCAACAAGAAGAACCCTAATTTTCCTTCGCTACAGCTTCTTCGACATCTTCGAAATCGCCTTCTCTGTTTACTTTGAACCCTAATTTCTTATGTATTAACCACGAACACAGAGACCATGGCACGTAATTGTCCACTTGTGCACTGTAGATGGCCATGTAGGCCATTCTTTAACGGATGTAACGGGAACTTTTAGAAATGTCAACAGTGCAACTATTTTAAAATTTAAAGGACCTAAGTGGGAGAAAAAAAACATAAAAGACAAAATCGAAACTTTAAAATTAACTTAAAGGACCGCGGGAGTAATTTTGCCTATATAGATAACATCAAGTTTCCCGTAAATTGCTAAGTCTATGTTTGGTTCCGTGGCCAAACCCCCCTAGAATCACTTATGGACTGGTCAAACCCGGTTTAACCACAAATTAGTCATGTTTGGTTTCTCATCCCAAAATTGAATCCGGCTCCAAAATCAATTCTACCCAAAAGCTAAGATTTGTAGCTTTTGCGGTGGCTTAGAATCAATTCTCAAATTTTACACACCTAAAAGCAATTTTGACCCAAACTATTCAAACATGAATTGACAAAAATAACTTTTATCGTGAATGTTTTCAAATATAAATCGCCTTACGTTCAACTCACTTTTAACTAAAATCAATTTTACAAAATGAATTCTATCAAAATCAATTTTCGTCACTACAGAACTAAACACATGTTAACTAGTTTGTTATCTATCATGAAATAGGTAACAATTCTTAAACTCCATAAAACAAAAATCAAAAAACATAAGCATTGTCATGTGCTGCGCTGTAACTTCTTTGTAAAAACCCCTTTTCGGCACTTAAAAAAAATGCCTCTAAAAGAGATTTATAATTAATATTTGTGTTTGATGCATGATAGACCACTATGACGTCGTATAATCCATGTAGCCGACCCCACCTATTGAGAAAAGGCTTTGTTGTTGTTGTTGTTGTTGTATTTGTGTTTGATGCATATTGAGGGGTAGTGTAAGCACAACTGCATGTTTGATGATCTATAACACCACTAATTTTGAGAAAAGAGAAAAGGAAGGAAAAAAAATGGTTAAAGGGTGATAATATAACTCTCGGAGAACCAATTTTGGAACAACGGTTTCAGATAAATTATTTGCGAGTCAAATTCTCAGACAGCTTTAAAGTTAATTAAAGAGGGAGTTCATCCAACTCATCCTTATGTCACTATTGTTGACTATATCAGAAGCTTCAAGTCTTTCTCATGGAAGCTCTCCTTCATTCACACTCTACAGGAGGGAAATTTCAGTGCGGACTGGTTAACCAAACATAGTACCAGTCTTCATAGTGATCTCTGAGTTCCATTGTTGTCCCACAGTTTTGGCCAGCTTTGTTTTAGCCGGTGCTACGGGGTTATATCTCTTAGGCTGGAGTTTGTCACTTGTTTTTGGTTTTTATTTCCACTGATAAAAAAAACACGTGGAGAATGACAGTACAGAAAAAGGAAAAAGACGTTTTATTTTTTATTCTTGAACGACATTATACATTTATAGATGAAACAAAACATTCTCTAATTTGTTGAATAACATCTTTTAGAACTTTTATATCCAAATCAAATATAAAAATATTTTTGTGCTGTCATGTTATTTTTAAGACAAAATTACACAAAATATCATTTACCTCGATTTAAAGTTTAATTAGTTTTTTATCTCTTTTTTTTTCTAAAATTAGTCCTTAACTAAAATGTTAACACTGATAGACTTTTTGGTCATTTTCCTTGCATCGCATTGTTAACTTTTTAATATTAATGGACTAACTTGACATTTTTTAATATTTAAAGAACTAACTTGACACAAAAAAATCTAACTGTAAATACGTAAAAGACTAACTTGAAAGAAAAATAGATTGAAAAATAGATAAAAGGACAAAAGGATAACTACAATAATTTTACCTATTCTAAACAAATCAAATGTACCAGCTAAAATGAGTCCAATGCCTCTCTTGCTGCGATTCATTCTTTTAATTTCCTAAGATAATTCACAAGCAACATTTTATTTCTTTTTTGGGCTCATGGTTTAAGAACATAACAGATAGAAAACACAGCCAAGACTACCATGATCGTAACTTCAGACGTGTAAGCCTGAATTGAGATCGACCTATTTAGACTGGGAAACCATTTGCCTAGGGGCACTAACGTCACTCAAAAGACATTGTGAATGTAGCAGGGCGACGATGGATATACATGTGACGTTGGAAGTTGATTCATATCATAAAGAACGGACATAATTGAGTCATTAAAACGGCCTAGTGTTCCAAGAGCCAGATAATACAGTAGTAACTAGCCACAAAGCTGTTCAAATATGAGAGTTCCACTCCGCTCCTTTTTCTCACTACTGCTCAAAAGGATCAAGGACAGAACTGATGATCCATTCTGCACCAATCCTGCTGGCGGTGAGAAAACAACAGAAAGGCTTGTGGCTTTGTAACGAAATAAATGCAGGCCTTTCTGCCCTCTCCAAGCTTAGTGCAGAAAATTCTTCATTGGGTCATCATGATGTACTTTCTTCATCCTGTATGCCTCCATGTCCTCCGGAGTAACCTGCCGAACCAAAATGATATAAAAATCTGCAAAAATGGCATGTATAGACAAATTAAATTCTCAACCAGTGACGTGAAAAATCATACCTCATCATCCCATTTAACATTATATTTACGCTTCCTCTCATCTTTCACTTCTCTCTTTCTTTGATCCTCCTGTGAAAAACCAAAACAATCAGCACAACACACGAAACATAAATATATGAATAATTCAATGCTCCAGAAAAGAATAGTTAATGCTAAGAAGTGAAGATTCATAGTGTATAGCTAACCATACCATTTTTGTTTCTAGAAAATACATGCAATATTTAGCTCACCTTGGTAATTAAGGTCAACGAAGTTATTGGCATAAAACAATACTTGGTTGTAATTATAAGAAAAAATTACAAAAAAACACAAAGACTAATGAGACATATTTAATGTTACAAAACTGTCCCTCTTTTCAAATATACCCCTAATAGCATTAATTAGGTGCATAGGAAATATTCACGTCTATTAAATATACAAGTCTATTAAAATAGGGGTATAAAAGGTATTTTAGCAATTAATACATCTAGAAATAAGTCATTTTTTCTTAGAATTAGGACCAAAAAATCCTCCAAAACTTCTCTTATAATTAGGACCGGAGGTAGTAATTATTAATTCCACAGGAGGTAGAATAAGAAAAAAGAATGAAAACAACAAATATCAAGCAATATTAGAGAGAGAAAATACATAGGGTTGATAGATTTATATTACCTTTTTGAGTGCATCAGCCAGCAATTTTTCATCCAGAACTAGGTCATCTGGGACATCAGTTCCCCATGTAGCAAGCCTTTTCTCTTCCGCTGGTGTAGGATCCTCTGTACAGATTCAAGAAGAGAATTGAAGATTAATACCGAGAATACAAGATGTTAAATACGATCAAGCAAAATTAGCAAAACATAGAATAAGAAATTAATAGCAACAATGGGAAGGGAAGGAGGCAGTGGCAGTGCAGAGGTATGATGTCAGCGTACGAACCTGCATCAGCCTCCTTACGGGCAATATTAGCTCTCATAAGATCACTTGCAGCCTCAGCAGCCTCAATACCAGCAGCACCAGTGCAATAGCTATTACGTATTGTCTGCTTGCAACACTTAAAGCCCCATTGGTGATCCTTCCACCATGAGCCCCAAACAGTTGTGTGGTTGTTAATATAAACATCTTCTTCATACTTGCTTCTGGGAACTGCTGCTTCCTGGTAGAAGCATAAGCATTATCATCTTAAAATAAAAAATAAAAAAAAGCAACAATATAAAAGCAGACTACTCTTAAAGTTGAACAAAAACAATAGTAAAACCCTGAGGAAGTTAGCAGATCAAGTATAGAGTCCAGCTATATCACCAAGAAGCATTTTATCTAAGATTGATACGCAAAT
Source organism: Calophaca sinica (assembly GCA_037113605.1). Taxonomy (NCBI): domain Eukaryota; kingdom Viridiplantae; phylum Streptophyta; class Magnoliopsida; order Fabales; family Fabaceae; genus Calophaca; species Calophaca sinica. The sequence goes on from CM073733.1 coordinate 22,826,067, forward strand.
TGAAATTGCTGGACGATAAAGATATAGAATGCATATCTTACCTGTCCCTTAATAATTCTGCCAGCACGATCATACTCAACTTGCCTCTCACTCTGACCCAGCAGAAGTTCTCTTGGAAGTTTGTCCTCATCAGCTGCATTGCCATACTTCTCAATAATAGTTTCCTTCGTTTGAGACTCTAATTTCTCCTTCATGACCTTGAAATTCTTATAGAGCAATTCAGCTTGGGAAGGAGCTGCTTGCATGTGAACATCTTGCCCCTTGTCAAATGCTTCCCAGGCATGGATGTTTAAATCCTTGAATTCCAAAGCTTGACCACTATTTCTATATTGGTTATCACCCTACAGAACGAGAAAAAAAACCAATTTAACCCAAATACGAGATTAACATGTTAAAGAAGTCAAAATTAAACCGTTTTCCTAAAGATTTTGATTTTTGAGACAAATTACCAAATAAAACTTTTCATTTGGATCTGCATCTGGAAGAGGATCTTCACGCATGGACCTGGTCTTGGGATCATAATGTGCAGAATTGACATCAAGATTTAGAAGATATTTTGCAGTATCCTCTCGAATACGTAGGTTCCTGAAGGTAAAGATATTTCAGCTCCAATCCATGTAAGATAAATAGTAGAGAAGTATGGGAATGGGACCAATCAACTTGGCCTTGCATTTTACAATGATAGCAACATAAGGATTACCTCACAGTTCCTGTACTCCCACCGCCTGTTGTTCTCACACGCTTCTCAACCTTCGCAAAGTCCATTTGTTTGCTTTCATCAACCTTGGCCTCATCTACCCTTAGATCATCTTCATCTTCATCCTCATCAATTGCAGCACCCTCATCAGTTTGGTTGCTCTTCTCCAATTTCTTCAACTGTTGTTCCTTCAAGTACTTCTTTCGAGCTTCATCTCTAGCTTCATATCTCTCAATGACTCGAGCATAAGTTGACGCATCATATCCATTCCATCTGTCCCGTTTGCCATCATAGTCAAGCTCAAAGGTTTCTATCTTTTCATCAGGGGAAATGTGCTTGTTTGTCCATTTCGCTCCCACTTTTCGTGGTCTATCCATGCATGACTTGGCATCATGCGTCATAGCTCCACAACTATAACAAGAAGATAAATATTAAAGTACTTACTTAAACTTGTAAGAGAAAACGACAATATATATATATATATATATATATATATATATATATATACAGCAAGGTTGTCAAACTTGATAGTTTGGACTCATGGAACCCTAGCAAACTTGAATTGCCAACTTGCAAGAATTTACATATTTTGAAAATAATATACAAAAATGTCTTAGTAATGAACATAATTGCACAACATATTCCAAAGTCATATTCACATTCCAGCTCTATAACAAAGAGAGGGAAGTAAAAACATGAGTCAATCATTGACCCAACTGTTGTGATATACTTTGTCTGGCAAATATTATTTTGTAGTTCAATAAAACAGAAGAAAATAATATTCAAAAATTAAATTAAGCAGTTAACTATAATAACCTATAAACCTAATATATAGTGCATAGCAGATGCAATTCAACTCAAATATCCAACAATATCATCTGAAGGGTCATTTTGAGGCCAAAAACCATTTGTAAATCCAGGCTTGTAAACTAACTAGAAGAATTGACTTAACTGATTTTGTGAAAGTTTATTTGTATAAGTTTGACAGACAGTTTACATGCAAGGTAACACATTTTTGGGCCCTAGGGCCTAAACCATTAACTCACAAGAGTTAACTCGAGTTTGCCAACTATTGGGACAAGACACCAACACAGGTAGAAACAAAATTAAAGGACAATATAAGACTTGTGTAAACAAATACAAAGTTTCATTTTCCTATTAAGTTGATGGACAAGAACCATTGATTACATTTGGAGGCACAACATACACAATGTATGCCTTGAGGAAAAGTGAGAGACATCACTTACTTCTCACATGCACCTTTCCTATACTTGTCTGCCTGATGAATTTTGGCACCTCTATCGTACCATGATTTGGTGTAATTGGGATCGGATTTCCATTTCCTTTGATGTTTCAAACTCTACAATGCAAAAGAAACAAAAAAAACAGATGAATATGTTGGTTGAATATGTTGGTTTATACAAGTCAAATTCACAATTTCATGCATATCTCAAAAAACTAATAAAGAAAGATAAGAGGAAGGGGGGAGGAAAACTTACAGGTCTCTCAGCGTTAAGATACCAAGGTGCAGAAGACATATACTGGGGAATATGGGGATTGATTTCCTTCCCATCTTCATCCAGCTCAGCAGGTGCAAGCCCGGCTTTACGGGCTTCCTCAAGCTCGATCTGTTTGCGATGATCCTCCCTGGACTTAAATGCCACTGCAATCCACCCCATATAAATTTCAGAAAAAACATTACAAAAACCGGCTAATTAAGGTGTAAGGCAATTCGGGAAGTACATAGTAAGGTGAAAAATACAATTAAAAAGAGGCAAATTAAACAAGGATGCAAACAGTTTTAAATCCATGAACCCTAACCCAATTTCTTTTAGAAAAAAACGAAATTGTATTCTACACGTTCTCCAAATCCTAACTAGTATTGAGTAAAAGCTTTGAACTGAAGTCTATATGCGATTTCATCTGAATAATTATCTGCGTATAAATTAACAAAATAATAGAAACCTCTAAAAAGGGGAAAAAGGAAAAACCTAATTAGATCAAAAAAATGCATTCTTCGATAAACAGGTTGTGCAGCTAAAAAAAGCATGTGCTCGAAAAATAAGAATTGAATGATACAAAGCGGGATTGATAACAGGAACCTTAAGAGAATGAGATTTTCGAAAGAAAAAAAAAAGGATCCAAATTGAATGGGAAAAAGAGGAGTACCTGAAGCGGTAGCCATGTTGTGAAAAAACGCAGAGTCGCAATTGAGATCGTAAACGAAACGAAGAAGGAGAAGGAGGAAACAGATTCACTCTGATTCTGATTTTTAATTTATACGCTTAGCTTATCTTTGCTTATTTCCTCTGCAAATTAAGTTACGATAAAGGCGGTGATGGCTGATGCTTCTTTTCTTTTGTTCTCGGTAAACGACTGCGTTTCACTTCGTGTTACCGCCTCCTGATTAAAGCCCACTGAGATGCTTCACTTAGAATGATTGGGCTTTTTCCAGAGGCCCATATAAATGACTCAAGCCCCTTTTGGGAAATTACTAAATACACCGAGGGTTGCTAGCATACACCGGGGATCACTAAATATATTTTTAGAGGGCATTATTTGTCCGAAAATATACTTTTGGATTCCCAGTGTATGCTAGCAAAATTGGGGAGTGTATTTAATAATTCCGCCTCTTTAATATTACTTTCGGGCAATGACGCAATGTCGGGACTCAGTGGTTTTCTACTTTCGAGTTTGGTTGAAAATATGGTATCAACTCTTTCTTTTACGTTTCATAAATTTGATCCCACACTTTTTTAATTGTACCTTTAGTCCTCCAAAATCGTAAATTTTTTTTACTTTTATTCCCCCATTTTTTTCAAAATCCACGATTTTTGGGATAAAAAATACAAAAATTAATCTACGATTTTGGGAACCAAAAATGCAATTAAGAAAGTATGGGAACTAAATTCGTGAAAAATAAAGGAATGAGACCAAAATGGTGGATTTATGAAAGTATGGAACCAAAAACACAATTAAGCCGATTATTATTATATCACATATTTATTCAAATATATTAGTCTATCAAATTTAAATTGCTTAAAATTTTATTTTTTTTTAAAATAAACTTTTAAACACCAACTAAGTGTTGGTCCAACTGATACTGCAGTTGGGTCCCTTACCCAAGGTCTCGAGTTCGAGCCTTGAGTATGACAAAAAACGCTACTGGGAGGGGTAGCCTTAATACAGCCAAGGCCCCGGGAAGGTTAGTCATCGATTAAGCCGGGGGATACTTCCACCAATGCCATGGTATTAAAAAAAAAAACTTTTAAACACATATTGACGTGCCTTAATTTGTAAATAAGTCTAATGTCCAGTCAAATCTAATGTGGGTTAGATTAAATCAATCATTGACAGTATAGATTTGTACGAGATTTGTCGCAAGAGTTATTTGTCTATAATAATATTGCTCTTTCTTTTACATTTTGAGAAAAATCATATTTTAACGGGACTTTTTATCTTTAGTAATCTTTAGTAATAAAAAAATAAAATGAGAGAAAAAGAGAGGGACAGATAAAAGCGATGGCATTTGAATAAGGTGGGATATTGATGAGACCAGTTAAATCCTAATAACCCTCGTAATAAGTTTTTAAAACTTTTTACACTTACTAAATGGGTTTAATCATAATTAATAGAGTCAGACTCAAGCGGTCATGTTGGAATAAATTGCACATGATTATTAGATTGTGAATTCTTGATATAACCTCTGATCTTGGGCATAAAATTGATGTTATAGAGCATTGGAACAAGCTATGCAAAATTGATGAAGATCTCAAGAGCTAAATCAGATGTCTACTAAATAATAATGGATTGGAAGTTAGAATAGAGATGTTATCTCAAGGTGTTGACCAACGTGCAAAGACGGTCCTATCACTAACATTTTGTATATAAGGCAACACATTTTTCGGGAGCATCTAAAAAATTATTGTCTTAAAGCCTAATAGGCAACATTTATATATTATGTGGGCTTAATAAGAAAAATTTCATATACTTAATACACAACGGTTCAAAAGTGTTCTAAAATAATGAATTAAGAACGTTTTTTTGTTCGGTCTTTCTTTATTTGTTAAGCAACAATGTAGAAAATGTTCTCTTAAATTTATAGAACATTTTGATAAAAATAATTAAAAGAACGGGTAGCTAAACGTTCTCATATTTGTCTATAATAATAATAATAATAATAATTATTAAAAGAACGGCATTTTTCTTTCGGTGAAGTTTTTCGAAGATCATCACTAATCGTCTCTTTTGCTGGAATCGATTTTCATCAAGAGAAATGCTTCGTTTCTCGCTTCCTGAGACTCATCACTCATCGTCTCGTTTGGATTTGTGGTGAATCACATCTTTTCTCGCTTCCTGAGACTCCTCACCACAAAAGCTACAATGTGTAGCTTAACATGACCGTGCGTCGAAGCATAATCTCTTGACCGTGATTTGTTCTTCCGTTCCAAAATTCCACGATAACATAATCTCTTGCTGGAATCACAGATTTCCTGGTTCGTTGTTTTAGTGCGTGTGTGTTTAGCTTCACTTAGGGATTTGATTTTTGCTATTTAATGTTGTGAATGTTTCGGATTTGTTGTTTCAGATTTGATCTCTCTTAAGGATTTAGCAGTTAATTTTCCTGCTAAAGGAAAATCTCCTCTTCTCTGTCTTCTTCCTCATCGACCAGCGGAGCCGAATCTGAAGAACTCCCTCACACGAATAGCTTTCTGCGAATGGATTCAACTCATTGGTGCTAATGCCATTTTAGGTTTGTGAGAAATATAATTATATAAACTAGTTTCATACAGTGAATCTCATTGATCGGTTTCTTTCTAGAAGTTTGATTCAAAAACAGAGGTTCCGGTTGCATGTTCATAATGAGATCAACTACAAACATTTGTTTTTGCATATATACTATACTAAGATCCTGATCATTGAGCATGGATTCTTAAGTTTTATCTGACTTGAGAATCTTTGGGATGGTTCTTTACTGCTATGCTAAGCTACTCATATGTTCCTCTAGCCTCGTTGAGATTCCAGTTCTACAGTATCTTTTAAGGGACATATGATTGATGAAATTTATATTCTGAGATCCAGAAATGTGTTTGGCATAATTGAGCATGTGACTTGACTTCATCATGTATGATTTGAGACTTTATGCTTAGTCTACGTGGAGAGAGATTTCAGGAATTATAGATTTTAGTATTTTGTTTATTTGTTTCTACTAATAACCCTTGGATTTGAAAACTTATTATAACTTAACATGTCTCTTTGTTTGTTGTTCTTTACCGAAGTCTTGTGCATGTAAAATGAAATGTAATTGCCACATTAAAAAGATGAGACATAGTAAAAAATGCCAAGATGCTAAGCTTTTCTTTAATTGCTTTGCATATCAATCAACTGTTGTCAACATTCTTTTTAGAAAAACCATTGAATGTATTGTTATTGTTTATAAGATATAAATAATATTACAAAGTTACTGATCTGGTGGTTGAGTACTTTGTTACTTTGTTTGTTTCAAATTCTGGTTTATGTGATAAGTGGGCATTGGAATCAATATCACCATTCACATCTTATATTTTAATGAAATTAATTTTGTAGTTTTTGTTTTACAGATTTGCCATTTCTTTGTACTAAACTTTCATGATTGAGACTCAATTATTTTGATCGTACAAGTAAGATCCCATTCTTTGTTGAAACAACCACGATATGCAAGCTTTATGCAGAATTTGATATCTTAGTACTTTCTTTTTTCAGAAATTTATATAGAACATTGATAGTAATAGACTATGATATTATACATAATTTAATTTTGATTTGTCTCTTGACATACTTATTTGATTGAACAAGTTGAGTCTTGTCTTACTACCCTGAGCTAAAGGATTTGTGGTATGGCCAACTTAATATTAGACTTTGTACAATAATTTTTTTGATTGTCTTCAGAAGATTTATCACCAATCATCATTTGTTGACTCTTCTTCAACGATCTCATCACCTCATATAGTTGCAGTGTACTCTTCCTCGCTAACATTGACAGCACTAGAGGTTTATAAGGTTTGGGTAGCGAAGCCAACAAAAGTAACTTTTGCTCTTCATCTTTGATATTTTCCCCTGCATTCGTAAGTTTAGATACCAGCTCATTGAATTTATTAATATGATCAAACACATTACCTTCATCTTCCATCTTCAACGAGTACAAGTTCATTTTCATCGTCAATCGATTGGTTAATGTGGTTGACACAAACTTGGATTCCAATAAATCCCACAATTTCCTTGGAGAAGTTTCTTTCAACACGGTCACTTTGATTTGTGGAGCAAGTACCAATCGAATTGTGCTCACTGCCTTTTTTTGTAGTGTACTCCACTCTGAATCTTTCATCTCACTTGGTTTTTCTTTCTCCAAAGCACAATCAAGACCCTGTTAGACCAACTATTCTTGGATTGTGCATTGCCATAAGGAGAAGTCCATCCTTCCATCAAACAAAGGAACATCCAACTTCAACGTAGTCATATCTAAAAAAAACAAATAAGATAAGAACTGACATCTCTTCGAATGAATGACACGGCACACTACACTGCTTCTCTTCCTCCCTTGATCGGAACCTCAGCTCTTGATACCAGTTGTTGGGAAATCAACAAGAGAAAAACTCGACACGAGCAGAAGTACACCCGCACAAGAAGCAAAAAGGAACAAAAGACAACTCACAAATTTAACTTGGCTCGGTACTCCATACCTACATCCACGAACTCACAACAAAATATTTTATTACTCAACTTGCAATTTTTACAAGGAAAAAATTGCAAACCCTCTCACACAATTTTTGCACGAAAAAATTGCAAACCCTCTCAAAGACACACAACTACCCAAGCCCCCAAACACCCAAAAGATTAGAATTGTTATGGTAAAGAAAAACTCAAACTAACTCTTCATATTTATAATAACTCTCTATTTCTTCCTTCTTCACACTACTCAATGTGGGACTTGGATGAGTACCCACTTTGGCACAACAAAATTTTGGTTGAAGTTTTGGATTTTAGGGCATCATTTCTTGCTGTACTGTGTTGTGTTTTTTTAATATATGAATCCATTCCTTGCTTTGTCGAAAAATCAGAACCTGTATCAATATAATTTGATTTCTTCCTTTATTCTCTTTTTCTAATAAGTATTGAAGTTTAGGTTTAAAGGAGTGTGACACTTTCAAATAATTGTCGTTGCATGCAGCTTGTTCGAGGCTAATAGGGTAGTGTCCTGCAGATGCATGCTTTATCTTTTTAGTTTATTGTATGCAAATAAAGAAATATATTGTCTTTCATTAATTTATATGAAATGGTTCCATTATATAAATGTCTTTCATATATAATGACTTTAACATGAGTTAAACATCTATGTTCTATTTCAAGTTATTAATTCTATTTTTTTATTTTAATTTTGTAGCTAAATCATGGTGATGTGGACGAAGACCACTTGGGAGAGTATGAAGATGAAGACATACTTTGATGATTCATTAGATTTTTCTTATTAGAATATTGTTTTGGTGAATATTGATAGAAGGATTATTAATGACTTTTTTTTTTGAAAATATATTGATGACGAAATTATGCATATACTCTGATTAAAAGTATAGTATTAATATATTTTTTTCTCAGTTTAAACAACTTAGAAGTGTTGAATATATTTTGGAAAAAGATATTGTGTCATGTTTCTTGTATCAATGTGATTTGACCACCTATTTTTCATTTTAGATATTTCTCATATCATTTTTATGTGTTGAAGAAATCCAAGTTCCTCTATTTATTACATGGCAACTCTAAATCATTAGCTTTATATTAAAAAATTATATTAGTAAGATAATTAGCTTAATAATATCAAGTAAAAAAAATGTCTATGTATATTAGACAACGGTTATATATATGTACTTTTTGGTAATCATATGCAACGGTTTACTATATTGTCGTGAACCACTACAAGAATTTCCGCTGTTACCGACGACCATTTTCCGTCGGCCATTTTCCGTCGGTAAAGCACAAATTCGTCGGTAAATCAGGATTACCGACGGCCTCGAGGCCGTTGGCTAATGGCTCGTCGGAAGTCTATTACCGACGGCCATTTAAAGCCGTCGATATTACCGACAGCTAAGCCGTTGAAAAATTATACACAGTCGTCGCAAATTTGGTGGAATTTTTCAATTTTTTGTACGAGTTACCGGCGGATTAGCCGTCGGTAAGTTAAAACAAAAAAATAAAAAAGAAATTACTGACGGATAAGCCCACTATATCTTGAAATTAAAACAACAAAAAATCCCACGTTACAGATGGCCAAGTCGTCTGTAAGTTAAAACAAAAAAACAAAAAAATAAAGTTACCCAAGGCTAAGCCCACTGTAATCTTGAAACTAAAACAAACAAAAAATCCCACACTTCATGACTCATGAAGTGTGTGATTTTTTTATGACCTGTAACTTCAAACTTACTTTTCTCCCTCATTCCTCCATGAAACTCAACCAACTCAAAGCCTAAATTGAAGCAATTTTTTTTTGACGTTAAACGGGGCTAAAGGCCCAAAAAAGGATTACACTGAAATAATACGCGGAGTAGAAACTCCTAAAGCATCACTCGCAATCAAGGACTCCACTTGTTGGGGGGGAGAATCAAACACCAAGATACCCGACTGTAAATCGCAACCCAAGTTTGCCAAACCGTCAACAACTTTATTTCCCTCACGATAGATATGGCTAATCCGAACATGCCACTCCAACTGAAGCAGAGCTCGAATCCTTTGAACCAGAGACCCCCCATGAGCACTACCCAAAGAGATGCCATTTAAGCAGTTAACAATGGCCTGAGAGTCAAGATTGAGCTCCACACGATCAAACCCATACGCTTTAGCCAGCTGAAGACCCTCCAACACTCCCCAAAGCTCTGCTATATAAGCATTGGTGTCCCCTAGGAATTTAGCAAAACCACTCAACCACCGCCCATCTGCATCCCGAATAACACCACCACACCCAGCCACCGACAAGGAACTCTTCGCCGCACCATCACAATTGAGGGCCACCCACCCACTCCTAGGCGAAAGCCACCTAACAAAAATAGTTTCATGAACCTTGGGCGCTCCAATCGTATCAATAGCAGCCGCGGCATTCCTGTAATTGTGAACAAAGCGCAACACATGGGCCGAAGGATTATAAGGACGAACAAAATACGGGTCATGCACCCCTCTATTCCTCCAAATCCACAAGCAGTGACAAGCTGTGGCCCAGATGCTCCTCCAATCCGAAAGCCCAACATCATCCCACACCTCCTTAATGTTAAAGCACACCCACTCAGTGAAGTCCATCGCAAAAAAATTTGCACGCTTAGCACTTGGAACTAAATGAATCCATAGCTGAGCGGCAAGCGTGCAATCACGCAAAACATGAAGGATGGTTTCTTCAATATCTCCACAGTGATAGCAATAAGGATCCCCATGCCCCCATTTGCTACAAACAAGGCTGGTGGGTAATCTACCATGCATAATTTGCCAAGCAAAACACTTAACTCTCTCAGGCACCTTAATCCTCCACACAATGCTCCACAAACCATTCCTTTCCAGCTCATGAAACCCACTAACCAAGGCATAAGCACTTGCAATGGAGAACAAACCCATGCGATCCCCAGGCCACACTCGCACATCGGACCCCCACTCCTCACTAGGCACAGGAATGGCATGAATATGGCGCAACAAATCTCCAGGCACAATACCCTGAAGCCGAGACACATCCCAAGCCCCAAGACGGTAATCCACCAAGTCCGCAACACACAGCTCACGCAACTGATGGGGAACGTGATCCACTACCTCTATAAGCCGCAAACCATCACCCAACCAACAATCACTCCAAACATTTATCGAGTTCCCATCACGAACAAACCACCTTTGATGATGCACCATATCATCCCAGACGTTGACTATACCCTTCCAAATAAAAGAATCTGAAGCTTTAGCGACCACTTGGCCCTGCTCCATAGTGTGCCTACCATATTTCCCTTTGAGAACATTACACCACAAGCGATTATCTCCTTCACGAAGGTTCCAACCCATCTTCATAAGACATGCCTTATTCATATGGTGAAGGTTCCGTATAGCCAAACCACCAAGCTCCTTAGGAAGAGTCAACGTATGCCAATTCACAAGATGAAGGCGGCGATGATTCTCCTCCTCACCCCAAATGAAACTACGCTGATGCTTTTGGATTTCTTTGAGACAACTTTTGGGGATCGGAGTAGTCATCATGGAATAAATAGGGATAGCTTGCACTACAGATTTTGCAAGAGTCACTCTCCCTGCAAAAGAGAGGTGTGACGCCTTCCAACCTGACAACTTGCTCTTTACTTTGTCCACTAAATACTGAAAGTCTTGTCTCTTCGGGGCCCTACCAATCAGAGGCACACCCAAATATTTACCCAAACTGAAGGTCTCCTTGAAGCCAGAGGAGCTGATCAAGACGTCCCTGGTGACTCTGTCAACATTTTTAGAAAATAAAATGGAGGTTTTTTCCAAACTAACCATTTGGCCAGACACCTCACAAAACTTATTAAGAGTAGCCATCACACATCGCATTTGGCGCTCCGTAGCTTTTCCAAACAACAGTAAGTCGTCCGCAAACATTAGGTGGGAGACAGCCGGCCCAGATCTACCAGCTCTCAGGGGAATCCAGTCACCCTTATCCACCTCTTCCACAATGAGGTGAGTGAGCTTGTCTATACACAAAACAAAAATATACAGGGACATAGGATCACCTTGCCTGATACCCCGCTCCGGGGAGAAAAACTCGAAACGACTACCATTCCAAAGCACGTCAGTCCGGACACTAGTAATGCAATGCATTATACAATTGATCAAATCAGCTGGGAGCCCCACCTCAACCAAAACCTCTAGGATAAAGGACCAACGGAGCCTATCATAAGCTTTTGCCAGATCAACTTTGACGGCAAAAAACCCAGATCTACCCCTCATTTTATGCATGCTATGAACCAATTCCTGAGCAACCACAATATTCTCATGAATACTTCTAGTAGGCACAAATCCTGTCTGATAAGGAGACACAATATCCGGAATAATAGGCTTCAACCGATTAACAATAACCTTAGTAAGCACCTTGTAACTCACATTACACAAGGAAATGGGTCTAAATTAACTAACGAACTCAGGCTTGTCGAATTTAGGAATAAGACAAATATCCGTATTATTTACCTTCTTGATATCCTACGGATGCTTCCAAAGCTGAGCCACAAACTGACAGAAGGTATGCTCAACCACTTTCCAATTCGACTGATAAAAGCCAGCTGGGTAACCATCCGGACCAGGAGCTTTCCAAGGGTCCATATTGAACAAAGCCTACTTGATTTCCTCCTTACTCACCTCTCTACCAAGGGCTGCGGCCTCGCCATCCCCCAAAGGGGCAAAGGCAAACTTGGTGGCTATCTTCATGTGTGGGGGGTCGGCTTCTTTAAAGAGATTTTTAAAAAAATTATTAACCAGCACTTTTAACCCTTGTTCCTCTTCAATCCAATCTCCATACTCATTACGAAGCATACTGATTGTATTCCTCCTTCTGCGATTAGTAGCTTTGATATGGTAGTACCTAGTGTTACGGTCACCATCCTGAAGCCACTTGGTACGAGACCTTTGGAACCAGTGCAACTCTTCTTGGTACAAAACCTCAGCCAACTCTTTCCGCAGGTTGTCCTCCAGAGTCATAAGAAATTGATTCATGCGGCCCTCTTCGTGCTTCCTTTGGATACCACCTAAGCGAGCAAGAAGCTTTTTCTTTCTACCAGAAACACTACCAAAAGTATCAACTTTCCAGCACTTGAGACAATGTTCCACCTTAGATAGATTTTCAGGTAACCCATTGCTACCATCCCACCAAGAACAAAGAGCATCCTTGAGGGAATTATGAGTTAACCAAGCACTCTCAAACCTGAACAACTTAGCTCCCCTCCTGTTGTAGGCACCATGTAGACAGATAAGCAAAGGATGATGATCTGAAAACTCAATTCTAGGCAGGACTTTGACAATGGCATTGGGAAAGGCTACCCTCCAATGATCATTACAAAGCACACGATCAAGCCTCTCAAAAATTCTCTCATAACCTTGGAGCTTGGGACCTTTCCAAGTGAATTTGGTTCCCACCGAGCCAACATCCAACAGCTTACAGGAATTGATCCGGTCTTGGAACAAAGAACACCTCCGCAAATTAACTGGAGGGCCGCCTTTCTTCTCAGAGGGGCCAAGGATATCATTGAAGTCACCTGCTAACATCCACTGGTCATGCATGGTCTGCGAATAGCGAACTAAATCACTCCAAAGACCACCTCTAACTTCATCATCTGGACTAGCATAAACCGAGGTAAAAAACCACTTCCAACCTTGTTTCATGGTAATCTGGACATGGATAAATTGGAACGTAGTATTGCATTCAACCAACTCGACAATCTGTGATTTCCATGTTGTGATAATACCACCTGAAAACCCATTACCAACAGAACAGTGGAAGCCATCAAACCCCAAAAGCTCAAAAGTCCGTCGAAGAGTAAGAGGATTAACTCTAGTCTCCATAATCACTAACACTTCTGGGTGATAAACATCCAAGAATTGTTTGCAATTGCGATAAAATTCCTTACTAGCTGCACCACGGCAATTCCACACCATAATTTTGTTTAACATTAAAAAACAAAAAATAGAAGGAAAGGATCCAGAAAACACCGTAGAAATTAAGCATGGTTGAGACCAGGAGTCTCCACCACCACCTCCATTTCATCCTCCACGCTGACCCTGCTGGGCTTATCTCGATCTTCATGACCTTTTCCTCCAATCACAAGGGATTTGGCATGGTTAATCTCCGCTACAGAAAAGACTGCTTGCTGAAGGTCAGGCGGTCGAGTATGTTGGACCATAACCTGTCCACTTCGGTCCACAACAACAGCGGCATTGTGAGACCCAGTCTGAGAAGTGCTCGGCCCATTCACGGGATTGGTGTCCCCGTTACAAACTCCTTGTTCACTACCCACAGTAACCATGTTTTCACCATCCGTTTTTACCCTCTCCTCGTCTTTTCTATTGAAAGCATCACTGAGATAATCTCGCATAGAATTCGGGTTCAAGATTTGCATGATTGTGTCACTCAGGTTTCTCGTGAAAGCACCATGGAGATCATTGCGTGTTCCACGTGCGGAATTAATAGCACCAACAGGTTTCCGCGCGCTAGTTGCTGCCTTTTTAGTAGTAGGCAAACTTGATTTCCCAAGACCAATCACAGCCTTTCCCTTTTTGGCAGCCACAGTGAAGGTTTTTCCCTTTTTAGTAGCCACCGCATCAGAAGTATTGGCCACGTGCGTTTCCTTTAACTCTGTCTCCAATTGGCTCTCTAATGCAACGTCATTAGTAGCATGATTCGGCTGTAACTGATTGTCGTAATTGCCTCCTACTGGATTCGTTTCATCCTCAATTAATACGTCATATCTTGAACCCGAAATTTTTGCATGCGCATTAAGAGCTAAGGCGGCACCAACACTAGGGTTTGCTTGCTCTCTTGATCCGCCGTCATGCACCACCACCAACTCCTTATTCCGCCGCGGCCTCCTTTGCTTTTGCACCACCGTCCACAAGCTAGGTTCTTGCTTCTCTAACTCTCCCCCTAATCGGTTTGCACCGTCCTTCACGCCTTCCTGCTCATGTGGTTTCTCCGAACACCCCTCCCTATAATGGCCAAACTTGCCACACGAAAGACACAGGAGGTGAAGTCTTTCATACTCTAGCTTATAGTAACTCTCTTCTACCTCGCAGATAGCCAGAAGCGGCTTCGATAAATCCACCTCAACACAGATCCTAGCAAACTTCCCTCTCTCCTGGTGCACCGTGTTCTTATCCACCTTCACCGTTTTTCCTATACGGTTACCGACAAAGTGGAGGATTTTGGGGTCATAGTACTCAACTGGAATACCTGATATCCTCACCCAAACTGAGGCTTGTTCGATAGCACTACTTGTAGGTTTGAAGTTCGGAGTCCATTCTCTAACAATGAGGTAGTGATCATAGATCAACCAAGGACCCTCCAGTAATGCATGTTGTTGGTCTTCCTTGTTGGAGAACCTGACAAGAAAATAATCATTCCCCAGGTCTATTATATTGATGATGCCGCTTTTAACCCACATTTGTTTCAATCTGGTTTCCAGCACCTTGAAACCAATTTTCCGTCCCAAGAGCTTGACAATGACTCCATTCTTCCATGGCATGTGGATACGCTTCTTTTCCTTCTCTGATAACACAAACTTGGGACACTCATACTTCCCTAGCATCTGTTCAACAACTTGCAAACCTTCAAACTCCTTATCCTCCTCGCCTCCAATCTCCTCCTCAGAGACCTCCTCCTCCTCCAAGTCCTTGTGACCTGCCCCTACCACTGTTGCTTTGTAGCTTTTGGCATACCCGGCCACTATTCCATCATACACCAATGGCACAGTGGACGTTCCCGTATATGCATGGTCTCCTTCTTTCACTTTTTTGGAGCTACGAGCTTTCAAATCGTCCTCCTCCTTGGAGGTTTCCCCCGGTTGGCGTGAAAACCTAGCAGAGGGTTCGCAGACATAATGACTGATCCAGTTACGACTTTTTATATAAAACCATCAAATTGAAGCAATTTATGTCTAGTCTTCAACTTCTCCTATAGGAATGACAAGATCAATTAGCTACTTAGTTTATTTATTAACTAGCAATCTCGCTGCTTCTGAGCTTTGACCATAAAAGGAAAGAAATCTCGTTGCTTCTTCTATTACATGCAAACACAAAAACAAAATGAAGAATAAGAGGATGAACAACAAACCACACAAAAACAAAATGAAGAATAACATTAGATTTAGAGAAGTAGGAGAGGATAGAGTAAGAGAGAAGGAAATAAGTAAAATAACCAATCTAGAAAGTTTAAAAAATAAATAAATTCAGAATTCAAGGTTACCATATAAGTAAAATAACCATCATACATAAGAATACAATTATGAAGTACAAAGTATTCATCAACTCATAGAAGAGAATACCTCTACCTGGTCATGAAGATGCCTCTGGACATCTAGTTGCAGCTGAAGTGCCTCTCTAACTTGCAAGCCACTGCTGAAGTGCAACTCTAACATGAGACAATATTTGTAGTATTTTTAAATTTTAATGAATCCAAACTTTTTAAGGCCTGCTAATAATAACAAATTGGAAACAGTTCTGATACATCAATTCAACTTTCAATGTGAACAACTAAAGTCCAAATGCTTCAAGATAAGGACTCTATATGATAACTTTTAAAGCAGCACCTAAAACTATTACTTTAGTCACATCCTTCTTGATGTATCTTCTCAATAAGGCCTGCAAGCTGGATAGAGTAAAGGATAAGAGTTCATTGAAAACGTGAATAGTCTTATAGTATATTAAATAATTGATCACAATTAAAGACAGTCAGCAAATAGAACCTGGTCATATTTAGAATTCACTACAATGTTTCCACTGGAATAGAAAAAAAAAATTGAATTAAATATTTGGCAATTCTTTTGAATGCTCATCTGCTTATACGTGAAGCCCAACATACAAAGTTATGAGTGATAGAAAGCATCAATCTGGAATGCAATAATTAAACTAAGATACAAAGCTTATTGATATGCACGCTACAATGTATCAAGGTAGGATACTAAAAGCAAATGCAGCTCTACTCATTTAGTTCCTAAAACACCAGCAAACATACTTCAATATTCAGAACCTGCACTTTCAAATAAGATTGTGAAAACAGAACCTGCACTTTGAAACACAGATTGACATCAAAGATTGCTCTTCGAACAAAAAACACAGACTAAAAAACTGAAGGATTCACCTCATAATACCTTACAAAAAAAATCTCATAGGTGCCCACACCCATCCATCAATAGCCAGCGTATCAGTCCCTTAATAAAGTCACCTACATTAAAAAATATGATAAAGAAAGCCTCAAATAAACAAACTAACAAAAGCAAAGTCACCTGCATTGCAAATTTGGCTATAGCTGTAGCTGATTGCAGACCTCCTAGTGATGGAAAAATTATCGATAAAGCAGCAATGGATGGGGCATATCTTTATAGAAATAAATTGAAACAGGTGAAATAAATATTTGCTAATGAGGCAGTGATGTAATATAGTAAGTAAATTTTCAGCAAAATAGAACTAAATGCAAGATTGATATACCTCCAGAATTCCTCCAAACTGGAATACAACTTCCTTAACCGTTTCAAATGGAGTTGGTGTATCAATTATGCCTCCTTTTCTACCGTATTAGAAAGAAAAAAGAACAACAGAAATATAAAAATGAACATATACTCTAATATATACTTCATTCTCTCGATTTAAAAAAGAGGAAAACACACTCTACCATTTCTTCTCAGTAAAATAGAATCTGTGAGGCTGCTATCCACGTATTGTGCATCCTACAAAACAAACATTTAAAATGAAGGAACTCAAAATGACCAAAACCCACCATAAAAATGACATGAAATAACTGAGAAAGGGCAAAATAGCAACCTGTAAAATCAGGGGGGGAAATCGCAACCAGTAAAATCAAAAGAAAAAAAAATCTGAAAAAGGGTAAAATCGGAGAGAAGAAAGATTTCACCAGCGAAGATAGAGAAGAGAGCTGAGAGGGCGTCTCTTTCCAGATTTTGCTTTTTTGCTATATGCTTTGTTAGCTGAAAAGAAGGGCGAAGAATATATATGGTATCCTGCAAATGGAAAGAACAAATAAAATTTGAAGAATGAATAAACAAAAACGCAGGAAAAATATGCAGAGGAGGAGAGATGAGTGGAAGGTAAAGTAATAATTTGGAGATAAACTTTAACTCCAGTTATCTGGAAAAAAATAACATGAGAATAAAACATAAGCCTCCATGGAAATCAACATTTGGAGATAGAAAAACAAAACCCTAGAAGAAGAAAGGGGGAGTGTTGGAAACTCCAAGGATTAACATTCAATTTCATCAAATTCTCAAATTATAACACAACAAACACTCAATTGAACCCTAGCATAAAAACAGTCGCGTAAGTGGAGGAAGGGAACCTGATGTTGAAAGTGATGCAAGCCTGCAAGTGGCGCGCAGAGAGAAGGTGGAGAGAAAGGGCAGCGGCGCGAAGAGAGAAGGGGCAGCGGCTTCGTGGTGGGCGCTCGCGGGTGGTGGCAGCAGCTTCGCCGGTCGTGGCAGCAGCTTCGTGGGCAGTGACAGCGGCATTCGCGGGGGGTGGCAGTCCACAGAGGGTGGCGCAGTCCAGAAAGAATGAAAGGGAAGAAGAAAAAGTAAATGAAAATGAGAGACCGGAAATGTAATAAACCCTAGTGTCAATTTTACCAACGACTTAAGACCTTTACAAAAAAAATACCGCCCAGGAAATTAAATGCATTGCCGCCCAATTTACTGACAGCTAAGCTGTCAGTAATTTAATTGACCAGCCGTCGATAATGACCAACCTACAATGCATAAATTTTAAAAACTAAATTTAAAAACTAAATAAGAAATAAGATAATGCTTTACCAGCCTTCGGTAAAGTCCCAAAAAATTAATTTCGTACTCATCATTTTACCGGTAATTAAAAAATTACCGATGGAGTCGGGGCCGTCGGTAAAATTCTGTCGGTAATGGGCAATATTCTTGTAGTGAACGATAACGGTAAAAAACATTGTCATAGAATAATCTAAAAACTAGAATCTAAAAAAAAATAGAATAATCTAAAAACTGTTATGTATAGTATATTACGGCTACAGTTTTCCTTATTGTTGTCTATACTTATTAAAAACTGTTGTCGAAAGAATAGGGAACGACTTAGACTACCACATTTCAAAAACTGTTGTCGTATGTAAAGAGAACTTTTTTTTTGTTTTAAACCATGGTTTTGCGATGTTCTTGTAGATGAAATATGTTGTAGTGTATCTAGAGTTATAGATCAATACTATAATTCTTTAGAGCACCCACAAGGGCGTCAATTAATATCTGTGTCTTACATTTTAAAGTGGGCCATGTTACTTTATTCAACGCCCAGTCCTGCAATTTCAGCGCAATCATTTCGCAACCGTTGCTTATAACATTAATGCAAGGGAAAATTAAAACAACGTAAACTAAAATTTAGCTACCACATCAGCTTCGGAAATTTCGCAACTGTGTTTCGCAACCCGCGGTAAAGATGCTCTTATGAGTTGCAATTAGTGCCATAATTTTTAAGCTAACATCAATGCCTATAATTCCTATGGTCAGCTCGTAGTCAGTTTGATTTAATTACTTCACGCTTACTCAGTCAGATAATTGTTGTTCATCAAGTTAGTCAATCCATGGCTGCCTTGCATGCCACCCATTATGTTGTTGTCCTCCCAGTTATTCGGTATATCAAAGGAACCTTGTTTTATGGTTGAAGAAAAAAATTGCAAAAGAACAATGTAAAAACAAAATAATTGCATGTTGTAAATGACGCACTTGGTATGTAAAACTAATTCAGGTTGGTTACAATTTTGCTAATTTCTCACCTCCGCAATTAGGGACTCATAGCTCCAATCAAATGATCAATACAAGTCTGGACAATGAAACAAAGACATGATTTGTGTTCCATTGAATGAGCACAATACTAAGTTATTGTTTAAGAGTAATAACAATGTAGATAAGTCGATCACAATTCCAAAAACTCAGTTATTTCCTCAGCTCTTGCATAAACATCGTGCCAAAAGTCCATGTCATTGCACATACTCAATGAACTAGCACTAAGGACTCCTTCTTCAATCCCTAATGGAGAGAATGGAACTTGAAACCGAGAGTCAATACCAATATCCAAAACACCGCTTGTCTCATTTGAATTATCACACGACAACACTTCCGACCAGAAATCCTCATCCAATGCAAGATTATTCTCCGACGAATCAATATCATGATAATTATCATTATTATTTATGGACATGTCATGATTATTAGTAGTAGCATTGCTACTATTACTATGTTTGTGGTTATTGTCACCAGTGGTGAGGGAGGATGCGTCACAAGAAGATTGTGGCATATCATCATCTTTTTGTTCCTGTTTGGCATCTTGGTTGGAGTCCACATCCAATTTGGGTTGTTTTTTATTTCGTTTTGGGCTATTGTTGCCTTGTTGGTTTTGTGGCAGCCTCTTCTTCAAGTGGGTGTGCCACACGTTTTTAATCTCGTTGTCTGTTCGGCCCGGTAACCTTGCCGCAATAGACGACCATCTGCAAGATTATTAAAAGATTAATCAATTAATTACTGCACAAAATTAAGCACGTGAAAATGTTGCAACAAATGAAAGAATCTTTGCGGACAGACAGACGGATCCATCCGGATCTGATTATGATTTTGCTTCCCTTAAAAAATGACATGAATAATAAAAACGCTGTTGGGGCCCTATGAGGAAAAAAAATAAACTATTTATTTTCTTTCTTTTTTTAAGAAAAAAAGAGGTTGCCGAGAAATAATTTAATTAGTTGAACTAATCATTCTTCCATGAGGATTTGTTTATTCTGATACAATCAATCATTCAATCAATAGCTTAACATAATTTTGACATGAATTTTGATTTTTTTATTATTTTAATGTATATTGAGTTTGCACTCATGACTCAACATTGTACTTACCTAATAAGTGTTTCAATTTAATTTGTTATGCATCTGTACTTGTCCATTAGTTTAAGTTTATGAACAAGGGACATGCATCTGTCGTCCTCCATCAGTCCAATGCTACAGAGCAGAAAACAACTTGACTAATGTATTTTTTAACCTTTGTTTTCTGTAAATGGATTTTCTTTCGGTTAACTTATTGGAGTTGCATTTGAGTCTCTCGTTTCAGGTTTTTTTTGGGTTGTGTAATGTATATTTATGGTTGGATCTCCTTCTCCTACAAGTTAGCTTTTAAGAGTGAGACCTAAGCTCATTTAACATAGTATCAGAGCTGGATTTTGCAGACATGTTGTGGGAATTAGACCCAGGCCCACGCTGCGCGTGAGGGTGGATATTGAAGTTACATTTGAGTCCTTCATTGCTAGGTTTTCTGGGCTGTGTAATGTATATATATGGTTGAACCACCTCCTCCTACAAACTAGCTTTTGAGAGTGAGACTCAAGCCCATTTAACAAAGTTAAACTAGTAAATTAAATAAACTATCATTTTTTTTGTGGCGTTCAGGCTCTTTCTTAATTAGGGAAAAAAGCTAGTATTAACACAGTCATGTGGTAAAATAAATATAAGTATTGTGTGAATATTGAGAGCGCACGGTTCGAACCTACAACACTCCACTTTCTCCTTAGTGCTCTGGAAAAAAAACTAATGTATTTTTTTTTTCTGGAATTATAATGTAAAATGCATTGTAATTAGAGAGATATGAGGAAAATTAAAAATGCTACTTTAGCTGGTGAAAATATATAAATGTAATTAGTTTACCTGTTTCCCAACATTTGATGCAAATTGATGATTGCGTCCTCTTCTTCTTTGGTAAAATTACCCCGTTTGATGTCTGGCCTAAGATAATTGTTCCACCGTAGTCTGCAACTCTTTCCACACCTTAACAACCCTGTTGATCAAAGCAAGGAAATAAGAAAGGTTCGGTTTAATTCATAAGAGTGATAGATAGATGGATACTATGTAATAATTGAATTAAAATTGGGTTAATTATTATTATATATATATACTCTTTCACACTTACCAGCTTGTTTGGGCAGAGCACGCCAATTGGAATGGCCATAGGTGTTTATGTGATTGATGAGGATTCGATCTTCTTCTGGAGTCCATGGCCCTTTCTTCAACCCCACTTTTGCACAACATGGAGCCCTCCCCATTTTGTTCTAAATCCAAATTATCTGTTGTTTTTGGATGATCGAAAGCTTGAATTGCAGGCTCTCTCCTTGTTTATTTATATACTAAAATACCAACTTGAAATTAAGGGAAACTGAAGTTGAGATCGGTTGAAACTTCAAATCTCACACGAGCAATAAGTGTTTTAATATATCAGCACAGCACGCTGTTCGGAGTACTACTACTGTGTGTACATAACAGCCCAAAGTTTGGATTACAATAATATTGCTTCCCGCATGGATTGATTATTTTTATTTTTCAAAGTAGTCGCTCTCTTTATATAGACTCGTGTGAGTGTGCGACTCTTTCGCTTAAATACTGTATAATATTGTTTAGTCAAATAAAACGTGGGGATGTGCCTAATATATCTGGTTGTCTACAGCATGACATTTATTTAACGTGTATTCACTTTGGGGCTTCTTGTCGTTGTACGCTTCAACCTGTACTCCCACTTTGTCTGACTGTCTTTTACTAAAATCAGAAATCTATACCGACGTTCACTGTGGTGCTCGATCTTTATATAAGCAACTCACTTAAGTGATTTCATACATATCATCCTAATTTTAATACATACTCAATTTTCACTCTAATAAGAGTTTTTATTAATAAGTTACTTATCTCACAAATATTCTCTGTTTTCAACAATCCAATTATCTCTCCCACAGTACACTCTCAAATGCTGAAAAACTATCATTCAAAGGTTAAGGATATCTCTCTCATGAGTTGCTTCTATAAACAACTCTAAATTTAAACAATCTAAAATCACATGTGACATGCTAAAATAGTATTTTATTATTAAGAAACTCATCCAACAACTCCGGTTGGAGTTGCTTTTAGTATTTTATTATCACATACTAGTGTATTAACCCGTGCGATATACGGGTGAAATTTGAAATGGGGCAAAAAAAAATTTCAAATGAGGCTTACATTTAGGGACAGAGGGAGTAATTATTCCTTAAAAATAAATTAATAAAATAAATTTGTTTAGGCGAAAAATTGAATGAATCTAGTTTTGACATGCGGCATAGTCTTATGTGACAAAACTCTATTTTATATAATATAGTAGACAATAGATTGTGAAAATGAATTACTATTTACTAAAAGCATGATATGGTTATCTAAATTATTCTTTTTAAAAAAATTATTTTGATTTTAATTCTAACGTTTGTGTAAATCTTTTAAAAAATTATATTTCAAAATGATCGAATACATACTTTCAACTAACAAATTTATTTCTCATAAACTAAATTAATTTTATGGATTTTATTAAAAAATCCAAAATATATAAGTTAGATATCGTAATTTAATCATTTTAAAAAAGATGGTTTCTTAATTTGAAATATCAAATAATTCAAATTCTAAAAATGTATTATAATAAATGATAATTGATAATTGATATATCAATTAAAATTTGGCGATTTATTTGAGGAAATAAATTTCTAATTTTATTAATGGTAATTAATTGACATAATACGGTAATTATATAAATATGTATCTAATTAATGAGTGAAATCTATTTAGTAATTAATGAATATTGAAATATACCAATAAATTAAATTAAATATATAAAACAAAAGTTGTATTTTGGCGGGAATTAGAATGACCAGGTTTTGACACGTGGCATTGTCCCACGTAGCAAAACTTCATTTTATATAATATAGTTAATTTATCATTTTTTTAAGTAAACATTTGTTTATGTTGTCTCTATACTAAAAACTTATTCAAAAGAAAAAAGAATGCATGGAAAAAATTATACTCAATTTATTTAAATCTTGTCTTACTTTGGACACAAATATATTGGCGCTAAATTAAGATCAATAAGTAAATATCAAACAAATTATCTGTTTCATTTTTCCTAAACGTGTTTTGTAACATTTTTCTTATATAATTTTTTTTTAAAAAATATGGTGTGATGTCAAAACGAAGCCAAGGTGTGAAGAAGGTCCGTCGTAGCATCGATCTCTTACTTTGTTACTCGCCTTACTAACAAATTTATTCTGCTTAGAAAATCTTTACTTTTGTATTGGAGAACCTTAAACACATTTATCTTGTAACTTATGACAAATTGGATTTAGTTTGAATCTCCGCAACCTATCTTCTAAACTAGTTTACTTATTACGCCGTGTTGTATATATCACATCATGACAAATTGATACTTTCGACATAATTATGTTTTTTCTTCCTTGGATCCAAGAGGGAGAAAATGGAAAACATTGAAGATTAGATAAAGTACCGTGTGAGTTATGATTCATCTAATTTGACAATTCTAATTTGTCACGAATAGGGACGACAAAAAAACATGCACCCATGGATACTCGCACGGATTATTCGTAATGAATAGTAAATAAATATCTATTAAATGGAGATGGGGACCATGGTAAGCACCTCACGGTTGCCCTGTATATTTATTACAATTATTTTTTTATTGAATATATAATATATATTATAATATTTTATATCACTTTGAGATGAAATATTATTTTCTTCTTCATATATTTCATATTTTTTTTAGTGGATGGACCCATAATGATAAAATTTTATAGATATATGTAGTATATTATACAATGTTGCTAACATGATATGTTGCTATATTATGTTGTCTGACTTTCTTAATGTTAAATTATTAAATACCAATGAATATCAATGGATACCCGCTAACCGCGTAAATATTTGTGGGTATTATCGAGGATGGATACGGAGGGAGCACTACTCACGCTGCCCCGCCCCATTTCCTTCCCTCACATAAATTAATACCCACCCGTTCCATATCATGTTTCATTTAAGATTTTTTCATAACAATTAAGAAACCCAGTAAATAGGTTAATAGGTGTAACAATTTTACAAAATTATCTTTATTAACTATTGGGGATCAACCATTATCATCAATGCATAGTGGAGTATAATAATTTGGGGATAAAATTGGAATAAAATAATTAAGGTTACATTGAAAAATAAAACAACAATTATTTTGGAATTTTTTTTTCTAAAACAACATTTAATTCAGAACGGAGTGTGTGTGTGTGTACTAGTGACACTACAAAAAAAGGGTGAGTTGCGGCGATTTTAATATGGCGGTTGGTTAAAACTGCCATTTATTACCGTAAATTAGGGCGGTTGCGGCACCCGCCGTAATCAACAGTCAATTGACATTTGTTGTTGTCCCAAGTAGGTAGCTCGGTTGGTGAGCTAAGGGACGCTGAAGGAGTGTAAGCTGGAGGTCCCGGGGTTCAAACCTGGGGAACTAACATTTCTAACAATTACTAACAACTAACATTTGCCTATCAAAAAAAAATTGACATTTGTTGTTATAAAATAATATGTAATATTTAATTATAATTGAAATACAATTATAAAAGATGTTTTTTGGAATAAATGTTATATAACATAATAATGCATCTTTAAAATTTGTTTTTCTTAAACAAAAATGTTTTATCTTGCAAATCCACCAACTCGTCTGGCATAGGTTGTAAATCAACAGACTATTATCCAATAACAACATTGAAGATACTTATATCAGATCAATAAAACATAAAAAAAAAATGTATTGTTATCAAATTTTATACGAAACACATATGGATAGTGAAGCTTTGTATCTCATGTCAACAACCTGCAACAAATTAGAGCAACTCTTATTGAGCAAAAAATACACATCCCAATTAAAAAAGACGAAGGTGGCAGAACTTCCCTCGTCAGAAAGGCGTATTTTAAGAAAGAAACTAAAAAGATTTACAAAATATAGGCAATCACATATTATGGTATAAACATTTATTTAAATGCTTAAATATTATGAAATATTTTAATACCCAATTACGTTGGACCAATATCTATGACATACTTAGTACACTTGGGACAATAGTACATCCAAGAATCAGGGGTGACTTTCTTAGTGCAACGATTGCATTTCATGTAATACCAATTACCCTCATTAAGGAATTCATTAATAGTTGCCAAAATCACAAGTATAATCCTTGGTTCCAGATTTGTTATAGGCATCCTTCATTGACTGAATTGTAGCCCTTGGTGTAAATGCTAGGAAGTTAACAGCCAAGCTAACCTTAGTAGGATCTTGCAATTTACTTAAACCTTTATTAGGGGTTTCAAACATTTCAGCCATTTTCGTTTTAATATCTTCAGCAGCAGGAATATTTGGGTTAAACACAAGCTTGGTAGCATTGAAGCTATTGCTGATGCTTTTATTCCCTACAACAAACCACCATAATAATAAATAAATGTATGGTTTAGTAACTTGATTGAGATGAGTACATATATTTGAAGTCATAAAAGTGAGTATATTGTTCCAATTCTTAACACTTGATAAGAGGACAACAACTACAACATTTGTAGCTTCGCCACTTGCAATGAAAGTGTTCAACTTGTCAAGTAAATGTTCAAACAAAGTGATTTTAAATCAAAACCTGTGTAATAAATAAACATCAATTATAATCGACATAAGCATGTGATTTGATTTCTGATTCATGTAATTAATTTTTTTTAAAAATAAACGTTCTTTGAAATAATAGATTGTTGTGTCTTTACCCTTGATTATCTAGTTCGATGACTAAACGCTAGGACCTGACACCTTTTTTTATGCACTCCCTTTCCTGACCAACACCGGTTAGAGTTCCAATGAGATTTGAAAAAAATTTGATGACAAATAACAAAAGTTAATATAACACAAATCGTTACTAACGAAAAGATAGTAATAATAAATAGGTTTAAATTATTTAGATTTACTAACCAACCAAGTAGTTGCAATCAAAAGAATCACTGAAAACATCCACTGGGGGTGAATTAGAATATAGTCCGTGGTACTGATTTGTTTGGTTGATTGGAAACTAATGTGTGGTAATCGAAACTGAACTTATATGAGTGCCTTGTTGTCCTGTACTCTCCACCATTGGAAATAACATGTAGCTTGAACAATGTGTAGACCTCACCCTCCACAATCTTTGATTCAAACTTCTACAGGAGTTGTTGGCGGATCACTATAATATAAATCATGAGTTTCAAAAATTCTTGTGAAAAAACTGTAGCATACACCGACCTTGTTGTCCATGAGTACCACTTCACATGCGAGAGACTTAGTATTGTCAGAAGGATCATCAACCTTCCACTTACGTATTACCCTTACCAATATACGCCAGTCACTACACTTTGTAGTAATTTCATTAAAAAAATGACACTTTAGACCCATAGATCAATATTTGGTGAATTGGACAACGATGAACTGGAAATAATATGATTATGGTTATGAATTGCTTTTTGAGGTAGAGTACTTATATATATTTATAGAATGTGAATTACAAAAATATGAGATATCCCGTAATTGAATGTGATATATTGTGAAATAATATATTTATAGAATTATATTATTAATAATAGGCTAAAATAATGTTTTAGTCCCTTATGTTTATTTTAGGTTTTATTTTGGTCCCTTACGTTACAAAAGTTATACCAAAATAGTCCTACCATTAGTAACACCGTCAAAATACTAAGTTGGCAGCTGTATTGGCACGTTGAGGGACCAAATTGAAACAAAACAAAACATAAGGGACCAAATTGGCACTAAATTGGTCCTTCTCTTATGTTTTATTTGGTGCCAATTTGGTCCCTTATGTTTTTTTTTGTTTCAATTTGGTTCCCCAACGTGTCAACTCAGCTGTCAACTCAGCATTTTGACTGTGTTACTAACGGTAGGACCATTTTGGTATAACTTTTGTAACGTAAGGGACCAATTCGGACACAAATAAAATATTAGGGACCAAAATGAAACCTAAAATAAACATAAGGGACTAAAACAGTATTTTAGCCTTAATAATATTATTTATGATATTATGAAATATTGTGAAGGATCATGTGTTATGAAATTATTCAATGACGGGTTATACGTACATTAGATTGAAAAAATTGACCCAATGACGTTTCTTTAAAGTGAAGTTTTATCTTATCAAATGAAATTGAAATCATGTACTTTTTATTATTTTGAATACTGTATCATTAATTGTACGAATTAAAATTTTGGGGTATAAATTTGACCATGTGTTTCTCATTTTAATCATGAGCATCATGATTAGCAGGGTAAAGAATATTTCCTGATATCTTGTACTGAGATTTGCACCAAAACCTTTCATCTTTAGCAATGTAACGATTTTTTATTAGTGATTATCAGTTATATGTATGATTGATTGTAAATTAATTGTGTAATCATTAAAAAAGAATCATTATTCACATTAGAAATAATTAAACAATTTTCTTAAAAAGATTTATTCACAATAAAGGAGTTGACTGATTGTTATGACCCATAATGCAGACAACTATGAGGACATAGGCCCAATGGATATTGAAGAGCCCATAGAAGAGCCCACACTATAGGTGAAATCCAAACATGTCAAGCAGAGACCTAAGTACCTAAATGATTATGAGGTATCAGTTGTAAGGAAAGGAAGGATCTAGAGAGAATCCTTTACGGTTACGCTGAGTCACTATTATGCTGAGTCATTACCTAAGTTTGTTAGAATTTTTCATGAGTCATGTATGAGTCCGTTAGATTCTCTTCTTGACAGGCTATATGTAAGGAATTGAATGAATGAAATAACACACAAAAAATTCTCAGAATTCTTTTCTTTTGTTAGGAGGTTTCTCCCCTCTAAAGGTGTATTTCTTTTCCTGTTTAAGTGATCCTTACATTGGTGCTTTCATCAATATGGCCTCACCTTCCAACAATTCCGAGGAGCTCAACGCCACCATGCAACAAATCCTCCAAAACCTAGCCACCGTAAACAACGAAATGAACTCCCTCCGAACCCGATTCGGCCCTCCGAGGTTCCCCTCCTACACTCACGACTATTCTCCGCCCCACCCATTTTCAACTTCATCCATTAAACTTGACATTCCACGTTTCAATGGCACGGACCCCTGGGTTGGATCTTCAAGATCACCCAGTTCTTTGATTTCCATCAAACATCAGATGAGCAATGCTTGCATCTCGCCTCCTTCTACATGGAAGGCGACGCCTTAACGTGGTTCCAATGGATGCATGCAAATGGGCAACTACTCTCGTGGTCGTTGTTCCTTCACGCGCTCGAACTCCGTTTCGCCCCATCGCAGTACGAAGACCCCAAAGGAGCTCTGTTTAAGCTTTGTCAGATATCCTTAGTCAAAGAGTGCCAATCGCAGTTCGAATCCCTCGCCAATCGCATCGTCATACTGCCTCCTCCTTTCTACTTGAGTTGCTTCATTTCCAGTCTCAAATCTGAGATCCGGCGAGAGGTCCAAGCTTTTCAACCCTTCTTTTTACCCCACGCCATCAGCCTGGCCAAACTCCAAAAAGAAAAACTCAACGATCGTCCCTCCGCATCGCTCCCACGGCGATCGCTCCTTTTACCCACATCTCCACCGTCCCTTCTACTATGCCCACACCTTCCCTGTCTCGCCCCAACGCTAACCCCAACTCAACCCCCAGTTCCAAAACCACCACCCCTATCAAACGCCTCTTGTAACACCCCATTTTGACAGTGCTTTACTTAAATAATAGTAACCCATATTTAAGGCAAACACATATATTTTATTTCTCATTAAAGTGTACAAACATATTATACATACAAATATAGATAAAACCCTACACCCACATGGGGAACATAAGACACACTGGCCGTAACGTGAGTGTCCATCTTTTGTTTCTAAGCAGGCTTCCCATAAAGTCCTCAACTTTCAGTTACAGGTTGATCACTGCCATCTGTTATTTAATAACACAATATAGAAATACACAAGAAAACACAAGGTAAGCTATCCGTTAATCACTATCAGACAAGAAAACAGTGTAGCAGAATACTTGTTAACATGAACATCACAATCATCAACATGATTAATATCATAGATACTGTACTCTGACTCCTGAACACACGATCACAAACTGATACCACAGATAGACACGTACCACTGATCTTTCAGGCTGATTACCGGCCTTGCAAACTCAACTGACACAGAACACCGAGTTTTCGGACTGATCACCGGTCCTACTAACTCAAACCTTGGATCGTTGAATGTCGTGGGCCATTAACGCCCTACTCCCTGGACTGATCACCTGTCTTGGGGCACCGAACAAGATAAGTTGGCTGTCCTGGGAACATATCCTGATACGCTACCATCTCCAATTACCGGTTGTGGCATCTCATACTACCATATCCAATTATCGGAGTAAGGTACCGTCCTGCATGCAAGGACGACATTCCCTATATAGAGAATGACCAAGATTGTCCACCTGTCAGACGTGGAGTCCTGGAGACTCATCTGAATGACCGAGCATATACCCTCGAGGTCACTAATTATCCCCAAACTAATCCGTACCTTTTACTACCACGGATATAGAGGGACTCGTCGGAAAGACTGAGCATATACCCTTAAGGTCTTGGCAGAGTACATACCCTCAATGCCACCGACTATCTCAATACCATTCCATCAATACCTCGGTACACCAACCTCGGGTACACCGACCCGGCTATCACCACTAACAACAGAGTATCGATAGTAATACTTACTATTACTATCAATGGATTCACAAACCTCTAACTAGAGTGCGTCACCCTTGACTCTAGGCCGTTCATCAAACTCACAGATATCATATGCAACCAGTACATAAATATCAAGCATAAAACAGAATATCATAAATCATCATTTATCATATTTAATAACATATTAATTATTCCCTATGTCGCATAAGCGACTGTCTACTAATCTCATAAATTTATCAAATATAACCTATGTTGGTTAATAGGTCTACAGTGACTATCCTTAGCCACTGTATACCGCAACCTCTCTCCTAAGGTGTTGCTACTACCAACCCCTAGTAGGGCTAAGGAACCCTACTCATGCTAATAGTACTACTCTACTACCTATTTTCCCTAGAGATTAAGGTATCTTCCCCTTATCTAGCTTAGAAGATCGCTGCCGCTCGCGTACCGCTGCTACCCATGCCCGTCACACCCTCGAAGCTCCTTCACGCAACCCCCAAAGGCCCTTTGGAAGTTGTTAAAGGAAAAGGAGGGCTTGGGCCCTATTTATAGGCGAAATAGAAAACTAGCCATGTCTCCACCGACATTGATCGCGTCGCGATGGCAGGAGCATGTTCTGGAACACTCATTTTCTCTCTGCCACCACCTTACCTGAACCAAGTGTGTCGCGTCGAGAGGGACCATGTGTAACTCGGTCGCGTCGCGTCCATGTCAGGGCAAGAAGATCTAGTTTCATTCGTTCTAGATGTTTCTAGGGGTTTCTATACCTTTCAGGGTCATTCTTAAGCACATTTTATCCCTAATTAAGGTTTTTAACCTCTGTTTATCACTTAATCACCAACCTAATTATTATTATTTTTTAATTATTCAAAAATCAGGATGTTACACCTCTCACCCACAGAGTTGCAAGCACGCCGTGACAAGGGCCTCTGCTACAACTGCGACGAGCGCTTTCATCCCGGCCACCGATGCAAACGCCTTTTCCACTTACTCATTGTGGAACCTGTTACCCACGATTCTGAGGCAGAACCACTCACCAACCTTTTACTCACCGCATCACCATCTGAGCTAACTGTCGCCCCCCAACCCAGCTCAAATCAGCTTACATGCCTTGATGGGCCACACTATTCCCCAAACCCTACGCATCTCAGGTTTCATTGGCAAGAACCCTATTGCTGTTTTGGTGGATAGTGGTAGCACACACAACTTTATCCAGGATTGGGTCGCCAAGCATTTGGGCCTATCCCTTGACCCGACCCACGAATTTCAGGTGCTTGTAGGCAATGGTGAGGAGCTGACCTTTTCCTCTATGTGTCGTGGCCTTACACTTCAATTGGGCCCTCATCAGTTTTCGATCGATCTCTTTGTACTTCCTCTAAGCGGGGCGGAATTAGTATTAGGCGTACACTGGCTCTAATCCCTTGGGCCCATCATCATGGACTCTAAACAATTAACCATGAAGTTTATTAAAGACAGGCAACTTGTTCACATCAGCGGGGAACCAAGACCTAAACCCTCTGAGGCCTCCCTACATCAACTCAAGCCCCTCATTTCTACTCATGCTTTGGATACCTACTTTCATATCCAGGTTCTAGCTACCACCAACCCTTCATCACCTTCCAGTCCTCCTAAACCTTGCTTTTATCCCCTCCTGGACAAATACACTGAACTGTTCAACCCACCCTCATCCTTACCCCCTCCTAGAACAACCGATCATCACATACCTTTAGTGGAGGGTGCTAACCCTGTCAACGTTCGCCTATACCATTACCCACACTTCTAGAAATAGGAAATTGAGACCCAAATTCAAGCCATGCTCTAGCAAGGCATCATTCAGCCCAGTAGTAGTGCCTTCTCTTCCCCAGTCCTATTAGTTCGTCAAGAAGGATGGTTCATGGCATTTCTGTGTAGATTACCGCGCCTTAAACACCATTACAATCAAGGATCGCTTTTCGATTCTGGCAATTGATGAACTCTTGGATGAGCTCTATGGCACCAAATGGTTTTCCAAGCTGGACCTTCGTTCAGGCTTCCATCAGATCCGCATGAACCCAGGTGATATCCATAAAACTGCTTTTCGCATACACCAAGGTCATTATGAATTCCTCGTGATGCCCTTTGATCTTTGCAATGCACCATCCACATTTCAAGCAACTATGAATGATATTTTTCAGCCTTATCTGCGTAACTTTGTTATTGTATTTTTTGATGACATATTGGTTTATAGTCGCACTTTGGATGATCATTTGGTTCACCTTGAGATTGTTTTTCAGTGCTTACTCACTCATCAGCTCTTCCTCAAACAGTCTAAGTGCACTTTCGGGCAAACATCCATTGCTTACCTAGGCCATATTGTCTCTTACAAAGGCGTGGGGCCTGACCCAGAGAAAATTGCATCTATGGTCAATTGGCCTCCCCTACCTCAGTGAAGCAACTTTGGGGCTTTTTGGGCCTAACAGGGTTCTACCGAAAATTTGTTCATCACTATGCTTCCATTGCTTACCCCCTCACTGAGTTGTTGCGCAAAGATTCCTTCAAATGGACAGAGGCTGCTCAACTAGCCTTTGAAAACTTGAAACAAGCTATGATAGAGGCTCCTTTTCTCGCCTTGCCCAACTTTGTTGAGGATTTTGTTCTTGAAACAAATGCATCCGGCCTTGGCATGGGCGCGGTTCTTTCTCAGCAAGGTCACCCCATTTGCTATTTTAGCAAAAAGTTCTGCCCCAAGCTGCTGAATGCCTCCACATATGTTAGGGAACTATGTGCCATTACCACGACTGTGAAGAAGTGGCAGACCTATTTACTCGGTCGCAAGTTTACCATTCATACTGACCAACGCAGCCTTCATGAGCTCATGACTCAGGTGGTCCAAACTCCTGAACAACAGTTTTATTTGGCAAAACTTTTGGGCTACTCGTATGAGATTCTCTATAAGCCCGGTGCTCAAAACCATGTGGCTGATGCACTCTCTCGTATCCAAGATTCGGAGCCCCAACTACTTACCATCACTGTGCCACACTTGGAGTTCTTGCAACAATTTCAGGCTACTCCCGCGGCAGACCCACAGTTTCAAGAGCTCTTTCTCAAAGTTAAAGAGGACCCCAACTCTTTTCCACACTTTGAGATTCATCGCAGGTTGTTATTCTTCAAAGGCAAGCTCTATATACCTGCATCTTCTCCTTTCATGGTTGTTTTGCTTGATGAATTCCATTCCACGCCCTTGGGAGGCCACAATGGGATTCATAAAACTTATGGGCGCCTCAAAGACAATGTGTTTTGGAATGGCATGAAAAAGGATGTTACTGACTTTGTGAATTCTTGTCTAGTTTGTCAACAAACCAAGGTTCCTGCTCACCTTCCTTATGAACTCCTACACACATTGCCAATCCCTGAAGCTGTATGGGAGGACATATCCTTAGATTTAATTATTGGGCTCCCTTCTTTTCAAAGTCACACGATCATTTTAGTTGTGATTGATCGTTTTTCCAAAGCGGCACATTTTGGCATGCTTCCCACGGGTTTTACAGCATTGCACAAATGATTTGCAAGCTTCACGGTATACCCAGAAGCATTGTATCGGATCGGGATCCCATATTTATCAGTCACTTTTGGCAAGAGCTGTTTCGGTTGAGTGGTACTAAGTTGCGTATGTCCACTGCTTATCACCCTCAAAGTGATGGGCAAACCGAGGTCCTCAACAGAGTCCTTCAGCAATACCTGTGTTGCTTTGTACACAACCAGCCACACAAATGGGGCAAATTTCTGCATTGGGCTGAATGTCACTACAACACCTCTATTCATACCTCTACCGGCCTTTCCCCGTTTCAAGTAGTTTATGGGAAGCCACCCCCTTCCATTCAGTAATACATTCCTGGGTCTAGCCACCTAGAGGCCATTGATTCTGAGCTCACTATGCGAGAAGCTATCCTACAACATCTGTGCAAGAAGCTTTTGAAGGCACAGGAAACCATGAAAGCTTATGCAGATCAGCGGGGCAGTCCTCATCCCTTCCAGGTGGGTGATCGTGTCTCTGTTCGTCTAAGACCATATAGACAAACTTCAATGGCTGGCCATCGCAATCAAAAGCTCTCTAAGCGATACTATGGTCCATTTAAGATATTGAGATCTTTTGCTGATGTTGCCTTTGAACTTGAATTGCCTCCTTCCAGCAAAATACATCTTGTCTTCCATGCTTCTCAGCTGAAACCTTGCCATAAGGCCACTCCTGCTCCACTGGACCTGCCCCCTTTATCAGCTGATAACCTTCCCCGAATACAACCCCTAGCTATAATGGACCGGCAGCACGAGAGTGCTTCGGCTACGTCCAAAGTTCTAATTCAATTGGCGGTACTTTACCCAGAAGATGCCACTTGGGAAGCTCTTCTAGACATCCTAGCTGCTTATCCTGATTTACACCTTGAGGACAAGGTGTTTGTGGAAGGAGGGAGGGATGTTATGACCGAAAATGCAGACAACTATGAGGACATAGGCCCAATCGATATTGAAAAGCCCATAGAAGAGCCCACACCACAAGTGAAATCCAAACGTGTCAAGCAGAGACCTAAGTACCTAAATGATTATGAGGTATCAGTTGTAAGGAAAGGAAGGATCTGGAGAGAATCCTTTACGGTTATGCTGAGTCACTATTATGATGAGTCATTACCTAAGTTTGTTAGAATTTGTCATGAGTCATGTATGAGTCCGTTAGATTCTCTTCCTGACAGGCTATATGTAAGGAATTGAATGAATGAAATAACACACAGAAAATTCTCATAATTCTTTTCTTTTGTTAGGAGGTTTCTCCCCTCTAAAGGAGTATTTCTTTTCCTGTTTAAGCGATCCTTACACTGATCACGTTTGAGAATTGTATAATTGACACAGATATTGTGTATATTAAATTGTGTATAAATTGATTGATTGTGTTTCAGATCATTGATCCGTTTTAAATCATTGATTGTGTTTCATTGCAGAGAATAAAATGTTCACAATTAAAACGTTTCCTTAAATAAAATCATGCACATCTAAGGAATTGACACATCATGTTTTAAAAATCTATATTTTTAACCGTTTGACAATAAAATCATTCACAGTACATGTGTATGTTATATCTTTTAATTAAATCCGTGAGCCCATGGTATGGCTTTGTGAATAATTAAATGTATTCTTTAAAAAGAATAATTATGATTAAATGTGTTGACCGGTCATAAGTTTGTTGATTGTAGCAATTATTATTTAGATGTGGTTCCTAACATGTGGACCGACTACCTTAATTGGATTTATGAACCTATGTATGATTGACACTTGTCGATTTTGATTTGAAAAAGCCTTAAATGTATTATACTCCTTCCATTCCATTATAAGTGTCACATTTAAAAAAATTTAGTCCCAAAATTAGTGTCATGTTAGGTTTTCAATGTAATATTAATTATTTTTTCAGTTTTACCCTCAAATTAATAATTACTATATCACTCTCAAGTCATTATACTCTACTATGTATTTATGACAATTATTAATACTCAATGGTTGAAAAACATAATTTTATAAAATTGTTATACTTTTTATTTATTTAATTTTTTTTAATATGTGTGAAATTTTCTAATGTGATAATCTTGATGCGACAGAGGGAGTAGTACGACCGAAAGAAAAATCATTCAATCGGTTTAAAAGAGAGTCAAAAAAAGACGCTTGTAAAAAAAAATTATAAATAAAGAAAGAAAGACGCTGGTCCTAATTGTGGTTGTGGAGATAAAGTCGGTAGCCCTTTATTCTATTCAATTACTTCCTTTAAATTAAATAAATAAATAAAAGAATTGGTGGCATACTATTCTTTTGTGGTAATTTTGCGGGAGTGTGGGAAGTAACAAGAGTAGTCAACGATATAAGATTTTAGGCATCCAATGTTGACGAGCCCTTCAATCAATTATTCTCTCGTGTCAAAATTTTGGTTGTTTAAAGTTTTGGCACATAAACTAAGGGTATATGGTTATTTAAGGTTTTGGCATACATATTAATGGTCTGTTTGGTTCAAACGAGAGAAATAAAGAGAAAAGATTTTAGTGGAAGGAAGGAGAAGAAAAGAAAGAGATTTAATTTGATTTTGTATTTGATTAAGAGGGGAGGGGAGAAGAGAGAGAAGCCTTTGTTTGTTTAGTTTAGAAGGAGAGGCGAGGAATTTTAATGGAGGGGAGAGATTAATTTAATTGTATATCATTATATCATTTTATATTGTATTATATATAAAAATATTTAAGTAATTTTATTTTAAATGATTTAATCTCCCCTCCCTTGCCCTCCTCTCCAAAAATCCTCAATATTGGAAGGGAGCTAAAATTGATTTACGAGGGATTTTGCTCCCCTCCCTTCCCCTCCTCTCTCCTCCAAAAAAAATTGAACCAAACATACAAAATTTAAAATAATCAATTCCCTCCCCTCCCCACCATTTCTCTCCAACCAAACACTACCTAAGAAATACTCCATTTGTCCCAATATATATGTCACATTTAAAAAAACAACTTGTCCCAAAATATATGTCATTTCCTATTTTCAATATAATATTAAATGCTTTCTACCAATTGTACCCTGAAATACTTTACTTTACATTTATGACAATAGTTAATACAACAATAGTTAATAAAGTTAATTTGGTAAAATTATCAATCTTTTTCTTTTATTTATTATTTTTTCTTAAACTGTGTGATTTAGTCAAATATGACATATATTTTGGGACAGAGGGAGTAATTAATTTAGACAAAATTTGACTAAAATACCCTTAA
Source organism: Calophaca sinica (assembly GCA_037113605.1). NCBI lineage: Eukaryota > Viridiplantae > Streptophyta > Magnoliopsida > Fabales > Fabaceae > Calophaca > Calophaca sinica. Next base: position 22,862,907 of record CM073733.1, read on the forward strand.
TAAATATATCACTTTTCAATATAAAATCTATTGGGAATTACTACTCCACTAAAGCTACCTAGTAAAAATAAACAATGATTAATGTATTCTATTAATTTAAGGGTATAATAGGAAAAGAACGCTTAATTATGCTTTGGATTTCTAAAACAACCAAAATTTTGGGATAAAAATAAAAAAACAAAAACACCCAAAGTTTTGGGACGCAAGGAGTAATAATAATTAAAAAATGGAAACCTATAGCTTGATTCAATTCCGTAATGTACTTTTTTTTTTACTCCATACATCCTAATATATATGTCACATTTACCAAAAAAAATTATCCCAAAATATATATAATTTTTTGTTTTCAATATAATATTAAATGTTTTCTACCAATTTTACCGAAATATTAAATGTTTTCTGTCAATGTCACGTAATATTAAATGCTTTCTACTAAGGTTAATTTGGTAAAATTGTTGTTCTCTTTCTTTTATTTTTTTTATTTTTAAACTGTGTGATTTAACTAAATATGACATATATAATGGGATAAAGAGACTACTAGTTTGAACTGAATCTTCCCTCCCCATTTCTTAAATTTTCAGTCCGTTAATTCTTGTATCTAACAAGTGTGAATATCTAGTTAATTAGACCAAACCGGACCTATGAAAATTAATCCAATAAAATCATCTGAAAGTGGCAGAGGTCCTTCTGTAAATTCATTGAGATCCGTTTCAAAATATAAGCAAAAAAGTATATATGTATGCTCACATGTATTTTTTTGCTTATATTTTGGGACGGAGGGAGTAATTTCTAATTACTAGCAGGAGTTATGTCTTTTTCTCCCAATCGAAAGGAAATCACCAATTAGGTTTTTAGTAAATATGAAATGGGTTCGCTATGTGGAAATGTGTCGTATTTTGATGAATGCCATGGATGTGATAATTCCAACTGCATATAGTACTTTGTTAGTTCCCTCAAAAAAATAAAATAAAATTACTATGTAGCATGATTTACTTTTTTGACGTATAATAATATGTAGCATGATTAACAAAACAAAATCCTAAAGGATATATTTTTAATGTTGGACCAACATATTATGTTCATTGTAACTGTATGGATTATTTGGAATTAGAAGAATGTTACGGACACTCTCTCTGATACTCTCTCTTAAACACTCTCTTAATAATTGGGACACGTCACACTTTTTTCCCAAAATCAACCGTTGGATTGAAAGTTACTATCATATAGATCATATCTGTAAATTTTAACATTAATCTATGATCATTTGCTATGTCATCAAGATGCGTCAAGATTAACGTTATTTGTAATTACACCGTTGACGTTAATCTTGATGCATCTTGATGACATAGCAAATGATCATAGATTAATGTTAAAATTTACAGATATGATCTATATGATAGTAACTTTCAATCCAATGGTTGATTTTGAAAAAGAAAAGTGTGACGTGGCCCAATCATTAAGAGAGTGTTTAAAAAAGAGTGTCAGAGAGATTGTCTATAGCATTCTTCTTGGAATTAAGTTGTAAAGATCATATTTATAAATTTCTTAATTTTATCGTACCGTTTAATTGAGATACATTAAAAACCTAGCTGCCACTTTCATTAATATGGTTTTTAAAAATCCTGTGATATAGTTGGTTTTACATTATAAAAATCTTCATATATAGACTGAACATTTAACATAAATTAATACCTGTATTTTTTTTAACAAAGATTAATGCCATGTAGTAAGGAAATATTCTTAAAATTAATACCTGTATATTAAGAATATTTCCTTACTACATTTCTTATCCAAAATTATTTGAAAATTAAAATGTTAATCACATAAAAAGGAAAATGAATGAGAAGATTTTAAACAAGGAAAAAGGTGGATAATGGCCCATTGTTTCCTTTTGGCATGATGTATGATTAGACTGGTAACACCCCGCCTAATTTAATTATTTAGTTTATTAATTTAAGTATTTATATGTTTTAAATTGAAGGTTGAGTAATTAAATTGGGTGTTACTAAATTAATTAGGGGTGTGCAATTAGAAATGGCATTACTAGAATTTTGGTAAAAAGGAAGGATAAGAGAGTATTTTACCCTAACTCATTTAGGGACTAAATTGTCCAAAGTGGACACACTTTTTCCCTCTTCCCCTTCTTCCCTCTCTCTCACTCTCCAACTCTCTTTCTCTCACTCCCTCCCTCGATTTTTCTGCTTTAGCTGAGAGAAAAAGAGAAAGAAGAAGGAAAAGATGAGAAGAAGAGGAAGAAGAAGGGGTTAGGGTTTTAGGGAAAAAGAGAGGAAAGTGGTGTGATTCTTCATGATCTTGCCTCAAGAAGAAGATTTGAGCTGAGTTTTTGGCATTTGGTGAGATAACTCAAGTTGCCCTAGGTTGAGATAGAGGGACCACGAGTTGGAGAAGAAGAAGGAGAGAAGAGAATCCAAGCTTCATCAATTTTAGTTCAAGATTTCAAATATTGGAGGTGAGTTCTTCTCACTTAGTGGTTGGGCAACCATAAGACCCACCTTTAGGGTTTCTTCTCTTTCCCCATTTTGTGTGTGAGTTCTTGATTCTAAGCATGATTTGTAAGAAGCATGATTGGTTGAGAAGCATGAAAATGGTTTTGGATATATTGTTATGTTCAAAATTTGATGTATTTGATGACATGAGAAATACGTGATTGGTTGTGATTCTTATGCTATATGCTTTGACTCTCCCATTATGCATGTTTGATCCTTGTTTTTGAGTTATAAATTGTTCTGGATTTGGCTTGGATTGAGTGGAATTGGAGTTTGGATTTGAGTTGTGCATAAAAATCTGCATTTCTGCAAAATTATGCAAAACGCGTGCGAAGCCCGCCCAAGCCCGCCCCAAGCGCACGGTCACCGAGAGGAAAATGGGCAGAAGCGCCCCAGCGCGCCACAAGCGTGAAGTCACAGAATCAAATAGCAGAAAAATGCGTAGAACGCGCTCAAGCGCCCACAAAGCACAAGGAGACCTAAGCAGACGTGCGCCCCAAGTGCGCCAGCTTATGCTCAAATGTGTAACTTTCATGTTTTAAGGGCTTTCAAGGCCATGAATACTTGATTTTAGTGTTCAAAATCCTATGGGATCAAAGGGATATCATATGATTTCCTTAGATAAGTTATTTCAACATAAGTTTGTTTGGAAACATAGAAATAAAGTATTAGAACTATTGATTTTATAAGGGTTCTAGTAAGATAGTCGTACAGAGCAGTTGTATCACTGTGCGGTAACGATACGTCCAGGCTGTTGCAACGACGGTTGCACAGAGCGGTTGTACTACTATTACCAAACAACACGTCCCGGCTGTTACGAGATATTTATGAGTGCAGAGCGGTTGTACCACTGTGAGGTAACGACACGTCCCGGTTGTTACAATTATTTGTACAGAGCGGTTATACCACTATTACTAAACGACACGTCCCGACTGTTACTCAAAGAATTTGTAAGTGCAGAGCGGTTGTACCACTATGCGGTAACGACACGTCCCGACTGTTGCAACGACGGTTGCACAGAGCGGTTGTACCACTGTTACCAATTGATACCTCCCAGCCGTCACGAGAAAATCCTTGATGTATGATATTGTCATGTTTGCTTTAATGTTTACAAATGAATGTTACTGTGATTGTGGCGAGTATTAGTGAGGGGTCCGTGAAGGACTCACTGAGATGTTATATTCTCAGTCTTTCCTCTATTTGTTTTGAACGTGAACACAAGAAGGGGAGTTAAATTGTGTTAAAAACTTTTCGCAAACTATACGTAAAAAGTTCAACACAGGTTTTTCAAAACTGTTTGTATATATCAGATGCAGATTAAACCGGATGCAGAAATTAAACAGTTTATTAAAAACTTATTTTACTGAGCAAGGTAAAGATAAATTGTAAAGCAGTAAAGGAAGAGACACAGAGATTTATACTAGTTCACCACCAACTGGTAGCTACGTCTAGTCCCTTCATTCCTGAAGGATTTTTCACTATAATCACCTGATTACAATTTTCCTCAAGAGTATTCTTCTGTCACAAACTTGACAATACTCTCAACTTCTCAAAAACGACTCAGTACAATCGAGCCTTTGAGGAACAAAGCCTTAACTAGGCCAAATACAGTTTACAAAAGAGATTTTACTTTTGAATACAATCAAAATAACTCTCACAGAGAGGATAGAAAGATTAAGCTCAAAACAGAATAGCTTTCTAAAAGAAAGTATAAGACGCTTAGTTCAGTTCTATGTAGACCAGAAACTTGGCACGAAACTTGATTGTTCACTTGAGTAATATTGCTTTCAGAATAAAGTTTCTTCACAGTTTTTCCAACTTCTCTTCAATGAATACCTTGGGGTATTTATAGGAGTCTTCAAGGGTATTACCGTTGCAGTAAAAATGTCTCCTTTCCATTGAGTGAGGTAATTTGAAATGTAGTCTTTTTCTTCCTTTCCAGAGAATATCAGAATAGTACACATTACCGTTTTCGTACTATCTGTAATTTACAATTGCCTTGTACGATTTTTGTCTTATGCTAAAGGTGTCACATTTGCTTCCTCGTACATCAAAATGAACGCATAAAATCAAATTCGAATTCTGTTCCAGAACAGTCTGAGGCTAAGAGCAAAAACGTGATAAACACGTGCTTTATTAAAGAGATCAGACGCTCGCTCAGAGGATGGACGCTTGTAGCAATTGAGTGTTCCACGTGTCAAGAAGTAACACTGCTGGATGCTTGCTATTAACAAGACGCTGAAGTGAGTTCGGATGTTGACACTAGTGGATTGTATTCAATTCTTTTGTAAATTCCTTCTTCTTCCTTGAGTGATTTGTACATATATATGAAGCTTTTGATACCTGTACACTCAAAGATATGTTAGAAAATAAATTGTTCTCTTGAGAATTACTTTGTTATCATCAAAATTAATGAGGGTATAAACTTCTCAATCGTTTAGGTTCCAACAATCTCCCCCTTTTTGATGATGACAAATATCCAAGGTTGATGAACAATTTAATTTCAATATAACATCAAGGATCTCCCCCTGAATTTAACAATTTTGATATATAAGAACAATTAAGGTATTAAGGCGATTGTTGATAGACAAATTCATTTAAGTGATCGCAAAAATACATAGATGAATCAGAGCATATTTTTAACAAAGTGAGATCGGATGCTGATTTTCATTTTATCAAAAAGATTTCCATTTTACCAGTTTTATTGATCATTGTTAGATTATTGGGTCAATGAATATCAATGCATTAATAGATATTAGAGCAATGAATAATCATACAAATGCTATGTATGAAATGATATGCATGATACTTTCAGTTTTAGTGTGTCTATCGGAGCTTGAAACATCGGACGGTGAATTTTGTCAATCAGACTTTCACGTGTTCATCAGACCTTTCTTTTACTCCCCCTTTTGTCATCAGACAAAAAGAGTGTAAAACACAGCATAGTCAAAGAATGGTTTAGAAAAATTTGAATATAAACAGATAATCAGATATAGATATGTATAGTCAAATAATCAGAAAAACACTGAATATATAAAAATATGAGAATGCCAAAAAAAAATTATATCACACAAAAAAATAAATTTTTTTTAAGGGTTTGGTGGTGGAGGAGGGATGTTGAGACGTTCATATAACAGCTTTAGTGCATTCTCCAGCTGAGTGACTTTCAGATTACTAGCCTTCATTTCTTCAAACTCTGTTTTAGGAATGGTGACCATTTCAACTGCAGAAGTAGAAGTAGAAGGTCCACAGTGTGCAGGTTTCATCTTACGATGCTCGCTAGCACCCTGTTGGAAAGCTTGATCTCAAGTCCTTCTTTGTTGAGCCTTTTGAAAGAATGCATCATTTGGTATAAACCATTTGATGAGACTTCCAAGTTTCCTCTGCTCAGATTCTGACTGAATTCTTCTCCTTTTCTCCACCTCTTCTGGATACAGCAAATCCATGAAGATAGTTTCCCTATGCAGAAGCACGTCAGCAGTGAAAGCATCAAACTTATTCCCAGCTTCTTCTCCCCATATCCTTCTGATGAATTCACTCAATGCTTCAGAAGCAAAAGAGAGTCCTTCATTTTCTGCCAGGTATAATCTTCTCAGATTTTCCCTGTCATCTTCTGTAAGCACCAGGGGGACGAGGCATGGTAACATAGCCTTATCTTTCCACGACTTCGACCATTGACTCCAAGTAAATCCAATGTCAAAGTGCTTGGTCACAGCAGCCCATTGGACATATGTCTTCATGCAGTCAAGTGGTCTGATTACTGAGCATCTGAACACATCATCAAAGTAGACTGTTCCCAGATTGATGTCAGTAATTCTGCTGATAGTGCCAACTGTTGGAATTGTGGCTTTCTCGGTATTGCAGCAATTTGAGGAGCCAGTTCTCTATTCATCTTCCTTCAGAGAACTCAGGTAAAACCTTCTGGCGTGATCCTCAGTGATCTTGGCAATTGGAAGCTTAGAGAATTCCTTAAGATTATACTTCTTGGGAGCCTTCTCATGCTCTGTGAGCCCGATCTTGCTGAATGGCTGCTTGCCAGGAGCAGGTTCTTTCCTTTTCCCAGGGATAGGCCAAGGTAGCCACCTTTTTCTGTCTGGTACAATCTTCACTAATACAGACGAAGGATCCCTGAACTGTCTGATTACTTCAATCTTCTTCATCTCAAGACAGTGTGCCATGAAGGCAGCTTCTTCATCCGTGATCCACCTTCCGCATTCCTCCAATGTGAGAGGTTCTGTTTGTGGTAGGGATCTAGGAAGATCAACAGAGAAGGGAATTGCTCCGCTACCAGGTGCTGGTCTCAATCTTCCTTTAAATGACATCTGAAAGTGGTCTTCTCCATCCTTGAAGGTAGCATTCATCGGAGAGGCAATCTCCAGTCTGGAAGCTCCAGAGGTGAAGGTTTTCAAATGCCATGTAGAGGGACGATTGTAGATGCTGTGGTATGACTCATACTTAACAAATCGTGGTTTGTTAATACATGAGACATTCTTCCTTCCACCAAAGTCTGTAGGTTTATGAGTAATGGTGAGTAAGGTGGGAGTGGTTTTGGTGATTTTATAGGTTTAGGTGTGTAGGGTTTGAAGGGATTAAAGGGAGGTACTTTGAATAATAGGTTAAAGGGATGAGAGTGAAGTTTAGAAATGTATGTAGTAAGTGATGTATTTGAAGAATTTTGTGGTAGGTCAAGGTTGAGTGTATAGGATGATGGTTGGGTAGGTTTAGAGAGGGTAGAGGTTTGTCGGAAGCTCATTCTAGTTTTCTTGGTTTGTGGTTGTGTTTGTGGTTGTGAAACAGACAATGGGGGTACAGGAATAATATCATGAGCATCAAAGACAGATACTAACTCATCAGCAGTAAAGTCGAGTACCTTTGGGTTAAGCTCTGAAGACTTAACCAACCTTCTTCTTGTTCCTCTCGGGGCAACAACAGCAGGAGGAGGAGGAGGAGGGACTTGCTTCCCTTGACCTGACTTTGAAGCATCTTTTTCAGCTTCTGGCCTATACCTTTTTCTCTAAGACCTTTCTGATGGGAATTCTATCCTCATCTTCTGGTTCCTCAACAGTAGGTGCAGGAGCCACCTTCTGTTTTGTTCTTCTTGTCTCCCTTGAAGAAGATTCAGCAGGTCTTTTTACACCAGTCATTGAGCTTCTGGTTGTTTTCTTTTCAGCTTCTCCTTCCTGTTGCTCTATTTTCACTTTCTTGATCATAGAGCCAGTAATTAGCTGCATTTTGACTAAACTGTTTACTCCAAAAACTTCTGGACGAACAACAGCGCCAACACCAAAGTATTTTTCTTTTTCTTCTGTGTTGATCGAGTCAGTCAGCTTCCTCATAATACCGTCTTTAATCATCATTATGGAGAGAAGAACTCCATAAGGGATAACTTTGATGATGTTATACCCCAATTTTGTCCGCTCATATTTTCATTTTTTTATTGTGTCTTTTTTTTTTGAAGCAGACTAATTTTAATAATACTTGGGCTCAATTATTATTATTATTTCTTTTTTTTTTTGTTAATTATTTTGGGCCAATTTTAGCCCAATTGCAAGAATTGTCCATTACAAGAGTCCATTACAAGCGTTCTAGAACCGAAAAAAAACCAAAATCCAAAGCGAAAATCAAAGTCGATTTCCACACTCTTATCTTCACCCTTCACAAAGTCATCTGCGATATCTTCACCAAAGTCCTCTCAGATATCTCCTCACCACTCTACAAACTATGTCTTACACTATATGTCCCCATAGACCTCTTGCTTTTTCTTCATCTCACAACCAAGTTTGATAAACAATGCAATTTAATCAAAAAGTGGGAGCACTGCTGTTGAAGTCACGGTGATTGCAATATTTTTTCAAACCATTGATACCATCTCAGACTTTGCACACGTTACCATCTCCTCAAAGATCATTTTAAGACACACTTAAGATACAAGTTGCAACCTCAAGTTGACAAACTAAACCTTTTTTTTTTATAAATAGTAGAGCAAGAAGAGAGAACAGGGGACGAAAAATTACACTTAATTTGAGGTGGATACCTCATTCTTGCACTAATTATACACAAAGAATCGAGAGAAAATTTAGACAAAAAAAACGAAAAAACCAGCAGAAACAAAAAATAAAAAACGCAAAAAGAAGCAAGGAGAAGAAGCAGAAAAAAAGAAGAAAAGAACAAGGTTTGCTCACCTCATCCTCCCCCACGATCTCTCTGACTCTCCCTCTCCTCTGCATAATCTCCCCCACCTTTCTTCTCCCTCTCCTTAACGATCTCTCCTCCCCCTTTCTTCTCTCTCTCTCGCTCTCTCCATTTCTCCTGCGCTGCTGCTTCTCTGTCTTTTTTTTTTCTTTCTTTTGCTGGTGTTTATGTGTGTGTGGGTGTTTATGTGTGTGTGTGTTATTTTCCAGCGTAAATCTTACGCCTCCCCCCTTCCCCTTTTTTTTGTTTTTTTTTGTTTTTTTTTTTTTGTCTTTCTTTTCCTTTTTTTTTCCAGCGTAAATCTTACGCCTCCCTCCTTCCCTTTTTGTTTTTGTTTTGTTTTTGTCTTTCTTTTCCTTTTTTTTTCAGCTTAAGATTTACGCCTCCCCCCTCCCCTTCTCTTTTTTTTTGTTTTTTTGTTTTGTTTTGTTTTCTTTTCCTTTCCTTTTTTGGTCCCCCTTTTCATTTCTTGGCCCATTTATTTTTTTTATCATTTTATTTAATAAACATGAACACTTGTTTTTTTTACTAGACAAACTAGTACAATGTCACTCAACAAAATTTCACATACAAGTTTTGAGACCCTATTCTTCTTGAAAATCACTTGATAAAAAAATCATGAAAATTAATTTACTAGTAATGACCACTCGAGATTGCTTCCCGTTTAGTCATTACAAATATCTTAATTTTCTTAATGGGTTATTAGTGAGGATCACTTTTGATTGCTTCATGTTTGGTCCCCATGAAAATCTATCCTCTTCATAAAAATAAAATTAAGTTTTTACTAGTAATAATCACTCGAGATTGCTTCCCGTTTGATCATTACGAACACCGTTAATTTTATAAACAAAAAGGTTATTAATGGTGCCACTCACGACGCTTCTTGTTTGGTCCCTACAAAACCTACCTTTTTTTCCATCAAAAAATATACAATTAAAATCAACCAACACGCAACCATTTTCTACCCAAGAACTACGTAGCCTTTGATTTCTCCACTGCACCCTGAGATACGTAGGAGCAGGAGCCCACTCCTGTCAAGCGCAAAAATAAACGACTTTTATTAAGTCCTCTTTTTTTTCATCTTGGTTAATTTTTTTTTTAAAATAAAAGGGAAATAATATTTTTTTAGAAGTTAATAAAATTTGCACAATTAATTAGAGGTAATCTTTTTCGAAAGGATGTTGTAGGGTGCTAATACCTTCCCTACGCATAATCGACTCCCGAACCCAAATCCGGTCTTAAAGGCCACTTTTCTTCAAAAAAAGGTTTTTTCCAATATTTTTCCTATGAAATAAATTATTGGTGGCGGCTCCATTAAACTCGAATAAAATCCCTCCGGATTTTTCGGTCGCTACAGCTGGCGACTCCACTGGGGACACTTTAGAGAGTCAAGCCTAAATAACTGATTGTGCTAAATAGTTAACTCTTATGTTTAATTTCCCTTGTTTTTATTTATTTATTTATTTATTTACTTATTCACTTGTTTATTTACTTATTTATTTATTCATTTATTTATTTATTTATTGTTCTTTTGTGAATATTTGTTGTGAATATTATGCATATATTGAACCTTAGGATAGAAGACCATATTTTGTATATTTCATTTGTTTTGCATACTTGGGTAGTGTTAGGGTGTTGCCCTCTCACACACCGCACCTACACGCTCGCACACACATGTGAGTAAGGCCCTATACCCGGTCGAGCAAAGCTTAAGTTGAGTGGAGGTTCGGTGATAGTCAATTGGAATTTGCTTTCCTTCCTGGCTATTATGAGAACTTCATCTAGAGTGTGCTCCTCTGGGTATTCCGCACCTGGATAGTTATCTATCGTTGTGGTTAATATTCAGGAGGAGACTTTAGCTCTAGAGGCCTTTGGTGAGAGTGTGATTAGAGCCACCATGAGATCTATCACTCAATACAAGACTATAGACCCCTTAGGTTAGAAAATCTCTAATTTTAGGTTTAACTCATTTAAGACACAAGGGGCATCATATCATTTTTATTCTTCCACAAAAAATCTGTTATATCACATCCATGCATAAAAAAAAAGGGTCTACTAAATCACATATTTTTGTGCATGCTACATGAATGGTCATCATCATCACTCAACATTATATCTTCATGCATTCATACCTCCAAAAAAAAACATGTTGAAATTTTTTTTTAAAAAAAATGTCATTCATTCTCATTTCATTTTAGGTGCCAGGGAAGCATAAGAACTCAAAGTTTGGCTGCAAGTATTTTGTGAAATAATATGGGATCAAATTGTGAAACAGTTTCAAAGAAACTCATACATGTCAAAACAATGAGGCCTAGGTTCCCAGGCACAAATAAATAGATTCATGCATCCACATTCATTCATTTTTCTTTTCTTACATACTCATATCATTTTTTTAAATCATCAGAAAATAATCAAACAAACTGGTTCCTCGACACCCTTATCGAACTCGCTCTCAATCAAAGATCATGGATGACCAAGAGATGAAAGAGGACGTCAACCAGCTGAAGGAACAGATGAGCAAAGTTTTGGAGCTTCTGCAATCCCTAAACAAAGACAAAGCTGCAGATGGGGTATCTCCAGCAGTGAATGATGAAAGTCAAGCTACACCTTCCCACCCACCTGGCTTTGGTCCTATGCAGTTGCAATATGGTCTCAATACTCAAGGGATGATGGTACCTTTTGCAATTTACCCGCAGGGTCCTACACCCTCACCAGTTAGCAACCCTCAGAATCAAGTACCACAGTTCCCACTTTACGGACTCCCTCCTGGTTACACGCCACCTATAGCCAATGATGATACTGCAAACCATAACCCCCAAGGCCCACAGGCACAACAGTTCCCACTATTTGGTCTCCCGCCCGGTTACACACCGCCAGGTGCTAACAATAACTCTGCAGAAACTGATTCCCAAGCACTTGTTATGCAAGATGTAGCTCAAGGATCCGGCTCCGGTACTGAAACCATACCAGTTCAAAGCTCAACTCCTGGCTTCATGACATACACCTTCCCACCTGGTTATGCGCCATCCCATCTCGGGAATACTCAAGGAGTCAGTACGCCTGTAGTGGCCCCCATGGTAAATCCCCGACCATTTGGTTACCCCTATTATATTCAGGGAAATCCATTGAATCCCCAGACTAACCGCACTGCCTGGTCTCCAGCTATGGGAGGACCCAATCTGAGCATCCCAGTTGGGAATCAGTGGTCTGATACGAAGTTGCAAATCCTCGAAGATAGGCTAAGAGCGGTAGAAGGAGTAAGCTATCTCGGTTCAAGTATCGCTTCAGATCTTTGTCTCGTACCAGATGTGGTTGTACCGCCAAAGTTCAAGGTGTCAGACTTTGACAAGTATAAAGGGACAACTTGCCCAAAAAGCCACTTGACCATGTACTGTAGGAAGATGGCATCCTATGCACATGATGATAAACTTCTGATTCACTTTTTCCAGGATAGTTTAACAGGGGCAGTGTCAAGTTGGTATACACACCTTGAGCGATCTCATATTCGCTGCTGGAAAGATTTGGCGGATGCCTTCTTGAAGCAGTATAAGTATAACATTGATATGACTCCTGACAGAATGCAGTTGCAAAACATGGCAAAAAGAGACAATGAGACTTTCAAGGAATATGCCCAACGATGGAGAGAGGATCGCACCCAAGTGGAACCGCCTCTGATTGAAAAAGAAATGGTGGCCATGTTCATGGATACTCTTCAATCACCCTTCTATGACAAAATGATCGGAAGTGTATCCTCAAACTTTTCAGATATGGTCATCGTAGGGGAAAGAGTTGAAGGAGGAATGAGAAATGGAAAGATTGCCCAAAGTTTCTTTGAACTAGTAATATCAAGAGACCCCCAACAAACTTCGTAAAGAAGAAAGAAGGGGAAACCAATGCTGTGATGACGAGCCCGGGAGGACAAGCACAAGGAAAACCACCCCAATTCTTTACCAATTTCCCACATCCTTTTCCATACCCCTACTTCCCACCTCCATACATTGCCGCCACCTCTCATAATCATACCCCCCGGCCAAACCAACCAATGATGCCCTTTCGACCACCTTCTCCCATTCAAACACAAGCACAGCCAGTTGCTCCAACCCAACCGAACCAAAACCAGAAACAACCAAATGACCAAGAAAAGAAAGCAGTCCAATTTGATCCTATTCCCATGACCTATACGGATTTGTTCCAGCACCTAATCAGTAACTCCTTAATCTCTCCACGCTCAATGAAACCACTCCAACCTCCCTTCCCAAGAGGATATGACCCAAATGCCAAGTGTGAGTTTCATGCAAAGCGAGGTCACACAACCGAAAATTGCAAAGCTTTGAAGCACGTGGTTCAAGATCCGATCAATGCCAAATGGTTGAGTTTTAAGGAGGATGGACCTAATGTGGGTAATAATCCCTTCCAGGTCATGGAGGTTCGGAATCAACGCCATTATTGAAGAGTTTAGGGATCAGCCCGATAATGAAAGTAGAGGATGTCCACTCTTGAAGATCATTTATGCCAAACTCTGCGAGTTCGGTATAATTGAGATGAAATACGATGAGAGGGACTTATGTAGCTTGCATCCCGATGTGATCATTGCATAGAGGAATGTGAGGAATTCAGAAAATTCTCCAAGAATTGTTAAACATACACTTGATACTGGGTAGGTTGTGTGAAGAAAGATGAAAACATATTGACCCTTGATCAAGTGAAGATAAAAACACGACCTTCCCAAAACCATTGGAGATTTGTTACAACAAGCCACCCGAGGCGTGCCTAAACCGATAACTATTCATGTACCAACTCCTTTCCCTTTCAAGAACGCTAATGCAATACCATGGGATTCTGATGAAGGTCTTTGTGGAACAATTTAGGGATGACGGTTAAAGGCGGCATCTGGATCCGCAATCTCGCTATCACTAACATCTCTGAATCGGTGGGATGACCAAGTGGACGAATTTATACCCCTATCAGACCCATGGACAAAGCTCGCAAGGGAAAAGATAAAGAAGAAGAATCCATTGATAAAGATATGGGTAATAAGGCAAAGAAAGCAGAAGAAAACAAGAAAGCAGTATCTGAAGAAGAGGTTTGTGAATTCCTGAAATTTATGAAGCAGAGTGAATACAAGGTGGTGGATCAGTTGAATCATACTCCTGCAAAAATATATGTGTTATATTTCTTCTTTGAACCGAGCGCCATAGGGAATCGTTGATGAAAGTGCTAAATGAAGCTCATGTCACCCATGACATCACGGTGAACCAATTCGACGGGATTGTGGGTAATATTGTTGCTAGTAATTACCTTACCTTCACTGATGAAGAAATTCCAGTTGAAGGAACAGGGCATAACAAAGCATTGCACATATCTGTGAAGTGTGGAGACTATATCCTTGCTAGGGTACTCGTCGATAATGGGTCATCTCTAAATGTTATGCCAAAATCTACCTTGGCAAAGTTGTCTGTTGACGGATCATATATGAAGCCCAGCACCATGGTGGTAAGAGCCTTCGATGGGTCTAGAAGAGAGGTTATTGGAGAAATCGAGCTACCTATACAAGTCGGCCCTCGCACATTTGAGGTAGTCTTTCAGGTGATGGAAATCGTATCAGCATACAGCTGCCTCCTTGGAAGACCATGGATCCATTCAGCTGGAGTTGTGCCTTCAACTTTACACCAAAAGCTGAAATTTTCAATGGATAATAAGTTGGTGACTGTCTCTGGCGAAGAAGAGATGCTAGTAAGCAAGCCGTCCTCCACGCGCTATATTGAGGCTGCAGAAGAAGCTCTTGAGAAGTCTTTTCAAACGTTGGAGATTGCGAATGCCACTTTCGCAGGAGAAGGAGTCCTAATGAAGAAACCAAAATTGTCTGAAACCTCCACGATGATCGCTAAAATTATGATGAAAGGAGGGTATCAGGCCGGATGTGGATTGGGAAGATATGAACAAGGGATCGTGATGCTGTTAGAACTTCCAGATAACAGAAACAGATATGGGTTGGGATACGAACCTAACAGATTTGACAAAAAGAGAATTGCCAAAGAAAGAAAAGAAAAGAGGATAGCTAGACTGGAAGGCAGGGAGCCAAAAGATGAGAGTATTCCCATCTGTGACATCAGGCAAAGCTTTCGGAGTGCAGGAATATTGGATCCGAATCAAATAACAGCTATCAAGGATGATCGCAGTACAGAAAACGACAATGTCAACCTTGTCCACCCTTGCTCGCCAAATGAAGAACTTGGAAATTGGGAGATCGTTGAGTTTCCCGTGATCTTTGATTCAAAGTAATTATGTAATGCAAATTCTATTGCTCTGCCCAAGGCTTTAGAATAATTTATTGTCAAAAGGGCGCACATGTTTCATTTCAGTATCATTATCAATAAATGCACTTTGAATTTTCCAATCATTTCTTTTTCTTTCCTTTCCATCTCTCTTCATCTTTTCCCACTTTTCATTTCGTTATTTTTAACTAATGCAGATCCAAAAACATTGTCTTTGAAAATAACGATGCCAGTAACTCATACTATAATTTTGAATACCCCATTAATCATACTGAGGAAGATAATGAGGACAATTGGGAAACCCCTCCTGAATTAATGAAGTTGGTGGAACAAGAAGCTAAAGTGATTCAACCCCACGAGGAAGAAACTGAAACAATCAATCTGGGCACTGAAAACGACAAGAAAGAAGTTAAGATTGGAACCACAATGAAAAGCAGCGAGCGAGAAAAATTGGTTAAACTCCTATTTGAATATGCGGATGTTTTCGCGTGGACATATCGAGATATGCCTGGATTAGATAATAGCATAGTCGAGCACAAATTGCCATTAAAACCCGAGTGCCCACCGGTCAAGCAGAAGTTGAGAAGGATGAAGCCGGAGATGTCACTCAAGATTAGAGATGAGGTAAAAAAACAGTTCGACGCCGGTTTTCTGGCTGTAGCAAAATACCCTCAATGGGTGGCTAATATTGTCCCAGTCCCAAAGAAGGACGGAAAGGTCCGAATGTGTGTTGACTATAGAGATCTAAACAGGGCCAGCCCTAAGGATGACTTCCCTTTACCACATATTGACGTCTTGGTAGATAGCACAGCTCAACACTCTGTCTTCTCTTTCATGGATGGATATTCTGGCTATAATCAAATCAAGATGGCTCCCGAGGATATGGAGAAAACCACATTTATCACTTTATGGGGAACCTTACATTTACAAAGTAATGCCGTTTGGATTAAGAAATGCTGGGGCAACATACCAAAGAGCAATGGTGGCTTTGTTCCATGACATGATGCACAAAGAGATAGAGGTCTATGTGGATGACATGATTGTAAAGTCCAAAACAGAGGAAGGTCATGCTATTAACCTACAAAAGCTTTTTGAGCGACTGAGGAAGTATAAACTCCGGTTAAACCCAGCTAAGTGTAGCTTTGGTGTAAGGTCAGGCAAGCTCCTAGGGTTTATAGTCAGCCAGAAGGGAATAGAAGTTGATCCGGCCAAAGTAAAAGCAATCCTGGAAATGCCGACTCCTCGCACCGAAAAAGAAGTTCGTGGATTCTTGGGAAGATTGAACTACATCGCCAGGTTTATATCCCAGCTAACTGCTACTTGTGAGCCAATTTTCAAGCTGCTGTGTAAGAATCAGGAAACCAAATGGAACGACAATTGCCAGAAAGCTTTTGAGAAAATCAAACAGTACTTACAAGATCCACGGTTTGGTACCCCTGTGCCAGGCAGACCCTCATCATGTACTTAACAGTATTGGACGAATCAATGGGTTGTGTGCTAGGACAACATGATGAATCTGGGAAGAAAGGGCATGCCAGTGACTAGTTGAGCAAGGAGTTCACTAGCGTCGAGACGAGGGATTCCTTGTTAGAGCGAACGTGTTCTTGGCGTTAACCTGGGCCGCACATCGTTTGAGACAATATATGCTATCCCATACAACCTGTTTGGTGTCCAAAATGGATCCGATCAAGTATATTTTTGAAAAGCCTGCTCTCACAGGAAGAATTGCTCGTTGGCAAATGTTGTTATCTGAGTATGATATTGTGTATGTCACCCAAAAGGCAATTAAAGTTAGTACCTTAGCTGAATACTTGGGTCATCAACCTGTGGAAGACTATCAGTCAATGCAGTGTGATTTCCCAGACGAAGACATAATGGCTCTATTTGAAGGAAAAGAAACCCCTGATGGTGAAAAATGGATCTTGTTGTTTGACGGTGCCTCTAATGCATTGGGACATGGGATTGAGTCAGGCCGATTTCCCGTAAAATCATTTCATTCCATTTACTGCAAGATTGTGTTTTGATTGTACAAACAATATGGCAGAGTATGAGGCATGTGCCATGGGCATTCAGGCGGCCATTGAATCAAAGGTCAAGATTCTCGAAGTATATGGAGACTCGGCTTTGGTTATTCATCAGTTAAAAGGCGAATGGGAAACGAGGGATTCCAAATTAGTTCCTTACCACGATTACATCAAAGAATTGATGGAACAGTTTGATGAGGTCACCTTCCATCACATTCCGCATGAAGATAATCAGCTAGCGGACGCCTTAGCTACTCTATCATCAATGTTCAAAATCAAGAATGAGGAGAGCCTACCGCTCATAAAAATCTGAGAATCACGGGCCAAAGACACCGCTGCCTAGCAATAGAAGGAGAGCCTGATGGCAAACCCTGGTATTACGACATCAAACGATACATCACGAATAGAGAATATCCTCCTAATGTCTCGAGAGAATGATAAAAGAGCATTAAGGCATTTGGCAATGGGATTCTTTCTAAACTAAGTGCTCTACAAGAGAAACCATGACATGGTACTTCTTAGGTGTGTTGATAAGACCGAGGCGAAAAGATTATACGAGAGGTTCATGAAGGTTCCTTTGGGACTCACGCAAAGCGGCACACAATGGCAAGAAAAATCTTGAGGGTCGGCTATTATTGGTTGTCTATGGAGACTGATTATTTTGGTTATGTGAAGAAATGCCACAAATGTTAGATTCTACGCCGATAATATCCATGTGCCACCAGTCTCTTTGAACATCTTGACAAAGACCATGGCCTTTCTCAATGTGGGGATTGGATGTCATTGGACCCATTGAACCTAAGGCATCCAATGGACACCGTTTCATTCTTGTCGCAATCGACTATTTCACTAAATGGGTTGAAGCGGCTTCATATGTGAGTGTGACAAAAAATGTGGTTGTCAAATTCATCAAGAGAGATTTGATCTGTCGCTATGGTTTGCCAAACAAGATTATCACTGATAATGGGACTAATTTGAACAACAAGATGATGAAGGAGCTGTGTAATGATTTCAAGATCCAACATCATAATTCCTCACCATACCGCCCAAAGATGAATGGGGCAGTTGAAGCCACAAATAAGAACATCAAGAAGATTGTCCAAAAGATGGTGGCAACATTTAGAGACTGGCACGAAATGCTCCCTTTTGCCTTGCACGATTATCGAACTTCGATTCGCACCTCAACAGGGGCAACCCCTTTCTCGCTGGTGTATGGAATGGAAGCAGTGCTCCCCATTGAAGTCGAGATCCCTTCGTTAAGGGTATTGATGGAGACAAAACTAGAAGAAGCAGAATGGGTTCAGGATCAGATGGATCAATTGAACCTCATTGAAGAAAAGAGGGTGATGGCCTTATGTCATGGACAGCTATATCAGCACAGGATGAAGAGGGCTTACGAAAAGAAAGTTCACCCTCGGGAATTTCAAGAAGGGGACCTAGTACTCAAGAAGATTTTGCCCATCCAAAAGGATTCTCGCGGAAAATGGACTCTGAATTATGAAGGCCCGTATGTTGTGAAAAAAGCTTTTTCTGGAGGAGCCTTAATCCTCACAAGGATGGACGGTGAAGATCTCCCACTTCCAGTGAACTCTGATGCAGTCAAAAAAATATTATGCCTAAAAAAAAACGTATAAAAACCAAGCAAAGGTGAGCTCGCTAGGTTGAAAACCTGAAAGGGCGACCTAGGCAAAAATCAGAGCGACCCGTTGGATTGAAGACTTGAAAGAGCAATCCAAGCAGAAGTTAGGGTCTGAAATCGGTCATTGAAGAAGGCTGATGCATTAAGGGGCTCTTACCTAGGCGCTTTATATATTTTCAGAAGTAGAGTAATGGGTAATCAAAGTTATGGATATGGGAAGCTGACATTTGTTCCTACAAAGACACAAGCTATAAAATATCTGCTTAGTTATTGTCTTTTTCTTCTTCCTGCATTTTTCTTGATGTATTTTCAAGTCTGTGTAACTTCAGTCCTTGTACACATAACTCTTCTTTTGAATACCAAACACCTCCGTTCTTGTATTTCAAAATGTTGTTTTATGATAATAGGCACTGAATTGTGAAGCATGTGATGATATGAGAAAGCATTACGGTTATTATATACATCTTAAGAATCACGAGGAAACACCAAATCTCAACAAATAAGTTTCAAAAAGGGCAAAGGGATTACCTTTAAAAAAGTAACTAGTGCTGCATTGATAACTCGCGCTCTCTCCCAATCGAAGCATAGCATGACTAAATCCGATGAATCTCATTCCGTCCGATATCTTTAAGCACTAGAGATCATACGGGACGAGGAATCAGTAAAAATAATAATCACATTGCATACATGCACCACATATCATCTATTCATGCATCATCTTCATATCACCACCTTTTAGCCGCTTTTGTTACACCCGGTCCGTGCACCAAATTTTGATCCTTCATTCTTGCTACAAACAATGCGCCTAGCATTGGTCCTTTATTTTGCTTTCTAAGCGACACGCCAAGTATCGCTCACTCTTTATTGCTTTAGATCACCGCGTCGATGCAGCCTGGCGGAGATCCTTCTTTATAGTTTTACGATAAATGCGCCGAGCATCACCCCTTTTTATTGCTTTAAGATTACCGCGTCGCACGACCTGGCGGTAGTCCTCATTATTGCTTTTTGACCAACATATCGATTCGGACACGATGTTGATCCTTCTTTATTGCTTTCCATCGACGCCACAATACCCTACTTGGCGTCGAACCTTCCGATCACCGTGTCGCGACCGACCGCGGCGATCCTTCTTTATTGCTTCCCATCGACGCGTCAATACATTATTTGACGTCGAACCCTCGTTATTGCTTTCCTATCACCGCGTCGATCTGACCTGGCGGTGACCCTTCTTTATAGTTTTACGATAAACGCGCGGCGTTAATCATTCATTCTTGTTTTCGATCATCGCGTCAAGACTGACCTGGCGGAGATCCTTCTTTATAAGTTTTACGATGAACGACCGAGCGGCGTTAATCCTCTTTATTGCTTTTAGATTACCTCACAAGATCCGACCTGGCCGTAATCCTTCCTTATCACTTTCCGATTAAACGACTGGCGTTGATCCTCATTGTCATTCCTTACGCCAAGTTCAAGACAAAATTAGTGTATTTATCTTTAGCTCTATTTTATGACAAAAATATAACAACCATTGTTGTTTGCATTTTCTAATAAAATATAACTAAAGAAGCAAATTGTTATACCCCAATTTTGTCCGCTCATATTTTCATTTTTTATTGTGTCTTTTTTTTGAATCAGACTAATTTTAATAATACTTGGGCTCAATTATTATTATTATTTCTTTTTGTTAATTATTTTGGGCCAATTTTAGCCCAATTGCAAGAATTGTCCATTACAAGAGTCCATTACAAGCGTTTCTGTAACCTAAAAACCAAAATCCAAAATCGAAAATCAAAGTCGATTTCCACACTTTTATCTTCACCCTTCACAAAGTCATCTCAGATATCTTCACCAAAGTCCTCTCAGATATCTCCTCACCACTCTACAAACTATGTCTTACAAATTTATATGTCCCCATAGGCCTCTTGCTTTTTCTTCATCCGCCAACCAAGTTTGATAAACAATGCAATTTAATCAAAAAGGGGAGCCGTTGTTGAAGTCACTACTGATTGCAATATTTTTTCAAACCATTGATACCATCTCAGACTTTGCACATGTTACCATCTCCTCAAAGATCATTTTAGCACACACTTAGCATACAAGTTGCAACCTCAAGTTAACAAACTGAACCTTTTTTTTTATAAATAGTAGAGCAAGAAGAGAGAACAGGGATGAAAAATTACACTTAATTTTAATGGATACCTCATTCTTGATACCAATTATACACAGCAATTTGAGAGAAAATTTAGACAAAAAAAAAACGAAAAACCAGCAGAAACAAAAAATAAAAAACGCAGAAAGAAGCAAGGAGAAGAAGCAGAAAAGAAAAAGAAAAGAACAAGGTTTGCTCACCTCATCCTCCCCCACGATCTCTCTGACTCTCCCTCTCCTCTGCATGATCTCCCCCACTTTTCTTCTCCCTTTCCTTCACGATCTCTCCTCCCCCTTTCTTCTCTCTCTCTCGCTCTCTCCATTTCTCCTGCGCTGCTGCTTCTCTGTCTTTTTTTTTCTTTCTGGTGTTTATGTGTGTGTGTGTGTGGGTGTTTGTGTTTATGTGTGTGTGGGTGTTTATGTGTGTGTGTTATTTTCCAGCGTAAATCTTACGCCTCCCCCCTTCCCTTTTTTTTTGTTTTTTTTGTTTTGTTTTTTTTTTGTCTTTCTTTTCCTTTTTTTTCCAGCGTAAATCTTACGCCTCCACCCTTCCCCTTTTTTGTTTTTGTTTTTTTTTGTCTTTCTTTTCCTTTTTTTTTCAGCTTAAGATTTACGCCTCCCCCTCCCCTTCTCTATTTTTTTGTTTTGTTTTTTTTGTTTTCTTTTCCTTTCCTTTTTTGGTCCCCCCTTTCATTTCTTGGCCCATTTATTTTTTTTATCATTTTATTTAATAAACATGAACACTTGTTTTTTTTTACTAGTCAAACTAGTACAGTGTCACTCAACAAAATTTCACATACAAGTTTTGAGACCCTATTCTTCTTGAAAATCATTTGATAAAAAATCATGAAAATTAATTTACTAGTAATGACCACTCGAGATTGCTTCCCCGCTTTAGTCATTACAAATATCTTAATTTTCTTAATAAAATGGGTTATTAGTGAGGATCACTCTTGATTGCTTCATGTTTGGTCCCCATGAAAATCTATCCTCTTCATAAAAATAAAATTAAGTTTTTACTAGTAATAATCACTCGAGATTGCTTCCCGTTTGATCATTACGAACACCGTTAATTTTATAAACAAAAAAGGTTATTAATGAGGGCCACCCCGATCGCTTCTTGTTTGGTCCCTACAAAACCTACCTTTTTTCCATCAAAAATATACAATTAAAATCAACCAACACGCAACCATTTTCTACCCAAGAACTACGTAGCCTTTGATTTCTCCACTGCACCCGGAGATACGTAGGAGCAGGAGCCCACTCCTGTCAAGCGCAAAAATAAACGACTTTTATTAAGTCCTCTTTTGTTTTTATCTTGGTTAAATTTTTTTTTTTAAAGAAAAGGGAAATAAATATTTTTTTAGAAGTTAATAAAATTTGCACAATTAATTAGAGGTGACCTTTTTCGAAAGGATGTTGTAGGGTGCTAATACCTTCCCTACGCATAATCGACTCCCGAACCCAAATCCGGTCTTAAAGACCACTTTTCTTCAAAAAAAGGCTTTTTCCAATATTTTTCCTATGAAATAAATTATTGGTGGTGGCTCCATTAAACTCGAATAAAATCCCTCCGGATTTTTCGGTCGCTACAGATGATATTTTTCTTATCGACACTCTTCCTTGAGAAGACAAGAGCATTTATCAGATTGTTGATAATCAACCTTGGCATATTGATTTTCTTCCCATCCATGTAGTTCCTCATAATGAACTTTTGCTCGTAGTTCACTATGTCGCTTGAGCCAGC
This sequence comes from Calophaca sinica, assembly GCA_037113605.1. Taxonomy (NCBI): domain Eukaryota; kingdom Viridiplantae; phylum Streptophyta; class Magnoliopsida; order Fabales; family Fabaceae; genus Calophaca; species Calophaca sinica. The sequence continues at coordinate 22,885,439 of CM073733.1, forward strand.
CTTCAGAATCACGCTCTTGGCGATGATTTTGTGCAGTACTCTGTAGTGGCTTTTCAAGTCTTTGGCCGTGGGAGTAATGTTCTTCTTCTTCAGTTCACGGTAGTTTTCAAACAGGGCTTCATTGACGTTTTCAAGTCCTCTGTATGCATCAGCCCAATTTGCATGGTAACTGATTCCTTCACAAGGGCACTTGATCGTTTGAGCAATAGAGTTGATGGTGAAGCGTAGCTTGAAGCCTCTGATGTGTCCTTCTATGATTTCTCCCGGAAGTAAGTATGCATTCCCCCAGAACTCCTTAATAGCATAGCTGAGTACGTCGACTGGTTCCCAGATGAAGTAGTTTTTCCAACCCAGTTTCTCCAGACCTTCTTCAAAATCAAAACAGTATAGCTTGAAATTCTCAAAATCTATCCTGTTCTCATTCAGGAGTTTTGCCTCAGAGAAGACGTCGAAGGCAGCAGTGTATTGTCCAACCATTCTGTCGGCCATTATAGCGGTTACAGAGAGAGTGATGGAGGTTTTAGGGTTCGAAAACAGAGAGAGAGAGAGAACAATTTTTGCAAGAAAATGTAGAGTGAAGTGATGGAGCGAAAAATGTGGAGTAGTGGGAAAGTTGATAGAAAATGGTACAGTCCTTTTTCAAAAAATCGCTTCGTATTTCCACACAAAAATTAAATCAAAAAGAAAAGAAAATAAAGATTCACCTATTCATTAAATGCAGACGCCAAAAGAAAAGTAAGATCAAGAAAAAGATTTTATCGAAAGACATAAATAATTATGACTCAGTAGATGTGATGAGACGCTTAAGTCCTTAACACGTGTGACACGTGTGGGTGTGCTCGGACGCAAGCAACCGATTCACCAGACGATGAGTTATGATGCACATGACAAATAAGATGCTTATTTATATACATGTTTATATCATACCAGATGCTGAGATTGTGCATATTATCTGACACTGAGATTAATCATTCTTTTATAAGATGAAAATTTAAATTTCTTCTTATAAAATTGAATCTATCTTCAGCAAGGGGTTTTGTAAATATGTCAGCCCACTGATGATCAGTGTCTACAAATTTTATTTCGAGAATACCCTTCTGAACATAGTCTCTTATAAAATGATGCTTAATCTCAATGTGCTTGGCTCGTAAATGCAATATGGGATTTTTAGTAAGACAGATTGCAGAAGTATTATCACAAAAGATAGGAATGTTACTCTCTTGTATCAGATAGTCTTCAAGTTGATATTTCATCCACAGAAGTTGAGAGCTGCAACTTGTCTTTGAAATATATTAAACCTGTGTTGAGAGTGCAATTGTGCTTTGCCTTTTGCTTGACCAAGATACAAGATTTGCTCCAAGGAATTAGCAGCTTCCACTTGTGCTTTTTCTTTCAATTCGGTCTCCAGCAAAGTCAACATCACAGAAACCTACTAACTTGTAATCTTTTGATTTCTTATAAAGCAAACTAAGATTAGTAGATCCTTGCAAATATCTAAAGATTCTTTTAACAACACTAAAGTGTGATTCTCTAGGATCTGATTGAAATCTAGCACACGCAGGCATCGAACATAATATCAGGTCTTGAAGCTGTAAGATAAAGTAGAGATCCAATCATACCTCTGTACATCTTCTGATCTACCTTTTTACCAGTTTCATCTTTACCAATAATGCATGTGGGATGCATAGGGGTACACATAGGTTTGCAATCCACCATTTTGAATTTCTTTAGCAATTCCTTGATATATTTGCTTTGATGTATATATATATACCATCATTGCATTGTTTGATTTGAATTCCAAGGAAAAACTTCAGTTCACCCATCATGCCCATCTCGAATTCAGCCTTGCAACAGGTGCAAATGTTTCAGTAAAATCAATACCTTCTTCCCGTGAGTAACCTTGAGCAACCAATCTTGCCTTGTTTCTCACAACCTTTCCATCTTCATCAAGCTTGTTTCTAAATACCCATTTAGTACCAATAGCTTGCTTATCTTCTGGTAAAGTAACCAGCTTCCATACATCGTTTCTTTGGAAACTCTTCTTGCATGGCCAGAATCCAACCTTCATCTTTCAATGCTTGATCAATCGTTTTAGGTTCCATTTCTGAGAGTAGTGCCATATCTGCATGCTCTTTAAAAGAGGATCTGATTCTTACTCTATCTCCAGGTTTACCTATGATTTGATCTTTAGGATGATTGGCTTTGTACTTCCAGCTCTTTCTGAATTCAGCTTTTGAAGATTCTTGTGTCTGGTCACCACCAGACGATGAAGATGTAGGTTCACTATTTGTAGTATTACCTATATTTAATTCTGAAAATAATTCATCTAGCTCTGACATGGCTGTGTCAGGCTTCTTGTCATCAAATTTGACATGAATGGATTCTTCCACTGTCATAGTTTCTTTATTGTATACTCTAAAAGCTTTAGATCTTTCAGAGTATCCAAAAAAGATTCCTTTGTCAGCTTTTGAATCAAACTTACAAAGCTGATCCTTAGTATTTAAAATGTAACACGTACAACCAAATGAATGAAAATATGATATGTTTGGTTTCCTTCCTTTCCACAGTTCATATGAGTCTTCTTCAAAATAGGTCTAATAGAAATTCTATTTTGAATGTAACAAGCGGTGTTTACTGCTTCTGCCAAAAAATGTTTTGCAATGTTAGCCTCATTGATCATGATTCTGGCCATTTCTTGGAGGGACCTATTCTTCCTTTCTACAACACCATTTTGTTGAGGTGTTCTAGGAGAGGAGAAATTATGGGAGATGCCGTTATCATCGCAAAATTTTTGAAAGCTTTCATTTTCAAATTCTCCCTCATGATCACTTCTAATAGAAGAAATGCAAATTCCTTTTTCATTTTGAACAGTTTTGCAGAATACAGTAAAGACCTTGTATGACTCATCTTTGTGAGCAAGGAATCTAACCCATGTCCATCTAGTAAAATCATTAACAATGACTAACCCATATTTCTTTCCAGTTAAAGAGGTTGTCCTTGTTGGACCAAAAAGATCAAGATGCAAAAGCTCAAGTGGTCTAGAGGTTGAAACAACATTTTTTGAATGAAGAGAAGTTTTGACTTGTTTTCCTCTTTGACATGCCTCACAGAGAGCATCAGATTGATACTTAAGATTTGGTAAGCCTCTTACAAGAATGTGGTTGTTTAATTTTGAGATTAATCTCAAATTGGCATGACCCAATCTCTTGTGCCAAATCCATTGTTCTTCGTCAATAGACATGAGACACTTGACATCTTGTTTTGTAAGCTCAGAGAGATCAATTTTGTAAATATTTTGTTTCCTCTTAGCAGTAAAGAAAGTAGAGCCGTCTTTCTTGCATTTTACTAGACATCCAGTTCTGTAAAGATGACTTCATAACCATTGTCACATAATTGACTTATGCTCAATAAGTTATGTTTAAGTCCTTCAACACATAGTACATTATCAATAGAGGGAAAAGAGCATTTACCAATGCGACCAATTCCAACTATTTTATCTTTCTGGTTTCCTCTGAAACCAACGAATCCAGCTTCTTTAGGCATTAGTTCTTGGAACATATGCTTTTCTCCCGTCATGTGACGCGAGCATCCACTGTCTAAGTACCAAGATAGGTGTGTTGACTTTGTTGCTAAGCATGTCTGCAACATAGACTATTTTATCTTTAGGTACCCATATCTTTTTGGGTCCTTTCTTGTTAGTTCTTGAAGGAGGCTTATCCTTCAGAGTTTTAAAAACAGTACATGCACTTTTCAAATGACCAGGTTTATTGCAGTAAGTACAATGCAAGCATTTACTATGATTATTGGATTTATCAGATGCTGAATCATTTTCTAAAAGAGGTTCGTCTGATATATAACCAAGACCATGAGTTGTCGTTTTACTGACACCCCAAATCATTGAAGCTTGCTTGCTACGAGTTACACTCTCTGCAAGAAACTTTTGAAAAGCTTATTCATAATCATTTGATTTGCATTTAGGATTGCCTGTAACTTTAGAGCTTTCAGCTTGAGAGTTCTCAGCTTCTGGTTGCTTGTTAGCAGTCAGACGCTGGTTATCCATCAGATGCTGATTTTCAGTTTTCAGCTTCTGATTCTCTTTATTGAGTACAGATTTTTCTTTGTTTAAGGCTTGAAAGTCTTGTGATAATTTTGAAAATTTCTTTTTCAAATTCTTATACTCAACAGAGAGAGTAGCAGAGTCCTTAAGAAGATCATCAAATGCAAGTTGAAGTTCAGAGTAGGAATCATATACTATTACCTCATCAACTTCTTCTTCTGAATCAAGGTCGGTGTCTGCCATGAGAGCGAGATTTGCTTCTACTTCATTATTTTCCTCGAATGAAGATAAATCTAGATCTTCCCATGTAGCCATGAGGCTCTTCTTCTTTTTCTTGAAGGAACTTTTTGTGGGCTTCTCCTTTAGATTAGGACATTCGGATTTGAAATGTCCAGGCTTTTTACATTCATAGCAAATGACTTGAGCCTTGTCTTTGCTTTCCTTCTTGTCCTTAGTATCTTTCTTCTGAAACTTCCTCCTGAAGTTTCTCTTCTTCCACATTCTTTGTATCTTTCTGGATATAAACGCAAGCTCATCTTCTGATGTGTCAACATCTCATTCTGAAGCTTCATCTTCTGATTCTTCTTCTTCAGCCTGAAGGGCTATGGAAGAACTGGCTTTATGTTGAGTGACTTTCAAAGCAATAGACTTGCCCTTTTTGACAGGTTCTTCTTCATTTAGCTCAAGTTCATGAGCTTTCAACGAACTCATAAGATCTTCAAGTCGTAGGACATTTAGATCTTTTGCTTCCTGAATAGCAGTGACCTTGGGTCTCCACCGCTAGTCACGCTTCTTAAGATCTTTCTAACATGGTCAGGTGTAGTGTAACTTTTTCCAAGGGCCTGTAACCCATGAACAAGTGTTTGAAATCTTCCAAACATGGTTTCAATGCTTTCACCATCTTCCATTTTGAACAACTCGTATTGGCGAACCAACATACTAGCTTTGGTTTCTCTTACTGGGCAGAGCCTTCGTAAGATAAAACAAGTGAGTCCCAATTTCTTTAGCGTTATCAAATTTGCCACATTTATCATATTCTTTTACTGTCATTGCACGGATAAGAATGAATCTAGCCTTTGATTGATTTGATATCTCTTTTTCTCGCTCATCATTCCAATCTTCTCGGCTATAGCAACACCACGAGGATTAGTGGGAGGAATGTAACCACTTTGAACTATATCCCACAACTCAAGTTGTTGTGTCTCAAAGAAAGCTTTTATCTTATCTTTCCAGTAATCAAATTTTTCTCCATCTAATATAGGAGGGCCAGTTCATATGACCACCTTGATGAGATATGTTCACAAAGATAGGATCTTTTCTCTTAACATCAAGTAAGTGCTCAACCAAGAGGCCGAGCTCTGATACCAACTGAACGTGAACACAAGAAGGGGGGTTGAATTGTGTTAAAAACTTTTCGCAAACTATACGTAAAAACTTCAACACAGGTTTTTCAAAACTGTTGGTATATATCAGATGCAGATTAAACCGGATGCAGAAATTAAACAGTTTATTAAAAACTTATTTTACTGAGCAAGGTAAAGATAAATGTAAAGCAGTAAAGGATGAGACACAGAGATTTATACTAGTTCACCACCAACTGGTAGCTACGTCTAGTCCCTTCGTTCCTGAAGGATTTTTCACTATAATCACCTGATTACAATTTTCCTCAAGAGTATTCTTCTGTCACAAACTTGACAATACTCTCAACTTCTCAAAAATGACTGAGTACAATCGAGCCTTTGAGGAACAAAGCCTTAACTAGGCCAAATACAGTTTACAAAAGAGATTTTACTTTTGAATACAATCAAAATAACTCTCACAGAGAGGATGAAAAGATTAAGCTCAAAAGAGAATAGCTTTCTAAGAGAAAGTATAAGACGCTTAGTTCAGTTCTATGTAGACCAGAAACTTGGCACGAAACTTGATTGCTCACTTGAGTAATATTGCTTTCAGAATAAAGTTTCTTCACAGTTTTTCCAACTTCTCTTCAATGAATACCTTGGGGTATTTATAGGAGTCTTCAAGGGTATTACCGTTGCAGTAAAAATGTCTCCTTTCCATTGAGTGGGGTAATTTGAAATGTAGTCATTTTCTTCCTTTCCAGAGAATATCAGAATAGTACACATTACCGTTTTCGTACTATCTGTAATTTGCAATTGCCTTGTACGATTTTTGTCTTATGCTAAAGGTGTCACCTTTGCTTCCTCGTACATCAAAATGAGCGCATAAAATCAAATTCGAATTCTGTTCCAGAACAGTCTGAGGCTAAGAGCAAAAACGTGATAAACACGTGCTTCATTAAAGAGATCAGACGCTCGCTCAGAGGACGGACGCTCCCAGCAATTGAGTGTTCCACGTGTCAAGAAGTAACACTGCTGGATGCTTGCTATTAACAAGACGCTGAAGTGAGTTCGGATGTTGACATTAGTGGATTGTATTCAATTCTTTTGTAAATTCCTTCTTCTTCCTTGAGTGATTTGTACATATATATGAAGCTTTTGATACCTGTACACTCAAAGATATGTTAAAAGATAAATTGTTCTCTTGAGAATTACTTTGTTATCATCAAAATTAATGAGGATCTAAACTTCTCAATCGTTTAGGTTCCAACATGTTTCAGATAAGCAGGTATCAGAGGAGAAGGATGATGCTAGAGGCTTATAGTTTCTAGTTTATGTTATTTTAAGAGATGTACTTGACTTTTTTTGTTTACAAGGACAAAGATTGATCATGTATTTTTGTATTCCCAAGCTTTGGACTTGGATGAATTTGTAATTCTAACACTTAGACTTATAACATAGACTAAACGTTTAGACTTGCATCTCCTTAATTCAAGCTTTAAATTTTTATTAATTCCTCTGCTTTAATGTAAATTGTCTTATTTCAATTATTATTGGAGTACAGGCGTTACATTATGGTATCAGAGCAGTTCGATCTTATCGAAAGGTGGAATAGTTAGAATTAATTTAGCGTGTTGTTAGGATCTGTTGTTATCTTTCTTCTTATTATGCTATGAGATATTTAGCCTGATCAACTCAATGCTTTGCACATTTTATGCAGAATTATGGCTTCGGGTTCAGGACGACGCGGAAGGTTAAGGAGGAATACCACAAATCCTGTTGACCCACCGGAACCAGATAATGCTTGGTTACAAGGAGTACTGCAAGCCATTCAGATTCAGGCCACGCTACTCACGACCTTGTAAACCATTTGACTCAACAACAGCAAGCTCCGCAACAACCCCCACCCCCACCAGTTCAAGCAGAGGATCCAAACCACATATTCTTCAAGTTTCACAAGATGAAACCTCCAACCTTCATGGGTAAATCTGAAGCCCTGGTATCCCAGCACTGGTTGGAGGCCATGGAGAAAATCTTTAAAGTGTGTAGTGTACCGAAGAGCAGAAGGTCACTTTTGCCACACACATGTTAGCGGAAGAGGCTGAGAACTAGTGGAATGGGGCACAGGCCTACATGGTGGCTGAGGGGATACCCCTAGAATGGGGACAGTTCCGAACTGCTTTCTTGGAAAAGTACTTCCCTCAGACTGTTAAGGAGAAGACAGATAGAGAGTTCACCCAACTTCAGCAAGGAAATTCTGCTGTTGATGAGTATGTAGCCAAATTCGAGGAATTGGCGAGATATTCTTCATATGCCCGATTTGCACCGGATGATAGTTGGAAGATCAATCAATTCAAGGGGGCTGAGGGCAGATATCCAAAACAATCTGGCCCAAATAGATTTCACAAGCTTTGCTTCTGTGGTCCACAAAAGTTATGTGGCCGAAGATAGTTTGAAGAAGATGTATGATGAGAGACAAATGAAGTGGCAAAAGAAGAAGGACGCGAACAAGACTTCCCCACAGCTGAAGATAAAGGGAAACCGGAACAAGGGGAAGCAAGTGCAACATTCAGAGGCTTCTAAGCCTGATGCCTGCCTTACTTGTGGAAAGAACCACCCAGGGGAATGTATGCAAGGACGTGACATCTGTTTCTTATGCCAGCGACCAGGCCATTATATGAAGGATTGTCCCAAAGTCAAGTCGGGAGCGGGCTCCAAGCCCAATGATCCTACCCAAGGACATGTCTACACCCTAAGTGGCAAGAAGGCTAAGGGTGTGGAAAATCTGATCAAAGGTACATGTCTTTTTCATGATAATCCTTGGGTTGTTTTGTATGACTCTGGTGCCACACACTCTTTCATTTCTTGTAAGTGTGCACAGAGGTTAGGATTGTACCTTTCTTCTTTACCTTTTCCACTGATTGTTGAAACACCAGTGGAAGGAAGTATTTCCACTTCGTTGATTTGCGAGAATTGTCCTCTCGTAATTCAAGGAAGGATGTTTTCAGTCAATTTGGTTTGTTTACCCTTGAAAGGGATAGATATAATCTTAGGTATGGATTGGCTTTCAGTCAACCAAGTTGACTTGAACTGTTTTTCCAAAACTATTGAGTTTCTAACTGTACAGTCCATTGCTGACCAAGTATGTCTAGCAAAGATGGCTAGTGTGTCCCAGTTGAACCAATTTCTAGTGGAAGGACACTTAGGATACATCTTGTTGCTCTCTTCAACCACAGAGGTTGGATTAGACTTGACCACCATCCCAGTGCTTAATGAATTCCTGGATGTGTTTCCGGAGGAGATTACCTCTTTACCTCCAGAGAGAGAAGTAGAGTTTTCTATAGAATTGGTTTCAGTAGTAGGACCAATTTTTATAGCCCCATATAGGATGTCGCCTCTAGAATTGCAAGAGCTTAAAGTTCAGTTAGAGGATTTAATTGCTAAGCAATTCATTAGGCCCCGTGCTTCACCCTGGGGGCACCTGTCTTATTAGTTAGGAAGAGAGATGGTAGTATGCGGTTGTGTATAGACTACCAAAAACTCAATAAAGTCACAATTAAGAATAAGTATCCACTTCCTAAGATAGATGACTTATTAGACCAACTTAGGGGAGCTTCGATATTCTCTAAGATTGATATGAGGTCAGGATACCACCAAATTCGAGTCAAGGCTAAGGATGTGCCAAAAACCGCGTTTAGGACTCGGTATGGCCATTATGAGTACGTTATTATGCCTTTTGGCTTGACAAATGCTCAAACTATTTTCATGGCTTACATGAACAGAATTTTTTGGCCTTACCTTGACAGGTTTGTTGTGGTATTCATAGATGACATCCTTGTGTAATTCTAAGGACCCTAAAGAACATGAGGAACATCTTAGGATTAGAGTCTGTTTGCAAAGGCAGAAAAATGTGAGTTTTGGCTTTCAGAGGTCAAGTTTTTAGGACACGACATTTCTCAGGAAGGGGTGGTTGTTGATCCCAGTAAGGTAGAAGCTGTTCTCGATTGGGAGCGATCGACTACCATTACGGAAGTTAGGAGTTTCTTAGGATTGGTTGGATATTACCATAGGTTCATAGAAGGGTTTTCCCAGTTAGTTCTTCCATTAACTCGGTTAAACCGAAAGGGACAACTGTTTGTGTGTGATAAGAGCTGTGAGAACAGTTTCTTGGAGCTCAAACTCTGGTTGACTAGTGCACCAGTTTTGATTATCCCCAACCCGACCCTAGGTTTTGAGGTCTACAATGATACTTCCAAGAAGGGTTTGGGTTGTGTTCTCTTGCAGAATAGGCAAGTGGTAGCCTATGCATCTAGATAGTTAAAGCCCCATGAGGAAAACTATCTTACTCATGACTTAGAGCTAGCAGCCGTAGTCTTTGCCTTGAAAATCTGGCAGCATTATTTGTATGGTGCCAGGTTTGTGGTGCAAGGTTTGAGATATTCAGTGATCATAAAAGTTAAAAATACATGTTTGATCAAAAAGAGCTGAATATGAGGCAAAGGAGATGGGTAGAGTTCCTCAAGGATTATGATTTCGAGTTGAAATACCACCCGGGTAAGGCGAATGTAGTCGCTGATGCCTTAAGCAGAAAGTCTCTTCATGTGTCTTCGATGATGATCAAAGAAATAGAGTTGCTAGAATCCTTTAGGGATTTGAACTTAGGAATGTATTCAACAGGGGATAGCCTAATAGTGAGCAATTTGGAAATCACTTGTGGTTTTAGAGACCAAATTAGGTATGCCCAAAGCCTAGATGGGGAATTGCAAGCTAGGAGACACCAATCCAGATTCTCCGAAGCTAGTGATGGCATTATTCCCTTTCTTCAAAGGATTTACATTCCGAAAGATGAAACAATTAAGAATCAAATTCTTGAAGAAGCCCACAAGAGTGGATTCTCGATACACTCTGGATCTACCAAGATGTACCATGACCTTAGACAAAGGTATTAGTGGCCGAGAATGAGAAATGATGTAGGTGAATTTGTAGCCCAATGCTTGGTTTGTCAGAAAACCAAGATAGAACATCATAGATCCTCAGGTTCACTCCAGCCCTTAGAAATCCCAGAATGAAAATGGGAAAGCATATCTATGGACTTTGTAGCAGGCTTGCCTCACACACAGTCCGATTATGACTCCATTTGGGTCATTGTGGATAGATTGACCAAATCTGCTCACTTCCTCCCAATTAATTCCACTTTCAACACTGCTAGGTTAGCTAAGATCTATATTAGAGAGATTGTTAGACTCCACGGAGTACCCACTAGCATTGTCTTTGATATAGATCCTAAGTTTACCTTCCGGTTTTGGAAGCACTTCCAACAGGCCCTAGGAACAAGGTTGAGTCTTAGTACCGCTTATCATCTATAGACGGATGGTTAGACAGAACGAACCATACAAACCCTAGAGGACATGCTTAGAACTTGTATGTTAGATGATGGTGGAAGTTGGGATGAGCATTTGGCTCTGATAGAGTTTGCTTATAACAACAGCTACCATTCTAGCATAGGAATGGCGTCGTACGAGGCACTCTACGGTCGCAAATGTAGAACCCCTCTATGTTGGTTTGAGGTAGGTGAGAAAAGGTTGTTAGGGCCAGACCTAATCCAGGAAACCACTGATCAGCTCAGAAAGATTAGGGATAGGCTAAAGATTGCTCAAAGTCGGCAGAAAAGTTATGTTGATAGGAGGAGGAAACCTCTTGAGTTTGGAGTAGGAGAGCATGTGTTCCCAAAGGTCATTCCTATGATAGGCGTTGGTAGGGCACTGCGAGCCAAAAAGTTGTGTCCTCGTTACATCGGTCCTTTTGAAATTCTTCAAAGAGTCGGTTCTGTTGCCTATCAAATTGCTCTGCCCCTGTCTTTGTCAAATCTGCACAATGTATTCCACGTGTCTCAGCTCAAAAAGTATATTCTTGATCCTTATCAACCCTTGGATCATGAGTTTGTACAATTGAGATCAGATCTGACATACCAGCCTATGCCAGTACAAGTTGTAGACCGCAACTTCAAGACACTAAGGAACAAGAACGTTCCCTTGGTAAAGGTCATCTGGGAAGGATCTGCTCCTGAGGAGGCTACTTGGGAGACCGAAGCCAAGATGCGAGACCAATACCCATACTTGTTTCAACAGGTATGTGTTTTGTCTAGTTTTTGAAGACAAAAACTTTTAAAAGGTGGGTAGTAGTGTAACACCCTGCCTAATTTAATTATTTAGTTTATTAATTTAGACATTTATATGTTTTAAATTGATGGTTGAGTAATTAAATTGGGTGTTTTTAAATTAATTAGGGGTGTGCAATTAGAAACGACATTACTAGAATTTTGGTAAAAAGGAAGGATAAGAGAGTATTTTACCCCAACTCATTTAGGGACTAAATTGTCCAAAGTGGACACACTTTTTTCCTCTTCCCCTTCTTCCCTCTCTCTCACGCTCCAACTCTCTTTCTCTCACTCCCTCCCTCGATTTTTCTGCTTTAGCTGAGAGAAAAAGAGAAAGAAGAAGGAAAAGAGGAGAAGAAGAGGAAGAAGAAGGGGTTAGGGTTTTAGGGAAAAAGAGAGGAAAGTGGTGTGATTCTTCATGATCTTGCCTCAAGAAGAAGATTTGAGCTGAGTTTTTGGCATTTGGTGAGAGAACTCATGTTGCCCTAGGCTGAGATAGAGGGACCACGAGTTGGAGAAGAAGAAGGAGAGAAGAGAATCCAATCTTCATCAATTTTAGTTCAAGATTTCAAAGATTGGAGGTGAGTTCTTCTCACTTAGTGGTTGGACAACCATAAGACCCGCCTTTAGTGTTTCTTCTCTTTCCCCATTTTGTGTGTGTTCTTGATTCTAAGCATGATTTGTAAGAAGCATGATTGGTTAAGAAGCATGAAAATGGGTTTAGGTATATTGTTATGTTCAAAATTTGATGTATTTGATGACATGAGAAATACGTGATTGGTTGTGATTCTTATGCTATATGCTTTGACTCTCCCATTATGCATGTTTGATCCTTGTTTTTGAGTCTTAAATTGTTCTGGATTTGGCTTGGATTGAGTGGAATTGGAGTTTGGATTTGAGATGTGCAGAAATATCTGCATTTCTGCGTACGGTCACCAAAAGGAAAATGGGCAGATAGCGCCCCAGTGCGCCACAAGCGCGAAGTCACAGAATTGAATAGCAGAAAAACGCGCAGAATGCGCTCAAGTGCGCACAAAGCGCAAGGAGACCTAAGTAGATGCGCGCCCCAAGCACACCAGCTTATGCTTAAATGTGTAATTTTCATATTTTAAGGGCTTTCAAGGCCATGAATACTTGATTTTAGTGTTCAAAATCCTATGGGATCAAAGGGATATCATAGGATTCCCTTAGATAAGTTATTTCAACATAAGTTTGTTTGGAAACTTAGAAATAAGGTATTAGAACTATTGAATTTATAAGGGTTCTAGTAAGATAGTCGTACAGAGCGGTTGTACCACTGTGCGGTAACGATACGTCCCGGCTGCTGCAAGCGGTTGTATCACTATTACCAAACAACACATCTCGGCTGTTACGACATAGTTATGAGTGCAGAGCGGTTGTACCACTATGAGGTAACGACACGTCCCGACTGTTACAATTAGTTGTACAGAGCGGTTGTACCACTATTACCAAACGACACGTCCCAACTGTTACTCAAAAGATTTGTAAGTGCAGAGCAGTTGTATCACTGTGCGGTAACGATACGTCTCGGTTGTTGCAACGACGGTTGCACAAAGTAGTTGTACCACTGTTACCAAACGATACGTCTCGGCTGTCACGATAAAATCCTTGATGTATGATATTGTCATGTTTGCTTTAGTGTTTGCAAATGAATGTTATTGTGATTGTGGCGAGTATTAGTGAGGGGTCCGTGAAGGATTCACTGAGATTTTATAATCTCACTCTTTCCTCTATTTGTTTCAGATAAGCAGGTATCGGAGGAGAAGTAGATGACGCTAGAGGCTTATAGTTCCTAGTTTATGTTATTTTAAGAGATGTATTTGACTCTTTTTGTTTACAAGGACAAAGATTGATCATGTATTTTTGTATTCCCAAGCTTTGGACTTGGATGAATTTGTAATTCTTACACTTAGACTTATAACATAGACTAAACATTTAGACTTGTGTTTCCTTAATTCAAGTTTTAAATTTTTAGTAATTCCTGTGATTTAATGTAAATTGTCTTATTTCAATTATTATTGGAGTACGGGTGTTACAAGACTCCTCCTCGCTCTGCTTTCTCGAGGTTATATGCTATGTCAAAGCTAGTAGCACTCTTAGTATGGGGTGCTTGGGTAGAGGGAGTCTGGTGGGGGTTCATGTGGGGAAGGAGTTTTATGTCTGGGAAGAACATATGCTAGGCGATCTTCTTCGATTGTTGTCCTTGGTTCACCTCTTTCTTGAGGATGATAGGTGGAGCTGGGGGTAATGATGGTGGTATGTCTTCTATCAAATCTTCTTATGCTCTTTTGTTAGATAAATTCCATCGCCCATTGGGCCTATCCATTAGGGATCTTTTGGTGTTTGCATATCTCTGGAAGAGTTGTGCTCCTTCCAATGTTATTGCCTTCCCTTAGCAGATGTTGAATAGGCTTCCCACTCGGGCGCTTAACTTATTTTGGAGGCGGGTAGGGATATGAACTCTATGTTTTGTATATTGTGGGGAGATCACCAGGAGTCGGAGTTACATTTGTTTGTTTTGTGTGATTTCTCCTTCTCAGTTTGGCATGCAGTGTGTAATTGGTTAGGGGTCGAGGTGGTAATGTTAGGTGGTTTGTCTTACTTCTTCTCGGTTTTTTGCTCCCTGGGGGAAAAGGGCAGAGATTGGAAGGCGTTGGCTTTTGATTTGTCATTTGGTGGTGTGGGCTATATGGGAATTGAAAAATGAGTGTATTTTTTTTTTCAATTCAATGCCCGATGTTTTAGCTATAATAAAAGGTATCAATGTTATATCTTGGAGATGGTTCTTGGCAAAGATGAAGGTGGGTCATTGTCTCTTTAATGAATGGTCTATCAAATCATAGAGTATATCCCTATAAAGTAGCTGTCTTATTGAGTTGGAGCTCTTCACATCTTTATGTTTTTTCTTCTATTTTTTATGAGTGTTTAGTTTTCACGTGTATATGAGTTGGAGTACCGTTATACTTGATTTTCAATATATCTTTCTTTGCTTCTTAAAAAAAAATTGGCAAACTTCACGAGTTAAAAAGCATATTATTTTTCAAAAACAAAGTTTTAAGTTTGAAATATCATATTAGTAAAAGTTCACTAATACTATATGTTTGGATATTTGTGTTTCAAAACGCCCGTTCGAATATCAAAAAAAAAAAAAAGTAAATGTGTTTTTAAATGTAATTTGACTAAGAAAATATAACTTTTATGTCGAGCTGAAAAGTACATATTAAAGTTTTCTATAAACTTACTTTTAAATAACAACAGTTATCTAATATAAAATCACTACTTCACTTTTAATTCACTTTTAAGCAAAATTAAATTTATGAATACCCACACAAACACAACTTAAAAGAGTTTAGTCTCGGAAACAATTTATGTGACTTGGCTTTAGATTAATCAGAGCACCCACATCGCTGGGAGCTTCATGAGTATCTAGCTGATGTGGATGGAGAGCTTATTTTTTTCAACGTTGGAGAGCATCTAGCTGGCAAGCTCAGCATCTAAAAATTTTGATTCGGCAGCTATATATACATACCGTGTCTTACTATTAAACTATCATTGTTTCTCTCTCTTGATTCAACAGAACACCGATTCAACAGAATTGAAGGAAAGGAGGGAAAAAACAGAAGAAATCTGAAGAAGTTTCACCCATAAGATCAATCTATATTTCATAAATTACACAAATTGTTCACAAATTACAGATCCACAAAGAGATCTCAAATCCAGAAATTACATATCTCAAAAAGAAACAGATCAAATCCAGAAATTACATATCTCAAACCGTTCCGGTTGGCGACAATACATCGTTCTTTGGAGAGGGTGGTGCGACAATTTGCGATGGCGACGCGATGGAGGGCGTGTTCGGCGGTGGTGCGGCGGTCTGCGGCGCCGACACGGTGCTCTGCGATGGCGGCTGCCAGAGTGCGGTGGTGCGTGGATGGAGGTGCGAAGGTGCTCTGTGATGGCGGCGTTGCAGGTGCGTTTGATGCCGGCGTTGGTCTGAGAGCGAGGGGATGGTGGAGGATGAGGCCAAGGGAGATGAGAGGAACGAAGGAGAAGCAAAAAACGAGAGGTACTGGAGTAACGAAGGAGTAGGAAGGTTGAGGAACGAAGGAGAAGGAGATGAGAGGGTCAGTGGCGAGGGAGAGGAGATGATGGTGCTGAGGGCGAGATGATGAGAGGATGAGGATGAGATGATGAGGATGAGATGATTGAGGGCGAAGGTTCTGGAGCAATGAGAGGATGAGAGGATGAGGTTGAGATGATGGTCACGTTTGGGCTTGGCCCAAATTAAAATTGTGACCGTTCATAAAAAAAAAATAACAAAAAGAAATAACAAATTGTGAGAATGTTACCGTTTGAAAAAATGTTACCGTTTTCACTTTGATATTACTGTTGGCAATAGTTGGCCTATAAATATTGTTCTCCTAATTTAATTTAATGTTACCAAACCACCTCCTTGTGTGTTTTTTTTTGTCAAATGGATCCCAATCAATGGGGTTATGAGTCTTATATAAATCTTTTACAAAACAAATCACCCCCACTCAATGGCCCTATCGGTGATAGTTCTCAAAATCCTAATTACATGATGTATCCACCACATCCATACATTGGCCATAGTGGTGTTAGTTCTCAAAATCCTAATTATAAAAAAACTAGCCGTTGTAAAAAAAGAGCCGTTGTAAAAAACTAGCCGTTGTAAAAGTAGCCGTTATAAAAAGAGTCGTTGTAAAAAAACTAGCCGTTGTAAAAAAAGAGCCAATGTTATGTTTTTTTATTATTCTTTTTAATTTATTATGTTAAATATTATTTTAAAAAAATTCTACATTTTTTAATAATTTTATATATATTAATTAAAATAATTGATTTAATATTTAAATTTAAATCAAAATTGGGTTCAAATAAAATAATATAAATATGTGGGGTCCATTGTGGGACCCAACAAAAAAAAAGATACCACCATTGGAGCAAAAACTAAAAGAATGTCTTATGGGTGTCTTAAATCTTACGTGACATTTTGGGCCCACAAAATAGTGTTAAGATGCTCAAGTTAAGCTCCTCCCATTGTGAATGCTCTCAGGCTGAAAGTAACTTTCAGACGACAGTGGATACTTCATACAAATTATGTTACTAATTAGTTTTTCACAATTATACTTTTCTTAAAAAAAAATCATCTCCACATGTTTTTATTACACTAATATAGGTAAATTCTCATATGGACCACCTTGACAAGTGGTCCACTGTGGAAAAAAGTCTAAAATTTTAACGATGACCGACGTCACTGTTTGGAAGTAGAAGCTCGTAGTCTTATTCGTCATTAGGACTGAGATAGTGACTTGATTGGTGCTCGTTCGACTGAAAACAAGTGAAACAGATATAGGTTGAATTTTGAGACTCTCATATTCATTTCTCTTGTTTTTAGTCGAACGAGTACTAATCAAGTCATCGTCTCAGTCGTAATGACGAGTATGACTACGAGTTTCTGCTTTCAAGCAGTGACGTCGGTCTTCGTTGAAGTTTTAGACCTTTTTCCATGGTAAACCACTTGTCAATGTGGTCCATATTAAACATAGCCCATTAATATAATAGCAAATGGATGTTGTCACATATGATGTCACTTGTTGATTAGGTGAAAAAAGGCATGATACTTCCAAGATAATTGACCATTGATTCATGATCTCCATGAAATAATACGATCCAATGATTTTAATATGCAAAACAAGTCCGACCCCACAATGTTAACATTTAACAAGGGGGAGGAAAAACAAACACAAATAATGAAAATTTTAAAGCTGACTTTTGACCTGTTGAGACGTCGAGTGCTTTGTACCTTGACTTCTAAGTGAAGAACGAATTTTATTATTTCCAATTTTCTTAATCAGCAATTCTTTTGTGCATGATGTTTGAAACCTTTTCCTGGTTAAATGTATTAAGACCAACTTTTGTCAGGCGATAGCAAAATCTTTACTGAGCTTTATCGGTGTAAATTTGTCTCGTCCGCAGCTCAATAGTAAGAGCTTGACTTTGTAATCTTAAAGATTTGTTTGGTTGGGGATTTTGGAAGAGAGGAGAGGGAAAAAGAGAGATTTATTAAAATTATGTTTGTTTGGTTCAATCTTTTTAAGAGAAGGGAAAGAAAATGGAACAAAATCTCTCGTAATCCAATTTTTGTTTTCCTCTCAAAATGAAGGTTTTGGAGGAGTGAGAAAATAGACAATTAAAATTTTAAATACACTAATTACAAATCCATCTTTCGTTTATCAATCCTTTATTGCTTTTTGCTTTTTGATTTTTTCTATTGCTTTCTTTTTTTATTGTTTGTTTTTTTTATACTTCCAGGTACGTTTGATCTTTTCATCCTAGTACCTTTTGTTTTATCTTTTTATCTTTGTTTTTTCTGCCTTTGCTTTGCTTTGCTTTTTTTTTTTTCCCGATTACGTTTGCGTTTTTTTTTTCAAGGTACGTTTGTATTTTTTTCATATCCATACGTTTGTTTTGCTTTCAATTGATTTCAATTACACGTTTTTTTTTAACCATTCAAAAATTCTACAATATTTTAATTTTATAATTTTTTTATTGTTTTAGATAGTCAAGATTAGAAAATTATCGTCAATAGATGGTTTGACTTGTGCCAAAAAGCTATAGTTTAACTCATATGTGTCATTGTTTATTGCTTTATTATTCGGATGTCTCGTAAGAAAAAATTGAGTTATAGTATCAGCTCCAAGAGAGAAAGAGTGCATGAAGAAATAATGGGTCGAATTACTAGTAGTGAAACTTGTAGAAATATATTAAGAATGAGTCCGGAAGCTTTCTTTATTTAATTCAACGTTAATAGAAGCCTATATTGTTTTAATTTTATTTATAAAAGGTTACAAGGATAAAATAGTAAATTGGTTTTAAAATCTCTCCCCTCCCCTCCTGAACCAAACATATATCTAATTAAAAACCCTCCCCTCCCCTCCCCTCCCATCACCTCTTTCGAACCAAACATATATTTAATTAAAATTCCTTCCCCCCATTAAAATCCCTCACCTCCCCTCCTCTCCGTTGAACCAAACAGACCCTAAGGAACATGATTCAAATCCCATCAAAGACAGTTGTAACATGGCCATTAGTGCAACTGAAATAATAATATATCATCTCCCCCCACCCCCTTTAAAAAAAGTGTAAACTTGCCTCATATTTTACATGGAGGATAGTTCAAATTACATCCATATAATACTTCAGAACTCTTACATCATTCAATCACACTTTATCAAATAATTTTATTTCAAAATCCACTTTCAAATTAAAATTTTATTTCAATGTTATTTAATATGTTATTAAGATACGCTAAGATTATAAACTTCTTGTCTAAATATGTGAAATATGAAAAATAAATAAATAAATAAGAATCATTTCATCATAAACTATGGTTATAATCTCATGAGATTTGACACAAATAATCAATGTAACAAATAGTTATTACTCGACTATTCAATCGACAAAAATAATATTATATTTAAAATTATTAATGGTATAAAATTGTTAAAGAATTATTAATTATAGTTTCTCTTATTTGCGGCATGTCCAAGCTTCTGATCCAATTGTTGGCAAACATGATAAAAAGGGGATAGATTTTGCATGGTGTCCTTATTGCAAATGAGCTAGTGGATAGGGGTTATAAGTGGAAAAGAAAAGTTGTACTACTTAAGTTGATTTTCAGAAAGCTTATGACTTCAGAGGAATATATAGACATATAGACTGCACAATGAACAAAATGGGACTCTTTTTGAAGTGGAGGAAATGGATTTTGAAATGCTTGTTTTAGAAGATAAAGAAGCCCAATAAAACAATTTAGTGTAGGTAAGGGATTGAGATAAGGAGATCATTTATCTCTCTTTTATTCTTAACTAGCGATATACCCGTGCATAGCGTCGTGTTGATTACTTCGAATATTTCTAAAACTAAAATTAAATAGTAATCGGTATGTTTTTTACCCAACAAACTAAGATTGAATAGTAATTTAGTTGATCCCATAAAACAAAATAGATCCTAACCCACGAAGCTTTCTATTTGAATATATTTATCACATAAAAGAAAACTGCTTAAGATGTATTGAAAAGTAAATACATTATGGGATGATGATCAAAACTTTCTTAAAATCATAGACAAATCAAGTTTCTTCCATGTGCCAAGTTGTTGTGTAATCTTTCTATCAATCCTTTGCCCGATCTCAGGATATTTAAAATCTGAAATATGAAAAGAAAAATAGATAAATCTGGAATCTAAAATACTTGGTCAACTCTTTCGTCTCAGATGCCCTTGATATCTGCCACGAAAACAAAAATAGATAAATAAGTAAATAAATAAAGTAAGTACTGTGCAAACAAATAAATAATTGTACAAAAGATTTAGGACAGGGAAATATTTAGGAATAGGCACCTGCATTATTTCTAAAGCACCTGTCTCTGAATTAAAGTAATAAAAGGTGCTTGTTGCAGTGAGCTTGGTGGAGAGGAATAACAATGGAAAATTTAACACAATCTCAAAATCTCTCAAAGCAAAAACACCTAGTCCTTTGGCTTAATCTTCATATCCCTCTCCAGAACTTTATAGGTGCAGAATTGGGCAGATAAAGCACAACTCAACTTTATAGGGCAGAATTGGACAGATAACTCGTGCAGGTGGCCAGCCAGACTTGTAAAACAATGAAGATAAAATAATTATCTAATAAAATCAAATACATATAAGCTATTGCTTTTTTAGTGTGTGAATTCAATGTTACTATTTTCAAAAAGCATGACAAAAAAAGGAATTGGCCATTAAATAAATTTAAAAGAAAACCCTTATAATCTTAACAAATTTCATGGGCTCCACCTTTAAAGGAGTCCTTGAAGGCTTGAAGCCACTGAATTGCCTTCAAGTGTAGTGGCACACCACCAGACAAAATCAGCCTCAGACCTATGTCCCCTTCTTTAAAATGGTGTTACCCAAAAAGTAATTTAGCATCAGTCTTGGCCTAAACACCAAACATTGCTGAACCGAGTATACTCTTGCTGCTGTTGTTTTTGTTGCATTGGTGACAACATGGAAGTTCTGCCATTGGACGATGATTTTGCTAGGTGCTCTCCCACTACTACTGCTGCTGACAACATGGAAGATCTTTCTTTTTATTCTAAATGAACAACAAAGATGTGCAAATCCATCACAATTCTGATCTATTGCAGATAATATATGTAATTATCCTCAAATATAGAAGAGCTATTTACAGAATAAGCAAAGGGAATTATATCAGGGACATAACCAAAGCTCCTCCTTCCAATATAGATGTAATCATTGAAAAGAAACACATGATTACTTCCTCAATTTGAAGAAGTAAAACCCCAAATACCATGCCTGCGGAAAAAAAAACCACACATACTCCGAGAAGCATGGTAGAATGGTCTCTCAAAAAAATCCGGCAATAACAAATGCACAAAAAATGAATATTGCACCCTCATTTAAGACTTCCACTAAACTTTTGAATAAATGTACATTTTGAGCAAAAAATTAATATACCACAATCAGTAAATTCCCCCAAAACAAATAGTAATAAGAACAATCAAATTTATAACCTGTTCTAGATATAGAAAATAACATGATCACTACAAATACAATCAATCAATGGAAATCATATAAGGATGAACACTAAGATGCACATAATATTAAATAGATAACAAAAAGTAAAAGACCTGAGCAAAAGCTCAAATAAACATCACCATAAATTTACCTAATTTATATATGCTATCTAAACAAAGTCACACTCTACTTTTTTGAGGACCTTCAATATCTCCTTCCCCTGAAATTATCAGAGGTAAACTTGCTTGACAACAAATTTAGCCTTACTTCCCGTGGATCCTTTGCTTCACTACCTACCAATGATGCGGGCTACTAAACTATCACATACTTCAATAATATATGACAACCATCTTGAAACCATACCTGCACCAATTATAGTTCAGGTCTTGTACAATTTTTGTGCACCAAAATTTTAAATAAACGATGAAACAAATGCAATGCTATAAATGGGCTTTCAAAACTTTTGTTGCTACAAACAAAACAATGGTAATACAAACCTTCATCAATAATTTTTAATTCAATTTACGAAAGCTTTTCATGCTTGTGTTGCTACAAACAAAACAATGGTAATACACACACACACACACACACACACACACACACCCCAAGAGTCATTAAGCTTATATTATGAATCAGCCCCTTGATTGGTGTTTCCAAACATACATCTATTCTAATGGTGGTTACCTACTGAAATAACTCCAGATATATTATAAATACAAACAATCTGTTAAGCATCAATCAACCTACAAAAAAGAATATAAATATAGAACATGGCAGGAGACCTAGACATTTTAACAGCTGAGGGGAAATAATTTAATACCAAGACATGCCTCCTAATCAGGAACTTCCTCTGTCAGTATAAATATAAATATAGTGCAGCTTTTGTTTCTGAGTGTCCACTATGTATGAGGGAAAAGGAATTAGAAGCAAGTAGGAAGTCTCTTCTATTCACACCATAGCAATGATAATAAATTGGCAAAAGTAAACAACTAAATAAATCAATAGCAATGAGACATATACCTCAAAGGGATTAATCAAATAAGCAACACAGTAAATTCTGGATGTTTCTCCTTGTAGAATCCAAATGAGGGGCATACTGTGGAATCTGGGCAGGCATGTAGTAAGATGTTTGGAACTAAAATTTGTTTTTTTTCCCCCCATAAAAGCTGCAACAACTGTGAAGATTGAATTATAACTTAGTAGATGTTCCTCCTTCAAATTTGTCAGACGGAACCCTTAAAACAAAAGGTAAGGAAATGATATACCGTTAAAATCACATTGGATCTCCTAAGAGTATTGAAACAAATTGAAGTTAAAATAAAACTAAGGAAGGAAGGGGTAGAACAACAATAGCACAAACAAAATAAAACTAATTTCAAAATAATGAAAATTGGTGTAGTACTTTTCCTATCACATTCTATCTCTGTTCAATTAGAAGTAAAGAATCCCATAATATCTACAGAATAAAGAATTGTTAGCGATTTCAAGGGATTTGGTTACTATTTTCACATTGAACGATTTGGTTACGACTCTGGCAAGTCCCAATTGCCAGTGCATATCCATCAACAACAAACAATAACAAATGTTCAATTTAAAGAAAACAACGTTATAAAGAGAGATAAATAAAAGAAAGAGAGAAGAAGAAGACCTCATACGCTTTGTGGTGAATGTTTTCGAGTCGCTAGCAGTTGCATTCGTATGCAGTAAGCTTGTTAGGCGCCATTGAAGAAAAGAGAAGAGAGAGAAAATTAGGGATTTGTCGCTGTGACTGCCATTCGCCGTCGCTAGCAGTTTTGCCACCCAAACTTAGCTCTCAGCACCAAAAGACCCTGTAATCAAAACAAAAACTTCAGAAATTTACAAACAAAATCCCTAAATTATAACATCTCAAAACAAAACCCTTGCCTAATCCTCCATTTTGATATAACCCAGAAAAGTGAGTTTTATGTGAAAACTGGAAGAAGGATGGGGAAGATAATGGAATATAGATACTATCTGTGGTAAAATGGATGTATCAGGTGGATTTTCTTATGTATTTTAGTGGATGAATCGAAAAAATCCATTTATTTATTTACCATCTATTAAAATTTTATCAAGAAAATCTAACTCATCTATCATCCATTTAAAAAAAATTATCTAATTCATTCATTAACAAATTTTGTATGGATAGATACTCAATCCATAAAAAAAAAATATTTTAATCACAAAAAATTATTTTTAATCTTAAAATATATTTTACTCTCCTCTCTTCTCTCTCCGTATCTCTCTCTCCCCTCTCTCCTTTCTCCTCTCTCTCCCCTCTGATAAAATTTTTCATAAAACACTTTGGTCATTCATCCTGATGAAAAAAAAACTCACCATAATTCAGTATATCTGTACCATTCATACTCTTCTTTTTGATCCCTTATCTAGTAATCAACAATCCAAACATATAGCGTCTGGGCATCAAGTTAAACTACCTAACAATATTCCCAACAAACTGAAGAAATTGAAAACATTCCCAATCATTCAAGTCGTCTTGCTTCCTCCAAAATAGTATCACACAGAAATTGAAATTGAAAAAAAAAAAACTCGTTCAGACTTCACCGTATGTACATATTACACAAAATTGAAGCGGCATTGCAAAAAAACTGTGTAACACAAGCAACACATGCTTCTTTTCCTATCACATAATAAAGGACATAATCAACAACTTCACCATCAAGTTCCCCGTAGTTAGCTTTTTCCCCCCAACAAGTGCGAGAAAAATATTAGCAAAAAACAACAGTACACCCCACAAATAGAGTTTTCCATTTTCACCCTTCCAAAAGAGCACTTTCATTGTTTTTATTAATTTTTGATATTATTATTAGTGGGATCTGATAAGGAAGCTTATGCAGGCTTGGGGTTCAGCAAACGTGTCTCAAGAGATTCTTTCAACAGTTCCTGATCCAGGTGCTATGGCCGCAGCGTCGTGGTACAGAGCTGCAGCAATAGCTCTAAGGGAAAAAGAATACTACCAGGGTTAACAGATGACAGAGAGAGGAGAAAGGGGAGAGAGAGAGGAGGGGGGAGAGAGAAAAGAGAGAGAGTAAATATTTTTTTATGATTAAAAATATTTTATGTAATTAAAATATTTTTTATGATTAAAAAAATATATTTTATGATTAATTTAAAAAATTATTCATTCTATCCATTTTTCATCTCTTGTATAATCCAATGGATTTAGAAAAAATAGTGGATTGATGATTAACCATTCATTAAATTAAATGGATGGATTGAATCCAATCCATTTAGTTTTTTTTTTTTGTAATGGATGGATTGGATGGATGATGGATAAATAGATAGCTTTACCACCCTTAAGAGAGACCGAGAAAGAGAAGAAATGGGAAAAAAAAAAAAAGGCAGTGAGGAAGGGACAAAACTGGAAGGAGGAGGAGGAAGATAATGGAATAGAGAGAGAGAGAGACCGAGAAAGAGAAGAAAGGAGAGGATGAGTGAAGATGAGAAATGGAGATGCGGTGGTTCTGATGGTGGAAGAAATGGAGAGAGGGAAAAGGGAAAAAGATGAAGAAGAGGGAGGTAGTTCGGGATTCTAGAGAGAGATGAATATAATTAGGGTTTTCAATTTTTGAATTAGTACTTAAATTGACATTTGTAGCCTTAAAATTGGTGATATGTCATTTTTTTGGAATGGATAGTTTAATATTTTTGGTATGTATCAAAATGTTTATGATAAAAGTAGATTTTTTTTGGTCAGCTAGTAGAAATGGTAAACAACAAACACACACGTCTAAACGACAATACCTGAGTTCGAATCCCGGTCTCGACATCTTCATATCGTTGAAATTGCCAAAACAACCAACAGTGGAGGACTTATGATAAAAGTAGATTGCTAAGGAGGGACTTAGTGCTGTGATCGATAAAACTATACCTTTTTGTAGTTGTTTGCCGGATATAAACTGGGTAAAATGATCACAAATATCACATTTACAATATGTAAAATATATTGATATTGATGATCCTTTGATAGTGAGAGAAGATAGTTATAGAAATATTTTGGAAACTAAATCACTTTTGCAACTGTCTAAGATTATGCAATTCCAAGTGGCTGCGTTGGTGGGCGATACGTAAATTCCAGCGTAAATCCTGGTTCAGGTTGGTGGTTCTCCCTAGCCCTGCACGGGATGAGCTTCCCCCGATCTAAACTTTTTTTTATCAAAAGAACTGTCTAAGATTATGTCTGGCCTAAAAATAATTTTTTAAATAAATCATGTAATGGAAATTGATGTGGAGAACGAGTGGATGATACGGGTAGCATACGCTCTCAATTATAAATGGAGGAGTTATAATAAACTTCCTGCAATAAAATTAAGTTTCTTAATTGGAGGAGTTATACTAAACGGTAATGAAAAGTTCCCCCTTTGTCAAATATCATTTTCAGTTTAGTGTTTTGTACACTTAGTCAAATTTTAACCAATGTGTCCAACTTAGAGTTCAGAATCCTTTGCGAGTTTATACCAAAACTGAATGTGTTCTGCTTGAAAATTCTTTATCTTCTGACTGTTTTTTTGCAGAAACCAGATTATGCAATTATACATTCTGAGTTATTCAGAGGATCAACGGCCAATTCCAGTTAAGATTACAAGACAAGACATTATCAATATTCAATTAAGCAAGTGTAATAGGCAAATTGACTGAATCAACAATTCCATTTAAAAAACTGAATTTACATAATAGTCGCTAAGCAATTTACTGAGATAAAAGATCCCATTTCCCATTACAATTTTATTCCTATTCTTATCCCCCTTTTGTTATCATCAAGGGATAAAATCAGTAATGCATTTACTGAGATAGGGAGAATTGATCAGAAGAAAATGATTATGTGGGTTTACTGGTTTAGATGTGGTTCTCTAAGGAGGGCAAGGATTATGAGGCACTGATACTCAAGGTGCAATTACAGGCAACAACTTGGTAGCTACCCATGCCTTAAATTGAAAATAAATTCCATTAGTCAATTCATTAATTGACTTCTACAAGTAATCAATCCCAAAAAATAACAGTTTAACAACAATGACTTGAGATGGAGGAATGGGAAGGATGGATATTTCTTGTAAACTTCTACTGGTTTACTCCCTCAACAAGTCTTGTCAGAACCTCTGCCACAATCTCATCTACTTCCTTATTTGCCTCTTTCGAAGGTGTCGGATCCTTCTGATTATGTTTTTCTTTCATTTCCTCTACTAGTTGACGAGTAGCAACTTTTTCAACCATCTCTAGAGCTTCTTCCTATAAGGTCTTAAAGCTTCTTCAACTTCTTGAGCAGCTTCTCAAGAAGCTTATTCTTTTCCATCATTCTTCTTCTTAGTATCATGCTCAGAAGGCATTTGCAACCCTTTAAAATGTTGTTTTACTTCAGCTTTTTCATAAGCTTCAACTTCTGATACTTTTCTCTCAACATATTCTTCTTGTTGCGATTTCTTTTTCTTCTCTCCTTTTGCTTCATCTTTTGAAGCCTTTTTACAACGCAAAATTCACCACTAGCATCTTGCTTCAATACCATGTCAATGCACTTACCCCCACCATTTAAAAGGAACTTCTCCTTAGGGAATACTTCAAGCAGCCTGGAAGGCTTAATAACCTCGTGCAAAGCCCTCCCCACTCGTACATTTCCAGCAGCATCTTCTTCTTTGAGTCCCACAGGAAACAGCAGATCTTCTATGTATCTTAGATCAGCAGGGCTTGATACAGTTCCTGCCTGTTTTGGAATTCAATTAGCAGTCAAACACCATTTCACTTTTTCAAGTAAAGGAAGGAAAACAAGAGATTTTTCATTTACTACAATAGTCCAAAACAGACCTTGAGAAAATCAGTCACGATCATTGCAGTTCTTCGTGGATTCAAGGTATTGATAGGAGTTGCTCTCATCTCATCTCATCTCTTCAGATCAGACACACTGTATATATGTATAATTGAAAGGAGAGGACCCACAACCAACTGACAAAACATGTTTCATAATCCATCAGTTGTAAAATGGATTCCAAGCTCATGCCTAAGTCATAGAGGACATCAGCTGTAAAATGTAAAGTTAATCATAGTCAGACAAGTTGTGAGTTGTGAACTACTAAGCAAATAACAGCAAATACAAGAACGGGGAGAAAAGGGGGGAGGGAATGAGAAGAAAAGCTCCAGCTCAATTGCAAACCTAGTAATCTCAATCGTTTAGGCTCAGAATCCATTCATGCGCCCCAATTGCTACATATTATCTTCCCTACATGTTGCACTCCATCCTTTAAAATCTGGATGTATGTAAGCAGCACAAACGGGTTATATATACACTAACCAGATGTCACTATTACTGGTTTGAGAAATTGCCAAATGCAAATTAGTATCAAATTACCCAACTAACAGCAGTTGCTTGTGCAGGAGTAGGCCGCAACCCTGCAGCAATTAGCAGTGACTGCAGAAGAATTAGCATACAAACCAATAACATCCACTCAATAATTTCATCTGAATCCAATATTATTACAACTAACAAAAATTGTATCAAGCAGATGGGTATAACAATAAATAGAGCATTAATAAAGAGAATTTTACATCTCAGTTTACATGCCTTACTGAGATTTTCAAGTTATTAGAAGTCCACCTGAGTTGATAGGACTGACATTGCAGCACTAGTAACATGTTGCACTGCCCTAAACTGTGTGTATCTAAGATAGCCTTCATTCACACTACAATAGAAAAGAAACACTGGAAATTTGAGTCACTGAACAAGCTTGTCTAAGCCATAACTACAGCATACAATCAGAAAAGAAAAATGAATGAACCTGTATGGATAACCCGATGGGAAAAAATTTAGTCAAGAAAGATCCAGCGACCTTTTGGTACAACGGTCTGGAATCATCAACAAGCATTACCTATAGAGAAACCAAAAGCACTTGTTGTTAGGGTGACGAAACCAAAGAGTTGGATGAACAAACACTATCAACAAAAAAAAAAAATTTGATCAATTTTAGAACATTGTATAAAGTGTTAACGAAAAAAGAACGTACGGAGAGTTGGCCATCGGATTCGGGCGACAAACAGACTTGTAGTTTGGCACATCCAACATATGGATTCTCTCAAACAACAGAAAACCAATTTAGCTTCACTAAATTACTCATGGTAAGATCCCTTACTATTGAGAAAAGATATGTCTTCATTTGTAGCTTATGATGATATTGTGTATTTTATTTTGTAGGAGAATGAAGACCCGTCAAGAGATGCAGATCTGTCTTTAATTTGAGCTTTGTCTATAAAGATCAATTCATAATTGTCTTTATTTTTGTGACCTCACACAATGAATGTACTTTTTTTGAATTCTTTGAAGAGGGCAAGTGCTTATTTTAAAAGCTTGCTAGCTACTGGTAACATGTGGAGCAGTCCAAACCTACATGGTCTTCTTGTTGCTCTTGTTTAACTTTTGATAGGTCAAGATGTCCTAAATCAGATGCTGTTGTTACTGGTTTAATGCAATGCATATCATCATTGCAGTGGATGAGCTCTTATTATTAACCTCTTTGATATATGTGAATGAGTCAGGGAAGTTTTGTCTTTGTTTTTGTTTCAAGTCTGGATGTTGGATGTCTATGGTATCATGCTTCTTTGCTTCTTTTAAGCATTTTGACAACCACAAGTTCTTCGTGCTGACATTTAATCACAAATTGACATTATGCAAATTCATAAATTACATATTATGAATGAATCATTATATAAAAATTAATCGGCATACCAATTACAGGTTCTGCAATTTGATATTGTACAAACTCAAAAAAAGCATAATTTGCAATTTTACACTTTATGATTGGTTCAAGAAACTGAATGGGATTATTGGGTTTTGACGAATTTATGCAAAAACGCATTTCAGCCACTAAAAATATTAGCTGCTGATCTTTAATCTTATAATCCTACAAGGTCTCTACATAGATTTCTCCCGCCCAAACTCCTACCACTTTTACCAATAGTCCATTTAATTTGTAATACACCTACCAGCACAGGTCATTTATTAAGCCAGGAGAGACCCATAACCTCACCACTATATAATTCAACCACTTCCCAGCTCTAACCATGTCAACGCTGTCCACACTACTCCCACATCCTCTCAAGTCAGTCACTATCTTTGTTTCCAGATATGGCCAAACGTTTTTCCTACCTACTCGATAGATTTTCATCCTTCTATCATTGTTTGTAACACATGTTTGTTCTTTGTTATTTATTCTTTAGGTTGTTGATCGTCACTTCATTTGTAATCGGCCTGTAAAACGTGATACAACTCAATCTTGCCATGGATAACGTGTGTTCACTTCTGCCTTACTTACATACTAAAACAACCAAACTCATATGAAGAAATTTTTTGCTGCATATTATTTTCAACCTCCTTTATGTTTGACACAGCTTGCATTTTCTTGCATGTTGTTAGTTTCCCAATCAAAACGCACTGGCCCATGACCCATTTGTTCATGCTATTCGATTGAAGCTGCAATCATACCACTGCGAGTTTGTCCATGTATTTGAACCGGTATAGTATCTCATTTACTAACCACCGCTGTTGTAAGAAGATAGTTTATCTGTTTTGTTGACACATTGGTTTTATGAATGTAGGCAAAGGTTGTGCTGCCTATGCTTTTCAACATTGATGTATATGATAACATAGCAAAAACTGTCACCCTTATCGACCCAGTTGGGAATCAGTTTGAAGTGTTAGTTGTGTTGAGTTTCAAACAAGATAAAATGGAACAACCTTCAACGGCAACCAATAACTAAATAATAGCAATCAAACAATCAACAAGGTGCAATGAAAGTTAACAAACAAAAGGAGATAGAGAGTAGAGAAGAAAACACCGCAATTAATTTAGTTCTGTGATTCATTCAAAGAAGATGGCCTATGTCTGCGGGAGAGAGCAGCCCTTCGTTTCACTATCAATGAGTCTTACAAGAGATTACAATTGCTTTGAACCCCCTTTACAAAGTTCACGAAGAACAAACCCAAGAGTTCTCAATTCCTCTCTCTTTCCCTCTATGATAAACTCTCAAGAACAACAATAGAGAAAGCCTTCAATCCTCACTCTATTCTCTCTTAAGATCCCAAGGTGTTTAACAGTGTTTCTGACCCTAAAACCTCACAAAGACGCTCAAGAACGGTGCACACAACCCTAGAAAGGCGCACGTCGTCTTGACCGTTCTGCGGCGTCGGGTTTATAAAACCCGATTGTGAATCGATTCACGGACATAGGTGAATCGATTCACCTAGTTAAAAACTTCCCTGCGAATTAATGAAGTGAATCGATTCTGCGAGGCTTCCCATGCGATTCACCAGGCGTGCTTGATTCACGAGAGAACGAAACAAGCTTGAATCGATTCACATAGCTAGGAATCGATTCCCGGTGTTCAAGAAACACTTTCAAGCAATTCCATGATCCTCCAAGCAGATTTTAAGGCACTCTAAACTCCACAATTCTCCACCTTGACTTCAAATCGGTGGTGATGCTCAACTTTATCCATCAACCACTATTGCTCTCTCCATCATTGGAATTACGTCTCGGAGAAATTCATCAAGTCCAAGCAATGCTTGAACTTTGATCTAGGTAATGACTTGGTGAATACATCCGCGGGTTGTCCTCTGACGCAACCTTCTCAACCACAATTTCCTTAGATTCTACGGCGTCTCTAATGAAATGTAGGCGGATGTCAATGTGCTTTGTCCTTTCATGATACACTTGGTGATTTGCCAAGTGGATAGCACTGACTATCACAATGTACCTTCACACATTCTTGTGTAATTCCTAGCTCCCAATCATACCTTTCAACCATATGGCCTCCTTCACCCCTTCAACTAGGCGATATACTCACTTTGAGTAGTAGATAGTGCCACAATTTGTTGATTAGCCTTCCAACTTATTGCCGTTCCAAACAATGTAAATACAAATCCAGGATAAGGATTTCCTTGTATCCACATTTCTGCATAATCTGCATCTACATAACCCTCCAAAGCGTCTTCTCCTTGAGTTGCTCTTGTGTACCTCAAACCACCTTTGAGTGACCCATTCAAATACCTCAGAACCCACTTGGTGCTTCCCGATGAGCTTGGCGGATTTGCCATAAACCGAGCTTACTATGCTAATTGCATATGCTAAGTCCTGGTCTACTACAAACCATGCCGTACATGATGCTTCCTACCCCACTAGCATATGGAGTAGTATCCATCTTCCTCCTCTCCTCTTGGACTCGGAGCTTGTGTCACCGAGAGCTTTGTGTGATGACCCAAAGGAGTGCTAATCCGCTTAGCTTCATGCATCCTAAACCGCTCCACCACTTTCTTCAAGTACCCGTCTTTGAGATAAGAATAATTCACCCTTCTTGGGTCCTCACGATATCCATCCCAAGTATCCTCTTAGCGGCCCCAAGGTCCTTCATCTCAAATTCTGAATTTAGCTTCTCCTTGAGAATGTTAATCTCCTCTTTGCTAGAGCTTGCCATCGGGATGTCATCAACATAGAAGTAGGTAGAGAACCACTTTCTCATCCCTCTTCAAAATGTACACACGGCTGTCGTACCCATTTCTCACAAATCCCGTCTTGAGAAGAAAATCGTCAAAGCGAAGATACCATTGCCTAGGGCTTTGTTTCAACCCATACAAGGATTTCTTCAAAAGACATACCTTAGACTTGTCCTCTACAAAACCTTACGGTTGTTACATGTAGATTGTCTCTTCTAGGTCTCCATGTAAGAATGCGGTCTTCACGTCCATTTGTTCCAACTCAAGATCGTATTGGTTTACGATTGCCATAAGAACCCTTATGGAACAATGTTTCACCACGGTGAGAAAATCTCGTTGTAATCAATTCCCTCAACTTTGTGTGAAACCCTTGGCCACAAGTCTTGCTTTATATCTTGGTTCTTCAATTCAGGAATGCCTTCCTTCTTCTTGAAGATCCACTTGCATCCAACCACCCTTTGCTTCTTAGGTAGTTTCACAAGTTTCAGTCTGGTTCTTCTCCAATGAATTCATTTCCTCATTCAACGCCTCTAACCACTTACGACCTCTTTACTCTCATTGCTTCCACTGAATGTCTTCGATTACGAGTCTTGCACATCTTCAGCCGCATTTAGAGCATAACAAATT
This sequence comes from Calophaca sinica, assembly GCA_037113605.1. Lineage (NCBI taxonomy): Eukaryota > Viridiplantae > Streptophyta > Magnoliopsida > Fabales > Fabaceae > Calophaca > Calophaca sinica. The sequence continues at coordinate 22,917,751 of CM073733.1, forward strand.
AAGTCTGCATAGCCATATCTCTTAGGTGCCACAGTTTCCCTCCTTTCCCTATCTCTTGCCAACTGATAGCCAGGATCCACTGTTGGTTGTCTTCCTCTAGAACCTGATGGTGGAGAACTATTCTCCTCTTCATCATTCCCGGTCTCACTAGTGGAAGGCTCCACCTCAAACTGAGTCTTCTCTACCTCTGTTTCTGAGTTACTATTCTCCAGGTCCTTGCACTTCATCCCCATACGAGTCTCATCAAAAGTCACATCCCTGCTTATTATGAATCTTGATCCCCCAGGCTCCATCTTCCACAGCTTGTACCCCTTCACACCTTCCAAATAACCAATGAAGACACATTTCACAGCCCTGGCTTCAAGTTTGTCTTGTCTGACATGAGCAAACGCCAAAGCACCGAAAACCTTCAACGTAGAATATTCTGCCGGTTTTCCACTCCAAACTTCCATAGGTGTCTTGAAGTTTAAAGCCGTTGATGGGCATCTGTTGATCAAGTAAGCTGCTGTGCTCACAGCTTCACCCCAGAAACTCTTAGGTAGCCCAGCTCCCAAAAGCATACATCTGACCCGCTCCAAAATAGTCCTGTTCATGCGTTCGCGGACCATTTTTGTTGCGGTGTCCCCGCCATGATCCTATGTCTCTTAATTCCCCTGTTTCTTGCAAAACTCATTAAAGCGCTCTGAAACAAACTTGAGGCCATTGTCGAGTCCTTAAAACTTTCGATTTAGTTCCTATTTGATTTCCTATGAGAGTATGCCATTCTTTGAATTTTTCAAATGTGTCACTTTTATTTTTCAAAATGTGAACCCATACTCTCCTAGAGAAATCATCAATCATGGTGAGAAAATAGGAACCCTCCATGAGTCATTCACTCTTGAGGGACCCCAAAGGTCCGAGTGAATATACTCAAAGGACTTGCTAGAATGATGCATGCCACTTCCAAACTTAACCTTATGTTGTTTGCCTAGTATGCAATTATCACAAAATTCTAGCTTATCCAATTTATCACTACCTAGCAAACCTTCTTTAGCTAGTTCAACTAAACCTCTTTCACTAACATGCCCTAACCTTAAATGTCATAGTTTAGTTTTATCATGCGGAGCTTGACTAGCTAATGATGCATGCCCTATAACAGTACAACCACCTAATATGTATAAGCCACACATTTTAGATCCTTTAGCCATTACTAATGCACCATTCGAAATTTTAATCATGCCATGTTCAATCCTAGTACTATAGCCTAATCCATCAAACATGCTTATAGATAAAAGATTTCGTTTGAGTTCAGGAACATACCTCACATCTTGTAAAAGAAATTCACGGTTGTCAAACATCTTGAGACGAATCGAACCCATACCTTGCACCTTACAAGCTCGGTTGTCACCCAGGCGAACGACTCCACCTTCTTTAAGCTTCAAAGTTTCAAAGTATTCCTTCCTAGGACACATGTGATAAGAACATCCCGAGTCCATGACCCAGTTCTTTTCAGATTCCAAACTCGACACCACTAGAGCCCCCGCACTCTCATAACCATCCTCCATAGCAATTGCAACATCCACAGAATCACCCTGCCCCCTTTCTCGGGAGTCCTTCTTAAAGTGACCGGTCTTGTGACAATCAAGCACTTATACTTCTTATTGTTCCCTTTGACTTGGATTTCGACCTAGAATTCTTCCCTTTGTTGTGGTTTCCTACTCTCACTTCTTCCCTTGACACACTTAAGCCTTCACCACTATCATCCACTTTCAAGTCTTGGAGCTTGGTTAGCTCCTTGGTCCTAATAGATTGTTGGACCTCCTCCAAAGTAATAGTGGACTCCTTGCCATAGAGGAGTGCATCCTTAAAGTGTTCAAAGGATCTAGGCAGCGAATTCAATAAGAGCAGAGCCTTATCCTCGTCATCGAGCTTCACATCAATGTTCTGCAGGTCATAAATAATTTTGTTGAATTCTGCTAGTTGCTCCACAATAGGTTTGGTCTCTACCATCTTGAATGAGTAGAGATGTTGTTTCAGACATAACCTGTGGGCCAATGACTTTGTCATGTACAACAATTCTAACTTTGCCCACATCTCCGCCGCGGTTTTCTTTCTTGCAACTTCCCTCAATGCCTTGTCGCCAAGGCATAAGATAATGGCACTTCTTGCCTTATCTATCATCTCCTTCTTCTCCGTTTGAGACAGAGTGACCGGCATTCTTGCCTCACCCTTCAAGGCTTCAAAGCACTTCTGTTGAATAAGGATTGCTTCCATCTTCACCTTCCATAGACCAAAGTCGTTGTTACCGGAAAACTTCTCGATGTCCCATTTAGTACCCATGGTGCTCACTTGAATGATTTGTTCCTTCCCACAGACGGCGCCACTTGTTGAGTTTCAAACAAGATAAAATGGAACAACCTTCAACGGCAACCAATAACTAAATAATAGCAATCAAACAATCAACAAGGTGCAATGAAAGTTAACAAACAAAAGGAGATAGAGAGTAGAGAAGAAAACACCGCAATTTGGTTACGCAGTTCGGCCCCAAAGAAGATGGCCTATGTCTGCGGGAGAGAGCAGCCCTCCGTTTCACTATCAATGAGTCTTACAAGAGATTACAATTGCTTTGAACCCCCTTTACAAAGTTCACGAAGAACAAACCCAAGAGTTCCCAATTCCTCTCTCTTTCCCTCTATGATAAACTCTCAAGAACAACAATAGAGAAAGCCTTCAATCCTCACTCTATTCTCTCTTAAGATCCCAAGGTGTTTAACAGTGTTTCCCAGCCCCTAAAACCTCACAAAGACGCTCAAGAACGGCTGCACACAACCTTAGAAAGACTGCACGTCGTACTGACCCGTTTCTGCGTCGAGGTTTATAAAACCCGACCGTGAATCGATTCACGGACATAGGTGAATCGATTCACCTAGTTAAAAACTTCCTGCGAATTAATGAAGTGAATCGATTCTGCGAGGCTTCCCATGCGATTCACAGGCGTGCTTGATTCTGAGAACCAAACATGCTTGAATCGATTCACATAGCTAGGGAATCGATTCCCAGTGTTCAAGAAACACTTTCAAGCAATTCCATGATCCTCCAAACTGATTTTAAGGCACTCTAAACTCCACAAGTTGAAAAGCAGAAAACCCGAGCTTTACTAACCCAAGGCACATAACGTATTGGACAGTATTATAGCCTTTACAATGGTGGTTGGTTAACTTTTATCTACATAAATGACAAAATAATGGTAATGGAAGTCAGGGATAGACTTCATGAACATGTTGTTTATCCTACTCCAATAAGGTCCTTTTATATTGGAGATAGTAGTAACCCAATTAATCTTGATAATGATAGGGTTACTCATCCTCCCCAACCCATTATGAAAGTACCTGAAGGGTCCTTTTGTCATTCGTTGATAAAGAATTTGACTGTTATAGATGTAACGAATGATAAGTTGGTAAGTGAAACTGAAGTTTTCTAAACCGGTTTACTTTTATTAGTTTTTCTAAATATATATTAATCTATTGGTAAGCACCTGCTTCAAAATATTAGCATATTTATGTAGGCAAGGTGAAAGATCCTATCAAAAATATATCTGTTGTTGACCTTACTTTTAATCTGAACCCAATATTGTGTGCATCTAAACATAATCTATCAGGTGGTTTTGTTCAAATGGGACTTAACCACACAATTACTAAGATCCATATTGTTGATGATTCTGGAAAACTTTGGCCAGCCAAACTCAAGTGGGACAAAAATGATGGATCCAAGTGCAAGTTGACAGCAGGTTGGCTGAAATTCTGCAAGGGTCGTGGGCTGAAACCAGGAACAGACATCTGTCTTGGACTTCCAATGGAGGCTGCTGATCACATTTACTTCAAGTTTCCTTAGTAGCATGTAGTGTTTATTCTAGAAGTAGGCCCAATGTTTCGAACAAGACCAACCAAGCACAAATTTTTTTGCTAAATCACAAGTTGATCTTCAGTTTCTATGTAATCTATTTTTAGTTAAACAATGTCAATGTAATATATGCCAATGTAATGCTTGACCTCTATAAATTATCAATCAATATTGACCTATTTTGCAAACATTTCTTTGCTGATGTATATTTGTCACATTTTGCATGATGACATGACAACTCGCAAGGCACATCAGATTGGATTATCCCTATCTAGCTTACAAATTACAAGGCCACGGCATGATCAATTTTAATCCTTTAAAATTTATCACACCTACCCCCAGCCATTCAATTGCAAATTAACATATATATCAGTGAGCATCATAAAAACTGAGGGAGATATTAAATGAACAATGCCTTACTGTATGACATTCAAATTCTTCCAATATTATAGACATAGTAAATTGGATGGGCACAACTTTTTTATTTAGACGATACTAGAGCAGATGTGCAGAACATGCGAGTAGCATCAACAAAAAGTTGCCTTTAATCAGGAATTCAGTGTTTACTAATTGGTCTGATGTCAACTTGCTTTTGACAAACTGAGTTATGATGCTTAATATCCTACCAACTTTTATTCTTTATACTACATATCATTAAGGCATTTGTTACCCATGGTAATAATATCATTCGATTAGACTTGATCATTACCTTATAAATGTTGATCAACTCATGAGTAGTGGAGTGTATCTTCAAGTAATTTGGAATGAAACCTCCTACCTGTTAATTACAAGTGTTTTGGAATGAAACCTCCTACCTGTTAATTATGCATTAAATGATTAAACTTCTTGACCTGGTAACATTGCATTATTCATGTAACAAATGTGAATATACAAACCACAGGATTCAGAATTCGATTAATGGCACAGATCTCTATTCACATTAAATCGGATCACAGTAAATCTTTGCTAAATATTCACATTAATAGCACACCTACATCTTAATGATACCAATCTGTAGGTAATTAATCACACATGATCTATATTCGTATTAAAAGATAGGGTTGAAACCAAATATTTCCAAAATATTGCCATTACTAGCGCACATACAGATTACATACAAGGCAACATATACTTCCACACATTTATAGAGGATGTTCTTACAATGAATTTAATGACAGATGCCTAGAGGTGGCAATTGGATGTGGTTGGAGATAGCACTCTAGAAGTAAATGCCACAGGATCTATATGTGAACAAATCGGATCACAACAAATATTTCATAAAATTTTCCATTAATATCACACATATATCTTACATACAAGGCTAAATATAGATAATCAATTCCTAAATATTGCAGTTAGTACCAGTTGGATGTGGTTGGACATACCAATCTAGAAGTAAATGCCATAGGATCTATATGTGAACAAATCGGGTCACACCAAATATTTCATTAAATTTGCCATTAATATCACACATATATCTTACATACAAGGCTAAATATAGATAATGATTTCCTAAATATTGCAGTTAGTAGGACACAAATAAAAGATCACTGAAAAGGCAACATCAACCGCTACGCATTTATGGAATCCTTCTTACAATATGATATTAACGATAGATGCCTAGAGGTGGCACAATCTAATGGAAAGTATTCGAGATGCCAATCTGGAAGTAAATGCCACAGGATGTATATGTTAGCAAATCGGATCACACCAAATCTAGACTAACAATTGCCATTAATAGCACACAAATACAGAACTAGGTATAGATGTACTCATTTATACAATCGATCGCTTTGCTAAAGGAATACGGCCGCCTAGGCAGAATGTAATTGATGCTTAAAAAATTTTCAATGTGGAAGTAACAAATGCGATTAGACACAACAGAGGATCTACTTAATTACACATATAACTCGGTTTAAGTTCTATGAAACCAAATCTTAAAGCAATAATTGACAGTATTAATGCACACAGATGACCTCCATGACAAACCTGTAGGCATTTATGTCACTCATCCAACAAGTAATACACTTCACATATGCTCAACTATTGTAATTTAAATCATGCTTTCACACATCCTTAATGTTACACTACAACATATTCAACACCCCAGTAGACTTAACCACGTATCTGTGTGCAAGATATTATAAGATAAGAATAATCCACATTTAATGCTACACTTGATTACATCTATCTATATATTAAAGCTATATATCAAATGATGAACATATACCAACACTAGCTTTGGTATCAACTTATTTCACAAACAACAGCTTTGGTATAAAGGATTGTGTGTCGACAACAAGCGCGTATAGAACTTACACTGGCACTAGGGTTAGTACATTACACACATCTAAGTCAATAAATGAACACTTAGCAGATTTAAATTTTGGCAATTTATTCACATATTATTGACAATGTAGAAATGGCTGGGAAGATTACCCCTATACATGAAATTATGCCCGGTAAGACTGATTGGAGGCTCAAGGTTCGCGTCATCCTACTGTGGTCTCTACCTGAATATAAGAATCAACAGGAAACAAATTCTATTGAGATGATTTGGCTTGATGAAGAGGTTATATTTTTCATACTATTCGAACATTTCAAATTTGACTGTGTCTATCATTACCCCTACCTGATTGGTATAATGGAAACCTACAGTGTGGTAAAATTCGTGGTAAAATTCATGCAACTGTTAAGAAAGCTCTGATTGCAAAGTTCCAACCCATTTCACAAGAAGGCTTTACTTATTTTGTTAAGAATTTGTTGGTTGCTCAAAACTATCCAAAGTTTAAAAGCAGAAACCGTAAATATAAACTTTCCTTCATTGGAAACACGATCTGTGTAAAAACCGATGCTGAGCACATTCCAAGAAATCATTTTGACTTTTTTGCATTTAATGACATCCTCAAGGCAACTAAAGAGGACAAACTAATTGGTCAGTTCATTCCACACTTACATCTTTGTTTTTCTGTGTACATATTCTTCCAATGTCAGCAAACTGTTTGTGTACATAATTGGATGTACAAACTCTTTGTTCCAGATGTCATAGGCCACATTGTCAAGAAAGAGGACCCTAAGGAAACTGAAAAGAATGGAACCAAGACCAAGCTTATTGACATTGTTTTACAGGACCTGCAGTAAGCTTTTTTAACATACAATATCTTCGTTTAGTTATACTGATTATTGTTCCAAGATATTGCATAACTATTGTCCATTGATAAGGCGACGTTCTAAGTACTTTTTTTTGACTGTCAAGAGATGAGAGCTGTCTTTAATTTGAGCTTTGTCTATAAAGATCAATTCATAATTGTCTTTATTTTTGTGACCTCACACCCTGAATGTACTTTTTTTGAATTCTTTGAAGAGGGCAAATGCTTATTTTAAAAGCTTGCTAGCTACTGGTAACATGTGGAGCAGTCCAAACCTACATGGTCTTCTTGTTGCTCTTGTTTAACTTTTGATAGGTATCAGATGCTGTTGTTGTTGGTTTAATACAATGCCATATCATTATTGCAGTGAACGAACTCTTATTATTAACCTCTTTGATATATGTGAATGAGTCAGGGAAGTCTCGTCTTTGTTTTTGTTTCAAGTCTGGATGTTGGATGTCTATGGTATCATGCTTCTTTTAACTGCTCATTTCATTTATGCATTATGCTTCTTTTAAGCATTTTTTTTTCCGATTAAGTTCTTTTAAGCATTTTGACAACCACAAGTTCTTCGTGCTGACATTTAATCACAAATTGACATCATGCAAATTCATAAATTACATATTATGAATGAATCATCATTATATAAAAATTAATAGGCATACCAATTACAGGTTCTGCAATTTGATACTGTACAAACTCAAAAAAAGTATAATTTGCAATTTTACACTTTATGATTGGTTCAAGAAACTAAATGGGATTATTGGGTTTTGACGAATTTATGCAAAAACGCATTTTAGCCACTAAAAATATTAACTGCTGATTATTATTATTTTATTACTGTTTTTTTTAAGCCACGGTGGGTGAATCTGGTAACTTGTGGCTCGCTGATATAGCCATTAATTTCTTCTCCAGGATATGTGATTGTTGGGTGTATTAATGGAGAGATGACATGGCGGTAAATATTCTTTCAGATGAATGGAACGGTGGATATTAATTTGACTGCACTGACTGCACACACACGTCGACTGTATATACGCCGAATCCGAGAGGTTTCGAACCAGAAGACGGTACCTTCTGCACCTTCCTCCTTCTCCATTTCGATACTGTCAGTGTCCAGTGGTTTCGGAAATTGAAGTCAAACCTAGGGAGGGATCTAAGTGCACCAAATTGGGGGCACAACCCCGCTAACTTATTTATTTTTCTTATTAATTATTAAATAATTTTATTTTTGACCCACTAAAAATTAAGTGTTGATCTCATTAAAGAGTAAAAAAATAGAAATTGAGTTATTTTTTTTTAAGTGTTGTCTTGCGCCTACTCTTTTTTTAAGAGAAAGTAGAAATCTTTTTTTTACTCTTTTTATCTTTGTATCTTTATTTCTGTCTTCTCTCTCTTTATTCAACGTTCATTCTCCATACTCAACTTCATATTGTTACTGGTATATTTCCTTTCATATGTTCTTCGTTTTATTTTTAATCTTTTATTTTTTTGGGTTCTATTTACAACTCCGTCGTTGCTTGAGTAGGTTTCTTTTGTACCATATTTCGTATATGTGCACCCTGTATTTGGTCATTTGCCTAAGTGGGTTAATATAGGGTTACTTGCTGAAGTTAGCTTTGATTTTATCTGTGGCAACTGCAACTGTTGAAAGGAATTTATCTGCAATGAATTTTGTGAAGAAACAAATAGGCAGCCTTATGAGAAATAAATTGTTGAATAATTGTTTTGTCACATACATAGAGAAAGATATTTTTGATAGTGTTGAAAATAAAAAAATCATAGAACAATTTTAAAATATAAAGACACGTAAAAAATAGTTACAATTCGTAGAGGTTGAGGTATCTTCAATTTTTTTGTATATAATGCTATATTTTTGTAATCTCTATTTTTTTGCTTAACAACAATAATGTTATTATTTTATCGCTTATGCATTGATATATATTATATATATATATATATATTTATATTTATCGTATATGATTGTGCCCCCACTTATCAAATTTTCTGGATCTGTCCCTAGTCAAACCCACATAAATAAAATAGAGAAACAGGGTGGAAAAAAGAGAGAGATTGGGTACGCACTCACTACACAGTAGTAGCAAATAGTACTACATGAGACGGAGACCAAGATGGGTTTAGCGTTGATTTGAAACCTACCTGCGGAGTACATCCACGCCGGCTAGCCCAAAACAAAATGGTGAGTTGATCCTTACAACCTATTGGATATTCTTTGTATAGTAATATTTTTTTTTGTTTCCCAAAGTCTCCTCTAATAGAGGCAATCCTATTCGAGGCGCATCAGACACTAATGGCGTGATTGGTTCACGAGAGAAATTGTGAAAAGAGAAATTGTGAAGAGAGAGTATGAAAAGAGAGAAAAAAGTGAGAAATAGGGTAAATTTAGGGTATTGATTGGAATAAGAGAAAAAGAAGAGAAATAGAAGAGAGATAAGTGAGTTTAATTTGTGAAAGGACAAAAATATCTTGTACTAAAAAATGTGCTCTCTCTCTCTCTCTCGTTATGTATTGAAAAAATAAGGGCAGAATAGGAACAGCAGAAACAATGTGCTCTCTCTCGTCTTTTCTTTGCACCTGGGCGAAGAAAAAAAAAAGTTTGTACGGGTTCGCTTTTTAACTCTCTCGCCTCTTTTTCTGTTGTGCACCAATTGATGGAAATTGGTCATTTTTTACCAAATCTCTCGCATGTTCCTCTCTCTCCATAAAATCACACAACCAATCACAGGCTAAATGTGGGAACCTCTCCTAGCAGATATTCGAATCTTGGCTCGTCACATTGTGGGGGACTAGCCCCTTCTGCTAGACCCCAACCCCCATCGGTGTATAGTAATACTATTTGCTTGAATTATAATTATAACTTTTTTGAAGGGAAATTATAATTATAATTATAATTATAATTATAATATAGAAAATATAAAAGAAAATATAAAGATCAAATTAAAAATTGGTGGCGTCTAAGGTGAATCAGCGATCAAGTGGTTCATGATGGACCATGACTAAGGACTATTTAGTCGAGAAGATCTACCAAATCTTATGATGCACCTTTCATATTGAATTTTTTTTTCCTTCTTCTATCTTCCCTTCCCTCTCTCCTTACTTCTTTCTCCAACTAGCATTGTTCGAGTTGCCACCACAAACAACGGTCGAAGTCACCATCGTGAAGGTATTTTCTCCTCTATACTAAAAAATTGAAAACCTTCGTATCGCGAGTGGGGGTCACGCAAATGGTATTTTTAGAGTGACAAAAATGTTTAACTCAAAAGAAGGCATAAAACGTGCAACACATGCGATGCTTACACAGACATGGGTTGTCAACCTCACTCTTTTTGGCCTTGTAGACGATAATGGCATTCGAGCAGAATACCCACAGTGTAAAACTATTGTAAGTTCCTATTGTGAACCAAACTTGAAAACCACTACAAACACCTTCGAAAATGTTGACGACCACCTCGAGACTGCGAAAAAGTGAGCTATGCTTTGCCAGAACCCAAATCATCACGAGCTAGACCTTCTTCCCCATGGATACTCGTCTTATTTTATGGATCCCCACAACCTAAAGCCCTAATTAAAAGATCCATAACTCTGTAGCGGAGCCACCTAGAACCGTTGTGACCAGCGTCAACATCCATGATCCTACCTTTAGCCCCACGTTAAATCAAATCTCTGGATAGCTGAAATGATGAATGAGGGTGGTCACCGGCCAGGAGAGAACTTGCAAAGGAAGGTAGAAGTCTTATGACAGAGTGTGGTGGTGTCACAATGATTATAAAGGTATTATGGTCGTTCACTGCTCCGAATGGTTGAAATGGGAAGATTGCTACCAACATGAGCCACACCTTTGATGTGATGAAATGTCGCTGCAAAAGTAATATCATAATGAAAGTTTCGCCAGAAAAAGCAAAAAGGACACAGGATGTTGTTGGGGAAATATTTAGTGTATAGGTGAATCATAAGATCTGGTGGAGTTGCTCGATCTAATGGCTCTTAATCAAGGTCCACCCATAGACCATTTGATATACATCTCCATTATTGAAGCCACCTTAAAAATAACTATATAGAAATATTATATTTTTTTTTATCTTAATGTATTAAATTTTTTTACAATTTAATACCAATATTTTATAGTACTTTTGTTTGTATAGTTCTATAGGTCCAATCTTCCCATACGCCAGATAAGCCCTTCTTTGTTTTGGTACTACTGTCATACCAATCACCATTTTAAGGTCAGTAGAAATCCACGAAGTCATCCCGGCGCAATTACTACGGTGGGACATAGGAGTAACCGCCCACATACGGGAAGGTTTTGGTGTACACTCTAAAATAGTCCATTAGGAAGAAAGGGTGCATTGCTCGGACCATAAAGATCGAAGGAAGCTATTGCGATCTATATAGGGAAGAGGACAGAGATTCCCTACATTTTAGTAATTCCTATCTCTTTTTGCTTGCTTTTTTCTCAATCTTTTGGACAAAAACAATTAAGGGTTGGGGTAAAGCAACGGTCTGGATCCTTTTAACTTCGTAAATGTGTGATTTTTCCTACAACAGGAATCCGCATCCAGGAAGAACGACCGAGAAGAAAGGGAATGTGATCCAAATGTTAAACCCTAGTGAAGAATTGTTTTATAAATTTTTGAAAGATCACTAAATTGTTAAACTTTTAAGCTTTTAGGGTCTATATGATTACTATTTATAGCATAAACAATTATCATGATGCTATAATAATAGTTAAAAGCAAAAACAAACTTAAAACAAATGAGTGAATTTTTTTTATATAAACATAAATTAAATTGAATATTATGAATTAAAATTAAAAATAATCGATTGAAGCATGTTCAATAAGATTTGTATTTATTATTATTATTATTATTATTATTATTATTATTATTATGTTAAATTGATAAATTTTTAAAATTTTAGTTAAATTCTTATGATTTGCAATCTTTAAGAAATATATTATAACGGAGCGTCAAGTTGAGGGTAGGTCCAAAACGTGTCTGGAGCCTTTCAACCAGAGTCATCTAAGGTGGAATTGCAAAAGTCAGCCGTTAGCGAAGAAGATAGACATGTTAATTTTGGTGAGAGGGGAATTTGGATTTTAGGGAGAAATTCGATAAAACACAGTTCTCAAGAGCAGGAACTCCAACAAATTGGAATGAAATTCGGTACAAAAGAGAAAATATGTATAGAGAGAATTAGAGTTTTAGAGAGATAAATATTTCTGAAATGTTGATAGACGATTCATTCATTGGACACCTTGGTTTAATAAAAGCATGAGCAATTACAACCCTTAGCAAGGGAATATTCTAACTGATTCACCCACTAAACAATTGCCAACTCAGCATATGCCAAAACAGAAAAACCAAATGGAAACTAAATGGATAATTAGAAATATTAACATACAGTAAGTACTGTAACAATACCCTCCCCTTCAAGACATATTTGTCCTCAAGGATGAGGATTACCAAGTACCATGTTTTGGGGGTAAAACCTTCCATTTGATCAGAACCTTAGCAGCTTGAACACTTCCCCTATAGATCATTTTCCTATGCAAAACAGCCACATATTTTTCTCCTTTACGGGTTAATGGAAAACTATGGGCAGTAGCAAACTTTAAATTATTGTATGCAGTATTAAGAAGAATTGCCTTGCCTTTAATTGGTGTATCCTTAGTAGGATCCTTCAATTGTGACCAATTTGTATTGGTATGCAACAACATGGTGTAAGCAACAAATTCTCCAAGGTGTGCTGCAATAACAAGGGTGTTCACATCCATACACCTTCCAACCTTCTCAACTTGCTGAAGCTCCTTTGTTGTTGCCAAACCCAATTTACAACACCACAAGGCTAATCTTTCAGCCACAGATATTTCTCGCGTACTCATTGTAGCAACTTGAACAACAAAGAGCAAAAGAAAAATGAGAAGTGGCGCATAATTCTACCCAAAGTCCAAATAATTCAACAATAAAAAATGCCAACAAGTTGCATTCCCTTAAAGTCTTTTCTTCATGAATCGAGTAAGACTGTTTCTGAAGTGATGATAATAGTAGCAATGACATAGTCAGTGGCAACTCAAACTTGCATTGATAGAAAGCACTGCCAGAACCACAACAAGAGACAACAAATTTTGGATATTCGCTGCAAGAACTCTGAACCTACTGATCACAAGGACTTGCAGCACGCAGCACAGCTCCATAAACACGCCAAGCCTCATGCCTTTTCATTTCATTATTCAGTGTCTCAAGAATTAGCTCTGGTTCATTATTCAGCAATTTATTTGTCAACTGGGACTGTAGATTGCTATAATCATGTCCAAACCTTTTGCATATTAAGGCTACCATGTTAGTCGTAAAGTCTCTAAGTTTCCAATGATTGTTTGTAAATATACTACCCAACCTTTTAGCAACAAGACAAGTCATAATTAATGGCATCATCTGGTGTAGATAAGGTTCAATATGGATAGGAAGGTTTTGCAAAAGGCTATTAACAACTTGCATCAAGGCAAATGGAAGGGGAAAATTATTCAATTCATGAGAGACCTCATCAACTATAAAGTATGTGAAATAAGTAACTAAGGGAAGAAGTACCAAATCTTGCAAGGCAAATACTTCTTTGATACCAGTTATAATTTTCGAAGCCATGTACTCTTTCGTGCCAACAAAAGAAATGGATGCTCTCATTGGTTCAGCCATGAACATTGGAACCTGTTGACTTTTCTGTTGTTTCTTTTTCTTCTTCTTTCCATCTGTAGCTAGAATTATAAGTTGTGGCTTGCAAGATGTTAAACATGACAAATCAAAATATTTTAGAGACACATGCCCACTGCTCTGGATCAACATATTTTTTGGCTTTTAGATCCCGATAATTTATGCCTTGACAATGAAGGTGCTCCAATACAATCACTACCTCAGCAACATAAAATCTCACAGCATCTTCCTTGAGAACCTTTGTTGGCTGCCGGTCAAGAACCAGGAATAGTTCTCCACCAGGGCAGTAATCAGTTATCAAACAAACATGTGTTTTGGTCTGAAAGGAAGCATATAATACAGGCAGAAAAGGGTGGTCCAACATGCCAATCTGGATCAACCACTTTATCAAAATTCAACTGAAGCTCTCTTTGGTGTTGCATGCATTTGATTTCTACCACCATTGGCAGTGAGTTTTCCCCGCCCCCAATAAACCTGTTACCCAAGGTGAATCTAGAAATGATGTATTGAGCATGGCAATGGAATTGGTATTTGATGGTGTATTGAGCAACGATCTGTCAAACAAGACATGTTTTAGCTTTTCCCAATCCAATTCTGGATTTGCCTCTCTGAACTTCCATACCCAAAACCAGGACATTCTTGCCATACATGTTGGGGAGAGCTTCATTGGAATCTTCAATAGGCCATCACACTTCGTGAAATCCAGAAGGTTGGCATTCACAGGTTTCCACGGTGCAAGAGAAGTCAGCCATTGTGAAGACATGGATTCCATCTCTGTTGATAATCCACCATGATCTGCAAAGTTTGTCTCAACCTTCGTTACCAATCTAACAGAATGGCCATTATCAAATGACGACGATTTGTACGCTCTGCGGGTGGTTGTAACTGAACGAAAACCCTAGGGATTGCCATCACTGTACCCACTATGTCTTCTTCGGTAGTGTCCACTGTTGCCTCCATGATTTAAGGCGGTGAATCGAGTGGGCCTGGGTCATAAGGGCCGGTGTCGAGATGCGGCACATCCAACACTGGCCGGAGCAGTGGAAGGAGCCGCCATGAGCTTGCCGGATAATGCAAGAATTGCTAGAGTAGATCGAAACAGTGACGAACATTGAAGGAGAATCAATGATATCTATTGGTTGAGGCTCCTCTAATGTAGTTTTGAACACCAAATCACTCATCCATCGTCCAATTACACCCCTGTATGTGCTCTCGCGAAACGGTTGAGTCTAGGTTTCGGCCTTAGAATCTTGTGCGGAATGTTGATTTGGAATTGGGGTTGTTGGCCTTAGGATAAAACTACTAGCTCTTTCATTGACCCACGACCCATCAATTCTGGGGAATTTCTCTGACTCTCTTATTGACTCGTGAATCTGGGTTGAGCTCAAAAATTTCTAGGTACCCAAGGGAGATCGCTGGAAATTCCCAGAAATCCCGTGAAACTCTTCACATTTCTCAGCATCTGTTAAATCCATGGTGTTCCTTGAAGAACTCACTTGCTGCGGGAGTCCAAGTTGCTTTCTGACCATAGTTTTCATCTCATCTAAGCTTGCCAAGAGTTAATCGAGCCTTCTCTGTGTTTCTGGATTGTATTATGTGAACTATCGGGTCAGTCGCTCTACCGCTTGAATTTCTAATTGATTGCACATCACATCCTCCATGGGGTAGCACCAGGTTGATGCTTTGAAACCAATTGAGATGAGAATTTGGATTTTAGGAAGAAATTTGATAAAACCCAGTTTTCAAGAGCAGGAACTCCAACAAATTGTAATTGGAATTCGGTGTAAAAGAGAAAATAAGTGTAGAGAGAATTTTGGTCATAATATAAACATGAACAATTACAACAACCCTTAGCAAGGGAATATTCTAAGTGATTCACCCACTGCCAACTCAACATATGCCAAAACAAAAAAACCAAATGGAAACTAAATAGATAATTGGAAATATTAACAAACCGTAAATCCTTTATTATACATTTGAGAATCAACAAAAGGCCAGTATGACACGTGTCAGGCTCGCGTTAAAACTTACAAATAAAAATACACGTATCACCATAAGAACGAGCAATATTGGTTCGGATAACAAGTGTCACAATGCAGTGAATCCTTTATTATACATTTGAGGATCAATAAAAGGCCAGTATGACATGTGTCAGGCTCGCGTTGAAACTTACAAATAAAAATACACGTGTCACCATAAGAACGAGCAATATTGGTTCGGATAACAAGTGTCACAATGCAGTGAATCCAAACTAAACGGACCAACTCTAGACCTAGACAATAAATGGGATCACAATAAATGGCATTGAAGTCAGAATAAACACATTAAATACATATATCTCCTGAAAAAAGTGTAAAACCTGACTAAACACATTATAATAACCATGATCTTTGCAATTAAATGCTAATTTAATTGCTTCTTGATTGGAAATGACCAATTAATTCTAGCAAAAAATTGACCAATTAATTTTAACAAAAAATTCAAAATTTAAAAATCTCTATCTCTATTATATACAAACATGAAGCAATTTAGAATGGAAACTTAACAAATGTCGCCTTCAGATACAAAATCGAATGCCATGTAATCAAAAAAATCACACATGGAAATTAATTATTATATTTAATTAAAATTCTAATAACAAACATAATAAATTAATACAAAATGCCATTTAAAATGTTCATTAATGAATTAAATCAATCACATTTATCACAACAATTAATATCATCCAAACATAATCGTTGACAAGTAATATATTTGTGAAACTATCAATTTAATTTTATAAATTAGGAATCCGAATAAATTCAAAATATGCCTTCTTAGTATTCATTTTAAGCATTACAAATCAGCAACGAGTAGTCAAAATACACATTAAATGACACTATGAAAAAATAGTGTCTGATACATGTTTCCATTCAGATTTTGCCCTTAATATTACTCTTATAGCCTAAGTTGACTTGCAAAATCTATACTAATGAAACAGATTTTTTTAAAAATAACAAGGTAAATAATTATAATAAATAGTTTAAAATTGAATTCAGCATTTATGAATAATTAGAACAAAAAAGAACCATATCATTCTAATTTTGGTAGAGTCAACTGCACCCCATAAATAAGGATTTTTATAACAGTCATTTACCAACCAACCTTTAAGTAGAATCATTTAGAATATCATGTATTCCTCACACAACACTTTTCAAATAATAAGTCCTCACACCTACAGTTCGTTCTAAAATTTTCTGATATGTCTTAACCATATTCGAAACCAAATAAATCTAATTATGGGAAACATTGACATTAATGTTTACATGAAAATATATTAATATTTAAAATTCAATGTAAAAATATATCGTAAGAAAATTTTATGTTTTATATGAGAGACCTTTAATATCTAAATCACTAGGAATTGAAATATTAATAGAAATTACACATTAATATATTTTTTTCAATATCAAATTTTTATGTTTTAATATAAATCATGCACGGATCATCATACTATAAATATGTTTTAACTAATATTTTTTTGTTTTTCGATTGGTCTCCTTTACCAAAGACATTTCTGTTCGCAGTGCTATTAGACACTAAATATGAGCACCTTTTCCAGCTAATATTTGATGTTATATAGATGATTGAATAAGACTTGTATACAAATTATATTTAAATTTTCTTCTTATTTCCTACTAGAGTTTTTACTTTTTCAATTTATGAAATGAATCACAACCATTAGTCAATATTTATATTAGTGATCATATTTCATGAAAATGGAAACTATAAAAGAAAACTTATTGATATATAGATCGCAAGATGTAAATATATTTTACACAGGGATGAAGTACTTAAATGAAAATGTATTAAGATATAGAGATAAATACTTATATCATTCCCGTCAAAAAATAAATAAATACTTATATCACATGTGATATAAAATATTTACACAAAACAAATTAATATAATAAAAGTAATTAGAAATAAAAATATGATAAAGAGGGTTAAATAATTCCACAGAAAGATAAACATATTCTAGTTGAAAGCATATCATCATCTGCACGAATACCTAATATTACTTATATTATACATTTTATACCTATTAATATATATTTTTAATAGATTAATTTTACATTGGAAAATATTGAGTGAATATTTATATTGATAAATATTTATATGCCATGAAAATATAAACTATATAAGAAAACTTATTGATTTATGGATCGCAAGCGGTAAATATATCTTACATAATATGAAAAGTTTACTTGAAAACATATTGAGATTAAGAGATAAATACTTACATCATATGCAAATAAAAAATTTACAAGAAGACAAATTACTGTCTAGGAAATAAAAGTATATACAATTGAGAACCAATCTCAAGGTAACAAGATACATGTGACAAGTTGCAATCTGAATAAGTAACAAGTGGCAGACTATATTTCATTTCCTCTAAAATAATAGGCTTAAATACCACTTTAATCCCTTAACTTATTTTTGGGGCTCAATTTTGTCCCATAACTTTTTTTGGGCCAAATTGGTTCTTTAATTTAACAATTTGAACCATATTAGTCCTTTCCGTCACATCCGTTAATCCAACTCACCATAATTGTATATGTGGATCTGACGTGGTTAAGTGAGACTGACGTGATGCTTACATGGAAATCAATTAACATTTTTCACATCAGATAATATTAACGCCGTCTTTGTGACAAGTGACGGAAATGACTAACATGATCCAAGTTGTTAAATTAAAGGACCAATTTGGCCTAAAAAAAGTTGTGGGACCAAATTGAACTTAAAAAATAAGTTAAGAGACCAAAGTGATATTTAAGCCAAAATAATATGATAGGAATTAGGTTATTTATACCTATGTATATAATCTTATATGCCAATATATGTGTATCTCTATGTCCTTTATTATTTAGATGACAATCAAAAACAAAATTCGGATTTAAATCTCTTATTGCCATGACACTCTACAAAAAAACTAAATCTCAATGTATAAATATATTAATATATACCGTGCGTAGCATAGATCATTATACTATGCTTAATCACATAGAATTAAAAAGTTTATAGAAAGACACAATAATGTCTAATTCTTAAAAGTAATTATAAATAAAAGAATGATAATTTGATAGTAAAAATATATCATACAAAGATAAATACTTTCCATGAAGCCATATTGATACCTAATAAAATTTATTAATATAAAAACTTCAGATCAAATATATATTATAAGGAGATTGTATATTTTACAAGAAAGATCAATGATAACATGTTTAATATATATCGTGCAGCCATCATACTATATACATGAAAAAGTTTATATGAAAATGTATTGAGATTTAGATGTGAATGGTTAATCACATAGAAAAAAATATTTATACGAAGTGTCAAATTAGGGTTCACAGTGATAGAGTATGTTTTTTATATTTATAATTTATAACAATTTAAAAATTATAATTACAGATAGAATTATGTATTCACCACTATTATACACTTACGGATTCGTCAATATATTAAAAATAATATCATATCTCTATGATTATAATTTAAATTTAAATTTTCCAATATTGAATTTATTTGAATTAAAATTAAATAAAATGTGATAATTTTTTTGCTAAACAATAAAATATGCTAATTAAATATACAATAATATTGATTTCGTTTATAAGTTAATTGAATTTAACATAAAGATCCATCCATTAAGAAAAATAAGGTGATCCTAGATTTGTTTTAAAAGATTTGATTTTAATTAAATGAATTACATTTTCTATTATGCATTTTTTAAAATACATATGCTTTGCTTTTATTTTTTGTAGTTAGCGATATGTTTTCCTTTTACTATCCAATACTATCAAATATAGTTACTTTCCAAAAATATATATTTTTTATACATATGTTGTTTTATATACATCCATCCATTAAAAGAGAAAATGTGATCCTAGATTTGATTTTAAAGATTTGATTCTAAGTGAATGAATAAAATTAGTACGGTGGCACATTTTTAAAAATATATACGTTTTCCTTTTGTTTTATGTGGTCAATGATATGTTTTTATTTTATTATATAATAATATCAAATATAGTTACTTTCCAAAAATATATGTAAATGCATGTATAACGTTTATGTCATTTAAAAAAAATGTTGATAATGCAATATATTTTTATTTTACATAATAAAGGTACGTACATCGCGCACGCATACACATAAAAAACACTATAATTTATAGAATATCTAAATTATACATATTCTCATAAATGATTGGGGGGAATGCACCATCAAATTGATTGAGGTGGTATGCACCATGATTAATATTAGTTTTGTTTTCTATTGGACGTTAGACAGCTAATAATTACACATAATAGTAAGTGTAATATTATAACATCATTAATAATTACTAAAAACATCATTAATAATTAATAATTTTTTTAACAAAAAATAATAATGTATCCCGTGCATGGCATATGTTTCATACTAGTACTGTAACATTTGGCAACGGACCATCAACAACAAATGCACAAAATGAGAAAGTTACGTGTAATGATAATGCCCGTTGTCACATAATTACTCCCTCCGTCCCATAATAAGAAGGTAAAAATATATAGTAGGGTAAACGTCATTTTATCTATTCAATGTAATATTAATTATTTTTTATCTATTTTTACCCTCAAATTAATAACATATGCATTACTCCTAAGTCATTATATTTTACTATGCATCTATGACAATAGTTAATATCTAATGAGTAATAATGATAATTTTGTAAGTTATACTCTTTCATTCATTCATAATTTTTTCTTGTTTTGTGTGACAACCCTAAGATGACACTTATTATGAAACATATGGAATAAATCACAATAAAAAATGTTGTTTATGTGGAGAATATGGCTCAGGCCTTTTTCAAGCAATTCAATTGCAATAAAGACATTGTTTCGATGGAGACTAATCAACTAGGCATGTATTGAATCATGTTAATTATGTGAATTGCGATAAATGTTGGCTAGAGATGTCAAATGGATAGATTAGATAATTTTTTAAATGTATTCTGATGGATGGATTGGAAATAATTCATTTATCTATTTACCATCCACTTAAAGTTCATTAAAAAAAAATCTAATTCATCGATCATCAATTTAAAAAAAAAAAATACATCCATTAACCATTTTTTTATGGATGGATATCCAACCCATCCATAAAAATTATATTAAATCACTAAAAATATATTTAACAACAAAAAATTATTTTTAATCATAAAATATATTTTTAATCATAAAAAATATTTTAATTACAAAAAATATTTTTAATCATAAAAAATATTTCAATTAAAAATATTTTAATCTCTCTCACCTCTCTCCTTTCTCTCTTCCCTCTCTCCCTTCTCTCTCCCCCTCTCCCCTCTCTCTCTTTCATTGGAATAGCTTATCATGAATTAATTTGACTGGTTCATGAATTTGGGAAGCAATGGCTTTGGTACTGGAGCTCATGAATTTAAGGTCTGGATGAGACAAAGCTTATTAGCTGTCAATCTCAAATTGTGGCAATTGGTCTCAGCGTGATTTAATTGTGAAGCTGCATCATTCACGAATGTTTGGTCCATGTTGTCATGCCCTTAAATCCTATTGACTGGAAGCTCACCGTCTTATGAGTATGTTCGCGGGAGCTCACGACATCGTCATATGATTTGCGAAATTCATGATCAAAGAGGTGTTTAAGCTTGTTGGAACGATCATTTTTACCATATGTCCAAGTAGGAGTACATCAGAGGAGAGGGAGAGAGGAGAGGGAGGGAAAGAGAGAGGTGAGAGGCGAGGGGAGGGAGAGAGCGGGGAAGAGGGTGAGAGAGAGAGGATAGAGGGGGGAGAGGGGAGGGAGAAGAGTGAGAGAGTAGAGAATAAAATATTTTTTTATGATTAAAAATATTTTTTGTAATTAAAATATTTTTTATGATTAAAAATATATTTTGTGATAAATTCAAAAAATTATCCAATCCGTCCATTTATCATCCCTAGTGTAATCCAATGGATTTAGAAAAATAGTGGATGGATGACTAACCATCTATTAAATTAAATGGATGGACTGGATCCATCCATTTTTATTTTTTTTTGTAATGGATGGATTGGATGGATTTTTTTATGGATGGATTGGATCCAATCCATTTAATTTTTTTGTTTGTAATTAATGGATTTGATGGATTTTTTTTATGGATGAATTGGATGAATGGTGGATAAATGGATGACTTTTTCAGCAATAATGTTGGCATCTGTATCAACAATTATGAGATTTTGAAATCAAAGGATACCAAAGGCAGACAAGTAATTTGCCTTTGGAGAAAGAAAGAAGACATGCGACCAGTGAAGTTCATGATGCCGAGTCTATGCAAACAGATGTCATTTTTCATGCAACATTTTCTATGCAGAACAACAACCACGATAATCAACATCTTTTATCGACATGTTTTGGTCCCAGGCTTGCTAGAAGCCATGAGTTTATAAGCTGAAATTGTTGAGGCTTACTCTGAAGAGGCTTACTCTGAAGGACCTATTTTGATTTTATAGACCAGATGTTATTTTCTTATTTGAGACGTAGGTGAATGCAAATAAGATTGGGCAACTTCTGTGGTGCACAAGGAAGGTGGGTAACACCACCGTGCACAAGTTTCTTTCACCGTTAGATCAAAAAAAACTCAGAAGTTATCATGCACCCTCCCACACTAGATCAAATCCCCTCTTTGATTTCTCTCCCTCTCTCACCTCTTCGTCGATGGTTCTCGCTGTCACTTCTCCGGCTTCATCTCTAATGATACGACCAGGCAACACAGATCAAGTTCGTCCAAGGTTGCAACGCCACCCTAAGCCCCGTCGCAGTGATGCGGCGCCGTTGCGAACAGTGGTTGTTTCACCACGAGCCAACCAGTAGTGTCGTGACTCGAAGTCTCGAACACACGTACTCGCTATTCCCCGGGCGTCTTGCGTCGCACCGCCATGGCCTTAAATCGCAACCTCACCCGTCACCACCATTTTGCGCGCTATCTCCCAGATATGACAGATCACGGACCTGGATTTGCTACAGAGGAACTCGACGGATTTCACGATGTAGCAAATCTCGGCGATGGAAATCGGATCGGACGGTCGAAACTAACCGATCTCGACCGTCCGAAATAAAACGGACGACCACGATTTCCGCAGCTACATGCAGTAACTGCAGGAAATCCAATTCCCAGAGATCTCCATTAAAGGCACCAACAGGAAATCCCGTTGTGTCGTCGACCTTGAACAACTTCTCGGTGCTCGACTCCACCACCAACAGGAAATCCCGTTGAGCCTGAGGAGGTTGTCGCAGATCGTCGAATTGTTCGCTGGATTTGGGATTTATGGTTCGTGAAAGGGAAGAAGATGCATGATTTGGGTTACTGGTAGATGTGAGTCCATGAGTATGTAAAGATGAGTTACAAAGGTGAGTTCGTGATTCTAATTTGAGCCGTGTTTTTTTACCTAGTGTTTCTTTGAATCTAGGGATTTCGGGCTCTTGCAATTTTAACAAGAGCCGAGGTTCGGGATGTTCGATGATTATCTAACGAGAGGCTTGCATAAGCAGTTCGGGTTCGCAACATAATCTGGTTGTTGATGGTGGTGGTCTGGCCATTATCAGTGGGGGCGGGTAGAGATCTGCCGCCGGTGATGGGGTATGAGTCGAGATCTGGGGAAGGAAGGGGTGACCGGAGGGAGAGGAGGAAGAGGCCGTGCGTGGGGTATGAGAGAGAAAAAAATGAGAAAGTAAAGTTTGATCCAGTAGAGGAGGGTGCATGATAAGATTTAGAATTTTTTTGATCCAACGATTGCCCAAACTTGTGCATGGTGGTGTTACCCACCATGCTTGCTCACCATAGAAGCAGCCATAAGATTGAAGAAGTTTGTTGTATGGTGGGTTTTGATTATTGGTTTACAGTAGACAATGAGGATAGAGGTGGGGGTGTAGCCGTCTTAATTGGCTGGCTTGGGACAAATCGGTAATGAGCAAGCAACATGATGACATGTGTTTCTGAGGCCTTGAACCCTTTAATTTAGCCATAGTCTCTTCAAACCTAAATATTTTCGGGATTTTTGGTATACTATATTTACTTAGAAATGTTTTTTTTTTTTACGGATTTACTTAGAAATGTTAATTATGATAACATGTGATTTTTTTAGTCCAAAATAAATTATATTAATATTAGATTTTTAACATCACTTTATAAAATGTGATATCTAATATTTTGAATTAATTATTTCAAGATTTATTATATCTAAATGTGAATAAAATATATTAGGAAATAAAACACATGTCTTCACAACAATAAAAATTACACGCCAAGTCAATTAATGAATCTTACGTGAATTGTCCAACTCATAGTCAACTGGTATTCATGAGATTAATGAAGCAAAATTCAAAATAAATAAAAATAAACGTTGAATAAAAAAATACAATGGCTTTAATTACATATTCAAAACGTGTGAAATCTTCAAGGTGGAATTACCATCCTACAATAAAGACAATAATAATAAATTCATTTACAATTAATTCGGCAACCAGGAATTTAATGATACGTTCATTTACAAATAAAATTTCAATCAAATATAATTATAAAATGATGATTAATTGATTAAATTTTATAAACATACAGGTTTTTAATCTAATAATGATTAAGAAAATTAAAATTTAATATGAAAAGTAAATATTTTATCTAAAAATGAGATTGAATATAATATTTCATTTATTCTCTAACACTTTAAAATAAAAAATAGAAAATGTTTGAAAATAATAAACCTCTTTAAATAATACATGTTTTAAAATAGAACATGTTTTACTAATCAACAAAATAGAAAATGTTTTAAACTAATAAACATTTTTTAACGCAAAATAATAAACATTTTAAAATATAAAATTTTATAATTGATAAACATTTATTAAACATACAATTCAATGCAGATTTCATTTTCAATTATAATATTTTATATTTTAAATTTTGTTGCCAATTCATTATTCATTTAAAAAAAAGAATCAGTATTACTCAGTACATCAGGCAAGATTAGACGGTGTAATTCTTTGGTGGATATTTTTTTTTTAAAAAGGCATAATTGCGATTCATTACAAAAATTTGAGTATTAATCATTCAGAATATGATTTTAAAAAATTTTCAGTCGGCCATTAACCACATAGAATGCAAAATGATTTCAGTGAAAAAAATATCACATCATTTGCTAATTAAATGCATGCACAATTTAAAAATATGAGTTTTATAACCAATGCAAATTCAAAATCAAAATCAGATTTTTAATTTCCATTTAAGTTTTGGTCAATTTTATAACCATGTTGTGCGCTCCATGTATGCTTTCACAATCCTGATTTGCTTCATCGCCTTCCACTTCAACGCATTCTCTCCATGTCGTCCTCCCTTCACCGACGACACTGTTGTAATAGTGAGCAATCAGCACGCGATGACGGTACTGAGACTTTGGTGGAGGTGTTTGTCTATCTCTTCTCCTCTAAGTGTTGGTTGTTGTTTATTTTTGTTCTCTTTCTTCAATTCTTATTCTCTGTCTCTCTCCCTACTTTTACTATATTTCTCTTTCCTTATTTTTTTTCCAGAACCCTGATTATTCACTTCGAGAGTTGCATCGCCGGAGCTGAAGACAACAAAGGAGAAGCAATTTTGATGACGCGTTGACTTGTCGGGCTTTCATATGTCTGATTTTTTACTCTTCCTCTCTCTCTCTCGATTTACTCTTCATTCTTCTTTTCTTCAACTCTACGTCCCTTTTTGTACTTTTCATTCTGATGATGCTTATTTTGGTTTCAGATCCTTGATTATGATAACTTCCCATCTAAGAGTGTTGTGCTACTAGGGTGGAACATGGAGATCAAGATATGATATATACCAAAGGAGGACTCTACTGCATCTCCATTTCATGTTGCCACCTTCATCGCCTCTCCTCCAAAAACCATCTTTGGAACCACCTTCTCTTTTCTACTCTTCCTCTCTCATTTTTATGTTTTTCTTTTATTTTTTTTTATCCCTCTCATGTTCTATTTTTTTTTTGGATTTAGATACTTAAGAAGATATATACCATTTTCTATCAAAAAATGTACGACTTTATTTTTTGTTTCAGATACATCCTTTGAATCTATTTAATGCTTCATTGCTATAGGTGGTGGACGGTGTTAATTATGCAAGACGTAGATAGGTATGAAATTTTCATTATTTGCTTTTAGTACTTTTGTTACGGACCGGTCCCCGAGGCGAGTTCCAGTATATCCACCAAACCGAGCCGGTCCGGCTCGGTTCCGACCTTCTCCGAGCTCGACGAGCTACGTCCGGCCCGGGACGCTTAAACTCGCCTCCCAGACATCGCCTTGATAACACCGAGCAGGTCAGGGGCGAGCCGACTCATGACTCTCGGACCTTCTAGAAAGGGATGCGACTGGAGACGACGCTTGGAGCCATTGCCACTCCGAAGATTGAGGATCACGTAGCCAGTACGTGACGGACTTGGCAGGTGCGAGATATTAGGAAGAGATGCTGATCCTTGAAGCGTGAGGGAGGAGTTACCGCGCGCAGAATCCGGATCGGTGGTTATCCTCCTTAGGCGAGACTCCACTATATAAAGGGGGCTTGACCCCCCAGGTTGGCATACTCTCTACTCACTCTGAAACCCTAAACACTACCTCACCTTCTCTTCTCCAAAAGCCCTATCTGACTTAGGCATCGGAGTGCCTTTTGCAGGTACCCCCTCCCATCTGTACCAGAGGGAGAGAAGACGCTGCTCCTAGGAGAAGGTGACCCTCACCATTTTGTGCATTAACATTGGCGCCCACCGTGGGGCCCAGTGAAACTAGCATGGGCCTCAAGGATACCACCGAGCAAGGATGGTACGCACCAAAGCACCCGCTAAGTCACCACCGCTAAGCCACAACTCACTGGGCCGCAGATTTAACGCTCGCCTCCGACCTTGCCGTGGAACTTGGCGAATAAAACCAAGAATTAAGACGCAAGATCGAGGAGGCTCTTGATCGGGAAAGGAGGATGGGCCGCAACGGCTTAGAACACGCCAGAGACGCGACGCACGATGAGGAGACTATCGAGAACAGACGGCGAGCGAGAGTTCTGGCCGGCCAAGACACCACCACAAAGACCGACTCTGAGGCTCGCTAACACTACTTCCCTTCAGCGAGGAGATCATGTCTGATCCAATCCCCAAGCATTTCCAAATCCCCAACATGGACGCTTACGAGTGTAAAACTGACCCCGAGGAACACCTCACCGCGTTCAATGCTCGGATGCTGCTAGTGGGGGCCTCGGAGGGTTTGAAATGCAGGACTTTCCCATGCACCTTAAAGAGATCCGCCATGATGTGGTTTTCCAACCTCCCCCAGCACTCGATCCGTTCCTTCAGCCAGCTCTCGAAAAAGTTCGTGGCCAGGTTCACCACGAGCCGAGCATTCAAGAAAAATTCAACATGCCTGGTCGGGCTCAAGCAGAAATCAGACGAGACCCTCAAGTCATTCATAGAGCGTTTCAACAACGAAACGGCCCAAGTCAGAAACCTCAGCACCGACATGACGCTCCACGCCATAGTGTCTGGCCACAAAACCATGGCCTTTCTCTGACTCCGCCTAAACTCGGGCCGAAGTCCCTCGGACGAGTTAAGACGCCGCGCAGTGGGATACATCAACATGGAAGAAGTCACCGCAGCCAAAAAGGAAACTCAAGGCCGACAAGACAAAAGCAGAGAGCCAACCAGAGACCAAAATGACAGAAGGAACGACTGCCAAGGACGGCAGGACTATAGAGACGCTTCACCCTGACAAGGTAGGTAAAAATGAAGGAAGCCTACAGGTAACCCCATTACACCGCCTCCTCAGAGACTCGCACGGACGCAGACCGTCAAAGGTACTGTGAGTACCACTGGGTGTACGGGCACACCACCAACGAATACCAGGCACTAAAGGTAAAATCGCAGAAGCTCATACAAGTGGACATCCGACAAAACACGTGGACAAAGGGTCGGCAAAGAACCCCTGCGGAAGCTAACAGAAACCGCAGGAGATCCCAGACGCCCGAGCCGTAGGCGCGATGCATCACCGGGCTGAGAGGGACAGAAGGCGTTCACCTACTTCTAAGAATGCAGTAAAGGGTCCGACTTGAGGTACTCCTTCACTTAACTTGATTGCAGGTGGTTTTGCGTGTGAGGCAAGTCGAGCAAAGAAATGCTCGAAGGCACTTGAGGTCCGTCAACACGGCTCAAGCTCAACGACCGCCTCCCGTCGTCCCATCGACCATTACGCTTTCGAAAAGGATTACCAAGGATAGATCGACACCGTGACTACCCCATGGTAATCACCTGCTCACCTCATTGGGTTCAACGTAAGGAGAGTCTTTGGTCGACCAAGGTAGCTCGCCAGACATCATCTACAAGGAAGCCTTTGACGGCTTTAAGCTACCAAGCTCTATAATCAGTGCCCTACCGAGGTAATGCTGGATGGTTTTTCAGGTGCAAAGCCCGGGTGACAGGGTACTTTTGACGCCCCGCTTCACCTTCAAAGGCATATAGGATTCAAAACAATCGGGCTAATACTTACCGGGTAGTAGAGGCCGAGTCCACCGCCGACACCGCTACAACATTATCATCTAAGAACACCATCAATGGGATCGAGCCATAGTATCCACCCTCATTTGGCGATGAAGTTCCCATTGCCCGACGGATGATTGCACAGACACGCCGACCATTAAAGAAGCCAGGCGTTATGTCAATCAGCCGAGAGACGAAGAGCGGTGGATCGCCCTAAATCAAAGTTACATGATGATCGAACTGGACCCTAGGCGGCAGAGCGACCTTCGACCAGCATCTGGATGACATCAAGAGCGCTGAGCCGAGGGGACCAGGGGAAGAGCGACGATTTATCTGGGGACCCAATCGCCCAACAAAGCGAGCAATCCCCGACGCATGGTCCTACACGCCAACGCGATCTATTCGGGCGTGGGTCCGTAAGACATGCCTCGGGATAGATTTAAAGTGGCTTGCCATAAACTCGCCATCGATCCAGATCGCCACGTCGCCGCCAAAAGGAAGATTGCGGTAGGAGAAAGAAGCAAGCAATCCGGGAAGAAACCTCCTAACTCCTCGAGAGAGATTCATGGAGATCAAATACCCTACTTGGCTTTCTAACATGGTCTTGGTGAAGAAAGCAATGGTAAATGGAGGATGTGCACGATTTCACCGACCTAAACAAGGTCCGCCCTAAGGACTCCCTATCCACTCCTCGAGCATATGACGCCGTGGACAAAGACGTTAAGGGTACCAAGTGTCGAGTTTCATGGACGATACCGGATACAATCAAATAAGAATGCACCTACTGACGCCTTCAAGACAAATTTCTTCATGATGTAAACATCCAACTTCTACAACATCACTATGCCTTTTGGGCTGAAGAATGCTGGCTCAACATATCAGAGAATGATGGATGAAGTCTTTGCCGACCAGATCGGGAAGAAGATCGAGGTTTACATGGACGACATGGTCGTGAAAACCCCTAGTTTCGACACACACCATAGAGACCTTCAAGAGATATTCGACATCGCGTATGATAACATCAGGCTCAATCCCGAGAAATGCTCCTTGGGGTACTCTTCGGCGGAAAGTTCCTGGGTTCATGATCACCAGAGGGCATTGAGGCCAACCCCGAGATAAGTCTGCCGTGTGATGGAAATGCGAGCCCAAGTCTGGCCAAAGAAGTGCAATGACTGGCCCGGCTGGTCTGATAAGCACTCTTCCCGCCAGAACTGAGTCGCCGACAAATCCTTTCCTTTCTACTAGGTACTCAGAAGCGACTCGATTCGAGTGGGATCAAGAATGTGAAACGGACCTTTTCAACGACTTAAGAATTCTTGGCGTCGCCACGGTCCCATACGCCCACTAATTAAAGGAGCCTCCTTGTCTTTACTGGCAAACCATTGATACTGATCAGCTCGGCCATGGTCGAAGAAAGAAATTCCGAACATCACCCAGTATACTTCGTGAGCAAAGTCCTTCACGGGGCAGAACTCAGGTACCAAAAGGTGGAGAAACTGGCATTCTCGATAGTGGGCTCTGCAAGAAGACTAAGGGCCTACTTTCACGCCATCCGATGATAGTCAAAACCGACTACCCCATCAAGAGAATCTCAGAAGCCCGAGTCTTGCCTGGCCGGATGGTGGCCTGGCCGAGAGCTTTCCGAAGTTCCAAATCAGCAATGAACCTAGATGACCCATTAAATCACAAATTTTAGCCGACTTTATTGCAGACTAACATCGACCCCTGAGGCTCGAATATTGACACTTTACGTGACTCGCCTCCTCCAATTCCAGGCGTGGGCAATGAGGTATCATTAAAAGCCCCGCGAACTGTGGAGCAAGCACAGGAGCTCGTTCAAAGCCAATAACAACCAAGCCGAATATGCAGGCATATCCGATCTGGCCTCAAGCTCGCATGGGGAGCCAGGCGCCCAAACACTACGAGTCAAAAGCGACTCCCAATTCATGGTCAACCAAGTTAAAGCGAGCATATCGGTCTGAGACGCGATGTCCCAGCTCTCAAGACGCCTCGTTGCCCATGATCCAAAATTTCCAAGAAGTCCAAATCGAACACATCCCTCGAGCGAACCATATCAACGGTGACCACAGCTTAAACTAGCCAAAGATGAAGACCGAGGACAAGCATTACACACAATCGCTGTTCAAACTTTGACCTCACCAAGCCGTGAAACAGCAGAGAAACCAACTCGGTGAATCACCCTGAACTCGGACGACAGATATCATGTAAGTATTTACAAATGAGGAAGGCTACCCGATGACCGTGGAGGCACGAAGGGTCCGGTGAGATCTACCCACGATTACACTACGACGGGGACGTGCTCTACCGGAGGGCTTCTCGCAGCCACTATCGCATCGCGTGGACAAGTCGACCGAGTATATCATGAGTGAACTACATGAAGGCATATGCGGAACCATTGTGGAACTCCCGACGTTAGTCGCGAAGGTCCTCCGAGCTGGATATTACCGCCAACAATCGCATCGGGATCGCTCGAATTGTGAAAAATGCGATAATCGCCAACCCAGACGCAAAGCGAGACCATTTCCTGGTCCTTCACGGTCATCGCACTCGCCCTTTAATACCTGGGGCTCGGCATACTCGGGCCCTTTTCCCCTCGCACCAGGCCAACTCAAGTTCATTGTGGTCGCTATAGACTATTCTCCAAGTGGATAGAGGCGGATCCACCGCAACTATCACATCCGAGTGGTCAAGAAATTCGCCTGGAAAAACATAGTCACGCCATGGTTTACCCCACACCATCATCACGGATAATGGCACGCAGCTTCACCAAACCGGTATTCAAAGACCGCAAAGGCCTCGGTATCCGACTCACCTATGCCTCGGTGGAACATCCACAAAACCAACGGTCGTCAAGCCGCAAACAAAGTCATCCTAAGCTACCGCGCAAACGCCTAGACCAAGCCAAGGGAAATCGGGAAGAGCTCTGTGGTGCTTATGGGCATCCCACACCACCCCCCAGTCAGCAACAAATGAAACACCCTTCCGGTTAACATACGACATGGATGCTATGGTACCAGTGGAACTCGACCTACTAGAAGAAACTCGAGAGCTCGCCCGGATACAAGACTTTGCAACTAAGCAGCGCGTGGCTAAACACTACAACTCTAAGATCCGGCTAAAAGGATTCAGAGCAGGGGACTTAGTCCTCCGAAAGGTTGAGTTAGCTAAAAGATACAAGGCAGGAAAGCTTCGCCAACTTCAAAGGACCATATCGCATTAGATCGGAACATCGCCACGAGCTTACAAGTCGGAAGAATCGTCCTGGAAGGGGAGATACCGGTGATCGTGAATGCCACTCACCTTAAGCTTTACTTGCTTGACAACATATGTAAAATGGATGGCGATTTCTTTTCCTTTCGCGCACCTTTTTTCCCACTGGTTTTTGCTCAGGAAGGTTTTAACGAGGCACATCCTTATTTCCCTTTCCACATCTAATAAAATTCTTCCCAATTGCATTGAACATCATTCATGTACATCAATGAGCTCGCTCGTGGCTCCTGGGCGTTGCACTCGACCTAAATGACCTGTGGTCCCAAACCCAAGTTAGCATAAAAACTCGCGAGCTCACTCGTGGCTCCTGGAAGGTCTTGCTCAACCTAAATGACTCCATGCGGGCCCCAAACCCAAGTTAGCATAAAAACTCGCAAGCTCGCTCGTGGCTCGGAAGCGTCTTACTCGACCCAAATGACCCGTGGTCCCAAACCCAAGTTAGCATAAAAACTTGGCGAGCTCACTGCGGGTTCGGAAGGTCTCGCTCACCTAAATGACCCTGTGGGTCCCAAAACCCAAGTTAGCATAAAACTTGGCGAGCTCACTGTGGCTCGGAAGGTCTTGCTCGACCTAAATGACCCTGTGGTCCCAAACCCAAGTTAGCACAAAAACTTGGCGAGCTGCGTTGGTGGGTCAGAAAGTCACTATCCCACCTAAGGTTTCGTGAAGAAAACCAGTACTCTACCTGCATCTTGCTGAAGAAAATGTCTCAACCTCGATTGACACAAGTTTTTTCTGGGAAGCCACCTGAGACTACTTAGCCGAGTGGCTAAGCTGCACGAGGACCACCCCATCCGAGCACTAGAACCAACAAATTACTAAAGTGAAAAACAAAGCAATTTAAGCTAAAAATGTTTAAACTTAGTCAATTTCATTAACTTGAGACCAAAATACAAAAAGAAGAGCTCATGTAAGAGCGAGTACATCATCAAGACAAAGCAAAGCAAGCCAAAAACAAATTACGCAAGTGGCATCCCTCGTCTTCAACTCGCCCCAACGACCTCCTCGACCGCAAACACTTGGACCAACAAACCAAGTCGTTTCCAACTCCGACGCCCTCACTCCCTGTGCTCCTCCCGACAGACAATTTCTTCTTCCTCGCCCTCTTCTTCCATTGGCTTCTTCCCCTCTTCACCACCTTGGTGAAATCAAGCTCAGAGATGTCCGGTCGGGGCTTACTCACCTCCACCCAAGAAGAACGATTATCAAACCCTTCCTTAATCGGCGGCACTATACTCACGATACTCCTCGACCCGAGCATTGACGAGGACTTCTCCTTCTCTTCCCACGGTGACGCAGCGGTCATTCTCGGGCCTGGAGTTCCTCTTGTTGCCAGTAGCAGAGGTGTTACTCTTGTTGAGCATCCCTTGCCTCCGAGGCGAGCATAGTCCTCCTCCAAATTTTACCCATCTTCCCTCAAGCTCACCAAGTATGGTGGCCTTGCTTTGATACTTCCTCCGCCACCGGCTCTGCGGGTCTGCCGTGCCCTTATCCGATCGGAAAGAATCGGGCCATAGCAGGCGCACGAGCCCATAAATGCCTGGGCCCAGATAAACCCACCGCCCGCCTCGGCCATGCACCTATCATCTGGATCGACACATACGATCCGCCTGAGCTGGCCGATCCCAACGCTCCAAAGGGAATCCTCGGCGTTCGCCGACGCTGAAATTCTCCAAGGTGGAGAAACCACTGAACCGCCGGGATATTCAAAGGAATCCCCATGAGGCCTCGACCCTTCGACTGGCAGGCGCTGACGGAACCTGGGCCTGAGAAGCATCATTTGGCTTTAGCAGAGAAAAGTGGAGATCGTAGCATCTGAGGGAACGGGTCCAGGAGTGGCGACCTTTCTCTTGAGCTCTCTTAAAGCTCTACATCTCTTTCTTGCTCATCTTCGAGCCATCGTTCGAAAAGAAAGTGAAAATTAGTACCCATGTTTCTGGACCGAGAACCATACTAGATGATGATAACAAAACTTACTTAATCACTCCACCGTGGTGTGTCCTTTAGAGCTCCTGCAAGGAGAGACCACAAAGGCAAATGTGGGCAAGCGGGCGAGGAGGTTCACTATCGCCTGGGTCTGGGGCAAACGAGTCAAGTCCACCTCTTTTATGGGGCGAGGATTGGGACTCAAAGAAAAAGGAAATAAAGGCTCGTTTTGAGCTTAAAAGAAAAAAGGATCCCCTCCGCATCCGGATTTTGAAGAATCAGATTCTTTATAAGACTGGTGAAAAGCTCAAGAATAGAAGCCAGTGTATTTTATTGAGCGAACACCACTTAAGTTGCTTACTAAGCCTAAGTTGGAAGAAACTAAAGAAGAGAGCCGCAGGGGGTAACCACATGTAGGTACTGGACACAAGCTTGAAAGCTCCTGATAAAAGCCCAGCTATTGGGTGTAAATGCGAAGGCGGCATCCAACCATTGGAGGACCTCACACTCAAACCCACGAGGGGAAACCTGAGGCCGACTCTGGTGAAGAAGAAAGTTTTGTAGAAAGAAACAAGTCTCGGTGAACTAGATTCACCTCACAAGCACACTTTGCCCCTCGGAGAGCAAGGAAGGCACGTTACCTCCTCGTCTCGATCCCGGTTCAGCGTAAAAGATACACTAGACCGAAGGGCGGCCACGCCAATGTCTGAAAAGATGTTGGAGGCCACCTGAGTACATCGGGGTGCACCCAGGAGTAAGGAGACCTATCGTCTCCCGCTCGGCGCTCGCCCCCCTTGTGAAGTGAGTACGAGGGAACAGAAGCGACGGGGGGAGAGGCTGGAAGCCAGGAAGTAGGGGGAACCACCTGGAGGGGCACCGGATCGCAACCACTGCGGCCACCGTCGGAGGGGAAATCCTTGTGGCCAGAGCCTCCGGCGTATGGCGGCGTGGAAAGGTCAAAGGACGTGCTCGTCGTTTCAGACGACGAGCCACCCCCAGAACTCAAAGGTATGGGGGACGGGGGACGACGGGAAGAAGATGAAGAAGCCATTAGTGGAGATTAGTAAAGAGACTTACCAGGAAATGCGAAGGAATGGAGTAAAATGGTCGCTCGGGATACAAATGAAGAGAAGGGAGGGCAGAGGAAGCGTCGCAGAGGCAATAGAACGAAGAAGAAAGGAGAAAGAAGAAGAGGGGGTAGCTTTATAACCCCAGCTGAAGGGAGATGAAGGGGCGAACCAATCCGAGCCCTCCATCTTCAAAACCAGATGCAGATCTAACGGTCCAGACCATACCAGATAATCGACGGTGGGAAGAGGAGCGGCTGAGTAGGTGTCCCATCCGAGTCCCATCGCGTGGCGTAACGACCGAGCAGGCGACACGTAGGCGTGATGCCCTGACAAATAAGCTGGATACGCCCGACCTCAATAACTCAACCCTGATCGACCCAAGAGCAATGTAGACCTCCGCCTCTTCGTGCAAAGAGTCTAGGGGCTTGTGTTACTGGGCCGGCCCCCGAGGCGAAGTTCCAGATATCCACCAAACCGAGCGGTCCGGCTCTCCGACCTTTCTCCGAAGCTCGACGAGCGACTCGTCACCCGGACGGACGCTAAACCCGCCCCTAAGATAATCGCCGGTGATAACACCGAGCAAAGCGGTCGGCGAGCCGACTCATGACTCTCTCGACCTTCTAGAAAGGGATACCGGGAGACGACGCTGAGCCATTGCCATCAAGATCGAGATCACGAGCAAGACGTGCGACGGACGGCAGCGCGTAGATATTAGAAGAGATGAGTGATCCTGAAGCGTGAGGGAGTTACCGCGCAGAGAACTGGATCGGGTGGTTATCCTCCTAGGCGAGACTCCACTATAAAGGGCCTCAATGACCCCAGGTTGGCATACTCTCTACTTACTCTGAAACCCTAAACACTACCTCACCTTCTTTTCTCCAAAAGCCCTATCTGACTTAGGCATCGGAGTGCCTTTTGCAGGTACCCCCTCCCATCTGTACCAGAGGGAGAGAAGACGCTGCTCCGAGGAGAAGTTGACCCTCACCATTTTGTGCATTAACAACTTTAATGTTGATGCATATTTTCCATGATATACTTGGTAAACTATTAATTGTTAAGTATGAGTATGAGAGTTGAGAAGATCGTTCTTTGTGTAACAAAATAATTTCATATTTTATTGGAGAGCTACGGCATAATGTTGCGAGATTGCACCATTTTTTTGGCCACATCAATAGTTCCACCTCCGTCTCTGCACGCTTCATGGTTTTCCACTACAGTCCAACTCTCATTTATTTAGTTCATGTGGCTTTTTCAGTTTGGTTATTCATAGGAAAACTTTAGTTTGGAAAATTCAAGTTGAGCAGCTTGACTTTTAGCTGTTCATGTGGTATTAATGTACTCTTTTTTCACACATAATTGCATATGGCATCCTGGTCCTGTTATATTACACATTTGAATTTTAGTTTCCATTACTATATTCTCTGTGGAATCTTGAACGCCTTTTGTAGAGATCCTTGGCATAAGTTGAAGGCCACTCTGAGGCGTGAGTATTGCAACAGTCCTTAGCAAATTGCTGCTTCCATTGTTGGAATTCTACTCCTTATTATCTCTTTAATCAATTTGTTCTGTTTGCTGCAAGTAGTACAACAATATAATGACTCCTGCAAGATTTTGTATGTTCAATTATTGTATTATTCATAATTATTATGATTATTCATTCCAATTTATATTGGAATGGTATTTCTTATTTTTTTTACAATGTTTCGATGCTTTTGTTATTTTATGTGTTGTATTGGATTGAAAATTGCTATTTCATACAAATTTATTTCATATTTGAAGCCATATTGATCACATGGGGGGCGACTTAGAAGATGATACCATATAGCAACACAAGGCCTGATAATTTTTTGGGTCCGGGAACTATTTGTGTTCATGTATGTCCAGACATGTCCTTCTAACTCCATTGATGAGGTGGTAATTAGTTGTCACTTGGTTGCATTGGTTCCAGAATTAGATCTTTTCAAGGCTCACAGATTGGTTCTGCATTGCTTTTAACATTTTTCTTGGAAATTTGGACTCTGTTGTCAAGACTA
Source organism: Calophaca sinica (assembly GCA_037113605.1). NCBI lineage: Eukaryota > Viridiplantae > Streptophyta > Magnoliopsida > Fabales > Fabaceae > Calophaca > Calophaca sinica. The sequence goes on from CM073733.1 coordinate 22,954,421, forward strand.
TGGTTGTAACTGTAAGCAATACATTGATTCTATTTCAAGAAGTGGTCAAGTATTCTCAATTTCAGTGCCAATATTCTAGCTAATAGTAAGTGTGGTTTCAAATTGAAGACTCTGATAGTTGAAGTCATACTGTAGTATAAAAATTTGGTGGAGTGGCAAGCAGTTTTGCAATTCTAGTTTAATATGGCTTTGTAAATCTGGTAATCTAATCTGATTTGGATAAAAATTTGGTTTAGACCTGTCCCAAGTCTGGTTTTGGTTGCCTGCTAACCTCAGTTCTACAATTATTGAGTTAGAGATGTGTTTTATCATGTTAGGTGGTGTTGGCTTTTTAGTACTTACAATGTTGTTATGTGTTGAGAGGGGTTTTTTTCATGCAATTCAGTCCTGCATTGGTTTTTGTTTTGTTTTGGGCATATTCATTGATTGAGGAGCTTCTCTATTTATGGCATATGAGGACCATCCTTTGTGCACACATCATGCCCTTCTGGTATGTTTTATTTCAATTAGTAAAATTGTTTAATTTATCTAAAAAATATAAAAGGAAAAACCTAAAGTTGTATGTTCAATAACTAATATCTATTTGAGGATTTATGTTGCAGTATTTTAATTGTGTTCTCGGCACATGAAATTCTCGAAACAAGCAATAGTAATAGTTGGTAAAAATAGGATGCTAAGTGCTGACATATTATTCAAAATTACTTAATAATTTTAGTTAAGAACAAAAGAACCCAATACAATTGTTTATTAAAAAGCTAACTATAGAAGGGTGGCATGAAAACTTTACGCTAATTGTAGAGCAAATAACAATGACAATACGAAACCTTTTTTGTTAAACAATTTTTTATTTATGATCCTTAATTGATAAGATTATACAATTAATTTTATTTTATTATTTAGTATATTCTCCTTATTTTTCTATTGTTATTTTTAGTTCTTTATCCCTTATCATTATTGTGTTTTAAATAATATTTCCCCCTTATCACGTGAATGTTGCAAACATTCTAAGTAAATCATGCCACTGTTACTCTTTTTTTTATATAAATATAGAAGGTTATTATTGCTTTTAAACTTTTAAATTTATTTTAACATCTTTTACTTATAATTTTAGAAATAATCTTTTATAATATTTATTTGGTAAATAAGACAATATTTATGAAGTCATAAATTAGGAAACTTTTCCAATAATTTATTTATACCATTGAATAAAAGTGTTTCAACAAGTTTTTTTTTGACACCATTTTAACAAGTTTTTGATACAATGTAAAAAATTAATGTTACAATTTTTATAAAACTGTTACAGCAAAAAAAATTAATGTTTGATCATTACAAATTTATTATTATTAGTATAAATATTCTGTAATATTTTTAAAATTTATTAATATTATAATGTATAAATACTCTTTTCAAATATATAATTATTATGTATTTAATGTATATTGCGCTGAGCACAAATCATCCCCACATAATTATTATGTATGTATTACATATTACTATCTAAACAAAAATCAATTATTATTTAAACTTCAGAGTAAGACTATATTATACACAGATTAAATCTTTCACAAAATATATATTTTTAAATACACATTGTTCTTTGCTTGGAGCAAATATATAACTTTCGTATGACATGACTCTGCTGCGATATGTTCATTAATGTTGTCATCATTCAACGGCAAAGTATACAATGGATAACCCTAACTAACAAAAGTTGATGCAGTTTATGCAGAAAGATAACAAATTAGTATAAAGTTTCAATAATTTAAATTTTATTATTCAAATTATACAAAATACTATCCATTATTTACTTTTGGGAAAAATATGCTTTTGGTTCCTGTAATTTGACCAAAATTTGGTTTTGGTCCCTGTAATTTTTTTTTTGAACTTGTCCCTGTAATGTCATTTTCTGTCGGTTTTGGTCCCTCCCATTAGTGGTCCGTCAAAAAATTGTGACGTGGCAAATGGTAGACACATGTGCACCACATGGACACACGTGGCAAGTCACACAGTCACACATCATCTGCTTCTAACTCTCTTTTTTTGACAAAAATGCTTAAACCCAGAAATTCAAACAAATAGAACAAAACTCAAATGCTCAATCAAACCCAGAAATCAAATGCTCAAACCCAGAAACTGTTAACCTAACTGTTAACCCAGAAATCAAACAAAACTCAAATGCTCAAACCAATAGAACACCCTGCACCCAGAAATCAAACAAATGCTCAATCAAAATACCACCACCCCCATCGAATCCCCTGCACCTTCAACATTCTTCAACATTCATCTCCATGTTCAACCTATCAAAACACCACCAGCCCCACCTTCAGCCCATCGAACACCCTGCACCTTCAACATTCTTCAACAATCAAAACACCACCACCCCCACCGTACACCCAAAAAATAGTCCCACCCCAAAAATAAAGCACATGAAGAAGCAGCTTCTCTCAATTGAGTAAGGATCCCAACCCATCATTGAAACACACAATCCCACCCCATCATTGAAGAAGCACATGAAGAGGAAGCGAACCCCAAAATTATCACGCTGCACAGCTCTTCTTCTTCTTCTTCTTCTTTTTAACTTAACCCTAGATTCCCTGTGATCTTCTTCTTCTTCTCCGACCTCTTGCGACAGCTTCTTCTTCGCTGCATAGGATTAGGGCTAAATCCCTGTATCAAAACCCTAAATCCCCAAATTTTGACTCGAATTCAAATTAAAACCCTAAATCCCCAAATTTTGTTTTCTGCAAATTTTGTATTGCAAAGTGGCAGTTAGGGTTTGTGAAATCGCTCTGAAGCGGCCGACAGCGATGAAGGAGAAGAGCAACGAAGAAGAAGAGCAGATGAAAAAGGGAGAAATGGACAGAAATGAGAGGGATGAGAAGAAAGGCGACAATAGGTGAGGCGAATCCGTCACCGAAGGCGGATGAACAGGGTGCGATACCCAGCTAGGGTTTCTGACCAATGAAGGAAAACGGAAGGAGAGAAGAGAGAAGAGGTGGGGTTTGGCCGACAGAGATGAAAGGTGGTGTTGTTGTTGTTCTGCTTCTTCTTCATCTCATTTATTCTGCCTTTCTTCCCACTTCCATCACTAACTATGCCGCTGTTGTTGTTATTGTTGTTCTATTTCTTCTTCCTCTCATTATTGTTGCTGTTGTTGTTAAAAAAAATGAGATGAAAGGCCGGGGATGGGTTTGGCGGTTCTGGACGAAGTTTCTGGGTTGATGGTCGAAGCTTCTGGGCTTCTGGATTGACGGTGGTTTCTGGGTTTTTTTGGACGAAGCTTCTGGGTTTTTGGTCGAAGCTTCATGCCTTCCTGGGTTTTGAGATATTTTTTATTTTGATTTTAATATATTTTTTTAAATGTAAAATGTTGAGTCAGCGTGCCAAATCACCCAAAAAAAGCCACGTCATAGCGTCCAGCTGGCCTACCATTTGCCACGTCAAATTTTTTGACGAACCACTAATGGGAAGGACCAAAACCGATGGAAAATAAAATTATAGGGACAAGTTTGAATTTTTTTTTATAGGGACCAAAACCAAGTTTTGGTCAAATTACAGGGACCAAAAGCATATTTTTCCCTTTACTTTTTATTCAAATGAGTAATATACTGCATGTTACATGCATTGTGCTACTGTTAAGTTATAAAATATAAATCATTCTATTACTATTTTCAATGACATATCAATACCCGTGGCTACTATTTCATATTATAGGAGTCAATTATCTTCTTTGTTTTTCAACTCTTTGGTAGAGTTTAATAAGAAGAAAATCCATATAGTTGCTCACACCTTAGTAGGGGTGGCTACATATATTACTACCTTTGAAAATTGTGATCATGTTACCATTGTACTGTGATTTGGATTATGAAAGATATGGTGTAACTTTTCTTTTGTCAAAAAAACAAAAAACACAGATTATGAAATAACAAATATCATGACATTTTATAGTTTTGATACTGTTGTTGTTAAATAGTAAGAATAATAATAACAAAATAAAATTGTTACTTATTTATTTATATGAGATATATTTATACAAGTCCTTTTATGGTGGGGAAATGGGCTAATTTTCCTATGGTGGTCAAATGAGTTGTAAGGCTGTAGATCTAATGATATATTATTCAATGACGGAGATCGTTGAAGGGGAACCTGTTGGGTACATGTCTTGGCTATAAAAACTTATTTGTCAAAGGTCCTTGTACTTTTCGTGTATTTTTGGAAACGTATTTGCTATGATGTCCCTATAAAATAAAATATTTTCTATAATTTCGTTGATAAAGCAACGTTCACATTTTTGCGGCTTCTTGAGTTGACACTTGTTTTTTCTTTTGCTTCGGGAATCAATATTCAACGCACATGAAATGTGAATGGCACAATGTCAGTTTAGTTGAATTGTTCAGTAATTTTCATATTATTAAAATAAAATATATTATTCAGTATAGTTGTCACTAATTATACAGTTGATCATTAATGTGAACCTAATTGTGTTGTAATTAATTACAGAACTGACCATTTTTTTTATATAACATAATTGGCAATTAAATGGATAAATCCAAATCTAAAATGGCGAAAGTGTATTTTATGAAAGGTTAAAAAAATAGGTTTAATATACATGACGAAAGGTTAAAAAAGGCCAAAACTTAGGTAAGGTTAGCTAAATACTTTGTTCCTCTTGCAAAAAAAAAAACTGTCCCTAAGTCAAAAAAGCCAAAAAAATGTTTTGATAGTGGTTATTATGAGATGTTAGAAATAGTGATAGTGGATAGAGAGAGACAATTTTTATCTATTTTGTGAGAGGAACAACACTAACAGCACATAGAGAACCTTACCTAAGTTTTGCCCTTAAAAAGTAGTTCAATTTACGTAAGAATATGTTAACTAAAATTTGAGCAGGTTTCAATAAACGAAAAAAAAAAAAATAAGCAGGGAACACATTTTGTATAAAGTTGGCTGCAGCTGAACAAAAATGTACAAGGCATTTTTTTCCTACAAATACGTTATTCTTTCTTTTGTTTTTAGTTAAAAATTAATCGGGTGTCCTCAGGGACGGACCCATAAATTTTATGTTATGGAGGCAAAACTCATGTATAAATGTGTCACATTAAAAAAATATATAATATATATTATTTATAAATACTGAAAAATGAAATTTTCGTTCCTTAATTTGAGTGATAAATATTCGTATTTTTCATAGATTGGCAAATAGTGGGGGTCGTTTAGGAAAAAAAAATTATTAGAACCAGCTTTGTGAATTAATATTTCATTAATTTAAATAATATTTATTATATATTTTATGTGTATGGTTATGTGTGGGACTACCACACTGAATGACTTATTCTTGCGTCCCTCCCAGTTTTGTTGTTTACTACCGTATAACTAAATTTATATATAAAATAACTAGTCGGCTGTTCCGTGCGATGCACGGGTAGGTTATATGGAAGTACTATAAAATAGGAAAGTTAAATACAAACATATTAAGAAGGAAAGGTAAATGAAAGTATTATTAAATAGGAAAGTTAAATGGGAAAATTATTAAGTAGACACAAAATAAAATGAAATAAAAGTTGTCCAGCAATGCAGAAGACATTTGTATTTATCAATAAACATAAGCATGTTATCTACAAAGTAAAGTGATTGGAAAAACAAAACTGGTTTCCACTAATATACAACTCATGTTAACAATGAAAAAAGCAAAATAACTGAGAATTTAAGAGATGCATCTGGCCAATCTTCAGGCATGAAACATGACAATGCAGCAGAATGCAGCAGAAAGCTTGAAAAAAGTCGAATGTTATTTAAGGCTCTTTAGAAGAATCCATCATCTCATCTCATAAATATAACTTGAGAGTCACCGACAACTTTGGACATCATTTCCTGCACGTGAATCAGAATTACTCCCTTGGATTGAATAATAGTTAAGCAAGTAGCAATAAACGATCATGAAACTTGGCAATAATTCTTTGGGTTACCTTTTTCTTTCACATAATGAGTCTTCAATATTCCTCCCACTATTAGTTTTTCTCTCATAAATTTATTCAAAGCATTCATAAAAATACATTATGGCATAAATTGAGTATTAGAAGCGAAAATACCCACAAATCAATGGGAAGCTAAATGAAATCATCAATCTTGGTTCATCTACAAAAATTAAGCACACGCCATTATAAAATTAGTACATCCATCTGCTCTCAATAACTTTAAGTAGACATGAGCTCCAAAAGATATGTTATGTAATTGATTATATTTTCTAGTTTCATTCACCATTCCAGGACACTGAAATCAAACAACACAACCCCAATAAAAAAAATCACCAAAAAATGTTGGGAAATTCTTATGAGATTACCAATTAGCTCCTAAAAAAGCTTTACCCAAAATGCATTTTTAATTGGCATAATAAAGACACATATTTAATGTGCATCAACTTGTTAGATCAAACATGATCAAAATTGAAAACCAAGTAGATTACGCTATGTTTATACTGCAGCATAATAAATCAAACAACAAAATACCAAAAGGACAGCAAAGCATTGTGAGTTGTGACAACACTATAAAGAATATGAAGTACTGCTAAGAAGAATATGAGGATGATGTAAAAAATATCACCATGTTTCTTGAAAAAGTAAACAAAAAGCTAAATCAAAACTCCAAGGAAGATGTAAAAAATGAAAAAAAAATTAAATAAAAATAAAAATTCAAAGAACATTGTATTTATTAAGATTTCTCGAATTAAAAAAAATGCATCATCCTTCATATTCCTCTTTTGCGTTTGCCAATGTGAGCAACAGGATGCTTGGCTAAGTGGCTGGCTGATTAAAACCAAAGAATCATAAAATAAAAAGAAAACAAAAAATGAAATAAAATTCTTAAATTTGTCACAGAAACTGGTTCAGGGGAAAGGGTAAAAGACCTTCAAAGTGGTTCAGGGAAAACTTGTTGCATCCCTCATGCTCGAATTCTGTTGCACATAGTCTTTCCAACAATCACAGAAACTGGTTCAGGGGAAAGGGTAAAAGACCTTCAAAGTGGTTCAGGGAAAACTTGTTGCATCCCTCATGCTCGAATTCTGTTGCACATAGTCTTTCCAACAATTCCAATATTCCCTTTTTCCATCATGTCAGCAAGTTCACCATAACTGGTCATTCCATCCTAAAACAAAAGATATAAACGAAAAACAATGAAGCATAATTTCTTAAGAAAAGGGCACAATAACTTAATTCAGTCAAATCATCAGTATGTAGGCATGATAAAGCAATCAAATATTTGGCCTAAAAACATGGGCACCAACCACTTTTCCATGTTGAACCATATTAACCGCAACCATTGTAATCCCCCAAACATAGACTATCACCACACTCCATAGTTCTGTTTATACAGTTGAGCAACAATGAGGAAAACATTTGAGTGCCTTTATCCATGAAAAAAGAGGCCTAGAGTTAATGTTCAGCTTAAGAAAGAGAACATGAGAGAAAAAGAGAGGAGTGGATGATGGATTCATTCTAGTTAGCATTTTCAGAAGAAAGAAAATATATTGTTTTGAGAAACATTGTGATTTTAGCATTTATTGTTGAAGAAGAGCAGGGAAGAAGCGAAGAGCGGGAATGATGAGGCACCAACTTGGGGAATTGTTTCCAATTTATATTTTTATAAAGTTTACTAATAGAGGAAGTAAAATGGAATACAAATAATAGAGGGATCAAATACACACAAACAAAAATAAATAAATAAATACCCCTATGCATATATGTCTCTGATAGAAACCAACTGGTAATAAACTGTAAAATAAAGATTACAATAGAATTCTCTGGATATTCGAGAGATCCAGAACTCTCCAAATACCTAATAGGCCCCCAAATCCCTACAAATGCCAAGTTAACCTCTCCCTCCAACACCCCTTCTATTTATAACTATTTATAACTACACATAGCAGTTACATGACAATTATTATTAATCAAAACTGCCTACTAATAATAAAACTACCTACTAATATTAACTAACAAGGCACATTATTATTTCTCCTAATTAAGGCCCATATCTAACACACTGAAAGTGATGATGAAACATGGGACATCTGTGCTGCCATTACCTATATGATAGCACAGTGAAGAGAAGAGGCCTTGTTTCTGACCTCATGATTCTCCCAGTCTCCCTCCATTAGTGTAATTGTGACCGGGGTTTGTGCTGTTAGTGATCAACTTTGAGGTCATCTCCACTGATAGCCCTGTGTTTACAAATGGCTTAATTTCCATATAATCTGAAAATAAAGAATATTAGAAGCATAAGCGTATGCAAAATCAGAAATTTTATATTGGTAAATTAGCTAAGAAAATGATAGATCACAAACAGAAGACAGAGCCAAGAGGCATATAGCTAAACCATTGGAAGGCATCACTGATAAATCTTCATCATATGTGAATTTAGAGTGCTTAATTGAATTAAATACATGAGGAATTGAGAGAGTTGAATATATATTGAGCTTAAAGTTTGAAATTCTTTGCACTTGGTAGATTGATTGCATATTTTAACTTCTACATTATTCTCATGTATGTTGCACTTGATTTGCTAGGAATGGAAACAAAACCAAAAGAAGTTACTCTCAAGAACTCAATGAAAGGCAAAGAAGAGGATTCGTGAGTGCTTAAGATTCGAAGGCATCCGAATACGCAAAAAAAGCTGAGTTTTTGAGCAATGCGCGTGACGCGCTGCTACAGGCAAAGGAGTGCGCGTGACGCGCATTTTTGAAATTTTGGCTCTGTCTTCAATGTGCATGACGCGCACTGGTCACCGTGTATTTGCGCGTGACGCGCATCAGTGTATTCTGCTAACCGACTCTGTGCGCGTGGCGCGCAACTGTGATGCGCATGACGCGCACTGTGGTGCAGAATTCATTTAAATAGATAGCTGTTTACTTTTTGAAGTTGCTTGGACCTTTTCTGAAACCAAAAACACCGTGGACAAAGACAATGAGTGCTAGGGTTCCATTTTTCTTCATCTTCAAGGAGGATTCAATCTTGGGAACAAGGTTTAGATCATAAATGGAGTTTTCTTCTTCCATATGTTTGTTTTTCTCTTTCACTACTATGAGTAGCTGAATTTCTTATATTAGGATGAGATGAATCATGTTCAAACTCTTATGTAGTTAGTTCTCATATATTAATACAAGTATATGTTATGTAATTTGAGTTTCCAATCTCTATACTTCATGCTTTTCAATATTTGATCACTATTGCGTTGATTTTAGGTTTTTCATCTTGATTGGAAAATAGGATGAATGAACTTGAACTGAGATTAGTAACCATAATCATGATGATTATAGGAATATAACTCGTGGTTATGTGCTCTAATGAATCACTGTTCTTATTGCTTAGTCTAATCATTAATCACCAAAGAGATTAGGGGTTGTGGTTAAAATAAAGGGTTTATGAGGCAAGAGATTGTCCTTAAGCTAATTCAGTTGATTCGAACTTCAATTTATATGAGATTACTTAAGTTAATGATGAACTAGTTACATAAGAGTGGGTACAAGAGGATTCAACTCCTAGTCGTTTTTACCAATTGATATTTCACTTCCATTTCTAATTTTACTTGTTCTAAGTTACAATTGAAATCAAAATACCCAAATCATTCTCGTTCAAAGTAATTACACACTTGTTTTCGTTGATAAACGTCATAATCCCTGTGGAGACGATACTCTACTCATTACTATATTACTTGTTGCAATTGGTGCACTTGCCGTAAAAAGTAGTGTATTAAATTACGCTAACAAGTTTTTGGTATCACTCTAGCAAATTACAAAAAAACAAAAATGTAGGTGAAGAGTTAAAAACCAACAGCAAAACACCAAAGCATCATAAACATAAAGTATTTTTTCTATTTATAGATAACATGATATGCTTATTTAGATTATCATTTTTTAAAAGAAAAGGCATATAATCATTATGCCATAGAGAGAGCTCCAGGCTGAACATATTCCATAAGGCCATAACATAACTTTTTGTCATTACAAATAACAAATTGTGAAGTATTATTAGAGTACCTTGCCTTCATTAGGTCAACACTTCATGAGAAGTAAATCTGTCATAAACCACAAAAAATTATTAAAAAAAGGCACAACTAAATGCATAGCGAGACTCAAGTGCTCCTTTAAAGCTTCTTACATAAAACTCCTTTAAAATCAGAAATTTCTTGGATATAACAATGCATCTTCAAATATACTAATAACAATGCATCATCAAATATTCAAATATACAACATTTCTAGACATAGCAGTTTAACAGTAACATTATAATGCGGTAAGGAAAAAGAAAAAAGTTGAACTAAAACGAAATCATTTCAAGAATCTCCAAGCATTGTTCAAATATTGTTAGCATAACTTTCTCACTTTCTGAGAGGAACACCCCTAAACTTAAAGATTAGGTTAACAAAAACATAAAATCCACTAAAATAATTTTCCACCAAATGAAGGAAGGGAACAGGTAGCTTTGGTATGCCTTGTACGTAATGGAAAAGCCAGTTTTTGTGGGTGCATGGAAGAGCATCTCCTAGTCATCATCGCCATAATCGAAGAGCCTTTCCATTTTTCACAGTCCTCAGCTATTCATAGCACCACAGAATTTGATCCTCTTTTTGGCTAATGATCCATCATTCCATCTGAAGCTCTTCTAACTACACAGAAGCAGATGTACCCTTGAAGCTCCAAAGATTTGCATACAAAACGGTAAAACATGCCACAAAAGATAATTAAGAAAAATAAGACACAACAATATAGTATAGAAAATAAAAAACCAATTTGAAACCATAACTTAAATTTGCATCGTGCAGAGCAACACCAAGAAGTATTGCTTTATTAGCATCAAGATGCCTATCAAGTTCTTTTATACTAAGGAAATCCTAAACATTAATGAAAGATTTCCATGTAAAATACTTCATCTTATAACATGAATGAAATAACTATTCAGATAAAAATTTCATTAGAGAAAGTTTTTCCAAAAACAACCTGATTTGGAGAAATTGTCACGTGAACTACATTTACACCAACTTCAAAGTAAAGCATTTTAAAACCTTTCATTTTGATGAAGATTCCCTGCATTTTTCTGATAAATCGCATGAATCTGAACTATTAAAATTTATAGCGCACACAAATTAAATGCAAGAATTCTACAAAAAAATGAACTTGTAACGTCAAGTCGTGAGCTTTTTGTGCTGTTGTCTTGGCCCCAGACATTTCATCAAGCACCTTATTTTCAAAGCAGAGAAAAATTTAAATTTAGATTGACGAACAAAGCATAGATAAGTAGTAAAGGGCCGGTAATATACAAAACAGGGGAAAAACATATAACCCTGTATCTAAGCGCAATACCTCAACGGTGGAAACTAAACCATGCCAATAGCCCTTCGCAAAGGTATTCGTTCTACTAGAAACCCTCATCCCATTTATAATTTCTTGAGTTATCATCGCCTTTCTCCCTCCCATTGTGCTCTTGTGTTTACTCTTTTCTTTCCTCTGTGTCCATCCCTAAAACTGTACAGGAAGAACTTTCTCATCCAGGATGGAGGCAGGATATGATAGATAAGATTACAGCTTTAGATTCTAACCAGACATGGTCTCTTGTTCCCTCCTATCCAGGGAAATCTACTGTTGGTTGTCAATGGGTATTCACAATCAAGGTAGGCCCAGATGGTCAGATTGATCGCTTGAAAGCTCGTCTTGTTGCTAAAAGATATACTCAGATTTATGGCTTGGATTACGGCGACCTTTTCTCCAGTTGCAAAGATGGCCTCTGTTCGTCTTTTCTTGTCTATGGCAGCTATGCGTAGTTGTCCTCTTTATCAGTTGGACATCAAAAATGCATTCTTGCACGGTGACTTAGCTGAGAAAGTCTATATGGAGCAACCACCCGGGTTCGTTGCTCAGGGGGAGTCTCGTGGCTTTGTTTGTAAGTTGCATAAAGCTTTGTACAGTATCAAGCAGAGTCCTAGAGCATGGTTTGGTAGATTGAGTTCAGTTCTTCAGGATTTTGGCATGCTCCGCAGCGAAGCCGACCATTCAGTATTCTATAGACATACCTCTACTAATCAATGCATTTATCTTGTTGTTTATGTAGCTGACATTGTTATTACAGGAGATGACCAAAATGGTATTTGAGATCTCAAGCGGCATTTGTTTCAGCACTTCCAAACCAAGGACTTGGGCCGACTGAAATATTTCCTTGGAATTGAAGTAGCTCAGTCAAAGACAGGTGTTGCCATCTCCCAGAGGAAGTATGCTGTTGACATTCTGGAGGAAACTGGGACATTAGATTGCAAGCCCATTGACATACCTATGGATCTAAATACCAAGCTTATGCCAGACCAAGGGGAGTCTTTTTTAGACTCGAGAAGATATCAAAGGTTGGTTAGGAAGCTGAACTACGTTACTATGACTAGACCTGACATATCTTTTCCGGTCAGTGTTGTGAGTCAATTCCTTAATTCTCCCTGCGATGGTCATTGGGATGCAATAGTTCGAATCTTGCGATATATAAAAGGGTCCCCAGGAAGAGGAATAATTTATGAGAACAGAGCTCACACTAATGTTGTTGCATATATAGATGCAAATTGGGTTGGATGTCCTAGTGATCGACGTTCAACCTCTGGTTACTGTGTTCTTATTGGAGGGAATCTTATTTCTTGGAAAAGTAAGAAGCAAAGTGTTGTTGTTAGATCTAGTGCAAAGGCTGAATACCGTGCTATGACACTCACTGCCCATGAACTTATTTGGTTGAAACAACGCCTTGATGAGTTAAAATTTTGCGAGTTCAAGTCAATGGGTCTCATTTGTGATAACCAGACAGCTTTACATATCGCATCTAATCTAGTCTTCCATGAGCGGACAAAACACATAGAGATTGATTGTCACTTTATCCGCGAGAAGATCCTTTCCGGGCAGATCGTTACGTCCTTTGTGAACTCTAATGATAAGTTGGCTGATATTTTCACCAAGTCTCTCAGAGGCCCGAGGATATCTTATATATGTAACAAGCTCAATGCATATGATATATACGCACCAGCTTGAGGGGGAGTGTTGAGATTTGATCAGATTTATTACATTTATTAGATTAGTTGGTAGTTGACATTTATTAGTGTAGATAGTAGTTGGTTGTTGACATTTAATTTATTTGTAATCTCCTTCTGTATAAATTGAACATGTTGGTGGGTGCTAACTCACTCAAGTAATTCAAATCAGTCCTACTCTCAAATATTAACTCGCTCAACCACCTGACTGAACACAACATGCTTTCAATCAAGCCACTTCATCTTGGTCGTGAAGGTGAAGAACTGAGATACGTTAGTGTCGGGACCATCGTTCATCATGGAGAGGATATCAGGGCCGGTGTGCTTCTTGACGAAGCTATCGTCAGTGAAAATGGCCTCTTAGATCTACTCGCCTCCGGTGTCGTTTCTGGTGGTGAAGTCGCCTCCCTGGCACATGAAGTTAGGGGTCACACAGTCACTACAAGAAAACGCGGGTTTACCGACGGCCAAAAGCCTTCGATAACTCCAAAAATCCATCGGAAACGTACATTTACCGACGACTTACCGACGGCCACTAGCCCATCGGTAAAATGGGTGTCGCAAATTATTACCGACGGTTTTTTTTTACTGTCGGTATTACTGACGAGCTAACCCGTTGGTTAAAAACCGGCGGTAATTTCCGACGGAAAAGGCCGTTGGTAGTTTTCCGACGGACTCGACTGTTGGTAATGCCAGACGGTGATTACCGACGACCATACCTGTCGGTATTGTTAAACTTTTTTTTATGAATTTAATTAAATAAATAATTAATTTATTTATTTATTTATTTTTTAAATTAATTAATTTCTTTAATTAACTATTAATTTAATTAAATTGATTAATTTTAATTATTAATTAATTAATTATTTAGTTATTTAATTATTAATTTATTCTATATTAAGAAATATGGTAACGTAAACTAAAAAACAAAGTAAAAAAGAAACGTAATAAATAAATAAAATATCCGAACAAACATCACTAATTAAAAAACAAATTAAAAAAATATCCGAGCAATATCAAAAATATAAAAACAAATAAGTACAAACATCACTAATAATCATGGTAGTCCTGATCATGATCGAGATGCTCTAAACCATCCGCATCATCGACATCATCAGTACTAGGAGGCGGAGGCGAAGGAGGCGGCCGATGATGTGGCTGAGGCTGCTGGCGAGCTAGTATCTGGTACGTTTATTCCTGTCGCTCCAGCACCTGAGCCAAAATGGCGTTCGTCCGACGGGTCTCCTCCTCGAAAGCGACCAGTCTCTACTTCACATCGGCTAACTCCTGCTCATCCGCGACAAAGTTTTTGGCGAGGGGCTACGACCGTATGTAAAAGGTCGTCGGTATGCCCGCTTTTTCTTGTAGTTGGTGGAAGGCGGACCCTTTGTAGTGGATGGGCTTGCTGTTGCGACCGCGAGTGGGAGAAAAGATTGAGGGGGAAGGAAAGAAGAAGAAAGAAGGAGAATAGGAGAGAAAAGGGTGGCCGTTAGGTTTTGGATTTTGAGAAAGAAGGAGGAGGGTTTTGGGTTTGATGTTGGATTGTTAAGCATTTCTGGGTTTTTTTCTCTCCAGATTATGGGTTGTTCTTTGTTTGTGTTTTGGTTGAATGGTGGGGTGAGAGAGGGGAAAGATTAATTTTTTGTTATCTTAATTTAACTAATTTAATTACAATTAAATGATAAGAAAAGGTTTATGAATTAAATAATAGTAAAAATGGTGAGTCAACTGCCACGTGGACGTCACGCCATTTAAAATGTCCACATGGCGGCTATAACTAGGATAACCGTTAACCACATAAGCGAACACTTAACAGCAGGGACCAAAGTTGCCGAGCGAAAATTTTTTAGGGACTAAAGTTCGAAGGAATTTTTTATAGGAATTAAAAACAAAATTCGCTAATTTTTTAGGGACTAAAAACATATTTAACCCTAAATTATATCGGTCAATTCATTAATTGACTTCTACAGGTAATCAATCCCAATAAACAAGATTTTAACATCTTTCTTGATCTTGTTGAGCTTGCTGTTCTTTATGCCTTTTTGAAGCTTGGGTTGTTCTGCAATGAGCTTGGAGGGTGTTTTCTTATCATTTCTCTTACAGGACTGTCATGCCTCTTTCATCTAATTCGTAAAATTTAAAAACAAGATGTGGCTGATACAAACTGCATAGAAAAGTCTTGTAGTGGAGCACTTATGGGTGGAATAGAGGAGTCAAAACGTGGTAAATTCATAAACTGATTCAGCATCTCAGTATCAAACCGTGGTACCTCCCTCTTTCTGTGGTGTTCCCAACATTTTTCCCTTTTCTCTGTTGGAAGCATCTCCAACCTCTTTTCTTCTGAGGAGATGTGTAACTCCTCAGTCTTCTAATTGTCTTCTGACCTGTAGGAGGTTTAGAAGGGTGCTTTATAAAAGCAAGGGGTGAAAGGTTGACTAACAATGACTTGAGATGGAGGAATGAGAAGGCTGAATATCTCTTTAGAAGGTGTTGAAACCTTTCTGATTATCTTTCTTTCATTTCCTCTATTAGTTGACTAGTAGCAACTTCTTCAACCATCTCGAGCTTCTTCCTATAAGGTCTTAAATGCTTCTTCAATTTCAGGAGCATCTTCTCAAGAAGCTTATTCTTTTCCATCATTCTTCTAGTAGTATCATGCTCAGAAGGTATTTGCAACCCTTCCAGGGGTTGTTTTACTCCACCTTTTTCATAAGCTTCAGCTTTTGATACTATCCTGTCAACATATTCTTCTTTCTGCGATTTCTTCTTCTTCTTCTTCTCTCCTTTTGCTTCAACTTTTGAAGCCTTTCTTTTCTCTGTCCTTCCCTTTTTTTATCTCTTTCTTCCTTCTTTTGCTCCTTTTCTTCCTTCTTCATCCACGTCTATCTTATGTCCCTTTCACCAAAATAGGTGATATCAGGGACAGAATCTTTTGGTTGGGTTCATGGTAGCCATACTATGCTTTAAGATGAGAAATCCCAAATTCAGTGGGATCTTCTGAGTGAGACAATAAAGGACCAACATGTCCTGATGTAAAATGAATACGTTATGCATGGGTCTAGTATGAGAATTCAAATTCTTGGACTTTAGCTCTACATTTCTTTGGCAGAAAGTCTCCAAAACTTGTTATTTACTTCCAGTCTATCAAACCAACTTTCATCAAACAGAAAAAGCCCATCACGAGGCAATTTTTTCTGTACATCTAATTATTTTAAAAAAAAAATAGTTAAAATATACAGTTAAGTAAGTAACATGGATCATTGGAATTACTCCACAGAGTACATCAAAATTTCTCTCAAATAATGGGAAAAATCCTACTCGAGCCAATAGGGATTTCTATACGAACACTACAACGCAAAGCGGCTCCCAGTTCCATCCAGAAAACGATCAGTGTGCCACCCTTTGTTCTGTAATTCTTTTAAAAAGATGGGAAAGACACCGCTCATTTTCTCATAGGCCTCTTGCAGGACACTGGCACTGAGCTCATGAGAGGAACTCTCAATTTGTGTAGCATATGCAGCAACCAGCCACCCTCTCAGTGCATCTTCACCACTAGCATCTTGCTTCAATACCATGTCAATGCATTTACCCCCACGATTTAAAAGAAACTTCTCCTTAGGTAATACTTGTTTCAATTCAACAAGCCTGGAAGGCTTAATAACCTCGTGCAAAGCCTTCCCCACTCTTACATTTCCCGCATCTTCTTTGAGACCCACAGGAAACAGCAGATCCTCTCTATATCTTAGATCAGCAGGGCTTGATACAGTTCCTGCCTGTTTTGGAATTCAATGAACAGTCAAACACCATTTTACTTTTTCAAATAAAGGAAGGAAACCAATAGAGTTTTCATTTACTACGATAGTCCAAACCAGACCTTGAGAAAATCAGCCACGATCATTGCAGTTCTTCGTGGATTCAGGGTATTGATAGGAGTTGCTCTCATCTCTTCAGACACACTGTATATATGTACAATTGAAAGGAGAGGACCCACAACCAACTGACAGAAAATGTTTCATAATCCATCAGTTGGACTCATCAATACAATGTATAGTTTCACCAAGACATGCTGCATGATTAATTACATCTCTAGGAAGTAAATTAGAAAAAGAAATGCTTCCTTTCACATTTTGAGTAATGGCGCTCCTAGCAAATAAAGTACATATACGACTTATATGCCCTTTGGCATGACCCCATAAGCAACATTTGATTCATAATCTTGCCACGACAAACACTTAAGCCTAACTAACAGAACAGATCTCATTTTTTGGCGTTTCACACCCACCAAACTTTTTGTTTAACTTGAAATGTTAACTTTTCAATTAACATTAACATCAGTTATACTTTTGTCTGATTTAACATTTTTTCAATATACAGCCTCATTTTTTTTTTTTTTGGGTACAGAAAAGTTGAAGGGTTTAAGTGACACAAAAGAAAAGTTGAGAGGTTATTTGAAAAAAAAAAAAAAAAAAAAAAAGATGAAGCTATATAGTTGCAGTCAAAGAATTAATAAGCTAAGGTAAACAAATTTGTCACGTTAGGATCCATTGTAGAGGGAGACTTAGCCCCAACCTTTTGGTGCTAGCAAGAAATATAATCATGAAGCTCGGATATTGATTTCTCTCCTAAGTCCAATTTCACATAAGATTTTTGTCCCCTTGTTGCTATCCATTTTTATCTTGAATTCACATTTTTCTTTTCCTTTTTTTTTCTCAGCAAATTGGCATGTAACATTTTGACCAACTTCAAAAAGTTTTCATAAAATGTATAACCTTTCAATCCTTAGCATTATAATAACAACCACAAGTCCACAACCAAGAACAATATTACATACATTGTCAATATGTCAGCACAAACTAATTGTACGACACAAAAGCTTAAAATTAAATTGAACACTAAAGCCCAAGTACAAACAAATAAAATTTTCATACCTTTCCCTGCATTGATGCACATATAGTAGAAGCTAATCGAATTCCAACTCCAATTCCCACAACATTACAGAGAGTTGAAAAAGCCTCCCCTTTAGCAAATAGGTCACTGAGATTTCCTTCTTTAGCAAATGAAGAATATATAGGCAATCGTGTTGCTCTAGCTGCAACCACCGCCATCCCCTGTTAACTCCATAATAACAGAAAGTGAAGTTGATAGCCAAAAATTAAAATGATATATTCACTAGAAATCTATACTGGGGTGCTAAAGTTCGTAATCATGAAGTACATAAGCTGTAATAAACAATTAGCACAGAATTAAATTGCAGTAAATGCCAAAATGTGAAATAATTAAAAAAAAAAAAAAACTAGTTAAAAATATATACCTTAGCAAAATTTCCTAGGCCTGCCATTTCAAGAAAAAGATGTGGGCATAACGGAGAAAGCACTTCCAAGCCCATGCCCAAGTCATAGAGGACATCAGCTGTAAAATGTAAAGTTAATCATAGTCAGACAAGTTGTGAGTTGTGAACTACTAAGCAAATAACAGCAAATACAAGAAGGGGAGAAAAGGGAGGACGGGATGAGAAGAAAAGCTCCAGCTCAATTGCAAACCTAGTAATCTCCATTGTTTAGGCTCAGAATCCATTCTTGCGCCCCAATTGCTACATATTATCTTCCCTACATGTTGCATTCCATCCTTTAAAATCTGGATGTATGTAAGCAGCACAAACGGGTTATACATTAACCAGATGTCACTATTACTGGTCTGAGAAATTGCCAAATGCAAATTAGTATCAAATTACCCAACTAACAGCAGTTGCCTGTGCAGGAGTAGGCCGCAACCCTGCAGCAATTAACAGTGACTGTAGAAGAATAAGCATACATTACAGAACAAGATCATACAGTCAATAATTTCATGTGAATCCAATATTATTACAACTAACAAAAAATGTATCAAGCATATGGGTGTAATGCTATTTCTATAACATGTAATGAATAAAGAGAATTTTACATCTTAGTTTACATGCTTTACTGAGATTTTCAAGTTATGAGAAGTGCACCTGAGTAGATAGGACTGACATTGCAGCACTAGTAACATGTTGCACTGCCCTAAACTGTGTGTATCTAAGATAGCCTTCATTCACACTACAAAACGAAGGAAACACTGGAAATTTGAGTCACCGAACAAGCTTGTCTAAGCCATAACTATAGCATATATTCAGGAAAGAAAAATGAATCGACCTGTACGGATAACCCGAGGGGAAAAATTTATTCAAGAAAGATCCAGCGACCTTTTGGTATAACGGTCTGGAATCATCAACAAGCATTACCTACAGAGAAACCAAAAGCACTTGTTGTTAGGGTGACGAAACCAAAGGATTGGTTGAACAAACACTATCAACAACAACAACAAAAATGATCAATTTGAGAACATTGTACAAAGTGTTAACGAAAAAGGAACGTACGGAGAGTTGGCCATCGGATTCGAACTGGTGTCGGCGACAAACAGAGTGAGAGGTTTCGAACCAGAAGACGGAACCTTCTTCACCTTCCTCCTTCTCCATTTCGACACTGTCAGTGTCCTGTGGTTTTCGAAAATTGAAGTCAAACCCACATAAATAAAACAGAGAAACAAGGCGGAATAAAGAGAGAGATTGGGTTCGCACTCGTTACGCAGGAGTAGCTAGCAAATAGTACATGAGATGAAGACCAGGGTGGGTTTACCGTTGATTTGAAACCTGCCTGCGGACCACGCCGGCTAGCCCAAAACCGAAAGGTAAGTCGATCCTTACGGCCTATGCCCTATATTCTTCGTAAAATATTATTTGCTGGATTTATAATATAAAAAAAGATATTAAGATCAAATTAAAAATAGGTGGCATATAAGGTGAACGAGATCATGGGGGACCATTACTAAGCCTCTGATTGGTACGTGAAAAATAGCAAAGAGAGACCAAGAAGAGAGAGAAAGAGGGTACAGATAGACAATTTCGTTCGTTTGGTACAGGAAAAAGAGAGAGAAGAGAGACAACAAATACGTGAGGGGGCCCACGCTAATTTGCTTTCTCCTCACTCCAGCGGAGAAATGGGTTTAACTGAGCTCCTTTTTGTTTTTTTTCCCTTTTTATCCTTGACATATATTTAGAAATAGTTTTAGTTGGTTTTTTTTATTTTATTTTTTTCACACGTACTGTTGCAACTTGGAAGCACGTTAGTGCAGTTAAAATATTAAATTAATTAAATTAAAATTGGTAACTTAATTATATTACATTAATAAATTTAATTGACTAAATTGAATTAAATTATTTGATTATTTAAATTAATTTACAAATTAAATTAAAATAATTGCATATTATTTTTTTAGTTAAGGGCTTTTGTCTTTTAAAAAATAATTAATACTTCTCTCTTCTCTATTTCTTTTTTCTTTTTCTTATTCTAACCGATACCTCAAATCTACCATATTTCTCATCTCTTTCTCTCTTCTCACACTCTCTCTCACATGTTTCTCTCTTCACAATTTCTCTTGAGAACCAAATACAGCCTAAGAGAGAAACGCTATCAACACATTTTCTAACACTCTTTTTCCAATATTCACTCTCTTATTGGTTAAAATCGAAATGGGTCATACTAAAGAATGTGGATCTCACATAAATTTGGTGGGAAGTATATGAATTTCAACCAATAGAGAATAGTGTGTTGAAAAGAGAGTATTAGAGAGTGTGTCCCTAACATTTCTCAAACTACGAACGGTTGAATCGAGAAGCTCTATCAAATCTTATGATGCACCCTTTATATTGAATTTTTTTCCCTTCCTCTGTCTTCCCTTCTCCTTTCTCCAACTAGCACGGTTAGAGTTGCCACCACAAAAAATGGCTGGAATTGCAGCCGTGAGGACATTTTCTTCTCTATATCCATAAATTGAAAACATTCGTATCGCGGGTGGGGGTCGCGCATAAATGGTGTTTTCAGAGTGAAAAAATGATCAGCTCAAAAGAAGGCATAAAACATGCAACACATGTGATACTACCACAGACATGGGATGTCAACCTCACTCTTTTTGGCCTTGTAGACGATAATGGCATCCGAGCAGAATACCCACAGCGTATAACTATTGTAAGTTCCTATTGTCAACCAAACTCGAAAACCACTACAAACACCTTCGAAAATGTTGACGACCACCTCGAGACTGTGAAGAGGCGAGCAATGCTTCGCCATAACCCAATTCATCACGAGCTAGACCTTCTTCCCCATTGCAACTTGTCTTCTTTTATGGGTCCCCACAACCTAAAGCCCAAATTAAAAGATCCACAACTCCGTAGCGGAGCCACCTCGAACCCTTGTGACCAGCGTCAACATCCATGATCCCACCATTAGCCCCACATTAAATCAAATCTCTGCATAGCTGAAATGATGAATAAGGGTGGTCACCGGCCAGGAGCGAACTTGCAAAGGAAGGTAGAAGTCTGACAGAGTGTGGTGGTGTCGCAGTGGTGTAGTACCCTAATTTTGTCCGGCCTTTTTTATTTTATTTTATTTTAACTTTTTATTTTATTTTATTTTTTTAGTAGTAGTAATAAATATAAATAATATTTTGGTTTTATAATAAGGAATAAAGGAGAAGAAAGAAAGAAAAGAATAAAAAAGAAAGAAAAAAAAAGAGGATTTTTGTTTTATTTAAAGAGGTGTGCAAAATAAAATTGAAGCTAATAAACCAACCCAATAGCCTCGCCACTCGCTTCTTACACCCCCATGTTCTCTCAGACACGCCCCAACGCTTTCTCCATTCACGCGCCCAACTATTCAAGCCCAAGTCCAAACCTCACATTTAACCTAAACCTAATTCCCTTCATCCTCCACTTCCTCACACTTTCACGCCTCCACCGCGCTCAAGAACCTCCCTTCTCTCCCTCTATCTTCTCCCCTAATCTCGCCTCCATCCTCTCCACCATTCACGCAAAGCAAACATCTTCTCCTCCTCCTCACCCTAAACCATCACCATCATCTTCTCTCTTTCTCTTTCCCTTCAACCCCAAAATCCTCACGCTACATCACTCTCAACCTTATCCTCTCCTTTCTCCCATACCCTAGTTTCATTCTTCCCCACGAGCCGCGGGCGCTACCCTACCCCCATCCATCTCATCTTCATCCTCTTCATCTCCTTCCCATCCTTTCCTTCTTCTCTCTAGCCCCACCAAGAACTAAACCGCCAAACGGCCGCTACCACCACACCCTAATCCTCATCTTGACTTTTCCCTCATCTTACCCTAACCTAACCCTAACGCCGCACATACAAACCCTATATCTCTTCTCTCCCTCCTTCCATAACCCTAGCCCTAAAATCCCTCAGGACCTACACTCAAGATTCACCCCTATCTCTGTCAAAACGCACCAAGGTCCCACATCTACGCAAGAAATAAGGGGAGTTCCAGCTCTTACCCTCTTTCTTTTTATTTTTATTATTATTATTTAAATATTTGTGCTAATCTGGTTGAGTTTTTCTCGCAGGCATTTTGGCTATAAAAGCCACGCAAAGGCAAGCCAAAGAGGGGGAGGAACCCTAGGAAAAACGAGAACCTGAGCGAGAAAAAGAAAGAGAATGGGAGACAGAGAGGTAGAAGAAGAAGGAGGAGCAAGACTTAGCAGGATCCGTGAGACCCCCACCCCTAAACACTGAAACTGAAATTTTCTAGTTTTAGGCCCTTTTTTTCTCTCTTCTACTTGTTGGTTTTCTGGAAAGCTGTAATCCAGGTTTCTATCTTCTTCCCATTCTTTTCTTCATTTTCTCATTTTTTTTTTGTTCTTTTTATCATGGATTGAACAATGGACTGAGATGTATGCGTTTACAATGTTCGTCCTTGCCATTGTAATGTTATCGTTGTTATAATTTTGTCATCAACATTGTTGTGCTGCAGTTGTTGTTACTGATTGTCATGATTATTATTGATGTTGATTCGGTTGGAGCCACGGCCTGGGTGTAATTTGATCTATAATTAGGTTTAGGGTTTGGCCTTCCAATGGGGCCAAACCCTAAATAGGGATTAAACTGCAAATAAACTCTGAATAGGGGTCAGTTTGTAAATACGTAATTAATAGGGGCATAGACGCAAAAATAGTCTTTTTTTTTAATGCTCCATATAATCATGTTTTAGGTTTGGTCTTCCGACGATACTAAACCCTAGTCGTGACTTAGTTGCAATTTATTCTTTTTATTTCATAAACCATTATAAATGAATAGGAATATTAATAAGGGATTTAAAAATAAGATAGAAGTTTTTCTGAAATTTGTTCTTTCACTTAAGTATTTTTTTTTAAAAAAAAAATAATTTTAGGAATTAATTTTTTATCTTTAATTTATACATCTGCCTTATTAAAAAGAGATTAAATAATAATAAATACAATAAGAAAAAAAATGTTTTCTCTTTTTTTGGTTCTTTTTCTTATTATTTTAAAAAAGCTTGATATTGGGAATTATTTTATTTTTTAAAAGGGCAAACAATATTTTTTATAAACAATTAACGGGTACCATTTTTTTAATGGGCGCACAAGGGTGCTAATCCTTCCTTGCGCGTAACCAACTCCCGAACCCAAATCTGGTACAAAGACCATTTTATTTAAATTCAAAAATATTCAAAAATAGGTTTTCCAATGTTTTCCTAAAAATAAAATATTGGTGGCGGCTCCATAAAATTTTTAGGGTGGTTGTCACAGCTGGCGACTCCACTGGGGATATTAGAGAGTTAGGCCTTATAATTGTGTGAATTTGTTTGCCTTACATGATTTATTTCCCTTGTATTTTATTTTTTTTACTCCTATTTGGGTATTGTATATTTTGCTCATATGCTTGTATATTTGAACCCTAAGGTAGAAGACATTTGTAAATATTATGTGTTTATTTATTTTGCAGCGGGTAGAATTTTAGGTCATTGCTCCTTTCACACACTTCACTTTGCACCCTTGTTTGCACACACTATGAGTGGGAGCCCTATACCCGGGCCCGAGTGAACATTAAGGAGAGGCTGCGTAGTGGGTGCTCTGCTGGACGTACGGCCAGTAAGTTCCTACGAAAGCCTCACCTAGAGTTTGGCTCCATTTGAGAAAAAAAACTATCCTTTAATAGTATACCTATTATCGGTGGTAACATTTTCAAATGGGACCCTTAGCTCTAGGGACCTTTTAGTTAGTACTTTAATCCACCCAAAGAAAGGCACTTAATGTAAACCATAGATCCTTTAAGAATTACCAACCTTGGTCATAAAAGGAGCATACCCTCCCTTATTATCTTTTTTTTTTTTTGCTTTTTTATTTCAAAAAAAAAATCACAAAAATAAACTTTTTTTTTACAAAAGTCTCTTTTAGATTCCCAATCAACTATTTTGAAAATAGATACTTAGGCTTTTTTAAAAAAAGAGGTGTAATAATAATAGTAATAACGGTAACAAATTTTCTAAAAAATAAACTTAATGCGTACTAAAGATATATTTATTAAAACGACTATATTCTCAAATAGGAAGTAAAATTGCAACTTTATTTTTCTTTTACTTTTTTTAAAAAAAAAATCATACTCATTCATTCATGCATACGCCATAACACTAATTTCACATTCGTTCAGTCTTATCGGAAATTTCAAAAATCTTTGGAACAAATGTCTTCGATGAGCGCAGATTCTGTGGTTAGAGAGAGAAAACTTTGAAATTCAAGATCGAACCGCCCCGCTTGATGCATCTAAAAACTTTGGTTGATTTCATAGCTGAAAAGTGGATACAGTTGGATCGGATTAGCTTTGTGGGGAAATTTGAGAATATATTGGATCTGATAAATGTGGATGTACAAGTGGGAGCCCTAACGGCACTAGCCCAGTTTTATGACCCTCCTCTGAGATGTTTCACGTTCCGGAATTTCCAAATGGCACCGACTTTAGAAGAAAATCAGAAAGTCTTGGGGATCCCCCGAAGGACTAAAGGTCTGCATCACACGCAAAACATACTCCATCTATAGGTACCATTTCCCTTGCTTTGGGTATTTCTGAATCAGATTTGAACGCTGCATTAAGGGTAGAAGAAGATCTCGAAGGTTACTCCAGGAGCTTTCTAAAAGGAAAAGCTAAGGACCTTCATGCCGAAGGAAAATTAAGGGAATCCATCGATGTAGTAGCCCTGATTATTTATGGAGTGGTCTTGTTTCCTCATGTGGACCATTTTGTGGACGAAACCGCCATTGACGCCTTCCTAGCATTTAAAACCCAAGGTATGGATCCCACTACCGCCGTTCTTGCAGACTTATACTATGAGCTCCACACACGCCATGAGAAAGGAGGAGGACGAATTCGTTGTTTTGTCCCCATCTTGTACCTATGGTTGAAAAGTCACTTGGTAAAAAGGGGACATCCCTTCGGTCCTAAGAGCAATGCGAAATGGGCTGCTTACTTGATGAGTCTTAGTGAAGAATCTGTGATATGGTATTCCAGAGAACAAGAGATTAAAGAGGTGATCTATCGGTGCGGAGAATTCCCCCAACGCACCCTCATTGGAACTATAGTTTGCATCAACTACAATCCTACTGGCCCTAAGACAACTCGGTGCACCCATGGTAGGAGACCCTGTTGCAGAAGAGCTAGCCACTTTCATTATACATGATCGGGGCTCCTCGAATTTGGCATTGTTCACAAAAATGTGCCGAGCTTGGAGGAAAGTAATCAGGAAACCACTAGGGCGCAAGAGCACTCATACGGATGAAAAGTACCGTCAATGGGTTGCAGCGAGAGTTCAGCAAGTCAAGTTACCTTTTCGAAACTTGTTTTTAGTCCCAGAAATGCCACCTCCACCTCCTGCAGAGAATGAAGAAGTGGAAGAATTGAAGCTGGCCTTAGAAAAGGTGAAAGAGGATAAGAAACTTCTTCGGGAGAATCTGAAGAGGGCATATCAAGATATAGAAATCCTACGAGATGAATGTGACAGAAAAACTGGACTTCTAGAGGAGACCCAAAAGAGAGTCAAGGATGAAAGGGTAAGCCGGTCTCAGACTCAAGGTTGTCTGAAAGCAAAGAAATCAACAATTGGACTTAGTGAAAAAGGAATTAAGTTTGGTTCTCATAAAAAAGGGATTTGAGGAAAATGTGGATTGATTCTCGGAAGGCTAGTAAGGCTTTACAAGAACGGGTTGAAAGCTTGACACAACAGCTTGAAAAATACCATGCGGTTACTGCACGAGGCCCAACTCGATGCAGAAAGGAGAATTGCGGAAGAAAAGTTCATAGGCTATCATATAGATCTCGAGGAAGAACGTGAGAAGGTCCTCAGTATACAAGGGAAAATTGATGATCAGCGGGAAGTCATTACTTGGTTTGATCGAGAAACCCGGTACTGGATGGATCGTTGCTCTAAATTAGTCTGGCTCGCAAACAGAGGTATCCAAGATCTGCCAGAACTCTTGGAAGAAGCAGAATCCGCAATAGGTTTCCGACCTTTGCCAAGGAAAGTGATGAACTTCATAGAATCTGCAAGAGCTTAGTGGAGGAGTTGGAGAAGCGGATCCGACGTGGCCAGATTAAAGTCCCTATCCTCTTAGTTTTTTGTCGTTATTTGAATTCTCGCAATTTCAATTTTCATCTCAATTTTGTAAGCCTTCAGAGCAACTTGAATCGTGGTATTTTCTTTTGATAGGAGTATTTATCCTTGCAATACGCAGCAATCCGATGAGACATTTACAAAGTTTTTGCGATTCTCCGATAAGCCAATAAAACAAATTAAATAAATAAATAAACGTGCATGGCATACATAATATGAGCATAACATAAACATAAATAAATAAACGTGCATGGCATACATAACATGAGCATAACATAAATAACTCCTCCATACTCATTTTGTCCTTCTGAAATCCAGAAATAAACACGAAGAACATGCATCCTTACAGAACAAGGTCGCAAGCCAGGCTCATGGATGCCTTAGAACAAAATCAGCAGGCCATGCAACAGAGTCAAGGGGCTATGCGGGGAGAACTTGATCAGATGAATGCACGAATGGGCCAGATGTTCGATCTGTTGATGGCCTTAAATGCCAAGTTGACCCCAGAGGTAGAACGAATTGTCGAACACCACATGCATAATGGACCGGAGGAGAACCGGCCGGAAGAGAACGAAATACCTATCCATAGTTCACAAGGGCGGACACCTCCGAATGATGGAACCCCGTTGAACACAAGTGCTCGACTCCGCACTTATCTTCACTCCTCAGGAGGATGCTCGAGCCAAGGAGAGATTTCAGATGATGGAGGAAAGGTTAAAGGCCATTGAAGGGGTAGACCACATTGGCTTCGAAGCTTCGGACATGTGTTTGATCCCTGATGTGGTTATACCTCCAAAGTTCAAGGTACCCGAGTTCGATAAGTACAAAGGGGAGACATGTCCCAAGAGCCACCTGGTCATGTATTGCCGAAAGATGGCTTCCTATTCCCACGATGACAAGCTCCTAATTCATTTCTTCCAAGAAAGCTTGGCCGGGGCACCTCGGTGGTACATGCGATTAGAGCGTACTAAAATTCGCTCATGGAAAGACTTGGCAAATGCGTCATTAGCGGTACAAGTACAATATGGATATGGCCCCAGTCGTAACGGTTGCAAAATATGAAGAAGAAAGACGCCGAGAGCTATAAGGAATACGCCCAGATGGAGGAGCATGGTTGCTCAAGTAGAGCCCCCTATTGGATAAAGAGATGATTGATACATTCATCGACACACTTGAGCCTCCATTCTATGATAAAATGATTGGAAGCATGTTCTCAAGCTTTTCTGATTTGATTGTAATAGGAGAACGCGTGGAAAGCGGGTTGCACAGTGGAAAGATCCATAACGACACTTCATCATCCAAAACGCGAAGTCCTTCGTCAAGAAGAAGAAAGAGGGAGAGACAAATGCGTAAGTAGTGCCCTCTATACGTTGCGGCAACTACCACGCCGACGCTTTCCCATTTTCAGAATCAAGGAGGTCGAATTTTAATCACCAAGAGCTCGAATTCCCAAGGAAGGAACCCGATCCAGCTCGACAAAATCCCTATGAGTTACAAAGATGTTTACCAGCACTTGCTCAAAAACTCACTAGTGGTTCCTTGTCCGCAGAAACCCATGGAACCACCATTTCCAAAATGGTATAATCCAGATGCCACTGCGAATACCACGGGCGGCAGCCACTCCATAGAAGATTGCCGAGCTCACGAAAATTAAAGTCCAAAGCCCGATAAATGCAAAATGGTTGAGCTTCGGGATGGCGACCCTAACGTGAGGAATAATCCGATTGCCTAACCACCAAAACACATCGATGAATATGATAGAGGCTGAATATGGGAGAAGGATAATAAGGGATGTTCTTTGAAGTAGAAATCCCGATGGGTGAAGTATTCAAAGAAACTCCGCATGGCCGTCGATTGAGAAGGTAAGAGTCAAGCAAAGAAACCCTTACAATGAAGACATCCGGTCCCACCGAGGAGTGCGAAGAGTTTAGGGTCATCCTCCAAAATTACTCGATACGAACGTGGTCCGAATTATCTCTCAAAGGAAGTGGAGGTATCCATGGTCCAAGATTCAGGAACCATGATCCCAAAACCTTTGGTGATTCAATTCGCTAAGAGTGTATCTCCTACACGCTAATGCCCCTAAAGCCATCACTTATTCAAGTACCGCTCTCCTTTCCGTACAAAGGACGACAAAGCGATCCCTTGGATATATGATGCAAAAGTCCGAGTCGAAGGGAATGATAGGCGAATGTCCTCCGACAAATACCAATATTGTGGGAATAGGAGGGATGACACAGTGGGCGAGTCTATGCCCCAGGATAAAGAGCGTGGAGAGGACCGTAGAAGAACCAGAAAAGGAATTGGTGGAAGAAACTGCAAAAAAGCCGATTGAAGTTAAAAACAAAGGAAAAGAGGTTGTGATCGAGGAAAGCGACACGGGGAAGGAAGATAAGAAAGAAATTCCCCATGAGGAAGTTGCTGAATTTCTTAAGCTCATTCAACAAAGCGAGTACGAGGTAATAGACCAGTTGAATCGCACGCCAGCAAGAGTGTCCCTACTCGCCTTATTGACGCACTCTGAGAGCCATAGGAAGATGCTAATGAAAGTTCTGAATGAAGCCCATGTATCTCAGAATATTACGTTAAATCAGTTTGGTGATCTGGTTGGCAACATCACTGCATGTAATTATTTGTACTTCAATGATGAGGAGATACCCGCAGAAGGGAGAGGACACAACAAAGCACTGCATATTTCGGTTCAGTGCAAGGAGCATCTCGTGGCCAAGGTCCTCATAGATAATGGGTCCTCCCTAAATGTGATGCCTAAATCTACCTTGGATAAATTACCCATCGACAAAACTCATATGAAACCTAGCTCTGTGCTTGTAAGGGCCTTCGACGGGTCCAAGAGTGAAGTAATGGGGGAGATCGAGCTGCCAATCCAGATCGGACCATTCACCTTCATTATTAACTTCCAGGTAATGGACATCCGGCCCAGCTATAGTTGTTTGCTGGGAAGGCCTTGGATTCGGCGAGTAGTACCGTCTACCTTGCACCAAAATTGAAGTTTGTCGTGGATGATAAATTGGTCATCGTGTCGGAGAACAAGATTTTTGGTGAGTAAGCCGACGCCAACACGCTACATTGAAGCTACGAGAGGAAGCCCTGAGGAACTGCGTTTCAAGCGTTGGAAATTGTTGATAGCGCTTATGTAGGGATCACCACTAAGAAACCCCGTTACATCCAATGCCGCACTAATGGTGGGCGGTGTCATGCTAAAGGGGATACCGGCCAGAAAAGGGTGGGAAGAATCAAGAAGGTATGACCTCAATCCCAGGAGTTCTCGAGAACAAGGATCGGCACGGCCTTGGAGTGCACCCACTAAAAGAGACAAGGAAAGGATGATCGAAGAAAAGAAAGAAAAGAGAAAGGCCCGTCTTGAGAATCGGGAACCCGAGCCGGGAAAAATCTCCATTTGTGATCTTCGCCAAAGCTTGAGGCGGGATGGATTTATTCGGATCAGCTGCCGTGGGGGCGATCTTGTTGTTTCGGCGAAAGTTGGGTCCGCCATGCTCTTCAATGCCTTGCAATTGGGAAGTGGTGGAAAATCCTAGGATCCTCAATGCATTTTCAATGTAATTCATCTAATCTTTACCTCCGCTCGGCCCGAGGCGTGGAGGAAATGTTAAAGGCCCCACATGTTTTCTTTTAGCATATTTCGAACATTAATAAAACGTATTTTGATTTTATCCCAAGTATTTTCACTCGCTCTTTTCTCTTCTTTCCTTTACTCTCCCTTATTGCTAACCTTGATAATGCAGTTCACCAAAATACTGAAAACAATTGTCTAAGTTCCGCCACGGACTTTGATGGTCCGATTAATCATACCAATGGAGATTGTGAAGAAGATTACCACGACGAAGACTTCTCACGGAATTGATGAGACTTATAGAGGGGAATCCGGGAAGATTGAGCCTTACGAAGCACCCATCGAACTAATCAACTGGGAACAGAGGAAAGCAGAAAAGAAGTCAAGATTGGCCTCACCATGTCACCAGGAGTAAAGGCTGAATTAATCCAACTCCTTCAGGATTATAAAGATGTTTTTGCTTGGTCCTATCAGGATATGCCAGGATTGGATACCGATATCGTCAAACACAAATTGCCACTTAAGCCTGATTGCCCTCCCGTCAAACAGAAATTGAGACGTATGAGACCAGATATGTCCTTGAAGATTAGGGAAGAAGTTAAGAAACAATTTGACGCCAGATTTCTAGCCGTGGCTAAGTATCCCCAATGGGTTGCCAATATCGTCCCTGTTCCGAAGAAAGGTGGAAAGGTTCGAATGTGTGTTGACTACCGAGACCTTAATAGAGCGAGTCCCAAAGACGATTTTCCCTTGCCACATATCGACGTCCTAGTAGATAACACGGCTCATCACGCATTTTTCTCTCTCATGGATGGTTTCTCCGGGTATAACCAGATAAAAATGGCCAGGGAGGACATGGAAAAGACCACGTTCATCACAGCTTGGGGCACCTTTTGCTACAAAGTGATGCCTTTCGGTTTAAAAAATGCCGGGGCAACTTATCAAAGGGCAATGGTAACTTTGTTCCATGATATGATACACAAAGAGATAGAAGTCTACGTGGACGACATGATCGCTAAGTCGCAAACTGAAGAGGGTCATGTAACCAATCTGCGGAAACTCTCGAGCGATTGAGAAAGTTCCGTTTAAGGCTCAACCCCGCCAAATGTAACTTTGTCAAGTCAGAAGATTGTTGGGATTCATTGTAAGTCGAAAGGAATCAAGTGGACCCGTAAAAGTAAAAGCCATTTTAGAAATGCCACCTCGCGAGAAAAGGAAGTTCGCGGTTTCTGGGAAGGCTGAATTATATCTCTCGCTTATATCACAACTCACCGACACTTGCGAACCGATTTTTAAGTTGTTACGCAAAGACCAGCTGTGGAATGGAATGAGAAGTGCCAAGAGGCTTTTGATAAAATCAAACAAGATTTGCAGGAGCCACCCGTGTTAGTACCTCCAGTTCGTGCACTCGATCCTTTACTTGACAATATTACACTGTCTATGGGATGTATGCTTGGTCAAGACGACGAGATCGGGCAAAAAGAACATGCCATTTACTACTTAAGTAAGAAGTTTGCAAGTTATGAAGCTAATTACTCGGTGTTGAACGCATTTGTTGCGCTTGCTTGGGCCGCCCACCGCCTAAGACAAGACATGCTTTCTCATACGACTTGGTTGGTGTCAAAAATGGATCCGATCAAGTATGTATTTGAGAAGCACGCTCTCACCGGAAGAATTGCCCGATGGCAAATGCTATTATCTGAATATGATATTGATATGTCTCTCGAAGGCTATCAAGAGGTAGTCGCTCATTGAATACTTAGCCCACCAACCTATGGACAACCATTCACCGCCCCTATGAATTTCCCGATGAGAATATAATGTCCAAAAAAGAAGAACCAAGAGGCGAGGAATGGACAATGATGTTTGATGGAGCCTCTAACGCATTGGGCACGCGGAATCGGGCACATCTTGATTTCTCCAGAAAACCTGCACATCCCTGTTACTGCGCGCCTGTGTTTCAATTGCACCAATAATATCGCAGAATATGAGGCTTGTGTCATGGGAATTCGGGTTGCCATAGAAACTAAAGTCAAGGCTCTGAAGGTCTACGGAGATTCCATCCTGGTTATTAACGATTAAATGGAGAATGGAAACTTCGGGATTCCAAATTAATCCCTTACCACGAGTACATCCAGGGACTCGTCGAATCATTCGACGTAATCACTTTCCATCATATTCGCGAGAGAGTAATCGATTAGTCGATGCATTAGCCACATTGTCATCCATGTTCGGATAAACAATGATAAAGAAACGCCTCATCATGATGGAGAGCCGCAAGCCCCGCTTATTGCCGTTGATAGAGGATGAACGGATGGAAAGCCATGGTACCATGACATTAAGTGCTACCTCAAGAACAAGGAATATCCTTTGGGCACCTCGAAAATGACAAAAGAACTTTGAGGAGGCTCGCTATGAGTTTCTTTCTCAATGGTGACGTACTCTACAAAAGAAATCACGACATGGTACTCCTCCGGTGTAGATTCAACGTAAGTAAACGAATTATCGATGACGCCCACGGCTGTTCCTTCGACCCATGCCAATGGGTACGCAATGGCTAAAAGATCCTCAGAGCTGGATATTATTGGCTTTCAATGGAAGGTGATTGCATCAAACATGTGAGGAAATGTCATAAGTGTCAGACTTATGCTGATAATATTCATGTGCCTCCAACTTCCTTAAACGTCCTCAATGCACCTTGGCCTTTTTCCATGTGGGGTTTGGATGTCATAGGAATGATTGAGCCGAAAGCCTCTAATGGACACCGCTTCATCCTCGTGGCCATTGATTACTTCACAAAATGGGTCGAAGCAGTCTCCTATGCCAATGTGACTCGCAATATAGTCGTCAAATTTATCAAAAAAGAAATAATTTGTCGATATGGTTTGCCAAGGAAGATCATCAGACACAATGGGACCAACCTAAACAATAAAATGATGAAAGAGTTGTGTGATGACTTCAAAATCCAGCACCACAATTCCTCCCCCTATCGCCCTAAGATGAATGGGGCGGTAGAAGCAGCTAACAAGAATATCAAAAAGATTGTCCAAAAAATGGTGCTAACTTACAAGGATTGGCATGAGATGCTTCCTTTGCTTTACACGGATACCGAATCTTCCGTGACGCATTTTCCACAGTGGGCAACCCGTTCTCCCTAGTATACGGAATGGAAGCTGTTACCCATAGAAGTAGAGATCCCTTCTCTAAGGGTAGTCATGGAAACCAAGCTCGAAGAAGCCGAATGGGTCCAGGCCGTTATGACCAGCTGAATCTCATCGAAGGCGGAAAAGGTTGGAGGCAATATGTCACCGACAATTATATCAAAAGAGGCTCAAAAGAGCATATGAAAAGAAGGTGCATCGTCGAGAATTTACTGAAGGGAATTGGTTTTGAAAAAGATTCTACCTATTCGTAAAGACCAACGGAAAATGGACCCCAAATTACGAAGGTCCATATGTGGTGAAAAAGGCATTCTCGGGAGGAGGCCTCGCCGTCAGCAGAGCATGGAGGGCATGATCTACCGCTAGTGAATTCAGATACGGTCAAAAATACTATGTCTAGGAGGACGCCCCACATCAAAAGGGAGCTCGCTAGGTTGAAAACCCGAAAGGCGACCTAGGCAAAATTAGAGCGACCCAGTCGAAAACCCAGCGGCGACCTAGGCAAAAGGTAGGGTCCAATAAAAATGCTAAATTGAAAACCTGCAAAGGCAATTTAGGGTAACATGCTAGGTCGAAAACTCGCAAAGAGCGGCCTAAGAAAAATTCAAACCAAGTACATCAAGGGTAGTTGAAACTAGAACCTAGCCCGCAGGAGTAAAAACAGGCAAGAGCATAACAAATGCAATTTTATGAGGGTGATCAAGAATGCCGTCAGGGTCCGGATCGCGGAAGAGCAGCACAATTTGTTTTCAAAAGGATTATTAGCGGATTTAACTTTGCTTACCAGTTCCTATCTAGCAGAAATAAATTTGCCCCACTTGTAAGATTTCCCCCATAATAATGGAAATTCATTCTTATCCACATCGCCTATTAAATGCTATTGGCACAATAGGATGCTTATTCCTATCTCTCCTAAACTCAACTTGGGATTTTATCAACCTGCGTTGTCTTTCTAAAAGAGATTCATGCTAAAAATAAACATGTGCAAATCAAAACATAAAAGCATTTCATAACTTGAAAATTTCGAAAGGATCCAGGGATCTAGCATCTTCCCGTCAAGGAAAGGAATTTAACAGACGCATTCACCAAAGTGCGTAATCGCCAACGCTGCACATTACAAAGGGCCAGTCGACTAGTTCAAGTCGCCAGAGAAAGGACCTCTGGCTAATTATCAAGAAGGGTTTGGAAAGGCGTCGGAAATACAACGCTCCCCCATAATAACACAACATTCATGCATAACATGACATTCGCTGCATTCATGCATGATCAATACAAGGAAATAGCGCTTGCATTATCTAAAGAGTCATTACTTGTATTACTAAAATCAACCACGAATCAGAAACTCATTTCGCTTTTGCTGGGGGTCTGACCCAAAACTTGTGATGAGTGGCGTAGAAGCTCACACCCAGACCTTCCCTAAGTAGAGAAGTAGTCAAAATCAACTTTGTAAGAGCTAGGAACCAAGCCTACGCCTTACCGAAAATTCACCAGGAAACCGAACCTTGAATCTTCTACCAATTTTGTAAGAGCTAGTCATAACTAGGCCTTACCAAGAATTCACCAGGAAACCGAACCTGGAATCTCTCACCAATTTTGTAAGAGCTAGTCATAACTAGGCCTTACCGAGAATTCACCAGGAAACCGAACCTGAAATCTCTCACCAATCTTGTAAGAGCTAGGAATCAGACCTATGCCTTTCTGAGAATTCGCTAGGAATCAAACCTAGAATCTCTCACCAATTTTGTAAGAGCTAGGAACCGAACCTATGCCTTTCTGAGAATTCGCTAGGAATCAAACCTAGAATCTCTCACCAATTTTGTAAGAGCTAGGAACCGAACCTATGCCTTACAGAGAACTCGCTAGGAATCGAACCTAGAATCTCTCGCCAATTGTAAAAGTTAGGAGCTAAACCTATGTCGTACCGGGAATTCACTAGGAATTAGACCTAGAATCCCAAAAGCAAAGTCGGGAGCGAACCCCGCAATCCCACACCAACAAGGTCGGGAGCCAACCTCGCAATTTCAAGCCACTTATTGCGGACAAAATCAGAGTCCTTTATCCTTAATTACCTTTTACAACGAATGCACGAAGATCTTCGAGTAAAACGTAATTAAGGAGGGGCAGCTGTAGTACCCTAATTTTGTCCGGCCTTTTTTATTTTATTTTATTTTAACTTTTTATTTTATTTTATTTTTTTAGTAGTAGTAATAAATATAAATAATATTTTGGTTTTATAATAAGGAATAAAGGAGAAGAAAGAAAGAAAAGAATAAAAAAAAAAGAAAAAAAAAGAGGATTTTTGTTTTATTTAAAGAGGTGTGCAAAATAAAATTGGGGGCCGCTAATAGCACCAACCCAATAGCCTCGCCTCACTCCTTGTTGCTTTACACCCCCATGTTCTTTGCACTCGCCACAGCCTTTCTCCATTCACGCGGCTCAACTATTCAAGCCCAAGTCCAACCCTCACATTTAACCTAAACCTACTTCCCTTCATCCTCCCCTTCCCTCACACGCAGCCCACGCCTCCAGCTGCGGCCGCAACCTCCCCTCTCTCCCTCTATCTTCTCCCCTAATCTCGCTCCATCCTCTCCACCATTCACGCAAAGAAACATCTTCTCCTCCTCCTCACCCTAAACCATCACCATCATCTTCTCTTCTTCCCTTCAACCCCAAAATCCTCACGCCGCATCACTCTCACCCTTACCCTCTCCTTCCTCCCATCCCCTCGTTTCATTCCCCCCCACGTAGCCCCGGCGCTACCCTACCCCCCATCCATCTCATCTTCATCCTCTTCATCTCCTTCCCATCCTTTCCTTCTTCTCTCTAGCCCCACCAGAACTAAACCGCCAAACGGCCGCTACCACCACACCCTAATCCTCATCTTGACTTTTCCCTCATCTTACCCTAACCTAACCCTAACGCACACATACAAACCCTATATCTCTTCTCTCCCTCCTTCCATAACCCTAGCCCTAAAATCCCTCAGGACCTACACTCAAGATTCACCCCTATCTCTCACAAACGCACCAAGGTCCCACATCTACGCAATAAATAAGGGGAGTTCCAGCTCTTACCCTCTTTCTTTTTATTTTTATTATTATTATTTAAATATTTGTGCTAATCTGGTTGAGTTTTTCTCGCAGGAATTTTGGCTATAAAAGCCACGCAAAGGCAAGCCAAAGAGGGGGAGGAACCCTAGGAAAAACGAGAACCTGAGCGAGAAAAAGAAAGAGAATGGGAGACAGAGAGGTAGAAGAAGAAGGAGGAGCAAGACTTAGCAGGATCCGTGAGACCCCCACCCCTAAACACTGAAACTGAAATTTTCTAGTTTTAGGCCCTTTTTTTCTCTCTTCTACTTGTTGGTTTTCTGGAAAGCTGTAATCCAGGTTTCTATCTTCTTCTTCCCATTCTTTTCTTCATTTTCTCATTTTTTTTTGTTCTTTTTATCATGGATTGAACAATGGACTGAGATGTATGCGTTTACAATGTTCGTCCTTGCCATTGTAATGTTATCGTTGTTATAATTTTGTCATCAACATTGTTGTGCTGCAGTTGTTGTTACTGATTGTCATGATTATTATTGATGTTGATTCGGTTGGAGCCACGGCCTGGGTGTAATTTGATCTATAATTAGGTTTAGGGTTTGGCCTTCCAATGGGGCCAAACCCTAAATAGGGATTAAACTGCAAATAAACTCTGAATAGGGGTCAGTTTGTAAATACGTAATTAATAGGGGCATAGACGCAAAAATAGTCTTTTTTTTACGTTCCATATAATCATGTTTTAGGGTTTGGTCTTCCGACGATACTAAACCCTAGTCAGGGACTTAGTTGCAATTTATTCTTTTTTTATTTCATAAACCATTATAAATGAATAGGAATATTAATAAGGGATTTAAAAATAAGATAGAAGTTTTTCTGAATTTTGTTCTTTCACTTAAGTATTTATTTTTTAAAAATAAATAACTTTGGGAATTATTTTTTTATCTTTAATTTATACATCTGCCTTATTAAAAAGAGATTAAATAATAATAAATACAATACGAAAAAAAATGTTTTCTCTTTTTTTGGTTCTTTTTCTTATTATTTTAAAAAAGCTTGATATTGGGAATTATTTTATTTTTTAAAAGGGAAAACAATATTTTTATAAACAATTAACGGGTACCATTTTTTTAATGGGCGCGCAAGGGTGCTAATCCTTCCTTGCGCGTAACCAACTCCCGAACCCAAATCTGGTACAAAGACCATTTTATTTAAATTCAAAAATATTCAAAAATAGGTTTTCCAATGTTTTCCTAAAAATAAAATATTGGTGGCGGCTCCATAAAATTTTTAGGGTGGTTGTCACAAGTGGTTATAAAGGTCTTGTGGTCCTTGGCTGCTCCGAATGGTTGCAATGTGAAGACCGCCACCAACGTGAGCCACACCTTCGATGTAATGAAATGTCACTGCAAAAGTAATATCATAGTGAAGGTTTCGCCAAGAAAAGAAAAAAGACACCAGATGTTGTTGGAGAAATATTTAGTGTATAGGTGAATCTTAAGATCTGGCGGAGTTGTTCGATCTAATGGCTCTTAATCAAGGTCCACCCATAGACCATTTGATATACATCTCCATTATTGAAGCCACCTTAAAAATAACTATATAGAAATATTATTATTATTATTATTATTATTATTATTATTATTATTATTATTTATCTTAATGTATTATATTTATTTGCAATTTAATACCAATATTTTATATTACTTTTGTTCGTATAGTTCGATAGGTCCAATCTTTCCATACGCCAAATAAGCCCTTCTTTGTTTTGGTACTACAGTCATACCAATCACCATTTTAAGGTCGGCAGGAATCCATGAAGTCAACCACGACACAATTACTACAGTGGGACCTAGGAGTAACCGCCCACATAAGGGAAGGTTTTGGTGTACACTCAAAAATAGGCCATTAGGAAGAAAGGGTGCATTGCTCGGACCACAAAGATTGAAGGAAGCTATTGCGATCTATATAGGGAAGAAGGACAGAGATTCCCTGCATTTAGTCATTCCTATCTCTCTTTGCTTGCTTTTTTCTCATCCTTTTGGACAAAAACAATTAAGGGTTGGGGAAAAGCAACGATCTGGATCCTTTTAACTTCATAAATGTGTGATTTTCCCTATAACAGGGAATCTGCATCCAGGAAGAACAACCGAGAAGAAAGGGAATGTGATTCAAATGTGAACCCCTGGTGAAGAATGGTTTTATAAAGTTTTGAAAGATCACTAAACTGTTAAACTATTATGCTTTTAGGGTCTTTATGATTACTATTTATAGCATAAACAATTATCATGATGCTATAATAATAGTTAACAGCAAAAAAAGAAGTTAAAACAAATGAGTGAATATTTTTTATATAAACATAAATAAAATTGAATATTATGAATTAAAGTTTAAAAAGTAATCGATTGAAGCATGTTTCAATAAGATTTGTATTTTACGACAAGAAAACGTGGGCGTATCGACAGCCAAAAGCCGTCGATAACGTCGAAAAGCCATCGAAAACGTAAAATTACCGACAGTTTACCGACGGCCGCTTGCCCGTCGGTAAAACGGGCGTCCCAAATGACTACCGACAGGATTTTTTTAATCGTCAGTATTACCAACGGGCGAAACCGTCGGTCAAAATCCAACGGCCGAGCCAGACATTTTTTCCCGACGGCCGTACCAGTCGGTATGCTTAATTTTTTTCCCGAAATTTAATTATATAATTAATTAAATTAATTGATTAATTTTTATATTTAATTTAATTAATTGATTTATTTATTTAATTTTTAAATTAATTAATTTCTTTAATTAATGTAATTAACTATTAATTTAATTTAATTTAATTGATTACATTTAATTATTTATTAATTATTTATTTACTTATTTAATTATTAATTTATTCCATATTAAAAAATGTGATAACGTAAACCAAAAAATAAATTAAAAAAGAAACGTAATAAATAAATAAAGAATTTGAACAAACATCAGTGATTAAAAAAAAATCCAAACAATATAAAAAATATCAAAAAAAAAATCAGTACAAACATCACTAATAATCCTGGTAGTCCTAATCATGATTAAGATGCTCTACACCATCTGTGTCATCGACATGATCGATTACCGAGGCGAGCGGAGGAGAGGCTGGCGAGCTAGCATCAGTACATTTCTTCCGTCGCACAAAGACTGAGCCGAAATGGCATTCGTCTGACGGGTCTCCTCCTGCTGCTCGGCAAGTCTCCGCTTCACCTCGGCTAATTCCTGATCATCCGCGGTAGAGCGACGACTGGGACCACCACTACTCGATGACTCCCCGATGTGGAGGCGGCTGGTCCCTTTCCTGTAGTTGCTGGCAAGGTTTCCAGCACCATATAGGCGACCCTTCTTCTTGTCGCCAACAACATCTGCCCAAACCTTGACCGGTACAAATGGATCCTCAAGGCTCTGAGACGGGGAACATGATGATGTCTGAGATCTAATCTGAGACATCTTCGCCTCAAACTCCTCCTGTCAAACATAAATAAATAAGTCAAATTTTTTTGTAAGAAAAGAATATAAATATTATTAAAAAACTATTCATTATATTTTATAATTACCTGGGTCCGCCTCGACCGATCATCAACAAAATCACTGGTACTCCTCCTAATATGAGTTGCACGATGGAGCTCGTGCAATTGTACCTCTCTACCCAACCTTTTCGACTGTAATTATTTAATAAAAAACCTTAAATAAATAATAAATAATAATAATAATTATTATTATTATATAACACGTACAAGTCGAGCTGCGTGCTACGCCTGACTGACGGAACCTCAGGTGTGATCAAGCTCCCACCCTTCTCAAAGACTCTGTTCTTGTTGGCCTGCGTGCAGATGGATTTGTACTCAGCGGAGCGCCAGTGCTCTCCCAGCTGCTGCTATAGAGTATCCCCTATCTAGTGGGGCTGTCCCCTGAGGCGGACATCTTTAAGCATATCAGAGAGGCGGTGGGAGGCCTTCATATGGAAGTTCTTCTCGATCCGCCCCTCATCCTCTTCCTCCCAAGCAACTCTCTCTTGTATCAATATAATACATTATTAAACATAATTGAAA
Source organism: Calophaca sinica (assembly GCA_037113605.1). Lineage (NCBI taxonomy): Eukaryota > Viridiplantae > Streptophyta > Magnoliopsida > Fabales > Fabaceae > Calophaca > Calophaca sinica. The sequence continues at coordinate 22,994,827 of CM073733.1, forward strand.
TTTATGAAATAAAAAAATAATATGCAACAAAATCAAAATTACAACTTACTCCGAAAGATTTGAACATATGCCTCCTCTCCTCGTCCTTCAACGTCTCCCAGATGGGCCAAAATGTGTGGTAATTATCCTCAATTACTGTTGTGATAGCCTTCGCAGCTGGCTTTGAGGGAAGGAACCTGAACAATAAAAAGATGTCAAACAAATTATGTATATATATATATATATGTCAAAAGATGCTTCACTACTTGTTTCGTCAAAGTATTCTTCAAATTTTGATTCTTGGAATAGTTCTGAAGAAGTATTGGCGAAAGGAAAAGTTATTTTTGTAGGCAGACATAGAGGAACTGCCCAGAGCTTGTAAATTGGAGATTCTCCTACTAACTTCAGATTGGTCCATCCGGTAGGAGGAAGAAATTCTCTTTTTAAAAGATTTTCCCTGAGCCAGTAGCTGCACTTGAATTTTGAGTTTGTGATTGGTGAACTGAGATTGGTTATGAAAACTGCTGTACTTGCTATAAAATGATGGTTAGCATGGATAATAGCTAAACCAATATTTTCGGGAAGAGAAGATTTTACACTAAATGTAACTCTTCTTGACCTCTTGATAATTTCTGTAGCAAGCATATATAATTTATTTGGCCCAAATATCATATCAATATAATTATTAGTCTAGAATTGGCCTAGCATTCCCAAGTCTAACCAAGTCTAGATTGAATACATTTTTCCCTTATAACAAATATCTTTGTAAAAGGGGAGATTGATTCTAGCCTTGACAATTCCATTATTGATTACCTGAGGATCATTTGAATGTGAATGATATTCTGGTAACTCCAGATAAACTAATGGTTGGCAAACACTTATGCCTGGGAAAGATAAATTTCCTTCTGCAATTTCTCATAACAGTTCCTGAGCTATAAAGAAATCATTGAAAATAGATTCTTTTAATTTTTTCTGGATAAGATAATTGACTTCAAGATCTACTTTTCTGGTTAGATCTCCAATAATAGGTGAAGTTTGGAGAGTTAACTTCTTCTTGAGATTGTCAAAATTATTGTTTGCGATTGCCCTTTCTTGATTTGAAGGAGAGGTGAGGTCACCAAATTTCTGAATCTTGAGATCAAGTTTATTGAACCTTTCTAATAATGTGTTGTAGCAGTTTGTCAAGCACTCATACTCACTGGATAGTGTTTGGTTAATGGCTTGTGGTGTTTGAATCTCATTTTTGAGAGAGAATATATTTTCCTCAGGAAGATCAATGATCTTGTCCTTGAGTTTGAGGTTGGCAAATCCCTTTTCTTGAAATTTTGAGTTATTGAAAAGATTAGTAAAATTTGGATCAATAAAGAAATTGGTACCAACTATTTGCTTTAAATGATTTAAAGCATGTTTGAAATTGAAAAATTCTTTGAAAACAGGATTTTCAAAAACTTTAATCTGCCTCTTTATATCTTCATAATTGAGATATAAACCAGGTCTTGGACCTTTGGTCAAAGCATAAACGGAAAATGCTTTACTTAAAGGTTTTTGCTCGATTTTTGAAAAGTAAACTGCAAGTGAGTTTAAACTACTGAGCTTTGATTTTGTATCTCTTGAAACCCAAAGATTATCAAGAATACATTTTTGGATCTGGTCAAAATTAATTCCTATGGGAGGAATGAAACCTTTATTAGAATCCGCTGGAAGTATTGGAAGTTCATATTTTCCAAACTTCATTCTTGAATCCTCAATTACTTCAATGAATTGAGTCATTCTGACCTGTAAGATAAAAGTTAGTTTTGATAAAAAATTTAAAAAATTTTGTATTAATAATTCAGATTGAAAGTTTGAACTAGGTAAATTGAATATTAAAATTCTAAATAATTGAACTCTATTACTGACTTGATCCAGAGATTTAATAGTAACATAATTAGCAGGAGTAATAGTAGTCCCCCAGTAAGTGTTATCAACAGACAATCTGCTCTTGATTTGAAGTAAATTGATTTGATTTTGTTTGTAATAAATTGAGTTTAAATCTCTGATGATGGGTTTTTTCAAAAACTTGAAAATAACAGATTGTCCCAAATGTTGGGTGATAATCCCATCTTCAGTGGTTTGGTAAGGAAAAAGTAATCTGATAAACGGTGTTCCCAAAATTACTTTATTGCTCAAATTTTTGACCAAAAGAAAAGATGTTTCAATCTTTAGATTTTGGTTTTAATTATAGCAGAAGATAATTTGTAATTGACTTTCAACTTAGAACCATTAGCAGTACTAAGTTGTTCTGAGGTTTTTTCAAAATACTTAGTAGGAATTAATCCTTCTAAGATGCAATTTGAATTAGCTCCTGTATCAAATAGAGCTGTGGTTTCAAGAACAAATTCATCAATGATAATTTTGATGTTTATAAAAAACTTTTGAATTTTAACATGATTGATTAATCCTAAAAAATCATCAACTATGTCAAATTGATTTTCTTCTTTCTTAGAAGCCCTAGAAATATAAGCTTCAGATTGAGCAGTTCAGAGGATGAGGAAGAATTATCATCATCCCAACTGTTTTTCCAAAGATCTAGGATTGACTGATGTTCAGTTTGTTTTTGTTTCAAATTTTTAATCTCTATTTTCAAATTATTGATTTCAAATTGGAGATCTTAGATAGTAACAGGCTTGGTACTAGTTTTTTCTAGTCTTTTGAAAGTATCTTTGAGATTTAACTTATTAGTGACCAAAGGATTTTTGGAATGTTTAGTTACTAAAGAAGATTTTAATTTCTCAAGATACTTCATTTTTTCTTGAGGGTCAGGGATAGCATTAATGGCTTCGAAAAGGAGATATTGCTCCTTAGTTAAGACATTGACCTGATTAGTTGATTCATATAAATCATCATCTTGAATTTGATTGAGGTTTTCAGAGAATTGATCAAAAGATTCTTCAGTGGAGTAATCTTCTTGAGAGGATCCAATTAATAAATTATTAATCTTATCCTCAATATTTTGGTCTAGGTTTAAGGCTTTGATTTTTCCCTCTAACCTACAATATCTACTAATGTAACCGGGTTTGCCATATTTGTAACAAACAATTTTATCTTTAGGTTTGATATGAGAATTGTTTTTCTCGTAATTATTCTTGGCAGATGGGTCATGAGATTTAGCTTTTTTTTATCAAAACGCTTTTTCTTATAATATTGAGATTTGGGAGGACCATAATGGTGTTTTAGTTTGGGCTTGGATCTGGGCTTCTTAGCACAGGGTAAGCCAAATTGTTCACAGAAAGTACCTAAGTCCCTACGGGTCTGGGCTTTCTCTTTTGCTAGTTGATGTTGGATTTTGTCATCCTGACAGATCTTGAGTGCAACCTTTTGGATTATGGCAATTAGTTGTCCATAACTTAATTGCTCATAGGGAATTTCTGAATTGGGGTTTTGGCTCCTAAGTTTTTCTCTAACTTTGTCGCAAAGGGATTTTGGAAGGCCAGCTAAGAATTTTTCTTTCCAGAAGGCTTGTTGGCTGTCTTCTCTAGTGTAAAGTCTGGTTAAGAAGGTATCCTTATACCATCTAAAGTCACCTAAGGATTTACACCTAAGATTGGATAATAATTCAACAGATCTATCCTTAATTAAAGAGGGATCTCTTATGAAATGTTGGGCAATTGTAAAAATTAAGGTATTCACAGCATCAGGGATGCTAGCTCCATTTTCTAAGATTGGAGTACCATCAGAATCTACTTTGATAGCACTAAGAATTGAATGTTTTTCATCTTCAGTGAGATAATTATCCCACCATCCTTTGAGTTGGCCACAGAAACCTGCGACAAGTATTTCTACTATCATAGTTTCTGGATAATCATTTGAAGTTTCATATGTCGTGGCTACCATGGTCATATGTTGGAGGATTTTGGTTATGCCATACTCATTTTCACCATCTATGTTTCATTCGTAGACGTTGTTGGCACTGAAACTTTTGAAATTGGATTCCTTTTCTTCTAAGAGAATATCAGGAGCAGTGGCTCTAGGATAATAAAGTTTTGTTGGGTTTTTTCAATTGAGTTTTGGACCAGTTATAACAGGGTTGATGTTAATCTTTCGATTATCATCAGAATTGATCTCTTCTGAGCAAATAGAAGATGATTGACCTATCATATTGACAGATTGATTTATGGAAGAATTTCTAATGGGTGGTGGTGTTTCTGGCGTATCAGGAACAATTACCTTATAGAGTTCTAATTGTTTATTGATTTTGGCAAGAAATTCACCGTGAACTTCTTCAACTTCCTTCTTGATTTTCTTAGAATCAGAAAGTTGCAAGGTTTTCTTGAGTTGTTTTGAAATCCTATAAGGATTAAACAAAGGCTTTTCTATTTGATTGGAAGATGAGGGCTTATCAGCTTTGAAGGAGATTAGAGGAGCCTTATCTTTATGTTTTTCTTTTCCCCTGGTTTCTCCTAAGGCTTGAAGATACTTGTTGGTATAATTGGATTGTTCCATGAGATCATTGCTAGTAAGAGCAAAAGGTGCTTTGGGAGGAAGATCAGAATGGACTACTTGTCCATTTCTTAATTGCCATTTCGTAATGACACTTAAAAATTTATGTCCTATAAGCTTGTCTTTGAAAGGGTATTTAATCTTATGTTTAATGGCATAAGCATTGAACCAGCCAAAGAAAGGAATATTGAATTGGACACGTTCAAGGAATTGATTGAATTTTTCTTGGATTTCTTTCCTTTTGGATCCTTGATAATGTTTGAAGAACCATTCTCTGTGACAAGACCATTCTTCAGATTTCATCTCTTTTCTAAGAGATTCTTTATCAATAACAAACTCAAATGATATTACATTAATATCATAAGGTTCATTAAGGGAGGAATAGATTGGAGATTGAATGGTTCTTTGGTCTTCTTAATCCTTTTTGTATGAAGTTCTTACAGGGGTTGTGGTTTCAAATCTTGTAAGTGAATTGTTGATCCTTCATAGGAAGGTTCAGATTGATTCATATGGATGGATCTAGGAATAGATCTAGAGGCTAAAAAAGGATGAATTATATATATATATATATATATATATATATATATATACATGTAAATTATTAATAACTCGAAAAAAAATGTAAATACTTGCCCTTTACCAGTCGGCCTGATAATAACTCGCCATCATGCAACATCTCAAGATCCTCAATGACCTCCTGGTCAACCTCCTACTGCTCATCCTCGTCCTGCTCAACCCTAGTTTGATCAGGTGTTTGGCCCGTGCTATACTCATGCTCGGCCTGATGAGTATCGGGCACTGTCTCAGGCACAAAATGGGAGGAAGAAGTGCCATGTGTCTGCTGGAATCCCGGGGTGGGGATCATGTAAATAGGAGGCGAATGAGGGGTCGTTGCTGAAGGTGCTGGAGGCCGTGTAGGTGCCGAATGTGATGTAGGATGTGTAGGGTCCGAACACGCTGGAGGCTGTGTAGGCATATATGTACGCAGATGATGTGTGGATGACAACGTCGAAAAGCCAGTAGCGTCACGCCTAATAATGTTCGGCCTCCGACGACCGGGGGGTCGATGGCGATGCCCTTCCCCTTTCCTTTACCACTAGTGGGTGGTCGGGGGGGTCGAATCCTGATCCTGATGCCATATGTCTATAGAGCAAATCAACAATAACAATCATGAAATATTATATTTAAACATAACAATATTAAAAATGAATTACATAAAAATAAACAATAAGTTATGAAAATAACTGACAAATTAAAATATATTGTTAGACATTAATTTCTTTAATTGTAAAATGTTAAACAATTTCAATCTGCCCATTCTGTCCACTCTACTTCGGCGTCGTCTTCAGATCTTGATGGATCTGCCACTTCTTCATTTAATTCCTCATCTCCATCTACATCTTCATATGTGATTGGATTGTCACGTAGTCGAGAATTGGGCTCCACTTCATTTACTACGTTGACATAAGACACCTCATCCACTTGATAAGCCACTTCTTCCGGTGGATCATATGTTTCAATGCAACCCCTTGGTTTTGTCTTTATTGCAACACACCAACCTTGTTTGTCCCTTCGAGTTGATGGATAAGGGACATAATACACTTGTCTTACATGTTGTGCCATGATAAACGGATCAAACATTTGGTATCTTCTACTCATGCATTAAGAGTGTTCACAAACCGATCCAATCCAATTCAAACCGCAGCCACCGAACCGAAAAACCACAAACCGAATTAACTGCAAACTGAAAAAACCGAAAACCGCAAAAAACCAAAATTTTGGATTGGATTGGATCGGTTTTCAGATCCTTCTAATAGAACCAATCCAATCCAAACCGATTCAAAATATTATTACATAACATAATATTATACTTATAATTACATTATTTTTAATATATTTGCTCACACATTATAAAATTTAATTTTTTAAATTAATCTTGTATATTTTTATATAATATAGAATATTTTACTTTTTTAATATACATTTTTAAGCTTGCAAATAAATTATTTATTCTTATTTTTATAATTTTAAACTTATTTTTCTTAATTTGTGGATCTATTCCTCTCTTTCCCATTTTATAATTCTCTTTCACATTAATATAATAATGCGTGATATATCAATACAGAAAAATAATGCATGATATGGTCATACAGCAAGCATTCCTGGGGCCAACGATTCCTTTTGATTATTTCATAGTTCGTTTATAAGAAGTAAAAAAAAGTTGGGTCGTTATTGCCCTACTGTTAGCTACTGTAATACTATTATAGTTTAATGTTATGAAATGTAAGTTATCGTTATTGTCGTAATTTCACCATTTGGAAAAATATAAACCAGGAGATTAGATTATAAATGAGAAACCGAAATCCAATCCAATCCAAACCGAAGTAAATCGGATCGGATCGGATCAGATTTGATTTTAAAACCAAACCGATTAGATGATTAGAGTAAAAACCGAAAGGATTGGATCAGATGGTTTTTCCCCTTAAAACTGATCAAATCCAATCCGCAAACACCCTTATCATGCATATCTCAACAGTATTATATTTTCGATCCACTCTTGTGCCTCTACTTGACGGATCAAACCAATTACAATAAAATAACACTATTCTTTTAGTATAGTCTAAAGTATTGTACACCAGTTCATATATTTGTTGAATCACGCCGTAGAAATCGTCTTCACCTCCATCTGTGCCATTCTTTTACACATGATTTAGGACCATGAGATAAATTTCTCAAGTGTTCGATTTTAGGCGATTCTGCCTCACTGTACATCTGCGTATACACCATATGCACACGTGATTTATGGTTCCTTTTTTCAAACAATCTTCTGTATTTTCAAACAATAAATAGTTCAAATAGGACTAAAATACATACCTGGTTCATAAATCACGTTGGAAAATATTCATGAATATAGGCAGAAGAGTCTTGTTCGCTTGTGGGCTTAGTTAACAAGAATGCCATGATCAAGTCATTATCAAACAAATGATCATGAGTAGTTGTGGATAAAAGAAATTGAAAGTGGTCAAAATGATACATACGTAAGATATGGTGATACTTCGGTACAGTTGATCAACATGTGAACGTGGGCTGACTTGAACTCTTCTCCCGTTAACCAGTGAGTCAGCTCCTTTCCAGCATGACGACCGGGAAGACAAAATACTGATAAGGCTAGCGAGTGTCTTTCACTTTCAATTTCTATTTCATTCCTATTATTTGTTGGTGTCAACATGAAGTTCGTAAAATAATGAGAACAGAAATGGATTGTCTCACGGTGTAAGTAAGTTGCACAAATAGATCCTTTAACCCTAGCCTTATTTTTCACCGATCGTTTTGAGTCACCCATAAATCTACAAAATAACAAGGTTGATGATAAAAATTGCTACATTTAACCCTTCAAATGAATATTTATATTAAATAATATTTTATTATATTACCTTTCGAATGGATACATCCATCTGTATTGAACCGGTCCACCAAGCCTAGCTTCATGTGCAAGATGCACTGGGAGATGCTCCATAGAGTCAAAGAAACTAGGGGAAAATATTCTCTCCAACTTACAAAGAATAACTGGTATGTTCTGCTCCATCTTTATAATATCATCCTCTCTCAATGTCGCAGAACACAAATCTTTAAAAAATTGGCTGAGTTCAGTAAGTGGGTTTAAAACATTTGACGGCAAGGAACTAAATGCAATAGGAAGTAAACACTCCATGAATACATGACAATCATGGCTTTTCATCCTAATCATGGTTCTTTTGTTCACATCGGCACATCTTGCCAAATTAGAATAATAACCGTCTGGCATCCGAAGTTCTTTATCCACCGACAGACTGACTTTGCATCCTCAGCAGTTAAAGAGTAACAGGCTTTGGGTTTCAGGGTTTTCCCATCCGACCGAGTCGTCAAATGCAAGTCCTTTCACTTACAGTAAAGTGGTAAGTCCAGTCTGGCCTTATCATTGTCTTTCGTTTTTCCTCTAACATTCATCACTGTGAGAAAAATATTGTCAAAAAAGTTCTTCTCAGTGTGCATAACATCAAGGTTGTGTCTCAATAAATTATCTTTCCAATATGGCAGATCCCAAAAAATACTTCTTTTTGTCCAATTATGCCATTGTCCATATCCTTCAAATCGATCCAATTCACCATAATCTGTGATTTTTGGTAGATCCATAACTCTGCTCAAATCTGTTCGGATGTCAACCTTGGGAGCGGGCTATCTAATTCAACTTCCCCCTTCTTGAAGGCGTTCTTATTTCGTCTAAATGGATGATCACCTGGTAAAATCCTGCGATGTGAGTCAAACCAAGAACACTTCCCCCCGAATTTCAAGGTAAAGGCCTTTGTATGCTCCATGCAATGGGGACATACCATTTTACCATGAGTACCCCAACCAGACAACATGCCATATGCAAGGAAATCATTAATGGTTCACATCAGAGCTGCCCTTATTGTAAAATTCTTCTTTCGTGCAATATCATAAGTCAAAATGCCATTCCACAACCTTTTGAGATTGTCAATGAGAAGCTGTAAATAGATGTCAATACCATATTTTGATTATCTTGACCCAGTATAATACAAGTCAAAAACATATAAGGCTTAGACATGCACATTTCGGGAGGAATATTGTATGGGGTAATAATAACTGGCCAGCAAGAATAAGGTTTCGCTGTTGATTAAACATATGGGGTAAAACCATCAAAGCATAAGTCAAGTCGTACATTACGTGGATCTGCTGCAAATTCGGGATGCACACGATCAAAGTGCTTCTAAGCTTCACCATCAGATGAGTAGTGCAACATACCTGAAGTGCTTCTATTATCATAGTGCCACGTCATTTTGTCTGCAGTCTGTATTGATGCAAACATTCTCTGCAGCCTTGGAATAATTGGCAAATAAAACATTGCCTTCACTGGAACTAGTTTTTGTCTACCCTTCCCATTATCAGTGTGTGAAATATACCTTGGCTCACCACAAAATTTGCATTCAACCAGCGTGCCATCGTTTTTACTGAATTCATTGTCGTAATATAACATACACTCTCTCACACAACAATCAATCCTTTTAGATTCGAACCCTAACTTGGACATTAAGCTTTTAGCCTCATAATAACTTTTTGGCAAACCATCTCTGATAGGTGACAAGTCCAACACCATTTTCGTTACGAGATCCAAGCACACATCTGTAGCACCACAGTTAGACTTTAGAGCTAAAAGCCTCCCACACACTGATAACTTAGAGTCTGCAGACCCTTCAAACAATGGCTTATTTGTTTATAACAAGAGATTATAAAATTTTTGTGCTGTCTCATTTGGAAGTTCATCTGTGTCATCATACTGTTGCTCCTCGAATGATACATTGACCCCCAACCATATCTTGCATCAATTCAATTTGCTCACTATATCCCATATCTACACAACTGCTTGAAGCACCTGTGCAATTATCGCCAACCCCTAAATCAACCCAAGGCAACTCTTCACAATGTCTAGTCCAAATCTAGTAATTAGGCCTAAATCCAACTCTCTGCAGGTGATACATGACCTCACCTGGGCTCTTAATCCTCTGCAATCGCAATTAAGGCACAGACATCTAATCCTCCCATTAATTATGAAATCTTCACGTGCCATTGCGGCTTGGACAATGTGATCAACCCCATCGCAAAAAGATTGTTTCAAACCCCCTCTCCCCGGATACAACCTATCGTACATCCAACTACGGCTCGAAGGAAAAAATTCCATCTTCTGCATGTTAAAAACATGACAATTTCAACAGCACGACGTTCTTACAACCGCTCTTTTTTTTTAAATGGTATAACCCTATCCCATTCGAGAAAAAACTTTTTCAGAACTCGTATAATAGTCCTTCCTTAATTCTCATATCTTATACTTGACAAAATTTCAGCAGCATTTCTCATTGGTCTCTGAGTACACTAAATGATCGCAGTTATAAATACCGCGATCAAGTATGCACCCAGAGAACAAAAGGAAATGAATCGAACCGAAATTTCATCAAATATAAAGATACGAGAATTAAGCAACAACTATTATACGAGTAAAGAAAAAGGTTTTTTTCCAAAATATCCGACTTGGACAATTCAAGGTTCAATATACAATGAACACGTGGTACCCTAAAAGAGTACATGTACTCAATAATATATTGAACCTCAAACGGGAAGCTAAGACTTTTCTGCGATACTAATAACAAGCATAGAAATAAAACAATAAACTAATTAAAATATATTTAATAAAATTTAATATCGGTTTTTCTCCGCTTGGCCTAAGTTGTTTGAGGCCTCAACATCACTTTTCTTTGCAAATCGTCCTACGGTATTCCTTGCCCTTCTCATAGCATGCTAATGTCTAGGGGATTGTACCCTCCGATACCACGCCAAAAACACATTCATAACTAATCCTAAGTTTCTTTTAGTTCGTTAAACACGTTATGATCAAGTTTTCACAAAATCGGGGTGTGACACTGACTAATTTGTGATCATAACCCCTTCCTGGAGTCCCAAATATAGGTAAGGAATACAAAAGTACTCACTCACGTATATTTATTAGCCAAAACATACACCACTTCAAAATTTCCTCTGTGGAGAGAACTATGATGGAAATCAAAGAAATATGTCGGTGTAGGGGTCAACAGCCAACACTTTTCCACAAAAAAGAACCGACATTTCAAACATCAAAACATGATAGAAAAATATTCAATAATACCGCTATTTAAAGCACGAAATCACTAACAACAAAATAGTCCTATACCAATACAATTTAAAGCACGAAATCACTAACCACAAAATATGTCAATGAGAGAGAAAGAGAGAGACGCCGCGGTGTTGCAGTGGTGGATGGTCCAATGGAGGAGTAGTGGAGGTGCAGGCGGTGGTGGCGGTTGTGGTGGCAACTGGGATAAAAATTAGCACAGATAAATTAACAAGATGGCTGTGAGTGTGTGTGCATTAAAGAGAAACTCAAGCAGAAACTATGTCTATAAAAAATTACACACATTAAAATTGGGTTCTATGGAATTAGTTATAAGCAAAACACTGAACCTATGTCTATAAAAAATTACACACATTAAGATAAATTATGACAGTTTCCAGTCAAAGACTATTATGAATTAGCATTCAAATAAAATTGGTTTCACTCGAAAACGATATTCCTAGCAGAAATTAGAAGGATTTCAAGTAAACTGGTTTAGATATGGTTTCAAACTTGTTAACACATTTCAAAAATCTTAAAATCAGATTGCTATACCCATTTTATGCAAAGAGATGTTTCAATTTGGTATTCATATCAGCCACCACAATATCTATATTTCATGATACACCTCACACATGCATTAATAAATTCAAATCCCACATGCAACCAAAGATTCCACTCCAATACATAATTTTAATTTACTCAATCAATTTAACAAGCATCTAACATGCAGAATTTTTAACATCCATTTTCTCTAACATTAATTGGTATATTACTCAGCCCCAAAATTCACATATTATATACAATGCATACAAGCAATTTCACTACACAAAGGGAAATAGATTAATCATCAAAGGCAAGACTAGCTAGTTTTGCAAAAGAGAGTAATTACCTCAGTTATGGGCTCCTTTAAAGCCTTCCATGGTGTGACCCAAAATCAAATCCCTAACTTCTCAACAAAGTTGTAACTGTCGCGGAGCTCCTCAAAGCTATATCAGGTTACCACAGTTCACAAGAAAGCATCACGTGCCAAAGAAAAACTTTAATGTCAATTAAGAGACAATGCAGAAAGAGAATCTAAGGATACTAATTCCCTGAAGCAAATTAAAACCGTTTGAACAACAATCTACCAACAAATCAATGAAACTCCATTTTAAGCAAGGAATCGAAGATATAAATAGAAACTACACCAGCAAACAATATAGTGCCAACACAAAAACAAAATCTACAATATTGCTAATTCATTTTAATTTCACAGAAAAATTAGAAATTAAGTGAAAGCAACCTGCCTTAATTGAAAATATTATTTTTCTAAAATAAAATAGCGGATATTAAATTGAACATGTTACCATATTTGGACTACCAAATGGTTTCATATCGAAACAAAATTCTAGGGACCACTAAAGGACATGTATATGAACACAAATCAACCAGATTCTGCATCAATTTCATTCTGGTAAAATTATAGATAACTCAAACAGAACTGAAAGCAACATAGAGTATCAAAAAGCACCATTTCACATCCTTTTAATACATGCATGCATCATTTTATTTCTGTTGGTCCATCCCTCCTTATAAACTCAGTTTTAATATATATAAGTTCAATCAAACCAGCATCTCATCACTAGTAACTTTAAAATTTTGAAATCAAAATACATGACAACAACAAGCATCACCAAACATGCAAGAACAAGAACCAAATTAATGTAAATTTGAAGCTAATACCAAAACCTCTATCTCAATTAAATCTAACAGCACCCTTATTTTACCCCTATCAGAACATCACCATCCTTTTTCATATTCAACATACACTAAACTAGTCACCCAACTTATTTTACCCCTGTCAGAACATCATCATTCTTTGAGAAAATTAAAGAACAAATAAAAGAAGTCGAATGGAATAGGGAAATCGAAGACGAAATCAAAGAACGGAAACTCACCGATTCGATTCGGATATTCCAAAAATCTCAAAGAAACAAGGAGGTGCTGCACAATGAGAGAGTGAGAGAAATTTGTTTTTCACCCACGTGACGGTCCCATGGAGGGTCTCACTGGCGCGACGAAGTGGCAGTGTTGCACAGAGAGTGAGGGAGGTTGAACGCTGTGATGTGGGAGGTTGAACGCTGAATGTTCCTCGGAAATACAGGTTCCTTCAGAAGTAGATGTTCACCGTGAAGCTGTAGAAGGAGACGAACGAGACGAAGGCGTGTGACTTGGGCTCGCAAGAGGATACTCCTCGAGAGCGAGAAGCAGGGGAGAGGGAGGACGGCGTGGTGGTGGCAGACAGACGGGCGGTAAAGGACGGCGTGCTGGTGGCAGGCGACGCTTCAAGGGGAGAGGGAGGACGGAAGAGAGAGAGGAGAGAAGAGAAGACTGATCGTAAAACTGGGAATGGGAAAGAAAGGTTATCCTCTGGTCGTATAAGGAGGCTACCGGCGGCCTAATTTACATTACCGACGGGCGAAACCCGTCAGTAAACTCAATGGTCTGATGCGGCGTTACCGACGGCCTTGTTTCAAATACCAATGACCCTAGATTGTCGGTAAACTCGTTGGCTCAATTGACTGTCGTGATTACCGACCAGCTAGGACCGTTGGTACTTGAAAAATAAGAGGGAGCATAAATAAGCGGGCATACCGACGGCCTCTTACCGACGGCCACAAAAACGCGGTTTTTCCGACGACTTAAGCCGTCGGTAAACCTGACCTAACCCGTATTATGTTGAACCTTACCGACGGCTGAGGTCGTCAGTAAAGTTCAGCGTAAGATGAGTTATGTTTACCGATGGCTTAAGCCGTCGAAAAAGCCGGGTTTTTGGCGACGGGTTGTGGCCGTCGGTATGCCCGCATTTTCTTGTAGTGTTTATTATTAGGGCAAATTACACTAGCCTCCCCTGAGGTTTGTTAAAATGTCACTCACACCCTCTCTAGTTTTCCTTTTTGACATCGTGAAACCGTTAAAGGTAGAAATAAAGATAAAATCCCTAAAGTTATTGTTTGTCATTTTCTCCATTTGTTCCTCCATTGAAACAGTGTGTGAACCTTTCTTCTCCTTTGCTTGAACAGAGTTCGTGAATAGAGGTTGTCTCCGAATGATTCCAGTAGAGGATTGAAGCTTTGAACATTGTTCCTGAACAGTGTCTTTCATAGTCAGTTACTCGAATGCTTTTCATATAGTCATCGGGTCACTCTTTTTGTGCTCTGTTTTCCATTTAAGTGATTTGGTGTCGTGTCAACATTATTGCCAATGTCATAGCTTCGACTGTCAACATTGCTAAATTGCCAAATATTGTAAAATTGTGCTTTTAAATCCACATTGACAAATATCGTCATTGAAGCAAAATTTTGTTGCCCTCCTACCAGAGACCAAATTACCATCAAATGTGGCTGAGGTCAAATAATCACCGCACACATACAAACCCGATTCAATTCTCGGGTTTTTCTTCATATCCGTGGGTGGGGACTGATTAGGTTGTGCAAACCCAATTCGATAAGTCCTCAAATGCTTCCATTCCTTAACCATTTTCTCTCCAAACCAACCTGAAAGCTCTTGGACCACCTTACCCACTAGCTCATCATCAGACTCACCCTTAAACAACCCAATCAGTGATACGGAGACCAAAGCCTTGTTGGGTGGGCCATATGATGGAGCCACTTTTGTGGCGAAGAACATGTTGTTCACAATTCCCTTACCCGACCCATTCAAAAACAGAACCGGATTTGGATTTGGAGAGGACACGAATTCTGGCGGATCCGATTAGTAATTTGTCGAGGTCAGAGCCGATGGGATTAGTGAGGGATTTAGCGGAGTCCCAGAAATGGCAAAGAGGGTTGATGACGGTGTGGAATTGGCCATCGTAGAAGATTCGAGCTCCGGAATAGAACTTATGGAGGTTCAAAGATTGTTAATTGAGGAGCTTTTGGACTTCTGGATAAGCAGTGATGAAGATTTGGAAGCCGTGAAGAAACTTACAGCAATGGAAGAAATAAAAGGAAAATCTGTTGCCTTATTTACTTCTGCCTTCGAGAGTAGCCTTGAGAGTGATGGGGATGTAGGCAGTGATTTCTTCTGAACGACAACTCACGAACGACGTTAACAGCCGGGGAGGGTATGTGTCATGAGAAAAGAAAATAAGGGAGGTCATTCATCAATTAAAAACTAAAGGGGAACTAGAGGGAGGTGTGTGACATTTAACCATAACTCAGGGGACGTCAGTGTATTTTTTCCTTATTATTATTATTATGTTAAATTGATAACTTTTTAAAATTTTTGTTAAATTCTTATGATTTGTAATTTTTAGAAAATATATTATAAGGGAGCGTCGTGAGGGCATGTCCAAAACGTGGTTGGAGCCTTTCAACAAGAGTCATCTAAAGTGGAATTACAAAACTCAGCCGTTAGCAAAGAAGAAAGACATGTTAATTTTGGCAACGGACCATCAACAACAAATGCACATAATGAGAATGTTACGTATAATGATAATTTAGGTCAGCTCGTTGTCACACAATTAATCCCTCCATCCTATAATAAGGGCATGTTTGACCTAACTTTTTAAGCTTTTCTTTTCCTTTTAAGGAAAAGCTAGGCCAAACACTCTTTTAAAAAAAGCTCTTAAAAAAAGTGACTTATTTCACAAAAAAGAAAATACATAAAAAAGAGCTTTTAAAAAAGCCATCGAAAGTAAATTTTCTGGAGCTTTTATATATATATATATATATATATATATATATATTGCCCAACCTTTTTTCATATCGAGGCTCCAGCTGCATTATCCACCACTGCACCATTGGCCATATTTCATTGCTCACGTTTTTTGATATATTCTTTACTCACGTTTGTTTGTTTGTTTTTGACTGTTTACTCATGTTTGTTTTCAAATACCATTTGTTATTGATTAATTTAAACTTTAGTTTAATATAAAACTTATAGAAAATAATAATTAAACAATTTATAGTCTTCAAAATACTATTGATCAGCATATATTTTTTTAATTTTAAAATAATTGTTACATCATAAGTTTTAATTATTTTTTTAAATTGTTTATTTAAGAATATTTTCACTTTCGTTAATATAGTGTTTGTGAAATTTTATTTGCACAATAAAAAAAAATCTTAAATAGAATTTTGAAGTTGTTCCGGACTGGGCCGAGGCCCAATCCAGAGATCCAACGCTTCAGGCCCATATCCGCTCGCCTCTCGACCTTCCCTCGATGCCACGTCGTCCGCATGCCTCTCCGCCTTCCCTCAACGCGGCCGACCCAACGGCTTTGTGCATTAAAGGAATTTAATGCCGACTTCCGGGTTTCACGGGACGGTTACACATCGACAAAGAACTGGCCCTCAACTCATATTTAAAGAAGACCGCGTCGAGCTGGTCGAGGTAATGATTTTTCTACCACCTCTTTACTCACCTCGACACACACTGACTTGAGCGTCGGAGTGTTTGCGGGTACCACCACCGAGGTCTTCCACCGAGCTCCGAGCACCATCAGAATCGTCTAATTC
Organism: Calophaca sinica; assembly: GCA_037113605.1. Taxonomy (NCBI): domain Eukaryota; kingdom Viridiplantae; phylum Streptophyta; class Magnoliopsida; order Fabales; family Fabaceae; genus Calophaca; species Calophaca sinica. The sequence goes on from CM073733.1 coordinate 23,011,489, forward strand.
TTCCACCGTGAAGCGATACTTTCGGGTATCTCTTATGTTCGCCCGAACATTGGCGCCGTCTGTGGGAACGACAAATCGTTCTCGTTCTTTTTCACGTTCACGGTGGCTAGAACATTCAAATTGAATCTTTCTCCTCTCTGATACGGGTTCTTTGGTTTCGGTGAGAGATTGCAATGGTGTTTTCCGGAGAGGAATTCCTTTCGAAGAGGCCAGAGAAAGAATCTCGTCCAATTCTAAAGTTTTTCTGGATCAAGAATTCAGAGGAACAGAGACATTGACACCTCAGATCAAGTTTCAGATGAGGAATCTATCTCAATCTTGTTTGACCGGTTCCGATCTATTCGACTTCGGTGAAAATAGGAACAAGATTAGGGTTTTCATCCAATTTTGGATGAAATCTTCCTCAAAAGGCAAGATTTCACCTTCTGCGTCTTCGTTCACGCCATCTCAAATGATGAGATTCGCTAAATTGTTGGGAAAAGGATTGCGGAGGAAGGATAAGATTTGACGGTCATCTTGGTTCTCGCCTTCACCATACTGCCACCACCTCAATCGAATCAGAACATCCCGAGTCACATCGATGTCACAGGAAACGGTGGCTCAATGCAACGCAGTGTAGTGGCCGATCTAGAATCTGTCGAACTGGATCAAAACCGCCATCACTGAACAACGCGTGTGATCTTGGATCTCAACGGCGGATCCTGAATCTAAACAGAGACAAATCAAAATCGTTGAAATCAGCAATTGTGCACATACACCCAATAGCGATTACTCACGCTTGTGAGATCGATGTCGCCCTACCTGAGACGGAGGCAGTCGGGAAGCATTGAACAAATCTGGATATCGACGTCGAGGTCAAAGAAGACGAAGGAAGTCGACCAAGTTTTGCGTAACAGGTCTCTAGTTGCAACCTCTTCCGAAATTGCGGACCTCGACAATCCCATTCACTTGACATCGGGCGTAGTGGAGATCGATACGCGTCAATTCTGAATGCATGTAGATCCAAGACGTCGAACAATGCTCAAATCTCTTGATTTTGATCTAATCTGACTTCAGCTATGGGTTCTCCAAGGATCCATTGTTCCACCTCTGAGTGTTTACAGACACACGATGTCATTATGCTTGAAATCGACGCTGCCCTCACATCTGAGGTAAGGCCCAAACCTTTCTTTTATCTTTGTAACTAATCTGTTTGTTCTTGATGAATTCGAGCGTCGATATCGAAAAAGACGGAGGCAGCTGATGAAGCCCTGAACAAATTCAGACTATCTTTGCTCCCACAAATTCAATCTCCAAGTCGACTCTATTGATCGACGCCAAGCCCGATCTCCTGGACAACGAAGTCCGCATCGCTCGACTTCAGGGAGCACCACCCCTTTTTCGGCGTCCATAGCTATCTCAAATCAAATAAGCATGGCAAGGATACCAAAATGACCTCGTGCCGGAGAGCACGTTGGATGTCAAACGACCTCGTGCAAGTTGGATGTCGAACAAGCCATGTGTAAAGCACGTGCACTAAAATGATTTCGTGCCGGAGAGCACGTTGGATGTCGAACGAAGTCATACACATTGGATGTAAAACGACCTCGTGCCGAAGAGCACGTTCATTGTCAAATGACCTCGGATCTCAACATATCGGATCTCGGATCTCGACGACACGACAGATGATGAGGATGACAACCTCGGATCCCGGATCTCGACATCTCGGATCTAGGACCTTGACAGCACAGCAGGTTTCTCCCACCAAGCTTTTCAGCTTAGATGAGGACGACAACCTTGGATCTCGACATCTCGGATCTAGGACCTTGACAGCACAGCAGGTTTCTCCCACCAAGCTTTTCAGCTTAGATGAGGACGACAACCTTGGATCTCGACATCTCGGATCTAGGACCTCGACATCACAGCTCAACCTCTAGACGAGTCGGCTCCTCATCATATGAGCACCCGACTTAGGGGGCATAACCTCGTGCCGAGACCGCGTGCACGAGCTCGTGATAAAGCCTTGTGCGCTTGCACAAGCACCTCTGCAACAGGTGGATACACAGTCCAGTATTCGAGCGACCTACCAGGCCCACCTCTGCAATTGCAAAATTCAGACGACCTTAAACTCGGCTACATCATTGACCTTGATTATTTGATGACCCCGACCTTGCCGCTTGGACATCCAGATCAACTACTCCCACAGGGAAGTATAAAACTCGACTACGAGCGCTTTACTCAGCATAAAATTAACGCTAACTTAATTACATCAAGTTGTTGCAAATTGTCTATACCTTGACAGGAACAGCGTGATAAAGCCTTGTGCGTTGGCACAAACACATGATGAATGAAGAGATCGACCTCGTGCCGAGACCGCGTGCACGAGCTCGTGATAAAGCCTTGTGCGTTGGCACAAGCACCTGATGAAGAGATCGACCTCGTGCCGAGACCGCGTGCACGAGCTCGTGACAAAGCCTTGTGCGTTGGCACAAGCACCTGATGATGAAGAGATCGACCTCGTGCCGAGACCGCATGCACGAGCTCGTGACGAAGCCTTGTGCGTTGGCACAAGCACCTGTGATCGACCTCGTGCCGAGACCGCGTGCACGAGCTCGTGACAAAGCCTTGTGCGTTGGCACAAGCACCTGATGAAGAGATCGACCTCGTGCCGAGACCGCGTGCACGAGGCTCGTGATAAAGCCTTGTGCGTTAGCACAAGCACTGCGGATCGACCTCGTGCCGAGACCGCGTGCACGAGCTCGTGACAAAGCCTTGTGCGTTGGCACAAGCACCTGATGAAGAGATCGACCTCGTGCCGAGACCGCGTGCACGAGCTCGTGACAAAGCCTTGTGCGTTGGCACAAGCACCTGATGATGAAGAGATCGACCTCGTGCCGAGACCGCTTGCACGAGCTCGTGATGAAGAGATCGACCTCGTGCCGAGACCGCGTGCACGAGCTCGTGACAAAGCCTTGTGCGTTGGCACAAGCACCTGATGAATGAAGAGATCGACCTCGTGCCGAGACCGCGTGCACGAGCTCGTGACAATGATGAATGAAGAGATCGACCTCGTGCCGAGACCGCGTGCACGAGCTCGTGACAAAGCCTTGTGCGTTGGCACAAGCACCTGTGATCATAAAGCCTTGTGCGTTGGCACAAGCACCTGATGAAGAGATCGACCTCGTGTCGAGAACTGCCTCAGCAAAGGTGGAACACGAAGGTCCCGAACGAACTGATAAACAAAGCACGGCCCGACGACGCTTGCCGTTCCTACTAACAAAGACGTCGGACGTCGACATCAATGAACTTCAACAACAAGTCACCACCTCGATATTCGAGCTAGCGACTTGGGGGGAAACTGTTCCGGACTGGGCCGAGGCCCAATCCAGAGATCCAACGCTTCAGGCCCATATCCGCTCGCCTCTCGACCTTCCATCGATGCCACGTCGTCCGCATGCCTCTCCGCCTTCCCTCAACGCGGCCGACCCAACGGCTTTGTGCATTAAAGGAATTTAATGCCGACTTCCGGGTTTCACGGGACGGTTACACATCGACAGTAACCGTCCTCAACTCATATTTAAAGAAGACCGCGTCGAACGGTCGAGGTAATGATTTTTCTACCACCCTCTTTACTCACCTCGACACACACTGACTTGAGCGTCGGAGTGTTTGCAGGTACCACCACCGAGGTCTTCCACCGGAGCTCCGAGCACCACTGTAACTGTCTAATTCTTCCACCGTGAAGCGATACTTTCTCAGGTATCTCTTATGTTCGTCCAAAACAGAAGTTATATCACCTTCATAGTAATTGTAAATAAACAAGTAGTTTAAAAGTTTTAAGCTATTAAAAAAACTAAAAATACCAAACAACGTTAGCTTTAATTTTAAAGCTCTTTTTTTAAGCTTTAGCTTAAAAGTAATTTTAAAGTTAAAAAAAAACTAGGTCAAACGCACTCTAAAAAAGAAAAAATTATATTAAAATAAGCGTCATTTTATCTATTTAATATAATATTAATTATTTTTTTATTCATTTTTACTCTCAAATTAATAACATATGCAGTACTCTCAAGTCATAAATGCATAGTAAAATATTTTTACTTATAAAATTATTCTTATTACTCATTGGATATTAACTATTGTCATAAATGCATAGTAAAATATTTTTTTTTGAGAGTAAAAATATTTTACTATGCATTTATGACAATAGTTAATATCCAATGAGTAATAAGGATAATTTTATAAGTTATACTCTTTCATTCGTTCATAGTTTTTTCTTATTTTGTGTGAAAGACCTAAGACGACACTTATTATGGAAGACATGAAATAAATCACAATAAAAAATGTTGTTTATGTGGAGAATATGGCTCAGGCCTTTGTCAAGCAATTCAATTGCAATAAAGACATTGTTTCGATGGAGACTAATCAACTAGGCAGTGTATTGAATCATGTTAATTCTGCGAATTGCGATAAATGTTGGCATCTCAACAATTATGAGATTTTGAAATCAAAGGATATCAAAGGCAGTCAAGTAATTTGCATTTGGAGAAAGAAAGGAGACATGCGACCAATGAAGTTCATGTTGCTGAGTCTATGCAAACATATGTCATTTTTCTTGCAACATTTTCTATGCAGAACAACAACCATGGCAATCAACATCTTTTATTGACAGGTTCCGGTCCCAGGCTTGCTAGAAGCCATGAGTTTATAAGCTGAAACTTAAGTAACCTGGGAGCGGTTCCTACTCTGAAGGACCTATCTTAATCTCATAGACTAGATGTTATTTTCTTATTTGAGATCCAGGTGAATGCAAATAAGATTGAAGAAGTTTGTGGTATTGTGGGTTTTGATTATTGGTTTGCAATAGACAATGAGGATAGAGGTGAGGGTGTTACCGTCTTAATTGGTTGGCTTGGGACAAATCGATAATGAGAAGTAACATGATGAAATGCGTTTCCAATGCCTTGAACCCTTTAATTTAGCCATAGTCTCTTCAAACCTAAATATTTTTGGGATTTTTGGGATACTATATTTACTTAGAAATGTTTTTTTTACGGATTTACTTAGAAATGTTAATTATGATAATATGTGATTTTTTTTAGTCCAAAATAAATTATATTAATTTTAGATTTTTAACTATCACTTTATAAAATTTCTTTTCAAAAAAAACTATCACTTTATAAAATGTAGTATCTAATATTTTGAATTAATTCTTTCAAGATTTATTATATATTTTTTAATGTAATCAAAAAAAATTATATATTTTTTAATATGATTAAATATCCCATGCTATATGCGGCGAATCGATGAAAATGGATGACGCAAACAGCGAACAAAAGTGGGGCCCATGGGCGGTGGAGAAGCGTTGGATTCACTGTCCCTCAGTCCCCTCAATTCCTGTTAGCGTTGCTACAACGCACCGTCCCACTCTTATCCTGTTTTCCTTTTTATTATTTATTTTTTTTCTGAATTATCAACCATTTATAAAACCACACGAACTGTCCTCTCTAGTTACGTTCCTTCCCTCCTTCCCATACTCCAATTCAAGATTCTTTCATTCCTTTTTTCGTGTTTCTTCAACTTCAATATTGCCCATGTCTTTCAGAGGGCTCAACCGGGTAACAATCTCTCTTTCATTTCTCAACTTGCTGATTCTTACTAACCTTCATCCACTTTCATAGTTTTTTTTAATTTATTTTTCTGAGATTTATTGGATTTTCATGTTTTTTATTTAGGATTTTGAATATATTTGTATGTGAATTGAAAGTCAAAATTAAGTTTTAGATGAAAAGGCTTTTGACTTAGATACGTTTGAATTCCAGCCAAATGCTTCATCAGGCATGGGTGTTGCTGAGCAGAGCAAAAATACCTTCATGGAATTGAAGCAAAAGAAGGTCCATCGCTATGTGATCTTTAAGGTGGATGAAAAGAAAAGGGAGGTTGTGGTTGAGAAGACTGGTGGCCCGGCTGAGAGCTATGATGATTTCACTGCATCTTTGCCTGAGAATGATTGCAGATATGCTGTGTTTGACTTTGATTTTGTCACTCCTGAGAACTGTCAAAAGAGCAAAATCTTCTTCATTGCATGGTTAGTTTGTCCTACCTCTCTCTTCTCTTTATTTTAATTTTGCAAATTATAAATACAAAAAACACTATAACTTTGTGTGCTATTAACCTGCAGTCTTGCACCAACCACCATGATGTTTGTATGACATGTCATCTAATATGCATTTCCTTGTGCAAACAAATTATGCGGCACATGTGATGAAGGTTTTAAATCGCGGTCGCGATTCTTGATATTGCGAGGCGGAGAATTGCGGTCAAATGCCTGCCCTGTCGCAGAGACTGCTTTATTGTTGCGGTCCAGATCGCAGTCACGGACCTTGATTTGAAACCTTGCATATGATTTATGAGCTGTGAACATATCTTTTGCAGTTTCAAAATAACCATGCCTTTCTCAATATTGTATAGAGGCTCGGCTGGCAACAGAACTCGAACCTGCGAGTACCCACCCGACCCTGACCCGAGTTTGACGGGGAAAGCCACTTTGACCGGGGGTGGGGTGGGGTGGGGTTGGAGATGTCGATGACGAACCCGCCCCCGACCCGAACCCGTCCAGCTTAATATAAATTGTTAATTTTTATTTTGTTTTATGCATATATACTCATTTATTTTGTTTCATATATTTTGTTTATTTTTAATTTAATCTCTTTTCAATAGAAAATTTTATTTTCATTTATTTTTATTTTTATTTTATCATTGTATAATAATTATGATTTTATTTTTTTAATTATCATAAATATAATTTTTCTACGGGAAATCGAGAACCCGCGGGAAAACCCGACCCTATTGGGGCGGAAATGGGGAAGGCAAAACCCGAACCTGTTAAAAATGAGGACAGGGACGGGGAAGGCAAAACCCGCTCCTAACCCAGCCCGTTGCCATGCCAATTGCACTGCTTTAGTGTCATTTTAATGCATGTTCTGTGATTATGGAGTTATGTGTCTATTATTTCATTGTCTTGGGCCAAATTTCTTGTCTTATTGGTTAGATACATTTTTCTTACATGATTTGGCTGCCTATTTTAGTAAATGTAGTATTTTGATATTTAACTCCCTGCACTTTAAATTACTCCATTTCCAATCTGGTTGCTGCTGTCGGACATCAACTTGTTGAGTGGTATTTCCTGTTGGGCGCATTTAAGTTGCTGATAGAGCATTGCTGGCTAGATGTTCTTATGTTAATATGAAATAGTAACACATAAATAAAACACGGCAAACATCTTCGATTCTTCATGCTTCAGTTCAACCATATTAGGATTAAGTTTTCTGAATTTTTTGGCAGGGTGGTGGTGATTAACTTGCCTAGTTCTAACTTTAGAATTAATGTTTAGATAATTAGGTGTTGTCAAATGTTTCAAATCCATTCTTTTTGTGGAAATTTAAAAAGTTTAAGGAGCTAAAGCTTGGTGTTTGAGATAGTATTGGGACTGCTACAATGGGGGACTCTCTTCCCCCCTCTATCTCCCAAGTTTTCAACAGACCTGGTTCTCTCGCTCGCAAATGCTCTGTTTGAGAGGGAAGAGGAAGGGAAGGGTTTGGGGGGAAGCGGAGGGGAAGGAAAGGAAGGAAGTAGGGACATTACACTTCCACCTTGCTTGAATGCCAAAACCCCCTCAACCTAGGGAACTTCAAAAAGCAAGTAAATATAGGGTTTTGGAGGGATTTTAAAAATTGCCAAACCCTTCCATTTGTTTTAAAATGCTCCCAAACAATGTACGAGTTTATCATAACCCTTTCCCTTCCCTCTCTTCCCCTCCCAAAATCCCCTCCCAAACAAATCCTAATTAACTCGCCATCTCCCCTTTTATTTCTGATTACACTGTAATAACAGACTTTGTGATAACAGACTTGCGTCCAAGAGTGTGCTTTGCTATCTTGTAGTATTTCTTTTGTTAGTTACAATTTTCCAAATGTCGCTTAAAATATGATCTTCTGGAGACTGTAGGAGATAATTTAGTATCATCAAATAGGATGATGGGTTCTCGAAAGAAATGGTAGTCTTTGCCATGGTTCATGTTTACTGCATCAACCAGAATTGCAAGCCATGCATTCATAATCATCACATTGACAAGTAAAAAATAATTCTTCCACTGAGATATCATTCTTAGTTATTCATTGCTTGATATTGATTAGGTCCCCTTCAACATCTCGAATCCGTGCCAAGATGCTCTATGCCACAACTAAAGAGAGGTTTAGGCGCGAGCTAGATGGTGTCCATTATGAAATCCAGGCAACTGACCCCACAGAAATGGATCTCGAAGTGCTCAGGGACCGAGCACATTGATATGTTTATGTAGTTATTGATTTTCTCATCAAGATCTAATGGGTTTTACTTTATCATCTGCAAAGCCCTTCTTGCCACAAAAATATACCTCCAATAATTTGAATCTGAAGGCTGATGATGGGTTTAAGCTTTTGGCTGCTACTGTTGTAAATTCCAGTCTGCTTGATTGTATTGTATGATCATGACTTTATGGAACCAGATTTCCTGGATATTAAAATGCATTGCCGTATACCTAAGTGTGTATCAAACACACCCGATATTATAATCCCTAGTCTTGTACCTCAGTGTGTATCAAACACACCTATTAAGTTGCTTTACAGGTCAAGCCTATGAGAACCAAACCAGGACCAACCTTCTCTTTTCATTACAGTAATGCTAGTTAGTATGAAGAATTATTCTTACGGTAAAAAAATTGAATGCATAATAATATATTGCGGGGTCCATGTAAAAATTATTTTGAAAGCAACTATATACCCTACTTAGGCTTGTGCATCTCTACTCAAGTGAACCTCCATTGGCATCAAAGGATTTGGATTAGATGTACTCATAAGAGCATGTGCAGTTGACACATCTGGACCGCATGATCTTAAAGTGTGATTTGATGTAATTGAAATATTGATCAGATGGTGCATATGTGCTGACTGCATGATTTTATGACGACATCTAACCCAAATCCGCCATCAAACTAGGAAGTTATCTGACATGATTGAGCGTTTGTGAGATCAAGCACCAAATACAAGACCGAAGAGTACTTTACCTGTGCTGGCTGAAAAGTAGAAAACCGGCATAATTTTAGATTTAAATTCCCGGGAATTTGAAGTTTTGAACTGTAACTCGTGAAACATCAAAAGATGATTATGATCGTCTTAAATATATGGGAACCGCAGGAAGTAAGAATATGGTTTTGTAAACAATCTGATAACAGGTTACCCCAAAAGTATCAGACTCCAATTTTAGGAGCCATTCACTCAATGCTTATCAATGCTATTAGGCTTGGAACAGTATAGACTGGTAGATAAAAAATTTAAAATAATTAAATAAATAACCCAAAATAAGACTATGAAGTCGGTGTACTGGCTTGAAGTTTTCAACGGAGAGAAAAGAATACAAACAAATGTCTAGTAGTAATACTGTAATGGACATAGAAGTAGTAGAATGATGCAGATAGAAGTTTAGCTGTTACTCAGCTACAAAAGAAGACTGTTAATCATGTAAAGACCGGTTGAAAACATCCTCTCAAAGAATATCTTTATGTATTGACCACAAAATGACGACAAAGTGAAGAAGACACAAGTTAGTGAGACGGAAAAGGCCTCCAATAGATTTTTTGCTTCCTAGTTTCAATAAACCAACGCGTTTGAGGAGTATAAGTCAAATTATGCTGAAAGCGTTTGCCTAAAAAGACTTGAACCGCAACTAGTAGCGTAAGAGTCAACAATTTGCGTCTGTCCAAATTCAAAATTATATCCTCTTTGTTTGTGTTCACACAAGCAAGTAGAAACACTCTAAACAGACACACAGATTTAGACGATAAATATGGACATGGATTCTTGTGTATTTATATTCATATAACTCCAAGCAAGTCTCTTGACAACACTAACTCAACAGTATTTCTTCTGAATAAGTCAAGAAAAAAAAAACATTGAAACAAAAATAAGTCATAGAGGAAAATTAATAAAAAAAAATATACAGAAAACAGTCAGCGAAACCGGTTATTGAGAGTGCTAACTACTATGCACTCAAATGGTTCCACATTAGTATCTGCCACTATTCGCAGAACTAATGATTCCTCAGTTCCTCTAACATAATATCCGGGCAAAATTTGACAGAAAAAGTGGAGAAGGGAAGGGAAAGCTTTAGTGTTTCCCTGCCAAATTGAAGGTACTTCTTTATTATAACAAACACATGAACAAAACATGTGGAACAGTTCTGTTGTTGTAAGAATGGGATTGTTCTAACTCTTGTATTGTTCCAACTTCCTCATCATTCTCACCTGACATCTCCTCCAAAGATTTTCCATTTGCCTCAGGCACCAAGAAAGTAAAAAAGAAGCCCAAAATGTTAACCACACCCAATACAAGCAGTGAATTCTTCACACCAATACCTGCAGGGTACCCTGCATCTGCTTTGCTCTTGTCTTTGTTCTGCGCCAAATACAAGAACCCAAATGCACCAACTATAGCCCCAAGCTTCCCGAATGCTGATGATATTCCATGGCAAGTAGATCGGAATCTGGCCGGGAAAATCTCTGCTGGCACAACAAATGTGGTAGCATTAGGCCCAAAATTTGCAAAGAAGAAGGTCAAGGAATACAATGCCACAAATCCGATCCGGTTATCCTTATGAGTCCAGTGGTCATAAGGAATGGCAAGAGCAAACATGAAGACAGTCATAAAGAAGAATCCCATCAACTGAATAGCAAATCTTCCAATCTTGTCAATGAAAGCCACTGTAAACCAGTAGCCTGGAACAGTACTGCAGAGAGCAATAAGTGTTTGAGCTCTTGCAATTCTGTATACCTCCTCAAGTGCATTCATGGTTTGTGCAGGAGGTATCCAACCAATTGCACTGAAGATATCCTTCTGGAAGAGATTTTGGCTATAAAATGCAATATCAAGCAAGAACCAAGTGCTTGCGGTACCAAGGAGATGTAGTCCATGGCGACTGAGGAACTCCTTTGAGAACAAGCCAAATGATTTAGCCTGTGCCCGCTCCTCTTTTTGCGGTTCAGCTTGAATCTCAACCTGCAGAACCTTAGACATATCTGCTGTAGCCTGCGCCGTGTTCTTAGCAACTAGAGCAGTGTATCGGGCAGTTTCTGGCATCTTCATCCGCCAGTAGTAGGTCAATGCAGCTGGGAGTGCTCCTACCATCACAATTATTCTCCAAATGTAGTCTGCTTGTGGAACAGTTGAACCAACTGGATCAGCCTCATATGGTGGAGAATCAAACCTGGCCTTGAATGCAGATGAGATTATGATTGCAAATATACCACCAGCCAAAATTCCAAAACCCTGCATGGCAAAAACTGCAGCAATGAAGGCACCCCGGGTCTTCTTATTGGAATACTCTGACATTATGGTAGCTGAAAGTGGGTAGTCTCCACCAATACCAAAGCCAAGCCAGAAGCGGAAGAAGCAAAGAGTTGCCATGACAGAATTTGGACTGTGTCCAAAAGAAAGGCCAGAACCAATGGAACATATTACCATCATCATCAGGGTCATGCCATAGACTTTTTTCCTACCTAACTTATCACCAAGCCAGCCAAAGAAAAGCTGTCCTGAAAGTGTTCCACAGAAAGCAACTCCATTTACAGCAGCTGCTACATTGGGAGGCAATGTACCAGGCTTTGCTGCACCATCAACATGGTAGTATATACGGCCTAACAACTTGGTAACAAGAGATATGCAGAATAGATCATATGCATCAGTGAAGAAGCCCATCCCAGCTATGATGATTGCAGTGAAGTGGTACCATTGTGTTTTTGCCACGTCAAGCGCATTTAGCACCTGAATTTGTTCTTTCGCCATGACTTTTCAACAAGTTTTCTTCTGCTCTCTTTTCTTGTGTTCCCTGCAAATTAAAGTGGAACTAAGAGTCAGATTTGACTAACTGTGAGATATTTGTTTAGAATTATATCAAATTGAGGATGTTATCAAATGAAAAATAAAATAAAATGAACTCAACCAATTAACAAAATTATATCACCAGGTGACTGTGAATAGGTTAAGAAAAACCTATCAATAATGATTACACCACCAGTTGAACCATCCCAACTCAATTGAAGCTATAAGAAATTGAAATTGAAATTCAGTACAGAACATCTAGTGACCGATTCCAAGGGATACACCGTGCTACTCAATACACCCAAATTATGAAAGCAACCAGATATACTAAATAAATATTTCCAGAGAGATTACGCCTAGGAAACATGAAAATAAAATAATATGGACGTGAAATACTATCAAATGAAATTATGAACTACCTCCCACACATACCCAAAATAAAGAAAGATGATGTCCACAATTCACTACCCGCACATATTGATATTACGACACAAAGATACACAAAAGTTACCAAAAACAAAAACTCGTCGTGTAATAGTCACATTACATGATGCATGCATAGGATGAGTCGACGAGACATGAGAGAGATGATAATGCCAAAAATAAATAAGCAAAATAATATTGAGAGAGGGATAAGAAGGGGTTGTAATTGTAAAACTGACCTGGAACTGCAAGAAGATAGCTTGTAGAAATGTAGAGAGTAGCGAGGGAATGGAGAAGAAAGAGAGAGTAAAAAGAAAATATAAAAGAACGGCCAATGAAGTGTGTGTGGGGAAAAGAGGTGAAGGGAGTGAAAAGAATTTATAGGCAACAGATGGAAAGGAACATAACAGAGGACATGATGCAAATAGGAGAAACAATAAAAGAGAGTTCCGCAACCAAATATTCGATCCGCATATACCCCCCGCTACTACGGCTTCGCTTCGCCCAGTCAATCTTCTTCATCTTGTGCATTTACGACGCCGTTCCTTCCCCGAACCTCCCTTTGTCACTTTAGTGCTGCTGCCTGCTTTTTATGCCATCATCACCGTCCATTGTGCCATTGGATTGGACTATTAACATGTGACCATGCGTATGCTATCATGTTATACTAGTAGTACTTCTTTTTATTTTATTTTCAAGTTAATATATATATTCATTTTAGTTATAAAAAACTGAAATTTCATTCACAAAATTTTGGTTTCGCAAACTCTGGTCTATTTTGTTTAGATAAATGCTTAGCTATGCTTGAATTGATCAACGTCCACAATTTTTTTTTTTTTGAAAAAATTGGGTAAAAAAATTAAGTGCTTATTAATATTTGCTTTCATGTGAGAGTTTATTTATAAGTTGTTTTTCAATCAAAGAGAGGACAATGATAAACTAATAAGTTTATGCAGAGTTTATCATTGTCCTCTCTTTGATTGAAAAACAACTTATAAATAAACCCTCACATGAAAGCAAATATTATTTAAAGAGCTTAAGAAAATAAGTTGAAAACAGTTTATGATCATATCATAAACTTTTTTAATACGTTCTTCTAAATACTTATACAAATATTTATATTACAATAAGCTTAAACAAACTCTTTGGTGTAGCGTACGTGATGAGACAAAACAATGATTCAACAACTCATTAATTTAAAGAATACTCGAGAGATTGACGACAACAACTCGTTGATTCAAACGAATACATAAAAGGTTAACATAACAAAATTGAGAAAATTCTCATTTTTTTATAATTCAAATCCAACTCTCGTCACTAAAGGTAGTAAATACAAATATATAGGAAATAACATAAACAAATCCTAAGAAATAAAATGAACATATCCTAAGAAATAAATGATACAATCCTAAGAATTAAAAGGATTATCAGGAAACAAATCTTAAGAAATAAAATGATTAAAAGGAAAGAATCATAGCAATTGAAAGAGCTTTTAAGGCCAACTTTGCACTGCATCATCCTCCCCGTGATGGAGAAGATTCGTTCTCGAATAAGACTTTTTGCTTTATCCATACTCTTTTGTACTTATCCAGAAATCTGACTTGTGCATGATGATAGTTTTAAGAAATAAATTCATGACATGTTGAATGTCCTGCGTTGGTGATTCGAGCAACCAAACAAGAATCATGGCTTGGGCTTCTTCAGTTGTCACCTTGAAATTTTTCTTTACAACTGAAAAACCCAGTGGCATGACTTTCTTTGTGGGTTCTTCCACGAGTGAGGACTGCTTTTCAATGTTCTCTATACTTTCTTCCTCGTATCGATGCTCTTTCAATATCTCTAACTTTCTGAGCTCAACATCCTAGTCTGCAACATACTGTAGTTTTTGGTCAAATATTAGTCCTTCATCAAAAATGGATTCTTTGTCAAACATCGACCATTTATCTTCTTCATGCTCTTCAGCAACGAGTACTGGTTTTCCATCAAAGATGGGTTCTTCAACAAACATTGGTTCATCTTCATCATCGTATTTTGGCACTTCATCATACGTTGCTTTTCATCGTACCACAGGTCTTCGTCAAACACATGTTGATGTGTCGATGGCTGAAGAGCAGCCAACTGTTGCGTCAAATGGTACACCCGCAATCGCAATCATGCGATCTCGTCCTGCTGAAGCATTTCTACTAGGCAGGGCCGACCAAACGTATGTGGAGGACCAAAGTCAACTCCAAACAACTTGTAAACATTTATGAAGAGAAGCTTCTCTTTTGTATCTAACTGCAAACAACTTGTGAACATTTATCAAAATAAGCCCTTCTTTTGTATCCACTTGTTGTAATCCCTCTCAACTATGGGCCCATTAGGTGATGCCTAAAGCAAGGGCTTTAGTGGTCTCACCCTTGAGTCGGCCTTGCTTCCATGTTAGTATTGACATGGTGCAGGAATGTATTGACTACTGATATCAATCTGATGCAGCACACATGATGGGACAGAAACAAGGGTTTGATAACTCGTTGATTCAAAGAATACTCGAAAGATTGATGACTACAACTTGTTGATTCAAACACTACCCGAGAAGTTGACAAAACTAAATTAACAACTTGTTGATTCAAACGAATACCCAAAAGGTTAACGATAATAAAATTGAGAAAATTCTCATTTTTCTAAATCAGACTCTGATACTAATATGATGCAGCGCACACGATGGGACAAAAAAATGATTCAACAACTCGTTGATTCAAAAAATACCCAACCGAGAGGTTGACAAAAACAACTCGTTGATTCAAACGAATACCCGAGAGTTTGACAAAACTAAATTAACAACATGTTGATTAAGATGAATACCCGATAGGTTGACAATAACAAAATTGAGAAAATTATCATTTTTTTTTAATTTGTCTCCTTACTAGAGGTAGTAAGTACAAATATATAGGAAATAACATAAACAAATCCTACGAAATAAAAAGAAAATATCGTAAGAAATAAATAATAGAATCCTAAGAATTAAAAGGATTAACAAGAAACAATTAAATCCTAAGAAATAAAATGATTAAATAGAAGAATCCTAATAATTGAAAGAGTTTCTAAGGTCAACTTTGCACTACACCACTCTTCCATTTGTCGGAAAAAAAAAACTATTCCAAACACTTTGGATCTCTAATAATAATCATCAATTAACTGAAAATCATTTTATTTATTTTGTTCTATATATCTAAAAATGGATTTCTACTTAGAGTTTAATAACATAAAATAGTTTTACACAGACGTCCAATCATATATTATCACAATACCATGTTGTGATAATATTCCATAAAATATTTGTATAAATTTAGTATCTATACGGACGGTTTAACATCTGTTTACACTATTGGTTTATAGTAATTAAATTCTTCTACTTAACTAGGATTCTATTAATCAGCATCCTAAGAATGAAGAAATGAAAAAAAAATAAACAAAAGGACCATGTTCATTAATGTCCTTGAAAATATTAGTTAGGGAATAAAAATATAGAAATTTTATTAAAAGTACAATATCTAATGTATTAATAACATTAAATGTTATATTTTAAATGAAAAATTTCTATTTAATTGTCTTTGCTATAAAATAATATTTATTTACAATAAAATATAAGATTAAATATATTAAAATATGATATATTACATTTTCTAAACATACTTTTTATTTTTAAAATTCTTAACTCTAGACATTACTTGCGGTGCGCTATAGTTATTCATGAAATGAATTATTTTTCTAAAAATGTTATAGGATGAAGTGATATGATTGCGACAATGGTGGGCATATGACCGAAAGAACAGATTAGTTTCACGTCAAGAGATAGTATGAATGGGAATGATAAAATATCTAATTTGACAGAAATTATTGTCTAATAATTTTTTTTTTTGGTAACATGTCTAATCTAATAAAATATTTAAACCAAGGGCCAAACTATTTTTTTATAAAAGAAAATAGAACCCTTTGAGAGAGATTAAAAAAAAAATTGTCTTGCTACTACGTCATACTCGTCGAACGTCGGCACCCGAAAAAAAAAAAAGTCATGGACTTTTGCTACGCTCTAAAATTGGCAGCATAACAACTGTCAAATCTCTAATATGAAAAGAATAATGTTAATATATAGAGAACGTCATATTAAAAGAAGTTTGATATATTTGTTAACTACTGTCAAACGTGTAATATGAAAAGAATGATGTTAATATATATAGAACTTTATATTTAAAAACGTTTGCTATATTTGTTAATATGTATTTTAAAGAGTTTATTTTAATATATATTTTGAAAGATTATTTTAAAGAGTTTAATTGGTATGCACTGACAGTGTTTTCAATCAATCATATATTACTATTGTGTCACTTTGTTATACTATAATTTTCTAAAATATTTCAACAAACATTTATATGGTGAGATGAGATATGATTGAATAACAGTGTAATTTTTTTTTACAGTGTCAGTGTATATCAATTAAATTATATTTTAAAACTTTTTAAAATTTGCATTTATAAAAAATTGGTAAATTTGCATAAATTTAGTACAGCATAAAGTTTTTATTTTCGGATATATTAGTGACACAATTGGTCAAAATGGGTTAGCTGCTGCCATGAGTGTAGTGCGATAAAGAGTCAATGATAGAGATTGAGGACAAAGTCCTGTGTGTTTGAATTTTGGACTTTTGGTGTAACTTTTTTTGTGTTTTTTGGTGTTGTGGAGTTGTTGTTGTGTTTGTTGGGGGGGGGGGGGGGGGGGGGGGGGGGGTGTTGAACACTTTGAATGATGGTGGCGTTAGTTTTGGAAAGCGACGTTTTCTTTTGAAAATGAGGCGGATTATATTAATGAGTTTAATTTTGATGTACTCTCATAATAAACAACCATCGATCAATCACAAATAATTTTATGGGTCACTTTTGAGATATTTATAATTGAAGTCAAGTTTTTAATAAACCATGAAGTTGGGGAAGGGAAGCCATTAATGCGCTCCATCCAAAGGGATAAGTTTAACTGGTACCTAAATAATTTGTACCTACATTTTACTTACTTCTCAACTAAATATAGATAAGTCTAAGAGCCTCTTTTCCCTTGAAATATTGTAGGCAACAAAAAAAAAACTTCAAATTTTTTAATGATGTGACAATTTATGATTGATTAGTGTAAAAAAAACTTTTCACTAATATTGCATGCCAATTAAATCTAAATATACTTTTTCTTTTTCTTTTTTGATTGTTGATTTTTAAAAATATTTTTATTTTATTCATCATTTTAAATATATATTTAAAATAACATTAATTATTAATTATTAATTATTAATTATTATTTTATCAATTATACCTTTATCCTTATCAAATGAATCAATAAAAAATAGAATCTTGTAAACATACCTTATTCAAGAGACAAAGAACATATTAAGAAATTAAGCAATAATTTTAAAATAAATGTTAAGGATACTAGTTAAGAAATTAAAAATGATAATTTTTTTATTAAATATTACATCATTTAAAATTAATAATGCATTAAGATTATAATTTTTAATAAAAATATAGCATTTTTATTTCTTAATTAGTGTCTTTAAATGCTGATTAGTAATATACTAATTTTAATTATAATTTTTCATTTGTGTATCACTACTTTAAACTATTACTAGTGTATTTACCCGTGCTCGGACGGGTTAGCTGTATGAGTTGTAAATGTATCCAACGTGCAATAATAAATTTGAAGTTTTTTTTTTAACAATTATTAGCATATTTAAATTTTTCAAAAACTATTATAGATAATTTATTATGAAATAGAGAATGTATGTATTTATACATAGACTCTAATTTTAAAATATAACAAATAAAATAGAAAATATCGGTTCTATTTTTTATATATTTAGAGATGATTTTTCAACTATATGTTTCAAAAAAAAAATATAAAGCACACAATTGAATGATTTATCTAAATTACTATAAAATAAATTCAAAATAACTTACATGAGAAAGAGATAATTGATTTTCTATGTTGGATAACAAATTAATTCCAGAATAAATTCTGGTTTTTCTTGTGTATAATATTGGAACTTTAAGAAGAAAAAATAAAAATACAATTGATTTAACATTTATTATTCTTAAACATAAACAAGGATGTGAATGTTGGAATCTTGGAAATATTTATATTCCAAAGAAATGCCGAAAATTTTTAAATTTTAATAATATGTATTAGATAAAATATACAAATTATGAAAAAAAATTAAAAATTAAATTAAACATTATATAGTTATGATTTTTAAATTAAATACTATGATATGCCTAGTAAAATTAATCATTCATGAAAAGTTATAAAATTAAAAGTAACTAAATTTGTACGGCAAAATAATAAGAAATAGTATTTGTCAAAAAAAGTAATGATGAATAATTACTAATAATTGATATAATTAATAAATAAAAATAGATAAGTCATTTAAGAGAATATATTAATAATTTATACTGCAAAATTATTGTTTGACATAAGGTAATAATGATTGTTATAATTAAAACAATAATTAAAAATAATTGAAATTGATTTAGGCAAAAAATTTAATGATTCTTATGTTGTCACATGACTTAGATAATATTTTGATTGAATGACAAAAGTTCAGATATGAGAATTAATTGATTGATATGTTTTAATTTATTACATTTTGAACTTGAATTTGATTTAATTCAAATTTGATTGAATGGTAAAAGTCTAGATATGAGCATCAGTTGATTGATATGCCTTAATTAATGAAATATTATGAATTAAAAGTAAAAAATAAAATATTTTATATTTTGGCGGGAAAAGAATAGATGTAGAGCTGTCACGTAGCATAAATCTGCTGACAAAACTTTATTTAATAATTGGCAGGTGATTTTCACTCATCCTTGGAGGGAAGGCAATCGGAGCACAAATTGGCTTGCCAATCATAGTTTGTCTTTGAGTTCGTTGGAGGTGCAAGTCATGGAGCAGCCACCAAGGGAGCTTCATCAGCTCTTGTTTGATGATATGTCTGGGGCTTTGATGCCCAGGAAAGTTAGAAGTAGCTAGTTTTTCTTTGGTTTCATTTCTTTTGTACAAAAAAAAAGAAAGATATAGTAGATAGTAGAAGATTAGACATACATAATTGTTGTATCCCTTTTTTTTTTTCAACAAAATGTGGCGTCCGTAACACGTTCCCATTTCAGATTATGCAGTCTACTCCATTGACTTAATGAGTACACATGTTGACTTTGAGTGTGCCGCTTTTTCTTGTTTCAGTCAAAAAAAAATCCCAACTGAAACTATATCTTTGGGGCATATTTCATAATTTTAAAAAATATATGGATTTGTTTGCAATTAATTTTGGATGGAGCATCGTGCACCATCTATAAGAACAAATAGTAATTTTTGGGGCATATTTCATAACTTTAAGAAACATATGGATTTGTTTGCAATTAATTTTGGATGGAGCACCGTGCACCACCTTTAAGTTGCCTTTTTTTTCCTACATGGATAATGTTTGATATATATGCTTAATCACGCCACTTTATAATAACTATGTGATGTGATTAAGTTAAAATATAAGTACTAAATATATGATAAAATTGAGTCAAAAAAAATATATGATAACATTGCATATAAAAACATGATAAAATTAATACATATTTAATAAAAATTATATGTGTATTTTTATAAAAAAAAATTATATATGTCTATCTCTTTTGTCTTTTTAGATATTCCCACATATGTATTGTAAAATTAACCCTCCTGATTTTAGAATTGACACTAATAATTTATTTTGCATCCAGATAAGTTATAAGGAAAAAATAAAAAACACTTTTGCATATAAAATATGTATATAATTTGAATCATTAAAAGAAAAGCATACTATAATATATTTTCTTAACTTACATACAATATATCAATAATATTAGTATAAGTCGTAAATTAAGTCGATTTAAATTTAATAAGATGTCACTCGATTGATAAATTAGATTTTGTATAAATTAAATTTATCAATAATAACTTAAAATGAACTAAAAATATCTTATTATTATAGCTAAGTAGATTTTCTAAGATGAGTGATTCTTTCTATGTTTAGATTTTGAATAGTACAAACGCCCACATGATTTACACAGAACATGGGCTCTTTTATCGGACAGAGGAAATTCCATCCAAAAATTACAAAAATGGTGAGAGTGAAAAATATATTTGTTAAAATGTTGTGTTAATATTTTAAAAAATAAAATATACAAGTCATGTATTTTATATATGATTTTCAAATTTCACTTTTTCTAAATACAACAGAAGCCGTACTCTTTATCAGGGCCGGCCCAAGGTAAAGCTATTAAAGCCCTTGATTTAAGCCTACCAATAAAATATTATTTGTTATTAGTTTTTATAAAGCAAAAAGGCCACATATCTTGACAAAAAGACACAACCTCAAGCTTTCTCACTTAAAATAAAAAAATCTCTATTAAAGTTTGTTTTAGGCCCCACTCACTATAGGACATTATTGGGCCGACCCTGTGGCACCCTCTATTCCGTCATGACATTTTAGCAACGTAAAAACACGGAATAAAATTTTGGTCCAAATAAAAACCTTCATTTCAAACGAAGTAAAGTCATCACGCTCACAACTTGCGGAAACAAAAAATGAGTACAAAATACAAATAATGAAAATAACTCAAATTCCCAGTGCCACAATATTCAAAGCTGACCCTTATATATTACATCGAAACTAAAAACATTTATTCAATAACGTAGCTAGCAAATTCTAACTAAACGAGGGCTCTCAACGATCGCTCCTCGATCTCATCTTCATCAACACTTGCAGCTTTATTGTCTACACATACACAATGCTGTATGCATAGCCACAACAAAAGGGTTAGAAATCATGCACTCAAGTAGCACTTTAAGGTAAAGGAACTAAATGAACAATGCACATAAACCGAACAATTCCTTACATCAACATCATACTTACAACAACAACACATAGTAACAACAATCATCTAAGCATCTCGCATGTCCAACCCATGTATATCTATGCAATCCTAAGGCCATGATGGAATGCATGTGGGTTCATTTTCAACGAGGTCGTGATACCATGCTCGAACGGGATACCGCACCCGCAAAGCCCCAACAATAACAAGGTCGGGATACCGTGCCCGTTTCGGAATACCATGTCTGTAATGCCTTAACGACAACGAGGTCGGGATACCACGCCTGTTTCAAAATACCACGTCCGTAATGCCCCATAAATAGCAACAACCATATGGACACCATGATGCATGAACACAAGCAATGTGATGTCTAACAACAGCTTCTATCACAATATCTTTGATAGAATAACAACAACAACAACAATGAGACACTCATGATGCATGAGCAACTAATCGAGTGTCAATTAAATAAGCAACAACGTTTATCACTATATCTAGGATAGACATCATCAACCTCTATTACTCAGTGAGTATTAGGTAATCACAACAACATAAAGGTTAACAAGTCGGTACGTCGATAAGTCCCTTCAACCAACAACACATAAGCAATCAACATACTTAGTCAACGAAGTTTTAAATGCACAACACTTAAATTAATCTTTAAATTAAATAATTAGCCCATCCAAATTTTATCATGTTAACCATCCTTTAGACATCATTAACAAGTCCTAGACATCTAATATAGTCCATAAGACACAGCCCAAAATGTGAATTCCTACACTTAGCATTTTTACAGAAAAATCTGCATAATAGTTTTTATATCTTTACTACTTCTCTTTTAATAAAATCTTAGGACTATAACACTAACACCAAGTAATCACCAAACTTACCATCTGTTCATTTAATTCATTTAATCTCGATTTTAACCTTTTAATTCACTATCCTTATTACAATTTTTCTGCATAATTGTTAGAGCCACCACAACTACACCAAGCAAGCACTTTGAACAATCTAGCAATCTAATCATGGAAAATTTCTCAATTTCAAGGCATAAAATAATAGCATCATAGAGCATGTTCTCCACATAAATACCAATCTTACAACAAGGAATTTATAACATGTTTCAAGCACCAAAAGAAGCATAAAATCATATACCTCAACCACTAAGAATCAATGAGTCAACCATCAATTGCAACCAAACAATCCAATCACATTATTATAACATAAAATCAATGAAGAACGCATCAAAAAAATAATTTACTGGTTTTAGAGTGATTTTCCCGTCACCATGGTGGCGGTACTCTCTCACGACAACCGCGCGAGGCTCAGGGATCTTGGGGCATCCCTATTGCTCATTCACATTCCATAAACCCACTACAAGAGCATCAAACTACCCCTTACCTCTTAGAATTTCGTGTGCCTAGGTAGGGTATGAGAACTCCAAACTTTTCCTCTCCCTTTGCAGCTTTCTTCATAAAAAACATAAGAATAGGTAATGAAAAGTGAGAAACTAGCGTTTTGGAACCCTAACGATGATCATAAACTGAAACTTAGATTAGAGGCATTACCTTAAACCCAAACCCTCTAAGAATGATGAAGGATGGTAGTAGAACAAAGCCCCAACAATGGCTCTTCAGCCCTAAGAGTAAGGTTGAAACTCACCAAGTGCAGAAAATTAGAAAGAATGGAGAAGAGAGGTTTGATCTTTGGTGAGAGGTTTTCCAAACGTGATTAGGGTTTAAAACTAGGGCATAGTGGTCGGTTTATAACCCTAACATGTAATCTTAGTGAATTGGGTCGAGTTTGGGTCCAATGGGTCGGATTACACGTGCCAAAACGCACCGAAACATCAAAAATCACATAACAGCACGCTGCTAGCAGGCTCCTAGCGCAGGCTCTTGGTGGGACCTAGGTGCCTGCGCCTGAGTTTGGGCGCTCTGCGCTAGGGCTGGAAATGAGTCGAGCTGAGTCGAACTTAGCTCAGCTCGACTCGACACGATACAATTTAGTTCAGCTCGTAGCTCAACTCGAGTTCAAAATGAACCACATTTTTTAGCTCGAACTCGACTCGATCTGAGCTCGCCAATAGCTCGGTTCAGCTCGTGAGCTCGAATCACAAAAATCAATAAAACAAAGATAACCATTCCAGAGGGGAATCAAGGGAATCAGAAGCTAATGACAATACATGATGATCACATAATCAAGGGAATCACATCAGCATGTATTACAAATCCAAATCACATCCAATACATGATCACATAAAATAAAAAATGAAACGAAAATACTGAAATTATATAGAAGAATAAAGAAGGGAAAGAAAACTGGATTTATCAGCTATAAATCCGGAAAAAAAAAGCAAGAAGGAACTACGAAGAACCCTAAAAAAATCCTAATAGTGTTTCTCTTTGTGCCTTGCTTCTGCTTCATTGGATTTCCGGACTCTGCCCTCTCTCTGTGTGTATTTCGTAGTCCTGGAGGTGAATCAAGACTCTATCTTCTTATCTTTATCCCTATTTTCTTATCTTTGCCCTCTAAACCCTTCATTTCTTACCTTTATCCTGAAAAAATGAATCAAAAATATGAGTTAATAGAAAAGATAAGGATATGAAAGAGAAAACAAAATACTCCCTTTTCCTTTTTCCGATTTTTCCGAGGTCGATTTCTTTGGGTATCAACTTCGGATCCATTCCTTTCTTTGTTTTATCTTTGTTTTCGAAAAGACGAGACCGTAGGAGGTTTGGTTTGGTGGAGAAAAGATGAGAGAAGATGAGAGGATGAAGATGATTGCCACGGCTAGGGTTTGATGTACAAGAGCAATTAAGGTTAGAGTTTAGAATGAAGAAGGAAGAGAAGAGAGAGGGAAAGAGGGCGAGATAGCAGGGAAAAAAGATAGAGGGAGTGAAGGAGGGGAAACCGGCGCTGATGGAAAGAGGGAAGGAATGAGAATTAGGATTACTATGTGATCTTGGGTTAGGGTTGGAAGTTGGGTGGGATTTGGGTCATGAGAAGAACAAGCACGGCTGCATGTTGGTGGAAAAAGAAAGGGACGGGGCTATGGTTGGGGTGTCCACTAGCAGATTGTTAGTGGCACCCCCACTTTCACTATTTGCATCCCATCTTTTAAACCAAAATATTATTATTTTTTATCTATTACTATTTATTTATTTATTACTATATATATCGAGCCAGCTCATGAACCAAACGAGTCGAGCTATACATAGCTCAAGATCAGCTCATTTATTTAACGAGCTCAATTTTCAGCTCAAGTTCAGCTCATTTGGTTCATGAACCAAGTGCAACGAGCTAATTATCGAGTCGAGTCACGGACTTGGTTCGAGCAGCTCGACTCAGTTCCAGCCCTACTCTGCGCCATTGTTTTGGATGTATCTGAAATTACGTGTTTCTAATTGAGGCGTTCTTTGTGGCGTTGGAAAGCTAAAAGAATTTCCTACAATTTCTTCTCGAATGGGACAAACCAAATTCGGGCTCTAACGTGTTAAAAAAATCGTTTGAAGTTTACTCCAATATTTCTAAGTGCTACACTTGCACTACGTTGACTCCGAAAAGATTATCTTGAGTTCTAGACCTCGGATTTGAGTTAAACTGAATCCAAATGAAATATGAAGGATAGATCTACAACTTCCTTGAAGGAGCTTAAATGCAATTAAGTTGTTACATGTTCAAAAAGGGGGAAGACGATGACCGAATTGTACTATGCATAGGGATAGAGGTGCATCTAGATACTCAATCGACTGGAACGATGGTAAAACATGTGGAACCCTTTCCAAACAACTCTATACATATGCTAATCCTCTAATACATGTCCTAATCTAAGGGGATGAAAATTCAAGCTGTTACAATTCTACTCCCTTAAAAGAATTTTGTCCTCGAAATTCCGGTGAGTCCTAATAAACGAGCGAACCTAATCCCCCACCCAAAGGTTCTTAAGGGCCCTTAGGGTGACTAATCTATCTCATGATCGACCCTTCCGAATCAACAGGTTCTAGACACTAAACTTGTGACCAACGGTCTCTACCGATATAATGCTAAGGTAACTATCTCCTATACGCCACTAAGCCTAATCGATCAGGGTTATCTAACGGTTAATGCTACCTGTCTATACTGGTTACTATTGCTTCGCTTACCAACGATAAGTGATTAAATGGCCTTCCCTTCTACTCATTCAACCAGGTAATCCAAGCAATAATAATCAGTCATATTATCTATTGACCATTCTATAAGAATCCTTGATAGGGACTTGAGCGTAAAAATGTTGACACACACGATTACCCTCGAGCTCTATTAAAGATCCTTCCTACATCACACCTCATGCTTTCGCTGCGCACTCTGATAATCTATTTTGTGACTAGTGCTATCACTCATACCCAACACCCACTATCTCCTATACTGATGTTTTCCCGAGGTTGACTCTTACAAACTATCGTCTATCATACAACAGGGAATCTAATACTTCTACATAGTAACCGAGTTCCTAATTATCTCTCATAATCATCTACGGGTTAACCTATCATCCTACCCAGCACACACGAAGAACAAACACTAAGAACGTATGGAGTGTATAACGACCTTAAAACTGTAAATCCTCTCAACGAGATGTGTACCTTGCACGAAGTCCTCAAATTCTGGTTCCTCATATCTTGTAGTGTATTCCTTAATAGTCATAACCCTTGTGTCAGGTTCAGAAATTCTACCTCTTTTTTCGTAGCATAGGTCTATGGGAACACGCTTCTCCAAGAGTCTGTTCATGAAAAAAAAAACTCCAAGTGACAACCGTTCTTTCGGCCTCCATATGCTTACAACACTGATTCCACCAATGTTCAGTCTTACCTTCGAGCGCATAAGTGGCATAGGCGACCTTTTGTGCATCTACGCACCCCATGACTTGGAAAATTCCTTCAAGTTCACCGATCCAGTGTTGCACGTTGTTGGGGTCGTAAACTCCTCCAAAAGTTGGCGGGTTGATTTTTAGAAATCTGGCAAAGCTTTGATACCTGACGACCTACTCAAGTTAATTTTGATTCTCCTCCAAGGTGTTGGTTCATTGTACTGGAGTGGCGCTCAAGGTGTGGCAACTCCCACTTGTCATAGCTTTTATCGCATCGAGGTGAAAAGTCATTTAGCAACGAGCATTTCTAAAGAAGTCCTAGTACCTCATATCATTATCTACTTTAACATAGACAATCATATAAGAGTACACAGAGAATACATAATAGACTCATACCACGACCTGAGAATCAAACCGAGCTCTGATACCACTAAATGTGACATCCGCTACCCCGTCATGGTATTTTAGCAACGTAAAAAAGAAAAGAACACGGAATAAAATTTTGGTCCAAATAAAAACCTTCATTTCAAACGAAGTAGAGTCTTCACGCTCACAACTTGCGGAAATAGAAAACAAGTACGAAATACAAATAATGAAAATAACCCAAATTCCCGATGTCACAATATTCAGAGCTGACCCTTACATATTACATCGAAAATAAAAACATTTATTCAATAACGTAGCTAGCAAATCCTAACTAAACGAGGGCTCTCAATGATCACTCCTCGATCTCATCTTTATCAACACATGCAGCTTCATTGTCGACATACACAATGGTGTATGCATACCCACAACAAAGGGTTTAGAAATCATGCACTCAATTAGCACTTTAAGATAAAGGAACTAAATGAACAATGCACATAAACCGAATAACTCCTAACATCAACATTATAATTACAACAACAACACATAGTAACAACAATCATCTAATCATCATGCATGTCCAACCCATGTATATCTACGCAATCCTAAGACCATGATGGAATGCATGTGGGTCCATTTTCAACGAGGCTGGGATCCCATACCCGAACGGGGTACCGCGCCCGCAAAGCCCCAATAACAACAAGGCCGGGATACCATGCCGGTTTCGGAATACCATGTTCGTGATGCCTTAATGACAACGAGATCGGGATACCACGCCCGTTTCGAAATACCGCGTCCGTAATGCCCCATAAATAGTAACAACCATATGGACACCATGATGCATGAACACAAGCAATGCAGTGTCTAACAACAGCTTCTATCACAATATTTTTGATAGAATAACAACAACAACAATGAGGCACTCATGATGCATGAGCAACTAATCGAGTGTCAACAAAATAAGCAACGTCTATCACTATATCTAGGATAGATATCATCAACCCCTATTACTCAACGAGTATTAGGTAATCACAACAACATCAAGGTTAACAAGTCGGTATGTCGACAAAACATACTTAGTCAACAAAGTTTTAAACGCACAACACTTAAATTAATCTTTAAATTAAATAATTAGCCCATCCAAATTTTATCATGTTAACCATCCTTTAGACATCATTAACAAGTCCTAGACATCTAATATAGTCCATAAGACACAGCCCAAAATGTGAATTCCTACGGTGAAACGCGAAAGAAACATGCGGCATCCTATGCTCAGAGGGCGCCTGACGTCTAATAGAGTGGGGCACCTGGCGCCTAGCTTGTGTCCCAAAAATCAAAGCGTGTGATCCCCACACTTTTGGGGACCGTTCGGGGTACCATTATGCTCTATAATTCATGTGTAACACTAATCGAAAGCCCTTAGACTCATTCCTAACTTCCATGGAATTATAAAATTCAAAACGTGAGACTTTTAAAATCAACAATTTCAACACTTAGCATTTTTACAAAAAATTCTGCATAATAGATTTTATATCTTTACTACTTCTCTTCTAGTAAAATCTTGGGGCTATAACACCAACACCAAGTAATCACCAAACTTACCATCCATTCATTTAATTCATTTGATCTCAATTTTAACCTTTCAATCCATTATCCTTATTCCAATTTTTATGCATAATTATTAGAGCCACCACAACTACACCAAACAAGCACTTTGCACAATCTAGCAATCTAATCTTGAAAAATTTCTCAGTTTCAAGGCATAAAATAATAGCATCATAGAGCATGTTCTCCACATAAATATCAATCTTACAACAAGGAATCACTAAAACAGAAAATGGATTTAATAGCACTTCTTTTCGGCCTTTAATAGCGCTTCAAAGCGCTATTAAATCACCCGCAACTGATGTTTATCAAATAGATAGCACTTCGGAAGCGCTACCGAAATTAGGCATTAATAGCACTTCCTCGAGGAAGCGCTATTGAATATAGAGAATAGATAGCGCTTCCTTGATGAATGTGGGGGGGGGGAGTAGATAACGCTTCCTTGAGAAAGCGCTATTAAAAGTCTATTCCCTTTTTTTTTAATTTATTGATTTTCAATTTCATCTTTCATTCACCCGTAAAAAAAATGTGTTTTTAGTATAAAAAAATCAATAAATTATGTTTTTAGTATAAAAAAAAATAAAAAAAGGTTTTCACTAGCAATTATAATTACATCTAAAAAATCAATAACAAATGTTTTTAAATATTTATTATTAAATTCACAACAAATAATAATAAATATTTAAATACAGCAAGTTCCATGGAGCCAATTACCTTCGACTTCGCCAAAAATATCACTGACAATTAAGCAAGATACATATTACAATAACTTAAGTATAATGGCAAATTGGCAATTGGCAAATTCATGGTGTCCTCACCAATGGCACAGAGCCTCCAAATTGTAATAAAATGGCCAAACTTTGCTCCTAGTAAAAGGAAAGGAACTACCTGCAACCAGACAACAAAAAGTAGCTAATGATTTAAGCAGTTGTTAGCAATCATGATTAGAGGGAAAAAAAATGAACTCTATGGATTACTTTTGGGGTCATGGATGGTTCTCCTGTGAAAAGCACTCTAGCCTTTGAAATTACAAGATTTAAAGCAGGAAGAATCAATTTTGCAAGACGCAAAATGTCATCTTCCTTAAGCTTTACTTCACCCTTTTCTTCAACCCTGTTTCTGGAATACAAACAGAAAAAACATATAAATAAGTTTAACACTCAATACAACTACACAAGTGATAGTTTGGTTGGAAAATAATCACAAGCTACGGCACCACCTATCGGGAGAGAAGAATTAAGTGAAGACATTAGGACTGAAAGAAAGAGGGGAGGAAGACAAAGACAACAGATTACCATGCACAAAACTCAGGTAAAAGTGACAGAACAGAGGTTATATATATGCGCATGGTCCCAACTCTCAACCCAAATAGATCAAGAGATAAACAGACATAGAAAAATGAAAGAATGTATATAACATAATCAATAGTACAATCATACATGAACATTGGGTAAATAGGAATCCAAAGATAAAAGGCAGCACCTAAATGTTTTAATTTCTGATACTGCAAAATCAAAACCAAACCAAAAGGTTGTTGATCACATGTCAAAGGAATCTGACTAAAATGTATCAAAGTTACAGCAATGCCACTGCTATGATCAAACAAACATGGAAGATAGAGAGTTTATTTAATTCCTTCACGAACAAATTTCAACTTTAATTTGAACACACTCTTAGACCTTACATTTTAATTTGAGTTGTGTCTTTACTTCATTTAGCTTAGCTTTATTCCTTGCAGAGATATTTAACTTGGCCCATAAACATGCAAGTTGTTTAGCTAGACTCTCCCATTCATATAAATCACTGAAGAGAAAATAAATGGAAATAATTAGTCACACAAACAAATTTATGAATAAGGAAAATTAAGTAGTACTATTGTACCTTATTCCTGCTTGTCCCACCATTCCCCTGGGTTAGCAAAGAATGCTTGCCTTTATCTAAATCATCATTGACAAGACTTATAACTGCAAACTTTCCTTTATCTAAATCTGATCTCAAAATTAGAAGAAACACAGAATAACGATAGGACTCGCCTACACAAATAGTAAATTCCTTACATCCAAAAGATTTTCAAGTAAAATAGCACAGTGGTGTCAACGGCAATCCAAATTGACAAGCAAAAGTATGAAAAAACATAACAGATCACAACATCAGTAACCATGTATCAGATTTGTCATTTGAACAAGTAACCATGTATCAGATTTGTCATTTGAACATGAAATCTAAGTAAATACATATTCTAATTTGGAAGTTAAATTAATATAAAACCAAACGCAATCAGTATAATTTAGTAGTTAAATTGATAATAAACACAAAAAAGTGGAGATAGAACTCACGTTCTCACAACTAACGGTTGCTATCGGAGATTCAGAGCAAAGAAGGGGTAAAAAAAATTTTCAAATTATGATACATACCATGTAAACAAATGGAAATTGTGGCACAGAATCAATCATCATTGGTCCCCGAAAGATACCCCATAACAAAATAATTTCATCAGTTCAGCCCTTTAAGCTAAAATCCCCAATATGTTAGTCCCTCCATCAATCAAGTGTAACCCACATACCATTTACCATCACACACTTACTATCACTATCTGTATGTAACCAATTTGACAAATCCCTCGTGTGTCTTTCAGAAACTAAAATATGGTTTTACTCGATAATATAAGTTAACTACATAAAAAAGAAAAGAATAGTCAGAATAAAATAAAAAGATGGAAATGGGTTAAAAATAGCTTACGATCTACGAGAGACTCGAGTCCAAGCCCGGTTGACATATTGTGGAGTCGGTTGTCAAACTGAATAGTCACAGCTTCAAAAGGGTTAACTAAATCAATGCACACAAACATTGAATTGGATAAAAGAGAGGAGCACAAACGAAGACACAAATAAAAGGGAAGGAAAATCATCGACAGATGCAGCAAGAAAGAGCAGAAACCAACCAGGAACAAATGCCCCAATAGATGGCGTGGAATAATAAGGTTTCAGCCCCGACAGCAACCTATCGCGACGGAGACAAGACACATCTGTGTGGTTGTGCGAGCCCCGACAGCTAGAGTGTCCGTTTTCGTTCACGGCGATGGAGACAGAGACAGATCTG
The DNA here is from genome assembly GCA_037113605.1 of Calophaca sinica. Taxonomy (NCBI): domain Eukaryota; kingdom Viridiplantae; phylum Streptophyta; class Magnoliopsida; order Fabales; family Fabaceae; genus Calophaca; species Calophaca sinica. Next base: position 23,042,637 of record CM073733.1, read on the forward strand.
CGTGGTGGTGACTGCTGCGGCGACGATGCTACCGGTGTGGTGGTGTGAGGGGGCGAAGACGAAACAGCGAGTGCGCGAGAGACCGAGTGACGGAATGCGTGGCGGTACTGTGGTGAACGCGAGCTCAGTGAGTGAAGAAGACGAAACACGGTGAAGAACGCGAGAGTGGATCAAGTCAAGTAATAACTAATAAGAGAATGCGTGGAGGAACATATTACAGTTTAGGGAAGGGAAGAGATACAAATAAACAGCGCTTATATCAAATAGCACTATCAATTCATGTAATTACAATAGTGTTTCTTAAAAAAACGCTATATATTCCTATTACGAATTTTTAATAGCGCTTCTCTATCTTATGTTCACGAATAGATAGCGTTTTTTCAAGTAAGTGCTATTGAATGTCTTCCGCCTCATTTTTACTAGTAATTCACTGGGAAGTGCTATTAAAAGGGATGTCGTTTAATGTAAAATCTGGCGCAGTGAATTTACAACATGTTTCAAGCACCAAAAGAAGCATAAAATCATATACCTCAACCACCAAGAATCAATAAGTCAACCATCAATTGCAACCAAACAATCCAATCACATTATTATAACATAAAATCAACAAAGAACGCTTCAAAACAATAATTTACTGGTTTTAGAGTGATTTTCCCATCACCATGGTGGCGGTACTCTCTCACGACAACCGCGCGAGGCTTAGGGATCTTGGGGCATCTTAATTGCTCATTCACATTCCATAAACCCACTACAAGAGCATCAAACTACCCCCTTACCTCTTAGAATTTCGTGTGCCTAGGTAGGGTATGAGAACTCAAAACTTTTCCTCTCCCTTTGCGGCTTTCTTCATAAAAAACATAAGGATAGGTAATGAAAAGTGAGAAACTAACGTTTTGGAACCCTAACGGTGATCATAAACTGAGACTTAGATTAGAGGAATTGCTTTAAACCCAAACCCTCCAAGAATGATGAAGGATGGTAGTAGAACAAAGCCCCAACAATAGTTCTTAAGCCCCAAGAGTAAGGTTGAAACTCACCAAGTGCAGAAAAATAGAGAAAATTGAGAAGAGAGGTTTGATCTTTGGTGAGAGGTTTTCCAAACATGATTAGGGTTTAAAATTGAGGCTTAGTGGTCAGTTTATAACCCTGACTGTAATCTTAGTGAATTGGGTCGAGTTTGAGTCCATTGGGTCGAATTACACGTGCCAAAACGCACCGAAACGTCAAAAATCGTGAAACAGTAATGCTGCCAGCAGGCGCCTGGCACCTGGACTGGGCGCCCGCGCCTAAGTCAGGGCGCTCTGCGCCACTTTTTTGGTTATATCTGGAGCTACGGGTGTTCGATTAAGGCATTCTTTGTGGAGTTGGAAAGCTAAGAGAATTTCCTACAATTTCTTAACCAAATTCGAGCTCTAACGTGTTAAAAAAGCAGTTGAAGTTTACTCCAATATTTCTATATAAGTGCTACATTTGCACTGCGTTGACTTTGAAAAGATTGTCTTGAGTTATAGACCTCAGATTTGAGTCAAACTAAAGCCAAATTAAAGATGAAGGATAGATCTAGACTTCCTTGAAGGAGCTTAAATCCAACTAAGTCGTTACAGGATTCCAAAAGGGGGAATACGATGACCGAATTGTACTAGGCTTAGGGATAGAGGTGCATCTAGATACTCAATCGATTGGAGCAATGGTAAAACATGTGGAACCCTTTCCAAACAACTCTAGACATATGTTAATCCTCTAAGACATGTCCTAATCTAAGGGGATGAAAATTCAGGCTGTTACAGACCCTGCTCTCTCTCTATCTCTCTCTCTCTCTATATATATATATATATATATATATATATATATATATATATATATATATATATATATATATATATATATTAATTACATTTTTGTAGTAAATACTTCAATATGTCAAAATAGTCTTCACATTAATAATTCTGCCTTGTCATGTTAGCAGATGTAAGTGAGGGGATATAGAGTGGTAGATGCATCATTGGTAGGGATGATAATGAGTAATAGATCTTATGAGTACTTGCAAAAATTACTTAGGATAAATAGACAATTACCCACTTAATGTGTATGAGTAATTACATACAAAATCTAATGGGTATAGGTGTGAGTACATGTGCCGTAGTACACACACTACCCTATACCTGCACTTTATTCATTTACCTAATACTTAATTGCATATTTACTTTTACATATGTGTATATGTGTAATATTATTAAATTGAGAAATAAAAATAATATAAACATAATATTAATCAAAACTTGCAAGTTTTTATGAATTTCTTTTTCTAAAAATCAATTAGACCATTTACTCAATGTTCAAACATTATATTATGTGTGGTATTTAGTAAGTTTATTATATTGTATTTTAATTTAGTTATATAGTTTTATTTGTAATATCTTATATATGATCATGTTTGAAAGATCTTTGAATAATTTTCCATTTTAGTTATATGTGTTTTTCTATGAGCATTTTTGTTTACTTTTGATAGTTAATTAACTAATGTGCGAGTTGTAGGAATGAGTATATGTACTTAGGTATCCAGCGAGTAGGGGTGAGAATAGGCTAGGCCGAGCTAGGCTTTGTAAGGCCTAAGCCTGGTCTGTTACCTATCATAGGCTTTTTTTAGGCCTGACCTGACCTTTTTGAAAGCCTGATATGGCCTGTAAGCCTACTTAAAAGCCTATTTGATATTACCGGTTTTCAATAAGTCATCTGACTGATCTTTAAATAGACTGGCGGGCTAATAAGCCAATGGGGTTTAGTTCTATTTATAATAAGCTATAAAAAAAAAAGAAAATTAAAACCACTCTACTAAGATATATGAGACATAGGGGTAGAAATAGATAAGACGGGTTGAGTTTTATAAGGTCTGATTCTGATTTATTCGTATGATATAAAACTCTTTCAAGGTCTAACATGACCTTTTAGAGAATCAGACCTTATATGATAGTCTATTTAAATTCTATGTTGCAATAAGACCTTTAAGTATGTCAAAAATTTATGTAAGTAAATATGCTTAAATTATTTAAAATGTCAGTAGGTATATGATTTAACACAATGTAAAAAATTTAATATAATAATAATAATAATAATTACAATATAAAATTATTATTTATATTTATTTAAATAGGCCGGCCTGTTAGGCCTAAAAGGCTTTTTGGGTGGCCCGAAACCTGGCATTTTTAGTTAAATAGGCTCCTCAAAAAACCTTAGCCTAGTCTATTTAAAAAAAAAAGTCTGCCCTGGCCTGGGCTTGGCGTAAGCTAGGCCATAGACCCCTGTCGGGCGGCCAGGCCTATTCCCACCCCTACCAGGAAGTAAGTGTATGAGTATTAAAATTGCTACTCATACAAGTATGAATTCGGGTACGAGTTTCTTAAAATACAAGTACGAAAATGAGGACTATAGTACCTTACTTGGACCGTACTAGTTGTCACCCCTAATTGTTGGTTAAAAATCACCAACATGGGTTGCATTTACATTAAAAACGGTGACGTAGGTGCATCTACATTAGCAGTTCATACATTATTACATTAGTTGTTCCTAAATTAAACCTCTAAAATAGGCAATTTTTTTTTGAAAAATCTTTATATAGCAGCTGTATCATGTACAAGTAGAGTTCACACAATTTTTAACATGTGAAACTATTCATAATCAAAATTTAAATAGATTGAAATAAAATATTTAAAATGAATAAACTCAAATATATTGATAAGAAATATTACAATATTACATGATTGGTAGTTCAATATCTAGAAAACAAAAATATCTATACAAAATAGGGTTAATACCGTTTTTAGTCCCTGTAATATCAGAAAAATCCGGTTTAGTTCCTGCTAAAATTATTGTTTAGATTCCGCCCCTGTAATTTCAGATTCTTTCAGTTTTAGTCCTTCATGTCACCTCTCCATCCACGTGGCACGAGTCACGTGCAAATTTTTTTACACCTGGCCTGTTCCTTGCAGACACAACATAAATCATATTAAAAAATAAATAAATAAATTAAATAATAAATTAAATAAATAATTAATAAACTAAATAAATAGATAGAAAATGAAAAGGGAAGAAGAACAGAACTCCATCTTCTTCGTTTCGCCTCGTCTTCTTCCTCCGTTCCCTGCTTCTCTTCTTCGCAGAATCATGGGGCTGTTGTGGACCGTCGTTCTGAGGTAGGTACATAGGAGCACCCAGAGGAGTTCCATCTGGGTCCGTCAAAAGGCACATCACATTGTTGATTGTCTCCCTCTTTTCCACCATTGCCTCTGGCTCTACCTCCATTTGTCAACTTTTCAAGTAGGGATTTTTGTAGTGTTGAGATTCTCTATTCTGGTGGTTTTTGTTTCTCTTGTAGGGAAATCGCGCAACAAACAGAGATAAAACGCAGCGAAAAAAAATTCCCTTCTATGGATCCTTGCGAATGGTCATGATTCAGGGATTACGTTGGTTACCTCTTGTAGCGCAGACCGTTGCAGACGAGAACTGGAGTCGAGACTGATGACAACGCCTCTACGCAGTCCACACAAACAGACTTCGAATGGGAGCGCCACCGCTTCATCGTGGTTAGCCGATTTAACTGAGCCGACAAATTTAACGCACACAAGGTCTCTCAGTATGGCTAGGGTTAATTCCTTGAATGAACTTTCAGCTTAAGTGTTCTATTTATAGAATCACTTAAGATTGACCTAGCGGCGCACCGTAGCTTACCATGTGCTGCGTTGCTCTTGACTTACGATGGTGCGTCATAAGAGCACACCACTAAATAAAACGAGTCTTACTCATTTATATTTAATCTCCCCTTAATCTGTTCTTATGTGTGTGACCCTGTAGGTTCCCGTAACGTTGGCAATAATATTAAATCGCTATTTAATATTATAAACAGCGAGTGGTGTCTAGCAACACATCACTGCTACCCAAGTAATAAGAATGTTAGTGTTATGACGTAACCTTTCCGTGATAATGATCATGTGTATAATTACCCTTTTGCCCTTATATATATATTGAACACAAGGCATAGTGTGTGTCACCCTTGTATAGTTCAACATTATATTCCTTGATACCCAAGTAGACTAAGTAATAACAAATAAGATCAATATCTCATATTGACTTATTTCAGCATGGCCATGCATTTTACAGTCATACTCTATCAAGGGGCCCACAGATATTACTCCTGCTATGTAGGAGGGGCAAATCCCATCTAGGTCACTCATGTCCCTCTGCATGACTCGTGGAGTGCCCAGTTAACCGACTTTATAATTGTCTTGTTACAGACAATGTTTGACGGCAACAAAACACTCAACTCCTCATGTAGGGACCATAGTGGTTTCAGGTCAAAGGGTGGAATACACCACTATCACTATGAGAACAACTTATGACACTTACATAACGCACTATGTAGTATTCTCATGGCGGGTCAATCCAGTACACAATTACCCTAATGTGTACCTATGCGGTGACTTGATATCTCATATCTATAACCTGTGAGATAAAGTTATCAGTCCACCCACATAATAGTCTTAATGTATTATTATTGCCCTTATTGATAATAATACTCGACTACGGATATTTAAGAGTAAGTTCTATAGTATCTCACAACCGAGTCATCCACTCGATGTTCTATTAAAATTGAACTTTTACTCAAGGACTTTATTACGTTGAAACAAACATAATAACTGAAATGCCTCATATAATAGATAAATAACATGATACAAATTATAAGTTCAAAAGGAACTACATTGGCCTCTAGGGCTTACACTAACATCTCTTTGTTCTGCATAGGGCTCTGTTCAATTCTATACCTCTATCTTCTTTAGCAGTGCTGAAACTGAACAAAGTTGTGAAACCGGGTTACGGTGTTGCATTTTAGTTTGCTGATTAGAGTGTGTGTATGTATGGGGCTATAAGAAGTAAAGGGAGGGAGGGTAAAGGTTTATAATGAGTATCTCTTCTCTCCTTGGTTTTATAAAATGAGAAAAAGGAATTAGGGATTTTTCACTTCAAAACTCTATTTTTATGCACTTTTTTCAAGTTCCCAAATTAGGGGATTTGGAGAAAAATAAAATAACTTATCCATTTAACTTAGTGAAAGTTTCAAAATTAAAATTGCTCATTTTAGTTCAAAATTACAGAAACCCCAGCACACTTGCTCTCTCATCACTCTTTACCCAGCGCTCGGTCTTCCTCAATGCTAAGTCGGGTTTCTCTTTCTCTTTATTCTTCAATTTTCAACTGCTCATGATCTCATTGTTTTTCACATATCATTGATGCAGAGTGGCTTCATTGTAACAGTCACACACACTCACTGTCATCTCTCTCTCTCTCTCCCCCCTATTATTGAAATGATCTCCAATAAATTTTTTCAGGTTGGAGCAGTTCAGGCTACACAAATTATTTTTCCAAAACCAATCCAAAGCATTTTAATCATTTGGGACTCCAATTTCCCCAAACCACAACCTGACCCACTGCAACTCCTATACATTGATATGAAATGACAAACAAAATATAACGATGACATGATCCAGGTATGTTGTAGTGGAAATCCAATGACTATGCCAAAAAGAATTAGTTTGCTTGAATTGGAGGAAAGTCCTGACCACCGTTCTTTACAAAGAAGAGAAGCAGGGAACGGAGGAAGAAGATGAGGCGAAACAAATAATATGGAGTTCTGTTCTTCTTCCCTTTTCCTTTTATATCTATTTATTTAGTTTATTAATTATTTATTTAACTTATTATTTAATTTATTATTTAATTTATTTTTTTAATATGGTTTATGTTGTGTCAGCAAGGAACAGGCCAGGTGTAAAAAAATTTACATGTGACACATGCCACGTGGATGAAGAGATGACGTGAGGGATTAAAACTGAGAGAATCTGAAATTACAGGGCGGAATCTAAACAAAAATTTTAGCAGGGACTAAAACCGGATTTCTCTGATATTACAGAGACTAAAAGCGATATTAACCCTAAAAAATAATACAATAGAGTGAGTCTAAAGTAAGAAGTTTTACAACTATCCGAGTTTTGCAGTTATTCTATTTGCCAAGCTGCAAAAAAATATGAAAATGATATATTAATCAGAACTCCATCTTGCAGTAAGATACGAAAATAAGTCTTTTGATACTATGAATACCTTACTGTACTCAAAATCAAGTTAATGAATCATATTCAGAATTTTCAGTTTGATTATCAATAATGGAATTCTCTCAAATTCTAACTCAAAAACCTATCCCCATGTCCCCAACCAGAGCTTGTAATAGGACTCAATTCTCATTCTGATAGTGGTGGCTTTACTATCCTTCTCCAAGCCAATGAAGTGGAAGGTCTTCAAATTAAAAAAGATGGACTGTGGATTCCAGTTTGTAGAAAACAAGGGAAGAAAATACTTTCTTGTATTACTCAGCAGACTAAAGCCGTTTGTATAGAAAAGAGTACATTAATGATTTCCTAAAATAGAAGATACTAATTAATAATAAAATACAATCAAATCTGACAGAATATAAAATAAAAACTAGGAGAATAATATCAGGATTGGGCCTGATTCTCCAACACCCCCCTCAAGTTGGTGCATAAATATTTGTCATGCCCAACTTGCCTATTAACTGCTCAAAATTGGGCTTGGTCAGGCTCTTGGTCAGAATGTCCGCAGTTTGCTGAATAGAAGTCACAAAAGGCAAACAGATAATTCCAACATCCAATTTTTCTTTTATGAAGTGGCGGTCAACCTCAATATGCTTGGTCCTATCATGCTAAACAGGATTATGAGCTATACTTATTGCGGCCTTACTGTCACAGTAGAGCTTCAAAGGTAGATCAACTGTCACTCTAAGTTCTTTTAAGACTCTGTAAATCCTTAAGCCTTCACAAATACCTTGAGTCATTACTCTAAACTCGGCTTCTGCACTGCTTCTAGCAACAACTCCTTGTTTCTTACTTCTCCAAGTAACCAGATTTCCCCACACATAGGTACAATATCCAGTTGTGGATTTCCTGTCGATAACTGAACCAGCCCAATCTACATTTGTAAAGATGGGAACATTCTTCTCATCAGTTTTCTTAAAATACAAACCTTTCCCTGGGTTGGTCTTTAAGTATCTTAAGATCCTGTATACTGCCTCAAGATGTTCCTCATAGGGAGAGTGCATGAACTGACTTACAACACTCACAAAGAATGCAATATCAGGACTGGTGTGAGATAGGTAAATTAGTTTACCAACTAGCCTCTGGTATCTGCCAATATCAACCGGAACACTACCCTTCTCCCATAGCTTCATATTAGGATCCATAGGAGTGTCTGCTGGCCTACATCCACTCATCCCAGTTTCCTCCAAGAGATCCAGAATGTACTTTGTAACACCCGCACCTCAACATAATTGAAAGTACGACAAATTACATTAAGGCACAGGAATTACTAAGCATTTACAAACTTGATTACAGTAATCCAAGTCTTAATTCATTAATCTAATGAATAGATTACATATTATACATAACTTGGAATATAACATTTCCACTTCAATATAAAACTAGCCTATGAGTCCCAAGCTTGGAGCTTCGGCTCATCGTCTTCGGTACCTGCTTATCTGAAAACAAATAAAAGGAATAGGGTGAGATTATAAATCTCAGTGAGCCCTTCACGGACTCCTCACCGTTCTCTCGTCCATCCTTACTAGCCTGAAAAGACTAATTCAAACATCACTTCTTTAGCTATATCTAGCACAACTAACCCAATGCTACGTAAGTGCAAACTTTCTTAACTAAGAACATTTTGTTCTTCTTTACTTACTTACTTTATACTTAACACTTCTTTGCTTTTCTTTATATTATTGACATTGATCTTATCACATCTCTTTCTACTTCTAGGCACCATTACTATATAATAATTAAGCGACTAGGGATGTGCTATCCAAGATTTCATACAATTAATTAAGCTAATTCCGAATACATAGATGTATATATATACAAGGAATTCATTAACATTCATAAACTTAACATTACTTCACATATTATACCATTCATAAGGAGATATATAATATGAGGCTATGCAATGTAATGCATTTTGTGTTATTGGGTAGTGTCGTAGGCTTACGTCCCTAGACCCCAATTACACGCTTTCGGTATGGTGGTTAGACGTCATAACCATCCAAGGGCGTCCCACTTGGCTAACCAAACCGATCTACTCCTTTAAATAGAGGAGTCTTGCCATAGACTTTAGCTTATGCTTATGCTTATGTCAATCACAATTATCTACTTTATACATTCACATACTTTTTTCATAATATGAATTACACCAAATCATGAACACTAATTCACACAATCTTCCTATCACATACTCTTCCTAGGGTCCTTTCTCTGACCTCTTCGACTTAAGCTTATGGCTCGTTGACAAGCCTCACAATTCACCAAATTAATGGACAACACATACATTAACTCATCCCTTGAAACTCTATGGAGTTCTCAAGAGAAAAACATCAAACATACATTCAACTGTGGGGGGTTGGGGGCAGTCGCCAACCTCTTTTAACCAAGCCCACTATACAATCATAACAATGATAACAATAACAACTCAACCTCTTATAGGTATTTAAAACCTAACTTGAACCTAAGGTTCAGATGTTACTAAGGAAGAGAAATTCCTATATGTGGGACTTATGGATGCCCATCACCTAAGGGTTGAAGAACTCACCTCTATTCTTCAAGACATTGAGCTAGGAAGGTTGAACTTTGGACTCTTTGCTCCTCTTCAAGCTTTTCCCTCTTTGCTCAACTTGAGGCTTCTCCAAATACTTCTCAAATCTTGATCTTCAACCTTCAATCTTCCTTCTCAATCCAAGAACTTGAGCCATCCTTGCTGGAGCTTGGTCTTCTCCCCCTTATTCTTCTCCAATTCGTGCTTCTTCTTCTCCTCTCTAGGGTTCAAACCCAAATCTTCCAAATACCCAAATCTCAACTCTCAAACTCTCCATTTAGGCAAGTGATTGAAGAAATCTAACATGAATCTCTTCAATCCTTCTCAAAGGGTGAAACCCTAGCTCTCCTTTCCCTTTTCTCTTATTTTCCTTCCCTTTTTCTTTTTTCCCGCGTTCTGCTCGCTGAAACAGTGTTTTTAAACACTTTTGCAGCTGTGAATCGATTCACAGCATAGTGTGAATCGATTCACACAGTGTAAAAGTGCCTGAATCGCAGTTTTAATGAATGAATCGATTCCTGCATGCGAGTCCCAGTGGCCTGTCTTATGTGAATCGATTTCTGGCTTCTGTGAATCGATTCCCACTGCTAAAATTCGATGCCTATGGATTTTTAATGATGTGAATCGATTCCTGGGCTATATGAATCGATTCACACTGCAGAAAAACCAAGAAAACTTAGTTCTAACACTAAACCTTGAGACTTTCTTCTCAAATTAACTTCCATAACTACAAATCAACACCTTTAACCATCTTAAGATTAATTCCAACTTATTCCTCAACTCAAACCCATTAACTTTCTTATCAAAACTTTGTGTAATTATATTCACTCACTTTAAAATCAATTTAAGCTTGAATACAATCACACAATTCTTCTCATAACTTATTCTCAACTTAGCTTAGAAATTTGGGGTGTTACATACTTTCTTTGGGAGACTACAATTCCCTTATTTGAGCGAGCAACCTCCATGCCAAAGAAATATTTCAATGCTCCTAAATCCTTGATCTCAAATTCTACAACTAAGTTTCTCTTTAATCTCTCAATTTCTACCATATCATTTCCGGTGAGGATGATGTCATCTACATAGACTATCAAAACAGCAATCTTTCCATTAGGAGAAAACTTTGTGAACAATGCGTGATTCGCTTGCCCTTGAGTGTATCCCTGTCTCTCTACTGACTGGGTGAACCTTTCAAACCAAGCTCTTGGAGATTGTTTAAGGCCATAGAGTGACTTCTCCAACTTACACACCTTTGTCCCAAATTTTCTTTCAAAGCCAGGAGGACAGTCCATGTATACTTCTTCCTCCAAGTCACCATAGAGGAAGGCATTCTTCACGCCAAGTTAATTTAGGGGCCAGTCTAAGTTGGCATCAAGAGATAGGAGAATTCTGACAGTGTTCAACTTTACAACAGGGGCAAAAGTCTCTGAGTAGTCTATGCCATAAGTCTGGGTGAAGCCTTTAGCCACCAATCGAGCCTTGTACCTTTCAATTGAATTATCTGAGTTGTACTTCATAGTGAAAACCCACTTACAACCCATAGTCTTCTTTCCTTTTGGTAACGTCACAACTCTCCAAGTTTTGTTCTTCTCAAGGGCTTTCATCTCCTCAAACACAATTTCGTTCCACTTCGGAACTTTTAGAGCTTCCTGTACATTTTTTTGGAATTTCTATAGCAAACAACTGAGAGGTAAATATAGCCAAAGAGGATGACAAATTTGAATATGAAACATACTTGGATAGATGATACTTAGTACAAGATCTAATACCTTTCCTAAGCGCTATAGGGAGATCTATTTCAAAAGATTCATCATGACCTATAGGTTCAGAAGAAGACTTACCTGTGTCAGGTTCGCTGGGTGGATTTTCTCTTAGTTCAGACTCTTGACAGTGTTGGAGAGTGAGTTCCTTATTTCCTTTTTTATGGTTTTTCTTCTCGAAGACCTTTCCCTTCCAAGTTTTGTCACAATCATTGTACCTGTTTCTTGTTTCTTTATGGGAATCATTTTGTTGTGGCATTACGGTTGATTCATCACCAGTTTCATAGACTTGTTGGTCATGCTTTTGATTTAAAGATGTTGCCTCAGAATCAATGAGAACATCTTCCATAGTGGGAATAGGTTCATGTAAGGATTCATGGGCATTTTCTTTTGGTGCAACACAATCAGTCTCAGAATCTTGTAACAAATAAACATTATTCAAAGAAATGGTATTTTCAAACAAATCTTTTCCAAATGAATCTTCTTTTGGATTCCCCCTTGAAGATGAATATCACTAAAGTAAGGTTGATTTTCAAAGAACGTTGCATCCATAGTCATAAAAACTTTTTTTGATTTTGGATCAAAACACTTGTAACCTTTTTGGGTAGGGGAGTAACCTATGAAAACACATTTTATAGCTCGTGGTTCTAATTTACCTAGATACTTAAAGTAGTACACCAAGATTTTTAACGGCAAATCAGCTGAAACACGAGCCAAGGGAAAATAATTTTCGAAAACATTAAGAGGAGTTTGAAATTGCAAAACTTTGGATGGCATACGATTAATTAAATATGCAGCAGTCAAAACAGCTTCACCCCACAGGTATTTCGGGACCTTATTTTGGAAGAGTAAGGCACGAGCCACCTCAAGGAGGTGTCTATTCTTCCTCTCCGCAATCCCATTTTGTCGGGGTGTATTAGCACAAGAACTATGATGCACAACTCCATTTTCAAGAAAAAAATCTCCTAAGATCATGTTGAAATATTCTTTTCCGTTGTCACTTCTGAACACTTGAATATTAGTTTGGAATTGAGTTTGCACCATTTTGAAGAAGTTTTTGACAGCTTGCCCAACTTCAGATTTTTTCCTTTAGCAAGTATACCTAACAAAGTCTAGTGTGGTCATCTATAAAAGTTATAAACCACTTTTTATTAGAAAAAGTATTTATTCTATTTGGACCCCAAACATCACTGTGAATAAATGCAAAAGGTTTAGATTCTTTATAAGGTTGAATAGGAAATGAAGAACGATGTTGTTTTGTAAACTCGCAGGTTTCACAATGAAATAAAGATGAGTCTTTATCATTAAATAATTTTGGAAAAAGATGTTTCAAATAGCGGAAACTTGGATGTCCTAATCGTAAATGTCATAACATAATGTCATCATTACTAGTAGAAACAAAAATAGATTCAAAACAGGAACTTATAGATTGAACTTGTGGTCTGGAGTCGATTCCATCTTCAAGGTAGTAGAGTCCCCCACTCTCTTTAGCACTGCCAATCGTCTTCCCCGAGTTCAAATCCTTAAAAACACAATAAGAATAAAAAAAGTTAGCTTGACAGTTACTATCGCAGGTTAATTTAGTAATTGAAAAAAGATTACAAGACAAGTTAGAGACATGTAGGACATCCTTAAGAGTTAATAAGGGTGATAGAACTATGGAACCTTTTCCCGCAATGGCTGAAAGAGAGCCATCTGCAATTTTAACTTTCTGGTTACCTGCACATGGACTATATGAAGAAAACAGACTCGACTCTCTAGTCATATGATCGGTAGCACCTGCATCAATGATCCAAGCATGATTGAGACTGACACTAAGGAGGGCAGTATTTAGAAAATTACCTCTCTGAGCTATGGCAGAAGAAGGATTTTGAGACTCAAGAAGCTTGTACAGTTGGTCTAATTGTTCCTTGGTGAATGGAAATGAGCTTAAAGGAGATTGTTTCCCTTGATCAGAAGTACTGGCCTGAAGAGCACGACCTTCGTTCCCCCCTTTCTTCTTCGAGTTAGGAGGCTTACCATGGAGTTTCCAACATGTCTCTCATGTATGATAGAGACATTTGCAGTGATCACACCATAGTTTTTTCCCGTCTTTCTTCCCTTCTTCATTGGAATTCCTACTGACAAGTGCAGAACCTTCCACCTCAGCCATAGGAGTTGTCTTACCCATCATGACACTCTGTCTAGCCTCCTCTCGCCTTACTTCTGAGAATGTTTCCCGGATTGTTGGCAACGGGATCTTCCCTAGAATTCTACCTCTGACTTCATCGAGGTCTTTGTTAAGGCCGGCTAGGAAGACAAAGACACGATCATTCTCCTGTCTCTTAAGGAACAACACACTGTCCTCAGTACATTTCCAGTGATCATCATAGCAAAGATCAAGTTCCTGCCACAAAGTCATCAATTCATTGTAATAAGTAGTGACATCCTTGTCACCTTGTTTGGCATGCCATAACTTTGATTTGAGATCAAAGATCTGAGAAGAATTCTGAATGTCAGAATAAGTGTCTTTGACGACCTCCCAAACATCTTTAGCAGTTGGAAAGAACATGAAGGGTTTTCCAATTGTTGGCTCCATGGAATTAATTAGCCAAGAAATGATTAAGGAGTTTTCGGACTTCCAGGCCCTGAAGTTTGGATCTATTTCTGCAGGTCTGGGTGCATCTCCTGTAAGAAACCCAAATTTTCCTTTGCCATCCAGCACCAATCTCACAGTTTGAGACCATTCTGTGTAGTTTTTACCATTGAGACGTTGAACATCAACCTTAAGGGAGTTGGAGGATCCCTCGTAACTGTTGAAAGGGTTATGGGTTGAATGTCCATAGGGAAAAACACCACCTTGAAGGCCGCAACCACCTCCTGGGCTGCCACCTGAGCCGACACCACCGCCACCCGCGCCTGGACTGCCACCACTTGTGCTGACTTGCGCAATGCCTGGGCCGCCACTTCCGTCACCGGTGCCTGGGCCGGATGGATTCATCACTGTTGCTGCTGCCTGTAAGAGTCTTTTTCCACGAGTTGTTGTTTTTCGTCATGAGGAAGGAGGAAGAGTAAACCCTTGATCAAAATACGCCGACTGAATGAACAAAGGTCGAGCGATTTAATGAACAAAGGTCGATCTGCATTTTGATGAACAAAGGCCACTAGGGTTTTATGCAAAAGTGAGACCCTCAAGATCGAGAGCTCGTGATACCATGTAGAAAACAAGGAAATAAAATACTTTCTTGTATTACTCAGCAGACTAAGGCTGCTTATATAGAAAAGAGTACATTAATGATTTCCTAAAATAGAAGATACTAATTAATAATAAAATACAATCAAATCTGACAGAATATAAAATAAAAACTAGGAGAATGATATCGGGATTGGGCCTGATTCTCCAACACAGTTAAACCCCTCCCAAATGCTTTCGTCATCATTCTTGGAGACATGTTGGAGGTAATTATTGGCTCTTTTGACAATTAACTAACTAGATCTAGAACAATACTTTAAAATTAATAGAGAATACATGACATTATGAAAACTTGAATTACAAGGATTAATTTTCTAATGTTTTCAAATCTTGCAAATGCTGCTTTGTCCTTATCTTATCAACTATTTGGCAGATGATGACAAATGGAATTTATACCGAGCAACAGTCAACTCAAAGAAAGAGAGGCTTTCTATAGCCACATTTTATAGCCCTGCTATAAATGTAATTATTGGACCAGCACCAAGCCTTGTAAATTGTAATTCCAAAAACACCAGCAGTGTTCAAAAGAATGGGTGCAGGAGAATTTTTTTTTATAGACAAATGTTAGCAATTAATTTGTTAGGGGGAGGGGGATTTGTTAGTGGCAATGATTTGAGCCCTGCACTTCCTACTTACAACTCTTTCATGCCCCTAACCCTTACCAACTGGGCTATATATCCTTCGGGGACGTGCAGGAGAATACTTGAAAGGATACCTTGCACAAGAGCTCCGTGGAAAATCATTCCTTGATAGCATTAGGATTTAAACTTTAAATGATAAAAGCCCTTAGAAGTTTACAGTTAATGACAATAAAAGGTTTAATAAAACTTAAAACTTCAAAAGATGGCTAAAAAAACGCAAAGAAAGAGCAAGAAGAAAATGGTACCTGGATCAAAAAAGCAAAGTGAAGAGTGTAAGGGTACGGTTGATGGCAAAGCGTTGGAACCTCGAAAGACGAAGCGAAAGCCCAAAAGGCGCGAAGAGAGTAAACAAGAAAAAAGTTTTCCTTATTATTACCACCATATTATTACCACGTGTCCCGATCTCAAGGAGGAGACCATCCATTTTACTTCGAAGTGTTGTGTCGAACAAATAGTTTGAACGTTTGAAACATGTCCCTTCATACCCAACGGCTACCCAAGAACCAACTGTTATTCAAGTTGACGAAACCTCGCGTAAACCAATCGATGTCACGCGACGCTTCGTCCGAGAGTCAACAAATCCCACTCTGTCGGACCATAGGATTACAGAGGAATATCATAATCAAAATTGTACTCTTTAGAGATAATGCCCAATCATTTGTTAAGCTTCTTTAAGCTCTTTTGGCTATAAGGCTCAAAGCTTGGGGCGTGTGCTTGGTATACTGACCTGGGCCCCTAAAGGGAAGCCCGTCACCTTTGGCAATTCTAATCCAATCGTGGCCCAATTTTTAGAAGACAAGAACATCTAGGTAAAAGCACCCTTCCTCCCACATTCTCCCGTGTCGCTAGGGGTGTACACGGGTTCGGGTCGACCCGCTGACCCAACCCGCATCCAACCCGATTTTGACCCAATACAATCAAGTTCGGGTCAGAACCGACCCGAACCAAACAAACCCGGTGGCTATTGGTTTGGGTAATGGATTTTGAAATGCAAACCCGCCAACCCGGTCACCCGACCCGAGGGGGTTATTATTATTATTATTATTATTATTATTATTATTATTATTATTATTATTATTATTTTATACTCAGCGTAAGTAAGACGCACTGCAGGGCACTCTCACTCTCACCTCAACCTCACTCACTCAGGTCACTCTCCCTCCCTCTGCCGTGACCGTGAGCGCCGTCCTCAACCTCTCCCTCTTCCTTGGTGGACGGCGCCGATCAGAGCCACCACACCTCCGTCCTCCACGGTGCCTCCGTCCTCACTCAGTCACTCTCAGTCTCTTCTCGTGATCCTCGTTCCGTTCGTCTCTCTCCCTCAGCTCCTTCGCATCACTCTGCCGTCCTCAACCACCTCCGTCGTCCTCCGTTGTCACCCTTTTCGGGCTCAGCTCCGCCGTCCTCAACCTCTTCCTCTTCAAAAACAGAGAAAAAGTTGCTCGGTACCCACACAAAAAAGGGAAGAATAAAGAAGGGGTTGGGTTAGAAAGGTGCGTGATTCACGCTGTGTGTGTTGCTGTTGCTGTTCTTATCTCTT
This sequence comes from Calophaca sinica, assembly GCA_037113605.1. Lineage (NCBI taxonomy): Eukaryota > Viridiplantae > Streptophyta > Magnoliopsida > Fabales > Fabaceae > Calophaca > Calophaca sinica. The sequence goes on from CM073733.1 coordinate 23,059,509, forward strand.
TCTCTTTTTATTTTTCCCTTTCGCTCCATTTCTGCTTCTAGGGTTCTGTTCTGATCCAATTTTTCTTCAGATTTGAAACTCCAACGTCTCACCCATGGCTTCAAAGCGCATCCTCAAGGAGCTCAAGGATTTGCAGAAAGACCCGCCCACTTCTTGCAGTGCCGGTACCCTTTTCATCTCCATCTCTTCATTTCTCCTCAATCAATTCTGATCATCTCATCAATTGTGTCGCATAAAAAATTAATCTTTTCTTCCTGGGGTAAAATAGAATGAATCTAAATGAAGCATGGAAATAAAAAGTGATGTTCAGTCATGAATGTGTGATTTCTGTGCATACTCTGCTATTGCCTTTGCAAGGGTAAAATAAAATTAAATGAAGAAGATAAATGAAGCATATAGGGAAATGTTTTTATTTATTTATTTGTGTTTGATGTTCTTTGTTGTGACTGTGTGTGTTTTTGTTGAGTTTGGATGTGTTTCAGTTATGTTTCAAGTCCCCTGAGGTAATGTGCAAGTGTAAACATCATTGGTGTGGTGTTTGTGAATTTGAGGTGTTGAATTGTTTGTTATATGTATTGGAAATGTCTCACGGGTTTACTCAACCAAGTTGCATTTAGGACTAAGGTCTTTCACCCAAACATCAATAGCAATGGTAGTATTTAGGACTAACGTTTCTTCACAGCTCCTCCATTTTTTACATTGACAATTATTTTTATTTTTCTAGGGGATGGGATCAATTTGAAACAAATGAAAATCAGATGAGAGAATTGGAAAAGCAAGCCTTAAGAATAGCAAGAGAATTAGAGAAATTGAGGGTGAGGAAACCCAAGATCTTCACCTAGCAGAGGTTGGTGTGGCTGCAATGCTTTTCTTTTTCTTTCATATTTCTTTTCTTTTCCCTTTGCGAATTTCTATAATTTTTTAATTTAGTTGTCTATTTGAATTCCTCAAACACTGATTTTTCTCAACAGGAAAAAGGCCTTTACCCTGATGACTTTGACATTGATGAAGAGACCAGATTCTCTTCAGTATATAGGGGTAAGGGTGCTGATGATAGCGGATACGATGAAAATGAGGACAATTTGTTGGATTCGCACAATTCTGAAACGTTTGGTGATGTGTCTGGTTCAATCATTAAGGGACCTGGTGAAATAAGAGGTGGAAAAGGCAACAATGGAGCTCAAACATGGTAAGTTGGTTTCAGTGTTACAGCTTTCATATCCATGTCTACATAAATAGTGTTGTCTTGCTGTTGAAATGTTGCTGTGTTGGTGCTGTTTTGCTGCTAAAAATACTGATGTTTTGCTAAAAATAGTGTTGTCATTTTATATGTTGATGTTGTAGGAATTTGTGTCATTTTGCATAACTGAATGATATAAAATCAGTGTTATGCCATTTTAATTTTTTTTGTTCAAAATTAATTTGTTTGCTTCACAACCCGCGAGCCCATCCAACCCAACCCGTTCAACACCGGTTCGATTCGGTTCGGGCCATTTAGAAAAATTGCAGATTTTTTTTTAAATACAAACCATTCAAGTTGATCGGATCGGGCATTGAATTTAGCAAAAATCCATCCAAATCGGCTCATGTTCACCCTTGCGTGTCGCAACCCATGACCAGCCACTCGACCGAGTATCCAAGAGGGAAGGCCGATTCTCAAGGGCTCGGTAAAGCACGATGGAGCAAGACCCCCCACGACAAGCTTCACGAAGGTGCAGATAAGGACCAGTGGAACAACTATATGTAGGCGTTTCGTAGATTAGGATAGGCACGTCATAACCTAGACTACAAACGAAGAGTATTATCCTTGTATTCCCACTTTTTCTTTATGTAATTGAGCGTTATTGTTTTGGGCTTAGTCCCCATTTTTTGTGCAATAACAGTAGGCTGTAGGCATATATAATATACAAGTCAAGTCAAAAGTCAACTTTCGTATAAAGAAAGAAGTGACATACTCCCCCTGTCCCTTAATATAGGGTCCTCTTGTAAAAAATTTAGTCACATAATATAAGACCCTTTGCACATATCAAAGTGCATTAATTTTTTTTACAAAATTACCCCTCAATTAATGGGGGAAATTAAAAGACACACAATTCATCTCTCTCTCCCAATTATTAATTGTAAGGGTGCTTTGGACAAAATACTACACAATTTGTACAAATTTAATACTGATAACTACTTTATTAAGAGACGTGAAATTTATAAGGGAGTCCTATATTAAGTGACGGAGGGATTATATACTTTTCTAAAGATTGTGAGCCACATTATTAACTATTGAGTGCTGCAATCATAATAAGCTGAGCTCAAATATCAAGTGCTCAGCTCGCTCTAAAGCTGAAATTTATAATTTACAACTGAATAAGGCCAATAATTTTAAAAGTTATGTTCCAAACTCTTCCAGAAAAGGAAATAGAAAGAAAAAAAAACCACCTCATGTAGTGGAACCAATAATGTGTTTATTATATATCATAGTTTCTCCACTAAATTACCCGCAATATGAAGTTTTCATCAATACCTTTTAAAGTCAAACTTAATTCTATGATGCCTAGCTAGACAGATCAATCCACACTGGTGATAAACGGTTTTAAAAGTTATGTTCCAAACTCTTCCAGAAAAGGAAATAGAAAAACAAAAAAAAACAAAAAAAACCCACCTCATGTAGTGGAACCAATAATGTGTTTATTATATATCATAGTTTCTCCACTAAATTACCCGCAATATGAAGTTTTCATCAATACCTTTTAAAGTCAAACTTAATTCTATGATGCCTAGCTAGACAGATCAATCCACACTGGTGATAAACGGGAAACAAAATAACTACCAAAATACAATATCACCCTTTCTGTCCGACAAAATAATTTGCATACAATGCAAACCGAAAAGTAGTTAAGATTAATAGAAAAGAGCATTACCGATGTGACTTAGTGATCACTTCATCATAAGCACAGGACTATAAGTTTGTGACAAGCATAATTGAATATAAAACATGAGAAGAAGGAATAATCCAACAATCAAAACATGAACATCATAAATAGTCTTCCACTGTTAATTGACCCTCATTCAATGATACTAAAATGCCCAACTTCAGTTAGCTTACATATAGCCAGGGCCGTGTCAAAAACTTTTGGGCTTTAGGCAAAATTTATTAAAGAGACCTAATATAAAATAAATTATCAATCATTTTTTATATGTTATTCTTCTAATTTTTTGAGTTGCGAAACCATTTAACGAAGTTTTATAATCAGGTAATTTTAACTAGTAAAAAGCAAAGTAATAAGCATTATTGAAACCGTAAACTTGAGACATTTAATTTGTCACTTTTACATTAAGGTATAGTAACTAGTAAACATATATTATTCAAAACGGGATTTGCTTGCAATAGTTATTGATTCAAACGGTTTGCTAATTAGCTAGACGTTAAACATATATCGATACTTAAAAGATAAGACACATAGCCATAAATATTAATAACAATATTAGTTACTAATCCTAAATTATTAAGCACAATATAATAATAGTGAGTGAAAATTTTAAGACCTAAACTCTCAAATATAATATACTAATAATGAGTAAAAATATTTTGAGGCCTAAGGTAATTGCCTTAGTTGCCTTAGGCCACACACGGCTCTGATACAGTGCATTATGTGCAAAATAGAAAAAGCCAACAAGTTAACTTACAATTTCTACAACAAAGCAAGCAAATTAACGGTTTGTTTGGATTGACTTATGAATAATTTATTGAAGTTTATCTACTGATAAAAGCACTTATAAAATTGTTTAGGAGAGCTTATAAAATTAGCTTATGCACATCTATAAGCTGTTTTGAGCTTATTTTTATAAGCTGTTCAGAGCAGCTTATGCCAAGAGCTTGTACGGAGCTTATAGAAAAATCATAGTGCTCCAGAGTTCGAATTCCGTGCATGATATTTTTCTTTCTTTTTGTCATTTTATTTATTTTTCCATTTAAAGAATCTTATGTTGAAAGACACACACGCCACTTTTTCATTTAAAAGAATCTTATGCTCCTTAGGTTAGTTATCCTGAATTCAAATGGTTGGAATATTTGGGGTCTTCCCTCTCTCGGGCGCTACCAAATTCAGTGACATGATGGATGAGTGTAGACTGCTTGATTTGGGGGCCTCTGGTAGCCATTTCACGTGGGCTAGAAAGGAAGTTGGCTTTTTAAAAATCTCTAAGAGGTTGGATAGAGCTATTGCTGATTGTGAATGGCGCACGCTTTTCCCAGAAGCCTATGTTGAGAACTTACCGCGTTTGCATTCTGATCATAGACCTATTTTTCTCAGGGGTACTGGTTTTATTCCGGACAGAGATAAGAGGCCGTTTCGTTTTCAGGCAGCCTGGTTGATACACAAAGACTTTCCTGATGTTGTTCAAAATGCTTGGCGGAAAGATAATCATTCAGTTTCAGCTAGTCTTGATCAGGTTCGTAAAGATGCTATTGAATTTAATGAACAGGTGTTTGGGAATGTCTTTCAAAAAAAGAAGGATATAGAAAAACAAATCAAGCGCATCCAGCAAAGGTTAGAGGTGGTGGATTCAGTGCGGTTGACTCTTAGAGAGGCAGAGCTCCAACGAGAATATAATGACGTCCTTAAGCAAGAAGAGCTAATTTGGTTCCAAAAGTCTAGAGAGAAGTGGGTGAAACTGGGTGATCGTAACACTAGATTTTTCCATATTCAGACGGTTATTCGGAGAAAGAGAAATAAGATCCAAGGTTTATTTCTGGAGGATGGCTCTTGGTGTACTGATGATGAGAGGCTTCAGAGAGAGGCTATATCTTTCTATCAAAACCTTTTTGCATCAGATCCTGACACTTCCCCTGATAGCTTACAGGTTCAAGCTTTTCCTTCTCTTTGTGACTTGGGACGGGAGGCATTGATAGCCCCCATCTCCAAGGAAGAGGTCAGAGCTACTGTTTTTTCAATGAAGTCTTATAAAGCTCCAGGGCCCGATGGTTTTCAACCTGTGTTCTTCAAACACTTCTGGGATATGATAGGGGATGACCTGTGGAACCTAGTGAAGTTGTCTTTCAATAGGGGCTTTATTGATGAGTATATTGCTGAGACCCTAGTGGTTCTGATTCCTAAGGAGGAGAATCCCACGAGGCTAAAGAACTTTCGCCCCATCAACTTGTGCAATGTCATCTTCAAGACTGTTACTAAAGTCCTTGTTAATCGTCTTCGCCCTTTCTTAGATGACCTTGTGAGTCCCCTCCAGAGTAGTTTTATTCCTAAACGAGGTACGGCAGATAATGCTATCTTAGCCCAAGAAGTGGTCCACTACATGCATACCTCCAGAGCCAAGAAAGGGACTATTGTTTTCAAAATTGATCTTGAAAAAGCTTATGACAGGTTGAACTGGGACTTTTTGGAATCAACCCTCATGGATTTTGGGTTCCCTACCCTGACTGTGAATTTGATTATGAGCTGTGTTCGTGCTAGCAAGCTTACCATACTCTGGAATGGTGAGAAAACTAATCATTTTAAACCTTCTAGAGGGTTGAGACAAGGAGACCCCCTATCTCCTTACCTCTTTGTGCTCTGTATGGAGAAGCTGGCTCTTAGCATTCAAAATAAGGTTGATTCAGGTGCGTGGAGACCTATTCAGGTATCTCGAGGTGGACCGGGTTTATCTCATCTTCTTTTTGCAGATGATGTCCTTCTTTTCTGTGAAGCTAATACTCAGCAAGTTCAAGTGGTGATGGATACTTTGAAGGATTTTTGTTTGGCCTCAGGTTTGAAAGTAAACTTACTCAAGTCGAAAGCTATGTGTTCTAGGAGGGTGCCAAATGATAGAAAGATAGCTATCAGGGAGATCTCCTCTATTCGTATGGTTGCGGACCTAGGTTATTACCTTGGTTTTCCTTTGACTCAAGGAAGAATCACGCGAAGTGTCTACGAGGGTCTCATTGAGAAATTGACCGCTCGGTAAGCAACGTGGAAGGGAAAGTTATTGAATAAACCGGGTCGAGCGTGCCTTGCTCGCTCAGTCATGAATGCTATTCCCATTTATACTATGCAAACCCACCTCCTCCCTGTTAATGTGTGCAACCGCATAGATAGCATTACTCGAAGTTTTGTGTGGGGGGTAATGGTACCTCTCGCTCCTGGAACCTGGTGAGTTGGAAGAAGGTCACCACCCCTAGAAAGTTTGGAGGTCTGGGTATTAGAGAAACTCGCCTGACTAACTATGCCCTCTTAGGGAAACTACTTTGGAGCATTCTAAATGAGCCCCATAAGCTTTGGGTGCGGGTATTAATCCAGAAATATTTAGGAGCTCAATCGATTTGGTGCTCTGACCCTCCCACCGGCGCTTCGGTCACTTGGAGGAGTATTATTGCTGCGGTCAAGGAGTTTAGGGATGGTTTTTCGTTCAGAATTGGGGGCGGTGACACCCCTTTTTGGTACAAAGATTGGACGGGCTTGGGGCCCCTTTGCAACCTGGTGGACTATGTCCACATCTCTGACACTTTGTGTTCTCTGCGTGATGTTTGCAGGTCAGGCGCTTGGCTTCTTTCTCATCTAGCGACCCCTTTATCTCCAAATCTCATGAATAAGATTATGGAGCGCGCACCTCCTGTTTGCCTCAATAACTCAGTGGAGGATAAGTTGATTTGGAGTGGAGCTAGTAACGGGTTGTTTAGCTGTTCTTCAGCGTACCGGTGGCTTCTAGCGAGAAACCGGAGTTGGGATGAGAATGCGAACTGGTCCTGGGTGTGGCGGATTGGAGCCCCTGCTAAAGTGCAACACCTCCTCTGGCTGTGTCTTCATGATGCAATTCCCACGAACCTAAAGCGATTTAAGTGTCACATGGCTTCCTCCCCTACTTGCCAGCGTTGCTCAACAACTGATGAAGATGTTTTCCACTGCCTTCGTGACTGCCCTCATGCCAGAGAAGTGTGGATCCGTGTTGGCTTGCTTGCTCATCCTGAGTTTCTGCTTCACCCTGATGTTGCGAATTGGATTTCTGCCATGTGCCGTAGTGATGCGTCAATCATGTTTATGGCCACTCTTTGGTGGATTTGGTTGTGGAGGAATAATGCGATTTTTGGAGATGTGAAGTGGAATATTGGAGGTGTGATGAGAAAAATATATCAGTCTCATGATGAATTCATTGCTCATTATCCCAATACTCATGGTGATTCTCAAGTTAGCCAGCGTTTGGCTTTTTGGAATCCTCCTCCCTCTGGATCGGTTAAGCTCAATACAGATGGCAGTGCCAATCTGGTCTCCAAAGCTATTGGTTCTGGTGGTCTCCTCCGTTCGGAGCAGGGAGATTGGTTGATTGGCTTCACAAGTCATGATGGAATTGGTGATCCCCTCTTGGCTGAGTTGTTTGGGATTTTTCATGGGTTATCTATGACATTGGATCTGGGCTATAGAGACTTTGTCTGCTCTACAGATTGCCTTGAGGCTCTCACACTTATCACGACTAAGGAGCCAAGTATTTTCCACCCTCGTGCTACTCTTCTTGCGGCTATCTCTAACTTGCTGAATAGTGAAGTCCGTGTTCTCTTTGTCCATGAGGGTCGAGAGGCTAATAAGTGTGCTGATTTCTTAGCTAGAGAGGGAGTGAGATCCTCTGATAAGTGCAAGATTTGGACTAACCCTCCTTCTGATATGGGTTCCTTGCTTCTGAGCGATGCTCTAGGTTGCTAGCTTTCTTTTTCTGTTTGTTGCTTTGTTTCATGTTGTACTTCACCAAAAAAAAAATGGTTGGAATATTTTTTTGCACTAATTATTTTTCCATTTAAAGAATCTGTTACTTTTTTTTTATAGAAGACATCTTTTATTTTGAGACAGGTTTTTGATTAATTTATAATTATAGAAATTGTGTTTTAAAACATATGTACTCAATTTATAAATAGGTAAATGTTGAATTTTAATTTTAATCATGGTTATATATATAATATTATTTTTAATTTTATTGTTTCTTTTATTTAATTTTTAATCATGGCTCAATTCTTACTTTTTCTTAGTTTTTAAGAATTATAACATATCATAAGTGCTTATATAATAATGCATCCACACACTTGAGTTGAATGGTGAATTTTTTAATCTTAATCATGATTTTACAATATATATATATATATATATATATATATATATATATATATATATATAATTTTGTGTAATATTGATGGTGAATTTTTAATTTTAATAACCATTTTGTGATATATCATGATATTGTTATAAATTTTTAATATATTTTTAATTAAGGTTTGATTCTTAATATTTTTTAAATTTTTAAAAATTAGAACATTTTATAAGTGCTTATGTAATTACTAATTATGCATCCAGTTAAGTTTTTGTATAAGCACTTTTAAGTATACACATCCAAATACAAATAGCTTATCAAGTATAAGCGCTTATGACATAAGCTCTCATATGATACGTTTTTATTCTATAAGCGCTTAAATAAGTTGTTTATCTAAACACGGTCTAAATATAAAACCTCAACTTCAGTATGGTCTAAATATTAAAACCTCAAATTAGAAACTAATATACACTACAATGGTTACACATTAGTACTTGCCAATATTCGCATAACTAATGACTCCTCAGTTCCTCCTACACAAATGTCCTAGGAAAATTTGACAGAAAGAGTGGAAAGGGGAAGGGAGAGATTTAGTGCTTCCCTGCCAAATTGAAGGTAGGGCCTTATTACAATAACAATATATGTAAAACACATAACCTAAACAAGTGGAACAGTTCTGTTGTTGTAAGAATGGGATTGCTGCTCTGGCTCTTCTTTTGTTCCAACCTCCTCATCATTCTCACCTGACATCTCCTCCAAAGATTTTCCTTTTGCCTCAGGCACCAAGAAAGTAAAAAAGAAGCCCAAAATGTTAATCACACCCAAGACAAGCAGTGAATTCTTCACACCAATACCTGCAGGGTACCCTGCATCTGCTTTGCTCTTGTCCTTGTTTTGTGCCAAATACAAGAACCCAAATGCACCAACTATAGCCCCAAGCTTCCCAGATGCTGAAGATATTCCATGGCAAGTAGATCGAAATCTAGCAGGGAAAATCTCTGCGGGCACAACAAATGTGGTAGCATTAGGCCCAAAATTTGCAAAGAAGAAGGTCAAGGAATACATCACGACAAAGCCTATCCGATTGTCCTTATGAGTCCAGTGTTCATAAGGAACGGCAAGGGCAAACATGAAGACGGTCATAAAGAAGAATCCCATCAATTGAATTGCAAATCTTCCGATCTTGTCAATGAGAGCCACTGTAAACCAGTAGCCTGGAACGGTACTGCAAAGAGCAATAAGTGTTTGAGCTCTTGCAATTCTATAAACCTCCTCAAGTGCATTCATGGTTTGTGCAGGAGGTATCCAACCAATTGCGCTGAAGATATCCTTCTGGAAGAGATTTTGGCTATAAAATGCAATATCAAGCAAGAACCAAGTGCTTGTTGTGCCAAGTAGATGTAGTCCATGGCGACTGAGGAACTCCTTTGAGAACAAGCCGTATGATTTAGCCTGTGCCTTCTCCATTTTCTGTGGTTCATCTTGAATCTCTACCTGCAAAACCTTAGACATATCCGCTGCAGCCTGCGCCGTGTTCTTAGCAACTAGAGCAGTGTAACGGGCAGTTTCTGGCATCTTCATCCGCCAGTAGTAGGTCAATGCAGCCGGGAGTGCTCCTACCATCACAATTATCCTCCAAATGAAATCTGCTTGTGGGACAGTTGAACCAACTGGATCAACCTCATATGGTGGAGAGTCAAACCTGGCCTTGAATGCAGATGAGATTATGATTGCAAATATACCACCAGCCAAAATTCCAAAACCCTGCATGGCAAAGACTGCAGCAATGAAGGCACCACGAGTCTTCTTATTGGAATACTCCGACATTATGGTAGCAGAAAGCGGGTAGTCTCCACCAATACCAAAGCCAAGCCAGAAGCGGAAGAAGCAAAGAGTTGCCATGACAGATTTTGGAGTGTGTCCAAAAGAAAGGCCAGAACCAATGGAACATATTACCATCATCATCAGGGTCATGCCATAGACTTTTTTCCTACCCAACTTATCACCAAGCCAGCCAAAGAAGAGCTGCCCCGAAAGTGTTCCACAGAAAGCTACCCCATTGACAGCAGCTGATACATTAGGAGGCAATGTACCGGGCTTTGCTGCACCATCAACATGATAGTATATTCGGCCGAGCAACTTGGTAACAAGGGATACGCAGAACAGATCATATGCATCAGTGAAGAAGCCCATTCCAGCTATGATGATTGCAGTGAAGTGGTACCATTGTGTTTTTGCCACATCAAGCGCATTAAGCACCTGAATTTGCTCCTTTGCCATGACTTGTCAAGCTAAAATTACAAGCTTCCTTATGTTTTTCTCTTCTTGCCTTCACTGCAAAAGTGGAACCAACAAGAGTCAGATTTGACTAACTGAGGTGAGATCTTTGTTTAGAATTATTAAGAATTTAAGCATAACTGATATCAAATTGAGGATTTTATCAGAAGAAATCAACTGATAGACATAGAATTATACCTATACCACCAGGTGATTATGAAAAGATTAATTAAGAACCTACCAATGATTATTGCATCACCAGTTGAACCCTCACAAACTCAATTCAAGCTATCAGAAATTGAAATTCGGTACAGAACATCTAGTGAAGAAGTCCAAGGCGTGCTACTCAGTACAAATAAATTTGCGAAACAATTAAGAGGGCCCACTTTTCTTTACCCCATATATGAAAAAAAAAAAAAAAAAACGGGTAGGCATTCATTCATAGTTTTTAAACTCCGTCCAAGAAATTGAATTGAACAACTCACTAAAATATCCTAAATACTAAATATTTCCAGAAAGAAAACACCTCGTAACAGAAAAATAAAATAATACACACGTGAAATCCTATCAAATGAATTACTGATGAATTATATGCACACACCCCCGAAATAAAGACGATATCCAGATTTCACAACCCGCACAAATTAATAGGCATTACGACCCTAAGATAAGGTCACCAAAACAAAGAAAAAACAAAAAATTGGTATGATAAAGTTCGTTAGACTCTTACAAGGAACACATTTTTTTTTTGACACAATAAGGAACAAATTAAGAAGTTGTGATTTCATTGCAAATTTTAATTTCGCAGCAGCATGCACAGGATCATATTTCAGGTTAAACATAAAACAGGAGCAAATTCCGAAATCCGAATACAACCATCACAATATTTCTTAAGCCATTTTTTTATATATAAAAAAAAAAAAGAACACTCGTTGTGTTATAGTCACATGATGCATGCATGGGATAAGACATGAGAGAAATGATAATGCCAAAATGTAAAAAAAAAATGAAAAAAAAAATATTGAGAGAGGGACAAGAAGGGGTTGTAAAACTAACCTGGAAGTGCAATTGGAAGCTTATGGAAATGTAGAGAGCTAGTAAAAAGGAAAGAGAAGGGGAATGGGCCAATGAACGGGTGTGCGTGAAAGAGGTGAAGGGAGTGAGAGGAATTTATAGGAGGCAACAGAAAGGAACATAAAAAAATAAAGCACATAGGAAAAAAAAAAAAAGGTTCCAAAACGAAATATTCGACCCGCATATACTCCCCGCTATTGCGGCCTCGCTTCGCTCAGTCAACCGACTCAATTCATTCCCTCATCATGTGCCTTTTACAACACCGTTCCTTCCCCGAACTCCTTGCTCACTAGTGCTGCTGGTTTTATGCCATGACCGTCCATTGTGCCATTCGACTATTAACATGTAATCATTAGGGGTGGGATAAACAATTTTATTTATTGTTGTTATTATTATTATTAGATTTTTACATTGTGTTAAATCATATACTTGATGATTTTTTTAATAATTTTTAAGCATGTTGACCTACATAAATTTTTGATATATTTAAAGGTCTTATTTGAAAATAAAATTTAAATAGACTATCATATATTGTTTAAATTCTCTAACTAGGAACTCTTTTGGTGAGTGGTTATTTGGGTTTTCAGGTAGCTGTGGCGTGACCACTAATATTAATGCTGAGCTTCAGGCTATTTACAATGGCTTAAAGTTAGCTTGGAACAACGGTTTCAGAGATGTCATTTGTGAATCTGACTCCCAATCAGTTCTCAAGTTAATTGAGGAAGGAGTCCAGCAAACTCATCCATATGCCCCTATTGCTCATTCCATTTGTCATTTCAAGTCTTATTCTTGGAAGCTATCTTTTGCCCATACTCTTTCGTGAAAGAAATTCTAGTGCTGACTGGCTAGCCAAATATGGAGTTGGCCTTGATTATGGTCCTTTGGTTTTTCATTTATATCCCCCTGCTCTGTCTAGTATTTTATTAGCAGATGTTATGGGTGTTCAAACTTTGAGACTGTAGTTTGCGTTGTTTTTTTCCCCATTGACCAAAAAAATATGGTTAGATTCTCTAAAATGTCACTTTTTTTAAGGCAAAGAAAGGAGAATGAGCCTCATTAAAACCTTATACGCAAAACCCTCTTTAGGAAAAAAAATCTAGAAGAAAAAAAAATACTCCTCCCTTAATTTATTAATAACGAAAAAGAATACAAGAAGCATGGAGACCAAACTAAAACCCATGAAATCAGCAAAAGCGATAATTCATCGGGAACCAATAACGGTTCTTACAAAAATCCTCCATAATGAAAGGAGGGACAGAGTCCCGCCAGCTATAACATCTACTAGAAATACCAAAAGCAGCTAATCTATCTGCACACGTGTTACCTTCCCTAAAAATATGAGAAATAAAAAAAAAAGCATCTTGGATTTGAGATGAATACAATTGAGCCAGCGAATACACAACTTCCAAGGGACCAAATCAAGATCCTTGAAAGCAGCTACCACAAGCATAGAATCACACTCCAGCCAAAGAGCAGACCAACTTTTTTTATGAGCAATTTCCACTGCCATAATCGCAGCAACAAGCTCAGCCTCAAATGAAGTAGTAATACCAATGTAATCTGCATAGCAACCAATAGCTGCACCCCTACTACCCCTACAGATGCCACCACAAGATGCATGACCCTGATTACCTCTAGCAGCACCATCCATATTAGCTTTCACCCAACCTCGAGATGGAGGAAGCCAATCAACCTGAACAATTTTTGGGGCCTTGGGAGGATGAATTGTAATATTAAAATTCTTGAGAACAGTGAACTCATCCATGGAGGAAAGCATGGTCCCCTTTGAAAGATTTCTAGAAAGCCTAATCTCACGGGCAAGAGGAATCAATTTATCATTAAATCGTAGCAGGTTTCTACAGAACCAAATAAACCAGATAGAGGGACAAATAGCAGCAGTAATAACCTCCTTCAATTGAGAGCTCTAACCATGACCACAAGAACCAATCAAAACACCAAAGGTTGAAGTATCCAAATTAATATTTAAATGAGAGGAAACCCAACTCCAAATAAAAGATGCAAAAGCGCAATGCGGGAAAAGATGATCAGATATTTCAGAATTAGTACCACAAAGGCTGCAGACAGAAACAACTACACAACCTCGCGTTCGAAGATTTTCATCTGTTGGCATCTTAGAATGTAACAGTCTCCAAACAAGAAAAGACCTAGAAGGAGGAATGTAAGGGGACAAGATTAATTTGCTCCAGTTCACAATAGCTCCTGATGGAAAAAAGTAATTATAAACATCTTTGAATGCCATGGCGCCATTCTTAGATCGCTTCCAGACCAAAGAGTCATCACCAAGTCGAATAGGGAGGCAGAAATTTCTGCTGCAACATTAGGGAATTTCTCATAGATACACAAAGGTAAAGACTAATTATGTCCTGTAATAAAATCCTTTACCGTAGCATGCAAATTAGAGGCATCATTATCCGGGATCTGCATGAGGTTTACCACGGGCCGAGAAAGCTAATTATCTTTCCAAAAATTTATAGAAGCCTCATTACCAACCAGCCACTGAGAATTGTCTCTGACATGCGTCCAATAATTTTTAATAGCAGGAAAAATGGAAGATTTGATATACCTGCTAACCGGCTCATTATTCCTACAGTATTTGGTTTTCTAAAAATTGGTCCACTGGCTATCAACAAAATGCAAGTTCCAGCAAAGTTTCAACATAGCTACATCATTAATTTTTCTAATAGAATGAATACCAAGACCACCCACAAGGGTAGGGGCGCACACCTTACTCCAAGCAACAGTAACAACTTTCCTCTTATTAATGTCACCAAACCAAACAAAATTGCGGATCCAAGAATCAACCTCCTTTAACAAAGCTATGGGCCAAGCATAAACATGAAAAACTGTAAAGAAGCATACATTGAATGACCAAGTTGACAAGTTAGAATCTGCCCATAATAGACAATAAGGCGCCTTTCCATGAACTGGGTTTACATTTTATGCGATCAGCAATAGGCTGTAAATGAAGTTTTTTCGGCTTGCCTTTAAAAATAGGGACTCCCAAATAAGTAAAAGGAAGATTCCCCAGAGAGAAGCCAAGAAGAGAGCTGATGCTAGCAATACGACTTTGAGATATAGAGCCAGTGTAAAATTTACATTTGCTCAAGTTAAGAATTTGACCAGAAGCTCTATAATAATCTGCAAATAAATTCATTAGGTGTTGAAGATTGGACTTGATACCTCTATAGAAAACCATAATGTCATCAGCACACAACACATGACTAGGGGTAGGGAACCCTTGAGGACTGGCCATATGCTGCAGGACGCCAGAATCCACCAAAAAATTAATGACCCTGCTAAGAACATCTTCAGCTAAACAAACAAAAAAAAAGGAGAGAGGGTCCTCCTACCTGACACCTCTTTTACAGTTAAAGAAACTAACTGAGTGACCATTGATATAGAAGGAAAGCTTTGCAGAATGCAGAATAATTTTCACCCATTGACAAAAATGCGATCAAATTCAAAGGCCTCCAGAACATGAAGCAAAAAGTTCCCGTCAATGGTATCAAAGGCTTTTCTAATATCAAATTTTAAAGGAATATTACCTCCAAAAGTCTTTGAATCCAGAGTGTTGATTGCTATAGAAGCAATAAAGATACAATGTGAGATTTGCCTACCCTTTATGAAATCACACTGCTGCTCAGAAATAATTTTTGGGGTGATAGTAGCCAAACGGTCAGCCAGGATTTTAGTGATGATTTTAAATTGGAAATTAGCCAAAGCAATAGGCCTTAGTCCTCAATCCTCTCTACACCATTAAACTTAGGGATTAAAACCACCAAATTAGAGTCTAAGTTAGGCAGAAGCCAAGTGAAGAATTGTAAGACCGAATTAGAAACATCATCCCCAACAATATTCCAAAAATGCTGATAAAAATAACCACCAAAACTATCAGGAGCAAGGGCACCAGAAGCATTAAGGGAAAACACTGCATTTTTTATCTTCCAAAGAAGGAAAAAAATCAGAGGGCTCACAGAGATTATCAGAAGCATAAAGATTTGTATAGTACTCCAGAACGTGATTCTCAATATCATTTACACTTGGTCTAAAAGGTCATGTTAATTAGATCTTGAAAAGGATTTATATTAAACAAATAAATCAGAATCTGATCTTATAGAACTCAACTTGTCCTATCTATTTTCACTCTATGTCTCATGTCTCTTATTTAAAAACGTTAATATAAAATAGTCTTTTAAGCAGACTAACAGACCTTACAAGGCTTTTAAAAATGTCAAGTCAGGACCGGAAAAGAAACTTATGACAGGTAACAGGCCAGACTTAGACCTTGAATATTTTAACAGGCCAAGTTTGGGCCTTCTAAATGGTAGTTCGATCCGGCCTATTCCCATCCCTAGTCATCAAGTCATTTACTTTTTGTTTTCAATTTCAAGTTAATATTCATTTTAGTTTGAAAATTTTGAAATTTCATTCACGCACGCACCCATAAAATTTTGGTTGCGCATACATCTTGGTTTATTTTGTTTAGGGGAATGTTGTTCGGTATTTTTAAGAAATTAGGTGCTCCCAGGATCCTATTTTAGGGGTCCAAATGTGGTCCTCGTGTTAAAATTAAGCATATTTGTTTTTTTATATAAAACATTAAAAATTTAGTATTGAGATGTTTAAAATGACAAATGAGCTTATAGCGGGTTGAATGTCATGTGTTTGGTAAAATTAATATTTGAGCTAATTGATAAATATAAAATTACATAAAGATATATCTTTAATTAATGTTTTAATTTCTTCAATCAATATTAAATATGACAAAATATTTATAATTTATCATTGAAATAAGTTTAGGGAAATTAAACTAATTTTTAAGATACTTAGAAGTTAAAATTTTAAAATTTAGATTTTTATAATCTATTTTATTTACTTACTTTTTATTTATTATCATTAAAATGTTTTTATTAGTTAAAAATATGATTTAAAATATTATTGACATTTAATTTTTCATTCTATATAAAAATATATGTATTCTAAAAATTATACAAAAGAAAAGAAAAAAATGTATATAATTTTTGAAATAAATATATGGGTTATATTTTATTACTTCATTTAACAGATGACACAAGAGAGGAATTTGATTAAAATAATGTGGGTAAAAATAAGAAAATATAATATGTTATAAGCTATAGGGTCTATTTAGGTAAACAACTTAATTAGGTATTAATAGGATAAACGCTTATTATATAAGTCCTTATAGGATAAGCTCTTATATAATAAACGTTTATCTATAAGTTATTTCTATAATCGAAGAGAAAATATAGTCAAATTGTTTTTATATAAGCTATAAGCTGTTGTTTTTCTTAAATTATCCTAAAAATAGGCTAAAAACAGCTTATAGACATATCATAAGCTGCTTTTATAGGCTCTCTCAAACACTCTTACAAGTGTTTATACTAGTAGATAAACTCAAATAAGTTGTTGATAAATCAATCTAAATAGACGCATAAACTCAAGCACAACTTGAAATAGGGTATAAAAACAAACTATAAATTATTGATTACCAAACAACTTTATTTATTTATTTATTTATTTATTTAATTTTTTATTTATAAAACACTAGAAATTACTAATTACCAAACAACATTATTTTTTAATTCGCACAGTTAAATTCGCTATAAGATGGGACTTGCAAAACATATTCCTTAAATTACGTATACTTAACTTTCATCTGAAAAAGAGTAGTGATACAAAATGTGGTCGAAATGGAGTAGCGAGTCTAGTGTGATAAAGAGAGTTGGATAGGGACGAGCTTACTTGAACAGATCTGTTCTACAGGCTTGTTCAACACTAACTTATCCAAAAAAGAGAGTTGGATAGAGACAGAGTCATCCTGTGTATGGGTTTTGGTGTACCATTGGTGTGTTGGACGCTGGCGTTTAACATGGACAAATGTAAAATATGACCATGATGAGGAAATGCAGAAATGACCTACAATAGCCTGTGGTATCCGGTTTTTTGGTAATTAAACATTCTTCCCAAAAGATCTTGTAATTTACATTGTGTTTTTTAACTTTTTTTCCTTCTTCTGATTTTTCCCTTATTCTATTGTAGTCCAGCACTATGCATCGCTTCCTCCTTCCCCAATATCTCCCTACTCCTTCTCTGACCATCGCATCCTTGCTGTCGTAGCTGTCACGATCTATCTCCTCTCCCTAACACTCCTCACAGCTGTCGCAGCCTTCAGCTACCACTTTTATACTGCTTGCAGACACTCTGTCACTGACGTTAAGGCTTCTGAATCAGACCGTCTCTGTTAACTTATTCCTAATAAACAGTGGACTTCCAACGGCGTCGACCGAAAACCTCACGGTATGTCTGAGATACACTACCTCGGCATGGTGGCAAGTTCAGAGGGTGCAAGAGGAGGTGCGGGTTCAAGCTGCAGTGACAATTATGATTTTTGACAGCTTTACTGGAAGCAGATCTGCAGATCTTGAGGATTAAATCGCCGGAAATGGAAGCAATTTTTCTGACCAGTGCTGAAGCTTTTTGTCCACGTTCTCTTTGCATCTAAAACCAACGCTCAGTGTGTTTCTCCTTTTCATTTTTACTGTAAAATATTATCAACTTTTTTTTGACAGATCTTAGCAACTTAATTAGCTGTAATGTGCTTCTGATGTCTTGAGTAACTTTAATGTTACCCTAATCATCTCGAGTATATGAGAGTTTGAGTAACTTTAATGTTACCCTAATCATCTTGAGTATATGAGAGTTTAAGTTAGTAATAATATTTTGCAAATTCACAAATCAATTCCACAACTTTATTCATATAGCTAACTGTTGCGGTATATTTTTCTCCACTCCCCAATTTTTTTCATTTCTAAGTACACGATTTCACTACATTTAACCTGATTTCAATTCCTAGTGGTTACCTACAATTACCATTGCTTTGTTCATACATAATTCGTAAAATAATTACGCTAATACAATATTTCACCACATTCCAAATTGTAGCCAATTAAACTACTTTAAATAAAGAGTAAATACCTAAATTAGTCTTCGATAAAAATTTCGGAGACCAATTTAGTCCCTAAAAAATAAAAAATATCAATTTGGTCCTTAAAAATATTAAATATGGGTCAAAATAGTCATTTTTAAAATAATTTTTAGAGACATTTTAGTCACTATCAATATTTGAGATTTTTAATAACGAAATTGATATTTTTTATTTTTCAGAAACTAAATTAACCTCAATTATTTTTGTCAAGGACTGATCTGAGTATTTACTTAAATATTGCAATAATTTTCACCAGTAACTAATAATAATTGGGATTTAATTAATATTACTGTCTCATAATTACCGACCCATCGTGATTCCAGTCATTGGAAGACTTTACGCGTGCGTGACTGGAAGCTAAAATCAACCATAACAATTTTTTATCTTGTAATTACATTGTTCAGCAGGTCCCAATATATAAATATTTTTTAGATGTCCACAAATAGGTCACTCAAGTTGCCCTTCTTGCATCTTAGCCATTGGGGCTTTTAATTATTAAATCTACGGCTAAAAAAGACATTTGACTACCATGGGCAAATTTAACATTTGCCCATGTTAAATGCCACCGTGTTGGACGCTTTGAATGATGGTGACGTATTTGTTAGTTTTTTTTTTTTTTTTTTGATATAAACGTATTGGTTAGTAGTTTTGAAAAGCGATGCTTGCTTCTGAAAATATGGCGAGTTATCGTAGTACCTTTTTCCCCCCCTTTTTCAAATGTTGATTTTTCAATAATATTAAAATATATTAATTTTATCATTTTAGAAATTTAAAATAATATTAATTTTTTGGGAATTAAAATAATATTAATAACTAATTTATTAATTATTATTTATTTTTATCAAATTAATTAAAGAGATATATAAATATATTTTATTAAAGAGATAAAAGAAATATTAAGAAATTAAATAAAAATTGTAAGGCATATATAAAAGATATTGGTTAATAAATAAATAATACTAATATTTGTTTATCAAAAATATAGTTTTTAAATTGATAATATATGAAAGTTGTAATTTTCAATAAAAACTTTTTATTCGTTACCCAATTTTTCTTTAAACATTGTTGATGTTGAATAAAACTCTAATTTTAATTAGAAAAAAGAGTGTCATTATCTTAAACCATTTTTAAAGTCCGTGATGCTAAAGACAACTAAAGAAATATTTGCCGCTGAATGGCTCAACTCGCTACGCCCCTTTTAACGCCTGAAATACAGGCGTAAGACATAAAAAAAAAAAAAACCATTTTTAAAGAAACAGAGACTAGTATCCTTTTTTCAACAAACTGCGGCGTCCTACTCCTTGGTTCGCATTTCTAGGCTATTCAGTCTGCTCCATTGACTTTATGGGTACACCTGCCGTTGACTCTGAGCGGTTCTTTCAAATTTCAATGCGGAAACAATGTCTATCTATAATCCATCCATAATTTTAGGATAATGTCACCTCGACTACAGTGCTACGTGTTCCCGCCACTGCATTACGTTTTTTCTTTCCAGCACTACTTCAAAACGTTGAGTAATGTTTACTTGGTATACAATTACTATTCTAACTCGTGTCATGTACGAATATGTAAAACTGAGAATATTTTTCTATAAATATAAATATTGATAAAATATACTATGTGTTATAATTAAGTGCGCTCCCACATACACACACATATATTAAATTATTAATTGATTTTGTATACAAAAAATCTACTATATATAACTAATTGATCTGTATATGTACAAATTTTTGATATGTTACTACTTTATTTTTGTTTTTTTTTTACAACATGTTAACACTTTAACGAATAAATTATATATACTCAATCCTATATTTAAATTTAGTTATATATATTTAAAATAAATAATATACATATATATATATATTGCATAATATTTGACATATTACAAAAAAATTATATATTTTTGTAATAAAAACAAATCATATATTTATAAATTAATATAACTGAAACATTACCATGTATTTATCTGATATTGAAAATGTGTAATAAATTAATATATTTTCTTAAAATATTTGTTTTTTAATAAAATATATCTCCACGTTAATGGAAATTGTTTTTAAGAAACAAAACATATTTTTTACTTATGATTAACTAATTTGTAACAAAATAATATCTTTATATATATTGTATTTATAGAATACAATATTCGTACTATTTTATAATTTACACAAAATGGTATAAAAAATTGGTATGTTGATAAACATTTTTTTAGAAAACACATTTAAATAGTTACAATTTATTATAGTGTTGTATATCTTTTAAATAATCATTTATATCTCTTATAATTTGATAATTATAATTATGTATCTGTTAAGTAGTTTATTTGATAAGAATAATGTTATTTTTTAAGCATCTATTAAGGTCTGATATTTTCTAAAAACATTTCCACAAGAAATCAATTACTTATAAGTAACATATTTTAAACATATTTGGTGTTATTATAAAACAAAAAATATCTAATATTAATAATTAAATCAATTGATCCCAACATATAATTTTGCCTGTAATTTAAATAATCACGTATATATTTAATAATTTAATATGAATATTGGTCCATATCTTTTAAATAGATATTTATAGAAACAAATATTAATTATATAATATAATATTTGACATATTTTAAAAATTTATATATTTTTGTAATAAAAACAAATCATATATTGTATATATTATATAATTGAAACATTACCATGTATTTTTATGATATTGGAAATGTGTAAAAAAAATTAATATATTTACTTAAAAGTTTTGATTTTTAATAAAATATATATTCACGTTTATTACAATTGTTGTTAATAAAAAAATATATTTTATATTTACGATTAATTGATTTGTAACAAAACCTCATCTTTATATATAATGTACGCAAATTGGTATTAAAAAAAATTGTATGTTGATAAAAAAAATTATGAAAAAGCACATTTATAATAGATAAGATTTATTGTATTGATTTATATCTTTTAAATAATCATTTATGTCTCTTATAATTTGATAAGTATAATAATGTATATCTGTTAAATAATTTTTTATTAAAAGACTAAGGTTATTTTTTAACAATCTTCTGAGATTTGAGATTCTCTATAATTAAACATTGCCACCAGAAATCAATCACTTATAAATAACTTATTTTCAAAAGATTTGATGTTTTAAAATAATCTTATATGTTTCTAAAATGAAAGAGACAAAAGGGGTTGAGAAAAAAAAAGCATATGGAGATGATTCCCGTCAATTGGAATGATTATGCGTAGAACTTCTGCACAGGAAAGGACGAAAAGAAAAGGCAAAACGCATTAGGAATATCACATGAATCTACAACAAATAGAAACACAATAATCCCAAACCAATGAGTTTATCTTCAATTCCTCAGGCACACAGACAACTGGAATTCCTTAGCTAAGAGAAAATTACAATTTATTGTGGTACTACATAACTAAAACTTTGTCTCACAAATGAAACTTTGTCTCATCTCATCCTCAAAAAAACATCGTAGGGTCTCCTCTCTCCTAATACCTCGTCCATAAACTTTGATGTTTCATGCTATGCATGATTTATATTAAAATAACTATAAATTTGATAGTAAAAATTCTTATTACTATTTTATTCCTATTAAAATATTCTTCCTTAATAATTTAGACAATAATGTTCTTTTATGCCAAATGTCCAATCTCCTTATAATATTTATTTTTACTGTAAAATTTAAGTATTAATAGAGATATGAATATGTTTTTATGTAAAAAAATTTATTCCCCATGTGGTATCTTATTACTCTTAGAGTCGCCTGTACTTTGAAATGCATATAAAGCATCGGTAAATTTTCTTACTCTCTATAAGAGATTAGGGTCATAAAAATCCTTGTAGCTTTATATCCACCTCAAACTTAATATACATGTGTATATATATATATATATAGACACACACACACACACACACACCCACCCCCCCCAAGAGGGGTTCGGAAGCAGAAACTAAGAAATAAAAGGGAAAGGGGGAAAGAGAAATAGGATACAGACGGGCTACTCAGCACATATACAGAATTATAAATGCAGAAATTTAAATGCAAAAAATTAAAGAAAAGAAAAATAGGAGGCCCAACCTTCCATAAAAGTGAAACAAAACAAGATTGTTATTGAAAACAGAAATAAATATAGAGATTGAAAACGGATTGGAAAAGAAAGAAGAAAGACTTACGCTCAGCTCAGAGCATCTCACACTAGCTTCTCTCTAGAACTATGTAATCTCAAGGGTGCCTTACAATGAAGCTGGATCACCCTATTTTATAGAATTGAAAAAAAACTGTTTCAACAGTTCCGCTAAGTTACCGACAGTTTATATAATTGAATTTTGTAGTCTCCTGACTAATTGATTGGGTGCTGACAGTTTGCTTTAATCATCAGCGAGATTGACGGGGGAATAGATTCTGAAACAGTCATCTTCATTTTAGTAAAATGAGTCAACTATTGATGATGATTCTGAAGAGGAGGGAAGGATTTGCTTCTTCTTGCTCTTCTTTGGATGTTTTGATGAGGATGAAGGAAGATCTTGCTTCTCTTTACCCTTGTTTGAAGATTGCTTTTGCAGAAGTTGGACAATATTCTGCAAGTTGTGAAGAACATCTTCTTCGGAGGATGATGTTGCAAGTGCAGTTGCTATGTGAGCCTTTTGATTGAGTAGAATGCAAGTGTCTGGATCGGCAACCTGCAAAAATGTTGGATTATTCTTGAACCAAATGGTCACATTTTCTGGAGATGCCATTGATCCATCAAAACGGGACCACCACCTAACAAAAGCTTGCTTCTGAAGAAATGGTAAGGTATTTGGGATTGAGCTTTCACCAAACTTATATTGCCACGAGAAAACCCATAATAGTGAAAAGTTGATGAAAAAGCTTAATTCTATTGGAAGATTGTCAAGATCTTTGTTAAATCTTTTGGAAAAGATTTGGAACCCTTCTTGAACTTCAGGGGGAAAGATTTCTGGAATTGGGCCAAAGAAATCCCACCATTGGAGGAATCAATTCGGAAAAGAGTATTTGATTCCTTTTTCAAAATAAATGAACCATGAATGTTTAAAAGATTTATTTTGCAAGCAAAGAATCATGTAGTCCCAAGCCTTGGAATAATCCCATTATGTATATTTTATTGGGTCAAAATTGCCAGAAATTTTTTTGGGTTTATTTGGATTTTGTCCCCAGGCTGAAGGCGTTAGAACTTTTAGGATTTAGAGAGTAGAATGGGTGGTGATTGAATCATCTCTGGGATCTTTGTAGTGTTTGATAGAGACAGATTCAATATTTGTGAGTATGTATTCATAGAATAATTAGGTTTCGTTTAGAACTAAATGTACAAATTGAAATCCGGGAGGAAATATTTTTGATGGAATTTTGTTTGGATTTTTGTCCCAGTATTCTGGTTCTAATCTTACTACTGGCCAAAATTTAGGTTTTGGGATGTAATCACTTTGAGAGGTTTGAGCAGGACTAATTTAAATTAGTTTTGGATTTGTCTGAATTATTTGGGTTTTTTGGTTTTGGATCATAAGATCTAGTGATGGAAGATCTTGGTCACTATTTTCTTCAGCCATGCTGGCCGAAGTCTTTTTTGGTAATTTGGTTAAGCCCTGTTCTTGAAAGGCTAAAAGTGTTTGGATTGGAAAAACATAGTCTTCTTTGGTCTGTTTGGAGGTTTGAATAGAAGATTGGTTTGGGATTTTCTGGGTTGATGACCCAGATGGCTGGTTTTGGGTGGATGACCCAGATTGGATATAGGTGGTTGAACCAATTAATTGATTTTGGGTAGATGACCCAGTTTGATTTTGGGTTGGAGACCCAGATTGCTTCCTAGCTGTCTTAGTAGTTAAACCTGCTAAAACAAGTTTCCCTTTACCTCTTCCCCGGGAGGAAGAAGATCTGGTTGACATCTTAGTCTTTTCCTTGTAAATATTCACGAGTGAGATAGTCAAGGAGAGCATTTGCTGAGCCTTTAAGATATTCAATTTCAAAATAAAAAAAATGCTCAAAATTGCTTGCTATCTGGCAAAAAATCTGTTTTGATGCATGATTTTTAACATCTTTTTGTAAAATGTCTTTTGCAGATTTGCAATTAACACGAACTAAAAATTTTTGATTTAATAAATCATATTGAAATTTTGAAATTGATAAAACAATTGCTAAAACTTCATTTTTAACAGTAGAATGCCTGGATTCCAATGGTTAGAAGTAAAGGCAATCACTTGCTCTTTATCAAAAAAAAATTGTTTAAGAATGCCGCCATAACCAATGTCAGATGCATCAGTTTCAACAATTTTAAAAGCTTGAGGGTTGGGCAAGTAAAGACATGGAAGATTTTTTACTTGAGATTTAATCTGTTTGACAACATTGGTATGAACATATGTCCAAAGAGGAGAATCCTTTTTAAGACGGTCATGAAGGGTTTGATAAGATTGCTAAGTTGAGGAAAGAAATCTGAGACATAATTGAGGCAACCTAGAAATCTTTGTAATTGAGTTTTATCAATGATTTGATTAGAAAACTTGTCTGTAAACTCAATAGCACGATTAGTAGGAACAATGGTTCCTTGATAAATGTTATGACCAAGAAATCTGATCTTTGTTTGGAACAAATTAATTTTTGTTTTTGAAACAGCAATACCGTTTCTCTTTATGATGGAAATGAAAATGTTAATGTGTTTGAAATGTTGATCAATAGATTGAGAAAATATTAATACATCATCAATATAAACAATGGCAAATTTAGAATAAGGATTGAAAATTTTATTCATTATTCTTTGAAATTCAGAAGGAGCATTTTTTAATCCAAATGGCATAACATTCCATTCATATTGACCAAAAAGGACAATAAAAGTTGTTTTATATTTGTCATCTTCTTTAACTTGAATTTGCCAAAATCCAGATTTCACGTCAAATTTTGAAAAGATTTTTGCATCATGTAATCTGTTTAAAAGATCCATTTTGTTAGGAATTGGGTATCTAATCCAGCAAAGTGCTTGATTAAAAGGTTTGTAATTGATAACAAGCCTAGGTGTTCCTCTTTCAATTTCAGCTTGTTTGTTAACATAAAAAGCATAACAAGACCAATGACTTTTGCTCTTGCGAATTAGACCCTTATCTAGAAGATCTTTGATTTCCTTTTGATAGAATTGAAGGAGTTCTTCATTCATTTGAATTGGCCTAGCTTTTGTTGGGATTTGTTTTTCTTTAAAATCTTTTTCATAAGGAAGTTCAACAAAATGTTGTTTCCTTTCACAAAAAGCATTAGGTAAATCCGAACAAATGGAAGATTAAATATCATCTAAAAGATTTTCAATCCTTTGTTGAATGTTTGGTTGTTGTAATTGATTTTCTATATTCTTGAAAGAAATTTCTTCTTTAAGAAAATTGATTTGATTTTCTTTATAAGAAATTGGATTTAAGTCTCTGATAACAGGTTTCTTCAGAAATCTAAACATAATTGGCTGACCTAAATGTTGGGCAATAATCCCATCTTCTGTAGTTTGAAAAGGAAAAAATGATCTTATGAATGGTGTTCCTAAAATCACTTTGCTTTTAAGATTCTTTACCAACAAGAAAGAAGTTTCAATCTTAAGGTTTTGATTTTCAATTATTACAGTGGATAGTTTGTAATTGATTTTTAACTTAGAGCCATTGGCAGCACTAAGTTGTTTTGAGGTTTTTTTCAAAATATTTAATAGGGATCAAACCTTCTAGAATACAGTTTGAATCAGCTCCGGTGTCAAATAGAGCTGTGGTTTCAAAGACAAATTCTCCTGTAA
Source organism: Calophaca sinica (assembly GCA_037113605.1). NCBI lineage: Eukaryota > Viridiplantae > Streptophyta > Magnoliopsida > Fabales > Fabaceae > Calophaca > Calophaca sinica. The sequence goes on from CM073733.1 coordinate 23,085,738, forward strand.
TGGTTTTGATGTTTATGTAAAATTTTTGGATTTTAACAGAATTGATTAATCCTAAAAAATCATCAGATAGATCAGGGGGATTTTCATCTTGTTTAGGAGTAGAAACTTCAGAAGATGAGTCATCATCAGACCAACTATTTTTCCAGTGATCTAATACCATTTGTTGTTCAGATTGTTTTTGTTTTAATTCTTTGATTTCTATTTTTAAATTATTAATCTCAAATTGAAGATCTTGGATAGTAACTGGCTTGACACTAGTTTTTTCTAGTCTTTTGAAAGTTTTTTGAGATTAAACTTATTAGTAACTAAAGGATTTTTAGGAGGTTTAGTCACTAAAGTAGATTTTAATTTTTCTAAATATTTTCTTTTTTCTTGAGGATTAGGAATATCATTTATTGCTTCAAAAAGGAGATCTTGCTCCTTAGTTGAAACATTGACTTGACTAGGAGATTTTGATTCTGATAAATCATCATCCTGAATTTGGTTTAAGTTTTCAGAAGATTCTGCAGTAGATTCTTCCTCTTGAGAGGATTCAATTAACAAATTATTAATCTTATCCTCAATATCTTGGTCTAGGTTTTGGGCTTTGATTTTTCCCTTTAACCTACGATATCTGCTAATGTGGCCAAGTTTACCACATTTGTAGCAAACGATCTTATCTTTAGGTTTTTTTTGAGAATTGTGCTTCTCATAAGTGTTTTTGGAAGATTGATCTTTGGGTTTTGATTTTGATTTATCAAAACGCTTTTTTCTGTAATATTGAGGTTTGGGTGGACCAACTGATGTTTTGGTTTGGGCTTAGATCTAGGTTTCTTAGCACAAGACAGACCAAATTGTTCACAGAAAGTCCCTAAGTCCTTACGGGTCTGGGCCTTTTATTTGGCAAGTTGTTGCTGGATTTTGTCATCTTGACAGATTTTAAGAGCAACCTTTTGGATAATGGCAATTAATTGACCATAGCTTAATTTCTCATAAGGGATTTCTCCATTGGGGTTTTGGCTTCTAAGTTTTTCTCTAACTATGTCGCCAAAAGATTTAGGAAGACCAGCTAAGAATTTTTCTTTCCAAAAAGCTTAATGACTGTCTTCTCTACTGTATACCCTAGTTAGGAAGGTATCTTTATACCATCTAAAATCACCGAGAAATTTACACCTAAGATTGGATAATAGCTCTGCAGACCTGTCTTTAATCAACGAAGGATCTCCAATAAAATATTGAGCTATTGTAAATATTTAAATATTGACTGCATCTGGGATGCTTTCTCCATTTTCTAAAATTAGAGTGCCATCAGATTCTAATATGACAGCAGTAAGAATTAATTGTTTCTCATTTTCAGTGAGATAATTATCCCACCAACCTTTGAGTTGGCCACAAAAACCTACAACTAGGATTTCAACAATCATGGTTTCTGGACAATCATTGGAGGTTTAATAGGCTGTGGCTACCATGGTCATATTTTGGAGAATTTTGGTTATGTCATATTCATTTTCTCCATCTATGTTCCATTCATAGACATTATTGGCACTAAAACTCTTAAAATTGGATTCTTTTTCTTATAAAAGAAGATCTGGAGCTCGAGGATAATAAAGTCTGGTTGAAATTTTCCAATTGAGTTTTAGACCAGTTATGACACAGTTGATATTAATCTCTTGATTAATATCAGAATTTATATCTATAGAAGATGATTAGCCTATCATATTAATGGATTTATTACTTATATTCCTGGGGGGTGGAGTTGTTGGTGATTCAGGAATAACTACCTTATAAAGTTTTAATTGTTCATTGATTTTAGCAAGAAGCTCATCATTGGCTTCTTCAACTTCCTTCTTGATCTGTTTCCTTGGATTAGAAAGTTGTAAGGTTTTCTTGAGCTGCTTTGAAATCCTATATGGATTAAACAAAAGTTTTTCTATTTGAGTAGAGGATGATGAGGTTGATCTTTGGATACCTCAGAAGTAATTTTTTCTTTTCCTTTATTTTCTCCTAAAGCTTGAAGGTATTTATTGGTATAATTGGATTGTTCCATGAGATCTCTAATATATTTCGTAGATACGGGTCCTTCATCTATTCTAGTTTTGAAAAGAGAGGCCATAACAGAGGTTTGGTCCTTACTTTTAAGGGCAAAAGGTGCTTTTGGTGGAAGTTCTGATTGGACTACTTGTCCATCCTTTAAATGCATACTGTAATGACATCTAATGACTTATGACCTACTAATTCATTTTTAAAGGGATAGTTTATTTTCTTTTTGATGGTATAGGCATGGAACCAGTCAAAGAATGGGATGTTGATTGGAACTTGTTCAAGAAATTTATAAAATTTCTCTTGAACCATTCTCTATTAGGAGTCCATTTTTCAGAATAAAATTCTTTCTTAAGGGATTTTTTATCAATGACAAATTCAGATGATATCGTCATGATATCATAAGGATCATTAAGGAAGGAGTAAGTGGGTGATTGAATGGATTTTTGGTCATCTTCCTCCTTTTGATACGAAGTTTTACAGGGGTTGTAGTTTCAAATCCTTGTAAATGGATTGTTGATCCTTCGTGAGAAGTCTCAGGTTGAGTTCTTGGGATAGTTCTGGAGACTGAAAAATATCTTCTTGACATAGCAGACTTGAAATCATCTAACAGATCTAGAGATAGAGAAGGAATTTCTTCTATCAAAAACTAAGTTTTCTTGACCTGTTTGATGTTGGATTATATCTTGAAATTCTGGAGTAATTTTAGGTAAGGCTGGTGTTGCCTTTTTTCTAAGGAACATTTATCTGGGAGTGTGATATCACTCAACTGGATAGTTTTTGGCACAACAATATTGGCCTTACTATTATCAGTGAGAAACAAAGTTGTTTCTCCTTGTTTGTCACAATTGGTTTTGAGAAAATTGGATCTTATGGAGTACATGACTTTGTATTGAACTCTATAAATCAATGTAATAGGTATAGATCCTTCTTTCATATCATACCCATGGAGTTTGACATTAAGGTATAGAACATCAAGAATGTTCTTGTCATTTAGACTTACAGTTAAGTCTGGAAAACAATTAAAAAAGATTGGCCCATGACTTAGGCTAGATTCAACTGTTCCTAAGAGGGAATCTTGAAAACGATTGTGTCTTTTATCCCTTAAGCAGAGAAGTACTGCTACATCTAGAGATCCTCTAGTAAGGGGTTTCATTCCTACTTAAACACTTCCTATGTGCATGTAGTTGTAATTTTTGGCTTTATGTTCTTTGATGCTTTTATCATAAAGCAAATGAAGTTCTTCATCATCTTTTTGAATTTTGTATTTTTGTTCAACTGTTCTGATTATATAGTCAGATTTACGGAAGTAAGATCCTCCTGGTTTGTATAGATATTCGGGATTTATTTTTGGTATTTCCCAATTATCTAAATCTTGATTGATGTCTTCAAAACAAATTTCTTCTTTGAAGACCCTTTTTTGAAAGATTTTGAGTTTGATGTTCATTAAGTGAAGATGATGAATGTTGGGAAGACTTAAAAGAAAAGCGAGAGGAAAAAGATCGGAGCATAATAAAAGACAAGTCTTCCTCACCTATTAGTATCTTCGCCATCACTTGGTTGGTTAGAAATATAAATATTAAACTTGAATTTATAATTATTTTCTAATTTACTCATATAGGTTTAATCATACAAATTTATCCCAGATCTGACCAAAGCCACCTCGAAAAACATTATTCTTAACCAAGGACTATAAAATTCTTTCAGATTTATCTATTTCTGCTTAGACATGGTCATAGCCTTACCGCCCTATCCGTCGGGACTTACTGCTACCCTTCCGTCGTACAACCTAAAAGCTAGATCTTAAAGGTTTTAATTCCTTTTATAAATTCAATAATCAACAATTTTTTGGTTAAGAATAATAGGCTGAGTGCTACCAGCAGATCAGTGTAACACCCCAATTTTCTTATTAATACATATGTATATATACCTGAATATATTAATAATTTTTGTGATAATTTTTATGTAAGTTACTTTGGAAATTAGTACTTTTAGTAATGCTTTATTGTTTTATTATTATCTTTATTTTTGTAAAACATTAGTTTGAAATATTAATATTATCTTGTTAATAATTATTTAAATTTAAGAAGTATTAGAATGATATTTTATTATTATTCTTAGTACTATTGTTAAGAGAGAATTGTAACACCCTCAAATTTAAATTTTTAGGATCTATAAATTGTGTGCTCATATTGGTAATTTTGTGACAACTTGAGTGTGTTTGCCTTAATAATTAGTATATTTTAATTAATACTATTTTACTATATTTTTATTAAATATTAGTTTTGAATTTATTATAGATATTTTAGAATAATGGTATATTTTAAAAGTTAGTAAAAACATGAATTTCTTTAATTGAGAATAGTTTAAAAAGAATATAATTATTATATACATTATTATATATATAGATATATGTGTATGTAGTGCTGCTGTTGTTCTTTTTATATGAAAAAAAGGGCTTTTTATCAAGAAAAAGAAATGGGCCACGTTTTGTTTTGGTGCAGCACTCACCACCCACGCATGTTTCAATTTAATGTCACTATTCATCGTCTCCCATAACCGTCAAAGAGAAAACGAAAACCTTGCTCCAATTTCTCTGTTCCTGTTCTCTCATCTTAGACCACGAAAAAATCCCAAAACTTACCACCCAATTCGAAATCGACCATAGAATTCGTTTCCGGCCTCTGTTCGTTCAACCGCGACTCCGTTCGTCGCATCTATTTTGGTGGGGCGAGCTGTAATTTCCTTTTTTTGGCCACCACAGTTTTCGGTTCGAAAAACAGATGCCATTTTCGGATTCCTCGCGTCAAAACCTTCAGAAAGCACTACTCCTTTGATCGATTCGGTGAAGTTGACGCCGGACCCCTTGTAACCCTTTTGTCTCGGTATGACGTTTTTTGGTCACTCTTTTTGCTTCCTTTTAATTTCGTTTTAGCCTTAAAAATTATAAAAAAATATATTATAGTAGTTATTATTTTTTTCAGCCGCGTTTCGCTTTTCCGAAAATTTTATCCTGTGCTCAGTTGGTGCTCAAATTGTCGTTGTAGCCAGTTTTTTTCGCCTTGGAATACTTCAAACTTTTTTTGAGGTAAGGGGGGTAGATGGATACTAGATTAGTGGGCTCATGGATATAATTAGGCAATAGGGACGTCCCATGGTCCCTAGACTTGGCGCAGTTGTACAAAATAAGTACAATTGCCATTGTGATGGGAAAATTTGATATTAAATTATGTCATGATATTAATGTTAATTGAAATTGTCTTATAAGGTGTTGTTTGAATTGATGTGTTATGATGAAATGTCATGTATGGATCATATGATGATTTGGTTGTCTTGGCTTGTTATTGATAAATGTATGTAAATGTGTTTAAATGAGATTGCTTGTTGCTATTTGATGTTCTGGATTTGTTGTGTTGAGTGAGAGCTAGATTATCATAGAGTGTGGTTTGTTACACTTAGATTCTCTAGGTGGTATATCATGGTTATGTGAAAGGATAAAGTATGGATGATGGGTGTAATTGTTAGGAGTTAACTAAGGTATAATGATATTTTTAGCGTTTAAGTTATGGTACAAGCAAGTCTTAGGACTAGGATATGATGGTCATATTGTGGTGTCGGTGGTTTAAATGCTTTAGAAGCAAGATTTGGTGTTATGAGTATTTCAGCCTAGTTGACGACTTAGAGTAATAGTTATCTGAGAAAAATTATGCAGAAAGATGACTAAGTCTAGAATTATTTTAGCAAAGTCTCACTAATTGAATTTTTAAATTCAGGATATAATAAGTATTGACCCAAACTCTCTTGGATAGTGTCCTATAATTTTAGGGGAGTAGTACGGTACGTCCGGTCAAATAAGTAAGTTGAAACACTTGAGTTAAGAGTTGGAAATTTAGTTAAGTTAGCCTAGACTTAGTGTGGTGAGGTAGGTTGATAACTTGGACTTGTTCCAAGATTGCGGGAAATTTGTCAGTTTACTGACGAGTAGTACCTTGTTATCGTTGTTATAGCCGGCCGCTTGATGAGATGGTTGGTGAGTTGTTGTTGTTGTTGTTGTTAGACACTTGCTTGGTTTGTGTTCATGCATCATATGTGTCTTATTAAGTTAACGTTATTGGGGGTGAGCAACGATGATGCGATATAGTATCGGCCATGATGGGCAAGGTACCCGGCCTTGGGGGTCAATTGGGTAGGAGCGTCTTATATAAAGGCGGTGGATAGCTACCACAGCTGGGGCGTGACCAATAAATATACCGGTTACCCTGACTAGACACTGTTCGTACTCAAGAGTGATGATGTTTTCTCACTCGCTCATCTGAGTTGGTTTGGATCCACATGTTCGGTGAATTAGACGTTGCCTAGGATTGCGTAAGTACTCGTTGAGTCAAGCATTCATGTTATGTGTTGATTAGGTTAACGTTTTGTATGCGCATTGCTTAAGCTATGTCCTTTGCCGTTTTGTGTTATGATTGTATATGATGTCTAACCCCTTTTTGCTGTGGCTACTCATACACCATTGTGTATGTTTAGACGATGAGACTGCAGGTGACGATGACGACGTGGCCGAGGAGTGATCTATGGGCACGGTCATCGTAGATTAGGATTTTTGATGCTTTGGTTATTATCGATGTTGTTATTTTCGAAGTATATGTTTAGGGTCAGCTCTGAGACGTTGTGACATCGGGGTGTTTGTATCATTTGAATTTTATTCGTGACTGTCAATTGATTATTTCCGCAAGTTTATGAGAGTGTGACGACTCTACCTTCGTTTATGAAAAATTTTATTTGACTGTATTTTTCAGCAGTTACATTTTTTTCTTAATTTATTTTCGTAACGATAACATGCGGGGTAGAGGGTGTCACAATCAGCATGTTTAATAGGATTAAACATAATGAGTAATTCAGAGAAATAATTCATAATTCAAATTTAATATCACATTCCTACTTCCCCATCAGGCTCTGATACTAAGAGGGGTTCGGAAGCAGAAAGAGAAAATTAAAGGGAAAGGGGAAAAGAGAAGTAGGATACAGTTTGACTGCTCAGCACATATACAGAACTATATGAACAGAAATGAACAGAAATTAAGTGAAGAAAAGAAATAAAAAGTAGGAGGTTCAACCTTCCATAAAATTGAAACAAAACAAGATTGTTATTGAAAGCAGAAATAAATACAGAAATTGAAAATACAGAGATTGAAAACAAAAAGAAAGAAGAAAGGCTTACGCTCAGAGCATCTCACACTAACTTCTCTCTAGAACTGCCTAATGTAAAAGGGTGCCTTACAATGAAGCCTGAATTCCCTATTTATAGAATTGAGATTGTGCTATTTTAACAGTTTCGGTAAGTTACCGGTACTACTTGGAACTATTTGCTACAATAAAAAGTCAAATTGCTACAGTACCAAATAGTAAAAATTATAATAATTTGAAATTTTTAGTCTTCTGACTAATTGATTGAATGCTGTGAGACTGCTATTCATGAGCGAGATTGACGGGAGAATAGATTCCAAAACAATCGTCCTCATTTTGGTAAAATGAGTCTTCTGTTGTTGATGATTCCAAAGAGGAGGGAAGGATTTGCTTCTTCTTGCTCTTCTTTTTTTATTGTTTAGACGAGGATGAAGGTAGATCTTGCTTTCTTTTCTCCTTGTCTGAAGACTGCTTTTGTAGAAATTGAACAATGTTCTGAAGATTGTGAAGAACATCTTCTTCTGAGGATGAAGCTGCAAGTGTAGCTGCAATATGAGCCTTTTGATTGAGTAGAAAGCAAGTGTCTGGATCGGCAACCTGCAACATTTTTGGATTATTTTTGAACCAAATGGTCACATTTTCTGGGGATGCCTTTGATCCATCAAAACGGGACCGCCATTTGACAAAAGATTGCTTCTGGAGAAATGGCAAGGGTTTTGGGATTGAGCTTTCACCAAACTTATATTGCCATGAGAAAACCCATGATAGTGAAAAGTTGATGAAAAAGTTTAGTTCTATTGGAAGATTATCAAGATCTTTGTTAAATCTTGTGGAAAAAATTTGGAATCCTTCTTGAACATCAGGGGGAAAGATATCTGGAATTGGACCAAAGAAGTCCTACCATTGGAGGAACCAATTTGGAAAAGAATATTTAATTCCTGATTTAAAATAAATTAACCAAGAATGCTTGAAAGAATCATTTTGTAGGCCAAGAATCATGTAATCCCAAGCTTTGATATAATCCCAGTAAGTATAACCTATTGGGTCAAAGATACCAGAAATTTTTTTGGGTTTATTTGGATTTTGTCCCTATGCTGAAGGTGTTAGTACTTTCAGGATTTGGAGAGTAGAATGGGTAGGTAGTGATTGAATCGTCTCTGGGGTCCTTGTAATGTTTGATAGAGACGGATTTAGTATCTATGAGTATATATTCATAGAATAATTGGGTTTTGCTTGGAACTAAAGGTACAAATTGAAATCCGGGAGGAAATATCTTTGATGAAATTTTGTTTGGGTTTTTGTCCCGGAACTCTGGTTCTAGTCTTACCACAGGCCAAAATTTAGGTTTTGGGATGTAATGAGTTTGGGGAGTTTAGGCAGAAATAATTTGAATTGATTTTGGATTTGCTTAGACTATTTGGGTTTTTTGGTTTTAGATCATGAGATCCAAATATGGGAGATCTTGATCACTGTTTTCTTCAGCCATGCTGACCCAAGTCTTTTTTGGTAGTTTGGTTAAGCCTTGTTCTTGGAAGGCTATAAGTGTTTGGATTGAAAAGGCATAGTCTTCTAGTGTCTGTTTGGAAGTTTGAGTAGAAGATTGGTTTGGAATTTTCTGGGTTGATGACCCAGATTGTGGGATTTAGGTATATGACCCAACAAATTGGTTTTGGGTGGATGTCCCAGCTTGATCTCGTGTTGGAGACCCAGTTTGCTTTTTAGTTGACCTAGTAGTTAATCCGGCTAAAACAAGTTTACCTCTACCTCTTCCCCGGGAGGAAGAAGATCTGGTGGACATGTTAATCTTTTCCCTGTAAATATTCATGAGTGAGATAGTCAGTTAGAGCATTTGCTGAGCTTTTAAGATATTCAATTTCAGAATAAAAAATGCTCAAAATTGCTTGTCATCTGGCAAAAATCTGTTTTGATGCAAGATTTTTAACATCTTTTTGTAAAATATCTTTTGCAGATTTACAATAAACACAAACCAAAAAATTTTTATTCAGTAAATCAGATTTAAATTTTGAAATTGATAAAACAATTGCTAAAACTTCCTTTTTGACAGTAGAATACTTTTGTTGTGCTGGATTCCAATGCTTGGAAGTAAAGGCAATCACTTGCTCTTTATTAGAAATCCTCTATTTAAGAATGCCACCATAACCAATGTCAGAGGCATCAGTTTCAACAATTTTAAAAGCTTGAGGATTGGGTAAGTAAAGACATGGAAGATTCTTTACTTGAGATTTAATCTATTTGACAATATTGGTATGAACGTCTGTCCAAGGAGGAGGATCATTTTTAAGACGGTCATGAAGTGGTTTGATAAGATTACTAAGTTGAGGAAAGAAATCTGAGACATAATTAAGACAACCTAGGAATCTTTGTAATTGAGTTTTATCAATATTTTGATTAGGAAACTTGTCCGTAAACTCAATAGCACGATTGATAGGAACAATAATTACTTAATAAATATTGTGACCAAGAAATCTAATCTTAGTTTGAAACAAATTAATTTTTGTTTTAGAGACAGCAAGACCATTCTTCTTGATAATGGAAATAAAAGTTTTAATATACTTGAAATGTTGATCAATAGATTGAGAAAATATCAGCACATCGTTAATATAAACAATGGCAAATTTAGACTAAGGATTAAAGATTTCATTCATTATTCTTTGAAATTCAGATAGAGCATTTTTTAAGCCGAATGACATAACATTTCATTCATATTGGCCAAAAGGGACAGTAAAGGCTGTCTTATATCTGTCCTCTTCTTTAATCTGAATTTGCCAAAAATCCAGATTTCATATCAAATTTAGAAAAGATTTTTGCATCATGCAATCTGTTTAAAAGACTTTTTTTATTAAGGATTGGGTATCTAATCCAGCGAAGTGCTTGATTAAGAGGTTTATAATTGATAACAAGCCGGGTGTTCCTCTTTCAATTTCAGCTTGTTTATTAACATAAAATGCAGAACAAGACCAAAGACTTTTGCTTTTGCGAATTAGACCCTTATCCAATAAATCTTTGATCTCTTTTTGGCAAAATTGGAGAAGTTCTTCATTCATTCGAATTGGCCTAGCTTTTTTTGGGATTTGTTTTTCTTTAAAATCCTTCTCATAAGGAAGATCAACAATATGTTGTTTCCTTTCCCAAAAAACATTAGGTAAATCCGAACAAATGGAAGTTTGAATTTGATCTAAAAGATTTTTAATCTTTTGTTGAGTATTTGTTTGTTTTAATTGATTTTCTATATTTTTGAAAGAAATCTCTTCTTTAAGAAAATTGATTTGATTTTCTTTATAAGAAATTGGATTTAAATCTCTGATAATGGGTTTTTTCAAAAATTTGAAAATAATAGATTATCCCAAATGTTGGGCAATAATCTCATCTTCAGTAGTTTGAAAAGGGAATAGTGATCTAATAAATGGGGTTCCTAAAATTACTTTATTTTTTAAGTTTTTAACTAACAAAAAAGGTGTTTCAATCTTAAGACACTGGTTCTCAACTATAGCTTTGGATAATTTATAATTGATTTCTAACTTAGAACCATTAGCAGCACTAAGTTGTTCTGATTTTTTTCAAAGTATTTAGTAGGGATCAATCCTTCTAAAATACAGTTTGAGTCAGCTCCAGTATCAAATAGAGCTGTGATTTCAAAGATAAATTCTCTTATAATAATTATGATATTTATATAGAATTTTTGGACTTTAACATAATTGATTAATCCTAAAAAATCATCAGATAGGTCAGGGGGTCTTCATCTTCGGACCAACTATTTTTTCACTGATTTAATATCAGTTGTTGATCAAGTTGTTTTTGTTTTAATTCTTTGATCTCAATTTTCAAATTATTGATTTCAAATTGAAGATCCTGAATAGTGCCTGGCTTGACACTATTTTTCTCAAGTCTTTTAAAGGTGTCTTTGAGACTAAACTTATTAGTAATTAAAGGATTCTTAGGAGGTTTAGTCTCTAAAGTAAATTTTAATCTTTCCAAGTATTTTCTTTTTTCCCGAGGATCAGGAATAGCATTTATGGCTTCGAAAATGAGATCTTGCTCCTTAATTAAAACATTGACCCAACTAGGAGATTCTGATTCAGATAAATCATCATTTTGAATTTGGTTTAGGTTTTCAAAAGATTGATCAGAAGATTCTGTAGCAGATTCTTCTTCTTGAGAGGATTCAATTAACAAATTATTAATCTTATCCTCAATATCTTGGTCTAGGTTTAGGGCTTTGATTTTCCCTTTAACCTATATCTACTAATGTTGCCAGGTTTACCACATTTGTAACATATGATGTTATCTTTAGGGTTTTTAAGAGAATTATGCTTTTCACAAGGTTTTTTGGTAGAATGATCTCTAGGTTTTGGTTTTGGTCTATCAAAACGCTTTTTTCTGTAATATTGAGGTTTGGGAAGACCATAATGATGTTTTGGTTTGAGCTTGGACCTAGGTTTCTTAGTACAAGGCAAGCCAAATTGTTCACAGAAAGTCCCTAAGTCCCTACGGGTTTTGGCCTTTTCCTTGGCAAGTTGTTGCTGGATCTTGTCATCTTGACAAATCTTAAGTGCAACCTTTTGGATGATGGCAATCAACTGTCCATAACTTAATTGCTCATAAGGAATTTCTCCATTGGGGTTTTGGCTTCTAAGTTTTTCTCTAACTTTATTACCAAGAGATTTGGGAAGACCAGCTAAGAATTTCTCTTTCCAAAATGCTTGTAGGCTGTCTCTAGTGTATACTCTAGTAAGGAAGGTATCTTTATACCATTTAAAGTCTCCTAGAGATTTACACCAAAGATTGGATAATAATTCTGCAGATCTGTCTTTAATTAAAGAGGGATCTCCAATAAAATGTTGAGCTATTGTAAAAATTAAAGTATTGACTGCATCTGGAATGCTTTCTCCATTTTCAAGATTGGAGTGTCATCAGATTCTTGTTTGACAGCAGTAAGAATTAATTGCTTTTCATTTTCAGTGAGATAATTATCCTACTAACCTTTAAGTTGGCCACAAAAGCCTGCAACCAGGATTTCAACTATCATAGTTTCTGGACAATCATTAGAGGTTTCATAGGCGGTGGCTATCATGGTCATATTTTGGAGAATTTTAGTTATGCCATATTCATTTTCTCCATCTATGTTCCATTCATAGACATTATTGGCACTAAAACTCTTAAAATTTGATTCTTTTTCTTCTAAAAGAAGTGGAGCAGTAGCTCGAGGATAATAGAGTTTGGTTGAATTTTTCCAATTGAGCTTTGGACCAGTTATGACAAGATTGATATTAATATCTTGATTAATATCAGAATTTATTTCTTCTGAAGAAACAGAAGATGATTGGCCTATCATATTAATAGATTTATTTCTGGGAGGTGGAGTTACTGGTGATTCAGGAATAACTTCCTTATAGAGTTTTAATTGTTCATTGATCTTAGCAAGAAGCTCATCATTGGCTTCTTCAACTTCCTTCTTGATCTGTTTTCTTGGATTAGAAAGCTGTAAGGTTTTCTTGAGTTGTTTTGAAATCATATACGGATTAAACAAAGGTTTTTCAATTTGGGTGGAAGATGATGGATTTTCACCTTTGGAGGATTCTGGAAGAGTCTTATCTTTTCCTCTATTTTCTCCTAAGGCCTGAAGGTACTTATTGGTATAATTGGATTGTTCCATGAGATCTCTAATATCTCTAGCAGATATGGGACCTTCTTCTGTTCTGGTTTTGAAAGGACAAGCCATGACTGGGTTATTTTGATCCTTACTCTTAAGGGTAAAAGGTGCTTTTGGTGGAAGTTCAGATTGGACTACTTGTCCATATTTTAAATGTCAATCTGTAATGACATCTAAAGACTTATGACCTATCAGTTTATTTTTTAAGGGATAATTTATTTTCTTTTTAATAGTGTAGGCATTAAACCAATCAAAGAATGGAATATTGAATTGAACTTGCTCAAGAAATTTGTAAAATTTCTCTTGAATTTTCTTTTTTTTAGATCCCTGAAAATGTTGGAGAACCATTTTCTATGAGGAGACCATTCTTCAGAATAAAATTCTTTTCTAAGAGATTCTTTATCAATATATATATATATATATATATATATATATATATATATATATATATATATATATATATATATATATAAAGTAGGAGATTCTTTATCAATAACAAACTCAGATGACGATTTTAAGTCAGTCATGTCAAGGAGATCTTTTTCAGTCTCCAGATCTATCCCCAGAACCATCCCTAGAACACAACTTGAGCCTTCACATGAAGGATCAACAATCCATTTACAGGGATTTGAAACTAATACCAAAAAGATGAAGAAGGCCAAAAATCCATCCAATCGCACCACATAAAATAAATTGATAAATTTTGTTCTTATTCTATTCATATTTTTCATCTTAGCCAATTGATATTATAAATTATCCCCATTCTAATTTATAACTAAATTTAATTAATTATGTCTATAAGCCCAAACATATATCTATATATTTTATAACAATATGAAAAAGGTAAGCATTTTAAGCCCATAAACTTTTTTTTCTGATAATATGATATTAAATAAATCACTAACTTATACTGGTATAACCTTGAAGACTTTCTACACTCCAGACAATAAAAGTTCCCACTCTAAAAAACATTTGGCTTCTTGCATTTCTTGCACGGTGTATAACCAATTCCCATCCGACTCATCAGCAAGAATCGTGGCCAATGCAACATGCATACATTTCTTAAACATTTACAAAAAGTGAGTTATTTGAAAAAGAACTATTAAAATGAATTTTCCAGTTCTCCGGCGTAAATTAATCGCCGGCGAAGCCGGTAGATACAGCACACCAATAACATGATAACAAAAAAAATGAATTTTGCATAAGTACACACCTCTTCAAATCATCCGACGTCATCTGGATTTTTTTTTTTTGATACACATAGTAAAAGTAGAAGAGATTTTAGGAGCAAGAAGAAGAAAATATAACTGAGTCTAAAAATTAAAAAAAAAAACAAAAGTCAAAACAAATTAAAAAATTACCTCGCCAGCATCCATTTGAAGGACACTCTTTTTCTTTCATCCTCCTAATTACTTCATGGCTCGTGATTTCCCCCCTCCCCATTTTAATTTTCGCACCTCCTCTCATAGTAAAAAGACAACACTACCCCTATTAATTTCCCTCACCCCTCCCCTCCCTTTTCTTTTTCATTTCCCTCCCTCACTCTCACACCTCCCTCCCCGATCAGTTCTCTCTCAAAACCCTTCCCCCTCTGTCGACCACCTCCCTCCGTAGACCACCTCCCTCCGCCGCGTCTCCCTCCGTCTCCCACCTCTCTTCGCGCTCGCAGTGAGCATCGCTATCGTCAGGTAACATCGCAATCCCATTACTCTGCGCGTTTTTTTTCCTGCAAATTTGAACAATCCGGAAACTTGTTTCTGGAAATATATGGAAAAAAGATGCCGGATGTTAGAAAAATTAGTTTTGGATTTCAACGTTCTGGAATCTTGTTTCCATATACCTCTGGAAACACGTTTTGGGATTTGGAAATTGGGTTTTAGAAAAGTAGCTTGGGATTTCTAACGTCCGGTATCTTGTTTCCATACCATTCCGGAAACAAGTTTCCGAAAGTGAAGGTTCCAAAAGAACCAACCCGGAAAAAAATTACCGGATCCATCCGGCAACAAGTTGCCGGTGGTTTAAAATGTTTCCGGAAACAGGTTTCCGGAATTTCTTTGAATTCAGTTTTTTGATATTTTGGCTTGGCTGATTTGGTTGTTTAAATTTTCGCAGATATGACACGCACAAAACGGGCAGCCGTTGCTGCGGCTGCTGCATCTAGTAGTGAGCCAGATCGTGAAAGACCCACTGCGTCGGCACGCACAAAACTGGTGGACCAACGTCAACAGCTGCAGAGTGTCCCCGAGGAGCATCTACACATGGAGGCTGCCCAGGATGAAGCAGCCATTGATGAGGCTGCACCGTAGACGAGGCAGCACGCGTTGATGAGGTTGCACATGTAGGCGAGGCAGCACGCGTTGATGAGGCTGCAGATGTAGATGAGGCATCACCCGTCGATGAGGCACATGTAGACGAGGTTGCACGTGATGAGGCTCTGTTCCCTGGCGGCTCAGAGGACGGATCAGTCCTCATTACCTATGCTGACCACGTTGCAATGATAACAAGACGATTCTCAGCTTGATTATATTTTTTGTCATGTCACCCAGAAAAGACTTCTCTTCGGAAGTAAGCCGACCAACATATGGATGACCTTCGAAGTTTTTGATCAGCTCGTGATTGTGAGTCCCGCACATTACCTTCAAAACCCACCCTCCAACACCTTTCACCAGGCTTCCTTTCAGTCTGAATGGGCACTAACTTTTTCTAGTACTAGTTGCCTTCACTCCCGTCCTGTGAGGTTTATACTTGCCACTTTTTCACAACTCAGCATCACAAATGTCTTGCCACTTGATCTCCCGTTGTCTGATTTTGAAATAACAAGCATGCATCCAATAGATTTACCAACAGCTCGTGTCCATGCCAATAGGTCATCTCGGGTAGAAAATACCTAAAAACGCAAAAAATATTGATTTAACAACTAGTCCAATCCAACAGTAAAAACCTACAAAACTAATCAACAAAATAGTAAGTACTGCCGTAGTAGTGAATGCCCTAGTACAATCCTGTGTAAGTTCCATTGCGGTACAATCTGCATCCTGTAATGTGTCATCCACCACAGTACAATCCACGACTTCAGTTACATCCATATCAGTACAATCTGCGGCCTCTGTACTATCCATTGCACTAGGCATTTGGGTATCGGGAAAATTGCCTTCCATGGTAATCTATCTGCAACACACACAAAACCTGTCAAAAACAAAACTGGCTTAATACCGAAAACTAGATTCCGGAACTAACCGAAAATATGAATCCAGAAGGTTTGAAGATATTAACTTTCTGGAATCTTGTTTCCGAATACTTCCGGAAACATGAAACCGGATTTTTTAACTACCGGAATCATGTCGCCGGAATAATCCGAAAACAAGATTCCGGAAAGTTTGAAATCACAGAAAAAAAAAGACGACAGACAGACCTGTATTGACGGCCGGCGGTGGGTGTGATGCCCACGGCGGCGGTGAAGGGACAATGCGAGGTTGAGGTCGACGTTGGGAGAGAGATGCAGCGAGAGAGAGATGCAGTGGGAGAGAGAGATCGGTTGAGAGAGTGGGAGGGGTTATGGGAGGGGTCCTGATTGAGAGTAGGAGGAAGGGGAGGTGAGGTGGGAAAGAGGGAAGAAAAAGAGGAGGTGGGGGGAAAAGAGAAGGGGCATTTTTATCTTTTCATGTATGAAGGGAGGTGGGAAAATTAAGTGAGGGAGGGGTTAAAATAAAATCCCTTACTTCATTAGTACAATTTATCCCAATCATTGTTCCCATCATTTTAACAAAAACAACAAAGCCCATCCTACTTTGGTGGCTCCACATCCACATACATCCGGTTTAGTTTGCAAAACCACAAGATTCGCTCAAGGAGATGATGATCAATAAAACCAACATTTATGTAGGTACTTTCTATTATCTGTTACTTTTTGAACACAGAGATAACCAGGGAGCATATTTCTCGGAGACATGTTATCCCTTCTCATTGTAATAACACTAATCACACATAAAGGACTTGAACAAAAAAATCCAATAAAAAAAGCAAATTTGGGCCAAAATTTGAACTCAGTTGTCAAAATACACACCTTACTTTGTTGTGTTTTGTCGAAGTTGGTTGAGCGTTTCATGTCTGCAAGAGGGAAAACAATATATCGGTAAAACCGTGGCCACACGCACGTCACACTAAAACCTATGCTCAATGAGTGCTTCCGAAACAAAAAATACAATGTCCACACATAGAGCAGATAAAATTTAAAACCAAAACAACATTGAATTCAATTGTTGATATTGATTAACATGGAATTCAATTATTAATATTGACACTTTTTACGACATGTATTTTATTTGAAAGGCAGGAGATATAAAAAAGTTGGACACATTGTCTGGTTTGCAGTGGTGTGGTCCTTATGGAAAATGATAATAGGATTCTTTTCCAGGGATGTGTTACAGATTTTTTGACAGTTATGTCACAAATAAAAGTATTGTCATAGGGCTGGTTTATATACCGGGAAGGTAGGAAATCAGGATTGCATTGTTCAGCTTGGTGTGTTAATCCTACTGGGTGTTTGAGATCAACCTGTTAAACTTGTAGGAGTACTCATGATGTAATGGGTCGGAGTACTCCTTGTACTCCCTTTAATAAAATTTTGCTTATAAAAAAAATGTTATTATTATTAATTTTAAAAACATTAAAACCTTAAGTAAAAAACCTTGAAGAAGGGCGTCAACTTTCTCGGAGAAGGACTCATCATCGTCGTTATCATTGACATCCGATTCATCTCTGTAATCATTGTATTCATCATCTTCTTCGTAAAAAATGAGAAGAGAAGAGGCCATTACCTTTTGAATATTTGCGACAATGCTCTAGAAAAATTAAAAAGAGCAAGAATTAGAGGGTTCCAATTTTCATAACCTTGCAGTGATAAAAAATGAAGCAAACATAGTCTTTGAAATGATGGGAGTCGTGACATTACCTGAGATGAGAGATAACCGAAAGAGCAGGGAATAGAGATGGTCTTTGAAGAAGCTAAGAGGAAAAAAATAAAGAGAATGAGCAAAGTGGGTGCATGTAAATGAAGAAGAGAAGGGAGCCTTACATTTTTCTTGTTCTCCGATTGGTGGCAGATGGTGGCCTCGCAGGTGGTGGCCTCCGGTGGAGAGATAGATGCAAGAGACAGATGAAAAGAGGTAGAGAGTGGTTTACGATGGAGTAGGGTGTTGCAGAAGTGAAAAGCAATGAGTAGAAGGGAAAAATAAAGTTTTTTTTTTTGTCTGCAGACGGAGTGGCGGAAAAAGAAAGGGTTTAAGAGAGAGACCTTAAAGTTGTTTAAAATTGGGCAATAATTGTTCCACAAATTTTTAGGTGAATTTTAATGTTTGATTGATTTGATTAAATGTCTAGACAATAATCTCTATCTCTATTATATACATATCAAAATGAGCTCAGTGATTATTTTACAAATGGCAAGCTCACATAGAATTAGCAATAAATATGCATTAGGTGTCATCCTTAAAAATGAAAATCTTATTATATGGATTACTAATTGTGATTTGGAAGAATGACCAGACGCACAACATATGAGGTGGAATTCAGCCCATTAATTTTTTAAATAAAAAACGTGTCATAAATTAGAACTTATGAGCGCATGATTAATAAAAAAACGACAGGCAAATCAAGTTATTTAATGTAATAAAATAAACGTGTCAAATGCAAGAATATGCTCCATAATGCAAGAATATTCGAATGATTACAATCAAGAATATGCCTGTTCTAATGCAATAATCAAATGTTTTCCTGGAAAAAAAATAATCAAATGTTATTAAGAAAAAACATTGATTAGTCAGCCCATTAATTTCTTTTTAAAAAAACGTGTCAAATGTTTGAAAGTAACGTGTAAAACGATTGAATGTAATAAATCATTGTAATAAAAAATTTGCTCCATTAATGCAATAAAATTAAACAACAATATGTAATAGTCAAATGTTAACCAAAAAAATTATAGATTAGTCCAAAAATTCGTTGACTACCATGTAAAATAAATCAGAAAAATAGGACCACAGTCGGTAATATTTATTTAATTTTTATAATTTTTAATAACCGGCTCAATTATGAATTCTATAAATAGTGGATAGAACCAAGGCAGTCCTTATTGTGTGTTTGATCCTGTAGTTAGCGTATCTTCATTCCTTATATTTTTTTATTCTGTTGTTTTTTTATTCTCATAAAAAATGAACCTCAACCATGATCAAATTCCTGAGATCGACTCCTCCGTCGATCGGAATTAGAATTTAGTAGTTGAGATTTTTCGTATGTAGTGCACTAATGCATCAGACACACAGAGTTTTTCTTTATCCATTGAACTTATTCTTATTGACAATGAGGTGAAAATATTTTTTTGTTTTCAATAAATTAAGGATTATCTTCAATTTAACTACCCAATTCAAGATGTGCTCCCAACATCAAGTGATCCTGAGAACGATGTTTTTGGATCGGTAATCATAGGATTTCATATGTTTTGTAAGTCAATCACATATTTATTGTCATGGATCTGATTTATAAAACTATTCATAGGGTCTTCTTGCCGGCACTTCTGATCCTATTCCTGATGGAAATTTTGCTGATAATAAGAACATGATTGAAGATGGCGAGACAAGTGCTGGTGAAGATCCAAATCATATTGAAGATGTTGAGGGGAATGTTGCTGCATATCCAACACAAGTCTGAATTTCAATTAAGATATTCCTAATATTATTAAATAAGTTATGAAAAATCAGTTTTTATTCTAATTAGTTATCATCAAGGTGTGTTTGGTTATAGAGACTACTACTTAAAATTTATGTTTGATTTCAGTTTTCCTGTTGGCATCGTTGTCACTTCTTATTGTGGCAGTATTTTAATAGAAATATTAAGATAATTACTAATTTTGTTGTGTGGTTCATTTTTTGATGCTTTTTCATTTTTATACGCTCGCTATACGTTCAAATGGGTAAGAACTAAGAACCTTTATATTCAACGTCATTGTAGAATCCACCAACAATCCACTTGTTGTACATGTATAATTTCGAAATGACTTGATCCTGACACTCATATATAAACGAGTCATTCTTTTAGTTATCATCATGTATCGAGCCTAATTTGCTAATGCCTTAAAATTATCACCATTACCACTGGATTTGTCATACACACACGTTAGTAGTCATTATTTAACTTATTATTTTTTAATCCTATGTACTTTTACCTTAATTTGATAACCCGTGTTAATCCAAACAAGTCCGTATTAAAATAATACCATTAGTTCGTGTCTAAATAATATGGGTATCCCATTATATCATCATGACATTAATTATTAATTATAAAAACATTATTCATCCAACATATATAAGACATGTACGTAATTGTGAACAAATTTGTTGATATATTTTAACACACCAATCTCCTTCTCTATAATATACATATCAAAATGAGCTCATTGAATATGTTCCAAATGGCAATCTCACAAACAATTAGCAATAAATACAATTAGCAATAAATACGTATTAGGTGTCAGCTATGAGAAAGGAAATGTGCATACATGGTTGTCTAAATTATTACTTGGACGAATGACTAAGAGGACTATAAGAACAAAAAACGTCGGCACATAGCTGTTGAAAAAAAAAAGTGTAATAAATGGTTAAGAAATTAATAATAAATGATTGTAATCAAATGATTGATATCAATGGTCAAAATTACATTCAGCGCAAATTCATTCACGTTTTTGGTTAGGTAGGGTCTTTAGTGATTGTAATCAAAATCTTTTACATTCAGCGCATATCCATTCTTTGATTATAGTTAATGGTCAAAATTATAATCTCTATCTCTATTATATACATATCAAAATGAGCTCATTGAATTTTTTTCCAAATGGCAATCTCTCCAAGAATTAGCAATAAATATGCATTAGGTGTCATGCTTAAAAATGAAAATCATATGATGTGGTTTACTAATTGTGACTTGGATCAATGACTAGGCGCACAACAAATTCAAATGAATTCAGCCCATTAATTTTTGAAACAAAAAAGTGTAAAAAATGACAACTTATGAGCGCATAACAAATATAAAAAAGGACAGCCATATCAAATGATTAATTGTAATAAATGATTGTAATAAAAAATATGCTCCACTAATGCAAAAAAATAAACCCACAATTTGTAATAGTCAAATTTTACTAAAAATAATCTTTAATTAGTCGAAAAAATCGTTGACTATCATGAAAAATGTATATGCTATACATTTGAGTCTACATTCAATCTAATTTTAAATGGAATGGGTAAAAAAACCCAATCTAATTAAGCCAATTGGTTATTAATTTTAATAAAGGATGACTATATTAAAATTAATTATGATATTATTAATAAAATGTTTTTACTTTTTTTTTATAATTAAAGCCTAAAGACATCATTGACCCGTGCATTAGAAAAATTTAAATTTATATCAATATATAGATTGATTAATATAAAAATATAAATTATATAAAAAAATATAATACACGGGAATGAACATTACATGAATATCTATATGTAAATATAATATTTTACATTAATATATTATATGTAAATATAATATATTATATAAAAAATATAATATTTTACTCCCACAAAAAAATTATCTATATTTAAATTGATTAATATAAAAATCATAGAAAATAGAAAAACATTACATGTTGGAATAAAATAAAATTTTACATGAAAGCAAATTTAGATTTTTTTTAAGATATAAATTTAAATTTAGCAAATTTAAATATATATCAATATATAGACTGATTAATATATAAATATAAATTATATAAAAAAATAATACACGGGAATAAATATATTACATGAATATCTAAATGTAAATATAATATTTTACACACACACAAAAAATATCAATATGTAAATTTATTAATATAAAAATCATAGAAAATAGAAAAACATTACATGTTGGAATAAAATAAAATTTACACGAAAGCAAATTTGATTTTTTTAAGATATAAATTTAAATTATATAAAAAAATATAATACACGAGAATGAACATAGACATGAATATCTATATGTAAATATAATATTTTACACACACAATAAAAAATTAATATCTATATGTAAATTGATTAATATAAAAACATAGAAAGTGGAAAAACATTACACATTGGAATTAAATAAAATTTTACAAGAAAGAAAATTTAAATTTTTTTAAGATATAAATTTAAATTATATAAAAAATATAATACATGGGAAAATACATGGGAATGAACATACTACTTGAATATCTATATGTAAATATAATATATTACATAAAAAATATAATATTTTACTGACACAAAAATATCTATATTTAAATTGATTAACATAAAAATAATAGAAAATAGAAAAACATTACATGTTGGAATAAAATAAAATTTTACATGAAAGCAAATTTAGATTTTTTTTAGAAAATTAATTTAAATTTAGCAAATTTAAATGTATATCAACATATATATATATATTGATTAATATTTAAATATAAATTATATAAAAAATATAATACACGGGAATAACCATATTACATGAATATCTATATGTAAATACAATATTTTACTCACAAAAAAAATTAATATCTATATGTAAATTGATTAATATAAAAATCATAAAAAATAGAAAAATATTACATGTTGGAATAAAATAAAATTTTACAAGAAAGCAAATTTAGATTTTTTTAAGATATAAATTTAAATTATATAAAAAATATAATACACGAGAATGAACATATTAGTATTACATGAATATCTATTATGCTTTAAATTTTGATTTTACAAAATATTGTTTTATTTATTATTTCGTTTGTACTAGGAACTCCAACATTATTTTGGCAAGAATATAAGTTCATAAAATTTTTATTCTCTTAAGTCAACAACAATATTTATAATGGACAACAATAATTACTATTTTTTTACACAAAATAGTAATTACTATTTTAAAGATTGCTATTATTTGTGATACATAATTGAAATTAAATTAATCTTACATAATTTTTCATAGATATTGCCTTAAACTCAACTTAAAAAAAAGCTATACAAAAAAAATTAAATTATTTTATATAAATATTCAAAAGCCAATATATACTCTTGCATGGCATGGTTTACTATCTTAAAATCTTAAATATAAACCCAAAAATTAGTAATTAGATATGTTTTGTTCTGCATCAAATTTTGATGTACAATTTTAAAGATTAACTTAAGTAACTTAAATATCAATTACTATAAATATATTCCATTTTTTTATTAGCAAAATTTAAGCCAATGAAACACACATACACATGCATGAAAAAAAAAGCTAATATCAATCAATTAGACCCTATTGATTATATTTTTGTTAATTAGTTTTAGGTAATTAGGGTACTTTCTATTTATATTGTTTACTTTTATTGTCAAACATAAACACGCAATGAGGAGAATTTGGTTACGATTCTTTAATCCCAACCTTCAAATATCACCTTTTAAAATTAGTACAATTTGAGTTAAAAATTATTATACTTCTGGTAAAATATATTTGATTTGAATAAAACACTTCAATTATCTGCCGTTGCGCCGCATCGCTCCTTCGTACTGTTTCTCCTTCAAGCGATCTTACTTTCCCTTGCTAAACCCTAGAAGGAATGAGTGGGCACCTCTTATAATATTGTATAAAATAATAAATAAACTCAAATATTTATTAAACTAATAAACAAATCAAAATCAAATCAACCGCCTATATTATTCCATATTTATATTGATTTATATTTATGATTATTTGTAATGTATAATACCAAATAAAATAATATATAAAAAGTTAATAAAAATTATTAATCTAAACAATATCAATATTTATATATGAGTTTATATCAAAAAAAATATTTATACATGTGATTTGCTAACTTACACCCACCTATTTTTTAGTTAGTGTAAATTAGCAAGTTATAACTAAAAATTTATCAAATACACCCTAAAGTTTAACTTGTTAATTTACACTAACTAAAACATGTGTGAGGGGTAAGTTAGCATACCCTATAGGCATTTGCTAACTTATACCTGCACATTTTTTATTTTTTGTAAATTAACAAGTTATAACTAAAAATTTGTCAAATATACTCTAAGGTGTAACTTGCTAACTTAAACCAACTAAAAAATGGGTGAGTATAAGTTAATAAATGTCTTTATATATATATATATATATATATATATATATATATATATTCTTTTTTTTTCAAATATGTATATATGTGTATATGATATGATTAAACATCATAAATGTTATTTTTTATCAATATTTATATAAAAGTTTTAGCAGATTTACATACCCGTACATGGTACGGGTTACATACTAGTTAGGATTATTTTGAATTGTTTCCCAACTTAATTGATTGAGTAAAAATCATAAAAGCCCAAATAAAATGAAAAAAAAATATCGCTATGTTTAATTTTAATGAATTGATTGTAAATGGTTTGGAATATTTCCTTATTTAACTTTGTCAATTATGAGAATAACATTGAATATATAAGGCCTGCACACCTCTTATTTCCTTTAACACGAAAATGATTTTGCATATAGACAATTAACCTGTCAAATGCAATTAGAATCATTGCTTTTCGTGATTGGGTCCAAAATATATATTTCAATCGCCTCGATAATTTAAATTATATGTGATTTGTCATACCCTAATTTTGTCCGGTAAAAAATAACATTCAAAAAGAACAAAAATAGTAGTAGAGAAGAAAGAAGAGGTTGGAAAAATTTGTACTTTGGTATAGCTTATGTATTCTGGGTGTAATTAATGTTGTGGAAATGGTATCAAAGTGAATTTTCCCTTGTTAGAAAGCTAAAACAAAACTCTACAACTTTGATAAGGAATCCAAGAGTCAAATCTGAAGTTTATTAAGTCCAAATTGACTTAGAAGTAAGAACAAGTATGCTGAAAAATGGTTTTGAACAGTATGTAAAGATTAGGTCATATCTTGAGTTGTAGAAGTCTTTTTTTAATGAAACCAACGCCATTTGAAAGCTAACATCCTTGGCTACAAATGTTATGAAGGATTCGGGACTTGATTCTAACGATTTACTACCCTAAAATAGCATGAAAGTTATAAAACTGCACAAAAACGGACAACACATTATGTTGAATAACGTTCAAAGAAAATGTCGTATCTTGAGCTATACTTGTCCAAATGAGGTGTTCTTTATACTGTTGGAAAGATAAGAAAAATATCTACAACTATTATTTTGGATTACAAACCCAGATCGACCTCTATCATGGACCAAATCGAGCATGAAGTTCGAGACGTGATGTTACATGTATTGTTCGGGACAGCCACTTGTGTTGACAATATCTTGAGTTGTAGATATCCTTTTGAGATGAAACTTGTGCCATTTGAAAGCTGGAAACAATGTCTATAATTCTTATGAAGGTCATGAAGCACAATAAAGTTGTTTTAAGTGTTGTATTAGTGCTCAAAGTTGGCTATTTAGTTTTGTTGAACATTTAAAATATCAAACTTAAGAAGCCAACTGTAACACCTGATGACGAGATCGACCTCGTGTCGAGACCTCGTACCAAGACCTCGTGTCGAGATCCCGTGCCGAGATCGCGTGCCGAGGTCATATGTCGAGCTGATGAGGTCGCGTACCGAGCTGAGGAGGTCGCATGTCGAACTGAGGAGGTCGCGTGCACGAACTCGTGTTAGAGCCTTGTGCGCTTGCACAAGCACCCTGATCGACCTCGTGTCGAGACTGTAACACTCGTATTTTTACGAACGTTATTTAGCGTTAATGATTATATTGTTTGTAATATTTATAAATTTATATTATCGGTTTGCAGTTCTCGTCGCTGTGTTTTTAGATCTTTAACCTATAGATTAGAGGGTAATCATGAGAGATGAGAGATTAGATGGGTAGAATGATTGATGGGATTAGCATCTCATAACAGTAGTTACACGTCACTTATTTGTGTTTTTTTTTTAAAAAGAAAAATTCATTTAAATGGTTTCTTTACCAGCTGTATATCACGATCAGCCCCCTCACAACCCTCACTTTCTCTTTTCTTCTTTCTTCTTCTCTAAGTTTCCTCTTTTTCTCCAAACTTCCATCGAAGAACCTTGGATTTTATTGAGTCTTTGCACAAACCTTCTTCATCAATCTTGTTCCTCATCATCTCCTCTACATATATCATCATTTGAGGTATGAAAAACAGAATTTTCTCTTCCTTCATGCTACTGTTTAGCGCCACTTCTTCCCTCCATTTTAGCTAGTTTTTATGCTTCCAAATCATGTCATATTGATAGGTTTTATTCTTCATGATGAAAATATTTTTCAGAAAACATAAACTTAGATTTTGATTAATTTGTGCTTAATATGCTACTTGATTTTAAGCTTGAGTTAATACTTAGGAAAAATGGCTTTGTCTGATGATATGTATGAAAGAAGTTTTAATAAAATTATTAGAGAAAAGGAGTTAATTTGTAATGCTTGAATTCTTGTTGTATTTGTTTAAGTTCTTGAGTTTTAATATTTACTTGGGTTGTAGTTAAGATTGGGGTAATGAGAGCTAAGTGCTATTAGAACCCATAGATGGAACTAAGTTGTGCTTGTATTAGGAAGTCGATTCCGAGATCGTGTGATTTCGAATCGAGGTGTACGGGAGAGCGAACCCGAGGACGTGGGAGCAAGATGGGATCCAGTTGAGGGCCAGTGCGTGTCGAGGTCGTTGTCGAGCTCGATTGAGACAGCGTGAGACGCGTAGCTTGGAGTTCGGTAAGGGCACTTCTAGACATTCTAGGATTTTTATTGTTATATTCCTATGTATGGATTCCTTGATTTGTGTCGAGCTTGAAGTGTTGTGATATGATTGAATATATGCCACGAATTGGGTATTGCTGTTGAATTGCGTTTCTTCATGTTGAGCCTGCTCTTTTTATTTGACATGCGGTTGAATATCTTGCGTATAATTCTTTGAATATCGTATGCGGTGAATTGTTCATTGAGTGAGAGAGCTTAGCGAGTCGTTGGCGTTTGAAGTTGCGACCCGGATAGCGGAGAGGGTGCTAGGTCCCCTTTTCCGTTTATGGGGACTTCTAAGCGTTGCCACGCTATGGGACCTGAGTTGACTGTCCTAGGGAGAGCGAAGATCCCAAGGCTTATTTGGACTTTCCAAAGATACTGATGCAGCGTGTGCATTCGGGAAAAAGTGTCGAGTCGAGAGGAAATGGATAGCGAGTTGAGTCGAGTCTAGAGTGAGATGGTTGAGTCACGTTTGGTGAATGTTATACTTTGTTGTTTACTTATTTCTTTATGCCTGGATTATCTTGATTTGTTGAGAAGTTGACCCTTTCCCGTGGTGCCTTCAATCCATGATGGTTACCCAAAGCGAGGTCGGCGCGCAGGAACTCGGCGAGATGATGACGAGGAGGAGCTCGACGAGGATCAGGGCGACGACCTCTACTTGTCGTGATTTGCTTTGTCTATGTTTTTGTGTATAGTGGTTGTGACCAGTTGGGCCGGTTATGTTTTGTTATTACAGGGTAGACTGGCGGTTTACTTTTGGAGTAGCCCCCTGCGTGGGAGTCTGCCGGAAGTACCCCCAGGGTATGAATGCTCTCTTGAAGTCGTCATACCTTAGGTGTATTTCTTTGTACATTTACTACTCTGTATTTTGTATACATTATCATTTCGAGTGGTATATATGTATATTATGCATGTATGTTTTATTAGAATTTAAGTCTTGTGTCTTAGTTGCACCATGTTTCGAAAAGTTGTAATTACTCTGATGTGCACTAGCTGGATAAAAAATACCGTAATTTTTTAAAAGGCACAAGAGTACCGCTTTAAAGCATCGCATACTGAGTTTAGTTGAGCTCGGTAGCGGTCCGAAGCGGTCGTTACAATTTTGGTATCGAGCGATTCGGTTCTGGCCGGCCGTGTATAGGAATTTTAGATGAGTCACTTTGTGTCGGGATATGTGTGTCGGGTACATGGTTGTACTATACTGATTGCTGTTTGATTAAGTGAAGCACTTATTGCTTGAAAAATTGTTTGAATTATTTCTTGATTGAAGCAGTGTGTTTTAACACATCCTTGTTGTGAGATTCTGATCGGTTTTGAACTTTGTGGAATCTAATGCCACCTCGTAGGAATCGACAATTTGTGCAGAACGTCGACATGGAACGAGCAATTCAAGCTATGACCGAGATGGCGGCAGCCATGGCTCAGCAATCAGCTGCTGCAACTCAACAGGCTAACGCGATGGCTCAACAGACGGCAGCGTTAACCCAGCAAAACTTACAGCAACAACAGCGAGCAGAGCGGAGTGCTGAGGCGAGAGGATTAGCAGACTTTAGGAAGCATGATCCACCGAAGTTTTACGGTGAGCCAAACCCAGATAAAGCTGATCTTTGGATGCAAGAGATCGAGAAGATCTTCGAGGCACTCCATTGCCCAAACAACGTGAAGGTAGACTACGCCACCTACTTGCTGCTAGGAGACGCAGAGTATTGGTGGAATGGAGTGAAGGAAGCACTGATAGCGGAACGTCGCGAGATAACTTGGGAGCTTTTTCGTGGAAGGTTCTTGGACAAATACTTCCCAGATCTTGCAGTGAGAAGGAGCAAGAGTTTCTTCAACTACAACAAGGCGATATGGCAGGTGCGAGTATGCGACCAAGTTTGAGTCAATGGCGAGGTATTTGATCCATTTCGTGATCGAGCTGACCAAGGATGGTTAAGTGAGAGGTTCCAACGGGGATTAAGATTTGACATTCAGAAGTCGGTGGTGTCACTGAGGATCAGGAATCTACAAGAGCTGATAGATCGTTGTGTTGAGGTAGAGGGTGTAAGAAGCCACAAGAAGAAAACTGTTGTAGGCGGACCGGTGAGACCCCAGAGTGCGGGGCAGAGGTTTACACAGAAGGGGAAACAACTGCAGAAGAAGCCTTACAACCGACCTCAGGGGAATAACAACAGGGGACAATATCGTCCGATGACCCAGGGAGCGAGAAGCGGAGGTCAGACCGGTGCCGAGGTGACTTGCTATCGTTGTGGAAGGCCAGGACATTATGCGAGTATCGCACTCGGAAGGAGGAGGTATGTTTCAAGCGTAGAAGCCAGGGCATTTTGCCAAAGATTGTCCCACACCTAAAGCTGAGCAAGCAATGCTTGCGGCAAAGGCCAAAGGAAGCGTCAGGTAGCTAAAGCGAGTCTTACGCATGAAGCGGTGAGGAAGCGAAGCGGTGATGATCTTATTCAAGGTGAATGTGAGATTGAGGGTAAATCCTTATCCGTTCTCTTTGATTCAGTGCAACCCATTCCTTTATTTCCTCGATTGTGTAAACCATTTGAACTTGACTGTGACGCTTTGCAGTTCAAATTGGTAGTTACAACCCCATTTGCTAAAACCTTAGTCACAAACACTTGCATGTCTTAATTGTGTAGTGGTTATTGAGTAGAAAGTTTGTGGTCAATTTGGTTTGTTTGCCTCTTGGGGCTTAGATGTCATCCTCGGGATGGATTGGTTGTCACACCACCATGTCCTCTTGGGTGTGCCGTAAAGCGTAATTTTCCCAGACCTTGGAGTCTCCAATTATCTTTCTACTGAACATATTGGAGTTTCTTTGCAAGAAGGAACTAGAGAATACATGTATCTGGCTAGTTCAGAAGTTTTCCAGTAGATCGAAGTGAAGAATGTACGGTGGTGTGTGACTTTGTGGGCGTTTTCCCAGAAGGCGTGCGGGGTTACCACCAGTCTGAGAGGTCGAGTTCTCCATCGAGTTGATTCCAGAACCTGACCGATTTCCAAAGCGCCATACAGGATGTCTCTGCCGAGATGAAAGAAGCCGAAGTCCCCGGATCGAACACTTGGAGTCAAAGCAATTCATATGACCGGCGTGTCACCGTGGGGAGCTCGGTGTTGTTGGTTAAGAAGAAGGATGGGCGATCAAGGTGTGCGTGGACTACCGCGAGCTCAACAAGGTTCTTGTGAAGAACCGGTATCCGTTACCCGTATTGACGACTTGATGGATCAACTTCGTGGAGCGGCGATCTTTTCCAAGATAGATTTGAAGTCCGGTTATCATCAGTTCGCGTGAAGGAGGAAGATGTCCCCAAAGCGACTTCGGGACTAGGTATGGTCACTACAGTATTTGGTGATGCCGTTTAGAGTGACAAATGCGCCGGTGTGTTTATGGACTATATGAGCGAGATTTTCCATTCGTTCTTGGATCGGTTTGTAGTAGTGTTCATCGGCGACATCCTGATCTACTCGAAACGAGAGAAGAGCATGGAGGACACCTACGCCGAGTATTGCGGATATTACGAGAGAAGCAACTCTATGCCAACCTTTGAAGTGTGAATTTTGGCTTGAAGAGGTGAATTTTCTTGGACATGTGATTTCCAAAGAAGGGATATTTGTGGATCCAACTAAGATTGAAGGCGTGCTAGCGTGGGAACAGTAGGGGCGATCAGCGATATCGGGAGTTTTGTTGGCTTAGCGGCTATTATCGAAGATTCATTGAAGGTTTCTCAAGATTGTCGCGCCTCTTACGACTTACGAGGAAGGATCAACCTTTTGCCTGGGTGAGGAGTGCGAATCCAGTTTTCAAAGGCGGAAGGAGCTCTTGGCGGCGGCGCTGTGTTGATTTTGCCTCAACCAAAAGAGCCTTACGAGGTTTATTGCGATCGTCACACCAGGGTTTGGGATGCGTCTTTGATGCAACATCGGAAAGTGGTAGCGTATGCTTCAAGACGACTTAAGATTCACGAGAGAAACTATCCTACTCACGATTTGGAGTTAGCGGCGGTGGTTTCTTGTGAAGATATGGAGACACTACCTTTATGGGAGCACTCTTCTTGTTTCGGCGATCACAAGAGCTTGAAGTACTGTTCGATCGAAGAGCTCAACATCGTCGGCGAAGATGGGCCAATTTCTCAAGGACTACGACTTTACGTTGGAATACCATCCCGGTAAGGCTAACGTAGTAGCAGATGCATTGAGCGTAAAGAGCGCTTTAACCTCAAAGAATGATGATCGAGGAGTTGGAGATGCTCGAAGTTCAGAGACTTGAAGTTGAGTGTGGAAGTTTCAAGGAAAGCTGAGATTTGGTATGCTTACCATTTCTAACAGATTATTGGATGAGATCGAGAGACCAAAGAGGTTCATGACGAACTACGCAAGAGAAGATACTGATTGATAAGCGCAAGGGAAAGCGGCGAGAATTCAAAGTCGGAGCGGACAACATTTTAAGGTGCAATGGCCGAGTGTGTGTACCTAACGTAGCGGGTGAAAGTTAATACTTGACGAAGCGCGCATAAGAGCAACTTTAGTATTCATCCAGGAGTTACGAAGATGTATCAAGACTTGAAGAAGCATTTTTGGTGGTCCGGAATGAAAAAGCAAGTGGTCGATGCGTAACCGTGTTTAACGTGTCGAAGCGAAGGTGGAGCACCAACGACCAGCGGGAATGCTCTGATAATCGGCGTACCCGGTATGGAAATGGGGCGATATCTCCATGGATTTCGTTGTAGGTTTGCCGAAGACGCAGAAGAAGAATGATTCGATTTGGGTGATCGTCGACCGATTGACCAAATCTGCTCATTTCTTGCCAGTGAGGTCGACGTACCACGTGGAAAAGCTGACCGAGATCTACATCGCGGAGATAGTGCGACTTCATGGTATCCCCTCTTCAATCGTGTCGGACCGAGATCCGAAGTTCACGTCTCATTTTTGGAGGGAATTGCAAGAAGCGATGGGAACCGAGCTCAGGCTTAGCTCGGCATATCATCCCCAAACTGACGGTCAGATTGAGAGAACGATCCAATCGCTTGAAGATTTGTTGCGAGTGTGTACCTTAGATCACCGAGGAAGTTGGGACGACGTCTTACCATTGGTGGAGTTCACCTACAATAACAGTTTCCATGCGAGTATTGGAATGGCACCTTTTGAAGCACTGTATGGACGTAAATATCAGACGCCTCTTTGTTGGTACCAGGATGGCGAGCGTTCTGTTGTGGGACCAGATATGATCCAGCAGACTACGGAGAAGATCCATTTGATCAGGGATAGGATGCGAACGTCGCAGAGCCAACAGAAGAGTTATGCCGACCAAGGACGTCGACCGCTAGAGTTCGAAGAAGGAGAACATGTATTTCTTAGAGTCACCCCGCTTTGGAGTTGGTCGGCGATCAAGTCCAAGAAACTTACCCTAAATTTATTGGAACTTACGGATTCTGCGTCGTATCGGTCGATGGCATATCAGTGCCACCGCCACCCTTCTTGTCAAACATTCATGGCGTCTTCCACGCGTCTCACAATTGCGGAGATATATTTCCGACCCTCTCATGTCATCGAACGGATGTGATTCAAGCGAGGACGACTTATCCTTCAAGCATCACGTGAGGATCGTTGACCAGAAAAGCCAAGCGATTGCGGAACAAAGAGATTCAACTTGTCAAAGTTGTGTGGGATCAGAAGACTGGAGATGCGACTTGGGAGCTGGAGGAGAAGATGAAGACTCAGTACCCTGAACTTTTCCGCGGTAAGAATCTTATTTGCAATTTCGAGAACGAAATTTTCTTAGAGGGAGAGATTGTAACACCTGATGACGAGATCGACCTCGTGTCGAGACCTCGTACCAAGACCTCGTGTCGAGATCCCGTGTCGAGATCGCGTGCCGAGGTTATATGTCGAGCTGATGAGGTCGCGTACCGAGCTGAGGAGGTCGCATGTCGAACTGAGGAGGCCGCGTGCACGAACTCGTGTTAGAGCCTTGTGCGCTTGCACAAGCACCCTGATCGACCTCGTGTCGAGACTGTAACACTCGTATTTTTACGAACGTTATTTAGCGTTAATGATTATATTGTTTGTAATATTTATAAATTTATATTATCGGTTTGCAGTTCTCGTCGCTGTGTTTTTAGATCTTTAATCTATAGATTAGAGGGTAATCATGAGAGAGGATAGATTAGATGGGTAGAATGATTGATGGGATTAGCATCTCATAACAGTAGTTACACGTCACGTATTTGTGTTTTTTTTTTTAAAAAGAAAAATTCATTTAAATGGTTTCTTTACCAGCTGTATATCACGATCAGCCCCCTCACAACCCTCACTTTCTCTTTTCTTCTTTCTTCTTCTCTAAGTTTCCTCTTCCTCTCCAAACTTCCATCGAAGAACCTTGGATTTTATTGAGTCTTTGCACAAACCTTCTTCATCAATCTTGTTCCTCATCATCTCCTCTACATATATCATCATTTGAGGTATGAAAAACAGAATTTTCTCTTCCTTCATGCTACTGTTTAGCGCCACTTCTTCCCTCCATTTTAGCTAGTTTTTATGCTTCCAAATCATGTCATATTGATAGGTTTTCTTCTTCATGATGAAAATATTTTTCAGAAAACATAAACTTAGATTTTGATTAATTTGTGCTTAATATGCTACTTGATTTTAAGCTTGAGTTAATACTTAGGAAAAATGGCTTTGTCTGATGATATGTATGAAAGAAGTTTTAATAAAATTATTAGAGAAAAGGAGTTAATTTGTAATGCTTGAATTCTTGTTGTATTTGTTTAAGTTCTTGAGTTTTAATATTTACTTGGGTTGTAGTTAAGATTGGGGTAATGAGAGCTAAGTGCTATTAGAACCCATAGATGGAACTAAGTTGTGCTTGTATTAGGAAGTCGATTCAGAGATCGTGTGATTTCGAATCGAGGTGTGCGGGAGAGCGAACAGGGCGTGGGAAGCGATGGGATCAGTTGAGGACAGTCCGTGTCGAGGTCGTTGTCGAGCTCGATTGAGGACAGCGTAGACGCGTAGCTTGGAGTTCGGTAAGGGCACTTCTAGACATTCTAGGATTTTTATTGTTATATTCCTATGTATGGATTCCTTGATTTGTGTCGAGCTTGAAGTGTTGTGATATGATTGAATATATGCCACGAATTGGGTATTGCTGTTGAATTGCGTTTCTTCATGTTGAGCCTGCTCTTTTTATTTGACATGCGGTTGAATATCTTGCGTATAACTCTTTGAATATCGTATGCGGCGAATTGTTCATTGAGTGAGAGAGCTTAGCGAGTCGTTGGCGTTTGAAGTTGCGACCCGGATAGCGGAGAGGGTGCTAGGTCCCCTTTTCCGTTTATGGGGACTTCTAAGCGTTGCCACGCTATGGGACCTGAGTTGACTGTCCTAGGGAGAGCGAAGATCCCAAGGCTTCGGCTGGACTTTCCAGCATACGGTACGGCGTGTGCATTCCGGAAAAAGTGTCGAGTCGAGAGGAAATGGATAGCGAGTTGAGTCGAGTCTAGAGTGAGATGGTTGAGTCACGTTTGGTGAATGTTATACTTTGTTGTTTACTTATTTCTTTATGCCTGGATTATCTTGATTTGTTGAGAAGTTGACCCTTTCCCGTGGTGCCTTCAATCCATGATGGTTACCCAGGCGAGGTCGAGGGCGCAGGGAACTCGACAGCAGATGATGTCGAGGAGGATCTCGACGAGGATCCGGGCGCCGACCTCTACTTGTCGTGATTTGCTTTGTCTATGTTTTTGTGTATAGTGGTTGTGACCAGTTGGGCCGGTTATGTTTTGTTATTACAGGGTAGACTGGCGGTTTACTTTTGGAGTAGCCCCCTGCGTGGGAGTCTGCCGGAAGTACCCCCAGGGTATGAATGCTCTCTTGAAGTCGTCATACCTTAGGTGTATTTCTTTGTACATTTACTACTCTGTATTTTGTATACATTATCATTTCGAGTGGTATATATGTATATTATGCATGTATGTTTTATTAGAATTTAAGTCTTGTGTCTTAGTTGCACCATGTTTCGAAAAGTTGTAATTACTCTGATGTGCACTAGCTGGATAAAAAAAAATATACCGTAATTTTTTTAAAAGGCACAAGAGTACCGTTTTAAAACGCATCGCATACAGGTTTAGTTGAGCTCGGTAGCGGTCCGGAAACGGGTCGTTACACCAACTCCCAACTTTACTGTTGAAGTCCCACATTGAAAAATCCACACTCTTTCAACCTCTTATTCTCCTATATAAGGAGTGCATCACCAAGCACTAAGATCATCCAAGAAAAAATGGATCAATGGGCCTAATGCAAAGCATAGGGCCTTTGCTTTAGTCAAAAAATTTTAATGGGAGAGTTATTATCCCCTTCAACCTTCAAGATTGGAGGAGTACGTGGGGTTTGACGCATTGTGCCCAACAAAAAATTTTCTCTTGAGGTAAGTGCATCAATTTCTTCTCTCTTTTTCTTTTTTCGTATTTTTTTAAGTATGTTTATGTTTGTCTTTTATTTATAATGTTAGATGTCGTTTTATGTTTGTCTTTTATTTATAATGTTAGATGTCGTTTCTAGCTTTTTAATTCATCTGTTTTATTATTATATTTTTCTTTTTTATTTTTTTCTTAATCATTAATTAGTATTAGTCAAATTAGGACAATAAATCTGACCCCATTTCACTCTATGGGGACAATGTTTACTCAACTAAATTTCAATTTATCATACAAATTTTGAGACCATGTTTATTGAAAAACACATAATAAAATCATGAAAATTAATTTACTAGTAATGATTACTCGAGATTGCTTCCCGTTTAATCATTGAGAACATCTTAATTATGGGTTATTAGTGAGGACCACTCTTGATTGCTTCTTGTTTAGTCCCCATGAAAATCTATCTTCTTTATAAATATAAAGTCAAGTTATTTTCACTAGTAATGATCACTCGAGATTGCTTCCCATTTGATCATTACGAACACCGTTAATTTTCTAAACAAAATAGGTTGTTAGTGAGGACCACTCTTGATTGCTTCTTGTTTGGTCCCTACAAAACCTACCTTTTTTTCATCAAAAAATATACAATTAAAATCAACCAACACACAACCATTTTCTACCCAAGAACTACGTAGCCTTTGATTTCTCCACTGCACCGGGAGATACGTAGGAGCAGGAGCCCACTCCTGTCAAGCGCAAAAATAAACGACTTTTATTAAGTCCTTTTTTTTTATCTTGGTTAAATTTTTTTTTTATAAAAGGGAAATAAATATTTTTTTAGAAGTTAATAAGATTTGCACAATTAATTAGAGGTAACCTTTTTCGAAAGGATGTTGTAGGGTGCTAATACCTTCCCTACACATAATCGACTCCCGAACCCAAATCTGGTCTCAAGGACCATTTTTTTCAAAAAAGGTTTTTTCCAATATTTTTTCCTTCGAAATAAATTATTTGTGGCGGCTCCATTAAACTCGAATAAATCCCTCCGGATTTTTCGGTCGCTACAGCTGGCGACTCCACTGGGGACATTTAGAGAGTCAAGCCTAACATGATTAATTGTGCCAAATAATTAACTTCATTTTTTTTTAAATTCCCCTTTTTTTTTGCAAATAATTATTTATTATTTATTTGTTTAATGTAAATTTGTTGTGAATATTATGTACATGTCAAACATTAGGATAGACGACTATATTTGTATGCTTTGTTGGTTTTGCAGCTTGGGTAGTGTTAGGGTGTTGCCCCTCTCACACACCGCACCTACATGTTCGCACACACATGTGAGTAAGGCCCTATACCCGGGTCAGAGCAAAGCTTAAGTTGAGTGGAGGTTCGGTGATGGTCAATTGGAATTTGCTTTCCTTCTGGCTATTGCGAGAACTTCATCTAGAGTGTGCTTCCTCTGAGTATTCCTTGCAGGATAGTTATCTATCGTTGTGGTTAATATTCAGGAGGAGACTTTAGCTCTAGAGGCCTTTGGTGAGAATGTGAGTAGAGCCACCATGAGATCTATCACTCAATACAAGACTATAGACCCCTTAGGCTAGAAAATCTCTAATTTTAGGTTTAACCCATGCATAAAAAAGGGTCTACTAAATCACATATTTTTGTGCATGCTACATGAATAGTCATCATCATCACTCAACATTATATCTTCATGCATTCATACCTCCAAAAAAATAACATGTTGATTTTTTTTTTTTTTTTTTTAAATGTCATTCATTCTCATTTCATTTTAGGTGCCAGGGAAGCATAAGAACTCAAAGTTTGGCTGCAAGTATTTTGTGAAATAATATGGGATCAAATTGTGAAACAGTTTCAAAGAAGCTCGTACATGTCAAAACAATGAGGCCTACGGTTCCTTGGCACAAATAAATAGATTCATGCATCCACATTCATTCATTTTTCTTTTCTTACATACTCATATCATTTTTTTAAATCATCAGAAAATAATCAAACAAACTGGTTCCTCGACACCCTTATCGAACTCGCCCTCAATCAAAGATCATGGATGACCAAGAGATGAAAGAGGACGTCAACCAGCTGAAGGAACAGATGAGCAAAGTTTTGGAGCTTCTGCAATCCCTAAACAAAGACAAGGCTGCAGATGGGGCTTCTCCAGCAGTGAATGATGAAAGTCAAGCTACACCTTCCCACCCACCTGGCTTTGGTCCTATGCAGTTGCAATATGGTCTCAATACTCAAGGGATGATGGTACCTTTTGCAATTTACCTGCAGGGTCCTACACACTCACCAGTTAGTAACCCTCAGAATCAAGTACCACGGTTCCCACTTTACGGACTCCCACCTGGTTACACGCCACCTATGGCCAATGATGATACTACAAACCATAACCCCCAAGGCCCACAGGCACAACAGTTCCCACTATTTGGTCTGCCGCCCGGTTACACACCGCCAGGTGCTAACAATAACTCTGCAGAAACTGATTCCCAAGCACTTGTTATGCAAGATGTAGCTCAAGGATCCGGCTCCGGTACTGAAACCATACCAGTTCAAAGCTCAACTCCTGGCTTCATGACATACACCTTTCCACCTGGTTATGCACCATCCCATCTCGGGAATACTCAAGGAGTCAGTACGCCCGTAGTGGCCCCCATAGTGAATCCCCGACCATTTGGTTACCCTTATTATATTCAAGGAAATCCATTGAATCCCCAGACTAACCGCATTGCCTGGTCTCCAGCTATGGGGGGACCCAATCTGAGCGTCCCAGTTGGGAATCAGTGGTCTGATACGAAGTTGCAAATCCTCGAAGATAGGCTAAGAGCTGTAGAAGGAGTAAGTTATTCCGGTTCAAGTATCGCTTCAGATCTTTGTCTCGTACCGGATGTGGTTGTACCGCCGAAGTTCAAGGTGCCAGACTTTGACAAGTATAAAGGGACAACTTGCCCGAAAAGCCACTTGACCATGTACTGTAGGAAGATGGCATCCTATGCACATGATGACAAACTTTTGATTCACTTCTTCTAGGATAGTTTAACTGGGGCAGCGTCGAGTTGGTATACACACCTTGAGCGATCTCACATTCGCTGTTGGAAAGATTTGACGGATGCCTTCTTGAAGCAGTATAAGTATAACATTGATATGGCTCCTGACAGAATACAGTTGCAAAACATGACAAAAAGAGACAATGAGACTTTCAAGGAATATGCCCAACGATGGAGAGGATTGGCAGCCCAAGTGGAACCGCCTCTAATTGAAAAAGAAATGGTGGCCATGTTCATGGATACTCTTCAATCACCCTTTTATGACAAAATGATCGGAAGTGTATCGTCAAACTTTTCAGATATGGTCATCGTAGGGGAAAGAGTTGAAGGAGGAATGAGGAATGGAAAGATTGCCCAAAGTTTTGCTGGAACTAGTAATATCAAGAGACCCCCAACAAACTTCGTAAAGAAGAAAGAAGGGGAAACCAATGCTGTGATGACGAGCCCGGGAGGACAAGCACAAGGAAAACCACTCCAATTCTTTACCAATTTCCCACATCCTTTTCCATACCCCTACTTCCCACCTCCATAGATTGCCGCCGCCTCTCATAATCCTACCCCCCGGCCAAACCAACCAATGATGCCCTTTCGATCACCTTCTCCCATTCAAACACAAGCACAGCCAGTTGCTCCCACCCAACCGAACCAAAACCAGAAACAACCAAATGACCAAGAAAATAAAGCAGTCCAATTTGATCCTATTCCCATAACCTATACAGATTTGTTCCAGCACCTAATCAGTAACTCCTTGATCTCTCCGCGCTCAATGAAACCACTCCAACCTCACTTCCCAAGAGGATATGACCCAAATGCCAAGTGTGAGTTTCATGCAGGGGCAGTAGGTCACACAACTGAAAATTGCAAAGCTTTGAAGTACGTGGTTCAAGATCTGATCAATGCCAAATGGTTGAGTTTTAAGGAGGATGGACCTAATGTGGGTAATAATCCCCTTCCAGGTCATGGAGGTCCAGCAGTCAATGCCATTACTGAGGAGTTTGGGGACCAACCCCTGATAACTAGATTGGAAGGCAGGGAGCCAAAAGATGAGAGTATCCCCATCTGTGACATCAGGCAAAGCCTTTGGAGTGCAAGAATGTTGAACCCAAAGCAGATAGTAACTGTCAAAGATGATCGCAGTGCTGAAGACAACATCGTCAACCTTGTCCACTCTTGCCCGTCGAGTGAAAAACATGGAAATTGTTGAGTTTCACGTGATGTTTGATTCATAATAATTTTGTAATGCAAATCCTATTGCTCTGCCTAAGGCTTTAGGATGATTTATTGTCAAAAGGGCGCACATGTTTCATTTCAGTATCTTTATCAATAAAATGCTTTTGAATTTTCTAATCATTTCCCTTTTCTTTTTTTCATCTTTTCCATTCCCTTTCTTCTTTTCGTTTTTTCTTTTCGTCGATTTTAACTAATGCAGATTCAAAAATATTGTCTTTGAAAATGACGATGTCAGTGACTCATACTATAACTTTGACTACCCAATGAGGACAATTGGGAAACCCCTTCTGAACCGATGAGATTGATGGAACAAGAGGTAAAAGTGATACAACCCCACGAGGAAGAATCTGAAATAATCAAACTGACTACTGAAAGTGACAAAAGTAGTTAATAAAAATAGAAAGAAAAAGGTAAAGCAAATGCATAATTTGCCAAAATTAAGTTTTATGAAAATTTGAGCAATGAGGTTTTGAGATGAAGTTTGACCTTTTTTTCCTATCCCCAAAAAATAAAAATGTATATCCCTTGCTACCCCTTTTGAGCCCTAAAAATTTCTTTCAAATACCCTATACAAGGATCACTCATCCATTGGAGGTCAGCACAATAGTCTATTCAATTTCATCTGTAAAAAAAAAGAGGCAAAACAAGCAAGCAAGCAAATGACAAATACAACGTATCAAAGACGCTTGCAAGAATAAAAAAAATCAGTAAATAAAAATGTCAAAACAAAACAAAAGCAAATGGGCTAACAACCATCAAAGAGCAACTATGCACTAAAAATTCTTGTTAAAAAAAAAAGCCCTCAAACACCTTTTGAGCCTGAAATATCCTTTCTTTTGTCACCCTTCAACCCCACACACGTTACAACCCTAATAAAGGCTATTCTGATCAAAATCAAATTGCTCATATTTTCTCAAAACTTGATTTTTGGAAGAGGAAATCCATATAAACTCCTCATTGCAGTTTTTTTTTGCCAAAAATGTGGTTGTCAAATTCATCAAAAGGGATATGATCTGCCACCATGGTCTGCCAAATAAGATCATCATTGATAATGGAACTAAGTTAAATAACAAGATGATGAAGGAGCTGTGTGACGACTTCAAGACCCAACATCATAATTCCTCACCATACCGCCCAAAGATGAATGGGGCAGTTGAGGCTGCAAACAAGAACATCAAGAACATCAAGAAGATTGTCCAGAAGATGGTTGTAACATTTGGAGACTGACATGAAAATGCTCCCTTTGTCCTTGCATGGTTATCGAACTTTGGTTTATACCTCAACGGGGGCAACATCTTTCTCGCTGGTGTATCGAATGGAAGCAGTACTTCCCATTGAAGTCGAGATCCCCTCGTTAAGGGTATTGATGGAGATAAAACTGGAAGAGGCAGAATGGATTCAGGCTCGGTTGGATCAATTGAACCTCATTGAAGAAAAGAGAGTAGTGGCCTTATGTCATGGACAGCTGTATCAATACAAGATAAAGAGGGCTTACGAAAAGAAAGTTCACCCTCGGGAATTTCAAGAAGGGAACCTAGTACTCAAGAAGATTTTGCCCATCCAAAAGGATTCTCGCGAAAAATGGACTCCGAATTATGAAGGCCCGTATGTTGTGAAAAAAGCTTTTTCTGGAGGAGCCTTAATCTTCACAAGGATGGACGGTGAAGATCTCCCACTCCCAGTGAACTCTGATGCAGTCAAAAAATATTATGCCTAAAAAAAACGTATAAAAACCAAGCAAAGGTGAGCTCGCTAGGTTGAAAACCTGAAAGGGCGACCTAGGCAAAAATTAGAGCGACCCGTTGGATTGAAAACTTGAAAGAGCAATCAGCGAAGTTAAGATGCGAAATCGGTCATTGAAGAAGGCGATGCATTAAGGGGCTCTTATCCAAGCCAGAGGCGGTTTATATATTTTCAGAAGTAGAGTAATGGGTAATCAAAGTTATGGATATGAGAAGCTGACATTTGTTCCTACAAAGACACAAGCTATAAAATATCTGCTTAGTTATTGTCTTTCTTTGTTTTTTCTTCTTCCTGCATTTTTCTTGATGTATTTTCAAGTCTGTGTAACTTCAGTCCTTGTACACATAACTCTTCTTTTGAATACCAAACACCTCCGTTCTTGTATTTCAAAATGTTGTTTTATGATAATAGGCACTGAATTGTGAAGCATGTGATGATATGGGAAAGCATTACGGTTATTATATATATCTTAAGAATCACGAGGAAACACCAAATCTTAACAAATAAGTTTCAAAAAGGGCAAAGGGATTACCTTTAAAAAAGTAACTAGTGCTGCATTGATAACTCGCGCTCTCTCCCAATCAAAGCATAGCATGACTAAATCCGATGAATCTCAGTCCATCCGATATCTTTAAGCACTAGAGATCATACGGGACGAGGAATCAGTAAAAATAATAATCACATTGCATACATGCACCACATATCATTTATTCATGCATCATCTTCATATCACCACCTTTCAGCCGTTTTGTTACACCTGGTCCGTGCACCAAATTTTGATCCTTCATTCTCGGTTACAAACAATACGCCTAGCATTGGTCCTTTATTTTGCTTTCTAAGCGACACGCCAAGTATCGCTCACTCTTTATTGCTTTAGATCAACTGCGTCGATGCAGGCACTGGCGGAGATCCTTCTTTATAGTTTTCGATAAATGCGCCGAGCATCACCCTTTATTGCTTTAAGATTACCGCGTCGATGCGACCTGGCGGTAGTCCTCATTATTGCTTTTTGACCAACATATCGATTCAGGACCTGATGTTGATCCTTCTTTATTGCTTTCCATCGGCGTCAATACCCCACTTGGCGTCGAACCTTTCGATCACCGGTGTCGACCCGACCTGGTGGTGATCCTTCTTTATTACTTCCCATCGGCGTCAATACCCTACTTGGCGTCGAACCCTCATTATTGCTTTAGATCACCGACGATTGCGACCTAACGGAGATCCTTCTTTATAGTTTTACGATAAGCGTGCTAGCGTTAATCCCTCATTTTGCTTTCCGACCACCGCGTCGATGCGACCTGGCGGTGATCCTTCTTTATTGCTTCCCATCGACGGCGTCAATACCCTACTTGGCGTCGAATCCTCATTATTGCTTTCCGATCACCGCATCGATTGCGACTGGCAGAGATCCTTCTTTATAGTTTTTACGATAAGCGCCATGGCGTTAATCCCTCATTTTTGCTTTCCGACCACCGGCGTCGATGCGACCTGGCAGTGACCCTTCATTATCACTTTCCGATTAAACGCACCAAGCGTTAATCCCCCGATATTATTCCTTACCTCATCCTTCGCCTATCCTGATTCAGGACAAAATTAGTGTCTTTATCTTTACTTATCTTTTACAATGAAAATTTGAAAACCATTGTTATTCATATTTTCTAGTAAAATATAACTAAAGAGGGGCAGCTGTCATACCCTAATTTTGTCCGGTAAAAAATAACATTCAAAAAGAACAAAAATAGTAGTAGAGAAGAAAGAAGAGGTTGGAAAAATTTGTACTTTGGTATAGCTTATGTATTCTGGGTGTAATTAATGTTGTGGAAATGGTATCAAAGTGAATTTTCCCTTGTTAGAAAGCTAAAACAAAACTCTACAACTTTGATAAGGAACCCAAGAGTCAAATCTGAAGTTTACTAAGTCCAAATTGACTTAGAAGTAAGAACAAGTATGCTGAAAAATGGTTTTGAACAGTATGTAAAGATTAGGTCATATCTTGAGTTGTAGAAGTCTTTTTTTAATGAAACCAACGCCATTTGAAAGCTAACATCCTTGGCTACAAATGTTATGAAGGATTCGGGACTTGATTCTAACGATTTACTGCCCTAAAATAGCATGAAAGTTATAAAACTGCACAAAACGGACAACACATTATGTTGAATAACGTTCAAAGAAAATGTCGTATCTTGAGCTATACTTGTCCAAATGAGGTGTTCTTTATACTGTTGGAAAGATAAGAAAAAGATCTACAACTATTATTTTGGATTACAAACCCAGATCGACCTCTATCATGGACCAAATCGAGCATGAAGTTCGAGACGTGATGTTACATGTATTGTTCGGGACAGCCACTTGTGTTGACAATATCTTGAGTTGTAGATATCCTTTTGAGATGAAACTTGTGCCATTTGAAAGCTGGAAACAATGTCTATAATTCTTATGAAGGTCATGAAGCACAATAAAGTTGTTTTAAGTGTTGTATTAGTGCTCAAAGTTGGCTATTTAGTTTTGTTGAACATTTAAAATATCAAACTTAAGAAGCCAACTCCCAACTTTACTATTGAAGTCCCACATTGAAAAATCCACACTCTTTCAACCTCTCATTCTCCTATATAAGGAGTGCATCACCAAGCACTAAGATCATCCAAGAAAAAATGGATCAATGGGCCTAGTGCAAAGCATAGGGCCTTTGCTTTAGTCAAAAATTTTTAATGGGAGAATTATTATCCCCTTCAACCTTCAAGATTGGAGGAGTACGTGGGGTTTGACGCATTGTGCCCAACAAAAATTTTTCTC
Source organism: Calophaca sinica (assembly GCA_037113605.1). NCBI lineage: Eukaryota > Viridiplantae > Streptophyta > Magnoliopsida > Fabales > Fabaceae > Calophaca > Calophaca sinica. The sequence continues at coordinate 23,129,654 of CM073733.1, forward strand.
TTGAGGTAAGTGCATCAATTCCTTCTCTCTTTTTCTTTTTTCGTATTTTTTTTAAGTATGTTTATGTTTGTCTTTTATTTATAATGTTAGATGTCGTTTTATGTTTGTCTTTTATTTATAATGTTAGATGTCGTTTCTAGCTTTTTTTAATTCATCTGTTTTTATTATTATATATTTCTTATTTATTTTTTTTCTTAATCATTAATTAGTATTAGTCAAATTAGGACAATAAATCTGACCCCATTTCACTCTATGGGGACAATTTTTACTCAACTAAATTTCAATTTATCATACAAATTTTGAGACCATGTTTATTGAAAAACACATAATAAAATCATGAAAATTAATTTACTAGTAATGATTACTCGAGATTGCTTCCCGTTTAATCATTGCGAACATCTTAATTATGGGTTATTAGTGAGGACCACTCTTGATTATTTCTTGTTTGGTCCCCATGAAAATCTATCTTCTTTATAAATATAAAGTCAAGTTATTTTCACTAGTAATGATCACTCGAGATTGCTTCCCGTTTGATCATTACGAACACCGTTAATTTTCTAAACAAAATAGGTTTTTAGTGAGGACCACTCTTGATTGCTTCTTGTTTGGTCCCTACAAAACCTACCTTTTTTCCATCAAAAAATATACAATTAAAATCAACCAACACACAACCATTTTCTACCCAAGAACTACGTAGCCTTTGATTTCTCCACTGCACCCGGAGATACGTAGGAGCAGGAGCCCACTCCTGTCAAGCGCAAAAATAAACGACTTTTATTAAGTCCTCTTTTTTTTTATCTTGGTTAATTTTTTTTTTATAAAAGGGAAATAAATATTTTTTTAGAAGTTAATAAGATTTGCACAATTAATTAGAGGTAACCTTTTTCGAAAGGATGTTGTAGGGTGCTAATACATTCCCTACACATAATCGACTCCCGAACCCAAATCTGGTCTCAAGGACCATTTTCTTCAAAAAAGGTTTTTTCCAATATTTTTTTCCTTCGAAATAAATTATTGGTGGCGGCTCCATTAAACTCGAATAAATCCCTCCAGATTTTTCGGTCGCTACATGATTTTAAATTGATGTCCATCAACAAAAAATTTAAACACTACATTGTCTCTATTTTATATGAATTACATGTTTTTTCCAGAGGATATGAATTATATATTTTTTAGATATTTTATAAGATTTGTCACATATTTTTTGTTTTTGCATTTAATTTTCAGTTTTGAATTGATGTTGTTGCCAAATTTGTAATTTTCAGCAATTATTTGTAATTAATTTGGTGATTTTTGTTTCTTTTTTCGATTGCAATGAAATCAATTTTCATTGTTGACCAAAATATTAATTAGTTTTTATTATAATTTTAAAAAATATGATTGTGCAAGTGACATGTCAAAATTTGTTGCTCTCAATTAATGACACGTCAGCCGCATATGATACACGTAAGATGTTTTTTTGCTACGTAGGATGACACATAGAGGTGTATTAAATGAACTTTTCCTGAGATGTTGCCACTTGGAGGTGCATTCAATGAGTTTATTTGTAAATGTATATAATAATATAGATATAGATAGATATAGATTAATATTCAAAGGAAAACTATTTTGTCAAATTAATTATTTTTAGTATTTCACATAAAAATGTAAATATTTATTAAAATATATTAATAATAAAGAAATACAATGACACTTAATTAAAAATTAAAAGGATACTTTTTATAAATTACTTTGATTGTTTTCAATATATATTCATTTTTTGGAATTCAAATAGGTAAATAAATCTACTATCTATTTTAGCAAACAATAGGACGGTGAAAAAAAAACTAGACTATCATATTTTTATCATCTATCATTTTAAAAGGGTAAATATGTCAATGTAAATAAAAATAAATTAAAATAAAAATTAAATCCACATAAAAAATTAATTTTTTCTATATACTTTTAACTTTTTTTCTCTTACCTTTCACTTTTCTCCCTCTCTTCTCTTTCTTCTTTTTTGTCACGTACGTGACTTTTTTTTTTCTCTTTCTCTCTTTCTTTCTCTTTTTCTCTTTCTTCAAAATAAATAAAATGAAACCATTTTAATTTTTCTATTTTATTTATATTTATATTTTTATTAATATTTTTTTTATATTTTATCATTATAATTTTTTTTATAATAATAAATAATTATTTTTATTTAAAGTCTCAATAAGAAAATATTACATATTGTCAATATAATTTTATCGTCTTTAATCACATATCAAAATTTATAAAAATCTTTTTTTTAGATGATTATTTTACTTTCAATTCTTAACGGGAGGAAATATTATATACTATCAATATAAATGATTATTTTTTTTGAACTAAATATAAATGATTATTTTTCTTTTGGGTACAGACGGAGAAACATAAAATGTTATCGACATAACATGAAAATTTATAAATATCTTTATTATATATTATTTATATAAGATTATTTTACTTTTGACTCTTAACGAGAGGAAATATTACATACTATCGATATAAATGATTATTTTTCTTTTGTGTCCAGACGGAGAAACAGAAAAGGTTTATTTTTTTATACCAGCGTAAACATCTTTATTGAATGATAATTTTGTTTCTTAGTCTCTACGGGGAACCATTACATGCTGTCAGTGTAGTTTTATCATCTTTAAACAAATATAAAATATATAAATATTTTTATAATTTATAAATGATTATTTTACTTTTTAGTCCATATGGGGAAACATTACATGTTATGGGTGCAATTTTATAGTCTTTTAACACATATCAAATTAATAAATGTTTTTATCATTTATAAATGATTATTTTGTTTTTAATCCTTAAGGGAAATATTACATGCCGTGGTATAATTTTATCGTGTTTGAGCATATATCAAATTTGTAAATGTCTTTATCATTTGTAAATAATTGTTTTGCTTTTTAGTCCTTACGGGAAAACATTACATATATATGGTCGGTGTAATTTTATTATAAATGATAATTTTGCTTCTTAGTCTCTATGGGGAAACATTACATGTTATCAGTGTATTTTTATCATCTTTAAATACATATCAAATATATAAATATTTTTATAATTTATAAATAATTATTTTGCTTTTTACTCCATATGGGGAAACATTACATGTTGTGAGTACAATTTTATAGTCTTTTAACACATATCAAATTAATACATGTTTTTATTATTTATAAATGATTATTTTGTTTTTTAGTCCTTACAGGGAAACATTACATGCCGTGGTTGTAATTTTATCGTGTTTGAACACATATCAAATTTGCAAATGTCTTTATCATTTATAAATAATTATTTTACTTTTTAGTCCTTACGAGAAAACATTACATGTTGTCGATGTAATTTTATTATAAATAATTATTTTTCTTTTTAGTCCTTACTGATAAACATTAGATGTTGTCGGTGTAATTTTATTATAAATGATTATTTTGCTTTTTAGTCCTTACGGAAAATCATTACAAGTTCTGGTGTAATTTTATCATCATTAAACACATAACAAATTTATAAATGTATTTATTATTTATAAATGTATTTAATTTAGCTTTGATATTATTTTATGGCTATTAATGCATAGAGTAATTTTATCGTGTTTGAACACATATCAAATTTGCAAATATCTTTATCATTTATAAATAATTGTTTTACCTTTTAGTCCTTACGGGAAAACGTTACATATTGTCGGTGTAATTTTATTATAAATAATTATTTTTCTTTTTAGTATTTACTGATAAACATTACATGTTGTCGGTGTAATTTTATTATAAATGATTATTTTGCTTTTTAGTCTCTTCGAGAAAACATTACATGTTCTGGTGTAATTTTATCATCATTAAACACATATCAAATTTATAAATGTATTTATTATTTATAAACGTGTTTAATTTAGCTTTGATATTGTTTTATGACTATTAATGCATAGAGGTGGTTCAGAAAGATGCTATTAAAATTGGTATAAGGACTATAGTATGAATATTTTTTTTGACACAAGAAAATCAATTCATTTCATTACTGATAATTGATTCAATACATGTAGGAATATCATTATAAAACGGAGGGTTGGCATTATCTAAGGCTGCCATAGCCAAATTATGAGCAACCATATTTGTCGTCATCCTAAAGAATTCCACATGAGAGTTTTGACGATAAGTTAAGAGATTCATAAAACATTTCCTAACTATGTCTCCAAATTCAGTTGCATCTCTAGTATTATAGTGAAAAGCATCAACAACTAATTTGGAATCCCTTGCGAAAATCACATCTTTAAATCCCAGCTCTCTAACCCAATCAATTGCCGCTTGTAACCCAAGAGCCTCGCCTATTCTAACATCAACAATAGGCTGAACCCGTTGAGTTTTAGCACCAATGAAAAGACCAAATTCATCTCTCAAACAAATACCAATTCCAACACAGTTCTTTTCCTGAGAGAATGCTGCATCTACAATACACTTGATAAATCCAGTCATTGGTTTCAACCATTTCTCTGCTCCATGATTTGACTTCCGCGGGTTTGTGGTTAGCAAATTCTGGAATCGAGCCTTTTGCCACTCCTCCAGCAACACTTTACCTCTGTAGTTGCAAGATTCTCATCAATTTTGTCCCAAACTTTCTGGTTTCTACTCTTTCATATTTAGCAGGTCAAATGTGGGAGAGTAATCTCCCAAATTGTATTAAGATATTTGACAGGTCAAAAGACATAGCAACTGATATTCAATTTTAGTTGATACATGTAAATGCTTTAGAAATATTCATTGCAACCAACACCGCACGACCCTAAACCCTAAATAAAACATATAATATTTTAACATCATAAAAGAATAAATAGTTTAAACAAAAATAAATAGATTATATATATGTGTGTGTATATAAAATGTATTGAAGCATATTATATTATCAACTTAGCAGTTAGCATAGCCGGCCCAAATGGCCGAAACTGTGGGATATCCTGGTGAACTCATAGAATGCTAAAGACTCTAATTACCTTTTTATCAATTTTGTTATTCTCCCCCCATTATGCATCAAATACAAGAGAATATAGGCATTATACCCAAAATTCTCCCTATTAAGTGCCAAAAACGAGGGTTTATCAATGGTCCATTTATTATTTTTAAATGTTAGGATTCTGATTAATAGAATTTTAATCAAGTAGAAATCCATTATCAGATATATCAAACAAAATAAATAAAAAAGTGTGAATTAATTAATTAATGATTATTATTAAATATCCAATTTGATGTTTGGAAGAATTTTTTTTGTCCTTATATTATAAAATAAACATTTGTTTTTTTTTTTAAACATAACATAAATATTTGTATAAATGTTTGGAAGAGTTTTTTTAAAATAGTTTACGATATGTCTGTAAGCTATTTTCAACTTATTTTCACATGTTTCTAAGATAACTCATTAATCAACTTGTAGCAAGTTTATATGGAGTTTATCTTTTTTTACCTTCTTTAATTGTTGAAATAACACATTCATAAAATATCCTTCGGTAAATTTGAGACGTTGATCAATGTTCTCACAAAAAAAAATTGTAGACGTTGATGTCTAATTAAAGAAATTAAAAGTATCCAGTAATTGATTTATTCTTAAAAATCATTGAATAGCATATTTAATAACAGGGGTATATGCGGATGGAATATTTGGCTGTGAAACTGGCATTTCTTTCTGCCATGTGCTGCATGTTGTGTTATAATGTTCTGTTGCCTATAAATTGATTACATTCTTCTCACGTCCTTTCACCTCTTTTGCGCACAGCCTATCGGCCATTCCTTTTTGTGTGTGTGTGTGTGATCATTATCATCTCGCATGTCTCATCACATGCATGATGCATGCATCATGGGACTATCATACAACGAAGACTATATATCACTACCCTGAACAATCCTGTGCATGCTGCTGATTTGATCTTAACTATATATAGTTGTTTGAAAATCTCGGAAATGAGATTCAACCATTTTTGGTTAATAAATTTAACGGAATAAAATCACCAGTTCTTAATTAGTTGCTTATAAGAATCTAAACTTCTGTAGGGAAGGCAGAAAGACATAAACGGAAGGAAGCTTGTAAACAAGCAAAATGACAATTTATCAAGCTCAACCTAACAACCCTTAACCCAATTTTTCTATTTTTGATATTTTTTTTTAATTTTTTATTAGAATTTTGAGTCTAACTCATATCGATCTAGTCTACGTGGGATTTGTGTTTTTTTCAATACACTCCCTCACGCCCAGTACTATTGGGCTTGATGCGTGTATAATGCGGCCCAATAGATCTAGAATAGATTTCGATACTATATTAGGATTTTTCCCAAATATATTTTGGTTGATTAACTCACCAACTCATAAATAATCCTTTTTATTTTTATGTTGTGACGACGCAACCTGCCAATCCATTGTTAAACAAGTGCGTTAGATCTTTTAACTCTGTTTCTAAAATCAGGTTAACCACCCACCTTGCTGAGTTATGACAATTCAGAACTAACTTGTTGACCCACTTTACTATCGCTACTCATTTCATTCTATCAAATTTTGAAACAATAAAATAGAAATCTTGTTGTACTCTATTATAAAATATTCAACAATAAAATAAAAATTTCATTTCATTCCAATATATGTTTCATTTTATTTTATTCTGTTGACTTTGTATTAACATATATTCAAACATACTCCCTCCGTTTTCATATATAAGCAAAAAACACTTTTTTGGTTCATTGAATAACTCATGTATTTGGTCTATAATATAGACCAAATACATGAGTTATTCTTGGTCTATAATATAGACCAAATACATGAGTTATTCAATGAATATACCAAATATATGAGTTATTCAATGAACCAAAAAAGTGAATTTTGCTTATATATGAAAATGGAGTGAGTAGCCTATAAGTCTAAGACTAAAATAACACTGAATCATGCGTTCTCAAATCGTTAAATTAATTTGTTTGATTATAATAACCATTACTTAAAATGGCAAAACAAGTCTTAGGTTTTCATATAATACTGAATGATCGTTGGTAAAAAAAATTGGTTTGATCTGTGATCTTGGAATGTGCCAGAGTCGCCGTGAATTGTCGTGAAGTAGTGATCCAGTGGCAGAGTAAAGAGAGGTGTACCTGCAAACCCACTCCGACGCTCAAGTTAGGAGGCAAAGAGGTGAGGAAAGGGTGATGTAAGAAAATTATACCTGATTTTGTGGTGGGTCCCCTTCTTATATCATTTCTTTCAGTATTGGGCCTCATGGGAGCGATTACTGGCCTCGTTCCATGTGGTGCATTCATTGATCGTCGATCTGATCCAACAGTCCTACTTCGGTAGAGTACGAGCTACGCGTGATATGGGTTGTTGATGAGATCAGACAGCTTAGATCGGTTTCTGATTCTATCGATACGATTTACTGAGTTGCTCGTGAGGTATTGTGCCAGTTTGGAACTCAGCCCTTTTCTGAAGCGGATTGGGTCTGAGCCCAGTCTGAACTAAAATCTTGCAATATTTAAATTCTTTAGCTATTCAATGACTATGGTGCTACTGCTAGGAGCCTAGGAGGCTCGAAGTATAAATCACGTTACCTGAATACCTTTCTTACTCCCAAAAAACCCAAAATTGCATAAATCGGATTCGTTTGCACGGGGTTCTTTTTTGTCAAAGTTTGCATAGAGCTTGGTTTATTAGATCTCGTTTTTCTGTTGGGCCTATCTGGCTTCCATCTTAACTCCAAAAAAATTGGCCTATATTATTAACCCCTCCCCATTTTAATTTTGCCGCCTCCCCTCCCACTAACCTCACTAAAATACCCCGAGCCCCAAAACCTCAAACTAATCCTCTTCCCCTTCCCCACCACCACTATCACTATATATCTCCCCGATGACCATCCTCTCCACAACCTCTCACCTTCATTTGCCACCCAAAAACCCAACCCAACCATCTCTCATGTCCACCACCATCGTCTCCACCTATCTCTCGCCTTCCTGACGCACGTTCACGAACATTAATTTTTTTTCTCTGCATTTTTGGACATTCTGGAATATTATTTTCGAAGGTTTCCAAAATTTAGATTCCGGACATATAAAAAAAAGCACACCTCCTTTTTTTTCACTTTTCTACCCACACACATATTTTTATTAACTTCCGAAATCTTATTTACGAAACTTTCCAGAAATTATATTCCGAATCATAAGACGTGTGATTTTTTTTTACACGTCTGGAAACATTTTTTTGGGTGTTTTCGGACGGCGTGTTGACACAACAAAAAGTTCTGCCATGTGCACACCTCAAAAGAGTTTTACCATTAGCCCCATTGCTCATTAAGTGGGCTAGGCTAAGTAGGATCCTTGCAATCCATGGGCCTTCCGTTCCATACCTCTATTATCACTTCACTGGTAGCTAGATCAACCTCAAACATGCACACTTCTTGGCTTCATAGTTTTTTTTTTTTTAATCTTTTTAGGCAAACTGTTTTTTTTTCTATATTTTATTTTGCTTTCATATTTTAATTTATAAGTACTTCAGGTATGATACTTTTTTTTGAGGGTTCAGGTATGATTCTTGTATATGTATTATATGCAAAACTTAACACAGCTAAAAATATTAAAAAAATAAATTTAAATATGTTTAAAAATTAATTTCATTGAAAAATAATTTAATTTTAATAGAAATAATTAATATAAAAGCTTTTCTCACTTGTATATTTTTTAAATATAAATGAGATTAAAAATGCTATAAGCATATTTATATAGTAGGTTACTCTACTCAATTTATTGCACGTTGTTAAGAAAACTCGCGCACGTGGATATTCACAATGTGTAGTAAATGTATGACTATTAAATGAGATGAGGATCATAGTATGCGCTCTTGGACCCATAATAATAAAATTTTGTAAATTTATAGTATTTTAATATAATATTTTGCTATATTGGTATTATGCTGTATGATTTTTTTTATGTTAAATTATTAAATATTCTTGAATACTCATTATCCATACAGGCCCCTTAGGTGCCATGGTCCCCTTATAGTTTTGAAATTAGTTTGATATTTGTTTGAGAAAGTTTTTTTTTCTTTTTCTTTCTTCACTCATGAGGATCAATAGTATTCCCACTTCCCCCCTTTGTATGACTTGAACCCAGTCCTTTGAGACCAGGTGAGGCAACCCTTAAACAATCTAAAGTTGCCACTTGAGCTGCCTTATAGCCCATACAGCTTTTGTTTTTGCCTTTTACATTAAGTCTCAACCTAGTCTTTTGCCTTGATGGCCCACCTCGCTTTTTTTTTTCCTTTCATACTACTTGCCAATGTAGTCTTCTGTCATGCTAATTTTCAATGGACTTAGCCGTGCCCTTCGCCTCCATGTGGTCTCTCTTGTACTAAAACTCTGCTTCCGTCACTCGTTAATCGCATAAATATTTGTGTTTATTAACAGATATAGATATGAAAAAAACACTACTCAAACCTGCCTCGCTCCATTTTAATCCCTAATTGCACGGACTTGAATACTTATATTTCACTACAAATAAATTATCCTAGTGGTCTACAATTTATTTAAGGCCCCCGGTTGGATTTATTGATCAAGTAGTGCAGAAAAAACAAATACATTCGTAATACATCTGTGCGGGACAGGATATCCCGCACCTAAAACCATGGCCGACAACCTTAACAATCATTCATTAATATCTTTATTATAAAATTAGTATAATTATTGAAATGGTCTAATCTCCGGGGTTTGATAACATAGGTATTTGAGTTGTAAAATAAAATTTTGAATATAATATACTAAGTTTTTGTTTAAATATTTACAGCAAATTTAACTCACACACATGGATATAGGATATACATTATTGGGAATTTTCTTACACTGAATAAAACAATATAGTTTTTGTTCCAATAATGTATTATATTCTGTTGCGAAAGAACCATGTACAGCAAAGCAAAAAGCCAAAAAGAGCAAGCATAATTGATCACAACAAAATGATGACACAGAGCAACTCATCAACGTGATTCAACTAGTTATTTACGGTTATGAACACATTAAATTTATATTTTTTTGTCAAGCGCCAAGCCTGATGGATCCGGTCTAATATTATTAGTGGCAACTAATTTGAAATTCTCAAATAAGATCATTACTTAACTCATACTACTCCGGTCTGAAATATAGGCAAAAAAAAAGTCTCTAAAATATAAGCAAAACATACATAGACCTTTTACTTATATTTTAGAGATTTTTTTTTGCTTATATTTCATAAGGGAGTATATATAATTTAGATTCTTTCAGTATAATTATTATGATTATTTAAATATATAACCTTTGTTCGAATCCCCGCCTAATCAAATGGGGCAAAGTCAAGTCAAGTAGCATCGATATGCAATTATTCATTTTGGATAAAAAAACTGTACCCTGTGCTCATAAATTATTTAAGGGACTATGTAAATTAACATTAAACAATTACATCAATTTTGGCGGCACGTACATTAATATTTTGTACTACTAAAGTTGTAGATATTTGTTAATTATCGATCAGTTTATTTAGTTGATATATTAGCATACAAAATAATATGTTGTGTAAAAAAAAAATACAAAATAATATGTTTGCCTTTTAAGTGTCCGATAGCAACATGGTATGTCGAAGACAAATGATTAATGTACATTATTTTTATACCGAGTAATTATGAGTAGCTCAAGTGGTTAGACATAAGATTCTTTCATGTAATTAAGTTTCAGGTCATGGATTCAAATCATTGTGGGAGACGAAAGCAATATCACATGGGGTGGTAGATATTTTTATGAATGACATATTCAGAACTCGTAAAAAGAGCAAAAAAGGGGTGTTACAAAAAAAGACGCCTTAAATAATTAATTTGGTCTATGAAATTGTAAGACCTATCAACTTAGTCCTTCACATTACTAATATTCTAAAATGATTTCTGAAATTGCAAAACATTAATCAGGTTCGTCTCTCTATATAGATCTGTTAGCAAATGCATCATTGATATTACATCCCTTACATTACAACCGAGGGACGAACTTGATTAATATTTTTTTTTAGGGATCATTTTGAAATATTGATAATGTGGAAAAATAGGTTGATACGGTCCAACAATTTCATGGAACAAATTAATTAAGTAGTTACTCAAGTAATTATGTTTCAATTATTATTTAATAATAGTAATACATAATTTCTACTATGAAAAAAATTGTGTTAATAGTGCTTTTGGTTCCTGTAATTTTAGAAAAATTCAGTTTTAGTCCCTGTAAAAGTATTTTTTTTAAATGGTCCCTGTAATTTAAGATTCTTCCTCTTTTAATCCCTGTAAATTTTTTTGTTTAGATTTAGTCCCTGTAATTTTAAGATTCTTCCACTTTTAAAAGTGGAAGAATCTTAAAATTACTGGGACTAAATCTAAACAGAAAATTTTGCAGCGACTAAAAGTGGAAGAATCTTAAATTACAGGGACCATTTTAAAAAAAAATACTTTTACAAGGACTAAAACTGAATTTTTCTGAAATTACATGGACCAAAATCACTATTAACCAAAAAAAAAATATCTAAAACAGATTTTTCAAAATCAAAACATAATTATAGTGCTTTCTGAAGTTTTCTTTTCCTTTACAGAACAACAATGGGAAAAAAAAATCAAGAAGGGATCGAGATGATGAAGAAGGAGGGAAAAAAAACATATTTATCCAGTGATGAAAGAATTCCAAGTAGATGATCAAATGTCAAAAGGTATGAAACTAAAGAAACAAAAAAAAAAAAAATTCTAGGAAGTAGTCATGCTCAAAAGTTGGTCTAGATACTCAGCACCCAAATCCTCCAACACCAACGCATTTTGTGGAGTACTCTGAATCTGATCACTATCAACATCCCTCTTGGTTTTCTTTTTACCATTCTTATTAGACTTTTGTCTCATGATGTGTTTTCTCTTCAGTGCCAAAACAGGTGATGTACCTTCTTTACAAGCCATGTCTTTTAGAGACTCTCTTACTACTTCCTCTGTAAAATTAAGCACTGCCAATGAACCTCTTGTAGAGTAAGCTGCTTGATCATAAGCCAAAGCAGCTGCTTCAGCTGTATCAAATGTTCCAATCCAAACTCTAACACCATTTCTTGTTGAGTCTCTTATCTCAGCCGCGAACTTCCCCCATGGCCTCCTTCTTACTCCTCTATACACTCTCTTGTTGTTACTTTCCTTTGGTGGTGGTTGTGAAGATTGTGATGCTAATTGAGTCTCTCTCACTTGTGCGTTGGAGGAGACTTCTTGTGACTCATTATTAACCAAAGATCCTGAAGAGTTGGATTCAATGGATGATTCTTTGGTTTGTGATTGTGATTGTGATTGTGAGTGGTTGCTAAAGTTGAAGTGAAAGGTGTTTTCATTGTTGGAGAAAATGAAATCAGGGAAAAGGAGAAGGTTTTGGTTTTCGAAGAGAGGATAATCAAAATCCATCTTTGGAAATCAAATCAAAATGCACACAACAAATTCTCTATATCACTTAGAATATTTTTTTTTTCTCTCTATATATGCCAAACTCTTTTTTTTCCTCTCCTTTTATCCTTGTTGGATATATGTATAATGTAACTACTACTTTTGTGTCTGGAAGTTTGAATGAAGATCTGAAGGGTTTACCTCATTTATATACCCATTGAATAGAAGGGAACAAAGAGACCGAAAAGATTGAGGGGATGAATGATTCATTCGAAATAAAATAATGAACAATTTGGCTATAGTTAAAAAGTAAAGTTGATGGTGTTATTGGCCAAAGAGGATGTTTTTGAATCTTTTTGTCATCTGCTTGTATTAAAGAATTGACCTGGCGCCTAAAATTAAATCTCCAGTAGAATATCCTTTTCGGGTATAATAAAAAGGGTAATTTTATTTGTTAATTTAGGCACGTGAGTCAAACTAAAAATTGAGCAACGTGGGCAACTCCTAATGGGTAAGGTTGAACCAGTTTGGCGACTCCTGTCCTGCCCAACAAAATTATACCCTTTCAATTTCAAAATTTGGTGACTGTGAGAGTTTTGATTTGTTTTATAGGTGGCTTCCAGGGTGAACTTTCTCATCAAGTGGTTCACCGATGAACCATTTATAATATACCGTCGGATTTAATCAATGGCTCAGATGGCTTGAAAAAAATGAGTAGTACCTACATCTTCTTCCACCCAATCTCTTTCAATAAATACTGAAATCTATCTTCATAATTGCAAAAAAAAAAATTGATTCGCTAATTAAAGTTTTTTATGGATTAAAAAAAACTAAGGGTCGTTTGTTACAGATTAAAAAACGTGATTTTGATTTAAAATAATGTAGAGATTATTTTTTAGAAATTTTTAAGAAAAGAAAAAGAAAATTGTGTTTATTTTAAACCATAAAAATCCTTTTTTAAAAAAACTGATTTTATCTTATTAGGATACAACCATTTAGAAGTAGTTTTATCCAAACAAGAAATAAATCATTTTAAAAAAAGTGATTTTTATGTTTGTGAACAAACACAATTTAGAGATTTTTATGAAAACAAGAATCTATTTTGTATTTGTTTACCATCATAAAAATCATATTTTTAAAAAAAATGATTCTTACCCCAAAAAAGCTAACGCGAATAGCTTTTTATTTTACCCATAAAAGTGATTTTTTTTTTAAAAACGATATCCTTGAAAAGCTTAAACAAACACAATTAATAACACTATAAAAGAGAGAGAAAAAGGAAAAAAATTTGATGTGTGTAGTGCATTATAAGATTTGGTAGACCTTCAAAATCTAATCGTTAATCAAGTTGTTCACCCATAAACCATCTATTATATGGTCCACCCTAGATGCCACCTGTTTTAAATTATTTATTATCTTCATAAATTAATAAAATATTTTATTTTTGTTTTAGTAACAATGTAGAGTAAAAAAATATTGATATAAAATAAGTATAATTTAATAAAGGTATATGCTGCCAGCTGCTTTGAAGACAATGACAGAGAAATCAAAAATAGAAAATACTTGGGTTAATACCGCTTTTAGTCCCTGTAATATTAGGAAAATCCAGTTTTAGTCTCTGCTAAAATTTTTGTTTAGATTCCGCCCCTGTAATTTTAGATTCTCCTAATTTTAGTCCCTCACCTCATCTCTCAGTCCATGTGGCTATGCCATGTGTAAAATTTTTTACAGCTGGCCTAAATAATTGCTGACACAACATAAACCATATTAAAATAAATTAATTAATTAAATAATTAAATAATTAAATAAACAAAATAATAAGCTAAATAATCATCTTTCTCTCTTTCTCTCCTCTAGATCCGCCAGCAACATCCCTCTCCTTGGCCGCCTCCCTCTGCATCTGCAATATTACCCCACCATCCACATCCCTCTCCTTGGCCTCCCACAAGTTCCAAACCATCTCCCCCCGTCACCGACGAAATTGAACAGGAAGGCAAACTAAAGAATCAAAAATCACTGTAAGAGAGAGGCAAATGAGAAGGGGAAAACGATGGTGAAGAAGACGAGACCTTTGGTGCCACCCCCTCATGGATTCCCTTTCTTTCCTCCACTCTTCTTATCCACTCTCCAACAAAAAAAATCCCAATTTCTGCAGAAACCCTATTTTTCCTCCACCACGAAAATCCCAATTTCTGCGAAACCCTATTTTCTTTCTCTTTCCGTCTGATGAAGAAGACGATGCGAAACAGGGGTTTTGGATGAGGTATTGGAGGAGGGAGCTTGGAATTGGTTGTTGGAAGTAGATGAAACTCTGTAATTTTTTTTTCTTCTTCTCCTTAGTTTTTTTTTAACTCTGTAATTTTGTAATTGGTTGTTGGAAGTAGATTGAAGAGCAATAGCTCATTTGAAATTATGGAAGCCGTTAGGTAAATGGCGCATGACCCCTCTTGGGAAAGGTTTCTACGAATTCAGTTTTGCTTCATTGGAAGATTTACGCAGTGTTTGGTCGGTTGGCACATGGAATTTGCAACCGGGTTTATTGCGGCTTTCTATATGGACCGAAGACTTCAAGCCAAGTAATCAAAGTAACACACATGCTCAGTGCTGGGTGAGATTTCACGAACTACCGCAAGAGTATTGGCGCCCTAAGACTCTTTTCGAGATTGCTGCTGGTTTAGGTACGCCTATTTCTATTGATGATGCTACTAAAAATAGAGTTTTTGGACATTACGCTCGTGTTTTGGTAGATATTGATCTTTCAGGTATGCTGCTGGATGAAATATGGGTTGAAAGAGAGGGTGCTGCTATTGGTGTTTATATCGAATATGAGAAGCTTCCATATTTTTGTGCCTACTGCAAAGTGATCGCCATTCAGGCTCGACTTGCAAAGGAAACCTGCTGTGGAGCATCCTCCGCAGGTGGCCAAAGAACATGTTGCGCCAAGAAGGAAGCCTGTTCAACAGGTTTTTGTCAGCAAAAAAGATAACCAGTCGGATCCCCAGGCCGCAGGTTCTAGTGAGCTCAATCCGCCAGCAGTTGTGCAGGATAAGGAGCCTCAGCAAGGTAATGAAGACGTTCGGAATTTGAATGATGAAAACGCTAATCCTGCTATGGCCAGTCTCTCTGACGATGATAATGTCGAGGTTGTATATGAAGAACCGGCACCTTCCAATCATTCTCCGCATACGGAAATTGTAGTGACTGTGGCTAATAATGACGTGCAAAAAGCAGACAACAATCAGGAAATTGCAGGGGAAAATCTTGCAGGCTCTCCCAACTCTGGGAACGGTTCCACGCTGGTCCCTAATACACCAGCAGCTAGTTCTAATATGGAGATAGTGCAAGACACGCCTATGGCTGCCTCTGTGGGTGGAGGGCATGATGCGTCCACTCCCCCAGTTATAATTGCACACGGGGATCAGGTAGGTGATAATCCTATTCAGATCATTGATAATTTATATGATATTCCTGTTGTGGTACACAAGGATATGCAGTTCCTGAATAATAGCTGGGCGGACTTGGATGAGGATGCTGTAGCCTCCCAACAATCTGAGGATGGAGAGTTCGAAGTGGCAATGTCAAAGTCCCAAAAGAAGAAATTGAAAAAAAAAGAATAGTAAAGGGAAGAAGGCTACTGGTTACAACACCCGAAGGGCTGGTTCTAAGCCAGTTGCTAAATGAAGATCTTTTTTTGGAATGCAAGAGGTTTAGCCAACCCCTCTACAAGGTTGGCCCTTAAAAATTTTTGTCTTTCTCATAGACCAGATTTTGTTTTTATTTCAGAACCTTGGATGCTTCTTGATAAGTTCCCTCCTCGTTTCTGGCGACAATTGCGGATGAAAATTTTTGCTGTTAATAACCGTCCTGGTTTGACTCCTAATTTGTGGTGTGCTTGTGCTGAAACTTGGAATCCCACTGTGGTTATTGCTTCTGAACAGCATGTTTCTTTTACTGTTGATATTGATGGTTCCACTATTGGTTTATCTGTTGTTTATGCTTCTAACTGTTATTTGACAAGGCGTTTGCTTTGGCATGAGTTAATTATGTTGCAGAATAATCACCCTATTCCTTGGTGCTTTATTGGCGATTTTAATGTGGTACTTGGTGCTCATGAATATAGAGGGAGTGGTTCCCCTTCCAAGGTAGTTTGTGAGGAGTTTCAGCATTGTACAGATCAAAATAAACTGCTTCATTTGCCTACAAAAGGGGTTTTTTACACGTGGAGTAATGGTAGAAAGGGAAGAGCTTTTACTGAAAAGAGGTTAGATCGCTCTATTTGTAATGACCTGTGGATTAATTTCTTGAATAATGTATCTTGTTGCACTATCACCAAGAGCAAATCCGACCATTTCCCTTTACTTTTGGATCTGAATAGAGATGCTTGTCCTCAGATTTCCTCTTTTAAATTTATGAAAGTGTGGGCTTCTCATCCGGATTGTTTGCATATGGTTAAGGATGTTTGGAAGGAGCATGTGGTGGGATGTCCTATGGTTGTGCTCAATCATAAGTTGAAGTTGCTGAAGATGAAGTTAAAAGATTGGAATAAATCTGTTTTTGGTGATGTTAATTTAAAAGTCCAATCGGCTAAGAAGGAGTTGGACTCCATCCAAGCTGAGGTTGATTTGAATGGTTATTCTGACGATTTAATGGCTGCTGAGAACATCGCACAGGTGAATTTAGAGTTGGCTTTGAAGACTCAGGAAGAGTTCTGGCAAGAAAAATCAAGGTTAAATTGGCATATTAACGGTGACCGTAACACGGAGTTTTTCCATAAAATGGCTAAGGTTCGTCATGTTACCAAGCAAATTTCAGTACTTAAGCATGGTGATGCTGTGTTGACTTCGCCTAATGATATCCAGCATCATGTGGTTAATTACTTTGAAAATATCTTCAGCACTGATAATGCCTGCATTGATAATGGTTTGGTGGAGGAAGTGGTCCCTTCTATTGTTACTGCGGAGGATAATCTTCTTCTCACTAGCATGCCTTCCATGGAAGAGGTAAAGCAAGCTGTGTTTTCTATGAATCCAGATGGCGCCCCAGGACCGGATGGTTTTGGGGCTTTCTTTTTTCAACAGTTATGGGAGGTGGTTTCTCTAGATGTCTTTAAAGCTGTGGTCCAATTCTTCTCTAGTGGTTGGATGCTTCCAAATTAGAATGCAAACACTGTTGTGCTCATTCCGAAGGTCCCTGAGGCAGATATAATCGAACAATACAGGCCTATTGCTTTTGCTAACTTCAAGTTTAAAATTCTCACCAAGGTTCTGGCTGATAGATTAGCTAAAATTACTCCTCATATTGTTTCGCATAACCAAAGGGGTTTCATTAAGGGGAGGAAAATCACGGACTGCATTTGCCTAACTTCTGAGGCCAACAATCTGTTGCATAAGAGATCCTTTGGCGGTAATTTGGCTTTGAAGATTGATATTAGAAAAGCTTTTGACACCATTGATTGGAATTTTTTATTGAAAGTGTTGCGTGCTTTTGGATTTGACCCTATTTTCTGTAAGTGGATAGAAACTATTCTTCATTTTGCTAAACTCTCTATTTCTATTAATGGCAGAGCTTGCGGCTACTTCTCTTGTAAAAGAGGGGTGAGGCAAGGTGACCCACTGTCCCCCTTGTTATTTTGTTTGGCAGAGGAGGTTTTAAGTAGAGGCATTCAGAAGTTAGTTGATGAGGGTCAATTGCATTTGATGCAAGGCGCTAGAGGTGCCTATGTTCCTTCGCATGTTATGTACGCGGATGACGTTATGATCTTCTGCAAGGGGCTTCAAAAGAATCTTATGGTTTTGACGGATCTTTTTAATCGTTATGGCATGGTCTCGGGGCAGATTATTAATCCTGCTAAATCCACTTTTTATCTGGGTGCGACCACTCCACGTAGACAAGCTGCTATTGCTAATACTCTGGGTTTTCAAATTGGTTCTCTACCTTTTACTTACTTGGGTATTCCTATTTTTAAAGGTAAGCCGAAAGTAGTTCATTTGCAGTCTATCGCTGATAGAATTAAGGCTAAACTTGCTGCCTAGAAAGCTTCTTTACTCTCTGTCATGGGTCGTGTTCAGCTAGTGAAGAGTGTTATTCACGACATGATGATTTATAGTTTTTTGGTTTACACTTGGCCTGTGTCGCTGTTAAATGAGATTGACAGATGGATCCGTAATTTCATTTGGTCTGGAGATGTTAATAAAGCGAAAATTGTTACTGTTGCCTGGCATAAAGTTTGTTCTCCTTACTCTGAAGGTGGGTTGGGTCTGCGATCCATTAGAGATGTTAATGAAGCAGCTAGTTTAAAGCTTTGTTGGGATTTTTACAATGTAGATACGCAGTGGGCTAATTTGCTTAGAGCTAGAGTTTTAAGGAAGCATGGTTTCATCAAATATCACATTGACTCCACTATCTGGCCTGGCATTAAGAGCAAAATTTCTGTGGTTAGTGACAATAGCAGTTGGCAGCTTGGTAACGGCGAGAGTATTAATTTTTGGACTGATCATTGGGCTTCAACGACTTTGGTTCAGTTGCTAAATATTCCTGGCCACCTCCATGATCATTTAGATGCCAAGGTTAAGGATTTTATTAGCCAGGGCATTTGGTCTGTTCCTCGGTCTATTCTGGGTGATTTTCCTATGCTGCAAACGGAATTGAAACGCTGCTTTATCCCTAAGTTTAGCGCGCAAGATCATAGAATTTGGAGGCCAACAAATTCAGGTGAGTTACAATTTAAGGATGCGTTCTTGCATCTCCGCCCCATTAGTCAAACTGTGAAATGGGCGAAGTTGATTTGGAATAATGTCATCCCTCCTGCTAAGTCTTTTCTTTCTTGGAAATTGTTGCACAACAAGGTTCCAACGGATGAGAATTTGAGGAAGAGGGGTTGTCTCTTGGTTTCTATGTGTAGTTTGTGTGGCAATAATTTCGAAACTAGCCTTCATTTATTCTGTGAATGTCCCTTTGCTCAAAAGCTTTGGAGATGGCTTAGTGGCGTCATTGGCGAGCAGCTTCACACTACCTCCTTCCATGCTATTCTTAGTATTTGTGAGAAGACTTGGTCTTCTCAAGCTGCAGATGTTATTCTTGCTGCAATTCTTAATGTGGTTTGGTGGATTTGGAAATGCAGGAACATGCTCAGATTTGAGAATACAAGAATTCATTACCACTCTGTGGTTACTGCCATCTCAGCCAGTGTTTCCTTGTCTGGTAGAACAAGTAAAGGTTGCATCTCTTCCTTTTTGCAAGAATTTGTGCTTCTTAAGGCTTTCTCTATTGATGCAAAGCCTGGTAAGGCTCCTAAGATTGTCGAGGTTCAGTGGCTTCCGCCGCCTTGTTACTGGATTAAGTGTAATACTGATGGCGCAGCAAGAGGAGCTCCGGGTTATGCTGCCTGCGGGGGCATCTTTAGAGACAGAAGTGCAACAGCTTTAGGTTGTTTTTCTCTTAATATGGGCATCACTTTTGCGCTGCACGCAGAGCTAATGGGCGCTATGGTTGCTATTGAGCTGGCGTACAAAAAGGGTTGGCATAATTTTTGGCTGGAATGCGATTCACAACTTGTAATTCTTGCCTACAACTCAGTCACTATTGTTCCTTGGCAGCTTCGGAATAGGTGGTTAAACTGTATAGAGCTCACTAGGAAAATGTGTTTTAGAATTTCGCATATTTATCGGGAAGGCAATCATTGTGCTGATAAGATTGCCTCTCTGGGGTTTACGGTTTCTGGTTTTCATTGGTGGGATACAGTTCCTAGAATAATTTGGGATGATTTCTCTAGAAATAGAGTGGGTCTCCCAAATTATAGATTTCAGTAATGTTCCTGGGTCTGGGTCTAGTTTGGGCTGCTCTGATAGGTTTTGATGTGCTGCATATGATTGTTAATGACTTTGGTGCCAACATAGTTGGGATGATAGTCATTATAGTGATGCCTGTGCATGTCAAGCCCTGTTTTGGCCTTTATTTAGGCGGGTTTTCATTTCTTGCTGGTTTTTTGTTTTATTCATGGGTTTTGGCCTAGTCCCCCATGTTTTTTGTTTTCTTTTCTCTTTTTTTCAATAAATTTTAGGTGGGGGTACTCTTTTTCCTTCTTGGTGTTTTTTTTCCTAATGAGGGTTTTGCATCAGAAGGTTTTAACGAGGCCCCTCTCCTTTCTTTTGCTAAAAAAAATGTTGAAGAAGGAATAGGTTCGGGGAGAAGGAGGGAGGAGGAATTGAAGAAGTCATTGAGGGGGAGGATGAGGAAACAGGGGTTTGGATGAGGTATTGGAGGAGGGAGCTTGGAGGAGAGGATGTGGTATTGGAGGAGGGAGAGAGGGAGTGGGTCGCCGCGGCAGAAGGCGGCGTCGGAGGGGACGAAGATGGTGGCAGATGTGGTGGCGGTGAGGGAGGGGAGGCAAGGCAGAGTGTGAGCCTGAGTCCTGAGTCTCTTTAATTTATTAATTTTTTATTTAATTTTCTGTTTATTTAATTTTTTTAATATGGTTGGAGGTGTGTCAGCAAGGAACAAGTCACATTTACAAAAATTTATACGTCACTCGTGCCACCTGAACGGAGAGGTGAGGTGAGGGACTAAAAATGGGTGAATCTCAAATTATAGGGGCGGAATCTAAACAAAAATTTTAGCAGAGACTAAAACTGAATTTTCCTGATATTACAGAGATTAAAAGCGGTATAAACCCAAAATACTTTATTTGAAAGTGCAACTTTTCAAGTTATTGATCCAATATCAAATGCTTTAATTTTTTTAATAAGCATGTATATAAATATTCTTGATTGTCCAACCAGTGATTTAAAGACTCATCAGCAATTTCGAGATATTGTCAAAAAAAAAAAGCAATTTCGAGGTTGAGCACTCTGTATAACTGGTAGAATACTTGTGCATTCACACGGGTCGCGCCGTGTTGGTTACAATAAATGTTTCTAAAACATTTATATGTATTATATAAAATTGAATATCAGCTGTTATGTCTTTTGACTAGCAAATATTTTAATATAGTGATTCTTATACTAATTTTAATAGCATCTTTCTGAACCACCTCTATGCATTAATAGCCATAAAACAACATCAAAACTAAATTAAATACATTTATAAATTTGATATGTGTTTAATGATGATAAAATTACACCAGAACATGTAATATTTTTCCGTAAGGACTAAAAAGCAAAATAATCATTTATAATAAAATTACATCGAC
The DNA here is from genome assembly GCA_037113605.1 of Calophaca sinica. NCBI lineage: Eukaryota > Viridiplantae > Streptophyta > Magnoliopsida > Fabales > Fabaceae > Calophaca > Calophaca sinica. Next base: position 23,151,272 of record CM073733.1, read on the forward strand.
AATATGTAATGTTTCCCCGTAAGGACTAAGAAGCAAAATAATTATTTATAATAAAATTACACCGACAATATGGAATGTTTTCCCGTAAGGACTAAGAAGCAAAATAATTATTTACAAATGATAAAGACCTTTACAAATTTGATATGTGCTCAAACACGATAAAATTATACCCACGGCATGTTATATATATTTCTCCGTAAGGACTAAAAAATAAAATAATGATTTACAAGTGATAAAAACATTTATTAATTTGATATGTGTTAAAAGACTATAAAATTGCACACACAACATGTAATGTTTCCCATATGGACTAAAAAGTAAAATAATCATTTATAAATTATAAAAATATTTATATATTTGAAATGTGTTTAAAGATGATAAAACTACACTGACAATATGTAATGTTTTCCCGTGGAGACTAAAAAACAAAATTATCATTTATAAATAATAAAGACGTTTACGCTGGTATAAAAAATAAACATTTTATGTTTCTCCGTCTGGATCCAAAAGAAAAATAATCATTTATACCGATAGTATATAATATTTTCTCCCGTTAAGAGTCAAAAGTAAAATAATCTTATATAAATAATATATAATAAAGATATTTATAAATTTTTATGTTATGCGGACGAAATTCTAGACTTCGTTAATAACCATCCGGCCAATTGTAGATTAGTCTGACACACTTTTCCCCGGGATGTTGCGTGGTCACCGAAAGGGTGATTCAAACCAAAAATTATATTTTTAAAAGGCAATATTTATTATATGAAAATATATGTGTGCATTAATACTTTTTCTTAATATAAACTTTTTACTTTTATATTTACTTTTTACTTTCTACTTTTCACAGTGACAGAACCGTTTTACAAATTCAAGATATGTAATGACTTTTGTAATTATTGTACAAAAATAATGGTAGTTATTTTAAAATTAGAAGAATATTTGTGCACACAAATCTTATATGCTATTATAATTTATTAATTTAAAATTTGAAATTAAAGAAATATATATATATATATATTGTATTTTATATTATATATATTTTTTTGGTTGTTATATCGGTTATTATTTTTTTTAAATAAATTATTTCAATCTCTTTTTAATTTTGCGTCTGCTATATATAAATATTTTTTATTTTTAAAATCCATGTGAAACTCCTGTTCTTTAGAATGAATACTCAAATTGGTCCCCGACAAAAAATCATGCAGGCCAATTTAGTGCCTAAAAAATAAAAAATATCAATTTGATCCTTAAGAATCTCAAATATGAGTTAAATTAGTCTTTTTTAGGATAATTTTTAAGGATATTTTAGTCTCTAGCTATCAGGGGCGTTTTAGGGACATTTTTAGGATAATTTGATTTACATTTGATATTCTTAAGGACCAAGTTGATATTTTTCATTTCTTATGAACTAAGTTGGTCTCTGAGATTTTTATCGGGAACCAACTTGTGTATTTATTTTATTTTTTTTATAAATTCTCTGTACTTAAATCTAATATTAATTATAATATTTTTAAAATTAATTTCAATAATATTTAAAAACAAACAGACTGTATGCCGTAATATACACGATGAGCTAAATGGTTTTTATATCTAACATCCAAAAATTGGCCTTCAATTTAGAGAACAAAGTGAGGTTGGCCAGATTCCATAATTCACTAAATTCATAACAAGAACAACCCTATATCAAAATGGAGTACGTTGAAATTATATTTATTTATATAAATATTACACTTCAATAAGTTTTTTTAAAATTTATGGCAGCATCTTGAGGTAATAGAGACACTATGAACATGCATGGTACGTAAAGGTAGTCAGTGGCGGAGCTAGCCTAATTTTGACGAGGGGATTAAATACAAAGAGTAAATTTTTCTTAGGCGAAATAAACTTCATTAAAATAAAATAGCAACAAAAATGTTAAAAGTTTATATACAAATAATAATTAAAAAAATAAAAAAACTCTCTATTTTAACAAAACTAATTGCCCAACTTAATTTACTAATACAAGACTTAAATAAAATTTTATCACTAACATTTAGACCCTACAACTTTTCAAATCAAGAGATAACGTTGTGACTTGAGACTCATCCCTTAGCCAAAGTTTGTATTTGTGCTCTGTAATATATTTTATTTGGGGCTAAAATAACTTATTTATATACCTAATTGATAATATTTTATTTTTTTTGGGTAGCCATGGCTCCAAGAGGAGCCGCCCCTGAAGATAGTCTTCTGTACGACATGGTCTAGTATGTCTTCGGCAACAACGACACTGGATTTGCTTTTGTGCAACAACTTTCTTTAAACTATTATCGCCACCACGATGCATATCCCTTGCAAAGCTGCATCACAGCTCTCGGCGTCAGAGGTGCACGAGAACGCACAACCCGTTTTCTCTGTTAGATTTTTAGATTTCTTTCCCTCCTCTTTGTTTGGGTTGGGGATTTTAATTTTTTTTTTCTCGATCGATTGTGATTGAGGAGTTGTATATGTAAATTGTGTATGAACTAGCGGCCTTCGACAATATCAAGAGATGTTGGATCGAGCGACGACGACATAACCCAATTCACGAATGTAGTAGTGGGTACAACAATGTTCGACAATTGTGTGAGACATGAGTGCAATGACGATTGCTGCTCGCAGCGACATAGTCGTACAAATTCATAGGCAGAGGAGGTGGGGTTGTTGAGGGGGTTGGTGGCTGGCGAAGGGGAACAAGGAGATGGGTAGGCCGAGAATGGAGGCGGGGGGAAAGGGGAAAGGGAACAGGGGGAAAGCAAAACAAAATAGTATAGAGAATCTACTTTAATACTTAAATATGATGAAGTTGCAAAATCCAATAGCAGAATATGCATAAATTTAAGGAGGGGGTGTGGTCTACCATAAGACACTTATGCTCTGTTTGTTTTGAGAGAAATAGGTGAGAGAGATTGAGCAAAGAGAGAAATAACAGAGAAGTTTCACACTTGTCTTGTTTAGAACATAAAAGAAACAGAGAAGAGAGACTAAATTAATGTGGCGCCCACACTTTTTTTCTTCTCCCCAAATCAGCGAAAAAAGGGAAGAGAAACCATCAATATTTTTTTCCCCAATTCGGTCCTTCTCTCTATACGTGGCTATGGGAACCAGACTACATCTTATCTAGGTTTTGAGGATACAGTGTTTTTATTTATGTACGTGATATTGGAAAACGAGAAGGATCTATTTACATGGGTTTTGGAATTAATTTGTTTTGTGAAAATAGCAAAACATAGGTACTGTAATATTTTATTTAAATTAAATAATTAAATTAATTATCTTAGGTCATTTAAATTAATAATTAAATAAAATAATCTAATTAATTAAAATTAAATTAAGTTAAGTAATTTAATAAAGGCTTAAATATGATTTCAGTCTCTCAAAAAATTGAAAAGTTCGTTTTTAGCCCCAAAAATTTGAAGGTTTTTAGTCCCCCAAATTTGAAAATATTTTTCCGTTAGTCCCTCACTCTTACGCCGTTATGTTAGTCCCTCACTCTTACGTCGTTATGTGGCACTTATGTGGCAATATTTTTAGGGGACTACAAACGAACTTTTAGAATTTTTGGGGACTAAAAATAAACTTGTAGAATTTTTGAGGGACTAAAATCATATTTAAGCATTAACGGTGTCAGAGTGAGGGACTAACGAAAAAATATTTTCAAATTTGGGGAACTAAAAACCTTCAATTTTTTTTGGAGGACCAAAAACAAACTTTTCGGATTTTTGAGGGACTGAAATCATATTTAATCCTTTAATAGATTAATTAAACGAATTCAATTAAAAAATTACTGATTAGATATTTTTAGATAAGGGTTTTTTCGTCCATTCATAGAATCATTTTATTTCTCTCTTCTCTATTTCTCCTCTTACTCTCTTAAACCAAACAATACTTTAAAATCTACTCTATTTCTCATATTTTTCTCTCTTCTCACACTCTTTCTCACATATTTCTTTCTTCATAATTTCTTTTCGGAACCAAACACAATGTTAAGAAGGTAGTCCATTCTAGATAAAGCCTTTTTGTAATTCTTTTAAGTAGTTTTACGGATTATAAATTAAATGGTTCTCGTGTAATCCCTTCTGCCTCAATTACAAGCAAAAAGGTATACAGACTTGGTGAACTCATATATAAGCAAATTTTAACTAATTTACCCATATTTAACGTCATTATTCCAAAAATACTCTTAAGTTAATTCAACTTTTGTTTTTCAATAAAAATTGTGAGGATCATTATGATTAAAAACAATTTAGTAAATATAGTTTCTATTTTATATGAAATTAAAAATATTAAATATATTTAACTATAATTTTTAATCAATTTAAAATTATGTATTTTTAGTTATAGTTGAGTCTAGAGGACATATGTCACGAAAAATGTTTCCGGCGAATGTCACAAAAAATTACGTTTCTTGCTTTAAAAAAACAGCATACTACAATTATTACTTCTTTGAAATTGAAATCAACCAATCAAAATCTTTTCGTGCATTTCCTGATTTCTCTTCCTGACATGTAGCACCGCTGTTTTCTTAAATTAAAAATGTAGTACTAGTAGTGAAAAAACAACATGTAAATAGAAATACTCTTTCCAAATTTCTAACAGTAATTTTCACTGTGCTCGAGTCGCCGCTGCTGGGAGTTGTAGTATAGGACGAGGCAGCGAATGTGACAAACTGACACCGATACAACGTCTTTGTGCATTCCTTCCCACTATCTTGGGTCTTGGAAAAGAAAAAGTAAAGGAAAGTAGGCTTAAATGCATTTTTTTTTTCATCAGTTTTCTTATTTTGACGATTTTAGTGTTTTTATTTTATTTTTTACAATTTTTGTCATCTAATTTTTTTAATTTAACGATTTTGGTTTTTATATTTTTTTAATTATATTTTTGGTCTCAAAAAAATTGTGAATTGCGCACTTTTAATCTCCACTTTACCAAAATCTAATATTTTTTTTTTACCAAAAGTACTAAAAAAGCCATAATTTTAAGGAACTAAAAGTGTAATTAAAAAGTATGTGACCAAAACCACTAAATTGAGAAAATTAAAGGACCAAAATTACCAAAAATAAAATAGAGTGACCAAAATTACCAAATTGAGAAAATTAGGGATAAAATATAATTAAACCAAGAAAGAAAGTGAAAAAAAAGAGTAAAAACACCGAGAGTAAACACTTACGTACATGTTTTATTTTTTTAAATATTCTTGGTGCGATTTTTGAATGAAAATATAGCACAATATTTGACTACTTTATCTTTCATAAAAAAAATTACATTTGAAATTACGAAAGTGTTAGATATTATCTATTCATTAAAAACAGCATCGTAAGCAAATAAAACAACATTAGAAAAGATTTATATTTAATTTAAATTTTTTTTGATATAAATATTTAATTTAAATTAATATGCCTTCTTTGTTCACTTCACATGAAATTAAAAAAAAATATAGGAGCAAATAAATTAGATTAGCGTTGGCCCCGCGAGTGAGAATGGGGTTGAATGCACTGTATTTTTTCCATGGTGTGAACTTCGATACTCCCAAGTTTTATTGGGTATGAATACCCAATGACTAATTATTTGACACCACATCATTTTTTAACTTTTTTAAAGTGAAATTAAATGCTTAGTTTTCATACATATTGTTAGTATGAGAATATAGGAGAAATTCACTAAAAAATTTCTATATTTATTAATAAATTTTGACTTTTTCTAAGGAGTCTTTTTATTATTTTTCTATTTCATTTTTTATAAAAATTCTTTGTCTATTTTTGTCATTTGGATCACTACTTAAATAATATTCTAATGTTTGTGTAAACTATTTAATTTTATTCCTAGCTTATTCTTCTTTTCCATTTCTAATAATAAAATTATATTTTTGACAATTTCTTCTATTATTTTTCTTCTTTCATACACGATTTCAATTTCTTTTGATATTTTAATTTATTTTTTATTTCGAGTTTGTTTTGTAGGTTTTATTTGTTTTGTTATTTATAATTTATGTTTAAATTATAGTTTTTTTATTTTTATTGAGATTATTTTTGTCTGTTTTACGGATGGGTATCGATACACACCATTCTTACTGGGTATGGAAGAATTTACCTTTTTCCATTCCAATAACCCGTCTCTGTCTACTTCTAGATCTTTATTAGTGTCACATCAGCCGCCAGCGTGGCCATACTTTTGCAAATATAATGCTCAAGGGCATAGTAACACTGTATCTGACTGTCTTTAAGCCATTTTTGAATTTTTGTTTTCTTCTAGAAAAATAGCAATGCATTTATCCAAAAAGTCTATGATTCAATTACTCGATAATTAATGTTAATTTTATTTAAAAAACTAATTGCTCAACATATGCATCCAACTAAAAATGATTTTATGGGCTTTATCTTTAGGCTAAACTATAAACTGTTTGATCTAATAATACAATAATCATTATTTTATCTTATATATGACCTTATGTATGTACTATTGTCTAAACTTTTTAACACTAGCTTGATCTTAATGAGTATCAACACACACATTCATTTCATGTCTTGCATACAATTTGCACAGAAATTTCCAAGCTGACATATCTAAATTTTGTTTAAAAACACTACATATATTACCAACGGTCAAAAATCGTCGCAAATGCTAAAAAGTCGTCGGTAATATCATTTGTTCGACGGATTAACAACGGCCACATATTCATCGCAAAAGGGAGTTGGAAAACCGTACCTACGGATTTTTACAAATACTCATTGATAATCATTGACAGGAGTTATCGACGGGCTTTACATCTCAGTAATTACCGAGAGGCTATGTCGTACGTCAGTACCAGAAATGTTTATATTAGGATTGTCTTACCTTTAGTCTATGTTTAACTTGAGTTTTTTTCAATACACTCCTTCGCGCCCCACACTAATGGGTTTGGTGCGTGTATAATGTGGTGGGTGCCCCAATAGATCTATGATAGACTTTGATACCATATTAGGATTTTTTGATCTAACTCATTCTTACAAAACCGGCTTGTAAGATGAGGGGTGTCATTTACTTATAAACTCTTTTAAGATTTTACTTCTAGTCTATATATGAGACTTTTGGGTTTTTCCTAATAATTCATTTAAAAATTAATTATTTACCGACATGCCTCGTCCTCAGTAATTACTGATGTCTGTAAAGGTGATATTTCTTAATTTAAAAATTAAATATTTAGTTTTAATTTCAATATTAGATATTATTTGTTATATATTTAATTATTTAATATTATATATTTAAATCATTAATAAGAAATTAATTCTTAATGATTTTTAATACTAAGTGTAAATTACCGTAAAAATTCAAATATAATATTTCACGAAAATATATTTAAACACCATTATGTGATAATGCATAAAAACTTTTTTGTACCAAAGCACATGAAATTTAACCTCTTATTTAAAGCATATGAAAAGATTATTAGGTGTAAATAATTTTTTAACATCCAAAAATATGGCTTAGTCAAAAAAAAATCCAAAAATATGGTAATTTTTACTTTTCGTGTCCCAAAAATTGTTTGTCTTATTTTGGCATCTCATTTCAGAAAATGTGTCAACTTTAGTTGGTATAGCTAACGGTGTCAATTCAAAAGCCTATATAAAAGCTACTCCCTTTGGTCCTTTTTATAAGAGACAAAATGACATTTTTTTTTTATCCTAAATATAAAAAACAAACATAAATTTTCAAATGCATTAAATGATGAATTCCATTTATACCCTTATTTAAGTCTTATGTTAGTGGAAGTAATTAAGGAAATGTTATTAATTAGAACTATGAGCCACCATTTTTTAATAAGAGAAGTTTTCGAGAGAAATTTATGTCTTTGGTTGTATTAATTAAAAAGTTGTGATTTCAATAGTATTTCTTGGTATGTATGAATTATGTTTTTTTTCTAATAAAAAGGACTGGAGGGAGTATTAAATGGTTGTAGCTTACAATGAGCTTTGGTGGTTGCAAGTAAGGATTGAAGACACCAAGATTTGGTAGAATGTTGGCGAAAATGAGATGAAAAAGTAACGGGGGATCTAAAGAAAAAATTTCAAATTTTGGGAACTAAAAATATATTTCAAAATGACTATCGTTTTAGAGAAATGAAAAATATTATTCAAAACATCGTTTTATTATTTCAATGTAATATTAATTTTTTCTCCCAAGTTTATCCTTAAATAAATACTATGTACATCATACTCCATTATGCATTTATGTTAATTGTTAATACGCAAATAATTAACAAGGACAATTTAGTAAGATTGTTTCGCTCACAAAATTATTTATCGTTTTTCTTAGTACTTGTAAAAAAAACTTTAAATTTCAGTCATTTTGGAACGGAGGAAATATATTTTTCAAATTTCAATTATTAATTTTTAAATGAGTGATTAAATTGTCGTAGAATTGAAAAGATTTTCGTTAACGAAGTAAATCCTAATCTTTATTATTTTATTCCTGGAGAAACAAATGCGGAAGAATCCATAGTGGATACCGTTATGATGACCAAAGATGATAAAGAGAATAAAGACAATAGCCTTGAATGATTAAAACTTTAATAGATGGACATCACTATCAACTTGTAATAAAATTATGCGGGCAACTTGCTTGGTATTAAATATATGCAGTAGTCTATCTATAATCTACTACTATAATAATATAATAAGATAATTATTATTATAATTCCGTAAAAAATTATTATTGTTATTATAATTATCGGTTTAGGCCCGACGCCTCGTGCTTTTGGAGGAAGGAAGCAGATACATGCATGTATCTCTGTAACCTGTCCCAACTAGAAACATATTTGCATGACATGAGTTCCTTTTCAAGAGAAAGTACTGATTTAACATCTTCGTAATATCGTAATTAAAAAATTAGCTACATAGTAGCTCATTAGTTGGTCCATTAGATCGTCTGGACTTCTTGCAAAATTCAAACTTCAAAGTCAAGAGGAATTATATACTGTTGGGAAGCCTTTAACTTGTTGAATCTCATGGTATATATTGGTATTCAAGAGTTGCTTTATAGTATATGGCTTTTTGCCGAGACCGCAAGGAAAAACGAAATTATTCAAAATGAGTTTTTTTTGGTATTGAGAGATATTTAATCCTAGAACCTAATAACAAATATTCTCTCAATTTCTTTTCAAGTGTCTATTTTTTTTTAAAAAAATCGTTACTATTTCTCTATCATTTTGTAAGTTCAAAGTTACGCTAACTAATAATTATATAAAGAGAATTATACTCTTAACTATTTATTATATAAAGAGAAATAAGTATAATGAGACAAAAGTGAAGAGTATCACAATGAGACAAAAGTGAAGAGTATCACAGAAAAAAAACAAATAATTTCATCAAAAATAAAAAAAATATTAATTTATTTAGTCAATGTACAAAAATTATAAAGGACACACAAAAAGTATTACTCCCTCCATCACTATTTATAAGCCCCTTTTAAAAAAAATTGTAACTAATTATATGCTCTTTTCAAATTTATAAGATATATTAATTACTTTTTTTTAAAAGTACCCTAATTAATTGTATAGTGTTTAAAAATCCAAGACATGCATTAATTATAATTGAAGGATAAATTTGTAAAAGCATACACATTATAGACAAATTTAACTATGCTAACTACTTTTCTTAATATGTATTTTTTGTCTAAATAGGCTTATAAATAGTGATGGGGGAGTATTACATAATACTCCCTTAGGTCCATATTATAAGAGACAAAAAGTCCAATTTTTTGGTCCAAAATATAAGAAACAAACCTCAATTTTAACATTTTTGCTTTAAGTTAGTGAAATTTGTGTGAATTAAGTGTTATTAATTATCAGCCACTATTTATGAAAGAGTATATTTGAAAAAATGTTAAATTTTTAGAAGTATTAATTAGACTTAACTAATTTCAAAGTATTTTCTTAGTCTGTATGAATTAATGTCTTGTCTCTTATACTCCCTCCGTTTCTTTTTACTTGTCAGTTTTTAAGAAGAAATTTGTTCTTTTTTATTTGTCATTTTGATAGTTTAAGGTCACATTAATTACTTGTTTCTGAATTATACTCTTAATTATTTATTATAGAGAGAGAAATAAGTATGATAGATAATAAATGATCAAGGATATCATAAAAAAAGACTAATAACTTTATCAAAAATAATAAAATTTATTGATTTTATTGATTTGTGTAAAATAATCTTAAAAGAGTGATGATGTATGTGTTAACAGAAGTGGCGGCCATGACAAGGCCAAATGGGTTAAGCCAATGTAACTCACGATGACTGATGGTGTATTGTAGTGACATGCCGACAGTTTTATTAAATGCGGCCAAGATTATTGGAAAACTAGTCACGTACTCACTCCGTCTCATTTTTTTTTTGAAGGGACACTCCGACTGTCGACTGATATTAAGTGTATTATTTGTAATATTTTTACGTTTTAAATTATTTATCACATTAAAATATTAAAATATTTATTTACTTTTTCTCAATGATACATTTATTTAAGTTAGAGTAATTATAACCGTAGTAGTTTGATCATAAAAATAAGTATATGAGTATTTTAGTTTTAATATATTACTCCTTCTATTTTATATTATTTGTCTTGTTTAGAAATATTTATTTGTCTTAAATTATTTGTTATTTTATAATATCGAGAAAGTATTAATTATATTTTTTCAACAATATATTTATTTATTTATATCTCAATAACCTATATTAATTGATCATTCCACCGAACTTTCACTATAATAAGGGTATATTAGTCAAAATAAATTCTTTTATCATGAAAATAGGTACAATTATTGAATTTATTAACATGTCTACATAACTTTTAACAACAAATAATATGAAATGGAGGAAATATAAAAAATAAAAAAAGAAGTATAAAAAAATATTTTTTTAAAAAAATGTGCATTGCTTTAAACAATACTTTTGAGATGAAAATAATGAGATGGAGGGAGTACTTACAAGACAGCGGGGCAGGTAACTAACTCTCACGTGAGTAAATTTGACCTCAAAGCAGTGCCTGTGGAGGACTGCGGTTGACCTTGTTATCTCACGATATGCTGGGATTTTTTTTTTTTTTTGAAGCAGATATGCTGAGATATATAATTACATAGAAAGTGATAGGATGATCAGGTAGCTCAGAAGGTGATACCGTGGTAGAATGTGGTAAAAAATTGGCTTGATTGCAGTTTTGGTTTCGGTTTTTTTAATTTGGTAATCTTAATTTTTTTATTTTATTTTTTATTATTTTAGTCTTCTAATTTTTTTAATTTGGTAATTTTGATCCTATATTTTTTAATTACACTTTTAGTCTCCTTAAAAATCGTGGATTAGACACTTTTGATCCTTTCCTTTATCAAAATTCAAGATTTTTGAGACCAAAAGTACAAAAAATCCATGATTTTGAGGGATAAAAAGTGGAATTAATAAGTACGTGGACCAAGATCGCTAAATTGAGAAAGTTGGAGACCAAAATCGTCAAAAGTATATAAAATAGACGGATCAAAATCGCCAAATTGAAAAAGCTCGGGATCAAAAATTCAATTAAACTTAAATTTTTTAATGAAATAGATCTTATTGTTTACATTTTTTAAAATACGATAAAAGAAAAACAATTTTAATAAAGTATATTTTGTTTTAATTATTTAGGCAAATATATTTTGTTTTACTAATGGTTAATTTTTTTATATAATTTAAAGTATAAGGTACAATAAGTTTTTTATCAAATTTATTATAAAATATCTAAACAATAAAATATTTTTATTTCATTTCCCTTTTTATTAAATATCTAGACACAATTTCAATTTTTTAACATTAATAAAATAAATTATTAAATTGTTCAGATTATAAAGGGGTTTTCTCGTTTGTCGTAACAAATAAAAAAATATTACAGAGGGGTTCATTTATGTTTAAAAAAAGTAAAAATAAGAGAAGTTCGATATTGTCATTTACAAAATATAAAAACCCTTTTTTTATATTTGAGAAAACAAAATATAAAAACCTGAGATACAGTACATATTGTCACACCGAATAAAAGCAAAAAATTATACAACTCAAATCTTTAACTAGTTAGGCCTGTTCGGGGTGATTGCGATTTTTTTGTTTTCAAATGCAATTTTTAAAACAAAACACGTTTGGCTAAAATGGAGTTGAAATAGTTTTTTACTCAATTTCAAAACACTTATACATTCATTTTCAAAACCAAGAAAAAAAGATTTGTAAATTTGGTTTTTGATTAAAAAAAAACACATTCTCACTACATTTGACAATGGTTCTTTCCATCGTTACCATCACCACCATTGACATCACCATCAGCCTACCACCACCACCATTGCCGTCGCTACTACTACCACCACCACCACCGTCATCGTCACAATGACCATCACCACCGACACCATTGTTGCCACCATCACTTAACACCACCACCACCAACACCGCCATCACCATCGGCATTGCTACCACCACCAACAACACCGACCCCGCCGCCACCACCACCATTAACATTGCCACCGCCACCACCATAACCACAACCATTGACACTGACACCGCAGCCACCACAACCAAAGGGGTGACAAACGGGGCTAGGCCTAGTGGGCCAGCTCGCCAGCCCTTTTAAAATGGGCGGGCTAGGCGAAGGTTTATCAACCCATTAATCCGTCTAGTCCAACCCGTTTTGCCCACCAACCCTACGGGCTGTGGGCCACGAGTGGGGCCGGGCTGGGCCAGTCCATTGGGCCAACACATAATTTTTTATTTTTTTTTCAATTTTTAAACGATTCTTTCTTTTATTTTTTTACATATTTTTGGTAGGCCAGCCCTTCAACCCGTTGTTGTGGCCCATTTTGGCCTGTTTTGTGCGGGTTGGCCCATTTTCACTTGTTTTATTCAAATTTTTTGCTTTTTATTTATTTTTTGTATTGTTTTTGTTATTTTTGTTTTTTGATGGGACAACCCGCGGAGGGTCGGACTCAATATCTCAACCCATAACCCTTTGATGAGTTGGGTCAGGCCGACCCGTTTTTATGCGGGCTCACATCGGGTCGACCGGGTTGGGCCGAGCTGACCCGTTTTGTCCATGCTTTATATCAGATCAATCGGGTTTGACCCATTTTTACAACTCTACTTATTTTTGTATCTCTTTCTCCTCCATCGTGACTTCTCACCCTAACCTCACTTTCCCTCTCTCAAGTCTTCGCCATCAACCAGGACGATTGAAGAATTCTACCATCCTTCTTCTAGATAGATAGAGGCGTTGGACGCGGCATCATAGTTTATCTATTATTATTATTATTATTATTATTATTATTATTATTTTCTAGATGAGTTGTTGTTAAAAACTTTTAAAGAAGAAATTATACGATAACAACTTTTTAAAACTGAAAACCACAAAAAATTGAAACTTAAAACTAAAAATTGAAAAACCAATTTTGATTTTTTTAAATTTGAAAACTTAAAACAAAAAACCACCCAAAGAGACTCTAAGTTTGTAATAAAATATCGCTTTGCACATTAGGAAATTCCCTAAACCACTCTTTCAAAGGTAAACAAGAGATTGATAATGTGTTTGGTTCATGATTGTAACTTTAACTTTAGAACCTGTGTTTTTTTTTTTTGGAAAATAAAAAGGTCAGTGCACCAAAATATAGTTCGAACATGAACGATCCTCTTACGAAAGTAACGTTAACTTATATATTTTTAGAGTATCTTTGATGGTCACCATAGAATAAGATAGTTATATACTACCCCGGTCCTATTTATAAGAGGAAAATATAGACCAAATATATGAGTTATTCAATGAACCAAGTTTTAGCTTTTTTTCTTATAAATAGGACCGGAGGTAGTAATATGAAAAGATATAAATCTGATCTGAGCCGCATTCAGAAGTCTATCAAAAGAGAGACAAAATTGACTAATAATAAATATTGAGTAATATAATTTTTTTAAAATAATTTATGTCATTCATTATATTATTTTTTATATTTATTTCATTTTCTTTGATTAATAAAAGTTTGAGTGAATTGCGTTGCGAGAGCTCACTAGTGTCAGAGAAAGACTCAATGATCAAATAAGGCTTACAGAATACTCATATATTACCCACCAACGAGATTCTCACATCGGCAGCAGGATTCAAACTCACACCCTCATGAGATATGAGTTGTAGCTTTACTAACTGGGTCAACCTTCGTTAACATTTATTTCTTTTTTCCATTTCATTTTAAATTTAACAATTAAATTAGTAAATATTTGATGTATATACCAATTAATCATTAATAAAAAGCATGAGTGAGGGAGGGGCTAGAGCATCCAGGTGCCCCTACCTCCGTCTGTCTCTGAATCCGATAAACTTTTATACGATTATCTTTTCGATACGCACATGATAACAAACTAGATATTAATAATTATATTATCCAATCATGTGTTTGAGATGAACCAAATAATATATTATAGGATATAAATTATATAAAATAGCAAAGTGCTCATGAAAATTAATTTTTAATATGTTTTATTAGTTTAAAATAATTTTTAATAAGAATTTTCATATTTTCGTTTTTTTTGAATTTTTATTTATATTTCGAAATTTTAAAATTTTAAATCACATATAATTTTTTAAATTAAAATTAATATTTTTAAATATATGTAAACTTATATTAATTTTTTTATAATTTTTAATATTAATTTTTAATTTAAATACTTTTTAATTTTATTATACTTTAATTTTTCCATAATCATTAGTTTTTAAATAACGTAAAATTATAAAATTATCCTTGTGAATTTTTGGATGCATACTGGACATAGACTATGTAATTGCTTTGAGATGTAACTTGAAGCTAGTCTTTTTTATTCATGCACTGATGTGTGACGTTTTACCTCTAAAAGGTCATCCACTGGTGTATCAGTTAAGTCACTGCATTATTTTTATCTGATTTATGCAGAATTGTCACTTTGTATAGATAAAATATGATGCAATATATTTTAAATGAATTCTTTATGTTAAATGACATGGTTAATTGATTTTGTTAAATCATGACTTATTTATATAGGTCTTTTTGAATGATGAGTTTCCAATACCTCCTACCTCCTACCACTTTGAATTGACTTAGATATTGTAATGTTGATGCTTGTGCATGGTAATTTCCTTATGTTAGTTGCATGTTCTAATCTAGTTAATTATTTGTACAAAAAGAACAAAAATACGTAGATATTATAGTGAACTGATCGTACTTGTTTAAACATTTGTACAAATAACATTGTTATTGTTTGCATAATATGATTGTTATTATCACATTTGAACTTGTGCTGAATGATTAATATTTTGGATTATTATCATAGCATACCTTAATTGATCTAAAACATCACCTTAATTACTGTGTACATATATATTTTTGAACTTTATCATTCATTTTTTATTAAAGTTCTGAAATCTTCTAGAAAATTGGATTCCAGAAATTAATTCTTATTTGGTTCTGAAGTTATTTTTTCAGAACACAAAACACAAACTTATATTCTGAAAATTGGATTTCGGATTAATGATGCTTGTGTGAACAAATCAGCCGAGGGATTGACTAATATTCAGCTGACAAATGAATTCCTGGCAAGCGATTACAACGAGAACGGAACTCTAATTCTCAGTTATGGGTTCTCCAACTACTCCAAAAAGCGTTGAGATTAGTGAATCTATGCTAAACTAAGACTAAGAAACATAAAATCGGCTAAAGAAAAGCTGTAAATTGCGAGACAAAAATAGATGTTTGATTGTTTGGTCGTATCCTTTACAATTTCTCATTATATACAAAAGAGAAAAACAAAATTGTAACCGCCCCCTATTGGCCATTAAACGCTCCCATTACGCTGGTAGCTGACAACAAGCAGTCGTGTGTCCCTCAACTGCCACGTTCATGTGCTTCATGGAGTAACTACCTTATCCTCGGTTGAGGAGAACAGCTGCCACGTTTCAATTATACTGAAGGCCCTCAAGAGCTGATTTTTGAACCTTTTTAGCGCCAAAGTCTCATGATACTTATCTCAAACTCTTGGTTAAATCCTACCGTTTCCTTGTTCGGTAGCCTTCACTCAGCCGATAGCCTTGTAACATTTAAACACTTGTTTGAGCCCAATCGGCTAAACTTTGTAGCAATCGGCTGGTCTCATGATGCTTTCTGAGTCTTAAACAATTCTAAGTCTTAGCCTCAGCTCAATAGGAGCATATTCGGCTATAATTATGATTGGCTAGATCATGTATCGGCTACTACCCTAATCGGCTTGTCTTTGCTATTTTTTGGTGATAACAAATGCATAATTATGCATTCCGAAAATTAATTTTCAGAAAGATAAAGCAATACAATTGACTTTCGAAAATTACTTTCTGAAATGTATGAATGTGTTCTGAAAATTAAGTTTCAGAAATAATTTGAAAATTAAAAATAATATGATTTTCGGAAGAGAAATGCTCATTGTTACAAGACGAAAATGGAACGAATGACGTAACAATCGATATAATATGATTTCATGCAGCACTGACTCTTGAATTCGTCAAACCAGGGAAATTAATAACTAACAAATAAAACAAAATGCCGATTCATCTAATTCGTTGCGAAATTTTTCGTACGATATAGCATTACTGTTTTCGGAAATAAGTTACCGAAGAGGGATATTTTGGAAATAAAGTGGAGGGTTGTATGCGAAAAACATGGGGGTGCGAAACGCAACCCCTGCCAAATCAAGTGTCAGGTGACTCAGTTCGGGTTTAGACGGGTCAGTCGCTGAGCAAGGTGTCTTTCCGGTTAAGGGTATGGACTCTGGAGGCTCAGGCTGGGCCGTTTGCGTGTTAAGTGTTAACCCTAAGGGTCACTCCGGCATTTGACCCAAAATTGGAGCATCATCATGGCGTCTCGCAGTCGTCATGCGTGAACCTGTCTTTCTCAAATTGTTTATTATTACTACTAGACTAGATTCGCATGACATCAACTTGAACCAACAAAATATTTGTCAATAGTAACTTTGTTTTTAAAGTAATATATATTATAATTATAATATAATTTCAAATTAATTATAAGTATTATAATAATTTGTACAACTCATAAGAATAAAACATTAGATTTGTCTCTAATAAAAATATATAGCACTCGGACATCTTAGTCGTTTATTTTTTGACAACGACACATTAGTCGTTAAGAATGTAAAAAGCTATAAATATATTGACCACATTATAACCGTTTTTAAGGACTGATGTGTTTAATATATGTAAAGATGTATAAAAAGTTGTAATTCCTTTATTCCTTTTTACTTGTTTATTAATGTTAATTTACAATAACTAAAAAAATTAATAAATTTTATTGTTTTTGATGAAATTATTAGTCTTTTTTCTATGATATCATTAACCATTCATTACTTCGTAGAACATATTTCTCCCTATGCAATAAATAGTTAAGAGCATAATTGACAAACAAGTAATTAATGTAACTTTAAAATTTGAGAATAACAAGTAATTAGAAACAAAATTTTTCTAAAAAACCGACATGAAAAGAGGAACGGATCGAGGGGGTAGTTTAGGAGTTGAGATCCTCTCTATTTCTCAAAAGAAATAGAAAATCCATTTAGGAGAGAGATAGACACAAAGAAAAGATTTGATGTGACTTGGTATGACAAACTTTTATTATTATTTAAAAAAATTTAAATCATTTAAAACTTTTGTGTCTATCTCTCTCATAAATAGACCCATAAAAAATGGAGAACATCTTAACCCGTAGTTTAGAAGCTAAAATGAATTTTTCTTGTAACACGAGGAACCAACGTGTTCGCTGACACAATTTTCAAATATCAATTTGGTGTTTTACTGAATTTAATTAAATAGAAGTTGAAATTCAGGTCCCAAAACAGAAAAAAAAAAGAAAAAAAAAAAGAAGTTGAAATTCAAACCGTCACTTACGACCCTGGTGGAGGTGAAGAGTACCAGGGACACGTGCATAAATATTATTTGGTTATCCATGTGCCCATATTAAACACCTTATAATCCCAGTTAAGTTTTTTCAACGTGTAAATTAAGCACGACAAAGCTTGAACTAATACTAATTTTGAGTTGAGTTTTTTTATTATGGAGGGAGAGAGAAACGCAGAGGTTCGATTCAGAGGGGTTCGTAGGAGGCCATGGGGTAAGTTTGCGGCAGAAATTCGTGACCCAACAAGAAAAGGGACTCGCGTGTGGTTGGGAACCTTTGACACTGCCGAGCAGGCTGCACGGGCTTATGATGCTGCGGCTTTTCATTTTCGTGGTCACAGAGCCATTCTCAACTTCCCAAATGAGTATTGCAATTCATCATCTTCTAATTATCCAAACTCTTCAACTTCAACATTGCCTTTGGCTTTACCTACTCCTCCTCCTCCTAATTCCCTTTCCTATTCTGATGAGGTTTTTTTTACTACCGGTTCGTTAAGACAACAACAACAAGAAGAAGGAGAACAAGGTTATGATTCTTCTGAGTACTTGGCATGCTTGGACAACAAGTTATTGGAAGAACTCCTTCAGGTGCCAGATGATACAGGTAGCTCTCAACGCGAATAGCACACTGGCTATATATATGTAGGAGAGATTGGAATTTGCTTTGTGTGCATCCTAGATTGGCATGATATCTAATTTGTGGTTTCTCTCTTGCACTAATAAAGATTTTGATTTGTTTATGAAGCTAAAAGTTAATGTTATTTGTAACCACGTTATGAGGATTTTTGAACATAATTTATCCTTACAAAACCGACTTATAAGGTGAAGGGTATCATTTACTTATAAACCTCTTTTGAGGCCTTACCTCTAATCTATGTGGGACTTGAGTTTTTTCCAATACACATTGATACTATAAGATTTGTAAGAATTTAATTAGGCGAGACATTTGCTAGAGACCCGTGATAATTAATGATTTCTGAACACATCGATTTATAATGCGAGCTTGATTCAAATTTCACTTATTTCAGCAATGCAAAATTATACTTAGCAATAATATGAATTTCTAATCCGTCAAAACTCTTGCACTTGTCCAGAAATGACATTGGAAAGCAATTCTCTATCACCAAAGCATAGCGAAATTTACTGTTGAGTAAGTCAGCAAAAAAAAAAAAATGGTAGGAAAGTTATGGTAATAGTTATCATATTGGGCAGTCGTCCAAAGTCCAAACGTAGTTTAAGTGGTTGAATTTGGACACCTTAAAGAGTTAACTGCTGCTAGATATTCAATTTAGAATACAAGTTTTTGTTCACAACTACAAAACAGGTTTTAGGTACCATATCAGTTTCTTCTATGGAAATAGTACCAAAGTGAATTTTTTATTTTATTTTATTTTATTATTATTTTTTTTACAATATGTTACATTACATATGCAGAATGCACCACTCAGTTACGAAGCACCAACACTTCAGGTTGAAGACGTGTCCGAGTGTCTAACCCTCGTTCGACACCCGGACGACACGCGTCAGACACTCTATTCCGGTGTCAGAATATAAAAATATATTTTTTTAGCTCCGACACGTTGAGGACATGACTTTGACACCTAGCTGATCGACACTTACATTCGCCTAGACATGACAGCTAATTGTTTTAGATTTCTTTTGTAAAGAAATAGAGTGTTTAAATTGTATAATGATGTCTCTTAGTATTTTTTGGTGAGAGTCATCATCAACGGAAATTATCGTCACGGTGTCTTACATTTTGCACATTACCGGTGTCCACTTGTCGGTGTCATGTCCGATATCCGTGTCAGTGTCTGTGCTTCATACAAATCAACATTATGTAAAACAAAAATTTCACAATGCATAAATAATACAATTCTACAAAGCTAAGCAAATCATCGTTAAGAAAAGGCTACAATGAATCAAGATAGAAAAATATACAAGTCTAGAAATTGTAAACACAAAACTGATTAGATTAATGAGCTAAATCTTATGTACCATGAAAATTGACAAAACGCAAGCGTTCATAAATTGGTTGAGAATATTGATCTCTCCACAAATTTATACCTACAAAAAGAAGTTTATAAATTACAAATAATATGTGTAAAACATATATTCTTAAAGAACTCCATATGATACTCCATCCCATTGCTCCACAAAAAAGGACGCTAGACAAATGGATATGGGCTGTTGATAATAGTCAGGGGCATTCTGTAAAATCAGGATACATGGAACTTTGTAGGAGGCAACATGCTGCGGATATAGCAAATGAATTGTTACAAGCTTATAAATGGTTGTGGAGATGTTCTGTACCGTTAAAAATTTTAATCTTTGCATGAAGATTGCTTCAAGACAAACTACCTACAAGGGAAGCATTTTTTTATTTTTTATTTGGACTTAACCACCGTGAAACCTTCCTTAGAATCATTATCATTATTCTGCTCTTCTTCCTTAGAAGTGCTTGCATCCTTTTAATTTGTCCACAAAGCAGATAAAACTTTAAAATCATTCTGAACAACTGTTGAAAAAGAGCTAAGATCTTGAACAGAAATTGGAGTGTCCATGTTGTTACCTGAAATGGTGTCATCGATTGAAACCTCCACATGCTGAGAGCCGAGCAAGCCAACTGCAGCTGGAGGATCTTCATTATGAGCAGAATTATCAACATTTGGCACTATGGATTCAGGGACAATGAGAACCTCCTCAAAAGTATTCCCCTTCCCTCGAGTAGCCTCACTCAAAAGCTGAGTGCTTTCATCAAATACGATCTCTACAGATTCTACATCACCATTCTCCAAATTCTCCAGATTAACATTAATAACAGGATCAGTAACAATCCTAGTTACCACATAATCAAAAGATCGGCTAGGATCTGTCAGGAGCATCAACAAAAGGATCAAATCGTGTAACAGGATCTGTTACAGCATTTGCAACTTCCTTTGCAGTATCTTGAGGACCATGTAATTTACTTGGACCAGCATCAAAATTCATCTTGCCTTTTGGAACATATTTCAAGGAACCAGCCACTTGCTTACCTTTATTCAAAGGCATCAAAGATTGCCTAGGATTAATAGCTGCCTGCTTCCCTTTGTCAATCCTAGGCCCAGCTTTCCAACATTTTGACAAATCATGGCCAATTAATCTGCAACAATCACAAAATAAGGCTAGTTTTTCATATTGAATGCCCACAAAGAAAGCATATCCCTGCCTTTCGACCAGAACTTGTTCCTGTAAATTAACAGCTAAGTCTACATCTACCAAAACTCTAGCATACTGCCCAAATTTCTTCTTATTAGTAGCATCATCCAGAGACAAAGGGACTTCGATCGCCCTTGCAACATCCTATTTTTCAGATAATCTTATTTAATATTTAGAGTGTAATAAGATTGATAATTAGGTATCTAATAGGTGTTAAAAACCTCAATTTAAGGAGAAATAGGCCTAGAAAGGACAAAAGTACCCTTAGAAACGTCTAGAATGGAGGAAAATAGGAATGTCTCCTTAGGCTGGGTCGCGTCGCGACCAGATTGTACTAGGAGGCCTCGCGATGCGATGGAAGGAAAATTCTGGAAACTTATAGAAAATTCAAAGTCGGTGATCGCAACCAATAAATGAGTGACACTATCCTACGTCGCAACGCGATGGACCTTATGCCTGGAGACCATCGCGATGCGATGGACCTGATATGGCTATAAATACCCCTTTCACCCCTCCATTCCAACTCTCCCCAAATCCTCTTCTCTTTCTAGCTTTCTCTCTCTAGGGACTTCTAATGAATGAGTATGCTATGTGCTTGCCTCTAATGAGGATTTGACACATCAGAAAACCCATAGAAAGTAATCCTTGAGATTGAGAAGGATAGTGAGACTTAGAGGGCCACTAAGGAGCAAGTATGCTCTGCACTTGTCTTAAGAGAGGATCTTGTGCATCAGAAAGCTCTTAGTAGGTAATCCTCTGAGAGAAGAGGATGAGAGCAGCATAGTAAGCTAGGCAGGAGTGACCAGAGGTAGGAGTGCGAGTAGCGGGAGCGGCGAGGACACGAAGAGTGGCAGCAATTGTAGCGGTCTTCTAAGCCAGGTATGAGAGATCTAAACCCTATCCACTAGGGATTGTAGGATTAGAATAAGTGTATAACTAGGCATAGGGTGACCTAAGCTCTACTAGAGGTTGATAGTAGCAGCACCTTAGGAAATGGGTTGTGACCTGCGATAGCTGAGGACAGTTGTCAGAGGCTATTAACCATAGGAAAGATCTATTGATATTTATGGATATTGATTGATGTGATGCTGGTTTCTTATTATTGCTTATAATTATGTGTCTAATTGCTGGTGTGATAATAGGTCAGTAGTAGGTTGCCTGAGCAATGCTAGTGTTGATCTATATATTGGACAAGGGTGGTTGATAATTGATGGTTGTTGATTGGTCTGTAACCGATAATGGTTGTCGTGCTGTACATGTTAATAGTTATGATGTATATGATTGTGATTATGTTGTATATGCTAATAGTTAATAGTAACTCTTATTATGTTGATAAATGATTATTTCTGTGTGGGGGGGGAACATGATGATTAGCTGAGCTATTTATAATAAGCTGATAAGTGCTGAGATGAGATTGTATTAATGGCTGAGATAATAAGCTGATGTGCTGAACTGATGAATAATAATGATAAGTAGTAAAGATGTTGAATAATAAATGATCATATGCATGTGCTGTAATCCACCATCGTGTACATAAGCTGTGCACGAGGCCAGGTGCCAGAGTGCGGGCACGATACAGTCAGTACAGAGGACATGTCGGTCACGTCAGTCATTGAGGATAAATTGGGTTCAACTCTATTCCACAGGTGACAGATGACTCGCGACCATCCTGTTGGGTCGTCAGGTAGCCTGGTTATCCTGACGGAGTACTGTTATATCACTATCCATAGTGTCGATCCCGAGTACCACCCCGATACCTGTTCCTATTATCGAAGTTGGGGAGTAGGGATGCACTCTTAGGGGTAAAATGAGCGAGATATGGGGATGGACAACTGGCTTGGCCCACTCACACGTCGGTGAGGGGTCGCTGTTATCAACAAAGGCAAGGTGGTTTAGGTGGGGCTGCCTTTGTCACTTTAAGCTGTGTGGCCATGTAGGCATATAGTCGTAGGTTGCATGGACAAGGGTAGCTAGGTAATGATCCAAATCATTATCGGGAGATGTGTGGTTTAATCTTTCTTATGTTCTATCGTTCTGCTTTGCTTAAGTGTGCTGCCTTTTTATACATGAATTCTAATTCCTGCTTTCCCATTTAATAGTGTGTATAGTGTGTTCTTATCTCCCGTTTATTTTCTTTGTTTGTATATTTCTGCCCACGGGTCTTAGCAGGTATCAGATGATTCCAGAAGAGAGATTGTATCAGTTGATCAACAACCAGTGAGTTAGAGTCTGTATATGTTTTATATAAGTTGTGGGCCCTAGGCACAGATTCCATAAAGATAAATAGTCTCATGTACGTGTCAATACAAATAGTTTTAATAGACTAATATTTTCAGCATATTTAATTAAGGTTTAATAGATTATTATCCTGTAGTGCTCTGAAAATGGGGTGTTACAGTCCTAGCTATTGAAAACAAAATTTTTGGACACCAGTACTCTTGTGAAAGACCAAAAATTCGTATCCAAACCTGGGCATTAGTCTGTCGAACCAATAAGGGGTTATAGTCTGGTGACCAAGCAAACAACCGAAGGATCCCAGGCTCTAGGTAGTAGGCGCTGATTGACCAAATTTTCCTCAAATCTTTGAGGTAGGAAAGGAAAATTCATAGAACCCTTTCCTTAATGGAATCATATGCCATTGACCGATCAGACTCCAAAGTTTCAATAACCTGGTTCGTAGTTCATCATGTTTCAGAGGAGTATCTCCCTTTGACAGCAGCAGTCTTCCATGAAGTTTGTTCTTACAGCTTTCGAGACCTACGTGATATTCCTCTTCTGGTATTTGAACCGCCACCGCATCTCCCTTCAGGCGTGGAACAGGTAATTGGCTGAGTGGTATGTCGCAGGCGTGTTGCTTTGGAGGAGGAGGTGAAGGGGTGGTAGTCGATTGGCTCGCCAGAATGTCACATGAGTTTCTCAAGGCTTGAGCAAACGTTTTCTTCCAAGGAGAAGAACTCGCCGCAGGACAGGCATGTAGTGGAGAGGAAGGCACAAATGATGTGAGAAAGCCCCAAGGGCACACAGGCGCAACTGCAGCGGCGGCAAAGATCAAACACAAGGCCGCTAGTGGAAAACCCTCATCTTATGTCCTACAAGGGAAGCATTGAAGCATAGAGGTATTGTCATTCAACCACAGAGCTCTTGTTGCGGTTTTGTTGTTTCTCTAAAAGTGAAAATGTCAGTCATATATTTTTTTCGTGCTTTTTCTCCTGTAATGTTTGGTCACCGGTGTATGCTTAGTTGGGTTTCTCTGGAGTTTATCACAATGATGGAGTTAGACATTTTTGTATCATGAGACTGTTTTAACAGGGAAAAAGGCTAAAAGGGTCAAGCATATAGTTTGGTTAGTGGTCACTTGGTCACTCTGGATACACAGAAATAAGATAATCTTTCAAGGGGGTAGCTGATTGTGTGTCAGTCATTGTTCAGATCAAAATGTTATCTTGGGGTTGATTTATTTCTAAGGAGGGTCATCACACAAACCTATTTTATTCTGACTGGTGTATAAACCCAATGGGTTGTTTACAATCTATTTGAGAACTGATGTAACGGGTTGGAGTACCCCTTGTACTTCCATTAAATAAAATATTTTTTCTTATAAAAAATATATAAAACATATATAGTAAAACGAAGAAATTTAACTAATAGAAATCGATGTCACTAATTACCAAAAAAAGAAAAAAAAATGAAGAAATCGATGTCACTCAACCAAACATTACCTTATATTAGCCTTAATTCCATCCGATCTCATCGTAATAGAACATCCGTGCATATCCTTATCCTTATTATATATAAACACGAATAATTTAAAAAATGAAATTTAACAAAAGTCGTAGTCTAATGCAATGTTACTTGTCAACTAATCAACAAAATTCATAAATAAAAACAAATTCGAATTAAAAACATTAATAAAAACAATTATGTGGAAAACTACATTCCAACTCTAAGGACAATCAATTAATCCGATAAAAGAAGCGATAAAAAAAAAGACAAATGAACCTAATGCACATATTTTCATCTGATTAGTATTCAATCGAAAAAATTATTTCTTTCCGTTTACTAATTGTAACCGACAAATTTATTCTAAATATATAAATAATCATAATCCATTAATACCGGTTACCATTTCAAATTAAATGTCCAAAAATATTTGTCAAACGACATATTGAGATACCATTAAAATTGTAATATGCAAGTAATGGTATATCGAAAAATTAATACCATTAATACCATTTATCGTAAATTATATTTAAAGAAATGGCCTGAATTATTAGTTAATTAATGTAAAAAAATACTTTCAATCAGCATTCAAAACAAAACAAAGATAGAATGATAAGTAATTAGTAACGTATGCACAAAAGAGAGAGAACCTATCTTTCAAACGAAATTATTCCTCATTATAATCACTTGCACTATACAAAATTTTAATTGTTTCTTCCTCGAAAACGTGATTTGCGATGCGGATACTTACACTGAGCATGCTAGGTGTGACATCCTAAAAAAAAAAAAAAACCAAGAAAATACTTATAAAAAAAACTCTAAAAAGATAAATGGATGAAAAAGGATAAAAAATGATCAAAATACCCTAAGAAAACCTAAGAAACCTTAGGAATTAAGAAAATTGGAATATTCTAGAGTCGGGTCGCTCGCGACGCGACAGACATAAGGAAGAAGACAATCGCGACGCGAGCAAGGTCGGTGTGAAAGGCAGTGATCAGTGCCGTGGATCTCTCGACACGTGTCCTCCTCGCGACGCAATGGAGCCAATTTATGCCTATAAATAGAGCTCTCATGTTCCCATTTTGCAAGACTCTTCAATTGACCCTTGGAAGTGCGAAGGGGAGCTAGGGAAAAGGAAGAGCGATAGGACACGAGCAGCAGCGGTCTTTTAAGCTAGGTAAGGGAGAAGATACATTAATCACTAGGGAAAATAGGTAGTAGAGTAGCACTGTTAGCATGTGTAGGGGACCTTAACCCTACTAGGGGTTGATAGTAGCAACATCTCAGGAGAGGGGTTGTGGTGTGCGGTGGCTAATGATAGTCACCGTAGATCTATCAACCAACATAGGTTATGTTTATTTGGTTAATTTATGAGATTAGTAGACAGCCACTTACGCGACGCTAGGAGTAATTTATATGCTATTAAATATGATAAATAACGGTTAATAATACTTTGATTTATGTCTGATATTTATGTGCTGGTTGTATATGATACATGTAAGTTTGATGCGTGGTCTTAAAGATAAGGGTGCCGCCCTGTAGTTAGAGGATTGTGAATCCCTAGACGGTGATAGCATATATTACTGTCGATACTCGGATTGTCAGTGGTGATAGCCGGGTTGGTATACCCGAGGTTAGTGTACCTGATGTATTGATGGGATGGTCTTGAGATAGTCGGTGTCCTTGAGGGGTATGGACTCGGCCAAGACCTTGAGGGGTATGGACTCAGTCTTTCCTACGAGGCTCTCTATGTTCGTGGTACCGAAGGTACGGAGTAGTTTGGAGATAGTCGGTGGCCTTGAGGGTATGGACTCGATCATTCGGATAAGTGTCCAGAACTCCATGTCTGACGGGTGGACAATCTTGGTCATTCCCTGTATAGGGAATGCCATCCCTGTGCACGGGACGGTGCCTTACTCCAGTAATTGGATGTGGTGATCCTCATTATGGAGAACACTATAACCGGTGATTGGAGATGATAGTGTATCGGGATATATTCTCGGGACAAGTAACTTATCTTATCCTTCTGTACCCTGAGACTGGTGATCGGTCTAGGGAGTAGGGCGTTAATGGGCCGCAATATTCAGCAATCTGTGGTTTGGATTAACAGGGCCGGTGATCAGCCCGAAAGCTCGTGGTCTATGTCAGGTTGTGGAACCAGTGTATGATGTGATCTATGACCGTATAGTCAAGATTGTCAGTATGACGTATCATTGTGTGGTTTGGTCTGTAACCGTGTTCTCTGGTGTCTGAGTAAATCGGTAGCAACAGTTATGTTGATGATTGTTGTGTGCATGATAACAATTATTCTGCTAGGTTATTTTCCTGCTTGTTAGTGATTCATGCGCGCGTGTCTTACCCCTTTGTTTCTTGTGTTTTCTATATTATTACATGATGAATAACATATGGTCAAGATCAACCTGTACTTTGAGGTTGGGGAGTTTATGGGAAGACTGCCTAGAGGCAGAGGATTAATACTTGTGTCACGACCAATATGTCTTTTGTCACCCTTATGGGTGTAGAGTTACAATTATACCTGTATGTATAATATGTTGGTATATCTTAACATTAAATAAAACTGTGTTTGCTTTAAATATGAACTACTATTATTATTTAAGTAAATAAAGTAAATGCCCTGTCTCGTCGGGGTGTTACATTAGTGGTATCAAAGCAGTTCGATTCTAACCGGACTGTGGGAAGGGTCGCGTCACTGGCCGTGTCAGAGTTTAGTTGTCTTCACATCGGATGACAACTATGTTAGGGATTGGGTAGAGAGTCCAACACTAGTTTTAGAAAAAATTTAGTTATAGGATATTCTGAGCCAACGGTTACATTTCCAGGTAACAGATGGCTCGACAAACTCGAAACGGAGAACCTAGAAACACTCCACCAGGGGATAATGGAACAGGAGGTATGGAGAATCTGGTGGTAGCTATGCAACAACAGGCACAGTAGAACGCCCTACTAATACAACAGCAGGGACAGTTACTACAACACCTGCTGAATCAAGGAGGTGAAAGAGAAGTAACAGTTGATGTCGGACATGCAACTTTTATGAAGAATAAACCCCCACAATTTAAAGGAGAATATGATCCGGAAGGAGCAGAGTTGTGGCTCCAAGAAATTGAGAATATCTTCGCAGCACTACGCTATAGGGATGATCAGAAAGTTACTTATGCAGCCTTCTTGCTGGTAGGAGGAGCAGAGTCCTGGTGGCAAAACAAACAACGGATACTGGAAGGTGAAGGAAGGGTTATCACTTGGGAATTATTCCAAACTTGCTTTTTAGAAAAGTATTTTCCAAGTGCATTGAGACATGAAAAGGAGAAGGAATTTCTTAGTTTAAAGCATGGGAAGATGTCCGTAGGAGAATATGCTGTGAAGTTTGAAACTCTAATCAATTACTCTAGATTTTACCAGATGAACCCGGATGAAGATGGATGTGTAGGTAGTTTGAGGACGGGTTAAAACCCGAACTCCGTAGATTTATGGTTCCTTTGAAGATCAGCTGTTTTCCCGAATTATTGGAGAAGAGTATCAAGATGGAAAATCTTGACAATGGAACTGAAAAAGAAAAGCAGAAGAACAATGGACCTATAAGGAGCAATAGAAGAAATCAAGACAATCGAGGACCCTATGATCGTCCCAACCAATCACTCCCAGAAGCTGGAAATGAACAACCAAGGTCAATTAAATGTACTCGATGCGGAGAAAGACACTACCTACATGAAGGTCCTGAAAAATAACCAGTTTGTTGTCGGTGTAAGAAACCAGGACACATTGCCAGAGAATGTAAACAGGGGGCAACCACGGAACCTGAAGCTAAAGGAAAGATGATTGAGGGAAAACCCACTACTGAGTCTAAACTAACAACATCAACTAAACCAGCAACTAGAGCAGGGCGAATGTTCGTGGTCAAAGGAACCAAGGAGACTTCAGATTCAGGTATCTATTGTTAAATTCCGAGGACGAAATTTATTTTAAGGGGGTAGTAATGTGACATCCTGAAAAAAAAAATAAACCAAGAAAATACTTGAAAAAAAAATCTAAAATGATAAATGGATGAAAAAGGATAAAAAATGATCAAAATACCGTAAGAAACCCTAAGAAACCTTAGGAATTAAGAAAATTGGAATATTCTAGAGTCGGTTCGCTTGCGAGTGATGGACATAAGGAAGAAAACCATCGTGACGCGAGCAAGGTCGGTGTGAAAGGCGGTGATCAGTGCCGCAGATCTCTCGACACGTGTCCTTCTCGCGACGCGATGGGAGGCTGTGTCTACATCCATCGCGACGCGATGGAGCCAATTTATGCCTATAAATAGAGCTCTCCTCTTCCCATTTCGCAAGACTCTTTAATTGACCCTTGGAAGTGCGAAGGGGAGCTAGGGAAAAGGAAGAGCGATAGGACACGGGCAGCAGCGGTCTTCTAAGCCAGGTAAGGGGAAAGATACGTTAATCACTAGGGAAAATAGGTAGTAGAGTAGCACTGTTAGCATGTGTAGGGGACCTTAACCCTACTAGGGGTTGATAGTAGCAACACCTCAGGAGACGGGTTGTGGTGTGGGTGGCTAAGGATAGTCACCGTAGATCTATCAACCAACATAGGTTATGTTTATTTAGTTAATTTATGAGATTAGTAGACAGTCACTTACACGATGCTAGAAGTAATCTATATGCTATTAAATATGATAAATAATGGTTAATAATACTCTGATTTATGTTTGATATTTATGTGCTGGTTGTATATGACACATGTAAGTCTGATGCGTGGTCTTAAAGATAAGGGTGCCGCCCTGTAGTTAGAGGATTGTGAATCCCTAGACGGTGATAGCACATATTACCGTCGGTACTTTGACTGTCAGTGGTGATAGCCGGGTTGGTATACCCGAGGTTGGTGTACCTGAGGTATCGATGGGATGGTCTTGAGATAGTCGGTGGCCTTAAGGGGTATGGACTCGGCCAAGACCTTGAGGGGTATGGACTCGGTCTTTCCGATGAGGCTCTCCATGTCCGTGGTACCGAAGGTACGGAGTAGTTTGGAGATAGTCGGTGACCTTGAGGGTATGGACTCGGTCATTCGGACAAGTCTCCAGGACTCCATGTCTGACAGGTGTACAATCTTGGCCATTCCCTATATAGGGAATGCCATCCTTGTGCACGGGACGGTGCCTTACTCCAGTAATTGGATGTGGTGATCCTCATTATGGAGAACACTGTAACCGATGATCGGAGATGGTAGTTGTAGTACCCTAATTTTGTCCGGCCTTTTTATTTTATTTTATTATTTATTTTAACTTTTATTATCCTTTAGTAGTAGTAGTAGTAATAATAATAAATAATATTTTTGGAGATTATAAAAGAGAAGAAAGAAAGAAAGAAAAGAAAAGAATGAATAAAAAGAGAAAAAAGGATTTTATATTTTAAAAAGAAAGTGGGGGTGCCAAAATAAAACTGGGTGGTGCTAATAGCAGCCCAACCCAACAGCCTCATCCTCACGCCTGCGTCCTTGCTCCTCTGCCTGCTACGCACACCCCCTTTTCTTCCTGAGCACGCCCCTGTCTCACAAGCCAACCCACTTGGCCCAACCACACGCGCACGGCCTATTTTCTTAACCAAACCCTTCAACCTTTCCTTCCTTCCACGCACGCAGCCCATCTTCCTTTTAACCCTAAACCTAATTTCATTCCCTTCATTCTCACACGCAGCCTCACCCTCATTCTCCCTTCTCCCAACGCCGCGGCGCACACCCCACCCCCATCTCTCTCTCTTTCTTTCTCCACTTCCTCACTCAACCCTAACCCTCTTTCTCCACTTCCTCACTCAACCCTAACCCTCTTTCTCCTACCACAGCCGTCTCTCTCTCTCTCCCCCCTCTTCAGACCGTGTCTCACTACAAGAAATAGCGGGATTACCGACGGCCAAAAGCCGTCGGTAATCCACAAATACCGTCGGTAATAAAAAAATTCCGACGGATTACCGACGGCCTAATGTCCGTCGGTAAACTGCGCGTCGCAAATACGTACCGACGGCTTTAACCCGTCGGTAAATTTCCGACGGTTTTAACCCGTCGATAATTCCGATGACATTTCCGACGGCTTTAACCCGTCGGTAAGTTTCCGACGGCTTTTCCGACGGTTTTAACCCGTCGATAATTCCGATGACATTTCCGACGGCCATGACCGTCGGTAAATCCGAACTTTAATTTTTTTTTGAAAATTGTTTAAATTTTTATTAAAAAATTATTTACTTTTTTAAATTATTTAATTTTAATTTCTGTAATCAATTTAATTTATTTATCCATTTAATTAACGATTACTAGTTATCACATTTAATAATTAATTTCTTCCTGTATTTAAAAATGTAATGCGATAACATAACTATAAAACAAATTAAAAAAAAGAAACGTAACAAATAAATAAAAAAATTCGACGAACAAAACAGTAATAAAAATATCCGAAAATATAAAAAAATATCGATACAAACATAACTAATAGTCCTGATAATCATGATCATGATCACTATCTACATCATCAACATGATCACCAGTACTATGAGGCGGAGGCGGAGGCGGTGGAGGAGGCGGCTAGCGAGCTAGCAAATGGTACAGATCCTCCTGTCGCTGCAGCACTTGAGCCAACATGGCAGCCGTCCGGCGGGCCTTCTCCTGCTGGACGGCCGCGATCCGCTGCTGCTCGGCCGCCAATCGCTGCTGCTCGGCCATGGCCCGCTTCAACTCTGCTATCTCCCGCTCATCCGCGGCGGCAAAGACGATCGGGCGACTCTCCGAGAGGCGTGGGCCCTTTCTTGTAGTTGCTGGCAAGGTCGCCAACACCGTATAGGCGACCCTTCTTCTTGCCGCCAACAACATTCGCCCAAACCATCACGACGCACTGGATCCTCCGGGCTCGAGGCGGGGAATATGAGGATGTCTGAGATCTAACCTGAGACATCCTCGCCTCAAACTCCTCCTGTCAAACATAAACAAATTAGTCAATTTTTATTGTAATAAAACAATATAAACATTGTTAAAAAACTATTCATTATGTTTTATAATTACCTGGTTCCGACTCGACCACTCATCGACAAACTCACCGGTACCTTTCCTAATATGAGTTGCACGATGGAGCTCGTGCAACTGAACCTACCTTTGCAACCGCTGAGAGTGTAATTATTTAATAAAAAAAGCTTAACTAAATAATAATAATAATAATAATAATAATAATAATAATAATAATAATATAAAACATACAAGTCGAAATTTGCGTCTTTGCGCCGACCGACCGAACCTCCAAAGATGCAAGCTCCCACCCTTTCGTGAGGCTCTATTCTTCTTCGCTTTCGCTATCGCCTTGAACTCGGGGAGTTCCAGGCGCTGTAGCCGCCAGATCTCATCTCCTATCCAAGTGGGCTGCCCATTGAGGCGGGCATCTCTAAGCATATCGAGATAGGCGGTGGGAAGCCTTCATATGGAAGTTCTTCTTGATCCGCTCCTCCCGCTCTTCCTTCCAAGAAACCTCTCTCGTATGAATATAATACGTTATTAAAAATAATTGAGATTCATGAAATAAAAATAATACGCAACAAAAAAAAATAAACAACTTACTCGAAAGAATTGAACATGTGCCTCCGCTCGGCCATCGGCGTCCCCCAGGTGGGCCAATAGGTGTGGTAATTTTGCTCAATTACTTCTGTGATAGCCTTCGCAGCTGGCTTTGACGGAAGGAACCTAAACAATAACAACATACCAAACAAGTTAAAAATATATAGGTTAAACTGTAATTTTCGTCACTTATCCTTTTTTTTCGTTTTCATTTAAGTCCATTAAGTTATAAAAATTACTTCAATTTCGTCCTTTCTTTTTAATTATTCTTTTTTTGTCTTAGACGAAATACCATCTTACACGTGGCAGTTTGTTTTATTTTATTTTATTTTTCTGCCACGTGTCAGATGGTGATTCGTCTAAGAAAATATGAATAAATAAACAGAAAAGACGAAATTGATGTGATTTTTGAAGTTTAAGGGACTTAAATACGGTGGGAGAATATTTTGGTGTGGACGGAGTGTAATCCTCTCCGATTGGAGAATACTCCGGTGAGGTCAGAGTGTAATCCTCTCCGATTGGAGAATACTCCGGTGTGGATGGAGTATACTCCAAGATCTCATCGTCATCATTTGGAGACATGAACGATGTATGTCCCTCGATGAGCATCACCGGTAGCTACAGGCCTCCTGGGATCACCATGCTGGTTCATCAAATCACGATCCTCAGCACGATCCTTAGTCCTGATGACAAAGCTATTTCGATACTCCCTCGCAGACATCATCGGCCTCCTGGAAGGCATAGGAGGATCACGATGGCGAGCATCGCGATCCTCAATCGTCACAAAGCTATTCCGATACTCCCTTGCAGACATCATCGGCCTCCTGGAAGCCCTACCTCGACCATGGTTTCCATCTAAAGACATTGTCTGTTTGTTGTCAACATTGGTCAGTCATGAGCATATAAACTGAAAATAATCGAATTACAACAAAACGAACAAAGGCATAGGTTTGCAGTATTTAAGACTTTATTCCAATATTTTTTTCAAATCATGATGCTAACCGAGCAGGATGCGCCAACTATAATTGTTTTTTCCCCTTCTAATTAGCATGCTTAAGACAAACTTTTAACCTTGGACATAATATAAGTATCCTAAACTTTTAAAACAACTAACAATCCACAAAATCAATAAGAGCAGAGCAACCGTCAAACAACTAACAATCCACAAAATCAATAACAGCAGAACAACCATCAAACAACTAATAATCTCACGCAGTGCTACTCTTGCAAAGCTACTAAAACAAAAATCAAATACCAACAACAGGAATACAAACAAACCTTAGTTCCCAAAATCACGGAACACAAAATTGGAGGTCAAGCCACAAAAGAATACATGATGCATCAAAACCTTCAAAATCACGTCAAAAACCTTCAAATCACTTCAAGAACCTTCAATCGTTCTGAAACATCAAAAAGGAACACCAAATCAATTTGGGATTCGGAAGAAAAAAACACAAACAAAGAAGGACAAAATAGAAACAGAGAATGAAGCGGTGGTGGCAGAGGTGGCGGACCACGGTCTTTGTGGAGGTGGCGCGGAAGGTCTTGTGGAGGTGGTGGCGGCAGACGGTCTTTGTGGAGGTGGCGGCGGCGGACCGTGGAGGTGGCGGCGGATAGAGAGAGAGATGAGAGACAGAGAGAGACAGACATGGTGGTGGTGGTGGTGGTGGTGGCAGAGGAAACGCGGTGGTGGTGGTGGCGACTAAGACGTGGTGGTGTGGGCACGGTGGTGGTGGTGGTGGTGGAGAGAAAGAGTGAGAACAGTGAGAGAACAGAGAGAATAGAGAGAATAGAGTGGTGGTGGTGGTGGCGGCCTGGTGGTGGTGTGGGCGTGGTGGTGGTGGCGGCGTAGTGGTGAGGGCGGAGGAAGAGAGGAAGTGAAAGAGAAGAGGGATGAAGATGGAGGAGAAAGGGAAGGCCTGGCTTCTGGTTATTATCGCGCATTACCGATGGCTTTTTGCAAGCGGTCTGGGCCGTCGATGGCTGCTCGGCATTGCAAGCGGGTTTTTAACTTACCGACGGTATAAGGCCGTCGGTATTTGAAAAATAGGCGCGAAAATGAAATATCTTTGAAATTACCGACGAGCATTGACCGTCGGTAAATCAGATTCCATTTACCGACGGACTTGTTGTTTTACCGACGGCTTGGCCGTCGGAAAATCCAACGTTTAACCGACGGTCTCTGACCGTCGGTATATGCCCGTCGGTAAATCCGAATTTTCTTGTAGTGTCTCTCCACCTTGCCCAGCGGTCACCTCCTCCATCTCACTGTCAACATCGCCTCAAGCCGCCCAAGACCCGGTTTTCGCGTGAGAAGCAGAGAAGGAAGAAGAAAACCGGTCGATAAGGGAGTTTATCTCTTTATTTCTCTTTTATTTTTTTTGTTTTCTTTTTTGAACTAATCTGATTTATTTGCTTCGCAGATGTGGTGCCTATAAAAAGGGAAGCAAGCAAAGTGAAACGGGGGAGGCCGAACCCGAAGAGAGGAAGAGAGGCCGAGAGCAAACAGAATCCAGGAGAGACAGAGAGAGCAAAACCGAATCTTGCACGCAAAGAGAAGGAGGCCCTGAACGGACGGAGCCAAGAAAAGAAGCCGTGAGACCCCCCCTTTTTTTAGAACAAAAAAAAAACACTGCTAGTCCTAGGTTTCTTTTGAACCCTCCCCCTTTCGATTTCTGTAATTGTTCTGGGAAGCCACAGATTCAGGTTCCCTCACTTTCTTCATCTCTGTATCTTTTTGCTTTCCTTTTTACCATGTCTGTGTAGTAAGGATTTACATTTTGGGATCGAGTGATTGTTTTTCTGATTCGAAATATACACGGTATCACCCTTTCTCTGCATTTTTGTTGTTGTTGATGTTTGTTGATTGGTTGAGGTTCGACTGAAACAAGCCGAGACTAGGGTTTGGCCATCCAACGGGGCCAAACCCTAGGCAGGGACTAAACTGCAAATATGTTATAAAAAAGGACTGAAATATAAATATATGGTAAAAGGGATCTGAAAGCAAATAAATTAAAAAAATTCCTTTCTTTAATTTTATGTTTCTGATTATACGTGTTTTAGGTTTTGGTCTTCCAACGGGACCAAACTTCAAATAGGGACTAATTTGCAATTATCACATTAATGAGAGACTCCAAAGTAAAATAGAAAGTTCTTTTGAATTTTGTTTCCTTATCTAAGTATTTTTATAATAAATTAATTAATAATTTGTGGAAGTGATTCTTAAGTTCAATTTGTATTTCTGTCTTATTAAAAGGAGAGGAAATAATAATAAATTCAATAAAAAAGTTCTTTTTTTTAAATAATTTTTGTTGTTTCTTTTTCTTATTATCCTATAAATTTGATAAAGGGGATTATTTTTTTAAAGGCAAATAATTTTTTATAAACAATTAACGGGTACCATTTTTTTAAATGGGCGCGTATGGGTGCTAATCCTTCCTTACGCGTAACCAACTCCCGAACCCGAATTTGGTATAAAGACTTTCTTTTTTTCAAAAATATTCAAAAATAGGTTTTCCAATGTTTCCTATTAAAATCAAAATATTGGTGGCGGCTCCATTTAATTTTTAAGGTGGTTGTCACAGCTGGCGACTCCACTGGGGACTTTAGAGAGTTAGGCCCTGTAATTGTTTATATGATTTGTTTGCCTTATTAAATGAATTATTCCCTTTTTGTTTTTTATTTGTTCATTTGTATATGTGTTTGTATACGTGAATCCTAGGATAGAAAACTTGCATAAAAAAAAAAATCTATTTTTGTTTGTGATTTATTCTCTTTCATTTATTCTTCTCTTGTAAATATTATATATGTTTGTGTATTTAAAACCTTAGGGTAGAAGACATGTATATATATTGCATTTT
This sequence comes from Calophaca sinica, assembly GCA_037113605.1. Taxonomy (NCBI): domain Eukaryota; kingdom Viridiplantae; phylum Streptophyta; class Magnoliopsida; order Fabales; family Fabaceae; genus Calophaca; species Calophaca sinica. Next base: position 23,187,598 of record CM073733.1, read on the forward strand.
TTATTTTGCAGCGGGTAGATCTAAATTTGCTCCTTCACACACTACACTTTATACACTTTATTTACACACACTATGAGTGGGTGCCCTATACCCGGGCCCGAGTGAACCTTAAGTTAGGAGAGGCTGTGTAATGGGTGCTCTGCTGGACGTACGGCCAGTAGGTTCCTACGAAAGCCTCACCTAGAGTTTGGCTCCATTTGAGAAAAAACCATCCTTTAATAGTATACCTATTATTGGTGGTAACATTTTCAAATGGGACCCTTGGCTCTAGGGACCTTTTTAGATTAGTACCTTAAATCCACCCAATGGAAAGGTACACAATACAAACCCTAGATCCTTTTAAGGAATTACCGGCCCATATCACAAAAGGAGCATACCTTATCCCATTTTCCACGTAACAAAAGTCGTATGACCTAAGATCTTAGGAAATACCGGCCTACATTGCAAGGGGCACACTCTACTTTTTTTTCATCATCCATTTATTTTTCATTTTACGTTTCAAAATTGTGAAAAATAATAAATAATATTTTTCTCCAAAAATATTATTTGTTGTTTTTCTTTGCAAAAAAAACATAGTTTTTTAAAAAAAAAATATATACTTTCCCCTTCCATTCCTTTTTCCCTCTAAATAAAATAAATAAATTTTCAAAAAAAAAACATTTTCTCTTTTTAGCAACATCATTGCATTCATTCTATTTTTGTAAAAAAAAAAACCGAAATAAAAAATAGAAAAACATCTCTCCATTATCTATCATATTATTTTGCATAAAATGTACATAAAAAAATTCATGACATGCATAATCATGGCACATACATACGTAACTCATTTTTTCCTCCACTACAGAAAATAGATACAAACAAGCTTTCCCTGCATCCCTACCGGACTCGAGCCCAATCTAGACTCATGGATTTGTTGGAACAGAATCAGCAAGCGATGAGAGAAGAGCTTGACCAAATCAATGGTAAGATAGACAAATTATTTGACCTTCTGCGGAACTTGGATTCAAAATTGACTATTGGTGAGAACCATGCCACCAGCACCAATAAGTATCAAGAGGCTTCCAATGGCCCATCAGGGGACTCCCTAGATCAGAAGAGATTCCAAATTATGGAAGATAGACTGAAAGCCATTGAAGGGGCAAATCACATTGGGTTCAAAGCTTCAGAAGTATGTTTGGCCCCGGGTGTGGTGATTCCTCCAAAATTCAAAGTTCCTGAGTTCGTCAAGTATGAAGGCTTAACTTGTCCCAAAAGTCACCTCATCATGTACTGTCGGAAGATGACCTTTTGCTCCAGCAATGATAAGCTCTTAATCCACTTCTTTCAAGAGAGTCTTACAGGGGCATCCCTACGCTGGTATATGCATTTAGAGCAGGGCAAAATCAATTCCTGGAATGATTTAGCTAAAGCTTTCATCAATCAGTATAAGTACAATATGGACATGGCTCCTAGCCGCTCCCAATTGCAAACCATGATAAAAGGGGGCAATGAAAGCTTCAAAGAGTATGCCCAAAGATGGAGAGGGATTGCAGCCCAAGTGGAACCCCCGCTATCTGAAAAAGAGATGGTTACCACGTTCGTTGACACTCTTCAACAACCTTTCTATGATCTGATGATGAGAAATGTCTTTTCAAATTTCTCAGACCTTGTTGTTGTCGGAGAAAGAGTGGAAGTCGCGATAAGAAGCGGAAGGATTGGCAACCACAACATTCAACAACCATCGCGCAGTATGAGCCAGGAGATGGAAGAAGAAACAAGTGACGTTCATCACGACATGTACTGAGGCAGTGGGCCACCCCATTAAGAATTGTTGGGCTTTGATCAACGCCAAGTGATAAAACTTCAAGAAATAGCCCTGTTTAAGCAATCTTCATTTATTTTTTATATTTTGCCCAAAGACCTGGGGCATATCTTGTAAAGGGCTCATTATGTTCTCATCTTTTCATCAATAAAATTGCAATTTGAATTTTTCTTTTTTTTATGGTAAAGCAAATGCACAAGTTATCAAAAGTTAAGTGAAGATGTGAACAATGAGATTTTGAGATGAGGTTTGGCCGTTTTTCTCTATCCAAACACTTATTATCCCTTGCTACCCCTTTTTGAGCCTAAAATGAAATTTTCTTTCAAATACCCTGAATAAGGATCATTCATACAATGAAGAATAGTACAAATCTTCAATCAACTTTGTCCTCTCAAAAAGAAGAGGAGCAAAGTAAGCAATAAAGTATCAAAGGCAATTCAAAGAAATATTAAAAACGTGTCAAGGACACTGGCAAAGATCAAAAAGGAAACCGTCAAGGTGAAACAAATGTGCTAGCAAAAATGAAGTGCATCTTTACACTAAAGATCCTTGTTCTTATAAACCCTAAACACTTTTTGGGCCTGAAATATCCTTTCTTTCATAACCCTTAACCCCTGGCCACGTTACAACCCTAACAAAGTCCATTCTGATCAAAGTCAATTGCTCATATTTTCTCAAAAAAAAAACTTTATTTTTGAAGGAGGAGATCCATATAAACTCCTCAGTGCAGTTGCTTTACTTAAAAAAGAGAAGAATATAAAATAAAATGCTCGCTAAATTTGAAAACTTCGAAAGGGCGGTCTAGGCAAAAGTTAGAAGCGACCCGCTAGGTTGAAAACTTCAAAGCGGCCTAGGCAAAAGTTAGGGTCAAATTTACAAACATGTCCACCCAGATTGGACCTCACAGATATAAACCAAGAAGCTAGGGGCAAAAGCTGTGCTCATCATCTACAAGCTTCGCACTCAAGACTTCATTTCAATTACGCAAGATGATCTGTCTCTCAACATGGATCTTTCCCATCATGGCTGAACGAAGGCCAAAGAGACACTGAAAAGTCCCTATGGATCAAAATTGTCAAGTTTAACCCTTCCAACGGCATCCAAAGCATGAAGGTGAAAATTTGAAGAACCACAAAATGATTCGTCAAGGGGCAAATATGCAAACCTGATGCAGTACTAAGTCAGCCATTCAGACAGGCAATCTGACAGAAAGCCAACACCCATGAGTCTAGGGGCAGAATCCTCAAAGGAATTCAGGGAAACCAAAAAATTTTTAAACAATAATAATATTCATGCATGGCATACCATTCATTGCATCATGCATGATCATCAAAGTATTTGGGTCCATTGACCCACCCTCTCAAAAATTACATACAGTTGGTCTGCTGTTACTCAGTAAGAACTAGTACTCAGCCTACCCAATTTTTTTATTAGCTTGAGTTAGGAACCTGTCCTATACCTTGCCGGGAATCTGACCCACCACCTTGGGAATCTGACCCAAGCCTTTAGTCGGGAACCTGACCCGCGTATCGAATTTTCCTCAATCATGAAATTTGATCCGTACCTTTTTAACAAGAGTTAGGAATCTGACCTATACCTTGTCGGGAATCTGACCCGAACTGTGTCGAGTGACAGAGAAGCTCATACACTGGACGGTCACCTGTAATAGGAAAACCAGTCCATACTTTTGTAAGAGCTAGGAACCGAACCTATGCCTTACTAGGAATTCACCAGGAAACCGAACCTGGAATCTCCCACCAATTTTGTAAGAGCTAGGAACCGAACCTATGCCTTACTAGGAATTCACCAGGAAACCGAACCTGGAATCTCCCACCAATTTTGTAAGAGCTAGGAACCGAACCTATGCCTTACTAGGAATTCACCTGGAATCTCCCACCAATTTTGTAAGAGCTAGGAACCGAACCTATGCCTTACTAGGAATTCACCAGGAAACCGAACCTGGAATCTCCCACCAATTTTGTAAGAGCTAGGAACCGAACCTATGCCTTACTAGGAATTCACCAGGAAACCGAACCTGGAATCTCCAACCAATTTAGTAAGAGCTAGTCATAACTAAGCCTTACCGAGAATTCACTAGGAATCGAACCTAGAATCTCTCACCCGTTTAGTAGGAGCTAGTCATAACTATGCCTTACTGAGAATTCGCTAGGAATCAAACCTAGAATCTCTCACCAATTTTGTAAGAGCTAGGAACCAAACCTATGCCTTACTGAGAATTCATTAGGAATCAGACCTAGAATCCCAAAACAAAGTCGGGAGCCAATCCTGCAATCACAAACCAACAAGGTTGGAAGCCAATCTCGCAATCTCAAACAACTTATTGCCGACAAAATCAGAGTCCTTTATCCTTAATTACATTTTACAACGAATGCACGAAGACCTTCGAGTAAAATGTAATTAAGGAGGGGCAGCTGTAGTACCCTAATTTTGTCCGGCCTTTTTATTTTATTTTATTATTTATTTTAACTTTTATTATCCTTTAGTAGTAGTAGTAGTAGTAATAATAAATAATATTTTTGGAGATTATAAAAGAGAAGAAAGAAAGAAAGAAAAGAAAAGAATGAATAAAAAGAGAAAAAAGGATTTTATATTTTTAAAAGAAAGTGGGGGTGCCAAAATAAAACTGGGTGGTGCTAATAGCAGCCCAACCCAATAGCCTCATCCTCACGCCTGCGTCCTTGCTCTTCTGCCTGCTACGCACACCCCATTTTCTTCCTGCGCACGCCCCTGTCTCACAAGCCAACCCACTTGGCCCAACCACACGCGCACGGCCTATTTTCTTAACCAAACCCTTCAACCTTTCCTTCCTTCCACGCACGCAGCCCATCTTCCTTTTAACCCTAAACCTAATTTCATTCCCTTCATTCTCACACGCAGCCTCACCCTCATTCTCCCTTCTCCCAGCCACACAAGACACCCCACCCCCATCTCTCTCTCTTTCTTTCTCCACTTCCTCACTCAACCCTAACCCTCTTTCTCCTACCACAGCCGTCTCTCTCTCTCTCTCCCCTCTTCAGACCGTGTCTCTCCACCTTGCCCAGCGGTCACCTCCTCCATCTCACTGTCAACATCGCCTCAAGCCGCCCAAGACCCGGTTTTCGCGTAAGAAGCAGAGAAGGAAGAAGAAAGCCGGTGGATAAGGGAGTTTATCTCTTTATTTCTCTTTTATTTTCTTTATTTTCTTTTTTGAACTAATCTGATTTATTTGCTTCGCAGATGTGGTGCCTATAAAAAGGGAAGCAAGCAAAGTGAAACGGGGGAGGCCGAACCCGAAGAGAGGAAGAGAGGCCGAGAGCAAACAGAATCCAGGAGAGACAGAGAAAGCAAAACCGAATCTTGCACGCAAAGAGAAGGAGGCCCTGAACGGACGGAGCCAAGAAAAGAAGCCGTGAGACCCCCCTTTTTTCTAGAACAAAAAAAAACACTGCTAGTCCTAGGTTTCTTTTGAACCCTCCCCCTTTCGATTTCTGTAATTGTTCTGGGAAGCCAAAGATTCAGGTTCCCTCACTTTCTTCATCTCTGTATCTTTTTGCTTTCCTTTTTACCATGTCTGTGTAGTAAGGATTTACATTTTGGGATCGAGTGATTGTTTTTCTGATTCGAAATATACACGGTATCACCCTTTCTCTGCATTTTTGTTGTTGTTGATGTTTGTTGATTGGTTGAGGTTCGACTGAAACAAGCCGAGACTAGGGTTTGGCCATCCAACGAGGCCAAACCCTAGGCAGGGACTAAACTGCAAATATGTTATAAAAAAGGACTGAAATATAAATATATGGTAAAAGGGATCTGAAAGCAAATAAATTAAAAAAATTCCTTTCTTTAATTTTATGTTTCTGATTATATGTGTTTTAGGTTTTGGTCTTCCAACGGGACCAAACTTCAAATAGGGACTAATTTGTAATTATCACATTAATGAGGGACTCCAAAGTAAAATAGAAAGTTCTTTTGAATTTTGTTTCCTTATCTAAGTATTTTTATAATAAATAAATTAATAATTTGTGGAAGTGAATCTTAAGTTCAATTTGTATTTCTGTCTTATTAGAAGGAGAGGAAATAATAATAAATTCAATAAAAAAGTTCCTTTTTTTAAATAATTTTTGTTGTTTCTTTTTCTTATTATCCTATAAATTTGATAAAGGGGATTATTTTTTTAAAGGCAAACAATTTTTTATAAACAATTAACGAGTACCATTTTTTTAAATGGGCGCGTATGGGTGCTAATCCTTCCTTGCGCGTAACCAACTCCCGAACCCGAATTTGGTATAAAGACTTTCTTTTTTTCAAAAATATTCAAAAATAGGTTTTCCAATGTTTCCTATTAAAATCAAAATATTGGTGGCGGCTCCATTTAATTTTTAAGGTGGTTGTCACAGTAGTGTATCAGGATATGTTCTCGGGACAATCAACTTATCTTATCCTTCTATACCCTGAGACTGGTGATCGGTCTAGGGAGTAGTGCGTTAATGGGCCGCAATATTCAGCATTCTGTGGTTTGGATTAATAGGGCCGGTGATCAGCCCGAAAGGTCGTGGTCTCTGTCAGGTTGTGGAACCAGTGTATGATGTGATCTATGACCGTATAGTCAGGATTGTCAGTATGACGTATCAATGTGTGGTTTGGTCTGTGACCGTGTTCTCTGGTGTCTGAGTAAATCGATAGCAACAGTTATGTTGATGATTGTTGTGTGCATGATAATAGTTATTCTGATATGCTATTTTCCTGCTTGTTAGTGATTGATGCACGCATGTCTTACCCTTTTGTTTATTGTGTTTTCTATATTATTACATGGTGAATAGCAGATGGTCAAGATCAACCTGTACTTGGAGGTTAGGGAGTTTATGGGAAGATTGCCTAGAGGCAGAGGATTAATACTTGTGTCACGGCCAGTGTGTCTTTTGTCACCCTTGTGGGTACAGAGTTACAATTATACTTGTATCTATAATATGCTGGTATATCTTAACATTAAATAAAACGCGTGTTTGCTTTAAATATGAACTACTATTATTATTTAAGTAAATAAAGTAAATTTCCTGTCTCAGCGGGGTGTTACACTAGGAGAAATATTGTTACTGCCATGGACGTTGTTTATGCCCTCAAGACTCAGGAGGAAGAGAAGGATCTTCTATATATGTGGTTTCCATTGGGATTGTTCTCTCCCATAAACTATTATGCTCTCTATGTTTTTAGCTTTTTCTTTTTTCTTTTTCATTTTTCGTTCTCTCATCAACTATCTCTTTAGATGAATGATTTTTCACTTCTCTGTTTACTCTTCTACAGGGTCATGTCATCTAAGTAGAAGAAAAGACAATGAGACAATAGCAAGAAGACGGACAAGAAGGACAACGATTTTGATGGCGTATATGTCTCTATGTTTTTTCACAACATGGCCAACACTTCAGGTACTCCTCTTTTTCCCATTCATTTTGGATCCCTTTTAATAATCTCATTCTCTGAGGTTTCTGTTTCTTATATTTGGAACACATACATTTTGTATTGGGTTGAAACTATTTGTTGTACATGATTGTGCTTCTAAAAAAATTCAGCTATTTTTAAGGATTTTGTCTTGTTATGCTTAGAAGATTTTAAGTGGAGGCAAAAGGTGAGCGAAGGGAAAGTAAGTCTGTGAATGGAGGGGAAGTTTACATGTTATGGGAATGTCTTTTTTATGTTTGTGTTTTGAAGTCGACGTATAGTTTTGGTGGGTGTTATTTTTCCCTCATTTAAAGTGAAACTGAAATTTTAGGTTGAAGAATATTTGGGTCTATTTAGCATCACTTAGCACCTTTCAAAAGTCAACACCATAAAGTTGGCAATATATAGGAAGTAGGAACCAGACCACCCCCCATATTGCACAAACAAATGTAAACATGGTGGATGAAATTGTGGTTGCTCTGCTTATATTGCATACAATGGCGAATCCAGAAAGTGTTTTTGGTGGGGGTAAAATTTTGTCTCTTATAATTTTTTAAAAATAGTAAGGACCCAAATTAGTACAAAAAAACGTGGAGATCTATTTACTCTAAGAGAAATGAAAAGTACCAAATTGGTTCTCAAAAATCTCAAATGTCAGATATATTAGTGATTTTTAAGATAATTTTTCGGACATTTTAGTCCCTATTAATGATTAATTTGACCAACATTTGAAATTTTAGAAGACTAAATTGATAATTTTCATTTTTGAGGGACTAAATAGATCTCCTTGTTTTTTTGTCAACGACTATTTTAGGTCTTTACTCTAAAAAAAGTTTGTACTATGAGGGGAATATATATTTTTTTATGGGGCAAAATATAAAATCATTAAGTATCTTCAAGATAAAAAAATATGCTTATGGGGGAAATTGCCCCCAAACTCTTCTACAAGGATCCGTCACTGATTGCATAGTATGTGGCACATAAACGACTTGAAAAAGTACAAGAAAAAAATAAGGATCATCAACTCCTTGACTAAGCCATTTTATCCTTTTCATGATTAACTTCAATTAACTAATCATAAGAAATCATGTGCAACGGTTCTAAAGGTATTTTAAGGTGGTTCTAACCGCTGCGAAATAAACCTGTCGGCGGTTCGGAAACCGTCGCAGTCATTGGTGTCGGGATGTCAATTCGCAGCGGTTATAACCAACCGCTGGTATAACCACCGACAGAGTAACCTGCGGTAGTTTCCGCGGCGGTTCGAAATTTTCGGCGGTTGGAAACTGACGTTAACAGGGTCAAAAGTTTGTTTTTTATCCGGGATATTGCGGCGGTTGGGTACCGCCGCGAATGATCCAATTTTTTCCCTCCCAAAACGTGCAAATTAAAATTGTTTAATTATTACAATTTTTTTTTTATAATACCAGCACAATAAAATGAATATCCAACCACCACCACAATTCCGTATTTTTTTATAAAATTGCTCAATAAAATGAATTTTTTTATTAACAAACTATTTATTATAATTCATTCTTTTAATGGAATATCTAACCACCATCACATTTATCAAAAAAATTATTATACCAAACGATAGTCAAATGCAGTTATACGAAATATAAGTTTAATACATTCCTTAAAAGTATCAGTTGTTGATTAATAAATCCTTAAAAACTAAGGAGAAGATCCATGTCCATCACTTCGAAGATCGTGACTTGCATTTGAAGAACGTCTCACTTCAGTAGGTGAGCCTACATCTAAACCCTGAAAACATAAAATAAAAATAAATATTAAACACTCTTTTAAATGACAAGTAGTTATGCATGTTATAAACTGACAAGTAGTTATGCATGTTATAATAGTATGACAAGAAAAAAGGTTTCCTTGACAACACTTTGTGATATTTTAATATTCTTACCTGGTTAAGTGTAGGTGGAAATTGGCCACCAAAGTGTCGCATAAGATAAGCCACTTGTGCTTCTAAAGTGGGAACTTTTGCTATCTCTTGCTTTGAGGCTGCAACTGTTTCATTACTTGCTTGCAGTTTGTGACAACCACCCTGAAATTTCAATGGAGCCGCCACCAATATTTATTTTTAGGAAACATTGAAAAACCTATTTTGAAAATGATTTGAAAATTGGTCTTCGAACCAAATTTTGAGCCTGAGAGTTATTTACGCGTGGGGAAGGTATTAGCATCCCGCGACGCCCATAAAACGGTACCTTTAATTGTTTGAAAATTGATGTTTGCCTTTAGTGAATTATTTCCTAAAAGAAAATATTTTTATTTTATCATTTGAACTAAATCATAAATACCTTTTCGAAAAAGAACATTTTCAGTTTAAAAAAATCTTTCCTTTTTTGCACCACATCTGGAAACCCATTGTTATTAACTACTTGTTATAATTAATTCTTTATTCTTAAAAATAACAACACTAACCGTAAACCCTAGTGATCTAAAATTATCTCCTTTTCTATTTTTAAGATAAATAAAATATATGTTAAATATCTGATTTTAATTATTTCAGTTTGAATTTTAGAAAAAAAAGAGGGAAAACTTTATTTATAAAATGAAAAATAAAAAAAAAATAAAATAAAATATGTAATGATCTTTGGAAACCCTAATCAAGCGTGAATCCTGAATTTGAACGAGACGGCGATGGCGGAGGTGGCGCGGCCAGGAACCTCTGTTCCGGCCGGCGCCGTTTAACATTCAACGGCGTAAACGATGAGAAGAGTAAGACGAAAAGGAAGAGATGTAAAAAAGGAAATATTACATGATAATTTCAGTTCCAAATCTACGTTCTTATTACATGGTTATATGGAAACAGAATGGACCAACAAAAAAAAAAGAGAGAGGGGAAGAGATGGAACCTGAGTTTCCTGGATTCAATCAGAAAAATACACAAAAGGGGCAAACTAAAAAAAAACCTAACTAAAAGTGTTTGCTCTCTTTGTTTTTGGTGACCTCACGGGTGGTTTGGCCGCGGCTTGCTTCACGTCCTCGCTTTCTTTCTGTTCGTGCTCCTCCTCTGTTTCTACTAGGTTCCCCCCCTCCGGGTTCGGCTTCGAGAGGCCTTTTTATAGCTTCTTTTCATCTGTCAAAACTACAAATAAAATCAGAACCAAAATAGACAGAAATAAATGAAGAAATCAAATAGAAAAATCTTCCCTGATTCGAATGATTTTCGTTCTTCAAATCGATCTTCAGCTATCTTGACAAATCGTAAGGGATATTCGAGATTCTAGGAGATATATGAGGGAGAGATTTAGGGCGAAATTAGGGGAATTGGCCGTGGCTGGGTCTTCCTCCCTCAGGGTTAGGGTTCGGTCTAGTGGAAAGGGAAAGAAACGAGAATCACGGGGGAGAATGAGGGATGTGGCCATGGCGGTCATGAGGTTTAGGGTTAGGTTGGAAGAGATGGAAAGAAGAGTGAAGAGGGAGGTGGAGGTGAGAATAGGGTTTGGTTTGAGAGAATGGGGCTTGGCCGCGGCGGCCTAGGGTTGGAGATGAGGAGGGATTTTTGAGAGAGAAAAAATTAGGGTGAGAGGGAATGAGGCGTGGCTGAAATTGAGAGAGTGAGGGAAGAGTGAAAGTGTGAGCATTTTTAGGGTTATCATGTGATCTGGGCTGGGCTGCGTGGGTATAGGCTGCAGGAAGCTGGGGGGTGCGAGACTAAAACCATGGGGTGCAGCGAATAGCAGGGTGCAAGGGGAGTGCGCTGGGAGGCGTAATTAATAAAACAAAGGGGTGTAGCAAGTAAAATGGGAGTGGGGCGCATGGTGTGTTGGATTGGGCCACCTTTTGGGCCATTGCTCTTGGCACCATCCCATATTTTTATTTGTAACCCATTTCTCTTTTATTATTTTTCCTTTTTCTTTTCTTTCTTTTTCTTTCTTATTCATTTTTGCCTTCTTCTTTTTATTATGAAACCAAAAACATTATTTTAAAATAAATAATAAAATAAAATAAAAAAAGCCGGACAAAATTAGGGTACTACACAGTTCTAATTTCATCTTTTCAAATTCAGATGGCGTAGGACCAACAAACGATGAGGAACTCGAGCTCCCATAACGATAAGTGGGTCCAAAGACTTGAGTGGGGGTGATGCCAAACCCCATGCCCCGCACACGTCCCAGGTGCTCTTTTCCAAACACCTCAACATAGGCATCCTTTTCAAAAGATGGGTCATCCATTTTCTCATCTAGTTCTGCCTATATATAAATTGACAAACATGTAACTAGATACACAAAGCTTTAATACAATCTACAAATACTGAAAATAAAGAAAAACATAACTTCTTGTTATCAAAACTAAAACGCTTAACTACACATAGACTACTACACTAGTCTGGCAAGCCTTAACTACACATAACTTGACATAAAGATCAACCATGATATTAACTTCTAATAGCCTATATTTCAAAGATATTTCTACCGAAATTTCGGCAGAACCTCCCCTGAAATATCGACACCCCAAAATGACATATACACCTGTATAATCACAACACAACAATACCAACCAAAATACAAGCAAGAATTGAATCCAGGATCATTTAGTTTATCTTCATTGACTACCCATCCTTTTATATTGAGCATTATACGAATAAAACACACAATAATAGGAGTCTAAGCACAAAATAATAGAAGTCTACCCATCCTGGTAACTAAGGAGAGGAACCAACCCACCAATTGTGTGGAGATCTGGAGAACAGGTAAATACCAGGATATAGGTGAGACATATAGTTGTTGAATCAAATAAAACACACATCCATTATAAAAAACTAAATCTGATGCATAAAGAAAAGAAGGACAAATTAACGATAGCAAAATTGTACTTCAGCAGTGCAAAGTCGACTATTTCCATGATCACATGGAAAAATAAGTGAACAAAAACTATTAAACATTTGAGGAAAGGTATAAATCAACAATTACAATTAAAAACATCTTGAGTCTTGACAATTGAAGCCAGAACTACTGAACTTGATACATAGAATTGTGCAAAATCATAACAAATCAAAACAAGCGACTATTAATTGACACCAACTCTTCATTGCCCATATTTGAAGAAAGAAACTTATAATGAAGCAATAGTGCATGAAGGCAGCTACTAAAAGGTGCATAATAAATTAAATTATGATCTCCATATTTATAGGAATTTCCCATTGGAAACTACTGCAAACTAGCATAAGCCAAACAAAAAGAAGTATTCCATTAATATGGTTAGTCATTCAGAAAATCTCAAAACCCAGTAGCAACATATTGCTCTCCAAATCACAATGAAACCAAAATAAGGCTACAGGCCAGTAGACTCGCGTTTAAGTACAAAGTCAGGACCATCAAGTGACCTCTTGTTTCTGTCTAAACACACAACTTTTCATTAAAACCGCCCCAGTTATTTTCTACAAGTCACCTATCACACAGAAACTTTCTCTTGGCATGAGAGCATGTACCTTTTTAGTTTAGAAGGCATTTACATTAGAAAATTTCTAATTGGTTATTTATGACTAATAAGAAAGAAAAATAATAGTTTCCCAATGATGATAAAGACAGAGAGAGCAAGAGCTGATAGAGAGATGAAGTATGGTAGGAAAAGAGACCAGGTAACATCTCTTTGAACAGATAACAAAAGATCCAGGCATAATTAGCATAAAATTCTTCAATAGAAAAATATAAAAGCCATCTGTATATAAGAATAAAGATAGGAGACATATGAACTCACATTTGTTCTTTACAAGAAAACATTAATTTTCAGATAAGAGAATAAGGATATACCTAAGTTCACAAAATTACCCTATCCCAATTGGCAAGGAAAGCAGATAAGTGAATAAGGATATACCTAAGATATGAGCTTCCAGAGACTAATGTGAAAGAATCATACTACTTTATTAACATTATTTTCACAATTAACAAATATTCAAATTCAAGTAGCAATAATTATGAAACAATCATAGAGATAGATTTGGCCAGAAAAGACCAAAAAGAGGACCTCAGGTCAACTTGGATTGCATTGCACTACAAAAATGAACCCTCCAGAACAATAACAATAGGTTAACTCTAAGCATACATTACTTGCGCACTTAAAAAAATATACAATCAAATTGGGAAAGGTTAACTCTAAGTCACTGAGAACAATAACAACAGCAACAAAAAATAGTCTAAGAATCATGAACCTGAATCACCAACAGCGAGAACTCTGACCTGTCCACACAACACCCCACCGTTGCAGAGAAAATGGAAAGTGGGCAGATAAAATCAGTGCAGGGTTAAGAACAGCAACGCGAGAATTGAACAGGGTTAAGAAGGAGATATTACCTGAGATGGGAACGCAGGGAACACAGCGACGACAGCACAAGCTCTGACAACAACGCAGGTCGCAGGGACGGGTCTCGCGGCTGCTAGGGTTCTAAAGTCCTCCAATCCTTGTTTCTATTTTTAAGGTCATTTTTTTGTTTCATTTTGACTGATGATGGAGAGGGAGAGTTGAGAGGGAAAGAAGGATAAACCCGGTCACAATTTTTTCAAAGCAACCACCACCGGTGGCTAATAACCGCCGCAAATATCAACCAAACCATATCCAGATTATTTCTCAATTAGCATAACCGCCGCAAGGTACCATAGAATCGCTGCAAAATGAAAGTATTTAAAAGCGGTTGGAAGAACCACCGCGGAGACCGCCGCTTACTTTGAACTGCCGGCGGTTTGTGCAGAACCGCTGCAGTTGAACCGCCGCCAATGGCTGCTTTCCTTGTAGTGGGGTGTGTGTGTGTGTGTCTATATATATATATATATATATATATATAGATGTACATATATCTTATGCATATACTATATTTATATTAAAACATATTAAGATTTAAAGGTAAATACTTATATTACATAGGAATGAAGAGTTTACACAAATGTCAATTAATATCTAAGCTATAAATGCAATTTAAACAAATATAACACACAAATAAACATTTTACATGAAAATCTATTAATATTTAAATTATAGAATTAAATTTTTGTTTTGATATAAGAGTAAAAAATTTATTATAAGGAGATTTGTCATTTTACATGAAAGAATATTAATATATGAATATTTTAATAGAAGTTACATGCTAATATAATATTGTTAGGATAAAGTTTATATTTATTATTATATATTGTGCAGCGAACTATCGTACTTTAGATACAATTTTTATAAAATTTAATTTAGTATAAATTACTAAATATAACTTTTATACGATATATTATTTAATTTTAATTCTTATTCTTATTTTTTATTAGATTTTTCTTTTTCTAATGAATGAAGTAAATTTCAACTATTGGGCAGCCTGTGTGATGAATAGTAAATTTCAGTGCATGATGAGCTAATAGGAAAAATATACAAGAGAGCGATAAATATTTTACATAAAAAAAGTAGCATATGTTTATTTGAAAAGTCTATTAATATTTAAATCATAAGATAAAAATATATCATAAGGAGATGAAATATTTTTGATGAAAAAATTAATATTCAAATTACAATGAATGAATATTTTAATAAAAATCACACATCAATATAATTTTTAATGTAAAATTTTTATTTTTTTAATAAACGCCGTGCGTAAGGGCCTTTGTCCGATCAACTAATAGGACTTTTAGATAAGTTATATTTTAATTTTATTTCTTATTTGAAATTCCTACAAAAGTTTGGCATTTTTAATTACTAAAGTAAATTTCAACTATTAGTTAATAGTTATATCGGTGAACATTTATATCTCATGAAGATGGAAACTATATGAAAAATATTATTATCCTTCTCCATTAGTTATATTCAAGTAATTTTGTTTTTTGGTATATTATATAATATTCAAGTTGTTATTCTTATCAAAAACATTTCTTATTATATTGTTTCAATATTTTTCTAGCAATGCAATGAATTCCTATTTAAATTTATTATAATTCTCTTTAAAAAATTGAAATATTTTTATAAATTTTGAAAACAAATTCCTTTTGATTTTTTTAAGAATATTTTTAATGAATTCATAAGAATATTTTTGTCATGAATTCTCTTTAACAAATTCCTATTTAAATTTATTATGCAATGAATTCATAAGAATATTTTTATAATTCTTATGAAATTTCTCTTCATCTTTCTTTACTAATATTTTTTTAAGTATATACCGTGCGTATCACGGGCCATATAATAATATTTATTACGTGTGACACAAACACATGCGCGCACACACACAATTTTTTTTTTATTTCCTAATTTTTATAGAGAGATTCAGGGCCCTCTCTTATACATGTCATGTGCATTACATGGGTCAACATATTTTGTGATCGATGATCTAGACAAAATAATTTTTTAACAAATTTACGATTGTAATTTCTTATCAAAATTTTTAAGCAAAACATGACGAAAAAGAAATTCCATATTTTTTAACAAAATACTAAAAATAAACATAATCCCCGTGCATGGCACACGTTCGTACACTAGATGCCACACACATTTTGGCCAATCTATTAAAAACCAAACCAAATCTATTTGATTATAGTCAAAATACCAACTTTCCAATTTTGAATTAGTTTGATTTTAAATTAAATAAAATAAGATATGTTACTTTCTTAGAAAATATATATTGATTTATTTTTTTGTTAATTAAATTTATCTAAATTACTATAAACCTCTATCCATTAAGTAACAAAAGTGGATTTTATAACAAAAAAAATAAGTGGATTTTAGATTTTGTTTCGCAATATTTGATTTTAAATAACTAAATAATTTGTCTATTTAACATTTTCTAAAATAGATATGTTTTGTTTATATTTTTTACCTAATATCAAATATTGTTACTTTCCAATAATATATACTTCATATACATTTGTTATTTATACATTAAATATGTATTTAAATTATGAAGAAATTTCATTCTATCAATTCTTTAAATTTTTTCTATGAATATATAATATAGTATTAGCTCATAAATTACATATTGCTATTCTTTTATTTTCATCAATTTAATAAAGTATTTTTTTATCTAATTCAATTCGGTGGTACGCACCATCAGATTGTTTGTGTCGTATGCAACTCAATTAATATTAGTTTGTTTATGTATCGTACATTAAGTTCCTTATAACATTACTAAAAATTAATAATTATCATCATAATATTTATTATATTTTATTTTTGAAACCAAATTTTTTTTTTGAAACCCATTTGTAAAAATGTTCTCGTACATGACTCGGTTTACATAGTAGTTGAGAAACAAATACCAATACCATTAAGATAAATGCAAATGTTTAAGAAAAAGTCATACATTTAAGTCGTTCTTTTTCTTTTTCTCGTGCAGTGGGGACTTGTTTGTTCCTTATATTGATAAAAAAATGGATTAATCCGTATCTCCTCTTCATTATCATATGTCATGTAGAAATTATCAGCTCCTATTAGATCACTTTTAGAGGCTTAACAAAAGAAAGAAAGTAAATGGGAATGATGACAAGATTGATTTGATAAAAACAATGCGACCACAAAAAGAAAAATGGTTACTCCATGATGATTGTCGTTTTCTCACCTTCTCAGTTCTCAACTATTTGCAACCAACTAGACTTTTTTTTTTTTTTAATAAATTGCATATTTTTTCTTAATATTAATATATGATCATCTTATAATTTAATCTACCTGTTTTTAAATCGACTATCATGCGCTATTTAGACCCTGATCTTAATCTGATTCGTATACCATAGTGTTTTTAAGTCTATAGTTGGGTTTGAGTCTAAAAATTTAGCCCGATCATAATTTAGAACTTGCAAGTTATTCGTATTATGAATGTATGAAAACACCTTATTTGTAAACGATTTATTATATATTTAAAAACTTGTTTATACTATATTAATGTTCTGTTAAATTCAAGTAAGATTGAGCATAATAAATAGATGCATAAAATTGATATATGTTTAAAGACGATAAAATTACACCGACAACATGTAATGTTTCTTCCTATGGACTAAAAAGCAAAATTATCTTTTATAAATAATAAAGATGTTCATAAAATTGATATGTGTTCAAAGATAATAAAATTACACCGACAACATGTAACGTTTTTCCGTAGAAATTAAAAAGCAAAATTATCTTTTAAAAATAATAAAGATATTCATAAAATTGATATGTATTGAAAGACGATAAAATTACACCGATAACATGTAACGTTTCTCCAAAGGGACTAAAAAACAAAATTATCTTTTATAAATAATAAACATATTTATAAAATTGATATGTTCAAAGACGATAAAATTACACTAACAACATGTACGAGACTAAAAAAGAAAATAATTATTTATAAATTATAAAGACATTTATAAATTTGATATATGTTCAAAGACGATAAAATTACACCCACAGCTTGCAATGTTTCTCCGTATGAACTAAAAAGCAAAATAAACATTTATAAATGATAAAGACATTTATAAATTTGATATGTGTTAAAAGACGATAAAATTACGACGACAACATGTAATGTTTCCTCGTAAGGACTAATAAACAAAATCACCATTTATAAATAATAAGCACATTTATAAATTTGATATGTGTTAAAAGACGATAAAATTACGACGACAACATGTAATGTTTCCTCGTAAGGACTAATAAACAAAATCACTATTTATAAATAATAAGCACATTTATAAATTTGATATGTGTTAAAAGACGATAAAATTATATCCACAACATGTAATATTTTCCCGTATGGACTAAAAAAGAAAATAATCATTTTAAATAATAAAGATATTTAAAAATTTGATATGTGTTAAAAGACGATGAAATTATAAGGACAACATGTAGTGTTTTCTCGTAGCGATTAATAAGCAAAATCACCATTTATAAATAATAAACCAATAAAATTACAACTACAACATGTAATGTTTTCCCGTAAGGACTGAAAAGCAAAATAATCATTTATAAATAATAAAAATATTTATAAATTTGATATTTGTTAAAAGACGATAAAATTACAACAACAACGTGTAATTTTTTCCCATAGAATTGAAAAACAAAATAAGCATTTATAAATAATAAAAATATTTATAAATTTGATGTGTTAAAAGACGATAAAATTACAACGACAACATATAATGTTTCTCGTAGGGACAAAAAAAATCATTTATAAATAATAAAGACATTTTTGCTCATTTAAAAAAAAAATTAAAAATTAAAAATATTAAAAATAATAAAAAATGAAACAAATAAAGAAAATAAAAAAAATGAAAAATACTAAAAAAAGAAAAGAAAGTTAAAGAAAATTATAAAAATAAAATTCAAATTAAAAATAAAAAGATAAAACAACATTAGGAAAAAGTATATAAAAATAAGAGTAAAAAATAAAAGAGTCAAAAAGTAAGGGAAAAAAAGGAAATAAAAAAAGATAAAAAAAAAAAGTAAAAAAAAATAAAAAATAAAAAAATAAAAAATAAAAATTAAAAATTAAAAATTAAAAAATAATAATAAAATAATAAAATAGTAAGGTTTTTGATAGATTGACACATGTCCCTCAAAAACCTTGCTTTATTATTAGTAAATAGATAGATAGATAGATAAATTACGTGAAAAGATATAATAATCTATGCTAATCCATCCCATGCATGAACACCTCTAATTACCACAAGGTATAAATCTTAGTATATTTAAATAATTTAATAACTTTCTACAAATGGTGATTTTATCCTTGAATTACAATTTAAATACAAATGCATCAGAGATGATGCAATCTAGCTGCTATATCGTTAAATGATATAGTAGTCATTGGAATGCACACGTGACCATATAAAAATTTAAAGGGGACACGAGTATTTATTTATTATAACAAGCTAAAGCATTTAAATAATTACTCCCATTGCGCAACTTGCTCAAGAAGCATTATTAAGTCCTCCTTTGGTCTACAGCTAGAACTTTCTTTTAGCTTATTTTAACTTTTTTTTTTTGAATATTATTTTAATTTTTTTTTTGACTGAAGCTTATTTTGACTAAGACATCCTAATCATAACTATTTATTTAGCAGAAGAAAGCAGATACATGAATCACTTTTGGTTGTTTGTCATCGTACGTTTCCCTTTTCTTATAATCGTTTCGTTCGATGTTTGAAATTTTGGGTGAAGACAAGGGAGCTCCATGGATGCATTGCACGGAGCAGTCTAAGGACAAGTGGCGGCTTTTTGGCCAATTAATGTAATTACATTTTAATATTATTAAGCATGAATTACTATATGTTTAATTTTTTAATATTACTTTTATGAATTATCAAGTTATTGACTCAATACCAAACTGGTGTCGTATGACTGGTATGCAGCTCGGGTCCCTTAAACATATGATTGAAGGTTCGAATCCTAACTCATATGTATAAAAATTTATCATTTGAGAGAGACAACTCTTAAATGTGTTCTAGGTCCTCGCAGGGCCGACCCATGGGAGAGGCTCCTAAAGTAAGGGCTTTAGGCCTCCACTCTGTTGGCCCAAAAAAAAGTCCTCCAAATATGTATATTTTTTATAATTTAAATATTGTAACTAGGGGTGACAAAGTCATCCATTTATTTGTCATTTATCCAATCCATCCATAAAGAAATCCATCAAATTCATCCATTATAAACAAAAATACTAAATGGATTGGATCCAATCCATCCATTTAATTTAATAGATGATTAGTCATCCATCCACTATTTTTTCTAAATCGATTGAATTGCATTAGGGGTGACAAATGGATAAATTGGATAATTTTTTGAATTGATCATAAAGTTTATTTTTTTTAACATAAAAAATATTTTAATTACAAAAAATATTTTTAAACTTATAAAAATATTTTACTCTCTCTCATCTCTCTTCTCTCTCTCTCTCTCTCTCCTCTATCTCTCTCCTCTCCCCCTTTCTCCTCTCTCTCCCCTCTCCCCCTCCCCTTCTCTCCCCTCCCTCTCCCCCGCTCTCTCTCTACTTGAAGCGTTGAACTGATGATGAAATTGAAACTCTGAATTTCATTTTGTGGAGCCAGAGTAATTGGTTATGGTTCTGGTAGCGTATATATCCAGTGTGCGAGAAAAGTCGTTTCTTCGTAGATATCATAGACACAATTAATTGTGTTGGTGTCCATATTTTATATTTCATCAACATTAGACTCCTTTTCAATTTTTCGTAGAGATGTATACTCTGACTTAGTTGTCTATTTTGTCCCATTTATTCAATTAAGGCACGTGTAATTCTTTGCTGATTCTTTTTTTTGAACAAGTAGAAAATAAAGACAAGACTAACAAAATTCTTTGCTGATTCTAATTTCTAGCAACTCTCTTTTGTTGATTCTAACAGACAAAATATATTTTATAAAATAAGTTTGTAAATAAATTGGATAAAATTCTATGTTAAACGTTAATTACAAGAATAACGTTAAATGTTTATAATTTTCCCGTTCGAAAAAATTGTTTGTAATTTTGACTGAAGAATGACAATAAATGTTAATTTTTTATTAAATTTTACAAGAGGAATGCTACGGACACACTTTCTAACACTTTCTCTTAAATACTCTCTCAATGATTGGGCCATATCACACTTTTTTTTCTTCAAAATCAACCATTGGATTGATAGTTACTATCATATAGATCATATCTGTAAATTTTAACATTAATCTATGATCATTTGCTATGTCATCAAGATGCGTCAAGATTAACGTCAACGGTGTAATTACAAATAACGTTAATCATGACGCATCTTGATGACATAGCAAATGATCATAGATTAATGTTAAAATTTACAGATATGATCTATATGATAGTAACTTTCAATCCAATGGTTGATTTTGGAAAAAAAAGTGTAACGTGGCCCAATCATTGAGAGAGTGTTTAAGAGAGAGTGTCCGTGTCATTCCTCATTTTACAAATAAAAGAATAAGGTTGGTTAAAAGAATATGTAGAGCACCAGAGCATAACAAGACGAATCTTTGTGCAAGAGACGCGCCAGCCGAAACCAATAACCAAAGCAATGTGCAATTTTTTTGGGAAGAAAGAGGGGGGGGGGAGAGGAGAGAGGGGAGAGAGGAGGGAGAGAGATATGGGGAGAGAGGGAGAGAGAGGCAGAGAGGAGGCAGAGAGATATGGGGGAGGAGAGAGAGGAAAGAGGGGAGTAAAACATTTCTTTTTATGATTAAGAATATTTTTTTTGTAATTAAAATATTTTTTATGATTAAAAATATATTATATGATTAAAAATAATTTTTTGTGATTAAAAATATTTTTTGTGGATGGATTGAATATCCATCCATAAAAATTTTTTAATGGATGGATTGAATGATTTTTTTAAATAGATAATGAATAGATTGGATTTTCTTGATGAAATTTTAGTGGATGGTAAATGGATAAATGAATTTTTTCAATCCATTCATTAAGATCCATAAGGAAATCCATCTAATCCATCCATTTTGCCACCCCTAGTTTTAACTGATAAAAAAATATAAATTAAAACTTTAAAATAACATATATGAAACTCCCACATAACCCACTAACATTATAGTCTAATCTCTATTTTAATATCTAACAAAAATTGTAATATTTTTCCATAATTTATTTGATTTGGGGTCTCATTTAACTTTAGGTCTCACTTTGTCTTGAGCCGACTTTGGGTCCTCGAAGGGATTAGTTTGCGCAGTTACTCGCGGATAATACTTTGAAAAAAAAAGTCATTGACCCAATAAACAATTTAAAATAAATGTATTTATCTTTTAATAATTTCAATAAAGTTATAAACACAGTAATCAATGATGTATTATAAAGTCGTATTGATAGTTACAGGGTTTTGTCACCTAAAATATGGTTTTGGTCCTTGTAAATTAGGACCTGTTTATTTTTCGTCCCTACAAAATTATTTTTTTGATTTTTGTCCCTGTAATTTGCCTTGTTTTCGTTTTCGTCCCGCTGTTAAACTGCCGTTAGTGACCTGAGACAAAAAAACCCAAGCTTGTTAAACATTTGGTTGTCGAATTTAAGTACTGTTGGGGAGTCCGGGGAGCACCTGAGAGCAACAGTTGGCTAAGGACTAGGACCACTAAGAGACCCAGACACCACATCTCCACCAAAAACCTTAAGGTATTGGGTATATGGGTCACTTCTCTTATATATCTTTCACTTAGCCCAATCCTAGCCAATGTGGGACTAACCACTCACACTTGAATTCTAACAATCTCCCCCCCAAGTGTGAGTCTCCCACATTTGAGAGAACCAGCAGGACCCACTCTCGCTCCCCCATCAGGCCGAACCATGGCTTTGATACCATTGTTGGGGAGTCCGGAGAGCACCTGAGAGCAACAACTGGCTAAGGACTAGGACCACTAAAAGACCCAGACACCACATCTCCACCCAAAACCTTAAGGCATTGGATATATGGGTCACCTCTCTTATATATCCTTCACTCAGCCCAATCCTAGCCAATGTGAAATTAACCACTCACACTTGAATTCTAACGAGTAATTCCCGTCAATTGCTTGACAGGCATAGAGCAAGTCACTTAACAAAGCCTCCTTGGAGATGCTGATGGCAACAAGAACCAGAAGGGAGTGAGAGATAGCCTTCATCCGACAACAGCTCCGCGACGGATCCGCAAAGAGCAAGCCTCCATCCGCAAACACCGCCGCAAACGACGGCCCCCTCCTCCTCTGCGAGCATCGGCTGCACAACAAGTGCTTCCTCCTTTGCTCTGTGTTTGGCGAGGGGATAAAGTTTTCTTGCATTTTCTTGTGGTTTCTTGAACTTTGTTGAGCTTTCTTGCTTTTTCCTTCTTTGATTTTTCATTTTCTTTTCTGTTTTATTTTAGATCTATTTAGATCTGTCTTAGATCTAAAAGATTAGAGTCATAAAAATCATTTTGGTGCAATTTGGATTGGGAAAAAAAATGGAATCCTATTTTGCTCTGCGCCGCCGCCGTTCTCCAACCGTAGCCCCAAATCAGCTTCTCCACCACCGATCTCCTCCTCTTACTACCCTTCAGCCAGAAGCAGAAAGAGAAGATGCTGAAGTTCGCTGAGAAAGTGGGTTGGAAGATGCAGAAGAGAGACGATGATTTGGTGAAGGATTTTTGCAACGAGGTTGGTGTTGATAAAAGTGTTCTCAAGGTTTGGATGCATAACAACAAGAACACTTTTGCTGAGAGATAATATTAAGGTTAAAATCGTTTGGTTTGTTTGCTGAATTTGAAGCTTGTTAGGATCTTTGATGATGATTCTGGAACAATCTCATTCTGCTCTGCGCTTTCTTTTGGGACATAAAAAATAAACCATGTGGGCATGCGATTGCCCAGTCAGCCACGTAGGCATACTCCGTTAGTCCACATCATTAGGTCCGTAACGGCATTTGAAGAGTAGGGACGAAAACGAAGCAAATTACAGGGACGAAAATAAAAAAAAAATTACAGGAACGAAAAACAAAAAGGTCCAATTTTGCAGAGATCAAAACCATATTTAAACCTTTTATCTAAAACCGAGAAATATTCAAGTCTCTGCATCTTCCGGATCAGGTAACAAATTATAGCTTCAGTTTTATTGACAAGTTACTACTATACTGAATGATTTGCAGTGATGCCCTTTACTTAACAAAGAATGATTTGCGTCAATTGGTTGATATATATGTAGCACATCTAACTTAATGTGGTCCCACTGGCATACATTGATTTGATGAGGAACATTAATTATGGGTTGAATTTTTCTTATTGTTACAATTTACAGAACGATTGGACGCTTGACATGTAGAACTTGTGTGCCGTTTTGGGCTTCCGTTCTTTTGTTATTGGATGCTCAGTAAACCAGAGGAGTGTGTATGTGTTTTTCTTTTCTTTATGGTGTTCGTTCTGGTTTTAGTACCAGTTCTGTTTTTAGAAGTGTGAATCAATACCAGTTCTGTTTTCAAAACATTAGAAGATTTTAGTGTGACGTGGTGACTTCGTTGGAAGCCCATCTTTTAATGATTGGTAATGTTTTGTTAAGATTTTTTTTATTTATGATCAAGTGACATACTAGTATCAGCGAGCTGACATGTATTAATTTATGCCGTTACTGGGGAATAATAATGATTTAGAGTAACGATACCCTTTGTCATATACCAGCTGGTTGACATGCTTAGGTAGTAGTAGTTGACCAAGTTAGCAATGTCAAACGTGTCTTTGATACTACTACAATTCAGGTTCTACCACTTTACATGTGTAAGTCAACATTATCCAAACTTTGTAGTAGTTCCAATAAAAGAAGTAGAAGAAGAAGAAAAGAACACATGTAATTCATGAATAAACATTTGTAATTAGCCACAAAGCAATTACTTTATTATAAACTAATAAAGTACACATTGACTACAGATTTATAAATAAAAAAAAGTTGAACCATATCACTCATACAAATTAATTAGTAATTCCTACTCGAACAAGTTCTTGTTGATGGTATTAATCTCACAACCCAAGAGTTCCTCTAACAATTGGTCATCCAAATACTCAAATTCTACAACTTGTTTAGCAGTACCAAGCTCAGATTTAACCATCGAAGATGATGATGATGATGAGGGTGAAGTGGAGAAAGAGGATTTAGAAGGATAATAAGCCACATTATTGCATGGAGGGTACTCCTTTGGAAAGTTGAGAATGGCGGAAGCACCTCTCATCTCAAATGCAGCACGATCATAAGCTCTAGCAGCTTCCTCACCAGTGTTGAATGTACCGAGCCAAACTCGAGCTCCATGCCTAGCTGAGTCCCGAATCTCCGCAGCGAACTTTCCCCATGGCCGCCTTCGTACTCCTCTGTACTTTATTTGCTTTGGTTCATCTTCCTTGACCCTTTCCTTCTTTAAGTCCTCTTCCATATTGTGTTTGTTCAAGAGTCTTATCTTGGCTTTGCCTTTTATATTGAGCAGAAAAAGGGAAGAAAAAAAAAGCACCTAGTTTTGGTTTTTAAGTGGAAATTTATTGAGGTTCAATGGATGGGGTGAAATTGAAATTATGAAGGTGGTAGATGAAAGATACCCCCATGATGGAGATTGGCTGTAATTAGCGTTCAACGTATGTGGATATATCACTGCTACATATATATGGAAGGCTTAGGCCACCACAACACAACACAAGGATTTGTGTTTGGATTATTATTATTATTATTCATAAAGAAAGACACCAACCCAAGTGGTATATATATACTTCTAAACAGTAACCAGACAGATTATGAGGTCAGAAGGATCATGCATCGCAAGGTTCCGATATCATATATCTGTAGCGAATCACCGAATAGTATTACGAACGATAAGATTATATATTCTAATTAAAGGTTGGCGGATTAGGAAATTAAAATAGTAGTACATTAAATTCGTCACGTGGTTAATAATATATATCCTATGGTTTTTGGTTGAAACAGAATCTGTTGGTCTTTTTAATAGATTTGCAATGTCTGCTATAAATTTCAACTCGAAAATATTTTGCTTGTGCTCAGCTAGCAGTTTATCCCGTAACTTTAGCATATTGAATTCAAAATCAAACTAACTATCTTTTTTTTTTTTTTGAAGGCAAAACTAACTACAGTATCTTTTAAAATCTATATTCAAACCAAATCCTAATCAAACTGTTGGATTGGGCTTGAACCTTTCTCTTGTATGACTACTTTGGGCCTAGTGGTTAATTAGTTAGGGTCTGTTATTTTGTTTATTGTTGATGTAACAGACTTTTACCTCCTACCCTCTCTACTTAGGATTTATATATTTTGTTATTCTAAGAGAGTTGGTAATTGGAGTACACAATCTGTAACCTCTTGTTTCGTAGTGGATTCAGTCACTTCCCTGCCCGTGGATGTAGCTCACACACTGTAAGTGAACCACGTTACTTTTGTGTGTTCTCTTCTGATCCCTTATTCTTTTTCTCAATCATCACTGTTACTATTTTGGTACTTGTTTACTGTTCTGTTTTTACAAACTGGTATCATAAGCTTGGTGCGATCTACTGCGTTAGAAGACTGTTCGCAAAGAAGGGTTTTCTGTGCAATCTTGAGTTCTGCTTCGCGAAGGTTCTTTCTCTGCATTCCTGTGTTCTGTTTTGAAAAAGATTCTCTGCGATCGTGCGTTCTTCTGCTCGGTGCGATCTTCTGTTTTGCGAAGGGTTCTGAGTTTGTGCGATCTTCTGTATTTCGCGAAGGGTTTCTCTGCGATCGGGCGCTATTCCGCTGCGTTTCGATCTTCTGCGTTTCTTCGAGCCTCTGCGATCTTCCGGCTACGCTTCTGTTCTCTGCATTCTCTCTGTTTGGGTTTTAGGGTTCGCGGTGTTCTCTCTGTTTTGCGTTCGGTGTTCTCTCTGTTTGTGTTCAAGGTTCGCGGTGGTTCTCCAAGATTTGATCAAGATGACAAATCCTATCAGGATTGAGAAATTTACTGGGAAGAACAGCTTCAATCTGTGGCGCATTAAGATGCGCGCGTTTCTGAAAGAACAGGGAGTCTGGACTCCTCTCTCTGGTACGCCCTCCACCATTGATGCCTCTACTCTTCAGCAACAAGAAGAGAAGGCCCATTCCTTGATTCTTCTTTCTTTATCTGATGAGGTGCTCTACGAAGTTTTCGATGAAAAGACTGCTGCTGGGTTATGGTTGAAGCTTGAAAAATTGTTCACGACCAAATCCCTCTGCAACAAATTACTGTTGAAACATCGTCTCTTTGGGCTGCGCATGAAAGAAGGTGCATCTCTCAAAGAACACTTGGATGCGATGAATTCTATTCTGATGGAGCTTCGTGATGTTGATGTTAAGATTGAAGATGAAGATGCAGCCATGATTCTGTTGGCCTCTCTTCCCCCTTCCTTTGAGAGTTTTGTGAATTCTTTAAGTGTGGGGAAGGACAACATCACTCTTGAAGAGGTAAAATCTACCCTCTATTCAAGAGAACTCCGGCACAAGGCTTCTGCAAATGGTGAAGACAGCAATGCTTCTGGGCTGGTTATCACTAAATCTGAAAAGGGGCAGTTCAAGAAGAAGGGAAAAGGCAACCAAAAGGGCAAAGTTAATCCTAAAGACATCTGCAATTACTGTAAAGAACCGGGTCACTGGAAGAAGGATTGTCCTAAGAAGAAGAAGAAAGATCCTATTGCTGCCACTGTCCAAGATGGTTCCTCATCTGAAGCTGATCTTGTTCTCTCTGTTGTTGATCAGCAACAGCAACAATCTGACCAGTGGGTGATCGATTCAGCTTGTTCTTATCATATGTGCCCGCACAGAAATTGGTTCGTGACATATGAAAAGAAAACTTCTGGGAATGTTCTGATGGGGAATGATGCTCCCTGTAAGGTCATTGGAATTGGCTCCGTACAGATCAAGATGCATGATGGCATTGTAAGAACCTTGACCAATGTTCGTCATATTCCAGAATTGAAGAAAAATCTGATCTCTGTGGGAGCAATGGACTCAAATGGTTTCAGTTGCTGTGTTGAAGGTGGAGTTCTTCAAATCAGGAGGAAAGGCAAAGCTGTTGTTATGCAGGGAGTAAAACAAGGGAACTTGTACATTCTTCAAGGTACTACTATCACTGGTTCTGCTTCTGCTGTCTCTCCAACAGAAAACCGTCTCTCTAATATTAATTCTCTATGGCACAATCGACTTGGGCACATGAGTGAAAGAGGGATGGAGATTCTTTGCAGGCAAGGACTTCTTGGCAATCATAAGATGGAACATCTCCAATTTTGTGAGCATTGTGTCTATGGAAAGCAACATAGGGTGAAATTTCCAAAGGCAGTGCATACAACCAAAGCTACTTTGGATTACATTCATTCGGACTGTTGGGGGCCTTCAAAGGTTCCATCTCTGGGAGGTGCTAGATATTTCTTGTCAATCATAGATGATTATTCAAGGATGACTTGGGTATTTATGATGAAGCAAAAATCAGAAGCTTTCAAATTCTTCAAGCATTGGAAGATTCTCATGGAAAACCAAACCAGGAAGAAGGTTAGGCGCCTCCGAACTGACAACGGGTTGGAATTCTGCTCTGGAGAATTCAATGAATTCTGTAAAAACGAAGGAATTGCAAGACAGTACACTGTTAGAAATACCCCTCAGCAGAATGGGGTAGCCGAGAGGATGAACAGAACGCTGCTGGAAAGAGCCAGATGCTTGCTGTCCAGCTCTGGTCTTGACAGGAAATTTGGGTGAAGGCATTATCTGACTTGTTACTTGGTGAATCGGTCTCCTTCAACTGCCATAGAGCTCAAGACTCCTATTGAGGTATGGTCTAATAAACATGCTGATTATTCTATGTTGAAAGTGTTTGGGTGTTTAGCTTACTATCATGTTAATGAAGGAAAGTTAGAACCTAGAGCTAAGAAGGGTGTTTTTGTGGGATATGGTGATGGAGTTAAAGGGTTTAGAATCTGGTCCCCCTCTGAAAAGAGAGTAATTTTGAGTAGAGACATTACCTTTGATGAGACATCTACTTTAAATTCAAAATCTGAACCTAATCAGTCCAATGAAGCCATGAAACAGGTGGAGTTTGAGAGCTCCACAACCAGTAACCAAACTGAAGTGAATAAATCTACTGCACCTGAAGAGATTGATCAGTTTTCTGCACTTGAGGAAACCGACATCTGAGAAGATACGTAAGATGCAGAAACCGAACAGAGCACTGCAAAGGGTCAAACAGAAAATTCTGCAATCAGAAAATCTCACAGAAACAGAAAAGCACCAGAAAGGTATGGATTTGAAGACATGGTAGCCTATGCCTTGCAAGTAGCAGAAGATGTTGAGTCTTTGGAACCTAATACCTACAAGGAAGCAATCAGTTGCACTGAATCTGAGCATTGGATTGTTGCTATGAATGAAGAAATGGAATCACTTCAGAAAAATCAAACCTGGCAGTTAGTCAAGTTACCAGAAGGCAGAAGGGTTGTTGGGTGTCAATGGATTTTTAAGAAGAAATCTGGGTCTTCAAGTACAGATGCTATCAAATACAAAGCACGCCTTGTTGCCAAAGGCTATAGTCAAAAGGAAGGTGTAGATTACAATGAGATTTTTTCTCCTGTGGTACGACACACCTCAATTCGGGTTTTGCTTGCTCTTGTGGCAAGTTTAAACGTGGAGCTAGAGCAACTAGATGTGAAAACCGCTTTCTTACATGGAGAGTTGGAAGAAGACATTTTGATGAGGCAACCGGAAGGTTTTGAAGTTCAAGGGAAGGAAGGTTTTGTATGCAAGTTGAAACGGTCTCTTTACGGGTTAAAACAATCTCCGCGTCAATGGTATAAGAGATTCGATCAATTTATGATTACACATGGATACAAAAGGAGCCCCTATGACTCATGTGTCTATCATAATATGGGAAAAGGTGGCTCATTCATATACCTTCTCCTATATGTTGATGACATGCTCATTGCATCTCAAAACAAGTCATAAATTTAGCATTTAAAGGGTCTTCTCAGCACTGAATTCGAGATGAAAGACTTGGGACCGGCTGCTAAAATTCTGGGCATGGAAATCTGCAGAAACCGTGAGGCCAAGAAGATGTTTCTGTGTCAAACTAATGACATTCAGAAAATTCTGCACAGGTTCGGTATGTTTACTGCTAAATTTGTTTGTACTCCTGTAATTTCCAGCATTCATCTCTCTACAACTCAAGTTACACAGTCTGAATCTGAAAAGGAATACATGTCTCGTGTTCCTTATGCAAACGCTGTTGGATGTCTTATGTATGCGATGGTGTGCACTCGTCCAGATATTGCTCAAGCTGTCAGTGCAGTAAGTAGGTACATGATTCGGCCTGGAAAAGAGCATTGGCAGCGATCAAGAGAATTTTAGGTACCTTAAAGTCTTCGCGATGTGGGGCTGATTTATGGGGGTGAAAATTCTTGTTCTTTAGCTGGTTTTTTCTGATTCGGATTATGCTGCAGATTTGGATGGTAGAAGGTCTGTGACTGGTTATACGTTTACAATTGGCAATTCTCTTGTTAGTTGGAAGGCTACACTTCAGCCAATTGTTGCATTATCTACAACCGAAGCTGAGTATATGGCTCTGACCGAAGCTGCTAAAGAAGGAATCTGGTTGAAGGGTCTTATTTCTTATCTTGGATTCCCTCAAGATAAAGCTATTATCTTCTGTGACAGCCTTAGTGCTATATGCTTAGCCAAAGATCAAGTTCATCATGAACGGACTAAGCATATAGATGTAAGGTACCACTTCATAAGAACTGAAAAGAGGATCAAAGTTCAGAAAATTGACACAAAGGAAAATCCGGCTGACATGTTCACTAAACCGGTTCCTAGAAGCAAGTTCATGCATTGTTTGGATTTGCTCAATGTTGACTGTTGGAAATAACAATGCTGAAATGGCAGTTTAAGAGAGTGACTGTGATTGTTTTTCTGTGAAAGGTATCAGTCTAAGGTGGAGATTGTTGGATTGGGCTTGAACCTTTCTCTTGTATGACTACTTTGGGCGTAGTGGTTAATTAGTTAGGGTCTGTTATTCTATTTATTGTTGATGTAACAGACTTTTACCTCCTACCCTCTCTACTTAGGATTTATATATTCTGTTATTCTAAGAGAGTTGGTAATTGGAGTACACAATCTGTAATCTCTTGTTTCATAGTGGATTCAGTCACTTCCCTGCCCGTGGATGTAGTTCACACACTGTGAGTGAACCACGTTACTTTTGTGTGTTCTCTTCTGATCCCTTATTCTTTTTCTCAATCATCACTGTTACTATTTTGGTACTTGTTTACTGTTCTGTTTTTACACAAACCTATCGTCCCTTAATATATATATATTAAAATTAAATTTTAAATTCAAACGAATCTCCTAATTCCAATCAATTAATCTCCAATATTATCTCATATATGATCTTAAATGTTTTTCAATTTTAAAAAGTATCCTACTATATGTATACATATATAGAAGAGAGCAGAGAATACAGTTTTGCTACGAGTGAGTGTGGTGTGATGGATGATAAGACGGTGGTGGAGTGGTCAAATCTTCCAGAAGAACTATGGGTGCTGATATGCAAACATCTGAACACTGCAATAGATTTTCTTCGATTCCGCAGTACCTGTAGATTATGGCGCAACCTTCTCCCTCTCCCTTCCTCTTACAGAGTTCGCATTCCTCATGGTGAATTTTCCCTCTTCCAAACCAAAACATACCGTCTTGAACCATTACCGCATCATCCTCATCACACCAATCAAAAAGAAGATTCTTCTTCCTCTTGTTCTAAAGGGTGGATCATAAAGGTCATTGGCGAATCAAAAAAATCCTTCTCACTTGGTCTCTTAGATCCTTTCACTAACGGCTCTCTCTCACACACCGGTCGCAGATTATTCTCACCAGAGGTGTTGAACTTGAACTTTATGAACTTTCGAGTTGTGGAGTTGTTTGAAGAATATACTCTCAAACGAAGTATTAAATATTCCATTGAAATTGATGAAGATGAATATATCTATGAGTATGCCCTTGATGGTGAAGGTGAACATAGGTTTAAAGTTGATCCCTTTACTGGTGTTAGCAAAGTAGTCTTGTTTCCGAGTTTTCCTATTAAGGATCGCATGGTCTTTACCCTGCATAGTAACAGAACATTGTGTGTTTCCAAGATTGGAGATGAGAATTGGACCATATTAATGAATAATGATGATGATGACAACAACAACAACAACAACAACAACAACAGAACATTGCGTGTTTCCAAGATTGGATATGGGAATCGGACCATATTAATGAATGATGATGGTGTGAACAACAACAACAACCAGATCTATGAAGATATAATCCTTCACAAGGGGCAGCTTTACGTTGTGGATAAATGGGGAACCATTTGGTGGATCAATTGTTCGACTTTGTAGTTGGTTCAGTTTTCGCCCATGTTGTACAATTCTGGATCTGGACAAAAGAAACATTTGGTGGAATCCGGTGGAAGTCTCTATGTGGTTGATATGTTTATAGGGGATAGGGGACACTGGGTCCATGGTATCAAAGTTTATAAGCTGGATGAAGAATGGGGTAGATGGTTAGTTGTAAAAGACTTGGGTGATGTTCTCTTTGTTTTGGGTCGAGACTCTAACTTCTCCCTTTCAGCTCAAGATTATTATGGATGTCAAGGGAATTGCATCTACTTCTATAATCGAACCAAGGTTTGTGCTTTCAATTTGGAGAATTCCAAGTTTAACGAGTCTCCTAACTCTTTTTGGCCTTGCCCAACTTTATTCCATTAATTCATTCCAAGTTCAATTTGTGTGTATAATGCACAGTGTCTTTTTTTTTTTATATATATTTAACAAAACTAATATAACCATTAAAATGCTCGTAGTGATTTTTGTTTTGTTTTGTTTTATTATTATGAATTATAGAGTTGAATACATTTCTTTTGTCCCTATAAAGTTAGAAAAGTACTGATTTTGATTCATATAAAAATGTTACTCATTTTTAGTCTATGCATTTAACAAAAGTATTGTGTTTTTCAAATTAAATCCCTCATCTGATCTTTTCCACTCATTTAAACCAAATAGACCCCTAAAAGAAAAAAACACCAAGTTTTTTGTGTGAATCACCCTTTGGGTGACCCCGCAGTATCTCAAGGGAAAAAGTACGGGACTAATCCAATTTTTTTTAAAAAAGCAAATTTTTATGTAGACTATAATAAACATTTACCAAATTTTATAGAGATCAGAAACATAATTAAGCATAAATTATAATAACAAATGTTATGGTTATCAAGTGAGAGGAGTGTTTATATGAGAGGGTTAGAAGAGTAAATCTTAGCCATAGATCAAATCATGAATGACTAAGATTAAAACAAAAAATCATGTGACTTTTTAAGTGGTCATGTGATCACTAAATAACTTTTAATCATGACCATCCATGTATGGTTGTATGGTCCAGATTTACTCCTCCCACCCTCTCATATTAAATACTCATCTCACTTGATACATCCCCATAGTTATCATATTCAAATCAATTTCCTCTATAATTGTGCAAATCTTATTACTTTTTTTGTTACAACAAATCTTATTACTGATAACTTTAAATTCTGATATTATTTTATTTTGAGTCAAGATGTCAAATTTAAGAAATTATTGTTATTATATATTATTTATCTTTAAATTCAAATCAAATTCATGAGAACAAATGTTATTATTTTTAATTCAAATCAAATCCTGTTCGATTTTGAAAATTTTAACGTTACAATACTTTAGATTTTGATATTGTTTTTCTTTGGTACAATGATATTGTTTTATTTTGAGTCAAATTTAAAATATTGTTATAGTTATACTATTATCTTTAGATTCAAATCAAATCCTATTTGATTTTACAAATTTTGTTATTAATTTATTTTGAGTCAAAGTCAATAATATTATATTATTTTCAAATCAAATCTTATTTTATTTTGAATTATAATATTATTTCCTCGAAGTTCAAAGAAAATAGGGTTTGACTTTGAAATTTTTGTTGTTGTATGACGTTATATTTTGATATTGTTTTAACCTCAATCAAATTTAAAATAATACTCGTACAATTATATTTTTATCTTCAAATTCAAATGAGATTGTATTTTAATTTTCAAATCTTGTTGTTGGAGAACTCCGAATTTTGATACTCCGAATTTTGAGTCAAATTCTATTGTTGTTGTTATGTTATGAGTTTAATAATGATACATTGACATTTTTTTTTTTTTGGATATTGAATGATATATTGACAATACAAACAAGTTTTATACACAAGTCTAATTATATTTCACAATTTTGATACATTATTCGTAATGTGGTAAGATAGAGAAAGCCTTCTAATTCATTAAGATTCACTATTGTAAACTAGCGTTTCTAACAAGAGATTTAAGAGAAGCATCTCAATTGTTTCTTTTAACTAATGTTTTATAAAGGATTTTCAAAAACTACATTTATAATCTAACATACTTAGATTACACAGGATTTTCCCCTGTACTCACCTAAACCGAGGAGAGAGACTTTTTATTGCTTGGCATCCTTCCCCATAGAACTTTCAAAGTTAACATAGATGGCTCGCATCACACTTGGAATGTATCCTTGGCTTGCAATGGTCTTATTCAAGACTTTTGAGGCATCTTCATCAAGGGCTTTCACTGTAACTTGGGACAAGCAATGCTATTGTTAGTCAAAAAGTAACTCCCTAACCAACCCATATTAATTGTACCGAAATGAAAAAAAACGGGTGCAAGTTTTTCAACATCCAGTGCATGCAAATTCTATGGCATTTATGTGAACTATCAACCACCACCAAAATGAGAAGAAAAAGATTAAGCAGTGCAAGTTTTTTTTTTCCAGACGATGCAGCCATATTAGTGATTGTTCACATTACCAATGGCTCCTATAAATAGAAGCTGATGGACGAAGGAAAAATTCATTCCAACCTTAAGAAAAATTCAAGCAGTGAGCACCGAGAGAAAAGTGAAGAATATTTAGAGAGAAATATTTCCTTGGGTGTAATTGGGTTGAGGGTTTTGGGAGAGAGTGTAAGTGTTTGTAAACACAGTGTATATTTCCCTTTTCAATATAAGGTCTGCAGCAGCCCGGAGACGTAGGCATAATTGGCCGAACTCCGTTATCAATTTTTGTGTGTGCTTCCACATTTATTTTTCGCTCTTCCACTAATCTGACCATGGGAAAATTTTGCGTAGTTTCCTAACAACTGGTATCAGAGCTAGTTGGCTATTTCTGCTAAATCTTGGTGAAAATACTGTTCACGTGAATAGTATTTTTCGTGAATAGTAGAATTGGTCGGCGTTACGAATTTGTTCACGGAGGTGTTCTAAGGCACGGTGGTTCGCAGAAATTGTCAGAAACGATCCTGACAAGTCAGACTTGAGTGGGAGTGATGGCCGCAGACGAAGGAAAGGTGAAAATCGAAAAGTTTGATGGTGCGGACTTTGGCTTTTGGAAGATGCAAATAAAGGATTATTTGTATCAGAAAAAGTTGTATCAACCTCTCACAGGAAAGAAACCAGCGGAGATGAAGGATGATGAATGGATCCTTCTCGATAGACAAGCCCTTGGCGTTATCCGATTGACGTTATCCCGTAATGTTGCTTTCAACATTGCAAAGGAAAAGACCACATCGAGTCTTATGACGGCTCTTTCCAACATGTACGAAAAGCCGTCGGCCTCAAACAAAGTTCATTTGATGAGGGGGTTGTTTAACTAGCAGATGACGGAAGGTGCATCGATAGCACAACATCTCAATGAACTCAGCTTAGTCACAACCC
Organism: Calophaca sinica; assembly: GCA_037113605.1. NCBI lineage: Eukaryota > Viridiplantae > Streptophyta > Magnoliopsida > Fabales > Fabaceae > Calophaca > Calophaca sinica. The sequence continues at coordinate 23,223,031 of CM073733.1, forward strand.
AGTTGAGTTCAGTTGGAATCGAATTTGATGATGAGGTACGAGCATTGATACTTTTGTCTTCTCTTCCAGAGAGTTGGAATGCTACTGTCACAGCTGTGAGTAGCTCAACGGGAAACAATAAGCTGAAATCAGATGATTTTCGTGATCTAGTTCTCAGTGAAGAGATCCGATGGAGAGAGTCGGGTGAATCTTCATCCTCTTCAGTATTGCATACAGAGTCAAGGGGAAGAAATTCAACTAGAGGAAAAGGACGCGGGAAATCAAAGGGTAGGCGGTCCAAATCCAGAAATCATCATGATTTCCAAAACTCCAACTCGAAGACTATCGAGTGTTGGAATTGTGGGAAGACTGGGCACTACAAAAATTAGTGCAGGAGTGCACCGAAGAACCAGGAGGCGAAGGACGAGGCAAATGTTGCTTCCACCTCAGGAGGAGTTAACGCGTTGATATGCTCTTTGGAAAGCAAGGAAGAGTCTTGGGTGTTAGACTCTGGAGCATCTTTTCATGCCACTTCATAGAAAGAATTCTTCGAGAATTATGTACCCGAAAACCTTGGTAGGGTTTACCTTGGTAACGAACAATCTTGTGAGATTGTCGGCAAAGGTGTAGTGAAGATTAAGTTGAACGGGTCTATATGGGAATTGAAAAATGTCAGACACATTCCCGACCTGACGAAGAACTTAATCTCAGTAGGCCAGTTGGCCAGTGACGGCTACACAACAGTCTTCCACGGCGATTATTGGAAGATTTCAAAGGGTGCAATGACAATTGCTCGCGGCAGAAAGAGAGGTACTCTTTACAACACAACAGGAGCATGCCATTTGATTGCAGTTGCAGCAAATGAAAATCCCAATCTGTGGCACCAGAGACTAGGCCATATGAGTGAGAAAGGGATGCAGGTCATGCACTTGAAGGAAAAATTGCCAGGTCTTCAGTCAGTAGAAATTGACATGTGTGAAGACTGCATACTTGGGAAGCAGAAACGAGTTAGCTTTCAGACAAGTGGAAGAACACCAAAGAAGGAGAAACTCGAGCTTGTTCACTCTGATGTTTGGGGTCCAATGACTGTCTCATCCATTAGTGGGAAGCAATACTTCATGACTTTTATCGATGATCACTCTAGGAAGGTATGGGTATACTTTCTGAAACACAAGTCTGAAGTATTTGTGGCTTTCAAGATATGGAAAGCCATGGTAGAAAATGAGACAGGGTTGAAGATCAAAAAGCTCAAAACTGACAATGGTGGTGAATATGAAGACACCAGATTTAAGAAGTTCTGCTATGAGCACGGGATCAGAATGGAGAGAACCGTGCCAGGTACGCCTCAACACAATGGTGTAGCTGAGCGTATGAACCGAACGTTGACTGAAAGAGCCAGAAGCTTGCGGGTGCAGTCAGGCTTACCGAAGCAGTTCTGGGCAGAAGCAGTCAACACAGCAGCTTACTTGATCAACCGAGGTCCGTCGGTACCATTGGAGCACAGAATACCAGAAGAGGTATGGAGCGGAAAAGAGATAGAACTCTCACATCTTAGAGTTTTCGGCTGTGTAGCATATGTGCATATCAGTGATCAAGGCAGGAATAAGCTTGATCCCAAATCGAAGAAGTGCACTTTCATCGGTTATGGTGAGGATGAGTTTGGCTACCGCCTTTGGGATGATGAAAACAAAAAGATGATCCGCAGTAGAGATGTGATCTTCAATGAAAGAGTGATGTACAAGGAAAGGCATAACACAAACACCAGCAACTCAGAACAGAGTGGGCCAGTGTATGCAGAGGTGGACGATGTCCCAGAAAGTCCCATGGTTGAGAATCCTCAGTCAGAGGAATCAACAGAACAACATTCTGACACACCAGAGCCTCCTACTCCAACTCTTGTAGTAAGAAAGTCTTCTCGAGTTCCTGTGCCCAACAAGAGATACATGGACTACATATTGTTGACTGATGGAGGGGAACCTGAAGATTATGCAGAAGCATGTCAGACAGCAGATGCTAGCAAGTGGGAGCTTGCCATGAAAGACGAGATGAAGTCTTTGATCTCTAATCAAACATGGGAACTAGATGAGTTACCTGTGGGAAATAAGGCACTTCACAACAAATGGGTGTATCGGGTGAAGGAGGAGAATGATGGCTCCAAGAGATACAAAGCCCGACTAGTTGTCAAAGGATTCCAGCAAAAGGAAGGAGTTGACTACACCGAAATTTTTGCTCCAGTTGCGAAGCTCAATACTATCAGGTCAGTATTAAGTATTGTTGCTAGTGAAGAGCTCTACCTTGAGCAGTTGGACATGAAGACTGTGTTTCTTCATGGAGACTTAGATGAGGAGATCTATATGCACCAACCTGAAGGTTTCTCAGAAGATGGGAATAAAAATATGGTGTGCAGATTAAAGAAAAGCTTGTATGGCCTGAAACAAGCTCCGAGACAGTGGTACAAGAAGTTTGATAGCTTCATGCACAAGGAAGGTTTCCAGAAGTGCAACACCGATCACTGCTGTTTCTTCAAGAGATATAAGTCCAGTTATATCATCTTGTTACTTTATGTTGATGATATGTTAGTAGCAGGTTCAGATATGGACGAGATCAGAAACTTGAAGATGCAGTTGTCAAAGGAGTTTGACATGAAGGACTTAGGTCCTGCAAAGAAGATCCTTGGAATGCAAATCACGAGAGATAAGCAAAGAGGAATTTTGCAGTTATCTTAGGCGGAGTACATCAACCGTGTTTTGCAAAGATTCAACATGGGCAATGCCAAACCGGTTAGCACACCTTTGGCCAGTCATTTTCGCTTATCCAAGGATCAGTCCCCTCAGACAGAGGAAGAAAGAGAATACATGGCTAAGATTCCGTATGCTTCAGCCATTGGAAGTTTGATGTACGCAATGGTCTGTACGAGGCCAGACATTGGCCATGCAGTGGGAGTAGTTAGCAGGTTTATGTCAAATCCAGGTAAAGCTCATTGGGAAGCAGTGAAATGGATTTTGAGATATCTACGAGGCACTACAGAGAAGTGTCTGTACTTTGGTAAAGGTGAATTAAAAGTACAAGGTTACGTAGATGCAGACTTTGGGGATGAAGTCGATCACCGAAGAAGCCCCACTGGTTATATATTCACTGTTGGTACTACAACAGTTAGTTGGATGTCGCGGATACAAAAGATTGTTGCTTTATCCACTACAGAGGCTAAGTGTGTAGCAGTAACAGAAGCTAGCAAAGAATTGATATGGCTTCAGGGATTGTTAACAGAGTTGGGTTTCATACAGGAGAAGAGTGTTTTGCACAGTGATAGTCAAAGTGCAATACATCTAGCAAAGAATTCAGCATTTCACTCCAGAATGAAGCACATTGGTCTTCGTTATCACTTCATCAGATCTCTGCTTGAGGATGAGGTGTTAATATTGAAGAAGATTCAAGGAAGTAAGAACCTAGCAGACATGTTGACAAAGGTGGTGACTATCGACAAACTGAAGTTGTGCTCAACTTTAGTTGGCCTGCTCGAGTAACAGACCGGGGAAGGCTGCTGCATGATCGAGGTGTGAAGACCGATTGAAATCAGTCTTCAAGTGGGAGATTGTTAGTCAAAAAGTAACTCCCTAACCAACCCATATTAATTGCACCGAAATGAAGAAAAAACGGGTGCAAGTTTTTCAACATCCAGTGCATGCAAATTCTATGGCATTTATGTGAACTATCAACCACCACCAAAATGAGAAGAAAAAGATTAAGCAGTGCAAGTTTTTTTTTTCCAGACGGTGCAGCCATATTAGTGATTGTTCACATTACAAATGGCTCCTATAAATAGAAGCTGATGGACGAAGGAAAAATTCATTCCAACCTTGAGAAAAATTCAAGCAGTGAGCACCGAGAGAAAAGTGAGGAATATTTAGAGAGAAATATTTCCCTGGGTGTAATTGGGTTGAGGGTTTTGGGAGAGAGTGTGAGTGTTTGTAAACACAGTGTATATTTCCCTTTTCAATATAAGGTCTGCAGCAGCCTGGAGACGTAGGCATAATTGGCCGAACTCCGTTATCAATTTTTGTGTGTGCTTCCACATTTATTTTTCGCTCTTTCACTAATCTGACCATGGGAAAATTTTGCGTAGTTTCCTAACAGCTATTACTACTGAACTTTGGAGCCTGCTCATGGGTATTCGCCTTGCTCGTGATCTTTCCTTATCCCAAGTGGTCTTTAAGATGGATTCCGAGGTGGTTGTTAACATGGTTACCAATAAGATTACCTCCACCCAATTTCTTCAACCTCTGCTTTCAGAGGTCCTCCAACACCCCAGCTCTCAAGACTGTTTCACTTTGGTATCTCTCTCATGCCTACATAGAGGCTAAATCCTATGCAGACCCATAATCCTATTAGGCATCACATTTTGTGACCCAACCCAACCTAAAACGCATTGGGTCCGGCCAAGCCCAAATTTCTACTAAGTAAAGTATTTTAAATTTATAAAAAATGCATAATACACGGGGTGGGCCAACTAGGTAAGCCAAAAGTGGCCTAGTTTTTTGGGACTGTAATTGAGGAGTCCAACCCAACCTAAAACACAGGCCCATCAGGTCGAGGCCAAAATTGACAACTCTATTACTATTCAGGAATAGTACCTAGACAATTGGTATTCAAAGGACATGACAGAAAATGTGTTGATGTTGCAAGTGTTGCAACATTGGATTTGAAGCTTTGTCACCTTTGGAGGTAATCAAAATTGAAAAAATCTTGGGAATAGGTAAAATCTGTAACAATCTCTTCCTTCCTTTTTGTAAATATCATAGGAAAACACAAAAATGGATTCAATTTCGTTTCAATTTTTTCATAAATAATTTATGTGTCTAAGAAATCTTATTTTTCTAATCTTAAAAAGTTTAATTAAACTCAAACCGATTAAAGAGTCGTTTGTTAGCAACCATAGTTTTGAAAATCATATTAAATCGGCTGGTTTAACCTATTGAACTGGAAACTGATTAGGTTATGGTCTTTTTGATGTAAAAAACTAGTTGATCTCAAACACGATGAAAAGCGACAAAGAGTCGATTGAACAGATCCAAAACCGGTGAAAACAGGGTCAATAACTGGTGACCAAAGTTTTTTGAACCAAATGTTTTTTTCCATCTTTCTTTTTTTTTGTAACTTTTTTTAATTAAAAAGATATTTTTAAAACAAATAAAGGGTCGATGATAAATTATAAAAATCTGTATACATGAGTTTTTATTATTATTCTTTTTTAAGGATATTATTTATTCTTTTATTATTGATTCTTGATCTTACAAAATATATAAAATTTTAATATTGATGCTTTTGATGGTGTATGACAATTTAACACAGACATCCAATCATATTATTATATATGTATTTGTGCAGGTATTTTAGGAAGTAATATTATAACATGGTGCTATGGTGAAATATGATTAAATATATGTGTAAAACTTTTCTATGTTTTTTAAATAAAACTTTTTTATGTTATTTAATATATAATATGGTCATTTTATGTTAGTTTGAAATTTAATTTATCTTATTTTTTGAGAATTAATTATTTATCTTAATTTATTAATAGGTTATGTTCAATTATTACGTAATATATTGCACTTTATAAAAATACATTTAATCATCATCAATTCAACTACGATTCAACCGTAGTTGAATCATTAAACCATGAATTAGTGTTTTCATCGGTACAATAACATATCCTGTTTCTAAAATAATTGGATTTTAGTCTTGCTTGCATGGTGACTCTCTTGGAAGTCCACCTTTTTTTTTTTTTGATCGCTGGAAGTCCACCTTTTAGGCCAACTTTAACGCGGGTCTCTTGTGCTTCATTGCTTTATTTTCGTGCAAAACTTTTCATGTGTTTGTCCAATTACAGCAGCACACGTTAATTGAAGCTTTGCTTTATTTTTAGTTCCCGTCATTCTGTAAATGAACTCTGTGCAATTTTAAAGATGTGTTGCTTTGTTTTTTGTCCAACTGGTAGCCACATCACAAATAAAGAGACGCAGCAAAAATTAAAGGCACTTGCGATAAAGTTGCTCTTAGTGATGGGTAACTATTTTGTCTTTTGGGTAAGATTTTAAATAATGATTACTTAATGTATTATATAAATAAAAATATATTTAATCTCCTTCAATATATATAAGCATACAAAATGCAGGTAAAATTATTAAACTAGACTACTATATTTTTGTCACTTATTATTTTATAGGGGCAAATATGTCAATCTAAATAAAAATAAAAATTAAATTCACATAAAAAAATTAATTTTTTTACCTACTTTTACCTTTTTCTCTCTCATTCTTCATTTTTTTCCCTCTCTTCTCTTTATTCTCTCTCACGTGACACTCTTTCTCTTTCTCTCTTTCTTCTTTCATGCCCTCTCTCTTCACTTTCTTCTTTCTATTTCTTTTTTTTTGTCAACTTCGTATTTCTATTTCTCTTTTTCTATATTTTTATAATTTATCATTATAATTTTTTTATTATTTATAAATAATAATTTTCATTTAAAATCTCAATAAGAAAATATTACATATTGTCAATATAATTTTATCGTCTTTGATCACATATCAAAATTTATAAATATATTTTTTATAGATGATTATTTTACTTTTGACTCTTAACGGGAAGAAACATTAAATACTATCGGTATAAATGATTTTTTTTTTGTCAAGACGGAGAAACATAAAATGTTTATTTTTTATATGAGCTTAAACGTCTTTATTATTTATAAATGATAATTTTGCTTCTTAGTCTCTACGGAGAAACATTATATGTTGTGGGTACAATTTTATCGTCTTTTAATACATATCAAATTAATAAATATTTTTATCATTTGTAAATGATTATTTTGTTTTTTAGTTCTTAAGGGGAAACATTACATGCCGTGAGTGTAATTTTATCATGTTTGAACACATATCAAATTTGTAAATGTCTTTATTATTTATAAATAATTATTTTGCTTTTTGTCCTTACGAGAAAATATTACATATTGTCGGTGTAATTTTATTATAAATGATTATTTTGTTTTTTAGTCCCTACGGGGAAACATTACATGTTCTGGTGTAATTTTATCATTATTAAACATATATCAAATTTATAAATGTATTTATTATTTATAAATGATGATTTTGCGTAGGGAAACATTACATGTTATCGATGTAGTTTTATCGTTTTTGAACACATATCAACTTTATAAATAATTTTATTATTTATAAATGATAATTTTGCTTTTTAGCCCCTACTGAGAAATATTACATGTTGTCGGTATAAATTTACCGTCTTTGAATACATATCAATTTTATAAATATCTTTATTATTTATAAATGACAATTTTACTTTTTAGTCTCTGCGGGGAAACAATACATGTGAAGGAAGATTATAACCATGCATTACACATTATTAGTATAACTGTTTCATCTATCATATTGGAAGAAAATTTATATTCACAGTATAAGTATGAAATAAATCTGAAGCTAATCACAATGAAGTTTTGATTTTTATATACCTACATTTATGCTGCAGCCTTAAAAAAAAACACAAATACAGGATTTCTTATCAACCAATGTCGGTCGACCCGTGCGTATGCACGAGTATGTTACTAGTTATATATAATCGACTCAGATAAGATTTTCAACTACGATTCAATCGTAGTTGAACTATTTAACCGTGAATTAGTATCTCTACCGATTCAATCACATACCGTATTCTTAGAACATTTGGATTTCAATCTTGCACGGTGACTCTTAGACGGATGAAAATCTGCTGTCTCACTTTTCTGTCACATTCTCTATCCGCCACCAATGATAGAGAATGTGGTGAGAGATAGGGAGACACCATTTTTTGGGACAACAGATGTTTGTTCCTCTTAGAAGCCTACCTTTTAAAGATTGGAAATGATGGGTAACATTTTTTTTTTTTGTTATTAGGTGACATATCAGCGAGCTGACATGTACTGATTCAGTTAACTAACTAACGGGGAATAATAATTTAGAATAACGATACCCTTTGTCATATATATAGCCGGTTGACATGCTTAGGTAGTAGTTAACCAGCTAGCTAGTTAGCAATGTCAAACATGCATGTCTTGCTTTGTCTGTATGGAAAATAAAGTAGAAGGCCTACTGTGGTATCTATATGGTCCCTAACACCCAACTTAGTCCGCAACTCAGCTTGGTGCTCTGTTGAGTGTTGAGTAAACGAGTTTGAAGGCCTACTCGAGCATCTTGTCTTAGATACAATTCAGATTCTATTACACTCCGATTTTACCACCTCTAATGTGTAAGCCAACATATTATTCAAATTACTTTGTAGTCCCAATAAAAGGAGGGGGAAAAACATGTAATTCATGCATAAACATTTGTAACCACAAAGCAGCAACTTTATTATAAAGTAATAAATCGACTACAGATTTAAAACTAAAAAAAAAAAAAAAAAAAGTTGAACCATATCACTCATCCTGAAGTAACTCCTACTTGAACAAGTTCTTGTTGATGGTATTAATCTCACAACCCAAGAGTTCCTCTAACAATTGGTCATCCAAATACTCAAACTCTACAACTTGTTTAGTTGTACCAAGCTCAGATTTAACCATCAAAGTTGATGATGATGATGATGAGGGTGAAGTGGATGAAGAGGACTTGGAAGGATAATAAGCCACATCATTGCATAGAGGATATTCCCTTGGAAAGTTGAGAATAGCCGAAGCACCTCTCATCTCAAATGCAGCACGATCATAAGCTCTAGCAGCTTCCTCACCAGTGTTGAATGTACCGAGCCAAACTCGAGCTCCATGCCTAGCTGAGTCCCGAATCTCCGCAGCGAACTTTCCCCATGGCCGCCTTCGTACTCCTCTGTACTTTATTTGCTTTGGTTCTTCTTCCTTGATCGGCACCCTTTCCTTTAAGTCATTTTCCATTGTGTTGTACTTGTGCAAGTATCATACCTTGGCTTTGCCTTTTATACTGAGTAGAAAAAAGCACAGAGTTTTAGTCTATGAGTGGAAATGGAAATTTTTCAAGGTTCAATGGATGGGGTGAAATTGAAATTATGAACGTGGTAGCTGAAAGATACCACCATGATAGAGATTGGTTAATTTTAGAGTTCAATGTATGTGGATCGGTCACTGCTAAAGGCTAAGGCCTCTCACTTGTAGAAGGCTTAGGCCACCACCACTCATAAGGATTTGTGTTTGGATTATTATTAGTTTTCATAAAGAAAGTCACCTAGTTGAGTACTATAGTTCTAACGAGACATATTATGAGGTCAGAAGGATCATGCATCGCAAGGTTATGCTAATCCTAACTTAATCTTTATTAGCAGTACCTATTAGAAAGAAGAAGGATATAGAAAATAACCACTTGTTTCTCTAACTAAACTAATGATCTGTCTGGTCCCGTGATCAATTGTGCAGTGAATACCATTAAGAACGATAAGATTATATATATTAATTAAAGGGTGGGGGCCAGATTAGGAAATGAAAATAATACATGAAATTCATCACGTGGTTAATGATATATATATATATAAGGTGAAACATTGAACTTCAACAATTAATCTTGTCTTACATCATTGATGGTTTTAGGTTGAAACAGAATCTGGTGTGATGGCCTTTTTGATAGATTTGCCATGTAACTAAGGTATATATAAAGTCAAACAAACGAGAAAAAATAATGAAAACGTAGCAGCGTGATCTCCATATATTTTCGGTTTCATTCTTGTCCCTTTTGGCTTGTACTATGCTTGCAGTTAAAAAAATTCCTTAATTGTTTCATTCATCAGATTTTCTGAAACCCCATGAATGATAACCTGCGTCATGCTCACATATTAACTCCAATAAAAATTCAAGCAACTGTTTCAATAACCATCTGTGAATAATCAATTTGACTTAATTGGCTTTCAAAATTTCATTGTTTGATCAAAAATGAGAGAGAGAGAGAGAGAGAGAGAGAGAGAGACCAAATTGATGTGAGCCTGAAAGAATCCAAAGCCCAAACTTGTGCTGCCTTGAGAATTTTCTGGATTATAAGAGTTTGAATCACCTTGCGGTGTTTCACTGTGATCAATCACAGGGATGTTGTTGCTAAAGGGGAACGAGTATCTCCATCGCTTTTTAGTGGCTTTTTTTTTTAATGGAAATTCAGTGGACACAAACGATAACTTACAAAAGGTCTTATGATCTATGTTGCACGGGTACGGGATATGATACCGAGTACGGGTACGGGTACGTTTACAGAAATACAATATTTTTACATATTTTACACGTGGTATGAGATGCAAGACGGATAGTGCAGACGCGTGCAGACGACGCTTTAATTTCAAGATCTACGCTTCACTGCTTATGATGCAAACAACGACAATTGTTGGAATTCAAAAGTAAAAGGACACAAAAGTAAAGGTCCAAAAAAATGAGACAAACCAGGTAAACAACCCCCTAAAGGAAACAAAGGATAAAAATCTCCTGGTTTGTATTATTTTTCTGTCACATTCTCTATCTCCACTAATGATAATTTATAACATAATAAAATAAAATCATAACTTATTAACACATATGCATATCTCTAGCTTTTGATTGGTAGGAGACAGAGAGACACTATTTTTTGAGACAGCATATATTTGTTACTATTATATTGTCATTTCTCCATAAGCTACTATGATCAATCTTCGGAGTTATATATTTTAATTTTAAAACATTTAACGCACTAAAAAAACTTCCACAATTTTGAACAAGTGAAGTTTCTTAGTACAATTTCTGTCTGACTAAAAACTGAAAGAGACAAAAAAGTCTGTATAACAATTTTTCAATTATCATCACAATTTCTATTTTTCAATTAACATGGTTCTATTTTGTCTTTTGACGTTATATAATGGAGCTTATGGTAGGGTAATTTCAGGATAGTAGGACCATCCAAGACACTAATACGCTATGAGCTGATTAGTAACCATGGGGGCCGAGGGCCAAGGCAACATTAAAACGAGAGGAAGTAAATGCCAAAAATGACACGCTGCAAAGTTTTTTTTTTTAATAAAGAAAAGGATAACCCTCGTTGTAAAGTCAAACACTGACCCCTCGTGCTTCTCTAGATGTAGTTCCTTTTGTGACCAACACATGTGCCTGTTCCTTACAACTTACAACTTAGAAGTTAGAACTAATAATCCATTTCAATTGATTTTATGGATTTTGCACTTTCATCAAATCACGGCTTCTTCAAATAAAATAATAAATATGTCCCCTTACTGTCCAAGACAAGATCCTTCTTCCTTCACAATGCTAACATCAATCAAAACTCTTAAAAGGGAAGCCATTTCATATCTCCCATTCAGAGCTTTCAAATGGCACTAAACCACAACCACCCTTACAATTACAAGCATGAATATCAAGCTCTTCCACTCCCACCCATCAAAACCAATGCTAATACAACCCATTATCACCCACCACCACCTTCTTCACACTATGCTTTACACATATTTGCAATTGTTGTGCCCAGCATCTTGGCCACTGCTTTCATACTTATCAGCTGCTTAATTCTTGTGACCAAATGCTGCTCAAATTGGCACCAAGTTAACCCATTGAGATGGATTTCCATACTGAGAGCTCCACAGAATGAAGACCCCTTCATAGCATTCTCTCCAAGGATTTGGAACCGTGGCCTTGATGTATCATTCATCCAAGAAATCCCAACATTTCAATTCACAAAAGGAGAAAAAGGTGCTGATCAAAGTGTCAATGGCTGTGTGGTTTGTTTGACCGAGTTTCAAGAGGAGGATATGCTAAAAGTACTACCAAATTGCAACCACTTCTTTCACTTGGATTGCATTGACATTTGGCTTCAAACAAATGCCAATTGTCCTATTTGTAGATCAAGCATTTCAGGCAACACACACTGTCCAATGGACCATATCATAGCACCAAGCTCTTCCCCTCAGGATTCTCAGTTACTCTCTAACATGGGTAATGATGAAGATTTTGTGATCATTGAACTGGGTGGTGGAGAAGGAGAACATGGTGGAACAACACTGCCTCAGATGCAGCAAGAAGTTAGAAATGAGTCAAAGGAAAGCTTAGTACTACATAGTAGAAGTCACTCCACAAGTAGGAAGATGGTGCAGTTGAAAGCAAGCAAGTGCCACCATGTTTCCATAATTGGAGATGAGTTTATTGATGTTAGAAAGAAAGAAGACCAGTTTTCTATTCAGCCTATTCGAAGATCTTTCTCAATGGATTCTGCAAATAGTAGACAAGTTTACTTGGATGTTCAAGCCATCATCCCTACAGAATAATAGGCATCAAAATGAGGCTTGGGGCAGTGAAAATTGTACTAGTAGCAGAGGTCGAAGATCATTCTTTCCATTTCGTTTTGGTAGGGGACCAAAAGCTGCACTACTTCCTCTAGAGAACATGGTATAATGTAAATTTGTAATGTGAGATAATTTGATTTTCTATTTTTTTAATTTGATTTATTCCTTTCTCTTTTTTCTCTTGTTTTCTAAATTTTCATTCTAGTTATGCTGGTGAGAATATCATTCCTTTTTCTCTTAGTTTAACTCTTTCTAATGAAGACCAAAGTGATCCTGAAAACAAGAATCTATATACAGCAAAGAATAGAATTTCGAAATAACTAAAATAGAAAGGGACAATCATGACTAGGAAATTCATGCATTCCATATAATTGAAAGCCAGAACCTCCCAAACAAATAATGAGGGAGGGACAAAGCTATCACTCAAAAGCTTGCAGTGCTGGTATTTATAGTGGGAGTTTCTGGAGGTTTGCTGTAAATATCACCAAAATGAAGATTAAATTCTCCTGCCTCTAAGTCATCCGTGCATGTTGTTCTAGATAATTTGTGACGATCTCTCCAGTAAGAGTGTTGTTCTTGATCTTGATCCTCTGACCCTCTATCAGAAAACTTATCATAATAATTATAAGCTGTTTGGTGATTGAAATCTGGAGGCTCATAAAAGCTTGTCTGAGCCTGTCCACCCTGTGGGCGACTTCTAGTCCACCAATGACTTCTGTTAGTGTTGGACAATTCGTCATAATTTTGGTCATAATTTTGATCCCGGATTACGCTCTCCCTGAAGATGGGAGCTGATGTGGAAGCCCCAAGATGAGATGCAGCCCGATCCTCCTGGTACTCATTTGAGTATTCTTCATACCCAGGTTCATTCTGTGTCAAGTTGGAGGGCATCCAATAGTCTCTGGAATAATGTTCTGTTACTCCAAACGGTTCTGATGGAATGTCTCTCAAGGTCGCATCATGAGGTCGAGATGTGTAGTACCAATCAAGAAGATAGGGATGATTGTTCTGGTTGGCTTCAATTAACCATAATGAACCCAAGTGATTGCCAGTTACAAAAGAACTGTATGGCATATCCTCAGATATAAACCGGTTTCGGTGTTCGTTGCTTCCCATATTGGGACTAGCCCTCCACATTCTAGGAGGGGAAGATGCATGTCTGTTTCCATGTGCTGATAACTTCCGCTCTCTGAATGTTTTAAGATTTAACAAGAACTGCTTCCCCTGAGCATTTGGCTCCCATGATGGGTAACTACTCTGAAAGCTGTAATGAGAAAAAAAAAAAAAAAAGTTAAACAAAACAAAATACCATATAGGCACAGTTCTCACGTGATCCAAAACAATTTTTCTAATACACGAATTCTGAGTGATAAGTTGCCTACGGACCTATTTTTACACAGACTAAAATCCAACTAAGAGAGTAGAAATATAGTTTTACTTTTTGCTCCAACGACCACAAAATAAAAAATAAAATAAAAAAATGCAGAGGTTTCAGAATCATCACAACAGTAATGGAAATAATTTTAAAGGTAAAACATATCTATGGATAACTGATGGAAACTTTTGCCTTCCTGTCGCCAAGTTAGATAACAATTTAATTATCTGTTTTTCAAATGAATTCATTCTTCTTCCTAAGTCTCCCCCCAAAAAAGAGTGACATTTACTCCATTGCAACTGCTATAAAAGCTTGAAGGCAGGATAAAAGACAACAATCAAAAGAGAAGCACTAAGGCCTGACAGATTCGTTGAAACAACATCAATCAATACACAATGTGATAGATCTGTCTTATGACTATAAAAAGCTTTCCAGGACCATACCTCAACAATGATTTCTCCATCTTCCCTTGTGAACTCCTCCGATCACGAGAGGCATTGTATGGGGAACCATAATGACTGTTTCCATGCTCTTGAAAATCAAAACTGCTAAAACTGTGACAATATCAAGGATATAACAAAATATGATCAATATTTTCTGCCATTACAGCGTGAAAACGGAGACACCCCCTTCCGCCCCAAAAAAATCACGGAAGACCCAAAGAACAGCCAAAGATGACGGATGCATATTGAAAAAGAAGGAAAAACAATCCACGCTAACCTGCAAACATGGCCAACACCTTCAACATTGACAGTGAAATCAGAAATGAACTGCAAGATATCATCAACTCGCTGCAAAAATGAAAAAATTATACTGAATACATCATAATATATGGCATATAAATAAAGTTATTTCCAAGTATAGAAATGACCTTTGGGACAATAAACAGAAGTAAATATGGAGTGAGGAAAATTGAAGCCATCTCCTCAAGTAACATCATTCCAGTATACTGCACCATACAAAAAATACATGAGCATGAGATGTAGTATTCAAACATATGATATCGTGTAAATAAAGAACAAATAAGGCCATTCTAACATATTGTGATCTCATGTGAGTGCATTAAACAAACACCTCAGGTAGAGTACCTGGAATAAGGTTTCAAACTCGATGCGGACCATTTCAGTACTTTCTTTGCTACGCCATCTCTTTGGCATATAATGTGTATGTTGAACCACCATAGATATTGCTCCCTTAGGGTCTAAGACCAGAAGGTCATTTGCAATCGCAGCCCGGCTAATAGCAGTTATAGTTCCAAAAATAGCAGCATACCAAAACAAGTTCCGACCAAATATCTGCAATGGTTTTTTAAATAAAAACACTTTAGTGATTGATATAACATCAAGTGAACTTAGTCAAAATGAGCAGAAGTGCATTACATGGCCCTCTAGCAAAGACTCCTCGAGAAAAGCAATAATTATCAAAATTGCAGCAAAGCCACCCGATACAAAAGATATGAATTTTGCAATGATAGATATGATAGGTGAGGGAAATTGCTTGAGATAATCAGAAGCATGCAATACACTGTTATTAATCCGATGCCTGAAGAGATGGTCCACCTATAACACGAGTTATCAATAAGCTTTAGCATATAAGTAAAAGAATACAAGTAAGATTTGTAAAAATGATAATTGGGAACAACAGATCACGTATAAAACATAAAAATCAATCTCCAATAACTTTCAAAATGTCATATGCAACTTACGTATTTGGTATTATATAGGTTCTGTTCAAATAGCATATGTTTAACAAGTAAAATAATTCTGTTAAAGAAACTTGAAATTCAAGTCAATCATCAATGTTCAACAGAGAATAGAAGACCTGGTTCAAAAAATATACAAGGACAAGCAAGCTAATGATTAGTGACTAGATTAATACAATTGATGTAGCAAAGTAAAAAATAACGAATTCTTGTAAAAGTATTTCCACTTTTGGAAGTAGAAACAATTAAAAATTCATGTGGTTAATTAAGTTAATATGTAGTCGCTCATTAACCGCTATTCAAACATCATTAACTAGTCAAGTGGTTAATTGTTCCTAAATTTAAAATATTTTTACCAAGAATTCCTTTCATTAAATTTACCCCGATTTTCCAATATGGAGTTTCATCATTAGTTGTTTATAACTTCAAATCTTTCTTCCATGGTAATTTTTTTTCCAGACATTAAAAGAGACTGCATGCATTATATACACAACCACTCATGAGCCTCCATCAAAGCTTTTTGGATAAATGCTGCATGTCTGTTTCCAATTATTTCCTGAAAATAAGTTGAACCAAAGATGCACTTGGTCTTTGACATGGTACCATAGCATTTATGGACACCGTGAAGGCAACAAATGAGCTGAAAATAAAAGGAAGACCAAGAAAAGGAATAATGATACCTCATTGAATTCCCTAAAGATCCATCTTGACAAATTTGACCATCTTCTAGATGATGCCGTGCTTGGGTGATTATAGAACTGTTCAGCATGCCTTAGAAACAGATATGCTAGCATGAATATGACAAGAAATGGAGAAAGTAAAAGCATTGCAAGACCAACTACCATAAGCCTTTTCTTTAATGTTTTTGGATTTGACACAAAATCCCTTCTGACACAAAAGTTCCTGCAGTAAAAGTCATGTTAAAAGGAGAATATAAATATTTAAAATAGTGAACTATGATGAAAATTCTCACATGAATTACTCAACCGAGTCACCACATACGTCGATCTAAATGCCTTCATGTGAAAAACAAGTATAAAATAAAACAACCGACTCCTATCCCACTATGAAGTTACAAGCACAATTGTCCAGAATAACATAAATTATATCTCGAGAGCCAGACATAATTGTAGCCTTCTATGAGGCTCCATTCTGTATCTCAATAGTCCTTGCATACCTCAAACCAACAAATCAATTTTTCAAAATGGTTTGAAGGGAAAATTCGATGATTACACCTTCGAAGATAAAAACTAATACACAAATGATATTGAAGTGGAACACTGATTGCACAACTAAAGGTATTTGTATAATAAATAACATACCGATCAAACATGCTCTGCAGGATGCACCAATTTAAAGTCCATTCAAGGGTCTTGGTAAGTATTAAACGATGTCGTGTTCCATTAGAACTACATTTCACAGTAGGACCAGCACCTGGAAACCACTGTGAAATGGGGAAAGCAAGCACACCCTTGTTGAGCATTCCAATTAAGTAGTTCTCCTTCCGCATCAATCTCATGACTATGTCATGGGCAGAAAGATCCTTTACCACACATAGTTGTCGAGTACTTTGCACAAGAACAACTTTGTCAAGAACTGTAGCCCAGGGCATAGTTTGAATTTCATTGTCAGTAACCTGGAGACTGAAAGATAATCATGGTAAGTTATGGCAAAAACATGTGAACCGTGAAAAATTAACCATTTGCTTCAATGCATTTGAATTGCTCACATTCATACTAACCTGTTGTAGTAAAACTGCCGAATTTCCAGAGTATCCTTTAGTTGAGCAAAGAATCTGAAGAAGCAAAATATCCAATAGATGGAAAATATTCCCAAGTATCCAACAATAATAGCTTTTGTAAGTGTTATTGGGGTCAAAGGGTGTTTATTAAGAGCTTCTTTAGCAAGATCACAGGGCTTAATTCCAGATTCAACTGCATCCATCCCACATTTTGCATTACGGAGCCCATTCCAATCAACATATAGTAAAAAAAATCCTGAAAAACATATGGTGAACCCCAGACTTAGAAGTTCAACAATCCACTTTATAATGATGCACCATAGCCCTTTCTCACAGTAGTAGCTGTAAAGTCTTTCAAAGAAGAGATCCAAATCAGCAATTGGTTCTACATTTACACTTTCGCCATTAAGTAGTCCTGAAGGACTCTCACTTCCTGGACTTGGGATCTTTCCATAATTAGACAATTCAATCTCTGGCGGAACATCATGAAGTAAACCTCTTGTTAGAGATGACGCACCTTGCTGTTTCCATTTGAATATACCAAAAGTGCCGGAACCCCTTGGTCTGCTAAACATTGTTCACAGACACAAACAGTAGGCGTAAACAGCCAGTCCATGCCCCAAAGACCAAAATGGTTATGACAAAGTTCTACAAACATGACCGAATCAATGTTAAAATCTTCCAAAGGCAAACATAAAAACAGGTATTATAAGAAAATATGCAGTTACAATCCTAATTGCCAAAGACAAAGTATGAATTGCCAGCCAAATATGGGCAATTAAACAAGGTCTTGCATCATGTGATTAGAGTTGGTAACACAAAAAATCATTGTCAATCGTTTCTAGAACAAGATTTCTACCAGTAATGAACATCATCATACCTGATCATGGGAGAAAGTTATAAAAAACTGTCAAAACCAACATTCCAAAAAGATTGGAAGGGGCGAGCTGCACCTGAAGTGTCATCTTAAAAATGTCAGCATCAAACCACTTTCCAAAAACATATAAAAAACTGAAGTTCATAAGAAAAAGTTATAGGCAGTCCTCAGTGTTCAATAAGAATCAAAATCAGTTGCACAAATTCTTGGTATCGTTTTTGAACAACCCACCCAATGGACCAATAATCATAACATAGGTAAGTGCAAGATTTGGCCAATTCCGCACCATACTTTCAACATTTTTTATCTTCCTAACATTTTTTTCTTTCTTAACCATTTCATATCAATTTCAACTACTAGACGGCAGACGCTAATATTTATCCACCTTAAGCACCAGCCAAACTATAAAGGATGACTATTCACTGGTTGCAAATGATTTCACTGACATCAACAATTTGCACAGAAATGTTGCTTCAGGCTGCTAACTCAAACTCATAAGATCACTGTACTTTGTAACCCAGCTTCCATGAATTTCATGCCCGAAAAAGGAAAAGTTTGGTTTTATTTCTCTCCTTCCTAGTTCCTACAAGTCTACAACACATTAAAATGTACTTCTAATTTCAATTCCAATGTTACAAAATATGCAAACACTGCACAGCCTCATTGTATAGACTATAGACACATCATGTCTAAGATAGCACTCACTTGACCCCACTGCAGATATCATGATCACACAAGACTTACATCTATATATAGCATTAATGAAAAATTACTTTTTTCATCTGCAAAGCCGGGTGGAAAGGAAACGAGCTTTTTTTTTTGTTTGCACATAAAAGCAAAAATCCTAAACGGGAAGCAATAAGCTATATCAAAATTTAACTGGGTGATTCCGTGAGGCATTAAACTATAACAGCATTACGAGACATTGTGCTGCGGTAAACAAAAACGATCACAGCGGCATGATTATTCCTTACTAACACTATTAAGCAAAAGACGAGTAAAAAAAAAACTGATCTTGGCAACAAAAACTAATTCAACGAAACACGAAAAACTTGTAAAAATGAATAAATAGAAAGATTTTGCAACCACACAAACAGTTCTTCCTTATCAGCGCCGAAATCATCGATACCAAATACAATAATTAAAGCATAGGTATTGAGCAACGAGAAAAAACAAATAAAAATAAATAAATAAAAGCGAATAAAGATGGAATAGAAAGAGATAAAGTCGTGTACCTCGAACTAAGCAGAGAAGTTGGGAGATTATATATAATGGAGCAGTAACGGAGGAATCGAGTGAAGTAATGGAATTTGGGGAATATAAAGTCGAAGTTGAAGAATCTGAGAATGATGAGACGCGAGTTCGGAACAGAACGCAGAGGGAAAGAAGGAGGAGAAGAGGGATTTTTGTTGTAGTTGCGTGGAGGAAGATGAAATTACAGTGACAATAATAATATTATATTTTAATTAATATTTTTATAGACTTTGCGTTTCGGGGGAGAATAGGATTTTAAGTTTTATCGAGTTTCTTGCTTGTTACTCTTTAATCTCTTCGCCTTCTCCTTCCCCCGAAGATTGTCCAATTGGATGGCCACGTTTGGCTCTCATTTTAACCACTTTTTTGGCTTGCCCTTTTAACAATTAGGGTATATGACAATGGATAGTTCTGGGTATGGTACCATAGTATTTGTTATCATACTCGCATTTATAAAAATAAAAAATAAAAATAAAAATAAAAATAAAACTTGTACCTCAACTCATACTCGCATGAAAAGCGACTTTAGGGTGTGCATGACTCGTCTCGCCCCGATGACCCGTCCCGCCTTAAGCTATTAAAGGTTGGGTTTGATCTTGTTCCACAAAAAAATAGGGACAAGGTAAGGTCTCATTTTATGATATGGTATCGGGTTAGGGATGAGTCCGGGTTAACCTTTGGGTTACCTAATCCGTCATTTATATACACGTATTCTCATTTTTACTATTTCAAATTTGACCCTTTTATATATACACACATTTTTATTTTTGAATTGTCACATATTTTCACTTATTAGAAAAGATACTTATTAAAGTGATATATTCTTCTTCTTTTTTCACAGCAATATCCTAAAATTATAATTGAGTAAAAGGATACACATTGTATTATGAGAAATTCTAATGCACATGATACATTTATTAATTGCATAAACTTTTTTCTTTTGAATATTACTATATGATCATTTTAAAATTTTATCATGTTTGTCATTTGGGTCAATTTGGGTCAATTGGGTCTATTCGGATCTAAGGTCGGGTTCGGGTTAAAATTTTGGCTCGATGAAAAATTAGGACTCGATAAGGGACCAACATAACTCGTCCATTGAACACCCCTAAACAACTTTAAAACTCATACTCTAATCGGTTGGGTACCTTAGTACCGTACCCATATTTGTTACTGGCACTTTAATTAACTATACAAAATTAATAAATAAAAAATAAACATTGATTACAAATACAATTGTAATCCAATTGAAAAACTACCTAGAGATCTTTCAAACCTAATCTTAAAATTTTACAAACTAAATTATTTAACTAAATCAAAATACAACAAAGTAATGTTATTAAACACAACTAGAACTTCGACCTGTGCGATGCACGGGGATCTTATATTAACTGCCGATGAATTTACATCGCTGAATAAATGCAACATAATTGTTACAAACTTAGGTATGAAGATTATGCTAATCAATGTTTTAAAACGCAAAAAACTCCTTCCATCGGCCATAATCAAAAAAGGAATGTACGCATTGTAACATACACATGTTATGTGACAAAACCTGCACACAAAATTATATAAATTAGAACTTAATTAACCATACTTCAAACATAGTCTAACAAAGTACAAATAAACTTAATTAACAACCCTTACCTATCATAGATTCTGAAAGACATAGAAGGAACCATCTTTGCAATCTCATAGTCCGTAAATAATAGTTTACATCACCATTGTTGTGATAATTTGTATTTACGGTAAGAATCAAGGAATACAAAAAAAAAAGTTTACACAAACTGTTCCAAGTTTTAATAACTCTGATTTAAAAAGATCTCACAAATTTTTTCCTCTTAAAACCATGAAGGCATGACATTAGCATGAAGAAAAAAAAATCTGAAAGCAAATTTATCGCAAATAGTTATCCTACATCAAGAGATTACCTATGCCTATATCAAGTGATTATCATAATTCATAAAAATGAAATCGGCTTACAGTTGAAATCAACCATCATAAAATTCAGTTATCAAAACACGAGTTTCCTCAAAGAGAATTATTGAACTGTGCTTCAAAGTTCTTGTCCAAAAAAATTGTGCTTCAAAGTTAAAATGTTTTGCTCAGTTATCACAAGTTCACTTCAATCCAAACCACACTTACTCATCCTCCACTGAAGTTATATAAAGTAGTTATATAGTAGAGCTTTTCCTTAGCTATACTTTAGTCAGGCAACAAAAAGCAGAACTGATAACAAAATAAGAACAATTTTAGGAGTTCTTGCAAGCCAGTCCTTACAGAAAAGATAGTTGTTGAAAGACTCGTGTTAAATAAAACTATATGTCTAAACCTGAAACATTTAAGAATTCAAGTGAGAAAATTGGATACATAGGAACCAAATTGATAATACTACTTTGAAGGATCGTTAAGAGTAGTTTGCTTTAGTCAACAATTAAATGGTGTGAGACTTTCATCTTAGTTTCACACAAAGTGTTCTGTCGCCTTGAACTTTACAAAGTTAAAATACCAATAGGGATAATTGCCAGAGAATAGCAGTTAGTTTATTATGTATTACTGAGCTGAACCTATCTCCTCTATAAGCTTCAGTTTCACTGGAGAAAGTCATCCCATTCTTGAATTTCTCTGTCAATAATATTATGATGTGGCTGCAGATCACAGTATAATGTAGCAGTAGCACTTATGATCTCTTAGTTCAAAAAAACATATTTCAAAAGCAATTTTGCAATGTTGACAACTTTAAAACTCATACTCTAATCGGCTGGGTACCTTAGTACCGTACCCATATTTGTTACTCGCACTTTAATTAACTATAAAAAATTAATAAATAAAAAATAAACATTGATTACAAATACAATTGTAATCCAATTGAAAAACTACCTAGAGATCCTTCAAACCTAATCTTAAAATTTTACAAACTAAATTATTTAACTAGATCAAAATACAACAAAGTAATGTTATTAAACACAATATATGATATATGATAGGTTGTGGCTTGGTGGTGAGGGTGTGGCGGACGGTGTGGCTTGGTGATGAGGGTGTGGTGTGTGGTGTGGCTTGGTGATGAGGTTGGCTTTACGGTGACTTTATAGGGGGGAAAGGCGGTGGTTTTGGAAAATTAACCCACTTCTTAAAATCCGGGAACTTAGCCCACTAGTTAGGATATTTATCCTTATCTAATGTTTTACCTTGGGTCCTTATCATCTTAGTAACGATAGGTTATATTCTTAGTAATGGCTAAAGTGTCCTTTTGAAAATCTTATTAATTGCGAAATGGTCCCTCTTTACTCTTTCTTTACATTGGAATCCTTATTCCTTTTATCTTTTCCTTTGTTTTCTTCCATTAAAGGCTTACTTAGTAATTTAAGAAACTTAGAATTCTCACCATTTATTTACAAGTCCCTCAACTACTTATGTTTTATAAAAGTTACTCTATGTTATTAAGCTTTTACTACATTTGCTATTTGGTCCCTATTCGTTAGTAACTTGAATCTTTCAATCTTTTTTTATTTTCAAAAAGATGTTTTTAACACTTGAAATTTTTTTGAACATCTCAAACCCTTATTCTTGTTCATGGACGAAGCCTATTCCAACCAACAACTGTCATTCATTTCATCAAACGTTCATACATTCTTGCTTCAAAAATAATATAAGCTCAAAGCACTGCCACAGGATCTGAACTAGCATTTTGAAAAACGCACTATAATATTGACATGCTATATTTCATTCAAAAATACATCCAACATTTCATACTCAAAGCATCATCAACATCATTCATAACAACCGAATGTATTGCTAGAACTGGCTGCAGTGTTTTGAAAGTTACTTTCTTAGGCATGGTCAACACATTCGAACTTGACCATGCCTATATCAACCCCACTGCAGATATCTGATCCTTACGACACATCACAATCCACAAAAATTTATTAAACATATTTTCTACTGAATTTACAATCCTAGGCCAAAGTTACTTTTCTTTGTGATTGTTTTATGTTGTCTGTACTCTCTACTTTTGGCAGCATAAATAAAATGTTGAACCCCGAGACTGTACAAATGTCGCTGAACAAACAGTGACCAAGAGTGTGACAAAGTTCTCAGAAGTACCAGTGGAGGTTTATAAAGGCCATGACGTTTATTTCACTTTTCCTTCCTGAGTTGCTTGTATATTTTATTTTGAATATATTCGCATAACATATAGTCTCTTACAAGTATATATTTTTATTATTGGAACCCTTTGCTAGGATCTTCTATGATAAGTCATGTTCTGCTAAAGAAGTTTCTGCATGTGTCCTGCATTCGTTTTGTTCAATGTGTGTTGAAGAAGATTGTTGTTGTGAATTCTTGTAATCTTGATCACTTTCTTTTCCCCATAGCGGCAAGTATAGGCCTGTTATAACAAGGAATCCTCCAAATATACTGAAAAGCAAAAAGCCAAACAAAACATGGAAACTGCAGAAACATGGACACAAGTTTCGCTTGTGAAGATTGAAAATTAAGCACTACCTGCCAATGTGAAGTTGTTCCCCCAAAACAAAATATGCTAGGATCGCCACTAAAACCATTCCAAGCGGATTAAACATACTCACGAAGACTGGCCCTATTTGTTCCATCGTCGAGATTTGAATAAAGATAATCAAGCCACAACATATAACTCCCTGTATTGAGATATTTTAGGAAATAATATTATTAGATATTATTAGTTAATAAGGGTAGTATAGTCTTTTAATAGGTTACTATATATTCTCTCTTTAGCTTTGTATTCTATCAACTTGTATTATGTTTATTGGAACCCTAAGGGAGCTCTCCCCTTTTCTCCTTTTCTTCTTTCTCTTCATATGGTTTTGTATGTTTGTTAACATGGTATCAAAGAGCTAGTAAGATTTTGGGAAGAACGTTAGCGTGTTCCACAGCTTTTGCGGGGCTCGGGGTAGCGCCCTGAAAAAAATTTCTGTGCGACCCGTTTTGCGACCCGGTTTTGCGAGGACTTTTCGAACGCCGTTTCTGGGTATAGGGCCGCCTCTTGATCATCGTTTCTGGGTATAGGGCCGTCGCGGTTCTGTTGTGGTTTTTTTTTCCCGGCACGGTTCTGTTTCAGGTGGCCTTCGTTCTGATTGTTGTTCCTGGGTTGCCGTGGTATCTTCTTGGATTACGCTGCGTTAGTGCTTGTGGGTGCAGTTTTTGGGTTGCATTTCTGATCTGCGTTTTGTTTCTTCTGTTTTGCGCTTCTGCCTCACATCACGTTACTGGGTTGCGCTTCTGTTCTACTTCGTGGGTTCATCATTCTGATTTGGGATTCACTTTGGTTACAAGCTGCTTCCTTGAATGTTCTGTCTGTCGCCTCCTTGGTTCTTGTAGTCGGCGGGTAAACGCAACTTGTTTGGTTTCTTACTTTGGTGGGAGCCGAAGATTCCCTTGGACTTTTCAATAAGGATTGCAAATTGGGTCCACAAGGATGACAACCGAAAAAGATGATTCTCTTCAATCCATTAGTGTGCAATTGACTGGGCAAAATTTTTCCTACTGGAGCTATGTGATGAAAAATTTTCTGAAAGGAAAAAGAATGTGGAGCTATGTTGAGGGCACATCTCTTAAGCCCACAGATAAAGATAAAGAGAAAGATGTTGCTAAATATGAAAAGGATTTAGAAAATTGGGAAGTCAACAATTCGAAGATCATTACTTGGATTAATAACTCAGTTTCACACTCTATAGGCATGCAACTTGCTAAATTTGACCTTTATTAAAATTGTTTGGGATCACTTGAGACGATTGTATATGCAGTCAATTTTGCTAAACAATATTAGTTGGAGATTGATATTCGGGCTCTTCAAAGAAAACAATATGAGTGTTCAGAATTTTATTACGCTATGTCAAATCTGTGGGATCAATTGGCTCTTCTTGAATCTATTTGAATTACAAGCCTTCACCCCTTATACTAATCGAAGGGAAGAGCAGCGTTTGGTTCAATTTACGATGGCTCTTAGGGATGATTTTGAGGGCCTTCGTGGGACTATCTTACATCGTAATCCTCTCCCAAGTGTTGATTACGTGGTTAACGAGTTGTTGGTGAAGAAATTCGACTTAAGTCTCATTCTCATTACGAAAAAGGCAATCTCTCCACTTCCACTCCATCTGTCTTTCTTGCTCCTTTTAACAAAGGCAAGCCTCATGGAAAGGTTGGTTACGATTCACTGACTATTGTAAGGAGAAGGGTCATTGGAAGTCACAATGTCCAAAATTAGGAAATCACCACGATCCTCCCAATGGCGCCTCCTTCAAATCGGTCGAATCAAAGAAATTTGAGGCCCCTTCATCGAATGTTCTTCTTTGCTCCTCCCAGATGCTCTTGGTATTGGACATGTATCCTCTTACGAGACCCTCAAGTATCGATCTTCTTTGGCAGTTTCAAAAGTTCCTTGCCACACAGCCACATGCCATGTCTGCCTCCTCCTTTAAAGGTTTGCCTTCCCCTAGCCCGTCAGGTATATCTTCACCCTTATGGATACTTGATTCTGGAGCTGCACACCATATGTCATATGATTATAATTCTTTTGTGTCTTTAAATCATGTCTCACCTATGTCTGTCATGACTGCTGATGGCACTCCCATGCCATTAGCAGGCACTAGGTCTGTTTCCACATCTAACTTATCTCTTTTAAATGTATATTACATTCCTAATCTCACATTGAGTCTTGCCTCTGTTGGTCAGTTATGTGATTCTGGTAATTTAGTTTTGTTTCTCCCACTCATTGTTATGTGCAGGATCAGCGATCCGGGAGGCTGATTGGGACAGGCCGTAGGCAGGGGGGACTCTACTTTCTGGATGAGCTGAAAGTATCAGATGTTGCAGCCTCTACTGTTGATTTGTCATCTTTTCGAATGAGTTCATCTTCTTCTAGTTTTTATTTGTGGCACTCTCGTCTTGGACATGTTTCCTCTTCTCGTTTAAAATACTTAGCTTCTACTGGTGCCTTAGGAAAGTTACAAACAAATGATATTTCTGATTGTTGTGGTTGTAAACTTGCTAAATTTTCTGCTTTGCCCTTTAGCAAAAGCATCTCAGTTTCTAATGCACCTTTTGATTTGGTTCATTCTGATGTATGGGGTCCATCACCGGTTCCTACCAAGGGTGGATCTAGATATTATGTGTCTTTCATTGATGATTGTACTCGTTATTATTGGGTTTATCTTATGAAACATCGTTATGAGTTTTTTGGTATTTATCACATGTTTTGTGCTTTGGTTAAAACTCAACATAATGCTGTTATAAAGTGTTTTCGGTGTGATTTAGGTGGTGAGTATACCTCTAATAAATTCTCTGAGTTACTTGCTTGAGATGGGACCTTGCACCAAACCTCGTGGTAATCGATACCCCAGAACAAAATGGCGTTCTTTGAAAGAAAACATCATCATATTGTTGAAGCTGCAGTCCACTTCTTTTATGCGCCTGCTCCAGTGAATTTTGGGGTGAGGTACATTCTTCTTCTTTGTTCATGCCATTAATAGAATTCCATCCTCTGTCACATCAGGTTTGTCTCCCTTTGAAAAATTATATGGTTGTGTTCACGATTACTCGTCCTTGAGAGTCTTTGGTTCCACTTGTTTTGTCCTTCGCCTCATGTAGAACATAGTAAGTTGTCTTCTCGTTCTACGATATGTGTTTTCCTTGGTTACGGAGATGGTCAGAAGGGTTATCGTTGCTATGACCCTTCAAGTCAAAAATTATATGTTTCTCGTCATGTTGTATTCCTTGAACACATACCATTTTACTCTATTCCTCCTAACTCTCATGGTCTCACTAGGTCTGATCTCACATGTATTGATCCTTTTTCCATGGATGTTGATGACTCTAATTTTGAGAATTGCAGGGTTGATGGCACTAGTACTTCTACAACTCCAGATGTTCCCTCCATCCCCACGGCCCCTCAAGAACCTCCTGTGGTTGTTGATCCTGCATCTACTCCTCCTCCTCCTCCTCCTCCTCCTCGGTATCCTCTACGTGATCGTAAGTCCACTAAATTACCAGATTATGTTTACTCCACTTATTCCAATTCTTTTGCTTCTTTCCTAACCACTATTCATAGTTTGTCTGAGCCCTCTTCCTATAAAGAGGCTAGTCTTGATCCTGTTTGGCAGCAGGCTATGGCAGAGGAACTTTCTGCTTTACACAAGACAGATACTTGGGACTTAGTACCTCTTCCACCAGGAAAACGTGCTATTGGGTCTCGTTGGGTATACAAGATCAAAACTAAGTCTGATGGGTCAGTTGAGCGTTACAAAGCCCGTCTTGTTGCTAAAGGATTCTCTCAAGAATATGGCATGGATTATGAAGAAACTTTTGCTCCTGTGGCCAAAATGACTACTATTCGTACTCTTATTGCAGTTGCATCGGTCCGTCAATGGCATATTTCTCAGTTAGATGTTAAAAATGCATTCTTAAATGGTGATCTTCAAGAAGAGGTTTACATGATTCCTCCACCAGGTGTTTCTCATAATCAGGGAGAAGTTTGTAAGTTAAAGAAGGCTCTTTATGGTCTTAAACAAGCTCCTAGAGCTTGGTTTGAAAAGTTCTCCACTGTGATTGCCTCTCTCGGCTTCCATTCTAGTGATCATGATTCTGCTTTGTTTCTCAAGTCTACTCCTCATGGTCGTGTTATACTATCCTTATATGTTGATGATATGATTGTTACAGGGGATGATGTTGATGGTATTTCTGAGTTGAAATTACAGTTGGCCAAGCAGTTTGAGATGAAGGATTTAGGTCCTCTTCGCTATTTCTTGGGGATTGAAGTTGCCTACTCTCCTAGAGGTTATCTTCTCTCCCAATCTAAGTATATTGGCAACATTCTTGATCAAGCTCGTCTCTCTGACACTCGAGTAGCTGACACTCCTATTGAGCTTAATGCTAAATACGTCTTAACTGATGGTGTTCCTCTACCGGATCCCAATTTGTATCGGACCCTAGTTGGAAGTTTGGTGTACCTTACTATTACTAGACCTGATATTGCTTATGCAGTGCATGTTGTCAGTCAGTTCGTTGTTTCTCCTACTACTGATACCTTTGGCATTTGTTCTTCGCATTCTTCGTTATCTTCGGAGCACTCAGTTTCAAAGTCTTCTCTTTCCTTCATCCTCTTCTTTGGAGTTGCGTGCTTACTCGATCTTGATTGAAATTTGGTGACCCCAGCGATCGCAAGTCTACCACTGGATTTTGCATTTTTCTAGGAGATTCTCTTATTTCTTGGAGGAGTAAGAAGCAAGAAGTTGTTTCCCGCTCTTCTATAGAAGCTGAATATCGTGCTATGGCAGACACCACTTCGAAAATAGTTTGGTTACGTTGGTTGATCTCTGATATGGGTGTATGTCTTTCTGGACCAACTCCTATGTACTGTGATAACAAGAGTGCTATTCAAATTGCTCACAACTCGGTTTTTCATCAACGCACCAAGCACATTGAGATTGATTGTCACCTCACTCGCCATCATCTTCAACATGGCACCATTTCTTTGCCTTTTGTCTCTTCCTCCATGCAGATTGCTGACTTGTTCACCAAATCTCATTCTATTAAGCGTTTTCATTTTTTGACTGACAAACTCTCAATGCTTTCTGTTAATGCATCGTGAGTTTGAAGAGGGGTATTAGATATTATTAGTTAATAAGGGTAGTATAGTCTTTAAATAGGTTACTATATATTCTCTCTTTAGCTTTGTATTCTATCAACTTGTATTATGTTTATTGGAACCCTAAGGGAGCTCTCCCCTTTTCTCCTTTTCTTCTTTCTCTTCATATGGTTTTGTATGTTTGTTAACAAATATATCTAAGTGGCACAATAATAAAATATGATTGGATGATACTGTATTTTTTTTTTCACACTGCCAGTACATATCTATTAAACTAATTAAATAAAGTCTGTTCATGTTTTACTTACAGCATAAAGTATGCAACAGAGTTCAATACTAGATGTAACCAACCATGCTCTAGGCTTGTATTGCACAAGTACAGTAAAGACAGCAGACTGTGCTGCACCAATCAAATTAATCCATGCACTTAGTGATAATTGTGCTGGATATTTCTTCACCATTATTGCCTACAAGGTATGCAAAAAGATATCAACTTTGGTAAATATGGTCTTTTTCTAAACCATTAATTATAGGACTAGTGAATGGCAGGCCTAAGAGATGAATGAACTTGATTAATAGATAAATGTATGTACCTGCATTATGTACCACAAAGACCATGATATGCAACTTGCAACAGCCAAAATCGATCCTTTAATCCAATTATTATGGACAAATTTACCTCTAATGTGGAATGGGGCACCCTGCAAGCTTTGTATTGCATGTCCTCTATACAAAGCCATGGTCAAGGCAGCGGTTAATGATAGTAAGGTTCCAGTAATTTTAGCTAGCCCACGAGGGTTCTTAATGTCAACATCCTCCAGCCTTGACAAAAGAATGATGAAAAAAAAAATTGTCAAGAAAAAAAAAAAGAATAATGCTATTTGGAAGGACTAATATAATTCAGAAAATATCACCAATTTTAAAAAAGAAATCTTATTTTAGATACTCTCGCCTTATTGCAACTGCAAATACAAATGCTAGAGATGAAATTATGTTAACCATAGATGCAACAAAGGAAGGAGAGGTATATTTCAAACTTGCGAAATACATGTTTGGAGCAAGACTGATCCTGTTTTCATGAAGAAGGAGAAGAAAG
Organism: Calophaca sinica; assembly: GCA_037113605.1. Taxonomy (NCBI): domain Eukaryota; kingdom Viridiplantae; phylum Streptophyta; class Magnoliopsida; order Fabales; family Fabaceae; genus Calophaca; species Calophaca sinica. The sequence continues at coordinate 23,252,983 of CM073733.1, forward strand.
AAAAATGTAAGTTAGTTCCAGAGTTTGGGAGAGGTTAATGACTGAATTTGTGTATAAAAAGTGGCACTTGATAACCATACCCTATGAGTGAAAGAATAAATAGCTCCAAGAACATTGTCATAGTCAACTTTGGCCTTGCTTCTCTGAAAGGAAGAAAATCTCACATGTCCATATTCTGAAAGCCAACACTTAATGCTTGTCATTTCTGACAGAATTTCATACTTAGAATTTAAGTAAGAAAGTGAGCACATGCATTTTTTTTCAATCAACATACAATGTCATAGGTCTAGCATGATTGCTCTTACAAGTGCTACCATATATAAAACTGTTGGAAAACTTGAATTAATGTAATAATGATATATATTAATAATAAACTGTACTTGTTTTTTCAAAACTTTGGGACTGTAAATATAGGCATTACTAGAAGCATAGATGTGGTGAACAGATGGATATAGAATGTACCTTTCAAGAACATAAGCAAAGGGAAATATTACTATACCACCAACACTACTAGAATTTCCGGCATTTCTTGCAGATTTTCTTGCGGATTTTGTTCAAAAATTTGCAGGAAACAGGTTTCTTGAACAAAATCCGCAGGAAACAGGTTTCCTTTAGATTTTTATCCCTACATAATACTTTCGTGGGTAATTTTTTCCCGCGAATTTTAAATCCGCAAGAAATTTGCTGTGGATTTTCCTGCAAAAAAAAATCCGCAGGTAATTTTCCTGCGAAAAAATTCGCAGCTAATTCCGCAGAAAACTTTCCTGCGAATTCCAAAATCTGCAAGTAAGTTTCTTGCTGTGGATTTGGAATTCGCAGGTAATTCCGCAGGAAAACACAGGAAAATTAAAAAAATAATATTTATTTATTTATTTTGTATATACACTCTAAAAGCTTTTTAATATTAATATTCTATTATATTATATAAATATTAATATTTTATTTAGTGATAAATATTAATAAAATTATTGATATTATTTTTATTATTATTACAAAATATATAAATATGCTTCCAATAATATATTTAATAATATATACAAAAGTTATACAAAAAATTTCAGAATAAAGCATTAATAAATGTAAATACCACATTTAGTAAAAGTCACATTGTAATGAATTTTTAATATACATGAAATATACCTATTTAAATAAAAATCCTATAGTACATTATCACAAGAAATATAGTAAAAAAATCCTATAATACAAGAATTTTTAACATTAAACCTCCAGAAATTTGTCAAATATATAAATTAAAAAAAAATAGAGGTATAAGACCACTTGTTGAGTGAAGATCCTCTAAGAAAATAACATCACCGATGTAGGGTCTTCAACATCATATCATAATTATCATGATTCTCCAAATTTTAGTAGCTGAGCCGAAATCTTCCAATCTGCATGTTGGTTCAGCAATACATTATTATAAAATAAATAACATCACTCCAACTATTTCAATATGAAGTACTAAAGAAAATAAGTTGTTATCACAATCCACAATATCCACTTCAGGTATTTTAATATTTTAATATGAAGTACTAAAGAATATGTCTATACAAACTAAGGGCAAAAAAGATTAAAAATATGTAAAAGAAGGTTGCCTTTGCCTCCCCTGCTATGGCTTTTATGCATTAAAATTCCAAGAAAGTTCTGTTTTCCACAAACAAATAACGAGGCTGTAACCAAAACTAAAACATTTTTTCTTTATCAATTAGATGTGTTGCTTCTTCTAGGCATAATAGTTTGAACGAACAAATACTCAATCATATTAACACTACTCTGCATAATAATAATTACCCAAGATAATGGTTGAATAATTAACTATAACTCACTCAAGCAAACCAGTATGAACTAAGTAACTGCGAGTGAATTATAAAGCAGACATCATCCATGAGCCAATAAATTTGGAAATAAATGAAGATGAGTGCCTTCTAAAGACCCTCTAATTCATAATAGAACTATCAAACTATGTAACAATCTCAACTGGATACCTATCAATGCAATCTTCCCATGGACTCTTAGGTGAAGGTTTCACATGTTTCAAGGTATACCACATAGCACTGTTACACTTAAAACCACTGCCAAATGTAATCTGCCAAACTCTGTTTCCCTTCATCATCCTCCCTTTTGCCTCTATGTAAGCAAACTGCACATTGATGCTAATATCATACAAGCAAGAAATTATCTATCAATAGCCTAATAATAAAATGTAATATGGAAATTAGAATTCCATATAAAAGCAATAAGAATACTTATTCATCATAGCTAGAGAGAGAGTCATCAGAGTAGTGCTAAACTACTGGTCCCAAATCCAAAAGATAAAAGCTCAAAAAAGGGAGGGACCATGTTCACTTATAAGCATTACCACACTCATAGGAGAATAATGTTCTTAGCTGCACAAAAACACAGACTCTTGTCTATGAGTATTTACCAAATGGAAGCCTAGAAGACCGTCTCAGCTGCGAAGAGCCACAGAACTATGTTCAGCTCTAATTTTTCTTCATTCCAGTAAACCTCACAACATAGTGCATGTTGACTTAAAACCTTCCAACATTCTCCTTGATACGAACCTTGTTAGCAAGCTTAGTGATTTCAGAATCTGTCGTATATTATCCTGAATTCTTTGCTTCAGGTGAGCTTACTTCAAATTCAGATGTTTATCATTTGGAATTGTTTTGTGGAGATTGATAACTGGGAGACCAGCCTTGGGAAAGAACGAAGTGTTGTGTGCATTAAATGCTGGAGAGATGAACTCTTTTGGATCCTTTGGTTGGAGACTGGCCAATTGTAATTGCTGAAGAGTTGGTTCGCTTGGCTTTGAGGTGTTGTGATATGAATAGAAAGAGTAGGCCTAAGCTTTGTTAAGAAGTGTGGAGGGTATTGAAACCAATGAGGGCTTCTTGTGGAGGCACAATCTATTGTCAGATAAAAAAATTAATTTTGTTTGAAGTGGAGAAAATTTAGACACGAAACATGCAACCTTTTCTTTCTGCTTGGCAGATTCACCTATTTAATTAGTACGGCTTCAGGAAGAGAAAATTTAATTGTTAAACACAAGACAACATAACTTTACACTGCAACCATCATAAGTGACTAGAAATAAGGGCAATCAATGATAGTACTTGTCAAATGAGGTTGGTCATGCAGGCTACATTTCATTTCAAGAACTAAGGTACTTTAGACCAAGAAGGCAACAACTAATTGGAGCTCAAGCCAAAACTTGTTGAGTAAGGAAAATTCATGTAGTGATTCTCAAATTAAATTCCCCTTCAATACAATAGGGAAAAGCAAGAATGAGCAAGCTCGGGTTTTAAGATTTTGAAATTTAGCTAAAGCATATTTTTTTAATATAATAGACATCTTGCGCATAAATAACACATAGTTAAAGACAATTTGCACATCAAAAATTCTTACTGGAGCTTAAATTAGATAAACGAACAACACATTACCAAATAGTGACACATTTTTGGTAGTGTTTTACAGTTTTGTGTCACATAAATTGATATGAACCAAAGAAAGAAAAACTTCAGAAGAAGAAATATATGCTCAGAAACGAACTTACTATGACATCTCAATTGCGATTTGCATGTGAGATTTATGATATCCATGATAAATCAACAGAATCTTCAGAAATTGGTGTAAATCCTGCATTCAAGCTCTTGTTCAGGATCTGGTTACACACACACTTGGATACACAACACAACACACACTTAGGTACACAACAGAATAGAGACCAAACCCAAACCAGCAGATTCAAAACAATACTTATATATAGCTGAATAACACTATTTACCTATGAAGAGTTGTACAGGAAGAAGCAAAAGCCGAAACGTAACACCGTGAATGGAGGACAGAGTGTGATTCCTACTCATGTGTGATTAAGGAAGCGTGATTCTTGTTCGATTGAACTCTTCACCTCAAACCAACAAAACAAAATAGATTCAAACACCTAACATAACAAATTGAGTGAGTTTTGTCAGAAAAAACTGAAGAGGAAACCCTAACAAAAGATATGAAATACAATTAGCACCTTGAGCAATTGTCGAAAATTGTGAGCTTCGATTCGAGACCGAGAACACGAACTGGAACGAGAACAAAAATGCAATTGCAATCACGAACAAAAGCGAGAATGGCAGAGATGAGAGATTGAGAATGGTGTTAAAAAATGACAAGGAAAGACTCGAAGAAAACAAAAATCCACTTCGAAATCAACATAAAGTAAAATACGAAAGGTGAAGAAAGAAATTGGCCTGCTTAACTGCTAAAAGCTCTCCGGAATCGTGATTCATTCAAACGTAAACACGGCCAAAGGCACCGCAAACGATCAACTCGCCCTTGCACCATCAGATCGGAGGCGCAGTGTCCTTGGGTTTGGGCGGAGATGGCAGCGAGGGTTTGGAGAAGACTCTGGAATTACGGATGCAGTAATTGATCTTATCAACCAGGGTTCCTCCGACTCTGAGCGAGTGATGTTGTTCGTTCTCCGGCGCCGAAGCACAAAATACCAATGACCGGCGAATTGATCCGAAAATGTCTTGCATTTGTGAATGTGATCTCTATGTTTGTTGGAGTGGGAGTGAAGAAGAATGTGATGATGCAAGCATCGCTGCGTTTCGGCAAAAACAGAAACAATTCAAAGGATATAAAGTATTTTTGAATTTTCAAAAATAGTTTTAATTATAAGTCTTTTTATTCTAAATTTGCAACAAAATCCGCAGGAAAGTTACCTGCGGATTTTCCCACGAATTTTCAAACAAGCTGAATTTGCTGTGAATTTTTCTACGGCTTTTTATATGGATAAAATTTTGCAGAAAAATCCCATGAAAAAACAAAATATTTCCTACGAATTCAAATCTGTAGGAAAATTCGCAGCTAAAATTAAAATTTGCTAGGGATTTTCTTGCGGATTTGAATATGCAGAAAAATTCCTTATATTTATGTAAATTGCAAGAAATTTCGCAAGTATTTCCTGCGAAAAAAATTCGCAGCAAAATCTACAGGAAATGTCGCAATTTCTAGTAGTGCAACAGCTTGCCGATAAGTAACAAAGACATGAGGATTCATGCCATTACTAAATGAAGCCTCTATTAGGAAGTAAAGAAATGTAACAGCCATCTGAATAAGAACCATGGAAAGGTGAGGCTTGAATTTCCTATACATCATTGATATCAGGCTTGAATTATCAGCTCAAATGCATGTTCTTTGTGAGAAGCTTTTTTGAGCTTAACTAAACCTCTCCTTGTTTATTTGTGAAGTTGCAATGCAAATTTTCTACTTATAAATACAGAGGGGATATCTTTTTCCATGTTATTCTTGCATATGTGCCTAGGAAAAATTCTTATGGACCCTGAACAATAAAAGTATTGCTTTAAGACCAATAAAATCGCAAGACATGTACCGAATTACCACACTGTCCAATAATTGCTTTATTCTTGTCAAGTATGCCCTGTCAAGTAGTAAAAACAGAGATTGTTTCTTTAAATAAGTTAATGTAAACACCCGCTAAATTTGCTATATTATTTAATAACTTTAATCAAATCTCAGCTGCTAGAGTATCAGCATTTCTCCTAAATAAACTTTCTAATGGATGGCAACATGTAACACCCCTCCCCATCTCTTTTTACTGATTCTCACTACAACAGAATGTGTAAAAGATAGCGCCACTTTAAGCAGCGCTTTAATAAAAAAACGCTATTTTAGCTAATAAACAGCGCTTCAGAACACGAAACGCTGATTTTGCTCCTAAACAATAAACAGCGCTTCCTATATGAAGCGCTGATTTTGGTCTAAAAAATTTTGTCCTAAACAATAAATAGCGCTTCAAATATGAAGCGCTAATTTTGGTCCTAAACAATAAATAGCGCTTCCTATATGAAGCGCTGATTTTGGTCCTAAAAATTTGGTCGTAAACAATAAACAGCGCTTACAGCTTTTAAGCGCTGTTTTTGGTCTTTTATTCTTATTAATAATAAACACTCAATCTGTTCAGTGCTCCCACTTCACGCTCGCGCGATCTGCTCCAACAGCTCATTCTCTTCTCAATCCCCAAACCCTAACCCCAACAGCGCCTTCTCTTCCACTCCACGTTCTCACCTCCTACATCTCCCTCTACGAGTGCCAAGAAGAACGAGAACGAGAACAAAGAAAACGAGAACGATTCAGGGATGAATTTCTGAGATGGTAACAAATCCCTGAAGAACGAGAACGACGTCGTTTGTGGAGCTCACCAAGGAAGGTTCTAGAATATTGAAAGCGAGTAAGGAGAAGAAGAGGTTGATCCGAATGAGGAAGAACGGCGCACAGACGAATGATTTGCTTGATTCGTTCTTCTCCCACAACAGATCTGTACATGGTGAACGGCGCACAGAAGAAGTGAACGAACGGCGCACCGCCTCTACGAAGATCTGTACATGGTGAGTTTCAATTCCCCAATTTTTCTCCAAACCCTAATTAATTTCTCCTTATCAGATCTGTGTTGTATTGGTTTTATCAAGTCTCCAAACCCTAACTTTGTCTCTGTATTCTGTGATTTCAGTGATTCTGTGTCTTGCTGAAAAATGAAAATTATTAGATTCTGTGTCTCCTTATCAGATCTGTTCTTTGGATTGCTTCTTGTTCTGCTTTGAACTCGAAGGCGTGTGTGTTCTTCACGGAGAAGTTTCAAGCTCTTCACAGAGAAGTTTAAGGCGTGTCGGAATTTGTTGTTGTTCTGGAGTTGCATCTGTGTTTGTGTTTGATTGTTTGACTTCCTGGATTTGTGTTCTTTGTTGTTCTGGAGTTGCATCTGTAATGCTGGAAAACGAAAACGAAACGCTGAAGGCTGAAAATAAAAATAAAAATAAAAATAAAAAAAGGATAAAACAGCGCTTCTAACTAAAAAGCGCTGATTAAAAAAAGGGGATAAAACAGCGCTTTTTTATGGGAAGCGCTGCTTATTGATGCTGAAAAGTGACAATAAACAGCGCTTTTTTAAGGAAGTGTTGTTTATTGTCAATTTTCAGCAGCGCTTAAAAAACGCTTTTTTTTAATAACAATCAGTAGCGGCTAAATAAACAGCGCTTAAAAAGCACTGTTTAAGGCCAAATTAAGCGCTATTTATTACCTATTTTTGTTGTAATGTCTGGGTATGTCATTCATAGGACTTTCTACCACCCCATGTGGTATTTCTTTCGCCACCCACAAGGATTCAAACCCATGACTTAGGGCTTAAGTACATGTAAGCATCTGTGTGTCTCACCACTTGAGTTAAGCCTCAGTTTATGGGTTCGAATCCTAGTGGGAGGCAAAAGAAAAACCACTTTAGGGGTGGTAGATATTCTTATGAATGACAGATTTATAGCACGAGAGGGTGGCCAGTCTGTCACACGACCTAAAGCTGATGGCGGTTGATCAAAAGGAGTATTTAATTCTAAGGAACATAAAAGATCAAATTATTAATTGAAAGTCCTATATAAAATTTATTTATAAAAAAAATAGATTTTACTACCAAATAGCCAACAGTATTCGTATTAAATATTTTTTGATAATTATTACATTCTAATGAGTAATTATTTATTTTCTCTAGGTTATCAATATTTACAAACGAAATTATATTTAAAATAAATGAAGCTAAAAAATTGTGAATTATTATTAGTTTTATTGAGTGGTTATTCCCACTAAGTGGCTGTCTATTATAAATCAAGTTACATATTAGATTTTATTAATTTTGATTAAAAAATTACGAATGATTTGTACTTGTCATCGAGTAACTCTTTTTTTTTTTGGGTGATGTTCATATATACATAAAAAATGAAAAAAGAAGCAACAACGAAGCAAGCTAGCCCAGGTAAAGAGCTAAAGAATCGCCTAAAAGCAAAGCCCCAAAGCCAGGCGGGGGAGTATGACTGTGTTATGAGTCCTATATTGAGTAGATAAGAAAACTCAATGTGGTACTTAAGCCATGAGGCTCTCCCACCTGATAGACTAGTCATTTGGGTTGGGCTCTCTTCATGGGCTTAAGTCATAACAGCTTGTACTTAAACGAGATGAAGGAAGAGACATCTCTCACTAGAAAATCAACACTCATGTTCGCCTCGCGATAGACAAGAGAGATAGAAGCAATTCAATCTCTATCAAGAATACAACATATCCTAGCCAGAGTAGCAGCATGGAGATGAAAATGATGAATCTCTCTATCCTGAATAATGGTCACGGCTTCAAGCGAGTCAGATTCACACATATACCTGCTTATGCCCCAACTCAAAGGCAAGAAACAACTCATGTAAAATCCCAAGAAGCTCAGCCAATAGGATATCTCCATGCCCTTCAAAACTTGAGAACCATGCAAGCCAGTTACAATCCTTATCACGAATCAACTCACATGTGCCCATATTACCTGATTCAGGCAGCTAAGCTACCACCGTGCTAACCTTCACAAACCCAAGTGATGGAGCAACCCAGGCTGCCACTAGACGCATGTCGCTTGCCAAGTTAGAATCATTGAGCAACTCTAACAACAATAAATATTGTTAATTTATAAGGATACTTGAAATTTTGAAAAAAGAAAATTACGTTGTTCTTTGCTGAGTGATTATTAATTTGCTCCTAATGAATAGGTAAGTTCTATATATGAGATTTACGAAGTTAATTTTCGTCCAAAAAAAAGATTTTCGAAGTTAATTAAGAAAAAATTCGGGAATTGCTATTATATATGATTAAGTGATTATTTATTCTCACTGAATGACTAAAAGTTCAGTTTTGTAAAGATGCATGAAATTATGAGAAAAAAAAAATTGCAAATGACGCGATATTGCTTGTTTACAAGTAATCATTTGTCAAGTGACTTTGGTTTTCAATAAAGACACTACTCTTGTCTACTAAGTATGCCTCTCTAAATAAATTTTGCATAATTTTTATAATAATTTAATCTTTTACGTCCCTCTCTAAATAGTACTTTTTACATTTCATCCTGTTTCGGACTGGGCCAAGGCCCAATCCAGCAGAGCACGTGCCGAAGGCCCAGTACCGCGTGCGATTCGCTACTCCACTTCGGAGCCATGTCGACGTGGCAGATCCAACGGTCCTAGGATCTCCACACCAGCTCATCACAGCCTGACATAGATCCGACGGCACCCCGGGTCTCGCGAGAGCGGTTATCTCTCGATAACCGTCTCCGAGCACTATATAAGGGATCTCCGTCACTATCCAGGTACGGTTCATTCACATTTTCCTGCTTACATCACCTCCTACCTAAAATGACTTAGGCATCGAAGTCTCTGCAGGTACACCACCCCCAGGGCCGTCGTCAACCACTGCGAGCACTGCCGCACCGTCCGCTTCACTCCGGTCGTCATCTGAGTTCTAGTTCAGAACATTGGCGCTGTCTATGGGAAAACATCTTCTGTTTCATCTTTTCCAAAGTTTCTCTTCGTCTTTTATGATGACTGGATTGAAGCGCACCGTTGCAACTCGCAGTTCGCAACTCCACACGGATCTGAATCCACTGAATCCTCTGATCGTTCCGATGGATCCACCTCAGCCTGAGCGATTCACCGTCGAGTATGAAAGGCCGAGGAACCTTCCTCCGCCTCAGGTCGAAGCTATTCCACTCAACACCGCTCCGGCTACAACAGATACAGGTGAAACCGCTCCTACCGCCGCCTTCCTCCTCCCGGAATTTCGCGAGTTTATGCGTAGTCACACCGAAGCGATGCAGGTTCAGAACCAGCGCCTCGATCGCATGGAGAATCAGCAGAAAGAGATTTATGTTCGTGTTGCAACGCAGATCGAGAATAGACCGGATCCGATCTCTCCGTCTCCTCAGAGATCCAGGGAATCCGAGACTCGCTGTTTTGTTCATCGTCACCGCCGTGGCGCGACTCCACACAGATCTCCACATGCCGCACTCCACCGTAGCAAGTCTCTAGACTGCTCTCTGCCTCGCCGCCACAGATCTCAGATCTGCTCTCCTCGAAGCGGAAGAAGGAACAAAAAAAATGCTGCAGGAAAGAATTTCGCCTACAGCCTTTCCTCAGGGCCAGAGGCGAGGCACTCTCCGCCGCATCGCCGCCACTCTCTAGATCACTCGCCTCGCAGAGCCACCAGCGTCTCGTGCCTTCGAGCAAAGTCACCTGAATGCACTTCTCGTCGCCGCCGTGCTCAATCTCTTTCATCCACTTCTCTACAGAGTGATGGAGAGAACGACACGTGCGAGATTTTTGGTCTTTTCACCTCTAAGATCGCGAAGTTTTCGATTCCAAAGCACCTTCAGAAACCACCACCTTTGGATTCGTATGATGGCACAACCGATGCAGATGAGCCTGTCGGTTGCTTTAACACTGTCATGGGATACCGAGGTGCCCAGGGACCCGTCAAGTGTAAGATCTTTCCTTTTACTTTGAAGAAAGCAGCCTTATCTTGGTTCCAGGCCCTCAAGAGGAACTCCATAAACTCGTGGTCCAAGCTCACTGACCAATTCTCTGCCCATTTTACTGCATCCAAGGTGCAGCCAAAGTTAATGGCGCTTCATTTTATCTGTGAAGAAAGGACGAATCTATCAGGGACTACATCGAGCGTTTCAATAAAGAAGCGATCTCTGTGAAGAAATGCTCCGATGAAATGAAGTTGTACTTGCTAGAGCAGGGCTTAGTTGAGGGCAGTCTGTTCAGTGTCAACATTGGTGTCGACAAACCAAAAACCCTTAACGACTTCCTCAAACGAGCTCATCAATTTATGAACTATGAAGAAAAGCTGATGGCATCGAAAGTCAAAAATAAAACCCAAGAGAAGGCTGGCGGACAGCGCGAGGACAAGTCGCACAGGGGAGCTCGACAGATATTATTTTCCACGAACTGTTCAAAACCTTGAAACTACCAGAGAAAGAACTCGTACCGTATCCGGGGTCCGATCTGACCGGCTTCAATGGTTCCAAAAGAAAGCCGTTGGGCTACGTGGAACTGATGGTGACTTTTGGGGAAGCCCCAACCTCCAAGACGGTCAAAGTTCAATTCATAGTACTCCCTTGCAAGTCGGTTTACAACTGCATCATTGGCCGACCAACCTTGGGGGAGCTCGGAGCGGTGACTTCGACTGTTTATTTGAAAATGTGTTTCCATAGTGACGACGACAAAATTGTCACCATCGAAACCGATCACGAAGCCGCAAAGAGGTGCTACATCCTATCTCTGAAAGTCGACGAATCAGGAGAGGAGAAACAGCCTCCTGCCACGAAGCATGCTCATGCAAAAGCTGCTTCGGAGGTCAACCTTACTGATTTCGATGCCAGAATTGAGCTCGAAGATGAAGTCCAACAGGATGATCCCCTAGCCCGAGAACTCCAGCAAAAAATCGAAAGGCCAATGCCTGATGGCAAGTTCATCCGAGTTCAGCTAGCTGACAACCCCGAGAAGACTGTGAAGCTTGGTGCTGACCTCCCCGAGTAGGTTCGACTACAACTGACAAAGTGCCTGAAGTCCAATGCAGATCTCTTTGCTTGGACTGCTACTGACATGCTTGGCATCTCTCCTGATATCGCTTGCCATTAACTCGCTCTCGACCCCAAAGCTCACTGGGTGGCTTAGAGACGCCGCAAACAAGCTCCTGAGAAAGCTGAAGCTGCAGCCAAAGCTGTTGATGACCTCGTTAAGGCTGAGTTTATTAGGGAGGTTAAATACACTACATGGCTTTCCAATATTGTACTATTTAAAAAGTCTAATGGAAAATGGCGCATGTGTGTTGATTATTCCGATCTTAATAAGGCGTGCCCTAAAGACGCCTACCCCCTCCCTAACATCGACAGACTTGTCGACAATTCCTCCGGTTTTCAACTGTTGTCTTTCATGGATGCGTACTCTGGTTACAACCAGATCCCAATGCACCCAGCCGATCAAGAAAAAACAGCATTTATGACCAACAAAGGCAATTACTGCTACAAAGTAATGCCTTTTGGCCTCAAAAATGTTGGAGCCACTTATCAACGCATGATGAACAAAGTATTTGCGAACCAGATCGAAAGAATGCTGGAAGTATACATGGACGATATGATCGTGAAAACATCGAAATAGGTCGATCACGTTGTCGACCTAAACGAAGTTTTTAACGAAGTCCAACGCCACAATATGCGGCTGAACCCCAAAAAATGTACTTTCGAAGTGCGAGCTGGGAAATTTATCGGTTTTTACTTAACCGAGAGAGGAATCGAGGCAAATCCCGACAAATGTCGCGCTGTTACCAAAATGCAATAACCATCGTCAAAGAAAAACATCCAGCAACTCACTGGGATGCTCGCCTCTTTGACCATGTTCATTTTGAAATCAGCCCAACACGCGTTACCCTTCTTCCATCTACTCAAAAAGGGGATCCAGTTTGAATGGTCTTCTGAGTGCAAAGAAGCTTTGTCTGGCCAGGCGTGTGCATCTCAACCACCGATCTTTGACAGGATCGTCCATTGGGGAGGTCATTTATCTCTACTTGGCAGTAGTGAATGAAGCTCTCAGCGCCGTCCTCGTGCAGGAAACAGACGAAGGTCAAAACCCGTTTATTTCGTGAGTAAAGCACTTCAAGGCCCTGAGCTGAGATACCAGAAAATCGAGAAGGTCGAGCTAGCATTAATAGTCGCAGCTCGACGATTGAGACAGTACTTCTTAGCACATCCCATAGTAGTTCGAACAGACTAACCGATCAAATAGATCTTACACAGGCCCGACCTCGCGGGACGTATGATTAAGTGGTCGGTTGAGTTGTCTGAATTCAGGATCTCATACGACGCACGACAATCCATTAAATCCCAATGCTTGGCAGATTTCATTGCTGAAATGACTCCGGGAGCCACGGAACCTTACTCCAAATGGACGGTTCACGTCGATGGATCATCCAACGCAAAGGGCAATGGCGCTGGGTTGTTACTCTAGAACGATGACGGGCTGATCGTTGAATTCTCCTTGGGATTTTCATTTCCTACCGCAAACAACCAAGCAGAGTACAAAGCATGTTTAGCGGGACTCACACTAGCTCGAGACTTCGGTGCTGAAGAAGTTAAACTCAGAACCGATTCTCAGTTAGTAGTGTCCCAGATTAATGAAGAGTTCCAGGCTAAAGATCCACTTCTCCAAAAATACCTCGCATTGGTAAAAAAGAAGACGAACGACTTTTCTACAGTCAAGATCATGCACGTTCCGAGAGAACAAAATACCCAAGCGGATATTTTGTCCAAACTCGCCAGCACGAGAACCTCAGGGAACAACAGATCTGTGATACAGGAAATACTGGCCAAACCCAGTATAACTTCGGTAGTCCACACTATGCCCGTCGAATTGTCGGAGACTCTTCCAAAATTTTGCTTTGCAATTTCCCATGCAAGTATTGATGATGTGACCAACATACCAGATAATTGGATGACATCCATTCGGAAGTTCATTCAATTTAGCGAGCTCCCTGTTGACGAGAAAGAGGCCGCCAAAATCCGAAAGAAAGCATGCTCATACTCCATCGTCGAGGGCATTTTGTACCGAAGAGGATTCTCCACTCCCCTATTAAAGTGTCTCGACAACACTGAAGCCCACTACGCGCTGGTCGAAGTTCATGAAGGGATATGTGGGCAACACCTCGGAGGACATTCCCTCGCGAAGAAAGTCCTTCGAGCAGGTTATTATTGGACATCAATAAATGCATGCGCGAGGTTGTTCGTTAAGAAGTGCGACAAATGCCAGAGACACGACGACCTCCACTTAGCTCCTCGGTGACAGCCGACACTACGCTCCATGGCCGCCCGCTTGGTGGGGCATAGACATCCTTGGACCATTTTCGATGGCTCCTGGACAGGTGAAGTATCTAGCTGTGGCAGTAGACTACTTCACCAAATGGGTGGAAGCAGAAGCACTGGAAAAAATAACCGCGAAGAATTTGATTAAGTTCTTCAAGAGATATATCTTGACGAGGTTCGGGATCCCTGAGGTCGTCCTTACCAACAACGGAACTCAATTTGCTGACCGAGGTTTTCGTAAGACCCTGGAGGATTTCCGAATCAAGCAGTATTTCACCTCGATAGAACATCCTCAAACAAACGGTCAAGATGAGGCCGCAAATTGGGTCATTCTCCAAGGTCTGAAACGAAGGTTAGATGAAGCAAAAGGAAACTGGGCGGAAGAACTTCCCCGAGTACTCTGGGCATATCACACAACTCCACATTCGACAACGGGAAAGTCCTCTTTTCGTCTCACATATGGGACTGAAGCCGTCATTCCCGTCGAGATTGGAGAACTAAGTTGGAGAATTTCATATCCCCAACAAAGCATCAACAACTTTCAAAACCTGAGAGAAGAACTCGACCTCCTCGATGAATGCAGAGAGCTCGCAGCACTCAACGAGGTCGCTGTCAAGCAGATAATCGCAGCAAGATACAACCGCAACGTTGTCCCCAGGGAGTTCACCCCTGGTGACCTCGTCCTTCAACGAGCTGACGTCGGTTTAAAGAATGCCTCGCAAGGAAAGCTCGTGTCCAACTGGGAAGGCCCTTATCGAGTCACCATAAAGACCGGTACTGGTGCCTACAATCTCGAGACGCTACAGGGCCAGACAATTCCAAGAACTTGGAATGCAGTGAAATTGAAGAAGTACTATAGATGAAAAACTGAAGTATTTGAAACATGCAAGTGTCAAAGCAATAAAGCATATTCAAAGTAACGCGAGTATGAACCATATACTTAAACAACCTCGTGCAGATAACACGTACGTCGTCAAAAAAACCTCGAGCCCGAGTGCACGAGCATATTCAAACAAGCTTCGCGCCCAAGTGCACGAGTATTCTCAAAACGACCTCATGCAGATAGCACGTACGTCGTCAAAAAAGCCTCGAGCCCGAGTGCATGAGCATATTCAAACAAGCCTCGCGCCTAAGTGCACGAGCATTCTCAAAACGACCTCCTGCAGATAGCACGTACGTCGTCAAAAAAGCCTCAAGCCTGAGGGCACGAGCATATTCAAACAAACCTCGCGCCCAAGTACACGAGGATTTTCAAACGACCTCGTGCAGATAGCACGTGCGTTGTCGAAATGACCGCGTGCTAGATTGCACGATCGTCGTTAAACGACCTCGTGCAGACGGCACGTGCGTTATTAAACAATGTCACTTTCTGTCTGGCCAACAGAATAGTGAACATCACCAAATGGGTAAACCCTCGTGAATAACGAGGTCCCGAACAAACGACAAGCAAAGTAAAATAAGGTAAACATTTTACTAAGTTAAAATTAATTGAACGTTACAACTATGTGTTCCATTACACAACAAAATCAAAAAGGAAACAGACAAATACAAACGAGAAAATCCTAAGACTTGGGAGGAGCAGCCGCTTCCAAAGTCAAGGGAAAAGCCACTTCAAAAATCAAAGGAGGAGGCACTTCGGAAGCCGAGGGACGAGCCACTTCGTGAGGCGGAGTAGGCACAGTGAGAATGACCTCCTTTGTTTGGCCATCCACAATCGAGCTCCCCTCGACTACCTCATTCGGGGTCATTCCCGTTGTATTAAAGATGACACCCGGATTGAGAAGCCGAATTTGGGCGATGGCGTTGCCAAACAGTTCATCCCCAGCAGATAGAATTATCTGGTCCACCTCTGCCTTCTCGGCCTTCAATTTCTTGATATCCTCGGAAAGCTTGGAGACTTCCTGGTTCTCCTGGGAGAGAAATTCATTCTCTGTATGCAATCCCTCTACCTTACGTTGGGATTTGAGAACCTCCAACTTCAGGTTCTCCTCAGATTTCTCGAGGTCTTTTATCCTCAGCAAGAGCCCCTCTCGCTCTTCAGTCCACTTCTTCTTCTCGGAAGAAAGATCTTCAAGCTTCTTCGACAGCTTTCCCACCTCACTCTTGGCCTTAGTGGTCTCCTTCCTGGCAGACCCCAATTGCGCCCGAAGGTTGACTTCAAGCCCTTCAAGAGACTTAATTTTTGTGTCGAACTCCAATTTGCTGTTGCGAAGGCCAGCGAGCTCGACTTCCAAGTGCCTATTCTTCTCAAAGAGCCACTTGGTAATCACCAAGTCACGCAGCTTCCAGGTCAGAGTCTCAAAAAATGAATCCTCCTTGGCACTCTCAGAGAGTTCATTAAAATAAGCCTCATCAGGGGAAGGAATCAACCCACCGACCTCATCTTCACTCACCACCTCGCTATGGGACCAAACTGGCAGAACCTCACCAGGAGATGGAACCACCTCTTTCCCTTTGCCTAGTTTGCCTCTTGTCTTAATAGTCAACGAAGGAGCCGAGGTCTTTAGCAGAGAAAGAGGCTTCTTCATCTTCTTGGCAGCAGGCTCTTCAATGCCTTTAGCAGGAACCCGCTTCATGGTTGAAGACGCTTCTTCGACGACAGCCTGAACTCAGGCTGGTGCACCCTGATCTCCAACTGGGGCAACCTGAACCCCAATGACGATCGGAGATGGTCCAGGAGATGGGGTAAAAGTTGGAGCACTGTGATTAGAACCATCCCCAGCCTTAGGGGAAGGAGTTTTCTCGACAAAACCTTTCCTCTTCAGACTGGCCAAATACACCGAAGTCGCCATCGAAGCTGCAAAGGAAAAAAATGAGTTAGAAGTATAAGGTGGGAACTATCAACAAATAAATTCCTACAAAATTACCTAAGTACTCATCGGCTTCCTTTTGATCTTTGCATTTGAGAAGGCGACGGGTGTCGATATATCGTTTTTCAGAGACCTCTTCTCCCTTTTTGTTCACATATTTTCGGGGCTCAAGCTTCTCGACAAACCTATGAATTCGTTTCAAACTGTACCGCGCATTATCGTCCAGTTCGTTGAGTTTATAGGTGAATTCACTCTTCTGATATGAAAAGTGCTTGTTACTCCAACACAAAGGGAATTTTTCCTGCCAAACATTAACTGTATTCCCATCTTCATCGGGCTCCTCCCCGAAAACACATACATTCTCCTTGCCAACATCACTGATGGCTTCAATCGCGAAGTATCTCATTTGAAACCGCGGTGAGATTCCGAGAACAGCTCGAAAACTTCACCGCTTTGCTTCAAAGAGGCCCATCCTTCTCGCTCCGAAGGGTCCTCCTTGGTCCACAAGAGGGAGAATATGGCAAAAAAGACATCGATCAAAGGTTGAAGTTTCAAATATGGACACAATAACTGAAAACCCCTAATAAATGCCCAAGCGTTGGGGTGTAACTGTGAAGGGGCTAATTTGAGATGGTGCAAAACTGCTATCTCGAAGTCAGAAAAAGGCAACCTAAACCCCATATCTTTGAACAAAACCTCATACATCAGAAAAAGCACATCCTCGGAATAGGAGCAAATCCGAGCATCCATGTGAGATCGACATTCCTTCCAATTTTCGAAATTCCAAGTTTCGTTCCCAACATCTAAAGAATTTAACAAAATTTGAAACCCCTCCTTCGATGAGTAGAAAGAACAGGTACAGAGTGCATCCTCTGCGACCCAATTGAAATCTTCAGAGCCTGGAGGCAAGTGATAGTCGTCTCTTTGGAGCAACTTATTTCCCATCTCTGACCTGGCCAAAGCACCGCCAGGAAAATGAGGTTTGTATTTATCTATACTTATTAACCACTCTCCTACTTCTCTCTAGGTGAAGGACCGTCCGAAAAACTTCTTCAATTTTAAAGATAGACTTTGAATTTCTACGGGGTCCACCGGTGAAACTTTCTTACCCTCGTAATCCTCAACAAAAAGCCCCGGAGGAGGATAGACTACTGGAGAAGAACTTTCTTCCCTAAAGCTCATCAAAGCGAAACTACTGTTCGGCGATGAGCAACCGCTATCGGCATTTTCGCTCTGCCTCTCCGAACGATCGCCAGAAGAAGAAGAGGAAGTGGTAAACCCAGATACAGAAGAAGAAGAAGAAGACGAAGAGGAAGAATCTCTCAGAAGGAACCTTATATTGATACCCATTTCGAAACAACGAAAGGAAAAGCATAGGAAAGGAAAAAGAGTTACATGTAAACGATGAAATTTGCAGAGAAACCGAAGAAACACGAACAAACACGAACACTCGAGAAACGGACCACCGGAGAAGAGAAATGACCACCGTGCACACGAAGAATCGCCGGAGAAAGAGAAGGAAAGACAAGGGAAAAAGAACCTTTCAGAAGCCTTATAAAACGAAGCGAAGAAAAGAGAAATTGAAAGGGGAATAATTATTTATAACCCCCAAATCCGATCGAAACGACACGACCTTTTATCTCCTCGCACTGTTGATCGATGACATGTCACGCAATTTTAACCCGGGGGGCACAGAGCAATCATGGCTCGCCTCGAAACAGCGCAGCGCTCCAAATCCCAAAGGCGGCTCACGCGCCTAGGGATTTAAAGGCTTCTCCGTTCTCTCTCCTCAGAACAAACCAACGAGCACCGACATCCCTCTTCAAACAGAAGTCCTGAATGTTGACATCGCCAAGAGGCAAAACTCCAACACTTCGACAAGTCACCACCTCGACACTCGAGCTACCAACTTGGGGGCAAATGTTCCGGACTGGGCCAAGGCCCAATCCAGCAGAGTATGCGCCGAAGGCCCAGTACCGCGTGCGATTCGCTACTCCACTTCGGAGCCATGTCGACGTGGCAGATCCAACGGTCCTCAGATCTCCACAACAGCTCATCACAGCCTAGCATAGATCCGACGACACCCCGGGTCTCGCGGAGCGGTTATCTCTCGATAACCATCCCTGAGCACAATATAAGGGATCTCCGTCACGATCCAGATACGATTCATTCACATTTTCCTGCTTACCTCACCTCTTACCTAAATTGACTTAGGCATCGGAGTCTCTGCAGGTACACCACCCCCCAGGCCGTCGTCAACCACAGCGAGCACCGCTGAGGTTAGTTGGCCAATGATGCAGTTGTAAATGGACTTGCAAGGGAGTACTATGAATTGAACTTTGACTGTCTTGGAGGTTGGGGCTTCCCCAAAAGTCACCATCAATTCCACGTAGCCCAACGGCTTTGTTTTGGAACCATTGAAGCCGGTCAGATCGGACCCCGGATACGGTACGAGGTCTTTCTCTGGTAGTTTCAAGGTTTTGAACAGTTCGTGGAAAATAATATCTGCCGAACTCCCCTGGTCTATCAGTATTCTCCTGACGTCAAAGTTGGCCATGTAAGCCTTGACTAACGGGGGAATTAGGTAATTCAGTTTTTCGTTCACCAGGTCCTCGTCATAGAAGGCGAGGGGTGGTCTTCCTTTATGCCTGCTAGAGGAGGGAAAAACAGTGGAAACGGTCATTGTCTCTCGAAGCTTTCGCTTTGCCGAGTTGATACTAGTAGCTCCCTTGTCAGAAAATCCTCCAGAAATGACTAGGGCGACTGGGGCAGGTCGAGGTCTTTCTTTGCTCTCTTCGGACGCATGACCTGTCTCGTCGAGTTGTGTCACTGAAGCTGCTTCTTTCCTCTTAGGTTGAGGTGATCGTGACCTCGACCTCCTGTCGCCAGATCTTGGCTTTGCTTTCACATACTTCGACAATTTTCCCTTCTGGATCAACTGTTCTATCACAACTTTCAGGTGAAAGCAGTCATTAGTGTCGTGTCCTGCAATCTTATGAAAATGGTAATATTTTGATTTCCAAACAACAATAAAACTACAAAAAAGTTTTATTGTATTGCATTCAAGAATAAAATAACTAACTTTTACAGAAGATTTTTTTTTTCAAAGAAAGCTCATATTTATATTCATATTATAAAAAAATCACATGAAAAATTAAGACTATTTATTAACATAAACGAATCCAAATGAGTAATCAACATGTTATGAAATTGGTTGCCATTGTGTACTTTTTTATTATAGCCGTCATTGTATAGTGTTCTTGTTCTAACACGCAAACATGAGATGTGTGTAACAGGTTCGTAGAACCATAGAAGTAATTAAAATGCTTAATTGCACTTTTGGTTCTCTGGGTATGATGATTGTACAATTTTAGTTTTCTAAGTTCTAATTGAGCGAATGAGGTCCTTTAGGTATTGCAATTGTGTGATTTTGGTCACCAGGTTCTAATTGAGTAAATTGAGTCATCTAGGTATTGCAATTGTGCGATTTTGATCTCTCCATTCAATTGTCGTTCAATTTATAATTGAAAATTTTGTGAGGTTTTCTAAATTTTTAAACCAGCTAATATGTCACATATACCAAATTATGTGTCAGGTCATACCCACATGTCATAATCAGCATTTTTATTAGAAATAATGGGCAAAGAGGATCAAAATCGCACAATCGCAATACCTTGAGGTCTCAATTAGAACCTAGGGGGTTAAAATTGCACAATTGCGATACATAGAGAACCTAATTCGCACAAATTGAGGACCAAAATCGCACAATCGCGATACCTAAGGGACCAAAAGTACAATTAAGCCTAATTAAAACTATAAGCATAGCTTGCAGAATTAGTGATAATGTCAACAGAAGCAAAACAATGCAAAGATTTACATGTGCACTTATCTTTTTGGAATTTTGGCCTTTAATATTTCTTTATTGTAGGAATAATTTTAGGCAAGACAGAACCAAGGTGAACAATTGGATTCTTTCTTTAGTACATCATTGTCATCTGCTTAATACTTCTATAATTTTTTTTCTTCTCAAGGGGGCCGAATTTAACCTGAAATTCTTTTCAACGCTTTCTTTTTCCTTGTTTTTCTTTGCTTTCTGACTATACTCTCCTCCTGACTATATTCACCAGAATAAATTCCCTCCCTCTCTTGTTTCCCATTTTCCTTCTTTAGTGCTCACAACTGTTTCAGCATGTCCTGCCCAATCAACAAATTTTCCATTTAAAGCAAATTCTTTTGTCACTTTTTTTTTTCCTCGGAAATAAATCAGATGGAACAAAGTCTACCAAACTATAAAACAATTATTTGGCTCAAAGAAGAAAACATTTATTATTATACAATTAAAAGCACGAAAGACTCAATTTGTGAATAAAATAACAAGGACCATAAACTAGGCAAGAACTTTGTTTGTTCTACTAAGTTGGCATCTGATCTTGTTGGACCATCTGTATTGTATTCACTTGGGCCTATTGGGCCTTTGTTGCTTTGCACATTTGTTGGGTCTTGTACTTAGCCCACTTCCTTGAGTAGGTTGTTAATTGTTTGTTTTCATGTTAGTTACTAGTTAGTTACAATTAGAGGTCCTTGATGTATATTAGCGAATTCATTCAATGAGAATAACACAGTTCAGTTCATTCATTCTATCCTCAATCCCTAACAGCTGGTATCAAAGCTTCATTGGGGCCTGATACGGAACTGCAATTCTTGAGCGAGTTGAAAGAGAAAGGAGAGTGATTCGAACAAGATGACAGAGACGAGCAACTTTATGCAACCGGCGATACCAAAGTTCGATGGACACTATGATCACTGGTCCATGCTGATGGAGAATCTTCTTCGATCAAAGGAGTATTGGGGCTTAATCGAAAATGGCGTTTTTGTTCCTCCGGCAGGCGCAGCGCCGGACCAACTCAAGATTGGGGAAGAAAGCCGATTGAAGGATCTAAAAACCAAGAACTACCTGTTTCAATCAATCGACAGGAGCATCTTGGAAACGATTCTTGTCAAAGATACAGCAAAGGATATTTGGGATTCGATGAAAAAGAAATATCAAGGTTCCACCAAGGTCAAGCGAGCCCAGTTGCAAGCATTACGCAGGGAATTTGAGCTGCTAGGAATGAAGGAAGGAGAATCGATTGACGAGTATTTTTCAAGAACCCTATCTGTGGTCAATCGGATGAAGATGCATGGAGAAAGGCTAGACCAGTGTACGATCGTTGAGAAGATACTCAGGTCATTGACATCAAGGTTCGATTATGTTGTTTGTTCAATAGAAGAATCGAATGACGTGACTACACTCTCTGTTGATGAGCTTCAGAGCAGCTTGATGGTACATGAGCAAAGAATGAAGGGGCATAAAGAGGAGGAACAGGCATTGAAGGTCACTAATGCAGGAAGAGGCTATGGCAGAGGAAGAGGCCGTACAGGAGGAAGAGGACGAGGAAGAGGAAGGCAATCATTCAACAAAGATCTAGTTGAGTGTTACAATTGCCACAAATTAGGGCATTTTCAATATGAATGCCCTAGTTTAGAAGAGAAGGCAAATTATGCAGAGTATGATGAGGAAGAGGAGTTGCTGTTAATGGCAATCACTCAGAAAGAAGAACCTTGTGTCAAGAAAGTGTGGTTCTTGGACTCAGGATGTAGCAACCACATGTGTGGTCATAAAGAATGGTTTCTTGAATTGGATGAAGAATTTCGGGTCCCTGTGAAGCTTGGGGACAATTCAAAGATGATGGCTATGGGAAAAGGAAGTGTTAAACTTGAAATTGAGGGAAGTGTTCAAGTAATCACAGGTGTGTATTATATTCCAGAATTGAAGAATAACCTCCTTAGCATTGGGCAACTTCAAGAGAAAGGACTAACCATTGTGTTTCAAAATGGTACATGCAAAGTCTATCACAAAGACAGAGGGTTAATATTTCAGTCGAAAATGTCCTCTAACAGGATGTTTGCTGTATTGCCCACTGTGATACTCCCATCTTGCTTCAAGACATCGAGTGAGGATAATGCTTATCTATGGCACTGCAGATACGGACATTTGGGTAATAAAGGGCTGAAGATACTAGCTCAAAAAGGCATGGTGAAGGGACTTCCCAGACTTGAACAAAGCACCAAGATATGTGGCGATTGCATGAGTGGCAAGCAGCACAGAGAACCATTTCCGAAGGAAACTTCATGGAGGGCAACTCAGAAACTTCAACTAGTGCATTCAGATATTTGTGGACCCATAAAGCCTGAATCCAACAGCAAAAAGAGGTACTTCATTACCTTTATAGATGACTTTAGTAGGAAAAGTTGGGTATTCTTTCTTCTTTGAAAAATCTGCTGCATTTGAGATCTTTAAAAAATTTAAAATTGCTGTTGAAACTGAATCTGGGAATGTAATTGGATGTCTGAGAACTGATCGGGGAGGGGAGTATACTTCTGAGGAATTCAATAAATTCTGTGAATCTAGTGGTATAAAGAGGCAGCTTACGGCTGCTTATACACCCCAGCAGAATGGGGTAGCAGAGAGGAAGAATCGAACTATCATGAATATGGTAAGAACCATGTTGTCACAAAAGTCAATGCCCAAAGAATTCTGGCCTGAGGCAGTTAAATGGTCAGTCTTCATTCAGAATAGAAGCCCTACTGTTGCAGTGAAGGAGGTTACACCAGAAGAAATGTGGAATGGAATCAAGCCATCAGTTCACTTCTTCAAAGTTTTTGGATGCATAGGATATGTGCACATACCAGAAACTAGGAGAAAGAAATTGGACAGCAGAAGCATCAAATGTGTACATCTTGGTGTTAGTGAAGAGTCCAAAGCATATAGAATGTTTGATCCACTATCTAAGAAGATACATATCAGCAGGGATGTTGTCTTCTCAGAAACAGAAAATTGGGACTGGAATCTGGACAATGCAAAGCAGAAAGAAAACTTAGTGGACTTAGGGGACAAAGAAAAGGAAGCTGAATCAGGGCAGGTGCAAGATCTTGTCACGAGGAATTAATCTGACAACAAATCTTTGCAACAAGCCGAGGCAAAGAACCACTTGATTAATCTTTGCGGCAAATCCTGCTACTCAACAAAATATTGGATCTCAAGAAGTTAATGAAAATGAGGCTGCAGGAGAAGAAATCAGTGACAATGATACAGACAGAGAGGCAGCAGATCCTACTGAAGGAAGGAAGAAAAAGAAACCGATTTACCTAGAGGACTACTACACTGATCAAGAGCTTGATAATGATGATGAATACAGCCTTTCTGTACTTGCTCAACGGAGGATCCTCTCACCTTTGAAGAAATTTGTGAAAAATAGTAAATGGAGAGAAGCTATGGATATGGAAATTGAAGCCATTGAAAGAAACTCAACTTGGGAATTGACTGACCTTCCAAAGGGTGCAAAGAAGATTGGAGTAAAATGGGTGTTCAAAACCAAATTAAATGAAAAAGGTAAGATAGAAAAGCATAAGGCTCGGTTAGTGGCCAAGGGGTTCTCACAGAAACAAGGCATTGATTATAAAGAAGTTTTTGCACCAGTAGCTCGGTGGGACACAATCAGAACAGTGGTGGCAGTTGCAGCCATTAAAAGGTGGTGTGTCTACCAACTTGATGTGAAGAGTGCTTTCCTACATGGAGAGCTTCAAGAAACAGTGTTTGTGGAGCAACCGAAGGGATACTTGAAGAAGGGACAGGAGGACAAAGTGTACAAATTAAGGAAGGCCTTATATGGATTGAAACAAGCACCACGTGCTTGGTATAGCAAGATTGAATCTTATTTTCTGAGGGAGGGATTTCAGAAGAGTCCATCAGAGCACACTTTGTTTGTGAAAAGGGATAAATCAAGGAATTTGCTGGTTGTAAGTATCTATGTAGATGACTTGATTTATCTTTGAAGCGTGAACAAATGATCATGAGCTTCAAGGAATCCATGAAGAAACATTTTGATATGACTGATCTAGGCCGAATGAACTACTTCTTGGGAGTTGAAGTTATCCAAAATTCTGATGGAATTTCTCTTAGTCAGTCCAAATATGCAGCTGATGTATTGGAAAGATTTAGGATGAGTGATAGCAAGCCTGTTCTCAGTCCTATGGTGCCTGGTCTAAAGCTGTCTCGAGAAGGAAGTGGTGGTGTAGTGGATGCAACAAATTTCAAGCAATTAGTTGGCTGTTTGATGTATCTAACAGCAACTAGGCCTGATCTAATGTTTGCGGTTTCTTTAATCAGCAGGTACATGGATAAACCAACAGATTTGCATATGCAGGCTGCTAAAAGAATATTAAGATACTTGAAGGGCACAATCAATCTTGGTATTCAGTACACTCACACAGGGAGGAATGATTTCACAGCATACACAGACAGTGACTATGCTGGAGATGTTGATGATAGAAGAAGCACATCAGGCTATGTTTTTATTCTGGGTTCGGGTGCCATCTCTTGGTACGCGAAAGGCGCCGATGGTAAGTCTCTCCCACTGAAGCAGAATTTATCTCTGCTGCATACTGCACTTGTCAAGCCATTTGGCTTAGAAGGATATTGGAAAAGCTTGATCTTCCTCAGAACAAGACCTCTGTTATATTTTGTGATAACAGCTCCACAATCAAGCTGTCTAAGAACCCGGTCCTCCATGGAAGAAGCAAGCACATTGATGTAAGATTTCATTTCCTTCGTGACTTGGTGAAAGCAGAGGTAGTTGAGCTTGTTCACTGCAGCTCAGAAGAACAGGTTACTGATATTATGACCAAGCCCTTAAAGACTGAGACATTTCAAAGATTAAGAGGAAGACTAGGCATGTGCAAGCTGCATTAAGCACTGAGTTCAACAAGATACTGTGTAGAGTTGATTTCTCAGCTGCAGCTAGTTATAGATTACAAAGTTGTTTGGATTGTTGTAGATTTAAACTAGTTTGCTGTTAAGCAAGTCTAGTTTAAGGGAGGATATGTTGGACCATCTGTATTGTATTCACTTGGGCCTATTGGGCCTTTGTTGCTTTGCACATTTGTTGGGTCTTGTACTTAGCCCACTTCCTTGAGTAGGTTGTTAATTGTTTGTTTTCATGTTAGTTACTAGTTAGTTACAATTAGAGGTCCTTGATGTATATTAGCGAATTCATTCAATGAGAATAACACAGTTCAGTTCATTCATTCTATCCTCAATCCCTAACAGTATCTTTACCAAATAAATGGACGTTTACAATTGTAAACTATTAAATTACTCGGCCTTTTGTGACCAACAAAGTCAGTGTCTGAAAAGTTTTAAGTTCTCCCCTATGCTCCCTACTAATCCTAGATATATTCTCAAAATGGAATGACATTTCCCACGGTATTCCCCCAAGATTAAGCTGCTTGATTGGTTAGAAATCCAATCACATGGTTTTATCCCTTCATCACCGTTGAAGTCAGGCCATATATATATTTCAACCAGATGTTCAAAATCAAATTAGAAGTAAAGATCCAAACCGGTCCTTAAAAAAGAAAAGAAAGGAAGAGGAAAAAAAAGGAAAAGAAAAGGAAAGAATAAAAAGATGAAAGAAAATGAGGTAATTGTTTAGTGATTTGGTTTGAGAGAAAAAAATAAACATATTTGTAAAATGACATAAATATCTCTAAGTAAAAATTAGATATACTAAAGAGAATAAATATATAAAAATATTTTGGTAAAATAAAGATAAATAAATAAAATTAATAAATAATAAATAGAATAAAAATATAAAAAAGAAAAAATATTTTTATTTATTCACATAATAAGAGTAATAAAAATAAAAAATAAAGATGTTCATATTGATATAAAAAAGGAGTAAGGAATAAAATAAAATAAATGAAATCAATTTGTACAATAATATTATAATTAACAAGGGGCAAAAGTGTAATTTGATGGGCTCATCCACCCCTCCTCCATCCCTTTCTTTCCAAAATGGAAGGATTGAATTTAGAGAAATGACATATGGACATCGGCTTTTTGTCCACTGTATCCGACATTGTAATAGCAGAGAGAGAGAGCAGCATCCCGAGTTCCATGTACGAGATTAAAAAAAAAGGGGTGAAACCGTATTGACATACGGTGTTGGACACCTTTTTGGTGTCCGATTATCATTTCTCTTGAATTTATGTGCGCCCCACCTATACTTTTCCTCCCCTTCATACACATTTTGATGTATCAAACAATGTAACTATTTTTGGGAAAAGTGTTTTCCTTCCACCCCACTATATCTCTTTGTTTCCAAATGACTTTTATAGACATATTTGGTCTTAAGAAATGAAAAAACTAATTTCATCTTTAAAAATCTTAAATATCGGTCAATATAGTCATTTTTAAGAATAAAATTGGTATTTTTTATTTTTCAGGTACTAGATATGTTTCAGTATTTTTTAAGGACTAATCTAGGTCTTTAATCTTAAATCAATATAATCAAAATTCAAGGGAAATATTATGTGTGGCTGAGATTTTTTTTTTCTTCTGGAAACGGTCTTTTCTAGAAAAAAAACTTTTTGCTGAAATTGACAAAAAAATTACGTTAATTCGAATGCGGGTTATTAAGTTAAATTTCTTATCGTGAAATTAAATCTAACGTCTTTGATGTTGAAAATTTAGGGTGAAGAGATGACGCTCCAGTCCAAGGTAAGGAAGACCTCTGGACTCTTTAGGCATTTACGAAAATAATTATATTTACCTCACACTAAGGAGTCTAGTGAAGACTCGAACCCGTGACATGTCAGATACAAATCCTGTTATACTCTACTAGGCCGACCGGTTAATTAATCAATCTAACATCTGCAACTTTCTTATTAAAATACATACATGTATAAGTTATATAAGTTATGTATAACTATATAATGGTCAATTTGCCGCCAAGCATAGCTTTACATCATGTTATTGGGATTTACAACTTTGAGAAGAATCCAATGTGTCCTTGAAATTTTCAACATATATATAGACAAAAAAAAAGTTATGTTATAAAATATAAATTAACAAATATAATTATTGAATAATATGACTATAGGTATATAATTTAATATTATTTATTTAATTATGTATATATATATATATGAAATAATATTTCATATGTTGGATTATAATTATTTATTACTTTATTTGTCTTTGTCAAATTTTGTATGAATATACAATGATATGAATATAATGAAATGATTCTGATTATTTTATATTCCGAAAATATATATGATGTTAATTTTAATATATATCAATAACATACTAAATATATTTAGATTAATATAAAATTTTATAGATGTGACCTATTTATAGAAAACTTTGATCTAATAGTAAATTTTGGATGACAACATGTGTGATGTTAATCCAAGAGAAGTACACTCTTTTTTTTTTTTGCTAACCTACGGTAAATAGGTTTTTGACACTCTAAGGTATTCCCACAAACTTAGGTTTTTTGTACTCGTTATGAGACTAATTCCCGAGTCGACAGCAAACGTTTGATTTTTTACACATGGTGTTGGGTTACCTCCTAAATAGGCAACTCCGGGAATCGAACCTGGGGGAGAGCCACATTAACAACTCTCTCAACACCACATTGATGTCTTGATACTCACTCTATTTAGTAATTTTTTCATAACACAAATTTAAAAAAATTCAACTTTAAATAATACTATTTTAGTATAATCTTTATGCATATGAAAATTTAGATAAATTAGATATTTATAACTTATAAGAAATGTTATAGTGTATGCTTATTTATATTTTTTTTTAAAATATATTAGATTTAAATAAAACTATATGATCAACCATCAATTAATTTTTAAATTATAATATAAAATATTAGCAGTTCTTAAGTAAAATAGTAAATCGGTCGGTAGTATTTACTATTTCTCCTCGTATAAGAAGATACCAAGGGGTCCAATATAAATTCCAATTAAAGGCGAAGGATGCAATGGTGCTAAAGAGAAAGGCATGAAGCTGGTGGAATTTAGAACACCACAACACCCATCTTTGGGAACAAATAATTGGGGAGGTGCATCTCCTTTGTTAGCAAGGAACATACCCGAGGAATCACTTGAACAGAAGTACGCAAAACTCAACGCAACACGGACACGCGATGAGATCTTTCCAGCCGATCATGATGACTCTAACCATGGAAATAGTGCACGTAACAAAGGCAGAGGAATTCTATTTAAGCTACTGTTTCCACGGAAAGAAAAGAGAACAGCTACCTTGGGTTCGAATTCAAAGAAAATAATATCATGGTTTCCGAGATTGGATCCTAAAAATAGGTGGCCACAGGGTTGGTGTTAATTTATATCTGTATACTTTATTGTTCCATCCATACCATGGACCTTGTTGGCAGTCTTTAACATGTTGCCCCTTGCTGCTGCTGCTACTTTATTCTGACATGTCTCATGAATGTACTAGTGTGTGTGTGTCTTTTTTTTTTCTAAAAGGTTGCAGCTACTATTTCTACAATTAATTTACTTTAGTCCTATTCTTGTAGCTCACCTGGCAAAAATTTTTTTTTTTAAAATTACTTACACCCTCCTAGCTATGATTTGTGAGAGTATAAATATAAATTAGTTTTTACAACATGGGCCACTCTTTGATGCCCATAAACGGGGAATCATCTTCTTAATTAGTAGAAGATAGAAAAAATAATTTCTTGAACATTTTTAGTTTGAGGGATGTCTCAAAACCAAATCTCCTGCATCCGTTGCTCGTTCGCGTTTCTTCAGTGTAGTGGGTCAGAGATTCGTCGCATCGCCGCGCTCTCACCTGTGTTCCTCTGTTCCGATCTCCGACCCACCTGATTCCGGCTAGCAAACGCGAAGCTGTTTCCCTAGCTGTTCTCGTGCACGGATCCGTCTCTCGCGCAGGGAACGAATCTGTCTCTTGCGCATCTTCTTGTGCGACCATCAGATTTGGTTCTTGTTCTTGCAGATACAAAGAGATGCGTTCTATGGCATTGTAACTTGATGTGACTGTTGTTGGCAACTTGATGAAGCACATTTCCAGAAACGTTACCAGCAACACAGCTATTTTGCCAATCTTGATTTATTAGCAGCTCAGCCTTTATGTTTGGTCAAGGTAATCTCTCTTCTCTCTGTCTCCCACACACATTGGTAGGTTCTCTCTCATAACCGAAAAAAAAAAAAAACCCTGAATCGCTGATACGAGATCTATACGGTGGTGAAGCACTATAGCCAGAGGTTTGTAGATCTGTGTGGTAGGGGAGCTTGTAAGGAGGGAAGTGTGAGTTTGGTTTGTGTTGCTGCAAATTTGTGATGAGTGTGCTATTGGGGATGGAGAACCAGTGACTTGGTTGATAGCTTTGATGTTGTGGTGAATGGAATTTGTACGTAAGGTGGTGTTTAGTTGATGAAGATAATGGTGGAATAACCATTTGACGCCGACAAAAATGAGAGAGAGGGAGTGGAGAGAGAAGGGGTGTGAGAGAGAAAAAGAAGTTGGATGGACGGTAGTACGGGGGAAGAAACACAAACGTGAGGGAGGGGGTGGCCGAAGCAAGCTGGACATTGTGAGTGCACCAAAGAATGATGAGCACGGTGAACAGGTCTCATATTTCTTCACTAACTTTCCAGATAACTTCTATGCTAAAGATATGTATAAGGTCTTTGAGAAGTATGGGAAGATTGCTGAAGTGTTAATACCGGCTAAAAGAGACAAGCTGGGTAGAAGATTTGGCTTCGCTCGATTCGTGGATGTTGGGGATTGGGAGTTGTTTGCTGTGAAGTTTGATAACATTTTCATCGGTAGCACCAAGATATTTGTGAATTCTCCTAGATTTGCTCGTGAAGTTAAGAAGGCAAACGAGCATACTAGAACCAAAGATCCATCAACTAATAGGCTAGGTGATAAGGCAAATGCACCTGTGAAGAGAACTTGGAAGCCGGTTATGAGGAGAAGCAACACAACGTATGTCAATGCTGTTACGAGGAGAGGTGCAGTTGGACTGAATGCGAAGGGTCATATTAAGGGGAAGCCGCGGAAACAATACGTGAGAAAGGGTGTTTGCGCTCCTCTACATTTTGATGTTGACTCGGTTAAAATGGAACAAATGGGAAAAGCGTACGTTGGGCAAATGAGTATTCCTGGGACAGCTTATTCTATGCCCGAAGAATTCGAAAAGCAAGGGTACTTTGCTATCAAAGTCACACCTCTTGGTGCTAATCTAGTACTTTTGGAGGCCGAGGAAGAAGATGTGATTGCAAGTATGATTCAAGATGGTAGGGACTGGTTGTTGCAGTGGTTCGACGAAGTCCGTCCGTGGTGCCCGAGGGAGATTGATAACGAGAGACTCACATGGATTAGATGTTACGGCATACCGGCCCACGCTTGGAGTGCTGAATTCTTCAAGTTCCTGGTGCTTCCAATTGGCACGTACATGGATGTGGATGAGAATACCAGATTAGGAAAATCTATGGATGTGGCAAGGATTCTTTTTAGGACTAAGATACATGACTTGGTTAACAGGGTGATCTCTATTAACATTAATGGACTGGTTTTTTCCATCAAACTAGTCGAGGACTGGTACGGGCCACTACTGTGGCAAACGCCGGCAACAGGAATGGTGGCGGAGGATGGCTCTGATGATGACTCATTTGCATCGGATTTTTCTTTTCCGGCAGGCTCGGTGGACGGTGATTGTCCGGATAATAATGATTTCATTTATGAGGCTAATAATGTCACAATGATGAGGGAGGCGGATCTTGTGGATAATCGAGATGGTGATGATGAACAGTTGTCGAGAATTGGAAAGGGTGTGGACGTGGAGCATGTTGCATGCAAGGCAGTTAAGGATAATTTAATTTGCACCATTAATCAAGGATTCTCAAAGACTGTAACAGTTCCAATGGGGCCTTCACCTATTGGACCCTTGCACACTACTAGTGTTTGTAGGCCCATTTCTTTGGGTCGGACCCTTGGCGAACAAAACTGTGGGTTGGATAAGAGCTGGGGCGTTTTGCAAAAGGGGGGTGTTAATAACGACTTGGGCCTCGTAGGTGTGCGTTCGGATGGGCCTGTGGGCGAGTCGGAATTTGATCTTGCTGGTGGTTCTGGGGGTCTTGTGCTACCGAATGTTGGTGAGGGTGGGACTCATAACCCCAATGGTCTGTTGGATGGTGATGGTTGTTCTTCGTCTAGGACAATGACTACCCCTTTTGTCACGATTAGAAGAAAAAGAGGAAAGCAAACACAAAGGGTTTCTACTAGCTCAGATACTGAAAGCGATGCTTGCCTTCAACCTGGTAGAACTGGTGTGCAGATTTCATCCCATTCAAGCGCTACAACAGGTAGCAGTGGTAATTGGAGGAACTTTGCGTTTTCAATGGAGGAGAAAATTTGGGCACAAGCCTCCGCTTTGGGTGTCACTGGGAAAGAGAAGGAGGAAGTCTACATTGCTGAAATTAAGTCATTGGAGACTGGTGAAAAAGAGGCATGGGCGCAGAGGGAGACCCGAAGACGGTCTCTATGAAGATTTTTTCACTCAATGCAAGAGGGGTGTGCGACCGATCAAAGAGGAGCAGGATTCGGTCTGTCATAATCTCAGGTAATTTTGAGGTTTGCTTTATTCAAGAAACTAAGTGTACAAAGATGCTGGATAGTATAGTTTTTAGTATGTGGGGTGGTAATGATGTAGACTGGGTGGCAACTGACTCCGTGGGCCTATCCGGAGGACTGCTTTTGATGTGGAAGAAGGGGTTGTTCACTGTGATTAGTCAATTTCGGGGTGATGGTTTATTGGGTTTGTCTGTTAATTGTGGAAATGCAATAAAGCCATTGTATCTTGTTAATATATATTCAGCATGCTCTATGGAAGGTAAACGTAGGTTATGGAGGGATTTGGTGGATCTTAAGAGGATCGCTTACATTGGGGGCTGGTGTCTATCTGGTGATTTCAATCTTGTGGTTAATTCTAGTGAGAGAAAGGGTCGTAGTTGTCGGGATAGTCGTGAGGAGATGGTAGAATTTAGACAATTTATGGAAGATATCTGGTGATTGATGTTCCTATTTTGGGGAAAAAATTTACATGGTTTAGCTCTGTGGGCGCTATGAGTAGGTTGGATAGATTCTTATTGTCCGATGAGGTTATCAAAGATTGGAAGGTTTACGCTCAATGGGTGGGGAGCAGAGATGTCTCAGATCACCGCCTAACTGCTCAAATGTGACGAGCAAGATTGGGGCCAAAACCTTTCGATTCAACAACCGCTGGCCGAACATCATAGTTTTGCTCAATTTGTGAGGAATTGTTGGCTAGGATATCGTGGAGGGTGGAAAGGGCATGTGTTAAAGGAGAAACTTAAATTGTTAAAAAATCATCTAAAGCGTGGAATAGAGAAGAGTTTGGGATCTTGGATTTGAATATTGAGAATACTGAAGAGTGAACCGAATGCTTTAGAGGAGGAGTTGGTGGGGTGGAGATGTAACCGACGCGTGCGAAAAACTCTTACAGGGCATTTTTGGCAGCAAATTAGATTTAAAGACAGCCTTCTTCTGCAAAAGTCTAGAGCAAAATGGACTCTTGAGGGTGACTCAAACTCTCGGTACTCTCATGCGTGCATAAAAGGGAGGGGGAGGGGAGATCAATTGTCGCATTAAAGGTGGGAGATAGATGGTTAGAAAATGTGGCTGATGTTAAGACGGAAGTTTGGCGGCATTTTCAGTGTCACTTTGCTAGACCAAATCACTTTCAAAGACCCACTCTAGATGGTGTTGTCTTCTCTCAAATTTCGGCCCAAGATAATGATTTGCTTGTGGCCCCGGTCTCAGCTGAGGAATTGCGAGATATTGTTTGGAATTGTGATGGCAACAAGAGCCCGGGCCCGGATGGGTTTAATTTCTCATTTTTCCGGGGATGTTGGGACATGGTCAAAGATGAGGTCTTAGCCTTTATTCATGAGTTTCAACAGAATGCAAAGCTTCCTAAAGCGGTCACAGCAGCATTTCTTGCCCTTGTTCCCAAATCAGAGCACCCTCAATCTTTGCATGAGTATAGGCCAATTTCGTTGATTAGCAGCTTATATAAAATTGTCTCAAAATTGTTAGCAGGTCGTTTGAAGAAGGTGTTAGGTGGGATTATCTCCCCATGTCAAACAGCGTTTCTACCTAATAGACAGATTCTTGATGGAGTTCTTACAGCTAATGAATTAGTTGATCTAGCTAAGAGGAGAAAGGATAAATGTTTGCTATTCAAGGTTGATTTCGAGAAGGCATACGACTCTGTGGATTGGGAGTATCTGGACTATATGCTGATTCGTATGGGGTTTGGTAGTGTCTGGAGGGGGTGGATTAGAGCCTGTGTCAGGTCGTGCTCCATGTCGGTACTAGTTAATGGGAGCCCAACAACGGAGTTCTTGATTCAGTGTGGTTTACGCCAGGGTGATCCGTTGGCTCCGTTCTTGTTCCTAATTGCTGTAGAGGGGCTGACAGGTTTGGTGCGGAATGCTGTGGAAGGGGGACAAATTAGCCCTTATAAAGTATCTAGTGATTTATCGTTTCCGGTGTTGCAATATGCAGATGATACGTTGCTACTTTGTGAACCAAATTGGGACAATCTGTGGGGCATTAAAGCTATATTACGTGGTCTTGAATTAGTGTCGGGGTTGAGAGTCAACTTTAATAAAAGCCACCTGTTCGGGATCAATTTGGATGAATCTTTTCTTCAGTCAGCCGCCTGCTTTCTCAACTGTTCTATTGGGGGTTTTCCATTCAAGTTCTTGGGGTTACCGATTGGGGCCACCTAGAAGCCGTGGGTACCTGGAATTACGTGGTGGAGTTAATGCAAGAGACTTTCAAATTGGAAGCGCTCAATTGTCTATTGGGGCCAGAGTCACGTTGATCAACTCAGTCCTCACAAGTCTGCCGGTATATTTTTTCTCCTTTTTTAAAGCTCCAAAGAAAATATTGAAGAAGCTAATTAGTATTCAGAGGAATTTTCTGTGGGGTGGAGCTGTGGATAAGAAAAATATTTGCTGGGTTAGTTGGGAGAATGTGTGCAAACCAAAGAGTTTAGGTGGCTTGGGTATCAAGCATTTGGAGGTATTTTATTTAAGCTTATTGAGTAAGTGGAAATGGCGATGTCTTAATGATCACGGAACTATTTGGTTTAATCTACTTCGATTTAAATACGGCCCCTTGGAGAGGAGAATTTTGGATGGTGGCCCGGTGGACCGTCGGAGTTCCATCTGGTGGAGGGACTTGGTCTTGACCAATTGTGACTGGTTCAAGGATAATATAGAGATGCATTTAGGTGATGGAAAATCTAGGAGATTTTGGGTGGATTGGTGGGTGGGGAATGGTGCTTTGAAGGATTTATTTTCGGATTTATTTTAGCTCACTAAACACAAGAATGGGAGGATATGCGACGCAGGGGAGCTGGTTGATAATGTGTGGTCTTGGAAATGGGAGTGGAGACGTGCTCTTAATCAGCAGGAACAGGTTAGGTTGGTTGAGTTGTCAGAATTATTGTTGGGATGCGTGCCTTCTAATGATCTTAAGGATGAGTGGTTGTGGCGGATAACTGAATCTAGGATTTTTAGTTGCCGGTCTGCTTATTCAAGCCTTATGGAGCGGGAACACATTGAAACAGAGACTACTTTGGCGCTGGCATTCAAACGTCTATGGGAAACTTCTATCCCTTCCAAGATATCAGTGTTTGTTTGGAGATTACTGCAGGATCGTATTCCTACACGGGAGGCACTAACACATCGAGGTATTATTCCAAGTACCAATAACCAAAGTTGTGTTTTATGTTCTCAAGTTATTGAATCTGGGGACCACTTGTTTTGTACTTGTAATGTCTCATATAATATTTGGAGGAGCGTGGGCGAGTGGATTGGCTTCCATAGCGTGTGGTGTGAGAACGTGGTAGATAATTTCATAGCATTTAATCCCCCCGTGCGTGGAAAAAAGGGAAGGAAAGTTAAGCATCTTATCTGGTGTGCAGTGGTATGGGTAATTTGGTCGGCTAGGAACAAGGTTATTTTTGATGGGGAACAAGCTGACCCTCAACTACTCTTGTCTAAAATTAAAATGTTTTCTTGGCGTTGGTTTATGTATAGGGAGGGTAGACATTTGGATTGGACATACTCTGAGTGGTGTGTGAACCCGTTGAAGTGTTGTAGTTCAATTTAAATTTTTTGCCAGGTGATGTTGTGGTTAATGGATTGGTGGGGGTTTACAGCTTTGGCTTTGCTTCAGGATGGTCGACACCTTGGTTGGGGTTGGCGTTGATTGTTGGTCCATGTGTCTTGGATGGTTACTTGAATTGGATGGCTTCGGCGCCTAGGTCTTTGATGGAGTTTATCTTGCTTTGGCTATTGGATGCTATTTGGTAGGTGGGGCGTGGAGGATGATTGGTCGGGAGTGTATTGGTTTTTTTTTTTTTTTTGAGTGCAGGTTGCTTGATATTTGGAGTGGTGTTATTGGATATTGGTGGTTTGGAAATATAGAGTGGAACTATTGCTGGGAATATGTTGCTTGATTTTGTTGGGGTCGTTTATGGAGGCCTATGTGGAACTACTCCTTCGGAATCATTAGGGAACATTTTGGTGTTTGATTATTTTATTGTGAGGGGTTGGTTGATGTACTCTTCTTCCCCTCTTGGTATTTTTCCCAATGGGTTTTGGCTTTGAGGGGTTTTAATGAGGCACTTCCTTCCCTAAACTTTTGTATATATGGGCTTGGAGTACCCCTTGTACTCTTTTCTTAATAGACTCTTTTGCTTATCAAAAAAAAAAAACAAGTGCTTGCTTGGTCTACAGCACGTATCCAGTTTTTTTTTTTTTAACTAAAATAGGTCTCCAATTACACACAGTCTGGATAAAGGGAGTTGAGCTCAGCACCCCCCTAAATCCCTTTTTTTCCCAAAATACCCCTACATCTTTCTTTCTAACCTATACGTCACCCCTCCTTTTATCTTTCGGCAATTCAGGTAAAAAAATTGTCTCTCTCTTCCTTACTTACCACCCCTCCATTTATCTTCCGACAAGTTGCCGAAAGGTAAAAAAAAATTGACTTTTTTTTTTACTTTTCTCTCTCCTTCGTTTCTCTCTCTCCCACTCTCACCCCTGTATTTGCTTTCTGACAACTCAATTGTCAGATGCCAACTTTGCTTCCATGAATTGAGTTGCTGGAAGGTAAAAAAAAATTTGAAGAAAAATTACCTTCCGGCAATCGAGTTGTAGGAAGGTAAAATAAATTTGAAAAAAAATTACCTTTCGACAACTGAGTTAGGGTTATGAGAAGACAAATGGAATACGGGGTGTGGGGCAGTAAAAAAATTGAAGAAAAATTACCTTCTGGCAGTTGCCGGAAACATAATTTGTTTCCAGTAATCGAGTTGTCAGAGGTAAAAAAAAAAAAATTGAAAAAATTTACCTTTCGACAACGGAGTTAGGGTTATGAGAGAGACAAATGGAATAGGGGTGTAGGGCAGTGTTATTTAAACCGACTCGGTCGGTCGGTCTGGGAATCGGAGAGGCAACCAATTCAAGTCACAAATCAGATCGGCCATGCAACTGACCCAGTGCTGACATCATTAAATCGACTTCGAACCGATTAAACTCGGTTGACTCGGTTCAAATTTATGCGACTCAGTTTCAAATTTTTAGCAGAATTCGCACGTTGCACAATGTCCCACATCCCCAGCTATCAGGTTGTCCAATATTGTCATACAATTAATTTGCTTTATTCCTATTCTTGTAGCTCACCTGGCAAAACTTTTTTAAAAAAAATTACTTACACCCTCCTAGCTATGATTTGTGAGAGTATAAATATAAATTAGTTTTTACAACATGGGCCACTCTTTGATGCACATAAACGGGGAATCATCTTCTTAATTAGTGGAAGATAGAAAAAATAATTTCTTAAACATTTTTAGTTTGAGGGATGTCTCAAAACCAAATCTCCAGTGAGACTATTTGCCATGATAACCTTGGTCAACAAGTGCTTGCTTGGTCTACAGCACGTATCCAGTTTTTTTTTTTTTAACTAAAATAGGTCTCCAATTACATAGTCCGGATAAAGGGAGTTGAGCTCAGCACCCCCCTAAATCCCTTTTTTTCCCAAAATACCCCTATCTCTTTCTTTCTCACCTATACGTCACCCCTCCTTTTATCTTTCGGCAATTCAGGTAAAAAAATTGTCTCTCTCTTCCTTACTTACCACCCCTCAATTTATCTTCCGACAAGTTGCCGAAAGGTAAAAAAATTTGACTTTTTTTTTACTTTTCTCTCTCCTTCGTTTCTCTCTCTCCCCCACTCACCGTTGCATTTGCTTTCTGACAACTCAATTGTCAGATGCCAACTTTGCTTCCATGAATTGAGTTTCTGGAAGGTAAAAAAAATTTGAAAAAAAATTACCTTTCGACAACTGAGTTAGGGTTATGAGAAGACAAATGGAATACGGGGTGTGGGGCAGTAAAAAAATTGAAGAAAAATTACTTTCTGGCACGAAAACATAATTTGTTTCCGGTAATCGAGTTGTGAGAGGTAAAAAAAAAATTTGAAAAAAATTTACCTTTCGACAACGGAGTTAGGGTTATGAGAGAGACAAATGGAATAGGGGTGTGGGGCAGTGTTATTTAAACCGACTCGGTCGGTCGGTCTGGGAATCGGAGAGGCAACCAATTCAAGTCACAAATCAGATCGGCCATGCAACTGACCCGGTGCTGACATCATTAAATCGACTTCGAACCGATTAAACTCGGTTGACTCGGTTCAAATTTATGCGACTCAGTTTCAAATTTTTAGCAGAATTCGCACGTTGCACAATGTCCCACATCCCCAGCTGTCACGTTGTCCAATATTGTCACACTTTCAGTTTTCACGGCGTCTCATGCTGTCCATTAGCCAATGTTAAATCTCAATGCAACAACTTGCCACTGCACCACTCATGTTTGTTGTGATATACTATGTGACAAACAATGATATATATATATATATATATATATATATATATATATATATATATATTGCGGTATATATGTGTGTTTATATATGTATAAAATTTTATAATTTATAATTATAATAAAAACCAGGTCATGCGGACCAACTATAGTGACCCACCGATTCGACCCCTGACCCACTGACCCAATGCCCTGATTGGGTGAATCACCAGGCCGGGTTTAATAACACTAGTGTGGGGTATGAGAGAGACAAATGGAATATGGGTATTTTGGGAATATTATTGGGGGATAGGGGGTGATGTTGGCAAAAATGGGGGGTGCTAGGTTCAACTCCCCCAGATATATATTGTGAATCGGGCTGAACTGGTTTTGCTCGGCGCTTGATAGAGCAAAGGAAAACAGATCTCTGCCCATGTAAGCCTGTGTTCTTAATGGGTCAGAAAACAAAAGCCCAACCCATCCATGCATGCGTTGAAGGCGAAATGCATGAGCTGCAACTGCGCGCAACTGCAGGTCTTGGAAGATGGACGACCATTTAGAGTTGAATCTCGCCCCAGTGCATAATAAGCAATGTTGCAAGTTCATCCCCATAATTACTCCACCCTAATCAATTACTACTAGTTTGTTAATTCCTAGAGAAAAGCAACAGCCAAAGACCTTATCCTTATACCCAATGTCAAATTACAGCCACAATTTTGAGTTGTTCTGATTGAAAAATACCTTTCTTCCTTTAATCAAAATTTAACTTTGTTATTAACAGAAGTTACTGGCTAAATTACCAACAAGCCGAAGTCCTCGTTGAGACTTCTTTCGTAGAACTTGATGATGCTGGAAAAAAATGGTATTGGTTCTTAATTAATTCTAAATAGAAAATGAATTTCTTGAACTTAAGTTATTTCTGTGTGCATATTCTATCTTCTCATAGTAAACAAGTACACTTTTTATTTAGAAAAATAAAGTAAAAACAATTTTCTCACAACGGTAGGCGATTTCTATCATTCTATATATGTAATCATCTTGTTCAGTGCATCCTGACATAACAATTGCATGAGGAACCACAAGTAGAGACTAGAGGAGACAATCTTTCGGTGAATATATATGATGCTTCAATTGTCAGACAGACACGTCCTCAATCTACTTTATAGAACCTTATTTTTTGGAAAAACTGATACATGCAGTGGTACATTTTATTTCATATATAGCGCAATATTATATATTGATCAATATCTTCCTAAAATTTATCCTTTGTAATTCTAACTCCTAACCTTAGTGGCTTTCGATATATATGATTAATCTGAAATAAGAAAGAAGGTGAATAACGTAGCAAAAGATTTCACTGCCATATAATCTGTTTTTAACATTATATCATCCATCACTTTAGTTATACTTGAAAAAGTAAGCACAGATCAGAAGTTAATTTTTCCTTTTTATACCCAATAAGATTATATATCTCATATATAGTTGAATGTAAATTTAGCCATTACACAATTTTAAGCTTCAACGTCGTCATGCCAGTATTAATTGCCTGTCAATGTGATACTGAACCTGCATGCAGAAGCTCTTACTTGCGATGAAACCAAATCCTTGTATTAGGCTTTTATATACAAAGATCTACTTCCTTAGTACCTATACAGCATATATATACCATGTTAGAGTGCGCGCCACCATTTAATTTGGTCAATACACATGCTTTAATTAATAATAATATGTAATAAGCCCCAAATTAAGGACAGTAGACACATCAGTTATACATTCAGCTCCTCCAACTGAAGTCAACACAATATTTCAATTTTATGTACCATCAATAGTCTGTTAAATAAATAATCACCGTGAATCTCCTTATCGATCGATCCAAGCTTTGCGGCTAGTGCTTGGCAGCATTTTCCCATTTACATGATTGCGTGCGTACACAGAACTAATGTTGAATAGTCTGAGACTGACGACACATCCGATAATAGCTGAATCTCAGTCAGTCACTAGCTAATATATATATATATATATATATATATATGATCCACTGAATTCTGAACTGAAAGTGTTAGGCAAGTTTACTTAGTGATTAGATTGACGCGTGTTAGGCAAGTTTAAGACAGTAAACACACCAAACCTTTGTTTTGCTTCTTATATTACATTAGATTAGATTAGATTAGATACTAGATTAGAATGATTTAATTTATTTCTCTCTACCAAGCCATGGTAACACTTATCTTGACATTGGTCGACAGCTACGCTTTTTATCCAGAAGATAAATCTCATCCTCATCCTCTTTTCCCGCGTTTTGTTCTAACAAGAAATTGTGCACGTGGCATAAACCAAAGCCTTTTAAGTTTTTTTTTTTTTAGTATGTGTTGAAACATTATTCAGAACGTTCAATGACTGCCCTTTGAATATACATAGTGCTGCGAATGGATTACATTCAATCAAAATCACTGATCGATAGTGGCCGAAGTTTCCATTTTATCGCACGGAAGATTAATTTTAGATATAAAAAATATCACTTTCGATCACCATACATCTACTATATTATATAAAATAGAGTTTTGACAGGTAGATTCATGTCACATGGTAACTCGACATTCATTCTTTTCCTGGCAAAATGGAAAAAAATATTAAATCATGATATTTTATTAATTAAAGCATATCAATCAATTAATATTCATATCTAGACTTTTATCATTCAATCAAATTTAAATTAAATTAAATTTAAATTCAAAATGTAATAAATTAAAGCATAACAATAAATTAATCCTCATATCTGGATCTTTGTCATTCATTCAAAATATTACGTAAGTAATATAACAATATAAGAATCATTACATTTTCGCCTAAATGATCAATTTCAATTTTTTTTTTTAGTTATTGTTGCTTTAATCATAATAACCATTATTAATTCATGTCAGTTGTGTGCATTATATATATATATTTTTTTGAAACTCATAGTTGAGAAACCATTTCTAGATATAATTAAAATAGAACCAATATTTTTAGTTTTAATTGTTATATTTTAAAATTTGAGTATATATATAAATATATATGTTCTTTACTTCATAATGAAATATTTATAATATTTTTAAAAAAAATTATATTTGCTAATAATTTTTTTGAAAAAAAAAACTCCTATTTTTTTTACATCCCATATATATAATCTGTACAAGCACGGATAAATACACTAGTTCTTAATATAAACGAGTCTCTTCTAATAATCATTGGCGTAAAATATTAATTTCAGTGGAGAAAATGAGAGGGATAGATATTATACATATATAAGAAAACAAAAAAAAATTGAAAACACTTCAGTAAACACATAATATTTGTGAGAGCTCTCTATTACTATTAATTAAACGACAAATCCCACTAATCCAATCTTATCTTCCAAAAGCACATATTGGATTGAGCACTTTAACATGTTAAACTTACTTGTGGTTACAAAAGAATTTGTACCTTTCATGGTGGTAGGAATTACTTTCTTTAGCACAAAGCTTATCAATTTTAAAACACATAATAATGCTTGACTTTACTTGCAACAGTATCATTGAAGATTCCATGCTGTTGTTGGATATGGACAACGCCTACTTTGTGTTTGTGGAGAACCCAAGAAAAATTAATTAATTCCATTTTCCCACCCGAAGGTCGAATTGGCCTTTAGTGAAAGTGACAACATATATGGTTTCGGATCATATTAACCGTTGTAATTATCATGTTACATTATTAGTGATTGAATAATGGACAGCATTTTTACACAAATAATTATGATATTCCCAAATAAAGTAAGAAATTTAATATTCTAGATACTAATTATTCAGAAGATGACAAGAATTTCTTTATCTTTTCTTTTCTCTCTCTTTTTTTACACTCAAAGGACCGAAACATTATTGCTTCGGTAAACAAAATTATTAGTACTTAAAAAGAGTTATGGGCAAGTGATTATCATCGGATTCCTTGATTACGCCTGTTTTATCCTGGCTTGGTGTGTTTTCTCAACAAAAAAAAAAAATCCTGGCTTGGTGTGACTTAAACAGCATCCAGGGAGTAGGAAAAAAATCTTTAACGGGGGGGGGGGTTAAGCAAATGAGTATATTGAACTAGAAATTAAAGAAGCCACACTTAATTAAGCACAAGATGTGCCTAAGGTGGATTGAGATCTTGGTTCCAATCGAAGTCCCCCCCCCCAAAATCCTCATGTAGTTGTTCATGCTCCCTCTGTTTCTATTTATAAGTCCTTTTAGACAAAAACACGCTTATTAAGAAAAGTAGCTAGTCTAATTAAATTTGTCAATAATGTGTATATTTTTTCTTATTTACCCTTCCTTTACATTGATTATAGTGTATTTTGTCATCTCTCAAGACAAGACTATTAACATTGATTATGGGTATTTTTGGAAAAAATAATAATTAATGCTCCTTGTAAATTAAAATGGGCTTATAAAAAGAAACATTTTTTCCTCTAAAAGGGGCTTATAAATATAAACAGGGGGAGTAGCTTAAAGGTATAGTTTATTTAGGTATTGTGGCCACTAGGCTAGAGCCACTTATTCATCATATTTAAAGTTTGATTTCTTACCCGTCGATATTGACTAAGGGTAAGAGAGTGAGTATGAGACATGAGATCAAACACTCTACTCATTACTTTGGAGGCTGAGGAGTCAACCTTTTCTTAATTAGATTACAAGTTGGCAAAAAGCTCAGTACAAGATCTTCTTGGGATTATTTTGGTTCCCACCCATGTTAAGCGAAAAAGGGAAAGCAATGAAAGGAAGACCATAACACAATGAAAAGTGACTTTTGGAATCTACAATTGATGAGAACATTTGAAAATACATCTTCATAACATTTTCTCCTTCTATTGGTGTTTCACTGTTTCTCATACCCAAAAGATCGTTTGTCGTTAGTTAATAATTCTGGGTCAGAAAATATATAAAAAAATAAAAGATTAAATATGTTTATAATCTCTATTAAATTATGAGTTTTAGAATTTAGTCCTTGTACATTTTTTAATTCTCATATTTTACAAAACTGCATGTTTTTAGTCCATCTGTAGGGACTAAAAAATATAGTTTTGTAAAAAGTAGAGACTAAAAAAGTGTACAAGAACTAAACTTAAAAATTCAGAATAATTATAAAAAAAATAATTAAGAACTCATGAATAAAGAACTTGAGATAATATCAATTGAAGTGATAGGTATAAGCAACTCAAGAGTAATAAAGATAATCAATAATAAAGTTAGTCAAAGGATATTACTATATTAGACTCTCTGAAATTAAACTTTCACTAAATAGGGGTCACTGTTTTGACCCCTCTCAAAATATTTGATGGTATAGATAATTCACTCGAATTTCTCTTATGAAAATACACTATCACAAGTTTTATTATTAATCAAATCTCATTTTTATTTATTTTAGTGCACACAATTATAAGATATTTTATGGGTAGTAATTGGGCCATGAAAATGCATCTCAGATGAGATAAATTTGATATTATCAAC
The DNA here is from genome assembly GCA_037113605.1 of Calophaca sinica. NCBI lineage: Eukaryota > Viridiplantae > Streptophyta > Magnoliopsida > Fabales > Fabaceae > Calophaca > Calophaca sinica. The sequence continues at coordinate 23,296,874 of CM073733.1, forward strand.
CATAATTTGATTTTTTTTTTTTTGATAATCACCATAATTTGATATTATCTTAGATGAGATAAAGAAAATGGTATCAAAGGGTAAATAAAATGATCAAGAAGTTATAACTTTGTCAAAAAAAAAAAAGAAGTAAGTTATAAAACAACACCCTTTTAAAATATAAACCGAAGAAAAGAACACATGAATTAAAGATAAAATATTAACACAACTTCCTAAACAATTCTATTTCCACGCTCACTTTTTTCTACTTTTCACCTTTTTCTTCTCCTTTAAATTATTTTTCTCTTGCGTTCTGAACTTTCCCTTTCCTATTTGTGTTGTTGGGCAATTTCAAATTCTTTGTCGAATTGATCCAGTGGCTTATCGCATTGTCTTACCTCCAAATCTTTTCCACCTTGATGATGTTTTTCATGTCTCACAACTCCAAAAGTATTACCCTGATCTCACACACGTGTTAGAGCCCAAGTCAATACAACTAGGAGATAACTTAGAATGCTAAGCTCTACCTGTAAGGATCAAACTTATCTAGAACAACACGACATGAGATGCCACCTGGGAATGAGAGGCATGTAATAAAAGTATCCACACCTGTTTTGAGGTACGATAAAATTTCGAGGACAAAATTTATTTTTAAGGGGTGGTAATGTCACATCCCACTTTTCCTAAATCCTAATTTCATCACCTAAGGCATGATAACGTGTGCTTAGGTGTTTGATGCTTCGTATGTATGCTTTGGACTCTGAATGAGGCCTTGGTGTAACATCCTGATTTTTAGATAATCTTTAAGTATAAATTATGTTAGTAATTAAGTGATTAATGGTGGTGAAGGACATTAATTAGGAAGAAAATGGGCTTAAGAATGACCTAGAAAGGCTTAAAAAACACTAGAAATGGCCAAAAGGGCAAAAATGGAATTTTAACATGCGGCGTTGATCGCGACGCGACGGAGACCAGTGTAAACTGGGTCGCGACGCGATGGTAAGTCGGTGGCGAGAATTCTAGAACCGATGAGGCGGTGACCGAGTCGGTGGTCACAGCCAATGAACCCATGACACATGGCGTTTCTCGCGACGCGGCGAAAAATACACTATGGTCCATCGCGACGCGACGGGACCAATTTAGGTCTATAAATAGGGCTTGACCTCCTCATTTCAGCCAAGCTCTCCGATTGTGCTTTTGGAGCACAAAGAAGGAGGCTTGGAGGAAGAGGAGTGGCGGGGCGCGAGCAAGGTGAGCGACATCAGTCTTTTAGGCAAGGTACGCTCTATATTCTCTTCTCTCTCTAGTTTTCTCTCTTTAGGAAACTCCTAAGGATTAGTATGCTCTGCGCTTGCCTCTGAGGAGGATCTGGCACATTTGAAAATCCTTAGTAAGTAATCCTAGAGATTGAGAATAGGAGTGAGACTTAGGGGAGGCCTCTAGGGAGCAAGTATGCTCTGCACTTGCCTCAAGTGAGGATCTTGTGCATCAGAAAGTCCTTAGTAGGTAATCCTCTAAGAAAAGAGTATGAGAGTAGCTTGGTAGACTAAGTATGAGTGTTCAGACGTGAGTACAAGTAGTGGAAGCAGAGAGGACACGGAGAGTGGCAGCAGCTACAAAGGTCTTCTATCCAAGTGGGAGCAAGAAACCTTGCACTCTAGGGATTGTAGAATAGAGTAGTATATATAAACGTGCGTAGAGTGACCTAAGCCCTACTACCAGTTGATAACGACATTACCTCAAGAGAGAGATTGTGGCCTGTGATAGCTGATGACAGTTGTCAGAGGTCTGTCAACCATAGGAATAATTGTTGGTGTGAATGGAAAACCCTAAGATAGATAATTTATGTTTGTTGTGTATACTGTTCAGTAATATATGAGTAGTTGGTCGCCTAAGCAACGCTAGGATTAATCCATAAGTTAATAATCAATGTTGGATAATGTGATGTGATATGAATGTCGATAGTTGGTGCTGATTAAGGAAGTGTTGACTGATGATGGTTGATGAGCTATATTGCTAATGACTGTGTGACTACGTTGCTGAATATGTTGGATAATGTGCTTTTGTGCTGTCTGATGCTTGAAGTACACTTTGTCTTGGACTGTAGACTTTGTCTATGATTGAGGTAAATTATTGATATAAGAGGAATATGGAACAAATACTATTAAATTCAAGCTGGTAGAATAGATTTGATAAATTATAAGGGAAAACTGAATTAGAGTGATGAAAGGATAGTGACATTATTTGACTAATAGTTAGATACAGAATAAAATGTAGTAAAATACGAATAGAGTGTGAGAGGGAAGGTGATAGAGCAGAGTGTAGGAACATGGATGTAAAACTAAGACATAATGAAGATGAATCCAGTTAATAATAATTACTGTGTTTGTATGAAGATGCCATTTATATATGCATTCTATCTCTACTTTCCCACTTTTATAGTATGTATTGTGTTTCTTAGCTCCTTTCTTCTGTTTTCTTGTTTTGTAATTTATTTATAAAGCAGATACATGGATAAAGATATTGCTGGGAGTGTATAGAGAGCAAACAGTGTGAGCAACTCGCTTCGGTTACGTGTCACAGCCAGTGAGTCAAAAACAAAAGTTAGAGTCTGTATATGTATATCAAACAACTAGTGGGCCCAAGACACGGGTTCCGTAAAGCTATTTACTCTCTTGTACAGGATAATATTTTTAAGTTTAATAAAATGTTAATTTTTGATATACTTATATTGTCTAATTATTTATTTATTATTATTACTGTAGCACTTCGGAAACGGGGTGTTACATTTATGGTATTAGAGCAGTTCGGTCCTAACCGGACTGTTGTGTCATTAGGATGTTGTCACTGGCTGTGTCTAGTTGGGTCTCCACCAGACATTGATTATGTTTGGATAAGAATAGGGCGTTCGCTAAGTCAGTTATCTTTGTTTTAGTAAACAAAGATGACTACTTCTTATGACTCAAGGTATTGGGCACATATTGATATGTTCCCTCATACCTTGTACATTACGTCAATCCCTTGGCAAAAAACAAGGATTTCTTTTGGACGCAAATTGAGGGCGCATGAGGGAGGAGATAAGGAAGAGTATGGGGTAGCAATGAGCAAGAAGTTGTTATCCCTATATATATATATATATACGTGTATGAATATTTTGATAAATATAAAGTTATTTTAGATTTTGCTGTATAATAAAATACCGTTAATCTTCTCGACCAGGCGATTATAACCAAGATGGATCGAATTGAGGAGAATGCTATTAGGATCGTTCCTGGAGAAACTAGTAACCCGACTAGTGATGGAATTGGAACAGAAACTCCTCACCTAGAAAATCATCAGGAGAAGTCTATTGATGAAGAATCCTTAAGGGATTTGGCCACTACTGTTCTGCAGCAAGCTCAACAGAACGCAAAGTTAATAGTGATGCTTAGGGAGGAACGTGAAGTTATAAGGCATCAACAGGAAGCAAAAATGAAAGATACTGGGTTGATAGTTTTTCTGAAAGGAAAGCCACCTCAGTTTAAAGGTGAATATGACCCAGAAGGAGCCGAACAATAGATTCAAGAGATTGAGAAGATATTAAAAGCGATGCATTGTAGTGATGATCGGATGGAAACATATGCTGCATTCATGATGGTGAGTGAAGCTGAGGTTTGGTGGAAGAATAAAAGAAGAGTTCTGGAGGCTGAAGGACGAGCTATTTCCTGGGAACTATTCTGAGAATGCTTCCTAGAGAAGTATTTTCCTAGGACAACAAGACAACAGAAAGCCAGGGAATTCAACGCAGTGACTCAAGGAAGGATGACTGTGGGAGAGTATGCCACTAGATTTAAATCCCTAGCGAAATATTCTGAGTATTACCAGCTTCGCCCTAGTGAGGAGTGGATGTGCCGACGATTTCAAGATGGGCTTCGACTTGAACTTCGTCGATTGGTGACACTGTTATGTCTAGCTGGTTTTCCCAATTTAGTAGAGCGTTGTATGGAGCTAGAGGACATCGATCGTCAGCAGGATGAGTTTTGGAGTAAAGAAGTTATAAGGGGTCAAGAGCAAAGAAATGAAAGTAGGGAATGGGATAGTAGAGATCAATTTGAGGGAATCAATGGAAGCAAAGATGGCCAACCTCCGCAGCAGATGGGAGTTATCCAGGGAGGGCATCAGAACTCGAGAAAATGTTTTAAATGCAAAGGACCACACCTAGTGAAGGACTGCTCATTTAAGAAACGCATATGCTTTGAGTGTGGGAAACCAGGGCATATTTCTCGAGAATGTAGGCTGCGAGCAATACCCACGGGACAGGAGATAGATATAGAGAAAGATAGAGGATTGAGGAAGGATATTCTTTTAAGACCCCAAGAGATCACAAAAGGTGACCTCGTAGGTAGAAAATGACACTTCTCAGGGTAATGTGTGAGGAACTAAATCCTCCCGACTTGATTAGCGGAATCGGTTTTGAGAAAGTTATCTTTCTCATGTAAATAGAACCCTATCACTTTTTGCTAAAATCAATGTATGAACTTATTATGCATAAATAAATTTTCTTGTTAATAACATTCAATGCTTGCTTATGTGTATATTTTCTGCTTATATGAATTTGTATTCCTGTTTAGCTTCTAATTTATTTTTGTTACATCTTCCGCTCAAATAGTTTTGTATATAGATTTATGTTGTTATGTCCCTATTTGCCTTTTTCTTTGATTTCTAACAGGTATGTTCATGTGTAAATATTTTTTTTTGTTTATTTTTATAAGCTTTGTCAACTTATAATAAATGTTAATGTTTGCTTGTTTGCTTAGTAATATTCGATGATCAAAATGTTGCTGATAAGATTAATTGATATTTCAAAGAAAGAAGGAAAAAGGGATAAATTAAATAGAACTATTAAGATTGAGTTGGTAATAAATAAACTAGGATATAAGGGAGAATGCTTGTAAGGATAATAAAATAATGTGCTTTAAACGGTCAAATGACAGTTACATATAAGTACGAACATTGGACTAAGTGTAGTAGTTGTATAGCATCATGAACAACAATCGTACATACTGTGAGTCGTAGTTGTATTACCTGCAGTTGTGTCGTCCCCATGTTGTGATCGGCAGTTGCACACATGGGTAGTGTCTGTTGTGGTCATCGTGTTGACTCCCATGTTGTGAACGGCAGTTGCGCACATGGTGAGTGGTTGTTAGTCATGTTGGCTCCCATGTCGTGAGCGGCAGTTGCACACATGGTGAGTATTGATCGTTGTGTTGTCTCCCATGCCGTGATCGGCAGTTACACGCATGGTGAGTGTTGGTCGTTGTGCTGTTTCCTATGTCACGAACGGCAGTTGTGCGCATGGTGAGTGTTGTGTTATCTCCCATGTTGTGATCGGCAGTAGCACACATGGTGAGTATTAGTCGTGTTGTCTCCCATGTTGCGAGCGGCAGTTGAGCACGTGGTGAGTGGTTGCCTCCCGTGCCGTGAGCGGCAGTTGCACACATGGTGAACGTTGGTTGCTGTCTCCCCTGTTGTGAGCGACAGTTGCACACACGGTGAGTGTTGATCATTGTTATCTCCCGTGCCGTGAGCGGCAGTTGCACGCATGGTGAGTGTTGGTTGCAGTCTCCCATATCGTGAGCGACAGTTGCACACGTGGTGAGTATTGGTTGTTGTGTTGTCTCCCATGTGACGAGCGGCAGTTGCGTACATGGTGAGTGGTTGTTAGTTGTGTTGTCTCCCATGTTGCGAGCAGCAGTTGCGCGCATGGTGAATACTTGTTGGTCATATTGTCTCTCATGTTATGACCGTCAATTATATCAGTCATAGTAGTTGTATTACCTCTCATGTTGCGATTGGCAATTACACACATGATGAGTCATGACAAGGTAAGTATTAATTACTATGAGTCGTAATTACATTCCATGATGTGGTGAGTTCTCATGAAATTTCTAGTAGGAAGTAGTGAAGAATGAACCCGGGCATTCTTAACCATGATACTATTAGAGGTTTCATTGAGAAATTTGATTGAAAAAGGATAGGTTGTTGAGACGGTTTGTGCCAACATCGTGATTTCACATTGTTAACAAATTACGAGACTGATCACCTCAGTAATTTAGTTTGACAGTGGTGGAAATCTTAATGTTTGGGATAAACTGATAACCAAGAGGAGGCAAGAAGGTAAGTTGGGTAAAGTCGAGATGTAGAATAAATGTGGATAAGTCTCACAAAGAAGGTAAAGAATAAGTTTAATTCTAAAGTAGTAACAACCGCTGAGGACGAAAATTATTTTAAGGGGGTAGTAATATAACATCCTGATTTTTAGATAATCTTTAAGTATAAATTATGTTAGCAATTAAGTGATTAATGGTGGTGAAAGACCTTAATTAGGAAGAAAATGGGCTTAAGAATGACCTAGAAAGGCTTAAAAAACACTAGAAACGGCTAGAAGGGTAAAAATAGAATTTCAACATGCGGCGTTGATCGCGATGCGACGGAGACCAGTGTAAACTGGGTCGCGACGCGATGGTAAGTCGGTGGAGAGAATTCCAAAACCGATGAGGCGGTGACCGAGTCGGTGGTCACAGCCAATGAACCCGTAATACGTGGCATTTCTCGCGACGCGGCGGAAAATACACTATGGTCCATCACGATGTGACGGGACCAATTTAGGTCTATAAATAGGGCTCGACCTCCTCATTTCAGCCAAGCTCTCCAATTGTGATTTTGGAGCGCAAAAAAGGAGGCTTGGAGGAAGAGGAGTGGCGGGGCGCGAGCGAGGTGAGCGACAGCAGTCTTCTAGGCAAGGTACGCTCTATATTCTCTTCTCTCTCTAGTTTTCTCTCTTTAGGAAACTCCTAAGGGTTAGTATGCTCTGCGCTTGCCTCTGAGGAAGATCCGACACATCAGAAAATCCTTAGTAAGTAATCCTAGAGATTGAGAATAGGAGTGAGACTTAGGGGAGGCCTCTAGGGAGTAAGTATGCCCTGCACTTGCCTCAAGTGAGGATCTTGTGCATCAGAAAGTCCTTAGTAGGTAATCCTCTAAGAAAAGAGGATGGGAGTAGCTTGGTAGACTAAGTAGGACTGTTTAGATGTAGGAGTACGAGTAGTGGAAGCAGAGAGGACGCAGAAAGTGACAGCAGCTATAACATTCTTCTATCAGTGTGGGAGCAAGAAACCTTGCACTATAGGGATTGTAGAATAGAGTAGTATATATAAATGTGCGTAGGGTGACCCAAGCCCTACTAGCGGTTGATAACAGCAGTACCTCAGGAGAAGGACTGTGGCATGTGATACCTGAGGACAGTTGTCAGAGGTCTGTCAACCATAGGAATAATTGTTGGTGTAAAACCCTAGGGCAGACAACTTATGTTTGTTGTGTATACTGTTCAGTAATATATGAGTAGTTGGTCGCCTAAGCGACGCTAGGATTAATCCATAAGTTAATAATCAATCTTGGATGATGTGATGTTGATATGAATGCCGATAGTTGGTGCTGATTAAGGAAGGGTTGACTGATGATGGTTGATGAGCTTTGTTGCTAATGACTGTGTGACTATGTTGCTGAATATGTTGGATAATGTGCTCTTGTGTTGTCTGATGCTTGAAGTACACTTTGTCTTGAACTGTAGACTCTGTCTATGGTTGAGGTAAATTATTGATATAAGAGGAATATGGAACAAATACTATTAAATTCTAGCTGGTAGAATAGACTTGATAAATTATAAGGGAAAACTGAATTAGAGTGGTGAAAGGATAGTGACATATTTGACTAATATAGCTACATACAGAATAAAGTGTAGTAAAATATGAATAGAGTGCGAGAGGGAAGGTGATAGAGCGGAGTGTAGGAAGATGGATGTAAAACTAAGACATAATGAAGATGAATCCAGGTAGTAATAATTACTGTGTTTGTATGAAGATGCCATTTATATATGCATTCTATCTCTACTTTCCCACTTTTATAGTGTGTATTGTGTTTCTTAGCCCCTTTCTTCTGTTTCTTTGTTTTGTAATTTATTTATAAAGCAGATACATGGATAAAGATATCGCTGGGAGTGTATAGAGAGCACACAGTGTGAGCAACTCGCTTCGGTTACGTGTCACAGCCAGTGAGTCAAAATCAAAAGTTAGAGTCTATATATGTATATCAAACAACTAGTGGGCCCAAGACACGGGTTCCGTAAAGCTATTTACTCTCTTGTACAGGATAATATTTTTAAGTTTAATAAAATGTTATTTTCGATATACTTATGTTGTCTAATTATTTATTTATTTATGTAAGATGATTAGATGGTTGTAGCGGGGCACTTTGACGAGAACGCGAGCGCACACTTTGTTGAGAATGCGAGCGCTAAACCCTGAGCTAGGTTATGATTGTTACTTGGAGGAAGAAGGAATTATGGATGGAATGATGAATCTATGGATTTGAGGAGATTGAGTAGCCGTGTATGCGAAGCAAGTGACCATTACACTAACCAGTGTACTTGAGTGCAAAGTGCGAAACATGATGGTGAAGGCTGAGAAGCCTTGTGAATCAACTGGGTTCGATAAAAGCTACACGTGATTAATAGTTAGTTTCGGCAAAGGCCTGATTATTCCGACGAGATATTATTGTTTCACATTCGAGGTGGACCTTCTGGTGCGACCAAGATAGACAACGGACCCTAGTAGGAGAGCTGAGATGTCGTGATGCACTCTAATTGGTCATGGCAGACACAATTGGGTTACCTGAATAGCAAACTTTGTACCCTACAAGGTAGGGACATCTAAACTCCAAAAGGGGTGTTGGTCGTTTTGTGTGTCGACCTAGAAGTAGAGGGAGATAGATGAGAGTGGAGATTAGATATAACTTGAGGATGGTTGACTTGGGAGACTTTTGAATATGTGTGATTGTGTGCTATTAGTATGTGATATGCTATGTTTCTTTCCTATTTCATGATGATTTGTGTAGAATTTTATCTCCCCTTTACTTTTCCTTTCTTGTTATATTGCTCTGGATTGTCAGAAGACCCTGTTGAGGACTTCCTAAGAGAGGAGTGTGTCGCTTAGGATGAGGGAGTACCTACCATAGTTGATCTCCAGCATGATGTAGATGCTCGTTCAAGGGAAGTCTAGGATGACTCCTATGTTTTATGGCCAGAGAGTCAGTCTTTTTCGTAATTTGTATATTTGCACTTCTGCTACTCTGACATTTTGGAAACTGCGGCCCTACAAATGGGACTATTTATACACGTACATATTGTATTTATTTGTTGTGTATTTTAATTTCCTCGTACTAAATTATTACGACTAAGGTTAATTAATTATGATCTCATTAGTGGGACGACGGGCGTCTCATTTAGCTCTCTTGACGTTCATAATAATACCCATTCCTTGTACTGCATGATTAGAATCACTAAGTGTGCATATTCATGCATAGCTTGGTTGACTTTGCCCATGACCATCACCTGAGCAAGCTTTTGATAACCCTATAATTAAATTTATTACCAAAAATAATGACAGCCGTTCAAAGAGTTTTTATCCGTTCCACCATTGAAGAATAACAATAATAATTTTCCTTTTCGCATTTTTTCCATAGTTTTGTTCCATATATAATCATTTTGACCCGTATATAATCATTTTCATTGTGGATTTTGGGCAAGGTAATATTTTAAAGAAACAGAAACCCATTTACTAATTACGTCCATTTGCGGTCCAATTTTTGTCGATAGGCGATGGGCCATTGTTATGATCGATGATCGATAATTGAGGAAACCTAGAGGGATATTTGATTCCCTAAATGTAAACATAATCAATTACAGCAACAAAACAAATCTGAATGATTATGCCTCTTGATAATGCTGGGAAACCAGGTAATCCGCTGTTGTCTTTACGATTTTTGCTAACAACTGACCCCCCCAAAAATATATTATTAAACAATATAAACTTTTTAAAAAATGAAGACATGGAATGGAACCAATGGCCATAATTACTCTTGAATATGCATGGTAATGCAAAAGAGAAAACTAGGAAAAAGTTCCTTACCTCCTCTTCGTACCGTTTTCCACTAAAAATATCACATAACTGTTACAGACTATCTCAAGAAGTGCATCGTAAAACTATCTCTTCGAACCTGTTTAGTGAAAATAACTGTTTCTTTGTTTCTATAACAGTATGAATAGTGTCATCACGTAAGTTTAGTCCTAAAACAAATCACGAGATTCCAAAGATGTTGTGTTGGTGCAGGGTAGGGAAATTTACATATTTTAAGGTGGTGGTAGACAAGAATCATTTTTAGATTCAAGCATCAGGAAAAAAAACGGCACTAAAATGTATTAAAGGATTGAAAAGTTTCAATTTTCCATTTAAAAATTTTACGCTAGAAATTTTTAAAATTTATATTAGAAAGACTAAATTATCAACAATATATTTTCTAAAGATTAACATGGAGGTTTTACTTTAGAATGTGTCAATGAGATCATGAAAATGATTTATGGATGCACAATATGAGAATAAGGGACAACATGACCACAATTAAGTGAAACAAGAAGAGCTGGTATTTTGAAATATTCAAAGGTAAAATATATTTTTTTGAAAAAGATATTTTACCCTTGAAATATTTATAGGGTAAAATATTTTTTTATCCTTATAAAATTAACAAATTTTAATTTTGATACTTATAAAAATTTATTCATTTTTAGTTTCAGCAAGGACTAAAAAAGGCACAAATTTTATATTTTATAAAGACTAAAAATTAATAAATAAAATTTTGATTGAAACTAAAGTTGAACAGTTATTGAAACACGCAACTGGAATCTAAAGAAGAAGACATTAAACACAGAAAGGACAAACATGACTGTTAACGAGGTTTTGCAATATGTCTACATCCTCGAGAGCAGAGCAACTGTTATTTTTCTTATGGGTTACTGTACAACTTATACACACGCACACGCATACGTGCGCGCGCACACACACTACAGCACGAATTACAATATTATCCTCTGCTCCGCCCGTCTGTCCACCTTTCACAAATAAGCGTCCTGCACACCAACTTAAAACATTTTTTTTTCATCATTTAATTATAATAATGTGGCAAAGCAGGAAGGGTTACGTATGATGAGAAAAATGGGGAGGTTGAAGGTGTCACAACTTTAGGGCAATAAGATGATTGTTGAAAGGTACCTAAATAGGGGAGTACCGCTCACTAGGATTTCAATTTCAAAGAAAGAATTGAAAACTTGAGAGGAAGATAAGGAAGCATGTCCTCAATTTGGTATGATGCTGTTGGCCATCAATTGTCACCACCATAAATAAAGTGTACTCATAACTCAATTGGATCCTCCTTTTTCACCTCTTTGGATTTGTCCTAAATGGAGGCTGTTAATGTTAAATATAAAGCTCTAATTAGCCTCTAATCCTCCATCCACAGACTTCCCTTTGGGGCTTTTGCTCTTAGGCCAATTTTTATGTTTCATTTTTTACTTTTTGCACCCTCCTAAATTGCTTACAGTGACTAACAGTGGCTTGCGTACACCGGAGTGCTGGTGCTCATGATTGCACGAATCAATCAACGGTGCAGATATAGAAGGAAAGAACTCACACTCTCTTCTCTCTCACCATTGACATTCCCTCTGTACTACTACTCGGTAATTGGCAACATCTACAAACTCGTTCTCTCTCTCTCGCTCTCTCTCTCTCCCTCTCTTTTTTTCACTCTGAAAAGGGTAAGCAGAGCTTTTGAATGTAGATTAAAAATCACAACTCTTTTCTAGTTCAATTCCCATTGCATTTGAGTCTAAAACTCTATAAAGCTCCGAATTTTGAAGTCTCCTTTGCGTTCTCTGTTTCCAAATTCCTTCACATTTTCAGAGAAATTCAACCCCCCAACTCTAAAACACTTTGACATGTCGTCGGATATAAGCTAAAGCTAGATTAATTATTTTCCAGCTGCCACCCATTTCTTTCCTCTTCTTGCTAACGTTATTTTTTAAGTCAAGTGCTAGTGTTTTTGTTTTTTCTAGTGTAAGGGTGCGTTTGGTTCTGTTTTTTTTTTTTTTTTGAAGTTTGTGAAGCAAAGTTGGAGGCTTTGTTTGGTGGGGTGGTGGGAATTTTGCGGTGTGAGTGATGGGTGTGGATTTTCTGCTACTGATAACAACAGTTGGAAGAGGACCGCCATTAAAACGGCGAGCAGGGTTGAGGAGGAAGCAGGCTGGAAGAGGGTCCTACAGAGGTAGCTAGAGGGAAGGTGATTGATTCTGTGTGTGATTGGAGGGGTTTTCTTGTTTTCTGGAGGACTAATTTGACGACCCTTTTTCTGGGGAGTGTCTTTAGAGGTGTCAAAGTTTCTAACTTTTTAAGGGGAGGAAGAAGATGGGTACTAACTTGCATCAAGTACTCAGAAGCCTTTGTTTCAATACCCATTGGAACTATGCCATCTTTTGGAAGCTCAAACATCGTTCTCGAATGTATGTTACTACTACTAGTCTACTATTACTACTTTTTGAACCTTACATGTATTGCATCTTTTCTTTGGATGTTTGCAAATCAGGATATGTTAAATGAGGTGAAATTGTAGTTTTGCATGATTGCACTCTTTTGGTCTGAAATTTTATTTGGCCTTTTTCACATACCAGGTTAATTTAATTGGTTGTTTATATCTTCCAGTTTTTACTAAAATTATTCAGATTATGCAATAATCTTTTTTTTATCAACTTTTAGTGAACAGAACCAAAGATATTCCTTTATATTCTTCCGTGTTTTGTCCTTCCAAGTTTGGTGATTTCCATGCTTGTCTGGATTTTTTTCAACAAAACTAAGAAGGGCATCTGTTGTGTATCTGGAACTCTAGAATCCATACAATCAGAATATTTTGAGGTGATTTTGCACTTGGATGTTGTCTGTGTTGGTTCAAGGAAAACTATTGTACTATACTATAATCTTGTTTAATGAATTGTAATCCTTCTGTCTGTTCAAAATGCTTTGTGTTACATGAAGTGTAGTTTGGGTGTTTGTCGCACTCATTTTGCATGAAGTGTAGTTGGCAGTAAACATGTTACTGTTTAATTATATAATTTTGCACTTAAATTTGATGATTCATTTTTACCTGTTATAGATGCACTTAAAGAGTTAAAGTTGGTAATGAATTACCTTAAATTTTCTGAGCATTGTACTTTTTTGCAGGATCTTGACATGGGAGGATGCTTACTATGACAATCCTGATTATTATGACTCTTCAGAAAATGAGTACTGTCGGATGCCCTTGGAACAGATTGGTGGTGGGAAATTTTCACATGACGCTCTAGGGTTAGCTGTGGCAAAAATGTCATATCATGCATATTCATTAGGGGAAGGGTATGACTAATCAAATTTAACATTCATACTACTTAAGATTTGATTTTCTTTTATGTAGCTCTTTTCCTGAGACTCTTTCTTTACAGTATTGTTGGACAGGTTGCTGTTACTGGAAAGCATCGGTGGATCTGTGCAGATAATCAAGTTACAGGTTCTGGCTTGTCTTTTGAGGTGAGAATTCTTGTTATTCAATACTTTCACTACGGATCTCTCAGCCTTGGAATATTTGAAGGTCCTTAATTGGTCTTGGACATGTATCATGTCACTGTCTAACCAATCTTCCAATCATTCTCATTCCTTTTGCTTTTTGGTTTGATTTTCAGTTTGCTGATGGGTGGCAGTCTCAGTTTTCCGCTGGAATTAGGGTAAGATATCAGCTTTATTATTTTTTTCATAACTTTACAATATTCATGGCCAAAAAAAGTTGGAATAGTGAACCTCCTATGTCTACCCAGAAATTAGAATTGCCTCACATAACCAATACTAAGGATAATGGACAATATAATTTGAATGGTATATCTTGGAAAAATGTGGTTAATATGATACTAGGATCAATAGGAAAAATTATCGAGCCATTACAGGACTCTGGCTCATTATTCTTATTTCACTAGTTGCAGCTTGCAACCAAACTGTACTGCAATCATACAATGCTGCATCCCAATGTAGTGTACTTTACGTTAGAGACTTAGAGATTCTCTTTTAGATAATAATTTCCTAGTCTCCATCAGTATACTTGGTTTGCACTAAGATTTTTCATTGATAAAGGTTTTACTTTTCCTTGCAGACAATTGTTGTTGTAGCTGTAGTCCCACTAGGTGTTGTTCAGCTTGGCTCTCTAATTAAAGTAAGATGAGTACTTTTTTTTATGTTATTTTGCTTCGCTTGAGCAATGTATTGCTAGTTAATATGGTTGCTAATGTGGTTCAAGCTATTATCTCTATGATGCTGTGCAAAATGCCAAAACAGACCTTGTATTAAGTGTTTAAAATTTATTTGCGTTCTTTTGCTTGGATGTATCATAACTAGTCAAATATCATGACTTGCTTCTATTTCTTTTCCAGCTAATTTTGGTAATTGCTAGCTGTTTAGATATTGGTTAAATACTTTTACAATCCTAATTATATGCACTAGATAAATATGTATATGTAATTTAGTGAAGAACACACAAGATAAAGGAGTGAGAAGTTACTAACAACCCATTCCTAGTTTTGTCAATTGAGAACTCGCGCAAAATTTAGTTATGTTAGCCACAACCACACTAAATTATAATTTACTAAACTAGCTACCGAAACCAGAGAGTTTGGCATGAAATCAAATATTAGGGCATTTTCTAATGCTGAATTTATGGATAACATCGTCATAGATATCTCCCTAACATGATGTTACTATTGAGAATAATTTATCTACTTAAATGTTGCCTTACAAGTATGAAACATTTTTTTGGGGGGTGATGGGTAATTGTTGGGGAAATGCTGATCTAATCATTAGGGTTTAGATACTGCTGAACCCTCACTTTTGGTGTCTTTTTGTTTTCTTTTTTTGTATGAATCGGTTGCATCAATTGATTACTTAGTTGGAAGTAGCTGATTAGTTTTGATTAGGGACTAGTGCCTGTGTTCTCTTTCTCACTAAAATGCTTTTATGAGCTTAATATGCATGTTTCAAGTTAGAAAATCCATTGCGTCTTCTTAAAATCCTTCGTATAATTAATTGAATTTTATTCTTCTGTCATGGGGTGTTCTATGATTTTGATGGATTGTAGAATATTTCCTGGATATAAACTTGTATGGAAGTTTATTTATTATTTAAACATTTAATAATTTCCTTTGCTTTGTTTCAGGTGACTGAAGATACCGGGGTTGTTAATCATATAAGAAATCTTTTTTTGTCTACTCAAGATTACTCTATAGACCATGTTCCTTGTCAAATACAGAGTAGTTTCAAGAGTTCTTCATCTCAGGTAAGCTTCTGTCTACACCTTCTCTCTATATGCCTTTGTTTGCATACTGTATGAATGTGCAAATGTGGGTCGGTAAGGGGTTTATGTGACTATTGGCACGGACATTGTTGCATGCACTAATATAGCAAGCAAGTGAAGCTATATCATAATTATTTTCAACCAAGATATGTTGAGCATTATCATGAGGTTTATTTTCTTGCTTTTTTCAGCCAGATGTCTTGAAGGAAAATTTGTCTTCAGATATTATGCCTGCTTGCTTACATGATACAGATAAAACCATGAAGAGTGAAACAGTGGATGTTTTAATGCCCTTTCAATGTTCTGCGAGGAACAATGCACCTCATTCTGCTCATGGGAAAATGGCTGATAATATGGCCAAGCATGAAGGGCCTCAACTTTATGGTGATGCGAGTTCCATTTTGCTTCAGTCAATGTCCAATATGATTAATGTGGAGCATCAGAAATTTGAAGAGATTAGACCTCTAAATGGGAGGAAGTGTGAAGGGGGAAGTGGTGGCTGCAAAAATATGAGATTGGAATTGGAACAAAATGTCTCATCAGTTTTAAACAATTCTGTTATAAATAATGCTGGCTTCATTGATTCAATACATCCATCAGAAAAAGTCACAGTTGATTCTGCATGCTTTCCTAAGCCTTGTTACGAGGATACCTCATGTACATTGTTAAAGTTCCCTGCTGGCTGTGAGCTACATGAAGCACTTGGACCGGCTTTTATGACAGGGAGTAATTATTTTGATTGGCTGGCACAAGCTAATCAAGATATAAAAACAGTGGATATGCCGGATGAGATTAGTACTAGTCAATTGACTTCTGCATTGGCTTCTGAATCTCTTCCAGAGCATCTTTTGGAAGCAATGGTGGCCAACATTTGCCACAGTAATAATGATGTTAATAGTGAATTATCATTTTGTTCATCAATGCAATCTGCAATGATTTCTGGAAAAATTCCTGAAGTTTCTATTCACAATGTGCACACTATTAATTCAGACAACTATTCAATAGATCATCTCTCTCTTGTTAAAAAGGACAAACAGCATTGTTTGAGTTCATCGTCAGGGATATGTGGTGTGATGTCATCTCAAGGTGTTTCTTCTCCATGTCCTGGTTCTTATGGCGAACAGTTTGAAAGATCTTCTGAACCGTCTAAGAACAGCAAGAAGAGGGCTCGGCCTGGGGAAAGTTGTAGGCCTCGTCCAAGAGACAGGCAGCTGATCCAAGATCGAATTAAGGAGCTTAGAGAGCTGGTGCCGAATGGAGCAAAGGTATCTTGCTGTAATATTTTTTTCCTAGCCGCTTTTGGGTCTTTGAGTGATGGTTTGGTTGCAGTTCTGGTTCATGTGGCTAAACATTTTATGTCAACTTCAACAGTGCAGTATTGATTCACTACTGGAGCGCGTAATAAAGCACATGCTCTTTCTCCAAAGCATAACTAAGCATGCTGACAAGCTAACTAAATTTGCTGATAGTAAATCAAAGGTAAGGTTTAAGGGGATTTGAGAAATCTATCCTCTAGTCCATGGTCTAAAAAAAATTAAGTGACTACATTTTTTATAAAGTAGGGAATAGGGATTGATAATCGAACTTTAAGATGTGCATACGTACGAGATTATGGTTAACGACAAATTAACTGGTTTCTCACTCTTGTTTAATACTGAAAACAATGACATTTACTTTTCCTAAACATGTTCCTTTAGGGCACAGCACACTTCAAGTGGACCATAAGATTTTATTTATTTAATTGCTATTTAGGATACAAGCTTTTGAATGAAAATGACCCCATTCAGAAACACTATTGATTTTCTCCATTCCTACATTTTCTACATGTGGACTTATCTTCCTTGTTTAACACTACTGCAATTTTGCAGTTGCACCACATGGAAACGGACATTCTTGGATCCTGTAGTTCCGAGCAGGGTTCGAGTTGGGCACTGGAGGTAGGAGGTCATCTGAAAGTTCATTCAATATTAGTGGAGAATCTTAGCAAGAATGGACAGATGCTTGTTGAGGTATATATGTATGACATGAAAATTACAATTTGATTTATTATGTAAAATTGACAGATTAAAAATTATAATACACAACTATGAGAGAAAAATGACTAATTCTAGCTTTTGTTGTAGATGCTCTGTGAGGAGTGTAGCCATTTTCTTGAAATAGCAGAAGCCATAAGAAGCTTGGGTCTTACAATTTTGAAGGGTGCAACAAAAGGTCGTGATGAGAACATATGGATATGCTTTATTGTTGAGGTAGGATCATAACTCAGAAGATTTTTTTTTTTTTTTTTATATATAGGACTCAAGAACCGACATAAAATTACATGAAACTCGGTCTATAATTTAATTAAAATATATTTCAAAAATTATTGCATACCAATTATTGCTATTAGGTTCATAGTTGAAAACACAAAATAATTAGAAACAATATAGAAGTTCATTAGCATGCCTTTTTACACTAGCATTCAATTATTCAATTATGTAGCTCAGTCTCAGTCGTAACATTATCAATTGAAACTGCTACATGGATTTATGTCGTTATATTCAGCTATGAAGAGATTGTTGATGAGCAAATTGTCTGTCACAGGGTCAGAACAACAGAAATGTGCACAGATTGGATATCTTGTGGCCACTTGTTCAGATACTGCAATCCAAGAGCACTGTGTTTTCACAATAACTGGTTGATTCTTGGAAAGTTCGTGGCCCTTCATTGGCCACTGCATGTAACTCATTCTTGATCTCTGAAATGATGCTCAGAATTTTTTACCTTTGTAGTGTGTCAAGACTCCGTTTGTTGGGTTTCTTAAGTTTTGGTTGGAACATGTGATTGTCGTTTGTTTGTATGTTTATGTTTGATATTGAAAATAATACAAAGCGTTGGACACATCTTAGTGCCACCTTTTGGTGTTCCAGACACGTTTTATATTATTGATATAAAACCAAATTTTAATTTCTGTTAATTCATAAATTATTTTGAATTTACTAGCTCGCTCACTTTATGAAACATCAAAATTATTAAATTTCGTATTATTGGGAAAAATCTATTTCTACTTTATTCATTGAAATATAGTTTGTACTAATGATAATCCTTTCAAAAAGTATTTCGTTAGAAATTTGTAGGAAGTGCAAAAGTCGTCCTTGCACAAGAACTATGGGTATATATATACACGTCATACGTAAATATTGCATAAATAGTGTCTTCCTCACGAGTTTATTGCTTGCATGAGATCCAATGCGCGTTCATCAACGAACAACTATTTTGTTGTTAGCATGGTTATATGTTTGCATGCATTCGTCCCTTCTCATTGTAGAACAAGTGGTGTAATGAGCCTTTACAAGATAGAGATCGAGTTGAATATACAAGTTTGTAGAAGTCTCTTGAAGTGCATGAAAGTTTACTTTAGTCGAATTAGTCTTTTACATAAACAAGCATCATTATTAACATCAATAAAGTTACACACGTGACATGCTAAGTATCAATGTATCATGTAGGATGTATATATGTGACAACACATTCCTTTCATTTCACTAACAACGCCGTTCCATCATGCCAAAAAAAAAGGTTATATTATTATACAGTATATAATCATAAACATGAAAAAAGAGGTCATTCATTGATGAAGCAGCAGCTAGCTAGTGACCTGGTTTGTTTTTCCGAGTTTTGCATAGATCTTGTTGAGTTTGCTGTAAACATTTAAAACCTAATCGGGAGTCAGTTTGATGAGGGTTCGTGTTAAGTGATGAAATGAATGCATGTGTGGGAGAGAAGGCCAAAAGTTCAATGGTAAATGTTAGGGATAAAAAGCTTGATATATACCAATCTATGGCTTATTCTCTGTCAAATAACGAAGCTATAATATTGATTACCTCAAGACCCTCTTGAAAAATCATGTGCAAATGAGCAAAGCCATTGTTGATCAAAGCCAGCACATGTTGGTCCAATCGTAATGATGAGGCCTCATTGCATTTCAGTGACGGTTGTTGATCTAAGCTGGAACATGATAGTATGCGTGGTTCTATAGTGCCCTATTTACCGTCTTTATGTTTATCTTTCTTCATATAACCATGTCAGGTGAAAAAGTCACATAAGATAATCCATTTCCAATCAAAATAGATAGCCCAAAAAAAAAAAAAATCAAATCGAGGAACACAAATCCATGTGCCAACGTGGAGAAATCTAATTTTAGTATAACAGCAACTTCAAGTGCCAGACTTTCAGGACCTTTATTATTAAATTCGCTAGACATAATGAAATCGGCACTCTTTAAGTTTGGGCAAAATGATCATTTTTACCCCTCTTGGTATGCATTACTCAAAGGCTGGGATATTTGTACTGAAACAGACAAACACCCAAGTCAAATCCTGGGGAAACGGAGAATGGGCATAATAATTATCAACCAGGGGAACAACCCGAAAACTCCTTGCAAAATGAGTCTTTAAATTGCAGTTACTAGTAGGTTTTTGTTTTGGGAACCTTCTTCTTTGGTTGCCTTCTGGGAATGGAGTTTTTCATCCCAATAAAAAACAACAAAGCCCCAGAGAGAGCCATATTCTGCAAGAAGTAATAACATTTGATAAACAATTGCAATAATACATGATGTAACATTGTGACACTGGCTTGAAATCAGGCATTCCAACATGAAAATAGTTTTATTTTTTTATTTAAAAAGAACCCACTGCTCTGAACCCCTGACCTGTGTAAATTTGATGAAAAGTTGAATATATTCTTTGTCCTCACTGTCGTAATTATAGAAATCATACAATAATGCAGTGACAATCATCTGATGCAAAAGCTACAAGGAGAAACGAGACAAATTAAAAAACAGAGCACTTGAGATATAAACAAATTCAATTTAATGGAGAGAATTCAAACTACAAACCAAAAGGATAGCTCCGAAAGAGTTGCCAAATATGAAGAGAATCCCTCCAATGCCCTTGAGAGCAACAGCCCCAGCAACTAAAAATTTCATCTGTTCATCAAAAATTATATAAATAAACATTTTAGATATAGAGCAATGTAATATGCATGTGAAAAGGAGTATTTGATTGAATGCAGCTACATGTTGATAAAAGGATGCACTATATATATGCATAACATAATAGTTAAAATGATGAAAGAAAATTCAATTATTTTTCACTGTGATGTAACTTCCCCAGCGCGCCTTTCCCTAGCCTCCACCCATTACATGTGTCAAAACAGTTATATGATTTTGTTAATTTCCTGTTTACTTCTACGATCCATGTCCAACACAAACATAATTTTATTGCCTACCGAGAACCCAAAACTAAGTATGGGCAAGCGGACACAGTCAAGCAAAAATAAGTCCCATGACCAAAATGGCAAACTGACAAGCCTGTATAAGTTAGAACCTTGTCCACACTACATTAAAGTCTTATTTAAACCTATGCAGTTAAGAAGGTAAAGGCATTATTAAGTACTATTGTAGGTTTTCACCTACCATTAATCAGACTTCAGCCAGCCCTACACATGATAACAGAAAAATGCATGATCATTATTAAATTCCCAAGCAATCTGCAAACCCATGTGAGACTTCACTTTAATTTTACCATCTTGTCCAGTTTCACTAGTTTCTACCCAAGAGCTTTCTTTTTTCTCTGCCTTCTTGTGTTTTAATCATGCTTTCTTGATATAATTGATACTGAGAGAAAGAGTACAAGAGACTAACATCAATTTCTGGAAGTTGAAAGCCAACTTGAGAATCTACTTTATGTATAAAGGCATCAAACTTTGGTCTGATTGCTTTTGCTGCAGGTCCGCCATCAACTCCATATTCATTAAATCTGCATCAGTATAAAAAGAGAGGGAGGTAAAATAAAGAAAAAGAATAAAAAGAATCAATTAATGAGTTCTTCCAGATTAAAATGACAAACGGAAATAATTTTCAGCTTCCAATTTCAGACCAAATGTGAACAGTGTGTCAGTGACCACTAGCAACAACCAGCAACTTTTCCAAAAGTATAATGAATAATCCCTTAAAACCAGGTACTTATTACATTAAAGTAATCCAACTTAATTAGAAATTATTCATGGCAAAGTATAGAACAGAAAGGGGACGCAATATTCACATCATTCTACTACAATCAGAAATCATTATCATGGTCCACTAGCAATGGCAATCAGTAATTCAGTGTCCAATAGAGATCATGGATTTGTCTTCCCCAATCTACCCCCTTAATCCCGAAACAAAGACATACAATTGCTCTCTGTTAGAACCATAACTTGATACAAGATAAATCTCATCAGGATGCCCCAACACTTTACAGGAAAGATTAGGTTCGAGGGTTAACTAAAGAAGACCGATTTATTACATACAGATATACCCCACCCAAGATATAGTCATTTTTTGTTCGAGGACTTGTTACACTCAAAATCTCCATAAGAGCCAGTTTCTTGCACTAATACACTAATAAAGAGGATGAAAAATTTAGGGATGACATTCAGCTTCCATTAGTCAACCAAAATCCAGTTTGAATTAGTTGCTTAACTTATATTAGGAGCTTTGCAACAAAAGTAAGTATTTAGTTTGTAATTCATAAAATAGCCAATATAAGTTAATAAGTATTAATGGAGAACATAAATGAGAGAGCTTTTGAAAAATTGAGGTGCAGAAATTGATATCAATTTATGAGACGAGAGAAGCTATTATTATTTATTAGTTAGAATACTCATAATTATTGTAAGATCATTTCAAAATTTATGAGAGAATGTATTAGTTAGAAATTAGAATACTCATAATTATTGTGAGATTACTTCAACCTATAAGTGCTCGTGAAAAAACTTATCCAAACCAGCTCTAAGATTGACATTTTTCCCTTGCTAATTTCCCAGTTTCACAGTAACACATTATAAACAAAAGTAAACAGAGAAATACCTATCACAACTCAAAGGTTACTTGTCAACCAACACCAATTACTTGGTGCACAGCTTACTTATTAATTGCTAACAACATATAGTCAAGTTCATAAACCACACACCATGTACAAACAAGAATCCCAGGGAGGATAACTAAAAAGTTAGATTCACAAAACCGTTAATGATACTTTCTAATGCATTAAACGATTCCGTAACCTCAGCAGTACTCATCAAAGATAACAGGTATGCTGCAGTGATGGCAATTATAAACCAATCACGCATGAAGATCTAACTAGTACACCAAGCAAACGAATGCATGCATACGACATAAGAGAATCATACAAAAATAAAGAAAAAGAATCTGGTTAGCATAGATCTGCTGAATCACTTTGCTCAGACAAGGGGTTCAAGCCTTGAAAGCAGCAGATCCAAGCGGAGGAACTACCACAACAACCAATTCGTAGAAAAAGACCACCTAAAAACCATAAATTTTCTGCAATTACAAAAATCGATCAACATGCATGATTAGAAAAAGGGAACAAATAAAACGATTAGCGCAGAAAATGAACTAACTCTTGGTAAGCAGAGAGGATGAAGACGGAGGCGAAGAGGACTCTGCCGAGAAAAGAAGCGAAGGCCATTGTGATTGGACTCATTGGAGAGAGAGAGGGAGAGAGAGAGAGTCTAGGGTGCCCTGAAATTTGCTGTGGCTTTTTTTCCCGGTCAGAGCACGAACAACGAAAAAGAGCGAGCGAAGCGAAAATTGAAAACGAGAGGGTGGAGTTTGAAATAGGGGGTAATATAGTCTTTTCGCTGGGAGGCAACTACTTTTCGGCAGTAATGGGCCGCATTAATGAAAGGACAGAAATTACGTTGATTTGCATGGGTCGGTCCATTTCGACCTACCGTGAAATATAAAAACTGTCATAAACTACCAAAAAAAAAAAAGTGTATGGTATAAATATATGTTTGTCAAAGAAAAACTATTTTTATGTAAGAGAAATAGAATGAAATAGATGTAAAAAAATGGACATAAATTTTGTCTTTAATGAAAAACTAGACCCAATGAGCCAATTTTTTTTTTGATAATTGATTCTCATCTTCCATTTTAATTTGCCCCCTTTTCCTTCCCCAAGTATTAAAATAACTCCTAACCCCTAAAACCAACCCTTTTTCCCTTCTCTTTTCCCATCCCACCACCATTATTTCCCATCCCATGACCACCCTCTCCCACCTTCAGTGTAGGGAAGTGGGGTTTAGGGGGAGGAGAGAGTTTCGTGGAAGGGATGAGTGGATAGGGGTATTTTGGATTTTTTATAGGTGAAGAGTGGAGGTGGGAAAACTAATTTGGGATTTTTTGGATTTTTTAGGTGGAGAGTGGAGGTTGGAAAACTAATTTGGGACTAAATTGAGGATTAAAGTTGCGGGGAGGTTGGTTGATTGATCGAGGGGTTGGTTGATACTCCCTCCGGAGTCAATTATAATTAAAAATACATACTTTTACACTTATTAAATATTGTACTCCCCCGGTCTAATTTGAGTAGTCTATTTTGCTTTTTCACGATTTTTAAGAAAATGATTAGATTGACTGATTTTTATAATAAAATGATATCGTTGGACTAAAATACCTCTATTTAAATTTGACAGTTGCAATTACTCACCAACAACTCATTAATAGAGGTTGGTTGAGATAAAGGGTATATTTGAAAAAAAAAGTAATAAATACTCATTGATTTTCTAAAGAGACAAGTAATTTGAGACAATGAAATATTTCAAACAGAACAAGTAAAATGAGACGGAGGGAGTAGTTAAGTACATTTAATTTTCTTGGTTTTATGTAAAAAAGAAATACATTTACTAAACTACTCTTAATCATAATGGTTCTCTCCTCAAAATATTAATGAATTAAATTAAGAGCAATTTTGGATTAATAACATTAAATAGGGATCTGTCAAAAAAAAACATTAAATATGGTAAATTAGTTGATAGTATTTGTTTATATCTATGTCTACCAAACTTGGGTTTTTTTTTTTTTTTGCTTATCATTGAGTCCACGAGAGTGCATGAGGGGAGGGCTTACGTTTCTTTTCAAAATTAATGAAGCTATAAGATGTTTCTAAAAACGGATGAAGTGTGATTGAAATGTTATATGATTATTTATCATGTTATTCTTTCAATTTTTAAAAATCTCAAATATATATTAACATATAGACTTAGCCCTCCAAAACCCTCCTTTCCAAAAAACCCCCGATCCAAACAGACTAGGAGATTGGTTGACTGAACGGAAAATTTATTCAGTTTGTAAGTAAAGGGCTTTAGAAATCTCAAAAACTGCAAACAAACCTATCTACTTTCAAGACAGGGTGGGGGTGAGTGATACGGGTAGCAAACCGTCCAGCCTCACAATTTTCTACACACGATTTGTGTTCAATATTGCATCCTCGTTACAAGTTGTGATAAAATAAAGAGGTACAATTATAAATAACACAGTAGCACCGGTTCAATTTGTTTTTTCTTGAACATTGTTCAACTCTTTTGAATCTTATTTAGTTGAGTCAATACTGGCTTAATTCTGATAACATTTTCACGTATTTGACCTATTCTATAATAATAATAGTAATTAACGGGTTGCTGGTCCATGTTTTCTTGTAAACCCAGATTGCTTGGGCTTGGACTTCAATTGGTTTGTTGATGTTCTGACCTAACAGCATATTCATTTGGGGTTAGTATTTACACCTCTTGTTTTTCCAATACACGTTTTATAGACTCTTTTCAATTTTTTTCCCTAAATGCTCTTTTATGTGGGTAAAATGCCTTCTGGAAGTTAACATCCGGACAGTTTACAACGCTTAGAAGTTAACATTCAGACAGTTAGTTAGGTGTTAGTCCAATATTAACTTCGGGATATTAATTATGATAGCTTAACATAACGTTTGGAAATTAACATCCGAATGTTTTTTATTTTTATTTTTATTTTTAAATTTCGCACTTATTTTTTTGGTTTGATAAGTTTTTCATTTTTGGAATTTTGTATTTATATATGTATTTTTTTTAAAATTCACTTATGGATTAAGATTTAAAGTTGTCTTGAAAAAATTTAAAAAATAAAATATTATATCTCGAACTAAATACATTAAAATACCAGAACATGGTATCCGTAGACACAAAAATTAATTACATAATAAAATTTTAAAAAAATGAAGGTTATTGCGTTGATCATGCCCTCCTCCTCCGACGATAACAGAAGGTGTTATGCTCCTTGACCAGTAACTATTGTACACTAAGATATAGGTTGGGATCCCCTGTTGTACCTCCTCTCTGTCTAGAATAACATGGAGCATGTCTCGCATCCTCACTATCGTTACCTGGAAGCAACAACTTCAAATACTAAGTAAACATTAAAATTATTGTCCAAAATATTACTCCCTCTGATCCTTTTATAAGGAACAAAAGAGTCATTTTTTGTCATTATTATAAAAAACATACATCAATTTCCTACTTCGTTAATTGTTAATTTTCATTTTTACCCTTATTTAACGTGAGACTTATATTAACGATGCACCTATTTCCTATGCAAGTGAGACAGTTTATTAATTATACACCATTTCCTATGCCCTCGCAACCTGGGTCGTTGCTCCACCACACGTCTCATCTTGGACTTGTAGACATCCTTAAGCAAGCTAAAACACACATGTACACCTCTCGCTGCCTCGTACCCCAGCGTGCCCTCTATATGGGTGCACCCAAGGAGTTCCTATAGCATGTAGCATGCCTGCTCTCTGCCGATGGGAGCGTACGATAAAAGATGGCCAACAATCGGCAGATGCAATAGTGTCATGATGTCGTTCAGTGTGACGGTCATCTCATCGCATGGTATATGTGGAAGGTGTTGGTCTCCTTCTTTTAAATCCCATCAAAGGCAAACAAGAGATCCGTGTCCACAATCGTGTGCAGTGTGTCAGGGGCTCCAGCCTGATGCCTCGATAATCTCCCACAACCATCCATGGTCGGGATTGATGGTTATATCATCCAACTTGTGGGCGTGGTTGACCACCTTTATTGGAGGATGCTCCTGCAAAGAAAAAAACTCATGTTAAGTTAATTATAATAATAATTGTAACTAATAGACGTACCTAAAAAATAACATTTATTGCCTCTCTCACCCATATGCGGGTTACGACGCGGTCCAGAAACGAGTAGAGGATAGACATTGTAACATCCTGATTTTTTAGATAATCTTAAGTATAATTATATTGATAATTAGGTGTTAAACAGGCGTTAAAAATCTTAAATTGGCTAAAATGGGCTTAGATGAGTTATAAAAACATTCAAAAGGACGAAAATACCCATGAAGAGGGCCTAGAAACCCCTAGAAACGTCTAGAAGGGAAGAAACAAGATATTTCCTATTTGGGTTGGTCGCGACGCGACCAAGATTACACATAACCCATTGCAACGCAATGGTGGAAATATCCGGAAGGGCCTAGAAAGATACTGTCTGTCGCGACGCGATGGGATTGAGTGTCACGACGCGATACACACTGGTGGTTAAGGCGGTACAAGAGAAAAAATAGAACGTTCTGGAGAAACGTCCATCGCGACGCGACGAAATTTCAACGTGGGCCGTCGCGACGCGATCGACTCGCGATCAAAGGCATTTGTGAGAGGATGAGCTCTCCACCTCGCCTAAAAATAGGCCCCACCCCCTCCATTTCTCCAAGTTCTTCCAAGGCACTCTTGGGAGGATGTGGAGGAGTTTTGGAGGCGCAACAGGATGGTCTTCTAAGCCAGGTACGTTCTCAACCTCTTCTCTCTCTAGTTTTCTCTCTTTAGGAGCTTCTAAGGGTAAGTATGCTCTGTGCTTGCCTCTGATGAGGACCTGACACATCAGAAAATCCTTAGTAAGTAATCCTAGAGATTGAGACCAGGAGTGAGACTTAGATGACCACTAAGGAGCAAGTATGCTCTGCACTTGCCTCAAGTGAGGATCGTGTGCATCAGAAAGCCTTATTAGGTAATCCTCTAAGAGGAGAGGATGATAGTGGCTTAGTAGGCTAAGCAGGAGTGTTCAGAGGCAGGAGTACGAGTAGCAGAAGCGGTGAGGACACAGAGAGTGACAGTGACTACAACAATCTTCTATCCATGTGGGAGAAAAAAACCTTACACTCTAGGGATAGTAGGATAGAGTAATGTATGTAAATGTGCGTAGGGTGACCCAAGCCCTACTAGCGGTTGATAACAGCAGCACCTCAGGAGAGGGGCTATGACCTATGGTAGCTGAGGACAGTTATCAGAGGTCTATCGACCATAGGAGTAACTTGTCTAATATGTGAAAACCTTAGGATAGACAACTTGTGATTACTTTATGATTGCTGATTAGATATGATTGTTGGTATTTGTGTGATTGTGTTGTTGAATAATATGCTAGTCAGTGGTCGCCCATAGCGACGTTAGGATTGATCTATGAGATGTCTGTGCTAGTTTGATATATCATTTAGTTGTACTAGTTGACTCTAGTTGACCCTGTTTGTGATTGTGATGATCTATGGATGTGAGAGGAGTGTCAAGAGAGTACCGTTAGACCTTAGCTGGTTTGTTAGAGTTGACAGTTTAACTAGTGGGGGTGCAGAGTAGTTATAAATAAGTTATGTAGGAGGCTATAAGGTGTGAGAAGGAAGTTGGTGGAGCTAGGCTTAGGTGTAATAGTGCAAACCTAAGAAATAGTGAGTGTGATCTAAATAAAAGCGAGAGTTAGTTGTGCTTGCCTCTGTGTGTGCCATTTGTATATTCTTTCTATCCATACTTTCCCGATTTTATAGTGCGTAATGTGTTTCTTAGCTCCTTTCTTCTGTTTTTCTTGTTTATATTTTTTTCTCCATATAAAATAGATATGCATTGACCTGATGAAGATATGTAACACCTCGTGAAGTGTATAGAGGATACTCAGTATGAGTAACTCTCTACAGTTACGTGTTACAGCCAGTGAGTCAAAGTCAATGAGTCAAGAGTCTGTATATATATATATATATATATATATATATATATATATATATCACATTTTGTGGGCCCAAGACATGGTTCCATAAAGTCATTTACTCTCATGTACAGGACAATATATTTAATTTTGATAAAATGTTATTTTCAGCATATTTATATTGCTTAATTATTTGATTATGGTTTAATAAATATTATATTGTAGCACTCTGGAAACAGGGTGTTACATTATGGTATCAGAGCAGTTCGATCCTAACCAGACTGTTGGGTCATTAGGATATTGTCACTGGCTGTGTCTAGTTGGGTCTCCACCGGACATTGATTATGTCTGGATAAGGGTAAAATGTCCGCTAAGTAAGTTATCTTTAGGAAATAAAGCTGACTACTTTTGATAACTCATGAGGTATTGGGCATATATTGATATGTTCCCTCATACCTTATGGACTACGTCAAATCCTTGACAGAAACCAAGGATTCTCCTTGGGAAAGCAAGTTAAGGACTTGGGATTAAGTCAGGGAATTAAGGAGCTTCGATAAGATTAAAGACGACAAGGAGGAGTATGGGGCCATATTGGGAAGAGAGAAACATTATGCAAACAAGAGTTGTCGTTCAATCTTTATATACGTATAATCTATAGAGATATTTTGATATATATAAAACTATTGTAGACTTCACCGTATAATATAATCTCAGATCATTAATCTCCTCAATCAGGCAGTTGCGATTAAGATGGACCGAGTTGAGAAGGATGACGCCAGAGCCGTCCCTGGGGAAACTAGTAATCCGATTGGTGGTAATACTTCTCATGCAGAAGATCAGAGAGAGAAACCTAGTAATGAAAGGTCTTCAAGGGATTTGGCTACTGCTGTTCTACAGCAGGCTCAGCAGAACGCAGAGCTGATAGCGATGCTTAGGGAGGAATGTGAAGTCATAAGGCCGCAACGGGAAGCAAAAATGGAGGATACTGGGTTGATGGTTTTTCTGACGCAAAAACCACCTCAGTTTGATGGTGAGTATGATCCTGAAGGAGCTGAACACTGGATTCAAGAAATTGAGAAAATATTGACAGCAACATGTTGTAGTGAGGATCGGATGGAGACATATGCTGCATTTATGATGGTTGGTGAAGCTGGGGGGTGGTGGAAGAATAGAAGGAGAGTTTTGGAGGCTGAAGGACGAGTTATTACCTGGGGACTATTCCGAGAATGTTTCCTAGAGAAGTATTTGCCCAGGACAGCAAGACAATAGAAAACCAGTGAGTTCAATGCATTGACTCAAGGAAGGATGACTGTGGGGGAATATGCCTCTAGATTCGAATCTCTAGTGAAATATTCTGAGTATTACCAACTTAGCCCTAGTGAGGAGTGGATGTGTCGACGATTTCAAGATGGGCTTCGACTTGAACTTCGTCGATCGGTAATACCGTTACGTCTAACTGGTTTTCCTGATCTAGTGGAGCGTTGTATGGAGTTAGAGGACATCGAACGTCAGAAGGATGGGTTTTGGAATAAGAAAATTATAAGGAGTTAGGAACAAGAAACTAACGATAAGGAAGAAGACCGAAGAAACCGGTTTTAGAAAGTTAATGGAAGATATGATGACCAACAATTGCAGCAGATGGAAATTATCCAAGGAGGGCACTGGAACTCGAGAAGATGTTTTAAATGCAAAGGAACACACATAGGGACGGATTGCCCATTTAAGAAACGCATATGCTTTGAGTGTGGTAAACCGGGACATATATCTTGAGAATGTAGACGGGGAGCAACACCTGCAAGACATGGACTAGATGTGGGACAGGCGAAGGATCAAGAAAGAATACCCTAATAGATCCTAAGAAATTACAAGCAAAAAACTCTGTAAATAAGTGTCACTTCCCAAGGTAACGTGTGAGGAACTGAACCCTCCCGACCTTGAATAGCGGAATCAGTTTTGAGAAAGTCATCTTTCTCATGCCAAATGTAAATAAAACACTTCCGCTTTTTGTATGAACTTATTATACATAAATAAATCTTTTGTTGATGTAAATTACGTTTGCCTTCTAATTCTTCTTTAAGGAACATCGCTCACAAAGATTTGTGTTTGTTTTCTAACTCTTAATTATTCATATTTATTTACACTTTTATCTGCCCTTTTGTTTCTTCTTCAATGTGCTTTGACTATTTCTGTACTTGCTTGTGCATCTGTTTAACTTCTAGTTCTCTTCTTTGATGAACAGTTAATATTTGCTCATATATGTAATCTACTTATATAAATATGTGTTTTCTAAAATTTCTTGAAATTTAATCATTTCTAAAAAGTATATGACGAATATGTATTTTCTGCTATAAGTCCATGATCGCTTATATTTTTTATTTGACTTCTAATTCTTCCTGTTGATAACATTGCTTATTTTCTGCTTATATGAATTTGTATTCCTGCCTAACTTCTAATTCATCTTTGCTATATCTTTTGCTTAAATAAATTTATATGTGCTTATGTTTTTAATTCTTATATTCCTACTTATATAGGTTTATGTCTACTATACTTCTGTTTGTTTTTATTTCTTGGTTGCTAATAAGTGTGCTTATGTGTATATCTTCTGCTTACGTCTATGCTTGTTTATGGTCCTGTTTAAAATATAATTCCTCTTTGATGAACATTCATGTTTGCTTGTCTGCTTAGTAGTAGTAGATGACGGAAATACTGTTGGTAATTAATTGACATTTCATGAGGAAAGAAAGAAAGAGTTTGGTTAAGTAGTAAACAAGTAGAGCTGTTAAACTGAGTTGATATAATTATTACAAATAACATAAGCTGGTAAAAATAAGATGAAAGAACTAATACATTAGAATGTGTTGGGGGAATACTCGTGAGACTAATAATATGCATAAAGAATATAAGGAGTTGTGCCTTAATAGCTGATTAGCAAGATACATATGAGTATGCTTAAGTAGTAGCTGAAAGTAGTAGTTACACAATATTGTGAACGGTAGTTGCACATACTATGAGTCGTAGTCGTATTAGCTGTATTACCTCTCATGTTGTGAGCGACAGTATCACACATGGTGAGTGTCAGTCGCAGTTGTGTTGTCTCCCATGTTGTGATCGGCAGTAGCACACATGGTGAGTAGCTATAGTCATGTTGTCTCCCATGTTGGGATCGACAGTTGCACACATGATGAGTAGTTGCAGTCATGCTGTCTCCCATGCCGTGAGCGATAGTTGCACACATGGTGAGTCTCGGTTGTTGTGATGTCTCTCATGCCGTGAACGGCAGTTGCACACATGGTGAGTATTGGTTGTGCTGTCTCCCATGCTGTGGGCGGCAGTTGCACGCATGGTGAGTGTCGGTTATTGTGTTGTCTCCCATGTTGTGAGCGGCAGTTACACACATGGTGAGTGTTCGTAGTCGTGTTGTCTCCTATATTACGAGCGGCAGTTGCAATGAGCTGGTAAAAATAAGATGAAAGAGCTAATACATTAGAATGTGTTGGGGGAGTACTCGCGAGACTAATAATATGCATAAAGAATATAAGGAGTTGTGCCTTAATAGATGATTAGCAAGATACATATGAGTATGCTTAAGTAGTAGCTGAAAGCAGTAGTTACACAGTATTGTGAATGGTAGTTGCATATACTATAAGTCATAGTTGTATTAGCTGTATTACCTCCCATGTTGTGAGCGGCAGTAGCACACATGGTGAGTGTCAGTCACAGTTGTGTTGTCTCCCTTGTTGTGATCGGCAGTAGCACACATGGTGAGTAGTTGTAGTCATGTTATCTCCCATGTTGTGATCGGCAATTGCACACATGGTGAGTAGTTGCAGTCATGCTGTCTCCCATGCCGTGAGCCACAGTTGCACACATGGTCAGTGTCGGTTGTTGTGCTGTCTCCCATGCCGTGAGCGGCAGTTGCACGCATGGTGAGTATTGGTTGTGCTATCTCCCATGCTGTGAGCGACAGTTGCACGCATGGTGAGTGTCGGTTGTTGTGTTATCTCCCATGTTGTGAGCTGCAGTTGCACACATGGTGAGTGTTCGTAGTCGTGTTGTCTCCTATGTTGCGAGCGGCAGTTGCGCACATAGTGAATAGCTGTTAGTCGTGATTGTCTCCCATGTTGTAACCGGCAGTTGCACACATGGTGAGTATCTGTGTAAGTTATAGTAGCTGAGTTACCTCTCATACTGTGATCGGCAATTGCACACAGGACGAGGTAGGCAGTAGCTGTATATACTATGAGCAGCAGTCGTGGTTGAGGTAAGTATTGGTTGTGTATATTATGAGTCGTATCTGCATTCCAGGATGTGGTAAGCCCTCATGAAATTTCTAGTAGGAAGTGGTGAAGAATGAACCCGGGCATTCTTAACCATGACTCTACTAGAAGTTTCATCAAGGGATTTCTTGAAAGAAGTTAGATTGCTAAATCGGTTTATATAAACATTGTGACTTCACATTATTAACAAATTACGAGACTGATCACCTTAGTAATTCGGTTGACAATGGTGAAAGTCTTAATGTTTGGAATAAATTGATGAGTGAAAGTCAAGGTATGGAATAAATATGGACAAATTTGATAAAATGGGTAAGAGTAAGGTAAAATTTAAAGTAGTAATAATCGCTGAATTTTCGAGGACGAAAATTATTTAAGGGGGTAGTAATGTAACATCTTGATTTTTCAGATAATCTTAAGTATAATTATATTGATAATTAGGTGTTAAACAGGCATTAAAAATCTTAAATTGGCTAAAATGGGCTTAGATGAGTTATAAAAACATTCAAAAGGACGAAAATACCCATGAAGTGGGCCTAGAAACTCCTAGAAACGTCTAGAAGGGAAGAAACAAGATATTTTCGGTTTGGAAATATCCGGAAGGGCCTAGAAAGATTCTGTCAGTCGCGACGCGATGGGATTAAGTGTCACGACGCAATACACACTGGTGGTTAAGGCGGTACAAGAGAGAAAACAAAACGTTCTGGGGAAAGGTCCATCGCGACGCGACGAAATTTCAATGTGGGCCGTCGCGACTCGATCGACTCACAATCAAAGGCGGTTGTGAGAGGAGGAGCTCTC
Source organism: Calophaca sinica (assembly GCA_037113605.1). NCBI lineage: Eukaryota > Viridiplantae > Streptophyta > Magnoliopsida > Fabales > Fabaceae > Calophaca > Calophaca sinica. Next base: position 23,330,059 of record CM073733.1, read on the forward strand.
CACCTCGCCTATAAATAGGCCCCACCCCCTCCATTTCTCCAAGTTCTTCTAAGGCACTCTTGGGAGGATGTGAAGGAGTTCTGGAGGCGTAACGGGACGGTCTTCTAAGCCAGGTATGTTCTCAACCTCTTCTCTCTCTAATTTTCTCTCTTTAGGAGCTTCTAAGGGTAAGTATGCTCTTGCTTGCCTCTGATGAGGACCTGACATATCAGAAAATTCTTAGTAAGTAATCCTAGAGATTGAGACCAGGAGTGAGACTTAGAGGGCCACTAAGGAGCAAGTATGCTATGCACTTGCCTCGAGTGAGGATCTTGTGCATCAGAATGCCTTAGTAGGCAATCCTCTAAGAGGAGACGATGATAGTGGCTTAGTAGGCTAAGTAGGAGTGTTCAGAGGCAGGAGTACGAGTAGCAGAAGCGGTGAGGACACAGAGAGTGACAGTGATTGCAACAATATTCTATCCAGGTGGGAGCAAGAAACCTTACACTCTAGGGATAGTAGGATAGAGTAATGTATATAAATATGCATAGGGTGACCTAAGCCCTACTAGCGGTTGATAACAGCAGCACCTCAGGAGAGGGGCTGTGACCTATGGTAGCTGATGACAGTTGTCAGAGGTCTATCGACCATAGGAATAACTTGTCTAATATGTGAAAACCCTAGGATAGACAACTTATGATTACTTTATGATTGCTGATTAGATATGATTGTTGGTATTTGTGTGATTGTGTTGTTGAATAATATGTTAGTCAGTGGTCGCCCATAGCGACGTTAGGATTGATCTATGAGATGTCTGTGCTAGTTTGATATATCATTTGGTTGTACTAGTTGCCTCTAGTTGACCCTGTTTGTGATTGTGATGATCTATGGATGTGAGATGAGTGTCAAGAGAGTACCATTAGACCTTAGCTAGTTTGTTAGAGTTGACAGTTTAACTAGTGAGGATGCAGAGTAGTTATAAATAAGTTATGTGGAAGGCTATAAGGTGTGAGAAGGAAGTTGGTGGAGCTAGGCTTAGGTGTAATAGTGCAAACCTAAGAGATAATGAGTGTGATCTAAATAAAAGCGAGAGTTAGTTGTGCTTGCCTCTGTGTGTGCCATTGGTATATTCTTTCTATCCCTGCTTTCCTGATTTTATAGTGTGTAATGTGTTTCTTAGCTTCTTTCTTCTGTTTTTCTTGTTTGTATTTTTTTCTCCATATAAAACAGATATGCATGGACCTGATGAAGATATCGTAACGCCTCGTGAAGTGTACAGAGGATACTCAGTATGAGTAACTCTCTACAGTTACGTGTTACAGCCAATGAGTCAAAGTCAATGAGTCAAGAGTATATATATATATATATATATATATATATATATATATATATATCACACATTTTGTGGGCCCAAGACACGGTTCCGTAAAGTCATTTACTCTCTTGTACAAGACAATATATTTAATTTTAATAAAATGTTATTTTCAGCATATTTATATTGCTTAATTATTTGATTAAGGTTTAATAAATATTATACTGTAGCGCTCTAGAAATAGGGTGTTACAGACATATCCTCTGAACCCCCGAAAATGGCGTCGATAACTCCTCTGTTGGTGGTGGTACATCTGTTGCCGGTGGTAATATCTATGATGTCGGCCGTGGTACCTCATCTAGTATTGGTACCTCTGTTGCTGTGGTTACTTCTTTAGCTTGCCCCGTCGCACGTCTACATGTGGAAGCTGTAACATCCCGCCGAGACAGGGCGTCACTTTATCCTGACACAGATGTTCAAAGCAAATACACATTTGACTCATCATCAGAGCACGCAGAAGGACACATGACGATTCCCTAAAATGCTCATTTTCTTGCTCTTAATTGAAGGGAATTATCTTGCAAACTTAGATTTTATTCCTTGTTTGGCCTCTAATCTTAAGAGTTTGAGTATTTGCTTGTTAGGATAATCTAGTTATTAACCATGTTAGTTCTTTTGTTGCATTGTTGGAAAAATGTCCTTATTGTGGTCTTGTCTTTTTGTAGGGAGGAAAGGGATTGTTTGAAGACATGTCTCCACTCATCCAAATAAGATGATCTTGGTCTTGTTAGAAACATAATTGAATTATCTACATCTTTGATGAAGAACTCGAGACCCAAATCAATCTCTAAGTTGAGACCAATTGTATACACGCTGACAAGGTGATGTCAGCCTCTAACCTGACTCCTGTTCGATATTTTAATCATATCTGGAGTTTTAGTTGTCCAAATGAGCTGAAACTGGTGCCATTGGAAAGCTAAGATCCATATCTTCAACTTTCGTGAAGACACATTGAGCTAATTCAGAATTTAAAGAGGTAAACAAGGCAGCACAACATGAAAGAACCAGTGCATACGCTCAAGGCCCTGGGAATCGTTTTGACAATTTGGGCGCCCGCGCCCCCAAAACTCCAAAGACCCTCGCGCCTCATCTCGGCCTGGCACTTATTAAAACACACTTTTAACTCATTTTGGTCATTCCTTTCATATGTTCTCACTTCCAAACCCTAGTGAGCCAAGAGGCAACCCTAAATCCATCTCATCTCCATCTCCTCAAGATTCAAGCCTTGGAAGAGACCTTGGAGCTTCAATGGATCATCCACCACCTCTCCATCCATCTAGTTCTATCTCTCCTCTCTCTTTTATGCATTTCTAGTTTTTTCCATTTGGTTAGGAATGATGAACCTTTGTTGGATTCTTGTGTAATATGACTTCTAATGTTTAATACTTGTTTTATTTGTGTTGATTGAGCAATTTCTTCCATCCTTAATGCTTTTCATTGATTGGCCATCTTTGAATTGATTCTAAGTGTGATTTCACAATTGGAAAATTGGTTGTTATGCTAGATATGAAGTTGAGTGCCATATTCATGATGATCCTGATGGATAGACTTCATGCTTATGTGTTCCTTGAATTCTTACACTTAATGCTTAGTTGAATTAGGAAGGCCTAAGGAATTAGTGGTTCTGGTTTAATCTAAAGGGGCTTTTGCTCAAGGAATTGAGACTAGTCTAACTAAGTGAATTTGAACTTCAATTGCATGAATTTGACTTGTATTGGGATTGAGTTTGATTGCATGAGAAGAGGAAAACAAAGGGGATTCAAATCCTAGCCACTTTTATCCATACTATTTGTGCACACCAAGTGTTTGATATTTGGTCAATACAAGAAAACCCAAAAATATTGTTTCTTGCTTTCTTTAATTTCATTGTTAATCAATTCAAAACACTAAAATATATTGTTTCTTGTTCAAATAGTAATAAAAATAGTAAGTCGATATTTGACACGCAACTCCTTGAGGACTTATATCCTGTGACTTAATCGATTTTATTACTTGCAATGATCCGGTGACACTTGCCGTGATCCCATCAAGTTTTTGGCGCTGCTGTTTGGACTGCTATTTCAAGTGTCATCTAGCTCATGAGATTACTACTTTGAACCTTTATTTTCTTGTTTGTGCATATTTTATTTTTCTTTTTAATTTTCTAATTTCCAAATCACTATCTCCTCTGAGTTTGTTCAATCCAGGATTAACCTACTTCAAGCTATGGAATCCTTGTTAGACACTATTCTTCATGAGAGAAAGCTTATGACTCAAGAACCAAAGTCAAGTTGTTGAACATCCTTCTTCAAAAAAGGTAATGTCTCAACAATTAGAGTCGCTTGTTCAACGAACTCCAAGCCATGCAAGTGAATGTCATCCAACCCCTTCCACTTGGTTGTCACTTTTGTGGGGGAGATCATACAAATGCCAATTGTGCGGAACTATGCAAGGTCTTTTTGTAGAGAAGACTATAGAGCAATGTGATCAACCTCATTCTTGTGAACTTTGGGGAAGGAGATATTTCAAATGGCTATTATGAGGATGATGCTACGCCAAATATAATACAAGGTGGCTCTTTCACTACATCATTTGATGAAGGAAAAAAGCCTTGGGAAATTGCTATTGAAAAATTGGCTGTGCAAACTTCACATTTTATGGAGGAGACAAGGGTAACATTTAAAAAATCAAGAAGTCTCCATCAAGAGTCAAGAAACCACCATTCATAATCTAGAGGCTCATGGGGATATTGTTCGAGCAATTAAAAGAGAGGTCTTTTGAATCTCATTCTAGTGATATCATCCTAAATCCTAAAGTGAGTTGGAGTAGTTGAGCTAAAATCAAGTTTCCAAAGGAAGAACAAGGCTCAAGAGAAGAAGTAAGGGAGAAGAAAGATGATGAAGGAAAAAGGATGCGTTGGATGGATATTTAGTCTGGGAAACAAAGATTCCCAAAATTTGGGAAGAAATGGAGACCCAACAAGTAATTAACCACCAAATCAATTTTCTTTCTCATCATTTGAGTAACAAGGAGGAGAGGGATGTAAAGTTTCATGAATTTTTTGATATCCTCAATGCCTTAGTCATCATCCTCCACCTTGAGAGGGCATGGAAGTTAAGAATCATTTATACCTCAAGTTCATGGAGTTCCCGCCATGCAAAGAAAGAAGAAGGGTGATGTGTTCTTTGTGTCATATTATCCACCCTAACTTGGGTGTTGAAAGCATCAAGCTAATGACGTTAAATAAGCGCTTTCATGAGAGGGCAACCCATGCAGGGAGTTTCTACTTTCTTTGCATTTTTTTTTTTTTTTTTTTTAGAATTTGGTTTGCTTGATTTTCATTTTAGTGTGTTTGTCAAAGATTAAGTTTGGAGTTCTTTATTTTTGTGTTAAAAAAAGGAAAAAAAGTGTGGGTGTGATGTTTTTAGTCTTTTTGGTTTGTAAGTCCTAAGATGTCAAATTGAAATGACTATTTGAACTTTGATTTAAACCCACTTGTGATTTGAATTTTGTATTAAGCACCAATCAATTTGTGATGTGAATGAGCTGCTGAAGAGTTACAACTTGAGACTAGAAACTTTTTTGGAGTGAGTCAACCATTGCTCAACTGCTTTTGGTTTGTTAAAATGTTTTTGTGATTGATATGCGCTGTCTCTATGGTGTTTGTAGAGCCTCCATCAATAATTCTTTGTGAGAGGACACATTTGAGTTTTCATTCCCCTAACTTTGATTGAATCTCTGTTGCATGTTATTAGTTGCACAATATTTTGATATAAAAAGGCAAATTTTGTTGGAAGCCAATTAGCCAAAAAAGCCAACCCAACATAATATGACTTTTGTTTGCAAAGCCGCTGAGCCTAAAGCCTTTTTGTTCTTGTTAACCCATCAAAACAATAGCTTTAACCTTGTGATTAACTTGTTACCCACCTAAGAAGGTTAGATGAGCATGAATTGACTAAGGTTGACAAAGAACTAAGTTTGGAGTTGGGGAAGTGAACAATATTATGATTGGTTGTGGTTTGAGCTGTGAAAAAAAAACAGAAAAAACCAGGAAAAAAACCAGAAAAAAAGAATGGCTTGTTTTTGGATTGGTACCCCTTTTGAGACCAAAGTGTTATTGGGGGGATTAATAATTGTGTGATACAAAGTTGTTTAAGGATTGAGTTTTTGGAAAACACCACCTTTGGAAAATTGAAGAAAAGAGGAATTGTAGTGAAAATTTCTAGAGTTGGTTGATGCTCATCTATCTTTAAAGGGTGATAGCTTAAATGTCTAATCCATCCACCCTAACCTTGGCCATTACAACCTTGAAAGACCTTTTGGTTGGAGCATTGTGCAAGTGGTACTCATGTGAGAAAGATATGAAAATCAAATCCATGGGGGATGGGCTCAAATAGTGTTGACTGAGAGAAACACAAACCCCAAAACACTTGAGAGTTGGAGTGAAAAATTTTCCTAATCTTTGTGAGTAGAAAAGAAAGCACTCAATCACATTGAAAGTTTCAATTGCACATTCCATTACTTGTTGAGTTTTTAATGGTGAATTCATGCTTATGTGACTCCAATTTCCAATTTGTGATAATTCCCATGTTAGTTCGATGATGATAAAGCCAATGAATTTATCTATGATTGGTGTACATGTTATGTGATAACTTTTAAAGTGGTGTGAAAAGTTGTGGTTTAGTCCCAGTGGTTTGGATCAAGATTGACATTTTGAGTAGTTGTTTTTTGTCGAAGTTCTTACTCGAGGACAAGCAAGGTTTAAGCTCGGAGTGTTTGACTTGCCTCTCTAAAATGCTCATTTTCTTCTTGCTCTTAATTGAAGGAATTATCTTGAAAACTTAGATTTTATTCCTTGTTTGGCCTCTAATCTTAAGAGTTTGAGTATTTGCTCATAGGATAATCTAGTTATTAACCATGTTAGTTCTTTTTGTTGCATTGTTGGAAAAAATGTCCTTATTGTGGTCTTGTCTTTTTCAGTAGGAGGAAAGGGATTGTTTGGAGACATGTCTCCACTCATCCAAATAAGATGATCTTGGTCTTGTTAGAAACATAATTGAATTATCTACATCTTTGATGAAGAACTCGAGACCCAAATCAATCTCTAAGTCAGTAATCTGTACACGCTGACAAGCGATGCCGCCTAACCTCGACACCTGCTCGATAATTTAATCTTATCTGAGTTTTAGTTGTCCAAATGAGCTGAAACTGGTGCCATTGGAAAGCTAAGATCCATATCTTCAACTTTCGAAGACACCTTGAGCTAATTCCAGACTTTAAAGAGGTAAAAAGGCAGCACAACATGAAAGAACGGGTATGGGCGGCCTGGCCCGGGAATCGTTTTGATCAATTATGCCCTGCGCCTCTGTAACTCCAGGCCTCGCCTCATCTCGGCCCTGGCACTTATTAAACACACTTTTAACTCATTTTGGTCATTCCTTTCATATGTTCTCACTTCCAAACCCTGGAGCCAAGAGGTAACCCTAAATCCATCTCATCTCCATCTCCTCAAGATTCAAGCCTCGGAAGAGACCTTGAGCTTCAATGGATCATCCACCACCTCTCCATCCATCTAGTTCTATCTCTCCTCTCTCTTTTATGCATTTCTAGTTTTTTCCATTTGGTTAGGAATGATGAACCTTTGTTGATTTCTTGTGTAATATGACTTCTAATGTTTAATACTTGTTTTATTTGTGTTGATCGAGCAATTTCTTCCATCCTTAATGCTTTTCATTGATTGGCCATCTTTGAATTGATTCTAAGTGTGATTTCACAATTGGAAAATTGGTTGTTATGCTAGATATGAAGTTGATTGCCATATTTGTGATGATCCTGGGATAGACTTCATGCTTATGTGTTCCTTTGAATTCTTACACTTAATGCTTAGTTGAATTAGGAAGGCCTAAGGAATTGTGGTTCTTGGTTTAATCTAAAGGGCTTTTGCTCAAGGAATTGAGACTAGTCTAACTAAGTGAATTTGAACTTCAATTGCATGAATTTGACTTCAGATTGGGATCGAGTTTGATTGCATGAGAAGAGGAAAACAAAGGGGATTCAAATCCTAGCCACTTTTATCCATATTATTTGTGCACACCAAGTGTTTGATATTTGGTCAATACAAGAAAACCCAAAAATATTGTTTCTTGCTTTCTTTAATTTCATTGTTAATCAATTCAAAACACTAAAATATATTGTTTCTTGTTCAAATAGTAATAAAAATAGTAAGTTGATATTTGACACGCAATCCTTGAGGACGATATCCGGTACTTAACCGATTTTATTACTTGCAATGATCCGGTACACTTGCCGTGATCCCATCAACACACTAGCCGTGATTTAATGCTGCTTCTAGGCAGTTTTTCCCACAACGGTCTCCTCCGCTAGGTCTTGCTTCTCAGGCTCTAAGTACATGATCTTAGTTTATCTGCTACTCATCATAATATAATATGGAAAACACAGAAAATATAGGGGTAAGACACTCATCAATCACCAACAAGCAGGAAAACAGCGTAGTAGATAGACTGTCACCATGCATAGCACAATCATATTAGCACAGACATAACAATTGTCAATATAACTTTACCACTGATATCACATTGAGCACACGGTCACAGACCAGACCACACTGATACATCATACTGACAAACCTGACCACACGGTCACAGACCTCCTCATACTCTGATATCACAGACTAACACGTGTCACCGGTCTTTTGGGCTGATCACCGACCCTATAGACCCAGACCACTGGACATTTCAGGCTCAATTACTAGCCTTACTGTCCTAGAGATTTTAGGCTCATTACCAGCCCTACTAACCCAGACTATCGCTGAATATTGCGGGCCATTCACGCCCTCTTTTCTAGACTGATCACCAGTCTCAAGGTGCAAGAATGAAACATAAGTTGGTTGTCCCGGGAACATATCCTGTTACGCTACCATCTTCGATTACCGGTTACGGCATCCCATACTACCATATCTAATTACCAGAGTAAGGTACCGTCCTGTGCATTAGGACGGCATTTCCTATACAGGAATGGCCAAGATTGTCCACCTGTCAGACATGGAGTCCTGGAGACTCGTCAGGATTACCGAGTTCACATACCCTCAAGGCCACCAACTATCTCCAAACTACTTCGTACCTTCGGTACCACGGACATGGAGAGCCTCATTGGAAAGACCAAGTACACATACCCTCAAGGTCTTGGCCGAGTACACATACCCTCAAGGCCACCGACTGATCTCATTACCATCCCGTCGATACCTCAGGTACACCAACCTTGGGTACACCGACCCGGCTATCACCATAAATAGAGCATCGATGGTAATACTTACTACTACCGTCTAGGGATTCACAAACCTCTAACTAGAGGGTGTCACCCTTGACTCTAGGACCATGCATGCATTATCACACACACATAGGTATCATATTAACCAGCATATAGCTATCATAACATCAATATATCACAACTGAACATCATATAAATTATTCCCAACGTCGCCAGGGCGACTGTCATCTAACCATGTTATCAATCAACCATAAGTCAAACCAATATATCCTATGCTGGTTGATAGGTCTACCGCGACTATCCTTAGCCACCGCATACCGCAACCCCTCTCCTGAGGTGTTGCTACTATCAACCCCTAGTAGGGTTAAGGTCCCCTACACATGCTAACAATACTACTCTACTACCTATTTTCCCTAGTGATTAAGGTATCTTCTCCCTTACCTGGCTTAGGAGATCGTTGCCGCTCGTGTCCCGTCCCCACGTCCCATCGTGCCTCTAGAATCTCCCCTACGCGCTCCCAAGAATGCCTTGGAAGAAGGTGAGGAGAATGGAGGGTGAAGGGTGGTATTTATAGCCATTTTGGGTCCATCGCGTCGCGATGGTCTTCAGGCACAAAGGCCATCGCATCGCGATGAGGGACACGTGTCAGCAATCCCACACTCTGATCCACCGACTTCACTACTGAGATATATCGCGTCACGACCCAACTTACACTGGTCTCGTCGCGTCGCGATGGAGGCTGACCGAAAATATCTCATTTTTGACGTTCTAGAAGATTCTCAAGTGTTCTACGCCTTTTTAGGGCATTCTAGACGATTCTAAGGACTTCTATCTCCTTTCTAGGGTTTCTGGGTCTCATTTAAGCCCATTTTATCCCTAATTAAGATTTTTAACTCCCGTTTATTATTTAATTATCGATCTAATTATCTTTCTAATATTATTGAAAATCAGGATGTCACAGAAGCAATAGGACTCCGATGTGGTTCAACATGCCCTCCTTTAGCGCTTGTCATATCTTCACAAGGTAAATATAGTGAAGCCATTTTTTCAAAATATGCACACCTTGCAGAAACATAATCCAAAATTTATTTTCATCAACTCCTAATATATATTTCCGGATAGTGCCTATTTTTTTTTATTTCAAATTTTCAAATATCCGGACGAAGTAAACCAGAATAGAGAAGCAAACAAAATTGGAAAATTACCTCGCGACAAAGAGTTCAATAACGACGACAAATGTGGTAGAAGACGGGGGGATGATTGGGGCGAAAATGCGAGTTAGGGGGAGAAAATGAATAAGATGGAAGTGAAGAAGTGAAGAGGGGCGGCTGTGTGCTACGTTTTAAAAATATATATAATTCAGTTATATCCAAAAATAAAGTTTTGGACGAGGGCATTTTTAAAAAATACAACAAACGGGACCAGAGGTGTATTGGAAAAAAGGAGTGGCAATAGTAGCCCTCGATTTATCGACCATGAAAAAAGTAAAACAATAGGGGCCAATATTAAATGCACCCCCCCGCCTATTGAGTACCCCCAAATTTATGAATTCTCCAAAATACACCTACACAAAACAACAAAAACCAATTCTGATTTTTAATTTCCAATTCTAACAAATTTGTCCCTGCATTCATACCGAAAATTTGAATTTACGATACGTATTTTTTTTGCGTTCTGAACATAATACCAAAAATTTAAATTTCTGGTAAGATTGTATTTTTAAAACTTTTTCCTACCAGAAATTTGAATTTATGGTATACATTTTTCAAATTGTATACCGGAAATTTGAATTTCCGGTACGCATAAATGTTTTTGCGCTCCGGAAATTATGAATTTTCGGTACTAAGATTTTTTATTTTATGCCGTAAATTCGTAATTTACGGTATGTGTTTTAGTTTTTTTTTTGATGAAATGATATTTACTTTTTTATTTAGGGTTTTTTTAAAATAAATATAATTTATTAAAATAAATATAAATTTGTTAAATAAATAAATTTATTTAATTGTTTAAATAAAAATATATTTATTTGATTCATTTAGATAAGCTATGTTAATTTTTTTTTTAATTTTCAATACTAATTATTTGGATTTTTTTATGGTTTCAGACATGTCTATGATGAGAGGAGCTTCTGCTGCTGCTAGTGCGCCTCCCAGAGATTGGCAGCCTATGACTGCCTCTGGGAGTAGGAGGCATGTTGAGGACATTCAGCCTCACGATGGTGGTTTTTCTACAGTAAATGTCGCTAACTAGGTAAATTTCTATTCGCAAGTATTTCTATCATGGTGTGTCAAAATGTGAAGAATATTCTGTCTTCATGAGAAATAACATTTGGTATTTTGTCTTAGCCACATGTGTGACGCCCTTATTTATTTATAATATTATCCCATAATCGCACATAAAGAATAATAATAAAATACAAGAACTACAACAAAGTAACTTTTCATTATATAATACACATCAAATTTTGTTTACATACAAGGGTCCCAGCCTCGGAACCTCCAAAAATATAATATACATCTGTCTCAAAAACCCTAATGGGTACAAAAAGGTATCACTCTAGTCAAAATGTCCAACAACCAAAAGTCCAACAGTCCACCGAGAAAGCCTCCTACATCTGACCTGGTCTAGGAATCTTAATGCGAAATCGTGGCGGAAGACAGGAATCTCCTGTGTGAGGATGTCCCTGGAACCTAGAAGATGAGGGAACAGTCGATTCTGACCGACGCATTCCCCTGACTCCAACACTATCTCTAAATACACTAAAAGACCCTGACAACGATGGTGTGGAGTTGTGTCGTCTAGGTTCACGCCACATGTGGTTAAATGGTAATCACTGAGCAATCCTAAAATCTCCCACAAAAGAGGCTCTCGGAGACCCCAAAAGTCGAAAAAAAATACTAACAAGTCCTGTATAAATAACTATATGACGGTTATAGTCAATCTCCCAACTATTCCCGTCTAAGTCATGATAATATACTTCAAAATCACCCCAAACTAGGATGCTCGGGTCCTGTAGCATCGCTGGATGGAAGTAGTGGGACATCTTCACCTTCTTGAAAATCTTTAGAATCTAAATACATATAGTACAACAAAGAAAACAATACACAAAACATGAGAGATAAGAACACTATACACCAATCAAAAGGGAAAAGTAGTAGAATAGAATATGTGAAGAATAGTTCACACATCTCTTAATCAACTAGTTAGATCATTACCTAGCTACCCATACTATACATCTCATGTGTTATTAATTACGTGGCCACTCTACCTACTTCCATAACAACGGCCCCACCTTAGCCTTATATTTTCCTCCCACCGACATGTGGTTAGGATAAGTCAGTTGTCCATCCCCCTATCCCGCTCATCGTACCCCTAAGAGTGCATCTCTGCTCCCCAATTTCGACGTTAGGAATAGGTGTCGGGGCGGCACTCGGGATCGGCACTATGGACGGTGATACAATGGTACTTCGTCAGGATGACTAGGCTACCCGACATCCCGACACAGTGGCGGCCAAATCACTGGTCACCTAGGAGCCTTGTCGGACTCGGACTACCCCCAAGGACCGATATGTCCTGTAGTGGTTGTATCGTGTCCGTACTCTGGTACCTGGCCTCAAACACAGCTTATGTGTCCGGCGGTGGTTTCCAACTGAACAACCACTATCTTTCCTTATATCCAGCTTTCCATTTCTGACTACTCATCTCATCCGTTTATTAAAATCAACACTTAATATTTTACTCATAACAATATCCCCACATCAACGTAAACAACATATTATATCTCAACAATAATTAAATAACAACAAGCAATAGTGTACAAACAACCCTAATGTCGCTTAGGTGACCAACTACTAACATGTCATCAAACAGCACACACAACAACCATTCATAAGTTGTCTACCCTAGGGTTTTTTACACAACAAATACCTATGGTTGATGGACTATTGACTGCTATCCTTAGCAGTCATAGTCACAACCCCCCTCCTAGGGTGTTGGGGCATCAACCCCTAGTAGGGCTTAGGCCACCCTACTTCCTATTTTACACCTATCCTATTCCTACTATCCCTAGTGTATAGAGTCCAGATCTCCCCATACCTGGCTTAGAAGATTGTCGTTGCCCGCGTCCCATCGTGCTCCTGGAGCTCCTCCACATCCTCCCCAAAGTCCCTTGGAAAATTGGTGAAAATGAGGGGATGAGGGTCTATTTATAGGTGAAGTGTAGAGCCCCACGTTTTCAGCACTGACTTGGATCGCGTCGCGACGGCAAGACCATCGCGCCGCGACGAGCGCGGTCCAGAACGTTCCTATTCTGTCTTGCACCACCTTACTTCACCCGCGTTTTATCGCGTCGCGATGAGCTTTCTTACCTTCCTCCATCGCGTCGTGATGGACGTGTTATAGGCAATTTCCAATTTCTTCGATTTCTAATGGTTTTCTAGGGTTTCTAAGGGCATTTTGGTCTCCTTTTATTCTTTTTAACCTCTTTATCATTTTAGAACTATTTTATTTATTCTCTTAATTTTCTCAGGATGTCACAACATGGGGAAGTGGAGCCTTGCTTCATACGTGAATTTTTTCATAAGCTTGGTACAATTTGGCACTTGATCGACCAAGTAGGAAATAGGCATTATGTGACGTTCAACAAGTCTATCCAAGCTCCATTTATTACTGATGTATGACATGATCTAAGAGTGTTTTATGACTTGACTGGAAATCACAATATATTTTTTTAGGTATTTGGGGGAAAGTAATTTTGAAATTACAGTGTACAGCCGACACTGCAATGGAGAAGAATTTCCAACTTTTCACAGTTTAACGATAAAGTGTCGGCCCGTCTCCTTCATAGTTACTTTGACGAAAGTGAAAGCAACTGCCAGTCATTTAGTTGAAATCAAATTATTATATTTAATTCCTTATTTCGCATTTATTATTAATAAATTTCTTATTCTCGTTAATTGTTTTACACATGATTTACTCAAGGGAATTGCGGAACATGTGAGAAACTCTGGGTTTGGTAGTCTGTTGATATGCGGCCATGGTGGTGGCCATACATCCTGTCAATTGTTAATTTGAAGTGAGCCAAAAAAGTCCACCAAGATTAGTATGGGGTGGAAAAAATTCTGTAAAGATAATGAATTGAAGGCTGGGATGAAGATAAAGGTTAAGTTTCGAAATATTGAAGCGAACAACATAGTTGATGTTTCCATCACTTAGTTGCAGCTGATTACATTTTGTTATAACAGAATCCTAATAATTCATGTTTTGCAAATTATGTTAATAATTCATGTTTTGCTTATAATTCATTTTGTTAATAATTCATGTTTTGCTTATAATGACTTAACAACGAAATAATAACTTAAACAACGATTAACACAAAAAACATGTGCAAATATAACAAAATGAAAATATAACAAAAAAGATGTGCAAATATAGCAAAAAAACATAACAAATATGATCGCCCCAGTGTCCCGTATGTGGACGCTTTGTCCCGGATGTGGATGCTGCCGTCTCACCCTGCTCTATCTGTAGTGCCTGGGCAATATACTCAGTAAGCCTAGCGGGGTCCACCGTGATATGCTCATCCTCAGACATCGTATGGAGAATGCCAGTGACTGAGTTCAGCCTCACCATCATATCATAACAACTCGCCTGCAAATTACAACAAGACATCCGATGAAATAAACAAATACAAAAAATACATAATGTATATCTAAACACTTACACAAGCGGCCTTCGGCCCAGCCTCAGGAACATCTACGGCCGAATTTATCAGAAGTAGATGCGACATCCTGCGGTACCACTCGATATATCTCTCAATGCAGTCCGTTGGATGAGAGGCCACATGTAGTGCAACAGTCGAAAGGATAGAGTGCAAAGGAAAAGATATCCATGCATTCGTAATCTCCTCAGCTGCGGGACGTCGTGGTGGTGGCCGGGGAATGTCCTGGATATAGCCGAACTGTCTGATTACCCTCTCAGGCAAGTACAACACAATAAACGAAGCACACCGGATGTACCCCAAAAACAGGCACGCGGGATGACAATGCGTCCTGTGGCCAGCCCACGGTGTCCAAACAACATCATCAGGTGTCAACGCATCTAGTGCTCTCCTAAAGGGCTCTACCTGGCCGTCACCCTTAACAGGCGACCACCTCATGGCTCGTGCCATGCCCTCCTTGCAACCAAGATCCTTCTGGGGGAAGATAGTAGGGAAATACTCATATATCCATGCCTGTGACAGCAATAACGAATCAACTGCCACCAATATTTTAAATAAATAATTGTTTACAAAAATAGGTTACGTACCTGAAAAAGTGTCATATATCCGCCAATCTATTTAGTGTCATACAGGCTAGCATCGCCCAGATATCTGTACAAGACGGATAGTGCAGCACTAGCCCATGACACCTTACCAACCTCCTGTAAGTCACGTACCAAGTCTAGGTACTTGACATCAATGTATACATGACTCTTGTCTGCCAAAATGGTACAGCCCAGCAACAACATTATGAAGGCCATGGCTGCATATTCCCACTCTCCTTCGTCCCTGCGCTTGTCATATGTCACCATCAAAAAGTCAATACCCACATGAGAACCCCTCCTATCGTGCACCTCCTTGTATGCCTCCGCATATGTACACTCCAACAATGTCTGTAAATAAGATATAGCAATGTCTCCATCCATCACTGGGGCTACATAGAAAGAGCCGTTGACAGTAAGGCCTAGGAGGCAAGACACATCATTAAGCGTGATGGTCATCTCTCCAAAGGGCAGATGGAAGGTGCTCGTCTCCCGGTGCCACCTCTCAGTAAAGGCGGATAGTAAGGCCTTGTCAACCATCCTGAAGCTGCAGTACATCAAGGATGATAGGCCGGCTTGCACGACTACGTCCTCTACTTGACAAGGCAGTGGTATACGCTTCCCCAACCATTTCTACAACTTCAGACCGTGGGCGGCCGCCTTAAACGCATCACGCTCCTGCACACAAATAAACATTATTTATCATACAAAAAAATAAACATTTGATCAAATAACAACCAGATGTATACCTGCCCCTGCCATATCTGATGGGCAACGTGATGCTCAATGTCTGTAAGCAACGACCTATCATAAGGTCCTCCAAGAAAGGGATCTTGGTCTCCAGCTACATCCTCTTGAGCCTCATCTGCAATATGAGGTACCTCGTCTGTAATATGAGGTACCTTGTCCTTAGCTTCCACATGCTCATGTGGTTCCACGTGCAGTGGTTCCTCGTCGTGAGGCTGTCTGTGATCAACACGCCTTCTACGCGCAGAGGTAGTCATAGGTTGTCTCTGTCTACGAGGTAGTGCACTAGCAGAAGTGGAAGCTCCTCCTCTCTTTCCTCTCTACCTAGGCATATTTGAAACCATAAAAAGAAATTCCAAATAATTAATAATACAAATAAAAAAAATTTAAGATACCTTATTTTAAATATATCAAATAAATATATTTTTATTTAAGCGAATAAATAAATTTATTTATTTAAATAAATTATATTAAAATTTATTAAAAAAATAAAAATAAAAAACACACACACACCATACAGGAAATTATGAATTTCCGGTATAAAATTAAAAAAATGTGTTCCGAAAATTGTGAATTTTCGGTATAAAAAAATGCGTACCGGAAATTCATAATTTTCGGTATGCAAAATTTTTAAAAAATTCCAATACCGTAAATTATGAATTTTTGGTACGCAATTTTTTAATTTTATACCGAAAATTCACAATTTTAGGAACATATTATGTACCGTAAATTTGAATTTTCGATATAAAATAAAAAAATTACGTACCAAAAATTTGAATTTACGGTACTGAAAAGCGTAAAAATGCAATCCTACAGGAAATTCCAATTTCCGGTATAAAAAAATAGCATTCTGAAAATTGGAATTTCTGGAACTAAGTTCAGAACGCAAAAAAAATACGTATCGTAAATTTGAATTTCTGGTACGACTGCAGCGGATTTAGTTCTGGAATTTGGAATTTTCGGAAAGTGTGAGGTGTGAAAATGAAAAATTGGGATTTTGTTATTTTGGATAGGGGTATTTTGGGGAATTTGTAAATTTGGGGGTGTACTCAATAGGTGGGGGTGCATTTAATATTGGCCAACAGTAGATAATACATTCTGGCATTGGCCCGATCTTAAATAGTACTCACGGGAGTGCTCTCACTTAAATGGTGTTAGAAACATAGGACTGAAAGTCCCACATCGCCCAAAAATAGAGAATATGAAGCCTATAGGCCATTATTAAATGCACCCCCACCTTTTGAGTACACCCCTCAAAGATGTGAATTCCCCAAAATACCCCTACACAAAACATCAAAAACTCAACTTTCATTTTTTCATTCACACTTTTCGGAAATTCCAAATTTCTAAACTGAAAACGCTGCAATCTTACCGAAAATTTAGAATTTTCGGTACGTATTTATTTTGTTTTTTGAACTTAGTTCTGAAAATTCCAATTTCCAGTATACAAATTGTATTCAGGAAATTGTGAATTTCCAGAGGTTTTTATTTTTACTTTTTTTTACCGAAAATTCACAATTTCCAGAACATATATTATGTTCCGAAAATTGTGAATTTTTTGTACACATTTTTTTTATTTGTTTAAATTTATTACTAATTATTTGAGTTTTTTTTATGGTTTCAGATATGCCTAGGTCGAGAGGAGGGAGAGAAGGAGCTTCCACTGCTGACAGTGCACCACCTCGTAGACAGCGACAACCTGTTACTGTCTCTGAGGTAAGAGACGTATTGCTCGCAGACAGCCTCGCGACGAAGAGCCACTGCACGAGGAAACACATGAGCATCACATTGCTCCAGAGGATGTAGCTGGAGACCATGATCCTCATATTGCAGACGAGGCTCTAGGGGATGTAGCTGGAGACCAGGATCCCTTTCTTGGAGGACCTTACGATAGGTCGTTGCTTACAGACTTTCAGCATTACGTTGCCTATCAGATATGGCAGGGGCAGGTATATATCTGGTTGTTATTTGATCAAATGTTTATTTTTTTATATGATAAATGATGTTTATTTGTGTGCAGGAGCGTGATACTCTTAAAGTGGCCTCCCACGGCTTGAAGTTGCAAAAATGGTTGCAGGGAAGAGTACCCGCGCCTCGTCAGGTAGAGGACCATGTCGTGACGGCCGGCCTAAACTCCTTGGTATACTGCAGCTTCAGGATGGTTGACAGGGTCTTAGTGTCCGCCTTTCCAGAGAGGCGGCACCAGGAGACGAGCAACTTCCATCTGCCCTTTGGATCTGATGATGTGTCTTGCCTCCTAGGCCTTAAAGTCAGTGGCTCTTTCTATGTAGCCCTAGTGATGGATGTGGACATTGCCATATCTTATTTACAGGCATTGCTGGTGTGTAAATATGACGAGGCACGCAGGGAGACTAGGAAAATGAGGGGTGCTCACATGAGTATTGACTTTTTGATGGCGACATACGACAGGCACAGGGACGAAGGAGAATGGGACTATGCAGCCAGGGCCTTCATAATGTTGCTGCTGGCCTGTACCATTTTGGCAGACAAGAGCCATATATACATTGACGTCAAGTACCTGGACCTGGTACGTGACTTACAAGCGGTTGGTAGTGTGTCATGGGCTAGTGCTGCACTACTCGTCTTATACAGATATCTGGGCGACGTTAGCCTGCATGACACTAAGCAGATTGGCGAATATATAACACTTCTTTAGGTACGTGACCTATTTTTGTAAACAATTATTTATTTAAAATATTGGTATGGCGTGTTGATTCGTTATTGTTGTCACAGGCATGGATATATGAGTATTTCCCTACCATCTGCGATAGGAAGGATCTTGGCATCACCCCAGTCATGGCACGAGCCATGAGGTGGTCGCCAGTTAAGGGTGATGGCCAGGTAGAGCCCTTTAGGAGAGCACTAGATGCGTTGACACCTGATGATGTTGTTTGGACACCGTGGGCTGGCCACAGGACGCATTGTCATCCCGCGTGCCTGTTTTCGGGGTACATCCGGTGTGCTTCGTTTATTGTGTCGTACCTGCCTGAGAGGGTAGTCAGACAGTTCGGCTATATCCAGGACATTCCCCGGCCACCACCACGACGTCCTACAGATGAGGAGATTACGGATGCGTGGATATCTTTTCCTCTGCACTCTATCATTTCGACTGTCCCACTAGACGTGGCCTCTTATCCAGCGGAGTGCACTGAGAGGTACATGAAGTGGTATCACAGGATGTCGCATCCACTTCTAATCAATCCGGCTGCTCCTGATTGTGTAAGTGTTTAGATGTACATTATGTATTTTTTGTATTTGTTTACTTCCTCTGATGTCTCTCTGATGTCTTGTTGTAATTTGCAGCTGAGTTGTTATGATATGACTGAGAGGCTGAACTCAGTCACCGACATTCTCCAGACGATGTCTGAGGATGAGATGATGGACCCCGCTCTGCTTGCCAAGTATATTGCCCAGACACTGCAGATAGCGCAGGGTGGGAGAAGGCATCCACATCCGGGACTAAGCGTCGACATAGGAGACGCTAGGACGATCATATTTTTTATATATTTGTTATGTTAACTTGTTATATTTGCACATCTTTCATTGTTTATATTTTCATTTTGTTATATTTGCGATTGTTTTTTGTGTTTAATCGTGGTTTAAGTTCACATATTCGTTGTTATATTTATTTTAAAAAACCCTACATAAAATATATATATATTTTATTAAAAAAATATTTGTACACCGGAAATTCATAATTTTCGGTGTAAAATAAAAAAACCTAAAATTTCTAATTTTCGGAATGTAAAAAGAAAAATTGTTAGTACCGGAAATTGCAATTTCCGGTATACAAATTGTGTACCGAAAATTTCAATTTCTGGTATAAAAAGTTTTAAAAACAATTTACCGAAAATCGTAATTTTTGGTATACAATTTGTATACCGAAAATTATAATTTCCGGTACTATGTTTAAAACGCAAAAAAATAAATGGGTTTTTGTTGTTTTGTGTAGGGGTATTTTGGAGAATTCGCATTTTTGGGAGGTGTACTCAAAAGGTGAGGGTACATTTAATAATGGCCAGCCTATATAAACTGGGTTGCTCACTCACCAGTTTGGGCTAAGATTATGTCGGAATGGGCTAAGATTATGACTTCTTTAGTTCAAGCCCATAGTTAAAATTAATGTACGTATAGACAATCAAATCCTTTCAACAAAAAAAAGAAAAGACAATCAAATCCTAAACGAGAGAGATGGTTTTAATCGATCATGGTTTTTTTCTTTCTTTCTCTTCTCTTTTTTTTTTTTTGGGTAACATTCTTTATCTTCTTTATTAGACTCTGTATCTGTCATGTTGATACTGCGATAAATTTGTGGGACCAACCATTTCTCATGCATACGCGCATAATACTGTCACTCTTTGCGTTTGCGGTCAATACATTTGCAAATCAGGTAACTCTAGTTGCTTTTCCCGGCTGTCCCCACCGTTATCAGTCCAGCTGGTCATGGAAATTAATAATGTATCTTAGCGGCAGCTTTTGCGAACAAAATAATAAAAATTCACTTGATATTGTTATATAAAATTTTTGTGAATAAATATTTATGAATTTTAATATTACTTTTATTTAATATTTATGAAGAGTAATATAAATAAATAAATAAATTTTTTACATAACAAGATCATACGAGTAATGGAACAAGACAAATTTCATCTCTTGTCACGAGCTCCATATTATTGTCAAAACCTTTTGAAATTAAAATGAAAACAAAACTAGCTCTCATTGCTCTAATTTATTTGAATTAATAGATTCACCAGTCCCTATATCATGGCTCGGTTTTGAACAACTGCTCCCTGTTCAAACTACATTTGATTTAATTATAAAATATGAAAGTCGCTTGTGAATAAATTAGTGTGTTTAATATGGTACTGAAAACTAGTTACATTGGACTATCCTATATATACTCCATCCGAAATGATTTATAAGGAAAAAAAGTCATTTTGATTAGATTAAAATATATGATTCTGCCCATTTTAATTGTATACATACATTTTTTAACAAATCTGGAAATGACTTTTTTTTCTTATAAATCATATGGACCAGATACATACATTTTTTAACGAATCTGGAAATGACTTTTTTTCTTATAAATCATTCCGGAGGTAGTACTTATTTATAGGTACTATTTTTCTATGAAAATGAAGCTTTTCTGCATATGAGTCTCGATCATTAAGCAACATCATTTTTTTTTCGTAGTTTGTATTTAGATCTCAAATTACATCCGTTTGACTGAACCTATAGAGGGAGTTTAATTACTCCTGGATTGCATCGTTATATTAGTTTTTCAGATATAGATTAATTTGTTGATAATATAATTTAAAAAGTTGCATTAACCATGTTGCATAGTATTAGTAATTGTATAGATATAAAAGTATTAGGAATTAGATATATATTTTTGGTTAATACTTGTTAATCACTAACTAACCAAAGTGTTATTTGTGTAGGCATGTTACACAAGTTCTTTAGCCTTGTATTTTATTTCTTGGTTAGTTAGTGTTACTGTTCTGTTTTGTTTGATCATTGGAAGTCTTAGAAATGAGTTTCCAACTGATGTGAATCGAATCCCCTATGTCTTGAATCGACTCCTCATGTTCAGAGCCCCTGTGAATCGCTGCGTGCCTCTGTGAATCGCATGGACCAGGAGCCTGAATCGATTCATGCTTTAAAATCGTGCAGGGGCTGTTTTTCCAACTGGTGAATCGATTCACACTTTTGATGGGAATCGATTCACAGCAACCTTATTTAAGGAAACGCTGCTGAATTTATTTCAGATAGCGAGCAAAATTTTCTAGGGTTACGTACAGTCGTTCTTGGGCGTTCTTGGTGAGGTTCTAAGGGCTGGGAAACACATCTAAACACCTTGGGATCTTAGGAAATCATAGAGGGAGGATTGAAGGCTTCTTCTTTTGTAATCTTAAGAGTATCAAAGAAGGATTGAGAGTTGGGATTGTGGGAACCTTTGGGATTGTTCTTCTTGAACATTTGGAAGAGGGTCTAGGACAATTGTATTCTCATTGTAAAAGACTCATTGATAGTGAAACGGAGGGCTGCTCTCTCCCGCAGTCGTAGGTCATCTTTTTGGGGCCGAACTGCGTAACCAAATTCGGGTGTTATTTCCTCTACTCTCTACTCCTTTGTTTGTTTGATTTCATTGCACCTTGTTAATTGTTTGGTTGCTAGATTATTTAGTTATTATTGTAACTGAAGTTTGTTCCACTTTTCTTCTTTGAATCTCAACAAATGGCGTCGTCTATGGGAAGGAACAAATCATTCAAGTGTGCACCATGGGTACTAAATGGGACATTGAGAAATTTTCCGGTAACAACAACTTCGGTCTATGGAAAGTGAAGATGGAAGCAATCCTGATTCAACAGAAATGCGTGGATGCTCTAAAGGGTGAGGCAAGAATGCCGACCACCCTATCTCAAGCGGAGAAGAAGGAGATGATAGATAAGGCAAGAAATGCCATTATCTTGTGCCTTGGTGATAAGGCATTGAGCGAAGTCGCAAGGGAGAAGACCACAGCAGAGATGTGGGCCAAGTTAGAATCGTTGTACATGACCAAGTCATTGGCTCACCGGTTATGTCTGAAACAACATCTCTACTCAATCAAAATGGTAGAGACCAAATCTATTGTGGAGCAACTAACGGAAGTTAACAAGATTATTGATGACCTACATAACATTGATGTGAAGCTCGATGACGAGGATAAGGCTCTGCTCTTATTGAATTCACTGCCTAGGTCCTTTGAACACTTTAAGGATGCACTCCTCTATGGCAAGGAGTCCACTATCACTTTGGAGGAGGTCCAACAATCAATTAGGACCAAGGAGCTAACCAAGCTTCAAGACTTGAAGGTGAAAGATAGTGGTGAAGGCTTAAGTGTGTCAAGGGGAAGAAGTGAGAGTAGAGGAAACAATAACAAAGGGAAGAAGCCTAGGTCGAAATCCAAGTCAAAGGGGAACAATAAATCAAAGTACAAATGCTTTAATTGTCACAAGACTGGTCACTTTAAGAAGGATTGTCCCAAGAGAGGGGGCAATGGAAATTCCGTGGAGGTTGTGATTGCTATGAAGGATGGTTATAAGAGTGCAGGGGCTCTAGTGGTGACGAGTTTGGAAACGGAAAAGAACTGGGTCATGGACTCGGGATGTTCTTATCACATGTGTCCTTGGAAGGAATACTTTGAGACTTTGAAGCTTAAAGAAGGTGGAGTCGTTCGCCTGGGTGACAACCGAGCTTGTAAGGTGCAAGGTATGGGTTCAATTCGTCTTAAGATGTATGACAACCGCGAATTCCTTTTACAAGATATGAGGTATGTTCCTGAACTCAAACGAAATCTCTTATCTATATTCATGTTTGATGGATTAGGCTATAGTACTAGAATTGAGCATGACATGATTAAGATTTCGAATGGTGCATTAATAATTGCTAAAGGGACTAAAATGTGTGGCTTATACATATTAGATGGTTCTACTGTTATTGGGGATGCATCATTAGCTAGCCAAACTCCGCATTATAAAACTAAACTATGGCATTTAAGGTTAGGGCATGTTAGTGAAAAGGGTTTAGTTGAACTAGCTAAACAAGTTTTGCTAGGTAGTGATAAATTGGATAAGCTAGAATTTTGTGATAATTGCATACTAGGCAAACAACATAGGGTTAAGTTTGAAAGTGGCATGCATTATTCTAGTAAGCCCTTTGAGTATGTTCACTCGTACCTTTGGGGTCCTTCAAGAGTGACAACTCATGGAGGGGGTTCCTATTTTCTCACCACGATTGATGATTTCTCTAGGAGAGTATGGGTTCACATTTTGAAAAATAAAAGTGACACATTTGAAAAATTCAAGGAATGACATACTCTCATAGGAAATCAAATAGGAACTAAACTGAAAGTTTTAAGGACTGACAATGGCCTGGAGTTTGTTTCAGAGCAGTTTAATGAGTTTTGCAGGAAATAGGGAATTAAGAGGCATAGAACCGTGGCAGGCACACCGCAACAAAATGGCCTAGCGGAACGCATGAACAAGACCATTTTGGAGCAGGTCAGATGTATGCTTTTGGGAGCTGGGTTGCCTAAAATTTTCTGGGGTGAAGCTGTGAGTACAACATCTTATTTGATCAATAGATGTCCATCAACGACGTTAGACTTCAAGACACCTGTGGAGGTTTGGAGTGGGAAACCAGCAGAATACTCAAATTTGAAAGTTTTCGGGGCTTTGGCGTTTACTCATGTCAAACAAGACAAGCTTGAAGCTAGGGCTGTGAAATGTGTCTTTATTGGCTATCCGGAAGGTGTGAAAGGATATAAGTTGTGGAAGATGGAGCCTGGAGGATCAAAATTCATAATAAGCAGGGATGTTACTTTTGATGAGACCCGCATGGGGATGAAGTGCAAAGACCTGGAGAATAGTAGCTCAGAAACAGAGGTGGAGAAGACTCAGTTTGAGGTGGAGCCTTCCACTAGTGAGACTATGGATGACAAGGAGGACAGTCCTCCCCCATCAGGTTCTAGAGGAAGACAACTAACAGTGAATCCTGGCTATCAGTTGGCAAGAGATAGGGAAAGGAGGGAAACTGTGGCACCTAAGAGGTACGGCTATGAAGACTTAATTTGTTATGCTCTAAATGCGACTGAAGAGATGCAAGGCTCAAAACCAAAGACATTCAGGGAAGAAGTTGAGAGCAAAGAAGGTCAGAAGTGGTTAGAGGCAGTGAATGAGGAAATGAATTCATTGGAGAATAACTAGACCTGGAAACTTGTGAAGCTACCTAAGAAACAGAGGGTGGTTGGATGTAAATGGATCTTCAAGAAGAAGGAAGGCATTCCGAGAATTGAAGAACCAAGGTATAAAGCAATACTTGTGACCAAGGGTTTTACACAGGTTGAGGGAATTGATTACAACGAGATTTTCTCACCTGTGGTGAAACATTGTTCCATAAGGGTTCTTATGGCAATCGTGAATCAATACGATCTTGAGTTTGAGCAAATGGACGTGAAGACCGCATTCTTACATGGAGACCTAGAAGAGACAATCTACATGCAACAGCCGGAAGGTTTTGTAGAGGACAAGTCTAAGGTGTGTCTTTTGAAGAAATCTTTGTATGGGTTGAAACAAAGCCCTAGGCAATGGTATCTTCGTTTTGACGATTTTCTTTTGAAGATGAGATTTGTGAAAAGTGGGTACGACAGTTGTGTTTACATATTGAAGACGGGTGAGAAAATTGTTCTCTACCTACTTCTCTATGTTGATGATATCCTGATGGCAAGTTTTAGCAAAGAGGAGATCAACAAGCTCAAGGAGAAACTAAATTCGGAATTTGAGATGAAGGATCTTGGGGCTGCAAAGAGGATACTTGGGATGGATATCGTGAGGGACCGGAATAAGGGTGAATTGTTCTAATCTCAGCCTGGGTACTTGAAGAAAGTGGGGGAGCGGTTTAGGATGCATGAAACTAAGCCGGTTAGCACTCCTTTGGGTCATCACACAAAGCTCTCGGTGACACAAGCTCCTAAGTCCGAAGAGGAGATGAGGAAGATGGATACTACTCTATATGCTAGTGGGGTAGGAAGCATCATGTACGACATGGTTTGTAGTAGACCGGACTTAGCATATGCGGTTAGCATAGTGAGTCGGTTTATGGCAAATCCGGGCCAAACACATTGAGAAGCTCTGAAGTGGGTTTGAGGTATTTGAACGGGTCACTCAAAGGTGGTTTGAGGCACACAAGAGCAACTCAAGGAGAAGACGTTTTGGAGGGTTATATAGATGCGGATTATGCGGGAAATGTGGATACAAGAAAATCATTGTCTGGTTTTGTGTTCAAATTGTTTGGAACGACAATAAGTTGGAAGGCAAATCAACAGTCCGTTGTGGCGCTATCTACTACTCAGACGGAGTATATCGCCCTAGTTGAAGGGATGAAGGAGGCCATATGGTTGAAAGGTATGATTGGGGAGCTAGGAATTACACAAGGGTGTGTGAAGGCACAAGGGTGTGTGAAGGTACATTGTGATAGCCAAAGTGCTATCCACTTGGCAAATCACCAAGTGTATCATGAAAGGACAAAGCACATCGACATCCGCATGCATTTCATTAGAGACGTCGTAGAATCTAAGGAAATTGTGGTTGAGAAGATTACATCGGAGGACAACCCGACGGATGTATTCACCAAGTCACTACCTAGATCAAGGTTCAAGCATTGCTTGGACTTGATGAATCTCTCTGAAACGTAATTCCAGTAATGAAGAAAGCAGCAAGTGGTTGATGGTTAAATGTTGAGCATCGCCACTGATTTGAAGTCAAGGTGGAGAATTGTGGAGATTTGTTTTAAAATCATGTTGGAGATTATTGGAAGTCATAGAAATGAGTTTCCAACTGATGTGAATCGAATCCCCTATGCCTTGAATCGATTCCTCATGTTCAGAGCCCCTGTGAATCGTTGCGTGCCTCTGTGAATCGCATGGACCAGGAGCCTAAATCGATTCATGCTTTAAAATCGTGCAGGGGCTGTTTTTCCAACTGGTGAATCGATTCACACTTTTAATGGGAATCGATTCACAGCAACCTTATTTAAGGAAACGCTGTTGAATTCGTTTCAGATAGCGAGCAAAATTTTCTAAGGTTGCGTGCAGCCGTTCTTGAGCGTTCTTGGTGAGGTTCTAGGGGCTGGGAAACACACCTAAACACCTTGGGATCTTAGGAAATCATAGAGAGAGGATTGAAGGCTTCTTCTATTGTAATCTTAAGAGTGTCAAAGAGGGTTTAAGACAATTGTATTCTCATTGTAAAAGATTCATTGGCAGTGGTTTTAAGTGTAATAGTGCTGTGTGGCATACCTTGAAACATGTGAAACCTTCACCTAAGAGTCCATGGGAAGATTGCATTTATAGGTATCCAGTTGAGATTGTTATTGGGATTGTGGGAACCTTTGGGATTGTTCTTCTTGAACATTTGGAAGAGGGTTTAGGACAATTGTATTCTCATTGTAAAAGACTCATTGGTAGTGAAACGGAGGGCTGCTCTCTCCCACAGCCGTAGGTCATCTTTTTGGGGCCGAACTGCGTAACCAAATCCGGGTGTTATTTCCTCTACTCTCTACTCCTTTGTTTGTTTGATTTCATTGCACCTTGTTATTCTTTGGTTGCTAGATTATTTAGTTATTAGTTGTCACTGAAGTTTGTTCCACTTTTCTTCTTTGAATCTCAACAGTTTCAGTTAGTTTGTTACTGTTTGATTAAGTTGGTTAATTCTGTTTTAACCACATTCTGTTTTCTGTTTTAGTTTTAGCTCAGGTTTTATTCTTCGATTAGTCACAGCTATATAAACTGAATTACTGATGTATAAACACATAATATTCATTCAATGAAAACATAGTTTTTTTATCATTTCTTTCTCTTTGCAATTGAATCTGATCTGTGAACAATTGCCTCTCTTCTTTCTTCTGCGAGCTTGATGCTCTGATATGGTATCATTCGCAATCTGCTTCAGCTACGATTCTTCTTTCATCGCGCGTTGTTGATTGATTCTCGTACATTGATTCTTGTTCTTCGCCGTTCGATTTTCTATTCATCGGCGATTTCTTTGATTCGTTCTCGATCCTCTTTGTTTCTCTTTCTCCTTCTTCACGGTCTTCTTTCGTGATTAGGGTTTTGATCTGCATTCTTTTTCCTCTTTCGTTCTTCTGGTTTTCCCTCTGTTTTCACCATGGCCGCCATCGACCACTACGCAAATCATTTCTTTCTGCATCCCTCGGACAATCCAGGCATAATCTTGGTTTCCCAACCTCTCACCAGTGATAATTACAGCTCCTGGAGAAAGGCTATGCGAATGGCGCTACTCAGTAAGAACAAGTTCGGTTATGTCGACGACACCATTCTTGAACCCGCTCCAGATGATCCAAATTACGCCGCCTATCAACGCAACAACAACATCATCGCTTCTTGGCTGTTGAATTCAATTTCTAAAGACATGCAATCCAGTGTCTTGCATTGTACCACTGCTCGGGCGATTTGGGATGATCTCAAGGAGCGATTCGACCAACAAAATGGCCCTCTGATTTTCCAGATTAAGCACGACCTTGCTACCCTACAACAGGGAACCCAATCTGTTAGTGCTTACTATACTAAAGTAAAAACTCTTTGGGAATCTTTTTTGGATTTGAAACCCCCTCATACCTGCAACTGCAATGGGATCAAGCCCTGGGTTCATTTTTCTCAAACTGAGTATATGATGCATTTCTTGATGGGCCTCAATGATTCCTTCTCATCCATTCGAGGCCAAATCCTTTCCATGGACCCAATCCCTCCCATCACCAAAGTTTTTTCCCTCATCATCCAAGATGGAAAACAAAGGGAGGTTGGCAATATCACTGGTTCCACCTCTGAGAACTCCCATGCCTTTGCTGTCAAAACCTTTCCTGATTCCAACAATAAAGGTGCTAGAAAAGATCGACCCCTATGCAGCCATTGTGGCTTTATGGGCCACACCAAGGATAAATGTCGGAAACTCCATGGATATCCTCCCAACTTCAAGCAAAAGTCGACTTCTAATGCTGCTATTAACCAGTGTTCTGCTGCTGAAGAAGAGTCCAATTTCCAGCTGACTGCTCAGCAATACAGCTCCCTCATGGCCCTTCTTCAGAATTTAGGCAATTCTGTTCATGTGCCACAAAATGAGCCTCCAACTGGTATGCTTTTTTCCTTTAACCCTATCCAAACCTCTATCGCAAAAGATTCTTGGATTTTGGATTCGGGTGCTAGTGCATATGTTTCTTGTTCTCTCAAATGTTTTACATCTTTCCAATATGTTTCCAATAATTTTGTTACATTGCCTAATAAGAATCGAATTGCCATTACTGCTATAGGCACGTTGTCTTAACCCCATCATTGACATTGCATAATGTTTTGTTCATTCCTCAATTTTCTTTCAATCTCATATCTGTAAGTTGCCTTTTGGAACATTACAATGCCAATGTTATTTTTACTCACCCTACTTTTGTGATACAGGACCTATCTCACTCCAAGAGGATTGGCATGGGTCATCTCATTGAAGGCTTATACATTTTATCTTGCAATCCTTCTATTGTTGTTTGTAATTCGGTTCATACCTGTTTTACTACTGGTTCATGTAACAACCACACTGCAGTTTGCAATTCTGCTTCTTTTGCTTCATATACTGATCATGTTGTTAAATGCAATGCTTCTTCTGTTAATGATTGTCTTGCTACTGCTTCCTGTAACAAGAACACTGTTGTTTGCATTCTGAGATTGCTGCTAGCACTTTTTTTCCTAGTTGCAATTCTGTTTTTGTTAATAATTGTAAACATAATAAAAATGCTTCTCTATGGCATGCTAGATTTGGTCACATTTCTGACCGCATACTCAAGATTCTTGGTGATAATATTCCCTTTAATATGACTGCTGATTTTCCTGCTGTTTGCGTGAAAAAATCAGCCGAGGGATTCGGCTAACGTCCAGCCGACAAATTGATTCATGTTTAAGCGATTACACCGAGAACGAAACTCTGATTCTCGATTATGGGTTCCCCAAATGCTCCAGAAAGTGTTGAGTGTGGCGAATCTACGCTATGCTAAGGCTAAGACTAAGATACATGGAATCAGCTAAGATAAATGCTGTAAAAAGCTGATAAATTGCAAGAGAAATAGTTGTTTGATTGATTGGTCGTGTCCCTTTTACATTTCTCAGCGAAGGTATATATATATATATACAAAAGAAAAACAAAAATGTAACCGCCCCCTATTGGCCATTATGCGTTCCGCACGTTTATGGCTGACAACAAGCGGTCGTGGGTGTCCCTCAACTGCTTCCATATGCGTATCGTGGGTTAACCGCTCTCCCATCGGCTGGGCAAACGATTTATCACATGTTAAATGAGTTGAAGGCCTTCAAGAGCTAGCTTTAATCATTTTGGCGCCAAAGTCCATGACTTTCACATATTTAACCCTTGGTTGAGCTTCAAAGCTCCATGTTAATCAACAACAGCTCAGCTGATGAGGCCATAATAATCAGATATTTCCTTTATCCACACCGGCTAAACTCTTTAGTAATCGGCTGGCCTCACGATGCTCCCTGAACTTCCAACCTTTTCCTTTCTAGCCTTGGTTCAATGGGACCAGTTTTCGGCTACAAATCTGATCGGCTTATCTCACGCATCGGCTATTCCTTTCATCGGCTATGGCTAGTATTTTCTGGTGATAACAATTGCCCCTACATCATTTCAGCTGTAAATACTGGATTGATGTATCGGATAAGATTCGGATCTCTGAAACGTCAATCGCTAGTCACTTTATGTGCATTTAATGTCATCTATTATGACCTGAACGGCTACTTTTCCCATACCCGATGACTGCGCTGCTATCCGATAATATCTCAACAACTTTTATCGTTGACCATGCGCATGACTCCTCTTTAAATAGCTCTTTCATTGTTCTAGTATGCTTTGCCAAACCGTGGGGTAGTATTTCTTCAGATATTTGCCATTTATGCTTCTGTTCATTTCTTCGCCTTGCATGTTAACTAGCCGATACGCGTTTCCTGCGAACACTTGACTAACCGTGAATGGACCTTCCCAATTTGGTGACCACTTACCGAATTTAGGGTTGTTGACTCCTATTGGTAAAATAGTTTTCCAAACTAGGTCACCCTCAACAAACTTTTTCAACTTAATATGTTTGTTGTAGGCACTAGCCATTCTGCGTTTGCTTGCCTCAATTCTTTCTAAGGCCATTAACTGATCTTCATCCAACTGATCCAACTCCATAAGCATGGCTTGCTGATACTCTTCTAGGCTTAAGGAATTCTGTCTCGCCACTCTTAGAGAAGTGACATTGATTTCCAAAGGGAAAACCGCATCTTGGCCGTAAGTCAGCCGATATGGAGTGGTGCCCGTGGCCGTTGACTTGGAATTCCTTATGGCCTATAAAGCCTCATCCAGAGTTAAATGCCATTTTCTGGACTTGTTTTCCAAATTCTTTTTGATCAGGCCCACAATAATCTTGTTGGTTGCCTCGGCTTGCCCATTAGCCTGTGCATAATATGGGGATGAATGTATCAATTTAATCCCAAACTGCTGAGCAAAGGCAACCACCTTATCTCTAGTGAACATAGTTCCCTGGTCCATGGTGATGGTCTCTGGAATCCCAAACCTGTATATGATCTGGTGTTGAATGAATCGGATAACGTCATCTTGCTGTACCTTGACCATCGGTTGAGCCTCCACCCACTTAGTAAAGTAATCGGTTGCCACAATAATGAAATTGTGTCCTTTGGAAGATGGTGGATGGATTTTGCCGATCAAATCCATGGCCCAGCCTCTAAATGGCCAATGTTTCACCACTGGATGCATCAATTCAGCTGGTACCCTTTGAAAAGGACCATGCAGTTGGCATTCTTCGCATCCTTTGGCGTATTGAAAGCAATCGGCTGTGATGGTAGGCCAATAATACCCATGGCGATAAATCAACCATTTCATAACAGGCACAGCCCTATGCGAGCCGCATA
Source organism: Calophaca sinica (assembly GCA_037113605.1). NCBI lineage: Eukaryota > Viridiplantae > Streptophyta > Magnoliopsida > Fabales > Fabaceae > Calophaca > Calophaca sinica. The sequence continues at coordinate 23,361,264 of CM073733.1, forward strand.
TGCCTTCGTGAACTTCACCCATAACCCTTAGGGCTTCATTCTTATCTATGCACTTTAGCAATACCCCATTCATGCTTCTCTTATACAATTCATCATCAAGAAGCACATACCTTAGAGCCCGTCTCTTAACTTTGGGGTCAGTGCACTTAGAAGGATCCTGTAAGTACTCGATCAACTCGTTCCTCCATGAATCGATTTGGTCTGCGACCATTACCTCGGCTGGTAATTCGTCGTACTCCAAAGTCAACAAAGAGTTCCTATATCCGGAGGCCTCTTGGGCCAGATCGTTGGCCTCCATATTAGCTCCTCTGGGGATGTATGACACCTTTGCATCAATAAATTGGTGATCAATCTGTCAGCCGTTGCATAACGTGCCAACAGATTTGGGTTGTTACACCCATATTCTTTGGTTAGCTGTCTGACCACCAACTGGGAGTCGCCCTTTACATGAATGTAATCAGCGCTCATCATGGCTAACAGCTTTAACCCTATGATCATGGCATCATACTCGGCTTGGTTATTAGTTAAACCTGGGTTTAGCTGATACGCAAATCTCCACATTTTCCCATCTGGGTTGGTAATTGTCACTCCGGCTCCAACTCCTTTCTGGGTTTTGGACCCATCAAAAGTTAGGACCCAAGGCAATAGGTTTATGCAAGTAATTGGAGATACCCAAGGGTCCTCCACTTCCACGCAGGGATGTTCTGCCAAGAAATCGGCTAGGGCACGACCTCGACAAATTTTAATGGGACGTATTTCAACGCGAAGGCAGTGAGCTTAATGGCCCACTTCATCAAGCGACCTTGTAAGACAGGCCTATTAAGCAAGTACCTAACAATGTCAATTTTGCATAAAACTAGTATTTCATGTGGCATTAAATAATACTCAAGTTTTGTACAAGCATAGAACAAAGACATGCACAACTTCTCCAAGGGAGTATATCTGGTTTCAGCATCATTGAGGCTTCGGCTAAGGTAGTAGACCGCTCTTTCAGTTCCATCTTTAGCATCCTGTGCTAACAGGCAGCCGATAGACTCTTTAGCAGCTGCAATGTAAAGTTTCAAAGGCTTCCCTGACATGGGGGGCACCAAAACTGGTGGACTAGCTAAAGCCTTCTTTATTTGTCCAAAGGCCTCTTGCTGTTCAGGACCCCACACCATCTCCTCAGCGTCCTTGAGCTTCAGCAAAGGGGAAAAAGCCTTCATCTTACCAGCCGAATTAGCTATGAACCTTCTCAAGAAGTTGATCTTGCCCAGCAAGCTCTGTAATTCCCTTTTGTTCCTGGGTGGTCTAGCCTCCATCACTGCCTTGGCTTTGTTTTGGTCTATTTCAATGCCCTTTTGATGCACCAAGAAACCAAGGAAGTTGCCAGCCGATACACCAAACATGCACTTTGCAGGATTCATCTTCAAGTTATGGACCTTCATCCTCTGCAAAGCCTGTTCCAAATCGGCCAAGCGGGCTTTGAAGTCTTTGGATTTTACCACCACATCGTCTATGTATACTTCCATAGTCTTGCCGATTAGATCATGGAATATAGCATTCATTGCTCTCTGGTAGGTGGCCCCAACATTCTTCAAGCCGAATGGCATCACCAACCATTCATAAATTCCCAGTGCCCCTGGGCACCTGAATGCCGTCTTGTGAGTGTCCTCCTCAGCTACAAGTATTTGATTATAGCCCGAGTACCCGTCCATGAAGGTTAAAATACCATGTGTGGTAGCTGCATCGACTAACATGTCTGCCACAGGCATCACATATTCGTCCTTTGGAGTGGCTAAATTCAAGTCTCTATAATCAATGCAAACTCGAATCTTGCCATTCTTCTTCTTGACAGGTACTATGTTAGCTAACCACTCTACGTACCTGGCTGTTCTGATGAACCCAGCATTGAGCAAACGCTCGATTTCTGCTTTGATTTGTGGTATCAGCTGAGGATGGTACCTTCTAGGTGGCTGCTTATGTGGCTTGAATCCCTCCTTGATCGGTAGCCTATGTTCCACCAATTCTCGTGCTAGCCCAGGCATCTCATGATAGTCCCATGCAAAGCAGTCTTTATATTTTTTCAGCAGGGCTACCACCTCTTTCTTATCCTCTTCCCCCAGCAATCCGCTGATTTGCGTTAGCCGAGGCTCTTCTGGAGTTCCCAAATTGAGGTCCTCCAAGGGGTTTTGAGATTCAAAGGTTGGCAAAGTCCTCCGAATAGGTGATTCAAACTCCATCGGTAACTCCGTGATCTCGTCTGCCGATGTGAGGCCATCGCGTTGTTCTTTGTCTATCAGCAAGGACTCAGCTACGTGAGATTCAATCCTGAAAGCTTCTAGCCGGTCCCATAAGTCCTGCACCACTTGGGTGTCTTTAAACATAACAAACCTCCGTGGCTAGCCGTGGTTCGGCTAATTGCTCGATCTTGAATCCCTGGGGTGTCAAGTTACAAGATTCCCAGGATCCTTCCTCGTATTCCTCAGTAACAGCTATGGGAGCCACAGAGGGAGAGTAGAACAAAGCTTCTAGATTTTGTACCTCAGCTGGGAATGGGTTGTCATCAGCTGGGACTATTTCAATTTTATCCCCTTCCCAAAAAATGAGTTTCTGATGCATGGCGGAAGGTAAGCACTGGCTGGTGTGAATCCAATCTCTCCCTAGTAGGACTGCATAAGATGGTTTGCCATCAATCACGAAGAAAGCTGACTTGATGCTCTTGGGGCCAACAGTGATCTCGGCTATTAGGATTCCCAAGGCAGACGAAGCCTCTCCCATGAAGCTAGCCATTTTCATGTTAGTTGGGATCAGGTCTTCTTCAGACTTGTTCAGACTCCTCAAGGTGGCCACCGGCATCACGTTCAATACCGCCCCATTATCAACGAACACTCGGCTGAAGGCCTTGCCATTGATGTAGGCTCTCACATACAAGGGCTTCAAGTGCTTCATCATGTCTTCAGTTGGCCTACCAAATACAGTACTCAAAGCATCTTTTGCCGTGTCATCGGCTAAAGTTGCCCATTCTGCCTCTTCCACGCATACGTCTCCTTCTAAGTGTTCAATCTGGGGATAACCAACCCAGAACTCGCTTGGGATCAGGCTAACGACCTCAATGGCGGCCATCAATCCGGCTTCACTCTCATCTGAGAGATAATCCAGAATTGAATCTTCTCGGTAACCAGACTCTAAGATCGGCTCGTCATTACCATTCAAGCAGTTTGTGTATGTGTGAATATGCCCTTCCTCTTTATCAGGTTCCCCTTTTCCTTCTTCAGGCTGCCCTATGTCCACCTCGGCAACCGGGATTGTCATTGGGGCCTCCTTGGCTTGATCAGTTTCAACTTTGTCAGGCTCCAAACCGCAAGGTCCAAAAGCCCTGTCAATGGCTTCTGCCACTTTAGCTTCTGGGATCTCCTTCTTATAATTTGCCTTGGCATCGGCTATCATCTGCAGGGGTTTGTTTCATTCTTTGCAAGGATCTAGCCCTCTGCGCAACCTTCTCTTCTGCGTTCTAGTCGGTGTGGTGGCTTGAACTCTTTCTTCTTCGGAGGTTGATTAACCACCCACTTCCCTTCTTTGACATTTGCAGCTGGCTTGATCATCCTCTGTGGTTTGAGTTCATCATCATTCCTTACTGTTATGCGAAGAGAGGACATTCCCCCTTCGACATTGAACTCCGCCACCCTTCTCTTAGACTTTGGGAGAGGGTCCTCAGTGATCCTGGGCATAATCGGCTGGGCTTCAGCTGAGGTTCCCAGTTGATTTTGCCCCCAGTCTCCTGAGCATGCTGCGTTCTCTCAATCTTTGAGTGCATGTTGCGGTACTGGCTGATCAACTCGTTAGTCAAACGTCCAGGTCTGGGAGGTTTACCATGGAATCGGCTCGAAGATGGTTGGCCCCCATCATTTTTCGGTGACACTGGTGGGTTTCCCAATCTGTCAAACACAGATCCCCTGGTGACCTCTTGGTCTCTTTTGGATTCTTCTTTGGGCATCCAAACACTCCTGATGGATTGTTCCCCTCTTATTGGCCTGGGCTGATCAGGCCTTGAGAAAGACACCATGGCCATGGTTACAACTGGGAATGGATTGGTGTTCATCGACATCTCGCTTATGCTCTTATCGGCTAGCTTGAACCTACCCTCCTTGATAGCCTTTTGTATGGCCTTCACGAAAACTACGATTAATGTAGAATGGTTATAAGAGTTATGCCACTTACGGTATTTCTTGTTCATCAATTCTTCAGGAGGTGGAATCCGATGTCCCTCTAGCGGTAATTTGCTTGTCCTTGAGCGGTGTCGAAAATGCAGTCTGCCTTGGTTATGTCAAAGGAGTACCCTGCCCTATCCTCTGTTGACTCAGTTTCTTTGGCCTTGGTGGCCTTCAATGCTGGGCAGGAATAACTCTTCCCTTTGACTATCTCGGCTACCATCATATCAGCAGTGAGGTCAACCGCTTCGGAGTTAGACTCTTCTGCCTCTATGATAGAGACTAAATGTGGACCCTTTCCTCGGCTAGCCCTTCGCTTTTCCTTTTCCTGGATATATTGCTCAACTCGGATAGCCCTTTCTGCCAGTTGATTCAAATCTGTGCAGGCTTGTCCTACTAACTTCTCCTTCAACTGTGGGTGCATGTTGTTAATCACCATGGAGGTATATTCTGTTTCAGGGAATTGCACAAAACATTTCCCTGCTTTCTTTCTGAACCTTTCAATGTAATCGAGAATCGACTCATCAACTTGCTGCCCTGAGACTAGTTAGATCGGTTACCGTAACTTGAGGTTGAGGCCAGTAAAATCTATCATGGAAGCACCTCTCCATGTCGGCCCAATTCTGTACTGAGTTTGGAGGCAGGGAGGAATACCAGGTGAACGCTGTCCCAGTGAGTGATAATGGGAAAAGTTGAAGCTTGTGATACTCATTCTGGCTGCTTTCACCACACTGGGCTGTGAAACGCCCTATGTGCTCCATGGTAGACATGCCATCTTCCCCTGAGAATATGGTGAAATCTGGAGTTTTGAATCCCCTAAGGAGAGGAACCATCCGATCCACCCATTCAGGGTACGGTTTCCTGTAAACAAGACGGTCCAACGGCTTTAATTGTATCCCGAAGTACTTCTTGATGGTACTTGCAATCATTTCTGGGTCTATCAAATGGGAGGCTCCCTGCCGATTATCTTGTGGATTCAGCTGGGGCGCACTCTGACCCACTGGTCTCCAGGGTGAAGCCTGTTGGAACGGGTTCTGAAGGTTGAAGGTATTTGGTGGAACATTGCCTAGAGGTGGATTAGTATTCCATTGTCGCTCTGGACCATATTCCCAAAACCTCCGACCTGAGTTCTGGAACACCGATGCATTCGGGGTAAAGGTGGAATAGTGTTCCATGCCTCGCTTCTCGCATAGTTGCCCGGTAGTTCGTAGTATATTTGAACTTACTGGAGGGTATGGCGTGGGGACTGGTTGCGGTTGGCAGAATGGTGGATTGTTGAGGTTCCAATCACCAGATAGCTTCCCTGAACCATAACCAGGGGCCATCGGCTGCCAATTTGGCTGTCCATATGTGTTTGCACGCCGCAGTAGGGCCATGCGTTGGAGCATACGACATTACTGGCGGCAGACCAATGTGTCCAACCGTGTTAACTGGCCTCCGGGCCATGTTGATCTGCCCATACTGCAGATTCGCTTGATCAGGTGGCATCACTTGCCCCCAGCATGGGGTGGTACCCATGTATTCTGCTGATCACCGCACGTCTGGGTTGGTGGCCCTACCGGTAGTGGGATTGGTTGTGCCTGAAAAGGCCCAGTCTGAACCACATTCGGCTGAGGCTGCCAGACCTGACTGCCTTGTGCATGCTGGGTTTGCCCGTTCCCCCTGCCAACGCAGAACTAGCCGAGTGTTCACCTTGTTGTCCTCGGTGGTCTCCATGTCTCTACTTTGTTGAACCTCGTTATGCACCATAGGCACGACAATATCTCGCCAACCGCTTGACACTTGGTACATAATGTCATGAATCCCCATATCAATCTGGCCGCTGATGAAAGAAGTGGTCATGACCAGCTGGGGCTTGTATTCTCACGGGTTATTCATTTCTGCAGAGGTGCGGAGGCGGAATGTCTTCAACCACTATGGGCATACCCAAGGTGTATCTCGACTCGTTGTTCTTGCGTGGTGGGGTTCTTTTGGGATTTGAACTCGACTCCATGTTGTTGTTGAGTTTCTTTCAGGACCAGGTTCATACGCCAAGCGTGATCCTCGCTGGAGAATCAAACCTGTCCTTCAATTCACCTATGGTCCCACCGTCGTGCCCAAACTTGTTTGCGTGGAAAAATCAATGGGGATTCGGCTAACGTCCAGCCGACAAATTGATTCCTGTTTAAGCGATTACACCGAGAACGAAACTCTGATTCTCGATTATGGGTTCCCCAACTGCTCCAGAAAGCGTTGAGTGTGGCGAATCTACGCTATGCTAAGGCTAAGACTAAGATACATGGAATCGGCTAAGATAAATGCTGTAAAAAGCTGATAAATTGCAAGAGAAATAGTTGTTTGATTGATTGGTCGTGTCCCTTTTACATTTCTCAGCGAAGGTATATATATATACAAAAGAAAAACAAAAATGTAACCGCCCCCTATTGGCCATTATGCGTTCCGCACGTTTATGGCTGACAACAAGCGGTTGTGAGTGTCCCTCAACTGCTTCCTTATGCGTATCGTGGGTTAACCGCTCTCCCATCGGCTGGGCAAACGATTTATCACGTGTTAAATGCGTTGAAGGCCTTCAAGAGCTAGCTTTAATCATTTTGGCGCCAAAGTCCATGACTTTCACATATTTAACCCTTGGTCGAGCTTCAAAGCTCCATGTTAATCAACAATAGCTCAGCCGATGAGGCCATAATAATCGGATATTTCCTTTATCCACACCGGCTAAACTCTTTAGTAATCGGCTGGTCTCACGATGCTCCCTGAACTTCCAACCTTTTCCTTTCTAGCCTTGGTTCAATGGGACCAGTTTTCGGCTACAAATCTGATCGGCTTATCTCACACATCGGCTATTCCTTTCATCGGCTATGGCTGGTATTTTTTGGTGATAACACCTGCCAATTCATGTGAAATATCCCCTCTAGCTAAGTTTAAGATATTAGCTTTTCCTTCTAATAATCATATGAGTGCTTGTCCTTTTGATTTAATTCATTGTGATATTTGGGGCCCTTATAGACATTCTACTTATGATGGCAATCGCTTCTTTTTAACTATTGTGGATGATTGTTCCCGTTTTACTTGGTTGTATCTTCTTAAACATAAATCTGAGGCTCCCTCTTTTATTACTCAGTTTTTTGCTATGGTTGCCACCTAATTCAATAAAAAGATTAAGTGTCTTAGGTCTGACAATGCAAGAGAATTGAATTTAAATGATTTTCTAAAAACTCAAGGTACTTTGCACTAATTCTCTTGTGTTGAAAGGCCACAACAAAATTCTGTTGTTGAAAGAAAGCACCAACACCTTCTAAATGTGGCTAGATCCTTATTTTTTCAATCAAAAGTCCCTATTTCCTTTTGGGGTCATTGTGTTGTTACTGCTGCTTACTTGATTAATCACACCCCCACCCCTCTCTTAAAGAACAAATCCCCTTATCATATTTTATATAATTCTGCTCCTGATTATCATTTTATTAAAACTTTTGGATGTTTAGCATATGCTGCCACTTTACCTTCTTCAAGAAATAAGTTTTCTGAACGGGATACTCCCTCTGTTTTTCTTAGTTATCCTCAGGGTTATAAAGGCTATCTTTTATATTCTTTACCCGCTAGGAAATTTTTTGTCTCTAGAGATGTTATATTTCATGAACATATGTTTCCTTTTACTCACCTTTCTATTCCTGTCACTGGTCAGAACATCATAGACTTGTTCCCTGAAGTGGTTATACCCAATCCTCTTCCTGATAACCTCACCACTAATGCTCCGGATCCTCCACCTAATGATCCTCCACCTAATGACCCTGCTGATCCCGATTCTAGTGCTTTGCAGCCTGTACAGTAGCCCCCTACTACAACAAACTCGGGTCTTAGACACTCCACTAGACCCTCAAATCCTCCTCCTTACTTGAGGGATTATGTTCTTAATTCCATCTCTTTACCCTACCCTATCCAACAGATCCATACTCTTAATAATCTTGGCCCTCACTACCTTAACTTTGTGACTCAAGTCTCTTCAACATATGAGCCTTCTTTCTTCCACCAAGTTGTCAAATATCCACATTGGCAGCAGGCCATGTCCTTTGAAATTAGAGCCTTGGAGTCCAACAATACTTGGACTCTTATTCCCCTTTCTCCTAATAAAAAATGCATAGGTTGTCGGTGCATTTATAAGGTTAAATTCAACTCTGATGGGACTGTTAATAGATATAAAGCCCGATTAGTTGCCAAGGGCTATACTCAACAGAAAGGAATCGATTTTTCTAACACTTTTTCCCCTGTGGCTAAACTAACCTCTGTTTGGGTTTTATTGCAGTTTCTGCAGCTAAAAACTGGACTCTTTTACAACTTGATATTGATAATGCTTTCTTGAATGGTGACCTCTTTGAGGAAGTTTATATGGAATTACCTAAAGGTTACACCACACCTCATTCTAATCTTGTTTGCAAACTTAACAAATCTATTTATGGTTTGAAACAAGCTTCAAGACAATGGTTCTTTAAGTTCTCTACTTCTCTTATTAATCATGGTTTTGTTCAATCTAAAAATGATTATTCCTTATTCACCATTGGCACTGGTAATTCCCTTGTAGTAATTTTGGTTTATATCGATGATATTTTACTTGCTGGACCAAATTCCCAATCTGTTTTACAGGTGCAACAGCTCCTTCAGCAGCTATTCAAGCTGAAAATCATTGGTAATTTGCAATATTTTTTAGGTTTAGAGATTGCTCATTCTAGCCAAGGTATTTCTCTATCCCAACAAAAGTATACTTTGCAATTACTCGAAGATATTGGGTTCCTAGGATGCAAACCACTTGCTTTACCTAGGGACCCTAATTTAAAACTTACTAAGACTGATGGGGATCTCCTACCCGATCCCTCTATATATAGGCGTTTAATTGGTAGGTTAATTTATCTTACTATATCAAGACCTGACATTTCTTTTTCTGTTTGTAAACTAAGTCAATACATGCATGAACCACACACCTCACATTTAAATGCCATTAACCATCTGCTGCAGTACTTGAAGGCAACTCCCGGCCAGGGATTACTCTTCCCTGCTACAAATAGCCTGCACCTCACAGCATACGCAGATACTGATTGGGGGGGCTGCCTTGATACCAGAAGATCTACCACCGGCTCATGTGTTTTCCTTGGCAATGCCCTTCTATCTTGGAAGTCCAAGAAGCAGCCAACAGTGTCAAAATCCTCTGCTGAGGCCGAATATAAGGCTTTATCTTATGTTGCAGGCGAAGTGGTATGGCTGTCTCGATTGTTACTTCACTTTGAGATTAAAATACCTTCTTGCATGATATATTGTGATAATCAGTCAACCATTCGTTTGGCTTCCAATCCAGCACACCATGAAAGATCTAAACACATAGACACTGATTACCACTTTATAAGGGAATTGGTTCAAGCCCACAAAATCACGTTGGTTCATATCAAAGGTCAACATCAACTTGCGGATGTGTTCACTAAAGCTCTTCCGAAAGCTCCCTTCTCTTATTTGATGTCCAAGTTGGGAATACATAATATATATTCTCCACCTTGAAGCGGGGGTATTAGGAATTAGATATAGATTTTTGGTTAATATTTGTTAATCACTAACTAACCAAAGTGTTATTTGTGTAGGCATGTTACACAAGTTCTTTAGCCTTGTATTTTATTTCTTGGTTAGTTAGTGTTACTGTTCTGTTTAGTTTTAGTTAGTTTGTTACTGTTTGATTAAGTTGGTTAATTCTGTTTTAACCACATTATGTTTTCTGTTTTAGTTTTAGCTCAGGTTTTATTCTTCAATTAGTCATAGCTATATAAACTAAGTTACTGATGTATATACACATAATATTCATTCAATGAAAACATAGTTTTCTTTGATCATTTCTTTCTCTGTGTAATTGATTATGATATGTGAACAATTGCCTCTCTTCTTTCTTCTGCGAGCTTGATGCTCTGATAAAAAGAATTAACAAGCAACGTATGGAAGTTATTTATAGTCTTTGTTTAAATTATTGGGCATGATAAGAGGAATTAAATAATTTACATTCCTAAGTCCTAAGCTTAGTTTCATATAAAAAAAAAGTCCTAAGCCTAGCTAGATATCCAGCAATCATCCATACATGTGCAGTGGCCCCATATTGAACAAAATTGGTGTCGGTTTAATTTGACCGGTTTAGCTAAGACACTGGTTAGCATTATCCTTGTCCATACACCATCCATGTCCATGTCCTTCTCATCTCATCTCCCCCTTCTCCTGCAGTGTAGAATGCAAACCAGACACAATATAATCAAACTTCTTATAAGTTATATATAAATTGAAAATCAAGATAGATTACCTAAAAATTGATAGTATATATATTGATGGGTTTACTAAGAAATCTTGCTTATAACATAATATATGATGTACAATTGCAAATTAAACCAACCTATATAGCTCATTTTTCATATATAGTTCGTGATTTTTTTTAAAAGAAATTGGGAAACTCAAATATTTTTTTTTGATAAGCAAAGAAGATTTATTAAAGAAGTACAATGGATACTCCAACTCGAAACAACATGGGGGTGCCTCATTAAAACCTCCCAAGACAAAAATCCAATGGTAAAAAGACTAAGGGAGGAAAAAGAATACACCAACCATGGAATACAAGCATCATTTCCTTTAAACAGTAAAACAACAACACAGTAGTATGTATCAATTATTTAGGTGCAACCACGCCATCAAATAGGAGAATCTGCTCCACGTTCCACCCCTCCATGTTCTTGCTAACCCACCTTAGCAAGCCTTCTTCAGAAGTCTATTGCTGTAACCAATCAATTTTGATCATATCAGCAAGCTGGACAACAATGTTTACTCTTGCTAAGCTGTGTGCCTCAAAACACCCCAAAGGGTTCACACACCAGTCAGAAAAATTCAATCCCAACCTATGTCCCTCCCTATACATGTACTAATTCCATGAGAGTTGCTTCACCTGTGCTAATGTAGCAGAAAATTCAGTAGCCCCACCTTAAAACATAATCTTATTTCTTAACGACCATATAGACCAAACCATAGCTCCCCAAATTAGATACCTCACCTTCCTGGCAGCTTTTCCTTTGAATAAATCACCAAAATGCAGAAAGTTTTCCACATTATTCAATTGCCAATCACCATCACGGCCCAACCAAGCAAATATTGAGGTCCAAATATTATAAGAGAAAGGACAAGAAAAGAAAAGATGGCTCACCGATTCATCTTCATGGAAGCACAGGACACAACACGAGTTATGATTAGCGTCCAAGACACCACGGTGCAAAAGTGTATCACGCGTGGGAACACGTCCGAGCAACACTCTCCAAATCAGAAACGAGACTTTAGAAGGGATAGAAGTGCACCATAAACCTTTAAAAGCCTTGGACAGATTATCATCCAGCTGAACATCATTATCACCAACCTGAGACAATAAATGAGCATACGTCGACTTGACGGTAAACATTTTTGAGTAATCTTGCATCCAAACCCATCTATCAGCATGTAAAGATGATGGGGATAATCCTAACAACAATGCTTTTAAATCCCCTGCTTGTTCCTCTTCCCAAGCATGTAGGCTCCTTCTCCATTCCATCTTCCACTCCCAAGAGCCATCAACCCACACCCCACTTGCAGCAACTGATGCCTCCTTATTTGTGGATAGCTGATACAATCTTGGGAACAACTCCTTGAATTTGGAGGTGCCTATCCATTTATCTTCCCAAAACATGGCTCTATTTCCATTACCCAACTTGCCTTGATGCCACTAGGACTATGTGTACTCTTTAAGGGGCTCACCAGGAGTCCACCTTACATCTGTTTCTCACTTGTGACTTTTCGACTAGGGTGTGATATGACATTTTCGGTTGGTTGGGGTATCATTTGGTCCTGCCTCCAGACTTTTGTCATCTTTATCTCCTCTTATCCTCCCTTGGTGGCCAGCCGAGGACTAGACCGGGTTTGGCTTTGATCTGTCATTTTGTTTTGTGGGCTATTTAGGAGTTGCGTAATAATGTTGTCTTCTCAAATAAGCCACCTCATCGAGAGGAGCTCTTGGAGAGAATCCAAGTGTTGTTTTGGCGTTGGCATGCGAGGGAAAACTCTGCTTCTTGCCTTTTCTATGAGTGGTTTTCTAACCCTATTTGTTGTATGAGTAGGTAGTCTTTCCTTATCTTGGCGAGGTGGGTGTGTGAGTGCCTTTTTATGTTCCAGAGATTGGGTTTTGATTTTGATGGGTGCTGTATGTTCCACCTAGTGGGGCATCTTGTATTGTGTCGGGTTGGAGTACTCCTTGTACTCCTTTATATATATATATATATATATTGCGATTAAAAAAAAGGATTATTAATTTCTTCCAAGCACATTAGTTGGAGAACATCTTCTCCTGTAAAGTGGACCATGTTCTTCCTTTGCGGTTACTGCCAGAATACAAAAGAACTAAAATATGCAAACATCGTACAATTTTTGTAGAACATGCACTGCACATTGTCTGAATTTACCCATCTAAAGAGAAATGAGATTGAGGTGCATTATGTATCGGCTAAAGACATAATTCATACGTGTGCAGGTATTCGTATGGCATATTTTCAAATTATTACAACTATTTGCACATTTACATAATTCATTTTTTTTAGTTTATCTGTTGTCATACGATAACGACGAAATCGTACACGTGGAACATCATTTTACACCCCAACAGTTCTTGCAAACATGTCTTTGATTATAAAAGATGGGAATAAATCTAGATTTTGGAAAGAGTACAGCTGGATGCCTTGTGTGGGAAAACTGGAAGATCATTTTGCTTTTTATATTTCACTTGCTGAAATGGAGTATCCTTTTGCATTTCATACTTAAAATGATCAATGGGACTGGGAGAAGATTCAGTAGTACATTCATGCCTCTATTTTGTGTTGAAATGTAAAAATTAGGTCTCCAAACTAGGATCATTCAGATTTCCCGTACTAGAATCTTGAAGTTAATGGTATTTTTTCTTTGAAGTCCGCTAATGATTTATTAAGTCAACTGATCCACAACATTGCTATTCCTAATCCTATATTTCAAAAGGTTTGGGATTAGAAAGGCCCTGCTAGAATGAAGATTAATATTTGGAAATTAGCTCATGAAACGCTCTTAACTAATTCAAAGAGTATGGAGAGAGGTATGTCACAAGATGATATAGCCCTGGCATATAATCAAAATATTGGTGACTAGCATAGAATTTTGAGACCCTAGCTAACTTATGGGCGACATAATTCGCTTGTCTCCTAGTAAAACTAACTGAGTAGTTTGGAAATTGACGCAACCTCTCTTTGCACGAATTGATGATGACTCCAACCTCGGTTTGGCATAAGGTGTCTCCGAAATGCTGTCAACTACACATTTGCAATCCAATTCGAATATTACATTTTGAAACCCCAAACTACTAACCCAAAGAAGAGCTTCTAAAAGTCCTGTAGCCTCTGCCTCTATTGCATGAACTACACCATTGCAAACCATTGTTTTAGAACCCAAGAATGCACCTAGATGATTCCTAATACACATGCCAAGTCCAAAATTCTGCTGGTCGAAGAACACAGCCGCGTTGATATTACATTTGACCCAATGTTGCTCGGGCTTCTTCCAGATTGTTTACCGCGGCTGCTGCTGCTGATTTGGATCGATGCTGCTGCTTGATTTTGCCTTCTCCCAGTCCACTAAAACCTGCCTCACTATCATAACAGCGACCGAAGCTTCCAGCTCCTCATTCTTCCACACTTTATCATTCCTACGTATCCACAAGGCCCATAACATCATGACAATATCTTGCTGTTGCGATTGACTCACAACTTGCAGCAAAGTGAAGATGAGATGACTCAAATCATTGGCTTGTGGGATATAATGCCCCACTGTTTGATGGAGCCCAACAACCCTCCATAAACTCGTTGCCTTGCTACACCCAATGAAAACAAGCCAATCGTTCTCTTCACCATGTTCGCAAAATTGACAATAGCTAGGACAATTAACCCCTTTGCTACTCAATCTAGCTCTAGTTAGAAGCACACCTCTAAGAAGCGTCCAAGCTAAGAGCTTAACTTTTGGTGGCACCTTGAGCTTCCATACCCACATCCAATCACCTTGGACCTTGAGATGGTCGTTGTCCACAAATTGTTCCATAACCCCATAATAGGCCGATTTGACTGAATAGATGCCACTCCTATTTAGCTTCCAAATGGGTGTATCTTCGATTTTCACACTGGGCAAAGGCATGCAAAGAATATTAGTTGCAACAAAATTATTGAAAATAGATCTTACCACCTCCGGCTTCCATGAATTTGTTTGGCTATCAATAAGGTGAGCCACAGTCCAATGCTCCGTGCCCGCTACTTGAGGAGTTGTAACCATAGAAGTGTCTGATGTTTGCACCCACAGATGATGCCAAATACTAATTTTCCTCCCATCTCCTATTCTCCATCTTAATCCTAATCTGACTACCACCCGGAAAGTGTGGATACTACGCCAAAGGTAACTAGGATTATGGCCCAAGCGAGCCCCCCATAAAGTCCCCATTTGGGAACTATTTTGCTTTGAAGACCTGAGTAACTATAGCATCTGGATTGGTGGCAATCTTCCACCCTTGGTTCCCTAGCATAGCCAAATTAAAACCATAAAAATGATGGAATCCCATACCTCAATGTTCCTTCCTCATAGTAAGCTTTTCCCAACTCAGCCAGTTAATGCCTCTACCAGATCTTCTATTCGACCCCCACCAGAATGAGTTGATCATCCGCTCCATCTCCTCTCCCAAAGAGATGGGGAGAAGAAAGGTACTCATGCAATAGGTTGGGATTGGCTGAGCCACAGACTTCACAAGAATCTCCCTCCCGGCTTTTGAAAGATGCTTGCCATTCCACTGCTGCACTTTCCTCCACACCTTGTCCCTCAAATAGGCAAACACCGCTTTCTTATCACTCCCAATCATAGAGGGGAGACCTACGTATTTGCCAGTGCCCAGGCATTCAGTAACTTGTAGCAAAGAAGTTATCTGGTTGCGAATATCTGCCCGGGTATTTCTGCTTAAATAAATCCCTGACTTCTGCATGTTGATAGATTGACCAGAGGCTCTTTCATAGGTCTCCAAAATTTCCTTCATGGTCCTCCTCTCCCTGTCATTTGCCCTGTAAAATAGAAAACAATCATCAGCAAATAAAAGGTGTGTGAGGGATGGTGCACCCCCACACACTTTCACTCCGTGTATATCACCTCTCGCTTCCGCTCTTTTTATCAATTGAGTGAGTCCCTCTGCACACAGAATAAAAAGGTAAGGTGACAGTGGGTCACCCTGCCTTAAACCTTTCCCAGGGACGATTGGCCCAATGTTTTCCCCATTAACCATGACTGAGTACTAAACAGTTTCTAGGCACATTCCCATCCAATCTACCCATTTCTGACAAAAACCAACCTGATCATCATCCCGTTCACAAATCCCCAGTCCACCCTATCATAAGCCTTACTTATATCAATTTTCAGGGCAACTTCACTATCCTTCCTATTAACTTTAAACTTCATATGGTGAATGGCTTTAATGGCAACCATAACATTATCCAGAATTGATCTACTTTTCACAAAAGCAGACTGCTCTTCTGAAATACACTTGGGCAACAACGGCTTCAACCTGTTTACAAGAACCTTAGAAATAATCTTGTAGACAACATTGCAAAGAGATATAGGCCTCAAATCCCTTATAGACGAGGGGTCTTCTTTTTTCGGAATCAAAACAATGTTGGTGTCATTGAGATGAGGGGGGAAGAACCCTCTCTCAAGCCAAGAAACCCCTGCATGCAAAAGCTCAACTCCACAGAGGTCCCAAAACCGCTTATAAAAGGCCGGGTTCAAACCATCAGGCCCCGGAGCCTTATCTGAATGCATTTAGAAAAGAGCTTTTTTGAATTCAGTGACTGTAAAAGTAGAAGTAAGTCCTACATTATCATCTGTAGAGATCCTTTCATTGACCAAATTTAAAACTGGACCATAATCACCAGATTGTTGTTCAAAGAGGTCATCAAAGTAATTCTTAGCAATGTCACACATACCTTGTTAGTCTTCTACCTTGACACCATCACTCCTTTCAAACGAAAGGATTGTGTTCTTTCTTTTTCTCGCACTGGCCATAGCATGAAAGAATTTAGTATTGGCATCCCCATCTTGAAGCCAAAAGATCTTAGCTCGTTGCTTCCAGAAAGCTCCCTCACGAGCCAAGTGAATACCCATTTCGACCTGCACTTCTTTATAAGAGCGGTGACCTCCATTCCCCTCCCTAATATCCTCCAACTCACGCGTGCACTCCTCCACGGCAATATGATATTTATCTCTAAGCTTCCTGCCCCAAGTATTCAACTCCATAGTACACTTATTTAATCTCTCCAGAAGTTCTCCAGGCATGCTTCTATCCCAACCCTCTCTCACCACCATCTCCAGCTCAGGCTCCTCCAACCAAGCATTCTCAAACCTAAAAGATCTGGTTCCTACCCTTCTCTCCCTTTCATAAAGTTTGAGAAGGATAGGTGAGTGATCTGAACGGTCTGCCACACAATTAATAAGCCTACTCCTCGGGAAATTATCAATCCAACTCTGAGTAGCAAGGGCTCTGTCTAACCTCTCTTTTGTTGTATCCGGATCATCTCTACTCCTCCTCCAGGTAAACTGATAGCCTTCTAAAGGAAGATCAGTAAGATTATTATCCAACACAGCTTCTCGAAACCCTCTAAGTAACCACGGGGGGTGGTCCACATTTCTACTGGTGTCATCATTGGAGAGGAGATCATTAAAATCTCCCATAGTGCACCACGGAAGAGAATAGTCTTGGGCCAAAGTGTGGAGAAGATCCCAGGACTCCTTTCTCCTACTTCTCTTCAGAAATCCATAAAAACCTGTAAATCTCCAACTCGGACGACCCCTTTGAACAATCTCAGCATTCATAAAATTCAGAGAGTAATTTATGATGTTGCACTCAAATGGTTTCCTACACAGCAATGCCAGCCCTCAACTTCTCCCATTCCTACCCACATGTTGCACTCAAACGGTTTCCTACACACCAACGCCAGCCCTCTACTTCTCCTATTCCTATCCACTGCAAATGCAAAATCAAACCCCAACCGAACACGGATATCTTCAATCTTACTAGCTTGAACTAAAGTCTCACACAAAAAAGAACATTTGGGTGATATTTTCGGACAAGATCCCAGAGAGACGGAACTTCCCGAGGGTTACCTAGACCCCGACAGTTCCAACTTAGAAAACTCATTGTCCCCGGCAAACCTCTATGTCGGGGCCCACCGTTAAAAAATTCTGTTGTTTTCATCAGTACCAATGACTTGGGCCTCCTTCCCGTGAGGAAGTTGAAAAGAGCTTGTTGGGTTTGAAACTCCCGGACCTCCTGTTTTTGCAATTTCTTTCATTTTGTCACTGTTGCTAGTAACACCCCCTTCTCACTTTCATCACGACTCCTCTTTTCGTATCCTCCAGCTCCATGTCATCATCCACACTATGACTCAGCTTCGTCCCCTCATCATGTACCATTGAATGAACGGGCCCCACCTGCTCATTAAAAACAAAAGCACATGTACAACATTTTACGATCACCCAGATAACATTATATTACCGTATTATTTGTTTGTGATGAACCAAATAATAGTAAGATATGATATAAATTTAGCTTAATTGCACTTTTGGTCCCCAACTCTCTCAGTTTGGCGATTTTGGTCCCCTATTTTATTTTTTTTGAGATTTTGGTCCCCTAACTTTCTCAATTTGACGATTTTGGTCACTATGTTTTTTAATTGCACTTTTGGTCCCCAAAAATCGTGGATTGTGCACAACTGGTCCCCCACTTTTACAAAATCCATGATTTTTGGTGACCAAAAGTGCAAAAAAAATCCATAATTTTGAGGGACCAAAAGTGGAATTAAAAAGCATAGAATCAAAATCGCCAAATTTAAGAAAGTTGGGGACCAAAATCGCCAAAAATAAAATCAAAATCACCATATTGAAAAAGTTGGGGGCAAAAAATGTAAATAAACCTATATATTAATTACAATAAAAAAATTACCAATGTTTTTTTTTTGATTAATAAGAAATAAAGACAAACACAACAGGAACTAAGGCCTAACTCTCAACATCCCCATGGCGTCAGCTAACAACAAGTAACTGAGCTGAGGGGGCAGAGAACATAAACATCCATAGAAGCTTGAGCCGAAGCTCCCTCTTTCGCTAGCAAGTCAGCACAGAAATTCCCTTCTCTAAGGGTGTGAGTGAAAGAGACATCCCAACCGTCGGTGCACTATATATTACCGATGGTTGTATCCGTCGGTAAAGCCGATTTGATTTTTCGACGGTCTTTGGCCATCGGTAAATGTATCTATTTTTTTATTTTTGCGCTTATTTTTCAAATACCGTCGGCCTGTGTCTATCGGTAATTTAAACAAACCGTCGATAATGCCGAAAATTTACTGACGGGTCAAGGCCGTCGGTAATGTCCGATAAGAACCAGAGAACGAACCTTCTTCTCCCTCTCCCTTCTCTTTCGCCATTTTTGCCGCCACCGCCGTGGTCTGCCACCACCACCGCGTCTTAGTCGCCACCACCACCGCGTTTCCTCTGCCACCACCACCACCACCACCACCGTGTCTCTCTCTCTGTCTCTCATCTCTCTCTCTTTCCCCCCCCACCTCCACGAGCAGCCCGCCGCCACCTCCACAAAGACCGTCTGGCCGCCACCACCTCCACAGTACCATCCGCGGCCACCTCCACAGCACCGTGGTCTGCCGTCACCTCCGCCACCACCGTCTATTCTCTGTCTCTATTCTGTCCTTCTTTGTTCGTGTTTTTTTCTTCCGAATCCGAAATTGATTTGGTGTTCCTTTTCGATGTTTCAGGAACGATTGAAGGTTCTTGAAGTGATTTGAAGGTTTTTGACGTGATTTTGAAGGTTTTTGGTGCATCACAGGTATTCTTTTGTGGCTTGACCTCCAATTTTGTGTTCTGTGATTTTGGGAACTAAAGTTTGTTTGTATTCCCTGTTGTTGGTATTTGATTTTTGTTTTAGTAGCTTTGCAAGAGTAGCACTGCGTGAGATTTTTCTGTTATTTCTGTTATTTTCATTTATTAGAATATGACTCTGAAATTGGGTTACTATTTTGGTTTTGATTCTTACTGGGTTATGTGAATGGAACTCCCCAGTTGTCTATATTGATTTTTTTGTGTTATGCTGAAATTGAATTCTTTTGTTTTCCGCTGCTTGGTAATTTAAAATGAACTAGCTACTTCAAATGCCTATATCTTGGAAGAGGACATATAGTAGGTTCATCATGTTACGTTTTATAATTTTATCACAATCACAAAGGTCCCAGTAATTTCGAAAACACATCTGATATGTCGTAGAATTATAATACAAATCGTCGAATCGAGACTTTTGAGGCTGAATCCGACCATTGACGACTGATGTTCACTCGTAACACGTGCTGGAGAGTGGATTCCATTGGCTTACCAATTTTTGTTTTTTTAAAAGGATTGAAATTATGACGCAAACATAAAAAGAGGAGCAGTATTGTGATTGTACATCCGCGTCGATCCCTCATTCACTATTCTTTTCTTTCCCATCATCACTACTTACTGCTTATCCCTCTCTTCACAAAAAACGTTATTAACAAATTTGAGTTATACTCACTCACTTTGCCTTCATCCACCTCCTACTACGGTCACACACAGTTCCGGCAGCTTCCAAACCCTTTTTTCTCCAGCCATGGCTACTTTAAACGCAGATGCTTCTGAGTTTTAAAGCGGTTGTGCAGAAACATGTTTATAACATCATAATAGTGGTACGTATTAGCGCCCTACGACGTCCATTAAAAATGGTACTCTAAATTGTTCGAAAAAGATTGTTTGCCTAAAAAAATTAATTCCCTTAACAAATTTTATAAAGAAAGGTATTTCTAGAATAAATTATTATTACAATACATAGTAATCTGGAAAGAAAACATTGATTGACTATTAAAAAAAAATACAATTTCTAGCGGCAACTTTGTGGCAATTCCAGATAACATAGAAAAATGGGGTGGAAAAATACAATTTCCATATATCTTCCAGTTGGATGCCATTCAATATCTGTTGCCATAAAATGTTCAGCTAGCACAATGAAGCGACCGGCAGGTGACCAAAACAAGGCATTTGCCTACTTGCCTTTCAGAGTAGTTAGCTTTGAAACCCGGCCAGTGTTATGAGCAGTCCGCATAGTGTAGATGCTAACATCAGGATTAGGGTTATCGCCATGAATAACTGCAAACCTATGCCATTTTGGCTCCCAAGCAAATGCAATGATCTTATCAAATATTAATATTGCAAAAAATAATTGATAGGTACTAGTATAATTCAATACACAATAAAAATTTAAAAACTAAATCAACAATTAAATGAATGATAATGTTTTAAATTGTAATGCATATTAATTATGGTTTCAAAAAACAAATTACTATATTAATTAAAATAACATCAATTTTGATATGTTAAAATAATAAATATTAAATTTGTACTCAAATAATTCAATATATTAATTTATGTTTAAATTTAAATTGAATTATTAATATAATATTAAACCAAAAAGGGTCACTTCCATTTTGTACTGTTCTATAATTACATAATGAAAACATAGAAAATGTGTTTAGTATCCACGTTGAATACACATGCTGGACCAATTAGTTAGTTGCATTGAAATAATAGCGAAACACCCGCAACTGTCAACTCGGTAATTCCCATCCCTATCATTCATAGCTGGAAGTTGGATTTTTTTAATGTTAGGTTTTGATTCCCCTATTTCTTCTCGGTTATGTGCCCTAGTATATCGGTCTACATTAACAGCAAGGTAATCCCCATTGCTTTACAAGTACATCTTGTAGTCACTGACACTAAAAAGGTTCTTTTGCCTGAGTTCCTCTTTGCTGGGGATTTGAACAAGACTTACCAATAAATAAGTCAAAGAACTTAAAATAAATGATAAAAAAGTATTCTTTTAGATTATTCAATAAGTGCATAATTTTACCAATAAATGATAAGTGGCTTTTTTTCAGTTTATTTAGTTGTTTTTGTTACTGCTCTGAGTATTTGTTGTTTGCTTCAGTATGGTGATTGCTTTTATGATTATTGGAATAAAGTCTTAAATTCTTTTTCCTATGCCTTTGTTCGTTTTATTGTAATTTGATTATTTTCAGTTTTGTTGCTCATGACTGACCATTGTTGACAACAAACAGACAATGTCTTCAATTGGAAACCGTGGTCGAGGTACGGCTTCCAGGAGGCCAATGATGACTGCAAGAGAGTATCGAAATAGCTTTGTGAGGACTGAGGATCGCGATGCTCGCCATCGTGATCCTCGTATGCCTTCCAGGAGGCCGATGTTGACTGCGAGGGAGTATCGAAATATGTTTGTGAGGACTGAGGATCACGATGAGGATCGTGATTTTGATGAACCAGCATGGTGATCCCAGGAGGCCTGTAGCTGCCAATGATGTTCATCAGGGGATAGACATCGTTCAGATCCCCAGCGATGACGATGAGATCTTGGAGTATACTGCATCCACACAGGAGTATTCTCCAATCGGAGAGGATTACACTCCGTCCACACCGGAGCATTCTCCCATCGTAGCGGATTACACTCCATCGACTCCTTCGGAGGATTCTACCGCCCGATTTTGTCCTGGGGACCCCTCAAGGAGCCACTACTAGCCTTGCTTTTATATTATGCATGTTATTTATATGGATAAATGTATCAGGATAATATATTGATGTATTTGTTCATTGCTTGTTATGAATATCTTAACTATTTAGATGGATAATTGGATAAAAATGTTTCAACGATTGTTCGCGAATCCAAAAGACGCACAGAATATTATAGATGGCACATAGATGCGAGGAATACATTAATTAAAATAAATAAATCATTAAATTAAATTAAATAAATCAATTAATTAATTTAAATAAATCAATTTATTTATTTAAATAAATAAATCAATTAATTAAAAAATTAAAATTCGGCTTTACCGACGGGCTGAGCCGTCGGAAAAGAACACGCGGCTTTACCGACGGTCTAAGCCGTCAGAAGATACCGTATGACTTTTACCGACGGTGAGGCCGTCGGTAATACCGACGGCAAAAAAAACCCGTCGGAACGCATTTGCGACGCCCGTTTTACCGACGGGCTACTGGTCGTCGATAATCCGTCTGAAAAAACGCATTACCGACGGCTTTTTAGGATTACCGACGACTTTTGGCCGTCGGTAATCCCGCGTTTTCTGGTAGTGTTAGATAGCAACATAACCCAACATCAGATGAGCAAATGGGCCGAGGAAGGAGAACAAAGTAAAGCAGCCCAATCAAGTGATAACCCAAACAAATCAGAGAACATTGTGGAATGTGGGATGACAGAGGTTATCGAGCAACACAAGGATCAAAGTGAAACGAAGGAACCAGTCACACATCGTGGAACAAGTGAACAAGCCAAACCGCCATCAGGATGTGGCTCCGCTGACGAGTACATGGGCGAGTGGGAGTAACCGCTGCTGCTATTGTGAGTTCGTGTAGTAGAATTTCTGTTTGTTAAGAAAGCCTCAGCTATATAAGCATGTTGGCCGTAATTAGGATTTTATGCTTGTTTTTGCTGAGAGATTCATCTCTTGTAAGGGGTTTTGCACTGACTCGAAGAGTGCGTATCAATACAATTGGTTACCTTCCCTTTCCATTTGTATCACTGGTGCTTTCGTTGCTCGGTTACTCAAGCCATGAGGAATGAAGACATTGCAGAGGCGATGCGCGCCATGGAAGCGAACTTCAAGCAACACGCAGAAGATCAGATGGCCAAGTTCACGGCCATGCTTGAGCAATACATGGTAACCACAGACAACATGTTGCTTCAATTTGCAAAATCTGAGATCAAGCCGGACGAATCATCGAAAGTTGATCCGAACTCTTCTGGAAACCTAGGTTCCATTTTGAAAACCTTGCGGGTCAATGTTCCCCGATTTGATGGCAAGGAAGTGGAAGAATGGATCTACAAAATTGAGAAATTCTTCGTGTTTCATTAGCTACCGCCAGAGACGCGTCTCATGGTGATCTCTTTCCATTTGGATGGGGAGGCCTCCGCCTGGTTCCAGTGGGTGGAGAAGGGAGGGGCGATTCCCAACTGGGAAGTATTCATTCACGAGCTCCGTAAGCGATTCAGTGCGTCAGTGTACGACGACCCCTTGGGCAGAATTTCTAAGCTGGTTCAAACGGGAACGGTGGCGAAATTTCGTGCCGATTTTGAGGAGCTTATGACGCGGATTACCGGGGTTTCAGAACCCATGTTTCTCCATTTCTTCGTTTGGGGCTTGCAACAGGAAATTAAGCGTGAATTGCTGATAATACTGCCACTGAATCTGGTCGATGCAATGGCCAAGGCATAACTGTTTGAAGATCGTAATGAGGATCTCCGAGGACGACCACGGAAGGATGGCCCTCGCGCTCCATAGGACATGCACCGCGGCATTCCTGCCTTGACAAACACGGTAGACAAGCCTGGAGGCTCAAGCACTGTGAATGGAGGGACGCTTGCTCTACCCAGTAACCAGCCGGTAGGGGGTGCCAAGCTACCGATCCGGCGTTTATCACCTGCTGAGGTTCAAGAGAGGCGTGATAAAGGCCTATGTTTCAGTTGCGACGAGAAATTTAGTACTAGCCATCGATGCAAGAATAGAGTTCTATTGATGTGTGGCAGAGAAAAGCAGCCTGATGACATGGACGGCTCAGGCCTCGAACATAATGCCCAACCGGTAGAGGATGAAGTACAGGTGAGTCTCAATATCCTGTCAAATCCGGTTAATCCTAGCATTTTTAGAATTTTGGTAACACATGATAAAGAGAATTTGGAGGTGCTAATAGATACAGGTAGCAATAGCAATTTCATCCAAGAAGCCTTAGTAGAGAAACTTGGCCTCAATTGGGAGGAAACTAAAAGGTTCAGGGTATATATGGGGAATGGGCAGCATTTACTGTGCCATAGGAAGTGTGTGGGGATCGAATTATTGATGCAAGGGCACTGTTTCAATGTGGATTTGTATGTGTTACCCATCAGCGAATTAGACATTGTGTTGGGAATGCAATGGCTTAGAACTTTGGGTCCCTGCAAACATGACCACGATGCTCTTACAATGGAGTTCCAATATTGGAAGGGGAAGATGATGAGGTTAGCAGGAGACACACAGTCAGCTGCTTATCCAGTCACTTTCTCACGGCTGAGCACAATGATAGTAGGTGGAGAGGTGCAGAGTTTGTGTCGTCTATCCTCTGCTCCATTTCAGAGTGAACAACAGCCTAGTCACACCCTTGAAGAACTCTCCACATTGGAAGCTACTTTTCCATATGAAGCCAAGGGCTTGCTGCTGCTTCCAGTTGCTGTGTTAGCAGGCCGCATCAACCAAGAGAATGGCAAAACTCAGAAACAAATCTTGGTGCGATGGTCACCTAGTCAACCAGAAGAGGCAACCTGGGAGGACTTGGAGCATTTATGCAAAACGCACAATGTCACCCACCTTGAGGACAAGGTGGTATTCAAGGGGGGGGGGGAGAAGTGATACATGGGTTGGGCTGGTTTTAGACAGCAACAAAACCCAACAGCAGATGAGCAAATGGGCCGAGGAAGGAGAACAAAGTAAAGCAGCCCAATCAAGTGACAACCCAAACAAATCAGAGAACATTGTGGAACGTGGGATGACAGATCGGTTATCGAGCAAGACAAGGATCAAAGTGAAACGAAGGAACCAGTCACACATCGTGGAGCAAGCGAACAAGCCAAACCCCGCCATCAGGATGTGGCTCCGCTGACGAGTACGTGGGCGAGTGGGAGTAACCGCTGCTGCTATTGTGAGTTCGTGTAGTAGAATTTCTGTTTGTTAAGAAAGCCTCAGCTATATAAGCATGTTGGCTGTAATTAGGATTTTATGCTTGTTTTTGTTGAGAGATTCATCTCTTGTAAGGTGTTTTGCACCGACTCGAAGAGTGCGTATCAATACAATTGGTTACTTTCCCTTTCCATTTGTATCATTATATGTATAATTTTTTCATTATAAAAAAAAGTTATATATAATTTTTTAAAATTAATTTGTAATATTTTTATTATTTTTCTTCGATTTTGAACAATTCAATATCCCTATCTTTTTGGAATAGATTCAAAGTAACCACATGTACACAATCAATATAATTTACGTCTGATCCATTAACGTCAGCCCCAATTTTAGTATCTTTCACATCCTTAAAATCGTTTTTTTAGGGACACGTCCTTAAAATCATGAATATGGCCTGGAGTCTCCCTTCCATGGCTCCTACTTGCTCGTTGAATTGCTAATTACATGACAATCATCCTCAATTTTGTGACGTTCACCAAAAAAAAAAAATCCTCAATTTTGTGACACTCCACTTGCACTGTGCCCATTTGGCAATATATATGCACATCCTCTAAACCTTTTATGCCTTAATTTCACTAGTTATTATTTAAGAAACATAGTTATTGTTGAGGGAGGCATCTGCAATCCTAAAACTATTATGGTATCATGTGTTCTCACATATTATTGATCAATCCTTATTTCTCCTCTTCTGCCTCTGATGTAATTTCTGGTTTGATCAGGAGCATTGTGCCAAAGGGGACGAATCAGCAGTTAAAGCTCAAACCAAGCCACCTACTGAGCAAGAAAAACAAAAAAAATTGTTGTCCATCACTGCATCTAGGAAAGAAAAATGGTGGTATTCAACTTTCCACGATGTCACAGCTATAGTGGGTGCAGGAGTGCTAGGCTTGCCATATGCTATGTCCCAACTTGGATGGTATACATAATATACATATGATATATCTTTAATGCTTAGATATGAAATTGGTCCTCCAAAATTCGCAAAGTTCATTTTTAGTCCCCAAAAATAAAATTTGAAGTTTTTAGTCTCCAGATTTGAAAATATTTTTCCGTTGGTTTTTGTTGCTGACACCGTTTTGTGGCGCTTACGTGACACTTTTGAGGCGGGGACTAAAAACGAACTTTTAGAATTTTTGGAGACTAAAAACGAATTTTTAGAATTTTTGATGGACTAAAATCATAACGGCGTCAGCGACAGGGACTAACAGAAAAACATTTTCAAATTTGGAAGACTAAAAACTTCAAATTTTTTTAGGGGACTAAAAACGAACTTTGCAATTTTTTGGGGGACCAATTTCATGTTTAAGTCTATCTTTAATTAATCACTTCACTAAAATAAAAGTAATTCCATTGGTATTAAACTTTTGATTTGTAGGTATCCAGGTGTTGCAGCAATCTTAGTGTCATGGGTTGTGGCGTTTTATTCACGGTGGCAACTTGCTGAAATGCATAGAATGGTTTTAGGGAAACAATTTAATCGATACTTTAATCTAGTGAAGATACAACAGCTAATGGTTCGGGTGGCTTCAACCATTGTGTATTGTGTAATTGGTGGGAAGTCATTGAAGAGGTTTTGTTATCTGATTAGACCAACCCTGCACATGCATAGTCAGACATATTTTATTGTCTTCTTTGCATACTTACAGATTTTATTTTTAAATATTTCTTATTTCAAATTCAAATTCTATACTTTGAAGGGAATCTCCTTGCTCGGTGCAGTCATGTCTGTCAGGTACGTACGGTTTTAGTTTGTACATATTTGCACATATATTATTTTTTATCTATTGGTGGACCAACTATATAGCTATAATACATGTTAGACGATAACAAGTTATTTGAAATTGATGGCAAATCTAAATGAATTTCCTTTTCCTTAAAATTTGTTTATTTTCTAATAGAGTGAAATGACACCATTTGATATCAATCGACCCCAATTAAAAAGATGGATTTGAATTCCACCCAGTTGGGAAAGCATGTGTTGGGTCTTGACTATTTGGGCCTAGCCTTGTTAGTGTACCCTGACTGTTTGGGCCTAGTCTTTTAGTGTCCTTGTTAGTGTATTTGAGTCCAAGTCTGTTAAGCCTTCTGATTAGTTAGTTAATCTTGTTTGTTAGTTTGTTAATGAGTCTTTATTAATCTGTTTTGTACATTGTGCTTAAATAGCACCTCAGTAATCAATGAAATCAGTTAGTTGCAATTACGCATTTTGTGCTTTGTTCCTTACATTTGGTACCAGAGCTCATTTTGGGCCTGGGAAGAAATAACAATTTCTGAAAAACCAAGAAACGTGAGAACACCGCGAGAAAGAAAAGAAAAAGAGAAAATCTTCGAGCTTGCAATGGCGGAAAATGGAAGCTTTACTCAACCAGCAGTGCCCAGATTTGATGGTTATTATGACCATTGGTCTCTGCTCATGGAGAATTTGTTGCGATCAAAGGAGTATTGGACCACTGTGGAGAATGGCGTTCCGGCGTTACCTGCGGCGGCGACACCGGAGCAGATCAAGATTGTGGAAGAGAGCCGACTCAAGGATCTAAAGGCGAAGAACTATCTTTTCCAGGCAATTGACAGAAATGTCCTGGAAACGATACTCAAGAAAGACACATCCAAAGAGATTTGGGATTCTATGAAGCAGAAATTCCAGGGTTCCACGAAAGTCAAGCGGGCTCAATTACAGGCATTGAGAAAGGAGTTCGAATCTCTGGGAATGGAGGATGGAGAATCGGTGAACGATTACTTTGCAAGAACCTTGGTGATTGCAAATAAAATGAAGATTCACGGGGAAACTGTGCAAGAAACCGTGGTTGTGGAAAAGATCCTCAGGTCGATATCAAAGGAATTTGATTACGTGGTTTGCTCAATAGAAGAAGCAAATAATGTTGAGAACATGTCAATCGATGAACTTCAGAGCAGTTTGATTGTTCATGAACAAAGGATGCATGGCCACAAAGAAGGAGAGCAGGCTCTAAAGGTGTCTACTGGTGGAAGAACCGGTGGAAGCGGAAGAGGACGTGGTGGATTTAGAGGTGGAAGAGGCAGAGGAAGACAAGCTACCAACAAGGAATTGGTGGAATGCTTCAAATGTCACAAATTGGGGCATTTCCAATTTGAGTGTCCCTTCTCGGAAGAGAATGCAAGCCATGAAGTTCTTGAAGAAGAAGAAGAAGAAATGTCACTCATGGCCTATCAAGATTCACATAATCTTGCGAAAGAAATGGCGTGGTTCTTAGATTCTGGATGCAGTAACCATATGTGTGGTGTGAAGGGGTGGTTCTTCAATTTGGATGAAGGCTTCACAGAAACAGTAAAGCTGGGAGACAACTCGAGCATGAATGTAAAAGGAAAGGGAAGTGTAAAGTTGCTGATTAATGACCTGATTCAAGTGATAACAGATGTGTATTTCATTCCAGAATTGAAGATCAATCTCCTAAGTATTGGACAACTTCAACAGAAGAATTTGGTGACTGTGTTCAAAAAGGATCTGTGCAAAGTATATCATGAGGAAAAGGGGCTCATCATGACCTCCAAGATGGCTGCAAACAGATTGTTTGCTGTCACTGCTTCTGTTATTCATCCTTCCTGTTTTCAAGATACTAGTGGGGATGATTTCTACCTATGGCACTGTAGGTACAGACATTTAGGTTTCGAAGGGCTAAAGATCTTGGTTCAAAAGCAAATGGTGAAGGGATTACCAAGTTTCAAGGAGCCAAAACTGGTGTGTGAGGAATGCATAGTTGGCAAGCAGCACAGGAAGCCGATTCCTAAGCAAAGCAACTGGAGAGCATCTAAGAAGCTCGAACTGATTCATGCTGATGTCTGTGGACCTATCAAGCCCATCTCCAATGGAAATAAGAGGTATTTCATCACCTTTATTGATGAGTTTAGTAGGAAAACATGGATATATTTTCTGCTTGATAAGTCCTCTATCTTTGAGACATTTAAAAGGTTTAAAACAATGGTAGAAAAAGAAGCAAACTGCACTATTGGTGGTCTAAAAATAGATAGGGGTGGTGAATTTACTTCAAATGAATTTGAGAGCTTTTGTAGTGACAACGGAATCAAGAGACAGCTCACAGCTGCCTCTAATCCCCAACAAATTGGGGTAGCAGAAGGAAAGAATAGAACTATGCTCAATATGGTTAGAAGTATGTTGGTTGAAAGAGGTGTTCCCAAGAGTTTTTGGCCTGAAGCTGCCAATTGGGCAGTATACTTACTAAATAGATGTCCTACACTAGCAGTTAAGGATGCTACACCAGAAGGAGTCTGGAGTGAGGTGAAGCCAACAGTTAAGCACCTTAGAGTGTTTGGATGCATTGCCCAAGTTCGTGTATCAGATGCACAAAGAAAGAAGCTCAATGATAAAAGTGTAAAATGCATTTTCTTAGGTGTTAGTGGAGAGTCTAAAAGCTATAGATTCTTTGATCCCAACACTAAGAAAGTCATTGTTAGTAGGGATGCTGTATTCTCAGAAACTGAGAAATGGAATTGGAAGGATAAGAACACAGATGGTGTGCAAACAGTGGTGGAGTCTGATGGAAAAATCCTGAAAGAAGTGACCAATGTTGCTGTTGATGGTATGCAAACTGATCAGGTTCAGAAAGAAAGAGCACAAGGTGAAAGAATTGAGGCATCTGAAAATGCAGAAACAGTGGAACAGAATGAAGATCAAGGGAGGACTAAGCATTCACCAAGCTGGCTAAGTCACTGCACTGATGGTGCTGATGAGATGCTTAGGCTTGCTGAGTTCACTCATTCAAATTGCAAGCTGAAATCAATTGAAAGACATGAGAAATGGAAAATTTCAAGTGCAGATTCATCACAGCAGGAAGGAAATGTAACTAATGAGAATGAGGATGATGGAGAAACAGAAGCAGATCAGATTGGTGGAAGAAACAGAAAGAAATCAGTGTGGCTTGAAGACTATGTTACAGAAAATGACAGACTTGTGGAAAAGAGTTATTCCCAGCAGTATGGCAGTAATCACAGAAAGGTTTTTGCTCCTATATCTAGGTGGGATACAACTAAATACACTCTGTCCATTGTTGTTAACAAAGGATGGAATGTGTCAATTCAATGGGAAGAATGTTTATCTGCATGATAAGCTTAATGAAGTTGTTTATATTGAGCAGCCAATCGGATACATAAAAAGGAAAGAAGAACACATGGTTAAAAGGACTGGCAAGGAGGGTGATCTATTGGTATTGGTAGTCGTTTTTAATGCTGATAATTTGATGTACACAGGTAATGGTGGCAGGTTGCTTGAGGATTTCAAGGTTTCTATGAAGAAAGAATGTGATATGACAAACTTGAGGCATATGAAACACTTTCTAGGTGTTGGTGTTACTCAAGGAAGGCAAGAAACCTGTATCTGTCAGAGTAGATATTTGAAGGAGGAACTTGAAAGGTTTAGAATGGAGGATTGTAATGCTGTGAACAATCCTATTGTTTCAGAGACTAAGCTGTCAAAGAAGGAGGAAGGAAATGTTGTTGATGCCACTGTTTTTAAGTAGATTGTGGACAGTCTTATGTGCCTAACTGCCTCTAGGCCTCAGTTTATGGTTGTCTTGAATTTGATAAGAAGATATATGGAAAGAGCAACTGACATACGCTTGATGACAGCAAGTAGTATTTTGAGGAACCTCAAAGGTGCTTTGGAGCTAGGAATTTTGTATAGGAGACAGCAGGGAGAAGATCTTGTAGCTCTCTCAGTTGATGAATATGCAGGAAATTTTGATGTTCATAAGAGTATATCTGGTTTTTGTATTGGTCAAGGTACTTGGTTGAGAAGAGTTTTGAAGGTAATTGGTCATGAGCAATGGAAGTGCATGGCAGTGTTTTTTGATTTAAACTGAATGCATTTTGCATTTCAGTTTAAGGGAGGATATGTTAGGTCTTGACTGTTTGGGCCTAGCCTTGTTAGTGTACCCTGACTGTTTGGGCCTAGTCTTTTAGTGTCCTTGTTAGTGTATTTGAGTCCAAGTCTGTTAAGCCTTCTGATTAGTTAGTTAATCTTGTTTGTTAGTTTGTTAATGAGTCTTTGTTAATCTGTTTTGTACATTGTGCTTAAATAGCACCTCAGTAATCAATGAAATCAGCTAGTTGCAATTACGCATTTTGTGCTTTGTTCCTTACAGCATGCAGTAAACACAGTCACGAGATCAAAACCCTTGGATGGAGAATAGACACCTTGTGTTTCTATTTTACTTAAACAAGTTTAAATAGTACTTCAAATTTGAGTCGCCTATTCTTCATCCAACGATTTTGAACCCGTAATTGTGTTAATTATGAGTTTTTCAGACGGCAGTGAATCGATTTTAATTTGTTGGATAGGAAGAAGCGATTAATGTGATGTGATGAAGTGGTACAATTTACTCATTACGGTATATATGAGGCGATGTTGATCCTTTTAAAAAAAAGATGATGTTCGATAAAAATAGACGTGGACACTTGTTGCTAGAGTAAATACCGATAATGCACCTTTTTCAAAATATATAGCACGATGATCTCTAAATAATTTTACAGTTACTCCATGGTGGCATTTTGCACGTCAATTGTGAAGGGAATTCCTCACCATCCTACTAACTATGAAGTTCGATCACACACCCTTGTTGGGCAAACTTTTGATGTTTTTAATGCGCTTGGAATCATTGCATTTGCTTTTGCTGGACATGGTGTGTTTATAGAGAGAAAAGATACATCGCCCTCAACAACAGAAGAAAAACCTTCCAAAAATCTAATGTGGCGGGGTGTGATTGTTGCATATACCATAGTCATTGCTTGTTATCTCTCGGTTGCAATATCTGGTTTCTGGGCATTTGGAAATGTTGTAGAGGATGATGTCCTTGTCTCGCTTGAACATCCTCGTTGGCTTATTGCTACCGCTAATATGATGGTATTCATTCATGTTCTAATAAGCTTTCAGGTACACAAGAATAAATATAAATTAATTTAAATCATTATTTGTGCCCACAAATATTTAATTTGTTATAACGTAACAATTGGTTTCTATGTGTTCAAGGTTTTTGCAATGCCCATTTTGGAAAGAGTTGTGTTATCTTTTTTGCAAAAGTGGAGTTTTAGTCCCTCGCTGAAACTTCGTATCATTGCTCAAGACCTATATGTGGGTAAGAGCCATATTAAATGAAGTTTTTAGTTACAAGTGTGTAACTTGATTGGTTATGGCTATTAAACGTAGCATCAATTGGATAAATTATATTTTTGGTTTTTATGTTTATTTTATGTTTTCGTTTGGTCCTTTAGGTATTAAAAGTTTTGAATTTGTCTCTTATGTATAAAAGTTATACAATGTGGTACCTCTTTTTTTTTGTTCTGAAATTGTCTTTTGTTACAAAAGATATACCAATGTGACCTATTTTTTGCCCCTTATTTTGTAAAAAAAGGGACTATATTGATATAACTTTTTAACAAAAGGGATAATTTCGAAAAATAGGGGGCCATATTGGTGTAACATTTACATAAAAATGACCAATTCGAAATAAATAATACATAAGAAACCAAACTAAAACCTAAAATAAACATAATAGACTAAAATTAAGTATAATTTAGCCTTATAAATTTCGCTTATGTTCGTATATTATTGTTAACATGCAATTTTCATTAATTTTTGTAGTTGTAGTGGGGTTTGTTGCCATATGTGTTCCATCTTTCGGAGGATTATTAGGATTCTTTGGAGGATTAACATTCACATCAACATCATATATAGTAAGAATTAATATTATTGTTAAACATATATGTCTTAAATCTGAAAGTATTAGTTCCTTTCGACTGAATTTCAAATATGTGGTGCAGATACCCAGTGTAATATGGCTTTTGGCCAAAAAACCAAAACCTTGGAGTTTACATTGGAATGCATCATTGGTAATTTTCATTGATAAATTGATTCAAACATGACTTTAATGTTCATAGCAAATAATTTATATATCTAAGTTATTAATTTTTTATTACAGTTTTGCATGGTTGTTGGCACTGTTATAGCAGCCTTTGCACCGATTGGAGGAATCCGAACAATTGTGGTTTTTGCAAAGACTTACAAGATATTTTCCTTTTAGAGGATTGATGTTTCTAACTTTGTTATATAGTTTTTTTTAATCTTTTAGAATATTATTTCATATAATTCACAAGTGTGGTTTTTGCATATTCCACAAATACTTTAGCCACCCAATTATTAATGTTATTTGTAAATAATTCTTTCAAGATTCCATTTTTTTTAAAGCAAAGAAGCATGAAAAGAGTCTCGTTAAAACCTTTTGATGCAAAACTCTCCTTAGAAAAAAAAATCTAGAAGGAAAAAGAGTGCCCTTCCCGATTAATATTATTCAAAAAAGAAAAAAGACGATTACAAAGAGAGCATGGGGGACTAGGCAAAAACCCATGAGAGAAGCGAAAACAAAGAGAGCAATCCCAAAACACGGGACAAAAAAAGACAACCCTGAAGCAAGATCATCATCTAAATCTAAAAGAAGGTAAACCATATCTATTCCTAAAAAAATCATCAGAAATAAAAACAGGGAGAATGTCCCACCAAGAAAAGCATTGAGAAGTAATCCCAAAAGCAGCAAGTTTATCGGCGCAAGCATTGCCTTCTCTGTAAATATGAGAAACAAAAAAAGACATTTTCTTCGTCAGGAGAATACAATTGTTCCACCTGTTCCTCAAGGGCCAAGGAACTAGAGACACGGAAGAGAACGCCTGCACCAAATTACAGTCGTATTCGAGCCAAAGCTTGGTCCAACCCTTATTATACGCAATTTCAATAGCTTTCATAGCAGTATGCAATTCCGTATGAAGAGACAAAGAAGAACCATAAAAATCAGCAAAACAACCCATGGCCGTAGAGTTGCTATCTGGAAAGATGCCCCCACCACCAGCCAACCCCGGAGCACCTCTAGCAGCTCCATCAGTATTGCACTTAGTTCACCCACAAAGAGGAGGATTCCAATTGACTTGCAAAATAGAAGGAGATTTTTTAGGGTGGCCACTCACCTTAAGGAGCTTCATAGTAGTAAACTCTTGCATAGAAGAAGACATGTGACCTTTAGAGAAATTTCCAACAAAAGAAACAGATGCCATGATCATACTAATAGCAGACTTCACAGGGAGGAAAGAGTTATCAAACCGCAATTTGTTTCTACAAGTCCAAATAGCCCAAATGACATTCAAAACACTAGCCACCAAGATATCACGAAATTGGGAGCCATGTCCACCATTACAAATAGACAGCAGGTCAGCAACAGAGGACAAAGCTATCGAGCAACTGAAAAAAATGGTTGAACCAATTCCAAAGAGCTGTATCATACTTGTACCGAAGAAAAATGTGATCAGAGGACTCAGAATCTGCACCACTGAAGCTGCAAGCAGAAACGATGATGCAACCTCTCTTAATCAAGTTATCATCAGTTGGAAGCCTTTTGAGCATCAAGCGCCAAAATAAACAAGATCTGGAAGGAGGAATAGCCAGATTCCAAGTAATTTTACACCAACCAACATTCTGTTTTGGAGGATAAAGAAAAAAGTAAGCATCCTTGAGAGTTAGGACACCAAAATTCGTGCCTCACCACACAAGGTAATCCTTAGAGGCATCAAGAGGGATCACAACAGAGCTAATATCAGCAGCAACAACAGGAAAATTGTCTTTGATAAATTGAGGGACACACCAATGATTGTCTTGAATAATATCAGCCACACAAGCATGAAGATTCTTATGCAAGTGATCAGGGACATTAATCTCAGCTACCACAGAATCCTCAACCACACATTAGTCCAAAAGTTAATAGATTTTCCATCACCAAGCTGCCAAGAAGAATAAGACAGCACATTCTGCTGATTAGACTTCATAGCCGGCCAGATAGAAGATTTAGCATAGTGAAGAATTGGCCTTAATAAGACCATTGAAAGTTAGTAGAAAGCAAGTCCCAAGTAAGCTTAAGCATAGAGGCTTTTTTGATGGACTTAATTGACCGCAAACCCAAGCCACCTTCAATGAGGAGCAGTCTTTGCCAAGAGCCGATGCCAAAGACACAAAGTTTACGATGCCAAAGATCTAAATCATTCAACGAAGCAAAGAGCCATTCATAAACCTGAAAACTATAAAGAAGCATGCCATAAATAACTGATTTCACCAGCTCAATCCTGCCCATCATAGAGAGTAACTTTCCCTTCCATGAGGCTAACTTTGAAAGCACTCTGTCAGCAATTAATAGGCTTGAGAAGCTTTTTAGTAGGCTTGCCTTGAAAGATAGGGACTCCAAGGTAAGTGAAAGGGAGCTCACCAGCTTTAAAACCAATTGAATTAGCAATAGAATCTAATCTAGATTGGGGCAAGCTAGGAGCATAAAACTTGCATTTGTCCAAACTTAAAATCTGTCCTGAATGAGGCCATAATGGCGAAAAATAGACATAAGATTATTGATATTCTTGAGAGTGCCTCTAAAAAAGACTAACACATCATCATCATATAAAATGTGGGAAGGAGGGGAAACCCCTCGAGGCCCTGAGATAGGAAGAATCAAACCAGAATCAAAACCCTTGGATAAGCATCTACTTAACACATCCTCAGCCAAGCAAAAAAGAAGAGGAGATAGAGGGTCTCCTTGTCTCACTCCCCTAGTACAAGACACGAAATCAATTGCTCTGCCATTGACATTGAAGGATAGCTTTGCAGAATGCAGAATGGTGATGATCCAATTGCAAAAAGCAGTGTCAAAACCATAGGCTGTGAGCACATGAATAAGAAAATTCCAATCCAAAGTATCAAAAGCTTTCTTGATATCAAATTTAATAGCAACATTACCTCCAAAGCACTTTTTAGACAGCAGGTTCACTGCCTCAGAAGCAGTGCAAATGCAGTATGTGATGTGCCAACCTCTAATGAAGCCTCTTTGTTCAAGAGAAACAATTTTAGCAGCCACAGCAGCCAGCCTATCAGCAAGGATTTTGGTGATGATTTTAAATTGAAAATTTGCCAAAGCAATAGGCCTATAATTTTCCATTCTATCAGTCCCAGCAAATTTTGGAGCAAGAACCACTAAGTTAGAGTTTAGACTAGGGAGCAGCTAATTCTATTGGAAGAATTGCAAAACCAACCTACTCACATCACCTCCAACTAAGTCCCAAAAGTGATGATAGAAACACCCACCAAAACCATCAGGGCCCAGGGCACTGCTGCCATCCAAAAACAACACTCTTAATCTCCTCTAGAGAAGGTAGATTAGTGAGCATGAGATTGTCCTGTCTCGAGACCAGCTTTGGAATGACTTCATCAACAATTAAAGCCACACTAAATGTGCAGAGTAAGATTGGATAGAAAATACTTATTAATAAGGGTTTATTTGTTTTCAATTTACAAATGATATAATTACATTTTTTTGCTTATGCCAACAAATTAAAGCCATTTTTTGTAATTTGTTGTGTTACAAGTCCTCTTTTATCAATTATTCATTATGTCTTTAAATTTTAGTCAATTGATGTTATTATAACTTTTTTACTCTTTCAAACACTTCAAGAATGGTATTAGAAAAATAAGGGAGCATTTTCATTATTTATCTATAATCTATAATTTAAAATTTATATAATAACATTCTCCAAGCTACCTTTTACATGTGTTTTCCTCTCATGCAAAGCTAGCCCACAATAAATTTCTCACGTCAAAACACTTAGCTATCTCATTTGCTTACATGTGTCTCAACTAGCAACAAGTATGTAATTCCATACTGATTAACAACTTCCTAAATAGTTTCAACTAGTGTACGAACTCGTGCCATGCATGGGAAATATGCTTATTTTTAGGATTTCATCAAAAAGTATGAAGTATATTTTTACACGTTTTTGGTTTAAAATTTGTTGTGAGGAATTATAAACCAAAATTTGTTAAAAAATATTTTATTTGGTTTGTTGATCACAAAGTGTACGATATTAACTTAATAATGAACGTGATAAAAACACAAGAAAGGGGGGGTTTGAATTGGGTTTTTGAAAACTTTTTCGCAAATACAAATGTTTATGAAAAATAACTATTGAATAAACTGTGCAAGGAATAAAGAGTAGAGAGAAGAAAGAGACACAGAGATTTATACTAGTTCACTATCACCTGATAGCTACGTCTAGTCCCTTCACTCACTTGAAGGATTTCTCCACTATAATCAACTGATTACACTTGAGAGTATATTTCTGCCAACTGGCTATACTCATAACTTCTTAGAACGACTCAAGATTGAGCCTCTAAGGTATCTGACCACTTCTTGGGCTAAGTCTGATTCAAATAAGAGTTTTGAAACAATATAGAGATAACTCTCTTCAGAGAGGATTTACAATGAAAATACTTTTAGCACAAAAATAACTTTCTTAAAGAAAGAATAAAACAGTAAGTGCCTTGTTCAAAGATCTCAGAGACTTGGATGAATTCTTGATTGCTCACTGTCTCTTGATTGGGTAGTGTTTGAGAAGATAGATGTTGATGCTCTCACTATTCAGAAAAATATTCAAGTTGCTAGCTTGCGTACAACTGTGTTGAAAATCGTTTGTAAAATCTCAATTCTTATCTTACTTCAGTGTATGAGGTAGGATATAGCTAGGGTTGAAAAAGTGCCGTTGTAAGTGCTGTTGTGACACAACGTCTCTTTTTGTCCGAAGTCAAAGCTTCAGATCCTGGAACTTTGGCTTTTGCAGGTTACGTCGCTTTCAAGACGAAAAGCATTCTGAGTATTATACGCAATGTCAGTAACTTTGTCCTTAGTGAGCTTTTCAAAATATAGACACTTCAAGCACAAGTTTCCTTGATGATTTTATCCTTTGACATTCTTCTTGTCCTCGTATAACAGGGTACTTCAATTTCACTATCAGAGCTCTTCGTTCAAAGACTTCACTGTTCACCAGAATCAAATATTCTTCAATACAGAGCTGAGAGGGCTATCACATAGCAGATTCTTGTTGAAGCACAATAAGTCTTCATAGAGTGCACTAAGTAGAATCTGTTGTATTGTTGACTTGCACTGCAGAGTTGACCAACCAGTTGTGACTATGCTCTAACAGAGCATTGACCATCACAAGAGCGTTGACCAAAGCAGTTGAGTCTTGAAAGAGCGGTAACCAAATGATTTGACCGAGTCAAATCATGTCTTGCATCATATACCAGAGTGTTGACTAACATCAGAATGTTGACTAACTCCAGAGCGTTGACTAACCAGATTCTATGTGCCAAGAATCAGAGCCAGAGCCGGACTTTGATGAGTGAAGTTCAAGATTTCACTAAGTCTTCTGAAGCAAATTTTTCTGAGTATAAATACTTTCTGCACACTTATAACCATGTTAGAGAATAAATTGTTCTCTTAATCTTTTGTTATCATCAAAACAATTAAGGGTTATTGTTTCTGAATCCACTTGATTCCAACAAATAAGTATTACTGTTATTATAATGTAGATAATGACTCTTAAATGTAAATAGTAAGTAGATAGTATTTACTACGCAATTTTAGTTTTTGAAATATAATTTTAAAAAAGTAAGAGATGT
Source organism: Calophaca sinica (assembly GCA_037113605.1). Classification (NCBI taxonomy): domain Eukaryota; kingdom Viridiplantae; phylum Streptophyta; class Magnoliopsida; order Fabales; family Fabaceae; genus Calophaca; species Calophaca sinica. Next base: position 23,399,936 of record CM073733.1, read on the forward strand.
ATAAATAATATATAAAAATATACAATATTACTATAAAATAAAAATATTTTAATAAAACACAAACACACACACCCCATGTTTGTTTAAAGAAAATTTGATAGATATTTTGTCTAGTATGTTAACCAATGCCATGCACGAGTAAAGGGTTAGGATTTAATATCTGTATTTCACTATGTCCTTATGATAGATAGTTTTTATTTTGTAATTTAAATATTAATTGATTTTTATGTAGATATTAATATATTTTTATGTAAAATATTCATCTCTGTATAATATCTTTTGTCATATTTTTATTGATAATACATTTATAACTTAGATATTAATGAGGTTCCTTGTAACCTCTCCATTCCCATGCTATGTAAGTATTTATATACAAATATTAATTCATTTTTCGTGAAAATATTTCATCTATACATAAAATATATTTATCTTTTTCGATCTATGTATTATTAAATTTTTATTTAGTTTCTATATCTCTGGTTTGGAGTAAGTCTGATTCCAGTCAATTAACCCTGAAAGAAGCTTACCATCATCCTCAGTCTCCCTCCCCCTCGGTTGCTTGGGGAAAGCTCATTTGGAGCAAATGCATCCCCCTTCTAAGTCTTTTTTTATGCTGGAGACTGTTGCATAATAAGTGCTCAACTGACGATCGGCTTTGGGCTAGAGGCTGCTGCATAGTTTCCATGTGCAGCTTATGTGGGTCTTACTATGAGACCTCTCAACATCTTTTCTTTAACTGCAGCTTCGCTGTTGCCTTTTGGGACTGGTTATCTTCTTGTCTTGCTATTGCTATTAACACTTCTTCTTTGCAGGATATTTTATCTGTGTGTCAGCAAAATTGGAGCTCCCAAGTCAAGGACGCTGTTTTATCTGCCATTGTTTTTACAGTTTGGTTTATCTGGTTTTGCAGGAACCAAGCCAGATTTGAAAACAAGAAAGTCACCATTGGTGCTGCTATTAATATGATTATTGCTAACGTCTCTCTCTGTGGTAATCTTTCTTCAGGACATTTTTTGATAATTCATCAGAGATTTCCATCCTTCAGAAATTCTCAGTCTCTGGCAGGTTTGCTAAGGCCCCCTCTATTAGGGAGGTCAATTGGCATCCCCCACTTTGTGATTGGGTCAAAGTCAATACCGATGGCGCTACCAAAGGTTCTCCTGGTGTGGCCGCTTGCGGTGGTATTTTTAGGGACTATTGAGCTTCTACTATGGGTTGCTTTGCTTATCATATTGATACCACCAACGCCCTTCATGCTGAGCTCATGGGGGCCATGATTGCTATTGAGATTGCGTACTCCAAAGGTTAGCACAAGTTGTGGCTTGAATGTGATTCTTTGCTGGTGACCCAAGCCTTCAAGTCCAACCAGATCGTTCCTTGGCATCTGAGAAATAGATGGGATAACGGTCTAGCTCTGACGAAAAAGATGACTTTTAGTTACTCTCATATTTATAGGGAGGGAAATAGTTGTGCGGATAGGCTTGCTAATTATGGCACTCAAGTCCAAGGTCTTAGTTGGTGGGACCATATCCCCGATTTTATCAGGGAAGATTTCTTCCGTAATAGGTCGAAGCTTCCGTCCTACAGATTCTGTTGATCTCATGTTGGTTTTTTACTGTCTCCTGTTTGTTTTTTATTTTGGTGTGCTGCAAATGAATGATAATGTCTTTGGTGCCAACATAGTTGGGATGAAACCCATTATAGTGATGCCTTTCTTCTTTCTAGTGATAGTTTCTTAATTATAGGTTGGGTTTTCCCTCCTATTGGTCTGTCTGTTTTTTTCATCCATGGGTTTTGGCCTAGTCCCCCATGTTTCTCTGTATTTTTTTTTCATTTTATTAATAAAATTAAAGGGGGTGTACTCTTTTTCCTTCTAGATGTTTTTTTTCTAAGAAGGGTTTTGCATCAGAAGGTTTTAACGAGACTCCTTCCTTTTTCTTTTACTTAAAAAAAAAATATCTATGAGATATAAATGCATATCAATACTAAGATTTACCAATGCCTGAAATTTACTCCATTTATTAGGAAAAAAACACTCAAATAGAAAATAAGAATTAAAATTAAATAATATCTCGTATAAACGTCCTATTTTGTAATTTATAGTAAATTAAAGTTTAGTAAAAATGTATCTATGACCCCTGTTCCACATAATATATAGTAAAAATATAAACTTTAAGAAAATTATATTAGCATTTAATTATTTCTATTAAAATATTCATATATTAATGTTCTTTCTTTTAAAATGTTAAATCTCCTTCTAATAATTTTTTTTTACTGTAATTTAATTACTAATAGATTTTCATGTAAATATTACTATATTTTCATATAAAATGTTCGTTTGTGTGCTATATTTTTACTCATATTTTCTCATACCTTGTTATAATTTTGTAATTTAAATATTAATAGGTTTTTTATGCAAATATTAATAAATTTCATTTAAAATGTTCATATTTGTATAATATATTTTCTCGTATTTTTATCTATAATACTTGCATGACTTAGATATTAATGGGCTTTCATGTAATACTAGTGTTTATACATTTTCGTGAAAACATTTCATCTATGTGTAAAACTAGTGTATTCGACCTAGGCCATGCACAAGATATATGTTTACTCTTTAACTTTAAATTTAAGACTTTTTTTAGTTTTATATAATTTTTACAATTTTATTGAATTTTGCGTTGCAAATTTTGTATGACTTATGGGGTTCCCGTGGGGATTTGAGGGATGGAGAAGGTGGATAAAAACTCCTAACAGCGTGTATCAGAGACGAGGATTAGGGAAATATGGGGGATGGAAGAGTACTCCCCATCTTGCTCTGTTGATATCCAGATTCTTAATTATAAAATGTTGGTTAAATACTTCATTATTTATGAAATTTAGAATATAAAATGGGGCAACATACATGTAAATTATGATAGAGGTGGGAGAATAGTTTTAATTATTTTTATGTAATGATACTAGTGTGATAACCCGTGCATCCATTGCATTCCTATAAAAAAAATTAAATAATAGATTTTTCTTGTGTGAGATATTATGCACACATTTTCTAAATCTAAAATCAACTATTAATTATTGTTTTTTGACGTAGTAAGTATACAGTGATCCCTATACTAATATTACTTATATATAATAATTTAAAAGGAAGAAATATGAAGTTGTATATAGTGATCCCTATACTAATATTACGTATATATACTAATATACTAAATCATTACATGCTTTCCCATCAAGTTGTATTTATAAAAAAAAATGTTCTCAAAAAAATTGAAACAAACTCAATAAAAATCATTAGATATTTCCTCGACACAAGTTAAAAGAAAAATAATCATTTATAAAGAATTGATATATCCAGAAGCAATGAAATTGTTTCAACAAATTCAATCCAAACCATTACAATAAATGTCACAAGTCATTACAAATATATGTAAAGTAGCTGCCAAATAATTTTGTAGGACAGAATACCCCCATGGGGAAATACATAGTCCACCACAACAAAATGAAACCCCCTGTTACCTCACATAATAATGCATTCAATTTGCTTCCTACACTTAATGTCCCGTACACCACATGAAAAATTGCTGGTTTTAATCAACTGGGACTGATTCCCCCTGCAGCATTAAGATTGTAAATCAGAAAACAATTCCATTTGACCCAACTATGACACCAAGGCTAATCATGCATCCAAAATACTTCAAATTCTTGACAACAGCAGGGCCACATGCAGCCTTGCCTCGTCAAAGCATATCAAACTATTAGTAGTCTAACTATTTTTTTGATAAGCCTAACTATTAGTAGTCTAACTATAAATCTAACTATTAGTAGTCTAGGTAATTAGTAGTCTAATTTAGTAGAATAATGTATGTGAGCATTTGCTGAAAAAACATGGCATAAAAAAGGAAGTCAAATACAAATTTGAGAGGCTATATGTGGTCACTCGATACAAATCAGGGTTTAGGTCATAGATCAAAAGCATGAGGACAATACCAATAAAATTTTGGTAATACTCAAAACCTATATGTGGTCAAAGTTTACTAAATTCAGTAAATTGAAACATATGCAAACAACAAATTAGCTTAGAATATCAGTTTCTCCTAACTTGTCATTCACGTGTGCAATCTATTGATCTCATGTTTACAAAGTATAATACGGGAGAGCAGGCTGCATTATAAGGGATTATGCTTCCCATTTTTTATGATCGAAATGGGCTAAACCACAAAACAAAATAAAACAAACTCCAACTCCTAAAAGGAAGAAATATGAAACAAACAATGACAACCTCAAACAAACCATGAAATGTGTGTGGAAAAGAGAGTTCAATATCTCCTTAATTTCTTCATTTACTGATGTACAGCTTTATATATAATGTTTACAACATTTAATAGCCTCTACTAATATACAACTACCCAATTTAATGTACAACCACACAATTACCTCAACCACCCAAATAAATGGTCAACTACCCAATTTTTCTTTCGGTGGATTCTTGGTCCAGCTCATGCCAACACTCCACCTCAAGTTGGAGAGTATATGTCAACCATACCCAACTTGTCAAATGAGCTGTTGAAAGCCTTTCCAGAGACGGCCTTTGTTAGAACATCTGCCAGTTGATCTTGAGAGGTGACAAATGGAAAACTTATGGTTCCTTTGTCAAGGTGATCTTTGATGAAGTGGCGATCTACTTCCACATGCTTAGTACGATCATGTTGTACTGGGTTATTTGCGATTGCTATGGCTGCTTTATTATCACAATGTAACACCATGGGTGTTGGATGATATAAGCCAAGATCATGCAGTACAGATTTTATCCATAATAATTCACAAACTCCATTAGACATCCCACGAAATTCTGCCTCTGCGCTTGAGCGAGCTACCACCTTTTGCTTCTTACTTCGCCAAGTGACTAAGTTTTTTCCAACAAAAGTGAAGTAACCTGAAGTAGACTTTCGATCAGTATGATCTCCGGCCCAGTCAGCGTCTGTGTATCCACTAATCTCCAAGTTCCCACTTTTAGCAAACAAAAGTCCTTTTCCCGGGGTACCCTTTAGGTATCGTAAGATTCGATACACTGCATCCATATGCTCTTCACTTAGTGCATGCATAAACTGACTTACGACACTTACTGCATATGCAATATCTGGCCTCGTATGTGATAAGTAAATTAGTCTTCCAACTAATCTTTGATATCTTTCTTTATTTGTTGGAACTTGATCTTGCTGAATTGCTAATTTGTGGTTCATTTCCATAGGAGTCTCAATAGGTTTACAGTCCAGCATGCCAGTTTCAGTTAATAGATCTAGTGTATATTTTCGTTGGCAAAGAGTAATGCCATGGACTGACCTTGCAACTTCAATTCCTAAAAAATATTTAAGATGGCCAAGGTCTTTACGCTCAAACTCAGATGCCAAGCCCTTTTGAAGTTTGGATATCTCATCAGGGTCATTTCCTGTAATAACCATATCATCAACATATACAATCAGGGCAGTGATTTTATTTGGTTTTTTCTTGATGAAGAGAGTATGACCTGCATCGCTTTGTTTATATCCAACATTCTTCATGAACTTTGAGAATCTCCCAAACCATGCTCGAGGTGACTGCTTTAAGCCATAAAGAGATTTGTTTAACTTGCAAACCTTACCAGCACACTTTACCCCTGGTGGTGGATCCATGTATACTTCTTCTTCTAGATCTCCATTAAGAAAAGCATTCTTCACATCAAATTGGTGTAACGGCCAATGTAGCTCTGTTGCTACGGAGATGAGAATTCGGATGGTATTTATTTTTGCTACCGGAGCAAAGGTATCCCCGTAATCAATTCCATATTTCTGAGTATACCCTTTTGCTACTAATCGAGCTTTGTAGCGGCCAATGCTTCCGTCTGGATTGAGCTTGATTGTGAACACCAACTTGCAACCTACAGTTCTTTTTCCTTTTGGTAAAGGAACAAGATTCCATGTAGAGTTTTTTTGTAAGGCCTCCATTTCCTCATTCATAGCCTTCTTCCACTTTGGAGTGCTAAGGCATCTTGCGTTACTAGGAATAGACATCGTGGATAATTGGTTAACTACAAATGCATGTGATCTTGACAAACGATGGGAGGAGATATAATTATTGATAGGATATTTTGATTTAGCATTAGGGTAGGGATTATATTGTGCTTTGGGATTTCCTCTATTTAGCGTGAGTGGATATCTTGATTCTTCATTGGATGAAATATGATCATGGGTTAGAGGAGAAGTCGGTGCACTGAGGAGACACATCTGGATGTTCTGTAGCTATTGGTGATGACAGGGGAGTTGTACTATTGTGGTCTTCCTGATTGTAAGGACTAGGATCTGGTAGTGGTGTGTGTTGTTCTTCAAGTTGATCATCCACTTCATCACCTTGGTGTGTACCAGCTTGCATATCATTGCTTTGAATGGTTTCAATTGGTGGTATATCGACATGTCCATTAAAGGTCTGAGTGGACTCTTCAATGTTATGATTTAGTGGTTTCTCCCCCTGAAGAGAGCACTCGGAACCAGGAAAGTATGGCATGTCTTCATGGAATGTGACATCCCGAGTAATATGTAGCTTCCGTGTATATGGATCATAACAACGATACCCCTTCTTCAAATCAGCGTAACCAACAAACACACACCGAATTGCACAAGGATCTAACTTCCCACGGGACTGATGGGGAATATGAACATAAGCAGTACATTCGAATACTCGTGGTTCAAGATTAGGAAGTGTAGGTGCAGATATAAGTGATTGAAGCTTCTGATGAGGAGACTGGAAATCAAGTACTCGAGAGGGAGTACGATTGATAAGGTATGCTGCAGATCGAACAGCTTCACCCCAATATGTATGAGGCATGTTCATGCCAAACAAGGATGCTCGGACAACTTCCATAAGTTGTCGATTTTTACGTTCTGCAAGGCCATTTTGTTGGGGTGTATTTGCACAGGATGTTTGATGGCGGATGCCATGGTCTCTACAAAAAACTGCAAGGGCGTTACTGATATACTCTCCACCGTTATCTGATTGAAGGACTTAGATTTGTTGTTAATACTGAGTGGCCACCATACGATGAAAATTTTGAAAAATGGAACACACTTCTCCTTTGTTTTGAAGAAGAGCTACCCAAGTCATGCGAGTGCATTCATCGATAAATGTTACAAAATAACGAGCACCTGACAAAGTAGGAACTCGAGCAGGCCCCCATACATCAGAGTGAATAGTCATAAAAGGAGTAGAGCTTTTATTAAGACTAGGCAAATAAGAGGAACGATGACTCTTTGCCAATAGGCAAATGTCACACTTTAGCTCAGAGTCATCAACATGTAAAAACAAATTTGGTTTCAATCTACGAAGGTAACTAAAAGATAAATGTCCAAGACGACGATGCCATAACCACACTCTAGCTGTATCAGCTTGAATTCCATTAGCATTATTGACTTTCCCAAATTGGAAAGTTCCATTAGCTTGAGTCCCATCAGCATTTAGATCCAAATAGTACAAGTTTCCCCGTCTAACACCATAGCCAAGAATCCGGAGTGTTGTAATGTCCTGGAATATACAATAGTTAGGCAAAAAATTAACAGTACAATTCAGGGTGTTAGAGATTTGGCTAACTGATAAAATATTAGAGGAAAGAGAAGGGACAACAAGGACATTATCAAGAGTAATGGAATGGGACAAGCAGATTTTTCCTTTACAAGAAACAGGAGAAACTCCCCCATTAGCGGTTGAGATATGTTTTTGAGTTGATGGTTGAATAGAAGTCAGGTGGTGGGGATTGTTTGTCATATGATCAGTAGCACCAGTATCAATAATCCATGTGCTATTCATAGTAAAATATGTGCAGGACTTACCATGGTTACGTGTGCATGACTTACCATGGGAAGAGGAAGAATCATTGTCTTCGGTGGTTACAACGGCAGCATGGCTAATATTCTTCCGAGGCTTTTTGGTAAAATCCCACCATTCAGGATAGCCAATGATTTCATAGCAACGTTGCTTAGAGTGACCGTTCTCACCACAGTGAGCACAAGTGAGCGTGCTAGCTTTGCTTCCTGGAGCTTTTCCTTTGGGTCCAGGACGGCTCCGGGTAGATAGAAAAACTGCACTATCAGGAGCAGCTTGAGGTGCCTCCATAGTGTGTCGCTGGTTGTGATCCTTGCGTATATAAGCATAACAGGCTTCTAGATCAAGGGGAGGATCCTTTCACAAAATATCACTCCGGGCATGGTTGAATTCAGAATCTAGCCCGGCCAGAAAAATGTGGACTCGAAGGCGATTCATGGCATTGTGTAGGGAAACAACACCACTGACACTATCTTCATGTGTCTTAGTACGAGCATCAATATCCTGAAATATGCCAATCAGTTCGTTATAATAAGTGGGCAGAGGCCTACCATTTTGCCGGATGGCAAACGAACGTCGATTTAACTCAAACAGTTGAGTTTCGTCTGATCCATCGTAGAACGTCTTCGAAACGGCATCCCAAATTTCCTTAGCTGTTTGGAGTCGAATAAATCGCTGCATCAAGGTTGGGTTCATTGAATCAATAAGCCAACTCTTGACTTTGTTGTTGTCGACCAGCCAAGTCTCCAACTTCGGATCTCCTAGAGGAGGTTTCGACGTAGTACCAGTTAGGAAGCCAGATTTGTTTCGAGCGCCAATACGCATCTCCATGAGCTGCGACCATAGTGGAAAGTTCGTATCATCCAAGATGATTCCAGATGGAAAAGGAGCATTATCCTGCAAAACTTGCTGAACAATGACCTGGGGTTCTTTCTGAACAACATTGGTTTCGGGTGCGGTGTTGGTAGAGTTGTCTGACACAGAAGGTGGGGAGGGATCAGTCATGGTTGTAGATTTCTAAAAGAAAGCTTTTCGGTAAAAAAAAATGAGACTCAGTGGGTTTCTAACAAGAAACCTTTTCGAATTAAAAAAAAACTTTTCGTTGGTATTGGTTGAATAAAACGTGGGTTCCTTTTTGAGTGCTGAGACTTTTTCTTGGGTATTGGTTGAATAAAACGTGGTTTGCTTTTGAGTGCTGGGATACGTGGGTTTAGAGAAAAAAAAGAGTTTCGGTATTCCACTAAGTTAATGATGCTCTGATACCATGTGGAAAAGAGAGTTCAATATCTCCTTAATTTCTTCATTTACTGATGTACAGCTTTATATATAATGTTTACAGCATTTAATAGCCTCTACTAATATACAACTACCCAATTTAATGTACAACCACACAATTACCTCAACCACCCAAATTAATGGTCAACTACCCAATTTTCCTTTCGGTGGATTCTTGGTCCAGCTCATGCCAACAATGTGCTCTGCAGCTGTAGCTCATTAATCAAACTTGAAGCAACAAACTAAAACAACTAAAAGATAAGAGACATCACATTGACAAAACAATAATTCACCAGTGCAATGTGCCCTGCAGTTGCAACCTTAGGCTTAATTTGGGACACCGCCATCAGTATAATAAAAATTAAACAAAAAAACTCACACTCTTTCAATTCACTACATCAACCTTCATCTCATCAACACAAAAGTAATATTAGATCTCTCTCACCTAACTGACTGTTACCCAATTACTTACTCTCACTCTTGTTGCTTCTTGTGATTCCATTCCCGAGTTTAGCGTTATTGACGCTGTCCATATAAAAGAGAAACGAAGCTGCAAGCCAACAATAATTTTTCAACAATCAAAATTAAAACTTAACTGAATGAAACAGTACCACCAAGGCAATAGTTGAAAGTATCCAGTCTTACTAAGTAACATGTCCATTGGAGAGGAGAATATTAGTGAAGTAGAACAATACAGATATGGACTTGCATTAGTAAATCAAACTCATATACTTATATTCTATTCAGAAAAATTAACACAACCAACAAACCAATAGCGGCATATCTAGAGGGTGTTTTTGGTTTGTCCAATGTGGCTCAGTCCAAGGCTCATGGTGCAAATGATTGCTATTCAAGGAACCAACAAAGCAGAATGGGCAAACGAAATAAGCATTCACATTATTATGAAGTAAATATCGATAGGAATGAAACAAAATTCATTGATTAAGCAACTGAAAATACAGAACAGGGTATTTATACAAGCTATAGAAATAACTACCAACTAACTACTGTGGTTAACCATTAACCATAGCCAACTACTAGTCTAAATACTAATAACCTCTAATACAATACCCCCCTCAAGCTGGAGGTTGGAAGATATTAAGCAACCCAAGCTTGGAAAGAAAGGGTGTAAAAACATGAGGCAGCAGCCCTTTGGTGAATATATCTGCAATTTGGTTGTGAGTGGAGATGGGCAGCAGCTTCATGACTCCGGAAACAGATTTTTCACAAACAATATGACAATCAATGTCGAGGTGCTTGGTCCGTTCGTGAAAAACTGGGTTTGTAGCTATGTGGAGGGCACTTTGATTATCACAAAATAGGGTAGGAGTTCTGGTACATGTGATATGCAAGTCATTGAGGAGATAAAGGATCCATTGTAATTCACAAGTGGCCATAGCCAAGGCTCTATATTCAGCTTCTGATGAAGATCGAGCCACTGTTACTTGCTTCTTAGAACGCCAGCTAATAAGTGAATTGCCTAGAAAAAAACAATAACCAGAGATTGATCTTCGGGTGTCTATGCAGGTGCCCCAATCAGCATCACTAAATCCTTGTAAATGGAAATCTGAATTGCGGGAAAACAGTAAACCACGACCAGGAGAAGGCTTAAGATATCTTAAAACACGGGTTACAGCCTTAAAGTGAGCTTCAGTAGTATTGGACATGAATTGACTTAATTGTTGGACTGCAAAGGTGATGTCAGGCCGTGTATTTGTTAGGTAAAGCAGTCTTCCTACTAATCACCTATATGCTGCAGCATCAGAAAAAACAAGACCTTTATCTTGATGCAGCCTGCAAGATGAATCAAATGGAGTGGAGGCAGGTTTGCAACCAAGCATTCCCGAATCTGTTAGGAGGTCAAGGTAATATTTTCTTTGGCAAAGAGAGATTCCTTTGGAGGAATGAGCCACTTCAAAACCCAAAAAATACTTGAGAATTCCCAAGTCTTTAATTCCAAAGGAGCTGTCCAAGGCATGTTTAATAGAAGAGAACTCATGAAAAGAGTTGCCAACTAATAGCACATCATCTACATAAATTGCCAAAGCAGTGAAATTAGTATCAGTGGCCTTTACAAACAAGGAATGGTCAAAAAAGGACTGTTTGTAACCATGGACCAGCAGCAAAGATATAAGCTTCTCATGCCATTGCCTAGATGCGTGTTTCAACCCATATAGAGATTTAATTAGCTTGCAAACCTGATTTGGTTTAGAAGGCCGAACTCCAGGTGGAAGAACCGTGTATACATCCTCTTTTAGGTCACCATGTAGGAAAGCGTTGTTAATATCAAGTTGATGAATGAGCCAATTTATTAACAGAAGCTAAAGCAAGGAGCACCCGGACTGTAGTGGGCTTTGTGACTGGACTAAAAGTGTCCAAGTAATCCAAACCTTCAACTTGATTATAACCTTTGGCTACTAAACTAGCCTTATACCTTTCAATGGATCCATCAACTCTTCTTTTGATCATATAAACCCATTTATTACCAATGGGAACAACACCAATAGGTAAATCAACCAATTCCCATGTGTGATTCTGTTCAAAAGCCTTAATTTCAGCCTCCGTAGCCTTGTTCCAACAATTAAACTTACTAGCCTCAACAAAATTGGAGGGTTCAGTGGTACTAGATAGAGAGGCAGAGTAATTTGATTGAGTTGAAGAAAGATTAGCATATGAAAGAAAATTAGAAATGGGATAAAGTGTACCTGCACTGATAAGGCTTGCTAGATGATGAATTGCATGCATAATCTGTCAGGTGAAGTGGTTTATGCATGTCTCGGGTAGACCTTCTAGGTTTATGAGGGACTGGTGCAGTTTCAGGTTTACTAACAGATTCTGGATCTAGTGCAGTAACAGAGATTGTTTCTGGATTAGTTACAGGATCCTTAACATAATCACTGTCAGGAAGAATTCAGGACTAACTGGAATGGTTGGTGAAGAAGTTATATCTAAGTCAGTGTAGGACCAAGAATTAGAAGAAGATTTATAGGGAAAAATTATCTCTTCGAAGACAACATGCTTAGAAGTGAAAATCTGTCTATTCTGTAAGTCTAGCAGGCAGTAACCTTTTGAACCAGGCGTGAATTCGATAAAAACACATTTCTTAGCACGAGGATCAAATTTTGAACTGAGAGAAGATGAGGTAGAAGCATAACATAAACAACCAAAAACTCTTAATTGTGAAAGGTTTGGTGTATCCTTGTAAAGACAATAGAAAGGTGAATGATTTTGTAAGACTTGAGTGGGAATCCTATTGATTAAGAAGACAACATGTGCAATAGTTTTGGACCAAAAATTCTTTGGCAAATTAGATTAGAAGAGAAGTGTCCGAGCTAAATTAAGAATATGTTGATGCTTGCGTTCGACCCTCCCATTTTGCTGAGGGGTTTCCAAACAAGACTTTTGGTGTAAAATCCCTTTAGAAGAGAGAATATGGGATAAAGAAAATTCAGTGCCATGATCACTGCAAAAAATCTTAATGCAAGTATGAAACTGAGTCTCAACCATTTTAATAAAATTTTCTATATGTTGTGGTGTTTCTGCTTTATGTTTTAGAAAAACAACCCAAAAAAGCGACTGTGATCATCTAAAATAGTGAGAAAATACTTGTAACCTTCAATAGATGTATTAGAAAATGGTCCCCATACATCCAAATGTACCAAATCAAAAGGAGAAGATGCCCTGCTATTACTTACAGAAAAAGACAATTTCTTTTGTTTTGAAAATTGGCAAATATCACAAGCATGTGATTTATTACAATGGACATAAGGAAACTGTGAACTAAGGGCATGATGTCTATTATTGGAAAGATAGCCTAGCCTAAAATGCCATAAAGCAGAACTAGGAATAGTTTGAACATGGGTATTGTTTACCAAAGATGCACAAGTAGCACTTGCTTGCTTGGAGGGCCATATGCAATACAATCCATCATCATGTCTAGCCAAACCACACTAGTGCAAAAAAGGGATTTAACGCCAATTAAATTTGACCTTTAACACCGGTTTTTCTGCCAATGTAGATACTGTCGGTGTAGTAAGTAGGCCTTTTTACACCGGTTATTAACAGAAATAGAGGTGCTATGTTGGACAAAAGACACCGGTTATTTTAAATAACCGGTGTAGAATAGTCAATTTTTTTTAACAGTTTGATCTTTTTTATAATCCTTCCTTTCCTGCTAATTGATCAGACAAATATGCAGCATTACAGAATGTTTCACAAATATTTCAACAAATTCACAAACTTAAATTCTCACAATTATTCACAAATATTTCAACAAATGTCACAAAATATAAACACTATACAAATTAACTTAATTATACCTAAAAAATTCTTACTGGCACTAAATGCATGTGCCTAGCTATATGCATGTACAATTTCTTTGGCACAAATGCAAGTGCATATACTAGTACTAATGCTTTTTATTACGTCTTTTTCCGCCATGGGGTTTTCCTCCATTTTTTCCACCACCTTCTTTACCTGATGATTGCTGCTGCAGCTTCATCGTTTTCTCCTCATGCAGCGTTATAAAGAATTCTACCCAAGCTTCTCTGAGTTCTTTTATATCATCACTCCCAGTTGGTGATTCGTCATTGAACATCTACAATTAACACCAAACATTAAGTTAATAAATAGCTATATATATGCTAAAACCAGAAATAAGACATTAAATAGCTTTAAAAATTCTAGTATATATACCAACTCCCATTGATCAACAATATCAGCTGAGACGATGGATAACATGTTTTTCATCACACAGTAGCCACAGGCATAGCCGTCATTTTGTTTATGGGCCTACAAAAATATGAATAACTTAGAAGCATGCATATATATAAAAGATATTCAACTATTAATATACACATTAAACTAGCAACATTAATCAATGTACGTAAATGAATTTTCAGATACAATGTACTTACTAAAGGAATCACCCATTTAAGAGACTTATTATTCTTCTTGTGGCCTTTACACGGGACATATCCATCCACAGCTCTGAAAATTAAATGAATTCATATCAAATAAATGCAATATATTATAGATCTAATAAAAGACAAATCAATGTGTACATATATATGTTAAAAATGAAAGCTCATTCTTACCTCTCGATTACTTCCTTAATTTCTTTTGTTGGTTGATAGTGTAGCGAATACAACCAAACGACCCAACAGTCATCAGGCAAAATGATAAACAATTGTCAGTGTTCGCTGCAACATGGACAACAATAATATTAGACAAAAGTAAACTAGCTAGCCTAGCAATTGGACATTTTCTTCAGACATGTACTTACCTATTCAGAAACGGTGCAATGTAACATTTTCTTCGCTCAGTTTCCATTTTATTTTGTAAGAATGTTTGCACTTGAAGTTGAGGTAACGCGCTTCGGCCGTTTAAAAGAATACAGTTTGGGTGAATGAACCCAAACAGATTGGACGTCCCCTTCTTAGCACAGAGGCGATAAAGATACCTAAGATGTTAAACCAATTAATGTTAGTTATAATTGATAAATGCATACAAAATAATATTTATAAAGTAGTGATACTTACTCGCACCATACTGCCAGGACTTCACAGGACAGCCATGATTGACCATCAGTAATCTCGGTAATGTCCTTCTTATCAACCGCAAAATACTGAAAGATCTCGCTGTCATACTCCACGTCTACAAAGTAGCTATCGCCGTCAGATTTGAGAAACCTCATTTTTAAGAATAAGTCTTCTTTGTTTTGGTTCTCATCATGATCATTTGGTGAACAGCTTTCCTTAGTGCTCACACGCACACCACAACAATCATGATGAACGGTATGGCTGCTTCCAACACCCACAGATTGTAACACCTGCATTAAATTAATAAAGTGAAAATAAATAACATGTAAAATTCATAGTAATTTTTATTTCATTAAATGTGTCGAGTTACGCATACCAAGTACACTGCCTCTTGGATCTCCTTTTGCCGCGTCTTGGACATCTCCCTTTGGGTCGCTTCCATCGCCTCCTGGATATCTTGTTTCCGAGTCGAGGACAACTCCTTTTGGCCGCCTCTCGGATCTCCCTGGACTTCGCCTCCAGGATCTGGTCAAGGTCCTCCTTGGCGTCCCTGTGGAGCAAAGTTCCCGCTGTACTCTGTACAGTCAGGTCCTCCTACAACACATATATATAGGTAAATTCCAAATTAATAGATTGTTTAATGCAATGCATAAGTTGCAAAACAATTACATTGATAATTAATGGAAATATTTTCTTACAATTCTTGAAGCCATTGAGGCTGTGGCATCAGATGTAAATGCCCCTGAACGCCTTTTCCGGGTCAGGCACCAAAGCTCCTCTCGTGTAGGTGAGGTTGGCTCATCAACAGGTAAGCCATCACCCGCCTCTTCGCTCAATTGTTTCCTTCTCTCTTCAATTATATTGGCCTTAAGCTTAAAATAACCCCTACGAGACGTTGCATGGGGGTATAAATTCTTTGATGCATTTTCCTTTCCTTTTTTGCTTTTGGCCTGTTACAAATAAGACACAACAAACTCTAAGTCAATAAAAATATTAAATTAGCTATGCCATGTATAAAAAACTGTTGTGACCCAATCAAATCTAGAAAAGGATTCAAGATTCTACAAATAGATCAAACAGAACAACAACCAGTAAAACTGAACCAATAAAACAGTGATTAAACTTCGCATGCAATGAAAGTAAACTAAAGTACTAATCGATTGACAGAATAATAGAATAACCTTTTTTGTACATATAACCTAAGGCTTTATACACATAGCCTTCTACCCAAATACAACTGAAATTAGTTACAAACTGAAACAAAATAACCACCTTCCAACTTCTAACAGAAACAGATTGAAGGCCAAGCACATTGGACCATAAGCCCAACAAAAACCATGATTTCAACTAACCTGAAAATCTTCTTCATGACGGCTCTGAACAAATAATTCCCAGTCTTCTGGGGAGAGAAAATTATATTTTGTAAATGGCGTTGTGTTGCCATCACAATCTCCATTCCCAAATACATAAACCCTGGAAAGCATGACCTTAAACTGCTTCCAACGCTCCCCTGCATAAGTAAGAATTTTTTTCCTAAGCCTTTCGTCATTAGGAACAGTCCAGGTTTGCTACAATTACACAACAAAATTGCGGTGTTACTATAAATGTAGTTAAACATATATATGGATAATTTAATAACTTAAATAAAGAATTGTGTTAAGAGTAAATACCATGATATCTTGCCAAATCATATCCTTAATGTCTTTGTGTATGTCCTTCCACAACTTTGCATAGATAGGAGCCTTGCTACGGGAAAGGTACCCGACATAACTCTTGAATTATACCATTAGGTCTCCAGTGGGCAATAATGTAACAGGATCAAAAGCGATAGGGTACTGCTCATTAATGTTACGTCTTGCAATGAAACGTGTCATGGTTGTGGCACCTCTGCTACTTTTCTAGGCACTGGTGGGAGAGGAGCTTGATGTATCATCCATGATGCCTATTTACACACAAAGCACAACAATGGTGGACTTTAATAACACTCGTTCAGAATACATATGCATGGAAACCAACAAAAAAACGCATCACAAAACCCTAAACCAACAAAAAATGGTAACTTAAAAATCCAAATAAAAAAAAGAAAGAAAACGATAAGCTCTGCTCTCATGTCAACAAAAAAAAACAACAAATAAGATATTTTTAGAAACAATATACATGAGAAATAATCAGAGACGACAACTCGCGGGGACAGTAACCAAGGGAAAAACGGTAACAGCTGCGGAAATGAGAAAGAAAACGACGACACAAATGAGAACGTTGGAAACCATGCATGAAACAGTGGAATGCGAACGAAAAGGAGAAAAGAGGAAGAGAACGTAAACGAGAAGTAAAGAGAGACAGGGAGCATTACTTGGGACTACGATCGGAACAATGGCGGTCGTGGTTCATCGTGAGAGTGAAGGGGAAAATGGAGGCGGTGGTTCGTCGTAAGAGTGAATGGGGTTTTCTGAAATAGAGAGGGAGAATGAAAAGTTATGTCACTCGCGGGTTTAAAACAAATATGTTACACCGGCTCTTCCACACCGGTTATTTAAAAAACTCGGTGTAAACAATAATAATTTCAAAATAATAAAATACTTTTACACCGGTGTATACAATAAACCGGTGTGGAAGGTCCTTTGTTCATTCAAATATTTTAAACATTTTGGATGTTAAATCATGTTACACCGGTTATTTATAAAACCGGTGTGGAAGGTTTAGACAAATCACCAATTAATTGCAAAATTGCCACCGTGTTTTATTTTACTCCGGTTTTTTAAAAAACCGGTGTACAATGATACGCGTAAATTGTTTTAGAAACAAGCCCTAACCTATCCGGCGTATAGCGCGAGTTCTTTTAGTCTATAGTTCCGTTAACTAATCATGATCCTGTTACCACAATTAAGCCAACTAGATAAAGGTTGATCAGACCTTATTGGATTAAGCACAATAGAGATAAAATACTCAAGCAAATATAGAAACTCATAAAATTAAAGAACAAGTCTCAAAGGTTTTGTAAAGGATCCCCCATCACCCCTAGTGATGGGTTTAGCTACTCATTCCAAATGATAGTAACATAAACATAAGAATGAAACAAGGGTAATCCATAATAAAAGAATAAATTCTAAACCGGGACACCCTTTCGATATGGTGGTGATCTTTAAGCAATTCCTCACGTCCTCACAACTCCGGTAGCAATCCAAGAATGATACCAAGCTTCAAGGAGACAAGAATTTTTCTCAACAGGGCAAGGGTTTGCTACCAGCTCTCAATTGGGGGCTCTTGACTCAGGAAATCGTCAAAAAGTCTTTTTAGAATGTTAAGAGCCCCTATTTATAATGTTCTCTGCGAATTAGGTTTTCAGGCTTCAAATCTGCACTAATCAGGGATGGGGTACGGCCGTACCGAGTATATACACGGCTGTACCGAGCTTCTTACATGACGTTGACCCGTACCTGTACGTACTGTTGCCTTAACATCAATTGTTTACGGCCGTACCGACTTCGACACGGCCAGATCGGACTTTTTATCGGCGCCAGTCGCACAGCATCGATGAGTGCACGCCTACAGGATTACGCCGAGGTACGGCCGTACCTATGGTATGTTAGGCCGTACCGCTTGTCCAGAAGTGCTAAAACATTCCAAAACTAGCCAGTTTTCCATCATTTTTCGCATCTTTCGCTCCAAGTGGTGTCTTCATGATAATTCTGCATAATGGGACATAAATCAGTACCTTTGTGCATTATTTTGTGCAAAACGAGGTATTTAGATACTAAAAATGCCCTGTAAATATAGACAAAATGGTGTGTTAACAGTAAACATACATCTCACCTTAAATAGGGGTATAATAGAAATTTTAGCAATTAATGCACCTTGAAATATTTTTTTTCTTATAAAAGGGACCGGGGGTAGTATTTATTTTGTGACAGAAGGAATAATGTACTAGATTGTATGGATAATAGTTACTACCACTTATGAAGTTATGCACATCAACAATGTTATTTTTGCACTAAAATTCATATTTATTATTTTTGACAAATCCCACTCACTTTTGGATCCAAATTGAATGTAGCCAGGGAATCATGTATTTGACGTAATCATGCGATTTGCACCGTCAGATCATGATTATGACTCATATTCAAACTTTGGTTACATTTATAAAGTCAGAATGTGAGCCGTCTAATTTTGATATGACGGTTTAGATCAA
This sequence comes from Calophaca sinica, assembly GCA_037113605.1. Lineage (NCBI taxonomy): Eukaryota > Viridiplantae > Streptophyta > Magnoliopsida > Fabales > Fabaceae > Calophaca > Calophaca sinica. The sequence continues at coordinate 23,418,788 of CM073733.1, forward strand.
CAATAGTGTAATTGTGTGAATACAGAGAATTAAATTGCTCACTTTCATTCTTTTCATTTTTATGTTTTACTACAAAAAATAAAAATAAAAATATAGAAATATAAGTATAAACCAATCATTTCAAACTGCACGTTGGCACTGAATTCAAATCAAGATAAAAGAAGAAAACCTCAAATTGATATGCTTCTTGTGACAGGTCTTGAGAGAGAAACCATCCCTTCTCTCTAGAACGACCCATCTTTCCCTTCCAACCCTAGGGTTAGTGGAGGTTGTTCCCATATGTCTTATTGGCATCATCCCTGTAACACCTGAGGACGAGATCGACATCGTATTAGGACGACGTATCGAGACCTCGACCAAGACCTTGTGTCGAGATCCCGTGCCAAGATCGTTCAGGGTCATTTGTAAGGTGAGGAGGCGTGCACTAGGCTGTTGGTGAGGAAGTCGGATGCCCAGAAGTGAGGAGTGCATCTTGCCGAGGGAGGCGGCGTGCCGCGAACTTCGTGTTAGAGCCTTGTCGCTTGCCACGAGCACCCTTGTCGACATCGTGTCGAGATGATAACTCGTATTCTTTGAATGTTATTCTGCGCTATTATTATATTGTTTGTAATAATTACATTGTCGACTTGCCTTTCGTCGCGTGACTAGAATCGTTGTGAAGCCAGTGGTAGAGGTAATTATGAGAGAGCGATTAGGCGGGTAGATTGATTGATGGGATTGGCATCTTATAGCTGGAGTTACGATTATACCCCTCTCACCATTTGTATACCACATGGATTCCTCGGATACTCATTTCTCTTTTCTTTCTTCTTCTCTTCCTTAACGCTCTGAGTTCCTTGTTTTTCTCCAAAATTTCCATCGTGAAACCTTGAGTTCCATCGAGATTACGCACAAATTTTCTTCATCAATCTTGTTCATCATCATCTTCTCGACCTATATCTACTTTGCTCGCCGTCGACCATCATCGGGGTAAGGAAAAAAGCAGATTTTCTCTTCTTCGTATTCTTGTTTAGCGCTTAACTTCCTTCCATTTTTAGCTAGTTTTATGCTTCCAAATCATGTCAAATTGATGGGTTTTCTTCTTCACGATATTACCTATCTTTCTAACGGAATTAATTGGGCTTGTAAAACAAATTTTCTTCCTCTGTTTTTCTGTGATGCGCGGTGCCGAAACCCTCCATTTTTGGTTTGTTTCGATTTCTTGTTTTTCGTTTGTTGCTTACAGTTTGTTGTTGTTGTCGATCTATCATGTTGAAGCATCGGATAACCTTTTTCATGAACTTTTGATCGAAAACCTAACTTTGTGTTAGAGGAAAAATATATTCAAGTTCTTGAGTTTTATATTTTACGGGTTGTAGTTAAGTTTGGGATGAGAGCTAAGTGTATTAGAACCCGTAGATCGGCCGAGTTGTGTTTGTTTTAGGAAGTCGATTCAGAGATCAGAGTGATTTTAGAATCAAGGTGTGCGGGAGGCGAATCCGAGGCGTGGAAGCGATGGGATCGGATCGAAGGCTGCGTGTCGAGGTGAAAAAGCGTACATGTATCGAAGTCGTTGTCGAGCTCGTTGAAGGCAGGTAGATGTCGAGATCGAGTAAGAGAAGTCGTTGTCGAGCTCTTTGAAGGCCAAAGTGTCGAGTCGTTGTCGGCGGCATTAATTTGGAGTTCGATGGGTGCTTCACATTAATACTTTCATAGTATGCTAGCATGAAGGGCAACTCTTGGACATTATTAAGACTTTATTTTTATTGTTATATTTATGTATGGACTCCTTGATTGGTGTCGAGATTGGAATGTTGTGATATGATTGGGTTTTTGCATGTATTTGATATGTGATTGAATATATGTTGTGAATGGTGTATTCTTTGTCCAGTTGCGTTTCTTCATGCGAGAATGTTTTATTGCTTAAATGTCGGTGCGTTTTCTTCATGTTAGCATGCTCTCTTTATTTGATATGTGATCAAGTAAGTTGTGTTACTCTTTGACATGCGGCGAGCTAATCATCAGTGAGAGAGCTAGGGAGTCGTATGGCGTTTTTAGCGGACCCGGATAAGCTTGAGGTGCTAGGTCCACTTTTTGTTTATGGTGGATTGGCTGGCGTCGCGTGCTCGATTTGGGGTTGGACCTCTTTGATTAATGCATAGTATCGATTTGGGGTTGGACTGCGCTTACCTATTCACGTCGGTTGGGGATGGACCTGGCGGCGATATTAGGAATAAAGTCGAGTCGAGTCTAGAGTGAGATGGTCGAGTCACGTGTGGTGATTGAGATACATTATTGTGTTGCTTATTCTTTATGTCGAGCTTATCTTGAATTATTGAGAAGTTGACCCTTTCAGTGGTGCCTTCAATCCATAGCGGTTACCCAGTGTGTCGGCGAGGGAACTTCGGCAGCGACGATCTGGGAGGAGCTCGATGAGGACGAGTAGCGACTCTACTGTCGTGATTGATTATGTTTGTTCGGCGTATTTCTTTTGATAGTATGCTTGTTTTCTTTTTGGGTTCGGAGGTCGTGACCAGTTTGGGCCGGGTATGTTTTATTGCTCACAGGGTAGGCGGCGGTTTACTTTTGGGCTTGACCCTGTGATGGTCTGGAAGTACCCCAGGGTATGATTGCTCTTTTGAAGTCGTCGTACCTTAGGTGTATTTTCTTTATACATTTGCTACTCTGTATTTTGTATACATTATTATTTGAGTGATATATATATGTATGTTATGCATGTATGTTTTATTAAATTTAAGTCTTGTGTCTTAGTTGCACCATGTTTATTTGTAATTACTACGATGTGCACGAGTTGGTTTTATAAAAAAAAATAGACGTACTTTTTAAAAGGCACAAGAGTTTCGTTTTAAAACACATCTCATCTGAGTTTAGTTGAGCTCGGTGTGTTGAGCTCGGTAACTCGAGCTTCGGTATATTGAGCTTTCGGTGGCGGTCGAAGCGGGTGCGTTACATTGTTGATATCGAAGCGATTCGGTTACCAGAAGTTTGTGCATAAAATTTGGTAGTCAGCGTGTGTCGGGATATCTGTGTTGGGTACCTAGTTGTATTATGTTGATTCTTTGTTCGATTAAGTGAAGCAACTTATTGCTTGAAAAATTGTTTGAAGCTGTTTCTGATTGAAGCGGTGTGTTTTAACACATCCTTGTTGTGAGATTCAGCGGGGTTTTGAACTTTGTGGAATCTAATGCCACCTCGTAGGAATACGGCAACAGCGAGAGCGTCGACATGGAGCGAGCAATTCAAGCTATGGCCAGAGATAAGCGGCGTAGTGGCTCAACAATCAATTTGCTATGACTTCAGCCAGGCTAACGCGATGGCTCAGCCAGACGGCGTTAACTCAGCAGAACTTACGCCAGCGAAGCGAGCAAATCTTTGAGCGAGAGGATTAGCCGACTTTAGGAAGCATGATCCAGAAGTTCTATGGTAGAGCCAAATCCAGATAAAGGCTGATCTTTGGATGCAAGAGATCGAGAAGATCTTGGAGCGCTTCATTGCGGGACAAGCGTGAAGGTCATTATGCCACCTACTGCTAGGAGGCGAGTATTGGTGGAAGGTAAATAAGCGTTTATAGCGAACGTCGCGAGATGACCTGGGAGCTTTGGTGAAAGGTTCTTGGACAAGTACTTCCCAGATCTTGCAGTAGAAGGGCAAGAATTTCTTGATTCTGTGAAGCGGCTCGGCAGTGTCAAGTATGCGGCCAAGTTCGAGTCGTTAGCGGTATTTGATCCATTCGTGATCGGTGACGAGAGATGGTTAAGTGAGAGATTCCAGAGGATTGGTCGACATTGAAGTCGATGGTGTCGTTGAGGATCAGAAACCTCAAGAGGCGATAGATCATCGTGTCGAGTAGAAGGAGTGAGGCCACAAGAAGAAAACTATTGTGAAGCGGGCCGGTGAGACCCAGTCTTGAGGCGAGAGATTGCCTGAAAGGAAACAACCGCAGAAGAAGCCTTCTGACCAGGCCTCGGAGAGCGACAGCGGGGCGGTATCGTCAGATGACCCAGTCGCAGAAGCGGAGGGCGGACCCGATGTCGAGGTGACTTGTTTCCGATTAATGGAAAGGCGGGACATTCGCTAATAAGCGTACTTTCGAGAAGGAGGGTGTGCTACAAGCCCGTAGAAGCCGGGGGCATTTTGCCAGGATTGTCCTACACTGGCTGAGCAAGCGATGCTTGCGGCAAAGCCAAGGGAAGCGTCAGAGTGGCTAAAGCGAGTTTTCTGCATGAGTGGCGAAGCGATCGGTGAAGACCTTATCCAAGGTGATTGTGAGATCGGTAAATCCTTATCCGTTCTTTTGATTGGGTGCAACCACGTTCCTTTATTTCTTGATTGTGAACCATTTGAACTTGTTGTGGCCTTTGCAGTTTAAATTAGTAGATTCTGACCCAGAATTTGCTAAAACCTTAGTCACAAACACTTTGCATGTCTTAATTGTGTAGTGGTTATTGAGTAGAAAGTTTGTGGTCAATTTGGTTTGTTTTTGCCTCTTAGGAGCTTAGATGTCATTCTCGGGATGGATTGGTTGTCGCACCACCATGTCCTTGGGTGTGCCAGTAAAGCGTAATTTTTCGGACCTTGGAGTCTCTAATTATCTTTCTGCCAGACGTATTGGAGTTTCTTTGAAAGAAGGAACTAGGGAATACATGTATCGGCTGGTTAGGAAGTTTTCCAACGGTCGGCGTGAAGAATGTTCGGTGGTGTGTGACTTTGAGGGCGTTTTCGAAGGCGTGCGGGGAGTTACCACCGATGCGAGTACGAGGTCGAGTTCTCCGTCGACTGATTCGAGGAACAGGACCGATTTCAAAAGCGCCATACGAGGATGTCTCCTGCCGAGATGAAGAGCCGAAGTCCCGGATCGAACACTTGGAGTCGAAGCAATTCATCTGACCAGGCGTGTCATAGCGTGAGCTCGATCTTTGTTGGTTAAGAAGAAGGATGGGCGATCAAGAGGTGTGCGTGGACTATCGCGAGCTCAACAAGTTACCGTGAAGAACCGTTATCCGTTACCCGTATTAGCGACTTGATGGATCAACTTCGTGGAGCGGCGATCTTTTCCAAGATAGACTTGAAGTCGGGCTACCACCAGTTAGCGTGAAGGAGGAAGATGTTCCCAAGCGACTTCCGAGGACTAGATCTGGTCACTCACAGTACTTGGTGATGCCGTTTGGAGTGACGAATCGCCCGGTGTGTTTATGGACTACATGAATAGGATTTTCCATTCGTTCTTGGATCAGTTTGTTGTAGTGTTCATCGGCTGACATCTTTGATCTACTCGAGGAACCGAGGAAGAGCACGCAGAACACTTATGTCGAGTACTGCGGATATTACGAGATAAGCAACTCTATGCCAACCTGTCAGTGTGAATTTTGGCTTGAAGAGGTGAATTTTCTTGGTCACGTGATTTCCAAAGAAGGGATAGCTGTGGATCGACTAAGATTGAAGCTGTCTTTAGCGTGGGAACAGAAGGCAGTTCTGAGATCGGGAGTTTTGTCGGCTTAGCGAGGATATTACAGAAGATTCATTGAAGGTTTCTCGAAGATTGTCGCGCCTCTTTACGGTGACGAGGAAGGATCAACCTTTTGCTGACCGAGGAGTGCGAAGCCAGTTTTCAAAAATGCGAAGGAGCTTTTGACAACAGCGCTGTGCTAATTTTGCCTCGGCAACCCGAAGAGCCTTTCGAGGTGTATTGTGATCGCGTCACACGGGGATTGGGATGCGTCGATGCAACATCGGAAGGTGGTCGCGTATGCTTCAAGAGCGACTTAAGATTCACGAGAGGAACTACCCTACTCATGACTTGGAGTGGCGTGATGGTTTTTGCGTTTGAAGATATGGAGACACTTTACCTTGCACGGGAGCAACTCTTCTGTTTTCGATCACAAGAGCAAGTACCTGTTCGACCGAGAAAGAACTCACAATGCGTCGGCGTAGATGGGCAGAATTTCTGAGGACTACGACTTTACGTTGGAATACCATCCGGTAAGGCTAGCGTGTAGCAGATCGCGTTAGTAGGAAGAGCGTTTTAACCTCGGTATTGATGATCAAGGAGTTGGAGATGCTCGAGAAGTTAGAGACTTGAAGTTGAGTGTCGAAGTTTCAGGGAACCTGAGATTTGGTATGCTTACCATTTCTAACAGTTGTTGGGCGAGATCGAGACCAGCAAGTTCATGACGAGCAAGAAGAAGATTCGATTGATAAGCGCAAGGAAGCGCGAATTTCCGCGTCGGGCGGACGACATCTTGAGTCTGATGGCCGAGTACTGCGTGCCTGCGTATCAGGCCGAGAAAGTTGATTCTCGTACGGCGCATAAGAGCAACGAGTATTCATCGGGAGTTACGAAGATGTATCAAGACTTGAAGAAGCATTTTTGGTGGTCGGAATGAAGAAGCCAGTGGCCGAGTCACGTAACCGTGTTTAACGTGTCGAAGCGAAGGTGGAGCACCAGGCGACCTGCGGGAATGCTCTGATAAACGGCGTGCGTATGGAAATGGGATAGTATTTCCATGGATTTACGTTGTAGGTTTAGAAGACGAGAAGAAGATGATCGATTTGGGTGATCGTCGGCCGATTGACCAAATCTGCTCATTCTTGCGGTGAGGTCGGCGTACAACGTGGAAAAAGGCGGCCAAGAGATCTACATCGCGGAGATAAATGCGACTTCATGGAATACCTCTTCAATCGTGTCGGACCAGAGATCCGGAAGTTCACGTCTCATTTTGGAGGGAATTGCGAGGAGCGATGGGAACCGAGCTCGAGGCTTAGCTCGGATATCATCCTCGTCGGTGACGGTCGGCTGAGAAAACGATCCAATCACTTGAAGATTTGTTGTGAGCTTATGCGTTAGATCAGGAAGTTGGGACGACGTCTTACCATTGGTGAAGTTCACCTACAATACTTGATTTCCATGCGAGTATTGGAATGGCACCTTTAGCGTGTATGGGCGAAAATGTCGAGCGCCTCTTTGTTGGTACCAGGACGGCGGCGAAATCGTAGGACCAGAGATATGATCCGGACTCACCGAGAAGATCCGTTTGATCGAGAGATCGGATGCGAAACGTCTCAAAGTCGACGAGAAGAGTTATCCAGACCACCGCCGTCGCCCGCTCGAGTTCGAGGAAGGAGAACATGTATTTCTTAGAGTCACCCCCACTACTGGAGTTGGTCGAGCGATCAAATCCAAGAAACTTAACCCTAAATTTATTGGACCTTACGATTCTTCGTCGTATTGGTCGGTGGCATATCAGATTGCCTTGCCACCATTCTTGTCGAACATCCACGGCGTCTTCCACGTCTCACAATTGCGGAAGTATGTTTGAGCCCCTACCGTCATCGAGCCGGATGTGATTCAACTGAAGGGCGACTTATCTTTTGAAGCATCACCAGTGAGGATCGTTGATCGGAAAGCCAAGCGATTCGCGGAACAAAGAGATTCAACTCGTCAAAGTTGTGTGGGATCGAGAAGGCGGGAGATCGCGACTTGGGAGCTGGAGGAAGATGAAGACTCGATTACCACTGAACTTTTCAGAGGTAAGAATCTTATTTGCAATTTCGAGGGCGAAATTTTTTAGAGGGAGAGATTGTAACACACGAGGGCGAGATCGACATCGTATTAGGACGACGTGTCGAAACCTCGACCAAGACCTTGTGTCCGAGATCCCGTGCCAAGATCGTTGCCGAGGTCATTTCTGCCGAGCTGAGACTGCGTGCACTAATTTCTTGTTGAGCTGAGGAAGTCGGGTGTCGAGTGAGGAGGGTCGCATGCCCGAGGCGAGGAAGCCGTGCACGAACTTCGTGTTCGTGCCTTATGCGCTTGCACGAGCACCCTTGTCGACATCGTGTCGAGATGATAACTCGTATTCTTTCGAACGTTATTCAGCGCTATTATTATATTGTTTGTAATAATTACATTGTCGGCTTGCCGTTCTCGTCGCGTGACTAGATCGTTGACCGACAGAGTAGAGGGTAATTATGAGAGAGGAACGATTAGACGGGTAGATTGATTGATGGGATTGGCATCTTATAGCTGGAGTTACGATTATACCCCTTCTCTCACCAGCTGTATACCACGACCGATTCCCTCAGATACTCATTTCTCTTTTCTTCTTTCTTCTTCCTTCCTTCTGCTCTGAGTTCCTTGTTTTTCTCCAAAATTTCCATCGACGAAACCTTGAGTTCCATCGAGATTCTGCACAAATTTTCTTCATCAATCTTGTTCATCATCATCTTCTCGACCTATATCTCGCCTGCTCGACCATCATCTGAGGTAAGGAAAAACAGATTTTCTCTTCTTCGTGTTACTGTTTAGCGCTACTTCTTCCTTCCATTTTTAGCTAGTTTTATGCTTCCAAATCATGTCAAATTGATGGGTTTTCTTCTTCACGATATTACCTATCTTTCTAACCGATTAATTGGGCTTGTAAAACAAATTTTCTTCCTCTGTTTTTCTGCAATCGGCAGTGCCCAGAAACCCCCCATTTTTGGTTTGTTTCGATTTCTTGTTTTTCGTTTGTTGCTTCTGGTTGTTGTTGTTGTCGATCTATCTGTTGAAGCATCAGATAACCTTTTTCATGAACTTTTGATCGAAAACCCTAACTTTGTGTTAGAGGAAAAATATATTCAAGTTCTTGAGTTTTATATTTTCTGGGTTGTGGTTAAGTTTGGGATGAGAGCTAAGTGTATTAGAACCCATAGATCGAACTGAGTTGTGTTTGTTTTAGGAAGTCTGATTCCCGAGATCGAGTGATTTCCGAATCAAGGTGTACGGGAGAGCGAATCCGAGGACGTGGAAGCAGTGGGATCCAGATCGAGAACTGTACGTGTCGAGGTCGACTGAGAAGCGTACGTGTCGAAGTCGTTGTCGAGCTCGTTGAAGACAGCCGTGTCGAGATCGAGTAAGAGAAGTCGTTGTCGAGCTCTTTGAAGACAGCCGTGTCGAGGTCGTTGTCGAGCAGCATTAATTTGGAGTTCGGTAAGGGTGCTTCACATTAATACTTTCATAGTATGCTAGCGTAAGGGCAACTCTTAGACATTATTAAGACTTTATTTTTATTGTTATATTTATGTATGGACTCCTTGATTGGTGTCGAGATTGGAATGTTGTGATATGATTGGGTTTTTGCATGTATTTGATATGTGATTGAATATATGTTGTGAATGGTGTATTCTTTGTCAGTGCGTTTTCTTCATGCAGAATGTTTTATTGTTTAAATGTCGAATTGCGTTTTCTTCATGTTAAGCATGCTCTCTTTATTTGATATGTGATCAAGTAAGTTGTGTTACTCTTTGACATGCGGCGAGCTAATCATCGAGTGAGAGAGCTAGAAGTCGTATGGCGTTTTTAGCGGACCCGGATAAGCGAGGGTGCTAGGTCCCCTTTTTGTTTATGGTGGATTGGCTGGCGTCGCATTATCGGTTTGGGGTTGGACCTTTGATTAATGCATGGTATCGGTTTGGGGTTGGACTGCCGCTTACCTATTACGTCGGTTTGGGGATGGACCGGCGATATTAGAATAAGAGTCGAGTCGAGTCTAGAGTGAGATGGTCGAGTCACGTGTGGTGATTGAGATACATTATTGTGTTGCTTATTCTTTATGTCGAGCTTATCTTGAATTGTTGAGAAGTTGACCACTTTCCGTGGTGCCTTCAATCCATGACGGTTACCCAGGCGGTGTCGAGGGGCAGGAACTCGACAGACGATGCCGAGGAGGAGCTCGACGAGGACCCGTGGCGACCTCTACTTGTCGTGATTGATTATGTTTGTTCGACGTATTTCTTTTGATGTGCTTGTTTTCTTTTGGGTTCGGAGGTCGTGACCGGTTTGGGCGGGTATGTTTTATTGCTCTGGTAGACTGGCGGTTTACTTTTGGAGCGACCTGCGTGGGAGTTGGAAGTACCCCAGGGTATGATTGCTCTTTTGAAGTCGTCATACCTTAGGTGTATTTTCTTTATACATTTGCTGCTCTGTATTTTGTATACATTATTATTTCGAGTGATATATATATGTATGTTATGCATGTATGTTTTATTTGAATTTAAGTCTTGTGTTTTAGTTGCACCATGTTTCGAAAAGCTGTAATTACTCTGATGTGCACGAGTTGGTTTTATAAAAAAAAAATAGACCGTACTTTTTAAAAGGCACAAGAGTTTTGTTTTAAAACACATCTCATACAGGTTTAGTTGAGCTCGGTGTGTTGAGCTCAGTAACTCGAGCTCGGTATATTGAGCTCGATAGCGGTCCGGAAACGGGTCGTTACAATCCCCATCCTTTGGATCTCTCATCACCCATTTATTGGATATGAATCCTTAAGTCTTCGCAAGTATGCAGAGGAAACCGATTTCGCTATGCAGTCTCGAATCTTTGCTACTAAAACACCCTTGCGCCTTTGCCATCCATCATTACGGTGAACCACCACCCTATCCTGCTACAGACCCGAAGCCCGCACCCCTACCAACGCCATCGCTGGAATGCTTCGGCAGCGCCCTCGCGTTTCTACCACCCACCTCCTTGGCCGCTCCCCCGCCTTCAGACCTGGCCTCAAACCGCTCTCCACCAAAGCCACCAGAAGTAGGCACAAGCTCTAATGGTAGTGTTGATGCTGCTGCCTCTGTGGTCTCATGTTGTGCGGGTTGTTTTTAAGGTTAGTTTGTGTAACACCCCGTTTCCGGAGCGCTACTGTGCAACCCAATCTAATACTGAAAACATTTGATGCATGTATGCTTTCAATAAAAAGTACTTTTCTGTCTTTCGCAATGGAAAATAGTGAGTATTTTTTCTTTGAAACCCTTATCAATATGAGACAAAGAGTACTACAGTTTTCTAAATGATGCCAATTCAGACTTTTGTAAATATCAGAGTATAATGCATCACAATCAATACTTCACATAACATGAAACGTAATATAATCATTAAGAGTAATTACAAAACAATGGGGAATTACGCAAACGACAAAACCCTAAGCTAAGCTGGCCAACAACTATAACTCTTACTGAGAAACAGTTCAGCGAGATCAAAACACGAAGCACTCAGAGGAATCTTCCTCCATTGGCCCAAACTTCAACGCTCCTGGGAAGACGAAACAACAGCAGCTATGGAACTCCATCTGGAAGTGACATCCACAAGGATGTCTAATCCAACAACAGTGCAAGGGTAAATTCTTTGTCCACGAGTTTATCATAGGCTATGTCACACGCAAACAATATATACAAATATAATACAACAACATGTTTTTATATACATATACATACTTAATAGATCGCATCTATCATCATGGTATATCAAGCATTGCATGTGAGCAAACAAATCAACCAACAGATCAATAATCAAGTTACCACAATATCAAACAATTGCATGTGAGCAGACAAATCTATCAACAGATCAATGATCAAGTCATCACAATATCAAATTCATCAAACAATTCATCACATATCATAAATGTGGTTAGCCATGGATGCCAATGCATTATGAACAAGTTTGTGTATACACTTGCAGCCTTAAAAAAGTCAGCAGTATGACGAGAAATTTTCCAAACGTCCGAACAATATAGCAACACATTAGGCTTGCCTCAAGTTAGGCTTGCCACACATTAGGCAGTGCAGTGACAACTCGTCTTTTGAAGTCTGAAGACAAATCAAACGCTCCGAGTGCCGATGCTCAATGGTCAGTACGCATCCAAACAAATTCGTCAATATGGCATGTTCACCGTAGGGAGCGCCCGAGTAATGTTTTAATTAATCAATGCGGATCGACCAAACCTCAACTATGTTTCACTTTTGAAAAGGTGGAAGGAACTCAAAGTTTAAGCACTACAATGAGCATCCCATACTACTCAAGTAATGCTCAGGTATTCTTCATCACACAGTGAACTGAGATGATGAGAAATACCCCTTAGAGTTCAAACACAGTTCAATTGCAGAACGCGAGTCTCAATCTCAGATCAGAACTCTAGGCACGTAATGCAGAATGCTAGGCTCAATTTTTAGGTTGAGATACTAGGCACACCATACGGAACACTAGGTCCAACCCTTAATCAAGAAAATGCGTACGCAAGCAGAATATTAAGTCCCAGCACAGGACACATGGCCCATATGCTCAATAGGAACACTAGGATCCCTATGTTTTATTCTTTCAAAAACTCGATCTTTGAAAACTCTTTCTCTGTTCTTGTATTACTCCTATGTATCTGAAAATACTCCTTAACTCTAGGTAGTTGAAACCCTAATTGAGCTAAATAATACGCTAGGATAATTCCCAAACACCTTACTTAACTCAACCGTTTTCAAAATTTACAATGTTTTCTTTTTAAAAGAACCTCCTAAACAACTTCTAACCCTCTGATCCATAAAGCGTGTTTGTACGCCGACTTATTTTAGAAAGATACCTTTAGTTTACCATGAAAACATTTCTCGACTCATGGAATCGCATCAGACTTACCGTTGTAAGTCGTCAAACCAATAACAGTCGATCAACGCATTATTAATTAATCCATTATCATCAACAATATTTTTCATATTCCAAATCAATACCAAGTTCCAATTAAATCCAACATGATTCAAGGAAAACAATACAAATCATAATGCCACACAGGGCCAAGAACATGCTATAGCATTTTAGACAGCATATAACAATTTAGTATGCTACAACATTTCAAACAACATATAGTAATACTACAAGTACTACCGCACAATCAATCAATCAAGCCAAACAACACACAAGGCGAAAAGCTCAAACTCATTATGTAAGAATTTCCCTTACCTTGGGAGCTTTAACAATCCAAGCAGGGTAATTCCAAACTATCGTCAAGTCGTTTCTCGCACGAACTTTAACAACGCAAGTTCACTTAATTAGAACTAAAAACTCAATCTAATACCCCTAGGGCAGCCACGGGTTTAGGTCCCTAAAATGCCTAAGAATTACTCACTTAATCCCATTTGGTTCACACCTAGTCATATAACATGATACAAGTTCAAGTCATGCAAGTTTTCAAACTTTTACTAACTCTACACACTTAGAAAAAGCTTAAATCAAATTTTACCAATTGGAATAGTATTTTTACCAAATGAATAGTGTTTTGCAAACTTTGAATCACTTTTTAAAACACTAAAACATGTCACAAAATTTTAGAAACAATTTTATTACAAGTCCAAAACAATACTTGAAATATAACCCAAATCTTTTCCCAAAATCAAGTTTCTTTGAAATGTTTTGCTAAACCAAATCATCAACTACTTTTTACATCTATCTTAGGCATAAAACAAGTCAAGAACAAGTTACAAAACTCTCTTGAAGGCCACGGTTTTTAAGCTTCAAATACAACTTCTATTTTTCAAACATTTTACTTCTAAATTACACAAACTTTGATACATCCAAACATCTTACCAAAACCAAACTTATTTGCCACTTTAATATAATTAAAACCAAGTTCCCAAATCTTGTTGATAAGTCACTGTTTTAAGAACCACAAAACAACCCCCAAAATTGTTTTATTTTAACCATTTCCAAAGCTTTAAACATAACAATCTTTTCAATAAAAAATAATTAAAAAATAATAACATTAAAAATTATCATATAAAAAATTAAATGAAAAAGGAAAATAAAATATTTATTATATATATATATATATATATATATATATATATATATATATATATATATATATAGACACATACACACACACGTAAGTCTGAAATTTGAAAGATTGAAAAATGGAAAATATGGAAACACCCCAACAGTAACTCCTGTACCCTTTCGCACTGCACATTGTCTGAATTTACCCATCTAAAGAGAAATGAGATTGAGGTGCATTATGTATCGGCTAAAGACATAATTCATACGTGTGCAGGTATTCGTATGGCATATTTTCAAATTATTACAACTATTTGCACATTTACATAATTCATTTTTTTTAGTTTATCTGTTGTCATACGATAACGACGAAATCGTACACGTGGAAGCAGAGAATTAGATTCTAAAGTCTCCTCTTTATAATTGAAATGTTAAGATGAGTCAGTGACACTTTGGTGCAACGGATATGGCCAGGAGTACATCCTTGTATTCTTTTATCATAAATTTTTTTGAGTGAAGGTATATACCACGCCCCAGTTCAAGGCAAAGTAAACTTTTAGCACAATGAACACTTATAAAGAGAATTATATTTATTTCACTTTAAAAGTACTGATAGAGATTTGAACTTGCAACATGTCGGATATAAGTCATTTCATACTCGACTGGGGAACCGCTTCTGGTTATAAAAAATAAACTTTGTTGCAACGGATATGAAGCAAATTATTTTATCAAGTCTCCTGGTATGTTGTCTTTCTCCTTTGTTTCGGGATGTTGCTTATCTCCATTAATTAGCACTCACCCAATTAAACAACATGAACAAGTTATTTTCCGGAATCACTAATTAATATTCAAATGAATTAGCTTTGTGGTGATCCACTTTGGGTCATGCGACAGTGGAGAAGAAGAAACAGAAAAAACAATTTTGGAAAGTGCTATGTTTGTGTCAATATTCATTTTGAATTCATGTGTCTTCAAATGGGAAGACCATAAAATCCAGAGCAAACACAATGTCATGATAAAGATGAGCTTCGCAAGATCGGATAAGAAAAGCTCTGCATATAATACCCGAAATAATTAAAAAGAAATATATATAACATTGAAAAGCATCTAGCTAGACAATAAGGTGTCTTCTTACAGATGCCAAATGTTTAGGCAATTGGGTGTATATACCAACTTTCTCCTCTTGAAATATATTTGTTGAACCCCACGTTGATAAAAGACTAATGGGGATAATTATAGTTATAATTTAATTAACAATAAAAGGGTACCTGTTGGTGTGTACACATGCCTGTAATTTCCAACAGCACTCTTCACTTTCGTGCCGTTATGCGTAAGTGGCAAACACACAAGTATATGGAGGACACAACCATTCCTCTTAATTTGAGAGGGATGATGGCTTTCGTTGAGGAAAATAAAATGCAGGGTTAGATTAGAAGTCTTGGCGTGTGAACAGCGACCATGCAATTTGTCGCCTTAATCGACCCTATTATGTTTTCTAAATTCTTTTTTACTGAGAGCATCTCTTTCAATTTCGAGGGAAACCTTCGTATTCATCGTATACGTACAGTAAATTAATCATGTTAGGCGTTGAAATTTTTGAAGTAGTTTTTTTATCATACAGAATATTAAATGTTTTATCATACAGAATATCATTATGATACTCTCTCCGTCCCTTGATATAGGACCCCTTTGATTATTTTATGCCCTTTAAAAAAGTGAGTTTTGTTAGTTATTTGTATTAACTTTGTACAAAATATGTGTTATTTTTCCCAAGTTACCATTCTTATCTTCCAAGACTATTAAGAGAGAGAGAATTAATACACCTTGATATAGAAGGTAATTTTGTAAAAAAATAATTAATGCACATTAATCTTTGAAAATAATATTATATTATGGGACAGGAAAATTTTACAAAAAAATTATATATTAAGGGACGGAAGGATTTATTTTTTAGCCCAAGATACGATGGATACTTAGTTCTCTCATTTCATCTTGGAAAAGACTTACGCTTAATAATGGACTATTTTTTTTGCACAAAATAATATTCATTAATCTCTATTTCTGCTTATTCTTTTGGAATATATAATTTTTTTTTGAAGAAGCAAAAAATTGTATTAATATATTTGGACAAGGCTCAAGTGGAGCCAGCCAATAGAAGCTTACAAAAGTATCAAGAAGCACCAAACTCTGTGCATGATTACAGGAAAAATTAGCAAGTGACAAATGAGATTTATGACCCCACCACAATAAGCATTATGCGAATCATCCCCATAGCAGCGTCATATGACCAAGCATTTAAGACAAAAAACCAAAACAACACAGGCAACAAATTTGGCCACTATTAATATTTGCTTAATGGATGATCTATTAGCTACTGACATTATCAGATACCTTGACCTCAACAAAACACACGTTTTGTCTAGCGTCATATAAAACTACAACAATCTGATCTCAGTTTCTATCATGAAATTCAATACTCAGAAAATCATGTTTAATTTGGATTTAACCATGATTCTTCTTTGCTAGCCTTTTTACTTAAAAAAACTTGTCAATGGCAGAAAGCTTAGTGAAAAATTAAGGGTGCCTTCATATGGGTATCGGTATTAAACTAATAATGATTCAGGGAAAATCCTGGTAATTAAAACCGGATAGGACCGGCTGGTCCGATCGGGAACCGGGCCATGGTCCGGTCCGAGTGACTTCTTTAAACCGTTTTGCTGGCCGGTTTGGTGCCTGAACCGGCTGGTTCAGGGTCGAACCGGTCCGTCCCTTTTCTTTCTTTTTTTTTTGACATTTTTTAATTGTCTTTATTAATAAAAAAATATGTTTTTGGTCTCAACAGGACTTGAACCCTATTCCTCAAGGCCACAACAAGTCATCTTACCACTAGGCTATATGTTATTTGTGTATAAAATGAAATGTTATGTATATATATTATATATTTGGTATATATATATATATATTTTAAAAATAATATTTTATTAGTTCCGGGACATGTTATTTTATGTATAAATTGAAATATTATGTATATATATATATATATATATTTGGTGTGTGTATATATATATATAATAATATTTTATTCGAACCCGGTCCGACCCCGGTTCGACCCCAGTCCGACCCAAAAACCCTGAACCCTGGCCTTTTTCGGTTCAATGTCCGGTCCGATTTTAATTACCTCGATTAATATGGAAAATCCTTGCACATCTGAAACCATAGATGACAACAATGTCGCCTTGCTTTGACAGCCGCTCTTGATCCAAATGAAACCTCCGCTTCCAGCCCAATAATTTATTTTCTGTTGAATCTTGTTTCTGCTGCATACATTGAAAGTATCTCTAACATAAAATTAACATGTGAGTACAACATTGTTATTTATGTGTGCAGCAACACCTCAACACACTTCAACATGACTGCACCACAGCCTAACCAACTCCCTGAAACTAATGTCACTAAATCTCTGCACACTTCAATATGATTTGCTCTGATGTTGCCAACTCCTGAACAAATGCCAAGACAAGTACAAGGATTTAGAATCCATTGTGCCACCGCATATTTTGGAGCCTTTGCTTTTGAAAAGATCCAATTCCATGCTTGTAGCTTGACCTCCTCAACAAGATATTCTACCTCCATTTGTTTAGATTGAAACACCGCCTTGTTACGAGCCTTCCAAATTGCCCAAATACATGAGAACCAAATCGCCATAAACCTGTCTCTAAAGACCTTGCCACCTTGAAATAGGCCCTCAAATTGTGCCATGTGCACCTTTCCTTCGTTATACATAACCGTTTCTATCCCCAGCCAGCTAAATATTTTCGACCACACCTTATGCGAAAAATCGCACTCAAAAAACAAGTGGGCAACAATTTCATCCTCCTTACTACAACTATGACATAATTGAGCCTCCCTACCGACAATACCTCTCTTAAAGAGGTTGTCCTTAGTAGGTACTCCCTCCGTCCCAAAATATAAGCAAAAAAGTACATGTATTTGGACCATATGGTCAAAATACATGTACTTTTTTGCTTATATTTTGGGACGGAGGAAATATTCTGTTTTGTACCAATCTCCAGACAAACATAGCGACCTTCATAGGTGTAAATTTGTTCCACACCTTTTGGTAGAACACATCCTTCACCTGATTTTTCGCCTGCATGATGACCTTATATGATGACTTTACAGTATACATGCCTGACCCATCCTCCATCCACACCCACTGATCACTATCCTCTTCCTTAAAATGTACTTTATTTATCTCTTCCCTTAACTTTTGCTCTAATTCTTCTTCCCATTGAAAAAGTCTCCTTCGCCAATGCCATTCCCAAACCTCCTTCCTTCCCCTCCATGTCTCAAATCGGCCACTGAGGCCTCCTTTTGGCACGCTAAACTAAATAGCCTACCAAAGCGGCTCCTAAGACTACCACCCCCACACCATGGATCGTGCCAAAACTAGGTGTCTAGACCATTACCAACCTTCTTGGACAGGGAATTTGAAAACCAATTCTTGTTATAACCCCCCACCCCTTCTTCTACTGATATGACATCTTTCCACCATAATGAACCATCCCTTGCTCTCCCACTTAGCTCAACCCCCACTTCCCCATATTTGCTAGATAGTACTCTATGCCACAAACTTTGATTTTCTACCTTCATCCTCCAAAGCCACTTACCCAATAGTGCTATATTAAATGCTCTCAGATTTTTTATACCCATTCCCCCTTCCTCACGCTCTCTACACACCCTTTCCCATTTTACCCACTTCACCCTCCTAGATTCTTCACTCCCACCCCACAAGAATTATTTAAACATAGATTCCATTTCTGCTTATTCTTTTAGAATATATAATTATTAACAAAAATTTTTGGGTTTTCCAAAGTATCCTCGCACACATCTATGTAGATTAATCTCTTTGTATTTTCAAAACTCGGATCCAAACTCGAGATCACCAGTAAAGTTAGAAAAGACATATGTGTCATCTCATCCAAATACAAATATACAAATATGAAAATTTGCATTTATGAAAATACATGACCAAGGCAACCAAAAAAAATTTATACAAATTTCGATTCCTGACGATGGAACAACTTGAAGCCAAATTTTACTTATAGTCCATGGGGTACTAGCTTAGTGGTAGGAGCTTGGCCTTGTAACCCCAAGGGATATGGTTCAAATCACCTCGGAGACAGTTTATAACATAGCCATTAGTGCTACTGAAATAATAATATATTATATTCCCTTATCCCTTTGAAAAAAAAAATTATGTTAAAAAAAACATATCTCCATTAATAAATTTGTTTTATTTTGTGACTTTTTGTTAGAATGTCATTATTAGCTAGCATTGAATATGGGGCCCATTCACATTTGGGCGGGTCTACATGTTGGCGCCGATACTCGGCACAAGGAAGTGACTGAAAGTTTTCAAAGAGTTATATATGTACAATATTATCTGCTAATGATAATTAATTAATTAATTATACGGTATTGCTCGACAAACAAACAATGATCTCCAAGGCTTAAAACAATTTCAAGTCTGCAAAGGGCAAACAAATCACATCTCCTCCCTCGCCCCTCCCTCTGTCTTAATTAGCTTTCTATATGATCTAACTAACTAGTCTCACTATCGTTTGTTTCATTCATTTTTGGAATCCTCTGCTTCTTTTTTCTGTGTCTTCTTTGCTCTTTTGGTTTACTTTACATTTTGATTACCTGTACTTACAGGACAATTATTATTCCCATAACAAGAATCCACCAGGATTGATCATTAGTTTTTCGTATATTTAATTTCTAATCAACCCAATTAACAACCATAATAAGTGTCTGTTCACTGAAAACAGCAGAGCCCCCACTGGCGTGTTAGAGAGGCCCTCGAAGAGGGAAAGTGTCCGCATATTATTGAGCTTTTACATTGTCTACCTGCGTTTTATTTGTTTAAACAGCTTATATTGAATTCTAATGGCATATATAATTAATCATTAAGTTCTAACCTTTTTTTTTAACGGCAACAAAAGAATGCAATATTAACAGAATAGGAGCACTTAAGGAGTGCTCCAACCCATTACAAATTTACAATGAGTGTAAAAGGGGCACTTCAGCCCAATACACCGATTACAAATGGGTACTTTAACCCAATACCTCATGAGCAAAGACCCACTGTTAGGTGTCAAATTTCAGATTTGGGTTTCTCGACAGAACTTCAAGAATTCGACAAGTGAAGGTATAAAGAGCCAGAATAAATGGCAAAAAATAAACTAAGTTTGAAAGACCGAGTGACTTGGCGGTTGTTCAATGAAGTCAATGAAGCGTCGAAGATGTCAGCATGGACGAGGTCGAATCAGACTTATGTTTTAGGCAACACATGTATAAATCGACATGAAGTGTTACTGTCGAAATTAAGTAGTTTTAGTAGAAACAACTACCGACCATTTGTCCGTACACGTGTCAGGTCGGATGATAGGTAGTTTTTTACATTTTTGTCTATAAATAGCAGTTCTTACGATGTAATTCAGGTTGGATACATAGTCTATATTCCTAACATCTCGACGGCGAAGCAGATTAAAGGAAAACGATCACTGTATGCCTTCCACCCATTTCTTTCAACAATTTGCAAATTAATTCAATTCTATTTTCAATTCATTGTCTTGTTCTTTACTTAAAATTATCTGCAAATTTATCTTTTGATTGCACATTTCTTTACAAACTTTACCGCTTTTATTCTTTACCGCATTTAAACTTTATTGCTTTTTAACTTTTTCAAACTTCTGTTTTATTTCATGTTTCCTGCATTATCTTCTTTTAAAAGTCAATTTTCTTATTGCATATCACTCAATTCCAGTACTTTATTTCATGTTCTTTACTTCACTACCATTTAAGTTTCATGCTTTTCATTAATGTTCTTCACTCTCCAGCAGATTACTTTCTTCGTCATTTACATTTCTAAAGCCATTTACAAGCTTTATTTGAATTCATGTTACTTTGAATGCTTTCATTTATTTTCCTATGTCTTAAAAGCCTTGCTTTCTTTACATTTCTACATCAATTCCATGTTATATGTTTAAGTTAATGGATGCATGTTCATACCATTGCATCGTGTATCATTTATGTAATGCCCTGTTTAGTTACTTGTCGACCAAGTTATTGGCTTTTGATGGCCAATCTTGCTTAATTTAAGTGTTAATGTCATTTCGACGACAATTGATTTGTTGTTTGAAATTACTATGTTCATAACCAGCAAACATTACAATGATTAATGGCTTAACAGCTAAGAAAGTTGAACACTAAAAGCGTGTCGAATAATTGACCGTTATTCCATCAAAACCGTTGTTTTCAAAACGAGATTACCATATAACTCGTCGATCACATAATCGTTTGAAACTAATTATTTGTTTGTTCAACAAATTTAGTAGAAATACTCTACAAAACCAAATTTCCCAGTAAACAAATTGGCACGCCCCGTGGGACGAGTTTGGAGTAACTCGTTTTAAACGATGGTTTTATGCATCTAAGAAGTGGAAAAATTACTGCTTCTAATGTGTGAAGACAACAAAATATGAGAGGCAGTGCGAATAACAGTGCCACAATTTCAAGTGTTACTAATGCGAATGCGTCGACAAGTAATATGAATGCTTCGACCACCAGTACGTACACTGAGGTAGTTAATATCCCAAGGACGAATAATGCTACCATTGGTGCGAATACTGGGATGATAATGGCCAACGCACAAGGAGAAACGATTCCAGGTGCTGTAGGATACGAGCCCCCTGGTGTTCAGAATGCTTCAGAAGTTCAAGCATCGCCTGGAAGTGCGAGAAATTCAAGTGTTAGGCCAACATCGCATGTAACACAACCTTTGTTTGGGATGCCTTAAGGATATTTGCATAACTCGACGGTTCTTGCTATTGGTTCGACTGTATTTAACCCATATGCCAACCAGACTTTTGTAGCATTTGGAAATTATTCTAACACTCAAGGGATGGTAGGCATGACTACTACTACTATAACCAATCGACCAGGTTCAGGACCAGGCGACATGTTGAGGCAGTTACCCCAGATAAATGGAGGTTTGACTCAGAGTTCGTTGGCGAGTATTGGATAACAAGTTGATGATAGTAATCATGAGATGGTGAACATGTTCACTCAGCATGGGTGCAGTGATTACGCCTCTTATGCAAACTACTAACCTGACATGTAATGCATTGGCTTTACAAATGGAAAGGCTAAATCAAACATTAGGTTTGGTAGCACCGGTGAACGAGAATGTTCAACAAGGCCCAGGGGTTATACCTCAAGGCCAAGGCATGAGGGGCATTCAACAAGAAGCAGGTATCCCCATAATGGTGCAGAATAAAGTAAATCAACCAAACCAGAACCTTGGTCCGAACGGGAACAATTTGGCTTATGGCCAGGTGCAAATATTGCAAAGGAATCAGGTTCAAGGGCCCCCAGTGCATCAAGGTTTAGCCAACCTCAGGCACAACATCATGGGAAATCAGATAGAACAAAATGTGAATCAAGTTGTCGAGCAAATGCTGAACAGACTTGGCTTTAACATTGGTCAAGCTACGAGACCATATTTCATATCTGTATTTCCTGAATGGGTACAACAAGCTGAAGTGCCAAGAGGAATGGAAATCCCTAAATTGTCTAAGTTTTCTAGAGATAGTGGGGAGTCTATTGTCGAACATGTTGCCAGATATACCATAGAAATGGGTGAATTGGCCACAATGGAAGGTCTGAAAATGAGGTCCTTTCCAAGTTCGTTGACAAAGAACGCGTTTTCTTGGTTCTCGATGTTGAGGGCTAATTCAGTCCATTCTTGGGCACAATTAGAAGGATTGTTTCATGATCAATTCTTCAGGGGCGATTTGAGGGTTAACTTGACTGATTTATTCAATATCAAGCGTATGTATAATGAGTCAATAGATGATTACATCTTCAGGTTCAAACAGATGAAAAGCAGGTGTTTTACACCTGTTCCTGAAATGGAGATTGTTAAAATGGCCGCTAGTGGGTTGGATTACCACATTAGAAAAAATTAATAAACCAGCACGTTGTTGATCTTGCCCAGTTAGGGGAGAAGGTTCGACAAATTGAACAACTCAAGTCTGAGAAGAACCAGAAAAATAGCAAAACATTCATTAGACGCAAGAAGATCAATTGTGTCGAACAAGATCAAACAGATAGTGAAGATGAGGCTATAGTTGAACAAGAAATAAATCTTGCTGAATTAAAAGATGGACCGCCTTATGCTTGTCAAACATTAGTACCTTATAAGGGAAAGGAAAAGATGAGCTATGTGAATAAGAAAACATATACATTTGATATAACTAAAGCTGATAAAATATTTGATATTTTGTTAAAAGATAAGCAGCTTAGGTTGTCAGATGATCATAAAGTCAAGGGGCCTGAGGACTCTAATGGTCAAAGTTATTGTAAATACCATGGAGATCTAGGCCATCCTACTAATGAATGTTTTCGTTTCAGGGACTTGATTTAAAAAGCTCTCAAAGAAGGTAAGCTCAGGTTTGCTGATAAGCAAAAGCCTAGCATGAAGGTGGATACTGATCCATTTGGCCAAGGCATATCAAATGTCGACGGCCAAAATGTGAGAAGCTGCAACATGGTGAATATAAGTGCCAAGCAGAAGTATATGGTGAATGTGGAAGACCCTTTTGACATTTACCCCGGGCCTCATGAAACTGTCGAAGATTTTCTGAGGAGAAAGAACAATAGAGGGCAGTTGAAACTATGCCCACATTGTGACACATATTTCGACGAGAAAGCTGCTCAGAACAAGAGGAAAAATGAAAAGGCAAGAATTCACCACCATATGCAGACTGGTTACATGAATAGGAGTGTTAAGCCTATTCCAGTGAAACAAGTACAAATGCCTGTTGCTAATAGGCCTAATAGAGCAGTTGGTGGTTGGCTGGTTCAGTCCTCAAGAGAATCAATAGGAAGCAACCATGGGGCATGTCCTGGTCAAGTTACAAACAGGACTAGGAAGCCTGGTGCTAATGTGATGGTGAACAAATGGGTTGAGAATTCTGCTAAAGCCCGTCGCCCTAAATTGAGGAATAGGGTAGGGGCTAGAAAGAGTAATCCTCGTCAAGTGCCATTTTGGGATAAAGATTACCAATATGGGAGAATACCTTATCCTGGTGGTGACCAAGTGAAGAAAACTCTGTTGTCGAAGAGCCAAAAGCGTCGTCGACAGAGGATAAGGAAAGCGCAGAAACAGAAAATGAAAGCTGCTGAGTTAGGAAAATCTCAACATGAGAATTGTTTCATGGTTAGGACACAAATGGTGCTATTGCCCAAGGAGCCTGGTCC
This sequence comes from Calophaca sinica, assembly GCA_037113605.1. Lineage (NCBI taxonomy): Eukaryota > Viridiplantae > Streptophyta > Magnoliopsida > Fabales > Fabaceae > Calophaca > Calophaca sinica. The sequence continues at coordinate 23,442,678 of CM073733.1, forward strand.
GAAACTGAAAAGTGTGGTAGTTGATGTCACAAATAGAAACTATGAAAAGGGTCAGACTTCCAAAACATGAGGACAAGCACCTCGGGTAGGTGTCAAACATAATAGCGAGGCTGCCAAGGTTCCATCTGCTAAAGAGGAAAGAAAGCCTTGGCCAATGGGTTTGATTGAAGCCGAGAAATTGGCCTTAGAAAGAGACAAATTTGGTGTTCGAGCAGCTCCATTTAAGGACACTGAAAGTGATGTGTCAATGGAGGAATTGAGAATCATTATGAATGACTCTGATTTGCTAGATGAATCAATGGAGCCTGCGGAACAAAATGTTGTCAAAACGGATTTGTCCATGGAAGAGGTCATTGAAGCATTGAATGATCCAGATGACCCAATTGGTTTTAATGGTGACGAACAGTTTGACCCCGACATTAGTTTGGACTAAGACTTGGGTGAACTGGTAATGACAATGGGAGCAGCTCTTACAGATCTGGAGTCTGAGGATTGCCTTTTCGACAAGGAAAACATTAGGTTGGGAAGTCATCTGAAAAATGAAGAGATAGCTACTGAAGAAGACTTTACCAAGCTTGGTGTAAACTTGGTTTCGGTCTTGCCAGCAGAGTATAAGGCTCATTATGAGTTAGTTATAGAAGTTCCTGATGAAGAGGAATTTGAGGATTTTCCCATTGGTTGGCAATTTGTTGAGCAAGACATGGTAACCATTCTTGATAACTTTGCTAGGCTTGAAAAACTAACTAATGAGGAAAGAAACCATCTTCGACCGTTGCTTATTAAGGCAATAATTGAAGGCAAACCTGGTAACAGGGTATTGGTTGATGGAGGAGCATCTGTGAACTTGATTCCAAGAGCTATGTTCAAAAAGCTGGGGAAAGATGAAACAAATTTGCTGCCAACCAATATAGTGGTCACTGATTTTGGAGGAAGATCTGCACCAACAAATGGGGTAGTAATGCTTGATGTGTAAGTAGCATCAGTGGAACAATCTACTCTATTTGTGGTAATTCCTTCGAGGTCAAGCTACAATGTCCTGTTGGGTAGAGATTGGATCCATTCTGTTGGAGCAGTTCCTTCGACAGTACACCAGAAAATGATCCTTTGGAATGCTCATGATGAGATAGAAATCATTGAGGCTGATGATAGCCCATGCTACTTGCAACAAATGCATGTGGATTTCAAGGTATATGATCCAAAGGTGAAACCCATTTCTGTGCAACGTGGTGCGATTGACAAAGAGGCTCTGAATGCTTGCTTGATGGATCAATTTGGTGTTAAGTTGCGTCAACCTTGATGGGTCATGAACCTCACCAAACACAACTGTCGGCCTGTGAGGCCGACCAACAGCCAAACAAAGAAGAAGATGTGTTGGCTGATTGCATATTCGACGATGGCCCTTTAGGATTTGAAAAGGGGCTTGAGGATAGAAGTAGTTTTGAGTTGGAAGATCCTTTAGAGGAGATAAATTTGGGCGATGTTGATAGGAAAATGCCAATATATGTTAGTGCTTTACTGACAGATAAGTTCAAGAGGCAGATCGTGGAGCTAATCTCTGAGTATAAGGATTGCTTTGCTTGGGATTACCATGAGATGCCAGGACTAAGTAGAGATCTTGTGGAACATAGGTTGCCTTTGAAACCTGATTGCAAGCCTGTCAAACAAGCTAATAGAAGATTTGCTCCTGAAGTAGTGTTAAAAATCAAGGAGGAAGTTGAACGCTTGTTGAAAGCTAAATTCATTCGCACGACTAGATATGTTGAATGGTTGTCGAATGTAGTACCTGTCATAAAGAAGAATGGCAAGATGAGGGCATGCGTCGATTTTAGGAATCTTAATGCTGCTACTCCTAAGGATGAATTCCCTATGCCCATAGCAGATATGCTAGTGGATGCAGCATCTGGTCATGAACTCCTAAGTTTCATGGATGGACATGTTGGTTACAACCAGATCTTCATTGCAGAGGAAGATGTGCCGAAAACTGGTTTTAGGTGTCCGGGTTCAATTGGAACTTATGAGTGGATAGTGATGCCTGTTGGTTTAAAGAATGCCGGTGCAACTTATCAAAGGGCAATGAATACTATTTTTCATGAAATGATAGGTAAGTTTATGGAAGTCTACATCGACGATGTTATTGTCAAGTCAAAAAGTCATGAGGAGCATTTGAGTCATCTGAGAAGAGCTTTTCAAGAAATGAGAAAGCATAGTTTGAAAATGAATCCTGACAAGTGTGGTTTCGGGGTTTTTGCTACCAAGTTCTTGGGTTTTTTGGTACATAAAAAGGGCATTAAAGTGGACAAGAACAAGGTTAAGGCCGTGTTGGAAGCTAAACCATCAACTACCAAAAAGGAACTTCAGTCCTTTTTAGGAAAGGTAAATTTTCTCAGGAGGTTTATAACAAATCTTTCAGGACGAACAATGATTTTTGCTCCTTCGGTAAAACTCAAGGCAGAGGAAGATTTTATATGGAATCAACAGCACCAGGAAGCTTTCGACCAGATCAAGCAATATTTGACAAGCCCACCGGTCATGATGCCTGCAGAGCCATTTCGACCAGTGAAGTTGTACATTTCTACATCAGAGGAAACTATAGGTTGTTTATTGGCTCAAGATGATGAAAACAATGTTGAGAGAGCTGTTTACTACCTTAGTCAAGTACTCAACGATGCAGAAATAAGATATAGTGCTATAAAAAAGTTGTGTCTAGCATTATATTTTTCTTGTACAAAACTTAAGTATTACTTGATGCCTTGTAATGTCTTAATGATGTCAAAAACAAATGTAATTAAATACATGCTGTCCCAGCCAATTCTGAATGGTTGAATTGGAAAATGGACACTTGCATTGTTTGAATTTTCTCTGCAATATGTACCTATGAAGGCTGTTAAAGGTCAAGCAATTGCTAACTTTTTAACGGACTATCCTTGTTTAGAAATAAATGAACTGACAGGGCTAGTTGACTTGAAGCCCTGGCATTTGCATTTTAATAGCTCAAGACATAAGAATGGTGTTGGTGTTGGTATTCTGATAATATCACCTTTAGGGGTACCAACTAAATTAATGTTTGAATTGAAATATGCTTGTTCTAATAATGAGGCTGAGTTTGAAGCCTTAATTGTGGGTTTGAAGATTTTGATAGAAATGCAGGCACGCACTATCAAAGTTTTTGGGGATTCATAATTGGTGATTAGGCAGTTAACTGAAGCATATAAATATGTTAGCCATAATCTTGTCAAATACTACTAGGTGGCTAACAAGTTGATGACGCAGTTCGACAGTGTCGAAATGGAGCATATTCCTAGAGAACTGAATCAAGAGGCCAATGAATTGGCCCAATTGGCTTCAGGATACAAATTATCTTCAAAAGTGATGACAGAATTCATTGAAATTCGTGATGTATCCTCTAGATGAAAGGGATATTCTTGTCTCCAACGTGTCGAATACAAATGATTGGCGTAAACCAATTATAGAGTATTTGGAAAATCTAAGTGCTGATGTCGATAGGAAGATTTAAGTACAAAGCAACTAAGTTTGTTGTACTTGCAGGAGCTTTGTATAGAAAATCTGTCGATGGCAATTTGGAAACTTGCCTAAGTGAAGAAGACGCTTATTTGGCTTCAGCAGAGGTTCATGAAGGAATATGTGGTGCCCACCAAGCAGGTGAAAAAATGAAGTAGGTATTGAGAAGACAGAGAGTGTATTGACCAACGTTGGTTAAAGATTGCATTGTGTTTGTAAAATCCTGTGAAGAATGTCAAAAACATGGCCATATACAAAGTGTGCCTGCTAGTGAGTTACATTCCATCATTACGCCATGACCTTTCAGAGGTTGGGCGTTGGATCTCATAGGCCAAATTTATCCTACTTCTTCTAAAGGTCACAAATACATTTTAGTTGGAGTTGATTATTTTACCAAATGGTTGGAGGCAGTAGCCTTGAAAGAAGTAACACAGCAAGACATTGTGAATTTTATTAAAAATCACATTGTTTATCGATATGGTATTCCACAAACAATAACAACAGACCAGGGATCAGTGTTTGTTGGGAAGAAGGTTGTTGAGTATGCTGAGTCAAGGAAGATTAAGATGGTAACCTCGACGCCATATTATGCACAAGCAAATGGTCAGGTTGAAGCCATGAATAAAATCATCATTAGTTTGATAAAGAAACACATTGGCAGATATCCAAAGAGTTGGCATTCAACTTTGCAGTAAATTCTCTGGGCATGCAGAAATTCTCCCAAGGAATCAATAGGTAATACTCTTTACGAGTTGGTTTATGGACAGGATGTTGTTTTGCCTGTTGAAATAAACCTTGGTTCATTGAGAATTCAAAAAGAAGATGAGTTGCCAGTAGACCAATATTGGGACTTAATGTTTGATGAATTAAATGAAGTCCACGATGAGAGGGTTGTCGCTTTAGAGCACTTGATTCGACAGAAAGAGAGAATAGCTAAGTTCTATGATAGTCGAGTTAAGTATAAACGTTTTAAAGTTTGTGACTTTGTGTGGAAGGTCATTTTGCCAATGGATAAGAAATGTCGAGAATTTGGAAAGTGGTCCCCAAAGTGGGAAGGACCGTTTAAGGTTGTTCAAGTATTCTCAGGAGATGCTTATGCACTTGTCAAAGTTAATTCTGGTTTTAGAATTAAGTCTATTAATGGCAAATATCTAAAGTCATATAGACCAACAATGTGCGAGGTAAAAAGACAACCTTGAAATAGAAACAGAGTTATTTGGGCCATTTGGCAAAATATGATACATTGTCGAATAGGCTTGTAGCCGGGGAATACAAATAAGGTAAAGTCCTTTAAAATTTAGGCTATTACAATACAAGTCCAGTAGTAGAAGCTTCGCCATGTTCAGGTTCGACCTACGCTGAGGAAGAGTTTAGGAAGTTGAAGGAAACATGGGAAGCAGAAGCAATCTCCGGAACAGGACAATTAAGTCTGCAAGAGCCGCTTCAGAGGTGAGGCACCCAATCGACGGGGATGTATGTTGAGATTTGGAAAGGTTGATGAGGGGTGTCGAGCTCTATGAGAGCAAAGGAAAAGCTGGAGTCAGAAGAGAAGCAGTTATCAGCTACCACAATGCGCTTGACAATGGGCCTAGACGTGCCATACTCTCTCTTGTCTTTCGTATTTTTGGCAAACCTTCAAGTTGGAATAAGGCGTGAAGGAGCACAAAACTATTGAAAGAAAGAATGGCCCAGGCCAATCCCTTACTCACATAGTTCAATGAGCTTGGTAGGCCACATTAGGCGACTTACCAAAACTCATTGTTCCATATTAGGCAAATTACCAAAACCCAGTGGGTATTTCACCATAGAAACAGAGACCTTTAGGGCAACTCCAAAACACTGAGTCCCCTAGTTCCCAAATGAAATGATCAGAACCAGGCAAGAAGGAGTAGAAATAGGTGGAAGTGATTCCCATTGTAGTTTGTCACCTAAGTTGGGTTGGCTAATGGCAAAAGGGAGGTTAATTTGGGTTTGGAGTTTGTAAAATAAGCAAAGGTTTCTCAAGAATTTTGGAGAAAGAGACGAGAGGAACTGTGAGAATGATTGTGCACAAAGGGGAACTAACGCTCTGTTGTGATGATGCCAACCAAGGTGGCATTCCCCTATTTATAGCATAAGTTTACGTTAATTTTTAAGTTTCACAGTCAAATTGACTGGTCAATGGCTTTAAATGATATTTATGGCCAGAAACTGAAAATGAAAATGTTAAAAGAAAAACGTGCAAGCTGGACGGTGAAATGATTGATAGACAATACGTCAAATCAAGTTCAGTATTGCAGTAAAGTACAAGTTGTGATCGAACAAATGTGTTCGACGTATACGAGTCAAATGAATTCAGAAAAACTAAAAAAAAATTAAAGAGGAGTCTTCTTGATTTCCTCCCAAGCTGCAGTAAAGTCAAGCTTGGTAACTTCAGCGTTTGTATAGTTGACTTCAAGGTCTTCAACCTTCGACAAGACAGCTTTTGCTTCTGCAGTGCTGTTGAACATTTGCTGGTCGAGCGCCTTGATTTCTTCTGAATAAGATACCCTAGTCACTTCTAGAAATTGGGCCTTGGCAGTGGCCAATTCAGATTCTAAACAAGCCACGTTTTGTTCCAGTTCAAGTATTCTGGCTCAGCAGGGAGCACCTTTCTCGACCAATGTAGCTTTGTCTTGTCGAAGAGCCACCAACTTATCACGAAGCTCTTGCCTTGCCTTGACAGCTTGTTGATAAGGCAAAATGCTGTTGTCAAGCTCAGGCAGTTTGGGGGTTAAATCTTCAACAAATTCATGAATAGCGTTGAAGTAACCTCCTCGAATTGGAGGTAGCCGTTTGCAAAGAGTATGAATCTCTTTGATTGTGCACATCAAATTACCTCTGATTTCTTGATTAAGATAGAGGTCATCAAACGTGTATTTGAAGAAACCTCTCAGTTCTTCGATTAGTCCATCCAATTTTTCAGCAAAATTGTCTCCAGGGAGTGTGGAAGAACGAGCTAATAAAGGAGAAGTTATGCTGCTGGATCCTGAAAATAAGTCAATCCACTCATCCACTCCGACATTACCCTTTTCAGTATTGGTGCCTTGCGGCACATGGTTGGTTGAGGAGGCAGGCTGAGTAGATGGAATAGTCATATCATCGAAAAAGAGATCCATGTCGACACTTGCTACCCTAATCACCATGGGAGATACCTTCTCAATGAATTGGGGGGTAGGAGTTGCTTTCACATTTGGCATAGGGTCATCCCGATGAGGAGAAGTCAGAATCGGATTTTCTGTCGAGAGGGTGGGTTGAACCACATCGACATCCATGGCAGAAGGTTCTTCGACCTCTGGTTCAGGTTGAGTTTCTGGGACCTCCTATGGAAAAGAAAATCAAAATAAGTTATAAATTATTATTCTGATACCAACAGAGTGATAGAAGAGTGTCATACCTCAGTAGTAGGATGGGCAGTGGTTGGTAAGATCATTTGCAGGGGTAGAGAAGTATCTACATGCGGCTGCTCAGGGGAGTCCTGCCAAAGTGAATATGATGAGGTAATGATCGCGGAAAAAGAAAATAATACACCCATGTGTTATACAAAGGAACATACCTTATCAATACTTGACGAGTCAACTTCTTCGACAGAAAGGGGTCTTTAGAAGTGTATTCTCATAAATGCTTTTCTTTGAAGATGCTACCTTGCTTCCTGTAATATGTGAAACAGATGAATGAGAAAATTGTGTAATGCAAGGTGACCATTAAATAAGCAATGGTGAAGTCTAGCATACCACTGCAAACTCCGCTGTCGGAGTATCTTCAGAACTTTCAGAAATAGATTTCTCAACAAGAGATTGCTGAAGGATGGAAGTTGGCAGAATTAGTGTTTGATGGGTTATAAAAAATGAAGCATTGTACAAGTGAGAAAGAAAACTGTTTGAGGTGTCGAGCGAGAAGGAGATTCAGGCAGAATCATTTTACGCCTTTTTTGTTGGACTTCAGAGGTAGTTACTTTCGTTTTTCTCTTGGTAGACACTTATTGAGAAGAGGTGTTTGAACGCTTTGCTTTTGCGGGTTTCTTCTTCGACGCCACTGGTTTCTTGCCAGTGTCTTCTTTCTTGATAAAGGACTTGGTAGACTTTTTCTTAGGCGTGTTCGATTGAAGAGAGGATTCACTATCTTCATCATCTTCTTCCTCGTCATCAGCCTCTTGAGATTTGCCACTTGCTCGCTTATATTTCAGAGTTTCCTTCAGAGTCGAAGCTAAAGAAAAGTGAAGACGTAAGCATAAAGCAAGTAGGCTTTCAAGAAAAATAAATTAAACTAACTACCTTGGGGAAACTAGGAAATGACCTCGACAACCTCATCATATTGTTCAAAAGGCAGAGCAAACCGACCAGTGAAAGTAACTTCTTTGTTTTCATATTTGTCGATATTAGAATGATACTGAAATCTTTCTAATGCAAGGAAGTTACCAGTTCTTAACAGTTTACCTGGAAATGGATCAGCCAGACCAAAACTTGCACAAGGTAAAGGCACTGGTTCAGGACAAAGGGGTTATTACAAGTGATTGACCTATTTCTTGTCGATCTTTTAAAGCCTTAATACCCCAGTGGTTCTCGTGTTTTTCTTTTGATTTGGCAGTCATTTCATTGACCTGTCGAACAATATAAAAAGGATACCTAGGATCCCATTTCACCTTGTAAAATTTTTCAAAGCTACAGATATCCTTCAAGTTTTCACCTTTGGTCTTGGTCGAAGGATCCTGTTCCTGCAGTGTGGGATCAACAAATCTTTTACACAATCTTCAAAGGATGGGTGGAATTTTTTGTAGTATTCATTCCACCAAGCCTCAAAATCTTGAGACACACCTAGAGTGGTAGTGAAAAGGATGAGATTGACAGTAGCCTTGCGGGTATCATTCTTTTTCTTTATGCCATCGATGGTTTCCTGATTGAGAATAATGGCGTACAAAAGAATGTCCTCTTTCTTATAAGGAAATGGGCCAGGAATGGATTGCAGGAAGCCAGTATTGTTGGCAGAGGCACTGGGCAAACGAGCAAAGGCAGAATTATCCATCGAACTAGGTAATCCAGCAGGAAATACTTGACGGGCAAGGAAGTGATGGCAATTGTTTTTGCAAAACTTATCAGCTGGGTCAAAAGGATTTGTGAACCATTCAGGTCCATGTTTTCTGCCAACAAAGGGTTGAAAACGAATGCCTGGTGTGCTAGGGGAGAAAGAATGAAAAAGCTTGAAGTAGTACTTGAAACTATCTAGTTCAGTGTCGAATGGCTTGGGAAAAGGATACATGGCCAAGGACCCATAAGTATCAACTTTAAGGTTTGATGGAGCTTTATCAATGGTGTGACCTGGAAATGTGGCATTCAACCAAAGTTGTAAAAGCCATATTGGGCATCCCGCTCCAACTTTTTTCCCTCCACTTTTCACCATGGCGTACAGGTTCGACATACTTGAATAAAGGTTTGACAAAAGAAAATAGCCAAGGGCCCACCTTTTACCTTCATGAAGAAGGCTTGCCAAGTCAAGTAGCGCTTTCGACAGTTGAACAGTTTTGTTGCAAATGATAAAAGCAGAGAGCCAATGGAACAGGAAAGCTACGTGTTCCTCGTCGGAAACCTCCGGAGTGCTTTGCATTTGGCTAGAAATGTACTTCGAGAGGGATACGGGTTTATCAGTAAAAACATCAATGATGTTTTCTGGGGTGCTCAAAGGATGAATCATGTGGCCATCTGGTGCGAGGCCAGTGAGAGCAACAACGTCAAAGAGAGTTGGTCCCATCATTCCACAGGGGAAACGGAAATTGTTGGTGGTTTTATTCCAAAAGAAAATAGCAGCTCCCAACATGGAAGGGTCCAATCTGAACGTGTGCTCAGAGAGTTTAATAAGGTGATAAATGCCTAATTTTTTCCAAGTTTCAGCTTTCTTAGCCTCAACCCTAGCAAGCCAAGTCGAGTATCACTTATACTAAGTGGGGGAGTTCTAAAAAGCCTAGAGCTTTTAAAGAAGTAATGAATATGCAAGTTAGGGGTGGAAGCTAGAATGTCAGTTTGACATTCTTTGTTTGGGAAAGAATCCCTAAAATCCTCATGAAAATTAGATAAGGTCATAACTGGTCCTAAATAAGCAGCAGGAGGATCTAAAAGGTAAGAAGGATCGTTTGAATAAGGTATCATTACCTTAGATTTTTGCCATGGAATCGACGCGTCGACGTCGAGATTGCACCATGTTTTCCTTAGAGGCACTTTGGAACCTTGAGCTGGATTTGACGAAGACGCCGTTAAAGATTTACGAAGTTTTCCCAGAAATGCAGAAGAAGCAAAAATGTTTCAACTTGAGTCTTAATGGTTATTTATAACCTACCTTATGATGCAAACGTGCGAACGGGATGTAAACCGCCTACTACTAAAGTAATGATGGCCCTATTTTTTAGGGAAGTGGGAAATGCAGACTTGTGATGGGACAATGTGGAAAGTAACCATCGCACGTGGAGTAAACAAAAATTCTGGTTCTCTTCACATATTGGTGTCGAAAACTCAGAATTTGTGGGGCATCTGTTAGGTGCCAAATTTCAGATTTGGGTTTCTCGACAGAACTTCAAGAATTTGACAAGTGAAGGTACATGGAACCAGAATAAATGGCCAAAAAATAAACTAAGTTTGAAAGACCGAGTGACTTGGCGGTTCACTACAACAAGTTTTGGCAATAGCTAGCTTATTTTAGCTTAAAGCAATGAAAATTAAGCATTCTTGATTGTATTTCAAAAAAAAGCAGCGTTTATGAAGCGCTGAAAATGGACAATAAGCAGCGCTTCAATTAGGAGCGCTGTTTATTGTCGACAATAAGCCGCTTCAATAATGAAGTTTGTTTATGTGTATAGACAATAAGCAGTAGCTTCAATATGTTTATTTATTGTAATTAGCGGCCTTCCTTTTAGAAAGCTATTTGTCTTTTACTTGAAGCGGCGCTTCATTCTATTGTTTATTCTCTTTTTTTATTAAATTTAGTTCTTCACATTTACATTATATACATTGCATGATAGTGATAACACAAAATGCAATCAAAATTGTCATCAACATTCCCCTGACATCAAAATTTAACATTATAATGTAATTTTTCATAAATTCCTACATATCCTTACATTAACATAAATAAAGTACAATATATTTCATAGTCAAATTTACAATTATCTGAATAGATCACTAAAATATTGCACATGTCATACTACAAATCCTACCTAAATAGTAATATCTTTTTCTTACATCACCTTTGCAACTAAACATGCATACAAAGTCAAAATTCTAACAAAATTTTGTGAGTTTCTTAAAATATGGACATTCCAAAATATAAAAATACCAGAAACATAACATATCATACCCAGCCTACCAACATAAAATATATAAAATATTAGCCAACATAAAAGGAATTTTATTCCTAATTTCATGTGAACCTTTCCAATTCAAGTATGCTAAACTAAAAAAACCAAATTTAACAAAAACTCACGTAAACATTAATATTAATCTTCTTCATCTGCTTATAAATGATAAAATTTGTAGTAAAATATCGACACCACTCTTCTTTGAGTTCTAGGTATGATCAGTGTATGTGTCGAATTGACAATCGAGGATAAATCTACTTGAAATAAAAATTAAATGAAGTTAGAATTGAACATAAGCATTCAAATGGTATGCGTAAAGAAAAAAAATTATATAAACTTTGAAATTGTTACAAACATACCTCTGTTGGAATTTACGTTTGATTATGAACGACAATATCCTTGAGAAACTTTAAAACATATCGGCCACAATCATGAGTTAGGTTGGCGAGAGACACTATAAAACCAAAAATATGAAATTAATTGTTTTTATTTTTTGGTAATTTGAATAATTGCATAAAAATTTGATATAAATACCTTTATCGGTATCCATTTAGGTGGGAGTAAATTTAGAAAATCGAGACTTGTTTCTTCCATAAAGTAGCATTGCCCTAAGTGCAAAATCAAACAAAATCATTTAATATGCACACATAGGCTATATATATCAAATTTCTAACAAAATTTTGTGAAGTCTCCCCTAAAATATGGACATTCCAAAATTTATAAAACACCAGAACTTAAACAAATACTGACCAAAGACCTGAAGATGTCACGTAGGCTAAACATAAACAAATAAACACTTCAATATTACAAGTAACTTAAGCGTTTAAGAAATTGCATACATATATATATATATATATACATATCTATGATTTATACACACTTACTTGATTGTACTTCTCTTTCATTGTTTTGCGCATGTTGATATGTACCATAATGGATCAAGATAGTACACAGCGTTTTGATTCAAGTTAATCGCTATGATAACCAATGATCCTACAAAAATGTTGGACAAAAAATATAAGAAAGTAAACACATTTCAATAAATTTAGTAATATTGATTAAATTAAATGACTTACACTCACGTTGCAAGGTGACAAAAACAAAGTCTCGAAAGTCGGGATTTGCTAATGTCAAGCGGTGAATGACATACTGGACATGTCATTCCATGATCCCATATGTGTCGGAGTTGTGGGCACAAAAATACAAACCTTTGAGTTTGTTCTTGTGGGATCAATATCTCTTGATACAAGTACCTTAAATTAAAACATGCATACAAATTAATGCATTAACAATAACATAAATATTTAGTGTGAAAAAATAAAAATCATTGGATACTTTAAAATTTAATGTCGATTACTCTGAGATATACACTAATAACGATTTCACTTAACCATAGGTTGTCATTAAGAATTTCTTGAAGTGCACCATCAACACCAGCTCTTAGGTCGTGCTCATAACCCAAAATTGATTCATCCATTGGTACTTTAATGGTATCTGCTGCCTCCGTCTTTGTTGCCGTATGGACTACTAAGATAAATTGTAAAATCTGTAGCGGGAGCCGTAGGAGGCTTTGAGATACCATGACCTTCTTCAATGGAGATGTGAATGACCCATTTGTTGGCTGCTTGCCAACACTCTTGCTAGCTATAGGCAGCTTGCCCTTGCCTTTGTCCTTGGCTTTGGATGTTGGAGATACCTACATATTTTGCATTCCAACATATTGACTAGTTAGTAGTGATCACCTAATTTAATAAATATATGCAGTATATGATAGTTGAAGCATATACTTTAACATATCATGCCATATCACTTGTAACTCTGAGGTGGTTTGGCCGTACCACATAGGTTCCTATTGCCTGTTCCATCTTGTCATCACATCTGCGCGCCTCCAATGAGTGCAGTGCAATAGTGCATCTCCCTCGAGTGCAGCGTCAACTCTAACTTTTACATGATTAGGAGGTAAGGGAAGGTTGTGTAGTGACACACCTGGTTCATTATACAACATTCCCTTACCAACCATTCGTTATGCGTTGGACTTGTCAAATATAGTTGCACTCATAAATGCCCTAAACCAATGATAAGCGAAATATTAATATGTTAAATCTTTGAATACTTAGGTGAGAAAGTATAAAAGGAAATGTAGCGGTTATTACCTCGGGGCTCACAATAGTGCAACGATCTCTCACACTCTTTGGGTTAGGGATAGGTGACTGATGCTCTTTCTCTCCACTTCATCTTTATCCTTCTTGCTATCTTCCAATTCACGAACTTTTTGGTATGGTGAGTTACCATTCTCCTCAATTCTTCTTGTTTCACTAGCATCGGCATGGCGTCCACGGGCGCTTACGTGATCCAAAGATAGCTACTGCAGGAGCGCGCCAAATCACGCCTCTTGCACAGGATACTCCTTGATGGGTATGGCTTGGGAAAGGATGTCTTGACCAGACAAATCCGACATAGACATTGAGTTCATTCATGCGAGACACAAATATTATTAAATATTATTAAATAATATCATTAATTTAAAGCGTTAATTAATGTGTTATCATACTTACAATTTTATCGCTACTCTCTAGTGGGTAGATGTTCAATGTCACCACTTCTTGTTTCATGGGCTTACATCCACAAACAAGATCGATCAATGGATTGAGAAGTTGCATCTTCTCCCGACTCAACAATTTGTACATGTGAACAAACAAATTGAGAGAGAAAGTAAGAAATTGTACATACCAAGAGATGCGTTAAAACAAGTTATAATTAAAGATATTGTACATACCATTTCTTCCTCAATGCGGGGATACCCTTTAACCCTCCTCTGTAAAGGGTATGGAGGATTTGACGCTTCTTTGCCGATTTTCATTGCTTATTCTCTATACATAAAAACATAAGAATATATTAATGCATGGTTTAATGTCATATATAAAAGTTATAAATATTATTGTACATACTATATATTCTTCATCTTCGTATGCGTCTTCTTACAAAAAGCGCTCCAATCATCTGTTCTATGAGCGATGCATATTTCTTTGGAGTAATGATGTCACGATGTTCCGTGTTGGTCTCTCAACCACTTGTTCGCTACTTGATTCGGAAATTCCGGTGTGATCTTCGGTAACCTAAGTGTAATATCCTTCGGGTCTCATCAACATCAAAATGTACGCAAGAACATTATAAACAAAATGGTAGTTTATAAGTATGTTTAGATAAATTAAAAAACAATACAACTAACCAATGTTAATTAATCCCATTTTTATATACGTATCTCAGATCCATATCTCATCTTTTAGCTCCTTCAAATATGGATCCTTATCCTTCCAATTATCGCGGCTAATTGGGGACCAGTCTTCCCTTATCTGATAGAATTGAATAAAGTCATTAACATTTTCATGATTGGTTGACCATAGCATTCCATATAACCTATAAAAAAAAATAGTATTAGTGTACAAATTTAGATACTAACTAAAAAAATAGTATTAGTGTACAAATTTAATCGAAATAAGTATCTTACCACGTTTGCAACTCCTTTACTCCTCTCACGGATGAGTTTCTTCTTAAAAGTCGGTCCCACGGGGCGTCCCACTTTGGGGGCCTCGGGAACACTTATCATCACTTTCAGATGCCATTTACCTGAAAAAATTATACACATAAGTTATTAATAAAAATTAATAAAGAAATCAATGTATACACATTTAATTGATCAATAAATTAATAAAAATTAAATAGCATTCACTACATACATGTACATTTAAGCAACTCTTTTCCTTTTTCACGTTTTATTGATTTGCGCATCCCTTATGAAATAATGGATTGATCCAAAGCCCTTCATTATGATCATTTCTAATATACACATCATCCTCATATGTGTACTTGCCCCAACAATGATTGTGATGTCAGAAGAAAGTCATCCTCAATGTCGGCATATTCATGTGCTTCATCATCAATCTCATTAACAATTTTTTGTTATTCAATAGAACAATGGACCAATTCATATCAATTGGATCGGTGACATAGAACACTTGTTGAGCTTGCGATGCTAAAATAAAGGGCTCAAATCCTTATATCTGACTTATTAAAATTCACCGCATGAACCCCAACTCATCCATTTGTACAGTTGTTGTTATTATCAACCCACTTGCATTGGAACACGGCAATCGAAACATCTTGTAATCCAACTCCATATGCGTTCAATGACCGAAGTATGACATATTAGCATATATGGGATTTCTATCTTTAGCACTTGATATATGCATAGCTTGACTACAAGAGTCACTCACTATTTTGTATTCTCCTCCGATCATCATGTTCTTTTGTATAAAAAGTGTACCCATTAATGAGATAACGGTGTAAGAACTAACATGTATATCACGGACCTTTAGCTAACCATCTCAATCTTTACTGAAACCAGGCTAGGATTTGCGAAACTCAAGTAAATGTATTCTTTCAACCATTTTATAAAACAGGTGTGTTACTTGTTGTTAACCAATTTTGACTCTTATTTGGGTACAAGCTCTTGAGTATGTCCTTGTGTTTACAACATATGACTCAACTTCATCGGCGTTGCGTAAAACATATAAGTGTGCTTGTTCCCATTCTATCCTTGATATAGTCAATATTTCAAGTCGGTAATCCCCTCCCCGCACTTGCAACTGTGTGTGAGGCGCGGCTGACATAGAATGTTCAATATCGGATACATACTCGAGTCTGAGAATTCAACGGCCTTCTTCGACTATATACTGGTTCAACAATACAACCTGCCTACGGTGGTGATCGGTTTTCCGCATACCCTTTAATATCTTCATGTAGCTTTCAGCGGGTACATCCATCTCATATAAGGCCCACACCTGGTGTGTCTCCCTAACGGATGAACCGTCGGATGAATCATTATGTCAAAGAATGAAGGCGGAAATACATCTCAAGCTCACACAAAGTCGAGAATAATTTCTTTTGCAAAGTGGCAACTTTCCAGGGTCAATCAACTTTACTACAAATTGCACTTAAGAAGAAACAAAGTTTACTTAAGGTATTCGCACTTTGTCGGGCAAAATAGATCGTATAGCTATGGGTAGCAAATTCTCCATGAGAACATGACAATCATGAGACTTTAGACCTTCAACTTGAGATCTTTCATCGATCGAGGTTCTTAATGTTTGAAAGAGTACCCTCTGGAACCTTTAACTCCATCAAGAAACTTACAAAAATCTCTTTTCTCTTTTTAGATAGAGTATGAGTAGTGGGAGGTAGATATGTCTGACGTTTCCCTTTCTTTACCTGGTCCCGACTCGTCTCAATCCCATACTAACCAAGTCGACCTTGCATTGATGCCATCTTTAGTCTTCAGGGCACATTAAGTAAGGTACCACCGAGACTATCAAAAATATTTTTCAACATGCATCACATCAGCGAAATGTCTTACGTATAATGATTTCCAATATGGCAACTCAAAGAAAATCGACCTTTTCTTCCACCCTCGTGTGGAGGTCTCTACCAAAGGTTTCAAATTTAATATTCAAATCTTTTACTTTTCTAACAGGTTGTGTACCCAGTCCAGAGGCAAAGGAGCTGGATTCTTACGTATTCCCATTGAATGCCTTTCTCCGCTAATGATAATGATGATTTGGATGCAAAAATCTGCGATGCCCAAGAAAGACATTCTTCTACTACCATGTTCCATAATCCAATCATTATCTTCACATATAGGGCATGCACAGCGACCTTTGGTACTATATCCCGTGATTACCATATATGTCGGAAAATCATTAATTGTGCGAAAATCATAGCCCTCAAGGTGAAACTTTCTTCTGCATACCTATCATACACCACCACACTTTGTCTCCCACATTTGCTTTTAAATCTTCAATTAAAGGAGCCAAATATACATCGATATCATTTCCTGGTTGTTTCGGCGAAATTAACAAAGACAACATCATATATTTTAAGCTTCATGCATAGCCATGGAGGTAGGTTATAAATCACCAAAATCACAGGCCATGTCTTGTGAGAGCTACTTTGAACACCATGTGGGTTAAATCCATCGATCAGACAATGCAAGTCGTAAGTTTCTTGGTTCATTCCCAAAATCGGGATAATCAATATCAATTTTTTCCATTGAGGAGAATCTGCTTAGAGTCTTAGTAAGCTTGCCATCTTGAATCCTTTCATCCTCATGTACCATGTCGAGTTTTTTGCATCTTGAACTACTGATACATGCGCTGAATCTGGGAATTATGGGAAAATACCACAATACCTTCTTCTGGAGCCGAATTTTCCTTGCTTAAGGCAGTGAGGCTTCACATTTGGACACGACTTTAACGATGCATATTCATTCTGAAATAAAATGCGATCGTTACGCATGTATCTTCTCATAGCTCATGCCAATAGAGCGTAACATTTGTTTAGCCTCATTATGTCCTACTAGGAAGCACATTATCATTAGGCAACATATCTTTCAACGATTGTGAGTAAGTCAGTAAAACTCTTATCGGTCCCATCCATTTGCCGACTTCAAGTTAAACAACTTTAACATTCTTAAACGATCTTGTGAATTTAGTACAACCCTCATATCTTGACTTCTCGCATCACTCATCAACTTCTCAAACATTTGAGGACAATCCGCGAAGATCTTCTTCAACCGCATTTAACATATCTTCAAAAGCGGTCACCATCATATGTATTTGTAGCGGTGTCCTCGGCGCATATATCTCCCACTTATTCCCGTATTAGAAGATTCACCTCTTGTCTCACCGTGCTTTGTCAGCAGGTATAAGTTTGATCAATCCCATTGCTCACTAAATGCCATTCAATTCGAACACTAATTTTGTTTGTATAACAACAACTTAAACAAGGACATATGATTCTACTATGTAGTGCATTTGTATGCCAACTACAAACCCAATAAAATCTTTCACTCCATCCTTATATTCCTTGACAAACGATTAGCGGACATCCACTTTGATCCATATTTTACCTATATGGATTGAGAGGTAAAACAAGAAAAACCCCATTTAAATAAAGCAAGACTAAAACTATCACTTTGCTCTTAAAATCAACACACTGAGACTAGATCAAAATTCTAACAAAATTTTGGCGAGTCTCCCTAAAATATGGACATTCCAAAATATATACAATACACGTAACATTCCAAAATTCATTGTTCAAACCAAAAAACCAAAATCAGTGTTCCACAACAAAATTCATTAGTCATTTTTCCATTGATTCCCATCTGATATGCATATATATTTACTAAGCTGTACATTTTAACAAAGTGATTCCAAGCATCTTTAACACTTCTAATTTATCTACGGACAGTGAACAAAATCAAACAAAATCAAACCCTTCTAATTCCAAAGCGGTCAACAAGTGAAAAAATCAAACAAAATCGAGCAGAGACAAAAAACTAACGAACCACCAACAACAGAAACCAGCGTGGAATCGAGATACAAAATGGAAACGTGGCCGTACACGGAAATGGGCGCCAAATAGGAGTTTGGAGATGGAGGCGGGAGGGCGGAGGGCAGCGCCGCCCGGCCTTTGCTTTCGGATGGAGGGCGGCGGGCGAAGTTTTGCACGAGCTCGAGATTTGGAGGTTTTGAGGACTCACCAGACGAGCTCGGATGGAGGGCAGCGGTGAGTTTTGGGCGAGCTCAGATTTCAGGTTTTGAGGGCGTCGGACGAGCTCAGGTTCCGGCTTTGGGCGACCTCGGTTGGCTTTTGGAGGGCGGCCAGACGAGCTTCGGTTTCCGGGCTTTAGACGAGCTTCGGTTTCAGGCTTTGGATCGAGCTCCACGATCTCGGCTTTTGAAGCACGATCGTTGAGGGGACGACGATGGTAGAGATGGCGAGGCGGCACGGTGGAGTTTGCGAAGAGAGAATGAGGCAGAGAAAGCGATGCTTGGATGCGAAATGAGAGAGGAGGAAATACATATATTTAATAAAGTGACCAAAAGCAGCGCTTAGTAAGAAAGCGCGCTTATTAGTAAGAAAAAGCGCTTAAGTCTAAAAGCGTTTATTCTAAGACAAAAACGGCGCTTCCTACTATGAAGCGTCATTGTGTTCTATGATCAAAAGCAGCGCTTCATGTTTTGAAGCGCTGTTTAATGTGCCGGTTCGTTTTATTATTTAAAGATAAAGCGTAGCTTAAAGGACTAGCGCTGTTTATTATATGTACTAAGCAGTAGGCGCTTAGTTAGTAAGCGCTTATTGTGTTCATTATGACATAAAGTAGGCTTTTTTTTATTTTAAGTATTTGCTTAAGAGCGCCATCTTTTTTAGAATTTGTTGTAGTGGTTGTTCGACGAAGTCAAGAAGCGTCGTAGATGTCAGCATGGACGAGGTCGAATCAGACTTATGTTTTAGGCAACACATGTATAAATCGACAGGAAGTGTTACTGTCGAAATTAAGTATTTTAGTATAAACAACTACCGACCCTTTGTTCGTACTCGTGTCAGGTCGGATGATAGGTAGTTTTTTTACATTTTTGTCTATAAATAGCAGTTCTTACGATGAAATTCAGGTTGGATACATGATCTAAATTCCTAACGTCTCGACAGCGAAGCAGATTAAAGGAAAACGATCACTGTATGCCTTCCACCCCTTTCTTTCAACAATTTGCAAATTAATTCAATTCTATTTTCAATTCATTGTCTTGTTCTTTACCTAAAATTACCTGCAAATTTATCTTTTGATTGCACATTTCTTTAAAAACTTTACTGCTTTTATTCTTTACCGCATTTAAACTTTATTGCTTTTTAACTTTTTCGAACTTCTGTTTTATTTCATGTTTCCTGCATTATCTTCTTTTAAAAGTCAATTTTCTTATTGCATATCTCTCAATTCCAGTACTTTATTTCATGTTCTTTACTTCACTACTATTTAAGTTTCATGCTTTTCATTAATGTTCTTCACTTTCCAGCAGATTACTTTCCCAGTCATTTACATTTCTAAAGCCATTTACAAGCTTTATTTGAATTCATGTTACTTTGAATGCTTTCATTTATTTTCCTATGTCTTAAAAGCCTTGCTTTCTTTACATTTCTACATCAATTCCATGTTATATGTTTAAGTTAATGGATGCATGTTCATACCATTGCATCGTGTATCATTTATGTAATGCCTTGTTTAGTTACTTGTCGACCAAGTTATTGCCTTTGGACGGCTAATCTTGCTTAATTTAAGTGTTAATGCCATTTCGACGACAATTGATTTATTGTTTGAAATTACTATGTTCATAACCGGCAAACATTACATTGATTAATGGCTTAACAGCCAAGAAAGTTGAAAACTAAAAGTGTGTTGAACAATTGACCGTTATTCCATCAAAACCGTTGTTTTCAAAACGAGATTACCATGTAACTTGTCGATCACATAATCGTTTGAAACTAATTATTTGTTTGTTCAACAAATTTGGTAGAAATACTCTACAAAACCAAATTTCTCAGTAAACACCCACCAACGCTAGACACTTAAAATGACGCCTAGTCGGGCATCACCTTGACAGGCAACCTACTGGGTCGGTGAACCACTCATAGAAAAGATAGAGATTTGGTTTCCCCCTAACCAAAAGCCACCTCCAAGATAGCTCCTGTATTTTCGCAAAGAGGTTCGTAGGCTCTGCCCCTTTATCAGAGAAGATACACTGATTTCTTGCCTCCCAGATAACCTAGATCACAGAATGCCAAATCAAAGCTAGCTCACCCCGCCTACACCTACCACAACCAAGAGAGCACAAAAGGAGAAAAACCTGAAAAATGTCTCGTGGTAGTACTAAGGGTGACCCCAGCCACCTGAACACAGCGTACCAAATCGAGCAAGCCAAATTGCAGGTAAGGAAGAGATGCTATAGCTTGTTTCTTGGAGGGCACCGCATAAGGCACACAAAACCCCAGCTGCTTCAGTAATCACCAACCTACGGAACAAATTGTCCCGAGTTGGAACCTTATCCAAAAGCAATTGACAGGAGAAAGCAATGATTTTGACGGAGCTAAACTCCCCCACAAACTACCTAGTGCCATAACCTCATTGTCCGACCCTGATTCACTATGCTTTATTATTTTTTATTTTTTTTAGGAATATGTTGGGATGGAATATTTCCGGAATTTTTAACAAGTTATGTAAAGAGGTTCATATACTTGACTACACTAAGGACACGTGGTAAAAATATATTCACCCGTTTTTCCGTCAAAAACATTTTTTCACTAAAAACTTAACTACACTACAAAAACTTAAATACACTATAGATTCTGTTTTTCTTTGTCACTCGTGCTCAGCATGAGTTCTCTCAACTAGTTTAAAGATTTTGTTTTTGAAAAGGCAAAATATATTAATAGGAGAATACTAGGGGTACTCCAAACCCATTACAAGATAGCAGCAATATAAATATTCACACAAGTCCCACACTAAGTTCATGGGGTTTACAACCACTACTCATAGAAAAGGTAAGGGCCCGACCTATCCCTCGCAATGAACCAACACCAAGATAAAACAATAATACGATCCACCACCTGGGATAAATCAACCGCCCTACCAGAAAAAATACAATCATTTCAAAAGTCCCAAATGACCCACAAAACTGTGTGTCAAATCAGAGCCATTCCCAGCCTACCGCGGGACCACACCCAAGGAACAGATGCCAGAATACAAATAAAAAAATTCCTGGGCAGCACAAAATCCCAGCCCAGCCACCTAGGTGTAACAATGATTTCTTAATTAGTAGTAAACAACTACTATATAACCCATTTAATTTGTTTCTTCCATTTCCATATTTCTCTTGGCAAGTGTGTATATATAAATAAAATAAGCGGTCATTGAAAATGTACTTGCGGCTATCTGCACGTATAAGCTACCTATATATACATATTATTGAGCAAAGAAAGGACAAGAGCCGATAGCTAGATCCAATCATCAAACAAAATGGGTTTGGTTAATGCTAATTCCTTTGTCGCATAAGCATCTTGAATGGAATCTCATTTTCTGACAAATAAAATTTTTTGTAAAGGGGGGATGATAGTGTTTTATATGGGGAAAAATAGTGAACAATGTAGGCCATTAAGGGAACCTAATTGTAATTAAATATTCATCATTCTAATCCCCCTTCCTCTTCTTGTGGTTTATATAAAGATGGTGATAAATGATTATGATTTGCACAAAGCTAGCATAAGAGAGCCAGAAAACAACAAAAATCTAATTAAAGACCACCATGACTGGTTCTGGTTCTCCATGTGGAGCCTGCAAATTCTTGAGGAGGAAGTGTGTTAGAGGTTGTGTTTTTTCTCCTTATTTTTGCCATGAACAAGGTGCTTCCCATTTTTCAGCCATTCATAAGGTCTTTGGTGCAAGCAATGTTTCAAAGCTCCTTGCACACTTGCCTGTGAGTGATCGTTGTGAAGCTGCAGTCACAATCTCATATGAAGCTCAAGCTAGACTTCAAGATCCAATTTAT
This sequence comes from Calophaca sinica, assembly GCA_037113605.1. NCBI lineage: Eukaryota > Viridiplantae > Streptophyta > Magnoliopsida > Fabales > Fabaceae > Calophaca > Calophaca sinica. The sequence continues at coordinate 23,464,992 of CM073733.1, forward strand.
GGTTGTGTTGCCCATATTTTTGCACTCCAACAACAGGTTTGTTAATTCCCCTCTCTTGACATCTTAATTGTATATAATATTAACTGAAAACCCTAGCTAATTTTGTGCTTACTGTAGTAAGATATGCACTTTTTTGCTTCACTTTTTGTAGGTGGTCAATTTACAAGCACAACTAGCTTATCTCAGGGAACAAGCAGCTCAGAGATGTCCCAATACCTCAGCTTTTGAAAACCCTAATGAGAGAAAACCTACTATTTTACCTCAAGATCTTCAAAATTGGTACCAGATGGAAAATTCCAACATGTGTCCTCAATTTCTTCCCAACTTGTCCACTAATTCCTTATCAACACAATATTATGGGAATAATACCACTCTCATAGACCCAAACCCTATTGGAAATAATGAAAATTCTGGAACCCTGGAAGAAAGCATCTCATCATTTTCTAGCTTTGATGAGAGATGTAACTCCTTGTCCTATGAAGTGGATAACCTTCAAGGAATGGCTTTTGGTTACAGTCAAATCAGCTTCATGAAAGATCAGTTGAGTTAAAGAATTGGTGAAGATGACTTTATCAATTTTGAATTGCTGCAACATATGTTTTGAAGCATGCACTTCTCTGTTGCCATAAATAAGCTTAGGAAGGCTAGAAGTGTTCATATATAACTTCACATATATAATTGGAATGGACATCCACCTTAGTATGTTTTGTTTAATCTAGTGTAATATTGGAATTTATTAGAATAATAGTGTAATTTTTAGAATTAAAACATGGTTTTGTATGAGCAAATTTGGGTTTGTTTATGGACCTAGCAAAGATCCTAAATTTTGACCTGATACATCTACTCACCTAGGTACTTTTTCTGACATTCAATTTCCTTTCTCAAATAAAATAATTTTCACTGGCAAATATACGTGGAATAGATTATACAATAGATGGTAATCCCAAAGTAACTGATATATATTTATATATATATATATATATATTAATTCAGAAACCCTATATGGAGTGAAGTTACTCATATAGGAAAGAAGTAATTAATCCCTAGGATCTATAAATGGACACATTGCTCAGAGTAATTAATGCAACTAAAATATATATATGCTTGCCAGAAACAACATATCTCCCTCCTGAATGAACTTTTCTGGGAAAGGCACCAAGGTTGATCTATGATAATATGATAATATATATTGCATTTCATCATTCCCCCATTTAACCTTTGTTTTCATCAGCTACTAGAAGCTTGTAAAGTTATACATACTGAATTCTAATTTACAAATTTTTGCTGTGTAGTTTCCCTGATTTTAATTTGTAGATAAGCTATATATATATATATGTAAAACCAACCTTCTATTGTTTAGCTGAGATTTTTCTTTTTCTATCCCTTGTTTCTAATATGCATATTTATGAATATGTTTGTCTGTATAGATTTTTGCATTAATCGAACTTCCTGTCATTAGGTATCATTTTTTTAATTTCTAATTAAACAGTTTTAGGTCTTCATTAATGACAAAGTTTGTGGTTCTTTGCAGCATGAAGTTAAAATAATTAGACCTTTTTTTTTATAGGCAAATGTTAGTGGTTAGCTTTTGTTAGGGGGAGGGGGATTTTTGTTAGCGGCAGGATTCGAACCCTGCACCTCCTGTTTAATACTCTTTCGGTGTCCCAACCCAAATCACTGAGCTATCCTTCGAGGACAAAATAATTAGGCCTTAGAATTAGTCAAGACTAAAGACTCCAACATTTACGATATATATGCTTGCATTATAATGATAGTGGAAGGAGTGGCATGATCAATAGCCACTAGGGGTTGGCTTAAAGAAGTTTTGGTATTGCCACTCGTGTGGTTGCTAGCACCGGCGTATTCTTTAATGCATCAAACAAGTCTTGGTGTTGCCACTTCTGTACCCCTTTTTTTTAAAATGAGAAATGTTAGTTGTTAATTGTTATGTTTAGTGAGATTAGCGGGGATAGAACCTCGAATCCCTTGCTCTTTCAACACTTTGGTGTTCTTTGGCTCACCACTTGAGCTATGTACCTAGCTATGGGACTCATTATATATATCTCGCCCTAGCAGAGGATCGGCACAGCCTATAATCTAATCCTGGATGAATTGTTTAGGGGAAAAAAGAAGCTAAGTGTGAATGCAGTTATATGCACTAATTATCATGTCATCTCCCCTTTCATCCCTAGGTCATTTCATTTCAACCAATTTAGTATAGCTTTCTGCTATGAGAATGAGCAGCATGTATATTCTATGAAATCGAAAGTTGAACACGATATGACTCTAAATTTAATACCCTGATTGTTCTTTTTGTAGTAGCTAGTAACTGGTAAATTTGAATGTGTTTAAAAATCTCCACGCAACATATATTTTTAGATTTGAATAAATACTGATCCCAGACTGCATGCAGGACCGGAGTTTAGGTTTCTGGTGTTTGTTGCTACTCTTTTTCTTGGAGTTGTGCTCTCGTAGAGATGTCTGCTTTTTTTTCCTTCTTCTTGTGCTTGTATGAGTTGGAGTACCCATAGTAATTCCCTTTCATATACTCTTTTGATATTAAAAAAAAAAAGGGTCCCAGACTACATGCGTAAAGAATACAAAAGGACCCAAAAAAAAAAGGATCCAATACTCTCACTTCCTCGGCCAAAGGAAATACCTTTGGACTTCATGCTGAACATATAAAATGCCAAGAAATATATTTAGAAATTGGGTTAAATTTTTATAAGCATATTATGCATTAAAAAGGAGTACAATAAGTGTATTAGTGATGAGATGAAATATATGTGGAATGAATAGACATATTTTTTTATAAGATAAAATTTATTTACAAGAATACAAAAATTATTCCAATCCGTATACAAAATCAAAGTTCAAATCATAATAAACATGTTTTAATAAACTCAATTGGACAGCAACACCAATCAGAAAATTGTAAACAAGACCCTCCATAAAATGCTACTAGCCAAAACGATGATCAAATCAATCAAAACATTAAAATCAAAACTGAAATTACTAAAGATAACCCTATTCTTCAATAGCCAAATACTTCACTCTACTGAATGCAATAGCATTTGCCATACTCTTTTCATCTTCTTTCTACTGACCAACCCCTGGCCTGTGATTCAAATAATGTTCAGCAAAGGTATAATGAAGAACAACCGAGAACCCCAGCCATCGATAGAAGTAAGACCAAACATTATACGAACAAGGGCGTGTAAAACTTTTGGAGGTTCCATTTATGTTGTGGCGAATTGCAGCCGTTTGTTTTTTCGTCGTGTCTCAAATGTGAGTGATCGCTCTTTATTGGCGGTGAGTTCGTCGGGACACTGGATGAGATTACTAGGTCCCATTTGCATTTTGTCAAACGCGTCATAAAATGATATATCCACCGCACTCCCTCGACCTACTAGTACGCGTCTTACTCGGGTTGTGCCAGAGGTGGCCGTAACTACCATTGAATCGCTCGGTCTGGCTTCTTTGTCTATCGTTTCGTCATGAGGAAATGAATTTTTGAATTTTGCTACATTAACATTAGCGGTCGCTTTATTCCTTTGAATCCACGTCCTCGATGGTGGCTCGCGAACGATGCTTGCCAAGGGTCGCTTTTGAGGAGGGTTTCCAGGAATCCTCCCCATGTTAGGGATGCAGACCCCTTGTGCTGAGTCTCAACCCATCTACATCTCTCTAACTTCTAATGGAACTTTCGGTGGTGCGGTCAGGACGCAAAAATGGTCTTAATCTCCTCCTGGAGAGCTTGATGGGAATGACTCTATTGTTTCCCATAGACAACACCAATACTATATTCTAATTCTCTAGTATATTGATGGATGTATTAGGCCTTCCGTCACCTGCCCAAAATGCGGCTCTCACTAGTCCGGTGTGGTTGAACACGGCGGTGTGGGTATCTACCAAGGCACCCCAAGGCTCACGTCAGTATGGTATTTTAACTATTTGGGGGTTTAAAATCGGTTGGATAACCGATTTAAATGCTCCGGATTTAGTAAGTTTAGGGATTTTAAATCGGTGATTTAACCGATTTAAATTCAACTTTTTAAATCGGTTATTTATATTAACCGATTTACAAAGTCTGGATTCGAGTCACAATCTGATCTGAAATTGGGGATTTAAAATCGGTTGATTAATAACAACCGATTTAAAAAAGACATTTTGAATCGGTTGTGTGTATACAACCGATTTAAAAGGTTAACCTTTTAAATCGGTTGTTATTAATCAACCGATTTTAAATAGATTTTTAAATCGGTTGTTTGTAAACAACCGATTTAAAAAGTAATTTTTTTGTAAATTTTATATTTGTTTTTACAGCAACCATATATACCTGTAACAAAATTTTTCCAACAGCCAGAGAAATCACAGCAACCAAAATTTTTACAGCAACCAGAGAAATCACAGAAACAAAATTTTTCCAGCAACCAATTTATATACAAATACAAACTAAAACTAAACCAAATCAAATACAAACTAATATTCAATACAAACTTAACTAAATCAAAAACACAAACTTAAACTTAAACTTCACTATTTGTTTTTTCCACCATTTTTTCTATTCTTTTTCTTCTTTGGCACGTATTTTAACGTGTTATGGAATTTACAAAAAAATTCTGCCCAGAGTTGTCTTATGCTCAAAATCGCATCATTTGACATTGGTGTTGTATCATTGAATACCTGTAAAAAAAATATAAACGCTAGTTAATATAACCAAAATAATGCTTAATTAAGTATGAAATCAATTAAGCTTATTGAGTTTTTAAATATTACTTCCATCCAATTTCTGGTTTTCCCCGCCGAGATAATGGTCATCATATTCCTCATGACATATATCCCACATGCCCACTCGTCGATTTGATGAGCCACCTACAAATAAATATAAAAGTTGTGCACTCAGTTAATGTTAAATATCCTAATATATTGTAAATGAATATTTTTAATTTAAACCACTTACTTTGGGCAATAATCATTCAGGCGCATTATTTCTCCTAACTCCTTTAAGCCTGTTATATCCATCGATTGCACTGATAAAAGAATATTCATGATAAGTCAAAGTTCTAAAATTATATCATAAAGTATATGTTAAGAATTAAATTGAATCTTACTTATTAATTCTTTCTACAATGGTTTGATTAGGCCGATAACCCAAGGAGCACATCCAGACGACAACGTGGTCTTCAGGACAAATGACGGCTAACTGCCAATGGTCACTGCAATATTGGAAAACAATAATGGTATGAAGAAACAGACAAACAAAAGAAAACTATATAAACACGCGTAAATGAACTTACCTATAGCAGTATGGTGCTAAATAACATTGCCTCTTCTCTTCCCACATCTTGTTCTGGATGTATGCTTGAATATCCTCCAATTTTTTGGGAGCAGACTTGGGACATAAAGAACCAAGCTGGTAAGGCGAAAAAATTTCGTACCTATCACCATAGCCCCTATCCTTACATAGGCGCCAACAGTACCTAATATATTGAAAAACATGTTAATTAATATTACAAATGACTTAAGCATGCTTACAATATAAACTTAGAATGACATATACTTACGAGCCCCATAATGCCAGGTGGCATAATTCAAGCCAACGTCCACCCATAGTAATGTCGGTTATCTCCTTCTCACCAATCCAATAATGTTCAATGGACACGGGGTCATAATCCATCAGTAGCCCCTGTGACTGGCCCCCAAAGTCATATAACATGGCAGATAACTCTCTCAACCAATTAGTGGGGGTTGGCATCCCCGGTTGGGACGGTGAGCAACTGTCCTTAGCGCTTTCGTGCATAGGAGTCTTCATAGAGTTGGGCTGGCCAAATGAGGGTTGACTTGCACAAGCCATATTTGCAAGTCTCTGCAAAATGAAATTTTATAAATAAATAACCTTCGCAAATTTACTTAAACTACTGAATTTATATTGTAGCATTTTATACATACCTCAGCTACTGCCTTCTCTACCCTCTGACTAATTGTCTCCTGTAACTCTTGCATGTTGATGGCTGCGGGTTGACTTACGCAACCCTGAGATGCAAGTCTCTGTAAATGAAATTTTATAAATTAATATCTTCCTAAATCTGGTCAAATTAACTGCTTATTTTATATTGTAACATATTATACATACCTCGGCTACCGCCTTATCTACCCTCTTATTGAAGGTCTCCTCAAACTGATGCACCAGCACTGCCTTGAAGGACTCCATCTCTGCATAGGCTTTTGCTTTGCCACGAGGTGCAGCACTTCCATAATATGTCTTCAGGCCGACACCAAAAGGGGCAACGCGGGGACGACCACCGTGATCAGGTGTCCCAATGGCAGTAGTCAGGATATCCATACGTGTATCAGGAACAAAAGTTCCTTGAGTGGCCTGATCCACAAGGTCATCATGCCAACATATATGTAAGTCAATGTTATGTAAGGTATTACACTAAAAATGATATATTGAAAGTTTTACTTACAATTTTTGAGGCAACAGTGGCTGTCTCCTCATTTATATACCCTCCGGTTGGCTTTATTTGGGCCAACTTCCATTGCTCGTGGCGTGGTGGAGAATCAACATCATCCACCGTCAATAGCGTATTGCCACTCTCTTTTTGCATTTCCTTCAACCTATTCTCCTTCCAGGTGGCCTTCAAATATGCATAACCACCATGAGAAGTTCTGTGGTAGTACTTGTTCTTGGCCTGGTTTTGTTTTCTCTTTGCTCTTTTCTCCTGTTACAAATAACGTACATGTAAATTAGCTAAACGTAAAATCAATTAACATGAGAAATTAAGAAAAAGTACTAACCAAAAACGCAGGGTCATGTCGACTCTTCATAAACAACTCCCATGTTTCTTCTGAAATGGATTTATACTTGGGTCTTATATCCGTCCTTATCACCAGGGCCAAAAACATAAGTCCTGGTGAGCATAGTCTTGTGTGACTTCCAACGATCAGCAGCATAAGATAGCCATCTCTTCTTAAGCCCCTTATCGTCAGGAACATCAAATGTTTCCTTAAATAGACAATAAAATGATATTAGTAATAAACATTTTGCATGTTGCCTTCTCTACCCTCTGACTAATTGTCTCCTGTAACTCTTGCATGTTGATGGCTGCGGGTTGACTTACGCAACCCTGAGATGCAAGTCTCTGTAAATAAAATTTTATAAATTAATATCTTCCTAAATCTGGTCAAATTAACTGCTTATTTTATATTGTAACATATTATACATACCTCGGCTACCGCCTTATCTACCCTCTTATTGAAGGTCTCCTCAAACTGATGCACCAAAGATCGCCTTGAAGGACCCCATCTCTGCATAGGCTTTTGCTTTGCCACGAGGTGCAGCACTTCCATAATATGTCTTCAGGCCGACACCAAAAGGGGCAACGCGGGGACGACCACCGTGATCAGGTGTCCCAATGGCAGTAGTCAGGATATCCATACGTGTATCAGAACAAAAGTTCCTCGAGTGGCACGATCCACAAGGTCATCATGCCAACATATATGTAAGTCAATGTTATGTAAGGTATTACACTAAAAATGATATATTGAAAGGTTTACTTACAATTTTGAGGCAACAAAGGATGTTTGTCTCCTCATTTATATACCCTCCGGTTGGCTTTATTTGGGCCAACTTCCATTGCTCGTGGCGTGGTGGAGAATCAACATCATCCACCGTCAATAGCGTATTGCCACTCTCTTTTTGCATTTCCTTCAACCTATTCTCCTTCCAGGTGGCCTTCAAATATGCATAACCACCATGAGAAGTTCTGTGGTAGTACTTGTTCTTGGCCTGGTTTTGTTTTCTCTTTGCTCTTTTCTCCTGTTACAAATAACGTACATGTAAATTAGCTAAACGTAAAATCAATTAACATGAGAAATTAAGAAAAAGTACTAACCAAAAACGCAGGGTCATGTCGACTCTTCATAAACAACTCCCATGTTTCTTCTGAAATGGATTTATACTTGGGTCTTATATCCGTCCTTATCACCAGGGCCAAAAACATAAGTCCTGGTGAGCATAGTCTTGTGTGACTTCCAACGATCAGCAGCATAAGATAGCCATCTCTTCTTAAGCCCCTTATCGTCAGGAACATCAAATGTTTCCTTAAATAGACAATAAAATGATATTAGTAATAAACATATTTAGTTAAATGGTATAAGAGATTAAAGGAGTTTGTAAAAAGAGGTATTACCGTCACATCCTGCAAAATTAAGTTTTTTGTGCCGTCATCCACTTTCTCCCATTCATTTACCAATATGCTAACCTTGGTTCTAGCCAACATAGCCACAAATGTCTTGAACTTAGTTGCATAGTGCCCTGTAGGCTGGTCTGTCTCCCCATCAAACTCAATTGGATACCTATATCCAGTCGGACGTCTAGAAGTCAACTCCTGACAAGAAGTGGCTGATCTAGTCTTCTTTTTTGTAAATGTCGTACTATCTACAGGATCAGCCATGATATCTGTTTAGAGGACATAAGATAAATGTCAGAAACAATAATATAGGACAAAGCAGAATATAAATCCTTAATAAACACAATAACAAATATAAATTTAAATACAAAACAAAATAAGCACAATCAATGCCAATAACAAATAGGTATTAACCTTTAAATTTATTCCATGGGTGAAATACAGATGTTCTCCCATATCCCTTCATTATGATCACCACGAGTGGCACGTACATCGTCCACATTCCTTTCTTCAATGGAAGTAGGAATTCGTGTTGTGAAGGAAGGAGTCTCAGAATATTAAGGGTAGAATCTTCATTTTCATTATTATCATGAATGTTTTTTCCTTGTAGGACCACTGACTAATTTTTTCTAGAAGGATCATTGACATAAAAAACTTGTTTTGCTTGTTCAGCCATGATGAAAGGCTCGTCCTTGTAACCTACTTTGTCAAAGTCCACCAATGTAAAACCCATTTCATCGGTTGTTACTCCACTATTACTGTTAACCCACTTACATTTAAAAAGAGGCACCTTAAATTTGCAGTAATCCAGCTCCCAAATCTCTTCAATTACCCCAAAGTAAGCTATGGATGCAAGAATGGGGTTTAATTTATCCCTTGAACTAGAAAAATGCATTGAAGAAGCCATTAACATAACCCCACTATTTTGAACGGTACTCTTGTCATCATGTGACTTTGTGTAAAACGAAATATTGTTTATATCGTACGCACTCCAACACAAGACATTAAAACTAGGTTCATGTGCTAGCCTACTTAATGTATCAGAAGCAGTATCATATTTCTTCATAACCTGTGCTTTGAACCAAGATAGGAATGTCTTGTTATGCTCTCTCAACACACTTTTTTCGTTCATTCGAGGGTTACTGGCCTTGACAATTCTTTTGTGAGCTTCTAAGTAAGGTATAACCTCAGCATTGTTATTCAATATATACAGATGTGCTTGAAGCACCTCCACACGACTCATGCTCTTAACGGTTAACCCTTGTATACCCTTACCCTTATATCTTCCAACATGATGAGTCTTAGGAATCCCTACAAGTTCCACTCCTGACAAATAGTCTGTACAAAACTCAATGGCTTCTTCTGTGATGTACCTTTCAACAATGGATGCTTCGGGCAGTATTGATTCTTAACATACCCTTTCAAGATCTTCATATATCGCTCCACTGGGTACATCCACCTTAAATAAACGGGGCCACACAATCTAATCTCCCACACTATATGAACAATTAAGTGGACCATGATGTCAAAGAATGATGGAGGAAAGTACATCTCCAACTGACACAATATAATAGCAGCCTCGTTTTCCAAGTCGTCCAACTTCGTAGGGTCAATGACTTTGGCACATATAGCATTAAAGAATAAGCACAATCTAGTTATGGCATGTCAGACTTCTTTTGGCAAGATGCCACGGATAGCCACTACAAGTAATTGTTGCATCAATACATGGCAGTCATGAGACTTTAACCCAACTACTTTGAGGTCTTTCAGTGAGATTAGGTTTTTAACATTGGAAGAGTAACCCTGTGGCACTTTGATTCCACGAAGACACTCGCAAAAACTTCTTCTCTCTTGTTTTGACAAAGTATGGTATGCTGGGGGCAGATATGTGGCATTACCTTTTGGCTCTGGAGCTAATTTCTGTCTTATACCCATTGCAACCATATCTAGACGAGCATTCACACTATCCTTTGTCTTGCCCTGAATGTTGAGAAGAGTACCAATTACACTATCACACACGTTTTTCTCCACATGCATGACATCTATACAGTGTCTTACATCAAGACTGGACCAGCATAGAAGATCGAAGAACACATATCTCTTCTTCCATATATTTTTCACAAAGGGATCGCTTTTGTTTGCTTTCTTGCCAAATATGACTTTGTTGTCCTTCACTCGTTGATACACTTCTTCCCCTGTTAAGGCATTCGGAGCTACACCATTTTCCTGACATCCATTAAAAGCCTTTTTCAACCTACGATACGGGTGATCACGTCGAAGAAATCTACGATGTCCAAGGTAAACAGTTTTCCTTCCATGTTTCAGTTGATTGTAGCAGGTGCCCTTTTCACATTCAGGGCACACACTATGCCCCTTAACACTATATCCGGACGAGTTCCCATATGCTGGAAAGTCATTGATGGTGCAAAATAACATGGTACGCAACTTGAAATTTTCATTGGAATATGCATCGAACACATCAACGCCCTCATCCGACAATTTCCTCAAGTCTTCAATCAGGGGACTTAGGAAAACATATATGTCATTTCCAGGTTGTTTCGGGCCCGAAATCATCATGGATAACATCATGTATTTGCGTTTCATGCTTAACCAATGAGAAAGGTTGTAAACTACCAAGACAACAGGCCATGAACCGTGGTTGCTACTTAAGTTACCATACGGATTCATTCCATCAGAAGCAAGCCCAAGCCTAATGTTTCTTGGCTCATTGCCGAAATCTGGAAACAGAGTATGAATTTTCTTCCATTGCAAAGAATCGGCAGGATGGCGAAGTTGTCTGTCACACTTCCTCTCATCCACATGCCATCTAATACTCTTTGCATCTTTTTCATTGGCAAACAGTCGCTTCAATCTTGGAATTATTGGAAGATACCATAAAACTTTTGCAGCGCACCCTTTGTGCTCTCATCGTCGCAACTGTCAACGCCGCCCTTCACTGTGTAGCGTGATAGCCCACACGTGGGGCACTTGTGAACATTTTCAAACTCTTTTCTGTACAATATACAGTCATTGGGGCATGCGTGTATTTTCTTATACTCCACACCCATCGGACACAAGATGTTCTTCGCATCATACGCACGGTTTGGCAATGTGTTACCCTCTGGAAGCATATCTTTCAACAACTCAAGCAAGTCGGTGAAGCTCTTGTCAGTCCACCCATTTATTGCCTTCAGATTAAACAATCTCAACACGGCAGACAACCGTGTGAATTTTGTGCACCCCTTATACAAAGCCTCTTCATTGTCTTTTGTCAAGGATTCATAAACATGTGCTCGTTTAAAAGACTCATGTCCAATATCACGGATCATGTCTTCTAACCGATCGTCCATTTCTACGTCAGCTTTCTTTCCTTCAGACACACTTGACATTTCCTTCTTCTCACCATGCCATGTCCATGTTGTATAACTGCTGCAAATCCCATAGACAATTAGATGTTCCCGTAATTTGTCGACTATTTGTGGTGTCTGATTCACACAAATAACACACGGACAAGAAAATGTTCCGCCACTTTTAGGAAGCTTCGTTTGAGCAAAATTCAGAAACTCTTCTACTCCCTTCTCATACTCTTCACTCAATTGATTTTGTTGCATCCAACTACGATTCATAACTACGTTTTGAAAAAAAATACACACTTCAGGGAACGTCAACCATAACTTGTTATCGTCTACCTAGTTGAAATTCACAACTATTTCTAACAAAATATCAATGGGTGCCAAGAATTAACAATAAACAGTCTTGCTCCACACACCCATAGGAGCAAGAAAACATGCAATCACATTCATATTAACCATAGACCAAAGACAATGAATCAACAATAAACATCATAAATGCTCTCCACATGACATATATCCCACATGCCCACCCGTCGATTTGACGAGCCACCTACAAATAAATATAAAAGTTGTGCACTCAGTTAATATTAAATATCCAAATATTTGTAAATGAATATTTTTAATTTAGTTTCACATCTGCCATTACCATCTCCAAATCCAAAGCATGGAATCAAGTTATCTCCCATCTCTAATTATTTACACCTTGATTAAAATTCCAGTAGTGTTTAAAATAGGCACAAAATACTCAGGAAGATAATTGTAAATGCAAAGTAAAACAAACTGAGTATTTAGGCCAAGCCACACAATAATGGGGAAGCAATGCAATGCAATACTCTGCTACTTACTTTGCATTTACAATAATGGGGAAGCAATGCAATGCAATACCTCAAGAAGTGCTTTGACAACAGAAATTGAAGCAAGTAGCAGAGTCCCATCAACAGCTAAAGAAACCTGAATTTCCCCATTCACATGGAAAGCAAAAAAAGGGACTAAAAATAAAAAGAGAAAGCAGTCAGTCAGGGACAAATTACTTAAAGGTTAAATTTCAGTACATAATAAACTTTCAGAAAAGCAGCAAGCAGCAGCACATTCAAATTCTACCTTGCCTAGTGTCTAGAAATCAAAAGGGAAACCATGAAGCAAGAAAAAATCTATTTACATACCCAGAGAGAAATCATATGTTAGTATCCATCTATTCAGTAAATTTTCAATTAAAAAAAGTCTCCCACGACTAAATCCATAAAACACTTGACCAATAAATCCTCCTCACTAAAACCATCTAATTGGAATACTTGCTATTTAATCTTCCGCACAGTATTAACCCATCATTCATTCTTAACTTGCACAAAAAAGCCATAGATCTTAAATCTAGTCTTTCACTCTATTTTGCCTTTTACTTTCAAAGATTCAATTACCACAAAGAAAATGAAGAAAGAAAAAGAAAAGAAAACAAAGAAAACAATTGCATGAATACAAGACAAACCTTATTTCTGTGATTTCAGCAGCACCCCTTTTATGCTAAATTGATATATTCACAGTAGTTAACTAATAAATCTAATGGTTTCCATGTTTTCTTAAATGTGCTATTAATACAAATTCTATATGCTCAGGAGTCATCAAACACGAGAAATGATTTTCGGGCAGTCAAAATGTTCACATTTTATTATTTCTTAGGCATTAGGCCTACTTATTATTCACTTAATAAACCCCCAATCTAAAAGTCATGACACACACAGATTAAAAAAACATTGGTGGTCTTTAAAATAGCGTACAATAACATTCTTTCTTAATTGAACCATCCTATTACATGACAAAGCAATATTCAACTAAGAAGCATTACATCAAACAGAAATTTCAACATGTATACCAAACTACAAACATTCCATTCAATATCAGAGATAAAAAGATTTCAAGATGGAAACTGGTAACAAAATAACATATCAGATGAATTTATTCCGGAAATAGAAAATGAAACGAAATAAAAAACTTACTATCAAAAGAGGTTGAAGTTGAAACAGCCTAGCAAACGAGATTCACTACAAAATTAACACATAAAAAAGCCAAGTGAGGTGTTGAACAGGGAGAAACTAGATTCAAATGAAACATATATGAAGCACTACACTGCAGTACCCCTTGTGTCTATATATATCTTGAATCCTCCAAGAACTATCATCGAGAGAAAAACTGAAAGAGTTCGAACGGCGGCGGCGGCTTGAAGAAGAGGACGAGTGGCAGCGGCGGCTTGAAGGAGAACGAACGGCTTGAAGAAGAGGACGAGTGGCAGCGGCGGCTTGAAGAAGAGGACGAGTGGCTTATTTGGGTTTGAGAGGGAAAAGAAGAGGGAAAAGAAAAGAAGAGGACGAGCTAGCTGTAGGGTTTGTGAGGGAAAAGAAGAGGGAAAAGAAAAATAAAATACGATGCAAGCCTCTTCTAAATCGGTGATCATTTGGATAGATTTAAAATATTAGGTCTTTTAAATCAATCACCACAAACAACAGATTTAAAATCTCATTTAAATCGGTTCTTTATCGCAACTAATTTAAATTCTTTTTTTCTTAAAATCTTTTAAATCGGTTGTGATAAACAACCGATTTGAAATGTCAAGCTGAATGTTAAAACTTCAATTTAATTTCAAAAATGTCACCGCATTTCTTTTTAAATCTGTTGTTTAAAACAACCGATTTAAAATACCTGTTCCGAAATTCTATTTCGTAGTAGTGAATAATTAGGCCTTAGAATTAGTCAAGACTAAAGACTCCAACATTTACGATATATATGCTTGCATTATAATGATAGTGGAAGGAGTGGCATGATCAATAGCCACTAGGGGTTGGCTTAAAGAAGTTTTGGTGTTGCGACTCATGTGGTTGCTAGCACCGGCGTATTCTTTAATGCATCAAACAAATCTTGGTGTTGCCACTTCTGTACCCCTTTTTTTTAAATGAGAAATGTTAGGTGTTAATTGTTATGTTTAGTGAGATTAGCGGCGATAGAACCTCGAATCCCTTACTCTTTCAACACTTTGGTGTTCTTTGGCTCACCACTTGAGCTATGTACCTAGTTGTGGGACTCATTATATATATCTCGCCCTAGCAGAGGATCGGCACAGCCTATAATCTAATCCTGGATTACTTGTTTAGGGGAAAAAAGAAGCTAAGTGTGAATGCAGTTATATACACTAATTATCATGTCATCTCCCCTTTCATCCCTAGGTCACTTCATTTCAACCAATTTAGTATAGCTTTCTGCTATGAGAATGAGCAGCATGTATATTCTATGAAATCGAAAGATGAACACGATATGACTCTAAATTTAATACCCTGACTGTTCTTTTTGTAGTAGCTAGTAACTGGTAAATTTGAATGTGTTTAAAAATCGCCACGCAACATATATTTTTAGATTTGAATAAATACTGATCCCAGACTACATGCAGGACCGAAGTTTAGGTTTCTGGTGTTTGTTGCTACTCTTTTTCTTGGAGTTGTGCTCTCGTAGAGATGTCTGCTTTTTTTTTCTTCTTCTTGTGCTTGTATGAGTTGGAGTACCCATAGTAATCCCCTTTCATATACTCTTTTGATATTAAAAAAAAAGGTCCCGGACTACATGCGTAAAGAATACAAAAGGACCAAAAAAAAAGGATCCAATACTCTCACTTCCTCGGCCAAAGGAAATACCTTTGGACTTCATGCTGAACATATAAAATGCCAAGAAATATATTTAGAAATTGGGTTAAATTTTTATAAGCATATTATGCATTAAAAAGGAGTACAATAAGTGTATTAGTGATGAGATGAAATATATGTGGAATGAATAGACATATTTTTTTATAAGATAAAATTTATTTACAAGAATACAAAAATTATTCCAATCCGTATACAAAATCAAAGTTCAAATCATAATAAACATGTTTTAATAAACTCAATTGGACAGCAACACCAATCAGAAAATTGTAAACAAGACCCTCCATAAAATGCTACTAGCCAAAACGATGATCAAATCAATCAAAACATTAAAATCAAAACTGAAATTACTAAAGATAACTCTATGTTGGAACCTAAACGATTGAGAAGTTTTAGACCCTCATTAATTTTGATGATAACAAAATATTCACAAGAGAACAATTTATGTTCTAACAATTCTTGAAGTGTGCAGATACTGATATTACATATAAATCTAAGCCACTCAAGCAGAAGGAAGAAATTCTCAAGAGAAAGATACACTCCATGTGTCAGCATCCGGATCATCTGTGTGAGCATCTGGAATTATCTCTTTATGACACTAGGCTTATCCATTTGCTTCGAGCGTCTGATCCTCCGATTCTGAGCGAGCGTCTGAACTTCATTTCAAATCACGTGTTGGTCACGTAGTTGCTCTTCCTCTCAGAAGTTTCTGGAACGGATTTCAAAATTGATCTTGAGCGCTAAAATTGTTGTACGAGGTATCAAAGGTGACACCTTTAGCTAAAAGACAATAATCGTACAAGCAATTGTGAAAAGCAAGGTAGTACGAAAATAGTAATATGTACTACTGGGATATTCTCTGGAAAGGAAGAAAGAGACAGCTTTTTGAATTTACCTCACTCAATGGAAAGGAGCCATTTTTATCAGAATTGGTAATATCCTTGGAACTCCTATATATACCTCATGGTATCCATTGAAGAGAAGTAGATATACTGCCGAAACACTGCTGGAAAACTGCCAAAACTGTACAAGAGTATATTGCCTTATTTGCTAAGAACAAGCTCTGATTGCTATACACTACAAAGAGTCAATACTCTGAAAGCACTACTTCTGTGAGCAATCAAGTTTCGCGCTATGTCTCTGGACTACAAAAACTGAACTCAGCGTCCGACCCTTTCTTTTAGAAAGCATTTCTATATTGAGCTTAATTTTTTATCCTCTCTGTGAGAGTTATTCTTACTTATTCAACTTATTTGTAAAAGTTTTTTTTGGCCTAGTTAAGGTTGTTCCCTCAAAGGCTCGACTGTACTGAGTCGTTTTGAGAAGTTGAGAGTATTGTCAAGTTGTGACAGTAGAATACTCTTGAGGAAATTATAATCAGATTGATTATAGTGGAAAATCCTTCAGGAACGAAGGGACTAGACGTAGCTACCAGTTTGGTAGTGAACTAGTATAAATCTCTGTGTCTCTTGCTTTATTGCTTTCTATTCATTTCTATCTTGCTGTGTTAAAAACAAGTTTTCACAAACTGCTTTTCCAGCGTCCGGTTTATTTCCACCGTCCGATAAACAAACAGTTTTGAAAAACTTGTGTTCTAAGTGTTTCTAACTTAAAGTTTGCGAAAAGTTTTCAACACAATTCAACCCCCCTTCTTGTGTTCACGTTCAGTTGGTACCAGATCTCGGCCACTTGGTTGAGCACTTAACAGTGTTAAGAGTAAAGATCCTACTGTGAACATGTCTGCTGAAGGTGGTCATATGTGTGAATACATGCCTTGACAGGATGGTTTTGATGATTGACAAAAGGGAGCTTTGCAAATAGTCAACCGTGCAAAAAGTGGAAAAGAATTCCAAGACGCGTATCAAGAATGATAGTTTCTCAAGTCTTTGGGTTTTGGGTATTTATTTATTTTTATTAAGACTATTTGTAAGTAGTAATAAAAAGCTCTCAATTAAAATAAAATCACACACTCACAAAATGATTTTTATTCTAAAATTGATTTTATGATAATTTTTCTTAAATTATTTTTAGGCACAAAGTATTTTAAAAAATTCTTAAATTGTGCTCAAAATATTGTTTGAAAAATATTTCAAGTTTTCTTTGGCTTGTTGCAAGAAACAGGATACCTTTAAACGATTATAAAGATATTCATAAATCGTTTATGACGTGCTCCTCTTGTCGCGTGTCGAGCTCTTGTCGCGTGCCGAGCTGAGGTCGCGTGTCAAGCTGAGGTCGCGTACCGAACTGTGGGGAAGTCGCGTGCCGAGCTGAGGTCTCGTGCCGAGCTGTGTGGAGAGGTCGTATGTCGAGCTGTGAGGAGAGGTCGCGTGCCGAGCTGTGAGGAGGTCGCGTGCCGAGCTGTGAGGAGGTCGTGTCTGTGCCGAGCTGTGAAGAGGTCGTATGCCGAGCTGAGGAGGTCGTATGCCGAGCTGGAGAGAGGTCGTATGGAAATACGATGTCGAACACCAAGTGGTGTCCGAGAATCTTTTCCGTCCCCGTGTTTTCAATTCTTTCATATTCAACGCAACGGACAAATCCACGCAACGGACAAATCCTGACAAATCCTGCAACGGGCAAATCCTGCAACGGACATTTCTTTTTAAATATGACGCTCCTCCATTGCCTATATAAACACAGCTCGTGAGCTTTGTAAAAATACAACAACGTAGTGCTTAATTTTTGTGCCAAAAACTCTGTCAAATATTTTTCATCACTCACACTTATTTGAGCACAATTTTCTGAGAGTCTTTTTATTCTACATAATTTGAGTTGTATTATTTGAGCTTCAATTTGTTATATCTGCACTATTGAGTGTATCTTTGTCGCCTCTTTTTGTTTGTAAAAATCCTTTATTTTTTGGTAGGAATTCCAAGGTGTTCATAGAGAGGTGATATCTCTTGAACGTATTGCTCTGGTTTAGAGTTGTAAAGGTTTCTAGCTGAACTCGATTTAAAAGCTAGTGTCTTAGTGAAAATCCCATAGTGGTTTGCTTTGGGGACGGGGCGTAGGCCACAGGGGGTGTTAGGTGGCGAACCTGGATAATTTGTTGTGTGCTTTTTACTCCTTATCTCTACTTTTCACCAATTAAATTTACGTACTTTATTTTATTGTTATTTATATCTTACTATTTACTTTATTTTTAACTCATTTGCAATTTATTCTTCAAGTGATTTATCTATTTCACATTAATATTTCCTCAACTCATAATTAGCACTTATTTCTCCAAAACTCTTTGAAAGCACCGGTCACACACAAATCACCCCCTCTTGTGTTTGGAGTCACTTGTCAACAAGTGGCATCGAGCTAGACTCTTGTATAAAGGACTTAACCGTCTCAAGAAAATGACTTCAAACAATAATCGAGGAACTTCCATGAATGCACCCCATTTTTCAATGGTGAGGGTATGGTTATTGGAAGGATAGAATGCAAATATTTCTTGAGGGTGTTGATCTTGATATTTGGGATCTTTGTGGAAAATGGTCCATTTGTCCCCACTCAATCAATTAATGATGCAGTGGTAGACAAACCAAGATCACTTTGGACCGAAGATGATAAGAAAAAGGTCCAATACAATTTGAAAGCTAAGAACATCATCACTTCTGCTTTATGCTACGATGAGTTCTATAGGGTCTCAAATTGCAAGACTGCTAAAGAAATGTGGGACACCCTTCTATTGACCCATGAAGGTACTACCGAGGCCAACTTATGTCTCATGGCAAAACACGAGGAGGATGAGGTAAATGCTCTTGAACTCGAATCTCCTTTAACTTATGATGAGTCGCTTATTGCTTGTGAAGAATTAAATAATGAAACGATTAAACTTGGAAAAATTGTTCTTTCTTCTAAGAAAACCATCTCTTCTCTTGAATCAAAAATTGAAATTTTAAACAAAGAGATAGTGATTCTTAAAGAAAAACAAGTTCTTTGTGATTGAAACTTCTCCTCCCATATCTTGTGAAAATAAAAAGATGAAGTTTTAAAATGCAATGAGTGTAGTGTTTTGAAAAATAAGGTTGAGGATTTAAATAACACTCTTGCAAAATTTATAATGGGAAGAGATAATCTAAACATTATTTTAGGAAACCAAAAAGGTACTTTTAGAAAAGCTGGTTTAGGTTATCATCCAAAAATTCATGAAAAATCTTTTAAACTCTTCAATCACAACAAACCCTCAAGTAGTCCTTTCATTAAATGCTTTCACTGTGGTAGAAATGGTCACACTGCCTCCATTTGCAATATTAGAAAGAACAAGAATGTGGTTGGCAAAAAGATATGGATTCCAAATGGTACTTTGCCAAAAACTAACTCATCTGGACCCAACTTAGTTTGGGTACCAAAGGTTAAAAATTAATCTGTTGTTGTAGGTGTGCTTGAAAGCCAAGGACTTAAATTGGTATCTTGATAGCGGATGTTCAAAGCACATGACAGGAGACAAAAGCAAGTTCTCCTCATTGGTACCTAAGAATAGTGGTTATGTCCGGTATGGTGACAACAACAAAGGTAAAATTCTTGGGATTGGTTCTATTGGTAAGAGTCCTAATCCCACTATTGAAAATGTTTTGTATGTGGATGGTTTGAAGCATAATTTGCTAAGCATTAGTCAACTTTGTGATAAAGGAAACAAAGTGGTTTTCGATTCTTCAAAATGCATGGTCATGGATTCTATAAATGAAAATGTTATTGTTATTGGACCTAGAATTGGAAATATCTATATGCTTGATTTAGATAAAATACCTTTAAATGATGCATGTTGTCTTATTAGTAAAGAGGATGAATCTTGGCTGTGGCATAGAAGAATGACTCATATTCACATGGATCATCTTAATAAATTGGTTCGAAAGGACTTAGTAATTGGCTTACCAAAGCTTCGTTTTGAAAAAGATAAACTTTGTGATGCATGTCAAAAAGGAAAACAAGTAAAGGCATCTTTCAAATCTAAAAATATTGTTTCTACAAACCGGCCTTTACAACTTTTACATATGGATTTATTTGGCCCTTCTAGAACTAAAAGCTTTGGTGGCAATTACTATGCTCTTGTTATTGTGGACGACTATTCTCGCTATATATGGACTTTATTTATTTCTCACAAAAATGATGCTTTTAATGCTTTTCGAAAACTTGCAAAGGTTATACAAAATGAGAAGGGACTTAACATTGCTTCCATTCGAAGTGATCATGGTGGGGAATTTGAGAATGAAGCATTTGAAGCATTTTGCACAGAAAATGGTATTGATCACAACTTTTCTGCTCCAAGGACACCGCAACAAAATGGAGTGGTTGAAAGGAAAAATCGGTCTCTTGAAGAGCTAGCGAGGACGATGCTCAATGAGACTAACCTTCCTAAGTACTTTTGGGCAGACGCCGTGAGCACCGCTTGCTATGTGATGAATCGAGTTCTTATAAGACCGATCCTTAAGCAAACACCGTATGAACTCTACAAAGGAAGGAAGCCCAACATTTCCCACCTTCACGTTTTCGGATGCAAGTGTTTTGTCCTAAACAATGGTAAGAATAACCTTGGTAAATTTGATGCTAAAGCTGATGAAGGTTTATTTCTTGGATATTCCACTTCTAGTAAAGCCTTTCGAATTTTTAATAAACGTACTTTAACTGTTGAAGAATCTGTGCATGTTTCTTTTGATGAATCTAACCCCAAATCTTCAGTAGAAGAAAGTGTTGATGATCTTGCAGAAGTGTTAGGAGATACCTATTTAGAGGAACAAGAGAGATCAAAAGTTCAAAAGGAGGATCAAGAGTCCTTGCCTCAACCCTCTCAAGAACTCTCTCACTCAAATCTTCCAAAGGAATGGAGAGTCTCAAAGAACCATCCTCTTGACAACATAATAGGTGATATCTCAAAAGGGGTAACGACTCGAAACTCTCTTAATCATGCATGTCATCATATGGCCTTTGTCTCTCAAATTGAACCAAATGACGTCAATGAAGCCATCTTTGATGAGCATTGGACCCTTGCTATGCAAGAGGAATTAAATCAATTTGAGAGAAATGATGTTTGGAAACTTGTCCCTAGGCCTAAAGATCACCTAGTCATTGGGACCAAATGGGTCTTTCGCAACAAGCTTGATGAAAACGGTATTATTGTTAGAAACAAAGCTAGACTTGTTGCAAAAGGCTACAACCAACAAGAGGGCATAGATTTCGATGAAACCTATGCACCCGTGGCTAGATTAGAAGCCATTCATATGCTTCTAGCATTTGCATGTGTCATGGATTTTAAACTTTTTCAAATGGATGTAAAGAGTGCTTTTCTAAATGGTTATATTCAAGAAGAAGTATTTGTTGATCAACCTCCTGGTTTTGAAAATTTTGAATTTCCAAATCATGTTTTTAAATTGAAAAAGGCTCTGTATGGTTTAAAACAAGCTCCTAGAGCTTGGTATGATAGGTTGAGCAAATACTTACTTGAAAAAGGTTTTGAAAGAGGAAAAGTTGATACTACTCTTTTCATCAAACATAAGAAGCATGACATTTTACTTGTTCAAATTTATGTCGATGATATAATATTTGGTGCTACTAATGAATCCTTGTGTAAGGAATTTTCTGATATCATGCAAAGTGAATTTGAAATGTCAATGATGGGAGAGCTAAATTACTTCCTTGGACTTCAAATCAAACAAACAAAGGAAGGAATATTCATCAATCAATCCAAATATTGCAAGTATTTACTCAATAAATTTGGAATGACCGATGCAAAAGAAATCTCAACT
This sequence comes from Calophaca sinica, assembly GCA_037113605.1. Lineage (NCBI taxonomy): Eukaryota > Viridiplantae > Streptophyta > Magnoliopsida > Fabales > Fabaceae > Calophaca > Calophaca sinica. The sequence goes on from CM073733.1 coordinate 23,486,948, forward strand.
CCAATGAGCACTTCATGCTATCTTGACAAAGATGAAGGTGGTAAGTCGGTCGAAGTAAGTAAGTATAGAGGTATGATAGGATCTCTTCTCTATCTCACTGCTAGTCGTCCTGATATTATGTTTAGTGTTTGTATGTGTGCACGTTTTCAAGCTAGTCCTAAGGAATCACATATCTCTTTGTAAAGCATTATGAGATCCCTCATTGGCACACAAAACACGGGTTTATGGTACCCCAAAGGTGCCGAATGCACTTTGATTGGGTACTCGGATTCTGATTTTGTGGGTTGTAAATTGGACCGAAAAAGCACTAGTGGGACATGTCACTTACTTGGGAATGCCTTGGTTTCATGGCATAGTAAGAAACAAGCGGTGTGGCTTTGTCCATCGCTTAAAGCGGAATATGTTGCGGCAGGTAGTTGTTGCGCATGATTATTTGGATGAAACAACAGTTGAATGATTATGGGATTAATTTGAAAACTGTTCCAATAAAGTGTGACAATACTAGTGCCATAAACCTCACTAAAAATCCGGTTTATCACTCTCGGACTAAACACATAGAGATTAGGCACCATTTTATTAGAGATCATGTTCAAAAAGTTGATTGCATGATTGAGTTTGTGGAAACATCTAGACAACTTGCAGATATTTTTACTAAACCTTTGCCTAAGGAAACTTTCTTTTTTATTAGAACTGAATTGGGAATTTTAGACCAATCATGCATTGAGTATTTTTGTGATTGCATTTTCTTTTGAATAAATTCTAACTTGGGCGTTTGAGTGTGCTAACGAGTTTATGCAGTCTTTTCCCTTCCATTTTCTTTAAGTACGGAATAATGAGTGGGTGACGCATTTGTCTTATGCAACTAGCTAATCATGTCCAACCAAATTCATCTGTCACACACCAAGCTTGGTATCACGTAACTATCAAAATATGCTTGTTTAATCCTGAATATATGCCTTGCTTTATTTGTCTTTCCGCTTTTTGATGTTGCCAAAGGGGAGAGTTACATGAATGCATGATTCAGGGAGTGATCTTTTAAGTATTGCCTATTGTGAGGGGGAGTTTTTCTAAATATTGTGCTTAAACTCTGATATCTTTTATTGAAAAACCATGCTTATATCTCATTGCTATATCATGATTATATTTTACTAAATTCCCTCCATGAGATGTTTGTCATCATCAAAAAGGGGGAGTCTGTGAATACATGCCTTGACAGGATGGTTTTGATGATTGACAAAAGGGAGCTTTGCAAATAGTCAACCGTGCAAAAAGTGGAAAAGAATACCAAGACGTGTATCAAGAATGATAGTTTCTCAAGTCTTTGGGTTTTGGGTATTTATTTATTTTTATTAAGACTATTTGTAAGTAGTAATAAAAAGCTCTCAATTAAAATAAAATCACACACTCACAAAATGATTTTTATTCTAAAATTGATTTTATGATAATTTTTCTTAAATTATTTTTAGGCACAAAGTATTTTAAAAAATTCTTAAATTGTGCTCAAAATATTGTTTGAAAAATATTTCAAGTTTTCTTTGGCTTGTTGCAAGAAACAGGATACCTTTAAACGATTATAAAGATATTCATAAATCGTTTATGACGTGCTCCTCTTGTCGCGTGTCGAGCTCTTGTCACGTGCCGAGCTGAGGTCGTGTGTCAGGTGGTCGCGTGCCAAGCGTGGGGAAGTCGCGTCGAGTGAGGTCTCGTGTCGTTGTGTGGAGAGGTCGTATGTCGAGCTGTGAGGAGAGGTCGCGTGCCGAGCTGTGAGGAGGTCGCGTACGGAGCTGTGAAGAGGTCGTATGCCGAGCTGAGGAGGTCGTATGCCGAGCTGGAGAGAGGTCGTATGGAAATACGATGTCGAACACCAAGTGGTGTCCGAGAATCTTTTCCGTCCCCGTGTTTTCAGTTCTTTCATATTCAGCATAGCGGACAAATCCACGCAGCGGACAAATCTCGACAAATCACGCAGCGGGCAAATCACGCAGCGGACATTTCTTTTTAAATGTGACGCTCCTTCATTGCCTATATCAACACAGCTCGTGAGCTTTGTAAAAATACAACAACGTAGTGCTTAATTTTTGTGCCAAAAACTCACAAATATTTTTCATCACTCACACTTATTTGAGCACAATTTTCTCGAGAGTCTTTTTATTCTACATAATTTGAGTTGTATTATTTGAGCTTCAATTTGTTATATCTGCACTATTGAGTGTATCTTTCTCGTCTCATTTTATTTGTGAAAATCATTTATTTTGGGTAGGAATCCCAAGGTGTTCATAGAGAGGTGATATCTCTTGAACGTATTGCTCTGGTTTAGAGTTGTAAAGGTTTCTAGCTGAACCTGATTTAAAAGCTAGTGTCTTAGTGAAAATCCCATAGTGGTTTGCTTTGTGGACAGGGCGTAGGGCACAGGGGGTGTTAGGTGGCGAACCTGGATAATTTGTTGTGTGCTTTTTACTCCTTATCTCTACTTTTCAGTCAATTAAATTTCTGTACTTTATTTTATTGTTATTTATATCTTACTATTTACTTTATTTTTAACTCGTTTGCAATTTATTCTTCAAGTGATTTATCTATTTCACATTAATATTTCCGCAACTCATAATTAGCACTTATTTCTCCAAAACTCTTTGAAAGCACCGTTCACACACAATTCACCCCCCTCTTGTGTTTGGAGTCACTTGTCAACAATATGAACCGTCCTCCTCTATTCAATGGAGAAAAATTTGATTACTGGAAAGATAAGATGAAAGCATTCCTTGAGGCACAGAATCTTGATTTATGGGATATAGTTGAAAGTGGATACATTTCTCCCGCTAATGCCCTTAGTGTTGCAATACCTAGGGATAACTGGTCTGATGATCAAAAAAAGAGATATCAAACCAATCAGAAGGCTAGATTTATTCTCATCTGTGCTATGACAGAAAGAGAATATGATAAATGTGGTAAGTTTGATACTGCCAAAGAAATCTGGGATTCTCTTGTTTTGTCTTATGAGGGTTCTGCCCAAGTAAGAGAAACAAAGGCTAGCATAATGGTTTGCCAGTATGAACTATTCAAAATGGAAGATGGAGAAAACATTGAAACTATGTTTGGAAGGTTCCAAACACTTGTTCATGGGTTGCAGGCCCTTGAAAAAAGTTATACTACACCTTATCATGTGAGAAAGATCTTGAGAAGTTTGCTAAGCAGTGGAGACCCAAAGTCACTGCTATTCAAGAAGCAAAATATCTAAATGTTCTTCAGCTTGAAGATCTTATGAGTTCTTTGGAAGCTCAAGAACTTGAGCTAAACGAAGAAGAACCTACCAAGAAGAGTAAGTCTATTGCTTTAAGAGTTAATCAACATAAACCTAGTACTTCTAAAACTTTTCAGGCTGAAGAAGAAGAATCAGATGATGAAGCTTCAGAAGGAGATTATGATGGATCAGAAGATGAGCTAGCATTCATATCTAAGAAGATCCAGAGAATTTGGAAGAAGAGAAACTTCAGAAGGAGGTTTCAGAAGAAAGATACAAAGGACAAGAAGGAAAGCAAAGACAAGGACAAAGCCCAAGTCATTTGCTATGAATGTAAGAAGCCTGGACATTTCAAGTCTGAGTGTCCTAATCTTAAGGAAAAGTCCACAAGAAGCTCCTTCAAGAAAAAGAAGAAAGGTCTCATGGCAACATGGGAAGACCTTGACTTATCCTCCTTCGAGGAAGATAAAGAAGAAGAAGCTCACATTGCCCTCATGGCAAACACTGATCTTGATTCAGAAGAAGAAGTTGAAGAGGTAATAATATATGACTCTTATTCTGAACATCGACTTGCATTTGATGATCTGTTAAAGGATTCTGCCATTCTCTCTATTGAGTATAAGAATTTGAAAAAAAAAATTCAAAACTATCACAAGATTTTCATTCTTTACATAATGAAAACTCTGTACTCAATGAAGAGAACTGAAAATCGAAAATCGGCCTGGTGGATAACCAGCGTCTGGAAGCCAACAAGCAACCAGAAGCTAAAAGCTCTCAAGTTAAAAGCTCTGTAGTTACAAGCAATCCTAACTGCAAATCAAATGACTATGAACATGCATTTCAAAAGTTTCTTGCAGAGAGTGTAACTCGAAGCAAGCAAGCTTCTATGATCTGGGGAGTCAGTAAAACGACGACTCATGGTCTTGGTTACATATCAGATGAACCTCTTTTAGAAAATAATTCAGCATCTGATAAATCCAACAATCATAGTAAATGCTTGCATTGTACTTACTGCAATAAATCTGGTCATCTGAAAAGTGCATGTAATGTGTTTACAACTAAGAAGGACAAGTATCCTTCACGAACTAACAAGAAAGGACCCAAAAAGATATGGGTACCTAAAGATAAAATAGTCTATGTTGCAGACTTGCTTAGCAACAAAGTCAACACACCAATCTTGGTACTTAGACAGTGGATGCTCGCGTCACATGACGGGAGAAAAGCATATGTTCCAAGAACTAAGACCTAGAGAAGCTGGATTCGTTGGTTTCGGAGGAAACCAGAAAGGTAAAATAGTTGGAATTGGTCGCATAGGTAAAGGCTCTCTTCCTTCTATTGATAATGTTTTATATGTTGAAGGACTGAAACATAATCTGAGCATAAGTCCATTATGTGACATGGTTATAGTGTTGTCTTCTGAGAAAATGGATGTTCAGTAAAAAGTAAAAATGATGGATCTATATTCTTTATAGCTAAGAGGAAACAAAACATTTATAAAGTTGATCTTTCTGAACTTGCAAAACAAGATGTCAAGTGTCTTATGTCTGTTGAAGATGAGCAATGGATTTGGCACAAGAGATTGGGTCATGCCAATTTGAGGTTAATCTCAAAGTTAAACAAGCACAATCTTGTTAGAGGCTTACCAAATCTTAAGTTCCAATCTGATGCCCTGTGTGATGCTTGTCAAAGAGGAAAACAAGTTAAAACTTCCTTTCATTTAAAAAATGTTGTTTCAACCTCGAGACCACTTGAACTTTTACATCTTGATCTTTTTGGTCCCACAAGGACAGCCTCTTTAACTGGAAAGAAATATGGATTAGTCATTGTTGATGATTTTACTAGATGGACATGGGTTAAGTTCCTTGCCACAAGGATGAGTCTTTTAAGGTATTCACTGTTTTCTGCAAATCAGTTCAAAATGAAAAAGGCATCTGTATTTCTTCTATTAGAAGTGATCATGGGGGAGAATTTGAAAATGAGAACTTTCAAAAATTTTGTGAAGAAAATGGCATCTCCCACAATTTCTCCTCTCCTAGAACACCTCAACAAAATGGTGTTGTAGAAAGGAAAAATAGGTCCCTCCAGGAAATGGCCAGGACCATGATCAATGAAGCTGATATTGCGAAACATTTTTGGGCAGAAGCAGTAAACACAGATTGTTATATTCAAAATAGAATTTATATAAGACCTATTTTGAATAAGACTCCTTATGAATTGTGGAAAGGTAGAAAACCAAACATTTCTTACTTTCATCCTTTTGGTTGTATTTGTTATATCTTGAATACTAAATATCAGCTTGGTAAGTTTGATTCCAAAGGTCGACAAAGGAATCTTTTGGGATATTACGAAAGATCTAAAGCTTTAGAATATACAACAAAGAAACTTTGTGATTGAAGAGTCCATTCATGTCAAGTTTGATGATAAGAAGCCTGACACTGCTATGTCAGAGCTAGATGAGTTATTTTCAGAATTAAACCTCGGTGACAAGTCAGACGGTGAACATACATCTTCATCATCTGGTGGTGACAAGACGAAGAATTCTACTCAAGCGGAAGCTGAAGCAAGAAAAAGCTGGAAGTACAAAACCAATCATCCAAAAGATCAAATCATAGGAGAACCTGGTGACAAAGTACGAACCAGATCCTCTTTCAAGGAGCATGTGATTTTGCACTTCTCCGAGATGGAACCTAAGACGATTGATCAAGCTTTGGAAGATGAAGGGTGGATTCTAGCAATGCAAGATGAGCTAAATCAGTTCAAAGGAATGATGTATGGAAGCTAGTCACTCTACCAGAAGATAAGCAAGCTATTGGTACTAAATGGGTATTTAGAAATAAGCTTGATGAAGATGGTAAAGTTGTGAGAAATAAAGCAAGGTTAGTTGCTCAAGGCTACTCACAAGAAGAAGGTATTGATTTCACTGAAACTTTTGCACCAGTTGCAAGACTAGAAGCTATTCGCATTTTACTTTCATTTGCAGCACATCATGAGATAACACTATATCAAATGGATGTGAAAAGTGATTTTCTAAATGGTTTTATAACTGAGGAAGTTTATGTTAAACAACCTCCTGGTTTTGAAGATATTGAATTTCCAGAACATGTTTTTAAACTTAAAAAGGCTCTATATGGTCTTAAACAAGCTCCCAGGGCATGGTATGATAGACTAAGTTCCTTTTTAATGGAAAATGGATTTATAAGAGGTTTAGTTGACACTACTCTTTTCAGAAAAACCTCAAACAAGCATTTCATACTTGTTCAAATCTATGTTGATGATATCATTTTTGGAGCCACTAATGAAAGCCTTTGCAAAGAATTTTCTAAGCTTATGCAGGCTGAATTTGAGATGAGCATGATGGGAGAATTAAAGTTCTTCCTTGGAATACAAATCAAGAAATGCAGTGATGGTATTTATATACATCAAAGAAAATATATCAAAGAATTATTGAAGAAATTCAAGATGCTAGATTGCAAGCCTATGTGTACACCTATGCTTCCTACCTGCACTCTTAGTAAAGATGAAATTGGTAAGAAGGTAGATCAGAAGCATGCAGGTATGATTGGATCTCTACTTTATCTTACGGCTTCAAGACCTGATATTATGTTCGTCTGCTGTGTGCTAGATTTCAATCGGATCCTAGAGAATCACACCTAAGTCTTTGTTAAAAGAATATTCAGATATTTGCAAGGAACTACTAATCTTGGTTTACTTTATAAGAAATCAAAAGATTACAAATTAGTAGGTTTACGTGATCTTGACTTTCTTTGGAGATCGAATTGAAAGAAAGAGCACAAGTGGAGACTGCCAGTTCCTTGGAGCTAATCTTGTGTCTTGGTCAAGCAAAAGGCAAAGCACAATTGCACTCTCAACAGCCAGGTTGAATACATCTCAAGAAAGAAGTTGCAGTTCTCAACTTCTGTGGATGAAGTATCAACTTGAAGACTACCTGATAAAAGAGAGTAACATTCCTATCTTCTGTGATAATACATCTGCCATATGTCTTACTAAAAATCCTATATTGCATTCTAGAGCAAAGCACATTGAGATTAAACATCACTTTATAAGAGACTATGTTCAGAAGGGTATTCTAGAAATAAAATTTGTAGACACTGATCATCAGTGGGCTGACATATTTACAAAACCCCTTGCTGAAGATAGATTCAATTTTATAAGAAGAAATTTAAACTTTCATCTTATAGAAGAATGATTAATCTCAGCGTCTGAAGATAAACAAAACCTCAGCATCTGATATGACATAAGCATGTATGTACATAAGCATCTTATTTGTCATATGCATCATAACTCATCATCCGGTGAATTGGTTGCGTGCGTCTGAGCACATCCACACGTGTCACACGTGTTAAGGACTCAAGCGTCTCATCATATCTACTGAGTCATGATTATTTACGTTTTCAATAAAATCTTTTACTTTTAATTTGGCGTCTGCATTTAATAAAAAGGCGAATCTTTATTTTCTTTTCTTTTTGATTTAATTTTTATGTGGAAATACGAAGCGATATTTTGAAAAAGAACTGTACCATTCTCTATTAACTTTCCCACTACTCCACATTTTTCGCTCCACTATGCATTTTCTGCAAAACCCTACTCGTTCTCTCTTTCTCTCTATCTCTCTCTGTGTGTGTTTGAACCCTAAAACCTCCATCACCTTCATCTCAACTGCAATCATGTCTGGTGTAACAACCTCTGAGTATACGGCTATCTATGACATCATGGCTGAAGGAAAAGTTTTGTTGGAAAATCGTGTTGATTTAGAGAACTTCAAACTCTATGGCTTCGACTTCTACAGTGCTTTTAAGGCAATGGGTTGGGAACAAAATTTCTTCTGGAACCAGGTTGAGGTTCTAGTGACTGCTATCAAAGAATTTTGGGGTAATGCTCGTTTACACAAAGGTGGTATTTTTGAAGGAACCGTGAGAGGCTACAAGTTTGTTTTTACCATCAACAACATTTCTGAAGTCACTGGTTGTCCCTGTGAAGGTCTCGTCTTCTACACAGATTGGGCTGATGCATTTCATGGCATTGAGAAGGTCAATGATGATCTGTTTGAGAACTATAAGCAGTTGAAAGAATCTGGTGAAACTCCTACTGCAAAGAATCTGAAGAGTCATTACAGAGTTCTTCACAAGATAATCACCAAGAACGTCTTGTTGAAGGCTGGCTCTAGTGACATAGTCAACTATGAACAGAAGTTCATCATGAGACACTACATGGCTGGTAACAAGGTAAACCTGCCAAAATTGATCTACAACAACCTGATTAATGCACTGGTAAATTCGAGGAAATGTGTTGCTGACAAGAAAAACACCTACAAGTGCATTCCTTATGGTGTTCTGCTCACTAAAATGATGGCCAAAAGTCTGGTTATAAACAAACTGACTGCTTTACCAGATCAAGAAAAGGTGAAGTCTTTGGTGCTGATAGTATTGTGATTCCTGACACATTTGGAGTCAACAGCCTGGTTAGAATGAAATTGATCACTGGGTCCATGATCAAGAAGGTGAAAATAGAGCAACAGGAAGGGGAAGCTGAAAAGAAAACCACCAGAAGCTCAATGTCTGTGTGAAAAGACCTGCTAAGTCTCCTTCGAAGGAGATCAGAAGAACAAGACAGAAGTTGGCTCCTCAGATTTATCGTTGAAGAACCAGGAAGATGAGGACCGAAGTTCCCATCACCAGGTTCGAGAAAGGAGCAAGCCAGCCGAGAAACAAGTTTCAGCGTCCGGCCAATGAAGAAGGAAATTAACGTCCGCCTCCAGCCACGCTCTGCATGGTCAAGAGTTTGGTCGAGCGATCTGAGCTTGAACCAAAGGTCTTGAATTCTTCCGATGATTCTCAGATCTATTTTTGAATCTGATGATACCATTCTGCTCCACCAATATACATTGCACAACCACCAAACATTCAAACCCGTACGTAAAAGCCGTAAACACTACCACCTCCATAGCTCCTAAACAACTTACCCAAACACAGACCAATACACTCAACCTTAACCTACCACAAATTTCCTCAAATACATCACTAACCTCATATATTTCCAAACTTCACTCTCATCCCTTCAATCTGTTATTCAAAATTCCTCCCATTAATCCCTTCAAACCCTATACACCTAAAACCTACAAAATCACCAAAACCACTCCCACCTTACTCACCATTACCATTAAACCTACAGATGCTGGTGGAAGGAAAAATATCTCATACAAACCACAGTTTGTTAAGTATGAGATGTACAATAGCATCTACAATCGTCCCTCCACATGGCATTTGAAGACCTTCACCTCTGGAGCTGGCAGATTGGAGATTGCCTCTCCAATAAGTGCAACATTCAAGGATGGAGAAGACCACTTCCAAATGTCATTTAAAGGAAAGTTGAGACCAGCATCCGGAAGCAGAGCAATTCCCTTCTCTGTTGATCTTCCTAGATCCCTACCTCAATCTGAACCGCTCACGTTGGAAGAATGCGGAAGGTGGATCACAGATGAAGAAGCTGCCTTCATGACACACTGTCTTGAGCAGAAAAGGCTTGAAGTCATAGGACAATATCGAGACCCATCATCTGTTTCTGTTAAGATAGTACCAGATAGACAAAGGTGGCTACCTTGGTCTATCCCTGGGAAAAGGAAGGAACCTGCTCCGGGCAAGCAGCCATTCAGCAAGATCGGGCTAAAGGAATATGAGAAGGCACCTACAAAGTACAATCTTAAGGAATTCTCCCGACTCCGATTGCCAAGATCTCGAGGATCATGCCGAAGGTATTACGACTTCTGCGAAGAAAGATGAATGGAGAAGCGGCTCCTCAAACCGGCCGCAATCTTTGAGAAGGCTACTATTCCAACTGTTGGGACAATCAGCAGAGTTACTGACATCAATCTTAGAACAGTGTACTTCGTTGATATGTTCAGATGCCCAGTAATCAGACCTTTTGACTGCATGAAGATATATGACCAATGGGCTGCTGTGACCAAGCACTTCGACATTGGATTTACTTGGAGTCAATGGTCTGAGTCTTGGAAAGACAAAGCCATATTACCATGCCTCGACCCCCTAGTGCTAGAAGAAGATGACAGGGAAAATCTGAGAAGAATTTACCTGGCAGAAAATGAAGCACTCTCCTTCACCTGTGAAGCGTTGAGTGTCTTTATCAGAAGTTTATGGGGAGAAGACGCTGGGAATAGGTTTGACTCTTACACTGCTGATGTTGTTCTACACAGAGAAACCATCTTCATGAATTTGCTGTATCCAGAAGATGTGAAGCATCAATGGGATATTCAAACGGAATCTGAACTGAGAAGACTTGGAAATTTCATCAAATGGTTTATACCAAATGATGCATTTTTTCTAAGAGCTCAAAGGAAGAAGGAATTAAGACTTCAGCTATCTAACTGGGTGCTAGCAGAGCATCAGAAGTTGAGACCTGCACCAGTACCAGAAGCTGGACCTTCTACTTCTACTTCTGCAGTTGAGATGGTCACCATTCCCAAAGCAGAATTTGAAGAAATGAAGGCTACAAACATGAAGGTCACTCAGCTGGAGACTGCACTAAAGTTACTCTATGAACGTCTCAACATCCCTCAACCACCTCTTCCAAACCCTTAAACTTTATTTTTGCCTTATTTTTTTTGGTACTAAGTGATATTTCTTATTTTTGTTGATACACTTATATATATACACTATTTTTGCTCTAATTATCTGACTTATATTCAAATTTTTCTAAGTCTTATTTTGACTATGATGTGTTTTTACACTCTTTTTGTCTGATGACAAAAGGGGGAGTAAAAGAAAGGTATGATGAACACGTGAAAATCTGACTAACCCATCGTCCGATTTTCATCGTCCGATAAATACGCTGGAACTGAAGTATCATGCATAGCATTTCATACATAGCATTTGTATGGTTATTTATTAATGCGCTAATATTCATTGTTCTAGTGCTCTTATAATGTTAAATAAATATTTTTGGTACTAATACTCTTACAATGATAAACAAATTTGGTACAAGTTGATTAAATCAATCTTTTTAATCAGCATCCGATCTTACTCTGATACATCTACGTATTTTGTTTTGCGATCACTTAATTGAATTTATTTATCATCTATCGTCTTAATACTAGAATTTTCTTATATATCAAAATTGTTAAATTCAGGGGGAGACCCTTGATGTCATTTTGAAACTAAATTGTTCATCAACCTTAGATATTTGTCATCATCAAAAAGGGGGAGATTGTTGGAACCTAAACGATTGAGAAGTTTTAGACCCTCATTAATTTTGATGATAACAAAATATTCACAAGAGAACAATTTATGTTCTAACAATTCTTGAAGTGTACAGATACTGATATTACATATAAATCTAAGCCACTCAAGCATAAGGAAGAAATTCTCAAGAGAAGGATACACTCCATGTGTCAGCATCCGGATCATCTGTGTGAGCATCTGGAATTATCTCTTTATGACACTAGGCTTATCCATTTGCTTTGAGCGTCTGATCCTCCGATTCTGAGCGAGCGTCTGAACTTCATTTCAAATCACGTGTTGGTCACGTAGTTGCTCTTCCTCTCAGAAGTTTCTGGAACGGATTTCAAAATTGATCTTGAGCGCTAAAATTGTTGTGCGAGGTATCAAAGGTGACACCTTTAGCTAAAAGACAATAATCGTACAAGCAATTGTGAAAAGCAAGGTAGTGCAGCGGTAATATGTACTCTTTGGGATATTCTCTGGAAAGGAAGAAAGAGACTGACTTTTTGAATTTACCTCACTCAATGGAAAGGAGCCATTTTCTTTATCAGTAATATCCTTGGAACTCCTATATATACCTCATGGTATCCATTGAAGAGAAGTAGATATACTGCCGAAACACTGCTGGAAAACTGCCAAAACTGTACAAGAGTATATTGCCTTATTTGCTAAGAACAAGCTATGAATGCTATACACTACAAAGAGTCAATACTCTGAAAGCACTACTTCTGTGAGCAATCAAGTTTCGCGCAATGTCTCTGGACTACAAGAACTGAACTCAGCGTCCGACCCTTTCTTTTAGAAAGCATTTCTATATTGAGCTTAATTTTTTATCCTCTCTGTGAGAGTTATTCTTACTTATTCAACTTATTTGTAAAAGTTTTTTTTGGCCTAGTTAAAATTTGTTCCCTCAAAGGCTCATTGTCTTGAGTCGTTTGAGAAGTTGAGAGTATTGTCAAGTTGTGACAAAGAGAATACTCTTGAGAAAATTGTAATCGATTGATTATAGTGGAAAATCCTTGAGAGCAGAAGGGACTAGACGTAGCTACCAGTTTGGTAGTGAACTAGTATAAATCTCTGTGTCTCTTGCTTTACTGCTTTCTATTCATTTCTATCTTGCTGTGTTAAAAACAAGTTTTCACAAACTGCTTTTCCAGCGTCCGGTTTATTTCCACCATCCGATAAACAAACAGTTTTGAAAAACTTGTGTTCTAAGTGTTTCTAACTTAAAGTTTGCGAAAAGTTTTCAACACAATTCAACCCCCTTCTTGTGTTCACGTTCACTCTATTCTTCAATAGCCAAATACTTCACTCTACTGAATGCAATAGCATTTGCCATACTATTTTCATCTTCTTTCTACTGACCAACCCCTGGCCTGCAATTCAAATAATGTTCAGCAAAGGTATATGGAAGAACAACCGAGAGCCCCAGCCATCGATAGAAGTAAGACCAAACATTATACGAACAAGGGCATGTAAAAAGTAGATGAGAAGCACTTTCAGACAAAGAGTCACAAAAACACATAGAACTCCTCTGGACTGCCGCAAAATTGTCTAATTACTTCAAGTGGGCAATATATTTTGTTGTTCAAAAATAAAAGTTTCCACGAGAATGCATTTCATCCTCTGTCGGCCCTTTGGAGTACAAGATCCCCCACATTAAAACTTTTGGAGGTTCCATTTATGTTGTGGCGAATTGCAGCCGTTTGTTTTTCCGTCGTGTCTCAAATGTGAGTGATCGCCCTTTATTGGCGGTGAGTTCGTCGGGACACTGGATGAGATTACTAGGTCCCATTTGCATTTTGTCAAACGCGTCATAAAATGATATATCCACCGCACTCCCTCGACCTACTAGTACGCGTCTTACTCGGGTTGTGCCAAAGGTGGCTGTAACTATCATTGAATCGCTCGGTCTGGCTTCTTTGTCTATCGTTCCGTCATGAGGAAATGAATTTTTGAATTTTGCTACATTAACATTAGCGGTCGCTTTATTCCTTTGAATCCACGTCCTCGACGGTGGCTCGCGAACGATGCTTGCCAAGGGTCGCTTTTGAGGAGGGTTTCCAGGAATCCACCCCATGTTAGGGATGCAGACCCCTTGTGCTGAGTCTCGACCCATCTACATCTCTCTAACTTCTAATGGAACTTTCGGTGGTGCGGTCAGGACGCAAAAATGGTCTTAATCTCCTCCGGGAGAGCTTGATGGGAATGACTCTATTGTTTCCCATAGACAACACCAATACTATATTCTAATTCTCCAGTATATTGATGGATGTATTAGGCCTTCCGTCACCTGCCCAAATTGTGGCTCTCACTAGTCTGGTGTGGTTGAACACGGCGGTGTGGGTATCTACCAAGGCACCCCAAGGCTCACGTTAGTATGGCATTTTAACTATGTCTAAGATAATAGAACATTGTGCATACCTGGTGAGATGTACCAGAGAAGGGTGTAAATTTTGTACTTCATATCTCTGATTTGTGTAGTATCTTACCAGATCCCGTGATGGCAGTGGCGGATCCTGAAGTTTTTTTTTTTGTGAGGGCAAAAAATAGTTGTAATATTTTAATATAAAAAAAATTGTAAGTTTTTACAAAATACGTAATATTTATGGTTAAAAAAACTGAAAATGTCTAACCTTCTACAAATTACAATTGTGTTTTTTATATTTTGAAAATGTGATATAATTTTTTCAATGTAAATAAAAAAACATATCTTTATGTACGTAACAAACAATTATTTAAATATTTAAAAAAATAATTATTTAACAATTCATCTCTCATATGTTCTTTACCGGAATCACTTTTTGTATCTTAGTCTAATAATATTGATAGAAAATAATTAAAAATTTGTCTCTGCTATTTGAGTTTCTTTATCTCTTTCCCTATCTTGAACAGTGTTTTATTTTTTGAAATCTAATGTGTTTTGTCACTGTATGAGTTTAACATTTGAAAAGTGGTAAAAATTAAATTGATAAAGAGATAAAATTAGAATAAATTTATTCTCTGTTTTATCTCTTATAATTTTCTTCATTTATTTAAAGAAATGTGTCTTATATGGGGGCAAAATAAAAATTATTAAGTATATTCAACTAAAAGTAAGGATATCGTGGGGACAATTGCCCCTAACTCTTATAAGGTGGATCTGCCACTGCGTGATGGTGCTGACTTAGGCGCCTCTCACGTTTTCTCTAGGATACGTAACCAATCGTCTTCCGAGCTAGTTTGTGCTCTCGTCTCCCTTTGCAAGTAAAGTAGGATAACCTGTCTTGTGTTGTGGAATTTGAATCTTTTCCAATAACAGGATGTTTCCAATAGGAGAGTGAAAGACACATACAATAAAATAATATTATTTATATATCATTTTATTGCACGTGTCTTTCTCTCTCGTACTGAAACTTAAGGACATGAACTCCGCGTTGTGGGTCTTCTTCTTATGCATTGTCTTGAGAGATTTTGGTGATAGTAACATTTATTCTCATATCTGTGTATGTTTTTTTTTTTTTTAGGCGTATATCTGTATGTTGATCATACGGTTTGGACTTTTGGTTTTTATGACCGGCATATAATGTCGAATAACGTCAAGATGAATCTCCAGTAGCTTTTAAGTCAAACTGAAGAATATTTTTTATAAATAATCAAACAGAAAATTATTGTAATGTATAAAATTAAAGAAACGTAACTCAGTAAAAGTCTCCTCCCTATCACTCAGTTCAATATTTTTTTTAAACAATATATAAATTTTTAATGTATACTTTTTTTTTTTGGGTCAAACTTTCCAAACTTTTGTTTCTATTTTTGTTGGTCGAAAATGTGATTATATTAAAGGGAATGGCTAAGGGCGCCCCCAAAATTGTTGGGGCACCCTTCAATTCTCAAAATATCCTTACTAAATTTTTTTTCCTATTCTTCCTTTTACTCGTAAAAATGAAATTTGTGAGTGTAAAAAAAAAATTCACTCACAAATTATAATTTGCGAGTTTACAAAATTTTTATAAACTCATAAATTAAAAATTACGAGTGAAAACTTTTTTTTATACTCGTAAAAATAAAATTTACGAGTGAATAAAAATTTTAATTTTGTTCACTCATAAATTTCGTTTTTGCAAGTAATTTTTTTTAATCGCAAATTTCACTTTTACGAGTGAACAGTGCGTCACATTCCAGAATTTGCGATACAGGGAATTTGATCTCACGTTTCTTTTTTTCACTCGCAAATTTGACCACACAATGCCACTGACAGCTTTCATTCTTTGACCACTTTATTGACCACCATTCATTATTTGACCACTTTTCATTCTTGGACCAAATTTTGCGAGAGAATTGTGAGAGAATTGCGACTGGAATGTTACGCACTGTTCACTCGCAAAAGTGAAAGTGAAAAAAAAATTACAAAAAATTACTCGGATCGCAAAAATGGTTTTTACAAGTAAATAAAATTTAAACTTTTTTTCACTCATAAAAACGGTTTTTACAAGTGAAGAAACAATAGGGAAAAAAAAAAGCTTCAATTTTGTTAAGAACATTTTTGTCAAGTCAGTATCAAAATAGGGTACTCCCAGCAATTTTGGGGTGCCCTTAGCAATTCCCTTATATTAACGGGACAGAACCCAAAAGCCCAAATGCTTACAAAACAGTGGCCCAAACAACATGGACTGAGTACATATGATACTGCCTAGTCTCTTACACATGTTCATCCAAACTTTTGTTTCTTTTCAAGGTTATCAAAACCGGACCGGACACTGAACCAGTATAGGTATTGGTTCAAGGTTTAAAGGTTGGATCGAGATCGAATTGGGGTCGGACCAGAAATGAATTAAATTATATTTTTAAAATTTTTAATATAACATATAAAGCACTAATAAACAAAAAATAACATAATATTCATAACACCACGGCATAAAAAATTAAACTATGCTTAAAATGTTATATGTCAACATATAACATGCAAAAATTTATTAAACTAAAATAAATATGTTATAATAACTTTCTAATATTCAATAATTACAAATACAATAATATAAGTATTCTCATAATTTATATTAATATATAAATTAATTTTAAATTTTATTATAATATTTAATTTAACCCATCAACGTGAAAAAATGGATATAAAATCTCTTATGTGTCAAAAATAATGTCATTTACTATTTTTTTTAAAATAAAAAATTAATTTATGTTGAACCGCCCGGTTCCTGGTTTTGTCCGATTTTTCCGGTTTTAGCCGGTTTTTTACCGGTTTTTCGGTTTTTAGGCCGATTCGACTACAATCCGGTTTTAAGGTTCAAATGGACCAGACAGGGGTCCGATTCCCGGTTCAACCGATCGGACCGATCGGTCCGGCCCGGTTTTGACAACTATGTTTCTTTATCCTTCCCTTTAACATTTTTTTTATTCAGAGAAACACGAAAAGTCTGTCACGCATTTACGTGTTATACTTGTGAAGACACTCTTTTGTCTAGTACACGTCAGTGACATCCAAATAAATCATACAATTCGAGACGCACGTGTGTCTTTTTTTTTTATAAGTAAATATTAGTATGTTAATTGTTAGATTAGTTTTTTCTCCTTCAGTAATATTTAAACCCTGCACTTTTAACTTCTTCACTCCTTCATACACTTAGCTCAAATCAGTTGAGCTACCTACAAATGAATTACCTCCTAGAAATACATTCTAATGTGTTGGAAGTTCCACATTGTCTGCCTCAAATCATAGGATGCGATTTATATGCCTATTGAACTACTCCACTTAACACCAATTGGTTTTAAGATGGAATCTAACTTGGTATTAAAGTCAGAGTCTAGGCAATCTTACAGTCCCTCATTGTCTGCCTCAACTCCTGGAGTGCAGTTAATATACGTGCTGGGCTATTCCACTTAACACTAATTAGTTTTAAGATGAACTAACTTAATAAATCAACACACTACTCATACATAAAAAAAGACAATGACCCCTACCCGCCGTATCAAGATACCACTTCCAATAAAAACAGAGAATGACTTCCATTCTTTTCTCTAGATCAATTTTCTCTGAACTTAATTTATATTCCAATTGGACTATACATATTATAGAAACAACAATTTTCATCACGAGTTATAATTAGGTGATGCTTTAATTTCTCTTGTTTTTCAGCTAATTTCTTGTGCTTTACTACGAGTTTTTGGGAATGGTCCCCATATTTCTACAATGAAAATGTTGAAAGATCACTACGCACACTGATATCTTCTTCTCTTGTCTCCTTTGAAGTATTTAGGTTATCATCTATTATTATTGTGGTTGCAGAAGTCCGAGACCACATAATATGTTTGCTATATTTAAATAATTTATAAACTGCACAACGCACGCTTAGTTTTTATCGATCAAATTAGTACGGAATTAATTCACCAATAATATTCGAGTGACATGCAAGGAAATCATAAAATAGTTTCACGGGTACAAGTCAAGTTAAACTTAAAAGTACACTTGGGAGCTCGGTTATACATGATCACAAGATAGCACTAACTAATTTGCAAGACCGAATTGAATTATTCTTATTCGATATATAGTACGGTTCTCTGTTTCTGTCTGTTTAATTATTACACCAACTCTTTAATTATTTGATCATCACCGTGCGTAGATGCGTCGACATCTTCCACTAAAATTATTCAATTTAATGGGATCTACCAACAAATCAAAGCAATGCTTTCAAAATTGAACATGGCCGGATGCGTTCACTGTGCAATGCTATATAAGATTAGGATCTTAATTTGATGTTACTATGAAATGTCCGGGGGTTAAATGAAAACAGTGATTTTAGCCTATGCATTCAATCCAGGAGACACTTTGTCTACTTGTAAGAATACAAAATCATTAGTGTATTGACATTACAATTGGATTAAATAGTAATGTTAGGTAAAACTACCTGTTAATCAAGTGGGGTCCATTAGATACTGATCACCCTATGGTCGTGCTTGCCTTTAACTACTATAATGATAGCATACAAGTCCTCTCTAGCCCCTGCCTTGCAAAAATAACATCTTTGAAAGATGTTTCATCAATGCACCCAAGGGAAACATTGCATTTGGATCTGAAAACGTGTTGAAAACGGGGCATCCTGATCACTTTTGACTTGAGTCCCTCGTTTCCAGTTTTTTGCAACATAAAAAGGAAAAAAACCCCAGAGACATATGGACTAAAATGAAGTTAGATTTCATCCTTAAACTAATTGTTGTCAAGTAAGGTTGTCCAACACGTATAAAAACCGCACTACAGGATTTGAGGCAGACGATGTGGGACTTTCAACACTCTTTTCACATATGTCTGCTAGAATAGACGATATACAAGAAGATTGTCATAATAGGCAACAAACAACGGAGAAGAGCTTCGACTCTGATACCAAGTTAGATTTTATCATAAAACAAATTGGTTTTAGGTAGAGTTGCCCAACAGGTACATATGCCGCACCTCCAGATTTGAGGTAGGCGGTGTAGCACTTCTAACAAATGCCATGGTTAGGGCTCATATGCACAATCTCTTTTTGGTCTCTTTGTTTTTTTAGGTTAGTACAAGTAAAAAAAAAACATATAGTAGAAGATTGCCTAAGTGGTATTTATGTTGTGCCATGTATGGGTTAGTGTTGCATAAATGAGAATTCTAACATGGATGAGTAATTAAACAAAAAAAAGATATATAAGATTAAAAATATAATGATCATAGAGAAAATTGGTAAAACCTCATAATAGAGAAGACGGTGGAATCTTTTTTTTTTTTTCTTTTTCCCCTAGTAAATTGAAGTTTAGTGTCTAAAGAATTTGTTGATACTAATTACTGGTAAGGTTTTCTAATCGCCAAACACCTCATAAACGTGAATGAGATTATCACAAAAGTAGTATGAAGACAGCAGAGACCAGTATGTGTTTGTCTTTTAACAAATCCAAAGCAACCTATAGAAGGGGATTCCCACTATAAATAAAACAAAAAGTTCAATTTGTCTTCTAGAAAGTTAAATTAAGCGTGTGGTTTTGTTAGAGAAAAGATCTCCCATTGAGCGAGGAGAGGAAAGCGAGAAGACGAAGGACAACTCATAATTCAAAGGTACGCATCATCATTATTGAAGTTTGACAGGCAAAAAATCCTTATTAATTCATGTTCATGAATGACAACCCCTATTTTGTAGGTTTACTTTATGCCATTTTTGGTTCAACAGTGTCTTTGTTATATTGGAGTTCAGATTTAAATAACCACATTATTTTCTACATTGGATGATTGGAAGTTAACCACTACTAGTTTGAGTAAAATAAGTAACGCATAGATAAAGATTAGAAAGACTCGAGTTTTAGTCTGCAAAAATATTAAATTTCTCTTGGATTGAATCCACAAACAGAAAAACCTAATGCTTAGTTTAGGCTTATCAATTATGGCCAGTTTTCTTCTTGACACTGCCATTATATACGACCAAGGTTTTAAAGAAAATTTGCGACCACAATCTGTGTTGCTACATCGTGATTTTTTATGTTTTCGTGACTACAAGGTGGTCGTGATTGATGTCGCATCAGCCATATTAATTTGGCCTTAATTCTCTACAATATCAAGGATTCCCAAGCAACTGCGATTGAGATCACATCAACCACATTAATTTGACCTTGATTCTCTCTACTATATCAAGGATTCCTACGCAACTGCGACGGTGATCCCGATTTAAAACCTTGTATACAACACTAGGAAAAGAGCATACATATCTCCTCAACACGAGGGAACATCCTTCAAGAAAACAAATTGGCTAGTATTACTGCAATCCAATTCAGTTCCTCATCATCCTGAGTGCAAGTTCTTGCAACTCACCTAAGTCAGTATTATTGTTAAAGAACCTTTTCTTAGAACAAGCTTGGAATGAGAAATCCTCTCTGCTGATTTTCACATCTTGCATGACCATTCCATCATTGATGCTGCTGTGATCAATTGACTCAAGAGAGCTCTGAGGAGATATAGGGTTCATGTAAGTGGGACAAAATGGATTCATGGTTTGTCCAGCTGCAACATTATTATTCCCTGGCCACTGAATATTCTCTATGTTTCTGGACTCCATCAGGTTTTGTGCCAGCTGAGCCTTCACTTGCATAAGTTGTGCCTGCAAGCACGCCACCTGCAATCAAACAAAAAAGAAAACGTAAAGAGAAGAAGTGCCAATAGTATTAATTAAGGTGACATGAACATTTGTTTGTTTATTAATAAATTGACTAATGCACATTTAATATGGCCAGTGGCATTAAATAATAGTCTTGGACTGGCCCTTGAAGCATCAAAGAGGTCTAAAGATAAAGACAGGAGTAGTGTGTTTGAATATTGACCTCATTGGTTTTCCAAATTTCCAATATCTATTAAAAAAATAAGAGGAAGATGAGAGAGAAAAAACAAAAGTTCTTAGTTCTGAAGAAGCCTTGATGAATGAGTGACTACTAGAAGTGTTAATTGTTGCAATTGCAAGTTGAACCTTTGTGCATGACTCACATCCTTTGTAGAAAAAATACTGATGAATAATTATATGCACGGTTTAAAAGAAAAAAAGTTTATGACAGCAATCTGAGTCGCAACATCATGGCTTATGATGTCGATGCAATCGCAACACAATCAAGATTGAGGCCGCATCAGCTGCGTTTAAACCGCAACTCTGATTTAAAACCTTGATTATATATATGTAAAGGAATGGTACCTGTTGTTGTAAGGAAAAAATGTGGGAGACACAGCCATAAACAGGATCTCTAATACGAGCCTGAGCCTCATAAGCAATGGTGACAACAGCTTCACAACGATCATGAGCTGGAATATGCAAAAGCAACTTGGAAACGTTGCTGGCACCGAACACTTTATGGATGGCTGCAAATCTTGCAGGGCCTTGTTCTGAGCAAAAGTAAGGTGCAAAGATGCAGTCAGGTGCACACTTTCGTCTGAGGAACTTGCATGCACCACAAGGAGATCCAGTTCCAGAGCCAGCACTTCCAGTACTGCCAGTGCTATTTCCACTTGCAGAAGAAGCCATATATATTACAATGAAATAAGAGAGAAAGGGAGTAAGAGAGAGAAGAGAGAAAAAGAGTGTGTTGTATTTTGAAGTGAATAAAAATTTGTAGGCACACGGGCACACTAGGAAATGGTGCAAGCTTATAAAATCTGAGGATTATGGTATGGGGGAGTGAGTGAGTTGAGTTGAGTTGAGTTGAGTTAAGGGGAAGTGGGACAGTGGGAATAAGGGGCATAAAGGGTCTTATAAAAAAGGTGAAGGAGGGGACATAGAAGACTCATGTGTTGGGTTCAAAGGGGACATTTCTTAATGGCAGGTGCAATACATGACTGGACTGGTTTTTCTAATGGGGTTTACTTGTTATCGATGCATTTTCTTTTTCTTTAATTTAATGCTAATTTCTCTCTTTGGGATCTTAAATAAATATAAAAAGATTTAATCTTATATTATTAAAGATTTAATCTTATATTAATTAGGAAGACTTTTTTTTTGCCTAAGAATATGTTTGATTACATTTTTTAAAAACAATTTTCTGTTTTCAAAAATTTAAAAAGAATAAATTTTTTTCTTTATTACTTTTTGTAAAATAGATAAACATTTTTAAAAACTAAATCAATAAAACTAGTGTATGTATTTGTTTTTTTTTCTTGCCTGCCTGTAATTGATTGGGGTTGAAGGGTTGGGTTAGTTTTGGTTTAGTTTAGTAATTTTTTTTTTAATTGGATTAGTTAATTGCTTAATTAGTTGTTTTTTATTTTTTCCGCCGAACGCCGCACCTGGGAACTGCTGCTGTTTGTCGCTTCCTAACGCTAAGTTAGTACACTGCCACCTGCCGGTAAACACTACCAACAACTTCTCATTGGGTTCAATGGATTTGTTTCGGTTAAATTTAATTATCCTTGTAAAACTTCTGTGTATGTTCGTATGTTATTGATGAATTGTTAAAAGAGTAGAGAAAAAAAATGTCCTGGTATTTCAGTACTATCCTCTCCGAAAGGACCAGAGTCGCTATTATGTTTTCTTATTTTTCAGAAAAACACTATAAGAAGCTCAAAACAGATGAGATGTGAAACATCCCGTTCTCGTGGTCTTTGTTTAAGCTTAGTCTAAGTCATTACAATTTATGTTTGTAGTCCCTCCTTTTCATATTGGCGCTTAAAGTTTTTTCAAAATATTAAGAAAAACAATAAATAATTTAGTGAGTAAAACAAATGTATTAAATTGTTATTATTAACTATTAGAATATTAACGGTGGTCATAAATGCATAATAGAGTATGATGTAGTATATTGGGAGTGATGTACTTATTTGGGAGCAAAATTGAGAGAAAAAATTAATTTTACATTGAAACAATAAAACGACAGTCAATATGAAAATTGTTCATTTCTCTAAAACGACAGTCATTTAGAAAAAGAGGTAATAATTTTTTTTTAAATGACAAATGTTAGTAAGTAGTATTTATTAGTTAGTGAGGGAGTTCGTATCTACATCACCTTATCGGCTATGTTCCTCTCTTCAAACCACCAAACCACTTGTCACTCCCTTATGTTTGTAAAAATTGATCCTTAAGAGTAATTTTTTTTAACTGGATGATCCCTAGAGTTATTACCTTAAAGTTTATCTTAACTAAATTTTCAACTCACTAATAGGTCCTTTCATTAAGAAAATTTTCAAACATATATAATTACTCTATATTCCTTCCGGTCTGAAATATAAGCAAAAAAAGTCTCTAAAATAAGTAAAATGTCTATATATTTTGTCTAAATTTTGGACCAAATATATAGACTATTTGCTTATATTTTAGAGATCTTTTTTTTGCTTATATTTCAGACCTGAGGGAGTACATAATTAACTGTCATTTTGAATTTTCCTTTTCTTTTTCTTTGGTCTCAAGAAAGTCCTAAACACTTCGGTATTATAAATGGTTAGTAAGATTACTACTTGATTCCACAAATGCACTTCGCTTTTCTTGTATTATGGCTTCTCCTAGTCCAACGAAGATTTTCACATTTGTTTGACTGTCGGCTAGTAATTGAAATAGACATTACTAATTCTTATAAAGAATATTGTTTGAAAATTGCTCTGCTTGCCATTGTGCTGAATCTCTTGCTGAGAAGCTTTTATTTGAATTTGGGGCAGGTTTGTGATGGCTTGCGGTTAACTGGTTATTCTCTTGTGCTTTCCTTGTCACTACTGAGACAAAGAAAGGGAAAAGACTTTAAAAACAAACAAGTTAGCCATTATAACATCACTTGTCACCCTTGCGGGCCTTGCCATAATTTTTAAGCCTTCCTTCCTAATTTGTCACCGGTGTGCTCATTTTATACTATTTACCAATAAAATCCATTTTCATCAAAAAGAAAAATACAAACAAAAATATATTGTTAATTTGTCATTGTTCTTTTTTCTAACTCGTCGATGAGTGTATCATTAAAACTCATGCAGTTTTGTTTATTCAAGCAGAAAGATGCATTTATAGATTCGCGTAGTATTAGATACTTAAGGTCATTATCAGAATCTAAAATCAAATCTGCATTTTCCAGAAGAAAAAAAAAATCTTGTACATCCCTTACATCACTTTTTTGACTGAGTCACGCTCAAGAGACTCGAATACAAATGGTTTAATACGATACATCACCACTCTCACAATTATCGAACCTTAACCTTCCATTATGAGTCTGTAAAGTCAAAATACTTCGTCGAGATTCATGATGAAATGCCGTCAGAAAACACCAAAACAAAAATAAATTAGCATGTAACAGCCTATTCATCACACTAAGGACCAGCTGTACTTGGTGCGTAGCGAGCACCTAGTGATGCAAGATGAGCCACTAAGCAGCGAAGACATATGGAGATGGCTCATACATCATAATAACGAGCAGCAAAACTAAAATGTGAACGTAGTTCATCATAATTGACAACAAGTAATGGCTGTTTGTATCAAGAAGAGTCCCATGTCATGGGTCTTGCTATGAGCCACCTTGAGTTCAAAAGTTTGTATCAAGTGGTAACATGCCAAATTTTTATATCCACCCATAACATAATGTCATATAATCAACATTTATTCATGCATTGATCAACAGCATGACCTTTTCACGTGACACACATGCAGACCACGTAACAGCAACAAATTGAGTTCCCATAACAAGTTAACAACCATATGTAAACCCTCGATTTAGTCCCTTTGACATCATCTCTCCCACTTAATCCCTAAAGTATAATCCTCGAGTATATAAAAATAATAAATAGTTTTTAAAATTTATGAAATCCGTTCATTAATCTCTAAAGTTTTATAAATAATCTTTAAAATTATGTAAAATCCGTCTCATTAATCCCATAAGAAACTATTTATAAAACTTTAGAGACTAATTTGACAAGTATCACAAACTTTTTATACTACTTATTATTTTCATATACTTTATGAACCAAATAGGAAAAAGAGTGAAACTTCATTAACTAAATCGGAGCTTTGCTTTTTATTCATTCTTAAATTATGGCCTTACTAGTTACCGCCATTATAGCTCAGAAAATTTTTTCTGCTCCAAGGTTTCCATATTTTTTGTTTTTGGTACAAAGGTTTTCTTGTTTCTAAATATGGTTAAAGAAAATAAAAATTAATATCCCCATTATTATCTCAAACAAAACAGCTCTTCTGCTAATTAGGAATGCTAATCAAAATGAATAGGATGGGGTAAGATAAAGAAATCTTATTTGTGTTTTTTGAAGGTAAAAGCACCTAGAGTGATGCAACGCATATTAAAAGGGAAGAACTTGATTATAAGAAGTTTGATACTACTATTAAAAGAGCGGTTCTATACACACCTAACCAGATCTTGCATGGGAGATTACTGCTCAAACTGACGAGTTTCAACTAGATCCCTGCACTTAAAGATACACCAAAAAAGGTTGAAAGATCTCCAGTCAACTCAAAATGAGACCTAATCAAGAGAATTTAAGAGAATCCCACATGGACATGTTCAATACAAGTCCCTGTCAAAAAACTGCTTCCGTACAGATGACACCCGAAAACAGAACCCGTCGAGTTTCCAATCTTCATTTCTTGTGATGGAACCTCACCTTCAACAAGAATTGCAGTTTAACCTGCACAGAAAGTCCACATTCAGTCACAAGTAGGTGTTTCCTGAGAAGAAAAAAAGTACCATATACCAGGTCTTAACTCAGACAAATAAAAAAATACAGCACTGTAATAAAAAATAATAATAATAAAGCACTGTACAAGTATATATGTCTCTCAAGAATCAAGTTTTAACAAATGGCTATGAAAATGCACCAACAAAGAACAGCTTCAGAATCATGTTAATCAGCCACATACTTGTTAATCGAGTTTTAACAAGTATGCTTGCATCGTACTTGCTGGGGAGTTTGTGTACTTACTATCACAGGGATAAAAATTACAAGTTTTTTTTTTTCATTTATCTGTGTAGTGTTGCCAATAAGAAAAATTGTATATATATTAAAATAGAAGTTTTCCATTAATTAGAGCTATAATTCATCTACAAGAAATTTTTTTTTTTTTTAAAGTAGTTAATCTGGATGAGATGTTTGTTTAAGCTTTTTTCTTGAAAATTATCACTTTAAAAATTGTTAGCATGCTTGTTTAAGCTTTTGAACAAAATCAGAACATGAAAAAAAAAAAAAAAAAAAAGATAGATTTGTGATTATTTTGAGGAGCTACTTTGAATAGCTCTTGGAGGGGGGGGGGGGAAGAAGCTATAATTGCGACAAATTTTAAAAATAGAAGTGTTTTTTATAATTGTAACCAAACAAAAATTGATTTCTGCTTTACGGAAAATTTTTGAAAAAATTAAACCCTTTTTTACACAACATTAGAATCACTTAATTTTATTTTTAAACAAGCAGGCCCTAAATATATCACTATAGCAAATCAATAATGGCTATGGAAATAGAAATTTTCCCACTTTTGATTTATTTACAGTTTAAACTAGAATATCCTAGCTTGCTTTATCGGTATGATAAGGCAAAAATTCAACAGCAGAGCTTGAAACTTACTTGAGCAGTATTGTAAACAATATACTCATTGTACATGAGCTCAGACGTCTTGACATTTGATGGCACTGGTTTACCACAAGGAACAGTGACATCACCCCTCCACTTTACATATTCCGATTCCTGAGGCATTTTCTTGCCCAGTCCTTTGGTAGAGTGCTTTCCTTCAGGAGGTTTATCCATATACTATTGGGCAGAGGATAAAGACAATCAAAATGAAAATACAAATTATTGCAAATCCATTTGGAAGAAATTTAGTGTTGTATGCAACACTGTGGCTCATTTAGAATGCATGGCATTTATAAACAATCAACCACATGCCCATATAAACTGATATAAATAACTTGAATTAAACCAGACTGACCTTAGCTTTTTTGAGCTCATAGATGTTTCCAAGGGCAACTTCACTCAAAAGCATTAGACCAACAGGATTTTTCTTGTCAGTAAAGCAATACTGAGCACTCTTGCTAACCAAGTCAGCAAAGTAAACCCCTTTGCCAAACTGCAGGTAATATATTCAGATTTTAGTATTGCAATAGAAAGGCAAGACGTACATTAAAACATCAACATAAAAAGAGAAGTGTGAAAGGGGAGTAATAGATAGAACCATATAGCCGGTTGCAGGGGCTTCGGGAGGTGCAATTCTGAGTCCTTGGCTAAGAATGCCCACAAAGTTTGTCAACCTAGAACCTAAAGTAGAGAACATTTTTGTTATAGGTGTCTTACTCAAACTTGTGCATATTTTCATTAACAGCTGTAGTATGCACATTACCACAAAATAGTCATCATGTGATTGTAATTCCCCACAGAAACTGACGTTTTTGCTAGAGAGATTATAGAATTTTTAACCTAAAAGTTTCACCCTTTAGAACACCTCCGGTCTAGTATTATCTTACCATCCTTATGGAGTAATCAGATATATGAGAAGATTTTCATAGAAGATATTTAAAGATTGGAAGGTTTTAAAGGTTTTAAATCTTGTTTAGAAATCCGTCCTTTCTTTCCAATTTTCCTACCCATTTTATTACATCAGAGGAGGATATTTCACAAAAGCAAAAATACAATTTAACTAATAGCTAGCACCAATACCTACCATGCCATAGGAGCATTCTGTTACCAAGTTTGTCCCTGTAAGGAGCAAATTTATCAAATTCTCCTTCCCTTTCAAGTGAAAAAACTTCTTCTAGCTCAAGATTCCAGTCCTGTGTAGATGGATTACAAATAAATATTGTAGGAACTTATACATTGTAAGAAATGAAAGCTCATGCCAGAAAAATAAACACACATTTATTAACCAAATATAGACATACCGTATGTGTGGGAGCATGAGTTGTATGGAGAAACTTCTCAACTAATCGAAAATCTTCACTGTCATGTGGAAGTGGAGATATATCACAGTGAAGCTTCTTATAATTATCATCAATGGAGTCATCACTGTTGGCATCAAATCCAACTAATCTTGAGGCTATTTCAATGTCTTGAAGGGCTTCTAACATTTTCACCTACCAAAAAAGAAGAGCCATTATTCAAATAATGACAAAAGGGACTTGCTGTAAATATAGCATATAGTTTGTAATTAATAGTATTTTTCTATAATGCCCATTAGTCAGGCAAATTAGGTTCCGCTTAGTCTATATAAGCGTATTAGTGGTTGTAAATGAGATACAGTTGAAATAATATTCAGAAATATTTTTCCGCTTGGTATCACGAGCTCTCGATCTTGAGAGTCTTGCTTCCGCATAAACCATAGCTGCCTTTATTGCGGTTTCTTTTGTCGCCTTCATTGCGGCTTGATCTTGTCGCCTCTTCTTGCAGCACCTTTTCTTTTTTTCCCTCCAGTGCCAGAATCAGTGGCAATAGAATAATAAAAATAAAAATAAAGCAACTTTGCCTGTGCGAAACCGCCAGTCAGCCAAGAACACCGCCATCCACCGCTCCGATCACTCCGTGACCACACCACCAAAACCGGCTCACAAGGTCCAGCCAAACCCCAAAAGCGCGCAGCCAAACTATAAGCCACGCGCCCACACGCGCCGCCACAAACCGCGGCATCCTCCAACTCGTATAGCCCACGCGCCACCGTCCCGTGGTCCACTCGCGGCCGTACTTTCCCAGATTATAGATTAGCACCTCCTCTTTCTGTTTTGGGGGTTCACTCTCCGATTCGAGCACTTTTGTACGTGGGTCATTTGAAACCCACACGTTTTTGCTAGTTTTTCTTGTTTTTCAGGTTGTCTAGCACTGTTACTTCGTCCCAGATTTGGTGGGTTCCTTTTTTGGTCATTCGACTTTGCTCCTATTGCTGTTTTTGGGTTAAATACTTCCAGCTTGTGGGTCCTACTTCTCAATTGTTTTCAAGGGACTCTTTTCTACTGTTTGTAGGGTATTTTTTGTCCTCTTGAGCAAGACACAGTTGCAGGACATCCATTAATATGTCAGACAATAGGTCTATGGCTATTTCAACCTTGAATTCTCTTAATGTTGCTGATACTATCCCTCAGAGTGCATGGATTCTTGACTCCGGTGCCACTCATCACATGACCTCTCATTCTCAACTGTTTTGACTTATACTACCCGTTCCAACATTCCTTATATAACTGTTGCAGATAGTTCTCATATTCGTGTTGATGGTTGTGGGGACATTGACCTTCAATCTTTTAAATTCAAAGATTTGCTTCATGTTCCCAGTCTTTCAAATAACCTTATCTCCATTCGTAAGCTTACTCAGGACCATAACTGTGCGATAATCTTTTTTCATTCTCATTGTGCTTTTCAGGATCTTGCATCGGAGATGACGACTGGAGTTGCTAAGGAACAGGGAGGGTTGTACTATCTGTTTGATTAACAAGCTGGTCAGAAGGTGTTGTCTATCGCACTCCGATCTCAGTCAGAGTCTCACTCTCCTGCCTCGCAAATCTGGCTTCAGCACAAGCGTCTTGATCATCCCCTTTTTTCTTTGATGAGGTTTATGTTTCCATCTTTGTTTTTAAAACAATCTGTTGAGTCTTTTAAGTGTGACATCTGTCAGTTTTCTAAGCACCACAGTGCTACTTTTCCTTCTAGTCTTACTAAAAGTGTCGAACCGTTTGATCTTATTCATTCTGATGTTTGGGGACCTGCCCCTATTTCTAATATTTCAGGTGCGAGATGGTTTGTTTCCATTATTGATGACTGTACTCGAGCAACTTGGCTTTTCTTGATGAAGGATAAATCAGAAGTACCTCAATTGTTCATCCAATTTTACAATATGGTACAGACACAATTTGGGAAAGGCATTAAAAAATTACGTTTCGACAATGGGAAAGAGTATGACAATCAAAGCCATTCAAGCTTTATTAGTAAACAAGGCATCATCCATGAATTTACATATGTTGACACCCCACAACAAAATGGGGTTGCAGAAAGGAAAAATCACCACTTGAAGTTGCTCGAGCCCTTCTCTTCCAAATGTCTGTCCTAACCTCATACTGGGGTGAAGCAGTATTGACGGCTGCCTATCTTATTAACCGGGTGCCATCTCATGTTTTAGGTAATGTTAGTCCTGTTCAGTTTATGACCTCACATTTTCCTTCTGTTCCTATCATGCAGAGTCTTAAGTCTCGAGTAGTTGGGTGTGTTGCTTTTGTCCATATTCATAAGCAACACCGAACTAAGTTAGACTCTCGTGCAGTCAGATGTGTCTTTGTGGGTTATCATCCTTCCGGTCGTAAATACTTTTGTCTCTATGGATGTCACATTCCATGAACGTGTCTTTTTTCACTGGTCCTCAGCTTCAGGGGGAGAGCAGTAATTTGGAATCTGAGTCTGAATTTCTTTTCCTTGGTCCTTACCTTCCTATGTCACCTGTTCCAGAGTCACCTATTTCTGATCTGTCCCTGAGTCACTTGATTTTGAGCCACCTGACTTTGAGCCTCCCGATTCTGAGTCACTTGGTTCTGGTTCTTTCCCTATTCCTCCTTTGTCTTCTGTTTTGCAGGAATCAACACCTTCGGCACCAGTGAAGAATAAGGCCAGTGAGCCAATATTGACTTATCAGAGAAGAAGAAAACCCGACCTGGTCCAGCAACAACTTCAACTGTCCAAACCGAAGGTAAGTACTGAAAACAATCCCTCCACTTTTGATTCTCAGATTTCTGATGCTCTTGACCCTGATCCAAATGACTTACCTATTGCCTTGAGAAAAGGGAAAAGGTCATGTGCCAAGTACCCCATTTCTCAATTTGTTTCCTTTAAACATTTTTTCCTGCAGCATCAAAGTTTTATTGTGAGAATCCCAACATCTGTGCAGGAGGCACTAAAAGATGTCAATTGGGTCAAAGCTATGGCTGAGGAAATGAAAGCACCAGAAAGGAATGGAACTTTGGAGATTGTTAAGCGGCCATGGGGCAAGAAGCCAATCAGTTGCAGGTGGATCTATACAGTCAAATACAAATCAGATGGCACTCTTGATCGATACAAGGCAAGAGTAGTGGCAAAGGGATATACTCAGACTTATGGCATCGATTATGAGGAGACATTTGCTCCTGTGGCAAAGATGAACACTGTCCGAATTTTACTCTCTCTTGCCGCCCACTCTGGGTGGGAACCACAACAATTTGATGTCAAAAATACATTCCTGCATGGAAACTTAGAAGACGAAGTGTATATGGAGATTCCCCCTAGATTTGGACCCATTAGTGCAGCAAACAAGGTGTGCAGACTGAGAAAAGCTTTGTATGGGCTAAAACAGTCTCCTCGAGCTTGGTTTGGAAGATTCACGAAGGCTATGGTGTGCCTAGGCTACAAGCAAAGCCAAGACGATCACACACTCTTCTTCAAACATCCACTTATTTATGTTGATGATATTATTGTTACACGAGATGATCCAGTTGAGAGACAACTACTCAAAGAGAAACTATCTGCTAAATTTGAGATGAAGGACCTTGGAAAACTCATACTGCTTGGGAATTGAAGTGGCCTACTCTAAGCAAGGCATTTTCATTTCTCAAATGAAGTATGTGCTTGTTCATTTCTCAAAGGAAGTATGTGCTTCATCTTTTACAAGAAACAGGCAAACTTGGATGTAAACCTGCAGGTGTTCCCATCGAGCAAAATCACAAAATAAGTATTGAAGAGGAGAGTGCTAAAGTTGACAAGGTCCAATATCAAAGACTAGTGGAGAAGTTGATTTACTTGGCACACACTAGACCAGACTTAGCATATGTAGTCAGTGTGGTTAACCAATTTATGTATGATCCGAGGGTGAGACATTTACAGGCTGTGGATCGTATTCTGTAATATCTCAAGGCCACCCCAGGGGGAGGCCTCTTGTTCAAAAGAGGTGGAAGATTGACTTTGGAGGCTTATACGGATGCAGACTATGCAGGTTCAGTGAGTGATAGAAGGTCCACTTCAGGTTATTGCACATTCCTATGTGGGAACCTTGTTACTTGGAGAAATAAGAAGCAAAATATAGTGGCTCGATCAAGTGCTGAGGCAGAGTTCAGAGCTATGACACAAGGAATTTGTAAGCTACTATGGATGAAGATTGTTCTTAATGGCTTGAAGATAAAGTATGAAGGTCCTATGAAGTTGTTTTGTGACAACAAATCAACTATCAACATTGCTCATAATCCTGTTCAGCATGACAAGACAAAACATAATAAGATAGACTGACACTTTATCAAAGAGAAGTTAGATAGTAGTGTGATAACAACAGCCTACATTCCCTCTGGGAACCAACTAGCGGATGTGTTAACAAAGGGCTTGCCAACAGAATGATTCAGCCGACTTACTTGCAAGCTGGGAATGATAGATATTCATTCACCAACTTAAGGGGGAGTGTTGTAAATATAGCATATAGTTTGTAATTAATAGTGTTTTTCTATAATGCCCATTAGTCAGGCCCATTAGGTTCCGCTTAGTCTATATAAGCGTATTAGTGGTTGTAAATGAGATACAGTTGAAATAATATTCAGAAATATTTTTCCACTAGACTCAAATGTGCCAAACCACAGGCAAAACCATAGTCCAAATTGAATTAGATAATTTGTATATCATTCATATTATTTGCATTCCTTGAACAATGTTGAAACAATGAAATCACCAAAAAGTTTCTCTCGTCTTGCATTACTATACTATCTGAATGGTCCTAACCTTTAGAAATTTATTAACCCACTGTCAAATTGCAAGGAAATTAACTTAAAGAACCATGTGAAGGTCCAATATAAGTTCTTCATTAGTGGTTACAGTATTCAAATACAATATTTTTTTTTTCAATATTTATGTTTTACACTTCAGCAGCCAAAAGCATGTATTTCCTTGAGTCATGGCTGCAAGTTGAAAGCTAATGTAAAAGCATCAATCTAATTTAATGATTCATCACTAAACACAATATATGAATAAAAAAGGTACTACAAACCTTTGACTTAAAATCATCATCATCCCTAATAATATGTGGATGAATGGAAGGGATCATAGTGAAGAACCGATTGCTGGCATCAATAAGCAAGCTTTCCCTGACTGATGGATCACGATTGCTAATTGTTAACAGATTCTGTATATCTGTCAATGCTTCAAACCCTGGGAAGGAAAAGGGAGCAGACCAACATAAAATCAAACATTTATAATTTTAATACACAATATGGGATTGCTTGACACTGCCAATGAAAGGAAATTGGAAACTACCTTAGCTCATAAAAAGTTTTAAAATAATAATAATGCATCAACATACCCTTTTGGATATTACTTTTGCTCAGTTTCCCAAGTGGCATTTCAGACATGTTAATCTCAAATTCCATCATGGCAGCTCTACAAAACTCAAGATTCAGTATTGCATCAGACATGTTCTAATAAAATGAAGAGGCATTCGATTATGACCTGTATGTTTCCACATTAAAGAGCATCTTCATCAATTCTATTAATGCAGGGGGTAGTTTGCTTTCTGCGTTGTTTTTATTCTTTTTTGAGACCTGTTTGTTAACTCCATAATCCTACAAAAAATGTTTAAAACAACCATCAATTGAATATTGACCTGATGAGTGAAAATGACTTATGTCAAACAAATAATTTAAAAATAAGACTAAAAATAATACAATTTCCAATGGGAAGAATCTTCCAGGTTGCTTCTGAATAGTCTTTTGTTCCCAGGCCTCCCAAGGGTTTCCAGTTTTCTCGAAGAATAATCGTTTGAATTCCCTGATTGCATGAGATTTAGACATTTCCTCCAGTTTGGACCCTCCAATCTTGTCATTTCCTACTCGACCCCATTTACGAAATACATAGCAATCTGACCCCTTATCTTCTTCAATTATTTGAAGGATGTAGTAGCTATACAAGGGAAACAAAAGTTAGAAGATGATGATGGAGACATTTTTTTTTGGTTTTTTTTTTTGGGGGGGGGGTGTTAACAAGAATCCTGAAAAGAAAAGTGATGCATGAGAATTCAAATGGGCTGTTAGCCCATCTACCACACACCCCATCGCTCCCATTAAGCACCATAACAGTAAATAGATGCAGTAACTGCATCATTACTGCTGTCATTCCATGATCAAAATATTTAATAATTCACAAAGTAAATATTGCGGAAAAAAAATCCCAATCAAAATTGTTTCAGTAGTGCAGTTTCCATCGTAGGCAGTTTCTGCTTTTGTGCTCTCTTGTCATCTGTTTAGTTTGCAGAATAGTATAGCTTGTAGATTAGTCAGTTGGTTGGTTAGTGACAGACAACAGAATTTTGTTACTCAGCAGTTAGTAGGAAGGCAGCTATGCCCCTCTATAAGGAACCTATCAATTTCAAAGAGATTTTATAAAATGGGGCAAATGAATTACTCAAAAAGTTCCTACAATTTGGGACGGAGGGAGTAACACATAAAACATAATATCATAGTCTCAACCATGATTATCAAATCGGGATACGTATTGTGAATCGTTGGCCCTATTTTTTGAATCGTATATCGTATCGTTTTATGAATCGTAAGATACATGAACATTGAAAATATGTCATTTTAAAGTAATTATAAAGTATATATATAAAGAAATTAAAATATTATATGGTTAAATTGTATTTTTTATATATAAGTAAATTATATTTTCTATTATATGTCTGTTTTTTCCCCACAAAATCATACTAATTATTATTATTATTATTATTATTATTAAAGACTTGTAATCAACAAAAAAGATTAATTAATAATTAATAATAAAGCTGACATAACGTGTTGCAACAGCTATAATAATAAAGACTTGTAACCAAAAAAAAAAAAAGATTAATTAATAATAAAGACTAAAAGAAAGCAAAAAAGCAGACATAACGTGTTGCAGCTAGCTTCTCTTCTCTTCCATCACTCTCTCTTTTCCATCAGCAGAACAATGGTTTTTTTTTTCTAGTCACTCTGAGATGGGAACGCCACCACGAAGCACGCCTCCGTTCCTCACCGGATAGCAGAAAACCTGCGCGCGTTCGCTGCGTTTCAGGCGTGTTCTGCCGCGTTTCAACAGTGTACCGAATCGGACGATTCTACTCTGTTTCGCGATTCATGCGATTCAAGCCACGATTCATGCGATTCGGCCGTGATTCACGACACAAAACGATTTGTCAACCGATTCGCATCGTTGGGGCTGGTTTTTGAATCGTATCGCGATTCGAATCGCACAATTCATGCGATACTAACTGCCATGGTCTCAACAATGTTCCTATTGGAAATGACAGTCAACTTCAGGAGGACAAATAAATCAGAATATAGAATATATCAGCTCTTCGCAATTGACTGCTTGATGTTTTTTATGAAACATAGCATTATAACAAAATCTAGTAGCATACTTATATGTTCAATTTTATTCATCAATGACAGAAACTAAACTGCTATATCCTGGTTAACAACGTTAAAAATATGCTGAAAGCTGCACAAGAGAGTTAAGATGCAATGAACCAACCTGTTAATACCAGAAGACAAATCAGACATATTCAAAGTTGTATTATATATGCTGTTTCCTTCCTCTAGTATGTGGCCAGAATCCTGTAGGCCAGAAGCCTCGTGAACGGCACTTTGCCCCTTCACTTTGATGGTGACCATGCTAGAAGCCTCACCAATCATTTCAACTTTGTACATATCAAATGGAAGCTTCTTCTTTCTTTCTATACAGTCAACCAAATAGTCCTCTCTGACTATTGGTATTTTCATCCTCCTATAGATGAAACTCTTCCAAGTTAATGATGTTAGAAATAATCAAAGAAAAAGGAAATATTAGAGCCTGGCATTTGAGTTCATCAACACCTTGCCTTCCGCATCTCAGCTTCATCATTGAGTGCTCCACTGACCACCAAGCAGTTAGTATCTGCAGGTAAACAGTTCAAGAAAAAGATCACAAAAATCATACACGTGAAGAGGCAAAAATATATTTCTCATTTTTCTTTTAAATTTTCAATTTTCATAAATTGGCCAGTCCAGCGAAATACCTTTCTTCACTTTTGCATGAAACACCCCACCTATGCCATCAATTTTCCGTTTCCATTCCTCCTGTAAAATCACCTTATAGAAGATGAATACTAAATACTACATAACTAAATCATACATGACAATTTCTCAAAATGGTTATGCAATTATGGATGTGAAAATACAGATGTTAAAGGAAAAATGAAAAGAAGTTATACAATAGAATCTTTAGGTAATCCAGAGATGGCAATTTTCAAATCTCCCAAACTTTCACTGTTTGATGATTGATGCTGGGATGCACTAATTTGACTTTCAGCAGAAGTCCTTGATGATGGTGGAGGCAATATCCTAACTGGTTTCTTCCCTTTTTGAGATTTGAACCACTGTAAACAGTATGCAAAAACTTAAGTCACAATAAGTTGGTTTTGTTTTATGACTTTCTTTTCTTTTCTTTTTACAGACCTTTTTAAGGTACTGATTATCTGTTTCCTTCGGAATTTTCCACTTCCCTTCAGCACGTTTTGGTTCACAAGTAGAGTAGGAACATTTACTCCACTCAGAAATGAATCCACTGCAACGGTACATTCCTCCAGAATAATGCAGAAAACCAGAGCATAGTGGGCAGTGACCAACAGCTCCAAACATCATTCCATCAGCACTGAAATCACAATAATAATGATCTTAGGTAGGGAAATAAATCATATCTTGCAGGATAATATTTTCAAAACACATCAAAAAAAAAACACAGAATGGATCAGGAAAATTTGACTTCATCCAGGCAACTATAGATGTGCTAGATTTTCTTGCATTTAAATTAAATTTTTCCTTGTGATGAATAAATTATTATTTATGGATTATGATTATGATTTATCCATTACAAATTAAACTCAATACAAGTGATCGTCCATAATAGTGGACCGAATACCCAGCAGACAAATAAACATAATCTACTGTCAGTAAAATCAGCAGCATCTTAGAAGAAAGGAACAGTAACATAATGGATGGAAAACTTTAAGCTTTACAAAGCATAGGCTTGGATGAGGCAAAGCTTCTTAAAGATCAGTACAGAAAGTGAATGAGTAATTAAATTACCAGCGATCACGCAAATCAAGTTCAGATCCAGTTGAATCTTGACCATTGGCTTCCAGCATTTCACGCAACTCTGCTGTTGTTACATGCTTTTTAAGATCATCCTTCAGAGCCCAGAGTTCTTTGCTCTGGGCCTCCAGTCTATTCTCAAGACCACATGCTTCCCTTGAGTCATCAGCATTTTTCATTGCCGCTGCCCTGCCCACAGACACATCTCCCTTGACCTTAGCGGCTTTTGACTTCTGCTCACCGCCAGCATCCTTCCCCCGTTTTGTGCCACCTTTGGAAGAGGATTTTTGTGTGGATTCTTTAACCTCTTCAGCCTCGACATTTGTACCACTACCACCTGAAAGGAAAACGGCAAGAAAGTAATTACAAAAATTAAAACAAAAGGAGATGCAATCACTACAGCATTAAAAAACAGCCTTTCTTAAACATATCAATCACTGTACCTCCCTTATTCATAGAATGGCCCTTCATAGCCAAGTCACTGACAGCTGATTGATCAGAAGATGAGAGACTATTCCATCCAGGCAACTTATCCACTTGAATTGATGGTGATAGTTCCATGAGACACTTGGCATGGTGCCAAGCCAAACCCCTAGCACCTTGACCATCAGGTTTGGTAGATATGCGGACCTAAAAATCAAATTAAGAATAGTCAGTGAGGAGAGATAATCCAAAATCAAAAACACAAGTTTCATCCTTTAAATCTGCAATATCATCAAGGTATTACTATATGTGAAATATGTTATTCTTCATAAGTTAATTTATGATTAACAAAATAAATTTAAGCCCAAAATCATCAAATTTTCCATTTTCCATCTTAAAATAAAACTAACATGTTTCTGCTTATGATCTTCATTTTCACACCAAAAATCCATCAGGTCCAATTAACATTACATACATGTTCTAAGAGGTTAGCCTTTGCAATACTACGACATCAAAAGAAACATTAAAAGCAAACCTCTCCTTTGATAATTTTTTGACCACAATGCTTGCAAGTAGCACGGGAAGTTTGTGAAACTTCAATACCACATTCAGTATTTTTGACGGCATTCGACTTTGGAGGGCCACCACTCTCTATGTATTTTCTGATATTCTGCTGATCTTCCCAGCGAAGCAACTCTATGTTTTCAACATCATCAATCCTAGAAGAACAGTAGCACGTGACAACAAATCCTTGCCAATATGAAATCATCAAACAAATGCATATTTAATAAAACAAGTAGAATTTCCGTACGATTTTATCTGGTTGGCTTTCTTCAATATGCAATCAGCATGATTCCACATCTGATACAAAATACTACAGATTAAAACACTACAGACAAGCAAGTATATTATTTAAAAAAAAGAAAAAAAAAAACCTCCTAAAAGTACAATGAAATCACTGTACAACATTAACCATAATAACTCCATAATATACCTAAAAATCAAGAAATTTCGGAATGCAGTAGCATACCTAACGTACATTGATCCAATTATAGCAGTATTCAAAAAAAAAAATGAGAGAGAGACACAGAGAGAGAGTTGAAATACAGAGAAGAGAAGAAGAAAGGACCATCTAAGAGGCGAACGGCGTTTGGGGGAAAAAGAAGAAAACTTGTTGGAAGCATTAAAAAGTGTTCTTTTGAGGAAAGAAGAAAGAGAAGAAAAGGGATGTTATTATTACGGGCATGAGGCCGTCGAATTTGGTGGATTGGACCATCTTGCCGAGACGGAGCTTCTCGCTGGCAATGGGACTCTTGCAGGTCCTGCACGACGATCGACCCGATTTCGCGTACTCTGCTTTCCATGGCTTCTGATTCTGAGGGTTCGACATTCTTCGCTCACACTACCACTCCCACTCTCGCTGTTCCCTCCTGCTTAGTGCTTATATACATGGCTTTTCTCGTGTTTATTTATTAGAATTAGAATGTACTAGAATATTTTCATTTTGGGCATCCCACATTGTATTGTAACTATACACTAGACACAACTGCTAGCGTACCATGTACACATGGGGCGTATAGAAAGCAGCGGCGAAAAAGTGGTGAACAGTGGTATTCCAAATTTATTTTGCCCATATGCCCTCATTTTATCTCTTCTTTTTTTTTTCCCACCTCTTTCGGAGAACCTTCCCCCTCCTCTTTCACCTCACTTGCTCTGGAGCCTTCCCCAGCCCCTTCTTATTAGTTAGCGAAATCAACAAATAAAACATTAGAGATGCTGAGGTGCGGAGATTTTGGATCAATGGGAAAGCTTGTGGTTGCACAATGGAGAAACGACAAAAGACGAGTTGGCTCACAGTGACTGAACTGGTGGGTGATGGTGGCGCAGTAGGGAGAGTACTCACGTTTCTAATAGTGGTGCAAGGTATTGGTAGAGGATCGGAGCCTGCAGGTTTTGGGTGAGATGGTGGTCGTAACTCGTAATGATCGTGTGGTTGTTTACAATTGTCAGCAGAGGCACAACACGCTTTCTGTTGTTTTTTATTTCATTTTATTTGTGGGGATAATGGTGTTGGTTTTATGGAAATTGGGGGGATGCTCTCCAATGACAATGAGATGATGTTTTGTGCGAGACATTTTTCTTGTAGGGTCTTGGTGACAAAAAATGAAGAATGGAAGTGTTAACCGGGTTTTTTGGTCGAACGCGGAAATCGTCCGACAAGCCAAAAACAAAACAAATGATTATTTTCAAACGATGTGAGTCCCACAAGTTAACACGATTATCTCGTCAAACGATGGGTTTTACTCTTAGAAACAGTAATCTGTCAAGAAATCAAACTTAGCCGCTCGATGCCAAGAATTTTGTCAGAATTACCGTGAGACTCAACTTGGTGGTTACGCCAAGGGCCCTCGTCAAGTTGACGGTTATGAAAATGGAAATTGAGATGGAAAGCGATTTTAATGGAAGTTTGAGAAATGGAGATGAGATGAAACACGAGGCTGAAAACGATGAACACAAAATGGGTTTATTTTTAGATTTTTTGTGTTTTGAAAGACTGAAAGTAAATGAAAGTGCGAGTAAAATCATGCAGGAAGTAAATTGCATGAAAAGTAAAGAAAGTTTAAAAGAAAAAATGCAGAAATTTAAAGGTGCAGAAATGTAAAATTTGCAAGAATTTAAATGCAGGAAAGTAAAGCGCAATGAAGTAAAAATGCAGAAATGTAAATGACTAGAAAGTTAAATTGCATTGAATGAAAAGGGTGGAAGGAGTACTTGATCTCAATCTGCGAGTCTGTTGTGCGTTGAGACGCTGAGAAATCAATCAAGTATCCAACCTCGTTTACATCGTTCGACCTCCTATTTATAGAAGAGATGTAAAATAACTGGCGTCCTATCTGCTAGACACGTGTACACTAGAGATGTCTAGCAGTTACATTGTATTTACTATATTCAACGAAATACTAGCTTAAGTAACTAACTACGCTAACAAGCACTGGGGCTAGTCTTGACAAGTCTTTGCTGGCTTCGACGGAGCTTCTTTCACTAAGGCAGTCAGTTCGACCCTTTTCGGCGCTTCATGAAAATTTTGCTAAGTCTTCACAGCCTAATGGATACTTTGACCGTCCATCACGTGTGCTTAGGCAAGGTCTTCCTACCTTCGACACTCCTCGTGCATCGTCGAAACATTCCCAACTCCTCTAGACTTAGCTTGCTTGTTTCTTTTTTTTTTCCTTAGAGTTGCGCTCGTGGCGCGTCGAGTCACTGTCACATTTGTCGAGAATCCAAATTGTAAATTTGGTACCCAACAAATGCCCCCCAAGTTTTGTTTTTCGACGGCCAGGAGAAAAATCGAAACTTAGTGGCTTCCGAATTTTTCGCATAACTGCCACCCATTACCTCCAGCACTTCCGTCTCATCAACACATTTTCCAACGCAGCGGGCTCATGATGGTTTAAGTAGGTTGCGTCAGACCAACGCCTTTATATAGCCTTTGCCCCTAAAATTTCTTCTTTCTCCTGCCACTGTTCACCTTCTTCTCGAATTCTTTGTTTTTCAAACTTCTGCAACTCTATTCTCCACCATTTCTTCATTCATGGCTTCATCTAGCAACGCGGCTTCCCACATTCGGAAGGTCATAACGAATCTGATTCTGGAAGACTTAGATTCATGGCAGAAATCCAAGGTACTTTACTCTTTTGTTCCTGAATCGAGCCCAGTGGATCCTCCTTATGCCTATTTTGGTCCTTGCTTTTCTTCTGAAACTGACCTTGATGAGTTCAAGGACTCTTTTCCGAACACTAAGGGCGCTACTGACCTCTTAGTCTCATCTTTCGTTCTGCCCGTTCATCCTTTTTTCAAAAGCATTAGGCTTTTTAGAACTCCGCCTAATCCTACCAAAGTTGACGGGTATATTGCCTGGCTTGATAGGGTTGAAAAGGTTAAGGAACAATTTTGGCGAGACTTAGGCATTTATGACCTAATCCAACTATCTAGGCTTGCAATCAAGTTAGACGCCACCATGATTGGTGCCTCCATTTTCTTTTGGAACAAAACCACAAATACCTTTCAATTTCCTTGTGGTATGATGATCCCCACTCTATTCAATGGCGTTGCCATTACGGGCCTTGAACCATGTGGCAAAATCATTTACCCATTGATGGCCAGTGATAACATCGTTGATGCTTATCACAAGGCTCCTACTGGATTTTCCAAATTCATACAGCATCATAGAGGTCAGGACGACATTATCACTGACATGGAACATGTCGCTTTCCTTTTATTGTGGTTGTCGGCTTTTGTCCTTTGCTCCAAGAATGTACAAGTCTCTAAGTCCTACCTGGTCTTAGCCAATTTGCTCCACCAAAATACTTTTGTTTGTCTGAACTCTTTCATTTTGGCGAACCTGTACAAGAGTTTGGGTACTCTATATGATGTTGTCGTTACTGGAAATAAGAGCCCTCAAGGTGGCCTCTTCTGGCTCTTGTCGTTATGGTTTAACGTAGTCTTATCGAGAAGGTTATCCAATTCACTCCCTGAGAAGCTATCACTTATCACATATGGCCCTTCTCTCTGCTACTACTCCAATGAAATTTCTAATGAAGTAGACAACTTCAAATATTTCTTTAAGCTTTTCCATTCATTGGATGCCAATGATTCGACGATCAATTTTGCTCCTTTCGTCGAACGTCAATATGGCCCAAAATGGTTCACTCAAGACATCGACACTGATGAACCCAATGTTGACGTACCTTGGTTCCATTTCCTGGATCGCCAGATTTTCTTTTCTGGCCTACCTGGAACCAATGATGATGGCCTTCATGTATATCTTCTCAACTGCATGGCTAGTCAGTTTGGACTCGTTCAGTGTGTTACTGTCCCCTTCTCTAATCTTGTAGGAGAGCACTACATCCCAGATGTTGATTTGACATCCGACAATATTGATCTTTGTCAGAAGAAGAACAGGATCAGGCGGGTCAAGGTTGACCTCGTCCCTTACACACCAATTCATGCTGCAAGTGAAAGCTTTTTAACTTGGTGGCAAAATTACTTCCAAGCTTTCTGTCCTCCTTTGGAAACTTGTATGAGTGAACTTGAAATGTCTTCCCCGGTACAAAGTCCTTCTGCCAAGACCATAGGTAAGCACCTTGCTTATTTTGACTCTCATTTCCTCGATGTATAAACTCTGTATGCTTGAATCGTCGTTTCCCCTTATGTCAAATCCTTGTTTTGCAGCTATTCCTGTGGACAACCCTCTTCCTTGTCGCCAAGAGCCAACTACCATTGTCGAAGAGGCTAACAAAGATGAGGACGTCGAGGTTCCTCTTCAAAAGTCGTCCTCCCCTACCAAACGTAGATCCAAATCAACTGTCTCCATGGCAAAGAAGGTTTTGACAAAGAAACTTCCACCATCGAAAACTTAGGCGGCTCCAGTCGAATCCTCCAAGGTTCGAAACAAGAGAAAATCTGCGGCCACTTCTGCATCTACTCCCAAGAAGTCTAAGCAATTGGAAGTCGTAGATGTCTCCAGTTCTGCAACTTTGTCTAAGGTAACGAATCGAATTCGACGATTGTATATTTATTTGACTCTGATCTCTTATGTTTATACTTTCCTTCCTAGGAAGCCATGCTTGATGCCTCAGAACCCCTGAGTGCTTCATCTCCAAGCCCCAAAAAAGGTTCAAAGGTAAAACTTGATCGCCTCGACTACCTATTCTGTAAAGGCAAAAATAAATCACCTCTTATCCTTTTGACAGGTGCAAAGAAAGTCTTCTCAGGAGGCTGCTTCTAAGCTGATGCCTATTGTCGAGGCATCCCTTATGGCTGATCCGATAGCTAATCCACTGGATGATGTGTTGGTTGAATCCGAGCACGTTCAGACTCCTGACGTAACATCTCAATTTTTGCATTTGATTCATCAAGTTACTTGTTATTGATCATGGCACGCTACCTTTAGGATGCTCAAGGCAAGGATATCGACGAACAAGTCATTGGTGTCAACCCTCTGCCTCCATCTCCGAATCAAACACTTCCTGCTGGTTCGATGTCGTTAATGGCACCCCCATCTGCTGTGAGCATACAAAATCCCGTTAATCGTAATTATGGATCAAACTTTTGATGAATTGATTCCTGTAAATGCTCAGCCTACTCATGAGACTAACCCAGTGTCAGAAAATATCCAGCAACTGGTTGAAATCAATGCAGTAGATGAGCTTATTAGCCTTCTTTCAGGATAAGTCATATGAGCTCTTCTTTTTCTGAACGCTCCTCGACGGCCATTGGTCAAGATTGTGATTCTGCGGCTATGGAAATCATGGCCAATCTTCAGGAAATGCTCAGCATTCCTTTTGATGCTTTCTGCGATGATTCTGAAGCCGTTGACAAATTTACTAGCCTAATCGAAGACTTGGATCTTCTTCACAAGCATCTCCCTCCCTCTGGTTGAACCAAGTATGCCTTGTTCAATGAGTTTGCCAATGAGCTTCAGCACAAGGCCAACCTTATACAGCAAGGAATTCCACCTTACTTGGCGGCTGGTGATGAAAGAAATCGCTTGATGGAAGTGCTTCAAAGTTTCAAGGCTGATAAGAAGACCAAGGCCAAGAAACAAGAAGCTGACCAAGCTGAAGAGAAAAAACTGGAAGCTGAAATATCAAGACTTGAGCAAGAACTGGCGGCCTCCGGGCTAAGTTACAGCAACTTAAG
The DNA here is from genome assembly GCA_037113605.1 of Calophaca sinica. Taxonomy (NCBI): domain Eukaryota; kingdom Viridiplantae; phylum Streptophyta; class Magnoliopsida; order Fabales; family Fabaceae; genus Calophaca; species Calophaca sinica. The sequence continues at coordinate 23,531,096 of CM073733.1, forward strand.
GAAGGAATGACCTTACACACAAAAAGCCAAACTGATCTGGATGATACCATTGTTGACTTGCGTGTTAGGACCTATCGTATTGTTGAAACAATTAGCAAGCTGTAACCCTGCTATTCGACGGCCATGTCTGCCAAGATTGACTTGGAGAATGTTTGGGCTCGTTTGAAGACTTTGTAATTTATTTTTCTATCTAGCATTTCCTTTTGTATTGTCAAACATGTCGAAGTCTTTATTTAATGAATCGTCGAATTGCTTTCTGCTCCCCCTGTCTCATCAAACGTTTTTTCAGCACGTTTTTGTTTTCAAGTCAGCGTAAAATCAACTATTAATGCTTTTCATCGTTTCCCAAAGTGCTATTGATTAGACTTTAAACTTAAAAAGTAACACCTAGGCCCAAACTTTGGCCTATAAATAGCAAATGGCACTTGATGCCAATTTGCCATTTTCACGTTCCTTTTCTTCCTTCCTTGCAACAAATATTTCCAGAAATTCTTTCTTCGTTCTTTAAGATTTCTGATAGTTTTGCTGCAAACCTTTTGTAAAGCCCTCCTCAAATCTGTCTATTGCAACCATATTTGCTCCAGAACGAGATGAAACCCATCTTTTCCTCTTGTTCTTTTGTTCTTTTTCATTCTCCTTGCTTCATCTAGGAACCAGGGGACTCTGCTTTTCGGGCTTTCTTCCAAGGTTTCAGTCTGGACCGTGAACTCTTCTTTGGGACCAAACAATTCTTGTAACTTCACATGTAAGACTAAACAAGTCTCTTAACGAGCTCGTATCGGTGTTGCAGGTAATTCTAAATGACAAGGGTGCAACTCCTCTTCATGCCTTTCATTCGTGGCATAACAAGATCTCACGATCTTGGCCTATTGATGGTGGTTGCATCTGTGAGACTGGATTTCTGTCTTAAACTTTTTATGCAGTTCCACCACCATCATCATTTAGCTTGACTCGACAGATGAAGATGCCAGGATCTGGTGACATTTTGAGTTTCTTCATCTGGCCTAACCAAACGATACTCTAGAAAATCAATAGCCTAGTACTCAAGAAACTGTCATTTCTATATTTCCAGGCCAATTGCCAATTCGACAATGTATTTGTAACTTGCCAAATGGCTTATGAATAAAGAATTCTTTTTATTTATGTCTGGATTTTTACTTCGCACATTGTCAGCCTATATGGCTTTAAATATTTGCCATTAATAGATTTAATCCGTAAGGCAGAATTCACATTGACAAGTGCATAAGCATTACCAAAATAAACTTGCGTAATTTTAAATGGTCCCTCCCATTTGGGAGACCATTTGCCTAGTTCTTGACAAGCTTTATCCATGGGCAGAATAACTTTCCAAACCAAATCACTAAAATTAAAGGATTTGTATTTCACTTTATTGTCGTAAAATTTGGCTAATCTTTCTTTTTGTTTCACCAAGTTTTCCAACGCAATCAACCTATCATCATGCAATTCGTTTAGTTCGTCGAACATTGACTCCCAATATTGTTCCCTAGGCAGATCATCTTGCCTTAGTATACGAATTGACTCAAGCTTAATTTCGACAGGCAATATTGCATCATGTCCATATGCTAACTTATATGGTGTTGTGCCTGTTGATTCTCTTGGCGAGTTTCTACATGCCCATAGGATTTGCTCAAGTGTGATATGCTAACTTCTGGGATATTTTTCAACATGCCTTTTTATTAACCCAATTATGATCTTGTTCATAGCCTCAACTTGGCCATTCGCTTGAGCATAGTATGGAGTAGATGTGAGCATTCTGATTCCCCTTGACTCAGCATAATCTGACACTTTTCGACCCACAAACACTGACCCTTGGTCGGTTGTCAATATTTGAGGTATGCCAAATCGATAAATGATGTGCCTTTTGACAAAGTCAATAACATCTTGTTGAGTGACTTCCTTCAAGGCAACAACCTCACCCCACTTGGTGAAATAGTCCACACCCACCAAGATATCCTTATGGCCTTTTGACGAAGTGGGGGGTGAATTTGACCAATGATGTCTAATACCCAACCTCTGAATGCCCAGGGTTTGACAATAGAATGTAATTCACTAGCAGGAACGTTTTTTTTATGGCCGTGTCTTTGACATTCTTCGCAGGACTTGGCAAACATGATACAATCCCTCACCAATGTTGGCCAATAGTATCTTTGACGTCTTAAGATCCACTTCATTTTGTCACCTGCCTGATGTGCCCCACAAATCCCTTCATGGACTTCAGACAAAGCCAAATAAGCTTCTTCTTGGCTTAGGCAAGTTTCCAGATTGCCATCAACTGATTTCTGTATAATGCTCCAGCTAATAGCACAAATTTTGATGCTTGGTACTTGAGTTTCCTATCAATATTTTGATTAGGATCCTCCAAGTATTGTATTATTGGGTTTCGCTAATCATTTTGTGCTGATTGGTCAACCTGTAAGACATCCCTTTCTTTTAAAGGATATAAGAGTTCTCTAATTTCTGCCAAATTATTCAAGACTTCTGGCGAAATTTTATAACCAGAGGCTATTTGAGCTAAATCATTTGCCTCCTGATTTAACTCCCTTAGGATGTGTTCGACAATCACGTCGTCGAACTTCTTCAATAACTTGGTCGCTACTGCGCAATGTTCGACCAAGCTATGACTTACACAATTATACACTTGGGTTAATTGTCGAATTACCAACAATGATTCCCCAAATATATGAATATTACGTGCTTTTAATTCCAACAGTATTTCTAAGTCAACAATTAAGGCTTCATATTCAGCCTCATTGTTTGAGCAAACATACTTAAGTTCAAATATGAACTTGGTTGGAATTTCTTGTGGGGATACTATTAAGATCCCAACTCCAGCACCATTTTGATGCCTTGAGCTATCAAAGTATAAGCATCAGGGTTTGAGTTCGACACACTCAACAGGATCGACCACATCCAAAGATGGGTGATCTGCCACGAAATCTGCTATTGCTTGCCCCTTGACAGCTTTCATTGGAACGTATTGTAATGAGAATTCAGACAAAGCAAGTGTCCATTTTCCTATTCTTCCATTTAGAATAGACTTAGGCAACATATATTTTATTACATTTGTCTTAGACATAACCATTACATTACAAGGCATCATATAATACTTGAGCTTTGTACATGAAAAATACAGTACTAAACATAATTTCTCTATGGCACTATATCTTCTTTCAGCATCATTAAGAACTCTATTAAGATAATAAACGGCTCTTTCAACATTGTTTTCATCTTCCTGAGCCAGTAAACTACCTATAGTATCTTCTGGCGCCAAAATGTACAACTTCAACGGTCTACCAAACACTGGTGGCATCATGACCGATGTATTTATCAAGTATTGCTTGATTTGGTCGATGGCTTCTTGATGACAAGGTTCCCAGACAAACTCTTGTTGTGCCTTCAACTTGACCAGTAGTGAAAACACCCTAGTCCTACCTGACAAGTTAGAAATGAACCTCCTCAGGAAATTGACTTTTCCTAAGAAAGATTGGAGCTCTTTCTTGTTGGTTGGTGGCGAAGCTTCTAGGACTGCCTTGGCTTTATTCTTGTCGACCTCAATCCCCTTCTTGTGCAGTAAGAACCCTAGGAACTTGGCAGCTGACACACCAAACCTATTTTTCTCTGGATTCATTTTCAAGTTGTGCATCCTCATTCTGTCAAAGGCTTGTCTCAAATGATCCAAGTGTTCCTCTTTGTTTCTTGAATTGACAATCACATCGTCAATATATACCTCCACGAATTTGCCAATCACATCATGGAAAATGGTATTCATGGCACACTGGTAAGTGGCTCCAGCATTTTTTAAACCAAAAGGCATGATTATCCATTCGTACGTCCCAATTCAACCAAGACATCTGAAGGCACTTTTAGACACATCCTCTTTGGCTATGAAAATTTGGTTATAGCCAGCATGGCCATCGATATAACTTAGCAATTCATGCCCTGATACGGCATCGACAAGCATATCTGCCATTGGCATGCAATATTCATCTTTTGGGATTGCTTCACTCAGATTTCTGAAATCTGTGCAAACCTTCATCTTCCCATTTTTCTTCAGAACGTGGACTATATTAGACAACCATTCAACATATCTGGTTGTTCTAATGAATCCTGCCTTGAGCAAACGTTCTACCTCCTCTTTGATCTTCAGCACCACCTCTGGCGCAAACCTCCTATTGGCTTGTTTGACAGGCTTGCTTCCTTCTTTCAAAGGCAGTCTATGCTCGACCAAATCCCTGCTCAAACTAGGCATTTCGTGATACTCCCAAGCAAAACAATATCTATATTCCTGACAAGCTCTATTATCTTATTTCTGAATTCCTTTGGCAAAAATGAACTTATGTAGATTGGTCTTTTTTTTGATCCATCTCCTAAGTCAATTTTTTCCAAAGGGTCTTCTACTTCGATGCTAATCTTGTCATCTGGTCCCTTCTCAAAACCTAAAAGGCCATCATCCGATACACAGTCTGCCAATACACCTTTGAAGGTGTATCCCTCACTATCGGCCTTGTTGACTGACAAGCCCTGTTGCTTGGGATTAAACATTGCTTGGCCATGTTTCGGCCTTGGCAATGATTCTTACTCCAAATTGCTCAATGAGTGCATTGTCTTTTTCCTCTCTGTCAACTATCCTATTCACCACTGTGATGGGCTTCACTTGTGGGGCGTACAACTTGAAATCTACATGCATCTGTTGCATGTAGCATGGGCTATCATCAGCATCAATTACCTCCACGTCCCATTGTTCATTGCAAATGATCATCTTTTGATGAACAGTAGAAGGAATAACTCCAACTGCATGAATCCAATCTCTTCCGAGCAAGACATTGTACTTGACTTTGTTGGAATGACTATGAATGGGGTCGACCTTGAAACAGACCCTACTTGGTTATTAATGATAGCTATTCCATCAGAGGCAGAGGTTCTGCCATTGAAGTCAAACACCACCATGTCTGTCAAAATAAGATCAGTCTCATTCTTGCCTAGCTTTTTGAAAATAGCTCGAGGCATTATACTGATACATGTTCTACCATCGACCAACACTCTGTCAGTGGGCCCACCTTCCAACACCGCTTTTATGTGAAGTGGTCGAAGGTGTGACTTTTCTTCTCTAGATGGTTGCTCAAAGCGCGCATAAGTGTCGAAGATGGAAATATGCTTTTCTTCCCAGTGTACGCAGTCATCCGACGATCCATCCCATCTTCTTCATTTTCGCCTAGGATAGGACACTCATAGCATCCTACGAATTATCCTGGCAAAATTGAGACAAAGCTCACATACATCCTGGTGCTTTCTTTTTCTGCATCTTCATCCTCATCTTGGTGACCAGGTTCTAGCTTCAAGTACCCTTTGTCAATCAATGCATCCCCATATCCTTCTTTTTCTATGGCCATGACAATATCGTCTAGATCTGCCTCTAGATCATCATTGTCTTCAAAAGCATCATCTTCAAGTCCAATGGGATCATCTGGGTCGTCAAGCGCAGCAATGACTTCATCAACTGACAAATTTGTGTTAACTTGGCAATTGGCAATAAATTCCATTTGATCAAGCTCAATATCAGTATCATTGAGGATGATGTTAAGAGTCTTGTTTGATGCAGTTTCTACATCCATTTTGCTGGTTGGCACTTGGGTAGTCGAACTTGCTCGTTCCTTCGCCATTCTTTCAGCAACTACTAAGCCAATAGGCCATGGCTTTCTTAGTCGAATGTTGCTGACTCCTCTAGCTGGAGACTTAGCCTGTTCAACCTTGCCATAGTACCTTGTGTCTCCTTTGACAACTTAACTCTGAATCTCAGGCTTTGCTTTGTTGTTGTCTAGATTTCTGACAACAACGCTCTTTAATTTGCGATCAACTGGCAAAGTACGGCCTTGATTCGACCACGCTTGAGCCTCTTCTAACTTCAACCTTTGTATCTATCTTTGCCTTTGACGTCTTCGTTTCTGGCTCTTCGACAACAATGATTGCCCAGCAGTTCTAGACAGACTTGATTGGCTCACTCTGACCTTGTCAGCTACCTTGCCTCTTTTGTAGTCTTCATCCCAAAATGGCTGTTTGTGTCTTACAGCACTCTTCTTGGCCTTATCTCTCATGTCAGAGTTTCTGGCCAATGCAGAGTTCTTGAGCCATTTATTAACAGCAATATTAGTAGGAGGCTTCTTGGTCTTAGTCGTTTGGCTGGTTCCAATTGACTCCTTGATGGGCTTAGGTATCCACTCTCTTCTGTTTATTCTAGCACTGCTACTAGATAGTGATGGGGAGAATGGTACTCGTCGAACAGATTCCCTGTACTTACCAGGTTGGCACTTGGGTAGTCGAACTTGCTCGTTCCTTCGCCATTCTTTCAGCAGCTGCTAAGCCAATAGGCCATGGCTTTCTTGGTCGAATGTTGCTGACTCCTCTAGCTAGAGACTTAGCCTGTTCAACCCTGCCATAGTACCTTGCGACTCCTTTGACAACTTAACTCTGAATCTTAGGCTTTGCTTTGTTGTTGTCTGGATTTTTGACAACAACGCTCTTCAATTTGCGATCAACTGGCAAAGTACGGCCTTGATTCGACCACGCTTGAGCATCTTCTATCTTCAACCTTTGTATATGTCTTTGCCTTTGACGTCTTCGTTTCTGGCTCTTCGACAACAATGATTGCCCAGCAGTTCTTGACAGACTTGATTGGCTCACTCTGACCTTGTCAGCTACCTTGCCTCTTTTGTAGTCTTCGTCCCAAAATGGCTGTTTGTTTCTTGCAGCACTCTTCTTGGCCTTATCTCTCATGTCAGAGTTTCTGGCCAATGCAGAGTTCTTGAGCCATTTATTAACAGCAATATTAGCTTCTTGGTCTTAGTCATTTGGCTGGTTCCAATTGACTCCTTGATGGGCCTAGGTATCCACTCTCTTCTATTTATTCTAGCGCTGCTACTTGATGCAGATAGTGATGGGGAGAATGGTACTCGTCGAATAGATTTCCTGTACTTACCAGGAACCTTGCTGTTAACTTCCTTCTGTTGTTGCCTTTGCTTTGCAGCCTTCTTAGAAGCTTCATCATCAAAGTGCACTTCACAGCAAGGGTAAAGCTTGAGTTGCCCCCATGATCTTTTCTTCTTGCAAATTCAACAAAAGTCTCATCAGGCCTTGGGTAAATGTCGAATGGGTCTTCAACGTTTACTTCACATTTCTTGCTTGTCCTAATGTTCACCATGCCAACATTGAAAGGAACTTGGCCTTCCAAATTTGCCACTCCTTGGCCAAAAGGATCTGTGTCCACCTTCATGTCTGCTTTTGGTTTGTCGGCAAACTTTAGCCTGTCATTCTTCAGAGCTTTCTATCAAATCCCTGAAATGAACACAGTCATTAGTAAAATGGCCTGTCGAATTATGGTATTTGCAATATTTTTGGCCATTTAACTCATCAGGCCTGTTGAGCCTATGGTGACTTGACAATTTTAACTGTTTTTCCTTCAAAAGGATATCAAATATTTTATCTGCTTTGGTTATGTCAAATGAATATGTCTTTTTGTTGACATATTCCATTTTCTCCTTTGCTCTAGCAGGCATGAGTGCCGGACAGGCATAAGGCGGGCCTTCCTTTAATTCTGCCAAGTTAATTTCAAGCTCTTCTGTGCTTGAATCATCACTGTCAGAATTCTTGGTTTCGATCAGATTGATCTTTTCACGCTTCACGAACTTCTTCTGATGCTTATGATTCTTCTCAGCCTTTAATTGTTCAATCTGTCAAACTTTTTCACCTAGTTGTGCCAAATCAACTAAGTGTTGATTGCCAACTTCTTCCTGACGTAGTAGTCTAGACCATTGGCGGCAATCTTGACAGTTTCTGCTCCAAAATAGGCGTGAAACACCTACTCTTTATCTGTCTGAAGCGTGCCAAGTAGTCATCAATTGACTCGTTATATGTCTGTTTGACATTAAACAAGTCAGTTAGGTTGACTTTCATGTCTCCTCTGAAAAATTGATCATGAAAGCTCCTCTCCAATTGTGCCTAAGAGTGGACAGAATTGGGTCTAAGTGTCGGAAGCCAAGAGAAAGCATTCTTGGTGAGTGAACTTGGGAAGAACCTCATTTTAAGGCTTTCCACAGTGGCCAATTCTCCCATTTCAATGGTTTACCGCACAATATGCTCGACGGTCGATTCGCCACTCTCTCCAGAAAACTTAAAAAGTTTGGGAATCTTCACTCCCCTGGGTAACTCAGCTTGTTGAACCCGGTCAGGAAATGCTGACACAAAATATGGATGATTAGCATAACCAATATTGAATCCAAACCTATTCAAAACCTGTTCAACTACATGGTTGACATTTTGTTCCACTTAGTTTCCTACTATATTCTGTCTAAGTGCAGCTAAGCCTGGGTAAACTTGCCCTTCATGCTCATGATTTCTGTTCAATATTTGAACATGGCCATAATGCAGATTTTGTTGGCCTTGCCCTTGAACTCCATTGATTGGGCCTTATTCTTCATCAGACATTGCTCTTTGCATAATTGCTTGACCACCAAGATTGGGTGGTGCAGGTATTGCATGTTGCTCTTGTCGAACATCACTCTCAGGCGTTACAACGCCTAAGGCCAGGTTTAACCTAGCCATTTGTTCGGCCAGTGCATTGCACGCATTGTTAGTATTCATCATAAGTGGAGTTATCACTGCACCCATTTGTTGAGTGAGCATATTGACCATATCATGATTGCTATCATCAATCTGTTGACGAACACCAGCAAGTGTATTTAGTGATAGGCCATCACCACCATACAGTGGCGCGTTCCTTGACATATTAGGGAACATAGGATTTCCTAAGTTCAACCTATCTTGACGAGTAGCGACAGTAGAACTAGTTCCTGCTACTCATGTACCTTGGCTTGCAAACTGATGCGGTTTTCGGCAAGTGTACCGAATCGTACAAGTAATAAAGTGATAAGAAAAATATCGTTTCCACGAGGATTGTGATCGACTAATTAACTTAACAAAGTTCGTATTTATTTTGAACGAGAACAAATTCTTGATATTTGAAATTGAGGATAATTGTAACGATAACAAAAACAATAAACTATTTGAATTCGAATAATTAAAAGCGACTAGGGGTTGAATCCTTTTGTTTCCACCTTTATGCAATTGAATTCAAAACCAATGCAAGCGATACTCATAAACAATTGAAGTTTAAATCCTCTAAATTAGATTAACGAAAGTTTCTTTCCTCTTAATCCCTTTGATTCAACTAATAAGCCCTAATCCCTTAGGTTCAAATTAATTAAATCAAGCATAAAGAATAGGGATTCATGCAAACTCATACTAATAGAATTATATTCCTATAACCCTATAGATATGTCCAACAATCTCAGTGCTAGTTAAAAACCCCAATTTTCCAATCATGAGCATAACCCAAATTCAGTTTAATAGTGATCAATTATCAAAAGGTATTAAGAACAGAGATGAAGGATCAATTAACATGAATAAACTTGCATTGAAATAATAAAATCTAACTACATAAAGGTTTCTACAAAATTCATCTAAACCTAACCTGAAAGAGTTTAACTACTCATAGAGAACGAGGAACCAAACCAGAAATTCATGAAGAGGAGAGGAAGAGATTCCATCCTATCCTTCACCGTGCCTCCAAAATATCAAAGTTCGAACCCTAGGTAAGTGCTTAAAGTGTCTATTTATAGTCTAAGGTGAAAAAGGTTCAAAAACCAACTCAACACGTTCAGAAACGCGAAAATTCGAGTGTAGGATGCTCTGCAGCACGGCCGTGGTGTGCGACACGGCCAGGCCGTGCTTCTTTCTGACTCTCGCTACTGTATGCGCTCGAAGCACGGCCGTGCTTCAGCACACGGTCGGGTCGTGCTTCATGCAGTTTTGCATTTTTTGCCTCTGTAAAGTCTGAATTAGCTCAAGGTGTCTTTATAAAAGTTGAAGCTATGGATATTACCTTTCCAATGGCACCAGTTTCATCTCATTTGGACACCTAAAACTCTAAATATGATTAAAACATCGAATAGGTGTCAGGCTGGGGCAGCATCACCTTATCAACTTGTAGTACAAATTACCCTAACTTAGGGATTGATTTAGGTCTCGATTTCTTCATCGAAGTTGTAGATAATTCTTATATCTTTCAAACAAGACCAAGATCATCTCATTCAGATTAGTGTGGCTCAAGATATAGCTTTTGGAATCTTTTTTTGTCAGGAAACAACGCTTCCAGGTCAATCGTTTGGCTATGCTCCCATTCCTGTGCACTTAGAGATAAAAAATTATAGAAAACACTAATGCACAAACGTTAGAATGGGATCAAGTGAATACATGAATCACGCAATTTAAGCTCAAATTCACTTCAAAAGTTCTTCATGTATCATACAAAACTCAACTTTGGCTTTATAAATATTCATGTGATGAAGATTTATCACAAACTGCCGCCAGGCCCTGGGAACCCAAAGTTCGTCGAAGCCTGGTTTGCCTATCCCAATGTGAATCCAAATAGCATGCCAAACTGATATTGGCTATTTGGAATAAAATTCCTTCCATTTGAGTTTATTGCACTACTAGGAGACGGCATACTGAAAGCATAGGACGCGCTTGCATTGGCATGCGGCGTACCACTCGTCACATGTGCCAATTCTTCTTAGCATGGAGGCAGTATTGCACTTGCCTCTACAGCAGTTAGGACAGGTGGCAGTATATTGCTTCCTATCTCAGTCATGGTAACTACCATAGCACTTGAGGCATTTCCTACCTTAGTGCCTGCCAATGGTGCATTCGCACTGGCATTTGGCACACCTTGATCTGCCATTGATGCATTAATGTTGACCACGCTTGCATTAGTAGCGTTATTGGTGTTTCTAACCATATTTTGTCTTCTGGGTTGTGTAGGAGTGTAAGTAGTACATGATTTTCCACTCCTTAACCGCATAAAACCATATTTAATGAGTTACTCAGAACTGGGTCCCACCGGGCGTGTCAATTTGTTTACTTGGTTTTTTGGTCTGACGTGGAAATCGTCTGACAAGCCCAAAACGAAACAAATGATTATTTCAAACGATGTGAATCAAACAAGTTAATACGATAATCTCGCCAAACGATGGGTTTTACACTTGGAAACAGTAATCTGTCAAGAAATCAAACTTAGCCGCTCGAGGCCAAGGATTTTGCCAGAATCACCGTGAGGCTCAACTTGGTGGTTACGCCAAGGGACCTCGTCGAGTTGACGGTTATGAAAATGGAAATTGAGATGGAAAGCGATTTTAATGGAAGTTTGAGAAATGGAGATGAGATGAAAAATGAGGCTGAAAACGATGAACACAAAATGGGTTTATTTTTAGTTTTTTTGTGTTTTGAAAGACTGAAAGTAAATGAAAGTGCGAGTAAAATCGTGCAGGAAGTAAATTACATGAAAAGTAAAGAAAGTTTAAAAGAAAAAATGCAGAAATTTAAAGGTGCAGAAATGTAAAGTTTGCAAAAATTTAAATGCAGGAAAGTAAAGCGCAATGAAGTAAAAATGCAGAAATGTAAATGACTGGAAAGTTAAATTGCATTGAATGAAAAGGGTGGAAGGAGTACTTAATCTCAATCTGTGAGTCTGTTGTGCGTTGAGATGCTGAGAAATTAATCAAGTATCCAACCTCGTTTACATCGTTCGACCTCCTATTTATAGAAGAAATGTAAAATAACTGACGTCCTATCTGCTAGACACGTGTACAGTAGAGATGTCTAGCAGTTACATTGTATTTACTATATTCAACAAAATACTAGATTAAGTAACTAACTAGCTAACAAGCATTGGGGCCAGTCTTGACAAGTCTTTGCTGGCTTCGACGGTGCTTCTTTCACCAAGGCAGGTCAGTTCAACCCTTTTCGGCGCTTCATGAAAATTATGCTAAGTCTTCACAGCCTAATGGATGCTTTGACCGTTCATCACGTGGGTTTGGGCAAGGCCTGTCTACCTTCGACACTCCTCGTGCATCGTCGAAACATTCCCAACTCCTATGAACTTAGCTTGTTTGTTTCTTTTTTTTTTCTTCCTAGAGTTGCACCTGTGGCGCGTCGAGTCGCTGTCGCTTTCGTCGAGAATCCAAATTGTAAATTTGGTACCCAACAGGAAGTCACTAAGAGATGAATAGAGAATGAAGGGTGGAAGGGGATTTGGGGGACGAGGGAGGTTGGAAGGTATGAAGGAAGAAGAGGGGATATAGACAAAGGTCATAGGAGTTGTAGGAGGCTTAACCATATAAAAACTTTCTAGCGGTTGTAAGAGGCTTCTTGAGTACGATTCATATTCCAGTGACTTCACATAATGTCATTTTGAATAAGCCATCAGACGCTCCTTTGGGAATCTTAAGTAGAATAGAATATACTTCTGTAAGACGATGTAAGCATAATCAAAGATTAGACATAAGCTTCAATATATGTAATAAGCTTACTTGCTTTCTCATTTAGGTTCAGATAATGTCTTTTGAAACATGGTGCTTATGATTTATTGATTCATGCACACTTAGCACACATGTTAAATGCTCAAAAGAAATTTGTTCATTTAAATTATTCCTTTGTTGTTGTCAAAACTTCTTTGAAGGTTAGACGCAATATTGTCTTTGTTCCAACACTAAAGATTCTGACACGTAATAACACATGCACAACCGTGCACATTACCGTTGCAAGCCCTAATACAAGACGTTGAAGCTCACATCCTTACACGGTCGTGCATCATCTTGCACGACCGTGAAGTCTTAAGCAAAGATGTGCATACTTACACAGTTGAGTATGAGGCAAGAAGCCAACTTCCTTGCACAACCGTGCATAACCTTGCATGGCCATGCTTCGAGCCTGAAAGCAGTTTTCTATTTGAGGGACGTTACACGGTCATGCAGAAGGGTTTGCATGGTCGTGCATCCTCTTTGAAGCTCCAAAACTCTGTCATTTTACTCTAAAAACTCGTCTTTTTCATTCTTTTCATCAATTTTACCTTTTCTACACAAAGTAGGGCAAATTAGCATATAATCCATGTAAAAGCTCAATAATGCTCTAAAAAGACTTAAAAATACCGCTGAAAAGTGCACTAATTTGAGGTTTATTATATTTTATTTTGAAAGGCCTCGATATCATTTTGTTTTCTTTTGTTTTTTTTATTGTGTATGCATTTGATTGGGAAGTTATATGGATAAAAGTGTAACTAGAGAAAAGAAGTCACCATCATTCTCAAAAGGCTTAAATCCACTTTTGATCCCTTAACTTATTTTTTAGGTTCAGTTTGGTCCCCTAACTTTATTTTCGGCCAAATAGGTCCTTTAAGTTTTTAAGGTGGGTCAAATAGGTTCTTTTCGGCCAAATAGGTCCTTTAAGTTTTTAAGTTGGGCCAAATAGGTCCTACGTGGCAATGACTCATTTAGCCCAACTTAAAAACTTAAAGAACCTATTTGGCCCAACTATAAAACTTAAAGGATTTATTTGGCCGAAAAGGACCTATTTGGCCCAACATAAAAACTTAAAAGACTTACTTGACCGAAAATAAAGTTAGGGTACCAAATTGAACTTAAAAAATAAGTTAAGGGATCAAAAGTGGATTTAAGCCTTCTTAAAACTATCGGGTGCAAAAGTTTCCGCTCAAGGTTTTTACAGGGTTATACTATATTTGGTACCAAATGCCGCTTACTTAAAGAAGAAACAGAGTGGGAATGAAAAAGCCCGCAATGAAGAAGGTGAAAAGATTCAGACTTGAGAAATGGTATGATGAGAATGGGAATTTTTTAACTACTACCTTTGAGGAGGTTGATGACTCACAGAACTATACGGCTGAGGAGGCGGGCCTATCCATGCCCCCAAAAACACCATGACTTGCAGTAGCTGGAATTGTCGAGGTTTGGCGGCGGCCTCGACAAACAGGGAGCTCAAAGCTCTTGTGCAACATCATAGGCCGACTATTGTCTTCCTTATGGAGACAAAGACTAATAGTATTAGATTGGATAAGGTACGAAGAAAGCAGAGATTTCAACATAGTTTCAGTGTTGATGCTATCGGCCTCTCCAATGGGCTAGGATTGATCTGGAATGACCATTATAGGCTGCAAATTATTGACTCATGTAAGAATTTTATCCATGCTTCTGTGATTGAAAATTGTACTAAGAATTGTTTTGATGTTACCTGCATTTATGGAAATCCTGTCTTTGCCCAACGAAGATTCTTGTGGGATAAGATAAAAAGATTAAAAGTGGATCATCACCACCCTTGGTTATGTATGGGGGATTTCAATGAAATGTACTCTCAGCATGAAAAACAGGGGGCTAGACCCATTGAGAATAGAAGAATAGTCCTTTTCAGGCAATTTATGGATGACACTAGGCTTATGGACCTCGAGTTAAAAGGTTGTAAATTCACCTGGATCAGTAATCCCAGGGATGGCAATGTCACTAAGGAGAAGCTTGACCAAGTTGTGGCCAACTGGAGCTGGAGAAGCCTATATCCAAATGCCATTGCAGTTGCCTTTCCCATGGTGAATTCTGACCATTCACCTCTTGTGGTCACTCCAGCTCCTAGAAATCTTAGTGGGAGACGATTTAGATATGAAGCCTTCTGGGAGGAACATGATGAGTGTAAGGAAGTTATTAAAACTAGTTGGGCAGCGGAGAGAAGGACTAATGGAGGCTGGGATGTGTTCTTGGATAAAGTGGGGGCTTGCAAATCAAACCTGCAGAAGTGGCACAAAAAGACGTTCAGAAATGCTGAGATTGAGGTTCGAATTCTGTAGGATCGGTTGACTTCTTGTTTGCAACAAGACTCGGAGCTTATAGATTGGGAGGAGGTGAGAAAAACCAGAACTGATATTGATAATCTGTGGAATTTAGAAGAAATGTACCGGGGGCAAAGATCGAGAGTTAAATGGTTAAACTTTGGGGACCGTAATACCAGATTTTTCCATGCTTCCACGATACAAAGAAGAGATCGTAACAGACTCACTAGGATACAGGATGGGAATGGTATCTAGAAAGAAGGCAATGAGCAAATTCGACAAGCAATTTTCCATCATTTCTCCTCTGTGTACACAGCTGAGCCTACTGTTGCTATTCCAGAATGCTTGCAAAGTACTCCTCGTCTAGTTACTGAAGAGATTAATGCTGACTTAACTGCCACAGTCACAGATGTGGAGGTGAAGAAGGCCATTGACTCTTTGGGGGCCTTAAAAGCTCCAGGTCCTGATGGCTTGTGTGGCTTGTTTTACCGAAAAAACTGGGAGACAATCAGTTCAGATGTGTGTCTAGCAGTCCGGTGTTTCTTCCAAGAGGGGATCCTCCCTAACTCGGTTAATGAGACTATTGTTGCTCTCACGCCAAAAATCCCTCTTCCAGAATCTATAAACCATCGTAGACCTATAAATTGCTGCAACTTTATTTACAAGATCATATCTAGGATTATGGTGCAAAGACTTAAAAAACATATGGATAGGCTGGTCTCTCAACACCAGAGTGCCTTTATGGGAGGCAGACTAATCCAAGATAATATCACAGTTGCACATGAGGTCTTTCATGCTCTAAAAAAGGCAGATGTGGAGGCAACAGTGTAGCCATCAAATTGGATATGAGTAAGGCCTATGACCGGGTGGAATGGGCTTTTCTGAAACAAACTCTGTTAGCACTCAGATTCGAAGATGGGTGGGTTGAGAAAATTATGTTTTTAGTAACTTCAGTATCTTATACCTATCAAGTGAATGGCTATGTAACTGATGTCCTACTCCCTCAAAGAGGCCTAAGACAAGGAGTCCCCCTCTCGCCATACCTATTCATCCTGGTGTTTGATGTGTTGTCCCATATGTTGACCCAAGCTAATGACAACGGCCTGATTCAGGGTATCCATTTGGCCTCCTCGTCCCCCCCACTAACCCATTTTTTTTACAGATGATGCTCTTCTCTTCTCTAAGGCGAACCCAGTAGATCTGTACCAAATCCTAGTGATTTTAAATAAGTTCTCGCAGGCTTCAGGACAAAGGATCAATTTAGCTAAATCTGGGCTAGTTTGTGGCAGGCTAATCCCGGGTCAGGAGAAACGAAGACTTGCAGATGTCTTACAAATTCCAATATGGGATAACCCAGGAAAGTATTTGGGAATACCTGCAGAATGGGGGAGATCTAAGACCCTATCCTTGAATTGGGTGAAGGAAAGAATGCTTACAAAAATGGAGGGCTGGAAGGGACAACTTCTTAACCAGGTAGGGAAAGAAACACTAATCAAGGCAGTGATACAGGCAATTCCTTCATATGTGATGCCTATTATCAGGATGCCTAAAACCTTTTGCAAAGCTTTAAATTCTATTGTTGCTAGGTTCTGGTGGGGTTCAACGGAGCACAAACGGGGCATACATTGGAAGAAGTGGGACATTCTAACATCTCATAAGACTTAGGGCGACTTAGGATTTAAGGAATTTTTTGACATGAACTTAGCTATGCTGGCAAAACAGGCTTGGAGGCTCATCAAAAACCCAGATAGTCTATGGGTCAAAATTCTCAAGAGCTTTTATTGTGCCTCAGATAATTTCTGGATAGTGCAGAAAAAGAATGGCGACTCGCGGATCTGGACTAGCTTGTTGCATGGTAGGGATATTGTCAAATATGATGGTAGATGGCTAATTGGAAACAGGGATGGCATTGATGTCAAACAAGATAATTGGTTAGCATTCGGAAATAAAGCCCAGCTAAATCCAAATTCCAGTATTGAACATGTGGCTGAGCTACTAGATGAGAGAAAGCAGCACAGGTATATTAACAAACTGAAGCACAATCTACTCCCCAGTGTTGTTGAAAATCGGCCATGGCAGCGCCATGGCGGAAGGCGCTGGCGGATTTTGAGGAAACCGCAAGAAACCAGGCGATGGCGTGTCGGTTTCTGCATGGCGGCTCTTGGCGCCAGCCTACGTGTTGTGGCCATGGCGGATGGCAGCCGCAATGGAGGAAATCCGGCCCAAAATGGCGAACCCGTGCGTGTTTGGCATGACCCGACCCGGTTTGCTTAAGTTAAAGCAAAACCCAAAATTAGAAATGACCTAATTCTCTCTCGCGCGCCGCTTCAGTCTTCTTCTCTCTCTACATAGCAGCTCCAGTCGTCTTCTCTCTCGCTCTCGCATCGCAACTTCAGTTTTCCCGAGCCCCGACCCTGTGCTCGCCGCGCCCTCCAACCTCGCCTCACCGCTCCGACCAGCCTCGCCACGCCGACCTCGCCGCCCCAATCTCTGGCGAACGGTGAACACTGGCTCTGTTTTTCTTTTTTTTTTCTTTCTCTATTTGTTTCTTTCTTTGTTTCTTTCTCTTTCTCTGTTTGTTCTTTTTTCCCTTTGCACGCTTTTTATTCTTTTCAGTTTTAATTTTTTTTCATTTTAATTTTTTTATTCTGTTTTAATTTCTTTTGGCTCTCTGTTTTTTTTTGGTGCTTGGCTCTCTGTTTTTCAATTTTCTGTTCTTTTTTTTTTCTTTTCTGTTTTATGTTGTTTTTTAATCTTTTCTCCCTCAAATTTTTGTTCTTTGAATAGAGGTCATTTGAATAGAGGTATATTCATTCTTTTCATCAATGGTGGGTGAAGGATCAACTAGTCTACCACAATCAAGTAGTCAACCGCAATCAACAAGAAGTGCTAGAGCGGACCCAGGATGAAAATATTGTCATCCTCTAACTGAAGGAGACACCAATGCCATTGTGTGTAATTTTTGTAAAAAGATCACCAATGGAGGAATCACTAGAGCAAAACAACATTTAATGGGAAAGAATGGGAATGTTGCTGCTTGCAAAAAGTGTCCACCAGACGTTAGAGAAGAGCTTTGGAAATATCTGGAACAGAAAAAATTGAAGACAACTTTGCAACTTCACGTGCTAGAGATCCATTTGAAAGTGAAGATGTGGTTGATATGACAGCAACACAAAATGTTTGGGGAAATAAAGGAGTAAAAGGACCAATGGATTTATTTTGTAGAAATCCAGAAGCTGCAATTGCAAAAAGAAAGAAGGAGAAATTGAGGCAAACTAGTATAAATGAAGCATGCAACAAAAAATTAACGACTAATGTTCATCAGTCAATTGCTCGCTTTTGGTATTAAGCTGGATTGTCATTCAATCTTATTAAGTTAAAGAGCTTTGAAGAAATGGTTACAGCTATTGGTTCCTTTGGTCCAAATCTGCGAATTCCTAGTTATCATGAAATTAGAGTTCCACTCTTAAACAAGGAATTGGAATTCACTGAAGAACTACTAAAAGATCATAAGGAGCAGTGGAGGAAACATGGGTGCTCTATTATGTCAGATGCTTGGACTGATCGAAAGTCTCGATCTATAATCAACTTTTTGGTGAACTTTGCTGCTGGGACGATGTTTTTGAAGTCTGTTGATGCCTCTGATATTGTGAAAAGTGGCGATCTTTTGTTTGAGATGCTTGATTCTATTGTAGAAGAGGTTGGAGAGGAAAATGTTGTTCAAGTCATCAGTGATAATGGAATAAATTATGTTTCAGCTGGTAAGAAGTTAGAAGAGAAAAGAACTCATCTTTTTTGGACTCCTTGTGCAGCCCACTGCATTGATTTGATGCTTGAAGATATTGGAAAGCTTCTGGTGATAAAGAAGACAATTCAAAGGGGAATTAGCCTTGTTGGTTTTATCTATGGCCATACTAGTACATTGAGTTTGATGAGGCAATTCACAAACAAAAGGGAATTGGTGAGACATACTGTTACAAGATTTGCTACATCTTATCTATCGTTAGAAAGGCTTCATCAAGAAAAAAAAATCTGAGAAAGATGTTTACTTCTGAGGAATGGACCAAGAACAAGTTGTACAAGGAGGTTAAGGGGAAGCAAGCAACAAAAGTTGCCCTAATGCCTTCATTTTGGAAACATGTGGTTTACACTCTTAAAGTCATGGCGCCTCTTGTAAGAGTTCTACGTCTTGCTGATGGTGAAAGAAAACCAGCCATGGGCTATATTTATGAAGCAATAGATCGGGCAAAAGAGACAATCACCAAGTCCTTTAACGATCCAGACAAATACAAAGATGTATTTGCAATAATTAATAAGAGATGGCAATGTCAGCTTGGTAGAGATTTGCATGCTACTGCTCACTTACTAAACTCGGAGTTTTTCTATAGCAACTCAAAGTTGGAGAATGATTTGAAGGTTAATAATGGGTTATATAATTGCATTACGAGATTGG
The DNA here is from genome assembly GCA_037113605.1 of Calophaca sinica. Taxonomy (NCBI): domain Eukaryota; kingdom Viridiplantae; phylum Streptophyta; class Magnoliopsida; order Fabales; family Fabaceae; genus Calophaca; species Calophaca sinica. The sequence continues at coordinate 23,550,289 of CM073733.1, forward strand.
TGCGAAATGAGGAAATGCAAACAAAATACTAATGGAGTTGCCATATTATAAGGGTGCTGATGGTCTCTTTGGTACTAAGTTTGCAGTAAATGAAAGAAAAACTCTGGCTCCCGGTAAGAAACTATTTCTAAGAATACATTCGTAATCTCCTGGTAATATAAACTTTAAAATTCTAAGTCCTCTTCCATTTTGTAGCTCAATAGTGGAAAATGTATGGCATGGGAGCTCCACATTTACAGCAGCTGGCTATCAAGATTTTGAGCTTGACCTACAGTGCATCTGGATGTGAACGCAATTGGAGTGTATTTGAGCAGGTAATAATCCTTCCTAACTCTTAACTCTTGATATCATAGGAAAAAAAAGGAATAGCATAAAAAACTAATTAACACTTTAATTATGTTTATATTGCAGATTCATACAAAAAAGAGGAATAGTCTTGAACATAAAAAGTTGCATGATTTGGTTTATATCAAATATAACCAACAACTCAAGCAAAGATATAATCTTAGAGATGAAATTGATCCAATTGCCCTCAATGACATTGATACATGTAATGAGTGGTTAGTGGGAGAGATGGATGATCCTAATGAAGATGCTGGGAATGATTTGGTCTTTGATGATGATCCCACACTAAATTGGCAAACTGTTTATGAGGCTTCGGGGGCTAAAGAATTTAGAACTTATACTAGGAGAAGAGCAAGGAAAAGAAAGGAACTATCAAGTGCTATCCGTGTCACAGTTGCCACAACTTCAACATCAAAGAGGCAACAAGTATCTAGGGGAAAAAGGATAGTTGTTGAAGTTGAAGAAGCTGAATCATTGGAACATGATGAGAGTTCTGAAGAATCTGATGCATCTGATGAATATGTGGAAGAGAGAGATGAAGAAAAGGGAGATGATGAAGATGGAGAAGAGGAAGAAGGATATGCCCCAATAGATGATGGCCTTGAAAATGATTATGTTGGGGTTGAGGAAGAGGACTAGGCATTTACTTGATGTTTGATGTCTTGAAGAGTTGAACTTATGTTTCATTTTGTTGTTATTTTGATATTTGATATCTTGAACTTAATGTTTATGGTCTTGGATTTGGTATTTTGCCATTTTGGTTATGAACTTATGATATTTACTATCAATTTAGTTCAATTGAAGCCTTATATTTTAGCTATGTAGCATTTTTTCTGCACTACAACTGTTATTCTACAATTTTTTTATTTATATTTACATATCTGTGTGTGTGTGTGTGTGTATATATATATATATATATATTGTATTTTATTCAGTCCGCCATGGCGTCCGCCATTTCCCGCATCGCAATCCGCCATTTTTCTATGGCAAATTTTACCGCCATCCACCATTGATAACATTGCTACTCCTTCAATCTGCAATAGAAGCCCTGCGGACTCCAACAAGATGGTATTCTATGAATAATGAGCTATAGTGGCCGCCAGCAAAAGATAGGGAATTCTCTGTTAAATCTAGCTATTTCTCTATCAGGCAACGGAATGCTAACCAAGCCCAAGGCCCTTCGGGTTCCTATATCATCCCTGAGGCTCTGTGGAGGAAGATTTGGGGGGCCAATGTTCCTCAAAAATTGAAAACATTTATGTGGAAACTGGTGCATAATGCTCTTCCGGCCAGGGATAACTTGCGGCGTAGAAGAATCTCTCGATCCAACCTCTGTTCTATCTGTCAACAGGAGAATGAAACGACCGAGCATGCTTTTTTGCTTTGTGGGTGGACCACTCCTGTGTGGTTTGGTATCCAAGTGGTTCGTGTCCCAGATAGAAGTGAAATTACGTCCCTAATACAGTGGATTGAGGAGTGTCTAAACAATTCAACCAGTCACCCAGAAGGGTAAGACTTCATTTTTGCAGGGATCATCAATACTTTATGGAGTATTTGGAAGGGCAGGAATAAGGTGGTTCATGAAGGGGGTCCTCCTAACCCTATGGAAGTATTCCAATTTGCTCGATCTCTATGGTTGGAGTTTCACAGAAGCAAACCTCCTGATAGTACTAAAGCGGGACCTAAGAAGTCTCTGCCCACACACCCCCAGATCTGGCGACCTCCGCTAGAAGGTACTATAAAGGTTAATGTTGATGCTAGCTTCAATGGTATTACAGGGAAGGTATCGGGTGGAATAGTTGCTCGAGACTGGTTGGGAGACCTTGTGTGTGGTTATACCTGCTCTTTCAGCACTAGTTCCGCCCTATTAGCTGAGGCTCTGGTTATGAGGGAAGCTTTGTCTCTGGTTCGGAACTTGAATATCGGTAAAGTGGTGATGGAAGCTGATAACCTGTCCCTGGTTAAAGCATGCAAAGGAGTAGTTAAACATGGGGAATTACACCATATCATTCATGACATTTGGAAGATGAAGAGTGAGCTGGTTGATTGTGCTTTTACCTGGGTTGGTCGTCAGGGAAACACTGCGGCCCATACAATAGCAAAACTGAAAGACAGCGACCAATTAAGGATGGACTGGAGATGGAACCCCCCTGATTCGCTGAGGAAATGCCTAGTTGTTGATAAATTTCGCTCTGTAGGTGCTAATGGTTGTTTAGGTGCATGAGAGGTCGAGTGTTGCTGATGATCTAGTTTCTCTGACCTCCTGTTTTGATCTGTGTGAATTGCATATCATGGCTCTTTCCCTAGATCTGTTGCGTTGTGTGGCTTGTGTTTCTTGTTGTGGAGTACTGAGCAATCGAAGGCGACACTGTCGCTTCTCCTTGTGGTTGCCGTTTTCGTGCTTTCTTTCAGTTTCTAGATCTAGGGTATAAAAAAGTATGTTAAGTTGGTTGTGTTTTTTACCCTAATCATCGGGTTGTCTTTTGGACTTCAGTGTACTTGTCGTGATGCGCCTGTTTTGGGCCTGGTGACAATCGTTGTATTTGGTTTGGGCTTTTGCCCAGTTTAATGAAACCTCATACATTATGACCAAAAAAAAAAAAGAAGAAACAGAGTGTTAAAAAGGAATAACCCATTAGCGACTACATCCTACATTCCTAGCGGCGAAGCGGAGTATTAAGAGCGCTAAGCTTTTTTTTTTTTTTCTGAAATTAAGAGCACTAAGCTGGTCATACTAATTACCGAATGATCTACCGACTGCTAAGAGTAGAAGATTGAACAGGAACTGTTACATAATATTCTACTTAACGGAGCGCCTAAAATGGATCCTCTCCATTTCTCCTTCGAAACCATCAAATAACCTTCACAGCAAGATCGACAAGATTAAATTGTACTTGTTTATCACAAATTCTGTTGTTAGCGAAGCATTGGCACGAATTTGATGTTCACGAGCGAAGGGAACGTTTTCTTTCAAACCAAGTTGCTTCATAAAAATAACAATTAGAAATCATCCAGAGTTTTCCTATTTTCTAACAGTAAATAATGTTGATAAAAACTTTTACTGTTGTGGCAGAGCCATAATAAATAAAAAATAGACCTTATTTTTAGCAAGTATAGATTGCTTCCAATTCATCAGAAAATGTTTATTTTCATAAATTAACAAAACCATAGTTCCACCCACATTTTATAGGGCTAGTTTTTCCTAATTTCATCAACTGAGTTATGAAAAGTGAGAAATCCACCGGTTTCTCTCTGTCTATGTCATTGTGTCCTTGTCCCTTCATTCTCATGCACCCACTCATTTTTCATGTCTTGACATCATTGAAACACATCACTATGAGAAAACGTTTAATGTACAATTGGAGTGCGCATGAACAGGAACTGCAACCAAGAGAAAAAGATAGCTGTGTCAACAAACATTGAAGCAAAATATGCAAGTTTTCGATAACTACTATAGTGTATACCTCAAATGATTTCCCTGATCGTTCAAATTCTAGCATGCTTAGAGCAACTTGACAACTTTGTGAGACAAGAGGCTCTGGGTCTGCCGTAAACTCCTCAAGAAGGGCTACACTTTGGTCATCTAAGGGCATAGAACAAAAAAACTACGTAAACATTCCAAAACGTAAATCAGGAGATTCAAATACTTGGCTGTTTCACAACTAAGCTTACTAATAAATGGTTAAGTAGTCAATTGCTATCTGTCAAGTGACTCTACAGAACGCAGCCATTTTTTTCAAGACCAAGAAATTAATTAAAATTTCTCAAAATAACTCTAAATTGAACAGAAACTTGGGTAGCATTTGGTAGACAGCATAGGACAGAACAAAACCGAACATTTGTCATTCTATGTTTAGTGTGTATATAACATGTAGAACAGAACATGACACAACGTAAAAAAGAGTAGTTCATTTTGGCTCAGCTAAAAAAGTTGGGGTGGATCTCACTGTAGATAAGATGGAACAGTCTCGTCTTAGGTGGTTTGGACTTTGGACGTGTGAAAAAGACACATAGAAGCAACGGTAAGGAGAGTTGACCAATGAAGGATAGTCCTATAATTAGGGATACAGAGATGCTATAGAAAACTATAGGTTAAACCATAAAGAGATATTTAAAGGAAATTAATCTATCTTTTAAGTTATACATGATAAAGCTTTATGGCATCAATTGATCCATGTAAAAAAAGTAGAACCAAAGAGAACAGAACAGGTTGTCCCATTCCATTCTTTTTGTCTGCCAAATGTTACCCAAGCATACATTATAGACGAGTCATAGATTAGCAGAAAACCTACATTAGAGAGAGAGAGAGAGAGAGGATATATTATTCATGTGCTAATTATAGAATTTGATAAAGAAGAAAGAGAAGGAAGGGCATGTTAGGAACCTAAGAACTGAATCCAGAAGATTGAATGAAAAAAAACAATTTTATTGAAATAATGAGAAGAATAGGAGAGAATAGCAGAGAGAACTCTCCTCCAAAAGGCTTCCCCTTTCATACCAAAGAGCCACTGCTCTAGGATTACAATTGATTAACAATCTGAATAATCCTCCCTCTAAGCCTCTAACCCCTATTTATACAAATAAACTCCCTAACTAATAGGTAACAACCCAATAATGAACAACTAACCTAACTAACAGATAATAGCAACTGACTTCCTTATCTCTAACAAACTCCTAATCTCTTATCCTAACAAACTCCTTATCTAATATCATATATCCTAACAATACACCCCGTCCCAAAACAACCTTGTCATCAAGGTTGGAAATAGAAAACAAAAAAAAAATACTGCTGAAATATGGCTGAAACAAAATGAATACTGCTGATGAAACCCACCCCCCCAAAAAAAAAAAAAAATTATCCTCCAGGATCCCACTATTTGGAGCTTGATGAGCCAACTCCAGCTTCAGCCAACTGCAGATTCCATTGTGCTGCACTTCCCTGCAGCCCTTGCCAACCCAGAGTTGTTTCCGTGGACGAACAATCTTTCCCAAACATCATAGGTACAATTTCAGCTTGGTAGGAAAACTGGTGAACACTCTAATCAGAAAATAAAGGGGTTATAAAAACCTGTGCAAAGCCCACTAAATTCTCAACTGGGCCAGTCGTGCCTTGGGTTAGGCCCAATGGGTATACAGTGACCCCCAACTCACAAAATGCTTGCATAGAGACTCGTTCTGCCAAAAACGTGCGAGGCATCTGGTAGCGTGTTTTGGACTTGTCCTACCGAACCTGGACCTTGAATTAGGTTTAGAATATCCCAGACACTAGCATCACTTTGGGCCAGACACAGGCCCATTAGGTTTAGAGTATGACCCGGCTTGCAACATGCCAATTTGGCTTCCCATATCCCCTCCTCTGTTCGAGTCGTACCTGCAAACGTACGCCCCCATGGTGGTTCATTCCCTAGCGTCATCTGCAGTGGTTCGACGTTGGCTCCGGCGGAGTCCGGCAGTACGACCACAGTCTCTTTTGTCATCTGCAAGCACCGATCTTGAAGTTTTGGTAACGAAAGCTTGGTCGGTGGAGCAGCCACCGCATGTGGGTTGCTGTCAGGCAATTCCGGCAGAAGTGGCGGATCCGAGCGCTTCAACAGAGTGGTGTCCGGCGGTTCTGGTGATGGTTCAAGCAGCAGAGGCAGTGAGAATTTTGTCTCTGTGAGTGACTCTTTTCTTGCGTACTGGACCACTCTTCCCTGGACCCCTATGGTAACAAGAAGTTGGGCCAGGCCCAATAGGTTTATGAAAATACCCGATTCACGTCTTACCCGTTCAACCCCTCTATTTTTTTTTCTTCTTCAGCGCCGTCTTTTCGAAGGTCCATTCCCACGGTGCTTCGTTCAATAGCAACCCAGGGCCAGATGCAAGGCGATCGGTGTCGGGAGGCTCCGGCGGTGGCGGTGGCTCAGCCTAAACCACTTGTTTCTTTCTTCTTTGCTCCAAACATGGTGAAGCGTCCATTGAAACGCCCAAATCCGGCGGTTTTGGGGGCGTTATTGGGCGGAGGAAGGTCGCCACGAGTTTGCCGGTGTCAGATGGATCCGGCGGAGGTGGTCGTTCGTCCAAAGCCATCTGTAACTGCCTTCTTTTCTCCATACTCACCACAGGGAGTGGTGGTTCTGCACTATGAGCCGCGTTCGGTGGTTTAGAAGGGCGAGACATATTGGTTGGGACCTGTGAAAGTTGATTCTCCGACGAATTCGACGGCGGCGCACCTTGTCTTCCTCCTGCAACGAGCTCAACACTCTTTGTCGTCACTGTTTCGAAGCACGCCTCAAAGAAAGGCCCTTCCTCTGTTCTTGCGATAATAGAGGATTGTTCATTAATCGAACCCTCAAACCCATTGCTATCTGGGTCTCCTTCCTTCCTCTTCCTCTCAACAAGAACCTGGTTACTGCCTTCTTCCATGGCCATGTTATGTGCCATTCTTGGTTTCTTCTTCGGTGTCTTCATCGATTTCTCCGTGAATCTTGTGATCAGAGCCTGGCGAAAAGTCTCCCAGTCTAACTCTGGGTATCCTTCGTACCAAGAAATGAACCACCGTAAAGCGCCACCTTCCTCCATTCTCATGAAAGCCCACTGGAGCTTGCTGAATGATGGAATTTCGTGAACCTTGAACAATTCTTCAGCTTTAGTGACCCACCCAATGGGATCGGTCCCTGTGAATTTCGGCAGTGCCTCCCACCTATCCTCCAACTCCGGAACGCTGGCCATCTCTCGAAGATCCGGTAGGTCGGACCAATTTGTTAGGAACCTAAGAACTGAATCCAGAAGACTGAATGAAAAAGAACAATTTTATTAAAAGAATGAGAAGAATAGGAGAGAATAGGAGAGAAAACTCTCCTCTAAAGGGTTTCCCCTTTCACACCAAAGAGCCACTGCTCTAGGTTTACAATTGATTAACAATCTGAATAATCCTCCCTCTAAGCCTCTAACCCCTATTTATACAAATAAACCCCCTAACTAATAGGTAACAACCCAATAATGAACAACTAACCTAACTAACAGACAATAGCAACTGACTCCCTTATCTCTAACAAACTCCTAATCTCTTATCCTAACAAACTCCTTATCTAATATCATATAACCTAACAGGGCATAGGCACACACAAACATTTTCGGCAGGTTGCCACCACAAACTCAGAAAATCAATATCATAACACAACTGATAGCAGTAAAAAAGCCCACTATATTAAAAGAAGAATAGAAAGGTTCTGGTTAGATAAAGATTTTACATCTCAAACTGAAAGACAGTGATTGAGTTCATGGACTTATAGTTACATACTTACATGCTCCTCCAAAGCGACACATAATATCTCATCCAACTCTACGAAGCATGTTGCATGATATTTTAGTGTGCATAGAATTTTCAAATCTCTTTGATTAGTAACAGCCTAACAGGTGTCATATTCAACACCCCTACTTTTTTTGTCAACTGGGAGAGAATGAGCTTACTTTTTAGTTTGACCAATCAAAACCATACACATGAACAAAGCCACTAGAAATACTAGAAGCTGCAACCTAAGTTAAGTTGGACCCGCTTATTACCAAGAAGAGAAATTACTTAGATTGCTGCTATCTACTTTTTAGCTCTATATTAACTTATGAATTCCATACATTACACGATATTATTGCATTTCTCCTTTATACATAGATGACACCACAAAGCACCGCACTTATTTAATGCAATATACTATTATTCAGAGTAAAAGAGATCACACCATTCAATAATATTTGGTTGTAATACCTGCAATTGAACCAAGAGCTTCGGCAGCCTCATGTCTAACCATTGGGTGCTCATTCACATCTCTAAGTATATTGGATAGAGCAGCTGAAGCAGCTTTGTCTTGCAATTGGCCCAAAACGTATGCAACCTAAAATTACAGAAAAATTTGGCATTAAAAAGATAAGAGATTCAAACCGTTGTACACAAATTCAAGCGACATCCTTAAAGTATCATATAATTAATTACTCATTTAGGTTTGAAATATTTTTTATTTTATTTTACTTAACAACAACTGACTAATTTTAATATGACAGTTACGTGTTTATTCTGCTCCAAGGAATAGAATGGTTGTACATAAAGTACAAATGAGTACTATGTCATGTGAAATACTTATTTTTTAGAAAAGGCTAGCATGTCAACATGGAGTCATCTAGATCCACCCGATGTCTTTTCATATGAAGTTCATGACTTATCACTTATTTGCTATTCATAAAAACCGTACTGAATGCAGAAAAAAAAATTGCAGAAACAAGAGTGTACTTATCAAACCTCGTGTTTTAGTAAAGCACTTTTCGAACCCAATGAATCAATAATAGCAGCGACAGCTTCATTTCCACCATCATTTCGAAGTGCAAAAAGAGCCGCATAGCGCTCATACATCCCTTTTTCTTCGTCAAGAAGTATTTCCCTAATATTGATTAACACAAGTTAGCAACCTAGTAATTACTCTCTACTCTCCAGTTAACACAAGAGGCTCTTCTAACAGTATGAACCAGACAAACCTTAGTTGATCAACAGAAGAACAAGAGGTGGCGGCCGCTGCAGGATCAACAGACTTAAAGGGAGATAAATCAGGTGTAGACAAATCATCATTATTAGCAGCATGTTTTAAATGCTGAATACGTTGAAGAGCCAATTCACATGTTTCTCGAACCTCCTGAGCTGGATCTGAAACCAAACTATTCTTCAACAGAGGAAGATTACTATCTGAACCAATAGCGCCAAGTGCTTCAGCTGCCTAAGCAAAAATTATAACAAATTCAGTAATCTTAAAACTGAAAATAAATGATAAAATCAAGAAGGATTAATTAGAAGGCTACTACCTCATGGCGAACAATGGGATGCAAAGAAAGGTCATTAAGAACTGAGGCCAAAGCAGGGATAGCCTCCAGTTCTTGCATTTGACCTAATGCAAATGCAGCTTCGTGTGCCAACAAATTCGATGAATCCCTCGTGGCTGCCAAGGAAAACTAGTTCCGATCAACGTAATCAAAACTCAAAAACAACAACAACAACAATAATAATAATTGGTTAATCCAATTTCAAAAGCATCGTGCAACGCCAATATGGTTATAGAACGGAGACGGGAGGAATGTTGTAAAAGGAAAAGGAAAGGGAGTGACCAACCGAGAATAAGGGCGCTGCGCGGGGCGGGACCTTTGAGGTTGCGGAGAGAGAAAAGGGCTCTGAAGCGCTCAGAGATAGGCTGGGTCGAGTCCAGCAACAACTCACACAGAAACTTCTCCATCTCCGATGAACACGAAGCGACGTCGTTCAACGACTCCATATCCATAGCAAAGATAGCGAGACGCGACCTATCGTTAATTGGTTCCCTTCTACTCCACCTTCAACGGTGACCCAGCGAATCCGATTCTCCGTAACTAGGGGCTCCTGCTCTCAGTTTTCTCGACTCTCGTCTTCCTTAACAAGTTTTCTCGACTCTCGGTACTAGGCAAGCGTTATTCTTTTTGTTGAGTGAGGTCCCACAAAAATTGCGGTGCCCAAATTTAGTCCTTGGGAATTATTAAGTCCGCTAATAGTCCCAACAATTACTAACGAGGGATACATCATCTCTCACTTAGCTCGATCCAAAAACGATTGTTAAAGTCTTAATGTGCCGTTATTTTGATGATATGTCTATTAATTAATTAATATTAACATGTAAAATGGTATACACCGTGCAAATTTTTTAGACCAGATTAGTCCATATCTACAACTCAATTAAGACAGAATTAAAATGACCCAAATTAAATAGTACAAAGAAAGGAAGGAGTAATTTGGGTCGATTTGATTCTGTCTTAAATGCATTGTAGAAATGGACTAATTTGACCAAAAAATTCACGTGTGGACATCATTTTACACGTTGGCATTAATTAACTGACACATTATCAAAATAATAGTACATTACCACCTTCACAGTCGTTTTTGGACGGATCCTGATGGAGGGACTAACGTGTCTCTCGTTTGTAACAGCCAAAGACTATTACAAGACTTATTAATTCTCAGATACTGAATTGGGCACTGCATTTTTTGTCAGGAACCATTTTGGGTATTCACTCGTTTTTTATCAAACACTAGGAAAACGTTATTAACTCCTCCCCAATTCATTTTGACACCTCCCATTTAATTGTAAAATGACATAAATACCCTTATTCTAAAAAAAACTCAAATTAATCCTCTTCTCCTTCTCCACCACCACCATTTCCCATGACCACCCTCCCCACTACCTCTCACCTCCATTTGTCGTCCAAATCCTCAACCCCACCATCTCTCATGACACCCATTTTTGACCTTCTCGACGCACTTGCAAGCATTTATTTTTGTAGCGTTTTCAGATCTCTTAGAAGTTTTCGAAACTGTCCGGAATCTAAATTTCGGAAGGCAAAACTTTTTCTAAAAAAACGCGATTTTTTAAGGGGGTGTGTTAAAAGTGTAATTCAAAGTTAGTTAGAGATATTGTTAGTGGTTGTTATTATGTTAATGATAGTTAGAAGTGTGTATTAGTATATTAAGTATATTGGGTCAAAACCATTGTGGGCTTTTGTGCCTATAGTAATATGTGATATAAATACATTGTGGTGTAGTGTAATTGAGTAATAGTATAATTCATTCAGTAAATTTTAGTGTTACATTTTCTTTCTCTCTGTGTGTTTACATTTCATATGTTTATTCTTTGTGAGTGTAAATGGTATCAGAGCGATAGAAAACTAAGAGAGAATGAATAATATGAAAGCTGTAAATTTTATTGAACTAAAGACATGTTTATATACACACACTAATAATCCACATATTGGATCACATATGCACTATTGTTGGGCGCATTCACATTTAGGACCAACTCACTAACAATGCTAACTACTTATATTTGAATTATTCTCAACAGTTTGTAGACTAAATGTCTGTTGTATCAGAAGCAACTCTTGTACTTAATTATTGATATTAGAAAATTGCATTAATCCTGTATTGTGCCTTATTAGTGGGTTGCATATTTGTACTTGGTGTAAGATTTTGAGGCCTTGCCCCAGTATGAATGAAATATTACATCATTGATAAAAAAAAAAGGAAAAAAAACTGCGGTAATTCTGTTCCTGGAAACAGAGGAGATTGGACGATCTCGCGAGCCATGAATTCTAGACAGTTAGTACGGATCATTGCTTTGAAATTCATTCTCTCTAGAAGCTTCGGTAGATCGTGGTGGTCGTTGTTGAATTTGTTTGTGCCAGGTTAGTTATTCTCGATCGATCCATGGATACGGCGTGGTTATGCGCTTTGGATATTTCAATTTGATAGTGAATTGATCATTAGCCTAATTGATTCGTAAACGACAGTTTCAAAGCTGTGATTTTCTTTCATTATTATTATTATTACTAGAACAGTACAACTTTGTTGTATTTGCTCAATAGGAGTGAAATTGTGCGGAAGGAAGTAGGTGAGCAGTGAGCTGATGAACTATCGATAGGGAGTGTCGGTGCTCTTGTCTAATCTTGTTCTTCCTAAACTCCATAATTCACTTATCCTTGTATCGTTAAATTGGAATAACTTTTTAGATTCCTGTAACAAGTATGAGGGATGTTGTCTGAATGAGAATGTATTTTGATTTAATTGGTCTCAACTCTTGTTGAATCGAACTAATATATGGTCAATTTTATGACTTCAAAATTAGGTTGAGCAGCTTGTCAAATTGCATTTAGATTCCTCTAACACATAATTATCTAAACAAATCTTTGGTCCCCTTGGGGATTAGCGTGCTTCATATTATTCTCCAACACTTCAACTGGAAGTTTTATACAACTATTATTTATTTAAATAACTACTGTTATTAACTTGTTAACTGTTTTGCATTTTGCACACGACTTTTGCTGGAAGTGTGTTGTGAAAGTAATATACTAAATTTAATTTAATCAGCTAAAACAAGGAATTATTTTGGTGAACTGCTTTCTTGGTCCTTATATGCCGGTGGCTCTGTAATGTGCAACATGACAAGGAGAGCTACTATAGTTCACCTAGCAATCTCTTCCTGGTTTATCTATCGGAAATGATGAGATGAGACGAAGTTTTTCTTTGTATTTTATTTTTATTGTTATTTTTATTTTTATTTGCCAATCTTGATATTTCATGCAATATGGAGATGTCTTGGGTCTGATGACTCTCTTTAGTTTCAGAGAGTTAAACTGTGTAGAAAGGAAACTTGTCGTGTTTGTCGTGATGCACTTGTTGAGGGTATTGAGGAGGGTGGCATCAGAGCATCATCTTTGTACTCCTCTTCACATGAAATTGATGAACCCGATAATGATCTAGCAGTGGATGGATTGCAAGACAGGGTTAATCTGCTGAAAAGGGTAAGTTTACTTATGCTGTCAAAATGCTTAGATGTTATGATGGAGCATATGTGATGAGCGGAACAAGGATTTAACAACTCGTTGATTTAACTGAATACTAGAGGGTTTGACCTTGATGATAACAACTCCTTGATTCAAACAAATACCGAGAAGGATGATGATAAGAAATTGAGAAAATTCTCAAATTTTTTTAATTCAAATCAAGTTTGCTCACTAGAGGTAGTAAGTACAAATATATAGGAAATAAAATGAACAAACCCTAAGAGATAAAGGATATAGAATCCTAAGAATTAAAGGCTCATTTGATGGTCAGGATAGGATAGAGACGAATATGATAAGAAAGTTAGATAAGGACATGATAGAATATAAATATAATAAATGTTTATCTTATCATGTATTTGATGCGTACTTGATAACAAACTAGATAACATTGTATTATTTTATTATGTGTTTGAGATTTTTTTTGGCTCTGCAGATGGAGTGACAAGTACCACCCGTAAACTCACACACGCAAAGTGGAGATCTCGGGCTCAAACTCGGGCAACCACGGAAAATAAAAGTATGATATGATATAAATAATATAAAATAGCAAAATTACTCATATTAAAATTATTTTTAAATATGTTTGTTAATTTAAAATATTTTAAAAAAAAGTTAATATGATTTCGCCTTCGAATCAAACACCCTTGTTCATTCACTAGTATGGAACCCGTGCCATGCACGGGAACATTATTTTTTTTGTTATAAAAATTATTTCAATATAATAATATCATATAAGAAATATTCTATTAATAATTATTAATTTTTAATGATGTTATAATACTGCACCCATTATTCTGTGTAATTATTAGGTGTCTAACATTGATAGGTAACTAAACTAATATTAATCATGGTGCATACCACCTCAATCAATCTGATGATGCATACCACCCAATAATTTATGAGATAAAGTATAAATTAGATATCTAATAATTTATTAGATATTCTAAACTAATATTATGTACATTTATCATAAAAATGTTATATAGAAAATTATTGCATTATCGACTCTCAATTATGAAATTACATAAGCATTATACATACATTTACAAATACAAAATAGTATATTATATGTCGTTTTTTATGTTAAAAATAATAAATAGTTTATTTAATTACCGAAAACAAAGTTTATTCACAATTTAGATTATGAATTAATGCTACATTATAAATTCAAAAAAATTGGTTAATAACTTAGTTGAATGAATTAGTTGATGATTTTAAATTTTAATCAACACTTACGTAAAGTTATCATGAAAACAAAACTTTATATAATGTAAGTATGTAATTTTATTTAATGTATAAATAAAAAATGTATACAGAACACATATTTTTAGAAAGTAACAAATCTATATAAAATATATATTTCTGGAAAGTAACTATATATATATATATTTTTTTTATTTTTTTTTTTGGTACAAAAAGAAACTATATTTTAAATTGTTAGATAATATAAAGAAAACATATCATTGACTACAAAAAATAAAAGGAAAACATAGGTATTTTAAATAATGTTTAATAGAAAATTTAATTCATTTAATTAAAGTCCTATCTTTTAAAACAAATCTAAGATCACATTCTCTTTCTTAATGGATGGATCTTTATATTGAATTCAATTAACTTATAAATCAAATCAATGTTATTGTTTATTTAATTAGCATATTTTATTTATTTTAAATTTAAATCAATTTAATATAGAAAAAGTTAAAAATTGAATTATTGTCTTAGAGATATGATTTTGATTTAAAAATATTGGCGAAATGGTAATTGTAAAATAGTGTCATATAGACACATTTTTTTTTTACTGAATGTATACCCATTTCTGCAATTTTTTAGATGCAAATTAAGCACAATGGACATGGTAAGAGTGGTCATGAAAAGTGCCTCAGATAATCTTATGTATGTCACACTTACACGTCCTATTTTGATTCTTCAAGTCCATATCCCCAACTGCTTAAAGGTTAATTTTCTATCTTTTCACAGGAAAAAAAAATCCCTGTAATTGCTTGGTCACAAAAAGGAAACAAACCATTTACACTCACGAAGGGAGCAGAGTACTAATGAAACTTCAATTTTCAAGAGTTTACAGGCAATACTAATGAAGACAACTATATGATTTGATGAAAAAGATAAATGTTTGAATTGAATATTCTCGCTGCATACTTGATAGCTATTCTACCTAGAAGCCTAGCAATATATTGTATGATTCATGGTCAAAGGTCAAAACTATTTAAAATCTCAAATTACAAACTTTAAGCTTGGACTAACTCTGATATGCAGTTTCAAGTTTCAACTAATGTGTGCAATTGTGCATCTAATAACCACATGCACTAACCACAGTGCCTAAAATATACCATCTTATACAATGTTGATATAGCCTATACACTACAATTAATCGACTATCTAGAAAAAGAAACTTCACTATTATTATCCTCTACATATATTAATACCCCAAAGCTTCCACCTTCAAATATAATCAGCCGGAGGAAAAAAAAAACCCATTTAGCTATACCATATATTCATGTAACTTGTATTACTTCTGCTGCATCAAGTTTTGGTTCGGAACAATCAATTTTCCTCCGTCACCAAATTTTTCTGATCCTCTTCAGTGTTGTCAGTATCAACATCATTGGCGTCGATGTCATCGTGATTATTGCAAATTTTGAAATTTCAATGGATTGTCTTTTCTTTACAAATTTTTGGAAACATGCCCAGTATATCATGGATAAATCATTCACCATAAGCTGCTTGGACTTCTCTAGTTTCATTCTAAATTCTAATCCAACAAAATTTATACTCGAATAAAAAGTATAGAACAAATGAGACCTATTTGCAATGTACCATAGACAGAGAACACAAAAAACAAACCTGCATATGCTGAAGAAGAAAAAATTAGAACACAATTGGCAATATACTGTAGCTGTTGTCTTTTCTATCCCTTCTATTTTGAGGTGTGCCACAATTATTACAACTGAGAACACGATTATTCTGTTCTCCGTAGCTGAACCTGACACCTCCAAAGAAGCTTGCTGAATCCAAAAACAAAACAGTCAATAAGAAGCAAAATATCTTTGAACAATAGCAGCTTCAAAGAGAAAGAAAGATTGAAGACACTAACTTATTCTTTTTGTTGAACAAAGATACTAGCTTAAAAGGATAGTCAATAATAATTTAAAGTGAAAAATAACTAAAAGAGCTAAAAGGTATGATGAATTTCATAAAACCTATTAGCCTATGCTAACATAGTAAGCAATATATAAAATAAAGAGGAAATTTGAGGGGGAAGTGAAAACACAGAGAGAACTTGGTGAAATTTCCTTCTAATTTTACTATAATAGAAAAATGTATTGTTAAAATCTTAATTATTCATGGGTAAATTTTAAAACAGGTATGACATGTTTAAGAGTTTGTATGACAGATTACAAATAGAGAATAATATATAGGGACTAATCCTGAAAACAGAATATTAAATAACCATTCCATTATTATTATATTTAAGTCAAAATATTCAACCATTAGATAGGTATGAATAACCCAACATTTATATTCTCATCATCAGAGCTGCAATAAGAATGAGAATTGGACTAGGAGAAATTCTAGACAACACTTTATTTTCATGGTAGATCATTTCACCACAGCAGTTTATATTGGTGCAAGTACATATTGAGAAGGAAATAACAAATATAATAATACCTGAAAGAGTCATGGACACTTGACAATCCACCTGAAAATATCGCAAAGGAGAAATTTACATCATATTTGATCAACAGGAACATCAAGGAAGCTTTTACCATCTCGATATAGTGCATGTTTCAGTAATTCACAAACTTGTATTGATAAAAAGATTCAAATGAATCACCTGAGTAATGAAGGGCAGAGCGTCTTGCAACTTTCTTTTGGATGATTTACATGTGGACAGGTTAAGGAACTGCCATTGAAAGAAGAATCTTGTTTAGTTCTTTTATCAATAATCAATAATTAGCAAATTTAGATGTGCATGTTTTAGAAATAATTAGTTTTGAAATTAGTTATGGAGGGTGAGTAATTGGTACAATGTCTGGCAGTGAGTTTTATGCAAATATTAAATAGAAATTCATCATAGAAAAAGACATGTGCATCACTTGAATTTTGCAGGAGAGAAAAGCCCCCACCGAATCATCATAGGAAGGAGCAAATATGATATCAAACCTCAATCAATGTCTATGCGAAGGAGGGATCATTCTACTGGGTGAAGGAAGGGTCATTCTACTGGTGTCTCTCTTCCTCACAATTACATTTCCATTCTGAGACGCCATCGTATTTGTTCCTGTTCAACTCAATCAGAACATTGCAAGTAACTTAGACACAAAGACAGAATAATTAATCAAAATCAAAAAATATATATAAAATGGAGCAACAACAGATAAAGTGAAAATCATAGATGAAACTCGAGTATCCTTGCATTACAAAGATTAAGATAATCTTGATACATAACAATTCAAAATAAGAGTATTACTCGAAACGCAAAGTCATTCAATTCACAAATGAATACGCTTTCCAGAAATTTAGTGCACTAAGAGGGATCTAGAATCTAAATCCTGCAGACAAATTAGGCAAAAAGGTTGGCATCAACCCATGTGAAATATGCATAAGTAAGTCATGATAACAAATAGGCAATGTGGTTTGTGCCATAAAGTAAAGTTGGAAAAATATCTCTTCTGCATTTTTTTCGGAAGCTCTTAGAACTTCCATTGGCATAAATTTAACCATGGAAAGACAACAACAATGACACATAGACCTAGCACAATCTGGTCCAAAACATATCAAAAGGAAGGGGAAAAGGAGAAATTAGAAGCACAGAATAAACACAATTTAATTATATTTTTATCCAACTCGGACATCTGCTGTTAGAAGATGCATCAAACAAAAGCATAAAAAACAGAATCGGTGACAGAAAGCCAAAAATGGGAAAAAGAGAGAGGGAAACTTGTCATTATCGTGCTTGGTCAGAGAGAGAGAGAGAGAGAATGAACAAAAAAAAATGTATCAGCGAGAGGAGATGTGGAGTTGTGCCGGCGAGAGATGGAATTGTTATGTTTGACAAATGATGATGGAATTAGTGATAATTGATTATGTTTGACAGAAAATAAAAGGTAACGCAGCGTGTCATTAATTCGCATGAATGAGAATGGAATTGTTACGTTATAGGCTGCAATTATTCATTTCATTCTTTGACAGATTGCCTTATTTATATGATTTTGAAAATATTACATTAATGGCGTGAGATTATTTTTTTTTAAATTTAAATTCAATTTGATCGTAATTATGAGTTATAAATGTGTTAAATGGCCACGTTGTCTTTTTTTTTTTTTGGTTTTTTGCTTACTATTAATTTCCACGTTGGATGATAATTGATTACGTGCCTTTAATGTTTGCTTCAGGACTTGACATTTGTTAAATTTTCTCTTTTATTCTGTTTGTATATAATAGCGGTTTGACTTGTAATTTTAGGAAATAAGTCCATGGCATGATGGATTTCATGTATTAGTAACACTCCCTGTGAAATTGTTGCAGGTACAACAATTTATTAGTTTCTGCTCCAGATTAGGGGCCTTCAAGATAAGTTTAAAATGTTTAGGAGCTACATACTCAATTTACAATAATAATAAATATTAAAAAGGAAAGAAAAATTCACTATTTAAATTTTTAGAGGTTTAATACTCGTTTCCAGTTTCTGTTATTTTTTTAATATTTTTTGTCGTCATCATACGAGCATTAAATTGATGTATTTCACTATTTTGTTTGAATCAGTTAATTTGACTGCACAAAGGACTTTAACAAGTAATAAAATGTAAAATGAATATATCATTTCTTATCTTTGTTATATACTAGTGTGTTGACCCATGCATCATACGGGTGACATTCGGGAGTTGTCAACTCACGTTCGCCGTGAAAAATAGACAAAAATATTTTAATAAGAAAGTGAAGATAGATGATGGATTAATTTTCTATATCAGAAACATAAATATAATTTAAAGATGAAATTATAGTCAACAAAAAATGAGAATTATCATATTGAATTATAGAAAATAAATGTGACTCAACGGATTAAAATGTTGTATACTTTTTTTTTTTTTTGGTTTCCCACAGGTCTCATCCAACAGAGGCAATCCTATTCGAGACGTGTCGGGTACTAAATGTGGGAACCTTTCCCAGCGGGGATTCGAACCTTGGTTCGCCATGTTGTGGGGGACTAACCCCTTTCGCTAGACTCAACTCCTGTTGGTATGTTATATACTCTTTTATGTACTAACATTTTATATTTTGAAACTTATTTTATCAATATATATTGGGTTCATAATGTTTCTGCAATTCTAAATGTAATAAACTATATATTTCTTTTTTTTTCTCGAGGAAATAAACTATATTTTTCATTATTGAATATATATTAAATTTGAGTAACAACATATTCATAATACGATGGTCCACATCCTTCATTTTTTAGGGTCTTTTTTGGTGTCCTCGCCCTTGTAATTGGCAAAGGTTGAGTCAACAAATTAAGCTATTTTTTTTTTTGATAAATAAAATTTAGGGTGAGGGAATGGTGTCCCAATCCAAGGCAGAGAATACCTTTGGGCTCCAAGAGCACTTACAAAGAAATTTACATTTACCTCACCCCAAGAGACTAGTGGGAATTCGAACATGCGACCTATCAGATACGAGACCTTGTCATGTTCCACTAGACCAACCCCTTGGAGTTCAGATCGAGCTATATTTGATGGGAAATGTATACACAATCACATTGAACTACTAATTCATTCTCTAATCCATAACACTCCTCACAGGACACTCCCCACCATAAAATTGCATGGAGGAGTAGAACTTCCAATCCAAGTAGTTCGCTCAGATATCCGTGTAGTCCGACATTGGGGATAATTACCATGACTTAATAACTAACATTAATAAAGATTTTGGTTACTAATTTAATAACTTATTTATTAATCAAATGATGACAACAAAGAATGGGATAAATAGGCTTAAAGGGGTTAAACAAAGGGATACTTGCAAGGTAGACTTATTTGACTAGTGGCTAAAAAGAACAAAAATTGCCTAGATCATTTCAATGCATGCATGTGAACAAGAGTTTCAACAAGTGTTGAGCATGATAATGGTGCTGGTAAAGATATTGAGCTAATGTGCTGAGCTGAGATATGATGATGAGCTGTAAAGGTGTTGAATAATGAATGATCATATGCATGTGCTGTAATCCACCGTCGTGCACATAGGCTGTGTACGAGGCCAAATGTCAGAGTGTACGGGCATGATGCAGTCGGTATATGACCGTTTCGAGCGGATCCTTGAGGATAATCTGGGTCCGAGAAGGCTCCTAGGTGACCAGTGACTTGGCCCCACTGTGTCGGGACGTTGGATAGCCTGATTATCCTAATGGGGTACCATTGCATCACTGTCCATAGTACTGATCCCGAGTGCCGCCCCGATACCTGTGTCCTATCATTAAAGTCGGGGAGCAGGGATGCACTCTTAGGGGTACGATGAGCGGGATATGGGAATGGACAACTGGCTGGCCTATCGAGGTAGATGTTATTTATACAGGCAAAGTAGCTAAGGTGAGGCTGCTTCTGCCATATTTGTAAGTTTTGTGGCCACGTAGACATGTAGATGCAGGTTGCATGGAAAAGGGTAGCTAGGTGATGATCCAAACAGTTATTGAGAGATGTGTGATCTACTCTCGCTGATGTACTATTGTTTTACTTTGTTGTTATGTTATATATGCGTGCTGCCTATTTATATATGAGTTCCAATACCTACCTTCCCATTCAATAGTGCTTATAGTGTATTCTGAGTCTCCTATTCCTTTTTCTTGTTTGGCATATGTCTGCCTTCGAATATCTACTGGTGCAAGAAGATAGATAAAGAGAGAAATATGGTTCAGTCAATACACAGCCAGTGAGTCAAAGTTAGTAAATCTAGGATCCCTGTTATCATATACTCTGTTTAGTCAAGGACTAAGAAAGGGTATCTTTAGGTACATTAGTACACTTCTGCCTGCTAAAAATAAATAAAATTATTTCTATTATTATTGTACTAATTAATATATTTAAAAATTGACTAGGACGTCACATGGACCATCTACCATTAATAATAAAGTCACTCAAAGTAGCCTCAAAGTCCGTGTGCAAATTAGAAGGAATACCAAGAACATCCACAAATGGTCTAGAAATCCAAGTATCAATCCAAAAATTTATTTTGAGACCATTACCAATCTGCCAAGTTGAATGCTCCAAAATCTCAGAAATACAAGATTTAATCGCAGACCAAATAGAAGAGGAAACATGATATTTCACATGGGCATTATTTCTATAAACCCTCGCTTTCATTAAAAGAGCCCATTGTAAATCAGAAGAAATGAAATTCCACCCAAGTTTCAACATGCCAGCATTATTAATAGCTTTGATAGTTCTCAAGCCTAAACCACCTTCCTGAATCGGCTTACACACCTTACTCCAAGCCACAGTAACCATTTTCCTGTTACTAATATCTCCAGACCAAATAAAATTTCTAATCCAAGTATCAACAGAATTGAGAAGATTAGCAGGCTATTTCTGGGTTATCGAGGGCCTAAGCCCTCGCTACGGGGGAACTTTTTACTGTACAGTGTCAGACCAAGATGAACCAAAATTCAATGACGCGTTATCGAGGGTCACGACCTTCGCTAATAAAGTAAGCCTATATCGTGGGCCTTGGCCCTCGCTAACGGTTACGTCTTTGGACTGGTTCATTTCCTGGAGCTTTGGCCCTCGCTAGTTACCTACTGACTTGGCCTTAGGAAAATGGTAGTAGGTAACTGGGGTTATTTTTGTAGTGAGTTGACATCGCTATATGTTTACTACTATTTGATTATTCACTTTTTTTAATATGATGGGTATTTTAAACGTCCAAGAGAAAAGAAGAACAACAACATATTAGCAAATTTGTAAAATATTTTCTGGGACACCAAAATAATTATTCATAACTTACTGCCTATTTTTTAAAATAATAAAAAATGTATGTCGTAACGGTTATATGAAAAATATTAAATAAGTGAACTATTTTTATTAGAACAGTTAATATGGGTACGGTACCCGACTAATTTAAAAGATACCTAAAAATTTACCTTAATTTAATAAGAGAATATGAAACTTTACTTCATGAGCGATTAATAAAATTCGTGCTAACATAACCAATTCCATACTAAAAAAAAGTAACAAAGCCTTTTCAAACAGAAGCGCAACAAAAGAGAAAAAAGGAAACGAAAAGACATCTAAAAAGATTTTAAAATACATTTATCGATGTAGAGAATTTTTTAGGGAGCACTAAGAGACTTTGACAATATTTGTTCCTAAAATTTTAAGGTGTTTGGTTAATAGATCTAACTCCTTATATACTCTTCATTTTATTCATTACTAGGCGATATAAAACTTCTTTATTTTACTCTTCATACTTGGATACGCAACAATCGAAAATGGTTCTCTATATGTAAAACCAAGGAAAATACTCCACTGGATGTAAGTGTGTAGAAATTTTGAGACCTAAGATTAAATTTTTAAAGGGACTTAGTAAATAAATTTTAATAAATAAATTATCAATTATTATTTTAATTTTCGAGCATTTTGAACAGTAAATTTTTTTATAAAAGTTTTACAATCAAGTAATTTAAAAACAATTCACATCAAGTCTTAAAAAAAATGAAAATAAGAGAAAACGAGAGAGAGAGAGAGAGAGATAAATGAGAGCTGGACAAATTTGAAGTGATAATATTGAAATTTTATACTAATATACTCCATTTGGACCCAATTATAAGCAAAAAGGATAGTCATGTTTGGTGGTCTAAAATATAATGACTAATAAGCAACAAAAAATGAGGACTAAAGCACGGCCTTAGTTGTCTTGCCTTGGACACGGCCTGGATGTAGTAATTTTCAAGGAAAGCCCTTAAACTAGGTAATGAGCTTCTTACAATTTGGCTGGCCCTATTTATTTCCAAAGCAAACTTGTAAAGAATTGAGAAGCTCGACGATAAAAGATATAAACTATCACATGAAGAATTTGGAACGCACCAATCTCAATCTTAAAAATTAGCTCTGATATATATGATTACCCAAACTTTTGATACCGTTTAGTCATAACACTGGTCAATGTGAAATCTCAACGCAGTTCTCCTAACCACAAAGGAATAAATTTGATATGATCTTCTGAATATGTAACAATTGTAATAATGGTCGATCGGCAGATTATTGCAACAACTGAATCCAAAGACCACTGAAGTTATTGCTGTAACTTTACACTACAGGTGTACGAGTTAATTAACAAGGTATTCAGGATACGCCATTAAAAAAAACAAGGTAATCAGGATAAATCATTTTGTTTCCGTCAAAAAAAACAAAAGGATAAATCATTTTGTTCATTGCTTCGATACCACGTAAACAAAGAAAATTAACTTCTTGTGCAACCTACTGTAAAAGTATACGTATAAAATTATAATAATCACTATTACATCTAAGGAAACAGCATAAATAAACTATATATGTATACATCCTTCTACATGGTTTTAAGTTAATACTTCCCTTTATTTGCGAGTCTATAACTAATCGTGTAGTAACACTCCCATGACGGTTAGCCGTTGATAATATCTCCGTTCTTTTTTGCTTATTTTTTAAGGTTGTTTTACACAAATCAAATAAACCAGTAAATTTTGTTGTTTTTAATAATATTATTAGTTTTTTTCTATAATACCCTTGATTGTTTATTATTCATCATACTTATTTCTCTCTCTACAATAAATAATTAAGGGTATAATTGAGAAACAAGTAATTAATGTAACCTTAAACTATCAAAATGACAAATAAACAAGAACAAATTTCTTCTTAAAAACCGACAAGTAAAAGGGAACGAAGAGAGTATTAATCTAACTTCAAACAAAAGCAAACAGACCAATCGAGAAACGACAAATGATCTCAATATTTTATGGAACTTTTGGATATATATGCTTAGTGATTTCTAAAAACAATGAGAAAAAAACATATAATTTATTGTTGGGTTTTTTATATTTATGTCATACTTGGATACCCAACATATCTCTCTCAAGTATGAGTCTCAGGCCCATATGTGCACATCTTGTTATGAGAGATTGTGTATTGTTATTGGCCTAGACCAACAGGATCTCGTACCACTTATTGAGATTTTTATATTTATTATTTTTATATTTTATATTTTTTGTATGTAGCAAGAGACTTTGACGATATTTGTTCCTAAAAACCTTAAGGTGATAGGTCTATAGGTCTAACATCTTATATATTCTTTGTTTTGTTTGCTATTAGGCGATGTGAGACTATATCACATCGTTTGGATATAAAAATAAAATAATATATAAAAATAATAAATAAAAAACTCAACAATTATAATAGTAGAATTAACCTAATTTTTTTTGTAACAAGCAAGGAGCTGCGTACCAATGCTGAACAAAAATGAGTACCTGAAGAAACCTTTTCACAAACACAAAATTAGGAACTTGTACTGTCCTAGATAGTGGGATTTAGGGCTATGCCGCTATACATTATTATTATTATTATTATTATTTTGGTACAACCGCTATACATTATTATTTTCGGGAGAATGGTAAAAAGTATTTTCGAGTATAGCTTCCCCAACATAACCTTGAATACATCTTAATGTCCTCTCTTTGATGAAGCCTCAAGTACATATAAATGTGCCATAAGAAGATAAAGGGCTTAAGAGCAACTTTATCGATGATTGTTTTATTTGGGTTGCCGATTTTTTTTTATGTGAGTCCTCATCAATCACATGAGAAGAAAGTTGCTTTTTAGGAAAGAGAAAATAAAGATGTAGTGTTTTGTCAGTTGAGAGAGAAAGATATTAGCTACGAAAAGCGAAAATAAACGAAGGATTTTTTTCGCAACCGTTCTTTTATTCAGCTAAGGAGAGAGAAAATAAGATAACACAGTACACCTAGTACTCCACCACGGTAAGATACCGCAACTAAAACTTTTAGTTTTTACGTTAAAGATGTTCTAAAAAGCACACAAGCATATTTCCTTTTTTTTTTATAGATGCTGGATAAATCTCTCTCAACACGTATTATTAACAAGACGGGAAGCCGACACCTTGTTTAAAGAGAATCAAACTCCTTATCACTGGGCATTGGTATGCATATATAACTTATCTATATATATACTTGATGGTGCGCGAATGCTATGGTTGACGACCCAGCCTCAGCTCCAAATCCAGGCCATCCTCTTCACTGTCTTCAAACTTGTCTTTAATTTCACCAACACAAAAAGCATTAATATACAAATTCAAATTTCTCTGCCTCCAGTCTTGTCCAAACAGGTGATGATCCTGTTGGTTTTCCACACACAAGACATCACTATACTCTACATGGGAAGGTCTGATACCACATGTGGTTTCAGGGAAATAAACTTGACGGTAGTTATTATTAGCATCTACCTGATCAGCAACAGTGGAATAGTAATTATTATTCCTTCCCAGAGTAGGATGGCTTGGAATTTCTGAACTTGAAAGAGGAAAAGTGGGTTTGTTCTTGTTGGCGGCTAATTTGTCTTTCCTGTGTATGTTCATGTGTCCTCCTAAAGCTTGTGCTGTTGTGAAGCCTCTCTTGCAAAAGATACATTCGTAGGATCTGCTGCCACTTCCTGCAGTATCATCATTCTGATCAGTTTCTTCGCTGGAGCTCTTGGAGTAGTACTCTTCTGGGTAGCTCAAGTTCATTGTAAAGGAGGAGATATTAAGTTTGTTGGGAATTATATTATATATATATAGGAGAAATTGGAGACTCATGAGAGGGAAGGGTATTATAGAAAAGGAGAGGGTGGAGGAGGTTTCAGCAAGAGACAAATTGAGGACATAGACATTACCTAACGATCGAGAGTCAAGTGATTTGTGGTGCAAAAAGTTAGAAAAGTCTTACAAGTTTGCTGCTTAGAAAAGTATTCTACAAGCCGGCTGTGCTGTGGATCCATTTCTAGCAGACAGGAGCGCATTTTTTTTTATCTTAATTATTCTTTATTATTACGATTGATTTAATTTGTCTCCTATAGTCCCATTGTTTTTGGACTCTTCTGCTTTTCATCTCTATAGATTTTATATATTTATTGGTGTATTTATCCGTGCTTTTACGAGTTATTTAAATTTTATGATGTGCAAAAGAAAATAAATAATTTATTTATTTTTTGACGGAAAAATAAATTATTTACAAAAAGTTATAAAATTAAAAGTAACTAAATTTGTATAGTAAAATAATGATAAATAGTGATTGATAATTGATATAATTAATAAATAAAAATATGTAAGTCATTTAAAGGTCTTACACTGTGAAATTATTGTTTGACATGAAACAATAATAGTTGTTATAATTAAAACAATAACTTAAAAATAAAATTGATTTAGGTAAAAAATTTAATGATTGCAAATGACTTAGATAATATTTTGACTGAATGACAAATGTCCAGATATGAGAATTAATTGATTGATATGCTTTAATTTATTTACATTTTGAATTTGAAATTGATTTAATTCAAATTTGATTGAATAGCAAAAGTCTAGATACGAGTATTAATTGATTGATATGTCTTAATTAATAAATATCATGAATTAAAAATAAAAAATATATTATTTTTCATTTTGGAGGGAAAAGAATGAATGTGGAGCTGTCATATGGTATGAGTCTACATGACAAAACTTCATTTTATATAATATATAGCAGATAATAGATTATTATTCTTAACTAGTTTTTTTTTATTAGTACCTGCTGTAGTATTGCGGGGTCTCATATGTGTGAATTTCTTTTGGTGAAGTCTCATATGTATGAATTTTTTTTTTTGATAAGCAAAAATATATTATTAGGGGAGTACAAGGGGTACTCCGAACCCATATATACAGATGTTTAGGGAGGGTAGTGCCTCATTAAAACCCCTCAAGGCCAAAACCCAGTAGGAAAAAAACCAAGAGAGGGAAAAGAGTACAACTACCAACCCCACATAAAAGCAGCACTACAGCACAAAAATTGCCTACGCAGTAGTTCTAATTAAACCCACAGTCCGCGCATACACCAACAGTACACACAAATCCTGCATCACACACAACTGCAAGCGTCCACCTACAAAAAATCACCACCCAAGCCGTACAAACAGCCATGCAACATCAAGCAGGAAGATGGACTCGAAAGCATCACCTGACCATACTTCACTCCAATTCCATTGACAGAAATCAAACCAGGAACCATCCCACAACCTGTGACAGACGACAGAAGTGGATTAATTTATGGAGAATTAATTCATATGTATGAATTAATTCTCCATTAACGGTGGATGACTAAAATAGGATTAATTTATTTAATTTTTTTATGGAGAACCCATAACATGAAGTCGCCCTCCAGGAAATTCAAAAGGGGCTCCTCAACGGTTTGGTATGCTATAGTTAGCTGGTTGGGCTATGAGTTTGTGCTACCTCTAGACCTTTTCACTTTGTTTGATCTTTTTACCCATCTAGGAGGTAGTGTGCGTTGTAGACGTGGTTTGGCGCTGATTTAACATACAACTATTGGGTGATTTGGGATCAACGGAATGGTTGTATATTCTCTAGGAGTGCGCTGGATCTAGGACATACAATTGAACGCATTCGATCTCTGTCCTGGAGGTGGTTTTTATCTAGGGGCAAGTCCCCGACATGTATGTACTATGAGTGGTTTGTAAAACCTCTAGGCTGTCTTCATAGGTTGTAGTTTTGATTTGGGTCTGCGCACTTTCTTTTGTCGGTGCCACCGTCGTTTTTTTTGTCAATATTTAGATTGGGGTATCCTTTGTTCTCCCATATTAATATATATCATATGTTTGCCATTAAAAAAAATGTAACCATATGACAATCTTTAAAAAAAAGAACTAATATAAGAATATAGTACTGTGTATTATTACTTTCTAGTAACCCACATTTTGTAAATTCGATGCCTCATATACTGTTGGACATATAAGGAAGGTACTTTTTTATTAAACTTGTTTTGGAATTTTGTAACCAAACACACAAAAAGTTTTTTTATTTAACAAAGCAAATTAATGTACAATCAAAATGTTACAGCCACAAAATGCCCCAAAAGGATTACACGCAAAGGCCCCTTACCAAGAGGAAAAATTTAACTCCGGTGACTTTTACATTTCAATATCTCTTTGTACCGTGAAAACAAACGTTTATTTTGTTTTGTTGGCCTTTTCAAGGACCAATTAACGCACGGTCAAAAAGAGTGCAACAGAGATTTCCCCGTGGTATGATACAGCTTGACTCTGCTCATTGAAGTGACACTTGACTTAAAACACACAAAATGTGTATGCTAGCACATTTCACCTACCATGTATGGGAGCATTTGCGAGGAAACATGCAGGAACCTTCCTACAGTACATGTAATTGGAAGTGGTAGAAGTGAACATGCGTTACATGCCATTTAATTTGTAGCTTGTACTTGTCCATAAGTTTAAACTCGGCACCAAAATTTGGTAGTGACAACACATCATATCAATATGCCATCACAATCAAATCATAATGCCTGGTGCCTACGTTGTAATTTTGGCCTACACTACTACTAATTGATTAGTTGGTAGTAGTCCTGCTCGCCACTCTTCATTACAAACAAGAGCAACAAACAAGAGCAAACAATAGAAGAGTAGTTGTTCTGTGGTTTCAATTATATAGTCCAACACCTATTATTGTTGTTATCTATGTGATGTTTATGTTCGTGAATCGTGATCTTCTATATACAGAATAATGTCTGTTTGACCTTTTGCTGTCTAAATCACGCGGAGTGGCGCTCTACTCTTAATTTTCTTGATGGTTGAACTGAAGGGAATTAACAGGCTCCATTTTACTTTTAGCCACTCTGGTTTGGGCTATATATGTGTGCTTTTTGTCTAGTTTTTTTTTTTTAAAGCGGTTTGAGTTCCTCAAGTTTTTAATTTTTACAATTAGGTTCTTTAATATCTTTTTATTTATTTAAAACTCTCAAATTTTTATTCTATTAAAAAATTTCACAAATTAAATTGATTAGATTGTTTTAATCATTATTTCACTTAAAACTACCGATTAAAATATCAAATTTAACTCAAAATTAAAAAATTCCAAATTTTCTCCTTTTTAATCTCTAATTTCACTTCCTATAAAATTCTTCAAATTCTACAAATTTTTTTACTTTCAAACTTTTATAATTATTTTATATCTCAAATTCATCATCAAGCCCCAAATATTTTGAGAAAAAAATTAGACTTCAAGGGGTTTAGGTGAAAGAAAATTGACGGTAAGACTATATTTGCTTAATTTTAAAAATAGAGGGACTAAAATTGCTCGGAAAAAACTTGAGGGACCAAAATCGCGCACTGCTCAATCTAGAGGGACAAAAAATGTAATTAAGACGAATTAAAATAAGTGTAGTAGCTAGGTGTGAAGTAATTATGAATCAATAATATATACATTTACAAATGTACTCATTGAATTTTCTTCCAAATGGCTTCCTGTCAACGATTTAACAATTAATTAGCCTCCACTTAGACAATCCTGTCAGCAATCATTGTCCACCGTCAGCGCCAATGTGGACCAGTTTAACACCAGCTAGTGTATCAAAAAAAATTTATTACAAATTAATTACTAATTAACTATTAAAGGAATGTTGTAAAAAGTAACTGAATGAGGATTCAATGGGCAAAATAATTCGTAATCGTATAAAGGCTACATGTTTACGGCTGTGATCCAAATCAGTTATCAAAAAATAAAATCAGCTAGAATTAATGAAATTCCATGATTGTCATGATATTATTTGAATGTATTTAATGATATAATTATGTAATTATGTATTGAAAATTTGTTCCCTTTTTTCATTAAAAACCGTCATATGATTCATAAAAAGTAAAAATACTATAAATTGAACGATAGGGTAATGAGCAAATCGTTTATGTGATTGATTCAACCAAATTTTTTGATTTCTTCTTCGGATTCGCCGCCTCCGGTGTCTTCTTCGGCTTCCACATACCAGCAAGACTTTGGGGTGAAATGGAACACGATGGAATAACTGACAAGCTGATACCAGCAAGACTTTAGGGTAAAATGGAACACGTTGGAGTATTTTTTTGGTTCGGGGACCATCGCTGGCTACCCACACAGTGTCCCAACACTTTCAACGAAAGACTAATCTGCGCTCGTCCGTAGAGGCTTGGACTGGCCGAGGCTTGGTTTTGCACCCGGGTGAAATCGATCCTGCTACCAATAGGCTGCCCCCCCCAAAAGCACCCTAGTGTTCCACCACTAGGCCAAGAGCACTTGGTTAACACGTTGGAGTATCTAACAAGTTGTCCTATGTTTCTAATTCTCGCCATTGCTGAAAATGTAACTCCAAAAACCAAATTTTTTTCTCCTTCAGGTTTTACTCCAATACCAACTGCTTGAAATCTCAGTCATATTCCTCTCTGTTTTTCTTACTTGCAATTTTTTATTTTTAGGGTGTTTTTGGGGCTCATGGGTTGTCTTGAAGAATTTTTTTTAATGGAGAACTTGCTTTTGAAATAGTAGGATCGAATTTAAGTACCTTTGGAATTCAAGTGCAACTTGGGTTTTTATTTGAAATATGTCTATTTCAAAGGCCTATATATCGTGTGGGATTGAAGGAAATCTGGTGTTAATATTCAGGTTTTTAGTCCCCTGATCCATTCAACTTTTTATTTATTACATTTATTTTCAAACTTTGATAAGCGCTGGGAGTACTATATGTATAACAAGGCTCTGATCACTTATGCTCGAGATATTGTGCCAACATAATGGCAGCAAGGCTGTATTCACAAGGCTTCTTATTGCAGATTATTTCCTCTTTTCAGTGTTGATGGAAATATAATACAGTGTTTTGGTTTTTTTTATCCCCTATAGCATCTGATGTTTTGGTACCTCCCATTATAACCTTTTTCACTTATTGTTATTTGTAGATACCATTGCCAAATTTCTCTTACGGGAATCAATTTTTTTTGCAAGCTGCCTATGGGAGGTACTACAAAACATCACTTAATGGGAGGTAATGCAAAACATCAAATTTCTTTCCATAGTCTAATAATAATATTGTTAACTGAAAGTCACTGCAAGCTTCTTATACCAATGAAGAGAATTCTCATTTATTTATTAATTTTGTCATACTAATTATTATTTTTTACTTTATTTCTTGATGGGTGAAATTTCTGCAATGAACTGAAGTTTGGGTTTTAGCACTATTGGTCTTTACTATGAGATTTTGATTAGGGATTGTTTAATGTTAAATAGTGGGCCATCATAAATTTTGGGTGGTTTGCATTTTTCTTGTGTAGAGATTGATGTTGGGGAGTCTATTAATATTCTTCTTAGACTTTCTCTACCTTAATAAGAAGCTTCCATTCATCCTCGAGACCTTTTTATTTTATTCTAACTCAATGCTTTCACATGAATTAGGTGGGATGCTACACTTTCATCAATATATTTGCTTATCGAGATGCCACTCAGTGTGCCTACATCCAACAAGTAAACACAGTGGCAATGCATTATGAAGACCTTCCCAAATGCTTATCTTCTGATCTTTCATTCAAGTTAGAGGTACTTACCCAAAAATATTTTTGTTACGAACTCATTTATAGTTACTGTGTTATATACCCACCGATCAATAAGTAGCACATGTCTTTCTCTGCTTACTAAATTATATAAAGGAAAGTCAAATGCCTATGTTTCACTTTCCAACAATATCTGGTTTATGTTATTTTTTTCTGTTTGTTAGAATGTAGTTTTGCTTTGGATGTATGACACCGCTCGACGCGATGCAATAATCCTTAAGTGTGGCCCAAAATCTTGGGTGCACTTTTTTAATTTTAGGCATTATGTTTCATACTGTAGAGGAGATAACATGTTTCCTTTTTCCCATTATTATTAGTGCAACAAACAATAGTTGCAAATAGGAGAAAAAAGCTCAGAAATCATCGGATAAACTTTAGAATGGTTTCCATTGTGACCAAGGAAAATTACTATGATTTTGGCTGGCACCTGGGCACCAACTGTTGTGATCATTCTTCCTTTCCCACACCTCACAAATACTACCTCATGTCTCTGACTGTGCCTCTTTCAATATGGTGACTTATATTCGTGGCATGTACAACCTATTGAAGGGGCTGCAGAAGAGAATCAAGAAAAGTCAATAAGAAAAACCATGCAAATAGAGGATCAACTCACAACTTTCAAATATCAGAAAAATGTTACCCAAGTCTGATAAGGTAAACCAATTTACATGACTCTCTTTTCATGGGTGGCATAGATAACTTAACCCTATCAAGTATTACTGTATTACCATTTAAAGCTTAGACTTTTATTCCATTTATCAAGCAAAAAAATAGAATTAACCACTTAAAGAAAGCCCAAATGATAATATTTTACGTTAGATCAGTTGTGAACTAATAACATTTACTTAATAGCGCGTCTAATTGTATTATGAAGCATGAACAATTTGGAATCGATTTCCTGGCATGATGCAAGGTGATCGATTAATGGAATCTGGAAGTAGTGTGACATGGTATGCTCATCAAAATCACTACGATTTCGTTCCACTTGCCCTCTTATTGAAGGAGAGGATATTAGGTTGACCTTGCAATGAGTACATAACTTATGTTCCACTTGCCCTCTTATTGAAGGAGCGAATATTAGGTTGACCTTGCAATGAGTACATAACTTATTCTTAAGCTCTTCTCCCAGAGCCAATAGTGCAAATGATGAAAGGAGACCCTTTGTGAAGCTTCAATATTGTCAATGTAAATTTTGTTTTTGATGTCATCATTTTAATATTCAGGATTTCTTTGTCATTTTCATATGATGATGAAGGAAAAGAAAGTACTATGATGTTCATGTATTGATTTTTAATTGAATGCCTTAGATTTATATTCATTTACAAGCTACAGTAGTTAGTCATTAGATTTGTATTCATTTACAAACTACAGTAGTTAGTCATAAACATTATAGATTTTGTACTCTATAAAGTCTACCTCTTTTCTCTCTCCCTCCATTCCTCTCCCTGGATTTCTACCTTTGTATCTCTTCTTCTGACTACTAACTTAACGGTGCTCTTTTATTTTTTATCCTACATAGTATTTCTTAATTTTTAGGTGTAAATCCTATTTTTTGGGGTATGATCATGTGCCAAAGGCAAGGATCCCCTATGGTATTCTTCTCATGCATGACAGGACTGGACCTAATAACACAATCCTAAATATTCAATTAAATCATTATGCAACAAGCAACTGTATTGGATAAAAATGTCACCATAAACACTATTATGTTATTTGGAGTCTACATGAATGCATTTTGTCCTATCATTTTCAATCTAATGGATGCAACTTGAGTTTGGGAGAATCTATGTTTATGACACTAGAGTTCATTATTGTAGTGCATATTCCTTCAAGCCCTGTGTGTGTGTGTGTTCCATAATGGTGAAGCAATATAGTGTAGGATAATCCTTTTAAATTGTAAAGCAGATCTGCAACTTTTTTGTTAGATTGTCACATTGTATTAGCTTTCAAGCCATCCAGAGCAAAATGTGAATTTCAATTATCATTCCACGTTAGTCACTAATGAACATGTAGCACAAACAGATATGCTCAATATATGCATGATGAAAATTTTCTATTTGCATCAAGTGTTGAGCAGTGCTATTTGGCCCGAAAGAAAACGGGCACGAATAGCATGAATGACACACTAAGAAATGTTTCAGTCCGAATTTGACAGAATACACGGGGTGGTTGGCCAATGCAAGCGCTTCATGCCTCTTCGTATTTGGCTTTCTTAGGCCATTAAGCATTTTCCTTTTTAATTAGGCAGTGTTATTACACACACAAGATAGAAAAACAGATATAATCAAGGATAAAATTAAAAAAAATTAATTGTAAAAATACACGGGTCAAAGATTTTAACTGCAAGGAAGTATTTAACCTTTTGATTGTGTTTTATTATCTTATAGAAACTGTCAAGTTTTTCATAATTTTATTGTGATTAAATTAAACACAATAGAAAATGAAAATTAATTTTGTACATTTATTTTTTTCTTATTTATTATCTTCTTGCCTAACTAATTTATTAAATATTTTTTACACATTAATTTATAATATAGAAATTTCATAATAAAAATAGAACTCACAAATAAGTATTTTACATTGATTACATTTGGTTATAATTTTAGTAACAACAAAAATTGTTATACTTAATGTTGCGATATTGTAAAATAATAAATCTTTTTATACGCAATTCCTTATTCATGTTTTTAGAAAATTCGTAGATACTGAAAATTTCTAATTTTTTAATGAAATATTCAAAAGTCAATATATATCCAAGCATCGTAGACCTATAGGTACCGTGTGTGTGTGTGTGTGTGTGTGTGTATTGTAAAAACAATTTTTTAAAGGGGATGTGGGAAGGGGATATATTATTATTTCAGTGGCACTAATGGTCATGTTATAACTATTCCCAGGGGATTTGAACCATGTCCCTTGGGGTTACAAGGCCAAACTCCTACCATTAAACTAGCACCCTACGGACATATTGTAAAAACAATTACGATTCTATGATTTAAATATTTTCTCAAAAAAAAGTTTAGATATTGAGGATTTGAATGTATACAAAATGTTATTTCTTTTAAATCCTATGTGTATGAGTATATTTTTTTAAGTATATACCGTACGTAGCACGAGCCTATAATATATTGTAAAAAAGTTATCAAATATTTATTATTTAAGAAAACTACGATTTGCTTTTAATATAGTATATAAAACAAAAGACACAGGAATTGGTATTTTACAAGAAAATACAACATTTTACATAAAAAAATATTAATATGTATATGTAAATTATTACACTTTGTCATCATGATCGAAAAAAATCAAAAATTATATAATTTTCTGTAAATAGCCACATGTCCTTTTACAAATTTTGTTAACTAACAATTATTTCATAGAATTGTTAATAAGCTACACATACCTGTGCATGGCACGGGTTAGTATGCTAGTATAATTATATAACAAAATCAAAATTTAAAGATAA
The DNA here is from genome assembly GCA_037113605.1 of Calophaca sinica. Lineage (NCBI taxonomy): Eukaryota > Viridiplantae > Streptophyta > Magnoliopsida > Fabales > Fabaceae > Calophaca > Calophaca sinica. The sequence goes on from CM073733.1 coordinate 23,585,149, forward strand.
TACTAATATAATTTCAGTACAAATTATTAACTTTTTATTCTTATTTTAATATATTTTAGTTAGCTAATCGCTTTGTCTTTCCTATGACCTAAAATAGAGCGTCGTCGGGTTTTCCCCTCCTCCCTCAGTGGAGGCCTTTTCTCCTCCCTCTGTGGAGGCTCTCCCTCCCCTTGTTTGGGGTTTGATGGCCGCTGGCCAACCTCCGACCTGTTCACTCAATGTGAGACACCCCCTTTCTCCATGCCTTTCCTTTTCCCTAGATCTCCGCCATGCACTGCCACCTTGCTTTGTGGCAATCTCCATTCTGCCCCCACCAAAGTCGGCCCCAAACCTCCTCCCCTGGGGTAGAACTGACTCGGACACAACAAGGAAAAAATCCCAAATCTGAGCACCGATGCACCTTAGCCACCGCGAACGGCCTGCCCTTCATCTCCATCTTCGCCACCCCCTCTGGTCGACTCGCATCTCTCACCGGCTGAGCGCCCTCCACCCACTCCCAGAAGCAAGATAGTGAGTAGAAGTCCCCTCAAGTCCCTTCTGGAAACCGGCCAACCACTCCTTCGTCCATCAGCCATGACCGAACCTCCTACTGATTTCTAGGCGCTGTATCGACCTCCTCCAAAACCATCTTGGATTGGTTGTGTTTCAGCCACTGAATCGGTTGAATCTGTTGCTCTGTTTGGGTTGAGATCTGTTTGGTGTTGCTAGTTGTTTTATCATTTTGTGTTTTATTTTTTATGTTTTATTTCATGCAAATAAAGTAGGGGATACCTATTGGCAGTGCATTGAGCATTTTTTACAAGTTGCTAGAAGTCTCGGTGAGCTGGCAAATCAGTTATGGCCTCAATTTACGTGATAAGAGAGAGCATTTCTTCAAAGCTAAATCTTACGGTTACTCTCCAAGACTCCATGTGTATAAAGAGGAAGCCCAAAATGAATATGGGTGTATTTTATCAAATTTTAGGAGTCATTTAACTTATGATTTTCACAACTCTTTGGTAGAGTTTATTAAGAGGCAAGCTCGTGTAGTTGCTCACATTTTGATAGGGGTGGCTGCATATATCGCTAGTCTTCAAATTTATGACGAAGTTACCAGATGTATTGTGGTTTTGATTATTAATGAAATGAATTAGTTTTTCTTTTGTCAATTTCTTTTTAATATATTTTAAATTTTAATTTGTTATTTATAAGCATTGTATTCGTGTTAAAATTACTGAAATAGTTGTGTTCTCGGCTCATTGCACAAAAAGTATTCTCCATTTCTCTAACTGGAGAACTGTTGGTCTGTTGCACTTCCAAATTCATCAAAAACCATCAATAGCGCTCTTTTTTTTCTTGAATTATGAATAAGTGAAAATTATAAGAATCAAAATCTACTTTGATCATAAAAAAATTCTTACACAAAAAAAACTTACTTTTTTTTGTCCTAGTACATGTGGTTAGGGAGGAGAGGGGAAATTAGAGGGGAGAGGAAAGTTGAGCGGTACATGTTTGAACCCTGATCCCAGCATCCACTCGGCTCTTACGCAGGGCCGTTTTAAACATTTTGGAGGCCCTGTTCTAATCCTAAAAATTGGGCCTCTAATTAAAAAAAGGGCAATTTTAATAATTAAATATTATTTCAAAATATTATATTTTTACTAAATGAAGCACCAAAAACTCAAACTACTTTATTTAATCTATCTCCCGCTTGAAAATTTTTTCCGTTGATTTTTTTTTTTGTCTGTTTGTTAAGCAAAATTTGGGGCCCTCAAATTTGGGCCAGAATTTGGGGCCATGTGCTATTGGTCTGTTTATCCAGCCCAATAGCCGGCCCTGCTCTTACGTATGTTTTATTATCAGGGGTGTGCTCTCTAGACAAACAAAAAATCTACTTTGATCACTTTAACAAAAGAGAGAAGAGAAGACAAAATCATGGGCGGATGAAAGAGCTAGAAATGAAACAAACGCAACGGTCCAATGATAAACCCTTCATCCACAATTTACAAATTGGTTATCGTGCAAAACAAGTATTAACTTCGTATGGGTAACGTTTCTCTCATTTGACAAAACCAAGCGAAGTATTCCACTGTTGGTTGTTTTGGCAATTTCAGCGACATAAGGACGCCGGGACGGGATTCGAACCTGGGTGTTGCCATTGTTGTTTACCATTTCTACTAGCTGACAAAAAAAAACCAAAAGAAAAAGTAAAAATAATAAATACGATGAGTAATGCGATAAGAAGAGGCAGAAAAAGATAGAGAGGACGCAAGATCTTTATCTTTATAATTATAAAAGTAATAGTGATTGAGGGTAATTTTGTCAAATCACTTAAATAAACACTAATTAATATCTTTTTAAAATTAATAATTGTAAAGATCTTTTTTATTAAATGAAAGAGAGAGCAAAATCCTAAAAGAATGATTAAATCACTTAAATAAACAATAATGAATGTCTTTTAACCTTTAATAATTCAAAAGATCTTTTTTTAAATGAAAGAGAGAGAGGAAAAAAAATCCTGAAAAAACAAGTAGAGTTTTGACGGGTCGTCTCTCACTACAAGAAATCTGACATCGAAGCGGAAAATTACCGATCACAAATGCCGTTTGCATCGGTATTTTAAATATCGACGGCAGCTGGGAAATCGGTAATCCCTGAAAAAGGCTATATAGGAGTTTAATTTTTTCGCTTTGTACTCGACCGCCATCTGAAGCGGCTAATAATTATTTTTATTTTTAGTTTAGAAATAAAATTTACCTACCCGCTTAGCCCGTCGGTAAGTTTCAGATTTATCGACGGCTTAGCCGTCGGTAAAATTAAACTTAGTCGGCTTTAGCCGCCGATTACCTCTGCGTTAATTCTTGGACTGTGATTTTTGTTAGGACTCTCGGACTCCACCACACACACACCATACTCACCTTACTTCAAGGCACTCATACTCACCGCTTTTTCCCTCATTCGAAATTAGCCTGACTCCCAAAGCGGCCAGCCTCGCCGCGCCAGACCCAGTCCACCACCGCACCGTATCTATCTCCACGCCTCCGACCAGATCGCGCCACCGCCAGCCATCTACGCCTCCACCAAGCTAGCGAGTCGCTCGCGACCAGCAGCCCGAAGAGCTCACCGCGCCGCCGCCAACCACCACACATCTACCACGCGACCAGTCCGCCGCCAACCCCTCCTGTATTCCAGGTATCTTTCATCTTTCACATCTGCCAAACGTAGAACATCACTGTTAGGGTTTTTGTGAAACCTTGGATTTGGGATTTTTTTCTTTTATATATTGCTCTATGTCTTCTTTCTCATTTTTATTTGCATTTTACTAATTGATTAATGAAGCTTCGCTAATTTTCACAGGCTACATGTCTTCTTATTGACTCCTACCTTGTTATTTATGATGCCGCTGATTAGATTTTTTTATACCTTTAATTACATTTGAATCATAGAGATCTTGATCACATTGAATCATAGAGATCTAGACTGGGTTTTTAGCTCACGTTAATGTAGCCCACATTGAATCATAGTTATGATCCTGCTTGTATTTTGCAAAGATTTTTAGCTCACGTTAATGCAACCCACATGTTGGTTCTATTGCTTTCTTTAATGCTCAGTTGTTTTATTTGCTATGTCTGCAGATTGCTTAAACATTTGGGGTGTTGGGCTTTAAAATGGGGAAATCTTCAATCCCTATTGTGTGTGTCCTGCTGCTTAAGTCAATTGCTACCAAGTTGAAAATTTTATTTTCCTTGTATAAAAATTTCCTTTTTTTTGGTTTTTTTTTGGGGGGGTGGTGTGTGGAGGTGTTTGTTGATGCAAACAAGACTTTAATTAGCTGTGTTTGATTATTTGTTGACCATAAGTGGCTGTTTTTGGCTTATTATCTTGTTGATTTCAAGGCACAAAATTAGCAATGATATGATTCTACTTTATCATATTCTTTATTATCTTGTTAATTGTTAATTCAGGAATGGTTATAGTAGGTTTGTCAAAAGCATCTGTTTACATTGTTTGTGGGAAAGGATGAATGAATGAATGAAAATCAATAAATTCGACTCCTTTGAAGGCTATATGATCTTTCTTTGCTCTTTAAATTAGTTGATAAATCTATAAGATTTCTAGATTAAGAATATGAAGTTTGTGAAGTGGATTACATACATTGAACTACATAAGGTGTTTGATCTTGAATGCTTTTATCCTTCAGCCCAGTGTGTATATTGCAAAGTAGTATTGGTTGATTATGTCTTGCCATTCAGCCTTTAGAAATCCCGTTCGCCATCCGGACTATGAGGAGTCGAGAGGAGGATTATTAGTCTTGTCGTTAGCTAGGATTTGACTTTTTATTGACTTGTTTTGACATTGATTTGGGTTTTGGACATTATGGATTTGTGGTCTTTTACATTATGTATTGTTATTGATATGCTTAGGACTTGTTGTAACTTGGTTTGTTCACTATGGATTTGTTGTTGTAATTATTAAAAATGTATGTTGATGGTTTTGTTAATGTATGTTGATGGTCGGCGGTTAAGCCGTCGGTAATATAAACGCATTGTGGGATTTTTAATTCAGTGAGATTTACCGACGGCTTTTCCGTCGGTAAATCTCACTGATTATTTAAAAATCCCACCGAAATTGCGACAGCTTTTTTTTATATTACCGACGGCTTAGCCTTCGGTAATATCGACGGATTCAATTGGCCGTCTATAATACATTTCCAACGAGACATTATCCAAGGGCCCCGAGGCCGTCGGTAATCTGTCGGTAATCATTATTTACCGACAGCTTTATTGTATTACAGACGAAAAATGGTCGTCGGTAATGACGAATTTTCTTGTAGTGTCTGTAATGTTTATAAAAAAATTACATTTTTTATTTTGTAATTAATTTACTTATCCTTAAAAACAGTAGTTTCATGTCTTTTAGCATTTAATAATTATAAATATCTTTTTTAAATGAAAGAGAAAGCAAAATCCTAAAAAAATAATTAAATCACTTAAATAAACACTAATTAATACCTTTTAGTATTTAATAATTATAAAGATCTATGTTAAATGAAAAAGAGATAAAAATCCTGAAAAAATAATTATATAAATCTCAGTGTTAATTGATTTTGTTTACAAAATCAAAAAGAGAAAAATCCTTACAAAAATAATTATATAAATCCCAGTGTTAATTGATTTCGTTTAGAAAATAAAACATTTGGCATGTTATCAATATAGATATATCAGTAATATTGATTACTATTTGATCACAATATAGATCACAATGATTGATTTATACGTCGGATGTTTGATACAAAATGAAAATAGTATTTTTAAATGATTTATGATTGTAAATGATTTATTAATATATTTTAAATATTTGTTTAATATTGACGACAAATCACAATATGCATCTCAGTGATTGATACCATATAGGATGTTTGATACAAAATAAAAATAGTATTATTGAATGATTGGTTATTATTATTATTATTATTATTAAAAATCATATATCACATTGCAATATAAAAAAATCATGTATCACAATGATGTCACTTTGTTAAATTATTTTTTAAAATATTTTCACAAATTACTTTGTCCTACATATTTTTACAATATTTTATATGGTGAGATATAATTAGATATATCTTTATCTTTATTTTTATATATATATAAAAACAAAAAATTATTTTTCGAACATGACACTATTAGAAAGCTCACGCTAAATATGCATGCGAGTATGCATGAAGTTTTGACGGGTTATCTCTGTAATGTTTATAAAAAAAAGGGTTGCATTTTTTTGTTTTGAAATCGATTTATTTATCCTAAAATACTGTAACTTCACGGGAAAAAAATTGTTAATTTTTTTTTTGAACAAAAAGTAAGGAAGTTTACGTCAAATATACATACGAGCATACGTGGAGTTTTGACAAGTCGCCGCTGCAATGTTTATAAAAAACGGTTATATTTTTTTGTTTCGAATCCATTTATTTATTTTTAAATACTATAGTTACATTGAAAAAAAAAACAAACAATTTTTTTTTGATAGGGGAATGTGAGAAGGTTTATGTCGAATATGTCTACGAGCATAACTGGAGTTTTGACGAGTTCTCTCAGTAATATTCATAAAAAAATATTGTATTTTATTTTTGTAATCAATTTATTTATCCTTAAAAAATATAATTTCACTTAAAAGAAAATAAACAAAATCTTGTTTGGACAGGACACTGTGAAGAAGCTCAAGCTGAAAATGACTATGAGCAAACATGGAGTTTTGACAGGTTGTCTCTACAATGTTCACAAAAACAATGTTGCATTTTTTTGCTTTGAAATCAATTTATTTATCGTGAAAAACTAAAATTTCACTAAAAATAAATAAACAAATTTTTTGAATAGAAAACTGTGAGAAAGCTCACGGCGAATATGTCTGTGATTATTCATGAAGTTTTGACGGTTTGTCTTTATAATGTTCATAAAAAATGTTACATTTTTCTGGTTTCAAATCGATTTATTTATCATTAAATATTGTAATTTCACTTAAAAGAAAACAAACAAATTATTTTTTGAATAAGGCACTATGAGAACGATCAAGCTGAATATGCATGCGAGCATGTATGGAGTTTTGACAGGTTGTCTCTGTAATATTCATAAAAAAAGATTGCATTTTTTTTGTTTTGAAATCGATTTATTTATCTTTAAAAACTGTAATTTTACTGAAAAGAAAATTGGTAACAATTTTTTTGAACAAGAAGTAAGGAAGCTTATGCCGAATATACCTGCGAGCATACATGGAGTTTTGACGGATTGTTTGTGCAATGTTCATAAAAAAATGTTGCATTTTTTTGTTTCAAATAATTTTATTTATCTTTAAATACTATGATTTCACTGAAAAGAAAAACAAACAATTTTTTTTGACATGAGATTGTGAGAAAGCTCATATCCAATATACTTGCGAGCATAAATAGAATTTTGATGCATCATCTTTGTAACGTTCATAAAAAAATTGTATTTTTTGTTTTGTAATCGATTTACTTATTCTTAAAAACAGTAATTTCACTGAAAAGAAAATAAACAAAATTTTGTTTGGACAGGACATTGAATATGCCTACGAGAATACATGGAGTTTTGACGGATTTTCTCTACAATGTTCATAAAAAATTGTATTGAGTACACGTTACCTTAATTAGAAGAACTGTATTCGTGTTACCTTAATATTTATTTCTCAATACTTTTAATAATCTTATAATTTTTATGACAAAAATAAAAAATTTTCAAATAAAAAATACATAATTATTCTCACAAACTCTGTTTTCTCTGTGCATCGCACGGGTCAAAAATCTAGTACGAGTAAAAAAAGGAGTGTAGACAAATCAAAATTGTTTTTATTACGTTTCAACTTTTTTTTTTAAACTAAATACGTTTCATTTGATTTGTGCCAAGCGCAATATTACTGATTAAGAATATTATTTAAAAAATGAATTGAACCGATTGATTTGATTGGTTAAATGGAAAATCAGACAATTTTTCGGTCCATTTTAAAAAAAAACCTGCTTATATCAAAACCATTGGTTTATTATATATCTTTTATTGTTGATTTTTTAAGCAAATTTGCTCTGTAGGTCCCTTAATTTATTTTTTAGTAATTAATAAGTCTTTTATCTCAAAATCGGATTGTACAAGAATCGGCCTAAAAACCGAAAAACAGGTAAAAAACCGGCCAAAATCGCAAAAAAACCGGGCCAAACTAGGAACCGGGAAATTCAGAAAAAATTAATTTTTTATTTTTTAAAAAAATAGTAAATAACATTATTTTTGACACATAAGAGATTTTTTATCTATTTTTTTTACGTCGATGGATTAAATTAAATATTATAATAAAATTTAAAATTAATTTATATATTAATATTATTATGAGAGTACTTTAATTAAATAATTGTCATTATTGAATATTAGAATGTTATTATAACATATTTGTTTTAGTTTAATATGTAATTTTTGCATCTTATATGTTGACTTATAATATTTTAAGCGGAGTTTAATTTTTTATGTCGTGATGTTATGAATATTATTTTATTTTTTGTTTATTAGTGATTTATATGTTATATTAAAAATTTTAAAAATATAATTTAATTCATTTCTGGTCTGACCCCGGTTCGACCCCGGTCCGACCTTTGAACCTTGATCCCGTGTCTACACCGGTTCAGTGTCCGGTCCGGTTTTGGTAACCTTTATTTTAAAATGTTTTTGAATCAGTCTTTTATCTTTCTTTTTTCCCGAATAGGTCCTTTAGGTTTGAAAAACATACTAAAACAATCCTATGTGTCTATTCATTGAAAGACCTTTTTGAAATATACTAAAATCTTGAAGGACCTTTTTAAAACATATTAAAAACTTGAAGGACCTAGTCGGGAAAAAAAATAAATGATTGATTCGTTACTCAAAAATAAATTAAGGGATCTACAGAGCAATTTTTTTTTTATTACAAAACATATAATACAATCATTTCATTTTATTTAAAATTTAATTTATGTTAATTTCTCAATACTTTATATTAATTTATTATGTAATATATAATAACAATTTTTATCAATTTGACTATGATTTAGTCATAATTAACAAGTGTATTCAATCAAAAAAATGATAACTAACCAGTGTTGTTTAAGGTTGTTTTACACAAACCATAATAATCAATAAGTTTTGTTGTTTTTTATAAAATTATTAGTCTTTTTTCATGTGATACCTTTAACTTTTTATTACTCCATTGTATATATTTCTCTCTCTAGGTAATGGTATATTTGACAAATAATTAGTTAATGTGACCTTGAACTTTAAAAACGATAAGTAATTAGAAACAAAATTTCTCTAAAAAGCTGACATGTAAAAAGGAACGGAGAGAGTATTTACTGACGGATTTAATATTTAGGACATTGAGAAATATGAAATAATATTTAGGACATTGAGAAATATGAAATAATATATGGAATAACGATATCACTTTAATTTCAGTTATAACAACCCAAAGAAAATCAGTGGAGGTGGAGGTCTACGTTTTCAACCCAAAGAAACAAGCATATTACCTACAAAAATTTTCTAGGGTCACTGACCCTAGAAAAATTATTTAGGGGAAAGCTGTAGGAAAATACCCGTATTTTACTTACCTACATCCTTTTCTATGAAACCGTCGGAAAGTTGTTAGTTTTTTTTTTTTACGCTTGACATTTCCTAGGGGCATGCCCCTCGGTTTTAATTTTTTTTTTAAGCTTGACATTTCCCAGGGGATGCCCCTCGGTTTCTATTTTTTTGCTCTTTTTTTTAACTTCAAACCCAAAAACCTAATTTATCAATTCTCTAATTTTTTTGCTCTTTTTTTTAACTTCAAACCCAAAAACCTAATTTATCAATTCTCTAACCCCCAATACTCAGATCACCCTCCACCCCTCTCTTCTTTCTCCAGCTTTCTTTCTTCTCTTCTATTCTACTCTTTCCCCTCTCTCCCTTCCGCCCGCTACCTCCTCCGCACCTTCACCGTCTACGACAACTACGACGCCAAGTCCCGTCCTCCCTCCTTCGACGTTGCCCTCGTCGCCACCATACTTTTCAGTTGGCGTTCTCCCGGGCCCGAATCCATCGCCCGTGACGGCGCCTACTCCGATCTCTTCGCCTTCTTCCACACTCCTCCCGCCGCCGATCTTTGCTTCTACGCCTTCGCCACCGATGCTCCCATCGTCAAACCTCCAGATCTGACCGGATTCCGAAGAATCCAATGAGTTTCGCGTCATTGGGCAAATGAAGATTCTGGAAAAAGGAGCAGAAGCAGAAAAGATAGGAGCTTGAGTGATGTTCGAGAGGTTGATCTGTTGTTGCGTGTGTTTGTTGTTCTTGATCTGTTAGGTTTTTTGCTTCCTAGGAACTTTGATTTTGTTGTTCTTTATCTGCCACCACCAACCCGAACCCCCCACTCGCCCTCCGTCCGTCTCTGTCGTCGGCCTCCACCATCCTCACCCCTCTCGCTCCACACCGCCCCACCTTCCAATTTTTTCTTTTTTTCTTTTTTTTTTAAACTGCTTCTGTAATTTGCTACTGCTTTTTTTAATTTGTATTTTGTAATTTTTTTATTTTATAATTTGATGCTGTAATTTGAATTTTATTTTGTATTTATTTATTTATTTATTTTTGGGTGAAATATTTTGTATTTATTTAATTTGTTGGGAATTTGTAATATGTACTTTGTAATGATATTATTGTAATGTTTTAATATTTTTATTCTCTATTTATTTTATTCTTTCTGTTTATTTTGAACAAAAATAGTAAATGTAGTTTTATTATTAAATTTGAAAAAAAATTAATGATTAAAATAGTTTTTTTATTTTTTTAATACGACCGCAGTTTCCTAGGGCTCTGGCCGTGGGAAATTTTCTAGGGGTTAGAGCCATGGGAAATTTCCTATGGCTCTGACCCTAGAAAATTTTCGACGGACATTTTTAAAAAACCCTCGGTTTCTGTTTCTTACCAGCGAATTACCTACAGTCTCGTGGCCCTCGGTGGGCCATCAAAAAAATGGTCTTTTCCTACAGTTTTTGACCATTTCCTAGGGTTTTTGGCCCTAGAAAATGTCAAGTTTTCTTGTAGTGACGACGAAGTGCAGCTCAGTTGATAACAGACTTCACCTACACCCAAAGAGTCGTGGGTTCGAGTCATATAGGGGGAAGCGGTGAATCACTATTGATCTCCTTTTAAAAGAATTTTTTTTTCCCATTTACAATACTAGAGGACAAAGTTCCTTTCTTTTCAAGCAAAAGCGCAGGATGACTGTGTTGGCCTGCCAATTATTTCAAATCATTGATAATTTTTTATAAGCTAAATTATAAAATTGGTCCTCTATGTTTATTTTAGGTTTCAATTTGGTCCTCTATGTTTTATTTGTTTCGTTTTGGTCCCTTACGTTATAAAAGTTACAACAGGTTGGTCCTTTCCATCACTAAAAGCCAATTGTCCGTAGCTAAAAGCCAAATAACATTTTGAAAAATGGACTTCTAGCTACGGACAATTAACTTTTAGTGACGGAAAGGACCAAATTGAAAACTAAAATAAAACGTAGAGGACCAAAACGAAACAAATAAAACGTAGAGGACCAAATTGAAACCTAAAATAAACTTAGAGGACCAATTTTTGTAATTTAGCCTTTTCACATATTATGTATATTAAAAAAGAAAGATTTAATACGACTATTATTGTAACTTGGAGCAGCTTCCTTGTTATTAGCTTTTTTTTTAAAATTAAATATGAAAACGATTTGTATTAAGAAAAGAGTATAAAGGTATTCTAACCCATACAAGGACTACCAACATATCACGACCCACTAATGGAGGTAACCAAGACAAGTACTAGAAAAGCAACACATACAAGCAAGCACCCATATAGCCATGCCTATAGGATCATGCCGCCTAGAGATATAATCTAATGGATCTACACACCATTTGTCAAATAAGCAACTGTCATGATTCACCTTAGACAAAAACCACTTCCATGATAGAAACTTAATATGATCTAGCACAACTCAGATAACACCCTATTGGAAAAAATGTACCTGTTTTTGACATCCAAGATCACCCATAGAATCGCATGCCAAATTACAGCTACACCTTTCCTATCACGAGGATGGGTCCCCAATAACAAAAGAATGAGAATGAAGTGAAAAGATCTGGGGGCCACTTGAACACAACATACCTTAATAGAATGGAAAAATCACACTAGGCAAATAAATGACTCCTTGCACTACCCACACAATACAAAACTGGTGGCACTAATCTCTACTAGCACCCTTTTATAGAATAGATTATTCCGAGTCGAGATCCTATTCAATAGAAGTTTACAAGTGAACGTGATTACGTACCTTAGGGGGAGCATAACTTAAACAAATGACTCCAAGTCAGATAGACTAACCTACAAAGGAAACATAAGCAATAAGGGCTCATATGCCGATTTAAGAAAATACATGCATTCGTTCTAAGCCTCCCAAATCCACCTATCATCAGTAGACACCACATAAACAGAAGAAGGAAGAGGGAGGACATCCCCCATCAACCCTCCTCCCAAACAAAGAACCCCCTCCTCCAGATAAAGTCCCCCTCCCAGACCTCGCCCACCGAACTACCAAGGTTCGCCACTAGACTATCCTTTTGCTAAAAAATAGAGAAAAGCCTTGGGAAAACTTGACTAAATAGGGAATTCCCCATGCACACATCACGTAAAAAAGGACTAAAGATCCATTGCCTGACTTTTTAACCACACCCCCAGAAAGCCAATCAGACTCTGAACCCAGGTCAACACTAACCCGACATTTATCCATTCACCATACCCATGAATAGTAAGGAAGCCTTAATCCACTTAGATCTGAATTATTAACCACCCCAACCCATACTTCACAACTATGACCTCCTTCCACGGAGTTGGCTCATCCAACAACAACCATCTTCTCCACTTCTCCAATAAACAAAGGTTGAACAACCTCAGGTTCTTCACCCCCAAGCCCTCTATCACATTTTGCCCCTTCACCGACATCTTAACGAAAGAAAGGTAAAAAGTAAGGATGCAATTGAGGACCAAATTGATAAGAACAATTTGCCCACAAGACTTACATACCCATTACCCCATGATCAAAGCCTCCCACACAGGACATCTTGCATCGGATGCCAAGTCGTAAGCTTCAGAGGGTTAACACCAACTTGGAGCTCCAAATACTTAAAGGTCACTGAACCTAGCTGGCAATGCCGAAATCCAACAACCATAAAAAGAAAAGATTCCTAGACATAAGATTATTTTTCCATAAATTTATCTTCAAGCTTGATGCCAACTCAAAGATCCTTAAGATGAACTTTATAGTCCAAAGATTCTCCATATATGCCTCCCCAAATTTGTGAAACCTTCAAAGCTACACTCCCCACTCTAGACCATTTTAACTTACCAAGGGACACAACATCTAAATAAGCCCACCTAACCCCACAAACACAGCAAGAAGAAGAAACAAAGAACAAGCAGAAAAGAAAAACATTTTTCCTACAAGAGAGAAGAAGAATGATGGCGTTGTGGGTTGAGAGAAGAAGAAGGAACACACAAAACAAGGCACAAGACTTTTGTGCCACACACAATATTGTGAAATAGATATACATGATATAATGTATATATTCGACTACATAATATATATGGGTTTATTTAATTCAACCAGTGGCTTACTAATTCAACCAGTGACCCATTGATTCAATGTCTTGATTCGGAGTCTTATAACACCGATAAAAAGACCAACAACTCATATTAATAAGTAGAGTCTAGAAGTTTATTCAACCCTCTAAGTACAAATTATGAGGCATAACGAGTTAAAAAAACATCATTTGTGAAGGATGCTCTTAACCTCATATACAGCATCACTGAAGTTGCGGGTTGCTTCTAGCACCCCGTTTTTCTCCAACAGGACCCCACCTATTTTCTTCCCAAAATACACGTACCCCTTTCTCTCTCCATCCCCACCCTTTTTTCTCCCTCCCTATCGACAACCCTTTCCCCTACCCTCCCCTGGCGATGAACCCCCACTCCCCTTCTTTTGAAACCGCTATCCCTACTACCTGTAAACCTTAATTTATTTTTAGAGCAAATTTTTTTGCCTCCTGGAAATTTGTGTTTAGGAAAAAAATTGCTTTCAGAAAAAAAACTAGAAAAAACAAGGTTTTCGTGGTGTGGAACGTTTTGGTAGGTATAGCAACAGGGCGACCCGCCCCAACTCTCCAAGGCGTGGTGGGTTGCAAAATTGGGCCCAACCCACTGTGGGTTAGCCTGCCTAAACAACAAAAAATGGAAAAATGGGGTAAGAAGTGACGGGTTGGCCTGCCCCAAAATGGACCAAAATTGACAAGCTAGATGGGCTAACCTGCCCGAAATATATAAAAAAACACAGAAAAATGATTTAAAAATAGGGTAAAAAGTGTTGGTCTATCGGATTGGCGGGTACACATGCACTGGCTCATCCCCCACCCCATTTTAGGCGGCCCGATAGGCCCAACTCACTTTACTATCTCACGTTAAAAGGGATGGGGTTGTTAGGGTAGGGCCGATGGGGGTGGGGGCTGGGTAGGAAGAGAGAAAATGGCATATGGTTGGAGAGGGAAAGGGAGGGGTATGAGTATTTTGAGAAAAGGGGAGAGTAGGTGTGTTGTTGGACAAAAAGGTGTCAGAAGCATCTACTTGAAGTTGACCCATTCCAATTGGTCTTGACACTATGAGCCCATTAGTGGCCCAGGCCCAATAAATTATAGAAGTAGTTACGGGTGTCAACTTCAGTAAGAGAAAAACAGAGAGTTAGACCAAACAAAATAGAGAAAAACACGGGGGCCAAGTGTGGTGCATGATGGCAAAGGTAACTTAGGTAAGTTTGGGTGAGGAAAAGTAAATAAGGATGAATGAAGAATGAATGAATGGAAGAGGAAAGTGACGTGCGCCGACTACCTTACTTTAACCCATTCCCCCTTCTTTCACTAGAACTGCACTTTTGGCAGGTTTTGTTTTACACCCCAGATGTCCATTTATCTTCCCCACCTTCATCATTCCTCATTCATACTTGAGTGACATCATTGCACTACCTACACTTGTTCATTCATTTCTTCAAACCTGAAAACCCCTTCTCATATTTCAAACCCTCCCTTACAATTATAATGACCTCAAATTATTTATTTTAATTAATTATTTTTTTGGGTACTGATTTTCAAAACCAATCAAAAGAAAGAGAAAGAAAGAAGCATATCTTGTTTTGGATGGTACTGACAAAAACTGTGCGTTTACTATTAGGGAAAGGTCATCATGGTATGTAAGCCAGACATCACATAGGGAACATGCAACATATCTTATGTTGGGAAACACAAGACCCTCGTTACAATTTACAAGCACCAAAACAACCACCTTGAAAAAATTAGACAAGGAAAAATGAATTGAGTTAGCAAATCAATTATGAGTAATAGTCTCTCATGAACGTTTGAGTCATTGTCACCGGAACGAACCAGAGTTCAATTATATCAGCGGCCATGGTTATTTATTGAGCCTATGATATGGTCTATATTAAACTAATAAATGTAAGTACTCCCTCTGTTTTCGTATATAATTAAAATTCACTTTTCATATTCATTGAAAAATATATGTATCTGGTCCAAATTGTAGATCAGATACATACATTTTTCAATGAATGTGAAAAGTGACTTTTGCTTATATACGAAAACAGAGGGAGTATATATTTAAAATATATAAAATATATTTTCGCTATATTTAATTACACTTTTGGTTTCCAAAATCGTGGATTGTGCACTTTTTGTCCCCTATTTTTCCAAAATCTAAGATTTTTTTGAGGCCAAAAGTGCAAAAAATCCATGATTTTGAGAGACTAAAATTGCAATTAAAAATTATGGGGACCAAAATCGCCAAATTGAGAAAATTGGGGGACCAAAATCGCCAAAAATAACAAAAATGCAATTAAACAATTTTATTATTACAGAATTTTTAGCTTTGCAAAGCCTTGAGTCAGACTAAAAAAATAACAATCAGGGGCCAATCATACTACTATTAGTATTTTTAGAAGTAAAAAACAAATACCAATAAGGGCCCTTGGCCCTTGAAGGGCCTTACCTGCGTCCGTCCCTGATTGTCACCATAGTTTTTGAATAAATCAAAATTACAAAAACATCTACGAATGTGTCTTTTTTTTGTCATTTTGGTTCTCAGATGTGTCTTTTATTAGTCAGTTTAGTCATTAAATGTGTCATCTGTTAGTTAGTTTGGTCTCTAAAGTTACTAACAAAAGACGCACTCAGAGGTGTTTTTGATATTTCGACATATTCAGAGACCACAGTGACCGCGCCTCACATGTTTTGGGACAAAATTGACTTTTTTTTATGGAAGGACAAAAATGACTATTTACTAACATATTCATGTCTCTCTAGCATTTCGTTTCTCTGTCCTCTATATATATATATATGTTCTGTTTGACAGTTTATCTGAAAAAGACATCAAATTCATAACATGTTGAATGTCCTCCTGAGTCTCCTGACATATTTTCTTGGGTCTTCCCTTTCATTCTACTCCTACTATTATTATGCTTACGTAATCTCATGTGTGTTTGTTTCTACTAGCTAGTTCGTAATTTTTCGGTCATCCGAGACTGAATCACAACATATCAAACGCGCGGCGCTTTCAAAATCTCCAGGAGCATTAAGTACCTGCTTATCATATTTTATCATTCAGTATTAGTAATACTATTTTTATATCTCTTTCTTATACATCATCCTTTTACACCTTCCATTTATGCGTAAAATAGTAAAAATACTCCCTTTGAATATAAGTTAAAAAAAATCACTGATTCAAAATATAAGTAAATTTCAATTAATTATATCATATTTAATGATATTATTCCTAAAATACTTTTTAATTAATTTAGATTTCATTTTCCAATAATCTCTTATATTTCAATGAAACAAGTTTTCATGAATGACATTTTGGAGAATGCAATTATTTTTTTAATTACACTAAGAAAATTAAATGAGATTAACTACTATTATTAATTAGCGTGAATTTTTTTGTTGCTTATGTTAAAAAACGAAGGGAGTACTAATTTTCTAACACCCCAAACCTCCTGTAGGACATGAGAAAAGAGAAAGCAAGAGAGAAAAAGTAAAAAAATATGATTAATGTTGTGATAGAAAAGAAGTAAAAAAAGAGATATGAAGGAACATAAAAGTGCAGAAATAATGTAAAAGAAAATGGATAGGAGCAGGACTGAAAAATAAAGATAGAAATCACCCTAACACCCTTTTCCATTTCCCCTCTTATTCTTATTATACACTAAAGGTGAATATAAAAGACATAGTCTATAATGAAAGTAGTATAGCAATAATACTACTCTTTGTCAATTGCATACATATGTATGCCCATACATGTAAGCTACCACATACGTTGGTTGATATATGATTACAAAATGAAGTTTAAAGAGAAGATTGAGTGCTTAATTATTTTATATTGAATTGAATTCCAAAACTTTTAGCCAATATTTTCAATAAAAAAGTCTGCTGCCGCTATGGTGTCTGAGAAAATATTGATTAACTGCACTATATCTTATAACTGGGATAGTAATCTAAGTATTCAATCGCTACATAAATCAATCTTGTTGAGAATTTTCTAATCAAAAGAAGATGTTTTGATCTCATTGGATCTCTCTATTTGAACATGATGGTGCGTTTCCAAGATAAAGAACATGACAGAAATTAACTACACTCAATTAGAAACATAAAGGTTACGGGTGCATATGTACATAGGAAAATGCATGGATATTATAAAGAACATCCATCTGATCAATGGTCACGTGTTCATCTATCTTGAGATACTGAGGAAATCAATTGTGTATAGTTTATAGGAAATCATATTAAAATATTCATATTCAGTCAAACTAAACAAGAACTCTACTCATTGGCTGTCAATCAGACGATCAAGTTGATCAGATTGAAGAGCAAGAGCAAAATTTGACTGTCAATCAATCATGACTTATATACCAACATTATGAATGTTAAGAATAAATCATCTCCTCTTTGTAATTTGTGGTTGGGGCCAAACTTTTTTATCACTTTACCATTGCACCAAACTGGTTTGCTATATGCACCTAATTAAGATCAATCATCCAATGGCAATAAAACAAAGAACAAAATAGATATAAAGCATCCAAATTAGAAGAGCTAAATATAATTAAGGTCCATCAAATGCAGAATATAATAAAAAGCAGCTAGCTTAAATCAGTTAAATGGAATAACAATTTACTTTGCAGACTTGCAGATCGGTCAGATATTTGTTTGATATATAATTTGCACCAAGCTACATATGGCTCTAGAAATTCCCCAATCGAAGCTCCAAATCTAAATTTTCCTTTGGATGTTTAAACAATCCTATTCCCAACTCCAATGTGATGTTGTGTTCATCATTGTAATTGAAGACCTTCAGTTCATCCCCTAAAGCACTCCTTGTGTTCTTACTACTCATCTTAATTTCCCTGCTTTGAGGACTCAAAGGAGGAAGATAGGAAGGTGTGAGTCTTGGTTTCTTATCTCCACTGGTAGAAGCTGGGGGAAGTGAAGAAGAGAGAGACAAACAAGGGCAATAAAGTGGAGAAGGATGTGAGCAATTCAAAAGGGCATCAGATAGATATGATGGTGATGAGGAAGATGAAAGATGAGTTAGGTTATTATTAGGGTTAGGTTTAGGAAGACACTCAGAAACCCATGAGGATGATCTCAATCTTGCCCTATCCCTCCTATGAACATTCATATGGCCACCCAAAGCTTGAGCAGATTTGAACTCTCTCTTGCAAAAGCTACAAGCATAGTTTCTTGCAGGCCATGAAGTTCCCCATGTATGCTCCTCAAACCCAAAGCTTTCCCCTTTATGTGTTTTTCTGGTCACATAGTTTCCTTCCATGGAGCTTTTAGTCTTGTTCATTCCAAACTCTTACCTGTTGAGAGAAGAAATTAAAAGATATATCGCCATATATTATAAAAAAATAAAAATAAAAATAAAAATAATTTGACTTTGTAACAAAAGAATTTAAATAAAAAAAGGGCCATGGATCTCTTACAAGAGAAACTCACTTCACTTGGGACTTTATTCAAAGCTGATGAGTAGACTGATTCATAAATATTGTGATATATAGTGATATATTTAAGCTTAGATTCATATATTGTGAGGCAGAAAGTGAAGATCTCTGCAGGCGTACTTCATCTGCTGCCACTGTCTGAAGCTACTGTATTTGGATGTTTCTTAGCACATATAATGGAGAAGCTGTGTGAAAGTGGTATTCCTTTTTGGCTTAACCTGGAAAAGCTCTCCCAGATAATGCTTATACTGTCACACTACTCAAGTTACTTTTACCAGAATATATTTGACTTCTAAAGAATATTGTAGGCCACAAAAAAATAAAAAAAACAACAACTTTGCTCCTTGGCCGTTGATCTATATATTAACAAGTTTTTTAAATTCAGAATAGTCAATTGAAAAAAAAAAAAGAGGTATATTATATAGCACAATATATTTTTCTTATTATTGCAATCTGCAAGGGCAAGAGTTATTGCATGATAAACCATATATAAGTGTTAGTTTGCCAGATATTAAATATAGATCAAGATTATATTGGAATGCTTTAATTAAAATAAAAGTTTCCAAGCACACGGTAATGGTTAAGTGTTTTATATGCCTCAATGACTTGAATTTAAATCTCGAATTAATAGTTATTATTCTGTAGGAAATTTTGTTCACAAATTTTGACAAATTTAAATTAACTGATCACACTTTCATACCATGCGTAGGTGGCAATGGGACCATACATGAATAATATAATAGAACAGCAAAGATCTGCTTCGTCTCGGGTGTTTGGGCTCTCGGACTATGAGGTGATAGTCATGAGAAAGGTTTGGAAGCGCAAGTAATTGCGTTTTCGTGGCAATTGCTCTTGTGTAGAGTTCCTACTCAGACAAACCTACTTCGCCGTGGTGTTATTGCCGATCCATTCGCAGCTATGTGTGTCTTTTGTGGCAGCTACCAAGAGTCTGCTCTCCATCTCTTCGTCAGGTGCCACTTTGCCTCGGTAGTATGGGGTGCGGTGGCTAGCTGGTTAGGTCAGCAGTTGGTGCTGCCCTGTGACTTATTTAGCTTATGTCCCATTTTTTGTTCTTTTGGGAGGCGAGCCTGTAATAGTCGGGGTATGGCCCTAATCTGGCACTCTGTGTTGTGGGTCCTGTGGGACCATCGGAATGGGTGCATTTTTTAGGGTAGAATTTGTGAATACATGCCTTGACAGGATGGTTTTGATGATTGACAAAAGGGAGCTTTACAAATAGTCAACCGTGCAAAAAGTGGAAAAGAATACCAAGACGCGTATCAAGAATGATTGTTTCTCAAGTCTTTGGGTTACGGTATTTATTTATCATTATTAAGACAATTTGTAAGTAGTAATAAAAAGCTCTCAATTAAAATTAAATCACACACGCACAAAATATTTTGACATGCATATCTCGTGTCGGATGTCGAACTGAGGAGCTCGGATGTCGTGCTGATGAGGTCGCGTGCCGAGCTATGAGGGCCGAGCTGATGAGGAGGTCGTATACAGAGCTGTGTGCCGAGGTCGTGTGCCGAGGTCATTTGCCAAGCTGTTCAGAGGTCATATGCCGAAATGTCGAGGTCGGTGCCGTCGAGCCGTGGCGAGGTCGTCTGCCGAGTGTCTTGAGGTCGTCTGCCTACCGTCTTCCCGCAACGACAAATCCTTTTAATATTCATTCCAGCAGACGGATCCCCTGTGCAGCGGTCAAATCTTCCAACGGACAAATCAACTCAGCCGCAAACGCTCCTCGGTCGGTCTATAAATTAACAACGCTGTGCTCTTTCTTAAAACACGAAAATACAACAACGCGATTGCTTAATTTTTGTGCCAAAAACTCACAAATATTTTCATCACTCACACTTATTTGAGCACAATTTTCTCGAGAGTCTTTTTATTCTACAAAATTTGAGTTGTATTATTTGAGCTTCAATTTGTTATATCTCCACTATTGAGTGTATCTTTTTCGTCTCATTTTATTTGAGAAAATCATTTATTTTTTGGTAGGTATCCCAAGGTGTTCATAGAGTGGTGATATCTCTTGAACGTATTGCTCTAGTATAGAGTTGTAAAGGTTTCTAGTGAACCTGATTTAAAAGCTAGTGTTTTAGTGAAAATCCCATAGTGGTTTGCTTTGGGGGACGGGGCGTAGGCCACAGGGGGTGTTTGGTGGCGAACCTGTATAAATTCTGCGTGCTCTTCTTTGCTCTCTGTCTCTTTATCATTCAAGCACTTTATTTATTTTTGTTCTTTATTTATTATTCGGTCATTTATTTTACTGTAATTTTTATATAAGCACCGCTATCACAATTCACCCCCTCTTGTGTTTGAAGTCAATTGGTAACAATTGGCATCGAGCTAGACTCTTGTATAAAGGACTTAACAGTCTCAAGAGAATGACTTCAAACAATAACGAGGAACCTCCATGAAACAGACCCCATTTTTCAATGGTGAGGGGTATGGTTATTGGAAGGATAGAATGCAAATCTTTCTTGAGGGTGTTGATCTTGATATTTGGGATCTTTGTGGAAAATGGTCCATTTGTCCCCACTCAATCAATTAATGATGCAGTGGTAGACAAACCAAGATCACTTTGGACCGAAGATGATAAGAAAAAGGTCCAATACAATTTGAAAGCTAAGAACATCATCACTTCTGCTTTAAGCTACGATGAGTTCTATAGGGTCTCAAATTGCAAGACTGCTAAAGAAATGTGGGACACCCTTCTATTGACCCATGAAGGTACTCCCGAGGCCAATTTATGTCTCATGGCAAAACACGAGGAGGATGAGGTAAATGCTCTTGAACTCGAATCTCCTTTAACTTATGATGAGCTGCTTATTGCTTGTGAAGAATTAAATAATGAAACGATTAAACTTGGAAAAATTGTTCTTTCTTCTAAGAAAACCATCTCTTCTCTTGAATCAAAAATTGAAATTTTAAACAAAGAGATAGTGATTCTTAAAGAAAAACAAGTTGTTGTGATTGAAACTTCTCCTCCCATATCTTGTGAAAATAAAAAGGATGAAGTTTTAAAATGCAATGAGTGTAGTGTTTTGAAAAATAAGGTTAAGGATTTAAATAACACTCTTGCAAAATTTACGATGGGAAGAGATAATCTAAACATTATGTTAGGAAATCAAAAAGGTACTTTTGGAAAAGCTGGTTTAGGTTATCATCCAAAAATTCATGAAAAATCTTTTAAACTCTTCAATCACAACAAACCCTCAAGTAGTCCTTTCATTAAATGCTTTCACTTTGTGGTAGAAATGGTCACACTGCCTCTATTTGCAATATTAGAAAGAATAAAAATGTAGTTGGCAAAAATATGTGGATTCCAAAGGGCACCTTGCCCAAGACTAACTCATATGGACCCAAGATGGTTTGGGTACCAAAGGTTAAAATATGATTTGTTGTTGTAGGTGTGCTTGAAAGCCAAAGATTCAAATTGGTATCTTGATAGCGGCTGTTCAAAGCACATGACAGGAGACAAAAGCAAGTTCTCCTCTTTGGAACCCAAAAATAAAGGTTATGTTTATTATGGTGATAATAATAAAGGTAAAATTCTTGGGATTGGTACTATTGGTAAGAGTCCTAATCCCATTATAGAGAATGTCCTGTATGTGGAAGGTTTGAAACATAACTTGCTAAGTATTAGTCAACTTTCTGACAAAGGCAATAATGTTATATTTGATTCTTCAAAATGCATGGTCGTAAATTCTTTTAATAAAAGTACATTTTTTGTTGGATCTAGAATTGGAAATATCTATATGGTTAATTTAGATGAACTACCTTCAAATGATGCATGCTGTCTTTTTAGTAAAGAGAATGAATCTTGGCTATGGCATAGAAGAATGGCTCATATTCACATGGATCATCTTAATAAATTGGTTCGAAAGGACTTAGTAATTGGCTTACCAAAGCTTCGTTTTGAAAAAGATAAACTTTGTGATGCATGTCAAAAAGGAAAACAAGTAAAGGCATCTTTCAAATCTAAAAATATTGTTTCTACAAACCGGCCTTTACAACTTTTACATATGGATTTATTTGGCCCTTCTAGAACTAAAAGCTTTGGTGGCAATTACTATGCTCTTGTTATTGTGGGCTGACTATTCTCGTTATACATGGACTTTATTTATTTCTCACAAAAATGATGCTTTTAATGCTTTTGAAAACTTGCAAAGGTTATACAAAATGAGAAGGGACTTAACATTGCTTCCATTCAAGTGATCATGGTGGGAATTTGAGAATGAAGCATTTGAAGCATTTTGCCTGAGAAAATGGCATCGATCACAACTTTTACTGCTCCAAGGACACCGCAACAAAATGGAGTGGTTGAAAGGAAAAATCGGTCTCTTGAAGAGCTAGCGAGACGATGCTCAATGAGACTAACCTTCCTAAGTACTTTTGGGCAGACGCCGTGAGCACCGCTTGCTATGTGATGAATCGAGTTCTTATAAGGCCGATCCTTAAGCAAACACCGTATGAACTCTACAAATGAAGGAAGCCCAACATTTCCCACCTTCACGTTTTCGGATGCAAGTGTTTTGTCCTAAACAATAGTGAGAATATCCTTGGAAAATTTGATGCTAACCGCGAAGAAGGTTTATTTCTTGGATATTCCACTTCTAGTAAAGCTTTTCGAATTTTTAATAAAAGAACTTGGACTGTTGAAGAATCTGTGCATGTTTCTTTTGATGAATCTAACCCCAAATCTTTAGTAGAAGAAAGTGTTGATGATCTTGCAGAAGTATTTGGAGATACCTATTTAGAGGAACAAGAGAGATCAAAAGTTCAAAAGGAGGATCAAGAGTCCTTGCCTCAACCCTCTCAAGAACTCTCTCACTCAAATCTTCCAAAGGAATGGAGAGTCTCAAAGAACCATCCTCTTGACAACATAATAGGTGATATCTCAAAAGGGTAACGACTGAAACTCTCTTAATCATGCATGTCATCATATGGCCTTTGTCTCTCAAATTGAACCAAATAGCGTCAATGAAGCCATCTTTGATGAGCATTGGACCCTTGCTATGCAAGAGGAATTAAATCAATTTGAGAGAAATGATGTTTGGGAACTTGTCCCTAGGCCTAAAGATCACCTAGTCATTGGGACCAAATGGGTCTTTCGCAACAAGCTTGATGAAAACGGTATCATTGTTAGAAATAAAGCTAGACTTGTTGCAAAAGGCTATAATCAACAAGAGGGCATAGATTTCGATGAAACCTATGCACCAGTGGCTAGATTAGAAGCTATTCGCATGCTTCTCGCATTTGCATGCATCATGGATTTCAAACTTTTTCAAATGGATGTTAAAAGTGCATTTCTTAATGGCTTTATTCAAGAAGAAGTATATGTTGATCAACCTCCCGGTTTTGAAAATTTTGAATTTCCAAATCATGTTTTCAAATTGAAAAAGGCTTTATATGGTTTAAAACAAGCTCCGAGAGGTTGAGCAAATATTTACTTGAAAAAGGTTTTGAAAGAGGAAAAGTTGATACCACTCTTTTCATTAAACACAAAAAGCATGACATTTTACTTGTTCAAATTTATGTCGATGATATAATATTTGGTGCTACTAATGAATCCTTGTGTAAGGAATTTTACGATATCATGCAAAGTGAATTTGAAATGTCAATGATGGGAGAGCTAAATTACTTCCTTGGACTTCAAATCAAACAAACAAAAGAAGGAATTTTTATAAATCAATCCAAATATTGCAAGGAGTTGCTTAAAAGATTTGGAATGAGCAACGCCAAAGAAATCTCAACTCCCATGAGCACATCATGCTATCTTGACAAAGATGAAGGTGGTAAGTCGGTCGAAGTAAGTAAGTATAGAGGTATGATAGGATCTCTTCTCTATCTCACGCTAGTCGTCAGGATATTATGTCTAGTGTTTGTATGTGTGCACGTTTTCAAGCAAATCCTAAGGAATCACATCTCTTAGCGGTAAAGCATCATGAGATATCTCAGCGCACACAAACCATGGGTTTATGGTACCCCAAAGGTCTTGTGCACACTTATTGGGTACTCGGATTACGATTTTGCGGGTTGCAAAATGGACCTAAAAAGCACTAGTGGGACATGTCACTTACTTGGGAATGCCTTGGTTTCATGGCATAGTAAGAAACAAGCCGGTGTGGCTTTGTCCCTTCTTTGAAGCGGAATACGTTGCAGCAGGTAGTTGTTGTGCACAGATCATTTGGATGAAACAACAGTTGAATGATTATGGAATCAATCTGAAAACTGTTCCAATTAAGTGCGACAATACTAGTTCCATAAACCTCACTAAAAATCCGGTTTATCACTCTCGGACTAAACATATAGAGATTAGGCACCATTTTATTAGAGATCATGTTCAAAAAGGAGATTGTGTGATTGAGTTTGTGGAAACATCTAAACAACTCGCAGATATTTTTACTAAACCTTTGCCTAAGGAAACTTTCTTTTTTATTAGAACTGAATTGGGAATTTTAGACCAATCATGCATTGAGTATTTTGTGATTGCATTTTCTTTTTGAATAAATTCTAACTTGGGCGTTTGAGTGTGCTAACGAGTTTATGCAGGTCTTTTCCCCTTCCATTTTCTTTAAGTATGGAATAATGAGTGGGTGACGCATTTGTCTTATGCAACTAGCTAATCATGTCCAACCAGCTCATCTGTCACACACCAAGCTTGGTATCACGTAACTATCAAAATATGCTTGTTTAATCCTGAATATATGCCTTGCTTTATTTGTCTTTCCCACTTTTTGATGTTGCCAAAAGGGGGAGAGTTACATGGATGCATGATTCAGGGGGAGTGATCTTTTAAGTATTGCTTATTGTGAGGGGGAGTTTTTCTAAATATTGTGCTTAAACTCTGATATTTTTTATTGAAAAACCATGCTTATATCTCATTGCTATATCATGATTATATTTTACTAAATTCCTCCATGAGATGTTTGTCATCATCAAAAAGGGGGAGTCTGTGAATACATGCCTTGACAGGATGGTTTTGATGATTGACAAAAGGGAGCTTTACAAATAGTCAACCGTGCAAAAAGTGGAAAAGAATACCAAGACGCGTATCAAGAATGATTGTTTCTCAAGTCTTTGGGTTACGGGTATTTATTTATCTTTATTAAGACAATTTGTAAGTAGTAATAAAAAGCTCTCAATTAAAATTAAATCACACACGCACAAAATATTTTGACATGCATATCTCGTGTCGGATGTCGGCGAGGAGCTCGGATGTCGTCTTTGATGAGGTCGCGTCTTGAGCTATGAGGGCGGTGATGAGGAGGTCGATATCTGAGTTGTGCCGAGGTCGTGGTGCCGAGGTCATTTGCCAAGTCGCTCGTGAGGTCATATGCCGAGTGTGTCGAGGTCGCCTGGTCGAGCCGTGTGGCGAGGTCGCCGAGTGCCTTCTTGAGGTCGTCCGCCTAGCCGTCTTCTGCAACGACAAATCCTTTTAATATTCATTCCAGCAGACAGATCCTGTGCAGCGGTCAAATCTTCCAGCGGACAAATCAACTCAGCGAGCAAACGCTCCTCGGTCGGTCTATAAATTAACAATTGTGCTCTTTCTTAAAACACGAAAATACAACAACGCAGTGCTTAATTTTTGTGCCAAAAACTCATCAAATATTTTCATCACTCACACTTATTTGAGCACAATTTTCTGAGAGTCTTTTTATTCTACAAAATTTGAGTTGTATTATTTGAGCTTCAATTTGTTATATCTGCACTATTGAGTGTATCTTTTTCGTCTCATTTTATTTGAGAAAATCATTTATTTTTGGGTAGGAATCCCAAGGTGTTCATAGAGAGGTGATATCTCTTGAACGTATTGCTCTGGTATAGAGTTGTAAAGGTTTCTAGCTGAACCTGATTTAAAAGCTAGTGTTTTAGTGAAAATCCCATAGTGGTTTGCTTTGGGGACAGGACGTAGGCCAGAGGGGTGTTTGGTGGCCGAACCTGTATAAATTGCTGCGTGCTCTTCTTTGCTCTCTGTCTCTTTATCATTCAAGCACTTTATTTATTTTTGTTCTTTATTTATTATTCGGTCATTTATTTTCTGTAATTTTTTATATAAGCACCGCTATCACAATTCACCCCCCTCTTGTGTTTGAAGTCAATTGGTAACAGAATTCCTGACGCTTTAGATGTGGTTGACCGGGATTATCTCCCTTTCCTGGCGGTGGGTGTTGCCGAGGGGAAATTCAAGAACATGCTTACTCTATGAGTGGCTTGTAGATCCGGTTGATTGTATTGGGAGGAGATAGTCCTTACGTTACTGTATTTTCTGGTTGGTTGTGTTGCCTGGTTGCTCCTTTTGGAGTACCGGGTTACGCCTTGATCTCTTCTCTTTGTATACGGGTAAAAGCACCCCAATTGCTCCCCGATTATAGATAATTTTTGCCTTTTCAACAAAAAAAAGAACAACAAAGCATTATCTAACTAACAATAAACTTCCATAAAAAAAATTAACCATAAACAACAAGGACAACGCAAATATTTTTAATTCGTATTAGAAAGGCCAATGTCGATAATTGGATTGTTGAATCTATTTTGAGAGGATTCGAAATAGTTTCCGGGATTAAGATCAATTTCTTTAAAAGTTGCTTGATTGGAATAAATGTACATTCAGATTTTATCTCTGTTGCTGTAAATTTTTTGTTATGTAAGGCAGGAGGATTTTTGTTCAAATATTTAAGCTTGCTTATTAGAGTTAATCCTAGAATATTTTCAACTTGGCAGCTTGTTATCAACGCTTTTCGGAAAAGATTGGCTAAATAAAAAGGTAGATATGTGTCTCTCGGACGAAAGTCTTTTGTCCCAAATACCTTGTCTCAAACTCTGTCCCACCAATAGAATGCTGCCAATTCATTTAAATATCCACATCACCCTTAACCCCCTTTTTTCTAGCTAACATAGCGTTAATGTTAACTCTGAAGAGATTTTCTGCATATTTCACTATTCCAAGATTTCTTGTGTTTTTCGCTATTTTTCTAGGTGATAGAACCATATTTGACCACCTTCCCCAACCTTTTTCTACTTTCGGTCTTTCTTCTGCATTCGATGCTTTCTCCGAAATAATTCGATCCCCCTTTTGCAGGAGGAGGTTTGGATCATGTCGTTCACATGATCTGAAGAAGAGAACCTTGCGTTTAGGGTAAAAATAATATTCACGGTTAGATAGTAATTAAAATGGTGTCGCCTTCAGTTTGGTTTTCATTTTATTTTATTTTTCCCATCTTTAACGGTCCTCTATTCTATAGAAAAAAAGGTTAAGTATAACATTGATTTTTAAATGATATGACGAAATTCTTTTGGTGGCAGAGGGTGTGAGACAGGGAGTTTCAGACAGAAGATTTTCATCCATGTCTCTCATGATCAAATCTACTATATTATATAAAATAGAGTTTTATCATGTAGGCTTATGTCACGGGACAGCTCCACATTCATTCTTTTCTGCTAAAA
Source organism: Calophaca sinica (assembly GCA_037113605.1). Lineage (NCBI taxonomy): Eukaryota > Viridiplantae > Streptophyta > Magnoliopsida > Fabales > Fabaceae > Calophaca > Calophaca sinica. The sequence continues at coordinate 23,613,238 of CM073733.1, forward strand.
TGAAAAATATTTTACTTTTTAGTTTTTAATTCATGATATTTTATTAATTAAAACATATTAATCAATTAATGCCCATATCGAGACTTTTACCATTCAATCAAATTTGAATTAATTCAAATTCAAAATATAAATAAATTTAAATATATTAATCGATTAATTCTCATATTTGGACATTTGTCATTCAATTAAAATATTATCTAAGTCATGTGACAATATAAGAATCGGTAAATTTTTTACCTAAATTAATTTAATTTTTTAAGTTATTGTTTTAATTATAGCAACCATATTACCTCATGTCAAACAAAAAATTCACTTTGTAAAACCTTTAAATGACTTAAATATTTTTATTTGTTAATTATATCGATTAACAATCACTATTCATTATTATTTTACTATACAAATTTAGTTATTTTTAATTTTATAACTTTTTATAAATGAGTTATTTTTCGCATAAAAATAAATAAATAATTTATTTTACTTTGCAAATCATAAAATTTAAATAACCCCTATGAACACAAATAAATACACTAGTATTGTGCTGAAAGAGAGTGAGGTTTTAAATACTTATTGAAATTAAATAGAAGATAAGGGTCCATTTACTTTACTTATTTTCTGTTTTTATTTCTATTAAAACTAAGAAACACTAGAAAAGAAATATCTAATATTTTTCACACCATTTTTCTTTTTAATTTTTTAAAACAGATTAACTATTTCCAGAAATTTTGCAAAAGCCAAAGAGTTGTTTTCATTATTTTCGAAAATACATTCTCCTTGGTTAGTCTTTCATTTTCTGTTTATCACAATTGTTTATTGTATGAGTCTTTCATTTTCTTGTTAACAACTTAAAATGGATACAGATTTTAGAAGGAAAAAAAAAAACTAAAAATATTTTTAGGAAATAAACAAACCCCAGTAATTCAGATAACAAGTGAAATCGGTTGCGTTCTTTTATTTGAATAGTCAAATTCTGCGTGATAGGACGAGTAGACTCATAAACGATACCGTGCATGGAGGTCCCCTTTTTTGGGTCAACGTGCTTGGAAGCCCGTTAAACCCAACTTATTTACCATATCTTGAGCCCATTTGTACTTCACTGGTTCATATAACCCCTTAAATACGTTACCCAAGATTTCAGGTGAAAAATAGCTACGCTACCGACCAACTGAACTAATCCAGATTTGTTAGTCACACATTAGCCACCATTGTGACGGCAGTAGAGAAGATTCTGGTGCAGGGTATCGGTGGAAATGAGATTTGAACACACGAATTTTGTACAAAACTTATGTTCATTTCTTTTAAGTTTGGTATGTCCTGTTCTCAACTAAAAATATACCAAAACTATCAAAAACTGTCTCTCAATGGTGCATTTTAGAACTGTCTTCAATTCTTCATGTGTCTCTTTAATGCAAAAAATCGTTTTTTGTGTGAAGAACGTGACAAAGTAGACCAATAGAATTTGATGTAAATTTTATCCTTTTATATAATCTATCTAAATCCATGGTGATTTAACAGTAGATAAGTTTTAAACCGCTCCTACATAAACATTCTTTACAATTTTGTAGCTGTTAAAGTTTAGTATATATCTATACATCTAAATTTTTCTACGTAAAGTCACGGACGGATCTATAAACACTAAATTGGGGGCATTTGACTCTACTAACTTATTTAATTTTTTACTAATTATTGAATAATTTTATTTTTGCCCCCACTAAAAATTAAGTGTTGACCCTACTGAAGAGTAAAAAAATAGAAATTGAGTTACCCGCTTTTAAGTGTTGTCCCTCGTCTACTCTCTTTTTAAGAAAAAGTATAAATTTTTTTACTCCCTTTTATTTTTGTCTCTCTATTTTTACTCTCTTATCTTTGTCTCTCTATTTTTGCTTTTCAAAATGGTGAATTCTTAGATACCCCGAAAGAAAGTTGGGTATTGATACCCTTGAGACAAAAATAACTTAAAACTTAGGACCAGTTTGTTAGAGATTAAAAAAACTTTTGATATAAAATGATTTAGTGATTTTGTTTTTTGTTTTTGAGATTTCTAAGAAAAGCAAATGCTAATTTATGTTTGTTTATAATCATAAAAATTACTTTTTTTTAAAATAAGTTATTTTTAACTTATTAAGATACAACCATATAAAAGTGCTTTTTTCTAAAACAAAAATCATAAAAGACATGAAAAAATCATTCAAGAAAGCATATTTATTTTAAAAAATTAATTTTTATATATATTTGAATATTGTAATAATTCAAAATTGTTCAAAATGGGGGTAATTCAAAATGGGATAAAATAGCAATTCAAAATGGTTCAAAAAAAATGATTTTTATGAGAATATAGTGAAAATAACTTCTCACTTTAATTAGTTTTTAGATTATTTTCAAATTCTCATTTTTTAAAAGATGTAACAAACAGATGCAAAACTCTTAAAAGTGATTATTTTTAAAAAAAATGATTTTTTTTACAAAAAAAGCTATAACAAACGAGCTCTTAATTTCACTTAAAAATTAAATATAAAAAAAATTATGTGGCATCAAATGATTAGACACTGGGTATCATACCCAATAAAACTCTTGGGTATGGGAGTTGTCACCTTTCAAAATACTCTCCAGTCTCTACTCGGTTTCGTTATCAAAATCCATCAATCCAAATACTCTGCAAGAGCTCTAACTCAAATCTTTTAACTCCCTTATCTCGTTGTCTTATTTCTCCCTTCTATCCTTATTCAACAATCCCTCTTCATATTAAACTTCATATTTTGTTACTAGTATATTTTTTTTTCATATGTTTTTCTTTTCATTTTTAATCTTTTATTTTTTTGGTTCTATTTACAGCTCCTTCGTTGCTTGAGTAAGTTTTTTTTGCACGAGTTTCATATATGTGCATCATGTGTTTGATCATTTGCCTAAGTGGGTTAGAGTTACTCGCTGAAGTTAGTTTTGATTTTGACTGTGATAACTGCTACTGTTGAAAGGAATTTATCTGTAATGAATTTTGTGAAGAATCAAATGTACAGCCTTATGTGAGATGAATTGTTGAATAATTGTTTGGTCACATACGAAAGATATTTTTTATAGTGTCGAAAATAAAAAAAAGCATTGAACAATTTCAAAATATGAAGACTCGTAAAAAGCAATTATAATTCGTAGAGGTTGAGGTGTCTTTAATTTTTTGGGTATATATTGTTATAGTTTTTGTAATCTCTAATTTTTTGCTTAATAATAATGATGTTATTATTTTATTGCTTATGCATTACGGTATTTTTATATATACATTTATAGTATATGATTTTGCTCCCACTGCGTAAAGTAACTTTCCTTTACTTATAAATTATAATTATAAAAGTTATCTTTTATTTCAACAGTTAAAATTACACTTTTTAGAAGCAACTTAAAGTAATTTCTCAAAATAATTAGAAACTTAATTATTTTTCAGATTTAATTTAGAAAAACAAAGCAAACAACACCCTAAAAATTTTCAATTTTTTTTTCAAAATAAAAATATTTTGTAATAAAAACTGAAATCAATAAACTATTAATTTAATAACTTTTATTTTCAATCTCACAATGTGCATAATTTTGCAAGCTACATGTTAATATTAATAACAAAGCAATATAATATTTTTGGAATATGCAATAATCTCCTTTAGTAATGATATCTTTGTTCTCTTTCTTGAGTGTTTCCTCCTCCCACAATTAAAAAAAATATTGAGTAAAATAATATTTGGGTCATGAATGATATGAGCCATTTAGTCAAGTTCCTGAATGAAAAAAATTCTTTAAAAATCCTTGAAAGACGAAAGTGTAATGTGTCAAAAGATCTAGCCCCTATTTTGTGAAAAAAAAATCCAGTCCCTATGTTTTTTTTGTTGAACAAAAAGGGCTTAAAGCCCAAAAAGTACCAAAGCTAACAGCCACTAGGGCCAAGCACAGACAAAGCTCTCCCCCCTTAAAATGGAAGAAAGAAAATCCGGAATCGAATCATACATAACACAGTTTTGACCAGAAGAAAACCGCTCCTTCGCAAGGATGTCAGCAGTTCTGTTTGCTTCTCTGGGAATATGGCGGCATCGAATATCAGCTTCACCCACAACCATCTGGGAGAATACCAGAGATGAGATGAGACAACCAGATAGAAGAGCAATAACGCTAGAGGAGTCAGATTTAACAATAATATTTCTGAAGTCGTTGCCCCAAGCAATACTGAGCCCATGATATATTATAGCCCAAGCTCAGCCTCAAGAACCAAGCAAGGATCTAATTTGTGAGAAAAGCCCATCACAAACCGACCCAAATGGTCTTTAACAATACCTCCACAACTAGCCACTTCACCACCCTCCGAGGCTGAGGCATCGCAATTTAGCTTCACAAAACCTGCCGGGGGAGGACACCAGTTAGATACAGAAAACTGCGCAGTATCAACATTAAAAGGCCCGAGTCTATTATTGTGAAGATTAAGAAGAGACATGATCGCCTCCACCTAACAGATGACCTTGCGGTGAAGAGCTTGGATCGAGGTCTGCTTCTGCGAGAAAACCAGCTCGTTTCTTGCTCGCCAGATAGAATCTAAAACAATGCCAAAAACCAGTCTCCACGGTCTCTGATTTGGGTCCAACCTGGTAGCATGCAGATTAGCTAACAAAGACTTGGACCAATTATCTTCAGAAAAGAACAGAGGAGCATTAGGAATACTAAAGCAACCCCAAATCAGCCGGCTTCTACAACTATCTCTGAAAGCATGGAACAAAGATTCAGCGCGGGAACCGCAAAAGGGACACGAATCATTTGCCGCCATATTGCGTCTAGTACGCTCCGTATTAGTCATAAGGGATCTGTGGGTCGCTTTCCAAAGGAAGAAACGCCCGTTCAGGGCCTTTCCACTTCCAGATTGAGGAGAAGATCCCACTAGCAACATAGTTTCTGGATTGAGTAATCTCATTGTAGGCACTCTTCAAATTGAAGGTTCCATGTCCATCTGCAGAGGGCCCCCAAGTGAACGCATCTTGTTGGTCCTGAAGGCGAGGGGTTGGATCAGCCGAATGAGAGAAGCCCATTGAGGTAGAAGAAGCTGATCTAACACGGCTCGATTCCACCTATAATTGTCAACTACCAGGTCGCTTACCCTATCTTAACACCAATTACTTAACATTAACATATATTTGTGCGTGTGGAATGTTAATATTGTGTGTGAAGATATCTAAAGTCTTAAGATCCCGTTTTGTTGAGCCCAATCATCGAATCCGTGAAGTCTATGGATTTTGCTAATTAGTTTGTTAAGTGATGAACTAATAAGTAGTACAAATTAAGGGGTAATTTAGTCACAAATCTTAGAATAAATTAGCACTTACGCATGAATATGCTTTGATTTGTGTAGGAAGGTGTCAAATGAAGGAAATAAGAGAAAGACAAGAATCTAGAGCTAAACTTGACAATTTGTGCAGTTATGGGTGATGGACGACCCATGCAGGAAAGTCTGCGCGGTCGTGCATACCCCTAGGAAGCTCTGGTATTTTTGCTGCGATCCACGGCCGTGCATACCCAAAGGTGCATCTGTTCGCTCAAAATCGCAAGTATACGATTTTGTCAAGTTATAGTATAAAAGATTATCGTCTCTACATAGAATTGAAATGATTACTGCTCTACTTAGATCAATTTGTTATTTAGACAAATGGTTCGAGGTGAACTTAAACAAAGAGTGTAAAAAAAAATAAGTAGAAAAAAATTATAAAATATTTTCGAAAGGAATTGAATAATAAAAACACTAAGGTAATAGGTTCAGTGATATTTATATCTGTGTATTTGATTAATTTATAAAATGAGTAACAATTCTTACTGATTACCAATCACCTATTTAAAAGCTATTAATACCCAATGATCATGCAATATTAACAATTTTTCTTTCTAATTTATTAATCAGTTTGATCATGCAAAGTAATTAAACAGAAAGGGCATGAAGTGTCAATAGATTTATCAATTCAATGACTGACTGAAAATGAACACGCAATCCTTGATCCGACAGAGCATGCAAATTCAATTATTCCCAGAGTTCCGTTAATTAATTCAAGGTACGATCGCCGAACAATTAATTAACTGTATAAAGAGTAGTTAATTCTTTTTTTAAAGAAATATTACCATGAATAATTTAATCTTGAAACTGAAATACTTCATATTATAACTTAATAACCACAGATATAGTAAAAGATCCACCCATCACCTTAGTGATGAGATTAGTTACAAAACATATTTAAAGAAAACAACAACTTACTAATTGTAAGAGACATAATTAAAATTAAAACTAACAGAATAACAACAAAGTAAGACTAGAAGATTGCAGAGAAGAAAATAATTGGAAGAGAATCAATCCCGATGGACCTCTAAACGTTCTAATCGAAGCTCCTTTTATAGGCAAATTTTAGATCCAGCACGGCCGTGCTACAAGATTGTGCTTACTTTACAGCCTGTTTTACGCATTGCCGGCCTATCTGTGCTCGTCGACATGGTTTTCCAAGATATTTTTGGTTAAGCACGGCCGTGCTGTCTGATGAAGAGGTCGTGGTATTCAGATGGAGAGGCAGTGCTTCACTTCCTGAAACCGCCTTAGGGCTGTGCTGCCATGTAAAGGTCGTGCTTAAAGGCTGTGCTTAGCATTTTGGGCTTAGTTTTAGCCCAATTTCAAGCCCATAATTGTATTTGACCACAATATTGCCTAATTTTTCATTTCTGCAAAATTTAGATTAAAAGAGAGTAAATTTCAATTGATAATGTTCAATAATTATTCAAGTCACATTCTAATATCCTTATAAAATTGATGCAATATTAGTGTTATCAGCATCCCTTCTCTTGATGCGCCTACGGATTAGGCTCTGCATATATGCATGGCCACACAACAGGATGCACGCCCGTGCATAATCTTGTGAGCTCGTGCATCAGCTTCAGCTCAGCGCTTCGTACATACCTGTGCATAGACATGCACGACCGTGCATGTGTAAGTGACGTCCGAAAATTAGTAAATCTATAAATAGGTGGTGCTGACTTCATGAAAGAGGACCTTTTTGCTGCTGAGAAGAACTCTAGTGCCTATTATAAAGCTCTGGAGTGGAGACCGAATATTGAAGACTAAATTATGATATTGCACACTAGTTTTTCCTCCAATTTTCATCATGATTTCTGATTGCTTGTTCTTTACGTTTATTGTTTTTGCTTTAGACATGAGCAACTAAGCTCTTTTCTAAGGCCTTAGGTGGATTTTGTACTCTGAACCCTTTCTCTATGGTTTGATTCCTTTTTGCTTTCCTTATTTGTCCGATTAAATTATTATGCTGCTTTAATTGCATGTTAGGACTGATCACTCTAAACATGTTAATAATCAGTTAGTTAATAGTGATCATGCTTTGACTAATTGATGGACCTGCGTAATAAGTGGGGTTAGTAAACTAGGATTGAACAATCGCTAGTTTTAATTTTTCGGTCATTCAAACTTCTTCACGGTTAATGTTTTGCCTAACTTTAAATCTCATTTGATTTAAGGAGGTTATGTTAAGGAAAAGGTAGTTAGGTTTGTTTGACCAACAATTTAATGATATCAGTAGAGGGATCGGTAATCAAAAGCACTTAAGGATCCACATAGGATCAAACTAATGAAAAGGGTAAATGGACAAATGAAACTATGACCTAGGCTCTAATCCATTGCTCTCCAAACTCGTGTTTTCTGTTTTCCTAGCACTTAGGATGCTATTATATAAACTAATCGCCTAAATAATAAAGAAATCTTAGTAAGATCCATCACTGTTATTCCCTGTGGGTTCGACAACTTGAGGCTCCAAAAATCATATTTTTATCACTATTTGCGATCAGGTGCACTTGCATGTAAAACAACATCAGGTGAGTGGGATAGGCAATAAGATATTATCTATTTCACTTAACTAAGTAGTATGGAAATGCATTCATTTCCTATGCACTGAGTACTCAATTTATGATACTATCGGAGGGAAACAAGTAGATTTAAAAAAGACATTATTTTTAATGCATGTGATTGTACTCGAGGAGTAAGCTAAAGTCTGTTGAAGCAAATTTTGGGAAGACTCGTGTACGTGGAAAAGACGAACTACATAAAGAGGAGAATTAGTAGTCTGTGAGCTGATATATGCAAGGACAAATGCTCATCTACAATATAAGAAACAAACGACCGATATGAAGATTGTGCTCATCTATAACATACAACATGCGAAGTTTATGAGATTAGGAAAAGACAATAGACAAATACTTTGAAGAGTAATTATACGAAGACATGTTTTTTAAAGAATCTAAGAAACAGAGGAATATCTGATTAAGGATACCTGAGGGCAAGAAGATCCTAAAAAGAATTTTTGTGACGAATACAAAACTAAATTTTATTATTGACAATTATATATTACACTGTCAACATTAAATTGAAATTTTTTATTATAAGATAAAAATATGCATACTACTCTAATGTAGTCAATCATAAAGTGTTATAATGAACTTTGATGTAATTCCTTTAAGTAATAGTACATTTCTAATAATGAAGTGTTATAATGAACTTCTTTGATGTAATTCCTTTAAGTAATAGTACATTTCTAATAATGAAGTAATACATTTCTCGGTCAAATGAAGTAGTACATTTCTAATAATAACCTAAAACGTTTAATATTCTTATTTATGAATATGATAAAAAATACGTAGACTAAATAAAGAAAGAGTTTAATTTATATGTATTTACAGTGTAAAAAAGTTTTACACCATCATCTAATCATATCTCATCATGTAGATGTTTGTTGAGATATTTAGTAAATGATATAACATAGTGGCACAATAGTGATATATGATTGGATGATGGTGTAAACTTTTTTACACTGTCAGTGCATATCAATTAAACCCATAAAGAAAATTTGTCTAAAATAATTTATTTAATAAGGTTGTAATATAATTATCCTTATTTATTTCATTCAGTTCTGTAATCAATAAAAAAGTTAATATAGTTTTTGTTTAAATATATGTTTAGTTATTGTAAATATAGCGTTTTTTGGTTTTGGTCCCTGTAATTTTTTTTTTTTAGATTCCCTCCCTACAAAGTCAGGAACCATCATTTTTGGTCTCTGACGTTATCTGCTGTTTAAAAAATGCGTACGTGGCAAACAGAGTTTGATGTGGCACCAGTGGGCCCATGATACGTGGCAGGTTGACCATACACATCAACTCATCTCTCTCCTTCTCTCTCATTCGCTCATTCCACTGTTCTTCTACTTCTTCATTCTTTTTCTTAATTTAACAAAGCTCTGGAAGCTTACCAAACCATGAAACAAGAACGCTCAACACAACCATGGCAATACGAAAATCAAATCGTCCAGCGTACAAAGCAGGTACATAATTCGTAACAACAACAACATAGTAAGTAACACCAACAACACCAAGGACCAACAGAATCATAATCGAGCCAAGTCCTCGCAGAGCTGTGCAGAACTTGAACACATTCCAAGCCATCGTAGCTCCAGATCTATGCTTACTCGTCAAACATCAAGTACGCGTTTGGAGGTCGTGGAGGCGTTTGGAGGTTGAGGTTTGGGAAGAGAAGGAGATTTTGTTAGTGGATGAGGTTGGAAAACAAAAGAAGAGAAGACACAGTAGAAGACACAAGAAGGAAAAACTTAGTTTGGTCCCTTTTCTACCACCACTCCTGCAATTTTTCTCTTCATCTAAAAATCATACTCCGTAACCATCATTTTTTGCTCCACCTCTCCCTTTCCTTCGTTCTTCATCTTCTTCTTTCACAATTCCTAATCTCTTCACCTAAAAAAACCCTAATCTGAAAATCCACCATATCCGTTCAAATCGAAGCAAACAAGAAGCAATAAACGAAGCATGGAAAACCCAGCACCCCATCTGAAAATTGAAGCAAACAAGAAGCAATAAACCCAACACCCCATATCCATTAAAAAAAACCTAAAATTGAAAAGTGGGAATTCGAAAATTGGAAAACAAATAACAAATCGAATCACAAGAAGCAATAAACGAAGCACAACGAAGCATCCCAGCCATTTCCATTTCACGAGGTTTCCTCTGCTTCGAGCTTTCCTCTGCTTCGTCTTCTTCGAGCTTTCCTTGGAGAAACGAGGGAAAGAGGGGGAAGAGACAGAGAGCGGTGGGAGGCGCGATGGGTGTGGGTTACCAGTAACTTCGCAGATAGTGGTGGCTGTGTCACGGTGGTGCAGAGGAATGTGCAGAAGGGTGGCGGGGAAGAAGAAGAGGAGGTGGAATCCTAGTCACCTCCAGGTGGCATAACTTAAATGACGTGGCATAGGTGATTTGGAAATCTGATGAGGACTGTCACCTCTAACTGGACTTTAGTGAGCCATGTCATTTTTTTTAACGGAGATTGACATAAGTTAACGTCAGGGACCAAAAATGATGATTCCTGATTTTGTAGGGAGAGAATCTAATTTTTTTTTACAGGGACCAAAACAAAAAAACATTATATTTACATGAACTAAACATATATTTAAACCTATAGTCTTTTACATATTTGAAATATAATTATTAACTTCCACGCACATACTTTTAAAGAATTACTCTTATAAAATATTATAAAAATAAACCATCACATTATCTACGTGGTCACAAAAGCAAACTCAATTTTTTTTTTTGATGGAAAAAAGCAAAGCAAACTCAATTTTGTAAAAAAGCGAATTTAAGACAAGTAACATGTGTCCAATCAAAAAAAAAAAAAAGACAAGTAATATGTGGACTTGCATTATCTTGCACAAAAAAGAAAAGGGGAATTTATTTCCAAGCCCAGAAAGTGCTAAAACGATGATAGCATACAAAATGTCCACGGTAAAGTAAAGGGAGCATTGACACAAAATCGAGTGACAAAACAAAACGATGAATTCCGATGGGGATTCCGGCGCACCCCTCCCAGCGGCAACGGATGAATCAGCGATCTTAATCCCAGGCCTCCCAAACGAGGTGGCAAGGACGATCCTCTCGATGGTACCCTACGCTCACCACGCTCGTCTCAAATCAACCTCCAAAGCATGGAAATTGCTGCTCTCATCAAAGTCATTTCTCAACTCCCTATTGAACCGTAACCACCTTATATGCTTCTTCCCTCAAGATCCTTCTATTGCTCCACCTTACCTTTTCGACCCTAACGCCGTTGCGTGGTGTCCTCTTCCCCCTATGCCTTGTAGCCCACATGTTTACGGGCTATGTAACTTTGCCGCCGTTCCGTTTGGTCCTCACATCTACATCCTCGGTGGGTCCCTCTTCGATACCCGTTCTTTCCCCATGGATCGTCCCTCTCCTTCTTCCTCCACTTTTCGTTTCAACTTCCGTGACTTCTCATGGGAGCATCGTGCTCCTATGCTCTCCCCTCGCGGAAGCTTCGCCTGTACCGCGATAAATTCCTCCGGTCACATCCTTGTCGCCGGCGGCGGATCGCGTCACACTGTATTCGGCGCTGCCGGGTCGAGGATCCGATCCGCCGAGCGCTACGATGTTGTGGCGGATCGGTGGGAGGCGTTGGAGCCTCTCCCTTGCTTCCGTGCTGGGTGTGTTGGGTTTGTGGGTCCGGAAGGGAGGGAGTTTTGGGTGGTGGGTGGGTACAGTGCGACGAGGACTCTTTCGAGGGTTTTTCCGGTGGATGAGTATTGTAGGGACGCTGTGGTGATGGGATTGGAGGATGGCGCGTGGCGTGAGGTTGGGGATATGTGGGGCAATGGTGAGAGCGTTAGGGCTGGGAAGATTGCTGTGGGTGATGATCGAGGCTCCCCTGTGGTTTTCATGCTTGATGTGAATGAGATTTTGAGGTTCTTTCTTGCTTCGTGCTTTGTTATTTAATGAGTTGCTATAAGCAGGTCTCACGTTTATGCTTCTTAGATTTGGCTTCAATGTTTTTGATTATTTATGATTTTGATGTTTCATTAAAAGTGAAGTAACTGTTTAGTGTGGTCTGTGGTGCTGTTAAGGTATGAAATTATTAGTGAATTTATTTCTTGCGATTCTACTTGTGATTTTGATTAGGTTATTGATTAGATTATATCTTAAATCTTAGATTCCACCCCCCCTTTTTGAGGACTTATTTTTTTGCACCTGTTTGCTGCATGGTAGTCAAAATTGTATTCCAGGTTTTAGGATCGTAGGATTCTACGTGTTCCACCAGCTTCTGTAATCCTGTTCCCAGGTGAGAACATGATTTTCTGGAATTCGAGATGAACCACATGCCTACTCATGAATAAGTACTGCATCTGCATTTTCAGCTATTCTTATGTTTGATATCTCCACCAAAAGCATGTTGGTGGGTCAGGTAGAACACAAAAACTTCACAAGATTTCACCCACCCCAAACCACCCAGTCCGAACTAAAACCAAATTTCACCCTTCTCCTTTCAATGTTGTCTCCCTTCTAGCAACTATGAATCTTAGACACAGTGCAGTCCTGGCTAGGCTATGGTGCTATGCAACTTCGTCTTAGCAATGGAGTATGTCTAAGATGAGTGATGCAACTTTGATTGAGGGTTTTGGGATGTGAGACTTCAACTTGGAATGTGTTTGCTGATTTTGAGTTCTCCTGTTTTCTGGTTTGTGCTTTCTGTTGTTCTCTTGTCTTCTGCTGGGTTTCCTGGTTTCTGTTACTTGGTCTGAGTGTTAGGTTTCCTGGTTGTGGGTGGTATTTCTTAGCTGTAGCCCTCAAATTTTTGTCCTCTGTCATATCCTTTTGGTATTCGATTTGTCCTTGGTAGCTTTGAACTTAGAATCCTTTGTTTTGATGCAAGTCTTGGCTTGTCCTTTGTACTTGGTGGGTTAAGGCCATTGTTTTATTATAAAGGCTTGTACTCAATTTTAAAAATCTCACATCAATTATGCATGTTGAATTAAAATACATTGAATGCTTGAATTAAAATAGATTGAATATAAGATACCAAAAAAAAAAAAAAAAATAGATTGAATATTGTGATTGTGATTTTACTTTTAATTATTATTCGATATGTATATGTATGTATGGAGTGTATTGATAGGAATTCATGTTAGGATCTCACTTTTTGGGTGATGATTTCATGTTTTGCTTTCCCACCTCCCTTGTCCAATCCAAGGTAGATTCTATGAGTTTGACAATCTTGATTTGATGGGCACAGATCTAAGTCACATAAAATGTTCCAGTTAAAGTTTAGGTGTTTCAAGTGAGGATCCAGTTAAAATCTGATTTACTATGTGTACAGGCATAGTAGTGGTGCACATTCATAGGAGTGAAACTAGAATTACCCCCTCCCCCTCTTGTATAGTTACTTACAAATTATTATAGCAATATAAATGGATAACAGATTCAGTTTTTGAACATTATTTTCCTGGATAATCAATGTGATTGTTGATCTTATTCTTTATTCATATAGTTTTCCTTCTTATTGCAATTGCAAAACCCCTGGTCTTCAGTGTATCACACCTGACACCAGGACCTGGATCAGTGGTTGGGCAGATGTGGGTTTGGGTTGTAGAGGTCTTAGATTTAAATCCCGATATTACAAAAGAAGGTTAGAGTTTAGACTACTTATATCATGTTACCACTTAGATTTCAGGCTCTGTAACTAATTGTGGTTTCGTCGTGGCAATATGCATGTTATTTAGAAAAAAAATTACATGTTGCGTAGTAGTGCCTCGTGAGTCTGTTAATCACGCGATTCATTTATTCATCAAGTTTGGTGTAGAAAATGTTTACACTTAATTACTTAAATGAATACTGTAGCATGAAGCGTAAAATGTGTAGAATAATATATTCAGATGTTTGTGAAATTGAAATAATATGCTGCCTTGAAGTTGGGGTGGTTTGCACATGAAATTCTGAATTATGGAGACCAGGTGCTGGTATATAGAATAGTAGAAATTTAGGATAAATGCTTGTAATCGCACATAGTAGCTTTGGTATGTGTAAAATATTTGTGATTCATTGAACTTGAAAATTTTCCTTCTTTTTTCTCCGGTGGATCCTGACAAATGGATATATGAGACAAGCATAACCAAAAGCTATCCATGATTATGCAGTGGGGTAATATTTGTGCCTTTTGCCAGACGATTTGAGCTCCATTGATGATGAAACTTTGCTAGAAAATACTGAGATTATAACTGTTTGGTTAATAAGCTTGGTTGTTGATCATCTAGTGGACCAAAAGTGGAATGCTTGCTAATTTTACATTGCTCGGTCCTTGTTATTGTGTATTGTATATTCTAAAACACGCATCATAATTGGTTTTTGTGCTTTTTAATTTTTTTAACCCTTTCATTTAAATCCCTGTATTAGATTGCTTGAACTTCTTGCAGTCCATGTACATGGCAGAGCACGCAACATTCTTGATGGCTTTGCTTGTTTACTTGTAAATTACAATTCCAGAACTTTGAAGTTGCAAATCTGTAATTCACTTATTTACATTGAATACCCCTTGCAGATATGATATGTCTTCAAATCGTTGGGTATATGAGTCTCGTGTGCCAAAAAAAGCTCCCCGCGGTTCGGCATTTGGTATTGTAGTAGTAGATGGAGAGCTGTATGTATTGACACATTTATATGATGATGATGTCAAAGAAACACGAAGGTACAGACACTTTAAGAAGACAGGAACCATGTGCTTTCAAATCTATAGTACGAGAAAGAAGACGTGGAGAACACTTGTCACCAAGTCACCTTTCACTTACCATTTAGATATTAATAGTGCTGTATTGAGCTCAATTTGTTTATGAAATATGGTGCATCTAATGTGTATAATTTAGGAATCTCTGCCAAATTTAATTGTGCATTACATCATTTGACCACCAGATTCCATGCAGGTGGGTTATTTGTATATTTCTGTATTTAGTACATCGTTAGTCTTGTTCAGGGTATAGTTCACTTTGTATTAGCTGATACCATCTGAATTTGCATATTGTTCAGCTATTACTAAAGCGTGCAAAACCTAAAGTACTGAATATTTGTAATGGATAAAGAAATGAATGTACTTTACAAATTGTTACTTGATTTTGTGGTCTAGATATATAAATTAGTTGTGAATGCAGTTCTAGTTGGCACACTTCACCTCACTCGTTTCATCCACTTAACAGGACAAGTGAATCCAGATTGCACTGGGTGCCTGTCAAAATTGGAGTGAGATGGGACAACAACAGATGAGAAATGTTTCTGAACCAAAATAAGGCTTAACAGAATTTAGGTCTTTGATTGAATTAGTTTATTTTATGTTTAAAATACTTTATAATCAATTTTGTCACTGAAAAAGAGACCTTTTACCTATAATTTAAGATAATATTATAAAACTTGAAATAGTTTTAAACTCAGTTACTCGTTGAACTGATGAGACATTGGCTGAAGTATAGTAAAAAAAATTAAGAAATTTACCTGTAAGTCTCATTCAGTAAGCATTTGTAAATTTGTTTTCAATTTTACGGTTTTAATACCCTACTTATTTTTAAGTTTTTTCTACATTTAATATGGAAAACAAGTCACATTTTTTGCCACTTTTAGGTCCATGTTGCCTCGTGAATTAGTGGCTAGCAACATGGCTTCCATTGTTCCTCCACCGTAACCTATTTTGTTTCGCACGTCTTCGTTGCTTCTGTCTGGTTATTTTGTTTAGTGGGTGCTGCTTTATTCAATCGGAATCAGGGTTTTATATGGGCTCATATGATCTTCTGTAATAAAATATGGGAATTGGTAAGGGCACCCCCAAATTGCTGAGCACCCTCCAATTCCCAAAATATCCCTACTAATTTTTTTTCTCCATTCTTCTCTTCACTCGTAATTTTCCAATTTCAACTTGTAAAATTTTCCTTTACTCACAAATTTGGGTTTGCGAAAAAAAAATTTCACTCACAAATTACAATTTGTGAGTGGAATTTTTTTTTTTATACTCACAAAAACAAAATTTGCGAGTGAATAATGAGTGAAGAAACGTTTTGCTTGATGCACTTTGACCAAGACTTGCGGTGCGGGACGTTTTTCTTTGCATGTGAATTTTTCA
Organism: Calophaca sinica; assembly: GCA_037113605.1. Taxonomy (NCBI): domain Eukaryota; kingdom Viridiplantae; phylum Streptophyta; class Magnoliopsida; order Fabales; family Fabaceae; genus Calophaca; species Calophaca sinica. The sequence continues at coordinate 23,629,247 of CM073733.1, forward strand.
GGTTCGCATGTTGCGCTGGAACCTTTTTTTCATGCTTTGCATGCGCTGGAAAGTCTTGGTTGTCACATTCCAATACTTTGTTGCCAAAGAAAAATTCATTCGCAAAAACGTTTTTTTCCAAAGCTGCAGCGTGACAGCGTGACTCGCAAAAATGAAATGAAATGAAAAAAATTCTATCCACTCGCTTGTCCTCTTGTACCAGCGTGATCGCATTCCACGGAACGCTCTATTTTTACGTATTTTTAAAATATATTTATTTATAAAAATAAATTTTTAAATTGTGACAAATATATTTAATAGTTTTATTTTTCTAAAAATACAAAAAGATTAAAAGTATTAAAATAGAAAAAATAATTATATTGATAACATGTAATGTTTACCTGTTGAGATTTAAAACTAAAACAATCATTTATACATAATAAAAAGATTTACAAATACCAACACACGTTGGTCTGAGCAGAAGGGGCTTCGAATCCCTTAAGCAAGGTCTCGGGTTCGAGCCTTGTGTATAAAAAAACGTGTTTGAAAGAGGTCCCTTAATTGTCCGACGGTACCTCGACCGAAGATTAGTTCTATAGGCAGTCCAAAGGACCGAACCCGTGGGGATACTTCGGGGACTCACTGGGCCCAAAGGGCTAATTACGGTGGGATCCATAAAAAAAAAGATCTACAAAATTGTTATGTACTCAAAGACAATGAAATTATACTAGCATGTTATGTTTCTTCATCGTAATTCACAAAGCAAAATAATCATTAATAAATAATTAAAAAAAATTATAAAATTGATATACGCCGAAAGACAATAAAATTATAACAATAACAATAATGTTTTCCCGTCGGAACTCAAAAGCAAAATAATTATTTATAAGTAATAAAGAGATTTCTAAAATTGTTATGTGCTCAAAGACAATGAAATTATACTGATAACATCTAATATTTTCCCGTCGTGACTCAAAAAGCAAAATAATTATTTATAAATAAAAAATATTATAAAATTGATATATGCCGAAAGACAATGAAATTAAAAGTAAAATAATAATTTATAAAAAATAAAGAGATTTATAAAATTATTATGTGCTCAAAAACAATGAAATTATACCAATATGTTTCTCTGTCGTTACTTAAAAATAAAATAATTATTTATAAATAATAAAAATATTTATAAGATTGTTATATGCTTAAGGACAATGAAAGTATACCGATAACATGTAATGTTTCCCTATCGGAACTCAAAAGCAAATAATCATTTATTAATAATAAAAAGATTTATAAATTTGATATGTGTTCAAAGACAACGAAATTATACTGTTAATATATAATGTTATCCCGTAGGGATCAAAAATAAAATAATCAACTATAAAAATATAAATATAAGAAAAATAGAATAAGTCAAAAGTAAAAAAACACAAAAAACAAAAAATATTAAAAAAATTATAAATAATAAAGACATTTATAAAATCGATATGTTCTCAAAGAACATCTAATGTTTTCCCCGGGGACGCAAAAGCAAAAAAATCACCTTCAAATAATAAAAACATTTATAAAACTGATATTTGCTCAAACATTTCATCCCCTTACCACCGAAGCAAGAACAAAAGAGAATGAAAGATGAAAGGGTGAGAGTCTGATAAATGGGAAATAAAGAGTACTCTGAGCAAAATATCAGTGAATGAGAACAACTAGTGAAATGACGTTGGTTCAGTTTGCACAACACAATATGCAATAAAGTAAGAAAGATAAAATGTAGAAAGAGTGAATCATTTATACCGATGACATGTAATGTTTCTCTTGTTGAGAATTTAAAGTAAAATAATAATCTATAAATATTCAATTATAAATAATAAAGACACTTATAATGATAAAATATAAAAAAAATTGGTCAAAAAATTAAAAATATAAATATAATAAAATAGGAATATTAATAAGTAAATTCTTTTAGAAATAAATAAAGTAAAATAAAATCAGAATATAAAAAATAAAAAAGGACACTAAATAACTTAAATAAAAAAATTAAAAAAACAACGAAATTATACCGACAATATGGAATATTTCTTCACTAAGACTTAAACACAAAATAATAATTTACAAATAATAAAGACTTTTATAAAGATAAAATATGAAAAAACTAAAAACATTAATTAACTAAAAAAAAGAATCATTAAAAGAAATAAAAAAATAGCAAATTATAAAAAACGCAAAACAATAAAAAAATTTCAGAAATTAAACACAAAAGTAATCATTTTGAGTTTTCCTGTAAAGAAATTTTAACAATATTTATAAAGTTTGAAAAGTGTTTAAAGAAAATAAATAAAAATACGAAAAGATTTATAAAAAAATGAAAGACATTAAGAAAAAATAGAAAAATTAAAATGTAAAAAAAAACTCTGTAGGGACTCAAAAGTAAAATAATCATTTATAAAATAGTAAAACATTTATAAAATTTAATATATGCTCAAAAACGATAAAATTATACTAATAGCATGTTATGTTTCTCTATCTGGACGCAAAAGAAAAATAATCATTTATATTGATAACATGTAATGTTTCCCGTGTTGAGAATAAAATTAAAATAATCAACTATAAATAATAAATAATAAAAACATTTACAAATTTTGATATGTGACCAAAGACAAAAATTATGTCGACAATATATAATGTTTTCTCATTGAAACTTAAAAGCAAAATAATCATTTATAAATAATAAAAAAATATACAAAGATAAAATATAAAAAAATAAAATTATCATAAAATTGAAATAAAAAAAAAATAAAAATTTAAAAAGTAAACAGATTAAAAAATAAAAAAATAAAATCAGAATATTAAAAATTAAAATATAAATAAGGAAGTTAAAAAATAAAAGAATTAAAAAAATCAGAAATAGATAAATAAAAAAATGAATATTTAAAAAATAAGAGAGAGAAAAAGTGAACTAAAAAAGTGAATGGAAGAGATTGATAAAAGTTTTTGAAATTTGAGAAAAGAGAAGAGAGAGAAGGAATAGAGGGAATGAGTAAAGTTATATTGACTACTATACCCTTAAAATTAATGATGTGTGTAACACCCTCAAATTTGAATTACTAAGATCCTATAAATTGTGTGCTCATATTGATAATTTTGTGACAACTTGAGTGTGATTGCCTTAATAATTAGTATATTTTAATTAATACTATTTTACTATATTTTTATTAAATATTAGTTTTGAATTTATTATAGATATTATAAAATAATGGTATATTTTAAAAGTTAGTAAAAACATGAATTTATTATATTATATACATTATTATATATATAGATATATGTGTGTGTGTGCTGATGCTTTAAAAACAAAAAAAGAAGATACAATTATATATGATATATATGTATATGCACAACACGCTTTTTCTCTTTTTTTTTTTTAAAAAGTGGGCTTTTTATACAAAAGAATGGGCCACACCCACCAAGTCACGCCCTGTTTCAACTTTCAATTGTTATACACTGTTCATCGTCTCTCAGAATCAAATCGCAGCGCGCGCAGTGAAGAAATCCTTATTCCTTTTCTTCTCTCTTCTTGTTCTCATATCCTAGGCCACGAAAAAATTCCAAATTTAAACTACCCAACCGAAATCGATCATAGAACACGTTTCCGGCCTCTGTTCATTCAACCGTGACTCTGTTCGTCGCGTATTTTATTGTTGGGCGGATCAAATTCGTTTTTCGGACACCACAGTTTTCGGTTCGAAAAACGGACGCCATTTTCGGATTCCTCGCGTCGAAACCTTCAAGAAGCACTACTCCTTTGCTCGATTCGGTGAAGTTGACGCCGGACCCCTTGTAACCCTTTTGTCTCGGTATTGCGTTTTCCGGTCACTCTTTTTGCTTCCTTTTAATTTCGTTTCATCCTTAAAAATTCTAAAAAAATATATTATACTAATTATTATTTTTTCCAGCTGCGTTCGCTTCTTAGTAAATTTTATCCTGTGCTCAGTTGGTGCTCAAATTATCGTTTTAGCCAGTTTTCTTCGCCTTGGAATACTTCAAACTTTTTATTGAGGTAAGGGGGGTAGATGGATACAAGATTAGTGGGCTCATGGATATAATTAGGCAATAGGGACGTCCCATGGTCCCTAGACTTGGCGCGATTGTGCAAAATAAGTACCTTTGCCATGGTGATGGGAAAATTTCATATTGAATTCTGTCATGATAATTATGTTAATAGAAATTGTCTTATAATGTGTTGCTTGAGTTGATATGTTATGATATGTAAGGATTATATGATGATTTACTTGTCTTGGCTTGTTGTTGATAAATGTATGTATGAGGTAAATGGGTTGAAATGAGATTACTTGTTATATGATGTTCTGAAATTGTTGTGTTGAGTGAGAACTAGATTATCATAGGGTGTGGTTTGTTATACTTAGATCCTCTAGGTGCTATATCATAGTTATGTGAAGGATAAAGTATGGACGGTGGGTATGATTGTTAGGAGTTAACTAATGTATAATTATGTTTCTTTTGCATTTAAGTTACGGTATAAACAAGTCTTAGGACTAGGATATGATGGTTGACATTTGGTGTTGGTAGTTTAAATGCTTTAGAAGTAAGATTTGCCGTTGTGAGTATTTAGCAATAGTTGTGCAGAAAAATGATTAATTCTGGGATTGTTTTAGCTAAGTCTTACTCATTTAATTTTTGTAAAATTCAATACATAATAATTACTAACGCAAACTCTTTCGGATAGCGTCCTATAATTTTAAGGGGGAAGTATGGTATGTCCGGTTAAAAAAAAAATAAAAAAACATAAGTAAGTTGAAACACTTGGGGTTAAGAGTTAGGAATTAAGTTAAGCTTGCTTAGACTTAGTGTGGTGAAGTAGGCTGATAAATCGAACATGTTCTAGGATTGGTGAACCTTGTTAGTTTACTGACGAATAGCATCCTCGTTAATGTTGTTGTAGCCGACCGCTTGATAAGATGGTCAGTGTGCTGTTATGCCGTTGTTGTTGTTATTGTTAAGACACTTGTTGGATTTGTGTTCTTGCATCATTGTGTCTTGTTAAGTTAACGTTATTGGGGGTGAGCAACGATGATGCGATATAGTATCGACCATGATGGGCAAGGTACCCGGCCTTGGGGGTCAATCGGATAAGGGCGTCTTACATAAAGCGTGACTTGCAACCAATCTTTGGGGCGTTGACCATTTTCCCTGGTTCCCCTGACTAGACACTGTTCGTACTCAAGAGTGATGATGTTTTCTCACTCGCTCATCTGAGTTAGTTTGGATCCACATGTTCGGTGAAGTAGAGATTGTCTAGGTTGCATTAGTACTCGTTAAGTTATGCATCCATGTTATGTGTTAATTATGCTGAGGTTGTTATATGCGCATTGCTTAATCTATGTCCTTGCCATTTGTGCTATGATTGTATATGATGTCTAACCCTCTTTCTTGTGGCTACTCATACACCATTGTGTATGTTTAGGCGATGAGATTGCAGTGGCGATGACGATGTGGTGATGAATGATACGTGGATGCGGTCACTGTAGTTAGGATTTCCGTTGTTATTATTTTATTGTTGTTGATTGTTCCGATGTAAGTAATCGGGTCAGCTCTGAGACGTTGTGACATCGGGGTGCTTTTATTTTTTCTGAACTTGACATAATTGTTATTTGAATTTTTTTCCCGCAAGTTTGTACGAGCGTGATGACTCTACCTTCGTTTATGAGAAATTTTATTGGACCGTATTTTTTAGTGGTTATATTTATTTTAATTTATTTATTTAATAATAAGATGCGGGTAGAGGGTGTCACATTTAGTGGTATCAGAGCTCGGCTTGTTCTTCAGGCCGTGGTATGAGTCTATTATGTATTCTCTGTGTGCTCTTATAAGGATGTCTATGCTAGAATAGATGTGATTACAGAATTGTACGTACTTAGGCCGAATCTAATCTCGTTCTACTGTTTGTTTGTGAAGGAGGAAATGGCAAACAGGACTGACCGTACTGTGATTGAGGCTTTAGGCCGGCTTGCTGAGGCGATGGAACGCGACCACGCTCGTCGGGATAGGACTACCCACTTTCGGGGCATTGCTGACTTCCAGAAGAATGACCCTCCGTCGTTCAAGGGAGCTTTTGACCCTGAAGGAGCACAGCACTGGATCCGCGAAATGGAGAAGATTTTTCGGGTGATGACTTGCACTGACACCCAGAAGGTAGCTTTCGCTACTTTCAAACTGATGGATGAAGCCGAGCACTGGTGGGAGAACACCCGTCAGCGCCTGGAGAATGCTGAAGTGGTTGTCACCTGGAATCTGTTCAAGGAGCATTTCCTGGAGAAGTATTTTCCGGCCGAGTTACGTGACAAGAAGGAAGCTGAGTTTCTGGCATTGACTCAAGGCAACATGTCAGTGGATGAGTATGCCGTCAAGTTTGAGGAGTTGTCTCGCTATTACCCTCCCTATCGATCGCCGCAAGTGACCGCTCTAAGTGTGTGAAGTTCAAGAACGGGCTGCGTCATGAACTCAAACGAGGCATAGCCATTGTGGAGATGAACAACTACGGCAACTTGGTGAAGAAGACCAGAGATTATGAGGATGCCTATAAGGAGAGCGCAGGTGCACTGAGGAACGCCAGAGGCAATCAGTATCAAGGAAAAGGGAAGCAGCCTTTAGCCCCTACTGGTCGAGGGGTCAAGCATGAAGGGAACAAGAAGAAAAACACATCTGCAGGGGGGACCGGTGGAGGAGCCACTTGGCCGTCTGATCGTGTCAGTGCGGGAAGTGCGGTTCGGATCACTATACCCGGGAGTGCAAGGAGACTTCAGTCATCTGTTTTAAGTGTGGTAAGCCGGGGCACATTAGCAGGGATTGTGGGGAGGCCAAGTCTGAACCAGCAAGTGGAAGCAAACCTCAGAAGTCTCAAGCTAACAAGATGAAGACCACTGGCAGAGTCTTTGCTCTCTCAGGAACCGAAGCAGCAGAATCAGAGAATCTCATCCAAGGTACTGGTTTCATCCAAGGAACTCCTGTTTTAGTATTGTTTGACTCTGGTGCGAGCCATTCTTTCATCTCGCATGACTGTGTGAGAACCTTGCAACTACCTTTGACTCGACTTACTTTAGATTTGGAGGTAGCCCTCCCTTCGAAGGATCCAATAATTACTTCTTATGCATGTAAGAACTGCACTATAGAGATTGGCGATAGGACCTTTGTAGTGGATCTGGTGTGTTTACCTCTTCGAGAGTTGGAGGTCATACTCGGAATGGATTGGTTGGCTGCCAATCAGGTGTTTTTGAACTGCTTTGACAAGACGGTGAAGTTTGTAGAACCTGAGCCTAAGGACCCAAATGTTGTCACTGCTAAGCGTGTGGAATCATCTCTGAAGGAAGGAGCCCAAGCTTATATGATGTTGTGTACCATGGTGGCAGAGAAGAAATTGGAAGTGAAGGACATTCCGACTGTCTGCGAGTTTCCGGAAGTATTCGAAGAGATTAATAGCCTACCACCGGAGTGGGATGTGGAGTTCGCAATTGATCTTGTTCTGGGAACGGGACCCATCTCTATGGCACCTTACAGGATGTCGTCGTTAGAATTGGCAGAATTGAAGAAGCAGCTGGAAGAGATGTTAGAGAAGAAGTTTGTAAGGCCCAGTGTGTCGCCATGGGGAGCACCGGTTTTATTGGTCAAGAAGAAGGATGGTTCTATGAGGTTGTGTGTAGACTACTGACAACTCAATAAGGTTACTATTAAGAATCGCTACCCGTTGCCACGTATAGATGATCTTATGGACCAACTGATAGGGGCTTGTATTTTCTCGAAGATTGACTTAAGGTCTGGATATCATCAGATTCGAGTGAAGCAGGAGGATATTCTGAAGACCGCGTTCCGAACGCGTTACGGTCACTATGAGTACTCGGTGATGCCTTTCGGCGTAACAAATGCACCAGCAGTATTCATGGACTATATGAATAAGATTTTTAGCCCCTACCTAGATAAGTTTGTGGTGGTGTTCATTGATGACATTCTGATCTACTCTAAGACTCGAGAGGAACACAGAGGACATCTAAGGGTTGTCTTGCAAGTCTTGCAGGAGAAACAACTGTATGCAAAGATGTCGAAATGTGAATTCTGGTTGGAAGAGGTGAGTTTTCTCGGGCATATGATTTCTAAAGGAGGCATAGCAGTCGATCCAACCAAGGTTGAAGCCGTCTTGCATTGGCAAGCCCCTAAGTCTGTGACGGAGATTCGAAGCTTTTTGGGACTAGCAGGTTACTACAGGAGATTTATCGAAGGCTTTTCCAAGATTACCCTACCATTGACTCGTCTTACGAGGAAAGGACATGTGTTTCTATGGGATACTAAGTGTGAGGAGAGCTTCCACGAGTTGAAGAACAAGTTGACTTCAGCACCAGTGTTAGTTTTGCCAGACCCTGGTGAACCGTTTGTGGTGTATTGTGATGCTTCCAAGCAAGGATTGGGTGGAGTGTTGATGCAGCATGGTAAGGTGGTGGCGTATGCATCGCGACAGCTGAAGGTGCATGAGCAGAATTACCCCACTCATGACTTAGAGTTGGGAGCGATGGTTTTTGCTCTAAAGATCTGGAGACATTATTTGTATGGTGCGGTTGAAGTTTTCAAAGGACCACAAGAGTTTAAAGTACCTGTTTGACCAGAAGGAGTTGAATATGAAACAACATAGGTGGATGGAGTTCTTGAAGGACTACGAGTTCGAGCTGAGTTATCATCCCGGTAAGGCTAATGTGGTGGCAGATGCTCTGAGTAGGAAGGCCTTACATTGCTCAGCCATGATGGTTAAGGAGATGGAGTTAATAGAAGATTTCAGGGACATGAGTTTGGTGTGTGAAAGGACTCCAGTGAGCGTTAGGCTCGGTATGCTGAAGGTGACCAGTGAGATGATGGACCTAGTCCGTGAAGGACAGAAGACTGATTTGTTCTTAGTTGATTAGAGGGCCCTGATGGTACAAGGGAAGTTGGCGGATTTCATCGAAGGTACAGATGGCATTTTGCGATTTCGGGATCGGATTTGTGTACCGGATGTTCCGGAGCTAAGGAAAATGATTCTGGAGGAAGGTCACAGGAGTCGTTTGAGCATTCACCCTGGAGCTACAAAAATGTACCAAGACTTGAAGAAGATGTTCTGGTGGCCCGGAATGAAGAAAGAGATAGCTGAGTTTGTATATTCATGTCTGACTTGCCAAAAGTCCAAGATTGAGCATCAGAAACCGTCTGGGAAGCTGCAGCCGCTACCTATTCCAGAATGGAAGTGGGATAGCATTGCCATGGATTTCGTGTCAGGACTTCCGAGGAGTCCAACGGGTTGTGACGCTATTTGGGTGATTGTGGACCGGTTGACGAAAGCAGCTCATTTCATAGGCGTGAACATGGAGTACTCACTGGAGAAGTTGACTAAGTTGTATATTCGCGAGATCGTCAGGTTGCACGGAGTACCCTCCAGCATCGTATCGGATCGAGACCCCAGGTTCACATCGGGGTTTTGGGAGAGTTTGCATGCCGCTTTGGGGACCAAGCTTAAGTTAAGCTCTGCCTACCATCCTCAGACAGATGGGCAGTCAGAGAGGACGATTCAATCCTTGGAGGATTTGTTGAGAGCCTGTGTCATGGAGGAGACTGGGGGCTGGGAAAAGTTCTTACCTCTCATAGAGTTTACCTACAATAATAGCTTCCATTCTACTATTGGGATGGCACTGTATGAGGCCCTATATGGGAGGAGGTGTAGGACACCGTTGTGTTGGTATGATCCCGGTGAACAACTTGTGTTAGGACCGGAGATGGTGCAAGAGACCACCGAGAAAGTGAGGATGATTCGAGAGAAGATGTGGGCGCGCCAGCGGATAAAGAGTTATCATGATAAAGAGAACTAAGGATTTGGTGTTTCAAGAAGGTGATCATGTGTTTCTACGGGTTACGCCCACCAAAGGAGTTGGAAGGGTAATGAAAGCTAGGAAGTTAACGCCTAGGTTCATTGGACCCTATCAGATTTTGAAAAGGGTTGGCGAGGTAGCATACCAGGTGGCGTTACCTCCGTTTCTGTCGAATCTACATAACGTGTTTCACGTGTCGCAATTGCGGAAGTACATTCATGACCCGAGTCATGTGATCGAGCCGGATGCTATACAATTGAAGGAGCATCTTACTTTTGAGGCGCTTAGAAAGGATTGAGGATCGAAAATTGAAAGCTTGATTAAGGGAAGGAGATCCCGCTAGTGAAGGTGATTTGGAGCGGAGCTACGGATGAGAGTGCCACATGGGAATTGGAAAGTAAGATGAAGGAGCTTTACCCGCAGTTGTTAGCGACAGGTTAGTGACAATTCCGAGGACGGAATTTTTCTAAGGGGGGAGGATTGTAACACCCTCAAATTTGAATTACTAAGATCCTATAAATTGTGTGCTCATATTGGTAATTTTGTGACAACTTGAGTGTGTTTGCCTTAATAATTAGTATATTTTAATTAATACTATTTTACTATATTTTTATTAAATATTAGTTTTGAATTTATTATAGATATTGTAAAATAATGGTATATTTTAAAAGTTAGTAAAAACATGAATTTATTATATTATATACATTATTATATATATATATATATAGATATATGTGTGTGTGTGCTGATGCTTTAAAAACAAAAAAAGAAGATACAATTATATATGATATATATGTAAATGCACAGCACGCTTCTTCTCTTTTTTTTTTAAAAAAAAGTGGGCTTTTTATACAAAAGAATGGGCCACACCCACCAAGTCACGCCCTGTTTCAACTTTCAATTGTTATACACTGTTCATCGTCTCTCAGAATCAAATCGCCGCGCGCGCAGTGAAGAAATCCTTATTCCTTTTCTTCTCTCTTCTTGTTCTCATATCCTAGGCCACGAAAAAATTCCAAATTTCAACTACCCAACCGAAATCGATCATAGAACACGTTTCCGGCCTCTGTTCATTCAACCGTGACTCTGTTCGTCGCGTATTTTATTGTTGGGCGGACTGTAAATTCGTTTTTTCGGACACCACAGTTTTCGGTTCGAAAAATGGACGCCATTTTCGGATTCCTCGCGTCGAAACCTTCAAGAAGCACTACTCCTTTGCTCGATTCGGTGAAGTTGACGCCGGACCCCTTGTAACCCTTTTGTCTCGGTATTGCGTTTTCCGGTCACTCTTTTTGCTTCCTTTTAATTTCGTTTCAGCCTTAAAAATTCTAAAAAAATATATTATACTAATTATTATTTTTTCCAGCCGCGTTTCGCTCTTCCGTAAATTTTATCCTGTGCTCAGTTGGTGCTCAAATTATCGTTTTAGCCAGTTTTCTTCGCCTTGGAATACTTCAAACTTTTTATTGAGGTAAGGGGGGTAGATGGATACAAGATTAGTGGGCTCATGGATATAATTAGGCAATAGGGACGTCCCATGGTCTCTAAACTTGGCTCGATTGTGCAAAATAAGTACCTTTGCCATGGTGATGGGAAAATTTCATATTGAATTCTGTCATGATAATTATGTTAATAGAAATTGTCTTATAATGTGTTGCTTGAGTTGATATGTTATGATATGTAAGGATTATATGATGATTTGCTTGTCTTGGCTTGTTGTTGATAAATGTATGTATGAGGTAAATGGGTTGAAATGAGATTACTTGTTATTATATGATGTTCTGAAATTGTTGTGTTGAGTGAGAACTAGATTATCATAGGGTATGGTTTGTTATACTTAGATCCTCTAGGTGCTATATCTTAGTTATGTGAAGGATAAAGTATGGACGGTGGGTATGATTGTTAGGAGTTAACTAATGTATAATTATGTTTCTTTTGCATTTAAGTTACGGTATAAACAAATCTTAGGACTAGGATATGATGGTTGACATTTGGTGTTGGTAGTTTAAATGCTTTAGAAGTAAGATTTGACGTTGTGAGTATTTAGCAATAGTTGTGCAGAAAAATGATTAATTCTGGGATTGTTTTAGCTAAGTCTTACTCATTTAATTTTTGTAAAATTCAATACATCATAATTACTAACCCAAACTCTTTCGGATAGCGTCCTATAATTTTAAGGGGGAAGTATGGTACGTCCGGTTAAAAAAAAAATAAAAAAAATAAGTAAGTTGAAACACTTGGGTTAAGAGTTAGGAATTAAGTTAAGCTTGCTTAGACTTAGTGTGGTGAAGTAGGCTGATAAATCGAACATGTTCTAGGATTAGTGAACCTTGTTAGTTTACTGACGAATAGCATCCTCGTTAATGTTGTTGTAGCCGACCGCTTGATAAGATGGTCGGTGTGCTGTTATGCCGTTGTTGTTGTTATTGTTAGACACTTGTTGGATTTGTGTTCTTGCATCATTGTGTCTTGTTAAGTTAACGTTATTGGGGGTGAGCAACGATGATGCGATATAGTATCGGCCATGATGGGCAAGGTACGACCTTGGGGTCAATCGGATAGGCGTCTTACATAAAGGCGTGACTTGCAACCAATGCTGGGGCGTTGACCAATTTACCTGGTTACCCTGACTAGACACTGTTCGTACTCAAGAGTGATGATGTTTTCTCACTCGCTCATCTGAGTTAGTTTGGATCCACATGTTCGGTGAAGTAGAGATTGTCTAGGTTGCATTAGTACTCGTTAAGTTATGCATCCATGTTATGTGTTAATTATGCTGAGGTTGTTATATGCGCATTGCTTAATCTATGTCCTTGCCATTTGTGCTATGATTGTATATGATGTCTAACCCCTCTTTACTGTGGCTACTCATACACCATTGTGTATGTTTAGACGATGAGATTGCAGGTGACGATGACGATGTGGCTGATGAGTGATACGTGGATGCGGTCACCGTAGTTAGGATTTCCGTTGTTATTATTTTATTGTTGTTGATTGTTCCGATGTAAGTAATCGGGTCAGCTCTGAGACGTTGTGACATCGGGGTGCTTTTATTTTTTCTGAACTTGACATAATTGTTATTTGAATTTTTTTCCCGCAAGTTTGTACGAGCGTGATGACTCTACCTTCGTTTATGAGAAATTTTATTGGACCGTATTTTTTAGTGGTTATATTTATTTTAATTTATTTATTTAATAATAAGATGCGGGTAGAGGGTGTCACATTTAGTGGTATCAGAGCTCGGCTTGTTCTTCAGGCCGTGGTATGAGTCTATTATGTATTCTCCGTGTGCTCTTATAAGGATGTCTATGCTAGAATAGATGTGATTATAGAATTGTACGTACTTAGGCCGAATCTAATCTCGTTCTACTGTTTGTTTGTGAAGGAGGAAATGGCAAACAGGACTGACCGTACTGTGATTGAGGCTTTAGGAAACTTCGAGGCGATGGAACGCGACCACGCTCGTCGGGATAGGACTACCCACTTTCGGGGCATTGCTGACTTCCAGAAGAATGACCCTCCGTCGTTCAAGGGAGCTTTTGACCCTGAAGGAGCACAGCACTGGATCCGCGAAATGGAGAAGATTTTTCGGGTGATGACTTGCACTGACACCCAGAAGGTAGCTTTCGCTACTTTCAAACTGATGGATGAAGCCGAGCACTGGTGGGAGAACACCCGTCAGCGCCTGGAGAATGCTGAAGTGGTTGTCACCTGGAATCTGTTCAAGGAGCATTTCCTGGAGAAGTATTTTCCGGCCGAGTTACGTGACAAGAAGGAAGCTGAGTTTCTGGCATTGACTCAAGGCAACATGTCAATGGATGAGTATGCCGTCAAGTTTGAGGAGCTGTCTCGCTATTACCCTCCCTATCAGACTGCTGCAAGTGACCGCTCTAAGTGTGTGAAGTTCAAGAACGGGCTGCGTCATGAACTCAAACGGGGCATAGCCATTGTGGAGATGAACAACTACGGCAACTTGGTGAAGAAGACCAGAGATTATGAGGATGCCTATAAGGAGAGCGCAGGTGCACTGAGGAATGCTAGAGGCAATCAAGATTGGCGAAAAGGGAAGCAGCCTTTAGCCCCTACTGGTCGAGGGTTCAAGCATGAAGGTAACAAGAAGAATAACACATCTGCAGGGGGACCAGCTGGAGGAGCCACTTGGCCGTACAGTCGTATCAGGTGCGGGAAGTGCGGTTCGGATCACTATACCCGGGAGTGCAAGGAGACTTCAGTCATCTGTTTTAAGTGTGGTAAGCCGGGGCACATTAGCAGGGATTGTGGGAGGCCAAGTCCGAACCAGACAAGTGGAAGCAAACCTCGAAGTCTCAAGCTAACAAGATGAAGACCATCGCGTAGTCTTTGCTCTCTCAGGCAAAACAGCAGAATCGAGAGAATCTCATCCAAGGTCTTGGTTTCATCCAAGGAACTCCTGTTTTAGTATTGTTTGACTGGCGCGAGCCATTCTTTCATCTCGCATGATCGTGTGAGAACCTTGCAACTACCTTTGACTCGACTTACTTTAGATTTGGAGGTAGCCCTCCTTGAAGGATCCAATAATTACTTCTTATGCATGTAAGAGCGCACTATAGAGATTGGCGATGGGACCTTTGTAGTGGATCTGGTGTGTTTACCTCTTCGAGAGTTGGAGGTCATACTCGGAATGGATTGGTTGGCTGCCAATCAGGTGTTTTTGAACTGCTTTGACAAGACGGTGAAGTTTGTAGAACCTGAGCCTAAGGACCCAAATGTTGTCACTGCTAAGCGTGTGGAATCATCTCTGAAGGAAGGAGCCCAAGCTTATATGATGTTGTGTACCATGGTGGCAGAGAAGAAATTGGAAGTGAAGGACATTCCGACTGTCTGCGAGTTTCCGGAAGTATTCGAAGAGATTAATAGCCTACCACCGGAGCGGGATGTGGAGTTCGCAATTGATCTTGTTCCGGGAACGGGACCCATCTCTATGGCACCTTACAAGATGTCGCCGTTAGAATTGGCATAATTGAAGAAGCAGCTGGAAGAGATGTTAGTGAAGAAGTTTGTAAGGCCCAGTGTGTCGCCATGGGGAGCACCGGTTTTATTGGTCAAGAAGAAGGATGGTTCTATGAGGTTGTGTGTAGACTACTGACAACTCAATAAGGTTACTATTAAGAATCGCTACCCGTTGCCACGTATAAATGATCTTATGGACCAACTGATAGGGGCTTGTATTTTCTCGAAGATTGACTTAAGGTCTGGATATCATCAGATTCGAGTGACGCAGGAGGATATTCTGAAGACCGCGTTCCGAACGCGTTACGGTCACTATGAGTACTCGGTGATGCCTTTCGGCGTAACAAATGCACCAGCAGTATTCATGGACTATATGAATAAGATTTTTAGCCCCTACCTAGATAAGTTTGTGGTGGTGTTCATTGATGACATTCTGATCTACTCTAAGACTCGAGAGGAACACAGAGGACATCTAAGGGTTGTCTTGCAAGTCTTGCAGGAGAAACAACTGTATGCAAAGATGTCGAAATGTGAATTCTGGTTGGAAGAGGTGAGTTTTCTCGGGCATGTGATTTCTAAAGGAGGCATAGCAGTCGATCCAACCAAGGTTGAAGCCGTCTTGCATTGGCAAGCCCCTAAGTCTGTGACGGAGATTCGAAGCTTTTTGGGACTAGCAGGTTACTACAGGAGATTTATCGAAGGCTTTTCCAAGATTGCACTACCGTTGACTCGTCTTACGAGGAAAGGACATGTGTTTCTATGGGATGCTAAGTGTGAGGAGAGCTTCCAGGAGTTGAAGAACAAGTTGACTTCAAAGACCAAAGGTTTAGTTTTGCGGACCCTGGTGAACCGTTTGTGGTGTATTGTGATGCTTCCAAGCAAGGATTGGGTGGAGTGTTGATGCAGCATGGTAAGGTGGTGGCGTATGCATCGCGACAGCTGAAGGTGCATGAGCAGAATTACCCGCTCATGACTTAGAGTTGGGGCGATGGTTTTTCCTCTAAAGATCCGGAGACATTATTTGTATGGTGCGGTTGAAGTTTTCAAGTGACCACAAGAGTTTAAAGTACTGTTTGACGGAAGGAGTTGAATATGAAACAACATAGGTGGATGGAGTTCTTGAAGGACTACGAGTTCGTTGAGTTATCATCCCGGTAAGGCTAATGTGGTGGCAGATGCTCTGAGTAGGAAGGCCTTACATTGCTCAGCCATGATGATTAAGGAGATGGAGTTAATAGAAGATTTCAGGGACATGAGTTTGGTGTGTGAAAGGACTCCAGTGAGCGTTAGGCTCGGTATGCTGAAGGTGACCAGTGAGATGATGGACCTAGTCCGTGAAGGACAGAAGACTGATTTGTTCTTAGTTGATTAGAGGGCCCTGATGGTACAAGGGAAGTTGGCGGATTTCATCGAAGGTACAGATGGCATTTTGCGATTCCGGGATCGGATTTGTGTACCGGATGTTCCGGAGCTAAGGAAAATGATTCTGGAGGAAGGTCACAGGAGTCGTTTGAGCATTCACCCCGGAGCTACAAAAATGTACCAAGACTTGAAGAAGATGTTCTGGTGGCCCGGAATGAAGAAAGAGATAGCTGAGTTTGTATATTCATGTCTGACTTGCCAAAAGTCCAAGATTGAGCATCAGAAACCGTCTGGGAAACTGCAACCGCTACCTATTCCAGAATGGAAGTGGGATAGCATTGCCATGGATTTCGTGTCAGGGCTTCCGAGGAGTCCAATGGGCTGTGACGCTATTTGGATGATTGTGGACCGGTTGACGAAAGCAGCTCATTTCATAGGCGTGAACATGGAGTACTCACTGGAGAAGTTGACTAAGTTGTATATTCGCGAGATCGTCAGGTTGCACGGAGTACCCTCCAGCATCATATCGGATCGAGACCCCAGGTTCACATCGAGGTTTTGGGAGAGTTTGCATGCCGCTTTGGGGACCAAGCTTAAGTTAAGCTCTGCCTACCATCCTCAGACAGATGGGCAGTCAGAGAGGACGATTCAATCCTTGGAGGATTTGTTGAGAGCCTGTGTCATGGAGGAGACTGGGGGCTGGGAAAAGTTCTTACCTCTCATAGAGTTTACCTACAACAATAGCTTCCATTCTACTATTGGGATGGCACCGTATGAGGCCCTATATGGGAGGAGGTGTAGGACACCGTTGTGTTGGTATGAACCCGGTGAACAACTTGTGTTAGGACCGGAGATAGTGCAAGAGACCACCGAGAAAGTGAGGATGATTCGAGAGAAGATGCGGGCGGCGCAAAGCAGACAAAAGAGTTATCATGATAAGAGAACTAAGGATTTGGTGTTTCAAGAAGGTGATCATGTGTTTCTACGGGTTACGCCCACCAAAGGAGTTGGAAGGGTAATGAAAGCTAGGAAGTTAACGCCTAGGTTCATTGGACCCTATCAGATTTTGAAAAGGGTTGGCGAGGTAGCATACCAGGTGGCGTTACCTCCGTTTCTGTCGAATCTGCATAACGTGTTTCACGTGTCGCAATTGCGGAAGTACATTCATGACCCGAGTCATGTGATCGAGCCGGATGCTATACAATTGAAGGAGCATCTTACTTTTGAGGCGCTTCCGAAAAGGATTGAGGATCGAAAATTGAAACAGTTAAGGGGAAGGGAGATCCCGCTAGTGAAGGTGATTTGGAGCGGAGCTACGGATGAGAGTGCCACATGGGAATTGGAAAGTAAGATGAAGGAGCTTTACCCGCAGTTGTTCGCGACAGGTTAGTGACAATTCCGAGGACGGAATTTTTCTAAGGGGGGAGGATTGTAACACCCTCAAATTTGAATTACTAAGATCCTATAAATTGTGTGCTCATATTGGTAATTTTGTGACAACTTGAGTGTGTTTGCCTTAATAATTAGTATATTTTAATTAATACTATTTTACTATATTTTTATTAAATATTAGTTTTGAATTTATTATAGATATTGTAAAATAATGGTATATTTTAAAAGTTAGTAAAAACATGAATTTATTATATTAAATACATTATTATATATATATATATATAGATATATGTGTGTGTGTGCTGATGCTTTAAAAACAAAAAAAGAAGATACAATTATATATGATATATATGTAAATGCACAGCACGCTTCTTCTCTTTTTTTTTTTAAAAAAAAGTGGGCTTTTTATACAAAAGAATGGGCCACACCCACCAAGTCACGCCCTGTTTCAACTTTCAATTGTTATACACTGTTCATCGTCTCTCAGAATCAAATCGCCGCGCGCGCAGTGAAGAAACCCTTATTCCTTTTCTTCTCTCTTCTTGTTCTCATATCCTAGGCCACGAAAAAATTCCAAATTTCAACTACCCAACCGAAATCGACCATAGAACACGTTTCCGGCCTCTGTTCATTCAACCGTGACTCTGTTCGTCGCGTATTTTATTGTTGGGCGGACTGTAAATTCGCTTTTTCGGACACCACAGTTTTCGGTTCGAAAAACGGACGCCATTTTCGGATTCCTCGCGTTGAAACCTTCAAGAAGCACTACTCCTTTGCTCGATTTGGTGAAGTTGACGCTGGACCCCTTGTAACCCTTTTGTCTCGGTATGGCATTTTCCGGTCACTCTTTTTGCTTTCTTTTAATTTCGTTTCAGCCTTAAAAATTCTAAAAAAATATATTATACTAATTATTATTTTTTCCAGCCGCGTTCGCTTCTTAGTAAATTTTATCCTGTGCTCAGTTGGTGCTCAAATTGTCGTTTTAGCCAGTTTTCTTCACCTTGGAATACTTCAAACTTTTTATTGAGGTAAGGGGGGTAGATGGATACAAGATTAGTGGGCTCATGGATATAATTAGGCAATAGGGACGTCCCATGGTCCCTAGACTTGGCGCGATTGTGCAAAATAAGTACCTTTGCCATGGTGATGGGAAAATTTCATATTGAATTCTGTCATGATAATTATGTTAATAGAAATTGTCTTATAATGTGTTGCTTGAGCTGATATGTTATGATATGTAAGGATTATATGATGATTTGCTTGTCTTGGCTTGTTGTTGATAAATGTATGTATGAGGTAAATGGGTTGAAATGAGATTACTTGTTGCTATATGATGTTCTGAAATTGTTGTGTTGAGTGAGAACTAGATTATCATAGGGTATGGTTTGTTATACTTAGATCCTCTAGGTGCTATATCATAGTTATGTGAAGGATAAAGTATGGACGGTGGGTATGATTGTTAGGAGTTAACTAATGTATAATTATGTTTCTTTTGCATTTAAGTTACGGTATAAACAAGTCTTAGGACTAGGATATGACGGTTGACATTTGGTGTTGGTAGTTTAAATGCTTTAGAAGTAAGATTTGACGTTGTGAGTATTTAGCAATAGTTGTGTAGAAAAATGATTAATTCTGGGATTGTTTTAGCTAAGTCTTACTCATTTAATTTTTGTAAAATTCAATACATAATAATTACTAACCCAAACTCTTTCGGATAGCGTCCTATAATTTTAAGGGGGAAGTATGGTACGTCCGGTTAAAAAAAAATAAAAAAAATAAGTAAGTTGAAACACTTGGGTTAAGAGTTAGGAATTAAGTTAAGCTTGCTTAGACTTAGTGTGGTGAAGTAGGCTGATAAATCGAACTTGTTCTAGGATTGGTGAACCTTGTTAGTTTACTGACGAATAGCATCCTCGTTAATGTTGTTGTAGCCGACCGCTTGATAAGATGGTCGGTGTGCTGTTATGCCATTGTTGTTGTTATTGTTAGACACTTGTTGGATTTGTGTTCTTGCATCATTGTGTCTTGTTAAGTTAACGTTATTGGGGGTGAGCAACGATGATGTGATATAGTATCGGCCATGATGAGCAAGGTACCCGGTCTTAGGAGTCAATCGGATAGGGGCGTCTTACATAAAGGCAGCGGCTTGCAACCAATGCTGGGGCGTTGACCAATTTACCTGGTTACCCTGACTAGACACTGTTCGTACTCAAGAGTGATGATGTTTTCTCACTCGCTCATCTGAGTTAGTTTGGATCCACATGTTCGGTGAAGTAGAGATTGTCTAGGTTGCATTAGTACTCGTTAAGTTATGCATCCATGTTATGTGTTAATTATGCTGAGGTTGTTATATGCGCATTGCTTAATCTATGTCCTTGCCATTTGTGCTATGATTGTATATGATGTCTAACCCCTCTTTACTGTGGCTACTCATACACCATTGTGTATGTTTAGACGATGAGATTGCAGGTGACGATGACGATGTGGCTGATGAGTGATACTTGGATGCGGTCACCGTAGTTAGGATTTCCGTTGTTATTATTTTATTGTTGTTGATTGTTCCGATGTAAGTGCTTGGGTCAGCTCTGAGACGTTGTGACATCGGGGTGCTTTTATTTTTCTGAACTTGACATAATTGTTATTTGATTTTTTTTCCGCAAGTTTGTACGAGCGTGATGACTCTACCTTCGTTTATGAGAAATTTTATTGGACCGTATTTTTCAGTGGTTATATTTATTTTAATTTATTTCTTTAATAATAAGATGCGGGTAGAGGGTGTCACAATGTGTCAAAATTTTAGAGATGGATAGTTTAGTATTTTTTTTTTGGTAGTTTGTTTTTCTTTATTTATATTTGTATATTGACTTGTCCTCTTGTTTCCACTCCCTTTTCCATTTAAGAGACTAAAATGCCCCAACCCTTTTAACCTAATCCGGCCTCTTTCCCCACCCCACTTTCACTTTCTCACTCTTTCTATCGGCCGTAAACAGTACCCCCACCTCCCTCCCCCCTCTCTCTCACCCAAAGTCTCTCTCTCACCCGAAGCCTTTCCCTCTCTCACTTGCTCTCTACCACGCTGTCGCAAAAGGCACCCCATGCCGCTCTCAGTCTTGATCTATATCACTTCTCTCTAGTCACTGGTGCAAGTATACGATGCCCTATTTTTTTTTTTTGTGAATTTGAATATTTTAGAAACTAGTTACTGAAAGCACTCGGTAATTAGTTTCTCGATGTTATATTTATGCTTTTATATTTTTTTCGCGTACTTTTGAAATGCTTCTTGAAATTAGTTGTTGGACGTTGCATTTATGATTTTCATTGTTTTTTTAACCATTCCAGACTAATTTCCATTTCGGAAACTAGTTTTTGAACGGTTCAAAAACTATGAAAAACATAAATAAAATGTTCGATGACTTATCTTCGGCCATGAACACTAGAGGTGGCAAAGTCATCTATTTATCCATTATTTATCCAATCCATTCATAAAGAAATCCATCCAATACAAACAAAAAAATTAAATTGATTGGATCCAATCCATTTATTTAATTTTAATAGATGGTTAGTCATCCATCCACCATTTTCTAAATCTATTGGATGACACAAGAGATGACAAATGGATAGATTGAATAATTTTTTGAATGAATCATGAAATATAATTTTTTTAATCATAAAAAATATTTTAATTAAAAATATTTCACTCTCTCCTCTCTTCCACCTCTCTCCATTCTCTCTCTCCCCACTCTCTCCCCCTTCTCTCCTCTCTTTCCCCACTCTCTCATCTTTCTTCCCACTCGCTCCTCTCTCCCCCTTTTCTCCCTCCCATCTGCCTCTCTAATCTATCTCTCCCCCCTTCTCTCCTTTCTCTCCCCTTTCTTATCTCTCCCCTCCTTCTCCCCTCTCTCCTCTCTCCTCTATCTCTCTCCCCTCTCTTGTAACACCCCGCTGTCCTATTTATGAATTATAAAATAATTAACCTAAGTCGCTTAAATAACGTGGATATGCGCATATATATAAATTAATACACTACAAGAAAACTTGTGATTACCGACGGCCAAAAGCCGTCGGTAATGCGATTTTTTCGACGGATTACCGATGGCTACAAGCCCGTCGGTAAAATGAGCGTTGCAAATGCTTACCGACGGGTTTTTTTTTACCGTCGGTATTACCGACGGGCTAAACCATCGGTGAAGATCCGTCGGAAACCGTTGGTAGATTCCGACGGGTTAGATCCTTCGGTAGATTTCCGACGGGCATGCCTGTCGGTAAAGTCAAGAAATTTTTTCCGATTGCTCAAATTTCAGCTTCGGTAAACCCGAATTTATTTTTTTAAATAATTAAATTAATTGATTACTTTTTATATTTAATTTTAATTAATTAATTTCTGTAAATAATTTAATTAATTAATTTAATTATTTTTTAAGTTTATTTAAATCAATTTAATTTATTAAATTAATTAATAGTATTTTTCTTTTCCTATAAATAAGGTACGTAGGTTTCATTGTTAGGTACCATTTAAAAAATTCCAGTTTTATTTTCTCATGTTCTGGAGAAAGGTTAGTGAGAGACACTCTATGCTTTCCTCTGTTCTTCAATCTTTGTACTTTCAATCTTTCAATTTAAGTTTTAAAGTTTCAATTTTTCTTCCTGTCTTTTGTTTTTTAGTTCATTCATGCATCTTTAAGTTTCTATAAAGAAGAGTGCGGATTCCCCCTCTTTGCATGCATATTTAGTTTCCGTCTTTTACTTTCAGTCTTTTACTTTTCTGCAAACACACACACACACACACTTATGCATATTTAATTTCAGCAAGAAAGAGTGCGCCTACCCTTGGCTCATGCATTTTTAATTTCTGTCTTTAAGTTTCCTGCATTTTATTTCTACCTTTTTATGTTTTAAGCAGTCCGTCTGCTTCCTACTTTCCATTCAGTTTTTTCATTTAATTTTTCTCTTCTGCTTCCGACCCCCTTTTGGTATCAGAGCCTGATGAGAAAGTAGGAATGTGATATTGATCTTGTATTATGTGTTGTTTATCTGAGTTACTCCTTACGTATAATCATATTAAAGCCCAGATCTGCTGGTATTACTCATAATATTCTTCTAAAAAATGAAACTTTGTGTTTATTGTTTTATAAAATGAACGAAAACTTTTAGATCTAATGTTAGTACTCATTTATTGTTCTAAACTAAAAATTGTTTTTTAAATTTTTATTAAAAGGAATTAGAATCATTTATGGTTTGTAGGTAGTACTCTTGGTAATATTATTCTTCACCAAAATGAAAAAGTATGAAAAACTTTCAGAACTAAGTAAGACTGTACGACGCAAGGCTGTAAGTCTCGACAGATAGGGCAGATAGGCCTAATTACTGTGCAGTGCTTTGTAGATCTGAAAGAATTTTATAATGCTTTGGTGAAAAATAAGTATTTTAGAGTGGCTTTTGACAGATCTAAAAGATGATAATTGTCCTTGGTTTATGAACAATAGGAAACGAGATGACTTTAAATTAGATCTGAAAAATTTTTCATAAGCCCTTATTTTATTAGAAGAAGATTATTGAGATAACATTTATACAGATCTGATACAAATATATATGATTAAACCTATATGAGTAATTTAGAGAATAATTATTAATTCAAGTTTAATATTTATATTTCTAACGAACTAGGTAATGGTACTAATGGGTGAGGAAGGCTTGTCTATTATGAGTATGCTTCGTTCTTTTTCCTCTCGTCTTTCTTTCAAGTCTTCTCAACCCTCATCCTCCTCTCTTTCTGATAATCAAACTCAATCTTTTTCCAAAAAAGTCTTCAAAGAAGAAATTCGTTTTGAAGATATCAATCAAGATTTAGACAATTGGGATATTCCTAAAATTAAAGATGAAGATCTTTACAAAACAAAAAGTAGTTTTTGGCATAAACAATCTGATTATGTTATTACAACTGTTGAACAAAAATACAAAATTCAACAAGATGATGAAGAAATTCATTTGCTTTATGATAAAAGCATCAAAGAACACCAAGCCAAAAATTACAATTATTTACACATAGGAAGTGTACAAGTTGGCATGATGTTGGAACCTAAACGATTGAGAAGTTTAGACCCTCATTAATTTTGATGATAACAAAATATTCACAAGAGAACAATTTATGTTCTAACAATTCTTGAAGTGTGCAGATACTAATATTACATACATTTCTAAGCCACTTAAACAAGAAGGAAGAAGCTCTCAAGAGAAGGATACACTCCATGTGTCAGCATCCGACTCATCTTATTATACTGTCCTAGTGAGCGTCTGGAATTATCTTCTTATGTCACTAATCCTATCCATTTGCTTAAGTGTCCGATCTTCTGATCTGAGCGAGCGTCTGAACTTCATTTTATATCACGTAATGGTCACGTGTTGCTCCTCTTCTCAGAAGCCTTTGGAACGGATTTCGAATTTGATCTTATGCGCCAAAATTGTTGTACGAGGTATCAAAGGTGACACCTTTAGCTACAAGACAAAAATCGTACAAGTAATTGTGAAAAGCAAGGTAGTACGAAAACGGTAATATGTACTACTGAGATATTCTCTGGAAAGGAAGAAAGAGACAGCTTTTTGAAATCACCTCACTCAATGGAAAGGAGCCATTTTTACTGTAACGGTAATATCCTTTAGAACTCCTATAAATACCCCAAGGTATCCATTGAAGAAGGGGCTGAGACTGCTGAAATTGAAACTGCCAAAACTGTGCAAGAGTATATTGCTTTATTTGCTAAGAGCAAGCTCTGTTGCTATACACTACAAAGAGTCAATACTCTGAAAGCACTGCTTCTGTGAGCAATCAAGTTTCGAGCCAAGTCTCTGGACTACAAGAACTGAACTCAGCGTCTGACACTTTCTTTTAGAAAGCATTTCTATATTGAGCTTAATTTTTTATCCTCTCTGTGAGAGTTATTTATACTTGTATTCAACTTAACTTGTAAAAGTTGTTTTGGCCTAGTTAAGGCTGTTCCCTCAAAGGCTCGACTGTACTGAGTCGTTTTGAGAAGTTGAGAGTATTGTCAAGTTTGTGACAGAAGAATACTCTTGAGGAAATTGTAATCAGATTGATTATAGTGGAAAATCCTTCAGGAACGAAGGGACTAGACGTAGCTACCAGTTTGGTAGTGAACTAGTATAAATCTCTGTGTCTCTTACTTTACTGCTTTCTATTTACTTCTATCTTGCTGTGTTAAAAACAAGTCTTCACAAACTGCTTTTCCAGCGTCCGGTTTTATTTCCAGCATCCGTTTAACAAACTGTTTTGAAAAACCTGTGTTCTAAGTGTTTTTAACTTAAAGTTTGCGAAAAGTTTTCAACACAATTCAACCCCCCTTCTTGTGTTCACGTTCAGTTGGTACCAGAGCTCGGCCTCTTGGTTGAGCACTTAACAGTGTTAAGAGTAAAAGATCCTACTGTGAACATGTTGCTGAAGGTGGTCATATGAACCGTCCTCCTCTATTCAATGGAGAAAAATTTGATTACTGGAAAGATAAGATGAAAGCATTCCTTGAGGCACAAAATCTTGATTTATGGGATATAGTTGAAAGTGGATACATTTCTCCCGCTAATGCCCTTAGTGTTGCAATACCTAGGGAAAACTGGACTGATGATCAGAAAAAGAGATATCAAACAAATCAAAAGGCTAGATTTATTCTCATCTGCGCTATGACAGAAAGAGAATATGATAAATGTGGTAAGTTTGATACTGCCAAAGAAATCTGGGATTCTCTTGTTTTGTCTTATGAGGGTTCTGCCCAAGTAAGAGAAACAAAGGCTAGCATGATGGTTCGCCAGTATGAACTATTCAAAATGGAAGATGGAGAAAACATTGAAACTATGTTTGGAAGGTTCCAAACACTTGTTCATGGGTTGCAGGCCCTTGGAAAAAGTTATACTACACCTGACCATGTGAGAAATATCTTGAGAAGTTTGACTAAGCAATGGAGACCCAAAGTCACTGCTATTCAAGAAGCAAAAGATCTAAATGTCCTTCGGCTTGAAGATCTTATGAGTTCTTTGAAAGCTCATGAACTTGAGCTAAATGAAGAAGAACCTACCAGGAAGAGTAAGTCTATTGCTTTAAGAGTTAATCAACATAAACCTAGTACTTCTAAAGCTTTTCAGGCTGAAGAAGAAGAATCAGATGATGAAGCTTCAGAAGGAGACTATGATGGATCAGACGATGAGCTAGCATTCATATCTAAGAAGATCCAGAGAATGTGGAAGAAGAGAAACTTCAGAAGGAGGTTTCAGAAGAAAGATACAAAGGACAAGAAGGAAAGCAAAGACAAGGACAAAGCCCAAGTCATTTGCTATGAATGTAAGAAGCCTGGACATTTCAAGTCCGAGTGTCCTAATCCCAAGGAAAATTCCACAAGAAGCTCCTTCAAGAAAAAGAAGAAAGGCCTCATGGCAACATGGGAAGACCTTGACTTATCCTCCTCTGAGGAAGATAAAGAAGAAGAAGCTCACATTGCCCTTATGGCAGACACTGATCTTGATTCAGAAGAAGAAGTTGAAGAGGTAATACTATATGACTCTTATTCTGAACTTCAACTTGCATTTGATGATCTGTTAAAGGACTCTGCCACTCTCTCTATTGAGTATAAGAATTTGAAAAAGAAATTTTCAAAACTATCACAAGATTTTCATTCTTTACACAATGAAAACTCTGTACTCAATGAAGAGAACCGTAATAAGGCGAAAATCGTCTGGTGGATAACCGGCCTGGAAGCCAACAAGCAACCGTGTCGAGAGCTCTCAAGTTAAAAGCTCAGAGTTACAGTAATCCTAACTGCAAATCAAATGACTATGAACATGCATTTCAAAAGTTTCTTGCAGAGAGTGTAACTCGAAGCAAGCAAGCTTCTATGATTTGGGGTGTCAGTAAAACGACAACTCATGGTCTTGGTTATATATTAGATGAACCTATTTTGGAAAATGATTCAGCATCTGATAAATCCAATAATCATAGTAAATGCTTGTAGTGTACTTACTGCAATAAATCTGGTCATTTAAAAAGTGTGTGTACTGTGTTTACAACTAAGAAGGACAAGTATCCTTCAAGAACTAACAAGAAAGGACCCAAAAAGATATGGGTACCTAAAGATAAAATAGTCTATGTTGCAGACTTGCTTAGCAACAAAGTCAACACACCTATCTTGGTACTTAGACAGTGGATGCTCGCGTCACATGACTGAAGAAAAGCATATATTCCAAGAACTAAGACCTAGAGAGGCTGGATTCGTTGGTTTCGAAGGAAACTAGAAAGGTAAAATAGTTGGAATTGGTCGCATAGGTAAAGGCTCTCTTCCTTCTATTGATAATGTTTTATATGTTGAAGGACTGAAACATAATCTACTGAGCATAAGTCAATTATGTGACAGTGGTTATAGTGTTGTCTTTACATAAAATGGATGTTCAGTAAAAAGTAAAAATGATGGATCTATATTCTTTACAGCAAAGAGGAAACAAAACATTTATAAAGTTGATATTTCTGAACTTGCAAAACAAGATGTCAAGTGTCTTATGTCTGTTGAAGATGAGCAATGGATTTGGCACAAAAGATTGGGTCATGCCAATTTGAGGTTAATCTCAAAGTTAAACAAGCACAATCTTGTTAGAGGCTTACCAAATCTTAAGTTCCAATCTGATGCCCTGTGTGATGCTTGTCAAAGAGGAAAACAAGTTAAAACTTCCTTTCATTTAAAAAATGTTGTTTCAACCTCGAGACCACTTGAACTCTTACATCTTGATCTTTTTGGTCCCACAAGGACAGTCTCTTTAACTGGAAAGAAATATGGATTAGTCATTGTTGATGATTTTACTAGATGGACATGGGTTAAATTCCTTGCCCACAAGGATGAGTCTTTTAAGGTATTTACTGTTTTCTGCAAATCAGTTCAAAATGAAAAAGGCATCTGTATTTCTTCTATTAAAAGTGATCATGGGGGAGAATTTGAAAATGAAAGCTTTCAAAAATTTTGTGAAGAAAATGGCACCTCCCACAATTTCTCCTCTCCTAGAACACCTCAACAAAATGGTGTTGTAGAAAGGAAAAATAGGTCCCTCCAGGAAATGGCCAGGACCATGATCAATGAAGCTGATATTGCAAAACATTTTTGGGCAGAAGCAGTAAACACAGCCTGTTATATTCAAAATAGAATTTTTATAAGACCTATTTTGAATAAGACTCCTTATGAATTGTGGAAAGGTAGAAAACCAAACATTTCTTACTTTCATCCTTTTGGTTGTAGTTGTTATATTTTGAATACTAAAGATCAGCTTGGTAAGTTTGATTCCAAGGCTGACAAAGGAACCTTTTTGGGATATTCTGAAAGATCTAAAGCTTTTAGAATATACAACAAAGAAACTTTGACAGTTGAAGAGTCCATTCATGTCAAGTTTGATGATAAGAAGCCTGACACTGTAATGTCAGAGCTAGATGAGTTATTTTCAGAATTAAACCTCGGTGACAAGTCAGACGGTGAACATACATCTTCATCATCCGGTGGTGATAAGACGAAGAATTCTACTCAAGCAGAAGCTGAAGCAAGAAAAAGCTGGAAGTACAAAACCAATCATGCAAAAGATCAAATCATAGGAGAACCTGGTGATAAAGTATGAACCAGGTCCTCTTTCAAGGAGCATGCTGATTTTGCACTTCTTTCTGAAATGGAACCTAAGACGATTAATCAAGCTTTGGAAGATGAAGGGTGGATTCTAGCAATGCAAGATGAGTTAAATCAGTTCCAAAGGAATGACATATGGAATCTAGTAACTCTACCAAAAGATAAGCAAGCTATTGGTACTAAATGGGTATTTAGAAATAAGTTTGATGAAGATGGTAAAGTTAATAAAGCAAGGTTAGTTGCTCAAGGTTACTCACAAGAAGAAGGTATTGATTTCACTGAAACTTTTGCACCTGTTGCAAGACTAGAAGCTATTCGCATTTTACTTTCATTTGCAGCACATCATGGGATAACTTTATATCAAATGGATGTGAAAAGTGCTTTTCTAAATGGTTTTATAACTGAGGAAGTTTATGTTAAACAACCTTCTGGTTTTGAAGATATTGAATTTCCAGAACATGTTTTTAAACTTAAAAAGGCTCTATATGGTCTTAAGCAAGCTCCCAGAGCATGGTATGATAGACTAAGTTCCTTTTTAATGGAAAATGGATTTACAAGAGGTTTAGTTGACACTACTCTTTTCAGAAAAACTTCTAGCAAGCATTTCATACTTGTTTAAATCTATGTTGATGATATCATTTTTGGAGCCACTAATGAAAGCCTTTGCAAAGAATTTTCTAAGCTTATGCAGGCTGAATTTGAGATGAGCATGATGGGAGAAATAAAGTTTTTCCTTGGAATACAAATCAAGCAATGCAGTGATGGTATTTATATTCATCAAAGCAAATATATCAAAGAATTATTGAAGAAATTCAAGATGCTGGATTGCAAGCCGATGTGTACACCTATGCATCCTACCTGCACTCTTAGTAAAGATGAAATTGGTAAGAAGGTAGATCGAAGCATGCAGAGGTATGATTGGATCTCTACTTTATCTTACACTTCAAGACACGATATTATGTTCGTGCACTTTGTGTGCTAGATTTCAATCAGATCCTAGAGAATCACACCTAAGTCTTTGTCAAAAGAATATTTAGATATTTGTAAGGAACTACTAATCTTGGTTTACTTTATAAGAAATCAAAGATTACAAATTAGTAGGTTTCTATGATGTGACTTTCTTTGGAGATCGAATTGAAAGAAAGAGCACAAGTGGAAATTTGCCAGTTCCTTGGAGCTAATCTTGTGTCTTGGTCAAGCAAAAGGCAAAGCACAATTGCACTCTCAACAGAAGCTGAATACATCTCAAAGAGCAAATTGCAGATTCAACTCGTGGATGAAGTATCAACTTGAAGACTACACGATAAAAGAGAGTAACATTCCTATCTTACGTGATAATACATCCGCCATATGTCTTACTAAAAATCCTATATTGCATTCTAGAGCAAAGCACATTGAGATTAAGCATCATTTTATAAGAGACTATGTTGAAGGGTATTCTAGAAATAAAATTTGTAGACACCGATCATCGGTGGTGACATTTTACAAAACCCTCTTGAAGATAGATTCAATTTTATAAGAAGAAATTTAAACTTTCATCTTATAGAAGAATGATTAATCTCAGCGTCTGATAATAAACAAAATCTCAGCATCTGATATGACATAAGCATGTATGTGCATTAGCATCTTATTTGTCATATGCATCATAACTCATCATCTGGTGAATCAGTTGCGTGCGTCCTAGCACACCTACACGTGTCACACGTGTTAAGGAGTCAAGCGTCTCATCATATCTACTGAGTCATGATTATTTACGTTTTCAATAAAAACTTTTACTTTTATTTTGGCATCTGCATTTAATGAAAAGGCGAATCTTTATTTTCTTTTCTTTTTGATTTAATTTTTTATGTGGAAATACGAAGCGATATTTTGAAAAAGAACTGTACCATTCTCTATTAACTTTCCCACTACTCCACATTTTTCGCTCCACTCTGCGTTTTCTGCAAAATCGTACTCGTTCTCTCTTTCTCTCTATCTCTCTCTGTGTGTGTTTTTGAACCCTAAAACCTCCATCACCTTCTCTTTAAGTGCTACAATGGCCGACAGGAAGGTTGGACAATACACAGCTGCCTTCGATGTTTTCTTTGAGGCAAAACTTCTGAATGAGAACCGGGTTGATTTCGAAAACTTCAAGCTATATGGTTTTGACTTTGAGGAAGGTCTTGAAAAACTGGGATGGAAGAACTACTTCTTTTGGGAACCAGTGGACGTACTGAGCTACGCCATTAAGGAATTCTGGGGAAGTGCATACTTACTTCTGGGGGAAATAATAGAAGGTCACATCAGAGGATTCAAACTACGCCTCACCATCAACTCTATTGCTCAGACAATCAAGTGTCCGTGTGAAGGAATCAGTTACCATTCAAACTGGGCTGATGCTTACAGAGGACTTGAGAGGGTCAATGAAGCTCTGTTTGAAAACTACCGTGAACTGAAGAAGAGGAACATCTCTCCCACAACAAAAGACTTGAAAAGCCACTACCGTGTACTGCACAAAATCATCGCCAAGAGCGTGATTTTGAAGGCTGGGTCAAGTGACATAGTGAACTATGAGCAGAAGTTCATTATGAGGAACTACATGGATGGGAAGAAAATCAATCTGCCAAGGTTGATTATCAACAATCTGATAAATGCCCTTGTCTTCTCAAGGAAGAATGTTGATAAGAAGAATATCGTCAAGACAATCCCTTATGGAGTTCTTCTCTCCATTATGATGGTTAAAGACGGCATTGTAAGGAAGCTGACTGACTCCATCAACACAGAGGAAAAAGAAAAATACTTTGGTGTTGGTGCTGTTGTTCGTCCAGAAGTTTTTGGAGTCAACAGTCTGGTCAGGATGCAGCTTATTACAGGCTCTATGATCAAGAAGGTGAAAATAGAGCAACAGGAAGGAGAAGCTGAGAAGAAAACCACCAGAAGCTCAATGTCTGGTGTGAAAAGACCTGCTGAGTCCCCTTCGAGGGAGACCAGAAGAATAAAGCAGAAGGTGGCACCTACACCTACTGTTGAAGAACCAGAAGATGAGGATCGAATTCCCATCAGAAAGGTCTTGGAGAAACAATTCAGACCAGCAGCTGAAAAGGATGTTTCAGCGTCCGGTCAAGGGAAGCAAATCCCTCCTCCTCCTCCTGCTATTGTTGTCACCAGAGGGTCCAAAAGAAGGTTGGCCAAGCCATCAGAAGTTGACCCAAAGGTACTTGATTTTCTGGCGATGAATCAAGATTCAGTATTTGATGCTCATGATGTTATTCTGCACCACCTTTATGCGTTTCACAACCACAAACACAAACCAGGAAAACCAAAATGAGCCTCCAACAAACCTCAACTCTCTCTAAACCTACCCAACCATCAACCACTACACTCAACCTTAACCTACCACAAATTTCCTCAAATACTTCACTCACTTCATATATTTCCAAACTTCACTCTCATCCCTTCAATCTGTTATTCAAAATTCCTCCCATTAATCCCTTCAAACCCCACACACCTAAAACCTACAAAATCACCAAAACCACACCCAACTTACTCACCATTACCCTTAAACCTACAGACGCTGGTGGAAGGAAAAATATCTCATACAAACCACAGTTTGTTAAGTATGAGATATATCATAGTATCTACAATCATCCCTCCAATAAGTGCAACATTCAAGGATGGAGAAGACCACTTCCAAATGTCATTTAAAGGAAGATTGAGACCAACATCCGGAAGTAGAGCAATTCCCTTCTCTGTTGATCTTCCTAGATCCCTACGACAATCTGAACCACTCACGTTGGAAGAATGCGGAAGGTGGATCACAGATGAAGAAGCTGCCTTCATGGCACACTATCTTGAAATGAAGAAGATGGAAGTAATCAGATAGTACAAGGATCCTTCTTCTGTTTCAGTTAAGATAGTACCAGATAGACAAAGGTGGCTACCTTGTTCTATCCCTGGGAAAAGGAAGGAACCTGCTCCGGGCAAGCAGCCATTCAACAAGATCGGGCTAAAGGAGTATGAGAAGGCACCTAAAAAGTACAATCTTAAGGAATTCTCCCAGCTTCCGATTGCCAAGATCTCTGAGGATCATGCCAGAAGGTATTACCTGACTTCTCTGAAGGAAGATGAATGGAGAACTGGCTCCTCAAACTGCTGCAATGCTGAGAAGGCCATTATTCCAACAGTTGGCACAATCAGCAGAATTACTGACATCAATCTTAGAACAGTTTACTTCGATGACATGTTCAGATGCTCAGTAATCAAACCCTTTGACTGCATGAAGATATATGACCAATGGGCTGCTGTGACCAAGCACTTCGACATTGGATTTACTTGGAGTCAATGGTCTGAGTCTTGGAAAGCCAAAGCTATGTTACCATACTTCGTCCCCCTAGTACTAGAAGAAGATGACAGGGAAAATCTGCGAAGAATTTACCTGGCAGAAAATGAAGCACTCTCCTTCACTTGTGAAGCCTTGAGTGTCTTTATCAGAAGTTTATGGGGAGAAGAAGCTGGAAATAGGTTTGACTCTTTCACTGCTGATGTTGTTCTTCACAGAGAAATCATTTTCATGAATATACTGTATCCAGAAGATGTGAAGTATCAATGGGAAATTCAAACAGCATCTGAGCTCAGAAGACTTGGAAATTTCATCAAATGGTCTATACCAAATGACGCATTCTTTCTAAGAGCTCAAAGGAAGAAGGAATTGAGACTTAAGCTATCTAACTGGGTGCTAGCAGAGCATCAGAAGATGAAACATGCACCCGTACCAGAAGTTGGATCTTCTACTTCTGCAGTTGAGATGGTCACTATTCCCAAAGCTGAATTTGAAGAAATGAAGGCCACTAACATGAAAGTCACTCAACTGGAGACTGCTCTGAAACTACTTTATGAACGTCTCAACATCCCTCCACCGCCTCTTCCAAACCCTTAAACTTTGTTTTGCTTTATATTTTGTTTGGTACTAAGTCTTATTTTGATTGATACACTTATATATATAACTATTTTTGCTCTAATTATCTGCCTTATATTCAAATTTTTCTAAGTCTTATTTTGACTATGATGTGTTTTTACACTCTTTTTGTCTGATGACAAAAGGGGGAGTAAAAGAAAGGTATGATGAACACGTGAAAATCTGACTAACCCACCGTCCGATTTTCACCGTCCGATGAATATGCTGGAACTGAAGTATCATGCATAGCATTTCATACACAACATTTGTGTGATTATTTATTAATGCGCTAATATTCATTGTTCTAGTGCTCTTATAATGTTAAATAAATATTTTTGGTACTAATGCTCTTACAATGATAAACAAATTTGGTACAAGTTGATTAAATCAATCTTTTTAATCAGCATCCGATCTTACTCTGATACATCTACGTATTTTGCTTTGCGATCACTTAATAGAATTTATTTATCAACTATCGCCTTAATACTAGAATTGTCTGATATATCAAAATTGTTAAATTCAAGGGGAGACCCTTGATGTCATTTTGAAACTAAATTGTTCATCAACCTTAGATATTTGTCATCATAAAAAAGGGGCAGATTGTTGGAACCTAAACGATTGAGAAGTTTAGACCCTCATTAATTTTGATGATAATAAAATATTCACAAGAGAACAATTTATGTTCTAACAATTCTTGAAGTGTGCAGATACTAATATTACATACAATTCTAAGCCACTTAAACAAGAAGGAAGAAGCTCTCAAGAGAAGGATACACTCCATGTGTCAGCATCCGGCTCATCCTATTATACTGTCCTAGTGAGTGTCTGGAATTATCTTCTTATGTCACTAATCCTATCCATTTGCTTAAGCGTCCGATCTTCTGATCTGAGCGAGCGTCTGAACTTCATTGTATATCACGTAATGGTCACATGTTGCTCCTCTTCTCAGAAGCCTCTGGAACGGATTTCGAATTTGATCTTATGCGCCAAAATTGTTGTATGAGGTATCAACGGTGACACCTTTAGCTACAAGACAAAAATCGTACAAGTAATTGTGAAAAGCAAGGTAGTACGAAAACGGTAATATGTACTAAATAATAAATAATAATAATAATAATAATAATAATAATATAAAACGTACAAGTCGAGCTGCGTGCCGTGCCTGACTGACCGAACCTCCGGTGTGCAAGCTCCCACCCTTCTCAGAGGCTCTATTCTTCTTCACCTTCTCGCTTACCGCCTTGAACTCCGGGGACTTCTAATGCGCTTGCAGCTGCTGCCTGAGCTGATCCCCTATCCAGTGGGGTTGTCCATTGAGGCGGGCATCTTTAAGCATATTAGAGAGGCGGTGAGAGGCCTTCATATGGAAGTTCTTCTCGATCCGCTTCTCATCCTCTTCCTGCCAAGAACTCTCTCATGTATGAATATAATACAATATTAAACATAATTGAATTTTATGAAATAAAAAAATAATATGCAACAAAATAAAAATTACAACTTACTTTAAAAGATTTGAATATATGATTCCGCTCCTCCTCCTTCAACTTCCCCCAGGTGGGCCAAAACACGTAGTAATTATCCTCAATTACTGCTGTGATAGCCGTCGCAACTGGCTTTGAGGGAAGGAACCTAAACAATAATAAGATGTCAAACAAATTAAAAAAAATATAATATATATATATATACACATATAAATTATTAATAACTCAAAAAAAATGTAAATACTTATTATTTACCAGCCGGCTTGATAGCAGCTCGGCCATCATGCAGCATCTGAATATCCTCAACGACCTCCTGGTCAACCTCCTGCTGCTGAACCTCCTCCTGCTCATCCTCGTCCTGCTCAACCCTGGTCTGATCAAGTGTATGGCCCGTACTATACTCATGATCGGACAGATGAGTATCGGGCACCGTCTCAGGCATAAAATGGGAGGAAGAAGCGCCAAGTGTCTGCTGAAACCTCGGGGTGGGGACCATGTAAATGGGAGGAAAATCGTGTGTTGGTGCAGAAGGTGATGGATGCTGTGTATGAACCAAACGCACTGAAGGCAAAGTAGGGGCAGAACGCGCTGGAACCTGTGTAGGCGTAGATGTATGCGAACGTTGTGTGGATGGTAATGTCGCATAGCCAGCATCGTCAATCCTAATAATGTTCGGCCTCCGATGACGAGGGGGGTTGATGGCGATGCCCTTCCCCCTCGTTTACCACCAGTGGGTGGTCTGGGGGGTCGGGTCCTGGACCTCCTGATGCCATATATGTCTATAGAGCAATTCAAAATTAACAGTCATGAAATATTATATTTAAACATAATAATATTAAAAATGAATTCCATAAAAATAAACAAGTTATATGAAAATAACTGACAAATTAAAATATATTGTTAGACATTAATTTCTCTAATTGTAAAAAGTTAAACAATTTTATTCTGCCTATTCTGCCCACTCTGCTTCGGCATCATCTTCAGATCTTGATGGTTCTGCCACTTCTTGATTTAATTCCTCATTTTCATCTACATCTTCATATGTGATTAG
Organism: Calophaca sinica; assembly: GCA_037113605.1. Lineage (NCBI taxonomy): Eukaryota > Viridiplantae > Streptophyta > Magnoliopsida > Fabales > Fabaceae > Calophaca > Calophaca sinica. The sequence goes on from CM073733.1 coordinate 23,664,982, forward strand.
ATCGTCACGTATTCGAGAAATGGGTTCCACTTCATTTACCACGTTGACATGAGACATCTCATCCACTTGATAAGCCACTTCTTCCTGTGGATCATCTGCTTCAATGCGACCCCTTGGTTTTGTCTTTATTGCAACACACCAACTTTATTTGTCCCTTCGAGTTAATGGATAAGGGACATAATACACTTGTCTTACATGTTGTGCCATAATAAACGGATCAAACATTTGGTATCTTCTGCTCATGCATATGTCAACAGTATTATATTTTCGATCCACTCTTGTGCCTTTACTTGACGGATCAAACCAATTACAATAAAATAGCACTATTCTTTTAGTATAGTCTAATGTATTGTACACCAGTTCATATATATGTTGAACACGCCGTAGAAGTCGTCTTCACCTCCATCTGTGGCACCTTTTACATAAACTCCGTTGTTAACTGTTTTTTCCCCTCTGTTTTTGACTGGGTTTGAAATTTGTATCCGTTTACAAAAAACGTGTGTCATTCTTTTACATGTGATTTAGGACCATAAGATAAATTTCTCAAGTATTCGATTTTAGGCGATTCTGACTCATTATACACTTGCGTATACACATGCACAAGTGATTTATGGTTCCTTTTTTCAAACAATATTTCGTATTTTCAAACAATAAATAGTTGAAATAGGACTAAAAATACATACCTGGTTCATAAACCACGTTGGGAAATATTCATGAATGTAGGCAGAAGAGTCTTGTTTGCTTGTGGGCTTAGTTAACAAGAATGCCCTGATCAAGTCATTATCAAACAAATGATCATTTGTAGTTGGGGATAAAAGAAATTGAAAGTGTTCAAAATGATACATATGTAAAATATGGTGATACTTCGGCACAGTTGATCAATATGTGAACGTGGGCTGACTTCCACTTTTCTCCCGTTAACCAGTAAGTCAGCTCCTTTCCAGTATGACGACCGGGAAGGCAAAATACTGATAAGGCTAGCGGGTGTCTTTCACTTTCAATTTCTATTTCATTCCTATTATTTGTTGGTGTTAGCATGAAGTTCGTAAAATAATGGGAACATAAATGGATTGTCTCACGGTGTAAGTAAGTTGCACAAATAGATCCTTCAACCTTGGCCTTATTTTTTACCGACCGTTTTAAGTCACCCATAAATCTACAAAATAACAAGGTTGATGATAAAAATTGATACATTTAACCCTTCAAGTGAATATTTATTTTAAAGAATATTTTATTACATTACCTTTCGAATGGATACATCCATCTGTATTGAACCGGTCCACCAAGCCTAGCTTCATGTGCAAGATGCACTGGGAGATGCTCCATAGAGTCAAAGAAACCAGGGGGAAATATTTTCTCCAACTTACAAAGAATGAATGGTATGTTCTGCTCCATCTTTATAAGATCATCCTCTCTCAATGTCGCAGAACACAAATCTTTAAAAAATTGGCTGAGTTCAGTAAGTGGATTTAAAACATTTGACGGCAAGAAACTAAATGCAATAGGAAGCAAATACTTCATGAATACATGACAATCATGGCTTTTCATCGCAATCATGGTTCCTTTGTTTATCTCGACACATCTTGCCAAATTAGAAGAATAACCGTCTGGCATTCGAAGTTCTTTTATCCACCGACAAACTGACCTTGCTTCCTCAGTAGTTAAAGAGTAACATGCTTTGGGTTTCAGGGTTTTTCCATCTGATCGAGTCGTCAAATGCATGTCCTTTCGCCTATAGTAAAGTGGTAAGTCCAGTCCGGCCTTATCGTTGTCTTTCGTTCTTCCTCTAACGTTCATCACTGTGAGAAAAACATTATCAAAAAAGTTCTTCTCAATGTGTATAACATCAAGGTTATGTCTCAATAAATTATCTTTCCAATATGGCAGATCCCAAAAAATACTTCTTTTAGTCCAATTATGCCATTGTCCATCATATCCTTCAAATCGACACAATTCACCAAAATCTGTGATTTTTGGCAGATCCATAACTCTGCTCCAAATCTGTTCGGATGTCAATCTTGGGGGCGGGTCATCTAATTCAACTTCCCCCTTCTTGAAGGCATTCTTATTCCGTCTAAGTGGATGATCACCTAGTAAAAACCTGCGATGTGAGTCAAACCAAGAACTCTTTCTCCCCTCCCGAATTTCAAGGTAAAGGCCTTTGTATGCTCCATGCAATGGGGACATGCCATTTTACCATGAGTACCCCAACCAGACAATATACTATATACAGGGAAGTCATTAATGGTCCACATAAGAGCTGCCCCTCATTGTAAAGTTCTTCTTTCATGCAATATCATAAGTCAAAACGTCATTCCACAACCTTTTGAGATCGTCAATGAGAGGCTGTAAGTAGATGTCCATACCGTTTGTTGGATTATCTGGACCCGGTGTAATACAAGTCAAGAACATATAAGGCTTAGACATGCACATTTCGGGAGGAATATTGTATGGGGTAACAATAACTGGCCAGCAAGAATAAGGCTTTGCCATTGATTAAACATACGGGGTAAAACCATCAGAGCATAAGCCAAGTCGTACATTACGTGGATCTGTCGCAAATTTGGGATGCACATGATCAAAGTGCTTCCAAGCTTCACCATCACATGGGTGGCGCAATATACCAGAAGTGCTTCTATTCTCATAGTGCCACGTCATTTTGTCTACAGTCTATGTTAATGCAAACATTCTCTGTAGCCTTGGAATAATTGGCAAATAAAACATTGCCTTCAGTGGAATTGGTTTTTGTCTACTCTTCCCATTATCAGTGTTGGAAATATACATTGGCTCACCACAAAATTTGCATTTAACTAGTGCGCCATCGTTTTTACCGAATTCATTGTCGTAATATAACATACACCCCCTCACACAACAATCAATCCTTTTAGATTCCAACCCTGACTTGGACACTAAGCTTTTAGCCTCATAATAACTTTTTGGCAAACCATATCTGATAGGTGACGAGTCCAACATCATCTTCGTTACGAGATCTAAGCACACATCTGTAGCACCACAGTTGGACTTAAGAGCTAAAAGCCTCATACACATTGATAACTTAGAGTCTGCAGACCCTTCAAACAACGACTTATTTGTTTCCAACAAGAGATTATAATATTTTTGTGCTGTCTCATTTGGAAGTTCATCTGTGTCATCATACTGTTGCTCCTAGAATAACACGTTGAGCCCCAAGGCATCACAAACCATATATTGCATCAATTCAAATTGTTCACCATTTCTCGTATCTACGCAATTGCTTGAAGCACCTGTGTAATCATCACCAACCCCTAAATCAACCCGAGGCAACTCTTCACCATGTCTAGTCCAAATCCAGTAATTAGGCCTAAATCCAACTTTCTGCTGGTAATATATGACCTCACATGGGCTCTTGATCCTTCTGCAATAGTAATTAAGGCACGGGCATCTAATCCCTCCATTAATTTCAAAATTTTTATGTGTCACTGCGGCTTGGACAAAGTGATCAACCCCATTGCAAAAAGATTGTTTCAAACCCCCTCTCCCTAGATACAACCTATCGTACATCCAACTACGACTCGAAGGAAAAAATTCCATCTTCTGCATGTAAAAAAAATGACAATTTCAGCAGCACGACATTCTTACAACCGCTCTCTTTCTTTAAATGGTATGATCCTATCCTATTTGAGGAAAAACCTTTTTAGAACTCGTATAATAGTCATTCCTTAATTCTCATATCTTATACTTGACAAAATTTTGACAGCATTTCCCTTTGGTTTCTGAGTACACTAAATGATCGTAGTTATGAATACCGCAATCAAGTATGCACCCAGAGAACAAAAGGAAATGAATCGAACAGAAATTTCATCAAATATAAAGATACGAGAATTAAGCAACAACTATTATAGGAGTAAAGAAAAAGTTTTTTCCCAAACTGTCTGACTTGGACAATTCAAGGTTCAATATACAATGAGCACGTGGTACTCTAAAAAAGTACATACACTCAATAATATATTGAACCTCAAACAGGAAGCTAAGGCTTTTCTCCGATACTAATAACAATAATCAAACATCAACTTCATCAATAATTAACATAACGATTAGACAAGCAGAAGTGGCAAGGGTAGAATTAGAAATTTGACTTGGTCATTTAAAAAGAAACAGGTTGGAAGTTGACATCCTCTTAAAGGATAGAATTAGACAAGCAGAAGTGGCAAGGGAAAGAAGTACAGAGAGATGTGTAAAACAAAATGCAACCAAGGATAGAATTAGATCTTTTTTTTTAAATTTCTCTACTTTCTAATTATGAATAGAGATTAGGTTAAGTAAAACATCTCTTTCCCCTGATCAATGCTATCTTGAAGCAAATAAGCTTTCACTTTGAATCTTAGCACACACGGTAATGTTCCTAGGCATAATTGTCAAAAGAAAAGAAAAATATCAAAACCAGAAAATTTCAATTGGATTGGGCTAACAAATTTTTTTTATCATTTTTATGGAGAACTTATTTCCATATTGTGGTAACTTTTTCTAGTAAAAAGTATTAGGACAGAGAGGTTCTAACTTCTAGTCTTCATTTTATGTTGCAGGAACTTGGACTATATGAAGAAGTGAATATCGCGTTAACTCCTAATAAATTATGAAATGTCTTGAGAACAAAGAAGAGATATATTCTGCTAATATGGGGCATGTTATTGTTATGCTTTAATGAAAACTAGTTTTAAATAAATTTTAAATGGTTTTCTTGCATTTATTTCACCTATGTAACAATTGGTTAAATGTTAAATCTTCACTGATTGACCTGAGTATTTTCTTTTCTTAATTGTGTGTGTGGATAAAACCTGTGTGCCCTTAAAAACCAAAGTCATTGTTGTGAAATATTTTAGATGATGTAATAAAGGGATGTATAAATGAATAGAAAATATAAATTTTGGTTTAATTAACACAAAAACAATTTAAATCCACACATTTGGAGCTAAATCTACTTTCCTTCTGAACACAAATGTGAACTTTTTACTTGTAGTAGAAATATAACATCTTCTGCTTCTGTTATTTATAAGCACGCTATTTTACTGCTTTATTCTATGTTAATATAAGCTATGGCTAATAGACCAGGTCGATTGCTGGTGACTCACAGGACGGATACAACTATCAGTGATCTTGTGTCTGGCCTCTGAAGGTGACAATCAATTGGATAGTTTGCCACCTCATCTTCAGGAGTTAATCAGTTCCTATCAGTTGAGTCCCTTTATCACAAAAGTGGGTCTTTGTTATTTTCCCTTACAAATAGCAAGCATCAAATATTAATTTCTAAACAGTTTTGTGATGAATTTTGTGTTTTCTAGTTTGATTATTGTTATTGATAATTATGATGAAGCTGCAAAGCTATCTTACATTTATCGTGGAGAGCATGGTTAATTACTTTACTTTTCACTTTCTTGTAAACAATTCCATATCTTACTTTATGGTACTGAATTAATCATTAGAGCTTAATCTTGAAGCATTGACATTTCTTCTTTATTTTTTTGTCTTAAAAAACTTGCTAACCAAATCACAATTCAAAAGATACAGCAAACCCTCAACATTGGAAATCAGTAGCTTATATATGAATAGAGTTTTAGTTTTATCATGTGTGTGAAATGTGTATGCAAAGCTCTAGGACAATGTTAGTTAAATGGCCATCCAATATTTTCTTAGGGTCCACTATCAATGAAGACAAAGAAAGATTATTAATTGATATAAGAGATTATTGTGTGTATTGGCTGCTTCAATATATTTGTCTTTTTTCTCTTAATAAAATATTTTTATCCAAAGATACAGACAAAAACTTGTAGAGCATGCTAGTCTATCTTTTCCATCTTTATGTTTATCTCCTTTTTTACTCCTCTGTTTGTTCCTCTGTTTCTGACTGCATCCAAAAGCATTAGAGTCCCCAATCCCCATCACCTTTGACTTAAAAAGGAGATCTGTATTCCTGGATTCTCACTTCCTCTCTTCATTAACCATGTGCAGTGTTTATGTACAAAAATACCAGTTGTATATTCAATAGAATTCCAATGCATAAAAGTTTTCATTCTTTTGCAGTGGCAACTAATACTCATTAAAATTTAGCAAAAAATGTGGGAACAGAATTTAGTGATGCCATCAATATATTAATATTTCTGTTATCTATTTATATACGCTTAATGTAGGCCAGACTGTTATTATTATATAGAATGTTAGATAGGTCAACATCATTTTTGACAAGAATTTAGAGGTTCTTTAGGTCCCTCTCTTTTTCCTTCTCCGTTTTCTAACTTGCTTGTCTTACCTGTATATTCATACGAAAAAAGGGATTGGTTTGAAGATGAGCTCCGAGCATTTCAAGGTGGAAAAGATGGCATCATGCCGTGTGTATGGGAGAACGAAATTTCTAGCTTTTCTCAGGTATTATTTCTAGCTTTCCTTAGGAACAATTGACTACATGTTCAGTTAATAATATCAAAATATTTTTTAATGGTTAGCTATATGGATAGATCTGTTTCTCTACTTTCTAACATAAAACAACATCAGACCAAATTTTCTCTGTGGAGAGAACTATACATCATTTCAACATAATAACTTTTTGGCAGTAAAAAAACACACATCACTTCAAAATTCACTCCGTGGAGAGAACTATGAAGCAAAAAAAGAAATATGTCGGTGTGGGGGTCAACAGACAACCCTTTTCCACCCAATGAGTCAACCGATATTTTGTTAGAGTGCATACCTCGATCGCACAGTAGTGGTAGGGCACGAGCGGTGGTGGCGGCTGTGGTGGCACAGCGGAGTGGTGGACTAAACAGAATCTACAAATTCACAAAAGGAAAAAACAGTTAAATTCACAAAACACAAGAGATTCAAAAACCTTAAATTGACATGTCATATAACATAGAAAGAGAACCTAAAATATAGGAAGATGAGGCAGCGGAGCTGTGCGCGGTGGAGCAGTGTGTGCGGCGGAGCTGTGTGCACAAAATCAACACAAAACACCCAGTAACAAATCCAATAGTAAAACAAATATCCATCCCATGCAATGTGCAACAAGAAATGAATAAAAATTAAGGTGAACAAAATGAAATTAAAGGAGGGAAAACACTCACAATTCCAGTAGGTGAGTAGGTGGTGAGGGTGAATTTCTGGTCACTATGATAGTCCTTGAACAACAGATCTATAGAAAGCATACAAAAACCGATTACAAAGTTCGTCAAACTAGGTCAATTTACCATAGAAAAAAATAAAACAAAAATATCCCAAAAATAAAACAATTGAAAATTCCAAAATCACAAGCAATGAGCTCTCGAATCCATTCCTAATCCTCTCTTCACTCACCCAATCAACTCTCAACAGATTCAACACAACGGATTATGGAATGGCGAGATTCAATTTGGGAATGGCGAGACTCAAAGGAAAGGGATTCCACTACAACTTGCTTCCCAACAGAATGAAAGAATTCGATTAGTTACCACACCCATTATTGAAAATGCCATGCACATCAGAAGTAATATAAAGCATCAATTATCTAAATCCCCATGACTTGTTCGCTTACAAAACAAAGCACAGACCCTCGAAGCGATTTGTTCTCCATTTTCCAAGGGTTTTAATTTCTAAGAAAGACCCTAAACCCTAATCTCATAAATAATCACAGAATGAAGACTAGGAACTGACCTACAATAAGGAGCGATGGCGGCGAGGCAAAGGAACGACACAATGGGATTAGGAACGGCACGACGGCAGCAGTGTGGTGGCCGACGACAAAGGAACGACACGGTGGGATTAGGAACGACACGACGGTGGGATTAGGAACGTCTCTTTCTGTCTCTGTTGCGTTGTGCCTCTTTTAAGGAGCAACGACGGCGAGGCAAAGGAACTGCAATGTGGGATTAGGAACGGCATGACGGCGGCAGTGTGGTGGTAGCAGTGTGGTGGCCGGAGACACGGAGGAAGAGATGAGAGTGAGGCACTCCACAGAGAGAGAAAGAGATGAGAGAGAGGGGTTTCGGAAAACTGAAGGGGAAGATTGAGAGTTGTTCCATAAACGCATCATACCAACGACTTTTATTTACTTACCGATGGCCTAAGCCCGTCGTAAAACAAATCTGTGTTTCCGACGGCCAAATTTCAAATACCGGCAGCCAAGCCGATCAGTAATGAAAAAAGAGCCGAAATCTGTCTTGTTGTCCCGCGGGTACCGATGACTTATTACCGACGGGTCATACCCGTCGCAAAAAAATAGTGGTTTTCGACGGCCACGACCGTCGGTAACGTTCAGCATGAGACGACTTGCCTTTACCGACGGCTAAAGCTGTCGAAAACCACAGTTTTTTGGCGACGGGTATGAGTCGTCGGTAATAAGCCGTCAGTACCCGTGCTTTTTCTTATAGTGATACCTCAAAAGTACGAAGGAATTAAAACTAAAACATAAATAAGACAACGACGTGTCACGGTAAAGTAAAACTAGTGTCACCACACAAAATACATACATATGTCTCATCAAAAGGTGGCCTCGACAGTAGGACCTGGAAAGATCAGAGTGTACAAAAAGTAGCGTAGTGTAACAAGTTTAGTACAGTCGTCCAAAATATATAAACCTTTGAGGCTAACCTGCGCCTCATCTAAACAAACCCAAAAAAAAGGACAAACCATCACAGAAGGACTCCTGGCCAATGCAACTGAAAATCGTCAGCGAAGTGGATACTGAGAGCTCCCGCTTTGAGATCCAGCTCGCCATAGAAAGAGACGTCGATACTCATGGGCAGTCATAGGTCGGGAAGGTCCAACCACTACTCCAGTCCTATGCAAGTGTCTCCCCCTATGACTCGATCCACTCGGGTGGCTAGCAGAGGGCACGGGCATCTGATGTGGGTGCATAGGAGGATGCCCTCCATAGCCAAACTCGGAGGAACATCTGGTGCCTGCCAATGTGCGAATGGAAGCCTCTGATAGATGCAGAAGTCTTTAGAAAAACTAGCATTAGGAAAACCAAGGATAAGGAAATAGATAGAGTTCGTCCCAGTATATATGACTGCCTGACAGGCATAGTCGACCTCCCAGCCCATGCCGTCAAAGTCATGATACTGGATCTCAAAATTCCCCCAGACATAGATCCTCGGCGGCTGCTTCATCGCCAGATGCATCAAGAAAAAGTGCTCCATCGGGTGCGGCTGTGGCTACATGGTCTTCTTCAATAGAGTCTAAAGCAGGAATGATATATATACACACAAGCATGCAACACAGGGAGGTAAGAACAACACATTGTTAACACACCAAATTATCTACTTTTATAGGGCATTTTTAGTACTTAATTATATCATTTTGTGCTATTTAAAGTATAAAAATACTCACTTATATCCTATTTTGTAGAATTATCATAAAGACATCACTCAGAGCAAAAGATACGATAATGGATCAAAAATGGCAAGTTTTAGAGATTTTTAGCACTTTTGAATGACGATGCGGCTGACGGTCGGTCGATGCAGTCGTACCTAAGTAAGAGAAGCGATGGGCGTACCCCTTAGTCAAAGGCCTGACTTGGCGCCGATGAGAAAGTTCAGTACGGCCGTACCAAAGGCAATACGGCCGTACACAGTTGATGTCATGGAGTGCAGAGTGCACAAGTACGGGCCAGCGTCATAAATAAAGTTCGGCACGGTAGTGTATAAATGCGGTTCAGCTGTACCCAAGCCCAGAACGCACAGATTTGAAGCCAGTTGACCTAGTGCGCCTCAAAGCCTATAAATAGGCAATCTTAGCTCTCTTTCAAGAGATCAGGAGGCTGGGGTTCTTTTGACCACTTTAGCTCTTGCCTCTTGCCTCTTGTCTCTTATCTTTTCTTTTCTTTTCTTTTAGGATTGCATGTTTTGGTTTATGTTATTCTATTATGTTGAGAAACAGTATGAGTAGCTAACTCCATCACTAGGGGTGATGGGGGATCTTTTACGATGTCCTTGACATTTATTTAATTGCTTTTATGAACTTCTTATTATCCTTATGAATCTGTTCTCCCTAGCATGCTTAATCCCATAGGATCTGGCCAGTCCTTAATAAATTAGTTAATTGGAGGCAATCATACCACAATTAGTTAATGGACCTCTAGGATTACCAGAATTCGCGTTTTGTGCTCGGTCAAGGTATTTTCTTATTTCCAATCAGTCATTGAATTGATAAACTTGCTAGTTCTTAATGCTCTTCCTTTTATTTGCATTCCAGAACCAAACAGAGTAGTTATTTAGGAAGAAGACTATTAACTGGGTAGTTATTAGTAATTTTAGCGTAAGTGATTGACTTTCAATAAGGAGATATAGTTCGGAATAGCAGGGTAATAGATTCATGGACTAGTATTAGTGAACTCGGTTCCCCTAGGATTTTCCTAATTGATCTCTCTTTAGTTCTTGTGTTATTACTTTGATCTCGTTATTTATAATTCAATTGTTTTACTCTCAAAACACTACTTTCATTCGTCTAAATAATAAAGAATCTCTATTAATTTAGTACTCGCGTATTCTCTGTGAGTTCGATATTCGGAGTCTTAAATATACTCCACTTTATTACAAGTTACGATCATGTGCACTTGCCTAAGCCGCAACAAGTTTTTGGCGCCGTTGCCGGGAAATATTTTAGCGATATTAGACCAACGAGATTTTTGTTAATTTAGACATTATTATTATTATTATTATTATTATTATTATTATTATTATTATTATTACTACTACGTTAATTCTTAGTATTGTTGTTTATTGTTATTACTATTATTGTTATTATTATTATTATTATTATTATTATTATTATTATTTATTATCATAAAAAAAAATTCTTTACCTCACGTTTGTTAGTATTATTTTTATTATTATTAGTTTAATTTTAAAAAAAAGATTTCTTAGTTTATAGTTAGGGGTGGGAATACGCTGAGCTAGGCTTTGTAAGGCCCAAGTCAGGCCTGATAAAAAAATTCAAGGCCCAAGCCAGACCTGTTACCTGTCATAGGCTTTTTTTTAGGTCTGGTCTGACCTTTTTGAAAGCCTGATATGACCTATTAGCCTATTTAAAAGTCTATTTGATATTAACGTCTTTGAATAAGTCATCTGAGCGATCTTTAAATAGACTAATGGGCTAATAGGACAATGAGGTTAAGTTCTATTAATAAGCTATAAAAAAAAATTAAAACCATTCCACTAAGAGACATGAGACATGGAGGTGGAAATAGATAGGACGAGTTGAGTTTTATAAGTTCTGATTCTAACTTATTCGTATGATATAAAACTTTTTCAAGTTGTAACATGACCTTTTAGAGAATCAAACCTTATATGATAGCCTATTTAAATTCTATGCTGCAATAAAGTATTTAAGTATGTCAAAAATTTATGTAAGTCGATATGTTCAAATTATTGAAAATATCAGTAGGTATATGATTTAACACAATATACAAAATCTAAAATAATAATAATAATAATAATAGCAGTATAAATTTATTATTTATATTTATTTAAATAGGCCAGTCTCTTAGGCCTAAAAGGCTTTTTGGGTGGCCTGAAGCCTGTCATTTTTAGCTAAATAGGCTTCTCAAAAAGTCTTGACCCAATCTATTTTAAAAAAAGCCTGGCCTAGCCTGGGCTTAATATAGGCTAGGCCGTAGGCCCCTGTCGAGCAGTCTGGCCTATTCCCACCCTTATTTATAGTTATTCTTATTTTTCCTTATTTTATTAAAAAAAAGTAGATCGAGTTATTTGTTTTATTTTAAATTTTTGTTTGGTCGTTTAGATTTAAGATCTAGATTTACATTCAAAAATCTAACGAGACATTATTATTATTATTATTATTATTATTATTATTATTATTATTATTAAATATTTTCAACCAAAAAAAAATTGCTCGGCTGTTAGTGTTATTAATATTATTATTACCTTAATTTAAAAAAAATAGATATAATTATTTGTTTTATTTTAAATTTTTGTTTGGTTGTTTAGATTTAAGATCCTGATTTACTTTCAAAAATCCAAAAAGATTTTTCTATTATCTCTTTATCTAGACTAGATTTTAAATTTTTGTTTGGTTATTTTATTTTATCTTTTTATCCATTTGTTTAGATCTTATCGTGTTTTGTTTTATCTTATTCTATTTTGATTTGTTTAAATCTGATATCAAAAATCCAAAAAGATTTTCCTATTTCTTATATATTTATCCTGATTTTTTTCTTATCTTATTTTGAATCTGAGATTAGATATAGATAGATTTTGAATTTGAATTTAAGAAAAGATTTGATAAGGATTGGATTAGGATAATATTATCTTATTTTATTTTGTTTTGATTTTTATTTGACTTTACTTCTTTTCTATTCCAACTTTCCTTATTTTGTTTGATTTTTTTTATTAGACTTTGATTCTTTTTTATTTTAGTTTGAAACTTGTTCCAACTTACCCTATTTTATTTTGATTTTTATTTCGACTTTCCTTATTTTATTATACAAAAGAAAAAAGAATTATTATTATTATTATTATTATTATTATTATTATTATTATTTTATTAAAAAAAATATTCTCATGGGTCCTTTCATTTTTTGTCAGTGTTGTAATTATTTTGTAGGACATGCAGACAACTGCTGGGCTGAAAACAGAGCATCTTATACGAGTAACTCTTGGGAAAAACATAATCGAAGAGGGGGTTTTTATTGGCCATCTCAAGAGCAAGAACTTAAGGAGCAAGAGCCAGAACTTGAAGGGGCAAAGAGCAATTTATCCGGTGGACTGATGAAGGATTCAAGTCGCTAGAAAGAACATTGAATCAATATAAAGAAGAACAACAATGCCTGAAAAGTCAGCTTTCTACTTTGGTAGCATTAGTGTCTCAACAAGCTTCAAAATCACCGCCCACCCAAGTTGAGCTCAATCCCAAGGAGGAATACGAAGTCATCGTCCATGAGAGTGATGAAGAGCTAAATGAAGAACTAACCATGGAGTAGATTTTGGCTAAATTTGGGAGAAAAAAAATATCTGGTGATCTATTTGATATTTTCGAAACTCCTATTGAATCTATGAAAATCAGGATTCTGCTCCAGCAATATTGATGACTCAGAGGGAACAAGATATTTTGCCTAGTCAAATCGAGCCTAATCTGAAAGAGGAAAATGGAGTCATCATTCTTGAAAATATTGAAGAGTTGATTGAAGAGCCTAAGCATGAAAGACAATCATTCCCATAAGAGATTGAAACTCCTACTAAAGGGAGTCAAGCTGAAATTAAAGCTCCTACTGAAGGGAGCACTTATGAGGAGATTAAAAATAAACCAGTGATTCTTGATTTTGAGAAAGAAGAGAAAGTCCCAAATTGGGGGAAAATTATTATAGTAATTGGTGAAGCAGTCATTGAGGTTCAAAAAGGTAAGATAACTATAAGAAATTGTAAGGAATATGATATTTTAAAGGTTTTAAATTCTACTAAAAATCTATCTTCTTTTACTCTTTCTTATTTTACTAATATGTTGTTACTTTTAACGGCTTTGATGATTTAAGAGTGCATGACCCTTTGGAAAAAATTACTAACCTGCGAGATCCTAGCATATTGGCGGGTGGTGAAGAAATAAAAATTCCACAATATTTTGAAATTAATCCACCACTCGGCAAAAGAAAGAACAACCTAAACCACATGGTTAAGAAGCGGAGAAGGGACAATGCAATGAATGCAAACACTACAACAAAAAAAAGGGAATAAATAGCGCTTATTTTTTGCCTTATTTAGTGCTTAAAAGCGCTCCTCATTCTACCGCTACTAAATGTGTTATAAAAAAACAACGCTTAAAAAGCGCTAGTGAAAACTGAGAATAACGAAGCGCTAAACTGGGAATAAGTAGTGCTTCCTCAAGGAAGAACTACTTATTCCCACCTTTAAACTGGGAATAAGTAGCACTTATTCAATGAAGCGCTAGTTATTCGCATTTTTTTTTCGGTTAGCATATACATACATAATGTATTCCCTACATATTATCATACGTACCAAGCAACCAAAACCACCAAAATATTATCATCAACACATAAATTATTATTAACACTAAATTCACTAAAACCAAAATTAACATTACAGTATAACTAAACCAAATTTCTCTTAATTCAGTCAAAATACAATCCACGGTAATACATTAAAACCATACATACATAATGCATTTCCTACATATTATCATACGTACCAAACAACCAAAACCACCAAAATATTATCATCAACACAAATTATTATTAACACTAAATTCACTAAAAGCAAAATTAACATTACAGTATAACTAAACCAAATTTCTCTTAATTCAGTCAAAATACAATCCACGGTAATACATTAAAACCATGGAACATTTATGAATGCAAACAAAATCCTACTGGGGAAAACTGACATAGTACAACATAAATTATACAATGCAAAAGATAAAAAGAAGAACATGCTGATTGCTGGTCTCTCATACTGCTTTTCGTTTTTCTTTAGCTACAACTAGTTTCGTAAATCCAATCTTTCTAGTCATCAAACGATCTCATGAATCCACCAAGGAAACCAGCTCCATTATAATTTCCACACAATATGTCCCTTTTACCCCTGCAAGAAACATATATGTTTCAAACAGAATGAATTAGATTGTAACCATACCAAAGAATGAATTACCCTAACTGCAACAAAAAAAAAAGTTTCAAGAGCCAGAGGAAAAAATATAATTGCAGGCAAAATATATATGCCTCAATTTGATAATGTGTCTCTCAAAATGGAGAAGACCTCTGCCTCTGTGCCATGATAGCATGGTTCAAGAATGTTATAAATGTTCAACCCATCAATGTCCTAAAATAGAAAGAACCATCAATAAGTGCAAATTCCCTTAGCTCATTTATTGCCAGTACTGTAATATAGTTAAATCACCTTGTCAATTATTGCAAGCTTGTTTGTACAATTATCACTGAGTGGATTATAGAAATTCCCATTACACTCATTGTTAGAATTTAAGTGTGAGTGGTTAGTCCCACATTGTCTAGGATTGGGCTAAGTGAAGGATATATAAGAGAGGTAACCCATATACCCAATGCCTTAAGGTTTTGGGTGGAAATGTGGTGTCTGGGTCTCTTAGTGGTCCTAGTCTTTAGCCAGCTGTTGCTCTCAGGTGCTCCCCAGACTCCCCAACAATTGGTATCAGAGCCGTGGTTCGGCCTGATGGGAGAGCGAGAGTGGATCCTGCCGGTTCTCCCAAATGTGGGAGACTCACACTTGGGGGGAGATTGTTAGAATTCAAGTGTGAGTGGTTAGTCCCACATTGGCTAGGATTGGGCTAAGTGAAGGATATATAAGAGAGGTGACCCATATACCCAATGCCTTAAGGTTTTGGGTGGAGATGTGGTGTCTGGGTCTCTTAGTGATCCTAGTCTTTAACCAGCTGTTGCTCTCAGGTACTCCCCGGATTTCCCAACAATTGTTGACCTCCTGCAATAGCATGTACCATGATCAAAAGAAACATAGACAACAAAACAAGTTTTCAGACAAAAAAATTTGTCAAGACAAAATCAAAAGATAAAGTTCCAAACATTCGCTTGAATAATGCAAATTGCAAATTGGTTTTATATCCAAAAAGATAGCGCACATTGCCAAATTTTACAATGGAAAATTCATCACAGATAACAGCAATGGCTCTATGATCCATCTAAATTGTGAAGGCACTCATTTTAACATAAATAATGTTAGAAAGAAAAGAAAATAAGTTATTTCAAGTCCATAATAATATCAACCAATGGATAAGTCAATTAATTATGTTCAGGAAAAAATGAAAATTAGTTTGTCTAAAAAGGCACAAAATATGATTAAAATGTTTTTACAATATCTGGATGTGGTAGAAATTGTAAACTAGTTTGCAATAAATTTAATGGTTTATTAGGTTGATAAAATGATGATGAGCCACTGGGTGACCTTGCTATAACTGAGGGGTTTATTTTCACCTCAACAGTTCATCTGAGATGAGACCCATCCTATGTACAAATGGAAAAAGAGCATTGCCGTCAATTTGTTCATCTGTAACACCATTTCCAACCATGTAACCCTGCACACAATGACTTTTAAATTGCAACTGGAGGCTTGAAAACATAAATTGATCACTTAAAAGATAATGACCTTAAAATTCAGTTTGGGCTTCACACCAGCATCAATTCCTGACAAATCAATAGTCATTTTCAGGGAGGACTATAAGGGTCAAATTACTCTCAATAGCAATTTACAATCGATTCCAAATTCCAAATCAAACAGAATTAAGTAACTATAGAATATATAATAATATTAATATTAATATTAATATTAATAGCAATGAATTCACGAATAATTGCTATACTGTAACATGCACACACTATTATCTTTTAACACAGCTAGAGACCAACTGAGATAAACAAAAATTAAATTCACAATGCTTTATTCTCAACACATTTAATGTTCTGAATTAATTAAATAAACGATAAATGATACTGACCTCTAGGAGCAAGAATCAGCAAGAGAGCCTTCAACTTTACAGTTTAATTGCTCGATTGAAGATAGAAATAATCTGCTAACGACTAAAATAACAAAAATAGTGAGAAAACTGGGGAGAGCATAACCAAGAAATAAATAGTAGAAAAGAGATGAAACTGACCGATGAGCCAGAGGTGAGGCGAAGGGAAGGGATTCCAGAACTGGAAGACGAAACAACATACCTCAAGAAACTTGACATACGCAAGACCAAATGACTTTCTACAAAACGGATTCCAAAAGTAAGACGACGAACATCACGACGCCCACACCTCTGTACTGTAAATCTGATGCCTCAAGCTTCAGATATGTGAAATTCCTGTCCAAAACCGCTAAAATTGAGATTAACCTAGGGTTACGGTTTATGTGAAAATTGGGGTTTTGCTTTAGGAAGAGAAGAGGTTAGATTATGAGAACTTACCAAGGGAGAAGAGCAAGAAGGAGAGGTGGCCTGACATCGTGGACGGCCATGGTAGGCGGTTTTTCGTCGCAATGATGGTTGTGATAGACGAGGTGAACCTGCCACAACGATCTCGGGGTAGCTGCCTTTGGGTCGCGAGAGCTGTTGAGAGAGAGGGCGAGAGCTGTTCAGAGAGTGGGAGAGAGAAACGTGACGGACGAAGAGGGCGAGAGCTGTTTTGAGAGAGAGAGGGAGAGAGCCATTGCGTGGAATCCGTTTCTGCGAGAGAGAGGGCGAGGCAGCGAATAAGTTAATTTGCAGAATAAATTAATTTTAGGTCTTAAGAATAAGTAGCGCTTCCTATCGAAAGCGCTATTTTAGGTATACAATAAGTAGCACTTCCAGCTAGAAGCGCTACTTATTGATACTGCCTAAAGTAGCGCTTCTTACAGGAAGCGCTACTTATTCTTGTTACACAACCATAAATAGCGCTTGGTGTGTGAAGCATTACTTATTCTTATATCCTTCAATAGCGCTTCTTCAATAAAGCGCTAGTAAAAGCATTCTACCTAATTTTAAGTTGCACTTCAATAGTTAAGCGTTATTTAAAGCGGCGCCATCTTTTAACTAATTTGTTGTAGTGAAAATTCACTCTTCGAGAGCCACCTGGTTGACCACTTTTAAGCAAATTGTCAGGCTCACGACGTTAAACAAGCGATTTGCAGGATGTAACCTGAGTTATTTAATTTAATTCAATTCATTTTATATTTTTAATAATTTATTGTGATTTACAGTTTCTCTAGAGACATTGGCAAGGCAGCGGCATTAATTGAATCACTCCCGTAATTTCCACCTTAAATTATTTTTAGCACTTATTTTAACTAGAAAAATTTTATAACTGTTAGCAGTGAGGACACTGCTAAAAATAAGTGTGGAAGTTATAATTACTTGACTATGCTTATAACTATTAAATTATGCAAAATTTGATATTTTTCTGATTTAGGAGCTATTTTTAAAATTTTTCTAACAACTTGTGATTGAAATGAGATTGTTGCTAGTTTTAGAATTAGCTGATAATTAGCATTGAAGCTTTATGAGTTTCAACTTGTCTGTGTAAACCACTAAATGTGAGATTTGAGCCTAAATAAGAGGTCACTTCATAATTTTTACCTCTTTTCATTGATTGAGTGATATTTTCCCATATTGTGTATTCTAGAACTTGTGCTGAGACCATTACAAAGCGAATATAAATTTATTTTCATGTGAATTTGGTAGGGGCAATTTTAGGAATTTTTCAGGCCCACTTCTATTTTGTTACAAATATTTTTCCATTAGTTGCCCAGTTTTGTGCTTATTATTATATTTCTTTGGTACCCCCTTTCATTGTTATTGATTATTATTTTTACTATTGTAACCTTGAAAAATACTTTTGTTAGAGCAATTAGTGACAAGAATCAAAATGATAATGTTAGAAATCCATCAGGAAAGCTTATAAAAGAAAGGCTTAACAGTTACTTTCCCCTCCTAAAATTATTAAGTTGTTAAATTGCAGCACAAAAAGCATAAAAGGAGGAAAGGAAAAAGAGGGAAAAAAGGAGGAAAAAAAAAGAGAAAAAAATGTGTTATTGCCTTCAAGGAATAAAATGAGAAAGATGATGAATATTAGAGGGATTATTGTCTGCTCTTTATAGTTAAAAAGAAAAATGTTACTTGTTTGGTTGATTTGTTTCTGATCTTTTGCATGACATTTTCTTTTTTTTATCCTACCTAACATTATTACCTTGGCCCCATTACAACTAATTTAAGACCCTTTTTTCTCTTTTGCACGATAAGTGGATTTTAATAGTAGAGTTTTGGTCAATGTACAAGCCTATGGTAATGTCACTTCTTTGGAAAAATTTGAGTGTTAATTACTACACCTTTAAACACTTTGAGAGTGGTGAGAAGAGTGACTTATAAATCACAGACTTGGTGAACTTGCCCCTAGTCAGTAAATTCAATTTTTTTTATAATTATCAAAGTAGTTTGCTTAAGGACAAGCACACATCCATTATAAAGCGGGAAATGTAAAAGTAGAATGAAAGCATGATAGTCGGTGGCAAAAATACAAATACAAATACTCACATATATTATAAATTAAACCTAACCACCCCCTTCCACTTAGCCCATGCCTCTCCATGATTTTATGCAATTTCTTTACTATTGTCATTGTACTCCCCTTTTTCGATAGGAGTACGTTGGCAAACTCCCTTTTCCTTTAGGGTTACCGTCCCCCTTTCCTGATAGGGACACCCGCCTCCCTTTCCCGATAGAGACGAGGTGACACTAGCCTAGTCCACAAGGTATCCCCCTTTCCGATAGGGGTCCTCCTCCCCCTTTCCCGATAGGGATGTCCGTTCCCAAGTTCTCGATAGGGCAGAGTGGATCTAACCTGCTGAACGAGGTATCCCCATTTCCCATTAGGGATCTTCTCCCCCCACATTCCTGTTAAGAATGGAGTGGTTACTAATGCAATAATATGTTCATGCACCCAACATCTTATCATCAAATGCCTCACGTCATGTTATGCTCACATACCCCAGAACTAATTTATTTAAGTCATGTTATGAATAATATCCTTATCAGGTGCTACAGTATTTCATACAGCATTTTATAGGTACCAAGTTACGCATGTTATCACAAATAACATATTATCACATATCTCATAAACAAGTTATAAAATCATCCTAAGCATATTACTACCCACATATGACATATACAACACAATCAAAAAATAGGCATGTTATCAGACAATCATATTTAATAATAAATAGAACCTATATTGGTTGATGGGTCTACGACACCTATCCTTAGACACTGCAGACCGTAGCCCCTATCCTTAGGTGTTACTGACGTCAACCCCTAGGGCTTAGGTCGCCCTACACATGCCAAACAATCAATTCTACTAAACATAACCCAATGAAAGTGCATTCTTTCTCCCACCTCGAGTTTGAAGTGTTGGGGTCACCGACAGACGTATAACCTCACTTACGAGCTCACGAACACACAAATTTGCACTCCCTTCCTATGGTACAGGTTCGGCCACCACAAGTTAATAGGCCAGGGATTGTCCAAATTTTTTACCGAGCACACCGTTAAGACCCATATTTTACCCGAAACACAAAAACGTACTCAGATTAGAATTAGGGAAACTAATTAAGCATGAATAATCCAAGAGAAATACACTTAGTGTGGTGTTTCTAAGATGTACACACTAACCAGCAATCAGAATAAAAGTCTCAGGTGGTTTCTCGTGTGTACGGTATCCCAACTTATACCAAAACCCTAAAATACGAAGAATAACAACTAAGGAACCAAAAGGACCAGCCACCATCAACATGCATCACGAAAATTAGAACTGAAACAGGGGGTTACTAACTATTTTCTTGAGGAACAGAGAGGGTAGGAAAGTTTCGGGTCAAACCCTAGCTCGTTTGGTATTCGTTTCGTCGTACAGGAACCTAAAACAACAACAGATTGAGGTCAGGAATTAGAATGAATGAAGAACGGATTAAAACCATACCAAATAATAATTTAGGTTGTTGTCGACGTATCGACTTACCGTGCCGTAACAATGATCAGAAGGAAGTAGGTTTAAAAACGAAGAACCATAAACTCAACGGTACGATCGGTATTGGACGGCGCGACCTGGATTGCTTGGATTCCAAGCTCCAAAGCTCGAAAGTTATAAAAATGGTGGTTCTGAAGTTTCTTTCTTCTGGTCATGAAAATGGTAAAAAGGAAGAACGTAACTAATAATGTGATCAATTTATAAAAAAAAATGGGTTCTGGTAGCAACGCTTAAGCGTTGGATCCCCACTCTCAAGCGTGCCCACGCTTAAGCGTTGGCTTGAGCGCATGCGCTCCGGGACAGATGCTTCGCAGCGAAGTCTTCTCAGAACGCAGTCCAATTGCAGGTTGCCACGTATCAAATTCTCATTGGACCTCTCAAACGGTCACGCTTAAACGTTGGACCCCAACGCTTAAATGTGCCCACGTTTAAGCACCCATCCAGGCACGCTTAAGTGTGCTGCTTGGATCAAAAGTGCTTCTTTTTATCGTGCGACCCCTGAAACCCTAGTCATAGGCCTGTCCTAATAACTCAATAAAACATGTAATCAAGCACACAATCAAATACTAATCAAGACATGGAAAATTGGGATGTGACATCTCTCTCCTCTTTCTCCTCTCCCTCTCCCCTCTCTCCTCTCTCTTTCTCCCCTCTCTCCCTCCCTTCTCTCCTCTCCGTCTCTCGCTCCTCCCTCTCTCTCTATCCCCTTGTTTTTAGTAAATAAATAATAAATAGGATGAATTACTAAAATTATTAATTTCTTTCTCAGGGTAGTACTTCCTAGACTTGAATATGTATTTAATCTATGAAAATATAATTTTTTGAAATTAATGTATGTAAAAAAGTCGTTTAGTCTATATATTTGACAAAAAACATGACTTCTTTATTATTATTTTTTAGCAAAGATTTATTTTTATAGTTAAAGATTAAAAACGAAGGGGAAAAAAATAAAAGACTAATTCCAATTTTTAAAAAAGAGGAAGGAGAGGAGAGAGAGGGTAGTGAGAGAGGAGAAAGGGAAGGAAGATAGAGAGGAGAGAAGAGAGAGAGGGGAGAGAGAGTGAGAGAGGAAGAGAAGGGAGAGAGAGGGGAGAGAGAGGGAGGTAGAGGGGAGATAGGAGAAAGTAAAATATTTTTTGTAATTAAAATATTTTTTATGATTAAAAATAATTTTTTGTAATTAAAAATATTTTTCATGAATAAAAATAATTTTTATGGATGGATTGAATATCCATCTATAAAAATTGTTAATGAATGGATTGAATTTTTTTTTTTAAATGAATGATGGATGGATTGGTTTTTCATAATGAACTTTTAATAGATAATAAATAAATAAATAAATTATTTCCAATTCATCCATTATGATCCATTAAAAAAAAAAATACATCAGCGGGTTGGATTGACTTCCTCAGTGCTCGTGGTTTGAAGAGGTTTCAAATTGACTTTTAAAAAGATAGAATTAAAAGCAAGTACTAACTTGGACGCCAAAAACCTAATTATGTTTCTAACATTTATCTGGGTCAAAGGAAAATGTCAAACTGCAGTTACAATTAAATATTAAATAAGACATTAAATTTCCATGCAGTCAGGTTTTTAAATACAAGATTACTTATACTTATGCCGTAAATATTATATACAAATATTTCTTCGATAGATTTCAGAAAATTTAAAATACAATATATTTTTATCCTTTTCTTCATTCTTCTTTTATGTTGGATATAGTAATATATCGTATAAGTAATATTCTATATAATATATCTAGGCTTGATTGAATTTTACCTTTCCTTAAAATTAAACAAGTCACAATAGTACTGATCAAAAAACAAGTCACAATAGCAATTGTTAAAAGGAAAAAAAAAGTTATTTTTTTGACAAAAAAAGAGGAAAAAAGAGGAAAAAAAAGAAAAAAAAAAGTTAATGGCACCAGTTAGTATAAGTCCCCAACCGAAAAAATAAAATTCAAAATATGAAAATCATGTTATACTCTCAACCAGTTAATTTTCAACAGATTTTTGTTTTGGGTAATATTTTCAGCATAGATTAAAACATACGTTACAGAAGAACAATGACCATTTGACAATTGACATTTGACATAGTCTGATATTCCGTGTTCCAGCGCAATAGGCCCTTCGTTTATGAATTGCAAGTCCCATTCAGCACCCGATATTGTATGCGGTTGCATGGGAGACAAGTAGACCGGTCAATTTGAGTAAAAAATGAAGAAAATCGATAGAGGAAAAAAGACTTTAATTATTTATTTTCTTGAATAGAGAATTTTTTATAACGAGCGAAAAAATATTACTTTATCAGTTTTTTTAAGTATCGTCTAAAGTTTTTTACATTAAAAAATTTAATAAATTTTTTATTGTTTTTGATGAAATTATTAATCTTTTTATCTAATATCCTTGACTATTTATCACTCAATTGTACTTACTTCTCTCATTGCAATAAATAGCAAATGGTATCATTCACAAAAAAAAGTTAATGTTGCCTCAAACTTTGAAAATAACATGTCTTCCCCACTGTTGGTTGCTTTGACAATTTCAACGACATGGAGATGTCGGGACCGGGGTTTGAATCCGTGTGTTGCCGTTTAGACACGTGTGTGTGTTTGTTATTTACCATTTCTACTAGCTGACAAATTTTTTTTTTGAAAATAACATGAGTAAATAGTAATTTTTTAATAAAAAATTACTTAAAAAGAAACAAAACTTCTTATTAATGTTTGTTGTTCACGCAAAGCTTTGACAAAAAATATATCAGTCAACAAGTAATAAAAGTATACTCCATCTATCTCATTAATTTTGTTTGTCATTTAAAGTAATCAACACATTTTAAGAAAAATATTAATTATGTTTTTTTTCCAAAGTAAGATAGTCTTTGTTCACTAAAATACTCATTTGTAATAGGAATTTGGAAGAATGACTAATTAATATAGTATGCATTGAGATATCAATAAAAAATGTATTATTGAGGAAAATAATTAATACTTTCTTGATATAAACTAAAGTGAGAAATAATTTGAGACAAACTAATATTTTAAACGTAGAAATAAATGAGAAAGGCGGAGTATATAAGATCCCAACACTGCAAGAAAAACAGTTGTTACCGTGGGCCAAAAGCCGTGGGTAACGCTAAAAGGCCGTGGGTAATGTGACGATTACCGTAGCCAACCGCAGCCTCAAGTATGCTAAATGCTCGACGTAGATGTTACCCGGGCATGGGTCGGGTAACCTGCAAGTGAGGGTAAATTAGCGTGGATGAGCCGCTGGTAAATTTGTATTTTATCAGTGAAACAACATTTATAATAGTAAAAGCGCCGCGGTAAATTTTGGTCATTACTGGGATATGACCCACGGTACTAACTTTGGCCTACGTAAACTACAACATAATTTTAAAAATAACTAAATTTAACCGCTTTTTAAACCGATTAAATTTAATTATTAATTATTAATTTTTTTAATATATCGTTAAATTTGGTTAATTTTTTTATTATTTCGAAATTAAAAATTTTAAAATACAATTTTGCAATTTTTGAGGCAACAATTTTGGTTACAAGTACTAGTTCATCAAATTAGTGCATTAATCAAGAAATCAATTTGTCAATGAAGGAATTAATAATGACTTAAATGAAATAAACAAGGAACTGAATTATGAATAAGAAGCTGAAATAATCATGAAACTAATCAACAATAAAATAGAGTAAAAATTGTACGTAGAAGCAACTGAGAATCTTGGGTTCAAACACAAATGGAAACCTAACACCAAAAAAACCAAAAACCTAATGTGTTAAAAAGAAAAAGATGAAAATGGTTTCAGATGCTCTAATATTCCATCTTCGCTCAACTCGCCCCCTTTTGTCCATGTCCCTTCGTAGGCTTTTAGAGCATATCCATGGTTGTTCTTCTCAGCCGTTTTAGACCCAAGAACGGTCCATTCTCAAGTTGTTCAAAAATATAAAAATCAGTGGTAAAAACTGATGTACAGATACAAATAATAAAAGTCTAGAAATTAGATATTCACCTCGCTTTGTCTTCAACGTCCTAAAAATCCAGATCTTCACCTCAAATCGTAAAAATCGATCTTCAACGGCCCAAATCTTCAACCGCTTCTTGAAATCTCCCCGATTTGAGTTGGAAGTCCATCCATATGAGATGAGGAATGGGAGGTCGAAAAGGAGGAGGAGGAGCGAGAAAGGGGAGGCAGCCTGTGGGTCGCCCAGAGGAGAGTAGGGAGGAGATGATGAGCCGATACTTTGAGTGATGGAGGAGTGGAAGACACTGTGGTTGGTCTCTACCAAAAATGTAGAGAATGGCGAAGGTGTGGGGGGAGGAGCAGCCTGTTGGTCTCCACCAAAAAAAATGAGAATGCATGGAAATGAAAGAAAAGTGGCAGGGCCAGGTGTTTATTAATAAGAAAGACTTTACCGTAGCTATAGCCGGGTAACAAGCAAAGCGGGTAAATTCGGTTAACCGTGGGTCGCTAAGGCTGTCGGTAAAATCTAATTTATCCGTGGGGCTATAACCAAGCGTGTAACGTAAGGCCGGGTAATGTTGTAATTACTGTGAGAAATGGCCTACGATACTTACTTTGGCCCACGGTAACCTAAAAACATAATTTAAAAAAATTAACTAAATTTTGCTAGTTTTTAATGTGATTAAATTTAATTATTAGTTTTTTTTTACTAACATAAATCTATTATTATAAACAATTTCTTGTCACAATTTCAGAATATTACACATATATTTTTTTTATAACAAGTATATTATACATACTAATAAAAACAAATA
Organism: Calophaca sinica; assembly: GCA_037113605.1. Lineage (NCBI taxonomy): Eukaryota > Viridiplantae > Streptophyta > Magnoliopsida > Fabales > Fabaceae > Calophaca > Calophaca sinica. Next base: position 23,690,275 of record CM073733.1, read on the forward strand.
TTCAGATTATATATTAACAAAATAATATATTTTTTTCAATGTTAAAAAACATATTAACAGTCAATAAACATATTTATATAATTAAAAAATTACTAAAAAAATATATAATAAAAATTCTGTCAAAAATATTAAATAATACCAACCTCGTGACAAAGTGGTTCCTGGTGGGGAGTCCGTGGTGGGGAGTCCAAGTGACGGAGTCCGTGAAATGGCTTCGATTTACTAATAGAAAAAAATTAAAGGTGAGATAGATAATTTTTTCGTATGAAATAAAGATAAACATAGAAAGAGATAAATAAATATACCGATAAATAAACTACCTGAGATTGAAATGGAGAAAATATGGAGAGGATATGGCCACCGAGCACCGTGTGGAAGGTGAAGAAAATGGAGAAATGAAGGAAAGAAGAAGAGAAAGGGAAAGGAAGAAAGGAAAGGGCCAGGCGAGATTATTATGCGACGTGATCGATCAAAGCCGCGTGTAAGGTCGCGGTAATAGCCTGGCCGCGTGTAAAACATGACTCAGCGTGGACGTCCCTACCATTTATGGTCAAATTGTCGATTTTTGGATCGCCTTTGACCGATTTATCAGGCCATGGTCATGTGGTAAAAGCAAAAAGGCCGTGGGTAATTTACACGCGTTATTGGCCTACGCAAATTGGTCGTGGGTAATACACTTATTTCTTGTAGTGCAAATATCGTGCCATGGATAGCAATTCACAAGTTCCAATGTGTCAAAAAACTATACTCCCTCCAGTTTCAAATATCAACAAAAGTCAAAATTTTGGACCAAATACATTTTGATCTTTAGTTATATCTGAGACTGGAGGGAGTATGTTATTTAATCAAATAAAAATGTTCTCTGATTGTAAGTAATATAAGATAATATAAAAGGACGAAATTTAAAAAAAGAAAAAAAAGAGATATTGCTGGCTAAAGATTCAAGAAATAACTATGTACTTACAGTTTAAAAAAGTCTTATACAGATGTCTATCCATATTTCACTATAATATCACCTTGTAATATAATTTCCTGAAATACTTGTATAATAAATATGTACATAGTGAGATACAATTGAACATTTGTATAAACTATTCTATTTTGGTGACAACTCCCATACCCGAGAGTTTTATTGGGTATGATACCCAGCGTCGAATCATTTGATCGATGCCATATAATTTTTTTATATTTAATTTTTAAGTGAAATTAAGAGCTCGTTTGTTATAGCTTTTTTGTAAAAAAAGTCATTTTTTTTCAAAAATAATCACTTTTAAGTTTTTTGCATCTGATTGTTACATCTTTTAAAAAAATGAGAATTTGAAAATAATCTAAAAACTAATTAAAGTGAGAAGTTATTTTCACTAGATTCTCATAAAAATCATTTTTTGAACCATTTTGAATTGCTATTTTATCCCATTTTGAATTACCCCCATTTTGAATTTATCCCATTTTGAACAATTTTGAATTATTACAATATTCAAATATATAAAAATTAATTTTTTAAAATAAATATGCTTTTTTGAATGATTTTTTTATGTCTTTTATGATTTTTGTTTTAAAAAAAACACTTTTATATGGTTGTATCTTAATAAGTTAAAAATAACTTATTTTCAAAAAAAAGTAACTTTTTATGATCGTAAACAAACATAAATTAGCATTTATTTTTCTTAGAAATCTCAACAACAAAAAATAATCACTAAATTATTTTATATCAAAGTTTTTTTAATCTCTAACAAACTGGTCCTAAGTTTTAAGTTATTTTTACCTCAAGGGTATCAATACCTAACTTTCTTTCGGGGTATCTAAGAATTCACCTTCTATTTTTTACATTGCCTATGCATAGTAATAAAATTCAAGATTCAATGTGTGTGTGTGTATATATATATATATTACTTTTAGTTACAACATTCTTTCACACTGCAGTGTTTTCAGATATTTTTTTTTTCAGATTTACATAAAAAAAAATCTAGAAGAAACTTCATTGGAAAATTCGCAAATAAATCTGCAGTAAATAATTTCACAAGTAAATTCATATGAAATTTGCATAGTTATATCCCCGAGTATTTTTATGCGTATAATTTCCTAGGTATGCAAAACAAAAAAAAACAAAAAATTAAATTCATGAAAAAATTACTTTAAAAAATGGAAACTTTTTGTAAACACATCCCACACACACACATATCTAATGTATATCCCTAAGGTATAGTTCAAGTGGTTGAGCTGAGACATTTGAAGGAGTTGGAGAAAGAGGTCTCGGGTTCAAATCCTGGCTACTAACATTAACTCACTAACAACTAATATTTACCTATAAAAAAAAATCTAATACACAGAGCTCATTGGGTCTGTCGCGTTGTCTCTTCAAACAATAAATTTGGGACATTTGAAGGAGTTTGAGAAGGAGGTGTAGGGTTCAAATCCTGATTACTAATATAACTCACTAACAAGTAAATTTAATATACAGAGCTCATTGGGTGTGTCACGTTGTCTCTTCAAGCAATAAATTATTATTTAATATAGGTTTTTTAATATTCATCTGTTTCTGAAAAAAAAAAAAGCAATGATATTATATGGGTTTTTACATGAGTACCGCTAAGTTTATCAAAATATATGACGGAGCCATGTGTTTGAAGATTGAATTCGACATTGGACTGCAAAATCATATGTGCCTCAAGTGCTTATATTTTTTATTTTGTTTTTTCTATTTGAATGACTACAAAATTCAATACAATAGTCAATTAAATACACAATCGTGAAAGGTTTCATCTAAGTCACCCGAGTGGTCTCGCGTCCAAAAAAAAAAAAAAAAAGTCACCCAATTGGTCTTGAATTGTTGGCAGTGATCATGTGCCGGAGGGAATGAGTTATAGGTCTGCAAAGCCTCCTTTTTCAGGAAGAAAAATAACTGAAAATTACCAATTAGTCATGGTGGAAGGAGGCAAGAAAGATCGAAGGTCAATCACTCAATCCAGGGCGAATTTCGGCATGACGCTGTTTTTTTCAACATAAAAGGTACGCAGCCATCTCAAATATTTAAATTTTCTAGTAGATTGTAAAATCATGTTATATTACCTTATTGTTAATGTACATCAAATTTTAAATAATTTAGACATTAATTAGAGATATGTTATCTGACAATAGTCATTTACTCGTATCATAAAAAATATATTATCTATTAAAATAAAGTAGTGCCCTGAATTATTAATTAATTTTTGATTTGCATAAAATTTATAAACATGATATATACTTTATAAAAACTTTTAGTTCAATGGTTGGATCGATTAATTTTGTATTCTTTAAAAAGATATTAAGTGGTGTAAGTGTAGAAATTTGACATTTGGTGTCAATTGATTCTATCTTTATATCGTGTGTATTAATTGATTAATATGCAAGGTGATGGAGTTCATAAGGAAGTACAAGAAAAAAGTGGAAACAAATATTTTTAAACATTATTATCCGTCGTCTATTTTTTCCTTCAAAATAACAAACTAAAATCTGGCCATAAGTTTGGGATACAGACCAGACTCAAACATTAGAAAACTTGACTCAGTAACATAATTCCACCCCTCGTTACAATGTGACATATGCAAATTGATCCCGTGTCAAGCTAACTAAAGAGCTTAGTATGCACAATTGAAATGGTTATTTGGATTTTCGTCAAGATCGACATGCAATATTGTTAATTAATTGACTTAAAAGAATATATCTCAATTTTTTTCAGATATATTCTGTGAGATTATTGAAATTGAATGTGAATACAAGAATTTAAGGAACTAACATGTGAAATATAAAATTGCATGTGAGACATGCAACCTATACTAAAAATAATTAAAAAATGGATATAATTAACCCACTCCCACGTGAAACTTCTACAACGAGAATGTCATTACTCAATCGATCGCATATCAACTATCAACAATTATGATTAATATTTCGTTGTGAGCTTCCTCAGAACCCAGTGAATGCACGCTACGCTACATGCTTGTCCGCCTCAAGGTAGCTTAGGGATGAGTAGAAATTCCCTTTGAGCCTGGCGCGGGGCCGTTTGGAAGCGACTGAAAAAGAAGGCCATGATCCCACGACCATTGGTAATGCATTAATAATGGCCTGCAAGCTACTCCTGATTGAGAAGCAACGAAAACGTTGAGGATGATTAGCAGAAGATGCACAACTGTGAAGAGGATCTTCCTGTAAGAGGACGCCATGTTCTTTTTCTCAAGTACCTCTCTGTAATTAAGTAAATGAAGAAACTGAGACAGAAAGAAAATGCGCTGCTTTTTTTGTACTGTGAATTAGTATCTATCTGTCTATCTGTTGTGCTTTTTGGGTATCCCCTTGCTAGCTTTGAAGGATTCAATTCACGGGAAGTTAGAACTTTATTGTGATATGAAATGTTTTGGTGGAAGGAGGGGAGATACACAACGTTTTTATATAGGGAATGGAGTTGAGTTTTCTATAGTTTTGCTTTGACTATTATTGCTTTGAATATTGAAAAATTGAAAACAGAATACCTTGGACTCCAAACACACATTTACGCGTAACCTAGCTAGTATCAGAAAAAGACCGTGTCAAAGAATTAAAAAAAGAATGCATTAATATATATGTGTCTAAGTTGCTTACTTCAATATTAATACATTGGATTAATACTTTTATAAAGTAATTAAATCAATCTTTAACCGGAATAACTACTCCCTCGGTTACTTTTTATAAGCCCGTTTTATAAAAAAAATTGTTAACTAATTATAAGCCCATTTTCAAATTATAAGATACATTAATTATTTTTTTCCAAAAATATTACTAATTAATTACATAGTATTTAAAAATCCAAGACATGCATTAATTAATTAAAAGTATGATTAAAAGATAAATTTGGAAAAATATACACATTAGAGATAATTTAATTATGCTAACTACTTTTCTTAATATGTATTTTTTATCTAAAGCGGCTTATAAAAAATAACGAATGAAGTACTTGTTAAATTAATCACTTATACCGGAGACTCTTTCAAACAAAAAAAAATATGTTCACACTTTTGGTTCTCTCTTGAAAACATAGCGGGGGTGACTATTTTATTATTGTTTATATATAAACAAAATATTATTACACCTGAACTCAATCTTTTTAAAACCAATCTTTTTTCAATGGGAAGGGGCCATGTGGCATTAGCTTTTGATTTGTGATCTTGTGTGGTTCCTTTATGGAATCCCCGTTGTATATGGTATCTGACTGTATGGGTTGGAATATCTCTTATACTCCATATACTTGAATACATTTTGCTATTCAAAAAACAAATCTTTTTAAAACCTAACCGGAAATCGAACCAGCAAGACCTCTGAGTTAGGTGTGAGAATAGGGTAGATCGTCCGATAGGAGCATACGACTTAGCCTATATCAGACCTAGATTAGCCCAGACTTTTTTTTGAATAGACAAGCTTAAGGCTTTTTAAAAAGCCTATTTAACTAAAAAAGTCAGGCTTCAGAACACCCAAAAATCCTTTTAGACTTAATAGACGGCCTATTTAAGAAAATATAGATAATAATTTTGTATTGCTACTATTATTATGTTAGAGTTTGTACATTCTGTTAAATCATATACTTACTGACTTTTTCAATAATTTAAACATATCAGCTTACATAAATTTTTGACAAATTTAAAGGCTTTATTGTAAAATAAAATTTAAATAGGCTATCATATAAAGTCAGATTCTCTAAAAGGTCAAGTTAGACCTTAAAAAAGATTTATATCACAATAAGTCAGAATCAAAACCTTATAAAACCCTGCTTGTCTTATCTATTTTCGTCCCATGTCTCATGTCTTTTGGTAGCAGTGGTTTTAATTTTTTTTATATAGTTTATTATAAATAGAACTTAACCTCATTAACCTATTAACCCGTTAGTCTATTTAAATATAGGTCAGATAGCTTATTCAAAGATGTTAATATGAAATAAGCATTTAAGTAGGCTAACAAGCCATACTAGACTTTCAAAAAGGTCAAGTCAGACCTTAAAAAATTCTATGAAACATAATAGACCAAGCTTGGATCTTGAACTTTTTAATCAGGCCAGACTTAGTCCTTGCAAAACCTAGCTCGGGTGTATATGTTATGATTGACAATCTATCACACTTTTTCTATGATTTTTAGTATAACTTATGACCATTTATTTGAATATCATATAAGTATGCCTACAAGAAGATATGGGTCCTTCTCATTGGATGTTGTTCTCATTCTACAACGTTGGCAAATTCATCAGACGCTAATACAAAGATATGCAAATGAAAATTGATGCGATAAAGGCCCAAGTTGTTGCTTTAGATGCACAAGTTGTCGAAGTCAATGTATTGAAGAAACAACTTGTTTTCCTTATACAAACTGTTAGGGGAAACCAGGTCAGGTACGCAGTTGTTATTAATATAACTTTTTAGGCATCAGTAACTTGTGCAATTAGTGTTTCTTATATGATTTATGATTTGTTTTTCAAGTGGCTGACTCAGAATCACCAAGACACTCTTCTGAGTAGAGTCACATACAGGGACGGATCCACTTGGATCCAATTGAGGACACTTGACCCCACTGATTTATTTGTTTTTGTCACTAATTATTGAATAATTTTATTTTTAACCCCACATAAAATTTAGTGTTGACCCCACTAAAGAAAAAAATAGAAAATGAGCTGCTCTTTTTTTTTTATATGATTGGGGAGATGAATTGTTGAATGATTGTTTGGTGACACAAAGAGAGACATATTTTTAATAGTGTTGAAGACAAAAAAATCATACAACAATTTCAAAATATAAAGACATGCGGAGAGCAGTTATAATTTGTAGATGTCGAGGTGTTTTCATTTTTTTAGTATATAATGTTATAAATGTTTATATAAAAACTAAGCTACTCCTTGGAAAATGAGCTACTCTTTTTTGATATGATTGAGAGATAAATTGTTAAATGATTGTTTAATCACATACACATAGAGACATATATAGTGTTGAAAATAAAAAAATCATACAATAATTTCAAAATATAAAGACATGTAGAGAGCAATTATAATTTGTAGATGTTGAGGTGTCTTCAATTTGTTTAGTTTATAATGTTATAGTTTTTGTTATCTCTATTTTTTTTGCTTAATGATAACGTATGTCGTTATTTTATTACTTATATATTAATGTATTTTTTACATAAATATTTATAGTATATAATCGTGCCCCCATTATTCGAAATTTTTGGATCCGTCCCTGGTCATATATACCTGGAGATCATCGAGCAACATTGTCACGCGGGACATGCAATCTAGATAGTTTATTTCATTTTCATACTATATAAACATGAGAAACCTTTGTCATATACATTTGGTCGTGTTTCTTTATTGAATCACTACTTCGGTTTATGAATTAATGAATGAGTTTTGGTTTATGAATTAATTAATGTTTAGTTGTCTTTTTCCTCAATTTATATAATTTACTTGGTTTTGTCACGAAAAATGTAAATAAAAAACAAGTTTAAAAAACTTTTCAATATAATAAAATATTTGATTCTGAAAATTTTCTTTTTTGCTTCGGTTTGATACCACTATAGTATTTTAATATTTGTACTTAATGGTGTTTGTTAATGGCGGTTGAGAACTGCCGTAAGATGATGTGTGAATTTCAAAACTAAATCAAAAATTGATTTACGGTAGGATGCGCGGCAATCGAAAGGGATCTAATTTGGATTTTCGATCGATCATCAAAATCAACATGCAACATTAGTTAACCTAAAAGAATAATATATATATCTCAATTTGCTAGAGATATATTCTGTGAGATTTTTGAAATTGAATGTGAATACAAGAATATAAGGAGCTAAAATATGAAAGAAAGAAAAAAATTGCATGTGGGACATGCAACCTACACTGAAAAAAAAAACTAAAATTGGATATAACCCACTCCCACGTGAAACTTGTACAACGAGAATGGCATTGCTCCATTCGCACATCAACTATCAACAATTATGATTAATATTTCGTTGCGAGCTTCCTCAAACCTCAGCTACGTGACTGCACGCTACCTTCTGGTCCATTTCAAGCTGGTAGCTTAGGGATGAGTAGGAAATCCCTTTGAGCCTGGCGCAGGGCCGTTTGGAAGCGACTGAAAAAGAAGGCCATGATCCCAGGACCACTGATAATGCATTAATAATGGCCTGCAAACTACTCCTGATTGAGAAGCAACGAAAACATTGAGGATGATCAACAGAAGATGCACAACTGTGAAGAGAATCTTTCTGTAAGAGAACGCCATGTACTTTTTCTCAAGTACCTCTCTGTAACTAAGTAAATAATTAATGAAGAAACTGAGACAGAAAGAAACTGCTTTTTTTTTGGGTACTTTGAATTAGTATCTATCTATCTGTTGTGCTTTGGGTATCCCCTTACGTGCTGTGAAGGATTTCAATTCACGGGTAGTTAGAACTATATTTTGATGGAAGGAGGAGAGATACACCAACGGTTTTATATAGGGAATGGAATTGAGTTTTCTATAGTTTTGCTTTGACTATGAATGGTTTGAATATCGAAAAATAGGAAATGGAATACCTTGGACTCCAAACACATATTTACGCGCAACCCAGTATCTGAAAAAGACCGTGTCAAAACAATAAAAAAAAAAAAAAGAGCAGAGCGAGAAAATAACGTAATCTATGTGTGTCTAAGTTAAATTAAATACATCTTAGCAATGTTTTAAAAACCGGACCGGTCGTTAAACCAGGTGAGGTATCAGTCGTGGTTGATTAGTTCATTAGGTTGAGCCGTCGGTCAATCAGGATGATAAATAAATAATTAAATAAATAAATAAGTACTAATTTTGAGAAAAAAGTAAATAAAAATAAAAAAAAAAGCTAAACCGATCCAACCCAGTCCAATTGACCGGTCCAACCCGGTCCGATCGCGGTCCAACCCGGTTCGATCCGGTTCTGGGCGGTCCAACTAGACTGCGGTCCAACTACAGTTGAACCGACCGCTGTGTGTGCCGGTCGACGGTCGGACCGGTCGGACCGTCCGGTCCGGTCCGGTTTTTCAAACACTGCATCTGAGTGAAAATATGTTTTAAAGTAGTTAAATCAATCTTTAACCGGAATAACCACATTTCTTGTTATATTAATCTCTTAGGAGACCCTTTCAAAAAAACAAAAAAAAAAGTTCGCTGGTTCTCTCTTGAATAGATCATAGCGGGGTTGACTATTTTATTTTTATTTATATAAACAAAATATTACTATACCTGGACTTTTGATTTTCCTAATTTGGCCTTTTGAACAAGTTTTCATTTGCTGCTCTAATGCAGTAAGTACGTAAAGTAAGTAATCCAACTGTTTATAAGATAATTAAGAGTGATTTGTTATACATGTGTAGTTAATATCAACACTTGATTTTCACATTAATAGTTGAGATTACTTACTTTATTCTCTAAAGTGAATTGTTCACTTTAAAAGACACGAATCCGTAAATGGGTAGGACTATTAACAAAACCTGACAACCATCTGCTCAATTAAGCTAGGCGCGGCAAAAAAAATCTGAATCTAGTATGGCTATACAAATTTGACAAAATTAAAATAGGATGTTACATAAAGACATGTGTGTGTGTTAAAATATGAATTTATTTTCTTAGTTTATTGATGAATAGTATTGTTTGTTAATAGTAAGCTTAATTGTACCTTTTTTTGTATAAAAAGCTTAATTGTACCTTTTGGTCTCCTAGTATAGGGGTTTGGTGATTTTGGTGCCTATAATTTTTAATTGCTCGATTTTGGTCTCTCAATTTTTTAAAATTATGAAATTTTAGTCCCCTGTTAACATGACATCCAACTTAACGAAGATGCTGACGTGGTGATAGAGAAATGATGTGGCTTTGGACACGTGAAGCAAATCGGATGCAGGAAGAAGAAATATAAAGATAAACACGGATGACAAATGAAGAATGTGTCTTCAAGGAGAAACTAAGCGAAAGAAATTCAATTGATACCATATCAAATTCAAAGAGATATTGAGAGAATGAATCTTGAAGAAAAATTAAATGAATTGAATGCAATACTTATACAATCAGCTTTTATATATGGTAAATCACACTATGAGCTATGCAACTAACATAACTGCATAAAAATTAACTTACAGACTTCACATAGCAGTTAATTAACTTTAGCTAATCTAACTAATGTTTAATAGAATTTTGAATTAAGGATTTGGAGTAGTTTTGATCAAATTTCTGATAAAGAGTTAGATATAAGTTTCTTGATCATCAAAATTTAATGAGATATAAGTTTCTTTAAAAATAAATTTCAATTAAATTGATATTTACTTTATTTAGTATTGTCTGAACCTTTTAATATATAAATATTCGCGGCAACACTAACTCAATTAATAGCTCATGAGTATAATATATACTTAGCTGCATTATAATAAATTTAATTTTTTTTTTGGTACGTTGTAAATTTAGATTTTAATTCGACTTATTTTTTGAAACAGTGAAGAAGCTTATTTTCGCTCCTTAAATTTATACACGTGGATAGTAAGCTTTTGACAACAACAAAAAAAACTCTTAACTACTCAAATTTATCGAAATGAAGAAAATTATGACTTAGGCCACTCATGCATGTTTGATGTTTCAGGATTGAATGAGTTAGAAGTTGGAATGTTTCAAAGAGATACGTGGTTGGAACGACACTAAAGGAGGAATTCAAATGAAGGTGGCGAAAAAAAAATACTTAATTCAAAACATAAGGAAGCAACAGAGGAAAGGGGTGAATTTATGAACAGTTGCCATGACCGGACTCAACGTTTAGCAGAGAGGCAAAAGCAACAAGAGCATAATCTTCTTCGCGGAGTACTGTACATGACCACTTCACCTTCGAGGACCTTCCTTTGCTTTGATCCAACTGACTGACTTATCACACAAGATATTGCAAACAGTCGTGGCAAAAAGCTTGATTTGATTATTTCTTTCTAGTTTTAATAATTGTGTTTTGATAATAATAACAAAAATTACAAGTTATTTTTTTTGGACAGCTAAACAATATGCAGAATAATTCTTCCAATTTGAGATATTTGTACCCCTATAGACTAATATTGATTCTACAAGTGCACAATTTGAGGAACCTAGAATTTCATGTACACCAGCACTGTAACATTTCTCCACTGCCTAGGATGAACTGCAGTCCAAATTCACCTATGAGACACTTTTACTTGTAACTGATATTTTGATATAAGAAACTTACAAGATCAAGTCGGGTTTTCTTTAAAATGGGACACAAATAACTAAGGGATTCGTAGTCATCACAATACCTCCCTCTCACTATTTCTCTCATCATCAGACAAAGAACAATACCTGTTGTTGTAAATTGATTTTCAAAATTATTCGAAAATTCGAAATGACCGATGAGACTACTGAGATGAGTCGCGGACTAGGTCGCTCTCTTTAAGACGTTTCGCGGCACTGCTCAAAAGTACAAGCAGGCTATCAACCACGACGTCTCCAGGATAAAACAGCTCAGTCAAATTCGAATTTCTGCTGCATTGCAGAAATCCGTTCAAGATATACACCTTCTGATATATGGTTTTTCAAAGAAAACCACTCGAAATGTAGCTTCACAAAACCACTCGAATTGTTGCACACTTTTGAACGGAAGAAAATTAAATGGGGGGAGAAGAGAATAAACTCGGTAAGTGCGTCGAGTTTGGGGCAATTTGAAACTGACGCAGACGGACGGCGGCGGCGGCGCGCGCGCACGTGTGTGTGGTGGTCACTTTGTGTGCGTCCTCTCCCTCTTATAAAAGTGGGTACCCCTTGGGGCACATCCCAAGGGGGTGAGCTCCACATATATAAACACTCTTAAAGTGTCTATTCTCTCCTATGTGGGACTTCCCAATTTTTTCAATTCACTACTCCAAGTTCCAACAATCCCCCACTTGAATTTAAAAAATGGTTTCAGAAGTAGCGTCAAACGCCTCATTAAGATTGTGCATAAGCAGAGGTGTCTTCCGACTTGAACCTTTGCATAGTGATTAGGATTTAGATTCAACAAGAGTGACTCGTAGTCTTGAACTCTATCTCTAACATCAAAATCACACACACTCTTATCAATAGGTGTATTCTTCAAAAGCCCGTACGTTAATGGCCTTGCACGTCTATCCCAGTATAGTGAACGCTCTAGGAATTCTGCCCAAGATTCCACAGAAAGCGACCCCACTTCCACATTTACATAGGTGAGTCTATCAAAAGTTCAAAAGTACTCCTGTAGCTAGGTACTTCACTCCACATAGAGTATAGATCTCATTAAGAGTTTCTATTACCTCATCCTTTAATCGCTTCAGGAATCATGCCACTTGACCTATAATCGCATGTTCATCTCATATCACTTCACAACTTGTTATTACCCATTGAACCTAATTCTTGGGATCTCCAGTCTTTTAGGTTGGGTTACCATCATGAGTGACTCATGGTTCCAAAGGTAGTAGTCCCATCCTTTTAGATGTATTTTGGACTTTCTCTCTAGCTAATCCTTTCGTCAAAGGATCAGCTAAATTTTCATCAGTGCGTACATGATCCACTCTCACATTTCCTTTTGAGAGAAACTCTCAAACAGTATTGTGCTTACAACGTATCTGTCGTCTTTTACCGTTGTAATACCGATTCTCTATTTTTGCAATAGCTGCGGTACTATCGCAGTGGATCAACACAGCTGGCATCGGTTTTTCCCATAACGGAATCTCTGCTAGCAAGCATCTCAACCAACTTGCTTCTTCACTAGCTGTTGCTAGTGCTATCATTTCAGACTCCATAGTGGATTGTGCCAATATAGTCTGTTTCTTAGACTTTCAAGAGACGGCACCTCCAGCTATGCTAAATATATAGCCACTAGTTGCTTTGGAGTCATCTGATAGAGTATTCCAATCAGCATCACTCTACCCTTCAAGTACAACTGGAAATCTCTGATAGTGTAATCCGAGATTCATGGTCCTTTTTAGGTATCTCATGACTCTCTCAATGGCATGCCAATGCTCCATACTAGGTCGACTTGTAAACCTGCACAACAGTCCCACGACATAGGCTATGTCGGGTCTAGTACAATCAGTGGCATACCTTAGGCTGCCAATGATGCTCGCATATTCTGTTTGTCTAACACCTTCACCAGTGTTCTTAAAAAGTTTTACACTTGGATCATATAGTGTACAAGCAGGTTTACAATCAAAGTAATTGTATTTCTTCAAGATCTTCTCAATATAGTGAGATTGATCCAAAGAAATTCCCTTTTCCGATCTAGTAATTTTAATGTCAAGGATTATACTTGCTTCTCCGAGGTCTTTCATATCAAAGTTATTGCACAACAATGATTTCACATTATTCACGGCATGAATATTTGAACCAAATATGAGTAAGTCGTCTACGTAGAGACATATGATAGTGCAAATGTCATTTTCCGATTTGTAATAAATACATTTGTCACTTTCATTCACTTTAAACCCATTTGAAATAATCAAATTATCAAACTTTTCATGCCATTGTTTAGGAGCTTGTTTAAGACCATACAGAGATTTATCTAACTTACAGACCTTATTTTCTTGTCCAGGGACTACAAAACCGTCAGGTTGCTCCATATAGATTTCTTCTTCCAATTCACCATTTAAAAAAGCAGTTTTGACATCCATCTGGTGTACTATTAAATTATAAATAGAAGCCAGTGAAATAAGTACCCTTATGGATGTAATTCTTGTAACAGGTGAAAATGTGTCGAAGAAATCTATATTTTCTCTTTGTCTAAAACCCTTGGCTACAAGGCGAGCCTTGTATTTATCAACAGTTCCATCAGGTTTTAGCTTCTTTTTCAAAATCCATTTGCAACCTATTGGTTTGCAACCAGGAGGCAAGTCCACTAAATGCCAGGTCTTGTTAGACTCTAGGGAATCCATTTCATCATTTATGGCTTCTTGCCACAAATCTGCATCCAATGAAGACAAAGCTTCTTGAATACTAGTTGGATCCTCTTCTAGTGTATAGACCGTATAATCAGGTCCATAGTCTTTAGCAACACGTGCTCTCTTACCTCTTCTAGGTTCTATTTCCCTTTGTTCATTGTTCTCAATGTTCCTAGGCACATAAACTTGACTAGTTCCGGTGCCCCCACTATTTCTTGATTTAAAAGGGAATCTATTTTCATGAAAGTCAACATCATTTAACTCTATGATCACTTTGGCGTTCAGGTCATAAAACCTGTATGCTTTATCAAGCATCGCATACCTAATGAATACACATTCATAGGCTCTACTGGCGAGTTTGACTCTTTTTGGATCCGAGATCCTGACATAGGCCAGGCAACCCCAGGTTCAAAAATAAGACACATTAGGTTGTCTTTTCTTTAATATCTCAAACGGAGAAATTTTATTCTTGGATTTAGGTACTCTATTGAGCACATAACAAACTGTTGATAAAATTTCCCCCCACCAGTGAGATGCAGCACCAGAGTTGAGCATAATAACAACAACCAATTCAGTAAGCGTTCTATTTTTTCTTTCTGCTTTACCATTCATTTCAGGTGAATATGGTGCAGTCGTTTCATGTATGATTCCATTTGATTTATAAAAATCATTAAATAACTGGGAATCATACTCAGTTCCTCTATCACTTCGAAGTCTCTCAATCTTTTTCCTAAATTGATTTTCAATTTCAGTTAGGAAAACTTTAAACATATCAAACGCTTTACTTTTATGTTTCATAAGATATACAAAAGTATAATCGGAACAGTCATCTATAAAAGTGATAAAATATCGTTTACCATTTATGGTCAATGTGCCATCCAATTCGCATATATCAGAATGAATTAAATCTAACGGTTCAGATTCTCTAATTACTGATTTATGCGGCGTTTTGGTAATTTTCGCTTGACTACACAATTCGCATTTTTCTAAATTATTGAAAGATAATTTTGGAATAAATCCTAAATTGCACATATTAGAAATAATGCATTTGTTCACATGACAAAGACGAGTATGCCAAATATTAAAATCACAAAGCATATAAGCAGAAGTAGAAATTTTATTCACTTCAATATTCAATTTGAACATCCCATTGTTGCATACCTTTTCCCTACAAAAATACCATTTTTAGTAATCCTGCCTTGTTCAAGACTGAGTAAATCCTGCCTTGTTCAAGAGAAAGCCAGAAACTAGATTCTTCCTGATTGATGGAGTGTGTATCACATCTTTCAGAATCAGGGTCTTTCCAGAAGTGAAGTTCAACTCGACATCTCCAGTACCTGCAACATTAGTGGTGTGAGCATCGCCCAACAGCACTTCCAAATCTTCAGCAGCAGTATATGTTTTGAACATAGCACGGTCATTGCAAACATGGCGAGAGGCGCCAGTGTCCACTCACCAACCATCTGATCCACCAACAACGTTGATCTCAGTAATCATAGCCATAAATGACTCTTCAGTCAGGTTAGCCTGCGCAGTAGAGCTTGGCCTGTTCCTACACTTGCGTGCCATATGACCTGGTTTCCCACAATTAAAACAGATGAATTGTGGAGCAGCATCATTTCTAGGAGGTGGTTGTGGCTTCGGATTTGGGACCTTGTGAGGGTTCCCATTCTTGTTGCGGTTCTTTTGATGCTGAGTACGGTTCTGATTCTTAAATGATTTGCCAGTTGGCTTCAGAACCGCTCCAGTGGTTTTCTTGTTTGAAACAAACAAGACTTCTTCTTTCTGATCTTGTTTCCGGGATTCTTCCTCAATTCGAAGGCGGGTAATCAGGCCTTCCAGAGAAAGTCCTTTGGTTTTGTGCATCAGAGTATTTTTGAAATCCTTCCAAGCTGGGGGTAATTTTTCAATTAGAACAGCCACCTGAAACTGTTCATCTAGGGTCATACCTTTAGAAGTGATTTCATGAGCAATTTTCTGAAGCTCGTGTGATTGAACCTCAACAGACTTGTCATTAGACATTCTGAAATTGATATAGCGGCTCACTGCATATTTTTTAGCGCCGCTTCTTCAGTATCATATTTCTTTTTCAGAGCATCCCAGACATCTCTGGCGGTCTTGCAAGTGCTATAGTAATCATAGAGTTCATCACTCAGACCGTTCAGAATAAAATTCTTGCAGAGATAGTCATGCTCATTCCATAGGAGTATTTCTTTCTTTGTTTTATCTTGTTCTTCCTTTTCAGCTTTTTCATCCAACACAGGAATGTCTTCTGTCAAGACGTTGGCAACCTTTTTAACAGTTAAGAAAAATTGCATCTTTTGTTGCCAGCGCTTGAAGTGACATCCCTCAAACCGAAACGGTTTGTTGAAGTCATTAGCAGCAGAACCAGAGCCAGTAATTTCATCGGTATTCATGGCTGATTTGAAAAACGTCTTAAAATTGTTGTAAATTGATTTTCAAAATTATTCGAAAATTCGAAATGACCGATGAGATTACTGAGATGAGTTGCAGACTATGTCGCTCTCTTTAAGACGTTTCGTGGCACTGCTCAAAGGTGCAAGCAGGCTATCAACCACGACGTCCCCAGGATAAAGCAGCTCAGTCAAATTCGAATTTCCGCTGCACTGCAGAAATCCGTTCAAGATATACACCTTCTGATATATGGTTTTTCAAAGAAAACCACTCGAAATGTGGCTTCACAAAACCACTCGAATTGTTGCACACTTTTGAACGGAAGAAAATTAAATGGGGGGAGAAGAGAATAAACTCGGTAAGTGCGTCGAGTTTGGGGCGATTTGAAACTGATGCGGAGTGTCCTATTTATAGGCGACTACCGTCTTGTTGAACAAGAAAACGTGAGAAGAAAAATCTGATCGTGGGTGAGAGATTCTCGGAACGTCACTCTGATAGAGTAGTGACCAAGTAAACGCATAATTTAAAAAAAATTAATTTTTTTCGTTTACCAAAAAAGAAGTACACCACACAGCCCAAGCCCAAGCCCGGCCCGACTGGCCGGACGGCGGTGGTGGCGCGCGCGCGTGTGTGGTGGTCACTTTGTGTGCGTCCTCTCCCTCTTATAAAAGTGGGTACCCCTTGGGGCACATCCCAAGGGGGTGAGCTCCACATATATAAACACTCTTAAAGTGTCTATTCTCTCCTATGTGGGACTTCCCAATTTTTTCAATTCACTACTCCAAGTTCCAACAATACCTGCAAAGAAAAAATAAGAGGGAGAGATAAACAACAAAGAACCCATTGAAACAGAGAGAAACAGAAAGGGAACAGATCTGGCTCAAAGGCAAGCACCCACAAATCTGCCTCAAGGCTCACCGCGAGTCCCCTTCTTGCCAAATCGGACCACCACCTTGAACGGCGATCCCCGCATCCAACCTCCACAAGACTCGTCAACATACTCAGGCACAAACCTCAGGTTTGTCAAGTTAGAAAATCCTCTGGGAAGAAGGAAAGCAGAGGGAGTTCGAGCTTACCAAGAGAAAAGAGAGAAGCAGCGGTGTTCGGTTGATCGGCGACGGAAGGACGGTGTACCGCTCAACTTCGTTCAGATCTCCTGTCGCGTTCCGCACACCACCAACAGCCACCGAACAAGGACCCGCGACGGGAAGCCTCAAGGTGAGTTTCTCTCTCTCTCTCTCTCTCTCTCTCTCTCTCTCTTTTTGAGAAGATAGTTGGGAGGCGTAGAAGTGAGAAAATGGCAGAAAAAATGAAAGAAGTAAGAGCGAAGAAGTTAGAGCGCATACCCTCTTTCGTGCTGGAAAGGGCTCAGCTGTTGTTTCTCCCTCTTTCAGATGCTGAACAGTAGGGTTTTCGGGGTGTAGCTTGAAGGCAAAGGTTTTGGGGTCTCAGCTGCTGTCTTTAAGAGAGAAGGGTTTTGGCATTTGTTCGAAAATAAGCTTACTTTTTATATCGGGTTTAGAAACAAGGGCGCAATTTTTTATTTTTAATTTTTTATATTGACTTTCACTTAGGGACGATGTTAAAAGTTTTTAACTTAATTTCAAAAATGTCACCGCCTATTTTTTTATAACAGTTGCAAATGAAATCCGTTTTTTGCACTAGTGAATATATATATATATATACACGCGCACGCACACCAATAAAAGAAGAATACAAGGAGTATTCCAACACAAATACAAAGCACAGATGACCAAGGGGGAAAAAAAAACCAACCAACTCAACTGCAAAGTAGCTGGGGAAAAAGCCACTCACCTATCTCACAAAGTCATCCACACCACTAAGACCTATGAATACACCCCAAAGGATTTGTGATCCATTCGTAGAAGAGGCATAAAACTGACTTAGGCCTGACCACAAACCACTTCCATGACCTATCTCTGATAAGTTCTAAAATTCTATTAGAAACGAGAAGCTTACTCAAAAAGACACACTCATTCCTAGCCTCCCAAATGACCCATGACAACGAGTGTCAGGTCATAGTTAGACTGCGAATACCATTAGCCCCTAAACCCACCGCAATAAGCTATAGAGTACAAGTGGAACAAATCCTGCGGCATCACAATAACCATTCCTAACCCCATAAACACACAAGAGAGGTCACATGAACAAAACAGGTGGGAAACTGTTTCGAGCTCCACCCCACATAACACACAAAAGATTGGGTCATCCGCATAGATTTCCTGCCTTACGAGCAATTTAACTTAACTTTCGTGGGAATTGTGTCCAGCAGCACACACCAAGCAAAAGCCACCATCTTTGATGGAGCGAAGCTCTTCCGATGCTTGTCAAGAATTGAAGTTCCAAGCCTGAGAAAAGAATCTAGGACACACTATCGTCCAACAAGAATGAATAGAATGGGCTCACAGAAAAAAGAACATTAAAAAGAAACTAATGTCTTTAGAAGAAATATTAACTATGAAGCATGAACTGTAATAAGCATGCCAATCTCGGTGCATTAAAAGTATATTTCGATTTACCAAAAAAAAAAATAAATAAATAAATAAAAGTATATTTCGATAGCAGATTATATTTGTTGTCTCATTTCTAATTCCTACGATATTATAATTGGCAACATAATTTTCTCTTTCTTTTAAATGATAGTAATATTTTCTCTCTTAAGCGTCATTTTTGTTTTGGCTATGTTATCATCACTCAATTGAAGAGATTAAAAAGAACAAGAAAAAGAGACGTATGGCAGATTTTATTCCCTCAATAACTTATGCTCCAATAATTTTGTTAGCCATGTAAGCCAATTTTTTTTTTTGGAAAAAAAAAATATTAGTTTGCTCCAACTATATGACACCTTATTTATTTATTTTTATTAAGCCAAAGCAATTTACTGATAAAGAGTGGTGTTGAATCTAGCACAAGAGATGCTCAATCCAAATTCCAAACACCCAAAATGAATACAAATGACAATATGGATGAAAACCAAAACAGAACACAAAGCAGAGTAGAATGATAATCTACAACAAATCCCAATTGAAAGCTAAACAAATTAAGAAGCCTCATGGTACACCAAAACTGGACTGCAACTGGGCATCAAAATCAGCGGTATAAGATATAACCATTATCACCAGCCACCACCCATAGCAAGGAAGAATTTGATACAGGAAGCAACAAGAGAGTAGCAGCAACAGTTTATATTGACGTAAATTGTATACTATTATGCATAGCTCATATTTATATATGAGGAAAAGTTGGCAGATGCCGGAGCGGAGCGGAAGCTCCTGCGGTACGGATTTAGTCCATCAGCTTGGGCCTCTTGTTGTTGGGTGTTGCGACATAGTGGGTTGGGGGTGTAGGGGCAAAGCCCCCGCGGTACGATACAGGGGTAATTATGTAAACTGTATCGTAGTATAAATTCTTAAAGTTGTAACCCTGATTATTATAATAAGAAAATGAGCCGCTCTGCTCCGGAGATGTAGGCACAATTGGCCGAACTCTGTTGTCAAATCCCGTGTTCTTTTTCGTGCTTTCTTTTCTCTGTCTTAGACTTCCGTGATTCCTATTTCCCAACATATACATGCTCACGTCCGCAATGATAAGAGATTGTCAATGTCTAGTTACTCTTTCTGTGATAGTTCAAAGTGATTCCGCTAGCTCTTACGAGTTACATCTTAAGATTACAATTAGGGCTGGAAATGAGTTGAGCTGCTCGAACCAAGTTCGAGACTCGACTCGATAATTAGCTTGTTGCACTTGGTTTATGAACCAAATGAGTCAAACTTGAGCTGAAAATTGAGCTCGTTAAATAAATGAGCTGAACTTGAGCTATGCATAGATCGACTTGTTTGGTTAATGAGCCGGCTCGATATATATATAGTAATAAATAAATAAATAGTAATAGATAAAAAAATAAAATAAAAAACAATAATAATATCTTGGTTTCAAAAGGGGATGTAAATAGTGAAATTGGGGGTGGCATTAGCAATATGCTAGAGGATGCCCAGGCCCAGCCCAGCGCTTCATTTCTCTTAATCCATCAAACCCTAAACCTAACTTCCCCATTCACTTCCCATGCCCAAAAACCTGCGCCTCCCATCGTCTACCCTCTCTTCTCTCGCATTCCCGCCTCTCCCAGCGCCGATCTCCTTCTCTCGCCCTCCTTCTATTTTCTCTCCTTCCCTCATCTTCTTCCATTACATCCAACCCTAACCCTAAAATTGTCTCTCCTCTCTCGGCCTCAAACCCTCCGAAATCAAACCCTAGCTGAAGGGACCGCGCCATATCTTCATGGCCAGTGGTTAAGCTCCATGGAGGCCAAGGGACCACCTATGGTGGCGGTGATGAGTCGAATCGACTACAGAAGGCCAAAAGGGGTATGAGGCACCACACGGTTGTGGTCCTGAGTGCTCGAGATGGCAGAGGAACGTTGGATGAGACATCTATAGAACATACAGAGCGGCTGATTGTGGTGGATGAATAGGTCGATTAACGAACCGAGGCGGTGGTGATTTCGAACTCGCACGAGGAGGAGGATGATGGCAGTGAAGGGGGTTTCTTCTTCTCATTTGCTTCTTTGTTAATGTCTTTGTTATTGTTGTATAGACATATCTGCATTTCTTTCTTTCTTTTTTGTTGGAGATGTATCTGCATTTCTATTTGGTTTTGATGGAGAGAGGAGCAAGAATTGTTTCCATTAAATTTTGTTATTGTTGCATTTTTTCCATTATATTTTGTATTCATTTGACTGGTAAACAAAAAATATGAACAGAGTGATTCCAGCTAACGAGCTGAATC
This sequence comes from Calophaca sinica, assembly GCA_037113605.1. Classification (NCBI taxonomy): domain Eukaryota; kingdom Viridiplantae; phylum Streptophyta; class Magnoliopsida; order Fabales; family Fabaceae; genus Calophaca; species Calophaca sinica. The sequence goes on from CM073733.1 coordinate 23,711,429, forward strand.
GAGCTATTCGCGAGTTTCAGTCGAGTCGAGTTCGAGCTGAAAAAAATGGTTCATATCGAGTCGAGTCGAGTCGAGTTTCGAGCCGAACAAATTCTTATCGAGTCGAGTCGAGCTGAGCCAAGTTCGACCCAGCTCGACTCATTTCTAGTCCTAATTACAATTAACAGTGTTCTAAAGGCACTATCATATCTTGTATCAGCCAACAATACAACAGTCATATGTTTAACACTTTTAAGGTTGTACGCATTGACATGATCCAAGTAATTACGGGTGTAATTAATTGGACTGGGTTTAAGCAAAAAAGATATGGTGATCCAAACTTAAAAGAGCTCAATGGTTGCATTGGGTCGGTTTTGACACATTATGGCATCCATAGATTTTGGTATTGTTACAAAAATTATTACAACATTTTAACACACATAAGAAAATTTCATATAACAATACTGTTGTGCAGTGATTTTACCATCTATATGTATGTCAATTCGACATTAAAAATTGATAAATTATAAGTAATAAATCATGAAAAGTTAATTTTCCAAAGAGCACTTTGTTGAGAGCCATGTCATCCAAAGTACGTGTGATGTGAACAACAGTATCAAAACTGAATTACAATAGATAGAGATGAATGAAGTTCATTTGCAAAGTATGTCATTTTATGTCCTATCTTATACAAAATACTGATTCATAGGGCTGGAAATGAGTTGAGCTGCTCGAACCAAGTCTGAGACTTGACTCGATAATTAGCTCGTTGCACTTGGTTTATGAACCAAATGAGTCGAACTTGAGCTGAAAATTGAGCTCGTTAAATAAATGAGCTGAACTTGAGCTATGCATAGATCGACTCGTTTGGTTAATGAGCCGGCTCGATATATATATAATAATAAATAAATAAATAGTAATAGATAAAAAAATAAAATAAAATACAATAATAATAATATCTTGGTTTCAAAAGGGGATGTAAATAGTGAAATTGGGGGTGGCATTAGCAGTATGCTAGAGGATGCCCAAGCCCAGCCCAGCACCTCCTCCAGCGCTCCATTTCTCTTAATCCATCAAACCCTAAACCTAACTTCCCAATTCTCTTCACTTGCCCCAAAACGTGTGCCTCCCACCGTCTACCCTCTCTTCTCTCGCATTCCCGCCTCTCCCAGCGTCGATCTCCTTCTCTCGCCCTCCTTCTCTTTTCTCTCCTTCCCTCATCTTCTTCCATTACATCTAACCCTAACCCTAAAATTGTCTCTCCTTCTCTCTCGGCCTCAAACCCTCCGAAATCAAACCCTTCTCACCCAAAAACGGTCCTAAAACCGCGCCATATCTCATCTTCATGGCCAGTGGTTGAGCTCCATGTAGGTCAAGGGACCACCTATGGTGGCAGTGACGAGTCGAATCGACTACAGAGGGCCAAAAGGGGTAGGAGGCACCACACGGTTGTGGTCCTGAGTGCTCGAGATGGCAGAGGAACGTTGGATGAGACATATCTATTGAACATACAGAGCGACTGATTGTGGTGGATGAATAGGTCGATTAAGGAACCGAGGCGGTGGTGATTTCGAACTCGCACGAGGAGGAGGATGATGGCAGTGAGGGGGGTTTCTTCTTCTCATTTGCCTCTTTGTTAATGTCTTTTTTATTGCTGTATTAATGTATCTGCATTTCTTTCTTTTTTTTGTTGGAGATGTATTTGCATTTCTATTTGGTTTTGATGGAGAGAGGAGCAAGAATTGTCACTACAAGAAATCTGTTGATTACCGACGGAATATTACCGACGGCCCTGTGGCCGTCGGTAATATTTTAAATACCGACGGCCAGACCATCGGTAATCCCCCGGAAAAGGCTATGCAGGAATTTTATTTTTTCAGTAAATACCAACGGCTTATCCGTCGGTAATTACTAGGCCGTCGATAAATATAAATCATTACCGACGGCTTAGCCGTCGGTAAATACTTATTTTATTTTTAATTTTATAAATAAAATTTACCGACGGCTTAGCCGTCGGTAAACTGTGATTTTTGTTAGAACTCTCAAACCCACACACTCTCTCTGCATTCCCTTCCCCTGCGCTGCACTCAGTCACCATTTTTCCCTCATTCAAAATTCGGCCAACAGCCTCCCAGCGCCACCGCCGCCGCCTGCACTCACCCACCATCGCACGTATCTATCTCCACGCCTCCGACCAGATCGTGCCACCGCCAGCCATCTACGCCTCCACCAAGCTAGCGAGCCGCTCGGGACCAGCAGCCCATAGAGCTCACCACGCCGCCGCCAACCACCACACATCTACCACGCGACCAGTCCGCTGCCAACCCCTCCTGTATTCCAGGTATCTTTCATCTTTCTTATTCTTTGGTTAAGAACATCACTGTTAGGGTTTTTGTGAAACCTTGGATTTGGGATTCTTTCATCTTTATATATTGCTCTGGTCGGAAAGCAACATTTTAGAGTTTTAGTAGACAAGCATTCGCGTTTGTGTTTTTAGGTAGTGTTTCATCTTGGTAGTGTTTCATCTTTCCTTGCTTTTAGGCTATATTTGCTGCTCGCTTTTACCTTTTCTGCTAGCACACCCGATGCAACGTTTCTTAGGATATCTCAAAGTAGAGTTTTGTTGACTGCATGTCCTGAAGACAAAGAAAATGCAGTAGGAGCAAGAAAACAACCCTGTGCTGAACTGATACAAAAAGCTCTCAATGTGAATATTACAATTAACCAATTATGATGTGCTTTTTCAAGTAACGCAAAAGTAGCACACTCATATGCTATGTACTTATTTACTGAGTTTGGACTTGAAGGACAACAATAGTGATTTGCTTCCCATTACAAAATTGTGTGTGGTTTGAGTTTTGACTGTCACTTACATGGAGTAAACTTTGTTTGCACACTGTACTTATCCTGCAATGATGGCTTATGCATATAGAGATATCAACTTATGAGCTTTGAGACCTATCTTATCTTGGAAGGGAATAAGAAATTTCCACACCCTTCAAGAATAGAAACCTCAACATCATTAGGACTAATTGGTATATCATTATTGCCCAAATTATCAGTATTCAAGAGGTCACTGCTTGTCTTCTGCTGCTGTTGGTCAAACATTTTCTTCAGTTGCTTACCTTGTTCCTCAATTCGCAACTGTAATTTTCTCTGAATCTGGAACCAGAAAGTAAATTAAAAAGAAAATTCAAAATCAGAAAACAGAATGAAGAGAATACAACTAGTATGCAGAGTCACAAAATCATAGATATATTAGAATTGCGAAGACATACCTCTAGTTGTTCATCAAGACGCCTCTGAACATCTAGTTGAAGCTGAAGTGCCTCTCTGATTTGGAAACCACTGCAAGACAAGATCAAGAAATATAGTTGATTATAGAATAAAAAGCATGCGATGCCAACATGAAAAGAACCAAGAAAATGGAAGTACTGGAATGAATTAGAGAATATAAAAATGGCTTAGGCAAAAGAAGTAGCGTTACATTTTGACATCAAGCTGCACATTCTCTACATGTGTTCTTTTTTTAGATTTCCCTGAAACATGACAACAGTTTGTTTAGAAATATAGATCCAGTAAGGGAACTGAACTTGATAATTTGAAAGTGAATTATATCAAGCAGGGCATTGAAGATTATGAATAACACTTGAAGAGTAAAACCAGTGTTATAAAACTTAAACCGGTCATCGACTCAATCAGGGTAGAGCAGTTGTGAGTCATAACAAAAGGGTCGCTGATCGAATAAGTGGGTTACTAATTAAATATTCGCTCACCATTTATGACATGAATGCTATCAAATTCAAGTACCAAGAAATGTACTTGACATTATAGAGAAACTACTACAGCAACTAAGCTAATAAAATTACCCCGAAATGGTTCTCGCATGTATTTTGCAATTCTATATTTACGCAACTGACTTTTAACATGGAAGATGGTCAATCCATCTAATTCCATCAGCCTTAATATAGCTTGTTGGCCTTTAAGCTGGTTAATTGTTGACAGATTAGGCTTTGTACTTATTAAGCTATGAATGCAAGATATCTGCCATGTGCCTTACTTTACTGACATATTTATCCAACCCTGCAAGGTGACTTGCTAGAGTTTTGAGCTTGCTATTTTCAAGGTGTTATTATATGTACTAAAAACTGTCCAATTCTATTGGAAATTGAACTTGAAAAAATTATGGATATTGTCAATGTCAGATGCCTTGGCTTACTTAAGACATGACTTGAAATAAAATCTATATGAGAATGGAGAAAAAGTACTTTTCCCCCCTTCCTTTGCTCAGTTGAATTCTAGAGCTATCTGGAAATTAATTATGTTGTGTGTCATTAGTGGATTGGTCTACAACTGTGGGATAGATCTAGAGCTATATATTTCTTTGTTTTGAAAAGAAAAAAGAAAAGTTGTGTCTTGTCAAATGAGCAAATATTTATTGCATTGTTAGAGGGAAACCGATAGGAAAATTTGTTGTGGTGGAAGCTAGTCTTCCAAAGTGATTAAGATAAGCCAACTGGAAGGCACGATCAGGGTGCGTATAATATGGCCTACATCTGAATGTTTATTCATCTTTAGTTTACAAATGATGATTTAGGAATACTCTTACAATCTAGAAGCTTATGCATCTCTTTGCTAATGTGGCTTTATTGTCCATTAATCTTCAATCTATTTTAACATTTCTTAGTTACCTGTTAACCTTATATATTCAAATTGAAATCTAATTAGTTTGGTCCTTCAATTTGAATGGTTTTGCATTTGCCAAAGCTGAATCTAGTTTGATTAGTTATAGTTTAGTAGAAGGCACAAATAAAATTGCAACTGGACTTGTTCACACTTTAGTCTTAAGATCAATTCTTAGGGCGTATACACTGATTATTCTCCTTCAACTCATGATGATAAACGATGATGAGTTTGTCTTTTTTATGAATTAAGATAAGAAAATCATTTACCTAGTGTAGTGGTGTTGCTGATCATATACTTAAGGGAAAGAATAAAAAATAAAAATAAAAAGTGAACCATGACTTGAGGGGCAGTAAAACATATTGATGAAGAATGTTGGAAGCCTACACATCACACTCCTTGTGTAGTCATACATTCTAGTCTCTGGGACCCGAAACATTCTCTTGGAAGCGGTTTTATGATTTCTTTGCTTAGAGTGAACGTTGAAGAAAATGAAAATGTTGAGATTATTCATGAGAATTTTTAACGTGTTTGGATTGGAGTTGAAATCGTGGTTTTATTTTACTGTTTATCGTGATTGATTGCTATGAAAATGAAACTTTCACAACAAGCTCGTTCTTTTTATTTATATTTATATTTTTTTAATTTTAATTTTTAGCAACTGAACAGTCTTGTGACTTTTTTCAGATTAAGAAAATTTTGATGAGACAGGGTGAAAAAAAAGAGGAAGAACGAGATTTGGGGCATAATTTTCTGATTTGAAAAAGCGATTCTGATATATCTTGATAAAAATAAAATCAAGAAGGTTTAAAATGAAGAAGCCTATAGTTGACCATAATGTTGCATACTAGACCATTGTTTTGTTGCTCTATGTGTACCATAGACCCTTTTATTTTTATTCTTTGCTTGAAGAACAGGTATGAACAAGATTTTGGTTTAGAACAATTGGGTTGCTCTTCTTCAAGGCACGTTTGCAATGAGTAATAAAGTAAATACATTTTGTGCCAAAGACGAAGGGCGTCCACTGAGAATTACTAGAGCAAGGGCTAGAGCCTTGGGAGGGATTCCACCATACTCAAGACCATCTTTTAAAAATGAACAGAAAAATGCAAATAGGGCAACTTCAAAAAGAGCAGCTTCTTCTGAGAATAAAACTTGTGTGGTTGTTCCGAATAAGAGAAGGGTAGTGCTTAAAGATGTAACTAACATCAGCACAAGTCACAGAGAATGTTTCGGGTCCCAGAGACTAGAATGAACATCATGATCTCAAATAGGGCAACCATGATGACTGAACATCATGATCTCAATAACATGATCATGATCATAGAGATTATTATCATCAATTTCATTTTTTTTAATTAGATTTTATTATTCTTCTAGATATGAACATGATTGGATGTTGTTGAATGTTTTCAGTAGCTTAGATGCATGATTGGTTTATTGGAAATTTTTTTTTTATGTTATTTGATTATAAATCACATGCTTTAATTTGAATTGATGTAGTATAACGTTGAATTACCTCTCTTGTAACAGTACAAGCATAATTTTTTGGTTGCCTTTCTTTTTCTTTTCTTTCTTCAACTTTTTCATAGACATAAGGATTCCCTTAATAAATTAACATATTGTAGCTAATAAGATGTAACTACCATTCACACTAACTAATTTGAAGGGCTGCATTCTACTCACTTTGTCTTGTTAGCCATACTAATAACATGACAGTTTGATCAATTATCAGATATTTTATTTCAATCTGTGTTTGTATGCCTTAACAACAATAGTAGATGTAGTATAGTGTTGAATTACCTCCCTTGGAAGATGAGTACAATGAGAGGTCTGTTGTTTATTTATTTAATTTGAATTGATGTAGTATATTATTTGTAACATTATAAGCAGAATTTTTTGGTCGCCTTACTAAAAGTGACATATTTCAGAAATGGATGGTTACCCTCCAGATCAGAGTTGGGTATATGATAGGCTTTATCCTGGTATAGGAGGGGTGAAACCAGGCTTTGCAAAAGGGGTTGAAGAGTTTATACTGAAAGCTAGAGTACAACCTGAAGTTGCAAGTAATGGTGGAATCAGATGTCCTTGTGACATTTGCATGTTTAGGAGCATATTGTCTGAAAGAGAAGTCAAGGTCCATCTGTATCGTGTTGGGTTCCAACCAAATTATTGGTATTGGACTGAGCACGGTGAAGAAGCGCCACGTGTTCACCCAGTAGATGTGCCTAGTAGTAGTGGACAAATGGATAATGATGATCCGTTCACGCTAATGCAACATATGGTCGACGATGCGTTTAGGACTAGGTATGACTTCCAAAGTATGAGTGATGTGGGTAATGAGGAAGACGAGGAAGATATTCATGAAGTCCAGGAAGATATTCATGAAGAGCCCCCAAATGCTGACGCTCAAGACTTTTATGATTTGCTAACTGCTGCAAACGAGCCCATATATGAGGGTGCTTCTGAGTCAAAGCTTTCAATGTGCGTGAAATTGTTGGCATGCAAGACGAATTGGAACATTCCTCAAAAGTGTCTTGATTTCATTGCAAGTATGTTGGGAGACGTGTGTCCTTCAAAGGATAAATTGCCAAAAAAATTTTACCAAGCAAAAAGATTGGTGTCCATGCTAGGTTTGGAATCTCAAAAAATTGATTGTTGTGTTAATGGGTGTATGTTGTATTACAAGGATGATAGTGCAGAATGACAATGTAAGTTTTGTCAAGAACCACGGTATGTTCCCCGTAAGACAGGGATGGGTAAGTACAACGATGTTCCAGCAAAGAGGATGTTCTATTTGCCAATCATTCCTAGGTTGAAAAGACTGTATGCATCAACAGAGACTGCAGCTGAAATGAGATGGCATTCTCACAATAGATCTGGGTCAGACATTTTATGCCATCCATCTGATGGTGAAGCTTGGAAGCATTTTGATGCGGTGTATCCAGACTTTGCAAACGAACCAAGAAATGTAAGGCTCGGTTTATGTTCCGATGGGTTCACACCTTATATTCAGGCATCTACAACCCCATATTCATGTTGGCCGGTTGTTGTGACCCCATATAATCTCCCTCCTGAAATGTGTATGACTAAACCATTTATGTTTTTGACTTGCCTCATACAGGACCATCTAATCCGAAAGAAAAATAGATGTGTTCTTACAACCTTTAATAGATGAAATGCCTTGATTGTGGAGTGAGGGTGTTTTGACTTATGATATATCTAAAAAGCAAAACTTTCAAATGAGAGCATCCTTGATGTGGACAATTAATGATTTTCCCGCATACGGTATGTTGTCTGGGTGGGGTACATAAGGTAAATTGGCATGTCCCATATGTATGGACGATACAAAGTCGTTTAGACTAAAATATGGGGGGAAAAACTCTTGGTTCGATTGCCATCGTCGATTTTTACCACGTGAACACAAATTCAGAAGAAGTAAAAAGAGGTTTACAAAAAACAGGGTTGAGAAACATGGGCCTCCTAATACTGACAGGTGATATCATATGGAATTGAGTCAGTGGGGTTCCAAGTGTGGTAGAAGACGGAAAAGTTACCTGAGTATGGACGTAGTCACAATTGGATAAAGCGAAGCATATTCTGGGATCTTCCATACTGGAAAGACAATTTATTAAGGCACAATCTAGATGTGATGCACATAGAGAAAAATGTATTTGATAATGTCTTTATGACAGTCATGAATGTTAAGGGCAGAACAAAGGACAATGAAAAAGCAAGAATGGACTTGGCCCTCATATGCCAACGTAGTGACTTGGAGTTGATTCCAAAAGCCAATGGAAAAATGACAAAACCAAAGGCAAATTATTGTCTTTCTTCGTGAGGCAAAAAATGTGATGAAGTGGATGAAAGAGATCAAGATGCCAGATGGGTATGCTTCAAATTTGGCAAGATGTGTAGATGTTAATAGAGGGAAAATGTACGGGATGAAGAGTCATGACTGTCACGTATTTATGGAGTGTTTGCTCCAATTTGCATTTAGTTCATTGCCTGACCTTGTGTGGAGACCACTTACAGAGTTAAGTCAATTCTTTAAGGGCTTGTGCAGTAATAATTTGAGCCTGAATGATTTGATCAAATTGAATGAAAACATTCCATTAATCTTATGCAAACTTGAAAGAATCTTCCCACCAGGTTTCTTTGATTCAATGGAGCATCTTCCAATTCACCTCCCACACGAGGCAACACTTGGTGGTCCAGTTCAATACCGATGGATGTATCCATTTGAAAGGTATTCGTTGATATCTGCAATTATCTCCCTCTATATTGTCATATCTTTATTATAAGCCATTTTATTCTCATTTATTTGTAGAATGATGGGTGATTTTAAGCGGTCAGTGAAAAACAAGGCTAGAGTAGAAGGCTCAATATGTATGTCCTACTTACAACGGGAGACAACATATTTTTGTTCACATTATTTCAAAACGATTGACTTGTATGCCAAAAGTCAACGTAATGAAGCTGCAAGATTGAATGACGATGTCACATCAACATTGTCAATTAGCAATGGACTAGGACGTCCTAGTGGGCAATCCAAAGCTCACTGGTTGAGTGATGCTGAATGGAGGTCTGCACATGTACACATCCTCATCAATTGCATCGAGGTTAAGCCATATATTGAGTAAGTAATACACCATTAAACCCACACTCAATGTATTTACTAGTATATACTTACAACAACTCTGTCTTTCTTGGCAGTTACTTTTTGCAATATAACTCCATCGATGAAGCAGATCCTTCAGCTCAAACTCGTATTTATGCTGAATTCCCAGAATGGTTTCGGTCCTATGTAAGTATTTGACCAAAATCCTATTGCAAATAAATTGTCTTCTTATCCTCATTGTGAGTGTCTTGTTTGTATAGGTTACTAATGAATCAAATGGCGTGGCTGACATAAACTTGATATCATTAGCTTGGGGTCCAGAGTCAAAGGCCATAAGTTGGCACAAATACTTCATTAATGGGTATAAATACCACACACAAGCATGGGCTCAGGGTAAAAAGACCATAAACAGTGGGGTTTATGTCAAAGGGGTTACAGAAGGAGGAGAAGATGATTTCTATGGTGTCATACAACATATCTACGAATTAACGTATCACAAGTTGCCTCACAGGGTTGTCTTGTTTTATTGTCAATGGTTTGATCCAAGACGGAATAGAGGAACTAAAGTTCATCCGCAATATGGCATTGTAGATATCAAGATGAATAAGCATTATGATCGTTACGATCCATTCATAATTGCACAAAAGGCTAGACAAGTGTATTATGTACCTTACCCAGATATGAGGACAAACAAACGTGGTTGGTGTGCAGTGATAAAAACAAAGCCCAGAGGCCGTGTAGAGGTGAATGAAATTGACGATGACATTCCCTATCAAGATGAAGAGATGACACGTATAGAGCAAATAACTGAAATTGAAGAAATGGATTGTTTGCGTGATAAAACACATAGTGATGAAGAGGTCGATGTTATGTCAATTCCAAACATTGATATACATAATGAAGTTGACATGGATGTAGACGATGATGATAATTATGAGTTTGAGCTTGACTCTAATGACGGAGATGCTGATATGGCTGTGGATGATGAAGATGAAGACATTGACTAAAGTTATTGAACTTGTTTATTTATGAAGTTAGTGAAGTCATTGTACTTGTTTATTTAAATAGTTAGTGAAGTCATTGTACTTGTTTATTTAAATAGTTAGTGAAGTCATTGTACTTGTTTATTTTAAAAGTTTGTGAAATCATTGTACTTGTTTATTTAAATAGTTAGTGAAGTCATTGTACTTGTTTATTCTAAAAGTTAGTGAAATCATTGTACTTGTTTATTCTAAAATTTAGTGAAGTTATTATACTTGTTTATTTAATTATTGTACATGTTGACTGACAATACGTGTGAACATATATGTAAATGCTTGTTTTTTTTTACATATGCCTCCTAAAGAGAAAGAGCATCGTAGGTCTAAGCTGCCTACGAAGAAGGCTAAGACGATTTTGCCACAACAATTGGCAAATCGATTGACACAGTCACCACTGGAGGACGATGCTAGCACACCACTCTGTGAGGCTAGTCAGCAACCTCCTGCTCAGCATACTGCCGAAGTGATACCACCTCCCCTGTCCCCTATAATGATGATCCCAAATCCGGGATTCGTACCTCCTCTTGTACAGGTATGTATTTAACTAGTTGTTGGATTTTTTTTTTAATTGCTTTCCCTTTGTGGTAACAAATTGATTTTTATTGTATGAGCATGTTTCCTTCACCGCGGTGACATCCATTTCGAGCAAAGACACTCCTCCGAGTCGATGATGATGCAGTGTAGGACCTTCAAGACATCGCACGTAGTGGTCCGACAAAGGCAGGGTCATCAGAACGCCCGATATTTAATTATTTATTTAATTAAATATTTTCGAATATTTTTCCGATTAAGTTTTCGAAGTTGTGAAATATTGATTTATGTGGTGTTGGTTTTAGTTGGATTAATTTAGTTGAATTAAGTTGTAGAATGATATTAGATTAATACTATTATTTGTTATGGGCTTATTTTAATGTTAGAAGTAGTAGAAAGGGGGTGTAGGAATTTAAGCCCAATAAGACATAATAAGGATAATAGTGTTATTATATTAATTTTTTTTTTTAAAAAAAAAGAAGTATCAGTAGAATGAAAGAAGAAAATAAGGGTTTGGGAGGAGATACGAAAAGTTGCCGGCAAGGAGAAATCTAGGAGTCAATCGGAGAGTTAGAGCAACCTTCAATCCAAGGTAAGGGTGGGGTTCCGACTGCTAATGGGTTGTATGATAAGTAGTAAGGGGGGAGATTATTGTGGTTGGAGATATTTGAGGGAATAGGTGAAGGGGTTGTCCTTGAACCCCATTGTTTGATTTTCCTATTTGTGTGATAAATATAAATTTGGTTTGTTTAGAGCTGTGTGAAACATATTTTCGATCACTTGGTAAAATTTGTGTTCCGTTCTTCATTGGTTCATCTATCCTTATATTTGGTTAGTGCACAAACTGGTTTTACGCCTAGAAATCTCCTCAAGAAAAGCATGCGTAGCTTATATGCATTTGATTGGTCCATTTTACGAATTTCGTTTGGCTATTTACGTTCCCTTGGAAATCAAAAAAAGCATGGGAATTAATCTTTTTGTTAATTAATTAAAAGAAAAGGGCATGGGTCCGTGTATATGGTAATGCCATAATGAAAATGTTTTCATTGGTTAAGCTATTAAAATACTAAGCGAGGTCATGTTTTTTTTTTTGAATTGGTTTTCATGGTGGACATTTTGCATTTTATTAGTGCTTAAATTATGTGTCCATGCCTGATGGTTGAAATTGTGCACACAATTTAATTGGTCAATAAGTTTGTTTAATGGTTGTATATGTATGTTATAAGTGCTTAAAAAATTCAATTTTGAGACTTAGGATTTTCCTGAAATGTTAGAGTTCCAAGTTTATATGTCTCTTAATAAATTAGTTGATAAATTGTAAATTTTAGGATTTTATAAGAAGTTTAAACGGACGAAGTTTTATAGTTATTGATAACTGAATTAGGTAAATAAATTAACTTGTCTCGTTTACATTTAATTTATAGCATTTCACTTTTCTCGCTTGTTGTGCAGAATCTTTAAGCATGTTGTTCCTGTTTGATTTTTCTGCATGCTTTGTCTGTTTGTTTTGCAGAATTTTTCTGCATGCTTTTTCTGTTTCTGTTTATATATTAATGTTGCGAATTCTGCTGTTTTTGGCAGAATTTGCGTAGTTGTTGTTACATTCTTTATGCAGATTTTTGGTTGCAAATAATTCTGTTTGCTGTTGCTGTTGTTGTGTTGTTGAACTTCATAATTATTGATGCATACATAGCATGTCATGTTGGGAGCTTACGCTCTGTTAAGTTGGCCTGGATTGGCAATTTTTACGTTGGGAGTTTTGCTCCGTATTTTTACGCTGGGAGTTTTGCTCCGTATATTTTAAGTTGGGAGTTCTGCTCCAATGGTACCACATGCATGTGCATTGTAACGAGTCGCACTCCGTGTTGCATATTTAAGTTGTTGTGTTGATCAATTGTGATGATAGGTGTTGTTTGAAAGTTGTGAAGTGGTGATTTTATATAATCTGATTCTAATATAATATTTATCATACACTTGATTATATAGTTCGATATCTCACCCTTCGTTTGAATGTTACCCTCTGTTGGTAACGTGCGGGTAATAAAAATGAAGGTCGCTTACCTTCATTAGTTAGTCGAAGCCTGTCGCCGCTCGATCGTAGCACTCGGGGGATGAACGATGATTTCTTTATTGTTGAATTTTATTATGTTGCTGAATTTTCAAGTTGTTTTCATTAAAAGACTTGATGTCTTAAAGTTGTTTTGAATTGGACAAGATGTTATGGTATTTTCAGTTAAATTTATGGATCCGCTGCGTAATAATGAAAGTTGTTTGATTTTTAAAGACTAAACAGGTTGTTATCGGTTCATCCGAATTTTATGTGTTATGTATCTGAACTACAGGTGATTGAATGTCGTTGTTCTAAGTTGAAAGTGTAACATTCCATATGTTTGATGGAAATTTTGCAACTCTGATTTTTATATTATTCGTTGGGTAGAAATGGGGTGTTACATTAGTGGTATCAGAGCAGGTTGGTCCGTCCGGCCAAGTTGTCGAGTCGTAGTTTTGTTTAACAATCGAGTATTGTTAATTAGTTCTAACCTTTGTTTATGTTATAGTGACAAGTTGAGATGGCTGGAAGGAACGATGCTGCAATTGCTGCTGCTTTACACGCAATGGCTCAGGCTTTGCAAAATCAGCCGAATGCTGACGAGAATGCTGGATCTCGTAGTTTGGCGACTTTTCAGAGGGAGAATCCGCCTACCTTCAAGGGTAAGTATGATCCTGATGGAGCGTTGGATTGGTTGAAAGAGATGGAGAGAATCTTAGTGTGATGAGCGCACTCCGGCCACGAAGGTTCGATATGGGACTCATATGCTAGCGATCGGTGATGGCGGTGGCTAGAGACTCGTCGAGAGGTTGGAAGGCTGCAGTGAAGGTATCACTTGGGATGTGTTAGAAGGAGTTCTGAGGAAGTATTATCCAGAGGATGTTCGTGGTAAGAAGGAAATTGAGTTTCTTGAGCTGAAGCAAGGAAATATGTCGGTTACTGAATATGCTGCAAAGTTTGTTGAGTTGGCTAAGTTTTATCCGCACTATAGCGAGGCAACTGCTGAGTTTTCAAAGTGCATCAAGTTTGAGAACGGGTTGCGCCCAGAAATCAAGAAGGCAGTTGGATACCAAAAGATTCGTGTCTTCTCTGATTTGATTGACAGCTGCAGGATTTATGAAGAGGATAACAATGCTCATTATAAGATCATTAATGAGAGGAAGAGCGGCGTCAACGAGAATGGTGGGAAGGCTTATGATGCTCCAGGTGGTAAAGGTAAACAGAAAGTGGCTGATGGTAAGAGGACTAGTGGGGGAAATGCTCCTGCTGGTGTGGGTTGTTTCAAATGTGGGAGACCTGGCCATAAGAGGAATGTGTGTCTTCTTTGAGGTAAAGAGGTGTTTCCGTTGTGGCAAGACTGGGCATGCAATATCTGAATGCAAGCATAAAGAGATGATTTGTTTCAACTGTGGTGAAGAAGGACACATTGGTAGTCAGTGTCAGAAACCAAAGAAGGCGCAAACTAGTGGAAAAGTGTTCGACTTGGCTGGGACTCAGACAGCTAATGAGGACAGACTCATCGGAGGTACATGTTTCATTAATAGTACTCCTTTAATTACTATTATTGATACTGGCGCTACTCATTGCTTTATTGCTGCTGATTGTGTTAAAAGATTGGGTCTTACGTTGTCTTCTATGAATGGAGAGATGGTCGTCGAGATTCCAGCTAAGGGATCGGTGACTACTTCTCTTGTGTGTTTAAAGTGTCCTTTGTCGATTTTCGACAGAGACTTTGCTGTTGATTTGGTTTGTTTGCCGTTAAGTGGGATGGATGTGATCTTGGGCATGAACTGGTTAGAATATAACTATGTTCATATCAATTGTTATAGCAAGTCCGTGAGGTTTTCTACTCCGAAGAGGAGGAAGGCTGGGTTGTTGTCTTTTAGGCGATTAGGGCGGTTGATGCAAGAGGAAGCTTCAGGTGTTCTCGTTGATGGTGTCATTATCTATTGAGAACCAAGCTATAATTGAGGAGTTACAAGTGGTGCGAATTTCACGAAGTTTTCCTCGATAAAATTCTGATGTACCACCGTAAAGAGAAGTTGAATTCGCTTATTGATCTTGTACTGGTACGGCACTTGTTTCTATGGCACCATACAGGATGTCCGCATCTGAATTGTCGTAATTAAAGAAGCAATTGGAAGATTTACTTGAAAAGAAGTTTGTAAGACCAAGTGTGTCGCCGTGGGGAGCTCCAGTGCTACTAGTAAAGAAGAAAGATGGAAGCATGAGGCTTTGTGTTGATTATAGACAATTGAATAAAGTAACAATTAAGAACAAGTATCCGCTTCCAAGAATAGATGACTTGATGGATCAATTGGTGGGTGCTCGTGTGTTTAGCAAGATTGATTTGAGGTCGGGTTATCATCAGATTAAGGTGAGGGATGAAGATGTTCAGAAGACGGCCTTCAGAACACGATATGGACATTATGAGTATTCAGTGATGCCTTTCGGTGTTACTAATGCGTCGGGAGTATTCATGGAGTACATGAACTGTATCTTTCATTCTTATTTGGATCGGTTTGTGGTGGTATTCATTGATGACATTTTGATTTACTCTAAATCGGAAGAAGAACATGCAGAACACTTAAGACTAGTATTGCAAGTTTTGAAGGAGAAGAAGCTATATGCAAAGCTGTCTAAATGTGACTTTTGGTTAAAGGAGGTTAGTTTTCTTGGTCATGTCATTTCGGGTAGTGGCATTGCTGTGGATCCATCTAAAGTAGATGCCGTGTTGCAATGGGAAACTCCAAAATCGGCTACAGAGATTAGAAGCTTTTTGGGACTAGCTGGCTACTATAGAAGGTTTATCGAAGGTTTTTCTAAGTTGGCACTTCCATTGACTAAGTTGACTTGTAAGGGTAGAGCTTTTGTGTGGGACGTTCAATGTGAAGAAAGTTTTACAGAATTGAAGAAGAGATTGACGTCGGCTCCGGTTTTGACATTACCTAATCCAGGAGAACCTTTTGTGGTATATTGTGATGCTTCTAAAATGGGTTTAGGAGGTGTACTTATGCAGAATGATAAGGTAGTTGCTTATGCGTCGAGGCAGTTGAGGACTCATGAAAAGAACTATCCTACGCATGATTTAGAGCTTCTTTGATTGTTTTTGTGTCAAGATTTGGAGACATTATCTCTATGGTTCTAGATTCGAAGTATTTAGTGACCATAAGAGTTTAAAATATCTATTTGATCAGAAGGAATTGAATATGAGACAACGAAGATGGTTGGAGTTGTTAAAAGATTATGACTTCGGTTTGAATTATCACCCAGGTAAAGCTAATGTTGTGGCTGATGCTTTAAGCCGAAAGACTTTACATATGTCGGCAATGATGGTTAAGGAGTTGGAATTAATTGAACAGTTCAGAGATATGAGTCTAGTTTGCGAAGTGACACCGCAGAGTGTTATGTTGGGAATGTTGAAGATTAACAATGATTTTCTGGACAGTATCAAAGAAGCTCAGAAGTTTGATGTGAAATTAGTAGATTCGATGGTCGGAATCGATCAATCTGAGAATAATGATTTCAAGTTAGACGCGCAAGGTGTGTTGAGATTCCGTGTCGAATTTGTATTCCCGATGATGCGGAAATGAAGAAAGTGATTCTTGAGGAGAGTCATAGAAGCAATTTGAGTATTCATCAAGAGCCACAAAGATGTATCAAGATTTGAAGAATTTGTTTTGGTGGCCTGGGATGAAGCGTGATGTGGCGCTGATTTGTGTATGCATGTTTAACTTGTCAAAGTCGAAAGTTGAACATCGAAGCCTGGCAGGATTGATGCAACCGTTGGAAGTTCCGAATGGAAATGGGATAGCATTTCAATGGACTTTGTGACGGGATTACCTAATACTTCAAGGGACATGATTCGATTTGGGTGATTGTTGATAGGCTTACGAAGTCGGCTCATTTTATTCCTATTAACATCAGTTTTCGGTATCAGTGGCAGAGATTTATACCGATGTAATTGTAAAGCCGCATGGTGTTCCTTTGTGTATTGTGTCGGATAGAGATCCGAGGTTTACTGATTTTTGGAAGAGTTTGCAAGCGGCGTTGGGTTCCAAGTTGAGGTTGAGTTCGGCGTATCACCCTCAGACGGATGGGCCAGACAGAGAGGACTATTGATCATTAGAGGATTTGTTGAGGGCATGTGTTCTTGAGCGGGGAGGTTCGTGGGACACTTATCTTCCGTTAATAGAGTTCACTTATAATACTTGATTACCATTCGAGTATTGGAATGGCACCTTTGAAGCTACTGTATGGTCGGAGATGTAGAACTCCTTTATGTTGGCATGAATGCTGGGAAAGTGTAGTGCTTGGACCTGAAATTGTTCGAGAGACTACGGAGAAGGTGAAGCTAATTCGAGAAAAGATGAAAACTTCTCAAAGTAGACAGAAGAGGTATCATGACAAGCGAAGGAAAGATTTGGAAGTTCAACCTGGAGATCATGTGTTTTTGAGAGTCACGCCGGTGACCGGTGTTGGGCGTGCATTGAAGTCTAAGAAGCTCACTCCTCGTTTTATTGGTCCGTATCAGATTTCGGACAGAGTTGGAAATGTTGCTTATAGAGTGGCTTTACCGCCTAACCTTTCGAATTTGCATGACGTGTTTCATGTGTCACAACTCCGGAAGTACATTTCAGATCCATCTCATGTGATTCATATGGATGATGTGCAAGTACGGGATAATCTTACTATGGAAACGATGCCTGTACGGATCGCAGATCGTGAAATGAAGACTCTAAGAGGCAAGGAGATTGCTTTGGTGAAAGTAGTCTGGTTAGGGCTGCCGGAGAAAGCATGACGTGGGAGTTGGAGAGCAAGATGCGGGAATCCTATCCCGAGTTGTTCGAACCAGGTAAATTTTCGAGGACGAAAATATTTTAAATGGGGGAGAGTTGTAACGCCCGATATTTAATTATTTATTTAATTAAATATTTTCGAATATTTTTCCGATTAAGTTTTCGAAGTTGTGAAATATTGATTTAAGTGGTGTTGGTTTTAGTTGGATTAATTTAGTTGAATTAAGTTGTAGAATGATATTAGATTAATACTATTATTTGTTATGGGCTTATTTTAATGTTAGAAGTAGTAGAAAGGGGGTGTAGGAATTTAAGCCCAATAAGACATAATAAGGATAATAGTGTTATTATATTAAATTTTTTTTTTAAAAAAAAGAAGTATCAGTAGAATGAAAGAAGAAAATAAGGGTTTGGGAGGAGATACGAAAAGTTGCCGGCAAGGAGAAATCTAGGAGTCAATCGGAGAGTTAGAGCAACCTTCAATCCAAGGTAAGGGTGGGGTTCCGACTTCTAATGGGTTGTATGATAAGTAGTAAGGGGGGAGATTATTGTGGTTGGAGATATTTGAGGGAATAGGTGAAGGGGTTGTCCTTGAACCCCATTGTTTGATTTTCCTATTTGTGTGATAAATATAAATTTGGTTTGTTTAGAGCTGTGTGAAACATATTTTCGATCACTTGGTAAAATTTGTGTTCCATTCTTCATTGGTTCATCTATCCTTATATTTGGTTAGTGCACAAACTGGTTTTACGCCTAGAAATCTCCTCAAGAAAAGCATGCGTAGCTTATATGCATTTGATTGGTCCATTTTACGAATTTCGTTTGGCTATTTACGTTCCCTTGGAAATCAAAAAAAGCATGGGAATTAATCTTTTTATTAATTAATTAAAAGAAAAGGGCATGGGTCCGTGTATATGGTAATGCCATAATGAAAATGTTTTCATTGGTTAAGCTATTAAAATACTAAGCAGGTCAGGTTTTTTTTTGAATTGGTTTTCATGGTGGACATTTTGCATTTTATTAGTGCTTAAATTATGTGTCCATGCCTGATGGTTGAAATTGTGCACACAATTTAATTGGTCAATAAGTTTGTTTAATGGTTGTATATGTATGTTATAAGTGCTTAAAAAATTCAATTTTGAGACTTAGGATATTACTGAAATGTTAGAGTTCCAAGTTCATATGTCTCTTAATAAATTAGTTGATAAATTGTAAATTTTAGGATTTTATAAGAAGTTTAAACGGACGAAGTTTTATAGTTATTGATAACTGAATTAGGTAAATAAATTAACTTGTCTCGTTTACATTTAATTTATAGCATTTCACTTTTCTCGTTTGTTGTGCGAGAATCTTTAAGCATGTTGTTCCTATTTGATTTTTCTGCATGCTGTCTCTGTTTGTTGTGCAGAATTTTTCTGCATGCTGTTTCTGTTTCTGTATATATATTAATGTAGCGAATTCTGCTGTTTTTGGCAGAATTTGCGTAGTTGTTACATTCTTTATGCAGATTTTTGGTTGCAAATAATTACATTTCTTTATTCTTTGTTGTTGTGTTGTTGAACTTCATAATTATTGATGCATACATAGCATGTCATGTTGGGAGCTTACGCTCTGTTAAGTTGGCCTGGATTGGCAATTTTTACGTTGGGAGTTTTGCTCGTATTTTTCTGTTGGGAGTTTTGCTCAGTATATTTTAAGTTGGGAGTTACGCTCCAATGGTACCACATGCATGTGCATTGTAACGAGTCGCACTCCGTGTTGCATATTTAAGTTGTTGTGTTGATCAATTGTGATGATAGGTGTTGTTTGAAAGTTGTGAAGTGGTGATTTTATATAATCGATTCTAATATAATATTTATCATACACTCGATTATATAGTTCGATATCTCACCCCTTACATTTGAATGTTACCCTCTGTTGGTAACGTCAGGTAATCAAAAATGAAGGCCGCTTACCTTCATTAGTTAGTCGGTGTCGCCGCTACGATCGTAGCACTTCGGGGATGAGCGATGATTTCTTTATTGTTGAATTTTATTATGTTGCTGAATTTTCAAGTTGTTTTCATTAAAAGACTTGATGTCTTAAAGTTGTTTTGAATTGGACAAGATGTTATGGTATTTTCAGTTGAATTTATGGATCCGCTGCGTAATAATGAAAGTTGTTTGATTTTTAAAGACTAAACAGGTTGTTATCGGTTCATCCGAATTTTATGTGTTACGTATCTGAACTACAGGTGATTGAATGTCGTTGTTCTAAGTTGAAAGTGTAACATTCCATATGTTTGATGGAAATTTTGCAACTCTGATTTTTATATTATTCGTTGGGTAGAAATGGGGTGTTACAGTCACGATATTCCCATCCGGCCGGGACTGAGGTGACACCTAATGGGAAACCCATCATTAGGGTTCATGGCAAATCGTACGTCACTTTATTCCAAGTCTGTAGTATCTCATTTTCCCTTTCTCTAAGAGCATGCATCCTTCCTTTGCTTTAGTTCTCAGCTCCTCATTAACAATTTAGATCTGGTTTATTTCAAATTTGTTTGTCTACTTGCCTTTTGTTTTTTACTTGAAATTCAAAGGATGGTTTTTGTTTGTTGTTTCTGGCATTTGATTTCAATGGAGATTATAAGTATTCATTGGGCAAACATACTGTTTCACTGATTACCATTTTTCTGTTGCTTTAGAAGTGTGTTACATGGTTTTTTTTTGTTTATCCTTTTCATGTGGTTGCAAAATTGAGATATTAATTAAATAATGTCTGGTCATATTAGAGAACCAGAGCCAACTTTGATTTGTTTTTCTTGCTGAAGAAATTTTAAATCCATGTTAAAATCCATTGCAAGTATCTTTAGTTAATGCTGATATTATGTTTATAACTTATTTATAAGTTCATCCCGGGTAAAGTAGCCTCTAAGGCCATCACCGCGGTCATTCAATCACAGTTCCGGGAACCATATCATACTTGGGAGAGATTCGGGAGAGGCGGTGGAGAAATGGTTTGAGAAATTTGAAGTAAGATAATGTTACTTTTCTTATTTAAGGGTTTTCGTTATTGTGTGTTGATATTAATAATGAATATTGATCTTATTTGTAATATAATATTGTAGGAGCATGTTTAGTGGGATCGTAAAGACCATTATCTGGTTGAGAAGCTCTTCAACAAAGGCAAAGGCTCAAAGCGTCTTTCTGAGATGCTTATGGAGGTGAGGAAGAATGGTAAACGCCCAACCTGGATAGGCGAGAGGGCTTATGCAGAACTTAATGCCAAGTGGAAGGCTCCAGACTATAAGGAGAAATGCACCAAGGCCAAGCAGAATCGCGCTTCTTCTAAGGGTGGTTCTATGCATACTGGTGGATCTATATCTATCACTGAGCATGCCTTACGCCTGGTATGTTTTTTAAACATTTTATTGCTTAAAATTCATCACATAAATTTGTTGTTATATATATGTTCCTAACGTTTTTAATTATGTTTCAGTCTAATGAGTTAGGTAGAGAGCCCATGGTGGATGAGATCTTTTTGAAGACTCACACAAAAAAGAAGGACACATCTTGGGTGGACGACAGATCCAGGGAGACATATGTAAGTCAGATCATTGCATTTTTTATTTAATTAATTTTATTTTGTTTGATAAACAATATTGTAACCAATCTTTACTTTGTTTTGTTTTGAGCAGGAAGCCTATCAAGAGAAAGTGCAGCAGGCCGCCTCTCAGGCCTCTGATGAAGGGGAGGCAACTGGCAGTGTTGACCCTTCAACTCAGTTGCAGTTATGGGCCCAATCTGCTGGGGGTAGGACTCGGGGACGGCTGTACGGTGTCGGAGGCTTGTCCGGACGTTTTAGGCATGGTGTCTCCTCTCTGACCCAGGAGTCTCGTGCATCGGCACCGCATACCCGATCCCAGGCTTCAAGATTTATTGAGGTTCTTTGCACGATTGCGGCTTTTGAGGAGCGCGCAAGAAAGGCAGAGGAGGAGGCTCGGGAGGCACGAGAGGAAGCACGGGAGGCAAGGAGAAAGGCAGATGAGGAGGCACGGGAGGCAGGGAGGCAAGGAGAATTGCCTTGGAGCGGGATCAGGAGTTTCAACGGCAGTTGAGGGAGTTGTCTGCCAGTGTTGCTGCCATCCAGGCCCACAAATCCCGTCGTCACCATCCGGACTATGAGGAGTCGGAGTCTGAGGAGGATTAGTCTTGCCATTAGGCTACAGACTTTTTTTATCATTGACTTGTTTGACATTATGGATTTCTGGCTTTTGACATTATGGATTTGTGGTTTTTTACATTATGGATTGTTTACTATGACTTTTAATGACTAAAAATGTATGTTGATGTCTCTTAAAGACAATGTATGTTGATGGCCATTAAAAAATGTATGTTGATGTCTCTTTGCTGCTGTTGCGTTTATATGTCAGGTACCGTAAAATTTTGGGGAGGTTTTAAAAACAAAGGTTTCCACAAAAAAAAATTGCCGATACCGACGGCCGCACCGTCGCAAAAAATTGATGGAAATTTTCAATTTTTAGTTACCGACGGCTAAGCCGTCGCAATGTCCGTCCGTAATTACCGACGGCTCAGCCGTCGGTATATCACCACCGTGTCCGTCAGTAATTTACCGACGGCTCAGCCGTCGATAATTCGGTGACGTGTTTTAAATTTTTTGTGAAATTTACCGACGGCCGAGCCGCTTCAGATATCAACATCCGTCCGTCAAGAATTTATCGACGGCCACCACAAGAAATTACCGATGGCTATACATACATTTCCGACGGCTTAGCCTTCGATATTACCGACGGCTTTTAATGGCCGTCGGTAAAGGATTTCCAACGAGCCATTAACCAAGGGCCCCGAGGCCGTCGGTAAGCCGTCGGTAATAAACATTTAGCGACGGCTTTCGTGCTTTACCGACGGAAAATGGCCGTCGGTAACGACGGAAAATGGCCGTCGGTAACAGCGGAAATTCTTGTAGTGTGTTTCCATTAAATTTTGGTATTGCTGCATTTTTTTCCATTATATTTTGTATTCATTTGACTGGTAAACAAAAAATATGAACAGAGTGATTCGAGCTAATGAGCTGAATCGAGCTGTTCGCGAGTTTAAGTCGAGTCGAGTCGAGTTCGAGATGAAAAAAATGGTTCATATCGAGTTGAGTCGAGTTTCGAGCCGAACAAATTCATATCAAGTCGAATCGAGCTGAGCCAAGTTCGACTCTGCTCGACTCATTTCCAGTCCTAATTACAATTAACAGTGTTCTAAAGGCACTATCATATCTTGTATCAGCCAACAATGCAACATTCATACTCTATGTTTAACACTTGTAAAGTTGTACGCATTGACATGATCCAAGTAATTATGGGTTTAATTAATTGGATTGCGTTTAAACAAAAATGATATGGTGATCCAAACTTAAAAGAGCTCAATGGTTGCATTGGGTCGGTTTTGACACATTATGGCATCCACAGATTTTGGTATTGTTACAAAAATTATTACAACATTTTAACACACATTAGAAAATTTCATATAACAATACTGTTGTGCAGTGATTTTACCATCTATATGTATGTCAACTCGACTTTAAAAATTGATAAATTATAAGTAATAAATCACGAAAAGTTAATTTTCCAAATAGCACTTTGTTGAGAGCCATGTCATCCAAAGTACGTGTGATGTGAACAACAGTATCAAAACTGAATTACAATAGGTAGAGATGAATGAAGTTCATTTGCAAAGTATGTCATTTTATGTCCTATCTTATACAAAATATTGATTCATAGGGCTGGAAATGAGTTGAGCTGCTCGAACCAAGTCCGAGACTCGACTCGATAATTAGCTCGTTGCACTTGGTTTATGAACCGAATGAGTCGAATTTGAGCTGAAAATTGAGCTCGTTAAATAAATGAGCTGAACTTGAGCTATGCATAGATCGACTCGTTTGGTTCATGAGCCGGCTCGATATATATATAGTAATAAATAAATAAATAGTAATAGATAAAAAATATAACAAAAAACAATAATAATATCTTGGTTTCAAAAGGGGATGTAAATAGTGAAATTGGGGGTGGCATTAGCAATATGC
Organism: Calophaca sinica; assembly: GCA_037113605.1. NCBI lineage: Eukaryota > Viridiplantae > Streptophyta > Magnoliopsida > Fabales > Fabaceae > Calophaca > Calophaca sinica. Next base: position 23,735,207 of record CM073733.1, read on the forward strand.
TAGAGGATGCCGAGGCCCAACCCAGCGCCTCCTCCAACGCTCCATTTCTCTTAATCTATCAAACCCTAAACCTAACTTCCCCATTCTCTTAACTTGCCCAAAAACCTGCGCCTCCCACCGTCTACCCTCTATTCTCTCGCATTCCTGCCCCTCCCAGCACCTCTCCCAGCGCCGATCTCCTTCTCTCTCCCTCCTTCTTTTTTCACTCCTTCCCTCATATTCTTCCATTACATCCAACCCTAACCCTAAAATTGTCTCTCCTTCTCTCTCGGCCTCAAACTCTCCGAAATCAAACCCTAGTAGTGGCAATCGCCCGATCTCTCTCCTTTATCTCATCTTCTCACCCAAAAAACGATCATAAAACTGCGTCATATCTCATCTTCATGGCCAGTGGTTGAGCTCCATGGTGGCCAGGTGACCACCTATGGTGGCGGTGATGAGTCGAATCGACTACAGAAGGCTAAAAGGGGTAGGAGGCACCACACGGTTGTGGTCCTGAGTGCTCGAGATGGCAGAGGAACATTGGATGAGACATCTATAGAACATACAGAGCGGCTGATTGTGGTAGATGAATAGGTCGATTAACGAACCGAGGCGGTGGTGATTTCAAACTCGCACGAGGAGGATGATGATGCAGTGAGGGGGGTTTCTTCTTCTCATTTGCTTCTTTGTTAATGTCTTTGTTATTGCTGTATTGATGTATCTGCATTTCTTTCTTTTTTTTTGTTGGAGATGTATGTGCATTTATATTTGGTTTTGATGGAGAGAGGAGCAAGAATTGTTTCCATTAAATTTTGTTATTGCTGCAATTATTTCCATTATATTTTGTATTCATTTGACTGGTAAACAAAAAATATGAACAGAGTGATTCGATCTAACGAGCTGAATTGAGATGTTCGCGAGTTTAAGTCGAGTCGAGTTCGAGCTGAAAAAATGGTTCATATCGAGTCGAGTCGAGTTTCGAGCCGAACAAATTCTTATCGAGTCGAGTCGAGCTGAGCCAAGTTTGACTCAGTTCGACTCATTTCCAACCCTAATTATAATTAACAGTGTTCTAAAGGCACTATCATATCTTGTATCAGCCAACAATACAACATTCATACTCTATGTTTAACACTTGTAAGGTTGTATGCATTCACATGATCGAAGTAATTACGGGTGTTATTAATTGGACTGGGTTTAAACAAAAAAGATATGGTGATCCAAACTTAAAAGAGCTCAATGGTTGCATTGGGTCGGTTGACACATTATGGCATCCACAGATTTTGGTATTGTTACAAAAATTATTACAACATTTTAACACACATAAGAAGATTTCATATGACAATACTGTTGTGCAGTGATTTTACCATCTATTTGTATGTCAACTCGACTTTAAGAATTGATAAATTATATGTAATAAATCACAAAAAGTTAATTTTCCAATGAGCACTTTGTTGAGAGCTATGTCATCCAATGTACGTGTGATGTGAACAACAGTATCAAAACTGAATTACAACAGATAGAGATGAATGAAGTTCATTTGCAAAGTGTGTCATTTTATGTCCTATCTTATACAAAATACTGATTCATAGGGCTGAAAATGAGTTGAGCTGCTCGAACCAAGTCCGAGACTCGACTCGATAATTAGCTCGTTGCACTTAGTTTATGAACCAAATGAGTCGAACTTGAGCTGAAAATTGAGCTCGTTAAATAAATGAGCTGAACTTGAGCTATGCATAGATCGACTCGTTTGGTTCATGAGCTGACTCGATATATATAGTAATAAATAAATAAATAGTAATAGATAAAAAATAAAATAAAAAACAATAATAATATCTTGGTTTCAAAAGGGGATGTAAAAAGTGAAATTGGGGGTGGCATTAGCAATATGCTAGAGGATGCCGAGGCCCAACCCAGCGCCTCCTCCAGCGCTCCATTTCTCTTAATCCGTCAAACCCTAAACCTAACTTCCCCATTCTCTTCACTTGCCCAAAAACCTGTGCCTCCCACCGTCTACCCTCTCTTCTCTCGCATTCCCGCCTCTCCCAGTGCCTCTCCCAGCGCCGATCTCCTTCTCTCGCCCTCCTTCTCTTTTCTTTCCTTCCCTCATCTTCTTCCATTACATCCAACCCTAACCCTAAAATTGTCTCTCCTTCTCTCTCGGCCTCAAACCTTCCGAAATCAAACCCTAGCCATGGCAATCACCCGATCTCTCTCCCTTATCTCATCTTCTCACCTAAAAAACGATCCTAAAACCGCGCCATATCTCATCTTCATGGCCAGTGGTTGAGCTCCATGGAGGCCAGGGGACCACCTATGGTGGCGATGATGAGTCGAATCGACTACAGAAGGCCAAAAAGGGCAGGAGGCACCACACGGTTGTGGTCCTGAGTGCTCGAGAAGGCAGAGGAACGTTGGATGAGACATCTATTGAACATACAGAGCGACTGATTGTGGTGGATGGATACGTCGATTAACGAACCGAGGCAGTGGTGATTTCGAACTCGCACTAGGAGGATGATGATGGCAGTGAGGGGGTTTCTTCTTCTCATTTGCTTCTTTGTTAATGTCTTTGTTATTGTTGTATTGATGTATCTGCATTTCTTTCTTTTTTTTTGTTGGAGATGTATCTGCATTTCTATTTGGTTTTGATGGAGAGAGGAGCAAATTGTTTCCATTAAATTTTGTTATTGCTGCATTTTTTTCCATTATATTTTGTGTTCATTTGACTGGTAAACAAAAAATATGAACAGAGTGATTCGAGCTAACGAGCTAAATCGAGCTGTTTGCGAGTTTAAGTCGAGTCGAGTTCGAGCTAAAAAAATGGTTCGTATCGAGTCGAGTCGAGTTTCGAGCCGAACAAATTCTTATCGAGTCGAGTCGAGCTGAGCCAAGTTCGACTCAGCTCGACTCATTTCCGGCCCTACTGATTCATTTCAATTGCATTCTATATACCGAACTCTTGAAACAATGACTAAACCTTAAATTTGCATTACTTTGTCCTCAGACTAGAAATTATTAATCATAATTAGGGTCATTTGATAATGCTCCAGAAAGTCTCTTTCTTTTTTCTCTGTACTCTGCAGCTTAATTTGCATTATGTCAATCTCATCCTTTCCTGTTTTTGGTGGTCGTATATATTATGTCTCTAATTCTTTTGCAGCCTCTCCTAGTTATATTTTAGATTTTTTGTTGGTAATGTGATGCAAACTACTTGCATCTGACCAAGGAGCACGAACCAACCCCAATAGAATCAAATCAGTCTTTTTCCAATTGTATATGTGTAAATCAAAGTTCATCAAAAAGAACACTTTTGGACTTGGATCCTCTCCATATCATTTTTCTTCATCCCCTTTATGGTGGCTCTGTGATGCACCGATTCGTGATTTTTCCTTCCGTGTCGGTGTCGGATACGTATCCGACACGGATACGCTTGGATACGCTGATAGTACATATCAGAGTAGTGTCGAGAAGGGTTTTATTTTTTTCAAGAAAAAAATAGTTACGATTCGCTGTGAGTATGTCGCGGTACGCTGTGGGTAAGTCGTGATACGCTGAGCCTCTCTGTTTTTTCAAGTCACTACTCGTCTCTATTTTTTTTTTTCAGTTTTGCCAGTCTCAGAATATAAAGTGAAGACACTGATGGGTCTCCACCAAAAAAAGGGTGATGGGGTGGGACCCGGTGTCCCACGTGGGAGATAAATGGTAAGAGCATCCACAATGGGGGAGCTAAAAGTGAGTATCTTATCACTATTTTGTGGCCCAAAATGCCACGTAGGATATAAGACACTTGTAACACCTGAGGACGAGATCGACAGCGTATTAGGACGACGTATCGAGACCTCGACCAAGACCTTGTGTCGAGATCCCGTGCCAAGATCGTTTGCCGAGGTCTTTTGCCGAGCTGAGGAGACCACGTGCACTAACTGCTGAACTGAGGAGATCGCGTGTCGAGTTGATGAAGTCGCGTACCGAGCTGAGGAGACCGCGTTCACGAACTCGTGTTAGAACCTTGTGCGCTTGCACGAGCACTCTTGTCGACATCGTGTCGAGATGATACCTCGTATTCTTTCGAACGTTATTCAGCGCTATTATTATATTGTTTGTAATAATTATCTTGTCGGCTTGCCGTTCTCGTCGTGTGTCTAGACCGTTGACCGACAGAGTAGAGGATAATTATGAGAGAGGAACGATTAGACGGGTAGAATGATTGATGGGATTGGCATCTTATAGCTGGAGTTACGATTATACCCTTCTCTCACCAGCTGTATTCACGACCGATTCCCTCAAACACTCATTTCTCTTTTCTTCTTTCTTCTTCCTTCCTTCTGCTCTGTGTTTCGTTGTTTTCTCCGAAAACTTCCATCGACGAAACCGTGAGTTCCATCGAGATTCTGCGCAAGCTTTCTTCATCAACCTTGTTCATCATCATCTCCTCGACATATCTACTTTGCTCGACCATCACCATTGAGGTATGAAGAACAGATTTTTCTTTTCCTACGTACTCTTGTTTAGCGCTACTTCTTTCTTCCATTTTTAGCCGCTTTATGCTTCCAAATCATGTCAAACTGATGGGTTTTCTTCTTCACGATATTACCTATCTTTCTAACCGATTAATTGGGCTTGTAAAACAAATTTTCTTCCTCTGTTTTTGTAATCGGCGGTGCCGTAAACTCTTCATTTTCGGTCTATTTCGATTTCTTGTTTTTCGTTTGTTGCTTACGGTTATTGTTGTTGTCGATCTATCATTGAAGCATCGATAACCTTTTTCATGAACTTTTGATCGAAATCCCTAACTTTGTGTTGGAGGAAAAATATATTTCAGTTCTTGAGTTTTATATTTTCCGGTTGTGGTTAAGTTTGGGAAGAGAGAGCTAAGTGTATTAGAACCCATAGATCGAAATGAGTTGTGTTTGTTTTAGGAAGTCCGATTCAGAGATCGGGTGATTTCAGAATCGAGGTGTACGGAAAGCGAATCCAAGGGCGTGGAAGCGGAATCCAGATCGAGACCATGCGTGTCGAGGTCGATTGAGGACGATGCGTGTCGAAGTCGTTGTCGAGCTTGTTGAAGACAGCCGTGTCGAGATCGAGTAAGAGAAGTCGTTGTCGAGCTCATTTGAAGACACGTGTCGAGGTCGTTGTCGGCAAAGATTTACTTGGAGTTCGGTAAGCGGCAACTCTTAGACATTATTAAGACTTTATTTTTATTGTTATATTTATGTATGGACTCCTTGATTGGTGTCGAGATTGGGTTTTTGCATGTATTTGATATGTGATTGAATATATGTTGTGAATGGTGTATTCTTTGCCGAATTGCGTTTCTTCATGCAGAATGTTTTATTGCTTAAATGTCGAGTGCGTTTTCTTCATGTTAAGCATGCTCTCTTTATTTGATATGTGATCAAGTAAGTTGTGTTACTCTTTGACATGCGGCGAGCTAATCATCGAGTGAGAGAGCTAGGGAGTCGTATGACGTTTTGAGCCGGACCAGGATAGCGAGGGTGCTAGGTCCCCTTTTTGTTTATGGTGGATTGGCTGGCGTTGTAGCATTATCGGTTTGGGGATGGACTCGCTGATTAATGTATGGAATTCGGTTTGGGGATGGACTGCCGTTTACCTATTACGTCGGTTTGGGGATGGACTGTTGGCGATATTCCGGAATAAGAGTTGTGTCGAGTCTAGAGTGAGATGGTCGAGTCACGTGTGGTGATTGAGATACATTATTGTGTTGCTTATTTCTTTATGTCGAGCTTATCTTGAATTGTTGAGAAGTTGACCCTTTCCCGTGGTGCCTTCAATCCATGACGGTTACCCAGGCGATGTCGAGGGCGCAGGGAACTCGACAGTAGATGATGCCGAGGAGGAGCTCGACGAGGACCCGAGTGACGACCTCTATCTGTCGTGATTGTTTGTTTGTTGGATGTTTGTTTTTCTGAGGACTGTGCCGCTTTTTCTTTTGTGTTCGAGGTCGTGACCAGTTTGGGCAGTGTTGTTTTGTTGCTACAGGGTAGACTGGTGGTCTTACTTTTGGAGCAGCCCCCTGCGTGGGAGTCTGCCGGAAGTACCCCCAGGGTATGATTGCTCTTTTGAAGTCGTCGTACCTTAGGTGTATTTTCTTTGCACATTTGCTACTCTGTATTTTGTATACATTATTATTTCGAGTGATATATATATGTATGTTATGCATGTATGTTTTATTAGAATTTAAGTCTTGTGTCTTAGTTGCACCATGTTTCGAAAAGCTGTAATTACTCTGATGTGCACGAGTTGGTTTTATAAAAAAAAATATATCGTATTTTTAAAAGGCACAAGAGTTTCGTTTTAAAACACATCTCATATAGGTTTATGTTGAGCTCGGTGTGTTGAGCTTCAGAACTCGAGCTTCGGTATATTGAGCTCGGTAGCGGTCGAAACGGTCGTTACATTTGTTAGTATCGAGCGATTCGATTACGGCCGTGCATAGGAATTTGACCGGTCACTATGTCGGGTTATGTGTGTTGGGTACCTAGTTGTATTATGTTGATTCTTTGTTTGATTAAGTGAAGCACTTATTGCTTGAGAAATTGTTTGAACTGTTTCTTGATTGAAGCGGTGTGTTTTAACACATCCTTGTTCCGAGATTCGGATGTGGTTTTGAACTTTGTGGAATCTAATGCCACCTCGTAGGAATACGATACCGCAACCGAGAACGTCGACATGGAACGAGCAATTCAAGCTATGACCGAGATGGCGGCAGCCATGGCTCAACAATCACCGCCTAACTCAACAGTTAACGCGATGGCTCAACAGACGGCAGCGTTAACTCGGCAGAACTTGCGAACAAAGAACGAGCGTAACGAAATGTCAAGCGAGAGGATTAGCGGACTTCAGGAAGCATGATCCACCGAAGTTCTACGGTGAGCCAAATCCGGATAAAGCCGATCTTTGGATGCAAGAGATCGAGAAGATCTTTGAGGCACTCCATTGCGGGACAACGTGAAGGTCGACTATGCCACCTACTTATCGCTAGGAGACGCAGAGTATTGGTGGAGAGGAGTGAAGCAAACATTTATAAGCGAACGTCGCGAGATGACACGGGAGCTTTTTCGTGAAAGGTTCTTGGACAAGTACTTCCGGATCGCACGAGCCGAGAAGGAGCAAGAGTTTCTTCAATCGCAGAAGGCAACTCGACAAAGGTCCGAGTATGCAGCCAAGTTCGAGTCGTTGGCGATAGGTATTTCAGTCCATTTCGTGGATCGAGTTGACCAAAGATGGTTGAGTGAGAGATTCCAACGGGGATTGAGATTCGACATTCAAGTCGATGGTGTCGGCTGAGGATCCGAAATCTCCAAGAGCTGATTGATCGATGTGTCGAGGTAGAAGGAGTAAGGAGCCACAAGAAGAAGATTATTGTGGGCGGACCGGTGAGACCCCAGAGTGCGGGGCAGAGATTTGCACAGAAAGGAAAACAACCGCAGAAGAAGCCTTACGACCGACCTCAGGGGAACGACAACAGGGGACAATATCGTCCGATGACCCAGGTACCGAGAAGCGGAGGACAGACCGGTGTCGAGGTGACTTGTTTCCGTTGTGGAAAGACGGGACATTACGCCAATAACTGTACTCAGAAGGAGGGGGTGTGCTACAACTGCAAGAAGCCAGGGCATTTTGCCAAGGATTGTCCTACACCTAAAGCTGAACCGACTATGCTTGCAAGGGCCAAAGGAAAGCGTCAAGTGGCTAAAGGTAGAGTTTTACTGCATGAGTGGCGAGGAAGCGAGCAGTGAAGATCTTATCCAAGGTGAATGTGAGATCGAGGTAAATCCTTATCCGTTCTTTTTGATTCGTGCAACCCATTCCTTTATTTCTTCCGATTGTGTGAACCATTTGAACTTATTTGTGGATCGCTTTACCGTTTAAATTAGTAGTTACTGACCCTTTGCTAAAACCTTAGTCACAAACATCGCATGTCTTAATTGTGTAGTGATTATTGAGTAGAAAGTTTGTGGTCAATTTGGTTTGTTTGCCTCTTAAGGGCCTAGATGTCATCCTCGGGATGGATTGGTTGTCACACCACCATGTCCTTGGGTGTGCCCGTAAAGCGTAATTTTTCCGGACCTTGAGTCTCCAATTATCTTTACGCCGAACGTATTGGAGTTTCTTTGAAAGAAGGAACTAGGGAATACATGTATCCGGCTAGTTCGGAAGTTTTCCAAAGATCGGCGTGAAGAATGTTCGGTGGTGTGTGACTTTAAGGGCGTTTTCGAAGACGTGCCAGGGTTACCACGATGCGAGGTCGAGTTCTCCATCGACTGATTCCAGGACGGGACCGATTTCCAAAGCGCCATACAGGATGTCTCTGCCGAGATGAAAGAGTGAAGTCCCGGATCGAACACTTGGAGTCGAAGCAATTCATACGACCGAAGCGTGTCACCGTGGGGAGCTCGGTGTTGTTGGTTAAGAAGAAGGATGGACGATCAAGGCGTGCGTGGACTATCGCGAGCTCAACAAGGTTACCGTGAAGAACGTTATCCGTTACCACGTATTGGCGACTTGATGGATCAACTCGTGGAGCGGCGATCTTTTCCAAGATAGACTTGAAGCTCGGGCTACCATCGATTCGCGTGAAGGAGGAAGATGTCGCCAAAACAGCTTTCAGGACTAGATACGGTCACTACGAGTACTTGGTGATGCCGTTTGGAGTGACGAATGCGCCAGCTGTGTTTATGGACTACATGAACAGGATTTTCCATTCGTTCTTGGATCAGTTTGTTGTAGTGTTCATCGACGACATACTGATCTACTCGAGGAACCGAGAAGAGCACGCAGAACACCTATGTCGAGTACTGCAGATATTACGAGATAAGCAACTCTATGCCAACCTGTCGAAGTGTGAATTTTGGCTTGAAGAGGTGAATTTTCTTGGTCACGTGATTTCCAGAGAAGGGATAGCTGTGGATCCAACTAAGATTGAGCGGTGTTAGCGTGGGAACAGTAGAAGGCGATTCTGAGATCAGGAGTTTTGTCGGCTTAGCAGGATATTACCGAAGATTCATTGAAGGTTTCTCGAAGATTGTCGCGCCTCTTACACGACTGACGAGGAAGGATCAACCTTTTGCCTGGACCGAGGAAGTTGGGACGACGTCTTACCATTGGTGGAGTTCACATACAATAACAGCTTCCATGCGAGTATTGGAATGGCACCTTTTGAAGCGCTGTATGGACGGAAATGTCAGACGCCTCTTTGTTGGTACCAGGGCGGCGCGAGCGAATCGTCAGAGGACCGATATGATCCAGCAGACTATCGAGAAGATCTGTTTGATCGAGAGATCGGATGCGAACATCTCAAAGTCGGCAGAAGAGTTATGCGGACCAACGGCGTCGACCACTCGAGTTCGAGGAAGGAGAACATGTATTTCTTAGAGTCACCCCACCATCGAGTTGGTCGGCGATCAAATCCAAGAAACTTACCCCTAAATTTATTGGACCTTACCAGATTCTTCGTCGTATTGGTCGATGGCATATCGATTGCCTTCCCCCCATTCTTGTCAAACATTCACGACGTCTTCCACGTCTCACAATTGCGGAAGTATGTTTCCGACCCCTCTCATGTCATCGAACCGGATGTGATTCAACTGAAGGCCGACCTATCTTTTGAAGCATCACCAGCAAGGATCGTTGATCGGAAAGCCAAACAGTTGCGGAACAAAGAGATTCAACTCGTCAAAGTTGTGTGGGATCAAGACGGGAGATGCGACTGGGAGCCTGGAGGAGAAGATGAAGACTCAAGACTGAACTTTTCCGAGGTAAGAATCTTATTTGCAATTTCGAGGACGAAATTTTTTAGAGGAGAGATTGTAACACCTGAGGACGAGATCGACAGCGTATTAGGACGGCGATCGAGACCTCGACCAAGACCTTGTGTCGAGATCCCGTGCCAAGATCGTTTGCCGAGGTCTTTTCGAAATGAGGAGACCACGTGCACTAAGCTGGCCGAATCGAGGAGATCGCGTGTCGAGTTGATGAAGTCGCTGCATCGAAGTGAGACCGCGTTCACGAACTCGTGTTAGAACCTTGTGGCGCTTGCACGAGCACTCTTGTCGACATCGTGTCGAGATGATACCTCGTATTCTTTCGAACGTTATTCGCTATTATTATTATATTGTTTGTAATAATTATCTTGTCGGCTTGCCGTTCTCGTCGTGTGTCTAGACCGTTGACCGACAGAGTAGAGGATAATTATGAGAGAGGAACGATTAGACGGGTAGAATGATTGATGGGATTGGCATCTTATAGCTGGAGTTACGATTATACCCTTCTCTCACCAGCTGTATTCACGACCGATTCCCTCAAACACTCATTTCTCTTTTCTTCTTTCTTCTTCCTTCCTTCTGCTCTGTGTTTCGTTGTTTTCTCCAAAAACTTCCATCGACGAAACCGTGAGTTCCATCGAGATTCTGCGCAAGCTTTCTTCATCAACCTTGTTCATCATCATCTCCTCGACATATCTCGCCTGTTCGACCATCACCATTGAGGTATGAAGAACAGATTTTTCTTTTCCTACGTACTCTTGTTTAGCGCTTACTTTCTTCCATTTTTAGCCAGTTTTATGCTTCCAAATCATGTCAAACTGATGGGTTTTCTTCTTCACGATATTACCTATCTTTCTAACCGATTAATTGGGCTTGTAAAACAAATTTTCTTCCTCTGTTTTTCTGTAATCGGCAGTGCCCAGAAACTCTTCATTTTCGGTCTATTTCGATTTCTTGTTTTTCGTTTGTTGCTTCTGGTTATTGTTGTTGTCGATCTATCTGTTGAAGCATCAGATAACCTTTTTCATGAACTTTTGATCGAAATCCCTAACTTTGTGTTGGAGGAAAAATATATTTCAGTTCTTGAGTTTTATATTTTCTGGGTTGTGGTTAAGTTTGGGAAGAGAGAGCTAAGTGTATTAGAACCCATAGATCGAGCTGAGTTGTGTTTGTTTTAGGAAGTCTGATTCCCGAGATCGGGTGATTTCCGAATCGAGGTGTACGGGAAAGCGAATCCAAGGACGTGGAAGGCGGAATCGGATCGAGAACCCACGCGTGTCGAGGTCGATTGAGGACGACGCGGTCGAAGTCGTTGTCGAGCTTGTTGAAGACAGCCGTGTCGAGATCGAGTAAGAGAAGTCGTTGTCGAGCTCATTTGAAGACACTGTCGAGGTCGTTGTCGGCAAAGATTTACTTGGAGTTCGGTAAGGCCACCTCTTAGACCTTATTAAGACTTTATTTTTATTGTTATATTTATGTATGGACTCCTTGATTGGTGTCGAGATTGGGTTTTTGCATGTATTTGATATGTGATTGAATATATGTTGTGAATGGTGTATTCTTTGTCAGTGCGTTTCTTCATGCAGAATGTTTTATTGCTTAAATGTCGAATGCGTTTTCTTCATGTTAAGCATGCTCTCTTTATTTGATATGTGATCAAGTAAGTTGTGTTACTCTTTGACATGCGTGAGCTAATCATCGAGTGAGAGAGCTAGGGAGTCGTATGGCGTTTTTGAGGAGATAATCGAGGGTGCTAGGTCCCCTTTTTGTTTATGGTGGATTGGCTAGGCGTTGTAGCATTATCGGTTTGGGGATGGACTCCGATTAATGTATGGAATTCGGTTTGGGGATGGACTGCCGTTTACCTATTACGTCGGTTTGGGGATGGACTCGGCGATATTAGGAATAAGAGTTGTGTCGAGTCTAGAGTGAGATGGGCGAGTCACGTGTGGTGATTGAGATACATTATTGTGTTGCTTATTTCTTTATGTCGAGCTTATCTTGAATTGTTGAGAAGTTGACCACTTTCGTGGTGCCTTCAATCCATGACGGTTACCCAGGCGATGTCGAGCGCAGGAACTTCGGCGATAGATGATGCCGAGGAGGAGCTCGGCGAGGACCCGAGTGGCGACCTCTATCATCGTGATTGTTTGTTTGTTGGATGTTTGTTTTTCCGAGGACTCGCCGTTTTTCTTTTGTGTTCGAGGTCGTGACCAGTTTAGGCGATGTTGTTTTGTTGCTCTGAGGTAGACTGGTGGTCTTACTTTTGGAGCGACCCCTGCGAGTCTGTGGAAGTACCCCAGGGTATGATTGCTCTTTTGAAGTCGTCGTACCTTAGGTGTATTTTCTTTGCACATTTGCTACTCTGTATTTTGTATACATTATTATTTCGAGTGATATATATATGTATGTTATGCATGTATGTTTTATTAGAATTTAAGTCTTGTGTCTTAGTTGCGCCATGTTTCGAAAAGCTGTAATTACTCTGATGTGCACGAGTTGGTTTTATAAAAAAAAAAATATATCGTATTTTTAAAAGGCACAAGAGTTTCGTTTTTAAAACACATCTCATATAGGTTTATGTTGAGCTCGGTGTGTTGAGCTCGGTAACTCGAGCTCGGTATATTGAGCTCGGTAGCGGTCCGGAAACGGGTCGTTACAACACTCATAAGACATTTATCTAGTTTTTGCTCCAATGGTGGTATCTTATTTTTTTTGTCGGGTCCCACAATGGAACCCACATATTTATATTATTTTATTTGAACCTAATTTTGATTTAACTTTAAATATTAAATCAGTTATTTTAATTAATATGTATAAAATTATTAAATATTTTAAAAATGTAAAAAAAAATTAATAATGAAATGGTAACATTTTATTAAACCTCGTCTCATTTGTGTCACACCATCTCCAGAACCTTCCTCCCTTTCTTGCCCAAAGTGAAACTGCCTTGTCTCTATCTCTCGTCTCGTCTCTCTTTCCACCATTCACACCACCCTCGTCTCACCCTCGTCTCTCTCGTCTCAGAATCGCGTTTCAGCTTCATCGTTCCACCGCCTTACCATGGCGCCACCACGGCGCAGATATCCCTCTCAAGATCTCGCACTGTGGGTTCGATTAACACGACTTCTTTTTTTGTAGATCTCGCTCTCATCTCTATGGATCTCGCCCTCATCTGTATATTTTTTTCAAGATTTATGATTTTCTCTTGTTGAATCTGTTTTCTGTAGATCTCGCCCTCATCACTATGTATTTTTTTCCTCCAAGATTTGAGTTTTTCTTGTTGAATCTTATTGAATTTGTGTTCTGTTCTATTGTATGAAAAGCCAACGCGGTGTTGTTGATTGTTGTTTCCGTTGTTGAAGAGAGAGAAACAATTATTTTAAATGCATAACACACAGTATCTATCTATGGATGCTTGATCAAAAATTTTAGCTACTGAGCTTGTCACATAGACTGTCTCCAATGGTAAAAAAAAATTAGATTCTCATGCCACATGGGATAGATGCCCAGCAACATCCCCCCATTGTGGATGCTCTAATTGGTGGATTTGGTTGCATGTCTTTATAAAGTCAATGAGTCACACATGGCACCATCATAACTTTTTCATTAAAATATAAGTATATAGAAACTGAAATTATTATTAGATAATAAAACCGTGTGCATGTCTTTTTTTTTCCATAAAAAATAGATACATATTAAATCTTTTCGGAGGCCCTTGTGTCTGCGACTTAGCATAATGCTTCTTTTAATTTATAAGTTATTTAATTGATTATTTTACTTTTATTTTTGAAATTTCTATTTTATATTTATTAATGTTTTGTGATTTTTATTTATTTGTTTATTTTAATTTTATTTTTTATATTTCTATTTTATATTTACTAATGTTTTATGAATTTTTTATTTTTTATATACGTATTATAAACATATCGTATCCTATATTTTTCAAGGAACAACGTATCGCCATATCCGATACTCATATCGTATCTGTGCATCACAGTGGTGGCTTTTAACCTGCACAAATGGTAAATTTGTATACACTTAATAACATTTTACCCACAATTGGCAATTTCCGCCGGTTTTATGATAATTTTACATTTGGCCCCAAAACTCCCAATAATGATACACGATGGTTCAAGGTGTATCTAGTTAAAAAGAGTACAACCATTAATTTATTATTTAAAAATAAGTGAATGAAAGATATTTCTTTTTTATGGAAGATAATTAAAAAATGATTTGAATCCATTTTAATCTGACAATAATATGAAAACAAATTATTGGTTTTTCCATTTAACAGCAGTCCCCGGAATCAGTATCTCTGGATACCAGGGGACAGTGGTGGCATTGTGCATGTTATAGTGATGCGACAACACAATGTCCTATTTTTTAAAGGATACCAAATTTTTTTACTTAGTATATACGTATATATTAAAAAATTATAATAAAAATTTTATATTTGAATCTTGACTGCCCAATTGTTTTTTAAAATTTAGGCCCAAAACTTCACAAGCCTAGTAAGACTCCAAGTTTCATACGACCCACTCTTTTTTTCATGTCTTATTTTTTAGGCTTTGTCAGTCAAATTGGAAAACCCCAACTCATATTTCTATCGTTTTTGCAAGCTTTCCCTCTTATTCTAAACCCTTCTTTTCCCTGCTTTGCTCATTTTTCATTTGCACTTTCATTATCTCGTCTCCATCAACAAATATAGAAAGAAGAAAGACAGCAGACACCACAAAGGAGCTACCGATACGTCGACACTATAGTCATTCTTTTGGTTAGCTTCCTTCGATTTTTTATACTCGTTTTGTAAAGTTATCTTTGTTAAAATGGTGGATGACTTGAGGGTGGATAATATGGACTTGTTTAAAGGCATTAGCTTGAAGTTCTTGGCATTACGGCATCTTTTGGATGAACACGAATCTTTCAGGGGAGAAGTGTTGGTTCAGATTCTTAACCCAACATGAACCCGTGTTGCAGAACATATTTAACATGACAGAACACGCGCTTAAGATGTGGCAAAATCCATAAAAGTGTCATTTTCCCTTGTTTTGGATTGTGATGACAATCCACATCAGTCTTTTTTTTAAAATATATTTTAAATCTCAATCCTTCGGTAATATTTGGTTTCACCTTAGGTTGTATCAAAACAATTAATGGCGCGCGCACGCACACGCGCGCGCACACACACACACACACACACACACACACACACATATATATATATTGGGGCTTATCAAAAAAATGGGACACTAATTTCTCAGTTCGAACAGGGCACTCAAAATCTCTACTGTGTTTATCGTCATAGTGACGTGTCAAAAATGAAAAATGCACAACGCCTGAATTAAAAATTAACCAGAAATGTTTTAACAAATTAACATTAATATTTATCAAAAAATATTCTATGGTGTTCTAGTCAAGTGAAATTTGTTCAAGTGAAAGAGCTATCTTGGGGATGGTTTAATTGTAGGGGTGGTAGAAATGTGGATGTTCAATTTTCGGATTGGTGTTCTAATCCGATGGGTTGCTTTCAAGCATTGTAAAACGGTTTTGATGTAATGGGTTGGAGTATCATTGTACTCCTAATTAATATATTTTTTTTCTTATAAAAAAATATTCTATGGACTTGGATTCGAACATGTTTTAGAAATCTATAATGTTTATTCTCCGTATCTTTTGGCCAATAGAAGCAGAGGCACATTATTATTATTGTAGAAAAACACATAATGTAATTCATTTATTCCCTGTTTCTTTGAGACCCACTTTGTAAATAACATTTATAGGCCAATAAGGGCTCCACACAGGTTGCCCTTCCGAAATCCAGTCCATTGAGTTTTTAAAGTATTAAATCAACGGCTGAATTGCCATTTGTGCATGCTAAAAGCCACCTCCCCTCTATTCCCCCACTCTTTCTCTCTCTCATTGGTTTACTTCTTTTTCATGTTTGAATTCTCTACGGCGGCCGTATTGGTGCATCAGCTGCAGAGCAGTTGGGTCTAAAATTGAAATATCAAGATCTATGATTTGACGGCTCTGCAGTAAGTGCACTGTGTATGGCGTGCTATAGAGAGCACACAATTCCTCTTTTTCTATCTCTTTTCTAGCTAGTTGAAAGGTGTTTAGATCCTCTACTGCATTATGCGTCTATGACAGTGAAAATAAGGGTGAGAGGAAAGTGAGAGATTTAAGAGAAAATGAGGAGATGAGGATGAGAGAGAGAGAGAGAGAAATCTAGAAAGAGATAGAGAGGATGTAGAGAAATTGATGTAGAAGATCCAAATCCGATCCAGAGGCTGCAAAGCAGGAGAGGAAAAATTTAGCATGCAAGGCGTTTGATACATTAGCATGCAAAGAAAATATTTGGTTCACATGCTACAATTATACATTATAGGAAAGTACTTACTTTCCTTGCATGCTGATATTTTCCGTAGCATGCAACTTTATCTTGTTTGGAAGAACATCCTTGCCGAAACCCTAGTCATCAATTTGGGAAGAAAACCCATTGGTCGATTTTGTCCCTTAAATTTTTTTTTAGTTTCAATTTGGTCCTTAACGTGCCACCTCAGCTGACAGATAACTTCCTCCTAAGCTAACTTTAACAACGTTAGTAAAGAAATGATTATGTTGGTATAACGTTTGTAACATAAGGGACAAATTCGAGACAAATAATTAATGAGAGAC
Organism: Calophaca sinica; assembly: GCA_037113605.1. Taxonomy (NCBI): domain Eukaryota; kingdom Viridiplantae; phylum Streptophyta; class Magnoliopsida; order Fabales; family Fabaceae; genus Calophaca; species Calophaca sinica. The sequence goes on from CM073733.1 coordinate 23,751,661, forward strand.
CGAATTAAAACTTTAAATAAATATAAGGGATCAAAAATATAATTTAGCCTGAGGGTGACTTTAATTAAGATATTTATTATTGGATGAAAATCCAACCAGGATTTTCCTTCGTTCCCTACAACATTAACAACAATAATTTCACGTATCTTAGACCCCTTAATTGCATTGATAGTACGCATTTTACATTTATAAGACCAACCCAACATTCATGTAGTCCTAAAGCAAGTAATAGTCAGGACCTTTTAAATACTTTAAGTTGAGGCCTTTTAAACACTTAAAATATAGGAATAATAATTATGGGCCTTTTTAACACTTTGAGTGAGGGCTTTTTAATACTTGAAATATAAGTTTTTGTTGGAGAGCCTAGAGCAATGGCTTGGGCCCAGTGTTATTAAACTCGGATCAGATTGGCCGGTCCTACTGGTTTGACCGAAAACCGAACCTATGACTGGTCCGGTTCTGCTATTGGATCGTATGTGCACTTAACCCGGTGTTGACGTCATCAACTCGCTTTTGAACCACTTTGAACCGGCTAACTCGGTGACCGGCCGGTTTGTTATTTAAGATATATTGGAGCTGTCATGCTCTCCTAAGTCATTGACTGCGCTATTTAATGTGTGCGCGCTGCGCCATTTATTGACTGTCCCAGACTGACTGTGTACTGCCCAAGACAGACTCACGCCCTGCATAATTTCACAATCTGGAGATATACTCCCTCCGGCCTTATTTATAAGCAAAAAAAGCCTTTTCATATTCATTAAAAAATGAATGTATCTGGTCCAAAATTTGGACCAGATACATTCATTTTTTAATGAATGTGGAAATATTTTTTTTGCTTATAAATAAGGCCAGAGTAGTACTTTGATACTTAAAAAACGAAGAAAAAAAAATGCCACACACATGGTTTAAACCATGTTTCTTTCGGTTTCTTAAAATGCCACCACGAGACCAAGCTAACCAAGCTGCCGGTTATGAATACAAAAGACAAGTATAATATATATGTATATATTTTACTATAAAATTTACTATTGTAACATTTTTAAATCTCGTGCTTTTTCTTTTACTAATTCTACGTGTTGTATTACAGGTGTGTCATGTCCTATAATTTTTATTTTTAAATCTTTAGTTTTATATAAATCTTTACTAATTGATTTATTTTTTTGGGATATTTTTAAGGTAATGTATGATTTTTTATAGTTTTTTGAAGTATAAAATTTATATATGCCATAAATTTTTCGTATTTTTTAATGGTGACCGGGTCATGCGGGTCAAGTAGTAACCCACCGGTCCAACCAGTGACCCACTGACCCAGTGCCCTGACCGAGTCAATGACCGGTCCGGGTTTAATAACTATGTTTGGGTCGTCTTATGCTTGAGTTGACCGTGTACATTTAATTCAACCCATATCATAAAGAAAATAAATGGGGCTCTTGAAAGGTTAGGTAAAGGGTTTTAAAAAAAGTATGCGACTGTGAACGGAACCACGATGTCAAGGTTTTTTATGCTCTACGATCGCAATGCGGCTGTAATTGAATCTGCATCAGACATATTTGAACGTAATTTTCTTCAATATCAACAATCGCAACCGTTACTAAAACCACAATTTTAAACCTTTGTCAGGTATATTCCATCAAATTCAATATTTGTGCTTATGCAAAATCAGGATCACAAAATAAAGGATATACAAGGTCGAATCAAAGAAATTTGTGTTGTTATCAAATAGTTTATTTATAGAATATGTTAAGGTTAAGAAAGTAAAATAAAACATAACTTTAAACATATTTTAGCATGTATATCTGAAAAAAACACTACCTACCGTCACCAAGAAATATGGATCCATCTCTATGCAACGAGCTAAATTTATGAAGATTATTAACTTGTTCTTTGGGGTAAGGCCTTTTTAACCCTAAAAGTATAAGTTTTTGTTGGTGGGCCTAAAGCAATAGGTTGGGCCGATTGTGTACGTTTAATTCAACCTATATCATAAATAAAATAAATAAGGCTCTTGAAAGGTTAGGTAAATGGTTTTAAAAAAGTATGTGTCTAACAGAGCTACGAAATCAAGATTTTTGACGTCTCTATGATTACAATGCGATTGTGATTGAAACTGCATCAATCGTATTTGACCGTAATTCTCTGCAATATCAACGATCGCGACGGTACGACAACTGTTACTGCGACCACGATTTAAAAGCTTGGTTAGGAATATTCCTTCAAATTCAATATTTGTGCTTATGCAAAATAGGATCCTTGAATAAAGGTTACAAGATCAAATGAAAGAAATTTTTATTGATATCAAATATTTTATTTATAGAATAAGTTAAGGTTAAGAAAGTAAAATAAAACATATAATTCTAAACATGCTAATAAAAAACATAATTTTAAACATATTTTAGCTTGTATCTCTTAAAAAACACTACCTACAGTGACCAATAAATACAGACATCTCTCTACAACGAGCTGAATTTATGAAGATTATAACTTGTTCTTTGTCTTGTTTGTTTAACAAGAAACGAGCTTGTGACATGGACATGGTCGAACATTTGCACACATGTACATGACTGGGACTTTTATTTCTTTGTTTCCACCGTTCTTCTTTTGGAGAAATACTTGCATAGACTCGGACTAACACGTCGTCCTCAAACGCAGCGAATAAATTCGTGACACGTCATCAAAACTAAAAGCAAAAAATGAAAAATAATAAAACTGGAAGGTCATCAATTTCTTTCTCCTTCAACCGTCTTCGAGAGTGCTCCACTGCCGTTTAATCCTTCAACCGTCTTTCTCTTCTTCAACCTTCTTCAAGTTGCAACCTTTTGTTTCGTAGTTTTGACATTTTTGCAGTTGTATCAAAAAAATTAAAAAATAAAAGCCAAACCATTCGGAGAAAAAACAATGATAACACCCGTTTAATCCTTTATCAACACCTCATCCCAATGAATCTCAGTCGTAATGCTATTAGCATTCCCATCTTATGCATCATCACCAAAATGATGAAAATAAAAAATGTCACATAAAAATTCAGAGGCGGAAACATGTAAAAAAAAAAGGGAAGAAAATAGAATAAAAAAAAGATGGAGGAATCCACCCCTTCCGGCCCATCCCCGGCACCGCCACCAGCGCTTTGCGGCGGTCACCCCCCTCTGTCCTCACGACGGCGCCACCCAGCCCATAGGCGGCTCTAGAGCGGTTCCCCCTCCCTCTCCTCTCGCCCCACCTTGTGTTTCAACTCCCCCTTTATCCCAAACTCCCTTTCCCCTTCTCTCAACTCTCTCTCTTTTTCCCCGAGGTCGACCAAGCCAATACTCAAGCACCACCACAGCGTCGATTCATGTTCCTCTCTATGACAAATCGATTTTGTTTTCTTGCTAACTTGTTAAATTAACAGTGAAGTAGTTTAAGAAAAAAAATCTTATTTGCAGCGACCCATAACTTTTAATTGACGAAAAAAGAGGAAAAGAGGACTTTCTGTTTTCATTTTTCTGATTTTATATTTTTTTCCTTTAAATTTAAATAATGTGTCAAATTTTTATTCGCTGCGTCTAAGGATGACGTGTTAGTCCGAGTCTATCCAAGTATTTCTCCTTTTGCTAGAACGTAACTTGGTGGTTCAGATTGACTTTTCAGCGGGCGTGGAAATTAGTTGGGTCTTATTTCAAATGGTTGACTTTTTTTTAAATATATAAGCCTTTAGCTCAATCTATCCTGTGGCACGGAACATGTTTTGGGTGTCCAACTGCACATGTTCCATTTATAGGAGCATCGGATAGTATGAAAGTTTATATAATTAATAATTTTATATATTAAAGCTTTAGGACTCAATTTTATTTTAAATTCTACCGTAAAAAAAACTTTATTTTAAATTATAGATCCTAAACTTAATAAGTCATTGTTTTAAGCCTCTATCCAATCTCATTTTGTAAGGTTCAACTCTAATTTTCATTTTATATATTAATTAAAACTTGAAGACCCAACTTTATTTTAAATTCTATTCGTTGCTTTAGGCCTCCGTAAAACAAATTTTAGTAGTTTTTTTTTATGGTTCAGTTCCTTTTTTGTAAGGTCCAACTTTGAATTTCACTTTTTTTATAAGACATTTTGCCTTGATTTAAACCTTACTTTTTCTGATCATTGTTCATGTGCGCCTACATCAGCAAAACGAAACATTGAAACAAGAACAAAGAACCAACATCAAACTAAAAAGAAGAAACATTATGAACGAATTATTAGTGATTTTAGAGCAAAAAAATGCAAAGATGATAATATTGAAATATTAATAGGTATTAATTTTTCAATTTACACAAAGCACCTAAAACTGAGGAACGACCGTGAATCTATCTATTTAGTATAGAACGATACACACACACACACACACACACACACATATATATATATATATATATATATATATATATGAAATTACTATTCTACTGTTTGTATATTTTTATGATTAAATAAAAAACAGTTTATTTTATCTCATTCGTTTAAAATAGAAAGAAAGTAAAAAGTGAAGTATAATACGATCTTAAACATTATATCAAGTTCAAATTAATTTCATCGTATCTTAAAGATTCCAAATAATGAAATATATTACTACCTCTGGCCCTAATTATAAGAAAAAAACACAAAGACCAATGAGACATATTTAATGTTATAAAATTGAACTAGGTCTCGTTCCAAATATATCCCTAATTATATGCATAGAAAATATACACGTCTATTAAATATACAAGTCTATTAAAATAGAGGTATAAAAGGTATTTTAGCAATTAATACATCTAGAAATAAGTCTTTTTTCTTATAATTAGGACAAAAAAATTCTCCACAAATTCTCTTATAATTATGACCGGAGGTAGTATCATTTTAATTCATTTAAATTGATGGTATCATTTTTTATTGGTCTGACTTAAACTTTTTAGAAATCTTGATTTATATTCAAATCCCCTCGATGACAATTTGTATGGCCTAAGTGCCTTTTTCTCTTCCTATTAAAAAAAATCCCCTCCCCTAACCCCCTTTTTAGGAAAAAAAAAATAAAATGTATCAAACAAGAGTAATATGGACGCACAACACCCATGCATACACACGGAAATAATATAGCTTTAGATAATGATTCGCTCATATGTTATTATAATTATATAATATATTTGGTCAAACACAAAAGTCAAATCAATTTTTCTTTTGAAAATTAAAATGTCATCACAATAATTTTTTAATATATTTTTCATTAAATTAATTAATTTTTTTTTTTGGTAAACAAACATATAATTGTCACCATATTTGAGTATACAAAAAACTAAAAAGGCGACACAAAAACGCTAGGTGTATAAAAATGTCGTGTTAAATCATGTCGAGACAATTGAGGATTTATCCGATCCACGTAATATTAAATATACCTATTCAAAATATAAAATCATATTGCACCAATTAATATAGTTGAAATTCAATATAGATGTAAACATGTCGTGTTACACAAGAACAATGGACTACGTTAGTACAGTCATAGGAGTATTGCTGAAGTTAAATAGTCTAGAGTTCTACACCCTTATGAAATTTTAAACGAGAATGTCATTTCTCTAAATTACTTTAATTAAGGACTTAATGGTACGTAATATGCTTAATTTCCAGCCACGTCAGCTAGCTATGTATAAATGAACGCTGCTTGTTCATTTGAAGCTGGCTTAGGGATGAGTGTGATCTCTGCCCGAAGGTGGCGCAGGACCGTTACTAAGCGATTGCCAAAGAAGTCTATATTCCATTGACCACCGATGATGTAATAATAATGGTCTAGAAGCTGCTACTCCAGATTGAAGAGGAGAAGCAACAAAAACGGCGAAGAAGATGAGCAGAAGCTGCAGAACTGTGAGGAGGATCTTCCTGTAAGAGAAAGCCATGTATGTTCTCTAGTTTCTCTCTAAGTACGTAAATGAAGGAAAGGAAACTAGAAAATACTCGTCTTGTATTTTAGTAGTATAATTTATTGGTAAAGGTTATGTGATATGACTCTTTTGGTGAAAGGAGTGGGGAGACACATGGGGTTTATATAGGAATTGGAATTGACTACGAATGGTTTGAAGGTTGAAAATTTGGAAATGGATTACCTTGGACTCCAAACACCCATATTTAATTTGCGCAATCAGTGTTTGGAAACGAAGAAGACCAAGGAAAACTTGTATATGTTAGAGAAGAATAGTAGGCTTAAACAAAATTACATAAATTTTAGAATACATATCACGCATACATTCTTAAAATTAACTAATTAGAATCAATATTAAAAAACAGTTTTTTTTTTACTAAAAAAGATATTCATTCATTCAAATTGGAAAATATATCGAATACATCACAAATTCAATATCGCTAAAAACCGAAAATAATGAATATGCAAACAAACTCACAGCACTCAGGTTAAAAGCACAAAACGGCAAATTGCCTACAATTATGAGAAAATCAAAGTGACCGGAATACCCATGCCTCCGGATCTGTAATGTTGATATGACATCCAGGGCCGCCATCCATTTTTGGGCCGTACCATAGTGTGCTCGACCCACTGTCTCTACGACGCATATCGGGCCCACAGACCCCTCTGCAATGCATGCCACAGTCTCCGGTTCACTCACATGACTTCACCACCCCCCTTTGGATTTAATCCAAATTAATGGTGTTTTTGTCTTCTCTAGCAATCGAGCCATGTACCTAGGGGTTAAATATAATGGTTTTTGATTCCTAGTATCATTATGAAGTAAGTTCCATTCTCCAAATAAGAAATTTAATCATGTTTTTTTTAACCAAGCCCGCTATCTCTTATTTCATCCTTACTTCCCTTTTTCTCCTTCCAAATCTGATCTCATTATGGTTTACTGATTTCATCATACTGTACTGATTTTCATTCTCTAACGTTCTCATTTCCAGGTTACGTAGGAGCCACTTGGGATTGTTTGGTTTGAAAAAACAAAGCGGGGATAACCTTCTAAGTGATCATTCAGCTCAAGTATTTTGAGTAACACTCTATCCCATATCTTATTTATAGAGTTACCAGGCATACTGAAGTTGAGTTGGTGATGGGAGGTGCTTCCCAAAGGCCTTTATCCCTTTGGGCGTGGGTTCGAACCTCCCGTGGGGCAAAAACTCCAATTAAGGGATTGGAGAAGTCCTGTGAGTGCATCCACCCTTGGTAAGGGCCGTTGACCAAAGTGTCTGTGCCTGGGTCGGATGTCACAGTTGACGCCCAAACCTTCATTAGATTTGTAATGGTTCGAAGCTGATCTGCCAATCTGAATCAAATGAACACCGTAACAAGACGGGAAAACAAAACAAAGTCGCAGCAAGACGACGAATAACACAACGCCGCACTAAGATAACTAAATCAAAGGAAAAACACAACGAAAAAAAACTCAGATCTATGTGTAAAACCACTTATTTAAATAAAAAGAAAAAAAAAGTATAGAAGGGTGATTTCAAGCCAAAAATGGCCAAAAACCACCATCTTCCGGTGGTGGATGAAGAAGGAGAAAAAGAGGAGTCGAAGAGAGAGGGGGAGACCTGCGGCTAAACCTACGCTAAATCTATGGGCAAAAAATTCATTAAAAAGCTGTTATGAAGAAGTTATTATCGTAGTGGTGGCACCTAAAAAAAAACTTGTTCATTTACTTAATGACACAAGTATATATGATGATTGTTCCTAAATGGAATCTAGGATTGATCTCCTCTCCTTAAATAGTGTTCCTCCAAAGCTCCGGCGGGGGCATACCTACAAAAGGCAGTCTAATGCATAAGTTAGATGAGTCGTACCTGGGGACTAAACCCCTTTATATAGTGTAAGTAGTTATGAACTAAACTCTCCATCTTAGCTCATAATCAGCCGTCCTAGGATAAGGATCAGGCTTATCTGTTAATTAGTTCCATCCTTTTAGGCACATCCTTATGATAATGCAACACTGTTATCATGCTGGTGAGCTCCTCTCTGAGATATTCAGAGTTGGTTACTTCGCAGTAATCTATTAGACCTTTTCTAGAAGAATGACATTTGAGCTCTCCTGTAGCAAATTGGAGATTGGGCCCATATATAACACAAATGGTACAAGGTTATGGGCAATATTAATAACAGTCCATCTACTCATGGTTGAATGAAGCGTAAATTCGTGCATCCTCATACAAAAGATTATTAACATCCACCATTTTTTAAGCTACATTTATTCGGGCAAGAACTAACATCTTTTTTTATAAGCAAAAATTTATTGATATATAGTACAAGGGGTACTCCAACCTAAGCAATACAATCAGATTATATGTTTTGGATACATCTCAACAGATTACAACACCAATCTGAGTACACTAATCCTGAATTTCTACCCTCATTCCAAACAAACCACCCCCAAGATAACATTTTTATATGAGCAATCACGCCACTAAATTCCACTAACCCTCCTTTGAAAATTACTCTATTTCTCAGTGTCCATAAAGCCCATGTAACAGCACACCCGAAAATGTGTCATACCTTTTTAAATTTCTTGCCTCTTATGATTGTTCCATGTGTAGGGAAATAGCGCAATAAGAGATTAAAAACGCAGCGAAAATTTAAACTTTCCCTTCCATGGATCCTTGCGAATGATCATGACTCAGGGTTATATGAATTACCTCTTGTAGCGCAGATCGTTTGCAAACGAAAATTGGAATCGAGCACGAGCGTCGCACAGAAAACAACGCCTCTACGTAGTCCACACGAACAACCTTCGAATGGGAGCGGTCTCCGTCACAGTGCTAGCTGACGTACGGAACCAGTCACGATGCAAGTCACGATCTTTGAAACGGCTAGGGTTTTAATTCCGTGTTTTGACTTCAGTCTTAACGAGTCTATTTATAGACTTCACTTAAGACTGACCTAGCGCACCGTAGCTTACCGTGTGCTCTCAGCGCACCGTAACTTATCGTGTTCTGCGTCTTTCTTGACGCTATTTGGTGCATCGTAAGAATGCACCACCGAATAAAATGAGTCTCACTCATTTATTTAATCTCCCATTAGCTTTGTTCTCATGTGTGTGTGACTCAGCAGGTTCATGAACGTTGGCAATAATATTAAATCACTATTTAATATTATAAGCGATGAGCGGTGTCTAGCAACACATCATCGCTACCCAAGTAACGAGAATGTCGGTGTTGTGGACGTAACCTTTCCGTGATAATGATCATGTGTATAATTACCCTTTTGCCCTTATATCTATATTGAACACAAGGCATAGTATGTGTCACCCTTGTATAGTTCAATATTATATTCCTTGATGCCCGAGTAGACTTAGTAACAACAAATAAGATCAATATCTCATATTGACTTATTTCAGCATGGCCATGCATTTTACAGTCATACTCTATCAAGGGGCCCACAGATATTACTCCTGTTATGTAGGAGGGGCAAATCCCATCTAGGTCACTCATGTCTCTTTGCATGACTCGTTGAGTGCCCAGTTAACCGACTTTATAATTGTCCTGTTACAGACAATGTTTGACGGCAATAAAACACCCAACTCCTCATGTAGGGACCATAGTGGTTTCAGATGTGAGGGTGGCATACACCACTATCACTATGAGAATAACTCATGACACTTACATAACACACTATGTAGTACACAATTACCCTAACGTGTACCTATGTGGTGACTTGATATCTCATATCTATAACCTGTGAGATGAGGTTATCAGTCCACCCACATAATAGTCTTGATGCATTATTATTGTCCTTAATAATAATAATACTCGACTACGGATATTTAGAGTAAGTTCTTTAGTATCTCACAACCGAGTCGTCTACTCGATGTTTTATTGAAAACAAACTTTTACTCAAGGACTTTATTACGTTGAAACAAACATAATAACTGAAAATGCCTCATATAATAAATAAATGACATGATACAAAATATAAGTCCAAAGGAAAAACATTGGCCTCTAGGGCTTACACCAACACCATGTTGCATAAAATGGTCCAACCCATTGTTATGGAATACCCCTTCATAACCCAACAAAACATGTATTTCCATCCATACTTTGTATGCAAAAGGGCATGTAAAAAACAAGTGACTGCAATCTTTTACACGTTCAAAATACAAAACACAAGAATTACCATGATTCGAACTGATTAGGTTCGATGAACTAGCATATCTCTTGTTGGGACCCGGTCTTGTATTGTTGGGACAAGAACAAACATCTGAATAAGAATGGATATAAAACTGCATATATATATATAGCAGGCCTTATAAAACAACATATATATATATATATATATATATATATATATATATATATATATATAAAGTAGCATGTTGTAGTTCTCATTTTCATTTTTATTTTTTGTGTAAACGCATGAGTAATGCAATATGCAACATCTGACTACTTTATTCTCCTGTCCATGTATAATATATGGGTGATAAAACAATAATTAATTTTTTTAATGGCAAAGGTATATTAATAGGGAAGCACTAGAGGTGCTCTAACCCATGACAAAGAATGATATCAAAACTATCCAACTGATCCAAAAAAGGAAGAAACCAAGCAGGCTAAAAGTGTCTCAGACCCTAACCCCTACCAATACAGTCAGTTGGATCAACCAGCCACTCATAAAACAAACACGGGCCACTCTTTCCCCTCGACAAGAACCACCGCCAAGAGAGGGAAATGATACGATCAACAACCTGGGATGCAACTGGAACACTGCTTGCGAAGATGTGCAATATAAGAATAAACAATCATACCTACCGCCTTTTTTCATGGGCCTAGGCTGCAGGTAAATATCATGGGCCAAAGCCCCAGAAATTGACACATTCGAAGTACGTGACTCGTTATCGTGGACCTTGCCCCACGGTATGGGAAAACTTTATTTTTGGCAGCCTTTTCCCACGGTAAAACTGATCAGAAAACGCAAAAAACCATTTTCGTGGGTGTCAGCTGACGGTATTTTTATGCTGAGACACTAAAATTTTGGAGTTTTCCCTGCCTCCTTCATTCCGCACCTGTTCCCTCTCTTCTTCCTTCCCTGTTCTTCCAGCGCCTTCTTCTTCTTCTTCTTCTTCTTCTTCTTCTTCTTCTGTTCTTCATATTTATTTTCCATTTCTCCTCAATCAGACCAGTATTTAGGGACGACCAAGACTTAGGAAGAGGAACATACCCACACCGCAATAGCTACTATGCAAACCCTCAATCACCTCCTTCGAATCAGATTTGAGCTCCAAAACACTGCACACCGACCGCGCTAGCCAAGCACAGACCTACCCACACCGCCTATAAAGATAAAGAAGGGAATGATTCTTTTTCTTATTATTCACATAGCCTGATAGGCTTTATATAGGTACAATGAAACAACATACAAATCATTAGCATAAATGCTAGCTGATATTATGCAGACAGGAAAGGAATGAAACTAATTGTCATCAATATGTTTGACCACAAAATCAGCAATGATTTGATCTGAATTGAGGACAGCTCAGGGGATTGATTTCGACAGCTTGTTTCGACAGCTATTCACATGATTTATTTCGACAGCTTGATTTCGACAGCTATTCACATGATTCTGGTTGCTGACTATTTGCTGATTGCTCCTTATTTCCAGCTAACCGTGTGATGGGTCTTGATGCTCCAATACGCCCCCTCAAGATCAAGTTGCCATCAGCTACTTGCATCTTGGCTTTAAGATCATTGAACCGTGTAGGTGGTAAAGGTTTTGTTAGAATGTCTGCCAATTGGTCCTTTGTAGAGACATGAGAGACATGTAATGTTCCAGCTTGGACAAGTTCTCTAACAAAATGATAATCCATGGAAATGTGCTTCATTCTAGTGTGAAAGACAGGGTTAGAGCATAGATAAGTGGCACCTACATTATCACAAAGAATTCGAGGTGGCTGTTGAATTTGGACTTTGAGCTCTTTGATCAATTTGAGTAGCCACATGAGTTCAGTGGCACCTGTTGCTACTGCTCGATATTCTGCTTCTGTAGATGATCGAGCTACTGACCTTTGCTTCTTGGATAACCAGGAAATGGGATTTCCACCAAAGAATATTAAGTATGCTGAGGTTGAGGTTCTATCGTCTGGATTACCTCCCCAATCGGCATCTGTGTATGCTATTAAGTTGAGTGAAGTTGGTTTTCTCAACAATATGCCATAGTTCAGTGTAGATTTTAGATACCGAAGCACTCTGTTTAGATCTTTGCAGTGTAATGCACGATGGGCTTGTGCATGAACTGTGATAGTTTATTGATTGCAAAGAAAGATCGTGCCTTGTCAAATTCAGTAATCGCAATGCTCCAAGGATCCTTCTGTAGTGTGTGGAATCGGTTGCTGGTGTTCCATCATGTAATGAAAGAGTGGCAGACTGAGACAATGGAGTTGGAGAAGGTTTCGCCCCCTCCATCTCAAATCTTTCAAGGATGTCCCGTATGAATTTATGCTGTGATAGGAACAGGCCTTTGGTGGTAGGAATGAATTCCACTCCCAGAAAATAGTGAGGTTCTCCCATGTTCTTTAATGAGAACCGATTAGAGATTGATTCAATGAAGTTGCTAAGGAATTTGGAATCATTACCAGTGAGTAGAAGATCGTCAACATATACTAGAAAGTAGGCAATTGTTGATCCCGAGGCATATATGAACAATGAAGGATCATTCTTGCTCATGTGAAACCCGCAGGATGTGATGAATGACTTTAGAGCATCATGCCAAGCTCTTGGTGCTTGTCTTAAGCCATAGATTGCTTTGTGTAATTTACAAACATGGTTGGGATGCTGTTGATCTTTCATGCCTGGAGGTTGGGCCATAAACACTTCTTCTTGAAGAGAACCTTGTAGGAAAGCATTGTTTACGTCAAGTTGGTGCATAGGCCATGTATTGCTTAGTGCAATTGTGAGGATGAGCTTGATTGTTTGTGGTCGCACTACTGGGGCAAATGTCTCTTTAAAGTCAACCCCCGGGCATTGTGTGAAGCCTTTAGCAACAAGTCGCGCTTTATATCTTGAGATGGATCCATCTGGATTCCGTTTGATGCGAAACAACCACTTGCAATCCACGATGTTATGACCGCGGGGTGGTGGCACCAATGACCAAGTGCCATTCCTGATCAATGCATCAAATTCTTCAGAGATAGCTTGCCTCCAATGAGGGTGCTGCATAGCTTGTCTTATATTGGAGGGTTCAAGATTCTCTGGTAGTGGGTAATTTGTGACATTGAGAGCTTGCTTGGGTTTGAATATATTGTTTTTGGACCTGGTGATCATATGATGCTGGCTAGTTGTTGCTCCTGAAACTGGGTTAGGGATGCTGGTATTATCAAGTAAAGGAGGTGTAGTGTGAGTTACATTTCCTGGTGGAGCCTCTGAATTCAAGGTCGCCTCTTGACTTGCATCTGTTGCCAGATTTGGACCTGCATAAGTTGGAGTCTGACCACGGGTTGGAGGATGAGTAGGTAGAAGAATATGTGGAGGCTGTTGTGGGGGTGTTGGGTGTGTGGTACTGAGGGGTGCGGATTTCTTGGTTAGGAAGTGATAAGGAAAGTGGTTGTCATGGAAGGTGACATGTCTTGATGTGTAGATTTTGTTGGTGATAGGGTCTAGGCATTGGTAGGCATATTGAGAGGGTGAGTAGCCAATGAAAATGCAAGGTGTGGATCTTGGCTGAAGTTTGTTCTTTGTTATAAAGCGTGACCGAGGAAAACAAAGGCACCCGAATGAATGGAGATGAAGAGGGTTGTATGGTGTGTTGTGTAGGGCCTTAAAGGGGGTTTCCATGTGAAGGATTGATGTGGGTAGTCGATTTATGAGGTATGCAGCTGTTCTGAATGCAAATGACCAGAATGTGAATGGTAATTCAGCATGGTGTAACAATGCTCTTCTTTGTTTCAACTATATGCCTGTGTCTTCTTTCAGCTGTGGCATTTAGTTCTGGTGTGTGTGGGGAGTGGTGTAATGTGATATGCCTTGGGATGATAGGTATGGTTTTAGTTTGATAAATTCCCCTCCATTGTCAGAAAATAGGATGAGAATTGGCAGGTTAAAAAAATTTTCGACAATAGTTTTGAACTGTGGAAAGATAATTGAGACATCAGATTTATTTTTCAAGGGGTACAACCAAATGTACTTTGTGAAGTGATCAACAAAAACTAGGTAATATAGATAACCATCTAGAGACCTAATTGGTGCAGGGCCCCATACATCTGAATAGATAATTTCAAGTGGCCTTTTGCTGGTAAGATTTGAAGAAGTGAAGGGCAACTTATGGCTCTTGGAACTACTGCAAGAGATGCATGGTGAGTTGTTTCTCAACTTTATTTGATGAAGGGAAGCTAGGTGTCTCAAGGTTCTGTCACACGGGTGTCCAAGGATATGATGCCATGGTGGAAGAGATGAGGAGGTGATGGTCAAGGCTTTAGGAGGGGTGGTGAATGGTGGCATGTGGTAGAGTCCATCCTTATGCAGTCCTTTGAGAAGAGGCACCCTTGTTTCCAGATCCTTCATCAAGAAATGATTAGAGAAAAATTCAATAGAAATGGGGTTAGTTTGACATAAAGAAGAGACAGACATTAAGTTTTGTGAAATGATAGGAGTATGAAGGACTTTTGGTAAGTTTAAATTGTAAACCTCTGTGGGAATGGTGATCTTACCTGTATGATCAATGGGAATGCTAGAGCCATCTCCTATGATGATTTGGTCTGTGCCATTGTATGAGTGAGGGAAATGGAGGTTGTCAAGCTGATTTGTGAGGTGATGAGTAGCTCCAGAGTCCAATATCCACTCTGGATTAGCAGCCGAGGTGGCTCGGGCATGATGAGCCGAGGGGCTAGCCTTGGGCTTTGGTGGATAACCATGGAGTTTGTAACACACCTTTGCTGTGTGTCCAGGCTTGTCACAATATTGACACATGACACGGTTTGTGGAACCAGGGAAGGGTGACCTACCATTGTGGGAAAATGAGGCATGGCCCGAGGGAGGTTGACCAGATGGATAGCCACGTTTTTGGTATGGATGCTTCCCTTTGTATGCAGCATGAGCAGAAGGTATAGGAGATGATTCTTCATCCCTTTTGAGGACCCCTTCATAGTCCATCAACATGTCATGAAGTGCCTCAAATTCAATAGTAGTTTCTCGAGTGCGCAGTGCTGCTGACACTTCCTTGTACTCAGGACCAAGCCCATTAAGGGTGTTTATCACAAGGTCAATGTCATCCAATGGTGAATCAATGACAGCAAGTTCATCAGAGATGGATTTGATACCTTGAAGGTATTCAGCAACAGAGCTGTTCCCTTTTGTAAATCGGGATAATCTTTCCTTGAGGAGCATGATGCGATGGCGAGTTTTGCTTGCAAACATCTTGTTGAGGATGTCCCAAGCTTGCTTAGAGTTTTTGACATTTCCAAGCATGGTGATCACACTTGGATCCACCGAGGAGATAATGGCATGAAGTATTAGTTGATCCTGCCTTGTCCAGTACTTGTAGTCAGCATGATTTGTTGCTGGGCAAGTTTTAGTGCCATCGACAAAACCAAGAAGGTCATAGCCGACCATGAGTGCAGAGAATTGCACTTTTCAAGCTGGAAAATTTGAATTGTTCAGCTTGAGGGAGGATTGAGTATTGAGGACAACTACTGATGTAGTTGCATCGATTTGGATTGTTTGGGCGGAAGGCATTGTGGGGTGTGATTTGGATCGGTGCTTTGAAGCTAATCGGCTCCTGATACCATATAAAGATAAAGAAGGGAATGATTCTTTTTCTTATTATTCACATAGCCTGATAGGCTTTATATAGGTACAATGAAACAACATACAAATCATTAGCATAAATGCTAGTTGATATTATGCAGACAGGAAAGGAATGAAACTAATTGTCATCAATATGTTTGACCACAAAATCAGCAATGATTTGATCTGAATTGAGGACAGCTCAGGGGATTGATTTCGACAGCTTGTTTCGACAGCTTGATTTCGACAGCTATTCACATGATTTATTTCGACAGCTTGATTTCGACAGCTATTCACATGATTCTGGTTGCTGACTATTTGCTGATTGCTCCTTATTTCCAGCTAACCGTGTGATGGATCTTGATGCTCCAATACCGCCCGGGCTTCCGCCGCTGCACTATCATCAAAACCCGAGTCCGTCCAAGACGTCGTTGCCACCATAGAACCGTTCACCTCACTGATAATAGCGCCGCATCAACGTTAGCCTTTAGCATTTTAGAGAAAGGGGTTGCCACCGGTTCCCAGCTTTGCTACAGGGCCGCACCGACGATTGCATGCATGGGTGTTCAATTTCTGGGTTTGTGTTCAATTTCTCAGTGTTGTTTGTGTTTGTGGTGCTGTTTTTGTTTGGGTGTTCGATTGCACGCATGAACTAACTTGGGTGTTCAATTTATGGGTTTGTGTTTGTGGGGGTTCAATTTCTGGGTTTGTGTTCAATTTCTCAGTGTTGTTTGTGTTTGTGGGTTGGATTGTGGTTAATTTTTGTTTCTGGTTTATGTGTTTCAGCGTTTCTGGGGTTGCTTTTTAATTTTTTTTTAAATTCTTTTTCAGTTACCGTGAGCCTTTTCCCACGGTAATGGTCAAAAAGTTACCTGGGGAACGGTCCGACGAAAATTACCTGTGGCACTGGCCCACGTTAATTACCCGCGGCTTATGAAAAAAGGCCCACGGTAACAGTTACTGTCGAGCGAATAACTTGCGGAATGTGGCCCTCACTGGGCCCACGGTAAAATGGAAATTACACACGACTTTTGGACTTTAGCGGGGGCTTTTGACCCACGGTAATAACAGTTTTTCTTGTAGTGGTGAAAGTTTCGTAGATCCCATAGTACCCATATTACTGTGTGCCAAACCAGTGCCAGGCCCCTACGAGACCAATGATGACTCCCAAACGAATAGAATAGAGGATAGAGAGCGAACAAGTCCCCAGGGATGACCAACTGCTGACCCAACCATTTCACAACTGCAAACCACACTAATGAAGCGAAGCGGCATCGAATGAAGAGGTGGGCCTGAGACTCCTGACAAGCCCCACAGAGGATGCACAAAGTATCAGATGGATCAGAGATGACACCGCGACTGAGCAGATTTGTCCGAGTAAGAGCCCTATCCAATAGTAATTGAAATAATAATCAATGTGATTGCTAATTCATAGTAACTCTACTAAAAAAGGGTTTTCTTGGTGATGATCACCACCGATAAAAAATAAAAAAGTGAAATGAGGTTAGCATTATTTTCTTTTTTTCTTTTATTTTCCATATTAATGGAATTTTTTTACATATAATTCAGATATGCAATTGTGTTAGACACCTAGCAAGTGTGAGATAGACAGCTTTGATGTGGAGAATTTGAAGTAAGGCTATATTGGCTCTGTCTTTGCAAACATTAACACATGCATGCATGGAGATATATGATAATCTAAACAATTGCACTTCCAAACAAATTAAAATAAAATAAATAAGGATATGTACAACTTAAACTTTTTCTTCTACTTGGGCTTTAGACCGTATCACATGTGAATGGCAATATCATTTATATAATATATAATCATGAATAATCTAAATATAGTAATTAACAAATGGCGTCTTAATATGAAATGTTAATAACAAATCACCAATGATGTGTCAAATACAAGCCAATGGCTGATCAAATAAATGACACGCCTACGATGACATGTTTAACAAAATGTCAGGCGCTATTCCATGCAGGCATCTTCAGGCCAAGATTCAAATGGTCAACACAATTAATATTGCAATGAATACCAATGAATGTTGAAATGAAATACTCTACAACTTCCTAATTTTTTTTTTAAACTAGCTCACACCGTAATCGTGCATCTTGGGCTCCCGTTCAAAAATTTTTAGGTCAATCTCCTTTACATAAATGGTTTTCATTTTCCAAACAGGATCATCACCTATAGTGTACTTCTCGACCCTCCTCCACCCAAAGCCTCTCTTCCTTCTGGCCCCATGTGCTACTCTTCTGCTCCTAACTCATTGCCAATCTTCTCCCCTTCAAGCTCCCCGTTTCGACCTCTCCCACCTTCGCATCTTCCAAATCGGCACCTCCCGCGCCCTCTCCCTCTGTTCCCCTTATTCTTCCTCTCCCACCATCGTCCATGTCTCCGTCATCAACGCCTGTCACTGCCCCGGTACGTAACTATGACCCCCTATTCTTACTGTTACGTAGTTTGCTATAGTTTGTTATTATGTGCGAGTTTTTAATTAATTTGTGTTTGTTCGGAATAGGTTCAACCAGCGATGGTTGTCGGAATCGTCGATAATGCCGAAGAAGCACTGAGCATAAAGGGTGTGGGTGCATCCTCCGTCCTCGAGTTGAAGGCCTCACTCTACAGGTGTCAGGATTATTCCGAGAAGTTCAGAGTATTGGCAGGCCCCGACATCGAGTATCAACGTGCCAAACACAGGATCACTCCCAAAGTTCCCTTCTCTAATAAGAACTACGGGGTCGATGCTCGTGCTCTCAAGTAAACTAACCAGTATTACCCTTATCCCTTCCTTCCCTTCAATTCAATCTTAATGATCAGTCATAATAATTTTATTTTTTTTAATTTTTTTAGGAATTAATTTTGTTATACTGATTATGGAAAGCTAGCAACTTTACTTGAGAGCTATTGAATTTGTGTTTGTTATTTGGCCTTGCGTGTATTGTTGCTATGATAAGGGATAAACTTGAGCTGAAATGCATTGGCTCAATACGAAATACAGGCACATGAATATGGACCCGTGGTAAATGCTGTTGGAAAGAAGCCCCAGGCATGGCTTGATTTCATTATGAAGTAAGTTCCATTCTCCAAATAAGAAATTTAATCATGTTTTTTTAACCAAGCCCGCTATCGCTTATTTCATCCTTACTTGCTCTTTTTTCCCTTCCAAATCTGATCTCATTATGCTTTACTGATTTCATCATACTGTACTGATTTTCATTCTCTAACGTTCTCATTTCCAGGTTATGTAGGAGCCACTTGGGATTGTTTGGTTTGAAAAAAGAAAGCGGGGATAACCTTCTAAGTGATCATTCAGCTCAAGTATTTTGAGTAACACTCTATCCCATATATTATTTATAGAGTTACCAGGCATACTGAAGTTGTTATTCCACAAAAGCACGTAAATGGGTGCTCAAGAGGAAATGCAGTTTAGTATTCAAATCCATCTGAAATACTTCCTGCTTTGAAATGGTAGATTTGGAACCTCTCATTTAGTTCAATATGGAATCTCTAACATGCCTGTAACTGTAAATGATCAAAATTATTTATGATTCTGTTGATTTTTATGCTGGTTTTATATTGTAACTAGATCAGAAATCGTTTGATTTATCTTTTTCCATCCTATCTATGGTCACCTTTAGTAAGTGGTTTTTACATTTACTGATAGCTAATAAGTTTTAAACTGACACTTCTTTTCAGGCCGAAGATCAACCTTCTACAAAAAGAAAATCATATTTACTGATTTCTCGGTAAGAGGAATACAATAAAGCACCAACATGGGCTTACAAACAAGGCAAAAACATTAGCAGATCTAAACAAAACACAATGAGAGCTTTTCTTGCATTGCTTTGTTTGGAAGAGTGAGAGATTGCACAAGGAGGAAATCAATGCTAAGCAAGCTAACGATAAGCAGTAGCAAGGAGAATGATCGTTATTTTTAATTATAATGAGTCATCATACTTCAAGAATATGTTTGACAAGTTGTACCCATGTCAGTAGTATCTTGAACTCTAATGATGTCAAAATGATTTGTATTCACAATTGTTTGGAGTGATCCCAACACAGTAAGTACCTTTCCTCATGTCTTTCCCCTTCTCCGCTTTTTTTTACACTCTGTTTTTAAATAGTAATTCTTCATTTGTTTAGATCCATGAGCAAGAATGTTTTACAAAACAAGAAAAAGAGGGAGAAACAGGAGACAAAAACTGCTGCCAATGCCAGTTCTTCATGATTGAATCCAGACTCTTCGCGGTTCATTCTAAAGGATTGAATCCAGAATAACTAGCACTGGTACTATATTTTGTTTACTAACAATATTTCCATTGCATACGACTTGTGAAGTTGATCGCATTGCCTGTCTATGTTGGATAATAAGTTAATCAATTTTTCTATTTAGTTGATTGCTTGGGTAATCTTTTGTATGTTTAGGAAATATGATGAGCAAAGACAATTTGGCAAATTGATGTTCATATGGTAAGTGTCGATATTTCTTTCAACTTGGCGTGAAAGTTATTATTTCGTTGATTTAGTGATTTAGGACAATTTTAACTAAGGGGGCGTTTGTTACAGCTTTTTTAGAATAAAATCACTTTTTTTATGTTAAAAACCATTTTTTTAATTTTAATTGTGTTTGTTTCATATTTTTTAGAAAATGATTTTTTAAAAAAAAATGATTTTGAGGGTAAAAATGAAAAGCTGAAAAAAAATAGCTTCTCATTCATAAGAGTTGAAAAAATAATTTTTATAATCCTAAACAAACACAAATTAGTTTCTGATTTTTTTTAAAATCTATAAAAAATAATCTCTAGATTATTTTAAAACATAATCACTTTTTTTTTAAGCCGTAACAAACGGGCCCTAAATTGAACCATCATGTTGGTATT
Source organism: Calophaca sinica (assembly GCA_037113605.1). Lineage (NCBI taxonomy): Eukaryota > Viridiplantae > Streptophyta > Magnoliopsida > Fabales > Fabaceae > Calophaca > Calophaca sinica. Next base: position 23,772,259 of record CM073733.1, read on the forward strand.
TGGTTTTGCAGGTTAATGTTTTTGTTGGGAAGCTAACAATGGTTGTTGCTTCAAAAAAAGGATTCTATCCCAACAGAAAATGTTTTCATATTTGGGTTACAATTTGACGGATCTTCTTCAACATATAAGCATGGTGTTTGATTATATTAGTATAAACTCACAATTGCTTCTTTATTGATGTTGCTATAAAGTTATTTGATTGAGTTTAATTTGTCTCTGACTGTGATTGAGTTTATTTAGTTGAATGTTGCGTAACTCACTAATTAATTCTCTTCAAGTCTTTTTTTTTCTCTATTGAGAATTATTGAACATATTAGTAGAACTGTTGAGGCAAATAGGTTGTTATTATGTCTCTGACAAATGTATATAAGTAGAATTGGTACCTAATAGGACCTTGGATAAAGTAGTCATAGAATAAGTTGGCACTAAAAGTTGCAAGTGGCTCTTAGCTTAAAGTTACCACCATTACGAAGTAGAAGAGTTGCAATTACCGAATCATTGAAATCATCCTAAAGAGGTTGATATTCTAAAAACGTTATGAACAGTTATTCCAGACTAATTTAAGGGCCCGAATATGTTATGATTTCAAATTTCAAATTTTTAGTCCCCAAAGTAATCTTTTTTTGTCAGTACAAGCCTGGAAATCCAATGCAAAAAACGTGACACAAATTATAAATGCAAAATGTTTAATTAAAAACCGAATCAAATGAAAATAGTAACCTAATTTTCGTCGGTATTATTCCGAGAAAATAGAGTTGCATCCTTCATGATTGTTACACCAACTCTGAAATACCAAAACTGTAATTTGATTAGGAAATCATCCATATTAATGACTACCAATCATATTAATTATGAATTTCTTAAAAATCATATTAATTATGATGGAATATCTGATCCAGCCTGATAATTTATATTATGAACCTATTAGCATTCACTATCATATACAAATATGAAATCCTATTGATTGGTACATTCCTAAATTACCTTTGACCAATGACACACCAACGTAATTTTAATTAAAAATAGATGCACCATTCAATTAAGTATTTATCGTAACATCCAATTATTCCTAAAAAACATTTCTTGATTTTGGCTAATCAGTATTCAGAATTTGATGTTAATTTCAAATAAAAAATAACAGAATTCGGCCAACCCTAATCATTATGTAAAATAGGTGATAGCCTATCCACTTATTTAAATACCCGCATCCTATTGTGCAACAACTAGGCAAGTTATATAATCTCTTCAATTCATCCATCCCAACATGCATTCTCTTTACCGATTATCTTTCAGTTTATGTATCAGTATTCTTTCCCAAGAAATGAAGACAGTTCTATTCTATCTTCACATGAACACGAGGTTCACCGAGGATGCCAAGGCATACCAACAAAAATGCTCAGTAATAAAAAGAAAGTGTATTTGAGTCTTGCTATGCTTTACTTGTGCCTTTTATTTATATATTTTTTGTTGTGGTTTCTACTAGAGCTGCTTCTTATGGGTGGTTTATGCTTAAAATGATAGGATAACAAGCAAATTTCATATGAAAAAAAAATGGGTTTTTGGTCTTAACTTTCCTTTGTGTTTTCATGACAATCAGCTAATTTATGCAATTATTTATATTCACATATATCAATGAATTTATAGCAGATTGAAAGTAATTTCATGAAGCAACTACAACTACTCAAATCAATTCCATTGATCAACTGCTTTTGCTATAAGGTATTTAATATTATTTCCCACAACATTATAGTATACAACTAATGTAGCTCTATGACAAGTATAAAAACTCTAACTCCAGACACACTTAGAAAATATTTTAATACATATGTCGTATTGTTTCATTTAACATTGTTCATACATATACCAACATAAAAAGTGAAGAAGTAACTGTCAAGTTATGACATAGCAGTTTCAAAACATAACAATTAACAAGTCCATCAAGCGAGCACACAAACCAACTATTCGTCAAACAAAATATGACTACAAATGATCACGAAACAGTCTCATTAATCTGTAGTTATACTACTTCACAGAGTCATGAAGAAATCGTTTATGCCGTGAAATTTGGGGGTGGTACTTCGCCGTCGAAACCCTACCAATGAAGTGTGACCATTGTCATTACTCTTTTGTTTATTAACATATGCCCGAATTGTCCAACAAATATGAGCCCACCCTAATATTCGGATGACTTTGGTTTTAAATAAATCCTGTTTAATGAAACAATAATATCGATTATGTTATTCAAATTAAATATTTTTTTTGGATTGGATTCAATTTAAATATTTAAATATTTAAAAATCCACTATATATGTATTCAATATATGGAATGTTTTTGAAAATTAAACCTGTATCATTAAGTGATTACTCTTGGCGGACTAACTATTATTGAGTTTAAGAATTGTTTAATTCAGTTCAAACAACATTAAAGTAGTGTTATTAACACTAACAAAGTTTTTGATAAACCTATTATTTCATTATTTTTGTGTCCACGTTAGTTTCGTATATAGCGATCATGAGTTCCATAGTTTCGAGCCCACAAAAAAAAAAAAAAGAGTTCCATAGTTTCGCAAAACCCATCACGGCTCAAATAGAAGTTTCAACATTATTCACATAATACGTACTAACAAGAGCCTCATATGTATAACAGAATATAAGTATAATAACCAATATCGTTATGTGATTTGTGTCGTATATTTACCTATTCGACAAAGATACGATGTTTTAAATTAATAATACAAATTATTATGATTAGTAAATACATTGATTAAATATATAATAAATTTTTCGAATACAAAAGTTTTGATATATGGAAAATTAAAAAATAGTGGAATAAAAAAAATTAATTAACCATTCCTCAAATCATAATGTATACTCGTGCAAAGCACGGGTCACACATACTAGTTCTTTTAAAAACCTGAAATACTATACACCTAACGACTATACTTTACATTTCCTTTTCTACTTTTGTAAATGGTATGCACGAGGTGGAATAGGCTGGACCGAGTTAAGCTTTGTAAGACTTAAGTCTGGTCTGATAAAAAAATTCAAGGTCCAAGTCTGGCCTATTACCTTTCATAAGTTTTTTTTGAAGTCTGGTCTGGCCTTTTTGAAAGCCTAATATGGTCTGTTAGCTTACTTAAAAGCCTATTTTATATTAACGTCTTTGAATAAGTCATTCAATAAACTAACGGGCTAATAGACCAGTGAGACTAAGTTCTATTTATAATAAGCTATAAAAAAAATTAAAACCACTGCTACTAAGAGACATAAGACATAGTGGTGGAAATAGATAGGATGAGCTGTGTTTTATAAGATCTGATTCCGACTTATCCGTATGATATAAAGTTTTTTCAAGGTCTAATATGACCTTTTAGATAATCGAACCTTATATGATAGCTTATTTAAATTCTATGTTACAATAAGGCTTTTAAGTATGTCAAAAATTTATGTAAGTCAATATGTTTAAATTATTGAAAATGTCAGTAAGTATATGATTTAACACAATGTACAAAATCTAATATAATAATAATAGCAATATAAAATTATTATTTATATTAACTTAAATAGGTCAGCCTGTTAGGCCTAAAAAACGTTTTGGGTGGCCCGAAGTCCGATCTTTTTAGCTAAATGGCTTCTCAAAAAGCCTTGGCTTAGTCTATTTAAAAAAAGTTTGGCCTGACTTGGATCTGACGTAGGCTAGGCCGTAGGTCCCTATCGAGCGATCTGGCTTATTACCACCCATATATGCAAATAACATATCCGCTCTGTTGGGTAAGTCCAGTGATCCGCTAGCTTTTAGCGGATGACTAATTCAAAAAAATAAAGTCATTTGGTAATATGTAATTTATAGCATTTTTTTCAATATAGCTTATAGTAGTATTTTTCTCTACGCTATTTTAAGTAGTATTTGAGTTTATAGTTTATAGCGTAACTTTTTTTTTTCATTTTTACCCTAATTATTTTAAATAATTTCCTTAGTAATAATATTTTTGATACCATAATAGTATTAATAATTAAAGCATTAATTAAAATATATTTTTATGTCATTTTATATTTATCAGTTAATTCAACATCTAATTTTACTAAATATTTCAAATTCAATCTGCAAGCTTATCTGTTAAAAGTTATTCATTAGCGCCTACTCACAACAACAAAAAAAGACAAAAGGTTATGCACTGTCAGTGTAAATTAGTTTTACACCGACATCCAATAAAAGCTCACTATATTGCCATGTCAGCCACTTTTGTAACTGTATTTTAAAATTAAATATGAAATAGTGGCCTCTCATTGGATATCATTGACACTACATACCTCTATTTCTCCACACACACAAAAATCCCCTATAAACCCATCCGATATCAGCTAGCTTAGTTATCCATTACCTGCTATCAGCTATTTTAACTACTATCCGCTAATTTTGCTAAACATAGCCACAATCCCAGTTATGCATGATCAATCGACAAATAAGTGTTGTACCAAACATAGTTGTCAAAACCGGATCGGCCAGTTCGACCGGTTGAATTGGGAACCAGACCCCTGTCCGGTCCGTTTGAACCTTAAAACCGGATTGTAGTCGAACCAGCCTAAAAACCGGAAAACCGGTAAAAAACAGGCCAAAACCGGGAAAACCGGAAAAAAAACCGGACAAAACCGGGAACCGGGCGGTTCAACAAAAATTAATTTTTTATTTTTTATTTTTTAAAAAAATGGTAAATGACATTATTTTTGACACATAAGAGATTTTATATCCATTTTTTCACGTTGATGCGTTAAATTAAATATTATAATAAAATTTAAAATTAATTAATTTATTAATATAAACTATGAGAATACTTACATTATAGTATTTGTAATTATTGAATATTAGAAAGTTATTATAACATATTTATTTTAGTTTAATATGTAATTTTTGCATGTTATATGTTGACATATAACATTTTAAGCATAGTTTAATTTTGTATGTCGTGATGTTATGAATATTATGTTATTTTTTGTTTATTAGTGCTTTATATGTTATATTAAAAATTTTAAAAATATAATTTAATTCATTTCCGGTCCGACCCCGGTTCGACCTCGGTTCGATCTTTGAACCTTGAACCAGTGCCTATACCGGTTCAGTGTCCGATCCGGTTTTGATAACCTTGGTACCAAAAAACTAAAACAAGAAAGTGAGTACGCTAGCTGATTTAATTTTGTCACGGATATAGTATTCTCAATAAGAAGTGAAACATGAAATAACTTAACAAACGCGGACTTAAATTTTTTGTAACTTTTCAAGTACTCCAGAGTTTATCAAAAGAAAATTATGGCATAGGAATTGGAGTTAATTATGACTTGGAAATTAGAATGTGTCAAAGATACGTTGTTAGAACGGCAACACTGGTCATTCGAGAAGGGGAAGTGAAATCAGAACGGTAAAAAATGGGAAACTGGACTATTGATTCAAACCATAAGGAAGCAACGTAGGAAAAGAGTGAATAAATAAGCACGACCGACGCATCGTTTAGCAGCGAAGCAAAAGCAAGTAAGCACAAAAAGCACATGACCACGTCTTCTTCTTCCCAGTCAGGAATTGTACATGACCACTTCACCTTCACGGAAATATAGCTTTTCCTCTGCTTTGATCTGACTGACTCATCACAAAGAGACTTATATATCACTTATTTTTCAAAGTTTCTATATCAAAGGGAGAGAAAAAGAAGTAGCTTTACCTCCTAAGAAACTTTCAATTGAGAATTTCTTGAATAATCATCAATAAAAATCATTAACAGTTTAAATGTAAAATATAAATAAATAAGTTTTGCATATATATATATATATGTTTTTTTTTTGAAGAATTGCATATATATATGTTGGTAACAAAAAAAATGATTTCTATGAGTTTTTTATCAAATTATTTATAGGTTATCTTTTGTAACCTTTACGAAAAAACTTTTTTTTTGTTAATGGTCTATTCATTCCTTGACATATATTTAAGAGGAAAAACTATAATTACGCAAGTTGGTGTATTATCATGAATGCAACCTTAAATTAATCTAATCACAATTTAATGATAGACTCATTCGTTACGGATTAAAAAAAGATATTTTTTTAATTAAAAAAGTTATTTTGATCTAAAATACTTTAGTGTTTATCTTTTAGAAATTTTTAACAAAAGCATAATGTAATTAAAGTAATTAAACTTCTTATTTTAATCAAAGATTCTTTTTTAGATTCTGATTATTTTAAAAAGCTTAAACAAACAAAAACAAAATCCTTAAAAATAATTTGTTAACCTTTTTTTTTAGGCAAGGTGATCCTTAGTCACCATAATTTATTAAAAAATAAAAGAAAAATAAAAGACAGTTAAATTATGGGAGACTTAAACCAAAACCCATGCAAAGAAAATAAGAGTCATTTAAGTCTAACATTACATTTTCTATGCTTTCTCAAGTTATACTTCTGAGACTTAGACATAACCACCGTGAAATCAGAATCAACTTCAGCAACATTATTATTATCCAACTGCTCCTCTGAGAGAGAGTCATTCTCCGGGTCCTCCTCATCCCTATTTTCCAAAAACTTAGCAAGTATCTTCATTTCTTGAGCAACATTAGCAGGAGTATCAAGACTCTTTACCACCAATTGTTAAATAACTGGTAGCTCTAGAGTCGGGAACTGGAGTCAGAGTTCTCTTGGTTTTATCCTGCTGTTGGTCACCTGTAACTGTATCATCAGCTGATGCGCAAGGTTGCGAGTCTGAAAAATAATTTGTTAACTTAAAAACGGGATTTTTTATCAAATAATTTGTAACAAAACTCTTAATTTTTTTTTTGACAGAACAAATGTGCTCTTACTTTGATCAGTTATAATTTGCATGTCATAAGGCAGAGCCAGGTTGCCTTCTTTTTGGAGAAGGAACAATGAGATTTTTATTGGAATCAAAATGAAGGAAAAAATCCAATTAATTATTCACTTACTTTGGATGGAATTCATGATAGGATAGACCATAAGATGTTTAAGGAAATTTTCTCAAGAACAGGAGAAAATTAAAAGATGTTTTCGTGCTAGCTACCAAGAAGAACTCAATAATATCCTAATATGCCTTTGTTTTATTCAGTAATATGGAGTGAGTTTATCGATCCTTGATTATTAAAATAGAACTGTGAAAAATGGCTTGAATATTCATCTCTGTTCTGACTGGTATATTTGTCTTACGGTTATATCGTCTTGTCTTTGGGATGATGCATCATTTGAACATGTCATTCAATATATAGTAGTCTTCGTATGAAACTTGTTTTAATAATGACCGAATCAGTGATTATAATTTGGGAAGTGTCTAAATTATGTTCTCTTTTGCATCATACAGAGTACATTAATTATATGTAATACATGTCATGTATAGTGTGTTGCGCACTGTACAAATGATAGACCTCGTTAAAGTCTGTTTCAAGACAAATGTACATAAGACGTTTTGTACCAGAATATTGGTTAGCTTGCATTATTACATTAGAGCTGGTTTCAGTTAGGACTAAATAAGAAAGTTTTAGTCATATATATATATATATATATATTTTTTTTTTTTGAAATATTAAAACTATATTATAGGCAAGTGAGTACTAAGGGTACTCTAACCCAATACATCAAGGTTTGCAATTACACCACCAACATCTCACTGTCAAAAATTGGAAAGGATATGTTGTCATAGATTTTGGTTTTCTTGCCCCATCATTGTAACTTGTTATCCTAGTCCAAATAAAATTTCATTTTGCCTTTGCGAAAAAACAACACCTCAAGGGGCTAGATCTAATAGAGAAAGTGCCAAGATTCAAACCCACAACAATGAAATTCCCACATCACTTAAATCACTTAATCCTACCCCTAGAAATACATTCCAACATATCAACACAGCATTCACAGAAAATGCCGTGGTCATTATTTGTCTTTGCCAAGAACCATTTTCATGAAAGCACCTTAATATTATCTAACACTTTTTAGAGAAATTACACTCATTTCTGGTATTCCAAATAACCAAAGTATTGCATGTCAAATCTTTTTTATCATGAACTGGGGTCCCCCATGATATAACACTGAAAACAAAATGAAAAGCTTCGGGTTGGGTTTGGGGAGGGGGACACAAACCAATCCTAACCACCTGAACACAACCAGTACCGGCACCAATGTCATCAATGACCCCCTACAGAATAGGTTGACCCGCAATAGGAGTCTATTCAATAGGAGTTGTCAAGTGAATCCAACTACCTTAAGGGAGCATGGTTCTTCTATTGCTTATCCAAAACAAAGTACTCCAAGTCAGACGACCTACCCTTCTATGTGCATTTGAGTTATAGGAGCTCATATGCCAATTTAATTGAATACACACCTTCATTCATATGTGGTAGCCACAATATATAGTTTTAGCCATCTATAGTATGTGAATGAATCAAGCATTAGGAAAAGTGGAGAGATAACTAGCTAGTGTCATCAAGGAACAATTATTGTGTCATTAAAAGAGAAATTTTGCGAAAGTGAGATATCCTTGTGAGCAAAAAAGCTTTGCAATTATAAATATCTGTTAGTCCATCCAATTCCATACTCACGCATTCATAGTGAAGTTTTTATCGTTGCTTGTGGATGTAACCCGATTTAAATTGTGTGCTTCGTATATATACTTTATGTTAATCTCTTTTGAGTTCTCATGTTATTTCTACTATTTTGTTTTTGTTTTTCTTCTCTATTGTGTAATTTGTAGGTAGTCATTAAATTCCCACAATAACTAATTAACTTAAAAGAATTCATTAATTATGAATGAGAATACAAGAATATATGAACTTCAAATTGTAAAAACAAATATTGCACGTGGAAATGCAGGAAGTAAATAGTCTATAGTTCTAAACCCATATGAAATTTCAAACAAGAAATATTAATTTAGAATGTAATTACTATAGCGTATTCAACTATCAAGGGCTTCAGGGTAGCTTTTTCGAGCCTCGTCAGCTATATGTAAATGAACATATGCGGGGGGTCCATTTCAAGCTGAGGCTTAAGGATGAGTGGGGTCTCTGTGTGACACTGGTGCTGGGCCGTTTGTAAGCAATTGCCAAAGAAGCCCATATTCACTTGACCACTGACGATGTAATAATAATGGCCTGCAAGCTACTCCAGATTGAGGAGAAGCAATAAAAGTGGTGAAGATTATGAAAAGAAGATGCAGAACTGTGAAGAGGATCTTCCGGTAAGAAAAAGCCATACGTGTGTTCTCTAGTCTCTGAGACACTTAAACTTTGTAAGTATGTCAATGAAGACACAGAAAGAAATAAAATGCTAGTTTTGTACTTTGAAGTAGTTTCTATCGATCTGTTTCGCTTTCGATGTCCCCTGACGATCGAACTTTTGAAAATGAGATTAATTAACGTATATAGGGAAAGGTTAGAACTAGAATATTAATTATATGATGAGTTTGGGATATGATGAAAATTTTTGGTGGAAAGAGGAGAGACACATAACGTTTATATAGGGATTGGATTTGATGAGTTCTCTCCAATTTTGCTTTGACTGCGAATGGTTTGAAGGTTGAAAAATTGGAAATGAATTACCTTGGACTCCAGACACCCATATTATACGTCCAACCAGCGTTTGAAAACGAAGATGCATATGACTGAAAAGTAAGTTAAATATTAATTAACAGCACATTCTTTTATTAGTTAAAATTTAAATAGATTCCACTAAATCATGTAAATCATGAGGGACTTCCATAAATATGACAGGACTCACATGAATTTCAACTAATAAGAGACTATGTGTTGAAAAGAGTGTGTTAGAGAGTGTGTTACTGATATTTTTCTTTAAATACATCTCATGTATATATTCTTATAACTAATTAAATTTTATATTTAAAAAATATAAAGATATCATTGTAGTGATGGCGTGTCAAAAAAGATTATTATATATTTACTGCAAGTAAGTGTTTGACTTGTGTTTGCATGAAAGATAAACGATAAAAAGTGATAAAAAAAAAGATAAATATATAATGACTTGTGTTTGATTGATTTGGTGTGTTAAAAATAATTTGTACAACTAGTATTTATAGACTTAGATTACCAAAAAATACCTAAACTAACACTGTTTGTCACGCTCTTAACCCACTAACTCACATTTTACATCATATAAGATAATAGCTAACAACAAAAATATAAGTTATGTCAAAAAAAACAAAAATATAGGTAACTACTCAGTCAGCTTAGTTACAACCCAAAACCGTTTGGTTAGCTAACTAATCGACTGTCTCAACAGCTGAACATATTCTCCATAGTCATACTTTAAAGGAAATAGACCTTCATACACGTTCTTGACTTGATCAACTCATAAAATTCATATATCTGCTAAATCAGCTAAGTTATGGGCCAAAAACCACTAAATTGGCTAAACTTCCTACCAGCTACTCATGTTCTCTATATCCATATTTTTAAGAAAATGGGTACATGTTTTGAATTGATCAACTAATGAACTGCTCTTGATTTTAGGTGATTAACTTATATCTTCTCTCCAAAACCACCTTAAACTTGATCTCAAAACTCTAGGATTGTGGTTATTGAATTTTGACTTGGTAAGCTCCATGCTATTTCTTTTTTCTAAATATAATTATAGTCTCTTTAGGCCCTTAATCAACATTCACATTAGCACATTAAGGCCCAATACAAGGCTCCAAGCTCATCTAAACTTAGCAACTATATACATTCTGTTGATTCTACATTAACTAGTTTTGCATCAGCTAAATCTCCTCAACTGTCTATCTCAACTAAATAGCTATGTTTGGTTAAACTGACCTTAACTAGATCTTAATCAGCTGATCTTTGATTTAGCTGATCTAGAATTAGTTGACCACGATTTAGCCGATTATGAGTTAGGCGATCGTGATTTAGCCGATTGTGAGTGACCCAATACGTGACCGTACCTACTATTTTTTAAGTGTTAATAGACTCTAACACGAACTTAGAAAATGAAAGAAGATGAGAATTGGAAGATCAATTCGATGTATTTATTGATGTGGGTACATCTCACATATAAGTATACAATATAAGATAAGGATTACAAGCTAACTTCCTAGAAGGGACTAAAGATCAGATAGAGATTAGATCCCATCTGTTACAAGGTTGGATTTTGAATAAAAAGAACTCAGCCTAGATTGTTATCCACTTAATTAGAAACAGAATTTCAAAATCTAAAAATGAAACGCAAAATCTAATTTATTTATTTATTTTGACAAAGCAAAATCTAATTTTATTCACACAAGAATATGTTAATTAAAAATCACGTAGTTTCAGTAAAATACTTTTAATATTTTTTCTATGAGTAATTTTTAAATAATTTATCCAAATATTCTATTAATTACGCAGAGTTTATCAAGAGTTAGGAACAGGGGTTAGAACTTAGAAATAAAATGTATCAAAGACACGTGGTTAGGACGGCATTCAGCAAGACTGGTCATTCAAAAAATGGTGAAGAAAATCTGGATAATCAATTCAAAACATACGACGTAGAAAAAAAAAACGGTGAATTTATGAACACGTTCCGACACACCATTTCGCAGCGAAGCAAATTAAGCACGAACACCTCCATGGTCACGTAGTCATGCATGACCAGTGACCACTGACCACCTCACCTTCACGGAACTAACTTTTTCCTCGGCTATGATCTAACTGACTCATTCTTTGTGGCTCATCTCAATTCTCATACTCCAATATCAGGACTCATGTTTTACATTTTCTTCGGTGCAAAAATAGACCTAGTTTTTTGAAAGCATTATAAGGGTTTCTAGGTGATTGCATTCTTGTAATGTATGGTGGCGTTTAGATGGGGAGATAGAACTTTCTTCCATCATGGTCAGATGACACTTTATTCGTTGATATAATAGTTTTGGATCGGGCTATCCCAAGAAACTCGACCGATGCCCTGTAAAGCCGAACTGACCTCGTTGGACGACTCGACACGGTGAGAAGTTATTCGGACCCGGTCGGCAGGGTAAAGGAGCAAAGCCTACCGAGTATTGTTCGATGTGATCAGTCGGCTACCCAACGGCCGAGCTTTCAGTACGATATGCCAGAGACGGCACGCCGCCGCCCCCTTTTTTTAAGTGTTGTCAGGAGAATGTTCCCTCACACACTTTAGGTATTTTGAGTAGTTGGTAATGTAACCCTAGGGCAACACGTGTCTTCTCCATGTGCTCCAAAAGAAGGGGCGAAAAGGATAGTTAAAAAGGAACAATGATAGAAGTATAAGAGAGCATCTTCTACTAGCTAGGGTTTTAGCCCTTGGCATTCCCATTATTGCTAGGACTGTACCCATCTAGTTCTCACACGAGAACAAGTTTATAGTAGCATATTCAAAGGCTATGATTCTAAAAGGCAACCTAATTGTTATGTTTTTGCACACATTTATGTTATTTGCAAAATGAGTCTTAATGAATTAATTAATTACTGGATTCCGATTAAAAATTTTACACATTTGGTCGATAAATATCAGTATAACTGTGTCAGCAAATTCCATAATGAGCACCCATGAATTAAACTATATTAAGGGTCGTAATTAAACTATGTTAAGATGAAAAAGTCATTGCACAATTTCTAATCGTTAAAAATACTGACAAATTATAAGTAATCAAGTCTTTAATATGAAATTGATGCTAATTACTTCCATTCAAATAATTTTTTCGTTACCCTGTTTGATAAGCTTGATCTCATTCCCAGGTTTCAAATTGTTTGAAACGAATTGATACTCACCTTGCCCAACCGACCTTGAGTTGGTCTTTTATCCTTCCTGTGGTAACCAATTTTTTGTTCAGTTAAAACACAAATTCATTTTTTTTTAACTTTGTTGAAGACTAAATTGATTCAAGAATCTTTTAAGCCACCATTGGAAGTAGTTGATGACAATAGGGCTTGTAAGCAGTAGACGTTAAAACCATGTGAACAAACAAGTTATTAGGAACAACTCTACCTCCATAAATACGGATTGATCCCCTGAGTAAGTAACATCACATGTTGACTATTGGCATGTGTATTTTTGATAATGTTTTTATTTTTTTAGATCAATGTGTTGAGGAGGTTACAGAAAGAGGTAATAAAAGTGGGAAAAGTGAGCAAAGGATAACACTTTCAAAATTTTATTTTCTTTGGGCCACAATGTCGTTAGAAGAATACTTGAGCGGTAATGTCTAATTAGTGAGTTATAATTAGCAGCGGGCTATTGGAGGTCAAAGAAGAATCTGACCATCATGGGGATTAGAGTACCTATTGTACTCTCGTTATCTCATCATAAACTATTTGGGGAAATTCTTACATGTCACAGAAAGAATATGACCTTATGGTATGTTTAGTATGTAAGAAAGTGGGAAAAAGAAAGTTTATTGGTTAAAGTGTAAAATTGATAATGTGCTATATTATTATTGGTCTGTCACATTTATTAATGCATCTTTTTCACACTTTACCAAAAACTTTCTTCCCCCCTATTTTCTTTCCTCCCTCCCAAACAGACCATTAGAGTCTGGCAGGCAGAAAGCACTACACCAAAATAGCATAAATAAAAAATTGACTAAATAATTGAAGTGCTTAATTTAATTTAACAAATTCAATTAATATAAAATTATATATTGATTTTATTAGTTAAGAATATTTTTGTCTTTTAAAAAATAATTACATTTCTCTCTTTTTGCCTTCTGTCCAACCAAACAAAAGTTGAGAGAGAAAATACAATTCTTTCCTTGTATTTATTCTCTCTATATCAGATAATACAATAAGTTTACTCTATTTCTCACCTCTTTTTCTCTTCTCATAATGTTTCTCACCTCTTTTTCTTTTCTCTTTTTCTTCTCTCAACCAACCAAAGCCTAACGGATAACATGTGGAACGTAGAGCCAGGACACAGACCAATATCGTTATGGTGGTGAAAGCACTCCAATATACAGCTGAATTCCTAGACGGGGAACAAAACAACGCCATGACCATAAGGGACTGCGAACACATTTCTCACGAAAACCTTACGTCTTCAAATGAAATCTTAATTATAAAGCATGCAAATCTCTGAACTAAAACTCCATCTCAATTATAAAGTTAAATAGCTGAGTACCGGCAAAAGTAAATTCTTAGCTGCTCCAATAATACGGCACCTTCTTATTTATTTATTTATACTTCATAGTAAATTACGTTTAATTGAAGTTCAACTCATGCATTTGGTCTTTATATACGAAAGCCCATAATTCAGGGATAAGAAAAAACAGATTACTCATTCCGTGAAGTTCGGAGGGATTTCTAGTTCCATATCTTTTACGATTTAGATTATAATTAACAAAGTTCCTTGGAAACAGTGATGTCATGTCAGCTAGCATGACAACCATACATTTTTTCCCACAGTTTGCATTGAGACATACTCTAAATACTACTATTTGTTTACCACTAATTTTGGGATAAAGATGCTTCGAGCTTTTCTTTCAACTGTACTGCAGCAGCTTCCCCACCTTGAGTTCTTATGGAGAATGTATGAATTACCTTATCCTGTGCAGTTGAAACATTGGACTCTTGAGCTACAATTTGATGCTCTCTGAACATTTTAACAATTCCAGAAACTGGGTGAATATCCAAGGGGCAGCTCACTCTCACAACTGCATCATCTTGTCTAGCCTGAAAATCAATATCTGGCAATGGCAACTGCTGGCCCTTATTGTTAACCATGTCTTTTTCAGCTTCCAAAACCTTTATCTTCTTCTGGAGATCAGTGATATGGGTAATAGCATCACCAAGCAGGGATGCCTTGTCCATTTTAGATATGTTAGGAACAACAGCTCTTAAGGCATAAAACCTCTGGTTAAGCTTCTCCCGCCGTTGCCTCTCTGCTTCAACATGATTCAGTGGTTCCTCTCTCCCATTGGCAGGCTTTCTCCCTCTTTTTCTGGGCTTCCGCTCATCTGGAAGAGGTGAGGATGCATCTTCGATACCCAAATCCATACAAGGACCCCTTGCTTGAGAAGTAAAATTCCCAGGAATCATTTGATTTAACTGAGGGAACATTTTCGCCTCGTTACTGTCTCCTACACACCCGTTGGAAGAATTTCCATAAGCATGATTTGCCCCAAGCGCTTGCACTTCATAAGAGTCAGAAGTGAAACCGGAATCATCTTCGACCTTTGGGGAAAAACTAATAGTTATAGACTGAGATTTTGTATCCCCCAAGCTTAACTCATGCCCAAAAATCTTAGGTAACACCTTCGCCTGTCCGGAACAAGATTCCCCAAATGTTGCCCTGACCATATCCAAAACACCCTGCTCTTCAGGAATCATTTCCATCGAACCAAGCTCGACAACCCCAGCCTTGAGAGGTACAAAAACAACTGTTTGAAAACCAGCCAATTTTGCCAGAAATGATCTTGATTCATACTGGTTTAAACAACTACCAGCATCAGAAACCCAGACTGATTTGCCACACTTAAAAGAACTGCCAGGGCCATACTGGGAATTAAAACCAAATACATAATACATTGAGGCCAAGTAAAACATATGCAAATCTGCGACCTTATCCAACTTATTAAGAACAACATCCTTCGAGTCCGATCCACCGCAGCAGGCGTGAAGCTTCTGCAGCACCCGCCTCTTGACATCATCTTCCTCCTTCTCCTGCTCACTCCTTTGACCCCCTTTGGGTTCCTGACAGTTCCCATCACCCCATTTCAGCACATAGCCACCAGATTTCAAGCCAGCAACCTGCCACAAAATGGCGTAGTCCCACTTGGACCCCTCAACAAGATGACACAACCGTTGGTGGATACCCATATCAGGGCTAGGTGGAACAACAACGTCGGAAAAGACATCTTTTGAAACAGCCGAACTAAAGAAGGCAACAGCTTCGGTGCCCAATACAGATTCCAACATAGCCTTGTCTTCTTCCTTCTCACAAAACCTCTCAGCCGTCATCTTTCTGTGGCTTGCCCTCAGTTAATATCTAATAAATCTCTTTATAATTCAAACTTTAACGGAAAATAAAAACCTACAGAGACCCTAACTTGACCCAAAATCTCTTCAAACTATTTATCCACCAACAAGCTCAACGAATTCAGAAATAAGCTCAGAAGCATATGCTTGGAAAAAAAACCTAACACTGATAAATCAGATACTCAATTAATATCAGTAAGAATCTAACTTGGTGTTCAGCCCAAGCTTATCGGGTACAATCGCAACAAAAAGAAAAATTGCTTAGGGTCAGGGAAATTAGACTTAGAAACTCGGTAATCTGCATAGAGAGAAAGTATGAGGAATTACCTGGAAATGGAAGGTGTTAGGGTTTATTTTTCCCCTTTTTGCATCAGCTATGAGATTGAAGCTTCAACAATCAATAGAGTTACAGAGACTACGTAGACGTGAAATTCAGAAGAGACCCATTTGACTCCAGATCTGAAATACCAATACTGTAGCTAACCTCTGTCTTTTGCCTTTTTCTTATTTTAATATATTTCCCTTTTTATTTTATTCTATTTATTATTTATTGGGGTCCAAATTTCCGTTTACATTTTAATATCTAAAGATATTGTCTTTTACGGACACGGGCAACAGGCCATCTACTATGCTTTGCTTTTGATGAACGGATTAGAAATTTTTCCTTTGCGTATTCTCTAATTATTACTTGAGGAAAAAATTAGGTGAAATATTTATTAGTGTTGATATTGTTGTTCTTTAATTAGAATGCAGCATGTGTTGTTTTGATATGTCAATTAATTTTTTTCTTCATCTCATTACTAAACATTTGGTGAAGAACTCTTCAATTGAGAAGTGCTAGGTTTTTCTCTCAAATTCGAGAAGACAAAGTTCCTGATGATGACATTGGGATGGACATCAATATAGGTGGTTTGTCTCTTGCGGGTGACAAAGAGGAAGGGTTGTCTTTCCATATAACTGATGCGGGGAAGGCTTCAACCAATATGCATTTGTGTTTGATTGGAAGATTTCTCACTAATAGACCTATCATGATTCATAGTATGAAGGGAACAATGGCAAGTATTTAGCGTCTGATGAAGGAGGTGTCTATAAAGAAGTTGTCACTTGGCATGTTCTTATTCCAGTTCTTTTACAAACTTTGTCTTGGATGTTTGATAATCATATGTTGATTTTAGGAAGATTACAAATTAGTGTCTCGCTGCAGGATATACCGCTGAATCATGTGGAATTTTGGGTATAGGTTCATAACATGCAGGTGGGCTTCATGACTGAAGTAGTTATGATGCATCTCGCAAGTTTCATCGGTGAGTTTGTTGAGTACGGCTCATTGAACAATGCGAGCATTTGGCGTAATTATATGTGCATCAGAGTTCGAGTTGATGTTCGACAACTGCTAAAGAAAGAAAAGGACGTCAGGAAAGGAAGAGGGGAGTGGGGTATGGTGACATTTAAATATGAGAGGGACTGCCTAGGACACACAAAAAAAGAAATGTGAGGCTTTGTTTGCAATGGGGAGATATGATGGTGAGGATGAGTGTGGAGCTAAGAGCGAAGTCACATCAACAAGGAAATGGTGCCGGTAACCGGTGGCTCAAGCATGACTGTGGAGGTGGTCAAAACCCTACCTCGTGTGGAGGTGAGAGAGGGATCAGCATTCGCTTTTCAAGCCACAAGTAATGTCATCGGAGCACTTGTTGTTGGAATTAATCTTGTAATTATCCACAAGGCATGCTATTAATCATGAATACTTTATTGCGGAAATCAAAACGTATAAACATGCTTTCATATAATCAAAAACTAAGCTATAATCTTGACAACCTTAGGTTCTACGACATGTTGATCTATTAAGGATTATAGGAATACCTTGGTCCATAGCAAAGAAGCACGGAACGGATCCTGAAAAGAGACTTCGTGAGCAATAACGAGCAACAACTACTCGTCGACTTTATGGTTCTTCCTCAACCGAGATTTCTTA
Organism: Calophaca sinica; assembly: GCA_037113605.1. NCBI lineage: Eukaryota > Viridiplantae > Streptophyta > Magnoliopsida > Fabales > Fabaceae > Calophaca > Calophaca sinica. Next base: position 23,790,193 of record CM073733.1, read on the forward strand.
TGCCTTAGGCTCTCTTCAGATGGGGAGAGGAGAGCAAGCAAATGCGTATTGCGATTAGTCCGGTATATTGGAGACTATAGCCTACTTATAGTGTGATAGTCTATTAGGCTTCCCATTATCCCTCTAATGGGCCATCATTGACATCCACTCATATTGAGCCCATATCAGTTAATTAATTAATTAATTAATTAATTATCCAATCAGAAATCTAATTAGCTTTATACTTATTTTGATCACGTATCAATTAAGGCTCCTAATTGATAAATAGCTAATATAATTAAATATGATATTTGCCCACATTTATGATATTGGAATAAAATGTTTCAACAATCTCCCACTTGGGCAATATATCATGATAATTATATCAGAATTCTTTAGGCCGGTATCCGAATGCTATTTATCTTTAGACTTCCCCTTTACAATCTGGTCCACCTCATCTATTGATAATGAGACCACCGCGGTTGTTGTCACTAACGTCTATTGTGACTATACCCCGATGACCATCACATCAATATACTCGATGACATAGATCAATATGGATGAGTGGCATGGAAATTTCATGCAATGTGATCTGAAGTCATGCCTATTTCCAACTGGTCCAACTTAAGTCCTTAGTGAGATCAAACTGAAGTTCCTTAAGTGCAAAATTTGTTTTGCACAAAATATGACAACAAATAGCTTTAATAATAAACTCAACTTTATTTCTGCAGAAAGTCAAAATAATATAAAGTTTGTATCAATACCAAAAGCATAGAACATAAGGGGAAACAAGGAAAGACTCCCAGTAATCTAAGGCAATCTCAAAACCAACACCCATGCGAGCAACGTGCTCATGGTAAACCTTAGGTGTCAATCCTTTGGTTAGTGGGTCTGCTAGCATAAAGTTCGTCCCTATATATTCTATAGAAATTTGTTTCTCCTGAACTCTTTCCTTCACAACAAGATACTTGATGTCGATTGTAACACCCCGTTTCCGGAGTGCTACTAATTTAAAACAACTCTATATGCGGTGGAGTTTCAAAATAATACTCGTCTTGTCTTTTGGAAATTACAGTAATTTTTTTTTCAAACGCCTTTTTCAAACATGATCAGAGTATCAATAGTGTTTTTGAAATCATGATGGAGTCCTGTCATGCAAAATACCAAATATAACTGAATACATACATATATATAATTCTCAGAAGAGTACAGCTACCAAGTTTTTCTCACACCAAAAAAACGATAAAGAAATATGCACAAGTAGGAATACACCTAATGCATGAATACCCTATCAAGAGTACTCATACCTTAGAGGTACTCCCGGCAGACACTCATACAGGAGGCTGCTCCAAAAGTAGGTCCTCAAAAATACTACAAACCACTAACCATATAACTACGGATCGCCACCACAACAAGACGCATATATACATATATCACAAAGATCACATCCAAACAACTACTAATCGCTAGAAGTACTCGGCGGTCCTCTCCGCCATCTCCTCATCCTCAAAATCATCATCATCATTGCCTGTCAGATCAATCACTGGGACTGGAGTGGGTACCACCCGGGGCCTCACCTCATACACATCACCAATCCCGTCGGTGCCCCTGCAACCTATCACACCACAACTAGGGCAAACTGGTTGTGAGTCTGCCAGAGGAGTAGATACCCTAGGAGGTATGGGAAGAGTCGGGGAAATCTTCGGAGCTGGGGTAGGGTCTGCTGTGAGTATACGTGCATCAGCCACTGTGCGCGAGGTGGATGCTCCTGCATTCCAACCTTGAGATCCGATACCCATATGAACGGTCCTACCAATTCCAAGATCCAAAGAAACTGTTCTGCTGTGGAATCCCAGAAGGCTCAACTGGAGGAATAGTAGCCGCTGTAGGAACGACCTGGTCCTGCTGTGACGCTAGCCATCCCTCGACGATCTGCATCACTAGAACCGGAAAACTTACCGTCCTGCAATATATCTCTCCACGTGTGGCCAATCCTGCAACCGTAGTAACTTCTACAATATCCCCACTGTACTCTAACCGTAGGAGCCGGGTCAAATCTCCATGCCCGGTATTTGTCTCGTCGAAACTCAACGCCATGCCGGCGATGTCCTCATCGCCGGTATCACATATGTCTTCTCCATCAGCTGGGTTACAATCATTGATTGAAAGAACCACGGGCAAGGGTCAACTTCTTAAAAATAAGCAGATATTACAAATAATAGGTACAACAACCAATTATAATATTCAGACATATTATAAGATATAACCACCTTTTTCAAAACATATACATTCAGGTCAACAACATTCATAACAACAATAAGGATGCACCCAAGATCCTATTGACGCAACTATATGTCAATGCAGTTTTAATTCCGGAATCCATACACGAAGGTCATATCGAGCTGTACGTACCAGACCGACACTTTCCCCTGCGATGGTAAAATTTAACGGCGTTCCTTGAATTCCTTTGGCCATGGGCAATCCATCACCCAGGATATCCAGGTCGACGTTACCAACAAGACACGACGCAACGATGCCTTTAACCACCCCAATGAACATACCATGGTGTGTGATATTTCAACAAGGCATAAATCAATAAATATTTAATTATCCAACATTAAATAATTATTAAGTTATCCAACAACACCAACAATATACATCAATCAAGCATATATTCACATAATTAATTCAACAGTCCAACAACTCAGAAGCACAATAACTCAGCAAGTTCAAACAACTTCAACCATATTAAACATCAAACACATAGTTCATGAACATAAAACACATTTCAGTATACCAGAGTCCATTCCTATTTATATCTAGAAGTTGCCCTTACCAAAAAAAATTAATAAGATTCACATGAGAAATCTCTTCCCTTCTCCCTTTCAAGCTTGCAGCCTAAGGTCCCCAAATCAAAGAAAAAAAATGTGTCATATTATTATTATTTTTTTCATGATCCTGGTCATAATTTACATAGTAAAATAGACAAATAAAAAAAAAACAAAGAATCAATGCCAAAACCCATTATATAAGCCACGACTGGTTTCATGGAAGAAAAGAAAAAAAACTCAATTACAACTACTATCTTGCCCAAGGTGATGTAGTATTTTAGGAGCTGGAAAAAAAAATGGGGAAAAGTGTTAAAAGAAGCAAGACTTACGTTCCAGGAAGTAGCGAATAGGAGTAAAAACTTGACTTTCAAATCTTCACTAACTTGATGTTGGATGGAAGGAGACCAAAGAAAGGGAAAAAAAATTTGAAAAGGAAAGGCAAAATAAAAGGGAGAGCTGCGCCTGTTCTAGTTATAAAGGAGAGAAAAAAAATAATTTTAATCCAATTTCTTTACTTGGCTGAAAATGAATTTAAGCAGATTTTTTTTTTAAACCTTAAGCCATTGACACCTAGCAACCTAATATCAGATAACCTTAAGCTAAACATGAAAACTTGACACATAAACATTCTACTAATGAATAATTACTAATTTTAGAGTTTTGGGTCCTAAAAATTACGGCGTTGAGTAATTGTGTTCACAATAATTCGCTCGCCGGCAAATCGCGTAATTAATTTACTTAGAAATTAATTTACCGCGTGATAATAATTAATCCATAAATAATAATAAAAACAATTGAAAACACTCAAACATTGTCCTAACAAGTTACGATTCGATTTTCATCGAAATCGGAATTCGTTTCAAATTTTATTGCGGATAAAAATTTTACCCGGCAATCCAGAATACGGCGAATATTCATAAGAATTATTCGACAAATTTTGAAATATGAATATAAATTCTTAAATTAAATTTTATCTTGATTTAATTCACTCACTTACTTATCAAACAAGACACTGCTTATAATAACATAATTAACACAATTTATAATATAATATCGTTAAATAACGTATCGCATGAATACGGGTGTTACATCGATGAACTTCGACTTTGTAGAACTCATATTGTTGTTAGAGTATAGGACAGCTGCACTATTGTCACAATAAATCTTCAATGGCCTCTGGATACTCCCAATGACGCGTAGGCCTATGACAAAGTTTCGCAGCCACAACGCATGATTTGATGCCTCAAAGCAGGCCACAAACTCCGCTGCCATGGTTGAAGGAGCCACTAAAGTCTGTTTGGCAGACTTCCAGGAAATAGCTCTTCCACCCGCAAAAGGAAGATGTAACCAGATGTGGAACGTCTGCTATCTGGGCATCCCGCAAAATCAGAGTCAGAATACCCAATGATCTCTAAGTTGTCTGACTTTCGATAGGTAAGCATGTAGTTTCTCGTTCTCTTCAGGTAGTGCATCACGCGCTTTCTTGGCATCGATGTTGCATACCAGGATTACTCAAATATCTACCAAGGACTCCCACTATAAATGCTATGTCGGGACGAGTACAAACTTGAGCATACATAAGACTTCCCACAGCCGAAGCATAAGGAACTTTTTGCACCTCTACCTTATCAAGATCTGTAATGGGGCACTGTTTGAGACTGAATTTATCTCCTTTAGCCACGGGTGTATCTCCTGGTTTACTATCTTTCATGAAGAATCTATCCAAAATTGTATCAATATAGCTCCTTTGTGACAATCCCAGGATACATCGAGAGCGATCTCTAAGTATTTGGATTCCTAAGACAAAGGAGGCACCCCAAGATCTTTCATCTCGAAATTCTTCGCGAGAAATCTCTTGGTTTCGTGCAATAAGCCTATATCATTGCTTGCTAATAGGATATCATCGACATATAACACCAGAAAGATAAATTTACTCCCACTGTATACGCAATCATCAACTGCATTAGTCTCAAAACCATAAGAGGTAATAACTTGATGAAATTTGTAATACCACTGACGGGAAGCCTGTTTAAGGCCAGAAATGGATTTCTTAAGTTTGCATACCGTAGACTTTGGATCGCCTAAAACAAAGTTTTCTAGTTGCACCATATAAATTGTTTCGTCAATGTTGTCATTTAGAAACGCGGTCTTTACATCCATCTGATGCAACTCTAAGTCAAAATAAGCGACCAGTGCCATAATAATCCTGAGAGAGTCTTTCGAAGAAACTGGAGAGAAAGTCTCTTTATAATCAATGCCTTCCTTTTGAGTGAAGCCTTTGGCGAAAAGACGAGCCTTATATCTTTCAATGTTACCCATCGAATCCCTCTTGGTTTTAAATATCCATTTACAACCAATGGGTGTCGTACCTTCAGGCAACTTAACAAGATCCCAAACGTCACTGTCAGCCATTGATTTCATCTCATCCTTCATGGCATCAATCCACTTAAGGGAGTTAGAACTTTTCATAGCCTGATTAAAGTTGATTAGATCTTCCTCAGTCAAACCGATACTTTCCTCATGTTCTTGAAGAAATACAACATAATCATTTGAAATTGCACTTCTCCTCTCTCTAGTGGATCTCCTTAATGGCACCTCTTGAGATTGTTGAGTTTGAACTTCTGGTGGTGCTTGAGGAGGAAACTCGGTGTTGTCTTCTTCTTGAGCAATGTTAGGAATAACATCCTCATTTATTTCTGGATTTTGTTGCTTGAACAATGACAGGTACTAAGACTTGACCATTGTCAATAACAGTTTCTTCATCAAAAGCAACACTCCTTATGTTTCCTTCCCCTCCAAACTCAACTTCCTCAAGAAATCTTGCATTTCCCGTTTCAAAAAATGTTCTTGTAGTAGGGTTGTAAAACTTATACCGCGAGAGCGTTCTGCATACCCAATAAAATAACAACTAATTGTCTTAGAGTCCAACTTACCTTCATGCGGCCTATAAGGCCTTGCTTCGGCTGGACACCCCCAAATGTGCATGTGCCTAATGCTGGGCGTTTTCCCAGTCCATAGCTCATAAGGGGTCTTAGCGACTACTTTGCTAGGTACTCTGTTGAGGATATAAACTGCAGTTTTTAATGCTTCTCCCCAAAGTGACTCTGGTAATGAAGAATGACTAATCATACTCCTCACCATATCCTTAAGAGTCCGGTTTTGTCGTTCTGCAACTCCGTTCATGCTGGGTTTGCCTGACATTGTGTATTGCGGAACGATTCCACACTCATTAAGGAAAAGAGCGAAGGGCCCTGGACGTTGCTCACCTGATTCGTCATATCTACCATAGTATTCACCACCACGGTCTGATTTGACAGCTTTAATTTTCTTTCCTAGTTGAAGTTCAACTTCAGCTTTGAAATACTTGAAAACATCTAGAGACTGTGACTTCTCATGGAGTAAATATAGGTAACCATACCTCGAGTAATCGTCTATGAATGTAATAAAGTACCTTTTCCCATTCCAAGAATCTGTAGGGAAAGGACCACAAATATCTGTATGTATTAGTTCTAAGACGTCCTTAGCTCTTTCGACACCTAAATTCCTTTTGTTTGTTTGTTTACCCTTAATACACTCTACGCAGACTTGAAAGTCAGACAAATCTAAGGGTCCAAGAATATCCTCCGACACAAGCCTCTGAATTCTCTGTTTAGAGATATGGCCTAAGCGCTTATGCCATAAAGTGGCAGAATTCTCATTTAATTTTCATTTCGTACGGTGTGAACTTATTTGCAATATTTAGTTATAGGAACGCTCGACATCAAGCATATAAAGATTATCAATTAAAGACTCGTAACCAATAATATTTGGACTATAAGAAAGACTAACTTTAGTATCTCTAAATTAACAAGAATAACCAGATTTGTCCAAAATAGAAATAGAAATTAAATTCGCCTAATTGACGGAGCAACATATGTCTCAATCAAATCCAAATGAAAACCGGTCTTTAAAAATAATCTAAAAGTTCCTATAGCCTCTACTGCAACTTTAGTGTCATCACCCGCATAGATGAATATTTCAGCATCACTTGGCGAACGGCTCCATGGGCAACCCTGCATGGACATACTAATGTGAGTAGTAGCACCAGAATCTACCCACCAAGTATCCTTAGGTACTGAAACTAAATTAACTTCAGAACAAACAAAAGTGAGAAGTTTACCCTTTTTGCATGCCATGCGGCGTACTTAGGACAATCCTTCTTCATGTGTCCTACCTTCTTGTAGAAAAAACAAGCTGAGCCCTTATCATGCCTTTTCTGCTTCTTCTTATGAGAAGAACCTTCTGCAGTATCCTTATTTTACTTCCTCTTCTTGTCCTGAGAAGTTGAAGCCAAATGAGCACTTTCAATCCTACCCCTCTGCAGTCTCTCTTCCTCTTGCACTTTCAGTCCTTATTTTTCTTCCTCTTCTTCTGAGTGTTATATGTCACCACAAATTGTCCAAATTGTGCAGAGAGAGAGTTCAAAACCAAATGCACAAGCACATCATCAGGGATTTGCATCTTTAGTGCCTTGAGTTTTGATGCAAGGTTGGACATCTCCATAATGTACTCTGATGCGTTCGAAATATCATATAGTTTAGTGTTAGTTTTGCATCGCATCTTAGTCATTTTAGTCATTTTAATCCATGTTATTTATGCATTTGGCTTGATTTGAATAACGCACTTGGTTTTGGTTCAATTGTGCTTAAAGGAAGGTATTTGTCCTAGGAAAAAGGAGAAAAATCACTTCGAATAAGTTGGGGTAATTTGTGCTACAAGTTGATAATGTAATGCTGTCTCAGCCTGACACTTGTTTAATGTTTTAATCATATCTAGAGTTTTAGGTGTCCAAATGAGATGAAACTGGTGCCATTAGAAAGCTAAGATCCATAGCTTCAACTTTCATGAAGACACCTTGAGCTAATTCGGACGTTAAAGAGGTGAAAAATACAAAACAACATGAAGCACGGCCTAGCCGTGTCGTAAGCTGCAGGGTGTTGCGTGACACCTAAACAGTGCGAGAAACAACATGAAGCACGGCCTAGCTGTGCCTCACGCTACGGCGGTGCTACGACAACACCCTGGACGCAGAATTTTACGTTTTTACATGTTTTGAACCTGTTTTTTACTCCTTTTTACCCTAGACTATAAATAGACACTTTAGAGACTTGTCTAGGGTTGGTTTTTGCTGGAGACTGAATCAAGAACAAGTGATCATAGGCAAATTTGAGGAATCAATGGAGTCTTTGGCTATTTCTTCATCTCAATTGATTAGTTTCTTCTCTTCCATGAGGAACTAAACCTCTTGTACTAGGGTAAGATGAACTTTGTGGATCCTTCTATGTAATCGAATTCAGAATTTCAATGCAAGTATGATTTATGTTATTTGATCATTTATCTCTTTTCTTAATGCAATTCGATGCTTGATCACCATTGGGTTGAACTAGGGTTTTAGCATCAATTGGAAAATTGAGGTTTTAAACTTGCTTTGGGATAATTTGACATGCTTAATAAGGTTATAGGAATATAATTCTTGTGGTATGAGTTTGTATGAATCCTTATTCGTTATGCTTGATTAAATTAATTTGGACCTAAGGAATTAGGACTCGTTTATTTAATCAAAGGGGTTAATAGGGAAGAGATTTTCATTAATCTAAACTTATGGATTTGAACTTCAAATACATCATCATTGCTTGCATTGGAATAGAACTCGAGAGCATAAAGGTTGAAACAAAGGGATTCGAGCCCTAGTCACTTCTATTCTCCTAATATTCAAATACCTTGTCTCGTTAGTACTGTTTTTGTTGCTAAACACAAATTACAAACTTTTCAAACAAATTCGTATTCAGTCAATAGTTCAATTAGTTACAACTTTTGTTTAGTTAAAAATTGGTCACAATCCCTGTGGATTCGATCTTTTATTGCTTAACGACGAAATCGTACACTTGCGATTTTGTTTCAATATACTCCCTTATGTTCCCTTTACCATTATACTTCATAGAGGTGAGTTTGGTCAAATGGCTACTTATCTCAGCCTTATCACTTTTAGCAAATGATTTCTCTATTGATCCTAGGAACTCTTGGCATTCTCATTCTCAGCAATTGAGCCCCGAAAAACTTCCGGGATTGATTTCTTGATGATCATGAGGCACATTCGGTTGGATCGATCCCATTTCTCAATTTTGAGCTCATGAGAGTTCTCCAGAGTGGGAATGGGTCGTTCCTCCCTCAGTGCCAGGTCCAAGTCCATGCATCCGAGAACGATCTCAACGGATTCCTTCCAGGACTTGAGGTTCATCCCATTCAGCATAGGGATTTGGTTAATTTGAGTAAAAAAATTGGGAGCAGTAGCAACAGCAACTAAAATAAGAGAACAAATAAACATACAATCAACATTAGTAGGCACGTCAAATTATAAATAATTTTAGACATGCACAAACAACTTTAATTGTAAATTAAAAGACCCAAACAAGATACCAAGCGCACCATTAGTCCTCAATCTTTGGATTGTAAAGACTAACTGCAAGCAGTACTCTCAACGCAATGATCAAATATTGACGATAAGCCCTGTTAAACAATTGTTGCCTTTGGACATCCCAATTGCTCACATGGATAAATAACCTTATAATCACCATACATTTACCATCACAGACATGTTATTATTCGGTCAAGTTGCACCTTCCTTTGGGCCGACAACAACCCGTATGAATAACTCCACGCTACATCTTTTGTAAATTTAATTGAATTAATCTACGCAACAGAGGTTACTTTGGCAACATGTTGTTTCAATCAACTCAATTAAAAATACTAGACAATTTTAAAAAAAAAATGGGAGAGGGTCTGAATTCACACATTTTCCACACATAAGCGTTGAAAACCAAAAAAAAACTATATGTACGGTTATGGCCTCCTAAACGCAAAAGAATCAAATAACTAAACTATTACAATTCTTTAGCACAAAAGCTAGCCTCTCCAAGTGGCGTCCTCATATGGTGTTGTCCCCCTTTGTCTTTCTCGATCAATTATAATATTTAAAAAATAAAATAAATAAAGAGAAAGTCACGACACGCAGGCCGTATTTAAAATAAATTAAAAACACGACACGCATGTCGTATTTAAAAAATAAATAGATAAACAACACCGGAGTACTAGGGCCATAACCATACCCCATAACACAAATTATTTAATAATAATAAGTCGTATCGAAAAACAAAACCGAACATTTATCGGATCGAAAACCATTACCGAAAGGAAAAAAAATTGCAAAACCAACACAAAGTGCATTTGGTAAAGGCTTAAACTTTAACGTCGATTCAGTAACTCAAATCACAAAAAGGATAAAATCATGAAAAATCTAGTATATAATATATATACATATATTATATTATGCAAGCATTGATTGAAACTACTCAAAAAAAAATTTGAGCATTGATTGTACGTGATAATAAAATAAAATAAAATTATTCTCGTGAACAATCAATTTAAGGGTGCCTTTCTCGTATGCTAATTGCTATTGTGCTTTCAAACTTTCCAAAAATACCTTCGATATTGTTACGGACCGGTCCCTAAGGTGAGTTATAGTATACCCACCAAACCGAGCCGGTCTGGCTCGGTTCCGACCTTCTCCGAGCCCGATGAGCTACGTCCGACCCGGGACGCGCCAATCCCGTCCTCCGGTACACTTGCCCCAGTGATAACACCGAGTAGGTCAGGGGCGAGCCGACTCATGACTCTCGAACCTTCTAGAAAGGGACACGCCTTGAGGCGACGCTTGGAGCCGTTGCCACTCCGAAGATTGAGGATCACGTAGCCAGTATGTGACGGACTTAGCGGGTGCGAGATATTATGAAGAGATGAGCTGATCCCGGGAGCGTGAGGGAGGAGTTACCGCGCGCGGAATCCGGATCGGTGGTTATCCTCCTTAGACGAGACTCCACTATATAAAGGGGGCTTGACCCCCCAGGTTTGCATGCTCTCTACTCACTCTAAATCCTAATTCACTCCGCTCTCCTTCTCCTCCAAAGCCCTATCTAACTTAGGCATCGGAGTGTCTTTACAGGTACCACCCCCCTTTCGACTCCAGAAGAAGGAGTATTCAATTCCAAGGAGGAGGAAAGCTCAACCATTCCCGGCATTAACATTGGCGCCCACCGTGGGGCCCGGTAAAACTAGCCCAGGCCTCAAGAACACCCCGAGCTAGATGGTACGCACCAGGAGCACGGCGAATCACAGATCGTCCCCGCCGAGTCATCACTCAGCCAGTCAGGATGAGCGCCTACCACCAGACCCTATCTTGGAGCTTCTCAGGGCAGAAAACGAAGAGTTAATGCACAGGATCGCGGAAGCCCGCGATCGCGAGGAAAGACAGGGCCACGAGACGCCCTCGAGGACCAGAAGAGACAACCGGGACTCGTCCAAATCGGACGGATCCAGCGCCACGGAGAGCCCCAGGCGAGAGGGCCACACCCGGCACACACAGCGGCGTGAGAACCGACCCTTCGAAATCGGACTAACCTTGCTCCCCTTCGACGAGAGGGTTATGGCCGATCCAGTCCCGAAGCGATTCCAAATCCCCAACATGGACGCTTACGAAGGTAAGACCGACCCCGAAGAACACATTACCTCCTTCAACGCGCGGATGCTACTGATCGACGCATCCGAGGGTCTGAAATGTAGGACCTTTCCCTGCACCCTGAAAGGGCCGGCCATGATGTGGTTCTCTAACCTCCCACAACGCTCGATCCACTCATTCAGGCAACTCGCCGAGCAATTCGTGGCCAGGTTTACCACGAGCCGAGCCTTCCGGAGAAACTCCACTTGCCTGGTCGGGCTCAAACAGAGGTCGGACGAGACCGAAGTTCTTCATGAGCCGCTTCAACAACGAAACGGCTCAAGTTAGAAATCTTAGCACCGATGTGGCGCTCCACGCCATAGTGTCGGCACTAAAACCTGGTCCCTTCTCGGACTCCCTCGCTCGCCGGCCCGCAGGATCTCTGGACGAGCTGAGGCGCCGAGCAGTGGGATATATCAACATGGAGGAGGTTGCCGCCGCCAAAAGGGAAACCCAGAATCGACAAGATAGGAGTAGAGACCTGCCCCGAGAGAGGGCAGAGAGAAGGAACGAGCACCGAGGGCGGCAAGGGACTGGGTCTTGAAGGAAGCCTACACGGGCAACCTCATTACCTTGCCCCCTCGGAAGGACTCCCCACCGGATGCGGATCGCCAGAGACACTGCGAGTACCACCGAATCTACGGGCACACCACAAACGAATGTCAGGCACTAAAGATAAAGATTGAAAAACTCATACAGGCAGGACATTTGGCAAAATACGTGGACAAAGGGAATGGGGCGGCCCCCAGGGAAAACGAAGCAAATCGTAGAAGATCCCGTTCACCCGAGCGCAGGCGCAACCGATCGCCGGCTCGGAGAGGGCGAGAAAGGTGTTCACCCGCCCGTCAACGCAGGAAGGGCCGAGACGAAGGTACCCCCTCACTCAATTTGATTGCAGGTGGTTTTGCAGGTGGAGGCGAATCTAGCAACGGTCGGAGAAGGCACCTGAGGTCCGTCAATAGCTCAACGTCGCTAACGGCCCCACCCGCGGCCTTACCGACCATATCCTTCTCGGAGAGGGACTACCAGGGAATAGATCGCCACCAAGACGACCCCATGGTGATCACAGTACACCTCGGCCGGGTTTAACATCGTGAGAGTGCTCATTGATCAAGGAAGCTTCGGCGACGTAATCTACAAGGAAGCTTTCGATCGACTCAAGTTACCGAGCTCGATTATCGACCCTACCAAGGTACGCGTTAGTTGGTTTTTCAGGTGCTAAAGCTCGGGTGACGGGATACTGACGTCTTGCTCACCTTCAAGGTGGACGTCGAGCCAAGACAATCGCCCGCCTCTCCTGGTGGAAGCCGAAGTCGATCGTGGACACCGCCTACAATATGATAATCGGCAGAACTGTCATCAACTGGATCGGGGCCATAGTCTCTACCCCCCATTTGGCGATGAAGTTTCCCTTATCCGATGGGCAGATTGCTACGATACACGCCGACCAGAAGGAGGCGAGATGGTGTTATGTCAGCCTCGAGATGACAGAGAAGATCGCCCAGGTCGAGCGCAGATGATTGAGCTTCGACCCGCGGGCGAGTGATTCCGCCGATCTTGGTCGATGACATCAAGGAGGTCGAAGTAAGAGGATCGGGCAAGAGCATACGACCGACACAACTACCCCAAAGAGAGCGAACAGTCCACTAACAAAGTCTTGCTCGCCAACGCAGAATGTTCGCGTAGGGCCCGAAGGACATGCCGAATAGACCTCAAAGTGGCACATCACAAGCTAGCCATCGAGCGGCTCGCCTGCTCAAGCAAAAGAAGAATTGCAGGAGAAAAGAAGCAGGCAGCCCGAGAAGAGACCTCAAAGCTCTTGAAAGCCGGATTTATCAAAGAGATCAAGTACCCTACTTGGCTTTCCAACGTGGTATTGGTCAAGAAGAGCAACGGTAAGTGGAGGATGTGCACTGACTTCACCGACCTAAACAAAGTCTGCCCTAAAGACCCATACCCCCTTCCGAGCATCGATGCTCTGGTAGACGGCACGTCGGGGTACCAGGTGCTCAGTTTCATGGATGCATACTCCGGATACAATCAGATCAGGATGCACCCACTCGACGCACCAAAGACGGCTTTCATGACGAAAACCTCCAACTTCTACAACGTCACTATGCCCTTTGGTTTGAAGAACGCAGGGTCGACTTACCAGAGGATGATGGATGAGGTCTTCGTCAAGCAGATCGGAAAGACGATCGAAGTGTATATGGACGACATGGTGGTCAAGACCCCCAACTTCGAGGCACACTACCGAGACCTCCAGGAGGTATTTGACATTATGAGAAAATATAACATCAGGCTTAACCCCGAGAAGTGTTCGTTCGGGGTGCTCGGAGGCAAGTTCTTGGGGTTCATGATCACCCACAGAGGCATTGAGGCCAACCCCGACAAGTGCCGAGCAGTGATGGAAATGCGAAGCCCGAGCTCTATCAAAGAAGTGCAAAGACTCGCTGGTCGCATCGCAGCCCTTTCCAGGTTCGTAATTCGTTTCACTGACAAATCGTTTCCCTTCTACCAGGTACTCCGGAAACCAGCTCGGTTCGAATGGATCGAGGAGTGTGAAACAGCTTTTCAGAGGCTCAAGGAATTTCTGGCGTCACCACCGGTCCTTACGCGACCCACCAAAGGAGCCCCCCTCCTCCTCTACCTGGCGGCCACCGACACCTCGATCAGCTCGGCCATGATTGAAGAGAAAGAGACCGAGCAGCACCCAGTGTACTTCGTGAGCAAAGTCCTCCACGGGGCGGAGCTAAGATACCAGAAGGTAGAGAAACTGGCGCTCCTGATAGTAACCTCCGCAAGGAGATTGAGACCTTACTTTCAAGCTCACCCGGTGGTAGTCAAAACGGACTACCCAATCAAAAGGATCCTGCAGAAGCCCGAACTCTCAGGGCGAATGGTGGCGTGGTCGGTAGAACTCTCCGAATTCCAGATCAGGTATGAGCCCAGAGGACCCATTAAATCACAAGTTTTGGCTGACTTTATTGCAGAACTAACACCGACCCCTGAGGTCGAGTACTGGACGCTCTACGTGGACGGCTCCTCCAATTCCAAAGGCAGCGGAGCAGGAATCATCGTTGAAAGCCCTGCAGGAATCAGCGTCGAACAGGCACTCAGGTTCCTATTCAAAGCTAGCAACAACCAAGCCGAGTACGAGGCTTTACTGCTCGGTCTCAAACTCGCATGGGAGCTGGGCGCCCAAACACTCCGAGTCAGGAGCGACTCCAGCTGATGATCAACCAAGTCAAGGGTGAATACCAATGTCGAGACGACGTACTCGCCTAGTATACTCAAAAAGTCAACGCCATGATTCAGAACTTCCAAGAAGTCCAACTCGAGCACATCCCTCGAGAACAAAATAACAAGGCAAATCTGTTGGCAATGTTAGCTAGTATGAAGACCGAGGGACAGCTCCACACAGTGGTCGTCCAAACTTTAAAGTCACCAAGCATCGCGGCGACGTAAACTACGCAAAGAATCGGCTGATTCTTGGACGAAGGACATCATTGAATACTTGAAGCAGGAAGGCGCCTGAGGACCGGCAGAGTCACGCAGGTCCAAAGCGATCCGTACATTACACTCTAATCGGAGATAGGCTCTAGAAAAGGCTTCTCACACCGCTACTCACTGCATAGAGAAGTCTGACCGAGTATGTTATGAGGGAACTGCATGAGGGCATCTGCGGGAACCATTGTGGAACTCGGACCCTAGCAGCCAAAGTCCTACGAGCGGGCTACTACTGGCCGACACTCGGGTCGGATTGCCTGGAATACGTACGGAAGTGCGACAAGTGCCAAAAGTTCGCCAAACGAGACCACCTTCCACGGAAGTCTCGCAGACGGTCATCGCCCCTTGGCCTTTCAATACCTGGGGGCTTGACATACTTGGCCCCTTTCCCCTTGCACCGGGCCAACTCAAGTTCATCGTAGTTGCCATAGACTACTTCTCCAAGTGGATAGAGGCATGCCCGTTGGCGACCATCACTTCCGAGAGGATCAAAAAATTTGTCTGGAAAAGCCTGGTTTGCCGCCACGGCCTACCCCACACCACCATCACAGATAACGGCACACAGTTCACCAGCTCGATGTTCAAGGAATTCTGCAAAGGTCTAGGATTCCGACTCGTCTACGCCTCCGTCGAGCATCCGCAGACCAATGGCCAGGTCGAAGCCGCGAACAGAATTATCCTGAATGGCCTCCTCAAGCGGCTGGAGAGAGCCAAGGCGACTGGGCAGAAGAACTCTGCGGGGTGCTTTGGGCATACCACACCACCCCCCAGTCGGCAACAAATGAAACACCTTTCCGGCTAACATATGGAATGGAGGCCATGGTGCCAGTAGAGCTCGGTTCAACCTCAGCAAGAAGAGAGCACGTTCAGGCATTGGCGCAAGAGGAGGCAAGAGTTGAGCTCGATCTCCTGGAAGAAACTCGGGAACTTGCCCGAGTACAAAACTTTGCAACTAAACAGCGTGTCGCCAAGCACTACAACTCCAGAGTCCGACCAAGGACGTTCAAAGAAGGGGACCTAGTCCTCCGAAAAGTTGAACTGGCTCGAAAAGACGTAAGGCAAGGCAAGCTCGGGCCAACATGGGAAGGGCCATACCGCATCAGATCGGAGCACCGACACGGCGCATACGAACTGGAAGAACTATCCGGGAAAGCAATACTGAGGACCTGGAATGCCACGCACCTCAAGCCTTACTTTAGTTAAACACTTGTAAACAGATGGCGTACTCTTTCCTTTGCAAACCTTTTTTCCCACTGGGTTTTTGATTTGGAAAGGTTTTAACGAGGCGCATCATTCCTTCCACTTCCTCCCCATTTAATAAAAGTCAACCCCTATTGCATTCAGAGTGTTGTCACTGAGAATCACCGAGCCCCGAGCCCGGAAGGTCTTAACCGACCTACAGACCCCCGTGGTCCTAAACCCAAGTCAGCATAAAGGCTTGGTGAGCTCATTCGCAGCTCGACCCCTGTGGTCCTAAACCCAAGTCAGCATAAAGGCTTGGTGAGCTCATTCGCAGCTCGACCCCTGTGGTCCTAAACCCAAGTCAGCATAAAGGCTTGGTGAGCTCATTCGCAGCTCGACCCCTGTGGTCCTAAACCCAAGCCAGCATAAAGGCCTAGTGAGCTCGCTCACAGCTCGACCCGTGTGGTCCCAAACCCAAGTTAGCATAAAAACTTGGCGAGCTCACTCGTGGCTCAGAAGGTCTTGCTCGACCTAAACGACCCATTCAATCCCAAACCCAAGTTAGCATAAAAACTTGGTAAGCTCGTTAGAGGATCCGAAAGTCACTATCCGACCTAAAGGTTTCGTAAGAAAACTAGTACTCGGCCTGTACCGGTGCGCGGAGAAAATGTCTCAACTTCAGTTGACACAAGTTTTCTTTCGGGGGAAGCCACCTGGGGACTACCCTAGCCGAGTAGCAGCTACCCGAGGACCACCCCATCTGAGCACGATAACCAACAAATTACTAAAGTGAAAAACAGGGAAGACAGTGTTTAAACTTAGTCAATTTCATTAACTTGAGACAAAAATACAAAAGAAGAGCTCATAGAAGAGCGAGTACATTGTCAAGACAAAGCAAAGCAATCTAAAAAACAAGTTACGCAAGGGCATCCCCTTGGTCTTCAACTCGGGCCCCAACGACCTCCTCGGTCGCAACCCTTAGACCAATAGCCTCCAAGTCAAGCCCAACTCCGACATCCTCGCCCCCAGACTCCTCCTGATCAGCACAGCCTTCTTCCTCGTCCTCCTCTTCCACAATCCTCCCCTCTTTCACCACCTTGGTGAAATCGAGCTCGGAGATGTCCAGGTCGGGGGCGATCACCCTCAGCTGCGCAACGGCATTATCAAACCCCTCCTTATACTGAAGGGCGCTATACTCACGATACTCCTCGACCCGAGCAGCTTCGGACGAGGACTTCTCCTTCTCTTCCCGCAGTTGACGCAACAGAAGGTCATTCTGGGCCTAGAGCTCCTCCCGCTGAGCCAGCAGAGAGGTGTTGCTTTTGTTCAGAGCATCCCTCGCCTCCGAGAGGCGAGCATAGTCCTCCTCCAACTTACCCATTTTCTCCTCGAGCTCACCAAGTGCGGTGGCCTTGCTTTGATACTTCTTCCTCGCCAGCTCGGCTTCGGTGGCCCGTGCCCTTATCCGATCAGAAAGGAACTGGGCCATAGCAGAAGCACGGAGCCCATAAATGCTCAACGCCTTGCATAAACCCAGCTCGCCCGCCTCGCCCATGCACCTATCGTCGGATCGACGCATGATCTGATCGATCTGGTCGGAGCGGTCGATCCCGACATTCCAAAGAGAGTCCTCAGTGTTCTCGCTTCGATCAGCAAACTCCCCGAGGTGGAGAAACCACTCGGAACCATCGGGGATATTCAAAGGAATCCCCCCATGAGGCCCCCCGGCTCCTTCGCAGGGGGTTGATCGGAACCGGGAGTCGGAGAAACGCGCGGTCACTTTTTAGCAGCCTTGGCAGGGGAAGGGGAAACTGCGGCATCGAAGGGAACCGGTCCGGGAATTTGGGCGACCTTCTCTCTTTGAGCTCTCTTGAGGAGCTCGGCCATCTCTTTCTTGGTCATCTTCAGAGCCATCGTACCTGAAAAGAAAGTGAAAATTAACACCCATGTTCAGGCTGAGAACCATGCTAGAAGTTGATAACAAAACTTACTTAAGTAATCCCTCCACTGGGGAGGGTCCTTCAGAGCTCGGGTAAGGAGAGGACCACAATGCAATGTGGGCAAACGAGCGAGAAAGTTCACTATCGTCTGGTCGGTGACCGACAATGAATTGAAATCCACCTCTTTTATGGGGCGAGGACTTGGACTCCAATAAAAAGGAAACAAAGGCTCGTTTTGAGCAGAAAAGAAAAAGGGATCCCCCCTCTGTACCCGGATTTTGAAGAAATCGGATTTCCAGTTCTTATAAGACTGGTCGAAAAGCTCGAGGATATAAAAGCCAGGTATTTTATTGAGCGAACACCACTTAAGTTGCTTGCCAAGCCTAAGTTGGAAGAAACTGAAGAAGAGAGCAGCAGAGGGGGTAACCCCAAAGTACTCGAACACGAGCTTGAAAGCTCGAATAAAAGCCCAGCTATTGGGGTGTAGTTGCGAAGGGGCCACGCCCAACCATTGGAGGACCTCGCACTCAAACCCGCCGAGGGGAAACCGGAGGCCGACTCGGGTGAAGAAGGTTTTGTAGAAGAAACAGAAGTCCGGTGAACTAGATTCACCCTTGTCAAAGCACACTCGGTCCTCGGGAGAGCAAGGAAGGCACGTTACCTCCTCGTCTCGATCCCGGTTCAGAGTGAAAGATACACTAGACCGAAGAGCGGCCACGCCAGAGTCTGAAAAGACGTTGGAGGGCACCTTGAGTACATCGGGGTGCACCCAGGAGTAAGGAGACCTATCATCTCCCGCTCGGCGCTCGCCCCCCTTGTGAAGAGAGTATGAGGGAACAGAAGCGACGGGGGGAGAGGCTGGAACCCAGGAAGCTGGGGAAACCACCTGGAGGGGCACCGGACCGCAACCACCTTCGGAGGGGAACTCCTTATGGCCAGAGCCTCCGGCGTATGGCGGTGTGGAAAGGTCAAAGGACGTACTCGTCGTTTCAGATGACGAGCCGCCCCCAGAACTCAAAGTATGGGGGAGGGGGGACGATGGGAAGAAGATGAAAAAGCCATTAATGAAGAATAGTGACGAGACTTACCGGGAAATGCGAGGGAATGGAATGAAATGGTTGCTCGGAATACAAACGCAGAGAAGGATGGCAGGAGAAACGCCGCAGAGATAACAGAACGAAGAAGAGGGGAGAAGGAAGGAGAAGGGGTGGCTTTATAACCCCCGCGGAAGGGAAACGAAAGGGCGAACCAATCCGAGCCCTCCATCTTCAAAACCAGATGTAGATCCAACGGTCCCGGCCGTATCATATGATCGACGGTGGGAAGAGGAACAGTTGAGTAGACGTCCCATCCGAGTCCCATCGTGTGGCAGAACACCGAGTAAAGATGCGACACGTAGGGCGTGACGCCCCAGACAAATAAGCTTCCGGGATACGCCTCCGACCTCAATAACTCAGCTCGGGTACCGACCCAAGAGCAATAGGTAGACCTCCGCTCTTTCGTGCAAAGAGTGCAGGGGGCTTGTGTTCTGAACGGCCCCCGAGGTGAGTTCTGATACCCACCAAACCGAGCCGGCCCGGTTTGCTCGACCTTCTCCGAGCCGACGAGCTACGTCCGACCCGGACGCGCCAAACCCGATCCTCGGTACACTTGCCCGGTGATAACACCGGCGGTCGTGGCGACCCGACTCATGCCTCTCGAACCTTCTAGAAAGGGACGCGCCTTGAGGCGACGCTTGGAACCGTTGCCACTCCGAAGATTGAGGATCACGTAGCCAGTATGTGACGGACTTAGCGGGTGTGAGATATTATGAAGAGATAAGCTAATCCCGGGAGCGTGAGGGAGGAGTTACCGCGCGCGGAATCTGGATCGGTGGTTATCCTCCTTAGACGAGACTCCACTATATAAAGGGGGCTTGACCCCCCAGGTTTGCATGCTCTCTACTCACTCTAAACCCTAATTCACTCCGCTCTCCTTCTCCTCCAAAGCCCTATCTAACTTAGGCATCGGAGCGTCTTTGCAGGTACCACCCCCCTTTCGACTCCAGAAGAAGGAGTATTCAATTCCAAGGAGGAGGAAAGCTCAACCATTCCCGGCATTAACAGATATGTAATTAGAAGGTTTACGGCAATACAAGAAATTTTTCTATAATCCACTCAAAACAAAAACAAGGAAACATACACTACAAGAAAACACGGGATTACCGACGGCCTAAACCGTCGGTAATCCATAAAAGCCGTCGGTAATCCAGTTTTACCGACGGCTAACCGACGGCCTAAAACCCGTCGGAAATATTGTCGTCGCAAAGGATTACCGACGGACTGTTCTTTACCGTCGGTAATACCGACGGTTATACCCGTTGGAAAATGATGGTGAATTCCGACGGGCAAAGCCTTCGTTAAATTTCCGACGGTGTTGACCGTCGGTAATCAGAATGTTTTTTTCAGAAAAATAAATTGATTAATAAAATATTTACTTTAATTAATTTTATTAATAAAATTATTAATTAATAACCAAATTAATTTTATTCTTTAATTAATTAATTAATTAATTAATTAATTAATTAATTTATTTGTTTAATTATAAAAATAATTTATTCTCATATTAAAAAATATTTATTTATTAATTTAATTAAATATTACTTGTAATTTAATTTAATTTAATTATTAATTGATTTCCATATATAAAAATGTGATAACGTAAACTAAAAAGTAAATTAAAAAAAGAAAACATAATAAATAAAAAATTTGACGAATAAAAATCAGTAACTAAAATAATATCCAAAACGAAAAAAATGATATCCAAAAATATGAAAAAATATAAGTACAAAGCAGAACTAATAGTCTTGGTACTCTGATCATGATCGAGATGCTCTACATCATCTGCATCATCGACATGACCATCAAGACGCTGGAGGCGAAGGCGAGGCGAGGCGAGGCGAGTCGATGGAGTAGGTCTTTGGCGAAGCTAGCATCTGGTACATCTGCTCTTGGCGCCGCAAAGACCGAGTCAAAACCTCCCGCCGCTGGGCCACGGCGGCGCTTCAACTCGGCTATCTCCTGGTCATCCGCGGCAGAGCGACTGGCAAAGACTACTACTCGACGACGCTCCAACGTGTGGCGGGGGCCCTTTTTGTAGTTCTTTGGCAAGGTCGCCAAAGACCATATAGGCGACCCTTCTTCTTTCCGCCAACCACTTCCGCCCAAACCCTCAGCGGTGTAGATAGATCGTCAGGGCTCTGAGATGGAGAACATGATGAGCTCTGAGATCTAAGCTGACACATCCTTGCCTCAAACTCCTCCTGTTAAACAAACAAATAAGTCAAGTCTTTTTTTTTAACAAAACAATATAAACATTATTAAAAAAATATTTATTATATTTTTTAATTACCTGAGTCTGCCTCGAACGCTCATCAACGAAATCACTAGTACTCCTCTTCATATGAGTTGCAAGATGGAGCTCGTGCAATTGAACTTCTCTCCCCAACCTCTTCGACTGTGATTGTATTAATAAAAAAACTTAAATAAAGAATAATAATAATAATAATAATAATAATAATAATAATAATAATAATAATAATAATTTTATAACACGCATAAGTCTAATCTGCGTCTTACTGACCGACAGAACCTCCAGCAGTGCAAGCCGCCACCCTTCTCAGAGGCCCTATTCTTCTTGGCCTTTCATACTGGTCGCCTGGAACTCGTGGGTGTTCCAAAGGCGCTACCATTCTTTGAGAGCTCATCCCTTATCCAACTGGGTCAAGGCGATCCTCGATGCGCATCTCGAAGCATGTCAGAAAGGCGGTGGGAGGCCTTCATATGAAAGTTCTTCTCGATCAGCTCCTCATCTTTTTCCTCCCAAGCAACCCTCGTCTGTATCAATATAAGACATTATCAAACATAATTGAAATTTACGAAAATAAAATAATATGCAATAAAATAAAAATTGCAGCTTACTCTGAAAGAATTAAACATATGGCCCCGCTCAATATCCTTCAGCGTCCCCCAGGTGGGCCAAAACTCCTGGTAATTCTCCTCAATTGTTGCTGTGATAGCTAACGCAGCTGGCTTTGAGGGAAGAAACCTGAACAATAAAAACATGTTAAATAAAAATATATATATATATATATACATGTAAATTATTAATAACTCGAAAAAATTGCAAATACTTACCCTTTACCAGATGGCCTGATAACAACTCGGCCATCATACAGCATCTCAAGAGTCTCAGGCTCCTGCCCTCCCCTTGCTCAAGAACCTCCTCCTGCTGAACCTCCTGCTCCTCCCCGTCCTGCCCAACATCAGTGTGATCAGCTGTATGGCCCGTACTATAATCATGGTCGGACTGATGAGCATCGGCCACCGGATCAGGTACAACATGGGAACTCGAAGCGCCATGTGATCAATGCATTTTAATGCATCTTTTATAGCAGTGCACTTAGTGTTCTTAAATATTTATTTTACCCAACAACTACTTTTTAGCATGGTTTTATATCTTTGGGTCATGATTGGGCTTTAGTGGAATTATTTGCTAATTTTCGGATTTTGTTATATCCTGACCCATGTTGCTTCTGCAGGCCATAACTTGGGCTATACTTGTCCGATTTCAGTGTTCTTTGTGGCGTTGGAAAGCTAAGAAGTAGAGCTACAATTCTTATGTTGGGACCGAAGCCTAGTTCTGCCGTTTTGAAGGCCGAAATTCCACTTTACTGAAGCTGACGAGCTGCACTACGAGTTTTGGGCATATTTTTAGTTTGTTATCGGGCTTTTATCTTATAACCCGTTTAGGGAATTAGGTTTTCGTTAAGCTAAGACTATTAGATAGAGGATCAGCCGTTTTCTTTCATTATCTTAAGTTTTATTATTCACTTGCGTACCCTAGCCTCCATGGAAGCCTAAGTTCCTAAGTTGATTCATCGGTGAAAGGTTGTCGTTCTGCATTTTGAGGTTCGGTGCTTAATGTTTAATACAATTTCGCTTTTAATTTCTTAAATTCCATCTCTATCAATTTCAATTTGGTTTAAATGTTTGTAATCTATCGATTCGTTTTCGCTTAGTTAATTGTTCTGTCTTCATTGCAAAAACGCGATTGATTGTGTATGAATGCTTGATTGTATGCATCTGTTTCAGAATCGTTAATATTTGAATTGCTTGACCGCTTAAGATTAATTGATTGAGTAGAAATTGATAGAGGGTTGATTAGAATTACTGTTATGATATTGGTTGCGTTTTAACGGCGCTTGACCGCTCCCGTGACCGATTGAACCCATTGTTTGGCGCTTGCTCAAGACGGTGTGGTCGTATAAACCGATTAACGCTTGTTTAGTTAGTTTATGTCAACCGTGAATTCGAATTAATTGAATTGTTGTTATTTAGAACCCGTGATAAATCCAAGACGTGCACCCTAAAACCGGTGAATCAATTGTCTCTATAACTGATAATTCTCTCAACGTAAACTGCTTTTCACAAAACCCCCTTTTTCGTTATTGTCAATTTTCTTATTTCTGAATTTGGTAATTTTGGTGTTAGAGGTCTTCGTGAGACGACCAAGGTCTCTTGCCTTGTTACTATATTTCTTGTTTAATTATTTTGACCGCGTCACGACCGTGATCAAATTGGCGCCGCTGTCGGGACCTCTAATTAGAGATTACCAACCTCGGGACCCACTAACAATACTAACGCTTTCTTGCTTAGTTCTTGTTGTGTTTCCAGGTTTCGGTATTGAGACTGGTGATTCTAGGATTGCTCCGTCAGATTCTGTAGGCGAAAATAATAAAAAAATCGGTTTTCGGGCAATCTCGTCAGATTGCTCCGAAACCACAGCTGAAAAATCCAAAAAAAATCCAGGATCAATAGTCCCCTAGCAGGGACTGCTTACGGGACAACAGGCTCAAAATCCCAAATTCCTTTGTTTTCTATTTTTAATGAATTTTTTTAATTTTTCATATCTCCGAAAAAATCCAAAAAAATTTGCATATCTTTCTTTTGATTTAAATAGATTTTTCGTGGTATTTTTATAATTTTTAGGTTAGCTTTTAGTCGTTTTCCAATTTTTGCATTCATTTTAGCGTAGGGACATAGTTGGTATTTCTAGAATTGTTACATTTTCCTATTCCTTGATATATACAGTGCATGACTAGGTCCAATACTATTAACTTGCATCCTTTTGACCCTGAAATTGAGAGAACATTGCATCATAGACTTAGGGATCATATAGAAGTTAGTGATAGTGACAGCATCTTTAGCCATAATCTATTTGATTCTGATCCTGATTCTAATCCTGATTCTGATTTTGATTTTGATTCTGATTCTGTTAATATGGCTGATAGAACACTTAGGGAACTTGCTGCACCTGATGTTACTTACAATGCTCTGTGTATTAATTATCCCGAACTTGCTGTCCCTTTTGAATTAAAATCTGGTTTAATACACTTGTTGCCAAAGTTTAGTGGTCTTGCAGGTGATGATCCACACAAACATCTTAAGGAGTTCCACATTGTGTGCTCGACCATGAAGCCCCAAGGAATTCCAGAGGAGCACATTAAACTAAGGGCCTTCCCCTTCTCACTCCAAGATGCAGCCAAGGATTGGTTGTATTACCTTCAACCAGGTTCTGTTGAAAATTGGAATGCTTTAAAAAAATTGTTCCTAGAGAAGTTCTTTCCTGCGTCCAGGGCTGCCTCAATCAGAAAAGAGATATGTGGCATCAGGCAGAACCCCACTGAGTCTTTACATGAATACTGGGAGAGATTTAAGAAGTTGTGTGCAAGCTGCCCTCATCATCAAATCTCTGAGCACTACTCATCCAAAGATTTCTACGAGGGTTTATTGCCCGTGGACGAAATATTATGGATGTCGCTAGTGGAGGGCACTTGTAGACAAAACCCCAGCAGATGCAAGAGCCTTAATAGAAAATATGTCCATCAACTCCCAACAATTCACAACCGTAAGCAATTCAGCTTCTAACAAGGGGAGTGAATGAGATACATGCTAAGGCTACTAGTGAGAAGAACTTGGAAAACAGGTTGGAAGAACTCACAGCTTGGGTAAAAAAATTGGCAACAGGTCAGACAGCAAGGGTTTGTGGTATTTGTACCTCTGCAGAGCACCCCACAGATGCATGTCCTACACTGCAAGAGGACCCTAATGCCGATACCCTCAGGCATATCTGACTAACATCTTTAACCCTCAAGCCAATGTTGATTTGTCTTCCAACAGTACCACCCAAGCTGGAGGAACCATCCTAACCTTAGATGGGAAATCAAGTTGCACAACAACACTTCAGCAAAGAAAATAATCCACCACAGTCGCTTTGCCCGAGCCTGAACCTTCATTAGAGGATCTAGTTAAGCGATGGCTACCCAAAATCTCTAGTTCCAACAGAGAACAGATGCCTCAATTCAGAATTTGCACACACAAATAGGGACAGATGGCTACCACAATTAATCGGATGCAAGCTCGGGGCGTGCCAACTTCCTCGCCCAACCGTAGTAAATCCAAATGCCGGTGCAAATGTCGCAATCACTCTAAGATCCGGCAAGGTGTTGACACTCCGTAACCTCCTCGGCCAGAAAATTCAAGTGGCAGTAGAAAAAGTGATAAGCCAATTTCTCCACCTACCTCCCCAATTGAAGAAGATGATGATGCACGGTCTATACCACTCCCCTTCCCCCAAAGGGCTGTGATAACCAAGAAGATGGATGAGGCAGATAAAGATAAGCGAAGTCTTGGATACATTTAGGAAGGTTGAAGTTAATATACCTCTCCTCAAGTAATTAAGCGATTCCAAGATATGCTAAGTTCCTTAAGGAGTCAGGCACACACAAAAGGAGGCGAAGGTGAAGGGAAATGAAAAGGTCAATGTGAGTCGCAATGTGTCCGCACTCATGCAGCCCATGATACCCCAAAAGTGCAAGGATCCAGAATTTTTACTATTCCATGTACCATAAAGTAGAGTAAATTTGAAAATGCCATCTTTGGATTTGGGTGCTTCCATTAATGTGATGCCTACATCCATCTTTAACTCTCTGGCTCTTGGACCTTTGCGTATCATGTGTTATTATTCGGTTGGCAAACAGAGCAATGCTCACCTGCTGGACTTGTGGAGGACGTGCTCGTTAAAGTTAATAACTTGGTTTTTCCTGCAGATTTTTACATTCTGGACATGGAGGGAGAGACACATCCCAGCCAGAGCAATCGATCATCCTAGGCAGGCCATTCTTGAGAACAGCAAGAACCAAGATTGATGTGTATTCTGGAACTCTTTCCATGGAATTTGGGGATAACATAGTTCAATTTGACATCTTTAATGCTTCTATGAAACATTCCATGGAAGAGCATTCTCTTTTTCAAATAGAAGTACTTGCGGACTTAGTTGAAGATACTCATTGCATGGTCATGCGTGTTAATGTTACAAATGATGTTGCTACACTGCAAGCTTCTGATGTAACTCCATGCACCAAGATACTTCCTCATCGAGCAATCACAAAGAAAACCCAACCCATCAAGAAGGAAGCTGTGAAGAAGAAAAAATTCAAACACTTCCATGTGTTCCATTCTCGCCTCAAAATCATAGCAGGTAAGCTTCGACCCAAGTGGATTGACCATTTTGGTGCAACTAGCACTTTTCTTTATGATGCAAAGGGAATAAAAAGTGAAGTCACCAAAGGAAACCTTCAAAGTCAATGGTCCCAAGCTTTTCCATGAGAGCCCCGCGCTTGAAGAGGAGACTGTAGAAGAGCTCCACTTGAAAAAGCCGCCTTGAAGAGGGAGTTTTCTTTCCCTCCTCCTTACTCTTATTTTATGCTTGTTGTTTTCATTGAGGACAATGTATGATTTAAGTGTGGGGGGGTGTCTTTTAGTAGCTTAGTAGTTTTGTTTCTGCTGTTTTGTTTTTGTTTTGAGTTTTTTTGTTTAAAAAAAAAATTGCATTTTCATTGGATTTCTTGGTTTGTATGAGTGGGGAGTGATTTCACTATTCTAGGACTATAGGTCTTGTGGCATGATATGGATGACTTCCTTGCATTCTTAGTGTGATAAGTTGGTTTGGAGTATTAAATTGTGCATCTTTTGTGATAGATATTTTCCTTTGTGAGTTTTGGGCCTTATAATGGATGGAATACATTTTGCCATTCTCTTTCTTTCTTGAGTGATTTCACTCATGATTGTTGGTTACTCTAGAACTTGACTTGACTCTTGTTGAAACTCTTGTTCACATGCATGCATTGAAATGATCTAGGCAATTTTTGTTCTTTTAGCCACTAGCCAAATAAGCCTACCTTGCAATTATCCCTTTGTTTAGCCCCTTTGAGCCTATTTATCCCATTCTTTGTTATATAGCTCATTACAAGCCTAAAAGTGAAAAACAATGTTATGACCCAATCTTAGGGGATTAAGGAGCTTTAAAAAAAAACAATGAGAATAAATTTGCAAAGTGTGGGGGGCTCAGAATTGTGGTTGTAAAAACATATGTATTGTTGTGCTTCATTGCTTCATTGGGATTTTGGCAAAAGAAAATAAAAAAAAAAGAAGAAAAAGAAATAAACAAAAAAAAAACAAAACAAAAGAGTAGTGGAGCATATCATTTCTCGAAAAAAATAATGGATTGAATTGTGGTTGAATTGTCCCCCCATGATTATTTGGTAATTGTTTCCATTGCTCCTCTATCCTCTTTGATTTTATAGCCTAGTTCCCCTTTCAATTATCCCACCTTGACCTTGGCCCCATTATAACCTTAATAAAGACCTTTTGATCTTTGTGTGCATGTGTTTCAAGTGTGGATGTTAGAGTCTTGTCAAGCCTATGGTAGTGCTAGCTTTCATGATGTGCTTTGAGTGTAAACACTAGCCTAGACACTTGAGAGTTTGAGAGAAATGCTTTCTTGTGAGGATTCTATCACTTTTGATGCACTCTTTGGTTGCTTTGAAGGTAATTAGATGTTGTTCATGATTGCCATGAGTCCTTGAAACCTTGAATGAGCATTTAGCTTGCCACTTTGTATCCTTGGAATTCATTGGAAATGCATCTTTGCTTTGTTTTGTGTGTTTTGCCCGGAGTGCAAAAGCTTAAGTGTGGGGGAATTTGATCAATGCATTTTAATGCATCTTTTATAGCAGTGCACTTAGTGTTCTTAAATATTTATTTTACCCAACAACTACTTTTTAGCATGGTTTTATATCTTTGGGTCATGATTGGGCTTTAGTGGAATTATTTGCTAATTTTCGGATTTTGTTATATCCTGACCCATGTTGCTTCTACAGGCCATAACTTGGGCTATACTTGTCCGATTTCAGTGTTCTTTGTGGCGTTGGAAAGCTAAGAAGTAGAGCTACAATTCTTATGTTGGGAACGAAGCCTAGTTCTGCCGTTTTGAAGGTCGAAATTCCACTTTACTGAAGCTGACGAGCTGCACTACGAGTTTTGGGCATATTTTTAGTTTGTTATCGGGCTTTTATCTTATAACCCGTTTAGGGAATTAGGTTTTCGTTAAGCTAAGACTATTAGATAGAGGATCAGCCGTTTTCTTTCATTATCTTACGTTTTATTATTCACTTGCGTACCCTAGCCTCCATGGAAGCCTAAGTTCCTAAGTTGATTCATCGGTGAAAGGTTGTCGTTCTGATTTTGAGGTTCGATGCTTAATGTTTAATACAATTTCGTTTTAATTTCTTAAATTCCATCTCTATCAATTTCAATTTGGTTTAAATGTTTGTAATCTATCGATTCGCTTTCGCTTAGTTAATTGTTCTGTCTTCATTGCAAAACGCGATTCATTGTGTATGACCGCTTGATTGTATGCATCTGCTTTCAGAATCATTAATATTTCAATTGCTTGATCGCTTAAGATTAATTGATTGAGTAGAAATTGATAGAGGGTTGATTAGAATTCTGTTATGATATTGGTTGCGTTTAACGGCGCTTGACCGCTCCGTGGACCGATTGAACCCATTGCTTGGCGCTTGCTCGAAGCGGTGTGAATTCGTATAAACCGATTAACGCTTGTTTAGTTAGTTTATGTCAATCTGTGAATTCGGAATTAATTGAATTGTTGTTATTTAGAACCTGTGATAAATCCAAGACGTGCACCGAAACCGGTGAATCAATTGTCTCTATAACTGATAATTCTCTCAATGTAAAACTGCTTTCACAAACCCCTTTTTCGTTATTGTCAATTTTCTTATTTCCTGAATTTGGTAATTTTGGTGTTAGAGGTCTTCGTGAGACGACCAAGGTCTCTTGCCTTGTTACTATATTTACTGTTTAATTATTTTGACCCGCGTACGACCGCTGATCACCATGTGGCTGCTGGAACCCCAGGGTGGGGATCATGTCAATGTGAGGCAAAGGTGCCGAACGTGCCCGAGTCTGTGTAGCTGGTGTCGAATGTGCCTGAGTCTGTGTAGGTGGTGCAGAAGGCTGTCTAGGTGCAGGAGGTGTATCAGGCTGTCTCGGCGTAGATGTACTAGGACGACGTGTAGATGACAACGTCGAAAACCCAGTAGGGTCACGACTAATGATGGTCGGCCTCTGACGACGAGGGGGGTCAAGGGCGATGCCCTTCCCCTTCCATTTACCACCACTGGGTGGTGCAGGAAGTCGGCTTCTGAACCTCCTGATGCCATATATGTCTATAGAGCATTTGAAAAATAACAATCTTGAAATATTATATTTAAACATAACAATATTACAAATTAATTCCATAAAAATAAACAAGTTATGAAAATAACTGACAAATTAAAATATATTGTTACACATTAATTTCTCAAATTGTAAAAAGTTAAACAATTTCAATCGCCCATTCTCGCCACTCAATTTCGGCATCGTCTTCAGATGTTGATGGTTCTGCCACTTCTTCATTTAATTCCTCATCCCCATCTACATCTTCATATGTGATTGGATTGTCACGTAGTCGAGTAATGGGTTCCACTTCATTTACTACATTAACATGAGACATCTCATCCACTTGATAAGCCACTTCTTCCTGTGTATCATCTGCTTCAATGTGACCCCGTGGTTTTATCTTTATTGCGACACACCAACCTTGTTTGTCCCTTTGAGTTGATCGATAAGGGACATAATACACTTGTCTTACATGTTGTGCCATGATAAACGGATCAAATATTTGGTATCTTCTGCTCATGTGTATGTCAACAGTATTATATTTTCGATCCACTCTTGTGCCTCTATTTGACGGATCAAACCAATTACAATAAAATAGCACTATTTTTTTAGTATAGTCTAAAGTATTGTACGTCAGTTCATATATATGTTGAATCACGCCGTAAAAGTCATCTTCACCTCCATCTGTGGCACCTTTTACATAAACCCCGCTGTTAACTGCTTTTTTCCTCTGTTTTTGACTGGCTTTCGAATTTGTATGCATTTACAAAGAATGTGTCCCATTCTTTTACACGTGATTTAGGACCATGAGATAAATTTCTCAAGTGTTGGATTTTAGGGGATTACGCCGCTATACACTGTGTACACACCATGTGCAAACAAATTATGGTTCCTATTTTCAAACAATATTTTTGTATTTTCAAACAATAAATAATAATAATATATATATGAAGACTCAAAAAACATACCTGGTTCCTAAACCACGTTGGGAAATATTCATGAATATAGGCAGAAGAGTCTTGTACGCTTGTGGGCTTAGTTAACAAGAATGCCCTGATCAAGTCATTATCAAACAAATGATCAAGAGCAATTGTGGATTAAAGAAATTGAAAGTGGTCAAAATGATACATACGTTAGATACGGTGATACTTCTGCACAGTTGATCAACACGTGAACGTGGGCTGACTTCCACACTTCGCCCGTTAACCAGTTATCCACCTCCTTTCCACCATGACGACCGGAAAGGCAAAATACTGATAAGGCAAGCGGGTGTCTTTCACTTTCAATTTCTACTTCATTCCTACTATTTGTTGGTGTCAACATGAAGTTCGTAAAATAATGGGAACAGAAATGGATTGTCTCATGGTGTAAGTAAGTTGCACAAATAGATCCTTCAACCCTGGCCTTATTTTTCACCGACCATTTTGAGTCACCCATAAATCTACAAAATAACAACGTTGATGATAAAAATTGATACATTTAACCCTTCAAATAAATATTTATTTTAGAGAATACTTTATTATAGTACCTTTCGAATGGATACATCCATCTATATTGAACCGGTCCACCAAGTCTAGCTTCATGTGCAAGATGCACTGCTAGATGCTCCATAGAATCAAAGAAAGCAGGGGGAAATATTCTCTCCAACTTACAAAGAATGATCGGTATGTTACATTTCCATCCTTATGAGATCATCCTCTCTCAATGTCGCAGAACACAAATCTTTAAAGAATTGGCCGAGTTCAACAAGGATTTAAAACATTTGACTGCAAGGAACTAAATGCAATAGGAAGTAAACACTCCATGAATACATGACAATCATGGCTTTTCATCCCAATCATGGTTCCTTTGTTCACATCGGCACATCTTGCCAAATTAGAAGAATAACCATCGGCATCCGGTTCTTTTATCCACCGACAGATCGACTTGGCTTCCTCAAGATTAAAGAGTAACAGGCTTTGGGTTTCAGGGTCTTCCCATCCGACCGATTCGTCAAATGCAAGACCTTTCGCCTACAAAGAAAGTGGTAAGTCTAGTCCGCCTTCTCATTGTCTTTTGTTTTTCCTCTGACGTTCATCACTGTGAGAAAAACATTGTCAAAAAAGTTCTTCTCAATGTGCATAACATCAAGGTTGTGTCTCAATAAATTATCTCTCCAATATGGCAGATCCCAAAAAATACTTCTTTTTGTCCAATTATGCCATTGTCCATATCCTTCAAATCGATCCAATTTGCCAAAATCTGTGATTTTGGGCGCTCCATAACCACTTTCCCATATCTGTTCTGGTGTCAACCTTGGGGGCGGGCCATCTAATTCAACTTCCCCCTTCTTGAAAGCGTTCTTATTTCGTCTAAATGCATGATCATCGGGTAAAAACTCGCGATGTGAGTCAAACCAAGAACTCTTCCCCAAATTTCAAGGTAAAGGCCTTTGTATGCTCCATGCAATGCGGACATGCCATTTTACCTTGAGTACCCCAACCAGACAACATGCCATATGCAGGGAAGTCATTAATGGTCCACATCGGTACGCCTCATTGTAAAATTCCTCTTCGTGCAACATCGCACGTCACAACACCATTCCACAACCTTTTGAGATCGTCAATAAGAGGCTCTAAATAGATGTCAATACCATCTGTCGGATTATCCGGACCGGTATAACACAAGTCAAGAACATATAAGGCTTAGACATGCACATTTCGGGAGGAAGATTATGCGGGTAACGATAAGCGCCAGCAAGAATAAGGTTTCGCCGTGGATTGAACATACGGGTAAAACCATCGAGCATAAGCCAAGTCGCACATTACGTGGATCTGCCAGAAAATCGGGATGCACACGATCAAAGTGCTTCCAAGCTTCACCATCGGAAGGGTGGCGCAACATACAAAGTGCTTCTATTCTCATAGTGCCATGTCATTTTGTCTGCGATGCGTGGTGATGCAAACATTCTCTGCTGACCTTGGAATAATTGGCAAATAAAACATTGCCTTCACTGGAACTAGTTTTTGTCTACCCGCCCAATTATTAGTATGTGACATATACCTAGGCTCACCACAAAATTTGCATTCAACTAGCGCACCATCGCTTTTACCAAATTCATTGTCGTAATACAACATACACCCTCTCACACAACAATCAATCCTTTTAGATTCCAGCCCCAACTTGGACACTAAGCTTTTAGCCTCGTAATAACTTTTTGGCAAACCATCTCTCGATAGGTGACGAGTCCAACATCATTTTCGTTCACGAGATCCAAGCACACTTCTAGCACCACGCTTGGACTTAAGAGCTAAGAGCCTCACACACATTGATAACTTAGAGTCTGTAGACCCTTCAAACAACGGCTTGTTTGTTTCTAACAATAGATTATAAAATTTTTGTCTTTGTCTCATTTGGAAGTTCATCTGTGTCATCATATTGTTGCTCCTCAAATGACACGTTCACCCCCAAGGCATCACAAACCATATCTTGCATCAATTCAATCTACTCACCACATCCCGAATCTACGTGAATCGCCAAGCACCTTCGTAATTATCACCAACCCCTAAATCAACGTGAGGCAACTTTTCTCCATGTCTAGTCCAAATCCAGTAATTAAGCCTAAATCCAACCGAATACGGTGGTGCATGACCTCACTTGGGCTCTTAATCCTTCGCAATCGCAATTAAAGCACGGACATCTAATCCCTCCATTAGTTTTGAAATCTTTATGTGCCATTGCGACTTGGACAAAGTACGCAACCCCAGTAAAAATCTGGTTTCAAACCCCTCTCCCTGATACAACCTATCGTGACATCCAACTACGACTCGAAAGAAAATATTCCATCTTCTGCATGTCAAAAAAATGACAATTTCAGCAAAGACGACGTTCTTACAACCGCTCTCTTTCTTTAAATGGTATGACTTATCCCATTCGAGAAAAAACTTTTGAGAACTTCGTATAATAATCATTCCTTAATTCTCGTATCTTATACTTGACAAAATTTCGCAAAGATTTCCCATTGGTCTCTCGAGTACACAAAATGAAGGCGATTATGAACACCGCAATCAAGTATGCACCAGAGAACAAAAGGAAATGAATCGAACCGAAATTTCATCAAATATAAAGATACCGTAATTAAGCAACAACTATTATACGAGTAAAGAAAAAGTTTTTCTCAAACTGTCCGACTTGGATAATTCAAGGTTCAATATACAATGAGCACATGGTACCCTAAAAGAGTATATGCACTCAATAATATATTAAACCTCAAACGGGAAGCTAAGGCTTCTCTCCGATACTAATAACAAATATCAAACATCCATTCGATCAATGATTAACATAACAATTAGACAAGCAGAAGTGACAAGGGTAGAATTAGTTTTATTATTTATATATATATATAAATAATAAAAATATTTTATTTTCCTTTTTCATTTAATTTTTATAGGATAATTTTTAATGTTGTTATTTTTATTTCTTTTTATTGAAATTTTTAATTCTTCTCTTCTTGAGATCTTTTTTCATTTTTGTTATATCATATTTTTAACGATTGTTTCCCTTGTTTCTCTTTTTTAATTCTGCTCATACATTAATTATTTTTTCAATTCTGTTTTTTGAATCTTTCTACTTTTTTAATTATGTTATTTTTCAATTCTATCTCATTTCGTTTTGTTATTCTCTTCTTTCTTTTTTAAAATCTGCTTTTTTATTCTATTGTTCTTAAAAATTCTGCTTTTTAATTATTTTTTATTTTAAATCTATTTTTTAATTCTATTATTATTTGTCCTTTCCAATTCAAATCTGCTTTGTTTCTTTGAGCAATGGTCCATTTACTATGTGTGTAGTTTTATTAATCATTTAGTTGCCACTACGCCATCCGCCATATATAATAAAAAATATTTCATTTTTCAATAAATAATAATTATTAACAATTCAATCAATATTGTAATTTTAATTTATATATTTTATGTTAATCTGGTGTACAACCTAAGAGGGGGGGTGAATTAGGTTGAACGATTTTCGAGTGACTTTTAGAGATTTTTCGTTCTTTTGTTTTATGGATAGATAGATGGAGTTTGATTGATAAACAAAAGTAAAAGGATAAGGAAGAAGATTGAGACACAAGAATTTATACTGGTTCCCCTAACCACTTGGGTACATCCAGTTCTTCTGACACCTGCAGAGCAATTCACTATGATAGAAATTCTTGTTACAAGCAAGCCTCACCCCAAGGCTCCCTAACAACCTCTATACAACAAGATAGCACCCCACTATCTTTTCAAACCAAAACCCAACACAAGGATGAGTTTAATAATTGTGAAGAATGGTAAAGCATATGGCTGTATCAGATCAATATCACTTTGTAACTATACAACTTAGTGCTCAAGAACTTTTGAGAATATGAAAATAGTATCTAAGTTCTAGGCAAGAAAGTTTTGAAGGTTTAGAACTTGTAAAATGATATTGAACTCTTATGATTGAAAGAATGAAAGTTGTGTCTGCATTACGATGTAAAAGAAAGGTATATATATAATCATCAGTTATTATGCGAAGCAAGGTGATCGTTTGGCAACTTTCCAGGACCAAAACACACCAATTGAAATCATAACGTTTCAGAAAATTTGATTTTGAAGCGGTAATCGATTACGTCGTTGTGGTAATCGATTACATGTGTATGCGTTGAAAATCAGCTATTCAAAAATTTAGTTGATGTAATCGATTACACCTTTTAGATAACCGATTACATACACATCAGAGACTTTAGGTAATCGATTCATGACTTTGAGGTAATCGATTCTTTAATAAAAAGTTTTTTCTTGAGATTTCAAAAGGATTGCTTCAACACTTAACTTTGAAAATAACTTAGATTAAGTTTTAAACTTAAGGAATAATTTGTTTGAGCACATCTAAGTTATATAATCACGACTTGTAATATGTGACAGATACAACCCATCGTTACAGAGAATTGACAATACATAATTAAAGTCTCTGTAGAATCTTTGACTTGATCTATCGGAGGCTTTTCTTCTTTTTGATCAGCAATCTTGTTATCATCTAAACCCAGCCAAGTTTAAGAAGGAAAT
The DNA here is from genome assembly GCA_037113605.1 of Calophaca sinica. Taxonomy (NCBI): domain Eukaryota; kingdom Viridiplantae; phylum Streptophyta; class Magnoliopsida; order Fabales; family Fabaceae; genus Calophaca; species Calophaca sinica. Next base: position 23,825,911 of record CM073733.1, read on the forward strand.
CTTCTTCACAATCTCCCCCTTTTTGATGATGACAAACACCAATCTTGTTAACGTTTTGCGAACGGAAAAGCTCCCCCTGTCTTGTATATCTCCCCCTTTGTATTGGAGTTGGGAAACCTGAAAAGTTAGTAAAATACAAGATATACAGATAATATCTCCCTACAGATAATATCTCCCTCCCCCTTTTGACATTATCAAAAAGAAGAAAGAAAACATAATAAAGCGCATATAGTTACCAAGCGCAGTCAAACACAAACTAAATACTTAATATTAAACAGCCATACAAACTTTGCAAAGGTCCTACTTAGTAAAGTCCAAATAAAAAAAATAGAAAACAGAGTAAAATTAAAGGAAGAATTACATAACTAGAAATCCAACAGAATCAAGTATGACATAATGATAATATGATGCATGCATGATGAAGCAAATCAGGCTACTCTTCATCCTCCTCATTGTCATTTCCAAAAGCTTCAAGGCGGTCCATGCGGCGAGCAGTTGATCAAACCTCTCAGCCATGTAACCACGGACACTCCTAAGCTCATCCAAAATCATTTGATTTGTGACCGCACCATCTTGAGGTTCTTCATCTTCTTGTGCAGGAGGGTGTAGCAGATCGCTTCGATGCTTGTAGACTCGTTCAGCAGCATCCCAGTTTATACCCATCTTTGGTAAGATATCCATATGGATTTCATTTTCAGCAGGTGTCATTTCCAGAGAAACCTCATTGTTGGTGTCTACATTGCAGCACTCCAACAATCGGGAGATTTGTCTAGCATAAGGCAAACTTGTAGTTCGCTGCTTCAGTGACAACATGTGATTCACAACCAAATAGGCCCAGTTGATAGGTTTGTTATTCTTGATAGCATACATGATTTTCATTTCAAAATCATTGATTTGAGAGTAGTTTGAGTGATACCATGTTCTTCACAGAATTCCTCAAAAAGAGCATTTTGGAACTCCCCACCATGATCACTTCTAATTGACACAATCTTCATAGATTTTTCATTTTGCACTTGTTTTGCATATTTCTTGGATGCCTTAAATGCATCACCTTTTTGTGCTAAAAATAGGGTCCAAGAATATCTAGAGAAATCATCAACAATAACTAAAGCATAAACATTACCTCCAAAGCTTCTAGTTCTTGAGGGACCAAAAAGATCCATGTGAATCAACTGAAGTGGTCTTGTAGTTGATACCACATTCTTTGGTTTGAAAGAGGATTTTGTTTGTTTCCCCTTTTGGCATGCGTCACATAATCTATCTTTGACAAATTTCATTTTGGGTAATCCAATAACAAGATCATGTTTGACAAGCTTATTCAAATGTTCCATGTGAATATGAGCTATTCTTTTGCGCCAAAGCCATGCATCATTATTGTTTACCACTAGACATTTAATCTTCAAAGATAAATCATCTAGACATACCTTATAGGAGTTGTCGATTCTATTTCCCACTAACTTCTCTTCAGGAGAGGCTTCATTTTCAATGATACATTTTTCCTTGATGAAGTTTACTCTGAATCCTTTATCGCAGAGTTGACTTATGCTAATCAAATTATGCTTCAAACCTTCGACATATAGGACATCATCAATAGTTGTGAAAGGATAAGCTCCAATCTTTCCAATCCCAAGAATCTTTCCTCTATTGTTATCTCCATATGTGACATATCCTTTAGATTTCAGCTTCAGAGATGTAAACTTTGTACAATCACCAGTCATGTGCCTAGAAACGACCACTATCAAGATACCATGTGTTCTTTGGTCTTTGTTAGAGCATTTCTACAAAACAGATTTAATGTCGTTAGGTACCCAAAGTGATTTGGGTCCTGATGGAGTTAATGCCTTTCCTTACCCATATGAATTCTCCATAAGGAACTCCAAAGTTTCTTATGTAGCAAGCATTGGGGGTATGGCCTTTGACATGTGATAATCACAATTCTTATAAATATGACTAGTGATAGAACTACTAGGCTTGTCTCTTTTTACATTTCTAGAAATTGAATGATTTCCATTCTTAACCTCATTTCCAGAGTTTGCTTTAGAGGAGTTTCCAATATGCAATTTAGATGATTCTGAGTTGTTGGTAGTTGTGCTTGCTTTGACAAATATAGTTTTGTTAGGACTTGGTGTTTGAAAATTTGAAAAACCAAGACCATGTTTGTTGTTTGAATACCTTTGTCTACTAAGCACTTCTTCTAAACCAATTTGACCTTTTTCATATCTTTTGATCACTTGGTTTAGATCAACAATCTTAGATTCATATCTTAAACATTTATTACATACAGAATTTTTGACATTTTCTGACTCCACACATGTGTCATTAGAACTTCTTTCTAGTTCTAAAATTAATTTCTTTTGTTTCGAAATTGTTCTAGAAAGTATCAAACATTCTTCATGTAACTCATGAAATGCATTTTGTAATTCTATATAAGATGGTTTTTCATTAGACATAGAAGAACTAACCTCTTGTTCATCATCCGAGTGATGTGATGCCATTAGTGCTTTGACTTGATTCTCCACTTTACGAATCGGAGGATGTACTTACTTCATTGTCATTCCATGCAATGTAGGCCTTTGGATTTGAATTCCTTTTTCCCTTTGAAGTACTTCTTCTTTGTCGATTAGGACATTACGCTTTCATATGTCCTTCCTTACCGCATTCAAAACATGTGAAGTTACGATTTGAAGTGGATGTATCCCTTTTCTTGAAAAATTTCTTTTGTTATCAAATTTAATATTTTGGTCTTTCTTAAGAAATTTTCCAAACCTTTTTACCAGGAGAGTGATGTTCTCATCTTCATCAGTGCTTTCTTCTTCATGTTGTTTTCTGGTTTCAACCTTTAAGGCAATGCTTTTGTTCTTCTTCTCTTTGACTTCAGTCTCTTCCAATCTTCCAAGTTCCAATTCATGTTCTTGGAGTTTTCCAAATAATGCCGCAGAAGTCATTTTTGACAGACTTTTCTTCTCAGAAATTGCTGTAACCTTTGGTTGCCATTGCCGAGTCAATGATCGAAGAATTTTAAGATTCAACTCATCATTGGTAAAGGTCTTTCCAAGAGCCATTAAGTGATTTGTCAAATGAGAGAATCTCTTTTGCAAATCAAGTATTGATTCACCGGGCTGCATTCTAAACATTTCATACTCTTGTGATAGAGTATTCAGTTTAGATCTCTTTACTTCTACTGTTCCTTCATGGGTTACTTCTAGAGTATCCCAAATCTCTTTAGCAGTTTTACAATGTGAGATACGAAAGAATTCATCCATACCTAATGTTGACTGTAGAATGTTCTTGGCCTTTTTGTCGTAGAGCACTCTCTTCTTGTCATCATCCGTCCATGAGGTTTTGACTTTATCTTGCACTTCATTGTTGATGACTGTTGTAGGCACATAAGGACCATTCTCTACAGCATCCCATATTTCTTCTCCTTGTGCTTCAAGATAGGATTGCATGCGAATCTTCCAGAAGTCATAGTGTTCTCCAACGAAACATGGAGGCTTGTTGTTACTGCCACCATCTCTAAAAGTAGGATTGTTGCTTGCGGAAGCCATGGATCGAAGGAGCGAGTTACCTTAACTCGCTCAAAACCAAATGTTAATTTGGTGTACAACCTAAGAGGGGGGTGAATTAGGTTGAACGATTTTCGAGTGACTTTTAGAGATTTTTCGTTCTTTTGTTTTATGGATAGATAGATGGAGTTTGATTGATAAACAAAAGTAAAAGGATAAGGAAGAAGATTGAGACACAAGAATTTATCTTGGTTCCCTAACCACTTGGGTACATCCAGTTCTTCCGACACTGCAGAGCAATTCACTATGATAGAAATTCTTGTTACAAGCAAGCCTCACCCCAAGGCTCCTAACAATCTCTATACAAAAAGATAGCACCCCACTATCTTTTCAAACCAAAACCCAACACAAGGATGAGTTTAATAATTGTGAAGAATGGTAAAGCATATGGCTGTATCAGATCAATATCACTTTGTAACTATACAACTTAGTGCTCAAGAACTTTTTCAGAATATGAAAATAGTATCTAAGTTCTAGGCAAGAAAGTTTTGAAGGTTTAGAACTTGTAAAATGATATTGAACTCTTATGATTGAAAGAATGAAAGTTGTGTCTGTTCTGATGTAAAAGAAAGGTATATATATAATCATCAGATTGTGTCTGAAGCAAGGTGATCGTTTGGCAACTCTCCAGGGACCAAAACACACCAATTGAAATCATAATGTTTCAGAAAATTTGATTTTGAAGCAGTGGTAATCGATTACGTCGTTGTGGTAATCGATTACATGTGTACGTTGAAAATCAGCTATTCAAAAATTTAGTTGATGTAATCGATTACACCTTTTAGATAACCGATTACATACACATCACCGAGACTTTAGGTAATCGATTACAGCTTTGAGGTAATCGACATCGCAATAAAAAAAGTTTTTTCTTGAGATTTCAAAAGGATTGCTTCAACACTTAACTTTGAAAATAACTTAGATTAAGTTTTAAACTTAAGGAATGATTTGTTTGAGCACATCTAAGTTATATAATCACAGCTTGTAATATGTCACAGATACAAACCATACTTACAGAGAATTGACAATACATAATTAAAGTCTCTGTAGAATCTTTGACTTGATCTATCGGAGGCTTTTCTTCTTTTTGATCAGCAATCTTGTTATCATCTAAACCCAGCCAAGTTTAAGAAGGAAATCTTCTTCACATTTTATTTTCTTAAAACAGAAGAGCTACTTATTCATTCAGGGTTTATTTAAACTTATTTTACATTTCATTCAGGGTTTATTTAAACTTATTTTACATCACTTAAAATAAATGCTGATATTAATATTCAAATATATCAACATAAAAAATATTCATATGCTCTCTTCATTTTATTTTAATAAACCTCTAAAGTAATTTATGAATAAATAATCACTTAAGTTTCTAAAAATAGCTCATTAAATAAATATTTTGTTATGTCATTTCAGATTTTGTGCTGAACGTTAAATATTATATGTCACTTTTTAATATATAATTTTATAATTTTATTTAGTTCACCCGCTATTTAGCTTACGCTATCTGCCCGCTATTTTACGCCATCCAGCCAATTTTGCGCTATTTTTCGAGATCCTACATTAACAACACTGGAATTAGAAAATCGACTTGGTCATTTAAAGAGGATAGAATTAGACAAGCAGAAGTGGCAAGGGAAAGAAGTACAGAGAGATGTGCAAAACAAATTGCAGCCAAGCAACATCACCAATATCCATATCCATGAATGAAATGGCAAGCATAAATAAAAATTGCACTCTTTACTCACAAGCATTGTGACTGATGAGTGATAGCAGAACTGACAGACAATTACACAGTACATATCATTTAGACAATTACACAATACACTTCAAAATCCCCTCTGTGGAGAGAACTATGAACGAAAACAAATAAATATGTCGGTGTGGGGGTCAACAGACAACCCTTTTTCCTCCCAATGAGTTAACCGACATTTCGTTAGAGTGCATACCTAGTGGTACAAGTGGCGAACTGGTGGAGGTGGCGAACTCAAATGCCTATGAAACAGAGATTTTTGTGTTAGCAGAAACTAATAAGATATAAACAAGAATATCAAAACCACACCAGAATCTAAATAAGGATAGAATTCAAACAAGTTCAAATGCAACATACCTAAAAAAAGCAGCTCTGAAGGCTGAAGCTGCAGAACTGAAAAAAATCGAGAAAGAAAAGCAAAAGTGGGAATATTAGAAAATAATTTTAATCTGACTAGTTCTTGAGATATTGTAAGCGTGCTATATTGTAAATATTATATTTTTTTACAAATAAAAATATTACAACTATAGAAAATAACCTAGCATTTATCACCTTTCTATTATATTTTTATGAATTTTTATATGTATGATAAAAAAAATTATTTATCCTTATCTGTGGATTATTTTAAAGAATTTACCTTTTGGTTTATATACATTTCATTCATTAGTAATAAATTGTTTGCAATTAGGTATTCTTCAAATAAGTACTTTTATGAAAATATTCTACCAAACAACTTATAACTTAAAAGTAGCTTTTAAAATAAACAAAATATGAAACTTACCAAACGACTTTTACTTTATTTTTAAAGCTCATATTTTAAACTTTAATTTTAAAGTAGCTTTTAAGCTAAAAAAAACTGGGCCAAGCGCTACCTAAGTATAGAACAAGAAAAAGAATCCCCACTCCACCCCGTCAAACAAATTAAGGCACCCAAAAATTTAATAAAACAATAAAAAAAATTCTCTAAGCCATTATTCTTATATACTATCCACCAGGGTACCAATCAAGAAATACTAGCCAAAAGTGAGAAAAAACAAAAGGGGATCATGATCATCAACATTGTTTCAGTCGGTGACAGGGTAAAGGAAATATATACAAATCTGATTACAATCATTCCAACATCAAAATTACAACTTTTCGAAAGTGCATGTTATGCACAATTAAGATCCTGCAACCAAGAATGAACACAGTGCACACAGTTGCAGAATAGAAGAATCGAAATACAGAGAAACTTAACAAGCAAATGTAAATAGAATTGAGACAAGCAGTCAATCTAGAAGAGATTAAAGGGAAGACTAAGAACTATCCATGTCTGTGATGGGATAGCATACACCATTCATACGATAGCATACACCATTCATTCGATATTGGGAAGACTAAGAACTATCCATATATGGGACGGGATAGCGTACACATTTCCTTCGAGATTGGGAAGATTAAGAACTATCCCCATATGGAACGGGATAACAGACACCTTTCCTTTGGGATTGGGATGATTGAGAACCACCCAAGCGATAAAGAATATCAAATTATCACAACAATCACTTAACTCTTATTCAAAATAAACAAAATGGTAAACTTGGCTCAAAACGACCTTACAATCCTTTCCAAAATGAAACACAAGTGATAAAAGGGACTTCAGAAACACTAGAGCATATCTAAATAATAAAAATAAGATTCCCAATCGATGTCACATTGATTAGATCCATACAACCAAAAAAAAAACAAAAGTAATTACAACGGTATAAAACTAAAGAAAACAGTAACAGAGAAATGAGAAATGTGTTTGTACTCCATCCTTTTGGACGAAGCATCCAATACTACTCATTGACATCCTTCTGAGGAACATTTGCATTCAAAAGCATAGGAGACAGACACACATAAAAGTAAGGGGATGAGTATGTCTCATCTCATGTTTTAAAATGGTACAACGATCGCATTAGATAAAAAGCACACAATCAACAAACATAACATCATACAATTCAAGCACACGATACCTCACCTTCCACACATGTCAATATAATGTTCCTTATACTCTACTCATATATCCATGTATCATACAGTACACCCAGAAATGTCCCACTGGATGTCAAAACATAAGTGAGAAAACCTTTGCCTCACTCCATGGCTAGGTACCTCATAACTATAGCATCATTCAAGTACCATTCTCCCCTCGCTACACCACTGGGTGACTCAGTCTCATTGATGCCAAACCAGACATAGCATCAACCGAGTACCATTCTGCTGCAACCTCATCGCAAAAGAAGTGGCTATCAAAAACTTTTATGTTCAAAAAATTAGAGAGCTGCCACAAAAGTTTATTTTAAGGGAATACATTGGAAAGACACTTTTAAGAAGATTTGGTCTTTGCAATCAGTTTTTCATTTCTATTATATGATTTTTATGTAGATCCTAATGGAGTTTGAAAAGTCCAAATTAAGGGGTTAAAACATTAATTTGATTACTATAACAGCCTATTTTTAATTATATTTTTGGAAATTATAACAAAACTGTGATAACCAAAAAGGAAGAAAATTAACATTTTATAGTAAAATAAAATTATTTTACAATTTCAAAGCAAGTCTATAGTAAAATCACCATTCATTCGATATTGGGAAGACTAAGAACTATCCATATATGGCTTGAAAATTGAATCCTGAAAATAGTAAAGAAAGCTTTCCTGGTCAACAGATCTACATGTCTCTCTCTATTTGATACCTCAAAAATAGCATAAGACAAAGTACTTAAAGGAAAACGTTACGTGCCACGTGGCCTACTTAAATTGAGTAACAGAAGCGCAAGTAATGCAATATTCATTGGGAAACTTGCCTATAAATAATTAAATCTCAACATAGTGTAGGAAACTTGCCTATTTAAGAATTACTATACAGCCAGCAACAGAGACATACATGCAAAACTCTTAGTGACCGAGGGATTAGACATTGGATTTCTAATACACCAATAGTTTCTAATACATCATAAAATTCAAAACACAACCTTACCTCAATTGTCACTTGCCCAGCAACGGAATTGTCACTCCAAGTTGAAGCTGTAACACAAGTTCCCAATCTCCAAACCAAATTTGAATATTAATTTCTATGTTTTTTGACCTAACAAATATTTGAATACATGGATACGAATATTAATTTAATTGTATATAACAACGGGACTCAAAATTCCCTATCATATACAAATAAGCTTGTTTATACTAAACCATTATATGTTTTTCCATTGAAACTCAAGATTGTGAATGCATATATGTAAATAATAAATACATACATAAAATTGATATGTGCCCTGAGAGAATGATCCAATGCAAACAATATAAGCTAAGAAAATGAACCAATGCAAACACTATAAGTTTATATATGCAACATGAGTAATGCAAACAATATAATCCCAATTAACCAATACGGGAACTCAGATGCCTATGAAAATTCATCCTAGCAATAACCCATACATATGAACAAAAAACAAGAGAGTAGGGGAGTACGTGTGGTACATGAAAATAGCCTAGGTGACTCATATATGCCAATTAGCTATTTCTTTTAAGGATGTCATGACAAAGTATTTTGAATTTGGAGAGAAAAAGATGGAAAAAACAAAAAGCTGATCATGGGTTGTCCCTATCTCAAACCAATTGAGTAGTTCCATTGTAAAATATACTACACCATGCAGTGATATATCATATACAAAGATTGGATAGTATAAAGATTGAACGTGGCAAAAACACAAGAAAGGGGGGGTTTGAATTGGGTTTGTAAAAACTTTTTCGCAAATACAAATGTTTATGACAAATAACTATTGAATAAACTGTGCAAGGAATAAAGAGTGTAGAGAAGAAAGAGACACAGAGATTTATACTAGTTCACTATCACCTGATAGCTACGTCTAGTCCCTTCACTCACTTGAAGGATTTCTCCACTATAATCAACTGATTACACTTGAGAGTATATTTCTGCCAACTGGCTATACTCACAACTTCTTAGAAACGACTTCAAGATCAGTTGAGCCTCTAAGGTATACGACCACCATCTTGGGCTAAGTCTGATTCAAATAAGAGTTTTGAAACAATATAGAGATAACTCTCTTCAGAGAGGATTTACAATGAAAATACTTTTAGCACAAAATAACTTTCTTAAAGAAAGAATAAAACAGTAAGTGCCTTGTTCAAAGATCTCAGAGACTTGGATGAATTCTTGATTGCTCACTGTCTCTTGATTGGGTAGTGTTTGAGAAGATAGATGTTGATGCTCTCACTACTCAGAAAAATATTCAAGTTGCTAGCTTGCGTACAACTGTGTTGAAAATCGTTTGTCAAAACTCAATTGTTGTCTTACTTCAGTGTATGAGGTAGGATATATAGCTAGGGTTGAAAAAGTGCCGTTTGTAAGTGCCGTTGTGACACAACGTCTCTTTTTGTCCGAAGTCAAAGCTTCAGATCCTAGAACTTTGGCTTTTGCAGGTTACGTCGCTTTCAAAACAAAAAGCATTCTGAGTATTATACGCAATGTCAGTAACTTTGTCCTTAGTGAGCTTTTCAAAATATAGACACTTCAAGCACAAATTTCCTTGATGATTTTATCCTTTGACATTCTTCTTGTCCTCGTATAACAGGGTACTTCAATTTCACTATCAGAGCTCTTCGTTCAAAGACTTCACTGTTCACCAGAATAAAGTATTCTTCAATACATAGCTGAGAGGGCTATCACATAGCAGATTCTTGTTGAAGCACAATAAGTCTTCATGGAGTGCACTTAGTGGAATCTGTTGTATTGTTGACTTGCACCAGAGCGTTGACCAATCAGATTGTGACTATGCTCTAATAGAGCGTTGACCATCACAAGAGCGTTGACCAAACAGATTTGACCGAGTCAAATCATGTCTTGCACCATATACCAGAGTGTTGACCAACATCAGAATGTTGACTAACTCCAGAGCGTTGACCAACCAGATTCTATGTGCCAAGAATCAGAGCCAGAGCCGGACTTTGATGAGTGAAGTTCAAGATTTCACTAAGTCTTCTGAAGCAAATTTCTCTGAGTATAAATACTTTCTGCACACTTATAACCATGTTAGAGAATAAATTGTTCTCTTAATCTTTTGTTATCATCAAAACAATTAAGGGTTATTGTTTCTGAATCCACTTGATTCCAACAATCTCCCCCTTTTTGATGATGACAAATACATATATTGATGAACAATTTTTCTTTAAAAAAAATATTTATTCAGATGATTTCAGAGGCTCCCCCTGAATTAAGCACATATAAATATTTCTAAGTGTAACAGAGCATAAGATATTACAGCATATAAGTTTCAGAGCATACAGGAATATATTAATCAGAACACATAATGTATGCATGATGACACTTGGTTGATACACTAGGTTCATCAATTGCTTTATACTCTCTATATTCTTCTCCCCTTTTGTCATCGACAAAAAGGTTAAGACAGAAATAAAGAACATCACACCAAAAGCAGTATAAAGAAATATAAAGAGAAAACTTTTAAGTGTCGTAAATAAATTTCATTAGAAATAATCACAGAGTGAGTAAATAAACAAAAACAAACTCAAAGAAAATCTATCAAAAGGAGAAAACTAAAAGGTAAAAGCCTAAGGTTTTATAGGGCTTGTCCATCTTCTCCAAAACTTCTTTGTAGTAAAGTAGTCACAAGTCAAGCCTTCACGATCGTAGTTTCAGAGTGTTGTTGAGAGGCTTCCATAAACCTGTTGAATTTGATGCTATCATCCACAAGTTTGTCATACACTTCCTTCGGTATCACCGCCGATTGGCTTGTAGAGGCAGAGCGGATGAGGATGGTTGAACAACCATTGCAAAGAGGATCCGGAGGAGGTGTTAAGGTGTTCTCTTGGAGGAGTAGGAGGACGAGGAGGAGGAGGAGGTTCAGGTTCCCAAACAACATTGACCTCTTCTCTTGGAGGAACTCTCCATTTCAGAGGCAAAGATGCCATCTCCTATTTCTTTCTTCTTGTTCTTGCCTGTGCTTGTCAAACCAAGTGTTCACAGACACCCAGTTCTCATACCGATCTTCTTCAAAGAAGATCATTGACTACTTCATCAATTCTGTCTTCCAAGGAAACCCCAGAAACGAGATTCCCTGTATCTTGCAGCTTTGAAGTATTCAATGCTACCAATTAGATTTGGAAGAACGTTGGGCACAATTCTTGGTTCCCGAAGACCAGGCTCAGAGGGTCCAGGGGGTGCAGTGAGGAGAAGTGGCAGTGGCTCAATGATCTCTACCTCAAAGTCAGATTCAGAAGAAAGATTCTGAACTGGTTCGGCAACAGATTCTGGTTCTCCTTGGAGAGGAGAATTTGGAGGAGAGAACAGTTGAGACATGAAGGGTACCATTATGGGAAGTCTGAAAGAGGAGTCAGGGAGAGGTTGCAAAATACGAAGAGGTTGAGCTTCACACACAACCATATTGCCAGATTCAAGAGATGAAGACTCTTGAACCCTGGACTTAGATTCAGGTTCCTCGTAAATGGGCTCGGTCTCACAGGTATGTTGAGGTGCAGTCGTTGGTGAGGGGGTGAAGCGGGTCGAGGTGGAGAAGCTGGTTTGGGTGGTGATTTAGGTGGTGAAGGTGTTTGGGTTTGTAGAGGAGATGATGGAGGTGTAGTTTCAGTTTGAGGTATAGTGGAGTTTGGGGGTAAAGAGGCTAAAGGTTCAATATAGGGAATTTGAACTGTGGTTGAGGTCTTTGTCTAGTCCTCGAGGGAGCAACATCATCTTCATCGGATGAAGAGGAGTCCGAGGGTAAAGTGGGCAAGGGCTTTTTGGTAGGTATATATGGTTGTTTCTGTTGTGGTGTGGGTTTTGGAGTAGGTGTTGGTTTAGGTGCAGAAACAGATTGGGGTGTTGGATTAATGGGTCGAGATGGAGGGAGTTCAACAACAGTAGAAGCAGCAGGAACATAACCAGATTGATAAGTAGTATCATATAAATCAACTACCTTATCAAGTACCTTCTTCCTTTTTGCAGCAGGCGCATCTCCAACCTTGTGTATCCTTTTCAAGGGTGGTTTACGGCGAGGATCAACAGAGGCGGGCTCGGCAGGAATAGCCACTCGAGGGTCGAGGTAGGAGCACTAATGGGGGTGCAAAGGTCTCACGCTGGACAAGGCTGCAGCCTAAGCTTGCTTCATGATATGATCGTGTTTCCTCTATCCTTTCCCTTATCATTTGATCAATCTCCATTTTCTTCTCTTCTTGTTCCTCTGTAGCGTAGAGGGCATGCATGCAGTCTTACCGGGAGAGTGAGTCGAGGGGTTTCGAGGCAATGTGAATGCTCGTAGCCGAGTGACCCTTCTGGTTGGTCCAGTAGAGACACCAGAGTCCACCACAATCTTCTTCCCCTTCTTCACAACTTTCTTCCTTGCTCCTTCTTCACCTTGCTGAAATGCAGCAATAGCCTTCTTGGAAAGGAGTCCCATTCTCCTTAGATTGTCTGAAGAGGGAATAGGGAGCACCATCGTTTCAGGGGCAAGCCCCGCTCCCAAGGTGTTGAGACCTTGAAGAAGATTTATAAGCCCTTGATCCTCCATGATTGCTGACAACAGCTTTCCATAAGGGATATTCATATATTTCCCTTTTCTAGAGTACATTAAGTCTCTTCGCAGATGTTCAAAAATTATCTGTGGAAGGTTGATCTTAGCTTTGAGTTCATAATTCCACATTATGAACTTGTGGGTACTGGCCGACAAGATCCACAGAGCGATTTTGGCACCAAGCAATTCATGATGATTACGAAAAGTGCTCGAAATCGTTTCTTCATTTCCACGGCCTTGGTCCCTCCAGGCTTCTCATAGATAGTCTCATTTACAACATCCCACCACCAAAGATCCTTTTTCCCAACCAAATGGTTTCAACCGCTCCATCATTAGGGCAATGGGTGACTTCAAAGAATTAGGTCCCGAGTGACCACAATGCGCCGCCTTGAACATGACTCGGAATGGTCTTATCTTTACTCCAAGCATAAGTCCGTAACTCCTTCACCAGATTCTCATAGACTGAGTTGGTCATGTAGAAGAAATCCATTATCCCCATGTCAATGAAGTCTGCTCTAAAGTCGTATCCTTCATTTGCCATATCCTCAAACCTTACTTCGTGTTCCACCAACACTTTGAGGTCAGAGGGTTGAAGATTTTCCAGCGTTACCCTACGCTCTTCTTCAGGAACTTGAACTTGCAGTGGTTGTTGTAGAGCAGCCATTGTTGAAATCGGAGAAACACAGAGTGCGAAGATGAAAGGGGTTTAGGGTTCAGAAAAGTGTAGACTTCTTTTTGAGAGATAGAGTGGGTAGTGGGTGATGTGAGTGAGTGAGTGAGTGGGTTATAAACGTGTTCGAGAAGTTTAAGCATTATGCGCCAGTTTTCGAAATGAATTTTTGAAAAAAAAATTTGTCTTTTTCAAACGTCAAAATTAAAGAGGCGCAGTAAAACTGTCATTTCCCAGTAAAAGCAATTATGACTCAGTAAAAGCAAATGTCAATCACTAACGCATCAACCAGTCTCAGAGAGACACGTGTACTTAAGATTCCCAGAGACAGCTATGTAATGATCATACGAACAGTTAATGAAAAGAATATAACGAGATAAGATAATCAACAGATTTAACTACGACATAGCCAACACACTCAAGCAGAGTCAACAAGTCAAACAAATCAAACAGAGTCAACATAGTCAAACAGAGTCAACTATATTCAAACAGAATCAACTTAGTCAAACAGAGTCAACTATATTCAAACAGAGTCAACTTAGTCAAACAGAGTCAACTATATTCAAACAGAGTCAACTTGTCAAACAGAGTCAACTATATTCAAACAGAGTCAACTTAGTCAAACAGAGTCAACTATATTCAAACAGAGTCAACTTGTCAAACAGAGTCATCTATATTCAGATCAAACACCTATTCCTTTATAAGAAGGAAATTCAAGTTCTTTCTTATAAAGTTGAATCTATCTTCAGCAAGGGGTTTTGTAAAGATATCTGCCCATTGATGGTCAGTATCAATAAATTTAATTTCAAGAATCCTTTTCTGAACATAGTCTCTAATAAAATGATGTTTAATTTCAATATGTTTGGCTCGAGAATGCAAAATAGGGTTTTTAGTCAAGCATATAGCAGAAGTATTATCACAGTATATAGGGATTTTACTCTCTTTAATCTGATAGTCCTCAAGTTGATACTTCATCCAAAGTAGTTGTGAGCTACAGCTTGCAGCAGATATGTACTCAGCTTCTGCTGTTGATAGTGCAATTGTGCTTTGTCTTTTGCTGGACCAAGAGACAAGATTTGCTCCAAGAAATTGGCAGCCACCACTTGTGCTTTTCCTTTCAATTGTCTCAAAGAAAGTCAAGATCACAGAAACCTACTAACTTGTAATCATCTGAGTTCTTATAAAGCAAAGCAAGATTAGTAGTTCCTTTAAGATACCTAAATATCCTTTTAACCGCAGTTAAGTGAGATTCTCTAGGATCAGATTGAAATCTTGCACATAAGCACACACTAAACATAATATCAGGCCTTGAGGCTGTAAGATAGAGGAGTGAACCAATCATACCTCTATATACCTTTTGGTCTACCTTTTTACTTGATTCATCTTTGCCAAGAGCACATGTTGGATGCATTGGTGTGCTCATAGGTTTGGTTTCCTCTAGCTTGAACTTCTTCAGCAGTTCTTTCACATACTTAGTCTGATGGATATAAGTTCCATCTTGACATTGTTTTATTTGAATGCCAAGGAAGAATTTTAGTTCTCCCATCATACTCATCTCAAATTCATTCTGCATAAGCTTAGAGAATTCTTTGCAAAGAGACTCATTAGTAGCACCAAAGATAATATCATCTACATAAATTTGAACTACAATGAAATGCTTTTTAGATGATTTTCTAAAGAGAGTTGTATCCACCTGTCCTCTTTCAAAACCATTTGACATTAAAAAGGAACTCAATCTATCATACCAGGCTCTTGGAGCTTGTTTAAGACCATAAAGTGCCTTTTTAAGTTTGAAAATATGTTCAGAAACTCAAGATCTTCAAAACCCGGGTGGTTGTTCCACAAACCCTTCCTCATTTATGAAACCATTTAAAAATGCACTTTTTACATCCATTTGGTACAAAGTAATGCCATGATGTGCAGCATAAGATAGTAATATTCTAATAGCTTCAAGTCTAGCTACAGGAGCAAAGGTTTCAGTATAATCAATACCTTCCTCTTATGAGTAACCTTGTGCAACAAGTCTAGCCTTGTTCCTTACCACTTTGCCATCTTCATCAAGTTTGTTTCTGAAAACCCACTTGGTTCCAATGGCTAACTTGTCCTCTGGAGGAGGCACAAGCTTCCACACATCGTTCCTTTGAAATTGATTTAGCTCTTCTTGTATAGCAATGATCCAACCATCATCAGTAAGGGCTTCATCAATTGTTTTTGGCTCTATCTCAGAGAGTAAGGCCAGGTCAGAGTGTTCTCTCAGAGAGGATCTTGTTCTGACTTTATCACTAGGTTCACCAATGATTTGGTCCTTTGGGTGATGGGGTTTGAACTTCCACTGATATGATTATTTCCTTATCACCAGTAATCAGCACCAGAGACTTCACCAGAGATCACACCGTAAACATCACCAGAGTCAAGACTTGTGATATCAACTCTTGTTTCCTTGTTTATCTCAGAATCTGCAAAAACTTCATCTAGCTACGACGTATCATTGTCAGGCTTTTTATCATCAAATCTTACATGCATAGATTCATCAACAACTAATGTTTCTTTGTTGTATATTCCAGTATGCTTTAGAGCGCTCGTAATATCCCAAAAAGATAGCTCTATGTGATTTAGAGTCAAATTTTCCTAGACTGTCCTTTGTATTGAGAACAAAGCGGTCACACCTAAATTGATGAAAATATGAAATGTTGGGTTTTCTTCCTTTCCACAATTCATAAGAGTCTTATTCAAGATAGGTCTAATATAGATTCTATTTTGAATGTAACATGCTGATGTTTACCTTCGCCTAAAAGTGCTTAGCAATATTTGTTTCGTGAATCATGGTTCGCCATTTCTTGCAAAGATCTATTTTTCCTTTCTACAACACCATTTTGTTGTGGTGTTCTAGGGATGAAAAGTTATGAAAAATACCATTTTCTTCACAGAAGTTTTGAAAGGATTCATTTTCAAATTCACCACCATGATCACTTCTAATAGTAGTAATACAAAAACCTTTTTCATTTTGCACTTGTTTGCGTATCACGTAAAACACCGTAAAAGACTCATCCTTGTGGGTTAAGAATTTTACCCATGTCCATCTAGTATAGTCATCGACAATGACTAGACCATATTTCTTTCCGCACAGAGGCGCCTGGTTGGGCCAAATAAATCTAAATGTAAAAGCTCAAGTGGCCTTGAGGTGGAAACAATATTTTTGGAATTAAAAGAAGATTTCGTTTGTTTCCCTTTTTGACATGCTTCACAAAGAGCATCAGATTTGTACTTGAGATTTGGTAAGCCTTTAACAAGTCCTTTCTTGTTAAGCTTTGAGATTAACCTCAAGCTAGCATGACCAAGTCTCTTGTGCCAGATCCATTGCTCTTCATCAATTGACAAAAAGCATTTTACATTTTGATCAGCCAACTCAGAAAGTTTGATTTTATAAATATTGTTCTTTCTCTTTGCTCTAAAGAAAATGGATCCATCCTTTTTGCTTTTGGCTATACATTCATTATTGTTAAAGGCAACATCATAACCACTATCGCATAATTGACTTATACTCGATGAAGTTATGGTTCAAAGCCACAACCAATAAAACATTATCAATAGAGGGTAGAAATTTCTCACCAATTCTTCCACAACCAATGATTTTACCTTTTTGATTTCCTCCAAAACCAACATTTCCACCTTCTTTAAGTTGAAGATCTTGGAACATACGCCTTTCTCCCGTCATGTGTCGTGAGCACCCACTGTCTAAGAACCAGGATCGGTGTCTTAACTCTGTTGCTAAGCAACCGCAACATAGACAATCTTGTCCTTAGGTACCCAAATCTTTTGGGTCCTTTTTGTTAGTTCTAGAAGGAGACTTGTCCTTCTCATTTTTCAGTTCATAACATGCACTTCTAATGTGTCCTTCCGATCAGAAAGTACAAAGCAAACAAATACTATGATTATTAGTATCCTTGGTTTCCAGGATGTATATTTTGAAAGGTGGGTTCTTACGGTTTGTAACCAAGACCCTTTTTACCATTTTGGCTTACTCCCCAAATCATAGATGCTTGTTTACTACGTGTGACACATTCAGCAAGAAATTTTGAAATCCCTCTTCATATTTTGAAGAGTTACATTCTACTGATTCTCATCAGCTGAATCAGTACTCACCAATCGGTGGTTTTCGCTTTGAGTTTTTCATTCTCCTCGGTGAGTATTTGAAATTGTTTTTGAAGATTTGAAAATCTCTTTTTCAAGGATTTATACTCATTGTTGAGTTTGGAAGACTCGCCTAACAGCTCATCAAAGGCTAAGTGAATATTAGAAGAAATGTTAGAATTTACCTCTTCTTGTTCTTCTTCTTCACTGCCTGACTCTATATTGGCCATAAGAGCCATGTTGGCCTGTTCTTCATCATCATCATCGATGATGACTCGTAATCATCCCATGTAGCCATGAGACTCTTCTTCTTCTTACCCTTAAAGCCACCTTTCCTTGATTTCTCAAGTTGTGGACATTCTCGACTTGTAGTGGCCAGGTTTCTTGCATTCATAGCAAGTAACTTGGCTTTTGTCCTCAAGTCCTTCTTTTCTTTTGAGTCGTGTTTTTCCTTGAGTTCTTCTTAGGAACTTTCTTCTAAACCTTCCTTTGCTTTTCATCATGCGTTGAATCTTCCTTGATATTAAGGAAATTTCATCGTCAAGATCTTCACTACTCTCTTGAGATGAATCTTTGTCTGTCAAGTTCACTTGGAGAGCTTTAGAAGTAGATGCTTTGTGTGAGGATTTTAAAGCAATGGTCTTAGTTTTCTTGGGAGGTTCTTCTTCATCAAGCTCAAGCTCGTGAGCTCTTAGTGAACTCAAAAGATCTTCAAGTCGTAATTCATTCAAGTCCTTGGCTTCTTGAATAGCCGTGACTTTGGGTCTCCATCTCTTTGGCAGACTTCTCAAGAATTTCTTTACATGGTCACAGAGTATAGCTTTTCTTGAGAACCTTCAAGCCATGAACTAATGTTTGAAATCTTCCAAACATAGTTTTGATGCTTTCATCCTCTTCCATCTTGAAGAGTTCATATTGTCTAACCAAGATATTAGCCTTGGTTTCTTGTACTTGAGAAGTACCCTCATAGGCTAAAGCCAGTGAGTCCCAAATTTCTTTGGCAAAGGTCTTTGTTATTACCACATTTCTCAAACTCTTTTTCAGAGATAGCACATACAAGAAAGTATCTTGCTTTTTGGTGCAAGGTATATTCCTTTTATGATCATCACCCAAGACTCCTAGGAATAGGATTTCTTTTGAGTCAATCGTTCTGCGGTAATTGTTTTGAACCATATCCCAAAGTTCAAACTGCTGAGATTCAAAAGTTTTTCACTTTATCTTTCCAAAGAGTCATAGTTAGATCCAGTGAACAAAGGGGGACGGTTAACGTGACCACCGGGTTCGTTGCTTGCCATAGGATAGTATAGGATCTTTTCCTCTCACACTGTTAAGTGCTCAACCAAGAGGCCGAGCTCTGGTACCAATTGAACGTGGAAAAAACACAAGAAAGGGGGGGTTTGAATTGGGTTTTTAAAAACTTTTTCGCAAATACAAATGTTTATGACAAATAACTATTGAATAAACTGTGCAAGGAATAAAGAGTAGAGAGAAGAAAGAGACACAGAGATTTATACTAGTTCACTATCACCTGATAGCTACGTCTAGTCCCTTCACTCACTTGAAGGATTTCTCCACTATAATCAACTGATTACACTTGAGAGTATATTTACGCTAACTGCTATACTCACAACTTCTTAGAACGACTCAAGACAGCTTGAGCCTCTAAGGTATACACCACCATCTTGGGCTAAGTACAGATTCAAATAAGAGTTTTGAAACAATATAGAGATAACTCTCTTCAGAGAGGATTTACAATGAAAATACTTTTAGCACAAAAATAACTTTCTTAAAGAAAGAATAGAACAGGAAGTGCATTGTTCAAATAACTCAGAGACTTGGTTGAATGCTTGATTGCTCTTTTGTCTTGATTGGGTAGTGTTTGAGAAGATAGATGTTGATGCTCTCACTACTCGTAAAAATATTCAAGTTGCTAGCTTGCGCACAACCGTGTTGAAAATCGCTTGTCAAAACTCAATTGTTGTCTTACTTCAGTATGAGGTAGGATATATAGCTAGGGTTGAAAAAGTGCCGCTTGTAAGTGCCATTGTGACACAACGCCTCTTTTTGTCCAAGTCAAAGCTTCGTGATCCTGGAACTTTGGCTTTTACAGGTTACGTCGCTTTCAAGACGAAAAGCATTCTGAGTATTATACGCAATGTCAGTAACTTTGTCCTTAGTGAGCTTTTCAAAATATAGACACTTCAAGCACAAATTTCCTTGATGATTTTATCCTTTGACATTCTTCTTGTCCTCGTATAACAGGGTATTTCAATTTCACTATCAGAGCTCTTCGTTCAAAGACTTCACTGTTCACCAGAATCAAGTATTCTTCAATACAGAGCTGAGAGGGCTATCACATAGCAGATTCTTGTTGAAGCACAATAAGTCTTCATGGAGTGCACTTAGTGGAATTTGTTGTATTG
Organism: Calophaca sinica; assembly: GCA_037113605.1. Taxonomy (NCBI): domain Eukaryota; kingdom Viridiplantae; phylum Streptophyta; class Magnoliopsida; order Fabales; family Fabaceae; genus Calophaca; species Calophaca sinica. Next base: position 23,846,023 of record CM073733.1, read on the forward strand.
TTGACTTGCACCAGAGCGTTGACCAACCAGATTGTGACTATGCTCTAATAGAGCATTGACCATCACAAGAGCGTTGACCAAACAGATTTGACCGAGTCAAATCATGTCTTGCACCATATACCAGAGTGTTGACCAACATCAGAATGTTGACTAACTCCAGAGCGTTGACCAACCAGATTCTATGTGCCAAGAATCAGAGCCAGAGCCGGACTTTGATGAGTGAAGTTCAAGATTTCACTAAGTCTTCTGAAGCAAATTTCTCTGAGTATAAATACTTTCTGCACACTTATAACCATGTTAGAGAATTAATTGTTCTCTTAATCTTTTGTTATCATCAAAACAATTAAGGGTTATTGTTTCTGAATCCACTTGATTCCAACAAAGATTTCCATAACTGAATCAATTGAATGCTTTTATATCATTAATAGGTCACGTCTATGAAATCCATCTGGCAATTATTTTATTACTTCATAGTATAGTACTCCCTCCGGTTCTCAATGTAAGAGAAAAAAATGTGTTTTTTAGGGTTTCAAAATATAAGAGATATGTGAGATAAAAAGGTGTTTTTCATTGGAAAAAAGAGTGTTTTTCTTGGTTTTGATGAATTAGGGTTTTGTCTCTTATATTTAGGACCGGAGGGAGTATTAATTTAGTTTTATGCATGCCATACGGCCTTAAAGGAATTCATCCATAGAAGCATCAGTAAAACAGCCAGCATATCATTTTTTCATTAGCCATTCACCAACTGATTTTATTAAATGAAGCACCAATCTTCCAGCAAGCTCTCCCGATGTAGAAATTATAAAAGAATAAAAGGTACCAAAACCTATGTGTGGGTCACATTGGGTACCTGTTACAGGGCTTCACGCATGCGTTCTAAGCAAGGAGAAAATAAGGCATATGTCGCATGGAAAGAGTTGCTATCGACTGTAGAAAAGGACAAAGTCTTTAAGATTAGTAAAATGCACAACCCATCAAATCAAAATTGCTCATACTTTGTAAACATAGGCTATTGAAGAAAATGGAATGAAACACGCATAATAAGCAACCGAACCTCGTCACCGTGCTTGGTTTGGCCGGCGATCTGTGGAGGGAAAGCGCGGCGATGAAGAAGCGAGCAGCGGAGATGAAGGGCGAACGGAGATGAAGGGCGAACGAGGGAGCTGCTCCGGGAGTGAATGAAGAAGAAGGGTTCTGTGCGGCGGAGGGAGGCGGCGGCGATGAAGGGCGAACGGCGAACAGAGATGAAGGGCGAACGAGGGAGCTGCTCCGCGAGTGAATGAAGAAGAAGGGTTCTGTTCTGGCCAAATAAAGAGCTTACCGACGGCCATTTTAAACTTACCGACGGTTAAACCCGTCGGTAAACGACACGGGATTAGCGACGGGCTAACCCGTCGGTAAAGACGGTCAATGGGCGTCGGTATTCAAAAACAAGCCGGAATTGTCCAAAAGTCACGGTTCATCGACGGACATTTACCGACGCCACGAGTCCGTCGCAAAAAAAGCGGGCTTCCCGACGGCTTAACCCGTCGGTAATATCCAGAATACGGCGGGTCGCGTTTTCCGACGGGTAACACCGTCGAAAATCCCGCTTTTTTAGCGACGGACTCAAGCCGTCGGTAAATGTCCGTCGGTATCTGAACTATTTCTTGTAGTGATAAATCTTTATATTCACTTTCAAAATCTTTGATATTTATATCAAAGGAAAATTGATACCAACACTTAAAGAAAACAATTCTTTATATGCCTGAAGCAAGTTACAATTCATATTATTATATGTATATATAAAAAATCAAATCCATAAAAATCAAAACTTTCGCATCGAGAGAAAAAAGGAAATTTTATCACCCAAATCAATATTCAATTTCTAGAAAGCAACCAAAATCAAAACTTTATTTGCTTAATGAAATTTTCACGTCAAACTTGATCGTCCAAATCGAAAATTATACGCATCAAGATTTCTCTTCAAAACTTAATTTATTTACTGTAATTGCCAATGCAATTCCACCGAGAGGAAAAAAAAATTCTTTTGTAATTCAGAAATTCAAAAAGTAGGTGATCATAAAAACTAAGAAAGATTGGTCATTCAAGGAAATTCATCCAGACATCACAAAAAGCAAAACTTTAGTCCTAATAATTCAACAATGAAGACTGCTCTGATACCATCTGTTGAAATTAATGTTGTAATTATCCACAAGGCATGCTATTAATCATGAATACTTTATTGCGGAAATCAAACGTATAAGCATGCTTTCATATAATCAAGAACTAAGCTATAATCTTGACAACCTTAGGATCTATGACATGTTGAACTATTAAGGATTATTAGAATACCTGGATCCATAGCAAAGAAGCACAGAACAGATCCTGAAAAGAGACTTCGTGAGCAATAACGAGCAACAGCTACTCGTCGGCTTTATGGTTCTTCCTCAACCGGGACTTCTTATGCCTTAGGCTCTCTTCAGATGGGGAGAGGAGAGCAAGCAGGTGCATATTGCGATTAGTCTGGTATATTGGGGATCATAGCCTACTTATAGTGTGATAGTCTATTATGGTTCTCATTATCCCTCTAATGGGCCATCACTGACATTCACTCATATTGAGCTCATATCAGTTAATTAATTAATTAATTATCCAATCAAAAATCTAATTAGCTTTATACTTATTTTGATCACGTATCAATTAAGGCTCCTAATTAATAAATAGCTAATATAATTAAATATGATATTTGCCCACATTTATGATATTGGAATAAAATATTCCAAAACTTGTTGATAAAAGAAATTATTATTCATAATAGAGATAATAATTCTCATTTTACATCAGTAGTCGAAAACGTAAGTCACGCAATTGACAAGGCGAAGGTTATAAAAGGCACCGACAATGACACGTGCAAGGGAGTTATTATTCATAATCTATACAATCTATACAATTATATAAAGAGAATGGGTATTGGTAACTACCATTTTGGTGTACTACTTTTTATCCCCATTTTACCCTTTAAACATAAGCAAGTGCATTTGAAACTTCCACTCCAAAACATCTAATTACATAAATAAAATAGAGCAGTTACAAAACCACCAAAAGGTTAAGAAATGAAAAATGACACGGTTCACCATTTTGTCTATAACTTTAACCAACTGCTATAACTCACAGGTCCTCTCTCCCAATCAACATGTGTTAATAATTTAGTGTCATTATGAAAAATTAGTCTTATGAACTACTTAAAATGCATAATAAAATTCCTTAAAAACAATATTAGATATTAAAACACGATAAAATAATACATACTGTGGTGCAGTAGAAATACGGAAAGACGGGCACGGTAGTGCCCGTCTTGCCGCTAGTAGAGATAATAGTTTTCATGCTAGAGTACTAAACGACGATGCAAATATGTATGGAGTAAAAGCTATGGCTGCTCATTATTCCAATTTTTCATCTAGCCCAATTGCTAATTAATTACTGGAAGAATTTGACGTAATGTATGGTGAAAATAAGTGTAGACGGGATGAGGCTTCAGGGGCCAAAAAAAGAAACTCTAATGATTGAGTGCAGTATCATCTGTAATCCTTTGGTGGAGAACAAGAATGGCAGTCTTAGTGAGCATTTTTTATGGGCGGGTTGTGGTTCACAGGCTTGTCAAAAGCAATGATTATTATAAGATGGAACTGCCAAGGTCTAGGTAACCTGAGGCCAGTTTTTACATTAAGCGTGTGTTTGGTATGAGTGAAATTGAGGAGAGAGAAGTTGGAGAGAAAGAGGTTATAGAGAGAGATCAAACTTCTCTTGTTTGGTTTGAAAAGAAATGGGAAAGAGAGAGCAAAAAAAACGTGGGACCCATTGGTTTTATATTTCTCCTCATCCCAGCGAAGAAAGAGCAGAGAAAGTGGCTCTTTTTTTAATTTTTCATCTTTGCCCATGTCTCTTCTTTATCAGCTCCATCTCTTGAAAGTTACGGATAGGCTAAAACTGAAAGACCTGTTGGAGGAAGCTCTTCAATATTCATCGAGGCTCAGCCGCATCAAGCATGCACCACCATTACAGGATGTACAGGTCGATGGTTATTTGAGACTGCAAAATGTATGTGTGGGGGACTGTGGGTTGGGGCAGCAGGACGTACAGGTGGGGGGTGAGGGGTACAGTCACGTTGCAGGTGTTGGTGTTTGAATATAGATATTTGATAATTTAATTAAATTCTTAATATTTTTTTGTTGATAGAATTATTAACAATTTAATTAGATTAAAGTTAAAATTAATTATTTAATTATATTAAATTAACTCAACCAACTAACTGAATTTAAATAACATCTAAATAATTTAATTATCTGAATTAAATTTTAAAAATAAATTTACTGAGTAATTTAATTGGCTTAGTTAAATAAAATAAATAAATTTTGATAGAAAATGAATTGTACTATTGATTTTTAGTTCGAGGGTATTTTTGTCTTTTTAATAATAATACAAATTTTTCTCTCTTCTATTTCTCTTTTATTTTTTTTTCATACCAATCAATACATCAAATCTACTCAATTTCTCATCTCTTTCTCTCTTTTCATACTCTCTCTCACCTCTTTCTCTCTTCACAATTTCTTCTCTAAACCAAACATAAAGGACCTCATTCAGAATCATAAACCAGACTTTATTTTTCTATCTGAAATTCTTGTGCTTCAAATTAAGATAAAAAAAGTTGAAATTGAAGTTGGGTTTTGATTGCTGCTTTGTCGTTGATTGTGAAGGTAGGAGTAAAGGTGTAGCTATTTTATGGAAGAAGACGCTTTTGTGCTCATTCATTAATTATTCCAAGAATTCCATTAATATGGAAGTGGTCTATCCCTCAAAGGGTAACTGGAGGCTCACAGGTTTCTATAGTATTCCTCATAGAGCTAAATGTAAACAATTGCTGAGCCTGCTAAAAAATCTCTAGAATATGACTCCATTTCCTTGGTGTATCATTGGAGACTTCAATGACATTTTGAGGCCTGAAGAAAAATGTGGTAGATCGGATCGGAGCACCCCCTTGGTTGATGAGGGGCTTCAGAGAAGCGGTAAATTACTGTAGTTTTACTTATTTGATGTTAGAAGGATATCCTTTCAATTGGGTTCGATCCAAAGGTACAGAGAGAGAGGTGGAAGAAAGATTGGATAGGGCCATGGCAACACTTCCTTGGCTCCAACTATTTCCAGAGGTGAGACTTCATAATTTGTTGGCTCTTGTCTCTGACCATAGCCCAGTCCTCCTTAATTGTGAAGTGTCTATCTGCCCAAGATTCAAGAAGCATTTTAAGTTTGAGCACACACGACCTTTAAAAACCTGAAGTGGAAGACTTTGTGTTGAAAGGATTGGGAAGAGGAGAAGGTGGTGTGGACTGGTGACGTGCTTGATAAATTAGCATGGTATTCGAAGGAAGGAATTAAGTTAATGGGGCAGAAAGAATAGGGAATCAGGGATCGTTACAAGGAAGAAATCACCAATTGCAAGACTTGGCTTGAAGAGTTTTAGCCATCGAGATAGTGCAAGTGTTAAAGTTTTCAACGATGTGCGGGAGCACCTTGCAAAGCTTCTTGTTCAGGAGTAATTTTTTTGGAGATAAAGACCGAAGTCCCATTGGCATTGGGAGGGAGATTTAAATACAGAGTTCTTTCATGCTTCGGCTACAGCTCGAAGAAAAATTAATAAGAATGATAAACTTAGTGATTGCGGTCAATCTCGCATTGTAATGTTTTGTACAAGTGATTTCGAAGGTGTTGGCCAGCCGTCTTACGAAGGTTATTTCTAAATGTGTCTCGAAAGTGCAATATGCTTTTATTGAAAGGAGATCTATCATTGATAATGCCAACATGGCCATAGAAGTTATTCATCACATGAAGTGCAGAAGGGCGGGCAAACAAGGAGACATGGCCTTAAAAATTGATAATAGTGAAGCCTATGACCGGGTTGATTGAGGCTTTCTTAGATACATGATGTTGTGCATGGGTTTTTCTCTTCAATAGGTGCATTGGATGATGCTTTGTGTTAGCTTTGTGCATTGGTTGAATTTGACATTTTTGGTTGAAAAGACAAATCGGTTTGGATATTTTTTTTGGATGGTTGTGACGGTGCATTATTGGCTTTCTCTCTTAGTAATTTGGCTAAAACTTTAAAGTAATGTGGGTTGTGATTTTGCTTTCATATAACTTTTTTTTTTCCCTTCATATTGCTTCTGGACAGGTCGTCAGCAGGGTGGGGGAGGGGCACTAACGGGAAGAGAGAGGGGGAGAATAATGGGAGAGGTGGCCGGAGGGAGAAATATGAGGGGGAGAAGAGAGAGAAAAGGGTGGAAATGTGTCAAAATGATCATGGCTTAAGTGGATGTCACGTGAGGGTCCACGTGAGTTCTACCCAGACACTTAACGTGCTACAATTGCCTCGTCGTTTCTGTGAGCTAGGTAACGGAGAATGATAGAGGGGCTAACTCGATCAACGTTTTACAATTTTGGGAACTAATTTAGAATTTCTATAGTGTCAGGACTAAGTTGATACACTTCTACAAAATCAAAGATCAAATTGAGTATTTACTCAATTACAATTTGATCTTGTACTATTAATTTTTTTATCTTATTTGTTGCGACCGAAAAATCTGGAGATTCTTCGAAAAATAATGGAGTCACCACCAAGGTTTATTTGTTTAGAAAAAAAAATGGAAAAACCCTTTTAAAAGAAAATTGTCCTTGAAATCAGATTTTGGGTTCGGGAGTCAATTACGCCTAAGGAAGGTATTAACACCCTACGACATCCTTTCGAAAAAGGTTATCTCTAATTAATCCTGTAAAATTTGTTAACTTCAAAAATATTTATTTTCTCATTTTATTGAAAATGTAAAGAAAATTTGCTTTTGAGTGAAGAATAAATTTAAAAATGTTTTATAGATTTGTTTGTATCTCAAAAGAAATGTAATCTTAATTTTTGTGATAAGGGACAATATAAGAAAATTTAATTTTTTGCGCTTGACAAGAGTGGTCTCCTGCTCCTATATATCTCTGGGTGCGATGGAGAAATCAAATGATAAGTAGTTCTTGAGTAGAAAATTATTATGTGTTGGTTAATTTTAATTATTTGTTTTTTTTGAAAGAGTGGGATTTCGCAATGACCAAACAAGAAGCGGATTTGGAGTGGCCATCACTAACAATATATTTTTATATTTGAAAATTTGAGGATGATCGCAATAACTAAACAGAAAGCAGATTCTAAGTAATCATCACTAGCAATCTAATTTCATGTTTCGAAAATTCAAGAGTGCTCGCAATGATCAAACGAAAAATAGATTTCGAGTGGTTATCACTAGCAACTTGTTTTTATGTTTTGAAAATTAGGAGTGCTCACGATGGCCAAACAGAAAGCAGATCTCGAGTAGTCATCACTGACAACTCTTTTTAATTAGTTATATTTATTTAATTCTATCTATCAATCGTTTGCGAAAAGTTTTGAAATAATATTTTTATGCGTGGCTACTTGATGTTTTCAGATTTAGTCTATTTTTAGGGTAAGCAAAATAAAATAAAAAATGCAAAGTCAATCTGTCTAGGCCTTTTTGGTTCAAACGTATGCCATAGCAAACAAAAAGATGCTATGTATCCAGCCCACTAAAAAAAACTAAGAGAGTGGGTTTAAACCCAAATATATGGTCTCACATCAATCATTGAATCAGATGCTTATGATGTGTTTGGACAAACACTTCGCCCACCTGATCGAAATAAGATTGTTTTGTTGGCTTTGGAGAGCTATAGGAGTTAAGGAGTGGTAGTTTCAATGCTCAGGTAAACTCGAGTAAACTCTGTAGTGAGTAGCAGTTCATGTGGTTAAAGTTCTATCCTAGAGTTTGCGTTAAATCTTGTACTGTACTCTCATTAGTGGGTCGATGATTGCACTTAGTATAATATTTTGGTGGTCTTGTCCCGTATCTTTAACAAAAAAACAAAAACAAAACAAAACAAAACAAAATATATGATCAGCTCCAAGAAATCAACAAGCTGAGACATCAACACAGACAAAACGAAAAAAGTGGGGGTTAAACGCTTGTTTCTAAGGCGAAAGCTTAAGTGCCCTGGCCACAAGCTTGCATTCACGGAACAGGAGAAGGTGGCGCGATGGTGAGGAAGGCGCATGGGGTGTTGAGCGGCGGCGGTCTGGTGCTGAGCGGCGGTTCGCTACTGATGGTGGATACGTCCGATGGCGGTGAGCGCATGAACTAACGGGGGAGGTCCGGCGAGGAGGTGGAGATGCGGAGGTGCGTGAGGCTCATCGCGGCGGTGTCTCTACTGAGCAGTGGTCAGCGATGGGGTTGTGCCGGACGGGAGGTGTGGTGTGCGGCAAGGTTGATGTTGCCGTTGTCGGGAATCTCATGACGGGTTTGTCTTGAATGAGGGTGAATTAGAAGCTTCCACTTGAGCACATGCATGCACCTTCACCAACCATGCAAGTGGAGAGCCACTATTTTTGACTATTTACATTTCCATTGATTTTTCTTTACAACTTGTTTTGATTACCCATTGTATTCCAGTAGATTACAGCCTGTATCTAGCTAAGATTTGGCTCATAGAAATGCTATAAATAGGAGCAAGAACCTCATGTATTGGCATCTTGAAGTTTATGAGAAATTGAGTATTTTGAGTTAGAGAGTTTTTCTCTCTTGTTCCTGAGCCATTTTGGCATCAGAGCAAGTTCTTAGATCCGGGAGTTGAGTTTGAGTGACAAAATCAACGGAAAGTTGAGTGTTTTTGGTGAGCAAGAGAGTTGTCCGCCCAGAAACTCCACTTTGCGGCCATTTTTTCGCAAAACTAACACCGCCATCGCGTCGGAAGGGCCAAAAAACCTTGGGAACCAAAGTTTCGCGACCAATCTGAGCCTCCACGCCGCCACGAAGCCGCCGGAAAGTTCGCCGGAATCGTTCGCCACGCTTGTTGCGTAACCACCGCGGAATTTCAGAACCACCGTCTGGAGTTGCCGCACCATCGCCGGAAAATCGAGGTTGAAGACGACCACGTTAGCGTGCCACGCCACGCACACGTGTCACCTTCAACCACTCTCTTCGTGCCACGTGTCAAGGAGCCACATCACCACCAAAGTCTACCTTTGACTCAACACCACCTCACCACCACGTCCATTCTACCAACCAACCAGAAATCGCCACGCGCCACCGTTGACCACCAATCGCCTCATTGTCCAAAGTTACTAAAATTATAGATAAGCCCCTATACTTTTCTGTATTTACAGTTTTACCCCTGAACTTTTGCATAATTTCTATTTGACCCCTGAACTTTTAAAAATTGCATTTTGACCCCTAAACTTTTGTATAATTGCAATTTGACCCCTAAACTTTCAAAAATTGTATTTTGACCCCTAACCTTTTGTAAATTGCAATTTGACCCCTACAAAATTGTAAAATTACCCTCTTTATATTTTTCCCCACACAAAGTACCAAATTGTTCTTTGTTATTGGAAAAGAAATTGTGGAATTATAAAAGGTGCATTTCAAGAAAGGTCCGCTAAGGAAAGACAAGGTTATTAAAATGCGCTTAGCGACACCTCTCTTTCCTGGGAACTTCCTTGGTGTTCTAATTATAAAACTACAATCTCTAATCCAGTAACCCTAAGATTTCAAATTTTCTCCTACATCCAAAATGCCTCCTAGAAGACAACCAAAGGTGCATGACCTTACTATGGAAGACATGCGAGACAAATAGAGGAATTACAAAACACCGTGACAGCCCAACAAGCTCGCTTGAATGAACGAACCGGCATTCACGATGAATCTGAGTACTTCAGTTGATTCATCATCACCCGTAACTGCACGATCCCAGAGACAACCAATGACGTGATGACATCAAAGTAGACATTCCAGATTTTGAAGGAAGACTTGACGAGAAGAATTTATTGATTGGCTTCGCATTTGTTGAAAGGGTGTTCGAATACAAGGAGATTCCTGAAGAAAAGAAGGTAAAAATTATTCTTTGTGAAGCTAAAGAAACATGCTTCCACTTGGTGGGAAAATCTTAAAAAAAGGCGAGAACGAGAAGGGAAGAGTAGGATCAGAACATGGGAGAAAAAGCGGGGAGAACTATCCAGAAAGTTCTTACCTCCTCAATATTAACAACAAACTTTCATTCAACTACAAAATCTTCGTCAAAAGAATTTGTCGGTTGAAGAGTACGCCAGAGAATTTGAGAAGTTGATAATGCAATGTGATGTTCAAGAGAGAGAGGAGCAGACAATTGCGTTTCCTTGGAGGACTAAACCACGATATTGCCAACCTGTTGAACTTCAACAATATTGGACATTAGAAGATGTTATTAGCCTTGCTACAAAAGTGGAGAAGCGATTACCTGTAAAGTCTAGCTACGTAAACTTCTCCTCCGCTAATAATCCTCCTTACCCCCAAGAAACACCCACAGATCAACCCAGCTCATCGAGTAAGCCTCCATCCAAACCCATCACAACCGAAAACAAAACCAAGGCCATCAAATGTTTCAAGTGCCAAGGTTTTGGTCATATAGCCTCCAATTGCCCAACACGGAGAACCATTACCATCATCAAAGGAGAAGCTTATGAAGTATCAGAACAAGAAGAGGTTCCAGAAGGACCTGAAGGAGAAGAGGAGTTCGAGCCAGTATATGATGAAGAACTCACTATTGCTGACCATGGTGAATCTTTAGTGATCAGACGAAGCTTGCATACAATATCAGTAAAAGAAGAACCTTGGTTAAGGCACAATATTTTCCACACTCGTTGCACTTCTGTTGGAAAAGTTTGTGATGTTATTATAGACAGTGGAAGTTGTGAAAATGTAGTTTCCAACTACATGGTGGAGAAATTGGAACTTCCTACCCAGGCGCATCCACACCCTTACAAGTTGCATTGGCTCAGCAAAGGAAGTGAAGTGAAGGTTGACAAGCGATGCCTTGTGACCTTTTCCATTGGCCAGAAGTACAAGGATCAGGTTTGGTGTGATGTTGTACCTATGGATGCTTGTCATCTTCTCCTTGGAAGACCCTGGCAATATGATCGTCATGCATTATATGATGGTTATTCCAACACCTACTCCTTTGTCAAAGATGGAGTAAAGGTCAAGCTAACTCCCTTACCACCGAGTGAGCTTGATAAAGGCAAAAAAGAAGTCAAGCCATTGGTGTCCTTAATCACAAAGGAACAACTTAAAGAAGCTGCAGAGGAAATTCAGACCATGAGTTTTATTCTACTGTTCGAGTCAAATGAGGAGACAATTATTCCAGTAGAAATTAAGAAGCTACTTGCAGAATTTCCAGATGTTGTTCCAGAAGAAATTCCACCTGGACTACCACCAATGCGAGATATCCAGCACGCTATTGACTTTATTCCTGGAGCAGTCATTCCGAACAGACCAGCCTACAGAATGAGTCCTCAGGAGCATGCTGAGATCCAGTGCCAAGTTGAAGGATTATTGAAGAAAGGATTGATACAGGAAAGCATTAGTCCGTGTGCGGTTCCTGCCATCCTAGTACCTAAGAAAGACGGAAGCTGGAGAATGTGTGTTGATAGTCGAGCTGTCAACAAGATTACCATTAAGTATCGGTTTCCGATACCCCGACTTGATGATTTGCTAGATCAGTTACACGGTGCCACTATCTTTTCAAAGATTGATCTTCGAAGTGGTTACCATCAGATCAGACTAAGGCCCGGAGATGAATGGAAGACTGCCTTCAAAACCAGAGATGGCCTTTATGAATGGAATAAGCCTTTTGGGTTGTCCAATGCCCCAAGTACATTTATGCGTCTGATGAACCAAGTCCTTCGACCTTTTATTGGTAAATTTGTTGTCGTCTATTTTGATGATATTCTAATCTTCAGCAAGGACAAAGAAGAACATTTAGAGCACCTTCAACAAGTGCTGCAGACTCTCCGTGAGCAGAAACTCTATGCCAACTTAAAGAAATGTTCTTTCTTAACCAATGAAGTTACTTTTCTTGGTTATATTATCACATCCGAAGGCATACGAGTCGACCCAGAAAAGATAGAAGCAATCAGCTTGGCCCATTCCAAAATCAATCCATGATGTGAGAAGTTTCCATGGATTAGCCTCCTTTTATAGAAGATTCATCAAGAACTTTAGCTCAGTTGCTGCCCCACTCACAGACTGCATTAAAGGAGACAAGTTTCAATGGACTGAGGCCGCACAGAAAAGTTTTGATGAACTAAAAAGGTGTTTGACTGAAGCACCAGTATTAGGCCTTCCCAATTTTGATCAAGTATTTGAAGTTAGTTGTGATGCTTCCAACACTGGAATTGGTGCTGTTCTAAGTCAAGAAGGTCATCCCATAGCCTTCTTCAGTGAAAAGCTCAACGATGCTAAACTCCGATATTCTACATATGACAAGGAGTTCTATGCAATTGTTCGTGCTTTGCAACATTGGAGCCATTATTTGCTGAATAAGGAATTCATTCTTTATTCTGATCATGAAGCATTAAAGCATTTGAACTCTCAACAGAAGATTAATCGCAGGCATGCTGCTTGGAGTGAGTTTTTACAACCTTACCCTTTTCTGATCAAGCATAAGGCTGGAGTTCAAAATGTCGTTGCAGATGCCCTCGATGAAGCGTTATCCTTTGCTTCCCTCATTCCAGACAAAAGTCATCGGCTTTGAGACTATCAAGGAGTTATATCCAGATGACCCAGATTTTCAGAAGTTCTGGAATGCCACTGAATTACAATCCTCACAAGACTACTACCGGCATGAAGGATTTTTGTTCAAAGGAAAGACTTTGTGCATTCCTCAATGCTCATTACGACAAGCTATCATTTGGGAAAGCACATGATGGAGGGTTAGCAGGCCATTTTGGCCGAGATAAAACTGTGGCCTTAGTAAAGGAGAATTTTTATTGGCCAAGACTGGAAAGAGATATAAATCGGCATATTAAAAGATGCAGAATCATCACTTGGCTAAGTCTAAAGGCCAAAACACCGGATTGTATATGCCACTTCCGGTTCAGAATCACCCTGGGAAGATGTTAGCATGGATTTTGTCTTAGGACTACCACGAACTCGGCGTCGGAAGGATTCCATAATGGTAGTGGTAGATGATTTTCAAAGATGGCCCATTTCATTCCTTGCCAGGAAGACCAACGATGCTTTGTTCAAGTTCGCTGACCAGTATTTCAAAGAAATTGTTCGTCTACATGGAATTCCAAAAACCATCACTTAAGCGGAGATGTGAAATTCTTAAGCCACTTTTGGAGAACCTTGTGGAAGAAGATGGGTACTAAGCTTCAATTCAAGTAGTGCTACCATCCCCAGACAGATGGGCAAACAGAATCCATCAACAGACTTTTGGGAAATCTACTTCAAAGCTTTGTCAGTAAAAATCTGAAGCAGTGGGATCTTATTCTTGCACAAGTTGAATTTGCTTACAATAATTCGACTAATCAAGCCACTGGACAATGCCCCTTTGAAGTAGTATACGACACCCGTCCGCTAAGTCCGCTTGACTTGACTCCCTCGGCTGATAAGCAACAATATAGTTCAGATGCAGAAAGTAGAGCCAAGGTGATCAAGAAGCTGCATGAACACGTTCGAGAGCGGATTCGAAAGCAGAATTCAAGGTATAAAGCTCAATATGACAAACATAGGAAGCGACAAATTTTTAAAGTTGGAGATTTGGTTTGGATACATCTACGAAAGGAACGATTTCCAAATCAACCAAATGCTAAGTTGTCCCCTAGAGCTGATGGACCATTCAAAATTGTGCAGAAAATCAACGACAATGCTTACAAGGTAGAACTGCCAGGAACATATGGTGTCTCTGCAACTTTCAACGTCGCTGACATTTCACCATATTTAAATGATGAAGCAGAATTAAACTCGAGGGCGAGTTCTCTCCAACCCGGGGAGTATGAATCAGAAGCTTCTACTTGAGCACATGCATGCACCTTCACCAACCATGCAAGTGGAGAGCCACTATTTTTAACTATTTACATTTCCATTGATTTTTCTTTACAACTTGTTTTGATTACCCATTGTATTCCAGTAGATTACAGCCTGTATCTAGCTAAGATTTGGCTCATAGAAATGTTATAAATAGGAGCAAGAACCTCATGTATTGGCATCTTGAAGTTTATGAGAAATTGAGTATTTTGAGTTAGAGAGTTTTTCTCTCTTGTTCCTGAGCCAGAGGGCCTCATGTGGTTGAACAGAACTGTTGCGTAGAGATCACAGTGAGCTGAACCGAGAACGCCGTTCACCGTTACTGTCGCTGGTCATTCTTGACTGCAGTAGCAGGAGCAAGGTCACGAGAAATTGCTCTCTTCTCCTTATATTTGCTGATTTTATTTAAGGGTGATGGTGTGAAAGATATTAGATATTATTAGTTAATAAGGGTAGTATAGTCTTTTAATAGGTTACTATATATTCTCTCTTTAGCTTTGTATTCTATCAACTTGTGTTATGTTTATTGGAACCCTAAGGGAGCTCTCTCCTTTTCTCCTTTTCTTCTTTCTCTTCATATGATTTTGTATGTTTGTTAACATGGTATCAAAGAGCTAGTAAGATTTTGGGAAGAAACGTTAAGCGTGTTCCACGACTTTGCGAGGGCTCGGGCGGGTTTGCGACCGGTTTTGCGAGGACTTTTGAACGCCGTTTACGGGTATAGAAGCGCCTCTTGATCATCGTTTCTGGGTATAGGGCCGTCGCGGTTCTGTTGTGATTTTTTTCCCGGCACGGTTCTGTTTTAGGTGGATCTTCCCGTTTGGTGCGCATCTGTTCTTTGGTGAGTGCAGTATTTTTGTTTTCCTCTTGTTTCGATTTTTCTCTTGTGTTTATGCAGTATTTGATGCCTTGTTGGTCTCGTATTTGTACCTTTTATGTGTTGGTTTCTTGGGTATCTGCGATTTGTAGGGATGGCAGAAAAAGATGATTCTCTTGATCCATTGGTGTCTGCGATTAGTGGGCAAAATTTTTCCTCTTTGGAGCTATGTGATGAAAAATTTTCTGAAAGGAAAAGAATGTGGAGCTATGTTGAGGGCACATCTCTTAAGCCCCACAGAGATAAAGATAAAGAGAAGATGTTGCTAAATATGAAAGGATTTAGAAAATTGGGAAGTCAACAATTGAAGATCATTACTTGGATTAATAACTTCAGTTCACACTCTATAGGCATGCAACTTGCTAAATTTGACACTGCTAAAGAGCATTTTGGGATCACTTGAGGCATTTGTATGTCTGATCAATTTTTCTAAACAATATCAGGTTGGAGATTGATATTCGGGCTCTTCAATGAAAACAATATGAGTGTTCGGGAATTTTACTCTGCTATGTCAAATTTGTGGGATCAATTAGCTCTTCTTGAATCTGGCTGGTTACAAGCCTTCACCCTTATACTAATCGAAGGAAGAAGCGCGTTTGGTTCAATTTTTATGGCTCTTAGGGATGATTTTGAGGGCCTTCGTGGGACTATCTTACATCGTAATCCTCTCCCAGTGTTGATTGATTGGTTAACGAGTTGTTGGTGAAGAAATTAGACTTAAGTCACCATTCTCATTCTGAAAAAGGCAATCTCTCACTTCCACTCCATCTGTCTTCTTTGCTCCTTTTCACAAATGAGCAAGCCTCATGGAAAGGTTGGATTCGATTCTATGCGGCTATTGTAAGGAAGAAGGGTCATTGGAAGTCCTGATGTCCAAAATGGGAAATCACCACGATCCTCCCAATGGCGCCCTCCTTGAAATCGGTCGAATCAAAGAAATTTCGGGGCCACTTCATCGAATATTCTTTGCTCCTCCCCCAGGATGCTCTTGGTATTGGACATGTATCCTCTTGAGACCCTCAGTATCACGATCTTGGCGGTTTCAAAAGTTCCTTGCCACCTGACCACATGTACCATATGCGCCTCCTCCTTTAAAGGTTTGCCTTCCACTAGCCCGTCGGGTATATCTTCACCTTATGGATACTTGATTACGGGTGCGCACCATATGTCATATGATTATAATTCTTTTGTGTCTTTAAATCATGTCTCACCTATGTACACATCATTTCTTGATGGCACTCACATGCCATTAGCATGAGCGAATCTGTTTCCACATCTAACTTATCTCTTTCAAATGTATATTACATTCCTAATCTCACATTGAGTCTTGCCTCTGTAATTCGATTATGTGATTACGGTAATTTAGTTTTGTTTTCTCGCTCCATTGTTATGTGCATGATCGGCGATTCGGGAGGTGATTGGGACAGTAAGCGAGGGGACTCTACTTTACGGATGGCTGAAAGTACCAGGATGTTGTAGCCTCTTGTTGATTTGTCATCTTTTGAATGAGTTCATCTTCTTAGTTTTTATTTGTGCACTCGTCTTGGACATGTTTCCTCTTCTCGTTTAAAATACTTAACCTGCGGTGCCTTAGGAAAGTTACAAACAAATGATATTCCCGATTGTTGTGGTTGTAAACTTGCTAAATTTTACGCTTTGCCCACTTTAGCAAAAGCATCTCGATTTAATGCACCTTTTGATTTGGTTCATTCGATGTATGGGGTCCATCATAGGTTCCTACCAAGGGTGGATCTAGATATTATGTGTCTTTCATTGATGATTGTACTCGTTATTATTGGGTTTATCTTATGAAACATCGTTATGAGTTTTTGGTATTTATCACATGTTTAGTGCTTTGGTTAAAAACTCAACATAATCTTTGTTATAAAGTGTTTTCGGTGTGATTTAGGTGGTGAGTATACCTCTAATAAATTCTCGAGTTACTTGCTTGAGATGGGACCTTGCACCAAAGCCTCGTGTGCGATACCCCCGAGAACAAAATGGCGTTCTTGAAAAGAAAACATCGCCATATTGTTGAAAGCTAGGTCACTAACTTTTATGCGCTCTGCTCCAAGTGAATTTTGGGGTGAAATTGTTCTTCTCTGATTCATGCCATTAATAGAATTCCATCCTCTGCACATCATCAGGTTTGTCTCCTTTGAAAAATTATATGGTTGTGTTCCACGATTACTGGAGTCCTTGAGAGTCTTTGGTTCCACTTGTTTTGTCCTTCGCCTCATGTAGAGCGTAGTAAGTTGTCTTCGTTCTCACGATATATGTTTTCCTTGGTTACGGAGATGGTCGGAAGGGTTATCGTTGCTATGACCCTTCAAGTCAAAAATTATATGTTTCTCGTCATGTGTTGTATTCATGAACACATACCATTTTACTCTATTCCTCCCCAACTCTCATGGTCTCACTTGGAGTGATCTCCATGTATTGATCCTTTTTCCATGGATGTTGATGACTCTAATTTTGAGAGTGCGGGGCTGATGACACTACTACTTCTCTGACTCGGATGTTCCCTCCGTCCCACGACCCCTCGAGAACCTCATGTGGTTGTTGATCCTGCATCTACTCCTCCTCCCTCCTCCTGTCCTCCTCCTCGGTATCCTGCGTGATCGTAAGTCCACTAAATTGCAGATTATGTTTACTCCACTTATTCCAATACTTTGCTTCTTTCCTAACCACTTATTCATAGTTTGTCGAGACCTCTTCCTATAAAGAGGCTAGTCTTGATCTGTTTGGCAGGCTGAGAGGAAGAACTTTACACAAGATAGATACTTGGGACTTAGTACCTCTTCCCAGGAAGCGTGCTATTGGGTCTCGTTGGGTATACAAGATCAAAACTAAGTCGATGGGTCAGTTGGCGAAGCGTTCTGAAAGCCCGTCTTGTTGCTAAAGGATTCTCTCAAGAATATGGCATGGATTATGAAGAAACTTTTGCTCATGTGGCCAAAATGACTACTATTCGTACTCTTATTGCAGTTGCATCGAGTCAAAATGGCATATTTCTCAGTTAGATGTTAAAAATGCATTCTTAAATGGTGATCTTCAAGAAGAGGTTTACATGATTCCTCCACCAGGTGTTTCTCATAATCAGGGAGAAGTTTGTAAGTTAAAGAAGGCTCTTTATGGTCTTAAACAAGCTCCTAGAGCTTGGTTTGAAAAGTTGTCCACTTGTGATTGCCTCTCTCGGCTTCCATTCTAGTGATCATGATTACGCTTTGTTTCTCAAGTCTACTCCTCATGGTGGTAATACTATCCTTATATGTTGATGATATGATTATTCTTTGGGGATGATGTTGATGGTATTTACTGAGTTGAAATTCACAGGCCAAGCAGTTTGAGATGAGAGATTTGAGTCTCTTCGCTATTTCTTGGGGATTGAAGTTGCCTACTCTCCTAGAGGTTATCTTCTCTCCTAATCTAAGTATATTGGCAACATTCTTGATCAAGCTCGTCTCTCTGACACTCGAGTAGCTGACACTCCTATTGAGCTTAATGCTAATTAAATATGTCTTAACTGATGGCGTTCCTCTACCGGATCCCAATTTGTATCGGACCCTAGTTGGAAGTTTGGTGTACCTTACTATTACTAGACCTGATATTGCTTATGCAGTGCATGTTGTCAGTCAGTTCGTTATTTCTCCTACTACGATTGCCTTTGGGCTATTGTTCTTCGCATTCTTCGTTATCTTGAACACTCGGTTTCAAAGTCTTCTCTTTCCTTCATCCTCTTCTTTGGAGTTCGTGCTTACTCGATCTTGATTTTTGGTGACCTTGATCGCAAGTCTACCCTGGATTTTGCATTTTTCTAGGAGATTCTCTTATTTCTTGGAGGAGTAAGAAGCAAGAAGTTGTTTCCGCTCTTCTCTGAAAGGCGAGTATCGTGCTAAGCGGAGACACCACTGAAATAGTTTGATTCACGTTGGTTGATCTACGATATGGGTGTATGTCTTACGGACCAACTCCTATGTCTTGTGATAACAAAAGTGCTATTCAAATTGCTCATGACTTCGGTTTTCATCAACGCCCGTACATTGAGATTGATTGTCACCTCACTCGCCATCATCTTCAACATGGCACCATTTCTTTGCCTTTTGTCTCTTCCTCCATGCAGTTATTTGACGACTTGTTCACCAAATCTCATTCTATTAAGCGTTTTCATTTTTGGTGACAAACTCAATGCTTAATGCATCGTGAGTTTGAGGAGGGGTATTAGATATTATTAGTTAATAAGGGTAGTATAGTCTTTTAATAGGTTACTATATATTCTCTCTTTAGCTTTGTATTCTATCAACTTGTGTTATGTTTATTGGAACTCTAAGGGAGCTCTCTCCTTTTCTCCTTTTCTTCTTTCTCTTCATATGATTTTGTATGTTTGTTAACAAAAGAAAGATGGGGAAGATTGTATATGGTTGTTGCTGGTGGGAGTATCAGTTGAGAAAAGTTAAGAAAGAAAATGGAGGTTTCTAATGGATGGGGAAGGATCCTTGGATGAGTGTTGCGCCCCCTCTTGTCGTTTGTAAGCCAAGCATCTGATATATAGAAAAATTCAGAAAGAGAACCCAACCAATTGTGCATTGTTGGGTCCCTTTTCCTTCCTTCTTTTGTGTTTCATTGCCCCTGCACTTAGCTTTCACCTCGTTTGACTTATTTTTCATCTGTTGCACTATGTTGTTGTATGACCAGTGATGCAGAGCTATTGGTACAGGTGACTCTCAGGTGTAGATGATAGACTTGAGATGAATTTGTGCAAAGTGTCCTGTCCATGTGAATAAACTAGCCTTGGTTCTAATCCTAAAGTGGAAGAAACGAGCCTGCTGTCGTCTCCTTTTTTAATTTTTGCTTTTTTTTTTTAAATTTTTTGTAATTTTTATTTTTGCTTTGCTTTTTGTTATTAGAGAAAGACTAGTGATTGAGTGAACACAGAGTAATCAAAACAGAGTTATATTTTTTTTAGATTTTCCAATTTCCAATTTTTAATTTTTAACTAGATAAAGACAATTGTAAAATTAATTTTGTTATGATTTAACAATCTTTTTCTGGATTTTTTTTTGTTGGCCGAATAAAGTTAGGGTACAACATTGTTGAGCATGCAACACAATTTTGTTAGGTTTTATGAAAAATACACAATTCTGTTAGGTTGCTTTGATAATAAATTTTCACATGAATAATTAATTTTAATAAACGTGGGTATAATTTTTTAAATTTCTATTCTATTTCACCATTTCTTCAATTGTTTAAAGTGAAAACAAACATGTTATTGACAACTGGGTGAAAAGAAAAAGATCAAAATAAGGAGCTATATTGTCATAAAGCTACAACAGACAAAATGTAACATCCCGTTTTTGAAAAATGTTTTCTCTAAAAACCGCAGCATATTTTTTTTTTAAGTGTAATATTTTAGAACAACAACAACAAAGACTTCTAACGTAGAACATAACAACCATCATATATATATATATATATATATATATATATATATATATATGTAGTACCATAATTTTATCCGGCCTTTTTAATTTTTATTTTATTATTTATTTTAATTAGTAGTAGTAATAATAAATATAAATAATATTTTAGGTTTTATAATAAAAGAGATTAAAAAGGAGAAGGAAAGAATGGATAAGAAAAATGGGATTTTTTATTTGAGTAGGGGTGTGTAAAAAATAAAATTAGATGGTGCAAATAGCAATAAACAAAGCTGGATCCAGCCCAGCAGGCAACAGCCCAACGCTCTGTTCTACGCGCACCCCCTTTTTTTTCTTTCCAGCACCCCTGCGTATTTCTCCCTTGCCGTTTGCTCCTTGCACCCCATGCCTCATTCTCCACGCACCCCCCTACTTGGCCCAACCATCACACGCAGCGTCTCACACACGCAGCCCAGCCCATCTTTTTTTAACCTAAAAACTAACAACCCTAAAAGCCATTCACGCAGCGCCCCTCACCATCAACCTCCATCCTCTCCTCCTTCTCTCTAACCCTAGCTCCCACGCCCCCATCCTCTCTCCTTTCTCTCATACCCTAGTGTCGTTCATCCTCTTCTCCCTCTCAACCTCAACCCTTCAAACCCTATCTTCTTCTCTATCTCCTCGTCCTTCTCCCCCTATCTCGGCCAAATCTCTCCATTCCTCCTCTTCATCTTCTTCTCTTTTCAAACACCAAGTCGCGGCCTCCCCTTTATCTCGCCCCAAATCACGATTTCCATTCCATCTCTTATCCTTTCTCCTTTCAAACACCAAACCCTATCCTCATGCCGCGTCCACACCCAACCTCATCTCATCTTCAAGATCCGAATCAGCCTCAGAAAAGGGAGTATTTTTTTTATTTTTATTTTCGTTTACAAAATCACATCTTTATCTGTTTTTGATTTTGATATTCTGTTTTGCAGGGATAAGGAAAGTTGGATTTGAATTCGAAAGGGCTCAGAGTCAAGAGTAAAAGCTATAAATACCCATCTTTCTCAAAGCAAAAGAGGCACGCAGAGAGAGTGAGAGCAAGAGATTTGGAGATCAACAAGGAGGCTGAAGCAAGGCGTGAGGGAGAGTTTTAATTTTTTTTAAACACTATTAGAATTATTAGGGTTCTGAATTTTATCCCTTTTTTGGATCAAAGCTGTGTATTCAGGTGTTCTTCTCTTCTTCCTCTTCTTTCTGTAAATTCTTAGTATTCTGTTTATGCATTTTGTTTGGCTTGATTTTAATCTAAACTTCAATCTGAAACTATGAATTATATTAAAACGTGATTTCATCCTTTTTGATGATTGTTGTTTGTTACTGATTCTGTCTCACCACTGCCCCCTTGCGTTCTGCGAAATCATACAAATTAGGGTTACGGGATTTGGCCTTCCAAAGGGGCCAAATCCAGGTTAAAGGGTTAAATTGCAGATAACTTAAGTGCCATAATTGTAAATAAGGCACAAATCTGGGTATAAGAGTAAATATATGTCCCTGCAAAAAAGAAAATTTTTATGAAATAAAAAATCAGATTTTTTTTGTAACTAAAGGAATCAAGACCAAGACCAGGATCTTATTTGCTAAATGTCAAAAAAAATTATTATATGTTTAGAGGGAAACATGTTATTATTATTATTATTATCATAGTTATTAAATTTTTTTTTTCTCTTCTCTGATTTTTGAAGTAAAAGACAAATTAAAAACAAGATAAAAAAAAAGTAATTAGGATTAAATAGTTATTATTTCTGTTAAACTAAAAAAAACGTTGTTATTCAATATTTCTTAATACATGCACGTAATCAAAATATTCTCAGCACGCTTATATCTTTTGTGGTTTCTCTTTTTTTTAAAAAATATATATTTTAGGGAATTAATTCTTTAGGGCAAACTGTTTTCAAATGATTAAAGGTACCATTTTTTATGGGCGTCTTAGGGGTGCTAGTACCTTCCCTATACGTAACCAACTCCCGGGCTCTAAATCTGGTTTAAAGACCTTTTTCTTCGTTAAATAAAAAATATATTCAAAAATAGGTTTTCCAATGTTTTCCTATTAAAATCAAAATATTGGTGGCGGCTCCATTTGAAATTTTTGTGTGGTTGCTACAGCTGGCGACTCCACTGGGGACTTTAGAGAGTTAGGCCTATTGATTGTTTGAATTGTTTGTTTGCCTTCAATGAAAATTGTTTCCTTTTCTTTTTGTTTTTTTTTCTTTTATTTATTTATCACTATTATTATTATTATTATTATTATTATTATTATTATTATTACTACTATTATTTTTTTAATTATTTTTTTTTTCAGGTTATTTATTTTTTGTCTTATCTTATTTGTTTGTATCCTTGTTTAGTTTGCTTATTTTGATTATATGCATATTGAACATTAGAATAATTACCATGTATATATTGTTTTATTTATTTTGCAGCGGGTAGTTTTAAGTTTGCTCCTTCACACACTTCACTTTATACACTTTATTTACACACACTTTGAGTGGGTGCCCTATACCCGGGCCCGAGTGAACCTTAAGTTAGGAGAGACTGTGTAATGGGTTCTCTGTTGGACGTACGGCCAGTGGGTTCCTATGAAAGTCTCACCTAGAGTTTGGCTCCATTTGAAAAAAAATCATTCTTTAATAATATACTTATTATTGGTGGTAACATTTTCAAATGGGACCCTTGGCTCTAGAAACCATTTTAGATTAGTATCTTAAATCCACCCAACGGAAAGGCACTTAATATAAACCCTAGATCCTTTTAAGGAGTTACCGGCCCATATCACGAAAGGAGCATACTTTATCCCACTATCCACGTGACAAAAGTCGTATGACCTAAGATCTTAGGAAATACCGGCCTACATCACAAGGGGCACACTCTACCTGTTTTTCCATCATCCATTTATTTTTCATTCACATTTCAAAATTGTGAAAAATAATAAATGATATTTTTCTCCAAAAAATATTATTTGTTATTCTTCTTTGCAAAAAAAAAAAACATAGTTTCAAAAAATACTTTCCCTTCTCATTCCTTTTTCCCTCTAAATAAAAAAAATAAATTTTAAAAAAAAAGCATTTTCCCTTTTTAGCAACATCATTGCATTCACTTTATTTTTGTAAAAAAAAAAATAAATAAATAAATAAAATACTTCTCCATTACCCATCATATTATTTTACATAAACTTGTACATAAAAAAAACATTCATGACATGCATAATCATGACACCTACATAACATAACTCATTTTTTTTTCAACAGAAAAATAGATACAAGTAAGCTTTCCTTGCATCCCTACCGGACTCGAGCCCAGTCTAGACTCATGGATTTGTTGGAACAGAATCAACATGCGATGAGAGAAGAGCTCGATCCAATCAATGGTAAAATAGACAAGTTATTTGACCTTCTGCAGAACTTGGATCCAAAATTGACCACTGATAAGAACCATTCCATCAGCACTAATGAGTATCGAGAGGCTTCCAATGGCCCATTAAGAGGCCCCCTAGATCAGAAGAGACTCCAAATTATGGAGGATAGGCTGAAAGCCATTGAAGGGGCAAATCATATTGGGTTCAAAGCTTCAGAGGTATGTTTGGTCGTGGACGTGGTAATTCCTCCAAAATTCAAAGTTCCTGAGTTTGTCAAGTATGAAGGCTTAACTTGTCCAAAAAGCCACCTCATCATGTACTGCCGAAAGATGCCCCCTGCTCCAGTAATGATAAGCTCTTAATCCACTTCTTCCAAGAGAGTCTTACAGGGGCATCCCTACGTTGGTATATGCAGTTAGAGCAGGGCAAAATCAACTCCTGGAATGATTTGGCTAAAGCTTTCATCAAACAGTATAAGTACAATATGGACATAGCACCTGGCCGCTCCCAGTTGCAAACCATGGTAAAAGGGGGCAATGAAAGCTTCAAAGAGTATGCCCAAAGATGGAGAGGGATTGCAGCCCAAGTGGAACCTCCGCTATCTGAGAAAGAGATGGTTACCACGTTCGTTGACACACTTCAACAACCCTTCTATGATCTGATGATGAGAAATGTCTCTTCAAACTTCTCAGACCTTGTTGTTGTCGAAGAAAGAGTGGAAGCCGGGATAACAAGCGGAAGGATTGGCAATCTCAAAGCTCAACAGCCACTGCACAGTGCAGGTCAAGAGATGGAAGAAGATACTAACGATGCTCATCACGACATACACTGAGGCAATGGGCCACTCCATTAAGGATTGTTGGGCTCTGATCAACACGAAATGGTGAAACTTCAAGGAATAGCCTGTTTAAGCAACTTTCATTTGTTTTTACGCTTTGCCCAAAGCCCTGGGGCATATCTTGTAAAGGGCCCACGTTATTTCCATCTTTTCGATACATCAATGGAAATGCAATTTGAATTTTTTTTCCCCTTCTTGGTGAATGTTCAACCCGGGATAAAAAAAAACAGTTAAGGAAAATATAAAATAAAATGGTAAAGCAAATGCACAAATCATCAAAAATTAAGTTTTGTGAAAATTTGAGCAATAGGATTTTGAGATGAAGTTTGGCTGTTTTTCTCTATCCAAAAAAATATAAAAAGTACTTATCCCTTGCTACCCCTCTTTGAGCCTAAAACAAAATTTTCTTTCAAATACCCTAAACAAGGATCACCCATACATTGAAGGCTAGCACAATAATCCAATAAATTTTGTCTGTTAAAGGAAAAAAAGAAAAGCAAAGCAAGCAAGCAAATATCAAATGCAATATATCAAGACGTTTGCAAAGAAAAAGAATAAAAACGCAAAAGCAAAACGAGACAATTGGTGCTAGCAATCACCAAAGTGCATCTTGGCACTAAAGATCCTTGTTTTTATAAACCCTTAAACACTTTTTGGGCCTAAAAATATCCTTTCATTCATAACCCTTAACCTCGGGCCATGTTACAACCCTAATAAAGTCCATTCTGATCAAAGTCAAATTGCTCATATTTTCTTAAAACTTGATTTTTGAAAGAGATGATTCATATAAACTCCTCAGTGCAGTTGCTTTACCTAAAAAAACAATATAAAATGAAATGCTCGCTAGGCTGAAAACCCGGAAGGGCGGTCTAGGCAGAAGTTAGAGCGACCCGCTAGGTTGAAAACTCGCAAAGAGCGGCCTAGGAAGAAGTTAGGGTCAAATTCACAAACATGTCAACCCGGATTGTATCTCACAGATCTAAACATAAACCAAGAAGCTAGGGGCAAAAGCTGTGCCCATCGCATTCAAGATTTCGTTTCAGAACTACGCAAGATGATCTGTCTCTCAACATAGATCTTTCCTGTCCTGGCTGGACGAAGGCCAAAGGGACACTGAAAAGTCTCTATAGATCAAAGTTGTCAATCTGATCCTCCCAAGAGCATTCATAGCATGGAAGGAATATTCAAGAATCCACAAAGGTAAACAGGATGAACCATCAAGAGCAAATATGCAACCCTGGTGCAGCACAAAGTCAACCATTCAGACAAGCAATCTGACAGAAAGTTATCATTCCACGAGTCTAGGGGCAGAGTCCTCAAAGGAATTCAGGAAAATAAAAAAAATTCAAAACAATAATAACATTCATGCATAGCATATCATTCATCGCATCTAGCATGATCATCATTACTTCTGGGCCTCAGACCCACTTTCAAAATCATTTCTCTACAAAAATAAAAATTTCATTTCATGCATGGCATACCATTCATTGCATCCTGCATGATCATCAAAGTTTTCGGGTCCATTGACCCACCCTCTCAAATATTACCTATAGTTGGTCTGTCGTTACTCAGTAAGAACTAGTACTCAGCCTACCCAATCTCTTTATTAGCAAGAATTAGGAACTTGTCCTATACCTTGTTGGGAATCTGACCCACCACCTTGGGAATCTGACCCAAGGCTTTAGTCGGGAACCTGACCCGCGTCTCGAATCTTCCTCAATTCAGGGAAATCGATCCACACCTTTTTAACAAGAGTTAGGAATCTGACCTACACCTTGTCGAATCGACCAATCAGCTTCGAGTGACAGAGAAGCTCGTACACTGGACGTTCACCTGCAATAGGAAAACCAGTCCATACTTTAGTAAGAGTTAGGAATCTGACCCAAATCCATATTGAGTAACAGAGAAACTCGTATCACGGACAATCCTTAAAGTAAGGTAGTCAATTCGTACTTTTTAACAAGAGTTAAGAACCTGACTTACTCTTGTTGGGAATCTGACCCAAATTTGTGTCGAGTGACGAAGAAGCTCGCACCCCAGACTTACCCTAAGTAGGGAAATAATCAATACAAAAGATGTGAGGATTAGAAACCAGACCTATGCCTTACCGAGAATTCACTAGGAATCGAACCTAGAATCTCTCACCAATTTTGTAAGAGTTAGGAACTAAACCTATGCCTTACCGGGAATTCACTAGGAATCAGACCTAGAATCCCAAAGCAAAGTCGGGAGTCGATCTCGCATCCTCAAACAATTTCATTCTGGACAAAATTAGAGTCATTTATCCTTAATTACCTTTTTACAACGAATGCACGAAGACCTTCGAGTAAAATGTAATTAAGGAGGGGCAGCTGTAGTACCCTAATTTTGTCCGGCCTTTTTAATTTTTATTTTATTATTTATTTTAATTAGTAGTAGTAATAATAAATATAAATAATTTTTTAGGTTTTATAATAAAATAGATTAAAAAGGAGAAGGAAAGAATGGATAAGAAAAATGGGATTTTTTATTTGAGTAGGGGTGTGTAAAAAATAAAATTAGATGGTGCAAATAGCAATAAACAAAGCTGGATCCAAATTTCCAGCAGTAACCAACGCCTCGTTTCTACGCCAAGACCCCCTCTTTTTTTTTCTTTCCAGCCCCCTGCGTATTTCTCCCTTGTCGTTTGCTCCTTGCACCCCATGCCTCATTCTCCACGCACCCCCCTACTTGGCCCAACCATCACACGCAGCCCAGCCCATCTTTTTTTAACCTAAAAACTAACAACCCTAAAAGCCATTCACGCAGCGCCCCTCACCATCAACCTCCATCCTCTCCTCCTTCTCTCTAACCCTAGCTTCCACGCCCCAATCCTCTCTCCTTTCTCTCATACCCTAGCGCCGTTCATCCTCTTCTCCCTCTCAACCTCATCCCTTCAAACCCTATCTTCTTCTCTATCTCCTCGTCCTTCTCCCCTATCTCGGCCAAATCTCTCCATTCCTCCTCTTCATCTTCTTCTCTTTTCAAACACCAAGCCGCGGCCTCCGCTTTATCTCGCCCCAAATCACGATTTCCATTCCATCTCTTATCCTTTCTCCTTTCAAACACCAAACCCTATCCTCATGTCGCATCCACACCCAACCTCATCTCATCTTCAAGATCCGAATCAGCCTCAGAAAAGGGAGTATTTTTTTATTTTTATTTTCGTTTACAAAATCACATCTTTATCTGTTTTTGATTTTGATATTCTGTTTTGCAGGGATAAGGAAAGTTGGATTTGAATTCGAAAGGGCTCAGAGTCAAGAGTAAAAGCTATAAATACCCATCTTTCTCAAAGCAAAAGAGGCACGCAGAGAGAGTGAGAGCAAGAGATTTGGAGATCAACAAGGAGGCTGAAGCAAGGCGTGAGGGAGAGTTTTAATTTTTTTAAACACTATTAGAATTTTTAGGGTTCTGAATTTTATCCCTTTTTTGGATCAAAGCTGTGTATTCAGGTGTTCTTCTCTTCTTCCTCTTCTTTCTGTAAATTCTTAGTATTCTGTTTATGCATTTTGTTTGGCTTGATTTTAATCTAAACTTCAATCTGAAACTATGAATTATATTAAAACGTGATTTCATCCTTTTTGATGATTGTTGTTTGTTACTGATTCTGTCTCACCACTGCCCCCTTGCGTTCTGCGAAATCATACAAATTAGGGTTACGGGATTTGGCCTTCCAAAGGGGCCAAATCCAGGTTAAAGGGTTAAATTGCAGATAACTTAAGTGTCATAATTGTAAATAAGGCACAAATCTGGGTATAAGAGTAAATATATGTCCCTGCAAAAAAGAAAATTTTTATGAAATAAAAAATCAGATTTTTTTTGTAACTAAAGGAATCAAGACCAAGACCAGGATCTTATTTGCTAAATGTCAAAAAAAATTATTATATGTTTAGAGGGAAACATGTTATTATTATTATTATTATCATAGTTATTAAATTTTTTTTTCTCTTCTCTGATTTTTGAAGTAAAAGACAAATTAAAAACAAGATAAAAAAAACGTAATTAGGATTAAATAGTTATTATTTCTGTTAAACTAAAAAAAAACGTTGTTATTCAATATTTCTTAATACATGCACGTGATCAAAATATTCTCAGCACGCTTATATCTTTTGTGGTTTCTCTTTTTTTTTAAATATATATTTTAGGGAATTAATTCTTTAGGGCAAACTGTTTTCAAATGATTAAAGGTACCATTTTTTATGGGCGTCTTAGGGGTGCTAATACCTTCCCTATACGTAACCAACTCTCGGGCTCTAAATCTGGTTCAAAGAACTTTTTCTTCGTTAAATAAAAAATATATTCAAAAATAGGTTTTCCAATGTTTTCCTATTAAAATCAAAATATTGGTGGCGGCTCCATTTGAAATTTTTGTGTGGTTGCTACAATATGCAACATAGCAGTGTCAAGGATCAGAGTATTTCGCAAGCAGGCGAGTTCCAAAATATACATCAGTACATACTCAAAATAACACACTAAATAGAGTCTAACCAACTGACTCTAACTAACTATGCTGGCCCATAAGTAAACTAGGTGGTATGTAACAGTGAACTGTCGTACTGCTAGAGCGTACAGCAGTAGAGTACTCCCCGTCGTCGTCGATCTCCAAAACTGCTCCCGAGTGTGTCAAACGCCCAGAGATAGGGTTGACGACCCACGCCGAAGGGGTCTTCCCCTGAGGGAACTCATACGTCGTGATTCCCATAAACCTCATCGGGATCGGCAACATCTAAGTATCGGTTTCAAGCACAAACATAGAACAAAAGGAATGCAAGGGTAAATTTCTTGTCCACGAGTTCATCACAGGCTAGTTGCAGACAAACAAGATATATATACATCTAGTACATCAGCATGTCATTATATATATAGGCATACTTAATTAACCGCATACCTCATCATGGCACATCAAATACTTGCATGTGAACAAGCAACTCAAACAACAACAATCACCAAATCATCACATATCACAATGTGGTTAGACATGCATGCCAATGCAGTATGACTAGTTTGTGTATACACCTGCAGCCTTAAACAATGTCAGCAGTGACGAGGAACTTTTTTTCCCAACGTCCAAATCAACTCCCCTACCAAAGGTATTGCCACAAAGGCTTGCCACACACTAGGCATTGCTGCCACGCGGGCATGAAGTGACAACTCGTCCTTTTGAAAGTCCATGAGACAGTCAAACGCTCCGAGTGTCGATGCTCAGTGGTTAATGTACAATTTAATTAATCAATGCGGATCGACGAACCCTCACTCACTCTACTTAGTGAATTTTCATGCTTCCAATTCCTATATCATCTAGGTTAGGTTGTACTAAAATCAAACAATCATTTAGTTTTGGGTCGTTGGAACCCTAGTTCAATCGAGTTCTTTATTCACTATAGTTCTGGTTCTAACTTATTCATAAGCTTTGGCTAGCCTTACAACCCTCACGCTTATTTTTAAGTCAAAATGCCTTTAACAATTTATTTATGAAATCATATTTTCGGCTTGTGGAATCGCATCAGATTTACCGGTGTAAATCGTCAACCCAAATCAACAATCGATCTTCGCATTATTAATTAACTCATACCACAACAACAACTTTTGCATATTTCAATTCAACATTAAATCAACATGATTTAAGCCATTCAATACCATTCATGGTTGTCACTCAAGATCAAACAAAACCTGCCATGACATTTCATACAGCATCAAACAATTCAACAACTTACAGCATGTTACAGCATCACTTTCACACTTAACAAATACTACACTTACTACCACCAATATTCATTCAATCAAGCCACACAACAAACAAAGCAAAAAGCCTAAACTCATTATATAGAAATTTCCCTTACCTCGAACAAGCTTCGAATACGGAATTTCCAACGCGTCACCGGAACGTACCTCGCTCGAACCTTAACAACACAAACTTAAGAAAATTAGAACCAAAAACCCAAGCCCTTAAGCTCTAGGGAAGCCACGGTTTTGGCCCTAAAAGACACCTAAAAGTTGCTAACTTAACCTATTTGGATCACATCTAATCATATACTACATTACTAGTTCAAGTCGTGCAATTTCTCAAACTTTCAATGACTTTAAACACTTAGAAAAGCTTAACTCAAATTTTTACCAATTGGAATAGTTTTTTTACCAAATAAATAGTGTTTTGTCCAATTTAAACTACATTTAAAAACCTTAGAACATACCATAAGATTTAAAGAAATAGGTTAGTTATAACTTCAAAACAATATTTGAAACATAAGCTAAACTTTTCCCAAAAATCAAACTTCTTTGGATTGTTTTGCTAAATCAAATTCTTGGCCAACCCTTACAACAAAACAACTTAAAACATGGTTTAAAACTATCACAAGGGTCACGGCTACAAGCTTCCCAAAAACAAACCCAAAATTTCAACTTTTTCATTTTCAAAACTTGTAAATTCTCCACACTTCAATCCATGAACTTTAAACTAACTTCCTCAACACTTAAATTACTTTGAAAACAACTTCGAACATACCCCCTCAATCATATTAGGGTCACGGTTTTGGTTACCCAAAAACAATTCCAAATTTCAATTTTTTTTATTTCCAAAACAAATCGTTCCATCACACTTAAATCTTTACATCTTAAACCAATTTCCTAACACCTAACATACTTAAAAATCAAATTAAAACATCCCCTAACATCATGTGAGAGCCACGGTTCAGCCCCCCCTTTTCACCAAATCAATTTTTCCAAAAACTTGTAAACATAGTTATATGACTAGGATCCAAACATACAACTACTAAACCTTCAAAACTAACACCAAATCAACAAGAACAAAGTCAAGAACAAAGCTTAGAGCATCCTTAGGGATTCGGCCAGCAAGGGGTTAGGGTTTTCCCAAACTCAAAATACCAAAATCAAGGTGATTCATGGAAGAAAACAAAGGGCTATGGAACTAGTCATGCAATACTAGCCAAAAACAAGCTTTTTAACTTCAAATAACTCTTGAATCCATCAAAAATCATATCATGGAACCCAAAAGAGATGAGGAAAGGTTTATAGAGCTTACCAAGAGTAGAGATAAAGATTGAACAAGAGTGGAGATGAAAGGAAGCAAGGGTGCACACTTTGATCTCCAAGAACTTCCAAAATCACAACTTTCTTTCTCTAGTTTCTTCTTCAAGTTCTCCAACAATGGAGAAATGAATGGGGCTGTTTGTGGTTAAGGGAGAGGGCCACGAAATTTTAGGGGTAAGAATGGAAAGAAAGATTCATTTAGTTAGAAACTAACCAACTAAGTCCTAAACTAACTAAACTAACTACCTACCATTTACTTAACCACTAATCACACACTAACACTTGTAAAGGCAATTATTAAAAGCATGTTCAGCTCCCCTAGTGGCTGAGTGAACCGCCACATAGTCCTATAATAGGGTAGCATAAAGATTGAAGTGATATGTATGTAGTTATGTACTTGTGCGGTCGTGTCCCTTAATTTATTTATTTATTGTATTTAACGTGAAGGGGAGGGATTAATTAAGGAACCCTTTGCTGGATGGTGACGGGGAAGCCCCCTTCCATCCGCGAACTCAGGAAGGAAATGAAGTTGGGATGTTGAGCCAAATGTGGCAACGGCACCACCCTGAAGCGGGTAAGAATGCCGGCAACCAACCTCTTCATCTGCAGAAAGGCCATTTCCTTACCCAAACAAATTCTGGGACCCGCCTGAAACACAGGATACGAGAACGAATCCTTCCCCACGAACCTCCACTTCCCAGACAAGTCTTTTCTCTCCAACCACCTTTCGGGCCTAAACTTGGCCCAATCAGAACCCCAAATGCTCTCCATCCTCCCCATCGCATACACATGATACGACACCATCGTCCCCTTCTTCACAACCGTCCCATCCGGCAAAACATCGTCGTTTATAGCTTCCTTGCTGTCCATCGGCACAGGCGGGTACAGCCTCATGCTCTCGCTCAGTGCCGCGTGCGTGTAAACCATCTCCTTCACCTCATCATACACCGGCGCTTCTGATTTCTCACTTATCTCCTTCACAATCTCTTCCTCCACATGCGGGTTCTTCCACAGCAACCAGAAAAACCACGTCAGCGCCGCCGATGTTGTATCCTTCCCTGCCAATATAAAACTTATCACTATATCTATCACGAAGTCCTCTTCTGAGTGCCCTGAACTCAGAAACCGCGACAGCAAGTCCTCAGTTTCCAGCGACGCGTTCTCCTTCAGCTCTCGCATCTTCTCTCTCACTATCTTCTTCGCGAACTCACGCACTTGGTTAACCGCCACTCGCAGACGCTTTTCAGACCCTACGTTAAATTGCCTCTTCATTTTCCATATAACGGGTAACGGTAAACGGAATCGTCTGCTGCTTATCTCTGCTGCGTCTTCGAAAGCTTGCGCGAACTTGCTCCGTTCCACCGACGGCGTTAGGTATTCTGGATCGAACCCAAATGCGATTTTGCTGATGTTGTCGAACGCGAACCGTTGGAGGATGTCTTGGAAATCAAGGACTTGGCCTTTGATTGATGATGCTGAAGAGAGGATGGGGATGAGACGGTTGGAGATTTCAGTATCCACCACTTGTTCGACGAATTTCCGCAAAGACTTTGTGTTGAATTCATGGCTGGCGACTTGTCTTTGAAATTTCCAGTTATCGCCGTTGGTGTTGAAGATTCCTGTGCCGAGGAAATCAGAGAGGGTACCGGTAAAGATGCTGCCTTTTTGATAATTGGAGAAATGGGTCTTGAGAATGTACTCGACAGTGGCGGGGTTGCCGGTGATGATTTGTCGTGTGCCTAAGGGGCGGTCAAGACGGTAGGTGGCGGCGGGTGCGATTTGGACGATGTCGGATAACCATTGGACACGGCGGTTGCCGATGTCTTTGACGGCTAAGTAGGAACCGATCAGTGGGTATGATTTTGGAAGGGTAACTTTGCTTGAAGATGAAAGAGCTCTTTCTTTTTTATTCGGACGTCTCACGACAAAGAAGAGCACGGGGAGGATTAACAAGAGAGGTAGTAACAGATATGGAAGCATTTCAACCATTGTCCTAACTATTCAGAGAGAGGAAAGCAGATAATTAAATATCATATCCAAATATTGGTAACTAGTAACGGGCTTTAACTTGTAACAAGAAAATGGAAGATATTCAGGTGTTTGCTATTACGGTGTTTGTGAGGAGGAAGAAAGAAAGAATATAATGTACCCAAAAAAAAAAAAAAGAGAAAGAAAGAATATACGCGTGTAGCCGTGTATATAGTCCAATTGTCCAACTTCTAACGATGGGGTCTCGTGTATTAATGCTTCGTGTTCGCACTTTGTCGGCTGCTTTTCTTTTTCTTTTTCTTTTTTTTTTTGAAGGAATTGTCGGCTGTTTTTCTAGACATTTGAATTTTAAATTGCTTAGTTACGCGAAAATGAAATTAACTTTTTTTTTTCGTGTTGACTAATGTAACTGGAATCAGCTTGATTAGTATATGCATTTTTTCTTCAGATGCATGTTTCACCCATGCATAAGATGAAGGCAAGATACTTGGATTCATCATTGTTATCTGAGCACTTGTATTCATATAAGCTATGACATTTTTAGAGTGGGAAAACTTGGATAGTAAGACATGGATTTCAACACAAGGTTGTGGAGGAGTAGGCAACGAACTGCCAACAATGTCTCCACGCAACCGCGTGAGCATTATAATACTCGCGTACTCATCTTTTTGCATTTCTACGGTATTACGATGAATACCAGTAAAAACAAATGGATAAAATATACGATACTTTAAGTAAAAAGAAGATGTATAATTTTTTTATGTAGTTATTTTTCTTGTAAACTGTTGAAAGATAAAATAGAAAGTAAAATAAGACACTAAAAAACAGTTATTGGGAGCAATTCCCTTGGTATAGATTTATTGAAGTTAATCTAATGTCTCCCACTTTTATTTTTTGGTAAGAGTAAATACTCAAATTGATCTCAATAAAAATCACGAAGACCAATTTAGTCCTGAGAAATAAAAAATATCAATTTAGTCCTTAAAAATTTTAATTATGGGTCAAATTAGCTCCAATAGTGATTAAAATGTCGCTAAAAATTATTTTAAAAATGACTAATTTAACCCACATTTAAGATTTTTAAAAATCAAATTGGTATTTTTTATTTCTCGGGAATAAATTGTTCACCATAATTTTAATTTTTGTCGGGAACATTTTGTAATAAAATGAGGATCCATTAATTGTACTAACAAAAATGTTGGGTTCATTTCTGTAAATATATTTTTATTACTAGATATTCGACATGCCTTTTAGACTGGGTGGTTTTTAGCACGAACCCATGCTTAGATGGGTTCAGGATGAACATATGAAAACGAGCCACTGAGATATTACTAAACGAATTCAAGGTAAGAAAAATACTTGCATGGAGGGACACGAAGAAAGAACAAATTACAAATTGTTGGTAAAAGTAATTGTTTATATAACAAAATAGTATATTTACCCGTTCTCGCACGGTTATCTGTATGAGTTGTAAAAGTATTCAACGTGTAATAATAAATCTAAAGTTTTTATTTTCAAAAAAACAAATTATTAGCAGATTTAAATTTTTCAAAAAATATTATAGATAATTCATTATGAAGTACTCCATCTGTTCTAAAATATAAGCAAAAAAGTACATGTATTTGGACCAAATATATGTACTTTTTTTCTTATATTTTGGGACAGATGGAGTAGAGAATATATATATATATATATGTTTTTATACATATACTCCATTTTTCAAATATAACAAATAAAACAAACAATTAGTCAAAAAAACATAAAACAAACAATATTGGTTCTATTTTTTTTATATTTAGAGATGGTTTCTCAACTATGCGTTTCAACAAAAAAAAAAATACACAATTGAATGATTTATCTAAATTACAGTAAGATAAATTCAAAATAAGTAGTATGAAAAAGAGATAATCAATTATCTATGTTGGACAATAAATTAATCCTAGAATAAATTCTAGTTTTTCTCATATATTATATCGAAGCTTTAAGAAGGAAAAAATAAAAATATATATTGATTTACATTTATTATAATTAAACATAAACAATCATGTGAATGATGGAATGCTGAAAATATGTATATTCCAATGGATTACTGAAAATTTCTAAATTTTAATAATATGTAAGAGAAAAAATATACAAATTATGAAAAATATATATTAAATTTAACATTATATAATTTTTATTTTTAAATTAAATTTTATTAAGTGAATAGTAGAATTCATCATTCATGAAATGTCATAAAATTAAAAGTAACCAAATTTGTATGGTAAAATAATGATGAATAGTATTTGTCAAAAAAATATTGATGAACAGTACTAATAATCGATATAAATAATAAATAAAAGTATATAAGTTATCTAATGGAATATATTAATAATTTATACTACAAAATTATTGTTTAACTTTACATGAGGTAATAATGATTGCTATAATTAAAAAAATAACTAAAAAATAAAAAGTTGAAACTGGAATTGATTTAGGCAAAACAATTAATGATTCTTATGTTGTCACATGACTTAGATAATATTTTGATTGAATAGAAATGATCCTGATATGACAATTAATGGATTGATATGCTTTAATTTATAACATTTTAAATTTAAAATTTGAATTTGATTTAATTCAAATTTGATTGAATGTTAAAAGTCTAGATATGCGTATTGATTGATATGCCTTAATTAATAAAATATTATGAATTAAAAAATAAAAAATATTTTGCATTTTGACGGGAAAAAAATGAATGTAGAACTGCCACGTGGCATGAGTCTATATGGCAAAACTTCAATTTTATACTTCATCCGGTTCATACTATAAGAAACAAACTCATAATTCACACAGATCAAAGAAATACTTTGAAATTAGTTAATTCTAATTAATGCTCCTAAAATTTTAATTTTTTTTAAATATACTCTTTTTATAAATAGTGGCTGATAATTAATGACACTAAATTCATACAAATTTTACTAACTTAAATAAGGGTATAATTAAAAATTAGTATTTAATGTATTATATTTTGAACCAAAAAATTGAAATAATTTAATATGGACCGGGAGTAGTAGATGCAGATATTTTTTAGTGACGCCGCGATTGTTAGCTTTTGCCTCTTCAATTGAACCAATGTTTTCATGATTAGCGAATATGATGTCGGGCGATTAAATAAAAGACGTCTTTGTTAATTGATTCAAAAAAAGACTTCTTTGTTTGCCTATTATTTTTTAACGGCTAAATTGTATTTTTGTCTCTTATCTTTATTTTAGGTTTTAGTTTATTCTCTTATCTATTAAATGTTTCGAATAAATCCCTTATCTTTATTCTAGGTTTCAGTTTGGTCTCTTATGTATTAAAAGTTTCAAATTAGTCCCTTATATTACGAATATTATACCAATATGGTCCCTTTTTGCATAAAAAAAGGGACCACATTGGTATAATATTTGTAACATAAAGGACTAATTCGAACAAAAAAAAACAAGAGGGGCCACTTTTTATACATAAGGGACCATATCAAAACTTTTAATACATAAGGGGTCAAATCGAAACCTAAAATAAACATACGGGACCAAGAACATAATTTAACCCTTTTGAATTTGGCTCCTCTAAAGTGAGCCTTCTCACTTTAGAGGGTAAAGTGAGTCATTAGACCGTTGGATTGTTTTAAGCAAGGTATTAAAAATCGGACCGGACCTACCAGTTGGACCGGGAACCGGCCATGTGTCTGGTCCGGTAAACCCCCCAAAATTGGATAGCAGAGAACCGGGACAAAAAACTGAAAACCGGCTAAAAACTGGGAACCGGTTGAAAAAATCGTGAACCGGACCGAACTTTTTTTTTAAATCAACTTTTTATTTTCTTTTATTAAACAAATCAATTTTTTAATTTTCTTTTATTAAAAAAATCAATTTTGGTCTCAAAAGAGCTTGAACACGTATCCTCAATGCCACAACAAGCCATTTTACCACTAGACTGCATGTTATTTTGTGTATAAATTGAAATATTATCCATATATTATCTATTTTTTAACATATATAAACCAAATATATAATATATATAGTATATATATTATATATTTGGTGTATATATATATATTTAAAAAATAACATTTTATTCGAGCCCGGTTCAACCCTGGTCCGACCCAAAAACCCTGAACCATTGCCCTCTCTGGTTCAATGTCCCGTCCGGTTTTTAATAGCTTGGTTTTAAGGGTTATGATTAAAATATATTTTAAATTTCTAATTAATAATTATGAAAATCGGAAACGCCATCACCACCACGTTCAAAGTGACTGGGATCATTGCTATGAGAAAACTAGATATGGATCCTCTAAAGTGAATAAAGTGTAAAGTGAGTAATCTTAACTATTAATGAAAAAATCAAGGGTTGGTTTGTTATTCACATATATGTAATATCAACCCTTAATTTTTTCATCAATAGTTAGAATTAGGGGTGTAAATGAGCCGAGCTATTCGTGAACTATTCGACTTCAGCTCGTTAAATGCTCGATCAAGCTCGTTTGTTTAACTAAATAAACAAACACAAGCTTGAGATTGAGCTCGATTATTTAAATGAGTCAAGCCCAAGCCTTACAGACTCGATGTTAACAGCTCGTGAATAGCTCGTTTGAGGGTATAACTGTCTTTTTAATTTATATTTTTTTCATGTATTTTTATTATGCAATTCTTTGAATTTTGAAAATATGCTATAGATTGCGCTGTAGCATTTAGTTCAAACCATTTTCCTTGATATCGTGTGAAGAGGCATGTTTGACTTTCGCCTGTCTACATTGTACATCGTTTAAGAATTCTTGTCGTCACCATAGTTCAAAGAATTTTTGTTAACTATATATATGCTCATTGGGAATAAGTATGTCCCTTCCTTCATCAAATCTCCCCTCATTCCTAAATCTCTAACAGTGTTTACATACCCAATTTATAAGTCACTTCTACTCGACCAACGCCACATTGGTAAGGAAATTTAATTTTTAGAAGAATTTGAAACATGTTCAATTAAAATGTAGCGTTCGAGTGTTTATTAAATAGAATTTCAATATTCTCTAGTAACGAGAACTCTATTTTAGGAAATCAAAACTAAATACTTTTTATATTTTATTCCTTTTGGTTGAGTGATGATTAATATTCTTGAATTTCAGATACCACATGTTAAATACATTTTTATTTATAGATTGTCACTTAATATTAAAGTTTTTGTTAATTAAATAAACTTTAAAAATATTTTAAGAAATTTTTTGATACATACAAAAATAATTAAGCTATAAATGAGCTTAACAAGCCAAGTCAAGCTCTACTTTTTTCTAGTAAGCCAAGCTCAAACTTTTAGTGTGGCTCGATTAAATTAATGAGCCAAGTCCAAACTTTACATTTTCTTCACAAGTCAAGCTCAAGCTTTAAGTGTTCGGCTCGACTCGACTCGTTTACACATCTGATTAGAATCACTTACTTTACACCCTAAAGTGAATTGCCCACTTTAAATGATCTAAATCCGAGAAAACCAAACCCTCCATTTCTCTAGTTAACCATAAGATGTAATAACACATATTTGTGTGATGAGAGTTCGGACTTCAGATCCATTAAAAACATTTTTTGAGTCTCGAACTATAGGTTCAAAGTTCTCATATTTCCAAATTAAACCGAGTACACCAGTCAAAATATTTCAGATGCTTTAGATCCTTCAGGGTTATGCTTCATGCATATATCTATAATTCTTCAGGATTATGCTTTAACCATCTTCAATTCTTCATGGATATGCTTCATGCATTTTGAATTTTTCAGAAGTATGTTTCAGGCATCTTAAATCTTTCAAGGATATGCTTCATGTATTTTAAATTTTTTCAGGGGTATACTTCAGGCATCTTAAATCCTTCGGAGATATGCTTCATGCATTTTAATTTTTTCAGGGGTATGCTTCAGGCATCTTAAATCCTTTAGGAATTTTTATATATCTGTCATTATCCAATGACCCATATAAGCAAGCTGTCACTACACCGATTTGATGTATGTCAAGTCCTTCAAAGATTGTCAAACTAATTAAAAATCTAAAAGTAATAGCACTTATTACAAAGGTTGACAACTTCAGGTGTTTGGACTATTGGTCCATGCTTTATATTTGGCTAATAAGTCTTGCTCGGCTTGCATTATTTTAATTCACTTTGGCCAATCAATTTAGTGTCGACATTCCTATATAATTCGAGTTTAATGCTCATTATGATTAATAATTTCATAATCAATTGCTATTGCATATCCAAAAACATATCAACAACATCATATCTTTCGCTCATATTTCTAGTGTTTAATGAGATTTCGTAATTTACCGTTACCGGTACCGGAACCATTTCTGGGGTTACTTATATGGAAATATGGAGTTGTTGATTTATATTGCTTTTGACCTCTTTTAGAGTGTCAATGATCTCTTCTGGATCATCACTTTGAATTTCCTCCCTTTTAGGAATAATATACTTTGCACCAATAGGTCTACAACGCTTCTAGCGTACTTTAGATTCATGAGTTGTTATACTCACTAGTTGTCATGTATGAACAATTAATCATGCGATAATATTTGTAACTAACACATGTAAATTAAAGACCTTTGGGGTGTTTGTAAAAATATCTAACAATTGATTTGTAACATTTTGCAAATGAATTTGAACTTTAAGTTCACACTGATTTTTGCGTATATCAAACATGGATATTATTGGTGTCTTCCAACAAACTTCTTGTGCTTTTATTCTTTTAACTTTTTCTTCCCTTGATGGGAAAAATTGACTCATCAAATATATAATAATCAAATATATGTCAAGATATCACAATATCTAAATATACATGAAACAATACACAATTCAAAAGCGTCGAACCATATAACTGTCCAATAAATTATATAATATATAATTGTACACTTGTTAATCAATGCATGTTATCATCATATGTATCCAATTATATAACATATAATTGACATTTAAAAATATTAGAATACATAAACTAATATTTCACACTCAAATCATGCTTTCAAACAATGTATTCAAATATTTCAACTCTTGTATATATTTAAATAATATATATTATTATAACAACTAGTTAAAACATATTCAAATAATTTGAATTAACAGTAGTAAATGACACTAAATTTTCAAGTGATAATCAAGATTAGTTTCAAAAGATTTATTTCACGATACTTTAAATTTTCAACTCACATATATCTCATATGATAGTGCAGCTAAATAGCAACGCCTTTTGTTTCTCAGTTAATTATTTTAGATAATAATCAAAATATTTCCTTTCAAAGAATTAGCACCTAAGGGAATATATATCACCCAAAAAATAATAACAACATACAAATCAATCATATCTGAGCGTTAAAAGAAAAGAGTAATTATCTTGAGCACAAAAAGAACAAAAATAATCATTAAGTAAAAGGATTTTATGATCCTTTAATAAATGTCAATGTGTATTTTCAATAATACATCGCATCATAGTTGAACTGGGATGACTAATTGATGACATGGTAAATTGGATAAGTGGGTACTTTTTATTGGTTCAACTCACTTTAATACCAATACCCAACAAAATTAAGAGGGTACCGGAGTCGTCACCAATTTTTTTTACATTAATTCATATGACCCTTAGGCCAATAGTGCCATGCAAAGCCGTGGATCCACTTGTCAACTTTACGACCTACTCCAAACAAATATAACTGTTAATGTCACAAGGCCAGAGGAGTGATGAGTTTCCTTCATCGATCAACTACAGAATCAAACCTTAGAAGGAAAAAGAAAAACAAATTCAAAAGACACAATTATTTACAGTTTCTGTGTTCTCTGGCCTACGATTTATGGGAGATATGCAGAAAGGTAATACTCGGAAAATACTCAAGTTTCAAGAGCATCTGAGTTTGGCTTTTTCCATTGATATGATTGCATCTATTTATTTTGTAAATTCCTCATGCGATATAAATACAAGTATGATGATTTTTATTCCTCACACAGCTCAATCTTGTTCAGATTATAATGTCAAACCCAGCTTTACACAGATCATCGTAGCCTCATCTATTGGGTTGATATTTGTTGTAGCCATGCATTATCGCCTCAAACAGATTAGAGATCAAAAGATTATCCCACGTTTAAGATTATCACGCGCAGGCCACACCCCAAAGCTTGAAAGGTTCTCCCATTACGTAGGTAAAAATATACTCTCTTTCAATCATTAACATGGATCCACAAACGATGATGCATAACTCGTTCTTTTGGAATATGAATTGAATTGGTTTGAATCTCTGATTTTGGTGCAGCTAGGCAAATGGGGTTCAAGGATAGAAGAAGTTGTCCCCATCTATGTAGATTGGCTTCTGAATACATAAGGAAATATGAGGGATGTGAAGATGATATATACGCCTTTTTCGAGAACGAACCAGATGCGGATTCCCTTTATGTGAAGCTGGTGGAGGAGTTTGAGAGATGCATTCTTAGTTACTTTGGATTCCATTGGAACCATTGTGATATAATGATAAGTCAGGTATACGGGTGTTTGTTTAGTCATTTACAAATAAAGACAGATACACAGTTTCAAGAATAATAATTCATTACAACATCACATGTATACTATAGGTAAGAGTAAGACTACAGTTTTTTTTGGCTTTGCAGGTATTGAGCTCGGAAATTGCTGAGCCAAAAAAGAAGTTCAAGCACATAGTTATGGCGGCTACTAGGTGTGTATTATATTGTTCTCTATGAACACTGATTATACCGTCTTTGAATAGGATAGATCATATGTTATGGAACAGGAATAGGATAATGGGGATCAAAGAACTTACCAGTAAACCAGTCATCTTCCTGTGACCTCAGTTATCTCTAGTATTCATAAATGTAATAGATTCTTCAGCCAAATAGCTTGTTAACATCAACAAGTACACCTACCTCCTGTCAGCTTTTTGGTGTTTGACTGAATATACAAATCATGTTAACACATTAGTTCAGGGAAACAAATGGTTTTTAACTTTTTTCCATAAAAGAAAGGTCCAAAACTGCTCCTCAGATGCATTTGTCCAAGTAAGAGCAATGAAATTCTGTGAAAATTCCATGAAACAATAGTACGTTTTTCTTTCCTCACCCCTTGAAAGGTGCCACTATTCAAGTGGTTCCATGTCTGGAACCGTCCGATATTTAAATGATTTGCACTGACCACTGTTGTCAGAACACATGCAACTATATTCAAAAGGGTTACTTCAGCGTATCCTTTTTTTTTCTT
This sequence comes from Calophaca sinica, assembly GCA_037113605.1. Taxonomy (NCBI): domain Eukaryota; kingdom Viridiplantae; phylum Streptophyta; class Magnoliopsida; order Fabales; family Fabaceae; genus Calophaca; species Calophaca sinica. The sequence goes on from CM073733.1 coordinate 23,888,788, forward strand.
TGCACAGGGAACAGAGGTTTGAGAGAGTTTCCAAGAATCTGAAGGTGGCTAGTGTTTTCAATACATTGGTAGAAGAGATGAAAGCAATGGGAATTGCAGTAAATGATGACTCTCAATGTACAGAGGTAATGGCTCCAGTAGCTCACAGCGATAGGAGCCCAGTGCTCCTCCTCATGGGAGGAGGTATGGGAGCTGGCAAGAGCACCGTACTCAAGGATATTCTCAAAGAGTAAGCAATTAAAGTTTCTGCACAAAAATTAGACATCCCTTTTTACACCATTTTTCAGTTTAGTTCTGTATAAAATCTACACATACAATGGGTTTTTTGTGCATAGATTAATCTTTATGTACTGATTGAGATGGTGCAGTAAGATTCATATCACAAAAATAATGAGCAAGTATCAAAATCCATTTCTTAAAAGTTAAATACAATTTTTTATTATTAATCTACACATGATTTGTTAAGGAGGTTAGACAAGAACAAATTTCCTAATAGGTTTTCTTGATTCCTTTCGTATTATATTACATCACCTGTAAATTTGAAGAATTATGCTGTAATAATAATACAAATTTTTTGCATTTAGTAATTTTAATAATGAAATTGAAAAGATACAGCAAACGAAAATTGGAGTTTGCAAGTTCAAATCTTTGATGCGTAACCCAAGTTAGTATTTATGCTTTTCTCCTGTCATGTGATCATTAAATGGCACTTACGTGTATCTACTTTTCTTTTTCAAAAAAGGAAATCCATAAACGTTGTTTCCATGTTTCAACCATCATTTATGCTATCTCGCTTTTGAGTTTTGGTCTACAAGAATCATCATGAAATCGTTAAAATAAATTGTAAGAATCTAATGTTGTTTGTTTATGAATGAAATTTAAACAGACCTTTCTGGGCAGGAGCAGCAGGGAATGCCGTAGTCATTGAGGCAGATGCCTTCAAAGAATCAGATGTCATCTATAAGGCCCTTTGCTCAAGAGGACATCATGACATGGTTCGAACAGCTGAACTGGTGAGATGGTTGAGACTCTTCTCTACTCTTCCCCTGCATTCTGTGCAATTATATTTCTTATTTGGGCACTGAGGATAATGACAGTTTTAAACAATGGCATAGTCTAAACAAATTAATAGAGAATTTGGATAAACAGCTTAATTAAGTACTTATTTAACAAGCACTTGTCATATAAGTGTTTATATATAAATTTTTTCTACAATCAAAGAGAAAATGAGAGTAAATATTGTACGATAAGTTGTTTTTGTAAACTATCTTGAAGTACTTGTGAAAAGAAAATATGGTCAAAACAACTTATGAACATACAAGTTATGCTTAGAAATTCTTCCAAACACTCGCGCATAAATACTTATGTTATAAGATAAACCCAAATAAGTTCTTCCAAATACCCCTAAATCCGGCAGTAATTTCATTCTAGCATGACATAGTCATTGTTCCAATCAGGTACACCAATCATCGACAGATGCAGCCTCATCCCTTCTAGTAACAGCACTAAATGAGGGACGTGACGTAATTATGGACGGCACACTCTCGTGGGTACCATTTGTTGTGCAGACAATAACAATGGCTAGAAATGTCCACCGGCGCCGTTACCGCATGGGAGTTGGCTACAGGGTGAATGAAGATGGAACTGTAACTGAAAACTATTGGAAGCGAACTGAAGATGAAGAACCTGAACAGGTTGGAGGAAAAAAGAGAAAACCATATAGGATCGAGCTAGTTGGAGTGGTTTGTGATGCTTACCTTGCAGTTGTTAGAGGCATAAGGTCATCTTGAATCTTTCCATTTGACAATGTTACTCACAAATTACAAGTGTTCCAATGCAAACGGATTCCTCTTGAGAGATTAATGATAGATTTGAATGTCGACAGGAGAGCCATCATGTGCAGAAGAGCAGTGAGAGTAAACTCTCAATTGAAATCGCACAAGAGATTTGCTGATGCATTTATGACATACTGTCAACTAGTAGACAATGCTCGGCTGTACTGCACAAATGCGTTGGAAGGCCCAGCCAAGGTACACATTTCCCTCTTTCTTATTCTTCTTTAGATGACAAAAACCAGACAGTGCACACGCATGCGTTTTCCACAGAGATAAAATCATGATTTTGCATATATAAATGACTGATCCAAGTGATAGTGAGGTACAGATAATTCAAGAGCCCCTGTAGACAAGATATTCCCCTGGCAACCCCGGAGTACTCTTCTAAAGTGGAATGCTCTTCCAACTCGAAAAATATATATTTTTTGTATAAGGAAACTCAATATCAAGTAATATCAATAAACATCTTAGGCTTTGTTTGGGAGGAGGGTTTTGGAGAGGAGGAAAGGAAAACAAAGGGTTTATGACAAGCTTTCCCCCTGTTTGGGAGTTTAGAGGAAGAGTTTGAAGATTTTTTTAAAAACCCTCAACAGTGCTTTTTCTCAATTCTCCCCAGTTAGTGGGTTTAGCTCCCTTCCAAACAATGTGAGGGATTACTCTCCTCCTACCCTTTCCATCCCCTCCCCTCCTAACTCCCAAAGACAGCCTTGAGGGTTTGTTTGGGAAAGGGATTTAGGAGGACAAGGAAAGAGTTATAATAAATCATTCCCTTGCTTGGGAGCACTTTAAAACAAGGGAAAGGATTTAGGTAATTTTTCAAAATCCACCAAAGCCATCCTTTACTCATTTTTGGTAGTTTTCTCAAACTGGAAGCTTAGCTTCTCGTCCTCCTTCCTTCCCTTCCCCTCCCCTTTCCCTCTCAGCCCCCAAACAAATATTTACACTGAAGACTAATTGATAAGCCTAATAAAGCCAAACACAATAATAAACTATTCCTATTCTGAGTTAGAAAAAATAATTCAAAATAAAAATAAAATTCCTATATAGAAAATAAGTTTAAAGATTGTGCACGAATAGTGTAAAACTTTTCTACACAATCATCCAATTAGATTTTATCATGATGACATTTTGTTATAATACTTCATAAAATATCTCAATCAAACATTTACATAATGAGATTTGATTGAATGACTGTGTGAAAATGTTTTACACTATAAGTGCATAATCTTTAAACTATAATAATAAATAATTCTTAATCAGAAACCATAATTACAAAAAAATAAAAATAAAAAAAATCAGCACATAATAAAACATGGATCCCCCCCCCCAAAAAAAAAACACCACACAACAAATTGCTACTCAGCAATTTACCATCATGAATGAAACTTTGATGCAACATTCTGTAAATGCTATATTCAGATATTTCCATTACTAATATCAATGTACTAATCATTCCATTAATATTGCCTTTATCATGGCTTCTATTTTCTTGTATATTCAACATCTGCAACTGACATTATAACTGATGTAAAGTTGATAGGATGGAAAGATAGAGACAGGACACTGCTAGTTGATCCAGATGAAATCGACTGCTTGAAGTGGGTTGCAAAGTTGAATGACAACGCCAACTCCATATATGACCTCTACAAACGCCCCAACCCAGCTTGCGAAGCTGGATCGGTATGGAAAGACATTGTATTATCTCCTTCAAGGTTGAACATCCAACAGGAGCTCAAGTATTCTATCCAAAAAATTGAACGCTTGAAATGAGAACTTCACGGAGAACAGATTAAATTTTTTCACCTTTTAAGATAAAGATCATCAGAGGAAAACCATCTACAGCTAGGCAAGTAAAGCATGATGAAATTTGCGACAGAGAAGACTTTATGTGTGTTTTATCAATGTGATTAGCTTACGTGTATAAACAAACAGCATGTAGTCAGAATCTTAAAGAAAACTGCTGATACGGACAATACTAAATTTGCAGTCAATACCCGGAGAGGGCATAATGGTGAAGTTGATCAATCAAACAACCTACTTGGATAAATTCTGTAATTTTATGCTCGTGAAAGAATATGCTTTCTCCAGGAAACATCCATAAAATTTCTAACATCATGTCCGCACTTGAATAGAAATAAGGAGGCCATGTAACAAAAGTGACATGCATCAATAGTATATATGCCCCATGGAGGAAGAACCGATAATACAAGGAAATTCCCACCTTTTCTCTACTCTTTTTCTTTTCCAATTCCCCAAGAAAATGGTGATAAAATTTGATCTGAGAGTGGAATTGAACAGGGGTAAAATCCTTGGCAAGGGAGGCCAGGACGACCATAAATATGGCAAATGGCAATAATATCAAGCTATATAGTTTCTTAACAAAGTATGAGTTTGGTTTATACTTGAAAATCATGTGTATATAGTTAAAGAATTCAAAAATCAAAAGCGCAAAGCTGAAGAAGTGGGGAAATTAAATTAAAAAAATGAAAAGAGCAAAGCACACAAGACACTTACTTATCAATCTTCCTCAGAATCCATCTCAACAAGTAAATTCTCGGAAGATTTCTACATACACCTGGATATCTGTATTAAGGACTGTTAGCCAAAGAAAGAGAGAAATGGAAAGTAAATTACACAAGATAAACCCTGTCAAAAACCCCTCTCAGGCGTTCTTCACATGGAACGGACCAATTTACAGAAGCTTCTGCATGTAAGCCCAGCAAGCTCCCTTTGAAATACAATGACAAGTGACAACCACTTTCAAAAGTTTTACCCCGTAAAATTTCTAACAAAACCAAGTGGTTCAAATAAAAAAATACAATTGATTTTCTGGTAAGTTAATCACGGCGTATAAAGGACACAGTTGCTTATGCACAAAACATAAACATAAAAAGAGACCAAAAGACACACACAATAGCAGAGGAATAAAATAAATCAATATTCTGTGCTAGTAATGCATCCAAACATCGCAATCTGAATTCTAAGACTTTTCCAAACATTAGGATCAAGGGCAGAACAAATGCCAAAACACATCGACTCCCTATCAATTCCAGGCCATAGTGTGGCACATATTGCACACGACATTCATTGAATGTTGCAGATAGTTCATGTTCATGCAACACTTCACCTCAATTTGGCTGTCTTGTAACACCTGCATCTTGTTTGCTGGCAGCAGTACACTGCAAAATAATGCCTCATCAGTAACAACGGTCCTCACAAAATGATATACTAGTTTAACGTTTTAATTGAGCACCTTTAAATCTCCAGTCCTGATATTAATACTCCATTCCTCATTCCTTTTACAATTCCTGAAACCATACACTCCATATATCAATCATAGTCCTCCTACTTGAGCACCTCTTTCAAGATTGTCTCTGCAATCTGCATATCCCATATGACTTCTTTCATTGCCTTACCTATACCTAACTAATTCCAATATTTTTATAAGAAAAAGCATTCTTTTAAAGGAATGACTGGAAACTCATATATAGCTGGTCTCAGTTTATGCTTTATAATAAAATGTGATAAAAACATAGTTTACCAGTTAACAATCATGATTGTTTAAGCCTTCTAAACATATATGGCACGGTTATCAATTAGAAACCTTTTACAATTCCTGAAACCATACACTCCATATATCAATCATAGTCCTCCTACTTGAGCACCTCTTTCAAGATTGTCTCTGCAATCTGCATATCCCATATGACTTCTTTCATTGCCTTACCTATACCTAACTAATTCCAATATTTTTATAAGAAAAAGCATTCTTTTAAAGGAATGACTGGAAACTCATATATAGCTGGTCTCAGTTTATGCTTTATAATAAAATGTGATAAAAACATAGTTTACCAGTTAACAATCATGATTGTTTAAGCCTTCTAAACATATATGGCACGGTTATCAATTAGAAACCTTCAACTTCACTGCTCAAGATTTTTGCCAAATAAATAAAAGACTTCCAAAAACCTAGATCACAATGATGACAGTTTTAATTTTTAACCATTCAAGTCAAACCAAAATGGTAATTGGATAAGAAAATCATTAAGCATCATTCACTAAAACGTTATATATAGAAAATACTAAGTTACATGATTCCACCAAAACTATATACATGCTCACGTTCAAAATGTTCAGTAGGTAACCACAATAATTAATGATAAAGCTTGTCCCTGTTTCATTAATTTAATTGCTTCGGGAATAGAAGTCATTTTACTACCATTGATGGATCTCTTCAGCACAATCTTTCACTTCACAGGAACTCAAATTCATTCACTAACAGCTAACATGCACAACTACAATTCCTCACTCCTCGCATTTTCCCAAAACTCTGGCACAATTACTATCAGAAAACATCATATCTAAAGCTTAACATACCATTTATGCCAATTATCCACGCTTAAGCAGTTAAGCTTAACATTTGATTAAATTCAAATCCAAATTCCGTAAGAAAATTTAACAACCCATGCTAATTCCGTAAGAAATGAGTTTTTGAAAAAGGACAACTCAGTGTTGTAAAGCTCCAGCCATGACAGGGTTCAGGGAACAGTTGTCAGACCCATTGTGATTCTATCATAGGCAAAGGCTAATTCCATTACAGAAACCTATGTCCTAACAACACAACAACATCTTTAACCATTGCATCAAGCTCCCCTTCCCGGAAGGAAACAGCCTAATTACTGAGACATAAGTTCTTGCAAACTCATACAATTAAAACACTACAAGAAAACAGCCTAATTACTAGATATCTATGTTGAATAAAAAGTGGAAAGCAAGACAGAGGAATAGAGACGTCAAAGTAGAGAGCAGAACAGGAACAGAAAAATAAGGAAAGACAAACGAACTTGAAATCTGGTGAAGAGAATGAGAGCCCTCACAAACTTCCAAGTCTCGTACGAAGAAAGAGAGAACCACTGAAGAAATTTAACACCATGGATAAAGAACAGGGGCTTGAACCACCGGTCTGAGAGACAGTTAAGAACAGAGATCGACAAACGGAGACAACAAACTGACCAGACTGAGATTGAGAGAGATAAACTGAGTGAGAGAAGCTCGGATTAGGTATAAACCAATCACTATGGTCATAGTTCACAGATCATAGGCATGGGTCACCCAACCCAATTCGTCTCATTGGAAGTGCTCAATTGTGCAATATTACTAATTACTAATGACAGCATTTATACAAGTTTCCCCAATAAACCCACCTGAACATGATCTTCTGTATACATGAGACTGGAAGGAACGTCAAGAGTATCCAATCCTACAAGGAAACACAATTTTGACAACCTTGGTTCACATGACTCTAAGCTGAACTTCAGAAACAATGTAAAGGAGAACAACTGGTGCAATCATGTATAACACATTTTATGAGCACCCAATTACTCACCATATAATTCCAGAATTGTATATACTTGTCGAGAACAAAATCACATAAAAGCTTATGCTATTTGCAGAAAACACATGAATGGCTTTAAATATCTAACAACACTCAGAAACCAAAGAATTTTAAGTTAGTAGTCTGATGTGCAGTAAATAAAACACAATCGGAACTACAATAACTTTTCTCTGTACTGCCCAGTCTTCAAAATTATTTAAAAGAAGGAGCATGCATACAGGGCAGTGGCTAACTCTATTAGACTCGATACAAGATCTGAATTTGAAAACATGCGTGTAGTCCTCATTTTTGCCAAAGCACTTCAAGCAGCTTTACTAAATACTCAAGAGATAAAGGAGTCTATCAACTAGTAAAGCTGCATTAAATAAAACTTGGGCAATACCTAATAGAAATATCAAACATTTTCATATTCAACTCAATATCATCTTGGATATCTTGTACCGATCAAATATCCCACAACGTGTTAAAACTCTACTCACTTTTTTTTTCCCCTAACCATAACACCAAGCTAGCATGTCTTTTATGCTAAACTGTTCTATAATTTCCTTGAGATTACATATCAAACATGTTCAGATCAACAATATGATTCAACTAAATCCACATGAAAATCACTTACCCAAATTGCTTACCTTTTCCATTGTATTTAACGAACCTCCAACACATGCTGCAAAAACGACACGGTTATTAAAGATCACTTTCAAAAGAAAGTATGAAATCGTTCATTTAATTATTTCATCAATAAAATTGAGGCAAGAGATCACAAATACCATTCAAACCCAAGTACGGTTCGAAAATCATTCAATGTTTATACAGAAGGAAAGCAACTCAATTGACAATCCAACCATCTAATCAAACTTCTTAACTTTTACTCAATCGATAAACCAACCATCTCATCGAACTTCTTAGCTTTTAATCAATTGGAAACCCTACCATATGAAGAACACAAACATAAATTAATCGAAGATCTCAGGACAACAACCAAAAGGGAAACGAAATATAAATCAACATTTAGGGATTTTATACCAAAGTGGCATAATAGATGAGATCCAACGAACAATAAAACCAATGAAAACAACCGCAGATTCATTCCATTGTAAAAGGATTCATATAACACAACTAATCAAACACTGGAAAACGCTACAATCTAAAAACCCTCAATTCTAAATTTATGATTAACTCATTGATGTAAAAATTACATGCTAGAGGCTGTGTAACGATAGACGAAAAAAAAAAGGTTTAATTAAATCAGAAAATCATGTTGTTTTCGGCAACATCTGTGATCCACTACACCGCAAGGACAAAGAACTTTACATGACTAACCCTACAAACACTAGGCTCCAGTCACCCCCCCATCTTCACTTTCTACCCCCTCTCTTAGGGGCAGTCCTCTTTGCCGGCGATTTCACGGTCTTAGCCTTTGCATTTTTTGCCGGAGATTTCTTTGCCGCCGGGGTGGGCTTCTTTGGTGCCGGTTTGGGAGCAGCTGCTCTCTTCCCTGGGGATGTTCTCGTCGAGGTTCTAGAAGCCTTCGCAGGCCTCGCTGCAGGCTTCGCCTTAGCCGCAGGTTTTGCCTTAGCAGCAGCCTTGGGCTTTGCAGCAACCGCAGGCTTAGCCTTGGGCTTTGCCTTAGCTTTCGCCGGAGCAGCAGCTTTAGGCTTAGCTGCTGCCGCCGCCTTTGGCTTGGCGACAGGCTTTGCCTTGGCAGCGGGCTTGGGCTTTGGCTTGGCGGCGGGCTTTGCCTTGGCAGGTGCCTTGGCTGCTGCTGCTGGCTTGGGCTTGGCTGCTGCCTTCGCCTTGGGAGCTGGTTTGGCCTTTGGCTTGGGCTTGGGCTTGGGCTTAGCAGCTGCGGGCTTCTTCGCAGGCTTTGGAGCAGAAGACTTGACCGGTGGTAGCTTGAAAGATCCCTTGACCTTGACGAGTTTTCCAGAAGCAACAAGCTTCTTGGATTGGACCAACAAGAGCTTCCTGAAGTTCGTTGGAAGCTGCTTGTACTTCTCCTCAAGGAACTTGGCAATCGCGTACTGGCTCGAACCGTTCTTCTCCTTCAGCGAGACAATCGCGTCCTTGATCATCTGCAAAATTCAATTCAATTAAAACAAAATTCAAATCAGAATTTCAATTCTAACAATGGGAAACACGATTACAAAACGAGATTTATGTGTAATTGCGGTTAACTAATGCAAAATGCACACCTCTTCGTAGGGAGGATAAGTACGAGGGTTCCTGGGTTTGGAGGCCTTCCTGGGTTTGGGCTCCTTTGGGGCCTTTTTGGGCTTGGCATCGGTCTTCTCCGGTTCATTCTCCGCCTCCGGTGGGTCGGCCACGGCTGCCGGCTCCTCCGGAACGGGCAGCTCGACGGCCACGCTTGGTTCTTCCGACGCCATAGCTTGGAAATGAAAAATAAGAATGGATATGATTTATTGGATCTGTGAGAGACGTAGCTTGAAGAGAAGCGAAATTTTTGGTGTGTGAAAATGACGAAAATTACGTGGTTTATATAATAATATGTATGCAGGACTACATCCAAATACTCAATCCTCATTGGTCAACAGGCCCTATACAAGGATTGCTCCCTTATTCAAGTTTAAATTTCAGCCCTTCGATTTAATTCTATCGACGGCTGGTGTTCCCCGTAGGGGAGGCATATATGGAAACCTTTTGGGACATTGGATGGTGTTAGTAACGGATTAGGTGTGCTTTTCAGCTCGATTCATTCAATCATAACTCGTTGAATTCTTCGTGATTTTCAGTAAGGTTTTTTTCTTCTTGTAGATAATTATGTGAGCTTTCTGATGAGTATTTGAGCGTGTTAAATGGTTGAGTATTTTTGGATAAATTTGGTTTTGAAGCCACAAATGTTGTGATTAGGGTTTCTTGTGATGTTATCAATGTTTTAGCCAAATTCAGGGGAATGCTTTGACCTTAGATGAGATTGATGCATCCATTGTGATAATAGGTTAACTAAGGATTCAATTGCAACCAGAATTATGAATTTCCGATGAGATTTGAATATGGAACCATTGATTACAAAGTCACCAAAGTTGAACAAGTCTTGCAAATGAACATGGATTGTCATGTATAGTATATAGAACAATGCTGTTTTCTCATATTACGTTAAAATTTCCATTCATTTGCATACATATAATGTTATAGCAATTTGAATGTGCTTTTAAGGATAGCATATGTTTACTTTTGGATCCTTGTAGTTGCAAATATTTTCTTCAAAGTCTGTTATAGTAATTGTGTTATATTAACAAACAATTCCTTCATTTGTGTGTCATGACTTTCAAGTAAATAGAATGTTTCATTTGCTCATGAGAAACTTGTATCGACAGGACCTTGGGATTGGTAAATCTGTCCAAGGTGGTGAATAAGTTTTGAAGTAAAATTTACTAGTCAAGACAATCACTATCCATTTATGAATAAAGTAATAGAACATGTTACAATTGAAGTGCGCCATTGTTTTGTATATGTCTTCAATTAGGCAGGATAATTAACAAACACGAATTTTGAATCACTAAATTTATATTTCTATTGAAATCTCTTTTTTACCAAAATCTAACCCAAGGTGGAAGATAGCCAATAATTATAGCCAAACAGGAGAAAATCATAGCAGAAAGATGAGATATTTAAAATTTAACCTAAATTGGTCAATATTATATCTTTTGTATGATAAAAATAACAAAAGACTAAACAATAACAATCCATAAATGAATCCACATACAAACCTTTGTAATTTGGTGTGGAAATTTTATCAGTTGTACAAAGTATTTTTATTTAAATTAAAATATTTTAAAAAGAATAATCAGTTCAGGTTTGTTCATTATACCCACTTTTTGCTAGTTTTCACTAACTTGATCAACTCAATTTTGTATTAATTTTCACCATTTATGTATCTTTTTACCATTGGATTGACTATGTACCTGATTGGTTTACTGATTTTACTATTCAATTACTAATATGATCAAATTTATCAAACGAATTATTACATTTAAAGTATTATTTGACAAGAATGAAATGAAAACAACTACAAAATCAATCAAAGAAGACAACAACCCAAAGCATCCAGCTCTCAAAGAATGAGTCAAGTAAGGTGGGGCTCTATCAGTGATTGTCCAACACCTGAGTGGCTGAGGTTAGCAAGGAAGTTTGCACAACAATTTGCCTCCTTGTATGCATGTATGATCGACTTTTGTGTCCCAGTCCAGGAGTTGTATTAGTCTCAAGGTTTCTTTAAGTATCAGCTTGAGAATAGGTTATGAGAAGACCCCATAATGATTGGGTTCACCACCAACTACAAATCCATTTCAAATATATATGATAAGGGATAGAGATAGGCATCTTGAGAGCTCCATACCCAAGAATAGGCCCAAAGTTTTGCCCAATAAAGTTGTATACGCCTAGGTTATGGTGGGATCCTTTTACAAGGTTCCTAATCAATTTCTAACAAGGTCACCACATGTTGAGTGGCTAGAGTTTATTTTGTATGACCTATCTATGTTCATTTAATTAAAAGTAGCTTTCTAGTAGCTGGATCTAGGAAATTATCGCCTCCTTCTTACTCTCTTCGATGTAGATAAGGATAGGTTTCAAGGGTTCTTGAGAAAAGGTCATGATAATGGACGGGATGGATTCGAGCATATCAGTGTTCTTAGAGAACACAAGTTGGTTATGATCACTCCAGATATACCAAATGGCAGACTATGGAAAGGATAAGTCAATGTTAGTGTGAGGAGTTAACCTTCGTAGTAGTTAAGTTGAACGCAAGACATGCATGTAAATCCAAACTGAAGAGTTTACTTCAAGCTTTTTTGTCACACTTTTAGACCAGGTGTCCATAACATCCTCACAGCCTCTAATGATATGTATTAGCATCTCATGCTGTGTTCTGCATCAAGGGCAAGTGTTGCTGAGAGTCATTCCCTGGATAGAGTGTCATGGGCTTGTCATCGAATGGTCATGAGCTACCTTATAGCACTACTAGAAAAAAGTTGAAATAGCGGCAGAATTAGAAACAGAAAAAATAAAATTGATCTCCAAATTTGGTACCCTTAACACTCAAAGACAAAATTAGAAACAAATTTTGTCTCTAAATTTTCTTCGTTATTACAATTTTTTCTAGTACAAGTATTGTAGATAAAAACTTATATTCATTTGTGACTTGGTAACCTCCAAAAACATGTTAAATTAAATTGTTCGTATGATTCAATCTTTTTAAAGGGTGTGTTCTCTATTTTGATCAATGCAATTCCAACTTATATCAACACATAAAAAAAATCAACCCATAAAAAATGCTAACATATAATGTAACATTTTTTTTGGTAATTTTTAAACCGTTTGATAAATTTTATGTAAATAACACCAAATAACTCAAGTATTAAGATATGAGAAAAGCTAATCGCGTTAGATTTACACACAACATGGTCGGTTGACATTGAATCTTCAATGTTACCTAGCATTAGCATCAGTTGGTGTGGTAGGCTGCAATTTAGAGAAACATCATAAATTAGGTTCGCGGTAAATATCCCTCGACACACCAAGCAAAACCGAATCTATACAGCATTGGATGAAAAGAAACCAGGGTCATAAAAAGTAAATAATGGGAAAAAATAATACGTTATCCTTGATATGAGTACGAAAATGACTACTCTTCAGTTTTTCCTAAAATGCTTATTTTTTATTTCCTTCTCATTGTTGGACAATTAAAATAAATAATTTTACCTTTTAGGAAAAAAAACACACACCCATTTTAGTACTTTATTATTAAATTCGGTTACTGAGATATTATACTTGTATGAGTTATAGTCGATTTGCATTATTCTCATATAAATAACTCGAAAATGAGAAGGGAACTGCATAATTCTCGTTTTATTTTATATCATAAATCATAAATTAGCGTTTTTTTCTAATACTTTCAAGAAAAGAGAATACTTATATTTAACTTATCACACGACCATGTAAAAAATTTATAGCAATTTATAATTATTAAAGATAAAAAGTCATAAAATAAATATATTGCAGGAAAAAGGTTATCTTAACACTACCTCCATTTCTTCTTTAGTGTCGTTGACCCGTTTTAGGGGGAAATTACTCCTATTTATTTATCATTTTAAAGTGCTTTTTTACTGGATCATTTTAAAATGTTAAAATAACATTGATTACATGGACCAAAAAAAAAAACAACGATTACTATTTTATTAATTATATTCTAATTATTAATTATATTCTTATTTTTCACGTAATTAATTAATAAAAAGAGAGAAGTGTGTAGATATACGATACCAAATAGATTTTTTTAATGAACGCTAAATAGATAAGGGGTCTATCAGTATCTCAAAACAAATCTTACTATGAATGAGGATATTAATTACGTCTCTTAATTTGTGTCCTATAAAAATAGTCGATGTTGCTATATAGAAAGAATATGTAAAGAATATGTGATATCAAGTATGTTAATTTGTTTTAATTATTAATAAAAGGAAAAAAATGTATGAAAATAGAGAGAGTGTGTGTGTGTGTGTATTGAAAGGATAAAAAATACAGCATTTAAAACAATAATACTCAATTACATTATTTATTAAATAATCTAGATTTAAAGTTTTTTTTTTACTCAAAGATATTTTAATTATTGTTTGTTTTATTTGACTCAAAGACATTTGAATTCAAGTTTTCTCTGTCTTCATGGAAGTTGACCTCCATCTCATTTTCTATATTATTATAATAATCAAAGTTGAAATAAAACATCTTTGAATATAAATTATCTAACAAAAAAAAGTAATGGATTATTGTTATTTTTTTGGTGCTTTGACTATTGTTATTATTTTATGTGCTGTAATTTTGGTTTTAATTTTTATTACTAAATAAATTCATGTATAAAATATTTTAAAACATTTAAATTGATTTTAATAATCAAAATTGAATTCAAATTTTTTTCATTCTTCATAAATGTTAGCCTCAAATGTTTTCCTTTTTCATTGAATATGATACCCATAGTTGAGGCTAACTTATGAACAAAAATTGAATTCAATTTTGATTATTAAAATATATTTCAAAGTTTTAAAATATTTTATACTTGAGGTTATTTAGTAAAAAAAATTTAAAACAAAAATACACCACTTAAAATAAATCAAAGCACCAAAAAATAGCAATAATCCACTTTCTAATTCTTTGTTAAATAATTTATATTCAAAGATGTTTTGTTTCAACTTTCATTATTATAATAATATCGAAAAAGAGGTCAAGGCTAACTTTCATGAAGAAAGAGAAAACATGAAGTCATTTTTAAGGAATCAAAAGAATCTGATATTAATATTAAATATTTTTTATTAATTTTATAACAAAATATTTAATATATGATTTTAATTAATGTATCTTATAAACTAATCTACTATATTATATAAATATAAAATTAAGTTTTGCCACATAGAACTATGTCACGTGTCAAAATCACATACATTTTTTTCTCGCCTAAAGCAATTTTATTTATTTATTTATTTATTATTATTATTATCATTATTATTATTATTATTATTTTAATATCAATATTATTACAAAATCTCAATAAATAAATGTTATCAAAAACATAATTATCTTCTCTTAAATGACTTGCTAATTTGGAATTAATGTAATCAATTAGCATTTAATATTTTTTCATCATATAAATTTGTCAACTTTTAATTTGACATTCACTATCAATTATATAATTCACAATATAACTCATAATAAATTTGAATTCAAATTTCAAATTTGAATTTAAATAAAATCAAATTAAAATTAACTAAAACATCATACTAAAAATATCACTTAATCTATAAATACTAACATATTCATTCAACAAAAAAAAATATTAACATATTTATGAAACAAAAATGAATACCTATGTCACTATTGTTATTTTTTCTTTTTTCTTTTCTCATTTTAAAATAGTCATTTGCTACTCTTTTTTTTCATTTTTGTTGTTTTTTATTCAATTTTGATGTAGGATTAAATACAACAACATAAATTCGGCTATAAGCTTTTAAATTTTTTCATTCTCTTTTGAATGTTTTCTATATTTTGTCTAACATTTAAAAATAAAAGTTTGTTTGCTGACACAAATCCGGCTATTTAATTTTTATCATTAATTCCTACTATGAACTTACCTTAAAATCAAATTATTATTTGTTATTATCTTTTTTTACTAGACTATTTGTTATTATATTAAACTCAATTATTCTCTTTTTTCTACTTTCTTTTGAAAATATTTTTGACTAATTATTTTTTATGTGACTCGATAATCCTCAAATATCACTAGTGCATCGCAAAGTTAATACGCTAGTAATGATAATAATCAATTACTTTATTTATTAAATAATCTTGATATAAAGAAGAGAATATAGGAAACTCCAGCTCGAATCCTTGTGGTGTCATCCTTTTAGGAAGCAGATAACTAGGGGGAAACTCTGCTCAATCAGTCGAACCGAAAATTAGTCTTATAGTGGATCCGAAGGGCCTAAGCCGTGGGAATAATCTTATGGACTCACTCGGTTCAAATGGCTAATTAGGGTGGGTTCAAAAAAAAGGATATTTCAGCTAATTATCATTCTTAAATTCAGTAAACAAGGAAAATAGTCTCCGATCACTTTAAGGAAGAAGGAGAAAACTTATTTTCAATTTTTTTTACAATAACTTATTTTCAATTTTGAAGAAGAGAGTGACAATCAATTTTCATATCAACTATGTTAATTAACTTTAATTATTAAAATATCAGTCTTGTGACTCAATGTCTTGAGGAATTATTTGTTTTGATTCATAATTAATTTATAAAAATTTATATATTAAAAAATTTATTGAAAATTACATTTTTTAAAATACATTAATGATTTCAAATATTATAAATTTAATTTAAAAAGTATAAGGACAGTCGTTAGACTTATCGTAAAAGACTAGTGAATTTTTTGACGCCAATAAAAAAGGGAGACTAGTGAAATGATAAAACTTGAATTCAATTTCAATGAAGAAAGAGATAATCTAATTTTGATTTTTTACATGATCCATTGTATCTAATTTTGATTGTAATATTATAAAAAATATATTTACATTTATTAAATATAATTTAAAAGGATAAAAATAAAGCATTTAATATAAATCATTAATTTCTTATATTTATTATTATTATTTATTACATGAATATTTGCCATAGACTAAATATTATTTCATATTTTAGTAATATTTAGGTTAAATTAATCTGAAGGTCCTTATAGTATTTAAGTCCTTGCAGTTTAAAAACTTTTAATAAATAGTTGTAGTTTGCAATTTTTTAATTGAATCCTTAAGACTAACTCGTTAACATTTCCATTGGCCACTTCTCTACCTCTTTCTCCAATAGAGGTGGGACTAGGTTGGGTCGCCCGGCAAGAGCCTATGGCATGGCCTGTTTGAGCCTATGGCATGTTAACTTAAAAATGTGAGGCCTAGGCTAATAAAGTTGCCTATTAAGTCAGACAAGTCAGCCCATATATATTTTTTGAAATCTAGCCCATTCATGGAGACATATATTGTTACAAAAAAAAAATTCAAATACATACTATATTAATAATATATTTATTATTATTTGTATAATATATAATATTCAAATAGAAAAAAAATAAAACAAAATGAGATCACATTAGAAACCCAAAATTCAATATTCATTCCAGCCTTCCAAAGTCTTCTCCTATCTCCCCTCTTCAAACCCTAGTTGTAATGTCGTCGTCTCGTTGCTTCACCGACTGTCGTCTCATCGCTTAGCCAGACGTCTTCATCCCACGACCTCGTTGCTTCCCTAGTCGTCTCTCCATTTTTCCGACTTGTGACTATGAGATTCATGCCATTGTTTTTTTCTGTGTCATGCTATTTGCTTTTTCAATTTGGGTAAATCCAACTCCTACTTCTTCCTCTTCTCATTGAATACCCAATACGTTAATGTTTTCATTATGTTGCATATTTGCTCGCATGGAACCAAGCGTTGGTAGAGGATTTACAATTTGGGGAATATTTGAGCTGTGAGAAGAAGGCAGAGACACTTTTAAAATCAAATTAGACATTGAGCTTAGCTTGTTGTACAATAGAATGATGTTCTTTTGATTTCATTTCCATGAATGTTGTTCTTCTGATTTCATTTCCATTCATGCATAGTTTCGGGTGTTCTCTGGGCATCTTTCGATTCTGTATTGGTTAATTTGATTAAAGGTTAAATTATACTTTTAGTCCTTATGTTTATTTTAGGTTTCAGTTTGGTCCCTTATGTATTATTTGTTCCGAATTGGTCCCTTATGTCTAAAGATTACACCAATATGGTCCCTCTATTTCAAAGTGGTCCCTTATGTTGCAAAAATTATATCAATGTGGTTCATTTTTTTGAAAAATAAGGGACACAAAATGGACCACATTGGTATAATTTTTATAACATAAGAGACCATTTCGAAACAAAAAAAATAAGAGGGATCACAATTAACACATAAGGAACCAATTCAAAACTTTTAATACATAAGGGACCAAATTGAAATCTAAAATAAACATAAGGGACCAAAAATATAATTTAATCTTGATTAAAGAATGTGATTCAGCATTTCTATAGGCATCTTACGGTTTAGATTTAGGGCTTTACAAATGTAATAATTAGGTTTTTTTGTAAAAAAGTACAATTAGACCTCTGAAGAAGCTTTTAGTTCACGCTAGGCCCTAAAAATATCCTATTACAGGAAGTAGGCTAGGCTCAGGCTGTGCATTTTTAAAGTAGAACAGGCTCAGGCCTTGCAAAGCTTGGTCTGGCCTATTCTCACCCTTGTTATCCAACCCCATTCTCCACTCACAACTACCATCAACGAACCTCAATTCACTTGACCTTAATTCACTTGATATTAATCACACCGAGCCATGCACATGACAATTCTTAACTAACCTCAATTCAACAACATTAGAAGTAGTTTCCTATCCATAGACTTCAAAAAGAACATAATTTTATTGATATCTCATCCATATGAGTACTCATAGTTAGGGATGACAATGCGGGTTTGGCCTGGCAGGCCAACTCACCAAAACGGGGCAGGGCGGGGTACTCCAACCCGCATAACCATTTGGGCTAGGGACGAGGCGGGCCAACCCGTTGGGCCATTTATTTATTTATTAATTCATTTTTAGTATTTTTAAGTAAATTTTCTGTTCTTAAATACCTTAGGACGGGTTTTGGTGGGCCAACCAGTCACCTTTTGGCCAACAATTTTTTTTTTATTTTTCCCAATTGTTTTTATTTTTAGTGAACCAGCCCGGCAACCCGCTACGGGCTCAAAACCTAAACCCCACCACCCCTTGGCGGGTTGGAGCCGGTCGGTTCGCTTTCCAATCCTTACTCATAGTCGTAGTTGTTTAGAAGAAGAGTATACAATTTAGAATAACCACTTCTAGATAATTCTTTATAAATGAATGGATTATATGATATATGTTGTGAAGTATAGATTTTTGCTAAAACAACAGGACATGGTTAGGTAAACTTCATACTTTTCATTATAACCAGTATGTAGTCATTTGTCATCATTTATTTAGAGCACTTATTAGATAGCATTTGTTTTTCCCCCCTTTTAAATAACAGGCCTTTAGGCCTTAGCTGATAGAGTGCCCCCCACTTAGCATACTTGGCCTTTTAGTCATTCCACACCTAATCAACGGTCTTAGCAAGGAGCTGAACAAAATATTGGCTTCTATAACCATCCTTTATCTTTTAGTTGAGCTGTGCCACAAACCCATCTTTGAGATTGTTACCGTAGTTCAAAAAATAAGATGTAACATCGTAACCTTGATTTCATTTATGTCCCTGCCCAGGTTTTACCTAGTGATTGGGTGCATACCCAACTTTCAACCTCACAAAATATGTTATTCCTTGAATTAATGTCCCAGGAGTCTGTGCTTGCCCGTTCCACTGCCATATGTAGGTCATTTCATGATATAGCACCCTTGTAATCTCTGTTTTCACATCATCGCAATAGCTTCCAACATACTTTGTCCTGAGGAAGATCTTATCGTTGGTGGCATATGCGACTCCATCCATATCCTCCACAATCAAGCCCACCTTTTGCACGCTTTTCCTGACAATAAGAATGTTTTAATGGAACCCTCCATGTGAATTGTGTGGTAGAGTTTAGTGTTTGCTTGGCATAGGTTGCACCCACTTCCTGGTGAAAACGCACAACACCAACAGTTGTTAAGGATGTGTTAGTGACCGTTGTTGTTAACATAATATTATAGTATCACGTCAGTCACACTTAATTAAAGGTTTGTTAGTGTTAGTTTGTAAAGGTCTAATTACAATTTTTTCAAGCTATAAGGACTTTCTTACAATGTTTTAAACTATAGGGACTAACAAAGTAATTTAACCTAATACTTTTTCACTGTAAATTAATAATAATAATAATAATAATAATAATAATAATAATAATAATAATAATAATAAAAATAATAATAATAATAATAAATAGACTTAACAATAGAGTAATTAATATTATTTCTCTTCATCAAAACACATTTTGTATTTATGTATCCATGTTTGTATTTCTGTATTGATATGAGACTCTTTAATTCTCTTTCTTCTTTAAAAGAGTTGTTTTGTAGTTGAAAAAAACATTACTAACTATTAAGCTCGGTATAATTTTAAAAGAAAGTTATGTGTAATTTTATCCAATATAAAATGTGGTCGATAACCTTCACATAAGGCCATGTAGGATAACAATTTAATATATTGAATTATTAAAAAGTGTCTGATACACTTGCATGCACGCGCACACACATTCACACACTAAGATTGCTACAATACACCCACTAGTTTTTTGTGAAAGTGTAAGTTAGGGATTGAAACTCTTTACTTTGTAGAGAGACCTGCACAGAATCATCTTAACTCAACTTATTATGTTGGATACTACCGTTCATCTTGTCAGCCTATCTCATATCAATCATCTCCCAATTCAACATTGATCAGTAGCTATAAATAAGCATTCGATTACTCACAAACATAACATTGTTGGTGTAAGCCCTAATGGTCAATCTATTTTGTATGGATTATTATTTGCATCATGACTTCAATCATATATTTAATATATATGTAAAGACATCATTTATTATGTTATTAGTGTATACATAATAAAGTCCTTAGAATAGATAGTTCGTTCAATGGAACATCAAATATGATTTGATCGTAAGACCCCATTGAACTATAGAGCACTATTATTAAAATATCTGTAGTCGAAGTATTATTGTTAACTAGGACGACAATAATATATAAATACTATTGTATGAGTAGACTGATGACCATATCTCACGGGTCATGGATATGTGATATCAAGTTGGCACACAAGCATAAATATTAGGAGTAATATTTATACTGGATTAACCCACTATGAGGATGCTTCATAATAGTTATGTAAGTGTCATAGGCGCTCCTCATGACGACTATAGTGAAGTGATCAGTCGACTTGAAGTCACTGCGATTCCTACATGTGGAGTTGTAGGTTTTAATGATATCAAACTTCATTCGTAACAGGATGATCATAAAGGTAGTACTTGGGCCTGCAATGAATCATGTTGAGGGGTATGAGTGATGTAGACAAGATTCGTCCCTCCTAGGACCTCTCAATAGAGTAGAACGTGAAAATATGCATGGTCACACCGAGATGAGTCAATATGGGATATTGGGCTCATTTCGTGATTACACGTCTACTCGGGTATCGAGAAACATATGATTTAACTTAATGAAGATGACACATTTATGCCTCGTGTTCAATCAAGACACAGTGGACGAAGGGACATTGATTTTGGTTGCAATACTTGGATGATCATGAAGGTAGTACTTGGGCCTGCAATGAATCATGTTGAGGGATGTGAGTGATGTAGACAGGATTCATCTCTCCTACATAACAGGAGTAGTGTCTCGGGCCTCTCGATAGAGTAGAACGTGAAAATAAGTGTGGCCACACTGAGATGAATCAATATGGGATATTGGGCCCATACGTCTACTCGGGCATCGAGGAACAAATGATTTGACTTAATGAGGATGACACACTTATGCCTCATGTTCAATCAAGACACAGTGGACGAAAGTACATTGACTTCACAGTGATTTTGGTTGCAGTAAGGTTCTGATCGGATCACTGATATTCTCACGGGCTAGGTAACAGTGATGCATTGCTAGATACCAATCACTGCTTATGATATTTGATATTATATTAAATATTGGATATTAATATAATGTTTAATATCATTGTCAACTCAATGGGAATCTACAGGGTCACACGCATAGAGTAGATATTCAGAGCAATTAAATTAAATGTGATTTAATTCATGTCAATAATTGATTAAATTAAATATGATTTAATTCAATCAATGATTAATTTAATTAAATTAATTAATGGTAATTTTTTATTAATTAAATATGATTTAATTGGTAAATAGTAATATTTGATTACTTAAATATTTAATTAATTATTGATGAATTTAATTAAATACAACATGAAATAGGCTTGTAATGTACAAGACCTGATAAGGGAGGTGCAAAACCAATTTTGAGGGATGCGAATAGCAAGTGCTAATGTGCCTAGACACTTTAGCCACATAAGATGCGATGGTCAGAGCTCTCCCTTCGAGCCGTCTACTAGCACCGACGCACTCGGCTCCTGATATTGCTCGCGTGGACAGAGTAGAGGTGCCACTACTTTGCAACACTGGTGATCGTTGCTCACGCTTCAAGAGATAAACACGAAAAACATTGTGATTCTTGTAGTTTTAGGCGATCTTTGCAAGGGGATTTTTCGCTTTTAAGATTGATTTTAAAAGAATTTTTTAAAAGTCTATCTCTTGATTCCCCAATAAACATGATATAATCATATTATTTATAACAGTCAAAAAACAACATGTGAACAATCACCAATAACATATAAGCAACAATATCACCATGTTATCAATCAAGCACATCATCGCATCACAACATAAACATATATCATTAAGCATGTAAGCATACGACAACACATGGGTGTATTATGTGACATCCCAAATTTCTTAATTTGGAAACCCTAATTGGATCCTAATACACTTCTAGTGTTAAGGGCTTTAAATAAGCCCAATGGATCTGAAAATGAGGCTTGGAATAGGCTACAAGTGAATAAAAGGAAAAATATGTGAATTGTGTATCAGTTTGGTCGCAACGCGACCATGTTCTCTTGCAATGCGAGTAATTGACATCTCACAACGCAAGATGAAAACCTCACGATGCGGCCGAACAATACACGTGTCTCCACGCACATGCCTTCGTGTGAACATGTGTCAGGAGTTAACCCTCTCGCAACGCGAGAAAACATGTCTCGCAACACGACGAAACCAGTTTCCAAAACTATTAATAGCCCTTCCCCATTGTGATTTTCTCGTCCCTCTCTCTAACATTTTCTCTCTCTAAAAGGGTATTTTGGTCATCTCGGCCAAATACCCAAATATCGGTGCAATAGCAAGGCTTTGGAGCTATTCCGAGGCTACAAGAGTTAAGGTAATAACCTGCTCCTTAAACTTTAGTGATAGCTTTATTCCTAAGTTATTCTCATGGTGTCTCATTCCCTATGTGCAGAGGAGGTGCTGCATAAGGAGGTTCAGGTCTTAGTTCAAAGGTTACTATGGCGTACTTCTGACCTTAGGTATAACCTTGAACTATCCTTTAGATTTATTCCTTAGGTTCGCGTAGCGATACTGGGATATTGTTAGTAACGCGTTAGTAATAATAATATTATATGTCATCTTTTCAGCAATAATCCTAGGTCAATGGCATACCCAATGCACAGTTGGGTCTTGTCCTTAAACGTAAGGATTACGTATGTCGTAATGATATCCGGGAGTATCCTAAATACCTTTGGGATACAACCAAAATAATTGCGGGAACCTAAAGAGCAAGTGAGAACTTGTCCTACCAATGCCATGTATGTGGGAGAGAGAAGCCTAAATGTTGGAATAGTAGTTAGACTACCAGTATAGAATAGATAGAGTCACACGCTCTACTAGATGCTGATATCAGTAGTTCTTAGTAGAACTATGGGATGTGATTGCTCCAGAGAGTGATTGCAATACCTATCAACTGCCATAGGATTAGTGTGACTTATGTGCTTTGTGTAATTGTATGTTTGTGCTTGTAGTAGTCTCCTTATGCGACAATAGGCTTTTATATTTATGATGATGTTTGCTATGATCGACGCGAGAGCACGCAGTGAGGTTTATTAGGTTTTTGAACATGATTAGGATAGATTGATTTAAAGAGAGACACTTGGGTAGATGATAATTATGGTTTAGTGAGTAACCGACCCTTAGGAAGATTGATCCTTTATTGACATGATTGATGGTTAGATTGGGTTAATATTACTCTTAGGCTTGAATCTGGAATATGAGCATGATTTGTATGTTACCACCGCTGTGCGTACATGGGTCGGCCATTGCGTACGAGGCCAGAAGTACTAGAGTGGGAGTACGAAATGTACAGTATAGAGGACTTATAGTTTTCTTGAGGATGGTATTTGGTCCGGCGCATGCCTTTGGCAATAGAGAGTTGGCCGCTTTTCTGTCTTGGTAGTTGGCTAGCAAAATAATCCTGACGGAGTTACTGGCATATCTGAGTCTATAGTATGTGCTATCCAGAGTGCAACCTCGATACCTGCCATTAGGGGCGGGGAACCCCTCTTAGGGGTACGGTGAGCTGGATATGCCGGATAGACGACTGGCTGTTCCTAGTCTTTGTTGGCGAGATAGGAACAACATAGGTACGACTGGTGGGGCCAACAAGGAGGATTTACTAATGATAGAATGGCCACTTGCATGTAGTGAATATTAGGATATGCATGGGGAAAAGGGTATCAACACTATTACTGTTTAGAGGGGACCCTAGGACCTAATCTTTAGTCTAGGCTATGATCCTGCATATAAACACCTTTGGAGATGGATGCTTTGTGTACTATTCTATATTAGTATCTATACTATTTATTCCACTATAACAGTATTTAGATCACTTCTCATCTCCCTTCATTGTTTGCTTGTATGTACTGGTAGGATGCATTAGTATCTGGAGGAAGACCTTACAGTACAAGGGTACAGTGAAGGAATCATCCGTCAGTATAGGTTGGGGAGTTATGACCAGTGAGTCAGCGTCTTTGTGATTGTCTGTGCTGCTTGTCACTACACACACAAGCTAAGTGTGTCATCGTTTAATCGTCTCCTTTCACAATGTTTAAGAGTTGTCTGCCTTACAAGCGAAGTCATTACCTATGCATGCCACCACAGAGACGTGACTAACACACGTCCTCTGGTAGTTTTCCTTGCAGGTCTTAGTCGACATTTAAGTGTCCCTCATTCCCATGCTAAAGCATTCTAACGCTTAAGCAACTACCAAGGCCAGACTTGAGCGTGCTACATTAACCTAAACTTATTCTCTCAACCTATTTTTAACTTATATTAACCCCACAACACATATAGGACCACAATCATGTATTTAATTGAGTTAAGGGATGTTACACAAGAAAGAAATGCAAATAATATCAAATGCAAATCACAACAAGTATAATACCAATAATAATTACAATAAGCTACTACTCATCCTTTCTTGCACCCTTTCCTCATCATAGGTATAGTCGCTCCAATACTCGGGTTTCCAGACCTCTTGTTTTGGCCTATGTCAAAGAGTGGACTCATATTAAAGATTGGTAGTTTAATGCATATCATCCCTCTCCTTGTTATAGGCATCCTTGTCCTCAAGGATCGAATAATCCTTAATTTCCTCGTGAGGTACCTATGTAACATCATCTGGCGAAAGCTCCTCCCATTAAATCAAAACCAACTTAATTGTATGATTGACAATTGTATCACATTTCTCAGATAACACAACTACCGATCCAATAACCTGGTTGTCATTCGACATCTAAATAGATAACGTAGCAGGTTCAAAAAGAATCTGTCCATAATGTGGTTTCAATAAAGAACAACAAAAGACGAGAAGGATTTTAGCATAAGGAAGCAAATCGAACCAATACACCACTTTTCCAATACATTCTAAAACTTAGAATAGATTGAAAAATCTCTAGACTAGCTTATGATGAGTACAAACTGACATAGTTAATTGACAATATGGCCTCAAATGAACATAAACAAAAGACTCAACCTCAAATTCCACATCTATGCATTTATTATTGGCAAACTTCTTCACCTGCTCTTGAGCTTTGTCCAACTCCATAACTTAAGCAAGATCTGATATCTTGATTGCAATCAATGACCCACAACATCCACTTGAAAATGACATAGAATGTAGTCTAGTACTACTTGAGAAGGTCTCCCATAAATAATTTCAAATAGTGTGTAGCCAGTACTCGAGTGTAGTTAAGTGTTATATCACCATTCAGCTCAAGGAAAAAACGGGTGCCATAAAGATGGTTTTGAGTGAGAATAAATGCGTAAATATTAGGAGAACCTTATTAGCAACCTTTGTTTGGCCTTTACTTTCAAGGTTATAGGTTGTTGTCATTCGCATCAAGTTTTGCATGCCTTAAAAAGCTTCTAGCAAAACTTGTTGAGAAAGATCGAATTGCAATTGGAGATAATGCTCCTTGGCATCTTGTGAAGCTTAACAACAAGAGTAAAAACAAACAAATAACCTTATAAAATGGATATGACCACTTGACAATGATCTGAAATGCGACCATTTAAGAATTGATCCTCCACCACCAATATCATAGAGTTCCGTACAGACTTTGGTAAACCACAAACAAAATCAATGGACAAGTCCTCCCAAACACGAATATGATATGGTTATAGCAATCCCCCTTATTTCTTAGCAACTACTGATAAAATATTTAACAAATTTAGTAATGTCAGTTGACATTGATTCCCAATGGAAATTTCGAATTCAAGCCAATGTCTTCTTGACACCCATATGGCCAGCGAAGACAATTCAAAAAATTTTGTGGAAATTAGATCCTTGAAATAATAATTTACAAGTAACTATATTATGTTTTTATAAAAGATCAGATCTTGGTCAAATTTATAATCAAGGAAATTAGAAGTCTCATCAAGTAGCCTGGACTATAAACCAATGCAAACTATATATGATTGAAGCTCCTCACATAACTTCTTTAAAAATATGGGTTAGGAGATCGAAATGAGCAAGCATTGAGAGTTAGATCCCTCGCTTACTTTAGATAATGCATCAACAATCATGTTTGAATATTCTGGCTTGTATTGTGTTTCATAACCGAAGACGAACTCAGAGAGATAAATCTATTGTTTAGGTGTTTGAATGGTTCGTGACATCAATTCCTTAACTGGATTATGGTCTATTTGAATGGTGAAAAGGGAGCAAGCAAATATTATCGCCATTTTTTAACAGCAATAGTGATTGCTTGCAACTCTTTCAAATAAGTTGAACTGTTAAGCATTTTTAGGACAAACAATTGACAGAAAAAATGTGATAGGCTTACCACCTTGAGACAAAACAACACCCATTTCAACTCGAGAAGCGTCATTTTGAAGGAGTAAAGACATACTAAAATTAGGAAGAATTAGCAAAGAGGCATATATCATGGCTTCTTTGGTGGCCATAAAAGCCTTTTGAACATCTTGTATCTATTGAAAAGAGTTGTTCTTGAGTAAGGTTGTTAGTAGGGATGCAATCATTGCATAACCCTTTATAAATTTTTTACATAACCCAATTAAATCCAAAAACCCTCTCAACTCTCAAGGCCTTGGTAGATGTGGGTATAAACCAATCAAAGCATAGCTTGGATCTTGGAGGGATCTAGATACACTACACAAGCTTTGACTATGTGGCCCAAGTAATGCACTTGTCACAACCATAAGCAATATTTCTTAACCTTCAAATAAAAGTAAGCATTGAATAGTGATTTGAAATTAAGCACTAGGTTTGGGTAACCTGAGAGCTAGGTAACCTGAGAGCTAACTCGAACCTGTCTCTAACACGACACTAGGTCATAAAATGAGATCTTAACCCATCTATACTTTCTTGTGGGACCGAGTCAAGCCTGACCCTAAATAGCTTGGGCCATGTAGGGTCCTTGGGTCGGGACTCGAACCCCCTTACCTTTCATAGATAATGCTCCCCCTAAGCAAATGTTTGGAATCTAAATAATTAAGCACATAAGCTATTAAAGTAGTCATTAATCTTTTAAGCAGTATAAGGTATGGGAGTTAAAAAAAAAGAATAATACTATTAAAGTATCAAAGCAACATTGCAAGTGATATCACAACAATAAGGCATCAAAGCGACATAAAACAAATCCAATGTATCAGAGCATACAACATTTTAAATGCTTTAAAAACCACGCACCACAAATCATCAAATCATAGTATACTTCTCCCCTATTGTCACCAGTAAAAAAAATATTCAAGTAATATTAGAGAAACTGTGATGATCCGTAATACGGTAAAGAGTATCAGATAGATGCACAATGTCATGCAAGTGGATCAAAGCAAATAATGCATAAATAAATCACAGTAAACAAAATAGTAATTTGTATTAAAAAAATTACAAAAGAGAAAAATAGCATAGAAAAAAGAAAAGACAAAAAACTAAAACCCCCATAAAAATAGATATGATTTTTCAATCATCATTGTCATGAGGATTTAAGAGTTAAACTTAGAAACAAACTTTTGAAGTATTTCTTTTATCTCCTCCGTGTCTCTGGACATCATTTATTGATTCCTTATAAGCTCTCTCATTTCAAATTGTACGATGACATGTTCATTTTCTTCTTCATCATGATGAAGATTGAATACAAGAGAAACTTCTTGTTGCATTTTCCTTGCAACAATCTCATGTTCCTTCCAGTACTTAAGCTCTTCTTCAGGAGAATCAGTCTCTAGTTCCCAACTTAACTCTTTCTTCACTTTCTTAATAGGGCCTTGGTCGCTTGCACTGAGAGTTTTCTTTGCAGCAGGACGAAGTTTATTGAACCAAATGTCAACATTTCTAGTTCTATTTTCACTAGGTACAACGACTTCCTTATCTGCTTTTCTTTTTTCCTCTTTCCTCATCTTCTTAATTAGCTTCCTTTCTTCTCTTAGAAGTGCAATATAAATCCTTTTTTGTTATGAGTCCATGCTGGAGATAGATGAGCTAACAGAGCCAAAAAGTATGGAGCCGTGAAGTGGAGGAGGAGAGAAAACTTACAAGAAAAGTTTTGAAAAACAAAGGTTTTGGTAGAAAACGATTTAAGAGTGAAAAAAGTCGTGAAGAGAGAGATTAAGACAAGTTACTGACTTGTTATTTTATTTATTAAGATACTATTTTAGAAATACATGAGTTCGTGATTTATCTTAATTGCTAATTGTTTACAGAAATGTGAGTTTTGGCAATTATGTACAATGTGATTCTCTTAACCGTTTGAAGGATTTTTCAAACCATGTTTTTAATTCATTGAAAACCTTTTTTATCAACGTCTTTTATTTACGAAATCTATTTTGTTGTTAAGGGTGTCGCAACGACAACATTATAGACAGAGAACGTCATAAATACCTTAGATGGTTGATGGCAATGATGTTGTTTCCTTGGAGTCTTGGACAATCGACGGCGATGCAAGGATGTTGAAGGTAAAACTGTGGATAGACGATGTTTGTATTCACTTGACTTGCGATGACGTGGCAGGCGACTCTCCTTGGTGGACGTGATGCGACACTTTAGACTTGGAACTCTTCAATGCTTAGTGGTAAGGGAAACCGATTCTATTTCTGATGAAGGGAGTGCCCTTGGTTAGTGTTGTGAATAAAACGAAGTTAGTAACAACAATAGGTTAGTAAAAAAAATTAAATTAAAATACTTACATGTTCGAGTTGGGTAACAGGTTCACGAGTTTGAAAACAATAATTCATTATCTGAATCAAAACACATCCAGTTTAGACAGGTTGGTTTGGGTTAGACTCGAATAAGTAAAATACCTGGACTAAACACCGTGATTTGGGTCGAGTTTACCCAAACCAGTGAACACCAAACTTCTTTTTTATTCTTAAAGTTATAATCCAAAAGGTATTTGTTAATCACTTCCAAAAGCTCACATCGAGAAGTTATCAAAAAGTCCATATGTTAACTTTCACAAGTTATCAAAATGCCTGGATGTTGACTTACAAAATGTGTTTTGGAAGTCAACTCTTGGTCAACATGTTACGAGCAGTTAGAAGTTAATCTCTGGACGTTATAAATGTTCTAGAAGTTAACTTTCAAAAATCTAATTATTTACGAGATAGAAACATGGTTTTCGAAAGTTAAGCCATGAGTATTTTGAGAAGGGAAAAAAAATTAGATTAACCGGTGAGTATGGGCAACCCTGACCCGACCGACCCAAGCCCGCAACACCAAACCCGCTATATACCGTGTTCACATAAAATCCAAAAACCCTAACTGGTATCGTCGAGCTTCGAATCTCATTCAGTTGCAGTCATGGTGAACGTCTCACTATTTTCATCGCCGCATTTAATTTTTCTTTCATTTTCTGTCCAACTAAGCAGTTCTTACAATTGTTCGTTTTTTTATTTTATTTTTTTTTCCACAGGCGGATGTTGAAAAAGATGTGGCTCCAGGGCTGCCGAAGAAGAGAACGTTCAAGAAGTTCAGCTTCAGAGGTGTCGATCTCGACGCGCTTTTGGACATGTCCACAGACGAGCTTGTTAAGCTTTTTAGTGCCCGGGCTCGTAGAAGGTAACTATACTCATTCTGTCCAGAATCAATGAGATTTTTCGCATTTCGCGTTGCTGATTCGGTTTCGTGTTCTGGTTTCAGGTTTCAACGAGGTTTGACGCGCAAGCCTATGGCACTGATCAAGAAGTTGCGCAAGGCGGTGAGTTTTATTTTAATTTTAATTTTGATAGTTTAATTTAATATCGGAAATTATTTTTTATGACATAACTGCGGTAATAGATTGTCGAATTTGCTGCCAATGTAATGGATTCACATACATTCACGATTTATGTAAAATCTACTGAGTTGGTTATGTTATTAGCGGTTATCGCATAAGGCTAAGATCACTAGTTTCATTTTGAGTGATTACCCTGGCAACTCAACTTTACTAGAATAGCTGTCCCATAATCAATAAAAGTTGACCAAACCAGTATAGAACTTGTAAAATCAGTTAAGCTACTGGGATGGACCAATTTTTATAAACTCAAGAAATGTTCAACGACAAACTACAAAGACCCACTAATGAGGCTCACAAATGGGCAAGGCATGAGATGATTTATCCTCATATTAGCTTTTTATATATGCTTGGATAATCTGCTTGATATCTTATGCGGGGAACTTACAGATATAGCCTCCTCATAGCTTTTACATTTGTTGTATGCCTAGAATTGCGATACTTCACTCACCTAAATGTGGACATTTTAAGCATAATGGTATTAGCTTCCGTATTTGTATTGCCATTTAATAGCAGCTGTGAGTTGTTTCAGTATATTGAACTTTTATTTTAATTCTTCATCTGCTGATGTTGAATTGAATTGGTCTTATTTCATTGTCTAATAATAATTTTGGAAGGTATAATTTTAGTCTATATTTTGAAACAGAAACGGGAGGCTCCACCTGGTGAAAAGCCAGAGCCAGTGAGGACTCACCTTCGCAATATGATCATAGTGCCTGAGATGATTGGTAGCATTATTGGTGTATACAATGGAAAGACCTTCAATCAGGTTGAAATAAAACCAGAAATGATCGGCCACTATCTAGCTGAATTCTCAATCTCTTACAAGCCTGTTAAGCATGGAAGGCCCGGTATAGGTGCTACTCACTCCTCGAGGTTCATTCCTCTCAAGTGAAAAAGACTACACATGCCTCTTTTTTTCTTCTTACTCTGAACTTTTTCTTCAACTTTACATGGATTGTTTATCTAATTTGTAGTTGATACTTATGAAGTCCGTATGGAGTTTGTATCTATTAATTAATTATTAATTATTTATTCAAAAGATTCTTGTAGAATTTTTTCTCTTGGATTTAATAGAGCGGGGACTCGTTAAATATTGATCATGATACGCTGGTAACAAAACTGTGGACCATAAAAAATCAGTTCCTTCCTGTTCAAGTCCTGAGTAAATTCTGTAGAGAACAACTATTTTCCCCGTAAATGAACATGCCCAGGCCGAACCAAAGGAGCTAGCTACAATAGGCAACCAATAGTCTCTTCGAAGAAAGCAAACATCAAAAAAAAAAAAGGCATCATAAAAAAAAGTACTAGTCTACCCCACTTTGCTCAAGTGATTGAGGGTTAAAAAAGTCCATGGGATTAAAAACTCACCTGGAAAAGGCTATATAATATAATACAGGTTAAAAATCATTCCTCTTATAACAGCTGCTGGTGTTTCCTCTCAAGGGAACTACGGCCAATTCTCCTTATTGGTGGTTCATCATGGTCTAACGTTTTTGATCAGAGAGAATAGGTTCTGGATCTTCAGTTGTTGCAAATTACAAACCGGCTGTGGTTGACTTAGGTGGAAAATTGTGGCACTTGAGACTCAGACATGGATCCAAATGGTGTTTTGGGTTCATCATCATTAAGGGTGTGTTTGGTTCCGAAGAAAAATTGGAAGAGAGAAAGATATGAGAAATAGAGTAGATTTGAGGTATTGATTGGAATAAGAGAAATAGAGAAGAGGGAAGTGTTGATTAATTTTGAAAAGACATAAATACCCTTAAAATGAAAAGGCCAATATACAATTATTTTAATTAATTAATGTAATTAATTTAAATTATTTGAGATTATTATTTTAATTTAACATTAATTTAAATTATTTGAGATTATTATTTTAATTTAAATGTTAATTTAATTATTTAATTTCATTTCTGGTTTTAATTTAATTAATTTATTTTATTTTATTTTATTTAACTTAAGTAATTAATTTATTAAAAAAATAAAAAATATGTAGCATTCAATTTTTTTTTCCCGAAGTGGCAAACTGGAACCACACGTAGCATTCATTTTTTTTTCCGAAGTGGCAAATTGAATCACGTGAAGCACAGTTGCTTTTTAGCATTCATTTTTTTTCAAGGTGGAACGAGTAACGAGAAGAAGTGTATTACAGGAAAGTGATGGCTTCTTTGCTATTTCTTCGTAACTTTGGGAAGAATTGAAAAAGTAATGAGTCCCACTAGATTTTATTTTCTCTTCCCTATTTCTCAGCAAATCAATCAAGAGAAATGAGTCTCTTCTCTTCTATTTCTCTCTACTCCCACCCTCTCTCTTGTATTTCACTACAACCAATCACAAGCTAAGAGACTTTGAAATGCCATTGGTACCCATAGGGTGTAGTTGATTTTGCAAAAAAAAAAAAAAGTAAAATCGATAACTAAACTGATTGAGATCCATTTGAGAGAAAATAAATAAGATTAGGGCTTGATAACAACAAAAGAATGAAATTATGGGGTGAGAAATTGTGCACAAAATGGTGGTGTAAATTAGAGCTTCATTTATAGAGAAAGAAGGCAATGGTAATAAAATGGTAATGTTTTTCAAAAATTAATCTCTCTTTCTCTCAAATTCTATTTGTTGGACATTATTGGACTTACCCTCATTTATTGGGCTCACTCAACACTAACTTTCTCATTTTATGTGTGAAAGAAAAAAACTCATCACCCTTCTCCAATTCATTCACGATTCACGATCCAAATTTCACCAAAACCTTTTGTCATCTCTCTCTCAAAATTTCTTATCATCTTCTTCCCCTACCTTTCATCATTTTCTTAACCTATCTTTCATCAGCTTCGGTCCCCATCTCTTACTATTGTAATCTCTCATCATATTCTTCCCCTATTTATCAATCTCGGGTCCCCATCTCTCATCCATATCTTAATCTCCATAAGCTTCCTTCTCTTCCCCCATCTCTTAAAACTTTCATGCATGAAGCTTCCTTTTCTCCAGTCTCTTCCCCACGACCCAGATATGTCAAACCTCTCAAACCCTCTGTCTCTCAACATGTTAAACCCTAACCTCTGAAAATCCACCCTTGGTCGTGCTTGGGACGATGAATTCAGTGTGGTGCACGAAGATTTGGAGAGGTCACAATGTTGATTGTTGTGGAGAGGCGTAGTGGCGACGACGACAAGTAGTTTGCGCAACTACAACGAAGCTACGACACTGTTTGTGTACTTTACTTTTTTTTGGCTAATTATAGTTTTATTACCCCTATTTTCGCCAATTTACAAATTTGGTCGCCTTTTTTCTAAATTCAGACATTTTGTCATCATATTTTTTAAAATTTAGACATTTTGCCCATCTGTTAAACTGTCATTCAATATTTAACAAAGATGCTGACATGACAATGGACAGCTGACTTGAAGCTTAGGTGGTGATACACATGTGTAGCTTATGTGACTTGTAGAAATATAGGCTTTACAAATATCAAACTTGGGGTTCAAACCCACAACCCATGACTTAAAGGCAAGCAGTTTTACCACTTGGCCACTTCAACTTTTGTTCATTAATGCGAGAACAACAATATATATGGCTTGCAAATTTAAAAATTTTCACACATTAATATTTTTGATTTTATAATGCATGTGTTTTGTATTTTATTTAAAATCAAATAATATTCTTTTTGCAATTAATTATTCATTTAATACTACCGAATCAGATGCCATTATTTGGAGGTTTGACAAACGTGGGATGTACACAGTTAGAAGTGCTTATCGTGTATGCATGGAAAGGTTGGTGAATATTGAAGATTTAAAAATTTTGGGGGATTGGAATCTTATTTGGTCTGTGCATGTGCCCCCAAAGGTTCGTACTTTCCTTTGGCGTGCATGTCGTGACTGCTTGCCAAACAGAACTAATCTGAGGAGAAGGGGAGTTGATTGTTCAAGCTTGTGTGTTTGTTGCAATGAGTGGGATGAGACTAATTGGCATACTTTCCTTCATTGCCCAATTAGTGAAGCTTGTTGGTGGAAGTCAAGTGTATGACACATATTGAAAGCAACTATGCTTCAAGCTAACAATTTTCGTGAACTATTTTTTCAGGTTAGCAAACAACTTGACAGGGAGAAGTTGGCCCACTTTGGAATGCTTCTTTGGAGCTTGTGGAAACGGCGCAATTCAATTTTGTGGGAAAATATTCATGAAACCACAGCTGTGATTTGTAACCGAGCTGACGAGGTTTTGAAGGCCTGGACTTGGGGCCGAAAACAAGGAACAAATCCAAATCTGGCACATGCAGCTTCTCAAAATATGGGCTGGACTGCGCCACCTCAAGGCTGGGCAAAATGTAATGTGGACGCCGCACTTTGGAAGGATCCTCAACGTGTTGGTACTGACGCTTGCTTGAGAAATGATAGAGGCATATTTCTTGCAGCTACAACAAATTGGGTGCACACATCAATGTCAGTGGTAGAGGCAGAGGTTTGGGGATTGCTACAAGCACTTAAATGGGTGACTAATAAAGGCTATAGCAATGTTATTTTCGAAAGGCTAAATTACAAAATTGGTCCTCTAAGTTTATTTTAGGTTTCAATTTGGTCCTCTACATTTTATTTTTTTCGTTTTGGTCCTCTATGTTTTATTTTAGTTTTCAATTTGGTCCTTTCCGTCACTAAAAGTCAATTGTCCGTAGCTAGAAGTCCATTTTCCAAAATGTTATTTGGCTTTTAGCTACGGACAATTGGCTTTTAGTGACGGAAAGAACCAACCTGTTGTAACTTTTAAAACGTAAGGGACCAAAACGAAACAAATAAAACATAGAGGACCAAATTGAAACCTAAAATAAACATAGAAGACCAATTTTGTAATTTAGCCTTTTCGAAATGGACTGCATGTAGGTAGTGGATGACATTGTAATTGATAAGTCAAATGTATCAGAATATGGTTGCCTCATGCGTGAGTGCAAAACTATCATTTCTTTAAACAACTCTTTGCAAGTTGTTTTTGTGAAGCGACAAACAAACGATAGTGCACATGCTCTAGCAAAAGTGTCTATCTGTTATGCTCCTCGCACGATTTTTAGTTCTATCTCGCAGTGTATTTGGAACGCTATTATTAATAAAATGAAATGATTTGGATTTTGTCAAAAAAAAAATTGTAAAACGTTTGTATTATTTTAATTGAGAGTATTTTTTGTGAAATCATTATTTTATTATAAAAAAGAATGTAAAATGACTAAAAGAATTATTAAATTAGATTACAAATGCAGAGGAAATGGATTTGGTACGTCAATTTTATTGTGGTCACTAATATCAGTCATTTATAAAATATGGATAGTTGAGATTTTAAATTTCTAAAGTTGGTAGGGCATCAGATTTCCATCCGACGTTCAATAATGGTCCCTAATATCAGTCATTTATAAAAAATGGATAGTTGAGACTTTAAATTTCTAAAGTCACAATGTAAGGCATCAGATTTCCAACTGATGGCTTAATTCCTTGAATGCAGTGATTGTAGATTCACTGACGGTAGTGAATTTAGATCCAAATGCAAAAACTTTGTCGTACCTGAATTCTTTGAAAATTTTAAAATAAATCTCTGAACTAAAATAATTACTAATTGAGAGCCTATACTTTTCAATAATTTATAATTGAATCTGTAAACTTTAATTAAATCCCTAAACTTATCAATAATTTGTAAGCGAGCCGATACTTATCGACAAATTCAAGGACCCGATTACAAACATAAACCCTATCACTGAGACCTAATTACAAATTATTGAAAAATTCATAAACCTAATTATAAATTATTGATAAGTTAAGAGACCCAACTTCAAGAACCTATTGGACGGAGTAATTAAACCAAAAGGAAACTGCACCTTCTTTTTGGAGATTTTAGCCATGACAAGCGATTCAAACAAAAATATGACCATTTTCACAGGCATTTTTCATTGATTTAGAAAACCTAAAATGTTTATAACATGTTTAAGAAAGACGAAAATAGTTCATACAAATCAAAACTACCAATTTTACAGGCTTCATCATTTTATCACCGATCCTCATCTCCCCGCTCTGACTAAATGGCTCATTAGCCAACTAACAAAAAAAAACTGCACCTAGAAATTAAACACCCGCTTATACCACTTAAAATATGTACAGCATATCTCAAGCCAATTAGAGGTTTTGATAAATCAATTATGGAGTCTGATCTTGGTTAAGCTCTCCATGTAGTTCATGCATTTGCAGTTTGTGTTAGTAATTTGGGGTGGTTGTGGTCGCCTTCATAAGTAACAATTAGCATGGTAGGATCTTCCAAGCACCTCTCAACATGCTTCCTAGCAGGGCAGCCTCTCATACTGCTACACTTATAGTATCCCCTGAAAAAACAAAAGAAGAATTACACTTGACTTCCTCAAAGAATAAAACCTACAGTTTACATTGAAAGATTAAACTAAACATATTGCATATCTAATAGGAAATCTTAGTTGATGACACTCTGAGTAAGTGAGTGATAAATTAAAGAGACTTCTGTGATAGCCCCCCCTTCACCTTTTCATATAAAATTTAAGGTGTTTATGTTGACACTTCCAAAATACCAGATATTAATTACTCATTCATGTATTCACTTTTCAGAAACAGAAGAGACATGAAAAGAGTCTTCTAATTACTCTACAAAAGACCCACCACATTGAACTGTGAATACATTATTTGTAACAAAAGATGAAACTAGTGGATATTTGCAAAAGAAAAATCTAGGACCTTTTCAATCACTCAAGTCTGCAATGTTCTCATCACCTGAATACCGCTAAAGAACGAGTTACCCCATTGACACCGTCTTAGATTTTGGTGCCTAATTCAACCCCACAAAACCAGCTTGTAGGGTGAAAGGTGCTCATTCTTTATAAATTCTTTTCAGACCTTATATCTAGTCTATATGTGTGACTTGGGTTGTCCCAATAATCACTACCACCACCACATATGCACCAAAAAAATATGCATTTATAGTGAATGAAACACCACATCTTTCCTCAAAACCTTTAATGAATGATTATATAGAGTCTTTAAACTTACATTATCCTCACTTAACACATTTTAACCAATATAAGACTTCGTCACTCACATTCGAATTTTCATCACTAACGTTTGAATTTCCAACTTACAAAACTGCGCAATAATCAACATTAGGGGCGGAGGCACGTTATAGCCTCCTGGGGTTCGAACCCCTGCTGAAATTTTGAAAGTTTTATTTACACCCCAATAAAAAAGGTTTTTTTATATTTGGTTGGACTTTGAAACCGCAAAAGTTAATGAATCCTTGTACATGAGCTTGCGAGAATTCCAACGGAAGATTTGACTTGGTTCAAAATAGGGAAAGTAAAACTCTGATCCAGAAACAATGCCACGAAACCTTAAATATTTTATATGACCGCTTGTAAAATCAGTTTTACTATTATTTTTTTAATAAACATTTTGTAATGTAAAATGCCAAAGCCCAAAACGTGCCCTCCTTTTACTTTTGCTGGCCCATTTAATTTATCATGATTTGTGTTTTAATAGATTCCTAATGTAATTAACATTTTGGAACATATAAATATGAATATTTTCTATGAATTTCGATATGTATATATGTATATATTTATTATATGAATTTTAGTTTTTATAATTCCCCCTGCAGCCATCCAATCCTGGCTCCGTCCCTGATCAACATTAACCAAAGAGTGCAGAATTTTTTTCAAAATTATTATTAGCACAACTAAACCCAGGTGCTACTTAGATCGATCTGAAATAAAAAAGCAGAGCTTGAACATACCTAGGGTGAGGCGACCCCTTGATTGGCTTCTGCCCATACTTTCTCCATGAGTAATCATCTGGAGGGATATCTGCAAGTTTGTTGCTGATAGCAGGCACCTTAATTGATCTTTTCACTCTATGTTTCCTGCAGAGGATGCATAGAATAATTAATGTAGGTGGCTATAATACTAGAACACAAGGTGAATTCAAATATATGGAGGAAGTTAATCTAAGTCTAACCTCTTCTTTGAGCAATGGCATTTAGCACTGCTCCCGCATTTCGCGTTATCCTCATCACCTCTGGCAGCACATTTTCTCTTGTGCTGTTGTGAATTCTGATCGGATGAGTGTGCAGCTGCCATTAAATGGAAGCCACTTCCATCCAAATTAGCTACACTTCCATCTATGCTCAAGGAAGAAATAAAAGACCTAGTAGACGACTTCGACGGCGTGCAGCTAGAGCTATCAAAATTCAGATTTATGGCACTATTGTTCCTCCAGAACATCATTTCTGTTTGATGTTTCATATGTTGCTGCTGCAACAATAAACTTTGTTGTAGCATTTGCCTCTGCTGAAGGATGTTGTAGTGTGTTGATGATGATTCTTGGTTGAGCTGCAGAGGACTTTTCCCATTGGAGCTCAATTCCAAAGATGTGTTTCCAATTAGGGTTCTGCAATTAGGGTTGTCTAAGAGGATACTTTGTGAAAAAGGGATTTTAACTTTAAGTGTATTGTGTTTCCTCACTCTTGCATGACCCAAACGGTTACCGAGCAAGGAAGCAACTTTCTTGAACCTCACTACAGCCTCTCCAGTTTCCACCATTAAATTCCTATACTGAACTTGATCCTGAGGCTGAGACAACATACTTATAACTCTATGACAGCTCTCAACAGCTGCTCTGTTAGCTTCTTCTACCTCCTCCATACAAACCTCAAATCTATCTAAAAATGGAAAAGAACAAAAAAAAAAAAACTCAAAGAGGAACACAAACCTAATCCAAAAACACTAGAATACTTAATAAAAAAAATCCCATTTATCTACAAAACATGTTACACATTTGGCAACAGCTAGCAGCTTAAGTTGAAAAGAACCCAGATAGAGAGAAACCCATTTTTCACCACACAAAGAACCAAAGAATAGATGATTTCTGATTCAAGCTTCAAAATTTGAGTTCATGAAAGTGTAAATTTTGAGGATAAGGAGGATAAAGGAAAAATAAGCAGAGGTTACAACATATCAGCTTTAACTAAGCAGAGAAATGGCACCCAATTTTTTCCAGTGAAAAAAAGATTAGTTAATTAAAGAACCAAAGCACGGACCTTGATGGAATTGGTGCTGTCAAACCCTAGATTCTTCTTCCACAGTTTTAAGATTGAAAGGTGTGAACGAGAGGACTAAGCTTAGC
Organism: Calophaca sinica; assembly: GCA_037113605.1. Classification (NCBI taxonomy): domain Eukaryota; kingdom Viridiplantae; phylum Streptophyta; class Magnoliopsida; order Fabales; family Fabaceae; genus Calophaca; species Calophaca sinica. The sequence goes on from CM073733.1 coordinate 23,928,137, forward strand.
TTGACAATTCACACACACAACAAGAAGAATACTGAGCTTCCAGCTTAAAGTATATTACTCCCTCCGATTCTTAATGTAAGAGAAAAAAAGGTGTTTTTTAGGGTTTTAAAATATAAGAGATATGTGAGATAAAAAGGTGTTTTTCATTGGAAAAAAGAGTATTTTTCTTGGTTTTGATGAATTAGGGTTTTGTCTCTTATATTTAGGACCGGAGGGAGTAAATAATTTTAAATAATTAAATAATAAATTCCTAGTCTTCTTAGCAGCAAGAGAAAAAATTACTATTATATTTTCTACCAGTAGTTCTTAAAAAAAGTAAAAACTGAAGATTCTATTAAGTAAAGAGTGTGTGTGTGTGGAAGAAAGATGAGTTTAAATAAGCAAAGAGCCAATGCCCAGAGGAGAAACAGCTGACAAATGAGACTGCCGTCTCTGTCATAGATTTGAAGGGTGGTCCCACAGGGACACATTTGTTTGTCGTTACTTCATTAATAACAGTGAGTATTGTTGTTGTTGTTGATATATATATATATATATATATATATATATATATATGGGATTTGTTAACTTCCGCCTACTATTTTTTAGTTGATATAAGTTAGCAAGCAACACATTAGAGTGTATTCATATATATACACACACTTTGTCGGACAGAGATGACTCCCCAACGGTTTGAACATAAATTCTTGTCCTTGTAGAGGACAAATTGGTTCCACTCAGCCAACACTCTATAGGTAATCCTAGATTTTTATATTGAACATTGAAGATTACAGGATAAAAACCATCATTGTATTTTATCTATAATTGTTACACTAATTTTCTCATCCCAAATTCAGTTTTTATAATATTAATTAAGTATTACTCCCTCTGTCACAAAATATAGTAGCTTTTTAGCCAATTCATTTATCCTATTTTATAAAACTTATTTGTTGCATTGATTAATTTTTTTTACCATATTACTCTTATTTAATTTATATATTTTTTGTAAAAAAATAATAAATGTGGTGATTTACTACATCCATTCATTTTTAGATGTCGTTTAAGGTTGTTTACACAAACTAAAGAAACCAATAAATTTTGTTATTCTTGATAAAATTATAGGTCTTTTTCAATGATACCCTTGATTGTTTATTACTACCTCCGGTCCATATTATAAGAAACAAAAACATAATTCACGCACATCAAAGAATTGCATTGAAACTTATTTTTCCCAATTAATATACTTCTAAAAGTTGAATTTTCTTCCAAAGCTACCCCTTCTATAAAATAGTATATAATTAATGCATAAGAAGTAGGTACATCTCGTTAATATAAGTCTCGCATTGAATAAGGAGGTAAAAATAGAAATTAGCAATTAATACATTATAAAGTTGATGTTTGTTTCTTATAATTTGGACAAAGAAAAATGACACATTTGTTTCTTATAATATGGACCGGAGGGAGTACCTCATTACACTTATTTATCTTTCTACGATAAATCGTTAAGAATATAATTGACAAAAAGATAGTTAATATAATGAGTACAAGATTAAGTGAGCTAGGAAATATGAATAGCCATTATGATTTTCTAATTAATTCAAGTGTAGTTTGGGGGGGAAAATACAAATTATAGACAAAATTAATGCTTTTAACTAATTCCTTGATGAGAAAGAATTGGCCAAAAAGCTCCTACATTTTGGAGAGTACCCTAAGGTCATTAGTTAAGGAATTTTTTTTAAGGCAAAGAAAGGAGAAGGAGCCTCGTTAAAACTTTCTGATGCAAAACCCTCATTAGGAAAAAAACCTAGAAGGAAAAAGAGTACTCCTCCCTTAATTTATTAATAATGAAAAAAGAATACAAGAAGCATGGGGGACCAAACCAAAACCCATGAAATCAGCAAAAACGATAATTCGGGAACCAATAACGGAATTAATAAAATCATGGTTAAGGAATTAATAAAAGAAAAGTTTGTCTTAAGAATACAAATTAAACACTTTTCAGTGTAATAAATACACCATGTTTCCATACAAACTTTCATATTTTGATTCTTTAATCAATATTCTAAGAGAAGTCGTTAGCATTCTCCTTTCTATTATTATCTTTGGTTCTTTTTTTTTTTTAACAGGGAAAAATTTCCATTAACAACATCTCAAATCTGAGGCAACAACATCAATAATACATAAAGGAGTTCCTTCAATCCAAATAGAATCAACATTAACCACGACAAATTTTGCTAAACAATGAGCTACTTTATTAGCACCCTTCCTAACGTGGCAAACCTTAAAACGATGAAACCGTGGAGCAAGAAAGGTGCAGTCATTCACAACCATGCCAAAATGTGTGGGAATTATTGAAGAGAGAGCATTGCTTGCACTACATTTAGGGAGTCATATTCAGCAATCAATGAATAGAAACCAAGATCAATAGCAAAATTAAGGGCAAGTTTCATCCCCAACGCTTCCACTAAATCAACATCATTGAGAGCATTTATTCGCTAAGTTGCAGTAGCCATAACCTCACCATTTTTATCTCTAATAACTGTACCAATACCCCAGACTCCATCTGAAGAACCAGCAGTATCCATATTTACCTTATACCAATATGTTGGACGCTTACACCATTTATCCAAGACATGGTCAACATTATGAACATTTGAACTAGATGCAGGCAGAGAATGCAAAGAATTGATGTTGTTAGAATACTCAAGAGCAACCTGCCACACCTTGTTAGCTAAAGCTAAAGGATCAGATAGTGTTCCCTCAAAGCAATGCTTATTACGAGTTTTCCGAATTTCAAAACATAATGACAACACATGTATTTTTACCTCATCTGTACTATTAATAATAATGTCCTCAAGCCAACTATGAAAGGATACCTGGACTTGATCAAAATTAATGCCAAGGAGAGAGGCAAACCAAGCTTGTTTGGCTCAAAAACACCTGCAAAAAATATGATCTATATCTTCACAACAAGAATTGCAGCGCGGTCACAGGGGAGAAACATGAACACCTTTGGAATTGCGTTTCATTCTAGAAGCAAGTCTGTTATGTAAAATTCTCCAACCCAAATGAACGTGTGTAGGAACAGTCCAAATTTTTCAAAGGTGTTGCCACACCGTGGATCCAGTAAGAGTGGTAGATGACAAGGGAGAATCAGCAACTTCCCAATTTTTAATACAGTGATATGCACTCTTTACAGAAAAATAACCACGTTTTACCAGGCCCCAAGCCAACCGGTCTAATTGCATAGAAGAGGATATAGGAATTTGTAATATTTGCATAGCTTCAAAAGGCAAAAATAATTCATTTACTAGTTGTATATTCCACATTGCATCCTCTTGAACAATCAACTCAGAAACTTTAGAGATTTGGGTATTGGGGGTTTAGGTGACCAAACCTTGTAGCCATTCTGGTGAGGGAGCCAATTATCATTCCAGATATCAATCATATGCCCTCTCCCAACTGTCCACAAGCAGCCTCTTTTGAGAATCCAAATAGCCTGATGAATGCTCCTCCATGAGTAACTAGGCCGATATCCCAAAGAAGATGTCATCAAGTTTCCTTTAGGGAAATACCGAGCTCTTAAACAACTAGCTAGTAAAGAATCAGGCTGAGTTAAAAGGCGTCATCCTTGTTTTGCCAACAGGGCTTTATTGAAAGCTCCAAAACTACAAAAACCCATACCACCAATTTTTTTTGATTGACAACACTGGTTCCAGTTAATCCAGTGAATTTTTCTTTTCTGCCTATCTCTGCTTCCCCACCAAAATTTTCTGATCATGCTCTCAATGTGGTCACACAGACTTGTCGGCAACAAGAAACATCCCATAACATATGTAGGGATTGCCTGAACAGCTGCTTTAATAAGAACTTCTCTGCCTGCTGTTGATAAAAACTTCTCTTTCCAACCCTTCAACTTCTTCCACACCCTATCTTGGACAAAATAAAAAATTTGCTGCTTTGATCTTCCCACATAGGAAGGAAACCCCAAATATTTGGATTGAACCTCCACTGCTTTAATATCCGTCCATCCTTGGAATTCATGTCTTCTATCTGTTAGCACATTTCGGCTGAAAGAGATCTCAGACTTGTTAATATTAATGAGTTAACCAGAAGCTTCTTAGTAAAGTTGGAGAATATTTTTTACACAGTCAACATTTTGTTGAGTAGCTCTACAGAAGATGAGGCTATCATCTGCCAAGAAAAGATGTGAAATCATAGGGGCTCGGCTTGCAATCTGAATGCCATGTAAACTTTTTTGCTCCTGAGCTCTATAATAATGAGACCTGAAAACACCTCAGCACACATGATAAAAAGATACGGCGAGAAGGGGTCCCCTTGCAGCAAACCTCTATGTGGGATAAAATTCGGAGTATGACATCCATTGACAAGCACAGAAAAAGAAACATACGAAACACATCTCATTATAAGACCCACCCACATATTAGAAAAACCCATACTAGCCATAACAGCCTGTAAGAAAGACCATTCGATCATATCATAAGCTTTTGACATGTCAAGCTTAATTCCAACAAAACCTTTTTTTCCATCAATTTTTTTCCTCATGTAATGAAAGGTATCAAATGCAATAAGCGCATTATCTGTAATTAATCTATCTGGAACAAAGATACTTTGGAAATTGCCAATAATGTTTAGTAGGATTAATTTCAGACGATTTGCAATTGTCTTCGTCACAATTTTGAAAATAACATTACAAAGAGAAATGGGTCTAAAATCACCTGTGAGCTTCGGGTTCTTTTTCTTTGGGATAAGACAAATAAATTTATTGTTGATGCTACTAGGATCTCCACCATGATTAAGAATATTAAGCACCACCTCCATGACCTCATCTCCCACAATATGCCAAAACTTCTGAAAGAAAAGAGTTGGCATCCCATCAGGACCCGGCGCTGCAGTTGGCTTCATAGATTTCAAAGCCTGAAAAACATCCTCCCTAGTAAACTCACGATCAAGCTCTTGGCAGAAACCAGGCGTTACACGCCCCCGAACAACCTCCATCGCCTCCGCAATACTAGAAGGATCAGATGACTCGAACAAATTACGGAAATAGGAATTGAAGACATTAGCAATATCTTCTTCTTCTGTAAAGTGCTCACCATAATCATCAGTGATGGTTTCAATCCAATTACGACTTCTTCTTTGAGATGCTTTTTGGTGAAAGAATTTTGTATTTTTATCACCGTGTTCAAGCCAAAGAGCTCTTGAACATTGGCTCCACCACACTTCTTCACTTTCTAACAAATCATTTAGTTGGGCTTCCAAATCACAAATATGAGTCATCATCCCAGCCTCATGAACTCTTTTATTAGCTTCCATTAACTGGCCCATAACATCTTTTATCTTCTTTGGAATATTACCAAATCTATCCTCTCCCCATTTAGAAAAAGCGTCAACGCAGTGAGAAATTTTTTGGGATATGGAGGACATATTATCACCCCACACACTTTGAACAGCATCTTCAAACCCCTCATCTCTAAGCCAGCATTGTTCAAATCTTTAGTTCTTAATATAAGAAGAAATAACAAAAATCATCAAGACCAATGAAACTTATTTAATGATATAAAATTGAAATGTTATCTCGAATATATTCCTGACATTAAATAGAGTGTATAGGAAAAATATGAGTTTATAGTAAAGATATATCTCACATTAAATAGGGATATAAAAGGAGTTCTGGCAATGAATGCATCTAGAAATGAGTTTATTTTTCTTATAACTAGGAACAAAAAATACACAAAAAATTTTCTTATAATAGGGACTAGAGGTACTATCACATAGTGAGAAATAAATATTAATTATTAAAACAGTTTAATGAAGAGAGATAAAGAATATCAAAATATAAGAATATGACATTAATTTCTAATTAATATCACATTAAATGTAATAATATACTAAAAAATTTAACGAAGAGAGATAAAGGATAATATCATAATATAAAAATATTACTACTATTTCTTAACTATAAATACTATCACATTAAATGTATACTCCCTCTGGACTCGTTTTTAAGCACAAAAAAAATGTGAATCACAATAACCAATAATTTTAGTTGGTTACGTTAATTTTTCTTAATTTCAACTAAAAATAAAATCTATTTCTAAAATTGTCCTTGATGACATTTAATGCAGAGGACAAAAAAAAGCCCATTAGAAATAAAATTTAAATTAAATAAGGGTATTTTTTTAATAAACTCATTAAATATGATAAAAATAGTTAATATTGCTTATATTTCAGACCACAATACATGGATTTTTTTTGTTATAATCTCCGGAGAGAGTATTTAATTATTACAAATTTTTTCATTACATGTATCTTGTGGTGGACATTGGTCAGTTTTGGTTAGACTCCGACCCAAAAGGCCCAAACCAACCATGTATAATTGTCGCCTAGTTTCGTCCGGTGGGCCCTCAAGTTGGTCAGGTAGTGGGTAGGTGGTTTGGGCGGTTGACCTGGTTGGGGTGCATGGGTTGGGTCAATATTAAGCCTTTTTTTTGGGACCAAACATTTTTCTGCATTTTTTGTTGTTTAGTTAATTTTTTATAATGATTACATGAATGGGTCTAAATTTATGAATTGAGTCATTTAAATATTAATTGTAATTGATCTTAAAGATATTAAATTTCAATTATAACTTAATTTTGTTCAAAAAAAAATTATAACTTAATTAAGATGGTTACTCAATTGGGTCTTATTTCATTTTTCCTTAGCTTTTGGCTAATGGTAGCTGGATCACTTTATCATCATCATCATCATCATCATCTTTTTTTATTAAGATCACGAATTCACGATATTGCACCATGTCAAGCGGTACATAATTTTTTTTTTGGTTTCATATGCAACAACTAAGGAAGGAACTATGATTTACAACTCATAACAGAGTCATTAAGCCAATTTATCAATCAATGAAGGAAAGTAGGAAAAAAGAAACAAAGTCTAACAAAAATAACAATACGTTAGCAAAAACTTCTACTAAACATAAATTTTAATATCCACTTTCTACCCCCATAGCCACCCTCTTTTCATCATCTTTCACAAATCTAAGACCATATCTACAATTTGGACCGTCTGAAAACTCCATCAGAGCACCACCATAAACTGCCGCCAATCCACTATTTTTGGCCAAAGGTGAGTTCTTTGAGTTGTCATTTTGGGTTGCATGTTCTTCCCTCCTCTTCCCTTTTCTAATCGTGGCATTTCTTCTTCTATATATGGCCAAGGGACCACCGCCGTCGCGACCTATAGTCATCGCGTCGGAGACTTGGAGCACCTTCACCCTTTAAGACTATTGGAAAATCATAGATGGGGGAAGGTTTGCATTTTAGGTGTAGTTGGTGATTGTGTGATCAAATTTCTTTGGTTTTGATTAGTTTAATTATGATGACTTGGATTGTGCTAGATTGTGTTGTTATGCTTGGATGGTATGAGGTTAATTGTAAAACCTATTTATGTTGATTGTCTAGGATCCAATTTAACGAACCTTTTGTGTTTAGAAAATTGACCTCGGCGGTCTATTAGGTATGCGTTCATATTTAAACCCTAAGTTTGGTTGGTTATATTGCTAGAAATTGTCAAGTGGTTGGTTCTTTAGGTTTCTATGTCACAAATCAAGTTGATTTGATATGTTTTGAACAATATTTGGCATCAATGTCAAATATTTGGATCATTTTGTAATCATTTTTAATTTTCAAAATTTATCCTTACTTGAGAAATTGTGGGCTTGTCCCTATAATAACAAGACCATTATTAAATGCACCCCCACCTGTTGAGTACACTCCCCAAAGATGCGAATTCTCCAAAATACCCCTATACAAAACAACAAAAACCCATTTTATTTTTTTGCGTTCTGAACATAGTATCGAAAATTACAATTTTCGGTATACAAATTGTATACCGAAAATTTGAATTTCCGGTAAAATTGTGTTTAAATATTTTTCATACCGAAAATTGACATTTCCGGTATACAATTTGTATACCGGAAATTGCAATTGCCGGTAAATTGTTTTTAAAACTTTTTATACCGGAAATTGAAATTTCTGGTACACAATTTGTATACCGAAAATTATAATTTCTGGTACTAACAAAATTTTTTTAAATTCCGAAAATTAGGAATTTCCGGTACGAAGCTTTTTTATTTTACACCGAAAATTATGAATTTCCGGTATACAAATATTTTTTTTTATAAAATATATATTTTTTTATATAGGGTTTTTAAAAATAAATATAACAACGAATATGTGAACTTAAACCACGATTAAACACAAAAAACAAGCGCAAATATAACAAAATGAAAATATAACAATGAAAGATGTGCAAATATAACAAGTTAACATAACAAATATATAACAAATATGATCGTCCCAACGTATCCTATGTCGACGCTTCGTCCCGAATGTGGATGCCTCCGTCCCACCATGCGCTATCTGTAGTGTCTGGGCAATATACTCGGCAAGCAGAGTGGAGTCCATCATCTCATCCTCGGACATGGTTTGGAGAATGCCGGTGACTAAGTTCAGCCTCTCAGTCATATCATAACAACTCGGCTGCAAATTACAACAAGACATCAGAGAGACATCAGAGGAAATAAACAAATACAAAAAATACATAATGTATATGTAAACACTTACACAATCAGGAGCGGCCTCAGGAGCAGCCAGATTGATCAGAAGTGGATGCGACATCTTGCGATACCACTCCATGTACCTCTCAGTGCACTCCGCTGGATAAGAGGCCACGTCTAGTGGGACAGTCGAAATGATAGAGTGCAGAGGAAAATATATCCATGCATTCGTAATCTCCTCAGCTGTGGGACGTCGTGGTGGCGGCCGGGGAATGTCCTGGATATAGCCGAACTGTCTGACTACCCTCTCAGGCAGGTACGACATAATAAAAGAAGCACACCGGATGTACCCCGAAAACAGGCACGCAGGATGACAATGCGTCCTGTGGCCAACCCACGGTGTCCAAACAACATCATCAGGTGTCAACGCATCCAGTGCTCTCCTAAAGGGCTCCACCTGGCTGTGACCCTTAACAGGCGACCACCTCATGGCTCGTGTCTTGCGCGGGTTGATGCTAAGATTCTTCCTATCGCAGATAGTAGGGAAATACTCATATATCCATGCCTGTGACAACAATAACGAATCAACACGCCATACCAATATTTTAAATAAACAATTGTTTACAAAAATAGGCTACGTACCTGAAGAAGTGTCATATATCCGCCAATCTACTTAGTGTCATGCAGGCTAGCGTCGCCCAGATATCCGTACAAGACGTATAGTGCAGCACTAGCCCATGACACACTACCAACCGCCTGTAAGTCACGTACCAGGTCCAGGTACTTGACATCAATGTATATATGGCTCTTGTCTGCCAAAATGGTACAGGCCAACAACAACATTATCAAGGCCCTGGCTGCATAGTCCCACTGTCCTTCGTCCCTGCGCCTGTCATATGTCGCCATCAAAAAGTCAATACTCATATTAACACCCCTCATTTTCCTAGTCTTCGTGCGTGCCTCGTTATATGTACGCCCCAACAATGCCTATAAATAAGATATGGCAATGTCCGCATCCATCACTGGGGCTACATAGAAAAAACCGCTGACTTTAAGGCCTAGGAGGCAAGACACATCATCAAGCGTGACGGTCATCTCTCCAAAGGGCAGACGGAAGCTGCTCGTCTCCTGGTGCCACCTCTCTGCAAAGGAGGACACTAAGGCCCTGTCAACCATCCTGAAGCTGCAGTATACCAAGGAGTTTAGGCCGGCCGCGATGACATAGTCCTCTACCTGACGAGGCGCTGGTACTCTTCCCTGCAGCCATTTTTGCAACTTCAGGCCGTGGGAGGCCACCTTAAGCGCATCATGCTCCTGCACACAAATAAACATCATTTATCATATAAAAAAAAATAAACATTTGATCAAATAACAACCAGATATATACCTGCCCCTACCATATCTGATAGGCAATGTGATGCTGAAAGTCTGTAAGCAACGACCTATCGTAAGGTCCTCCAGGAAAGGGATCCTGGTCTCCAGCTACATCCCCTGGAGCCTCGTCTGCAATATGGGGATCCTGGTCTCCAGCTACATCCTCTGGAGCAACGTGATGCTCATGTGTTTCCTCGTGCAGTGGTTCTTCGTCGTGAGGCTGTCTGCAAGCAATACGCCTCTTACGCTCAGAGACAGTCAGAGGTGTCATTGTTCTGAGGTGGTGCCTTGTCGTGATGGAAGCTCCTCCTCTCCCTCCTCTCGACCTAGGCATATCTGAAACCATAAAAAAAACTCAAATAATTAGTAATAAATTTAAACAAATAAATAAAATGTGTACCGGAAATTCACAATTTCCGGTAATATGTTTCGGAAATTGTGAATTTTCGGTATATGTAAAAAAAAATGTGTACCGAAAATTCACAATTTCCGGAATTGTGAATTTCCAATACACATTTATTTTAACATGAATTGTGAATTTCCGGTAAAAAAAAAACGTAAAAATGAAAACCCCCGAAAATTCACAATTTCCAGAATACAATTTGTATACCGGAAATTGGAATTTTTGGAACTAAGTTCAAAAAAAAAATACGTGCCGAAAATTTAGAATTTCTGGTAAGATTGAAGTGTTTTCAGTTTAGAAATTTGGAATTTCCGGAAAGTGTGAATGAAAAAAATGAAAGTTGAGTTTTTGATGTTTTGTGTAGGGGTATTTTGGGGAATTCACATCTTGGGGGGTGTACTCAAAAGGTGGGGGTGCATTTAATAATGGCCTAATAACAATCATTGATATTTGAATCCAAGTTGATTCATAATTTTTAGAGCCTATGATCTCTTTTATTGGGCTTGAACCTTTATCTTTGCAACTTTAAAAACGAATCAGCATGTAAATTAACAAATCCCAATATTAGAAAAAATGTAGTTAAACAAAGTAAAATGAGAGAAGGACGTGAGTATTCCCTAAGTATAGGTTTTGGCCTATGCTCACTCTTAAAAAACATAATACGGTAGTGTAATAATTCTGTTGATCTCACACTAAGATTTTAGTACAAGTAAGACATCTAATAAGATATAAATTAAGTATATTGTAATTGTAATTACATGCATGATTGAAAAGTTGAAAAAAAAAACTAAAGCTCGTAGACCAGAACTTAAATATGATAAAGATTTAACTAGATAATTAAGGAGAGTACGTGTTGAGAAGAAGGCATAAAATACGCCTAATAAAATTTTAAGAGGTTAAGATGAGTATAAAAAAGTGGTAATGACATATTTCAATAACACATCTATTCAAAGTAAAAGTGTAGTGCATTTTCCTCAAAAAAAAAAGAAGAGTAAATGTGTAGTGATTTATTGCCTTAATTATTCTAAGTCACAAAATTAAGATAACATAAAAAGATTAATACACTCCTTGTGCTAGTAATTTCGGCCTATGTCCCCTTATTACATAATATGATAGTTGAATTGTAGTGATCTGAAAAAATCTAGCTTGCATAAATGAAAGAAAAGATATTAAGAATGGTATATGGTAAGGATGATAACATATCTAATCTTTATAAAATTTAAAAAAGAATTAGATAACTTAATTATAGTACTACTCCGGTCTCATTTATAAGCAACAAATACCTTTTTAGGTTCATTGAATAACCCATGTATCTGGTCTATTTATAGACCAGATATATGAGTTATTCAATGAACCTAAAAAAGTGTTTGTTGCTTATAAATGAGACCGAAGGAAGTATTAATTATGAAGAAGCCAAATAGGTGTGCCCATTTTTTGGCTAAAGAAGGAGCTACCTCTTTAGCTCTTTATCATGTTTGGCACTCCCCCCCTACTGGGATCGGGGCTCTGTTATTGAGGAATGTCTGATTTGGATTCAGGCTAGTCTTCTGCTGCTATGGCTTTTTGTTTTCTTGATGGATGTCTTTGAAAAAAAAAAACTTATAAATTCCATGACCCATCTAGATGAATATTGAATACAACACTCAATTGAGTTGGACCTTAATGATCTAAGCCCAATTACATAACAATGGCAACTTAATTTCTTATTGGGTAAACAATTTAATTAAATTCTGCATTATGTATTTTTTTTTTTTTGTTAGTTGAGAACTTGTTGTCACGACTTGAGCTAAGCTAACATTTAGTCCAAGCCCAAAATGCCAAATACCGTTCATTTTCTTACGGGACCTATTCATAATATCGAACTAATTAAAAAAAATACGCGCTATTATGCACATCGTGCACTAGACCCGCTGGTTAGTTGTCGAACTTGTCGTGTAGCTGCACTGTGGGACCCCACGACACTTCAGTGCCCCCCCAGGGAGACTTCATGCACTCGCTGGCATTGCTGATTATGAAATAAACGACAGCGAGACGCATCACTTATCCCTTCTTTTAACACACAACACATAAACGACATCGTTGATCCCACATCACATCACAACACAACACAGACGCACCTTTCCCCTTCTCAACCTCGTCCTTTTTCTTCTTCCCTCTTTCGAAGAATCGCATTCAGCAACCGTAACTTCAAAATTGGGAATTAGTCAATTAGCTTTCGATAATTTGATCATCGGTGTCATCAATTTCGATCTATTTCAGCTAAAAGATTCAATCTTTAACCGAAACATCGATGTCATGTCGTCTTCTTCTTCTTCTTCTTCAGTACCCCATTACAGTTCCTTTCCCTCCCCCTCATACTCAAACAACACAGGCCCATACTTCGTCACACGCGCCAACGCAACCCCCTCAAAATCCGTGTTCGTCACGCGCCGGCCGTGGGAAGAAGTTTTCGCGCTCTACTCGTTCACGCGCCCTTGCTCCCTCCGCGAAGCCACCATGCGCGTGAAGCGCAACCTCAACCACTTCCGCGTGAACTACACCATGATCGTCCTCTTCGTCCTGTTCCTCAGCCTCTTGTGGCACCCTTTCTCCATCATCGTCTTCTTGGTCGCGCTCGTGGCGTGGTTCTTCCTCTACTTTTTCCGGGAAGAACCGGTGGTGCTGTTTGGTCGCGCCGTCGACGACAGGGCAATGGAGGCGGCGCTCGCGGCGGTGACCGTCGTGGCCTTGGCGCTCACCGGCGTGTGGGTGAACGTGTTGGCTTCGGTGCTCGTTGGGGTTGCGCTTGTTGTGTTGCACGCTGCGTTTAGGAGCACGGAGGATTTGTATGTGGATGAGCACGAGGCCTACGATGGAGGGCTGCTTTCGGTAGTTGGGGGTACCCCTACCAAGCGTACAGGGTATCCCTCAATATAGATAGGAGGTCATTCATTTTGTGTTCCCTAGTTAACATACATTTTTTTTTCTTTTGTGGAAATAATAATATACATGCAATTGGTTACAGGGAAATGAAATTGTTCATGCAATTGGTAACTGGCTTTGGCTTTTTACTTGTACATTTTTTTTCCCCTTTTCTTTCAACATGTTTGCTAGCATGAGGTTCGATTTTGTGTATTTTGAGTTTTAATTTCAATACATTGGTAATTTGATTTTGATATGCTTTTGCATTGCAATAGATTGGTTTTACTTGTAAGATTTGATTCTTTTTATTTTTATTTTAATTGGAAATGTAGATAGTTTTTTTGACAAAAGTGGAAGTGTAGATAGTTAGCCTGTTGGATTACACTTTAAAAATAATTTTTTGTTTTCAAAAATTAAATTCGTTAAGTTTTATAAAACAAAAAATAGTTTTTAAAATCCAAATCAATCATGTCGTTAGTTCTTAGTTTTTTGTTTAGTTTCTGCAATTCTCATTGTAGTGGCGTATCATGATGTTTGAATCATGAAAATAGGTTAATTTTGAATATATAAGGTCACCATACTTGCATATTAACATTACAATACTAGTTTTTCGATATTTAAATTTATGATACCGTGTGAGGAATGGATAGAGTAAATTATTGGAAATTTAAATTTTGTGAGAAATGAACCGTAACCTTATTGATGCTTGGCTTTGAAATTATAAAACCTTCTGATATTATTTTTTTGAATTATTCGGTTACTGTGCCATAGGGGTTTGATAATCATGCTATCCAATGATCCGATGAACTGAACAGATACTTGTTATTAGATAATTAAATAAAACGCACAAGCATGTCTAACTAGATGACAACTGTTAATAGCATGTTTGGTGCAGATGTCCTCAAAGGTAAAATCAAATACACAAAAGTGTGTGGTTATTTCTGTCAAATGAGAAAATGGTTTGAAAGATAGCTTTTGCATTCACTTCGGTTCAAATTTATTCTCAATTAAAATAAATTTTAGAAAACTAAAATAATTTGAAAGCAGGTATACAAATACTTATTTGAACTCGTGGGATTAATTAGATCTTCTTCTATTACTATTTCGGTTTTCTTGTTCTTTAATTTCAGGTTTTCATAAATCATTTCTTTACTTATATGAACACGTTGTATCAGCAAAACTTGATCGTGACAAGAGGTGTTTGCGCCTACATGTTAACGAAAAAATGATCCATTTGTTTTGCAGTAGCCTATATCTAGTATCTACAGCTTAAAATCAATGATCTGAAGTCAAACTACTGCAAATGAGAGGTATTTTTCCTACGAGAGTAGGGCCAACCTACGTTCATAACATTATCTTGATCAGATTGATCTCGCTATATTGATTTCAAGTAAGTAAATTATTATTATTATTTTACAACCGGGACATAATAAATCAGCCCCTGAAATAACACCATAGCAAACACGGAAAATACCTTAGACCGGAGCTCATGCCTGTACCAAAAAGCCGTTGTTCTCAAATCAATGAGTGGCATTTTAATGAAGTTCTTTAATCCCATTTGGTTCAATTTCTGCACAGAGACACACTATTCATGAAATATTGTTTAAATAGGTGCTAGGGCGAACATAAAATCATTTTTCTTTTATCGGTCAACAAGTTCAATTTTCTTCCTGGGTTACCAATCGTTTCTTATCTGATATTTCCATGGAGACGATAGTTTCTTTAGAGTAAATCCTCAATTTAGTCACTGAACTTATGCTCTTTCTCCTATTTAGTCCATTTTTCTTCTATTTAGTCTCTAAAATATATAAAAATAATAAGGGAAATAGCTTAATAGTACGAGACGAAATTTAACGAAAGATGTGGCAAACGTGAAGACCTATTATTTACACCATTACCCCCCTGATTTCCATCAAATCAGGAGTTTCCAATTGTTAAAATTACAACAAATCAGCATTCTCTCGTACTGAATAGCATTACTGAATAATAAGTAGTTCTTAAAGTTTTGTGAAATTCGTCTCATTAATCGTTGTAAGAGACAACTTATAAGACTTTAGGACTACTTTGACGGATTTCACAAATTTTAGGAACTACTTACTATTTTCATATACTATTTTCATATACTTTGAGAACTAAATAAGAGAGAGAATGTAAGTTCACCCACTAAATTAAGGGCTTACTCTTCTTTTTATTCACCATTTTAAGCTGGTTTTCAAACAGGCATGAGTGGGTGAATGTAAACTTGACTACACTTTGACTAAAAAAATAGACTGAAAAAAAAAAAAAGGTTTCTTTACCGTTGCATTGCAGCCACGACTACTATTATAGTTAGTGTTATTTTAAAAAATTATAGTAGCTACTAAAAAATAATAAAATGACTTCTTTTGAAAACTTCGCAATTTTTATTTTATTTTAAAAACCTTTTTCTTGAAAATACTACAAACAAACAAACAGAACCACAACGAAGCTGAGGGATTGTATGATTTTCTGCTCCATTAGGAACATACAGATCTAACTAATCAGTGTGTGCATTTGTAGCAGAAGTCATTCATATTGGGGGGTAAAAAGCAAACAAAAAGATTAAGGGAAAAAAATCCTCTTCATTCAAATGTCAAATTCTCAACAAATTATATCTTCTGACCAGGTATGCTGGCCTGTAGCTATCTAAGTCACATATGCACTCCAAATTATTGGAAATAAGATAATGTGAAAATAAAAAAAATGGTCTTGAAAAATCAGGATGTAATGAACATTACAATGATCAACCAGTCTCTAAACTAATGGCAGAAGGGTATTGTTCTATGGAGAAGGAAGAATTTCTTTATAATTTATTTGGCCTATCTTATCCTCCAATATTGTGCTGCGTTTGGCAACAAGGTGACAGAAGAAACGCATGTTCAAGGGTGATGAACATTTTCAAGGTGGACTAAAAATGTGAATGGGTAACCATGATCAAGGATTTGGAGCCTTCCGAGCATAAGCCAGGACCATGACAAAATCCTTTGCTGAGGAACCAATAGTTGCCGGAATTCGGTGTGATGTGGACGCTGCTGAATCCAGCCACAACTCAACCAAATTATGTAGACTCAGTGTAGGGAGCACTGGTTGTCCCATACATTTTATCTCAATCTGCAAAGGGAATGAGCCGAAGAGTAAGGCAAGATATGCGGAGAGCTGCTGTGCAGTTAAAGTTGCAACAAAAGCGATTTGCTTATTCTCTTGGAACAGAAGAATAATAGCAATATGTTCTTTATCCATTTTTATTCAATGAAATTCATGTGAACTCCATTTTATATGTAAATGTGGGACTCGCAATAATTTATGTTGAAATGAATATATTGCTAAAATTTCTCCTTGGAATAATGCAAGCATGTATAAGAGTTTTTTTTTTTTTTTTTTTTTTTTTTGAGAAAATGTATAAGAGGTTGAGAAGCACAAAAATACCATGGACAGTCAAATTGTGAATGCTTTAACACAACATGTTATTGACTTTCATACAGACACACAAGACAATGAAAAAAAACAAAAGACATATTTGGTCCATCGGAAATGATAAGTACCAATTTGGTCCTCAAAAATCTCAAATGACGGTCAAATCAATCATTTCTAAGATAATTTTTCGGGGCATTTTAGTCCCATCAGTGACAAATTTGACCGAAATGTTAGATTTTTAAGGATCAAAATGATACTTTTCATTTACCAGAGATCAATTTTTTTTTGTGTTCTTTCTCAAGGAGCAATATGGACCTTTACTCTTATATTAAAATTGACAGTTTAAATTACATAATTAATTAAAAATTCCATGTGATCTTCTCTCATTTAATTAAAGTTCGCATCAGATTTGTAATTAATAATATAATATTAATCATTAATTTTAATATAATAATTATAATTAAATATTGTTATTTCTCTCCTCACAAACACACACAAGACAATGAAATTTTCAAGGCCTAGTCTATATCTATATAAGAAACCTAACTACACTAAAGATACGTGGCAAAATCTCATTCATCCGTTTTATCGCTAAAAACTATTTTTCCACAAAAAACTTAACTACACTAAAAAACTTAACTACATTGTAGGTTTCATTTTTCTTTGGCACCCGTGCAGAGCATGGGTTCTCTCAGCTAGTTATTCCATAATAAACCAATGTCTTTTTAGATATACTACTATCGGAGAGTTACCTCTGTTTCATTGGTCAGGTCTAGTTTCTTCATTAGGTATTTTTGGATAAATGAGACAGGTACGCTCCCATCCCTGTGGCAAACATGAGATATTATATTAGACAGGATATCATGTTCTGGTTCTGTTAGATCTCATCATATTAAGAAGCTTTAGCAGCGGCAAAGATAGAGTGAAAATAGTTTTTCAAGAATCTTTCTGTCATCTAATCTTGATACACATAGCCCATCAACATGGTATAGATGCACTATACTATTATACAATCAATATCTCAATAGCAGATCCTTATCAAAAGCCCGAACTTTGATGAATTACATTTTAAATGCTCTCATATTCACAATCAATTAAATTGGCATAAATTTCAAAAGATCGCAAATTTCTTCATTAGCCATTATTGGTTAAATGTAATTAACCACAATAAAAATTTATTTCCAAGTGGAAAATGGGAGTTATAGCCTTTTCAATTCTTTTTTTGAAAAATACTATATAATGAACGTACTTGGCAGAGTGCATACGAAATATGAAGCTCAGTTAATACACACACAAATACGCATTCTTCCAAATCCCTGGCTATGAAAAACTGAAAAAGAAGTTTCTCAAAATCAACACATTGGTAAAGTTGAAATTAATCCAAAGAGAAATCATATGCTGATGGGCATGGCAACATTTATTGATGAAAAAAATGCATTTACAATTGATTGTGAATTTCTTGAAAGTATATGCATTGTCCAAAATTCACACAGCCAACCATTTATCCACGCATTACTGCACAAGTAAATAAGATGTCAAAAGATTTATTCTTTCTCCTAAATAAAATTGATGGAATGCTAAGACATTGTCATTATGCAAGGTCAAAGTGAATGACTCCTGTGATTCAATATGTTGCATGAGATTTACTATATATAGATAGGCTTGGCATATAGATATTATTCATGAATAACTGTATAGAGATTAACATATATACTATTCAATAACATATGGTGTTATCCATTGCTCCAAGCTTAATATTCCAATTTTTAAAGCATGCAATAACTTGAAACAAAAGTAATAAACAGTGTCAACACTCAACACAGGTCCAAGGAGTCTGAAGGAACTTACTTTATTCTCACATAGCTTGCAGGAATTTGGGGCAAGGGTGCATCTCCTTCCCTGAAACATTAATGTGAAATTAGTACATTATATTTAGATCTACTGAAAAAGAATTTATAAAACATATATAATATCCACAGGATGTAAGATTATAAGTTATCAATTTAAGTTTCAAAGATAATATCTCACTGGTTTTCAGAAGCTACTAAGGAGAACCAAATTGAACCAGTCTTTAAGAGTTTAATGCTGGTAGAATCCACCACAGCTTGGGGTGATATGCCTGATTCTCCAAAAGCAGGCTCCTTTTTCCTGCGTACTCTTCGCAATTTATTGGGTTTTGCTGTATCTGAAGAAGCAGGACAAGGGCTAATCTTTTCATCCTCAATTTTTGCCTTGCGTTTATTCTCCTTATCTTTGATTTTCTGCACTTGAGATTCACTCTGGTTTACTTGAATGGGCTCTACTTTAGCATCAGACCCTTGCATATTAGACTTGAAAGATTTACTCCTACTCGCGACCTCTACTAAATAATTCAAAGGTTTCCAAAGATCCAATTTTGCATCCCATGGTTCGGCACCATTCTCTGTTTCTTTATTGGGTGTGGATTGACTACCCTCACAAGGGGATAAACTCTGTACCAAGTAAAAGTTTGAGCATAAGAATATAGGTAAACTAATGCCAATACAATTTGGGAAATCAAATGAACTGAGAAAACAAATCAATAAAACAAGGAAACAGAACAATGTTTAGCAGGCTCAAAGAGAAGAGCCAGATTGTCTCTCCTACTACCTGTTTAGTGTTTTGACCAAACTTATTTGAAGTTTTAGGGGAGCTTGAACTCTCGGGGCGATCTTCCAATAATTCTTCCTCTTTTTTAATGGGCTTTTCAATGGAAAAACTAGAGGACCGCAGGGCACTGGCCTTTCTTGTAGGTTTGGTTCTTCTTCCGGTCATGGTTGCCTGTGCAGATACCCTTGGTGTGTTGACCACCAAAGATGAAAGAGATCTCTCCTTTCTTCTAGCTGGTAATGGTACTGAGGTGACAACTTCAGATGCCTTCACCTTTCTTCCCTTTAAGGGGAAGATTTTGGCCCTTACATCTTGCAAACTGTGGTCAGGCCTGGTAATCAGAAATCAAGGTTGTAACTTAGCATACAACAATTCAAAGGAGAATGTCAATATCATTTGCTGCATTTTTTTTTCATTTAAAAAAGAGACTTTTATGTGTGTTTCATTACCAATTACAAAGGGCTAATATATGGAATGCCAGTGCAGGTAATCAATCCATTCAAACGATAAGTTTCTTCTCTTTTATCAGTCTTTTTTCCTGATCTACTTTTCAGATAGTTCAGGATACTCCAACCCCTCCCCCCCCCCCTCTCTACAAAACTCATCAATTCAACTATCATAACCCTTATTCTTTGGTCTAAGATCAGCACAGTCTATTCTTAAAGCCCCACACTTTTTGCTGTCTTTTTATGATCAAGGTCCTTTGCCAGTAGGATAATACATTGATTTTGGGCAAGGACTGCGAATTATAATATCATCACTAGGAATAGAATCAATGAATTCTGTTTGAAAATAAAGGAAATCAATAAAAACATTCTCAACTAAAACAGATGCTATCCACCTCCCCCCCCCCCAAAAAAAAAATAGTGTCAACCATGTCACTCATTTCATCAGTTAATTGTACTACGACCAGTTTTACCTTATTCCTCTGTATTCTGTTTTCAACTAAAAGCTCAAATAAAAATTTATTAAATGCAATCAGCTGACAGTAAAAGTTAATTGTTACAACTTACCGTTACTTTAATTTTTTTATTTCACATGTCTTAAAACATTTTACATTTATTATGCTATATACTATTAAACATAGGAAATATCTGTCAGTAAAACTTTTGAAAATAAACTACCAGTATTAATATATAAATCATCAACTAAATTATTGAAAGATGCCTTATTAAAAGATGTCAAACTCAAGACATATTATTTCCATGTATTAACATTATGATGAAAAATTTCTCATGTGGGAGTGGATCTTTCTTAAGCTAATTTTCATAAGGCAACAGATATAACCTTGATAGCACCAAAATAGCCTAAACCATTCTTATTCATGCAGGCTGGTGCAGCAGCATATGATCCTAGAAGAAGATCTGGTTACAATATGATCTATGAAATTGATAGCTGTTTTGTTTCCTTTTTCTTCCCCTACTAGGGAGTGTGCTTCAACAAATGCTGAACAATCAACAGCATTTAACAGCTTTATAGTGCATATCTCTACCATCAACAACATAATTCGCTTTTTTTAAAAAAAAGGTTCCATCTTGTAAAGTTGAATCTCCAAATTAGCAGCTATATAACAATAATTAAGGTGGGTTGCAAAATATAAACACTCATTGGCACAGCATACCTAGTTACAACAACACCTTTCATGCATATTCAACAACTTCAGTTATAATAGAAGGGTGCTCTATTTTTATTTTTCTTTTTTAAAGGAAGAAGTAGAAGTCTAGAAGAGAATAAAGATTGGCTTGAGAATCAGGGGGCTGACCTCAGTTTCTCAAGTGGAACACAACCCAAATCAGTGTTGCATATTGGACAGCATTCCAATTCCTCATCTGTAATTTTATTATAAATGCACTTCCTGCAAACTGAATGCAACCAAAAAAAAAAAACTATTAGTTATTACTAACTTTAAATGCACGCAAAAATAGCAAATTAGACCAGCAATTGACTTTAAATGACAAATACCAAACACCATGAGAACTATGTTCCACCAGCCAAAATGTAAGAAAAAGCATGGTAATAATGTGTTCTCTGCCACGACAGTTGTGTTGTTGCATGCGGAAAGATCAGGATTCAAGCTTCCTATATGCGTGGAAACGATTTTTACTAAGTGAACAGTGGTGATTGTAGCGAAAAGTTCAAACACCTTTTTCACCTAGGACATTAATGGAACAGCACAAGTGCACAACGCAACTACTGAATAGTTGGCCAATCCGAAGCACAATGTTCCTGACCAGCATTCACGTCCCCAACGGGTTTATAAAAAGAG
Organism: Calophaca sinica; assembly: GCA_037113605.1. Lineage (NCBI taxonomy): Eukaryota > Viridiplantae > Streptophyta > Magnoliopsida > Fabales > Fabaceae > Calophaca > Calophaca sinica. The sequence continues at coordinate 23,949,698 of CM073733.1, forward strand.
AGAGAGAGAGAGAGAGAGAGAATAAAAAAGTAAAAGAAAAAGAAAATATTTTTAGAAGCATCAAATTACGAAATAACCATATGAATTTCTCTCTGGTTTTACGCAAAGACCAGATGCCCCACTCACCCCATCTGGGTGAATAGTCAAAGAGGGAAAACCCACATGGAGAAGTTGAAAACTGGGAAGATGGGGAATGCGAAATGGCATAAAAGATTAAAAATTTGAGAAATTTCACATCGGATAGATTGAAAAGGAAGGAGATCGAAGGGGTCACTCACACGTGTGAAGACATTCAGATATAGTGGTTGCTTCCCTGAACAACTTGTTGCAGAGTGGGCAAGTCATGCATGCTGCAATCGTATCCCTCCTCACTCTCACCACTTGATTCGACATAGTTACAGTTACAGATGCCAAGCTTCGGTTCCTTCTTTCCTCTCTCACTCTCACTCACCACGTATTCACCCTCAGTTCCTGCATGCTATTGGTACCGCCTCGCGTAAACCACCAAATTTTACGTCCATTTCGTTGGAATCATCACCTGCATTAACCTGAGAGAAACGGTGTGAGAAAAGGAACAAGAAAACGTAGCGAAAAATACAAGAACATAAGAGAAGGAGAACAAGTGTGCATAGAAGGGGAAGAAGGTAGGAATGGAATGGAATGGAACGGACCTGTAGGCAGCTAGAGCGATCGGCGAAGATGGTTAAAAACGGGTGCTTGAGGATTTTGGGGTGTGAATAAGAAATGGGTCGGTGAGATTTGACGTGGGTTTTGATGGATTTGGCAAAGGGAGTTTGTGTTGTGTTGTGTTGTTGTGGTGTGTTGTGGATGATCTGAATCGAGAGGACCTCTTCGTCGAAAAGAGCATGAACCAAAACCAAGTCGTTTCTCTCTCTTTTCTTATGTCTTCTTTTTATTTTCTTAGTTTTTTATTCTGTGTATTTCTTTTTTCTTTTTCCTTTTGCTTTTTGGGGAATTTTATTTTTGGTTTTACAAATATGAACACTTTCAACTCAAACAAAATATTTTAAGGACATATGTTCCACACTTCGACAAACGACAGCTGGAGAAGTTAGGGGGTTTGATAACGTGCGCCAGGGTTAAGATGCACAGTGCTAGGCGGCGTGCCGTGGCGTGTCACGCGAGAGGGTGCATCTTAGCTTATAGGGCCGCAAAGTTTAACTCTTGTTAATACGGTCTTCAACAAAAAAACAAAAAAAAAAAACTCTTGTTAGTACGGCAAGTGATGAGGAAGGAATGTGTAATTGTTTGAGTTGATGATTAATTTGCTCACTGAAATTAAAAAAAAAAATCTTACTTTATTAATATTTTAAAGTAGTTTCTGTATTTTAAAAAAGTATATCGATTACGTCTTTTCATCGGTTCTGTCCGTTAATAAAGTTTAAAAAATAGTCTTTTAATTTAGTCACTTATTAGCAAACAGGTTCCTGTGATTTATAACTTAATGTCAATTTGGTCCCCGCGAAACTAACGGAGGGACGTAACTGATACACTTTTTCAAAATACAGGGACTAATTTGAAATATTGATAAAGTAAAGAACCAAACTGATTTTTTTCAAATATTAGGAACCAAATTGGTCATTAACTCGTAATTATTTGTTACTCTCCGTCTCATATTATTTGTCGTTTAAGATTATGCACACATCTTAAGAAAATAATTGATCGCACATATTTTCAAGGTAAAGTAGTTATTGTTATCTCACCAAAAAAAAGTTTATTTTTACTAATATACCCCTATTGTAATGGGAGTTAGGCGGAATTGTCAATTAATATAAGGTAGTTGAGATATAAATAAATAAGGGTATTGTTAGAAAAATATACTCCCTCCGTCCCAAATTATAAGAGTCTTTTGACTTTTTTATTTAGGAAAATGCTAACAAATGCCCTTAGGGCATTGGTTAAGGAATTAAAAGATGTAAGTTTGTATGGGAAAATGATGTATTTATTACATCGAAAAGTGTTTTACTTATATTTTCAAGACAAACTTTCCTTTTATGGAATCCTTAATCAATGCCGGTACTCGTTAGCAAGACCCTTTTATTTATCCCATTTTATAAGATCCCTTCGAAGTTTGTGTGTAGCATTAATTATTTTTTCCCTATTACCCTTGTTTAATTTACTTTTGTTTTAATCAATAAGTTAAATGAAGTGTCATCTAATTTACATTTTCAATGAATTTAAAGGTAGTTTAGGTAAAATAATAAAATTGTAGACAAATTTATTGTTTTTAACTACTACTTTCGTCCCTATATATAAGACCCTATTAGAAAAAAGTTTTGTCCCTTTTTATAAGACCCTTTTCAAATTACTAAATGTATTAATTATCTCTTTACAATAATACCCCTAATTAATGGGTAACCATTTCTCTCTCTTGAGAGTCTTAGAAAAATATGAGTCATAATAATTAAAGGGTGATTTTGGAAAAACAAGAACAATACACATTGTTGACAAATTTAATGCACTAATTATTTTTTTTAATTTGTGTGATTTGGTCAAAATAATCTTATATATAAGGACGGAGATAGTACATTAATTATGTTTCCAAGTAAGAGAGATTTTACAAAAAAAAAAAAAAAACTTTTATAATTTAGCACAGAGAGAGTAATTAATACTCGCTTGGTTTTATGAAGTGAAAAATAATTTGTCACTTACAAATATTTCAAACATCACAAATAATTTGAGACGCAGAGAATATCACTTGCATCCATTGAACTTGAAATTAAAAGCTATGGAGAGGGTGCAATTTGGGGGGTTTTGTATATATCCATTTGTTTTGCGGTTTGATAAATTCGAATCTGACATGCACCGAACCACATCAGTTTTTTTCTTTCCATAAATTTTTCTAGACTATAAAATGTTTACAATATTTGTATTATCAATTTTTCTAACGCATATAACTTTATATACGTTAAGGTGTATTAAATAACAAAATTTTTAATTAATATAGCATAGTTAGTTAATTATGATTCTTTTAAAAATATTATTAAATCATTTCATTTAATTTTGAGAATTTTTCACCCATATAATATCTCTATTTTCAGTAAAATATAACAACTATTTAATTCTTGTGTTTTTATTATTTGCGCTCTCTCTCTTTCAAAACCCTCTTTTTCTTTTCCAATATTTCTTAAAAACTACTTTATTTTTTGTCAAGCATTTGTCATCTATGTTCCATTATCCTTTCAATTTAAAATAGTTGGAAATATATGATCTATGTGAATTCGGAGCATTAATTTTTCTCTCTAGTAATTTGCTCACTCTGCATTTGCTACTCGTGTCATTGGCATATGTCTATGTACTGTGTTCGTTTTCTGGTATTTTTTAAAGACTACTTTATTTTTTGTCAAACATTTGTCAGCTACTTTCCATTATTGAACCAAAGGAAATTGTCATTTACCCAAAAAAAATAATAAGGAAATTGTCGGCTACTATTTTAACATCTTTATGCTTGGGAGGAGGTCTCATTGAATGAAGATATATTTTGGTAGAAATAGTTGTTATATTTTGGTAGGAATAGAGATATTATAGGGGAGAAAAATCCTCAAAATTAAATGAAGTGATATAACAATATTTTTGAAAGAATTATAATTAACTAACTATGCTATATTAATTAAAAATTTAGTTATTTAATACATCTTAATACGTGTAAAATTATACGCGTTAGAAAAATCGAATTACCGCAAGGATCATATTAATAACACTTTAAAATTTTCTGTAAAAAACACTTTTTAAGATTTTAAGGGATAAATGATATTTTTATTTCCACGTATTACAATCAAAACTACAAAAAACTTTGACAAGCGTAACATTAAAGTCTTCGTTGTCATATTAGTTGATAAATACAACCAAAATAAAAAGAAAAATTATGTTGTCAAAAAAAATATAGTCACGTGAGAGTCAAATAGACTTTGCATTTACAACAGAAAATACAAAAACTATTTAATTTTCATGCAATTCTATTAAATTACTTGCTTAGCTCCTAATTTAGAACACTGTTTTCAAATCAATATGCTACATTAATTACTTGTTTACCAAATTGCCCATTTTTTAATTTACATTTTGTTACTCAATAAACAATAAATGGAAAAATTATTATATTCTCTTTCTCTTTCATATTAAGAGTCTCAATAATTACAAGGATAATTTAGAAAGAATAATAGAATTTGTGTCCAAATATAATGTTAATAACTAAATAAACTAACCTTTTTAAGGGACATGATTTAGTCAAAGAGTTCCTATATTAAAAAATGGATGGAGTAAATGCTAATTCCATGGCCTTCTGTGGCTGCATGCCTAATTAATTATTACGGTCAAGAGATGATGTTTGTATGTTGCATGGATTTATTTTATATTTTATGTTTATGATATTTTATAAGGATAGCCTTTGAACAAATATATGAAAGATATTACAATTTAATTAAATATGTTGGAACATGAACTTTTAACAGCTATAAATTACAAAATAAATCAAAAAACACTGTACAAAAAAATAAATCAAAAAACAATTATTGAGAGATTTTATTAACTGATTCGTTACAAATAATAATTTTAGTATTATATATCTACATAATTCTAATAATGCTCAACAGCAAGAATTGCCAATCCTTTTAGTAAAATTTTTAAAAGTAGAGTATACCAAAGATAATTATGTTGAGTGAGCTCTTTAACCATATGTATTTTTTTGTCAAAAAATTTATTTGTTAATACAACCTAACATAAATACATTACGATAAATATTATTTTTCATATTTAGTATTTTCTTAATTTTTTTATTTTCTTGTCTCAATTTTTTTTTATTTTCTGTCTAATAGCTTTGCACTTTATCATCAAGTCCCAAACTCCAATTTTATGACGCAGCAGTGTGTTTTGTGAGTTGTAACCGGTTTTGGTTTTTTTTCGTTACAAAAAAGTTTAGATCTGGAAAGGCTCACTCCCATGTAGAGTCAGGGAGAACTACCAACCTGAGCCAGGATTTACGGTAGAATTTACGTAAAGTCCACTAGTGCAGCCACCTGAATTCGTACTCAAGTCGCAATACGTGCGAGCGAAAGGCCGAACCAGTTGAGCTAAGCTACGTTAGCAGCTCTGGTTAATATCAAGTAAAAAAGACTAACATATAGTTAAATGATACTCCATTTTACTTGCCAGTTTTTAAGAAAAAATTTGCTCTTTTTTATTTGTCATTTTGATAATTTAATATTACATTAATTATTTGTTTATCAATTATACCTTTAATTATTTATTGTATATCGAGAAATAAGTGTGATTGATAATAAATAACTAAGGCTATAATAGAAAAAAAACTAATAATTTTATCAAAAACAACAAAATTTTTATTATTTTTATTTGAGTAAAACAACCTTAAAAAAAATGAAGATAGTACTAAAATTATACTCCCTCTAGAATCAATCAATCAATCTCTATATAAAAAACAAACCTCTTGGGAACACTTGTCATCGATTGGGGTTTGTTTTTCCCTCCCTTTTATAATACTAATAATATTATTTTAATCTTATATATGTTTCTTAATTTTGTTCGTCAAAAAACTTTTATTATTTTTATTTTTTATTTTTTTACTATTTTCAGATTTTTATTTTTTATATTATACTTTGTTTTTATTTTTTATGTTTGTATATGAACTTTTTTTTTACTTTCCGACTTTTAGATTTTTTGATTTTCGGAATATAGTATTTTTTATATTTTCCATTTTTAAGTTTTAAATTTTTTTCATACTTTTTACTTATTTATAGATTTTTTTACTTTTTATATTTTTATTTTTACTTTTTTATTATTTCTTATTTCTAATTTTTTTCTATTTTAAATTTTTTCTTACTTTTTAACTACTTATAGATTATTTTACTTTTCATATTTTCGTTATTAACTTTTTTATTTTCCAATGTTTTTTAAATATTAATTTTTGAAAAATTGTTTTTACATTTTAGTTTTCCTATTTTTCTTATATTTATATTTTTATTTTCAATTTCATTTTTTTCTTAACGATTTAATTTCTTTGGTTTTCAAATTTTTTACTTTTTTAAGTTTGTTAATTTCTTTTACTTTTTTAAAAAACGTTTTTTAGTTTTTCTTATTTTTTGCTACTATTTTCAGGTTTTTTTTATTTTTTTTTTTTAATTATACTTTGTTTTCATTTTTTATTTTTATTTTTATTTTTGAATTTTTTTACTTTTAGATTTTTATTTTCCGTACTTAATATTTTTATTTTTTTCTTACAATTTTCCTATTTTTTATTTTCTATTTTGAAATTTTAAGTTTGTTTTATTACTTTTTAATTACTTATAGATTTTTTTACTTTTCATATTTTTATTTATAATTTTTATTTTTCGATGTTTCTTAAATTTAATTCTTATAAAATTGTTTTTACTTTTTAGTTTTCCTATTTTTCTTATATTTATATTTTTAATTTTCTTTTCATTTTTCTTAATGTTTTAATTTCTTTGGTTTTCAAATTTTTTACTTTTTTAAGTTTGTTAATTTTTTTACCTTTTTATTAATATTTTTAAATGATTACTTTTCTTTTACATCTCGACGAGAAAACATTAGATGTTGTCGAAATAATTTTATTATCTTTTAGCACATATCGATTTTATAAATATCTTTAATATTTATAAAGACATTATTTTTATTTTAGGTCTTGACGGGAAAATATTACATATTGCCGCTATAATTTTATCACGTATCAAATTTTATTCATTTTCTTAGTTGCTCAATTTTTTATTTTAATTTTTTATTTTGTTCTTATAAATGTATTTATTATTTATAAATGATAAATGATTATTTTGTTTTGAACTCTCAATGGGGACATGTTATAGGTATAATTTTATTGTCTTTCAGCAAATATTAAAGTTTATAAATGTCTTTATTATTTATAAATTAGTATTTTATTTTTGAATCTCGACGGGAAACATTACATGTTCTTGGTATAAATTATTACTTTTCGTTTGCGCAAAGATGAGAAAACATTATACGTTATCGGAATAATTTTATTGCCTTCGAGCACATATCAATTTTATAAATGTCTTTATTATTTTGTTTTTAAGTCTATATGAAAAAATATTACATATTGTCGATATAATTTCATCACATATCATTTTTTTTTATTTAGCTGTTTAATTTTTTTGTTGTTGTTGTTACGGACGTCTTTATTATTTATATATTAACGATAAATAATTATTTTGCGTTTAAGTTCCAACGAGAAACATTACATATTGTCGTTATAGTTTCATTGTCTTTGAGCACATATCAAAGTTTATGAATGTCTTTTTTATTTATAAATGATTATTTTACTTTTGAATCTCGACGACAAAATGAGGAAACATTACATATTATCGGTATTAATGATTACTTTTCTTTTGCATCCCGACGAGAAAATATTAGATGTTGTCGGAATAGTTTTATTGTCTTTGAGAACATATCAATTTTATAAATATCTTTTTTATTTATAAATGATTATTTTACTTTTAGATCTCGACCTGGAAACGGGAAAACATTAAATGTTTCCGTCCTTACGGGAAAACAATAAATGTTGTCAGTGTAATTTTATTGTCTTTGAGCATATATTAATTTTATAAGTGTCTTTCTTATTTATAAATGATTATTTTGCTTTTGAGTTTCGACGGGAAAACATTACATGTTATCGTATAATTTTATTGTCTTTTATTACATATCAATTTTATAAATCTCTTTATTATTTATAAATGATTATTTTACTTTTGAGTCTTAACAGAAAAACATTACGTGTTGTTTTTTTTTGGTCTTATGGCAATGTTACTACGCACTCCAAAGAGCGAAAAAGGCGAAGCGGTTCGAACTCAAGCTGCGTCAAGAAATACTTTACAACAGTAAGCACCACGGACATTACATGTTGTTTATTCTCACCCTTTCTACATATCTAGAGAATTAAAACAATTAATTATATTTGTTACAATGTAAAACTTTCTTTTTATAAATAATTGTATTTCAAAAATATGTAAAAACAGAGTGACCCATACATATGCACAAGTATCTTGTTAATAAATTATTATAAGCAAAAAATATATGTATCTAACCCAAATTTAAATTAAATATATATACTTTTTTACGTATAATTTATTTGGGAAGGAGTAGTACTTGTTTATATTAAAGGTTAGGTGATTCAGTTGGGACTTCTCAGCAAAGTCAAAAAGATATTTCAATTGGCTTTGTTGAGAAACGGGAGTACTGAAGTAACGTGATCTTCGTGCTTTGCTAATTGACTGCAAAAGGGTCCCTCACCAGTATTCCCTTTTTCCTCGGTGTAGCATTGCATGCCTGAGTGTGTTGAGTTCAGACTTGAGAGCGCCTTGCCATTTTTAAAAATCCGACCAAACCAGTCGGTTCACTCAGTTGAATTGGAAACCAGTCAGTTCAGCGATTATTTCAATTTTATTTGAACTGTAGTCTGGTCGAATTGCTCAAAACCGGATTAAACCTTTTGAATCGCTAATTGAGCAACGTTAAACCGTTTGAAATGATTTTTTATTTTTATCTACTTTCCCCCAAATTTAATACTTGTTTATTTATTTACTTATTAGTAATCCGGTTTAATTGTGATTGAACTAATTGAACCATGACTTGGAGCTCTCGTCGATTCAATCTCCGATCCAGTTTTTAAAACATTGGTTGAGACCCGCGCAACTGATCAATAATCACTAATGCAGAAGAGCCTTTTAACACCGGTTAAAATGGTCATTTTATACCGGTTTTAATACTGGTGTAGATAGTATTGGTGTTGTATATTGAGGCTTTTTACACCGGTTATTCAATCGGCGTAAAAAATAGGCCTTTACACCAGTTATCAGCTAAATCCGATGTAAAAGACTTACTTGTTACACCTGTTTTTGTTGATAACCAGTGTAAAACTTTTGTCTTTTACACCAGTTTTAAGAATAACAGGTGTAAAAAGTATAGATTTTTTTTTTCAAATCTGTTTCTTCTTCACATAATGCAGAAAAGGTAGGGTTGAAGCATTAGAAGAAAAAATACAATGAGGAGGAAGCTGATGAATTTTGTCTCCAAGATGATGGCGAAACCAATGAGTTATTCTTTGGATTCTATGACGGTGTCAAGAGAATAACTCATTGGTTTCACCATCATCTTGGGGACAAACTTCATTAGCTTCCTCCTCACGTATCTTTTCTTCTAAAACTTCAACCCTTCACTTCCTGCATTATGTGAAGAACAAATATAAGCTTCATGATTCTTCTTCAAATAATAATGCAGGAAGTGTAGAGTTAAAACATTAGAAGAAAATATACAGTGAGGAGGAAGCTGATGAAGTTTGTCCCCAAGATGATGACGAAACTAATGAGTTATTATCCGGATTCTATGATGGTGTCAAGAGAATCACTTATTGGTTTCACCATCATCTTGGGGACAAACTTCATTAGCTTCATCTTCACTTCCTGCATTATTATTTGAAGAAGATTCATGAAGCCAATATTTATTCTTCAAATAATGCAAACGGTGTTGAAGCTAGTGGTGGCCACTAGAAGGGTGACTAGGACAAAATCGGGCAGTAAATTCCTCCGAAGGAGTCGGTGGAGTGTACTCAGGTGCGATGAGAGAATACTCCGGCGTGGATAGAGTATACACCGAGATCTCATCGTCATCGCTGGGGATCTGAACAATATCCGGCCCTCGATGAACCTCCCTGGCAGCTATGGGCCCCCCTGGGAGAGGGTGGTCTTCTCTGAACCATGTGCATACGATGACCCGGGAGCCAATGATTAGTACCGACACGGGGATCAGCATACACCCCAACCATCAAATCGTGATCCTCGTCCTCATCGCGATGAGGATCGCGGTCCTCAATCCTCACGAAGCTGGTTCGATACTCCCTCGCACTCATTATCAACTTGCTAATAGGCGGATGTGACCTCCTCGAAGCCATCCGAGTACGATGCCCCCCACGACCATGGTTTTCCTCTAAAGACACCGTATGCTCTCAAAATAGGAAAAAATGAGCAATATCAACCTAGGAGTATCACCAAAACAGAAAAATAACTTAGTAAATAAAACCTAAAATCGAAGGAAAATAATTGCATGTTGTACTTTGGTACCTAGTATTTTTATTCGATTTTTAAGCTTGAAGCTTCGAGAAGCACACAACAACGGTGGACTCTAACACTCATTCACAAATATGCATGCAAACTACTTTTTTTTTAAGGACATGGAAACAACTTCAAAAAACATCTAATTTCATCAAGTTTATCACAAAACCAAGAAACATCGGTAACTGAAAAAAAAAAAAAAAAGAAGCGAGTTCATCAACCTCATCAACAATAACAACAAATCGGCCATTAGAGTTTTTTAGAAATAACATAACTATGAAATGAGAACAGCGGTGACAGTAAAGGAGGCGAAAACGGCGGCGACAGTAACAGCTGCGTAAATGAGAACGAAAACAGCGACGGAAATGAGAACTCGAACGAAAACAAGAGAAAGAGGAAGGAGATCGAAAATGAGAAATAGAGAGAGACAGAGAGCTTTACCAGGGAACGCGAATGGAAGAATGGCTGTCGGAGGAAGGTGGTGGTGGTGGTTCTTCGTGAGAGTGAGAGAATGGAGGCAGTGGTTCTTCGTGAGAGTGACAGTAGGGTTTTTGGAAGAAGAGGGAGAATGAAATATTTTCTCGGTTCCGCGAATAATAAGGTAGAAAATAACCTTTTCACACCGGTCTTTGACAAAAACCGGTGTAAAACGTTATAAAATTTAAAAAATATAAAATCTTTTAAACATTTTACACCGGTTTTCCAAAAACCCGGTGTATAATGTTTAGACAAAATCAAGAGTTAATTGCAAAATTGTCACCGCGTTAATATTTGACACCGGTTGTATAAATAATCGGTGTAAAATGTTACGCGTAAATTGTCTAATTTATATATTAATTGCAAAATTGTCACCGCGTTCACATTTTACACCTGTTATATAAGAAATCAGTGTAATATGGTAAATTCTTATATGCTTCGTGTACTAATGAATTGAGACTCAAGTTTTGATCAACCATATGCATCTAGAGGTGAATCCCCGTAAGAGGTGAAGAGAAATTGGGAATTTACCACAATGTATAATTGTATATATTTGTAGAAGTTAGCACTGACAAAGTCACAAAACTACTTTTAATGTTTCGAATTTCTAAGGCTTAGATTTCACTTCCACAATCTTGTGCTCATGTTTCATTGTTTGCTATAACATGCTGACACGGAACTAATACTATATGTTGGTTGACGAGCAATTACAAAGGCGAGATTAACCTCCACACAACCAAATACCCAAAGCCAGCAACTAAGAACAACAAGCAATCTAAGATTGTGCAGACATTTCGCAGCAAAATGCATAAAAATATGACAACAAAAATGACAAGAAATTAGCTTAAAAAAACAAAGAAAAATGGAGAGGAAATTGTACATAGAAGATTTACGAGGTTCAATCAATGTGACCCATGTCATCGGGAGAGAGCAATTTCACTATCATTTAAATAGAATACATCAAGATACAATAGAACCCCTTGGTTCTTGCCTCACAATGCTTAAGATAAACATCCCACAAGAAAACCTCAAGCTTTTCTCATAAAATCTCTCAAGAATGTATGACACAATGAAATGAATGACTCCTAGCCCTTCCCCTCTCTCAACCCTAGAGGGTTTATATATGACCCCAAGTCAAGAAGAACCCCTAATAGCTAGTAAAACACACGCATGAATCTATTGCAATCGCGGGTGAATCGATTCACCACCATGCGTGAATCAATTCCCCAAAAAACAACTGTATATGAACTGAAGCAGTGAATCAATTCACCAAAAGGAACCTCTCTGGGAAATGTAACTGGGAATCGATTCCCCTGCGGCATAAACACTTGTCAAAACGGGAATAAGTGGATCAACGAAGGTTTTGAGTCACTTTCAACACTACAGGAAATCATGTATTAATTACATGTCTCTCAAATATTTTCTCCCATCATGTAATTATTGTGTATACCTTTTTTCTCGAGATAATTATTATCATATACACAACTAACCTAGTAATACATAATCAATGGACAACCAAAAGTGGTGCGAAACAGAGTGGATCCTCTCATATTGGAAAAAACAACACGAGGGTGTCATGTTTTTAATTCCCACGATTCATTTCCTTTATCCTTCACGAGAAACTCGCTCACTCTCCTTCAACAAATTAGATAAGGGATTGGAATTCAATATGAGGGATCCATTGTCGGAAATTTAGAAATTGTCGTGGAACAATAATAGTATGATTATAGGGAGTAATTGATAGTCGCATGAGCATATTGAGTAGCCTCTTAAGAATATGGAATTTTGCCTCTAATCGATCTGACGAAAATACCTGACAATTTTTTTTGGAAAAAAAGTATAGTGAAGATAAAGGATAATGATTGCCTTCAAACGTGATTTTTATTCTCAAATTTATTGTTCAACCCACTTTTACGTGAATGTATCCAAACATAAATCATTTTACATTCAACTCACTTTTAACTAAAATCAATTCATTAAAAGTCAATTTTAGAAAACCAAACACACACTTGAACTATATTTCTCTGGCAAAGATACCAATCTTCTTTTTTTCACTAAATCAAGAAGACAGAAAACTTAAAACTGAATTTTCAAACTAATTTAATTGCCTTTTTATGTGAAAACACTTATTCAGTGCCTATATACAACTTGCCAACCAAAAGCCATTCATTCTATCTGGTTTCAGTAAATTAGTTATTGCGCGCACAACTAAAAGCCATTATTTTACAAGATAAATCAAGCTATTGCGCGCATAACATGATACAGCAAATATATATAGCATTGTTTTGGATTTCCACTTCCTGTACACAAATGAGTTTTGACGTAATCTGGTGTCTCCCAACCAACATGCATCTTTATGCATTTCAAGAACCAACAAGACCTTTGCGTCGGGCATAAGATACAACGGATAAAAACAAGGATGCACAAACCATTCCCGTAAGGATCACCACCTAAAGTTGCATGTAAATTTGAGCTGAAAAACATCAGAAAGAAAGGAAAAAAAAAACACTATCTATTCTGTTTCTCTCTCTTACAGTACACAAATGCATTTTCTTATTTTTGCAGGGGCATGTGTACATACCCATTTAAATACATATCCATGACCTTCTCTCCATGTATATGGAATGTTCATACCAAATATTGCAGCCACCAATGAATAAATTGACAGACAGACAGTCCCGGAACTTAGGAAGAGCTCTAGCTGTGTCAAGCAGAAGAAGGGTTTGAACACATAAATTATAACTTTGCAAAGATATCTATTTCAAAGAGTTAACTTCTGTAAGAGCATATATTGAAAATCTCATAACTTGAAAAGCTTACTTGAATCAGTTGATTTCGGTGATTGTCAAGCTGCAAGCACACACCACATATTACAAAGTGCTTTTAATCGTGATATAAATAAATGGGGTGCAAAAATTTGTTCAAAATCAGAGAAATCAAACCTCCAATTTAGTCTATGAATTTACATCATCTCTCGTACTTGTATATAAAAATAATAAGTAGTCTCTAAAGTTTATGAAATCCGTCAAATTAGTGTCTAAATTTTTATAAGTAGTCTCTTACGGCGACTAATAAGACGAATTTCATAAAACTATAAGACTATTTATAAAATTTTAGGATTATAATGAGTCAGATTTCATAAATTTTACGGACTATTTATTATTTTTATATACTTTAGGAATAAGTGGAGAGAGACCGTAAGTTCAGAAAGTTTACTCAAATAAGAAATAGTTAACTTATAATTATAATGGAAAATTTTTCCCCCTTTTTCTTTTCTGATAGTACTTGGTAGTTAGTCATTTGTAAGATTAATATCTGCAAAGCGATGAATTAACTTTTGTGCCTAAACGTTTTTACCTGTATGTTGATGTAATCTTCTGTGTCATCAATATATTCTCGTAACTGAAATGTTGGAAAGCATCAAATAGCAAAGCTTATCAGTTAGTTAAAACAGAAATCAAATTAAAGCAGGAAAGATTAGAAAAGTAAATTAATGCGGTTTCACTGTTATAACTGTGGTTAATTTATTCAATGTGCCTTCAATTTGCATGAAATAGGCCTGCAAAGCACAACATTATTCAGTTCAATACATCATAGGCCAATTCATTCTCAACCCAGAAGTGTGTGTAGCAAAATAAAAGATTAAGACTTTAAAAACCTCAAGTAACATCTCAAGCTCCTCAACATCATTCTCCCCTTGAATTGTTGCTGGACTTGCTCTGCTTGATCTGTGTATTTTTGAACCTTGATTTGGAGAGCTGTGAAGCCAATTGGGATCATCAGAGCTGCTTGCTGGAGAGGATGAAACATCCAACTTTCTCGATAAGTAAAGATCAGCCATGTCGTCGTCGTCATCAAGTAGGTTTTCTAGTTCATCTCTTATCTACAAAAAAGTTATCAAACAAAGTAAATGCAAACAAGAGGGAAGGGAAGGGAAATTGATGTAAAATCCATTTGTTATTTCAACATACCTTTTGAACTCGATTTGTCAACCTTGTCATTGCACTTTTCAATTTTCTCACTTTATCCAAATTACGACTACTGATCTGTACATGAAAATGTCAATCAACCAGAGTGATATGTAGAAGAGGAGAAGGTATCATAATTTTGTGACAAAAGATTATGGGAAATCAAACATTAATCAATAATTTCAAGGTTTCATATCACAGATTTGGATTTGGACACATACACACACACACACAAAATCTAGAGATTCAGGGCAGAAATTAGTAATAGATGCAGTCCTAATTAAAAGAACTGGTGCAGTCTTTTAGATTCAGGCATATCTATATATCACTCTACAACCATTATGGTAACTCAAATAGGGAGAATAATGGGGAAAAAAGTGATATAACAAATTATGAACAAAATTGTTTCTTACCTTAGATGTTAGTTCATCCAAAGCTGGATAAGCAGCAGTCTCTAACTCTCTTGTCCGTGCGTCAAGGAAACTACAAATTGCCTCTAATACAACTTCCATTGCCCGAAACTCAAATGGAAATTCTACAAAAGCCATTTCCCATTATTGCAACAGAAAATTAAAATAAATTAAGAAAATATCCTAGAAAGTAGAAACAACACAATACCATTTTAATTTTACAATAAAATTAAACTCTTAATTTTTCCCACACAATATTTTCCACAAAAAGCGCACCATTTTCTTCTTGAGCACTCGATTCTTCTTCTGCTTGGCCTTGGCCAGAAGCAGTTAACTTAGGTAACCTTCGTCGAAGTTCTTCAACAACGGGAACAACGTCGTCATCCATTGGGTCTCTAAGCAACACCTACACCGCGAACAAACACCAAATATAACAAAGTGAAAGGCATTGGAAGATAGGATATTCCTTATTAGGAGAAATGGTTTTAAATTGCTGTCTGCAACAGCAATTACGTCCGCAACATAACGGCTTTTGAGGCCTCTGCAACCACATTGTAACTGCAATTGCAGTTGCAACTTAAAACCTCGGGAGAAACATCAAACAAACATACCTCTTCTGCAGTGATAATAGCTTTTATGTGCTGCAAAAACAAACCCAAAAAACGACATAAAAATTAAAACATAACGAAACAAAAGCAACAAAACAAAACAAATTATGGTTAAACAGAAACAGAAACAGAAACAGAAACAGAAACAGTGTGCGTGTTTGCCTCTAAATTGAGAACAATAACTTTCTCTCTGCCGAGAATGGTGGAAGGATAAGAAAGGAGAGGGTCCATAATTCGAAGATCTCTTGCGTTAATTTCAACCAGGCGCATAATAGCATACTTGTCCACATCCAATACAGTGTCTCTGCCATCACGGTCCACCAAAACCCAGCTTCTTGAAACAGCAGTTTTCTTCTTTATACAATTGGCTTGAAGTTGAAGCTCCACTGCAGCAGAGCCAGCAAGAGCCATTTGCAGGATTCTTCTTCAATTCAGTGTTGTTTGAAGAGAAGGTTATGGGGTAAAAATTTGGGGTGAGTAGAGGAGGAGGGTTTTGGAGAAGAGGAGGAGATGAAGGGATGAGAAGATGAGGAGGGAGAGAAGACAGTGATGGCATTTGGAGGAATTACAGAGCAATGAAAGATGTGTGTGTGCATGAATTGATTTGGTGACAGGTTGTGGGGTTGTGAGTAGCACGGTGAGGTTAAAAAAACGACACAATAATGCCGTAACATGTTGGTAGTAGGATTGAACTTTAGAAGCAACATGAATGATACGTTTGAGGAAATTCATGGTTCCTCGCTTTGCACACTTTTTTATTTAATTTAATACGGGTGGAAATTCACGGCTGCACACTAGTACGGAGTACCCTTTTTATACATAAATTTAATTTAATGCGAGGCCATTGAGCATTTGAATGAATTGTATAATTTTTTTTATGGAAAATTAAGCGCTCAATGTATTCAAAAGTTATAATTCCATTTTAATTTTGATTTTACCATTTAATACTTGTATAAGGACAGCCCAAATATCCAATCATTGCGTGGCTTCCTTTTTTAATTCAATGTTAGTGTTAAAAAGTGTCTAAACAAAATATAGTGATCACAAATTTTTTTGATAAATAATATAGTAGTAGTGATCATCATTCGTTAGAACCTTTGGTTAAAAAAAAAATCGTTAGAACCAGTGTCAAAAAAAATATCATTCCTTAGAACTTAGTAGAAATTAAAATCTAGTTCACTGCGCTAAATTTCTATTCCGTGGGCCACTTGCAAAAAATATCATTCGTTAGAACTTAGTAGAAATTAAAATCTAATTCACTGCGCTAAATTTCTATTCCGTAGGCCACTTGCAAATAAATCATTCGTTAGAATCTAATCCACTGCGCTAAATTTCTATTCCGAACGCCACTTGTAAAATATCTATGCTTTTGAAAAAATGAGGGGATAGAATTGCACATAATGAAGTTGTAAGGTATCAGTCTTTATTGTCGGCGTCTCTCGTTTTTTTTTGTTGTTGTTTTGTGGAGAGATCAAGAAAGGGCGACGTTAACCCTAGTGCTATGTTTGGTGTAGGGAACAAAGTGAGAGGAAAGAGTGATAAAAGAAAGAAAAATGGAAGGAAAGGAAGAGAATAGAAAGTGAGAATTTGTTTGGTTGTTTGTTCGGAGATAAAGTGAAAGGAAAGATAGATAATGTGTTTTCAATCCACCGTTTTCTTTTTTGCTATTTTTCATGCCAACCAAACTTATGCTAAGGTCCATTTGATGGTCAGGATGAGGGAGACATGATAGAATAAACTACCATATCATGTCTTCATTCGGAGTTTGGTGAGCTAACGGGATGGGATAAGACAATCCTATCACTCTATCTTATACTGTCTCTCTAGTGTAAATAGTATCATGGGGTGAAGACTGAGTTATAAACCAACATGATATGTTGGGAATTTGACTCTTCAAATTCTCTTTCCAAGAAACTGCACTTGTGAAAAATTGGAAAAACAGAATAGAGAAATAATAACAACACAAGAATTTAACGTGGAAAACTCCCAAACCAGGAGAAAAACCACCAGCACCAGAGAAAAATCCATTATGTAGAAAATTATTACAACTACACAATTTTCTCTCTGCACCCCCGCACACCCACAAAGCTTCCCCACTAGCAAAACTTATTCCTCACACCTCTCCTTTTACAAGAAATATTCTGTAGTACCCTAATTTTGTCCGGCCTTTTTATTTTATTTTATTATTTATTTTAACTTTTTTTTATTATTAATAGTAATAATAAATAATATTTTTGGAGATTATAAAAGGGAAGAAAGAAAGAAAGAAAAAGAAAAGAATAAATAAAAGAAGAAGAAAAAGAAAAATGGAATTTTTTTATTTGAGAAGGGGTGTGTAAGAAATAAAATTTGGTGGTGCAAACAGCAATTAAATCAAACTGGACGCAGCCCAGCCCAACAGCACACACCTCCATTTTTTATTTTTTACTCGCACACCCCCTATTTTCTCTATTTTTAACCCCCAGCGTCCCTTGCGCCTCATGTCCTTGGGCGCTGCTTTTTGCACCCCATGTTTCCTCTGTGCGCCACTCACGCGGCCTTGTCCTCTTGCGCTGCGAACTTAAGCCCAAGCGGCCCAAACCCAAAAATGACATAACCTAACCCTAACTCATAAAACCCTAAAATTTTCGATTCCCTCATTCTCCCTAGCCGCGGTAGCGCCTCTTCCCCCTTTCATCCCTAAATTTTCGCCCTCTCCCCTCCTCTAACCCTAGCCAACATCTCTCTCTCCCCCTCTTCAGACCATGCTTCTCCATCTTTGCCCAGTGATCATCTCCCTTCTCCTCGCTAACGTCGCATCACCTTCCTCGCAGAGCGCTTACAAAGATACCTAAACCGCCTCAAATTTCACAACCAACAGTTAACACCCAAAACCACGCTTAGATTTGGATTCACGGACAAACCACAACGATTTTGGTTAGTTCAAGTCGTCCCCATCATCTCGGTAGAAGGCTCGATTTTTTCAGAGGCGTCCGCACGAACACTAATCTGAAGAGGTCAAAGAACTTTTGCTATAAATACCAAGAAGATCCACAGAAGAAAGGGGTTCGATTTGGAGAGGGAGCGTTTTCTGGATCAAAAAAGAAACAGAGGGAGAGCAAGAGAAGAGGAAATCAACAAGGAGGCTGAAGAAAGCGTGAGGGAGAGTTTTTAATTTTTTTTTAAATACTTTTAGGACTTTTTAGGGTTCGGGATTTTTCCTTTTTGGATCAAAGCTGTATTCAGGTGTTCTTCTCTTTTTCCTTTTCTTTCTGTAATTTGTAGTATTCTGCTCTGCATACTATTTGTTTTTGTATGTCTTGTGGACTGGATCTGAATCGGTAATATGGACGTGTGATCTCATCTTTTTTGTTGAATCTGAACTTTGATTTTGGTTGAATCCGAACTTTGATCTAAATTACTTTAAAATGTGATTTCATTCGTGTTGTTTTTGCTTATTGCTGCCTGTTATTGATTTAGTTGCATCATTGTCCTCTGTGTTCTACATAATTGTGTAAATTAGGGTTACAGGATTTGACCTTCCAATGGGGCCAAACCCTAAATAGGGGGCAATCTGCAAATATGTTATAAAAGGGACTAAATTGCAAATATGTGATAAATAAGGACTGGATTGTAAATACGTAATTAATAAGGGTCAATTTGTAAATATGTAATCAATGGGGGTGTAGATGCAAAAATAGGTTTTTTTGTTCTATATAAACATGTTTTAGGGATTGGTCTTCCAATGGGACCAAACCCAAGTCAGGGACCTAGCTGCAATCTATTCTTTTTTATTTCATAAAGTCAATATAAATCAGTTTGTATTTTTGTTTTATTAAAAGGAAATAAAATAATAATAAATATAATCAAATAGGTTTTCTTTTTTTTTAAATAATTTCTTGTTGGGTTCTTTTTTTAATATTTAATAAAGTTGATAAAGGGAATTAATTTTTTTTAAGGGCAAACAAATTTTTTATAAACAATTAACGGGTACCATTTTTTAAAATGGGCGCGTATGGGTGCTAATCCTTCCTTGCACGTAACCAACTCCCGAACCCGAATCTGGTACAAAGACCTTTTATTTTTTAAAAATTCAAAAATATTCAAAAATTAAGTTTTCCAATGTTTCCTATAAAAATAAATATTGGTGGCGGCTCCATAATTTTTAAATTTGGGTGTGGTTGCTACAGCTGGCGACTCCACTGGGGAACTTTAGAGAGTTAGGCCTTATAATTGTTTGAATTTGTTTGTTTGCCTTACATGATTTATTTCCCTTGTATTTTATTCTACTCCTATTTGGTCATGGTATATTTTGCTCATATGCTTGTATATTTGAACCCTAGGGTAGAAGACGTTTGTATATATTATATGTTTATTTTGCAGCGGGTAGAATTTTAGGTCATTGCTCCTTTCACACACTTCACTTTGCACACTTATTTGCACACACTATGAGTGGGAGCCCTATACCCGGGCCCGAGTGAATATTAAGTTAGGAGAGGTTGCGTAGTGGGTGCTCTGCTGGACGTACGGCCAGTAGGTTCCTACGAAAGCCTCACCTAGAGTTTGGCTCCATTTGAGAAAAAACCATCCTTTAATAGTATACCTATTATTGGTCGTAACATTTTCAAATGGGACCCTTGGCTCTAGGGACTGTTTAGTTTAGTACTTTAATCCACCCAAGGAAAGGCACTTAATGTAGACCATAGATCCTTTAAGAATTACCAACCATTGTCACAAAAGGAGCATACCCTCCCTTATTGTTTTTTTCGCTTATTTATTTCAAAAAAAAATCACAAAAATAATTTTCTTTTTTAAAATCTTCTCTTTTAGAGCCCCAATCAATTATTTTGAAAAAATAGATACTTAAGTCTTTTAAAAAGGGGGTATGATAATAATAGTAATAACGGTAACAAATTTTTTTAAAAATAACTTAATGTGTACTAAGAGGCATATTTATAAAAATGACTGTGTTTTCGGAAATGAATTAAATTTGTAATTTTATTTTTCTTTCACTTTTGGAAAACAAAATCATACTCATTCATCCATGCATACGCCATAACACTAATTTCCCATTCGTTCAGGCTTATCGGAAATTTCAAAAGTCTTTGGAACAAATGTCTTCGGTGAGCGCAGTTACAGGGTTAGAGAGGAGAAACACTTTGAAATTCAAGATCGAACCGCCTCGTTTGATGCATCTAAAAACTTTGGTTGATTTCATAGCTGAAAAGTGGATACAGTTGGATCGGATTAGCTTCGTGGGGAAATTTGAGAATATATTGGATCTGATAAATGTGGACGTACAAGTAGGAGCCCTAACGGCACTAGCCCAGTTTTATGACCCTCCTCTGAGATGTTTCACGTTCCGGAACTTCCAAATGGCACCGACTTTAGAAGAATATCAGAAGATCTTGGGGATCCCAGGAAGGACTAAAGGCCCGTACCGTCACGCAAAACATACTCCAACTATAGGTACCATTTCCCTTGCTTTGGGTATCTCTGAATCAGATTTGAACGCTGCACTAAGGGTAGAAGGAGATCTCGAAGGTTACTCCAGGAGCTTTCTAGAAGAAAAAGCTAAGGACCTTCATGCCGAAGGAAAATTGAGAGAATCCATGGATGTAGTAGCCCTGATTATTTATGGAGTGGTCTTGTTTCCTCATGTGGACCATTTTGTGGACAAAACCGCCATTGACGCCTTCTTAGCATTTAAGACCCAAGGTATGGATCCCACTACCGCCGTGCTAGCGGACTTATACTATGAGCTCCACACACGCCATGAGAAAGGTGGAGGACGAATTCGTTGTTGTGTCCCCATCTTGTACCTATGGTTGAAAAGTCACTTGGTAAAAAGGGGACATTCCTTCGGTCTTAGGAGTAATGCGGAATGGGCTGCTTACTTGATGAGTCTTAGTGAAGAATCTGTGATATGGTATTCCAGAGAACAAGAGATTAAAGAGGTGATCTATCGGTGTGGAGAATTCCCCAACGTACCCCTTATTGGAACTATAGGCTGCATCAACTACAATCCTACTCTGGCCCTGAGACAACTCGGTGCACCCATGCTAGGAGAACCTGTCGAAGAAGAGCTAGCCGCTTTCATTATACATGATCGGGGCTCCTCGGATTTGGCATTGTTCACAAAAGCGTGCCGAGCTTGGAGGAAAGTAATCAGGAAACCACTAGGGCATAAGAGCACCCATACGGATGAAAAGTACCGTCAATGGGTTACGGCGAGAGTTCAACAAATCAAGTTACCTTTCCGAAACTTGTTTTTAGTCCCAGAAATGCCGCCTCCACCTCCTGCAGAGAATGAAGAAGTGGAAGAATTGAAGCTGGCCTTAGAAAAGGTGAAAGAGGATAAGAAACTTCTCCGGGAGAATTTGAAGAGGGCATATCAAGACATAGAAGTCCTACGAGATGAATGTGACAAAAAAGCTGGATTTCTAGAGGAGACCCAAAAGAGAGCCAAGGATGAAAGGGTAAGC
Organism: Calophaca sinica; assembly: GCA_037113605.1. Classification (NCBI taxonomy): domain Eukaryota; kingdom Viridiplantae; phylum Streptophyta; class Magnoliopsida; order Fabales; family Fabaceae; genus Calophaca; species Calophaca sinica. The sequence continues at coordinate 23,971,734 of CM073733.1, forward strand.
CGGTCTCAGACTCAAGGCTGTCTGAAAGCAGCAAATCAACAATTGGACTTAGTGAAAAAGGAATTAAGTTTGGTTCTCTGCGAAAAGGGTGATTTGAGGAAAAAATGGACTGATTCTCAAAAGGCTAGTAAGGCTTTACAAGAACGGGTTGAAAGCTTGACACAACAGTTGAAAAATACCATGCAGTTGCACGAGGCCCAACTCGAAGCAGAAAAGAGAATTGCGGAAGAAAAGTTCATAGGCTACCATATAGATCTCGAGGAGGAACGTGAGAAGGTCCTCAGTATGCAAGGGAAAATTGATGATCAGCGGGAAGTCATTAGTTGGTTTGATCGAGAAACCCGGTACTGGATGGATCGTTGCTCTAAATTGGTCTGGCTCGCAAATAGGGGTATCCAAGATATGCCAGAACTCTTGGAAGAAGCAGAATCCGCAATAGGTTTCTGACCTTTGCCGAGGAAAGTGATGAACTTCATAGAGTACTGTAAGAGCTTAGTGGGAGAGTTGGAGAAGCAGATCCGACGTGACCGTTAAAAATCCTATCCCCTTTAGTCTTTTGTCGTTTATTTGAATTCTCGCAATTTCAATTTCCGTCTCAATTTTGTAAGCCCTCAGGGCAATTTGAATTATGGTATTTTCTTTTGATGGGAATATTTATCCTTGAAATACGCAGCAACCCGATGAGACGTTTACAAAGTTTTTGCGATTCTCCGATAAGCCGATAAAACAAATTAAATAAATAAATAAACGTGCATGGCATACATAATATGAGCATAACATAAACAACTCCTCCATACTCATATTGTCCTTCTGAACCCAAAATTAAACACGAAGAACCTGTACCCTTACAGAACGAGGTCGCAAGCCAGGCTCATGGACGCCTTAGAACAAAATCAGCAGGCCATGCAACAGAGTCAAGAGGCTATGCGGGGAGAGCTTGATCAAATGAGTGCGCGAATGGGCCAGATGTTCGATCTGTTGATGGCCCTAAATGCCAAGTTGACCCCAGAAGCAGAACGACTTGTCGAACACCACATGCATAATGGGCCGGAGGAGAATCAGCCGGAAGAGAACGAAATACCTATCCATAGTTCACAAGGGCGGATACCTCCGAATGATGGAAACCCGTTGAACACAAGTGCTCATAATTCTGTACCTATCTTCACTCATCAGGAGGATGCTTAAGCCAAGGAGAGGTTTCAGATGATGGAGGAAAGGTTAAAGGCCATTGAGGGGGCAGATCACATTGGTTTCGAAGCTTCGGACATGTGTTTGGTCCCTGATGTAGTTATACCTCCAAAGTTCAAGGTACCCGAGTTCGACAAGTACAAAGGGGAGACATGTCCCAAGAGCCACCTGGTCATGTATTGCCGAAAGATGGCTTCCCATTCCCACGATGACAAGCTCCTAATTCATTTCTTCCAAGAAAGCTTGACCGGGGTACCCTCGCGGTGGTATATGCAGTTAGAGCGTACTAAAATTCGCTCATGGAAAGACTTGGCAAATGCGTTCATCCAGCGGTACAAGTACAATATGGATATGGCCCCAGTAGTAACCGGTTGCAAAATATGAAGAAGAAAGACGCTGAAAGCTATAAAGAATACGCCAGAGATGGAGAAGCATGGTCGCTCAAGTGGAGCCCCCTATTGGATAAAGAGATGATTGATACATTCATCGACACGCTTGAGCCCCCATTCTATGATAAAATGATTGGAAGCATGTTCTCAAGCTTTACGATTTGATTGTCATAGGAAAACGCGTGGAAATCGGGATGCACAAAGTGGAAAGATCCATAACGACACTTCACATCCAAAGCGCGAAGTCGCTTCGTCAAGAAGAAGAAAGAAGGAGAGACAAACGCGGTGAGTAGTGCCCTATATACGCTAAGGCAACTACCACGCCGGCCGCTTTCCCATTCCTTTAATCAATGAGGTCGAATTTTAATCACCAAGAGCTCGAACTCCCAAGGAAGGAACCCGATCGGTTTGACAAGATCCCTATGAGTTACAAAGATGTTTACCAGCACCTGCTCAAAAACTCATTGGTGGTTCCTTGTCCGCAGAAACCCATGGAACCGCCATTCCCAAAATGGTATAATCCAGATGCCACCTGCGAATACCACGCCGGGGCAGCAGGCCATTCCATAGAAGATTGCCGAGCTCTGAAAATTAAAGTCTAAAGCCTGATAAATGCAAAATGGTTGAGCTTCCAGGATGATAGCCCTAACGTAGGAAGTAATCCGTTACCTAACCACGGAAACACATCGGTGAATATGATAGAGGCCGAATATGGGAGAAGGATAATAAGGGATGTTGTCGAAGTAGAAATCCCGATGAGTGAAGTATTCAAAGACAACTCCGCTTCTGGCACGATTGAAAAAGTAAAAGTCAACAAGGAAACTCCTTACAATGGAGACATCCTGTCCACCGAGGAGTGTGAAGAGTTTAGGGTCATCCTCCAAAAATTACTCGATATGAACATGGTCCGAATTATCTCTCAAAAGGAAATGGAGGTATCCATGGTCCAAGATTCACGAACCATGATCCCAAAACCTTTGGTGATTCAATTCCCTAAGGGTGCATCTCCTACAGCGGCTAATGCCCCTAAAACCATCACTATTCAAATACCGTCTCCTTTTCTGTACAAGGACGACAAAGCAGTCCCTTGGATATATGATGCAAAAGTCCGAGTCGAAGGGAATGATAAGGAGCAATATCCTCTGACAGTCACCAATATTGTGGGAATAGGAGGGATGACACGAAGTGGGCGAGTCTATGCCCCAGATAAAGAGCCGGTAAGGAGGACCGTAGAAGAACCAGAGAAAAGGAACCGTGGAAAAAGCGCAAAAAGGCCGATTGAAGTTAAAAACAAAGGAAAAGAGGTTGTGATCGAGGAAAGCAACACGGGGAAGGAAGATAAGAAAGAAATTCCCCATGAGGAAGTTGCTGAATTTCTCAAGCTCATTCAACAAAGCGAGTACGAGATAGTAGACCAGTTGAATCGCACGCCAGCAAGAGTGTCCCTACTCGCCTTATTGACGCACTCTGAGAGCCATAGGAAAATGCTAATGAAAGTTCTGAATGAGGCCCATGTATCTCAGAATATTACGTTGAATCAGTTTGGTGATCTGGTTGGCAACATCATTGCATGCAATTATTTGTACTTCAATGATGAGGAGATACCCCCGGAAGGAAGAGGACACAACAAAGCACTGCATATCTCGATTCAGTGTAAGGAGTATCTCGTGGCCAGGGTTCTCATAGATAATGGGTCCTCCCTAAATGTGATGCCTAAATCTACCTTGGATAAATTACCCATCGACAAAACTCATATGAAGCCTAGCTCTGTGCTTGTAAGGGCCTTCGACGGATCCAAGAGTGAAGTAATGGGAGAGATCGAGCTGCCAATCCAGATCGGACCATTCACCTTCATTATTAACTTCCAGGTAATGGACATCAGACCCAGCTATAGTTGCTTGCTGGGAAGACCTTGGATTCACTCAGCGGGAGTAGTACCGTCCACCTTGCACCAAAAATTGAAGTTTGTCGTGGATGATAAACTGGTCATCGTGTCAGGAGAACAAGATTTCTTTGGTGAGTAAGCCCACGCCAACACGCTACATTGAAGCTACAGAGGAAGCCCTGGGAACTGCGTTTCAGGCGTTGGAAATTGTCGATAGCGCTTATGTAGGGATCACCACTAAGAAACCCTGTCTATCCAATGCCGCACTAATGGTGGGCAATGTCATGCTAAAAGGGGGATACCAGCCAGGAAAAGGACTGGGGAAGAATCAAGAAGGTATGACCTCAATCCTAGGAGTTCTCGAGAACAAGGATCGGCACGGCCTGGGGTACGTACCCACTAAAAGAGACAAGGAAAGGATGATCGAAGAAAAGTAAGAAAAGAGAAGGGCCCGTCTTGAGAATCGGGAACCCGAGCTGGGGAAAATCTCCATTTGTGATCTCCGCCAAAGCTTCCGAAGCGCGGGATGGATCTATCCAGATCAAGTATCTGTTGTGGGGAACGATCTTGTTACTTCTGATGAAAGTTGGGTCCGCCCATGCTCTTCAATGCCTTGCAATTGGGAAGTGGTGGAGAACCCTAGGATCCTTAATGCATTTTCAATGTAATTCATCTAATGCTTACCTCTCCGCTCAGCCCGAGGCGGTAGAGGAAATGTTAAAGGGCCCCGCATGTTTTCTTTTAGCATATTTCGAACATTAATGAAACATATTTTGATTTTATCCCAAGTATTTTCACTCGCTCTTTTCCTCTTCTTTCCTTTACCCTCCCCTTATTGCTAACCTTGATAATGCAGGTTCACCGAAAATACTTCTGAAAACAATTGTGCTGAAGTTTCGCCACCGGACTTTGATGGTCCGATTAGTCATACCAACGGAGATTGTGAAGAAGATTACCCCGACGAAGACTTCTCACCAGAATTGATGAGACTTATAGAAGGGGAATCCAGGAAGATTGAGCCTTATGAAGAGCCCACTGAGCTAATCAATCTGGGAACAGATGAAAACAGAAAAGAAGTCAAGATTGGCCTCACCATGTCACCAGGAGCAAAGGCTGAATTAATCCAACTACTTCGGGATTATAAAGACGTTTTTGCTTGGTCCTATCAGGATATGCCAGGGTTGGATACCGATATCGTCAAACACTAGTCGGCCACTTAAGCCCGATTGCCCTCCCGTCAAACGTAAATTGAGACGCATGAGACCGGATATGTCCTTAAAAATTAGGGAAGAAGTTAAAAAACAATTTGACGCCGGATTTCTAGCCGTGGCCAAGTATCCCCAATGGGTTGCTAATATCGTCCCTCGTTAGAAGAAAGGTGGAAAAGTTCGAATGTGTGTTGACTAATGAGACCTTAATAGAGCGAGTCCCAAAGACGATTTTCCCTTGCCACATATCGATGTCCTAGTAGATAACACGGCTCATCACGCATTTTTCTCTCTCATGGATGGTTTCTCCGGGTATAACCAGATAAAAATGGCCAGGGAGGACATGGAAAAGACCACGTTCATTACAGCTTGGGGCACCTTTTGCTACAAAGTGATGCCTTTCGGGTTAAAAAATGCCGGGGCAACCTATCAAAGGGCAATGGTGACTTTGTTCCATGATATGATACACAAAGAGATAGAAGTCTACGTGGACGACATGATCGCTAAGTCGCAAACTGAAGAGGGTCATATAACCAATTTGCGGAAACTCTTTGAGCGATTGAGAAAGTTCCGTTTAAGGCTCAACCCCGCCAAATGTAACTTCGGTGTCAAGTCAGGAAGATTGTTGGGATTCATTGTAAGTCAGAAAGGAATCGAAGTGGACCCAGAAAAAGTAAAAGCCATTTTAGAAATGCCAGCCCCTCGTACAGAAAAGGAAGTTCGCGGTTTCCTAGGAAGGCTGAATTATATCTCTCGGTTTATATCACAACTCACTGACACTTGCGAACCGATTTTTAAGTTGTTACGCAAAGACCAAGCTGTGGAATGGAATGAGAAGTGCCAAGAGGCTTTTGATAAAATCAAACAGTACTTGCAGGAGCCTCCCGTGTTATTACCTCCAGTTCCAGGCAGACCCCTGATCCTCTACTTGACAATATTACACGGGTCTATGGGATGTATGCTTGGTCAGCACGATGAGACTGGTAAAAAAGAACACGCCATTTACTACTTAAGTAAAAAGTTTACAAGTTATGAAGCTAATTACTCGGTGTTGGAACGTACTTGTTGCGCCCTTGCTTGGGCCGCCCACCGTCTAAGACAGTACATGCTTTCTCATACGACTTGGTTGGTGTCAAAAATGGATCCGATCAAGTATGTATTTGAGAAGCCCGCTCTCACCGGGAGAATTGCTCGGTGGCAGATGCTATTATCCGAATATGATATTCAAAGATGTCTCTCAAAAGGCTATCAAAGGTAGTGCGCCATTGAATACTTAGCCCACCAACCCATGGACAACCATTCACGGTCCCTATGAATTTCCCGATGAGAATATAATGTCTGCTGAAAAAGAAGAACCAAGAGACGAGGAATGGACAATGATGTTTGATGGAGCCTCTAACGCATTGGGGCACGGAATCGGGGCAATACTGATTTCTCCAGAAAACCTGCACATCCCTGTTACTGCACGCCTATGTTTCAATTGCACCAATAATATCGCAGAGTATGAGGCTTGTGTCATGGGAATTCGGGTTGCCGTAGAAACTAAAGTCAAGGCTCTGAAAGTCTACGGGGATTTCGTCCTGGTTATCAACCAGTTAAATGGAGAATCGAGCTTCGGGATTCCAAATTAATCCTTTACCACAAGTACATTCAGGGACTCGTCGAATCATTTGTGTAATCACCTTCCAACATATTCCGCGAGAGAGTAATCAGTTAGCTGATGCACTAGCCACATTGTCATCCATGTTCCGGATAAACAATGATAAAGAAATACCTCTCATCATGATGGAAAGCCGTGCAAGCCCCGCTTATTGCCAGTTGATAGAGGACGAACCAGATGGAAAGCCATGGTACCATGACATTAAAGGCTACCTCAAGAACAAAGAATATCCTTTGGGCGCCTCAGAAAACGATAAAAGAACTTTGAGGAGGCTCGCTATGAGTTTCTTTCTGAATGATGACGTACTCTACAAAAGAAATCACGACATGGTACTCCTCTGGTGCGTAGATTCCGCAGAAGCAAGACGAATTATCGATGACGTTCACGAAGGTTCCTTCGGGACCCACGCCAATGGGTACGCAATGGCTAAAAAGATCCTCAGAGCAGGATATTATTGGCTCTCAATGGAAAGTGATTGCATCAAACATGTGAGGAAATGTCATAAGTGTCAGACTTATGCTGATAACATTCATGTGCCTCCAACTTTCTTAAACGTCCTCAGTGCACCCTGGCCATTTTCCATGTGGGGTTTGGATGTCATAGGAATGATTGAGCCGAAAGCCTCTAATGGACACCGCTTCATCCTCGTGGCCATTGATTACTTCACGAAATAGGTCGAAGCAATCTCCTATGCCAATGTGACCCGCAATGTAGTCGTCAAATTCATCAAGAAGGAAATAATTTGCCGGTATGGTTTTCCAAGGAAGATCATCACGGACAATGGGACCAACCTGAACAACAAAATGATGAAAGAATTGTGTGATGACTTCAAAATCCAGCACCACAATTCTTCCCCTTATCGCCCTAAGATGAATGGGGCGGTAGAAGCAGCCAACAAGAATATCAAAAAGATTATCCAAAAAATGGTGTTAACTTACAAGGATTGGCATGAGATGCTCCTTTTTGCTTTACACGGATACCGAACTTCCGTACGCACTTCCACAGGGGCAACCCCGTTCTCCCTAGTATACGGAATGGAAGCAATGTTACCCATAGAAGTAGAGATCCCTTCTCTAAGGGTAGTCATGGAAACCAAGCTCGAAGAAGCCGAATGGGTCCAGACCCGTTATGACCAGCTGAATCTCATCGAAGGGAAAAGGTTGGAGGCAATATGTCACGGACAATTATATCAAAAGAGGCTCAAGAGAGCATATGAAAAGAAGGTGTGTCATCGAGAATTTACAGAAGGGGAATTGGTTTTGAAAAAGATTTTACCTATTCAGAAAGATCAACGCGGAAAATGGACCCCGAATTACGAAGGTCCATATGTGGTGAAAAAGGCATTCTCAGGATGAGGCCTCATCCTCGCAGATATGGAGGGACATGATCTACCGCTACCGGTGAATTCGGATGCGGTCAAAAAGTACTATGTCTAGGAGGACGCCCCACATCAAAAAAAAAAAGAGCTCGCTAGGTTGAAAACCCGAAAGGGCGGCCTAGACAAAAATTAGAGCAACCCGGTGGGTCGAAAACCCGAAAGGGTGACCTAGGCAAAAGTTAGGGTCCAATAAAAATGCTAAATTGAAAACCTGCAAAGGCAATTTAGGGTAACCTGCTAGGTCGAAAACTCGCAAAGAGCGGCCTAAGCAAAGTCCAAGCCAAATGCATCAAGGGTAGTCAGAGCTAGAAGCTGACCCGCAGGAGCAAAACAGGCAAGAGCAGAACAAATGCAATTTTATGGGGGTGATCAAGAAGGCCGTCAGGGTCTGGATCGCGGAAGAGCAGCACAATTTGTTTTCAAAAAGATTATTAGCGGATTTAACTTTGCTTACCAGTTCCTGTCTAGTAGAAACAAATTTGTCCTACTTATAATATTTCCCCATGATAATGGAAATTCATTTTTATCCACATCGCCTATTAAATGCTATTGGCACAATAGGATGCTTATTCCTATCTCTCCTAACTCAACTTGGGATTTTATCAACTTGCGTTTTCTTTCTAAAAGAGATTCATGCTAAAAATAAACATGTGCAGATCAAAACATAAAAGCATTTTGTAACTACTGAAAATTCTGAAAGGGTCCAGGGGATCTAGCATCTTCCCGTCAAGGAGAGGAATTTAGCAGGATGCACCACCAAGATGCGGAATCATCAGCGTTGTGCACATTACAAAGGGCCAAGCTGACTAGTTCCGAAGTCGCCAATAGAAAGGACCTCTGGCTAATTATCAATAAGGGTTTGGAAAGGCGTCGGAAACACAACGCTCCCCCATAATAACACAACATTCATGCATAACATGACATTCGCTGCATTCCTGCATGATCAATACAAAGAAATAGCGCTTGCATTATCCAAAGAGTCATTACTTGTATTACTAAAATCAACCACGAGTCAGAAACTCATTTCGCTTTTGCTGGGGGTCTGACCCGAACTCGTGTTGAGTGACGTAGAAGCTCACACTTAGACCTTCCCTAAGTCCAACTAATTTTGTAAGAGCTAGTCATAACTATGCCTTACTAGGAGTTCACCGGGAAACCAAACCTGGAATCTCCAACCAATTTTGTAAGAGCTAGTCATAACTAGGCCTTATTGAGAATTCGCTAGGAATCGAACCTAGAATCTCTCACTCATTTAGTAAGAGCTAGTCATAACTATGCCTTACTAGGAGTTCACCAGGAAACCAAACCTGGAATCTCCAACCAATTTTGTAAGAGCTAGGAACCAGAACTATGCCTTACTGAGAATTCGCTAGGAATCAAACCTAGAATCTCTCACCAATTTCGTAAGAGTTAGGAACCAAACCTATGCCTTACTGAGAATTCACTAGGAATCAGACCTAGAATCCCAAAACAAAGTCGGGAGCCAATCTCGCAATCTCAAACCACTTATTACGGACAAAATCAGAGTCCTTTATCCTTAATTACCTTTTACAACGAATGCACGAAGACCTTCGAGTAAAATATAATTAAGGAGGGGCAACTGTAGTACCCTAATTTTGTCCGGCCTTTTTATTTTATTTTATTATTTATTTTAACTTTTTTTTATTATTAATAGTAATAATAAATAATATTTTTGGAGATTATAAAAGGGAAGAAAGAAAGAAAGAAAAAGAAAAGAATAAATAAAAGAAGAAGAAAAAGAAAAATGGAATTTTTTTATTTGAGAAGGGGTGTGTAAGAAATAAAATTTGGTGGTGCAAACAGCAATTAAATCAAATGACGCCTTTCACCCAACAAAGACACACCTCCATTTTTTATTTTTTACTCGCACACCCCCTATTTTCTCTATTTTTAACCCCCAGCGTCCCTTGCGCCTCATGTCCTTGGGCGCTGCTTTTTGCACCCCATGTTTCCTCTGTGCGCCACCCACGCGGCCTTGTTCTCTTGCGCTGCGAACTTAAGCCCAAGCGGCCCAAACCCAAAAATGACATAACCTAACCCTAACTCATAAAACCCTAAAATTTTCGATTCCCTCATTCTCCCTAGCCGTGGTAGCGCCTCTTCCCCCTTTCATCCCTAAATTTTCGCCCTCTCCCCTCCTCTAACCCTAGCCAACATCTCTCTCTCCCCCCTTTTCAGACCATGCTTCTCCATCTTTGCCCAGCAGTCATCTCCCCTTCTCCCTGCCAACGTCGCATCACCTTCCTGTGAGTCGCCTCTACGATGCAGAAACCGCCCCTCAGCCTCACAACCAACAGTTAACACCCAAAACCACGCTTATATTTCGGATTCACAGACAGACCACAACGATTTTGGTTAGTTCAAGTCGTCCCCATCATCTCAGCGCAAGGCTCGATTTTTTCAGGAGCGTCCAGACGAACACGCAATCGGAAGAGGTCAAAGAACTTTTCCTATAAATACCAAGAAGATCCACAGAAGAAAGGGGTTCGATTTGGAGAGGGAGCGTTTTCTGGATCAAAAAAGAAACAGAGGGAGAGCAAGAGAAGAGGAAATCAACAAGGAGGCTGAAGAAAGCGTGAGGGAGAGTTTTTAATTTTTTTTAAACACTTTTAGGACTTTTTAGGGTTCGGGATTTTTCCTTTTTGGATCAAAGCTGTATTCAGGTGTTCTTCTCTTTTTCCTTTTCTTTCTGTAATTTGTAGTATTCTGCTCTGCATACTATTTGTTTTTGTATGTCTTGTGGACTGGATCTAAATCGGTAATATGGACGTGTGATCTCATCTTTTTTGTTGAATCTGAACTTTGATTTTGGTTGAATCCGAACTTTGATCTAAATTACTTTAAAATGTGATTTCATTCGTGTTGTTTTTGCTTATTGCTGCCTGTTATTGATTTAGTTGCATCATTGTCCTCTGTGTTCTACATAATTGTGTAAATTAGGGTTACAGGATTTGGCCTTCCAATGGGGCCAAACCCTAAATAGGGGGCAATCTGCAAATATGTTATAAAAGGGACTAAATTGCAAATATGTGATAAATAAGGACTGAATTGTAAATACATAATTAATAAGGGTCAATTTGTAAATATGTAATCAATGGGGGTTTAGATGCAAAAATAGATTTTTTTGTTCTATATAAACATGTTTTAGGGATTGGTCTTCCAATGGGACCAAACCCAAGTCAGGGACCTAGCTGCAATCTATTCTTTTTTTATTTCATAAAGTCAATATAAATCAGTTTGTATTTTTGTTTTATTAAAAGGAAATAAAATAATAATAAATATAATCAAATAGGTTTTCTTTTTTTTTAAATAATTTCTTGTTGGGTTCTTTTTTTAATATTTAATAAAGTTGATAAAGGGAATTAATTTTTTTTAAGGGCAAACAAATTTTTTATAAACAATTAACAGGTACCATTTTTTAAAATGGGCGCGTATGGGTGCTAATCCTTCCTTGCACGTAACCAACTCCCGAACCCGAATCTGGTACAAAGACCTTTTATTTTTTAAAAATTCAAAAATATTCAAAAATTAGGTTTTCCAATGTTTCCTATAAAAATAAATATTGGTGGCGGCTCCATAATTTTTAAATTTGGGTGTGGTTGCTACATATTCCTAATAAATTCTTTTTCTGATGTGGAGGTTCAGCCCAAGCTGCAACCACAGAGCATACTAAGAATTCTATTAAATTCTAAAACAAAGAGAGGAATTTATCTAGAAACAAAAGTTGCTAGACAAGCTTTTGAATGGTGTACATAAAACCAAGGCCCAAGTCTCCTTTTATAACAAAGAGGTTCACTTCTCTTTACTATTTTACCCGATGTGGGACTAAAAGTCCCAACACCAACAATCTCCACCTTGTGACTTTGTGGTCCCACAACGCTCCACCTTGATGAAGATTCTCATAGCTTTCGCTATCACTGCAACGCAGTCATGCTCCACCATAAAAGCATAATCACTCAGAACTAGCCATCCCAAGCATTTAACGTCGGCACATGTCGAAATATAACCTTGCTGAAAAAAACTATGGTGCAACTCCCATATTTGACTCTCATGGAAGTTAATCAGCCATCGACATAAATTTCACCACACAACTTGCATCAATGTCAACCAATGCCCGTGTGCAAAATGTGGTCCCGCTAACATTTAATATCCTTTATCATGACAACTTTGGGACCCATGCCATAAGGATATACATGTCCTTCTTTCAAAAGACATCAAGATCGGAGATAATGTTAGCCTCATTATCAGCATCTCCACTACTTTCAGGAGTAACCCTGCCCTTCAAAGCCTTGTGTAAACCGGTGAATCAACACATCCTTGACTTGTATTTGCCACAAGCCAAAGTTGATCTTTCCAGTCAAATTTCTCTACATCAAATCATTGCATTTGAAACTCGCTTCGACATCCTCTTTGGCGTAACACGTGCTTTGATACCACTTGTTGGGAATTTGACTCTTCAAATTCTCTTCCCCAGAAACTGCACTTATGGAAAATTGGAAAAACAGAATAGAGAAATAATAACAACACAAGAATTTAACGTGGAAAACTCCCAAACCAGGAGAAAAACCACCAGCACCAGAGAAAAATCCACTATATAGAAAATTATTACAACTACACAATTTTCTCTCTGCACCCCCGCACACCCACAAAGCTTCCCCACTAGCAAAACTTATTCCTCACACCTCTCCTTTTACAAGAAATATTCCTAATAAATTCTTTTTCTGATGTGGAGGTTCAGCCCAAGCTGCAACCACAGAGCATACTAAGAATTCTATTAAATTCTAAAACAAAGAGAGGAATTTATCTAGAGACAAAAGTTGCTAGACAAGCTTTTGAATGGTGTACATAAAACCAAGGCCCAAGCCTCCTTTTATAACAAAGAGGTTCACTTCTCTTTACTATTTTACCCGATGTGGAACTAAAAGTCCCAACACCAACATGATAGAATAAAAAAAATTCCTCATTTTTCTTGAAAACATAATTTAAAATTTAATAAAACTTAAAAATATTTCAAATAAAAAAGTATAGTGCCTTGGACCGGGGAACTATCCCCTCGCCCCAAATTTCGTTAACCAAAAAAAGAAAGGGCGACAATTCCCGTGGACCAATTTGCACTGGTGCATAGATAGACCCAGTGATGAAACTGTAAACTCGTGTTTTACCTCTCCTCTACCCTTCCCCCCACCTTCCCTCCCCCTCAACCCCATTGTGATGGTGGCCAGATAGAGGCTCGTAGAGGGTGACGAGTTATGACCAAACAGAGGTTCCAATGGTTATGTCTGCAGATTGATGATGGAGACGACAATTGTCGTTTCGGTAATGGAGGTCATCATCTAACGGCGATGGAGGCATGAAGAAGGGACACATAATGGTTTCTACACTTGTGTTTACCGTCAGGCGGGAGTCACTAAACACGTGTCGCTTCCTTTCATTCTAAACGTATGATCCTTGGTCGTTGAGTTTAAAACCCTTACTGCACCTTCCCTCATATTCTAAACATTTTATCTATTTTACGTACAGTAACATGAATTACTTCTATAAAATGAAAAAAAAAATTGTTTCCGGGATTCAAACCCTGGTCGCCTAGTATACAAACCATCACTTTGGTTCCTGAAAGTGTAACTCGCTGTCACTTTGGTCCCTGAAGGAATAGAAACTCCAAAGTAGTCCCTGAAAGTGTATTTCGTTTGTCTCTATGGTTCCTGACGCTAGCCCGTTCAGTGACTCCCTAATGATATATAACAAAGATATCCAATTGAAAATTTACACGACTTGGAGAAGCATATACAGTCTTCACAACCTGAGAAAGTGCAATGTGCCATTTTTTTTTGGACTGCGATTTTTGCTCTGGTTAGGTTTTAGGGTTACACTTTGTGATCAGATTGGGGATTTTTGCTATTTTGTAATATAACTTGCTATTTTGTATTAATGGCCTCTTATCATGCCTTTGTGAATGTATTTTGCGTTTTATCTCTAACATCACTTATTTAGAACACTTTCTGAATGTATCTTGCCCCATATCCATGATTAAGTTGGGGTTTAGTAGATATTTGGTTAATGGGTATATGTTTTATTTGTTCAGGAAAGATCATGGAGTTGAGGTTGAAGATCAACCTATTGATGATATTTCCAGTGATGAAGATTTTGACTTCATACCTTCATATTTCAGTGGAGAGGATAAAACATATGATGAAGTTGATCTTGAATCTATTAGGGATATAAGTGATGGAAACACTCAAAAGGGCTAGTGCAAGTCATAGCAACACTCAAAGGCCTAATGTCAATGTAATGGCTGGTGATCACTTATGGTTTGGCTTTAATTTTTGGTTTTAGCCACTGAAGCATACTACTGGTTTTAGCTACTGGGTTGATCATTTCTGGTTTGGCCTTAATGTCTTTATTATGGGTTAGTAGATTCTCCTTCTGCATTTGTTCTTGATATTGATTTTGAATTTATTGACATAGTGATTAAGGGTTGCATGGGAACCATAACTCTCAACCTTCCCTAGTTATTGTAAACTGTGACTCAAATTTAACTCCTTTATAGTTCATTATATTCCCTGTTATGCTCTAAATTGTAAATTGTAAATTGGCAAACATGGTACATTGCACTTTCTTAGGTTGTGAAGACTGTATATGCATCTCCAAGTCGTGTAAATTTTCAAATGGACATCTTTGTTATATATCATTAGGGAGTCATTGAACAGACTAACATCAGGGACCATAGTGACAAACGAAATACACTTTCAGGGACTATTTTGAAGTTTTTATTTTTTCAGGGACCAAAGTGACAACGAGTTACACTTTCAGAGTCCAAAGTGGTGGTTTACTCCCAATGAAACACGACAAATCGAGCAGCTACTGTGGAAGAAAACTTCCCACGTAAGCAAATCAAACGGAGTTACTGAACGGGCTAACGCCAGGGACCATAGTGGCAAACGGAATACACTTTCAATGACTATTTTGAAATTTCTATTCTTTTAGGGACCAAAGTGATAGCGAGTTACACTTTCAGGGACCAAAGTGGTGATTTACTCCTTTCACCACTATGCCACTTCACACTATTAAGAAATCAATGCAGGAATAATATACATAACATAAATATTGACAAAAAATGTAAATATTGTACTGTAAAATATGTAAAAATTATTATAATGAGTATAGTTTTTAAAAGTAACTATTTAAAATAATTTAAAACACGTAATTATTATATTAAAAAGTATAATAATTAAAAAATTTAAATATGTATTACAAAATTTATTATTAGACAAATATACTAAAATTATTAAATTTTTTAAATTATTAAATTCTTTAAATTATAATAAAATTAATAATTTAAAGAATGTATTATGTAAATATTATTAAAAAGTTTAATAATAAAAAATTTAAATATGTATTATAAAAATTAATATTAGACAAATATAATAAAATTATTAATTTTTTTTAAAATTATTAAATTCTGTAAATTATTAAATTTTATATACATTTTTAATATATTTTTTATTATATTTTTCTAATATTAGTTTTTATAATACATATTTAATTTTTTTTAAAATTAAACTTTTAATATTCATATTTACACTTTAATTACAATAATTATACTTTAATTGCAATATTTACGGTCTGGTCAAATAGTTATGTTATCTATATTATTGTCACATTGATTTCTAACTAGTGTGAAGGGGCATAGTGGCACAAGTGGTGATTTGCATAATAGTGGACTAGAGTCTAAACCCCATAAACAGAACTTTTTCATTTTATAAAATATTTGTATTTCCACTGTCATGACACCTCTCTATGTGTTAGAAGACCGAATTGGGGAAAAAAAGATAAATAACAAATTCGAAATTTTAAATTAAGTTAAAAGACCGTGTGAGTAATTTTGCCTGAAAAATAATCACAATGAAAGTGTTTAGGACTCAAAATAGCGAATTTTGTTAATGCTTACAAGACTATTCGGTCAAAGAACATAGACAAATAAATATATTCTAATTATTTAAAAAATGTATGGTCGATATTCTTTTATAATTCTCATACAATAAATAATTCTTTATTTATACATTTCATTTTTACTTACTTTTAACCACTTTTCAATAAATCCCAAGTTAATCTGTCAAAAAAAAATATAAATCCCATTTAAATAATAATCTTCCATTTTTCACAAGTTATGCGCACACTTTCCACCATAAACGGGAGTCAGTAGGACTCAACTCAACTTGAAACCGTCTCAATTGCATTTGAGTTGATAAGTATTGATTTGGTTCGGGCCTAAAGATGGATTAAGGGTTTAAAGAACTGATGTGGTCAAACTTTAGTAATATTTTAGGATCAAGTATAACCCGTCTTAACCAGCCTCTCACTCACCCCAATGGTTAGCTAGTTCTACTATCTTGGTGATAAGACGTTTATAAACAAAATATTTAAGTTAGAATCCACGTTGCTTTAGTTAGTAATCTTGTAGTAAAATATATTGTAAGCTTCACGTTTGACTTCGGATACATGTTGTGAATATAAAAATATTTAGTCTTTCACTTTTTACTTCTTACTTTAGTCATAAATAAATGATCACTTATAATTTTATTTTAATTATCTGTTGAGTCAATTCGAAATAGATATGGTCTTGATTTGACCTGCACATTATCGAGTTTATTCAAGTCTAGGGACAGGTTATGATTTAAAAAATTAGCTCAATTAAAATTTAGGACCGAGTTGAAGATATATATAACTCGTTCCAACACATAGATCCCTTGCTCGCTTGTAACACAAACCGTGATTACTACTACATATGATCAATGGACAATGGTTTATAGTAAATGAAAAGGGTATTAATTATCACAACCACTGTTGTAAAAACCGGATCGAACCGGCCGGTTCAATCGGTTGAACCTCATTTGAACCGCAATCTAATTGAATTGGGTTAAACCGTTTAAAATGATTTTTATTTATTTTTAATTTATTTCCCCCACCCCAAATTTAATATTTATTTATTTATTTATTAGTCATCTGATTCAACCACAGTTAAACCAAATGAATTATGACCCAAAAGTCTCATCGATTCGATTTTCAGTTCGATTTTTAAAAATGATCACACCTCAATGCCACATCAACGCATATTTGTCATCCTCATTCCACGATGAATCTTGAAGTACCGCTTCAACTTTTTTTTTAAAAAAAAAATTGAGCACTTCTACTCTTTTTTTTTATAATGAAAAGAAGTTTAACTACGAAACTCTGCGAGATATAGAGACACCTCTTACATCATTTAACATAGACAAATTAAGCAAAGAGAAAGAGCTCCCCAAGGTATAACCATCATAAGATGATGAATAACCCTTAATGGCTGAAAGATCCGCATATTGGTTAGCCTAATGATAGGTATGACTAAACTCAGTACCGCTTCTACTGATTTATCATCATAAAAATAAAAAGTCCTGCTTCTATTATTTTATTCCCAGTTCCGCTCTCGTGTCAACTTGGCGTTGGCGGTCCAAATTCCGAGGCAACCCCAAAAGTATATAATGTCAATAGGAAAAAATAACAAAAAATATTAAGAAAGAAGGAGAGAGAGAGTGAGAAGTTTTTTTTTGGTCGGTAGAGAGTGAGAAGTTTAACAATGCATTTCTCGCAGGGGGCGAACATGGATGGAGCTGCTTCCTGTCTTTCTTTCTCTCTCTCTCTAAAAAACGTTATTTCTCTCTCTAAAAAGCGCAAAAGCGAATAACTGAAACCCTAGCCTCTGTGTTCTGTTGATTACTTGTGTTCGACGCATCGAATTCTCTGTGATCTGATTTCCGTGTAATGTGCTTTGCGAGAAGAACGTTTCCGAATCGTAGAGCGAGCGAACATCGATGAAGCAATCTCATCGGTGGCAGAGGACTCTGATCCTCTGTCTGCTCTCTCTCTCCGTCGTCGCTCCTCTCGTTTTCGTCTCTCACAGGCTTCAAGTTCTCACTCCCGATGGTAATAATTCAAAACTCCCCTTACACGCAAGCCCGTGCAGCATACGGCAGTTTTGCATGTTTCAAATTCTCTCTTTCCGTTTGTTATCTCGGTTTCTTAATTGACCTTTTGCTTTTCTCTTGAATTTCGTTTCAGGACGAAGAGAGTTTCTTGATGATTTATCGAGTGTTGTAAGAATCTTGATTCTCAAGCCTGATCAGTTTATTTTATTTTTATTTATTTGAATTGCATCTATAGCTTAACCTGTTTTGTTGCTGGTATGCTGGTAAATAATCTTAGTAGAAGGAATATAGTGAAGCATTCTCTGTTTTTTTTCCTGTAATTGACTTTTGATTTATCCTGTTGTAGTGACGGTAAATTGAAATTTCTTGTGCTTTATTGAATTTTAATAATGGATAATATGATATTTCATATTTAATTATTCAGCTGCCAATTGAATTTCTACAGCTTCTAATGCTCTGCTATGGAAATTGAATTGATCGTTATTTGTTTGTTGCAGACATACATGACAGATCCTTTAAAATTAAATGCTATAGAACAGGTAATGCAAGATTTATTAGAATTCTCGCCATCATGTGTTAAATACTTAAATCTCCCCCCCCCCCCCCCCCGCCCCTTATTTGGAGAATAAATATATTTAACTTTTGCTTGTGATTTGGGCCCTTTTTTGAAATTCAGGAAGACCTGGAAGAATTAGAAGAGCCAAAGCAAGTTGTTTATGAAGAAAAAGATGTTGGTTCAACGTTTAGTTACATTTCGGAAAAGATTAATGATTCCGAGGAATCTAGAATTGAGGGGTCCAGAAATAAACTTTTGGAAAGAAATGGTTGGTATCCCTGGGTTCACTTCTTAATTTGTGTGGTCTACATAATGCCACTCAAGTACTCAACTCTGCTGTTACTGTCTGAAATTTTCATTGTAATCAAGTTTCAGAATTCGACCATGACAAAACACAAGACCAGGAAGCTCAGCAGAAAGGATTATCATCCATGGATGGAGATCAGGTTTGCACTAATTCTTTTGAATTACTGCCATTATAAACCGGAGGCCAAATGGTTGCTGTTTTCCTGTTCTCAAAGTTATAGTTTAAAACAAATTTGTTCCTTAAAGGAAGTTGTTGTGCTCTTAACTTTCAGAAGATGCTAAGATTAGTAATCTTCTTTTCTGTCAAGATCACTTCATTTCTTTAAAGTTCCATCTCAAGCGTTTCTGGGTTCAAAGATATTACTGTAAATTTGTGATGAATGCTTAAGTTTTTTTTTTTTTTTCCTTTTTAAAAGATGCTATGGGTGCATTTAATGACAGTTAAATGAACTGAATTGACGTAAAAAAAACTTATCTGATATATGAGCTGTGTGCTTGAGGTTTTTATTTTCGGATAGCAATTTCTCTGGCCTAACGTAAATGCTATTCATGATAAGAAATTTGATTATTAACTTGAACTTTTTTTTTAGATTGCTTATAGAGTGCAATTATTATCTGATTTCTTTTTGCTAATATTAATATGAGTGTACAGGCTTAATTAACTTCTCTTTTATGTGTTTCACTATATACAGAATGTTTTATTACTTGCTGTTCTTATAATGTGGATTTATAGCTATCAAAAAGCATAGCCTCATTTTGGTTACATTCTGAGATTTTATTTGGCAATCAACTTAAGATTGATACCTTCGAATGCTCTCCATTTTGTTTGAACACTATTGAATATCAATTCATCCCTTTAGGTTGATTCCATCTGTGTCTAATGCCCAGCTAAGTGGGAAGGTTTAAACTTTCAAGGACTTTGACAAATCGGTAACTCATGAGGTTTACTATGTACCTAGCATGAAATTTATGATTTAGGCAAAGGATTAGAGTTTTTCTGGTCAGTTTCTAGAGGGATTAATTTTTATAATTGAAGCCAACCTAATTCTGTTCTGGACGATAGCAAGATCTTGTAGGTTGCTTTTGGCTTCTATATCCATGGCCAAATGTGAACTGATCTGCTATTGGAGTAATTTAAAATGGATCAAGAAAGTAGTTATAAGTAAGATGTGTTTATCACACAGATTATTTATCTATTCCATTTCTAAACACAAGAATGTGATTTTGTTTTTTATTATTTGTTCTGCATCTCCAAACTTTTAACTAGACGTGTAGATCTTCACTGGGCATGAAAATGAATTATAAATACGAAGAAATAACAGCCAGCATCTCCAAGCTTTTAAAGTAGATCTTCACTGGGAAGGAAAATGAATAATAAACACAAAGAAATAACTGCCATTCCAAATGGAAACTGTGTGTGCGTGTGCGCACAGACGACATGCATGCATGCATAAATGAAAAATGGAATGTGGAGATACATATCCATGTAATCTTATATCAATTTTTTGAAGTTGGTTTTATTTGCAGAAGAAATTTAATACCACAGTTACACACAATCAGAATATACAAACTCACTCTCAAAGAAAGACAGATGAGAACATTAAAGTGATAGATAAGCAATCTGGTTTGACAGTAACCCAACATCATCAGATTTCGCGTCCTCAGTCCCGGAGAGTGACAAATCAGAAGGTTGAGGAGATTAAGGATCAAATTATTAGAGCCAGAGCATACTTGGGTTTTGCTCCACCAAACAGCAACTCACACTTGGTGAAGGAGTTGAAGCTGAGGATTAAAGAGATGGAACGTGCAGTTGGAGGAGCTACCAAGGATTCAGATCTGTCAAGGAGGTAAAGTATTCTCTGTAATTCTACAACCTGCATTTAGTTCAGCAACTATTACCTGTATTGCTAAATACAATGTACAAGTCTGAAGAGAAAACTAATGCTTTGGTCCTTTAAAGATATAATATTTTCTTTTCATTTCATCCCACTATTATTTTTCTTAACTGATTCTCAGTACGTTTCAATTTGCTTCTATTTGGTCCTTCCTATCCACTGTGCTGATGGAAGCAAGTTAAATGTACGAGACTTCAGTAGAGAAAATTAGAAGCGGAGGGATCAAAATATAAGTTTTTCACAAAAGTTCAAATTCCAATCTCTGAAAATCTGGCGACTACTTATCATCCAGTACAAAAATATTGATGGAGAAGAGCATTCATGTAGAATTTTGGTGACATAAATTGTTAAAAGAAAATGAGGATATTTTTCAATCTGAAAACAAGTGAAGTTCACAGTGCTTTGCAGAAAATGAGACATATGGAGGCCTCACTGTCTAAAGCCAACCATGCTTACCCAGACTGCATTGCTATGGCTGCTAAGCTCCGTGCTATGAATCATAATGCTGAAGAACAAGTTCATTCTAAGCAACATGAAGTAACATATCTTGTTAATCTTGCTGCAAGGACCACCCCGAAGGGTCTCCACTGTCTTTCTATGCAACTAACTGCTGATTACTTTGCCCTGAGACCTGAGGATAGAAAGCTGCCAAATGAAAATAAGATTCATGATCCAGAACTTTATCATTATGCTGTCTTCTCTGATAATGTTCTGGCATGTGCAGTGGTTGTTAACTCCACTGTCTCTAATGCCAAGGTAAATAGTAACACATTTTTAATAATCGAATTAACTTTTATGCTTCTTGCTTTTGATTCAGTTGTTCTGTGCATTTGCTTTTGTTGAACCCTGATGCAACCGCTGAAAAAGAAAAGTGATACTGTCAAATTCAATGTTAGTAAGTTTAGCCGTCAAGTTATTTTCTAGTCAGTCCCTTAAGTGACGTGCCTCAAGTCTCCATATCAGCCAAAATACTTGTCTGCATTAATTGCACTACATGTGTACTACATAATAATTGTTTTATGCTTATTTTCTTCACTATATTCTTTACATTTGGAGTGCGTGATTATAGGATGAGGTGGTGAGAATGCATGATTCCGAGTTTCTACAACCACTTTATCTCCTTTTTAATCCTTCATTGAATGTGGATGCTTTTTGCTTGGCATTTCATTTTTAGCTATTTTGAGTTTGAATTTCACTTCTGCGGGCTTGAGAGACAGAGTTATCTCAGTTTTTGCAGCTTTAGTTGCACTTTGGTTGCAGAATAAAGTAGTCAAACCAGTAAAAACACGAGACGAAGATATACATCTTTCATAATGGAATATCTGAATATCTCTAATACAATATAATTCCTTTAAAATACATCCCTTTTTTGACATTCATCACCTTTCTCAATTTCTCTATTGCTCTTAAACTATATTGTTATATTTTGCTTAAAATGCTAATTCTGATAACATCACACAAACCATTAAATAATGAAGAAACAGTGATTTTCCAGTGAGGATGAGCTATCTACCTCATTAGCCTTCTCAGCACTTTATAAAAGTGTCTAACTTTTAGCAAATACAGGAGACACAATGAGAGGAAAGTTGTATGAGATCCCCTGAGAAGTAATTCCTTCTATTAAGTTGACAAATGCTGGATTATTTTAATTTATATATGGTAGAATGATAATGGTATCAATTGATCCATATAACTAACATCACACCTAGTGGGATAAGGCTTTGTTGTAACATTGTTTATAATATTTTTTTTTTCTCTGTTTGAAATTTTTTTTAGAAAGTTCTCTATTGAATCCATTGCTGTGGATGAAGTGTGGTACATAGTGGCAACGAAGCTTGAGAATGACTTTTAAATTGCAGGAACAGGAAAAACTTGTTTTCCATGTGGTGACCAATTCACTCAACTTTCCTGCAATCTCGATGTGGTTCTTATTAAACCCTCCTGGCAAAGCGGCAGTCCACATACAGAACATAGACAATTTTGAATGGTTGTCCAAATACAATTCATTCAAGAACCACAATTCCAGTGATCCAAGATATACTTCTGAATTGAACTACCTGCGTTTCTACCTGCCATATATCTTTCCCACTCTAAATAAGATTTTACTCTTCGATCATGATGTGGTGGTGCAACAAGATCTCAGCAGACTATGGAATATTAACATGAAGGGAAAAGTAATTGCAGGAGTTGGGACTTGTCGGGAAGGTGAAACTTCATTTCGCAGAATGGATATGTTCATAAACTTCTCAGATCCATTCATTGCAAAGAGGTTTGATGTCAATGCTTGCACATGGGCATTTGGGATGAACGTGTTTGATTTGCAACAGTGGAGGAAACATGATTTAACTGCTGTCTATCACAAATATTTGCAAAGGGTATGGTTAAAGAAATATTTTATTTTGTTATATGCTTCTAGTTCTTTTTTCTCTGTTCAGAGTAACTTTTTTTCATCCCCCTCCCCAAAATCGGCCACTGGCTGTTTGCATTGATAAAGTAATGTAGAGTCAAAACAATGCATTTTTTATTTTCACTGTTTTTTGTACAAATATTTGGGGGGGAAATTAAAACAAGGTAGTGTTTCTATAATTAAAAGTGAAAAACAAGAAATGAAAATAGAAAAAATATCTGAAACCAAACAAACACTTAAAGGCATGTTTTGGTATCTCTAATTTTGATGGTTGAATCTAATGAGGAATGTGCCAAAGTTATTGTCTAAATTGCAGTTAGATGGAGCACACATATAATTTCCATAAAATTCTGATGCAATGATAATCTGATGTGTTTTTCTCTGGATGATTAATTGCAGGGTTCCAAGATGCCATTGTTGAACACTGGAAGTCTGCCTCTTGGCTGGCTCACCTTCTATAACAAGACTATGATTTTAGACAGACGGTGGCACATTCTTGGCCTTGGCTACGACTCGAATATCGACAGAAACGAGATTGAGCGAGCTGCCGTTATACACTATGATGGAATTAGGAAGCCGTGGTTGGATATTACGTTGGGAAGATATAAAAGTTATTGGTCCAAATTTATGAAGTTTGACCAACCTCTTTTGCAACGTTGCAATCTCCAGGCGTAGCACAACATCTAAAATTACTACGGGCAGGTGTTGTTTGACTAGTTTGCTGGCACATTGATTGCTTGCTTTAGTCGATTCTTTCTTGTTCTTGGCAATTCTTCTTGTAAAGGCCTTCATAGCTCCGCAGAACTTTCCACATATATTTTTTAGACGCTTAGCTAATTTGTAGTGACATTAAGATGAAATAAGACCCACAATAGGCATTTTAGCTGCTTGGAGATGCCATTCGTTCTTGTGTAAATAATTCATTCGCGTGCTTGCTCTATTATAGGTTGTGGCCCCGCTATTTGGCATTCATTTACACCCATTTTGCGCAGACTGGAAGTTGAAGTTATATTTTACTTTGGAGAACAGATTTACATAATTGAAATTACGGCTGTCATTTCAATTGTGGCGTCAATGATGCTTCGTGCTCCTTTTTTCTGTTGCATGAAGCTAGCAAGCAGTTGGTATTTAAGTATTATCTGTGTAATATAATATATTTAGGAATACTGTTTGCATCAGATTATTTTGACGAGATAATCATTTTTATTATTTTTTGAAAAACTTTAAAAAATTATTTCACTTTAATTAATCATTGCTAAACATCTCATCCGTGAAGAATATAAAATCAGGGGGTATGATACTGTTAGGGGATTTACTATTTACTGTCGTTGTATCATGGTTGGAGGAGTGTGAAGCTTCGATTTTGTAAGTGAAAGTATTGGACAGCAATGGGATTATGTGACACGTGGAGAAAATTAATTGGGTTTTTGCAGATATGGATATCCAACGTGGAGAAGCTTCGATTTCATTTTTCCAATCTATCCACGGTGTGTGGTGCATGGGCTGACAATGCGCCAATGATAATAACTATTATGACATCTTTGCTGGACAGAATGAAATAAACAGAGTCTGGAGAGAAGTTGCCAAGCCATACTCTGAATCGTTAGTGAAGAAAAATGGCAACCATCATCGCTGGCACCCCAACATCATCGATCACCCGCGCATGTCTTGTGCACAAGCGACCTCTTGGGGTCTCATCCTCTATCGTTGTTGGTAAGTTTTTCCTCAATTCCCTTCTTTAAGGAACATAGTTGATCTAATCTCTTTCCTTTCTGATTTCCCAATGAACCAGCGGTTGGGTATACAGGTGTGAGATAGTTTTACATCGCTTAATAATAAATAAAATAAAGAATATATAAAATGTTAGACCATAAACCTATCAACTTAAGGTTTTAGAACAAATGTGGTTCAAATTCTCTTGTTACATAAAAAAAAAAAAAATATAAATATAAATATTAAAAAAACCCAACATCAACCAACCATTTCCTTAAATTAACTGACATAATTCATTTATTGCAAACATAATTCTATAGGATTGCCAGCAATGGCTAAAGTGGGAAGAGTGAGGTGTTCCATGGAGGGAAAGCCTTCTGTGCAGGAAAGCCACCCAAACATGGGGATGGGAGCATCGTTGATAGCAGCTGCCTGCGCCGCAACCATGTCAAGCCCAGCAATGGCTCTGGTGGATGAGAGAATGAGCACTGAAGGAACAGGTCTTCCCTTTGGGCTTAGCAACAACCTTCTTGGTTGGATACTGTTTGGTGTCTTCGGTCTTATATGGGCTCTCTATTTTATCTATGCTTCCTCGCTTGAAGAGGATGAAGAGTCTGGATTGTCTCTCTAAACCCCCAAGAGATGTAATGTAGAAATTGCAGAGAACTCAGTCCTTTTCTATTGTATTAGAAAAACTACTCGTGTCATGTAATTGCTCCATTTTCCGACTTCCCAATATATTGATTACCTCTTTTCTGGAACTTTCACATCGCTAATTCTTTGTTTGTTTCGGATGTTTGTTTGATTTGTTACTCTTAACACTTGATGTACTAAATTTGGATTTTCTCACTTGAAAATTTCAGTTATATGAATCATGTGCTTTAATATGCATTTAATTGAATTAGGAATGCTAAGATGATTAGGAGTATAAAATTTATGGTTTTTGCAGAAGGTCAAGTGCAATATAAAATTTTATGAGTGGGTTTCTTGATGGTAAAGTATCAATATAATCATAGCCTAGTGGAAGACCCATCGGTTTGTGCTTAAATCCCTTACTCCTTTTCTGATTGGTGCCTAAATACTGGTCATTGTATTAATGGGGGATCCTAGTTGTTTGTTCTGCTGTCAAGTTGCTGAGGGGATACCTTTTGGAATTGGATTCAGTTACTGCATATTGCTATTTAGGTTAGGGGCAACTGCAGTTATTGTTTCTGGTTGAAGTTTGTAAGGCTTTCAAAATTCAGTAGCCTGCGCCTCTTCTTTTCGCAATTGTTTTTCTGTCAAGATTGCTCAATTTGTTGTTTAGGTTGCACATTTTTCTGTGCTGAAGAAGCTGTCATTTATCTCTCTAACAGGTGCAACCTTATTAGCCTGTGGTAGGGGTATATATACGGTTTGGAGGTTATGGTTTAATTGATCACAACTGTTATGATCTTACTTCTTATTGCTTTCAAAAATCAGAATCACAGGCTTTCTGAAGTGCATTGTAATCTGATCATTGTTTCTCCCCTTAATTTGTTATGCCTCAAGTAATTTTGATAGCACTGACTTCTACTGTTCTGCTGCTTCTCATTGTTTATCTGGTGTAAGATTCTTGCTGTTTGTTAATTTTCTTTACTATTATTGAGGCCGGAGGTATATAATGTCTATTGACCGAATTATAAGGGGTTATTATTAAACATAGAGTTGGTTAAGTTAGTTGTTATTATGTTATTTAGCTATCCAATAGTTATAAGTCAGTTAGAAGCTAATGAGATGGCTCAGTGTAAGTACAAATACTAATAGCCTGTATTTAGTTTGTATCAAATTCATTTTCTTCAATATCAATGAATTCTTCAACACTCAATTCTCTTTGAGTTCATCTACTTCAATATTGATTCATTCTCAATTTTTAATCGATTCTTAAATGTTTAATCGATTCATAATCGTTTCACACTCAAGTCTTCAATTAATTCATATCATGTTTGAATTGATTCATATATTCTTTGGCTTAATATGGTATCGGATGCGAATTCTCATCCACACAGTTTCCCCTGATTCTTCTTTTGATCTCCTTCAATCTCGATCCTTCATCATCAATCGTGTTGCAACACCATCGATGATCATTTGAATCCTTTTTTTTCCTACATCCTTCAAACAATCCAGGTCTTTTTATCGTTTCTCAACCTCTCACTGGGAAAATTCGTGGCATCGAGCAATGAGTCTATCGCTAATTGGCAAGAAGAAAATGAGATTTCTTGATGGATCCATAGAGATCCCAACTGAAGATGCACCAAAATTTCAATGATCATGGTTGAGAAACAACAATATTGTTGCTTTTTGGATTCTGATAAATGTTTCAAGTTACATAATTATCCCAAGGGTACAAACAGAATCAAGCTTCCTCTTTAGTTCATAAGGTCAATCAGGTTGCTGATAATGTGCAAACAAGGACCACACCTAGTAAGCCACCTCAAATGAGTGCTCAGCACTCAGCAGTATCAGCAACTGATTGCCTTCTATCAAGCATAGATGACCCAAGCTACCACATTTGAATTTGATCCAATGGATGGATCCAATATTAGTATGAGTTTCTCCACATATATTGATCATTCAATTTCCCATTCCACCTGGATCATAGATTTTAGTGTAACCTTGCATATTTCAACTTCTTTATCATATTTTACTTCATATACATATCTCTCAAGCAAATATGTTCGTTATTCTCAGTAGGACAAGAGTCAAAGTTGTAGCCATTGGTACTGTCTTGCTCAATCCTCAATTAGAATTGGTCAATGTTTTATTCATACCTAACTTTTCTGTAAATCTGCTCTCTGTTTTTCCTTTTTAAAGTAGTTAAATCTATCTCTGGCATTCTATATTGATCACTTTGCGACTAAGGACATCCAACCTCGATGATTGGAAAGGGTAATGTGCATCATGGATTTTATGTTTTCTTTGTTGTTTCTAATAATGTGCACACTACACTAAATTTCATTTCCTATAATTCAGTTGATTTTCAGTGTTGCAATATATGACATGCTAGACTAGGTCATCTCAGATCACGTGTTGAAAATTCTTAGTAATAAAGTTCATTTTTTTTCATCCCATTGCATTTCAGTTTTCATAAATGTCCTATTTGTCTTTTAGCTAAACTCAAGAGGTTTCCTTTTACTCCTCACAATAATTTCTCTGTCAATCCATTTGATCCAATTGTGATTTGTGACATATATGGTCCTCTCCATTTAACCTCTTATGGTAAACATCATTTCCTAATCATAACTGATGATTGCATTAGATACATATTAGGATTTTGGCCTAACTCATCCTTACAAAGCCGGCTTGTAGGAAGAGGGGTGTCCCTTGCCTATAAACTCTTGTGAGACCTTACCTCTAGTCAAGGGACTTGGGTTTTTCCCAATACACCCCTTCATGCCCAACACTATTGGGTTTGGTGCGTGTATAATGTGGTGGGTTACCCAACAAGAATCTAAGATAGGCTTTGATACCATATTAAGATTCTGGACCTAACTATCCTTACAAAACCGGCTTGTAAGGTGAGGGGTGCTTATAAACTCTTGTGGAACCTTACCTCTAGTCAATGTGAGACTTAGATTTTTCCCAATAATACACATGATTGTATCTATTGCAGCACAAATCTAATACAACTCAGTGTATAAAATAGTTTTTCAGCTTTGACAAACACACAATTTAGTAAGCCTATCTGATAGGCCTCCTTTGGTGAAGGTTTACACAAGAAAAGGGAAGGGACACTTGGCAAAGGGAAAGAAGGGAGAGGAGTGGAATAACTGCATCATGAATGTGGGAGTGAGTCGGGGAAATAACTGTCTTGGGAAATAACCATATAGGAAAATAGAATATATGAGAAAAGAGAGGAAAGAGGGGGTATTCTGGTTTGTATTTCTGGTTTGGTTATTCTGAGTTTGGTTATTCTTAGTAAGAGTGTGTACTCTTCTCAGCGGTTGGGTTTTCATGTTATTCCATCTTGTAAGGAGTATCATCTCCATTCCATTGTACTATTTCATCAATTAATAGTAGTCTCTCATTCAGTTTCTGTTTTACTGAGTGATTCCCAATTCTGTTTCACACCTGTGTGCGTTATTCTGGTTTGATTCCTAACACTATCAAAACTCATAAATGAGCTTGTTGTCCATGATTTCTTGTAGAATCAAGGCACCATCCATCAATTTGCTTGTCCATATCGACCTCGGAAAAATTAGTACCTACTTAATGTGGCCAGATCCTCATTGATGCAGCCCAAAGGTTCCCCTTTCCTTTTTGGGAGATTGTGTTGCTACTGCATCTTTCTTAATGAACAGAACAACATCACCAATTTTAAAGTATTAATCTCTTTACACAATAAATTGCCTGCCTCTGATACCTTGAAGGTGTGTAGCTTCTTATGCTATGCATCAAAATTCCACAAAACAGAACCAGATTCTGCACAAGAGCTTCCCATGTGTATTCGTTGGCTATCCACTGGGATATAAGGGATATAGATTGTACAATCCATCCAACAGAAAATTCCTCAATTCAAGAGATATTGTTTTTCTTGAGACATCTTTCCCTTTCATACCATCCCCACAACCTACCCTAAACTTGATTTGTTTTCTCTTATTGTCATTCCAACTCCTATATTTAAACCTCAGACACAAATAGAACTTTCAATTCAACTTGCACCTTAAACCCAAACAAAATCTCAACACTTATTCCCACTATACAGTAAGGGCTCTACTATCTCTTGTAGCCCAACAACATTGGCACATGGTTCAGCTAGACATAAATAATGCTTTTCTGAATGGAGAGTTCTTCGAGGTGTGTATGAAACTTATCCAATTAATCAAGAGGAAGAATGATTAAAAACTTGGTGTGCAAACTTACCAAGTAATATAAAACAGCCCAACAATTTTTGTCACATTGTATAATTATAATCAACCACCATATATATCATTATCACCAAAGAAACCTCAGCATACAACACCTTGCAGTGTTTGCAGTACTTGTGTACAATAATTTCAAACACATATTTTTTGTCACTATATATAGTACGATGCTATTATAATCACATCCATTCAATTGCTAGAGCTTTTAGATTTAGCCAAGCCTAGCTCTGTGAGATAGCGATCAATATCTTCAGGGTGATCAACAAGTTTTGGGCGTTCAGCCATAACCCACCGTCCTTCTTCGTTCTTCACCATATTCCTGTTCCAATCTTGCCTCCACTTTGGTGGTACCGAGTGCTCATCTCTCAGAAAGTCACAGTCCTTGTTTATCAGAGCCAGGTCCCTCTTAATTGTTGGCTCAAATCCACCATTCCTACCTTGGTATCTGCGCATGCATGCAATCATCATAGTTAACTTTATAATTAGCCATGCTAAGCATACAATCATCTTAGTATCATTTTGAACGGTTCAAATTCCACTTATTAATTTCTTACTATGAAAACATCTTTGCACCAATCATTTTATTATTGACGCCAAAATTATAAGCATCAAAATACATATAACTTAAAGTTTCATAGTTCAAAATTTTAAAAAATAAATGTTAAATCGCGCGAATTTATTTTTATTAAAGAACTTACGGAAGAAAAATAACTTTTAACTAGTTACTCATTTATTTATTTATTAAGTTTTTTACTCTCCTGTTATGATTATTAATCATAAAACATTGGTAATGATTTGTATATAAAGATTTGGTATAAAAGATCATTGGCAAAAAAAAGTTAATGTCCACAATGCTTTTTTGATTCATATCAAAGGAATGTGGCTGTGAAGTGTGAATTGGCGAGGTCCGAATGGTCCAATGGAGATGCCCCTTGCGTGGATTGTGGTCCTTATCTTGTTACTGCTTATATATATACTTTTTTTTTTTTACTTTTTATAAGCTCTTTTTAAAAAAAAATTGTTAAGCGCATTTTCAAATTACAAGATACATTAATTATTTTTTTTTTTAAAAATATACCTAATTAATTGTATAGTTTTAAAAATCCAAGACATACATTAATTAATTAAAAGTATGATTGAAAGATAAATTTGGAAAAACATATATATTATAGACAATTTAATTATGCTAACTACCTTTTTTAATATGCATTTTTTGTCTAAAGAGGCTTATAAAAAGTAACGGATGGAGTATATATATAGTTCAGAAACAGATTTCGTTTTCAATTTTTTCCATATGAAGGGGGATGAACCCAACTGCTGCTGGTCCCCTCAACCCCTCATGCTGCACGCGATATTATTTTATATATATATATATATTTTGGTGTCTTTTCGATAATAATTGATGGCACCAATTACTTTTCATAAATGCAAAGATGAATGAAATGGAGTTGAAGAATATCTTCAGATAATTTGTGTAATTAAAAATATCAGATATTCATTATTGATATTATTTAATAAAAAACATTTAATGACATTATATATTGTAAATACTGATTGTAAAATATAATTTTAATGAATATCAAATATATATTTAAAACTAAATTATAAAATATATGGTTAAAATTATACTAAATATCATAACAATAGAAAAATATAAAAAGAAAAAATTATGTTTTTTATTACATGATTTACATATACCTATTAAATTATGTTCATATAGTAGCCTACATTAATATTATACTCAAATGTTACAGCATAGAAATAAAATAAATTAACTGATTCTTATCAAAAAATAAATAAATCAGCTGATTTAATTATTAAATTTTGAATAAGTTTATTTATTAGACTTTATAAGTTTATAAAAATAATTATATTTCTAAAAAATTATTAAAAAGATTTTTGAAATATTTTAACTATAATTTTTTTAACAGAAAAAAATAATTCGCACTCAGATAATAAATATATTTTTATCAAATTGAAAATTTAACTTAATATGTGAACTTAGTTTAGCACGTGTAATCCAGCAGATAAAATAACTTGTTTTATACATTAAAAAATCGTGTTAAGGAAACTGATTAGAAAATCACAAAATATTTTTTATTGAAAAATATAATATTTAATGTACTAATAATAATAATATTAAATACTGTTTTTATTTATTAAGGAATATTGTTGTAAGAATTTATAAAATATGTGAGATTAATTAGTACGTGATAATTACTCAAATCTCAATAAAAAAAAAGAAAGATAATTACTCAAATCATATTATAAAAAAAAGATAATTACTTAAATCAGATACGCGACAGTGCCATATATGATGATTAGCTTATGAATATACTAATTATGGAAATAAGGACAATTATGAATTGTGAGAGAGTGAAAGATGCACATGCAAAATGCGTGGTACTACTAGTTGAGTTAAAGACACTGACCCGTCAAGTAAATGCAAGTGAGCCTCCAAGTTATGGGCACATGCAGCGTCCGCGTTATGATTCAAGTACGGCGATATCTTGTGGTCCAACTCCAACTCCACCCCAACATGCGTGTAACACCACGGCATGTCAAAATCCTCCGCCACCTTCAGCAGCCACGCCGGCGATTTCTCGTTGATTAAAAACCCTGGCGACTGAGGCACCATATCATGCGCGTTATGAACCCTCAACACCTTCACCCCCAAATGCGACTCCAACCTCCCTTTAAACTTCACGTTCCCAACCCTCGGCCCCGAAAACGAAAACACCGAAACATGTAACTTTTTCCCATCAACACCAACGTTCAACCCACTCTCCGCAATATCATACGCGCCTAGCGTAGCCAACGCGCTTCCCAAACTATGCCCCGTTAACGTAACACTCACTTCCTCGTTAGGGTACTTCTCCGCCAACCGTCTCACCTCAGCCAAAACCTGTTCACGCGCCGAGTACTTACAATAACCGCACCTCGTTTCCTTGTCGGTGTACATGTCCAAGAAACCGGCTTCAACCCTAACGTCTTTGTCGGGACAAGGGATGTCGTTGTAAACCGGTTTGAGGAAATTCACGAGATTTGCGACCCATTCCACGTGCGTAACGGTTCCTCGAAACGCGATCATGATGTCTCTACGCCCGATGCGCTTGGTTGTTTCGTCGTCCGAAACGGCGACGTATCCCATCCAGTTAGCGTGCTCGCTCCAGTACTTATCGGGCCAACGCGACTTCTTGAAGAAGTTTGGGACGTTAACGTTTGCGGTAGCGTAGAGGTAGCGCGTGACGGTGTAGCCTATGTGGGCCAGGTCAAGTGACTCGAAGAATTGGTCGAGTGAGTACCTGCAGCTGCCGCAGTATTTTGAGTATGGGTCGAAGTCGAAGGCATCGTAGCAGGCTTGGGCCATTTCACCGTAACGGATCAGCTCTAACCGCATGATTGGGTCCATTGGGTCTAGAAGCCCGGCCCAATTGTCTTCGCCGTGGATCTTGCGCCATACGTCTCCTATTGGTGGTTCGTTTTGTTTTAACGGTTTTCCGTTTTGTTGTGTCTGGAGTTGTGTGTTAGTGGAGGACATGGAAGAGGAGTTGGTTTGGCTGGCCTTGCATTTAGTTGTGGGTTTTTTTGAGGTGGTTAGAGATAGGGTTAATGGTGGTGGTAATAGCAATTTGGGGTGGTTGGATCCGAAGGTGGATTCTTGCTTGGTTTTGGGGAAGGCTATGAGTATGTTTGAGAGTGATGATGCGGCCATCTTGGAGTGGAAATGGTGGAGTTGGAGTTGGAGTTGGAGGGGAGCCTCACTGTGAATAAAAAAAGGTATTCGGTATGCTATTTATAGCAAAAGAAAGGGAATGGACAATGATTCTCCGACATTTCACGTGAGTATGATCAGAGTGAAGTGGTAAAAAGAGAGAGAGAAAAAAAATAAAAAAATGAAATGAATAATATAAAAAGGAATAAGAAAAATAAAATTTTTTAAAATCAATAAAAATATGAGATAATTAGAATGGAGATAGAAATCCGCGCACGTTTTTTTTTTTTTTTCCTTCAAGTGTCTACAAGAAAGTAAGGCACGAGTTCTTGAAAGAAGCTTCCGTGCATGCAGTGGATTTGTACTTAATGCAACGAAACAAACCATTTTGTATCCAAAAAAAAAAAAATGTAATTGGATTTAAAAATGTGACCATTTTTAAATTTGCTTTTTCATTTTTCTTTTTTAAAGTTAACCCGGAGATGACGGAAATGCAAGCA
Source organism: Calophaca sinica (assembly GCA_037113605.1). Taxonomy (NCBI): domain Eukaryota; kingdom Viridiplantae; phylum Streptophyta; class Magnoliopsida; order Fabales; family Fabaceae; genus Calophaca; species Calophaca sinica. Next base: position 24,005,400 of record CM073733.1, read on the forward strand.
GACAATTTCTTATAATATACTTTTAGTATAATTAATCACCGTTGGGTTTTTGTTTTAGTAGACTGAGTTGATGATTTTAAAAGTACTAGGTCATTATGTTTATGAATAAATCCAATTACTTTTTTTTTTTGAGGAAATAAATCCAATTACTATAAGTTGATGAATATTGCATCAATATTTTTAATATGAGTGTTAAGTGAGAAGACGACAAATTAGGAGGAAGGAAGTGCATCTCACAGGAAATGGAATGATGAATGATCGGATGGACGTAGAGAAAAACGGTCAACTCGGGCATCTGAAAGGTAGGGAAGCGGTAACCTATTACTTTTCAGATATTAAGACAACTTTGGTATAAAGGAGATGAATAGAGTCTAGCAAGGTGGAGGAAATAGTCATTGCCATTCCATTGAAGAGGGATAAAAGAGGGATGCAGTTTGGATTTGCGAGATTCTATGATGTCAGGGATCCAGATCTCTCTGCAGTAAAGCTCGATAATGTAATACTAATAGGCTCGAAGAAGATAGTATTTGTTAATCTACCAAGGTATCAGAGGGTGCAAAGTCGAGATAAGACGTACAGAGAAGCTATGCAGAGAAAGGGTACTCCAAGACTGAAGGAAATAGAGGTGGAATGCGGCACCATAAATCCAGATACGTAGGGAGGTCATATGCCAACGTGGTCAAAAGCAGAAATGGCGCGGTCAACATAGGATTTGGCGGAAAGGCAATTAGAAAGAGCAGCGAATTTGCACATCTTCATTTTGGGGTTGATAATACTGAATTGTGCGTTCACGACTATTTTGATTATATATGGAGTACTTTTAACCGATTATTTGTGTGGATGCGTATTATATTCTTTTCCTTTTTCGTCTAAGCATATTTCTTTAATAGGACTTGATGTGAGGTCTTTGATGAACTTTAAACATAGCTCTTAACCAAGAAGGATAAAATGACAATTTTCAAAGAAAAATTGTTTCAATATGACTATAACTGTCTATTAATATTTTTGGGTTTGTTTTGTACAAACTGGAACAAAAAATTAGGTTTAATTATGGAAAAGACTTCATTCAATACTTAAAACCATAATTTATGAATATGGGACTCAAATAACCCTTAGGTACTCGAATACTTGAATTTGTTATAAAAGTACCCGTGTACCCCTAGGTAGTACTCGAGTACCACGTACCAATTTCATTTAGCTATTGACGGTTATGGTCAGGTACTCGAATACACTCTATTGAATCTCGAGTATCCCGTAATTTTTCTTAAAAAAATTAGCCAAATGACAAACGTCCAATAACAATATAGTACTCGAATTATACTGACCTCCAATAAGATTCACTATTTGGCAGTTAATTTTAAAACAAAAATGACTAACAAAGCTTGTAACCATGTGGTCATGGGTTCGATTCCCACAGATGGTGTCAATGATCCAAAGTGGAACTCGGAGTTGGTCGGAGAGGTGGATGTGGTGAGAACGATGACGAATGACAGCGGAGCACCATGGGGGTGTGTACCTGCACACACTCTGATGCTTAAATCAATACCAGAATAATGAGGGTGAGGTAAAGAATAGTATATACTTGATTCCGCTGAGGTCAGTGGCTTATGTAGGTGAGATCAGCGTGCAGAGTACGATTCTGAGCGGTTATTCAGATCCGTAATTCGCAGTAGGGGTGTTCAGATCCAAACCAATCCAAAGAAAAACCACAAACCGATCCAAAAAAATTGAAAAACGCAAAAAATCAATATTTTTTGAATTTGTTTGGGCCACTTTTTTCGTCAACCGTGCAGTTCGGTTCAGTTTGCGGTTGACTTACCTAAAATCGAACCAATCCAAACCGAATCGCATGTTGTTAAAAAAAGTAAATTCAAAGAGAATTTGAAGTAAATTCACTCTTTAAATATTTACTTAATTGAAACCTAATTAAACCAAAGTAAATATATTCTTTAAATATTTACCAAAAAAATAATTCTTTAAAAAATTAACTCTATATATGTTATTTGAAGTAATATAAATAATTAATACATAATATTTGGTAAAAAGTAAAAACTGAATCATCTGATCTAATCCAAACCGTATTTAATCGCATCAGATAGGTTCAATTTTTTTTAAAGAAATCATTTAAATCATACCGAACCACGTGTTATTTTAATATTTAGATCGGATAACTTCTTATTTAAAAACTAAACCAAATTGTGTAATAAAAAAAAAAAACTGAACCAAATTGCACTGTGCGTTTCACGAATCGACGTTGGATTGATTTGATGGTCCAGATCAGACCTGCGGCGCAAATTGACGTATTGGACTTGAGCCTTGGCCCACTCCAGAACACGTGGCAATATAATAGGCCTTCTTGCACCACCTTTGTCCTCGATCCAAAATTCAAAATGATCGGGTACCGATGAGAAATGAAACGCAGAAATATCAGATACACGCTCAAGAATCAGGAGGTCTCAAATATTAATATTAATATTGTTATAATAATGGTGCGTGATTAGCTATATTTTTTTAATAGATAAAGCTATATTTTAATAGTAGGCAACTAGGCATGCGTGCCCCGAAGAGAATGGATTAATCTTTATTTAGGTGAATTCACTCAAAAATAAATATGCACTACTTATTTTATTTGCAAGGTTAAGATTCAAATTTGAGATTGAAATTTAATTTTTTAAAGGTTTCTATCAATTAATTGTTTACAAGACAAGAATTATAAAAAAATTATTTTTCTAAATATTAAACGAATGGTGGATTTTATTTAGACTAACGAATTTTCATAAAAAGATAAACATCAATTTTAAAATATAAAATTTATGAAAATATCATTATTTTTATATTTATCTTTATTCTTTACCAAAAAATAATAATAATATCCGAGTCTCCTTGGATAAGAGAAAAAAAAATCCTGAGAAAGTGTATACATAAATTTTTTAATAAAAAAACAAAATCTAACTTTCGTAAATAAACTATTCGAATCTTTTATACTCCATCTGGTTTTATATATAAGAGACAAGTTATTTATAGTAACTTGTCTCTTATATATACAACCGGAGGAAGTATTCAATATTGTTATCTTGCATAGGGACTATTATATTGTTTTCAATTCATTTCTTTTTATTTTACGGAATATTGTTTTCATTTCCTTTTTTTTTTGACAAAGTATATTGTTTTAATTTCTTAAGTGGTTGCAATATATTATTTTGCGTCAAAGGTTATTGACTTATTGTAAGATTGGGTCCTCCGAACATTTCCACGTGTAAAAAAAAATAATTTACACATCAATCACATTTCACTATTACCCCACTTTATTATATTACTTTATAAAGTATTTTCACATATATCTACATATCTAGATATTAATATGATTAAATTCTATGTAAAGCTTTTTTACACCGTGTATGCACCGTCAGGTTCAAATGAAACTTTGTGATAAACTTTCTATAATTGTCTTCCCTTTCAAAACTAAACCAACACGTCTGAAATTTCTGGAAGAATGGTGCATCATACCATGTCATTGTCAGATCATCAAATTATTGAGTCATCAAAACTCAACCAAGTAGCTAATTAATCATGCTGATACCTACTATCATGGATTCAATTTGCCGTTTTCTTCTTCTGCCTCTCACTTCCTTTTCTATTGGTTGTTGACAGTTCGTAACCTTTGTTGTTAATTACCGATAATTTTTCTTTTAATTCTTAATTTCTTTTGCTGTATTTGTAGCATTTAATAATTAATGGGAACGAGCAAGGAAAATAAAAATTGAGACAAAGAATTTGATTATAACACTACAGATATAGGCCAAATATATATCAGATTAAGTTAGGCCTAATTGCTTGAGATGGCGATCAATGTCTTCAGGGTGACCCTCAAATTTTGAGCGCTCAGGCTGCACCCAGGATCCATCTTTGGTCCTGATCATGCCCTTGTTCTTTTCTCGCCACCAATATGGCGGCACCATGTAATGATCTTTCAGAAAGTCACTGTCCTTGTTCACCAGCGTAGGGTCCCTCCCATTTGCTAGGACAAACTTACGTCCCCTTCCCTGGTATCTGCACCAATGAATTATTATGCGCAGATTATATATGCATTGTGGTAATAAACAAGTTTTTTTTTTTTTTGAGGAAAGGTAATAAACAAGTTAAAGCTCTAATTATTAACTATTTAAATATGATAAGCAAAATTTAACTAAGCTAAGACATGTCCTACTATTAGGCCGTTAGGGAAATAAAGGGCTAATAATTAACCCGGACGAGATTCATCCTGGAGTCATGAGAGACACCGGACACTGTCCCCCTCTACATGGATAGGGAATGATATCACACCATCAAGTTATAATGTTTCTCTTACACGAGGTGCATACACTCCCAAAGAGGGGCAGAGCTAGCTTATAATTTGTACGAGGGAGTTAAATATGGAGAGCAAATTTTTTTATAAGTGAAATGAATTTTATTAAATAAAAAGCATCAAAGTACTCGGAATTTAGATACAAATAGCAAATATGGAAAGACCATACGGTTTAGTTTAAAGATAAAACATATATCAAGTTTCATAGTTCAACCATTTTCTCACAAAAAAAATTAGTTATTTTTTTAAAAGGTACTTGTGTAACTGCTCTTGTATTTTCTTTATAAAAAAATAACTAATTTTTTGTGAGAAGAAATGATTAAACATGACCTAGAGAACTTGATATAAGTTTTATCCTTAGTTTAAATATCAATTTACCATAGACCAATAGGAACCGTACTAGGTAATTTTTAAACAAACTACTCCCTCTATCCCAAAAAATAAAATAAAATTAAATTAAAGTACAATAATGAGAGTATATCATCCAATCGGATGGAGTGTAGAACATATTGCTGTGCTGTGCAGATGAATCTGCCTTCTCTATATCCAAAAAAATAAAATAAAATGAGAATATTTCCATACCATTATATTTTAGGTCGTTGTTGTGGTTTTGGTTTATGGACAACAAATTTCAAACACTAACGCCAAAAATTAAGAGAATTCTAAATATTTTCATATCACCTGTTAATATTTTTAATTTACATTCTATATAAATTTCCATTAAACAATATGGAACTTTTTAGCGTGTTCAGAACAACACCAAATATAAAATAAGTTATTGACAATCCGGTTTTAAATTTTCAATGTTAATATACTACGAGACTTTTTCTATAAATAGAAAAATATACTACGAGACAGAGCAGTTGATGTGCAAGCATTGTGATGGCTAATACTGAGCCACACGCGAGTCTAACACGTATGGCTCAAATTTTGTTGAAACGTCCATGAATTAAAAACAATGTGTTTATACTGCAATAATATTCCAGCAATAAATTAACCAGGTAATTAAGCGGTATTACTAATTAGAGAGTTACTACTAACGTGTATGAGTATGTATGGTTGTGGAATGAATAAATGAATGAATGGTACTTTACCCGTCAAGCAAATGCAAATGAGCCTCCAAGTTATGTGCACGGAGAATATTATCGCCATCGCCATCTGTGTTGAGGAACGGCGAGTCCTCATGGTCCAACGCCAATTCCACCCCAACATGCGAGTATGACCACGGCGAACCCTCGATCAGCATGACCCCCTTTTTTGTAGTGAAGTCAAAGATCAACCCAGGCACCTTTGGTACCATATCATGCACATTAACCACCCTCAACACCTTCACACCCAGCCACCTCAACCTCTCCTTGAACCTCGCGTTTCCCACCTTCCATCCCGAAAACGAAAACACCGAAACCGGCACGCGCCGGTTGTCCACTAAGTTCAACCCGGTTTCCGCTATATCATACGCGCTCACTATAGCCAACGCGCTCCCCAAGCTATGCCCCGTGATGGTAATACTCATTTCCTCATGATCACCGTACATCTCCAACAATTTCTTCACCTCCACCAGAGCCTGCTCCCTCGCAGAGTACTTTGAATACACGCACGCGTCTTCTTTGTTTGTGTAGAGATCCAATAAACCGGAATCAACCTTGACGGCATGTTCGGGACAAGGGATGTTTCTGGAGGAGACTGGTACAAGAGAATTGATTATCACATCCCATTCGAGTTTGGTCACTGTCCCTCGCCATGCTACCGTGATGTCTCTGCGGCCGAGACGGTTGCTGCTGTCGTCGTCGGAAACGGCGACGTATCCTATCCAGTTGGCGTGTTTGCTCCACATCTTGGGCCACCGTGAAAACGCGAACAAGTTATAGGGGTTGGTGTTGGGGCTGGCGGTCGCGTAGAGGTAGCGCGTGACGGTGGCGTAGCCGTTGTGGGGAATGCCGAGCGAGTCGAAGAGTTGGTGGCGCGTGTACCTGCAGCTGCCGCAGTACTTGGAGTATGAGTCGCGATCGAAGGCGTCGTAGCAGGCTTGCGTCATCTCCCCGTAGCGGATCAGTTCGGATCGCATCAGAGGATCCATTGGGTCCAGAAGACCAAACCAATCGTTTTCGCCGTGGATTTCACGCCAAATATCAGCGACTGTGCGTGGATTCGGTTGGTGTGACTCTTCCTCCTCGATTTCTTGTCCTCCATCTCCTTCCAAAACAGCCTTGTATTTAGAGGTTGGATTTCTTATGGTTATGGATAGAGGCTTTATTAGGGGCAGAGATTTTGATGGTGGTAGTGGTACTGAGAATTTAGTGTAATTATATGATGGAAAGCTAGATTCGTGCAGGGATTTTGACAAGGGAATCAGCATGTTTGAGATGGAAGCGGCCATTTTGGAGTGGAGATTTGCCTGGAACAAACTACAATTCTATAATGGGATTTTATTTCAAACCTAGCTAGTTGGTTTTTTTTTTTTTTTCTTCTTCTCTTTGTAGTCTGTTTCAGTTGCTGGTGTTAGAGAAGAAAGAACCTTGGGTTTCTTTTTTTTTTTTCCGGTGACTAAAAAATGCCTTAATTTTGAATTTTATATTCAGCATTGACCCTAGACTTTTGTGTGAATGTGAAGATTCTCGCTAGGGGCCTAAACAAGTCCCCTCGAGCTGAGTATTTGAAAAAAGTTGGGCGTAGCTTCATTCATTTATTTAAAAAGCTTGAGTTTGAGTCGTTAAAAAAAGTGAAATTTGATTTTGATTTGTTAAGTTAATTTATAAATTAATTATTTTTATAGTTATGATGAAAAAAAAATTTAAATTATTTTTTAAGATTATCACTTTAGTTAACAAAGAGTTTAATATTTTGTGATAATGTACGAATAAAAATACGTGTTTAACGTGTGTGTTAAAATACATTTTTGGTCTTTTAATTTTTATTATCTTTTAAAATATTTATTTTAATCTTTTATCTCTTAAACGTTATACGTAGTAGTCATTTCTGTCAACCATGTTAAATCTAGCAACGGACGACATCCAACTCCATTTTCATAATTCGTTTTGGTCTTTATCTTATTTTCATAATTCATTTTGCTCCTTTATATTTTCAAAGAGCAAAGGACAAAAATGAGTTGCAAAAACAAGATAAATGATCACATCAGACGTTTCCGTCGCTAGACTTAACAGAGTTGGCAGATAAGAACTACTTTGGGTAACGTTTGAGAGATAAATGACCAAAATAAATATTTTAAAAGATAAATTATCAAAATAAAATTTGAGTAAATGATAAAGGGCCAAAAGTGTATTTAGCTTACACACACACACAGATATATACATATATATATATATATATATATATATATATATATATATATATATGTGTGTGTGTGTGTGTGTGTGTAAAATAGAGTTTTGTCAAGTGGGATTATGCCACGTGTCACCTCTATATTCATCTATTTTTTTGCCTAAAAAATTAATTTTTAATTATTATTATTATTATTATTATTTTAATACAGTCATTATTAATTTATCTCAATTAATTGTCATTAACAATCAAAAATATATTTTCTTAAACGATTTATTTATTTTAAATTATATATCATTCATCGTTATAAATCATCATTTATTATATTTAGAACTAAAATGAAATAATTATTAACTTGTCATACAAAGTTAATAATTATTATATATTGTATGACAATGATTATGTGCATTATTACTTAATTTAATTAATTAGTACCCGAGCAAGGCACGAGTAATTTCACTAATATGTGTGTGTGTGTGTGTATATATATATATATATATTAGAGAGAGAGAGAGAGAGAGAGAGAGTGGGGATGTAGATTATAAGGTGTAATCAAGGTTGGAGAGTGGTTGGAAGAGAAGCACACAAATTGCCATTACCGATGGTCATGGCCGCTGATAATGACGAACGACTACAATTGAACAGTCTAACAGTTGCAAATCAACGAAGAGAAGCACACAGATCATCGTTACTGATGGGTTAGACCATTAAAACACAGAGTCTTAATCTCCGACGGACTTGCCCGTCGATTTTCAAATTTTCACATTACTAATAGGCTAGGCTGTCGGAAATGAGCGGGTTGTTTGGCGCGTTAAGTTCCCACCTTGTTTCCTATGGCCTTGGCCATCGATGATGGGAAATTTTGAATACCAACCGCTTTGGCGGTCAGTAATGTTTAGCAACGGCTTGAGCCGTCGAAAATCGTGTCTTTAACGACAGCCAAATTGGCTGTCAATAATAGGTCGTCGATAACAACATGCTTTCTTGTAGTGTTTCCAACTCAATTTATTCACCTTTTGCAATTTGTTCACAAAATCCGAAGCAAACCAACCCGATGAAACGAGTTGGTCTGATCTGTTTCCATTGAGTTCATTGTTTTTTAAATTTAAAAAAATCTAAAAAAAAAGAAACTTGTATGCAATGAATAAGCTAAGAGAGTTAATCCCACTCAAGCATCATCAATCAATAAAAAAATAAAACAAATCTAGAAAAAGATGATGATGACGACGATGACGACGATGATCAACCCTGCAACCAAGGGCGGAGCTTCTTGGTAACATAGGGGAGTTGTGGCTCCCCCAAACATTTTATATTTTATTGGTATATATACATATCTTGCAAGATATGTTCGTAATGTAAGCAGTGGCGCATCGGTATGTGTGATTTTTGTGACTCATTGGAGCAGTGTTCGAGTCCATGTTGCTACATTTATCTTTGTCTATGCTTAATACTACTTATATGCATAAAACATGACCAAAACAAGTGATCTATGCGGGATTTGAACCGCGTGCATGTGTTTAAAACAGAGCAAACCAAGCCACTGCACCACTTAACAATTGATGTATCACTTATGAAATACTTGTATATATATTGAGTTATTTTATGGCTCCCTCAAACATTTCAATCAAGTTCTGCCACTGCCTGCACCAGAGACAAAACACCTATTGGGAGTTTGTGTATGGCTAACAAGAGAATTTTAGTTCCTTCATACTTATGGAAACTCAGCAGCGGAATAATGACGAGACAGGTCACAGACGGTGGTACCTCTTTGATACCATGTTGAAGTTATGGGGATTTAGATAAAAGAAGGAGAATAGAAAGAATAAAGACTCTTGAAATATATGTTATGATTAATAATAACTTGATGATAACTCGATACAAAAGACTAAAGCTAATCCTTATTTATAGAGATACAATTAGACTCCTAATTCTAATTAAATTGGAAATTAAAGGAAACAAGGAAACAAATCACAATAATAGCTAAGTAGTGTAGAAATTAACCTTAGGAGATAACCTACAATAATATCAATATATTCTAATATACTTTCTTATATTCTAACAAGTATTAGCAATATGTGTGGCAAAGACACTATATATAACCTAATTCAGAATATCTTTTGGGGGAGCCAAGGTTCCTCCATGTCACAAGGAAGATTTGCCATGGAAGATCTGCCACTAGGTCTATTAACATGACTGGTGCATTATGTTGTATCCATAGAAACCACATCCCCAAATCCATAGTGCAAGATCATTTCTACATCAGTCCAAAATACGGTTGTGATTTGTTCGTCGCAGCCATTTGTCATGCATGGTAAAATGATGCATTCTCTAATAGCTAGTGTTGAAAATACTTCATGAGATTATCAATTTTCTCATAGACCATGCTACATTGTCTTCTTTCTTGGAAATAGTTCTTAGCATCTAACCGTGCATCAAATATTAGCTCTACCTTCTCCATGTGTGCACTCATAAGCTGGAACGAAGTCTTTTGCACTAATCCGGAGACCTTTGCATTCTAATTTTGTATGCTTGCACTTCAGACATTTTGCAGTATAATGCTAGCATATGTGTTCTTTCTGTGAGGTGTAAAGCATGGATATGATTCTTCAAAAACTAATGGATTACAAACTTTACATTATCTACACCAAGTGCAATTCTTGTGTCATCCACAGGGTTCTAGACCAAAAAGGATATCTTGTCCGTCAGTCGATGACCTTCCTGGTAACAAACAAATCTGCATGATCTATCATAGTCACCTTCCTTTCTTTTGTTTGAGTATTTTTTTCTAATTGCAAAGCCGATTTTTTTTTAATTCAACCCAAAATTGCCAAACTGCATCTACGCTTTAAATTTCATGCCAACATACTAGTCGTTGCCGGGAAATTTACCTCACCAGGGTATTTTGACCAAAAAATTACGCATTTGATGTAAGTCAGAAATTATTTAGCTGTTTGGGGTAAGTCGTTAGTCTCGACTTATTTTTTTTTTTAATGAGTCGTGGTTGCCAACTATGACTTATGTTTTTTTTTAATATGAATCGTGAATGTCATTCATGATTTACTTTTTTGTTATATAAGTCGTGTACCACAATCACAACACACTCTTTTTTTATTTTTAAAAAAAAAATATATTTTAATTAAGAAAAACCTTATTTTCATGAATTAGGTTTTTTTATTTTTTTTAAAAAAATTAGGACAAAGTCATGGACGACCAGAGGATCCAAAACATAAATTTTGAGAATTTTTTGATAAAATTTGAGTCCAAAAGATAATCCAATTAGTTAATAAGGTGCAGAGCGCTGTCCGAAATTCGGAGAAATTTTAAATCCAAATTTTAGTCGTAGCCTATTATGATATAATAAGTTTGATCTATTAATTTAATTTTATGATCAAGTGAGTGAATTTCATAAAAGTAAATTAATAGATCAAACCTATTATATCCTAATAGCCTACGACTAAAATTTGGATTTAAAATTTCACCGAATTCTGAATTGCGTTCTGCACCCGACGGTACTAATTGGACTATTTTTTGGGCCCAAATTTTATCAAAAAATTCTCAAAATTTATGTTTTGGTTTCTTTGGTCGTCCGTGACTTTGTTCTAATTTTTATAAAAAAATTGATCTATTAATTTAATTTTATGATCAAGTGAGTGAATTCCATAAAAGTAAATTAATAGATCAAACCTATTATATCCTAATAGCCTACGACTAAAATTTGGATTTAAAATTTTACCGAATTCTGAATTGCGTTCTGCACCCGACGGTACTAATTGGACTATTTTTTGGGCCCAAATTTTATCAAAAAATTCTCAAAATTTATGTTTTGGTTTCTTTGGTCGTTCGTGACTTTGTTCTAATTTTTATAAAAAAATAAAAAAAAACCTAATTCATGAAAATAAGGTTTTTCTTAATTAAAATGTAATTTTTTTAAAAAAAATTAAAAAGATTTGTGTTGTGATTCACGACTTATATATATAAAAAACGTAAATCGTGAATGACATTCACGACTCACATTAAAAAAAAATATAAATCGTGGTTGGCATCTACGACTCATTAAAAAAAAATAAGTAACCCAAATAGGTAAATAATTTCTAACTTACACCAAATACGTAATTTTTGGGTCAAAATACGCTAGTAAAGTAAATTTCCCAGTCGTAGCCACACCATATTTGTCATTGAAAAGTAATTAGAATTTAACCAAAAGTTGAGAGATAAATAAAATATTCTTATAAAAGTTAGGAAGCTTTGGATGTTTAATATTTTATTTCGAATCTTGTCGAAAAAAATATTTTATTTATTTAGAATAAAATAAAATAATGAAGTTCTGTAACCGAAAAAGAATCACGAAGTTCGTTTTTTGTTAGGGGATCATAATAAAGTTCATTTTTGTCAGACTTTTCGTGTTAACTCATCCCCCAAAAGGGCTATAAACTAAAGTTGATAAATAAGCGCTGCAAGTTGATGCTGATAAATAGCATTAAAAAATTCTCATCCCCCGAAAAATTAAAATAATTTCGCCGTTGCCGGGGATCGAACCCGGGTCACCCGCGTGACAGGCGGGAATACTCACCACTATACTACAACGACTTGTTGTGCTTACCTTCAGAACAAAATCATTTATCGTAGTAGTTATGGTTCTGGCTGTGATAAAACATGTCGCGGTCACCGTTGTTGAAGGTGGTAGAAATCGAGTAAATGGAAGTGACCTTCTCCTCAACGACGGCAAGAGGATATCGTAATCAGCCATGCGCTTTGACAGGTCTGCTTCTCAATCCAATTTATTTTCATATGAACAATTCTATCTCCAATCATATCTCTCGCCGCAGAACCTCTGTTGCTGAGAAGAAGACCGGACGCTCGCGATCGGAATCCATGTTTACTGTCCATCGCGCGTCGTTTCAATTTCGTGCAGCTGTCGTTTTCTCGAACAGAGTGTCGCAGTAGGAAGAGTACTCTCTTCAAGGTTCACATTTTTTTGTTAGAAAAAGCTTCTATCGAGAATCGATTTATCAAATTCATCTATTCCAACAACTTTCATACAAATATACACTAATTTATTTGCATGTTTGAGATTCCGAAGGCGCAGAGTTTTTATTCGAGCGTTGTCATTGGATGCTTTGTTAATTCTGTTTTGCTATCGTGTTTTGCTCTCCCAGGTTTTATCTGCTGAAAAGGGACATGTTCAAGTGGTAGAGGGAAGGTACATCGTCTTTCCTGTTATAACTTTGACGTGTATTTTACCATACGCATGTACTTCTTCTTTCATCCATTTTCAAATTTCACATGAATATTTTTTGATATAAATGTCAAGTTCGTTTGGTTGTGGAATATGGTGCAGCAAACCTGTTGTTATTATGTTCATGGCCAAGTTTTGCTAATGGTAATGAGAGAAATATTTTGCAGAACATAAAAAGCTCTTTTCTTTTGTGATATATGCTAAAGAAGTGTAAGTAAATTTTTGGTGAGCAGAAAAGGCTATAACTTGAATTCTCTCAAAGTTTTAGTTGAGTTGATTTAGCTACTTCTATTGCTTTGCAGTAATGTTGATGACATATATGATGCATTGGTTAGACGTCTTCTGCCCTCGGCATCAGTGTCATCAAATCCTAATCATAAGTAAGTTCTTGCTTGTGGAATTATGAAAACCAGTGAAGTTGGTTCTGAGTACTAAATATTAATGCAATTGCACAGAATGAAGTTTGTCTTTACAGAATGATGTATGCCCATCATCATGCATGTATAATAGTACAATTAAATGTGTACGCTTCACCAATTTTATGTCCTATATGCCAAATGCATTCATGGTTGTTGTTTATGTTGTCGGTCCCATTCACCCTATCATTCTGCAGAAGAATTATCGGTTTGTCATTGTTTTAGCATGATTTATTACTTATTGTTATGCAGAAGAAATCTAGGTTTGTCATCTGGTTAGCACCTTCATGCTAATCATCATGATTTCTATGATACTGCACAGGTTTATTGTTGGCCTGGCTGGTCCTCCTGGTGCTGGAAAAAGCACTCTAGCACATGAAGTAGCCAGACGCATAAACAAGGTTTGGCCAGAGAAAGCTTCTTCCTTTGACTCTCAGGTTCAACCTCCTGATGTCGCTATTGTGATTCCCATGGATGGTTTTCATCTTTATCGTTCTGAACTAGATGCAATGGAGGTTAGCATCCTTCTGTTGCCCACAATTTTTGTTATTTGTATAATTTTATTCCTAGCTTATTTCATTTCATTGTTCATACTAATGATCTAGAGTTAATAAGCTGTAGCAAGCAATGAAATCATATGCTGCTGAAAGTGAAATAACTGAGTGATATGCTGTCATTTGGCATGTGATATTCTGATATAGCATGCAAAATGATTGGGATAGGAACATATGAAGAAGTTTTGTTTATTGATTTCTTTCCCTAGAGATTAAGTTGATGCTACATTCAGACTATCGAGATTAGATAAAAAATTATATCAACTTTCCAAAAGAATAAGAATTCTAAGGTTTACTACATGGAATACAATGTATAAATACTAATGAACTATAATCCTTATTTATTGTCATGGGGTATCAGAATCGTGACATTCTAAGTGATCTTCTTTTGATAATAGAATCCGGAGGAAGCACATGCCAGAAGGGGAGGTAAGGTACCTCTTCATATTACTGATAGGTTAGTTAATTGAGAGGGTAATTAAGAGGCTTAGTTAGTTAGGCTGTTTGTTAACAGAAATAAGGCATGTTGCTTATATATAAGAGGTGAGATTGAGAGAGTTAGATATCTTGTCATTTGTATTGACTTGGGCCATTTTGGCATTGGGAGGTGGGCAGACCCTCAAAGCTCTGCCATTGTTCTTTAATCAAGGGGAATTCTTATTGTTGGAAAATGGAGAAGAGTTCTCCTTGATTAAAGAACAATCACAGAGCTTTGAGGGTCTGCCCACTTCCCAATGGCAAAATGACCCTAAGTCTATACAAATGACAAGAAATCTCACTCTCTACATCTCTTCTCTTATTTATTGGTAATGTGCCTTATTTATGTTAATTAACTCTGCCTAACTAACTAAGCCTCTTAACTACCCTCTCGATTAACTAACCTATCAGTTACCCATCAATTTCAGAGACTCCACTCTTAGAAAAAGCATTAATCTTTCAATTGGTATATCAGCTCCATGGACATTCAACCCCTTGCGACTACTTACATGTCTCAAGAATCTAAGAATTCATGTAAGGTTTATTATGTTTTTAAAGATCTAATGGTTTTATTTTATTTATTTATATTATCATCATTATTCTTATTTTTATTTTGCATGGCTTGGAAACATTAGGATTGTTTATTTGACCATGACCTATTCTCTCTCAAATAATGTGTATTATCATTATGGGCCAATTGTATGGTAAAGCTGGGGTGCACAGAAAGAACTATAAGCATTTGTACATTGATATTGACGAAGTTCTAATCTGCTTTGTTTTATTGCATTTTGGTGAAACATAATTCTTCAGGGATCAGTTTATGTTCCATCATTTGACCATGGTGTTGGGGACCCCGTGGTAGATGATATCTTTGTGAACCTTCAGTGAGTATCTTAACATTAAAACGTGACCCACTTGTCAGCATTTTATTATTTTTTGTCGCAAACCATGATATATATTGAACAAAAGTAGATGATGAATGCTTTAAAGCCAACACTCGGAAAAGATAAATGGTCATCATGAAGAGGTCAGAAAATAAAGTTTAGCCATTTATCTCCAAATTTTCCATTATTATAATTGTGTCAATATTTGAATTTGAATTTTCTATGGATTCCGTTGTCTTAAAAAATTTGTAAGGCAAACCTCTAGTAATACAAATAAGCTGTATCAAGTTGCAAGCAGAAAGTCCAGGTGATCACATTGAAAATTACATGTTCAAGAACTTTCTGCTGAACATACTAATTATAATTTGACTTTATGGTAGTTTCATACATTTAACAACTCTGACAGACTAGCCTAGCAGTCATTAGTTATGTTGTTCATTATATTGTTGAGAAATTTCGTAAAATTAATGCCGATAATATCTTATACTTTTTAATATTTTCTGCAACACTTGTATCATTATTTCTTTGCTTATCTCCAGTGAGCTATCTTTTTAACAAATCAGGGTAATTGATGTTCCAAGTAGTTGCTACTTGTTACATTTGTCAGCTTATTTTTTCTATGTTGATGGTTGATATGCACTGCATAAACAGATTCCTTTGTTTTCCTTCTTTATGCAGGCACAAAGTCATTATTGTAGAAGGTAACTATTTGCTCTTGGAAGATGGGGTATGGAAGGAGATATCATCTTTGTTTGATGAGAAATGGCAAGTATTGGTTTTACTGAGGCACATTTTATTTATTTATTTATATTTTCCCATTGGCCTTGAAAGTTGTTTGTGAACTCTCTTATAGAAATTTAGCTGTGAGCATATGACTCTGGTTAAAATTTTGCTACAAATATTATACGTATGGACGACAATCTTATGTTTACTGAACCACATTCAGATGATCGTTAGCTTTTGCTCGTTTCATGCTGGGAATATGTCATTTCTGTTATTTTTATATTGGTATTTTTTTGGTTTTCAAAGCCTAAACAGATAGAGGTTCCATGGGATGAAAAATAGAGCCATTGATTCACATTGAGGCTCGAATCTCATTTTTCCCTATAAATCCAATATTTGGCCTAGCCTTCACTTGTTTAACTTGCAAAAGAAAAAAAAAAGTTAACCGTGGAAGAAAATATCAATGTGATATTATACATTTTTGTTTACCTTTTTCTTATTCTGCAGTATGTATTATTTGTATTCTGACTTTACCTTTAGTAGCCTTTCTGGTGCATTGTTTTTTGAAAGAGTTCACTAGTTCTCAAGAGTAGTGTTCTATTCCTCGACATTGTGGCTTATGTTGTCTATCCCTCTTATTAATAAGAGACATTTTAAACAGGACATAACTTGTACTATGTTTCAGAACAGAAGAGAGAACCTATCAGACTGGGTCTATTGATTACTGTTGTGCTATGGCGCTTGCCTTTGTAGTTTTAAAATCTGTAGAAATATTTATCAGGAAATATGCAACCTAATCCGAGGGCAATTTCTGCTTTGTCAACGTGAGAGAATTATCAGGGATCCAAGTTTGTCTAATTTGTTTGTTCCTGTTTTTTTCAAGGTTTATTGATATTGACATTGACAAAGCAATGCAGCGAGTTTTAAAGAGGCATATTTCAACTGGTATTTGTTTAATTTGTTTGCTCCTGTTCCTTTCAAGGTTTTTTGATATTGAAATTGACAAAGCATTTTAAATTTTAAATTTACATGTGGTTTTCTTTTCCCTTTCCATCCATAGGCAAGCCTCCAGACCTTGCTAAGCAGCGGGTAAACTTCACATCTTACGGCGTGTAATGTTTATTTGTTATTCTGATTATCTTCCCAGTTGTGTTGGCTATATATATTTGATCTATTTTGTTGATAACGAGTCATTCGCTTACATGCAACACTAAATTTCATAATGCAGGTAGAGAACAACGATAGGCTCAATGCAGAACTTATAATGAAGTCCAAGAAAAATTCTGATTTAATAATCAAGTCAGTTGATTTCTGAGGAATCCGTTTGTGCCAAGTCAAGCCCAACTGCCTAAGGAGAGTATTATAACTTTCGAAGGATGTCTGTAATAAAAGTTGTGATTATCTCAGATCCTAAAATTTCTATACAGGTTTAGAGTAAGCAAATAATTTTGGTAGTGCCACCCGAAATTTGGGACTGTTGAGTGCATACATACTAATGTGTTTTGGGGCTTGGATCCTCTCCGCCCTCACATTTCTACATCTCTGGCCATCTTCTCTATCTCTCTCGTAATTCTTATCTCTCTTCATTATCTCTTAATTTTTTAATCATCTCCCGGTGTCACCGTATGCTTGATTTTACGTTTGAAGCACATAATACATTTTGCACAAGCGTCAATTTATCTTATAATTTGTGTTTTGAGCCTAATTCAACCCCAAAAACTATGTGAAGGTTGTCTTCATTTATAATTACTAATCAGATCATCTTATTATCTCATGTGGAGCTTTCAATACACCCCTTCACGTCTAGGACTGGACATCTGAAGCGTGACTTGGGTGGCACAATAAGTGCCTGATAACGGGTGACCCAACATTGGATCTAAGATAACCTTTGATACCATCTTATAATTTGAGTTTTATGCTCAACTCAACCCAAAAGCTACCTCATGGGGTGAGGGTTGTCTCTCACTTATAACCACTAATCAGACTTTTTCATTGTCCCATGTGGGACTTACGACACTTTAGGTGAATTGGATTTTTCATGTTTTACCTCGTTTTCTTCTTTCAGGCTTTTATATGTTTAAATTAAAAAAAACTTTTATATGTGCAAATTAAAACTTTTTTCTGTGTTTTATTTTTATAGGGGCGGAGGAGGGTCCAACACCTGACAAGGAGTTCATTTACTTTACCCAACCTAGCTGCTAAGACTTTAGCCACAAACTTATACATGCACCCCAAAAGCGAAATAGGATGGAAATCTCCCAAAGAAAAAGGAAAATCAACCTTAGGCACCAGAGTAAGGAAGTAGGAGGAGGGGCTCCTTGGAAGCTTCACATTATGGAAGAATTCCTCAAACATGGTTCCCACTTCATTTCTCAACAAACCCCAAAAAGATTTCGAAAAACAAAAATTGAAGTCATCTGCCCCTGGACTCTTATTACCCTCAGAAGAATAAACTACCTCATCAATTTTCACCATAGCAAAAGGAGCAGCAAGAGCCCCATTATGAGTATTTGAAACCAACGGGTAATAAAGACCATCAAGACAAGGTCTTTCTTAGGTATCCTTAAAGAAGTGATTTACAAAATACCTTTTAACCTCCTCCCTAATCACTACCACACCCTCTATCCAGATATCCCCAACCAACAGAGCTGAGATCTTATTCACCTTTCCTTTAGATTTTATTTAAGTGTTGAAGTAAATTGTGTTTGCATCATCTTCTTTCAGCCATCTAGATCTAGATATCTGAAACATCATACTATCTTTACTCTTTAACAGTTACCAAGTCAGAGAAGTTGCGACATCTTAGCTCAACCTTATCCTGTGATAGGCCCATTGCCTCACATTTAAGATCTACAACCTTAATCTCCTCTACTAGTAACTAAATTGTCAAATCCACATTACCAAACACCTCCTGGTTCCAATTCTTCAAATCACCCTTAAGCACCTTCAATCATTCTTCAGGATGTTGCCCAACCACCCCAAGAAGGAGTTAGGCCAACTCCGTCCCTAAACGCTCTATGAGGCAAACAATGATTGTTAAACTTGAACGACGAGCAATGATAAGAGAAATCACGTGGCAGTGCCCACAAATTAGCATCACCCCATACATCCAACCATTATGCGAAACAAGGATTTGATCCAAACGGCTCACAATAATGCCATTTGGTTGAAACAAGTAACCTCCTACCCAATAAAGGCAATCAATGAGATCTATCTCCACCAAAAATTTGTCGAACAGACATATATCAGTAGTAATCCCCAAGTGATCTGTAAGCTAGGTTCCCCTCCTTTTGGACGGAGCACGAACAAAGTTGAAATCCCCCCACCGTATACCATGAGTCTGGCCCAAACCCTCGTTTAGACATGAGGATACCTTCCCACCACTTCTGTTTTGTTGGGAGATTACATTGTACATACACATCAACCATCGCATATTTTTTTCCCTCCAAACCCCACTCCAAGCACACCCCTATGAATCCTTGGCCTCTGAACGAAAACAAACTTACCCTTGGACTTATCCCACATAATAACTTGGTAAGTAGACCTCCACTTCGACCAACTGCTAGAACACAACACTAATCACAATTAAGACTGCCCAACAGATGATGACAGAAACCAATATCAGTCAATATCAACACAATTTCAAATTCCATTTTCAATATTGATTTTTATTGATAAATCAATAAAATTCAATAATTAAAATGGAGTTCAAAATCTTTTCAACTTACTGACTTAGTTTCATCATTGAGCCAATCTCATTAGTTATTGAGAGGCCAATCACATAGTCAAACATCATTAATCAGCATTTCTGTTAACCTACAATATAGCTATAACTATCACTAAAATTCTATCCGTAAATGCCACCGTAAACTAAATGAGGGGCCATTAACGTGCATTGATGCCTTTTCCCCCTTGTCAGTTTATAAAGTTGACCAACACACCCCTATTTAATTATACATGTGTATGTAAAATTCAGTGCTGGCCCAAGGGGGAGGCTCCTAAAGCCATTGCTTTAGGCCTCCGTCCAAAATCCATATTTGTTGTACTGAAATAGGCCCACTTATACAAATTTAGACAAGTTTTTTTAAAGAGCTTTGAACAGTCTATGTATTGTTTGGCTGGCATTACAAGAAAAGGGAGTGTCATGGTGCCTGTAACACCTATTTTTTCCTACACCTAATTTTGTGTAAGGCCCAATAAGAAAAACATGACTTTTCGCTTTAGGCCCCGAATATATTGGGCCGGCCCTGGTAAAATTATACGGCAATATCTTGGATGGAATATAATAACCAATTAAAGAAACTATTTCAATGGGTATGCATAAATACTCCATGAACACACACATGTTCTTGTTTCTCCATCCACCATGTTCAGGGAACATTTCCAGTACTACTTATTCGGTTATTGATTTAGACAAAACCAAACGAAAATGTAAAAAAATTAAAAAACTGAAATTAATACCAAGGAATTGCAAAATGAATGGTATGAGAAATCTTTAGGACAAAAAAAACAAATTTAAATGACAAGCACGAAATATATCACTACAACAGACAAGCATATCCTTAATATTACTATTATTAAGCAAGCAAAGATATAACAAACCATAACAATAATTTAGAGTCGTTATTGTTTCTCTGTTCATAATTAGTACTTATAAGACTCTTATTGTTTTGTTTGAATTAAACATTATATAACAAACCATAACAATACATAGATTAACTATATAACTGATGGACACCTGCTATATATGTCCATTAATTCGTGTCTGATGCAGCTTATCTTTGCTTTTAATTACTAAGCCAACGGGACTATAATGACAAAGGATGGAGCAGGTCGTGAACTGGTACGACTAGTCTGGCTAGCTCCTGTTCTTGCATTTCTCCATGGCTCTTGGTGCTGAAATACATAAACTCAAACAAGTTATTTTTTCAAGAATATAGGTTTCTAAATAAGATAATTAGATTCCATTAAGGTTTATAAATGAAATCAAGACTAATTAACTAGGGATTTATTTCTTGCAAATATATAGTACTCCCTCCGGTTCTTATTATAAAGAACAAAACCTTAATTCACACAGACTAAAGAATTGTATTAAAATCTGTTTTTTCCAAAATTACATTTTTTATGAAATTGTATACAATTAATAAACCATCTCATTTGTATATGAAATATATATATCCTTAATAGAAGTCTCGCTTTAAACAAAGATAAAAATTAAAATTAACAATTAATGTATTAAAAATTTTATGTATGTTTATTATAATAAGGACAAAAAAAACTAATTTATTTCTTATAAAAAAGAACGAGGGAGGGAGTAATATAAAGAATTGATACTAACCGAGACCGATAGCCTCCTTTCCTTTCATGATACGCAAACGCTTGCATGATTCAACAAACATCCTGGTTGACATGAAGACAACCCAAACCCATGTTAGTGTACAAAGCCTTTGCAGTTAAATTAGCCCTTGTAATACTCAACTGGATCCAATTATATTAATGTGTAGTAAGTTTTAATACCGAATTGACTTACATTCAAAATACAGGCTATATTTTCAGATACTTTTTGTGGTGAATCAATAATAAAAAAAACACAATAAAATAATTTGGCATAGCATATGATACAAGGTGGCATATCTTCTGGTGCACATGGACAAATATATACTGAAAGATTATACGAAAACATATCATTTTAATTAATTTTTAGAAAATAAATGATATTTCATAATTTGACTTTTTTATAAAGGAGAAATGCTCTTTAATATTAAGTTTGAAATTATAATAATTTATTGAAAAATTATCAATTGAGATTTGACCAATTTTTATTATTTTATCATAATTTCAATCATTAATGTATCCGTCAAAATGCATCCATCAATTTAAAGTAAGGTGAAATAATTAATACCTAAAGTTTCTTAAACTGATCCTTCTTTGAAATAACCATGCATGCACATGATCTAAGTCTAAACACAGCCAAATTCGTTTTGGGTGAATGAATAGAGATGAAATTAGTACTGTGAAAGACTTACTCCCATGGGACATCACCGACAAGCATCCAGTCACCATCCTTGTCTTCATAGGTTGGGACATAATCAGAGCTGTTCAAAAGATCCATCAGCTTGCTCTCATTCATGAAATCCTTCATTCCTTGAGATTCACAAGTGCCTGGCTTACATAAACACAACATTAATTATTAATCAATTTCAATTGAGTCTACATAGTACCACTCCCTCCGTCCCTAAATATATATAAGTTCTCTTTGACTAAAACATATAAATTAAGGCCCTGTTCGAGATGGTTTTTGGTTTTATGATTTGAAAATTTTGAAAACCAAATCTAGTTTTAGTTCTGAGTTTTAAGTTTCTATTCTGAATTTTGAGCTTTAGTTTTTTGTTTTTGTTCTTTGAGTCTAGCCATTGTGACTTCACCCAATATAAAAAAACCACTGACACATAAAAATAATTAAAAATGACAATAAAACAATTAAGTCTGGAAAAAAAATACTTAAAAAAGGCTGAACAGTACACCTAAAAAGTGCAATTTCAAAGCTTCTAGATTTCTTCCAAATCAGACACAGAGACATATGGAATTAAAAGGCTGAAAAATACACCTATCCATTGCACTGTGATTCAATAATTCACACTGCATATAAAAATCACTCTTCTAGATAGGCAGCAAGGAAAATGGTCAAATTACAATCTTTTCGACAACTACAATGCCTAATCACCAAAAAAAAAATTCTTTTTTTCTTACCCCACATGTTCTCCCCAAACCCGATAATAGAAACAAAACAACACCTCCGTTGAAAAAATCTGAATCGAGAGAGATAGAGGGAACAAGGGCGAGATTAACGGTGGAGGAGAGTAGAGAAGCAGTATGGTTTGTGTTGTTGATGATTGTGATGTGAAGAAGGAGAAGGGTGATGCACAAATTTCATTCGCTGGCTAGAAACCAAGTGCAGAAGAGCCACCAGCAGGAGAGGGATGGTGAAGGGCATGGGAGAGAGAGAGAGAGAGACTTGAAGGAGTACTATAGAAAGATGTGAAGGGAGACGAGAGGGAACATGGTTTTAACATAAAACCTGAAACGAAAATCCCGAAACCTCTTTTTATGGTTTTGTGAAGTAGAAGTAAAATGTTTTAAAAATAAGTAAAAAACCAATTTGAACCCATTTTATCCGAACATGTTTCGTTGTCAAATTTAGCTTTTAAAACAAAAAACTGGAAACTTACAACCACTCCGAACAGGGCCTAAGAAAATTAGTTAACTCATTTAATTTGTCTATAGTGTGTATTATTTTTCCAAAACTACCCTTTAATTATTGACTTAAAAAAGAGAAATAGTGACCCCACTTATTATTGACTACAAAAAATCAATGTAAAATAATTATGAGTATTATTGTAAAAAAAATAATTAATACATCTAGTAATTTGGAAATGAGCTTATAAAAAAAGATAATTTTTTTCCCTCAAAAAGAGCTTATATTTAGAGACGGAGGGAGTACTATTCTTTTCTCTAAAAAGAAAAAAGATAAAAGAAAAATTGTGCTAAATTAATTACCTATGGTGAAGGAGCTGAACATTTTGCCCAAGGAATCAGAAAGTTCACGGTAACTTCTGTACATCTTCAAGTCCACTTTGCGGAGGTAAGGTGCTCCATCCATGCTTACCTTCACAAAGCTTGCATTGGGACTGCTGCTCTTCTCGCTTTCCTCTCCAACGCTCTTTTGCACAGCTAACATGTTCTTCCGGAAAGACCGCACAGGAGGCCAACCCACCACTTGCGCCCTACATTAAGAGCAAATTAAAAAGCCTTCATATATACTAGTAACTTTGTTATCAATATGCATGCGTATGGCATATGGTTACATAATGAAGCTAAAATTTAATTGCTTGTATATAGAGAAACGTCTTAGGAATTTCTTTTGAGAATTAATTAATTATAATTTCCAAGAAAATTAGAAAAATATATTTGGTGATAACTGAGGGTCATATATAAATAAACTTGCTTAAAAAAAATAAAGAGATTAAGATATCGTAAAAAACTATGTCTCAATTTTTTGGTACTATTTATTATGTCTCAACTTTCTTGAGCCTAAATCCAGGATTATCAATAAAAATTCATTTTGCTTATTCAAAAACAAAAAACTAATTATGTCGCTATATTATACTACTAGCTCTTCATAAATATTCACATGTAGTTTGGAGTTGGCTTTGGACCTTCAAATACGTTGGGCTGGGCCGGCCCTGGCCACCTGTGTTGAGCACTGATACTCACAGCTAGTTTGAACAAGAAAAGTTATAAATTTTCTATGGTGTACTACATATATATCATCAGAACTTGCTGAAATAATAGCAGACTATTGCTCTTTGCCTCTATAACTGGCTAGGCATGTAGAACACATTTCTGTCACGAAACTGTACGTGATTCTATATTTATTATATTGCACGAGTCAAGAATTTTTCTATCGTATAGAGGAAATAAGTTATAATAACTAATTACTTACTTGGCAGGAGGCTTGGCAGGATCTGCAGGCAAAAGGGTCTTCTCTTTTTGCAAAGTCTTGTTCTTATCACCTGGATCTGTCCCAACAGAAGCTTCCTTAGAGGAAAGATTAAGCATCAAATCCACAGTGGTTGTCTCATGATCAGTTTCAGTCTCAGAGAATCCTCTCTTCCTCACAACTTCTTCAGTTGTAATATTGGCTGATCCAATTCCAAGCCTCAGCTCAGTTTCCTCAAACACCATCTTCTCCTTCTTCATCAGGCCAACCTCCATGATGAGTTTTCTTCACTCTCTTAATATCTATCGCCTTATCACTCTTTCTCTCTCTAAGCATTCAGTGATTAATTTGTTTGCTATGTGCGCGAGTGCCAATAATAGTGGTGGATCGAATTGAAAGGGGTAGTATAGTAGTATGGTAATAGGGGCAGGGCCTTAATACAAGGGGACGTTTAAGGAGGGTAAGCGTGGTGGGCATTAATACAAGGACGCATGGTGCGCTTTGTCTTTTTAATCAAGTTTTAGTAGGAATGGTTTACTTACACGTGGAGGAATGTGTGAGCTGGACTTTTCTCACCATGTTGGCCTTGGTGACGACAAGGTGATGTTATCTTACTATGATGATTGTTGTGTGGAACAAGTGGAAGTGGACACCCCATGTTGCCTGCTTTTATTTTATCACTTTCTTTATTGCTCTCTCCTAGGGTTTCATCATTTCACACACAAGGGTCCATCACTATTTTTATGAGCTTAATTAGCATTCTATATTTTTCTTTAATTATCGTTGTTTCTTCCTTCAACTCTTAGAGCTAATACATCATGTCATGCAGGTACATTGGTACAACATTCAGTTACAGTAGCGATTGTTTGGGCCGACTCAAGGGTGAGTGCGAACTAAAATAAATTTTGAGAGAGACTTTCTTACTTTAAGAGTGAGAGCTTTAGGTTGGGCGTATTTACTAGTGTGTGGCCCTTTTGTTTTATAAAAACTAATAGCAAACAATTTTTTTTATTGGTGGACCTTAAGTTAGATCTTTAGTAGCCTCACTCTTAAGCTGGTCCTGGCCATTGCGATCAAATCACAACATGATTACAAGTCGCATCAATGCATTAGCTTGTACATGTGCAACAAATGGTACATTTTATTTATGGACTGCATTACATGCTCACACATACAAGGGGGTAGGTCTTCTTGATGTTTCTTAGGTCGGGTGAAGCTTAATTATTTCATCTATGTTTTTCTCTCTCGGATATGCTTTATTATGTGTTTGTTGTTACGATCTAAAGTATCTCCTAGTCTTGTGTTGTGGTTTGTGATCGGTTGGAGTACTCCTCGGACTCCCATTTTTTAAATACATTTATTTGCTATTAAAAAAACACGCTCACACACTACAACAAAAAAAAGTAATAAACAGCGCTTAATTTTGGCCTTAAACAGTGCTTAAAAGCGCTGTAAATTCAGCTGCTACTGAATGTGTTACAAAAAAACAGCGCTGCTTAAACGCTGTTGAAAAAAGGGAATACACAGCGCTTCATTAACTTATTCTCATCTTTAAACAACGTTTTTTAGTAACAACCACTGTTTTATCCCCTATTTTTTCTCTCTTAAACAACATTTTTGGGTTGAAAGCATTGTTTTATCCCTTTTTTTTTTTTATATATTTCAGCCTTTAGTGTTTTTGTCTTTCGTCGTCTTTCGTTTTTCAGCAATACACATAATCGTCTTTCATTTTTCAGCAATACACAGAATCATGCAAGATACTCATACCATAACGACAATCAATGGAAAAAGCAAGAATCAAGATGGAAATTTGATGTCCAGAACTATACAACAAACAATGTTCAGAACAATATAAGAAACTTGAAAACTACTAAAAACCTAAGTTGAATGTCCATATCTACTTGAAAATTACAAACGATATAATCAATCGGCTTAACCACGTTCACCACATATCTAGAATGGAAGTTTCACGAACACAGAGACCAAACAGAGACAAAGATTCTGGATCTGGAATTGATGTTTCACTGAAATCACAGAATATTCAAAACAGAGACGAAGTTAGGGTTTTGAATATTGGGGAAATCAACACGGTGATCAACACACAGATTGGGGAAATCAACACACAGATCAAACAAACAGATCTTCGAAATCAACTCACCATGTGAAAGATTCTGACGCAGTGGCTCCGTTCGTAACTCCGTCGCGCGATCTCTCTCTTTCTCGCCTCCAGATCAAACAAACAGATCTTCCAAAAACAGATCTCCAAGTACAAATCTTCAAAACACTGTGAAGAGATCTGGGAACTGAGGAGTGGAGGAGATTCGGAATGCTTCAGCGGCTCACGGTTTTGCGATTTCAGAAACAAACCATGCTTCAGTGGCTTGCGGTTTCGCTGTTCAGGGAAACCATGCTTCAGTGCGCCGTTCCCAGAGAGAGAGAGAGAGAATGTTTCGTGGGGCGCCGTGGAGGAGTCGGGGAGACGGTGCGCCATGAGGAGTGGAGGAGTGGCAGTGCGCTGTGAGGAGAAAGAGAGAAAGGAGTGGCGGTGGCTCAGATCGAGTTTGAGAGAAAGAGAGAAAGGAGTAGGGTTTGCGAGAGAAAAAGAAGTGAGAGTGACAGAGGGGACAACTAGAGCGCATAAGGTGGTTCGCTGAATATAATTTTCTTTATTGATAATAAACAACGCTTCATAGAGGAAGTGATGTTTATTATTAGGACCAAAATCAACGCTTTGTTTATTAAGTGTTGTTTATTCTTTTAGTACAACTTTAAACAGCGCTTTCCAACTTAAGCGTTGTTTATTGTTAGGACTAAATATTAGCATTTTTTCTATTAAGAGCTGTTTATTCTTTTTAGTACAACTTTAAACAGCACTTACATTGTAAGCGCTGCTTAAAGTGGCGTTATCTTTTAATTATTTTGTTGTAGTGACACATGCAAATGGATATCGATAGAGTAGAAATTGTAGATGTGACTTTTTTCCTAAAGAAAACTATAAAAAGGTCCTAGTATATAGCAAAGTATGGTTTGTACGTGGTCAATTCGCCTTCTTTGCCTCGTTTAAGACTTCCTTATTACGTCTCATCGTGGTGAAAGGGTATCTGGTGGGTGTGACTCGGGATGCAGGTTCTGATTGGTTCTCGGATAGTGTGGTGAAGAGGATGGGTAATGCACTACAAGAAAACACGGGATTACCGACGGCCATTTAACGCTGGCCTGGTTCGTGTCGGTTAAAAGCGGGATTTCGGCGCCTTACCCGGCTTCCGAAAACAGCGTCCGTCGTGTCAGATGGATATTACCGACGGTTAAGCCGTCAAATCCCATTTTTTAGCGATGGATTAAAGCCGCTGCGGTGTCCGTCAGACCGTAATTTTGAAAAATTGCCGATGTTTTTGAATACCGACGCCCATTTACCATCTTTAACTCGGATTAGCCCGTCGCTAATCCTCAGAAGAGTTATCGACGGTCAAGCCGTCGATTAGTTTACAATGGCCGTCCGGTAAGCTCTTTATTTGGCCAGTACGTAATCCTTCTTCTTCTTCTTCTTCCTCGACTTCTACCGAACTCATCTCCCTCGACCAATATTTCATCTCCTCGACCTCTCCCCTTCGCTCTCTATATTTCATCTCCGCTGACCTCGTAACTCAATTCTATTCACTCCCTTCATCTCCTCGTCGCCTCCGGCCAAGAGCCTCTCCCGTCTATCAACCTCGCTTCGCCTCGCCGCAGCTTGCTGCTGCTCAACCTCGTTCAACCTCCGCCGCAGCTTGCCGGCTGCTTTGGCCGACAATATCAGGTCCGTCTTTCATTCATCTCTCTCTATTTATCAACAACATTCACATTGCTTTTCTAAATGTCATGATTGGAAGTTTGGAACAAATTAATCAAATGTAGAGTAATTGGATTGGATGGATTATTTTTTTAGTCTGTGATCTGAATCTTTGTTGTATTGGGGGTTTATGATTGATTGAAGGTAAAGTTTTGATTGTTGGGATGTTATCTTGGTGGGGCTTTGAACCGCTTCTTCCGAGAAATGTTTTCCAATTGAGGTGTTTTTGTGGGGTGGAAGCGATTCGTGGGTGTGTCTACCCCAATTTCATAATTATTGAGGTTTTGAATTGTTAGAAAGCCCATTTTCAACTTTTTTTCCTAATCGATTGGATTTGATTAATGTTTGGCTCTCAGAGTCAATAGCGGGCTATGCCGCAATAGCGGCGTATGCCATGAGCGTAAGGCAGAGCGCCACGCAAAATGCCGCGGGCGGAGGTTTTACGCGTTCGTGTAGCGTCGGAAAAAGCGGCCAAATCATGGCGATATGCTGAGCGCTCTGAACGGGCAGCGAGAAAACCTGTTTTCCAACTCGCTTCGTTTTCTTATCCAACTCCGTGCGGCAAGGTTCTCTTTTTTCATGGTTTCGCTTTGAGAGAGAAAGCAAGGGAGAGAGTAAGGCACGCTTTTTCGAGTTTACTTTGTTTATTATTGATATATTAATTTTGACGAGAGAAAGCAAGAAAAATTTGTTTATTATTGGTTGATTGAAATAAGAAGCGTACAAGGCATTAATATATATTCAATATATTTTAAAAATTAAAATTTAAATAAAAATAATATTATTTACCTTATTTTAAAGGAATTAATATTTGTTTACAATAATAATCAAATTAGATTATGATTATTAATGTAAAATTTATAGCTAAATATGACACTCATTTGAATATTTTTTATATGAAAGTAAATAGGAAAATTATACTTAATTCACCGTAATGAACATATTATGTAAAACCATATTAACTTCTTAATTATAAGAGAAAATTACATTCAACATAATATTTTATACCAAAAAAACATTACTATCTATATGTAAATTGATCAATATAAAAATCATAGTAAAACATTACATGGGACAATAAAATTTCAATGAAAAAGTATGGGATTTACATAACAACAAATTTTAATTAGTTCACTTAGAGTAGGCATTCTCTCCATATAAGTTTGTATATTAATATTTTTTTTTATACAAATTATTGTCTTTTTCTTACTAATAACATATTTTAAATATAATAGTGTATTTTCACATTAAATATTCATATTCTACTAATGTCAATTACCCGTGCATATAGAACGGGTCACTTATTCTCGTGTAATACACTATTAAAAACCATACGAAAGGATTTATCACATTTAGAATAAAAAAAATGAATGTATTTCATTTAATTATTAAAAAACAGTTATTTTGTCAAATAAAAATTATTAAAACAGTTATAAGTTTATATTTTAAAACTTTGATTGGATAGTCAATGACAGTTTGACTTTGATTACAATAGTAGTAACAAACTAGGTCCAGAAAATGTCGCTTAAAATAACAACCATGTATTAAAAATCTTATAAAAGGGTTAATCTATATATATATATATATGTGTGTGTGTGTGTAATACAACCTTGAGTTTTAGCTTCATTCTAGAATTGACTTGTGTAAAGTTTGAGCTACAACATTGAATAAAATTTATTATAATATAAAAAGGGTTAATCTATATATATATATATGTTGTTTCTCCGTAGGAAGTTCTATATATGTTGTCCATTGTGGTGTTTTATATTGGGGGAAAGACTAATTTTTTTCACTATTCATTCATTTTTTCAATTTGGAGATCAAAATGCATTGCAATTTTATTCATTTCCTTGATATACTTAAACCGGTTAAGTTTAGAAATATTTTGGCGAAGTGGTTAGCTCCATCTCGAGCCTGACGATCTATCTACACCGCCGGTTTGGGCTGGTGGTTGGCGAAAGAAGAAGCGGTCGCTATATGGTGTCTTGGCGACTTGCCAAGAACGTGTGGGTCGCGCCACACACCGGAGAGTCGTCGAGTAGTAGTGCGCCACCAGTCGCTCTGCCACGGATGACCAGAGATAGCCGAGTTGAGGCGACCGTGGCCCAAAGAAACAGGAGCTTTTGACTCAGGTGGCCGCAATGATGGGGAGCGAGATGTACAGATGCTAGCTCGCCAAAGATGGCCTACTCCGCTTCAGCCTCGGCCTCCCGCCTCCTCCTCCGCTTCCTCCTCCGCCTTCGCCTTCCGTACTCATGGTCATGTCGATGATGCACGAGATGATGTAGAGCATCTCGATGATGATCGTGTGAGCACAGGACTATTAGTTCCGCTTTGTACTTATATTTTTCATATTTTTGGATATCATGTTTTTTTCGTTTCGGATATTATTTTAGTTACTGATTTTTATTTGTTAAATTTTTTATTTAATATGTTTTCTTTTAATTTACTTTTAGTTTACGTTATCACATTTTATATATGGAAATCAATTAATAATTAAATTTAAATTAAATTATAAGTAATTTTTAATTAAATTAATAAATAAATATTTTTAATATGAGAAATTAATTAAAGAATAAAATTAATTTGGTTATTAATTAATAATTTTATTAATAAAATTATTTTTTAAAATAAAAAAAAAAATAATTAAATTAATTAATTAATTAAAGAATAAAATTAATTTTTTTATTAATTAATAATTTTATTAATATAAAATTAATTAAAGTAAATTTTTTATTAAGCAAAAAAACTTCGATTATCGACTTTACTATGGCCTTTGGAAAAACATCAGTCTACGGATCATTAGTTTGAAATATAACGACGCTTTGCCCGTCTAATACCAATCTGGTTAATTTATCGACTGTCAATCATTGCAATACCGACGGCAAAGAATAGTCCGTCAGTAATCATTTGTGACGACCATATTTCCGACGGTTAAGGGTAGCCGGTAAGTCGCCAGAGTCCGTGATTTACCGACGGCTTGAAGGATTACCGACGGCTTTAGACCGTCGGTAATCCCGTGTTTTCTGGCAGTGATGGGGTTCGATTTCCTTTTGGCATGATACTTGGTTAGGGTATATGTCCTCTCCCAATTGTCACCTATTTCCCAGACTATTTTCAGTGTTCAACCAACAGAAGGGCCAAATTGTGGACTTTGGGAGGTGGGAGGAAGGTGTATGATGTGGAGGGTTTACCTTAAATAGGAGGCTCTTTATCAGAGAAGAGGTGATGGTTGGGAAGCTCATAGATCTTCCATGTGTCAGTGTCTATGTCACCGGTGGAGGACAAGTGGTCATGGATGCAATAGGTTGGCGGTAGCTATTCAGTCAGCTACGCATATGCCTACTTGTTCGTTAGCTTTGCCCACATGCATGGCCTTTCTAACATGAAGGTCTTTGTGCTTGGTAGATATGGAAGAGTTTTGCCTCTTCAAAGGTAATCGCGTCATCGTGACAATTGCTTTTGGATAGAATCCTTACTCGAGTGAATCTAGTCTATGGGAGGGTGATCTCTGATGTGTTGGGGACTGGCATTTACCAGGATTCTAGTATTCACTTGTTTATCACATGTGACTTCTCTTTTGTTGTGTGGTATGATGTCTTTAGATGGCTGAGGTGGCAATTGGTGGTGCCTCGTGATCTTTTCAAGTTATATATACTTTTTAGTTCATTTGGATTTAGGGCTTAAGGCAAACATGGATTGACCTTGATCTGACATTCGGTACTATAGGCCATTTAGGAGGTGCATAACAATTGCATCTTCTCAAATAGAGTGCCTGATCGTGTGAATTTGTTGGAGAGGATTAAGGTTAATTATGTACTGGAGATGGTTCTTAGCTAGGGATAAGTCTGGTGCATGTCTCTACTACGAGTGGTTTGGGGATCCTTTTGGCTATATTAGTAGGTAGCTGCCCTTTGGGGTTCTATGTTGGTTGGGTTGGTGACTGTTTTTGGTCTTTCTTCCTTTTTTCCTTTGGTCCTTGTTGTTTGGGTTGATGCTCCTCTTTTTGAAAAATTGCTTTCATGTTATTCTTTTATATTGAGTTGGAGGACTCCTTGTACTCTCATTTCGTTAATATATTCCTTCTTGCCCTTCAAAAAAAAAGTTACTACTCTTTTCGGATTCAAATATAAGCAAAAATACCTAATTTTACACTGATTAAGGAAGTTAGTTAAGTTCATTTAATTTTCTTGGTATAATGTAAAAATTAATTGCATTCTCCAAATTACCCTTTATTTTCATTTAATTTTCAATGGAAAATATTTGTTCCATGATAACATTAAATGAAAGGTATTTTGGTAATAATAATATTAAATAGGGAGCTCATCAAAAAAAAAATTAAATAGGGTAAAATTAGCTAATATTTAGTTTTTTTTTTGTTACTATGTCATTGGCGCGCAGTATCCACCGGCTTCGCCGGTGACTAATCTACACCAGGGAACCTGGCTGGCCAGGTGTTTTTTACTAGGTTTTGCCGGTCCGTGTGGTTCTCCCCTCTTAACAGAGTTTTTGCCACACCAAAGACTCGAACTTGAGACATTGGGATGAAATCCGAGCCCACTTACCACTCACACCGGCCCTTGTTAATATATTTACTTATATTTTAAACAACCAAACATGACTATTTTTTATTTATAATTGTGTCCAGAGAGAGTGTTTGTGACTTGTACTATATAAACATATTATAGGCCAAGAATATGCACACGTGTTAATAAATTATGATTTTATTTTATTATGTGATAAATTATTATTAATAGGGGACACAGATTGTAAAGTGGGACATGAGATTTTCATACATGCATATAAATTAAAATGTCTATACTGAATTGCGGTACCTTTTATTAAGCAAAGATCATCATTGCACTATTGATCTTTGGATTTAGCAACGGGTATAATTGGTCTTAGATCGATGATCCACCTAGGATCGATCAGAATAGATTCTAAACTCAAGGAGTTCACTTCCCAAGTGGATTCGTACGTGGATTATTGAAAAAAGCGACTTCCAATATATTTGAGGACCATGAATCAGGAATAGAAAACTTCAAATTAATTAAACTCTCTAATTTTCTGCGTTAAATGTGAAAAAAATGTTTCAATCTTTAAGCGGAACTTATTTACCATATCGCATGAATTGACTAGCCATGTATAATGCACATCATATTAAATCAGCATATATCTGTGAAAAAGATGATACTTGTTAACAGATGACAAGTGAAGGCTCTATCAATTCTGCTATCCCAACGCAAGTAGGGTATCCTACCCAGGCAGGACTCGTCATCCAGCCGAGTGTAGCTCAAAGGGACTAATTCAGTTCAAAGAACATGACTCAGTGCAGTGCACAAAGACAAATTTACCTACATTCAGGCTGGACCTACTCAGGTTCAGCCGAATATAGGACAGGTACCTCCTAATCCAATTAATTCCCAGCATGGTGCTTTTGCCACGTTGAACACTGAAGGGCAACAGGTGGCGAATGATGAGAACAACCAGGCTAATCTTCATTTTGGACAGGTGCAGATGGCTAGGAGGCCACCGGGTGTAATGGGACCAATTGGTATGCCGCAAGCTATACCATGTGCTCAGCCTTATGGTCCTGCTGTGCAGGCGACTAACCCACAGCACACTGGGGGGCAAACTCTTGGTACAGGATTGGGCGGTATAAGACCACCTGGGGGATATGCGGTCGCTGACCATGGAACTATGTTCCACCAGACGGCTAATCTTCCATTCTACCCATCCTATCCTGAAGTATCTGCAGGCGCTCAAATGGGGTCAACTCCTCCAAGGGCACCTGGTTTGATGGCAGAGCAGTCATGGGGACAGATCCCACCTCTACCATTTAACACAAGTGTGCCTGGAACTCAATACAGGGCACCTGGTGAGGCGAACATGGAGCAGCCATGGGGAGTTTACCCACCTCCATCGTTTAATCAACCAGGCTATCCCAATCCTCCAGAACAAGTTCCCCAGGCACATCCCCCAACTTGGAGACAGCAACCACAAACGGCTGCTCCTAACTGGGGAGAAGTAAGGCCAAGGGGTTCACAGCTGCTAGACCCAGCCATCATTGCAGACACCATTAAGAAATACTTTGGTGTACAGCTGAAGCCTCTGGATCGTCCAATCTACAGGAAACCATACCCTGAGTGGGTGGATAGATTGGTACCTCTGCCTAGGGGATATAAGACTCCAGATTTCGCTACTTTCTTCGGGGAAGATGGCAAATCGACTATGGAGCATGTAGGCAGGTTTACTGCCCAATGTGGTGAAGGGAACCAGAATGAGTACCACAAATTGCAGCTGTTCTCCTTGTCACTTACCGGAACAGCTTTTACATGGTATTCCTCTTTACCACCTAATTCTATACAAATATGGTCAGATATGGAGAGGTGCTTTCATGATGATTCTCGCCCCAACCTCAAGTCATGGTGATCTCATGAACCTGAGACAACAGTAGATGAATCCTGGCCGATTTTGTGGAGAGGTTCAGGAAAATGGCTGGGAAATGTTCAGTGCAGTTCCCTGAGGCAGAATATGCAGCCATGGCCATTAGCAGCATGCATCCCCAACTCAAGGAAAAGCTAGTTGGCTGCTTGCAATCGACATGAATCAGTTAGTCTCAAGGGCTACTCGCATTGAGCAGTTTATCCAGGAGAAAGAGAAGAGGCGAGCCAGTAGAGGGAGAGGCCCTCAGTTGGTATCCATTGTAGAAGCTGAAGACTCTGATGATGATTCAGCCGACTCCACGACAGACATCATGGCAGCTGAAATAGTGAAGGGTAAAGGCTATACTTGCCCTGCTCTAAGAGCTGCCAAAGGAAAAGAGCCAAGTTCAGGAGATGGCAAGCCAGAATACTCCTTTGATATCTCCAAGGCAGATCAGATCTTTGACTACCTGCTTAAGGATAAGCAAATTCGGCTGCTGGATGGGCACAAAATCCCACCTGCTGAGGAGTTAAAGGACAAGAAATACTGCAAGTGGCACAACTCCTATAATCACGCAACTCTAAATTGCATGGTTTTCAGGAAGGCCATTCAGAAGGGGATAAAAGAGGGGAGGTTCAAACTTGCAGACAAAGGAATCGCGGAAATGACAGTGGATACTGATCCTTTCCCTGCCCTTGGGATAGGTATGGTCTCATTCTCAGGACTTGATGACGAGGGGCCCAGCCACAAGCGCAGGATATCTGTGCAACAAGTCTGGAGGCCAAAAAAGGGACCAGCCGATTCAACCCATATTGATCGACTGAGACCTCAGGCTGCCAGGGCTTCTGTCTTTGACAGGTTGGGAAACCCCCAACCAGAAGCAAGACGTGGGCAGGGGGGCAAGCCACCCAAACCAGGTAGGCTCACCCAGGAATTGGTGAAACAATACATTACACATGGCCAGACCCTAACAAGGAAGCCTGACGAAGAGAAAGGCAAGACACCTGTCGAAAAAACTGGGGGGCAAGATCGGCTAACCATTAGAGAAAGTGGTAGGCTATCTTTACCCAGGATTGATGAAGAGCCTATTCCCAGGGATAAGAGAAGGGTAGCCGAGTTCACTGTAGAAGGAGGAATGTCCTCCCTAAAGATAACAGTGAGGAATGATGAGAAGTTAAAGACACAGAGAATGCTGAAACCCCCGGCTAATGTCGCAGAAGGACACTGGTTCTTGAATAAGTATGCCAAGGACAAAGGCGGTGCGGTAGTCTGTCAAGAACCCAAAAGAGAAGGATGCAGAGAATGAGGTCCGTCCAGAGGATGAAACAAACTCTGCAGATGATAGCCGATGTAAAGAATAGCGAGAAGAGGGAGATCCCCTTAGAAACTGTTAATGAAGCATTGGATAAGGCTTTCCCGAAGTTAAAGGTTGAAGAGGCTGGGAAAGAAGAAGTGCCCAAAAATGTAGAGCCAATTACTGAATAGGAACCTGTTCCTGAAGCAGAGGGTCTGATCGCCGCAGTCGATGTAGATGAAGAGGCGATCACCACAAAAGGTTCAGTAATCCCAGAGATGCATTGGGAACAAGATGATATCATGGAAGACTCCTTGTTGGATCTCCTGTTCAATGAAGAGGCTGATGGCCTGCTGGCTGAGATAGAGGCTATCAGCTTATTCCCAGAAGAATTCTGGGCAAACAACCCACAACCAGGAGGTTTGGAGGGAGACGTGTTTGCTGAGGAGACAGAATGGGCCGCGTTAGCCGATACACCGGCTGATGAGGTTACCAAGGTAGTGTTTGAGAAACCTACAGAGGAAATGGTGAAACATCTGAAGCCTCTTTATATCAAGGCCTATATCAACGGGAAGATCTTTGGAAGGGTCTTCGTGGATGGAGGGGCTGTGCTAAATGTTATGCCCATGACAACCATGAGAAAACTGGGAAAGAGTCTTGAGGACCTCGTTCCTACCAACATAAAAATGTCCAACTTCCTGGGAGAACCTTCCAGGGCACTTGGAGTCTTGATAGCCGAAGTCACAATAGGCCCCAAGACCATCAAAGCGGCTTTCTTTGTAGTTGATGGCAAACCTTCCTATAGCGTGATCCTGGGAAGGGATTGGATCCATACAAGTCAGTGTGTCCCCTCCACTCTTCATCAGAAGCTTATGTTTTGGGTTGGAGACAACGTGGAGACAGTCGAGGCAGATAAGAGCCCCTTTTCGGCTGAGGTAAAAATGTTGGAAGCCCTGTTCTACTCCCCACACCTAGGTCCTATTGCCATCCCAGAGGATTATGAAGAAGGGGTGTGGAAAGCATGTAACCTTACTAACGAGGGATTCAAGCTAAGACCTCAGGCCGAACTACGGCCCAATGCGCAGGCAACTAATGAGTAGGGCATCTCAGGTACTCGAAGATCTTTTGGGTCGGCTAGAAATCTTTAAGGCCGAGTCCAAAGCGATGGATGCCATGATGGAAGATTATGACTCTGAAGAGGAAGAGGTTACTACTCTCCAGGGAGGAAGGTGCGACAGCTAGGCCTGATGAGGTGTGTGCAGCCGAGCCTGGGGAATTGACTCCCCTCTTCACAAGACGACTCCTGCGTTTGAGGCAGAAGATCCTTTAATTGAGATCAATTTGGGTACGCCAGAACAACCCAGAATCGTGAAGGTGAGTGGGTTGCTTGAGGAAGACAAACGAGGTAAGATAGTCGAATATTTAATCCAGCGGTACAAAGATTGCTTTGCCTGGAATTACTTCGAAATGCCTGGTTTGGCAAGAAGGTTGGTGGAACATAGGTTGCCTATCAAAGCAGGATACAAACCGTTCAAGCAGGCGCCTCGCAGGTTCAATCCCCAACTGATGCCTCAAATTAAAGCTGAAATTGAAAGATTATTGAAGGCAGGCTTTATAAGAACGGCCAGGTATGTTGAATGGCTATCTAACATAGTTCCTGTCGTCAAGAAGAATGGCCAGATAAGAGTATGTATAGACTACAGGAACTTGAACTTGGCCACTCCAAAGGATGAGTATGCTATGCCTGTGGCTGACATGTTAGTCGATGCGGCAGCCACACATGGTATTCTCACCTTTATGGATGGATACTCAGGGTATAACCAGATCTTTCTAGCGAAAGAAGATACTCACAAGACAGCCTTCAGGTGCCCAGGAGCATTGGGAATCTATGAATGGGTGGTCATGCCTTTCGGGCTCAAGAATGCAGGAGCCACTTATCAAAGGGCCATGAACTCCATTTTTCATGACTTGATCGGCAAAACCATGGAAGTATACATAGATGACGTGGTGGTCAAGTCTGAGGATTTTGAAAGCCACCTAGCCGATCTAGAGCAGGCCCTAAAAAGGATGCGAGCCCATGGGCTAAAAATGAATCCGGCCAAATGTGCTTTTGGAGTGGCAGCTGGCAATTTCCTAGGATTTTTGGTCCACCATCAAGGAATAGAAGTAGACAAGAACAAGGTGAAAGCTATCTTGGAAGCCAGACCTCCTAGGAACAAGAAGGAGCTGCAAAGTTTGATTGGCAAGATCAATTTTCTAAGGAGGTTCATAGCTAATTCGGCTGGGAAAATGAAGGCTTTTTCTCCCTTGCTGAAGTTAAAAGATACGGAGGATATGGTATGGGGGAAAGAGCAACAACAAGCCTTTGATCAAATTAAGCGAGTGTTGGCCAAACCTCCTGTACTAACGCCCAAAGGTCGTGAAGGCCACTCAAATTGTATATAGTCTGAAGAAGAGTCAATCGGTGCTTGCTCGCCTTGAGATCTTTGATGATGGGGTGGAAAGAGTCAGATACTATCTCACCGCACCTTGAATGATGCGTAAACCAGATACACCCCTATTGAGAATTTATGTTTATCATTGTTTTATGCTTGTACAAAACTCGAATATTATTTGTTACCTAAGGAAATATTGGTTTTGTGCAAAATTGATATTATTAGGTATTTGCTTAATAGGCCTGTCTTACAGGGTCGACTGATGAAGTGGGCCATTAAGTTAAATGCTTTCGCGTTAAAATACGTTCCATTGAGAGCAATGAAAGGCCAGGCAGTAGCCGATTTTCTGGCTCAACACCCTTGTGTCGAAGTCAATGACCCATTAGCCGAACACGTTGCATGTATAAACTTGAAACCTTGGGTGCTGACGTTTGACGGGTCAAGAACGCAAAAGGGGGTAGGTGCTGGCATCACCATTACGGACCCAGCAGGGAAAATTGGAAATTCATGTGTCAGCTGGATCTTGGGAATTCTAATAATCAGGCAGAATACGAAGCCTTGATTTTGGGGCTTAAGATCTTGGCAGCCATGAAAGCAAATTATGTTCAAATTAGAGGAGATTCACAGTTGGTGATAAAACAGCTAACTGGGGAATATAGATGTAATAACCCTAACTTAAAAGAGTGCTATGAAACGGCTAGCAAGCTACTGCGCTTGTTTGCTGATGCAGTAGTACAGCACATCCCTAGGGAAGAGAATGAAGAGGCTAATGATTTGGCTCAACAGGCCTCAGGGTACAAAGATATGATAGTCGAAGTAAAACATGAAGAGTACCCAATCTGGGAATGTGCACCAATAGGAGCGATCGACTCTTGGAAACAAGAGTTAATCGACTATCTTAAAGATCCTTCAAGCAGTACTGACTTCAAGCTCAAGCAGAGAGCACTCAAGTACGTATTGGTAGACAATGAAGTTTACAGGAGAGCCGTCAATGGAGTGCTACTTAAGTGTATTGGTAAAGAGGAATCCATGAAGGTCATGGGGGAAGTACATGAAGGAATCTGTGGATCTCACAGGGCTGGACCCACAATGAAATGGCTAATATACAGACATGGATATTATTGGCCTACCATCACGGCTGATTGTTATCAATATGCCAAAGGATGTGAGGCGTGTCAGCTGCATGGTCCAATTCAAAGGGTTCCAGCCGAAAACCTCCACCCCGTGATAAAACCTTGGCCATTCAGGGGATGGGCAATGGATTTAATAGGCAAAATCTATCCACCTTCATCCAAGAGGCATGCGTTTATCATAGTTGCGACTGACTACTTCACCAAGTGGGTAGAAGCCCAGCCGATGGTGAATGTGACTCAGGAGGAGGTGATTAGGTTTATACAATGCCAAATCATCTATAGATTTGGAATACCTGAAACCATCACCACAGATCAAGGCACTATGTTCACTGGGGAGAAAGTGGTGGCCTTCGCACAACAATTTGAGATTAAGTTAATTCACTCATCCCCTTATTATGCTCAAGCCAATGGGCAAGCTGAGGCCACCAACAAAGTTCTTATTGATATAATCAAGAAGAACATTGAGGATAAGCCAAGGAAATGGCATGAAACACTGAATGAGGCATTGTGGGCTGTGAGGAATTCCAAGTGTAGTGCGACTGGATTTACTCCGTATCGGCTAACATATGGCCAAGATGCAGTGTTACCCTTAGAAATAAATGTTACTTCACTAAGAGTAGCAAAACAAAACCTGCTAAGCCTGGATGAATATCAACAGGCCATGTTAATGGAGTTAGATTCGGTTAACGAAGATCGACTCATGGCCTTAGATCAAATTGAGCATAGCAAGCAAAAAATGGCTAAGGCTTACAACAAACATGTGAAGCCAAAAAGGTTTGTTGAAGGAGACCTTGTTTGGAAAACCATACTACCTATTGGGATCAAGGATCCTAAGTTTGGGAAATGGTCACCAAATTGGGAAGGGTCATTCATTGTTAGCAAAGCTTATCATGGTGGTGCTTATCGGCTAGTCAACATGCAAGGCGAAGAACTAAATAGAAGCATCAATGGAAAACATCTTAAGAGATATTACCCCACTATGTGGGAAGGCATATTGGAGGATTAAAAGCAAGTGCATTAGCATAAAAGTAAAATTGTTTGTGGTGATCACAGGCTGGCCACCTAGCCAAAATTACAAAAGCTTAAATGTGAAACTAGGGAGCTGTAGCCTCAGGTGCATCACTTGATTTTTCTTCAACCTAGGCAGGACCTGGATCGGCTGACGATGCAAGAGCATCAGTCGTAGCCGAAGCTACAGCTATATCTGGGGTAGGTTCTGCTGCTGGCACTTCAGCTAATGCCTCCACTGGGGAAACAACAGCACCTTCAAGATCGCCTTGCTGATTGGTTGAAGGATCGGCTGCTACGACAGCTTCCTGTTTCCTAACCTCCTCTAGCTGATGCTTGAAGGAGTGCCAGGCTTGATTGGCCTCAGCTAACCCAGCGTTGCTAGTTTCAAGATCTTTTTCTAG
The DNA here is from genome assembly GCA_037113605.1 of Calophaca sinica. Classification (NCBI taxonomy): domain Eukaryota; kingdom Viridiplantae; phylum Streptophyta; class Magnoliopsida; order Fabales; family Fabaceae; genus Calophaca; species Calophaca sinica. The sequence goes on from CM073733.1 coordinate 24,046,343, forward strand.
GCCTGTCTTCTGAGCGCTTAATACCGCCAAATCACGATCCAAAGAGGAGGATTGCTTGAACAAATCATAACGCTGTTGAGAGTTGACACGGAGTTTCTCAGTTAAAGCAGCCGATTGAGGAGTCAACTCTGCTATCTCCTTCTTGATCCTCTCCAATTCAGCCGACAGAACAGCCAGCCGTTCATCTTTGTTCTGGCGCTGGCTTAAGGCTTCCTGACGCTCCTTCTCCAACAATAGGAAAGAGGTTTGGAACTGAGCCTTTTGTTCCTGGAGGTCCTTCAGTCTTTTGAGATCATGAGAGGTCACGTCATGAACCTCCTTGGAGCGCCCGTATTGGTGAGACAGATTGTTCAGTTGAAGAGCAAAGGTATTGTATACCTCCTGGCTAGCCGCAGGGATGTCAGCCGAATTAGACAGCTTGAACAAAGAAGTTCTCAGATGGGCAACCTGCTCCCTGCTGGTTGGTATTTCCCCCATCAGTGCTGCATCAACTCTCTCCAAATGATTGGAAATAGGAGAGGAGACCACTGAGAAGGGGTCAGCAGAGGTGAAATACTTCGTCAGTTCTTCTTCTGAAATAGGCACTGCGGGAGCTAGAGGAGGCGAAGGTATCTGGGGAGCTTCATAGCCAGTCTCTTCGGCTTGTGATTGGGGGTCCTATGGAAAACAATGGTTAGCCGATTAAGTAAGAAGGTAATATATGTTGAAAGGATAAGAAATCGGCTGTACCGTTGGGGGAAATTGAGAGCTAGTGCCTTCGGCAAACTCTTGAACAAAAGAGGTGGGAATCTCCACACGCGGCTTCTGAAAATAAGGTGGTTAGATTCAGGCTAACAAAGGATATTAAGGAAAAGGGAGATAAGGACAAGATATGTACCTTTACCTTTGGCTGTTTGCCTTTACTAGCCGAATGTGTTTTCTCTTTGGGCTTGGCCTGAACCTCGGCAGGTTCTTCTATTACAATACCAAGGGCCCTTGTTCTTTTCTTGGTGGGAGGAGTAATGGGGTCGTCTTCAACGACAATGAATTGTGGAGTAGTGGTTGTGGCTGCCATAAGACAAGAAAAGTAAGAAATTACTTTGAGGTTAAAAGCAAGAACTGCAAAGAGCCGAATATAGAGGCACTTACTTGGCTGGAATACTGAGGCCTTCATCCTGGTAGAAGTCCGTTTCTGGACTTGAGTTTGGACCCGGGGCTTGGTCTTAACAGGAGTGCTTTTGGACTGGCTTGATAGCCTCATTGCGTCGACTACATCAGTGAGGATTAATCGGGTTGCATATCTGTCCAGCCGATCGGGGAACAGCCTGTCCTTCACTGATGGCCACCAATTGGCAAAAGCAGAAGTTTCACCCGATACAGGAGTGAAAGGGATGAAACGGAAAGCTTGAATCTTTTTGAAGTTGGTAGAAACCACCTCCATTACATCATTAGCGCCAAAGGGCAGTCAACCGAGACTCCCTACCATAGAGTCATATGGCAGAGGAATATGCTGTAACAACCCAAACTGCCTCGCTACGCAGTTTGGAAAGTAGAATTCAGCCGAAGACTTGTTGTTTCGTGAGGTGGGTTTGAGACCACAAAGCAAGTCACGAGAAGTCAAAACTGAGCTCCAGTTGAGTTCCAACAGGTTCTGCTGATCGACTGGGAGAGGATCATTGGTAGAGAAAATCCAGAAAGGCCCAATACCTTTCTCCAAGACAGGGCACCAGTCGGCGGCTATCCGGGTCAAACCAAAGAGCTTGGTGGCCACAGTGAAAGCATAAGAAGGCTCACAGGGAGTGAGCACCAAATGGGTACCCAAAACACCTGCATCCCGGGGAAGAACGCTAGGGTTGAAGCGCGAGTCGATGAACTCTGGAAAATAGAGCATTATCCAGAGTTGTAAAAACCAGAGTGGGCCCTGAACGTTCCTGATATCTTCACCCCTTTGCAGCCGATCCATAATGGTGAACAGGCAGCGATAGAGGTATGAGAGGAAAAGGGTTCCCCAAGAAAAGTTGCCATCAGAGTTAACAAGAGCTACATAAAGCTGTAACTCTTGAACCACGGCAATGGAGCTGGAACAGAGAAAGTACTTCTTTGAACCAAAGATGTATGAATGCGTTGTGTTCTGCATCAGACACAGACCCTCTAGACTTGGCATTATTGGCAATAAAATTGGAGTATCCGGAGGTGTGTTTGGAGAAGTGGAACCCTAGTTCAGGAACCTGGAAGGAATAATGGGAGAGGACGTCATCGCCTGTGATCGGGAGCCCCAGAATAGCCGCCACATCCAGAAGAGTGGGGGAAACCATACCCCATGGGAAGATGAAGGTGTTTGTGGCAATGCTCCAGTAGCCGAAGAAGCCATAGAGCAGCTATTGGTTAAGGGGGATGTCCTTGGTTGACAGCATGATCATGTCATAAAGGCCCCATTGTTTCCATTTATCGGACTTGGCAGCCTTTAGCCGATCCACCCAATCTAGGTAGGGCTGAGACGAATGAGGCCATGAACGAAGATCAGTAGGTTTGGACTTAGTGGTGAACCAGTCACAGGAAATGGGCAATGCGTAGAGAGAGGGGGCCATGTACCCCGTCAAGAAGACCGCTCCTTCACCCATATCTGAAGTAGAAGGAGCCAAAGAAAGAGAGTCCTGAATCTCGAACAAGGGAGATTGGAGGCCAGAGTCAGGAGCCTCAGGAGGTCTAAGGGAGCGGTCAAGGTTCATGGAGGAGGAAGAAGATTGTTCGCCATCATACGCGTAAGATTGGTTTTGAGAATCAGAAGCAGAAGACATGGTGGGCCTGGTTGATAGGTGAAAGACGAAAAGGTTGGAGATGGTGAAAGCTACGGGAGTTAGGGCTGAAAGTAAGCGTAAGAGGTAATTCGACTGATGAATACTTAAAGGAAAAGTAAATCACTGATAGTGGGGTTTAAATGCGAATAAATCGGATGGATGAGGATTAGCCGTTGCACTATTCAAAAAGTTGTTGTTAATGGATGACCTCGCATTCATGATTCAAAAGAGTGATTTGACTTAAATCATTACGCCGCCCCAACATAAACCTAGGGTGTTATGGCTAAGACAGCGTAGGGGGGAAATTGTTTACACCCAAAATATTTATCAGAATCAGCCGAAGCTAGTCCCAGTCGAATAGATCGAATAGCCGATTAGACGTCAGCCGATATGCTTACCAGTCGATATGGCATGACAGCTGATAGAGTCGAAAGCAGGAAACCGGAAGCTATACATGGACCTTGGACTTATTGGGCTTTAAGGAAGATATGTAGGCCCATGGGGATAGCATGGAGTCATGTATGGGATCAGATTCTTGCTCCACGAGTCGAATGACGTGGAAATAATTTTGAATTAATTTAAATTCAAGACTAAACGGAGTCAAGATTTTTCTCCACGTTTCTAGGAGCTGAGCGAGGGAATCCGAGATAAGGTCAATACTAAGAAGACCGTTGGGAGAGAAGACGTGACCACGATGCGGTAATGCACCTAGATTTCAGGAACGTGGTTAGTGGAACAAGGCACTTCTCAGCCGAATAACTGTCAACTAGGAGTTTATCAATGTTAGCCAGTTGAACGTGGCATATAGGGGTAGTTCCTAGGTGTTACTATAAATACCCAAGCTGTACATACATTTGAAAGGACCACGAATCAATCAAATAACTTATATTTTTCGCTCAAGCTTTTATCCGCATTTTAGTTTACCTTTATGTCCCAGTTTTTATTTTAGTTCATCGACTTAAACCTTTCTGGAGTGAGTTAAGGGACCCATAGCTAAGGAACAGAGTTCCTTCCTTGGCGTAATCGCTTGAAGAAAAGGGAATCATCGTTGTGAAAGTTAGCCGATCTACGGCTAATTGATATTCGAGACAACAATACCCATATATATATATATATATATATATATACCCAGTACTTTTTCCTGACAGACTAAGTTTTTGTTGGGACGTGTCCATATGCAATATAGGAGAAGTGGCTGTCACAATAGAAATTGTGGGAAAAAAAGTGCAATTATTTGACTGGCACACTTAACTGTTTGTTGTTACGGTGTACATATATACATAAAAGATTTTTGATCTGTGAGGTGTGTTTCTTCAGAATTGTGCGCACACATGGTGGCCACGTCCACCAATTTTGCTCCAATTGCCCTCTCTTTTTCAACATCTGGGGTAAATAATCAAATTTGACAAAAAAGAAAAGAAACCGAAGATTGTACCAAAGATTGTGTTAGAGACGATCTATATATTCACGCGGCTGGCATTCCAACCAGCTTTAGTATTGAGACACTGAAATCTTGTATTGTTGGGAATGCCCTTTAATTTGCGGGATGACTGTGATCCTCATTCACGCATGTTGACAGACATTATCTCAATGAAATCAATTTTGTAATCAAGTCGATCTGTTATTAATTATCAAGTAAATCAATATATTTAAGTTCATGATATATAACTAGAATTTCAATAATTATATCTCCTTCCGGGTTCCATAGACATAGCTCAGGCGGTTAGTTCACCAAAAAAAAAAAAAAGATCAAGTGGTTGAGCCGAGACACCTTAAGAAATTAGAATAAAAGGTCTGAGCATAAGTTTCATAACACACTAACATCTAATATTTGTCATTCAAAAAAAAAAAACTATCGCTTTCCATAAACTTTTGTTATTGTAAGACACAACCTAACATGTATTATTATTGTTGCCCATTTTATTATTATGTTATAAAATTATTATATGCGTTGAACTCATTACCTTCTATTCAAATATCTGTTTCCTTACTTGTTAGTTTGGTAAAATTGATCCCTGGTTCATTGATTAACAATAGAATGTATTTATACAAGATGTGAAGAGAAGAGAAGCAGATGTAACTGCCACCGAAACTAACTATAACAGAAGCTCTAACTAACTAACAGTTAATTTACAATCTAACTGTCTAACTAACTAAGCTTTAAATACAGATAAAGATTAAACAAATTAATCATTATTACGTCTAACATCCTCCCTCAAGCTGGACTGTAAATGTCTTGCAAGTTCAGCTTGGAAATTAAAGAGTTGAAGGTTGCGGGATGCAAAGCTTTAGTATGTACATCAACCAATTGTGCAGCTGAGGGAATAGGCATCAAATGAACAATTCCATCATGCACTTTCTCTCGAATCAAGTGGCAATCCAACTCTATATGCTTTGTTCTCTCATGAAAAGTTGGACTTTAGGCAATTTGTATGGCTGATCGGTTGTCACAGAAGAAAGGAACCTATGCGGAATGAGGCTGCTTTAAATCATGTAACAGATACATTAACCACTAAATTTCACAAGCTGTGAGAGCCAAGGCCCTGTAATCTGCTTTAGAAGATGACCTAGAAATGGTGCTTTGCTTCTTAGACTTCCATGAAATGAGGGAAGAACCAAGGAAAATGCAGAATCCAGTAACAGACTTGCGGCTATCAGGGCAAGAAGCCCAATCGAAGTCACTAAAAGCCTTGAGTTTAAGGTCAGAATCAGCAGAGAACAGAAGACCTTTACCAGGACAGGCCTTGATATACCTCAGGAGATGAATTGCAGCATCCATATGAGGTTGATGTGGCTGAGAAATAAATTGACTCAGCTTGTGGACTGCGAAACAAATGCCTGGCCGAGTGTTTGTTAAGTAAATAAGCCTACCAATGAGCCTTCTGTAAATGGAAGGATCAGGCAAAGGAACTCCAGCAGAAGCAGTGAGCTTTAAACCTGGAGACATAGGTGTTGAAGTAGGCTTACAAGCCAAGAGGCCAGCATCGGCAAAAAGCTCAAGAGCATATTTCCTTTGGGACAAAACAATTCCTTTGGATGATCTAGCTACCTCCAAGCCTAAGAAAAATTTGAGATGATCAAGATCCTTGATCTTGAACTTATCATCAAGAAGATGCTTGACTAACTAAATTTCTTCCAAGTCATTACCAGTGAGCACCATGTCATCCACATATATCAACAAAACAATAATTTTTCCACCAAGAGACTTCACAAGCAAAGAATAATCAGACTTGGATTGAACAAAACCAAGAGAAAGAAGGAATGAAATCAGTTTGAAATTCCATTGTCGGCTTGCTTGTTTTAAGCCATATAATGACTTTTGTAGCTTGCATACTTGATTGGGTTGAGTAGTTTGGAAACCTGGAGGAACACTCATGTAAACCTCTTCATGTAAATCACCATGAAGGATAGCATTGTTAACATCAAGTTTATGCAAATGCCACTTCAGTACAGCTGCCACTGCCAAGACTAACCGAACAGTTGTAATCTTCACAACAGGAGAAAAAGTTTCTGAATAGTCAACCCCTTCAAGTTAAGTAAAACCTTTGGCCACCAACCTAGCTTTATATCTCTCAAGAGAGCCATCAGCTTTGAGCTTTATTTCGTAAACCCACTTGCAACCAATAGGCTTTTTCCCTTGAGGCAATTGTGTGAGAATCCAAGTATAATTCTGCTCAAATGCTTTAATTTCTTGATTCATAGCCTCTTTCTAGCAGTCAAACATGACTGCTTGAGCATAGGATTTTGGTTTAACCATGCTAGAAGTGGCTAGCACAAAACATTTATGGGAGGAAGACAAATTGTCATATGAAGCAAACTGAGATAAGGGATAAAGTGTACCTGAGGATGCATTGTCAATGGCAGAAGAATGAACTATATTGCAATGGTAATCTTGAAGGTAACCAGGAGCCTTTTTAGGCCTAGAGAAGACTCTTGGAGGAGCCACAACGGATGGAGAAACAGAATCAACAGGTGGAGAAACAGAAACAGTGGCGAGAGCAGTCGAAATAGGGAGTTAAAAATGTGTTGATTGAAGGTGAACAAAACCAGATTCAGTAACAGGAGCAGAGATAGACTCAAAAACAATAGGTGAAAGAACAGGTGTAGATGAGTCTTGTCCTAAGGCCAAGTCAGTGATTATAGGTTTTGAAGTAGGTAAAACAGAATCACTCAAAACAGCAGTGTTTTCCAAAGAAACAGGTGAACCAGCAAAGGGAAAAATATTTTCATAAAATGATACATGTCTAGAATAAAAGATTTCATGATTATGAAGATCATATAGGAGGTAACCCTTGAACCCTAAACACTACAAGAAAACACGGGATTACCGACGGCCTAAAGCCGTCGGTAATACATAAAAGCCGTCGGTAATCCAGTTTTACCGACGGATAACCGACGGCCAAAAACCCGTCGGAAATATGGTCGTCGCAAAGGATTACCGACGGACTGTTCTTTACCGTCGGTAATACCGACGGCTACACCCGTCGGAAAATGATGGTGGATTCCAACGGGCAAAGCCTTCGGTAAATTTCCGACGGTGTCGACCGTCGGTCAATCTGAAAAGTTTCCGACGGCTTAGGCCGTCGATAAACGATGGTGGATTCCGACGGGCAAAGCCTTCGTTAAAGTTTCGACGGTGTTGACCGTCAGTGAGTTTCAAGCGGCAAGTAGTCGATGTCGTAATGTTTTTTCGTAAAAATAAATTAATTAATAAAATATTTACTTAATTAATTTTATTAATAAAATTAATAAAATTATTAATTAATAACCAAATTAATTTTATTCTTTAATTAATTAATTAATTAATTAATTTAATTATTTATTTGTTTAATTATAAAAATAATTTATTCTCATATTAAAAATATTTATTTATTAATTTAATTAAAAATTACTTGTAATTTAATTTAATTTAATTATTAATTGATTTCCATATATAAAAATGTGATAACGTAAACTAAAAAGTAAATTAAAAAAAGAAAACATAATAAATAAATTAAATTTGTGAATAAAAATCAAGAACTAAAATAATATTGAAACGAAAAAAATGATATCCAAAAATATGAAAAAATATAAGTACAAACAGAACTAATAGTCACGGTACTCGATCATGATCGAGATGCTCTACATCATCTGCATCATCGACATGACCATCAGTACGAGGAGGCGAAGGCGGAGGCGGAGTCGATGGAGTAGGCTGCTGGCGAGCTAGCATCTGGTACATCTGCTCCTGGCGCTGCAGCACCTGAGTCAAAACCTCTATTTCTTTGGGCCAGTGCGCTTCAACTCGGCTATCTCCTGGTCATCCGCGGCAGAGCGACCAGCGTGACACTACTACTCGACGACGCTCCAACGTGTGGCGGCGGGCCCCCTTTTGTAGTTCTTTGGCAAGGTCGCCCGACACCATATAAGCGCGCTTCTTCTTTCCGCCAACCACTTCCGCCCAAACCCTCAGCGGTGTAGATAGATCGTCAGGGCTCTGAGATGGAGAGCATGATGAGCTCTGAGATCTAAGCTGAGACATCCTTGCCTCAAACTCCTCCTGTTAAACAAACAAATAAGTCAAGTCTTTTTTTTTAACAAAACAATATAAACATTATTAAAAAAATATTTATTATATTTTATAATTACCTGAGTCCGCCTCGAACGGTCATCAACGAAATCACTAGTACTCCTCTTCACATGAGTTGCAAGATGGAGCTCGTGCAACTGAACTTCTCTCCCCAACCTCTTCGACTGTGATTGTATTAATAAAAAAACTTAAATAAAGAATAATAATAATAATAATAATAATAATAATAATAATAATAATAATAATAATAATAATAATAATAATAATAATAATAATAATAATAATAACAATTTTATAACACGTACAAGTCTAATCGAGTCTTTGTTGTGAGAACCTCCAGTGTGCAAGCTGCCACCCTTCTCAGAGGCCCTATTCTTCTTGGCCTTCGCGCTGGTCGCCTGGAACTCAGGGGTGTTCCAGTGCGCTACCAGCTGCTGCCAGAGCTCATCCCCTATCCAACTGGGCTGGCGATCCCTGATGCGGGCATCTCGAAGCATGTCAGAAAGGCGGTGGGAGGCCTTCATATGAAAATTCTTCTCCATCAGCTCCTCATCTTTTTCCTCCCAAGCAACCCTCGTCTGTATCAATATAAGACATTATTAAACATAATTGAAATTTACGAAAATAAAATAATATGCAATAAAATAAAAATTGCGACTTACTCGAAAGAATTAAACATATGGCCCCGCTCAAAATCCTTGGCGTCCCAGGTGGGCCATAACTCCTGGTAATTCTCCTCAATTGTTCTTTGTGATAGCTAACGCACTGGCTTTGAGGAAGAAACCTGAACAATAAAAACATGTTAAATAAAAATATATATATACACATGTAAATTATTAATAACTCGAAAAAATTGCAAATACTTACCCTTTACGGATGGCACGATAACAACTCGGCCATCATACAAAGATCTCAAGAGTCTCAGGCTCCTGCCCCTCCCTGCTCAAGACCCTCCTCCTCCTGAACCTCATGCTCCTCCCCGCCCTGCCCAACATCAGTGTGATCAGCTGTATGGCCCATACTATAATCATGGTCGGACTGATGAGCATCGGCCACCGGATCAGGCACAACATGGGAACTCGAAGCGCCATGTGGCTGCTGGAACCCCGGGGTGGGGATCATGTCAATGTGAGGCAAAGGTGCCGAACGATGCTCGAGTCCGTGTAGCTGGTGTCGAATGTGCCCGAGTCTGTGTAGGTGGTGCGTAAGGTCGTCTAGGTGCAGGAGGTGTATCAGTGTCTCGGCGTAGATGTACTAGGGCGACATGTAGATGACAACGTCGAAAACCCGATGAGGTCACGCCTAATGATGGTCGGCCTCGACGGCGAGGGTCGAGGGCGATGCCCTTCCTTCCATTTACCACCACCGGGTGGTCTGGAAGTCGGCTCTGAACCTCCCGATGCCATAAAAGTCTATAGAGCAATTGAATAATATGATCATGAAATATTATATTTAAACATAACAATATTACAAATGAATTCCATAAAAATAAACAAGTTATGAAAATAATCGACAAATTAAAATATATTGTTACACATTAATTTCTCAAATTGTAAAAGTTAAACAATTTCAATCGCCCATTCTGCCCACTCAATTTCGGCATCGTCTTCAGATGTTGATGGTTCTGCCACTTCTTCATTTAATTCCTCATCCCCATCTACATCTTCATATGTGATTGGATTGTCACGTAGTCGAGTAATGGGTTCCACTTCATTTACTACATTGACATGAGACATCTCATCCACTTGATAAGCCACGTGTTCATAAGCAGCAAATTAATTCTAATCACAAGATCCATGTACATGCAGCTTCATGTTCTCTTTCTTATCATACAAACCCCATATACGTAGCTTCGTGATTGGACTTAATTATTTATAGAGTAGAAAAAAAAAAAATAACATGTACGTAGCTAAGCTAGGGGCCATGCCATGTCTTTTGATATCCGATATCCCCATCAAAAGAAGAACCTATTGAACTCCCAAATCAAACTAGCATCATTCTTCTATTGCCATTCATTCACTCATTCATTCAGTTACATCTACTTTTTTTTTTCCATCTAGCATAATGAAAGGTACATAATGGTAAAAACACATAAAAGAATGAGAAAAGGGAAAACCATGGCAGTTATGAAATGTGAATTCCAAAATTATAAAAATAATCAAAATATGATATAATAATAAAAAACTATCAATTAATTGGAAAGCTAAAACTTAATAGTTACTAGCATAAAAGCGAAGTTAAAAGAGGGGGAAAGATTTATTCAAGTGCACTTTGGCGCAAATTAAGCATTTCATTTCTCTTGAAGACTAAATTGAGCCTTTTACTAATTATGACTTAATGGAGATTTCTATCTTTATGAATCATACACGCTAAAAATAAAGCCATGCCAACAAAGATTTCTTAGAAAAGTACTTGTTATGAAAAAAGTAATGGAGCACTCTTTCAGTATCAATTTTAAAGAGGACAAATTTAGTTGAAACACAGGGTACTTAATTGAGGGATGTACAATATATGAGCCTTAAATATTCCTTTTTATTGTTCATTCTAAATGACAGGAAATTAAGAACGCATGCTTCATCATATAGATTAATGGATGCTTGACAGCTGACATTTGAAACTGTAAATGTTAGAAAACCACACAAACTGGGTATTTATCATGGCATTGTTGCTGATGAAATAAGGATGCTTGGTCACACTATAGGATGCTGCCTGTACTCCTACAACTTTATGCTATTTTAAGCAACTGACTCTCTAACGCTTGACAATCTTTGGATCCAATTTGAATCCTTACAACAAAAAAAAAAAATCCCTTTTATTGACTTTTACTCATGATAGCATGGTTGAATAGCTAAATAGGAAATGGTGATGGAAGAGGGAAGCCACGATCATCCAAAGATAATTGATCAAATAAAATCCCAATGGAATCACCACCTAAAACAAACCATAGATAAATCACAAATATCAATCCATCCCACAATGACCATGTGTATTTAATTATTTTGTTGTGCCTCATGCGATATCTGAGTTATCGACATGAATTATGGCAACATCTCCCGATTAGTACATGGATGAAATGATAAAAATTCCATCCTCTGAAGCAATATTGTATTACAGATCTATCTTATTGAAATAAAACTAAAATAACCATTTCAAAGGAATTCCTAGAGACAATTGTTTTTTATATTGTTTTTGCCAATCATAAACAAGATGAATATTTGGCATTCGATTATCCGTGCGTTCAGACCATCAAAAGTTAACGATTATAGAGCAATGATCCCAAATCAAACTAGCATCATTTTTATATTTATTTCCATCTAATAACATATAAAGTCAATTTTTTTTTCTCTTTTTCTCCATTTTTTCTACCATATTTTTTTTTCATTTTCATCTTGCATCCTAAAGCACTTGTTCAACCATTACCATACATTAAATTACCTTTTCATCTTTTCCATACTTGGGATCTTACCTCAAAATGGAGCTCATAAGATATTAGTTCAATATGCAAATATGATGCAGAACAACCTTGTTTCAGTGCATAACTTAATACTTGAATATTGCATTTTACCTAAGTTTTGGTAAATTGTAGTGACCAGTAGCATAAATATCCCTATTGTACTTCTCTGATGGTCAATATTTAACCTTAAATAACAATTGAAGAACATTGTACAGGAAATCAATTATTAATTGCTCTACTAATGTATTATGCCAATATAGCCAAGAACAAGATGGTTCCTTTGCCAAAGCTATATGTTTGGCTGTGTGGTTTTTTGTAGGCATACATTTCAGAAGTGTGGTCCATTATTGTGTAGTCACAAGTATGATGCAGATGCAGGCCTAGACAGGTACTAACTCTAGAATATGTTAGGACCATTAGATAATTGTACATGCCTTATCACTTTCAACTTTCAACCCACACACTGTACTCACACACACCACCGTTTTCCCAATCTATAAATAATTGTACATGCCTTTTCATTAATAAGCAATTTTTTTTAGTAACAAAACATACAAGCAACAGAAGCAACAGAACGATGACAATAGAATTTCCAGCAACAGAAAAAATAAAATTGCCAATCAACAAACGATGACAAAAAAAAATTGCCAAGCAACAGAACACCCAGCAGCCAATCAACAAACAGGGATGCCAAAATTGCCAAATTTATTTCACAGCAGAACAAAAAAAAAATTAAAAACCTAATCTTCAACAAACGATCAGAGGGGGAGTGCAAAGAGTGAGAGAGGGGGACTGTTTTGAAAATAAAAATTATGAAGAGTCAAACCTGAAAGGTCTCGAGCGTAATCGGCAAGCCCAATAGGCTGCGTCGTCCTGGCAACCAGGACAAACGCGGCTGCAGAGATGAAGCTTCAAGGCAGTAATGGTTTTGCAGACGTCGCCGAGTGGTCGAGGGCTGAAAGGGCCGATAGCGCCAATCCCGTGAGACGATCGTGGTCGAGACGGTGAAAATGGTCCCCAGGTGGCGGTTCTGCGACCGACGGCAGCGCAGTGCACTTCAGTGGCTGAATGAAGAAGAAGACTCGAGTGGGTGAGTGTTTTGAAGAAGAAGAAGAATGAAGAAGAAGATGGTTCTGCGAGTGGTGGGCGAGTGTTTTGAAGAAGAAGAATGAAGAAGATGGTTCTGAAGAAGAAGATGGTGTTCTGCGAGTGATGGTTCTGTTCTGGCAAAATACAGAACTTACCGACGACCATTTTAAAATTACCGACGGTCTAACCCGTCGGTACACGACACGGGATTAGCGACGGATTAAGCCGTCGGAAAAATTACATTACCCGTCGGTATTCAAAAAAAAAACCGCGAATTTCCCAAAATTCACGGTTTACCGACGGACAATCACCGACGGCTTGGTTTCGTCGCTAAAAAACCGGGATTTTCGACGGCCTAACCCGTCGGTAATATCCAGAAATACAACGGGTGCGTTTTTCGATGGTTTTGGCCGTCGAAAATCCCGCTTTCTTAGCGACGGGCTCAAGCCGTCGGTGAATGGCCGTCGGTATGTGAACTATTTCTTGTAGTGAAAGTGTGACCAATATGAACACATTTGCGAGCCCTAGGTTGAAATTTGGTTCTATGAGCAACATGTGTAGTGGCATAGCAAATGGAACCAAAAACTCTAAGGGAAGACAAGTCTGGAACGCTATTGTATAGGAAGAAGAAAGGAGATTGATCATGTAATTTGTGAGAAGGAAGAAGGTTGATAAGGTGAACAGCTTGAGAAACAGCAAAATCCCAAAATTGAGTTGGGAGATGAGATTGAAATAAAAGAGATCGAGCCACATTTAAGTGGTTGTTGGTGTTTTCTTTCAACCACACCATTTTGCTGAGGAGTTTCGGTGCAAGACCTTTGGTGTATTATACCTTTAGAGAGATAGAAATGAGGCATGTGAAACTTTAAGCCATTATCGGATCTAATGATTTTAACAGTAGCAGAAAATTGAGTACTAACAAGAGCAACAAAATGAATCAAATGATCCCTAATTTCATACTTGTTCTTCATCAATTTAATCCAAGTATATCTAGATTTATCATCTACAATGGTGAGAAAATATCTATTTCCATGAATGGAGGGGATTGAAAAGGGTCTCCAAATATCCACATGAATGATATCAAAAATACAATTAGCAACAGATGAACTAACTGGAAAAGAAGATTTCTTTTGTTTTGCAAAATGACAAGTATCACAACTAGCATGAATCGAATTTGGTATATTACAATGTTGTTTCTGAATAAGAGAATAACATCTGAGTGAGGGATGCCCTAGCCTATGATGCCAAAGATCTATATCTAAGGCAGAATTGATGGTATTAATACAATGAAATGAAGAATTTGAATCACAAACAAAATTAAAATCAACAACCATTGAGTATAGTCTTCCATTCTACTTAGCATTTCCAATCATCCTCATAGATGGAATTTCCTATATGCAACAATCAGAATCAATAAAGGAAACCTGACAGCATAAGGATTTAGTAAGCCGAGCTACAGAAATGATGTTTTTAGAGAAGTTAGGAACAAATAACACATCATATAGGGTAAGTGTGGAAGAAAGAAAAATGGTACCACTATATGATGCAAAGGTAACATTCCCATTAGGATGGGAAGCAAAGATGGGTTTTATGGCTTTATAAGTGGAAAAGAAATCAATGGAAGAAGTAATATGATCAGTGGCACCCTAGTCTACAATCCAAGTTGATAAAGAATTACTTGAACCATAAGATCCAGATGAAAGATGATGAGCACTGACCAAGTTTGTAGAATTAGCAGTGGGTGTTGGAGCAGTGGATGGTAAAAGGGCAAGAAGGCTCTGAATTTGATCTTTGGTGAGGCTCATGAGAGATGAATCATCTTGAGAAGAGGATGCAGTTGCAGCATCAGTAGCCACATTATTAACAGATTTCTTTGATTTGTAATCGGGAGGGAATCCATGTTTGAGAAAACATGTATCAATGGTGTGATTTGCTCTATTACAGTGTGTGCAAAATCTTCCTGGTTTCTGCCGAGGGTACCTGCCTCTGCCACGACCCTGAGAAGGAAATGAAGGCTGAGATGAACCAGACTGCACAGCCAAGACATCAGCATCAGGTGTAGCAAGAATTACAGGACTCAACTGCCTCTCATGTTGTACTACCATGGAGTACACTTTTGAAAGAGAAGGTAGTGGATCCATTATCAAGATCTATGACTTAACATTAGCAAAATTCTCTTTAAGTCCTTGAAGAAAACAAATCACGCAGTCATTATCCCGATATTTTTTAACAATCTTGGAGGATTGACAGCAACAGCCAGAAGGTGAGGCATAAGAAGGAATCGGCCGAAAATTACATAACTCATCCCGTAGGATTTTCATCTTAGTGAAATAGGTTGTAACAGTCATGGTTGATTGTTTAAGAGAAAACATATCATATTGAATCTGAGAAATTCGAACGTGATCACCTTGGGAGAAACGATTTCTCAGTTCTTTCCATAGGATGCTTCGGTGATCCACAAAATGCTTGTGGAAATCTCAGTTGAAACGGAGTGGTTGATCCACGAAAGAACGAGCCAGTTACATCGCCTCCAAAGCTTGAAATCCGGATCAGTATTATCCGGTTTGGTGTGCGTACCATCAACAAACACATATTTGTTCTTCATTTCCAGAGCCATAGCCATGGCTTGAGCCCAATTGTGATAGTTTGAACCATCCAAAACGGGAGTAACCAGAACCAGAGAGGGATTTTCATTCGTATGAACACAATACGGGTTCAGTGAATCTTGAATTGAAGGAGATGAAGGCGATGAATTAGGTTTAGGTTTAACAACGGTTTGAACATCAGAATCATGTGATTCGGAACTTGATGAAGAAGAATTCGGAGAAGCCATTTGTAGCAGAAGATTTGGAGAAGAAATTCAATTAGAATCGAAGAGAAATCGCATAACGAAGAGATCAACGATCAAGAGCGAAGAAATTGGCAAAAACGAGATCAGAAATCAAGAACGAGAGCGAAAGCGGTGTTTACAACTGATATCATGTTAGTTTGGTAAAACTGATCTCTGATTCATTGATTAACAATAGAATGTATTTATATAAGATGGGAAGAGAAGAGAAGCAGATGTTACTGCCACTGCAACTGACTATAACAGAAGCTCTAACTAACTAACTGTTAATTTACAATCTAACTGTGTAACTAACTAAGCTTTAAATACAAATAAAGATTAAACTAATTAATCATTATTACATCTAACATTACTCTCCACCTCCTAATTCTCTAAAGCATATCACAATTGGACAACTAATATTTGATCAAAAAAGAGTTTGAACTTTGAAAGACCCTTAATTTTCCTTTTTTCTATTAATTTTTCTTATTTGGTTACGTTGTTTTGTAAGTTCCTGTAATTTTTTTAAGATCAATTGCTTGTGTAGTTTGAAATTTATGATTAGATCTCTGTTCTGGATACACCAAAAAGTCCCACATTGCTTGGGAATCAAGGCCAATGAGAGTTTATAAACACCCACATGCCTTAACCCACCGAGGCGCCTTTTAAGGACAAAACCATGAGGGCCCACATCACATGTGGCCCAAAGTGGACAATACCTCTGAAACGACGCCATGGACTTGAGGTCGAACATTGGCGCTAGAAGGAGGGCCTAAGCCACGACGGTGGCCGACGCTTTAGCTCCTTGGCCTTGACCGGGGGCTACTGCTCGATACACCAAAAGTCCCACATTGCTTGGGAATCAAGGCCAATGAGAGTTTATAAACACCCACATGCCTTAACCCACCGAGGCGCTTTTTAAGGACAAATCATGAGGCCCACATCACATGGCTAAAGTGGACAATACCTCTGAAACGACGTCATGACTTGAGGTCGGAACAATCTCTATATACAAACTGAAGAGATTTTTTAATTAAGTCCCCAAGTTCATCTTATTTATCGCTTAGCATTACAGAGGTTCACCTAAAAAAAAACTAAAAAGACTACATTATAACTTCTTTTTTTTTGGATCCACATGTCTCCTCTTAACCCCTTCTGCTAAACCAACTCCCATGACTATTACATTATAATTTTTAAACTAACTTTCTGAATTTTTAAGGTAATTACATGCATGACTTTAATATGTTTTTTTAGTGAATATGATACTTATATTTATTTAGAGGTTAAGACTATGCAGTGACAATATAAAAAAAACTAATCATGCATCTAATCATATTTAACCATGATATTATTTTGTTATATTATTTCTTAAAACATCTCTATAAATATTTACATGATGAGTTATAATTGGATGTCTGTGTAAAACTTTTTTTACATGTCATCTTTAATGCTATGTTGTACAATATCTCTAGGGAAACACGGTGGCTTGTAGAGGCGAAAGCATTGTGGCAACGCCTAGGAGCCTCTAAGATCCTCTAGATGATTCCCAATCCCTTAACCTTAATAGATCTGAAGTCGGGTGTAGCATTGAGATGTTAAACCGAGTAACACATGATGATTTTCGTTGCCCGATTTCCCTCGGCTCGTAATGGAGCCCGTGACTGTTTCGACTTGCCATACTTACAACAGAGCCTCCATTAAGAAATGGTTTATAGCGTGAAACACGACGTGTCAAAAAACTGGGGAGAGGCTCACCACCACGAAGATGTTCCCCAGCACAACGCTCAAAAGGCTTATCCAATAGTTCCGTTCTGATAATGATATTTCATGAATTTGGAGCATCGGAAGAAGAATCCATGAATTTGAAGACAAATTGTTATTATTCTCGTAATGGATGCCACTGAGCAATTTTTTTAAGACGTTCTATTTTTTTTACTTACGGGCTATTGTCGGTTCAACTTAAAGATCCACGACGGATGCCAAGATGGAAGATAGAGCAATGAGGGTGGGTGAAAAGGAGGGGGGAGAGAGTGATCTGACAGAAAAATAAAAAGGGGTTGTCAGTTGCTTAACTTGTTGTAGCAAGTTAAACAAAGATGTCCACTTTTAGACTAGGTCCGTATTAGAGGGATTAGTTCTTGAACTCATGTTGTATAATTAATAATAAATGGAATATTTAAAAACTCACCATCATTGCCATAACAACTCCCTATAAAGGTACATGTAAATCATTTTTCTATAAACAGGAATCTCTAAATTAGAAAATACTCTCTTCGGTCCATATTATAAGAGACAAAACTCTAATTCACACAAACCAAGGAAATGCTTTGAAATTAGCTAATTCTAGTTAATATTCCTAAAAAATTATTTTTTTCCAAATATACCTCTTTCATAAATAGTGGCCGATAATTAATGATACTTAATTCACATAAATTCCACTAACTTAAATAAGAACATAATTAAAAATTAATATTTAATGTATGAAAAAATTAATGCTTATTTTTTATATTTTAGACCCAAAAATTATACTCATTTGTCACTTATAACATGGAGAGAAGGGAGTAGTACCAGCAGCTATTCGGTCAAACATGTGAAATTTCATCAAGAGGAGGGAATAACAATATCAGGAAGGAATACGGTTAAGGATACCAAAAATGGTGTGGAAGCTGATTTAATTTCGCTTTTCCCTTTTCCCAGACCCCTCTAATTGGGTAGATAGGGAGAAAGGGTGTGGAGGTAAGTGGGGCCAATGCAACAGGGCATGTGGCAAGATTCATTTGGTACAAATGTGAGGTCCCACATAAGAGGCCATGTGGGTTTGTTGGCTGCTTTATGTAGACCGCTATTCCATGTGCGCCGCTAGAGGGCACCCCACTTACACACACGCTCCCCCTTCAGGTTCAACCCACACACCACACCACACCACCCCACCCTCTCTTTTTAGTTAACCACCTTTTTATTTTTCCCAATCTAAATTTTACATTACAGTTTATTAGGATTTAGAGAAACGCCCATGTTATATCGTTAAAATTTATTATTATTTTTTGGTATAATATATCTTTGAAATTTAAAGAGTATAAATTAAAACTATTTAAATGAATTCATTTTCAATACAATATAATTGTGTCAATTATTATGTTTTGCCCCTCCTCCTAGTGCTGATGATATAGCGTTTTGATTGGAAGAGAATAAGAGTTACATCGTCCAATCTGGTCAGTGATCAATGATCATGATCATAGACCAATGATTTATTTTCCCTTTTGTTCTCGTTCAAATAATTTTGCAATGATTATTGAAAAGAGATATTGCTAGTTTATTCACTGGGCGGCGGTGGTTAACACTTGACAAGGAGGGAGAGATGGCTATAGCTATAGGAAATGAAAAACCCAAAAACAAAAAGATAGTCAACAAATTACATTACAGATTATTGGCATTTGGTGGTGCCAGTGCCAGAGAGTGAGTATAAAATTAACCCCTCTTTTGTCAATGCGTAAAAAGTTGTTCCTTTTCTTGGATCTTGCGTGATCAGAGCCACATTGTGCTTTCTTGAGCTTAATGACTATGTGCAAATTCGATTCCATGCTTACCATAAGTGTACACACACAGCGATAAAAGCTCCCTCTTTTCATTATACCATATGATCCTCGAAATTGAAATAATCCCCTTGTTGGTACATAGAATCTGAGTCTGAGATTTCTTCCATATGGTTTTGTTTTGTTAATGTTTTGCATTCCGTTTTGTGTCAGTTCTGCACATGTCACTGGTTTGGCTAGGCAATTGTGGCTAGCTAGCTAGGGTGGACTTTAATTTGCTGCGTGAATTTGATTGAGTTACGTTTTACACTAGCTAGTAGCTAGACTCATTATTTCACATGCATAATAAATCACATATTTGGCTATACAAAATTATAGATCCAGCATGTCACCTGTTCTCTTTCATCAACATAAGGCTTTTTGCAATAGTTTGGTCTCTTTCATTACTTGTGCTACATATTCTTTTATTTATTTAGTTTTAAATTGAAGGTAACAAGCTAGGGAATTTCCAAGAAGTAATCTCACCATGAACACACCATCAAGCCCAATTGTTTTTATATAGTAGAATGAAATTAAACGGGGAGATTTCAACTATTTCAACTGCAAATGTTTAAATGGAGTTAGCAATAAATTATGGATTATATTATATAGATTCTAACAAAGTAAAATCGATTTTTAAATATTAATTGATACTTATTTCTTGAATATTATAAAGAAAAAGATCAATAGGAAACTAAAGGCTTTCAAAATTTGATTCAATGGCAACTTTAGACAATATATTGATCATTGACGTGAACATCTGGTTTTTTTCAGACAACTTGATCTTTGCATGAGCAAGTAAAATAAATAAAAGCTCTGAGCAAAGAAGACAGCAGAAGCAGGCATATTTATATATAACTCTGTAGCATTGAATATTGATGGAAGAGGAGAGTCGGCCATGGGATTTGACCAAGGCATTTCTCCGCAGACTAAGAAATTGAGGGGTCAAATCTGACTTCATCCCCCGCAAACACATGTAAGTGGACTGGGGTGGGGAGTCAAAGGCAACATTCAGCAAGGACAATACGTTAAGTCATGTTACAAATCAGTAGAAGACATATACCTTAGTTGTTACGCATTTGGATTTATCTATTTTGAGATTCTAAATCTCATGTTCCTTGAAATGAAAATATGATGAAGATAATTTGCATGACAGAATTGCTAGTTAATAACTTCTCTTGTGGAACTCAAGTTATGCTTCGAGTTTGGGAAGTATACCACTTCATCCGTTACCGAGGGTCAAAAGTCATCGATAATGGAGAAAAGTCGTCAATTATAAAAATTATTGACGACTTACCGACAACTATGGGGTTGTCAGTTAATTCTCGTCTATAAAGTTATCGACGACTTTACTATCGATAATTAGAAAAACGATTGTCGATAAAGTTGAAGAAATGATCGTTAAATGGTTCTATTGACCGACAGATAAGTCGTAGCTAACCTTACTGAAGGCTAAGCCGTCGGTGATACAGGCATATTTGCCGACGACTTATCTCATTGCAATCCAAAAAAACACAGCATAACCATCATCCACCCAACCTCCTTTTTCACCATCCTCCAACTTTGTTATTATAGTGGGTCAATTCTTCGATAATTACGAACGACTTAGCTGTTAGTAAAGTAAAAAACTTGTAGATTGGTCACCAACAGTGACCAAGTCGTTGGTATTCAATTGTTTCCTTGTAGTAATTATTAGACCAACTTGTCAAAACATTTTCGTTAAGTTCTTTTTTTTAATTACAAATGTTAGTAATTCGTTGTTAGTAATGTTAGTGGGGGATTCAAACCCACATCACGTTACCTCTCCAATCCCTATGTTCCTATCCCCAAACCACCAAATCAATTTATCACTCTAACATTTTAGTTAAGTTACATATGATTTCTCGATGAGAGCTAGCAACACCTTCTCTCCATGATTTGTTGAAGTGTTATAGGTTTGAAGTACAAGCATGGAAGCTAACAACCAAATTACCGGCCCTAATAACCCGTATAAATAAAAAACAAAAAACCCAAATAAAAAAATATAGATGTACGAAGTCCCACTTTCAATAGTGAAATGGTTTGATTAGTGGTTAAGTGAGGAGCAAATCTCATCCCACAACCTCACCCCACAAGCTAGTTTTTGAAATTTAATTAGGCCTAAAACAATTTTTAAGATGTTATCAGAGTCTATCTAAGATCTATTGGGTCAATCGTTATCGAGCCACCTAGATCACGTTCCAGATGTCAAGTTCTAGGCATATGTAAAAGTCAAATATTAGTTTGTCAAGCAAATAATTTTCTTTGGTATTCAAACTAGTTGAGTGTTTGTTAAACGTAATTTTTTTTTCGCTCACAGTATCTATTCCCAAGGGATGAGGGGCCCCTAGATTGACCTATGTTCGATCGTGAGGTAAGTAAAGTCTGGTCACGGATTATTTCATCACTAGAGATTGAATTCGGGTTTTGTTAAACGTAATTTTAAATAAACTTCTCTTAGTAAAATTGATTTAGTTAAAAAAATTGACTTTAGAAGGAATTGATTTATATTTAAATGTTTTATTTTAAAAATTAATTTGAAATAAAACTTTTTATAAATTTTTTTTAGCCTAACGTATTAACTAATTGAAGATACTGGACTATATAGATTGGTCAATGAATCAGTTCTGGTGGAATGGGTTACTCCACGAATCGCTTCCTTTCTCGTTTCCTTTTTCTTGATTCCTGTTTTGTGAAATTATTGAATAAAAACGAACCTATATATGTGTGTGTGTGTGTGTGTGTGTGTTCATTCAGCTCCAATAAAAGCTGGACTTGAGTTACATCATTGCTTAATTGTCTCTGATGCTGCTGCCATGCTAGCTGTTCGTGTCATGATATCTCAAAAGAAGGCGCATTGATAGCATCTCATGGCAAATGTATGGCCAAAACCATCAACAATCACATGGAATAGTTGGACATCGAGGGAAGCAAGGAAGCAATGAGGGGGTGTGAGTGGGGTCTAACTCTTTTACCCAACAACATTAAATTTGGGCCTTCATTCCCTACCTCCTTTAACACCTAAAAGGCTCCAACTCCATCACAAACCACGTGTGGCTCAAGGCCCACTTTATTTCACCATCAAAATTAATAACGTAACACACCACTCCCGTGTGCTTCCATAAGCTGCCATTTCTATGCTTCCAAACATTAGATTACTTTAATTCCCTCCTTTTCGGATTCTAAACCTTTATTATGGATAAAATTATGAACCGTATATATATCATTTGGTTTCTCTATTCCTGTACGTCAAGTAGATGTTATTTTCTTTCCCATTCCAGTTTTTAAAAAAGGGTAGGAAACAGAACAGAGTTTTCTAAATTTGGTTAATTCAGAGCTAAATCCCACACGAAACTTTCAATTAGACGGAAATTTGCTTGGCAAAGCATTTAATAGTTATGTTTAACGTACAAGCTGCAAGGAACCTTGAATTTGAGAAGTACTTGCCTCTTTGTATCCGAAGGGAGGTGAGTTGAGTCAAGAAAAAGAATGGCCCTCTGGTTTTATTATACATTATAAAAAATGGTGTCTCAGTTAACGTGATACTTTTGTGTGCTCCGTTGGCCATACCTAACACTAGAGCTGTCAAAATAAGCCCAACCCAACGTATTGGCCCAGCCGATAAAAAGGTTTGGTGATCGCTCTTGAAAAATTAGCCAGGTCAGACTCGAAAATTTATTGACCCATCGTCATGGTCAGTGATGGTAGCCAACCAGATTGGATTACTTTGAATTTTTCACGATTACATTTTTTAATTTTATTCACGTGAGCAAGATTGTGAGCAATTGATTATGTGTGAAATTATTTATCCATGGATTCTATATAATGTTAAAGCGTCTAACATATCAATGTTATTTTTTCCTCAATATTTTGAATTTTTAATAAAAATCACAAAGACACGCAAAAAGCGATCTGCACAAAATGTCTTGCTCTAAATTCTTTTGATTCAATAGTGGCACATTTCTTTTTGACAAAATTTGCACATTTCATTCACGCATGGAATTGGGACGCTATGGTTTAACATTTCTGCGAGAGACACGAGGCGAGATCGGTCGTTTATCGAGCACAATTAAATATAATTGTTCAAAATTAATTGTTGAGCAAGTTCTTGGCCCATGGGCGATTTCTTCGTAGCCTGTAGATGGGTTGGAAGCTAGTAAAATAGGGGCCCGAATTAATTTTGGCCCAACCCAACGAAATTGTCTTTGGCGAATGGTGACCAGTGTACTATACCTAACACCTACCATCTATAACTTTGAAACTAGGGGTGGCAATACGAACCGCCGGCAAAACAGGGCGGGGTGGGTTGGGGTATGTCAGCCCACCACCCCGTCAACCCGCTGGGCCACGGGCAGGGCGAAGCAAGCCAGTTGGGCCAATATATATTTTTTATTTTATTTTTTAACCTTTTTTATATATTTTTATGTATTTTGGGCGGGTCAGCTCGTCATTTTGACCCATTTTAGGGTGGGCTTAAGCAGGCCAACCAGTCACTTTTTTAGATCAAATTTCCATTTTTTTGTTTTTTTATTTATTTTTATGGCGGTTGAAACCCACGGTGTGGAGGGGTGAGATCACTTTCTCAACCCATCACCTTTTGGCGGGCCGACCTGCCCCACTTTTTGCAGGCTCACGTCGAGGTAGGTTGGATTGACCCGCTTTGCCATCCCTACTTGAAACCAAAAATATCTACCATGTATAAGTTCATGTTGGGTTCACTTTGATGAGATGTAAAAGTGATTTTAGAATATTTGAGTGTCTAGCTTTCATGAAGAGAAAACAATGTGATTTTAGAATATTTGAGTGTCTAGCTTTCATGAAGAGAAAACAATTCTAGTCCCAAAATAAATTTTAGGATTTATAGCTTCAATGAAAAGAAAGCAATTTTAGTCTCAAATTTATTGTTCAACTCACTTTTACGTAAACACATGGAAATATAGATCGATTTACGTTAAACTAATTTTAACCAAAATCAATTTATTCTAAATTAATTTTTCGAATCCGTTGAACTAAACATACACTAAGTTGTTTTTGATGATGTGCAATTATGGTTTGTTGTGTTGTCTAATAACAGACTAGTGTATTCTTTGGGTGGGACCTAGATTCGCTGCCGTCAGGAAATATTGCAGTCAAGAACCCGAGGGACATTTGATCGAAAATGGACGATGTAGATTTCAAGTTTTGTAAATCAGTGTCAATCTTTGATAGAAATTGGATGGCCTAGATTTTCCTAAAGTCACTAACGGTAGGGAATTGATTTCCCTTTCGGTGAAGGTACACGTACAAATAAACTTGGAGAAGAGGTCAAGAGGGAACTACCGTACTCCCTTCGTCTCATATTGTTTGTCATATTTGAAATATTTTATTGTCTTAAATTATTTGTCACTTTTAAATCTCAAGAAGTATTAATTACTTGTTTTCCAATAATACCCCTATTCATTTGTATTTCAACTAACCAATATTAATTGGTTCTCCAACCTAACTACTACTCCACTTAATAAGGGTATTCTAGTCAAGAGAGATTATTTTACCATAGAAATTAGTATAATCAATTATTTTTTTAAGAATTGTGTATAACTTTAAACGACAAGTAATATGAGAGGGAAGGAGTGTCTGTTAACGTTGGTAGGGACTTAGATATCATTGAGCTTGCCAGCCTTCGCCGGCTATTTATGAAACTTTTTCATGGATTTGAATGAGCTTTGGATACAGCCTTATTAATGAATCCCAAATATGTTGTTCTGGGTTGGTTTTGTTTGCATAAATTTAATATATAATAAATAAATACCATACAAAATAACTTCAATTTATATTTAAAAGTTGTGTAGGGTATACTACATATATGTTTCAAATTTCATAGAGTATGATATAATTGTACAGTTATCATACAGTTTTTTTTTGACAGAACAGTTATCATACAGTTAATGACGTCTATTAGATAGATATTTCGTCAATTATCAAGTGATCAAAAAATTCAACATCCTTCTCTCCAAAAAAATAAAATAATAATAATCAATGTATAAATTGGCCGATTCACTTGGTAGACTGACAGCACTGCTTTCATATTGTTTTAAATAAACATTGTTGTTAACGGTATTTTTTTTCTTCCTTTTTTTCCTCTCCAAAAAATTACTTGTGTTTTTATTTTAGACTTTGGTTTTAGCCTGGATTACGTATTTATATGCTGATTTGCCAAATTAAACACTACAAAAAATCGTGTAAAAAACGGAGGTTATAATTGTAAAAAACGGCGGTTTGAACCGCCATAATTTACACGAATGGTGGTTCCCTAAAACGCCGTAATTACGTCCGTCACTCGGTATAAAATGGCGGTTCATGATTAACCGCCACAATAGACCTTGTATAAAATGGCGGTTCAATTTTTGTAAAAAAAATGGCGGTTGAAACCGCCATTATTTACATGTATTCTTAAAAAAAAACTGGAAAATTATGGCGGTTTGAACCGCCACAATTTCAAATTTTTCTAAAAAATCGATAAAAAACCCACAGGCTGAGACCAATTCAAATACAAAATAAAATTAAGACCAAAACTATTATAATTGAAGACCAAAATTGAGCTTACAAATACAATTGACAAGATTTAGCGATGCAATTTGATCAAAATGGAACTATTACAAAAAGATGAGAGCAGGAAGAAGATGTATTCCTTTTTTAAAGTCACCACATCGTATCCTATTTGAAACAAAGAGAGAATCGGAATCAACAACATAATAGCAAGAATAAGGATATAGAGTGCAAGAAAAAGAAGAGAAGAAATGGACTCCCTCGTCATTGTGAAACAAAAAGCTAAGTTATTGAATTTTGTCAATTTTATAGTAATCACTTGTATACACATTATATCCACGAGATTTTTAGACTTTTGAAACTTGCAAATTTACCCTCCTATAGAATAGAGATGTTTGATTACATTACTTGCATGTATCAGGATATAGAAACGATGTAAGAGAATATAATATAACTTTCCACCTTTGTTTATGCAGATTTAGAACCACTAGAGAAATGAGAGCAGTAGCATTTGGACTTAACTTCTGTTATGAAAACAAGGAGACATAGGAATTACAAATTACAAGAAAACACACACGATGAATCATTATCCCAAATTCTCCAATCTATATTGGGAAAAAAATAAAGTAAAACCAGTATAATCTTAAAAAATTATACACATACACAATAATTGTAGAGAGAATTTTTTCCAGTTTACTTAGTACCATATAATGATAATGATATAAATACTCTTTTCTTTTAATCAATGATATTGAATCTGAATATTAGTATTAGTGTTTCTACTTTGTTCAGCGCTAATTGTTATTATAAAAATTTTAATTACAAAAACTAGAACAAAAGGCAATGAAGGCACCAACAATTAAGTTTATGGAATGGAGGTTGTTGCGTTTAGTAGTCCTTGATTTGATGAGATGACAATAGTTCCTTCGTTAAAAGTATTCATTATCCGTTATTCGTTAAAGTAACTTGAATGCTATGGCCATACCACCTGACGCCATGAACAAAGAGCTTATTATTTGAATATTTGCTTGTATCCTACTCTTGACCAAGCATTCTTGAATGCATCCAAAGCACATAACTATCTCAATCATGAGCGTTCTTGAAAAATAATCATAACAAAACAAATAGGGATTGAGGATTTACCAAAAAGAGTTGAGAATTGAGAGAACCTTGGAAGAATCTCAATTAGTGAATGATCGGCGTTGTTCTGACGGAGCTCGGCCCAGGTAGCGGCTTAGCGATGTCAGTTAGCGCCAGCGAACACTGTGAAACAACATGCAACAAGATCTGCAATATAAAATGCCTTAAAGAAAGTATATCGACACCTACATGGAATTCTATAACAACTTCCAAAATTCACTCGTTAGCAAATAGCAATAAATTCCAATTTCTTAGGCGTACTAACAAAGCAAGCAACCTAGCCAACTAAATGCTCAATCAAACCACTCACTATACCATCAAAGCCACATATCTAATCGTTCTGATTTGGTGAGCATTGATGTGCTCTTGTGGTGGGTCCTCCCTTATGCTGACTTTTACATACGCAATTCCTTCAAAAGTAAAGAAAAATAAAGGTGAAATTACTAGAAAACTTGTGTGTAATCATTGATAAATAATGAACTAATTATCTTTTGCAACATGCTATGTACCTAGAATAAACTTGATGTTTTACATTATTTTGTTTAGATATCTCAACAATTTTAAGTTAATCTACTCAGAAAGCTGGTTCTTTGATAATAAGAACACAACATTTCCTTGAATCCAATTACTTGTCCATGGTGGATTTCTAGACGACTCGGTACCCATTGACATTTGAGCACCAATATCTCCTCCTCTGTGCCATCACTAGTCTTATAAAAACACACTTACAACTTGAGAGGAATATCAATGTGTTATTATAATAATTTATTCACTGAAAGCTTTGGAGACAAATATTCCTTATATGTAAAGGTACTCCTCTGCTTGACGGGAGATGTTGAAACACATTTCACAACCCACGGAGGGTAAGCCATGAACCCATCCTCTGTGACCATTATCAACTGTCCAAAACACAAACAAAAGTTAGGAAAGCGAGCTTGAGAAGAAAAATGGAGATTGGGTAAAGCGTGAAAGAAAGAAAACATAGAAACCAACCCCTTGGCGCGAACTCGCGGAGAAGTGGATCGCAGCGCCAAACCACCATGGCGGGCGCTCCACCCGATTCATGCTGCGAGCTACCTAATCACCATTTGCTACAAGCGACACCTCAGCTGATCGACCACACATTGCGATTACGTCTCTGTCTCTGCAATTCGATCCTGCGTCGCCGTGGCGCTTGCTAACCATGACGGACAATCGTGAGTCCCCACCCATAATGTGAGTTCTGACCCCACCTAAATAGATCCCACTTTAAATCAAACCCCCAGGAATTAAGGGATGAGATATAAATAAATCAGCGGCAAATCAAAGCGAACTTTTGTGTGGGTGATGACCACCCAGGGATGAAAACGGAGAAGATCGAAAAATCATAACCACAAAATTGTGGGTGAAGACCAACGAGAGATATATTTGTGCTGGTTGGTCTGCGGCGTGGGAATGTTAGGGCATGAGAGGCCTGACCAGGAGGCGAGAGACAAATGAAATATTAGGACGGAGAGAAGGAAAGAGTGAGAGGCGGGTGATTGAAAACTTAGCGCCCTTGGTAAGGCAAAAAGACAAAGTAAATAAGAGCGGTTAAAACCGCCCGTATTATAAAGATAATATTATGGCCAGCATCAAAAACCCATACAATACTCACGATAAATAATGGCGGTTATGCTTAACCGCCGTAATTTACCCTTTTTTTTGTAGTGAAAGGACATATCTTTAACATAGATTTTCACTAGCCCTTTGTAAGGCAGCAGGAACAGGTTTCATTATCTTCAAATTTGAGTATTCCTGAAACATCTTCGAAGATTTGAGCATATATATTATGTTTCTAAGTGAAGTCAACTACTAGACTCATATCATCAACTCCGAATGTATATTACTCAAAATCAGAATGACATATATATATGTTAATTTAACTCAGATCAAATTAATTATATAATTCAATAAACAAATTTTGATTTGGATAGCATATCAGCACATGTATCAAATTAAGCTATACTATATTCATCATAATAAACCTACTTACATAGATTTAATCATTTAAACATTTATATAACATGCAAATCCCACATGTAATATGTACCCACGGGCCAACATCCACATGGTCATGCCCGTCCAATAAAGGACATCCACGTAGGACCCGCACCCGCATCACATGTGTTTGTTTCCATTATTACAAACCCCTCGTGATCCAACGCTCCTTGATTCACTCCCAAAATCTCACAACCCCAATCTGATCCTAGGTGGTCCATTGTATCCACCATCGATCATTGGCTGTACCTGTTCCTCCGTTGTCCCCTCTCCTTTAGACAACATGCTCTTCCGTGTCCTTCATGTGACAGACAGTCACATCTGTCGTTTTGTCAATCGCTGTTTCCACCGTGTGCAGTGGGCCCCACATCCCAGAATGCATGCTGCCTTGTCCATAATTGATTGGCCGGTTAGCAAGCGCGTGGTACACACCTTGGTCGGTTTATCCTCCCCCACGCTTTGCGGCAATTCATGCACCACGAGAATAAGTCAGCTACATTTATCGACATTGCTATATAATTGATGAGATACCTACCAAGTCACACACACCATCTCAATTCATTTCTACAACTATTCTCTATCTCTTTTTGATTCCCAATTCAAAATTGAACATTGTTTGGATTTGGATTTGAAGGTGAATTCAATTTATAGGCATTGTAATTAGAACTTAGAAGAAGAATATTTGTACTATTGTATACTACTATAAGCAGCTTATCAAGAAATCATGGGGAGGTATGAAACTGAGTTGAATCTTAAGGATACAGAGTTAAGGTTGGGATTGCCCGGAAGCGATGAACCGGAGAAACGTTCATGCAGTGGATCTGTTATTAAAAACAACAAGAGATCTTCACCGGAAACAAGTGTGGAAGAGTCCATTTCAAAGAGCAATGTTAGCTCTGATGCTTCTGTTTCCTCAACCATAAGTGATCACGACCAAGGCAGTGTTCAACCTACAAAGTAAGTAATATATATATATGATATACAATCAACATAAAGAATAATATAACTATAGTGTCTATCATTTTGTTGATTTTTGGAATAATATAACTAATGAAGATTAATGGATATATTGCAGGGTACAAGTATTGGGGTGGCCACCAATTCGATCTTTTAGGAAGCACAGTTTACAACAGAAGAAGGTGGAACAAGCTGATGGTGGTGGAATGTATGTGAAAGTGAGCATGGCTGGTGCACCTTACTTGAGGAAGATAGATCTTACGGTTTATAAGAGCTATTCGGAACTCCTCACGGCCTTGGAAAATTTGTTCAAGTGCACATTTGGTAAGAATCAGGCAGGAACAAGTACAATAATCAATTTGTTTTGACGATTTTTTAGATAAATTAATTAATTATTAGAAATAAGAAATAAAAAGGAATTAAAGTTGGGCTAATGAATAATAATTGATGGTTAATTTTTTATATGTCCAGGTGAATATTCAGAAAGAGAAGGGTACAATGGATCTGAATATGCTCCTACTTATGAGGACAAGGATGGTGACTGGATGCTGGTTGGAGATGTTCCATGGAAGTAAGTTCTTCCTCTCCTCATCATCCCCATACATATCAGCTTCTTCTTTTAATTTTTATTTATTTTCTGCTCCATGCAGTAAATCAATGTTTATTGTGGTGTATTCTCCATCTCATGGGGCTGTTTTTGTTTGTATTAATTGCAGCATGTTCATGTCCTCCTGCAAGAGGCTGAGGATAGTGAAGGGATCAGAAGCAAAGGGGTTGGCATGTTTATGACAAAATTAACAAATTAAAGCAAATGCAAGAATGGATGTCAGCTTATGAGGCCTGCTTCATTAATTATAGCCTTCTGGAAAATTCTACTGGAATGGGAAATAGAAATAGAATGAGAAAGAAATTAAAAGAATTAAATGCTAATGGTACTCTAATTGTACATATG
The DNA here is from genome assembly GCA_037113605.1 of Calophaca sinica. Classification (NCBI taxonomy): domain Eukaryota; kingdom Viridiplantae; phylum Streptophyta; class Magnoliopsida; order Fabales; family Fabaceae; genus Calophaca; species Calophaca sinica. The sequence goes on from CM073733.1 coordinate 24,077,242, forward strand.
ATATATAATATATCATTTTGTCCTAACTAGATCTGTTATGTTCATTTCAAGTATATATGTAGTACACAGCAGGGGAAAATTAAGGTGTGGAACTTTGTTTCTTCCCCGTTTTTCTATATTTTGGTGTTGATTCGATAGAGCTATGTATATCTTTTTGTTTGATTTCAAGTGGTCAATAAATTAAGCCAAATTTGATTTTGATACATGTTTCGGAATTTTGATGTTAATTACTCGATTTTGGAATGTCATTGATGATACAATACAACAACTAAATGTGATATACATGAGAAAGGAAAAGGTGCTCTTTAAACAGGCGTCAAATATCCCATAAGAATATTGAGAACACTGATTTTACTGACTATGGATTAAAAGGTGTAAATAGCAATAAACCTGGAGCAAAGTTTACAAATGTCCTATGGATTCAGATTTTTTGTATTCGTCATTGTCTTTCATTGTTGGGCTGGTGACTCAGTCCTTAAACATTTCTTGATCTCACAATATATATAGGGGGTCACTGGTCACTGAGATTTAAATGAACAATTGTGTACGAGAGTCCAAGCATTGTGTAAAAATATCCTTCCCAAAAAAAAAATTGAGATTATGTGAAGCATGGGATATTCCATTAATTCCATAGTTGGAAGACATCACACATGGTTACGTCATAAACTCATCAATATGAAAATGAATAGACGAAGCATCAACCTGCCATTGCCATATGATTCGGCCATTTTCACCAGTTCACACGTACATGCATACACACACGTTATACAAGTCAAACATTTTCCTTCAAAAACAGGTCACCACCACCCCACATCAAGTCCACATCCAAATAGAAAGATATTTTAACCGAAAGAGTAGAAAACGGAGACCATGCATCAATATCTCCCCACATTTTCAGGTCTTAAATGTTACGAGACCATATATATTATTATGAAATGGTCCTAAAATGTTATAGTCTCAATTGTCATAATAGCCATCTCCATCAAACAAAGGACCGGCCCTTCCTAGCCCAATACCATATTTAAAACTAACAAGTATAGATGATAAGACAGGGCTACCCGGCCCGTATTGGGCCGACCCGTGTTGGGTTCAGGCTTTAGCAGGCCGGGCCGGCATATATTTTTTAAAAAAGAAAATATTTTCTTACTATTACTTATTTTTCTTAGAAAAACTAATTAGGAGATTATTTGATTTAAAGATTTTTTTTATTATTCACAATAATAATAAAAAATATCATCTTATTTTTAATGTTTTTAGGGAATCTTATTTTTAATTTAATTTTTGTTTGTAAAGATTTATATAATAAATAATGAAAAGAGTAACGTATTTGTTATATACTTTTGCATGTCTGTGCACACACATAAATAAACAATTTTTTTAAAATAAGAAATGAAATACAAAATAAATATTTTTATAAATTTAACTATAAAATATAAATATATATTTTTCCCATAACTTAAACATAAGAATAATATTTATCAATTAATACATATCTGAGGCTTGCAGGCGGCGAAGGCCGGCAGTTAACCGATGGGCTCGGGCTTTATCGAAATTTGGGCTAAAAGCCCGATTAGTAAAACGGTCTCAAAATTAATTGCTCCAGTCCTATGTTTTTTCGGGCTCTTTCGGGCCAGGCCGACTAGCTCTACTAACAAGTACCCAAAATGTTGACATGATATTAGATCTATTATGTATCTAGGAAAAAAAAACAATTAATGCCATCCGCTCAAGGTTTTAAATTGCGGTCTCGATCCTTGATATTATGAGTTGATATCGCCTCAATTGTAGTCGTGTTGCGTCTGATATCAAAAATCATGATGTTGTAGCTTAGGTCGCAGCCGCACGCCTTTTTTTAAAGTTTTGATCCAACTATGAAAAATGTTAAATGAAACTGATAATTTATACATGACCAAAATAAACAACACTACAAAATATTTTGCTTCTAGCAACACTTTTTTTGCCAACAGGTAAGAAATGTTGCCTAAAACTAGATCAGACAACATTTCAGGACTGTTGCCATAAAATTTGTGATTTAGACAACACTACTCTTACAACACTGAATAAATGTTCCCTTATATAAAAATGGGAACAGTTTTAACCTGTTACTACCACATTTTTTTTGCAACTTCATATAACTGTTCCCTTAACTCTATTAGGAAAGCTTTTTAAAAATGTCGCCATAGTTAATTGAAAAGGCTACATTTTAACCATTGTTGTCTTTTGTAATTAAAATATTAAATGTTATTTTAGCGAAATAAAACTTCCACGAGGCGAAAAACATTCTTTTCGTTCCTCCTTTATTTTTCAATATTTCTTTTGCTTTTCATTATTCCCCACATCGAGAAAGGAAAACCCAAACCCTAACATCACCCATGTTTCTTCTCCTTCTTCTACCGCATCACGAGACCACTATCATACATGTAACAGAACCCTAAGCTAATCCCAATAGAACCATAACCAAATCTTAATGATCTGAAGTTTGGGGAAGAAAGAAGACGGAAGACGAGGGGGCGGAGTCGCTCGTCGCTTTGTGGCGATGGTGAATAGCCATCTACGGCACCCGAATAGGGAGGGGGATGCTCGTGTTGGGGATTTCACAACAGCAGATGATGGCATGCGATACCACAAAAGGGTCTGACGTGGCCACCAGGACTATGGGGAGACCAACAACCCCTCCTTCTTCCCTCCTTCCCTCTCTCTCTCTCTGTCTCTCACTCTGCTGGTGATATCCCTATTTCTCTTCTCATTTTTTAATTTTTGGTTTGTTTCCTTTTCTTTTTATGCTAATGGTGCTCTGTTTTTACAAGGTCTATCAGGGACTGTTTTGAGACAATGGGTGTCGTGGGCATACAAGCTTCTCCAGTTTTTTTACTTATCATTTTGTTTGTGCTTGGTCCAAATTTCTATTGAGTCTTTGGTTGAGAATTACAATTTTAAGGTTCAATTTATTATTCTGACTTGTATCTGTTCTTGAAACTTTGGATGGAATGAATTATAGGAAAAGATTTCTTGCCTGTGATTTTATTTTGTGGGTTTGAAACCTATCTCAGTAGATGAAGATATCAACATACTCTGGCTTGCTCTATTTTCTCATGATACAAAATTTACAGCCATAAATTTTGATATAGAATTCCATGTTTTCCATAATGGGTTCAATCAAGTAATAAATTTCTTTTAACTATAAATTAGTAACAAGTAGGTTGAAGTTAATTAGCATTTTATTTTGCTTGATGTGATATGGAGCAATTCAACAACTATGTTTAGGCGCCTTGAGTAACCTCTGGTTTTCTTATGTTTTTTGTTTATACAGACTACATACATATTCTTCCCTCTTTTTTCCTTTCTTATGCTTGGAAACTTTTTTAAGTATTTTTATTCGAACATGAGGATTGAGATACTTTTAGGCATAATTGTTTTTGTCCAATAGTGTTGAATTTCCTTTTTCATCTTTGGGCATTTACGATAATAGAAAAAATAGTATTGAATGTCTTTGTCTGGACGTGAGTGTGTGTTTGATAGATACTCTATATCCATGTGTGTGTGTGGCCTTCGTTATAGTTACTACTGGAAAGTTGTTCACTTAGATTCCATTCTTTAACTATAGAATTCACTAACGAAAGGAAAGTAGAATACCGAATACCCTTTGGCTGCATTTAGTTCGTCCTTTACATTCTGTTTTGCAATTTAATTTCATATATTGTTGGAAGTAAGCATGTAGTAAATTGGAGTTTTGTGCATTTGGTCTCAATGTTAATCTTTGTTTACTTTGGTAAATTTTCGGTGATGATGTGTTTGTCTCTATCATTCTGATGATGATGTGCTTTTCAGTGTTGGTATGGTATAATAGTGGAGGTGTTTCGCTAATTGGAAGGTTTAAGAAAGCCACATTACATTCTTGAGAGATACCCTGATATATAGTATGTACTAGCTTACTTGATAAAGTATTTTGATGGATATAAAAACTATTTTCTTATGTGAAGAAACTACAATGACATCCAAAAGAATAAGAAGTGGCTACCATGTGTTTCAATGGTTTTAGAGGTTCTACTACCACAAAGGTAACATTTAAAAACAATACACTATGCAAATATAGGCAAACGATTTTGATGATTTTGATTCAGACCATTTTGAAGTTTATTAGAAGGATATAAACTTTCATTAGCGAATAGATGAAATCTTGCCGTTGAGCATTTTCCACATGATTTATCTACATCTCAAGATACTTCAAGAACTATCTAAATATATGGGATCTTTGCACAACTTTGGTAATATAGTTTGTTACTTTCTCATCTAGTTGTCAAGTGTTTTTTTTTTTTGTCTAGAATAAGGGTAGTTATTGTGATATAAAGAAAACCTTATTTTCCTTAGCATATAGGAATTATTTTTCATGATATACATCTTGCTTCGTACAAGCACATGTCTCTACACTTGTTGCATTTAGGCTTTCCAAGGATATACTTTTGTACGTTGTAGACATTTAAATATATCTATAGCCTGGTTTGGATTTTTCGCTTAGTATATTAGAGGCAATTATTCCAATCGACATTGCTATGCCGACTATATTTAATATGGCTTCTTAGGTATAGCACAAGCTTGTGACTGGTTGCTACATATAGTCAATAGTGACATCAATGAAGTCAAGGTATGTCGTGAGTAGATAATATTGTTTTGATATCCATACATAGTGTTTCTTTTATACACTAAACTTATGGAATGTTAAGGTGTCATACCTAATTATATGGCTTAGCTCCAATAGTTTCTCTACTGGATCTATGTAAGTAGTCATAAGAAAAAGAAGTACTCTACTTGAAAGGTGCTCTGATCTGAAGAGTAGCAGTGGATGATTCAACAGTGTCAGGATGACTTTTTTTTATTCAAAAAAAATTACAAATATGTTGTCCATGTCATGCAATTTCACCCTTTTGGATTTCAAAAATAGTGTTTCTTTTATACACTAAACTTATGGAATGTTAAGGTGTCATACCTAATTATATGGCTTAGCTCCAGTAGTTTCTCTACTGGATCTATGTAAGTAGTCATAAGAAAAAGAATTACACTACTTGAAAGGTGATCCGATTTAAAGAGTAGCAATGGATGATTCAACAAAGGTGTCGGATGACTTTTTATTCAAAAAAATAAAAATACAAATATGAAGTCCATGTCATGCAATTTCACCCTTTTGGAATTTGTGATATTATCTAAGTAATGACAAATACGTGTTTTTATCAAATTTAATCATCAAATATTTTTAAGCGATGTAATATTTTTTCTTATTTAGGAAGGTATCAATGAAGGGGATATAGATGAAGAGTTGCAAGATGATACATTTTGATCCTAGTTCTTTGATTAGATACTTGTTTTTTTTTTTTTGTTGACTGAATTAGATACTTGTTTTGGATTTAACTTTTTTGTTAGACTCATACATCAAAATGAGATTTGATCAAATCATGTTGTCCTTTTGTTGATTATTATGGTACTGATTCTGTATTAGCAACTATTGTGGAACTTATTTATAGTATTATGCTGCAGTTGATTAATTTTCAGTAAAATATTGCCCATAAATTTTTAAGCTACAATTATCAATTGTGCCCAAAACAAAATTATTTTTAAGGTGAAAAATGTTGCCTATAATCTATAGGTACAGTTAAAAGGTGTTGCCTATATAAGTTAAAGCAACATTTAAAAACTGTTGTATTTGCACATCAGGCAACAGCATTTAATCAGACAGAATGGCAACACTTGAAAACTGCTCCCATTAGTTAGCTATAACTGCCCCTATTCCTATGGTATAGGAATAGGGCTTTAAGCAGTTTTAAAGTGCAGAAATCTGCTTATTAGTAATAGGCAACGTCAGATAGATAAATTTCTTGAAAACTGTCCCCTATACTTTTAGGCAACAGTTTTCTTGGTTAAGACAACATTTTTTAACCGTTCCCATAAAGAAAAAATGTTGTAGTGCAACCATGCAATACCACATGATCTACAAAGAATTGTCCAATTAGGAATACAATTTAACTTGCACTGGCATATGAGATTCATGCTCAGCACGAGTGTGAGAAAATCAGCAAAAAATATTTTTTTTTATATAAAATATGGAGATGCTACCACGTGGCACAATGTATATAACTAAATGAGGTGTAATTAATTTTTTTAAACACTTAACAGATAAATAGATAGATGTGAAATGTGGACAGTACAAAGAATTTCCCCGTTGAAATCAAATTTTATGATTAGGTAGTATTAGGCAAAATATTATAGAAATACAAGAATTCATCAGCAAGCACCATATTTGCGGGCGTTCAAGCATTGTGATCAATAAGAGACCCGAGTTGGGACTTGACCCATGGTAGATTGACCATTCATTATTACTCCTTCCGTTTTCGAAATAAGCAACAAAAAATCCAAATTTGATAATTTTAAATATAAACAAATTTTAACTAACTTTATCTTATTTAATGATGTCTTACTTAAAATACCCTTCAATTAATTCAATCCGGCAGGAGCGGATACCTCATGCTGAATGTCGATGATGCCAACAAACAAGGAGTGCAATTAATAACGTGTATAGTCACCCTTACAAAAGCGACAAAACATATAAGGACACCACACGAGAATGCTTACTAGGAGCCTAGGAGTAGGACATCAATCAGGAATATTTTTATTATTATGATTATGATTATTTGGATAAAAAGCTATTCTCATTCCATGTAGGTGTCACGGAGAAGTGATTCCAAATACAACATATAGCAATCAATAATCAATGGGCAGGCAACGCTTACAAAGAAAGGCCATTTGATTCCACAAGCAATTGGCTTTACAGCTAAATATGCACCCTTTATATATTTACAAGAATAATTAACATTTTACCTTGTTATTTCCACCACACTGGGTTAGCAAAGAATGCTTTGTTATGATTCTTCAACAGAGCCATATTGTTTGCAGCAGAACTCTATTTTTTACATGAAATAAATATAATAGCAAAATATGTAGGTAAGATATTTAGTATATAAATGTAACCAAAAAAAGATATTTAGTATATAAAGATGCAAATAAAACAAAACTATATATGCTGCCTGAAGTTGACACTATATATTAATTCCAATAAACATATCATGACTTGCCAGCTATGAAGCATGGGTCAGGGGCTATTCCTTTTGTATATACGAGGTAGTCATGGCTACTAAAAAAAAATGTTATAGAATATGAATATATTTTTATTTTGTTCCCCATCAGTTAATTTTATGAGTTACTAAACAAAGATAAAATCAGGGTGTTTTGTAAATATTATAATATTGTGAATATTGGTCTATATAAAATATGCACCGTGTGTATTTTATTGTATCAAATCAAGTGAGTTACAAAAATATTGAGTCAAATTGAGTCTCCTCTTTCATATATATTTCAGTTGTCTATATTTTGTGTGAGTTTGTGAGAAAATTTTGACACACTAATATCATAAATAATATTTAGTTCTCTTTTAACGAAGTTTATTTTGCTTAAAAAAATAACTCTTTATATTTGGCCCTCTCATAAAAAATAAGCTAGCTCCGCCACTGGCATTGGTACTCCAAAATTAAAGTCGTACCCAGTACTTGTACCCCGTATCACGTGAAAAATCATTGCAAAAATCTCGTATCCCTGCACCCGTACTCGTACTCGTACCTGATATCGTACCGTATCCGGGTAACATCTGCATTAAAATCTCCAATCAATACAAGGACACTGGCAACTCCAATCAATGAAACTCAGCTGCTGAGCAAACATTTGCATTAAACGGGCCAACGGTAAAATGGGGATGGGGGCATAATTGGCAATTACAATACTTTGTAGAGTAGATAGGTTTACTGTTCCATTCACTTTCAACAGTATCTATGTTACCAAGGGACCAAAAAACATTAATTAATTTGGTGGCCTTTCTGTACACCATAATGTACAAAGTAGAGATGCTCCCCATTTCTTAAAAAAAAAGGCTTTGTTACTATAATTTTGGGTGTATAAAGACACACATTTTTAGAATGAGTGACATTTATGCTGAGAAGTAACTTGTGCTGGCTCATACCAGCAACAAAATCAACAACCAAAGAGTTTTACACCGATCGAACCTGTTAATGCACGAAATGGTGCAAGGTCGTACCTTTGCTCCTCTGCTTGGTAGTTGGGCGATGAGCTCCGTGGTGAGTACTCCTCCTCCTTCAGATCGGTGGGTGGGGTACCTGAAAAAGGCATCTGATGCCTAAGTTAGATAGGGCTTTTTAGGGTGAGCATAGAGCTCGCATCATAGAGATGAGTTTAGGGTTTAGAGAGAGTGTAGAGAGAGAGTGAGAGATCAGAGCCCCTTTACCTGAGGGGCCAAGCCCCTTTATATAGGAGTGGTAGTTTCAGGTTATGTGCTAGCTTCCTTCTTCAGAAAGTATTATTTGGAGGGCCTTGCTAGATCAATGGGCTCGGGTATGGTTGGGCTCAGCTCGGTGATCCAGTTAGGAGCCCCGGCTGAGGCCCATAACACAAGCCCCTAGACCACTTTGCACGAAAAGTGCAGGTCTGGTGTTTTTTTCGTTAGGTCGAATTGAGTGGGTGGAATGCCAAGAAAGAGAAAGTCGCCCAAGTTCTCGGGTCGACCTCTTCTAACGTGCCGACCGCCTCCTCTCCTACAAAGGTCGCCAAGAAGCGACCACAAGATTCTTTTGGTCCTATCTCTGTCCATCCCCCTAGACTTGCTTGCCGATTAGCTGAGCATATATTTAGAGTGCAAGTATTTGGTTTTCTCCAAATACCTTGTAAGAGTTGATCCCATCATAGAATTGCTCTTGTTGAGCTTGAAATAGCATAATTACTACTCAAGAGTAGTGGGTCAGGTTGAACCCGTCAAAGTGCCACGATCAATTACACGGGCTTTGGTTGTTAATAATATGATGATTGGTCAGATGATCTGACCTGCGTGGTATGATATCAAGATTTCCTATGAGGTCTGATCTCTAAGGTCTGAGCTGGTATCTGATGTGCGACTTGAGGTCATCCAGATCGCTGCGGTCTTCCAATTATCTGCACAGATTGAGGTCATCCAGATCACTGCGATCTTCCAATTATCTACCTAGTGATCTCTTGAACACGGGGAGCTTAAATGCAGATCGAGCTTTGAACTGGTTGAGTCGAGCTCAGATGAGGATGAGCTCCGAGCAGTCAAGCTCAGATGAAGATGAACTCCGAGCAGGTCGAGCTCCAGTCAGGATGAGCTCCGAGCAGGTCGAGCTCCAATAAGTACTTGTGTTGAAGTACAAGGAGATCTTGTAAATAGGTTTGAACTATGGGTAGAGCTTCGACCCCAAACTTGACCTTTGACTTGAAGACTAAGATAGGTAGAACTCCAAATAGGTTTGAACTGTAGGTCTCTGCATTGGTCGAGCTCTAACCTATGGTGGTCTACTCCCACCTAAAATTTGTACTTGAATTTGGAGAATTGAAGTGCATGTTGAGATATAGGCCTCTACATTTGAAGTGCTGATGGGGAGCTGGTCTTTGTTGGTGAGCTCACGGAGAGCTGCTTCTTATTCGAGCTCGTGTAGAGCTGGACTTCATCTCGAAGGGTAAAAAGGCTTCAGTGCTCCCCAATTTTAAGGAGGGTTTTGATGGTGCCTGGCCCAAGTGAAGGTGATCGCTCCCGATCTTGTTATTGAAAACCAAGGGAATGCCCTTGTGTAACTTGTGCTTTTTTGCTTTTTGTTTTTCTTTAGTTCCGATCTTGTAATTGCTCATCCAAGAACCACCTCTTGCAATTCCTTTTCCTATGAATGAAATTTGACTAAGTGATGATGACTTACTTTACTTTCTTTTCACGCTTTCCTGTAGTCCTTGGGTAGTATAAGGTAGTGTAGTCCTCGGGTGGCTTCCCCCGAATAAAACTTGTGTCAACTGAAGTTGAGACATTTTCTCCGTGCATCGGTACAAGCCGAGTACTAGTTTTCTTACAAAACCTTTAGGTCGGATAGTGACCTTCGGATCTTCTAACGAGGTTACCAAGTTTTTATGCTAACTTGGGTTTGGGATTGAATGGGTCGTTTAGGTCGAGCAAGACCTTCCGAGCCACGAGTGAGCTCGCCAAGTTTTTATGCTGGCTTGGGTTTAGGACCACAGGGGTCGAGCTGCGAATGAGCTCACCAAGCCTTTATGCTGGCTTGGGTTTAGGACCACAGGGGTCGAGCTGCGAATGAGCTCCCCAAGCCTTTATGCTGGCTTGGGTTTAGGACCACAGGGGTCGAGCTGCGAATGAGCTCCCCAATTTATGCTGACTTGGGTTTAGGACCACAGGGGTCGAGCTGCGAATGAGCTCACCAAGCCTTTATGCTGACTTGGTGTCTTGGAAACCACCGGGGTTGCTTAGGTCGACTGGCGACCTTCCGAGCTGCTTTAGATCTCACCAGGCCTCTATGCTGACCTGGTGTCTTCGGAACCACAGGGGTTGCTTAGGTCGACTGGCGACCTTCCGAGCTGCTTTAGAGCTCGCCAGGCCTCTATGCTGACCTGGGGTCTTTGAACACACGGGGGTCGTGTTGAGGTCGAGCTTCTTCCGACACTGGGTGCCGAGCTCCATGGCGGGCTCGACCTTTGGTTTTGGGGCACTGTTCCTGTCAGAGTATAGACAATTTGCAACAACTTGATGTAATAAAGTTAGCATTAATTTTTATGCTATGAGTAAAGTGCTCGTAGCCGAGTTTTATACTTCCCTGTGAGAGTAGTTGACCCGGCTGTCCAAGTGGCATGGTTGAGGTCATCAAATAATCAAGGTCAGCGACGTAGCTGAGTTTAAAGCCGTTTGAATATTGAAATTGTTGAGGTGGGCCTGGTAGGTCGTCCAGAAATCTTGGGTGAGAATCCACCTTTTGGGTTATCTATCTTGACCATTGAGATTAGCAATGTGGTTGACTTAAGCTCCGTCGAATAGTTGAGGTTGTTGCTTGCTCCTCAGTAGCCGTTGCCCCTTTTTTTTGTTTTTTTTTTTGTTTTTTTTTTGAAAATGATAGAACTCGAGCTGAGATTGTTGCTACCAAGCTGGTTGAGTTAATCAATTTTGATCTCTTCTTGAGGTCCGTCGCATATCTGAATATTTGAGGTCAACTCGGTAGTTGAGATGAGGTTGACCAAGCTGAGTGGTTGAGCTTTGTCAGACATATATCTTAATCTCTCCCTTGATTTGTGTGGCTGACCTTCGTTCCTGATTCTTAGGATACCCAAAGATTCGATTTTTATCTTGACCTCTCCAAAAAGCAGTTAATAAAAGATATGATAGGATATTTCAAATTCGAACATTAGGAGAGAATGATAAGGCATCATAATTTGTAATTGTAATTAGAATTTAAATTCTAATTTTAAACAGATGATAAGATAAACAATATCTTGTACGATCATTTGAAAAATAACTACTCGGCAACATATATATTTGAATAACATATATATCCGAGAAGTGTGGATTTCTTCCGCCAATAATATTGAAATATTTATTGAACAAAATATGAATGTTAAAAAAGGAAACCTTTAATCACCATGGGATAACGTGAATAATTAGGCACCAACTTATCTGCATCCTGGTGAGTTTGAATGATAAGTCAAGGGAAAGGATATGCCATTAGCAAGTCAAAATCGATCTCAAGATTGTCAGGTGCAATAATGCAAGATAAAACCATGTGCAAATCGGTTATAATGCCACCGATGGGAAAAAGCAGTCGGTGTATTTTTCGGAAAAAATTCAATCTTCTAGTATGCATCGATCCATGCTCCTTGCATTTCTTTTGAAAAGTCCGACGTACGTCATCGTAAGTCGTAATTGACTTTGCTCGGTGTGATGTGTATATACATATAGTGATGTTATGGTTGCTGCTTTAAGATTTCGATAAGATGAAATATATAATTTACCAAAGAAATACGGAAAAATAGCACCTGATTGTGAGGGGACCTGGATATGATCGTCCAAGCTGTTACCTATGTTCGTCGTGGGGAGACCTTTTCGTTTGTGTACTCCTTTTTTTTTCACCAGAATTGCAATGAACAGTAAAAGTCTGAGGTCCTATGTTTTTCGCATTTTTTCCTTGGAAGTCACTCGGTAATGACCAGCAATTAATTTTCGATCTGTTTTGCTTGATGTCTTCGCCGTAGTGGTTGTCACGAGGACTTCATTGATCCGTTGTTTCAGCTCTGTGTTCTCTGCCATGAGGTGCTCCAAGATTGGATCTTTAGGTGGCTGTTGGCTCTGGCCGATGGTGTTCTGGCTTGATTCCTCCGGTGGCGATCATCAGTTCGCCGTGCTCCTGGTTCGCATCGTCCTGCTCGCGTGGTATCCTTGAGGCCCAGGCTAGTTTTACCGGGGCCCACGGTGGGCGCCAATGTTAATGCACGAAATGGTGCAAGGTCGTACCTTTGCTCCTCTGCTTGGTAGTTGGGAGATGAGCTCCGTGGTGAGTACTCCTCCTCCTTCAGATCGGCGGGTGGGGTACCTGAAAAAGGCACTCTGATGCCTAAGTTAGATAGGACTTTTTAGGGTGAGCATAGAGCTCGCATCATAGAGATGAGTTTAGGGTTTAGAGATAGTGTAGAGAGAGTGTGAGAGATCAGAGCCCCTTTACCTGAGGGGCCAAGCCCCTTTATATAGGAGTGGTAGTTCCGGGTTATGTGCTAGCTTCCTTCTTCAGAAAGTATTATTTGGAGGGCCTTGCTAGATCAATGGGCTCGGGTATGGTTGGGCTCAGCTCGGTGATCCAGTTAGGAGCCCAGCTCGGAGGCCGGCCCATAACACCAATGTTAATGCACGAAATGGTGCATGGTCGTACCTTTGCTCCTCTGCTTGGTAGTTGGGCGATGAGCTCCGTGGTGAGTACTCCTCCTCCTTCAGATCGGCGGGTGGGGTACCTAAAAAAGGCACTCTGATGCCTAAGTTAGATAGGGCTTTTTAGGGTGAGCATAGAGCTCGCATTATAGAGATGAGTTTAGGGTTTAGAGAGAGTGTAGAGAGAGAGTGAGATATCAGAGCCCCTTTACCTGAGGGGCCAAGCCCCTTTATATAGGAGTGTTAGTTCCGGGTTATGTGCTAGCTTCCTTCTTCAGAAAGTATTATTTGGAGGGCCTTGCTAGATCAATGGGCTCGGGTATGGTTGGGCTCAGCTCGGTGATCCAGTTAGGAGCCCAGCTCGGAGGCCGGCCCATAACAGAACCGTTGAATATCATCATATTACATACATTAACGATCATGCATATCAAATTTTAGATAATTTGGACATTCGTAGTTATGTAATCGTTTAGTCAACATTTTACTTGTATTTTGAAAAGTATATCATACGTTGAATTAAAATTATTTGATGAAGTATCAAATATTTTTAAAATTTTGTGAAGTTTTATGAAATTGATCTACTCAATAAGAACTTTTAATTTGACGGTTCGATTGGTAAAATTCAATGTCTATAAAGAGTTATTAAACAGAGTAATTTTTTACAATAGTTATTCCTTGAATCATTCTATCCCTCCTCTATTTTTTAAATCCATCATTTAATTTTAAGTCTTTTTGATGATTTTACCGACTTGGAAGATGTCGGGCGGGGAGAAAGCAACCGCTTCCCATGACTTTGGGACCTTAGTAGCTGAATATCGGCTGCTAAGGAAGTGGCATGCGGTGTGAAGACGTGGCTCCATACCCTGAAATCGGGTGTGAGTGAGTGGTCCGGAAATCCCTTTCTTAACGGCCACCACCTTGCTAAGAAGATTAACCGAGTTGCATGCTTCCATCATGGCATTGGATCACACTTCCAGTTCAAGCACTCATCCAATGTCGTGGCCTCCTCATCTTCTAACTTATACAAGTCTTACAATTTTGCAGAAGGGCTTTGTTATCTAAACCTCCCCCAATTAATTTTTCTACCTCCCCTCCCCCTTAAAAAGACCTAACTAACCCCATTATCATCGCCTTTTTTTTAGAAATTTGAACTTCACGTCAACTTGTTAACGAGATTTTTTGTCAACAAGTTGATGCTCGTGTTAATGGTAGTCCTCTCGTATTCATAACACGCTCATCAACTTATTGACGAGGGTTTTCGTCAACAAGTTGACGAAATCCCTCGTCAACAAGTTGATGAACGTGTTAATGGTAGCCCTCTCGAATTCATAACATGCTCATCAACTTGTTAACGAAGATTTTCGTCAAAAATTTGACGAAACCTCTCGTCAACAAGTTGATGAGCGTGTTAATGGTAGTCCTCTTGTGCCATTAACAAGCTCATCAACTTGTTGACGAGGGGTTTCATTCTCGTCAACAAGTCAATGAGCGTGTTAATGACAACTACGTGAATATTAATACCTCTCGTCAACAAGTTGACGTGAACCTCATCCACAAGGTGATGAGAAATACGAAAACACGGAAAAAATAGGGATGCGCGATAAAGAAAAAATGGGGGTAAAATGGTATTTTTCAAGGAGAGGGGAGGTGACAAAATTAAAAGGGGAGGCTCAGATATCAAAACCCTTTGCAGAATGGTGATTAAGGCCCATTTGTATGATCTTGTTTCATTTTAGCCTCCACGTTAAAATGTGGGCTTTCTAACAGCCCTGGACCCATTTGAAAATGTTTTTTTTTGGGATACTTTCCTTTTGGTGTAGTTTTTTTTTATAGGTTTAAAAGCTACTTTAAAGCTAAGTTAAAAATAAGAGCTTTAAAAATAAAGTTAAAGCTGTTTGGTAATTTTTATGTTTTTTAAACTGAAAAGCAACTTTTAAGTCATAAGTTGTTTGGTAAAATATTTTAAAAAAGTATTTCTTTTAAGAATATCTAATTGTAAAGTATATATAACTATTGAATGAAATATTTAAAAAATTAAAAAAAACTTAATAAAAAATTAATAAAAAAGTGAAAAAATATTTATAGAATGGTAAATGAATTAGTTTAATTAGATTTAATTTTCTTATTTGTTCTTTTGAGCTTTCCTAAGGGAATGCAAGGTATTTTTTATAGTTGAAATAATTTTATTTTATAAAGAATATAATTTTCTTTATTAAAGAGCATAATAATATTAAAAAAAACAGCATGTTTAACAGTTTTTATAGTTGGAATAATTTGTTTTAAATATCTTGGTCTTGAAAGTTGTTGGTCAATAACTGCCGTCAGTTGAAGAAAAATAGCATACGATAATATAATAGCAGATGGGCACAACTTTTTTCCTTTTCGACAAATGAAAATAAATTATTAAAGTATATGTAAAATGGGCACAAAAAATGTTAAAACATATGTAAAATTGCCAGTGCTCAACAACGAGAACAGAGGTACAGATAAGATCAGAAAAGAAAAAAAAAAATAGAAATATGCTGTTTCTATTGATAGCCCGTATTTGAAGTGAGGTTCACACCAAAAAGCTCTGAACAAGTCATTCAAAAGCTGCTTCTGGTAGCTTTTTTTTAAGCTCTTTATTCCTGTTTCTTCTTCTTAATAAATAAGCTCTTCTCTTTACGAGAGCTTTTTTAAAAAATTGTTTGGCTCATCTTTTACTTTTAAAGAGAAGATAAGCCATAAAAAAGCTGGGCCAAACAATACCTTAAATTAAGGGAGTCTTTTTGTCCCGCATATTGATGAGCAGCTCCTTTTGCTAGATTATTGTTGATACCATACGAGATTGAATTGAATATGTCAATGTTGAAAGTAGTGTAAAGTTCGAACTTAAAATATGAAAGTTATATAGGATGACCCCGTGCAATGGTGTGACATGCGAGGTTAGTGTGTGTTTGGTTTTATAATAGAAAATATCACAATTGATTTTACCTTCAATCGACTTGTTAGGTTCGCGTGTGTTTGGTTTTATCAGAACCGACATTTGTTACCAAATAAAAGCACATTTTTTTGACAAAACCATATAAAAGGACATGTAATTATTTGTTTACCAAAACAAAATTGATGCTTTCAGACCCTTTGGGATGTAGATACCTTGTGAAAGAGATTAAAAAAGGGAGAGAATAAGAAGTGATAAGAGTATAATAATAATATAATAAAAAGAAAGATAAAAAGAATATAAAAATTGAGACGTGATGAAATAAAAATTATCGATATGAAATAGAAATAAATACTCCATCCTCTAACAAAAATCCAAGGGAATGAGGTTATTTGATGCGAGATTCCCCTCTCCAAAGGAAATAAAATGTTCCCACTAGTAAACCAACCCTTTCCTATATTGTACTCCTACAAAGCTTGTGTTCGAGAAAGACTTCCTGTTAGTTGAGTTGAATAAGGTTACAGCTTAATGATTGATAAAGATTTTGAGCACCCACACTTGTCCTTCCATCTCCATCTAGGGGATCAAAATCCAATGATGATTCAGGAGAATGGGAAAAGTCACCCAATTACTTTTGACTAAACAATTCATGCACACCCTAAATAACCAAAAAGCACAATCATTTTCTGCTGGACTCGGCAACTCCCAGCATTGTTAAAGCAACTGTTATCCATTTCACCTCTGCATTTCAAATCCTCTAGTGTTACATCACTATTAAAATATACACATCACTCTAAACTTTCACAAGGTCCCACGGCCCACTACAAAAAAAAAAACTTAAGCCCCACTATAAAACCGCTTTCATCATGTTCCACTACCCTCCATCCATTGACGCAAAAAGAGAAGAGCATATCAATTGAACTTTTGACAATTTCTTCCTCTTGAAACTTGGCAAGACAAGATAGGGGTCTGCCTGTATTTTCTAACTAAGGCATTGACAAAAGCTGAGAGAAAGGCAGAAAAGAAAGACTAATGGCATCTGACTTTGATTGCAACTTGATGCTTGCCAATGACTTAATCATAGGAACAGATAAATGACTAGTGGGTCCCAGAAGTATTAGGTGAGCCCTTGATGGGGCCAATGGATTGTGCACCATGTGCCTGAGGTCTATGAAGGAGGATTAGTTTCAGGCTTGACTATACTAGAACTGTCTGGTGGTTGTGACTGGTATATTGCTGATGCAAGTGAGATGGGCATGATGCAGAGAGCCTTTGATTGAAGAAATTGCATGGCAGCGCCAACATTTTCTTCCATAAGCTTAGCAACCTGTCTTTCCGTGCCATCATTTGACCATTTGTCCCAAGCTGGTCGGTTTCTTCCACCTTCACTACCTTCTTCCTGATCACCACTATATTTGTTAGATTGCTTGAAGATAGATAGATAAATAGATAGATAATTTTTGCGAATACTCATTCTTCGCAATAATCACCTCGACTGATGATAATGGGATGTCAGTTACCAGTGGTGCCACTGCACCTGCTCCCCCCAATCTACTCATGCTTAAAACCTGAAAGGCAGTTGAACTAACAGTCATTGGAAGTTTTTGCACTTTTGACCAAGACTTGAATCCTAACTAATTGAACTCAGTAATGTGGGAATAAAAATTCATAGGTCAACGGATTTAACGTGTGATGTGGGAATAAAAATTCATAGGTCAACGGATTTAACGTGTGAAACCAGTAAAACTATGAAAGGCCATTATAAACTTTCACTAATTACGAATTGGACCCAAGTTAAAGCAGGAGGACCAATAAGGAGAACAGCAGCAGTTTACCTTCACTTGAAGCCTCAAGAACTTGACATAATCCACAATTTCATCTAGCATGGCGGCTCTATCTGTCTGCACAGAGTAGAAATCCCCCATAATATTAGAAAGCATGGAATAATTGAGTAGCATTATTATCTTCTTTACAAACATACAAACACTGAGCAGTCATGCAGTAGATCAACTCTGCTATCGCACATATCATAAAAAACATACCACCCCTTGATATCATGTAGATTTATCTCATGCTTCAAGCACTCTTAAAATTTCATGCTCATTGAATCTTAATATATGCAGATGTTATTCCACTTCTTATCCTTTTATGAGAAGCGAGTTTTCCTTGATTGATATTACTCAAATAAACAATGCATCAAAAACGGATCAGGAGATTTTATATGTGAACAAAATCCATCCACAATAAATTTGAGAATTCAACATGCCTGTATGCAGATGCCATGTACTAAACTCAAAGCATAAATTTGCATGTGATTAGTTGTCAACATGGCATTAGAAAAATTGTCTACATAAATTACGTTGTACATATATATTACCAGACATAAAATCCATGGGTTTATAAACATAGATACAGAGGGAGACACAGAACACTAAGCATGAATTAATGATCCTCCCACTCTACATTAATGCCTACTTCCTTGGTTCCTTTTAGTCGTCCTAAAGCAAATGAAAGACAAAATGCGGAAAAGGAGGAGGCGGCATCAAGAAATTTACACTTCAAATACAAATTGCATTCAGGCAAGCTCTACACACTGTACAAAAGCAGTTTCAGCTTCAACAGACTCAATATTTATTTAGGCCTTGCGTAATATAGAAAATTAGCTACTTGATGAGCCAGGAGTGTTCAAATGTTTATGAATTGAAGCAAATTTTACATGAAAAAATGACTTACTTTTGTAAAACTTATTTACATAATACAGTTACATAAGTAATGACATCTTTATTGTATATACATTGTAAAACATGGACATAATGTGTGAAAGGCAATAGTGTCAGTGAAGATGCAAAACAAGTGCACAATGAACAATATCTACCAAGACAGAAGACAAATCAGTCAAATGCACACCTCGAAAGCTCCTTTTTCAGCACCATTTTTGTTGTTTTGGAAGAATTGATGAGTAATATCATTTTTACTCACAAGACATGAATTTACTTGTACACAAATTGATCAGTGAGCTGGAAAGAGGAGGAAATTATAATAGATATATCTTCTGCATATGTCAACTTGATACTCTCAATCTTTTTTAACATTCCATGCCAGACATTACATACATCCTTTCCCTTTACTCTTCCAAAAGACAATTCCACTCTTGCTTGAGACGAATAATACAAAACCATATTTTTAATAAAATGATATGCTAGACAAATCACATACCTTGTTGACACTTGGAACCAGTTCTTGCAACGCCCTGATTCTTTCTGCTATTCTTTCTCTGCGTAACTGTAATCAAACAAAGTTAATCCCCGATATAAATGTTAAACATCATAACCAGTAAATCGTCTATATTCATGCAAATATCCTGAAGCTCACCCGTTCAGCTATGCTGTGTGGATCTGTAGCCTGTCCTCTTCTAGCCCGCACCCTAGGACGCATGGGTGGAGGATGGGGAGCAGCAGGAACAGTAGTATGCATGGGTAGCCCATGAAAAACCTGCACAAGGATTATAGATCATCAACAAGAGAAAAAGTTCTCCTTGATCAATGCCCCTCCGCCCTCTCACAGGCGAAAACAAAAAAAGTTAAGAAAGAGGAAAAGAAAAAAAGACTCTTAAAACAAGAAACCATTTATTCAAGGATACTCAAGGTAAAGTATATATTCCTATATGATTCAAGAAGTTCAAAGATCCCCGAAAAGCAACCATAAGTATTGACACAAAGGCATAAATAACCTAACTTACTAAATCATAAGCCTGAAATGTTCAAATCAATCCATGATATGTATAACACTTCCAAAAGGCTTGAATTTAAATTGCTTGAGGTTGACCCAAAATCTTGTGCAGTCCAGATCTAATCCTTATGCATAACTCATTCATCTTTGACTTGTATATGTATGCCTTACGTCAATATGTCAATGTCAATTTCCAAAGGTTGTATTCCAAGTCAACTCCTAAGCCCTAAATGATGGCTCATCCACTCCAAGTACAGAATAGTGAGACCTTTTTTTTATACACAATGAGGTTTGAACCTATGAACTTATGCAAACTACCCAAAACCCTCACCAATGGCCCAATCCTAGTGGCCTACCTGTTTGTTGATGTCTATAGCAAGTTGGCTGGTATCAACAAGCATACATTCAATAAACCTGTCAGTATGAAAGTTCAAGAATCTCATTTACCAGATACTCTTATGGACATGACTTTTGCAAACAAATTACTATTCCACAGCTAGGTGTTATTTTCATTAAATTTTAAAATACTTTGTTTGCTGCATACAGGCTATGTAATGGACTAACGGTGGTAAATTGGTATTCAAACCTGGCACAAAAGAAAAGCAATAATCACAATGATAATCCTATAATAATTAGATTTTACCATAATAACTATTGAAAAACCCCACCCAACAAAACTTCCCATTTATTCCTCTACAATAATACACCCATTCCCACCTTCATTTGCTACTAGGAATTCTATGTGAAACATCAGATTCCGTCCAAGTGATTCCCATCTGTTAGCCGCCAGTGCATTTCAGTTAAAGCTAACCCAAAAAAAATGAATATAGCACAAAACTCAAAACTCTGCCCCTCTCAGGTTTCCAATCCAAACATTCTATCATGCCCTCACCAACATGATCAATGCCCTAAAGTGAACCCTCACAGTCAAGAAAAAAGCAAGGAATCTCTATACTAATTGAAAAAAAAAAAAAAGATAAAACTTGATATTACATACACATGCAAGGCAAATCATGAATTTGTTAAAATGTATACCATGATGTTTTCAACATTTAAAATGTCTCATTTTTTCTCTCAATAAAGTATAAACTGCTCAATTTAAAATAGCCAAATCCCAATAAATAAATAAAAGTAGAACTCCTCAAGAAAGAAAAAATGACAGCTTCTGCATGAAAACTAATTATATAATATATTTTTTTTTTGAAAACTAATTATATAATATATATCTCTTAATAAAACAAACTCTCGTATTATACTGATACTGAAATAATTGAAGCACCAAGCTCACTTTCAATTCAAGATCATATCCCAAATATATGGGAAAATAGATTTTTTTTAAATGTGAAAGTATTTTATAAAATTTTATGATGATACAAAGAGAAAAGAAGGAGAATTGTAAAAGGCGTTCTTACATTCTTAGGTCTACCATCAACGACGTCATCACGGAAGCGCTTCCCGCTACCGGAGGCCTCTTCGGGCTTCAAATACCCTCCTTTGCCTTGGTCCAAGCTCAGCCCTAACTGGTACACCGGCGCATGAAAGGCACCGCCGGCGGCGAGGTGATGATTGGCGTCAGCGGAGTTGAGCTGAAGCATCATCGGAGCCGTTCCCGCCAGGCCGACGTCTGGTCCGGCCAAGCCAGAGTCGCCGGAAGCGAAGGTCGGAAGGCCGAGGATTTGTTCGAGGAAGTCATCGGCGGCGGGAGCCTCGGAAGGGTTGTTGGCCATGAGATTGTTGGACTCGGGTTGAGTTGGGAAAACGAGTTGGAGACGCGGAAGCAGAATCTACATGAAGGAAAACGGAATTATTCGCGGCTGGGTTTGGGTTTTGTATGTTCTGTTACTATACTGTGTCTTGACTATGCTTACAAGTGAGGGAGTGGTAAGTTTCCTTTGCTACTTCGGAATAACGAAGTCGAAGGCGTTGGGATGGCTTTGTCCTGCTTAAAAAGACCACCTCTTTTTCTATTGGATCCGGCTGTAAAAAAATTAAGAGTTGTTATCAACTATATAGGCATAAAAAATTATTTTTGATTTTTTTATAAATAATTGGATTACTTACTTTATTTTATACCCACTTTAAAAGAATGAAATCCTTTTTATTATAGAAAAAAATAAATATCACCTCTTTTCATAAAGGGTCTCCATTTTTGCTCATTTACAGGTCCACCCATATTTTCTCTTCCCTACTCCCTACGAAATATTTTTGTTCCTCTCGGTATACTTTCATCTCATTTTTTTTTGAATGGTTCTTCAATTGATTTCTTAAGTATAATATAATATTTTTGTTCCATCTCATTTTTTTGTCAATGGTTCTTCAATTGATTTCTTAAGTATAATATAATAATGATAATTATTTAATGATACATGCGTATTGAAAGAGAACTCTCGTGCAGCTTTTTCTAATTTGATTAGGGGTGTTCGAATGGGAGATTTTTTGAGTTCTCTAAAAATTAGTATAATTTGAGAATTTTAAATTATCATATTTGGTAAATATTTTCAAAACGTTGACATTTTTAAATTTTTTTATACTTTTGACAAAATATTCTCGCATGAGGTGAGAATTCATGATTCTCATAAAGGTGACAAATTTCATGTAAGTATTATCTAATATTTCAAGAAATAATTTAGACCGTTTGATGTATTTCATATATTCTTAGGGATTATGATTTTAAAAAGGTTTAAATATGTTTTTGGTCCATGTAAAATAAGCGGATTTTAGTTTTAATTCCTATAATTTGTTTTCTTTAGTTTTCATCCCTCTAAAATATGAAAGTAGTGTTTATGGTCCCTCCCGTCATGTGACATATGTTAAGTATTTATGTGTCCTACAAAATGTCACATGGCTATCCCAACTACACCCAATGACGTATGTGATGTTATATTAGCATGTAACTACCCAAAAAAATTTCCTTGACCCCTAAAATAAATTTTGTTTACCTACTTTAAAATGAATACTAGGGACCAAAAACAATGATTTCAAGTTTTAAATAGATGAAAATCAAATAAAAACATTTTACAAGGATAAAAATCAAAATTGGTCCCTTTTACAAGGACAAAAACAATACGTTTAAATTTTGAATGAATGAAAACTAAAGAAAAATTTTTACAAGGACCAAAAACAAAAATTCGCTCATTTACAGGGACCAAAAATGTATTTAACCCTTCTAAAGAAACATAATTCTCATAAATTAAAAAACCCTACATACCAAACACCCATAACCCAATGGGTGTGGCGTTAAGGAGTGCTAAGCTTGTAGGGAAGTACTTGAATTAGATTCTTGCAGAATGCATCTTTGAGGATGGGAAAGAGCCTTAAGCTGGGACCTAGCTGTGACATCCTGATTTTTAAACAATATTAGGAAAATAATTAGATCAGTAATTAAATAATAAACGGGAGTTAAAAACCTTAAATTAGGAATAAAATAGGCTTAAATGAGACCCAGAAACCCTATAAAGAAATAGGAATGGTCAAGAATAGTCTAGAAGCCTCTAGAAAAGCCTAGAATGTTCTAGAGTAGCCTAGAATAGCCTAGAAGGGTAAGGAATACCCTAGAACTCTCTAGGGCAGACGAAACTAGAATTTTCTGGAAGTGGTCCCTCGTGACGCGACGGAGGAAACAAAGGAGACCGTCGCAACGCGATATAAGTCGGTGGTTAAGTTGGTGACCACGCTCGTCTGATGCGTGACACGTGTCCTAGCTCGCGATGCGACGGGACTTACGTGTAATTGGCTCGCGACGCGATGGGCCAATTTATGCCTATAAATAGGCCTTAACCCCCTCCATTCACTCCAACTTCTTCCAACGGCGTTTGGGAGAGCGTGGAGGGCATGGAGGAGCTTGGGATAGGGAAGAGCGACAGGACACGAGTGGCAACAGTCTTCTAAAGCCAGGTGTGACAACCACACCAAAATTCAAATGGAGCCGCCACCTAAAGTTTATTTAGGAAAAACAATAGGAAAAACATTTTTCGAAAGTAATTGGAAAAAAAATGTGGTCTTCAAACCAAATAAGAGTTCGGGAGTTGATTACGAGCGAGGAAGGTATTAGCACTCCGCGACGCCCAAAAAATGGTACCTATTAATTGTTTAAAAGAAGTGCTTGCCTTGATTTCTTTTGATGAATTATTTCTAAACAGTGATAAAAATGATAATTTATTTACAAAACATAATAATCTATTTTAAAAGAAGAGAGAAATCCCCTAGTCATAAAATGTTCTAACGTGATATGGATTAAGTTTTACATAAAAACATTGAGCATTTAATTTGGGCTTAATTTCGCAGATGGGTTCAAAATTCATTTTTTAATTATTACCCTATCCTTTATATATAAAAAAGGGCGCAATTTTAGTAACATTTTGACTAAAAAATTCAACTTCCCTTTTGAACAGATTCGGAACAACACCAAAACAAAGCGCAAATTAAAGGAAACAAAGAAGAAGATATAGCAATCAAGAGCCAAAAAGTTCCAATCTTTATAATCAATGATGAAATAAACGAAACAGCAATGATATTGCAAAAAAAATATACAAGGAGATAGAAGAGTAGAACCTTGCTTTAGTTATCTCAAAAATTGAAACTGAATTACAGAGAAAGAGGAAAAAAAATCTAGGAGAAACCTAAAACTCTATTTTTATTTCTATTCTCTCTCACTCATTTTTTTTCTCTTGATGGCTTTGGTTGTTCCTTCCTTTTGTTCTTCAAAATCGCCTCCTTTTAGGTCTCGGCCATCCTTTCATAACACTCTCCCTCTTTTTCCTTGGATGTGCTTTGACTTTTATAGGCCTATACCTGCAAAACAAACGGATCAAATTAGTTAAAAAATCAGAAATAAGAATAAAGAGATAAAAGGAAAGAAAGGAAACAGATACCCCCCTTTTCGGCGAAAATCTTGTTCGAATTTGATGGAGATGATGGTGGATAGGATCGATTTTGTGGGGATGAGGATAAAGGGGTGAGGTCGAGATGTTAGGCTAGGATTTCCTTTGGCAAGAAAGAGATAAGGAGAGGAGAGGGACTAGGAGGTGGTGGCGAAGAATGAGGAGAAGAAAATGGGAGGAAGAGAGAAAATGGGAGAGATAAGGGGGAGAGAGCTGCAAGGAGAGGGAGATGGAAGAAGCTGCGCTGCTGCAATCAACTGAGAGTGAGAGGGAGTGATTTTTAGGTTTTCATATGTTTTAGGGTTAGGTTTGGGGTGTTGGGCTGAAAGGAATTGGGCTGCATGTGGAAGGAAATGAGTGGGAATAGGGGTTGTGAAATGAAAAGGGAGGGGTGTGGCTAGCGAGGCGCTGGAGGGGAAGCACCTGGGAGGCACGGTTAAGAAAAATTGGGGTTACATGAAGTAAAAATGAAAAGGGGAGGTGCTGATATGCTAGGCTTTGGGCCAATGCTTCTAACACCCTCCATTTTGCTCTTTATGCCCCCTTTCATTTATTTTTTCCTTTTTCTCTCTTTTTCATTATTATTTTTTCCTCTTTTTTTCCTTTTTATTCTGAAACCAAAAATATTATTATAATTCTTTTTTATTATGAAACCAAAAATATTATTATTTTTTATTTTTTTGTTACTAATTAAAATAAATAAATAGGGGCCGGATAAAAATGGGGTATGACAGCTACCTCTCCTTAATTACGTTTTACTCGAAGACCTTCGTGAATTCGTTGTAAAATGTAATTAAGGACAGAAGACCCTAATTTTTTGTCCGAAACAAGTGGTTTGAGATTGCGGGATTGGTTCCTAACTTTGGTGGGAGATTCTAGGGTCGGTTTCCTAGTGAATTCCCAGTAAGGCATAGGTATGACTATGATTCCTTACAAAACTTGGTGGGAGATTTCAGGTTCGTTTTCCTAGCGATTTCCCCGTAAGGCATAGGTATGATTAGCTCTTACAAAAATTGGCGAGAGATTCCAGGTTCAGTTTCCTGGCGAATTTCTCGTAAGGCATAGGTATGACTATAATTCCTTACAAAAATTGTGTGAGATTCCGGGTTCGGTTTCCCGGCGAATTCCCAGTAAGGCATAGTTATGATTAGCTCTTACAAAAAAATTGGTGGGAGATTCTAGGTTCATTTTCCTAACGAATTTCCTGTAAGGCATAGTTCTGGCTCCTAACCTTCACATCTTTGGTATTGATTACTTCCCTACTTAGGGTAAGTCTGGGGTGCGAGCTTCTTCATTACTCAACACAAGTGTTATACCCAAATTTTGTCCTTTCTCCTCTTTTAATTTATTTTTATTTTTATTTTTATTGTGTTTTTATTTTAAAAATGAAGCAGGCTAAATTTGATAATTATTGGGCTTGTATTTTGTGTTAGTTCATTTGGACTAACTTCAACCCAATTGCAATGAAAAATAAATGAAAGGCCCAAGCAAAACAAAAAAAAAGACTAATAACATTAAAATAAAAAAAAAGGAAAGGAGCACCGCTCAGCCACTGAAGTCGTTGTTTTCTGCACATTTTTAAAGCTATTACGGCTATCTGTAATTTTTTTTCAAACTAGCTGCAATTTTTTCCAAAAAGCTATTACGGCTAATTGCAATTTTTTTCAAACCACTGCAATATTTTTTTCAAACCATTAATGCTATTTCAAACTCTGCAGCAAGTAACCATCATTTCAGCCCCAATTTGTAGTTGCAAGTGGACAAACTGAGCCCTCTGTTTTTTCTATAAATAGCAGTAGAGAATAGGGGGGAGGGGGAAGAGATTTTTAGAAGAAAAATTTCACTTAATTTTAGAATTGGATATCTCATTCTTGGTACCAATTATACACAGCAATTTGAGAGAAAATTTAGAGAAAAAAGAGAAGAACCAAAAAAAAAACAAAAAAAACCGCAGAAGAAACAGAAAGAAAAAAAAAAGAAAGAGCAAACGCAGAGAAAAAAAAAGAGAGAAGCAAAAACGCAGAAGCAGGGAGAAGAAGCAGAGAAAGAACGAAGAAGAAAGAAGAAGGTTTGCTTCTCTTTCTCTCTCCCACGATCTCTCGCTCTCCCTCTCCTCTGCGTGATCTCCCCCACCTTTCTTCTCCCTCTCCTTCACGATCTCCCCTCCCCCCTTTCTCCTCCTTCTCTCCATTTATCTCTCATCAATTCTCTTTCTCCTCCTCTGCGCCTCACTTTCTTCTTTTTCCCTGTTTTTCTATTCTTTCCTTTTATTTAAATCTAGCCTATTCTAGATCGTTCCACCTTGTTCTGCTTCTTTTTATGTTAGCTTTTTTTTTTCTCTTTTCTTTTCCTTTCTTTGTTTTGTTATGGGCTTCAGCCCTATTCTTTTTTTTTTGCTTACACCCCCTCCCCTTTATTTTATGTTCTGCTCTTTTATTTTTATTATTATTATTATTTTTTTTCTTTTCACACCCCCTTTCTTTTTATTTACGCCCTCTCCCCTTTGTTTCATATTCTGTTGTCTTTTATTTTATTTTATTTTCTTCTTTTCACACCCAGTTTCTTTTTATTTACGCCCCCCTCCTTTTTTTGTTTTTGTGTTTCTTTTCTTTTCCTTTCTTTTTATTCTGGTCTTTTTTTTTATTTCTAGTCCAATTAGTACAATCTCATTCAACTAAATTTCACATACAAATATTGAAACCCTATTTTTTCTTGAAAATCACATGATAAAAATCATTAAAATTAATTTACTAGTAATGATCACTCGAGATTGCTTCCCGTTTAGTCATTACAAATATCTTAATGTTCAAAATAAAATTGGGTTATTAGTGAGGACCACTCTTGATTGCTTCTCGTTTGGTCCCCATGAAAACCTATCTTTTTATTAAAAATAAAATTAAGTTTTTTTTTAGTAATGATCACTCGAGATTGCTTCCCGTTTGATCATTACGAACACCATTAATTTTATAAACTAAAAAGGTTGTTAGTAAGGGCCACTCTTGATTGCTTCTTGTTTGGTCCCTACAAAACCTACCTTTTTCCATCAAAAAATATACAATTAAAATCAACCAACACACAACCATTTTCTATCCAAGAACTACGTAGCCTTTGATTTCTCCACCGCACGGAGATACGTAGGATGTGAGTCCACTCTGTCAAGCGCAAAAATAAACGACTTTTATCAAGTCCTTTTTTGTCTTGGTTATTTTTATTTTAAATAAAAGGGAAATAAATATTTTTTTTTGGAAGTTAATAAATTTTGCACAATTAGTTAGAGGTAACCTTTTGAAAGGATGTCGGTAGGTGCTAATCCCTTCCCTACGCATACTCGCCTCCCGAACCCAAATCCGGTCTTAAGGACCACTTTTCTTCAAAAAAGGTTTTTCCAATATTTTTCCTTCGAAAATAAATTATTGGTGGCGGCTCCATTAAACTCGAATAAAATCCCTCCGGATTTTTCGGTCATCTGTTGGCGACTCCATCGGGACATTTTTTAGAGATTCAAGCCTAAATAACTGATTGTGCTAAATAGTTAACTCTTATGTTTTAATTTCTCTTGTTTTTATTTTTTTTATTTACTTATTCATTTGTTTATTTACTTATTTATTTATTCATTTATTTATTTATTGTTCTTTTGTGAATATTTGTTGTGAATATTATGCATATATTGAACCTTAGGTTAGAAGACCATATTTTGTATATTTCATTTGTCTTGCAGCTTGGGTAGTGTTAGGGTGTTGCCCCTCTCACACACCGCACCTACACGTTCGCACACACATGTGAGTAAGGCCCTATACCCGGGTCAGAGCAAAGCTTAAGTTGAGTGGAGGTTCGGTGATGGTCAATTGGAATTTGTTTTCCTTCTGGCTATTGCGAGAACTTCATCTAGAGTGTGCTCCCTCTGAGTATTCTGCACCAGATAGTTGTCTATCGTTGTGGTTAATATTCAGGAGGAGACTTTAGCTCTAGAGGCCTTTGGTGAGAATGTGAGTAGAGCCACCATGAGATCTATCACTCAATACAAGACTATAGACCCCTTAGGCTAGAAAATATCTAATTTTAGGTTTAACCCATTTAAGACACAAGGGGCATCATATCATTTTTGTTCTTCCACCAAAAATATGTTATATCACGTCCATGCATAAAAAAGGGTCTACTAAATCACATATTTTTTGTGCACGCTACATGAATAGTCATCATCATCACTCAACATTATATCTTCATGCATTCATACTTCCAAAAAAACATGTTGAAATTTTTTTTAAAAAAGAATGTCATTCATTCTCATTTCATTTTAGGTGCTAGGGAAGCATAGGAACTCAAAGTTTGGCTGCAAGTATTTTGTGAGATAATATGGGATCAAGCGGCGAAACTGTCCCTTTGAAGAAGCACATACATCCGAGAATAAAAAAGCCTGAAATAGAAAGCTCAAGAAGTGTGTCAATTTAATGACGATTTAGTATTCACGTGTAACCTTCATTGGAAAATATGGGAATATTCTCAAGTTGCTAGAGGTGGATGTGCAAGTAAATGCCATTTCTGCACTTATCCAATTCTATGATTCTCCCATGAGGTGCTTCACTTTTAAGAATTTCCAAATGGCTCCCACACTGGAAGAATTTGCCCGGATTTTAGGATACTCAACCAAAAACAAGAAGCCTTACCAACGCACTTTGAGATTTTAATCTCCTACAAGAGGTTGCTATAATTCTGAAAGACAAGGAGGATGAATTAAAGAAAAGAAAGTTAAACCGAAATGGCGTCGAGGGGTTTCCGCTAGAGTATTTTGAAGAAAAGATGAGGCATTTGGCTAGTGTTCAGGATTGGGCGTCTTTCATGGAAGTGTTGGCTCTTACAATTTTTGGCATTATGTTATTTCCACGCATTGATGGCTATATAGACTTGGCCTCAATTGATGTGTTCCTAGCCTTTAAAAAAGGGAAAGAGAGCCCAGTGTCAGCCATTCTTGCGGATACTTTTTGTGCCCTCACTCACTGTCATGAAAAAAAAGGGAAAACGCTATCATGTTGCTTATCCACTCTCTATGTGTGGCTTGTCACCCACGTATTCGAAAATAGGAAAATGTCATGTCCTTTTGCAGACTTCAATACATGTGATGTAGGGGTCAGAGATAGAGATCGGTGGGCTGTGTCTCTGGCAGATCTTGATGAAAAGACGGTCCGATGGTACCCAGGGTGGTTGGATATACATGAAGTGATCTATCGCTATGGAATTTCCCTAATGTTCCACTTATAGGAACAAGAGGATGTATTAACTATAATCCTTCTCTGCTAAGACAACTTGGTTATTCTATGATGAATCCACCGGCCGATCGATGATGACCCCTTTGTGGTATTTGAGTTCGATCAAGGAAATAGCGGAATGCTTAGAAAGGTTCGACATGCTTGGGACCAAGTCACTCGGAAAGGAAAGTTCTCGGAAAAAGAAGCATTGGTGCTACGGATAGTTACCACTAATGGATCGAAAGTAGGGTTCGAGAAATCAAATTGCCGCTCCATGGTACACCCCACGGAACTGAAGTACCAAAATCTATCCATATTACGAGTAAAGAGATGGAAGAGCTTAAAATAGCTTTGTCAAAAGCTAATGAGGAAAAGGAAGAATTACAAGCAAGGTTAGAAAAGGCACTTCAAGAGAACAAGTACTTGCAGTCGGAAAATATCCTAAAAGGGAAGTTCATTGAGAGAAGTAACAAAAGGGCAAAAGTAGAGGAAAAGAGTAAGCATGATGTGCAACTTTGTCTGAAAGGAGCAAATGAAGAGCTAGAGCTGCGTAATCAAGAAAGGGACAAGGCTATAGAAAATGCCTATATATGGAAAGGATTGTGGAAAAAGTCCCTACATCGAAAAGAACTTGCAAGAGGAGCTTGAAGGTTTAAAGCGACATCTTGAGAAGGTAGTAGCTGGGTATGAGAACCGAGCCCAAAAGGAGCAGCAATACAAGGAAGAAATAGAAGAAATGCTTGTGAAATATCAAGATGCGCTGAAAAAAGAACAAGAGGATGCAAATGAGTTGCGGGACTATATTGAATATCAAGAGAAGATCTATCACGACCTAAAAAATGAAAGCACGTATTGGGAGAATCGTTTTACAAAACTGGTCAGTCAGATAGAAAATCAAGCACTCTTTAATGAACTGAGGAATGAAGGCATGCATTGGAGGGACTGTTTTTCGAAGTTGGCAAGTTTGGCCAATCAAGCAATCATAGATATCCCAAGGCGTCTAGAGGAGGATGATGCGGCGATGCACCCACTGAATACTCCAGTCAATGTTTACAAGTTTATTGAATTTTGTAAAAGTTTGATAGAAGAATTGAGAGAAAAGGCTAGTTGTCCTATTAAGAAGAAAAAAAGGGACAGCTAATTGCTGAGGCTTTAGTTTGAGTGAATTGTACTATTTGTGTTTCTTATCAACAAAGGATTTGTCATTTTGCTTATTGATCCCATTTTATTCTCCAAATTACTTAACGCTTTTAAAAAAAAATAAAAAAAATAAATGGATAATTACAACAAAGCAATGAGGCCTACGGTTCCCTGGTACAAAATGAATAGACTCATACATCCACATCCATTCATTCATTTTTTTTTCTTTTTCTTTCTTACATACTCATATCATTTTTTTAATCACTCAGAAAATAATCAAACAAACTGGTTCCTCGACACCCTTATCGAACTCGCTCTCAATCAAAGATCATGGATGACCAATAGGTGAAAGAGGACGTCAACCAGCTGAAGGAACAGATGAGCAAAGTTTTGGAGCTTCTGCAATCCCTAAACAAAGACAAGGCTGCAGATGAGGCTTCTCCAGCAGTGAATGATGAAAGTCAAGCTACACCTTCCCACCCACCTGGCTTCGGTCCTATGCAGTTGCAATATGGTCTCAATTAGGGCTGGAAATGAGTTGAGCTGCTCGAACCAAGTCCGAGACTCGACTCGATAATTAGCTCGTTGCACTTGGTTCATGAACCAGATGAGTCGAACTTGAGCTGAAAATTGAGCTCGTTAAATAAATGAGCTGATCTTGAGCTATGCATAGCTCGACTCGTTTGGTTCATAAGCTGGCTCGATATATATATATATATATATATATATATATATATATATATATATATATATATATATATATAGTAATAAATAAATAGTAATAGATAAAAAATAAAATTAAAAAATAATAATAATATTTTGGTTTCACGATGGGATGCAAATAGTGAAATTGGGGGTGCCACTAGCAATTTACTAGTGGACACCCCAGGCGGAACAGGCCACGCGGCCCAGAGCAGCCAGCCCGCCTGAAACCCTAAAGAAAACCCTAACCCCATCCATTCTCCTCATTTCCCCCAAAGCCAGCGCCTCCCTCTACCCTCTCTTCTCTCTCGTTCCCTCTTTTCCCAGCGCCGATTTCATTTCCTCGTCTCATTCTCTCGTTTCTTACGATTCTCTCTCCCTCCTTCTCTTTTCTCTCCTTCCCTCATCTTCTTCCATTACCTCCTTCTCATTTTATCTCCATCCCTAACCCTAAAATTGCCTCTCCTTCTCTCTCGGCCCCAAACCCGAGCCATACCCTCACCCTCTCATTTTATCTCATCTTTTCTCTAGCAAAAGCCATGTGAGGGAGGAAGAAAGAGGCTTCATGGCCGGTGGTTGAGGTTCGTGGAGGCCAAGGGACCACCTATGGTGGCGGTGAAGAGTCGAATCGGCTACAGAACAACTGCTGTTCCCACCGCCACCAACTGCTGTTCCCACTCCGTTCATCATCGTTCCGCCTACTGTTGCAGCAGCGCCGTAAAGTCCACCACAACCGAAGCCACAAAGTGAGACTGCAACTGGGAGCAAAAAATGGAACCAGTGGAAGACCCAATGATTGCTGTATTGGAAAGCTACTACTGAACCGAGTTGATTAGTTTGATTTTTAACTGTTGTTACTTGTTATGCTGATTGGAGTATGGTTTATATTTTTGGGGTAATTTAGTTTTGATCCAAAGTCCAATATCTTACTTTTGTTTGGTTTTTTTTGATATAAGGGATGTTTCACTGTCATCTTCTCTGTTGGTGGCATATGGTTGACACTTGACAGCTTCATCTCTGCTGTGATTTTTTTGATCTCTCAATGTCTTGTTTTATTTTTTTTTTATAATAAAAAAATTATTTTGACATTTGACTCATGTGATTCAAGCTAACGAGCTGAACCGAACTGCTCGCGAGTTTGAATCGAGTCGAGTTCGAGCTGAAAAAAATGGTTCATATCGAGTCGAGTCGAGCTACGAGCTGAACAAATTTCTGTCGAGTCGAGTCGAGCTGAACAAAGTTCGACTCAACTCGACTCGATTCCAGCCCTAGTCTCAATACTCAAGGGATGATGGTACCTTTTGCAATTTACCCGCAGGGTCCTACACATTCACCAGTTAGCAACCCTCAGAATCAAGTACCACAGTTCCCACTTTACGGACTCCCTCCTGGTTACACGCCACCTATGGCCAATGATGATACTGCAAACCATAACCCCCAAGGCCCACAGGCACAACAGTTCCCACTATTTGGTCTCCCGCCTGCTACACACCGCCAAAGCTAACAATAACTCTGCAGAAACTGATTCCCAAGCACTTGTTGTGCAAGATGTAGCTCAAGGATCTAGCTCCGGTACTGAAACCATACTAGTTCAAAGCTCAACTCCTGGCTTCATGACATACACCTTTCCACCTGGTTATGCACCATCCCATCTCGGGAATACTCAAGGAGTCAAGACGCGCGTAGTGACTTCGTGGTGAATCACCGACCATTTGGTTACCCCTATTATATTCAAGGAAATCCATTGAATCCCCAGACTAACCGCATTGCCTGGTCTCCAACTATGGGAGGACCCAATCTAAGCATCCCAGTTGGGAATCAGTCGTCTGATACGAAGTTGCAAATCCTCGAAGATAGGCTAAGAGCTGTAGAAGGAGTAAGCTATCTCGGTTCAAGTATCGCTTCAGATCTTTGTCTCGTACCGGATGTGGTTGTACCACCGAAGTTCAAGGTGCCGGATTTCGACAAGTATAAAGGGACAACTTGCCCGAAAAGCCACTTGACCATGTACTGTAGGAAGATGGCGTCCTATGCACATGATGACAAACTTCTGATTCATTTCTTCCAGGATAGTTTAACAAGGGCAGCGTCGAGTTGGTATACACACCTTGAGCGATCTCACATTCGCTGTTGGAAAGATTTGGCGGATGCCTTCTTGAAGCAGTATAAGTATAACATTGATATGGCTCCTGATAGAATGCAGTTGCAAAACATGGCAAAAAGAGACAATGAGACCTTCAAGGAATATGCCCAACGATGGAGAGGACTGGCAGCCCAAGTGGAACCGCCTCTGATTGAAAAAGAAATGGTGGCCATGTTCATGGATACTCTTCAATCACCCCTCTATGACAAAATGATCTAAGTGTATCCTCAAACTTTTCAGATATGGTTATCGTAGGGAAAGAGTTGAAGGAGGAATGAGAAATGGAAAGATTGCCCAAAGTTTCTTTGGAACTAGTAATATCAAGAGACTCCCAACAAACTCGTGAAAGAAGAAAGAAGGGAAACCAATCTTTGTAATGACGAGCCCGGGAGGACAAGCACAAGCAAAACCACCCCAATTCTTTACCAATTTCCCACATCCTTTTCCATACCCCTACTTCCCACCTCCATACATTGCCGCTGCCTCTCATAATCCTACCCCCCGGCCAAACCAACCAATGATGCCCTTTCGACCACCTTCTCCCATTCAAACACAAGCACAACCAGTTGCTCCAACCCAACCGAACCAAAACCAGAAACAACCAAATGGCCAAGAAAAGAAAGTAGTCCAATTTGATCCTATTCCCATGACCTATACGGATTTGTTCCAAAGACCTAATCAAGAACTCCTTGATCTCTCCACGCCAATGAAACCACTCCAACCTCCCTTCCCAAGAGGATATGACCCAAATGCCAAGTGTGAGTTTCATGCAAAGCGAGGGTCACACAACCGAAAAATTGCAAAGCTTTGAAGCACGTGGTTCAAGATCCGATCAATGCCAAATGGTTGAGTTTTAAGGAGGATGGACCTAATGTGGGTAATAATCCCTTCCAGGTCATGGAGGTTCGTGATCAACGCCATTATTGAAGAGTTTAGGGATCAGCCCACGATAATGAAAGTAGAGGATGTCCGTATTCCTTGAAGATCATTTATGCCAAACTCTGCGAGTTCGGTATAATTGAGATGAAATACGATGAGAGGGACTTATGTAGCTTGCATCCGATGACAGTCATTGCATAGAGGAATGCGAGGAATTCGTGCAAATTCTCCAAGAATTGTTAAGCAGACACTTGATACGGTAGGTTGTGTGAAGAAAGATGAAAACATATTGACCCTTGATCAAGTGAAGATAAAAACACGACCTTCCCAAAACCATTGGAGATTTGT
Organism: Calophaca sinica; assembly: GCA_037113605.1. Classification (NCBI taxonomy): domain Eukaryota; kingdom Viridiplantae; phylum Streptophyta; class Magnoliopsida; order Fabales; family Fabaceae; genus Calophaca; species Calophaca sinica. The sequence continues at coordinate 24,112,040 of CM073733.1, forward strand.
TACAACAAGCCACCCGAGGCGTGCCTAAACCGATAACTATTCATATACCAACTCCTTTCCTTTCAAGAACGCTAATGCGGTGCCATGGAATTCTGATATGAAGGTCTTTATGGACAATTTAGGGGATGACCGGTTAAAAGCGGCATCTGGATCCGCAATCCCGCTATCACTAACATCTCGGAATCGGTGGGATGACGAAGTGGACGAATTTATACCCTATCAGCACCCATGGACAAAGCTCGCAAGGAAAAGATAAAGAAGAAGAATCCATTGATAAAGATATGGGTAATAAGGCAAAGAAAGCGTAAGAAAACAAGAAAGCGATTCAAGAAGAGGTTTGTGAATTCCTGAAATTTATGAAGCAGAGTGAATACAAGGTGGTGGATCAGTTGAATCATACTCCTGCAAAAATATCTATGTTATCGCTGCTGCGCCATAGGGAATCGTTGATGAAAGTGCTAAATGAAGCTCATGTCACCCATGACATCACGGTGAACCAATTCGACGGGATTGTGGGTAATATTGTTGCTAGTAATTACCTTACCTTCACTGATGAAGAAATTCCAGTTGAAGGAACAGGGCATAACAAAGCATTGCACATATCTGTGAAGTGTGGAGACTATATCCTTGCTAGGGTACTCGTCGATAATGGGTCATCTCTAAATGTTATGCCAAAATCTACCTTGGCAAAGTTGTCTGTTGACGGATCATATATGAAGCCCAGCACCATGGTGGTAAGAGCCTTCGATGGGTCTAGAAGAGAGGTTATTGGAGAAATCGAGCTACCTATACAAGTCGGCCCTCGCACATTTGAGGTAGTCTTTCAGGTGATGGAAATCGTACCAGCATACAGCTGCCTCCTTGAAAGACTATGGATCCATTTAGCTGGAGTTGTGCCTTCAACTTTACACCAAAAGCTGAAATTTTCAATGGATAATAAGTTGGTGACTGTCTCTGGTGAAGAAGAGATGCTAGTAAGCAAGCCGTCCTCCACGCGCTATATTGAGGCTTGAAGAAGCTCTTGAGACGTCTTTTCAAACGTTGGAGATTGCGAATGCCACTTTCGCAGAGAAGGAGTCCTAATGAAGAAACCAAAATTGTCCGAAACCTCCACGATGATAGCTAAAGTTATGATGAAAGGAGGGTATCATGCAGGATGTGGATTGGGAAGATATGAACAAGGGATCGTGATCTTTGTTAGAACTTCCAGATAATGTAAATGATATGGGTTGGGATACGAACCTAATAGATTTGACAAAAAGAGAATTGCCAAAGAAAGAAAAGAAAAGAGGATAGCTAGACTGGAAGGCAGGGAGCCAAAAGATGAGAGTATTCCCATCTGTGACATCAGGCAAAGCTTTCGGAGTGCAGGAATATTGGATCCGAATCAAATAGCAGCTATCAAGGATGATCGCAGTACAGAAAACGACAATGTCAACCTTGTCCGCCCTTGCTCGCCGAATGAAGAACTTGGAAATTGGGAGATCGTTGAGTTTCCCGTGATCTTTGATTCAAAGTAATTATGTAATGCAAATTCTATTGCTCTGCCCAAGGCCTTAGAATAATTTATTGTCAAAAGGGCGCACATGTTTCATTTCAGTACCATTATCAATAAAATGCACTTTGAATTTTCCAATCATTTCTCTTTTCTTTCCTTTTCCATCTTTTCCATCTCTCTTCATCTTTTTCGCTTTTTCATTTCGTTATTTTTAACTAATGCAGATCCAAAAACATTGTCTTTGAAAATAATGATGCCAGTAACTCATACTATAATTTTGAATACCCCATTAATCATACTGAGGAAGATAATGAGGACAATTGGGATACCCCTCCTGAATTAATGAAGTTGGTGGAACAAGAAGCTAAAGTGATTCAACCCCACGAGGAAGAAACTGAAACAATCAATCTGGGCACTGAAAACGACAAGAAAGAAGTTAAGATTGGAACCACAATGAAAAGCAGTGAGCGAGAAAAATTGGTTAAACTCCTATTTGAATATGCGGATGTTTTCGTGTGGACATACCGAGATATGCCTGGATTAGATAATAGCATAGTCGAGCACAAATTACCATTAAAACCCAAGTGCCCACCGGTCAAGCAGAAGCTGAGAAGGATGAAGCCGGAGATGTCACTCAAGATTAGAGATGAGGTAAAAAGCGATTCGACGCCGGGTTTTACGGTTTGTAGCAAAATACCCTCAATGGGTGGCTAATATTGTTCCAGCCCCAAAGAAAGACGGAAAGGTCCGAATGTGTGTTGACTATAGATATCTAAACAGGGCCAGCCCTAAGGATGACTTCCCTTTGCCACATATTGATGTCTTGGTAGATAGCACAGCTCAACACTCTGTCTTCTCTTTCATGGATGGATATTCTGGCTATAATCAAAACAAGATGGCTCCCGAAGATATAGAAAAAAACACATTTAACACTTTATGGGAACTTTACATTTACAAAGTAATGCCGTTTGGATTAAGAAATCTTTGGGGCAACATACCAAAGAGCAATGGTGGCTTTGTTCCATGACATGATGCACAAAGAGATAGAGGTCTACGTGGATGACATGATTGTAAAATCCAAAACAGAGGAAGGTCATGCCATTAACCTACAAAAACTTTTTGAGCGACTGAGGAAGTATAAACTCGGTTAAACCCAGCTAATCGTAGTTTTGGTGTAAGGTCGTGCAAGTCGCTAGGGTTTATAGTTAGCCGTGGCGGAATAGAAGTTGATCCGCCAAAGTAAAAGCCATCCTCGAAATGCCGACTCCTTGCACCCAAAAAGAAGTTCGTGGATTCTTGGGAAGACTGAACTACATCGCCAGGTTTATATCCCAGCTAACTGCTACTTGTGAGCCAATTTTCAAGTCTGTGTAAGAATCAGAAACCAAATGGAACGACAATTGCCGTAAAGCTTTTGAGAAAATCAAACAAGATTTACAAGATCCACGGTTTTGGTACCTGTGCCAGGAGACCCTTATCATGTACTTAACAAAGATTGGATGAATCAATGGGTTGTGTGCTAGGACAACATGATGAATCTGCAAGAAGGAGCATGCCATTTACTACTTGAGCAAGAAATTCACTAAGCTGCGAGACGAGGTATTCATTGTTAGAACGAACGTGTTCTTGCGTTAACCTGGGCCGCACATCGTTTGAGACAATATATGCTATCCCATACAACTTTGTTTGGTGTCCAAAATGGATCCGATCAAGTATATTTTTGAAAAGCCCGCTCTCACGGGAAGAATTGCTCGTTGGCAAATGTTGTTATCTGAGTATGATATTGTGTATGTCACCCAAAAGGCAATTAAAGGCGATCTTAGTGAATACTTGGCTCATCAACCTTGTGGAAGACTATCACCAATGCAAGCAGATTTCCCAGACGAAGACATAATGGCTCTATTTGAAGGAAAAGAAACCCCGATGGTGAAAAATGGATCTTGTTGTTTGGCCGGTGCCTCTAATGCATTGGGACATGGGATTGAGCTGGCCGATTTCCCAGTAAAATTATTTCATTCCATTTATCGCAAGATTGTGTTTTGATTGTACAAACAATATGGCAGAGTATGAGGCATGTGCCATGGGCATTCAGGCGGCCATTGAATCAAAGGTCAAGATTCTCGAAGTATATGGAGACTCGGCTTTGGTTATCCATCAGTTAAAAGGCGAATGGGAAACGAGAGATTCCAAATTAGTTCCTTACCACGATTACATCAAAGAATTGATGGAACAGTTTGATGAAGTCACCTTCCATCACATTCCGCGTGAAGATAATCAGCTAGCGGACGCCTTAGCTACTATATCATCAATGTTCAAAATCAGTAACAGGGAGAGTCTACCGCTCATAAAAATACAGAATCACGACCGGCCAGCACACTGCCTAGCAATAGAAGGAGAGCCTGATGGCAAACCCTGGTATTACGACATCAAACGATACATCACGAATAGAGAATATCCTCCTAATGTCTCAGAGAATGATAAAAGAGCACTAAGGCGTTTGGCAATGGGATTCTTTCTAAACGGCGAAGTGCTCTACAAGAGAAACCATGACATGGTACTTCTTAGGTGTATTGATAAGACCGAGGCGGAAAAGATTATGTGAGAGGTTCATGAAGGTTCCTTTGGGACACACGCAAACGGGCACGCAATGGCAAGAAAAATCTTGAGGGCTGGCTATTATTGGTTGTCTATGGAGACTGATTGTTTCGGTTATGTGAAGAAATGCCACAAATGTCAGATTTACGCCGATAATATCCATGTGCCACCAGTCTCTTTGAACATCTTGACAGCACCATGGCCTTTCTCAATGTGGGGATTGGATGTCATTGGACCCATTGAACCTAAGGCATCCAATGGACACCGTTTCATTCTTGTTGCAATCGACTATTTCACTAAATGGGTTGAAGCGGCTTCATATGTGAGTGTGACAAAAAATGTGGTTGTCAAATTCATCAAGAGAGATTTGATCTGCCGCTATGGTTTGCCAAATAAGATCATCACTGATAATGGAACTAATTTGAACAACAAGATGATGAAGGAGCTGTGTAATGACTTCAAGATCCAACATCATAATTCCTCACCGTACCGCCCAAAGATGAATGGGGCAGTTGAAGCTGCGAATAAGAACATCAAGAAGATTGTCCAGAAGATGGTGGTAACATTTAGAGACTAGCACGAAATGCTCCCTTTTGCCTTGCACGGTTATCGAACTTCGGTTCGCACCTCAACAGGGGCAACCCCTTTCTCGCTGGTGTACGGAATGGAAGCAGTGCTTCCCATTGAAGTCGAGATCCCCTCGTTAAGGGTATTGATGGAGACAAAACTAGAAGAGGCAGAATGGGTTCAGGCTCGGATGGATCAATTGAATCTCATTGAAGAAAAGAGAGTGATGGCCTTATGTCATGGACAGCTATATCAGCACAGGATGAAGAGGGCTTACGAAAAGAAAGTTCGCCCTCGGGAATTCCAAGAAGGAGACCTTGTACTCAAGAAGATTTTGCCCATCCAAAAGGATTCTCGTGGAAAATGGACTCCGAATTATGAAGGTCCGTATGTTGTGAAAAAAGCTTTTTCTGGAGGAGCCTTAATCCTCACAAGGATGGACGGTGAAGATCTCCCGCTCCCAATAAACTCGATGCGATCAAAAATATTATGCCTAAAAAAAAGAAAAACATATAAAAACCAAGCAAAAGTGAGCTCGCTAGGTTGAAAACCTGAAAGGGCGACCTAGGCAAAAATTAGAGCGACCCGTTGGATTGAAAACTTGAAAGAGCAATCCAGGCAAAAGTTAGGATCTGAAATCGGACATTGAAGAAGGCTGACGCATCAAGGGGCTCTTACCCAACTGTGGCAGTTCTATATATTTTCAGAAGTAGAGTAATGAGTAATCAAAGTTATGGATATGGGAAGCTGGCATTTGTTCCTACAAAGACACAAACTATAAAATATCTGCTTAGTTATTGTCTTTCTTTGTTTTTTCTTCTTCCTACATTTTTTCTTGATGTATCTTCAAGTCTGTGTAACTTCAACCCTTGTACACATGGCTTTTTTTTTAATACCAAACACCTCCGTTCTCGTATTTCAAAATGTTGTTTTATGATAATAGACATCGAATTGTGAAGCATGTGATGATATGGGAAAGCATTACAGCTTATTATATACATCTTAAGAATCACGAGGACACGCCAAATCTCAACAAATAAGTTTCAAAAAGGCAAAGGATTACCTTTAAAAAGTAACTAGCGCTGCATCGATAACTCGCGCTCCCTCGATCGAAGGCATAGCATGACTAAATCCGATGAATCTCGGTCCGTCCCATATCTTTAAGCACTAGAGATCATACGGACGAGGAATCGATAAAAATAATAATCGCATTGCATACATGCATCACATACCATATATTCGTGCATCATCTTTATATCACCACCTTTTAGCCGCTTTTGTTACACTCCGGTCCGTGCACCAAATTTTGATCCTTCATTCGTTTACAAACAATGCGCCTAGCATTGGTCCTTTATTTTGCTTTCTAAGCGACACGCCAAGTATCGCTCACTCTTTATTGCTTTCGATCACCGCGTCGATGCGACCTGGCGGAGATCCTTCTTTATAGTTTTTCGATAAATGCGCCGAGCATCACCCTTTATTGCTTTAAGATTACCGCGTCGATGCGACCTGGCGGTAGTCCCTCATTATTGCTTTTGACCAACATATCGATTCCAGGACTGATGTTGATCCTTCTTTATTGCTTTCCATCGACGCGTCAATACCCTACTTGGCGTCCGAACCTTCCGATCACCGTGTCAGTACCCGACCTGGCGGCGATCCTTCTTTATTGCTTCCCATCGACGCGTCAATACCTTATTTGACGTCGAACCCTCATTATTGCTTTCCGATCACCGCGCCAGGACCCGACCTGGCGGGGGTCCTTCTTTATAGTTTTGATAAACGCGCGGCGTTAATCCCTCATTATTGCTTTCCGATCACCACGTCGATCGACCTGGCGAAGATTCTTCTTTATAGTTTTTAATAAACGCGCAGCGTTAATCCCTCATTATTGCTTTCCGATCACCGCGTCGATGCGAGCACGGCGGAGATCCTTCTTTATAGTTTTTTTTTGATAAACGCGCAAGCGTTAATCCTCATTATTGCTTTTCGATCACCGTCGACCCGACTGACGGAGATCTTTCTTTATAGTTTTCTGATAAACGCGCCAAGCGTTAATCCCTCTTCATTGCTTTTCGATCACCGCGTCAGTACCCGACCTGGCGGTGATCCTTCTTTATAGTTTTCTGATGAACGCACTGAGCGTTAATCCCTCTTTATTGCTTTTAGATTACCTCGTCAGTACCCGACCTGGCCGTATTCCTTCCTTATCACTTTTCGATTAAACGCATCAAGCGTCGATCCCTCATTGTCATTCCTCACGTCAAGTTCAAGACAAAATTAGTGTATTTATCTTTAGCTCTATTTTATGACAAAAATATAACAACCATTGTTGTTTGCATTTTCTAATAAAATATAACTAAAGAGGGGTAGCTGTTATACCCAAATTTTGTCCTTTCTCCTCTTTTAATTTATTTTTATTTTTATTTTTATTGTGTTTTTATTTTAAAAATGAAGCAAAGCTAATTTTGATATTTATTGGGCTTGTTTTTTGTGTTAGTTCATTTGGACTAACTTCAACCCAATTGCAATGAAAATAAATGAAAGGCCCAAGCAAAACAAAAAAAAAAGACTAATAACATTAAAATAAAAAAAAGGAGCACCGCCACCATCAAGTCGTTGTTTTCTGCACATTTTTAAAGCTATTACGGCTATCTGTAATTTTTTTTCAAACTAGCTGCAATTTTTTCCAAAAAGCTATTACGGCTAATTGCAATTTTTTTCAAACCACTGCAATATTTTTTCAAACCATTAATGCTATTTCAAACTCTGCAGCAAGTAACCATCATTTCAGCCCCAATTTGTAGTTGCAAGTGGACAAACTGAGCCCTCTGTTTTTTCTATAAATAGCAGTAGAGAATAGGGGGGAGGGGGAAGAGATTTTTAGAAGAAAAATTTCACTTAATTTCAGAATTGGATATCTCATTCTTGGTACCAATTATACACAGCAATTTGAGAGAAAATTTAGAGAAAAAAGAGAAGAACCAAAAAAAAAAAACAGAAGCAAAAAAAAAACGCAGAAGAAACAGAAAAAAAAAAAAAGAAAGAGCAAACGCAGAGAAAAAAAAAAGAGAGAAGCAAAAACGCAGAAGCAGGGAGAAGAAGCAGAGAAAGAACGAAGAAGAAAGAAGAAGGTTTGCTTCTCTTTCTCTCTCCCACGATCTCTCGCTCTCCCTCTCCTCTGCGTGATCTCCCCCACGTTTCTTCTCCCTCTCCTTCACGATCTCCCCTCCCCCTTTCTCCTCCTTCTCTCCATTTCTCTCTCATCAATTCTCTTTCTCCTCCTCTGCGCCTCACTTTCTTCTTTTTCCCTGTTTTTCTATTCTTTCCTTTTATTTAAATCTAGCCTATTCTAGATCGTTCCACCTTGTTCTGCTTCTTTTTATGTTAGCTATTTTTTTTTCTCTCTTTTCTTTTCCTTTCTTTGTTTTGTTATGGGCTTCAGCCCTATTCTTTTTTTTTTTTTGCTTACACCCCCTCTCTTTTATTTTATGTTCTGCTCTTTTATTTTTATTATTATTATTATTTTTCTTTTCACACCCCTTTCTTTTTATTTACGCCCTCTCCCCTTTGTTTCATATTCTGTTGTCTTTTATTTTATTTTATTTTCTTCTTTTCACACCCAGTTTCTTTTTATTTACGCCCCCCTCCTTTTTTTGTTTTTGTGTTTCTTTTCTTTTCCTTTCTTTTTATTCTGGTCTTTTTTTTTATTTCTAGTCCAATTAGTACAATCTCATTCAACTAAATTTCACATACAAATATCGAAACCCTATTTTTTCTTGAAAATCACATGATAAAAATCATTAAAATTAATTTACTAGTAATGATCACTCGAGATTGCTTCTCGTTTAGTCATTACAAATATCTTAATGTTCTAAATAAAATTGGGTTATTAGTGAGGACCACTCTTGATTGCTTCTCGTTTGGTCCCCATGAAAACCTATCTTTTTATTAAAAATAAAATTAAGTTTTTTTTTAGTAATGATCACTCGAGATTGCTTCCCGTTTGATCATTACGAACACCATTAATTTTATAAACTAAAAAGGTTGTTAGTAAGGGCCACTCTTGATTGCTTCTTGTTTGGTCCCTACAAAACCTACCTTTTTCCATAAAAAATATACAATTAAAATCAACCAACACACAACCATTTTCTATCCAAGAACTACGTAGCCTTTGATTTCTCCACTGCACCCGGAGATACGTAGGAGTAGGAGTCCACTCCTGTCAAGCGCAAAAATAAACGACTTTTATCAAGTCCTTTTTTTATCTTGGTTATTTTTTATTTTAAATAAAAGGGAAATAAATATTTTTTTTTGGAAGTTAATAAATTTTGCATAATTAGTTAGATGTAACTTTTTTCGAAAGGATGTCGTGGGGTGCTAATACCTTCCCTACGCATAATCGACTCCCGAACCCAAATCCGGTCTTAAGGACCATTTTTCTTCAAAAAAAGGTTTTTTCCAATATTTTTCCTTCGAAAATAAATTATTGGTGGCGGCTCCATTAAACTCGAATAAAATCCCTCCGGATTTTTCGGTCGCTACAACAAGTTTGGGCCAGATTCTCAACAAGGGTAAGTCAGGTTCTTAACTCTTGCTAAAAGGTACGGATTGACTACCTTACTTTAAGGAATGCCCATGATATGAGTTTCTCTGTTACCCAATATAGGTTCGGGTCGGCAAGGTATAGGTCAGATTCCTAACTCTTGATAAAAGGTACGGATTGATTTCCATAATTGAGGAAGATCCGAGATGCGGGTCGGGTTCCCGACTAAAGGCTTGGGTCAGATTCCCAAGGTGGTGGGTCAGATTCCCAATAGGGTATAGGACAGGTTCTTAACTCTTGCTAATAAGTAGATTGGGTAGGCTTAGTACTAGTTCTTACTGAGTAACAACAGATCAACTGTATGTAATATTGGAAATGGTGGGTCGATGGACCCAAAAACTTTGATGCTCATGCAAGATGCAATGAATGGTATGATGTTTTTTGCTTTTAGAGAAATGATTTTTTTTAGGTGGGTCGTGGACCCGAAAGTATTGATGATCATGCCAGATGCAATGAATGATATGCTATGCATGATTATTATTTTGCTTTGAAAGATTTTTTTTTGATTTCCCTGAATTCCTTTTGAGGACGCTGCCCCTAGACTCGTGGGATGATAACTTTCTGTCGGATTGCTTATCCGAATGGTTGACTTTGTACTGCACCAGATTTGCATATTTGCCCCTTGATAAATCATTTTATGGATTCTCAAATTTTCAGCTTCATGCTTTGAATGCCCTTGGGAGGATTAGATTGACAACTTTGATACATAGAGACTTTTCAGTATCCCTTTGGCCTTCGTCCAGCCATGTGAGGAAGGATATATGTAGAGACGCGGATCACCTTGTGTAGTTCTGAAACTGGAACGAAATCTTAAATGCGAAGCTTGTAGACGATGGGCACAGCTTTTGCCTCCAGCTTCTTAGTTTATGTTAAGATCTGTGAGGTCCAATCTAGGTTGACATGTTTGTGAATTTGACCCCAACTTTTGCCTAGGCCACTCTTTGCGAGTTTTCAACCTAGCGGGTTGCTCTAACTTTTACTTAAACCTGCCCTTTCGGGTTTTCAGTCTAGCGAGTTTTTTTTTTATACTTTTTTTTTGTAAAGCAACTACACCGAGGAGTTTATATGGATTTCCTCTTTCAAAAATCAAGTTTTGAGAAAATATGAGCAATTTGACTTTGATCAGAATGAACTTTATTAGGGTTGTAATGTGGCCAAGGGTTAAGGGCTATGAAAGAAATGATATTTCAGGCTCAAAAAGTATTTAAGGGTTTATGAAAACAAGGATCTTTAGTGCCAAGATGCACTTTGATGATTGTTAGCACAAATTGTCTTGTTTTGCTTTTGCATTTTTATTCATTTTTTTTCCTTGTAAGCATCTTGATATGTTGCATTTGATATTTGCTTGCTCGCTTGTTTTTTTTTTAACAGACAAAATTTAATGGACTATTGTGCTAGCCTTCAATGTATGGGTGATCCTTGTTTGGGGTACTTGAAAGAATTATTTTTTTTAGGCTCAAAAGGGGTAGCAAGGGATAAATATTTTTATATTTTTTGGATAGAGAAAAACGGCCAAACTTCATCTCAAAACCTTATTGCTCAAATTTTCACAAAAATTAATTTTTGATAATTGTGCATTTGCTTTACTATTTTGTTTTATATTTTTCTTAACTACTTTTTTTTTATCCCGGATTGACCATGTATCAAGAAAGGAAGTTAAAAAATTCAAATTGCATTTCCGTTGATGTATTGAAAAGATGGGAACAAAGTGGGCCCTTTACAAGATATGTCCCAGGGCTTCAGGCAAAGCGTAAAAACAAATGAAGGTTGTTTAAACGGGGCTATTCCTTGAAGTTTTACCACTTTGTATTGATCAAAGCCCAACAATTTTCAATGGAGTGGCCCACTGCCCCAGCGCATGCCGTGATGAGCATCATTTGTATCTTCTTCCCTCTCTTGACCTATACTGCGCAATGGTTGTTGAGCTTCGAGGTTGACAATCCTTCCGCTTGTTATCCCGGCTTCCACTCTTCCTCCTACAACAATTAGGTATGAGAAGCTTGAAGAGACATTTCCCATCATCAGATCATAAAAGGGTTGTTGAAGTGTGTCAATGAACGTGGTAACCATCTCTTTTTCAGACAGTGGAGGTTCCACCTGGGCTGCAATGCCTCTCCATCTTAAGGCATACTCTTTGAAGTTTTCATTGCCCCCTTTTTTCATGGTTTGTAACTGGGAGCGATCAGGGGCCATGTTCATATTGTAGCTATATTGTTTGAGGAAAGCATTAGCCAAGTCTTTCCATGAGTTGATTCTGCCCTGTTCTAAATTCATATACCAGCGTAGGGATGCCCCGGTAAGACTCTCTTGAAAAAAGTGGATTAAGAGTTTATCATCATTGGAGTAGGAGGTCATCTTCCGACAGTACATGATGAGGTTGCTTTTTGGACAAGTTAACCCCTCATACCTGGCAAACTCAGAGACTTTGAATTTTGGATGAATCACCACGCCAGGGACTAAGCATATGTCTGAAGCTTCGAACCCAATATGATTTGCCCCTTCAATTGCTTTCAGCCTCGCTTCCATAATTCGGAGTCTCTCCTTAACTAAGGGATCCTCTTGGGCATTCGTGGCAATGGGTTGTGACCTCAATGGGCCACTGGAATGGTTCTCATCAAGGGTCAATTTTGCATCCAAGCCTAGCAAGAGGTCAAACATTTTTCCCATATGTTCCTTCATTTGATCGAGCTTCTCTCTCATTGCTCGTTGATCTTGTTCCAACGCATGCTTGAGTTTATCTTTGGCTTGAGTCCGGTAGGGATGCAGGGAATTGAAAGCTTCTTTATAACTGTTTTTTATATGAAGAAAAGAAATATGAGTTATGTTATGAGGATGTCATGGTTATGCATGCCATGAATATATTTTTTTTATGTACATTTTATGCAAAATAATATGATGGATAATGAAGAAATATTTTTCTATTACATTTTTTTAATCTATTATTTTTTATGCAAAAAGAATGCGATGGAAAAGAAAAAAAAATCTTTTGTTTTTTTTTTTTTACCTTTTGAATGAATAGAATGCGGTAAAAAAAATGTTCATTTTTTCGCAAATTTTTTTTTATTTTGACAAAAAAGAAGATAGTAGGATAGAAAAAGAAAATATATTTTTGTTTTTTTTGAAAATCTTACTTTTTTTTTTAATTTTTGCATGAGAGAAAAACAAAACTCTATTTTTTAGGACTTTTGAAAAATGATGGAAATTATATGAATGAAGAAAATGGGCAAGGTGCCCCTTGTGAGTAGGTCGATATCTCCTAAAACTTTAGGTTCTATGACTTTTGTCTCGTGGGAAACAAGATAAGTAGGGCATACTCCTTTTGTGATATAGGTCGGTGATTCTTAGATGGGATCGACGGTGTACATAAGCGTCTTTGTATGGGTGGATTGAAATACTAATCTAAAAAGTCCTTAGAGCTAAAGGTCCTATTTTCAAATGTTACCGCCAATAATAGGTAAACTATTAAAGGGGGTTTTTTCTCAAATAGGGTCAAACTCTAGGTGAAGTCTTCGCAAGGACCCAACTGGTCGTACGTCCAGCAGGTGCTCTCTACGCAACCTCTCCTAACTTGAAGCTTTCTCGAACCCGGGTATAGGGTTCCACTCATAGTATGTGACAAAGTGTGGAAGAGAAAAGTGTGTGAAGGAGCAATTACCTAAAATACTACCCGTTGCAAAACAAATCAAAACATAATATTTACAAATGTCTTCTACCTTAGGGTTCAAATATACAAACATATGAGCAAAAAATATATATAATGAACAAATAGGAATAAAAAAAAGGGAAATAAATCATGTAAGGCAAACAAATCAATACAAACAATTTTAGGGCTTAACTCTCTAAAATCCATAGTGGAGTCGCCAGTTGTGACAACCACACCAAAATTCAAATGGAGCCGCCACCTAAAGTTTATTTAGGAAAAACAATAGGAAAAACCTTTTTCGAAAGTAATTAGAAAAAAAATGTGGTCTTCAAACCAAATAAGAGTTCGGGAGTTGATTAAGCGCGAGGAAGGTATTAGCACTCCTCGACGCCCACAAAATGGTACCTATTAATTGTTTAAAAGAAGTGCTTGCCTTGATTTCTTTTGATGAATTATTTCTAAACAGTGATAAAAATGATAATTTATTTACAAAGCATAATAATCTATTTTAAAAGAAGAGAGAAATCCCCTAGTCATAAAATGTTCTAATGTGGTATGGATTAAGTTTTACAGAAAAACATTGAGCATTTAATCTGGGCTTAATTTCGCAGGTGGGTTCAAAATTCATTTTTTAATTATTACCCTATCCTTTATATAAAAAAGGGCGCAATTTTAGTAACATTTTGACTAAAAAATTCAACTTCCCTTTTGAACAGATTCGGAACAACACCAAAACAAAGCGCAAATTAAAGGAAACAAAGAAGAAGACATAGCAATCAAGAGCCAAAAAGTTCCAATCTTTATAATCAAAGATGAAATAATCGAAACAGCAATGATATTGCAAAAAAAATATACAAGGAGATAGAAGAGTAGAACCTTGCTTTAGTTATCTCAGAAATTAAAACTGAATTACAGAGAAAGAGGAAAAAAAATCTAGGAGAAACCTAAAACTCTATTTTTATTTCTATTCTCTCTCACTCATTTTTTTCTCTTGATGGCTTTGGTTCTTCCTTCCTTTTGTTCTTCAGAATCGCCTCCTTTTAGGTCTCAACCATCCTTTCAGAACACACTCTCTCTTTTTCCTTTGATGTGCTTTGGCTTTTATAGGCCTATACCTGCGAAACAAACGGATCAAATTAGTTAAAAAATCAGAAATAAGAATAAAGAGATAAAAGGAAAGAAAGGAAACAGATACCCCTTTTTCGGCGAAAATCTTGTTCGAATTTGATGGAGATGATGGTGGATAGGATCGATTTTGTGGGGATGAGGATAAAGGGGTGAGGTCGAGATGTTAGGCTAGGATTTCCTTTGTGAAGAAAGAGATAAGGAGAGGAGAGGGAATAAGAGGTGGTGGCGAAGAATGAGGAGAAGAAAATGGGAGGAAGAGAGAAAATGGGAGAGATAGGGAGAGAGAGCGCAAGGAGAGAGGAGAGGGAAGCATTTGTCGCTGCAATCAAGTGAGAGTGAGAAGGAGTGATTTTTAGGTTTTCATATGTTTTAGGGTTAGGTTTGGGGTGTTGGGCTGAAAGGAATTGGGCTGCGTGTGGAAGGAAATGAGTGGGAATATGGGTTGTGAAATGAAAAAGGGAGGGGTGTGGCTAGCGAGGCGCTGGAGGGGGAAGCACCTGTGAGGCGCGGTTAAGAAAAATTGGGGGTACATGAAGTAAAAATGAAAAGGGGGTGCTGATATGCTAGGCTTTGGGCCAATGCTTCTAACACCCTCCATTTTGCTCTTTATGCCCCCTTTCATTTATTTTTTCCTTTTTCTTTCTTTTTCATTATTATTTTTTCCTCTTTTTTTTCTTTTTATTCTGAGACAAAAAATATTATTATAATTCTTTTTTTATTATGAAACCAAAAATATTTTTTTTATTACTAATTAAAATAAATAAATAGGGACCGGACAAAAATAGGGTATGACACCAGGTAAGGGGAAAGATACTTTAATCACTAGGGAAAATATGTAGTAGGGTAATACTATTGGCATATGTAGGGGACCTTAACCCTACTAGGGGTTGATAGCAGCAGCACCTCAGGAGAGGGGTTGTGACCTGTGATAGCTGAGGACAGTTGTCAGAGGTCTATCAACCATAGGAATGATCTATTGAAATCTATGGATGGATGTTGATTATTGTAATGCTTTGATATGATTGCTTTATATTTGTGTGACTGTTGGTATATTGATTGATAACATGGCAGTAGTAGGTCGCCTAAGCGACATTAGGCTCGATCCTTATGTTGACTAAGGATGGTTGATAATGTGATTAATATGATGATATTATGTACTTATTGTATATAATACATGTGAATCTGGTGCATGATGTTAGAGTCAAGGGTGATGCTCTCTAGTTAGAAGTCTGCGAATCCCTAGATGGTAATAGCAAGTATTACCATCGGTACGCTGTTGTTAGTGGTGATAGTCGGGTCAGTGTACTCAATGTTGGTGTACCGAGGTGCAGACGGAATGGTAATGAGATAGCCGGTGACCTTGAGGGGCATGTACTCGGCCAAGACCTTGAGGGGTATGTACTCGGTCTTTCCGACGAGGCTCTCCATGTTCGTGGTACCAAAGGTACAAAGTGGTTTGGGGATAAGTCGGTGACCTTGATGGGTATGTACTGGGTCATCCGGACGAATCTCCAAGACTCCACGTCTGACGGGTGGACAATCTGGGCCATTCCTGTTATGGGAATGTTGTCCTTGTGCACGAGACGATACCTTACTCCGGCAATCGGATACGGTAGTATGAAATGCCGTAACCGGTAATTGGAGATGGTAGCGTATCAAGAGATATTCCCGGGACAACCAACTTAAGTCTCATTTTGTGCTCTGAGACTGGTGATCAGTCTAGAGAGTAGGGTGTTAATGGCCCGCAAAAATCAGCGATGATCTGGATCAGTAGGGCTAGAAATGAGCCTGAAATCTCTAGGACAGTAAGGCTGGTAATTGAGCCTGAAATGTCCAGTGGTCTGGGTTAGTAGGGCCGGTAATGGGCCTGAAAGACCGGTGACGTATGTCAGATTATGGTATCAGAGTATGATGTAGTCTGTGACCGTGTGATTGGATTGTCAGTATGACGTATCAGTATAGGCTGGTATGTGATTGTGTACTCAGGAGTCTGAGTGTGTAACATCTGAAGTAGCAGTCATGATGATGATTGTGATGTCTTGATATTTATGTTGTTGTGTGTTGAGCTGAGTATGATAGCAGTCTCTCTACTATGTTGTTTTCCTGTTTAATGGTGATTGATGAGTGTCTTACCCCTTCGTTTTTTGCGTCTTCTATATTATATGATGATGTATAGCAGATGAATAAGAAGATAAGTACTTAAAGCCTGATAAACAGTGTTGCATACCAGAGTGTTCTGTTGTGTACTCTGATGTTGGATTGAAACTGTGTTGTTGCTAAGGTCAGGATAAGTGACGCCCTGTCTCGGCGGGGTGTTACAGTAGCCACTCGAGCAGATATTAGTCTCATAGTCAGTACAAAAGACCAAAACTTGTATGTGGACCCATTGGAGAGCCAAAGGCTTTAATTACGGTGGGTTAAAAAAAGCCTAATGAGCATTTCACTTTATTTTTAATCATTATTTTTCTAACAAAATATTTTAACCATTGATAAAAAAAAATCAATGTTTAATATTTTGATAAATCCATATTTTATAATGTATATATATGTAATATCAATAGTTAAGACCATTTATTTGTATTTTTTAAGAAAATATATATTTTTTGCTAAAAAATATATTTTAATTAAATACATGTTTGAAAAATATTATTATAACTAAATAATTTTTCATTAATTTAAAATTCCTGACAAATAATTTTGGTATTTGTATGAGTTAAAAAGAGTAATTTATGGGGAACTAGCTATAAAAAGAATTGTTTCATAAAAAAGTATACAATAGCTTACCTAAACGTTTGTAGTTTTTGTGCTCATCATCATCCTGTCCTGTTGGCTTAGTGCTATAGATGTTGAAAGTGTAATTCAGACATTAAACCTGTTTGGATAAACAGCTTATTTAAACACTTATGGCATAAGAGTTTATCACATGAGAGCTTATGTCATAAGCGCTTAAATTGAATAAGCTATTTATATTTGGAAAAGTATATTGAAAAACTCTTATATAAAAATTGAACTGTTTGGATGCATAATTAGATAAACACTTATAAAATGATATAATTTTTTAAAAAAATAATTAAGAATCAAACCATAATTAAAAATTTATAAAAATATCATGATATATCACAAATGGTTATTAAAAATTTAAAATTCACTAATCACATTAATAAAACAATTATTATTTATAAAATCAGTGTCATATATTATAAAATCATGATTAAAATTAAAAAATCACCATTCACTTGTTAGTAATTTTTGTATTTGAAAAAAAATTATTAATCAAAAAATTAAAAATTATTATTACAAAATAAAAAATTACTATTCACCATTCACATATATAATAATATAATAAGTGTATTATTATAGGAAAAGATGAAACGTATGCAAAAATTTAACAAACATGTATCACTGTGCATCATTGTGAGAAAAAAATTAATAAACTAATAAAATTCATCATCTATTTTTTTGACAAAAAATAAAATTCATCATCTATCAATACACAATATTATTTTATTTTATTTTTTTAATATAATATCATTATCTTATTGTATAGGGAAAAAACTTTAAATAGCAACTCATTTAACATTTTTTTTGTAACATGTATTCTCTTTGGATACATTTATAAGCAAAATAACACTTTTAAAATTCGTTAAAAAATATATGTATTCAGTCTAAATTATACATTTATAAGTGACAAAACACTTTTAAAATTTGTTAACAAATATATGTATTTAATTTAAAATTTAGACCGAATATATATATTTTTTAACAAATTTTAAAAGTATTTTTTTCTTATAAATATCTCCGGACGGAGTACTGAAGAAATGCAAAACTCAAAAGAAAAGACAAAATATAACCGTACAAAAGAAATGCCGACATAAAAGAAAAGTCAAAAAACGAGACATTGAAATTCGAAAAGATAACTCATGCTGCAGGGGAAGTTGACGTCAGCGAGAGAGGGAGTGGTTGTAAAACAAAAATAAAGTGTAAGGAAAAAAATATACTTCCTCTTTCTCAAAATATAAGTAAAAAAATATATGTATTTAGATAATACTCCCTTCGGTTCTCAATATAAGAGAAAAAAATGTGTTTTTTAGGGTTTTAAAATATAAGAGATATGTGAGATAAAAAGGTGTTTTTCATTGGAAAAAAGAGTGTTTTTCTTGGTTTTGATGAATTAGGGTTTTGTCTCTTATATTTAGGACCGGAGGGAGTAGATGATTCCAAAATATAAGTATTTTTTTGCTTATATTTTAGGACGAAGAGGAGCGGATTCAAGCACGGGACGTGGTAGAATGTTCCGCATTAGTACCGAGAAACTCCGCATAAGCCCGAACTATAAGCTAGTATTTATGAGAGCCTGTGAAAATCGGCTATAAACGGCTTATGAAACTATCATAAGCTCTTTTTATAAGCTCTTCCAAATAGTTTTATAAATGCTTATATCAATAGATACGTCCAAATAAATTATTCATAATTTAATCCAAACATGCCTATTGTACGTCTAGTGTTCAGACTTGCGTATGATGTTTTGTGTGCAACGTCTGGTGGTTTCAACAACTTGCGTCTGGTGTATGACAACATGTGTCTACTGTCTAATAGTGTTACAACTTGCTTCTGGTCTCACATTGCTAGGAGTTCTTGTGTTCAGCTCCTAGAACTCATGTGTAGAGTGGTGTGCTACCGGTGTCGTTGCGCTTCCATTATGCAACTCAATAACTCCTAGCTCCCAGTTGGCAGTTGTGTATAACTGCTTCAATTGTGTCAGTATATTGTGTTTGTTACGTCTGTTAGAGTTAGTTGAGTTCATTTGTATGTGTATAAATAGAACTCATGTCATGTAAATTGTATAGAAAAAAAAATAAGGTTAAAAAAAACTAAAAGCCAAGAATTAAATAGAAAGAAGTGGGATTTTATTTGTGTTTGTACATAAAATATGTAGCTCAAAATGATATTTTGCAATCTTATCGAAAATGGCCAAAAAGTGAGGCTCGCAGGGAAAGAAAAGTCAAGGGTCTGTTCTATGTTTTTTTTTTTAATAAAAAAAAACCCAAATCAAAAGCTTTTAACTATACACACATGACACTTAAAGAAAAAATATCAGGGGCCTTGACCCCTAATACAGTCTACATATGTCCGTCCCTGAGTGTATTGTCATTCTCCGTTCAATAATAAGCCTCTGTTTGGTTCTACGTTGAGCAGAAACTAACGTGTTTTTCAATGGTAAAACGTGATTTACATGAGTTGGGAGAATGTTTGGATCCCTCATGAAAAAACGATTCTAACTTTTAAAATTGATTTTAGCTAAAGCTACTCCATGTAGCGTTCACTTCCAGCTGAAATCGATTTTGTGGACGCCACACATAGTTTCTCAACTTTGCCCCTTTCCCTGTTGCTCTTGTGCGTTTTTGTGCTGTTGTGTGAACTGTGAAGATATGTTTCTGCGTTTTTTGTGTTGCAGCACATGTCTAGGTTAGAGAAGATTTTTTTTTTTGTATTCTATTTTTTGTGTTTCTTTTGGGCTCCATAAAGGCCCATTTCAAAGCCATCTCAAAACCATCTTAAGTGCTTCTACAAGCTATTGCAGGACATCCCATTCAGCCATACCTTTTATTTAATAAATTAAGATAAAGAAAATAATTAAAGATAAGTAGTGAAAAAATATTTAAAGGGATATTATATATATATAACCAAGCCAATTTTAGTAATTATACACTCAAAAACAATTTTTATCAAACCTACCCGGACAATATTTCTTTACAAAATCACTTTTGTCATAACCGTATCCAAACATAAATTATTTCATTTTCAACTCACTTTTAACTAAAATTAATTTTACAAAATCAATTCATTTAAAATCAATTTTCACTCATGTGCAAATAAACACACACTAAGAGGGTTCTACCTCCGGTCTCATGTATAAACAAATGCACTTTCTAGGTTCATTGAATAACTGATGTATCTAGTCGACCAGATACATCAGTTATTCAATGAACCTAGAAAATGCATTTGTCTCTTATATATGAGACCAAAGGTAGTATTATTCAATGATTACTTTTCTTTGTGTTTCATCATTCTTTCTTATCCTCTTCCCTATTAGTGATAGTGACATTAGCGTGTGATAATATAGACCAGATACATCAGTTATTTAATAAACCTAAAAAATACATTTGTATGAGACCGAAGGGAGTATTATTCAATGATTTCTTTTCTTTGTGTTTCATCCTTCTTTCTTCTCCTCTTCCCTATCAGTGATAGTGATATTAGCGTGTGATATATCATGAGTGTGGGGCTTGAATTATTTGGAATATACATAATTGAGAGAAAAGAGTATATAATATTATTGAATTTAATCGTTTTACAAATTGATACGTTATTTTTTTAAAAACACAATATTTAATCCATCGACCGTTGTTGTTGATCTCGACTTCCACTAAACGAACTAGTCACGTGACTTATCAAAGATATAATTGAACTAACCTTAACTCGTTCAACTAGTCCCATTTAAAATATGATTTAATGAATCGATCAAGTTTAGGAAGAGAGAAAATTCAGTCCCGTCTCTGGCGGATGCATGTATATCAATTTGAGGGCAAATGTCCCCACGTGAATTTTATTTTTACTTGAAGATATTTCGTATTGTTATTTTTTTGCCTCCATAAAAAAAAAGTTGACCACATAAGATAATTTTTTTTAGATTAAAGACTCAAACTGGTCCTTGACAAAAAAATAAGGAAACCTATTTAGTCATTAGAATTGAAAATTACAAATTTAGTCCTCAAAAATATCAAATGTCGGTCAAATTAGTCCCTTAGGGACTAAAATACATATTCTTAAAAATTATCCTAAAAATGACTACTTTATCTGAGATTTGAGATTTTTGATAACTAAATTGATATTTTTCAGAAAGTAAATAGATCTCCGTGTTTTTTGTTTGTGTGGGAAAATGCCTTCAAATCAGTTTGGAAATCATTGTAATGCATAGAAGTGGTTTTTCAAGCAGCTAAATCGAGTCATCAGTTAGCTGAATCAATTCATGGAGTGTTTTGGGCGCAGGTACTTTGGAGGAGCCTCTGGGAGTCGAATTGCATTGAGGTGAATCGATTCACCAATTCGATTCACCAGCTCGTGAGCCGAAGTATCACTTTGGGAGCTGAAGTGCTGATTCGATTCATTGGAGGCGGGATTTCAAGTGAGTGAATCGATTCACGCAGTGCAGAATTGCGCAGTATATAGTGCATAAAGTGCAGAACGCGAGAAGAACGATTTCAGAACGCAGAAACACGAAACAGAAGCGTGGAATATGATTTGGGGCTTTGGGAAACACATTCTAAACACTTCGGGGCTTAGGGTTTCATAGAGGGACGATTTAATCTTCTTCTATTGTAATCTTGAGGGTTATTCATTGAGTGAGAGAGATTCTTAGTGAGATCTTGAGATTGTTCATCTTGAACAATTGGATGAGATTATAAAGGGCTTTGTAATTTCTTGTAAAGACTCATTGAAGCTAGTGGATATGGAGAGCTGCTCTCTCCCGCAGATGTAGGTCATTATTGAGACCGAACTGCGTCAACAATTTTTGTGTGTTAATTTCATCTCCTTCTCTCCTTTATTGGTTAATTGCTTTTAGGGTTTTGAATTGCACATTATTATAATTTGTTCTGTGTTGATTCTTGGTTGGCTAGAATTGTTTGGTTTGATTGCTATTGTTTTTCAACTCAATTCTTGTTAGAACACTAACAACTGGCGTCGTCTGTGGGGACGGGAGGAATATTAAATTCTTGCACCATGGGTACCAAATGAGACATCGAAAAATTCTCGGGAAACAACAATTTTGGGTTGTGGAGGATAAAGATGGAAGCTATCTTGATTCAACAAAAATGTGTAGATGCCATAAAGGGTGAGGCAAAGATGCAAGCCATTTTGTCGCAATAAGAAAAGAAGGAGATGATAGATAAGGCGAGAAGTGCTATTATCTTGTGTCTTGGGAATAAGGCATTGAGGGAAGTTGCAAGGGAGAAAACGACTACAAAAATGTGGGCCAAATTGAAATCGTTGTATATGACCAAATCGTTGGCTCATAGGTTATGCTTGAAACAACATCTCTATTCGTTCAAAATGGTAGAGACAAAACCGGTGGTGGAGCAATTGGCAGAATTCAACAAGATTTTTGATGACTTGCAAAATATAGATGTGAAGCTTGATGATGAGGATAAGGCTCTACTTTTATTGAATTCGTTACCTAAGTCCTTTGAACATTTTAAGGACGCGCTCCTTTACGGAAAGGAGTCAACTATCACCTTGGATGAGGTCCAATCATCCATAAGAACCAAGGAGTTAACCAAGCTTCAAGAGTTGAAGGTTGAAGATAGTGGCAAAGGCTTAAATGTGACAAGGGGGAGAAGTGAGAGTAGAGGAAATAATAAAGGGAAGAAGCCTAGGTCTAAATCCAAGTCAAAGGGGAACAATAAGGCGAAGTTCAAGTGCTTTAATTGCCACAAGACCGATCATTTTAAGAAGGATTGTCCCGAAAAGGGGGGCAAGGGTGATTCCGTAGAAGTAGCGATTGCTTCGGAGGATGGTTATGAGAGTGCGGGGGATCTAGTGGTTACAAGTTTGGAAACATAGAAGAATTGGGTAATGGATTCCGGATGCTCATATCATATGTGTCTTCAGAAGGAGTACTCTGAAACCTTGGAACTTAAAGAAGGTGGAGTGGTTCGTCTTGATAACAACAAAGCATGCAAGGTGCAAGGCATGGGTTCTATACGTCTAAAGATGTTTGATAACCGTGAATTCCTATTACAAGATGTGAGGTATGTTCCTAAACTTAAACGAAACTTTTTGTCTATAAGCATGTTTGATGATTAGGCTATAGCACTAGAATAGAACGTGACATGATTAAGATTTCTAATGGTGCATTAATAGTTGCTATAGGAACTAAAAGATATGGTTTGTAAATACTTAATGGTTCTACTATTATTGATCATGCATCAATAGCTAGTCAAACTCCACATGATAAAACCAAGTTATGGCATTTAAAGTTAGGGCATGTTAATGAGAAAGGTTTATTTGAACTAGCAAAACAGAATTTGTTAGGTGGTGATAAATTGGATAATCTAGAGTTTTGTGATAATTGCATACTAGGCAAACAACATAGGGTGAAGTTTGGAAGTGGCATGCATATCTCTAGTAGACCCTTTGAGTATGTGCATTCGGACCTTTGGGGTCCTTCAAGAGTGACAACTCATGGAGGGGGTTCCTATTTTCTCACCATGATTGATGATTTCTCTAGAACAGTGTGAATTTATATTTTGAAAACCAAAAGTGACACCTTTCAAAAGTTTAAAGAATGGCACACTCTTGTAGAAAATCAAATAGGAACTAAACTTAAGGTTTTGAGAACTGACAATGACCTGAAGTTTGTTTCAGAGCAGTTTAATGAGTTTTGCAGGAAACATAGAATTAAGAGGCATAAGACCGTGGCAGGGACACCGCAACAAAATGGCATAGCAGAGCGCATGAATAGAACCATCTTGGAGCGTGTGAGGTGTATGCTCTTGGGAGGTAGGCTACCTAAGAGTTTCTGGGGTGAAGCTGCTAGTACAGCAGTGTATTTGATTAACAGATGTCCATAACGGCATTAGACTTCAAGACACCTATGGAGGTATGAAGTGAGAAACCGGCAGACTACTCTAATTTGAAGGTATTCTGGGCTTTGGTGTTTGCTCATGTCAGGCAAGACAAGCTTGAGGCTAGGGCTGTGAAGTGTATCTTCATTGGTTATCCGGAATGTGTGAAGGGTTACAAGTTGTGAAAGTTGGAGTCTGGATGGTCAAAGTTCATAATAAGCAGGGATGTCACATTTGATGAAACCAAAATGGAGATGATGTGCAAAGACCTGGAGGAAAACAACTCAGAAACAAAGGTGGAGAAAACTCAGTTTGAGGTGGAACCTTCTACTAGTGAGACCAGAGATGACAGAGAGGATAGTCACTCACCATCAAGTTCTATCGGAAGACAACATACAGTTGATCCTGGCTATCAGTTGGCAAGGGATAGGGAAAGGAGGGAGACTGAACCACCGAAGAGGTACGGTTATGCTGATCTTATCTGTTATGCTCTAAATGCAGCTGAAGAGGTTCAGGAATCCGAACCGAAGACATTTTGGGAGGCAATGGAGAGCAAAAAATGTCAGAAATGGTTATAGGCAGTGAATGAAGAAATGAATTCAATAGAGAAGAACCAGACTTGGAAGCTTATGGATCTACCTAAGAAGCAAAAGGTAGTTGGATGCAAATGGATCTTCAAAAAGAAGAAACGTATTCCTGGGATTGAAGAACCAAGGTATAGGGCAAAACTTGTGGCAAAGGGCTTTACACAGATTGAAGGGATTGACTACAACGAGATCTTTTCACCTGTGGTTAAGCATTGTTCCATAAGGGTTCTAATGGTGATTGTTAATCAGTACGATCTTGAGTTGGAGCAAATGGATGTCAAAACCGCTTTACTTCATGGAGACCTAGAGGAGACAATCTACATGCAATAATCGGAAGGGTTTGTAGAGGACAAGTCGAAGGTGTGTCTCTTGAGAAAATATCTCTATGGGTTGAAACAGAGCCCTCGTTAATGGTATAGGAGGTTTGACAATTTTCTTTTGAGATTGGGTTTTGTGAGAAGTGGTTATGACAGTTGTGTATACATATTGAAAAGAGAAGAGAAATGTGGTCTCTACTTAATTCTTTATGTGGATGATATCCTAGTGGAAAGCTCTAGCAAGGAAGAGATTGGTAAGCTCAAGAAGAAGTTAAATTCAGAATTTGAGATGAAGGATCTTGGTGTTGTGAAGAGAATACTTGGAATGGATATTGTGAGGAACCGGGAAAGGGGGAAATTGTTCTTATCTCAACATGGTTACTTGAAAAAGGTTGTTGAACGGTTTAGGATGCATGAAGCTAAACCGGTTAGCACACCTTTGGGCCACCACACGAAGCTCTCGATTACTCAAGCTCCTACAACCGAAGAGGAAAGGAGGAAGATTGACACTACTCCATATGATATTGGAGTGGGGAGCATCATGTGTGGCATGGTTTGTAGTAGGCCGCACTTGGTGTATGCGGTTAGCATTGTGAGTCAGTTTATGGCAAAAAGGCTTTAAAGTGGGTTTTGAGGTATTTGAATGGCTCTTTGAAAGGCGGTTTGAAATACACGAAGGCAGCTCAAGGTGGTGATGTTATTGAGGGATATGTGGATGCAGACTATGCGGGGAAAGTGGATACACGAAAGTCATTATCCGGGTTTGTGTTCACATTGTTTGGAACGGCTATAAGTTGGAAGGCAAATCAACAATCCGTGGTGGCTCTATCTACGACTCCAGCGGAGTACATTGCCCTTGTTGAAGGGGTGAAGGAAGCCATATGGTTGAAGGGGATGATTGGTGAGTTAGGGATTACACAAGGATGCGTGAAGGTTCATTGTGATAGCCAAAGTGCAATCCATTTGACAAATCACCAAGTGTACTATGAAAGGACAAAGCACATCGATATTCGCCTACACTTTATTAGAGATGTTTTTGAGTCTAAAGAAGTTGTGGTTGAGAAGGTTGCTTCGAAAGATAATCCAGCGGATATGTTCACCAAGTCACTTCCTAGATCAAGGTTCAAGAATTGCTTGGACTTGGTCAATTTCTACGAGACGTAATTCCAATAATGGAGGGAGAAGCACTTTGATGATGGGGACTTGTTGATCATCATCACTGATTTGAAGTCAAGGTGGATAATTATGGGGAAATGCCTTAAAATCAGTTTGGAAATAATTGGAATGCATAGAAGTGGTTTTTCAACCTACTGAATCGACTCATCAGTCAGCTGAATCGATTCATAGAGTGTTTTGGGCGCAAGTAATTTGGAGGAGCCTCTGGGAGTTGAATTGCATTTAGGTGAATCGATTCACCAGTTCATGAGTCGAAGTATCACTCTGGGAGCTGAAGTGCTGATTTGATTCATTGGAGGCGGGATTTCATGTGAGTGAATCAATTCACTCAGGTGTGAATCGATTCCCGCAGTGCATAATTGCACAGTATATAGCATAGAAAGTGCAGAACGCGAGAAGAATGATTTCAGAACGCAGAAACACGAAAAAGAAGCGTGGAATACAATTTGGGGCTTTGGGAAACACATTCTAAACACTTTGGGGCTTAGGGTTTCATAGAGGGAGGGTTTAATCTTCTTCTATTGTAATCTTGAGGGTTATTCATTGAGTGAGAGAGATTCTTAGTGAGATCTTGAGATTGTTCATCTTGAACAATTGGATGAGATTGTAAAGGGTTTTGTAATTTCTTGTAAAGACTCATTGAAGCTAGTGGATATAGAGGGCTGCTCTATTCCACAGATGTAAGTCATTGTTGAGATCGAACTGCGTCAACAATTTTTGTGTGTTAATTTCCTCTCATTCTCTCCTTTATTGGTTAATTGCTTTTAGGGTTTTGAATTGCACATTATTAGAATTTGTTCTGTGTTGATTCTTGGTTGGCTGGAATTGTTTGGTTTGGTTGCTATTGTTTTTCGTCCCAATTCTTGTTATAACACCAACAGCTTGAAACTAGTTTGAGTCTTTACTCTTTTTTTAAGACAAAATTTTGCCTTAAAATTTTGCCCCCACCATAAAAGCTTGAAACTAGTTTGAGTCTTTACTCTTTTTTTAAGACAAAATTTTGCCTTAAAATTTTGCCCCTACCATAAAAGTTTTCTGGATCCGCCACTGGCCCAACACTAGCACAATGCCAAACCCTTTCCTTGAGATTAGAGTTGTGCTTCAAAGCTACCTATCAAAGCCTCAAAGTTACGGTTCCGTCTAGGGTGGACCACTACTTTAGTGGTGCAAGGATACACCAGGGGCAAATAAGTAAACCAAGTTTTTATCTCTCTCCACCTCTTTTCTCCTACGACTTCATACTTCAACATCAACTGGCACAACATATTAGTTATGTCACTTGTAGACTTCTTTGTTTTTTGTTTTTTTATAAATGTCATATGTCTATTATTACGTTATTATATATAAGAAGTTTTTAAAACAATTAATTATTCAGTAAAAAATTAATTATTTTGATTTTTAAAATAATAAATTATAGGTAGAATTATTTTGTTTCAATTTTATCTTAATTTTAAAATAATAAATAATAGGTAGAATTATTCTATTTCAAGTTTTAGTTTTTTAAAATAATTTTTTATAAGAAATAATAAATTATTTTGATCATTTATCTTTTTTTTATAAATAAAAGTTTAGGTGAGTTGGGTCAGAAAGCTCACTAGGGTTAGAGAAAGCCTTAAGGCTCAAAGAGCGCTTACAGAGGTACTTATATATTACCCACCAACAAGGTCCTCACATCGGCAGCGGGATTTGTACCCACGTCTTTTTGGGATATGAGTCGAATCCTTACCAACTGGATTAACCTCCGTTAGTTTTTGGTCATTTATCTTAATGTCTAGGTTCGAGCCTTTATATATATTTTTTTGTTTCAATTTTGTCTTGTGTGTTCTTTTTTTTTTTTTGGTTTCCCACAGGTCTCCTCCAACGGAGGCAATCCTGTTTAAGGCGCATCAGACACTAAATGTGGGAACTCTTCCAGCAGAGATTCGAACCTTGGTTCGTCACGTTGTGGGGGACTAGCCCCTTCCGCTAGACCTAACCCCTGTTGGTGTCTTGTATGTTCTAAAATATTAATTTTTTTTATAATAACAAAAATATTAATTTTGAGGCAAACATTTTTTTATATAAAAAATTAAAATATTTAAATTTTAATTTTAATATATTTACCTATACCTATAATCTATCTATTATTATATTATATTTATCTATAATCTATTATGTTCTATCTATCTATTATATCTATGAAAAAAAAATTATTCTAGCACCTGTCAACACCATAGTCATTTCATTTGTTCTTATTTAATATTAATTTTTAGAGTAAATTATACTTTTCTCCCTTAAGAGAATTTTGAATTACACTCCCCTCTCATTTTATGTTAAAATCTACAGTTCTCTACCTTGACAAGTAAATATGTAGAATAAATTATACTTCTCTCCCCTAAGAGATGCTTGAATTATCACTTGTAGTCGTTGATCTCCCTCATGTAGTTCAATATAAATCTTATGGTTGACGTTTAGTTCTGTAATGATATTTAACCAGACGTTGGACCATGATTTTTCATCGTTGCCAACTAGTGCTACAACTGCACGAAATCCACAATTACTGTCTCTTAGTACATCCACAATATTCTCAATGTAGGGATGCATTAACATAGGACTCTAATGGGTTAATGTACTTCAGCCGAGGGTGTGGTGGCACAGGAATGGTGAAGTACCAGGAATTGTGATTTTAAAAACTTTTCAATTTTTTTTTTCAAAGCCTATTCAAAACACGCTAGTCAAACATTGAATTGTAAGTCTCAATCTGTGTATTAATAGCATAGATATAATAAGTCAAATAGACGCAAACACAACCTTAATGTCTAAATAGGGTG
Source organism: Calophaca sinica (assembly GCA_037113605.1). Taxonomy (NCBI): domain Eukaryota; kingdom Viridiplantae; phylum Streptophyta; class Magnoliopsida; order Fabales; family Fabaceae; genus Calophaca; species Calophaca sinica. The sequence goes on from CM073733.1 coordinate 24,140,593, forward strand.
AGTAAAGTTTAGTGGGAAACAGTTGTAAAGATGATTGTTTTTGAAAACCAATTTGCGACTCTGTCCAGAAGTACGGGTATAGACCGATCCATTTGAATCAGTACTTTCGGTGACAGTTAAATTTGGAAGGAAAAAATAAAAAAAGGAATTTGGGGTCTTTTAGCAACGAAGGAGTGAGAAAACAAATACCCATTAAATTACTCAAAATTATCACTCTCATTCATATCTCTTTTGTTCCATTGTGATCAATATAAGCTAATAAAAGGTAAGCATAAGATTAATTATAAATTTGTATCGTACAGTGCCATGGTTAAGCATCTGTATTTTTAAATTTTAAGAATTTTTAAAAATTTGATGTAAAATGGGAGAGGTGTGTAATTTAAGCATCTCTCAAGTGAGGAGAGTATAATTTTCTCTAATTTTTAAAATTATAACTTTTAAAATATAATTAATTTAATTTTAAATAATAGATTATTAATGAAAATATAATGATCATTTAATAGAAATTTTAAAAATTAATTTCAAATTGTTTGAAAAAAATTATTTCTGAATTTTAATATCTATTATTATTATTATTATTATATTATTATTTATTATATCTATCTATTTTATATATATATATATATATACACACACATGTGAGTACTTAAATTACATGCTAGTGTGGGTATTACTCTAGTTTTTTTTATTTAACGTAGACATAATTTATGTAACAAATTTTTAAAAAAATACATAAAATAGTGAAGGTTAACTACAGTTACATGTTGCACCTGAATCGGCCAATTTGCTCTCGCTACAATCGAGAAAATCAGATTTTATATTTCGTGAGACTAGATTTTCTACTGCAACAATTGCATGTGCTCTCATCAATTTGCTCCCAGTTTTTGGTGAATTAAGGAGAAGATAAAAGACGAGTCGAGATTGGTGTGATCACGATTTTGCTGTTAAAGTTAAAAAAAATTAATAGATGAGAAGTCGTGGATGAGAGCCACGATTTTACCTTTAAATATATATTAAAAAAAAACGATATAAGACAATGTAGAAAAAAAAAAAAAAAAGCGCTGGAAAGTAGCCTGTTTTATCACAATCACTATTAGAAAAACAAAAAAAGTATGAGAGAGAAGGTTTCATCATTCTAAATTTGTCCTTTTAACCTCAACTGTTCATCTACACAATTTTTGATCCAATAGTCATAAACCCCAAGTGCACCGGTGGACTCCGAACAAAGTAGTCCACCCTATATATCACCCAAAGTTACCTGATTGCAATCAATCTTAGCACACTGTAGATATGCGTGCTCCATAACTTTTTCCGTTTGTTTTGTTTATCTATATTGCTACTTAATCCTTTTGGTTATTCTGTTTAATACCGGCTCTAATGGTTTTAGTTATTGGTGTTGTACTAATACCATGGTATAAATTGCTTTCATAGTGTATATAACTCTCCTGCGACTAGGGACGGATTCAAGAAATTTGATAAGTGGGGACAAAATCATATACTATAAATATTTATATAAAAAATACATCAATGCATAAGTGATAAGATAATAACATCATTATGATTAAGCAAAAAATTGGAGATTAAAAACTATAGAATTATATACCCAAATTTTTTTAAGCAAAAGAAAGGAAAGGAGTCTCGTTAAAACTTTCTAATGCAAAACCCTCCTTAGGGAAAAATCATCTAGAAGAAAAAAGAGTACTCCTCCCTAAATTTTATTAATAAAAATGAAAAAAGAAGAACAAAGAAACATGGAGGGACTAGGCTGAAACCCATGAACAAAAACAATAGCCAGATCAATAGGAAGGAAGACCAAACCTATAATGAAGAAACTAGATCTAAAAAAAGCAATAATGACATGCAAAAATATTACTATAATGACTTTCATCCTAGCTATGTTGGCACCAAAGACATTATCAATCATTTGCAGCACTCCAAAATCAGAAAATAAAAGGAAACTAAAAAAAAACCAACATGGGGACTTGCACCGTACCCATGGAAGAATCAACTAAACCTATAACTAGGCAAACCTAGTCTATTTCTGAAAAATTCCTCAGCAATGAAACTAGGAATTAGGTCCCACCAAACAAAATCACTGATGCTAGTTCCATGACCTGCAAGCTTATTAGCGCAAACATTACCCTTTCTATAAATATGAGTGCAAATAAAGTTCATCTTTCTAGTCAAGTGAATACAACTATTCCATCTATTTCTAAGCTTTCAATGAACCACCTTGCAATTCTTGAAAGCAAAAACCACCAATTGAGAATCACACTCCAGCCACAAAAACTTTCAACCTTTATTAAAAGCAATTTCTATAGCCATCATGGCCCCAATTAGCTTAGCATGAAGCGTATAATTGATGCCAATGTTTGCAGAAAAGCACCATAGGACAGCAACACTTTTATCTCTGAAAATTCCACTACAAGAGGCTAGGCCAGGACAACATTTGGCAGCCCCGTCAGTATTGCACTTAACCATATAATGAGATGGGGGAATCCAAGTAACCTCTTTGATATTTAGAGAACTTCTATAATTACCAATGACATTGAAAGCCTTTATAATCATAAATTCAGCAATAGAAGAAGACATAAAAGAATTGGAGGCATTTCCTGTTAACGCCACATTGGATAGGATTAAATTAATAACCGAGTGTAAGGGGACAAATTTATTATCAAATCTAGCCTTATTCCTGCAGTGCCAAATTGCCTAACAAGCATTAACAATAGCAGCAGAGACAATGCCACACAACTGAGGGATCTAACCATGAAGAGGCAAGATAAAATGGACTGAAAAGAGGAGCTATCTATCGAAATGTTTAGAATGCCTCCAAGCTAATTCCAAATAGATTTAGCAAAAGAGCAGTCGGTGATGAGTAGACTCTGAAGCATTACCACAAAGACTACAAACTGAAACAATAGTGCAACCTCTATTCCAAAGTTGATCATCCGTTGGCATCTTGTTATGAAGAATTCTCCAAAGAATAAATGATTTAGAAGGTGGAATAAAATTCTTCCAAACTGTTTTGGTCCAAGGAACCACCTGACCCACAGGGTTATGGAAGAGGAATGCATATTTAAAAGTCAAGTCTCCTGAAGTATAAGTATTCCACATCAACTTATCCTCCACCAGAACAGTAGGGATAACAACATCCTGGATTTCAGAATAAAGTTGAGGGAAATGAGTTAAAAGATCAGCTGGTATGGACCATCTACCATTAACAATAAAGTCACCAAAGTAGCTTCAAAACCCCTGTACAGATTAGAAGGAATGCCAAGAACATCCACAATTGGCCTAGAAAGCCAAATATCAGTCCAAAAATTAATATTGACACCATTACCAACCTTCCAAGCTGAGTGCTCCAAAATAACAGAAATGCAAGATTTAATCTCAAGCCAAATAGAAGAGGAGACATGATAATTCACAGGTGAATTATTTCTATAAACTCTCGCTTTCATTAAAAGAGCCCATTGTAACTCAGAAGAAATGAAATTTCACCCAAGCTTTAACATACCAGCATTATTGATAGCTTTGATAGATCTCAAACCTAATCCACCTTCCTAAAGCGGCTTACACACCTTACTCCAAGCCACGGTAACATTTTTCCTGGTATTAATATCCCCTGACCACACAAAATTCCTAATCCAAGTATCAACAAAGTTAAGAAGATTAGCAGGCCAAGCATAAATGCGAAAACTATAAACAAACATCCCAAGAATAATAGAATTCACAAGTTGAACTCTACCCATGATAGATAATAAGGAACCTTTCCAGGAGGATATCTTTGCCTTTATTTTATCTGCAATAGACAATAAATGTGTAACGACCCGTTTCCGGACCGCTACCGAGCTCAATATACCGAGCTCGAGTTACCGAGCTCAACACACCGAGCTCAACAAAAACCTGTATGAGATGTGTTTTAAAACGAAACTCTTGTGTCTTTTAAAAATACGATATATTTTTTTTTTATAAAACCAACTCGTGCACATCAGAGTAATTACAGCTTTTCGAAACATGGTGCAACTAAGACACAAGACTTAAATTCTAATAAAACATACATGCATAACATACATATATATATCACTCGAAATAATAATGTATACAAAATACAGAGTAGCAATGTCTAAAGAAAATACACCTAAGGTATGACGACTTCAAAAGAGCAATCATACCCTGGGGGTACTTCCGGCAGACTCCCACGCAGGGGGCTGCTCCAAAAGTAAGACCACCAGTCTACCCTGTAGCAACAAAACAACACTGCCCAAACTGGTCACGACATACTACTCCAAAAGAAAAGCAAGGTACAGCCATAAAAAAACATCATCCAAAGAACATAATCAATCACGACGGATAGAGGTCGTCACTCGGTCCTCGTCGAGCTCCTCCTCGGCATCATCTGCCGCCGAGTTCCTCGCCCTCGACATCGCCTGGGTAACCGTCATGGATTGAAGGTACCACGGGAAAGGGTCAACTTCTCAACAATTCAAGATAAGCTCGACATAAAGAAATAAGCAACACAATAATGTATCTCAATCACCACACGTGACTCGACCATCTCACTCTAGACTCGACTCGACTCTTATTCCGGAATATCGTCAGCAGGTCCATCCCCAAACTGACGTAATAGGTAAACGGCAGGTCCAACCCCAAACCGATACCATGCATTAATCAGCAGGTCCAACCCCAAACTGATAATGCGACGCCTAGCCAATCCACCATAAACAAAAAGGGGACCTAGCACCCTCAGTTATCTGGGTCCGGCTCAAAAACGTCATACGACTCCCTAGCTCTCTCACTCGATGATTAGCTCGCCGCATGTCAAAGAGTAACACAACTTACTTGATCACATATCAAATAAAGAGAGCATGCTTAACATGAAGAAAACGCAATTCGACATTTAAGCAATAAAAACATTCTGCATGAAGAAACGCAATTCGACAGCAATACACCATTCACAACATATATTCAATCACATATCAAATACATGCAAAAACTCAATCATATCACAACATTCCAATCTCGACACCAATCAAGGAGTCCATACATAAATATAACAATAAAAATAAAGTCTTAATAATGTCTAAGAGTTGCTCTTACGCTAGCATACTACGAAAGTATTAATGTGAAGCGCCCTTACCGAACTCCAAGTTAATGCTGCTCGACAACGACCTCGACACAGCTGTCTTCAAATGAGCTCGACAACGACTCCTCTTACTCGATCTCGACACGGCTGTCTTCAACGAGCTCGACAACGACTTCGACACGCATCGAGTCCTCAATCGACCTCGACACGCACACTTCTCGATCGACCTCGACACGCATGATTCTCGATCCGATTCCGCTGCTTCCACGCCCTTGGATTCGCTTTCCGTACACCTCGATTCGAAATCACACGATCTCGAATCGGACTTCCTAAAACAAACACAACTTCGATTCGATCTATAGGTTCTAATACACTTAGCTCTCTTCCCAAACTTAACCACAACCCAGAAAATATAAAACTCAAGAACTGAAATATATTTTTCCTCTAACACAAAGTTAGGGATTTCGATCAAAAGTTCATGAAAAAGGTTATCTGATGCTTCAACAGATAGATCGACAACAACAATAACCAGAAGCAACAAACGAAAAACAAGAAATCGAAACAAACCAAAAATGGGGTTTCTGGGCACTGCCGATTGCAGAAAAACAGAGGAAGAAAATTTGTTTTACAAGCCCAATTAATCGGTTAGAAAGATAGGTAATATCGTGAAGAAGAAAACCCATCAATTTGACATGATTTGGAAGCATAAAACTGGCTAAAAATGGAAGGAAAAGTAGCGCTAAACAGTAGCACAGAGGAAGAGAAAAATCTGTTCTTCATACCTCAATGGTGATGGTCGAGCAGGCGAGATATGTCGAGAAGATGATGAGGAACAAGGTTGATGAAGAAAGCTTGTGCAGAATCTCGATGGAACTCACGGTTTCGTCGATGGAAGTTTTTGGAGAAAAACAACGAAACTCAGAGCAGAAGGAAGGAAGAAGAAAGAAGAAAAGAGAAATGAGTGTTTGAGGGAATCGGTCGTGGTATACAGCTGGTGAGAGAAGGGTATAATCGTAACTTCAGCTATAAGATGCCAATCCCATCAATCATCTACCCGTCTAATCGTTCCTCTCTCATAATTACCCTCTACTCGCTTGGTCAATCCGCCTAGACACGAGACGAGAACGGCAAGCCGACAATGTAATTATTACAAACAATATAATAATAGCGCTGAATAACGTTCGAAAGAATACGAGGTATCATCTCGACACGATGTCGACAAGGGTGCTCGTGCAAGCGCACAAGGTTCTAACACGAGTTCGTGAACGCGGCCTCCTCAGCTCGGTACGCGACTTCATCAGCTCGACACCCGACCTCCTCAGCTCAGCAGCTAGTGCACGCGGTCTCATCAGCTCGGCAAATGACCTCGGCAAACGATCTTGGCACGGGATCTCGACACAAGGTCTTGGTCGAGGTCTCGATACGTCGTCCTAATACGATGTCGATCTCGTCCTCAGGTGTTACAATCTCTCCCTCTAAAAAAATTTCGTCCTCGAAATTGCAAATAAGATTCTTACCTCGGAAAAGTTCAGGGTACTGAATCTTCATCTTCTCCTCCAGCTCCCAAGTCGCATCTCCCGTCTTCTGATCCCACACAACTTTGACGAGTTGAATCTCTTTGTTCCGCAACTGTTTGGCTTTCCGATCAACGATCCTTGCTGGTGATGCTTCAAAAGATAGGTTGTCCTTCAGTTGAATCACATCCGGTTCGATGATATGAGAGGGGTCGGAAACATACTTCCGCAATTGTGAGACGTGGAAGACGTCGTGGATGTTCGACAAGAATGGTGGCAAGGCAATCTGATATGCCACTGGACCGATACGACGAAGAATCTGGTAAGGTCCAATGAATTTAGGGGTAAGTTTCTTGGATTTGATCGCTCGACCAACTCCAGTAGTGGGGGTGACTCTAAGAAATACATGTTCTCCTTCCTCGAACTCGAGTGGTCGACGTCGTTGATCTGCATAACTCTTCTGTCGACTTTGAGATGTTCGCATCCGATCTCTGATCAAACGGATCTTCTCGGTAGTCTGCTGGATCATATCTGGTCCTCTGACGGTTCATTCGCCGCCCTGGTATCAACAAAGAGGCGTCGACATTTACGCCCATACTGGCTTCAAAGGTGCCATTCCAATACTCGCATGGAAACTGTTGTGTAGGTGAACTCCACCAATGGTAAGGCGTCGTCCCAACTTCCTCGGTGATCTAACGCATAAGCTCGCAACAAATCTTCAAGCGATTGGATCGTTCTCTCAGTCTGACCGTCAATCTGTGGATGATATGCCGAGCTAAGCCTGAGCTCGGTTCCCATCGCTCCTTGCAATTCCCTCCAAAAATGAGACGTGAACTTCGGATCTCGGTCCGACACGATCGAAGAGGGTATTCCATGAAGTCGTACTATCTCCGCGATGTAGATCTCGGTCAGCCTTTCCACGTTGTATGTCGACCTCACTGGTAAGAAATGAGCAGATTTGGTCAATCGGTCGACGATCACCCAAATCGAATCATTCTTCTTCTGCGTCTTCGGCAAACCTACAACGAAATCCATGGAAATACTATCCCATTTCCAAACTGGTACGTCAAGCGATTGTAACATTCCCGCAGGTCGTTGGTGCTCCACCTTCGCTTTCTGACATGTTAAACATGAAGCTACGTACTCGGCCACTTGCTTCTTCATTCCGGACCACCAAAAATGCTTCTTCAAGTCTTGATACATCTTCATAACTCCTGGATGAATACTAAAGTTGCTCTTATGCGCTTCGTCGAGAATCAACTTTCTCAGCTCGGATACGTTAGGTACGCACACTCGGCCATTGCATCTCAAGATGTCGTCCGCTCCGACGTGAAATTCATCGCCTTCCTTGCGCTTATCAATCGAATCTTCTCTTGCGTAAGCTCGTCATGAACTTGCTGGTCTCTAACTCGCCCAACAATCTGTTAGAAATAGTAAGCATACCAAATCTCGGCCTTCGGTGAAACTTCGACACTCAACTTCAAGTCTCGGAACTTCTCGAGCATCTCCAACTCCTTGATCATCAATACCGAGGTTAAAACGCTCTTCCCGCCAATGCATCCGCTACTACGTTAGCCTTACGGGATGGTATTCCAACGTAAAGTCGTAGTCCTTGAGAAATTACGTCCATCTACGCCGACGCATGTTGAGTTCTTCACGGTCGAACATGTACTTCAAGCTCTTGTGATCGCTGAAAGCGAAGAAGTGCTCCCGTAAAGGTAGTGTCTCCATATCTTCAGCAAAAACTCTGCCGCCCGGCTCCAAGTCGTGAGTAGGGTAGTTCCTCTCGTGAATCTTAAGTCGTCTTGAAGCATACGCGACCACCTTCCGATGTTGCATCAAAGACGCATCCCAATCCCTGGTGTGACGCATCACAATACACCTCGAAAGGCTCTTCGGGTTGAGGCAAAATCAGACAGCGCCGCCGTCCAAAAGCTCCTTGATCTTTGAAAATCGGCTTCACACTCGGCCCAGGCAAAGGTTGATCCTTCCTCGTCAGTCGTGTAAGAGGCGCGACAATCTTCGAGAAACCTTCAATGAATCTTCGGTAATATCCTGCTAAGCCGACAAAACTCCTGATCTCGGTAACCGTCTTCGGCTGTTCCCACGCTAACACCGCCTCAATCTTAGTTGGATCTACAGCTATCCCTTCTTTGGAAATCACGTGACCTAGAAAATTCACCTCTTCAAGCCAAAATTCACACTTCGACAGGTTGGCATAGAGTTGCTTATCTCGTAATATCTGCAGTACTCGACATAAGTGTTCTGCGTGCTCTTCTCGGTTCCTCGAGTAGATCAATATGTCGTCGATGAACACTACAACGAACTGATCCAAAAACGAATGGAAAATCCTGTTCATGTAGTCCATAAACACAGCTGGCGCATTCGTCACTCCAAACGGCATCACCAAGTACTCGTAGTGACCGTATCTAGTCCTGAAAGCTGTTTTGGCGACATCTTCCTCCTTCACAGGAATCTGGTGGTAGCCCGACTTCAAATCTATCTTGGAAAAGATCGCCGCTCCACGAAGTTGATCCATCAAGTCGTCAATACGTGGTAACGGATAACGGTTCTTCACGGTAACCTTGTTGAGCTCGCGGTAATCCACGCACAGCCTTGATCGTCCATCCTTCTTCTTAACCAACAACACTGGAGCTCCCCACGGTGACACGCTCGGTCGTATGAATTGCTTCGACTCCAAGTGTTCGATCTGGGACTTCAGCTCTTTCATCTCGGCAGGAGACATCCTGTATGGCGCTTTGGAAATCGGTCTGTTCTCGGAATCAGTCGATGGAGAACTTGACCTCTCGGACTGGGGCTAACCCTGGCACGTCTTCCGGGAAAACGGCCTCAAAGCCACACACCACCGGAAAATTCTTCACGCCGATCCGCTGGAAAACTTAGAACCAGCCGATACATGTATTCCCTAGTTCCTTCTTTCAAAGAAACTCCAATACGTTCGGCAGAAAGATAATTGGAGACTCCAAGGTCCGAAAAATTACGCTTTACGGCACACCCAAGAGGACATGGTGGTGTGACAACCAATCCATCCCGAGGATGACATCTAAGCCCTTAAGAGGCAAACAAACCAAATTGACCACAAACTTTCTACTCTGAATAACCACTACACAATTAAGACATGCAGTGTTTGTGACCAAGGTTTTAGCAGCTGGGGTTGTAACTACTAATTTAAACGGTAAAGCAGTCACAGTCAAGTTCAAATGGTTCACACAATCAGAAGAAATAAAGGAATGGGTTGCACCCGAATCAAAAAGAACGGATAAGGATTTACCCTCGATCTCACATTCACCTTGGATAAGATCTTCAGCTCGTTCTGCTTCCTCGCCACTCATGCAGAAAACTCTGCCTTTAGCCACTTGACGCTTTCCTTTGGCCTTTGCCGCAAGCATCGTCGGTTTAGCTTTGGGTGTAGGACAATCCTTGGCAAAATGCCCTGGCTTCTTACAGTTGTAGCACACCCCCTCCTTCTGAGTACAGTTATTGGCGTAATGTCCCGTCTTTCCACAACGGAAACAAGTCACCTCGACACCGGTCTGTCCTCCGCTTCTGTGACTGGGTCATCTGACGACATCGGCCCCCTGTTGTCGTTCCCCGAGGTCGGTCGTCAGACGGCTTCTTCGCGGTTGTTTCCTTTACGTGCAAATCTGCCCCGCACTCTGGGGTCTCACCGGTCCGCCCACAATAATCTTCTTCTTGTGGCTCCTCACTCTTTCTACCTCGACACATCGATCAATCAGCTCTTGGAGATTTCGAATCCTCAACGACACCACTGACTTCTGAATGTCGAATCTCAATCCCTGTTGGAATCTCTCACTCAACCATCTCTGGTCAACTCGATCACGAAATGGACTGAAATACTCGCCAACGACTGAACTTGGCGCATACTCGGACACCGCCGAGTTGCCTTCTTCTGATTGAAGAAACTCTTGCTCCTTCTCGGCTCGTGCGATGTCAGGAAGTACTTGTCCAAGAACCTTTCACGAAAAAGCTCCCAGGTCATCTCGCGACGCTCGCTTATAAATGTTTGCTTCACTCCTCTCCACCAATACTCTGCGTCTCCTAGCAGTAAGTAGGTGGCATAGTCGACCTTCACGTTGTCCGGGCAATGAAGTGCCTCGAAGATCTTCTCGATCTCTTGCATCCAAAGATCAGCTTTATCTGGATTTGGCTCACCATAGAACTTCGGTGGATCATGCTTCCTAAAGTCTGCTAATCCTCTAGCTTCAGCATTTCGTTCTGCTCGTTGCTGTTGCTGTAAGTTCTGCTGAGTTAACGCTGCCGTCTGTTGAGCCATCGCGTTAGCCTGTTGAGTTGCAGCAGCTGATTGTTGAGCCATGGCTGCCGCCATCTCGGTCATAGCTTGAATTGCTCGTTCCATGTCGACGTTCTCGGTTACAGCTGTCGTATTCCTACGAGGTGGCATTAGATTCCACAAAGTTCAAAACCCTGTCAGAATCTCACAACAAGGATGTGTTAAAACACACTGCTTCAATCAAGAAACAGTTCAAACAATTTCTCAAGCAATAAGTGCTTCACTTAGTCAAACAGCAATCAACATAATACAACTAGGTACCCACACACATAACCCGACACAGTGACTACCCAAATCTTCCTATGCACAAATTTCGGTCGAACCGAATGCTCGATACCAACAGTGTAACGACCCGTTTCCGGACCGCTACCGAGCTCAATATACCGAGCTCGAGTTACCGAGCTCAACACACCGAGCTCAACAAAAACCTGTATGAGATGTGTTTTAAAACGAAACTCTTGTGCCTTTTAAAAATACGATATATATATTTTTTTTATAAAACCAACTCGTGCACATCAGAGTAATTACAGCTTTTCGAAACATGGTGCAACTAAGACACAAGACTTAAATTCTAATAAAACATACATGCATAACATACATATATATATCACTCGAAATAATAATGTATACAAAATACAGAGTAGCAATGTCTAAAGAAAATACACCTAAGGTATGACGACTTCAAAAGAGCAATCATACCCTGGGGGTACTTTCCAGACTCCCACGCAGGGTCGCCCAAAAGTAAGACCACCGTCTACCTCAGAGCAACAAAACAACACCGCCCAAACTGGTCACGACATACTACTCCAAAAGAAAAGCAAGGTACAGCCATAAAAACATCATCCAAAGAACATAATCAATCACGACAGGATAGAGGTCGTCACTCGGGTCCTCGCCGAGCTCCTCCTCGGCATCATCTGTTGCCGAGTTCCTGCGCCCTCGACATCGCCTGGGTAACCGTCATGGATTGAAGGTACCACGGGAAAGGGTCAACTTCTCAACAATTCAAGATAAGCTCGACATAAAGAAATAAGCAACACAATAATGTATCTCAATCACCACACGTGACTCGACCATCTCACTCTAGACTGGACTCGACTCTTATTCCGGAATATCGTCAGCAGGTCCATCCCCAAACTGACGTAATAGGTAAACGGCAGGTCCAACCCCAAACCGATACCATGCATTAATCAGCAGGTCCAACCCCAAACTGATAATGCGACGCCTAGCCAATCCACCATAAACAAAAAGGGGACCTAGCACCCTCAGTTATCTGGGTCCTGGCCAAAAACGCCATACGACTCCTAGCTCTCTCACTCGATGACTAGCTCCCCGCATGTCAAAGAGTAACACAACTTCCTTGATCACATATCAAATAAAGAGAGCATGCTTAACATGAAGAAAACGCAATTCGACATTTAAGCAATAAAAACATTCTGCATGAAGAAACGCACTGACAAAGAATACACCATTCACAACATATATTTAATCACATATCAAATACATGCAAAAACTCAATCATATCACAACATTCTAATCTCGACACCAATCAAGGAGTCCATACATAAATATAACAATAAAAATAAAGTCTTAATAATGTCTAAGAGTTGCTCTTACGCTAGCATACTACGAAAGTATTAATGTGAAGCGCCCTTACCGAACTCCAAGTTAATGCTGCTCGACAACGACCTCGACACAGCTGTCTTCAAATGAGCTCGACAACGACTCCTCTTACTCGATCTCGACACGGCTGTCTTCAACGAGCACGACAACGACTTCGACATCGCATCGCCCTCAATCGACCTCGACACGCACACTTCTCGCCGACCTCGACACGCATAGTTCTCGATCCGGATTCCGCCGCTTCCACGCCCTTGGATTCGCTTTCCGCACACCTCGATTCGAAATCACACGATCTCGGGAATCAGACTTCCTAAAACAAACACAACTCAGTTCGATCTATAGGTTCTAATACACTTAGCTCTCATCCCAAACTTAACCACAACCCAGAAAATATAAAAACTCAAGAACTGAAATATATTTTTCCTCTAACACAAAGTTAGGGATTTCGATCAAAAGTTCATGAAAAAGGTTATCTGATGCTTCAACAGATAGATCGACAACAACAACAACCAGAAGCAACAAACGAAAAACAAGAAATCGAAACAAACCAAAAATGGGGGTTTCTGGGCACTGCCGATTGCAGAAAAACAGAGGAAGAAAATTTGTTTTACAAGCCCAATTAATCGGTTAGAAAGATAGGTAATATCGTGAAGAAGAAAACCCATCAATTTGACATGATTTGGAAGCATAAAACTGGCTAAAAATGGAAGGAAAAGTAGCGCTAAACAGTAGCACAGAGGAAGAGAAAAATCTGTTCTTCATACCTCAATGGTGATGGTCGAGCAGGCGAGATATGTCGAGAAGATGATGAGGAACAAGGTTGATGAAGAAAGCTTGTGCAGAATCTCGATGGAACTCACGGTTTCGTCGATGGAAGTTTTTGGAGAAAAACAACGAAACTCATAGCAGAAGGAAGGAAGAAGAAAGAAGAAAAGAGAAATGAGTGTTTGAGGGAATCGGTCGTGGTATACAGCTGGTGAGAGAAGGGTATAATCGTAACTTCAGCTATAAGATGCCAATCCCATCAATCATCTACCCGTCTAATCGTTCCTCTCTCATAATTACCCTCTACTCTGTCGGTCAATGGTCTAGACACGCGACGAGAACGGCAAGCCGACAATGTAATTATTACAAACAATATAATAATAGCGCTGAATAACGTTCGAAAGAATACGAGGTATCATCTCGACACGATGTCGACAAGGGTGCTCGTGCAAGCGCACAAGGTTCTAACACGAGTTCGTGAACGCGGCTTCCTCAGCTCGGTACGCGACTTCATCAACTCGACACCCGACCTCCTCAGCTCAGCAGCTAGTGCACGCGGTCTCATCAGCTCGGCAAATGACCTCGGCAAACGATCTTGGCACGGGATCTCGACACAAGGTCTTGGTCGAGGTCTCGATACGTCGTCCTAATACGATGTCGATCTCGTCCTCAGGTGTTACAAAATGCATTCTCCGAGGCTTTCCTTTAAACAAAGGGACCCCGAGATAAGGAAAAGGGATAGTGCCTATAGAAAAACCAAGCATATCCGAGATTACATGAACTTGAGATTGAGAAATGTTACCATTGTAAAATTTTGATTTATCTTTGCTAATAACCTGGCCAGCGACTTGCTCATAAGAGGTAAAAAGATCCAACAGACCGGATAAGCTCTTTTTAGTAGCTCTACAAAAAATCATTATATCATTAGCATATAAAACATGACTGGGCATACGGAAACCTCTGGGGCCTATCATAAGTTGGAGCTGACCATCTTCAACTAGCTTTGAAATACCTCTGCTTAAAACATCTTCTGCCAGACAAAAGAGGAGAGGAGACAGGGGATCTCCTTATCTAACCCCCCTCTTGCAGCCAAAGAAACCAACAACAGCACTATTAATAGAAAAACAGAGCTTAGCAGAGTGAAAAATAATGTTTATCCAGAGCAAAATTTATCATTGAAACAAAAAGCTGTCAGGACTTGTATCAAGAAATTCCAATCTATAGTATCAAAAGCCTTCTTAATGTCAATCTTCAAAGCTAATTGACCTCCAAAAGTCTTTTTCCGAAGCAGGTTAATGGATTCTGAGGTAGTGCAGATACAATCAAAAATGCACCTTTCACAAAACCCCTCTGATTATCAGAAATAATTTTAGGAGCCACCAAAGCAAGTCTATTAGCTAACTTTAGTACTAATCTTAAATTTAAAATTTGCTAAAGCTATAGGTCTATACTGCTTAATTTTTTTAGCTCATTCTATCTTAGGAATCAAGCTACAACATCAGAGTTAAAATTTGGGAGCAACCAACCTTGTTGAAAAAATTGCAAAACAACGTTATAACACATCTTGAGCAACGATTTCCCAATAATGATGGAAGAAAAAACCCTGAAAACCCTCAGGGTCAGGAGTGCTATCCCTATTGAGAGAAAAAATTGCAGTTTTTACCTCCTCAAGAGAGGGTAAACTAGTAAGCATAACATTATCTTGCTTCGATACTAAAGAAGGAATAACCTCACTGATAAGACTATTAGGATGACAATCATTATTAACAGAAAACAAATTTTGATAGGAGCTCAAAATATGGTTTTCTATATCAGTAGCCTTTGAGAGAATACGATCACCATCCTTCATAACAAAGATTCTCTTAGTAACATTTCTAATCTTAGTCATTTTGTGAAAAAAAGCTGTATTTCTATCCCCAAAAGAATGCCAGTTAACTCTAGATTTCTCCTTCCAATAAGCTTCTTCATAATTCAAAGCAATTTGCAAATTAGTCTGAGCCTCCTTCTCAAGAGAAAGTAAGTTATCAGAACCTCCGAGATTATTAATCTGCTCCTGGATATTATCAAGCTTGGCTAAAGCTTCTGTAACATTAGAAAAAACATTACCAAGAACAAAAGCATTCCAGTTCTTAAGCTTAGCCTTCAAGTTTTTCAATTTCTGAGATAAAACATGCATAGGGCAACCAGCAATAGAACTCTGCCAAACCTCAAAAACAAGCCTCTTACAATCAGGGTGTTGAGCCCACATCTTCATAAATTAAAAAGAAGAACGTTTCTGAGAAGCATGCTTTTTCATAAGGAAAAGTAACGTGTAATGATCCGATTTACTTCTGGTAAGGGTACAACAGTCAACACTGTCCCAAAAATGTACCCAATCCTCATTACAAATGGATCTATTCAGTCTCTTCTCGGTATACTTATTACCAACTCTATCATTAGACCAGGTAAACTGAAATCCCCCCATATTAATGTGGATCAAATGATTCAATTCAGACTAATTCACAAAATCACTGCCAATTATATACCCAAAAAATTGAAGACACCTCAAAATCTACGAATTATAATTGCTTTTTACGTGTCTTCATATTTGGAAATTGTTGTATGATTTTTTTCGTTTTCAACACTATCAAAAACATTTTTCTCTATGTATGTGACCAAACAATTATTCAACAATTCATCTCTCATAATGTTGCACATTTGATTCTTCACAAAATTCATTGTAGAGAAATTCATTTCAACCATTGCAGTTGCCACAGGCAAAATCAAAGCTACCTTCAACGAGTAACCCTCTAGGCAAATGACTAAACACATGTTGCACATAGATAAAACATGGTGCAAAAGAAACTTGATCAAACAAAAGGAGTTGTAAATAGAACCAAAAAAATAAAAGATTAAAAATGAAATGAAGAACATATGAAAGGAAATGTACTAGTAACAAAATATGAAGTCGGGGATGGAGAGATAATGTTGAATAAGGGGATAGAAGAAAGAAATCGAAAGACAATGAGAGAAGAGAGTAAAAAGGGTTGAATTAGAGCTCTTGCGGAGTATTTGAGTCAATGGATTTTGAGAATTAAACTGAGTAGAGACTAGAGAGTATTTTGAGAAGTAGAAATAGAGAGACAAAGATAAAAGAGGGTAAAAAAAATTTCTACTTTCTCTTAAAAAGAGAGTAAACGTGGGCCAACACTTAAAAGAAGTAGCTCAATTTCTATTTTTTTTACTCTTTAATGGGGTCAATACTTAATTTTTAGTGGGGGTAAAAATAAAATTATTCAATAATTAGTAACAAAATAAATAAGTTAGTAGGACCAACACTTAGAAAAAGATTTCTACTTTCTCTTAAAAAGAGAGTAAACGTGGGCCAACACTTAAAAGAAGTAGCTCAATTTCTATTTTTTTACTCTTTAATAGGGTCAATATTTAATTTTTAGTGGAAATAAAAATAAAATTATTCAATAATTAGTAACAAAATAAATAAGTTAATAAGGTCAAATGCCCTCAATTTATTGTGTATGGATCCGTCCCTGCCTTCAGCAGAATATATTTCAATTTTTTTTTTACAATAAGCTTGAATATAAGATTGGGATTTTATCTTTTTTCCAGCTCATTTCAAGTCAAGCCCTTTGGTTTAGAAGTTTCCTCTCTTAGGTGAGCTTTTCCCAATGTTTAGATTTTATTTTCGGTAATTACCTTAACCGCGTTTAGAGAATTTAAAGTCTCATTGTTTTAACTGCAGTTGTGAATGCCAAAACAAACACTTGAATGTTAGGCAAATCTGTAATTTTAAACTACTGGGTTGCTAGGCAAATATGTAATTTACAAATTAATGTGTCACTAGGCAAACCTCTCTAACATAAAGAAGGCAACATACTTCTACTGCATGTATGTATGCCATTCACAAGCAAAATTTTGAAGCCATAAGATTGAGAATATAAACTTCAACATGTATGCTGTTATGTGATTTAGGATATTAGGTGAGCATATATATATATATGACTACAATAACATGTCAGAGTTATCAAATTCATAATTAAGCCTTAGTTGCTTTCTAGCTAGTGTTGTGTTTGATACAATAGAAAGAGAATAGAAATCAGCTTCTGCCCTCATGCTCAAAATCATCATAAACCATCTCACAGATTTCCCATCACCAAAGATTTTACTCAACTTGGTATGTTGTCCTGCTGAAAACTTATACTGTGTTCATTGCTTTCCTACAAACTAATTTACATCATGATCTACACACATATCACAACAGCATGCACAGTGACAACAAGACGCCAAGCTTGCACATGTATTCCAATAGTCATACACACTACCATTTATTTTCTTATTTTTTTCGTGCATTTTTTCACTATTCATTGAGATGATTTAACTCATGTAGCCAGTCTACTTTTTCTATTGCAGGCCTCCTTTCTACCAAGGCTTTTTCTAACCACACCCCCCATTAGACTAGCCACACCCCCTGTCAGCTTTTTTATTGATGAAAAGACCCAAATACCCCTACCCCCAAACCCAATTAGCGCTGCACATGCTATGTTTCGTCTGTCCGTGAATTGAATTCACGTAAGTTACGTAAATTAAGTTCACGGAAGGAAAAAAAAATTAAACTAGTTACGTGAATTCAATTTACGTAAGTCACGTAAATTGAATTCACGTAAGTTACGTAAATTGAATTCACGTAACTTACGTAAATTCAATTCACGGAAGAGAAAAAATTTTAAACTAGTTACGTAAATTCAATTCACGTAACTTACGTAAATTGAATTCACGGAAGTTACGTAAATTGAATTCACGGAAGTTTAGTAAATTGAATTCACGGAAGAGAAAAAATTTTAAACTAGTTACGTAAATTCAATTCACGTAACTTATGTAAATTCAATTCATGGAAGGGAAAAAATTTTAAACTGGGTACGTAAATTGAATTCACGGAAGTTACGTAAATTGAATTCACGGAAGAGAAAAAATTTTAAACTAGTTACGTAAATTCAATTCACGTAACTTACGTAAATTGAATTCACGGAAGTTACGTAAATTGAATTCACGGAAGTTTAGTAAATTGAATTCACGGAAGAGAAAAAATTTTAAACTAGTTACGTAAATTCAATTCACGTAACTTATGTAAATTCAATTCATAGAAGGGAAAAAATTTTAAACTGGGTACGTAAATTGAATTCACGAAAGTTACGTAAATTGAATTCACGGAAGAGAAAAAATTTTAAACTAGTTACGTAAATTCAATTCACGTAACTTACGTAAATTGAATTCACGGAAGTTTAGTAAATTGAATTCACGGAAGTTTAGTAAATTGAATTCACGGAAGAGAAAAATTTTTAAACTAGTTACGTAAATTCAATTCACGTAACTTACGTAAATTCAATTCACGGAAGGGAAAAATTTTAAACTGGGTACGTAAATTGAATTCACGGAAGTTACGTAAATTGAATTCACGGAAGAGAAAAAATGTTAAACTAGTTACGTAAATTCAATTCACGTAACTTACGTAAATTGAATTCACGGAAGAGAAAAAATTTTAAACTCTTCACGTAAATTCAATTCACGGAAGAGAAAATTTTTTAAACTAGTTACACTTACGTAAATTCAATTCACGTAACTTACGTAAATTCAATTCACGGAAGAGAAAAAATTTTAAACTGGATACGTAAATTGAATTCACGTAACTTACGTATCCAGTTTAAAAATTTTTCTCTTCCGTGAATTGAATTTACGTAAGTTACGTGAATTGAATTTACGTAACTAGTTTAAAATTTTTTCTCTTCCGTGAATTCAATTTACGTAAGTTACGTGAATTCAATTTACGTAACTAGTTTAATTTTTTTCCCTTCTGTAAACTTAATTTACGTAACTTACGTGAATTCAATTCACAGACAGACGAAACATAGTATGCACAGCGTTAATTGGGTTTGGGGGTAGGGGTTTTTGGGTCATTTCATCAACAAAAAAGCTGACAGGGGGTGTGGCTAGTCTAATGGGGGGTGTGGATAGAAAAAGCCTTCTACCAATATTGATGTGCACAACAATTGAGTCGTTCTGCTGAATTTTTAGGCAAAAGATGCACGTTAATTTAGTATTATGCTACAACCATGTGTACCTCTATCTTCGATTTTAAAATAACACTTCAATCAATTTTATAAATAAGGTCCGTTCAGAACATGCGTCGAAACGAGTCACGGGTACACTACTAGTAGTATAGTTTTAAAAAACATATGACACCATCCAATTACGTGTCCGTTTGGTTTACCCCGGTCAATGTCGGTTGGCCATGGAATTTGCATTTCCTTTCGTGGCAAATGTTTTTCACGTGAGTGAGTGAGTTGGCAAAACGAAGTTAGCCTTCAAATTTCCGATGACATGAAAGCAGCGTTATGTTACTTTTTTATGTTTGCTTTTTGGGAGGTTTTATCTCATTTTACTTGTTCTCTTTCTTAAATACGATTTTAAAAAAATAATTGAATTTACTAATTTTTATGAAAAAATAATACTAATTAACTAACATATCTTTTATTAATTGGAGTAGTAAAGTAATTAGGTAGAAAAGCTTATTAATATAGTTGGTTGAGATGTAAGGAGTACTTTTGAAAAAAAAAAGTAATAATACTTCTTGATATTCTAAAAGGATAAGTAATTTGAGATAATAAAATATTTCAAAGAAAATAACTAAAATGAGACGGAAAGAGTATCATTTTGCCTATTTATGTTATACTACAATATAAAATCATACTCTTTCGGTAATTATACATTCAAAAGTATTTTTGATTAGCATCATCCAATCTTTACTTTGTCGAAGATGCATCGGAGAAAAAAGTACTCAAACATAAATCATGTCGCAACAAACTCATTTTTAACCAAACTTAAGTTTGCAAATGTGGTTTAATGAAACACACATTTGCAAACTTTAATATTCCAAACATACACCGTGAGTATTCATTGTATCTAGGGATGGCTATGGGGCGGGAAAGAGGCGAGTAGTGCTTCTCTCACATCTATTCCCGTTTATATTCATGAATATTTATGTGGGTAACCAGTATTCAAAGATTTTCGTGGGATTTATGAATTCAACATAAGAAAAATAATATCATATAATATAATATAACAACATATTATATTAACATTGTATACTATATATATTTAAAGTTTTTTTATTATTATGTGTTCATCCACTAAAAATATATGAAATTATGAATATGAATAAAATAAAACTAATCTCATTTCAAAGTGATAGAAAATGTTATTGTATATATTATATTTTATAAAAAAAATTATTATTATGATTATACGATTATCCGTGAGGTGGGTATTATAATCTCCACCCCCATCCAATAGGTATCCATTTACTACCCATTGCGAGTATCTATGGGTGCGAGTATTTTTGTCATCCCTAAGTGAAGCATATGAAATTACAAACTCTTGTTGGTCTAAGTGGTAAGGAGTTTGGTTCACCTTGAGCAAAGTCTCGGGTCGAATCTTGTGAATGAAAAAAAGGCACTAGGAGAGTTTTGCCCCCTTATATGGGTTCACCCGGCTCAACTCGGATTATACAAAGGTTCTAAAACAAAAAAATCGGTATCTTTAAATATGGCGATTGTGAGCCGTTACTTTTTTAGTGTATGAAACAAGTGTGTTTTCCCATTGACCCTTTCAGATGGGTCCATCAATGGATATGAAACAATGGCCATTGGGCAATGAACTATTTTAAATGGATAGCCTAGATGAAAAACTTGGTGAATTGGTAAATATGGAAAATCAGATTTCATCTCCCTTGGCCCCACCCACTTCCCCCCCACTGCCCCTTCCGCATTTGGTGAGAAAGACCAGGATCGAGAGAGAGGGTGAGGGCTGGACCGTATATGGAGAAGGAGGATGCGCGATACACAGTGACGACACTGGAGGTAGAGCCTAGTCAACATGGTTGGCCATGTCAGAGGCAGAGGTGAGAGTCCAATCCTCTTCTTCCATTTCTATTGATTCTTCTTCCTTATTCATTTTTTTCATTTCTGATTGTTCCTTGTTCTTATGCTTTGTTTTTATAGAGATGAGATAATGGGGGTCGACAACACTAATGGAAGCACCGGGATATTTTGGACAGGTCACAATGAATTCAAAGTCAATGGATAGTGATTACCGGCTAGGGCTATGATTACAATGGATTTGAACGAGGTTGTTTGGGTGATCGATGAGAGGATGTTGGTTATGGGTGATGATGCCAGTGATAGACAAAGGGGGGGTTAGGGGAGGAAAGTGGTCATCGTCGTGGGCGGATGGGCCATGGGGAAGGGGTTGGGGTGGCTGAGGGTAGGGAAGGATTGGGAATTGGGAGGGGTGAATGCATCTTTATAGATTTATCATTGGGTCCATAAATGTACTGCACCTAAAAGGTGCATGGGAATCATCACCTATGGAATCATCAAATATAATTTTAAAAATTATTATTTAACCAACTTAGGTTGGTCGGAGTGGCAAGAGTCAATCCCTTTAAACAAGTGGTATAGGGTTCGAATCGTGACTCTTGTAAATTGAAAAACCAGGTTAAAGTGGGATTACCCACCTTATGTGCCTTCAAGTTCCACGACAAATATTAAGCGAAAGTACCTTTATATTTTTTAATTGTTTTATTGATAAATTGATTATTCTATCTATTACTATTGTTTCTTTTTAAAAAAATTCTCGTATTTTGTTAAGTAATGCATCTATTTAATATACTTTCATATATTACAAAAATTTTAAATCATTCTTGTTAATATTATTAGTATAAATAAAATAAAAATACATTACAGTGAAAAATATTGAAATAAAATAAAATAAATATTTTTATTTGGAGAGGACAAAAGACAATCAAATTTACAAACAAGCGAATAAATGATATTTTAACAATATTTTATTCATGTATATCTTTAATTTAAAAAGACAATATGTGTTTATTTGTTGTTTATTTATTTTATAAAAAATAAAATATTAATATTTTGTATTTAATTCCATAAAAAAACTAATATTTCTTTCTTTTTTTATGTGATGCAATTTATGGAAACTAAACACATTAAATTTAAAATATATAGTAATATAAGTGTCTTTTATCTTTATTTGCATTTTTTTTATTTAGAATAAAATAAATGTCTTAAACAAACCAACTAACATTTCTTAAAACAAATTTAAATTCATGAACAAAACCCTATCTAATGCACTTTTTTTCCAGGTATGCGAAATGCA
Source organism: Calophaca sinica (assembly GCA_037113605.1). Taxonomy (NCBI): domain Eukaryota; kingdom Viridiplantae; phylum Streptophyta; class Magnoliopsida; order Fabales; family Fabaceae; genus Calophaca; species Calophaca sinica. The sequence continues at coordinate 24,163,136 of CM073733.1, forward strand.
TGTTTCTGTTACACAAGTAAATATCCAAAATAAAATTTATAGTGTTATACAAGGAATAGAAAATAAAGAGATGAAGATAATAGAAATATGAAGTCAATGACTAGTTATCTAGGAACTAGGATTTAACTGTTAGTTCTTTTTTTTTTTTTGAATAAAGGGGCCGAAGCTCAAAAACAACTACAAAGGCACTAAATGGAGAGTAGAAACTCCTGAAGCATCAGAGAGTAAAACATGAGAAATCGAGTCTGATGGCTGGTCATAGCTCGCTAGCCCAGGAGCATGGTCATAACCTAGATTGGCAAGATGATTAGCACACTTATTTGCTTCCTGAAACACATGAGAGACACGCACGACCCATCTGTCAAGTAAAAGCTTTCTAATTCTTTTCACCAACTACACCCCATTAGCATTTCCCTCACCATTCCCTTGAATAGAGTGGGCCACCACAGTCGAATCGAGGCACAAAACAATGGATTGGAAGCCTTTCCTCCTAGCTAAAAGAAGACCTTCAAGGATGTCCCACAGCTCAACTTCATACGCAGAGGCCTTTCCAAGTGCTTGGAGAAACCTCCTAACCAATTGCCATAAGAATCACGCAAATAACCCCCACATCCAGCTACACTGAGAAAGCCTCTCGAAGCTCCATCTGTATTTAAGCAAATAGAGCCCAAGTCAGGGGGATCCACCTGATATCTGCCCAAATTCGCTAGTGAGATTGGGCTACCGCATTAGAGGAAGAAGCGACACTATAGTCACAGTACTGAAGCATCACTCTATGCGTGGGGTTGAAGGGCCTGGAGAAAGAAGTATCATGGGCTGATCGGTTTCGCCATCTCCAAATTTGGTGGCAAGTCGTAGCCCAAAGCTCAGGCTAAAACTCAACCAAGGTGCTTCCAAGAGCAGAAGAAAGATTCAAATGGACCCAAGAGCTAAGGTCACCCATGAAGAAGATGCTCCTATGAGATTGGTCCACCAGACTGCATCACCACAAAAGAGCAATCCCGCAGGGCGTGGATGGCAGTTTCTTCCACTTCCTTGCAGATTGAACACAAAGAATCACCCAAGCCCCATTTGAGTTTCATAGAATTAGTCAGAAGCTTACCATGTAGGAGCTGCCATCCAAAGAATTTAACACGCTCAGGAACTTTGAGCTTCCAGACTCTGCTCCAATGCACAGGGCTAACTCTCTCATGAAACCCATTGAGCAGCTGGTAGGTGCTAGCAAATGAGAAGGCACCATTTCTATTACCAGGCCATATCCTTTTATCTGCATCGTTCTCCAGAAAGGGGGGACAACAAAGCACTAAATCTTGAAATGATATCAGCAGACAATAAATCAACTAGAGATTCAAGTCTCCATTCACCGTTCACATTGACAAAATCACAAACCTTCAAGTTGTCTAAGTGGGGAGGGACCATATTCATTACATCACTCAACTTCAAGTGAACGTTTAGGCACCTTCGTGCCAGAAATCAATCATCTGGCCATCACCCATGGACCAAGCTTCCAACAAGATCAATTTAGGCCAGGTTCTAGCTGTAGCTTTCCAGATGAAAGAGTCAGAATTTTGAGTAGTAACACGGTTGCTAGTCAAGTCATGTCTACCATATTTGCCTTTGAGGACTTTGAACCAAGGGTTATCTCCTTCATTCCTCAGGTTCTAACTAAGCTTCAACAAGAACGCCTAATTCATAGTAGGTAAGTTGCAGATACCTACTCCACCCAGACTCTTAGGAAGCATCAACGTGTTCCAACTTACCAAATGGCGACGCCTATGCTCAGCATCATCCCCCTAGATAAAGCCTCTCTGAAGTCTTTAAATCTCATTAAGACAACCAATAGGAATAGAAGTCATCGTCATAGGATAAATGGGGATGGCTTGAATAACAGATTTGGATAACATTACTCTACCTGCAAAAGAAAGATGTTTTGCCTTCCAACCTGTCAATTTAGCATGAACCTCATCAATCAAATATTGAAAATCCGCATGTCTAAGACTCCTCCCAGTAAGAGAAATTCCTAGATATTTGCCCAAGTTCCTAATCTCTCGATAACCAACTTGGTTGTTAACAAATGCCTAGTATGCATGTCTACATTCTTAGAAAAGTATAAGTTAGTCTTGTCTCTGCTAACCGATTGGCCTGAGTACCAACAGAAAGCATCAAGAACCTTCAACATTGTATCCAGTTTGAGATCTGGTAGCTTTCCCAAAAAGAAGTAAGTCATCTGCAAACATTATGTGGGAAACATAGGGCCCCTCCTACTAGCTCTTAAGGGAGTCCAAGAGCCATCTTCAACTGCCTCAGTAATGAGGTGAGATAACTTATCCATGCACAACACAAACAGATAAGGAGACAACAGATAACCTTGGCAAAGGCCTATTTGAGGAGCAAAAAACTTAGTTCTAGATCCATTCCACAGATCACCTTGGTAAAGGCCTATTTTTGAGGAGCAAAAAACTCAGTTCTAGATCCATTCCAGAGGTTAGTTCTTCAGAAACTAACTATAATCTTTGTATTATTAATTTGGCCAAGTGTGTACAAGGACAAACCTAATAGCCCTATTTATAGAGATAATGTGCTACTAGTTATGGATCAAATCAAGGGATATGGTAAAGATATAATAAGATAACAAATTGATATAGTCATCCATCAAATCTACATATTTATAACACTCTCCCTTGGATGACTATACACTATGAACATGTCTCGTTAAAACCTTGCTAAAAGAAACCCAGTAGGATAAAAACTTAGCGAAGGAAAAAAGTACAATACTCATAGTGACACTCTTCCCCTTGTAAACACATTATTTATGAAATGTCCTTTATCTGGCGCATCCATGTGCTTCTAGAAAATTGAAGTTGACAATGTTTTTGTGAATAAATTTGCTGAGTTGTCATTTGATCGAATCTTTTCATTTGTGCAAGACATGATATATTATCTTCTAGAAACGTTGGTTTGTCATCTTCTTTCACCAATCTGCATGCTTCTAATATACTGAGTCATGGTTCTCAACCATATACACTCACAACTTGCTTAATGAATAAGAGTCAATATTTTTGAATGATTTGATGAGGCATCTGTGAAACGTCAAGATATAACATTTTCTCTGCATGTGTAAATATCACCTGATTGCGACCGGGCTTTACGAGGATCAGAAAGATATCTAACTTCAGTATATTTTACCAACTCTGACTTTACTCCATTTGTGTAAAACAAAAACATATTAGATGTACCACGGAGGTAACAAAAAACTTGTTTGACTCCATTCCAATGTCTTTCGGGTGTGTCAAACTAAACCTTGCTAACAAGTTTACTGCAAATGCTATATCAGGTCTAGTGTTATTTGCAAGGAACAAAAGTGCTCCAATGGCACTAAGATTTAGTACTTTCGGACCAAGAAATTTGTCATCATCTTTTCGTGAACGAAATGATCATTTTTCACATCAAGTGAACGAACAACCATTGATGAATAAATATTGCACTTGTGAAATGTTTATCTTGAAAACTAAGACAAAATTTTGTCTTTCCAATATCCTTCATTTGAAATTCACTCTTTAAATATTCTACAGTATTAGAGATCTCTTTTGGAGTCCTTATTATGTTCAAATTGTCAACATACACAACTACTATTTCAAATTCTGAATTTGTTTTCTTGTTGAAAACACACATGCAAATAGGAATATTCTCAAACAAGCTTTTCAATGAATATTCACTCAAACGAGTGCATCAAATACGTCTTGATTGCTTTAATCTAAATAATGATCTTTGCAATTTAGCAGAGTACATTTGTCGAGTTTTGAATTGCATGTTTCGGGCATCTTAAATCCTTTAGGGATATGCTTCTTGCATTTTATTTTTCAAGTATGCTTTAGGCATCTAAAATTCTTCAAGGATATGTTTCATGTATTTTGAATTTTTCAGGGGTATGCTACATGCATCTTAAATCCTTCGGGAATATGTTTTATACATTTTGAATTTTTTAGGAGTATGCTTCAGGCATTTTAAATCCTTTAGGAATTTTCATATATCTGTCATTATACAATGACTCATATAAGCAAGTTGTCACTACACACATTTAATGTATGTCAAGTCATTCTGAGACTGTCAAACTAATCAAAAATCTAAAAGTAATTGCCCTCATAACAAAGGTTGACAACTTCATGTGTCAGGACTACTGGTCCAAATGCTTTATGTTTGGCTAATAAGTCTAGCCCGACTTGCATTATTTTAATTCACTTCGGCCAATCAATTTAATGTCGATGTTTCTTTATAATTCGAAATTCATGCTCGTCATGATTAATAATTTCATAATCAATTGTTATTGCATATGCAAAAACAAAAATATCAACATCATATTTCCAATGTTTAATGAGATCTCGTTACCGAAATCACTTCTGGGGTTACTTATATGAAAATATGGAGTTGTTAATTTATATTGTTTTTTGCCTCTTCTAGAGTGTCAATTATCTCTTATGGATCATCAATTTGAATTTTTCCCTTTTAGGAATGATATCTTTTACACCAATAGGTCTATGACGCTTCTAGTATACTTTAGATTCATGAGTTGTCATACTCACTAGTTTTCCTGCAAGGACAATTAATCATGTGATAATATTTGTAACTAACATATGTGATTTAGTAACATTTTGGGTGTTTGTAAAAATATATGGTAATTGGTTTGCAATATTTTACAAATGACTTATTCTTTAAACTTCAAGTTCAAATTTATTTGCGTGTGTATCGAGCTTGAATAATGTTGGTGTGTTCCAACAAATATATTGTGTTTCTATTTCTTTATCTTTTTCATCCCCTGATGAGGGGAAATTGATTCATCAAATATATAATAATCAAATATATTTTAAGATATATACATGAAACAATGCGCAACTTAAAAGTGTCGAGCCATATATTCACTCAATAAGTTATATAATATATAATTGTGCATCTATTATCAGTTAATCAATGCATGTTATTATCGTATGTATATGATCACCGCATGTGTATATAATATAATCTCACGTATATATATCTAGTTATATAATATTTAATATCATAAAAAAAGTAATATAACATACAATTGACATTTGAAAATATGATTATACATAAATTAATATCACATAGCACACATCATATTTTCAAATAATATGTTATAATATTTTAACCCTTGTGTATATTTGGATAATATATATGTTGTTATAACAACTAGTTAGAATATATTCAAATAATATATCATTTGATATCTATTGTTGAATGCTAAACCATATCAATATATTTATAAGTTACAACAATATCGCAATATACATATATCACAGTATATGTTTAACATATATGTATATCCAGAAATAATGTTTCTCAATTAATAAAATATGAAACCAAAACATATTTATGGTAATAATTCAAACAATATGAATTAACAACGGTATATGAAACTAAATTTTCAAGTGATAATAATCAAGACAGTTAAGATACTTCAAAAGATATGTTCCATGATACTTTAAATTTTTAGGGAAAAATAAGATTTTGTTTCCCGGTTCACACAATAATCAATATATTCTTTTTCATAACATTAGCGCATTAGGAAATATATATCAACATATATATGTATATTTCAAAATAAAAAAATAATACTTTACATATGATATATGACTACGTTTTGAATTGGATCAATGAAAATATTTATCACCATAATAATAATAATAATAATAATAATAATAATAATAATAATAATAATGCAAACCAATTATATGTGAGCATTAAAAGAAAACAATAATTACCTTAAGCATAAGAAGTACAAAAATAATCATTAGGTAAATGGATTCGATGATTCTTTAATAAGTGTCCATGTGTATTTTCAATAGTATGTCGCATCATAATTGAACTGGGATGATCAAGACGATTTTGCCAAAAGATAAAAGTCTTAAAATTTAGGCAATTCTAGTGCATATAATTTGACTATGTCATCTTTATTTTGGAAAAATATAATCCCATCGAGAAATCTTAATATTTCTCTAATATGAACTTTTGAAACTACAGAGATATTCCAAATCTCTCAAATTTTTTTTCAACACAATATTTCTTGCGACATATATCTTCAAAACTTAGTAGATTTCTTCGGGATCTATTAGGATACAATGCATCGTCAATGCATAACTTTGTCCTATTTTGGAATATATCGCAGTCTCTTCTGGAGCTTTCAATCATATTTGTAATATCTGATATTGTATCAACATTAATTTTGGTTAATGTTAATTGCATTAAATATTTCTTACTACGAATAATTGTGTGGGTTGTGCCACTACCTACTAAATATTGGTACTTCAAGACCAAAATGATTATTACTCTAGTTCGTGCATTGATCGTTTTTAAGTTTTAACAGTTATGCGTGAATACAATATTGGCACTTCAAGACCTATTTCACGATTACTTGAAATTTTGTATTGGTACTTATGACCAATTTATCATTAATAAATTAATTGAAATCATGTATTGGTACTCCAGAACCAATAAAAAGCAAATATTTTTTTGTTATTCATTTATTTTGGTACTTCAGGACCAACCGCAAGCAAGTATTGCAAATATTGAAAAATAATGTCTATTTAATCTTCGCGCATAAAAATATGTATACATATCCAAATACTTAGTATTTGTAACACCATGATCAAACGCAAAATTTTTATAATCAAAATTTAAATACTAACTAAAATTTGTAATCTACATTTCAAATTTAAAATGCATTATCGACATGTAAATATCATATCTATATATAGCAACAAATTTACAACAATTAATTTTTTTTTACGTATGCAACAATTAATTAAAAGTCATATCTTTATATAACAACAAATTTTCCAAAATTAATCAAAGATCATATCTTTAAATAAAATAAAGATGGGGATTCTAAATGTATGAATCATAATAACAAGAATTATAATATATCACATACACAAGGACCAAAATTTATATGAAAAACATGTAAACAAATCATAGATCATATCTTGTGGCACGAACACATGTTTTCACAAATGGTTAGACTAGTTCTACAAGAACTAGGATTTATAGATTAGTTCTTCAAGAACTAATATGTAAAGATCTCATCTTTAATATGAAAAGAGACAACAAGATTTAAATGCTAGTTCTTCGAGAATGAACATATACAAATTTCATCTCTAATGAGATCAAAAATTCGTTCTTCATGAACTAATATATGTAAATAATAGGATTCAAATGTTAGTTCTTTAGGAACTATCATCTAAAGTAACAATCATGTCAAGATTTTTCTCACTTTTCTTTTGTTTTAAACTGTACTAAGATTAAATGGATCTTTTAGATTTCATTCATTATCTAAAAATCTAGTACGTAGCGCTAAAAAATTCATGATGTTCTTCGGGAACTATAAACAACACTAAAAAATTGTGAGGTTCTTCAGGAACTTGTCATAGCGCTAAAAAAATTATAAAGTTTTTCATGAACAAATTTTATATTTTATGAGGATCGAAGAATTAACATTGATACTTCAGGACCAATAAAACACAATGATTTTGGCCAATTCATTAGTATTTGTACTTCAGGACCAATATTTATTCTCTTGCTAAAAAATTATAGATTAGCCATAACAAATAAATATGTATACATAATTTCTCACCTTGAAAAGAAGATCACAAAAAAAAATTGCTACACCATTAGAGACTTGATCATGCTGAAAAAAAGTATCTCACATTTTCTTCTAAGAACACATGATTTCTTACAATTTCAATAGAACCACATTAAGCCACCACTCATACGGTGGAGTCGCGTGTTGATAACGTGTTATAAAAGGAATAGAAAATAAAGAGATGAAGACAATAAAAATATGAAGTTAATGACTAATTCTTCAGGAACTAGGATTCAGAGGCTAGTTTTTCACGAACTAACTATAATCTTTGTATTATTAATATGACCAAGTGTGTATAAGGACAAACCTAATAGCCCTATTTATAGAGATAATGAGCTACTAGTTATGGACTAAATCAATAGATATGTTAAAAATATAATGAGATAATAAATTGAAAAAAAAATAAAGAAAATAAAAAAGAAGAAATGGATATTTCTAGACATGAGATTCATCCTTCGTCATTGCTGAACTCATCCATATTACTATACAATTGATTTACATTGTATTTAAATTTGAAAACTGTCATTGCACATAAGGAATATGTTAGTAAATTGTATTTTATGAGTATATTAATAAATTTTAAGTTACCAATGTTTTCCTTTTAAATAATAATAATCAGATGGTTTATTTGTACTTTTAAACGTGTGTTTATAACTTTTAAAAAATACAATTGAAAGTATATTAAAAATATTTTTAAATTTTAATTAATTGAATAATTTTTTAATTGCCCACTTATAAGAGACAGGGAGAGAGTGGTTGAATCGAAGGGATCGGAGCAGTAAAACCGCATCCCACTCCCTCTCTTTCACACCCCCCCCTGTTGGATCCTTTTCACAGGAAGAGGAGCTCGCTTTCTTACCATTCCTACCTGCATTGTAAGTGGTAACTCTCCCTTAACACACACACACTTATCGATATATTTATTTTTCTAATTCCTTTCTTCGTTCAGCATTTGACGCATTTAACTGTGTCATCCTTATTTTTGTAAAATATAATCCCATCGAGCAATCTTAAAATTTATCTAACATGAAAATTTGAAACTATATATAGAGATATTCTAAATCTCCCACATTTTTTTAACATGATACTTCTTGCGACATATATATCTTTAAAACTTAGTAGATTTTTTTGGGATCTATTAGAATACCACACATCGTTAACGCATAAATTTGTCCTATTTGGAAATATATCGCAGGCTCTTCCGGAGCCTTCAATCATATTTGCAATACTAGATATTGTATCAACATTAATTTTAGTTAATGTCAATTGCATTAAATATTCCTTACTACGGATAATTGTGTGAGTTGTGCCACTACCCACTAAATATTGGTACTTCAAGACTAAAAAAATTATTACTCTAGTTCGTGCATTGATCGTTTTTAACAGTTATGTGTGAATCCAATATTAGTACTTCAAGACCAATTTACGGTCAATCAATTAATTAATTGAAATCATGTATTGGTACTCCAGAACCAATATAAGGTAAAGATTTTGTGCTATTCATTTGTTTTGGTACTTCAAGACCAACTGTGAGTAAATCTTGCAAATATTGAAAAATAATGTCTATTTAATCTTCGCCATAAAAATCTGCATACGTATCCAAATACATAGTATTTGTAACACCGTGATCAAATGCAAAAATTTTATAAACAAAATTTAAATGGTAACTAAAATTTGTAATCCGCATTCCAAATTTAAAATGCATCATTGACATGTAAATATCATATCTATATAGCAACAAATTTGCAACAATTAATTTTTTTTTGGCTCAATTGCACTTCTAGTCAGTTTTCTCAATTTGGCGATTTTAGTCCCCCCTATTTTAATTTTTACGATTTTAGTCCCCTAACTTTCTAAATTTAGCGATTTTGGTCCCTATGTTTTTTAATTGCACTTATAGTCTTCAAAAAATCGTGGATTGTGCACTTTTGGTATCACACTTTCCCAAAATCCAAGATTTTTGGGACCAAAAGTATAAAAAAAAAATAATGATTTTGAGTGACCAAAAGTATAATTAAAAAGTATGGGGACTAAAATCGCCAAATTGAGAAAGTTGGGGGACTAAAATCGCCAAAAATAAAATAGAGGATCAAAATCGTAAAATTTAAAAAGTTAGGGGATCAAAAATACAATTAAACCTTTTTTTTGACGTATGCAACAATTAATTAAAGATCATATCTTTATATAACAACAAATTTTCAAAAATTAATCAAAGATCATATCTAAAATAAAATAAAGATGAGGATTCTAAAAATGTATGAATTATAATAACAAGAATTACAATATATCACATACACAAGGATCAAAATTTATACGAAAAACATGTAAACAAATCATGAGATCATATCTCGTGGCACAAGCACATGTTTTCTCACATGGTTAGACTAGTTCTTCAGGAACTATGATTTATAGGTTAGTTCTTCAGGAACTAATATTTAAAGATCTCATCTTTAATATGAAAACAGACAACATGGTTCAAATGTTAGTTCTTCGGGAATGAACATATAAAAATTTCATCTTTAATGAGATCCAAAAGTTAGTTCTTCATGAACTAATACATGTAAATAATAGGATTCAAATGCTAGTTATTCATGAACTATCATATAAAAATACAATCACGTAAAAAGCTTTCTCGCTTTTCTTTTGTTTCAAACTGTACTGAGATCAAATAGATCTTTTAGATTTCATTCATGTCTAAAAGTCTAGTTCTTCGAGAACTGTATGTAGCGCTAAAAATATCGTGATGTTATTGGGAAACTATACGCAATACTAAAAAAATTATGAGGTTCTTCATAAACTATCCATAGTGCTAAAAAAATTGGAAAGTTCTTCATGAACAAATCTTGTGCTTTATGAGGATCGAAGAATTAGCATTAGTACTTCAGGTAGGGATAGCAATACGTACTAGGCTCGCCAGCTCGCCAAAACGGGGCGAGGCGAGGTGGATATGTTAGCCTGCCACCCCGCATCACCCGCCCCACCTAGCCCGCCACTTTTATATATATATATATATATATATATATATATATATATATATATATAACCATTTTTTAAAATTTTTTGTATTTTGACCTACCATTTTGACCCGTTTTATGACCGGTTTAGGTGGATCAACCCACCGGCCCGCCAACCCATGCGCGAAATAGGCTGGGCTCACTTTCTCAACCCGCCACCAATTGGCAGGCCGATCGGCCCTCTTTGCCATCCCTAACTTCAGGACCAATAAAACACAATGATTTTGACTAACTCATTAATATCGGTACCTTATAATCAATATTTATTCTCTTGCTAAAGAATTATAGCTTAGCCATAACAAATAAATATGTATACATAATTTCTTACCTTGAAAAGAAGATCAGAAAAAAAATTGCTACACTATTAGAGACTTGATCGTGCTGAGAAAGAGTATCTCACATTTTCTTCTAAGAACACATGATTTCTTACAAATTTAATAGAACCACATTATGCCACCACTCATACGGTAGAATCTCGTGCTGATAACGTGCTACAAAAGGAATAGAAAATAAAGAGATGAAGACAATAGAAATATGAAGTCAATGACTAGTTCTTCAAGAACTAACTATAATCCTTGTATTATTAATCTGACCAAGTGTGTACAAGGACAAACCTAATATCCCTATTTATAGAGATAATGGGCTACTAGTTATGAACCAAATTAATAGATATGTTAAAGATATAATAAGATAACAAATTGATATAGTCATCCACTAAATCTACATATTTATAACATATAGTTTGTTGTTTTGGGGGAGGGGGGATTGAATCTTTTCTATCCTTACAAGCTACTCCCTCCATCCTTAATTATAAGCATAAAAATACATGTATTTAGTCTAAATAACGAACTTCGACCCATTTTTGGCAAATTCACTCCAAAGCTGAATAGGGAAAAAAAAGGAAAGAAAATAAAAAAGAAGAAATAAATATTTCTAGACATGAAATTCATCCTTCATCAACTCATCCATATTATTATACAATTGATTTACATTGTATTTAAATTTGAAAACTGTCATTGCACATAAGGAATATGTTAGTAAATTGTATTTTATGTGTAGATTAATCAATTAATGCTTTCTTTTTAAATACTATCTCCGCCCATATTATATGAAACAAAACCATAATTCACACGGGCTAAGAAATTACATTGAAACTTGTTTTTCTTAATTAATACTTCTAATAGTTGAGTTTTCTTGCAAAACTATTATTCTATGAAATGATAAATAATTAATTTATAGGAAGTATATATATCTCGTTAAAATAAGTTTCACATTAAATAAGGTAAAAATGGGCCTATAAAAAATAAGGTAAAAATGGAAATTAACAATTAATACATTATAAAATTGATGTTTGTTTCTTATAATTTAGACAAAAAATATATTTATTTTTTATAATATAAACAGGAGGGAGTAATAATAATGTGATGGTTTATTTGTACTTTTAAACATGTATTTATTACTTTTAAAAAATACAATTGAAAGGACATTAAAAATATTTTTAAATTTTAATTAATTGAATAATTTTATAATCGCCCACTTATAAGAGAGACGGAGAGAGTGGCTTAATCGAAGGGATTGGAACAGAGACGGAAAGAGTACTCAGCAAAACCACATCCCATTCTCTCTCTCATCTCTGTTGGGTCCTTTTCAGAGGAAGAGGAGCTCGCTTTCTTACCATACCAACTTGCGTTGTAAGTTATAACTCTCCCTTAACACACACACTTATCGGTATATTTAATTTTCTAATTCCTTTCTTCATTCATCGTTTGCCACTTACAAAATTCTTCATAGATTGAGCTGTAAAATTGCAAGCATGGGCATTGACTTGGTTCATTGCTTTAGCACCAAGCACTTGCATAATTGATTTTGGTTTCGTAATTGTTCAATGGGTTTCTGTCAAGCCAAGGCATCATCATTTTTCTGTAATTTTGTGGATGTTGATGGATTTGGTATTAATATAATTGAACCTAAATATAACATAAAGCAGATCTTTTGCCAGTACAGTCCAGCTTCCTTTGTGAATTTGTTGTTGTACTTGTGTAATTTAAGTGATCTATTTTATGCACTGGTTAAATTTTTGGTGGAATAGAATTCTAGATATTTGTCATTCATAAAGATTCATCTGATTCTTTTTATCATTCTAAGTAGTATTTTGGTGTGGTTTGTGTTGTGCTCTTCTTCATTTAACTACCCTTATGCTTAACTCCTCAGTGGAAATTGACAACTGGATCTAATGGCTGTTGCCCTGAAATCATCTTGCTTCTTGCAATTGAAGAAACCTGAGGCCGGTTTCCGGGTCAGTTTTTCCTCCAAGAAATCTATTCTCTCAGTAAAAAGGCACACTCCAGTGGCTGCGATCAGGACCATGGAAGTATTTGGGCTCTCTGAAACATTCAACAGGCTGAGAAAACAAGGAAAAGTTAGTGCTTATTATTCTTGCTGTCTGGGTTCCGTACATGCCATTTTTTCTATTCTGTCTCAGATATGAACTTGAATATTACTGGAGATTACCTACTTGTTTTTAAATTATAATTGATCTAATTGGCCGATTCCATTTTCCATGCTTTCTCAAATCAATAACTTTTCCTTGCTTAGTTATAATGGATTAGTAACTACGTTTATACTTTGTACCACGCCAACTTTTATTGCTAAGAGATGAATTGGAGTACTATTCTTGACTTCCAAATGATTATTTTCTAAGAGGCATATTTGTTTCAAGGTGGCTTTAATCTCATACATCACAGCTGGTGATCCTGACCTTTCAACCACAGCAGAAGCACTGAAAGTGCTTGATTCATCCGGATCTGACATAATTGAGCTGGGTGTTCCATACGCCGATCCTTTGGCTGATGGTCCTGTTATCCAGGTTTGCTTCTTTCTTCTTTTCTAGCAATATTTAGCACTGCCTGATTCTCAAACTGGTGCGCCTTTTTGTTCAGGCTGCTTCTAGACGCTCTTTAGCAAGGGGTACCAATTTTGATGCCCTTTCTTCTATGTTGAAGGAGGTAAATTTATGCACCTATTTTCCATTTATTTAATTGTTATAAAAAATTGCTAATTTGTTATGAAATTCGAACCACTGATGTCCATCTTCTACCCTTGTTCTTGAAGGGGAAGAGGATGCTTTTAAGCCCTCAACCCTTACTATCACAGCAAAAATAACTTGAACAAACACTACTTTTGTAATGAGTGGTGCACTTGTGTCTCATAAACGCATATAAATTGTGTTGGTTTTTGTAGTTGTACGATAATAGATAGATAGTTAATATCTGATGCTTATTGTTGATAACGAGGGTGCACACTGCAAACTTTTTTTTTTTTTAACAATACATTATTTGTCTCAATTTCATCTGTTCATTTCATCCCATTCGTCTTATTTGTACTCATGAAACCATGATGTATTCCACCAATTTGAAGTTTGAATGTTTGGAAGGATTTTTTTTTTTTTTTTTTTTTTTGTGCACTTGTTACCTAGTTAAAACTATTATTCTAAGAAGGGGGAGTCCAAAAACCTTCTCTTATTTCATTGTCAAGGGTATCTTCCCTTGGATTCATGGACTGGTGATCATTCTCAATGGTTAATTTTGCAGGTTATTCCGCAATTATCTTGTCCAGTTGCACTGTTTTCTTATTACAACCCAATACTGAAGCGTGGTACTGGGAGATTTATGTCAAACATAAGAGACAGTGGTGTTCATGGTGAGACTCAACTGAAGTAATGGTTTGACAAATAGCATAGTATATTAGAAATACATTGTGCTATACTACTATTGAGTCTATTTTCTAAACAGGTTCTATGATAAACAATGTCATAAAATGTGTAGACACGGTAAGGAAACTGTTCCAAATTCTTTTGCCCTGTGGTATACTCAAAATTAGATCTATGGGTTTTGCTAACTTAAGTCTCTATATTATAGAAGATAGCATGTTAACATTCTCCTGCTAAATCCTGGTTAAGGTTTCTATATCAGCTGCGTCCACATGGAAATTGCTTATGAAATATAAACTCGTTTGTATTATTTCCCATTTTTCTTCTAGTTTGGTTATCAGGATAATATTCTTCTTTTTCCCATATGCAACGCAGGGCTTGTAGTCCCTGATGTTCCTCTGGAGGAGACGGAAGTTTTAAGGGCAGAAGCTAAGAATAATGGAATTGAACTGGTTTGCCTACCTTCGAAATTTTCTTTAACTTTATTTCTAGATTTAAAATGGATATCCTTATACTGTTGTTGTATAAATTTGTTGGTGGTTTATATTGTTTAACATTTTCTAATGTTTCTTTTTTTATTTGGCTAAATTAGTCTACGTGTACATGTCTATTGCTAGTTGATTTGGTATATTTGAATCTTTGATGTCATTAAGGTACTCCTCACAACACCCACCACTCCAAAAAACCGAATGAAAGCCATTGTTGATGCTGCAGAAGGATTTATCTATCTTGTAAGAGCTTCTTTCAATCATGATTACTTCTATTTTTGGCCTCCTCTTCTTAGTTCTCATTTAAACCTTGAACCTGCTAGGGTCTTGTTTTTAGAATATGTCTGTGATTTTCTATATAATTTCTCTCTCACTATTAAAAAAAAAAAAATTAAAATTAATATATGTTTTTTTGTGTTCCATTTATCTTAATCTGTTTATTAGTGTATTGTGTGTATGACAAGATGAGCTATTTACCATCTGGCAGCTGTCCTGCTAACAGAAAGCATATTTGCTCCTGTTTCATGACTGATGAAATCAGAATAATTTTTATCATTCAAGAATTCTGGACTTATGATTGTTGCCTCATCTCTGTTGGTGCCAGCTTCAAGGCCAAAATGCCAATGGCTTTTAGTTATGCACCTTCGTTTTATTGATTTTCTCTTCAACATTCTCTTTGCACTTTAAGGAAACAACTGTCATTTTTTCTATGGGTTGATACAGAACTCTGACAATATTGGTTTCTATTCTATTTGTGTGGTTTCATAATTTTACGTGCTTTCTTGAAATCAATATATGGCTTACCAAAATTAAAGGTCAAAAGGTTTTCCCAGCAAAAGCTTTTAGGATGTTTTGTCTTTTCTTGAACAATGAGGGTTGGTTTTTGGAGTATTTGCTAGGCTGGATTAGGACAACATTCAATGGGCTACCCAGTCATATAAATTGACACACAATTTTTACTTTTTTTTTTTTTTTGTGAGATGACCACACTTCGGTGTGGTGTTATCTTATTAATTTAGGTTTCTCACAATTCTTTTTAAAGTTCTTCAACTTTGGTTATTTTACTGCATGTTGAAGTCTTCAAACATTTAATTTTTTATTTTTGATGCTAAACCTCAGAAGAAAGATTGTTTTTCAAACAGATATTTATTTCACGTGTCAAATTGAGCTAGGAAGTTGATAGATCACAAGTCACTTAAGTCCCAAATATTGGGAAATAGGATACAGTAATAGTCAACAACGAAAATATCTTGCATAACTTTCTCAGATCAAAGTTAACCATTTGTTGATTTAAATTATAGGTGAGCTCTGTGGGGGTCACTGGAGCCCGAGGGTCACTTAATAGCAATGTTCCGAATCTTCTGCGGGATATTAGAGAGGTTTGTCTATTTAATCTTGGTCTCCACTTCAGTTGTATGAATTTTTGAAGTCTTCCGATCATTTCTGAAAAGTTCAAATTCTCTTTCCTTCCGTTTTTAGCCCCTCCCCTTGACCTCCCCATTCTCTTTCCTTGCTGAACTAAGATTGATACATTAGAATACCATAGAACTTGGTGAATCCTAGTATTTATGCTCTTTGTTGTGTTTTTTTTTTTAAATCAAGGTAACAACTAAGCCTGTGGCAGTTGGTTTTGGGATATCAACGCCCGAGCATGTGAAGCAGGTTAGTTCTTTGTCCATACTATAGTATGCTTCTACTTCAATGTGGTTAATGATCAACGGTTAATAATCAATCATATAACTTGTTACAGGTGGCAGAATGGGGAGCTGATGGTGTGATTGTTGGAAGTGCTATGGTGAAGGTGCTTGGTGAGGCCAAATCTCCTCAAGAGGGATTGAAACAATTGGAAATTTACACCCGCTCCTTAAAATCAGCACTTCCTTGAAAGTCTCGAACAGCTCAAACTTCAAGTAGTAGTTGTCTTCATAGATAATGGATTGAAAAAGGATATTTGGTTAAATTTTTTTTTCATATATCCGTGATATTATATGATCAAGTTTTTGTTGATTGTCAATTATGACAGGACCTCTTAGTTACTGAAATAAATGTTTATCTCCTTTCTCTGCTGCGCTGTGCTAAATTTTTCGCATAATCATTTCATAACTTAGTCTCCCTGATAGTTAGCAATGTTGTCTGATGTTTTAAGGTTGGTTAGCTGAACACACTGAATCATCTACTTCAGTATGCAAGCGCGTTTCTGAAAAAACTCTGCTAACTACCAACCACTAAAACCGAAAGGAAATGGGTACTATGTATTATAGGGACAAACTCAAGAAGAGAAATTATGTTGTCGCAATTTTTTCCCCACCTTCAACTTACATTCTGTCAAAGCAGTATATTTTTCTAAAAGTATTCTTTAATCTGCAATTATGAATAATAATTATGAGTGTAAAAATTGAGCATAAACTCGACATGACAATGAGCTCTATGCCAATGAGCTCGCTCTCATCAGAGAGTTTTTCGCTAAGGATTGGGTGCTGAGTGTCCATAACACTCTCTGGGAAGACAACCAATGTGCCGACTTCTTAGCTAAACTTGGTGCTCACAGCAATGATCTGTTTGTTGTTCTAGATGAAGTACCCCATGGTTTGTTCCCGCTTTTAACAATGGATGCTATGGGTATTTCTTTTAGGCGTGATTAGTTGCTGTTCTTCTTCGCTTCTTTCCGTTTTTGTTTTCTTTTTTCCTTATGTATACCCAAAAAAAGACATAACCAATTCAATGGCCCCACAAAATACTAAAATGAGAAACTGATTCCACTCATATTGCTATATCGATTCACAAAAGCCTTTCTTATAGAGTTTGAAAATTATCTCCACTGTTTCCGGGATAACATTGAAGTTCCAAATTGATGTTCAAATAACATTTATCTCCTCAATATTAGTCTCTTAACGTTGTTTCACAACAAACAAGGAATAGCTTACTCCACCCATTTTGCTGTTATACTCTTACTTTTCACTATCCCATTCCTCCCATTTATTGTCTCTCTACATTAAAGAGTCCCAAAAACTATTTTTAATGTAAAAGCACTAGGCCAACAACATATTGATAAAAAAATTGTTCAACCAACAATGTAATGTCTCTCACACTCTCTCGTTTAGTCTAATCGTTCTTCCTCCTCCTCTTCACTTAAACGTAAACAATTTTCCTCTTCTGCTCAACACATCATGGTATTTTTATGATCATACATCCTTAGTTATTGCTATATGTTTTTACATGTATGTAATATAGTCAGAAAATATTACAATAACCATACAAGTCTTTTTAATTAATAATTTCTTGTATAAATTGTACTATGCTCGTGCTCTTCATTTTTTCGAAAACTCTCATTTAACGTCACTATTATCTTAATATTTATAAAAAAATTTAATAAACTTAAAACTTTTTTTAATGGCAAATATTAATAGTTAGTTGTTATATTAGTATTTTCTCCTTTGCCAAAGTTTGAACTCGATCCTCCTCCTTCCAACACCTTATACCCTAAGCTCTCACCACTTGAGCTATCCAACCGGGACTTAATAAACTTAAAACTAAATACTTATCTCAGTTAAAACACTAATAAGTTAATACATGAAGATATATATATATATATATATATATATATATATATATATATATATAACTTTTTTACACATTTGATAGAAACATATTTGAACACTCACCTATTATAAAACAAAAGTTACTGCTGAATTAATAATAATTCAAAAACTCAATTGTAATAATAGTAAGAATTACACAAGAAACAGAAATACCCAAAAAAAATTCTTGAAATTTTTTTATCAAAGAATAAATATCAACCACTACAGTTATGATTATCCCACGATAGAATTGACTATATGAATCAATTCACGTGAGAAGAGGATTGAGTTTGCGCTACAAGTCTGATAGGAATAAGACATTGCATGCAGACAGCTATGCTAAAATAGCATCAAAGAAAAATTGGTTCAAGTCGATACTACTATTTACTCGGCAGATTGATTGGCATGGGCCATCTATTTTCTATATAAAAAATTTAATTAAACAAAAGACACATAGCAAAAACTCATTTATTCATTTTTTTTCTCGTAACTACACTATAGGTTCTGTTTTTTTACCACCTGTGCTAAACACGAGTTTTCTCATCTAGTAATTATGGAAAAAATAACTAGATACAACAGTCGGCAGGGCAGGGTGTCCATTGAACTGTCCCTACGGAATTTTGGGACCAGGTTGGAGGCCCGATGTCACTTTGCTTTGAAAGTGGGACTGTAGCCTGTAAGAGAATATATAGATGTAAGGAACAGCACAGGTGATATGAAGGGTTAGTAAAGGAAGGAAAATAAACAGAAGGTTGAAGCAACATGCCTTGTAGCACATTTGTAATAAATGGTTTCTGGAGAATTATAGGTACGTGCATTCGCAAACATTCTTCTGACATCCGCAACAAACATCTCAAATGTGACGTAATATTGTTCTGACTCCACCCTCTTACTCATTGTCTTCAGATCTGTGCTCAAATTAGGAAAATGTTACAGATTTGACATAGCTGTTATTCTAGGTAGGTGAACTTAATCAGTTGGTTTTGTGTGTGGGCGCGCCAGGGTGTGTGTGTGTGTGTGTGGGAGGAAGGAGAAAAGGGGCGATAGCATATCAAAAGAAAGCAAAGAGAGACATAAATGGTCAAGACTATGTTACTTTAATTACCACATGTAAGTATTAGACATGTACACCAAAATTTAAATGATTTAGACGTTTGTAACATACTAACAATAGATATTTACTTATATTTTCTGTCAAAAAAGAGATATTTACTTATATTTTAAATATTAAATTATAATGTAAAAATATAATGATTCAATAAAATTTAAATTAGTTTTAAAACGGTATGAAATTTTATAACTTATTTACATCATGAGAATTTGCAATCCAACAATTAAGGCTAAATTACGGTTTTGGTCCCTTAAGTTTATTTTAGGTTTCAATTTGGTCCCCTACATTTAAAAAGTTTTAATTTGGTCCCTTACGTTTCAACAGTTATAACACGTTCGTCCCTTCCGTCAAAGACCCACCTAACGTCGTCCATTCTATCTGACGTGACTAACGTTTTGTCAACGTGGAAAGTGTTTGTGCGATGTGGCAAGTGATGTGTCTGATGACACATCACAACAACAACAACAACAACAACAACAACAAAAACATCTTCCTCACCCACTGTTTCTGCGTCTTTTCCAAACCCTAAACCAAAACCAACTGTCACGAACCACCACCACCACTGCATCACCCACTGCGTGCAGAACCATCACCACCACTGCGTGCGGAACCACAGCCACCACTGCGTCTCCTTCCAGATCCCACTTCGGACGCAGATCATGTATCCTGTTCTGCCATCGCACACAACAAGGCCGCCACACCGATCCTGTTCTTCTTTCCCTTCCTTTCTACACGCAAATGATTCCGAGCACCCATTTCTCTCCTCCACTATTCATCATCTTCCCCCTTCTGCAAAAAAAAACGCAGAAGGCAGAGGTAATGTGTTTTTTTTTTTTGGGTTTCATTTTTTTTTTTGGAGTTTCAATTTGGGTTTCAGCTTGTTCGCTGCGTTTTTTTTTATCTCTGGGTTTCAATTTGTTAATTTCGTTCCTGTACTGTTAGGGTTAAAAAATTGAGGGGATTTGGATTTTGGGTCTTTAAGAAGAGGGTCAAAGGAGGGAACTTTGGGAAGATGATGATGAAGATCTAATGGTGATGATGAAGCTCTCCCCCTGATGATGCAGCTTTGGTTTGATTTTGGAAAATGGACTTTTAGCTACGAACAATTAGCTTTTAGTGACAAATTATGTCCGTCAGTATAAGTCGAATTTCTTGGGGAAGATGATGAACAGTGCGTGGTTGCCACATAGACAGAATGGACGGCATTATGTGGTTCTGTCACGGAGAAGACGAACGTGCTATAACTTTCGAAACGTAAGGGACCAAAATAAAACTTTTAATACGTAGAGGACCAAAATGAAACCTAAAATAAACTTAAGGGACCAAAACCGTAATTTAGCCAACAATTAAATCATAAATTTACCATTTATAAAAAAGTTACTAAATGATAAGTACACCCAGTATCAATAGTAAGGGATTTATCAAGTGAACGCGTAGGAGAGGAGAGGAGGCAACCCACTCCATACAATACAACCATACATTGATAATTAAGATTGGTTTAGCATAAATCAAATCTTCACCATCCTCTATAATTGATGGTCAAAATTAACCCTTCTACGTTTTCACAAACAACTACTATGCTTCCCACCAGATTGTGAACCATACCAATATAAAACTAAAGTTGTGAACCACAAGATGAGAGAAGTCAACCTAGAAAAAATAACTACAATGGCCAAAAGAATCCTAGAAAAGCATTTCTTATACTATTTGGTCATCAAACATAAGTCAATCCTCTCCATACATACAAGGTCAAGATTGATTTTAATCTAATGTTTACCATCCATATATATATGATTGGTGGTCAAAATTGAGACCCTCCCATTTTCACACTAACCTATTATGCTTCCTAGTGAACATGACATAGGAAAGAACAAGTGCAAAAAATTGCAAAAGAATAAAACATCGATAATAAATACCAGGAGAGGAAATCACAAGAAAGAATGTGATTAATACAAGTAACGGATAGTCCCAGAATAGGCAGCCGAGTGGTAAAGTGTTACGGGACATTGGGAGCGCGGGTTCAAACCCGCAACGCTCCCATCCCCCCTCCCCATGACCATTTGTACTAAAGACCAAAAAATAAAATAAAATACAAGTAATGGATAGTTAAAGCAGCTAGCATACTTCTAGAGAAAGATTAATTTAATAAGAAATATAAGGATTCTTCTTACCCATTGGATCTTTGATGATGTCATAATAATCAGGAACATCCCGTGCGTCAACAGGTTCCTTGAAAGGCCAAGCGTCGGCGTGATCATGCATTGACTGCTTAAAAGGAAAAAAAAAAATGATTGTAATAATTTATTTCTCCACTGTGTAACTATTCTGTTCTCGAGCATATTTTGCAGTATGATTATCTAAGGATAAAATTTGCACGGTTTTCAATTATTATAGTGAAAGTTTCATGAATGAAAATTACGGTCAAGGAAGTAACTTGCCTTTAGAAGTGAACGCATAAACACGGTCAAATGTTTTTGATTTGTAGCAGTGTCAGTAGAACCACTTAAAGTTCTGAATCGCGAATGACCCCACTGATCAGGAGTCCATCCAGCCTCTCCTGTTATTGCATTCAGCCATTAATTATAACATTAACCAGGAAATTACCAAACAAAATATAAAAATAATAAATCAACTCATTTATAAGGACATTTTTTGCCCAACATCCCAGTTGATGACCAAATCTATTATGCTTATGTTCGATTGGGAATAAGGAGGGGACAGGGAAAGAAGGTGACCAAGCCTTTGTTTGGAAGGTTTTTATTTTAAGAAAGGGCAACCGAATGGAAGGAGAAGGGCTGAAGGAGGAGGAAGTGTTCTTCCCATCCTTAGTCCTTGCCCATTAAATTTGAGGGTTTGCAGGAAGACATGATTTTTATTCTCAAATTGAATAAAGGGAAATAACCTCTCTCTAATTTTAGCTCCCAGACAAGGTAGGGGAGTTCCCCTCCACTACTTAAACATCCAAACAAGAAAAAGTAACACCGCCTCCCAGCTTCCTTTAGCTCAAGAACCTCCAAACATGGCATTAGTTTCTTACATCCTAACCAAACATGGCATTAGTTTCTTACATCCTAAATAACAGAACAGATCTAGATATGCAAAATCTATAATGACCATAACACTAGGACCATGACGAGTATATGAGACAAAGAAAAAATTGACAAGTAAGATGCCCTCAGAATTAAGGGTGTGTTTGGTCCAAACTAGGGAAGGGGAAGGGAGGAATTTTAATTGAGTGGAGCGGAGGGAAAGGTTTCAAGGAGATATTGTGCTTGGTTGAGAGGAAGGATTTTAATGGAGGGAAAATGTAAAAATACTTTTTACACCTTTGTAATATATCGTGTGACATTTAATGTAAGAATTCTCTGGTCAATCATTGAGCCAAGAGGGATTTTATAAACACGTCCTCTCTCCCCTCCAAATACCCTCAATATTGGAGGGGAGCCAAAATTGAGCCAAGAGGGATTTTGCTCCTCTTCTCTTCATTTCCCCCAACCAAATACTACCTAAGAAGCAAAAAGGTTTTGAACCATTCATAAGGTCTTGGAAGGGAGGTGGACATATCATACAAGGAAAAGTTAACTAACCTATAAAAAGAGACGAAAAAGATTGACAAGGAGCATGCTATATTTAAAGATAGGAAATGCATAGTTTTCCCACAGGCACCAATCAAAAAATATTGGTAAATTGTTAAACTGAAATTGGGAATTAGGCACTTACTCAAACCAGGGATGTCATCAATAATTTTTTTAGGAATACCAGCTTCTTTCTGCATATTTTGTTGATCAGGAGGGGGAAAAGTTAATACTACACGCGCTTTCTAATCAGACTACTACATGAATTTAGAAGAAAAATGCAACTTTAACCAAAATAACAGATGATTATCTTCCCTATCCTTGCTCATTGTTAAGGAAGTTAACATATGTGCACATCATAAGTGCAGTGCAATTGTGCAAATGTGTCAAATGCAATATGCATTAAGCTCATAATACAATCAAAATTTAACAAGAATCACTTGATATGGAAAAAACTTTACATGTCATACAGGAAATGACAGAAACAAGGAGAATTGAGAATGCCGCGTATACCTTCTGAAAATCAATTCCAGCATAAACAATGTGGCAGTTTGACAGTTCTCTGATCTTTTCATCTATTGCCTACAATTGTAACCAACAATGACCAAACACATCGTGAATTAGTAATTGACTGCCAAATGAAAAATAAATAAGGCAACCAGAAGCCACACATCATATTGAAACAAAGATAATGCATCCAAAAATTGACTAAACTACACGTCATATTGAAACAAAGATAATGCATTGGAAAATACAAAAATGACTACAAAAAAAAAAACACAAAAGTATCTTAATACAGAAATGACTAAAATAACAACACACAATTTCCTAACCAAGACCAGACATTCTAAAATATAAAAATGGCTAAAAAACCACACAAATATAAAAATGATTAGAAAACGAACACAAAAATATCTCATACTAGAGGACAATAGGACGAAAGACGCTTTCACACGGCCATGCAGAAGGCTGCACGAAGGTGCCAATGGTTTGAACGACCATGCAACTTTTATGGCAATGCACAATCACGCCATTCTACCTGAACAATTTGTACGCCCATGCCACCTATCAGGAACCGTTTCGACATGCTTTCTTAGTTTTCTTATTTAAATGAATCCTTGTCCGAGGGACTCGGACACCTAAGACCTAGCATCTTCTAAAAGAGCTCACATTCAGAGCCTTTCTACCAGTGTTTTAAAACTCGGACCGGTAATTGACTCGATCGGGCTACTGGGTCAGTGGGTCAGTGGTCGAACCGAAGGGCCACTAATTGAACCGCATGAACCGGTGTATGTAAAATTTATAATTTTTATATTATAGTATGCGTATATTATATATTTTATATAAATATACCAACGTGAGTATCTGGTGTGGTGGTTAGAGTTGTTAAAAAACTGATAACCTGGGTTCAAATCCCAACAGTGTTTGTTTTGATGACTTAATTTTGAATACCTTTCCATAACATGAGTGCCCCCACGTTTCCAACCCTTGGTCTGCATGTGTTAGATGAGTGACAACCCCTTGGTCTGCGTGCCTGAGTGATAACAGAAGAGAGGGATAATGTTCCAAGCCTGGGGAAGGAAAACTAGTACAATGCAGCATCAGCGCCCCACCGAGTCGACCGCCGAGTTGTCGATTCTGACCGAGTTTCCCCTGAGCTAATAACATCATATCCGAGTTAGTGAAATTTCCGATCCAACAAGATGACCGGACCGGCCTTGGGTTCAGTTCCCGGCCAAGCCGACTAAACCGGTCAGGTCTGAGTTTTAAAACACTGCTCTTATCCTCGAGTCGCCGCAGAAAAATATCTCAAGGACATTCTTTCAACCAATAAGCTCTTTAGGATTTGAGTTTTATTTTGTTCTTCAATGTTCTATTGCTCTTCTATTATGAAACTTGTTTGAGATTTGTGCCCTTTAGTTGAATATGTATAAGTTCATAGGTACGACTATGTTGAATCCTCAGTGTTATCGATTGCGATAGCAAACCATAGCAGAAAGCCAAAATTCCGCTATTTTAAGCCGTTATTTCCGCCATAAAACGCCATCCTTCAGAAATTGGCCATAGCAGTTGGTAAAAAATCCGCCATCGCAATCCGCCATGGCTGCCATTTGATAACATTGAATCCTTTGTTGAAACTTGTTATTCTTATTCAGAGCTATTAATATTTCCTATTCTAATCTTTTCTATTCATATTTGATGCTCTCCTATTGATCTTGAACATGCATATGGTTTGGTCGTCCTTATTACAGCAAACTGTTTGACCAGTGCAACCGGATTAGGATTAATCTGACGTATGTAACTGCAGCTGGTTCTAGTTTTCAATTGTTAATTAATTAACTATCATGTTGGGGGAGAATAACGATGCATCCTAAACAGTGATCTTGCATGGCCAATGGGGATTCTAATAGAAATTATATTAACAGCCTTGCATGAAAAACAGGAGCTAATTAATCAAGAACAGGTAGGATAGAAAATTGAAAAAACCAACACTAAATATGGAGGAATAGGATAATAATTGGGAAAACATTAGGTGAAGCCTGAGCCTGTGGTAAATCTTAATTGTCAATCTCTTATTGTTTAGAGTCGGTCTTGATATTCTTCTCTTTCTTTCTTCCTTTTATCTTTCTTTTATCTTATTACTTTTATCACCTTTATTCAACCGCCCAAATAATTAATAAAGAGCCAAACTAGTAGTTGCATCTATCCTCATGGCATCGGCAATATGGGATTTGATTATACTCCTCTTAATTGCTTGTTGACAAGTTGCACTTCCCAAGTTTTCTCGCACTTACGTGAACCAAACAACATCAACACACAAAAAGAGCATAGTAAGTTCAAAATTGACAGACAAATTGACAAATCATAAAGCTCAAACTTACTAAAGAAAGAGTGAAATCTGGCGGTACCCGGGTTCCCCTATGCTGGGTTTCAGTTTCAGCTCATCAAAGTTGACTTCATTCACCTCATTAAGCTCGTTGGGTTCATTGCAAATTGCAATGATGGGTTTGTTCATTTTGTTGGTTTGTGACTTCGTTTGTGCTAGGAGTTGTGGGATTGATACTTGTATAATAAATCGTTCACCTCCTTTACAAATGGGTTCGCGTTGGGATGTTAGATACATTTGTGGAGTCGAGTGCTAAAATTGCAAGGTTAATATTTTGTGCACTACGGAGCCTTATCATTCAGTTGCTGCATTTTGGGTTTCTTAAAAAACATTGAAACACACTCATTTTAGGTATGTCTAGGGGGAAGTAACCATTATGTTGTAGATTCATTTAATCATCCTCAACTCACGACTCTATGTGAGTCTGTACGAGTTTGTGCGAGTCCACCCGAGTTTACACAAATGATTTTGTAAGCGAGTTGACTCAATTTTAATACATAGAATTATAAACTCGTACAATTCTATGAGTTAACTCGAGTTCGACAACCACGGTTCCCATCTACAAAGCTTTTGACAAACACCCTTTACACGCGGATAGAAAAGCCCATACCAAATGGGAAAAAATGAGGTGTGTTTACTAGAAAGAAAAACCAAGTGAAATAAGTGAAAGCTTATTTAATTTGACTGAAAGAAATATATTAAAACTTTTATTAAGAAAGTCCATTAGTTTAACTTATCTAAGAGTATCTGAAATAATGCAAAATAAAACAAAAAAAATTAACAAGTAGTATTATCTTACCTGCCTTTGGCGACGGACCATAGTTGACAAATCAGTGTAAGGGAGCTTTGGATCAATCTTACATTCCATGAGAATTCCTCCATCATAATCCTTTATGTAACTGAAATTATAAGTACATACAATGAATTCTCATAGATAGTATACAATAATACAGCCAGATAAATAAATAGTACATCATGAAATTGATATTCTATGGGGTAAAAAATCATAATCTAAATAAAAATCCAAGAAATCTGTTAGGATATAGGATAAGAAGTTTGTTAGGATATAGGATAAGGAGGAGTTAGTAACAATATAGGATAAGGATTAGTTCGTTAGGATATGAGATAAGGAGTTTGTTAGAATATAGGATAAGGAGGAGTTAGTAACAATATAGGATAAGGATTAGTTTGTTAGGATATGAGATAAGTAGGAATTAGTTAATTGATTAGTTAGAGACTTATCTTGTATAAATAGAAGGATACTAGCATAGAGGGGAAGCGATTCAAATTTTATAGACAGTAATAGAGCAGTTATTCTATTGTAGAAGGGGAAACCCTTGGAGGAGAGATCTCTCTCCTATTCTTTCTCAATTTTCTCAATAAAATAGCTTTTTGTTTTCAATTTAATTTCTGGGTTCCTAACAATTGGTGAACTGCCTAGGATCTTGAGGATGGCGACATCTGGGAGATGGAGGGCAGTGGGAAGCCGGAATTTATGGGGACAGATCCCATTGGGTGGGTCACTAAAACTGAAAAATTGTTCGAGCTTCATAAAATCCCTTCATTTAATAAGCTGCAGTGGGCTTTCGTGAGGATGGAGGATGGTGTAGCGTTGCGTTGGTTCATTTCTTGGTGTCAAGAAAACCCAGATCCAAACTGGGAATCATTTTCCACAGATCTGATTAGAAGATTTGGGGAGGGAGACAGTAGTAGAGCAGTAATGTGGAGGGATCAGCAATAGAGGGAGACGAGACTAACATAGGTGAGATAAAGAGGAATGAAGAAAATTCAAAAGAGGTGATAGAGGTAGAGAAGCCGATGTTGGAAAGTCAAGAAAAAGAACCAAAATCATGGAAAGTGACGGAATCAAGAGATGAACCTGCGATAGAGGTGAACGCAAATGGTGGAGAAGAAATGTACCACAATGAATTAGAACTTGTGTCCGAAAAAATTATTGATGCAGGCGGAGAAAATCAAAATGAAAGCAAGGGAGAATCATGGAGAAAAGAGAGCAAGAGGAATGGTTTACGAGGAAGTGAGCATGGAGCAAAGAAGAAAGAAGCAAGTGGACTTGGTCAAGCAACCACAATCACCGAAGTCGCCAGACGTCGATCTACTTGTGGCAGTCAGAGCGATCCAACTAACTAAGAGCCTGGTAGCACATGCACCACCACCGTCGAAGCCCGGTAACTCAAAGCCGCAAGACGCAGGTCTGGTTGCAACACCCCCACCACAACTAGAGCCATCAGAGCCTATCCTGCATGTGGTGGTTAGTGAGTTGTCATGGGTACCTACAGCGACGCATCTCTCTAGGAGCGGTAAATTGGTTCTAGCAAGGAAGAAAGATACAAGGCCACAATTGGTATTTTGCAAAGTAGGTATTGTTTTAAGTTTTCCAAAGTATAGTGATGCTTTTGGTTTTATCTCCAGTTATCAGTTTGGGGGAACTATTTTGAAGAGAGGATCTGTAGTGGAAGCATTGGTTCTTGATGTTGCAAAGGCAGAAATTACTGAAAATAAAAAATTCTTGGGCTGAAACTTACCGGAATTGGGTTACATGACAGGATTCACAAAACAACTATGGTTTGGCAAGTGCTGAACAATTGGATCCGCAAAGCATTTTTTATCCTATACCTGAAGTTGGTTCATCAAGCTCCTAACAGTGGGATCCAAGAGGACAGAATTTTAACCTTGAGGACAAGGTTGTTTTGAGGAGGGGTGTATTGTTAGGATATAGGATAAGGAGTTTGTTAGGATACAGGATAAAGAGGAGTTAGTAACAATATAGGATAAGGATTAGTTTGTTAGGATATATGATAAGGAGTTTGTTAGAATATAGGATAAGGAGGAGTTAGTAACAATATAGGATAAGGATTAGTTTATTAGGATATGAGATAAGGAGGAATTAGTTAATTGATTAGTTAGAGACTTATCTTGTATAAATAGGAGGATGCTAGCATAGAGGGGAAGAGATTCAGATTTTATAGACAGTAATAGTGCAGCTCCTATTCTTTCTCAATTTTCTCAATAAAATAGCTCTTTGTTTTCAATTTAATTTATGGGTTCCTAACAAAATCCCTGCAAACTATACTTTGCAGCTCCATACCCTAAACAACCAAATATAAATATAACAAAACCAAAGTACAAAATTTTTCAGTTCTCTTAATAGATACAGCACTAAAATTTTGTAATGAATGGCCTAGTGGGAAGTGCTTCTCGTAGATTACAGACCAGAAGATTCAGTATAAACATACCCTTGCCATCGATCTTTATCCAAGTGAATCTCTTTAGTAAATCCCTGAAAACACAATCAAACATCATTGCAAATTTGTAATAGGTAAAACAGTATCCAGTTAATTCACCATAAGGGCATTTTTGCGCACACCCCCTCCAAATGTTTAAAAACAAATTCCAGAGTATCAAAAAATAAAATAAAAAGGTATGGATAGCCGAACCTGTTTGATAAAATAGCCAACAGCATTATTGTCAGCATATGTGAGAAAATGTGTCAGCCCATCTATATCACGTGCATACTGTTTTAAGTGATTCATCAATCTAGTACCATAACCTTTTACTTGCTCATCAGCCGTAATTGCACAAAAGGCTATCTCACCGAACTTCTGGCTATCAACCATAATACACAACCGTATTAACGAATAAAACCATGGACTAATCCTTGCAAGTAAGGCTTTTTTATTTCGGGAGGTGGGGGAATGATATAACAAAAATAAGTAGGCAAGAGACAAAAATAATGGGGAAAAACATGGAAGTGCAACATATGTTTACAACTTAGGTATTTTCTATAAAATTATTAAACAGACTGAATCACAGATTATTCACTTATAAGGACCGTGGGAAGCATTTTTATCACGTGCAACCAAAGTACAAACAAGACAATATAACAATAACTAAAATGGACAGCAGTTCACCTTTTTAATTAGCTAACCCGAGATAATAACTATTGTAAACCTTCAGTTCTTAGATATTGATACAAGAAAAATAACAATATAATGATGCGCACATAAAAATTTACGAGAAAAAAATAAATCAGACAGCTAGAACCTGAAGAGAAAAACATATGGAGACAAATTATTACCTTACATATGGACGATACGTAATGCCTCCAACAACGTGATTACGCCTTATAACCATTACAGACTTATGGCTCCTGCAAATTTAACATAAAAGGGTTTCATAATTATAGAAACAAGATCACAAGAGGAGGGAAAATTCAAGTATAACAGGGGAAAGCTTGTTTAGTAAAAATAAAAAAAAATAAAAAAAAAATCTACAATGCAGTTCTTATTTGATAAATTGACTAGTTCACAATCACAACTATGAACTAACCATGCCTTGCAAATTAGAATCTATATAAGAAATATATCAATATATCAAACAACAGACACCCCCTAACAAATCAAACTTTAATCTTAAAAAATAAGAACGAAGATGATAGTGATGTAAGACAGAGAACCAACAGTGATCCTCTTGGCAGAGTACTCCCTTGATAAACAAATGAAGAGTACTCCTCTTGGTAGGGTACCCTGGTAAACCTAGGAAGCTCCTCCAAATAAAGTTTCAGATACTCTTTGACGTAGCAAAAGTCACAATATTATTAATCATGCAAAAGTATGAATTACATAAGGTACTTATAAGGTAATTACAACCAAAAGATAATAAAAGTCCTAGATAAATCCTGATCAGATGTAATCTTGATAAAATATAAATTTTCTTAAACTAGATATGTTATTAAAGATAAACCCCTAAAAATAAGTAAAGATATCAATATCTTAAATAACATAATTATCATCAAATCAACAGATTAAAAATAACACAAAAGGTCCTAATCAGTTCTGCATCAGATAGTATCATGTTCATGTCTTTCATTTCTATTCCCCACTTCTTATTGTTTGGTATGGCTGCAAAATCTTTAGGGAAACCAGAAAAACAAGGGCAAAAAACTTTGTGCACCACCCACTTCATAATTAACTTGAACTGTATCTGCTCATTTTTCTACATGAAAATTATAATCAAATAAGTTTTCCAGTTGCTACTAAATCATAATGCAGAAAACTCTACATTCCACACTAGAAACTGAATTAGTCAGATCAGATTTATGTTTGATGACCAAATAGTATAAGAAATGCTTTTCTAGGATTCTGTTGGCCAGTGTAGTTATTTTTGCTTTTGGATGGAGAATTAATTTTTCACAAAATCCTAAACATACAGAGACTGATAAGCACCATATGAGTAAGAAAGTATGATAGGTAGTTAGGTACACTTAAAAAGATTGTCGGGATTACCTATCCATGACAAGTCGGACAATGTACTCCTTGGGCATATTGGGAAGTTGTCTAGCAAATATATTCTTCAATCCTATCAACCTATGGAATAAATGACAATGGAAAAAATAGAACACAATATCGTTAATAATTACTTTGCTAATTATAAAAATTGCTGAGTTTTAACCCACAAAAGAAAACGGCTGACTGAATCAAAAGAAAACGGCTGACTGAATCTCATTCAGCCAGTACCTACAGGTAATGTATAATTTTTATGCAGGGATGGATGCAATGGGGGTAAGCAGCTGCCTTGGCCTAATCTAAGTTCATGTTGTAAAATTCTTGCATTAATTTGTAATTGGCCCTCTATCATACTTAAAAATAAAAGTAGTCATTAGGTAAATGGGTATGTATGTTCTACGTTATTTGTTTTACTGACCCTCTAACAAAATTCTTATTGTAAGAGACACGCAAAAATCAAGACTATTATATTCAACTTTGATAAATGTAATGTATGATACTTTTAGTTTTTTTACTACTTTTTTTTTTTTTACTATCTTAACTTCTAGAATAAACATCATTTTGACCCTTAAAATATATACTTGGCATCACATTGGTCTTCTATTTACTCGCATCAAACTGGCCCCCAATGTCAATGAAGACCATCAAAGTGGTTCTTCAAGTTCCACTAATTTGATCTTTCAATGGATTAAAATAATATATTAGTTGCCAATTATTTAAAACTTTGATCTCTCCTATAAAAAAGAGGATAAAGGTAATGTCAATAACATCTTTAAATTGCTAGAAACATAAGTTTACCCTAACTTTCACAATTGGCCCCTTCACTAGCTAATTTCGGGACCACTGACCAGTCTCTGCTTATATGCATTGAAGTAATATATGTTATTTGCATTAGATGTTTGTCAATAAAAAAATGAGTAGTGCAGGCAGGGAAGCATAAATATTATACCAGACCATATGCTCATCAACACCATCATTCGAAAGGCATACAAATTTGAGCTTTCCTGCTTCCTCCTGAAAAGGATAATATAGTCACAACCATGAACACCTATTACCTTAAACTAATTTGTAATAATTTATTTAATTAAATTTAAACAGAGGGGAAAAAAAAGTTAAATGCGAAACTATGGTATCACGATCATTTTAGTCACATTAGTTACAAATTTCAGTAGTTAATTGTCATTAACAAGCAAGTAAATATCACTATTTAACTACTGAATCACTTTTGAGTTTTAAAACAATTCTCAAACAAAACTTACAAATAACTATAATTTTTTTTCATGAAATTAAGTAAAAGGAGAGGAAAGGGCTTACCTCTTTCTTGAGACTCTCTTCCCTGGCACCGTAAGCCCCACTTGTCTGTAGATTATCAGTGAATATCTTAGATGCGTCCTCCTTAACCACGATGCCAGGGACGGAGCCGGCGGTGGTAGCAGCGCCGGCGACAGCGGGTCCTGCGTCTTTGGCTGTGTCGGAATTCTCGATCTTGACGGTGGAGTTTTCGGCCTTGAGCTTGGTGTTTCGGGGAGCGGAGGGAGCGTTGTTGAGCCTAGCGGCGGTGAAGTTGCGCATGGAGGAGCCGTTGTCGTTGTCGTAGTCGTCTTCATCGTCGTCGACGATGGCGTCCTCGGAGTCGTCGTCGGAGTCGGAATCGGCGCCGCGGGCGGAGATGCTCTCGAGGTCGTCATTGGAGGTGAGGGCGCCGTCGCGGGTGTCGGCGGAGAAGGAAGAAGGGGGGAAGGGAGGAGCGTGGTCCTCGGACGCGAGCTTGCGCTTGTGGATGGAAGAGGTGGCGGAGGCGGAGGCCGAGTGGGAAGGAGAAGGGGACTGGGAGCTCCGCGAACGAAGGGGCCCACCTCCACCGTGCGTCTCCATCTTAGGGTTTTCTTCTCTACTCTTCAATTTCAAATATTTTCAATCACTCACTTCCGGTTATCAAATTATTACAATGGCGCGTGCTATAACACCGTCGTATTCTGTCTCTTCAACCTTCAACGTCGCTGTTATACTCTCTCAGTCCAGAATCCAGATGACTGCTTTCGTCTTTCCATTCAGCGTGCCTATTGGGCTTTTTATAACATACCACCAATTTTGAGTAAAGGGACATATTAGTCCTTGAGGTTTTTTTTGGACCCATTTTGGTCTTTGAGAAAAATAAAGTCTAATAATAGTCCCTGACAATTATAAATGTTGGACAAGTTAGTCCATCCATCAATTTTCATCCAAAAACGTGATCGACGGTCTTGGCGTGGCGATTAAGCGCGCGTGGCACGCCACTGCGTGTGTCAAGCGTGGCATGGAAAAGGGACATTTTAGTCCCTCATGAAAACAGATTCTAAATAGGGACGTTTTAGTCCCTTTCTCCCACAGGCCCAAATCAGTCATTGTTCTTACCAACGCCCTGTAAATGATGTTCTTACCAACGCCCTGTAAATGCAACCCAACTGGGTTTCATATGTTCATTCTCTATCATCATACCAACGCCACTAACCTATTCGCGATGGAAAAGAAGAAGAATTCGTCAACCAAATTGATGAAGAGCAGAAATTGGTGATTGCATTCTGTTAAACGCATTGCGACGAAGGGGAAGGGGGCCAAGGTGAGTCTTTGATTGTGATTATTTTGTGTTAGAGTTTTTATTTTAGTTTTGTTTGCGATTCTGTTGTGGGATTCTGTTATGGTTTGCGATTTTAGGTTTCGGTTTTGATATTGTTTTGCTATTTGGGTTTGGGTTTTGAGGTTCTTTTGCCTTAGTGGGTTTGTGATTTGGAGTTGTTGTTTGGTTTCAGTGTGTGGTCCTTCCATTTTCGCCTCCATTGAGAAAGTAGTCTCTGTATCTATTTGTGGTCATTCAAGTGGATGAGTGGTCTTGCATGTTAGTCTCTTCTACCCATTTAGTGGTCCCTACTAGTGATCCTTTGTTTATTCTTATTCCTTTGTTTATTGTTATAGTGGTCCCTGTATGTTTTGTGTTTGTGGGACAACACAACCACCTCCCTATTTATTTGTTTGATAATCACCATATTAAATGTGATTTCATTCACAGATGACAACATATATCACATTATCCTATCACACCTTGGGTAAATTTGTAAGAGATGAAAATCGGGTGCTAAGTTATGTGGATGGTAAAGTAGATAGCATACCTCCAATAGACGTTGACCTAGTAAATTATTTCGACTTGGTGGCGTTATTCAAGAACATGGGTTTTCATGACTTGAAGGCTATGTTTTGGATGCATCTGGGGCACATTAGTCTTAATAGTGGGTTATGTCCACTTCGTGGTGACAGTTATATTAATTTGATGTGCGAGGCAGCAATGAAAGCAGGTAGCTCAAACAAATGTAACATGCATATATATTTTGAGCATCCGGTGTTAGAGGTTGAGAATGCTGAATTTGTAGAACCTAATATGGTTGATGACACTAATCCGGTTGAAGACACTGACGAGGTTGAGGTTTTAGACACTAGTCGGGTGTCAGTTGGTGCAAAGGATGATGGTAAAGAGCCTTCCAAATTAAATGACAGTGATGAGTTACATTGTGACGAAGTGCTCCCTAAGCAAAAAAACGCAGTCACATCAAAGAAAGGTACTAGAAAGAAGACAACCGTGAATGATTCAAGCAGTGAGGAAGTGCTCCCGAAGGAAAAAAAGGCAACCACATCAAAGAAAGGTACTAGAAAGAAAACAACCGTGAATGATTCAAGTAGTGAGGAAGTGCTCCCTAAGAAGGAAAAAAAAGGTTGCCACATTAAACAAAGGTACAAGTAGTAAGGAAGTGAAACATACGAAAAAAAAGGAAGACATAATCAAGAATGTCGTCGATGATTCAAGTAATGAGGATAGTATCCAAATATCATTTGAGGTTGATGGGTATGCTTCAAACTCTGAGAATTTGAGGACTCCTGAATCTACAGATGATGAGGGGAATTCAAAACCTACATTTCCCGTGTTTAGGGAATCTGCCGCCTTTGGCGAAGTTACCCTATAGGTTGGGATGGAGTTTGCTAACTTGGAGCTTTTTAAGAATGCTGTTAAGGACTACAACATTGGCCTTGGAAGAGAAATTAAGTGGAAGAAGAACGATAAGTTACGTGTTAGGGCTATTTGTAGAGTTAACGGGTGTCCATGGGTTGCACTTTGTTCTTGGAGTAGCTTTAAAAATACTTATCAGATAAAGACAGTTGAGTTAGAGCATACATGTTGTAGGGTGTTTAGGAATAAGGCAGCCACCGGGGGATGGGTTGCCAAGAAATTAGAGAAAAATTTATTGGTACAACCTGATTTTAGAAGGAAACATAGCATTTGAGATTATGAAGGAGGACTTTGTTGTCCACTTGAATGAAAAGAAGCTGTCAAGGGCATTGAAAAAAGCTAGACTGGCTGTGAAAGGTTCAGAAAAGGAACGATATGGTAGGACTTGGGATTACTTGGGTGAGTTGTTGAGAAGCAACACCGGATCAACGGCAAAGCTGGATGTCTCGCCACGTTTGGGGTTCCCGCCTTTGTTTCAGCGACTTTATATTTGCCTCGATGCCTGCAAAAAAGGATTTATGGCTGGTTGTAGGCCTTTAATAGGCCTAGATGGGTGCTTCTTGAAAGGATATTATGGGGGACAACTACTAACAGCGGTTGCTTAAGACGCTAACAAACAGTTTTACGTTATTGCTATGTTGTGGTAGACGCTGAGACAAAAAAAAATTGGAAGTGGTTTCTGACCCTGCTACTAGAAGACATTGGAGACCATTCCAAATATGGTTGGAATTTTATATCAGACCAGCAGAAGGTACACATTTCTGTTATATGTACTGCACATGTTGCAATTATAATTTGAGGCTTTATATTACGTAGTAGGGACTAAAGTGACCTGTTAATATATTTGTCAGGGACTAAAGTGGCTTGTTTATATATTTGTCAGGGACTAAAGTGACCTTTTGTTTTTAATACTTTATTCTGACTATGTGTTGTGACAGTTAATTGATTAGTTTAGAGTACTTTATGTTGTGCATATAGGGATTAATACCTGCAACTAAAGAAGTGTGTCCAGGTGCCCACACAGGAATTGTGTATTACATATTTGGAAGAACTTTATCAAGCAATGGAAGGATAAGGAGTTGCGCAGGATTGTGTAAGAATGTTCAAGGTGCACGATCGAACCATAATTTAAGGCAACTATGCTTAGGTTGAAGAAAATGAATGAAAAGGCATGGGGTTACCTAAACAACATTGACCCGAGTGCATGGGTGAAGACATATTTCAGTCACTGGCCTAAGTGCGATAACCTCACCAACAACAATTGTGAAATATGGAATGGCAAAATTGTAAGATATAGAGAAAAGCCAATTTTGACAATGCTAGAAGACCTAAGGTGTTATTTGATGAGGAGGATGGTGGGTCATAAAAGGGTCTTAGGCTCCCACAAAGGGAAACTACCTCCTGTGCAACAACAAGTGATTGAGAAGATTAAGAAAAAAAGTAATTTCTGGACACCAACCTATACTGGTGATTCTGTAAATGAAACATATGAGGTTCGCAAACACAAGACAAGGGTTGGGGTAAGTTTAACTCACCATACTTATACATGTCAGGTGTGGCAGTTGACTGGCATGCCTTGTGCTCATGCCATCGCAGCAATTGCACATAAGAATGAGAGGCCCGAGGATTATGTGCATCAATGGCTGACAATGGATGCCTTGAATGTAACTTATGATTTCTACATTCAGCCTGTTAACAGTCAAGAATATTGGACTATTACTGACCATCCAAAACCGGAGCCACCAAAATTGAAAAGGCATATTGGTAGACCAAAGAAACATAGGAGAAAAGATGATGTTTCTGAAGATATGCCAAGCAGCCAACAACGTAAGCTTAAAAGATGTTTGAGGTGACATGCACAAAGTGTGGTGAATCTGGCCATTATGAGAAGACATGCAAAGGACCAGCTCAACCAGGTTATGAAAAGTATAAGGCTGCAAAAATTAGGGCTGCACAGCTTAGGACTGCAAAGAAGACTACAGTGCCTCAATAGGAGAATACGACACGGGTATATTGATGGTTATTTGTGCTTACTGTGTTGCTACTACTTTTGTGTTGCTTGTTGCTTGTTGCTGCTTCTTCTTCTTGTGTCTGTAACTGTGTTGCTACTGCTTCTGTGTTGCTGTCTTGCTGATGCTTGCTACTTTTGTTTGATGCGTTAGGGACTAAAATGGCTTGTATATGAATTTTTCAAGGACTTAATTGACCTGTATATGGGTTTTTCAGGGACTTAATTGACCTATTTGTGTGCATGTGCCTGTGTTGCGATGTGCCTCTACCTGTGTTGCATTGTGCTTGTGCCTATGCTGTTGTGTGCTTGTGCCTGTGCCTATGTTGTTGTGTGCATCTGCATGTGTTGTGTGCTTGTGCCTGTGTCTATTTCAGGAACAACAATGTGTTATTGTGTACTTCTGCTTTTGTGTTGCTGCTCATGCTGCCTCTGATTGTGCCTGTGTCTATTTCAGGAACAACAATCATCTGCTAATCCAACTTCACCACCACAACCACCTGCTGTAAGACCACCACCAATCAGGCCACGTGCGCAAATGACACCATGATCATTGCTGCCTCTTTTCAACCCGGTTCCTTCTTCAGCAGTTGGTACACAAGCAGTGCGACCACCAGCACCCCATTTATACCATTCAATCCTCCAAGAAATGCTCAGAATGAAGGAGACAAAATGGCAACAAACATGCAATTTCAGTTCATGCCTACTCCTGGATATAGGCTTCCACAATCTAAATAGATAAATGATTGTAACTAGGGGACCACTTTTTTTGTACACAACATATTTTGATACCTTTTTTTATACCTTTTTTGGGTGGTATCAACTATTTTGTAACTATTTTGCTGTGTTGTAACTATTTTGCTGTATATGTGCATAAAATGTATATTTTGGTACCTATTTTGTATCAGATATTATGTTGGGTTTATGCAAATATCACAAATTTGTTTTCATTTCACTTTCAATTTACACATTTCCAGTGCTATGCAAAGTCATTTCCAGTGCTATGCAAAGTCAATTTGTATATTTTGGTGCTATGCAAAGTCATTAAATTACAACAAACTATCAAACCAGTAAACTTAGTAAATCAATAACAACAAACTGTCAAACACCTGTCATTTTCATTCATTTCAAAACATTAACTTACAACCTATCATGAACATACAATCCAAGGTACAAACATAACTAAATTCTAACACATTGCTTGTTAATTTTTTTACTACTTTCAAACACAAAGAACAACAACAATCACAACTCCTAACACCCATACATAATGTTTCTACTTATTAACTCCTTGCATCCTCACTTGCATTTCGGTCATTTTCACTTGCATTTCATTCATCTTCGCTTCGGCTTCATTCATATGATTTTTCATCACTTCCACGTCCTTCTCCAGTTGAAAAATTTTCATTTGTTGCAGTTCAATTTGATTTTGGGTCTCATAGAATTCATCAACCCACAAAAAATATGAGCAATGTGGCTGGTGCTTCTGCAATTTATGACAGAAAAAAAGTATCAAAATCAAGACACTAAAATCACATAAACTCACATTTAATTTTAGGGTTTCATTACCTTAAAATTGAGGCACTCAAAGAACTCTCTATTCGGATTAGCTTGTGTCTGAGCTACATATACAATTGCTTTTTTTCTACAACAGCATCTTGGACCACTCCTGCTTATTCGGGTGTTAACAGTTGAACCACTCAAACTCACCTCAAGTCCAGGAAAATACACAGAAGATTGAGGCATTACTGCTGAGGAGGAAAATGGCGCAACGAGCAAGGAACACAAACAACAAAAGCAGCAACAACCACGAAGAACAGAATCAGCAACGCGCAAACAGAAGCAGAAAGGGAAGCAAGCAGAAGCAGAAGCATTAATGGAGGTTTGTGTGGAGGTTGAAGATGAAAAATATGGAGGACTGATTTGGGTATACTATACATATGGGAGAAAGGGACTAAAACGTCCCTATTTAGAATCTGTTTTCATGAGGGACTAAAATGTCCCTCTTCCATGCCACGTTTTGACACACAGACAGATGGCAGGCCATGTGGGCAGTTAACTGGCCACGTCAGCACCGTCAGTCACGTTTTTGGATGGAAATGGATGGAGGGACTAACTTGTCCAACGTTTGTAATTGTCAGGGACTATTGTTGGACTTTATTTTTCTCAGGGAC
The DNA here is from genome assembly GCA_037113605.1 of Calophaca sinica. Taxonomy (NCBI): domain Eukaryota; kingdom Viridiplantae; phylum Streptophyta; class Magnoliopsida; order Fabales; family Fabaceae; genus Calophaca; species Calophaca sinica. The sequence goes on from CM073733.1 coordinate 24,202,673, forward strand.
CAAAATGGGTCGAAAAAAAACTCAGGGACTAAAATGTCCCTTTACTCACCAATTTTTTATAGGACAGATATACTTCGGACAAACAAATAAGAGAAAAGGGACATGCACCGTGAACCAGTTTTACATTGACATTCAATAAAAACTCATCATTGTATAGTTGTTTTTAAAATGCAATTATAAAGTAGGGTGGTATGACGGTATGATAAACTCTCATTAGAGGTCAGTATAAAAATATTTTATACCGACTGTGTATTCCCTTTAAACTCAACAAATTATTCTAAATATTGTATTTTCGAGAGAAAATTATTCTAAATATTATAAATACTAATTAACATATTGTAGCATATATTTAGTTATTTTTTAAATATTAAATAAATTACTGTCATTTCTTAATATTTTTTATTCATTGAAATGTAACATTTTTCAACAGTAGGGATGGCAGCCCTCTAGGCAGGGTACTATAGTACCCGTGTACCCAGGCTTACCCTTTGGGTATCTAAGTACCCGTACCCGCACTCGTTATCCACACTTTAACTATGAAAAAACAATAAATAACAAAAGAAACATTATAATAATTAAAAATCTAAAAAAAATATATAAATAGTAAATTTACAAAACAAGTCACGTATCTAGTAGACTAAATAGATATGGAAAACAATAAATGAACTATCCGGCTTTAGAAAATTTAGATTATTCATAATCTAAAAAATTACCCAGGCTCAAATTTGCGGGTAATTACTCAGGCTCGGACCCATACCCATAAAACGGGTATTTTTTGCAAGTGCCTAGTGAGTCTGGGTCCAATTGCCATCACTATTCAATATTCAACAGTATTATATGAAGAAAATCGTTGAGGTAGAATATAGTTATACATTAATTAAAAAAAGAATATAGTTATACATCAAGAGCATAATATTAATAGGTAAGTAATAAGGTCATTTTTAATCAACTTTTAACATTATAAACTAACACTACAGCAGTGCTATAAAACCCTGACCCATCATCCACTCGATTAAAATACTAGGTCAATATTCGAATCAATGAGTCATCGATAGAACCTGTATATATTTAATATTTATATAATTATATATAATATATACCAAAAGATATTGTCTAGTACAGTGGTTTTTTCTTTTCTATGCAATTTGTAAGTATGGGGTTCAATGCTTCTTCTTCGTGAATATTTGTGCGGGTTGAAGGCATGCTCCTTTCTCTTTCTTGTTATATTTGTTCAATTGTTCTTCTTCAAACCCAGAAACCAAGTTTGTTTGTTTTGTGAAAAAAAAAAAAGGATGTATGCATAACCCGGACGGGTTACTACAATTCGATAGGTCACCCATTTTTTTTTTAAATCAGCTAAGTCAAACGGGTTGTATCGAGTTGATTGCATATTTGATCCAATTAGTTGCGCATATCGGCCATGTAACTCGTTTCAAGCTTAAATGATCTGGTTGACCGGTCCGAGCTGAGTTTCACAACACTGAAATACAATTTTAAGGTCGGCAATAAATTAGATCACTTGTGGAAAACATATAGGCTAATCTACATGTAACATCAAGTGTATTTACTAAATAATTTAGATCAAGATATTTTCAAAAACCTATTTACCTAAAAAAAGCCAAACTTTAGGCAGTTTAAAAAAATAGGCCTAAAAGTTCAATATATAAACAAATATAAATTTTATTATTATTATTATTATTATTATTATTATTATTATTATTATTATTATTATATTGCATTTTTATTATAATGTATTAAAATTATATATTTATTGACCTATTTAAGTATATTAGTCAACATGTAGGTTTGAACCCATGGTAATCAAAACCGGACTGGACTGGACCGGTTCGACTGGGAACCGGCCTTGTGTCTGGTCCGGGTGACCCCCACAAACCGCGCCGCAGAGAACCGGCCGGTCCAGCGTCGGAACCGGTTCGCTAGGACTCCCTCGCACTGTTTAAATTAATTCCCAAAATAGCCTCAGCAGGAGTAGAACTTAGGTCCAGGCGCTTACAAAGGCGTGACATACCACCCAGCCAAGCACCATTTTTGGTAATTTACTGATAAGTTTATTGATATATCATTTTTTTTAGCAGCGTTCAAAACAATTTTTGAGCCATTCTTTCCCAATTTTTGAGCAGCGTGCAAAATCCAGTAAGTTACATGAAGGAAAGGCTGATGAACATGGTTCAATATTGTATTTTTTTTTATTCCTAATTTTTATTGCTGCTGCTTTTATGATTTTTATGATTAGTTATAGTTATTCATCTGATTTTCTATTCCTAATTTTTATTACTATTACTGATTTATTATTCCTAATTTTTATTCATTTGATTTTTATATAATTATATACTATATATATTATATATTTAGGGGATATATATTTAAAAAATATTATTTTATTCGATGCCTATCTGACCCCGATCTGACCCTAAAACCCTGTACCATTGCCCTCTCTGGATCAATACCTGATCCGGTTTTAATTACCTTGGCTGAACATTAAAATTATTTGACAATTGTCTTATGACTTTTTTTAAAGATATGCTTTTAAATATTCTCTGAGACCAAAACACTTTTAAAAGGATGTACCGTGTTTTTAAAAAAAACTCTATATTAAGTAAGGGTCTTGCTAACAAATAGTGATACAGCTTCTCAAGAGCAGAGAGATGCAACGATATTCCTCAATAAAACACAAATTTTTTTGACTTATACCCCAATTATATTTCATTGTTGTTTTGTGTTGATGTTATTTTGAATCTTTGATAAAATTATGAGAAAATATCCAACTTGGTCCCCAACAAAAAACCACGGAGACCAATTTAGTCCCTAAGAAATAAAAAATACCAATTAGGTCTTTAATAATCTCAAATATGGGTCAAATTAGTCCCTAATAGGAACTAAAATGTCCCTAAAAATGACTTATTTGACCCATATTTGAGATTTTTAATGACCAAATTAGTATTTTTTATTTTTCAGGGACTAAATTGGTCTTCATAATTTTTGCCGGGGACTATTTTGGGTATTTACTCAAAAATTATATATGGATCTTATGAATTTCAATTATAATATTTTAGTTTAGTAGTTGCTGCTCCCCCTAAAATTTTAGGCAAGCTCCGCCACTACTAACAAGTGTTCCAAGGGCACTAGTTAAGGAATCCAAATATAGAAGTTTTATATTGGAAAAAATAACTTTTTAACTTTCAAAAAAATGCATACACAACTTCCAACACAATATTTCTATATTTGATTCTTTAACTAGTGCCCTAAGAGCGCTTGTTAGCATTTGCCATTAAGTAAACATGTTATACTCTAACTTTCAAAAACTCAGTTCAACCTAGTCTATTTTCACTCCAAACAGTGATTGTGTTTGGCCAAATAGAATAAGATAACATATTTTGTATTATTTTTCTATGATTTCATTTTTTTAGTATAATTAAAGGTGAAAGCTAGGGTGGATCAACATATCATGTAGTCCACCAGTGTTCAGGTAGTTTTGCAATATATTATTTTAAGCAAAGTTACAAATTTTTTGTCTTCCCTCTCCCTTCCCTTTTTTTCCTGTTCTCCCCCTTACATGTCACCCTTATCCCCTTCTCAATCCCCAACCAAAAAAACCAGAATGTGGTGGATCTAGTAGGCCATCAGCGATGAGACACCACGAAGGGTGAAAGGCCAGTAGGTGGCCCACGACAACGGCAAAGTAGTGCAGGGGTTTGAAGACTTCCTACGATTCCTCATAGACTCGTTCCCAACGTCTTTGGATGACGAAGACGCCTTCTATCGCGTTGATGATAAGTCCCCAATACAGCCCAAATTCATGCCCAAATGGCAGTTGCAGCGGTAGTGACAGTTCCCTCAGCGATGCGATGTGGAAGTCGAGGCCCAAAAGTGCGAGGCAGAAAAAGAGAGGGCTTAGAGGGGTCGCCTCTACCACCAGAACTGTTCAAATCCTAACGTAGAAGCAAAGAAATTCAACTACATTTGCACCAAAGTAGCCATCTTTCATCATCTCTTTACGACCATGTGCCACCACACTCGCAACTAAGCGTGCAACCACCATGAACAACTAGTGGTTAGGACCTCGATGCAAGATCCACCATTATCGATCAATTTCTGTCGCGCCCTAAGATCCATCAAGCACCGCCCAAACCTCCACACCCTTGTCACATCAAAAATACTAAGGTTGGCATAAGAGATGTCACAACCTTTTATCTTGGTTAACGGGAACATGCAATGAAGGCCATTGTAAACTCTATTCCATAAACATGCGATAAAGACCTACTAATGAGGAGAAGTTGTCACTAAATAGTTTGAGAAAGAATGCCCATAGAAAAGAGGGAGAAGTGAAGGGAGGAGAGAGCCACCACATGCCACAAAAGGATGGCAACACTTCTCTTCCCAACTGCTCATGGTGATGATGGGCATTCAACATGGTGAATAGGATTTTTGGAGGAAGTGGAGAAAAATTTGTAAATTTGAAAAGTTATAGAACGTTAGAGCAATAATAAAAATGCAATAATATTCTTGATCCATTTTGAACCATGTGACAACGTGATCACCATAAAAGGATTAAATATGTTATTGGTCCCTATAAAATCACAATTGTTTAAGTTTAGTCTCTATAAAAATTTTATTCATTTTTTGTCCTGGTAAAATATAAAAAATGAGTGCTTTTAATCTCTATCTAGGGACTAAAAACACACAATTTTTGTTAAATATAGGAACTAAAAATAAACAATTTTTATAGAGACTAAACTTGATATGTCGTGATTTTATAGGGACTAAAAACATATTTAATCTGTTTAAAATACACTTTTTTTACCAAAGACTAAAATTGATATGTCGTAATTTTATAGGGACTAAAAACATATTTAATCTGTTTAAAATACACTTTTTTTACCTTTTCTTTCTGATCTATTATACCTATATCCAATTCTAACTTTTCTACTAAACACTACCATTGTCGAAAACAGATTCCTTGATTTTAGAGAGAGAAAGGCATGGTGAGTTTGTGTCTATGGAGGAGGGAGAAATGTGATTAAAAATGGGGGGAAAGAGATGAGAGAGAATGAATGAATAAAGAGAGATAAATGGAAAGTCCCCTTTAATAATTATATCAGCAATGCTATTTGGTGCAATACAAAGATAGTTACCAATGACGTGGACCAATCAGATCCAAGGTGACCACACAGGTTGGGTTGAAATTCCACAAGTGATTAGATAAGTATTTTTGAAAATATTCTTACATACCATTAAGTATTTTCCTAATTATATACAATCTAGAGCTCCTCTTCTGCTATTCTAACATTTTTTTAATACTGCTACAAATAATTGAATTAGTTTTGGCGTGAGCAAGTGATATTTTAACTTTTTTTTGTCAAAGTGATATTTAACTAATGTACTTCAAAATAAACAAGGTACGTCAATATTCAAATATGTGATCGGACGTAGTTAAAATTTGCACCAAAATATTTGAAATATCAGCCTTCAATATCTAATTTTGAATATTCCGCTGCTCATAATCACTCTATCTATGTCGTATTACCATTTACTTAAACTTTCATCCTCTTATTTTTTTTTTTGTTAAAAACTCCCCTTAAGTAGTTTTAACCACACAATGTGAACAACAATCCGCGAAGAGTTGGTTGTTTTTTTATCATTAATTAATATCATGCAGGCCATTCTATTTCCACTTGCAATCCTAACACAACAACTGAAAACAAAAGAATAAAGAATCAACCTCTATTTCTTTTCGTGTTATATATTTACCTGTCTACAAGTCAATACAAGATAGTGGCACATCATATGAATCTAAATTCCAATTTACTCTAAAATGTGACATAAATAACCGCCAAGTAATAATTCATTTGTAAAATCAACATGTTGTGACCGCAAAGAACATTTTTGAACGCGCCAAGGTTACAGAAGCTGTCAGAGAGATCGATCATTCACCACATGATATAAACCTTTTTACACTTTGAGTGCAACAGAAGAAGGTGCAGGCGGGCTCCATGTACAAAAAAGAAAAAGCTCGCCAAAAAGGAATGGAGTGATGAGCAAAATACCAAATTTTAGAAGCATGGCTGCAACTGAATCATCATCATAAGTTTTAGTCTGTTCTTGGCCGATTTGGACCATTTTTATTGCTGCTATATAAAGGTAATAGCCACCTTGATCCATGTTTTCTTTTACCATAACACCGCCAATATAGAATGAAAAAAGATAGCATTACACCAACTGGGATAGCCCATCTGTTCCAATCAACAAAAATTATCATATGTCAATATCAACATCAATATTCAATAAAATCTTGTTATTTTCATAACTGAATAAGATAGCGAATAATAACAGCCATAAAACCACACAAGTCAAAACTACACTTATCTAGCACACATTCAAGAGAAACTCCAGAAAAGGTTTGAACTTTACATCAGATACTTGAATTTGGTTGGAAGTAAGAAAGGAAAATGGTTGGTTGAATTACCTGTCAAGATCCAGGACTGGGCTGTAAACAAGAGTTTCCCAGGATGCAACTATAAAATGCCAAACTGGGTTATAGTAAAGTGACTCTGCTGACCAAAACAACCTTGTGTAGGTCTCCAGAAATATAAAAAGTAACCACCCTCCAATTTCAATCAAAATGAACTTTATAATAAAACGGCCAATCACCACCGTGACCAGGGAGAAGGCCACCAACCAATTGAAAAGCCTGTGGTTGTACTCCTTTATAAATAGAGACTTAGACTTTCCCAACATCTGCATATTCATTTGTTACATTAAGGTATGTTAAGCTTATGAAACACTGGCAAATCAAGAAAAATTATTAACAAGAATAAATGAATAATTCAGTTGCTTCATGAAGAATAGGAACAATTCTACATTTTATGACAAGTGAGTCTACTACATGCTATGTACCAATCAAAGGGCCACTTCAGTATATATGGAACAATGTCACATTTTCATTAAGAATAGAGAAAGAGACAGACATATAAAGCAAGGGGGAAATCATTTTTGTACTGAACTAAGGCCCAGGAATTCCAATGGTCAGGTGAAATACCAGAGTAAAAAAAAAAAAAAATTATAAAACACTATTATTATGCCAGACCTTTTTCATGCGTCCCTCATAATTTGGTTTTGAAGGTCCAACACACTCATGCTCAAAACTACGATTGCATTTCTGAAGACCTGCATTAAATTTTGCCATGGAAGGAAGCCTAAGAACTTGAAGCTGATCCATCATGTCCTCGCATCTGGTGTACAGTGCCTCACAAAGCTTTGAGGATTTATATTCATTTTGCAAAATGACATTCTTATATACCTGCATAATTATCCTTAGTAATTTAGTAAATATAATTTATTCCATAGCAAATACAAGCTTGGAATCTTCATATTCAAATTCCATGGCCAAAATAGAGCAGACTGCGGAGAACCATATATCATCAAATCAAAGGCTGCTAATTTTGTTTAAATTGTAGTAAAAGGATATTAACCAGCTTTGCTTAATCTAGAAATGACTTTCACATAATTAACAAAAGCTAGTTATAAACACATTGATGCTTTGTGGATACATAAATCCTTCATAAGTCAAGCTTCTCACTCCTGCTGACACACACAGTGGGCGCCCCCAATGCAAGACACTAACAAACACAGGAATTATTAACTTATTCATTTTATTCTTGCAAAGAACCAGAATAGTTTAAAACGGAAACTATAAAGACATATTTATTAAGAGAAAATCATTCTACTAACTTGCACCTATTATCTTACCAGCTAATTAAATTCCCAATAAGCCAATTTTATTTTGCAAGCTTCCATTATACTATAAATAAATATTTAAGCAATACCTTATCTATTTCTTCATCCAGTTGCATGACTGATTTCTTAGCATGGTGACGGCCAAAATGTTGCTGATCGAATGCTTGCATGGCTTCACCGCTAGCCCTATCATGGGACTCTCGTAGAGATCCTTCCGAAAGAGGTAGACCCAAGGTTGCCATCCTTTCACTGTATAACTTAAGACATCTTTCAAGAATATCCTTGTTGAAAATCTCCACAAGAGAACCTGTTGATGGAATCTCTCCTTTGTTCAAGGCTTCAAGTATCTAAATATGAAATACGAAAATAAAAAATAAAGCAGTTTAATGGAGAAATACAAGATGAATCCACACAATTCTAAAAGCATTATCTTATTTTAGTTGTGCAATTACTATCCTCAATCTGAAAACATTTGACAAAGGACTAAAATTGACACAGAAAATATATTGCACAAGACAAAGAATGCAGCAGAAGTGTATACATAAAATAAGATACTTGTTCCCAACAAATTTTGAATTTTATGAGTTAAAGTCAAGTGTATCCCAGTGTTATCAAATAGCGGCATAGCGGCCACTATAGCGCTATTGCGTAGCGGATTTTGACCTCTCCGCTATGAAAACCGCTACGCTATTGGGATTTCGCTACCACCGCTATAGCGGCCGCTATGCCGCTATCTGCCATACATTCCATCGCGGGCATAGCGGAATTTAGTGGTTGTTCTGTTTTGTTTTTAAAAAAAATCGAAGAGTCGGGCACAAGACTCGGTTGACTCTTTCAAAACCCTTAAATACCGCATGTGATGAGTGCAATAGGCAGTTTTTTGTAAAGAAAAACTAAAGAGGCATCATGTGCACTGCACATGGACTCTTTGAAAACAGAAAAATCAAGGATTAATCAAAGTATATCAAACCGTACCACTACCCAATGATCAAGGATTAATTCTCTCCACTCCTATATGTAAACCCTTCCACTAGATTTTGAGGATTCATAAGAAGCTGAAGGATATGCCTCACTATCTGACGATGACAATGATGATTATATTGGAGAAGCCAAAGGGGAGGATAATGAATAGCTTTTTGTCTTTTATGTTCAATGTTTTGAGTTAATTTTATGTTTCAATTGAGCTTTAGAGTATTTTGTTTTGAACAATTGGGTATTCAATCTTTTGAGTTAATTTTATTATGTCATTTCAAATTTTGTTTAGAACAATTGTGCTTTTGAGTTAAATATTATGTCACTTTTTTATATATAATTTTATTTATTTCACCCGCTATTTGACTTCCGCTATTTGCCCGCTATGCGATCCGCTATTTCACATAGCAGATTTTTGGGTCACCGCTATTTTCCGCGATCCGCTATTAACAACACTGGTGTATCCAAACAGAGTTTCAGAGCAACTTATAGGTGCAAGTTAAACAACTAAAAGTTGAAAATTCAAGACATATATCTAGATGGTAACCGAGACATTGATTATCTTCACGCAAAGTAATTTTGGCTGGTCCTAATCTGAAATTTATACCAATATCTACCAATATCACATGTTGCTTATCAGTAAAATAACGCGTACTTTATTATTTATAACCCTTATAAAAACAATAGGTATTTGGGAAAAAGGAAAAAAAAAAGCTATGAAAAATATTAAAATAATGTGCATCGTACTAAATTCAATGTTAAAGTATTACTAAGAAAACAAGAAATGGAGTCATAAATTTCTACAATTCTAGTTTTCACCTACAACATCAAAGAACATAAAATCAAACTTTTGGCACTATTTGTTGATCCTGATTCTATTCTACAACGATTTTGAAATAAGGGACATACAGAATCCTCCATAGAGTTCCTTCATAGACTTATTTTAAGGCTTTGCTTGGGAGTGGGGTTTGCAAAAGAGAGAGAAGAAGAGAGGGGGGGGGGGGGGAAGGGTCCCCTTGGTTGGGAGTTTTTAAAAAAGAGGGAAAGGGTTTGGAGATTTTTTGAAAACCGTCCAAAGCCCTCCTCCAGTTTTTTTTTTTTTTTCAGTTTCCCAAATTGGGGGTTTACCCTCCTAACTACCAGCACAGCCTAAAGAAACAACAGATATCACTGACATGAAAAAACAAGTTGGAAGCTTTATTTTATATCAAACTATGATTACTTTTATCGTTTCCTTTAAGAGAACATGCAAAACCAAGTACCTGCTTCAGGAAGGAAACAAACTCCTTCCCATTTAGAGTTTTTCCCTGTACAATCTTTGGACGGATTATGCTAGCAACAAGCTCTTTTAGTTTCTCCCTTCGCTTCACATATAATGGATCAAGTTCCCCATCCTTCATGTCACAAAGCTTTGTCCGCTGGAGATGTGGCTGTTTAAAGTCCAATTTCAAGGAACAGTTAGCCAACCAATGCAGTGTTTTAAATAAAAACTAAAGGTTACATATTTTGTACTTGACCTTCTAGGGGTGGCCCTAACACTACAGTGGTGCCTTAGCGATCCTCACAAAGGGGCCAAGAAGGGGGAAGGGGGAGAGGAATGGGAAAGGGATGTTCCATCAGGGGGTATTGAACCAAGTGAACTAGGTCAAGGGTCATTTTATTAAAGATTACATTTCAATAAAGCAATAATCTCTAACTTGAAATATAAATATATGAATGCATACATGGACAGGCAGGTGGATTAAAGTTGTAACAAACATACAGATAGCTATTTTTTGAAATAACCCTTTGAATTTATGCATCATAAATATTATTTCCATAACTAAGATCACATTCTTCACAATAAAAAAAAGTAAGGTCTTTTTTTTTGAAGATAAGGACTTGATCAAGATGGCTTTCAAATAACCACACATACAAATAGCACTGAATTCCATGTAAGGGTTGAAATAGTAAGGAATGACAGATTTTTAGAAGACATGAGAAAGACACATACCTGTGGTAAGCTAAAGGCTGTACTGTTGTCACCCATTATAGCCAATGAGTCCCGGATTTGATTGACCTGGTGATGTAAACTTTCAACATAAACATTCAATTCCAAACTAGCAATGATTGTACTGATAATTGGAAATTGAATTCCAGAAGAGAAAATACCATATCAATGTTTCTGTCTCCTGCAAGTTAAAAACAAACAAATAGCCTACCATCAGAAAATTTGCTTTAGAAAACATGAAAAATATAATGTGGATAAGGTTAATTTCAGTCATAGCGGCTAGAAATGGTACTAACTATCAGTATTGGGGACTTGTCGAAGAGCTTCATCCACCATTTCTTGCACTGATTTCCCTTCTGCAGTCAATTAAGAAAAATGTTAGTATTCAATGAGGTAGACAATGGCAGCAACAGAGATACATTGTCAGTTATTCAGCAGTGACCAAAATAGCTTTATTGCCATTGTATGTAGGAGACTCAAGAAAAGAGAGAGAAAAAAAGTGTAGAAAAGGTAACAGACAGCTTTCTGATATGGACACAATCAAGGAAAAGGTTATATGACTTACGCAGAAAATCGCGTTGGATAAGCCACAAGAGCTTAGCAGGTTCAAATGCAACATCCTGGCCCTATAAAATCGAGCAATTGAAGAAAATAAATAAATTAACAATGAAAAAGTTTGTGGAAAAGAATTGATTAGATAAAACACAGTACTAAGGCCTTTGGACTACCTTCACTCTGTTCCAACACGCATAGGTTGCAAATTATAAATATTGGATTTGCAAATTGAACAAACAAGTTAGTGACCACAATTTACCCAAAAAATGGTTACAAAGCTAAATTAAAAATGACAGACAGATAAATTAATAATCTAAATGATATCAACAAACAAAAAGTTCATCAAGATGCAAACCTCCCATAAAATTCTTCAGCGAGCTCAACCGCAAAAGAGAGTCTAGAGATGTCAGCTTCACGTATCTTAATACACAAAGAAGAAAATATTTCAGCATGGCCTAAAAAATTTATAACGAGACATTTGCTGATTGTGGGCATCTGGATTATTCAGCCTCTACCCAGTAATCAAAGTTGATACCAGCAGACATGCATGTGCAGTCAAGATTCTTAAAATGGAAAGTGCTTTGTACATAGTGGTTCAAAGGCAGCGGCGGATACATACATACAATTACTTGAACATCTTTAATAATTGTTTTTTGTCCCCATAAAAAAATAGGTATTGCTCCCATAAGACAATGTTTTTTAAAATAAATGTAGAAAGTTATAAGAGGTAAAAGAGAGAATAAATTGGTACTAATTTTACCCTTTTACCCTTCTAACTTTTACCGCTCTTCTAACACTAAACACACACAATGACACCAAAAATATCAGATTTCGAAAAAAAAACACCGTCCCGAACAAAGAAAGAAAATGATTAAGAGACTCAAAGAACAAAGACGATTTTCTTGGTGATTTTCAATCCAAGACCATTAGACCAAGACGCAATAATGTGAGACCAATGGGGACCGTATGAGAGATGAATGGTTGAATGATTGTTTGTTTACATACATAGAGAAAGATATATTTAATAGTATTGATAATGAAAAAATCATATAACATTTTCAAAATAAGAAAATGTGTAGAGGACAATAGTAATTTGTAGAAGTTTGGGTATTTTGAGTTTTTTTTTTTGTCATGAAATTATATATTTTATAAAAGCTTAGAATATTTTTTTATGTGAAAATAATGTAGACTAGTTTTTTTTGTCCCCACAGGACAAATTTTTTGGATCCACCACAGTTCAAAGGTAAAAGGTAATTCAACCTTTGCTTGAAATCTCTAGCATTGAAATTGTAAATACAGCGGAAGGTAGGGTTTTCTCTCTCTCCTTAGATGATTACAGATCACTGAAGGCCTATAGGTTTAAGAATAGTGAATGTTAAAGCAAAGGACTATCTATGATATTACAATTAGTTATCAGATTGTTCTTATCAGCACATTATATTTGTCCAGATTTCTATTTTTCTTTTGTTTCTTGTTGATTGAGAATGCTTTAATGACAAAGATCCCCAAATCCGTTCTCCAATACACTGTTTCCCTCCGCTGAAACCATATCTAATATTAAATGTACTTACCAGAACAAAACCATCCTATATCCTTAATACCAGAAGTTAGTCTTTCAGAAACAACTCAACCTAATAAAAAAGGCAATCACCTTTAGTGTGTTTGGTTATCCCTTATCCGTCCAAAATGGGTCAAATGCATGTTCACACCAAATGGAACAAACTTTTCATCTCACGTTTGGCCCTTCAGAATGTGTGCAACGAACTTCAAACAGTTAAACAAACACACATATAGACTAATACGTATACCATGTATCACAAGATCCAAGAACTAGGCCCTCTACTTTCCTCACTACTGCAAGTTTTATGATTTGAGGGAAGATATAGGACCTTGCCATTGCAAAGCCAATGGCATGCTACTCTATACGCAGTATGGAATACAATCTTTTTGTGTCTTGTGTCTTGTGTGCGCCAATCAATTATGTGACTTAATTTAATTTTTCAATTGATTTTAAAAATTGTCAGCTAAAATAAATAAATAGCATATAATTAGTTTTCATTTCCTTATCTCACCTTTTAATTTTACTTTAGTATTCATATTAATGTATCTATTTATATTTTCCCATTAAGAGTTTTTCCTTTTCATTCATTTTTTTATAAAAGTATACATTAAGGTGCTGATTTTTATTTAAAAACATATTTAACTACTTATAAAATATCATTATAAAACTAATTAAATAAACACACTAAGATGAACTCAGACTAAACTTTTAATAATTAGACACTTCAGCGAATTGGCTCGTGCTCTAGCTTTGTGATTTTGTCACCTAGTGTATACCATTAACCACCAGGATACAGCGTTATACTCATCACTGAAACATGCTGTTATGCTTTTCTAAATTGTTAATGCTCAAAAAAGGGCTTTTTTTATCTATCCATCTAATATTACAACAACATAAGCAAGGGCACAAATTTCTGAGGGGGTTATGATGACTAACCGTCTCTGGCAGATTATAGATAAGCACAGAACTTATTACAGTTGCCAGAGCAAAAATCCTGCAAAAGGAAAACACAAGGAAAGGCCAATTGAACAATAGTTTGTGATATCAACAAAAACCACATTATACAAGACCAGTAAGCAATTACCGATCATCATATACATTCGACTTCCCGATGCTTTCAAATCCTTCTGTATCTATGTAAAAGACAGATGTTTTTACTCCATCAATAACCAAGTCTATAGGGGTTCCCCAAATCCATATTCCTGTATGACATGACCAAATGAGAGTAAAGATAGAATGAAAAAGATGGTATCTAACTCTAACTAAGCATAACCATGAGAAAAGTTTCAATCTCCATCCACCTTTTGTTTTGGTGTCGCGCATGTGCCCCACACCAAACCCTAACAAAATGAACATATTAGTTTACATTAAATCCTTAAAATCTGTCAAATTACGACTGCAAAATTTTCCTAAAAACGTAGGAGGTGAGGATAAATTCTAGTAGCTATAAAAGATGCACCTTCATAACAAGAAAGAGAGAGAAGTTGATTGAGCAAAAAAGACTTTCCAGAGCGGTACGGTCCAATTACCTGATAAAAATAGCAGTAACAATCACCTGATAAAGAATGCCATAATAAAGTGATAAAAGTAGAGCCCACAAATGGGTAAACAAGGAACTAACAACATTTATTCAATACATCACAAGCTTCATCATGAATTGCTGAACAAAATTATCAGATTAATATGCAACACTGTATAAGCAAGAGGGTTGATCAGTTATAGTAAAATATATCCATTACAAAGCATAAAATAAATCGTAAAACACTTCACATAATAAGACTCCATTCCTGAACTGATAGACAAACACTAATCTCCAACTTTTTGATTACACAGATTCTTGAAATGAAAAAAAAAAAAAAAGTGAAATTACACCAATTGAGAAAGCAAATATCTAGATGCAAGTTGCAACACACTAGGAAAAGAAAAGGATCATCAACTTTGATAGTCTTTTTAGTTAACCTTTCATAAAGTCTTTTTTTTTTTTTTTAAGCAGCAAAGAAGGACATATATAAAGGGGTACAAGGGGTACCCCAATCCATATACATCAAGAGAGCCAAACAAAAGGAAAGGGATACAAAGACAAAAGAACAAAAGCCTCCCCAAGCATACAAAGAGAGACTATAACCTAAGGATACACTCCAAAGGCTCAACACACCATTCATAATACAAACACGGGCCACCCTTTGACCTTGCCGGGAAGCGTTTCCAAGACAACATCTTAATATGCTCAATAACCACCAACACATCAAGCACCTTGTTAGAGAAGATGCATCCATTTCTGATGTCCCAAATAGCCCAGATCACTGATGTCCCTAATTCCTCACTCTTATGATGATTTTTTGTCTCATCTTTAGGTGAAGAAAATAATAATTTGCACTTGTGAAATATTAAGACTTCCATGTTTTGACTTTTGACAATACTTTACATGGGAACATTTTCTAAAGGGGGATTTATATAATAGGTTGTCAAACCCTTTGACTCATACAACCAATTCAAGTCAACTTCGAAGTGCAAGCTCTCAAGTGTTTAAGAACAAATAACAGCAAGTGGTCATATATCAATCAGCAACAAACTCGGGGAAAGTGGAAAGATGACTTATCCGAATGGAGGATGTTAATAAACATAATATTAGCTGAAGACTACATCATGAAACCAGTCCATCAAACATCATTAAGTGTCACAAAAATCCCCATTAAATAACAGGTTAAATTCAAATATACAAACAATGGATACTTATTGTTGCAGTCAAACTTACAGCCACGGATGCAATGGGGTTTGTTATTCTCTCAATAGCCTCCAAGCCTTCCTTTGAAAGACGAAGTTTCGTATGACCAGGATCAGGTTCAACAATGGGAAAGCTGTGCACAAAAACATTGGACAAGGATAAAGGTGCGACATCTTGACGTAAGAAGAAAATCAGTCATACAATGCCCAAGAGGAGGTGACCAAAACAAGAAAAAGGAGTGTAACAGAAGCAATATAAAAAAGTTGGTCATTATTATCACAAATCACTAATGATAACAAAGAAAGAGTCTCAGTACCAAAATATTGAATTGGCTACATAAACTGAACCCCACAAATACAACGTTCTTTTCAGCACCACCTAATTTAAAGACAACTTCACAACATCTACATACCACCGCCTGAGATAAATATTCACTTGAATGTTCTGTTATTGCCGTGCAGAAATTGACAGTATGTTTCCCATTTTATTCATATTGTAAAGGGTGAATTATTCAGCTTATGTTCTATCAAGATTAGTTCTGAACTAAGCCATGTAAATTATTGTGCGCAGCAAGAACACCCTTCTTGTATATGAAAATCCCACAAAATCTTATGTATTCCTACTACCAAAATGGCAATTCCTAATTAGCAGAAAAAAATAATTCATATGGAAAAATCCAAAACTCTCATGAGTTGAATGTCTTAATAACTTAAACTGTACAATCTAAAAGTCCACCAAGAATGGCAACTAAAGTTTGTGGAAAACAGTTGATTAGTTGAAGTAATCTTCACCAATTGGAATAATGTCTAGATGAAAGCAATACAAAAAAGCTACATTCATCCCCAATTCTGCAAACCACATCAACGTATTTACCATCAATACATTAAGCACAATCCACTAGTTTAAACAGGGTCTAACAGTAGTTACCAAAGTACATATACAATCATTAAGGGAAACA
The DNA here is from genome assembly GCA_037113605.1 of Calophaca sinica. NCBI lineage: Eukaryota > Viridiplantae > Streptophyta > Magnoliopsida > Fabales > Fabaceae > Calophaca > Calophaca sinica. Next base: position 24,219,189 of record CM073733.1, read on the forward strand.
ATCCATAATCAAACTTGTTCTAAAAGTAAAATTAGCTCATGATTTGGTTTGAAATTCTTCGTCAACATGCAAATCCATCCCTTCACCTCTTGAAAATTTTGAACTTTTCAAACCATCTCGAGACAGGCAAATGGGAAAGTGAATCTCACATCACCCCAATGACGAAAGCAGGAAATGAAACGTATTGAAAGGATCCAAAACGCCAAAAAGTTTTCACTTTTGCAAGCATGAAACCCAAAAACAAAACAAAACAAAAAAACAAAAATCAAAGCTTGTTGTGAGGTTATAAAAGTTGACAGTTACCAGATCTCGGAACTAAACACATTACAGAGGAAAAGAAGAAGCAAATGAAGACTTACGGATGGTGAAAATTCTCAATGGAGGAGGATGCAGATGCAAAGAGGGAGTAAAAGATAAAGAGCAGAAGAAGGGAGAGAAGAGTGTTGTTGTCCATGAGGGAGCAGAGATGGCGAATGCGGTTGAAGAGACAAGTTCAAATCCAAAAGAAACGCGTAGAAGCGAATGTTAATTGAAAATCATATTGTGTTGTTGTTGTTGTTGTTGAATTGATTTTACTGAGGGCGTCGAAACTTGAAACAACATGGGTGGGGTGGGGGTGGGGGTGGGATCTGAATTGAAACAAGTCGTCGAGAAGGGTCGGTCGTGTTTTGTTTTGATCCAAGTCCAGTCCGTGCACCGAGCCAAACTTGTCTGGCTAATGTTAGAAAAACAACGCGGTGACTCTTTGGTCACGCTATTACCAGTGTAATAAATCGTGCCTTACGGGTTTACCTCTCTAGTATTGAATTTTTATTGATGTCTGCTATAAATATTTATTGATTTTATTATATATTGAATATTATACACTTTTTCAAAATGCAATTAACGCCAGTATTTAGATATCTAAAACCATTGATAAATAATTATTATTATTTTTTCGACAAACATTGATAAATAATTATTGAATTGTGTTTAAATTTATATACTTAGTTTTAATTGGCTGCCCCACTATTTGACCTTGTATTTATATCATACTTTTTTCAAGAAAAATGTATTATATTTTATAAGAATTTATTTAAGACTTAAATATGTTACAAATCCAAGCAAATACAAAGGTTTTTTAATTTAGTCCCCGCAAATTACATAGTTACATATTTTTGCACCTAATATTAACTTCCATTCAAAAAACATTGATATGGTTGACGGAAGGCTCAAAATGACTAAAAAAGACAATCATGTAACAATGACTTATTTGGCCCTATAGCTAAAAAGAAATAAACGCCTTAATCGTTTGTATGTGTATGGTTAATGCATCCACAATCAAGAACAACGTCAAAGTTCTTAAGAGAATAATTAAGTGATAAGAAAGCACATAAGAATAAAATTATATTAACTATTTAGGCATAAATCATCACAAGGTAATGAGAGAAAGAAGAACACAATTATATGAATCGTGAACGTTAAGTATTATTTTACTTTTTTTTGATAACATGAACGTTATAAAACATTGGTTCTGGCAAACAAACAAACACATGTTGTCTCTCCCTTAGGTTTCACTAGGTGAGTAGTGTCTCCCTTCTCTCTAGAGAGTGTGTGGGAGTCTTTCTAGGTTTCAAGGTTTGGTATTCCGTTTGCAATCTTCTCTTCATTGGGGCCAAGATGGCAATGGTGGGTCTAGAGAGGTTGTCACTAGAGGAGGAAGTGGTGATGTCGGGGGTGGAGGAGGAGGGCGAGAAACCTTCTCTGACTCTCGTTGGAAGGTTCCTCACGGAGAAACCGATTAGGGTTCAGATTGAAAGAGCGTATGGCGAATGTGTGGTGCCCGAAGTTTGGAGTTACCATCAGTGAGGCAGGCGCAGGTGTCTTTATTTTTCAATTCTTTCACAAGTTGGACGTGCAGAGGGTGATGAATAGAGGACCTTGGTCGTTCGACAAGTACTTGCTAATCGTGGGAGTGTTACAAGAAGGTGAAAGCCCGCATCAGGTCCCGTTGTTTATCGTCCCTTTTTGGATTCAAGTGCATGATATCCCAACGAGATTTATGTCGCAAACTGTAGGTGAGAATCTTGCAAACTACATAGGCACGTTCTTGGAGTATAACGTGAAAAACAACTCGAGTGCCTGGAGAAGATATATGAGAATTAGGGTGCTGGTTGATGTACGAAATCCATTGAAACGCATGAGGAAGATCAAGAAGCAGGGAGGAGAGGCGAAGACCTGCGCTTCCAGTATGAGAGACTAGGCAATTTATGTTATTTGTGTGGTCTCTTGGGGCACTTGGAAGACTATTGTGATCAGTTTTTCGCCATGCAACACGATGATGGGATTAGAATGTGGGAGCCGGAGATTAGGGCAGAGGTGCAACGTAGTAGTGGCGGCGGCGGCTCAAAGTATCTACGAGAAGAAGGGATCAGCGGTGGGCCAAGTCAAACACAATTAGGTTAAGGAATTAGCGGAGCTGCCTTCAATCCCAAACAGTAACGCACCGAATGTAACCGTCGATGAGGAGGTGCTGAAAAACCCACGTAAAACCCATGTGAGCACGTGGAGAAAGTTATAAAACAAGGAATAAATCAGGGTGATTTGGAGAGAGAAAAAATGCAAGATTTCGGTCAATCAATGGATGAGGATCTTGTGGAGGAAGAGTTGACTGAGCTGGAGAAAAAAAGGAAACGTGCAACGGTGCTTGTGCAAGTTCCAGCTAGTAATATGAGTGCACCAACAATGCCTCAAGAAATACCTGTTCACTCGACAAGCAACAAAACCGAGACAGCCACATCCAGTCAATTCCATGATGCTAATTCTTTTTTATTGGCGGGCCCTGGAAGAGGTGTCTGTCAGGGACAATGAGTATTCTAAGTTGGAATTGTCGGGGCTTGGGTCACCTGTGAGCAATTTCATCTCTTCGGGACCTCGTTCGAACACACCAACCAGATGTAATCTTTCTTTGTGAGACATTGATACACTCAAACAAGGTGGAGGAAATTCGTGTTAGACTGGGTTTCAATGGGTCCTTTGCGGTGGATAGAGTGGGTCGATCTGGGGGCTTATCTATTTTGTGGTGCCACCCATTTGATTGCCATATTATTAGCTACTCCTCAAACTTTATCAATGCTAAGACAGTTCAACAATGTAGACCAAGCTGGAGGTTTACAGGTTTCTATGGGTATCCGGATTCTGGTAGGAGGCGTGACTCTTGGGACCTCCTACGTACACTATCTAGGGATAATTCTTTGCCATGGTGTACCATAAGAGATTATAAAGATCTCCTATCAAATGACGATAAGAGAGGACAAGCGGAGCACCCACCATGGCAACTCAGAGGTTTTAGGGAGGCAGTAATGGATAGTAGGCTTCATGACATTCCTTTTCAGGGCTATCGGTTTATGTGGTTTAAAAACAGAGGTACAACTCATGCAAAAGAAGAAAGGTTAGATAGAGCACTTGCTACTCAAAACTGGCTTGATATCTTCCCAAGTTGTAGTCTTAAATCTTTGATTATTGATCTCTCTGACCATTATCCTATAATGTTAAGATTGTATGAAAGAGAGGCTAGGCACGACCAAAAATCCTTTCGGTTTGAAAACTCGTGGTTGGAGGAGGAGGGGTTGGAGGATGTGGTGAAACAAAGATGGGAGGCAAGTGGAGGCGGTGGGTTATTGGAGAAAATTACTAATTGCACCGAGACTATGAATCTTTGGGGAAGGAAGTTGCGGACAAAATACAAGGTGGCCATTGATAGATGTAGGAGAGAGCTTGAGGAAGCCCGTGAATCAAGTGCCAATGAAGCTCAATATAATGTTATCAGGGATCGTCTTAGCACCCTCTTGGCTCAAGAAGATGCTTTTTGTAAGCAGAGAGCTAAGGTGTATTGGCTGCGGGATGGAGAATTCTAAGTTTTTTCATGCCATGGCAAGTCAGAGGAAGAAGAGGAACACAATCACAAAGTTTGTGACGGAGGAGGGTTTGGAGGTGACTGACCAAACAGGAATGGGCAATGTGGCAACATCTTATTTTGGTGAAATCTTTCAGGGCCGCCAAAGTGACATGGATTCGGTGCTTCAGCTTGTGCAACCTAGGGTTACTAGTGATGACAACAGGGCACTAACCCAACCTTTCACAATTACAGAATTTAAGAAAGCTTTGTTTGATATGCACTCTGACAAGGCTCCAAGCCTGGATGGTCTAAACCCAGCTTTCTTCAAGAGGTTTTGGCATCTAGTAGGTTTGGAGATTTTTCATGCAGGCGTTGAATGGCTTAAGAGAGGAGAGTTTCCTCCATAGTTGAATGACACAAATATAGTGCTGATCCCGAAGGTTGATAACCCGTCTTCAATGAAAGACTTGAGAACCATATCTGTGCAATGTGCTCTACAAAATCATCTCTAAGGTTCTGGCTAATAAAATGAAGCCTCTGTTGAACAAGTGTATTTCTCAAGAGCAATATGCTTTCGTGGCTAATAGAACTATCTTGGATAATGTCCTGGTGGCCATAGAAACCATTCACCACATGAATTGTAAGGTCAATGGTAAGGTTGGTGAGGTGGCTTTGAAAATTGATATTAGCAAAGCTTATGATAGGGTGGACTGGGATTTCCTGGAAGGTATGTTGTTAAAGATGGGTTTTGAGGAGAAGTGGGTGAAGTGGATCTCTATCTGCCTTGAAACTGTGAAATACTCTGTGCAACTCAATGGGGAGAGTGTGGGACATGTTACTCCAAGGAGAGGACTTCGGCAAGGGGACCCACTGTCCCCTTACCTATTTATTGTGTGTGCTGACGGCCTTACCACCTCATTAAAAGAGCGAAAGCGATAGGAGATATACATGGCATCAAAGAGTGTGGGGGTGCTCCTATCCTCACACACTTACTTTTTGCTGGCGATTGTTTTCTATTTTGCAGGGCAAATGTGCAGGAATGTAGGTACCTAAAGGAGATCTTAGAGACTTATGAAAGAGCATCGGGTCAAGCTATTAATATGCAAAAGTCTGAAATTTTTTTTAGCAAGAATACCATCCAGGAGGTCAGAGCTGAGATTTCAAGCATGCTAGGGGTCACAGAGAGCCTGGGAACTGGGAAGTACCTTGGGTTTCCATCCATGGTTGGTAGAAAAAGAAGGCAGTTTTCAACTACTTGAGAGACCGGACTTGGAAGTGGATACAAAATTGGTCAGGGAGGCACCTCTCAAAAGTTGGAAGAGAAGTAATGGTCAAGTCGGTGGCTCAAGCAATCCCACGTATTGCATGAGTGTTTTCCTTATTCCTACTACACTGGGGGAGGAGCTTGAGCGTATGATAAATTCATTCTGGTGGGGTACGAATAGAGGAGGGGGCAGAGGGATAACTGGATAAGTTGGGAGAGGCTTTCAGTTAGGAAGGAGTATGGAGGACTGGGATTTCATCACTTTCATGGCTTTAATTTAGCTATGCTAGGGAAGCAGGGTTAGAGAATTGCTACCAATCAAGATACCATTTGTTCGAAGGTCTTTAACGCTAAGTATTTTCCAAAAGGGGATATTCTGGGGGCCCGATTGGGTCACAATCCAAGTTACACATGGCGTGGTATCTACACTTCCCGGGTAGTAGTTAAATCGGGAACACGGTGGCAAATTGGAAATGGTACACAGATAAAAGTATGGCAAGATCCATGGTTAAAAAATAGTGAGGACCCTTATGTCAAGAGCCCCATCATTCATGGCATTGAGGAACTTAGAATGGAGGACCTAATCGACCAGCAAACAAGAAGCTAGAAGCATGACATGCTTGCGGTGTGTTTTCAGCAGCAAGAAGCTGAGGCTATTCGTGCCATCCCTATTGCGCATACAGGAGAAGAAGACAAGCTGGTGTGGACTCACAACAAATCCGGCATGTACACGGTGTGGTCTGGGTATTATGTTTTGATGGAGGACATTGCCATTTGCGAGTTGCTGGGTCGTGCAGAAGATTATGGTAGGCTAAAGTTCCACAAAAGTACAAACTCTTCTTATGGCGAGCCATGCGGAATGTGCTTCCAACTCGCCAAAATTTAAGCCGGAAGGGAGTGGCCTGTACTTCGGCCAGTCCTCACTGCGAAGATACTTATGAGAACACATGGCATGCGCTATATGGTTGTCAGAAGGCAAGAGATTGCTGGGTGGCTGGAGGATTGTGGGATGTGATGCGCGATACTATCCATGCTGGGGAGGGGTTCTATAAGGTTTCGTGTGAGCTGCTGATGAAGCTGACGGCAACCCAATTGCAAGAGTTCTTTTGCGCTATCTGGTGCATTTGGCGGTGCCGGAATGAGAAGGTCTGGCGGGACGTGGAGCTACTAGCGGTGGAGGCTGTGAAGTTGGCTTGAGAGCAGCTGCACAATTGGTGCAAGTCTCGGGAGAGGCACGAGAAGGTGGACTGGCACATTTCCAATAATGTTGATTTGATTTGGCAGAGACCACCTCACGGTATGCTCAAATGTAACATGGACGCGACATTATTCAGTGACGATGGTATCTTTGGGATTGGTCTTTGTATTCGGGACAGTTTCGGGGCCTTTAGATTGGCCAAAACGATGTGGTTTCCGGGGTCGCCAACGCCAAAGGAAGCGGAAGCTGTTGCATTATTGGAAGCGGTTAATTGGGTACATGACGAAGGACTCACACAAATGGTCTTTGAGCTGGACTACAAAGGAGTAGTAGACGACATCCTCAACTCACAAGTTTACAACAATGAGGTTGGAGCTATCCTAGATAGATGTAGAGACTCTCTGAAATTAGTACAAAACCATGAGGTTCGGTTTGTTCGGAGGCAAGCAAACTTTGTTGCTCATAGCCTTGCTAGAGCATCTAGGCTTTATGCTAGCCACAAAGTCTTTAATTCAATTCCCTCTTGTATTGATGCTTTGATTATGAATGAAATGGCTTAAATTTGTTGCTTTCAAAAAAAAAAAACACAATTGCATTCAGTTTTGTCACTGTTAGTGTTAACCGTAATTGCTAAAAAGGTGCAAGATCATCTAAATATTCAATGAACTGACCATGTAGTGTGGTTACAGAATGCATCAACCTTGCAAAAATGAACTATGCGTGTATTTCTTGTGCAAACTGAATTTAAACAACAATACGACCCTAAGACGACATCAAACATCTAAAACAACAATCATCAACCAATCATTCACAGCATACTCAAGTTAATGTGCAGAGAATATGAAGAAAGGTCAAAAAAAAATTATCTGGAAAGACAAGCAAGGAGCACCCTGAAGACTCTAATAACATGTGATTGGATATTCTTCTAACATCTTTTTTCCTTCCTCGACTTTTGGATTTTCTACATTTTCTTCTATTGATCCATGTTCTTCAATCACCTCACCTCTCAAAAAACTAACATGCAACATCTTAGATATTTAATTGCTCTGATATCTTCCCAACTTGGACTTCAAGACTCTTGATTGAAGCTTGAGGGTGTGTTTGGATTGAGGGTTTTGGAGGAGAGGACTTATTTTTCTTTTCTAAATTAAGGAAGCTATAAAATATTTCTAAAAACAAATGAAGTATGAATGAAATGTCATATGATCATCTATCATGTTATTCTTTCAATTTTTTAAAATCTCGTATATATATATATATATATATATATATATATATATATATATATATATATATATATATATATACACACACACACACACTTAGCGTCCAAAAACCATCTCATCCAAATCTCTCCAAAACTCTCCATCCAAACATACTCTTGATGTTCTCAAAATTTGTTTAGGTAGCTTAAATGAATTGTGCCTAAACATTTTTTATGATGGAGAGACTGTCATGTGATTCATCAAACTGATTATGAGGTTGTGCATCTTGCACCCATACAGAGTGTTCCGGACTGGGCCGAGGCCCAATCCGTCGATCCACCTTCCCTCGATGCCACGTCGTCCGCATGCCTCTCCGCCTTCCCTCAACGCGGCCGACCCAACGGCTTTGTGCATTAAAGGAATTTAATGCCGACTTCCAGGATTCACGGGACGGTTACACATCGACAGTAACCGTCCTCAACTCATATTTAAAGAAGACCGCGTCGAACGGTCGAGGTAATGATTTTTCTACCACCTCTTTACTCACCTCGACACACCGACTTGGCGTCGGAGTGTTTGCAGTACCACCACCGAGGTCTTCCACCGAGACTCAGAGCACCATCAGAATCGCTTCTAATTCTTCCACCGTGAAGCGATACTTTCTCAGGTATCTCTTATGTTCGTCCAGAACATTGGCGCCGTCTGTGGGAACGACAAATCGCTCTCGTTCTTTTTCACGTTCACGGTGGCTAGAACATTCAGATTGAATCTTTCTCCTCTCTGATACGTGTTCTTTGGTTTCGGTGAGAGATTGCAATGGTGTTTTCCGGAGAGGAATTCCTTTCGAAGAGGCCAGAGAAAGAATCTCGTCCAATTCTAAAGTTTTTCTGGATCAAGAATTCAGAGGAACAGAGACATTGACACCTCAGATCAAGTTTCAGATGAAGAATCTATCTCAATCTTGTTTGATCGGTTCCGATCTATTCGACTTCGGTGAAAACAGGAACAAGATTAGGGTTTTCATCCAATTTTGGATGAAATCTTCCTCAAAAGGCAAGATTTCACCTTCTGCGTCTTCGTTCACGCCATCTCAAATGATGAGATTTGCTAAATTGTTGGGAAAAGGATTGCGGAGGAAGGATAAGATTTGACGGTCATCTTGGTTCTCGCCTTCACCATACTGCCACCACCTCAATCGAATCAGAGCATCCCGAGTCACATCGATGTCACAGGAAACGATGGCTCAATGCAACGCAGTGTAGTGGCCGATCTAGACTCTGTCGAACTGGATCAAAACCGCCATCACTGAACAACGCGTATGATCTTGGATCTCAACGGCGGATCCTGAATCTAAACAGAGACAAATCAAAATCGTTGAAATCAGCAATTGTGCACATACACCAAATAGCGATTACTCACGCTTGTGAGATCGATGTCGCCTACTACGAGGCGAGGCGGTCGGGAAGCATTGAACAAATCTGGATATCGGCGCCGAGGTCAAAGAAGACGAAGGAAGTCGACCAAGTTTTGCGTAACAGGTCTCTAGTTGCAACCTCTTCTGAAATTGCGGACCTCGACAGTCCCATTCACTTGACATCGGGCGTTGTGGAGATCGATACACGTCAATTCTGAATGCATGTAGATCCAAGGCGTCGAACAATGCTCAAATCTCTTGATTTTGATCTAATCTGACTTCAGCTATGGGTTCTCCAAGGATCCATTGTTCCACCTACGAGTGTTCTGGACACACGATGTCATTATGCTTGAAATCGACGCTGCCCTCACATCTGAGGTAAGGCCCAAACCTTTCTTTTATCTTTGTAACTAATCTGTTTGTTCTTGATGAATTCGAGCGTCGATGTCGAAAAAGACGGAGGCAGCTGATGAAGCCCTGAACAAATTCAGACTATCTTTGCTCCCACAAATTCAATCTCCGAGTCAACTCTATTGATCGACGCCAAGCCCGATCTCCTGGACAACGAAGTCCGCATCGCTCGACTTCAGGGAGCACCACCCCTTTTTCGGTGTCCATAGCTATCTCAAATCAAATAAGCATGGCAAGGATACCAAAATGACCTCGTGCCGGAGAGCACGTTGGATGTCAAACGACCTCGTGCAAGTTGGATGTCGAACAAGCCATGTGTAAAAAGCACGTGCACTAAAATGATTTCGTGCCGGAGAGCACGTTGGATGTCGAACGAAGTCATACACATTGGATATAAAACGACCTCGTGCCGAAGAGCACGTTCGTTGTCAAATGACCTCGGATCTCAACATATCGGATCTCGGATCTCGACGACACGATAGATGATGAGGATGACAACCTCGGATCCCGGATCTCGACATCTCGGATCTAGGACCTTGACAGCACAGCAGGTTTCTCCCACCAAGCTTTTCAGCTTAGATGAGGACGACAACCTTGGATCTCGACATCTCGGATCTAGGACCTCGACATCACAGCTCAACCTCTAGACGAGGTATACATTTTCATGCTTTAATGCCTGTTTTTTAAAACTCGAACGACACTTGATGCTATTTCAAGAACTTTGGTTTCTGAACCTAAGCGGCACTCGATGCCAATTAAAGGGATTCAATCCCTAACGCATATCCCCAACACGCCAATTAGATCGGTATGGGGGCAACACTATCAAAACACACGTTTATATCGTGCACATCTTGTATCTTTTGACTAACATGCAGGATAACGACTCCTTACAAGTCGGCTCCTCATCATATGAGCACCCGACTTAGGGGGCATAACCTCGTGCCGAGACCGCGTGCACGAGCTGGTGATAAAACCTTGTGCCTTACACAAGCACCTCTGCAACAGGTGGATACGCAGTCCAGTACTCGGGCGACCTATCAGGCCCACCTCTGCAATTTCAATATTCAGACGGCTTTAAACTCGGCTACGTCATTGACCTTGATTTTTGATGACCTCAACCTTGCCGCTGGACGGCGGATCAACTACTCCCAGGGAAGTATAAAACTTCGACTACGAGCACTTTACTCAAAGATAAAAATTAACGCTAACTTTATTACATCAAGTTGTTGCAAATTGTCTATACTTTGACAGAATGTTTGCAAATTCCAAGAACTTGGAACGCGGCAAAGATGAAGCCCTGGGATCGAGCCTGTGATAAAGCCTTGTGCGTTGGCACAAGCACCTGTGATCGACCTCGTGCCGAGACCGCGTGCACGAGCTCGTGATAAAGCCTTGTGCGTTGGCACAAGCACTTGATGAATGAAGAGATCGACCTCGTGCCGAGACCGCGTGCACGAGCTCGTGATAAAGCCTTGTGTGTTGGCACAAGCACCTGTGATCGACCGTGCCGAGACCGCGTGCACGAGCTCGTGATAAAGCCTTGTGCGTTGGCACAAGCACCTGATGAATGAAGAGATCGACCTCGTGCCGAGACCGCGTGCACGAGGTCGTGATAAAGCCTTGTGCGTTGGCACAAGCACCTGTGACCGACCTCGTGCCGAGACCGCGTGCACGAGGTCGTGATAAAGCCTTGTGCGTTGGCACAAGCACTGGATCGATCGGCCGTCGAGACCGCGTGCACGAGCTTGTGATAAAGCCTTGTGTGTTGGCACAAGCACCTGATGAATGAAGAGATCTCGTGCCGAGACCGCGTGCACGAGCTGGTGATAAAGCCTTGTGCGTTGGCACAAGCACCTGATGAAGAGATCGACCTCGTGCCGAGACCGCGTGCACGAGCTCGTGATAAAGCCTTGTGCGTTGGCACAAGCACCTGTGATCGACCGTGCCGAGACCGTGTGCACGAGCTACCTGATGAAGAGATCGACCTCGTGCCGAGACCGCGTGCACGAGCTCGTGATAAAGCCTTGTCGACCTCATGCCGAGACCGCGTGCACGAGCTCGTGACAAAGCCTTGTGCCTTGCACAAGCACATCAAGCCTCGTGTCGAGAACTGCCTCAGCAGACGTGGAACACGAAGGTCCCGAACGAACTAATGAACAAGCACGACATGGCGACACTTGCAGTTCCTTACGAACAAGGACGTCGAACGTCGACATCAACGAACTTCGACAACAAGTCACCACCTCGACATTCGAGCTAGCGACTTGGGGCAAGCTGTTCGGATGGCGAGGCCCAATCCGTCGATCCACCTTCCCTCGATGTCACGTCGTCCGCATGCCTCTCCGCCTTCCCTCAACGCGGCCGACCCAACGGCTTTGTGCATTAAAGGAATTTAATGCCGACTTCCGGGATTCACGGGACGGTTACACATCGACAGTAATCGTCCTCAACTCATATTTAAAGAAGACCGCGTCGAACGGTCGAGGTAATGATTTTTCTACCACCTCTTTACTCACCTCGACACACACTGACTTGAGCGTCGGAGTGTTTGCAGGTACCACCACCGAGGTCTTCCACCGGAGCTCCGAGCACCACTATAACTGTCTAATTCTTCCACCGTGAAGCGATACTTTCTCAGGTATCTCTTATGTTCGTCCAGAACACAGAGTTTCTCATATAATAGGCTTCTGAGTGTACCGTCACTGAGATGAAACTATCCTAAGAAAAGTCATTTACATGTTCTCTTCCACAAAAATCATATTTGGGAACCTTGTTTGAACTTGCTTAGTTACTGCATGCCTCCAATTGTTGAACAATAAAATTCTTTTAAGCCATAAGAACAGTTTCAAATGTTTGCATGTTTTGTAGTGGATTTAGCTGGCCTGCACTGAATCAAGAGAGAATATATAAAATTAAAAATAGGAAATCAAAACAAAGTAAAAACAAACAAGAAAATATATGTTCAAAGCAGTAATCTGTTTCTTGGTATTCATGAATCAATATAATGGTGCCAAAATCTTGTCGATGATTTGACAAGTGCACCGATCATACAAGTACTAAAGTGATGTGTAAGAATAAGATTTCCATGAGAATTTACATCAAGCACTAATTACTCCCTATCAATTACTATTTGGACATATTTTTATAATTATTTTTTTTATGAATAAAGGTGGTAACGAGCAATCGAAAGAAGATTAAAAATAAAGATCAAATCAACAAACCCAATAACTCAATTTGTTTAGACAGTTAGGATCCTTTGTTCTTTTGCTACGGCCTGTTTGGAACGGCTTATTTGAGCTTATCTACTACTATAATCATTTATACAAGTGTTTAGATGGACTTATAAAAATAGCTTATGATATTTCATTAGTTGTTTTGAGCTAATTTTCAAAAGCTCTCCCGTATAGCTTATACAAATAGCTTATACGAAGCTTATGGGCTACTCCCACGCACACCCGGTTTCATATCCCACGCACGCTACTTTTTGCCCGTGAAATTTATTATTTTACGACACGATCAATTAGCATTGAAACCGCTCGCCCACCTCTGAACGTAAATTGCTTACGTATTCACTCCCTCTCCTCAATACAATTTTCTTTTCTCTTTTTCATATTCATCTTTATTTACGAATATTTCTTTTACAACATGTCAAAATAAATATATACAAATTGGGAAATTTAAAGATAACCGAACGACAACATTTTTCCAATTCTTTGTACATTGTATGCAAGGGAAGCCATTGGTGAAACATATCCTACTCTTTATTTACTTTTTTTTTATCACCTCCTACCCTGTATTGTATGATACGAACATAAAAATATCCAAACTATTTTCATAATATATTCCTTGAGATCCCTTAATAATATGGAATAGTTTACATATATAATTATTTTATTTTATTTTTAACACTTTATTTTATGTTATTTTATTATAACTGCATAACATTATATCGTTTATTTATGACATTGCTATTATATATTATTATACATGTGAATGGTAAATAGTAATTTTTAATTTTTTATAATAATTTTATGGTATTTTGGATTTTAATTTTAACACCTTAGTTTTTTTTTTTCATGTTTTGGCTATCAATTTTTTTCAAATACAAAAACTACTAAAGTAACGGGTGAATGGTGAACTTTTAATTTTAACTATGATTTAATAATATAAAAATGACACTGATTTTTTTAAGCTTATTTTAGCCGTGCTTTGATTCTCAGTTTTTTTAAATAATAATTTTGTCCTGTTGGCAAATTTTTAATTTTTAATTATTAATTTTTGATAACCGTTTTGTGATATATTATTTTATTAACTTATAATTTTTCAATATATTTTTAATCATGATTTGATTCTTAATTTTTTTTAATTTTAAATATTATATCAACATTTTATAAGTGCTTAGATAATAATACATTCAAACACTTCAATTTTTGTATAAGCACTTTTCGATATACATATTCAGATGTAAATAGCTTATTCAATTTAAGCTTATGGCATAAGCTCTCATACTCTAATGCCAAAACCTCTTAAATAAGTTGTTTATCCAAATGGGGCTGTAATTGAATTCTAATTCAATCCAAGTTATATCCATGCAATTGACATTTGAATTCAATAGGTTAGACTACATTCAATCCATTGACAAGTAATCTCTTTGATTCAAACCAAGAATCATTATTCTTAAGATCTTCTCAATTCAAATCAAGCGTTAATTATCCCTAGCATCATCACAATCATGATGATCGACTTCAGTTTCAAATTAAATAATAAAATTCTCAATTGTGTGATTAAATGTGAGACCAGTAGAAAGGTGGTAGACAATGTTCAATTTGAGAAAATGTTCTTAATTCCATTTTTTCTAAAGAAACAGTAACAGTAATAAAGAATAATATTTTTACTGTTTTTTATACAAAACTTGAAAATGAAAGAATAAATAAAATACCAATGCATGCCGGTCAAATGACAAAGAATTTAGTTTCTGTTAATCAAGTATATCGGAATCGAGTCATGTGAATAAAAAAAAGATGTTAGGAGAGCTTTAACTCCTTATACGAGTCATCTCAAATTACACCAAAGATCTAAAAAAATCCAAAAAATAAAATAAAAATAAGACTCTTATTTTTTTTCCTGTAATCAGAGTTGATATAAAACTCCTAATTCCCCTTTATTAGTGACATGAAACTTGAAAAAAAAAACTCACCTATTTTTTTTGGATTTGACTCTTCAAAGTGAGTAAAGTGTAAAGTGGGTAATCTTATTCATTAATGAGAAAATTAAGTGTTAGTTTATTATGCATGGATATATAATATCAACCCTATTAATAGTTGAGATTACTTACTTTACACTCTAAAGTGAATTACTCACTTTAAAAGAGCCAAATCTTTTTTTTTTTGTTGCTTTCTTTGATTACCGATGCGAAAATTGTAAAGAAATTGTAAGGTGAAAATGACAGTTTACCATATACAAAAAAATTGACTAATCATCGATGGCAAATATAATTATTTTTAATTTTATATATTAAATTTGATCATCCATCACAAACATTTTTCTTAGTGTTTTTGCTATCAAGTGATTTCCTCTACATTAGACATTCCACCCTTTATTAGTTTTTCTTAATTTTTACTTATTTCATCTATTATTATTTAAATTTGATTAACAATAACCCAAGGCACTTGAATGAGATGACAATGGTCTTTTTCAGCTTAATCGTGTCTTGGGTTCGAATCTCAGTCTAGAGATGCATCAACATCAAAATTCTTGAGGGAGAGTTTTTCAGCTCATATGATCCTACCCGACTCGATGGATTATTCTTCATTACACGCAGAAGATACCCAGTTTATACCAAAACAAGTAATTAATAATAAGTTTTTACATAACCGATGTTCAAGTCTTTCATAACTGCAAAATTTAAAATCCATAAATTTAAATCTTAACACATTACCTGTCAAAAAAAAATCTTAAGACCTCATATCAAACTAATAAATACAAATAATAATATATGTAAATTTGCATAATTTATCTCTAATTTTTTTACAATTTCAAATCTCATCTCCATAAGGTGTGGTGTTTATAATTTTAAATATTTCATTTTTAATTTTTTTTGACACAATATTTTATTTTTAATATTCTTTATAAATTAAAAATATCATATAATAAACACAAAATACCTGTTTATTTTTTTTTGACGGGAGAAATACTTGTTCATTTAAAAATAATTCATTTTATAATGTGCTTCATAACGACGATTTTGTATTAAAAAATAATTTAAGTCGTGGTCTTAGTCATATTACTCTACTCCGGGAATAAATCTGAAAATTGCCGCAAGTTACGCTATAAATAAAAAAATAAATAATTTATTAACGCAATAAAATAAGAGGGGTGCTATCAAGTATCATCACACTCTCTAACACTCTCAGGCTATGTTTGGCAACCAAAAAAGTGGGGAAAAAAAGTGGAGAAAAAAAGGTTTATTAATTGAAGTGTAAAATTGTTGATGTGTCACACTATGATTGGTCTGTCACACTTATTTATGCACACTTTTTACATTTTCCAAAAATATTTCCCTTCCCCCCACTTTCTTTCCTTAGAAACAAACATAGCCTTAGGTCACACTAATCATGTGGGTCCCATATAAATTTGGTGGGACCCATATAAATTTTAACTAATAGAAAATAACAAGGTAATTAAAACCGAACATGACATTGAATCGAAGAGGATCAGGGTTCAGGGTTTTTGAGTCGAACCGGGTTTAATAAAAGTAGGAGTGTGTTATTAAGTTTGAATGCTTAAGTTACTTCTCTGTTGTACTCAATATGATTAACCATGTTAAAGTTCTAAGATCTGGGAGATACATTACTGTTTATTGTGACGAACATAACAACATGAAAGGTTACTGTTTATTGTTCTAGTGAACGTCATGATGAATGTTACTGTTTACTTTTTATGAACAAAATACAATAAGATGCTCGAATCCTATGTTCTGGGTTCATGATGTTACTATTCTGGACTGTTCAGTTATATGCAGATGTTCTTTAACTTAAACATGATAAAAAAGAAAATGCTAAAGGTAATAAGCAATCTTTCAGTATCTGGTAGAAGTATGTTGTTTACTCAGAACTTGCCATTGTTCAAAACTTTATTTATTCACAAGTTTATTTGAAAACTGATAGGATCAAGTTTTTGGAAAAAATAGTTTTTAACTAAAAGAACTAAAGTGATAAGATCTCATGAGAGATGGAAACCAGGTTTAGTAAAGGCAAGGAGTTTGAGAAAAGGCGATGAGTAAGTCCCGACGGATAGGGCAGTGGAAGGCCGACAAGTACCAAACTCTGAAGTTGAACGACTGGTAGAGATCTGGAAATGGTTTTTTAGAACTTTAGTTTTGTTGGAAAATATTTTAGAAAAATCCTCGATCTGTTTTCAATACTCTTTGAAAAGGCAAGTACTAGTATCTTCATAACTCTTTGTTAATCTGAAAGCATTCTATTTGACCTTAGTTTTCAAAAGTCATCAACAGCATATACTTTGCAGTTACAGCTTTAATATCATTTACTCTAGAATGATCTCTGAGCTATATTGTGGTTTATAATTTTTAAACTATGGTAACTGAAGTCATAGATTAGTAGGTTCAATATTTCAGTACACTGTTAAAGTGTTATTAAGAAACAATATTCTTTGGTAATTATCCTCCCATAGAATCTGAAGCAAGTATACCCGGTTAAACATAGTTAAGTATGTTAGAATGTAACTGTTGTTTTCATTCATTCTTAATACCAGTATCCCCATCAGCTAGATGATGGCGAAGATATCAATGGGTGAGGAAGGCTTGTTAAGACTGTTGTTTTTTGTGATCTTTGTTGTTGCTTGCATTGTCTGCATTCTACTCTTTCCTATAATCTTGTGTATTCTCTTTTTGATTATTTATTTCTTCAATCATGTCTATTTACTCAGATAACCAATCAATCATGTCTTATGACAATCAATCAACATATTCCAATATGTCTATTGGAGATCAATCGGTTAATTCCAAACAATCTTATCAATCCTTAGACTCCCATTGGTCTAAACAATCTTTTCAATTGTCAGTTTATTCTGATAATCAATCTATTATGTCTTCTAATTTTGAGGAACATTTTGCCAATCAACAACCTTTCAGGTTCCCTGATAATGGCCTTGAGATGGCTAGATCCGTCTTCAAGAAGAACTTGCAGCTTCTTAGGAAATCTAAGAAAACGCAAGATGACAGTTTTCAGAAACGTGTCCGTGCTGCCATTCAATCTGCTCGTAAAGAGTTAGATAAAAAAGACTCTAAGACTAAAAAGGATTTAGTCGACAAAACCAGATCCCATCAATCTGATAAGAGTCTCAATCAACCCAAGACTAAAGATCATTTAGTTATCAAAGATATCTTCGGATCACATAGATCTGAGATTCTCAATCCTTCTGAGGCTAAAGCTTTAGCTGACAGAATCAAACTTCGTCTCAATAAGATGAAGGAAGCCAAAGCTTCTAAGACTAAGAAGAAACTTTTAGTCTCTGAAGATAAGTCTGGATCTATACCTAGATCTAGATCTAAATCTGTTCACATGAGTGAAGAGATTCAATCTGCCAATCCTCAAACGGAGTTAAGTAGTGATACTACTAGGATTAATTCTGATAGTCTTGTTCAGGCTAGCCAGTTAGAGTCCTTTAGTTTACCTATTGATACTTTGCAATCTGAAGAACATGTAGAAGAATCCCTAGAACTAGTTTTAGTTCCCCAGGAACCTTCTATAATAGAAACTCCAGTAGAATCCCTAATAGGTTCTCAAGAGTTATCTTTAGTTTCTTCAACCAATCTTCAATTAGCATTACCTCCCTCTCCAAGCCAGGATGATAGGTTATGTATCAAATGTCGTGATCATATCCTGATTAAGATAGAATCCGATTTTCAAAACATTAGTATGCTAGATCAACCTTGGATAGGTCATCTTTGGTCTGAAGCTAGTCAAATACCTCTTATCAACCTTAGGCTTGATCCCCTAGATCTTCTTTCAGTGGAAATAGAAGCCAACCTTAAGTTTGATAACAATCAATTAGGTTTAACCTGTGCTAGAAAGCCCAGACACAAACCTAAGTCAAAATACAATTACTACCCTCCTAGGCCCAAACCTCAGTATAGGAAGAAAGGTATTTCTAACTTCGAGGCCCAATCCATTAAGGAGAATAGTAATCAATCCAAGCCAAATAGTATCTGTCTAGATTGTGGAAAGTCCAACCATAAGACCAGGTACTGTTGGTTAGCCAAGAAAAACCTCAAACAGTCTGTGATTAAGATTAATAATCTTATCCTTGAAAATCTTTGGGAAAAGGAAAGTTTTTCTGAAAACCCTAATTTTCTACACAGTCAAAAGGTTTTTAGCCAATTTAGCCAAAATCAAGATTCTGATGAATCTCTCAATCAAATCAATTTTTTAGAACAAGAGTCTGAGAATACCAATCTAATTGATATTCAAAATCTTCGTTCTGAAGTCAAAACTTTAAAATCTGAATTAGAGGTTTTAAAGCAATCATCCAATCTGCAGAATGATCATAGTTCTTCTGAAATTATTAACAATGTTAATAAGATTCAAAAGTTCTATATCAATATCAAGATAATCATAAGTGATTTTATTCTTGAAACACCGGCTCTTTTTGATACTGGTGCTGATTCAAATTGTATTTTGGAAGGGTTAATTCCTACCAAATACTTTGAGAAAACCTCAGAACAGCTCAGTACAGCCAGTGGCTCCAAGCTTAAGATTAATTATAAATTATCTTATGCTTCAATCGTCAATCAAACCCTTAGGATTGATACGTCTTTCTTATTGGTTAAAGACTTAAAGAGTAAAGTGATCATTGGTGCTCCATTTATCAGGATGCTTTTCCCTTTTCAAACTACTGATGATGGTATCATTACTCAGCATCTGGGTAAGCCAATTGTTTTCAAATTTTTGAAAAAACCCATCACCAGAATTATCAATCCAATCTCTTTTAAAAAGAATCAAATAGATTTTCTTAAAGAAGAATTTTTTTTTTTAAATCTATTGATTATCAATTACAACAATCTGATGTTCATGAAAAGATTAATAATCTTTTGAGCCAGATTCAAAATTCAATCTGTTCCGATTTACCTAATGCTTTTTGGGAAAGGAAACAACATGTTGTTGAGCTTCCTTATGAAAAGGATTTTTCTGAAAAGAATATCCCCACAAAAGCTAGGCCAATCCAAATGAATCAGGAACTACTTCAATTTTGCCAATCTGAGATCACAGATTTATTGAATAAAGGTCTTATTCGTAAATCCAAAAGCCCTTGGTCTTGTTCAGCATTCTATGTCAATAAGCAAGCTGAGATAGAGAGAGGAACACCTAGGCTAGTGATCAATTACAAACCGCTTAATCAAGCTCTTAGCTGGATTAGGTACCCAATCCCAAACAAGAAGGATCTCCTTAATAGGTTATTTAGGGCTAAGATCTTTTCTAAGTTTGATATGAAATCTGGATTCTGGCAAATCCAGGTCAATCCCAAGGATAGATATAAAACTGCTTTTACCGTTCCTTTTGGCCAATACGAATGGAATGTTATGCCATTCGGCCTCAAAAATGCTCCTTCATAATTTCAAAGAATTATGAATGACATTTTCAATCCCTACTCTAAGTTCATTATTGTCTATATTGATGATGTCTTAGTGTATTCCCAATCTATAGATCAGCATTTCAAGCATCTTGACATTTTTATAGATATTGTTAAGAAAAATGGTCTTGCTGTTTCTAAAGCCAAAGTCAATCTTTTTCAGACTAAGATCAGATTTCTTGGTCACAACATTCATTTAGGGACAATTGTTCCTATCAATCGTGCAATCAGTTTTGCTGACAATTTTCCTAACCAGTTAATTGACAAAACTCAATTACAAAGATTTCTAGGATGTCTTAACTATGTCTCAGATTTCTTTCCTCAATTATCCAATCTGATCAAACCGCTCCATGATCGTCTCAAACAGAAAACTTCTTCTGGTAGTGAGCAAGTAATTGCTTTTACTTCCAAGCATTGGAATTCTGCCCAGCAGAATTACTCTACTGTCAAAAAAGAAGTTTTATCAATTGTTTTATCAATTTCAAAATTTCAATCTGATTTGTTAAATCAAAAATTTTTGGTGCGTGTAGATTGTAAGTCTGCAAAAGAGATTTTACAAAAAGATGTTAAAAATCTTGCATCGAAACAAATTTTTGCCCGTTGGCAAGCAATCTTATCAATCTTTGATTTTGACATTGAATATCTAAAAGGCAGCCAAAATAGTCTCCCTGATTACCTTACCCGGGAATATTTGCAGGGAATTGACTCCAGCCCAACGTGTTCAATGGTCACCAGATCTTCTTCCTCTCGGGGACGAGGGAAAGACAAAGGTAAGTTAATTCTTACCGCAACAGGTACAACAGGGCATTTGGCCCACAACCAATCTGAGTCATCAACTCAGAACCAACCTGGGTCATCAACCCAGCATCAACCCGGATCTATGATCCAACCTCAATCAGGGTCATCGACCCAAGCCCAATTAATCGGGTCATCTACCCAGACCCAACCTTCCAAAGGTACAGCCAATCAAAAGAAAGAAGACTATTTCTTTCCTATCCAAACCCTTCAGGCCTTTCAACAGCAAGGACTGACCAAAATACCAATGTCTACTTGGGCCAAAACTGTCCAAGATAACCCAAACAAAGATCTGGATCTTGCTATCCAAAGCCAAAGTATGGAGATTGTCCAGGTTAACCCAAAACCCATTACCAAATCTCCCAAAAGCCAATACATTGCTAAACCAAATTACTGGCCCACAGTAGGTTTAGAACCTGAATGGTTAGACAAGGATATTAATAAAATTCCTTCCAAAATCTTTCCCTCAGGATTCAATTTTGTTCCTATGGTTTTAAGCAAAACCCAATCATTCTATGAACTTATCCTCATAGATACTGAATCTGTAAAAATTAAACATTTTAAAGATTCACAAAATAATTCAATCATAACCCATTCAACTTTGCAGATTTTGAATGTGTTAAATCCTTCAGCTTGGGGGCAGAATCCTTCCAAGTGCAAAAAATTCTCAGGAAATTATGATCCAATAGGTTATTCTTACTGGGACTATATCAAAGCCTGGGATTTAACAATCTTGGGTTTACAAAACAAATTTTTCAAACATTCCTGGCTCATTTATTTTAAAAATGGAGCAAGGTACCATTTTCCAAACTGGTTCCTTCATTGGTGGCAGTTCTTTGGACCAATCCCAGAAATCCTTCCTCCAGAGGTTGATGAAGGTTTCCAATTATTCAAAGCCAAATATGATCAATCAAAGGACAATCTACCTATAGATTTAAATTTCTTTGTAAATTTCTCCTTATCTTGGGTATTTACTTGGCAATTTAAAATTCTTAAATCTGTTGTCCCAAATGCTCTTCCATGGCTCCAACAACAGGCCCATGTTAAGTGGTGGTCTGAATTTGATGGCTCCAGAGCATCAAAAGAAGGTGTGAAGAATTGGTTTAGGAAGAACCCTAAACTTCTTAAATATGCAGAACCAACAGTCTGCCGCCTTCAAAATCAAAAATCACAATTTTCAGCAGCTCTTATGGGATCTTCATCAGATCAAGAAATGCTGACCAATCTGGAGAACATTCTCCAACTCTTGAAGCAATCTCAAGAAAAGAATCCAGGCATGCCTTCATCCTCAAATACGCTTAAGCAGGTCCTCCAACCAGCTTCTCTTCAACCTGACTCTGAAGGATCGGGAACTGAAGATCAATTTTATCAAAATGAAGATGATTGTTTCGGCATATGGCCTACTGTGTCTCAACCAGCCGATTCAAATGACGAGTTCTTACCGTCTCCAAAAACGGAGTAACTTGTCCAAATTTTCATTTTTGTCTTTTACAGGAATAGAAAAGATTCTCCTCTAAAGGCATCCACAATCGTCGCTGACAAGCTGTCAAGCACTCAATTGGTCTTTTGACCACCTATCAGTGGAATTTTACTATTTGTCACTATTTGTAACTTTTACTGTATCAAATAGTTTGTAATAGTTTAGGTCACCCACCGAAACTATTCCGAATAGTTTAATTTCTCAATCTATTTAAGCAGAGCTTGTGCTCAGTGTTAAGCACGCTTCCTCGGAGGCCCCTTTAGACACTTAGCTTCTCCGCTTCAAAGTTTAGAGAGAGTTTAGAGAGAGGTTACCCTCTTCCCTCCTCCCTCAGCTATGTTTTTGCTTTCTGTATTTTAAGTTTTAATAAATAAAAGTGTGACCGATTCTGCTTTTATTTATTTATGTTGTTCATCACCGCCTTAATGGCAGGTTCTTTGTTTTGATTTGCATTTGCATTTCATGTTTTAATTTCTGTTTTCATCTTTCTCTTTATTCTTTAAGTTCATACTTCTGGGTTAAGTCCCAGGAACTTATGTTATGCTGAGTCCGTCTCGGCCCTACTTTCCATTTCTTTAAGATCCGCTCTTAGTTCTGCTTCCGACCCCCTCTTTGGTATCAGAGCCTGATGGGGAAGTAGGAGTGTGTTATTAAGTTTGAATGCTTAAGTTACTTCTCTGTTGTACTCAATATGATTAACCATGTTAAAGTTCTAAGATCTGGGAGATACATTACTGTTTATTGTGACGAACATAACAACATGAAAGGTTACTGTTTATTGTTCTAGTGAACGTCAACATGAAATATAGTATATATATTATATATTTGGTATATATATATATTAAAAAAAGATAATATATAGATTATATTTCAATTTATACACAAAATAATATGTAGCCTAGCGGTAAGATGGTTTGTTATGGCCTTGAGGACATACTGATTTTTTTAATTAATAAAGGTAATTAAAAAATTTCAAAAAAAAATGAGACGAACCGGTTCTCTACCGGCCGGTCCGGTTCGATTTTTGTTACCATGAAAAATAGTGTGTATTTTAATTAAGAAAGTGTGTTGAAAAGAGAGTGTCACCATTTTTTCATAAAATAAACGAAAAGCAGAAAGCAATTTACGGGACACAGTTTATCCGCGGGGTCTACGAATGCGAGAATACGACAAAATAACGTTTGCATCGGCAAAGAGTTCTGTTTAACTGACGAACCGGGCAAGGAAATTAAGGAAAAGAAAAAGGTGCAGTACAATATTCAAAGATGCCAATACTAGTGTCCCAGATTAACATCATTTTCAGTGTAACTGAGCAACCACTATACTACAGTATGATTCCCAGGACGAAAAAAACGAATACGCTTGACGCCATCATTGTGTACACCGTCCAAAACTCCAAATGAACGGAATTGTTCACCGTGTTTGTCTATTGGGGTGTTTGGTTTCACAGAGAAATTGTTAAGCCTATGTTTGGTTATGAAGAAGAGAAGTTGTAAAGAGAAAAATAGGTGAGAGAGAGAGTGAGAAGAGAGAAACAGATGAGAAATAGAGTAGATTTAGAGTATTGATTGGTTTAAGAGAAATATAAGAGAAATAGAAAAGAAAGAAGTGTTGGTTATTTATGAAATTACTAAAATACACTGGATTAAAAAATAACTTAATCAAAATAATTTTTGTTAAATTTAATTTATTTTAATTGATTAATTAAAGTAATTAAAATATTGAAATTAATTTATTGATTTAAGTTAATTTTTAATCAAATTTATTAGTTTATTTTAGAAAAAAATGCAAGAGATAAATTGGTGGCAAGCTGGTGGTGAAAAAAGTGTGTAGCGATAAATTAATTTAATAATTGAAAGAGAGTTAATTAAATTCACGTTAAACTTTATATAGCAAAAAAAGTGTTCACGATAAACTGGGTCAAAGTATTCAATTTTATTTTTTTTATAACTAGGCGAAGTGTTCCTGTTAAAATAAAAAAAGTGTTTGCATTAAATTTTGTTGTGAATTGATACAGTAGATACAGTATTCAATTTATACATAAAAGGGCATAAACGAGACGCCTCTGTCTCTTGCCTATTTCTTCGCAAATGGGGAGGAAACAAAAAGGTGGTACGGACACCCTTTTTCTCTTCCCTATCTCTCTCGCTTCTCTCTTTCTTCAGCATTTCACTGAAAACAAACGCACCATAAAAGAAAAATAAGTGAGAGAGAGTATAAGAAGAAAGAAAAAGATGAGAGATAGAGTAGATTTGAGGTATTGATTGGTTTAAGAGAAAAAGAGAAGAGAGAAATGTTGATTATTTTTTAAAAAACATCAATATTATTGACTAAAAATTTAAATAATTTGAGATATAAGGAGAGAATAGGGATAGAAATGAAAACACAAAAAAGTGCACCTCTCCCCCGTTTCTTCGCATCAGAGCGAAGAGTGTAAAAAGTGGGTAGACCCCACGTTTTTTACCTTGTCTTCGCCATTTCTTCGTCAACCAATCGGTGGAAGTTCACCGTCTCTCGCGTTACTCTCTCCCTCACAAATCTCTCGCTGCTAAATTGGTGGAACCAGTCACAGCGTATGTGAAAACCAAGGTCATGTCACGTAGCTTATGGCCTAAGTCTTTGCTATTTGGCTCGGTGCTGCTTTGGCACTTGGTGCCATGACACCAGTTTCAGCACCAATATCTGTTTAGCCTTGCCTGTTATGTTAGTTGTGATTCTGTTATGTTGTTTGTTGTAAATAACAAAATTAGTTATATCTCTCATATTTTGTACAAGTAACACTTATATAAGTGGAGCTTGATTAGGCATTATAATCAGATTGAGATCATTCAATTCTGAGTGTGCAAAACAGAATCAGTTTTTCTGAGAGAGAGAGAGAGATCGTAGTTGCTTAGGCAACATCTTGTAACACTCAAGGTTAGTGGATTTCCAGCTCTTCCTCTGCCTGTGGATGTAGCTAAGCAACTATGATCATGTTTGGCTTGGTGCTGCTTTTGCATTGCTTTAGCACTTGGTGTCATGACACTAGATCCGACACCAGCTAAAACCGAGTCACCTATTACTGATCAATAACATAATACTGAAATTGTGATTGAATCCATTCCTCTAAGTCAAGCTGAATCTGAAACCAGGAGATCTCAGAGAATTATCAATCCTCCTGTTAGACATGGCTTTGAGGATATGAATTTCTATGCTCTTCAAGCTATTGAAGAGATAGATTCTGCTGAACCATCCAGTTACTTTGAAGCTACTTCCTGTCTAGATGCAAACAACTGGGTCTCTGCTATGAATGAAGAAATGGAATCATTGCAGAAGAATGGGACTTGGCAGCTAGTCACTCTACCTAAGGGAAGGAAAGTGGTTGGTTGCAAGTGGATATATAAGAAGAAACCTGAGATTTCTGTGAAGGATGACATCAAATACAAGGCACAGTTAGTGGCTAAGAGTTTTAGCCAGAAGGAAGGTGTGGACTACAATGAGATATCTCTACTGTAGTTAGACACACTTACATTCAGGTCCTTTTTGCTCTTGTGACAAATCTTGACATGGAACTTGTAACGACCCGTTTCCGGACCGCTACCGAGCTCAATATACCGAGCTCGAGTTACCGAGCTCAACACACCGAGCTCAACATAAACCTATATGAGATGTGTTTTAAAAACAAAACTCTTGTGCCTTTTAAAAATACGATATATATTTTTTTTTTATAAAACCAACTCGTACACATCAGAGTAATTACAGCTTTTCGAAACATGGTGCAACTAAGACACAAGACTTAAATTCTAATAAAACATACATGCATAACATACACATATATATCACTCGAAATAATAATGTATACAAAATACAGAGTAGCAAATGTGCAAAGAAAATACACCTAAGGTACGACGACTTCAAAAAAACAATCATACCCTGGGGGTACTTCCGGCAGACTCCCACGCAGGTTTGCTCCAAAAGTAAGACCACGGTCTACCTGAAACAACAAAACACACCGCCTAAACTGGTCACGACCTCGAACACAAAGAAAAACAAGTGCAGTCCTCGGAAAAACAAATATCCAACAAACAAACAATCACGACAAATGCAGTCGTCACTCGGGTCCTCGTCGAGCTCCTCCTCGGCATCATCTATCGCCGAGTTCCTGCGCCCTCGACATCGCCTGGTAACCGTCATGGATTGAAGGCACCACGGAAAGTGGTCAACTTCTCGACAATTCAAGATAAGCTCGACATAAAAGATATAAGCAAACATCAATAATATATCTCAATCACCACACGTGACTCGACCATCTCACTCTAAACTCGACACAACTTCGCAAATCCATTTTCTCTCGACTCGACAATTTTTCCTGAATGCACACGCTGCATCAGTATGTCGGAAAGTCGAAACCTTGGGATCCTCGCTCTCCCTAGGGCGGTCAACTCAGGGTCCCGTAAGCGTGGCGGCGTCTAGTCAATCTCCCGTAAACAAAAGGGGACCTAGCACCCTCGCTTATCCGGTCACGGCTCAAAACGTCATACGACTCACCTAGCTCGCCACTCGATGAACAATTCGCCAGATACGATATTCAAAGAGTTAAACACAAGATATTCAACCGCATGTCAAATAAAAGAGCAAGCTCGACATGAAGAAACGCAATTCAACATGCAATACACAATTCACGACATATATTCAATCACATATTAAATACATGCAAAGACTCAATCATATCACAACATTTCAAGCTCGACACAAATCAGGAAATCCATACACAATAACATAACCACGTAGAATATGAAATGCCCTTACGCTAGCATACTACGTATTAATGTGAAGCGCCCTTACTTAAGGACTTATAAAATAAAGCCTTAGAGATTTCTAGGAGTTGCCCTTACCGAACTCCAAGTTAATGCTGCTCGACAACGACCTCGACACAGCTGTCTTCAACGAGCTCGACAACGACTTCGACACGTACCGTCCTCAATCGACCTCGACACGTACGCTTCTCAGTCGACCTCGACACATACAATTCTCGATCTGGATTCCGCTGCTTCCACGTCCTTGGATTCGCTTTCCCGTACACCTTGATTCGGAAATCACTCGATCTCGGGAATCAGACTTCCTAAAACAAACATAACTCAGATCGATCCATGGGTTCCAATACATCTAGCTCTCATCCCAAACTTAACCACAACCCAGAAAATATAATACTCAAGAACTGAATATATTTTTCCTCTAACACAAAGTTAGGGATTTCGATCAAAGTTCATGAAAAAGTTATCTGATGCTTCAACAGATAGATCGACAACAACAATAACCAGAAGCAACGAATGAAAAACAAGAAATCGAAACGAACCAAAAATGGAGGTTTCTGGGCACTGCCGATTGCAGAAATCAGAGAAAGAAATTTGTTTTACAAGCCCAATTAATCGGTTAGAAAGATAGGTAATATTATGAAGAAGAAAACCCATCAGTTTGACATGATTTTGAAGCATCAAACTGGTTAAAAATGGAAGAAGAATTAGCGCTAAACAGTAGCACAGAGGAAAAAGAAAAATATGTTCTTCATACCTCAATGGTGATGGTCGAACAGACGAGATATAGGTCGAGAAGATGATGATGAACAAGGTTGATGAAGAAAGCTTGTGCAGAATCTCGATGGAACTCACGGTTTCGTCGATGGAGATTTTTTTTTTGAAGAAAACAACGAAACACAGAGCAGAAGGAAGGAAGAAGAAAGAAGAAAAGAGAAAGAATGAGTGTGAGGGAATCGGTCGTGGTATACAGCTGGTGAGAAAGGGGTATAAACGTAACTCCAGCTATAAGATGCCAATCCCATCAATCATCTACCCGTTTAATCGTTCCTCTCATAATTACCTCTACTGCTTGGCCAACCCGCAGTCGACAATGTAATAATTACAAACAATATAATAATAACTTGAATAACGCTCGAAAGAATACGAGGTATCATCTCGACACGATGTCGACAAGGGTGCTCGTGCAAGCGCACAAGGTTCTAACACGAGTTCGTGAACGCGGCCTCCTCACCGACATGCGCCCTCATCACTCAGACGCGACTTCATCAACTCGACACGCCGACCTTCTCACCAAGGCTAGTGCACGTGGTCTCATCACCGACAAATGATCTCGGCAAACGATCTAGTCACGGGATCTCGACACAAGGTCTTGGTCGAGGTCTCGACACGTCGTCCTAATACGATGTCGATCTCGCCCTCAGGTGTTACAATCTCTCCTCTAAAAAATTTCGTCCTCGAAATTGCAAATAAGATTCTTACCTCGTAAAAGTTCGAGTCTCGAGTCTTCATCTTCTCCTCCAGCTCCCAAGTCGCATCTCCCGTCCTCTGATCCCACACAACTTTGACAAGTTGAATCTCTTTGTTCCGCAATTGTTTGGCTTTCCGATCAACGATCCTTGCTGGTAACGCTTCAAAAGATAGGTCGTCCTTCAGTTGAATCACATCCGGTTCGATGACATGAGAAGGGTCGGAAACATACTTCCGTAATTGTGAGACGTGAAAGACGTCGTGGATGTTCGACAAGAATGGTGGCAAGACAATCTGATATGCCACTGGACCAATACGACGAAGAATCTGGTAAGGCCCAATGAATTTAGGGGTAAGTTTCTTGGATTTGATCGCTCGACCAACTCCAGTAGTGGGGGTGACTCTAAGAAATACATGTTCTCCTTCCTCGAACTCGAGTGGTCGACGTCGTTGGTCTGCATAACTCTTCTGTCGACTTTGAGACGTTCGCATCCGATCTCTGATCAAACGGATCTTCTCGGTAGTCTGCTGGATCATATCTGGTCCTCTGACGGTTCGCTTCGCCGATCCTGGTACCAACAAAGAGGCGTCGACATTTTCGTCCATACGATGCTTCAAAAGGTGCCATTCCAATACTCGCATGGAAATCGTTATTGTAGGTGAACTCCACCAATGGTAAGGCGTCGTCCCAACTTCCTCGGTGATCTAACGCATAAGCTCGCAACAAATCTTCAAGCGATTGGATCGTTCTCGGCCGACCGTCGATGCGTGGATGATATGCCGAGCTAAGCCTGAGCTCGCTTCCCATCGCTCCTTGCAATTCCCTCCAAAAATGAGACGTGAACTTCGGATCTCGGTCCGACACGATCGAAGAAGGTATTCCATGAAGTCGTACTATCTCCGCGATGTAGATCTCGGTAACCGTCTTCGGCTGTTCCCACGCTAACACCGCCTCAATCTTAGTTGGATCCACAGCTATCCCTTCTCTGGAAATCACGTGACCAAGAAAATTCACCTCTTCAAGCCAAAATTCACACTTCGACAGGTTGGCATAGAGTTGCTTATCTCGTAATATTTGCAGTACTCGACATAAGTGTTCTGCGTGTTCTTCTCGGTTCCTCGAGTAAATCAATATGTCGTCGATGAACACTACAACGAACTGATCCAAAAACGAATGGAAAATTCTGTTCATGTAGTCCATAAACACAGCTGGCGCATTCGTCACTCCAAACGGCATCACCAAGTACTCGTAGTGACCGTATCTAGTCCTGAAAGCTGTTTTGGCGACATCTTCCTCCTTCACGCGAATCTGATGGTAGCCCGACTTCAAGTCTATCTTGGAAAAGATCGCCGCTCCACGAAGTTGATCCATCAAGTCGTCAATACGTGGTAACGGATAACGGTTCTTCACGGTAACCTTGTTGAGCTCGCGATAGTCCACGCACAGCCTTGATCGTCCATCCTTCTTCTTAACCAACAGCACTGGAGCTCCCCACGGTGACACGCTCGGTCGTATGAATTGCTTCGACTCCAAGTGTTCGATCTGGGACTTCAGCTCTTTCATCTCGGCAGGAGACATCCTGTATGGCGCTTTGGAAATCGGTCCTGTTCCTGGAATCAGGTCGATGGAGAACTCGACCTCTCGTGACCGGTGGTAACCCTGGCACGCGTCTTCGAAAACGCCCTCAAAGTCACACACCACCGGGTACATTCTTCACGCCGATCTGGGAAAACTTCCGAACTAGCGGATACATGTATTCCCTAGTTCCTTCTTTCAAAGAAACTCCAATACGTTCGAGAAAGATAGTTGGAGACTCCAAGGTCCGGAAAAATTACAGCTTTATGGGCACACCCAAAAGGACATGGTGGTGTGACAACCAATCCATCCCGAGAATGACATCTAAACCCTTAAGAGGCAAACAAACCAAATTGACCACAAACTTTCTACTCAATAATCACTACACAATTAAGACATGCGGTGTTTGTGACTAAGGTTTTAGCATTTGGGGTTGTAACTACTAATTTAAGCGGTAAAGCGATTCTGATCAAGTTCAAATGGTTCACACAATCGAAGAAATAAAGGAATGGGTTGCACCGAATCAAAAAGAACGGATAAGGATTTACCCTCGATCTCACATTCACCTTGGATAAGATCTTCACTGCTCGGCTTCTCGCCACTCATGCGTAAAACTCGCCTTTAGCCACTTAACGCTTTCCTTTGGCCTTTGCCGCAAGCATAGTCGCTCAGCTTTAGGTGTAGGACAATCCTTGGCAAAATGCCCTGGCTTCTTGCGGTTGAAACACACCTCCTCCTTCCGAGTATGATTACTCGCGTAATGTCCCGCTTTCCACATCGGTAGCAAGTCACCTCGACACCGGTCCGACCTCCTCTCCTCGGTACGGGTCATCGGACGACATCGTCCCTTGTTGTCGTTCCCCGAGGTCGGTCGTCACGGCTTCTTCTGCGGTTGTTTCCTTTACGTGCAAATCTACGCCGCACTGGGGTCTCGGTCCGCCTACATGATCTTCTTCTTGTGGCTCCTCACTCCTTCTACCTCGACACATCGATCAATCAGCTCTTGGAGATTTACGATCCTCAACGACACCATCGACTTGAATGTCGAATCTCAATCCCCGTTGGAATCTCTCACTCAACCATCTCTGGTCAACTTCGGTCACGAAATGGATGAAATACCTCGCCAACGACTTCGAACTTGGCGCATACTCGGACACCGCCGAGTTGCCTTGCGCAATTGAAGAAATTCTTGCTCCTTCTCGGCTCGCAAGATCTGGGAAGTACTTGTCCAAGAACCTTTCACGAAAAAGCTCCCAGTGTCATCTCGCGATGTTAGTTATAAACGTTTGCTTCACTCCTCTCCACCAATACTCTGCGTCTCCTAGCGATAAGTAGGTGGCATAGTCGACCTTCACGTTGTCCCGCAATGGAGTGCCTCAAAGATCTTCTCGATCTCTTGCATCCAAAGATCGCCTTTATCCGGATTTGGCTCACCGTAGAACTTCGGTGGATCATGCTTCTGAAGTCCGCCAATCCTCTCGCTTCGCATTTCGTTCGCTCGTTCTTTGTTCGCAAATTTCGCCGAGTTAACGGCTGCCGTCTGTTGAGCCATCGCGTTAGCCTGTTGAGTTGCGGTGATTGTTGAGCCATGGCCGCCGCCATCTCGGCCATAGCTTGAATAGCTCGTTCCATGTCGACGTTCTTCTGCAGATGTCGTATTCCTACGAGGTGGCATTAGATTCCACAAAGTTCAAAACCCCGCAGAATCTCACAACAAGGATGTGTTAAACACACCTGCTTCAATCAAGAAACAGTTCAAACAATTTCTCAAGCAATAAGTGCTTCACTTAATCAAACAAAGAATCAACATAATACAACTAGGTACCCAACACATAACCCAACATAGTGACCACCCAAATTCCTATGCACAAATTTCGGTGAACCGAATTGCTCGATACTCAACAAAGGTAACGACTGCTTAGGACCGCTACCGAGCTCAATATACCGACGCCGAGTTACCGAGCTCAACACACCGAGCTCAACATAAACCTATATGAGATGTGTTTTAAAAACAAAACTCTTGTGCCTTTTAAAAATACGATATATATTTTTTTTTATAAAACCAACTCGTACACATCAGAGTAATTACAGCTTTTCGAAACATGGTGCAACTAAGACACAAGACTTAAATTCTAATAAAAGATACATGCATAACATACACATATATATCACTCGAAATAATAATGTATACAAAATACAGAGTAGCAAATGTGCAAAGAAAATACACCTAAGGTACGACGACTTCAAAAAAACAATCATACCCTGGGGGTACTTCCGGCAGACTCCCACGCAGGGGGCTGCTCCAAAAGTAAGACCACCAGTCTACCCTGAAACAACAAAACACACTGCCCAAACTGGTCACGACCTCGAACACAAAAGAAAACAAGTACAGTCCTCAGAAAAACAAATATCCAACAAACAAACAATCACGACAAGTACAGGTCGTCACTCGGGTCCTCGTCGAGCTCCTCCTCGGCATCATCTCGCCGAAGTTCCCTGCGCCCTCGACATCGCCTGGGTAACCGTCATGGATTGAAGGCACCACGGGAAAGGGTCAACTTCTCGACAATTCAAGATAAGCTCGACATAAAAGATATAAGCAAACATCAATAATATATCTCAATCACCACACGTGACTCGACCATCTCACTCTAAACTCGACACAACTCGCAAATCCATTTTCTCTCGACTCGACAATTTTTTCGGAATGCACACGCTGCATCAGTATGTCGGAAAGTCCAAAAGCCTTGGGATCCTCGCTCTCCCTAGGACGATCAACTCAGGTCCCATAGCGTGGCGGCGTCTAGTCAATCTCCCGTAAACAAAAAGGGGACCTAGCACCCTCGATTATCCGGTCACGGCTCAAAAACGTCATACGACTCACCTAGCTCGCTCACTCGATGAACAATTCGCCGCATACGATATTCAAAGAGTTAAACACAAGATATTCAACCGCATGTCAAATAAAAGAGCAAGCTCGACATGAAGAAACGCAATTCAACATGCAATACACAATTCACGACATATATTCAATCACATATTAAATACATGCAAAGACTCAATCATATCACAACATTTCAAGCTCGACACAAATCAGGAAATCCATACACAATAACATAACCACGTAGAATATGAAATGCCCTTACGCTAGCATACTACGTATTAATGTGAAGCGCCCTTACTTAAGGACTTATAAAATAAAGCCTTAGAGATTTCTAGGAGTTGCCCCTACCGAACTCCAAGTTAATGCTGCTCGACAACGACCTCGACACAGCTGTCTTCAACGAGCTCGACAACGACTTCGACACGTACCGTCCTCAATCGACCTCGACACGTACGCTTCTCAGTCGACCTCGACACATACAATTCTCGATCTGGATTCCGCTGCTTCCACGTCCTTGGATTCGCTTTCCCGTACACCTTGATTCGGAAATCACTCGATCTCGGGAATCAGACTTCCTAAAACAAACATAACTCAGATCGATCCATGGGTTCCAATACATCTAGCTCTCATCCCAAACTTAACCACAACCTTAAAAATATAATACTCAAGAATCAATATATTTTTCCTCTAACACAAAGTTAGGGATTTCGATCAAAGTTCATGAAAAAGTTATCTGATGCTTCAACAGATAGATCGACAACAACAATAACCAGAAGCAACGAATGAAAAACAAGAAATCGAAACGAACCAAAAATGGAGGTTTCTGGGCACTGCCGATTGCAGAAATCAGAGAAAGAAATTTGTTTTACAAGCCCAATTAATCGGTTAGAAAGATAGGTAATATTATGAAGAAGAAAACCCATCAGTTTGACATGATTTTGAAGCATAAAACTGGTTAAAAATGGAAGAAGAATTAGCGCTAAACAGTAGCACAGAGGAAAAAGAAAAATCTGTTCTTCATACCTCAATGGTGATGGTCGAACAGACGAGATATAGGTCGAGAAGATGATGATGAACAAGGTTGATGAAGAAAGCTTGTGCAGAATCTCGATGGAACTCACGGTTTCGTCGATGGAGATTTTTTTTTTGAAGAAAACAACGAAACACAGAGCAGAAGGAAGGAAGAAGAAAGAAGAAAAGAGAAAGAATGAGTGTGAGGGAATCGGTCGTGGTATACAGCTGGTGAGAAAGGGGTATAAACGTAACTCCAGCTATAAGATGCCAATCCCATCAATCATCTACCCGTTTAATCGTTCCTCTCATAATTACCCTCTACTGCTTGGCCAACCCGCAGTCGACAATGTAATAATTACAAACAATATAATAATAACGCTGAATAACGTTCGAAAGAATACGAGGTATCATCTCGACACGATGTCGACAAGGGTGCTCGTGCAAGCGTACAAGGTTCTAACACGAGTTCGTGAACGCGGCCTCCTCAGCTCGACATGCGTCCTCATCAGCTCGGTACGCGACTTCATCAACTCGACACGCGACCTTCTCAGCTCAGCAGCTAGTGCACGTGGTCTCATCAGCTCGACAAATGATCTCGGCAAACGATCTAGTCACGGGATCTCGACACAAGGTCTTGGTCGAGGTCTCGATACGTCGTCCTAATACGATGTCGATCTCGTCCTCAGGTGTTACAGAACTTGAGCAACTTGATGTGAACACTGCCTTTCTCCATGGTGAATTGGAATAGGAGATATTCATGAAACAACCAGAAGGTTTTGAAGATCAAGACAAGAAGGAAGCAGTGTACAAGCTGAAGAGGTCTCTCCACGGGTTAAAACAGTCTCCTAGACAGTGGTACAAGAGGTTTGATCAATTCATGATCAATCAGGTCTTCAAGAGGAGCTTATATGACTCATGTGTCTACATGAGTAAGGTGGAGCATGATATTTACATTTATCTACTTCTCTATGTAGATGACATGTTGATAGCATCTCTAAGTATGAAAGGAATTCAGGATTTGAAATCCATTTTAAATTCTGAGTTTGATATGAAGGACCTAGGGGCTGCCAAAAAGATCTTAGGCATGGAAATCTACAGGGACAGAAGCAAGAAGAAGTTGTTCCTATGCCAAAGGAGTTATATTCAGAAAATCTTAAACCAATTTGACATGAATACTGCTAAACCAGTAAGCACACCACTGGTTTCTAGCATCAGAATTTCTGAAGTCTCTGCACAGCAATCTAAATCTGAGAAGGAACATATGGCCAAATTTCCTTATTCTAGTGTTGTGGGGAGCCTTATGTATGCAATGGTTTGTTCTAGGCCATATTTGGAGAGTGTTGTCATCAGGTATATGGCAAGGTCAGGGAAGAATCATTGGCAGGCTGTGAATAGGGTTTTCAGGTACCTCAAAGGCACCATTGATGTTGGCCTCATTTATGGAAGTGAAATGTCTTGTTCACTTGCTGGTTTTATTGATTCTGATTATGCTGCAGACCTTGATGCTAGAAGGTCTTTATCCGGGTATGCCTCCACTATTGGGGGTTGTTTGGTTAGTTGGAAAGCCACACTTCAACCTACAGTAGATCTGTTAACAACTGATGCAAAATACATGGCTTTGACTGAGGGTGCCAAGGAGGGAATTTGGCTCAAAGGTCTCATCACAGACCTTGGTTTTCCTCAAGACAAAGCTGTTATCTTTTGTGATAGTCTTAGTTTTATATGTTTAGCCAAAGATCAAGTCCACCATGAAAGGACTAAACATATAGATGTGAGGTATCACTTCATCAGAACTGAGAATTGGGTCAGGGTGCAGAAAATTGATACTAAAGACAACCCTGCTGACATGTTTACCAAGCCTGTCCCGAAAAGCAAGTTTATGCATTGCCTAGACTTGCTTAATGTTTCCACTTGGAAGTAACAGTGGTGAAATGACAGTAGAAGGGAAGAACTGAACCATCATATCTTTTGAGGGCTTAGTCTAAGGTGGAGATTTGTAGCTTATGGCCTAAGTCCTTGTTGTTTGGCTTGGTGCTGCTTTGGCACTTGGTGCCATGGCACCAGTTTCGGCATCAATATCTGTTTAGCCTTGTCTGTTATGTTAGTTGTGATTCTGTTATGTTGTTTGTTATAAATAACAGAATTAGTTCTATCTCTCATACTTTGTACAAGTAACACTTATATAAGTGGAGCTTGATTATGCTTTGTAATCAGATTGAGGTCATTCAATTCTGAGTGTGCAAAACAAAATCGATTTTTCTGAGA
Organism: Calophaca sinica; assembly: GCA_037113605.1. NCBI lineage: Eukaryota > Viridiplantae > Streptophyta > Magnoliopsida > Fabales > Fabaceae > Calophaca > Calophaca sinica. The sequence continues at coordinate 24,255,485 of CM073733.1, forward strand.
GAGAGGGATCATAGTTGCTTAGACAACATCTTGTAACACTCAAGGTTTATAGTGGATTTTCAGTTCTTCCTCTGCCCGTGGATGTAGCTAACACACTGTTAGTGAACCACGTCATTTTCTTTGTGTTATCTTTTTCTCTCTTTTGTATGTTTTGCTATTCGAGTTCTTTGATTTGATTGGTTTCTTCCTAACATGTCATTTTTGCTAGGAGGATGATGAATCGTGAGAACTGAAGAAAATATTGATGGAGATAACACCAACCTATGACACAGTAACATTTTATGTATTAAAAAATTTGCATCACAGATGGTATCAAATAAGCAATACTCTTCCTTTTCCAGTGTGTTTAAAGGCACCACCAGCAGAATTGTTTGTTTGTCAGCGTCCATTTCTTCTTCTTGAAGAAAAGAATAAGAATCGAGCTTCAAACAAATGAAACAAATGAAGTAATTCACAAATTATCTATCTTCCCCGAATCCCGCCCTTCCCCCCCCCCCCCCCCCAACCAAAAAAAATGCATTCGATCAAACATTTTTTATCCCAACACAGAAGGAATAGATAATTGAAGTCAAGCAAACAACAAAAGCAATCCATGATATAAAACATGTAAAGAATCCACTTCTCACACTTAATCTTGCTAATAGGTAATATCTAACAATATATTTCATCAACTTTATTTTTTGTCATATTACATTACATTAGTAAAACCCATCCCTTACAATAAAAAACAGAAGGGGATAGATCAATTAGCCTATTACATTACTTACACAACCACCTCTGAATTCTCACTCTATAGAGAATTAAAACTTCATATAACACAAAAAAGCTGATTTTTTTTTAAAACAAAAACAAAAATTCACGGGTTTTCATGGAAGACAGCTGCCAACCCAGTCACAACCCTAGCCCCAGGCAGTGAATTCTTGGGTTTCAGTTCCGGTGGCTTCCATTCAACCACCACCTTTGACTTATCATCATCTTCACAGCGAGTTTGCGACTCATCACGACTCAGTTCAGACTCATCACCACCATTTCCAATCAAAAGTTGCTGCTTTTCCTCACTAACTTCACGAGGCCAACGGCAAAACATAGAGGGTGTGATTCGCGTGTAAGGGGAGAGCCATTTTGCTTTAACGTATTCCACTTTTCTCCATGGCGGAACGTGCAAACCCTTTTTCTTTAGACTCTGTTTTGCTGCCTCCGATGTTATGGCTACGATCCTCTGTAGCCGATCACACTTGCCTACGAATACGTAGGGTAGGGTTTGAAGGATCGCCTTGTACGCTTTGGTGGATCGAGCAATGTCGAATTCTGATCTGAAGTCAACGTCCACTATCACCCTCTCCCTTTCCATTATCACATCAATGTATTCATATTCCCCTGCAAAATAAAAAATAAAAATAAAAGTAAACACAAATTAAGTTAAGTTATCAAATATAAATATATCAAAAATTAATATTCATTTCTTATAAGAATTTTCCAGATAGAGAGAGTGAAATTACCGGCGGGACAGAAAGGGGATTTTTCCCAGCGAGATTTGCATATAGAAGCATCATATCCGAGAGCTAACAACCCATCAGTAACAATCTTTCTGCAAATATCGTCTTTGCGCTTGCACACCGTTTTATTCTTCTCAATTATCTTACTCGTGTCCGCTAGCAAGTTCCTTTCATGAACACTTGCACATGCCACCAAACCCTGTCCGAAATAGTAAGAAAACGTTTCATCCAGCGGCAAATTAGGCAAAAAAAAAAAAAAAAAAAAACTACTAAACGCTCTCTCTCTCTCTCTCTCTCTCTGTTATCGATGAAGAGAAAAGTAAAACACGCTATAAAATTAAATAAATACCTTAAGGATTTCGTACGCTTCACCGGAGGAAGAACCACCAAGCACGTGCAATTCGGTGTCGGAGCTATCGTCGAAGTATCCGTTGAAGCAGTTGCGCGCACACGTGATGGAAACCGAGTGCTTCTCTTGACTCTCTTCCATGAAACTCTGTACCATCTTCACCAGACACACCGAGCTCGGTTCGAAATCGACGAAGCCGTTGATCGAGCAGTCCTTGACGGGATGCGGCTCACCGCCGCCGATCTTCTCCGCTGCAGAATTCCTCAGAACGCTGGGGAATTGGCGCTCGAAGAGACGCTTTAACCGTGATTTGACAACCGGTTTGACCGGCTCAAGCCTGATCGCCTCTGCCTGAGAATCGATTGGCTGGATCTTCATCGTGAAAGGCATAGCGAAGATTATAGCTCCAAAACAGAATCGCAGACTGTCTCAACTCTTGATCTCGCTTAGTTTTGAATTAGAAGTCAGAACACAACAACATCGCAAAGCTAATTTAACTAATCTCTAAAAATTCTGCACAAGCAGATACACTTCTTAATCTGCGACACTTAACTATAAAGCAAAATGAGGAAAAAAAGGTAAAAGACGATAATAAAAGCTGTTCTGGAAAAATTGTAGACAGCTGAAACTAGAGCTAGTCTCTTTATATTTTCTCCAATTATTTATACAGAGAAAATTTGTGTTGGATTTGCTAGAGTAAGCAAGGGATTACTTCAAATTTCTGCTAAGTAAAGTCACTTTTGCTTAGGGTTTCTACCAGATACAATTAGAGAACAAAATACGGCACCGCGATGTCAAGTAATCAAGATCAACCGAAATGGTGAGAGCATCCATATCCTCCGGTGCATCGTTGGAATTTTCCGACGAGTCTGACACCGGCGATTGGAAAATTGAAAAGAGAAGCTTGGTTGGTTTAGCGTGAAACGGTGGGTGAAGAGGAGAGGATAAGGAAAAGATCAAAGCATAGATCATTTTAAAGGCAACGAGGAGAGATGGAAGTAAAACTGCCACGTGTAAGTCTTACGTGGCGGATCAGAGTGCGCGCTCGCGTGAAGCTGCTACAGAGTTGCTGAATACCGAAAATGCCCTCCAACGAAGGTAGTTGGCCCCGCCTTCGTGATTGCGACGGAAATAGCAGATGAAAAAATGCTCATACCTTTTGGGCTTTTTGGGGTGAGAGACAGTACTGTAGCGCGTGACTTTCACGTGACAATAATACCCCTGGCGTCGTGTTACAGGAAAAGTTGATTTCATTGGGTTCAGAACCGGATGGGACTTGGAAGGTAAGTTCAAGGGTAGTTTTGTCATACAAGGCATCCCTGCCTGCGTGGCTCCTGATAACTGAAGCATAGAACGGTTGTTAGAGTTCACCGATTGACTATATTACCCCTTTGGACACAGTTTCGGTTGGTTCAAATGTCAATTTCGTGTTTATGAAGTTTTAGGGCAGTTGCACGGAAGATGCTCACCCTTCTTGTGATAGTCGCCAGAGGATCTGAGGATGAACGGTTAAACGTTTAAAAGCAGCGATCGACTTGTCCTGACGTTGCTTTGTACTTTATACGTGAATTGTGTAGATTCAACTAGTATCATACTACACACAGAAATGCGTCGTTTGTATAATTGTTATAAAAAAATGCGTCACATATTATTTTAAAGTTTAAATTTAAAAATATATTTGATTAAAAATATCTAAAGTCTAAGTAATATGTTAGTTATATTAATTGTATATATAATTTAAGAATATATTTGATTTAACAAATATTTTGCTACAACAATTCTCGAATCAATATTAATTGTATATAATAACAAAATAAAAAATAAAGTGACCCAAAATTCTCTCTATTATATACATATAAGCATGTCTATATTTACGTCATTCAATTAATTAAAAAAATCGTATGTTTAAAGAATTTAATTTGTGTTCTGAACAGAACCTCAGAGGAAGGCCGAAGGGAAGCAGTGCGACGTTGTTCGCAGCGGTTGACGACAACGCGTGGGGTGGTGTACCTGCAAGGACTCCGATGCTTAAGTCAGTTTAGGTAGGAGGAGAGGAATTACAGGGATGAATGAAATCGTACTTGGATCTGTGAAGGAGATCCGTTTTATATGGTTCGAGGACGGTTACTGAGAGATAACTGCTCCCACAAGATCCGGGGTGCCGTCAGATCCTTGCCAGGCTGTGATGAGCTGGGGTGGAATGTTGACGACTATTGGATAAGCCGCGTCGACCCGGCTCCGAAGTGGTGAAGCAAACTATGTGCAGAGATGGGCCTTAAGCGCGTGAATCGTCGGATTGGGCTTCGGCCCAGTCCGAAACAGTTGCCCCCCAAGTCGGTAGCTCGAGTGTCGAGGTGCTGACTTGTTGTAGTGATAGAAGTTTGATGATGTTGACATTCGATATTGTTTGAAAGGAAGCGTAAATGTTTGTCGTCCTTTTGAGAGAAAAGAGATCTGAAACGCTACCAAACCCTAGGCGCGTGAGCGTTAATTTTGAATCTCAAAATGTCACGTAAGCCGCCTTTGGGATTCGGATTGTCGCGTTGTTTCGAGGCGAGTCATTATTGCACTACGCCCCTAGGTCAAATAGGTGTGACGTGTCATTGATCAACGATAAGGAGAAGAAAGGTCACGTCGTTCAGACAAGATCAACAGTGAAGAGAGAAAGGAGAAGAAAGGTCACGTCGTTTGGCTTCAACCTGGGGGTTATAAGTCATCATTCCCCTTTTCCTTTCTCACTTTCGCTTCTCTTTTAGATTTCTGAGAAATCTTCGTCTTATTCCCTTTCTTCTTTTCCAGCGATTCTGAACGCCTGCTTGATTCGGTGGTTTCCTTTCCCAGTGGTTCATTTTCGATAGTTCGTGTTTGCTCGTGTTTCGTTTCTTCGGTCTCACCTTGCAAACTTTCTTGTTTACAGGTAAATTTCCTTTCCTCATCTCTGCTTTTCTTTTCGTAGTTTCGAAATGGGTAGCAATATTAGGTCTCTCCCAAGAGATTCATCCTTGTCTTCCTCCGTATCTGGTTTCTCTAGTTCCTCTTCCTCTGGTAGCCCGTCGGAGGGACCGAGTGTTAACACCGATGGCGGTTCCTTATCGCCTGACGATAGTTTTGTTTTGGTGGACTCTGGGGAAAAATGTTCTTCCCCTGAAATCTATTATCCTCTGGGACTTTTTGTCGGGGATTATGAGGGTAAGAAGGTGTCCCCCATTGATCCGATCGAAATTCAGAGTCTTTCTTTAAAATTACAGAAGTTTTTCGGACAAACTTTCACAGACAGGGAAGTAGGAGAGTGGTTGGTCAATATAGATAAACATCGACCTTTTTTCCATGACAGTGCTTTGGCGAGATCATATATGGGTAAACAATTGCTTCAGAGGGATGACTTCGTTTTGCCCTCAAATGATGAAAACTTCGGTTGGGTTGCAAAAGATGCTCTTTGTACTCGCTCTTTTTACTCATCAAAAGAGAATTTTCTACTGATGTTGAAGTCTATGGATGTCGTAGATGGTGTCCGCAAATTCGAAAACTGGAAGATTTGTCGACCCTATCTTGATGCTCGAATCTGTTTGCAATCTATTTGTATTTTGATGTTCATGTACGAGTCCTTTCCAAGGATTTGGGTTTGAAGGTGCCTTTTTCTGACTTTGAAGTAGCGGTTTTACATCATTTAGAGGTCGCTCATTCACAATTACATCCGAATGCTTGGGCGTTAGTCTGGGGATTCCAGCTACTATGCCCCTATTTAAATGTTGATCCCTTGGTCGAGACGTTCTTCTCCATTTTCCCCCTTTGTGGACGGAAGCGGATCCAGCAAAACGCCAAGGTTGGGTTTTGTTGAAACAGAATGGGAAAGTTTTTGAGCTGTTCTCGGAATCTCATCGTGGGTTTAAATCGAAATATTTCATTGTCGAGGCCATCAGCAATACTGCTATGGAAAATGTTTGTACTCCTGTAGAAGTACTTGACAAGAACGGGCAGGTGGTGATTGATTAGTGCGAGAGGTTCCCGCTGTGTTAGAGTGAGAAGCATTTCCAATTCGAGAAGAGCGAATTCACATACAAACTCGACGAGCCTGACGATAATGCTCGATACAGTTTGAAACAAATTCGCAAGTTTGTTGAGATGCTCAAACCTCGACAACATATGAATAAAAAGGGAGAGTTGGTCTCCGAGAAAGGATATATCGACACTCGTCGCCTTCTGAAATGCAAGACTCAAAAGGAAGCCAATGCGTCTTTAGGTAAATTTGTAGAAATCTACTTGTTCATAGTTCCCCTCTTATCATTCTGACTCATTTTTATCTTCGCAGATTCAATGGCTACTTCAGCGTTTTTGGCAAGCTTGAAGAGGAAGGCTTCTGCCGAAAAGACTCATTCTCCAGGAGTTGGAGAAGGTTCTAGCCACACCGCTTCTGTTCTTGCTCCGTCTTTTGGAGCCTCACCTGCTCGAAGCGACAAGGCTTTCTTCAACGAACTCTCCGAAAATGCCAAGGAGAATATGTTTTTTGAAAATATGACTCACAAGCTGCGGGACTTGCTAATTTCCCATTGGCTTTTCGAAAAGAACATGCACTTGGAGGTTGAGCTCGACGGTCTTCGGAAGAGTAATTCGGGGTTGGATGCAAAAATTAAGTCCCTTGAAGGTCTTGAAGTCGAGCTACAAGCTCAGCTTGCCAAGTTGAAGGGTGAGGTGGTCGAAGTGTCAAGGTAGATCGAAAATCTTTATCTCAAGAAGAAGAATCTGATTGAGGAACGCGGACAGCTCTTGCAGAGGATCCAGGATCTTCAAAATTCATAGGAGAGTTTGAAGTTGGAGGCCTTTGAATCCCAACGCAAGATGGATGGATTAAGTACGGAGGTTGAGCTCCTTTTGAAGGAAAATCAAGAAGTTTTGTTGCTCTCTGAGAAGGTCAAAAAGTTGGTGGCCTTGATCCTGAAGGCTGTCGACGAGTTATTCGCCAATGCCGTCGACTAGATTAGGGTTCTCAACCCTGACCTTACCTTTAACACGACGGGAATGACCCCTGTCGGGATAGTTGAGGGGAACAAAATTGTGGATGGCCAAACAAAGGAGGTCATTCTCATTGGGCCCACTCCGTCTCCTGAAGTGGCTATTCCCCTGGCCTCCGAGGTGGTCCCCCCTTCGAACTCCGAAGTAGTAGTTCTGTCGACTTCGGGAGTGGCTGTGCCTCCCAAGTCTTAGGATTTTGTTGCTCGTATTTATCGTTTTTGCTTTCGCTGTCTTGTAATGAACAAAACATTTGTAATGATATTTAACCTTTGAATTAGCAAAATATTTACCTTGTTTGCTTTACTTGTCGTTCGTTCGGGACCTCTGCTCTCGAGAGGGTTTATCCAGTTGATGTTCACTAATCTGTTGGCCGGACAGAAAGTGACATCGTTTAGCCAGAGACGTGCTCTCTGCTCGAGGTCGTTTCAAAACGTGCTCGTGCTCTCGGGCACGAGGCTTGTTAAAAAAGGGGGGCTCGCGCACTCGGGCACGAGACCTTTCAGAACGCGCTCGTGCTCTCGGGCACGAGGCTTGTTTAAGGGTGCTCCTGCACTCGGGCACGAGGCTTTTCAGAACGTGCTCATGCTCTCGGGCACGAGGCTCGTTCAAGGGTGATCGCGCACTCGGGCACGAGGCTTTTCAGAACGTGCACGTGCTCTCAGGCACGAGGCTTGTTTGACAAAGCAAGTTCTTCGTACTCGTTTTTCTTCGAATGTACTTTATTGCTTCACATTTGTATGTTTCAGATACATTTAATTTCAGCTATAGTACTTCTTCAAATTTGCTGCGTTCCAAGTCCTCGGAACTCGCTGGCCTTGCAGTGTCTCAAGGGTGTAAGCGCCAGTACCAGTCTTTGTGATGACTCGGTAAGGGCCTTCCCAATTGGGTGCGAGTTTCCCTTGCGGGGCATTCTTTAAACCAACGTCAACTCGTCGAAGGACGAGGTCGTCAGGCATGAACTCTCTAGGCACCATGCTTCGGTTGTACTTTACTGTGATTTTCTGCTTGACTGCGACCTCGTTGAGCGCTGCAAGGTCTTTGCATTCGTCGAGGAGGTCGAGTTCTTCTCACAAGTTTTGATAGTTATTGACACTTTGTTGGGGATATGAAGTTCTCCAATCTCGACGGGAATAACGGCCTCTGTCCTATATGTGAGACGGATGGGGGATTCTCCTGTCGTTGAGTGTGGAGTTATGCGATATGCCCAAAGTACTCGGGGAGGTTCTTTCGCCCAGTTCCCTTTTGCTTCGTCTAACCTTCGTTTCAGACCTCGCAGAATAACCCGGCTTGCGGCCTCAGCTTGACCGTTCATCTTGGGGTGTTCTACGGAGGTGAAATGTTGTTTGACGTTGAGGTCCTCCAAAGTCTTTCGGATGCTAACTGTGTTCCGTTGTCGGTAACGACGACCTCGAGTATCCCAAACCTCGTCAAGATGTATCTTTTGAAGAACTTAATCAAATTCTTCACAGTTATCTTTGCCAGTGCTTTTGCCTCCACCCATTTGGTGAAGTAATCTACTACGACGACTAGATATTTCACTTGTCCAAGAGCCATTGGAAATGGTCCAAGTATGTCAATGCCCCTCCAGGCGAAGGGCCATAGCACCGAAAGGGACGTTAGCTCTGTTGGAGGAGCCAAGTGGATGTCGCCATGTCTCTGGCATTTGTCACATTTCTTAATGAATAACCTCGCGTTTGCGTCCAATGACGACCAATAATAACCTGCACAGAGGACTTTCTTCACAAAGGAATGTCCTCCTAGGTGTTGCCTACATATTCCTTCATGCACTTCGGCCAATGCATATTGGGCTTTGGCATCGTCGAGACACTTCAACAGTGGGCTGGAGAACCCCCTTCGGTACAAGATACTGTCGATTATGGAGTAAGAACACGCTTTCTTTCGAATTTTGGCGGCCTCCTTTTCCTCATTTGGGAGCTCTCCGATTTGAATGAACTTCTAAATGGGCGTCATCCAATCGTATGGGTTAGTGGCCACGTCATCAATGCTTGCCTGGGAGATTGCCAAGCAAAATTTCGGAAGAGTCTCTGGTATTTCGACGGAGGTGATGTCGACCATCGAAGTTATACTAGGTTTGGCCAGTGTTTCCTGTATCACAGATCTGTTGTTCCCCGAGGTTCTTGTGCTGGTGAGTTTGGACAGAATATCCGCTCGGGTGTTCTGTTCTCTTGGAACGTGTGTAATCTCGATTGTAGAGAAATCGTTCATTTTCTTTTTCACCAAGGCGAGGTATTTCTGGAGGAGTGGGTCTTTAGCCTGGTACTCTCCGTTGATTTGGGACACAACCAACTGAGAATCGGTTCTGAGTTTAACTTCTTCAGCCCCGAAGTCTCGAGCTAATGTGAGCCCTGCTAAACATGCTTCATACTCTGCTTGGTTGTTTGAAGTGGGGAATGAAAATCCCAGGGAGAACTCGACGATCACCTCATCGTCGTTCTCGAGCAACAACCCAGCGCCACCGCCCTTTATGTTGGACGATCCGTCGACGTGAACCGTCCATTTAGAGCAAGGCTCTACAGCTCCCAGAGTCATCTCAGCGATGAAATCTGCCAAGCATTGGGCTTTGATGGCTTGTCTTGCCTCGTACATAACCCCGAATTCGGACAACTCAACCGACCACTTGATCATACGTCCTGCCAAGTCAGGCTTGTGTAGGATCGTTTGATTGGTTGGTCTGTCCGAACTACTATGGGATGCGCTAAGAAGTACTGTCTCAACTGTCGAGCTGCGACTATCAACGCTAGCACGGCCTTCTCAATCTTTTGGTATCTTAGCTCAGGGCCTTGAAGTGCTTTGCTTACAAGGTAGACGGGTTTCTGGCCCTCATCTGTTTCGCGGATGAGGACGACACTTAGAGCTTCATTGGCTATCGCCAAGTAGAGATAAAGTACTTCCCCCAGGGGATGGTCTCGTCAAGACTGGTGGTTGAGACATGATGCGCTTTACCTGCGTCAAAGCTTCTTCGCACTCGGGGGACCATTCGAACTAAATTCCCTTCTTGAGTAGACGAAAAAAGGCAACGCGTGTTGCGCTGACTTCGAGATAAACCTCGTCAGTGAGGCGAGCATTCCAGTGAGCTGCTGGATGTTTTTCCTTGATGATGGCTGTTGCATTTCGGTGACAGCTCGACATTTGTCAGGGTTTGCCTCAATCCCTCTCTCGGTTAGGTAGAAACCGAGAAACTTCCCAGCTCGCATTCATAAAGTGCATTTTTCAGGGATGAGCCTCATATTATGTCATCGGACTTCGGCGAAAACTTCTTTTAGGTCGACCACGTGGTCGATTTTCTTCGCTGTTTTCACGATCATATCGTCCATATACACCTCCAGTATTCTACTGATCTGGTTTGCAAATACTTTGTTCATCATGCACTGATATGTGGCTCCAGCATTCTTGAGGCCAAAAGGCATTACTTTGTAGCAGTAATTGCCTTTGTCGGTCATGAATACAGTTTTTTCTTAATCAGCAGGGTGCATTGGGATCTGGTTATAACCAGAGTACGCGTCCATAAAAGAAAGCAATCGAAAACCGGAGGAATTATTGACAAGTCTGTCGATATTCGAGAGGGGATAGGCATCTTTGGGGCACGCCCTATTAAGATCGGTGTAATCAACACACATGCGCCACTTTCCATTAGACTTTTTAACTAGTGCAACGTTAGAAAGCCATGTAGTATATTTAACCTCCCTAATAAACACAGCCTTAACAAGATCATCAACTGCTTTGGCTGCAGCCTCAGCTTTCTCCGGTGCTTGCTTACAACGTCGCTGAGCTACCTAGCGGGCTTTAGGGTCGAGAGCAAGTTGATGGCAGGCGATGTCGGGAGAGATGTTTGGCATATCAGCAGTAGTCTAAGCGAAGAGGTCAGCATTGGACTTCAGGCACTCAATCAGCTGTAGCTTAACCTGTTCGAGAAGGTCTGCACCGAGCTTCACGGTCTTTTCAGGATCAACCCCCAGCTGAACTCAGATAAACTCGCCATCAGGCACTGGCCTCTTGATCTTTTGCTGGAGTTCGCGGGCCAGGGGGTCGTCCTCTTGGACTTCATCTTCGAACTCATTTCTGGCATCGAAATCAGCAAGGTTGACTTCTGAAGCGGCTTTGGCAAGAGCTTGCTTCTTAGCAGAGGGAGGTTATTTCTCATCACCTGACCCGTCGACCTTCAGGGACAGGATGTAGCATCTCCTAGCAGCTTCTTGATCGGTTTCGACAGTGACGACTTTTTCGTCATCACTATGGAAACGCATCTTCAAATAGATCGTCGAGGTCACGGCCCCCGAGCTCCCCCAGAGTTGGCGCCCAATGATGCAGTTGTACACAGACTTTCACGAAAGTACTATGAACTGGACTTTAACAGTCTTGGAGGCAGGTGGTTCTCCAAAGGTCACCATCAATTTCACGTAGCCCAACGGCTTGGTTTTCGAGCCATTGAAACCAGTCAGATCAGACCCCGGATACGGTACGAGGTCCTTCTCTGGTAGCTTCAAGGTATTAAACAACTCGTGGAAAATAATATCCACCGAGCTCCCCTGATCTATTAATATTCTTCTAACATCAAAGTTGGCCATGTAAGCTTTGACCAACAGGGGAATCAAAAAATTCGGCTTTCCATTCACCAGGTCTTCGTCGTAAAAGGCGAGGGGTGGTCTTCCCTTATGCCTGCTAGATGAAGGAAAAACAGTGGACATCGACAATGTTTCTCTCAGCTTTCGCTTTGCTGAGTTTATACTCGCACCTCCCTTGTCGGAGAACCCCCCAGATATGACAAGGGCGATTGGGGGAGGTCGAGGTCTTTCTTTGTTCTCTTCGGATGCTCGAGCTGCCTCATCGAGTAGTGCTACAGAAGCTGATTCCTTTCCCGTAGGTCGAGGTGATCTGGACCTCGACCTTCTATCTCTAGATCTCGGTTTTGCTTTCACGTACTTCGACAACCAGCCCTTCTGGATCAGCTGCTCTATCACGTCTTTCAAGTGAAAACACTCATCAATCTCATGCTCGGCGCACTTGTGAAAGTGACAATACTTGGACTTGTCGGCATTGGGCTTCTCCTTGCCTTTCTTGGGGAACTTGACTCCAGCATCTCGGAATTCGGTGTTCGTACATTCGTTCAGAATACGCTTTGGTGTGGTATTCAAGGGAGTGTATTCGTCGTACCTCTTCGATGGAGGTCGGTTCTCTTTATCTCTGTGCGACCTGTCTCCGCGCTGTCCGCCGGTCTTCTCCTGGGTTTTGCCCTTGACCTTCGACGCCATCAACTTCTCTTCATAATTCATGTACTTCCGGGCTCGTTTAAGGAAGTCGTTCAAGGTCTTTGGCTTGTTGACACCAATGTTGACGCTGAACAAACTGCCTTCAACCAAACCTTGCTCCAGCAAATACAACTTCATCTTATCGGAACACTTTTTCACATAAATTGCTTCTTTGTTAAAACGCTCGATATAGTCTCAGATAGATTCATCTTTTCTCTGCTGAATCGCAGCCAACACCGCTGTGGACTTTGGTTGGACCTTGGACGCAATGAAGTGGGCAGAGAATTGATCGGTGAGTTCGGACCACGAGTCCACATAATTTTTCTTCAGGGCCTGGAACCATGACAAGGCCGCCTTCTTCAGAGTCAGAGGAAAGATCCTGCACTTGACTGGTCCCTGGGCACCTCGGTAGCCCATGACCGTGTCGAAATAACCGATGTGCTCATCTGGATCGGTTGTGCCATCATACAAATCTAATGATGGTGGCTTTTGAAGATGCTTCGAAATCTGGAACTTCATGATCCTGGAAGTGAAAGGACCAAAGGCCTCGCACGTGTCGCTCCCTGTGTCACTCTGCAGGGAGGTGGACGAAAGGGAGTGAGCACGGCGGCAGCGAGAGGCGCGTTCAGCTGACCTTGTACGACGGCGAGAGGGAGTAGTGGTTCTTCGAGGCGGTGTATCGCTGCTTGCGGTCACATCTCTGCGACGGGGATAGTGATCTGGAGAACGGTGGTGACGTGGCGGAAAGCGCCTTGCCTCAAGCCCTGACGATAGGCTTTTAGGCGAAACTCTCTCGCACTGCGTTTTCTCATTTCTTCTTTCGCTCCGAGGAGAGCGGATCTGAGATCTACGACGGTGAGGCGAAGGGCGATCCAAAGACCGACTACGGTGCTGTGTAGCATGTGGAGAGTGGCGTGGAGTTGCATCACGGCGACGACGATGAACAGATCTACGAGTTATGGAATCTCTGGACCTCCGAGGCGACTGAAGGATCTGGTCAGCTCTGTTCTCGATCTGCGTTGTGACGTGAATGGAGATATCTTTCTGCTGATTCTCCATGCGATCTAGGCGTTGATTCTGGACCTGCATCGCTTCAGCATGACTTCGTATGAACTCTCAAAATTCACGGAGGAGGAAGGCGGCGGTTGCCAGAGCGGTCTCGCCTGTTTCTGTTGTAGACGCCGCGGTAACGAACGGAATAACATCGATCTGAGGCGGAGGAACATTCCTTGGCCTTTCATATGCGACATTGAAGTGAACAGGTTCAGGTTGAGGTTGATCTACCAGAGTGATCAGATGACTTAGTGGATTCAGATCTGCGCGGAGCAAACTGCGAGTAGCGACGGTGCGCTTTAATCCAGTCATCATGAATGACGAAGAGAAACTTCGGAAAATAAAGATGAAATCAAAGATGATTCCCACAGACGGCGCCAATGTTCTGAACAGAACCTCAGAGGATGGCCAGAGGGAAGCAGTGCGACGTTGTTCGCAGCGGTTGAAGACAGCGCGCGGGGTAGTGTACCTGCAAGGACTCCGATGCCTAAGTTAGTTTAGGTAGGAGGAGAGGAATTGCAGGGATGAATGAAATCATCTTGGATATGTGAAGGAGATCCATTTTATATGGTTCGAGGACGGTTACTGAGAGATAACCGCTCCCGCGAGATCTGGGGTGCCGTCAGATCCTTGCCAAGCTGTGATGAGCTGGGGTGGAATGCTGAGGACAGTTGGATAAGCCATGTCAACCCGGCTCCGAAGTGCTGAAGCAAACTATGTGCGGAGATAGGCCTTAAGCGCGTGAATCGTTGGATTGGGTTTCGGCCCAGTCCGGAACAATTTGTATATTCCATGAGTACAAAAATGTTTTATACATACATATATCTAACAGGAATTGCCTGCAGTTAGAATTGGCTATACAATTAGAATTGAGTGTAGAGGTGATCTCAACCATCGAAAAAAATGATCTTAAAATCCTGTTTTAACTCTTAAACGTTCGATTGCTTTTTGAATTTAGGATTCCCTGACTGCAAGGAATCTAGATCCACATCCAAAATGATGTGTTGTCATATCATTTAATGAGTATGACAAATCATTTGTATTTAAACTCATTAAATGATGTGATAACATATAATTAAATGTGTGTGTAAAATATTTTTACACTGAGATTGTATATAAATTAAACTTTTTTTAAAATAAAATAAGGGCAAACAATTTGAAGATCTTTTGTTAGAAAAATATAATATTTTTTTGGACTCTCTATGGTGCACAAAGTGGGCCCTTTATGTACCGGTTCACAAATGGACGGAAATCAGAATTACGACAGCGACACGAGGCGATAAAGCACTCCAGTCGAGGTGGGGCACCTGACTATGGTGTTGGTCGAGGAGTCGACTGGTCGGAGGATGGCAGTCAATGTGGATTTCACAAGGTGGGTTATCCGAAAGGGAAATGCTTGTCGGTACAAAAGATAATGATAAGAAATCGGACGAAATGTTTACCACCGTCTGATTAGTTTTTTACTCTCCGTGATTCCTTTTTCTCTTTTTTGTCTTGTTTTTTAGTCGGATGATTTTGGTTTCATGGGTTTTCGCACAAGATGTGTTCATACGATATAGCATTGCTATATCCGAAATAGGGGATAGGTTTGTTGGAGTGCAGTGGTGTGTCGACGATGTAGTGCATAAAATAGTGGACAGTGTAACAACCGAGACTATTGACCAGTGGCCTTGTTCCACGTGGCTACCCGTACTGCCACTCATAGGACTTCTCCACCCCCTTTTGTGGAGTTTTTGCCTTATGGAGGTTTCGAACCCACACCCAAAGGGATAAAGGTAATAGGAATCCATCTCCCATCACCAACTCAACTATAACGTAACGTCCCAAATTCCCTAGGCTCAGTTTGAAGATAAGTCGTAAGAAATTGTGTGATTGTATTTAAGCTTAATTTGGTTTCAAATTGAGTGAATATGATTACACAAAGTTTTAATGGGTAAGTTAATGATTTTGAGTTAAGAAATAAGTTGGATTTAATCCTAAGATGATTGGAAGTGTTAATTGGGTGCTAGAATCAAGTTTCTTTGATTTTTACATAGTGTGAATCGAATCCCTCACCTCCTGAATCGATTTAGAAGCTTAAAACCCTCTTGGAGTCGTTGTGAATCGATTCACAAACTTTGTGAATCGATTCACACAAAAACAAGCTACTGGGAGTCGAATTGGGAGCTGCAGGAATCGATTCACTCACTTAAACTCACGCTGGCACATTGTTAGCGTATTTTATACACTACTTTTTAAGGCAAGTGCACCAATCGCAACCAGTAATATAGTAATGAATAGAGTATCATCTCCACAGGGATTATGATGGTTATCAATAAGAATAAGTGTGTAATTACTTTGAACGGAAATGATTTGGATATTTTGATTGTAATTGTAACTTTAAACAAGTTAAAGTAAAAATAGAATTGACTTGGTTGGTAGAAAACAACTAGGATTTGAATCCTCTTGTACTTGCTCTTATATAACTAGTTCATCATTAACTTAAGTAATTTCATATAAATTGAAGTTCGAATCAACTGAATTAGCCTAAGGACAATCCCTTGCCTCATAAACCCTTTATTCTAGTCACAATCCCTAATCCCTTAGGTGATTAATGATTAGACTAAGCAATAAGATCAATGATTCATTAGAACACATAACCACAAGTTATATTCCTATAATCTTCATGAATATGGTTACTAATCTCAGTTCAAGTTCATTCATCCTATTTTCCAATAAAGATGAAAAACCCAAAATCAATGCAATAGTGATCAAGTATTGAAAAGCATGAAGTATAGAGATTAGAAACTCAATTTACATAACATATACTTGTATTAATATAAGAGAACTAACTACATAAGAGTTTGTACATGATTCATCTCATCCTAATCTAAGGAATTTAGCTACTCATAGTAGTGAAAGAAGAAAACAAACATATGGAAGAAAACAACTCCATTGATGATCCAAACCTTGTTCCCAAGATTGAATCCTCCTTGAAGATGAAGAACAATGGAACCCTAGCACTCCTAATCTTTCTCCTCGGTGTTTACGATGTTAGAAAAGGTCCAAGATGAATAAAAAGTGAACAAATATCTAATTATACTGATTCTGCAGAAGACCGCAGCGCGTCGCGCTAGCTTTAAGCGATGCAAATGCGGCGTCGCACAAGACCGAGGCGGCTTCAGATTTGCAGCGATGCGCCGGCGCAGATTCTTCCTCGATCGCGGCCACGCCGCATGAAGACGAGCAGGTTTACATAAATGCGTCACGCGCATTCCTTTACTTGTAAATGCGCCACGCCGCATACTCAATAACTTGGCTTTTTTTCGCATTTTTGGCTGCCTTCGAATCTTATGCTCTCACGAATCATCTTCTTTGCCTTTAATTGAATTCTTGAGAGTGTCTTCTTTTGGTTTTGTTTCCATTCCTAGCAATTCAAGTGCAATATACATGAGAATAATGTAAGAGTTAAAACATACAATCAAACAACCAAATGTAAAGAATTCCAAAGTTTAAGCTCAATATATATTCAACTCTCTCAATTCCTCATGTATTTAATTCAATTAATCACTCTAAATTAACATAAGATGAAAACTTATCACAACCCCAAACTTGGCAATTTGCTTGTCCTCAAGCAAAAATTAAATTAAAAACATGGGTCAAAAAATGAAATAAATGGATGTATTTTCAATCTCCACCATAAACACATGCTCAATCAACTTTCTTTTTAATCACACTTGTCAAAGGTGACAATTCATGCCTTCTTATATCACTTGCTTTCTCAATTCCAAATTCTCCCAAATGAACAAATCAAGCAACATAACGTACAATTATCAATTATGCTCAACTTATCAGACTTTCCTCACAAATGATATTTCACTTTCACTCAGGTGTCATTAGGATCGTTCTCTCAATCACATCATACGCAACACTCTACCATAGGCTTGACCAAGTTCTAAAGGATTAAATACAATGCAATGTAATACACATTTAAGAGGCCTTTAAGGTTGTAACGGGGCTTCGGTAAGGGCATGAATTATTTGGATAGTAGGCTAATAATCTTGGAGTAAGAAATAAACCACTTCACGACATTGATATCAAACCCTTGTATTCATTCACATAAATCTCCCCCAACACAATTGATTAAGAACAATAGGTAATATTTACACATTAATGACTTTTTTTTTTTTTTTACATAACAATGAACAAGTCCAAATTCTATACAAAATTGAACAAAATGAACAAGTCCAAATTCTATACAAAATTGAACAATTTAAGTTCTTGTACATCCACCCCAAACTTAGAATCTTTGCTTGTCCTCAAGCAACCCCAAACTTAATCAAATGCTAAGACATGTCGTAATATGGCCTACTGAACTCCAAGTAAGTAGGGACAATTGAGATTCTGGTCTTAGGCTTGCAATGAAAGTAGATCGCAAATAATGGACAATTAGGCTCAAACGGGCTAACAAAGGATTAAATGAATTAGGTGGTGAATTTAGGCTCTAGGTATTAGAAAAAATATTGCCTCAATATGTGTAAACATGCAAGTATAAAATCCTAAGAACGAGGTCAAATTCCGAAGACTGTCTCATATAACGGAAGCACACAAGAAGAAAAAGTTCTGTTTGGCACAAAATGCTCACTGGTTAGAGAGGAAATTAAGCACAAACGAATCTTGCAGTTAAATGTTACTTAACATGCTTCAAAGGGTTATTTGTGAACTTTTTGATCAAAAAGAGGCATGCAAAGTCACAATCCAATTGTGTATCCATTACAATTCATAAGCATGCATATCATGGGGATTATGAAAATAACAAACCAAAATTCCACTTATCAAATCAACATCTCAACTAAAAAATTCATTTAACACAAGGTACAAGAAAAGGAAATTAGAGTTCCCAAAAAAAACAATCAGTACAATATACATTGAATATTGATATTTAAACAGAAAAATAAAAGAAAACAAAAGATAAAAGTAGAAAACCAATACGGTGAGCCATGGGACTCAACCGCTGAATGAAATGATTGGGTGGGCCACCCCACGCCACCGCTGAAAGAACTAGGAAGCTGGCTCTGAAGGCCCTTCACCATCACCAGAGTAAGGCTCCTGGAAAATGTCGGCGTCCATATTGACGAACTGGCCACTTTGGTAAGCACCAATGGCTCTGTAAATAGCCTGCATCCCTCGCCTTTGAGCTCGTGCTTCTTCCCATTGCTCTAAGGCCATACTCTACCCGACTACCAATCCTTCCGGACATCACCGATAATCTCTCAAAGTCGACCATCGAAGGGTAATTTTGAACCAGAGGATCTACAAACATATTCTGGGTCTCCCCATTTCCTCAGGTTCTTGGTGATCTTCTTTGAGGAGGTTGAGGTGGCTGGTCAAGTGGGATTGAATTCCTCCGAATCCAATCACCCGTTATGAGGGTCCCAGGATGTATTGGATTTTCTTAAATTTCCTTACTTGGGATCTTCACACGGGCCCTTTCACATAGGAGCTGAATGAGAGAGGCGTGGCTCAGCCAAGATCTGGTTACCTTTTCATGAGCCGCATTGTGTAAATTGTGAGCTAAAATTTGGCCCACATTTACCGGCTCACCATTCATGATGGCATATACTAGGGTAGCCCTATATGAAGTCAACTCTGACACATTGGCGCAAGGGAGGAAAGTATGAAGTACAAATACGCCCCATGCCTTTGCGGTGGGAGTCAAATTCCGCCCTTCTATTTTTCTGGGCGACCCATCTTGGTTCCTCACCCAATCTTGTCCCGGTCTGATTAATAAATGTCGAATGACCTGTTGATCAGCTCCGTCCAAGACACCTCTGGCTTGATAGCCACAATTTTCAACATCAGGCAAATCAAACAGCTGGTTGATTGTATGGGGATCATATGGAATTGTCTTCCCCCTTACATAACTCACATATCTAGCATTGTCAGCAGGGATGTCACCATCTCCACTCTGATAAGCATTTGCAAAAAATTCCATTGCTAGCTTTTTGCTAGCTGTCTTGGAAAAAGAGGTAAAAGCTTCCCAATGTCTTTGCCCAATGTTATGTCGGATCTCCATGAAATCATTGGCACTTAGCTGAAATACCTTCTCCCTCACAAATTCCTTGTTTGTAAGAATTGAGGCATAACAGTCTTGGCACGCCAAAGATCTGAACAAGTGGGAATCAAGACTTCCACAAGAAGAAGAGACAGTTTGCTTCTTGCGTTTCTCTGGATTACGAGCCATAGTTCCCTGCACATAGAACGAAGATTTGTGCAAAAATTGTTTTCTATGTTAGTACCAACACAAACATCTTAAAATTCTATGAGCATTATCACTTCACCACTATGGTTTTCCAACAAAGAGATTACCAATGCAATTCATATTTTCATATTAAAACTCTTGCAAAAGTTGACAATCTCAATGGTTTTTGATACAAAAAAAAATTCCTTATGCACTAAATTGCAATTAGACAAACCTTTGGTCATCTAATAATTTTCACAATTATTTGATTGAGGACAACCAAATTTTGTCATTTGAAACAATGTATGGCATAAACATGAAGTATGGCTTAGCTCATTATCAAGTTCTATTCCCTATACTCTCATAAGCATTTTATCAAACACATTGTGTGCACACAAAAGCATCTAACAAACCAACAATGGCTTCATCATGCAAAACTTCCCAAAATAAGAAAAATTCAAGGTTTCACAGCTCAATCACATAAGAAATAAACAGCTCACAACAACAACATCAAATTTCAAGCAAGAACTTCATATTTTCGACAACTTTCTTCATGGAGATGAAGGCAAACGAAAAATTAGAAAAAGGAAGTCATGAAATCACTTACTTGAGGATGAATGATGTATGAAGTGAAGAAAATGTGAAGATTAATCTCTCTATGCAAGTTGAGCTTGAGTGGTGGTGAAGTTTTTAGAGTTAGGGTTGGTTAAGAAATGATTTTTGAGTGAGTGAAATGAGGAGCTGCGCGAGCATCTCCGTTTATTAAGCCAGGTTGTGCGTCGCACGCAACCAATCATGTGTATTTGCGCGTTACGCGCATAGGTCACAGAAGCTAAAATCAAAAAATGCGCGTCGCGCGCAAAAATTCAAGTGTAAACGCGCGTCACGCGCACTACTAACAGAGGCAAAATTAAAAAAATGTGCGTCATGCGCTAAGGTTGCGCGTCGCGCGCATCAGCTGCCCTGTTCCAAGTTCACTCATCAGGTGCTATGTGCGTCACGCGCAGATCAGGCAGTGTAAATGCGCGTCACGCGCATGGGTCACAGAGGAAAAATTCAAAAAATGCGCGTCATGCGCACTACTTGCGCGTCACGCGCATCACCTGCAGCAAATTTTTTTTTTAGGGCAAACTTGTTGCCATGGGTGCTTCTTTAACGTCACTAGCTTGACGCTTGGTCATTTTATGGATCCTGCAAAACGAGCGCTACTCTTGCCCTGGAGACTTCTCCTCCAAAGAATGGCTTCAATCTTTGCCCATTAACTTTGAAAGTTCTTGTGGAGCCGGGATCTTCTAATTCCACTGCTCCATGTGGAAAAACTTCTCTGATTACAAATGGTCCCGACCACTTGGACTTCAACTTGCCTGGGAAAAGTTTTAGCCTTGAATTGAAGAGTAGAACTTGTTGGCCTGGCTGGAAATCTCTTCTCACCAAATGCTTGTCATGATAAGCCTTGGTTCTTTGTTTGTAAATGGTTGCATTCTCATAAGCCATCAACCTCATTTCATCCAAATTTCATTCAATTTCAAAGAACCGCTTTTGTCCACCAATTTGGAATCAAAATTCAGAAATTTTATGGCCCAAAATGCCTTGTGTTCCAACTCCAATGGTAAGTGGCATGACTTCCCATAAACCGGTGATAAGGAGAGAACCCTAATGGCGTTTTGAATCTTTGTCCAGAGGCCCACAAAGCATCGTCAAGCTTCTTTGACCAATCCTTCCTTGAAGCACCAATTGTTTTCTCCAAAATCTTCTTTATCTCCCTATTGGAAACTTCACCGCCCACTAGTTTGTGGGTGATAGGGAGTGGTAACCTTATGCTTTACATCATACTTGTTCAAAGAATGTCTCCAAGTACTTGTTGCAAAAATGCGTGCCCCATCACTTATGAGCACTCTAGGCACTCCAAATCTGGAAAATATGTTTTTCTTCAAAAATTGACCCTGTTTGGGAATCATTGGCTCTGTTGCACATGCCTCAACCCATTTGGTGACATAGTCAACACACACCAAAATGTATAAATTGGAATAAGATGATGGGAAAGGCCCCATGAAATCAATACCCCAACAATCAAATGGTTCAATTTCCAGAATGCTATTGAGGGGCATCTCATTTTTCCTGGAAATGCTTCCTGTGCGCTGGCACTTATCACATCGCTTGACATATTCATGACAATCTTTGAAAAGCGTTGGCCAAAAGAACCCACTTTGTAACACCTTGGCTGCAGTTCTTTCTCCACCATAATGACCTCCATACGGTGAATCATGACAATGTTTTATTATACTTTGTGCCTCCTCGGATGTGACACACCTTCTCAATAACCCATCAGGGCCCAGTTTAAACAAAAATGGATCATCCCAAATGTAGAAATTTGCATCTTTGAAGAGTTTCTTCTTCTGCTGCCAAGTATAATCCTCTGGTATCACACTTGTTGCCTTAAAGTTAGCCATATCAGCAAACCATGGCCTCTCAGATACCATCAACAAGTGCTCATTAGGAAATTCTTCGTTAATCTCTTTCTCCTTAACTGTTACTTCAGAATTTTCCAGCCTTGATAAGTGGTCAGCTACCACATTCTCACTCCCTTTCTTGTCTTTTATTTCCAAATCAAACTCCTGCAGTAACAATATCCATCTAAGCAGACGAGGCTTAGAATCAACTTTAGTAAGCAGGTATTTGATTGCAGAATGATCAGTATAGACAATGACTTTCGATCCAATCAAGTAAGATCGAAATTTCTCCAAAGCAAATACTATAGCTAGCAATTCTTTTTCAGTGGTGGCATAATTCACCTGATTTTCATTCAAGACCTTGCTAGCATAATAGATAGCATGAAAGAATTTTTCTGTTCTTTGTCCCAAAACAGCCCCGACTACATAATCACTTGCATCGCACATGAGTTCAAATGGTAAACTCCAGTCGGGAGCTACTATAATCGGAGAGGAAACCAGCTTTCCTTTCAACACATTAAAAGCATTCAAACAGTCTTGATCAAACTTAAAATCAGAATCTTTAACTAGGAGATTGCACATTGGCTTTGCAATCTTTGAGAAGTCCTTAATAAATCTTCGATAAAAGCCCGCATGACCTAAGAAACTCCTCACTCCTTTGACATTCACAGGAGGTGGTAACTTCTTAATTACCTCAATTTTTGCTTGGTCCACTTCAATTCCCTTTGCTGAAATTTTATGTCCTAAAACAATCCATTCTTTAACCATAAAGTGGCATTTCTCCCAATTTAACACTAAATTGGTGTCCACACACCTCTTAAGAACAGAAGCTAGATTGGATAGACACAGATCATAACATGAGCCAAAAACAGAGAAATCATCCATGAATACTTCTATTGAGCTTTCAATCATGTCAGAGAATATGGAGAGCATGCACCTCTGAAAAGTTGCAGGAGCATTGCATAATCCAAATGGCATCCGGCGGTAAGCAAACACACCAAAAGGACAAGTAAAAGTTGTCTTTTCTTGGTCCTCCGGATTAACTGCAATTTGGTTATACCCTAATAGCCATCAAGAAAACAATAAAAAGCTTGGCCTGCTAACCTTTCTAACATCTGATCCATGAAAGGCAATGGAAAATGGTGTTTCCTCGTGGCATTATTGAGCTTGCGGTAATCTATGCACATTCTCCATCCGGTTACTGTTCTTGTAGGGATGAGCTCATTCTTTTCATTTTTGACCACCGTCATCCCTCCTTTCTTGGGAACAACTTGCCTTTGGACTCACCCATGCACTATCCGAAATGGGATAAATCATGCCCGCATCAAGAAGCTTCGTGACTTCTTTTAGACCACATCCTTCATTGTCGGATTTAATCTCCGTTGAGGTTGCACCACCGGTTTAAATTCTTTCTCCAACAGAATTTTATGCATGCGAGAATCTGGGCTTATACCTTTCAAGTCGAAATAGACCAACCTATTCTTGTCTTGTACTCCTCAACACTCTCATCAATTTTTCTTCCTCCAAGTTTGACAATGAGTTGCTCACAATAACTGGACTTTCTTCATCATCATCAAGGAATCAGTACTTCAAGTGGGAGGAAGTGGTTTCAACTCAATTTTTGTTTTTCTAGCCGACCTCCTCTTTTTCAATTCTTCTCTTTTCAAATTCACAAATTGTTCGTACTTAGTGCCGCTAACTGCCTCACACATTCTCGCTATTTCCTCTACATCCTCCTCACAAAGATTTTCAATAGCTTTGTACTAGTACTTTCTCAAGAGGAGTTGAAGGATATTCTTGAGAAAAAGTTTCCTCCACCACGTAATTGATGGTGTCTACACGCTGGTGTATCTCTATCAGTTGGATGTTGCATTGCCTCAAACAAATTGAAGGTCACCTTCTCATCATGTACTCTGAGCATTAGTTGGCCTTTTTGCACATCCACAAGAGCTCTACCTGTTGCAAGAAAGGGTCTTCCCAAGAGAAGAGGAACTTCTGCATCTTCCTCCATGTCCAGAATAACAAAGTCAGCTGGAAAAATGAACTTATCCACCTTCACCAAGACATCCTCCATAATACCGTAAGGATATTTAATTGATCGGTCTACTAATTGAAGCGACATCCTGGTAGGCTTCACATCATCTGTCCTCAACTTCTTCAACATAGAAAGTGGCATGAGGTTGATACTTGCTCCTAAGTCACATAATGCCTTCCCAATAGTTATATTCCCTATAGTGCAGGGAATTGTGAAACTACCAGGATCTTTGAGCTTTGGAGGAAGTTTCCGTTGAATTATTACCTTTGCATTCCTCGGTCAAGGTGATTTTTCATCTCTCAATTTTTCTTCTTTGTGAGAATTTCCTTCATGAACTTGGCATATGTAGGCATTTGCTCAAGAGCCTCAGCAAAAGGTATATTAATCTGCAACCTCTTAAAAATGTCCAGAAATTTTGAATATTGCTCCTCCTTTTCTTTTTTCTTGTTCTCCCTTTGAGGATAACGAAGTCTCACATATGGAGGAAGAATTTGAGGCTTGTTCCCATCCTTCAAAATTTCAGCTTTTGTTCTTCTGATGATGGAACCTTCATCCACTAATCTAGAACTCTTTTTATCATCATTTTTCTTTTTCTCACTCTCCTTTTCAACTTCTTCAACATCAATCACCTCATTTTTATTTTTCAACTCCTCATCCAACATCACCTTGTTATTTTCATCATTACATTCAGGGACTAATGGTTCCACCATAGATGGTGTTACCACCTTTCCACTTCTCAGAGTAACAGCATTACAAGACTCATTTTTGGATTGTCTACGATTTGCGTAAAACTTACCCTTGGATTGCTCATGAGTTGCTTGGAAAGTTGTCCAATCTGATTTTCAAGATTTTTGATGGATGCATCTTGATTCTTGAAATGAGCTTCATGACTTTGGAGGTTTGTTTGAGTCATCTTCATAAATTGAGTGAGAGCATTCTCTAAGTCAGATTGCTTATCTTTTGATTCTGCTGGTTGCGGAGGCTTGCTTGATTGAGGGGCATCATTTTGCTTCCAAGAAAAGTTGGGATGATTCTTCCACCCTGGATTATAAGTGTTGGAATATGGATTCCCTCCTTGCCTTTGGAAATTTGCCATGTATTTGGCTTCCTCACTAAGCTCACCTTGGGCTTCACATTGCCCATTTTCATGCCCTCCACCACAGAAATCACACTTCTTTGCATCAGTTACCGCTTTAGCTTGTGCGGTTGAAGAAGATCCTGCTCTTAAATCTTTAAGTTCTTTGGTAAGGGCTTCAAGTTGTTGTGATACTAATTTGTTTTGAGCCAAAATAGCATCACCGCAAACATGCCCTTTTTGCTTTGTGCTCCTCTATCATGGTGGACAAGATAATCATTTGAGACCATTGCCTCAACTAGCTCTCTTGCTTCTTCAGCCGTCTTTGAATTCATTGAGCCTCCCGCAGAAGCATCAAGCATCATTCTTGTGTTAGGCCTCAACCCATGACAAAACATTTGCATTTGGCACAAGTCATCATAACCATGGCCAGGACATCTCTTCAACAACACCTTGAATCTTTCCCAAGCATCATAGAGGGTTTCACCATCTTTTTGTTCAAAGCTACTCACTTCAGCTCTCCTCTTGACAAACTTGGCAGTGGGGAAAAACCGATCCATGAATTTATCCTCTAAGTCATTCCAGGTAGTAATACTTCCCTGGGGTAATAAATTTAGCTTGATCCTTTGCCTCTATCCCTCAAAGTAAAAGGGAATAATCTCGGTTTCTTTGCTTCATCTGTAACACCGTCGGTTTCAAAGTTCCACATATTTCAAAGAAATTCACCAAGTCTTGGTTGGGTCTTCATTTTCACTCGAAAATCGATTTTGCTTGAGTGCACTCGGGAGAGAAGTCAGGATCTCAAATGCATTGGCCTCTACCGGTTGGTATCCAATAGCCAATCTCTCCTGTTGTTTCGCGCCCAAAATCACCAAGAGTACGCCTAGGTGGCGGTTCTCGCCATTTCTTCCTCTACCCGAATATGAGTAGAAGCGAAGCTTGAGATTGTTCTCGCTTTTTACGCTTGCCTCCTTAGCCTTCTTCCTATTTGCTTTTGCTATCTTTTCTATCTCCGGATCAAACACCAATTCAGATGTCTGTTTCCCTCGCATACATAACAACTAGAAAGATGATTAAGCACACAACAGCTGTATTTTTAAACAAGATAAAGTGTATCCACAAAAACTAACTAACTAGAAATAAAACTGTAAAATTGTTCAAAGTAGTAACTCCTTTGCCTTGTTGACAATCAAATCAACAATCCCCGGCAACGGCGCCAAAAACTTGTTAGCGTATTTTATACACTACTTTTTAAGGCAAGTGCACCAATCGCAACCAGTAATATAGTAATGAATAGAGTATCGTCTCCACATGGATTATGATGGTTATCAATAAGAATAAGTGTGTAATTACTTTGAACGGAAATGATTTGGATATTTTGATTGTAATTGTAACTTTAAACAAGTTAAAGTAAAAATAGAATTGACTTGGTTGGTAGAAAACAATTAGGATTTGAATCCTCTTGTACTTGCTCTTATGTAACTAGTTCATAATTAACTTAAGTAATTTCATATAAATTGAAGTTCGAATCAACTGAATTAGCCTAAGGACAATCCCTTGCCTCATAAACCCTTTATTCTAGTCACAATCCCTAATCCTTTAGGTGATTAATGATTAGACTAAGCAATAAGATCAATGATTCATTAGAACACATAACCACAAGTTATATTCCTATAATCTTCATGAATATGGTTACTAATCTCAGTTCAAGTTCATTCATCCTATTTTCCAATAAAGATGAAAAACCCAAAATCAATGCAATAGTGATCAAGTATTGAAAAGCATGAAGTATAGAGATTAGAAACTCAATTTACATAACATATACTTGTATTAATATAAGAGAACTAACTACATAAGAGTTTGTACATGATTCATCTCATCCTAATCTAAGGAATTTAGCTACTCATAGTAGTGAAAGAAGAAAACAAACATATGGAAGAAAACAACTCCATTGATGATCCAAACCTTGTTCCCAAGATTGAATCCTCCTTGAAGATGAAGAACAATGGAACCCTAGCACTCCTAATCTTTCTCCTCGGTGTTTACGATGTTAGAAAAGGTCCAAGATGACTAAAAAGTGCACAAATATCTAATTATACAGATTCTGCGAAGACCGCGCTGCGCGCGCAGTTTAGGCAAAGTGCAAATGCGTCGCACAAGACCGAGGCGCTTCCAGATTTGTAATCGATGCGCTTCGCACAGATTCTTCCTGATCGGTGCGGCGCCACGCGCATGAAGACAGAGCCGATTTACATAAATGCGCCCCACGCGCATTCCTTTACTTGTAAATGCGCGTCACGCGCATACTCAATAACTTGGCTTTTTTTTTCGCATTTTTGGCTGCCTTCGAATCTTATGCTCTCACGAATCATCTTCTTTGCCTTTAATTGAATTCTTGAGAGTGTCTTCTTTTGGTTTTGTTTCCATTCCTAGCAATTCAAGTGCAATATACATGAGAATAATGTAAGAGTTAAAACATACAATCAAACAACCAAGTGTAAAGAATTCCAAAGTTTAAGCTCAATATATATTCAACTCTCTCAATTCCTCATGTATTTAATTCAATTAATCACTCTAAATTAACATAAGATGAAAACTTATCACATATTTCTGACTGTGTGAATCGATTCACACATATCATGTGAATCGATTCACAGGCCTATTTTTGCTTAAAACGCTGCAGAACGAGCTAAAACGCGAAAATGGGAAGAGAAGAAGCAAAAGGGAAGAGAGAAAAGGGAGAAGTGAGCTAGGGTTTCATGGTTTGAGAAGGAGTGGAGAGATTCATGTTGGATTTCTTCAATCTCTTACTTGAATGAGAGTTAAAGAATGAGATTAAGTTCCAATGGAGGATTTGGGAAACCTTAACCAAGAGGAAGAAGAAGAAGCACAAATTGGAGAAGAAGAAGAGGAAGAAGACCAAGCTCCTTCGAGGATGGCTCAAGTTCTTGGATTTGAAGAAGGAGATTGAAGGTTATAGCTCAAGATTGGAAAGACTTGAAGGAACCCTAAGTTGAGGAAAGAGGTGAAACTTGAAGAAGAGCAAGGAGGCCAAAGTTCAACCATTTTAGCTCAAGGTCTTGAAGAATCATGGTGAGTTCTTCATCCCTTAGGTGATGGGTACCCATAAGTCCCACATTAAGATTTTTCTCAAAGAAGTCTTTGAATCTCAAGGGTTCAAAGTTAGGGTCTGTTAACCCCTTTGATTACAAGTTTAATTTTATGGTTATTGTTATGTCTATTTAATGGGTTTGACTGCATGAGGTTGACGACTGCCCCTAACCCCCCCACAAGTTGTATGTTTGATGTTTGAACCGTTGGATGTTCTATAGAGCTCTAATAGGGATGTGTCTTGGTTTTGGAATGTTTTTTTGACTTGAGAATATGTAGAGTTCCATATGAAGATGTGTCTTGCCATGTTTATATGACCATGTGAAGTTATAGGTAATATGAGTTAAATATCTTAAGTTATGATTTTTATCCCAAAATGTTAGATGTTTGGCTCCTTTGTTAGCTCCATAGAGCTCCGATAGAGATGAGTGTTTGGCTCATAAGGAATTAGACTCAAGTGAGTTGTTCAATTCTAGTTGAGCCTATGGATGTTTTAGCCATACTATGGTTAATTATGTGAGTTTCATGTATGTAATGCTCTCTTTTGCTTATTTAACGTAAATCCTTGATTTGTCAGAGTTCATAGGTGATGGTTTAAATAAGTAAAGATTTTATGAGATGTGGTTAAAAGCAATTATAGGACAAACAAAAGTTGAGTGAAAAGATGTGTTTATGGATGTTTAAGTTTCATTTGAGCTTGTGTTTGTCTTGTTCATTTTATTATGAAAGATGCAGGTTTTGGGATTCAATAAGATTCAACTACATGTTATGCTTGATTCCTTGAGTTTCATGTGAACTTTTGGAATAGTTAAATGAGTATGAGGATTTAAAATCCTAATTTGATGTTTTATTTGATTGTAAGCATGCATAACGCATAAGTCATGTTCAAGAGTTCTAAAAGACACCAACATTCCTCATAAGAGGGGAGTATACAGTATGATTAGTCTCGTGGGACGCCACTTGGAGGTTAATGACGTCTAACCACCATACCGTTAGCTATGTTGAGCGGGGCCTATGAATTAAAGCATATGACCAAATCTGACAACATAGATTCCTGGTTGAATATTAATTCAACCATACAGGACTAGTTAAGATGTGCTAAGCACAAAGTAAAGAAGAACTCTTTGTTCTTAGTCAAGTTGCATTGCATTTCATTTCTGCCGTGCTAAGTATAAGAATAAATGTAGATGTTTATATGATTGACGTGTGTCTGCTATGCAAATCCTAGGTATAACTTATCACAAGTAGTCACTGGGTATATTGGACTGGGATAATTACGACCAGCAATATACTACGTTTAAGTTCAAGGTAGTGCACCCTAGGGTTTCAACTCAAGGTGTCTAACAAGTTTTATGTTTCAAAGCTAGTTTGATTAGAGATAGAATTAAAAGATAAGTCTTGATTGGTAAAGTTTAGTTAGTTTTTCCAGGATAGTAAGAATCGACGAGAGAATGGTGAAGAGTCCGTGAAGGGCTCACTGAGATTTTTAATCTCACCCCCGTTCCATTTTATTGTTTTACAGATAAATAGGTACCGAAGATTAACAATGCGAAGCTCCAGGCTTGGGACCCATAGGCTAGTTTTATATTATAATAGAATTTGAAATTCCAAGTATTGTATAGTTATAATCTATTCATTAGATTAATGATTTAAGTTTTAATTTATGACTTGAATTACTGTAATCAAGTTTGTAAATTATTAGTAATTCATGTGCTTTAATATAATTTGTCGTACTTTTAATTTATATTGAGGTATGAGTGTTACAGACGGGTAGAAGTAGAGCTGGCAAAATAGATCGGGCCTAAAAAGCCCAAAAAAGTATAGGGCTTAGGCAATTAATTTTGAGCCCGTTTTAACAAACGAGCTTTTTAGCCCGACTGATAAAGCCCGAACCAGTACCGGGTTAGCCCGGACTGGCTTCGGGCCGCCCGCAAGCCCGTATGTGTTATTAATTAATAAATATTATTCTTATATTTAAGTTGTGGGGACAATGTATATTTATATTATATAGTTAAATTTATAAAAATATTTATTTTGTATTTTATTTGTTATTTTAAAAAATTGTTTATTTATGTGTGTGCACACACATGCAAAATTATATAAAAAATTATGTTACTCTTTCCATTATTTATTATTTAAATTTTTACAAACAAAAAATAAATTAAAAATAAGGTTCCCCAAAAATAAATTAAATATTGGTAGAACAAGACATCTTGAGGACTATAGTGGTGGCAACGGTGTCGTGACAATGACAATCGGCCATTTGTGTACCAATGCATTTACTATCTACTATATTATATAAAATAAAGTTTTGTCACGTAGACTCCTGCCATGTGACAGCTCCACATTCATTCTTTTCCCGCCAAAATAAAAACTAATTTATTTTTTATTTTTTAACTCATGATATGTCAGTAATTAAGACATATCAATCAATCAATTAATGCTCATATTTAGACTTTTACCATTCAATCAAATTTGAATTAAATCAAATTCAAAATAAATAAATTAAAAATATCAATCAATTAATTCTCATATCTGGACATTATCCATTCAATCAAAATATTATCTAAGTCACGTGACAATATAAAAATCATTAAATTTTTTACCTAAATCAATTTAATTTTTTAAGTTATTATTTTAATTATAGCAACCATTATTATCTCATGTTAAATAATAATTTCACAATGTAAAACCTTTAAATGACTTACATATTTTTATTTATTAGTTATATCGATCATCAATCACTATTCATCATTATTTTACTATACAAGTTTAATTACTTTTAATTTTATAACTTTTCATAAATTATTTATTTTTCCATCAAAAAATAAATAAATAATTTAATTTACTTTGTACATCATAAAATTTAGATAACCCGTACGATCACAGGTAAATACACTAGTTATTTATATTGTACACCTTAAGTTCATTTTTTTCACCAAGTTGTTTATAAAAAATAAAACAAGCACAGGCTAAATATGTGTAAACTGATAATTTTATGGAGTTATTTTTTTTAGGTACATATTTTATGGAGTTATTTAACTTGACAAATGATGCGTTATTTAGATAATTCATAAGCTACATAATTTATGTATATAAAGTCTACTGAAAATATTTTCGAAACAGTGAAGATGAAAGTTTACCAAAAGCGAGGAAGATGAAAGTTTACCAAAAGAGAGGGGATAAGAATAAAAGAAAACAAATAAATATAAAAGAATAGAAGAAAACATAGAATAAAAAAAAAGGAATAGAAGAAAACAAATACCAAAAAAAAAAGACTAGGCTAGATAGATGGTAAAAAAAAAGAAAAAAAGGCTAGACTAGGTAGACTACCTAGTCTGGTCTTTTTTTGTTATAAGGTAGATAAATTTATTTATCATTTATTCTTAATTTTATACTTATTTTAATAAAAGTTACTTATTTTTGTCTGAACACACATTTGTTCGCCGTTCAGCCCGACCTGCTTTCCTTTTTTTATTAATAAAATTTAGGTGAGGCAAAACAGACAAAACATTTACACTCTAAGCGTACGTTTGGAAGCCACGAAAAGCAACAAATGGAAAACATAATCGGTGAAAGATTTTTGGGAACCGAGCCTTGCCTCCTTTAGTTATCAATGAAAATAGAGAGAAAAGAAAAAAGTGTGGGACACACCCACAAATAGTTTCTCTCCGATTTGAGAAGAAATATTGAGAAAACTGAAAAGCTGCAAAGACAAAATAATACACGTTTTATTTTACTATTTTATTTAAATTTTTTATGTGAAGGATATTTATGTAATTTAATAAATATATTGTTTTCTTTTCTATACTTTTCTACTCATACCAAACAACTATAAAATCATCTCATTTTCTACTCATTTCTTTTTCTTTCTTTTCTTTTATCTTTCTTTCCTCTAATTTTCTTTCATAAACCAAAAACATCATAAGAGTTTGATTTCATTTCTTGAGTATTCTTGAATATTTATTAATAATTAACAAGTTAAATATAATTCTAAAATTTAAAAAAATATTAAATAACATCCCATGCAAATTTTGTCTAGTAAATTAAAAAAATAACATTGTAATTTTAGTTATATCATTGTAACCAATTCAGACATACTTGAGAATTCAGAAGACCATTGTGGGAAAGCAATGGGTGGCTTTTTTAAAAGAAAAAATAGGAGAAAAGGTAAAGGTGAAAACCGATAAATAACAGTGCAGTTTAGCATATAATGCTCTTCTTTGAAATTGAAAGAGACAGGTTACATAAGTTACAACTTACATGGTATGTGCGATTTGACTTTTGAGAGGTACTAATGTGGAAATTAATTTGTATTATCTATTCTTCATTTATATAAATATTTAGTAACAATTATAACAAATAAAACATTCTAAATATAAAAAGAAAATAGTAGACTAAAAAATAAGGACAGTTGTTTCCAATTACGTAAAATAGTTATTTTACTATAAAATAGGTTATGTAGTACGCAAAGCATTTTTTTTTATAAACAAAGAAACTTTTATTAGGGGAGTACAATGGGTACTCCAACCCGTAACTACATGGAAGTGCCTCATTAAAACCTCCCTAAGCCAAAACCCATTGAAAAAAAGACAAACAGAAGAAAAAGAGTACACCAACAATGAAATACAAGTTTATAAAAGTGCATCATCCAAAGATAATTGACCGAGAACAAATACAAATTATTTCCATAGAAAGCATAGAGGGAGTAGTGTAAGAATCGACCATGCAGGTGCAGCCATGCCACCAATATATAACAACTGATCAACATTTGAAGCTCTAGGACCTTGCTTTGTATATAAAAACCTTCTTGGGTTCCATCAGTAATGGCTACTACATCAGATTGAAAGTACAAGGAACTTCTATTGCTGAGCATATCCCTAATATCAGTATATAGTTACCGTGAGACAGACTCCAAACATCCCAGAGGATTCATACACCAGTCAGAATAACTCCAATATAAGTGTCTACCTTTCCTTGCTAAAAACCATCCCCAAGAAATTGTCTTAATTTGTGCAATAATATTTGTATGTTCAGCTATCGCACCCTCAAAGAGAATTCTATTCCATAATAGCCATAGCGAATAGACAACAGCACTCCAAATAAGATATCTTACCTTCTCTTTTTTCTTTCCTCTAACAATCAAACCATGCTGCAGAAAATTACCAACTGCATCATTATGCCATACCCCTGTTATACCAATCCAAGTAGATATGGAAGTCCACACATTATAAAAGAAAGTGCAAGCGAAAAACAAGTGGTCAACAGATTCAGGCTGCTGAAAGCAGAGCACACAACAGTCATTGTGCTCAGAATTAATGATACCGCGACGCAACAATTTAAATTCAAATAAAAATTAAAACATGTATCCTAAAATATTTTAATAGTATAAAATATATAAAATTATCAATGAAATTTAAAATTATAAATAGAAATCAAAATTATATACAAAATGATAAAACAATATACGAAATAAATGGTTTAACTTATACACACCAAACAATGTAATAAGATCTGCACCATTTAACTATTTTGCCACAATATAAATATGTTTTTTAATAAGAACCCTAGCGCCTCCGTTCTCTCTCTCTAAATCCTCTCTCTTCCTTCTTCCTCATCCACTGGAAGGGGGTGGCTTTTGGCCATTTTTTTGGCTTGAAACCACCCATCTACATCATTTTTTTTCTTTTTTTTTATCTAAATAAATGGTTTTTTTAACATAGATCTAGTTTTTTTTTTCATATTTTTTCGTGATTTCGTCGTCTTAGTGCAGTGTTGTTTTGTTCGTCATCTTGATGCGACGTTGTTTGGTTTTCCGTCTTGTTGCGTGTTTGATTCAAATTGGCAGATCAGCTTCGATCCATCCTAGTTTCAATCAAGACGTGGACGTCAACGTTACAGATCCGAAGTACTAATGGTGGTCACCAACAACCTCAGCATCATTTCCTCCCTACAAATGGCTCCTGAGCATGTGGTTCGATTTGTCATATCCGAGACCACTTATAGTCGATTTGAGTCTGTATAGAGTATAGTAATGACCCGTAACTGGATGAGTTTAAAAACTTTGACTCCTCATTTCTCTTTGGCCATCAACCGTATTTGAAAGCTTTTATTTTGGTTGTTAAGATTAAGATGACTTGGTAATGCCATATTAGCTTCTGTTCTGATTAAGTGTTTCATTACCGTGTACTTGGTTGACTTAGATGTTCGTGTTGATTTTCAATTGTGGATGGGGAATGCCCTAACAAATTATGTTCAATCTGGGTGTATTGATCTTTTTTCTAATTTTTAAATGAAGTTTGATTTCCGTAAAAAAAAATGTTTGAAGAAAAAATATTATGACGTAACAGGTTCTCTTCATCTTTAAGCCTGCTAGTTTACAACTCTAAATTTCAAGTCATACAAAGCTCTCTGTCTCTAAATCTGAGTTATATAGCTTGTTTACAACTCTAAATTCTCGGTCATACTTGGATAACGAGTTCTCTTCATCTCTAAATGTGAGTTTCATAATTCGGTAGCGAGCTTAAACCTCTAAATTCCAAGTCTTACTTAAACAACAAGTTCAATTCATCTCTAAATCTGAGTTACATAACCAGGTAACGAGTTCACAACTATAAATTCCAAATTATACTTAGTTATGTAAGCTCGTTATCCAAGTATAGATTTTGATATTGACCCTAATAGTTATCCAAACTCGTTATTCCAGGCTCGTTATCCAATTAACGAGTTCACAAATATAAATTCCCTCTTCCGTAACTACTTCATAACCCTAAAGTATATGAAAATAATAATTAGTCCATAAAGTTTGTGAAATTCGCCTCATTAGTCCTCAATGGGACGAAGTTCACGGAATAAATTTGGGGTTTACTCATCTTTGTATGGATGGCATGGTGTTGAACATGTTACCATCTATGGATATTCATAAAAAAGCATGAATATTCACACAGGACTGTGACTTACAATACAGCACTATGTGCAATTTTCTCGTATGGCTTAGGGAAACAGAACTACAGAACAAAGAAAAGGTATCTCAATTGGGAGAAGGAAGCTAAGCTTGAGATGGAGTAGTGGAAAGAAAAGATGGCTAAGGTGGGAACCGAAGTTGGACCCTAAAGATAGCCATCCCTCTTGTCTTGTTCCTCGGCTTCCTTGTTTGCGGCTTGAACGGACTTGAACCACAGGAAGGCCTGAATTGAACATTAACTCATCAGTTCACAGGATCCAATTAACTTGTCATCAAGTGGTGTAAATCAATAAATTCTATAATTATTATTTTATAAAAAAAACAATAAATTCTATAACTATGCTACTATCCCTGCAGTTTGCATATTTGAACTTGTCTAGATTTTGATATTAACCCTAAAAGATGGATAATGTTTAAAAGGTGAATATGGTTATGAAGAAGTTACCGAAGAAGGAATGCCGGTGAAGGCGAAAAAACCAAGCAGAGGAGCATAGAACACACTGTCAGAGCTCAAAACTCCGAAGACTGGCCTTTGGTTCACATACTCAAAAATCGAACCTATCTGTCGAAGCAAAAGATATACGCATACATGAAAAATGAATAAGTTGCAGGAACTGAAAAGCAAAAGCAAACAACATGCAGAAAAATAAGAAAAGAGGTTGGTTACAACTTACAGCGGCAATTGCGGTGATGGCAGAGGCAAGTAAATAAACATAGAATGGGATCTCAAATCCTTGTTGGGAAGAAGGATCAATTTTGTTGTCGGCCTCATCACGAGCCCACGGTGGAGGTTCTTCCGAGTCGGGCTTAGCCCAGGAAGGGATTTTTTCATCGGACTTGCTGGACTCTGCGGAGCCTTGGGTCACCGCCACCACCACAAACCTATGTGGTGTTTTCCTTTTCCCAATGAACAACCTATGACATCGGGAGAAACCCAAAAAGGTTGTGGGTTGCGATGCTTGTCGATGTTGTAACGCACATACCGTTGACAACGATGATGAGAAGGGGGCACTGCTTGCCCCTGCCATGGTGTTTGACGGTGTGTAACGCGCACAACTCTTTAGCCAGTCAAATCTTATCCTACATCATCGGTACATGACACAATCGGGATTGCTACTTGCACCCCGAGTTTTTTTGGGTATTGCACCTTACGAGTTAATTCGTAATTTCCCCCCTCAAAATATCTATGTTTAGAAGTTCACCTTTCAGAAGATATTTTTTTTATGTCATATTACTTTTTGAAAGTTAACTTTCAGATTGGAGAGCTGTCTGAAAGTTAACTTTTGCCAACAAAAATTATGAAATTGATAATCATTTGACTCATATTCCATATCAGCGTTGCGCTTTGGGCTTTAAGGCTTTTTCCGATCTTGGTGATATCCGAGACTAAACACACACAAACTTTTTTATAAGAAAAAGGAAGTATAAACCCCTAATTTTAGTTTCTCAACTTACATTTTTTCTTTTATTTGATTTTCAAAATATATGAAAATAACAAATAGTTCATAAAGTTTTAAAATCCATTAAATTAGTCCTCAAAAATTTATAAGTAGTCCCTGTAGGCAGGGGCGGTTCCTTGTTTAGCTGTGAGGTATCTATTGCTACCCCAAAAGAAAAAAAAATGTTATAGCATATGTATATATTTTTATTTTGGTCCCCTCATCAGTTAATTTTAGGCTAAATTACAAAATTAGTCCTCTAAGTTTATTTTAGGTTTCAATTTGGTCCTCTACGTTTTATTTGTTTCGTTTTGGTCCCTTACGTTTTAAAAGTTACAACAGGTTGGTCCTTTCCGTCACTAAAAGCCAATTGTCCATAGCTAAAAGCCAAATAACATTTTGGAAAATGGACTTCTAGCTACGGACAATTGACTTTTAGTGACGGAAATGATCAAATTGAAAACTAAAATAAAATGTAGAGGACCAAAACGAAACAAATAAAACGTAGAGGACCAAATTGAAACCTAAAATAAACTTAGAGGACCAATTTTGTAATTTAGCCTTAATTTTATGTTTTATTAAACAGATAAAATCACGTGTTTTCTAAATATTATAAACTTATGAATCTTGGCCTATATAAAAGTAGGCACTGTGTGTATTTTGTTGTATCAAATCAAGTGAGTGAAAAAAATATTGAGTCAAATTGACTTTCCTCTTTCATATTTACTTCCGTTGCCTATGTTTTGTGTGAGTTTGTGAGAAAATTATAGTATACTGGATCATAAATAATATTTGATTCTCTTTTAACAAAGTTTATTTTGCTTAAAAAAAAACTCTTTATATTTGGCCCTCACGTAAAAAATAAGCTAGCTCTGCCACTACTTGTAGGGACTAATAAAACAGATTTCACAAAATTTTAGGAGCAACTTATAAAACTTTACGGATCAAATAGGAGATATCATGTAACCTCATGGACTAATCTGAGATGTTAACTTTCGGATTTTTAGACAAAAACAGGGGTGCAAATAGCAACCCTTGCAGCATGGGTTATCTGCGGTTAGTTGAATGGGCCGAAGTTTGTGTTTGGGCTCCGGCCTAGAGATTGGAAAAAGTAAAGTGAAAACGTTTGAAATGAAATGCCCGCGCATTGAAAGTGCGCCCGCGAATTGTATGAGAAAATGGGAATTCAAAACAAAACACATTCCTCCCCATTTAATGACACCGTCATCCACGTCTCCTGCACTATTCCATCCTAGTAATCGCTTTACTTCTTCCGCCACTTTCACTTTCGCTTTCTAGGCAATTAACCCTTTTCTATGTCTCTACACTTCTGGTATCTGCGTTATGTATGTTTCGTTTGTTTGTAACTTGTGTTGAATTGTGTAGGTGGTAAGCAATGGCGGGGAAAGGAGGGAAGGGGCTTGTGGCTGCAAAAACAACGACAGGGAACAAAGACAAAGACAAGGATAAGAAAAGGGCTGTCTCACGTTCATCTCGTGCTGGAATCCAGGTAGGTAACCCACCTTCATTTTCCTCAATTTTCGTGTCAATCGTTGTTTGTTCGAATAATTATGTCTTAAAACGGAATCACATCGTCCCTCACACTACAACACAATGATTGATTGGTTGCTGATGCTAGATTCAATTTCCGATCTTGATTATAAAGAAACAATCTTTTATTCCTTTTTGTTTGATTTTTGTTTTGCTTTTGTAGTTTCCTGTGGGTCGTATCCATAGGCAATTGAAACAGAGGACCCAAGCGAATGGGCGTGTTGGGGCAACAGCTGCTGTGTACTTGGCATCAATTATGGAATATCTGACTGCTGAGGTTCTTGAATTGGCTGGGAATGCAAGCAAGGATCTCAAGGTGAAGAGGATAACGCCCAGGCATTTGCAGCTCGCTATTAGGGGAGATGAAGAGCTTGATACTCTCATCAAAGGGACCATTGCTGGTGGTGGAGTCATCCCCCATATTCACAAATCCCTCATCAACAAAACCTCCAAAGAATGACCTCATTTTATGTCATGAATTGATAGTGTAGTCCTTTTACCGTTTCTTTAGAACTCAGGTGGTGTTATGTAAATGGTTATTCTTATGGGATTTCTCAACTTTTTTAACTTGTCTGTCCTGCTTCTTGGATTGTAATGCTTTTGGATCCTTGACAGTCTTTGCTTTAGCTGCAGTTTGTGTTTTGATGTGGTTGTACTTTACGTCCCTCAGATTGCTTGTTTTATTTTAATCTGTGCTATTTTAGTGCTATATCTACGCAATTTCAAGATTTAATTATGTTCTTCGTACGCTACTTGCAGTGGCTGAATGCCCAACAAGTTCCCTTGTGAAACGTGTCTGTTCCTTATGCCATGCTTTTTGAAACGTCTTAGGGTCTGTTTGGTTCAAATAAGGGGAGGGGAGAGGAGAGATTTTAATAGAGGGGAGGGGAGGGAAGAGATTTAATTTGATTTTGTGTTTGGTTGAGAGGGGGGGAGGGGAGGGGAGAGAAGCATTTGTTTGTTTGGTTCAGGAGGGGAGGAAATGGATTTTAAGGGAGAGAATGGATTAATTTACTAGTATATCCTTATAGTATTTTATATTATATTATATATAAGGATATTTTAGTAATTTTATTTTAAATAATTTAATTTCCCCTTCCATCCCTTCCAAAATCTCCCACTTTGGGAGGGGGCCAAAATTGGCTTAGGAGAGATTTTGCTCTCGTCCCCTCCCCTCCCCTCCCATTAAAAAAATTGAACCAAACAAACATAATTTAAAATATCTCATCTCTTCCAAAACCCTCCAACTAAACAACTAAACACACCCTTACTGTATGGTGAACAAATGATTAATGAGATTTTTTTTTGTTGATGAAATATTAATGAGATTTATGTAATCTGAAAACAATTTTTTAATTTTTATTTCTATTTAGTTTATAGTGATACTATTACCAATCTCTTAATTACTTAATCTTCGAAAAAGGCTAAAATAGGAGCAGAGATTATCTCCATTTCTCAAATGAAATGGAGATCTCCAACCAACATGGTTTGACACAAGTGATAGATACTTGGGTCCCTTAACTATCTGGTTCTGGGTTCGATCCCTGGCCGGTGCGCATGAAAAAAATCTATTGGGAGAGGTCAACCCCTTGCATGGATCTTAGTTACCTCGAAGGATTAGTCTTTACAGTTGTGCGTGGGGGATACATTAGTTTATAAAAAAAAAATGAAGATCTCTATTACTATAGTTTTGGATGTATAATTGCACATAAATGTATAATTATTAATGTCACCAATTTAAAAATATATGTATTTATATCTTAAAATCTATAATAATAGAAATCTTCATTTTTTTTTGAGAAATAGAGAAAATCTATAATCATAAAAGGGCTTTTTCTATCCACACCCCCCACATTTGCTAGCCACACCCCCTGTCAGCTTTTTGTGGATGAAAAGACGAAAAAGCCCCTACCCCCACCTAATATGTTTTATCAGCCTAGGAGCGGCCTGCCTCACGAGCTCCCATCCCTCACCCCGAGCGCCTCCCCTCCGTCACCCTCCCGAGCGCCTCCCCTCCCTGACGAACCCACGCCGGAGAAGCTGACGT
The DNA here is from genome assembly GCA_037113605.1 of Calophaca sinica. Taxonomy (NCBI): domain Eukaryota; kingdom Viridiplantae; phylum Streptophyta; class Magnoliopsida; order Fabales; family Fabaceae; genus Calophaca; species Calophaca sinica. Next base: position 24,295,552 of record CM073733.1, read on the forward strand.
CGCGCCTCCCCTCCCTCACGACCCTGAACCCACCCACGTGAGAAGCTCTGTCGCCTCACTACCCCCATCGCGCAGGTAAGGCAGCTTGCGTAAGTGCATAAGAGGATCGTGAAATGTCTTGAGTAGAGGTGTATCCCTTTGTGTTTGAAAGCTGCGCTTCGTTGCGATTGGCTGCTGCAGCTCGCAGATGTGCGAATGGAGAGCTCGACGTCGAGGTCAACGAGCGCGCAGGTTTAGCACGTCGAGCTCGCAGACATTGGGGACGTCGAGCTCGCAGACATTGGTCAACGTGACATTGGGGACAAAAGAAGCGCACAGGTTTAGCACGTCGAGCTCGCAGACATTGGGGACGCCGAGCTCGCAGACATTGGTCAACGTGACATTGGGACGTGAAAAAATTTAAAACTGCTTCCGCGAATTGAATTCACGTAACTTCCGTGAATTCAATTCGCGGAAGAGAAAATAAAATTTTTTCACTTCCATGGCCGAATTCACGGAAGTTACGTGAATTCAATTCGAAGTGAAAAATTTAAAAGCGCTCGCGAATTGAATTCACGTAACTTCCGTGAATTCAATTCGCGGAAGAGAAAATAAAATTTTTTCACTTCCGCGAACTGAATTCACGGAAGTTACGTGAATTCAATTCGCGGAAGTGAAAAAATTTAAAACTGCTTCCGCGAATTGTTTTCACTTCCGCGAACTGAATTCACGGAAGTTACGTGAATTCAATTCGCGGAAGTGAAAAATTTTTAAACTGCGCTGCCGCAGACGATTGCTAAACGCCGTGCCCAATGTCTGCGAGCTCGACGTCCCCAATGTCTGCGAGCTCGACGTGCTAAACCTGCGCGCTTCTTTTGTCCCCAATGTCACGTTGACCAATGTCTGCGAGCTCGACGTCCCCAATGTCTGCGAGCTCGACGTGCCCAATGTCTGCGAGCTCGACGTCCCCAATGTCTGCGAGCTCGACATGCCCAATGTCTGCGAGCTCGACGCAGTTAAACTCAAGGCCGCTGACCTCGACGCCGAGCTCTCCATTCGCAGACATCCGCGAGCAAAGCCAGCAGCCTAATCGCAACGGCGCAGTTTTTCAAACACAAAGGGATACACCTCTACTCAAGACATTTCACGATCCTCTTATGCACTTACGCAAGCTGCCTTACCTGCGCGATGGGGGTGGTGAGGCGCGACAGGAGCTTCTCCGGCGTGGGTGTGTTCAGCGTCGTGAGGGAGGGGAGGCGCGACGTCAGCTTCTCCGGCGTGGGTTCGTCAGGGAGGGGAGGCGCTCGGGAGGGTGACGGAGGGGAGGCGCTCGGGGTGAGGAAGGGGAGCTCGTGAGGCGGGCGGCTCCTAGGCCGTGTAAACATATTAGGTGGGGTAGGGGCTTTTTCGTCTTTTCACCCACAAAAAGCTGACAGGGGGGTGTGGCTAGCAAATGTGGGGGGTGTGGATAGAAAAAGCCTCATAAAAAATGTATTCTAGTTTTTACTAGAATAATGGTCACCACAATGACAGTAGTGCACAGCTTCAGTTAATTATGTCATTCTTTGTTTTGCCCACTAGCAGTGTGCATAACTTCAAATTTTAATTTCCAGGGGAAAGTTTGGGCAAAAAAAAATTATTAAGAAGATTTATATAACCAAAAACTTCTTAAGTTGTCTATTAAATTGAAAATGCTATGGACCAATCTCCTAAATTAGTTAGTCTAAATAATTTTTTTTTTGAAAAGGTCTAAATAAAATTGATAAAAAAGCATTCTAGTTTTGTCAACAGAGAACAAAAAAGCATTCTAGTTGCCACCCAAATCTCAATCATAACCTTGTAGTGCTTTATTCGTTTATTATGTTTCATATCATTGTGATCAATGTCTCTAAATAATAATAATAATAATAATAATAATAATAATAATAATAATAAATAACATAATTCTTGATGAACCATCCATTAAGACGGCTCACCATAATGGGTAGTATTAGCTATCATCACCATATCTACCTAAGTGGATTGATCAAATACAAAGTTTTACCTTAACCTTTTTCTAATTCTCTCTTGAATAGTAAATTAGAACATTATATTTTCGAATGATTTAATCTGTTTTTCTTAAAAAATGACGTGCCATTCTTTATTTGTCCTTTTTTTAAAATTTTTAAGTTGAAATTAATTCTATATATATTTTATAATTTACATATTTTTCGTATATAATTTTCTAAATTGTATTTTTAAAATTTTACCTTAGTTTAAAAATATTTATGTAAATGAACGATATTTGCTATTACCCAAGAGTAAAAATCCTCTCAATTCTTCGAAAGAAATGAAAGACTCCATTAAGAAAGAGATAGACACATATGTTTGAAATGATTTAATTTTTTTTAAATGATAATAAAAATTAGATGCACTAAATCTCTCTTTGTACCAAAAAAGAAAAGATACACTAAATCTCTCCTTTATGTATCTCTCTTAAATTGAGCACTCCGTTTATTTTAAAAAATGTAGAGAAACTCAACTCATTAGTCATTACCCAAACCAACCGGAAGGCAAGAGCAAGACAAAAAGGAATCTATTACCCAAACCAAGCGCAAAAAAAAGGAATCCGGAGCATGAACTTTGTGTGCATATGCTATTCATGCACTCCTTGTTCTTATCTGCCTCGCTCTCTCTCTCTCTCTCTCTCTCATCCCTTCCCCTTTTATTAACATTTTAAAACAACCGCCATTCCATTCCATTCCCCATTCATTTCGTCTCTCACATGAAACTCACAGCAAAATTAAAAAATGGAAGCAAATGTTTTCAGGCAGAACAGGATTTCAACACTAACTTCATCTCAATGGAAGCTGATCAAACGTAAACCAGAACATCGACCTTCTGTAGTTGCTGTCCTCAGAAAAAGACCTTCAGATCGTGACATTATTACAGAAGAAACAACAAAAACTAATGTTGTCTACAATGATAGATGGTTTGATCTCTTAGCAATAAACCATCTATCAAAAAGTGTTCAAGCTGCCACAGGTTCATATATACCCTTTTGTTGTTAATTGCAATTCATCTCAAGGAGAAGTTTTAGACTTTGTATATATCCTTTGCAGGACTTGGTAACAACAAGAGTGGTTATGAGAGCCTGGTTGAGGCAGCTACTGTCGCAAAAAAGAAATTTAATTCTATCCAGCAACAAGAGGTTATCATTCAAGCTCTTCATAGAGCCTTCCCAAAGCCACTACTTTCATTCGTAAGTTCATTAATTACTCACTACTAGTATTTCATCTTCTTCTTGCATGTGCTTTTTCCTTTTTCAATCTCTTTATGGTATCATCAGAGTTGTCTTCTTAGTTATTGTTTAGTCAATCTATTAACTATTTAATAAAATTAACTACACTAAGTTGATTATCCACATTACGTCACGTGACAGTATCTTCATCTTTTATTTAAGAAAATTAACCACACTTAATTGGTTATTCATATTGCGTCACGTGAAAATATCTCCATTATTTATATTGAATATACAAAAAATTCGTTCTTGTTGATTTTCTCGCATCTCATGATGAATGGAAAGGAATTTGGAAATTTTGAAAGTTATTTTTTTCTCCGTAAGAATTGCTTTCTGGTTATTTTCTGTCATAAATTAAGGTTTTTTTAGGCTTAAATATATTTTTAGTCACTATAAATATAGAGTGTTTTGATTTTAGTCCCTGTAAAAAAAAATTATTTCTTTTAGTCCCTACAAAATATTTGATTTTGATTTTGGTCCTTTTAACCAAAATTCATATGAAATTCTGTAGGAAAATGAAGTGTTTTTTTTTTAATGATTTTTGCTACGAATTTTGGTCAAAGTAATGATTTTTAGTTTTTCGGATCAAAATTCACAAGAAATTTGAGTGAAAAATGAAGTGCTTATGCGGATTTTACTATGAATTTTGGTTAGAATGAACAAAATCAAAATAAAATATTTTGCAGGAACAAAAAATAAATATTTTTTTTACAAAGACTAAAACCAAAATACTCTATATTTACATGGACTGAAAACATATTTAAACATTTATTTATTTATTTATTATTATATTATATGCCTTGTTCAACTTGTGTCTTTTTGTTTTTGTTTCTTACTTTTATTTTTAAATGCTTGAGCATTGTAATTTTCAGCAATGAATATATTGTTATATATGTATGACTAATGGCAGATAAGGACAGTGACGCCACCATCTAAATTCGCAAGGGAACTATTTGCCTCTTTCACCACTTTGTTCTTTACTTGGTTAGTCGGGTCCTCCGAGGTAAACAATTGAGACTTTATATTGTTCATGATTTGGTTAATTAATTACTTGGATGTTATTTTGCGTTGCTAATTATTACTGTGCCTTCCACTAGCTATGAGGCTGATTAAATTTACGATAAGCTTTGTTGGTGATAACTGATTAGCCTAGTGACTAAATGGAGTAATCCAATTAAGGCTTGTGTGTTGACAAAAAAAAAAAAAAATCATTATTGAAAATGATTAGAATACTGAAAATGGTTAATAGTCAGAAAATATAGCTGGCAAAAACTTCAACTTGATTATAAAGAAGATACATACTTGCATGGAAACAGAGTGTATGTGAGTAAGAAATCAATTTACCTTACCAGATTCAAGAAATCCATTGAAAATAATTTTGAAATTGTATACAGACACATATTTAATTTTTAAATCATAAAAACTTAATTAAAAATATTTAAGAAGTACATAAAGTTACACTTTAGTTAACTACAAATAAATAACTAGTTGACCAATGTATGGTTGCATACTTTTACTTTCCGTCCTACGATTTTAAAAATGAATTCAAAAGGATTGATCTCTTTAATTTCACCATGAGAAGGTGAGAGAATCGGAGGTCAACGGGAGAAGAGAAAAAAATGTAGTCTACATCAAAAAATGCAGGTCAGTTTATTTATTCATTTATGTGATATACATCTTTAACAGAAAATAGTGCCCAATTCACCCACCTAAGACACATTCTGGCCACCACCCTCTACTACTATGATTATGCTTCTCCTCCACCCGATTCTCTACTCCCATTATGATTATCATGGTCACCATCTAGAGTTTATCGTCAATACCAAAATCATGATTATTATATCCATCATTTTTATAATTTCACCCTAGCAACCTAACTATATGTGCAGGTTTTTAGAGGAGACTAATTGTGTAGGGATGTGTATTAATCTCTGCAAAATGCCAACACAATCGTTTCTGAAGGACTCTATGGGTATGCCAGTCAACATGGTACCTAGTAAGTATCCTAAGCAACTACTTGCATGACCATAAGCATGGTCAAGCACATTTAAATCAAAACGTATATTTGATATTCTTGTGGAAATCCATTTTGAGAGGATTTATTCAAATTTTTTGACACGAACTTCTTGGTTCAGCCCAACTGGTCCGATAATGCTCAATAGTGAGTGAATTCGAAAACAAATTTTAATATAGATCCTTTTTTTACTTTAAGTGAGAAAACTTTAGGCTGTGTCTATTTGTTAGCATACGTGAATAAAAAGTAATGACAAATAATTTTTTTAGGTAGGGCTTTAATAACGTTACTCTTATGCCTTGCTTGATTGTAAGCAGGGAGGCAAAAAGAAAAAAGAAAGTTCTTTATGTGCACATGTTTCTGAAATTCTTGACATTGGCAAAATGTCATCTGTTTTATTCCAAAATTAAACCCAAGTAGAAAAAAAGATCGATGATGCTGAAAAATCCAAGATTATCTGTTTTTAGTAAACCCACCAAAAAATAAACAAAAGAAATAATTTTTCTTACTTGAAAGAGTATCATGGCCTCTACAACCCCCACTAGATTGTGGAGGTCAGCCTCATCATTTCAATGGAGGACCCCATGCATATACCACTCAGGGTGCAAAATTGCAAGTAGACCCATCTCGTTTAAGGCTTGAAAAAAAAGTGAATCATCAATTTAATCCCTGAATTTGTAGCAATCAGACAATTTAACCCCCTGAAATTAATAAAATTTCAAAATGATCCCTAGAATTGAAAATTCTCGATCATATTAGTTCCTGTCGGACAATTTCAATGACTAAATCGAGTAATTGACCGACCCAAAAAGACTAATATGTTCGAAGATTATCAATTTCGGAGATTATTTTGGAATAATAATAATTTCAGGGACTAAGTCGACGGTGACTTACAATTTTAGATTTTCGTGATTCAATGCTTGAAAAAACCATAACATACACTGCAGGGTTTTGATAAAGAAATTACACCGAAATAATAACCATTAGTTAAACAGTACTTCATATGTAGTGTTAATTCCATGAATGACATCTCTCCTGAACCCGTCGTAGGATGAGTTATATTTACCAAAAGCACTCAAATTGTATAATGATGACCGACCGTGTCGACATTATGAGTCATTTCTGTATATAAATATTTGAATTAGTGTTGCGAGTCCCACATCGGGTGGTTAAGGAGCCTGACCGTTGCTTATATAGTTGGGTAGATCACCCCCTCACAAGCCGGTTTTGAGGGGACCTTTCGGATGCCTAAATTTTAACATGGTATCAGAGCCTAGTTCTGCCCGGTGGTGTGGATAGTGCCGCTAGCCCTCGTTTGTGGTGACGAGCCCAGGCTCGAGGGGGCGTGTTGCGAGTCCCACATCGGGTGGTTAACGAGCCTGGCCGTTGCTTATATAGTTGGGTAGACCACCCCCTCACAAACCGGTTTTGAGGGGACCTTTCGGATGCCTAAATTCTAACAATTAGTTGCTAAATTGCACATGACCTCGTAATGGACAACAGTAACAAGGGAAATTCCTATGATTAAATAAATCTCAACGTGGATGTATCCAATCTGATTGGGTTGTTTTATTTATATTTTGATTTGCAGATTTTGATGACATGAGTTGTGAGATGATATTTGGGCAGGATCCTCCACCATCAACTGATGATCCGGCACTGAAGCAACCATGCTTTAAACTATGTGATTACTTTATTTCAAGATCACTTGCATTTATTTACGTGCTAGTTTATATTTTCAATAACTAACAAACTGTAAAATAAAAGAGAAAAAAAAAGATCCAGATTATTACACATGCTCAGAGACATCCTTTTGGCAGACCAATACCAAATTTTATTTTGGTCTGCAAAGTGACACAATGATTTAAGAAATGGCATAACTGCATAAGAATATAATTACTTCCACCAGAAACCAGAATGTAACTAATATTGTATGTTCATATATCATGCAGGCAAGGCATACAAAAGTCATGGATCAAACTGCCCCAATTAGTGAAGAGGGTATGGATGGAAGAAGTTATTTTAGAAAAGAACATCACTCTGTACTAACCACTAATAGTTACATGAACAATTTTTCTCCCTCTTTGGGGATATAAACTTGCTTATCTGCAATTTTCTATATAAAATTAGGAATATTGGTGTGCAATGAGGATAATTTTCTGACAAATTGATAATGATCCTTAGAATAGAAATTTCTTTACCATGCAATGAGGATTGGATTGGTGATGTCATAATTGGTGTCCTTTATTTCTGAATGCAAAATAAAATATTTCCCTTTTGGGGGGAGAAGTGGTTTGACTCAGGATTTGTTGTAGGCTTTCAGGGCAGCAAGGATGGAACAAGAGTGTCTCCCACATTTTGTATGCTGCCAAAACTCAGACCCATCAGCCATAGTTTCTATCATTAAGAAAACAATGAAGTGCTCCAAGGCACTTAGAACCAATCATTTGCAAGTGGATTTCCATCATTACAGTAGTTTGAAAGTTTTTCCTTTTTTGTTTTCAAATATGTAAATGCATAATTGACCAACAGGCCAAAGGTTTATTTTATACAAGCAAAATACTCGTGTATTCGCACATGTCACTTTATTTTCACGCATTTTTAGAATACACTTGTTTGTAAAAATAAATTTTTAAATTGTGACAAACATATTTAGTAGTTTTAGTTTTCTAAAAATGCAGAAAAATGGAGAGTATTCAAACAAAGAAAATAATTATATTGATAACATGTAAAGTTTTCCCGTCGGGATTTAAAACTAAAATAATCATTTATAAATAATAAAGAGATTTACAAAATTGTTATATGCTCAAAGACAATAAAATTATACTAACATGTTAAGTTTCCCCGTCGAAATTCACAAAGGAAAAAAATTATTTATAAATAATTAAAAAAATTATAAAATTGATATATGCTTAAAGACAATAAAATTATACCAATAACAATATTGTTTCCCCGTCGGGACTCAAAAGGAAAATAATCATTTATAAGTAATAAAGAGATTTCTAAAATTATTATGTGCTCAAAGACAATGAAATTGTACTAATAACATCTAAGTTTTATCGTCAGGACTCAAAAAACAAAATAATAATTTATAAATAAAAAATATTATAAAATTGATATATGCTGAAAGACAATGAAATTATACCGATAACATGTAATGTTTCCATTCGGGACTCAAAAGCAAAATAATCATTTATAAATAATAAAGATATTTATAAAATTATTATGTGTTCAAAGACAATAAAATTATACCGATAACATGTAATATTTTCCCGTTGTTACTAAAAAACAAAGTAATCATTTATAAATAATAAAGAGATTTATAAGATTGTTATATGTTCAAGGATAATTAAATTATACCGATAACATGTATTATTTTCCCATCGGAACCCAAAAGCAAATAATCATTTATTAATAATAAAGAGACTTATAAATTTGATATGTGCTCAAAGACAATAAAATAATACTGATAACCAATAATGTTATCCCGTGGGGACTCAAAAGTAAAATAATCAATTATAAAAAATATAAATATGAGAAAAATAAAAAAAAGTAAAAAAAAAGTAATGCTTAAAGACGATAAAAATATACCGACATGTAATGTTTCTCAGTCGATACTTAAAAGTAAAATAATCATTTATAGATAACAAAGACATTTATGAAATTGATATGTGGTCAAAGACAACAATAAAATAACAAAAACTAGGGTTTTCCCATAAAGAAATTAGAAATTAAACACAAAAGTAATCATTTAGGGTTTTTCCCGTAAAGAAATTATAAAAACATTTATAAAATTTGATATGAGTTCAAAGAAAATGAAATAAAAATACTGAAAAATTTAAAAAAATGAAAAAAATGAAAAATATTAAGAAAAAATAGAAAGTTGAAATGTCAAAAACAAATCTACGTAGGAACTCATAAATAAATAGTCATTTATAAAAGAGTATAATATTTATAAAATTTAATACTTGCTCAAAGACGATAAAATTACACCGATAACATATTATGTTTCTCCACTTGGACGCAAAAGAAAAATAATAATTTATATTGACAACATGTAATGTTTCCTCAGTTGAGAATTAAAACTAAAATAAATATAAATAATAAATAATAAATACATTTACAAATTTTGATATGTGATCAAAGACAAAAATTATACTGACTATATGTAATGTTCACTTATTGAGACTTAAAAGTAAAATAATTATTTATAAATAATAAAAAAATTATAAAGACAAAATATAAAAAATAAAAATTAAGAAAACTATGAAAAATTAAAAAGTAAACAAACTAAAAAATAAAAAAATATTAAAATCAGAATAAAAAATTAAAATATAAATAAGGAAATAAAAAATAAAAGAATTAAAAAAATGGGAAATAAAAAATAAAAATGAAAAAATGAAAATTTAAAAAAGAAAAGAGAGAAAAAAGTGAACTCAAAAAGTTGAGGATGATTGAGATAAAAGTTTTTGAAATTTTTGAAAAGAGAGGAGAAAGGAGAAATGGAGGGAATATGTGAAGTTAAATTGACTATTCTACCCTTAAAATTGATAAAGTGTCAAAATTTTAAAAATGAGTAGTTTAGTATTTATGTTTGTAGTTTGTTTTTTTAGATATCAATATCAATATAAGAATATAATAGGCAGGTGAAAAGATAAAACTAGACTACCATATTTTTGCCACCTATCATTTTAAAAGGGTAAATATGTCAGTTTAAATAAAAATAAATCAAAACAAAAATTAATTTCATATAAAAAATTAATTTTTTCTACCTACTTTTAACTTTTGTTTCTCTCTTCTTTTTCTACTTGTCTGTTACGTGACTGACTCTTTCTCTCTATCTTTTTTTTTCTCTTTCTCTCTCTGTTTTTTTTTCCTTCTTCTTTTTTCTCTTTCTCTCTTTCTTCAAAATCAATATCAAAATAAATATAATGAAACCATTTTGATTTTTCTATTTTATTTATATTTATATTTTTTATTAACATTATTTAATTTCATTTTTTTATATTTTTATATTTTATTATTAATTTTTTTTATTTCTAAATAATTATTGTTGTTTTTTATCACTTATTGTCAAATAATTATTTTATTATTTAGTTATTTAATTATTTTCATTTTTATTACATATTGTCAATATAGTTTTATCGTCTTTGATCACGTATCAAAATTTATAAATATATTTATTATATATTTTTTATAGATGATTATTTTACTTTTGATTTTTAACGGGAGAAAACATTACATACTATCGGTATAAATGATTATTTTTCTTTTGAGTCCAGACAGAGAAACATAAAATGTTTATTTTTTGTACCAGCTTAAATGTCTTTATTATTTATAAATGATAATTTTGCTTCTTAGACTCTACAAGAAAACATTACATATTGTCAGTGTAGTTTTATTATCTTTAAACACATATTAAATATATAGATATTTTTATTTATAAATGATTATTTTGCTTTTTAATCCATATGGGAAAACATTACTTGTTGTGGGTGTAATTTTATAGTCTTTTAACACATATCAAATTGGTAAATATTTTTATCATTTGTAAATGATTATTTTGTTTTTTAATCCTTACGGGGAAACATTACATGCCGTGGGTATAATTTTATCATGTTTGAACACATATCAAATTTGCAAATGTCTTTATTATTTATAAATAATTATTTTGCTTAGTCCTTACGGGGAAACATTACATGTTGTCGGTGTAATTTTATTATAAATGATTATTTTGCTTTTTAGTCTCTACGGGAAAATATTACATGTTCTGGTGTAATTTTATCATCACTAAACACATATCAAATTTATAAATGTATTTATTATTTATAAATATATTTAATTTAGCTTTGATATTGTTTTATGGCTATTAATGCATAGAGATGGTTCAGAAAGATGCTACTAAAATTGGTATAAGGACCATTGTATTAAGATATTTGTCAGGTCAAAAGACATAACAACTGATATTTAATTTTAGTTGATACATGTAAATGTTTTAAACATTCATTGTAACAAACACGGCGTGACCCATGCAAATGTACAAGTATTCTACTATTATGATAAGAAAGGGAGTATTTCCAATGTCTCCACCCCTTTCCCTATCATGTAGTATGGAATGATTCAATATGAAACTCTAGGAGCTAAGAAAAGGACACTCTTTCCACTGGAAGGTTTTGGAATTTGGACTTTGGGACTAAAACCTCATCTATCGATTTCAACCCTCAAGTTAAAACACTTAAACGTGAGGAGCCTTGATTATTGAGCACCTAGCAGCATGAAGTCCACTTAGCCTGAAAAGTGAACACTAATGAATGCCTTGCATCAGCGTGATATAATTAGCATCTATAATAATCTATTGAGCCGTCCAGTAAGGAAAAATTAGACATGTGGGTGGAACTTGAAAGTGGGGGTACCTGCTTAGTGCTTACGGTGCACGGAGAAGATCCAACAAATACAATATTGGCCGCATTTTGTTGTTGGTTATGAAGAAATTTAGCAATCATGGAGTAATCCATGCAGTCAACAAAAGCAAAAGATACATTAGAAAAAAAAAAATTATTGAGTTTTTGGGTTTTTTGGTATTAATAGATTAATGATATTTGTAATCAAATAAGAATAGTTAAAATGAGAATTAAAATAAAACACATAACAAAGGATGAATGACAGCATGATGCTTGGAAGCAAAATTTTTAGAGAAATTAGAAAAATAATTATTTTAACCATTCAGTAATTGTTTGGTATCTTCGTAGTGAAGATGTGTTAGGTTCCATTTGGGAATAAACAAATGGAACCTAACACACTTGTCAGGCTCGCAGCATGTCAGTATTAAACACAAAACACGTGTCAACATTATATTGCACGCTACAAGTTAGGAATACACGTGTCAACAGTACATAAGCTCCAAGCAGTACATAAGCTCCAAGCCCAGTAAGACAACTCCTAACCTACACAACATACAACATTAAAACTCGGTTGGGCCATGATTGTTTCATATTTCAAATTCTCCATTAAGTCATAAATGACAAACATAATTGTATAAGGTAAGTTTTCAATCTTTCTAATCCCAAAATATCTTAAATTCTCCATTAAGTCATAATTGTCAAACAATCCGCAGTAGCACATTGTTATAACTGCATTAAATTCCTTTTTGGTCATAACAATCCATAGTTACTAAATTTGATTTCACCAAAAAGCCGAAAAAGACAAACATAAATCAAAAAGGAAAATTGTCAATCTTTCAAATCACAATCTATATGCATCCTTTAAGAAATTTTCTTCAGTTATAAAACTCAGAACATATACTTCTATTCTGTAATGGAGTTTAACCGATAGTATGAGATGTTATACCAAAAGAAAAACTTCAATCTCCACTCTTTGGCCAAAAAAAAAAAAGAATCTTAACTTATTCCAATTATCTGGCATCTTACTATCTCAAATCCAGAAAAGGAAGGTAAATCAACAACTTAAAATAGAATAGACATAAAAGTCAAACAAATAGTTTCCTGGAAAGTGTTCAATTAACAAATAAAGATAGGGATTGGGAAGGAGATTTAAATACAATAAGTATGAAAATCTTATCTATTAATATCCGGGGTCTTGGAGGAAGGGTGAAGAAGAAATACATTCAGAAGCTGATAGTCAATAACAAACCTGACATTATTTGTATTCAAGAAACAAAAATGGAGTTGGTCACTAGAATTTGTTGCAGAGGACTGTGGGGTTCGGATGAAGTTGAGTTTGCTTTCAAGAGTTCAACGGGAAGATCAGGGGGACTGTTGACAATGTGGGACACGAGTAAACTGAGTATTCAGAACATAAGTGAAGGAGCTCATTTTTTGAGTATAGAGGGCATTTGGGGGCAAGAAAGGATTTCAGTGGGGGTCTTTAACATTTACGCACCTTGCGACGTACCTGGGAAGAAGAATTTGTGGGTTGATTTGTCTGCAAGATTAGAGGTTAGAAGAGGTGAAAGGGTGTGCATGGTGGGAGATTTCAATGCGGTCAGATATGAATCAGAAAGAAAAGGAAGAAGCTTAAATGACAGAAGGGAGGAGATTATCGCTTTTGATGAATTTGTGGGAGATAATGACCTTGTTGATTTGCCACTAACTGGGCGAAAATTTACCTGGTATAGTAAAGATGGGTCAGCTATGAGTCGAATCGATCGGGTGCTTCTGAGTTATGTGTGGGCAAGTACATGGCCGAATGCATCACAATGGTGTCTGGAAAGGGAATTATCTGATCATTGTCCATTGTTATTAAAGGACAAGGAAACGAACTGGGGACCTAAACCATTTAGAATGTTAAATTGTTGGAGTGATATTGAAGGGTATCATAGTTTTGTCAAAGAACAGTGGAGCTCTTTCTCAGTGTCAGGTTGGGGGGCATTTATACTCAAAGAAAAACTGAAAATGATTAAGTTTAGCTTGAAGGAGTGGCATAGGAAACACTGCATGAACTTGAATGAGAGAATTAAGGAGGAGAAGGAGATTTTAAATGGGTTGGACGTGAAAGCGGAAAATGTGGCATTGAATGATGAGGAGATTGAAGTAAGAAGGGAATGCACAGCAAGGTTGTTCAGCCTCTCTAAGCTTAACTGTAGCATACAGTGGCAAAGGGCAAGGTTGAAGTGGATCCAAAATGGAGATGCAAATACGAAATTTTTTCATCACTGCATTCAAAATAGGAGAAGAAATAATGAGATCTTGGCTATTGAAATTGACGGTCGACATATTGAAGGGGTGGATGAGCTGAAGAGCAACATTTTTGGTCATTTTAGGGATCATTTTCAGAGCAAACGTAGGGTGAGGCCAGTACTGCAGAATCTGAGTTTTGAGAAGATTGGGGAGGAGGAGAATAGATTCTTATTGGAACCGTTCTCGGAAGAGGAGGTTAGGAGTGCGGTGTGGGAATGCGATAGCTCCAAAAGCCCGGGACCTGATGGAGTGAATTTTGCTTTCTTGAAGGAATTTTGGGATGTTGTTAAATCGGAATTTTTGACATTCGTCTCCGAATTTCATGTGAATGGGAAAATTGTTAAAGGATCAAACAGCTCCTTTATTGTGTTAATACCAAAGAAGGATAATCCGCAAAAGATTGGAGATTTTAGACCTATTTCACTGATCGGGTGCATGTATAAGGTAGTGGCAAAGCTATTGGCTAATAGACTTAGAATGGTAATTTCAAGAGTAATTGGGGATAATCAATCGGCATTCATTAAAGGGAGGCAAATCTTGGATGGAATCCTAATAGCCAACGAAATGGTGGAGGAAGCGAAAAAGGAAAAAAAGGAATTGATTCTATTCAAAGTAGATTTCGAAAAAGCGTATGACTCGGTGAAATGGAGTTACTTGGATTTCATAATGGCAAAAATGGGTTTTTGCGAAAAATGGAGAAAATGGATTATGGAGTGTTTGTCTACAGCAACAACATCAGTTCTTATTAATGGTAGCCCCACTATGGAATTTTCCTTAGGGAGAGGTTTAAGGCAAGGGGATCCTCTATCCCCTTTCCTGTTCCTCATTGCAGCTGAAGGTCTGACGACACCCTTTTCTTGGGGGATAAAAGTTGGAAGACAATTTGGTCTATTAAGGCAATTTTACATCTCATTGAAGTTGTGGCAGGGTTGAAAGTAAACTTTCATAAAAGTTTATTAATTGGGGTGAATGTTCCATGTCATTGGATCCGTTGTGCGGCTGAGCTACTCCACTGCAAACATGGGCAACTACCGTTTAAGTATTTGGGACTTCCGATCGGAGCTAATCCAAGACAGTTAAAGACTTGGAAACCAGTGGTGGATGTTGTGAGGAGGCGTTTATCATCTTGGAAATATAGATGTTTGTCTTTTGGAGGGCGTGTGGTGCTTCTAAAATCAGTCCTGTATGCGTTACCAGTCTATTACCTTTCTTTCTTCAAAGCTCCGTCAGGTATTATTTCCAAACTCGAATCTCTCTTTAAACAATTTCTTTGGGGAGGGAGTGAATGTGATAAGAAGATAAATTGGGTTAAATGGGATAAGGTGTGTAGGGAGAAAGATAAAGGGGGGTTGGGGATTAAAAATTTGAGAGCATTTAATTTAGCATTACTTGGGAAATGGTTATGGAGAATGAGGATGGAAAAACATAGGGGGTGGTACAAGATTTTGGCAAGTAGGTATGGAGAGAGGAGTGGGGTGTTAAATTTGGAGGTAGGAAATTGCTCTAATTGGGCAAAAGATATTTTGTCAATATAGAAGGGGGAGTGGGGATTCAATCAGAATTGGTTTGGGGATGAGTTGGAGAAAGTTGTGGGGGATGGGATGGACACTCTTTTTTGGATGGAACCATGGGTAAATGGGATGGTACTTATGAATCAATATAGGCGTCTATACAATGTATCGTTGGATAAGGAGGCTAAGGTGGGGGAGATAAGGAATGGGTTAGCTGATGGGTGGAGTTGGGAGTGGCGGTGGAGGAGGGGGTTGTTTCAGTGGGAGGAAGAGTTACTGAATGAGTTGAGGCGAACCATTGCGGGGGTCAATTTTAGAGACGGAGAGAATGATAGATGGACCTGGAAAGGAGGCAGTCAAGGAATATATTCAGTTAGAGATGCTTATAAACTCCTTATGAACAACCATAGTAGTGACTCTGAAAGCTTTGATCAAAAGGTATGGAGTAAAATAATACCACTGAAGGTGTCAATATTTGCTTGGAGGGTTATGTTAAATAGGATTCCTACTAAGGACAACTTGATGAAGAGGGGGATTAGAGGGTTAAGTGACTTGAGCTATGTAGGAGGGTGCGGAAAGGAGGAGACTGTGGTTCACTTGTTCTTTGAATGCCCGGTGTTCTGTGGGGTTTGGAGCGAGATACTTAAGTGGCTAGGTTTGGTTACTGCATTACACAACAATTGTTTGGTCAATTTTAATCAATTTGCAGGCTTGCTAATGAATGGGAAAGTTCAGGCACAACAGTTACTAACCATTTGGTTCGCTTGCATTTGGACAATATGGAAAGAAAGGAATAGTGTGGTGTTTCAATCAAAACAACTGCCGGTGGAAAAAATGACAGACATGGTGAAGGTTCTGGCATGGCATTGGCTGAAATGCAAAACCAAGGGATTCGTTTATTCTATAGGACAATGGCTGGCCTCCCCACAAGCATGCTTAGGGGCAACATATTAAGTATTCATGGGAATCATAAAGATTAATTTTCACAAGCATATGGGGGGTGCAATGAAGATGACTTCAAGAAGCTGGTTGAAATCTGATTTGGAGCGCTGCTGCGGCTGTTGGTTTTGTTGTTGCAGTAGCGGCTGCTGCTGTTGTTTGGCAGAGAACAGAGCGTAAGGTTGTCCTAATGCTATTGTTATTGCGGTGCTGTATTTTTTCGATGTTTCACCTTTCTTTGCGGTATTAGTTCTATCAGCAGCATGCCTTGGTTTAATTATGGAGGTGTGAACAGCTCAGAAGAGGCTGCAGCTGTTACTATTCCAGTAGTGATACAGGGACTCAATGGCGGGATTTAAGGAGAAGTTGGAGAGCACATGGCAGATTTTTTAGGAGCATATGGACTCTCGTTTTTTGTTGCAACTTGTGCTGTGTAGCTTTTATTCCATAAGGATTCAGAGAACATGGTATCTGTAGAGTTTGTGGTGGTTGGGCTTTTCTTGAGCCTTTGCCATCGTGTTTAATAAAATTTGTTTTGCCTTTTCAAAAAAAAAACAAATAAAGATATACGTGTTACCAAAAATAAAAATAAAAATAAAGATATAATATACATAAATCAGAAAAGAAAGATACCAAAATTAAAATATTATTAAAGATCAACTTTATGTTACCACATAAACTGCACCTGAGAAGGGTCTAAATCAGTTCAATCAAATGGATACAAAACCAACCAGAAAGTTGAAGAGAAGTAGCTGAATTTTTACACACCAAGACTCCTCAAAATAAAATTTTAAAAAAAGATGAGTGCTAATAAACCCAAATGGAGAAAGAGTGTATGGATAGACAAATAGAGGGAAAAAAGACCAAGTCAGCAAATAGTGTGAAAGTGGGAAGCAAAAGATCAACACATAAACACCTCAAATAGTGATTTATATATATATATATATATATATATATATATAGATAAATGATTAATATTTATTTATAATATAGGTTCCAAAACTCAAGTTATATAATATTTCAAAAATAAAATAAGTGTAACTGTATATTAGACATGAACATCATAAACAATACATTTAGGAATAAGTAAAACGGCTTGGATGACACATGTCAGGTTCGCATGAAAATAAAAAGAATTAGTTACAATTTGTCAATTTTTTTTGTCTAAGAAACTTTGAATTTTTCTTTAGTATAATTATAAAGCATAAGACATTGAGATGGATGTTTCGCAAGAAAACACATGGCAAACTTACATCCAACACATTATTTTATACGAAAAAAACATTAATATCTATATGTAAATTGATCAATATAAAAATCGTAGATATAGATAATAGATAAAACATTATATGTGAGAATAAAATTTTACATTAAATCAATAAGGATATTCACTTAAAGATAAATTTTAGTTAATTCACGAGAATAAGCGTTCTCCGTACAAATTTGACATATAAATATAAAATCTTATTAATTTTTATACAAATTATTTTCCATTTCTTTCTTATTAATAACAATGGTTAATATACTAATTTACTTTTCACATATCCCTAATAACATTTGATTTGCAACATGCTTAATGTGTTGTTTGTACCGTCATTTTCATCTCAAAAATGAACTTTCACCATAATTTTTATGGGAAAAAAAATGAGACCCTTTCTTCAAAAAGCAATTTAGTCATAAACTTTTATCAGGGCCGTTCCTGAGATTTTGGGTGCCCTGTGCGAATGGATAAATTGATGCCCTATATTTTTTTGATAGGGCACCAAAAAAAATAGCGCCTGATTGTTGATTGCTGCTTGATTTGAAACCTTCAATTTGTGAAGCTGCCTTTTAGATACAGTAGGAAGAAAAAGACACCAACCCTTATACGCTGCCAACAAGGTCAGTCTGGTGCAAGATAGACATTAGACAACAATATTAGACAAGATAGACAAGAGTATTGATAATAGTACATGATTTTATCTATGATGAAAAGAAGACAAAAGTTTAAAAAAGAGGGAAATAAAAAGTAAAAGTGGAAAGAAAAGGAGAGGTTGAAAAATTTAAACAAATTGTTGACATACTCTTACAAAGTGGATCCATTACGCAGCGCAGCAAGCAAGGTGGAGTGTTCAGTGGTTTTTTGTCTTTTTGCCGCAGCTAAGGAATATTTTAGTGTTTCCAAGATCTTCTCAATATCTTAGGGTTTCTATTTTAAAAGTGTATAATGATTTGACTGTCCAATTGGCCCTATAAAAACTTGGGTCTTACAAGGCTTGTAAAGGTTTAGGCCTGAATTTAAAAAAAATAATTGGGCCCTCAAGTTTCAAATATTATATATATATATACCAAGTAAAAAAAAATTTGGTGCCCCCTAAAATATGGGGCCCTGTGCGGTCGCATCACCAAAACGTGCTCAGGTACTTATATTTTTTTAATATACATTGTGTAGTACATGTCAACGATATATGGAATTAAATGAAAAATTACAAGACATATTAAAACTCAAAAGTAAGTACTTATGACACACATAAATGAGAATTTTATACAGAAACACATTAATATTGAAGTCATGGAAGCAAATATATCTAAAACTGTGATAACCTAAGAGCAAAAAGAAATACTCAACAAAAGACAAGAATGACTATAAAAGTATATTAAATTACATGAAAAATAATAATATTTACATTACGCGGTAAAAGTATACCACACGGGAATTGACTATTTTATAGGAAAGTATATTAATGTCTAACTTATTATAATAGAGATTAAACTTTTGTTGAGCATTTTTTTGATATAAATTTATATTTACCATAAACTTTTCTAATTTTATTTTGTTTATAGTTATGTTTTTAAAAAATAGTTAATTAAAATGATGACATCATTAAAATGAATTATGACATTATATAATATTATTAGTAAATTATTTTTACTTTTTTTTTTATAATTATAGCCTAAAGAATTCATTTGTATCAAACTTCTAACCCGTGCAAGGCACGGGTCAAACACTCTAGTAAAGTTACAAAGAAAACACAAATTTACCAGGTTCGACACTTTTGTTTACGTTGACGGAAACATTCCAACAAAATATTCACTAGTACAAATAAGACTAAAAATTATAACCACCGCAAGTGTGTAACAAGTTGTGTGCTGGATGTCCTATGCTGATAATCGCGAGCACCAACCTTTTCAGGAGATCTCTTTGTGAGGGATTTTCTAAAATATAAGTTGGAAGGTTGTTAATTCGCAATATTTTATATATTTAACGGTTAACAATTATCACCAAGCATTGCTTTGGTCTAGTGGCTGGATGTTTGTATGACATTGTGTCTGTACGCGATTCAGCATGGACCAACAGCCAGGCCATGGGTCGTGTTGTATCATTTATTGAACGTTAATAATATAATAACGTTTCGGACCAGTGTTAAAATCTCTTAAAAGAGTTGTTTCCCTTCATCAAGTGGCATGAGATGCTCTATAAATAGAGGCACTCTATATGCAGAAAAGGATACGAAATTTATTGTTTTTCCCTACCATTATCAAATTCTAAATCATTTCTTCTCTTCTCTAGTGCACGAGAATTAGTGAGGAAACTTTATTCTGTAAACTATTATTGATTGATATGCTTGAAGTGTGTGTGCAAACCACTTCAAGGAATCCAAAGTATCCTGAAAGGGATTCGCCAAGAACCCTGTTGTATCCAATTTATCAAGATTGGTGGGGGCGAATCGAACCTAAAGCTTAGTGTTTCACACACGCTTTGGATTTATTTGTGCAACAATTTTTTCTCTTTCATTGTTCAGGTGTTGCAGCATTTCTTACAGCATCTCCATCAATTCAAGGTTCTCCATCAATTCAAGGTTCTAACAATCTTTAGGTTCGATTTCGTTTGTGAATAATGGCGGCAACACTGAAAGAGATGACATCTGACTTTGTGAAATTGGAGAAATTCGATGGTGGCAACTTCATCCGTTGGCAGAAAAAGATGCATTTTCTACTCACAACTTTGAGGGTGGTATACATTTTGAACACTCCACGACCAACGGATAAAGATAATGAGACAATTGCTGAAACTCGCGAGAGACAGAAGTGGGACAATGATGACTACATATGCATGGGACACATTCTCAATGGCATGTCTGACTCCTTGTTCAATGTTTATCATAGTGAAAAATTCTGCAAAAGAACTTTGGGACAAACTTGAAGCAAGGTATATAGCTGAAGATGCAACAAATAAGAAGTTTCTTGTTTCTCATTTTAATAATTACAAGATGATTGATGGTAGATCTATTATAGAACAATTGCATGAAATAGAAAGAATTCTCAATAACTACAAACAACATAACATGCATATGGATGAAACCATTATTGTCTCCTCAATCATAGACAAACTCCCTCCTCCATGGAAAGACTTCAAAAGAAGTTTGAAGCATAGAAAAGATGATATCTCTCTTGAGCAATTGGGTAATCACCTTCGTTTAGAAGAAGAGTATTAAAAACAAGATGATATTAAATACCAATTTACTCATGAGAAAATGCATGTAACGGAGGAAGGAAAGACTAACAAGTCTCACAAGGAAAGTGATCGAGATTGTGATGAATCTCATGACAACAACAATGGAAATAACCAAAAGGAAAAGAAGAAGAAAGAGAGTTGTTTCTATTGTGGCAAACCAGGACATTACAAGAATGAATGTAGATTCTTGAAGAATGAAAAGAAAGAGAAGAACTCTAGTGCATCAAAGGATTACATTGAAGCATAGTATTCACTTTTGGGAAAAGTGATTATTCTCAAGAATATATGTAATGTACTTGATAAATTTATTTTATGTACCATTACTTAACTAATATGGGTTCATGGGTGTATTTGAGGGTGATATGTTTATCCTCTATAAGAGGGTATGATTGTAATAATAGTGTGACAACCACCCTGAAATTTAAATGGAGCCGCTACCAATATTTTACTTTTAGGAAACACTGGAAACCTGTTTTTTGAATATTTTGAATTTAATGAAAAGGTCTTAGAACCAAATTTGAGCCCGAGAGTTGATTACACATAGGGAAGGTATTAACACTCCTAAACGCCCATAAAAATGGTACCTTTAATCATTTGAAAATTGTTTGCCTTAAAGAATTAATTCCCCATAATAAAAAGAAAATCATAAGATATAAGCATGATAATGATGTTTTAAATTCGCGTAAGTATTATGAAATATTGACTAGTAACACATGTATTTAATCGAGATAGAAACAGTAACACTTTTTTTATCCAAAAACTTTGATTTAGTTGCTTTTTATTTAGAAAAACAGAAAAGAAATAAAAACACCCTAAAGCTATAATTTTGACTTTTAAGAAATCAGTTGGTATTAACCAAACATATTTTATAGATTTCCTTCTTAAAAAAAGATCCTTTTTATTGCCAGTTAGAAAACAAAAACGGGACCTTGATTACTTTAATTAGCGCAGGATGGAGCAGAGAAAAATTATGTTAATCAAAAGCCAATAACAACAATAACATACATAATAAAATGGTGGAAGGAAAGAAAATCACGTTAATACATATTGTAGATCTAAACAAAGTCCAGAATATGATCAAACACAATAAAAGTGAAATAAAATGAATACTAAGAATTTATACAGAGGAAAGAAGAAAAGAAGAGAAACCTGAACTTCACGGCTCTCAATCCAAAAAGAAGACGAAACTAAGAAGAATCCTAAAATTCTAATAGTGTTTAAAAAGAGAAAAGAAAAATTTATGTGACTCTCTGTGCCTTGCTTCCGCTTCTTTGGATCTCTATTGCTCTCACTCTTACTGCGTCCCCCTTTGCCCTAAAAAGGATGGGGTATTTATAGCCCTTATTCTTGACCCTGCATCCCTTTGAATTCGGATCTAACTCTCCTTATCTCTGCAAAACAGTATACGAAATTAAAACAGATAAAAGATAAGAATTATTTTTGAAAAAAGAATAAAAATACACCCTTTTTTGCTTCTGGACCAATTTCTAAGGGGATAAATTCGGATCCTCTCCTTTCTTTGCTCTGTCTTTAAAATTTGAAGATGAAACTTGAGAAGAAGATAGTGTTTGGGATGAGGCCGAGATTGAGGGAAAAAAGATCATGGCGAGGCTGGGGATTTGGATGTTGGTTGTATGATGAGATGCGAAAATGGAGGAGAAGGGATGGACTTGCGCTGCGGCTGGGTGAGAAAGGAGAGAGCTCGGAAGAGTGTTTTTTTAGGTTTAGGGTTTTGAGAAGATAAGATGAGGAAGAGAGAGATGGAGAGATGGAATGAAATTTGAGAGAAAAATTAGGGTGAGATAGGGTTGAGAGAGGGTGAGGCGCGACTGAGAGAGTTTAGAGATGGAGGGAGGATCAGGTTTTAGAATTTAGGGTTATGTTTTGATTGGGTTTGGGCTTAAGGTGATGGTTTGGGCTGCGAGGGTGTATATAAAAAACGGGGTGCACGAAGCAGCTCATAAGGGGAAGAGACCTGGGGCGTGGCAAAAATAAAAAAGGGGTGTGCGAAGGAATGAGGGCTGGGAGTGCTGCTGGACTGGGCTGGGTCACCAACCTGGTTGCTCGTTGCTATTGGCACCTCTCTGATTTATAACATGCACACCCATTTCTTCAACTTCTTTCCTTTCCTTTTCTCTATTTTTTTTATTCTTATTTTTTGCCTTCTCTTTATTCCAAGACCAAAATATTATTAATATTACTAATTCAATAAGCAAGCAAAAATAATAAAATAAAATAAAATAAAATAAAATAAAATAAAATAAAAAGGCTGAACAAAATTAGGGTACTACAGCTGCCCCTCCTTAATTATATTTTACTCGAAGCTCTTCGTGCATTCGTTGTAAAAGGTAACTAAGGATAAATGACTCCAATTTTGTCCGAAACAAGTGGTTTGAGATTGTGGGATTAGTTCCCGACTTTGGTGGGAGATTCTAGGGTTAGTATCCTAGTGAATTCCCAGTAAGGCATAGGTCTGGTTTCAAGCTCTTACGAAATTGGTGAGAGATTCTAGGTTCGATTCCTAGTGAATTCCCAGTAAGGCATAGGTCTGGTTTCTAGCTTTCACATCTTTGGTATTGATTACTTCCCTACTTAGGGAAAGTCTGGGGTGCGAGCTTCTTCGTCACTCGACACAAGTTTGGGTCAGATTCCTAACAAGGGTAAGTTAGGTTCTTAACTCTTAGTAAAAGGTACAGATTGGCTACCCTACTTTAAGGAATGTCTGTGATATGGGTTTCTCTGTCACTCAATATAGGTTTGGGTCAGATTCCCGACAAGGTATATGTCAGATTCCTAACTCTTGCTAAAAGGTAGTGATTGATTTCCATAATTGAGGAAGATCCGAGACGTGGGTCAGGTTCCCGACTAAAGGCTTGGGTCAGATTCCCAAGGTGGTGGGTCAGATTTCCAGCAAGGTGTAGGACAGGTTTCTAACTCATGCTAATAGATTAGGTAGGTTGAGTACTAGATCTTACTGAGTAGACAACAAACCAACTGTGTGCAATATTGGAGAGGGTGGGTCGATGGACCCAAAAACCTGGATGATCATGCAGGATGCAATGAATGGTATGTCGTGCATGAATGTTGTTTTATTAGAGGTAGGAGTTGTCCTATCGACTCCTTCTGAAACTTTTCTTGGTAAATTAGCTCCAGGTCTCTTTAGTTGACGAATTCTGAACTAGCTAATCGGCCCTTTTGTAATGTATTCAACACTGATGATTCTGCATTAGGTGAGATGTCTTATTAGCTCCTTCTCCTTAATGTGAAGACGCTAGATTCCCTAGATCTTTTCAGAATTTTCAGTAATTATAAAATGCTCTTATGTTTTGATTTGCACATGTTCGTCTTTTAGCATGGATTTCTTTAGAAAGAAAATGAAGGTTGATAAAATCCCAAGTCAAATTTGGATAGGCAGAAATAAGCATTCTGTTGTGCCGATGGCGTTCAATAGATGGCAATATGGATAAGAATGAATTTCCACTATGATGGGGAAATAAAATATTACAAACAGAACAAATTCGTATTTACTAAACTAGAAACTGGTAAGAAGGATTAGCTCTACAGATAATCCCTTTGAAAACAAATCGTGCTGCTATTCTGCGACTCAGACCCCGATAGCCTTCTTGATCAACTTCAAAAACTTGTGTTTGTGGTTAGTTTTGACCATCTCTGCCCCAGTTGGTCAGGGCTCAATTTTGGCTGCTCTTGACGCATTCAGCTTGGCTTTTGCTTAGGCCGCCCTTTGCGAGTTTTCGACCTAGCGGGTTGCTCTAAATCGCCCTTGCGGGTTTTCAACTTAGCGCTTTTATTTGACCCTAATTTTTGCCTAGGCCGCCCTTTCGGGTTTTCAACCTACCAGGTCGCTCTAAATTTTGCCTAGACCGCTCTTTCAGGTTTTTAGCCTAGCAAGCTTTTTTTTTGTTTTCCTTTTTTGTTTTTTTGTTTTTGTTTTTTTTAAAAGGGGTACTGTGTCATCCTAGACGTAGTATTTCTTGACCGCATCTGAGTTTATCGGCAGTGGTAGGTCATGCCCCTCCATATCTGTAAGAATGAGGCCTCCTCCTGAGAATGCTTTTTTCACTATATATGGACCCTCATAATTCGGAGTCCATTTTCCGTGTTGGTTTTTCTGAATATGTAGAATCTTCTTTAATACTAATTCCCCTTCTGTGAACTCTCGATGACGTATCTTTTTCTCATACGCTCTCTTGAGTCTCTTTTGGTATAACTGGCCATGACAAATTGCTTCTAATCTTTTCTTTTCTATGAGATTCAGCTGACACATCGTGTCTGGACCCATTCGGCTTCTTGGAGCTTGGTTTCCATAATTACCCTTAAAGAAGGGATTTTTACTTCTATGGGGAGTACTGCTTCCATCCCGTATACTAGAGAGAAAGGTGTTGTCCTTGTTGAAGTGTGTACAGAAGTTCGGTACCCGTGTAAAGCAAAAGAAAGCATCTCGTGCCAATCCTTGTAAGCTACCACCATTTTCTAAATAATCTTTTTGATATTTTTGTTGGCCACTTCCACTGCCTCATTCATCTTTGGGCGATATGGAGAAGAATTGTGGTGTTGAATTTTGAAGTCATCGCACAACTCTTTCATCATCTTATTGTTTAAATTAGTCCCATTGTCCGTGATGATCTTCCTTGGTAAGCCATACTGACAAATTATTTCTTTTTTGATGAACTTGACAACAACACTGTGAGTCACATTGGCATCGGAGACTGCTTCGACCCACTTTATAAAGTAATCAATGGCCACGAGGATGAAGCGATGTCCATTAGAGGCTTTTGGTTCAATCATTCCCATGACATCCAAACCCCACATGGAAAATGGTCAGGGTGCACTGAGGATATTTAGAGAAGTTGGAGGTACATGAATATTATCAGCATAAGTCTGACACTTATGGCATTTCCTCACATGCTTGATGCAATCACTTTCCATTGTAAGCCAATAATACCCAGCTCTGAGAATCTTCCGAGCCATTGCGTAACCATTGGCATGGGTCCCAAAGGAACCTTCGTGGACATCGCCAAGAATTTGTCTCGCTTCTGTAGAGTCTACACACCGGAGGAGTACCATGTCGTGATTTCTTTTGTAGAGTATGTCACCGTTCAAAAAGAAACTCATAGCAAGTCTCCTCAAAGTTCGTTTGTCGTTCTCTGAGGCTCCCGAAGGGTATTCCTTGCTCTTGAGATAGCATTTGATGTCGTGGCACCACGGTTTTTCGTCGGATTCTTCTTCTATCACCTGGAAATAAGCGGGATTTGCACGACTTTCCATCATGATGAGAGGCATTTCCTTATCACTGCTTATTCGGAACATAAACGACAATGTGGCTAATGCATCAGCCAACTGATTATCTTCTCGTGGGATATGTTGAAAGGTGATCCTATCAAAGGATTCGACGAGTTCTTGGATATACTCGCGGTAAGGGATTAACTTAGAATCTCGAGTTTCTAATTCTCCATTCAACTGGTTGATAACCAGGACAGAATCCCCATATACTTTTAGAGCTCTGGCTTTAGTTTCTATGGCAGCTCTGATTCCCATGACACACCTCATATTCGGCCACATTATTGGTACAGCTGAAACACAAGCGAGCCGTAACAGGAGTGTACTGGTTTTCTGGAGAAATTAGTATCGCTCGATTCCGCGTCCCATGCATTAAGCTCCATCGAACATCATGGTCCACTCTTCGTTTCTTGATTCTTCTTTTTCAGCGGACATTATATTCTCATCAGGAAATTCATAGTGGACGGGTGAATGGTCATCTACCGGCTGGTGGGCTAAGTGCTCAGCGAGGGCACTACCTTTGATGGCCTTCTGAGAGACGTATTGAATATCCTACTCGGATAATAGCATCTGCCACCGGGCAATCCTTCCAGTGAGAGCAGGTTTCTCGAATATGTATTTGATCGGGTCCATTTTTGACACCAACCAAGTTGTATGAGAAAACATATATTGTCTTAGACGGTGAGCGGCCCAAGCTAGGGCGCGACAGGTACGTTCCAGCATCGAGTAATTAGCTTCATAACTTGTAAACTTCTTACTCAGGTAGTAAATGGCATGTTCTTTTTTACTCGTTTCATCATGTTGTCCAAGTATACACCCCATAGACCCGTCTAACACCGTCAAGTAGAGGATTAATGGTCTGCTTGGTACTGGAGGTACCAACACAGGAGGTTTTTGTAGGTATTGCTTGATTTTGTTGAAGGCCTCTTGACATTTTTCATTCCATTCGATGGTTTGGTCCTTGCGCAATAACTTGAAAATTGGCTCACAAGTGTCAGTGAGTTGTGATATAAACCAGGAAATATATTCAATCTCCCTAGAAAACCACGAACTTCCTTCTCTGTGCGAGGAGCTGGCATCTGTAAGATGGCCTTTACTTTTTTCGGATCAACTTCTATTCCTTTCTGACTTACAATGAATCCCAGTAATCTACCTGACCTGACACCAAAGTTACACTTGGCAGGATTGAGTCTTAGGTGAAACTTTCTCAATCGCTCAAAAAGCTTCCGTAGATCAATTATATGACTTTCTTCAGTTTGTGACCTAGCGATCATATCGTCCACGTAGACCTCTATCTCTTTATGGATCATATCATGAAATAGAGTCACCATTGCCCTTTGGTATGTTGCCCCAGCGTTTTTCAACCCGAAAGGCATTATCTTGTAGCAGAAAGTCCCCCAAGCTGTAATAAACATAGTTTTCTCCATGTCCTCTCTGGCCATTTTGATCTAATTATACCCGGAGAAACCATCCATGAAAGAGAAAAAAGCGTGATGAGTTGTATTATCCACCAGAACATCAATATGAGGCAAAGGGAAGTCGTCTTTGGGACTTGCTCTATTAAGGTCCCGGTAATCAACACACATTCGAATATTTCCACCATTTTTTGGAATAGGGACAATATTAGCAACCCATTGGGGGTATTTAGCTACGGCCCAAAAATCCAGTGTCAGATTGTTTTTTAACTTCTTCCCTAATCTTTAAGGACATATCAGGTCTCATACGTCTCAACTTTTGTTTGACGGGAGGGCAGTCAGGCTTAAGAGGCAGCTTGTGTTCGACAATATCAGTATCCAACCTTGGCATATCTTGGTACGACCAGGCAAAGACGCCTTTATAATCTCAGAGGAGTTGAATCAGTTTAGCTCTTACTTCTTGTGACATGGTAACACCAACCTTGACTTCTTTTTTGTCTTCCTCAGTTCGCAAATTAATCAATTCAGTTGGTTCTTTGTGAGGTTCGATCTTTCTGGATTCCCCTTCTATAAGTTTTATCAGTTCAGGGGGGAGATCTTCATCGGGATAGTCTTCTTCACAACCTTCGTCAATATGATTAATTAGGCAATCAAAATCTGGTAACGAAATTTCAGCACAATCGTTTTCAAAAGTATTATCTGTGAGCTTGCATTATCAAGGTTAGCAATAAGGAGAGAGTAAGGAAAGGAGGGAGGAAGGAAAATAATAAAAAAGAGACACTTGGGATAAAATCAAAATGCGTTTTATTAATATTCGAAATATGCTTAGGAAAAACATACGGGACCCTTTAACATTTCCCCTATCGCCTCGGGCTGAGCGGAGAGGTGAGCATTAAATGGATTACATTGAAAATGCATTAAGGATCCTAGGACTTTCCACGATCTCCGAATTGCAAGGTATTGAGGAACATGGGCGGACCCATTCCTCATCAGGAGCAGCAAGATCATCTCCCACAGCAGCTACTTGATCCGCATAGATCCACCCAGTGCTCTGGAAACTCTGACGGAGATCCCAAATGGACATCTTCCCAAGCTTGGGTTCCCGATTCTCGAGTCGAGCCTTCCTTTTTTCTCTCCTTTCTTCAGTTACTCTTTCTCTGTCTTCTTTGGTGGGGATAAATCCCAGGCCGTATCGATCCTTGTTCTCGGGAATTCTTAGAATTGAGGTTATACCTTCTTGACTCTTCCCCAGTCCTTTTCCTGGCTGGTACCCTCCCTTCAGCATGACACTGCCCACCATTAGGGTAGTATTGGATAGACAGGGTTCCTTAGCAGTAAACCCTATAGAAGCGTTATCGACAATTTCCAATGCCTGAAATGAAGTCCTAAGGGCCTCTTCGGCAGCTTCAATGTAACGCGTCGATGTTGGCTTCCTTACCAGCATGTCTTCTTCTCCGGATATGATAATCAACTTATCATCCACCACAAACTTCAGTTTTTGGTGCAAAGTCGATGGTATTACCCCAGCGGAATGAATCCAAGGTCTTCCTAACAAGCAACTGTAGTTGGGCTTGATGTCCATTACTTGGAAATTAATGGTAAAGGTGAATGGGCCAATCTGGATCGGCAGCTCAATCTCTCCCATTACTTCTCTTTTAGAACCATCAAAGGCTCTCACAAGCACAGAGTTGGGCTTCATATGAGTCTTATCAATGGAGAATTTATCTAAGGTAGATTTAGGCATCACATTCAGGGAGGATACCATTGTCCACAAGGACTTTGGCCATAAGATGTTCTTTACACTGAACCGAGATATGCAGTGCTTTGTTGTGTCCTCTTCCTTCTGCAGGCATTTCTTCGTCATTGAAATAGAGGTAGTTGCATGCAGTGATGTTGCCAACTAGGTCGCCGAACTGATTCAAAGTTATATTTTGAGATACATGGGCCTCATTCAGAATTTTCATCAATACTTTCCTATGGCTCTCAGAGTGCATTAACAAGGCAAGTAGAGAAACTCTTGCTGGTGTGCGGTTTAACTGGTCTATCACCTTATACTCACTTTGTTGAATGAATTTGAGGAATTCAGCAACTTCCTCTCAGGAGGCCTCTTTCTTGTCCTCCTTCCCCGTGTTTCCTTTCTCTACCGCAACTTCTTTCTCCTTGCTTTTATCTTTTTCCTGTTCCTTTGCAGCTTTTTTTATTGGCTCTTTTTTCGGGGTATAGATCCGACCATTCCGTGTCATCCCGCCTATTCCTACGATGTTGTCGAAAGGCTTTGTTGTGCATTACCTCCTTTAACTTGGACTTTTACGTCATATATCCAGGGGACTGCCTTGTCTTCCTTGTATGGAAAAGGAGATGGTACTTGAACAGTAATAGCTTTAGGAGCATTAGGCATTGCGGGGGATACATTTCTAGAGAATTGAACAACCAAGGGCTTTGGGACCACGGTTCCTGAACTTTGAGTAGATTGGACCATAGACACTTCTTCTTCTTCCTGAGAGATAATTTAAACTATGTTTGCATCAAGCAGTTTTTGGAGGATACCTTTAAATTCCTCACATTCTTTGATAGACAGAAAATCTTCATCACAGATCTTGCTGACATCTATTCTTTCTATCAGACCAGCCTTGCAAAGTTCGATGAACACTTTTCTTATAAGGGTTTTTATCTCAGCAACATCTTTTATCATTCTTCCTTCATGCTCATCATCTATCGTATTTAGCGATGCGTTCCCATGGTTAGGTAACGGAATGTTCCCCACATTGGGACTGTTCTCTTAGAAACTCAACCACTTTGCGTTTATCAGATCTTGAACTTTAAACTTCATAGCCCGACATTCTTCTATAGAGTGACCAGCTATCCTAGCATGATATTCACAGGTGGCATCTGGGTTATACTATTTTGGGTAAGGTGGTTCCATGGGCTTTTACGGACAAGGGACCACTAATGAATTTTTGAGCAAGTGCTGATAGAGATCTTTGTAAGTCATGGGGATTGGATCAAACTGGACCGGCTTCCTCCCTTGAGAGTTTTGAGCTCTTGGTTGATTGGAGCTCTGGCCTCCTTGGTTATCAGAAGCAAAGGGTGTTATTTGCATAGGAGACTTTGGCATGGTAGTTGCCGCGACATATTGAGGGGCACTACTCACCGCGTTAGTCTCTCCTTCTTTCTTTCTCTTGATGAAGGGCTTCTGAGTGTTGGATGATGATGTATTATTATGGATTTTTCCACTTTGCATCCCCATTTCCACGCGTTCCCCTATGACAATCAAGTCAAAAAAGTTTGAGAACATACTTCCAATCATCATGTCATAAAGGGAGATTGAAGTGTGCTAATGAATATGTCAATCATTTCTTTGTCTAATAGGGGTGGTTCCACCTGAGCAGCCATGCTTCTCCACCTCTTGGCATATTCTTTATAACTTTCACTGTCTTTTTTCTTCATGCTTTGCAACTGATTACGGTTGGGAGTCATGTCCACATTGTATTTATATTGTTTGATGAAAGCATTAGCTAAATCATTCCATGAGTTGATTTTATACCGCTCTAACTGCATATACCATCGCAAGGGTGCCCCAGTCAGGCTTTCTTGGAAGAAGTGAATCAGGAGTCTGTCATCATTAGAACAGAAAGCCATCTTTCGGCAATACATGACCAGGTGGCTCCTGGGGCATGTTTCTCCCTTATACTTGTCAAACTCGGGTACTTTGAATTTTGAAGGTATAACTACATCGGGGACTAAGCACATGTCTGAAGCTTCAAAACCAATGTGATTTGCCCCTTCAATTGCCTTCAACATGTCTTCAACTATTTGAAGCCTTTCTTTGGCTTGGGCATCCTCTTGGGGTGTGATGATAGGTACAAAATTTTGAGTATTTGTGTTCTGTGGGGTCCCATTATTTAGAAGCGCATGCCCTTGTGAGGGGTGGGTGTGTATTTCGTCTTCTTTTGGTTCCTCTTGATCCTCTTCGGACCGCTCTGTTTTCGACGTCCTTTTTGCCCTCCAACAAATCGAATATCTTGTCTATCCGCACACTCATTCGGTCGAGCTTTCCTCTCATGGCCTGTTGATTCTGCTCCAACAAGTCCATGAATCTGGTTTGGGATCTTGTTCTATAAGGATGCAGTTTCTTCGTGTTTATTTTATGGATTACAAAGGATACCATGTGTGACAACCACCCTTAAAATTAAATGGAGCCGCCACCTAAAGTTTATTAAGGAAAAGCAATAGGAAAAACCTTTTTTTATGACGATAATTTAAAAAGAGTCTTTGAACCAGATTTCGAGCCCGGGAGTTATTTACGCTTAAGGAAGGTGTTAGCACCCCTAAGATGCCCATAAAATGGTACCCTTTTAATTGTTTTAAAAGAAAAACTTGCTTATCATTTAATAAATTATTCGCAAATGAATTTTCTAAAAAAAATATCAGTTTATCAACCACCACGTTACAAAAATAATAAAAAGAAGCTTGGTAAAAAGAAAACTCAAACTATTCTACAAAAATCATTATTTGTTCCTTTTTAATGTAACAAAAATAATAAATATAAAAAGAAACCTAAGAAGGTAAAAAAAAAAACTAATTATGTTAATAAAAAATGTAGATAAGAAGGAAAAAAAAATTATTTGCTTTTATGCCCTTTATCAATTTTTATTCAATTCTGACTATTTATGAAATAAAAGAGGAGTAAATTGCAAATAGGTCCCTGGATTGGATTTGGGCCTAATACAAGACCAAACCAAATCCAGAAATTTTAATTTCTGCTTTCAAGTCTTAATTTAATATAATAATTGCAAACTGGTCCCTACTAAGGATTTGGCCCCGTTGAAAGACCAAATTTTAAAATGTGTGTGGACAGAAAATTAAAAAAAAAGAAAACTTTTTCCTCTTTTTACTTTCAGGTCCCTTTTTATCATATATTTACAGTTCAATCCCTATTTAGGGTTTGGCCCCATTGGAAGGCCAAACCCTAAACCTAATTGCAATCCAAACCGTGAGTACTAACAGTGATAACAACAGCAACAATCATAATAATAACAGCAACAACAATTGCAGCAACAATAATAATACAATAACAACAATAATAACGACACAATCATACATATCTCAGTACGGTATTCAAGCCATGGTAAAAGAACAGAGAATGAGAAAACGAAGAAGGTGGGAACCTGGATTTTACAGCTTCCCAGAAAATTTACAAACAGAAGATGGAAGAGAAAGAAAAAAAAACTTAAAACTAGGAAGTGTTTAGAATTTGTATTTGGGTGGCCTCACGGGTTCTCTCTCCTTCCTCTTTGATTCTGCTTCTCCTTCTTGCTCTCTGTCTCTTGCTCTCTGTCTCTCGAGTTTGGTTCAGCCTAGGGTTCCTCTCCTTTTTCTGCGTCTTTCTCCCTTTTTTTATAGCCTTCTGGTTCCTCTTTAAGACCTGCGAATCAAAAGGGAAAGAAATCAATGGTAATTTTAAAACATAAGTAATAATAAAAGAAATAATAAAAGAAACTTCCCTTTTGGAGATCTTGAGGCATAACTCGGTTTTCATATGGATCTCTAATTGAGAGAGATTTGAGGAGAGGTTGGGGCTGCGACCATTTTTCTAGGTTTAGGGTTTGAGATGATGAGAGGAAGATTAAGACTAAGTTTTGGTGTGGCCGCGGCTGGGTGATGAGAAATTAGGGTTGGATTTAGGGTTATGGTGGAGTGGCTGATTAGGGTTTGGTTTGGTGAGAGAGATGAAGAAGAACGAGGGAAGAGAGCGTGGGAGCTGCTGCGGCGTGAAGGGAGACGAGAATGAGGGATGGGGCGCCGTTTGGCCCTTTAGGGTTTGAAGATGGATAAAGGACATGGGATTAGGGTTGAAAGGACGAGAGAATGGTGGGAGAGAGGGCGTGAATGGTGGAGGAGAATCAGGGATATGGATGAAGATGAGGGAAGGAGAGGGAGAGATGAGGATGATGCGTAGAATGAAGGGAGCGCCGCGTCGTATGAAGAGTGTGAGGGAGTGAGTGTGTGAGTTTTATGTTTTAGGGTTCTTTTAGGTTAAGGTTGCTGGGCCAAGAAGAAATGGGTTGCGTGAATGGCTTGGCTGCGTGAGGCTGGGCTGGGGTATGCGAGCAAGGATGGGAGGTGCGGGTAGTGAGACGCTGCAGAGGAGAAAATGAGGTGTCTGGGGTGTTGAACAAAGGAAAAAAAGGGGGTGCACGAGTAAAAAAAAAAGAGAGGGGAGTGGTGCGCTGGGCTTGGCCAGTTTTTTGGGCTATTCTTAGCACCCCTCTATTTTGTTTCATGCACCCTTCTTTGTTTTCATTTCTCTTTCTTTTTCTTCTTTTCTTTATTCTCTTTTATTATAAAACCAAAAATATTATTTTGTTTATTATTACCACCACTACTAATTAAAATAAATAATAAAATTAAATTAAATTAAAAAGGCCGGAAAAAATTTAGGATACTACAGCTGCCCCTCCTTAATTACATTTTACTCGAAGGTCTTCGTGCACTCGTTGTAAAATATAATTAAGGATAAAGGACTCTAATTTTGTCTAGAACGAAATTGTTTGAGGATGCGAGATCGGCTCCCGACTTTGCTTTGAGACCCTAGGTCTGATTCCTATTGAATTCTCGATAAGGCATAGGTTTGGTTCCTAGCTCTTACAAAATTAGCGAAGGATTCTAGGTTTGATTCCTAGTGAATTCCTGATGAGGCGTAGGTCTGATTCCTAACTCTCACCTCTTTGGTATCGACCACTTCCCTACTTAGGGAAGGTTTAGGGTGCGAGCTTCTTCGTCACTCGGCACGAGTTTGGGTCAGATTCCCAACAAGGGGTAGGTCAGATTCCTAACTCTTGTTAAAAGGTACGGATTGACTACCTTACTTTAAGAAAGGTCCGCATTCTGAGTTTCTCTGTTACTCAGTGTAGGTTCGGGTCAGATTCCCGACAAGGTGTAGGTTAGATTCCTAACTCTTGTTAAAGTATGGACTGGTTTTCCTATTGCAGGTGAACGTTCAATGTATGAGCTTCTCCGTCACTCGACCTGATTCAGTCGGTTTCGAGCAAGGTGTAGGTCGATTCTAACCTTTGTTAAAAGGTGTGGATCGATTCCCATAATTGAGGAAGATGCGAGGCGGGTCGTTCGGCTAAAGACTTGGGCCAGATTCCCAAGGTGGTGGGTCAGACCCCAGCAAAGTGTAGGACAGGCTCCTAATTCTTGCTAATAAGTGGATTGGGTAGGCTGAGTGCTAGTTATTACTGAGTAGCAGCAGACCAACCGTATGTAATATTTGAGAGGGTGGGTCAATGGACCCAAAACTTTGATGGTCATGCAGGATGCAATGAATGATATGTCGTGCATGAACGTTGTTTTGCTTTTTGAGCAAATGATGATTTTTTTTAAGGTGGGTCGTGGACCCAAAAGTATTGGTGATTATGCGAGATGCAATGATAGCATGTCATGCATGAGTATTATTTGCTTTATCAGGGATAGGCGGTATCCTCTTGACTACTTCTGAAACTTTTCTTGCTAGGTTAGTTCCAGATCTCTTTAGTTGGTGAGTTCTGAACAAGCTAATTGGCCTTTTCGTAGCGTATTCAACATTGATGATTTTGCATTAGGTGAGGTGCCTTACTAGCTCTTTTCCTTAATGTGAAGACGTCAAATTCCTTAGATCCTTTTAGAATTTTCAGTAATTATACAATGCTCTTATGTCTTGATTTGCACATGTTTGTCTTTTAGCACAGATTTCTCTAGAAAGAAAATGCAAATTGATAAAATCCCAAATTGAGTTTGGAGAGGCCGAAATAAGCATTCTATTGTGCCGATTAATAAATGGCAATATGGGTAAGAATGGATTTCCACTATGGTGGGGGAGATAAAATATTACAAACAGAATAAGTTCGTGTTTGCTAAATTAGAAACTGGTGAGAAATATCAGCTATACATATAATCCCTTTGAAAACAAATCGTGCTGCCCTTTCGTGATTCAGACCCCGATCGCCTTCTTGATCAACTTCAAAAACTTGTGTCTGTGATTAGTTTTGACCATCTCTGCCCCAGTTGGTCAGGGTTCAATTCTGTCTACTTTTGACGCCTTCTGGTTGGTTTTTGCTCAGGCCGCTCTTTGCGAGTTTTCGACCTAGCGGGTTGCTCTAAATTGCCCTTGCGGGTTTTCAACTTAGTGCTTTTATTTGACCTTAATTTTTGCCTAGGCCGCCCTTTTGGGTTTTCAACCTACCAGGTCGCTCTAACTTTTGCCTAGACCGCCCTTTCAGGTTTTCGGCCTAGCGAGCTTTTTTTTTTATGTTGTGCCATTCTAGACGTAGTATTTCTTGACTGCATCTGAGTTTATTGGCAGCGGTAGGTCATGCCCCTCCATATCTATAAGAATGAGGCCTCCTCCCGAGAATGCCTTTTTCACTATATATGGACCTTCATAATTTGGAGTCCATTTTCCGCGTTGGTCTTTCTGAATAGGTAGAATCTTCTTTAATACCAATTCCCCTTCTGAGAATTCTCGATGACGTACCTTTTTCTCGTATGCTCTCTTGAGTCTCTTTTGGTATAATTGGCCATGGCAAATTGCCTCTAACCTTTTCTCTTCTATAAGATTCAACTGGTTATATCGTGCCTGGACCCATTCGGCTTCTTCAAGCTTGGTTTCCATAATTACCCTCAAAGACGGGATTTCTACCTCTATGGGGAGTACTGCTTCCATCCTGTATACTAGAGAAAAAGGTGTTGCCCCCGTTGAAGTGCGTACGGAAGTTCGGTACCCGTGTAAAGCAAAAGGGAGCATCTCGTGCCAATCCTTGTAAGTTACCACCATTTTCTGAATGATTTTCTTGATATTTTTGTTGGCTGCTTCTACTGCCCCATTCATCTTTGGACGATATGGAGAAGAATTGTGATGTTGAATTTTGAAATCATCGCATAACTCCTTCATCATCTTGTTGTTTAGATTAGTCCCATTGTCCGTGATGATCTTTCTTGGTAAACCGTACCGACAAATTATTTCTTTTTTGATGAACTTGACCACAACACTGCGAGTCACATTGGTATAAGAGACTGCTTCGACCCACTTCGTGAAGTAATCAATAGCCACGAGGATGAATCGGTGTCCGTTAGAGGCTTTTGGTTCAATCATTCCTATGACATCCAAACCCCACATGGAGAATGGCCAGGGTGCACTGAGGACGTTTAGGGAAGTTGGAGGTACATGAATATTATCAGCATAAGTCTGACACTTATGACATTTCCTCACATGCTTGATGAGGTCACTTTCCATTGTAAGCCAGCCAATAATACCCAGCTCTGAGAATCTTCCGGGCCATTGCATAACCGTTGGCATGGGTCCCGAAGGAACCTTCGTGGACGTCGTCAAGAATTTGTCTTGCTTCTGCAGAGTCTACGCACCAGAGGAGTATCATGTCGTGATTTCTTTTGTAGAGCACGTCGCCGTTCAAAAGGAAACTCATAGCAAGCCTCCTCAGAGTTCGCTTGTCGTTCTCTGAGGTGCTCGAAGGGTATTCCTTGCTTTTAAGGTAGCATTTTATGTCGCGATACCACAGTTTTTCGTCAGATTCCTCTTCTATCACCTGGCAATAAGTGGGATTGGCACGGCTTTCCATCAGGATGAGAGGCATTTCCTTGTCACTGTTTATTCGGAACATAGATGACAGCGTGGCTAATGCATCAGCCAACTGATTATCTTCTCGTGGGACATGTTGAAACGTGATCCTATCAAAGGATTCGACGAGTTCTTGGATATACTCATGGTAAGGTATTAACTTAGGATCTCGAGTCTCCCATTCTCCATTCAACTGGTTGATAACTAGGGCAGAATCCCCATATACTTTTAGGATTATGACCTTAGTTTCTATGGCAACTCTGATTCCTATAACACACGCCTCATATTCTGTGATATTATTGATGCAACTGAAACACAGGCGAGCTGTAACAGGAGTGTACTGCTTTCCTGGAGAAATTAGTACTGCCCCGATTCCGTGCCCCAATGCATTAGAAGCCCCATCAAACATCATGGTCCACTTTTCGTTTCTTGATTCTTCTTTTTCGGCGGACATTACATTCTCATCAGGGAATTCATAGTGGACAGGTGAATGGTCATCTACCGGTTGATTGGCTAAGTGCTCAGCTAGGGCACTACCTTTGACGGCTTTTTGAGAGACGTATTGAATATCATACTCGGATAACAACATTTGCCACCGGGCAATCCTTCGATGAGCGGAGTTTCTCGAATACATATTTGATCGGGTCCATTTTTGACACCAACCAAGTTGTGTGGGAAAGCATATATTGTCTTAGGCGGTGGCGGCCCATGCTAGGCGCCAGCAATGTACGCCCAATATCGAATAATTAGCTTCACCGGTAAACTTCTTACTCAAGTAGTAAATGGCACGCCTTTTTTACCCGCTTTCACATGTTGTCCAAGTACACACCCCATAGAT
This sequence comes from Calophaca sinica, assembly GCA_037113605.1. Taxonomy (NCBI): domain Eukaryota; kingdom Viridiplantae; phylum Streptophyta; class Magnoliopsida; order Fabales; family Fabaceae; genus Calophaca; species Calophaca sinica. The sequence goes on from CM073733.1 coordinate 24,333,636, forward strand.
CCGCCTAACATCACAAATAGAGGATTAATGGCACGCTGAATCGGAGGTACTAACACAGGGGTTTTTGTAGGTATTGCTTGATTTTGTCGAAAGCCTCTTGGCATGTCTCATTCCATTCAATAGTTTGGTCCTTACGCAGCAATTTGAACATTGGCTCACAGGTGTCAGTGAGTTTTGATATAAACCGGGAAATAAAGTTTAACCTCCCTAGAAAACCACAAACTTCTTTTTCTGTACGAGGAGCTGGCATTTCTAAGATGGCTTTGACTTTTTCCGGATCAACTTCTATTCCTTTCGACTTACAATGAATCCCAGCACTCTACCTGACCGGACACCAAAGTTACACTTGGCGGGGTTGAGTCTTAGGCGAAACTTTCTCAATCGCTCAAAAAGTTTCCGTAAATCAATCATATGACTTTCTTCAGTTTGCGACTTAGCGATCATATCGTCCATGTAGACCTCTATCTCCTTATAGATCATATCATGAAATAGAGTCACCATTGCCCTTTGATATGTTGCCCCGGCGTTCATCAACCCAAAAGGCATCACCTTGTAGCAGAAAGTCCCCCAAGCTGTAATAAACGTAGTTTTCTCCATGTCTTCTCTGGCCGTTTTAATTTGATTATACCCGGAGAAACCATCCATGAAAGAGAAAACAACATGGTGAGCGGTATTATCCACCAGAACATCAATGTGAGGCAAAGGGAAATCGTCTTTGGGACTCGCTTTATTAAGGTCCCGGTAATCAACGCACATTCGGACCTTTCCACCCTTTTTTGGAACAGGGACAATATTACCAACCCATTGGGGGTACTTAGCCACGGCAAAAAATCCAGCATCAAATTGTTTCTTAACTTCTTCCCTAATCTTTAAGGACATATCAGGCCTCATGCGTCTCAATTTCTGCTTGACAGGAGGGCAATCCGGTTTAAGAGGTAGTTTGTGTTCGACAATATCGGTATCTAACCCTGGCATATCTTGGTAAGACCAGGCAAATACGTCTTTATAATCTCGGAGGAGTTGAATCAGTTTAGCTTTAACTCCTTGTGACATGGCAACACCAACCTTGACTTCTTTTTTGTCTTCTTCGGTTCCCAAATTAATCAACTTAATCGGTTCTTCGTGAGGTTCGATCTTTCTGGACTCCCCTTCTATAAGCCTCATTAATTCAGGGGGAAGATCTTCATCGGGACAATCTTTTTCACAGTCTTCGTCGGTATGATTAATTAGGCAATCAAAATCTGGTACCGAAATTTCAGCACAATCGTTTTCAAAAGTATTATCCGTGAGCCTGCATTATCAAGGTTAGCAATAAGGAGAGAGTAAGGAAAGGAAATAGGAACGAAAGAGAAAAAGGAGACGCTTGGGATAAGAATCAAAATGCATTTTATTAATATTCGAAATATGCTTATGAAAAACATGCGGGGCCCTTTAACATTTCCTCTACCGCCTCGGGCTGAGCGGAGAGGTGAGCATTAAATGGATTACATTGAAAATGCATTAAGGATCCTAGGATTTTCCACGATCTCCCAATTATAAGGCATTGAGGAACATGGGAGAACCCATTCCTCTTCAAGAGCAGCAAGATCCTCTTCTACAGCAGTTACTTGATCTGCATAGATCCATCCAGCGCTATGAAAAGTCTGACGGAGATCGCAGATGTGCATTTTCCCAAACTCGGGTTCCCGATTTTCAAGCCGAGCCTTCCTCTTTTCTTTCCTTGCCTCAATTGCTCTTTCCCTGTCCTCTCGAGTGGGGACAAATCCCAAGCCGTATCGGTCTTTGTTTTCAGGAATTCTTAGGATTGAGGCAATACCTTCCTGACTTTTTCCTAGTCCTTTTCCTGGCTGATATCATCCTTTTAGCATGACTCCGCCCACCATTAGGGCATTGTTGGATAGGCAGGGTTCTTTAGTTGTAAACCCTACGTAAGCGCTATCGACAATTTCCAGTGCCTGAAATGATGTCCCAAGGGCTTCTTCCAGCCTTCAATGTAACTCGTCGATGTTGGCTTGCTTACCAGCAGGTCCTCTTCTCCGGATACGATGATCAACTTATCATCCACCACAAACTTCAATTTTTGATGCAGAGTTGATGGTACTACCCCGGCATAATGAATCCAAGGCCTTCCTAACAAGCAACTATAGCTGGGCCTGATGTCTATTACTTGGAAATTAACGGCAAAAGTGAAAGGGCCAATCTGAATCGGCAGCTCAATCTCACCCACTACTTCTCTTCTTGAACCATCAAAGGCTCTCACGAGCACAGAGCTGGGCTTCATATGGGTCTTATCAATGGATAACTTATCCAAGGTAGATTTAGGCATCACATTCAGGGAGGATCCATTGTCTACAAGGACTTTAGCTATAAGATGCTCTTTACACTGAACCGAGATATGTAGTGCTTTGTTGTGTCCTCTACCTTCTGCATGCATTTCTTCATCATTAAAATAGAGGTAGTTGCATGCGGCGATATTGCCAACTAGGTCGCCGAACTGATTCAAGGTGATATTTTGAGACACATGGGCTTCATTCAGGATTTTCATCAATACTTTCCTGTGACTCTCAAAGTGCATTAATAGGGCAAGTAGAGAAACTCTCGCTGGTGTGCGGTTTAGTTGATCTATCACCTTATATTCACTTTGCTGAATGAATTTGAGGAATTCAGCCACTTCCTCACGGGAGGCTTCTTTCTTGTCTTCCTTCCCTATGTCTCCTTCATCTATCGCAACTCCTTTTCCTTTGTTTTGGTCTTTTACCTGTCCCTTTGCGGCTACTTTTATTGGTTCTTTCTCAGGGGCATAAATCCGCCCACTCCGAGTCATCCCGCCTATTCCCACGATGTTGGTAACAGTCAGAACGATTGGTTGTGTATTACTCCCTTCGACTTGGACTTTTGCATCGTATATCCAAGGAACTGCCTTATCGTCCTTGTACGGAAAATGATATGGTACTTGGACAGTAATAGCTTTGGGAGCGTTAGGCATTATGGGTGATGTATTCTTAGAGAATTGAACCACCAAGGGATTTGGGACCGTGGTTCCCGAACTTTGCGCAGATTGGACCATAGATACTTCTTCTTCTCTCTGAGAGATAACTTGAACTATGTTTGTATCAAGTAGTTTTTGGAGGATACTTTTAAATTCCTCACATTCTTCATTAGACAAAAGATCTTCATCACAAGTCCTGCTGATATCTGTTCTTTCTATCAAACCAGCCTTGCAAAGTTCGATGAACACTTCTCAGATAGGGGTTTGTATTTCAGCGACATCCTTTATTATTCTTCCTTCGTGCTCATTGTCTATCATATTTACTGATGCATTCCCGTGGTTAGGTAACGGGTTGTTCCCCACATTGGGATTATTCTCTTGGAAACTCAACCACTTGGCATTTATCAGATCTTGAACTTTGAACTTCATAGCCCGACATTCTTCTATAGAGTGGCCCGCTGCCCCAACATGATATTCACAGGTGGCGTCCGAGTTATACCATTTTGGGTAAAGTGGTTCCATAGGCTTTTGCGGGCAAGGGACCACCAATGAGTTTTTGAGTAAATACTGATAGAGATCTTTGTAAGTCATGGGGATCGGATCAAACTGGATCGGCTTTCTCCCTTGAGGGTTGTGAGCTCTCGGTTGATTGGGGTTCTGACCTCCTTGACTATCAGAAGCAAAGGGTGTCATTTGAACAGGAGGCTTAGGTGTGATAGTTGCCGCAACGTATAGAGGGGCACTACTCACCGCGTTAGTCTCTCCTTCTTTCTTTCTCTTGACGAAGGGCTTTTGCGCGTGGGATGATGAAGTATTATTATGGATCTTCCTATTTTGCATCCCCATTTCGACACGCTCCCCTATGACAATCAGGTCAGAGAAGCTTGAGAACATACTTCCAATCATCATGTCATAAAAGGGTGATTGGAGCGTGTCCATGAACGTGTCAATCATTTCTTTGTCTGACAAGGGTGGCTCCACCTGAGCAGCCATGCTTCTCCATCTCTGAGCATATTCCTTATAGCTCTCACTGTCCTTCTTCTTCATGCTTTGCAACTGATTACGATTGGGAGCCATGTCTATATTGTATTTGTATTGTCTGACGAAAGCATTAGCTAAATCCTTCCACGAGCTGATTTTAGACCGCTCTAACTGCATATACCATCGCAGCGGTGCCCTAGTTAAGCTTTCTTGGAAGAAATAAATTAAGAGTCTGTCATCATTAGAACAGAAAGCCATCTTTCGGCAATACATGACCAGGTGGCTTTTGGGGCATGTTTCTCCCTTATACTTGTCAAACTCGGGTACTTTGAATTTTGCAGGAATAACTACATCGGGGACCAAACACATGTCTGAAGCTTCGAAACCTATGTGATTTGCCCCTTCAATTGCCTTTAGCCTGTCTTCAAATATTTGAAACTTTTCTTTGGCTTGAGCATCCTCCTGGGGGTGATGATAGGTACAAAATTTTGAGTATTTGTGTTTTGTGAGGTCCCATTATTTAGAGGCGCATGCCCTTGTGTGGTATGGGCATGCGTCTCATTTTCTCTTGGCTGACTTTCGTCTTGATCCTCTTCGGACCGCTCTGTTTCCGATGTCCTTTTTACATGCAGGGCTTCCAACAAATCGCATAGCCTATCAATCCATGTACTCATTCGGTCAAGCTCCCCTCTCATAGCCTGTTGGTTCTGTTCTAACGCGTCCATGAGTCTGGCTTGGGATCTCGTTCTGTAAGGATGCAGTTTCTTCGTGTTTATTTTCTGAATTACGAAAAATACTATGAGTATGGATGGTTTATGCTATGCCATGATTATGTATGCTATGCAGGATGCTCGTTTGTCTATTTATTTGTACGTTTGTTGGAGAATCATAAAGATTCCTTAGCATTGTGCTTTGGGAACTCGAGCGTATTATAGACTTGAGAAACAAACATTTTTATTAAAAAAGTACGATAATTTAAATTCTCCGAAGAGATTACAAGATTACTATGAAAAGGGAAAACGGAGCAAAACAAAAAAGGGAAAAAAAAGGGTCTTCAACGGTCTCGCCGGATTTGCTTCTCCGATTCTTCTACCAGGGTTTTTGCAATATTCCATGAAATATTCCACTTTTCTTGGCAGTGGGCGGAAACATGTTCCGGATTCAGCTTCTTCTAAGAGTTCCAGAATGTCTCGAATGCCGCTATTAGCTAGCCATACCAATTTGGAACAACGATCCATCCAATACACAGTTTCTCTGTCGAACCAAGCGATGACCTCCTTTTGGTTATCAATCTTTTCCTGCATATTGAGGATTTTCTCGCGTTATTCCACAAGGTCTATATGGTAACCTATGAATTTTTCTTCGGCACTTCTCCTCTCTTCTTTGAGTTGGGCCTCGTGCGAAAGAGTGGTGTTCTTCATCTGTTGTTTTAAGTCATCCAACTGTCTCTGTAAGACCTGACGGGCCTTTTTGGAGTCAGTCCATATTTTCCTCAGGTCTCCTTTCTCACAGGGGATCTGGTCCACTTCTTGTTTGCGGAGAGCTAGCTGTTGGTTAGCGGCTCCTAGACAATCTTGGATTCGGTGCTTTTCCGCTTCTTCTGTTTTGACTTTCTTCTCAAGTTGCTCCAGAGATCCTGTCTTCTCCATACACTAGCTTTGCAAAGCTTCCACTTCTTGATATGCTCTTTTCAACTTTTCATGGAGAAGCATTTTTTCTTCTTTGACTTTCTTGAGGGCCAGTTTTAATTCTTCGACCTCCTCGCCATCAACATGTGGCACCTTAGGGACTACCGTGATGTTGCGGATAGGTAACTTGACTTGTTGGACTCTTGCCTTGATCCATTGGCGGTATGCTTCATCTGTATGGATGCTTTTACGGCCAAGCCATTTTTTGTTTACTTTATCCCAGGCTTGTCGTACCTTTCTGAGCAAAGCCAGATCCGAGGAGCCCCGATCATGTAAAGTGAAAGCGGCCGTCTCTTTTCCGGTAGGTTCGCCTATCATGGGGGCACCAAGTTGCCTTAAGGCTAGGGCTGATTATAATTGATACACCTCAGGGTTCCAATGAGAGGTACATTAGGAAAATCTCCGCAGCTATAAATCATTTCATTAATATTTTGTACTCTGGAGTACCATATCACGGATTCTTCGTCAAGGTTTGTAAGAAAGGTGGCCCACTCCCGGTTGCTTCTAGCTTCTAAGGGAGATCCCCTCTTGACTAAATGATTTTTGAGCCATATGTACTAGACCGGGATGCAACACCAAATTACACCACCTTTCTTTTCATGACGCACATGGAGCTCATAGTATAAATCTGCCAGTACAGCAGTAGTAGGGTCTTCGCCACGAGTTTTGAAGGCAACGAAGACGCTGGGCGGTCGCTTTCATCCACGAAATGCAGAACATGAGGGAACAGGACGACTCCGTAAATGATAAGGGCCACTATATCCATGCATGCCTTTGACTTACCTTCACTTTGGAGGGCCCTAGCTTTTCTTTCTAGAAACATCCTTGAAAACCCCTTCATTCCCTCTTTTATTTCATGTGCTTCCCATAGTTCACTCTCGGGAATCCCTAAAACCTCCGCAATAACTTCCATTTTAGGGTGACGGTTAGGGTAACGGTATGGCCCATTTTTTTAGGGGGAATATTCAATATTTCTTTGTATTCTTCCAGAGTAGGTGCTAACTGAAAATTTCGAAGAGTGAAGCATCGCAAAGGTGGATCATAAAATTGGGCCAATGTCGTCAAGGCCCCAGCATGTATCTCCAGATATAATAGGTCCAAGATGTTCCCAAATATTCCTCTGAAAGTAATCTCGTCAAGTTTTGTCCACTTATTGGCTATGAATTCCTTCAGTGTTTGTAGCCTGGGTATCTCGACTCTAGGTTTCCAAGTCGTTCTTGTTTCTGAGTCCATGATTACGCTCTTAAAGACATAACAGCTAGGGTTTTTATGATTTCCGGCAAACCTGTGGGATGGCATGGAAGTCATGAATGTATGTAGATACTAAAAAATATTTTTCATCGTATGAATGAATGAATATGCACACATTTTGTTTTTTTTTTTGAGAGAAAAAAAAGTGAAAAGGAATAAAAATAGTGATTTTCGTAAATTCTTATTTTCCATTTTTTTGAGAAGATATTAGAAAGGAGATAGGGTATGCCCCTTTGTGACATAGGCCGGTAATTCCCTAGATGAGTTCTATGGTTTTCAAAAGTGCCTTACCATGGGTGGCATCATGATACTAATCTAAAAAGGTTCCTAGAGCCAAGGGTCATATTTTTGAATGTTACCGCCAATAATAGGTAAACTATTGAAGGGAGTTTTTTCTCAAATAGGGCCAAACTCTAGGTGAGGCCTTCGCAAGGACCCAACTGGCCATACGTCTAGCAGGTGCTCACTACACAGCCTCTCCTAACTTAAGTTTTTTTGAAACCCGAGTATAGGGTTCCACTCGTAGTGTGTGTAAATAAAGTGTGTAAAGTGAAGTGTGTGAAGGAGCAAACTTAAAACTACCCGCTGCAAAATAAATACAATATATATGCATGTCTTCTACCCTAAGGTTTCAAATGCATAAACACACATAATATTTATAAGAAAAAAAAACAAATGAAAGAGAATGAATCACAAACAAAATAAAAAATAAAATAAAAAAAATATATTTTTTAACACATGCTTTGTATCCTAGAATTCACGTATACAAACATATATACAAATGAACGAATAAAAACAAAAAGGGAATAATTCATTTAATAAAGCAAACAAATCTTATAAACAAACATAGGGCCTAACTCTCTAAAGGTCCCCAGTGGAGTCGCCAGCTGTGACAACCGCCCTTAAAATTAAATGGAGCCGCCACCTAAAGTTTATTAAGGAAAACAATAGGAAAAACCTTTTTTATGACGATAATTTAAAAATAGTCTTTGAACCAGATTTCAAGCCCGGGAGTTATTTACGCTTAAGAAAGGTGTTAGCACCCCTAAGACGCCCATAAAATGGTACCCTTTTAATTGTTTTAAAAGAAAAACTTGCTTATCATTTAATAAATTATTCCCAAATGAATTTTCTAAAAAAAAATATCAGTTTATCAACCACTACGTTACAAAAATAATAAAAAGAAGCTTGGTAAAAAGAAAACTCAAACTATTCTACAAAAATCATTATTTGTTCCTTTTTAATGTAACAAAAATAATAAATATAAAAAGAAACCTAAGAAGGTAAAAAAAAAACTAATTATGTTAATAAAAAATATAGATAAGAAGGAAAAAAAATTATTTGCTTTTATGCCCTTTATCAATTTTTATTCAATTCTGACTATTTATGAAATAAAAGAGGAGTAAATTGCAAATAGGTCCCTGGATTGGATTTGGCCCTATTAGAAGACCAAACCAAATCCAGAAATTTTAATTTCTGCTTTCAAGTCCTAATTTAATATAATAATTACAAACTGGTCCCTACTAAGGATTTGGCCCCGTTGATAGACCAAATTTTAAAACGTGTGTGGACAAAAAATTAAAAAAAAAAAGAAAACTTTTTCCTCTTTTTGCTTTCAGGTCCCTTTTTATCATATATTTATAGTTCAGTCCCTATTTAGGGTTTGGCCCCATTGAAAGGCTAAACTCTAAACCTAATTGCAATCCAAACCGTGAGTACTAACAGTGATAACAACAGCAACAATCATAATAACAACAGCAACAACAATTGCAGCAACAATAATAATACAATAACAACAATAATAACGACACAATCATACATATCTCAGTCCGGTATTCAAGCCATGGTAAAAGAACAGAGAATGAGAAAACGAAGAAGGTGGGAACCTGGATTTTACAGCTTCCCAGAAAATTTACAAACAGAAGATGGAAGAGAAAGAAAAAAAAACCTTAAAACTAGGAAGTGTTTAGAATTTGTATTTGGGTGGCCTCACGGGTTCTCTCTCCTTCCTCTTTGATTCTGCTTCTCCTTCTTGCTCTCTGTCTCTCGAGTTTGGTTCAGCCTAGGGTTCCTCTCCTTTTTCTGCATCTTTCTCCCCTCTTTTATAGCCTTCTGGTTCCTCTTTAAGACCTGCGAATCAAAAGGGAAAGAAATCAATGGTAATTTTAAAACATAAGTCATAATAAAAGAAATAAAAAAAGAAACTTCCCTTTTGGAGATCTTGAGGCATAACTCGGTTTTCATATGGATCTCTAATTGAGAGAGATTTGAGGAGAGGTTGGGGCTGCTGCCATTTTTCTAGGTTTAGGGTTTGAGAGGATGAGAGGAAGATTAAGACTAAGTTTTGGTGTGGCCGAGGCTGGGTGATGAGAAATTAGGGTTTGATTTAGGGTTATGGTGGAGTGGCTGATTAGGGTTTGGTTTGGTGAGAGAGATGAAGAAGAATGAGGGAAGAGAGCGCGGGAGCTGCTGCGGCGTGAAGGGAGACGAGAATGAGGGATGGGGCGCCGTTTGGCCCTTTAAGGTTTGAAGATGGATAAAGGACATGGGATTAGGGTTGAAAGGACGAGAGAATGGTGGGAGAGAGGGCGTGAATGGTGGAGGAGAATCAGGGATATGGATGAAGATGAGGGAATGAGAGGGAGAGATGAGGATGATGCGTAGAATGAGGGGAGCGCCGCGTCGTATGAAGAGGGTGAGGGAGTGAGTGTGTGAGTTTTATGTTTTAGGGTTCTTTTAGGTTAAGGTTGCTGGGCCAAGAAGAAATGGGTTGCGTGAATGGCTTGGCTGTGTGAGGCTGGGCTGGGGTATGCGAGCAAGGATGGGAGGTGCGGGTAGTGAGACACTGCAGAGGAGAAAATGAGGTGTCTGGGGTGTTGAACAAAGGAAAAAAAGGGGGTGCACGAGTTAAAAAAAAGAGAGGGGAGTGGTGCGCTGGGCTTGGCCAGTTTTTTGGGCTATTCTTAGCACCCCTCTATTTTGTTTCATGCACCCTTCTTTGTTTTCATTTCTCTTTCTTTTTCTTCTTTTCTTTATTCTCTTTTATTATAAAACCAAAAATATTATTTTGTTTATTATTACCACCACTACTAATTAAAATAAATAATAAAATAAAATAAAATTAAAAAAGCCGGACAAAATTAGGGTACTACACCATGAGTATGGATGAATGGTTTATGTTATGCCATGATTATGCATGCTATGCAAGATGCTCTTTTATTTGTTTGTCTATTTATTTGCAGGTTTGTCGGAGAATCGTAAAATCACTTATCATTGTGCTTTGGGGATTTGAGCGCATTATAGATTTGAGAAACAAACATTCTTTTTTAAAAGTACGATAATTTAAATTCTCCGAAGAGATTACAAGATCACTACGAAAAGGGAAAACAAAACAAAAGGAAAAAGGGTCTTCAACGGTCTCGCCGGATTTGTTTCTCCAATTCTTCCACCAGGGCTTTGCAATATTCCATGAAATACTCCACTTTTCTTGGCAGTGGGCGGAAACCTATTGCGGTTTTAGCTTCTTCTAAGAGTTTTGGAATGTCTTGAATGACACTATTAGCTAACCACACCAACTTGAAACAACGATCCATCCAATACACAGTTTCTCTATCAAACCAAGTAATGACCTCTTTTTGGTTATCAATCTTTTCCTGCATATTAAGGATTTTCTTGCGTTCTTCCACGAGGTCTATATGGTAACGTATGAATTTTTCTTCGGCACTTCTCCTCTCTTCTTTGAGTTGGGCTTCGTGTAAAAGAGTAGCGTTCTTCATCTGTTGTTTCAAGTCATCTAACTGTTTCTGCAAAACTTTACGGGCCTTTTTGGAGTCAGTCCATATTTTCCTTAAGTCTCCTTTCTCACTGAGGATTTGGTCCACTTCTTGTTTGTGCAAAGCCAGTTGTCGGTTAATAGCTCCTAGACAATCTTGAATTCGATGCCTTTTCGCCTCTTCTGTTTTGGCTCTCTTCTCAAATTGCTCTAGAGATCATGTTTTCTCCATACACTCGTTTTGCAAAGCTTCCACTTCTTGATATGCTCTTTTCAACTTTTCGTGGAGAAGCTTCTTTTCTTCTTTAACCTTCTTGAGGGCCAGTTTTAATTCTTCGACCTCCTCGCCATCAACATGTGGCACCCCAGGGACTACCGTGATGTTGCGGAAAGGCAACTTGACTTGTTGGACTCTTGCCTTGATCCATTGACGGTAGACTTCATCCGTATGAACGCTCTTACGACCAAGCCATTTTTTGTTTACTTTATCCCAGGCTTATCGTACCTTTCTGAGCAAAGCCAGATCCGAGGAGCCCCGATGATGTAAAATAAAAGCAGTCGTCTCTTCTCCGGTAGGTTCGCCTATCATGGGGGCACCAAGTTGCCTTAAGGCTAAGGCTGGGTTATAATTAATACACCCCAGGGTTCCAATGAGAGGTACATTAGAAAAATCTCCACAACTATAAATCAATTCATTGATATCTTGAACTCTGGAATACCATATTACAGATTCTTCACCAAGATTTGTAAGAAAAGTGGCCCACTCCCGATTGCTTCTGGCCTCTAAAGGGGATCCTCTCTTGACTAAATGATTTTTGAGCCATATGTACCAAACCGGGACGCAACACGGCATTACACCACCTTTTTTCATGATGCATATGGAGATCATAGTATAAATCGGCTAGTACAGCAGTAGTAGGGTCTTTGCCGCGAGTTTTGAAGGCAACAAAGTCGTCAAGGGCCGTTTCATCCACAAAATGCAGAACATAAGGGAACATGACGACCCCGTAAATGATAAGGGCCACTATATCCATGCTTGCCTTTAACTTACCTTCACTTTGGAGAGCCTTAGCTTTTCTTTCTAGAAACATCCTTGGAAACCCCTTCATTCCCTCTTTTATTTCATGCGCCTCCCATAATTCACTCTCGGGAATCTCTAAAACTTCCACAATAACTTCCATTTTAGGGCGACGGTTGGGGTAACGGTATGGCCCATTTTTTGGGGGGGAATGTCCAACATTTATTTGTATTCTTCCAAAGTGGTTGGTAACTGAAAATTTCGAAGAGTGAAACATCGCAAAGGTGGATCATAGAATTGGGCCAGTGCTGTCAAGGCCCCAGCATGTACTTCCAAGTATAATAGGTCCAAGATGTTCCCAAATTTTCCCCTGAAAGTAATCTCATCGAGTTTTGTCCACTTATTGGCTATGAATTCCTTCAGAGTTTGTAGCCTGGGTACCTCGACTCTAGATTTCCAAGTCGTTCTTGTTTCCGAATCCATGGTCACGCTCTCAAAGACACAACGGCTAAGTTTTTTATGATTTTCGGCAAACCTGTGGGATGGCATGGACGTCATGAATGCATGTAGAGATTAGAAAAAATATTTTCATTGTATAAGTGAATGAATATGCACACATTTTGTTCTTTTTTGGATAAAAGTGAAAAGGAAAAGGAAAAAAAATAATAATGATTTTCGCAAATTCATATTCTCCACATTTTCGAAAAAATATTGGAAAAGAGATAGGATATGCCCCATTTGTGACATAGGCCGATAATTCCTTAGATGAGATTTATGGTCTACATAAGTGCCTTACCATGGGTGGCTTTAGGATACTAATCTAAAAATGTTCCTAGAGCCAAGGGTCCTATTTTCGAATGTTACTGCCGATAATAGGTAAACTATTAACGGGAGTTTTTTCTCAAATGGGGCCAAACTCTAGGTGAGGCCTTCGCAAGGACCCAACTGGTCGTACGTCCAGTAGGTGCTCACTACACAGCCTCTCCTAACTTAAAGTTTTTTCTTCTTTTTCAAACCCGGGTATAGGGTTCCACTCGTAGTGTTCAAAAAATGTGTTAAGTGAAGTGATAACCTAAAATACTACTCGCTGCAAAATAAATTAAACAAATACAAATATATACATGGTGACTATCCTAATATTTATATATACATGTGAAACAAACATAATAAAGCAAAATTAAAACAAATAGATCAAAGATAAGAATAAAAGAAAGAAAAGGGAAATAAATCATATAATACGCAAACAAATTAATTCAAACAATTTTAAGGCCTAACTCTCTAAAGTCCCCAGTGGAGTCGCCAGCCGTGACAACCACCCTGAAATTTAAATGGAGCCACCACCAATATTTTATTTTTAGGAAACATTGGAAACCTTTTTTTTTTTGAATATTTTGAATTTAATGAAAATGTCTTATAACCAAATTTGAGCCCAGGAGTTGATTACGCATAGGAAAGGTATTAGCACTCCTAAACGCCCATAAAATGGTACCTTTAATCATTTGAAAATTGTTTGCCTCAAAGAATTAATTTCCCAAAATAAAAAGAAAATCATAAGATATAAGCATGATAATGATGTTTTAAATTCGCATAAGTATTATGAAATATTGACTAGTAACGCATGTATTTAATCGAGATAGAAACAGTAACACGTTTTTTTATCCAAAAACTTTGATTTTGTTGCTTTTTATTTAGAAAATCAGAAAAGAAATAAAAAAAACCCTAAAGCTATAATTTTGACTTTTAAGAAATCAGTTGGTATTAACCAAACCTATTTTACAGATTTCCTTCTTAAAAAAACGATCCTTTTTATTGCTAATTAGAAAACAAAAACGGGACCTTGATTACTTTAATTAGCAGAGGATAGAGCAGAGAAAAATTACGTTAATCAGAAGCCAATAACAGCAATAACATACATAATAAAATGGTGGAAGGAAAGAAAATCACGTTAATACATATTGTAGATCTAAACAAAGTCCAGAATATGATCAAACACAATAAAAGTGAAATAAAATGAATACTAAGAATTTATACAGAGGAAAGAAGAAAAGAAGAGAAACCTGAACTTCACGGCTCTCAATCCCAAAAAGAAGACGAAACTAATAAGAATCCTAAAATTCTAATAGTGTTTAAAAAGAGAAAAGAAAAATTTATGTGACTCTCTGTGCCTTGCTTCTGCTTCTTTGGATCTCCAAGCTTCTTGCTCTCACTCCTATTGTGTCCCCCTTTGCCTTAAAAAGGATGGGGTATTTATAGCCCTTATTCTTGACTCTGCGTCCCTTTGAATTCAGATCTAACTCTCCTTATCTCTGCAAAACAGTATACGAAATTAAAACAGATAAAAGATAAGAAATTTTTTGAAAAAAGAATAAAAATAGTCCCTTTTCTGCTTCTGGACCGATTTCTTAGGGGATAAATTCGGATCCCCTCCTTTCTTTGCTCTGTCTTTAAAATTTGAAGATGAAACTTGAGAAGAAGATAGTGTTTGGGATGAGGCCGAGATTGAGGGAAAAAAGATCACGGCCAGGCTGGGGATTTGGATGTTGGTTGTATGAGGAGATGCAAAAATGGAGGAGAAGGGATGGACTTGTGCTGCGGCTGGGTGAGAAAGGAGAGAGCTCGGAAAAGTTTTTTTTTTAGGTTTAGGGTTTTGAGAAGATAAGATGAGGAAGAGAGAGATAGAGAGATGGAATGGAATTTGAGAGAAAAATTAGGGTGAGATAGGGTATAGAGAGGGTGAGGCGCGGCTGAGAGAGTTTAGAGATGGAGGGAGGATCAGGTTTTAGAATTTAGGGTTATGTTTTGATTGGGTTTGGGCTTAAGGTGATGGTTTGGGCTGCGAGGGTGTATATAAAAAAGGGGTGTGCGAAGCAGCTCATGAGGGGAAGAGACCTGGGGCGTGGCAAAAATAAAAAAGGGGGTGTGTAAAGGAATGAGGGCTGGGAATGCTGCTGGACTGGGCTGGGACACCAACCTGGTTGCTCCCTGCTATTGGCACCTCTCTGATTTATAACATGCACACCCATTTCTTCAACTTCTTTCCTTTTCTTTTCTCTATTTTTTTTATTCTTATTCTTTGCCTTCTCTTTATTCCAAGACCAAAATATTATTAATATTACTAATTCAATAAGCAAGCAAAAATAATAAAATAAAATAAATTAAAAAGGCCGGACAAAATTATGGTACTACAAATAGATTTATGTGTAAACACTTGTTTAAATTTGTTGTAATATGTTTTGTGTAATTGATAATGATATTATTAAGTTTTGTTTAATGTTAAGTTTTATGACTTATACTATGGTGACATATTAATGATTAGAAATGTTATGATAAGTTCTTATTAAATATTTAACAAGTAAAATTTATGATGCATGAATAATTTGTATGCTAATTAAGAAGACAATGCTTCTTAATAGAGTTGACATAAATTTTACAGTGTTAGAATTAATTTGTCACTATGTATGTATATGATTTACATGATTAACCCACCTTGGTATTTAAAGATAATTTTGATCTTAAAATATGATTGTACTAGTTGTTATGAACTTTTAATGCATTTATTGCATGATATCTTAAATGAATTAAGATAACTAAAATAGCATTGGAATTTCATATTGAAATGAGTATTGAATGCTTTAGTATGAATAAACAGAGTTATTTATAAATTTGTTGTATGATATATCAATTTGGTCAAAACCAATGACATAAGTATACTTACATTGTGATTGTCAACACAATCAAAGGCATATATCCAATTGGATAATGGAAAGTCAATAGGACAAGTGGTCCAAATTTTGTGATAGTTATTCAATGCTATCAAGAGTACATTAATTAATGAATAGAAAAATGTCATGAGATATTGGACTAACGCATAACTATGTGAAGAAGTTACATTTAAACTTTATAAGGAAAGAAATCTTGCAATCATTTGGCGAAAGGATTGACAAGGGATATGATGTCTTTGAAACATCATTGGGGATGGAACTCAAGCGCATATATAATTGATCATCAATAGTAGAAACCCAACTCACACTTGAGTAACATCAAGTCTTGAGTTCAATGGCGAAAGTACACTATCAGAGTGATTGCAAGTACTTGTTAATAGATACATCCCAAGGTTATAGAGTAGTGAGACCATAAGAATAAAAGGTGGAAGGTTGAGGTTTTGCTTTTAATAGACATATAGCATATATTTGCTGAGATGCATATTATGGGTGCATTTTTGATATAGTCTACTTCTATGAGAATGAAGTGCGACCGCTTCATAGAGTTAAAGGGCTTGACTCTAGTAGTTCTCATGAAAAGGGTACATGACTCGAGGCCTTATCAAATGTGTCATCTTTATAATTCAATCAGTGATACCGAGATTTCATGTGTGAGTTATGCACACTTGTTCTAATGAATAATTGGTTCAAAACTTGTCTACCAATCTATTTAGGGATGAGTGAAACCATAGCTTACTAAGTGAAAGTTCAAGTCGCGAGACGCCTTTATATGAAACCATGAGATTTTCGGAATAATGGATTTAGATCTATTTTGAAAAATGGTGGGGGATTGTGAGGGATTTTCCAAAATATAAGTTGGAAGGTTGTTAATTCGCAATATTTTATATATTTAACGGTTAACAATTATCACAAAGTGTTGCTTTGGTCTAGTGGCTGGATGTTTGCATGACATTGTGTCTGTACGCGGACAGGAATCGAACTGCGCACCTTGTAGCGAACAGGTGCATGGAACAACCGTCAGGCCATGGGTCGCGTTGTGTCATGTATTGAACGTTAATAATATAATAACGTTTCGGACCAGTGTTAAAATCTCTTAAAAGAGTTGTTTCCCTTCATCAAGTGGCATGAGTTGCTCTATAAATAGAGACACTCTACATGCAGAAAAGGATACGAAATTTATTGTTTTTCCCTTCCATTATCAAATTCTAAATCATTTCTTCTCTTCTCGCACGAGAATTAGTGAGGAAACTTTATTCTGTAAACTATTATTGACTGATAGGCTTGAAGTGTGTTTGCAAACCACTTCAAGAAATCCAAAGTATCCTGAAGGGGATTTGCCAAGAACCTTGTTGCATCCAATTTATCAAGATTGGCGGGGGCGAATCGAACCTAAAGCTTAGTGCTTCACACATGCTTTGGATTTATTTGTGCAATAATTTTTTCTCTTTCATTGTTCAGGTGTTGCAGCATTTCTCACAGCATCGCCATCAATTCAAGGTTCTAACACTCTTGGTACTCCACATGGTTCATAGCAACCCGTTGATGCATGTACACAATGACGGGTCTATAAATTTTCTTTAGTGAGAACAAAAAAATATTATAAGTTTTTACTAAATACATTAATCTCATGACAAAAAATACCCAAAACGCCAAAATCTGATGTGTTTTGTGTCACTGTGTATGTTTAGTTATATGAACAGTAAAAATTTGAAAGATAAATGGGTAAAATTAATATCAATTTATTTTTTCTTTTATCTTTTATAACTTTCTACATTCATTAAAAAAAATTATCTTATGGGGGCATTACCTATTTTTAATGGGGGAAAATTTTATTAAGTATGTTAAAGTAAAAAAAAAAGGCTTAATTGCACCTTTGATGCCTCAGGTATCGTGATTGTGCGATTTTAGTCCCCCAAGTTTCAATTGCTCGAATTGAGTCCTTCAGGTATTGCGATTGTACAATTTTGGTCTATCTGGTTCCAATTGTGCAAATTGGGTCCTCCATTTATTGCAATAGTACATTTTGGTCCTTCTTGCTGTTTAAATTCTAATAAAAAATGTTGATGTATCACGTGTGGGTATAACTCAGCACATAATTTGGTCTAGGTAGCATATTAGTTAGCTTAAAAATTAAAAAAATATTTACAATATTTTCAGTTATAAATTGAATGACAGTTGAACGGATGGACCAAAATTGCACGATTGTGATACCTAGAGAACCTAATTTGCTTAATTAGAAACATGGGGACCAAAATCGCACAATTGTGATACCTTGGGGACTTAATTCGCTCAATTAGAACTTGAGGGACTAAAATCGCACAATCGCAATACCTATGGGACCAAAAGTGTAATTAAGCATAAAAAAATTAACTCGTGGGGGCAATTGCCCCCAAACCTGATAAGGTGCATCTGCCACTCAATGTACACTTACCTGAGTGGGTGCTGCACCAGTAAGACTATGTCCAAGGCATTCCACAGACTCCATCTTTAGGTCATTGAAGTTTTAACGTCCCTTGAGGAGATAGATGCCACATATCTACATTATGTGAAGCATCTGGTGACGAGGCCAGGAGAGGACCACACATCACGCATTTGGGACAGTGCGCCGACAAATATCATCGCTGGTTCTAGTGGATTTCACATCCATCCTGATACCACCAGCTGAGGGAGGCTATCCTAGAGTGGTTGTCACAGAGGTTGTTGGACTGCTAGAGTCCATTTATAGTGCCTTTCCTCCGTATATGGTAAGTTAATAATAATACATATGATACTACATGTTAATTCAACTTTTTGTGTTACTTAATATGTTAAGTTGATATTTGTAGGCGAAGTTCTAGAGGATTTTTAAGATTTTTAAGGCTTGATTGACAGAAGGAGAGTTAGTTGGCAGGACTACAGTTTGGAAGGGTGTATGCGAGGCATTGGTCGAGGCGCGTAGTCGAGTCGCATATCAAAGGAGAAAAATGACTCGATCTGCGACTTGACCACCACTTTTTTATTTTTGTTTTGACTTTTATGTTTTATTTATTGTACATTATGTACATATATGTCCGTGGTGCTTAGCACAGCTGGCAAAGTATTTGCCGCTTGGACGCTTGGGCGCGGGTTCGAACCCGCTACGCCCCACTTTCAGCGCTCTTTGGAGTGCGTAGTAGGCCGCTGGGCCATAAGACAAAAAAAAAACATTATGTACATATACACTTTTTAATATGCCTATATTATAACATTAGTTGACCGTGTACTAATTTAGTGTACAAATACACTACTTTGATTGCCTATTCATTTTTTTAATGTACTTATTTTATCACAGTTCAAGCATATGTGAAAAGATTAAAAAAAAAACTTTTGAAAATAAGCTTTCGGAAGCCAAAAAAATAATCTGAAAATTTGATTCCATAATGCATCTAATATATGTTCCATAAATTAAGATCTGGAATGTTAAACACATTTAAATTCCTTTCGAAACTTAATTCCCGAAACTTATATATTTATAACATTTTGGAATCAAACTTCCAGAATGCGTAAATACTTAAATAGTCCAAAAATTAATTTTTGAAAGACATTTAAAATTTCAAAAGAAAAATATATTCCAAAAGTAAAATTTCAGATAGGAGTTTTTTTTTTTGAAAAAATAAATAGAGCAAAAGATAGTGTATAAGAAAAAAAAAGGTGTACAAAAAGAAACATTTTTCCGTTTCGTCAAGTGTTATGAAAATTTTGTAAGTTGGCCTAAGACTGACAATTGCAACCCAGTAGCCCATTAATCAGTTCTTTGAAGGCTCCGGGTGCTGATCCGATCCACTGGATTGCGCTTGCCTTTGTAGCAGGGGCTTTTATTTTCCCCCCTCTCCCACTTAATTTTTACACCTCCCCCTTTTTATGAAAAGTCAATACTACCCCTCCTCTTTTTCTCCCCACTCCCTCTTTTTCTTCCCTCTTCCTCAGTTTACCTCCCCCCCACTCATTCTTCATCAAACACCCTCCCACTCTCTCTCACGATCCCTCTCTCAATCAGTCTCTAACCTCACTGTCGCATTGTCCCGTCGCAGCCTCCGTGGGCATCACAGCCACTGTTTGCCGTCAATACAGGTGCGTTTATCGTCTTTCTTTTCTCTCTGTGATTTCAAACTTTCCAGAATCTTGTTGCCGAGTACTTCCGTCAACAGGAATTCGGTAGTTAAAAATTACCGTATTCTTGTTGACGGAAGTACCCAACAACAAGATTCCAAAAGTTATTTTATTTTCAAAACTTTCGGATTCATATTTTTAGTACGTTCCGGAATTTAGTTTCTGGTATTAAGTCAGTTTTGAAATTAACAAATTTTTTTGTGTGGTGCAGCAAGAAGTTTTCATGGAAGGCAATTTTCCTGACACCCTAATGCCTAGTGCAATGGATATTACAAAGCCCGCAGATTGTACTGAAATGGATGTTACTGACAACGTGGAACGTACTGCAATGGATGATGTTATACAGGATGCGGATTGTAGTGCAATGGAACTTACACAGGACTGTACTAGGGCATTCACTACTACGACAGTAGTTACTACTTCGTTGATTAGTTTTGTAATTTGTTACTATTGGATGAGTTGTTAAATGATTATTTTGTGTGTTTTCAGGTCTTTTCTACCCAAGATGACCTATTGGTGTGGGCACGAAATGTTGGTAAATCTGTTGGATGCGTGATTGTTATTTCAAGATCAAACAACGGGCAATCAAGCAAAAAGACATTTGTGGTGTTGAGTTGTGAAAAAAAGTGGCAAGTGTAAACCTTACAAGATGGGATTGAAGGCTACTGGTACTAAAAAAAGTCAGTGCCCATTTAGACTTAAAGGAAGCCTGGTGAAAGGTGTTGGAGGGTGGGTTTTGAAGGTAATGTGCGGAACTCAGAATCACGAGCTGTTCAAAAACTTCGAAGGTCATCCATATGTTGGTCGGCTTACTTCTGAAGAGAAGTCTTTTCTCAGTGACATGATATGATCAAGCCAAGAAGCGACTTACTATCATTGCAACAGAACAACCCAGACAACCACATTATAATTAGGCAAATTTACAATGCACGTCAAAAGATCCGGTCAAATCTTAGAGAGGATAGAACTGAACTGCAACACTTAATGAACTTAATGCATCGTGATCATTATGTCCACTGGCATAGAAAGGTGGATGGTGCTGATGTTGTGAGAGATATATGTTGGGCACATCCAGAAGCCATCACGCTTCTAAATTCGTTTAACATTGTTTCGTTGATTGATTCCACTTAAAAGACTAACAGATATAAGATGCCACTACTTGAGGTTGTTGGTGTTACCTCAACTGAGATGACATTCGCTGTTGCGTTTACTTTTGCGGAGTCTGAGAAAGTTGATAACTTCATATGGGTGCTTGAGAAGCTGAAGAGTATGTTATTGAGAGAGGATGCCTTGCCAAAAGTGAGAGTGACCGACCGGGAGTGGCTAAAGTTTTTCCCACGTCATCTAACCTGCTGTGCCAATTCCATATCCGCAAGAATGTGAGGGCCAAGTGCAAAACTTACGTGTATCCACAGGAGAAAATTGAGTTGGTCATGACTGCATTTGATTCCGTTATTAACTCCCCTGACGTGGATGCGTACGTGGACCGATTGGCACATTTTAAGGATGAATCAACACCGTTCAGTAACTTCGTTGACTGTGTCAAAACCACTTGGCTAAATCCTCACAAGGAAAAGTTCATTGCAGCATGGATAGACCGGGTAATGCACCTTGGAAACACAACAACCAACAGGTATGCATCTTTTGATTACTCGTATTCGTTGGTGTTTATGCATCTTGTAAATGTTTAATTACTCACATTTGTTGGTGTTTTTTATTTTTAACAAGGTTGGGTCTGCTCAGTGGAGGTTGACGAGGTTGTTAGCTGATAATAGAGGAGACTTATGTAGTTGTTGGAATGCTATGAATAATATGATCAGGTTACAACACACTGAGCTGAAGACTTCATTCGAGCATAGCATTAGTAGACAACAACATTGTTATAATACTGCAGTCTACTAGCGCTTAAATGGACTTGTGGCGAGGGAGTGCATTACACCACATTACAGATGAGCTTCGTCAAGTTAACACGGTTGATATTGATAGTTCTGCATGTGGTTGAGTGCTACGATACATTCATGGGCTACCTTGTGCATGTGAATTGGCCAGATATACAATGCACTGCATCCCAATCCCATTGGAGTCAGTTCATATTCATTGGAGGAGATTGAGCTTCAACAATACCTGTGACTCCGACAATGGCCATGGTTCAGAAATAAGTATACAGGTTGAGCTATAAGCATTGGCACATAGGTTTCAAGAGCCTGATGTTGTAGGCAAAGTAGCACTAAAGGTGAAATTGTGCGAGTTAGCATTTCCTGACACAACTTCCATGTGTCCACCCCCATGTAAGGTGAACCCAAAGGGAGCACCAAAGCAAGGAAAGATATTATCGGTAGATACTTCAACAAGACGTGATCCATTATATTGGGAACATGTTGATGACTTCTATGCATCCCAACATGACAGCACGTCAACTCCAACTTCCTCTAAACGGTCAGCTTCTCATCAATCCAAGATGTCAAGTACCCCGACACCTCCGCCTAAAGTGTCAGCTCCACCTCTGCCGCCGGCCTTGCCATTCATACATCAATTCCCATATCAAATTCATCAATACATCGAGAACATTATTGATGTACAACTTGATGGCAATTGTGGATATCGCAGCATTGCTGCTTTACTTGGTATGGATGAGGATTATTGGCCTTTAATCCGTCAGGATTTAATTACAGAGCTTCGACAAAACCGTGATGACTATGTTAGTGTGCTTTGTGGTGATGACAAGTGATGCAGGCCAAACAAGTGTGCAATTGTGGATATCGCAGCAGATGCAGGCCAAACAAGTGGATGACGATGCTAGATGCAGGATATGTCATTGTTAACAAGTATAAGGTGGTTGTTGTAGGGAAATCACGCAACAAATAGAGATAAAACGCAGCGGGAAAAAAAAGTTTCCCTTCCATGGATCCTTGCGAATGGTCATGATTCAGGGATTACGTGGGTTACCTCTTGTAGCACAGACCGTTGCAGACGAGAACTGGAGTCGAGCACGAGCGTCGTACTGATGACAACGCCTCTACGCAGTCCACATGAATAGACTTTGAATGAGAGCGGCCATCGTCTACTGTGCTAGCTGTCGAATGGAGCCGGCAGTCACGAACGCACACAAGGTCTCTCAGTACTGCTAGGGTTAATTCCTTGAATGAACTTTCAGCTTAAGTGTTCTATTTATAGAACCACTTAAGACTGGCCTAGCGACGCACCGTAGCTTACCATGTATTGCGTTGCTCTTGACTTACGATGGTGTGTCATAAGAGCGCACCACTGAATAAAACGAGTCTTACTCATTTATATTTAATCTCTCATTAATCTGTTCTTATGTGTGTGACCCTGTAGGTTCCCGTAACGTTGGCAATAATATTAAATCACTATTTAATATTATAAACAGAGAGCGGTGTCTAGCAACACATCACTACTACCCAAGTAACGAGAATGTCAGTGTTATGACGTAACCTTTCCGTGATAATGATCATGTGTATAATTACCCGTTTGCCCTTATATCTATATTGAACACAAGGCATAGTGTGTGTCACCCTTGTATAGTTCAACATTATATTCCTTGATACCTAAGTAGACTAAGTAACAACAAATAAGATCAATATCTCATATTGACTTATTTCAGCATGGCTATGCATTTTATAGTCATACTCTATCAAGGGACCCAAAGATATTACTCCTGCTATGTAGGAGGGGCAAATCTCATCTAGGTCACTCATGTCCCTCTGTTTGACTCGTGGAGTGCCCAGTTAACCGACTTTATAATTGTCTTGTTACAGACAATGTTTGACGGCAACGAAACACTCAACTCCTCATGTAGGGACCATAGTGGTTTTAGGTCAAAGGGTGGAATACACCACTATCACTATGAGAACAACTTATGACACTATGTAGTATTCTCATAGTGGTTTCGGCATGCACCACCAAGAGATCGTAATACCCACCGTATCATTTGCATTGGCTATATACATAGTATGCGACATATTGTACAGGTATGACATTTATGTGTCCTATTTATTTTTTTGACATTTAATTGGCTTTCATAGATGATAATACTAATTTTGTTAAAAAATGACATGTATCCAGGTATATTTCAAGAATGAGGCTCCAATGCCTCCTTCATATCGACTTTGGGAAACTTGTAGAAACGACAAAGCTAAGGAATGAGAGACTGTATATGAGCGTCGCAATCAAGATTGGAAGTCAATATTTTTATCAACAAGAACAAAATCTTATGTAACTGTTGTTGATTGATGGTATGTAACAAAATCTTATATTTTTACCAACATGATGTTATGTTGAATATGCTGTTACTCAATTTAACATGTTTGATCTTTGTGTTTGAAGTTTGAAGTTTTAATTTCATTGAAATTTGGTTTGGAATGAGGAGGAATGGAGATTGGAAGAAATTGGAAGGGAAGAAAATCATGTTTCTACAATCATAATAATCTTGAAAACCATTATTATGATTCCGGAAACATAGTGACGGAATATATCGGCAACAAGAATCCGGTTGTTCTCAATTCATATTCAAGATTTTGAACTTCTGGATTCTTGTTGACGGTTTCTTCCGGCAATAAGTTTCCGGATACTGTAAATTCGCAGAAAAAATTAACGCAGACTAGTAGCGAAATGAGGACATTATCAGCGAAGATGGACGGAGGGAACAAGGAGGGAGGTGGATGGTGGTCTCGAGGGAAATAACAGAGAAAAGGGAGGGGAAGGTTAGGAAAAAGATAAGGGTACTTTGGTGTTTTTAGGGAGAGGGGAGGTGTGAAAATTAAAATGGGTAGGTGGGAAAATCATGGGCTTTGTAGCAGTTAGAGAAAAAAAAATGTTCAGACCAAAAACAAATGCATTTCAATCCCTAAAGATCGCTGTTTCAATTCAACTGTTTCGAGCTATCTTTTCGTCTTTTTTTTTTTTTACTTATTTTTCATTCTTAATTGCAGCTTTGGATTTGTGATGGCCACCTTTAAATATGTTTGTTCCATTCTGAATAAAATATCTTAAAATTTTCTTTGATTTCTTTTTTCGTTAGATGGAAATTGTAATTACCCTAATCAACTGAGATTTCAAATTTGTGAAATTGAAATTACTTTATCATCTTAAGAATATCCCCTCTCTTTTTCACCTGGTCCTAAAAGTATTGGTTAAGAAATATTTAAAAAGTTCATTGAATACTCCTAATTAATTTGAAAAAAATAATCGAATAGTGTTTATATTTTCAATATATATTGAAATTTCATTTTCGTTCAACACCTTTTACTTTTATTTCCTAAACATTTTTCATGAACTATTCAATTCCACAATTGGTTCAAATGTTCATCACATGAACCTTGACAACTTTAAAGAAAGGAACAACTTCCTCAATTATGAGCACATATTGACAAGCTGATATATCATATGGTATAGGTAAAGGACCCCCAATGGAGACAAGGCCTGTGTAGAGGACAGTAGCCTTTACAACCAATGAGGGAAACGAAAGGACCGATTTAATGAGTATTTGAGCAGAGGCATGTGCCTCTGTCATTTCACTCAACGTCTCCTTCATTCATGCACATTATGCATTGCTAAGTTTGTGCACACTAGGGAATAAGGGATAACGAGCGAACCCCATTTTTCCCACACTTGAAAATTCAGCTTCTTTCTTTTCTAACGAAAGTTAAAATATCTCAAGATTTGATTTCCCTAAGATGAAAAATGCGCTTTAAAATATAAAATGCAACGATAATCTTAATCAAACAATGAAATTGTAATATAATATACACTTATGCATAATAAATATCTAATTGTTACAGTGTTTGTGAACGAGATATAGGTCGAGTACTATGTCTGCCTTAGCAGATGCTCGATCGAGTGGCAAAGACCGAAGCACACCCCCGACTACTGCACATTGATATCGGTCATTCGTCCTTCATAGAGTTGGCCATCCAGATTAATCATTCATCCAGACTCAAAGAATAAGGTCTATCATGAAGCCCGATTAGTAAGTATTTAAGGGCAACATTTCACAAGATAAAGCAACTCTAATATCGTAATTATACTACTATATTTTATGGGAATTGACTTTGGTATCTGAGTGGCTTTGGCAAGTCTCTCCTCAGCGTCACCATCATTATCATAGACATCTTCATCATTGGCATATCAACCCTCACAGAGCTTCTCGGCCGGTCACCTCATGTTCCTCCACGGAACAATGACCAATGGGGTTGGGTCTACCAAAATGGGCTAATCTCATAACACAACGAACCACGATTTGAATTTTCGCTAGAAGATGTACCTACATTTAGTATTCAACAATTTCTCGAAAAAGGGTGGAATGAAACACGTAGGTTCACTCAAAAAATATAATAAATTGTTACAATTTTAACTGTTAATTTCATGATCAATAATTATAATTTTACGCTTTGTTATCTAAAGTACATCTCTAATCCGTAAAGAATCAAGGCCGTTATCTTTATGTTTATTCTACAACAATTAGGAAACCCACCGCGTGAGGATCAAGTTGAGGAATGAAAGGAAGGACAGTGGACAGGGGACCTTAATCGTTGGACTTGGTTGGGCCTACCCAGTGGCAAAAAAGTTTATGCAAATGGAAAGAGATGGGCCAAGAGGCCCGCAATACGGATGGGATAAAAGAAAAGGGTAAGGTCTAGGCTTCAACTCACCTGGAAGAAGAAAAAGTTTGCTACTTTTGTTGCTGAGATAGAATACGTAGCTCCCAAGTCCCATCCAATCAAAGCCCCACCGGAACTGAACCTTTGCTTGTTAATGGTATATATTGTGCACATTTCAGGGTCAAGTTTCAAGTTGTGCCTATCCTACTACTATAATTGAGGAAAGATAAATGAATTATTGGGCCTGAATCTTGCGCTTGTTCTCATTCTTCATTGAGATATGAGAATCAATTAAAGAGGTTAGATCGGACGAGAAGTTGCCATCAAGTAGTTAATGAAATCATCCGGTCAGTAATTAAGGAACCAATTATGCAGCTATAGCCTATACTCCTACTCTATAGGCCAGTTAGCACTTCCTCCATTCAACTGCTTTTGTTTTTTCTCCATTTAACATATTAGCGAAATTATCGGTGTGAACACAACCCAATCCAACCAGATGGCAGTGGCCCAACCGGACCCGACATATTCGGTTTTGGCCCTGTGTTTTTTACAATAAAAGTTGAGTCTTATTTTATGGCTCCACATCGGGTTAATGATAAGTTTATGCTAACTTTGTTATTCAACTCTCATGTACTCTTTCTGTCCCAATATATATGTCATATTTGGTTAAATCACATAGTTTAAAAAAAAATAATAAATGACAGAAATAGAATGATAGTTTTACCAAATTAACCTTATTAATCGTTGGTATATTAACTATTGTCATAAATGCAAAGTGGAGTATTTGATGGTACAATTAGTAGAAAGCATTTAATATTACATTGAAAATAAAAAATGACATATTTTGGGACCATTTTTTTTGTAAATGTGACATATATATTGGGACGGAGGGAGTATTACTTTTAGTTTTAAAATTACTTTATATTTTTTTTTTTGCAAAATCATTTAGTAATCTGTTCATAATCAGTGTTTTTTAAAAATCATTTTCGATAGAAATCGAAACAAGCTAATTAAATAACTTAGGCCCACACTGGCATTGCTACATTATAACACTGTACTTGCGGCCCCAATTCCCAATGGTATGAAATATGAATTGCAGTTTTGAGGTGTAAACGACTAAATGTGCGAGTAATCCTTGGAGGCCACTACGCGATGGAAAGGGTGATAAGTGATAGTTGCGTGTCGTAGAGAAGCTCGCGGCGACTGACTGGTGGAGGCATGTGGTACGATTTTTAGATTCCAGCAGAGCAGGGGAGGTCATGATTCACAAAACAGTGGTTTACCGAGACGCACTCAGTCGCTACCCTCCACCACTGGTCTGCGTCTTAGTTCTCACCGTCGTGAAACAACAAACCCCTATCGCGAAAGCGAGACACAAAGACATTAGAAAGAGAAGGTGAGACAAAGGTAGATTAACATTGAGAAAAAAAAACTTGATCTTGGTCTGGTAATGGGGAAACACGATTGTTTTGCGTTAATGGTCCAACACGATGATATGACAAGGAGGTTAGAGAGAGATAAGAGATGGAGAGAATAGAGAGAAAGAGAGGAAGGTTCAAGAGATAGGTTCAAGTCTACGTTGGCGCTAAGAGTGAGGTTCAGGCTTAGAGAAATAGAAGAAAATAATATATCACACTCTCATGTTTATGTTCAACATTTAGCAATGTGCATAAATTACACTATCATTAGTTCATTTTCCCAAAATTGTGAGTAGATTTTTGTTGAGAAGTGGAAAAACCACCCATTAGTTCACTAATTGCAAGTGATTGTTTTATTTTTTTGGTTTTTTTAAAACATGTGCAACCTTGCACATCTTAAGACTTATCCATTACTATCTCACTTGCAATTAATATTAACTAGTTAATTTATTATGATTCTTTGGAAAAAGATAATTATCTCTCTCTTATTTATTTTATGATTCACCTTCTCTATAGTCTCTCTTTCACAAAAAAAATAATAACAAGTTGATTTTATCAAATTAATAGCAATTGATTCACCTCCTCCCTACTATTTTGTCTTTGGCTGGTCGTGACATTTTGGGTTGAAATTAATAACGTAAATGACAAAATAAATCCATTGTTATACAATATACAATACTCCTTCCGGAATGAATTATAAGCAACAAAGCTAAATTTGGGTTCATTAAATAACTCATGTATTTGGTCTATATAGACCAAATACATGAGTTATTCAATGAACCAAAATTTAGCTTTGTTGCTTATAATTCATTCCAAATGGAGTATAATCAAAAAAGAATACATTATTTTAATCGAAATGAACTAAAATATTTTTTTCGTAAAAAAAAATGAACTAAAATATTTTTAAGCAATTGAAAAACCTCCGTCTAAAAATCATTATTAAGCAATTAAAAAACTTCAACACATATTTCTGATTGCAATTCAAGTGGCATTGCAATCGAAGTGCAGCTACTAGATGAATTAAAAATCTTTTTTCTGAAAAACAAAATCTTCAACAAGCCACAATACCTCCGTGTAATTTAAAATCGTGTCATGTTTATGTATTTTTAGGAAGACTCATCAAAATCTAATACAGTAACAGATGTTCATTAAAAAAATTGTTGCCAAGCTAGAGTTACGATGATTTGCCAACAAACAGAATACAATTTATGCCAAAATATAGATCACTATAGAATTTCATTTGAAAGGGTAAATGGACCAAAAACTGGAGGAGTGGCCTCTTTTACATTTTCTTGTTGTTTGTGTTTGTTTCACTTTGTTTCTATTGGGTCCGGTACCATCTACGTTTCTGTCACGGCTAAGCTAGAGTTACTACTATTAAATTTTTGTGGAAAGAGATATTATAGAAGAAGTAAATCCTAAAATAAATAAGAGAGAGGTAATTATTATTTTCCAAAGAATCATAATTAACTAGTCAAAATTAATTACAAGTGATATAATGGATAAGCTTTTTTTTTGACAATAATGGATAAGCCTTAACATGTGCAACCTTGCACATGTTAGAAAAACCTATTTTTTATAATAAAACTTTTATATAAAATTTTTATATAATATTTGTTCTATAAATTTTTTATTTTAATATTTATACATACTAAATAAATACAGAAATGATAATCGGACAACATAAAATTGTCCGACACCGTATATTGATACGGTTTTTTGCGTTTTTTAATTTTTTTTTCAATCCGGCACACATCACAAAAACCAACTTGTCTCTTATGAGATACGATGTCGGCGTACGGTGTTTGGAAATTTGGTGTCGATCTAACATTGCTCAAATAAATAATGGGGTTTGGGCCGTATCCCACCTCAGAGGCCACCTCCGGTACAGATGATACATCTGTTGTCAATCATTTAACCAGTTTTTTGTTTCGATATTGTTCACATGAATCACAAAATCTGAAAATCTTTAAAAGTTAATACTTCCATATATTTAAATCAGAATTTTTTTTTGTCTCCAACGCATTTGTTAAAGACT
The DNA here is from genome assembly GCA_037113605.1 of Calophaca sinica. Taxonomy (NCBI): domain Eukaryota; kingdom Viridiplantae; phylum Streptophyta; class Magnoliopsida; order Fabales; family Fabaceae; genus Calophaca; species Calophaca sinica. Next base: position 24,363,258 of record CM073733.1, read on the forward strand.
TCTTACCATATTTATTATAGAAGCTAAAAATATGTCGTAATCAAACAATAATTGTTTACGTGAACACCTCTAAATAGTTTGTATGGTATATTTTTACTAGTATTTTTCAAGGCGCGCCCCCGCCCAAAACTAAAAGTCCAAAAAGGGCTGCACCCTAATTCTAACTAGGGATGGCAATGGGGCTCCACGGGTGCGGGTAGTAGCCACCCGCCCCCCGCCCCGCAGTATAAAAATTCGCCCCGTGCCCACCCATAACCCGCACGGGTATCCGTTTAGTGAAAATCCGTGGATTTTATAAATATTCACGGGTATCCACGGGTGTCCACGGATATTAAATTTATGCATATTAAACTTGGAAGTAACAAAATTTCTATCTAAAAATTTACATCTAATTCCAAAATTCAAACAAAACACCTACCATAACCAAAAGTTTACATCCAATTCCAAAATTCAAACAAAACACCTAACCAAAAGTTTACATCCAATTCATTCAAACAAAACACATAACCAAAAGTTTACATCCAATTCCAAAATTCAAACAAAACATCAAAGGCTTGTCATCAACATTTAAGTTCCTCATAGCTATCTTTAGTTGTTTTTTTCCTCCTCTACACATGATTCCTGAAAAATAAAATAAAACAAAATCACTAATAGACAAAATTATTATTATTGAGTTTAAAATGATATACTAAAAAAAAATACTAACATCATCACAATCTGCATCTTCTAAAATTGTGTTAAGTACCATGTCTATGTTCAATTTTGAAGAGCCTGAAAAAGAAAAAGAAAATTATAACAAATTTTTAACAACTAATATATATATATATATATATTAAAAGAGATCAACTCCATTACATTTACCTTTCATGTCAGTCCATAGCCAATCTTGAACACATATTAATGCCTCTAAAGTACTTGGACGTAACTTACTACGATGAGGAGTAACAAATCGACCACTAGTACTAAAAGAAGACTCTGAAGCAACAGTCGATATAGGAATTGCTAGAAAATCTCTTGCAATCATTTGCATGGTTGGGTATTTTAACCCATTAGACTTCCACCACGCTAAGATGTCAAATTCTTCATTTGAATCAGGCAATGTATCCTCCTCTAAATATCTATCAAATTCTGACTTAAGATTTGATGTGACATTTTTTCTGGAACTCTTATGTTTTGCAAAATCTGACTTCCAAGCTTCTTTTTTTCCCACACACACATCTGACTTCGAAGCTTCTACATTTGGACTTGAAGATGAAGAAACCAAATCGTTACCCTTGAATTTCATATCATACTCTGTTACCAAATCTTGGCAAGTAGCTTTTACCTTTTCAATTTCCTTATCAGAATTCTCTCCATATATTTGAGGGAAAAAATAATCTAACAATTCAACTTTATACCTAGGGTCTAACACAGTACCTATAGCCATCAATCCATTGATCACACCCCAATACTTATCAAATTTGGTAATCATGTTTGAAGCCATCTGATGAATAATAAGATTAAGACAACAAAACCAATCAAGCAAAGCCAACTTAATTTCACATATTTTTGGGAACAAAACATTTGAAGTTGGATACATAGTACCCGAAAACAAGAGTGTGACATCATAAAACAATTCTAACTTCTCACAAATTTCATTTGCCATCTTCCAATCATCTTCACTTGGCAAGGATTTATATTGATTCTCTCATTTGTGATAATCGATCAAACACATCTTTGTATTGAATGGCAACTCGGAGCATTAAAAATGTAGAATTCCACCTAGTTTTGCAATCAAGAACCAACTTTTTCCCAAATGGAATGTTTACTTGGCCACACGTCTCTACAAATTTCTCCTCTCGTTTAGGTGTTCTTTGTCCAAAAACTAACACTATCTCTCACCTTTCCAATTGCCCCAGAGATTATGGACAAACCATGTTTCACAATTAGATTCAATATGTGAGCACAACAACGCATGTGGAACAGCTTACCACCCAAAATAAGTGACTTAGGTAAAATCTTACCTAGAATGCGTTCAATCATAGCATCATTTGTGGTGCAATTATCAGATCAAAGTAGACACCTTTCTATCTAAGTTCCAATCCATCAAACATTGAAGCAAGACATCGGCAGAACTTTGCAAGATTAGGTGCAGGCACATAGATAAACCTAATATTAAAACAAAAATTTCAGAAATAATATCACCCGCTAAACATTAATAATTGCAATCAAGATACTTTAATTTTATTACCTCACAAGTCGACTTTGTAGGGTCCATGAATCATCGATAAAGTGAGTTATCAGTCATGTAGCCTTTGTTTTGATGACTTGTCCACATATCAGTAGTGATTGCAATTCGGCTTTGATTCTTTGACAACAACTTCATTGTGTTCTCTTTTGCTTCTTTATACATCTTCATAATGTCACTCTTGACAGTGTTTCGAGAAATTCCCTTAAATAAAGGTTGCAAAGTAGTGCAAAAGTCTTTAAAGCCCATATGATCAACAATAGACATGGGATACTCATGAAGAATTATCATCCTAGCAAGTGCATGCCTTGCTGATGCTTGATTAAATGCATAATTTCCAACAACTACTGTTTCACCCCCTATCTTCTCAGTTTTGATAAACGCTTGCCTTATATCTCGAGTAGTTCGAAGCTTGCAGCACTTAAAATGGTTAGTCAAGTGTGATGTCCCTTGCCTTGGGTCGCCCAAAAGTTTTCGGCCACAATAGTTGCAAACCGCTTTCCATTCTCCATTTATTTTCTGCCTCTTGAAATGATTCCAAACAACTGAAGTTTGCCTTCTTAGACCCATGACAGCCTCAGTACTTGGAATTGCATTGTCATTTGTGGCTTGAGTAGAATCAATTTCAATATTCATAGGAGCAACATTGACATTTGGTACTTCAGCTTCATCACCTACATTTGGTTCACCTACATCACCTTGCACAATCTGAATTTGTGCTTCCAAATTTTGCACATCATCCATAGGAGGGGTAATGACTTGCACATCACATAAATCAAATCAGCACGAAGCAGCACCATACTTAGCATGAAATCAAATGATTCCATACAAAGCAGCACCATACAGAAATCAAATCGCAGAAGCAGAAGATGCAGATGATGGTTCACATAAGCAACATACTTAGCATGAAATCAAATCACAATCAACAGAAATCAGTCACGAAATCAACAGAAATCAAACATGAAGATCAACAGAGCCACAAGACCATTCTCAGAAAAAACATAATCATAGTCATGGGTTACTGCAATAGACAAATAAGGACAGGACATTCAAAACTCAAAAGATAAATCCTTCTATTTTCCTTACTTCTTTCCTTCTTTCATGTCAACAGGCCATCTAAGATTTATGCTTTTTCAAAGATGAAAAAGGAAGTAGAAAGTGGGGAATGTAAAGGAGAACTGTAACAATAATTATCAGCTCAGATAAGCACACATAATTTCATCCAATTTTGAAGATCAGAATACAAAAAACAAGAATGATAAAAGAAAACATAAGATGGAATCAATTAGTAATGAAAAAGAAACACTAAAATCAATTTTCACAAAGTGACTTCCTACATGTTTTTAACATTGCAGCATCAGAAACCAAAGAGCTACTTATAGCTAACCTGTCGCGCCAAGTTGCTCAGATATCTTTGTGAGGTCAGAACCCCCAACAACTCCAACTGTTACAACCTGTGCCCAAACAATGCAAGATTCAACAACATAAACAACAAAAATTAACAAAGAACTTCAAGAAAAGGTTTATGCATGGTGGGGTTGATTGGAAAAAAAAAAGGTTCAAGCATGAAGCACCAAATCAAATCATGATCAACAGAAATCAGCATGAAATCAACAGAAATCAAATGGAGAATGACGACGATGCACCATGAGAATCAACAGAAATCAAATCGCAGAAGAAGATGCAGATGATGGTTCAGCATACCTATGCAAACAAATGCAGAAGGCGGAAGACTAAGACGCTACAAAGAACAATAGCAGACGCGAGCGTGACTTGAGCGAGAAGGCGAGCGATCGCGAGCAGGAGGAGCGCGAGCATGAGGAAGAAATGATGCAGACGCGAGCGTGATGACCGAGGAAGAAACAAAAAGCAGACGCGAGCGTGAGGATTGAGGAAGAAGCGAAGCATACGCGAGCTGCGTGAGGAAGAAGAACAGAGGAGGAGATCGAGATCGAGATCGAGCTGCGCGAGCTGTGGCTGCTTGCTGCGGCTGTGTGTGTTTTGTGGCAAAATTAGGGTAAGTTTAATTTATATAGGTAAGGATATTTATGTAATTTCATATTTACGGGTACCCGCGGGGCGGATAGTATGAGACCCGCACCCACCCCGTTAGCACACGGTAGAAAAAACCCGCCACATACACCCTGTACCCATTAAAGTATCCTTTTAAAATTCGTAGCGGATTTTACCCGCGGATACCCGCGGGTACGGATTTTTTTGCCATCCCTAATTCTAACATGTCAATTGATCTGAATGACCATTCCATTATTGTGGGGTAGGACCTCCCGTTTAAGAGAAAAACCCTGAACCATAAGCAACATTAGTGACCCCATAACAACACCCCACCAATTGCCAACGCTTTATGCATTCCATTTATTTCGGGTCCCCAGCAGTTAGCTCAAGAGTTGGTAACAAAAATGATTAAACAAAGCCTTTTATTTTACTTTGCTGGGACATCACGTTTGAGATCTTAGTACGCATAGCAACTTTGACGTTTCCATTACCGCTTTTAACCACTCACCAGAAATAAAAATCATCAAACATTTTATATTCCCAAACTAACAAAAAGTCATCCTCTTCAAACTTTCCTGGATTTCAGGTTTAAAACTCCTGATTTCACGATTTACAAAAAAGAAAAAAAAGAAACATAAGATCATTGGAAACTAGTAGTAAGTAGACTAGTGGATTAATAAAGAGAAGGGAAAAGCAGCCAAAATAAAAGAAGCAAGCTCGCGACAAATTTGAACACATAGCGAGTCCCCTCCCCCTTTTTTTCATGTGTTATTATTTATCATCTTTGCTTTTCTTTTTTCTTTTAATCCTTTCCCTTCTTCGTGTCCTAATTTTAAAAAAATTCCAACTTCCTTCGAAGCGCAGAGACTCTGTTACGCTGTCCCTTAAAGGACGCGAGGTCTCGAATGGTTTCAACAATAAGATCCTTGAATATGGATCGTTCGATGTCCAACACTACATCTCCCATCTCCACGGGGCATTCTCCCCATTCGTTCACAGTGGCGATGTCCTTCCTCAACACTCCGCATATCACCTCAAACAGGTCCTCTGACTCCTCTCTCTCTCGGATCCTCCGAAATTCCGACCAGATCCGATGTAACGATGGTGCACTTTCCACCTTCCACGGCGGCAAACGATGGTTGCGGTTAATGATCTCATGAATGATGTCGAAGATCAACCGTCTTTGGAGGGTGGATACTTTGGAAGTGTCGTTTCCCTTGAGATACTGCTGCTGCTCCAGTAATAGGAAAGCGTCACTGTCTTCCGACAAGTAATTAGAAACACGCAGTACTTCTGAAACATAAATAAAATCGCAATCATCGGATTTGGCTTCGCTGCAACACAATGCTGCACTCCACGCATCATCTTCTGACTCCGCTGCTTGATCTGCGATTTTAACAAACCTTATTAACATCAAGTGAGATTAAGAAACAAAAACAGATACCGACACCGTTCGCATATTCCTTTCTGTCACCATAGTCTTGTACTCTAATTTTATTTTAATTTCTGGGGACAGTTATTATTTCTACTTTTAAATTTTTTTAACTTAATGGAAAAAAAGAATGAGAGGATAAAATAAAATTTTATATAGGAGCATATTAATAAAGAAAAATCAGATTTAAAGTGATATAATTTTAAAGAACTCAATTATTTTCTTATTTAAATAAAAAAGACAACAGAAAAATAATATTTTTCTACCTTTTTTTTTCTTCTTTTTTCCCTACTTATAAATCCAATATCACTGAAAAAATGTATCAATAATTACTGGACATGGCTGAATTGAAATATAACTTACTATTGCTGCAGTTACAATTAAGAGAAAAAAAGGTTGCTTCAAAATATTTCAAAATATTAAAAATAATATTTTAAAATATCTTCTCTTCTCTTTTTAATTATTTCCAAGTGCAGGAAAGGAAATCTAATATTTTCACGGACAGCACTATCTAAGTTGAAAGGCAGCACGCCGACGATCGCCATCACTCCCACGTGATCGTACAAGTATACTTTCTGAACCAACCAACTTCGTATCCCTAGTATCAAATGATTGGTCCACGTTGGATGGGTTAAGATGCGAATTTCACTGCCACTGGCATTACACTACACTGCACCACAATAGTGGGGGAAGAAAAAGAAATTTCTTGTTACTTCCCCGGGGTGAAGTAAACAGAGAAGCGAGGACAAAACAGTTGTTGGTGTTGTGAAGGAAAGGAAAGAACAGGGGAGTGCTTAAAAGGCCTAAACATGCGTAGCCCAAACTTAGCTATCAATGACGTCACCCCCAAATTTAACTCACTCTCCGACTAAAAAACACAACCCAAAGCTAGCAAATGCCACACAATGATTACGACTTATGTTTGTACGAGCGAAATTCATCACTGTTCACTGACCTTTGTAATCAATGCATCGTTTCATTACGGGAGACGGTGAGGACGACGACTCTTCCTTGTAAAAGGACGAGTCAAGCACCGATACTGGACTCGGTTGTAGTTCTGTCCCTGTTGTTATTTCCGCTATGCTGTTCAGCAACTTATCGCACCTCTGCAGTAGCTCCTTCCCTTCCTTGTATTGGTCCTCCACCTTAAACCTCTGCACCGTAAATAAATTCTCATTCAATTCAATCACCAGCATTCCCACTACTAATAACACACTACACTACTACTCAAATTAAGTAACCGAGAAACAATTGATCACGATCTGTTTATTTATTTGGTTTTTATAAATAATAAAATCTATGGTATGACCTATACCTAGAAAGCTAATAAAAGGTAGAAAGTAAGCCCAAATCTAGTTAAATCTATCAGGACTAGATTTCAATAGCTTTTAATTATTTAAATCCAAAGATTTATATCATTCAGTATCTATCATTGTAAATAAGATAATTTGATCATTAACGTGATCTAATCAACATGAAAAAAATAACTGAATCCAATTTTGCATACCTCTGTATCGGTGCGTGAAGATGCGCTGAAACTGCTTTCTGAAACGGTGGATGATTCATCCTCCGCAACGGTCACACCGTTGGGCATAGCCTTCTCCTCCTTTTGATAAACTGACGCTTTTCTCGTCCTCGGCGACCGGTTCGGCACTTGCCGGTTCGGTCCATTCCTCGAGTTTAAGCCAGTCGAATGAACCGGAATAACCCTTCTGCGATCAACACCGTCATGCGCATTTCTCTGCGCCTCCGCGTTGGTGGTTTTCCTCACCCGGTTGGGGCTGCGCGTGGGGGAACTCGCGTTTCTGCCTCTAACCTGCGATTGAACCCTTGTGTTACGATCCGTTTCGTGGCGAGCTCGTGGGCTCGACCGGAAGGTGGAGGCCGGTGGTGGTGAATCATTCCCGGTCCATCCGGTTCGATTCGAGGATCTTCCTGGCTTCATGACCACAATGGGAGAATCGTTCGCGTTTTCGAAGACGAAATTCCTGTGGTTCATTGAAAGCGTTGATTTCTTTGAATGCAAGAGGCCCTTGAGCTGCAAGGCCTCAAGGATATGCTTGAGAGTGTCGAGATCCTTGGAAGGCTCGTGGATCCCTCGCATCTTCAACCTCCTTTCAATCTCTCCTTGAACAGAAACACTCACACTCTGCTTTGCACCTGCAGGGAAAAAGTCAGCGGAATCATAGAAACTCTTCTTTTGTCTAATTAATCCCCTAACTGGCTCTGTTTTCGCGTTTGGATCTGAAACTCTGCCGCTCAACGAACCGCTACTATCAAACTGCTTTAACTGGAAATTAGTGGTGTCGAAAAAACGATACTGTTGGGGTAGATCTCTGGGTACTCTGGATTCGGAAGCGGATCTTCGGAGCTCCGGGTCCGAATCCAATTCCAGACCCATGAGCTTGGCAACGACGCTGGTGGATCGTCGCCGCTTCTCTTCCTCTTTCGGATGGATGGTTCCTTTCGCATCCACAACGGCTCTGCTATCTAACGATAGTCTCGGAGCTTCTCTGGTGAATTTCCAGGGTGATCTCGTTCCTTCCTTGAAATCGAAAACCGGAAGGGGAAGTGGCGTCTTTTCTGGTTGTGTTGTTTCTGTTTTAATTTCTGTTTCTGGTGTTGAATCCGCCGTAGAGCCACCGTCTGTTTCCGGTTCCTGCAAAGATACGAAATCGTTAATTTTGAACAAGAAGGATGAAGAATAGTGAGAGTGAGAGAATGTGAGAGAGAGAGAGAGAGAGAATGATTTGAATTGATACCGGAGGTGTTGAGGAAGGGAGTCGTTTGACGGAGTAGATGCGTTTGCCGGCGAATATTTGGTGGCGATCGAAGATGTTAAGGAAACCGGCCATGCACCCCATCTGCTTCTCAATTTGTTTGTCTAGCTTTTGCTCCCTTACTCCTGTCCCCCTCGTCATTCTCTCTCTCTCTCGATTTGTCTCTCACTGTGAAGCCTCCATTTTCATATTCCCCTTCTGGCTTCTGTCTTTTGCCTCTCATCAACACTGTGGTCACCCCTTCGTTCCTTTTATTCTTCACTCCCGCTTTTCTCGTCTTTAAACGCTACACCATAAATGCTGCAAGATGACACTTTTGTCCTTCGTTTTTTCTCCAAATGCCAAACGGGTCAGACAACGCCAAAAAAATGAAATAACAAATTTATTTATTTTTGACGGAAAATAACACATTTATTTGTACATCCAACATTATGATTATTTTAGGAAATAAAAAAAGTGGTTTCTTCTAATTGTGAATTTTCTTTAACTGGATTTTAACGTTAAGGCAACTGTTTGGTTGGTGTGGGTTTGCACAGAAAGGTGAGCACACACTTTTATACACTTTGCATTCGGACTCCGGACCTTTTACTGGATTCACATGTGCACCGCAGGTCTGCAGCACAGCTACCATGGGCAATGCTCTCTTCTACGTGTCGCTTTTTCCGCGCCTTGATTTTTATGTCTTTGAGCAAACAATGAAGATGAACCTAATTGTCAAATTAAAAATCTCTACAAATTTTCCTAAAATTTTAAAATTGTTTCATATCATACTTTATCAAATAGTTTCAATTTGACATATAATACATTTTTTAAAATATAAATAAATATTAACTATAAGATTTATAAGATTACGTAACCACAAATTTCAGATTTAATTGAAATTCAACATGCATAATCAATATGTGACAATATTCAGTAGTTGGAAATTGGAATAAGGAAATTCAATATTTATAATAAATTATTTTTTTATAAGTAAATATTAGTTGTTAATAATTTTTAAAAATGTTAATTTTTCGAGTTTGAATCTGGGATCTCCAACATACACTCCTTACCGGTAACTATCACAAAGTTACTCCATTGATCCCTCCTCTTTTTTCAATAAATACTTTTTACTTCAATATTTTTAATATTGCCTTTTAGAAATTAGAATCAGTATCAACAAAACTTATCCTACAGAAAAATCCTAGTTATATTACATCGCCATGTAAACCCGATGGTTTTTTTGCAAGTACTAGTTTGAAGCAAATGCCAGTGAACTAATTCATTAAAACGAATAACGAAGGTTAGCTAGTGATCGATGTTATTGGGCTTCCATACCCCTTCTGTAATGGAGTACTAGTGTTTTGGCTTTTTAACCCCATTTTCTTTTATAAAAAAAAAAAAGGAATAACGAAGAAACAGGAGGAAGTGGAGCACTGACAGAAGCTCTGCCCGTAAAAGTTTGCAACGTTTTATTCCGTTCCAACGGCAATGGTATCGAAGTCACAACCCCAAGCGGCACTCCTCCGTAGACCGTGGCATTCCACCGCTTCTTTCTTTTCTTTTTTATTTGTTTCAAGAAAGGAAAAGCGGCGAAGCAGTCAATCACCTCACCGCTTCACTAACTTAACTCTAACCAACGCATGCCTAGCTTGGAATCGGCGGAAGACCATGCCGACTGGTCGAGACATTCTGTTGCACATGTGAGTAGGTGTGGTTAGCACAAGTGTGTGAATGAATTTTTTATACTAGCAAGAGACCAATGAGCAAATCAGAAAACTGCCACCAAGAATTGTGTTTTTTGGGTATAAAGGATAAAGGACAAGCCTAACCGCTTTTACTAGATTACACAAAAACGTATGATACAATGTGGTAGTCGAACTGGCCAAGTGACATCCAATAACTAGTCAGCGTAGTGCGTTCCCCAAGCTTAGCCAAGCTCCCTATTGCAACAAACGCACCTCACGTGAGAGAAGGGATGAAAATGAGTACATTATTTATTTTAAAATTTTAATTTGTTGTGTTACTTGTGTATGATTTTTATGAGTACCCATTAGTTCCGAATTTAATTATCACCTCTAACTATATATGGACAAAAGTGCTGATAAAAAAATACATGGACAAGAGTTAATAATAGATGTAATTACTTATAAATTAAATTAATACATGTAACATGCTATATAATACTCACTCCGTCCCCTAATACGTATCGTACTATATTCTTTACATAGATTAAGAAAAAATTATAAATAAATAAAAAATATAACAATTTTATAAAATTAACTTCATTATTCATTGAGTATTAATAATTGTCATAAATACATTGTGAAATAATCCCTCTATCACACTATAGGTGTCACATTAGAGAGTTTCACTCATATTAACACTGTGTTTGGAACGATATAACAGGAAGGAAAACTGCGACAAGGAAAAAAAACACGCACTACGAAATGTTTTCCATTGTTTGGTCTGGAATTTCTCGAGCGAAGGAAAGAAGAATATTTGGTGGAACCCACCCAAAATGGGAAGAAAGGCATGAAAAAATATCAAATTGCAACAAATTACAAAACTGCCATCCAATGTTTTGAAACGTGAAACAACTGTGCAAGAATGTTTTATAAGTTACGTTATCTAAAAATTATTAATTAAAATATAGTAAATATTCAAACTGAAATAATAATACATATATATTAAATAAAATATATAATATTTATATAGATAAATATATATTTATACATTTTATATAACTATAAATATATTTTTAAATATGAATTGAAATGTAAATGAAATTCAAGGTTTACTTGATTCTTGTTTATTTGCATGGGTCTTGGTTTTTGTCCCCCCATGATTCTGTTTTCTTTCTTTTTTTGGTTTTATCTTTTTTATTAAAATTATGTTGATAAATAATTAATATATCATCTTATTTTTATATGTGGGTATTTTTATCATTTACCATATATATCTCTTTATTTCCTCTCACTTTTTTCTTTCATTTTTACTTATTCCAAAACACTAAACAATTAACTCATTTTCTACATTTTTCTCTTCTTCTCCCTTCATTTCCTTTCTCTTCCTTCCATACACCAAACACACCATAAGAAAAAGTTATAAATGAAAGAGAGAGAATAACTATTTTATCAAATTAATTTTATATTTGCTCAAAAATATTGCAGCTTAACAACATAACTTTAAAAGAATTATCAAGGTTAAAACTAAAAATAATTAATACTACATTGAAAACTTAAGGTGACACTTATTTTAGGACTAAGTTTTTTTTTTTTGGGAAATGAGACGGAGGAGTTTAATGACTAAAGAGTGATGCGCATATTATTAAAATTTGGGGGGAAAACGAAACAAAATAATAGTATTTTCTTTATTTCAAAACTATTGATGTTTTAGAATTCCAAAGCCTAATAATTAATTTTTTTTCCCAACTACTAGTGTATCCTTAGTTGGATAAAGAACTTAGAAATCTATAATGTAATTAAAAACTATTGACGTTTTAGAATTCTAAAGCCTAATAATTTTTTTTCCAACTGCTAGTATATCCTTAGTTGGATAAAGAACTTAGAAATCTATAATGTAATTAATAACAACTACTAGTTGAGATTAAATAAGAATCTTTTAGTCCAAATACATACTCTTTCTCTCTCTTAATATAAGACTTTTTTGTGGAAAAAAAATTGTCCCTTAATATAAAATTTTTTTCAAAGACCAAAGCGCATTAATTATTTTTTTTATAAAATTACCCCCTATACCAAGGTGCATTAATTCTCTCTCTCTTTTAATAGTCTTGAAAGATAAGAAAGGTAACTTGAGAAAAATACCACATATTTTGTACAAATTTAATACTAATAACTAATAAAACTCACTTTTTAAGAGGCGTGAAATAATCAAAAGAGATCTTATGTTAAGAAAGGGAGGGAGTATCTGTTTATTGTTTCTTAATCCGTGGATACTAACCTTAAACATCACTAATTTAGGAACGGAGAGATCGAGTACTTTATTGCATTAAAATGAACAATAAAATGATAAGACGACAGACATTTTTTTCTAACACGTTACTGTGCAACCAAAGAGAGTAATTAATTCAAAGTTTATCACTCCAACATAAGTGATTACGTCAGTTACGTGTAAGATTAAAACTCCAACAATAAGTACTCGAATTCATTAACGGTATGTTTGGGAGAGAGGAAAGAAAATAAAAGGAAAAGAAAGTTTTTGGTAAATTGTGAAAAAAATATATTGATAAATGTGACAGACTAATAATAATATAACACATCATCAATTTTACACTTTAACTAATAAACTTTCTTTCTCCCCACTTTCTTACATACCAAACATAGCCTAAAACTCAAAGGGTCTTGCTAACGAGTGTCCTAAGGGCACTAGTTAAGAAAGCAAAAAATAGAAGTTTTGTATTAGTAATAAAAATTTTTAAACTTTCAAAGAATTGAATACACCATTTTCAAACACAATATTTCTATATTTGTTTTCTTAACCAGTGCTCTAAAGGAACTCGTTAGCATTTTCCTAATAAGTCAAATCCTACTCTCATTCGTATCTCTAACTAACCCCAAAAGACTCACATCCATGGACTTGCCAATAAATTGTTTCAACCAGCAAAAAGTAAATTTTAGTTACAAGTGATTATGGAAGAAAGAAAAAACAGTGAATAATTTTAAATTTCTCCACGATAATATACTCTTAATAGTTTTTTAATTATTAAATAAACAAAATATTTTATCTTTGTATGCTTTTTAGAATTTCTAAATTTATTTTTATTCAAAATTTTATCTATTAAATATTAAAAACTGATTTAAAAAGTATACCAAAACTCAAAAACAATATATTCAGAAGAACAATAATTGATCGTTATATTAAATTAAATCCAGTTGGTGATGGGGAGGCTAGGTAACTTTGGCCTGCGCAATCGAGTGGAGTTAGGAAAGGGAGAAGAGAAGTAAATAAAAATCAAGTAAAATCGGATGAATTAATTCACTGCTGTCTTCATAACAAGTACTATTATTTAGGCGCCGATTGTTTCACGAGAGAAATTGTGAAAAGAGAGTATGAAAATAGAAAAAAAAATGAGAAATATGGTAGATTTGAGGTATTGATTGGAATAAGAAAAAAAAAGTGTTGATTATTTTTTAAAAGACATCAATGTCTTTGACTAAAAATTTAAATAATTTGATATATAAGGAGAAAATAGGGGTAAAAATGAAAAAAGAAAAAAAATTACGCCTCTTCCTATTTCTTCGCATCAGAGCGAAGATTGTAAAAAGTGGGTGGATCCCACATTTTTTAGTCTTTTTTTGCCATTTCTTGGACAATCAATCGGTAAAAATTAAGTAACTCTCGCGTTATTCTCTCTGTGATACTTCTCTCGCTGCAAAATTGGTCCAACCAATCACAGCATTAGTGTTGCCTGTTATGTAAATTTGAAAGTAATGGTTTTAAACCACGTGCTATACTCCTCAAATCAGTAATAATTATTGGGTTCTATTTCGTATGAGCTGAGCAGTGAAGCTGCAGTGAAGCTGAAGTGAGCTGTATTATAGAAATCCAATTCTGGAGTAAGGAATTTAATTCGACTGCCATATGCTACTTTTGTTTAAAACCTAGACATGTAATATTTAATATTAATAGATAACTGGTGTATTAACTTCTACCCTATCAATATTGATTTCAAATGTACTCCAGTACATCTTTCGGATTTAAAAAATAGAAGTTTTATATTAAAAAGAATAATTTTTAAATTTTTAAAGAATTGAATGCACTATTTTTAATACAATATTTTTATGTTTGGTTATTTAATGAGTGCTCTAATTTTACACTGATTAAATACGATAGTTAAGTACATTTAATTTTCTTGATTTCATATAAAATATGAACTACATTTACTAAGTTACCCTTCATCATAATGGTTCTCGCAATTTTTCTTAGAAAACAAAAGTTGAATTAACTTAAAAGTATTTTTAGAACAATGACATTAAATATGAGTAGATTAGTTAAAATTTGCTTATATTTAAGTCTATCAAAATTGAACACTTTTTTTGCTTATAATTGAATAATGGGGAGTATATATTTGATAAAAAAATTAGAAAAATTATTAATAGACCTAATTTTTCCAAAAAAAAAATTATAAAAATTATCTTGAAGTAGTGATGTATGGTATTTTAAAAATGGGAACTCCTACATTGCCTAATCCTTCAACCTTTTAAGATTTGATCTCGTAAACAAGTTAGAGAAAGCATGGGCTCGCATGCATGAGTTTGAGCTAAAATAAGTTGTTTTAGTGTAAATCTTTCAATTTGCACTCCCTACGCACACGATATGGAATTGCGATCTTTTTTATTTCCTGAAATATTTTTGCAAAATTAAATTGTTAATTTGAGTAGGCTTATCTGAAAATGTTTTTAGCCGTTTTATTTTTGAGTTAGTCGAAAAATGTATTTGGCCTTATGTTGATTGGGTGCATGCTTATCTGCTTACTTGCCTATCTAATGTTTATCTACTACCGGTAAAATCATTTCCACTAACGTTAACATTTTATTAATCCCAGATTTTATGCCACTAATGCACACACTCCTTCCCACAATCGACTTAACAACAAAAAAAATATTATTAAAATAAATCTATCAGTTTTCTTATATATGCATCCTCCTCTATCCGCTTCTCTGTCCTCCAAAAAAATTCTGAGTTTTCCATCGCCAGCTCTCTTCTCCTTCTTGTTGTTCTGATACCTCGTATCACTACCATAGCGGACTTGTTATGCCTTTGGGATTTGTGTACTATAGGCGAATAAATCTTTAAGGATAGTCTCACTGAAGCCTGTAACATCCCTTATTTTTTGTTAGTTTTTTAAAAAACGCGTTTTTTGTATATTTTTATATACATGGGTATTTTGGTTATTTTGAAAAGTACGTAATTTTGGGAAACGGACATCACAGTTGAATACCAAATATTTTATTTAGCTAGTGATGATATTTTCAAATTTTAATTCTGACAAAAATCGGACGTCGTTTTAACTATTTAGTTAACGTTTTTACTAACGGAAAAGTCTGTTTGGACTCCAATACATTCATATTTTGAAATTTTTACTGTCCATCAATAGATGATGATCTGTTAGAAGGTATTAATTTTATTATTGCTTTGTAGATTTTACAGACGTCAGTTTAATCGCGAAACATTTTTAATCGCACGATGAATTTTTAAGCGGCATAATTAGGATAATTCCTAATTATTATGTTGGATAATTATGAAAATTAAAATAAATTATATTTGATTATTATTTGAGTTAAAAAGGCATATTGCAAAATATTTTGAATTACATAATTATATTTGATATATATTTGAATTACATAACTATATTTAATAAAATTTTGAGTTACAAAGACATATTTTATAATTTTGAAATCCATAAACTAAATTGAATTTATTTTTCAATTATAAAACTATATTGGATATAATTTTGGATTACAAAACTATATTTAATAAGTTTTGATTTACATAATCATAGTTAATAATTTTTGAGTTATACAACTTAATTCAATTAATTTTTGAAGTCCAAAAATGTCTATAAATAGCAATTCTTGCATCATTTTTCATTCTCTCCCATTTTTTATTTCATCAAAGTTTTAGAAAGGGAAAAAGACAGAAAGAAATGGAGAGAAGTTTAGAGAGAGAAGGAGGAAGCCGAAAAAGAAAAGAATATAAAGGGAGAGAGGGCGTAGGAGAGAAAGAGGAAAAGAAAGAAGAGGAAGTTTAAAATCTACCAATCTACCACTTCATGTGGGATTTTATGAAGGAAGAAGAAGCTAGGATCTAAACCTTCGGAAGATTGAGGAAAAAGGGAAAGAGGAGCTTGGCTTAGAGCTTCAATGGTGGAAAAAGCTAGAAAGGAAGAAAGTGTTGAAGAATCAAGACCGGAAATTAGAGATTTCATCATCAACTCTTCAAACCCACAAGGTGATGTATAAGCTTGTTTGATCTTGGAGCTAGAAGGAATTTGGGTAAGGAAGTGGAATCTTAAAGATATAAGGTAAGGGAAATTTCTCTTAGAGTTTTGAGAAAGCACGTTATTGTGCGTTTGTATGTTTGTTTGTTATGGAATATTGTTTGGATGAAAACTTCTTGAGAGTTTCATCACTTGTTGTTTTAGGAATAGGTATTAAACTTTAATATACAATTATTTTGGGATTGGATTTGGTGTATATTTGATTATGCGTGATTCACTTGGCATATGATTTTGTATTGGAATATGTTGTCTGTTGGTTTAAGTCATTAAGTTGATATTCCGAATTGTTAGTTAGATTGACGGCATAGTTAGACTATGACCCGATGCGTTGCATATGCTTTGATTTTATTTAGGTTGGGCTTGTTGGATCGACGAGTGCTAATACTCAAGTCGTAATGTAAATTGAGCTATGCCCCGAATGAGTATACTTCTCACTGTTGTGGTGAGACGACGTTGGGATATTAGACTCTTAGATTAGGACATAGCACCAGATAGTAATGCATTCATGGAAATTTGCATTAATCCTTATTCTGGGAATAAGTCATCTCTGAGAGGTGGTAAGCTCTGCCTGGGGCAACTGATTGAGTGATTAGTCAATTTCTGGATTCGGAGTCCAGGAATACTCTTCTAAATGAAAGTTGAGTAGCCTGCTGCAATGAAGGGGGGAACTGATCTCTTATAAGACGTCCAACATGCTTCTAGAGGATTCGACTTACATACAGTTAGGATTGATGTAAACATATTTGGAGATGATTGTTGGTTTGACTTGTTTGTTTACATGATATTATAATTATTATGTACGTGTATAATATTTATTATTATTTATATTTTACTTATGCGAGTATCGCGATAAAACTCGTTAAGTGAGATTTTCACCCTTGCATTGTTTTGTTGTTGTCCTATTTTATTTATGGACATGTGTAAGCGGGTTGTGAGGAGTAGGTTCTCAGTCAGGAGTTCTTAGGTTATGATCTTAGTCCTATAGGATTTTGTTCTTAGTACCATGGCCAGTGGATTTTATTTTGTAATAATTAAACTTGTATTTTTGTTCCGCATTACTCTGGTGAAATAAAATTTTGTGCGTTGCACGTTTTTAAAGTCTTCCGCTGTTTTCAATTTAAATATTTTTATTTCCACGTGACACCTTTATTTTCGGAGGGTGTTACAATGCCTCAGCTTTATTATCACTGTTTATTTGTTTTACAGGTTTCATTGTTCACTGACTGTGGATCGTGCAAACAATTTATACATGTGCAATTCAGTTTTAAAATATATAAAATATAAAATTGGGATCAAGCATTAATGAGTCTTAAAAACCCATGTGCCTCTCGTTTAGGAGGGATCATGTTCACCTCCACATTAACATCAGTATTCCCATCTAGTCCATCAAATGCAAGTGGGGCATCAACCCACATTGTGCCACCTACCAAATTCGGAGTTTTAGGAAGATCCTCAATCCGCATAGACGCATCACCATGAATAACATATTGCGATTCTCGAGTTTAGGGACCATACTAACCTCAACAATTTTCATTTCCATATCAGTACTTTAGGTACCAATTTTGGCCATCTCTCCTTGGAGGGAACCCCTTTCCCACGTAATGAAGCATCATCCGTTGATTCCTTTAACTTGTCTATCGTTTCTTTTCCAATGTTCCTTGGTTCTTTATCATCAAGAATGACTAGTATTGTTATTCCCCTCCCTCCTCATTTGGCTGCATATTAGGATAACATTTTTCTTTTCGTGTCCCCCATGACTTTCCACTCATCACCATTCAGGGTTGGCCTGCTTTGGATTCCATTAGGTTCTCCAAAATGGACTTTTGGAATCGCTTCTTTCATCTTTTAAAGAACCAGATGGCGTTCTAGAATTAGGGTTAGGGTTTACTCGCACAATGTTTCTTGCTTCCAAAGTAACCCCTATCACTCATCCAACATCTCGAATTAGTCTTCCACTGATTCCTTTTCTCAACCATCTTCCAAGTTCCACGTCCCATCATCTTGCATCACTTGAGGGTTTTCTCCATTAACACTCGCGTCGCGCCAGCATATTTCATTTCTGGGCATCCTTCCTTAGTGTGGTTATATTTACCACAAGAAAATCATATTAAATGAATATCTTTATACTCAAACCAAAGGATCTACCCATCAATGTTGTCGTATGGAACCAGTGGATTATTTAAGTCAATTTCCACACACAACCTAGCATTTTCCTCGAGCCTATTGCGTTGTGTGAGCTTCACCCTTAAGTGCCTTTCCTATGAGATTCACAATCGCCTGAAACATCCTCCTATCATAACATTCCACATGTGACCTAGGACACCTGATGGAGACCTGGGAGGCCTAAGGGGAAGCCCAGTAAAGAGCCCAAGTCCAACGAAGAGCTTTCAACCCAATCCAAAAGGAGCAATTAAACTGGGTCAAATAATCCAAGTGTAGGCCCAGACTCAATAAAGAGTCCCATGTGGGACTGACTTTTATTTGTATTTTTAATTTATTCTAGTCATCTTAATTATGTATTTGGACTTTAAATTGGTCGTTGTTCTTTTGTTTTGGGCCTGTTTGTTTGTGCTTAGGTTTTGCTTGATGTCTAGTCATTACCATGTGCTCACATTATGGAAAGTAGGAGACTTATGCTCATACTTAATGCATATAAAGACATTTGTATTCTCTTTCATTTTTTAGCATTGCTATATCTCACGAAGGCACTCACTCGCGAATATCACTAAGTGAGACCCGTCACTTATTTTATGAAAAATTGGAAGTCGGTTTACTCCGCAATTGACGAAAATAAATTTATGAAAAAAAACAAGAAAATAAAATTTTCCTGACTCCAGTTTCGAGCAATTCAGCCGCCATTGATAGCAGACCAGGAATCAAAGTTGCTCACGAAATCCAAAAGCATTGTCACTCTTCCTTCTCCGTTCAAGGGTGTTGCCATCTCTTTTTTTCTTTAGCAATTGTCATGATGACTTTTTTCTTTTCTTTCTTCCTAATAGTTTTATATCCGAGAAATTGTGTCTGTTTATAATTTTTGGTTTTCTTCCATGAAATCAGTGACATTTATGGTTCTCTCTCTGTGGTGGCAACGAAAGTTTCAGAAAGAGAAAATAGATAGAGATGGAGTTTTTCCCCCTTAATCTTTTTGGTGTCATGTTGTGAAGGGGAGATGATGGAAGGGATGAGATTGATTAGTTAACAGCTTGCAAAAAGTGAAGGTTGAGGGTGAAGCACAAGAAGGAAGAGGGTGCTCAGAGGAAGAAGAAAACTGAAAAACTGTTTCTTTTTCTAATTTTAGACGTTGAGATTTTTTATTTTTATTTAGAGTAAATACCAAATTAGTCCCAACAAAACGGAGACTATTTAGTCTCTAAAAAATAAAAAATATCAATTTAATCTTTAAGAATTTTAAATATGAGTCAAATTAGTCTCTAATAGGGATTAAGTAAAAATTATCCTAAAAATGAATAATTTGACTCATATTTGAAGTTTTTAAGAACTAACTTGATATTTTCATTTCTCGGGAACTAAATTAGTCTTCGTAATTTTGGTCGAGAACTAATTTAAATATTTACTCTTCTGTTTATTATATTTGTAATTTTGTAATTTGTGAGTATGTGCCGATATGCATTCGTGAAATCTCACGAGTGCACTCGTTCGATATAACCAGCATTTTCCTTCATTTTTTCATTTGACACTTTTAATTTGAGAAATAGTACTCGCTGATTTAATGAGAGTTTGTTTTAAAATTGTGTTTCTATTCAAGGAAAACTATCGAATTTATTCATATCCAATTTACTCGTCATCTTTATCAGCTCCAGTAAAGTAGGTTAATCATAAACCCCGTCGAATTTGATTCTGTTGTCACTTACTTGAATCCGTGACAGTTGTAAGAACTAAAGATTTGTTGTTGCATAAGCATGACCTAATCTAAAACAAGAGTCAAATCTGTGATGATATCCAAAAAGTTAATCATGAAAACAGTATACGAAGTTCACATGCCTATGCCAATAAAAGGGGATATAAAAGAACAAAAAATATGATGATTATCGATAAGAATTACAAGAAACGATGGAGTATTATCTATGCATGTGATATGCAGCAGTATAACTTAAGTTTATTCTTATCAGACTTAGGACCGTTATAAATTGTTTAGTAAACATTTGTGAAAGAAAAATTAAAATATCTTACAATGATTATGAGTATTTTAACTTATATTGTACTCCATGCGCTCCTAAATATAAGCTCCAATTGACAAAACATATGGATTTAAAAAATTAGTTAACCTATTTAATATGTTTACAATGTGTACTGTTTTTCTAAAACTACCTTTTAATTATTGAATTAAGAGAGAGGATTAGTCACACCGTTTACTAATTTTATTAAAAAAATAATGTACATTAATTAGGGATATTTTATAAAAAAATAATTAATACCGTAGTAATTTAGAAAAAGACTTATAAAACGAGACAATTTTTTTTTCAAAGTGAGCTTATATTTAGGGACGGGGGTAATAATTTTTGTATAGATTTTTCTAACGTGTGCAACTTTGCACACGATAAGAATAATGGGTAGAGATATTACATAAATATGAATCT
The DNA here is from genome assembly GCA_037113605.1 of Calophaca sinica. NCBI lineage: Eukaryota > Viridiplantae > Streptophyta > Magnoliopsida > Fabales > Fabaceae > Calophaca > Calophaca sinica. The sequence continues at coordinate 24,384,310 of CM073733.1, forward strand.
ATAAAATAAATAGGAAAGTTGATAATTAATAAGAAAAAATGAGCAATTAATGATCCTAATCTTTTTTTATAGATAGAAATCCACCTTAATTACACCATATTTTCTCAGTGCTGATCTAGCTTCTCTAAATGGCCTATAAATTTATTAGGATTTTTCCTTAAGTTAGGAATTAATACTTTTAATTCATTTGAGAAACTCTCAAAAAACTAGAAAGTAATCCAAATTAGATATTAGTTTCTTTAAAATGATCGACAAGTTATATCATGAATTTTTTTGGTTTAGAGATCTTTGACACCACTTCGATGTCTAGTGGAAAGGGATTTGACTAATCAAGAGTTCGGCCGAAAAGTAAGCAAATCCACGTCTCAAATTGTTCCATCATCAAGAATCGATCTCGGATACTATCTGAACCCGTCTTTTAGATGGAGTGCCTTGGCTGGCGGGCTAAGACCATTGACTACGTAGGTATACATATAAAGTTCGTTCTCTAGATGAAATAAAGAAATTGCAACGGAAGAAGAGACAAGCCTCTTTGTATGATTGAGGTCACATCTTATGTTTAGCTCGAAATAAAAATGGTATAGAATCTTAATGAGATTTCCCTATCAACCTAAGTACCTAGCCAAGAATACATTTTAATACTATAACTGCATCTTGTGGGTTGTTATATACTACCTTTAGTCCTATATATAAGAGACAAATGCATTTTTTAAGTTCATTGAATAACTGATGTATCTTGTCTATATTATAGACAACCAGATACATCAGTTATTCAATAAACCTAAAAAATGCATTTATCTCTTATATATAAGAACGGAGGGAGTACCTGTTTTGGCGCGTTATTCCAAGCAATTAGTGGATAAATTTGCAGTTAAAAAATATGAACTCTAAACCTGGATTAATTTATTAATTCAGCCAAAGAGGAGAAAAAGTGCTAATGATGTAAGAAAGGGAAAATGGCTATGCTTAACGGTCCTTTCTACAAAGTGCAAAATATGATACCGCTAGTATGTATATAATGTGTGCGTAAAAGGGTTGCCAGGGGATGTTTCCATTTTCATTTGCTTGGGGCGCGCACCCATTCATGTGGCCGAAAGGCGAAAGCAGTGCCCATTCTCACACGTTCCTCTCTCTCTCTCTGTGCAAAATTACTGGGCACTTCATTGAAAGCTGCGAAGAACATGGCCTCATTGTTCATATTTCTTGATTCCTGCACGCTCCATCCTCGCACAATTACAAAGACTCGTGATGTGGTCAAGTACTCCACTAGCTATCATCATGTATTGAAGTTTTCCATGAATTTTATTATAGATTTATAAATTATAAATTGTACTAGCAATTTGTAAGTTCAGAATATTAAACGGGGTATTCAACAATAATTGGAATAGAAATGACGAGCAACCAAATAAAAAAAAAAATCCAGCCAACCAAGAACAACAAAGAATAAATCTAACAATGTGCAATTGAATCCTAAAATCGAAATTAACAATAATGAGACGAGGGAAAGGAAATTGACACAAAATTATTGACAAAGTTCGGTCCAACAATAACCAACATCCCCGAGAGAGAGCAGCCTTCCATATCCACCCACTATGATCAATGAGTTCTTTATACTAAGAATTACAATTGCCCTTCCAATCTCCTCAATTGTTCAAGGTGAAAAATTCCAAGATCCCTAACTATGTAATCTCTCTCTCACTCAATCATTTTCACTCAAGAATTACAATAGATGAAGAGAATAACGTCCCTCTATGAAACCCTAAGTCTCTAAGGTGTTTGAAGGTGTTTCCCAATCTCTGAAATCGCTCCCAAATCGTATTCTATGTTATGTCTCGTGATTTTGCAGAAAACGCTCTTATAATTGCGATTCTGCACTTCATGAATCGATAAATTCACTTAAAAAAACCAATGAATCGATTCGTTCAGTCCATGAATTCAATTCACAATGGGACACTTCGATTCACGATTTGGTGAATCGATTCACCTATTCCAGATTCGATTCACAAAACCTTCCAAACTGCACCTGACGCCCAAAATCACTAGTGAATCGATTCATACCAAGTGTGAATCGATTCACACACTGCAAAAACACTTCAATGCTTTCCAATGCTTCCCAAAACTGATTTTAAGGCATTCCCCACACCATAGTTATTGGAATATACTACTCCCTCTGTTTCTTTTTACTTTTCGGTTTTTAAGAAGAAATTTATTCTTTTTTATTTGTCATTTTGATAGTTTAAGGTTACATTAATTACTTGTTTCTCAATTATACCCTTAATTATTTATTATAGAGAGAAAAATAAGTGTGACGAATAATAAACAATCAAGGGTATCACAGAAAAAAGACTAATAACTTTATCAAAAACAACAAAATTTATTGGTTTCTTTGGTTTGTGTAAAACAACCTTAAAAGACAAGTAAAAAGAAACGGAGGTAGTAATAGGTATTTCTACGTGTTTTCACACTAGTTGTGTTTTTCTTCATAGATATCTTTAAGAGTAAAGGGACATTTTGGTCCCTGGGGTTTTTTTTTCCCGACCCATTTTGGTCCCAGAGAAAAATAAAGTACAACAATAGTCCCTGACAATTACAAATGTTGGACAAGTTAGTCCTTCCATCCATTCCCATAAAAAAACGTCACTAACGGTGCTGACGTGGCTAGTTAAATGCACACATGACTTGCCACCTGTCTTTGGGACAAAACGTGGCATGGATCAGGGCCATTTTAGTCCCTCATAAAGAACAGATTCTAAATAGGGATGTTTTAGTCCCTCTCTCTCTCTCAGACCCAAATCAGTCCTTGTTCTCATTGACCTCTGTAAATGCAACCCAACTAGGTTTCATGGTTTCATTGTCTATTATCTTTCCAACGCCACTAACCTAATCGTGATGGAAAAGAAGAAGAATTCGTGAACCAAATTGATGAAGAGCAAAAATTGGTGATTGCATTCTGTTAAACACATTGTGACGAAGGGGAATCAATCCAAGGCGAGTCTCAGGTTCGATTATTTTGTGATTATTTTGTGTTAGGGTTTCTATTTTAGTTTTATTTGTGATTCTGTTGTGGTTTGCAATTTTAGGTTTCGGTTTTGATATTGTTTTGCGATTTGGGTTTCGGTTTTGAGGTTATTTTGCCTTAGCGGTTTATGATTTGGAGTTGTTGTTTGGTTTCAGTGTGTGGTCCTTCCATTTTCACCTCCCTTGAGAAAGTAGTCTCTGTTTCTACTTGTGGTCTTGTTGGATGAGTGGTCCTGCATGTTAGTCTCTTCTAACCATTTAGTGGTCCCTGCTAGTGGTCCTTTGTTTATTCTTATTCCTTTGTTTATTCTTATAGTGGTCCCTGTATGTTTTGTGTTTGTGGGACAACACAACCACCTCCTTAGTTATTTGTTTATTAATCACCATATTAAATGTGTTTACTGTTTTGGTCTCATATTAAACATGTGTTTATCTGATTTCATTCGCAGATGACAAATTATATCACATTCTTCTATAACACCTTGGGTAAATTTTTAAGAGATGAAAATCAGGTGCTAAGTTATGTGGATGGTAAAGTAGATAGCATACCTCCAATGGATGTTGATTTAGTAAATTATTTCGACTTGGTGGCGTTACTCAAGAACTTGGGTTATCTTGGGTTATCATGATTTGAAGGCTATGTTTTGGATGCGTCCGGGGAACACTAGTCTTAATAGTGGGTTAAGTCCACTTCGTGGTGACAGTGATATTAATCTGATGTGCGAGGCAGGAATGAAAGCAAGTAGCTCAAATGAATGTAACATGCATCTATATTTTGAGCATTCGGTATTAGGGGTTGAGGATATTGAAGTTGTAGAACCTAATATGGTTGATGACACTAATCCGGTTGAAGACACTGATAAGGTTGAGGTTTCTAGTTGGGTATCAGTTGGTGCAAAGGATGATGGTAAGGAGCCTTCCAAATTAAATGACAATGATGAGTTACATTGTGAGGAAGTGCTCCTTAAGGAAAAAAAAGGCAGCCACATTAAAGAAAGGTACTAGAAAGAAGACAATCGCGACTGATTCAAGTAGTGAGTAAATGCTCCCTAAGAAAAAAAAGGTTGCCACATTAAAGAAAGGTACTAGTAGTAAGGAACTGAAACGTAAGAAAAAAATGAAGACATAATCAAGAATGTCGTCAATGATTCAAGTAATGAGGATAGTGTCCAGATATTATTTGAGGTTGATGGGTATGCTTCACACTCTGAGAATTTGAGGACTCCTGAATCTACAGATGATGAGGGGAGTTCAAGGCCTACATTTCCCGTGTTTAGGGAATCTGCCGCCTTTGGCGAAGTTACCCTAGAGGTTGGAATTGAGTTTGCTAACTTGGAACTTTTTAAGAATGATGTTAAGGACTACAACATTGCCCTTGGAAGAGAAATTAAGGGGAAGAAGAACGATAAGTTACGTGCTAGGGCTGTTTGTAGAGTTGATGGGTGTCCATGGGTTGCACTTTGTTCCTGGAGTAGCTTTGAAAATACTTATCAGATAAAGACAGTTGAGTTAGAGCATACATGTTGTAGGGTGTTTAGGAATAAGGCAGCCACCGGGGGATGGGTTACCAAGAAATTAGAGAAAAATTTATTGGTACAACCTAATCTTAGAAGGAAACATGCATTTGAGATTACGAAGGAGGACTTTGCTGTCCACTTGAATGAACAGAAGCTATCAAGGGCATTGAAAAAAGCTAGACTGGCTGTGGAAGGTTCAGAAAAGGAACAATATGGTAGAACTTGAGATTACTTGGGTGAGTTGTTGAGAAGCAACCCCGGATCAACGGCAAAGATGGATGTCTCGCCACGTTTGGGGTTCCCACCTTTGTTTCAACGACTTTTTATATTTGTCTAGATGCCTGCAAAAAAGGATTTAAGACTGGTTGTAGGCCTTTGATAGGCCTAGATGGGTGCTTCTTGAAAGGATATTATGGGAGATAACTACTAACAGCGGTTGCTCAAGACGCTAACAAATAGTTTTACGTCATTGCCTATGTTGTGGTAGACGCCTAGACAAAAGAAAATTGGAAGTGGTTTCTGACCCTACTAATAGAAGACATTGGAGACCATTCCACATATGGTTGGAATTTTATATCAGACCAGCAGAAGGTACACATTTCTGTTATATGTACTGCACATGCTGCAATTATAAATTGAGGCTTTATAGTACGTATTAGGGACTAAAGTGACATGTTTATATATTTGTCAGGGACTAAAGTGATATTTTTTTATACTTTATTCTGACTATGTGTTGTAAGAGTTAACTGATCAGTTTAGAGTACTTTATGTTGTGCATACATGGATTGATACCTGCAATTAAAGAAGTGTGTCTAGGTGCCCACCACAGGAATTGTGTATTACATATTTGGAAGAACTTTATCAAGCAATGGAAGGATAAGGAGTTGCGTGGGATTGTGTGGGAATGTTCAAGGTGCATGACTGAACCAGAATTTAAGGCAGCTATGCTTAGGTTGATGCAAATGAATGAAAAGGCATGGAGTTACCTAAACAACATTGACCCGAGTGCATGGGTGAAGGCATATTTCAGTCACTGGCTTAAGTGCGATAACTTCACCAACAACAATTGTGAAATATGGAATGACCAAATTGTGAGATACAGAGAGAAGCCATTTTTGACAATGCTAGAAGACCTAAGGTGTTATTTGATGAGGATGATGTAGCTCATAAAAGGGTCTTAGGCTCCCACAAATGGAAACTACCTCCTATGCAACAAAAACTGATTGAGAAGATTAAGAAAAAAAGTAATTTCTGGACACCAACCTATACTGGTGATCCTGTAAATGAAACATGAGGTTCGCAAACACAAGACAAGGTTGGGGTAAGTTTAACTCATCATACTTGCACGTTTCAGGTGTGGCAGTTGACTGGCATGCCTTGTGTTCATGCCATTGCAGCAATTGCACATAAGAATGAGAGGCCCGAGGATTATGTGCATCAATGGCTGACAATGGATGCCTTGAATGCAACTTATGATTTCTACATTCAACCTGTCAACAGTCAAGAATATTGGACCGTTACTGACCATCCAAAATCAGAGCCACCAAAATTGAAAGGGCCTATTGGTAGACCAAAGAAACATAGGAGAAAAGATGATGTTTCTGAAGATATGCCGAGCAGCCAGCAACATAAGCTTAAAAAGAGGTTTGAGGTGATATGCACAAAGTGTGGTGAATCTGATCATTATGAGAAGACATGCAAAGGACCAGCTCAACCAGGTTATGAAAAGCGTAAGGCTGCAAAACTTAGGGCTGCACAACTAAGGACTGCAAAGAAGAATACAGTGCCTCAAGAGGAGAATATGACACAGGTATATTGATTCTTATCTGTGCTTACCTCCTGTGCTGCTACTGCTTCTGTGTTGCTTGTTGCTGCTTCTGCAGAATCAAAAGCAAGCAGAAGCATTAATGGAGGTTTGGGCTGGAGATTGAAGATGAAAAATATGGGGGACTAAAATTAGTATTATACATAACGGAGAGAGGGACTAAAACATCCCTATTTAGAATTTGTTCTTCATGAGGGACTAAAATGGCCCAGATCCATGCCACGTTTTGTCCCAAAGACAAGTGGTAGGCCATGTGTGCATTTAACTGGCCACGTCAGCACCGTTAGTGATGTTTTTGGATGGGAATGGATGGACGGATTAACTTGTCCAATATTTGTAATTGTCAGGGACTATTGTTGGACTTTATTTTTCTCAGAGACCAAAATGGGTCGGGAAAAAAACCTCAGGGACCAAAATGTCCCTTTACTCTATCTTTAATTACTAACATAAGCAATTTAAATATCCTTTTTCCTGGAATCTTCGACAAAATCTCTTGATACTCTATCATGCGTCCTTTTTTTTTCAAACCTAAAAAACCATATATAGGTCTTTTGCTTCCTTCCATATTTCTTCATTAGTCTTCGTAGCAAGTGTATGGCTTCTATAGTTAATCTTCCTGATATACATCCAAATTGATATTTTGTGGTATGACTTTCTTGTTAATTCTCTGAATTATGACTTATGAGTATAACCCCTTTATAACTTACACAATTTTGTATTTCACCTTTTTCTTAAAGATAAGGATTAACAAAGTATTTCTCCTTCATTCATTCAACATTTCCTTAGGTCTCATAATCTCATTAAACAACTTTGTGAATCATCTTATGTATTTCTCATCTAATCTCTTCCACTCCTCAATAACTATATTATTTGGACGTCCCAACCATCTTACCATCAGCCATCTCTTCAAAACTTTTTTTTTAACTTTAAATTCTCAAATTTGTCATTAGGAGTTATTTTGATCCTCCTCTTTAGTGTTGTTTACTGGGAAATTTGGTTTGTAGTGTGTTTCTACCAAATTCGCCAAAGAAACAAATAATTAGTTTCAAACGATTACGAGATCGACGAGTTATGTGGTAATCTCGTTTTCAAAACAACGGTTTTTTGAATGTAACGGCCAATTCCTCGACGCGTTGTCAGTTCTCAATTTTCTTGGCTGTTAAGCCATTAATCATTGACGTTTTTGTCAGTTTTGTACTTAATAATTTTAATCAAGAAATCAATTGTTGTCGAAATGGCATTAACAGGGTAAATACACAAGATTGGCCGTTGGCAGCCAATAATTTGATTGACAAGTAACTTAAACAAAAAGTTCAAGTAGATGCACACGATGCAATGTCATAAAAATGCATTTGCAGGATTAAACATACAATTGAAACTAGTACAAAAATGTAAATAAAAGCACTTAAATGACTGAATTTAAGGAATGCTTTTAAAAGACATGAATTTAAATGAAAGCATTTAAAGAACATGTAAATGGCAATGAATGAAAAGTTGATGAAAAGTTAAATGGCAGAAAAGTAAGGAATTTAAATGCAAAGCATGGAAATGGAAATGGAAATGACTGTAATGTAAATGACACGAAGTAAAATGCAGGAATTGAAATGAATACAAAAAGTAACTAATTTTCAAAAGAAGTAGAAATGTAGAAAAATAAAAACAAATAAGTTCAAAAGCTGTAAAAGAAATAAAGTTTGAATACAGTAAGTTTTAAAGTAAAATGCGCAGACAAAATATAAAGTTGCAGATAAGATAAATGAATGGACAAAGCAATAATTGAAAATAGACTTGAATTGGATAAATTGCAGAATGATAAGGTTTGGAAGGCATACAGTGATCGTTTTCCTTTAATCTGCTTCACCGTCGAGATGTTAGGAATTTAGATCATGTATCCAACCTGAGTTACATCGTAAGAACTACTATTTATAGACAAAAATGTAAAAAACTACCTATCATCCAACCTGACACGTGCATTTTATTAATGTGGTCAGTAGTTGATTTTACTAAAACTACTCAATCTCGACAGTAGCACTTCCTGTCGAGTTTGTTCATGTATTGCCAAAAGCCTAAGTCTAACTCAACCATGCTCCTATTGATATCTTCGATGCTTCATGCACTCCGTCGAACAACCGTCACATCACTTAGTCTTTTAAACTTAGCCAATTTTTATTACTTATTTCTAGCTCCTTGTGCCTTCACTTGTCGAATATTTGAAGTTCCGTCGAGAAACCCACATTTAAAATCTGACACCTAACAAGTGTTAAGTTTGTTTGAGTTCAAGAATATGTTTATAACATTAAGAAGTTTATGAAAATATATTTTTTCATCTTTTCTTTTCTTGATATTTTATTATGTGGCCAATATGTTTTCCTCATCATTTATAATACGCTTCACCTTAATCAAGTTTCTTATTATTCTTTCCTTACTTTTAACAAGCGTATGACTTCTTTCTCTTTTTTTAGAGGACTAACTTGCAAGAACATTCATTTATGTCTCGCCTTTTTCATAAGATTGACCTTCATCAATGAGAGCCATCGATCTTGTTTTATTAATTATCCAATAACAACACATTCATGGGGACCGATGCTCCCAAGTTTAGAGCTTGGACCTAAGTTGTACCCGATCGAAGATCTTAACCTAAATCTTATGGCTAATTCTTTCTTTTTTAATACAATACGTAAAATAAATTCATCGAAAAACTACAAACTACAGACTACTCTCTATTAAAAAGGGTATATGCACTACATCTTGTACAAGTGCCACTTGCAGAAGAATTTGTTTAAACCGCAAGAATTTGTTTATACCGAAGTTGTCTATACCGAAGAATTTGTTTCTCATATAAATAAATGAGGCCTTCCGAAGTCTGCTATCAATTTTATCACACTAATTAATATTCCCTTTTCATTTTAGTCTCACAACTTGACATTAAAAACTGAATAAATAGTATAAATATTCAGTTGGTGTTGAGTTCAAGTTTAAATTGATACGTAATGTTTAAACAAAAGCCCCAACTATTCAATCCATGGAGACGTAGAATACAAGTCGGTAAGTGCTGCATAGCTGGCGGGCTTACAGGCCACTACAACTTTATTGATTTGTCAGCATTTGCATATTTATACAGGTGAAGAGCACTTCGAAAAAAAAAAAAAAGCACTTCGAAGGAGCTAGCAATTTTATTTATTTATTTATTTTTTTGATAATAGGAGCTAGCAATAATTTAGTTCCAAGCACAAAGGACTATATGCGACCAGACAATTTTGACCAATGTTCCTTCTTTTGCTGCGTACGCACTCTTAACATTATTGCTAACTTGGCCACTTGATCTTCCTTTTCAGAAACTTTAACCTACCATCTTCAGATAGAGGCATACAGCCTTAAATGCATGTTATGTTGTTTTTGTAACCACTACTAAGTATCCATATAAACACAGCTTTGTAATCTACTACCAACTTACCAAGTCTAATGAACATATATTATGACCATCATCATAATTTCTATCGCAGGCATTTATTACTCGCACTATCATCATACGCAACCCTCATTTCAGTATTTCACCACTCACTGCCGTGCCCCATTACTATGGCCTGATAATCCATCTCCATCGTATGATGCCACCCTAACATCATTGCTTGTTACTGCTATGTGTACATAGACTTCAATGCTTTATGGTCATCGACCAGGGGCCCAAACATTACACTGCAATCAGCAGTGTGGTGTTTTGTGAATGGCGGTGTTAGGGGAGCTGCAAGTCCTCAATTCCGATGTACTCGGCCTATTTAAGGAGGAACTGGTTAGCCTAATCAATTAAAGGGTCTTGCTGGGGGGGAAGGGAAAAATCTGGACTGAATGCTTTTTTCTAGTTTCCGAAACACTGCGGAGTGGGGAGTGTGGTGGATAAAAAGGGTGCTGAAGGCAAGACCCTCATTGAATAAGAAAAGGACAATCTCTATGAAGTAAAAAGGCCTGAAATATTTGCAGCCCACAGGATATCTTTACTCCTTGTCACTCTCATTTTCCATTGCCATTGCCCTTGGCTTATTTACTACAGATGGAGCCAGGTCAAGATGGAAAGAAAGTTTTCATCATTAGGACTGATAATATCTGCCGAATATTAAAGGAACTTAAAAGCAAGTAGCCAAACCTGACACCATTTGAAAATAATTATGGGGGGAAGGATGGCAGAGAGAGAAAATGAAGATTTGATAAATGATCCACAAAAGCTTAAGAAGATGATTACAAGTTCATAATAGCAAATTTACATGTAAGAATAGGGATATGAGCTAAATTTTTGCCTTGTCAACCCCTACGAGGTCTACCAGAAAACTCTCATCCTCATTCAGATTTACTTGACAGCTCATATAACCATTTTCAGGCCATCTAAAATGTCACCTCCTTCTTGGCTGAATGCTGCTAAAATAGTGTCCTCAGGTCGACTCTAACGACCATACCATTTAACAACTAGGGCAGTAGGGCATTCACAGTTAGCTTCTGATTATATGTACACTGGTATAAGCAAAAATAACAATAATAATCTTTCTCAGTTACATGCGGTAAATGGTTGTGATTTTACAAAGACGGTATTCAAAGCAACATCTTCCATGTTGTAAACCAAGAATCCATTAAAGAACTGTTGTGCATGGTATAAAATGTCATCTAACATTTCCACAGTCACTTTCAGGCAGCAAGATATGGCATGCTAACTTAGTCTGATGCTTCAAATCAAAGTATCAAACACCTACAAGGGTCTGGATCCTGAGGCCCTTCAAACCATCTATCCCATAACAGGTTTACAGGTCCATGTATTCTGTTATTGGAGAAAACTAGTGATTAATTATGCATCACAGGCACAATAAAGATACAACATAAGCTGTAGGTTACAAAACTTACTCAGGGAGCAGTGGATCAGGTCTACTTTCCACGTATTTCAGCAAACTGCAGCATGCCAAAGCGAAATTTTTTAAGCCATACGATCATATTGTAGCAGACAAAGACTAATAAGATAAACTTTTTGAATCATATTGTAGCACATGATAAGAAAACAAGCATTAAAGGTGAATTCATCCCACAAGTTAATAATTGATACATAAATTGAGAAACCCTTGCATACAACTTGCAAATGGGCCAAGAAGAATTCATCTATTTCAAATGTTCGGAAATAAGAATTTTAAAATCCTATAAACAAATTATCAGGATGTTCTTATTGCTTCTTTCATATAGAAGACAAGGAGAAAAAATTGTCCAATACTGACTCCATGCATATGGTTGACACATTCTCTGTTTTCTCAAGCTCTTCCAGTTCTTCCTGCATAATATTCAAGAATAGAGAATGAATCAGGAATGAGCAAATACTGTGACAGAGGTGAGAAAGATAAGTGACATTTGACAGCAGTTAGTTTACAAGGAAAGAAAACACTCAACTTTGGAAAACAGCACAACATTGATGGTACTCCACATGCTTAAGCCGTTAGATTGTTATACCAATCTAACAGTTATATCAATTCAATGGCTCAAACACGTGGAGTATCGGTACACCAATTAAAAACAGGTGTACTGTAAGTTTCTCAACATTGACCTAAGCAATCAGCAAAAGCAAAGCAATATAAGATAAAGACTAATCCTTAGTAGTACATAGATTTGAACATGAATAGTTCATGAATGCTACGGGGCTGGCTTTTAAACTACTTACATGTATGATTAGTCTCTCTCATATATAACTTCCACCCATGATTTCTACCAAATCATTCGTCGCTATACATAGCAATTCATATGAAACAGCTATGCTCTAATATAAATCAGAGAAATGAATAGTATGGAGAACCTCCTGTGCCAATGTGCAGACTACGTTTGGATCCAAACATGCCCTTACTCATTGTACACATCAGATTCGTGCAAGATCCAAACATATGCTTGCTTGCAACATAAATTCAAACATAGTCTTACTCATTGTACACATCAGATTCGTGCAATTCGTGCGGGACTTCTTCGCACATACAACAGAATTGTATAAATTACCAAGCATGCATGTGCATACAAAAATTTATGGAACTAAATAGTTGAAAATCACATGAAATTTTGCTAGCAAATTAAGGCAGATCAATGCAGATCTTCTTTTAAAAATCTGCATGATTTTTTTATATACAAGTTTTTATTTTTCATTTTATAAATATTAAATCAATGAAGTATGATCAAAGTTTATAAAATCTATAAAAATAAAAAAAATTTAAAACAAAAAGTTGCTTAAAATATTAACACATCACCATCCATTTACGGATTTACCCAGCCTCATATATTTTTCAATTTTTTTCTTCAATTAGTTTTTTTTCTTCTTTCCCCAACCTCAGAAAAAGCGACGAAAGAGGTAGTTGAAATATCAAAGTAATTGCTCAGATTTCTCATCAGGAAAAAGAAGAAAAAAAAAACTAATATTAATAATTCACATGGACATGGTTCTCAATATATTTCAGCAAAAGTATTGTTTTGAACGAACTCAAATTTCCATTCCTAATGGAGTGAGATACGCGCATTACGCATCCCAAATCCAAATTAAACTTTACAATGAGAGTGGGAAATTCCTCTAAATTGAAATATCATACTCACACACAACCTCATTTCCAAAGCTACGCTATTTCTATCACACTCTAACATATTCTGGAACTGAGGGAATCAATGATTTGCAGAACATTAGGGAAAGGAATTAAAAAAAAAAAACGAACGGTAACATGGCAAGTTTAATAATTAATAAATAGAAGGAAGAGGAGATGATGAACCTCAAGAAATTTGGAGTCTTGTTCGAGACGCTTCAATTCCGCAACAATCCGATGCTTACTTCTTTTATCGGTTGACAACGGTTGTACAGAAGCAGCGTGTTCTTCATCCGCTAACGACGCCGTTTCAGACGCCATGAGTATCAAGCAGACTCAACTCATGCAGCAAAATCCCTTCCCCTCTTTCTATTCCCCCCTCCTCCTCCTCCCCAAACAACACTTTGAAGAATAAGGAAGACTAGAGATCTAAACGCACACGCAGTAACGCACGCCACTATCAATTCCTTCAGAAAAAAAAAAAAAACGAAACGCCTTCTTCACTCTCAATTCAAAGTTCAATATAACATTTGCGCACTTCATAAATTATGTACTTTTTTTTTTTACAAATAAAAAGGTCACCCCTTTTTCCATTTCTTTTTTTAGGGAGCCTAGTTTAGTACTAGTATGTCTTTAATTTAAGATTTAAGACATGGAAAAAAAAATTTGACAGATATGTAAACAAAATCTAGAAAGCTAAATTTGAGAAATATTTTCATATTTGATAGAATTTTAGAAAAATATTTTTGAACATAGTGATTCTCTAAAAAAAAGTAATTTACTTGTGCTTTTATTACTTTTTGTTCCCACTATGAAGGATGAAATTTTACTTTCATATAAAACCATATAACTCTTCACTTCTACATTACTTTGATTTTTTTTTTGACGTGGAATAAGAATTTCATTACGAAATAAAGGATGATAAACAGTCAAATGTCAAAACAGATGCAATACAATCCGGGTATTCTTCAACTCAAACTTTGTCAGGACTAGTAAAAGCATGCTTAGCTAATGCATGAGCTACCTTATTTGCTTCTCTAGGAACATGAGAGCACTTAAAAATTATGAAAGGAATGTAAGATGCAGCAATGAAACAGTAACAGGAATGTAAGGATAGTGGATGAAAAACTCGAATTCTCTTTACTAAAACCAATGGAACAGTACAAGAGAATGAGTACAATTAGCTTCAAGCTAATATTGGAAACAAATCCAATTCGTGGAATTCAAGTACAATAAAAGCAGGAAATAACATAGAGGAAGAATTATCCTGAGAAGGATCCAAAAGGGGGAGAGAGAGCACTGAAATCCAAGCCTCCAATCATTGGCTAAATCTCTCTCATTTATAGTATCCAATCAGGTCCATATTTGCTGATTCCTTTTTTCTCTCTCTTGTTCCTCCTCACCTCATGCGTGAGTGCATCACTAGCCAGCTGTCCTTGTGCCATGTGCTCCTTGCCCCATTCTGTTATGTGAGATTCCTTCTCTTGAGCTGAGTCATTCCTTGCCAATTCTTCATTTATGACAATTCTTCCCCCATTAACAACAACCTTGTCCTCAAGGTTGAAATTAGAATAATTAATGGAAAAGTCAGCATAGTTTTCCCAAGTGACCTCATCCTTGGACAGACCTTCCCATTGAACCAACAATTGAGGTACTTCCACATTATTTTGCAGAATAATTCGATGCTGCAAAATTGCTATAGGGACTAGCAATGGACCTGTCTCAGTTGTGAGGAGTAGTAGAGGCACATACTGGGAAGTATGATCTCCCTTACACAGCTTCAAAAGGGAGATGTGAAAAACAGGATGGATCTTAGCAGTAGGTGGAAGCAACAATTTGTAAGCAACTGTGCCAATTCTCTCTATGACAGGAAAAGGGCCAAAGTATCTGAGCCCAAGCTTTTGATTCCTGTGTAAAGCAAGAGAATGCTGCCTATAAGGTTGCAATTTAACCAACACCATATCACCAATTTGCAACTCAAGAAATCGCCTCTTTGCATCAGCATACTTCTTCATATATTGTTGTGCCCGAGCTAAATTGCTTTTAAGCAAAGCCAGTACAGCATCCCTCTCAGCCAGGAGTGCCTGCAATGATGGTGGATCTGAAGTATTCAGATCATACTTCACCAGAGTAGGGGGATCGCGACCATAAACAGCTTTGAATGGTGACATTCCAATACTAGTATGAAAGGCAGTGTTATACCACAACTCAGCCCAAGGTAATAGAGCAGACCACTTCCTAGGATTGTCACTAGTGAAACACCTTAAATATAGTTCTAGGCTTTTGTTAACCGCTTCAGATTGGCCGTCACTCTGTGGATGATAAGCAGTACTTATGGCTAAAGTGGTGCCACTTGATTTGAACAAATGCTTCCAAAATTGGCTAGTAAAAACTCTATCTCGATCAGAGACAATTGACTTAGGAAACCCATGAAGCTTGACAATTGTGTGCAAGAACAACTCAACCACTCTTTGGCTGGTATAATCAGCCTTGAGGGGGGCAAAATGGCTATATTTGGAGAGCCTATCGACTACTACCATTATCACAGTATAAGAGTGGGAAGGAGGGAGACCTGTGATGAAGTCCATAGAAACATCTTCCCAAATATGAGAGGGAATTGGCAAGGGCTGCAACAATCCTGCTGGTAAGGCTGTGCTTGCCTTGGCCTGCTGACATGTAAGACAGTGAGAAACAAACTGCTTAATGTCCTTGCTCATTGAAGGCCAATAAAAATGAGTTGAGATCCTGGCTTTGGTTCTGGCAACACCAGCATGTCCACCTAGTTGTGATGAGTGGAATTCAGAGAGAATTTGATGAATCAATTCGGGCTTGGCTGGCACCACTAGCTTGTCATCCCAAAACAGCAATCGATTCTTCACATTATAGTGGGGTAACTGGTTAGTGCCTTGAGCACATTGAAGTTTGATGTTAGCCAAAGTAGGATCCTGCGACACAGCTGCATCAATTAAGGCAATAACAGCAGACTGAGGAGAAGAAACAACCATAAATAATGATCGAGACAAGGCATCAGCTGCCACATTGTCCTTGCCTGGTTTGTACTCGATTGTAAAATCATAACCCAGAAATTTATGTAGCCAGTGCTGCTGCTCTGGTGTTTGGATTGTCTGCTCAGTTAATGCCTTCAAACTTCGTTGATCAGTCTTAATTACAAACTTGTGACCAATGAGGTAATGTCGGAACTTAGCCATAGCTTCAGTGATAGCATAGAGTTCCCTCACATATGCAGATTGCCGCTGCATTCTAGGACTGAGTTTCTTAGAAAAATAAGCAATAGGGTGTTTGTTTTGGCTAAGTACGGCCCCAATGCCTAAGCCCGAAGCATCTGTTTCCAAAGTAAAAGGCTTGGTAAAATCAAGCAAAGCTAAAACTGGTGCTTGAGTGATGCATTGCTTAAGGGAATTAAAAGCTAAAGTAGCCTCATCATTCCAAACAAAAGCATCCTTTTTGAGTAAGGCTGTTAATGGAGAGGCAATATGAGCATAGCTTCTTATGAACTGTCGATAGTAGCCAGATAAACCAAGGAAACCTCTTAATTGTTTGAGTGAAGATGGCACGGGCTAGTCTATGATTGCCTGCACTTTTGAATTATCCATTTCCACTCCAAAAACAGAAATGGTGTGGCCTAAGTATTCCACTTTCGCAAGGCCAAAACAGCATTTTGAGAATTTGGCAAACAAGGAATGATGCCACAGAATGATCAATACCTCCTCAACATGTTGTAAGTGAGCTTGCCATGAAGGGCTATAAATTAATATGTCATCAAAGAAAACCAAAACAGATTTTCTGAGCTGACTTTGAAAGACCTGATTCATTAAACTTCGAAAAGAGGCAGGGGCATTAGATAACCCAAATGGCATAACAAGCCATTCATACAATCCTTGATGGGTCCTAAATGCAGTCTTGTGCCTATCCTCAGGCCTTACCAAGATTTGATGATACCCCAAACGTAAATTCAACTTAGAAAAATAAGTGGCACCAAACAATTCATCCAATAATTCATCAACAGTTGGAATAGGGAAACTATCTTTCACAGTAATAGCATTTAAAGCCCGATAGTCAGTGCAAAAACGCCAAGTCCCATCCTTTTTTTTACAAGCAAGACAGGGGAACTGAAGGGACTAGAACTAGGTTGTATAATTCCTTGTGCAAGCATATCATTAACCATGTTTTCTATTTGTGTTTTCTGACTATGTGGATAACGGTACGGTCGTACCTTAACAGGGTTGCTGCCTTCTAACAAGGGAATGGCATGATCTTGAGCTCTTTGAGGAGGGAGACCCACTGGTTCTGCAAAAACATCTTGATACTTGCTAATTAAAGCGGCCAACTCAGGATGCAAGTCAGCAGAGGTGCATACAGGTGTCACAGGCTGAGGTTGCAATTGCTGGAATTGTAGAGTGAATGATTCATCAATAGCATGAGTATTATGCATCCTTCTAATATGGTGATAGTGTGCCTGTCCAGGAACCGATTGATGCTCCCCATGAAATGTGATAAGAGTGTCCTTATCATAGAATTTAATGGACAAGGCATCATAATCAGCAAGATGTGGTCCCAAAGTCTTTAACCAAGGTGCACCAAGGACCAAATCAGCTCCTGATAGAGGCAAGAGATAGACGGGAATACTAAGGGTGTGACCCTGCACAACAACCGGTAGTTCATCAATAAAGCCCTCAGCAGTCAAGGAGTTACCATTTCCTACCAAAACCTGAAATTGTTCAGCTGCTAAAATAGGAATTCGAAGGCAGTGAGCAATGCGAGGTTGGAGAAAGTTATCGGAGCTTCCACTATCCAATAAAATTTGGACTGCAATGCCCTGAATGTGACTAGTAAAACGCATTGTACCTGCTCCATGCGACCCTTTGAAAGCACTAAAGGAAATGTGATGCTCTAGTGGGGCAGTCATAGTAGTATCCTGAGTTGGGTCAACAGACACATCATCAGGGGGATCAGGTTCAGGGCTAGTTTGATCATCCTCCACCAGTTGAAGGAACAAGAAATGTTTGTTAGGACATCTATGAGAGGTAGAGAATTTATCATCACAATAGAAACACAATCCTTTCTCACGCCTCAGTTGCATTTCTGCTGGTGTTATCCGCTTAACATTGGAATTCCTTGTGGGTGGGTGAGTGGGTTTAGTGGCTGGGGTAGGCAGAAGAGGTGGTAATTGTGGTTTATTGGTAGGGTAAGGTTGGGTCGGTGTATAGGTTTTGGAACCAGAAGTAGTGAAGGACGGTCGAGGCTTGGTAGTGTATTTGGCTTCAAAAAGTTTGGCTAGGTGAAGGGCTTTGGGAATGTTGCGAGGCTCTTGGGATAACACATCTCGTTTCAAGTCTTCCTTGAGGCCACTAATGAATAGATCTAACATGGCATCAGGGGTAATACCTGTAAATCGATTGGCCAACGCAGTGAATGCAGTATAATACTCACCCATTGAGGAGGTGTGTTGCAGCTTGAACAATGTAGAACGCGGAGCATCGTAAAGTGATGGACCAAATTCCATTTCCAAGGCACGAGTAAAGGCGACCCAGGACTGAAATGGGTTGTTGCGGGCCATCATCTGAAACCAAGGTACCACATCCTTATCAAGGTGGATGGCGGCGATGGTGAGGCGGTGCGCATCAGGAGTAGCATAATAGTCGAAGAACTGCTCGGCTTTGAAGATCCATTGCAGGACATTAGACCCGTCACAGCGTGGAAAGTCTAGCTTGACATTGCGAACCTGAAACGGTGGTGGTGGGGGCGGCGGGGTGGCGTGATTTGAGTTCCCGCTACCATTGATGGCCGAAACGAGCTGCAAAGAGCCCAGCTGGGTTTCGATGCGATCAAATCGAGCATCGTACTGAGCTTCGATGCGATCAAATCGAGCATCACGCGCAGCATTGTCCTCCACGATTTTTTGTAAGGTAGCCTGAATATCTTTCAATCTAGTGTTATCGGCCATGGTAGGATGATGAAAGCACCAATGTAAGATGCAGCAATGAAACAGTAATAGGAATGTAAGGATAGTGGATGAAAAACTCGAATTCTCTTTACTAAAACCAATGGAACAGTACAAGAGAATGAGTACAATTAGCTTCAAGCTAATATTGGAAACAAATCCAATTCGTGGAATTCAAGTACAATAAAAGCAGGAAATAACATAGAGGAAGAATTATCCTGAGAAGGATCCAAAAGGGGGAGAGAGAGCACTGAAATCCAAGCCTCCAATCATTGGCTAAATCTCTCTCATTTATAGTATCCAATCAGGTCCATATTTGCTGATTCCTTTTTTCTCTCTCTTGCTTCTCCTCACCTCATGCGTGAGTGCATCACTAGCCAGCTGTCCTTGTGCCATGTGCTCCTTGCCCCATTCTGTTATGTGAGATTCCTTCTCTTGAGCTGAGTCATTCCTTGCCAATTCTTCATTCATGACAAGGAAATGCTTATGTTTTTGCACTCTGAAATTGCAATATCAAAATAAGAGACCGCATTAGAGCCAAATTGTAAAGCTCTCACAACAGACAATGAGTCCGACTTCACTTCCAATTGGAGAAGAAAAGGTCTTTGGCTAGTTGAACCCCTTTAAGGATAAATAAAACCTCTGCTAGCTCTGGATCCGAAAGAGATGGAATTAACCATGTAGTCGTTGCCATTACCGCACTCCCCTCATCTCTGATGACAGCTCCAATGCCCGGCTCTAATGCCCCAGCAACCTTTAATCGGGCCTGCTGCATCAGTATTAAGTTTGTACCATCCCATAGGCGGAGCACTCCAAGACAAATTTCTATCAACTGGCATATCCGAGCTATTATTCAACCTGCAATTTTGTGAACTTTGAAAGCATTCTACAACATTCCATACTTTGGAGATAGCATCCTGGGGAGAAATTTCTTTATTTTCAAAGCAGATCTTATTTCTTGAAAACCAAATGCTATAGCATAAAGACAAAACTTGTTCCACTATTTGTGCCTCTTCATTCATAATTACATCTTTCAGCCATGCAACAAAATCGGTCCCTCCCCCTGTAGTTGATGCAAAGTGGATACCAAGGGGCGACCCAAACCAAACCGACTTGGCCCAATCACAATCAATAAAAGCATGATTAATAGTTTCCATTGATGAATTGCAACATGGACATAAGGGAGAGCATTTTATACCTTTTTGAAATAGAGATGACCGAACTGGAATCTTTCTATGTAATAATTTCCATGTCAGGTGCAAATGTCTAGGAATGCTCTTTAATTTCCATAATCTTGTCCAAATTGCTGGAGGAGAAGCAGCATCTGAAATTTGTGGGACAAGATTTTCTTCATGTTTGGAGATGAACTCATAAGCAGACTTGACACTAAATAAACCTCTTTTATTTGGTCCCCAAACAAAAGTTTCTTGACTAGGAACACTAAGAAGAGGAATTTGCATTATCTGTTGTGCCTCAAAAGGTAAAAAAAAAAAAAAACTCTATTTATTAGTTCAGAATTCCAGCACCCATCCTCGTGATTAATGAGCTCAGCCACCATAGAAATCAAGCAATAAGTAGGTTTAGGAGTCCACAATTTATACCCATTATGAGTTGGGATCCAATTGTCCTCCCAAACATCAATAAAATGGCCAGTTCCCACCCTCCAAAATCCACCCTTACGCAAGACCCAAATAGCCTGATGAATACTTCTCCAAGTATAGCTCAGTGTGAACCCCACAGAAGCCTTTAAGAAACCACCTCTAGGGAAATACCTTGCGCGAAGACATTTAGAAATTAAAGAGTCTGGGTGATTAAAGATGCGCCATCCTTGTTTAGCTAGAAGAGCCAAATTGAAAGCATGAAATCTTCTGAAGCCCATACCACCTATCTTCTTTTCCTTACACAAATAATTCCAATTAATTCAGTGAATTTTCCTCTCCCCATTTTTACTTCCCCGCCAAAATCTGCTAATCATACTTTCAATATGATCACAAAGACCAACCGGAAGTACAAAACAGCTCATAACATATGTGGGGATGGCATGGACAACTACCTTAATGATAACCTCTCTGGCGACATTAGATAAAAATTTCTCCTTCCATCCTTTCAATTTCTTCCAAACTTTATCTTGAACAAAGTCAAAAACTTCTTGCTTGATCTGCCAACAAAAGCTGGTAAACCAAGATACTTGGAGTGATTCTCAACAGCCTTAATCTGAATCCATCCTTGGAACTCTTGTCTTATATCTGTAGGCACATTTCGGCTAAATGAGATTTCTAACTTGTCAAGATTAATGAGTTGGCCAGAAGCTGATTGATATAGTTGGAGAATATTATTAATGGCATGTGCATCCTGAGAAGATGATCTGCAAAAGATTAGACTATCATCGGCAAACAATAGGTGAGAGATCATAGGAGCACCACGAGCAATTTGAATTCCATGAATTGCAATATTTTCCTGCGCTCTTCTGATCAGACCTGAAAATACTTTAGCACACATTATGAAAAGGTAAGGTGATAATGGGTCACCTTGTCGTAGCCCCCTTTGAGGAGAAAAAGTTTGGCCTGAGCTTCCATTTAATAATATGGAGAAGGACACAGTAGAGATACAATTATTAATAAGAGCTTGTCACTTTTGAGAAAAACCCATAGAATTTAATAAAATTCCACTCTATACAATCATAGGCTTTAGACATATCTAGGTTTAGGCCCACAAATCCTTTTTTCCCCTTTTTTTTTCTCGTGTAATGAAAGCAATCAAAGGCAATCAGAGCATTATCAGTGATAAGTCTACCAAGAACAAATGCACTCTGATATTTTGTGAAGGATAAAATTTGGAGGACGAATAGTTAGTGGAAAGGTAAAACACTTTCAATGGCATGGAGAGAAATTTTGATTGAATCCATGGCTCAGGTTATCCCTTCCTATTGTATGTCCATATACTTTATCCCTTGTTTCCTTGGAGATGAAATTTAGAAAATATTGAACTCCTTTTGGTGGGTAATTGCCCTCACCACATAATTATTTTTTATTTGAATATGTTTAATAATTTTTATTTTGCTCCCATAAAAAAAATAGGTGTTGCCCCCATAAGATGTATTATTTTTAGAAGAACAATGTTAAATGGCCCAAAATATACAGCATGGAAAAAGGCACGAAGAAAAATTGAACCGATCATGGACTTTGTGACCATACATGAGCAATTGAAAATAAAAAGGACGATTGATAATGATCAGCAATGTGTTTCGCGCAGTATCCCGTGCATATTTTTTCGGGCCACTTAGCATTTTTCTTTTTTAAAATAAATAAAAAGAATTATAAGAGAGAATAAATTAGTACTAATTATACTAATAAAAAACTGGTACTAAACTCTTTTTCCTTCTAATTTTTACCACTGCTCTAGCCCTAACTTGCACAATGACAAATTAAATTTCGATATAGAAACATCATCTCAAATAGATGAGAAAGAGATTAAGAAACCCAAAGAACAGAGACAATTTTTTTCATGATTTTCTATCAAAATCATTAGACTAAGATACAAAAACTGAAACCAATAAAAAGCATATGAAAAATAAATGGTTATATAACTTTTTTTTTTAAAATGCTTAATCGACTATATGGTTACATACATAGAGATATATATTTTATAGTATTGACAATAAAACAATCATATAAAATTTTCAAAATATGAAAATACATATAATTTGTAAAAGCTTAAGTATTTTAGGGTTTTTTTATCATAAGATTATGTATTTTATAAAAATTTAATAGTATTTTTTTTTATCAAAATAGTATAGACTATTTCTTGCCCCAACAAAAAAAAAATTCTGGATCAGCCACTGTTTCAAAGGCAAAAAGCCAAACACTGTTAACAAATATTTATCAGGAAAAAAAAAACAATAAACACAAACATGCCAGTTTAAGTCAATAAATACTAATGGATCTAACTCAAGACGCATCAGTTCAAGTTTTCGCACCAACAACCTTTCTCGGACTAACAAAGGCTTGTTTTAAGCTAACGCACAATATTTCAACTGGCTCTGACTTCAGGCTCAACATCAGAACACCAAGGACATGGGAATATATAAGCAGCGACCAGTGCCTCCCATAACTCCGAGTCTCCTGCTAAGAGTGTTTAGCAATTTCAGCTCCTGTTGGGACTTGAGGGTTGCTATCCAGTCAGCATAATACCTACCTAGCCCCAGAGTCAGGACTAGCATCTCCATAGGAAACTAAACCCTTTTGTCCGGATGCAGAGCTCGATCTAGACCTGCTACGAGATACAGAAGTCCTTTTATCAAAAGGCTTTGGTGGCGTAGCGTCAGGGGACCTGGAACGAGAAGAGCCATTGCTCCTAGAATTGGACTTTGACCTCCCTCTGTCTGGAGATTGTCGATCACCTCGTGCACCAAGTCGGGATTTTAATCTGTCACTTATGGGAGGTCGCCTGTCTTCTGGACTAACACTGCGTATTGGACTCCGGCCACGACCATGATCTCTATAACGACCACGAACTGGACTGCAGGAGATGCTCCTACTCTGACTTCTTCTGCTTTGGTATCTAAACAAATAAGCATATGAAATTAGGTTCACGTATGTATATTCCTTTTCCATTTTTTCTCAATAGACAATTCGCTCGGAAACAAACACAATGTGCATAATTGGAATCGATATACATAAGTTAATATATTAGATGTGATAATTACAGAATAACGTGAGACACAAGGACAAAGGTAACGATAAACACAGATAAAAATGAACGTGAAATATTTATCCTGCCAAAGCATGCCCATTGGCTAATGCGAATATCCAGTTATATATTATTCGGAAAATGCTCATTTTTTGTCTGGAAGGATAAGTAACAAGGTCAAACTAATAACAGATTGAACAAATGAGAGGGAGAATGAACCTGGGACGGCTCCTGCCTCTTGGTGGGCTTCGAAAACGTCGTGGTGGTGAGCGCTCAGAATAACTTCTATAGCTTGTATTTCTTCAAATACATATATGGCAAATCAGAACAATATCCAACAATTTTTCAAGGAATCCAGTTTAGCAAAATGGTATATACAATATACAATTAGAAATACCTATCAAAGTTCCTTCTGATATTTCTATCGCCATAACGATGTGTACGGGGAGACCGCTCTGGAGATGGAGTGCGATATCTGCGTACAAATGCATAGCGCTCGGTAAAGCCGCGTCCTTTTTTAACACGCTTTGGCATACCATCTGGTGAAGGGCTTTTTGACAAGCGCTGGCCATGTTTGGAGGGAACGGGTTCAGATGCTTTTTGGCCAGGACTAGCCAATAAAGCACGTCCTTGGTTTAGCTCCCCAGAATTCCTTGTAGGACTCCTAGCAGGACTCCTTCCAGGACTTGCATATCTGATAAATGAGATATCAGATAAACTTAGCATTACTGATTCAAGTCACAGGATCGAGTTAACATTTAAATTGTAGCAAAATTGACATCATAAGATGAATCATAATTAGAAGATAAGAGAGCAAGAGGCAAAACCTATTGTGATTTGAATCATCTAAATAAGCACGTTGCTTAGCAGGTTTGCTAAATTCAGCATGAGTATCATGTCCGTTATTCCGAAATTCACCATTTTCTGGAGACAATTCACCTTCTTCATGTGATTGGTTGTCCACAGTTCTTCTAATCTTGGGGTCCATCTCTTGTTCTGGAACAGTTTGACTTTGTAGGGGAAGGCTAGAAGATTGTTTTCCTGTGTCTGTAGCATGAGCAGCAATTAGCTAAGACAGCAATATCAACACAACAATACTCATAAATATCCTTGTACTCCCCCAACTAAACATTTTTGTGTCGCAAAAAGGGGGAGGTGAGAGGGTGCAGCACATGTTGTAAGAATTAGGTAAATGCCATACCTAGATTTTTTTTAGATTTATTGTCAGCGTGTTTTTTACGACCAGAGACATGGCGATCAGCTTTCTCATCATCAGAACTACTGTCACTGGCACTGGAACTCTCGCTTTCTGAATCACTTGAACCCTCGGAACTCCTAGGAAAAAAAAAAAAGCAATTTAATAAAAGCATAGATCAAGCAAACTCTTATTGAGGGAGGTATATTATAGAAAAATGTCCATGCTAAAGGCTAGCTATAATCAGACCTTCTGGATTTGTGTCTTGATCTTCTACTTCTACTGTGCCGGCTTCTCCTTCTATGCTTTTGTCCAATTCTCCTCTTCTTCCCATGACTACGCTTATTTCTCTTCCTCTTTTGGTGTTTCTCATAACTAGAAGAACTTGAATCAGAATACAGTGAATCCGATTCTGAATCTGAAGCTGAATCTGATTCAGAATCTGAGGAATAACTATCACTACTACTATCACTATCAGATGTTGAGTATCTCCTCCTCCTCTTCCTCGAGTCTTTGGAAGATTTTTTTCTTTTTCCCTTTGATTTTTTGTCAGAATCAGAACTATCATCAGAAGTTAACGATTTTACTGACTTTCTCCTTTTCCCTGAAATTAGAAACGGTTCATATATTACAAACAATTACATTTGGCAGAACTTTGAAGTGACAAGATTTATAATACATTCATCAATATCTATCCCTATCACAAGTACCTTTCTCCTTCTCGACAGTATGCTGACTTTTTGCTTTAGAGATTTCACCACAATCAATAATTTTAACTGGCTGGGTAGGTTTCCCATCAGATGTTCCCAACTGCTCAATTTTCTTCAGAATCTCCATTCCCTTGGCAACTTTTCCAAAAACAACATGTTTCCTGCAACATAATGTGGAAGAACAAAATAAAAAACCTCTCCAAAAATGGTCGACTCGACATTAAAAACTCAACTTTTAGAGTAAATGAAAATGTAGAAACCAGACTGCAAGGACAACAAAAGCGGCAACAAAACACTAAAAAAGCCTAAGTTAAAAATTTTAGGTGCCATCAACAAGAACAAGAAATGCAGATTGCACGGTCAGAATGGAGTGCAATGCGATTAAAACACATGAAGCTTGAAAATAAACATGTAAAGCTTATATACCCATCAAGATGAGGCTGGTGCTTGAATGTAATAAAAAACTGAGATCCATTGGTGTTAGGACCACTATTAGCCATTGAAAGGACACCAGGTCCATCATGTTTTAGTTTGAAATTTTCATCTGCAAGGAAGGAGTAGTGCATGTTTAGTCCAATGATTAAATACTAAAGCAATCAACCATATGTAAGCAAACTTTCTTCTTCTTTTTTTTATTTCTCAAATGTTGAATATTTCATAAGAGGTAAATTTACCTGCAAACTTTCCTCCATATATGCTTTCTCCACCGGTGCCTGTCAACCATACAAATGTTGTTCCTTACGAGTCTTGGTAAAAGGTATAAAAGTCGAAAGGGGAATCTACATATCAAATTGGGTAAAAAAAACGTACCATTACCTCTTGAAAAATCACCACCCTGTCAGGACAAAAGAACAAAATTTGGTATTATGATATTATCATGTACTGAAACAAAAGAATTATAAAATACTCAATAAGCTTCACAGGAATAAGGTAAAGGGCAATGCAAATTCCAAAAGTTCTGTTGGCACTTTCACTTCTTCACAACTTACAAACATAATTTACTATTGCAAGTGTGCAATATTGTACTAACACGCAAGATGACAAGTTTTCTCCTACATAATTAGCTTACGACAATCATGAATAGAATAACCATGAAAGGCAACTTACTTGAGCCATAAAACCTTTAATTATACGATGAAAACTTGTTCCTTTATAATGTAAAGGTTTCCCAGTTGATTCTCCAATGCCCTTTTCACCTGCAATCAAAACACAGCTCAACTACAGTAAAAGCAAAGTGGGAAGTTGAAAGAATCAATTACTATGAAAACATACCATCACTTCAAAAGTCACGTTTAATAGAGTTTTAAGCAAAAATTTCTACATTATTTATAGAATATATGATATTTATACCTTCTAGGCTAGAATTTATCCATATCAACAGCATGTAAACCGTACTGTCCAGGTAAATTACAAAAACCTTATGTACACAAACTTTAAATAAACCAGGTAAATTACAAAAACCTTATGTACACAAACTGTAAATAAACCTCATATTCAACATGACAAAGATGTGAGAACAAATTCAATTAAGATATTATGCATAAAGAATATGACAATTCTTTGGTTCTTTTGCCCCATGTTTTCTGCAGAAAAAGCTTGAACCTACATTTCATTTTTTTTTTTTACCAAGGATTACCTTAAACACCATTTCACTGAATTGAGATCATGTGTTTCATGAATGTCAGTCAACTAACAAAAGGATTATAAATTAATGTTGAAGGATAATAGTTTGAAGTTCAATCAAAGTGCCTATTTCATATTCATATAAATATTCTAGTCCAGGTCTCCACTCCCATCCCATGTACACAGGTACAGAGGGGAAATAGGAACGAACAGGAACCTAGGCAAAGGAGGAACTTCCTGCCCCAATCAAACTAGTGTTTACATTACTGGTTTTACTGCTGAACAAGATGTCCCCTTGGTCAACAAGAAGTTCAACATATGAATTACCGATACTCATAGGAGTGCATGCTCTCCAATCAACAACCAAACTATTCAAATAATGAGAATAAGGCTAAAAGACGGTTATAAGAATAATTTAAAGATACCTGTACAAAGCGCCCGAAAATTCTCGGCTGTCTTGGGAACTATGCTGGAAAAAAGCTGCACCATTTCAAAAGAGTACAGTCAAACCAACCTAGGAAACTCCATATATCCTTTAAAGCAGTGAATTAAACAAGAAAGTTTCAATTTTCTTAATTACCTCAATAACAATTCTTTCCACGGGATCCCCATCGATTGAGACATCAAAAAATACACAAGGATTCTTTTCCATACTCATCACCTTGACCACAAGATGCTTCAGATATAAATTAGAAAGGATAAAAACAATCAAGAATCAGCAACAACGTTCCAAGGGCGTATCACAAAGAGCATTCCAGGCCAGCGTTCATCTATTAAAACAGGAAGCCATTGTTAATTGTTGCGCATCAAACACAACGAATTATCTTCCACACATGTTATGCTCGGAACAAATTTGAAGTAAACACACGCAATCACACAAATTAGAAACTATGGTCCCTTTAAACAGGTAGACTTCACCCCTTCCCAATTAACAAAGTACCAGGTTTTATCAACTCATCATGATTACATATCAATTGAAACCATGACATTGCGATACAAGGAACTAGCGAAGCTTCCCAAAATCAGTATTCGCATATGCAATGCAACAAAACCCTAAACCCTAAGTATCCATTTTTATTCAATGTATGATTAGACTCGAGTTCCTCGCAACGAAATTTACAAAAAAAACCTAAATCGAAAATATTCATTGGAAACGGCACTTTGCATACAGGAAGAGGAAGTAACTACCCAACAAAAGAGTAGAAGAATTATCAACTGAAGTAGTGAAAGAGGAAACAGAAGTGGAAGATACTCTCACAGTTTTCGAGAGTTACAATTTCCACACTGGTCCTCATTGTACTTGCACGCGTGCGCGCGCAGAGAGAGAGAGAGAGAGAGAAAGAGGAACTCACCATGAATGGAGGCGACAGCTCTGTCTTGCTAACGCGAACACTACTAAGTCTAACAAGGGATGTTCTTCTTCGGCTTGGGAGGAAGGAAGCACGTTGTCGAACCGGATTTGGGCCGTCCACTGGCCCAATAATCTAATTTCTCGACCCATGGTTTCCTAAGGTGATTATTATTAGCACCGTTTTTACTAACACACCCCAAGCGTGTTTCCTGAAGCACCATTTTTAAAACACAAACCTGCACCCCCTTTTGCAACTTCTTCATCTTCTCACCCCTAACTCCCTTCCCGTCGAAGGCGCCATCGTTGTCATTATCGCCAATCTTTGTCGAAAATATCCCCACAAAAAAAATTAAGGAATGCATAACTGGTGATGTCCTGATGATAGGGATGTTTGCTTAGGGAGGCTGCTTTTGATGATTTTGATGCTCAGATGCAGAATTGCATTTTTTTTTTAATTTGTGAAAATAGTTTAAATATTCAAAATTATAAAATTTAATTCAAAATTATAAAATTTACCACATGGTTGATTATGTAAAAACATGTAAATATGAGTAATATTTAGATATAATAATAATATTGATGACATGATAAGTTGGATAAAAGTGGATATTTTTTATTAGTCCAACTCACTTGTGTATCGTACCCAACAAAATTAAAAAGGCACCAGAGTCGTCACTAAAATTAAAATTTGTTTAATTGTCTAAGATTGGATTAGATTCATTGCAAATCGATAAATTGATTTTGCTCTCACGCGCACATATATAAGAACTTAGTGTGTGATTGGTTGTGACTTGTGAGAAGAAATTGAGGAGAAAGAAAGTGTGTGAGGAGAGAGAAAGTTGTGAGAAATAGAGTAGATTTGAGGTATTGATTGATATAAGAGAAAAATAGAAGAAATAGAGAAGGAAAAAATGTTGATTATTTATGAAAATACGAAAATGTCCCTAATTACTTAATTTTCTTTTTCATTAATTTAATTAATTAGATTAATTTTATTAAATTATTCAAGATGATTAATTTAATTATTATTTTAGTTATTAATTAATTAAAATATTCCTGGTCTTACTATATTAATAGTCACCTCTTTTTTTTTTTTTTTGGCACATTAACACTTTGTTTGGAATAGAGGAAAGATAGGAGGGAGGATGAAAAGTTTTTTGGAAAACACAAATGCTAGACACAGGTAAGTGTGTTATGTCAATCATAGTGTGACACATTATACTTTTTATACTTTAACCAAAAAACTTTTTTTCTCCCCACATTCTTGATACCAAACATAGTGTAATAGTCACCTCTTAATTGCACAAAACTCAATGCAGGGGTATAAAAGGACAACAAGTCTTTCTCTTCAATTTCTCCCAATTAGACTATTACTCGTGACTAATACTCCCTCCGTCCCTTAATATATGATATTTTTGATAAAATTTTCTTGTCCTTTAATATAAGATCATTTTCAAATACCAAAGTGTATTAATTTTTTTTACAAAATTACCCCTATACTAAGATACATTAATCCTCTATCTCTCTTAATAGTCTTGGAAGATGAGAATGGTAACTTGGGAAAAATAACACACATTTTGTACAAATTTAATGTTAATAACTAATAAAACCCACTTTTGAAAGGGGCGTGAAATGGTTAAAGAGGGTTCTATATTAAGGGACAGAGAGAGGGAGTACCTTTTGTTTATAGATTACTCAATTAAAAAAGGCAAAATTACACTAAATATCCTTTATCTAAATTTAAAGCTTCATTTCAGTTCTTTATCTTTTTTTTGTCAAGTTAGTCCTTTAAAATTAATTTTAATTTCAATTTAGTCCCACATGTTCTAAAATATTGATAATATTGGCCAAATTGGTCTGTTTTTACCTTTTTGTAACATCTTTTTTGGCTCTGATTTGTGTCAAAATTGATACAGTAGATTGTACTTGTGGCAAATATGTATTTTTCATTGTAGATTAGCTAACAGTTTGACTAGAAATTAATGTTTTAAAACATATGGGACTAAATTGAAACAAAAAAAAAAGATAAAATACTAACTTAAAACTTATGATAAAAAACGTAATTTTACCTTAAAAAACTTAGTTATGAAAAAGGTTATTGTGATACGGCATTCTTCTGGAAATTAGAAGGTCGAGTCAAGCTTGATAAATTCATTCAACATTCAACACGCTTAGTTATGAACCTTCAGGTTCAAATTACAGTTTAATTAAAGCTATATATTTTTCTGTTTTCCCTCCGTTAAGATCAAATTTCCGTGGTTGGATTGATTTTAACTTCATATAACAAGGCTAAAATGTGCTCAGTTCAATGGATACTTTTCTTATGTTGTAAATTCACATGCGTGGGGAGAATATAATTAAAAAATCTGGAAGTATCGTTTTCATTGACTCTGAGAATGAACAAATGGGACCATACACAACAAAGTCAACTGAAAATTTCCCTCATTCAATAGACGCCATGACGTACGCCCTTCTGCAAAAGTTCCTGCTTTTTGAATTGGAATTTCTCCCAAGATATCGTCTTTGACTTTTTTTTTTTTTTGAACATAAAAAGTTAGCCCATTATACCTCTATATATATATAAGCATAATGAAGCAGGGTGCACAAGGAAAATAACAAAAGGAAACTGAACAAATAATGGCAGATGCACTAACAGAAAATCAAATTGCTGAATTACATGAAGCATTTTGCCTCATTGACAAGGACTCTGATGGTGTGTATTTTAAATTTTGCATGTTAATTTTTTCAATTTCATTTTGATGTGAAAAGAGCTTTTTGATCTGATTTTGACGTGCTGGAATTGTTGGTGATGTCTAGGATTCATCATAGTGGATGAACTTGCAACTATTATTCGATCATTAAATGGGAATCCAACAAAAGAAGAAATACAAAATATGATTAGCGAAGTGGATATTGATGGGAATGGGAGTATTGATTTTGAAGAGTTCTTGAATATTATGTCTATAAAAATGAAGGTAAGATTGTCATTGCATACAAAAAAATTAATAAGCTGATGAAACTGAAAGAAAAGGGGAAACAGATTAAGAGTTTGCTGCATGAGGCTAATGATGTTACTGTCAAATTTAATAGGAAAATATGGCCGACGAGCTAGAAGAAGCATTCAAGGTATTTGATAGAGATCAAGATGGATACATATCAGCCACTGAGGTAAACATGCTATATATGCAGATCAATTTTCATTAATTTGAGCACTTTTCATGTGACGTTTGGATGCTTGCTTAACAAAAACTCTGCTTCATTTTAATAATAAGTTGCCAGTGTAAAGAGAACTTAGCAAAGTGGATTTTCTTTATTCATGCATATATTCTTTACTAAAAGGAAATTTGGTCTTTTACTAAAAAGAATTAATTGTTTTTAATGTTTTATAGTTGAGACACGTGATGATAAATTTGGGAGAGAGAGTGACTGATGAAGAGGCTGAACAAATGATTAGAGAGGCAGATTTGGATGGGGATGGTCAAGTTAGCTATGAAGAATTTGCAAGGATGATGATGCTGCATTGATGTCATTTGAAATCTACGGCTAAAATGAGAGCACCAACATTCATGAAAAGCACTTTTATTTCATTACTATCCAATGAATGAATAAGCGTGTGTTTGTTTAAAATTTTATCCAACACAACGTTGTTCCCCTGAATTTATTTTTTTTCCCCTGGTTACCTGGGAAGTATAACTGTATTTTTTCCCGTTTGGGTTGGTTTGTATTTGAACCAAACGTACTGTAATTTTGTTTTGACTTGATACTGTAATGTTGTTGATATGTAAATTTTTATTCAAGAATTGCAATGGTGAGTTGGTAACCAATAACCATCGTCACTGCCCTCTATGCTCTAGCTCTGCTCAAGGCTGCATATAGCTCTGCTCAAGGCTGCATGCCCCTTTTGTGTATTTTTTTTCCCCTCCATAGCTAAAATTAAAATATTGGCTTTACCTAAAAGAGGTTTAGTAGACATATGATTTTTTTTAGAGGAAAAATACTTATTACATTTCATCATAGATCAATTGCTCAAGGAACACAGGAACATCATAGAACACATATGGGGATAGTATAGGATAGAAAGCTCCAGCAAGGTTATGAGCAAACACCAACTTGAACTCAGTGTGAATAGCAGGAATATCTCAAGAACGAGATAAAATATTTACTTGTAGAGCTTAATATTGCATCGACTATCTGCTTTACTATCGGATTCAATGACCCAGGGTCGTGTCTAGGAATTTTGAGGCCTAAGGCAAAGAAAGTGATCCGATGAAATATCGAATAATTTTAGAATTTTATGAATTTTTATAGGTCTGGTCTATTAAGAACTTTCAACTCAACAGTCGGATCAGTGAAATTTGCATTCTACATAAAGTTATTAGAGGTGTGATATTTTTTTTTACATAAAAATAGACATATAAAATTTGTATATTGTATTTTCTCTGTTATTTATGTTTTTTAAACTTTTTTATTGGTTTTTCAGGAAAAAAAATGCTTACGATTACAGTTAAGGTTAACTGTAATCGTAAGCATTTTTTCCAATCACACCAGTTTCCAAAGAAAAATTGGGTGCCCACGAGACTAATTCGACCTATATTTACTTTACCGTAATAATGATTTCATTTTCATTTAACCTTAACTGTAATCGTAAGCATTTTTTCCTTAAAAACCAATAAAAAAGTTTTAAAAACATAAATAACAAAGAAAATACAATATACAATTTTTATATGCCTATTTTTATGTACAAAAAAATATCACACTTTTAATAACTTTATGGAGAATGCAAATTTCACCGATCCGACTGTTGAGTTGAAAGTTCTTAATAGACCAGACCTATAAAAATTCATAAAATTCTAAAATTATTTGATATTTTATTAGATCACTTTCTTTGCCTTAGGCATCAAAATTCCTAGACACGGCCCTGAGCAACACAAGCCTCAATCAATGTCCGGTAGGGATGTTTCTAACGCATAGAGTCATATGCACACACATCATTAAGGAGCACCTGGTTGGAGTCTGGCGACTTGTAAAGGGGGGTCTATCAAGGAGGTGGATCAGACTGTATTATTGTTTCAAATTTATTATATACCTGCAGAGGGTGCCCAAAGGAGGACCTTGGTACATCAATAGTCATATGTTGTTCGAGGGATGAGAAGGAGAGGTGATGAGGTTATTGCAAGCTATTTCGTGGGTAGAAACGCTGAACTGGAATGCAAATATGTAGTTGTCAATATTCATCATCTGAAGGAGGACGCAACCAAATTTTGTGTGGTGGTCTAGGTTGGAGGGATTAGAATGAGTGTTGCACTTTGGATGATCTTTGGGCTAGCTGAAGCCCCGAATGGGTGGTGTTATTTGCATTGGTTTGAGATGATGGTCCGGAGGAGGGGGTGGGGACAGGTGGTGAGAGAGAAACATTAATTAAGAGGAAGATGTCGTGGCACAAAACTCCAATCCACGTCACTGCACACGTGTAATTAGTAATTTGACATGACATACATGAGCTGGATTTTCACCAGCCATCGGCGACATCAATGTTTTCGAAACGAAGGTTGACACCAAGGACGAAGATAAAAACTTTTAATTTTGCAGGGAGGAAATAATAATAAAAATTTTATCGAGAGTAAAACTAAAAAATCACTGTATTTGCATTAAAAAACTTATTTAAGCCTATAATAATCGTAAAAAGTTTAAAAATTAATTTAAATAAAATGAAAATTATTGTAAAAAGAAGCAAAACTTAAGGTATTGTTTGGAACCCAACAAAATAGAGCGACGAAAACCCATAGAAGGGAAAAGTTTCATCTCTTGAGCCTTCCATAGTTTGATTGAAAAGAGGCAGGTGATGGAAGAAAGAAAGTGACGCGGAACCAATCAAAAATCCTTTCTTCCCAAATCTAGCAGAAAATGCATGAAGCAATGAAAGGTTTAGTTGTAGCTCGTGAAAAAAAGATTAAAAAAAATACATTTTGTCTTATTGTATTATTTAATTTCTTTATTTTTCTTTTAGGTTATTTGTGTCATTTAATAAATATTCAATTTCCTCTCTTCCTACTCAATGAAACAAGCAAAAAAAACAAAGTTTTAACACATTTTCATTTCCCGTTGGCTTTTTTCAAACAACTAGAAACTTACTTGGGCCTGTTTACTTGACCCATTTTCTGTTTTCATTTTTATAGAAAACAGAAAATGGTAGAAGAAATATGTTTCTTTGGCTTTCAAAAACATTTTCAAAAAAAAAATTCAAAAATCAGCTCATTCCTGAAAACAAAAAAAAGTCGTTTTCAATGTTTTTATTTTCAAAATCTGGAAATGGAAATAGTGAAAACACGGTGGCATTCTCGTAATACTTAGTAGGTTATGTTTTAGGCTGTCAACAAGTAAAACATTATCAATAGAAGGTAGAAATTTCTCACAAATTCTTCCACTTCCAATGATTTTCCCTTTCTGGTTTCCTCCGAAACCTACTGTTCCACTCTCTTTAAGTTGGAGTTCTTGAAACATATGATTTTCTCCCGTCATGTGACGTGAGCACCTACTGTCCAAGTACCAGGACTGGTATTTCAACTCTGTTGCTAAGCAAATCTACAACATATACAATTTTGTCCTTAGGTATCTAAATCTTTTTGGATCCTCTTTTGTTAGTTCTAGAAGGAAACTTGTCATTCTTATTTTTTAATTCATAACAAGTACTTCTAATGTGTCCTTTCTTATTGCGACAAAGCAGACAGTCACTATGATTGTTGGTATTTTTTGGTTTCAAATTTTTGTTTTGAAAAGTGAGTTTCTCTAGTTTGTAACCAAGACCTTTCTTACCATTTTGGTTTACGCCCCAAATCATAGGTATTTGTTTGCTTCGTGTCACACACTCAGCAAGACATCTTTGAAATCCCTCTTTATAATTTGAAGAGTTACATTCAATCTTTTCTTCATTCTTAAAGTTGTCTTTCACCAAACGGTGATTTTCAGCTTTGAACTTCTCATTCTCCTCACTGAGTATTAAAAATTCTTTTAAAAGTTTTGAGAATTTATTTTTCACGGCTCTATACTCAATGTTGAGCTTAGAAGAATCATCTAAGAGCTCATCAAAATCTATTTGAATATCAGAAGATAAGTTAGAATCTACCTCTTCATTTTCTTCTTCACTGTCTGACCCTATGGTAGCCATTAGAGCCATGTTGGCTTGTTCCTCATCATCATCAGACGATGACGAATCATAATCACCCCATGTTTCCATGAGACCCTTCTTCTCCTTACCTTTGAAACTACCTTTTCTTGGTTTCTCTTTCTCAAGTTGTGGACATTCAGACTTGAAATATCCTGGCTTTTTGCACTCGTAGCATACTTGGCTTTTGTCCTTGTAGTCCTTCTTATCCCTTGAGTCTTTCTTGTGGAACTGCTTCCTGAACCTTCCTTTGTTTTTCCACATGCGTTGAATTTTCCGTGAAATTAAGGAAATTTCCTCATCTGTGTCTCCACCACTCTCATCAGACGATGTTTCGTCTATTTCTAGTTCAGCTTGAAGAACTTTGGAGGAGGATGTTTTGCTTGTAGATTTCAAAGCTATAGATTTTGATTTTTTGGGAGGTTCTTCTTTATTTAGCTCAAGCTCATGAGCTCTCAAGGAACTTAGAAGATCTTCAAGTCGCAAGGCATTCAGGTCCTTGGCTTCTTGAATAGTCGTGACCTTAGGTCTCCACTTCTTTGGCAGGCTTCTTAAGACTTTTTTCACGTGATCAGCAGTGGTGTAGCTTTTCTTAAGAACTTTTAGACCATGAACTAATGTTTGAAATCTTCCAAATATAGTTTCAATGTCTTCTCCCTATTCCATCTTGAAGAGTTCATATTGTCTAACCAAGATGTTAGCTTTAGTTTTTTGCACTGGGAAGTACCCTCATAGGCCAAGGCCAAGGCCAATGAGTCCCAAATTTCTTTAGCAGTTTCATTCTTCCTACATTTCTCGTACTCTTTCTCAGAAATGGTACAGATAAGAAAATATCTTGCCTTCTGATTTAGTTAATAGGCTTTCTTATGCTCATCTTTCCACTTTTCTCTAAGAATGGGTTTATTCTTGGAATCAACTGGTTCAGTATATTGTTTTTGAACCATATCCCATAGTTTGAGTTGTTGAGACTCGAAGAAGGTTTTCACTTTATCTTTCCAGTAGTCATAGTTTGTTCCAGTGGACAACGGTTAACTTGACCACCGGCTTTGTTGCTTGCCATATATAAAGAATAAGATCTTTTCCTCTTACACTGTTAAGTGCTAAATTAAAAGGCCGAGCTCTGGTACCAATTGAACGTAGCAAATACACAAGAAATGGGGTTTGAATTGGGTTTTATAAATATTTTCGCAAAACTTGTGTATTTTTTACAACATTTTCAAAACAATTCTTTAACAAAATAGTAATGAAAACAAGTAAAGAGAAGAGAAGAGAAGATAATGACACAATGATTTATACTAGTTCACTAACACCTGATAGCTACATCTAGTCCCTTCACACACTTGAAGGATTTCTCCACTATAATCAACCTGATTACACTTGAGAGTATACTACTGCCAAACTGGCTATACTCACAACTTCTTAGAACGACTTAGTACAGTCAAACCTCTAAGGAATGCAGCCACTACTGGGCTAGATACAAGGTTCAAAAGTAGTTCAAAACAATATCAAATAACTCTCAGCAAAGAGGATTTATAGTAAAAACTTAAGCACAAAGAGTAACTTTAAAGAATAAAACGATTAAGTGCTTGTTCAATGTGATCTCAGAGACTTTAAATAATTTTTTGGTTGCTCATTGTCTCAGATTTTTGAATGTTTTCATTCTTAAGCATTCTCATTCACCTACTTCAGTGGGAGAAGTAAGGTATATAAAACTAGGGTTGTGAACAGTGTCGTTGTGACCTAACAGCTCTATGCACCAAAAGGACAAAACTTCAGATCCACCTTTTGTGGCTTTTAGCAAGTCACGTGTCTTTCCATTCTGCGCTTGTACACTGACACAACAGACAATATCAGGATCTTGTCCCTTGTGAGCTTTTTGAATATTAGACACTTCTTGAGCAAGTATTCTGATGATTATATCTGTTGACATTCCTTTTAGCCTTTGATTCCTCGTACATTAAAATACTCATCAATGAGGTCTCTTTAATACTTGAAGTAGTCTTTAATGAACGCTCAGTCTGATTTCCAATCAGAGCATCTATTAAACAGACAATGCTTATTACTGAGATACTCTGTTCACCAGAGTGAGCTTAAAACAGAGGCAAGTTCTTCAGTACATAATTTGTTGGCCTTTCATATAAGAGAGTCATAGAGAAACAGACGAAAGCTTCCACTGTGTAGTCTATTCATAGTTTGTTTGACCGTTGACCAGCAAACAGAGCATTGACCAATAACAGAGCATGGTCTTACTAGAGCATGGTCTCCCAGAGCGTTGACTAAATCAGAGTGAGGCTATAAGACGATGACGTCAGCAACTCTTACCAGAGGATCAGTGCCAAATAGGGAAGGCAAAGCGGGCCAACCCGCCCCAACCCGCCCCAACCCACTTTAGCCCGCCAAAAAGCGGGGCGGGGCGGGCTGGCCCGCCATGGGTGGCGGGTTCAACTTTTTGGCCCACCCCGCTAATGGCGGCGGTCAAGGGCTGGCTGCATCGCCCACCCAACATAAAAAATAAATAAATTACATTTTGGCCTTTTTGTTGCTGGGTATAAAAAAAATTCAATATGTAAAAAAATCGTTTTTTTTTGCCCTTTTGATTGCAAGCCCAATACTCAACATATAATCCTCCAGTCTAATAATTTTTTTGTACCATTTTTTTTAGAGTGATTTAATTTGTTGAGCTATTTTTTATTTGAATAGCATATGTACTCTATTTTCTGGGCTTAGTTAGTGGGAGTGGGACGGTTTTTGTTTGTTTGATGAGATTATGGGCCTTTTTTTTTCCAGACTGTGGAGTTATATGGGCCGCGTGTGGAACTTCTTGTAAATTGTAATAGATAAATAAAAAAATGGGTCAAGTGGTCGCTCGCCCGCCCCACCTCTGGCCCGGTGGGTTGATGGTCCAAGCGGGGCGGGTTATGTGGGTTGGCGGGTTCAATACCCCAACCCAACCCGCCCCATTTTGGCGGGTTGGCGGGCCGGCCCAACGGGCCAGGCCCACTTTGCCACCCCTAGTGCCAAACTCAGACTCATGAAACTGAGAGTGAAATGCACACTTAAGCTTAGTCTTCTGAGATAATTCTTTCTGATGAATAGTGAATTCTGCATACTAAGAGGCACATCAAATGATAAATTGTTCTATTAACTATTTATTAAGGGTCATTGTTTCTGAATCCACTTGATTCCAACAGTTGAGAGGAGGGAAGGCTATGGTTTTTAGAGATAAGGAAGAAGGGAAAGTTTTTTTTTTCCTTCTTAAACTTAAGAACATGAACAAATAAAAGAAAAATGAGATTTTCCCTTCTTTTTTCTCCTTATACGATCAGCCCATGGAGGGGACAAGGGAGGAATTTCTCTCAAAGAAATTTACTTGGCCAAGAAGGATCTAAGAGATAAGTATCATACTAAGTCAAACTTACAACCAATTAAAACTCCCCATTTTTCACCTAAGCTTTATGACTCATTAAGCTAATCAAATTTTAACCACATATATGTTTATGACTCATCATAAGTCATGATTACTTCTCATGCAAAATGTACCAATAGAAAAATTTCAAGTGTCACATTTTACTTCGTCACGTAAATTAATTTACCGAGAAATTATTTTATTGCGTAACTAAGAAATTATTCACAAATAATTTTTTCACCAATAAATCATAAATTTAATTTAATACGGTCACATAATGTCACAACAAGCCACAATTCGATTTTTATCGAAATCGGAATTCATTACAAATTTTATTGCGGATATAAAATTACCCGACAGTTCAAAATACAGCGAAACTTCACTTAGAATTTTTTGACGAATTTTAAACCATGAATTAATATTAAATATTAATTCTCAAATTTAATTTTATTTTGATTTAATTCAATCACTTTCGTAATCAACAAAAATACATGTCACCGCATCAAACAGAAAATTCACTGAAAAACTCTGTCGATGAATTCACATTAAAAGCAGCATACGTCTACGCTGTCAATTAATCTGAGTTGACACCGTAAATCATAATTATTGAAAATACATTAACACAATTCCTCGTACTCTCAACAAGTCATTGATGTGATCATCCTCTACGACTTAGCTTTAAGTATTCGGGATTTTATTATTAAAATATTTTTTCTCAAAAATTGGGATGTTATAGTCAACATTTAGGGTCTGTTTGGTTCAAATAAGGGGAGGGGAATGGAGGGATTTTAA
Source organism: Calophaca sinica (assembly GCA_037113605.1). Taxonomy (NCBI): domain Eukaryota; kingdom Viridiplantae; phylum Streptophyta; class Magnoliopsida; order Fabales; family Fabaceae; genus Calophaca; species Calophaca sinica. Next base: position 24,424,141 of record CM073733.1, read on the forward strand.
TGGAGGGGAGGGAAGGGAAGGGGAAGGGAGGGGAGGGATTTACTTTGATTTTGTGTTTGGTTGAGAGGAGGGAAGGGAGGGAGAGAAGCCTTTGCTTGTTTGGTTCAGGAGGGAAGGGAGGGATTTTAATGGAGGAAGGGATTAATTTACTTGGTATATCCTTATAGTGTTTTATATTATATTATATATAAGGATATTTCAGTAATTTTATTTTAAATAATTTAATCTCCTCCTCCAAAACCCCCACTTTGGGAGGAGCCAAAATTGGCCAGGAGGGATTTTGCCCCCTCCCTCCCTCCCTCCCATTAAAAAAATTGAACCAAACAAACATAATTTAAAATATTCCCTCCCCTCCCCTCCCCTCCCCTCCAAAACCCCCAACCAAACACACCCTTAAGACAAATATTTGGGAAGAAATAAACAATGAGTTGAAAGCTATAACTGGAGAAAATTATGGTGTAGATAGGCTGAAGGGAAAGTTTATTCGCCTACGCCTTCAACATCATGAATTTTCAACTTTGCTATCTCGTACGGGAGTTACATGGAATTCTGAATCTAACAAAGCGAATGCTCCTGACGAAGTATGAGAAGATTTATATAAGGTAAGTTTTCAAGTATATTAGTTTAAATAAAATTATTATTATCATTGTAATATTATCTTTGTGTAGTATATGCTTACAATTAAAGTTTTCATTTATCATTTGCAGCAAGGAAGGTTTTAAAAAAAATTTAGGAAGCATGGATTTGAGCATGACTATGATATCCTTGGTGAAATATTCAATTCCAGCACAACAACAGGAAAATTACACCAAGCTTCTACTCAAGAGCCACCCACCACTGATGAGGAGAGAGAAATGGAGGCAGCCTTTCTTTCAAAAGGTGTTCATATTAATCTTGATGATGTTGGAGACAGTACGCAAGAACTTGACAAAAAAAAAGGAAAATTGAGTCCTCTTCAAGTGAACGCCCGCGTAAAGGTGCAAAAAGTTCTAGATCAGACAAATTAGAAGCAGCTTTAAGCATGTGGGCTAAATCATTGTATGAAAGAAAAGAAGCATCAAAAGCTAAGGCAGAACGATATAAAGCACGCGCTAATGAAGCGTGCATGGAATTACTCGATTCCATGGACGATGTTTCAGACGAAGAATACAATAATGCATTGGAGAATTTACAAATAAGGATTGGGGAAAGATGTTTATTAAGATGCCTTCATTTAGGAGAAAGAGATGGCTAGCATCTCTTGGGTAGTTTTCTTTAAATAGTTAATGTTAGATTATGACTTTATTGAGAATTTTAAACAATTTACTATGTTGTGTTGACTGGTTTACTTTTTAACTATGTTTTAAACTGTTGGAATCAAGTGGATTCAGAAACAATAACCCTTAATTGTTTTGATGATAACAAATGATTAAGAGAACAATTTATCCTCTGATGTGTTTGCTAGTATGCAGAAATCACTATTCATTAGAAGTCGTTATCTCAGAAGACTTGGTGGAATCTTGAAGTTAACATGACTAAGTCTGGGAGTGATCCTCTGTTTTATGCTGACGTCACCTTGTGAAGCCTTGCTCTGAAGTTTGTCAACTCCGTTTGTTCAGTCAACGCTCTGGTGACTCCTAAGACTATATTTTGACTTAGTCAACTCTGTTGGTGAACCAAGCTCTGAAAACTAGCTCTGGACACTGGTCAACACTTTCAACAGACCATGGTTAATCTACCTATAGAAGCCTTCATGCATGACCACAAGACTCTGTTGTGAAAGTCCATTGAATTCTACGCTGAAGAACTCAACTCTGTTTCAAGCTCACTCTGTAGTGCAGTACTTAACTCTGGTGAACAGTATAGCTCTGTTAGGAAACAGACTGAAGAATATTTGAGGCTACTTCAAGTATTTAAGAGACCTCATTGATTAAGCGTTTTAATGTACAAGGTATCAAAGGTCAAAAGAATGTCAACGATTCTAATCATCAAGGAAACTTGCTCTCGAAGGGTCTCATATTCAAAAAGCCCACAAGAGACAAAGATTCTGAATTTATGTGCAGTGCCCAAAATGCTTTATACAGTCTGGAAAGCGACGTGACCTGCAAAAGCCACAAAAACAGGATTTGAGGTTTTGACCTAGGGTAAAAAGAGATGTTGTGTAAAGCTATATATATCTTACTTCAGTCACTGAAGTAGTACAACTATTGAAAAGAAAGTGAACGCAACAAAGTACGAAGTGATCATACAGTGAGCGCCTACAATCTTATCAAACTTGAAAATCACTATTTTCTGAGATAGTGAGCAACCAAGAAATCTTCCAAGTCTCTGGGATCACATTGAACAAAACACTTAACTGTTTTATCCTTTCTGTTTGAAAGTTATTATTTGTGCTAAATTTCTTTATTGTAAATCCTCTCTGTGAAAGTTATTTGTGTATTGTTTCAAAACTCCTTTGAACTTGTATTTAGCCCAGTAGTGGCTGTATTCCTTAGAGGCTTGACTGTACTAAGTCATTCCAAGAAGTTGTGAGTATAGCCAGTTTGGCAGTATTATACTCTCAAGTGTAATCAGGTTGATTATAGTTGAAAAATCCTTCAAGTGTGTGAAGGGACTAGACGTAGCTATCAGGTGATAATGAACTAGTATAAATCACTATGTTACTCTCTTCTCTCGACTCTTTACTTACTGCACTGTTTTATTAAAAAGTTGTTTAGAAGTTTTTCATAAACACTTATATTTGTAAAAAGTTTTTAAAACCCAATTCAAACCCCCCATTTCTTGTGTTTTTTGCCACGTTCATAAACATCATTGTATGTTAAGTTTCAAACAATGTATTGGTTTGTTTTCATTTAAAGTATTTGAATGCTTTATACTATTGTTTAACTTTATAATTCATTTGAGCAGGTTGAAATGTTTATAACAACTTTTTCAGAAAGTGAAAGTAGCACTAGTTCAAGTGATTTGCATGATTTTGAGGATCAAACTATGATTTCATTGATCATAGAATATGAGAAAAGTTTATAAGTAGGACACCATGTAGGACTTCTTTGCTGACTGGAGAGATGTATACTTTAGAATTCATGCTTGGTCATGAAAAAGTATGTTATGACAATTTTAGAATGAAGAAGGAGGTGTTTGTGAACTTTTGTGAAAATTTGAAGGATGTTGGAAATTTGAGAGGTGGCAAAAAGATGAGCTTAGAGCTAGCAGTTGCAATGTTCTTGATCATATTGGGTCATAACATGCGTCAACGAGTTGTTGCAGACCGCTTTCAACATTCTTTGCATACTGTAAGCAAATGGTTTAAAATTGTTCTTAGAGCAGTTTGCATGTTGGGCACAAAGATTATTCGTCAAAGAAGTCATACGACTACGCATCCCCATATTATGGGCAACCAAAAATATTTTCCTTATTTTAAGGTAATTTTCTATATATGTATTTCAAATTCTTAATAGATAATTGTAAAATTTTTTGTTGGGTACTAAACTATTATTCACATCTTAAATGTAGAATTGCCTTGGTGCCATTGATGGTGCGCATATAGCTGCTTTTGCTCCTGCTTCAAAACAAAATGCTTTTCGAGGAAGAAAAGCTATGGTAACACAAAATGTATTGGTGGTATGTGATTTTGACATGCTATTCACATTTGTTTATTCTGGTTAGGAAGGGACGTCAAATGATTCAAGGGTGTTCTTAGATGCTTTGACTCCTGGAAATAATTTTCCAAAGCCCCAGGGAGGTATGCTTTTAATATCGTTATTCATCTTTTAATACTTGAGTTATTTAATAATTGCATTGCTTATTTTACAGATCAATTTTATGTTGTTGTCTCTGGATTTCCCAATATGCCTGGTTATTTTGCTCCATTTTGAAGGCAGCGATATCATTTGCGTGATTTTCGTGATAGAGGACGACCACGAGGAAAACAAGAATTATTCAAATTATTCAACTATAGGCATTCTTCATTGAGAAATATCATTGAGAGGTGTTTTGGAGTATTAAAAGCAAGGTTTCCAATTTTGAAGATGATGCCAAATTATCCTGTTAGAAGGCAAAGATTGATTCCTATTGCTTGTTTCACTATACATAATTTTATTAGAATGCAACATATGCAACATGACTCAGATAGATTTTTTAGTCAGTATGATGGAGACGACTTGATTGTAGATGAAGGTTTAAGGGTAGATCAAGAAGGTGTCAATATTGATGTTAATCAATCCATTGAAATGGCACAAGTTCGAGAAGCTATTGCAAATTAAATGTGGGAAAGTTATCGTAAGTCTTGAGAAGCTCTTCGTAAATGCTAGTTGTTATTCATTTTTACCCATACAAACCTGATAATCTTTTTTTTATGGACTACTTGACAATCTAGTTGATAAATGAAGGTTATTTTGTTTAGCATATTTTTTTCATATGGTGATTATAATTAATTTGTAAAAGCATAGAAATCTTTATATTTACAAATAAATAATACAACAAAAATAAATATCATTAAGCATATATGTGATAAATTTGTTATTTATATTATTTATTGATAAAAAATATTTAATACATTATTATTAATAAAAAATATTTTAAAATTTTATTCACAAAATATTTTATGAAATTATATTTGAAAGTGGTCAAACCAAACACGTTTTCAAAATTTTCATTTCTTGAAAATGAGAATAAAAAGTTAAAACAAACACATTTTTTAAATCTTAAAATAATGAAAATAAAAATAATTTTCAAAAAATAAAAATTATAAATAAAAACAGAAAATATTTTCTCAAACCAAATAGTCATAACTTTCTACGCTTTTTGTTTTCCTATCGGCTCCATTCCTCAAGCCAAACAGTGCATAAAATGATTGTACGCGCTTTTTTTTTTTTTTTGAAAAAAAAATATACGGAAAACTTCTTTTTGTTTCTGTTATCTCGAGGATCTTGAAACGAAAGACCGGTTATCGAGAGGAGCGTCGGCAGGCGCTATCAAGGTGGAACACACAAAATGTTTTGATCAAACACTGAATTTTCTCAATTCTTCTGCTTTGCTCTGCTCTGCACTCATTTGTTTTATTGTGTTTTTCTATCAATTAACCAAACCCTAGCAATGGCGATGGATGCTTCTGAACCCACGAAATTCGACGACGACTACTCACCTTCTTCAACCGTCATCAATTTCGACCGGCCTATTCCCTTACTTCGAGGACCGTTACCGGCGAGTCCTTCCGACGACCCATCAGCGGGCCCATACGTCCTGGCTTTCAGAGACTCGCAAGCTTGGGCCTCTTCATTCATAGCCTGCGAGAGCAAGATCGTTCAGCAATGCGAGGAAGGGGCAAGGATTGGTTGCGCCATCAGCGCTTCCAGCAAGTGCAAGCCTCCTTGGTGGAAGGCTCTGTCGGGTCCCAAACCTTCCGATCTAAAGGAGCGAGAGCATTGCGAGGAGCGCGAGATGGCGGAATGTTTCGCTGCGGCTAAGGATATGTGTGTTGGTTTCGCCAGGGATAAGTGTTTGGTTCCCTTTAGGGATGCGCGGATTAAGGTTGGGGAAGGGGTTTTGAATTCGAAGGAAGCTGTGAAATTGATTGGTTGGGCTTCAATGCCTGAGAGGACTCAGAGGAGCTTTTGGGTAACGAGTCAAATGAGTTCCAAGTGTCTTATTGGTGGTGAATTCAGCGTGACCACTCTCAAGGCTAGTGAATTGCTGGGCTCTGATGATTGTGTGCAATGCATCTTAGGTGGGCGGCAACAAGGCTCCAAAAACTAAAACATTGTTGAATGAGGAAGCACATTCTGCATGATTCTGTTATCTAACACCCGAGGTAGCATTTCCATGTCCCAATACTTGTATCTAAACTTATTGGCTTAGCTCTTTGTTATGGCATGCCTTTAGGATAAAGTAGTAACAATATAAAGTTTTTTGCTTTGTTCCAAAGGAAAATCAAGAAATCTCTATTGTGTTTATGCTGTGTAGATAGGCATTTTCACACTAGTATGCGAGGTACTCGGGAAACTTGGATGTCTATGTTTGGAGTTCTAACACCATGGGAAATTGGGAATATAGGATTCCTAGGAGGATTCCTAGGAATTTAAGATTTCTACACTCGGGTATTCTATGTTATGTTGAGCAGTTTGGAATTCTATATCAAACACTGAGATTTGAGATCAAAGGAATTAATATCCAATCTGGTGCTTCGGTTTGAAAACACCAGTGCACCAAGAACCCTTAATTTTTTTGTATAAATTGATGTCGTATAATGAGTGGTATTATCCTTCATTGTCATCGACATTTATTTGTATTTGTAATTGTAATTGGGCCATGAGTCACGACTACTAAAGATTATATTCAGCATCTTCATTGACTGATGCTATTCACTGTCAACATTCCTGGCATTGTTATGCTTGAAAATGTCAACCATGTTGTTGGAGTGCTTTCTGATGTCTCGCATAGTATATTAACACGATGTTGTCTGAGAGTGACAAGAACGGGATCAGAAAAGTAATTGAATTGAAATTTTATTGAAGAACTCTAATTCCCAAATTCTGAACCAGTGGGGTAGCAAAACTAGGCTAAGGCAGAAGATACAATGAAGAGTACAACCCCCGGTATTCAAGGGACCAGGACTCTCCCACAACAATGATAACACTTGATGCCTTCCCTCTCCCCTCTTGTCTCATTTTGATTCTTTCCGTACTAACTAATATCATAGCCGAGGTTATCAAACTCGAGAGTTTGCATAAACTCGTGAAATCTGTGTGGACTCGACTGATTGACTTGTAAACACGTAATAGTTTACTTAATACAAAAAGAATGTTTAAAATATCCATCATAGTATCTAAATGCAATTTACTATGTGCTTAGTAAATATTCAACATTCCTGCCTAGTAATAAAGCAAACCAACATAGCAAAATTTGAATATTCGGAAAACAACCAATAAATTAAACTAAGATGAGTTCACACTTCACAGACCCATCTAGACCGGAATACACAAACATAACATCACTATTCAAAATTGATGGATAAATTCACAATCTCAAGATAAGTTCACAACTTAGCACACAAAAAGAGCATAATAAGTTCAAAATTGTAGAACAAAGCACACAAAAAGAGCATAATAAGTTCAAAATTGTAGAACAAATTGACAAATCACAAGGTTAAAAATTACTAAAGATTGAAGCATGGCGGTGCTGAATTCCCCTTGTTGGAGGATTCGGCTTGATAGAGCTATACTATAGCTCATCAGAGTTGGATTCATTCACCTCGTTGGCCTGTTGGTTTTAGTGCAAACTTCCGACGATGGATTTGTTCATGTTTTCTGGTTCATGACTTTGTTTATGTTGGGACTTGGGAGCTATGGGGTTCTGACTCAATACAACATTGTTTACCTCTTTTGTAGATGGGTTCATGTTGGGATGATAGATGCATTGATGGAGTTTAGTGCTACAACTGAGAGGTTGATGTTTTGTGTACTACAAAGCCTTATCATTCAGTTGTTTGTTGCATTTTGGACTTTCTAAAAAACACTGAACCACTGTCATTTTAGGCATGCATGGGGGGGAATAACTATTATGTGTTAAGCTCGTTCAATCGTCCTCATACTTGCAATTCTATTTCTATGTGAGTCTATAAGCGAGTTAACTTGATTTTGAATCTTTGATACTTAAGAGTTGCAAACTCGTATGATTCTATTAGTTGCCTCAAGAGTTTGACCACCATGATTACAACTAACTAACAGTTAGTTAGTTGTTCTGGTACACTGTGTAACTGTCTTAACTAATTTAGAGGTTGGGGTCCTCTGCGCTCTATTTTCCTCACATATACCCTCCTAATTGGAGGCTGTTGCTTGTCAGTACCCTCCTAAAAGAGCCACCTTGTCATCAAGGTGGAATTTAAGAATGCTCCTTGAATGCTGGTTTCAGGCTTCCAACTAATCTCCCAATCTGGTAGGTAAAGCAATTTGATCAACATCTCCAATTAACCTGTAGAATTTTCCCTTATGTCAACCAACTCTTCAGGTTGCACCTTCAACCCATGTTCATTTGATAAGCTAGGGTAGAAGATGTAATAAATTTACAGCCCCTGGTATTTGATAGACCAAGGCTGTCACACAACAATGATCAACTCGATGTCTTCCCTCTCTTCTCTGGTCTCCTTTAAATTATATTCCCTACTAAACTATCACGATTCACAACTAACTAACAGTTGGATAGTTGTTCTGTTATACTTTGTAACTGTCTTAACCAATTCAGAGACTGGGATCCTCTGCTCTCCTTTTTCTCCTCACATACACCCTCCTAATTGGAGGACACTGCTTATCAGAGAACAACTTTAAAGTTTCATTATCTGAATGAATTATTTTATGAAGATTGAAGTCCATGGCTTGATAGTAACTTATTTCTTCTTTGTTTGGTGCAGAAGTTACCAGAGTTGCTATCTCATTGAGCTTGGTTAATAAATCAAGTATCCAGGTTTTGCTTCACTCTAATTTTTGAAATATGCTGACTTATATTTTATTAGGAAGTTACAAAGAGGTCTTTATTTGTGTAGTGATATCATAACTTCAAAGAAAATGCACCATAGTCCCATATGTTTTAACTCTTCATAAGGTAAAGTACAGAGGTTAGCTTCTAACCTCTCTATTGTGGAATCTAACTGAATTGAATCCGTAAATCAAATCCACTAAGTACTTTCTTTATGCCATGCTGGCTTGTTGTTTTTATGTTTTGCCAATTTTTAACCTTGCTCTATGTAAGCCTGAATTTTATGATTGCAACCATAATGTGTTTACCATATGTGTGTGTATGCATGGGTGGATTTTAATGAAGGGGATTTTGAAGGTATTGTTGATTGTGTATATGTATAAAGCCAATTTGGTAGATAATAAACTCCAAGGAATAAAATTTGAGTCTGCATTTAAGATCGACTTGTTCTAGTTGTTTGATAGGGTTTTGGAATGGAGTTTCATTTAGTTTTGTAAACATTCTGTCTCATTAGCCTTGCTGGTGTCTTTGGTCATGAGTTCAGCCTTATTCTGAGATGTGAGATTTGTTGTATTTTGTAGATATTTATTGATATATTGGTACTGTCTCCGAGTTGTCCTCCTGTCTGTATGTATCTGATGGCTATGTACTTATTGCGATTTTAATTGAGAAGTTAAATAGATTAGTGGTTCCTTTTAGCGACTTGGGAATCGCTCAAGTTATAAGGGACAAGTGATGGTTGGGTTAGAGGTATTGGGTTTATTCTTAGGGGCATTTGGATATACAACTTAATTAAGCACTTATTCAATAAGTGCTTAGGGCCCATTTGGATTGGCTTATTGACAGCTTATTTGAGCTTATCTACTAGTATAAGCGCTTATGAGACTGTTTGGGGGAGCTTATCAAATAGCTTATATATATATTTTTTTGGTCTAGTACATATGGTAGAGGGGGGGAGGGGGAAATTGGAGCGGTATGGGTTCGAACCCTGTTCCCAGCGTCCACATAGCTCTTACGTATGTTTTACCACCAGGCTTTGCTCTTGGGACTGAATATTATCAAATAGCTATTGAGTGGCCCATAAGCTGACTTAAGCTTATTTTCCATAAGCCGTAATTATTAGCTTATGAAAATCTCTCATGCGGAGATTATGCCATTGTTCGAATCTTCTCTGGCTCATTTTTATTTCTTCCTTCATTTATTAGCTCTTTTTCTTTTACACGCTCGTTTTTCTATTTAGAAATTGTTTTTTTTTTTTTTTTTGGTATAGTTCAGAAATTGTATTGATTAGTCGTCACTTTTTATTATACGCACTCATGATTTTGGTTTGTTCCAGCATTTTTTTTTATTACGATCAAATACTTTAAAATTGCTTCTCTTTCTGAGCAATATCTCTATGTAGTCCCACTTTACGTTGGCTTTAATTTCTTTTATGAGCTTTGGCTTTTATTCTATTGGATTTGGAATTACTTCCTTTTTTCCCCCTTTCTACCGTTGAGCAATGTTTGTGAATAATATTTACTTGTAGTAAATGATGAATTTCTTTATTTTAAATATAATTTTATGATATATGTGATTTAAATTTTAACACTTTAATTTATTTTTTAATCATGGGTTTGGTTATTAAATTTATATAAATTAAAAAAAAACTGAATATTATAAGTTGAATAGTGATTGGTGATTTTTATAATATTTTTAATTATGGTTCAATTATTAAATTTGTTTAATTTTTAAAAACAATAACATCTTATAAGCACTTATATAATGATGCATCAAAACACTTCAATTCTGTGTAATCTCTTCTCAACATACATATCCAAACATAAATAGCTTATTCAATTTAAGCGCTTATAGCATAAGCTCTTAAATAAGCTGTTTATCCAAACATGGTCTTATTGTATAAGAGCCTATGTATAAACTGATTCTACAATTATAGACGAAATGAGGATAAACTCTGCATAAGCTGTAAACAACTTGTGTTCATAAGCTATCTAGGGTAGTCTATGAAAATAAGCTGAAAACAATTTATGGACATATTATAACATATTATTTCATTAGCTCTTCCTAACTCTTATGCAAGTGCTTATGCCATAAGTCCAAATAAGCTCTTCCAAACGCCCTCTTGAATGTAAATAAAATGCTTCCCTTTATGGGCAGAATGTTGGTGAAGATGTGGTATCTTCTGTTATTTATGGGCCAGATCTAGTTTGCAAGTCTTGGCCCACTAAAAACTTCTGACAGATTCCGTGAAACATCAAGTTATTTTGAATTGAAAAAAAGTTTTACAAGGCATCAAGCTAAGATTTTGTCATGTAGTGGTTGATGCTATACTTAATTGTTGATATTATACACATCTATTTCTTGGCACTACGAAAGGGCCCATTGGGTAAACTATTTTCTCTAGGATTAGCCTAAAAGATGTTAGTTAGAAGAGGAGGTGAGAATTTCTCAAGTTAGAGGAGTATCTGTGCAAAAAATATGGTTAAAATAGTGTCATACATTGGATCATACACTGGACTTGTGACAATTTGGTAGTGGGTTTTGGTCACTCAGCTGTTTCTGCTTATTCATTATTCCATTTTGATTTTCCCATGGCCTTTAATGCTTCCCCTAAAAGTTGGTAACTTCCTCAGGTTACCTGTAGCCGAGGGCTTGTTTTGATTTGACTCCCTTATTGTTGCGTATAGTGTTTTATTATGATGAAATGGCCACCTAGGGTATGCTTGCATGGTAAATTCGAGAGACTTAAGTTTTGAATTATGAAAAATAAATTGTATTGAATCGAAAGATTCACACACAGTGAAAAGCAACTTGGAATTATATATTTAAATGACTTATAGCTGTATTCCGTAACAAAATGATTAACGTAGTAATTTTAAACTGGGAATTGATCTCCAAACAGCGTAACCATAAGTCTCACGAAACAAAATCACTAGTCATAAAACAAGCATTATTGGCAAGTAGCAACTCACATACAAGTTAATAGTAATAATAATAATAATAATAATAATAATACTTAAGTCCAAATTCTGAAGTTTATTCGTTTGCTCTGCCCCTTTGCTCTGTTACTCATACGCATGGCAGATGGCATAATGAAAGAAATAGATGAAGAATATAGGTTTCCTCCTCATGCTCTAAGGCAGGACGGTGTGTTTTGCATATCAATCTCTTTTTTACTATAACAATCAATTCTTTTCTCATCAGCTGGAGTCTCTTACATGAATAAATTAACATGTCTTGTTGTGTATTAGGTTTGAAGATGGATCAGTTATTTCTAAATATTTCTTAATGGTTTAGTCATTGATTTTTCTTAGTCTTTATTTATCTCTGGCTATTGGACTATCCTTCTCCCTCCGGATGGTTGTGTAGTATTTTTTTTTTCACAGATACTCAAATCACGTAAAATGAGACTTTGCCATATTTTTATAATGGGTTATTGTGATTTTCTCTCTTATGATTGTATTTCCAATCTTGCGTAACTACCCATGTAGCATAACATACTCATATTTGTTAATGCTATATTTATTTATTTTTTGATTATATAATTGACTAATATTTACTTTTATACAACATTACAAATCTTATAGCTATTTGGTACAATTTTAAGTGACATTTTTCTATCGATCTCTTTTTTAACAAGTTATACAGCAAATTATGGATGTGTGACTATTGTTGATGCAGTTTTTTTTTTTACGGGGGGAAGGGTAATACAGAACTCCCATAATTTGTCTCCTAATTATTAGAAAGCAAAGAATGAGTCATATGGAAAGGGATATATATATATTTTTTTGTCCTTTATTTCTTCGGCTGTCGACATTGGAAGGTGCTGCGAAGTTGCACTTACGGCAACGAAGCATTTATATTGCTTGTCAGGTTTCAATATTGGTTCACCTCAGCGTGACATTTCAAAATGTCCTTTTCGTGAAATTACTTGATAATTTCTTTTCTGCTAGTCACAGGTTTAATATATACTGCTAAACATTTGAAAAGTCAATAAATTTTTAGTGACGAAGTTACTAGGTAGTTTCGGTTAGTCAACAATGACTATCTCTTGCGATGAAATAGATAGGGACAACAGACAAGTGACGGGGAGGAGAAAAAAAAAATTAAAGATGAACACGTGATGTGATAAATCTCCATTTAAACTTCAGTACGAACCGGGGCTCTCTTTCTCTATCATGCTCTTTCCCTTTGGAAAAGTAGGATAGAAAATGTAGCCTGAAATGGGACACTCGATAAAGCTAAAGTAGAACCTATAAAAAAGAAGATATAAGACTATTGGGAAAAGGCGTGGTAATTGTTCTCCAATTAACTTACTACCTAATTCATGTCAATGTGAAGTTTTGTTAACTTGTCTTTTAAGATTGGCCAGATAGTTTAGTCACTGGTACGGTCTTCATAAAAAAATTGTTGATTCTCATTTCTTATTTAACCTGTCTTGTGGAAATGCATTGCATCTCTTCTGCATCGTTGGAAGATATTTTTGTTTTAGTTTTAACCATATTCCACGCGACATGTTTTAGTCCCTTACCAGCCATTTTCGTAGTTGAAAACCGCTTATTGACTTTGGATTTTATCTGTTGGAAAATTAATGAGGAGGACCATAAACACGGGTTAATACCTCTTTTGGTCCATGTAATTTGAGCGAAATTTGGTTTTAGTCTCTGTAAAAATTTTTGCTTCGATTTAGTCCCTGTAATTTAAGATTTTTTCACTAAAATATTATTCCACTTTTAGTACCGGTAAATTTAAGATTCTTCCACTTTTAGTCCCTATAATTTAATAGGGATTTGATGGCAGGGACTAAAAGTGGAAGAATCTTAAATTACAGGGACTAAATCGAAACAAAAAATTTTACAGAGATTAAAACCGAATTTTGCTCAAATTACAGGGACCAAAAGGGGTATTAACCCCTATAAACAATGACTGATAACCAATACAAATATTTCAGGGTTAAAAATAATACTTTTGGTCTTTGTAAAATATGCTAATTTTGGTATTGGTTTTTTTTTCCTTCTTTTCTTTTGGTTTTGATCTCTCGAATATCTTAAATTACCACATTCAGTACCTACCATTAACATATCTTTGTTAAATGTTGGACGGAACTCTAAGGCTCCGTTTGAGAGTTTAGGAGGGGAGGGGAGGGGAGAGCTTTAAGAAAAAAGAAGGAGGAAAATGAATGGAAAAAAAGGATAGTCTCAACTTGAATGAGGGGTTTATTTTTCTTCACAATAATAAAACCCCTCAATATGGGTGAACTCTAAAAATGTATTGGAGGAGGGTTTTGGAGGGCTTAGAAAAATTCTTCAAATCCCTTTCATATTTTTATATTATTCTCAAAATTAAAAATATATTAGTCATAAGCATTCTCTATTTCTTCTCTACAAAAACATCATCTCAAATAATATGGAGGATTTTTCTCTTCTCTCCTCCTCTCCCTTCAAAGCCCTCCTCTTCCCTCTCCTCCTACGTCCCAAATGGAGCCTAAGAATCCCAATAGACACTAATGCACATGTGGCCAATCAACCTACCATCCCATCTCCTATCCTATACCCTTCATCCTCTCTTTCTCTTACCACTCCATCCCCACCAAATTAACATGTTCGGGTAAGCCTGTTGAGTTCGATTATTGGGGGACCTTTTTTTTTTTTTGGTCATCGAAAACATTCATTTGGGAGTAAAAGGTTACAAGGTTATTTTGATAAACTTTACCCTCGCACTGTCGTGATAGATCAATAAATGGTTGAAGAATATTGAGATTAAGGGTGCGTTTGATTTGTATCGATAGATCAAGAAATTTTGTGAATATGATAGATCATTAGTGTAAAAGATAAAAGTACTAATAAGTATAATTGATTGTGAAAATAGTAGGACATAAAGAAATAAGAATACTAATATTTATTTTCTTAATAATTTTATTATTTTGCTGAAAAATTTATATAATATTTAAATTTTATGTTAAAATGTAAAAATTTACGTTTCCCTGCAATGCATGGGTCTTTTCATTACTTTATTACATAGCAATTGATTGATTAGTTTTTGTTTTGTTTTGTTTTGTTTTTCTTTTAAATCAGCACGTTGTATACCATTGATGATTAACTTGACAGACACGATACAAAGGCAAAAGCTCATACATCAGTAGCAGTGTCCTTAAGCCTATGTTTGGTTTTGAGAAGAAGTTGTGAAGAGAGAAATATGTGAGAAAGAGTGTGAGAAGAGATAAATATGTGAGAAATAGAGTAGATTTGAGGTATTGATTGGTATATGAGAAAAAGAAGAGAAATAGAGAAGAAAGAAATGTAATGATTTTATGAATGGTACAAAAAGCCCTTATATTAAAAAATATATAATGATTAAAAAAATGTACTCACCTTTATTTATTTAATTTAATTAATTCTTATTTGAGGTTAGAAAAGGAAAAAGCAGAAAAAACTGCACTCTCGCTCGTTTCTTCGCACTTGTGCGGGGAAAGAAAAAAGGTGCGAGACCCACTGACTTTTTGTCAGTCTCTTCGTTGTTTCTCTCTCACATCTCTCTCGTCTGTAAATTGCACGGAACAATCACATCATCAACAAGATTTGTAACTCCTCTCTAGATACGCACCGAAAACTGAAAAGTACACATTCCTCAAAAAAAAAAAAAAAACTGAAAAGTAGGCAGTTTCAATCAAAACTAAAAACACTACAACTAGATCTAACTGGAATACATCAAAACTAAAAACACTACAACTAGATCTAACTGGAGTATTCTAAGTAGAGACGAGCATATTTATTGTCTAGAGTGTGCACTTGCACTCTTTAAAAAAAATATTAATTACCTTTTATAAAATTTATATTTTGACTCCTCTCAGTATAATAATTTGTACTCACTGCCCTCGTCTAGCCAACTCTTTTATCTCATTCTGTCATAATCAGTCATCTCTCTCTCAACTCAAAACTCGAAACATAACTCATCTCACTATCTCACACCTCGACCGACTCTCCCTCCTATTGGTGAGTGTCATTTTTTGTCTTTGTTCCCTCTTTTATTAGGTTTAGTTGTTTTCTAATTTAGACAAAAATCCTAATCTGACCTCTCTGTTAATTTTCTTTTGTAATTTTTTCTATTGTAATTGGCTCTTTTTTAATTAGGTCTATGTTTTATTATTTTCTCTTGTAATTTTTTTAATTCCGAAACCTTTCTATTTTTTAAGTCCGAAACTTGTTTTGTGTTATAAAAAATCACGCTCTTGTTATTTTGCAAGAAGAGTAAATATTTGTTCTTGTTATTTTTTTTAAAAAAAAAACACGTGTTCTTATTATAATTTTGATGATTTTAAAATTTTATATACCAGCTGAGCTAGGGTGCTAGGTCCGCCATCGACTCGAACCCTTATCCAAACCTTCTAGTTCTTTCAAAAGCTAGTTTAAATTTAATATTATTCCATAATGGTCTTTGTCATTAAGTGCATGTTTGGAACGCAGGAAGGGAAATGAAAAGCTAAAGAAAGGAATGAAAAACGGATTTCAAAAAATTTTCAACAGTCTTGGTCTTCTAGCTACCGTAGGCGAGAAAGGAAAAATAAGCCGTTGGACCCACAAATTTGCAATCCTCCCAAATCAGGTAAAAAATCAAAAAAAGTGGTTGATAAGGTACAAAAGGACAAATTGTTTTTTCTTATTTTCAACTTTACCCTTACTTTTTGTTATGTCTCAGGGTATTGATGTAATTTTAGTTTAATATTTCTTTCTTTCCACTCACATTTTCTTTTTATTTTCTCTCAAACCAAACCACTAAACAATTATTTTATTTATTTTCTCTTTTTTCCCCCTTCCTTTCTTTTCTTTTCCTCTATCTTTCTTTCTTACACCAAACAAACCCTAAATTTCTTATGCTATAGGTTCCGCAGCACTAGGAATCCACACGAATCAGGTTGTAAATATATAGCTTTAGCTATTCAGTTTCGACTGTGTGTGAAACATGCCGCAAATTTTGATGTTGCCGCAAATTCTGCTTCCAAGTTTGAAAATATGAGGCGATTCTTTTTTTGCTCTATAAGTTTAGAATTCTTTTGCACTTGGGAAAAAATATTATTTCAAAACATCGTTAGGCCAAAAAGATCAGTTCATTGATGCAGATGAATTTGTTGATCACGTTCATGCTTTGATTATTTGAAACTTGTTTTTTAAAACTTGTTTATTCTATGATAGTGAAATATGATTAGACTTGTATCTAAAATTCATTTATATTGTCATTATTTATTAAACTATTAGTTAATATACAAGTAACAAGACTGAATGCCAACGGGGTTGGCTGAGATAGACGGACTTTCTTCTCACATTAACTGTGAGTTGGATTCGAATATGGAATTCCTCCTTTAATAGACTATATATAAATTTTATCGTAAATTCTCATTGAGTTTTGTGGTTTTTCTTGGCTTTGTATGAAGGTGTGCCTCCTCTGATTTCAATTTTTGTTTCATAAAAAAATATACAAGTCTGAACAATGTTAGAAATTATATTTGACTGCAACTATTTATACGATGGAATTGTCTTTTTTTAATATTGATATCCACATATCGGGTAGAAAACGAGAAAATTATGAGAAGTCTTTACTGAAACTAATATAAAATTTATTTTTAACTTGAGAATAAAATAATATATAAAATATATCCAAAACTGCCTGTAACTTTGTACTTGTCGCGTGTACGCAAATTCCACCCAAAATCCATGTCCGTCCGGGACGGCATGCTATCCCCCGGAGCTTTTGAGAAGCTTTTAATAATTGCGAAAGGGAACTAAAATTAAAATTCGGATTAAACGTGGAGCCATGATCCCTACTAGGCTTTGCAAAGAGCATAATTATATTATGGAAAATGCTTTATAATTATCTTTAAAGTATTAGTTTAGATAATAAAAGTAGAATATATTAAGTGAATCCTTTTATTAATATTAAAGTTAATTAAAATAATATTTAATATTTAAATAATAGAAGGTATTTAACAAAGTACTCAGGTAAAAAAAAATGTTAAATTATAAATCAACATTGACCAAGTCACCGACTAAATAAGGGTAAGAATATGTCTCATATATAATCAAACGAGGACGTGAGTTTGAATCTTGCCCAAGACTCAACACAGCTAAACTTTTCATTATAAAAAAAATGACCGAAGTCAACAAGATGTTACTGTAGTCTATTGTACCTTGGTTTAACAATTTTCTGTAGTTGGTTGGTGGGAATTTGGGACGATCTAACTTCCTTCCACCAAAAGAGTCATCTAAATTTCCACGCGGAGCTCTTTGTACCTCAGCAAGCCTCTTCCCTTCCACCTATTTTGTGCTACGTATTGACTATTGAAATAGTGATAATGGTTAACGACACCTCATTTCTAAGTCGGCTTCATGAAAATGTATCCCACTAAGAGCTTTTTTCATTCAACAAGATCGTGCAGTTTTTATTTTAATGCGAATTGGTATCAAAGTTTTAACTTTCTTCTCACCGACCAATTAAATTGTGCCGCAAGAATATACAGTATTAAACAAGTCTTTTGGACTTTGGAAAATTTGACCGACTTGGACAAACAAATATTAAGAAAAGAAATACAGTGTAGAGTGCTTAGTTTTGCTGGGAAGTTACCTGGAAACTATCCAATTGGACCCTCTAACAAGAAATATCAGTATATAACTATATATATATAGATAATAATCCTTGTATCCTCAGAATGAAGTTCTTTCCTACTTATCTTTTCTATACACACCACGACTCATTCTCTAAGTAAAAAATCCATCATGTCAAGCAGCCATAATCTGAAATATGATGGGGGAAGCTCATTTCTCATTGATATCACAAACACACTCACCAAAGTCACTTCCAGTTACACAATCAACAATGCCAAAAGAAGGTGGCGTTTTGCTTACACAGCAATTTATTCCAGAAGGGTAATGCTTTCCCTTGCCAAAGAGGTCATATCCAAAAGAATGAGTAGCACTCTAGATATAATTGAACCCCTAATTACCCAACAACATGGGGGAAATATTGGAACCAATCATTATTCTCTGGTTTCTGATGTTGATAAATCTACTCTTGCTAATATGGCTAAGGACAAAAACATGAAGGTCTTAAGTGAGTTTGGAGGAGTTGAAGGTGTTGCAAATTTTCTTGGAACCTTTCCAACAAAGGGAATCATTGGCAGTGATGATGACATTGCCAAACGGCTTGAGTTGTTTGGTTCAAACACTTACTTGAGGCCACCACCCAAAGTCTTACTACACTTTGTGTTGGAAGCTTTCAATGACACTACTATTCTCATCCTTCTTGTTTGTGCTGGCCTTTCTCTTGGTTTTGGCATAAAAGAGCATGGACCAGGGGAAGGTTGGTATGAAGGAGGGAGTATATTTGTAGCAGTTTTTCTTGTGGTGGTAGTTAGTGCACTCAGCAACTTCAGACAAGAAAGACAGTTTGACAAATTGTCAAAGATCAGCAACAACATCAAAGTTGAAGCTGTGAGAAATGGAAGGCCACAACAGATATCCATCTTTGATGTTCTTGTGGGAGATGTTGTGTCTCTTAAAATTGGTGATCAAATTCCAGCTGATGGAATTTTTTTAGCTGGTCATTCATTACAAGTGGATGAATCTAGCATGACAGGTGAGAGCGACCATGTAGAGATTGAGCCCTTAAGAGCCCCGTTCTTGTTGTCTGGCGCAAAAGTGGTGGATGGCTATGCACAGATGCTTGTGACTTCTGTGGGAAGCAACACAGCATGGGGTCAAATGATGGGCTCAATATCGCGAGACAGTAACGAAAGAACACCGTTACAAGCGCGTCTTGACAAGTTAACCTCTTCTATTGGAAAGGTTGGTCTTGCAGTAGCATTTCTTGTTCTTTTAGTGTTGTTAATTCGTTATTTTACTGGTAACACCCAAGATGAGAAAGGGAATAAGGAGTTTCAAAGGAGCAAAACCGACATAAATGATGTTTTCAATGCGGTTGTGCGTATTATTGCAGCTGCAGTCACTATTGTGGTTGTGGCAATCCCTGAGGGTCTGCCATTGGCTGTGACTCTCACACTAGCTTACTCCATGAAAAGAATGATGGCAGATCAGGCTATGGTGAGGAAACTCTCTGCTTGTGAAACTATGGGGTCGGCAACAGTTATCTGCACAGATAAAACTGGTACCTTAACACTGAATCAGATGAGGGTGACCAAGTTTTGGCTTGGCCTAGAAAATGTTATAGAAAATTTTTCCAATTCGATGGCCCCGGAAGTTCTTGAGTTATTCCATCAAGGGGTAGGCCTCAATACAACTGGCAGCGTCTATAAGCCTTCATCAGGATCTGAACCTGAAATCTCAGGTAGCCCAACAGAGAAAGCTATACTCTTATGGGCAGTATCAGATTTAGGTATGGATATTGATGACCTTAAACAGAAACATAAAATCCTCCATGTTGAAACATTTAACTCAGAGAAGAAACGAAGCGGTGTTGCAATAAGGAAGGAGACCAACAACAACAACAAGACAGTTCATGTGCATTGGAAAGGAGCAGCAGAGATGGTACTTGCTATGTGTTCTAACTATATTGATAGTAACGGCACATGGAAGTCCCTTGACGAAGAACGGAGTAAAATTGAGAAGATAATTCAAGGCATGGCAGCTAGTAGCCTGAGATGTATTGCTTTTGCTCATGTGGAGATTTCAGAAGATATTGATTATATCAACAAGGAGAAGAAAACACATCAAATCCTAAGAGAAGATGGCTTGACCTTGCTTGGCATTGTTGGCCTCAAGGATCCATGCAGACCAAACGTTAAGAATGCTGTGGAAACTTGCAAACTAGCAGGGGTTGATATTAAGATGATCACTGGAGATAACATATTCACTGCAAAGGCAATAGCAACAGAATGCGGAATATTAGATCCTAATAACAATCAAGCAAATGCTGAAGCAGTGGTGGAAGGTGTGGAGTTTCGAAACTATACAGACGAAGAGAGAATGGAGAAAGTTGAAAGGATTCGCGTGATGGCAAGATCATCCCCTTTGGACAAACTTCTGATGGTGCAGTGCTTGAAAAAGAAAGGCCATGTAGTTGCAGTTACTGGAGATGGAACAAATGATGCACCTGCCCTGAAAGAAGCTGATATAGGACTTTCTATGGGAATCCAAGGCACTGAGGTAGCCAAGGAAAGTTCCGATATTGTTATCTTGGACGACAACTTCAATTCTGTTGCCACTGTTTTAAGATGGGGAAGATGTGTTTACAACAACATCCAGAAATTTATCCAGTTTCAACTAACAGTGAATGTTGCAGCCCTTGTGATAAATTTTATTGCAGCAGTTTCTTCTGGTGATGTTCCCTTAACAACAGTCCAACTGTTGTGGGTGAATCTCATTATGGATACTTTAGGTGCTTTGGCACTTGCTACAGAGAGGCCTACAAAGGAGTTAATGCAGAAAAAGCCAATAGGTAGAACTGAGCCTCTTATCACTATGATTATGTGGAGAAACCTTTTAGCTCAAGCTTTCTATCAGATTGCTGTTCTACTGGTTTTTCAGTTCTATGGAAAGTCAATCTTCAATGTAAGTAAGGAGGTAAAGGATACATTGATTTTTAATACTTTTGTTTTGTGCCAAGTTTTCAACGAGTTCAACTCAAGAAGTATGGAGAAACTTTATGTATTCGAAGGCATTCTCAAAAACCACCTGTTTCTTGGAATTGTTGGGGTTACTATTGTTCTTCAAGTGTTGATGGTGGAACTCCTAAGGAAGTTTGCTGATACAGAGAGATTAACATGGGAGCAATGGGGAATTTGTGTTGGAATTGCAGCTTTGTCATGGCCAATTGCTTGGTTAATTAAGCTCATTCCTGTTTCAAATAAACCCTTCTTCAGCCATACTAAGTGGGTAAAATTATTAGTCTTCAAGATGAAGCAGGCTTTTTAATAAGGTCCAAGTATCTTGAAAACTTGAACATGAGGTAGTAGTAGGGGTTGAAAAGTTCTTGGAAATGTGAATGTTGTGATAGCTACCTGTATTTAATTTGTGGAATTGGGGCGGATAGGAATTAAGGTAAAGGTGAAAAATTCATGTTAACTATTCTTACATGTACCAAAAAAGTATTTACCTATCAGGGGTAAAACCTTCAAATTGATATGAGTATATAGTTGCATTCGAAAATAGAAAGAAATCTCAGGAGCACTTCGTTGATACGGAAGACCTGATCCAGGCTCATCAAATTAAATGTAATTTCTGTATGTAATATTGCCTTCTCATGTTGTTGCCAACAAGATATATGAAATTTGGAACTGTTGCTTAGTTATCCAATTTTTTCCCGGCACTGCTCTGTATTTTTGGGAAGATTATTGCCGCATTAGATATCAATATGACATGACTCATTTCGAAGAAAGATAAAATTACTCTTTTACCCTTTACGTCATCTCATTATTCTATAGACCTCAAACTAACGCTAACATAATTTTTCCTTTAGCGGTAGAATATATAATCATTTTGGATAAACTTCAAAATATTATAAGAATGTTATATTAACTATAAGTTTTTTAAATAATAGTTTTTCATATAAGCTGAAATTACTTTAATACACTTCTTAAAAAAACTTTCCAGGAGGTAATCCATCTCACAATTTCTTCAAGGCAAGCATGCATAATTTTGGAGTTTTAAAGTTTTGGTCTTTAGAAAAGAAATGTATATTGTTGGTATCGGATGTACCAATCAATTCTTTTTAAGTCTTCATTCAGTTGTACAATCTCATACCTGCATAGTCTCACGATCCGCATCATTCTAATGTGAATTCAGTTCATTCATGTGTTCTTTAACTTTGCTAGGAGCCACTCCTTGCATGGTTCATCCCTGAACTTAGAGGTGTCAGTTTGGCCTTAGGCCCCACAGGCACTCCACCTGGCCTCCCTTTTTAGCCCACTAAATTTCAACTACCTTAATGAGTGGGTTAGTTTAAGCCCCGACCCACTATTTTATTTTTTTGGTGGGTTAGGGTCAGGGTCACTGTGGGTTACCTTAGAGGGAGTCATGAAATACACCCTCCATTTTTACTAGCATACACCTCCTATTATTTTTCAAAATAATAATTATATATATTTTTCGGAATTTTTTTTTCAATAAATTTTTTTTTTGAAAATTTTTTTTTCAACAAATTTTTTTTTCCAAAGAATCTTTTTTCCAAAAAAAAAAAATTTGGATAAAAAATATAAAGTTTTTTTTTATGTTTATACATTACCTTTATTTAATTACTATAGCCAAAAATTTAAATACTCTATCCAAACAATAAATTTTAAAAATGAAAAGAATTCAATTGAAGCAATTTAATACCCTAAAATTTAAAATTTCATAGCATTTGGAATTACCTCATCCAAAAACAAATTTAAAGACCTTATTAAAGAGGAGGGACATCAAAGTTTACAATTGCATTGTAAGCTTTCTTGACATTATTGAGAACCTTAACCAAATTTTATATGATTATTCTATTTATCTCAATTATCTTATTTTTTTTAAATTAAAAAATCAAAATATTAAAAAGTAAAAAAATAAAAAATTAGGGCATGTGGGCCAGCCCTAGCCTATAGGGCTTTGGGGGCTTTTTGGCCCTAACCATGTGGGTTAGGGTTGGGTTGGACTAGATGGGCCAAATTATCACTTCTACCTGAACTACACTATATTTGGAGAGGTCTGATTTGATACGTTTTGTAACGACCTATACTGCTTTTCAAAGTGAGAATTATCCCAATAAATCAACATGGATCTTCTTAGGTTGATTTGTCCTCACTCATACACCCAACAAGAAAAATTTACAGGACGTAACCAATACCAAAATTTCTCCAAGTCAAGCACGTTTAATTTAGAGCTCCTAAGTTATGGGCTCCAAAAAAGAAGACTCATCTTGGTAGTGTAGATAGTACCAATCAATTCTTTTTAAGCATTCCTTCAACTATACATCCCCTTACCCTCACAGTCCCATAATCATTTTCATTCTGATGTGATTTTGGTTCATTCATATGTCCCTTCACCTAGAAACATGCCAATACCCGCTCATTGTTTGTGTCACAATATCAATCATTTGAGTTCTAGGAATCTTACCTATGACAAACTCCTTTAGATTTGATCAACAAACAGCTAAGACAAAAAAAAATGTAAATAAAAGATCCCCCAAAGATAATGCTCACGTTTATAGATTCAATTATTTATGTATCAGCGTCTTTAAAAAGTGGTAAGATATGATAGCCCATTAGATGGAATACATCAAACAAAATGTATATATCAAACATTCAAATGTCAGATGAAACAACTGATATTCAAGTCAGTTAATCTAAATTAAGTGTATTAGAGTGAATGTATTAGAACACATATCTACTATCTACTATATTATATAAAATGGAGTTTTGCCACATAGACTCATGCCACGTGGCAGTTCCAAATTCATTCTTTTCCGGCCAAAATAAACAAATAATTTATTTTTAATTTTTAATTCATGATATTTTATTGATTAAGACATATCAATCAATTAATGCTCATATCTAAACTTGTAGCATTCAATCAAATTTGAATTAAATCAAATTTAAATTTAAAATATAAATAAATTAAAGCATATCGATCAATTAATGCTCATATCTAGACACTTACCATTCAATCAAAACATTATCTAAGTCATGTGACAACATAAGAATCATTAAATTTTTTACCTAAATCCATTTAATTTTTTAAGTTATTGTTTAATTATAACAACCGTTATTACCTCACGTCAAACAATAATTTCATAGTGTAAAACCTTTAAATGACTTACATGTTTTTATTTATTAATTATATCAATTATCAATCACTATTTATCATTATTTTACTATACAAATTTAGTTACTTTTAATTTTATAACTTTTCATAAATGATTTATTTTTCCATCAAAAAGTAAATAAATGATTTATTTTACTTTGCACATCATAAAATTTAGATAACCCGTCCGAGTATGGATAAATACACTAGTTAACTTTAAATCCAAGTGAGTTAGGGAAAACAAAGATATTAGAGGAACATAGCACATCACATTTCACAATATACTTATAAGTTGAAATACAATCTTTCAGAGCTTGATACATGCCAGCCAATTCTTGCATCCTAACCATGAGCCTATTAGAAGACTATCATTGGAAGCTGTTCACAGTCATCTCCTCAGTTACAGCAGCATCAATTATAGACCTATTAAAGGGAGAAAAAAAATACTAATATACTATAGGAAAATATAAACCTGTTGCTAAATGGAGAAACCACAGTGTGGGCATCTCTTATATGCTCTGTAGACCTTCATCTATTGGTGTGAAAGTAGTGTAGGTATAAGATTTCTTCTTTGAGCCATTTCGCTCCCAACAAATTATCTCCTCAACCTTCACGCTATCATTTCAATCTCAGGATTAAATTGAAAGTTAGCTATGGATAAGAGGATAGTAAGCATACAAAAATATCATCCTTAAATATAAAAGAAAGCAATAAAAGCTAAATCTTAAAGAAAATTCATAAAAAAATAACAACAAAATCACTAGGAAAGGAAAAGCCTTGAGTAGTGGACTAGCGGTTTTGTGTCGCTAGTAGTTAATGATTTTAACACTAAGGAGGTTAGTGAAATAAGGAGTCACATAGTGTAGCGATTCTTAACCGCCACATATGAGAACCTAGAGTAGCGAATTCCTATTAGAACTACTAACCTAGGTGCCAACTAGGTTGAGTATTGTAGTAGTTCTTATTTGCAATCCGTATCCCCCGCGAAAATGGTTATAGATTCTCTCATTTAAACCATTACACAAAATGAACATTTTTTTTAAATGCATAACTTATTGCATATGAACCAATTAAATTTAACTATATGCATATTTCACTCGGTTTAAATTTACAGCAAGAATTCAGATATCAAATCCAGAATAAAAATAAGAAAGACAATATAAAATGAAAAAGAGAGAATATTACAATTAATCCGTCAAACTTCTCACTATATAGAAACTTTTCATGATATACAAATTTATGTCTTCTCGTAAGTATTTATTCATATATAAGCACCTGAGTATAATATTAGCATAGTTGTTACTTTGACATTTGTTAGACATGCAAATGAACCTATCTACTGCAAACTATAAAGTTGAACCAAAGACACCTAAGAATTCCTGATATATTGTAGGATACAACAATACCCTGGCAATACATGACATTCTAAATCATTCAACTACTATATTATATAAAAATATAAAATAAAGTTTTACCACGTAAGATTATGTCACGTGTAGTCAAAATACATGCATTTTTTCCCGCCTAAAGCAATTTTATTTATTATTATTATTATTATTACTATTATTATTATTATTATT
The DNA here is from genome assembly GCA_037113605.1 of Calophaca sinica. Classification (NCBI taxonomy): domain Eukaryota; kingdom Viridiplantae; phylum Streptophyta; class Magnoliopsida; order Fabales; family Fabaceae; genus Calophaca; species Calophaca sinica. Next base: position 24,449,942 of record CM073733.1, read on the forward strand.
ACAAAATTTCAGTTAATAAATGTTATCAAAAACATAATTATCTTCTCTTAAATGACTTGCCGATTTTGAATTAATGTAGTCAATCAACATTGAATATTTTTTCATCATATAAATTTATCAACTTTTAATTTGACATTCACTATCAATTATATAATTCATAATATAATTCATGATAAATTTGATTTCAAATTTCAAATTTGAATTTAAATAAAATCAAATTGAAATTAACTAAAACATCATGCTAAAAATATCACTTAATTTATAAATACTAACACATTAATTCAACAAAAAAAAATATTAACATATTCATGAAACAAAAATGAATATCTATGTCACTATTGTTTTTTTTTTCTCTTTTTAAAATAGTCAATTGCTTCCCTTTTTCTTTCATTTTTGTTTTTTTTAATTCAGTTTTGATGTAGGATTTAATACAACAACACAAATTCGATCATAAGCTTCTAATTTTTTTCATTCTCTTTTAAATATTTTTCATATTTTGTCTAATATTTAACAATAAAAGTTTGTTTGCTGGCACAAATTCGGCTATTTAATTTTTATCATTAATTCCTATTATGAATTTACTTTAAAATCTTGTTATTATATTTTTTTAATAGACTATTTTTTATTATATTAGAAACTCAATTAGCACAAAAAAAAACTCAATTATACTCATTTTTCTACTTTTTTTTTAAAAACATTATTGACTACTTATTTTTTTACTTGACTCGATAACCCTTAAATCTCACCCGTTAATACACCGGTTGTTTTAAAACGTGAGAGATTGCGAACGAATTGCTGTATTTTACAATATTTGAGGAACTCTCGGGTGTCTTTGGTTCAAGTTCATCATGGGTTGCGTATGGGCCTACAATATAACAGTGGAATCCCAATAAAATTCCACGTCTTTCAAAAATCAACTCATCATTGGGAGGAATCCTTGGTTTCAAGAAAACCAAATTTATTAAAATTTATATAATACTAAAATGAATAAAAATAAAAATTTAAGATGTAATACAAAACCTAGCATTATATAAACACGGAATTAAATTCACTTCATGCAGTGGTTTGTTGCAAAAGCAAAGGAGGATTTTGCTTATTTTGTGATTGGTGTTATAATCCTGCTAAATGTATTGCTCTTTGTAGTTTTGCTCCCGTTGATCTAAGGCACATATTAAATGTCCTCAAGAATTTTTTTGATAATAAAATGTTCTCAAGATTTTTTTTTTATAATACAATGTTTTCAAGAAATTTTGTGTATCATTTAGAATATCTCTTGTATTTTTATTTACAATTCTTACTTTTGAATCATATGTACATCATAAAATTGTAATAAAATTTCATATTTAAAGGCATTAGATTTGAAGTACTCTTATCAGAATCACATGAAACGTATGAAAAAGTGATATTTTTTTATTCTCTTTATTTATGTTCCTTGTGATGCTGAGAATAAATAATTGCTATTCATAAGATCCAGCAACTTAAGTTTATTTTATATGCAAAAACAATGAGAATTGTCCTGAATTGCTCTAAATGGAATATAAAGAAGGACTTCATTGGGACATGAAGTCCCGTGTAGGTGACTCAGTGGTTGAGCCAAAGGACATGAAGGAGTTGCAAACAGGAAGTGCATGGCTCAGATTCTTCTTGCTACTAACAAAATCTCTCCTCCCCTAAAACAAACTAAACACTAACATTTACTTATAAAAAAAAAGGGACTTCATGACACATGGATACAAGATGATATAAATCTCAAAAGCACCAACGGTATTTGAACGTGAGTGATCCTGTCACTTAAAACCCTAACAGAGATATCCTATACTATCCTGACAAAATTCCCCATTATAATACAAAAGCAAATTCCGATCTACATTAATTTCTATTGGATTATTATGAGGTTTGATTCCCCCTCAAACAATTTTTAGTCTTAAACTCAAGGAAAAATTTGGACCCCAAAATAAGGTAGTCTATGCAGTGAACCAAATTCCAAAAGAAAAAAAATTAAGTATTGTTTGTATTGTTCACCGATTATAATATGACGCATGGATTTAATTGTTCACTTAAATTTAAATTTATAATAATCATATTTTACTATTGAAAAAAAAAACCTAGGTGATGTTTAATAAAAAATGATAGATAAACACCCAAAATGGATACCTATACGGACAACACGTTATGTCCGTACAAGTTTTTTTTTAAAAAAAAACTAATATTTTTATTTATTTTAAAGAATTTTTTTTTAGTTAACAGAGTTGATATTAGTGGTTAATACAGTATTGAAAGTGGTTAATGGGTACAATTGCAACTTGATTTGTGGCATCAGAGTAGCCATTAACCAGTTAGTGTTGTATTAACCATTTTGTTGCACATCATTAACTACTTTTGTAATGATTTGTGAACGAGTTATTAAAGGTGGTAAATGACACTTGGTTAACTAGATTGATATTACTGATTAACCAAGTGTTGAAAGTGGTTAATAGGTGCAAGTGCAACTTGTGGCATCAGATTAGACATTAACCGGTTAGTGAACTGTATTAACCACGTAGTTGCACAACATTAACCACTTTTGTAATGATTTGTGAAAGTTATTAAAGGTGGTGAATGACACTTGGTTAACAAGGTTGATATTAGTGGTTAATACAGTGTTGAATGTGGTTAATGGATACAAGTGAAATTTGGCATCAGAGTAGCTCATTAACCAGTTAGTGAACTGTATTAACTACTTATTTGTACCGTATTAATTACTTTTATAATAATTATTTTTTGAAAAAATATTTTTTGAAAGCAAAAAAAGTTTTGTCCGTACATGTATGGATATACGGTGTCTATATGGTGTTTCCCAAAAAGGGTGTTCATATATCATTACTCATGTTTAATAGGTATTGTTTATGTTGTTCACCAATTATAATATGACATATGGATTTAATTGTTCACTTAAATTTAAATTTAAAATGGTCATAGTTTTATTATTGAATATATATAATTTATGTGCTGAATTATAATTAGAGAATAGTAAAAACTATACTTAACTTGAGGGTGAAAAGGGATTTTGATTCTTTTGGATACCCATGACATTACAACCCCAATTGAAAATAAATGCTTCTTTTCTCAAAATATACATGAGTAGGAGAAGTTTTTTTTTTTTTTTTGTGAATATATGAGTAGGAGTAGGGGTGGGCATGGGTCAGATTGGGTGGGTTTTAGGGTGTTTGTAGACCCAACCCAATCAACTAAATACAGGTTGGGTTGGGTTGGTTTAATTGATTTTTTTTTTTGCGTAACCCGAACCAATCCAACCCGACCTTATATGGGTTGGTTTGGGTCAGGTGATCCAGTTTATTATTAAAATATTTATTTCTCAGAAAAAATTGAGAAAAATTGAAAAAAAATAAAAACCTCACTGTCGAGGCCTTAATTTGGATTTTCAAATAAAGAAAATCTTCATGTCTTCATGGTTGCATAAAAAGCATAATTGACCTTAATTTAGAGTAAAATTTTCACTAAAATTATAGCACCAAGTGAAATGAAAACAAAACAAAATTTATATATTTACAAATTACGTCTTCGTTCATATGGTATTAGTTAATATATGCGTTCAATTACATGCAGTGGATTGGGTTGGTTGCTTGGGTTCGCAATCTTCTAACCCGATACCCAACCCATAAGCTTTGAGTTTGCTTCTTTTAAAACCGACTCAATCTAATGACCAAAACCAACCCGAATTTTGTGAGTTGATTGGATCAGGTAGGTCGGGTTCGCGAGTCGACTCGTACCTGTGCCCACCCCTAAGTTGGAGAAGGGAGACCACACATTTTCACAAACAAATTGGGTTGGGGAAAAAAGACACCGATTAGGCTTACACATGTAATATTTATATAATATAAATTAGAATAAACCACTGTATTTTCGTTTATTATCGGGGAATACCAAAGATGGTCCGTCTTGTCAAAAAAAAAACCGAAGATGGGCCATTAATTGTACTAACGCAGTAAATGCCATGAACTGGTGAAATAATTGGGAATTATTTAATACATCCCTTAGTTTTGCTAGTATTCACCCTATATTTTCGGAAGTGTATCATTTTTCCGTTCGAAAATATATTTCGGAACAAATTATGCCGTCTGAGAATATATTTATAGAAAAAGTCACTTTTGGGAGTACAAGCTAACAAAACTATGGTGTATTTAATAATCCCCAGAATAATTTCCTTTTGTGATGCCATAAACATGTTATTAGAATTTGGGTTTGTCCCTAACACAAACTCGAAAGCTAGTGGGGACAGAGTTGCCCCACTAATGACCACTAATTAGGTCATTGCATTTTTCTATGGGGACTTTAACACACCCCTTACGCCCAAGATTGGACATCTGGAGTGTGATCTAAGTGGCCCGATAATGGATGGCCCAACAAATGATCTATGATAGTCTCTAATGCCATATTAGAATTTGAGTTTGAGCCTAACTCAATCCCAACATCTTAGATTTTCAACCCAACTCAAACTCACAAAACTGGCTTGTAAGGTAAGGGATGCCCTTTCGTTATAAACTCTTTTGAGGTCTTATCTCTAGCCTATATCGGACTTGAGTTTTTTTCCAATACACCTTCTCACGCCTAACACTATTGGGCTTAGTGCTTGGATTATAATGATGGGTGGTCCATTAAAAGATCTAGGATAGACTTTGATACTATTTTAGATTTTGCATCTAACTCTCACCCCAAAAGCTAGCTTGTCTCATTTCATGTGGGAAATGAAGCTAACAGTTAACGAGATCCTATTTTCCTAATTGAGAGGTAAAAGTTTAGATCATGCGTCTATTTATATTAGCCACTCGCGGGGAGAGAAATAGAGTTTATAACTCTTTCACGGTAGAGATACACTACAAGAATAATAGTTATTACCTAGGGCCAAAGGCCCTAGATAAGGGCAAAAAGCCCTAGGAAAGGGCTGAATTTCTGAGGGCCTACCGATGGCCACGTGGCAGTAGGTAAATCACTGGTAGGAAACGGATACCGGGGGTCTTTTTAAAAAAGCTGTGGGAAATTTTCGAGGACTCAAAGCCCCAGGTTATTACCTAGGGTCGTCTGGCCCTAGGTAATTTCAGAGGGCAAAAACCCTAGGAAAGTGCAATACAGTTTTAAAAAAATAATAATTAAATTTTATCAGTTTATTTATTGTGGGTGTCTGTAAAAATTGATAGCGAGTGTTGTTGGTGGAGTGTGCCCTTTCCTGCACTAACTAGTAACCACTACCATCTCCACAAAACAAAGAGTGCAACAAAGGTCAAGGCGGCGAGGCCCACACATAGACATAACAACGCCACCACGCTGCACAGCCCCACCTCCGATGTCGTCCCCCTCTCTCTCTCTCTCGCTTAACCACCGTTGCGACCCGCACCTTCACTTCTCTGCTCAGCCAGTGCCACTGCATCATCACCGCCTTCCCGCTCAACACGTTCACCGGGCGCCAAATCACCAGGTCGATCACGATCCAGCTCAGCCTCAACTCTTCCCCTAGATCACGACACGTGTCGTGACCACCAAAATGATACTTAACCACGTCCTTCGAGTCAAGCAGGTCCACATGGAACGGGGAGCATCGGAACCACCCGGTCACGGTTTCGGTCTCCACCGCCTTGGAGTAAACCAAGTGCTTACAATGAAAGAGATCAACAGTGGAGATCAACTGAGGTGTGCGGTCTGGCCACCGTCGATAAAGTCTGCTGCTGCTGCGTCTCCTTCCTGCGCCGTACGCCACCGCCCTTCTCACTACAAAAAAAGGGCCAAATAGGGGCGGTTTTTTTGCGGGGGTTTTTAAAACCCCCCAAATTAATTTAAAAAAGGACACTTTCGTGCCTCATTGTGTTAAAAACTCGGTTAAATTGAGGGGGTTAAAAACCTCCTCTAATTGATCATGGAATTTTTTCCCTTTCCCCCTCGAGAAAACCCTATTCGATGGTAAATAAAAAGAAGAACCCGAGAGTCAGCGTCTCCATTCCTGCTAGAATGCCTCTTAACTCTGCCAACACCATCGAATCCAGCCCGCCCCTCGCTCTCTCTCTATTTCTCACTCCCTTCCATTTCTGAAAGCAGAGATTTGACCACAGGTTTTTCCAAAATGGTTGTTATGCACTTTGTGTCTTTATGGTTTCAATCAAGCAGAGATTTGACCACAGGTTTTCCTCTCCCATAGCAGCATCAACCTCTCTTCTTTCTCATTCACAGGCGGACAACACCCTCACTTTCTTCCCTTCTCGGTATTTTTTTTTTTGGTTTTTGGTTTTTGATTTTGGTTCACATTTCTGATTTTTTAGGGTTTATTCTTCTATTTTTTTCATCTTCATTTTTTGTAAAAGGGTTTACGTTTTCTGTAATTGTGTATTTGTTTTCCTTAACGAGGGTTTCATTTGTGTTTTTTGATTCATTCTGCCTTATGCCTTTGCCTTCTTTTTTATGAAATCAGGTTTGACAAAGAAAATGATGTTGCAATATCGGAATCAAATGATGGTAGGAACCAGCGGCTCATTCTGGGTATGCTTAATAGTCACTGCTTATGCTTTTTTTTTTTGGTTATGCATTCTGAACCTCTACCAGTTTAGCTGTGAGATTTTTTCTCCAATGTAAATAAAGTTGGGTTTTTTAATCATTTTGTTCTATTTTTCATATAAACATTTTTTGTGGCTGCATCTTTGTTATACTCCCCTGATGATAGTTTGTTTCTGAATCATCCTAACCAAGGTATATTTTTGGTCTTGTCTGAGTTGTGTTTTGGTTTGTATTTGGCTATTCTTTTTTAATGTTTTAGTGTACACTGGGTAGACGAGTTTCTCTTGGTATTGCAGTGTTGGATCCTTTTAATATTATTATACTACTTTGATGTTTTAATATTTGGAGTTGTACTTTAAGTTATGTTGAGTATAGACTGTTTTTATTATAAAATGATTTTAGCTTGAGCTTATACTTTGTATATGTTGGTTGTGATAGGGGCATATAATTAGCCATTAACAAAATGCATCTATACTAGATATACTAAACAAGTGGTGGATTCAGGGAAAGTGATGCCAAATGTCACATTTGTTTTTGTTTAATTCACAGAGCTCTCTTTCTTTTGACTCAATTTGAATTGAATTGAATATAACTACCAACTCAATAGTTACATGTGAGTTGTTGCTTATTGTACAATTTTAAGACATCAGAATTGGGTTTGTCACTCTTAGAATTGAAAATGAATACATTCCTCCAAGTTTTGTCACTCTTTTTCTTGATTATGCCTTCTTTTTCATGTATTTATTCTGACTATTTGAATGAGAATATCTATAGAAAGATGATTACAACTTTGTGCATCTAAACATTACTCTATTGCTTTTGTTCAAGTTTTTATTCTTGGCTTAATTTGTGACAGGATTTGTTAGCATGGTGCATATACTAATTTGACTCTACTTCATTTTGGTGTTTATAGTGGTCCTGGAGGTAAGATTTGATAATGTTTGGCTACTTGTGTTGATTGCAGAATGCTGTTTTTTATTTTTTTTATTTTTTATTACTTTGTTTTTCCTGACTTACACCTTTTGCAAATAGGCATCTTTAACTTTAATTTCATTCCAAGTAGTCCTTAAACTTCAATTATTGTTTCAATGGGTACTTCTATTAATTGGGGTTAACTCATAATGAGCCAAGGACTTAGATCAATGACTCATATTGTTATGGTGCTGACTTTGACTAAGATCAAGTACTCAGATGGTAATAATGTTTGTCCTTTTGTTCCAATACATTGGTCTTGATTAATTGATATAACTTACAAACCTTAACCCAATAAAATATGTTCCTTTAATAGCTAAGTTTCCAATATCCATATATAACACGATGTATGGATTAATGCTTATGATCAACGAAGACATGATAGAGATACAACAATATAAGATGAGGTATGAATGTAAGAATGCTGTTGTGTAATGTATGGGATGATAAGCAAATATATTGTTGGAAATGGGTGAAGTTATGAGAAAGAGAAAGGAGATAGCACAATTGGCAGCTTACCAAATTAAGGATGAAAGCTGACAAATTGCAAATGAGAACCTTGGTTTTCAACTTTAGAATGAGTAGTCTTTGTTAGCATTTTAAATTTTAGCTTTTGAGGAATATCAAACTGAGCCCCATTTCAGCTTTGCTGGTAGTTTCATCAGTTCTTGGACCTTAGATATGAGGAGGACTTTTTGTTCTTAATTTTATACAAGCAATATTTCATTCAGAATAACATAACACGACGCGTTCCGTCCCGTGCGTAGCACGGGTATTTTGCTAGTTTATCTGAAAAAGAAATCAATTTTTAAAAGTCAGCAGTGTGCTTATTTAAGCTATTGAGAAGAGTTAGATTTCTGATTATTTGAAAAGCTACTTTAAGTAGTTTCCAACAATAAAATTGACATCATAGATGCTGGATTTGTGTTCAAGTATGACCCTTTTTTGTGAAACCTTCAATTCCATAATCTTGTTGTTTATTGTTCATGCTTGTAACATCATTTTGAATATTTTAATTGTAATTTTAAATATTTTAACTAAGTATTTTTTTTTGTTATTTCAGCCAACAGATGCTGCAAGCGAACCTAATTCGCCTTTGGATGTAAGAGGATCATTTGGTGCTAGCAATGCTTGAAGATATTTAAGTTCTTTTAGTATTAATTTTTTGGTGTATTATTACATTTGATGTTTGAACAACAAATATTTGGAGTACAACATATTATGGATTATATTTGGAGTGCAATTATGGTTATATATTTTGAATAAATTTTGTGAGTACTATTATAAAATTTATTTTATATTTTGCAATTGCAACAAATTATTTCTTTTTTGTTGGAATAAAATATTAGAAAATAGATATAATTTGTAACAAATTAATAGCAAGATATATAATAATGGAAAGCAAATAATAAAATCACCGATCAATTTAAAAATTTGATTACAAATGAAAATATTGATGGGGAGTTTTAGAACTCATGATTGGGGTTAAAAACCCCCACAAAATAACTACATAAAGTTGTAATCAGCTTTACATTTTGCGGAGGTTTTCGACCTCCACAATAAAACCGCCGCAATATAGGCTGCGTACCAGCGATTCCTAAAAACCTCCGCAAATAGATTGCGGCGCATAACTGGGGCGGTTTTCAAAACCCTCACCAATCATTTAGCGGAGGTCGAAAACCCCCTCAAAATGAAAAAAAAAACCGCCGCAAATTAGCGCTTTTTTTTTGTAGTGTCTCCTCCCTCTCTGCCTTTCTTTCTATTCCTCCTTCCCTCTTGCCGTTTTCTCTCTCTTTCTTCTGGTGCGACGCCTCTGCTTTCCCTTCTTTTCTCTGATTGTGTGTGTGCGCTTTAGGTTGTATTTGGGTTTAGTCAGTGAAAAAAAGGAGACCCGCTAATCAGCCCCCCTTTTCTTTTTCTTTTTTTTGTGTTTTTTTTGTTATTATTCCGAGGGCTTATCCCCTTGGTTAATACAAATTTCCAAAAAAAAAAAAGGGCCGACATAAACCGAGGGCCTAGCCCCTACGTACCGCCCAATTATTTAAAAAAAACGAAAGTTAGACAATGACAGACTTTAAAATTCCGACGGTTTTTTTAATATACCCCTAGGTAACTTTCATATGGGTATTTTTCTAGGGCTTTGGCCCTAGGTAATTTCCTATAGTCACAGTCCTAAGTAAATTTTGTAGGAAATAGGCAGCAATTCTTGTAGTGATAGAAGTTTAGAGGAAATTATTCAAAAAAAAAAGATACTTCCTCAATTCCATAACTTTGGTAGTTTTAGGTTTTTACACACAGACTAAAGAATCATTTAATTCAAGTATATTTTTACTAAAATAACTTTATTAATTAGTGCAGGTTCCAAAATATTCAATTAAGTATTTGAGGGGTCGTGTCAATTTTCAATATAAAGACAATAAATATATAAAGGGTATATTTAGAAAAAAATGTGAATGGTATATCTTGGGTTTGTAAAACACCCATTATTTTAAAACAAAAAAGAATTGTCAAATGTGGAAATGCGACGTCCCTTCGAAGATCTTAATTTTCGCATGGAGATTACTACATGAAAGAGTTGCAACAAGACATGCTTTAAGCATCAGGGGGTACTTTCCTCAACCCATGACCTGTCCTGTGTATTCTGTTTTGGGAGTTTGGAGACTGCCGGTCATCTATTTTTCTGCTGTCCATTTTCATATGAAGTGTGGTCTAAAATCCACTGCTGGATTGGAATTGAAGAAGCTCATCATAGGGATCTAGTGCAACACTTCTTACATCACGGGAGTTGATTTACAAAAGAGAAAGGAAAAAGGGTAAGACATCTCATTTGGTTGGCAGTATCATGGTCTCTTTGGATTATGAGAAACAATATTCTTTTTAAAGGAGTTGTAGCTGATTGTTATACTGTTATTGCACAAATTAAAATGCTCTCCTGGGGGTATAGTTCATAGGAACGGCGGGTAGGAATACTACTCTTTCTTTTTTTGATTGGTGTTCGTACTCAATGGGCTGTCTTGAAACTATTTAGACTCGAGTTGTAACGCGTTGGAGTACTCCTTATACTCTACATAAATATAAATTTTTAGCTTATAAAAAAAAAATTGTTAAAACTACCAAAGTTATGGAAATGAAGAAGTAGAAGTTTAGAGGACTATAAAGTCGAAGGATATATTGATATAGTGATACCGGTATTCCAAAGCATGATCATTGTCTATACAATTGCAATTCTAGTTAATCAAGGAACTGAAAAGCTAATGATATTAGTTAATTAATCAATTGTTGTCCTTAACAAAATAAAATGAAATACTAATTGATTTTTGTGAGCACACGTAGGACAGGTGGCAGTGGTCCAAAGCAAGTCATATTTGAAATATTATTGTCATGCTCCACCGATCCATCAAAGGCTTTGATTAGTTCTAAGTCTTCAAAGAGTATACATCATCCAAACCGAAAGTGGCAAACCACTAAGTTTATGACTTTATGGGGACCATTTGCATGGCTTCTAACAAGTGCAACAGTATTTCGACTTAACAAAGTCATGTTGGGAAGAGTAGAAAATTTTGAACGAAACAAAACAAGATAAAATCACGTGAGCACTTTTATTCTAGTGCACAGGGGCCGCTCATTGTGTATATATGCCATGGTTACCCAAAAAAAAAAATGTTATAGAATATCAACATATTTTTATTTTGGTCCGCTATCAGTTAATTTTATGAGTTATTAAACAAAGATAAAATCAAGGTGTTTTATAAATATTATAATATTGTGAATGTTGGTCTATATAAAACATGCACTGTGTATAATTTATTGTATCAAATCAAGTGAGTTACAAAAATATTGAGTCAAATTAAGTCTCATTTTCCATATATATTCCAGTTGCCTATATTTTGGGTGAGTTTGTGAAAAAATTATGACACGCTGATATTATAAATAATATTTAGTTCTCTTTTAACGAAGTTTATTTTACTTAAAAAAAATTAAAATGAGTGACATTATTAGACTTCAATGTATATTTATACACTCCAAATTAAGCTATAGTAATAGAGTCGTTCTTTTTTTTTTTTTAGAAATAGGAAATATTTCAACTCCAAAAGTACAGTCTCTATTCCATATTATTGGATGTTTTAGCTTTTCATTGTTTTTTGGTATAATTTAGCTTTTCATTTTGTTACAAAACTTTGGATGTTTAAAAATTCCAAGATGTAACTAAGGTTTTTTTCCAACTATATCATTAGTTATTTATTAATATTTAGACATATTGATCTTTTTAATATTTATTAATATTTTAACAATAAATAATATAAAAACTAATGATATAGTTGGGGAAAAAACCTTAATTAAAAGATGTCATTATAATTTTTTTTATATTAATGGTACATAAAAATTAAACTTTTCCTAATATATACTTTTTATTCTCACTACATGCATATAAAATAAATTAATCAAAAAAAAAACAAAACTATTCTGTTTATTCTTATTAATAATTAATAAAATTTGTAATATTTTTTTTGACAAAAATTTGTAATATTCTAATTTACAAGTTAATTAATTGTGAAAGAAACTACGTACAATTTTTTCTCCTCTTTCATTAAATGCTTCGAAGTCTATTCATTCTTAGCATGGGCTCTCAACATTATATATCAAGCACAAGAGATAAAACGAATGGATTGGTAATTACTTTTTCCTCGATAATTCTTAGATGCTTATTTTTTTTCAAGATTGTTGTGCGAAACATTGCCTGAAAATCATGTTTGTCAAACCACACCTAAGTCAAGGAAGAAAAGACGAGAATTGAATAAAAAAAGACTTTCACTTATCAATGTAAGCCACTGATCCAGTTACCATTTAGAGTCCTATTAGTTTTCTAAATCATGACAAAATAAAATGCACATGAATCATTCTTTTTCTTCTCATTCGGCACCAAATAAAGTTGCATACGGGCTTTTTCGAAAGGAAACCTCATGGAAAATGGAAATGGACCAAACTTTTTGCTTTTTATAGAATAATATTAACTTTCGTGATTAAGACATATAGTTATTGCAATACACCATGATTGTTTAGATGTAAGCGACGAATGATTTGGCAAGTGCAATAATTATACAAGTAGTTTAATGATAAATAAAATATCATTCTCTCCGGAACCCGGTTAAAATATTTGTGGAGTCACCCCTATTGAGAGGCTAAAAAATAAAGGATAAAACTCTGATCAACCAGTCGAACCAGATATTAGTTCCATAGCAGGCCCGAATGGCCTAAGCTATGGGAATAATATGGTGGACCCACTCGACCTAAAAGGTTAATTAGGGTCGGTTCCAAAGAAAAAAATCATTCTCAATAGGATTGCACACGTTAAAAAATTTTCAAAGAAATATTATAGACGAATATGATTACAATAATAGGTAATTGTAAACATACTTAAGATTAATGTTCTTAATTGTTGTAGAAAGACTCGATGTAATGATGATCAAAACAAAAGAGCTCAACTTGTTCAAGGGGTTCATGATTTGGAAGTCTTCGAAAGTTGACATAACTCATTTATAGTATGTTGATGACAGTACTGTAATTGTGAGAGATGATAATGGTAATAATGTGTGGCCTATTAAGGCTATAATGCAGCTATTTGAAGTGATTTTGATAATAAATAACATGGAGCATAGAGGGGTGATTGAGGCAGCCACGTGTACATAATTGTAAACTATTGATTGAGGCAGCCACGTGTACAAAATTGTAAACTTATATGTACTCTTCCTTGTAAGTGACTCTTTTCTGAAGGTGGTGGGCAACAGTAAAAATACCTAATTTTCGCATGACCCTTAAGGAGAAAGAGGTCTATTATGTAATCAGCTTAGTAGATTATATAATTTAGCAGTAGACAAAGATGCTAACATAGCTGATATTTGGGAGAATAGAAGGAAGGTTGTTGGTGGTGGAATTGGCAGTGGAGGAGACATATTTTCCAATGGGAAGTTGACTTATTCAATGAGATATGTGATTCTATGGTTACAACAAACTTTTTGTAGGACATTGAACATAGATGGTCCTAAAAATGTGATCCTTCTAGTACATACTCAGTTAAGTTGCATATTGGGCAATTTAAAGAATGTATGATGATCAACGAGACATTTTTTTAAACCAATGTCTTATTAGAACCAGTACGTAATAGGTATTTACTGAATGATATTCATTTTTAGGAGATATCGGAAGTGATAATGACTTTCTTCGATCTCCATTTACTATGGAAGAGATCAAGGAAACAATTTGGAGTTGTGGTGGTAATAAAAGTCCTAGACTATATCGGTTCAACTTCGACTTTTTCAAAAGTAGTTTAGACATGATTAAAGATAAAGTATGTGATTAAGTCCAGGAATTTTTTTTATCAATGTCTGATTGCCTAAGGGTGTTTCCTCTTCTTTCTCAGCCTTGGTTTCTACGAAGTATCATCCTTTATGGAAACTTATTTCTTCTATCCAAATAGTCTTTCTTTTTAAGAGGCAGATTCTTGATGGGGTACTAGTTGTTTAATTGTATGGAACATTTCTTTTTATACAGTTAAATATAGTCCCAAACAAATTTGTGAATTCGAGAACCAATTTTCCAAGGAATAGTGAAATCCCAGGTCTTTAGCTTGAGGCCACAACCAAGTTTTCAATTTAACTGATTCCAAGTCGGGAAGTATTGAGTCAAACTAGATTGAACCAAAAAAATTTCATTTTTAAATCTAATTTCTCATAGTATCACTCCACAAAATTTTTGTGGTATTCCCCTCCAAAATGATCAACAAAAATTACTAGATAGTAAGAATTGAAACTACAAATCTCCCAAACAGCAGTACAACATTCTTTCATATTCTGAAGACTAGGTAGAAACAAGACTCCTTTAGGCCATCTACTCAGGATGGTCCCCACCAAGCACCAAGACAATCTGTTGGCCTCGTCATCCAAAGAGATATAGGATACATGGAGTTTTTCGGTTTGCCTCTGAGCCATTTCCAAGAATTGAATTCGACATAATCTAATAACTCTGAGCATTCTGATTTAATATTATTAAACACCCAATTAATTCTGATCCTCTAAATACCCCATACAAGCAAACCAAATCACTGGCCAAGCTACTCCGGAAATGAAGTTGTGGCTCTTGAGGCTGATGACGGTGGGTAATTGATTCTTGGTATGAAGCACCTGACAAGAAAAAGGATATATGAATGAACCGAATTCACCTCAGAATGAGAGACATTTTGATGTTGTGCAGGTATGTGACTGTACAGTTGAAGGAAGACTTAAAAGAATTGATTGGTACTAACTTTATCACTAACTTTACCACCAATGCATCTTCTTTTCGGGAGCCCATAATATAAGAACTCATTAGTTAAACGTGTTTGACTTGGAGTACTCGTAGAATGAGCGACCTTCTGGGAAGTTTCCCAAAAAGCGTGTCAGTAAGGACAAAGCACGTTAAAAGACCTGTGTTGATTTGTGAGGACATTCAAAAATTCTGAAAGTAGTTTGGGTTGTTACAAATGCCACCCGAGGCATTCTCCCAAAATAGCAGGAAAATGTGAACTTTCAAAAAATAAGTGAGATGAACTTTGAACAAAATCATTGCATCCTGAACATAGACCTTCATCTCCAAACATTATATTCCTCATAAGTAAGTTATCTTTGGGTGGAATGCGATTCAAAATATGTTTCCAAGCAAAAGAAGGAACTTTTATAGGTGCTAATTTATTCTACAATCATCTGAAAACTTCATCACTATCAGAATTGCTCCTTAAAGCGAGACTTATAAGCTCATTCCACAGTAAATGAGCATCAATGATCAACTCTCCACATCTACTTGTTTTCCTTATTCTCCTGAAAAATTGTTGAGCTTACAATGGACTTTAATTCTCCACACAATCCCACTTCGCATTGAAAAAACTCTTGTCTTCCGACCTCTAAATCCACAAATTATTCCTCCTTTCCATCAAGTCATCCACAAAGGCTACTTTGTTAGCGACTATTCAGTACAACCTATGAAAACTATTACTCGGTATTCCACCTTCATACCAAGGATCTATCCAGAAATATGTTCCATATCCATTCCACACCAATTTTGACATCGAAATTGTCCATCAATTCTAATTTAGATCTGATTTGGTACGTCTAAAGAAAAAATTCTCTTCCACCATAAAGAAGTCATACTGCACTCCAATTCAGTTCACCCCTTATACCATATTAAGATGCTAACATTTTACACCACAAAAATTGTTTTTCCCACAACATACACCATCTCCACTTTCCAAGTAATGTTAAACTAAAAGCACTCAATTTTTTTATCCCTAACTACGGTTCATCTCTCTTTGCACACCCTCTTCCATTTGACCCAATTAATCTTTTTAACCTACAACCCCCTTTTCCCATATAACGGATTTGAATAACTATCCAATAGAAGATATTGTACCTTTTAGAGCCTTGAAGAAGGAAAGAAAATAATTTGGAAGTAAGCAAAACACCAACTTTAAAAGCACCATCTGACCACCAAAAGAAAGTTGTTTGCTATTCCATGAAACTAATAACCCTTTAAATTTTCCCACCATAGGATTTCATATGGATTTTTTAGAGGGATCAATACCTATAGGGAGAACGAGAAACTTGAAAGGACTTCAGCACCTCTGTCATCCTTTTCAGCCAAAACTTTTCTATATGTACCCTAAACAGTATACTCTTGGAAAAATTAACCATCAGGCTCGAGACTAATTAAAGACCTGGAAAATAGCTTTGATGGACTATATATTATTGTTGTTGGCTTCCCCCAATATCAATGCATTGTCCGTGAAATGAAGATGTGAGATCACTTGTTCGCAACCATTTATGCCATAACCTAAAAAAATATTAAGATCCACATCCATAATGAACATGGAACTAAGACCTTCAGCAGCTATAAGGAACAAAAATGGAGAAAGAAAAACACCTAGACGTCGAAGATAAGCATTCAACAATCCAACCCTCCACTTTGTACATAAACGCATCCTCCCATTACATATTCAAGCCATTCTCAAAGTCAAACTTTATAAAGCATCAAGTTATTTCTTTTCCTTTTGCATCATCAACTAGCTCTTGGTTGTCTCGTTGAGAGTCTACTATCAGGAACAAAGACCTTCAGCGGCTATTAAGTAACAAAAATGGAGAAAAAGAATCTCCTTGACAGAAACCTCTTCCAACTAAAAATTCCTTTGTAAAATTGAGACACTTGTCGGAGATAAGCATTCAACAATCCAACCCTCCCCTTTGTACATAAACACATCCTCTCATTACATAATCGAGGTGTTCTCAATGTCAACTTTATAAAGCGTCAAGTTATTTTTTTCCCTTTTGCATCATCAACTAGCTCATTAGTTGTCTTGTTGGGAGTCCACTGCCAAGAACTTGAGTTATGTTTTCTCGAGTCTTGTAATGATTATGGGATAGAAAGCCCCTTGTACTCATAATATATTTGTTTGCCCAAAAACATTTTGTAATTATTCTTAATATCAATAATTGTCTAAGGAATTTCTCGAATGAAATTTATCATTGGTTAGGGAAAACTAGAACTTAATCTGTACTTATCTTTGTAGGTTCACCATTTGCTTGCTGCTCGACTCGTGTTTCTCTACGTTTATAGTAAAATCTCAATTTAGTCCTTAAACTTACACACTCTCTCCCACGTAGTTAGTTCCTAAAATATACAAAAATAATAAGTCATAAAGCTTGACACCCTTCTCCCAATTAGTTTTCTACGAGAATTGATGTGAAAAATTTCACAAAAATTAATTAAGAACTACTTATAAAACTTTTATGACTAATTAGACAGATTTCAAAAACTTTAGAGAAAATTTATTAATTTTAAACTTTAAAGACCAAAGTGAGAGGGTGTAACTTTGTGACTTTTTTGGGGGGGTCAAAGTGCAACATTTCATTGAAATTGGACAAATGCCACGAAACATTACACCAAGTGCATACTAGCACAACCCACTAATGGGGTACAACACAACCCACTAAAGGGTACAACACATGATTAATGCAAGCTCCTAAGATCAACAAATAAGCACAAGAGCCGCTCCCGATCCAATAGACATCGATCTAACAACTAATCCAGCAAAAACAGTAAATCTAAAGCCCTAAAACAGGAAATCTAATGCCCTAAAACCAAAGAACTAGCACCAATCACCCTCTTGTAGACAGACCATTTTGTCCCTCTAATGTCTTCTCCACCCAGTTTGGTTCCAGATTGCCGTTCAAGCCTATGCCGACGAATACTAAGTTGGCCTCCAAAACTGGGCAGAAGAAGGGTCACCGAAGAAGAGAACAGAGACAACCCACTTGAAATCCATAGGAGGAAAGAAGGAAAGTGTAACATCCTGGGCCGTTACCACTATTGGGTCGTACCACAGAATATCCGACCCACTGCCTACTGGACTCCCCGGCCCATTGTCTGGTCCAGTCCAATGTCATATAGGCCTCAGCAGTGTCCGGT
The DNA here is from genome assembly GCA_037113605.1 of Calophaca sinica. Classification (NCBI taxonomy): domain Eukaryota; kingdom Viridiplantae; phylum Streptophyta; class Magnoliopsida; order Fabales; family Fabaceae; genus Calophaca; species Calophaca sinica. The sequence goes on from CM073733.1 coordinate 24,467,945, forward strand.
GTAACTCATAGGACTTCACCATCCCCTTTTTGGCCTTTGGCCAAATTAATGGTGTTTTTGCCTCCCTAAGGATTCGAGCCTTGTACCTAGGGGTTATATGGCAAAGGACTGGACCGGACAATGGGTCGGAGAGTCCGGTAGGCAGTGGGTCAGACATTCTTGGTACGACCCAATAGTGGTGACCGCCCAAGATGTTACAGAAAGTCCAAAAATTCCCCATATTTGATGACTAATCGGCCATGGAGTTACCCTATCTGGGATCTTTGGTACCATAGAAGGCTGAGAAAGGCACAATCTACATGAGGCCAGACCGAATAAGCTCAAAGGTTCTTTGGCTACATACAGACAGCCAAACAAACAACAAACAACACTACGAAACAATAACAGAAACATAAACCGACATAAAGCAAAAAAAAACAGCAGTCACCACATCAAGAATACTCCTAAGAAATGAAAAACAAAAACTTCCTCTTGCGGATCTGGCCCATGGATCTTCGAGTTCAGCTACACCATTCACGGCCAGCCTTGCCGCAAACACCTCACCTCCATCATCGACTACCTAATGGAGCTCGAGATCGAAGACCAAATTCACCAGTGGCACTCTTGTAACACCGCCAATCTCTACCACGCCCCTGACCAAAAGTCTGTACCCGATGTGAGCGCACCAGAGCTGGATCGGAGAGTCGGCACAGACAACGAAGGCACGCAGGAGGGTGGTTTGCGTGAGGAAGAAGCAGAAAAGAGGAGATAGAGGTATTCCGATGCAGCAGTGCTGCACCACGGCAGCGACGACTGCACCAAACCCTAGCAGCTAGGGTACCAACGAGAGAGACTCTCTCTCTAATTCCCTAGAATATCCGAGGCTATGGTGTAACTTTGTGACTAAATTGGGGTTTAGTAAGAAAGATGGTAATTGACGATCACTAGTTGGCATTTGGCAACTAAACCTCTAGAACAACCTAGGATTTCTACACAGATCACGTTTCACTGCAATCATTCTTGACTACGATCATTGTAATCACACCTATTTGAACAATTTGATGTGTTTTTACTACGATCTTCACTCTTTATTTGTTTTGTTTAATAAATAATGAAAAAAATAGGCTAAATTACAAAATTAGTCCTCTAACGTTTATTTTAGGTTTCAATTTGGCCCTCTATGTTTTATTTGTTTCGTTTTGGTCCCTTACGTTTTAAAAGTTACAACAGGTTAGTCCTTTCCGTCACTAAAAGCCAATTATCCGTAGCTAAAAGCCAAATTCTAGCTACAGACAATTGACTTTTAGTGACGAAAAGGATCAAATTGAAAACTAAAATAAAACGTAGAGGACCAAAACGAAACAAATAAAACGTAGAGGACCAAATTAAAACCTAAAATAAACTTAGAAGACCAATTTTATAATTTAGCTAAAAAAAATAAAGTTAGAGAGAAATAAACACCGGTGAATGCAATAAATCACAATCCTTTCTACACGGGAAAAATTGGATAAGACATGCGACAATCACCTTGATGTTCCGGTGTTTTTCATGACTTCACGCAATTGAATATAACCCTTCCAGTATACACCACATTTTATATATTAATAATATATACTATTCCAAAAATAATTTATAAATTCTGTTACCCAAAAAAAAAATTATAAATTCTTATTTTATTATTTCAATAAAAATTAGGCTAAAAATGCACTATGATGTTTCCAACAGCATGCATCAACAAAATTTGATATATAAATGCACTAATATATAATATTATTAAACAAAACAATGAACATGAAACATTTTTAAATTAATGCGAATATTGAGTTGATGACATTTCCAACAGCATCAACAAAATTCGGATCGGAGTACAGAAATACAATTTGTCCTCTCCCTTCATCAGAAGGGAAGAAAAACCACCATACCTAACTCACGTACGCCACCACACTATTTATATTAAATTGCAGCAACAGTTTAACATCATACATCTCTCCATTCCACTGAAGAATCAAAATCTATTATTTCAACAATTTTCGTTTAATTTCTGAATGGAGAGCTTTCCATATTCTGAATCGACGTCAGTATTGATCTTTTCTCCTCTGGGCCGTTACTATACATTAAATGTTCTGATCCTGCTTTTTACACAGCGCAAATAAACAGTCAAATAGGCAGCTGAGAAAAATCCATAGCTAATTGATAACACAAACCAGATATATATATATATATATATAGGTATGTTTCTGCTTCAAATATCACACTGCTTGTTTTGGATAGCACAACCACATCTTGTGATGTGCTTCACAGCTGCGTTATTTTAGTTTAATAAACAAAATAAACACTTGCACGTGACAGGAGAAAAAAGAACACCATATATTTGGATAATAGACAAGAGAAACGTGTAATCTATAGATGCTGCATAAAGCAAGATCCATAGCAACCACAGAGAAATTATCATTATTATCATCAGAATAGAAAATAGCAACATAAAAATAGAAAGGAAAAAAAAAATAGGGTTCAGAAGCATTTACTTGCTTGGTCCGAAATCAAGGAACGCCAAAGCAAAGATAAGGAAGGAACAATTTACGGCCTTAATTCCTTTTCATATTTTGGTCAACAAGCTGGCATAGTAAAACCAAGGGGAGAGAGAGAAAAGGAAGTAAAAGGGAAAAACGAAACAACGCACGCCTACTACCAGGACAGAAACTCAGAAAAGGAATATACGATGCTAGCTAGTAACAACAGTGAATTCATATACTCATAACTCACCTTTTGCTTTTAAGTTTGTTTGTGTCTTTCTTTCAGATGTTGTTGAAGTTAGGATTAGGAATCAATCAATATATTGGGTCCACAAATAGGAAGGAGTGAGGCTGTCACAGCATGACCTAGTAAGGGTTAGGTTAGCATATATACTACAACAGACATAGCTCTCTAACCAAAGCTAGATCATGCTGGCAGCTTCACTTTTTCCTTTGTGGACTTCTCTTCTCGCCACAAAAATGTTCCAGATATCAACTCCACTCTCTCCAGGTATATATGAATGCTTGACAAAAGAAGAAACAAAAAACACAAACATTCTGAAACCACAAAAGATAAACCAAGGCGAAAAGGATAGAACACAAATCTTAAAAGGGTTGGAAAATATATGGACCTAACTTCAAATAAGCTATGAAGAAAGAGAAAAAGGGTTAGAAAACTTGAAGAAGAAGAAAAAATAAAAGGTGCATGCTAGACATGTGGTTCCATTTGAACACTACTAAGATAGGAAAGAAGAAGCAAGGGGGTAAAAGATTCCCAACCTTGAGGCAGGAAAGGAAAAACCAAAGAAGAACAAGTGTATTTACTGAAAATGCAAGTGAGAATATTTGATTAGGAGAATATATAGAGAGAAGAATGGGACAGATATGTGTAGAAGAGGGGTAGATACTAATAAAGGGAGAATCATAAAGACATGAACCAGTTTCTGTAACAGTGAATTTAAAAGGAAGGATTATAGATGCACAGTTTGGATTTAGAAGAAAAGGGAAGAATTCAAAACGAACAGCTAAGAAAACTAAAAAGGGTATAGCAGAGGCATGATGATTGATGAAGAGTTGTCTTATAGCAATAGGGTTGTAGGCTATATAGACGGGTCAGAGATGAAAGCATATAGAGCTGCTACTTAGCAGTACTCTTATAGCTAGCTTGGTAGGGGATCCTTTCTCTCTTTGTGCCACCTATGTGTTTTTCCCATCTTGTTACTCCTTCCATCTTATCATAAGGGTTATATTTATAAATAAATAAATAAATAAATAAATAAAAATTAATTTTAAAATAATTGCCATTTTATGTTTTTAGTATAATATTAATCACTTTTTTCTAATTTTATTTCAAGTATACTTTTTAGAATTTTACTGTTGTATTGCATCATTGTTAATATAATAAGGTTAATTTGATAAAATTATTATTTTTTTTCTTTTATTTATTGCTTATTCTTAATATGTGTGAAATAAACTAATACGACACTTATAATGAGACAAAGAAAATATTAATATTAACTAATCAAATATACTTGTGATTCACGATTATACAATACAATAAAAAACAAATAAAGGTAAATAAACAGTTTTAAACGAGTGAAAGAATTATATATATATATATATATATATTTATTATGCTATTTATTTTTTAAAATAGATTATGTATTAAAATTAAAACGACAAAGACAGGGTTGCCCTTGAGGCTTAAACAAATCAAATCAAATACACCCTCCTAATTAACGAGGGACAAAAAGTCACAGACCCTACAATTATTGGGTTCCGAAACAACAACAAAAAATAATACAAAAGGAAGAAAGAAAGGGGGCCTTGTTTAGAATTTCTATGTCTATTTTTTATTTTATTTTTAGTTCAAACAAACCTCTTATTCTCTCTCTCTCTCTCTATCTATGTGCTTATTGCACTAGCTAGCGTGGGCGTAATCACTATCAGTTGTCAATTCATGTTTTGAGTATCTTCAATTCAATGTTACTTCCTGGTTCCCAGCCATCGAGAAAAAGAGCAACACATCCTTTTCCTTTTGTACCATCATCACAGTGCCGAGACTTCACTCCTTCAATCTCACCCCTTGGATTATTTGAATCAATTTCTAGTGGTCAACGAGGCATCAACCATCCACATGCATATGAATCATATATAGTTTTCGGAGTCACATTATACAAATAATTCATTTATATATTCTTTATTAATGAAAAGCTTTTGTGAGTTGAATCCCAGTGATTCATTGGGTTTAGGAAAAACTCAAGACTTAAAAAACGTTTTATTATCCACCAAGGACTTCACACTCCAAGTTATATCATTACTATTAGAAAAATCGATTTTAAAGAGATAAATTTTAGAAGGATACAAATGTCTCATTAATAGTGACGGATTTAGTGACAGAAAATAAGATATTAGATAGACTTAAGTTGTATTTAGTTTGTGACGGAGTTAGTGACAGAAAAAATTCGTCGCTAATTTATCTGTCACAAACTGACTAAAATACATTTAGTGAGAGATTTTTGCGACGGAAAGATACCCTCTCTAACTTTTCCGTCACAAAATTCTTCACAAAATTTATAAGACACAATTAGTGACGGATTTAGTCACAAAAATTCGCCACAAATAGCGAGAGATATTTTTCCTCACTAATAACGACAGATTTTGTGAGGAATTTTTAACTAAATGATTAGTGAGGAATATTATCCGTCACTAATGTTTTTTTAATGATTTTTTTCCATGCTGAGAAGGAAATTTGGGTTTGCGACGGAAAATTAATCTATCTCCCTCATTTATTTGCTTCATTTCAGGAACCCAACGCCTTCTTATATCAAAAACAAAACAAAACAAAACAAAACAAAACAAAACCCAACGCCTCACTCAGACTTCATTTATTTGCCCCATCGTTCAGAAACCCTCATTTTTCTCCTCATTCATCTGCCTCGCTCACTTCTCTCCCTCAGGCCGCCTCCCCTCCTCAGGCAGCTCTCCTCCTTCTTTCCTTCCTTTCTTCCTTCCCCAATTTGCTTCAGTCTCGAAAAACCCTCAATCGAAATTCCCCTCATATCAATCTCACATCTCCTTCTCTTTTTATTTTTTTTCACTGTCACACACAAACCCTTCCCCAGTTCCCACAAATTCATAATTGTTCAACATCCAACACAAATTTTGCTCCTTTTTCTGCTACCGCGTAGTCACCACCATCCACCATGGGTTACGAAGACGATCTGTGTGTGTGTGTGTCTCTCTCTCTCTCTCTGAGAACTTTCACATTAGGGTTTTGGTTTTCTGCGATTCGATTCGATTGAATTCCTTTTGGTTTTGTTTTTTCAGGTATCGCGACGTTGGGGAACCGTTGATGGACTATGACGACGTTCAATCCGACCGTGAGCCGTCCCTGGAGCCGAACCAGCTCAGCGATTTCGAGGAAGACGTCAACGATTGGCGTGGCAGGGATTATACACGATGAAACCCCCTCCTTTCCCACTGCCTCTCGGACCTCCTCCCTCGGTTTCCACGCACAGCCCGCAGATCCAACAGTCACACGCATCGGAACAAGAGCATTTTCTGGATCCACACAAAGAAAGAGGAGAGATTTAGGTCTGGAAAGGAGGCAAGGAACGAGAGCATTTTCTGGATCCAGAAGGAGCAGAGGTAGAAAAATGGCAACTTGAGTGAGGTTACCAAAACAAAACAAAAAAATGAAAAAAAATAGAAATACTTTAGATTTAGTTTTTTTATTTAAGTTGCAATTTTCTGGATTCAGATCTTGACAATCCAGGTTTTTCTTCCCTCCTACTTCTCTTTCTCTTATTTTCACTTCTGTTAATTTTGTATGAAATCTGAATTGAATGTGAATAAATTTACTTTATTCTTCTTTGTGTTTCTGCTTCTGTGATTCAATGGCGTTTAATTTTTTATTTTTATTTTTATTTTTTAATCAATGGTGTTTTCCTCCCCCACTGTTCTGGAATGTGCGAGATCTAGGCTGAGATTTGATTTTCTGTGATGGTGGATCTGAGATGGGGAACGAGTAAGGTTCCGTTGATGGAGGAGGCTAAGAGAGGAAGGAGAAGACGGTGATGAAAACTGTCGTAATATTCAATTAATTTTTTTTATAATAAAGTGCAAATTAGCGAGGAAAAAATCAGTCATTAATAGAGGGATTAAATCCCTCACTATTAGCGACGGAAATGCGTTATTTATATCTATTTTTTGGTGACGGATTTTATGAAATTGTGAGGGAGATTTTCCGTCACAAATTGCGACGGATTCTAGTTTCCCTCGCTAAAATTTTCGCGACACCAAATTCAATTACAAATTCGTGTTCGTCACAAAATCCGTCACTAATATGGTTTGTGAAGGATTTTTATATGTTTAGTGAAGAATTTTGTCATTCTCTAATTTCAATTTTTTTAGTAGTACATTACTAACTAAATCAACCTTTGTTGACTTATTATATATTCTTATCACATTAATAGTTCATGTATAATTACTTTATTATTATATCATAATTACTTTAAAACATGTACTGATTTCATACAAAATTTAAGTATTATATGGAGTAATATTTTAAAGAACTCTAATAAAAAAAAATTAAAGAACTATAAATTTTTCCTCCAACATTTTTTTATACTATGTCTCTACACTTCTTTACACTTTACTTAAAAATCAGAAATTTTCTTCCCTTTACAGGAGGAAAACAAGTGTGAATCAATATATTTGTTTTTTTTTCCTGAAAAACATTATACAATGTCTAAGATTCTTTTTTTTAGTAGAAATTAGCAGATGCTGTTTATCAAAAAATAGAAATTTACAGAGGTTTTAAACTTTCTTTATTTGTGTAAATTTGCTTTACTTTTATTTATTGTGAATTATGCAAAAGTATAGTACAACTGTCTTTTCATTTCTTAATGGTTTGATATCAGAAGATAGTAGAATATGCAAGAGACGGATGATTCATTGTTTATCGGTAATTGGTTAGGGTCTACTTCTTTTTGCGATTCTCAGTGGCCCTTCGCATGCGTTGTAAATGTTGGTGATTTTGTGACAGCTAAGTTCTGTGGACTCTGATTCACGCTAAGTTGTTAATATAGGCTGGCCCATAGGCCTGTAACATATAGACAATTCAATTAATTATCCAGTTGGATGCGTCCGAGATGCCAATTTATGTTTTTTACTTATGTTATGTTTTTTTACTACCGACTACTACGTGGTCTCAAATTATAAACACTTTTTACTCAAATTATAGAAATTAAAAAAATTATTTAACCAATTTAATTTATCTAAAAAGTATACTAATTTTTTCATACTATTTTTTAATTATTGAGAAAAAATATTTAATATTTTACTTTGGCTTTTCATCTCACAAGTTTATATAAGGGTATTTTTGTAAAGAATTAATTAATATACTTTGTAAATTGAAAAATAGGCTTATACTTTGGGAAAATTTTTTTTCCAAAGGGGATTATAATTTGGGACGCAGGTAGTAATACGATACCCATGCATTCGCACGAGACGCGAATTGTTAGTTACACTTAATGTTTTAAGATGATAGTTATGTATAATAAATGCTATTTTTGATTCAATGTGTTAAAAATTAACTAATTTTATAGTGAATGTGAAAGAAATATTAAATGTCTATCAAATATTATTATTTTATATGAATTTAATTTTTATTTTTATTTATATTTATTTAAATTGACATATTTGTGTCATTAGAATAGGAGGTCTAAAATTGTATTTGTGTTGGTAGTTTGTTTATAAAAATTAAATACATTTATAAAAAAATATAAAAATTAATTATACCGACATGTAAAGTTTTTCGTTACGGCTCAAAATCAAAATAATCATTTATAAATAACTTAAATATTTATAAAATTGGCCTGTGTCAAAGAGGATAAAATTATACCGACAACATGTAATGTTTCCCCGTCGATACTTAAAAGTAAAATAATCATTTATAAATAATAAAAATATTTATAAAGATTGATATATGCTCAAAGCTAAGGAAATTATAGCGACAACATTTTATTTTTCTCTCGTCGGGACTAAAAAACAAAATAATCATTTATAAAAAATAATAGCATTCATAAAAACAGAATATAAAAAGTAATTATACTGACAACATACTATGTGTCATTAGAATAAGAGGTATAAAATTAGTATGTAATGTTTTCCCCCGTTAATAGTTAAAAGTAAAATAATCATCAGTAAATAATATATAATAAAGATATTTATAAAATTTGATATATTCTAAAAGACGAAGAAATTATACCGATAACATTTTATGTTCATCCGTCTGGACAAAAAAAAATCATTTATACCGATTGTATGTAATGTTTTCCCCCGTTAAGAATAAAAAATAAAAGAATCATCTATAAATAATATATACTAAAGATATTTATAAATTTTGATACGTGATTAAAGACGATAAAATTATTCTAAAAAAAAGACAATAAAATTATATTTGAGACTTAAACAAAAATAATTATTTATAAATAAAAAAATATAATAAAAAAATAGAAAGAAGAAAGAGAGAAAGAGAGAGTGATAGAGGGTGTGAGAGAAAAAAGAGAGAAAGAGAAAGAGATAGTGACGTGTGAGAGAGAGAAGAAAGAGAAGAGAAAAAAAAGTGAAAGGTGAGAGAGTAAAGTTAAAAGTAGGAAGATAAAATATATTTTTTATGTGAATTTAATTTTTATTTTGATTTAGATTGACATATTTACCCTCTTAAAAGTACATGTGTCATTAAAATAAGAGGCCTAAAATTGTATTTATGTTAGTCGTTTGTTTATAAAAATTAAATACATTTATAAAAAAATATAAAAACTAATTATATCGACATGTAATGTCACCAGTTACGACTTAAAAGCAAAATAATCATTTATAAAATCGATATGTGTCAAAGACGATAAAATTATACCGACAACAAGTAATATTTCCCCCGTCAAGACTTAAAAGTAAAATAATCATTTATAAATAATAAAAATATTTATAAAAATTGATATGTGCTCATTTATCTCGTCGGGACTAAAAAGCAAATAATCATTTATAAAAAATAATAGTATTCATAAAAATAGAACATGAAAAACAATTATACTGACAACATACAATGTGTCATTAGAATATGAGGTCTAAAATTAGTATGTAATGTTTTCCCTGTTAAGAGTTAAAAGTAAAATAATCATCTGTAAATAATATAGAATAAAGATATTTATAAAATTTGGTATACTCTAAAAGACGATGAAATTATACAGATAACATTTTATGTTTCTACGTCTGGACCAAAAAAATAATCATTTATACCGATAGTATGTAATGTTTCCTCTCATTAAGAATTAAAAATAAAATAATCATCTATAAATAATATATAATAAAAATATTTATAAATTTTGATACGTGATCAAAGACGAAAAAATCATTCCAGAAAAAAGACGATAAAATTATATTTGAGACTTTAAACGAAATTATTTATTTAACAATAAAAAAATATAATGATAAAAAATATAAAAAAATAGAAAGAAGAAAGAGAGAAAGAGAGTGTGAGAAAAGAAAGAGAGAAAGAAGAAAGAGAAGAGAGAAAAAAAGTGAAAGATGATAGAGAAAAAGTTAAAAGTATGAATACAAAATATATTTTTTATTGAATTTAATTTTTATTTTTGATTTAGATTGACATATTTTTCCCTTAAAAGTACATGTGTTATTAAAATAAGAGGTCCAAAATTGTATTTGTGTTAGTAGTTTATTTATAAAAATTTGTTAATAAAAATTAAATACATTTATAAAAAATATAAAAAGTAATTATACCAACATTTAATCTCGTTACGACTTAAAAGTAAAATAATCATCTATAAATAATTTGAACATTTATAAAATTGATTTGTGTCAAAGATGATAAAATTATACCGAAAACATGTAATGTTTCTCCCGTGACGACAAAAGTAAAATAATCATTTATAAAAAATAAAAACATTTATAAAAATTGATATGTACTCAAAGATAACGAAATTATAGCGACAACATGTTATTTTCTCCCTTCGGGACTCAAAAGCAAAATAACCATTTATAAAAAATAATAACATTCATAAAAACAGAACATGAAAAACAATTATACTGACAATATACAATGTGACATTAGAATAAGAGGTCTAAAATTAGTATGTAATGTTCCCCCGTTAAGAGTCAAAAGCAAAAATAATCATCTATAAATAATATATAAGAAAGATATTTTTTTTGGGTCCATTACGTACTATCGGTATAAATGATTATTTTTTTATATCCAGACGAAGAAACATAAAATGTTAGTTAATAAAGATATTAACTAAAATATTCTAAAAGACGATAAAATTATACCGATAATATTTTATGTTTCTCCGTCTGGACCCAAAAAAATAATCATTTATACCAATAGTATGTAATATTTTCCTCTGTTAAGAATCACAAGTAAAATAATCATCTATAAATAATATAGTTTAAATATATTTATAAATTTTGATACGTGATCAAAGACGATAAAATTATATCGACAATATGTAATTTTTTCTTATTTAGACTTTAAATGAAAATAATTATTATTCATAAATAATAATAAAAATTATAATAATAAAATATTAAAATATAAAAAAATAAAGTAAAAATGTTAATAAAATAAAAGAGAGGATGAGAGAAAGATTTTATGGGGAAAAAAAGGAAAGGGAATGCAGTGAGAAAAAAAAAGAGTGAGATAAGAAAGAGAAAGAGAAAAGACAATGAGATAAGAAAGAGAAAGAGAAAAGGCGTGAGAGAGAGAGAGAAAAGAAAATAGGGGACGTGAGTGAGAGAAGATGGAGAAGAGAGAAAAAAGTTAAAAATGAGAGAAAAAAATTAAAAGTAAAGAAAAAATAATTTTTTATATGTATTTAATTTTTATTTTGATTTATTTTGATTTATATTGATATTTTTGTCTTTAAAAAGTATAGGTATTATTAATATAAGATGTCTAAAATTGTATTTGTGCTAACGTATTGATTTGTTAGTTTGTTTGATTAGTTTGAATAGATAGATAATAGAATAGATGGATAAGCTTCCAAACATCTTGCATGTTACTCGCGAGAACTTGTTTTATATGAGAAAAAAATTCTAATTCACACATATTAAAAAAAATATTTTGAAATTAGTTAATTTTAATTAATACTTTTAAAAATTTAGTTTTTTCCAAACATGCTCCTTTTATAGATAGTGGCTGATAATTAATAATACTTAATTCACATAAATTTCACTAACTTAAATAATGGTGTAATTGGAAATTTGTATTTAATGTATGTAAAAATTGATGTTTGTTTCTTAAATTTTGGACCAAAAAATTAGACTCATTTACCTCTATAATATGGACCGAGAGAGTATCATGTGATATACTCCCTCCGTCCCTTAATATAAGGCCATTTGACCATTTCACGTTCTTTAAGAAAGTGAGTTTTATTAGTTATTCGTATTAAATTTGTAGAAAATATTTGCTATTTTTTCCAAATATTTATCTTTTTGATCTACCAAGACTATTGAGAGAGAGAAATTGTGGGTCTTTTAATTCCCTTCATTAACTTAGGGGTAATTTATTATAAAAAAAAATAATGCACCTTGGTTTTTTGAAAATTGTCTTATATTAAGGGACAATTTTTTTTACAAAAGGGTCTTATATTAAGGGACAGAGGGAGTAATAATCTATATATTATTATATTAATTATTAATTAAACTTAATTTAATTCATTGAGTTAAAGGATCACGTCCTTACGTACAACTTTTTTATATACTCATTTGATTATATCTCATCACGTAAATGTTTATTAAAATATTTTAAGAAGTAATAATATAATAGAGTGATATAATGGTGAAATCTGATTGAATAACTTAGTTAAAAAAAATTACATTGTCACTACATAATCTATTAACTCTAATTCATTTCACTATCGGTTACTCAACCACTAGTAGGAGTTGAGTTCCCCCACATATGTTAAAATGTTCGATTCTACTTTTGCCTCCTACCGATTGAGGTTCTTTCTCCCCAGTTGAAAAATAGATAGACGTAAAATCCTAACACAGAATGCCTTGACTCTCATGCCCTCAAAAACATGTCCAAACAACCCCGACACAGTTCTGCCACAGGCAATTCTCACATTCTCTCGTCTCTGAAGTTCGTTCTTCTCTCACGAACATCACATACGCCATGTCGATAACCCTAAAATGGATCGAAACGAGGATGAAAATAGATATTAATGCGTAACGAATTGAAAAAATTGAGGTTGAAACGACACCTCAACATAACCTATGCTTTCAAAATGAATAGACCGACAAAAGGATAAAGTTGCAACAATGATGGAGTTGGATTTTGATTTTGGTACTTTGTTTGATCAGAAATGCGTTCAAACGTGTTAACAATGGTGTCAGACAGTCTCTTAGTCTTGTTTTTCTCAAGGAATACGAAAAAGTTTATGAAAATGGTGAGAGAAAAAAAACGAAAACTTATTTCAGCGAATTTTGCTCATAACGCTTAAGCGCGTTGAGTAACCTCACACTTAAGCATGCCAACATTTAAGTGTCACCCTCTAGCACACTTAAGAGTTGATGGCTTAACAGAGAAGACACTACCCATGCATGACGTCGTTCACGTGTCAATGACACATGCATGTCCACTGCCATTAGACCACACAGGTCCTGCTCTCCACATTAAAGCGTTCTCCAACCCCACGCTAAAGCGTCCCCATGCTTAAGATTCCATCAAGGCTATGCTTATGCATGTAACCTTAACCTAAAATTATTCTCTTAATCATCTCTTAGCTTAACTATAACCCCAAATCATCGTTAAGGCACATATCACACACACTTAATCATGACTAGAAAAATAGGGATGTTACACATTCCAGACGAAACACTATCATATTTGTTGAGATTTCTGATGTATTGTTGGTTTAAAATGGTTGGAAGACATGGAATATTTCATAAAAAACACTATCTTAGATAGCTTTTTTTTTCTCCATAAAGTGTTATACGATGTGTAGCATAGATATATATAGCGCTTTAGCAATAATGCACTATTTAAAGACTTGAATATTTAGTGTTTTTTTTTACAATGCGCTATATAAGTGAACACCTATAACGCGTTATATATAGAATGCGTATATATTACATGGAGCATAATAAAGCTTTATGGGAACTATAATTAGCATCAATTTATATATATATTATACTCCATGTAATATATACGCATTCTATATATAACGCGTTATAGGTGTTCACTTATATAGCGCATTGTAAAAAAAACACTAAATATTCAAGTCTTTAAATAGTGCATTATTGCTAAAGCGCTATATATATATATATAATGATTATAAGCACAAGGTATTACCAACAAGGGTTGGTCCGAGTGGTAATTGGGCTCGGATCCTATCTCAAGATCTCGAGTTCGAGTCTTGGGTGTGATAAAAATTTTGTTAGTAGGTGAGAATCACAAGGACCGGCAAAACCGATCGTAATAGGAAAAAAAAGCGCAAGGTATTGTTTAAAAACGCACGAACGGTTGCCTTTTTGGGATAGTGAGGGTACAATAAAAAATTTAAACGATCTTCAAAAAATAAATTTGAATTTATTGAATATGTGTGGATAAGTTAAGCATTATTATGACTGAATTACGCCACTTGGCCAAAAAAAAACTCAAATGGAGAAATTGATCATTTAGAGAAGTTACAAAAATAACTAAGAAAAATGGGAAAACTACTTTGACCCTTTATGAAGCCTACACTCGGTTGTAAGCAAACGATTTGCTGAAGAGGCGACGAATGTATACCACTTGCAATATACTTGTAGCAGCGAATAAAATATACTCCAAGACTGTGTAGAAGACTACACGGTTTCTTGTACTCTCGTTTGCTGCAGTTACAATAAGTTTTATACATCAAATAAAATTTACAATCCACCAAAGTATAGGGGTTGATAAATACACATAAAATGGACTTTAACCAAGGGCATTTCGAAACATTTTCTTACCGCCACGAGCTTACACCAAAAACACAAAACTTAGTCAATATTTTTCATATTTTATCTTATTTAGTGAGGGTTTGATAACTTAGCCACCAACGAGGGAGAACAACTTACTATATCGATGTCTTGTGTCTCGTGCTCTCAAGTACTTTTGCTCTGTTATAATAGACTCCAATGCTTCTCTCAACTCAGCAATCTTCACGTTAATTGGGTCCAAATGCTCTGAACCCAAAAGCAAAAATGAATAAATTAAAAACTACAGGGTGCAATATAGAACTAATTGACTAATTAAAAGATGTCCATATCCATGCAGGCAACAACATTCAAGATATCATAAGGTAATTAATGTACTCTGATTATGACGACTTAAGTGATAATGTTTGCTTTAAAATTTGAATTTGAAATTCTAATACAATATTAATGTTGGGGTTAACCGCAAATGTGAAATCACACAAATTTAATTTAATTTTAATTCGACACATAATTCATAAACTTACCATCTTTAGCTAAGTCATGCTCGTTTGGAATGTGGCCAACGTGAATGTAGAAGGACACAGTTTCCGGCGTTGAGATAGGATTGTGAAAACAGAACTTGTAAATTCCATTTTGTGTGGCTTTGAACTCAAACTTGTCCCCTGATGTTCCCTTCAAGGAGTGCACCACATTCCCCCCCGGGGATGTCACCTATAGATCATACATTCATTGAAATCAAAATTCCAGGATGAAATCAATTTTCTTACATATCAAAATTGATTAAAAAAAAAAATGGCCATGTGGGTTGGTCATCTTACGGTAAAATCAATTCCAGGATGGTCTGAGCTCCAAAATATGTCGTGGTCCATGACTACGAAATTCCCCGAAACAGTGTCACCATCATATGGAACGTGCTCTGATACGCATTCGACCTCGTGCAAACTTATTGAGAGAGCGAGCCCGTGACAAATTATACTCCCAAGGAAAACGATCACAATAGTGCAGATCTTTGAAAGCCAATCCATTTCCCACTTTGCTATGATTGTTGATGCCTGATTCACTTAGTTGCCTGGCCAATGCCAATTTGGATCTCTCTCGTGATAATGCCAAGAATTATTCTTTAAGTGAGAACTTTTAACGGCTTTAAATCTGGTTACATAGTTTAACAAGTCGTAACTTCCATCTAAAGTCACGCTAGTTAAGTCATCCATATATATACACACACAAATACATGCATAATATATGTTTTTTTTATCTTCAGTATATATATACTATACACCATTATTTTTCAGGTATTTCAATTGTAACGTAGAAAAATTCAGTTAAATTCATTTCATTCAAAACTGACTTAATTTAATTTAATTGATAAAATATTTTCTCACATATTTTTTTAACAATTTATTACTCTCACATTTTGAATTTTAAAAGAAATGACTCAAACTTCAATTATACACACACACACACAATTTACTATATAGACCTTTACAGTATGTATAGCTATTTATTTAATTGTGAATAACAATGAAAAAACAAAGTAAAATTTCATACATAATTGCTTTCATTTCAAATAATTTTATTTAGTTGAATTTTATTTTTCTCTTGGAAACATAAATTTGAATTTCGACTAATATTGATATTTTTGTTTCTGTCAATATAAACCTATTAACAGACCACATGGCACAAATTTTTATAGTATTGTTTTATAATTAACATTTGAAAAAAAAAATCAGATAATTTTCTGAATTAAATTAAATGATTCTGTTTTAATTACTGATAATTAAGATTTGGATGATTTTGAATTTTCGTTTTTTAGGAGAGATTTTGAATTTTCTTTAATTGAATTATATATTGTACTTTAAATAAATATTACTTTTAAATTTATTTTCTACCACTAATGTTAATAATATAATGGCACGTTTTCTTTTGTATGAACTGGGTGTACTCTGCACACAAGAGTTTTAACACTACTGTATCTCTAGGCCCAGATTCAAACCCAAGACCCTGATAAATGTGGGTGAGATCCGTGCAGTTTCATCCAAGTGCCCTTGGGTATGGCATTCACGTTTTGATGGATAATGTACAACACAAACAAAATAATGTAAAATTTACTAATATATATATATATATATATATATATATATATATATATAGAGAGAGAGAGAGAGAGAGTATGTACTAAATAGGTAATGTTATTTTTGTCTTTTGAGTAGTATGTCCATGTAAAGGTGTCAAAGCGGGCCAACCCATCTGGCCTCGCTTTCAACCCGCATTGAACTAGTGAGGGTGGGGTTGACCCGCGAAAGGATGTAGGTTCCATTTTCCATCGCCCCATCCGGCCCGTTGCCGGTGACAGGTTGAAAAATGACGAGTTGGCTGGTTAACCCGCCAAAACTTGCAAAAAAGTAGTTAAAAAATACATAAAAATGACAGGTTTGTGGGTTGGCTCGCCCCAAGCCACAATTTTTTTCAACATATAGAGTAATTAAAAATCACATTTTTTAATATATATATATATATTAGAATATATTATAATTTGGGTTTGGGCCTAACTCAACCCAAAAGTTAGTTCATGGGGTGAGGGTTGCCCCCAACTTATAACCACTATTTAGGTCATCTCATTCTTTCATGTGGGACTTCTAACACACTGCCCTCACGCCCAGGACTAGACATCTGGAGCGTGGCCCGAGTGGCCCGATAACGGATGGCCCAATAAATAGGCTCTGATACCATATTAGAATTTGGGTTTGAGCCTAATTCAACCCTAAAAGTTAGCTCATGGGGTGAGAGTTGTCCCCCCACTATTCAGATCATCTCATTATTCGATGTGAGACTTCTAACAATATATAATTTGGCTCACACGGGTTGGCAGGGGTGAGTTTGGTGGGTTGAGGTACCCTAACCTGCCCTGTCGAGTTTTGTAGGTTACGCAGGTTTGTTCGGGGTGTCCAATTTGCTTTGGCAGCCCTATGTCTATAGGGCAAAAAGGGCTCCCATGGTTTGATAAAGGGACATGATTTTGGATTTTTGTCTAGTCTCTCACCCTCTTTTTTATCCTCTTTTGTTGTCAATTTTCAAATGAAATATGGAACAACTTTTGTGTGTGTTGTCTTGTCTCTTACTTTTTTACAAATCAAACTGGCCCTATAAGACAATACTCACATTAGTACGAGTCTAGGTAATTCATTGCATGTCAATTTTGTATGAAAAGATATACTGAGAGTGTAAGTAAAAAAAAATGTAAAAATATGACGTAAACATAAAATTTCTCAAACGTTTTTTTGTGTGTAATATAATATACATTCATTTAGAATTATTTTAATTACAAGTGTGACAAAAAATACACTCCTTTCCATGGGATATATGGCTAGAAAATTGAAAACTCCATATTCATTATTTGTGCACGGGAGATTCTACCTACACCCTCCTAATTCTTACCCACATCCCTTCACATTTTTGTAAATTTTTTTTCCTAAAAACCCCTCCCTTCCCCACTCTATTCCCCCTCCCCCACCCACTCCCGATCCCCTCCCCTTGGTCCCACTGCCCTAATTCTCCACTCTCTCCACTCCCCCATCCTCTTCCATTGCCCCCCTCCCGCGCAAGTAACTCTTTGCCCTCACTCTGAAATGCACTGATATTTTTTGGTTTCTTTTTCTCTGGAAATTAGTTTTTGAAAGGCGATATGATTTTGTTTCAAAAACTAGTTCCAAAATGAACACAATAATATTGCGTTTTGGAAACTAATTTACGAAGAGAAAGAAAAATGAAAAGAAAAAAAATGAAGCATCGCGTGGGTAAGAGACTATAGGCCGGTGGTCGGTGGATTTGGGTGGGGGAATGGGGGCCAGGGGAGAGGGCTAGGAAAGGGGAAAAGGTATTTTAGAGAAAACAAATTTGAAAAAGGGAGACCGGTGTTGGTATGAATTGTGGGGGTGTAGGTAGTACTCCCGTTTTGCGCATGTTTTTTGTCACAAAGGAAGCCTGATAATATGTTTGGCCCAATTAAAACTACGCTGTTGCCATCCAAAAATAAACTTCCAAGCCGCACCACCTTGGTGGAATTCCTGAAGACTACATGCAGTTCGTGTTGGATAAGTTGTTTCGTTTTTCTCTTTTCTAGGATGTATGCATTCAAGATGCTTAAAGGTAAGTTAATTATAAGATGGATGCTAAATTATACTAGTATATATGTTTACATAAACAATTTTCAATGCTTGGTTGTCTAGTTAGTAGTTACAAAGAAATTTTGCAGTTCTAGCTTGTCTTTATAATCTGCTTACCTATTCACCGTGATGACTGATGACAGTTATAGTCAGATGTCGATAGAGATGGACTTAAAACAGAAAAGAAACTTAAAGAACTGAACAAGTTGCTTGAATTAGAACCTGCTGCAGTTCATGGTGCATCATGAACTTGTTACAATTTGGTTCACAACTGTCTGTAAAGCTAATCATGATCAACAGCTGTTCTCGATCTGCTTCAATAAATGATTTTCAACTTGGGGTGAATGCTAACCATGAGATGTAGTGACATCTAACTTGAAAGACGATCCAGATGCTTAAAAAGATTAGCACTAATTTGTTATTAGAAATTTTTTAACATTAATGACATATAATTTTAAAAAAACTAGTCCAAAATGAAACCATAAATATAACCAACAACATTATCTGAAACGATAACTAGGCAAACCAAATCTGTTGCGAGAGAACTCCGCCACTACGAAGGAAGGGATAGTGTTCCACCAAGTAAGACCATGAGAGTAGAGACCTTTGGAAGCCAATTTATCTGCACATGAATTGCCTTCTCTATATATATGAGAATAGTTGAACCACATTTTCTTAGTCATGTGTAAGCAGTTTACCCACCTGTTGCGGAGCTTCTGAGGGACAATATCATGATTGGAAAAAGCCATAACCACCAGCATAGAATCACATTTCAACCACAATTAGAAGGCCACAAATTTTAGAACATCATAGATGAATGAGGAAACAGGAAAAAAAAATTCCCATGCTGTCACCCATGGTTTCTGATCAGTGCATTTTAATGCACTCTTTATAGCTTTGCACTTAGTGTTTTTTACTGTGTTCTGTACCTAATATCTAAGTCTTAGCACATTTCTAAACTTTGGGTCTTACTTGAGCTGTATAGTAATTTATTGATTAACCTTTGTTTTTACTGCATATTGACCCCTGTCTACTCTGCCGGCCATAACTTGGGCTGCGGTTATCCGATTGAGGCGTGCGAGCATGCGTTGGAAAGCTAAGGAACAAAGCTACAATTCTTCTGTTAAGCTCAAAACCCAATTCTAATGTCTTGTATGTCAAAACTGCGAATTACGGAAGCAGTATAGTGTAAAATGGGTTTTGGGCCTAACTTAGTTTGTCATCGGACTTTTATCATAGAACCCATTTAGGGATTTAGGTTTTTTGTTGAGCTGAGATTAAATACACCAGGACCAGCCGTTTTTTAGTATCTTACGTTTTATTTTACAAAACTTTTGTGTCCTAGCCTCGATGGAAGCCTAAGCTCCTAAGTTGATTCATCGGTGAAAAGCTGCCGTTTACGGATTTTGAGGTTCGGTACCTATTGTTTTAATACAATTTCATTTTTATTTCTTTAATTTCGTCTCTATCAATTTCGATTTGGTTTTGAATGTATGCAATCTATCCAATTCTTTTTCTGCTTAGTTAATCGTTCTGTCTTCGTTACAAAACGCGATTCAGTTGTGTATGACGCTTGATTATATGCAATTCTGTTTCGTAATTTTTAATATTTCGAATTACTTGATTGCTTAGATTAATTGATTCGAGTAGAGTTTGATAGAGGGTTGATTAGAATTCTGTTATGATATTGGTTACGTTTTAAACGGCGCTTGTCCGCTCCCGTGACCGATTGAACCCGCTGTTTCGGCGCTTGCTCGAAATGATGTGAATTCATATAAACTGATTAACACTTGTTTAGTTAGTTTATGTCGACTACGAATTTGAAGAAATTAAATGAATTGTTGTTTTTAGAACCTGTGATAAATCCAAGGCGCGCACCCAGAAACTGGTGAATCAATTGTCTCTCTAATTTGATAAAACCTCAAACAGAAACTGTCTTCACAAAAGAAAAACCCCCTTTGTTATTGTTGATTTTTGTACTTCCTGATTTTGGTAATTTTGGTTTTTAGAGGTACTCGTGAGACGACCAAGGTCTCTTACCTTGAATACTATATCAAATCTTTTAATTATTTTGACCCGCGTACGACCGTTGATCAGTTTCTTTGTAAGGTTTCAGCTGCTTCATCTCTTGAGTAGATCCAACCTTTCGAATGTTTTGCATTTATCGCAAAGAGTGGCCCATAAGGCAGAAACCGTTCAGTTGCCGATTTTAAAATGGGAAAATGTTGTTGAAATTACTAATACAGTAATTGCAAGAAGCGGCACAATCTCTCTCCTCCGGTCACCAAGAACGCAAGCCTCAATCAATGCACCGTTTCCAAGGAAAACAATGAAGGAAAAAAATTGTGCATTTGGGCGAGAAAAATTTGCTCCACATTGTACTTTTCTTTTAAATATAAAAGATTTGCACCCCTAACCCAGTCCTAGGTCTGCCACTATTTTCTACCTGGATTTTGGGCTTCCAAAATCTTAAACTAACAGTGCCTTAAAATGACTCTTCAAATTCTAAAACTCAAATTGTGTAATCAATAATGATGCTTGAAACCTCAAATTAACAAGTAATATTAGAAATTGCGGAATTCAAGTGGATCAAAGATGAGAATCAAGAAAAAACATACGAAGAATTTTTCTGGAAAAATGAAGAACAAGATCCCAAATCACTTTGTTTTTATAGGCAAATATTAGTATGTTAGTTGTTATATTAGTTTTTTCTCCTTCGGCAAGATTTGAACCCTGCACCTTTAACTCCTTCACTCCTTTTACCCTTAGCTCAAACCAGTTGAGCTACCCATCCTCTCATCCCAAATCACTCTTGGATCCTTGCAGTGGCGGACCTAGGTCCCCGTGTCAACGGATGTATAAATTTTAACATCACCAAAATTATAACAAAAACATCAACACATATTTTTTTCACAAAAAATAACAAAAGCAAATATTTACTCTTCTTGGAAAATAACAAGAGAATGATTTCTGATAACACAACGGGCTTAAAAAATAGAAAGATTTCGGAATTAAAAAAATTACAAGAGAAAATAACAAAACAACATAGACCGATAACATAGACCCATTTACATTAGAAAAAAATACAACTAGAAAATTAACAGAGGGATCAGATAATGATTTTAGTCTAAATTAGAGAAAATCTGAACCTAGTAAAAGGAGGAAATAGAGACCGAAAATGGCACTCACCAACACGAAGGAGAGTGGGTCGAGATGTGAGACAGTAGGAGGAGTTGTGTTTTGAGTTTTGAGAGAGAGATGACTGGGTCTGACTAAATGAGATGAAAGAGATGACTAGGTGAGGGCACTGAGTGCAAATTACTATATTGAGAGGGGTCGAAATATAAATTTTATAAGGGATTAGTAGTATTTTTAACTTTTCATATAGTGTAAAGTGCACACCTTGGACAACAAGTAGGTCCAGGGTGTGGGTGCAGGTGCACCCAAACCCATACGCACCTAGTTGAGATGAAAGAGGTATGAGTCTAGATGCAGAATTTTAAATTAAGAGGGGTCAAAATAAAAATTATATAAGAGGTAAGTGGACATTATTAAATTTTGCACACCCTTAATATGAAGTAGGTTCGGCGGTGGATCCTTGGCTCTAGATATTACAAGATATGATCCTTCATAGGAAGATACAGAAATAGGATCTATCATTAAGTGATTTCTCTTGATTCAAACAAAATTCAATTAACAATGTGATCATAACATGAAAATGGTGCTAAAATGAAAGGAAATAAGAACAAGAACACAATCCAAAGTATAGAACCAAAAATAAAAAATGGAATAGAGAAGAAGATGAAGAAGAAGAAGGGGCTACACTTTCAATTCTAGCAAGAAAGGAGAGTCACGTTGAAGAATCACCACAAAGGTATGGATAGCCAAGTCAACAAGATTCTAGTACATTGTTACCACGACACCCCTATGTAGCCAAAACATATGGTATTGGTAGATCAGTCTCGTGTTGCAGTGACTTTGGTTGAACCACGAACTCTACCATATGTCTTTCTTGCTATGGCAGTGAGTTTATGCTTGCCTTGGAAGTTTCCAAGTCTGATCAAAGAAATTGAGTCTTCTTAGTCACTTCTTTGTTCTTTGAGCTGTAGTTTAGGTGTTTTTATTATGATTAGATAAAATTGTGATCAACATGATGGCATTATTAGTACTTGATCATATGAATGGAATATTTTGTTGTAAAATGACAAACATTTGTTTGATGATATCATACAACAGAAGCTTACGGGTCTTAGTAGTTCACTGCATCAGTGTAGTTAGTATCACTATACATAGCAGAGGCTTTTGCTTTGTGTCTTTGTGCTGCTGCAGAGGGATATGAAATGGGGAGTTATTATAGTAGGCAAATGGGATGTAATGTACCTTAATTCTGCAACTTATAATAAATATACTTTCTAAAACCTTGGATATACCATAAAACCCACTCCATCTTACTTTAGTTAATCCCTAGGCTCTTTATCCCTTCCTCTCTCTTTGGAGTGAACTTACTGAATTTTAGTGACGATGAACTTTTACCACTCTTTTTGTTAGCCTCGGCTAAGATGCTGAGTATGGAACACAACATTAATACGTTTAAGCAATATGAATCTTTGAGTTTTACTACACACTTTCTCTTCATTTGCAAAACAGAATAATTAGACATCCAATTAGGTATATTGAATGATTTGTTAAAAAAATATTTAAACACATTTATATATACGTTTCTCAAATATTTACTATTTGGAACGTTGTGATCATTTAGCTGATGTGAAGCCAATTAATTTGGTTGAATTGTTTTAATACCACTTTAGAATATTAGCTATGCCTTACATGCTTAAAAACATGGTATGAGAAAAAATCCAAAGGTAGAGAAGAAAAAAAGCATTTTCAAAAAAATTTGATCTTCTTCAACTTTAGATACCGAGCATTTTTGTAATTTCTGTGATGTTGGTTTGTTGGGTTCTCGTTTGTGCAGAGTGTTTTAACTCAGTTGGAAGGTTGTTTTATCATGGGGACGACGAGACTTTGCTTTGTTGCACAATTCACCGCGAAACATCTTAAAGAGAACAACAAATACGTGACTCAACCTATTTTTTTTTGTTCGTGTTCGACATCTGCAGCAACAATTTTAAGACATTCCATTTTCTGTCATGGATGCCGAGCATGATACTGTGTTTTTCTTCCTTACCGGGTAGGACCTGACAATAGATAGAGAAGAAAATGGTGATTATTTAAAATGGTGATATCCCATCTTCTCTCTCCAACGACAAGGATGATGAATAATCATCATTTCTCTTGGTGCTTAAGCATTGACCCTATGATTATTTATGTCTTATGAATGTCAGAGCTAATGATTTCTTTTCTCCAGGATTCATGGCTCACCCACGAGGTAGATCGACTCGACGGAGAGTGGCTTAGGAAGCCAATGGTCACAAAGAGAATTCCCATGTTGGAGGTGGTGATGTCAGTTTGACGGAGAGTTTAACCCGGAAGGAGCCGAGTTCTGGATACAAGAGTTAGAGAAGATATTTTTGGTCATGGATTGTAGGGAAGAGAGGAAGGTAGCATATGCTTCTTTCTTGCTGACTGGAAATGCCGAGTCTTGGTGGAGACAGAATAAAAGCTTGCTGGAACAACAAGGAAGAGTAGTGAACTGGGAGCTGTTTAGAGAGTGTTTTTTGGAGAAGTTTTTCCCCATGTTGAGTTGCAGAGAGAAGGAGAGGGAGTTTGATAGCTTGAAGCAAGGAGGGATGACAGTTATTGATTATGCTACCAGGTTTGAAGCCCTACTGAAGTATTTTGAGTTCTATAGGCTACAACCTAGCAAGGAGTGGATGTATCGCAGGTTCCAGGATGTGCTGAGATATGAGATTCAGAGGGCAGGTTCGAGGATGGGGCGGGTATCAGCATCCTTATCCCTGCCCCCAACTTTGAATAGCAGGGTATACTCAAACTTGCACTCGCACTCCGTCAAAGCGGGTTTTCCCCATCAAAATCGGGGCGAGTACCCACAGGTTCGGGTCTCGTTACTAAGTCTAAAAAAGATCTCTCCAGGACAAGGGTGGGGGAGGGGGAATTATGTTGACCTGTCCCCATCTCTGATCTTGTAATAGGAGCTTCGTACCGACCATGTATAGTGTTGAAACACTCTGCCGGGGTGACACCTCAGCCACATAAGGACAAAGAGAGTTGACTCTGTCTCACTACATATAAAAGGGGTGACAATATCCCACACAGATGTATGTATACTATTCCATTTTCTTAGCCCTAGTTAAGCACCATATTGATTTGAACATCAGAATGTCTTTGCAGATACCAATTATGTCGCGTTGAACTGAACCAAATGAGAGTGAGCACCGCTTTAGGCCGATGAGGGAGGCTCAATACATTTTCCAGCCTAACAAAGAATTGGGACAAAGCATAGGTATATGACTTTATAGGCGCAAGAATTTAACTAAAATCTGTAGTTGATGATAGTTGAGTTAATTTAGAACTATGTGAAGCAAAAAGTTTGTTTTAATTTTAACCAAAGCATATTTTAATTCAAGGAAAAAATTAATTTACACATATGGTGATTCAAATTTGTTGATTATTTTACACTAAATACCTTAAAAGATTTGAAAAATTAATAACGGAATATATCCATTAAAAGCAACAAATTATTTAATAAATGCAACAAATTATTTAATAAATAATTTATCGATAATGTGGTTAAAGACATTTCTTCTGGTTTCTAGCAATTGTTCTCACAATTGTAAGTTGGATTATTTGTTTGTTAAAAAAATTAAATAATAAATTTAAGAATATTCGGTAAGAAAGAGAATTCGTTTTCGTCCAAAAAAAGCAAGAGAGCACGCAAGAAAGCCTTCAACAGAGAAGAAAGAAGAAAGCATTGCATTCAAGAAAGAAGAAAGAACCCATGTCTTCGAGATGGCAAACATCTTCAGAAGAGATCTCCTTGAACACCAAAAGTTAACCCTTTAATGGCTCCTTGTCCGAGAAACTTCAGATGATCTGCCACCCTTTTGGGAACAAGTAGACGATCGGTTCGTCAACCTACCGACCAATTTCGAAACTAATAAGCGACCTGAACCTATACACGGAGGTATTTTCAACGATGCACAAGAGTTGGACATGATTCCACCTCTTTTATATTTTCAACCGAATTTTGTTGTTACCACTGGAATCTTTCAAGAATGGGCAAGGCACGTTGATACCTACATTGTACCAAGGGCATTGAATGTTTGCATTCATACCCCGATGACCAAGAACGTGGAACTCGACACATACGATTTGGTGTTGACTGACGGATTATCTTAGTTTGCGTAGACACGCCAGCATTGCACTTAATAAACAAGAATGGAGGAGAATTGTTCTGACTAGAGTGGACTCTGGCATTCCACTGGCAAACCCAAAACCACTCATTGCACTTAATTCTAAGTGTCGGTGGGTGGTTACAAGGAAAACCCTTGAACAAAAACATTTGGGTTTTCTATTGTCTATTTTGCACGTGGAACCCTTTTCAACCCACGAGAATTTGGTGCACTACCTTGGACCGAATCATTTGCAGGTATTGTTCCCAGTGTCTTGCATGCTACAAAGTTACATAAACGATTGTTTTTCTTTTATCCACAAAATAAAATTTGAATTTTTTTAACGCTTGTGTGTTTGGTCTTGTCTTTTGGCATACACAATTTTTTATATGGGTTTCCTTACTTCTTTTGCAGGCTTTATTGGCGGCAATTTCATTGCGGAAGGATGGTCTGTTTACAGGAAGGACTGTTCTTATGCATTTGATTTGATTTTTGCGTGTTCTGAAACTCTCATTACCATTTGTTTATACAGATGTTTCAAGGAACCCAGAGTTAATGAAAAAGTTAGTTACAGTGCTGCAAGCAGATACTCCTGACTGTCCAATTTGTATATCTCCTCCAATGGATACTTCAATTACAAGTTGCGGCCATATTTTCTGCCGGAAATGCATCAGGAAAGTACTTAAAAACAACCCCAGATGTCCTCTTTGTCGTCATGGCCTTTCAGAAACTGACTTGTTCTCAGCACCTTCCGAGTCTTCTAAGGTTGATTCTAAGTCTTCTAAGGTTGATTCATCGGCAAGAAGGTTATCTGCCAAGGTAGATGCGCTGATAAAGCTTCTTATAGAATCCAAAAATGAAAATCCAGCCACAAAATCTGTTGTTTTTTCACAGTTTCCTAGCATGTTGTCGTCCATGAAAAGGCTTTTGAGCGATGCAGGTTTCAAGACCCGTCTTTACAGGGAAATGAATGCCCCAGATAAGGCTCATGTTATTTGGCAGTTTCAGGTGTTAGATGAGGACGGACCAATGGTTCTGCTCATTAGCATCACGGCTACAAGGGAAAAATTAGATCTTATAGTTGCATCTATGGTCTACTTCATGGAAGCATGCAAGAAAGCAGTTGAGGAACGAGCAGTCCAATGTGTCTACTACACTGGAAAGAAAGGCCTGTGAAGGTTGTCCACCTCATTGCTAAGAACATCATTGAAGAAAAGATAATAGAGTTGCATGAGAAGAAAATATTTCCAATAGGGTTTCTGGGATCAGTTGCGTGCAAAAGAGTAAGATAGTGTCCAGATCGAATTGGATTAAGTGATACCTATTCCATTTTGGAAGAGTAATATCAACAATTTTCAGTATTGTTAGAAAATATGGAAGTATTGTCTAAAATCTGTCTTGATATCGTGTTGGATGTTGAACATATAATTCATACAACCACGGTGTACTTTTGGATTCCAATTTTGTATGTGTCATTGCTCAATTGTTAGAATAGTTACTTTTGGAGATTAGTTCATATGATATGTTAGAGTAGTTATATTTATCCGTTACTAATCCAAAATTTTAGTCAGGCCAGATTTTTGGATACAAACTCAATAGACCTGAAAAGATTCAACAATGTAGGGTCTAATTAATATCGAGTCTAAGTATGACAAAACTGAATTGGCCATAAACATAAGTTAAATAAAATAATAAGATAATCATACATTAATTCTTAAAAAAATCATGCAATTAGTAAATATAATATCTTTCAATGTTTTTACTCAATTATAATTTTAACCTTACTATAAAAAAATAGTTCACTTTACATGTAGAATATGTTTTCGAAAAAATGAAAATAAGAAATAATTTTAAAACCAAAAATCATACATTGGACAAGCTTAGTAACTCAAAGGTCAACCAATCATGTCCTTAACCCAATTTCAGATTATAAATCGAGACCCTATTTTGACCCTATTTGTATTATGAGATTGGTCAAACACAACCCTAAAGGACTCAGAATGGGTTAGGTCACTGGATTGTGCTTACCCCTAGTTTAAGAGTCCTAAAATTTTTTATTTAAAAGAGAACAAAGGAGGAATTTGATTAAAGCAGTAAAAATAAGAATAATAAATAATAAGCTCAAATTCTTTGAGAGGCAAAATGTCTAATTACAGTCACCTCAATCACCAATTGTTGGCTAAACACTACAAAAAAAGCGGCGTTTAGCCACGGTTAAAATCGTGGCTAAACAACCCCAAAATCGTAGCAAATAAATTTAGCCACGGTTATCACTACCGTGTAAAGGAATGGCGTCGCAAATCTTTAGCCACAGTCGTTTGTACTGTTAGCGACGAACATTTTAACCGTGGTAACATATATTAGCCACGGTTGTATTTCATTTTAGTTACGGTCTACACGTGTCAAATCGATACGTCTAAGTTTGCAAAATGCGTAAATTAGCCACGGTTTTAACCGTGGCTAATGGCGCGCGTAACTTTGTATTTCGCGCTAACATTAGCTACGGTCAAACCGTGGCTAAATTAGTTTTTTTTTTATTTTTAAATAAACCCAGATCATGGTGTTCCTTATAATACATATCTAGTTTTCATAATTTGCTAACAGCATTACAATTCTCATGTACCAATAATAATTAGAAGATAAACAATCTAAATATAACAAAATAAAAATACCTAACAGAAGAAATATTATAAACTTTACAAAAATATAATCCTAACATTCGTTAAAAGCATAATAATAACCTAATAGGAAAGGTGGAGTAACAGTTATAATAGTCGCAAAAAAGGACACCATATAATTAGATGTTCTCATACATATTCTAAATAACTATGACTATGATGGAGGAACACCTAGGTTGAAAGTAGATAACTCATCACCAAATTTATGTTGCATGAAGTTTTGAAGATTTGCCAATAGATGTTGTGTTTGTGCAAGTTGCTCAGTGGTTTGTGTAAGCTGCTCAGTGGTTTGAGTAAGTTGCTCCTTGGTTTCTTCATATCCAATTAGCTTTTCTCCCAAATTTTCTACTTGCTTCTTTAGGTCCTCAACATTCATTTGGCTAGAGCTACCAACTTGGATAAAATCAGTGAAATGCCTACGCATTCCGAAAACATTAGTGGGACAAACACCCGGACCTAAAACACGCACCCGACCTGAGTGTTCAGCTCCATATGCTTTTCCAATGGCGTCATCGGGATAAGCATTAATCTTTGATGGAACACCTACAGTTGCAACACGTTCTTGATCTTCAGATAAGCTCTCTGAAATCTTATCCTATTAGTAAAAAAAAGAAAACCCAGTTAATATATAATGAAATGTCACACTTAAACACCAAACTTTATCATGAATAGAAAATCATCAGTGGCAAATCACATTAATGCCAACATATTGAGTCACAAGTTAAACTTCACTAATTTGAGCAATGCTAATTAGTCTGCACTTTCAACTTCATTACAATGACAAACACAAAATAAACTTACAGCCATGGCTTTTCCTTCTCCATTCACATAGTTTCCATCCTTCTTTAGTAAAGTTGACAATTTAATCTCGCTTCGACATACAGGCCTTCCTAATTGTAGCTCCTAACATCATCAATAAAAATGTAAACAATTATCATATACAACAAACTTAACTTTGTTATGATATATACATTAAATTTCCCTGAAACAACATACCATCTGACGTCCTCTTCTTGCATTACTCTTACTACCACCAGCATGTGAGACTTTAAGCTTCTTACGATTTGTTGTATTTTGCTCACTTTGTTTATACAATTTTTAACCATATAGTCAATATCTACCTCCAAAGTGAAATAACAGTCTTATTTTACTCACTTTGTTTCTAACAAGAAAAGAACAAAGTAAAATAAGTTTCTACAAAGAATACTTATACCTTCATTTGGTCATTTTTATAGTGATGCACAAAAGCAGTCCACTCAACACAATTCACACCTGAAGGAGGATTGGCAAGTATGTCTTCCTTACTTTTGTTAGGGTAGAAGTGTTGACACCTTAACCTATATTTATAGGCCTTCCATCTTTCCCCTAATGTACTCATTGCCCATTTGATACCAGCAGCATAATCAAACTCAAAATGATCCTTGAAATGATATATATATATATATATATATATATATATATATATATATATAAGTCAATCTTCAGTTATAAAAGACACAACAAAACAATAAAAGTGTTAGGAAGTTTAGATGATAACCTCCATACACTTCCATTGATTTATGCTACTTTCCTCTGGCATCTTATCCCATCTTGTAACTGACAAAGGGCAAAATGCGGACTTTTGAGCGACTTGACCAAGAAACCTCACAAGTAAGTTTGACCCACTATCGTTGCCTTGTCCATTGCCATTGATTTCCACAATTATTTTTTTAGTTTTTTCCAAATGCCAAACCTGACTTGCTACCATTTTTCGATCCATAGTTTCTCCAGTACAAGTATCTACCATTACAAAGATAAAGCAAAGTTACATAATATTTACTAATGAGACAACCACTAAATAAGATATTTTTACCTTTAACTTTGACAAGTAGAGGCTCCTCTTTTTGTTGTGGCTGAACTTCATTTGGGCTTAAGCAAGGGTCAAATGTGTCATCATGGGATGCACTATTAGTCATGTTTACATTTTGAAATTGATCATCAAATTGATTGTTGATACTTTGTTGTGGCTGATCTTGGAGAGTCTCCATATCATTTTGATTTTGCTGTCCTCGTAACCTTTGCAACACATCTTTTCCTGAACGCTTACGTTTTTGCTTCATCTCAAATCAAATATCTACATGATTTGCTAACAAAAGCTAACACATGGATCGAAAATATATCTTAAATGAATCAAAAGATGGACATTACATAAGCAAAAAAGTACAAAGATAAAAAACAAAAAATGATTTGAAAAGCGCAAAAAGAACTATGAATGAATTACAAAGCTCATAACCAAACTACTCTAACACCATGCTATCATGTCCATCACTACAATTATTATTATCTTCATCAAAATTTGGTTCATCTTGTTCTTGTTCTTGCTCTTGTTCATTGACATCATCCTGCACTAATTGTAATTCTTCAATGTTCTCCACATTTTGCTCACAAAAAGGTATATCTTCCATTATTACATCTTCTGGATCCATTAAGTTCACATCTCCCATATCATATATGTCTCTAGGCTTCATATGACATACGCAAGACCAACCGTCTTCAAATGGATCATCAACATAATATACCATTCTAGCATCAGCCGCAAGGATAAATGGCTCATCTACTTCATTCACACCAGTGTGTATCAAGCGAGAAAAGTTTACACTAGTTATCCCAAATTGATCTATCTTGATTCCCTTGTTAGGTGTAGTGTCTACCCAAATACATTTGAATAGCACAACCCTTAGCTTACCATAGTAATCAAGTTCTATGATGTCAACCACTTTCCCATAGTAAATGTCATCGCTTGATTTTTCAATAGGTTCCTTTCCGGTTGAAAACCTCTTAGTAATAGCAGACATAACAACGCCACTATTTTGGGTTCTTAATCCTTGCTCCTTCCTTTTTGTACGAAACTTGAATCCATGAATGTTATACCCATTAAATCTCCTTGCAATGTCATTTGGCCCTTTTGCAAGCCAATCAATTTCAGCCGTAACATCTGGATCATCCTTTCTTGCAACCTATTATATTTTTGGGAATTATAAGGACAATTATGTTATCACATGATTCTGAGATAAAAAAAAGTTAAGTGATACTCGATATATATCCTTACATATTCTTTAAACCACTCGTGAAAATGTTTGTGAACGTATTCTTCGACAATTTTAGAGGAGTTTGTCTTGCCACGATGCATCCTAGTAACCTCAATTTTGCACTTCTTGCATGAAAAATTTCTTAGTTATTGAAAATGGTATTGAAATAGATGATAATATAAAAATTTGTTATATGTAAAAGGATAAAATTTACTCGCGAAATGTATCAACTAATTCACAATTAGTTAACACATAACGATGAGCTTGAGTCTTTTCCAATGGTGGAACTGAAATTAACTTGATAGCTCCAATAGGTCTGCCTGATGTAGGAAACACATTTGACAAAATACTAGATTCACTACTAGCATTGACTCCATAGTCATCGTCATTGCGTCTTGGTCGATTAAACCTTGTTTCAATCTCACCATCCTCCAAATATCTTGAACAAAAAGTAAGACATTCTTCCATAATGTATCCTTCAGCTATACAACCTTCTGGTGTAGCCTTGTTACGAACGTAAGATTTTAAATGGCCAAGGCTCCTAAAATAAAAGGAAGCGAGCCTAATAAAAGTTAAACCACTATAGTTTTTCATCAACTTAATGATAAATACAATATGATAAATACAATATACCTTTCAACAGGGTACATCCATCTATAATGCACGGGACCAACAATCATTGCTTCCTCTCCAAGATGAATGACTAAATGAACCATAACAGTGAAAAAAGAAGGAGGGAATATCATCTCCATATGGGAAAGGGTCAAAGCAATTCGCTGTTGTAGTTTCTCTATATTCTTGACATCTAGAACCTTGCATGATATTTCTCTAAAGTAGTTACATAGCTCAATCAACACTGAGGCAACTTCTTTAGGAAGAGATTTTCTAAAAGCAATTGGCAAAAGATGCTCCATCAGAGTATGTGAATCATGACTCTTTAGACCAAATACTTTGCGTTTCTTAGTATCAACACATCTAGAAATATTCGATGCGTAACTATCTGGAAAAACCACATTCTTAAGAATTTTTAGGAACATATCTTTCTCCATATTTTTCATTTTAAAGCATGATTGAGGAAACTTAGAGGAATTAGGATATGGATGAAGCTTTTCTCTGATTCCCATTTCCTGCAAGTCTTTACGAGCTTGGAGATTGTCTTTTGTTCGTTTTTTGTCATCAAGCACTGTGAACAATATATTGTCACAAACATTCTTCTCTATGTGCATCATATCAAGGCAATGGCGAATCAGATTATGCTCCCAATAAGGTAAATCCCAGAAGATACTCTTTTTCTTCCATTGTTGTGGGCCAACCCCACTTGTACCCTCATCATGTGGCCTCTCGCAATTATCCTCAATTTGTTTTAATATGTCTGAGCCCGACATTGGAATAGGGGCAAGTCTAAGCTCCACAGAGCCATCAAAGGAATGTTTATTGTACCGATACTTGTGATCAAGGGGTAAATTCCGACGGTGTCCCATGAAACAATTTTTCCTACCAAATTTCAGCCTTTTAGATTCTGTATCAAATTTACATGATGGACATGCAAACAATGTATGTGTATTCCACCCAGATAAGTTGTCAAGGCCAGGAAAGTCACTAATCGTACAAAACAATGCAGCTCTCATATGAAACATTTCATTAGCAGAGGAATCATAAGCATCAACACCATGCTTCATGCAACACCATGGAGGATAGTTATAGAGATACAACATCACAGGCCAAATGCTATTAGAAGAACTTAAAGTTCCAAATGGATTGAAACCATCTGTAGCTAATGCAAGCCGTACATTACGAGGATCTAAAGCAAAATCTGGATACAAAGAATCAAACTCCTTCCATGCTTTAGTATCTCTTGGATGCCTTAACAACCCATCTGGATTTGCCACCAAAGCATGCCATTTCAATAGCTCGGAAGTTTTAGAGGACATGTACAACCTTTGCAGCCTTGGTATAAGTGGGAAGTATCACAATATTTTTGCTGGTTGCAGCTTCTTTTTCTTTTGGCCATCCATCATATCATTTGTAGCACTATCATTTTCATTTGATTTCCATCTGGATTTGTTACACACCTTGCATTTATCTCTCTTCTCATCCTCCGGTTATCCCCAATACAACATGCAATTATCCGGACAAGCATGAATCTTATCATAGCTTAGACCTAACCTCTTAATCGTCTTTTTTGCTTCATAGAAAGATACTGGTAGTTTAGCATGGGGAAAAGCATCACTTAGAAGCTCAATGATCATTGAAAATGTTTTATCTGTTGCACCACATAAAACTTTTATATGGTAGAGACGAACGATGAATGACAGTTTGCTATATTTTGTGCAACCATGATAGAGTTCTTGATTACCATCTTCCATCAACTCTTTAATTTTTTTCAACTCCTCATTACTTACATCACTTGTGCCTGTTGGGTGGTCACTGTTAGGAAGATTTGATGGCACAAAATCTTGAATTCCTTGATCAAAAAAGGCTCCAAAAGCATCATTTAACATATCTTGCATTGGATATTGTCTGACCGGTGCTTCTTTTACTTGGCCTGCTGACTCAACATTGGATTGAGCATGCTTTTCCCCATGCATGTTCCAAAATGTGTACATGCTTGGAAAGCCCTTTTCAAGGAGATGACTAAACACTTCAACTCTATTACAAGGACGAAATCCACATGCAATACAAGGACACAATATTTGTCCATTGATTGCTGCATTTGAAAAGGCAAAGTCCAAAAATTGGACTACCCCATCTAAGAACTTCGATTGACCTTCTTGGCTTGTCAATCCAACTCTTATCAATCATAATTGGATGAATCTGTTTTCAAATTCGAATAAAATTATTCAAGCATCTAAGATATCAAATGATTATGATATAATATAAAACTTAAACTTTGTTACTAATTAATCATAAATTAATCACACATGCAAGTATTAGTCTCATTCATTCAACATACTTAAACAAGTTAGCAACAAATGAGTAAACTGAGGTTTTATTTAGTCAGTCTAACAAACAAGTCAAGGAATGATATGCAACCATTTCTAACCATTAAAGGAACGAAGGAAATACTTACCCAAAAAGCGAATCTGAAAAATCCCTTTCAATGTGGAGCAGACCAAGTTGCAAATACTTGTTACCTTGGAGTCTTACTAACCTACAAGTAGCATGTCAATTTAGCAATGCATCTTAATATCGGGTATTTAGAATCAAACAATGACATAAAGCAACCTTATTTAGTTATAATAAATGGTAACAATAATTAGTTTAAGAACTAAGACCGATAATTATTAAGCATGTTAAAATTATAGAATACAAAATAGAAACAAGAAAACTAGTAGTTTGCCTTGATAAAAAAAGATAAGAACCTTTAAAAACAATAAACAAGAGATGAATTATTCCAAAAAAAATAATAATAAACACAAGATATCTAAGCAAACACTGATTGGTATTGGCAATCTCCTTACGCATCAACATATTGGTAGGATTATACTTGAAGAACTCATCTGAATAAAGAAAGATTAAACTAAGATATTAATTGGAAAGGAAAAAAAAAATACTTGATGTTATACGAATTTAGTCATTCCTACAATTTTCTTTGCCACCCATCTCTTAAAATTAAACCCCCTGAGAGACAAAGTTAAAAACCAATGCTACAAAACCAAAAGAGCAAAGTCACTAAAAAAAAAGCTAAAAATAAACCAAAACAAAAGCAGAGAAAATGTGGAAATAAAATTTCTCACAACCACCTTTATATGTGCATCACTCATGCTGATATTAGACCAACAACAATAAAGTTAAGACCAACATAAGAAGTTAATACTCAACTGTTTCTTATTATTTTTGGTTTTAGGTTCATTTGGTTCTCTTTTTATGCAATCAATTTGCATTCTACAAAGCAATAAATATTAAGACACATTTTCCTGGATACAAATGTCGCACTGCCTGCATCTAATAACTAGGCTAAATGAAAATTCCATATACCACAAAATAATAATAACATAAGTTGCATTCTAAAACAATACCATAAGAGATCCATACAAGATTACCCTTCCCATAAGTCTCCATAAAATTATCTCTACCATAACTCTCAACAGATATACTAAAGATTTTTTTTATAAGCAAATGAATTTATTAAAACAAAAGAGGCATACTTAATCACAAGATGTGCCAAATGGTCCAAACAGGGTGTGAATACAAAAGCCAAAAACAAAGGTGCTAATACCCACATGAAACCAGCAAGAACAAATAAACTTAGCAACAATATCACAATAAAACAGTAAATACTATATAACTAATAAAAATAATTTGGGACTGGCAAGAGTAGGAAGGAGCACGAGATCAAGGATGAGAACAACTTCCATTATTAACACCTAATGGGCCATCCACTTTATGATGGTTCAGGTGGAGTCACCATCCCCCCCTCTCCTTCTTTCTTTATACATGTTGTGTCAGCACCTAATTTTGATCTACTCAAATAACAATAATAATAATGCAACCGTTTTCTCTGAAGGGAAAAAATCCTGGATGTTCTTTATTCTTTAGTGGGAAAGCTGAGGAAAGCAAAGCGAAATGGTAGAGGTGTGTGTGGTGCATCAAACACTAGATTTCCCTTGCAGCCA
The DNA here is from genome assembly GCA_037113605.1 of Calophaca sinica. NCBI lineage: Eukaryota > Viridiplantae > Streptophyta > Magnoliopsida > Fabales > Fabaceae > Calophaca > Calophaca sinica. Next base: position 24,504,254 of record CM073733.1, read on the forward strand.
ACAAGCTAGAAACCACCGCTATTATGAAACCCAAAAAAATCGAAAAGCATCTAAAGCTGTGTGCCGAAACAAAAACACAGAAAAAACTAGAGCAAGAGAACCTCACCTATTATGCCGAAACAAAATCACAGAAAAACCTATGTGGAAAATAGCACCTCATCGGCAAGAGGTTCAGTGGATTTCGTAGCTCCTCAATGTCGCCGAAAAATTTCAATACTTCGATATCACCTTTTATAAAAGAGAAAAAAAATCAAAACCTAACTGAAATCAAAATGAAAGCCCGGAAAGATGGAGTTTTTACAAAGCAAAACTATAGTATTTTGGGGTTCTCACAATACCTTTCAAAGCTGAAATCTTCTTGTCAAAACACAGTGAACTGGGAATCGCTTCAAGCAATCGTGCAAACGGAATGGAGTGGTGGCTTCGGAGAGAACCAATGCGGTGGCTTCGGAGAGAACGTGAGGGTTTTAGCGGTTTGAGAGAAGTCTGTGTTGTTTTGATCTTTTGGTTTTTCTATTGTGACTAGCGCGGGGTTATTTTGTGGGAAAAGGGTACAAGTAAAATGGGAAAAATAAAGGAGGGAGAGACGAAAATAAAACGCGCGTTATTTTGTCACGGGCTTAAACATAGCAAAGACTTGGGCCCTTTTCATTTTATCCACGATCAAAATTTCCGTGGCTGAAATAGTGTGCCTAAACGCCGCATTTTTGGTAGTGAAAGTAAATAAAGAAATTCCTACCTCATACTTCTACAAAGAAATTTTCATTGTTGGAAGGTTAATAAAGCTGAACCCAAGCATATTCGTGTTTGTAAGGCATACTTGCCTCGCAAGAGGCTTCACATGCATACACCACAATCGAAGCCCAGTCCAGAGAGTCCGCTTCATTGTCAACTTTAAAGTATCACAGCAGCTGGGGCAAAATCTGCACCACCAACATTAACAACTCAGTGATCTTCAATGATCTCTAAAAGGAAACAAGAGCAAATATTTGATTGGCCAAGTAAAGAATGACATCCAGCTATACCAAATGATCTCTTAAATAACTACCTGAAATTCACTACACATACGTCCACCACAATAACTGCAGTTAGGGATATATGGCCGACCACTTGAAAGGGGCCATGTTGGCTCAGCACTAGTATTTCTATAACGCCTATTTATACCATAAGTATCAAAATTTTAATTAAACACAAATATGGATAAAATAAATAACATCAGCCAGGATATGCACGGTTAAACATTTTCAGCACTAGCACACATTACAAAATATGATTACCTATGCAACACCTTTTATGTTGTGATTTTTGGGGCAACTAAGATGCATAATCTATATTCCAACTTTCGTCCCCCTGCTTCAACATTAATGATTATCAGATTATGCAAATATAGCATGTTAAAAATTTTGATATCTCATGTTAGGATAAACAGTAGCAATGAATATTTTTCCTGCTTTATAAGGCAATATAAAGCATAGGACAAATCATTAAAAGAGATTAAAAGGTAAACAAACTGTCTTCAAACATAATACACAATAGATAATTATAACATCATCTAATGAATGTAACTGACTAAATCCACCTGATCCACTGTTTTTATAAGATGAACGTAACCTTCCAACAGTGAATGTAACTGCCTAGATTTAGCCAGTAAGATGAATTTTGTTTTTACCCATATTTATTGGGAAGGGAATCATTGTGTTGATAAGCTTGTAGCTTTTGGTGCCTCTTCACAAGGGGTTTCTTGGTGGCCTACTATTCCTAATTTTATTAATGAGGATTTCCATAGGAATAGACTTGGTCTTCCTCATTATAGATTCAAATAATGTTTTGGCATGGGTTTGTTATTTGTCCCCCCATGATTTCTTTGTTCTTTTTTCATCTTTTTGGCATGGGTTTGGTTTATGACCCCTCATGCGTTTTTTTTTCCATGTTTTTTAATAATATTTTTGGCATACTGCAAATGATTGGTGGCCTCTAAGGTGCTAACATAGTTTGGATCTTAGTAGTGCCATAATGATGCCTTTGCATGCCAATTGCTTTAAAAACTGACTAAATCCACCTAGTGTGAAAAGACTTGGATGCTATTGTTGTAATCAAAATAATCCATTGTCATACCCTAATTTTGTCCGGTAAAAAATAACATTAAAAAAGAACAAAAATAGTAGTAGAGAAGAAAGAAGGAGAAAGAAATCTTGAAGAGAAAAGAGGTTGGAAAAATTTGTACTTTGGTATAGCTTATGTATTCTGGGTGTAATTAATGTTGTGGAGATGGTATTAAAGTGATTTTTACCTTGTTAGAAAGCTAAAACAAAACTCTACAACTTTGATGAGGAACCCAAGAGTCAAATCTGAAGTTTACTAAGTCCAAATTGACTTGGAAGTAAGAACAAGTATGCTGAAAAACGGTTTTGAACAGTATGTAAAGATTAGGTCATATCTTGAGTTGTAGAAGTCTTTTTTAAATGAAACCAATGCCATTTGAAAGCTAACATCCTTGGCTACAAATGTTATGAGGGATTCAGGACTTGATTCTAACGATTTACTGCCCTAAAATAGCATGAAAGTTATAAAACTGCACAAAAACGGACAACACATTATGTTGAATAACATTCAAAGAAAATGTCGTATCTTGAGCTATACTTGTCCAAATGAGGTGTTCTTTATACTGTTGGAAAGATAAGAAAAAGATCTACAACTATTATTTTGGATTACAAACCCAGATCGACCTCTATCATGGACCAAATCGAGCATAAAGTTTGAGACGTGATGTTACATGTATTGTTCGGGACAGCCACTTGTGTTGACAATATCTTGAGTTGTAGATATCATTTTGAGATGAAACTTGTGCCATTTGAAAGCTGGAAACAATGTCTATAATTCTTATGAAGGTCATGAAACACAATAAAGTTGTTTTAAGTGTTGTATTAGTGCTCAAAGTTGGCTATTTAGTTTTGTTGAACATTTAAAATATCAAACTTAAGAAGCCAACTCCCAACTTTACTATTGAAGTCCCACATTGAAAAAATCCACACTCTTTCAACCTCTCATTCTCCTATATAAGGAGTGCATCACCAAGCACTAAGATCATCCAAGAAAAAATGGATCAATGGGCCTAGTGCAAAACATAGGGCATTTGCTTTAGTCAAAAAAATTTAATGGGAGGGTTATTCTCCCCTTCAACCTTCAAGATTGGAGGAGTACGTGGGGTTTGACGCATTGTGTCCAACAAAAATTTTTCTCTTGAGGTAAGTGCATCAATTCCTTCTCTCTTTTTCTTTCTTCGTATTTTTTTTAAGTATGTTTATGTTTGTTTTTTATTTATAACGTTAGATGTCGCTTCTCGCTTTTTTTAATTCATCTGTTTTTATTACTATATATTTCTTATTTATTTTTTTTTTCTTAATCATTAATTAGTATTAGTCAAATTATGACAATAAATCCGACCTCATTTCACTCTATGGGGACAATTTTTACTCAACTAAATTTCAATTTATCATACAAATTTTGAGACAATGTTTATTGAAAAACACATAATAAAATCATGAAAATTAATTTACTAGTAATGATTACTCGAGATTGCTTCCCGTTTAATCATTGCGAACATCTTAATTTTCTAAACAAAAATGGGTTATTAGGGAGGACCACTCTTGATTGCTTCTTGTTTGGTCCCCATGAAAATCTATCTTCTTTATAAATATAAAGTCAAGTTATTTTCACTAGTAATGATCACTCGAGATTGCTTCCCGTTTGATCATTACGAACACCGTTAATTTTCTAAACAAAATAGGTTGTTAGTGAGGACCACTCTTGATTGCTTCTTGTTTGGTCTCTACAAAACCTACCTTTTTCCATAAAAAAATATACAATTAAAATCAACCAACACACAACCATTTTCTACCCAAGAACTACGTAGCCTTTGATTTCTCCACTGCACCCGGAGATACGTAGGAGCAGGAGCCCACTCCTGTCAAGCGCAAAAATAAACGACTTTTATTAAGTCCTCTTTTTTTTATCTTGGTTAAATTTTTTTTAAAATAAAAGGGAAATAAATATTTTTTTAGAAGTTAATAAATTTTGCACAATTAATTAGAGGTAACCTTTTTCGAAAGGATGTTGTAGGGTGCTAATACCTTCCCTACACATAATCGACTCCCGAACCTAAATCTGGTCTCAAGGACCATTCTTCTTCAAAAAAAAGGTTTTTTTCCAAAATTTTCCTTATGAAATAAATTATTGGTGGCGGCTCCATTAAACTCGAATAAATCCCTCCGGATTTTTCGGTCGCTACAGCTGGCGACTCCACTGGGGACATTTAGAGAGTCAAGCCTAACATGATTAATTGTGCCAAATAATTAACTTCAAATTATTTTTTTAAATTCCCCTTCTTTTTATTTTTTCTTTTGTAAATAATTATTTATTATTTATTTGTTTAATTTTAATTTGTTGTGAATATTATGTACATGTCAAACATTAGGATAGACGACTATATTTGTATGCTTTGTTGGTTTTGCAGCTTGGGTAGTGTTAGGGTGTTGCCCCTCTCACACACCGCACCTACACGTTTGCACACACATATGAGTAAGGCCCTATACCCGGGTCAGAGCAAAGCTTAAGATTGAGTGGAGGTTCGGTGGTAGTCAATTGGAATTCGCTTTCCTTCTGGCTATTGCGAGAACTTCATCTAGAGTGTGCTCCTTCTGGGTATTCCACACCGGATAGTTATCTATCGTTGTGGTTAATATTCAGGAGGAGACTTTAGCTCTAGAGGCCTTTGGTGAGAATGTGACTAGAGCCACTCGTGAGACCCATCACTCAATACAAGACTATAGACCCCTTAAGTTAGAAAATCTCCGACTTTAGGTTTAACCCATTTAAGACACAAGGGCATCATGTCACTTTTGTTCTTTCACCAAAAACTTGTTATATCATGTCCATGCATAAAAAAGGGTCTACAAAAACACATATCTTCATGCATGTTATACAAATGATAATCATCATCATCCAACATTATATCTTCATGCATTCATACTTCAAAAACAAAAAACAAAAAAAAAACACATGTTGAAAATAAAGAAAATAATATCATTCATTCTCATTTCATTTTAGGTCGCCAGAGAATCGTAGGAACACAAGAGCTTGGCTGCAAGTATTTTGTGAAATAATATGGGATCAAATTGTGAAACAGTTTTAATGAAGCTCATACATGTCAAAACAATGAGGCCTACGGTTCCTTGGCACAAATAAATAGATTCATGCATCCACATTCATTCATTTTTCTTTTCTTACATACTCATATCATTTTTTTTTAAATCACCAGAAAATAATTGAACAAACTGGTTCCTTGACACCCTTATCGAACTCGCTCTCAATCAAAGATCATGGATGACTAGGAGATAAAAGATGACGTCAACCAGCTGAAGGAACAGATGAGCAAAGTTTTAGAGCTTCTGCAGTCTCTAAACAAAGACAAGACTGCAGATGGGGTGTCTTCACCAGTGAATGATGAAAGTCAAGCTACACCTTCCCACCCACCTGGCTTTAGTCCAATGCAGTTGCAATATGGTCTCAATGCTCAAGGGATGATGGTACCTTTTGCAATTTACGCACAAGGTCCTACACATCCACCAACTAGCAACCCTCAGAATCAAGTATCGTAATTCCCACTTTACGGACTCCCACCTGGCTATACGCCACCTATGGCTAATGATGATTCTACGAACCATAATCCTCAAGGCCCCTAGGCACAACAGTTCCCGCTATTTGGTCTCCCACCCGGTTATACACCGCCAGGTGCTAACAATAACTCTGTGGAAACTAATTCCCAAACACTTGTTGTACAAGATGAAGCTCAGCCTCAAGGATCCGGTTCAGGCACTGAAACCATACCAGTCCAAAGCTCAAGTCATTTCTTCATGGCATACACATTTCCACCTGGTTATGGTCCACCCCATATCGGGAATAATCAAGGAGTCAGTATGTCTGTAGTGACCCCCGTGGTGAATCCCCAACCATTTGGTCACCCCTATTATGTTCAAGGAAACCCATTAAATCCCCAAACTAATCGTGTTTCCTGGTCTCCAGCCATGGGAGTATCCAATCTGAGCGTCCCAGTTAGGAATCAATGGTCTGATACAAAGTTGCAAATCCTTGAAGATAGACTAAGAGCTGTAGAAGGAGTGGGTTACCTCAGTTCAAGTAATGCTTCAGATCTTTGTCTCGTACCAGATGTGGTCATACCGCCAAAGTTCAAGGTGCCAGACTTTGACAAGTTTAAAGGGACAACTTGCCCGAAAAGCCACTTGACCATGTACTGTAGGAAGATGGCGTCCTATGCACATGACGACAAATTGCTGGTTCACTTTTTCCAAGATAGTTTAACGGGGGCATCGTCAAGTTGGTATACACACCTTGAACGATCTCATATTCGCTGTTGGAAAGATTTGGCGGATGCTTTCTTGAAGCAGTATAAGTATAACATTGATATGGCTCCTAATAGAATGCAGTTGCAAAATATGGCAAAAAGAGACAATGAGACTTTCAAGGAATATGCCCAACGATGGAGAGGATTGGCAGCCCAAGTGGAACCACCGCTGATCGAAAAAGAGATGGTGGCCATGTTCATGGATACCCTCCAATCACCCTTTTATGATAAAATGATCAGAAATGTATCGTCAAACTTTTCAGATATGGTCATCGTAGGGGAAAGAGTTGAAAGAGGAATGAGAAACGGAAAGATTGCCCATAGTTCCGCTGGAGTAAATGATGCCAAGAACCCCCCTACAGATTTCATGAAGAAGGAAGGGGAAACTAATGCTGTGATGACGAACCTGGGAGGACATACCTAAGGAAAGCCACCCCAATTCTTTACCAATTTCCCACATCCTTTTCCATACCCCTACTCTCCACCTCCATACATTGCCGCTACCTCTCATAATCCACCCACCCAGCCTAACCAAAACCAGAAACAGCCAAACGACCAAGAGAGAAAAATAGTCCAATTTGACCCTATTCCCATGACATATACAGACTTGTTTCATCACCTCATCAACAACTTCTTGGTCTCCCCGCGCTCAATGAAACCACTTCAACCTCCCTTCCCAAGAGGGTATGACCCAAACGCCAAATGTGAGTTTCATGCAGGGGCAGTAAGTCACACAACTGAAAACTGCAAGGCCTTGAAGTACGTGGTTCAGGATGTAATCAATGCCAAATTATTGAGTTTTAAAGAGGATGGCCCTAATGTGGGTAATAATCTCCTTCCAGGTCATGGAGGTCCAGCAGTCAATGCCATTACTGAGGAGTTTGGGGACCAACCCCTAATAGCTAAATTGGAAGGCAGGGAACCAAATGATAAGAATGTCCCTATCTGTGACATCAGACAAAGCTTTCAGAGCACAAGAATGTTGAACCCAAACCAGATAGCAACTGTCAAAGATGACCGCAGTGCTGAAGACAACGTCGTCAACCTTGTCCACCCTTGCCCGTCGAGTGAAAAACTTGGAAATTTGGATATTGTTGAGTTTCCCGTAATTTTTGATTCAAAGTAATTTTGTAATGTAAACCCTATTGCTCTGCCCAAGGCTTTAGGATCATTCATTGTCAAAAGGGCGCACATGTTTCATTTCAGTATCTTTATCAATAAAATGCACTTTTGAATTTTGCAGTCATTTCCCTTTTCTTTTTTCATCTTTTCCATTCCCTTTCATCCTTTTTTTTGGTTTTTCATTTCGTGAATTTTATCTAATGCAGATCAAAAAATATTGTCTTTGAAAATGATGATGCCAGTGACTCATACTATAATTTTGACTACCCCATGAGGACAATTGGGAAACCCCTTCTGAACTGATGAGATTGATGGTACAAGAGGCAAAAGTGATTTAATCCCACGAGGAAGAACTTGAAATAATCAATCTGAGTACTGAAAGTGACAAAAAAGTAGTTAATAAAAATAGAAAGAAAAAGGTAAAGCAAGCGCGCAATTTGCCAAAAACTAATTTTTGTGAAAATTTGAGCAATAAGGTCTTGAAATGAAGTTTGGCCATTTTTTTTCTATCCCAAAAAATAAAAAATATATATCCCTTGCTACCGCTTTTGAGGCTAATTTTTTTTTAAAATACCCTAAACAATGATCACCCATCCATTGGAGCCTAGCACAATAGTCTATTCAATTTCGTCTGCTCAAAAAAAAAAAGCAAGCAAACAAATAGCAAATGCAACGTATCAAAGACGCTTGCAAGAATCAAAAATCAATAAATAAAAATGCCAAAGCTAGGCAAGACAATTGTGCTAGCAACCATCAAAGTGTATCTTTGTACTAATAATCTGTTGAAAAAAAAACTCAAACACTTTTTGAGCCTGAAATATCCTTTCTTTCATGACCATTCAACCCCTGGCCACGTTACAACCCTAATAAAGTCCATTCTGATCAAAATCAAGCTGCTCGTATTTTCTCAAAACTTGATTTTTGAAAGAAGAAATCCATATAAACTCCTCATTGCAGTTGTTTTACCAAAAAAATGTGGTTGTCAAGTCCATCAAAAGGGATCTGATCCGCCGCCACAGTCTGCCAAATAAGATCATCACTGATAATGGGACTAACCTGAATAACAAGATGATGAAGAGCTGTGTAATAACTTCAAGATCCAACATCATAATTCTTCACCATGCCACCCAAAGATGAATAGGGCAGTTGAGGCTGCAAACAAGAACATCAAGAAGATTGTCCAGAAGATGGTTATAACATTTGGAGACTGGCACGAAATGCTCTCTTTTGCCTTGCACGATTATCGAACTTCGGTTCACACCTCAACGGGGGCAACCCCTTTCTCGCTGGTTGATGGAAGCAGTACTTCCCATTGAAGTCGAGATCCCCTCGTTGAGGGTATTGATGGAGAAAAAATTGGAAGAGGCAGAATGAGTCAGGCTCGGCTGGATCAATTAAACTTTATTGAAGAAAAGAGAGTGATGGCCTTATGTCACGGACAACTATATTAGCACAGGATGAATAGGGCTTACGAGAAGAAAGTTTGCCCTCGGGAATTTCAAGAAGGAGACCTAGTACTCAAGAAGATTTTGCCCATCCAAAAGGATTCTCGTGGAAAATGGACCCCAAATTATGAAGGCCCGTATGTTGTGAAGAAAGCTTTTTCTAGAGGAGCCTTAATCCTCACAAGGATGGACGGTGAAGATCTCCCACTCCCAGTGAACTCTGACGCAGTCAAAAATATTATACCTAAAAAAGAAAAACATATAAAAACCAAGCAAAAGTGAGCTCGCTAGGTTGAAAACCTGAATGGGCGACCTAGGCAAAAATTAGAGCGACCCGTTGGATTGAAAACTTGAAAGAGCAATCCAAGCAAAAGTTAGGGTCTGAAATCGGACATTGAAGAAGGCTGATGCATCAAGGGGCTCTTACCCAACTGGGGCAGTTCTATATATTTTCAGAAATAGAGAAATGAGTAATCAAAGTTATGGATATGGGAAGCTGGCATTTGTTCCTACAAAGACACAAACTATAAAATATCTGCTTAGTTATTAACTTTTTTTGTTTTTTCTTCTTCCTGCATTTTTCTTGATGTATCTTCAAGTCTGTGTAACTTCAGTCCTTGTACACATGACTCTTTTTTGAATACCAAACACTTTCGTTCTCAAAATGTTGTTTTATGATATTAGGCACTGAATTGTTAAGCATGTAATGATATGGGAAAGCATTACGGTTATTATATACATCTTAAGAATCACGAGAAAACGCCAAATCTCAACAAATAAGTTTCAAAAAGGGCAAAGGGATTACCTTTAAAAAGTAACTAGCGCTGCATCGATAACTCGCACTCCCTCCCAGTCGAAGGCATAGCATGACTAAATCCGATGAATCTCAGTCCGTCCCATATCTTTAAGCACTAGAGATCATACGGGACGAGGAATCAGTAAAAATAATAATCGCATTGCATACATGCATCACATACCATATATTCGTGCATCATCTTCGTATCACCACCTTTTAGCCGTTTTGTTACACCTGGTCCGTGCACCAAATTTTGATCCTTCACTCTCGTTTACAAACAATGCGTCTAGCATTGGTCCTTTATTTTGCTTTCTAAGCGACACGCCAAGTATCGCTCACTCTTTATTGCTTTCCGATCACCTCGTCAGTACCCGACCTGGCGGAGATCCTTCTTTATAGTTTTCTAATAAACGCGCCAAGCATCACCCCTTTTTATTGCTTTAAGATTACCGCGTCAGTACCCGACCTGGCGGTAGTCCCTCATTATTGCTTTTTGACCAATATATCAGTTCCAGACCTGATGTTGATCCTTCTTTATTGCTTCCCATCGACGCGTCAATACCCTACTTGGCGTCGAACCTTTCGATCACCGTGTCAGTACCCGACCTGGCGGTGATCCTTCTTTATTGCTTCCCATCGACGCGTCAATACCCTACTTGGCTACGAACCCTCATTATTGCTTTCCGATCACCGCATCAGTACCCTACCTGACGGAGATCCTTCTTTATAGTTTTCTGATAAACGCGCCAAGCGTTAATCCCTCATTTTTGCTTTCCGACCACCGCGTCGATTGCGACCTGGCGGTGACCCTTCATTATCACTTTACGATTAAACGCACTGCCGTTAATCCCCCGATATTATTCCTCACCTCATCCTTCGCCTATCCTGATTCAGGACAAAATTAGTGTCTTTATCTTTACTTATCTTTTACAATGAAAATTTGAAAACCATTGTTATTCATATTTTCTAGTAAAATATAACTAAAGAGGTGCAGCTGTCATACCCTAATTTTGTCCGGTAAAAAATAACATTAAAAAAGAACAAAAATAGTAGTAGAGAAGAAAGAAGGAGAAAGAAATCTTGAAGAGAAAAGAGGCTGGAAAAATTTGTACTTTGGTATAGCTTATGTATTCTGGGTGTAATTCATGTTGTGGAGATGGTATTAAAGTGATTTTTACCTTGTTAGAAAGCTAAAACAAAACTCTACAACTTTGATGAGGAACCCAAGAGTCAAATCTGAAGTTTACTAAGTCCAAATTGACTTGGAAGTAAGAACAAGTATGCTGAAAAACGGTTTTGAACAGTATGTAAAGATTAGGTCATATCTTGAGTTGTAGAAGTCTTTTTTTAATGAAACCAATGCCATTTGAAAGCTAACATCCTCGGCTACAAATGTTATGAGGGATTCAGGACTTGATTCTAACGATTTACTGCCCTAAAATAGCATGAAAGTTATAAAACTGCACAAAAACGGACAACACATTATGTTGAATAACATTCAAAGAAAATGTCGTATCTTGAGCTATACTTGTCCAAATGAGGTGTTCTTTATACTGTTGGAAAGATAAGAAAAAGATCTACAACTATTATTTTGGATTACAAACCCAGATCGACCTCTATCATGGACCAAATCGAGCATAAAGTTTGAGACGTGATGTTACATGTATTGTTCGGGACAGCCACTTGTGTTGACAATATCTTGAGTTGTAGATATCATTTTGAGATGAAACTTGTGTCATTTGAAAGCTGGAAACAATGTCTATAATTCTTATGAAGGTCATGAAACACAATAAAGTTGTTTTAAGTGTTGTATTAGTGCTCAAAGTTGGCTATTTAGTTTTGTTGAACATTTAAAATATCAAACTTAAGAAGCCAACTCCCAACTTTACTATTGAAGTCCCACATTGAAAAAATCCACACTCTTTCAACCTCTCATTCTCCTATATAAGGAGTGCATCACCAAGCACTAAGATCATCCAAGAAAAAATGGATCAATGGGCCTAGTGCAAAACATAGGGCATTTGCTTTAGTCAAAAAAATTTAATGGGAGGGTTATTCTCCCCTTCAACCTTCAAGATTGGAGGAGTACGTGGGGTTTGACGCATTGTGTCCAACAAAAAATTTTCTCTTGAGGTAAGTGCATCAATTCCTTCTCTCTTTTTCTTTCTTCGTATTTTTTTTAAGTATGTTTATGTTTGTCTTTTATTTATAACGTTAGATGTCGCTTCTCGCTTTTTTTAATTCATCTGTTTTTATTACTATATATTTCTTTTTTTTTTCTTAATCATTAATTAGTATTAGTCAAATTATGACAATAAATCTGACCTCATTTCACTCTATGGGGACAATTTTTACTCAACTAAATTTCAATTTATCATACAAATTTTGAGACCATGTTTATTGAAAAACACATAATAAAATCATGAAAATTAATTTACTAGTAATGATTACTCGAGATTGCTTCCCGTTTAATCATTGCGAACATCTTAATTTTCTAAACAAAAATGGTTTATTAGTGAGGACCACTCTTGATTGCTTCTTGTTTGGTCCCCATGAAAATCTATCTTCTTTATAAATATAAAGTCATGTTATTTTCACTAGTAATGATCACTCGAGATTGCTTCCCGTTTGATCATTACGAACACCGTTAATTTTCTAAACAAAATAGGTTGTTAGTGAGGACCACTCTTGATTGCTTCTTATTTGGTCTCTACAAAACCTACCTTTTTTCCATCAAAAAATATACAATTAAAATCAACCAACACACAACCATTTTCTACTCAAGAACTACGTAGCCTTTGATTTCTCCACTGCACCCGGAGATACGTAGGAGCAGGAGCCCACTCCTGTCAAGCGCAAAAATAAACGACTTTTATTAAGTCCTCTTTTTTTTTTATCTTGGTTAAATTTTTTTTAAATAAAAGGGAAATAAATATTTTTTTAGAAGTTAATAAATTTTGCACAATTAATTAGAGGTAACCTTTTTTGAAAGGATGTTGTAGGGTGCTAATACCTTCCCTACACATAATCGACTCCCGAACCTAAATCTGGTCTCAAGGACCATTCTTCTTCAAAAAAAAGGTTTTTTTCCAAAATTTCCCCTATGAAATAAATTATTGGTGGTGGCTCCATTAAACTCGAATAAATCCCTCCGGATTTTTCGGTCGCTACATCCATTTGTCAAACACAGCCTCCCATTCAGTTCAGTAAAGAATCTGTCTCCGTAAGGGCACATTAGGCAGTTCTTGGAATCGGTTAAGCACTCTAAATTTTCCAAATGTTAATCACCTCAACACTTGTTCTTGGGCATTGGCAATGCATTCCTGGAAGTAGGCCAAACTCCTGTCATCATAACCCTATTCACACACAATATGATTAGTAAATAATATGCTCAATTAATATAATCTTATTTAAAAAAATGAGAAGTAATACCTGAAAGCTATTCAAAAGCGAATTCATTGGGTCATCAATCCCATTCCTTGAGCTCAAAGAATTACGTAAGGTATCATCCTCGGATATGTCACTGTTATCTTCACTGTTATCTACACTGTTATCTTCACTGCTATGTTCACTTTCCTTTTTTATGATGATCAGAAATCCAGGCCACGTATCATTGCTTTCAAATGCATGGTAATGATATCAGATGTGAACTAATAATAGAAAGTCAAATAGTAGGTAACATAAAATTTTATACAGTTCCTATTCAAACAGCGCCCATGTAGCTAGCTACGTAGTGATGGTGCATTTGCTACGTAGGGTTCCAATGTCTCAAACCTTTCTTCGTGTAGCTAGCTAGCCTGTATATGACTCTGCTTTTTTGCCTCGAATGGGCTTGTTGGGTTGCATTGTGTGCGGGTAGGGTTGTTCATTTTAGGTGTTACTATTGTCACCCACTCTTTTTACTAATACACCTCCATATAGAGTCTTTTCCCCCAAAATGCCCCTAGGAAATTATCTTCCAGAATGGAAACATGGGAAAATATCCGTTCAAACATTAACATCCAGACAATTTACAACTTCTGGGTATTTATATCTGGACAAAGTGGTTAGCGGTGTCTAGATATAAACATTTGGAACATGTAATATGTGGTTAATTTCTTTGGTTTTTAAGACACGTTATACACATTGATGAAGTATTGTTTGATATCTGCAATGTGTTAAGACATTTGGGCATTCATCTCCCACTATAATGAGGACATTAGAATACCTTTTTTAACTGCAACAATGATTTTTTCTTCTATTACATTTTCTTCTTTTGTGTATATGAGTTTTTGGACTAAAGCTAATTACTTTGCTTGTAAAGTTAAAGGATTTTATTTGTTATCATGTTAAAAGGCCTTTGTTTTGATAGGTTAAAATCTATTTGTGGTGTGTGGTTGATTGCATATCTCTCACTTTGTTCTCTTCTGTTAGTCTTGTAATTTGCATTATGCTAGAATCTGTGGTTTGACATTACTGTTTTTTATTACTTCGTTGTTGAACCACGGTTGGATCATCGAACCTTGAATAGGTACCTTCACTGGTTCAATAACCTTGCACTTAATAATCCTATTTCGTGTACTTGGAGAATCGAAGGGTAATGCTGCCAAAGTTCTATTAGGTCAAGAATAAAAGTCATACAATGACATAATGCAAAACTGACAATATTTGATATGATCTGAACCTCACCTTGGCTAGGATGAAGTAGACATGAAGCATGTAGCTAGCCATTGCATAAAGTGTTGGCAATAGCTCTTTTGAACTGAAGATACTTGTTGTTACTAATTAATCAGTTATATCAAGAACTATGGATTGAAAATGGATGTCTGCTTACTGAATGTCAAAGGAATATGAGGACAGATTGAAACAGTTTATTAGGTTTGCAGTTGAGCATGCAGAAAACCTTAGTAGAATCACTGCTGCTTGGGTTGTTGTTATTCAATGACAATTAGAGCAGATGAGTTGTTAGATCATTTAATTGGTAAGGGAATTGATCAAAGCTATACATGTTGGACAAGACACGGTGAAAGAAAAAGCAAGTTTGTTGGTCTGTAGGGTAATGTGAGATGTGAAACAAGTGACCCTGACACAAACACATTTGAGTACAATCGAGTTGAAGAGATACCAAATGCAGTTGGAGATGATCTTTAGGATTAGTGATGTCAAGAAATCATTGTACGATGGATGTACTAAATTCACAAGATCGTACGTGATGTTAAAGTCATACAATTTGAAAGCTAGTAATGGTTGGTCAGATGTGGTGAATAGTAGTGTCGGTGTACACGAGGTTAGTGTACCCAAGTGGAAGGTACTCACATAAGGGACGTGGACTCATCGGCAATGACTCTATGACTCAGTGAATTATCTCTACTAAGTAATCTATGCAGCAATAATTGCCAAGAAAAAACATTAATCTTAGGTGGTGGAGACTCTTCCACTGCCGATCTAGGACAAGGAGCTCATCATTAGAAAGGATAGGCTATTGGAGGAGCTTATCAAACAAAAGGGCATAAGCAGATTTAACCATGAACACCCCACCCTCACCACCCAACCAACACCACCCATCCCCCAACTTTGAAATGGAACCTCCTCAAGCATCCTAGACAGTTCCCTACACAGATCCTCCTCCCCATGCAAATAAATGCCTATTCCATATAAAGTCCCATACCCGCATCCCATCCATCGAACTCCCAAAGTCATATTCGAAGTCCCCCAGGTTGTAAATGGGGAATAACCTAGAAAACACTTGACACAATAAGATACTACCTAACCACACATTTTTCCAGAAGGAAGTCATTGCCCCATCCCTAATCTTTTTTCCCACACTACCATAAAACCAATATGAGACCACAACTTGACACAACCTACCCTACAAATATCCTTCCACTACACTGACATATAATAGAGGAACCTATGCTCCCATAAGCCTGGAATTGAGAAAACTGAGCTCTCGCACTTAAGCCACCAAGACTTCCTCCATAAGGCTTCTTTATCCACTAGCAGACTCCATTTCCACTCAACTAATAAGCTAAGGTTTAGTATCCCAAGGTCCTTCACACCCAAACCTTCTTCCCTTTTGGGTCTACAAACCTCTGGCCACTTGACGTAGGCAATTATCTTACCCCTATTTAAACCACCCCAAAGAAATCTCTTTTGCAATTAAACCACATGCCTCCACACTTTAACGGTCATTTTGAGGAAGGAAAGGAAGAATGTTAATGATGTGCTGTTAAATATATTTTTTCAATATTTTTTTATTATTAGTTGAAATTTACGAGATGCTCATAAAACAGAGTGGGTGTCCCTCATAATTTGCGTGGTTTAACTCCCAGATTAATAGAGTTTATATGAATTTTAATCCCAAGGATTGGATTAGTAGAGCGTGATAGTGTCTCGTATCTAACAAGTCGCAGGTTCGAATCTCCACTAGTCTTCTTAGGATGAGGTAAATGTAAATTCCTTTCTAAACTCTGTTAGAGCCCGGAGGCATTCAATTCTTTGGATTAAGGCATCATCCTCTTATCCTAAATTTTTTACAGCTCAGAGTTATATGAATTTTAGGTAATAGTAAAATATGTACTTTTAAAAATAATGTATTAAAAATGTTTGTATAATTTATTTTAGGCAAAATTACTCCAGAGGTCTTTTATCGTAATTTAAAGGTTCAAGTTAGTCATTTATCTTTTTTTGTTTCAATTTAGTCCCACATGTTTTAAAACGTTAATTTCGAGGCAAACTGTTGGTTAATCTACAACGAGAAATGCATGTTTGCCACAAGCACTATCTGTTGTATCAATTGTGGAACAAATCAGAGCCCCAAAAGATGATGCAAAAAGACAAAAACAGATCAATTTGGTCAACATTATCAATATTTTAGAACATGGGGGCTAAATTGAAACTAAAATTAATATTTAAAGGACTAACTTGACACAAAAAAAGATAAAGAACTAAAGTGAAATTTTAAATTAAGATAAAGGACATCTGGTGTAATTTTGTCTTTATTTTATTCTAGTTAAGTTTAATGTGTGGAGGGCTCTAATGTCGGCACTTCCTAGCTTCTCTTTTGTTACCGTAACAAACAAAACACCCAAATCTCAAAAGCGCCTTGAGATGAATAGAAGGATTATAAAAACAATAATGATAATTGAACACCTGTGTACGATGACACCGTATACGATACCGTATGTACGGACATACTGACATGTACGGACGATACAGACTGTATGTACGGACAAAAGATATTTTTCTTTTATTTTTTTTGCACTTTTTATTTTTTATTTTTATCCTCTTTCATAAATCATTACCAAAGTGGTTAATGATGTGCAACTAAGTGGTTAATGCAGTTCATTAATTGGTTAATGGCCTACTCTGATGCCAAGTTTCACTTGTATCCATTAACCACTTCCAACACTGTATTAACCACTAATATCAACCTTGCTAACCAAGTGTCATTCACTACCTTTAATAACCCTTTCACAAATCATTACCAAAGTCGTTAATGATGTGCAACTAAGTGGTTAATGCAGTTCACTAACTGGTTAATGGCCTACTCTGATGCCAAGTTTCACTTGTATCCATTAACCACTTCCAACACTATATTAACCACTAATATCAACCTTGCTAACCAAGTGTCATTCACTACCTTTAATAACACTTTCACAAATCATTATAAAAGTAGTTAATGATGTGCAACTAAGTGATTAATATAGTTCACTAACTGGTTAATGGCTACTCTGATGCCACAAGTTAATTTGCACTTGCACCCATTAACCACTTCCAACATTGTATTAACCACTAATATCAACTTTGTTAACCAAAAATAAAATTCATTAAAAAAATAAAAATAAAATTGTTAGTTTTTCAACAAAAAAAATGTATGGAGGCGCTGTCCATACATGTGTCGCTGATGGGGTACAAAAAATCATTTTTGTTATAAAAAAGAGAGACATGTTACTCATCAACTGCCTTTTAAGCAATGATTTAAAAGCCGAACCGAACCGGACGGTCCGACCGTCACCCAGTAGTGTCACCTAGTCATATTGAGCCGGAATAAAACCGGTCGAACCGCCTCCAACCTCCTCGAACCGGGATAAATAAGGAACCGGGCCCGATTTCATATAACCGGCAGGCCCAAACAAAACAATAAAATTCGCTTTTTTTTTTTACTTTTTTTGAACAGTTTTTGTTTTTTCCTCCTTTTCCTCTGTTTTTTTGTTTTTTCTAAAACGAGAAAAGCTGAAGAACCAGACAACAACAGAAAAGCTTGAGAAGAAGAAGAAGAAGAAGAAGAAGAAGAAGAAGAAAGGAGCTCTCCCATATTCCGACCATCAACATCGTCACAACGCAACCGTGGCAAAGATCCTCGCCTGACCGCATGGCGAGCCCGTCCGTCGCAGTCACCACCATTTACGGCCTTCGTGAGACACCATCACACTGGTCCTCTTCCACGATGCACCTCCGATGCCAAAAAAGAAAGACCTTTGCAAGAGTTCTCATTTTGTGGGTGAAGACCGAAAATAAGGTTACTTAATTGTTTTTTACAAATGCTTGCAGCAATAGGTATTAGCCAACAGTCTAAAACCTTTTCGTGTAGCTTGTTGGAAATAGGGTGCATTTGATTCACTAAAAAATAGGGACTGGACAGGACAAAAATATTTGTCCAGCGTTTGATTTGAAAAATAACTTTGGGACAACACAAAACAAGGGGTGTGGGACTGGACAAATACCCAAAAACTTGTCCCCCACTAAACCCCCGCACAAAAAGTTGTCCACTGGTACAAAAATTAAAAAGACAAAATTGTCCTTGTGCCTTCGGTCTTTTCGTTTTAAAACCATTGGACTTCTTTCCAAAACCTGATGCCTCCTTCCCCTTTCCTCTCATCTCTCTGCTGTTGGCTTTTTTTTTTACGTATTGAAAGGTACCTCTGCTCTACGCTTTTTTGCTTTTTCCCTGCGGTGTCTATAACATCCCAATTTTTATGAAAAATATTTTATTAACGGTGGTATAATTTTTAGGACTTAATAATTATTTTTAAGTCACAGTTTGAAATTTTCGAAGTTTAGTTAATTACTAATTGACTGTTTTCTATCGTATTTAATACGACTTCTCGATTAATAATTTTCTATGGATATTTTATCGTTTGAAATAATTCTTGATGATAGAAAAATTAGAATTAGTAATTACTACTAATTTACAGTCTTTACTATGTTGTAGTAATTCTACCGTTATAAGGCTATTAGGTAAGTTTCTAAAACATGCACAAACGTGATCCAAATTTTATAAAATTTGATATTTAAGTATTTTCCAATATTTATGATTTATTAAAATTTTTTGGAAACTTTTGGGCATCAGAAAATATATAAGGTATTTTCTACGCTTAGAAACTACCTAACGGTAACTTTTTAGCTCGTAAATCGAGAAAGCGGCATTCATAGAAATACTTCTAATATTTTTAGGACATTTTGGTTGATTAATAATTTTTGATTATGGAGAAATTTATTAGATTTATTTTTGGAGTTTTTGGTACAAAAACCCTAATAAACGCGAAACGCCGCGCACCCGGTTGATCGATAACGCACCGAAGCGAAACCTTTTGATATTTTAAGGGGGATATCGACCAATTTAGACCAATGGGAGCCAAGACACATGCTTGGGACCCACCTTGGGCAAATGGAATGTTTTGATTGGCTTAGGTGTAATTGGTAGTTAATTTACTTAGTTAGTTTATAACTAAATGGTTAAGATCCAACTAAATAAACAATTTTTATCCCTTCCTTATCCCTTGAGATCTCTATAAATAGGAGACCAACCGCTTCATAATTTTTCCATTTATGCTTGGTGGAGAAAATTCTAGAGAAAGAAAGTTGGTGTTCTTGAAAAAACTTAGAGATTAAGCTTGTAATCTCCATTCCTTTCTTCTTAATCCTTGATCAATCATCATCAAACTTCTTGGTAAGCTTCCTAACCCGTCTTATTTTTCTCATGGCTGCCATGGAAGTGTTCTTCAAGGTTTTAGTGTTGTTTTGCTTAGAAATTGTTAGATCTTGATGTATTAGCTTGATTACTTCTTAGATCTACCATTTTCCTTCAAGATTAAGCATGTTTGGTGAAGTTAAAAATTTGTAAAACCCCTAGATCTGGAAGTGGCCGAACCTATAGGGCTAATTAAGGGACTTGTTTTGGTTTGATTTAGTTGTTTTGGAGTTAGATCTTGCAAGGTTTTAACTTAATATGTTTAGATCTAGTCATATACATGTTTAAGCAAGGTTTTGTGAAATTAAATTTGTTGATATTGGTTCTTTGAAACCGTGGCCCATGAACATGATTTCGGTGAGTTTTTGATTTGTTTTTAGTGTATCAAAGTGTTTAAGATGTTAGTTTTTGATAATAAATTTTAGATCTAACAAAGTTTGTATGATTTAGAAGTAAATATTCAAATATTTTGAAGTTATTTCTAAGGTACAAACCGTGGCCTCCAAAGGCTTTTTGAGAAATGATTTCAACTTATTTTTATGCCTAAAATAGTTGTAAAAAGTGATTAAGGATTTGATTTAACAAAATCTTTCAAAGAGATTTGATTTTGGGAAAAAAATTTGGTATATGTCTTAAGATTTGTTTTAAACTTATAAGGAAAGTGTTTCCAAAGTTTTACGACATATTTAAGTGCTTTAAAAAGTTGTTCAAAGTTGGGAAAATACTATTCAAAGTGGTAAAACACTATTCCAATTAGTAAAATACTATTCAAAGTGGTAAGTTTTGGTTTTAGTATTTTCTAAGTGAGATAGTTTTGTAAAAACTTCAAAACTTGCATGATTTGAACTTGCTTCATGACATATGACTAGATGTGATTAAATAGGGATTAAGTTAAGTGATTCCTAGGCCTTTGAGTACCAAAAAACGTGGCTGCCCTAAGAGTACACCACATGAGTTTTTAATTCTAATTGAATGAACTTATGATTGTTAAGGTTCGTGTGACGTACGACTCGACGACACTTTGGATTTACCCTCTTTGGAACGCATTCCAGAGAAGGAAAATTCTTACATAATGAGTTTGGGCTTTTTGTCTTGTTTGTTGTGTGGTTTGATTGGTTGTTAATTGTGTGGTAGTACTTGTAGTATTACTATGTGTTGTAGAGATGTTGTAGCATGTTTTTGGTTCTGCGTGGCAACAAGGAATTGTGTTGTGTGTCTTAAATTAAGTATGACTGTTTTGATTTGAACTTGAAATTAATTAAAGTATGTATAATAATGTTAATGATGATGGATTAATTAATAAATGCGACGATCTACTGTTATTGGTTTGACGATTTACAACGGTAAATCCTATGCGATTCCATAAGCTGGGTAAAGATTTCATAAATGAAATACTAAGGGCATTTTGACTTGAAAGTAAGCATGAGGGTTTAAATACAACTAGCCAAAGCTTGCAAATATATTTTTTTAAATGGAACCACATTAGAAGAAGAACTTGAATAAACAATGAAATTTGCGAAAACAGTTGAGTTAAATGATGCGTCTGGGAAAAATTCTGGCTAGGAAAAACTTGGCAATTAAGAGTGTTTGCACCGCCTCTCTTTCCTGGGAATTCCCCTAATACATTATTTAGCACAACTAGGGTTCCAACGACCTAAAGCTCAAAAGCTATTTCTGGTACAATATCACTTAGGTGTGACACCAAAACTGAGATTTGAAATTCACCAAGTTGAGAGAATTGAGGACTCGTCGATCCGTATTAGTTAATTAAAAAGAGATCTCGGGCACTCCATATGGGGTGTGGGCCATACTAAAGAATTGGATTGATGCATACTAATCATGAAGCATTCAAATCTGGAGATCGTTCCCAGTGTCCTGAACTCTCAGACCTGGAGGCAGTTCCCAGTGTCCTAGGACTTTTGGGCCTAGAGGCTGTTCCTAGTGTCCGTCCTGGAGGCTGTTCACAGTGCCATTTTACCCGTGGTAGCAGAATTTATTTGGACCTGGAAAACAAAGTTCCTTGGCTACTGCTGTCCTTGTTTAAGGTTGCAGGTGTATACACAAACTTGTTTATAATGCATTGACATGCATAACTAACCACATTGTAACATGTGATGACTAGATTGTTGATTTACTGATTGAATTGTTTGTTCACCTGTAAATGCTTGATATACCATGATGATGCATGCGGTCTATTAAGTATGTACATGTATATAAAGGCATGTTGTTGTATTATATATATATATCTTGTTTGCACGCGGCATAGCCTATGATAAACTCATGGACAATCCTTGCACTATTGTTGGATTGGACATTCTTATGGATGTTACCAGATGGAGTTCCACATTGTTATGGCAGTTCCTTCCTTCCAGGAGCATGAAGAATGAGCCAGTGGAGGAAGATTTCTCTGAGAGCTCTATGTCCAGATCTCGCTGAACGGTTTTTCAGTAAGAGTCATAGTTGTTGGCCAGTTTAGCTTAGGCTATTGTCCTGTAAATGATCATGATATGTTTTATTGTATGTGATGTATTCAATTTAATGTGTTATACTCTGATATTTGATAAAAGATTGATTCATCATCATTTGAAATTGTAGTACTCTTCATGTCTCATTTTTGAAAGGGTTTTCAAAGGAAAGAAAAAGAAAAAATTTTACTCCTATTTTCCACTGTGAACAACTGAAGAGTACATTTTACTGAAAACATATAAGCATAAAATGTTTTCAACATTAGATTGGGTTACACTGTAGCGCTCCGAAAACGGGGTGTTATACTGTCATCGTTTTGTTTTTTTGTGTCTGCTTTTATGTGTGCTTTCCCTCCCCGTACAAGAAACAAAAAACGTGGTACTCTATTGAAATTGGAAGTAGCGTTTTTTTTATTTTTTTTAAAAAGCCTAGTTAAAATGACTAAGACAGCTAATTCAATAGCTTTTGACCTTTTGATTTCCAACGCATAAAGAAAAAGAAACGACTGCAAGTATTTACCAAAGCATAAATATTGAAACGACATTGCCTCTCTTAATGGTAGTAGTAGTACCCATATTTTGAGGAAAAAGAAAATGATGTTTGAATTTATATTACAAAAACTTGTATTTGTTATGAATTTTTACCTATAAAATTTATTTATTTATTTTATTTATTTAATTAATTGTCATCCGGTTCAACTGGATGAACCAATTAAACTATGACCTGGAGGTCTTACCGGTTCGACCTCCGGTCCGGTTTTTAAAACATTGCTTTTAAGGTTCTCCTCAAAAAAAAATTTGACAAGCTTTTGCAAAATATTTTGAGAAAAAAGAAATAAGAAGCTAGAAAAGCTTGTGAAAGGCTATTTGTGAGAGATAACCCCACAATCCACATCATTGATTTTTCTTTTTGTTGCTAAAAAAAATCTACATGATTGATTCATTGATTAACGTTCAGCTAATACAGTACATCTAAACTGGTCATTATCATAGTGCACCTCTATTTATTTAAATGAATTTGTTGCATGAAATATAACAATTAAATTAGCATATATAAAAATAAATTTGAAAAAAACTATAGTTCTTAATTGTTTATATAATAATGATTCTCTCACAGTCCACGAAAACTGTGAGAACGGCGTTAAAAAGAGAGAAAAGGCAACAAAAAAAAAACATGTAATAAACGATGTATTTTTTTAAGTCGCACAGCCGGCCGGCCCAACATATCAATCGACTATATATTATATTATAATATATATACTATTATATAAAATGGAGTTTTACCACATAGGCCCATGTCACGTGTCAAAACCTCACCATTCTAATTCTCGCTAAAATACAACTTTTATTTTATTTTTAATTTAATTTATATTTTTTGATTGATTCATTAATTACTAATTAGAATGCATCAATAAATCATATTTATGATCCTATTTTAATTTGATCTATTAATTGATTTAATCCAACGATTGGGTCCTCAAATACCTTACAAAATAGAGGAGGGCTTTGGATGAGTTAATAAAACGTTGCAAGACCCTATTAATGTGTTACAAATTATTACACAATCATGTTGATTAATTTCAAATTATTCATCAATTGATCACATATTATATAATTCCATCGATTGAATTCTCAAATACCCTATTACAGATTATTCATAAAAAAACAATTATATCCAAAAAAAATAGAAAACCTATTTGATTCTCAAATGTCCTATTACAAATTATTCATAAAAAAATTATATAAAAGCCTACAAATGTAATCTAAAAAAAATAGAAAACATATTTGATTCACCCCCTCTAAATTTCTCCTGAACCTGAAACCAAATAGAATAAAAAAATTCAACTCATAATATTTTGTGACAACTTCAACCAAATATAGAATTAATTGTAAACAGATCAAATTATTATTTACCTAGATTTAAATTGGTCAAACGTAATATTTGAATTCATATTCAAATTAGTATACACCAAATATAAGACAAAAGCATTTTGATGGATGAGACACGACAAGATTTCAAAATATTTTGATTGGAATTAAAATATCTAATATGATACATTATCATATTAGCATCGTCACTATCTCAACTATAAATCCAAGGCATTTCAATATCATGATACGTTTCTTCATTGCACAAATCTACTATATTATATAAAATAAAATTTTGTCACGTGAGATCATGTCACTTTTCAAAACTACAGACATTTTTTTCCGCCTAAAACAATTTTATTTATTTATTATATTATTTTTTTAATATTAAAATTATTACAAAATCACAATTAATAAATACTATCAAAATGATATATATCTTTTCTTAAATGACTTGTCGATTCTGAATTAGTGTAATCAATCACTATTATTATTTTGCCATATAAATTTGACAACTTTTAATCTGACATTCACTATCAAGCATATAATATATAATAAATTTGAATTCAAATTAATGTTAAGTATAAATTTAAATTAAATCAACTTGAAGTTTTTTTTAAAAGGAGTGGAGAAGAGAATATATTATTATTTCATTGACACTAATGGTCATGTTACAACTGTCCCCGATGGGATTTGAACTATGTTCCTTGGGGTTACAAGGCCAAAGCTCTTACTACTGAGCTAGCACCCCATGGACAAAATCAACTTGAAGTTAACTAAAGAATCATACTAAACATATCACTTAATCTATAAACATATTCATGAAACAGGAATAAATATCGATGTCTCCATTGTTATTTTTTTGTCTTTATTTTCTCATTCTAAAATAGTCAATTTCTACCCTCATTTTCTTTCTTTTTTTCTTTTTTATTCAATTTCAATGTAGGAATAAATACAAGTAACACAAATTCAGTCATTTTTATTTTTTTTCTCCGAGGTAAACTTCTATCTTTTTTCCATTCTCTTTGAATGTTTTTCATGTTTTGTCTAACTTTTAATAACTAAAGTTTGTTTGCTGACACAAATTCAGTTATTTAGATTTTATTGTTAATTTATACTATGAATTCATCTTAAAATCGTATTATTATTTGTATTAGAAACTCATCCATACACTTTTTTCTACTTTCTTTTAAAAATACTTTTGGCTACTTAATTTTTTACGTAACTCGATAATCCTTAAATCCCACCCGGGTGTCGCATGAGTTAATACACTAGTTTTTAGTCTAAAGCGAACTTTGAGATAAGGTGTTTTAAAAACTAATAATAATAATAATAATACTTCATGACAAATATTTATTTTTATTTAAATTTTGTTATTGTTATAAATTTCTATATTTTAAAGCATAATTATTATGGTTGATGTAAATTTTTGTTGTGTGTGCAGCCACATATAAGATTTCCTATAGTTTATGGTTTAGGGATTTAAATTATTTTTTTGTTAAGCTTAAATAACAAAAACAAAATTAGAGCCTAAATTTGGAGGCCTAAACAACAACAAAAAAATGGAGACCTATAGTGGCTTTATGGTTGGGTCGGTCTTAGTAAGTCAAGAGAATATATTATAGTGAGAAGAAAACTAAACATGAGCACAAGTTTTACTAAATTTTATAATACAGCCGTCATAATACAACAAACAGGCTGCTAAATGAAGATACAAAAAACGCCTAGCAGCCAAAAGAATCAAAGCAGCAAACCATCCAACATCCTAAATAAAGCAATAAACGATGTGTTATAACTTACAAAAATGAAGAGAGACAAAAAGAAATATAGTAAAAGCGATGTAAAAGAATGGGAGCAAAAAATCTATATATAATAATTCTCAAGTCACAAAAAAATACTTCTTCCGGTCTCGAATATAAGGAAAAAAACTAACTCACATTAATTAAGAATATGAGTTGATCCGGACCTATCATAGGCCCAAGTACCATTTTAATAGGCTCCAACAAGTTAGTTCAATTGGCATGGCTTTTCTTAAGGGCTAACCCTAGCTTGAAGGCTATATAAGCCTAATGTAGTCACCTCTACAGGTATGCCTCTTTTAACCCTAGCACTCACCTCATTCATATACTGGCTTGAGCGCCAGAGTGTTTGCAGGTGGCCACCACCCACATCTTCCACCAGAGTCCGGATCGACACTTCCACACATTGCGGTCATTTCCGCCGTCCGACCACTGTGAGGTATCACCCCGAATCTGAGATCCACTCTGAATCATTGGCGCCGTTTGTGGGAATCGAACTCACGACCACGTGGTTAAGTATCCGAAGTGTTAGACTTCGGTCTCTTTGTAGTGGCAAGTATCCAAAGTGTAGCACTTCGGATACTTACATCTCAAAGAAGCCGAAGTCTGACACTTCGGATACTTTGCAACTCAAAGAAACTGAAGTCTAACACTTCAGATACTTGTCACTACAAAGAGACCGAAGTCTGACACTTCAGATACTTACATCTCAAAGAAACTGAAGTCTGACACTTCGGATACTTGCAACTCAAAGAAACCGAAGTCAAACACTTCGGATATGCAGAACACAAAGAAACCAAAGTCTAATACTTCGGATACTTTGCAACTCAAAGAAACCGAAGTCTAACACTTCGGATACATGCATCTCAAAGAAACCGAAGTCTAATACTTCCGAAAGTCTGAAAGTCTAATACTCTTTATGTGACATGATATCTCTACGATGAAAAAAATCAATTATATGGCATTATCAATCTCGAGTTGGCGGTTTCCCTAAAACAAAGGCTGCCACGACTGCAGTACCTTTGTGCGACCTGTTATCCTCACGAGAACAAGCATTTTCCATTTGCAAGCAAACATTCAGTCTCACACAGATTTTATGTCAAGCACTTGAAAGATACTATTGTAGATGCTCTCCCTATTATCAGAGCCCCCCTGAATTCGGTGGAAATGATCTCGAGTTGCACATCTAATCAAGGGTTCTCCTTCTTTATCCTTGTCATATTATTCACAATTAACATTGCAAGTATTGTCTCACCGACTAATATGGTATAATCTGGTTGGATCAACTTCATATCCACTTTCTAGGAATGCATTCGCTTGACTAAAACGACATGATTCACATTCGCCCAAAATGGGTAACATCAAGGTTATCTCAACCTGTCTGATGAGGGTTCAACACCAACGAAGTAAAAAGGAAATCTCTAACGGTTGAATCTTACTTCTATATGATTATACTTTCATGTTTTGGAATTCCTATCTTTTCATTGGGCAGGAATTATATACCATGAATTACACTCTAAAGAGTGTGCATAAAGCATATGCACTCCACCTCGAGGAGCGAAGTCTATTCAAATTTAAGAGCTGGGGTTAAATAGAACCCAGTAACCACCGAAAGCCGACGATCGACACATCGGATAACATGAAAATTCATTACATCTAGTAGATTATTTCTATATAATTACTAATGATTTCTCTAGTCGGAGTTGTACATAATCCTCTTACGTAGGAACTAGATAACGCCCAAATCGGCAAAGTGACACAGCTTCACATGACTACCTCGGCTCCAGAAACGCCGACATTCACCTTCCGAGCTCCTACGCTTGGTCCTGAGAAAATTCGATTTCATAGGATTTCGGTTGGCCCCCCGACTTGCCTAGCCATCAAGTCGCTAAGGGTCATTTCGCAGTCACATCCACTCGAGGTTACGATGTTCACTCTGACCGCCGGGGTAGAAAATAAACTCCCTTGGCCGGGTTGTTTCTCCGAAGTAGATGGCACCGCCAATTAAAAACGATTGCCTCGGCATCAACTATCGAATTCAACCTCTGAACTCTCACACTTGGCTGAGATCGAATCTCGACATCTCAGTAGATTTCCCCGCTGAGCTCTTCAACTCAGATTAGGAGGACTTCGTTATATCGACATCGCACCTTAGTCTTCCGACGAGGTATACATTTTCATACTTCAATCAAGCCACATTCTCTTATGAATCAATAGTGGGAAATTTGTTGTCCAAAGAGGACAACACCTATTGTCTATCATATAATTCCATTAAACTGGTGAGACTAAGGCTTGATTAGCCATTTCTCCTTGGCTAAATGATTAGTAGCATGAGAAACATGAAATTCGTCCCAACTTGGGCAAACTGCTGCCTCCAAGAGCAGCAAAAGCAGCTTCATGAAGACAGCACACCTCAATTGATGCACAATCTGAACCTTATAATAGTGTTTATCAAAAACACCTGAGTATTAATCAATCTCAAAGATGCTGCAACAACTTAATCCGCTAATAGGATTTCTTTTTAATATATACATACATATTATAGACTGCTTGTATCCTGTTCTATATGACTAAGGATTTCAGCAATACCGAGATTCTCCTTTCGAACTCCTACATTTGGTTGAGGACGAATCTCAACATCCGTCAGGTTTCCTCGTTAAAGCTCTCAAGCTCAGATAACTTCGACATCACATCTCGGTCTTCTGACGAGGTATACATTTTCAAGCTTTGTGCTTATCATTTTCTGAACTTAAGCGGCACGTGATGCTAGCAGGAAAATAGTTGCGATAAACTCGCAAAGGGATTCACTCCCAAGCGTACATCCCCAACACACCAGCTAGTTCAGTATGGGGGCAATACAATCAAAACATATGTGTTTACATTGTGCACATCTTGTATTTCTTGACTAACACATGCAGGACAACAACTTTATGAGGGTTAACTATGCCTCTAAGTCGGATCCACATTACATGAGCAACCGACTTGGGGGGCTTATGATTCGGACCTATCCTAGGCCCAAGTACCATTTTAATGGGCTCCAACAAGTTAGCCCAATTGGTATGGCTTCTCCTAAGGGCTAACCTTAGCTTGAAGGCTATATAAGCCTAATGTAGTCACCTCTACAGGTATGCCTCTTCTAAACCTAACACCCACCTCATTCATATACTGACTTGAGCGTCGGAGTGTTTGCAGGTGGCCACCACCCACATCTTCCACCGGAGTCCGGATCGGCACTTCCACGCATTGCGATCATTTCCACCGTCGGACCATTGTGAGGTATCACCTTCCCCAATCTGAGATCCACTCCGGATCATGAGTTAATTAACTACATTTAATTTTCTTGATATAATAAAAAAAATAGTTGCATTTTCTAAAGTGTCCTTACAATGGAAAGACAATTTTATAGGAATTTGTTTCGCGAGAATAAACTGTGTTATTGAAAAAAAATCAAATTTGAGTTAATTGAAACGTATTTTGGAAATGATATCATTAAATGAGTGAAATTAGTTGGGTTTACTTATATTTTGGACTACTAAATTTGATTTTTTTCTTATATTTAAGACCTAAAGGAGTTGTTGAGGACTCTGATTACAATCTCGAAGATTATTATGGTCAATGGATGAATGACCTTAAGGCCTTTCATTTGTGATAGTGGGCTTATTGACCTTGACTCGTTTAGTATTTTTTAGAATGACTATAATTTCCCATGTTATTTTAATTAATTAAGTTCTAGGTTTCCTAAATATTAATGTATTGTTTCCTTTGGAGAAGGCAATGTTAGGAAGTTTTTACTACTAGAAGGAAAGTAGGGTTCTAAACTAACGAAAGATAAGAAGAGGAAGAGGGATAAAACTAGCTACTGGACAATAAAATACTTTCATTCATTAGTTTCCTTTTCCAAAGAGAAAAGTGCATTTCTATTAAGGAAATCTAAAACTTAAGAAATTAAAATAACATGGCAACTTGTAATCATCCTAAAAAAAATACTAAATGAGCTGGGTCAATAAGCCAACTATCACAATAAGCCCACTATATCGATCACCTAGTAGAAAAGCAATATAGGAGGTGCAGTAAATATCTTGACAAAAAAAAAGTGCAGTAAATATCTAAATTCAAAAGGAAAACTATAAAAAAAGTGATAAAAACAAATGTTGAAAAGTAAATAGATAAAAATAAAGAAAGATTTGTGTCTGAATGATAGTTGAATGATCATACATGCATTAAAATTTCATAAAAAAAAAAACAAATACATGCATTACAATGATACTTAAAATTCTTAAAATTGTCAATTACTACTAAGTAGTAACATACAATAAAGTCGTCTTCCAAATTCTTACTCCCTTTGTTTCAAAGTAAGTGTTCTTTAATGTTTTTACAATATTATCCTTATTAATTATTGGGTTGTGAACTATTGTCATAGATACATAATAGAGTATAATAATTTGTGAATGATGTACTAGTATTAGTATTAATTTGAGGGTAAAATTGGAAAAAAATGACTTTGGTCCTTATAAAATGAGTAAATTTTGATTTTGGTCCCTATAAATTTTTTCCTTTGGTTTTTATCCCTCCAAAACATGAAAATATTGATTTCGATCCCTTGACGTCCATTAATTACTTACTTGTCTTACGAAAAGTCATGTGACCATCTCAGACGACACCCAATAACGTATGTGATGCTATGTTAGCATGTAACTACTCGAAATTTTTTCCATGATCCCTAAAATGAATTTTGTTTATCTACCCTAAAACGAATACTAGGGACCAAAAACAACGATTTCATGTTTTTGAGGGATGAAAATAAAATAAAAACGTTTTACAGGGACCAAAATCAAAATTCGCTCATTTTACAAGGACAAAAAACAATACTTTTAGGCTATGTTTGGAATAGAGGAAAGATAGGAGGGAAGATGGAAAGTTTTTTGGAAATTGTGTTTTGTGACATGGGTAAGTGTGAAGAGCCAATGTTAGTGCGACATCTATGCTAAAATTCAAAAATCTTTCATTCCACTTTCTTTTCTCCTATTTTCCTTTCCAAATCATTAAATTTTGGAGAAATAAAAACCAAAGAAAAAATTTTACGGGGACAAAAACCAAAGATAAAACTTATTTAACCCAAAATAAAGTGACAATTATTTTAAAACGGATTTAGTAACTCACTGGTGTATGTCTACACTTATGTAAGATAGTGGTCGGCAACTAATGCATTATACCTCCCCTCAATTGATTACGTCAGCCTTCTATTTCTAATTAAGGAAGTGGATCTTCAATATGCTCCATAACTTCTTTTTTTTACTGCCATTATATTTATGCTCCATAACTTGATCAGCTTCCAGCGAACTTTATCCATTATTCTTAAAAAATAGGAATGTTCTAACAAATATTTGTAACTCTTGTTTTTTCTTCGATAAATTCACTTCCATTGAAACCCGGGAACTCAGCCCATCCACGTAAAACGAATAGGCCATTGTTAAATGCACCCCCCACCTGGTAGGTACACCCCCCCATTTTGCAAATTTTCCAAAATACCCCTCTAATAAAATCAGCAAAAATTCTTTTTTTTTTAATTCTGAACATTTTACCGGAAATTGCAATTTCCGGTATACAAATTGTATACCGGAAATTGTAATTTTCGGTATATAATTTGCGAATTTCC
Organism: Calophaca sinica; assembly: GCA_037113605.1. Taxonomy (NCBI): domain Eukaryota; kingdom Viridiplantae; phylum Streptophyta; class Magnoliopsida; order Fabales; family Fabaceae; genus Calophaca; species Calophaca sinica. The sequence continues at coordinate 24,535,779 of CM073733.1, forward strand.
CATAATACCCCATTGAATAACACAACAAAAACTCAACCTTTACCCCGATCCACTCACACTCACGCTTCCGAAAATTCTAAATCCCTAAAACTGAAAACGCTCTGTTCTTACCGGAAATTGAAAATTTTCGGTACGCTTTTTTGTTTTGTTTTTTAAACATAGTTCCGGAAATTGCAATTTCAGATATACTGTTATATCTGGAAATTGAAATTTCGATGATTTATTACGTTAGAAATTGCAATTTCGGTACAGAATTTATTTTATTACATTTTACTATAATTGATTTATTTGTCTTTCAGATATGTCTAAGTCGAGAGGGAGAGGAGTAGCTTCCACTCACGGTAGTGCGCCCCACGTGAACAACGGCGACTGCGGATGTTCTGAGCGTCAGAGGCGTATTGCTAGCAGGCTGCCGCACGAGGATGTAGTTGGCGACCAGGATCCCCATTTTGTATACGAGGCTCCAGAGGATATAGCTGGAGGAGACCATGGTATAGTTGGAGACCAAGCTCCCTTTCCTGGAGGACCTTACGATGGGTCGTTGCTTACAGATTATCAGCATCACGTTGCCTATCAGATATGGCAGGGGCAGGTATATATCTGGTTGTTATTTGATCAAATGTTTATTTTTTTTATATGATCAATGATGTTTATTTGTGTGCAGGAGCGTGATGCGCTTAAGGTGGCCTCTCATGGCCTGAAGTTGCAAAAATGGTTGAGTGGAAGAGTACCACCGCCTCCTCATGTAAATGAACATCTCTCGGAGGCCGGCCTAACCTCCTTGCTATACTGCAGCTTTAGGATGGTTGACAGGCCTTCTTGTCGACCTTTGCGAGAGATGGCATCGGGAGGCGAGCGCCTTCCATCCGCCGCTTTGGAGAGATGGCGATCACGCTGATGATGTGTCGATCCTCCTAGGCCTTAAAGTGAGCGGCTCTTTTTATGTACCCCGGTGATGGATCGGACATTTCCATATCTTATTCTGAGACATTCTTTGGGGTGTACATATGAAGAGGCAAACAAGGAGACGACAAATATGAGGCGCTCATATGAGTATTGACTTCTTGATGAAGACATATGACCGGTAGCGTTTACGATGGGCCGGTGGGGCTTTGTGCGGCCAGGGCCATGATAATGTTGTTGTTGGCTGTACCATTTTGGCAGACAAGAGCCATGTATATATTGACATCAAGTACCTGGACCTGGTACGTGACTTGGGGGCGGTTGGTAGTGTGTCATGGGCTAGTGCTGCACTAGCCTTCTTGTACGGATATCTGGGAGACGCTAGCCTGCATGACACTAAGCAGATTGGCGGATACATGACACTTCTTCAGGTACGCAACATATTTTTGTAAACAATTATTTATTTAAAGTACATTGTATGGCGTGTTGATTCGTTATTGTTGTCACAGGCATGGATATATGAGTATTTCCCTCGTCTCTGCAAGAGGAAGGATAACGGCATCACCCCGGGCATGACACGAGCCATGAGGTGGTCGCCGGTTAAGGGTGACGGCCAGGTGGAGCCCTTCAGGAGAGCGCTGGATGCGTTGGCAGTCGATGACGTTGTTTGGAGACCGTGGGAGGGCATTAGGGCGGGTTGTCATCCGGCGTGCCTGTTTTCGGGGTACATCCGGTGTGCCTCATTTATTGTGCCGTACCTGCCTGAGAGGGTAGTCAGGCAGTTCGGCTACATCCAGGACATTCCCCAGCCACCACCACCGCTTCCCACAGCTGCAGAGATGATGGATGCATGGATACAGTTTCCTATGCACTCTATCATGTCGACTGTCCCCGATTTATACCTGGCCTCGTATCCAGCAGAGTGCACTGACAGGTACATGGAGTGGTATCGCAGGATGTCGCATCCACTCCTGATCAATCCGGATGCTCCTGAGGCTGCGAGTACTCCTGATTGTGTAAGTGTTTAGATATACATTATGTATTTTTTGTGTTTGTTTATTTTCTCTTATGTCTCTCTGATGTCTTGTTATAATTTGCAGCCGCATTGTGATGATATGGCTGAGAGGCTGGCCTCAGTCACCAGCATTCTCCAGATAGCCTCTAAGACAGACTATGAGATGATGGACCCCTCTCTGCTTGCCGAGTATATTTCCCAGGCACTACAGATAGCGCAGGGTGGGACGGAGGCGACCACATCCGGGGCGAAGCGTCGACAGCGGAGAAGATAGGGTTTTTTTTTATGTTTATTATGTTTTTTTGTTATATTTGGACATCTTTTGTTGTTATATTTACATTTTGTTATATTTGCGCTTCTTTTTTGATGTTGTTTAATCGTGGCCACTCGCTCGTTCTTTTTTATTCGCGTAGCCTATGCTCCCAACAATGAACCAACTTCACGAGGTTTATAGAAAAAAAAATGATACATTTGGACTGCAAATTCAACACTAAAAAAACCAACGTCACATTACATTACATTGCATAACCAACAACATAATTCACTCTGCCACCAATTCAACATTAAAAAAAACCAAACCCACATTTAAAAATAATAAAGTGTACTACTTATCACTACAATGTAGTCAATCGTCGTCCAATCGTACATGGGCATCTGGGTACTGTCATGTAGTATGACGCAACGGCAGAAATAATGTAAACCATTCTTGCAATCGAGCAGCATACAGTGTTGCCCATGAGTGAGCCTCCGGATAAGCATATTGACGCCAACTGGGAGCGACGTTAGGCAATGGACATCCGGGCTTAAGAAATACCTGAAAAAATGTAGATTGATTAATTAAACACATTGTTTAATTTTACATTAAAAAAGATAAATTTAAGTTAAAACACATTGCTGTAAAAAAAATTTACCTGTACCCAGTGATTTTTGTTGACAAACCCAATACAAATTATGGCGTTGTTTGGCTGGGTTGGGTGACACATGCCCCTAAGAAGGAAAAATGTCCAACACGTTCGACTGCACTCATTCAAAGAGACTAGAACCAATTTATATTTGGTTGCTATTACGTAACCCATGTCTGGTAAGGTCATCCACTTGTCACGAAAGCAGGTACTAGTTACACCTATCAACGACTCTCTCAATGCTTGATATTGATCTCCAAAAAGCCGACCATATAAATCATAATGCATTTTGATCTCTTTTTCCAAGTCTTGCCGGACTATAGGCCATCCGTCCTCAGATTTACCAAGTAATGCTGCAATGGAACGATATCCGCAGTTTCCATCATCTTCGACATCCACTATTTGCTCAATATATGGATGAAACTGTGGAGGAAATTGGCTCAGGTAAGGCATTTGATGTACATTAGATGGCACATCAGATCGTTTCTTTTTCCTTGTAGGCACATTAGTTGGTAGATTAGATGCCTTTGATGTATTCCCAGATGGTACGTCAGAATACATGTTGCCCACATGCTCAGAATACATGTTGTCCACATGCTCAAAATATGATGGGTCGCGCCTAACATCATATCCATCCATTGCTGGGGCCTTACCTTTGCCCTTTTTTGGTGCTCCCTTGGTCTTCACCTTTTGAGGAGGTGGACACATTGAAGTTGTGTCTGGAAATACAAGTTCACGCACTTTGGCAAACAATGTCCTCTTGCCAATAACATTAAGTGATCGAAATTGATTTACCAATGCATCCCACTGAAGCGCAAGCTCTTCCTCTGACACCCCGCCTTCTGTCTCAACTTTGTGTTGTTGTGATTGGTATTCACCAAAATGTAAACTCCTCCAGTGCAAGTGAACTGCCTCCAATGGAATAGGTGCAAACAGTCTTATGTAACCCGCCAACTCACAAGCACAAGGTAACCCATGTGTCGTTCTGATTAGGCAACGACAAGTAGATTTATCGATACCCACATAATTCACTCTGCCACACTCGTCGGCAATAAGTTGTAGTGCAGTCCTTGATACAAATCCATGCAATCTGATAAACAAACGGTTGTTCTGTCTGTGCTCCACTACGTTTATGCTTCTTTCGAATGATGCTTTTATCTCAGTGTGTTGCAGTGTAATCATATTGTTCATAGTTTTCCAACAATGACACAGGTCACCCCTACTGTTTTGTAGATTCCTCTTCAATGTCCAATGTGCAGACTCAGCCCTAATAACAAACAAAAATTAAACCACATCAAATACCGATGACACCATTTAAAAGACAAAATTATCAACATAATTTTATCTACTGGTTTAAGCATACCTATTTGTTGTTGTATTCCCGAAGTGCATGACTTGGTTGGTCCATGCCGCAACAAACTTTTCCTTAAATGGGTTCAACCATGTATTCTTGACATATTCAACAAAAATAGGAAATTCTGAACATACACACTCAAAAGTCATCAACCATTGCTGATACTCAAACTCGTCAGTCGCATCAACGACACCATCTCATGCATTCTTCACTGCCTCATGTTTGTCTTCATGAAATACCAACTTCTTGATATCAGGCATCTGCAACAATAAAAGTATTAGTAAAAAAACCCTCTGCTAGGGTTGTTCCTCACGCCGTCGTGCATGCTGCACTTTTACGGCTGCGGCGCGCCTGCGGTTCTGCTGCTGCCATTGGTTCCTTCCTCGCGGGGCTTCTTCTTCGCGTCATTTTTTCTTTGCGTGGTGTCTTCTCCTTCGCCACTGGTTCATTCTCCGCGTGACTTCCTTTTTCTGGCTTTCTCCTTCGAGTGTTCCTTCGGCCGCTTCCTTTGCGTGTTCTGCCGCCGCCGTTCCATATCGCGGTGCCCTGCAGGTTGTTTCTTTGGAACCTGCTGTGCTCTTGGCGTTTCTTTCCTTCATCGCGTGGCTTCCTCTTTAATTTTCTTTGTGATCTTCGGCTGGTTCTGCTCTGGCGACCTGCTATTTATTTGCTTTCTTTGAATTTTCTTTGTGATCTTGGTGTTTATTTGGCATCTGTCGCGTTGTATTCTTCTTGTTCATCTTTGTTTTTACGCTACGTCCCATTACGCATCGATTTATTGGAGTGGCGACCTTTCTTGGCGTCGTGCACCACTTCTTGTAGTGGTGCATGAGCGCGGCCGACGATTTGTTCATGGGCTTGCATCCCAACGGCCTCCCCTAGCCCGCCTCCTACTTCTCTTCCGGCTGAGCAACTGAAATCTTTTGCGAAGGCCTTGAACAACTCCTTGGACATCTCTTTGAGCCAGTTGCCGAAGCCTTGCATGAAAGGTGATCGGGTTTCCATTAGGATATCTGACGATGAATACAAACGTGGTGTAGAAGGGTGCAAAAATAATCTTCACGGTCGTCTCCTCCTTCCCAAAGGCTCGACACCATTGAAGGCGGCTGACTTGCATGCCAAGCTTTTGAAATTATGGAAGCCACTGGGTAAGTGGCGCATGACCCCTCTTGGGAAAGGCTTCTACGAATTCAGTTTCGCTTCCTTGGAAGATTTACGCAGTGTTTGGTCGGTTGGCACGTGGAATTTGCAACCTGGTTTACTACGGCTTTCTAAATGGACTGCAGATTTCAAACCAAGTAATCAAAATAACACGCATGCTCAGTGCTGGGTGCGACTCCACGAACTGCCGCAAGAGTATTGGCGCCCTCAGACTCTCTTCGAGATTCTTCTTTGGTTTAGAATGCGCCTATATCTATTGATGATGCTACTAGAAATAGAGTTTTTGGACATTACGCTCGTGTGTTGGTAGATATTGATCTTTCAGGTACCTTGTTGGATGAAATATGGGTTGAAAGAGAGTCTTGCTATTGGTGTCTATATTGAATATGAGAAGCTTCCATACTTTTGTGCCTACTGCAAGGTTATTGGCCATGAAGACTCAGTTTGCAAAAGGAAACAGGCTGTGGAGCATCCTCCGCAGGTGGCCACAGAACATGTTGTGCCAAGAAAGAAGATTGTTCAACAGGTCTATGTCAACAAAAAAGGTAACCAGGTCGCAGGTCCTAGTAAGCTTAATCAGCCATCAGTTGCGCAGGATAAGGAGCCTCATCATGAAGATGTTCAGAGTTTGAAGGAAGGCAACGCTAATCCTGCTGTGGCCAGTCTCTCTGAAGATGATGATGTTGAGGTTGTCTATGAAGATCCGCCACCTTCCAATCATTCCCCGCATACAGAAATTGTAGTGACGGTGGCTGATAATGACATGCAACATGCAGACAACAATCAGGAGTTTGCAGGAGGGAATATATCAGGCTCTCCCAATTCTGGGGACGGTTCCACGCTGGTTCCTAACACACCAGCTGCAAGCTCTAATATGGAGATAGTGCAAGACACGCTGTCGCCGCTCCCGTGGGTGGAGAGAATGAGGCGTCCACTCCCAGGCATGAATGCTCACTGGGATCGGGTAGGTGATAACCCTATTCAGATTATTGATAATTTATATGATATTCTGTTGTGGTACACAAGGATATGCAATTCTTGAAGAATAGGCTGGCGGACTTGGTGAGGATCTTGTTGACTCCCATCAACAATCGAGAGGATGGTGAGTTCAAGTTACCTTGTCAAAGTCCCAAAAAAGAAATTGAAAAAATGAGTAGCAAAGGGAAGAAGGCTAATGGTTACAACACCATAGGCTGGTTCTAAGCCAGTTGCTAAATGAAGATCTTTTTTTGGAATGCAAGAGGTTTAGCCAACCCCTCTACAAGGTTGGCCCTTAAAAATTTTTGTCTTTCTCACAGACCAGATTTTGTTTTTATCTCTGAACCTTGGATGCTTCTTGAGAAGTTCCCTCCTAGTTTCTGGAGACAGCTGCGGATGAAAATTTTTGCTGTTAATAACCGGCCTGGCTTGGTTTCTAATTTGTGGTGTGCTTGTGCTGATATTTGGAGCCCCACTGTGGTTTTTGCTCCCCACTGTGGTTTTTGCTTCTGAACAACATGTTTCTTTTACAGTTGATATTGTTGATTCCACTATTGGTTTATCTGCTGTTTATGCGTCTAACTCTTATTTGACAAGGCGTTTGCTTTGGCGTGAGTTAGCTATGTTGCAGAATAATCACCCTATTCCTTGGTGCTTTATTGGAGATTTTAATGTGGTCCTTGGTGCTCATGAATATAGAGGGAGTGGCTCCCCTACCAAGATTGCTTGTGATGAGTTTCAGCATTGGACAGATCAAAATAAGCTGTTGCACTTGCCTACTAAAGGGGCTTTCTATACGTGGAATAATGGCAGGAAGGGTAGAGCATTTACTGAAAAAAGGTTAGATCGTTCTATTTGTAATGATCTATGGATTAACTTCTGGAATAGTGTTTCTTGTTGCACTCTCACAAAGAGCAAATCCGACCATTTCCCTTTACTCTTGGATTTGAATAGGGATGATAGCCCTCGTATCTCTTCTTTTAAATTTCTGAAGGTGTGGGCTTCTCATCCGGATTGTCTGCATATGGTTAAGGATGTTTGGAAGGAGCCTGTGGTGGGTTGCCCTATGGTTGTGCTCAATCATAAGTTGAAGTCTTTAAAGCTGAAGTTAAAGGATTGGAATAAGTCTATTTTTGGTGATGTTAATTTAAAAGTTCAATCGGCTAGGAAGGAGTTGGACTCCATTCAAGCTCAGGTTGATCTGAAGGGATATTCTGATGATTTAATAGGCTCTTTGAAAACCTTGACTGAATTTAGAAGTGGCTTTGAAGTCACAAGAAGAGTTCTGGCAAGAAAAATCAAGATTAAACTGGCATATTCACGGTGACCGTAACACAGAGTTTTTCCATAAAATGGCTAAGGTACATTATGTTACCAAGCAAATTTCAGTACTTAAGCATGGTGATTCTGTGTTGAATTCACCTAATGATATCCAGAATCATGTGGTAAATTATTTCCAAAATATCTTCAGCACTGATAACGTCTGCATTGACAATGGTTTGGTGGAGGAAGTGATACCTTCTATTGTTTCTGCCGAGGATAACCTTCTTCTCACTAGCATGCCTTCTATGGACGAGGTGAAGCAAGCAGTGTTTTCTATGAATTCTGATGGCGCCCCAGGGCCAGATGGGTTTGGGGCTTTCTTTTTTCAGAAATTCTGGGAGGTGGTCTCTCTAGATGTCTTTAAAGCTGTGGTCCAATTCTTTTCTAGTGGTTGGATGCTTCCAAATTGGAATGCAAACACGGTTGTGCTTATTCCGAAGGTCCCTGAGGCTGATAAAATCGAGCAATACAGGCCTATTGCCCTTGCTAACTTCAAGTTTAAAATTCTCACCAAGGTTTTGGCTGATAGATTAGCTAAAATTGCTCCTCGTATTATTTCTCATAATCAAAGAGAGTTCATAAGAGGGAGGAAGATCACAGACTGCATTTGCCTAACTTCTGAGGCCATCAATCTGTTGCATAAGCGATCCTTTGGCGGTAATTTAGCTTTGAAGATTGATATTAGGAAAGCTTTTGACACCATTGACTGGAATTTTTTATTGAAAGTGTTGCGTGCTTTTGGATTCGACCCAATTTTCTGTAAGTGGATTGAAACCATTCTATATTCTGCTAAACTTTCTATTTCTATTAATGGGAGAGCTTGCGGTTTCTTCTCTTGTAAGAGGGGGGTGAGGCAAGGTGACCCTTTGTCTCCCTTGTTATTTTGTTTGGCAGAGGAGGTTTTGAGTAGGGGCATTCAGAAGTTAGTTGATGATGGTAACTTGCATTTGATGCAAGGCGCTAAAGGGGCCTACGTTCCTTCACATGTTATGTATGCTGACGACATTATGATCTTCTGTAAGGGGCTTCAAATGAATCTTAAGGTGTTGACGGATCTTTTTAATCGTTACGACATGGTTTCGGGACAAGTTATTAATCCTGCTAAATCCACTTTTTATCCGGGTGCGACTACTCCCCGTAGACAAGTTGCTATTGCCAATACTCTGGGTTTTCAGATTGGTGTGCTACCTTTTACATATTTGGGTATTCCTATTTTTAAAGGTAAGCCGAAAATTGTTCATTTGCAGCCTATTGCTGATAGGATTAAGGCAAAGCTTGCTGCTTGGAAAGCTTCTTTACTTTCTGTCATGGGTCGGGTTCAGCTTGTGAAGAGTGTAATTCATGGCATGATGATTTATAGTTTTTTGGTTTACACTTGGCCTGTCTCCCTGTTAAATGAGATTGACAGATGGATCCGTAATTTTATATGGTCAGGAGATGTTAATAAGGCAAAGATTGTTACTGTTGCCTGGCATAAAGTTTGTTCTCCTTTCTCTGAAGGTGAAATTTGGGTTTGAGATCCATTAGAGATGTTAATGAAGCAGCTAGTTTAAAACTTTGTTGGGATTTTTCAATGCAGACACCTTGATGGGCTAATTTGCTCAGAGCTAGAGTTTTAAGGAAGCATGATTTCATTAAATATCACATTTTTTCCACCATCTGGCCTGGAATTAAGAGCAAAATATATGTGGTTAGAGAAAAGCGGCGGTTGGCAGCTTGGTAACGGCGAGACTATCAACTTTTGGACTGATCATTGGGCTTCAACGACTTTGGTTCAATTGCTAAATATTCCCGGCCACCTTCATGATCATTTAGACGCCAAGGTTAAGGATTTTATTAGCCAGGGTATTTGGTCTGTTCCTCGGGCTATCCTGTGCGATTTTCCTTTGCTGCAGGCGGAATTGCAACACTGCATTATTCCGCAGTTTAGTGCGATAGACCATAGAATCTGGAGGCCAACGAATTCGGGTGAGTTAAATTTTAAAAATGCGTTCTTGTATCTCCGCCCCTTGGGTCAAACTGTGAAATGGGCAAAGTTGATTTGGAGTAATGACATCCCTCCTGCGAAGTCTTTTCTTTCTTGGAAGCTGTTGTATAATAGGGTTCCAACGGACGAGAATTTGAGGAAGAGGGGTTGTCTCATTGTTTCTATGTGTAGTTTGTGTGGCAACGGTTTCGAAACTAGCCTCCATTTATTCTGTGATTGTCCTTTTGCTCAAAAGCTTTGGAGTTGGCTTAGTGGCGTCATGGGCGAGCAACTTGACACTACCTCTATCCATGCTATTCTTAAAATTTGTGAGAAGTCTTGGTCTTCCCAAGCTGCAGATGTTATCCTTCCGCAATTATTAACATAGTTTGGTGGATTTGGAAATGCAGAACATGATCCGATTTGAGAACACAAGAATTCATTACCATTACATTGTTTACGCCATCTCGGTAGGTGTCTCCTTGGTAGTCGCACAAGTAAGGGTTGCATCTCTTCTTCTTTACTGAGAATTTGTGCTTCTTAAGGCTTTCTCAATCGACGCAAAGCCTAGTAAGGCTCCTAATATTGTCGAGGTTAAGTGGATTCCTCCACCTGGTTCTGGATTAAGTGTAATCTTGATGGCCGCTAGAGGAGCTCAGGGTTATCTTTGCTGAGGCATCTTCAGAGATAGAAGTGGAGCAGCGTTAGGTTGTTTTTCTCTTAACATGGGCATCACTTTTGCTTTGCATGCAGAGCTCATGGGCGCCATGGTTGCTATTGAGCTGGCTTACAAAAAGGGTTTGCATAATTTTTGGCTGGAATGCGACTCACAGCTTGTTATCCTTGCTTACAATTCGGTCCCTATTGTTCCTTGGCAGCTTCGGAATAGGTGGTTAAACTGTATAGAGCTCACTAGAAAAACGGGTTTTAGAATTTTGCATATTTTTCGGGAAGGGAATCATTGTGCTGATAAGATTGCCTCTCTGGGGTTAACAGTGTCTGGTTTCCATTGGTGGGATACGGTTCCTAGAATAATTTGGGAGGACTTTTCTAGAAATAGAGTGGGTCTACCAAATTATAGATTTAAGTAGTGTTCACTCTGGGTCTAGTTTGGCCTTCTCTTTAGTTTTTGATGTGCTGCATATGATTGTTAATGACTTTGGTGCCAATTTAGTTGGGATGATAGTCATTATAGTGATGCATGTGCATATCAAACCTTGTTTTGGCCTTTATTTAGGCGGTTTTCGCTTTTTAGCTGTTTTCTTTGTTGCTCTGGTACATGGGTTTTGGCCTAGTCCCCCTATGTTTTTTGTTTTCTTTTCTCTTTTTGTTTCAATAAATTTTAGGCTGGGGTACTCTTTTTCCTTCTTGGTGTTTTTTCCCTAAGGTGGGTTTTGCATCAGAAGGTTTTAACGAGGCCCCCTCCTTTCTTTTGCAAAAAAAAAAAGAAATACCAACTTCTTGCATTTCGCATAGACATTCTTACCTATGTGCCATTGACACAGCAAATTGGCCGAAGTTGGAAAAATAGACCCAATTACATTCATCAGAGCAAGATCTCTATCAGTAAGAATAACTTGAGGAAATGATTCCTGTCGCACAAACAGACCTTTTAACTTTAAGAGTGCACATTCAAAGTTATCCTGCTGCTCAGAATCCAAATAGGCAAATGCCACAGTGTATGTAAGGGATGTGCTGGTAACACCAACAATTTCAAATAGTGGCGGTAGATATACATTGGTTTTGTAGGTCTTGTCCATGAACAAGACAACGTGAAATGTATTCAATAAATTGACGACATCCGGATGTGTCCAAAAATATATCTAACAACGTCAGAACCTTAATGTCTTCTATACCAGGACACATTTCGATCACGTTGGATTAAGTTCAACAAGTGTTGCATTTCAGTTCTTGGACCTTTCTGTGTTGATCGAAACTTACGCCGCTCATTATATACTTGGTGATGGTATTGAGATTGGCCACATTGCGACTTTTAGTGTCAATAGAATGCTTCCCGCCTTACGTTGTTCTTTGTCATATCATGAACAATTTCTTTCTCATTTTGATTTAAGCGACCAACAAATGGATGACCCATCATGCTTTCGGTGTATCCGATGGTTGTGAATTCCTGAGAGGACCTTAAGTATCCAGCCTTCACCCATTGACAAGGGTCTTCCTTTAAGCGCGAACGGACACTCACACTTATGAGATCCAGTTGACTTTGAAGAACTTGATGACTTTGATCTATACTTTCCACCCCTTTCACAATCCAGAATGACTTTTGTTTTTCTTCCTCTTTGTCTTGTTTCTGTGTCTGATCTTACAATGACAACAACTATATTGTTTTCCTTCCCAACCTCTCGAGCCCAATACAAAAGGTTATCTCGTGTAGGAAATATCTACAAAAAAGTATTAATCTTAATGTTTTGCAAAAAAAAATACGACATATTCACAATATCAAACAATAATTAAATTACCTGCGTAGTAGTGAATACATCACTACAATCGAAAAGTTGGGAAACGTCGATTGACATCGACCTTAAATTGAAGCCATTAAAATCATCAATTTCCAATGAAACTAAAATGAAACAAACAATAGATTATTACGTGGGAAAAAAAGTTTGAAAAAAAAAATAACGTACCGAAAATTTGCAATTTCTGGAAAAAGATTAAAAATATAACGTACCGGAAATTCAAAATTTCCAGTACACAATATTTTTAATCTTTTTCCGGAAATTGCAAATTTTCGGTACGTTATTTTTGTATACCGGAAATTGCAATTTCCGGTATAAAATTTGTAAACCGAAAATTACAATTTTCGGAACAAAATTCAAAACGAAACAAAGTACGTATCGGAAATTCATATTTTCGGTACGATGAGAGCGTTTTACACCAAGTCTGCGTGCAAAAACATAAAAAATGAGTGTTTGACTACAAAATCCTTTGATGTAAAGGGGAATGAACCTGTCGTAAATAAGCTCTTTTGACCATCATAAGCTGGCATCTGTTTATCAACGATTGTCTCTCGATGCATTCGGACTAGCTTACTTTGCTAAGTAAGCTAGTCCTCGATGCAAAGTAAGCTAGTCCGAATACATCAAGAGATTGTTGACAGTATGGGTGAAGATCTTTAATCAAAGGATTCAGTTTCTCCCCCAAAAGAGAATTATCTCTTTCGGGTAAAATTGTGTGTAAAATTTGTGTACCGAAAATTGCAATTTTCGGTATACAATTTGTATACCGGAAATTACAATTTCCGGTAAAATGTTCAGAATTAAAAAAAAAGAGAATTTTTGATGATTTTATTCGAGGGGTATTTTGGAAAATTTGCAAAATGAGGGGTGTACCTACCAGGTGGGGGGTGCATTTAATAATGGCCAAAGGAATAACGCCCTCGCATTGGTTACAAGGCCCAACGGCCAACTCCAGCCCATCACGCTGCATAAGCGGTACCGGATTACTGCTTGCAAAAGGGAATTAAATTCTGCACCCCCCAAATTAGCAACCACACCCCCACATTTTGGTTAATTGACCAAAATATCCTAAAAAAAATTAATTAACCATTCCACCACTACTCTCACTTCCTATTCATACTTCTCATGCGCCCAACTAACCAATACTAAAAATACCAAATTTACGGTAAAACATAAAAAAGAAATTTACCGTAAACAATTCAATTTACGGTATTTTTTTCTAAAACTCATACCGTAAGTTGGACTACTTACGGTACCATAAATTGACATATTTACGGTATCTAAAAAAAATTTGAGTACCGTAAGTATGTCAATTTATGGTAGGGTTTTGTTTTCAATTTCTCCATACCATAAACAGGTTTATTTATGGTACCAAAAAAATTTTAAAACCCGTAAATATAGGGATTTGCTTATTTACGGTACCAAAAATAATTTTAAGTACCGTAAATAAACATATTTACGGTATGAAGAATTGAAAAAAAAATCCTCATACCGTAAAAAGGTTTATTTACGGTACTCAAAAAAATTTTAGGTACCGTAAATAAGCTTATTTATTTACGGTATGATTTTTTTTTCTTCAAATCTCCATACCATAAATTAGCTAATTTATAGTATAATAGTTTTTCAAACATATGTACCGTAAATTGTTTAATTTATTATATGTGTTTTAAAAATATGTACCGTAAATTGAATAATTTAACGTATATATGTTTGAAAAAGTTAGATACCGTAAATTAGTGAATTTATTGTAGTCAATTTTTGTTTTTGGTTACGTAGTCCACTTTTGTTTGTTTTATATATAACTGTTTAGTGTTTTTTTTTTTGTTGCTAAAGAGGGATAACTGTTTAGTTTTTTATTAACAATAATTGTGCTTCTATTGGTGTACTGAAAGCACCATAAATCTTTCTCACATTCATTAATATCAATGCATCAGCGTGGCAGATAGACGGGAATTTAAGACATTTTAATAATTAAGAAAAAAACTCCCTACCGTAAATCGGCTTATTTACGGCCCTCAAAAATTTTGGGTACGGTCAATAAGCCTATTTACGGTATTCAAAAATTTTGAGTACCGTAAATAAACTTATTTACGGTAGGGAGATTTTTTTTTCAATACTCCATACCGTAAATAAACTTATTTACGTTACTCAAAAATCGTTTGGATACCGTAAATAAGCTTATTTACGGTAACCAAAAAAATTTTGAGTACCCACATAAATAGCCGATTTACGTTAGGAAAGTTTTAAAAAAAAATCCATACTGTAAATAGGCTTATTTATGGTACTCAAATTTTTTTTGGGTACTGTAAATAAGCCTATTTACGGTATGAAATTTTAGGGAAAAAATCACCTACCATAAATAAGCCTATTTACGGTAGGAAAAAAAAACCATACAGTAAGGAGTGAGTGGGCGTGGAGTTTATGATTTTTAAGTGAGGGGTATTTTTTGGGTTTAGGAAAAATGTGGGGGTGTGGTTGCTAAGTGTGGGCGTGTAGAATTTAATTCCCTTACAAAATTAAGTACTATTCCCTCCGTTCCAAAACATTTGATGTTTAAGGTTGTGACACACCCATTAAGAAATCATTATATGGTATATACCTAGACCACAATACCCTCATTTAATCATGCCTAGAAACTATGTAATGTGATCATTCTCATTGATGAGTGGTTAGCTATTGGTTTGCTAACTATAATAGTCTCGTAATAAGCACATAGTATTAATTGGAATCAATGGTATGTTTGGAAAAAATGCATTAATTTAGTCTTGAATTTATAAAACATTAAAAGTTTTGGAACAAAACTAAAATATTAAAACATCAAATATTTTGGAACGAAAGGAGTATTTACTCAAGAGTCAAGTACATTGAACTCAACTAATTACTAAAGTAAACACCTCGAAGCTTCGAAAAGTAAACCCTAAATCTGGGTCTTCCTGCAAAATAACAACTAAAAGTTATGATATCAGTCCAACCTTACGCATCTACAGGCCTAATAACTTGAACCCAAGGAATAGTAATGATTTCGACCCATTATGACTAAGTCCTGTTTGGATAAACAGCTTATTTTATTGTTTATGATATAATAGCTTATAGCATGAGAGCTTATATCGTAAGCGCTTAATTGAATAAACTATTTATGTTTGGATATATACATTGAAAAGTGCTTACAAAAATTAAAATGTTTGGATGCGTCATTACATAAGCACTTATAAGATATTGTTATACTTTTAAAAAATTTAAAGAATCAAATCATAATTTAAAATATACTAATATTTTATAAAAATATGATAATATGTCACAAAATATAAGATGTTGTTATAATTTCATTAATAATTTTTTTAATACAACGCATTATGATATTTCTTTATTCACACAAATGTACTTTTACTCAATTTTTTATTAAAAATATATAATTTTTGTAAGTAATTAAAAATAATATATTATAAAAATATAGGGTTAAATATGTTTTTGGTCCCTATAAAATGAGTGAATTTTAGTTTTGGTCCCTGTAAATTTGTTTCTTTGGTTTTCATCCCTCTAAATATATGAAAGTATTGTTTTAGGTCCCTGTCGTCATGCTACGTCCGTTAACTATTTACATGTCTTACGAAATGTCACGTGACCATCTCAAGTGACACTCAATGACGTATGTGATGTTATGTTAGCATGTAACTATCCAAAAAAGTTTTTCTGTTCCCTAAAATGAATTTTGTTTATCTGCCATAAAATGAACATTAGGGACCAAAAACTGTGATTTCAGGTTTTAGAATGATGAAAATAAAAAAAAAACATTTTACAGTGAGCAAAATCAAAATTCGCCCATTTTACAAGGACCACAAACTACGCTTTTAAATTTTTGAGGGATGAAAACTAAAAAAAACATTTTAGAAAAACCAAAACCAATATTCAGTCATTTTATTGGGGGCCAAAAACATATCTAACCCAAAAATATATGTTCACAATATGGTATATCTTACTTTATTCACTTAAATAATTGCAATTTTACTCATCTTTGACAGAATGCAATCAAACCCAAATATACATCACATGTATTTTTGATTTCATGCATCACATCAAGTCTGCGAAATGTATGTAATAAAAAAAAAACTGCGAAAAGTAGTGTGTAATGGGTCTGTGAAATTAAAATATTAAGGGGAAAAAATGTGCCAATCGAACTTGGGTCATCTACTACGAGTTCTGCATAAAGTTATCTCATAAGCTATTGATGATGAGAGCTTATCGAAATATGACATAAGCAGCTTATGAGACTGACACAAGCTCTTTTCATATGTTCACCCCATCATTCTTACAAGTTGATCCGAAGTGAATCTCAGAAGTGGCCGGAGGAAGAGTGCGAGCGGCGGAGTACGACGGTGGGGAGTGTACCTGCACAAACTCTGATGCCTAAGTCAGTATCAGAGTAAGATGAGGAAAGGAAATATGAACAGTGCGTACCTTTATTGATTAGGTCATGGACCTTTTATAGGTGAGGTCAGGCTGTTGACGTGTGGATAGTATCGAGTAACTCTAGATTGATTGTCAGTCGTCGGATGTATCCGACAGTCGGCGTCATTTCTAGGGTTGTGAGCGGGTAAGGTTACTTTTAGGGATAGCGTCGCAATGCCTTATGCTCTAGGGTTTCGCGTCATGGCTATGTCCTTCCTAGGGTTTGTTGCCAAAGGAAAGAACTCCTGGGTCGGGTTGGACAACCGAAGTGGGCCTTGGGCCTATTTGGGTCGGTATCGTACTAGGGCAAATTCCTCTTGTTGTATCGGATCGGCCCGGCCACTCCGGATCACAAGTGCTTATGTCAGTAGATAAGGTCAAATAAGCAAAAAATAAGTCAATCCAAAGGGGTCCTAAATTAGCTAATTGATTCAACTACCTACAGATAACTGATTAGTTTGAATGTTCAGCTTCTCAGTCAATTTTCAAAATCCTTGCACGATTGGATCAAGTTGAAAATCATCAACTGAGTAAATTTGTTCACAATAACTAGCTAGCTTAACTAACACATCTTCTCAATTGTCTATTAATTTTTTTTTTCAAATAGGACCTAATGAACTAAAAGAGCTTTAATATTTTTTCAAATAGGACCAACTATTGATTATAGCACCCAGCAAAGAGCATGAGTGCTTGTCACCCACATTATATTAAAGTTAAAAGTATTTATACAAGAAGACCAACTACTGCACTTATATTAGGTGTGACAATTACATGGATTACTGATAGAGAACTTCATGACAATTATATTTTCCCTAAAACAACTTGGACGTTCCTTGAAATGATAATAATAATTATTATTATATTAAAGTTAAAATATTTATACAAGAAGACCAACTACTGCACTTATATTAGGTGTGACAATTACATGGATTACTGATAGAGAACTTCATGACAATTATATTTTCCCTAAAACAACTTGGACGTTCCTTGAAATAATAATAATAATAATAATAATAATAATAATAATAATAAAATAGAATTACTTAGGACGATATGTTACTGCAATTTGATCACCAGCTCTACAAAGAGTAACGGCGCAGAGAGAGAGGAAGAGGTTGATGATGTTTAGAGACAATAAGACTGAATCCCTTGTGTAATCCTTGGAGGAGAACCTCTTGATGATGTTGTTTGTTTCACATATGATGTAGCCACAATGTATAATTGATGACACACACCCACGGATCTTCAGTGAAAACATACCCAGTGAAAACAGAATCTGCACGAAAAGGATCACACTATTAGAAACATAAAAACGAGATCACAAACAAAACCATTACAACAAGGGCTTAATTTGCCTATTAATTAATTAATTAATTAAGCAGAATCGTTTCAGGACCCAAAAAAAAAAACCTCAATCAAGCCAAAGACGATGAGAACTAACAAAGCTCCGAACAAGAATGGGCCCAAAAAGCTGAAGTCATAGCCATTCCTTACAGCCCAAAATGTGGAAAGAGTGAGGCTGAACAGCACCGCAGTAGTCAATTCGAGAGCCTCTAGAAATGACTTAAGCACGAAGGACCAAAACATCATGGGACTCAGACTCAGTCCCCCTCCTCCGCTGTCTTCATCTCCTAATTTCCTCAACATATTCTCTAACCAACTTTTCCACTTTTGCACAACCCAACCCTTCACCACCTTGTCTCTCCATTTCGTCCAGCACTAACACTATTTATACTCCCAATATCATGTCTTACCTTTTTACTTTTTTACCTCTCGCTTTCACAAGAGGAAAAGTGTTACCGATTTCCATGTGCAAAGAGGGCTTCATGAACCTAACTTAGAGTCTCACATCGGGAGTCATGAACTCGGTGTAGGGGCTTATAAGGGTTGAGCAAACCTCCCCTTACAACCATGGTTTTGAAGAGGAGTTAGGCTTAATTCCTTAACAATTGGTATCAGAGAAGTTTCGATCTTTGGGCATCGGCTTTGCCTCGGGAAGAATGAACCGGGAAGAATGAACCGTCGTGGACGCCGGTTGTTCAGGGGGCGGATCTGTTACTGATTTCCATGTGCAAGGAGGGTTAGGCTTAATTTCTTAACAAAAACACTACGGTCAAAGGCATTAATTACTAAACCCGTAGGTGTTGTAGTGTGGAAATTAAATTGAATTGAATTGTAATATTAAGTCCATCTAAGGACTGAATACATGTCTATTCGGATTCACTTTGGCATTATGCAACTATAGTCCCTTTGAGGCTTATTATTACCATTACCATATACCTGAATATATCAATATCAGTGGCAAGTCCCACGCGACAATGCAAATGTAAATAGTCTTTAACTGCAATATGGACCACACATTTTGCAAATTTTGGTATAACGTTTGTACAGTGGTTGAGTTCTTGAGAAGTACTTATAATAGAGCTTACAGAGTGCAGTCTCTAAGAGCATCTCCAACGGTACAGGGTGGCGTCCCTTACAGCTCGTAGTGGCCCGTCCCTTCGTTTTTTAACCGCTGGAGCTCGTCTATGTGGCCGTCTCTTACCAACAGCAGAAGTGTGCGTCCCTTGCACAAGGGATGACAACTGTGCCTCCCTTCACATTTTTTAATCGTTGTTTCTCTCTCCATTGCAACCACAATCACGCTCAACAGATCAACAGAATTGATAAAGAAGGAGAGGGAAAAAATTGAATAGTTGAAACAAAATTACAAAACTGAAAGAGAAGTAACATAATCAAAATTAAAAAGCGAACAAGATAATTACACAGCCAGAAACAGAATTAAACCAGGAAAATGATTTTTGTACATCACATTTACGATAGCCCACTGCCACACCATATGTCCGTACGGTTCGTACGGTACGGACATGTACGTACCGTACGGATTCCGTACAGAATTTTTTTTTCTAGATTTTTTTAACTGGTTAACGCAGTTCATGTAAGTGGTTAACACAATTCATGTAAGTGGTTAATACAGTCCACTAACTGGTTAATACAGACACATATTTTTTTAACTGGTTAATGCAATTCATGTAAGTGATTAATGCAGTTCATATAAGTGGTTAACGCAGTCCACTAACAGGTTAATAGACACAGATTTTTTTAACTGGTTAACACAATTCATCAAAGTTGTTAGCGCTTGATTCGTATAAGTGGTTACTTGATCATTAGCGGTTATCTGAACACATATTTTTAAGCGGTTACTTGGCATTTCGTATGAAGTGGTTGCGTGGATTAAGTATAAGTGGTTAACACAGTCCGTTATTTGGTTAATAAACACAGAGTAATCGTTAACCAGTTAGTGAACTTGATTAACCACTTATTTGTACTGTGTTAACTACTTTTATAATAATTTTTTTTGGAAAACAAAATATTTTTCTGAAGAAATTTTTTTAAAAAAATATATTTTTTTGGGAAAAAAAAGTGTCCATACATGTATGGACATACGGTCCGTACACGTACGAATATACGGTGTCACGTAAGGTGTCGCCCAAAGTGGTGTGCAAATAGCGCGACCGTTAAACCAAAACAGAACCAAAATTAAACGCCGAACGCCGTGAACGCCACGAACTCCTCTCAGAACGCCGTGAACGTCGAATCCCGGAGGCGGATCTGTGGGATCTGTGAGAGAACAAAGGAGGCGGAGGCAGATCTGTGGGAGAACGGCGGAGGCAGAGGCGGGTCTGTGGGAGAACCGCGGAGGCGGATCCGTCTGAGAGTGAAACGAAAAGGAGGAGATGGATCTCCTGAGAGGGTTGCGATCTTGGCTGCCGAGAGTGAGAGTGCGAGCGCTTGTCTGAGAGAAAGGGGAATTATGGTGAGTGAGGGAAAAAGGAAGTGATTGAGAGAAAGTAAATTAAAATAATTAAAATAAAAACGAGACCACCGTCCCTTAAATGATCGAGCGTTGGAGTGAATGGAAGTGGACTGTTCCTTGCCTATTGTGGCCACAAAAAATGGGCTAAAGAGACCCAACTTCTCTGCACCGTTGGAGATGCTTTAACCTTCTTTGTTAAGCGCCAAAAACAAACTAGAGTTGCGGATTGTCGTATTACAGATTACCGAAGTTTTTTTTTTTTGTCGAAGATTACCAAGGTTCGAATCATCCATTCTGAAGGTTTAGACTTTAGATGATTCCTACCTTCACCGTCTCACCTTGGCCCGTCTCCCTGAATGGTTGCTGGATTTGTGTATGTTGGAGCCCAGTTAACTTGTTTGGGCCTATGCCCATTATTAATGCGTACCTGACTCAATAAGAGAAGGGTTTTATTAAAGACCCCTCCCCATTTTAATTTCAGCACCATCCCTTCCACATAAAATGACTAAAATAACCCTACTCCTAGTGATGGATCTATGTGTTGCAAATTGGAGGCAACTGGCCCCGCTGATTTATTTGTTTTTTTACTAATTATTGGGTAATTTTATTTTTACACCCATTTAAAATTAAGTGTTGACCCCACTAAAGAGGAAAAAAATAGAAAATGAGCTACTCTCTTTTGATATGATTGAGAGATGAATTGTTGAATGATTGTTTGGTCACATAAATAGAGAGAGATATTTTTAATAGTATTAAAAATGAAAAATTATACTACATTTCAAAATATGAAGACACGTAGAGAGCAATTATAATTCGTAAATATTGAGATGTCTTCAATTTTTTGGGTATATAATGTTATTGTTTTTGTAATCACCAATTTTTGGCTTAATGGTAATGATATCATTATTTTATTACTAATGCATTGATGTCATCTTATATCTAAATCCTGATAAGTCATTCTGCCAAAAGTCCCGCCCAAACCACTTTCACGTTACCCATCCTGTATA
This sequence comes from Calophaca sinica, assembly GCA_037113605.1. Lineage (NCBI taxonomy): Eukaryota > Viridiplantae > Streptophyta > Magnoliopsida > Fabales > Fabaceae > Calophaca > Calophaca sinica. The sequence continues at coordinate 24,557,125 of CM073733.1, forward strand.
CAGCTTCCTACTACTGCCATTTAATTAGGCATGGCAACAGAACCCGACCCGCAGACTCCAATTCCCGACCGACCGATTTTGATTTTAAAACCCGCTGATCGTGTGACGGGTTGGGATGTCGATACCCAACCCGCTTCGACTAACTCCGCCAATTAAATATAAATTGTTAATTTTTATTTTATTTTATGCATTTATACTCATTCATTTTGTTTCATATATTTTATTTATTTTTAATTTAATCTCTTTTCAATAGAACATTTTATTTTAATGTTTTTTTTTTTTATTTTATCATTGTATAATAATTATGATTTTATTTTATTAATTATCTTAACTATTATTTTTCAATTTTTCTACATATTTAGAAATTGAGTTGTGACCATGAAAACCCGACTTATCGGACGTGATAAGAAAGGCAAAACCCGAACCCGTTAGAAATAGGGACGAGGACGGGGGAGGCAAAACCCGCCCCCGACCCGGCCCGGCCCGTTGCCATGCCTACATTTAATGTTCATTTATGACGCCATCTAATACCAACTTCTCGCCAGCTAATACCCATATTCAAAAGATTTTGAAACCTTCATCTCTCATCTCTCTTCCAAGCTCCCTCTTGATCCAAAACCACCACCGTGGCTCTCCAAGCACCACAACCACCAGCGACGCCGTCCTTTTCTTCAACGACACGTCCACCACAGATGTCTTCCTCCGCCTCTCCACCGACGCCGTCTCCCCATCCTCTGCCTCCGTCGACTCCGCGTCGATCTCCGATCTCCACATGTACCTCCAATCAAACATCCTCTGCCGCTCCAAATACTTCTCCGCCCTCTTATCCGACCGATGGATTGGAAACGTCCACCCTGAATCACCATCGCCGGAGCACTCCTCCGATCACCAACTTATCCGCCTAAATCTATGAGTTCCACCCACTCCGGGTTCAATCCAACACCATCTCATAGTTCTCGAACTCCTCTACAAGAACGATTTCCAGAACGTTGTGGACAGCGCTTCGACGGAGAGATGAAAACACCAGCGGGAGAGAGCCGTAACACCACCATCACCGGCGTAGCGCCGGTGCAGATTCTGTACCAAATCTGGATGGTCATGCGACCGTGAGAGTGAGGTGAGCCTAAAAGGTGTGAGAGAGAGATGAAAACAGAGACGAAGCAGTAGTGGGCTTGAAACTCCGGCACGGTGATAGCAATTTCTGGCGTGGTATTTCTCACTTTGGGGTTCCATCAAAAGGTATGGATTTCAATATTTTCCAGACATTTTTTTTTTCACGTTTATGCTATTATTCGAACTGATTTGTTGTGTTTGCGTTTTCGGTTTCTTCCATTTGTACCGACTCTGTGGCTTTTGAACATGTTCCTCCAGAATAATAGAAGGTATGTTTATTTGGGAGTATTTTTCTTCACATGTTTTTTTTTTGCAAATCTTATGAAACAGCGACTACATGACCCATATTGTCGCTCTACTTTTCAGTAGTGGTTGTTTTTGGAGCATGCCCTCTTTTCTATTATTAATTGCCTTTTAGATTGTGGTTTTGATTCACGTGTGGACCTCAGGATTTTAGTGGGGTTTTCTGTTTATTTTGTAGATCAGGGATGGAAAAATCAAGGTTCTTACCCCAAGGGAAGCTGGATATGCAATTCAACTTTCAAACAAGCCCCTTCTTGATGATCGCCCCTCAAATGAACACAACAAGGTTTCTCTTATGATGCTGATCTTGCTTTTGTGTACCTTAGCCAATGGGAAATCAATATTTTGTAATCTTTGTTGTGGAACAGTGGAATCATGTCTAGAATGTTTAGGGTATAGTTTCTCCTCTTTTCTTTCAACCTTTTGTTTGTGTATCCTTTGGCCATATTGTTATCTATGCCTTTTTTCATCTGTTGCATCTTCATCTCATCTTTATCCCTCTTTGCATGTTTATATTTTAGACTTAAATAATTAATCAGTAATGTGGCACAATTGTATGTGCTTCTTCTGTAGTGGTTGATTGGCCCTTCATAGCTGATGAAAGTGAAGGCACAACCTTTCCAACTGTCGAGAAAATTTAATCTGCTCCCATGAAATCATTAGCTTCGTTTGCTTTTTTCAGCTTTTCTGTTGCCTCGTCAAGTGGATTCACCAACACAAGTTGTCCAACTCACATGAATTAGTCACTGACTCATTGTTGAGATTTGAGACATATCTATCAAGGTGTGTAACCAAATTAAGTATATTTTGTAGTCAAACATTCTTGCCTCAATGATTACTCCCTTGTTTTGCATTGTTGCCTTCAACTCCTTGAAAACTGAGATTCCACTCATGTGAATAGTGCTCACTGATGAATTTTTTTTCGTTGATCACAGATAAAATTTCAAATAAATATGATACATATTAATTTTATGCCTGGATTTACACACATTGTCAAAATAGTGCACACAATAATTGAAAGTTGCTTCAATGTATGAAAATGCAGTCTGACAAGTGAAGCGAGTTAGGTGCATGCATGGAAATTAGATGGACATGTATGTTGAAAATGGAAGGTGGGAACATCCATAAACTATTGCATGGAACTTGCCATTTAATCAGTTAAGGGCAAAACTGTTGCTATTCTTCGTTTTCATCAAAAAAGAGGGGTTTACAAAAGGGAATTTGATGCTTTGTTAGGCTAAAAAACTTCAAGGTGGACCCTGCTACAGGTTGGTCTGGTCTGGAATGTTGCATTTTCATTATTCTCAAGAAAGGTTGGTCTGGTCTTATGATTATGGTTTATAAGGGAAAAAACCCCTTCTTTATTGACTATAAGTGTAACTTGAATGGATAAAACAAAATTAGTAAAATGAAAATGAAGTTAAGTTTGTGGCATCTGTAATGGAGGCATAATAAATTGAACTAGCACATTTCTCTTTCTCTTTTCCCCTTTTCTTTTTCATATTCAGTGGCTCATAATGTGGTGAAGGAAATTGGTTTCTAACTTTTTCCTTTCTTTTGTGAAGTGCTGGGCTCTTTCATCATATATTTTGCCTCATTGCTGCAGATTACATTTTCTCCAGCATTAAGTAGGGAATTTCGTCCTTATAAACCCGATCCTGCTCTACTGCTGCATATTTGTTCTCTTTGGGAAGTTCAACCAAATGAAGTAATAATGGTTAGGGATAGGCTTAAAGATGATGTAAGTGATTCTTTTCTTGATAATTTGATTGAATATTCATTATTTATGACTCACACTATTCGCATTAGGTGGAGTGGACTACATGAATCCAATAACATCATAATATCATGTCATAATTTATTAACGAAGTATCAGAAGTATTTCCTTTATCAGAGCTTCCTAGATTAACTATAGATGTTTGCATGAAGGTTTGCTATTATGGAGAATCACACAAATGTTCTGTTGCTAAAATATTGATAAAGAAGTGCTTAAATCTCCTCAAAAAAAAATTTCTATTCAACCTTTTTCACCATATCCTGCTCATACATATGATTTTGGAGATTCTTTTTGTGCTTTGAAATCATGGAGATTTTTATTATATGATAAGTGCCTTCCTTTTACTGAGTATGTAATTGACAGTGTGGAGTAGTTCCTATGGAACTGAGGATAGTATAATTTGTTTTATCAGTTTTTAATCAGAAGTCATTATACAATGCATACAAAAAGCGGACCAAGAATATTGAGGTTGATGTGGAAGAATACAATAGAATGAGAGAAGTTGATCCAAAATTCTACCGTGAAGCTTCAAGTCTTCAGTATGGAAAGGTATACTACCAAAACACCATTCTACCGGTGATCCAAAGGAATATTGACTCGATCAATGACCATAACGAGCATTTCAACAAGAAGATTGAACGTGCCTTTGGTAAATACACACTGGATATAAAAAATAATCTTGAGCGAGGAACTGCATTGCCCGACTGAGGTACTTGCTTATACAGTGGTGTGTTATTTTTCCTTATTGTTCCGATACTGATCAGTTTAAATGGTGGATTGCATTTTTGGAGTCTTTTTTTATCAGAATGTAATATTATAGCTTAATATTTTGCATTGCACATATACAACATTGCATAGTCATCTTTAACTTCAAATACTAATGCTTGCTTCGTACATCGGTTCTTTTCAGTAGCACTCTTTTCAATCATTATATGTATAGCTCTGCAGTTGAGTCCGAAGCATTTCATATGAAAATACATACAAATGACTTGAATCATTGATGATGGAAACTATCATACACAAGAAGAATCAAATTGGATAACACGATACATGTTGAACCAATCACAAAACTTCGTATTAATTTCACACAAGGATTATTTGTACCATTTATAATTTCTTTTATACGGAGATTGACTTAATAAAAGGAATTTTCAAGAAAATTTATACTTTTTGATGTTTGTTTAAGCCGAAGTTTGGCAGGGTTTGGTCTTTTCCCTTTTTGAAGGTTTTAAGGGCCTGTTTGATTGTCAAGATTGGATAAAAAACAATATGTGGCGTAATTTGAAGCCTATTTTTGAAACTTAATATGCCATACAATATGAAGTTTATATGAGTAGTTTAGGTGATTGTTAGCAAGGAAGTAACAATGTTAAACAATGTACCCAAAAAAAAAAAAACAATGTCAAACACATTTGTGTTACAATGGTTTTCTTTAAAAGTATGTTGATTTGGACATACCGTTGCCCCGTGCAGCGCACGGGCAGTAGTCTAGTTTTTATATAAATATTTATAGTATATGATCTTAGCCCCACTAGTCAAAATTCTTGGATCTGTCCCTACCTACCCCTAAAAAAAACCTTAACCAATCCCCTTTCCCACCACCACCACCACCACCATCTCCCCCCATGACCACCCTCCCCACAACTTCTCACCGTCATTTGCCACCCAAAACTCTAACCCACCATCTATTATCTACGCCGCCACCATCTCGACATATCTCCCTTCTTCCTGACGCACTTGCGAGCATTAATTTTTTTCCTCCGCGTTTTCAAATATTCTAGAGTCTTGTTTCCAGACGTGCCCGAAATTTAGATTGCTGACGTGTAAATCAGAGGAGGTGTCGTTTTTTTCTACACGCCCGAAAATAAGATTTCGGAAGAGGGGGTCGTAGCATGGGATTTCCATTGGAGGTGAGAGGGGATTTAGATTGCTGACGTGTAAATCAGAGGAGGTGTCGTTTTTTTCTACACGCCCGAAAATAAGATTTCGGAAGAGGGGGTCGTAGCATGGGATTTCCATTGGAGGTGAGAGGGGGTTTCATGGGAAGGGGAGAGGGGAGGGGAGGGTGGAGTTAGAGAAAAGGGGAGGGGGGAGGTGGGTTTCAAGAATGAAAGAGGGGAGAGGGAGGGCAAAATGAGTAGGGTAAAAAGAGAAATTTGGATGGGGAGGGAGGTGGGGAAATGAATATGGGGAGGGGCCTTTAACAATTCCCTAAGGTATGTTTGGATGGAGTGTTTTAGAGAGAAGCGGAGGGAAAAATAATGCATGTCTCAATTATTCTCGGAGAAAGATGTCAAGCGCGCGTTATTGCTTTGCTTAACTGATATCAATTTTTGTTCACTTAAAAATCTGATATGAATATTTGTGGGACATTTTGTGTTGGTTTGACCATTCATATTAAAGATTTTAGAAGGGAATTTTTTTTTCCGGTACTGAAAAAATAAGATTGTAATTTTTGTATTTTCCCTACCTTCTATAATAGTTGGTTGTTCTGCCCTTCTCTTTGTTATACGTTTGGGTTGCTCACCTAAACTTATATGTTTTTCCCTTTCGTTTGGCGTTGGGTTTTGTTAGTGTGGGTTTTCTCATATAAAATATTTGAAAAGGGGAGATTGAGTGCTTGGAGCTTAATGTTTGTTGTAAGCTTCTGTTAATTTGTCCCAAAAAAAAAAAGCTTCTCTTAACATTCAGGAGGCATAGGTATAGGCAATTTTCTTTGGAAGGATATATTATTGAAGTTCATCTAAAAAAGGATGAAGGTTGAACCTTAGTAATACAATTTCCATGATCGCATATAGACTGATTTATGTTGTGCCCCCTTTTAATATCTATTCTATTTTGGATGGTTTTTGTACTTCAAACCAGGTATATTATCAATAGTCCTCTTTCACATCTAAATTGAAACTAAACTCTTCTTATAAAAAAAAAAATTGAAACTAAACTCTGTATGTATTCTTTTTTTTTAATCTCTAATTGATTAGATATTTTAAAATTTTATGATCTTAATATTTATGTCTTTACTTTTATAATAATAATAATAATAATAATAATAATAATAATAATAATAATAATAATAATAATAATAATAATAATAATAATTTGAAGTTAATTAGTTTGAACTCGCGGATTCAGGGTCCTGGATACACCACTGCCTATTTCTTGGGAAGTGGATCTTCAATATGCTCCGTAACTTCCCTTGTTTTACTGCAATTGTGCTCCATAACTTGATCAGCTTCCAACGAAATTTATCCACTTAAAAAAATAGGAATTTTCTTACAAATATTTGTAAGTCTTTCCTCCCCCCCCCCCCCCCCGAAAAATTCACTTCCATTGAAACCTGGGAACTCAGCCCAACTAAGTACAAGGCATAACATACTCAGAAATTATTAAATACACCCCGGGTTTTGCTAGAATACACCGCGAATCTAGAAATATGTTTTTGGACGACATAATTTGTTTGGAAATATATTTTCGGGTGGCAAAATGATATACCTCGGGAAATATATTTCCGGATCTCTAGTATATGCTAGCAAAATTAGGGGGTGTATTTAATAATTCCCAACATCCTCACATTGGTTACAAGGCCCAACGGCCCACTCCAGCCCATCACGCTTAAGGAGCATAGATACTAAACACGCATAAGCAGTATTGGGTTACTGCATACAATCTACTCCCTCCGTTAACCAATATAAGCAAAAAAAGTCCATGTATTTGGTCTAAATTTGGATCAAATACATAGACTTTTTTGTTTATATTAGAACACGGAGGGAATAACCCAAGAATCATGTACATTGAATTGAACTCAACTAAAGTAAACACCTCGAAGCTTCGAAAAGTAAACCCTACATCTAGGTCTTCCTCCAAAATAACTACTGCTAATAGTTATGATATCAATCCAACCTTACGCATCTACAAGCCCAATAAATTGAACCAAAGGCATGGTAATGATTGAGCTATCCCTCAATTTTGTCTTTGAAGTATTACTCTCTCTCCTATTTGATCTTTAAAGTATGTAAAAATATTAAATAATTCCTAACGTTTTCTTCCATCCATTAAGTTAATGCATTTGTTAGTGTGAACACGTTTGAAGTATTTCCTCTCTCCTATGTGTATCCTAAATAGTCTCAAGATTCCCTAAAATACGTCATATCAGTCCCTACAACGTTTGAAGATAGAGAGACCAAACAAATACATCTATTTAGACCTTAAAGTCCCTAAAATAAATATTAAATAGTCTCTCAAGTCTCTAAAATATATCATATTAGTACCTATATTTTACAGTAACGTAGTCCTAATTCTAATTCATAAATCAGATTTTTTTTATGACTAACTCATAAATCAGATACTGCCTAGTTTAACAACAACACATGGCTTAGAAATGACAGTTAAATGATATCTAACCCCTCCAAAAAAATAGTTGCTAAATTATTTAGGGCTAATGTTAAATGTCGAAATCAATTTCAGAATCAAGGTTATCAAAATTATGGACGAAAATGAGGGATGGAAATTCAAAACTTGAATAAGGAATGAAAATGAGGAGACAAGCCAAGGATGGGAGCTCGCCTCTAAGTGATGGACTAACAGATGGACCAACTTGATTGATGAGATAAAATGTAAGGGACTATTTAATTTTTTTACGTACTTTATGGATTAAATAAGAGAAAGAGTGATATTTGAGGGATCAAATTGATAGTTAACTCTTTAATGATTTTGACCCATTATGACTATTTTTTTTTTGGGACTATCGTTGGTACACACACACGGTGGGTAAGGAAGCGTGGCCATGCGGGATTGATCCCACGCCACGCCACTACACATCACACACACACATCCCCAGCTCAAACCAGCCGTGCAGACTTGCGGGACGACCCATTATGACTAAATTAGCTGACTGATTCAACTACCTACATTTACTCCCTCCATTTACTACAGATTAGTTTGAATGTTTATCTTCTCAGTCAAATTTCAAAATCCTTGCACAATTGAATCAAGTTGAAAATCATTATCAGAGTAAATTTTTTCACATTAGCTAGCTAGCTCAACTAACTCATCTTCTCAATTGTCTATTAAAACCTTCATGTTCGTCGACTATTTGGTCCTTTTCAATAGATTTCTACCAAATCATTTTTTGATAACACTAATGAGCTTAATTTTTTTTTTTTTTTTGATACAATGCTTAATTTTTTTATTTTTTTATTTTTTGAATAAAGCAAAGTTGGTCTTTTTCATAATTATACCGCACTCCCTAATGCTTTGTTAGACACACGGAGGAAATAAGATGAAAGAAAATATGTAAAAAAAATGAAAAGAAAAAGAAAAAACAAGTGGATTTTGTATATTGCATGGATGGAGACAATATGGAGAAAAAGACAACTAAAATGTTGTCTCTACTTATCTGGTTAAATGAAAAAGTAGAAAAAAGAAAATAAATTATTGATATAATTTTTTTTTTTACTCTTGATAATAAAATGAGAAAAATCAAAGAAATCTTACACCATGTGAGAATCATAAATGAGTAAATATTAAGAATTAAAATTATCTGCTTGAAATCTGTTTTTTCTCTCAACTTTAGAAAAACTTTAGTATAAACTCTATGAAGATTTTGAGTTTTATTTATCTTTACAAAACTAGCTTGTAAAGTGAGGAGTGTCATTTACTTATAAACTCTTTTGAGACTTTACCTCTAGTCTATGATGGACTTGAGTTTTTCCCAATAAACCCAACATAAAATCCCTTTCATGCCTCCTATTTCTTATTCTTACTCAAATGAGAGAGATGTTTTTCTTTTTCCATCTTCTCTTCACTATTAGGGCTGTGTCAAGTGTAAGGCTATTAAAGCCCAAGTTTTAAGCCCCTAAAAAATTATTTATTATTAATTTTCATAAAGCAGAAAGGGCACACATACCGACAAAAAGATCAAACCTAAAGAGTTCTCACTTACTCCCTCCAGTCTCGATTATAAGCAACAAAGTACATTTACACATTCATTAAAAACTGTATGTATCTGGTCCAAATCCAGTCTCGATTATAAGCAACAAAGTACCTTTCCACATTCATTAAAAATTTGGACCAAATACATACAGTTTTTAATGAATGTGAAATATCTTTATTAGAATACATCTGATTTTAATGAATGTGAAAGATCTTTGTTCTTATAATCAGGCAGAAAGTAAAACAAAAGTATCAAACTAAAAGCATTCTCACTCATCACTATCGGATATTATTGGACCGGCACTGTTCACTATAATTCCCTCCACTCATTTTCTCAAGAACATAGTGTACACACATTTTTCCCCAAATGTGATATTGAATAGCTGACACCAATAGGAGTCAGGATAGTACACTAAAAGGTTATCACTTCCATTATTTGATCATCATTCTCTAAACTCTGACACGTATCACCTAGAGCGCCCCCAAATATTTTTTGTTTTTTGGTTTTAAATGAGAACGGAATCATGAACACATGAAGATTAGCTAACAAAATGGCACAGATGTAACATCAAGAAATTCGCTGATGCTGCCCGCGTTTTATTTCTGACCACATGGCAAAGTACCAACAATTATCTTAAAGTAGAAAGGGGAAAAATATCAAACCGACAAGGTTAACCACCAACTGGCTCTTGATTCAAAAAGCAACATTCAGTTATGATTCTTGAAGATCAGCTACTTCGTACCCATTCTACATCTTCTGAACCATCTACATTTGTTAAGGTAACATTATTAAAATATCAAGAGGCAAAGACAATATCTGGGTTGATATGATGCATTATTACATAGGGAGTTTTGAGTTGGTAGAAAGAAATGAGCAATAAAACAGAACCTTGAGTAAATTTGACTACCACAGATTCTTGTCCAAGCAACAGCTGCAACCTACCTAATCAAACAGATAGAAAAGTGAGAAATTGATGTTTAAACTTTTAACCTGTTACTACAAAAGGACATATGATGGGGTTAGAAACACCAAAAGTTAAATGGTTTCCACAGATATTTTGCTTGGTATTTTTACTGTCATGCCAACTGGGTTGATTCCACAATATGAGTGCCTCTTTGGAGCAACCTTGAACCCAATGAACTAAAAAAGGTTAATTATGATCAAGGTTTTAAATCGCAATCGCGGTTACGGTTGTGATCGTGTCGCAGTCCTTGATATTACGAGTAATCGCAGTCGATCAAATACAGCTGATGTAGACTCAACCACCATCGCAGAGAAATCAAAAACCTTAATGACACAGTGCAGATCGCAGTCGCAGAACTTTAAGCCCTTGATCATTATTGAATGTGGGGTGAGTTCTACGGTGCACAAGCAATATGGGTATCACCACCGTGCACAAGCGTCTTAAAGTCATTCGAAACTTCAACGACGACCGATGCCGCCCCTCGAAAGCAGAAGCTCACGGTCTTGCTCGTCATCACGGTCGAGACGGTGACTTGGTTGGTGCTCGTTTGACAAAAAACAAGGAAAACGAATATGAGGGCCTCAAAACTTCACAAAACTCAACTAATATTTGTTTTCCTTGTTTTTTGTCGAAAGAGCACCAATCAAGTCACCGTCTCGACTGTGATGACGAGCAAGACCGTGAGCTTCTGCTTTCGAGGGCGGCGTTGATCGTCGTTGAAGTTTCAGATGACTTTAAGACACTTGTGCAAGTTGGTGGTACCCATCTCGCTTGTGCACAGTAGAATTCACCTTGAATGTGGTTCATTTAGGACTTGAACCCAAATAACCAAAGCCATTGACCAAAACATTGACATCTTGGTCGTCATCTTCTCCTTGAGAAGTTGGGATATCTAATTCACCATCAAATTTCTCACTGAAAAGTTCTTCCCAGAACCCTTCATCAAGTTCTTTGACCAGCCACTCTTGTGTTTCTAGAACCTCATGTACTTCTTCCTCCTGTCCTCTCCTCCCCATTCCAATACCCTGCATTTCCATAGCTAGCACTTCAAGCTCTGACACTTCAAAACCAAATTCCTCAAACTCTTTAACAGCATTTCTTTCTTCACCTCCACTGCTTGATTCTCCAACACCACTAACTCCTTGCTCAATTGGCCTTCTCCTCTTCTTAGTAATAGCTTCTTCAAGCTCCTTTCTCTTTTCCTTCTGTTGGAGTAACTGTTGTATAAAGGCTGGATTCTTCATAGCTCTAGCTAAGAAAGCCATCATTTGTTGCTGCTTAATTTCTGTACCTCTTAACCTTTCCTCCATTGCTTCAAGGTATGATCTTGTATTCTGTTGCTGCTCTCTAAGCTTCACAAGCTCCATCATCAACACTTGCTTGTCACGCCTCAAGTGATCAATCTCTTCATCTAATCCAAAACGCCCAACTTCAACACAGTGACCTTGTGCTTCTTGTTGTTGGGAAGTAGTAGTAGGTTGAGAAGAAGGTTGCCTCCTTCTCTTTATGTTTGCCAAAAGGTGCCTGTGCCCTCTCAAGAATCCTTCATTTGCAAACTCCCACTTATCAGGATCAATTTTTCTAAAACCCTGTAAAATTAAATTAAATCCCACATCGAATACCAAAATTAAAAAAAACTCAACACAAATAGAATAAATAGAAACCGTGCACTAATTGCTTTCCCAAAGAGGAAATGGAGAAATTGGTAAAAGCATGATGCCAATTGCCAAATTGATAGACTTCAATGAATGTGATGCATGATTGTGACTGCTAACTTCTACGACAATTGGAGCAGGTAGGAGATTAATCCAGAAATCACAAGATGCGTGACATTAAAATATTAGTAATAATATTATTTTATTGAATTTTAAAACTAAAGATTATTCCGTCAAAAAAAAAAAAGTTGTCTATAAAATCTTACAACAGTAGAACAGTGAAAGTATAACCCATTTTGGGAAAAAAGGAGATCATATTTGTTTAATTGGTTTCTTAATTGGGTTAAATGTAGTCTTTGCAAGTAAAACGTTAATCCAACAGAAGGACTAAAAGAGAAGACTTACATAAGTGTTTAATTGCCTAACAAAGCTTGAGAAATTGTTGTGTTTGAAGTATCTGGGAAGAAGGTCTCTGGAGAAAGCATTTGGATCCCAAACCACAAAGCTGGAACCGCCTCTGCTCCATGAAACTATGTGGATAGTTGTGGGGTCCTCCACCGCATCGAAGGTCTTGGTGAGAAATGGGGGTGGACCTACCTCATGAAGCCCCTCCATTGGCCTCGGAACAGGAACCATCGCTGAATCATCAATTCCTGGCGATGAGGTTGGTTCCAAGTACTCTTCTTTCACTGGGTAGAGATAGCTCATTCTCAAAAACTAACAAACTTACTCAATTAGGTTTCTATGGTTTTGACTTTTGACACGTAATTTTGGTTTGCTTATGCTTCAAAATTGACACAACAGAGAAGAAAATTGCAACTAAAATTAAATCAATATTAGGCAGCGTAATCGGGATTAAGGGAAAGGGTTTGATGTAATGATCAGTGAAAGATGGAGAAGAAAATGAAGCATTGGAGATTTGTTTTTTCTCGAAGAAGAATGGAAAGTCGTTTTGGCAGTTGAAAAAAAAAAAAAAAAAACCCCAAATGGGTTGGCTTACCTATTTAGGAAAAAAGCTACAGCGGGAGTGTGTTGAGGGGTTTATATATATGAAAAAAAGAGAGTGGAGTGTAGTAGTAGGAAAAAATTATTATTATTAAAAAGGGATATTATTGAGAACATTCTAGACATTTTGTAAGGAATTGCAATATTGGGTAGTAATATTTTATTGAATCCCCTTTCCTCGAATAGCAAGTGGGAGGAAAGAGACAGTGTGTGGGTGAGGGAGTGGGTTCTTGGTTCGGAAAGTTCTGGAAGTTAGAGAAGAGAGAAGCATGATGGGGTGGTAGTGGGGGAGCCGGAGCTCTAATTTTTTATTCTGGATTTCACATGATGGGAGAGAGTGGTTTTGGTGGGCACACTGATTTTATAATAATACTTGATTGATATAGTAAATCTGTAGGAATATTCAACCCGGTTTCAACAATCGGGTGGTAACATCTGTAAAAAGAGTCGCACAATAATTGATTCATGTCAAATGAAAAGCACGGAATTTTCTGAAAGGCTTTTTCAGAAGTACTACTGCTAGAAGAATGAATAGAGAGAGAGAGAGACCCAACTTCTCTTTACTCTCTCTGCCTGGTCTGTAGGAGGGAAACGAAACACTGCCACCAAAATCTAAATAAAAAAAAACTTTGTTTAGTGGAGTATTTCCGTACGTATACAAAATCTAATGTCACCTCACTTGTAAGGCTTTTTTTTTTCCCACACACCTTTTTCTTTTATTTCCCAATCTAGCATACTTTTTAATTTAAGCACCAAAATAGCACACATTTAGTTATATTGAGAAAGTGATGTTGAAGGACCCGATTTCCCTTCTTGTTTAATTTTTTTTTTGGTGAGAAATCGGTCCTGAAGGACCTAATTTCCCATCTTTTTTTTTTGACACAATGTTCTGTTTTCAATATGTTTTTTATTTTTATTTTTATTTTTATTTAAATTATGTGGTGGTTTAGGATTTTGTGTGGTGGTTTAGGGTTTTGGTTAATTATTTTAATTGTTAATTATTTAAGTTAGTTAATTAATTAATATAGTTAATTTAAAAAATAACATTGGCCTAAATAATTAAAAATTGTCATTAACATTAATTATTTTACGACAATTATATAAATATTAAATTAAATTATTCTCCAAAATGATGCCCAGTCCCACATCGCGGAGGTCTCCAGTTACGTGCAGGAAGTATCCGTCGACGAGGTGGTCGGGTAGGTTGTTCTTCCTCAACAGTGGTGGGTTGCTCTTCTTGATGCAACGCCTCATTGAAATCAACATTTGTTGGATTCATTGAAGAACTAGCATTCGCTTGGTTGGGAAACGATGGAACACCGAATGAGTACAAATTGTTCATATACTGAACCGACGCTGGCGTATCCATCCTGACACCAAACAAGTTGCTCACAAAATCGTCGTCGCTGGAACTGATAGAGTGTCAACGAGCATCGTAATGTTGAGGAGCATCTTGTTGGGTTGGTGTAAAGGCAAATGAATGGCGTGGCGGTTCTGGGTGTGTTGGCGTGAAAGAAAATGAGTGTCGGGGCCCTTCTTGGTCTTCATCTTCTATGGCTGCTGGGGTCCTGAGGATGGGCTCTCGACGCGTATTACGTCGAGCACGTCGTTGGGTTGGTTGGGGGGTATGCTAGGCCCAACATCTGATTCTTCTTGAACACCACCCCGTGGGTCTCGCAATTGTGGCTGAATTGATAGGTATAGGTTGGAGTTAAACCTCAACCACACCATATACTCATTAGTGGGCAACACATGACTATGGATTGGTTGTCCCGTAAGCACCCGACGTCTGCGTTCCATCCAAAGTTGGATCCACTCAGCATGTACATCTTTCCATTTTTCATATTGATTGCCTCGCATGTCCACACTGTGTTGTGCATCCATATTTACAGGTTCATTTGGTATTTCCTGCAAAAGACCAAACTGGAGCTTGACTCTGTCTGTTTGATGCCATTCTACATTCTGGAAACATATTAATGCCGTGTTGGCAGTCCATATTCCAGAATCCCTAAATGCTGCTTCTGGTAGTTGGTCAAGAAGATCTCTGTAGGGCATCCACAGAAACTGCAAAATTAAGCTACGTTAGTAATCTGAAAAGGTAATTGGTTGCACAATGTATAAGTGAATGTGTTGAATAATGAAATTTTTAACCTGATGGCTTTGCATGTGATCTATACGTGATCTGTAACCGGTAATGTCACCGTGAGGTGTTCTGGTATAACTCATTCCCCCACCACTCCATCTAGTAAAAGACATATGCATTTATAAGTTAGTATAGTATAATCAATAGAAGTGTAATGAGTTTTTATGTAATAGTTTTTATTTACCGTTTTGCTAGTGGAAATGATGGTGTACGGTTGCATTGTGGTGCAATGAATGGCATGCGGTACCATACCCAAGACTGTAGCAGTAACGTACATCCACCCATACAAGTATATGATGGTGCAGTTGCACGACACATTTCTTGTAGAGTTTTGCCAAACAGGCTGAGCCCCAACTGTAGAGTCCAATGCATTGAAAATCTCTCAATTTGGGTAGATACATTAGGTGTACTCTATTGCCTGATTTGTCTGGCATCAAGACCCCCCCAATCAAGCGTAAAATGTATGCTCTGCAATGGAATTGTAGTAGTTCCTCTGTTGGATCTTGCGATATAATGGCAAATCTATCCTTCAGCCATTTGATTTTGACACACTGTCCCACCATTTGATTGGCTGGAGGAGCTTCACCCAAAAGTTCTTCGCATACCTCATGCCATCTAAACATACTAGGTCCAGTGACCGGTCGTCCGTTAACCGGCAAACCTAGCTGTAGCGCAACATCTTCTAGAGTTATTGTGCATTCTCCAGTTGGAAGATGAAACATATGTGTTTCATCCCTCCACCGTTCTACCATAGCTGTCACCAATGTCTTGTCCACCTTACAAAATCCCAAAGTTGCAATAGTTGAGAACCCAACTTGTTGCAAGTATGGAACCAATACTGGGTTTGGTTCCTCTACACTTAGATGGTGACAGTCAATCAGATTCTACAAGTTGAATCAAATCCGTTAGTACAAGATGATAAAGGACGAGTATAAAAATACAACGAATAACTAACAATTAAGATCACTTACCAATGAACCTCTTTGTGATGATCTATGACAGAGTTGGTTTCTTAGTAGGGCCATTGAGTGTGTGTGTTTTTTAGAACGAAATAAAGCACTGAAGTGATTCAGAAGAGAAGTTGTGAAAAATGTGTGTGTGATGAACTATGAAGAGTGTTAGTATTTATAGAATATAGGGGGTAGTGATGTTAAGCGTGTGTAGAATGGGATAAGGGGTGCATAATAAACAACAAAAATAAGGGGTGCATAATTGAAGAATCACGTTGAAGAATCATAGCATATAAGAATAATGAATATAATATAGCGCATATAATATGCAACATGCTGTGAGCTTTTGTTTTTTTCTTACATTGCATAACAAGGGGTGCATAATTGAAGAATCACGTTGAAGATTGCCATGTGATGTGAATAGTGGAGGCAATCTTGACACTTCTGTTTTTTCATGCATAATTGAATCCTGCACTTCCTCACGAGTGCATAATTGAAGAATCACATAATGTTACATAAAATTGTCACGTTTCCATTTTAATTTTGTTACGTTATAAATAAAACATTGAAGATGAATTTAATAGGCTTAAAGTATATAGGCTGGGATAAGTGTGGACTAAAAACCTGTAGATTTTTTTTGAGGGACTAAAAACGAACTTTACAAATTTTTGGGGGACTAATTTCATATTTAAGCCAATTTAATAATTATTTTTTTTTTATAAAGATGTCACTCAGTGAATCTGGCCCCCAACTGCACCACCCACTCTCCTCCACTCCTTTTTCCTGCATCAAGACAGATGCATCAAGTCCCACTGACTCAAGAACAGTACCATTTATTTTCTGTCACAAAGGACATCACTCTGATCGGAGCACCCTCATCCATTCCCTTTTCTGTCACAAGGGACATCACTCTGATCGGAGCACCCTCCTCCATCCCTTTTCTGTCACAAGGGACAACACTCTGATCAGAGCACTCTCCTCCATTCCTTTTTCTGTCACAAGGGACATCGCTCTGATCGGAGCACCCTCCTCCATTCCTTATCCCAACCCTCATCCACACTTATCCCAACTTACATTTGAAGTGCACCCTCCCCATCTCATTCTCGTTTAGAATTTCCCCTAACTTTATAATAGGTAGTCTTGCTATCTTAAGAATTACACCAACACTTCACCACTTTTGCTCATACACTCATATCCTAAGTTAACACGTTCATATCCATTCCCTACTTAAATCATGCCTCCAGCAGAGCTATTTCTATCTGTCTATTATGGTGGACATGTTGACAGAACTGATACAGAAGGTGTGGTCTTTGCATGCAACCATACAACCTTGCTCAAAGTGAAGACAAACATGAAATTGCATCAACTTATACAAAAAATCCAGACGAAGATTCAACCAGACAATACAAGGAGGGTGGTCAAACTTGTTTATCGATACCCTACAGCTCTTGCACAGGGATATCATCGGTATGAGTCATTAAATCTTGTAGGAGATGATGACGTACAAATGATGTTTGACATGTTCAGGGCCTGTAAACGCCTTGGTGTTTCTACCGTTGAAGTGTATGCAGAGCTGGTAGATGCTCTCGATGATGACACCCAAGCCGAGCCATCATATTCTGAACCCATAGACCTCAGTGGCCCTACACAAGAATTCACTCCACTTTTTACTGAAACACAACCCCACCATCACTCCATGCCTTCTTCATCAACCTATCGCCCAACACCATCCACTCAGGGCGTTGATCTTAACACCACAATTGATCTTAACAGCCCAGTTGATCCTATTCCCATCAGTGTTGTAGCTGGTGTCCACAACGAAGAAGTCGGTGACTTTAGTGAAAACGAAGACGACTTTCTTGGGCTACATGCAGGCGCCGGCGATGAAGATATGGAATCCGGTGGAGGTCCCTCAACAGCCCATCAGTTTTACGACCTGCCCTCGCATTTCCGCAATGTGACATCCGACGAGGTGGATAAATTAGACGGCGAATTTGGCCATCTTATGTCCCGCAACCCCATGTACCTTGTTCCGGACCCTTCCAACCTACAAGTTGGGATGAGATTTCCCACAAAAGAAATGGCCCAATATGCCATAAAAGAATACCATCTTAACAAGTCCCTGAATTTCAAAGTAGAGTACTCCAATCAAGACAGATGGATTGTTTGTTGTGACAACAACAACTGCATGTGGAGATGTCGAGTTGCATATCGCCAAAAAATGCAGGTTTGGGAGATCCGAAAGCTGGAAGCACCGCATACATGTGCATCAACACGACTTTCATAAGATCACCATCTGTTATCTTCAGACCTTATTTATGAAAGCATCCTGCAGCTGGTAAAGGAAGGTCCAACAATACCAGTTTCGGTGTTGATTGCACACATACGATCAAAATACACATATACCACTACATACAGGAAGGCATGGATGGCAAAGCAAAAGGCTGTTGAAAAGATATTCGGGAACTGGGAGGAATCATACAAGGAGCTTCCACAGTTTATCCTCGCTTTGAAAACTTATGTTCCAGGCACTATTGTTGATTGGCAAACAGTGCCCTTCTACGAACATGGCCAACTAGTTCATGGCAAGGCTACCTTCCATCGACTCTTCCAGACCTTCCAACAATGCATCAACGGGTTTCCTTACTGCAAACCCGTTGTTTCAGTTGATGGAACATGGTTGTATGGCAAGTATCGAGGGACGCTCTTGATGGTAATTGCTCAGGATGGGAGGAATCAACCCATTCCTATAGCATACGCCCTTATGGAGGGTGAGACGGTAGATGCATGGTTTTTCTTCCTCCAACGCTTGAGAATGTGGGTCACACCCCAGCTTGACCTTTGCTTGATTTCGGATTGACATGAATCAATAAAAAGTGATGTTCGACGCCTAGACAGTAATTGGCATCACGTCTTTTGCATTCGTCACATCTCACAAAACTTTGTGAGGACTTTCAAGAATGCGGACATGAAAAAAAGTGTCATCAATATGGGTTAGTATACCTTTCATATACATTGATACTTATTTTTGTTTTTATTGTATCGTTACCAACCTTGACTTTTGTTCCTTCAAACTCTTCAGGATACTCAATGACTCAACCGGGAATCGCATACTATAGGAGTGAAATCAGTGAATGGAGCAAAGAAGCCGTCAGGTGGGTTGACAACATCCCAAAGGAACAATGGCTCCAAGCATGGGATGAAGGGCGGCGTTGGGGGCACATGACGACTAACCTTGCTGAGTGCATCAATAATGTCTTAAAGGGGACGTGCAATCTACCAATCACTTTGTTGGTCCGATCAACCTATCACAGGTTGAATGCAAAATTCGTCGAAAGGGGGAGACAGGCCCAAGCAATGATGACATCCGACATGATTTATACAGACATAGTCATCGAAAAACTTGAGACAGAGCGGGGAATGTCCAACTCTCACCAAGTTCACATGTTCAACCGAGAACAAAGTATTTTCACAGTTAAGGAGTTGAGACGCACCCAATCAGGCCAACCTACAGGGTCATTCAAAGTAGATCTGGAAAAACAGTGGTGTAACTGTGGTGAATTCCAGGCACTACACTACCCATGTTCACATGTCATCGCTGTTTGTTCCCATGTTTATCACGACTACATGACATATGTGCCTCCCCAGT
The DNA here is from genome assembly GCA_037113605.1 of Calophaca sinica. NCBI lineage: Eukaryota > Viridiplantae > Streptophyta > Magnoliopsida > Fabales > Fabaceae > Calophaca > Calophaca sinica. The sequence continues at coordinate 24,576,616 of CM073733.1, forward strand.
ACATGTTACAATATGTTTTCAAAGTTTACCGCAAAGAGTTCGAACCGGTGCCTCACGAATCATATTGGCCAAAATACAATGGAGTTGAATTGTGCCACAATCCAGCCATGCAGAGAGATCCAAAAGGTCATCCACAATCCACACGTATTCGTACCGAGATGGATCAAAGGGAAAACAATTGTCACCCCAAGAGATGTGGACTGTGTCGAAATGAGGGACATAGCAAGAATAAGTGTCCAAACCGTTCTGGAGCTCATGAGCAACAGTAAAAAATTTGTCTCGTTTGTGTTTGTATTTGTACCCCTTTCGTATCGGTATTTTTAATTTTTAATCAGTTTGAGTTAATTACCTTCCAATTATATTTTTAGTTATTTTAATTAAAAACAATTAATATTTAATTAACTGGAAAAAATTAATTAATTAATTTAAATAATTAAAACAATTATTTAGGCCAATGTTATTTTTTAAATTAACTATATTAATTAATTAACTAACTTAAATAATTAAAAATCAAAATAATTAACCAACACCCTAAACCACCACATAATTAAAATAAAAAGAAAAAGAAAAAGAAAAAACAAATTGAAAGCAAAACGTTTTGTCAAAAAAATAAATAAATAAACAAACAAGATGGGAAATCGGGTCCTCCAGGACCGATTTCTCACCCCAAAAAAAAAACAAGGAGGGAAATTGGATCCTCCAGGACCGATTTCTAGACAACAGAAAAGAAAAAAAAATAAAACACTGATGGGAAATCAGGTCCTTCAACAGCACTTTCTCAATATAATTAAATGTGTGCTATTTTGGTGCTTAAATTAAGAAGTATGCTAGATTGGTAAACAAAAGAAAAAGGTGTGTTACAGAAAGGGAAAAAAAACCCACTTGTAACCCTTTTTTTTTTAGTAATTTAAACACCTCTGTACAATGATACCCGTATACAATATTGTATGTACGGACATACGGATGGTATGAATAGTATGTACGGACGATAAGGACCGTATGTACGGACACAATTTTTTATATATATTTTTTGTGATTTTTTTATTTTTTATTTTTATTTTTTCACAAATCATTACCGAAGTGATTAATGTAGTTCATTAACTGGTTAATTGGCTACTCTGATGCGAAGTTTCATTTGTATCCATTAACCACTTTCAACACTGTATTAACCACTAATATCAACCTTATTAACCAAGTGTTATTCACCACCTTTAATAACTCTTCCACAAATCATTACAAAAGTGGTTAATGTTGTGCAACTAAGTGGTTAATACAGTTTACTAACTGGTTAATGGCTACTCTGATGCCACAAGTTAAGTTGCACTTACACCCATTAACTTCTAACACTGTATTAACCACTAATATCAAATCTGTTAACAAAAAAAATTCTTTAAAAAAATAAAATTATTAGTTTTTCAAAAAAAAAATCCTGTATAGAGGTGTCATCCGTACAGATGTCACTGGGTTGTACAAAAATCATTTGTGTTTTTTTTTTTGGAACAGATCGGACTTGATATTTTTTTGTTGGATGGGACCCACATATTTTGATCTCTATAAAATGTAGTGTAAACTTCTGCAACTATAATATTTAAGGATTTTTTGTATAATTTTTTTTTGACTTTTCGTTTTTTCATAAAAAAGCTTCAGCGTGTGTTTGGTTACACGTTGAGACCCTCCCAACGTACGTCTCATTAGACCAAACTCAATTCTACCATGTTTGGTTCTTTTTTGCAGATCTGATACCAACGCGAGTTTAGGGTTCAACTTGAGTTTTGCTTGAAGCAGCTGTGGGTAGCTTCCACATTTGATCAGAATCGATTCTCCCTTATCTGTGAGGTAATTTCTCTACTTTTCCCTTCATAAATGTTCATAATCTACCTTTCACCAAGCACCTCGTCGCCAACTGCCTCGCACAGCTGCGAGCAACTCCACTGGATCTGCGCGAATCGCCGTCGCGACCAATCCGCACGATCTCTACCTCCTTCAACCTCCTCCATGAATCTGGTTCTCTCCCTCTTTTCTTTCTCTCTCTCGGGGCTGAAAAGTTCTCTTCTATCTTTCTAGCTGCTTCTTGCAACAGATATTATATTTAATTTAATTTGTCTTATTTGTTTTATTATTAGAATTAGAATAGAATTATGATTAAGTGAGTTTTAATTATTTGGATTTGGATGTTGGGCTTTAGCCCATTCACACTTTTGTTATCATCGTTGTGTCATGTGTGAAAGCCTAGTCAATTATTATCATAAAAAACTTAAGTTTCTAATATAATTTTAAGTTAGGACCTATTTTGGTAATTACACACCCAAAAACAATTTTGATCAAACCTCTCCAAACAACAAGAATTGGTAAAAATCACTTTTTATGTGTACGTATCCAAACAGAAATCACGTTACGTTCAACTCACTTTTAACCAAAATCAATTCTACAAAATCAATTATGTCAAAATCAATTCTCGTCACCGCAGAACCAAACACACGCACAATATTTTTTCGCTAAAATATATTTTTAGTTGTTTATCTTTCACTCAAAATTCATTTTGATCTTTTATTTTTTAAAATATTTATTTTAGTCATTCATCTCTTAAACGTTACACACAATAATTATTTTCGTCGACCTTATTAAATCTAATGACGGATGAATTCATTTTGGTACCTTAGGCTTAATTGCACTTTTGGTCCTCTAGGTATCGTGATTTTGGTTCCTCAAGTTCTAATTGAGCAAATTGGGTTCTCCAAGTATCACAAATGTGAGATTTTGGTCACCGGGTTCTAATTGAGCGAATTGGGTCCTCTAGGTATCGCAACTGTGCGATTTTTATCCATCCGTTCAATTGACATTCAATGTATAAATGAAAATATTATAAATATTTTTTAATTTTTAAGTCAACTAACATGTCACCTATACCAAATTATGTGCTAGATCATACTCACATGTGATACATCAACATTTTTTATTAGAAATTAAACGGCAAGTAGGACCAAAATTGCACGATTGCAATAACCGGAAGACCTGGTTCGCACAATTCGAACTTCGGAGACCAAAATTGTACCATCACAATACCTGGAGGAACAAATTTGCGCAATTGAAACTTAGGGGACTAAAATCGCATAATCGTGATACCTGGGGTACTAAAAGAGCAGTTAAGCCTTAAATATAATTATCAAATATAAAATATAGTGTTATTTATTAAAATTAGTTAATGGCAATACTAAGTACTATTTTCTATTTAAAAAAATATCTTAAAATAATTGAATGATATTTATAATGTATCACATATTAAAATAACTCAGCATGAATTCTAAAGGATAAGTAAAAGGTTTTCAATTCAAATTTTTAATGTGATTAGTATGTTCAAAAATTTCTTTTTTGTCACCGAATATTATATCAATTGAAGGTCAATCATAATATTATACTGACTATAAAAATTAGAAATATTAATATTACATTAGAAATACCAATTATACTATAAACCTTAAAATTTACTACATTTTAGAATACCAATTATGTTACATAGAAAAGTTAATATTACATTAGGAATACGTAATGGAATAAAACTCCTTATTGTAAGAGATTAAATAATTCAAGTAAAGATTATAACAAAAGGTGACATTGATGTAAAAATACTTATTTATAATTAATTTCGATTATAAATGACTCTAAATAACATTTTATTTGTAGAACAAAATAACATCCATTTGTAGAAAACAATGACATCCAAATAATTTGATTTTACGTAGCAATGATAACCAAAAGCCAATACTAATTGCTAAATTATGTGAGATTACATTTGATAAAATCTATATTTTATCGTGGACAATTACATATCTCATTGTCAACAATAATATAACTACAAGGATTGAAATTATTTGTTGATAACCAAGATAAGAAATATACATATGAAAAACATATAATATCATAATATGATTAATAAACTTTTTTGATAGAGTTATCTTTTGAAATATTAACGTTTCAATTATAATCTTACTAAAAATTGATAATTCTAATTATTAAATATGATAACAAATATTATATACAACAAATAATTTATAAATAAATGAGTTAGTTAATCAAATGTTTCAATATAGGCATACTTAATTATTACATTTTTTTACAGGATACTTAATTCTTACATATTATTCTATAATTAATAAATTTTCCGCTAAGTCTGTTAACAAAAACTATAAACATGCTAAAATATAACTATGTATCAAGTGAACACCAATTTGTTGAGAGATTTGTATAAAATACTTTTATATATTTAAATTATATATTTTTCACACTTTTTAAAATATATTTTGTATAAAACATAAACAAACATGTGCATGTTAATAGTTGAAACTTCTTACTAGTATATACTAAGTTAAAGTAAGTGCATGTCAACAACATCGAGGAAAGAGAGAGAGAGAGAAAAGAATGAGTGAGCACTCACACACTTGCACTACTAACTCCATTGTCTTATTTTATTACCATTGTCTCATCTCACGTTCTTGGCTCCACAAATTATATTCTATCTACAAATATTTATTACATTAATTGTTTCCACATGTCTTAAATCTTCCATCTTTAACCAATTTACAAAAGTAAAGTAACCTCTGATGTTTACTCCTTCCGTCTCATTTTAATTGTCCCGTTTGAAATATTTCATTATCTCAAATTATTTATCTCTTTAAAAAATCAATGAGTATTAATTACTTTTTTTTTCCAAATATACCATTTATCTCAACCAACCTCTATTAATGAGTTGTTGGTGAGTAATTGCAACTGTCCAATTTAAATAGCGGTATTTTAGTCCAACGATATCATTTTATTATAAAAATCAGTAAATCTAATCATTTCCTTAAGAATCGTGAAAAAAATAAAAGAGACTACTAAAATGAGACGGAGGGAGTACTTCTCAAATACTATCACATATTTTGATTACAAATATATAAAAAAAAAAACATATTGAAATTATTATACATCTTCTAATATATGCCACACATAAACATATATAGTATCCAATTAATCATTTATATAAATTTAAAATTAATTGCATTCTGAATAATAAATAATTTAATATTCTTGATTAATATTTTTATAAATAAGATTATACATGACATTTTTAAAACATTATATTTAAGCGTTCTTTTAAAATGTAACTAAATTAAGTAAAAGTATTATCATAATTATGAATTATTATAACTACGTATAACTTTGAATTTTGAGTATATCACTTAACTATTTTGGCCCCATCACAAATATTCGTCTAGCTCCGCCACTGCACTCATTCAATAAACTACTTTAAAGAGTACACCTAAAGGTTTTAAAGCTATTTTGAAGAGTTTATTAAAACAACATGAAAGTAATTTATGGATATGTCATAATTTTTTTATAAATATATTCAAATATTAATACGATTTTTTTAACGTGTGCAACCTTGCACAGGTTAAGGGTCATTAATTACCCAATTTTTTTCCTTATTAATTGACCATTTTCGTATTTGGTGAGAAGAGAGAGATTACATACATAAAAAATTAGGTGATTAATAAAGAAAAAAATAGATAATTAATAACCCTTAATATATACAAAGTTGCACACATTAGAAAAATCGATATTAATACATGTGAGTTTAAATTAATTCTAAATAAATTCTTCTAAATATCTTCACAAAACAATTAATTGTAGACAAGAGACGTAAAAAATAGTAAGCATTTGCTTGCAACCAAAGTGTAACACGCGTCCTAGACTTTGTGAGTTAGTGTTCCCACCGCGTTCCAAGTTGAATTTGTTTGATCCAGAGCCAGTGAGGATATTACCGACTTTTGATATTGTATATATATTATTATTACTTTTGTGACCCATGAAATTAAAAATGGAACATATCGTTTTGCTTTTGCGTTGGTTCTCAGTTCTTATGTGATGCCAGTATTATTATATTGTAGAGATGGCGTGGATATGTTATCCTAACGACACGTAACAAGAAAAAAAAAATATAAAGCACTAGATTTTGTATCACCAGACGTGTTCTTTTTTATTTGGCACACAACTTAATGATGTGTTTTTTCATCCTTTGAAATAGAAACGATGATTTCTGTGTTCTTTATTGTCGGAACATGTTCCCAACCTAACATGGTCAAACCTAACATGGTCAATTATATATCTGCAAATTTCTATGGAACCATAGGATAACATGGTGGTTAATTAGTCATCGTACACTTCCATTCTTAAAAAGTATAGTAATTATTTCTTGATGATTTTTTTAACGCGTAAATTCATTATTTTGAAACGTGTATCAATCAATTCAATCTATAAAGTGCATTTATCTCTTATATATATGACTGGAGGTAGTAGTTGCTTAACCGAATGGATCAAATCTATCATTTGCTCTTACATAAATACCGAATTTTTAAAATAAAAAAAGATACACGTACTGACTTCATAATATCACACTACAAGAATTTCTGCTGTTACCGACGACCATTTTCCGTCAGTAACGCACGAAAGCCGTCGATAAATCGTTATTACCGACGGCTTACCGACGGCCTCGGGGCCCTTGGCAAATAGCTCGCTGAAAAACTGTTACCGACGACCATTTAAAGTCGTCGGTATTACCGAAGGCTAAGCCTTCGGAAAACTATACACAACAGTCGGTAACTCGGTGGTATTTTTTAAAAAAATTGTGAGATTTACCGACGGCATAGCCGTCGGTAAAACGCCACCGTGCACGGTGATGTTTTTAAAATATACACAGCCGTTTGTAATTTACTGACGGCTCAGCCGTCAGTAAATTACTGAGAGAAATTTGCGACGGCCTAGCCGTCGGTAATATACTGACGGCTGATTCGTTAGTAAATTACGACGGTAGTTTGCGATGGCTTAGCCGTCGATAATATACCGACGGCTGATCCGTCTGTAAATTTCAGACGGATTAGCCGTCTGTAGCCGTCGGTAACTATGACCAAAAAATCGAAAATAAGGATTGCTTTTGCGACGGCTTAGCCGTCGGTAATTAAAAAAATTGAAATCCATCCATTTTTGCAACGGTGTGGCCGTTGGTATTGTCAAAAAAAAATTGCAAACCTTTGTTTTTAAAACCGCCCCAAAATTTTACGGTACCTGACATATAAACGCAACAGCAGCAAAGGCTTCAATGGCCATCAACATACATTAACAAAAGAGACATCAACATACATTTTTAATCATTAAAAGTCATAGTAAACAATCCATAATGTAAAAAACCAGAAATCCATAATGTCAAAACAAGTCAATAATAAAAAAAGTTCGTAGCCTAATGGCAAGACTAATCCTCCTCAGACTCAGACTCCTCATAGTCCGGATGGCGACGACGAGATTTGTGGGCCTGGATGGCAGCAACACTGGCAGACAACTCCCTCAACTGTCGTTGAAACTCCTGATCCCGCTCCGAGGCAATTCTCCTTGCCTCCTGTGCCTCCTGAGCCTCCTCATCTGCCTTTCTCCTTGCCTCCCGTGCTTCCTCTCGTGCCTCCCGAGCCTCCTCCTCTGCCTTTCTTGTGCGCTCCTCAAAAGCCGCAATCTGTGCAGCCACCTCGTAATCTTGAGTCGGGGACTGCAGTGCGGTGCGGATGCACGAGACTCTGGGTCGAGAGAGGAGACACGGACCTAAAGCGTCCGGACAAGCCTCCGACACCGTCTGGTAGTCCCTCGAGTCCTACCCCAGTGATTGGGCCCATAATCGCAATCGAGTTGAGGTGTCAACACGCCGATTGCCTCCCTCCATCGAGGCACGAGAGGCGACTCGCCGCACTTTCTCTTGATAGGCTTCCTGCTCAAAACAAAACAAAGTAAAGATTGGTTACAATATTGTTTATGAAACAAAATAAAATTAATTAAATAAAAAATGCAATGATATGACTTACATATGTCTCCCTGGATCTGTTGTCCACCCAAGACTTATCCTTCTTTTTTGTGTGAGTCTTCAAGAAGATCTCATCCACCGTGGGCTCTCTACCCAACTCATCAGACTGAAACATAATTAAAAACGTTAGGAACATATATATAACAACAAATTTATGTGATGAATTTTAAGCAATAAAATGTTTAAAACAATACCAGGCGTAAGGCATGCTCAGTGATAGATATAGATCTACCAGTATGCATAGAACCACCCTTAGAAGAAGCGCGGTTCTGCTTGGCCTTGGTGCATTTCTCCTTATAGTCTGGTGCCTTCCACTTGGCATTAAGTTCTGCATAAGCCCGCTCGCCTATCCAGGTTGGGCGTTTACCATTCTTCCTTACCTCCATAAGCATCTCAGAAAGACGCTTTGAGCCTTTGGTGTTGAAGAGTTTCTCAACCAGATAATGGTATTTACGATCCCACGAAACGTGCTGCTACAATATTATATTACAAATAAGATCAATATTCATTATTAATATCAACACACAATAACGAAAACCCTTAAATAAGAAAAGTAACATTATCTTACTTCAATTTCACAAACCATTTCTCCACCGTCTCTCCTGGAATCTCTCCCCAAGTATGATATGGTTCCCGGAACTGTGATTGAATGACCGCGGTGATGGCCTTAGAGGCTACTTTACCCGGGATGAACCTATAAATAAGTTATAAACATAATATCAGCATTAACTAAAGATGCATTCTCAAACTACCTTTGTTTTCTTTAACGCTTGCGAAATAAGATATAAAACCAAAAATCAATGCTTGAATGCTTGAACTGGGTAAGAATGAATGCTTGAAATACAAACAGTGGGAATGTTCTTGAAAATCTAAGTAAACAATTTTTTTCCTATCTTAGGTTCAGGGACGGTGTATGTGTGAAATTTCAATTTCAATTTCAATTAGCATCACTCATGTATCGGACATTGTATCAACTAGAAAGCCCTGTATTTGAAAACTATAGCTTCAAAGAGATCTTTCTAATAGTTCTGAAGATCGCATGTGGTGTTTGCACAAAGAAGACATAAATAAGCGTCAATATGCTTGGCTGCTGAGCTGTTGTGCACCAAAAAGTGGTCCTCTCAATTCAGTGATGAGCAACTAGCAAATCTCGTTGTGTTGTTTCTGTTGTTGCTGGAATGTCATTTTCTGTCCTCGTGCATAAACAACCACAACAATTAATGAAAGACATTTTCAATTAGCTCTATCTACGGTGTTGGGTAATCGCGGTACCTATTCCCTCCTCTGTGAACGCAAAATGGGCACTATGCGGAAGCGTAAAAATAAAAGGAGTAGAGAAGAAGAAGAACACCAGAATTTTTACGTGGAAAACCCTCTCGGGAAAAACCACGGGACCTAGTCCAGATAAAATACCTCCACTATAAAAGTAGGATTACAAAGTGTTTCTCTCAATCTCTGAGGATCTCTCTATGAATCTCACCCTCTCGGATGGTATACAAATTTATCTCTATGGAACTCTCTCTTTTTCTCAAAGAGGAATACAAAATCTCTCTAACTCTCTTAGGATTTCTTCACTTTGAATGTGATTTTCCAACTTCACAAGTTCTCCTATTTATAGGAGAGGAATGTGGCTTCTCCAAAAAGGGTGATTAATGGAGGCTAATAAATCTCCACAATTCCAATGAGGTCTAGAAACTTCAAAATACATTCTTCAAAGTTGAATGTGCATGTCTCAAGGTCAAAGAGATAAATTCCAAGACCTTGGAATATTCATCCCCCTTTCTCATGCATTGTGACTTCCGGGCCCCCTATCATCTGGGGATTATTTTTTCATACGTAGTCTTTCAACACTTGATTCAATGGTGTCAAGCTCCTTCTGCTTTGATGCTTCGCGCACCACAATTGAAGGAGGGAATTCCAACAAATCTCCCCCTTCCTGACTCAATTGGGGGCACCACTACACCAGCGCCTTGGCAACAATCTTCAACCTTCTTGATTGGCATTGACTTAGTCATCATATCAGACCAATTCAAATCTGTATGGATTTTCTCTATCTTCAATTTCTTCTCATCCAACGCTTCTCGTATCCAATGATACCGGATATCAATGTATTTCGAGCGAGAATGGAACATGGGTTTCTTGGCCAGATGGATGGTACTTTTATTATCACAATTCACCACATAATCATCTTGATCATGTCCTAACTCTCTTAGAAAGTTATTCATCCATAACATCTCCTTGGAGGCTTCAGTGACTGCTACATACTCTGCTTCAGTGGTAGATAATGTCACACATTTTTGAAGTTTTGATTGCCAAGAAACAGCTCCCCTTGCAAAAGTAATCAGGTAACCTGATGTTGACTTCCTTGAATCCACATCACCTGCCATATCTGAGTCTGAATATCCAATGGGCATTAGATTCCCATTGCCAAAGCACAAGCTTCTTTTGGCAGTTCCTCTTAGATACCTTAGTATCCATTTAACAGCTTCCCAATGCTCCTTTCTTGGGTTTGATAGGAATCTGCTCACAACTCCCACGGCATATCCAATATCTGGTCTTGTACAAACCATTGCATACATAAGGCTACCCACAACAGAAGAATAAGGCACCTTGGTCATTTCTTCTTTTTCCTCTTCATTCTTTGGACATTGAGATTTGCTGAGTTTGAAATGCCCAGCAATAGGAACACGCGCAGGTTTGGCATTGTGCATGTTGAACTTTCTGAGAATCTTCTCAATGTAGTCTTCTTGAGATACCCACAACATTCTTTTGGAACGATTTCTAGAAATTTTCATTCCAAGAATCCTTTTCACTGCACCCAGATCTTTCATAGCAAAAGACTTACTCAATGCTTTCTTGAGAGCAGCTATTTTTACCTTATCTTTCCCCACAATTAACATATCATCAACATACAAGAGAAGTATGATGGACTCACCATTTTCATAGTTCTTCACAAACACACAATGGTCTGCGGAGGTCTTCTTAAAATTATGTTGGGACATAAAGGAGTCAAACTTCTTGTACCATTGCCTTGGAGCTTGCTTCAGACCATAGAGACTTTTCTTCAGACGGCACACCAAGTGTTCTTTTCCTGGTTCTTCAAAACCCTCTGGCTGCTCCATGTAAATTTCCTCCTCTAGGTCTCCATGTAAGAATGCTGTTTTGACATCCAGTTGTTCAATCTCCAAGTCCAGTTTTGCTGCCAGACCGAGAATTGCTCTAATAGATGTCATCTTTACCACTGGTGAGAATATTTCATCAAAGTCTATTCCTTTCTTTTGGTTGCACCCCTTCACGACAATTCTTGCCTTGTACCTTGGGTTTGGGTTGTTCTCTTCATTCTTGAGCTTGAACACCCATTTGTTTCGTAACGCCTTTCTTCCGCTTGGCAATTCTACCAGATCATACGTTTGATTCTCCTTTAAGGACTGAATCTCTTCTTCCATGGCTTGCAACCATTTGTCCTTATCTTCCATCTCAATGGCTTCTGCAAAACTTTGAGGTTCACCTTCATCAGTAAGATTGACATATTCATCTGAGAAGTACCTTTTTGACGATTGCCTCTCCCTGGTTGATCGCCGCAATTGGGGTTCCTGTTGAACATTCTCACTAGCTTGATCTTCTAGTGCCTGGTCAAGTTGTTCTGTCGGATGAGGTTCTTCAATCATCTCATCAAGTTGTATTTGTTGAACTGGCTCTGTTTGAGGAGTCTCTCCCCCTGTATTGTTCACCACAAGAGGACTTTTATCATAACTCACCTTGAGTGTTGGTTTTTCCATTTTCTTGATGTCTTGGATTGTCTGATCTTCAAAGAACACCACATCTCTACTTCGAACAATCTTCTTGTTTGTAGGATCCCATAATCGGAAACCAAGTTCATCACTTGGAGAACCAAGGTATACACATTCTTTCACCTTAGCGTCAAGCTTTGCCCTTTCATCTTTTGGAATGTGAACAGATGCCTTACATCCAAATACTCTCAAGTTGTGATATGAGGCTTTCTTACTAGTCCATACTTCTTCTGGTATCTTTCCATTTAAAGGTCTTGAGGGTGATAAGTTAATCAAATCAGTGCGATGTACGCCTCCCAGAATGACTTAGGAAGTTTCGCATGAGACAACATGCTTCTAACCTTCTCGGAAATAGTTCTATTGAACCTTTCAGCTACACCATTCATTTGAGGTGTCTTTGGAGGTACCTTCTCATGTCTGATCTCGTGAGTCTTAAAATAGTGCTCGAACGGACCTCTGTACTCTCCACCGTTATCACTTCTCAAACATTTCAACTTTTTACCAGTTTCTCGTTCTACTGAAGCGTGAAACTCCTTGAAGGCTCGAAGGACTTCATCTTTTCTCTTCAATGGATATACCCACAACTTTCTAGAGTGGTCGTCAATGAAGGTAACAAAATATTGAGCACCACCAAGGGATCTTTCCGATGTTGAACAAACATCTGAATGCACAAGATCTAGAATATGTTTTCTTCTTCTTCCACTATCAGATCTGTGGAGTTTAGAGTGCCTTAAAATCAGTTTGGAGGATCATGGAATTGCTTGAAAGTGTTTCTTGAACACTGGGAATCGATTCCCTAGCTATGTGAATCGATTCAAGCATGTTTGGTTCTCTGTGAATCAAAGCACGCCTCTGTGAATCGCATGGGAAGCTTGCAGGAATCGATTCATTTCATTAATTCGTGCAGGGGAGACTTTTTTAACTAGGTGAATCGATTCACCTATGTCTGTGAATCGATTCACAGTCGGGTTTTATAAACCTGACTAAAGCGTGTGGGGCGAAGTGCAGTCTTTTCTAGGGTTGTGTGTAGTCTTTGGCGTCTTTGTGAGGTTTTAGAAATTTGGGAAACCTTTGTTAAACACCTTGGGATCTTAGGAGAGAATAGAGGGAGGATTGAAGGCTTTCTCTATTGTTGTTCTTAAGAGTTTTTCATAGAGGAAAAGAGAGAAGGATTGGGAACTCTTGGGTTTGTTCTTCTTGGACATTGTAAAGGGGTTCAAAACAATTGTAATATCTTGTAAAGACTCTTTGATAGTGAAACGGAGGGCTGCTCTCTCCCGCAGACGTAGGTCATCTTTTTGGGGCCGAACTGCGTAACCAAATAGCGGTGTGATTCTTCCTACTCTCTACTCGTGTTTGATTAACTTTATTGCACTGTTGTGATTGCTATTAAATTTAGTATTAGTTGCCTTTGATATTTGTTCATTATTCTTGTTAGTAACTCAACAAGTGGCGCCGTCTGTGGGAAGAACAAATAATTCAATTGTGCACCATGGGTACTAAATGGGACATCGAGAAGTTTTCCGGTAATAATGACTTCGGTCTATGGAAGGTGAAGATGGAAGCAATACTTATTCAACAGAAGTGCTTTGAAGCCTTGAAGGGTGAGGCAAGAATGCCGGCAACCCTGTCTCAAACGGAGAAGAAGGAGATGATAGATAAGGCAAGAAGTGCCATTATCTTGTGCCTTGGCGATAAGGCATTGAGGGAAGTTGCAAAAGAGAAGACCGCGGTGAAGATGTGGGCAAAGTTAGAATTGTTGTACATGACAAAGTCATTGGCCCACAGGTTATGTCTGAAACAACATCTCTACTCATTCAAGATGGTAGAGACCAAACCTATTGTGGAGCAACTAGCAGAATTCAACAAAATTATTGATGACCTGCAGAACATTGATGTGAAGCTTGATGACGAGGATAAGGCTCTGCTCTTATTGAATTCGTTGCCTAGATCCTTTGAACACTTTAAGGATGCACTCCTCTATGGCAAGGAGTCCACTATTACTTTGGAGAAGGTCCAACAATCTATAAGGACCAAGGAGCTAACCAAGCTCCAAGACTTGAAAGTGGATGATAGTGGTGAAGGCTTAAGTGTGTCAAGGGGAAGAAGTGAGAGTCGAGGAAACAACCACAAAGGGAAGAATTCTAGGTCGAAATCCAAGTCAAAGGGGAACAATAAGAAGTATAAGTGCTTCAATTGTCACAAGACCGGTCACTTTAAGAAGGACTGTCCTGAGAAAGAGGCGGGGGTGATTCTGTGGATGTTGCAATTGCTATGGAGGATGGTTATGAGAGTGCGGGGGCTTTAGTGGTGTCAAGTTTGGAATCTGAAAAGAACTGGGTCATGGACTCGGGATGTTCTTATCACATGTGTCCTAGGAAGGAATACTTTGAGACTTTGAAGCTTAAAGAAGGTGGAGTCGTTCGCCTGGGTGACAACCGAGCTTGTAAGGTGCAAGGTATGAGTTCGATTCGTCTCAAGATGTTTGACAACCGTGAATTTCTTTTACAAGATGTAAGGTATGTTCCTGAACTCAAACGAAATCTTTTATCTATAAGCATGTTTGATGGATTAGGCTATAGTACTAGGATTGAACATGACATGATTAAAATTTCGAATGGTGCATTAGTAATGGCTAAAGGATCTAAAATGTGTGGCTTATACATATTAGATGGTTGTACTGTTATAGGGCATGCATCATTAGCTAGTCAAGCTCCGCAAGATAAAACTAAACTATCGCATTTAAGGTTAGGGCATGTTAGTGAAAGAGGTTTAGTTGAACTAGCTAAACAAGGTTTGCTAGGTAGTGATAAATTGGATAAGCTAGAATTTTGTGATAATTGCATACTAGGCAAACAACATAGGGTTAAGTTTAGAAGCGGCATGCATCATTCTAGCAAGCCCTTTGAGTATATTCACTCGGACCCTTGGGGTCCCTCAAGAGTGACAACTCATGGAAGGGGTTCCTATTTTCTCACCATGATTGATGATTTCTCTAGGAGAGTATGGGTTCACATTTTGAAAAATAAAAGTGACACATTTGAAAAATTCAAAGAATGGTATACTCTCATAGGAAATCAAATAGGAACTAAACTGAAAGTTTTAAGGACTGACAATGGCCTGGAGTTTGTTTGAGCGCTTTAATGAGTTTTGCAGAAAGCGGGAATTAAGAGACATAGGACCGTGGTAGGACACCGCAACAAAATGGTGCAGCGTAACGCATGAGCAGGACTATTTTGGAGCGGTCGATGTATGCTTTGGGAGTGGGCTACCTAAAAGTTTACGGGGTGAAGCTGTGAGTCTGACTGACTTACTTGATCAATAGATGCCCATCAGCGGCTTTAAACTTCAAGACACCTATGGAAGTTTGGAGTGGAAAACCGGCGAGAATATTCTAAGTTGAAGGTTTTGGGGCTTTGGCGTTTGCTCATGTCGAGACAAGACAAACTTGAAGCGAGTGTGAAATGTGTCTTCATTGGCTATCAGGAAGGTGTGAAGGGGTACAAGTGTGGAAGATGGAGCTGGGGATCAAGATTCATAATAAGCGAGAGATGTGACTTTTGACGAGACTCGTATGGGGATGAAGTGCAAGAACACGGAGAATAGTAACTCGAAGCAGAGGTAGAGAAGACTCAGTTTGAGGTGGAGCCTTCCACTAGTGAGACCGGGAATGATGAAGAGGAGAATAGTTCTCCACCATCAGGTTCTAGAGGAAGACAACCAATAGTGGATCCTGCCTATCAGTTGGCAAGAGATAGGGAAAGGAGGGAAACTGTGGCACCTAAGAGATATGGCTATGCAGATTTAATTTGTTATGCTCTAAATGCGGCTGAAGATGTGCAAGACTCAGAACCGAAGACATTCAGGGAAGCAGTTGAGAGCAAAGAGGGTCAGAAATGGTTAGAGGCAGTGAATGAAGAAATGAATTCATTGGAGAAGAACCAAACCTGGAAACTTGTGAAACTACCTAAGAAACAAAGGGTGGTTGGATGCAAGTGGATCTTCAAGAAGAAGGAAGGCATTCCGGGAATTGAAGAACCAAGATATAAAGCAAGACTTGTGGCCAAGGGTTTTACACAGGTTGAGGGAATTGATTACAACGAGATTTTCTCACCCGTGGTGAAAGATTGTTCCATAAGGGTTCTTATGGCAATCGTGAATCAATACGATCTTGAGTTGGAACAAATGGACGTGAAGACCGCATTCTTACATGGAGACCTAGAAGAGACAATCTACATGCAACAACTAGAAGGTTTTGTAGAGGACAAGTCTAAGGTATGTCTTTTGAAGAAATCCTTGTATGGGTTGAAACAAAGCCCTAGGCAATGGTATCTTCGTTTTGACGATTTTCTTCTGAATACGGGATTTGTGAGAAGTGGAGTGCAGCAGTTGTGTGTACATTTTGAAGAGGGATGAGAAAGTGGTTCTCTACCTACTTCTCTATGTTGATGACATCCTGATGGCAAGCTCTAGCAAAGAGGAGATTAACATTCTCAAGGAGAAGCTAAATTCAGAAGTTGAGACGAACGACCTTGGGGCTGCTAAGCGGATACTAGGGATCGATATCGTGACGCCCCGGAAGAAGGGTGAATTATTCTTATCTCAGCATGGGTACTTGAAGAAAGTGGTGGAGTGGTTTAGGATGCATGAAGCTAAGCCGGTTAGCACTCCTTTGGGTCACCACACAAAGCTCTCGGTGACACAAGCTCCTGAGTCCGAAGAGGAGAGGAGGAAGATGGATACTACTCCATATGCTAGTGGGGTAGGAAGCATCATGTACAGCATGGTTTGTAATAGACCAGACTTAGCATATGCAGTTAGCATAGTGAGTCGGTTTATGGCAAATCCGGGCCAAGCTCATTGGGAAGCACTGAAGTGGGTTCTGAGGTATTTGAATGGGTCACTCAAAGGTGGTTTGAGGTACACAAGAGCAACTCAAGGAGAAGACGCTTTGGAGGGTTATGTAGATGCAGATTATGCAGGAAATGTGGATACAAGGAAATCCTTATCTGGATTTGTATTTACATTGTTTGGAACGACAATAAGTTGGAAGGCTAATCAACAGTCCGTTGTGGCACTATCTACTACTCAGGCGGAGTATATCGCCCTAGTTGAAGGGGTGAAGGAGGCCATATGGTTGAAAGGTATGATTGGGGAGCTAGGAATTACACAAGGATGTGTGAAGGTACATTGTGATAGTCA
Source organism: Calophaca sinica (assembly GCA_037113605.1). NCBI lineage: Eukaryota > Viridiplantae > Streptophyta > Magnoliopsida > Fabales > Fabaceae > Calophaca > Calophaca sinica. The sequence goes on from CM073733.1 coordinate 24,593,488, forward strand.
AAGTGCTATCCACTTGGCAAATCACCAAGTGTATCATGAAAGGACAAAGCACATTGACATCCGCCTACATTTCATTAGAGACGTCGTAGAATCTAAGGAAATTGTGGTTGAGAAGGTTGCGTCAGAGGACAACCCGTGGATGTATTCACCAAGTCATTGCCTAGATCAAAGTTCAAGCATTGCTTGGACTTGATGAATTTCTCTGAGACGTAATTCCAATAATGGAGAGAGCAGCTAGTGGTTGATGGATAAAGTTGAGCATCACCACTGATTTGAAGTCAAGGTGGAGAATTGTGGAGTTTAGAGTGCCTTAAAATCAGTTTGGAGGATCATGGAATTGCTTGAAAGTGTTTCTTGAACACTGGGAATCGATTCCCTAGCTATGTGAATCGATTCAAGCATGTTTGGTTCTCTGTGAATCGAAGCACGCCTCTGTGAATCGCATGGGAAGCTTGCAGGAATCGATTCATTTCATTAATTCGTGCAGGGGAGACTTTTTTAACTAGGTGAATCGATTCACCTATGTCTGTGAATCGATTCACAGTCGGGTTTTATAAACCTGACGCTGCAGAAAAGTGTGGGACGAAGTGCAGTCTTTTCTAGGGTTGTGTGCAGCTGTCTTTGAGCGTCTTTGTGAGGTTTTAGGGGCAGGGAAACACTGTTAAACACCTTAGGATCTTAGGAGAGAATAGAGGGAGGATTGAAGGCTTTCTCTATTGTTGTTCTTAAGAGTTTTTCATAGAGGAAAAGAGAGAGGGATTGGGAACTCTTGGGTTTGTTCTTCTTGGACATTGTAAAGGGGTTCAAAACAATTGTAATCTCTTGTAAAGACTCTTTGATAGTGAAACGGAGGGCTGCTCTCTCCCGCAGACGTAGGTCATCTTTTTGGGGCCGAACTGCGTAACCAAATAGCGGTGTGATTCTTCCTACTCTCTACTCGTGTTTGATTAACTTTATTGCACTGTTGTGATTGCTACTAAATTTAGTATTGGTTGCCTTTGATATTTGTTCATTATTCTTGTTAGTAACTCAACAAGATCTATGGAAGGATACTCTGCGCTGCTTACCTGCTAAGCAATCTTCACATAATTGAAGTGGTTGTCCTTTTATGCTTTGGAGATGATCTTTCGCAAGGATCTCTAAACCCTTCTCATTCATGTGGCCCAATCTTTTATGCCACAGCTCCTTACTTTCTTCTTGAGCAACATTTATCTCCCCTTTGCATATCTTTCCCTGCATGATGTACAGAGAGCCTTCCTTCTTACCTCGAGCAACAATCATGCTTCCTCAGCTAAGTTTCCATTTCCACCACCAAACTGGTTGTTCATTCCAGCATCATCTAGCTTACCTGCTGAGAGAAGGTTTAGACGCATCTCAGGTACGTGTCTTACCTCCTTTAGCACGAGTTTGTTTCCATTTTCTGTCATCAGAGACACTTCTCCAATGCCCACAATATTGCTTGTGACATGATTGCCCATCTTCACTGTTCCAAAATCTCCTTTTTGATAAGATGAGAAGAATCCTTCATGAGGAGTAACATGAAAAGATGCTCCGGTATCAACTATCCAAGTGCAATCATCAAAAGCAACATTTAGATAATTTACCTCACCAATAAGGAACACGTTCTCGTCGTCTGAGGCAACTGCTGTTGTGGTTTTCTCTTCCAACTTCTTTTTGGGATCTATCACATCAGGATGGACTGTTCCGGCCTTCTGATCTCTCTTCAAGAATCTGCACTCTGGCTTCTTGTGGCCATCTTTTCCACAATAGAAACATGTCAAACTTCTGGGGCGAGACTTGGATCTTCCTCGTGACTTCCCACGGCTTCCTTTACTTCTATAATCACTCCTTCCTCTATTCTCAACAACATTAGCTTCTGAGTGACTACTCATGCCTCTTTCTTTCCTTCTGGACTCTTCATTTAGCAAACTATCTGTAATAGTATCCAGACTTAGCTTGCCGTCTGGAGTTGAGTTGCTGAGAGTGACAACCAATGTGTCCCAGCTTTCAGGAAGAGAACTAAGGAGTAGAAGAGTTTGTAATTCATCATCAATCTTCATATCTGCTTTTGTTAATTGATTCACAATACCTTTGAAGGTGTTCAGATGCTCGATCATATTCTGGCCGTCAGAGTACTCCAATTTCACCAATCTTCTGACAAGATGAGCTTTGTTTCTGGGAGTTTTCTTTTGAATTATAGATTCAAGCTTTGTCCACAACTCATACGCATTAGTATAAGTCGATACATGCTCAAACAAGCTTTTGTCGATGTACTTCTGAATCATGGCAACAGCTTTCCGATTCAGAATCTCCCACTCTTTCTCAGTCTTCCCTGTTGGAATCTCCTTATTTGTGATTGGCTCATACAAATCCTTGCAGTAAAGATGGTCTTCCATCATCGGCTTCCAATAGGAATAGTTATCTGCAGTAAGCTTGAACATGTCTCCATCATGAGCAAATGTTCCTTCCATCTTGAGTTGCACAGGACAATGACTTTTCGAACCAACAGCTCTGATACCACTGTTGGGTAATCGCGGTACCTATTCCCTCCTCTGTGAACGCAAAATGGGCACTATGCGGAAGCGTAAAAATAAAAGGAGTAGAGAAGAAGAAGAACACCAGAATTTTTACGTGGAAAACCCTCTCGGGAAAAACCACGGGACCTAGTCCAGATAAAATACCTCCACTATAAAAGTAGGATTACAAAGTGTTTCTCTCAATCTCTGAGGATCTCTATATGAATCTCACCCTCTCGGATGGTATACAAATTTATCTCTATGGAACTCTCTCTTTTTTTCAAAGAGGAATACAAAAGCTCTCTAACTCTCTTAGGATTTCTTTACTTTGAATGTGATTTTCCAACTTCACAAGTTCTCCTATTTATAGGAGAGGAATGTGGCTTCTCCAAAAAGGGTGATTAATGGAGGCTAATAAATCTCCACAATTCCAATGAGGTCTAGAAACTTCAAAATACATTCTTCAAAGTTGAATGTGCATGTCTCAAGGTCAAAGAGATAAATTCCAAGACCTTGGAATATTCGTCCCCCTTTCCCATGCATTGTGACTTGTGCACCACAATTGAAGGAGGGAATTCCAACATACGGCCTTCAACTGGCATCAAGTTCTTTTCCCTGATTGATCCAGATTTCTGAGTTGGAATCCTATTGAAACAACCTTGCTTCTACTCTTCTCTAATTTCGTTTGACTTACGTTTTCTTTTAATAATCACAACAACAACAAAAAAAAGCTCTAAAGGTTTACAACTACTTGAGCCTTGGGACTTCACTTTGCAGAGAATCAAGCGTGCACACAGGTTCCATAATGCGTATTCTGAGTTAATCACAGTAGTTGATGCTTCCTATGCCAATTGAAGGAAATTTTCAACTCTCAAGCTAAATTATAAACAAAGCAATACTAGACACACAACTTTTCCCCTTATATGTTATGTACCTACACACACATATATTAAATTAAATTTGTTACGTGCCAGATAAAATTTTGATTTTGTTGTGTTTTTATTTTTTTTTATTTTTTATGTTACTATGATTTTGTTGTGTTGAAACTTGAAAGACAGAAGAGCAAGACCAGCACATGAATGATATTCCCCATATTCGAACGTTGAGCCTGTCACACAGAGTCACCCACACACAGATCCATTGAATATTAATAACAACTATATGCTTGAAATTGTATATACAATCTAATTGAGAGAGAAACGGCTAGCGCAAAAGTTGAAAATTTTAAAATAAAAACATGGAGTTGCATATTCCTATGAAGTAATCTATTTGGGCTCCAAAATAATGGAAAACAAGAAAAAATGGGGAAAAGCCAAAAATTGAAAATAAAAAGAAACACACAGGGAGTCTATGTTTATGTATTCATAGCCCCAGCAGCGTGCAAAATCGGATAAACTGAGCAACAATATCACAAAAGTGACTATGACACCACAAATAAATTTGCCCCATCAAAACAATGACATCAAAAGCAGCTGACAAAAAATTGTAAAAATACAGTCAAGAAGTGAATATGCCTTTCATCATCAAGAAATCAGAGCAAGCAGAGGAGAAAAACTATATAATAATAGAGCAACATAAAAGAAACTTAAATCCAACTAATCCACAAAAAATTGTAATATTAGACGTCTTCATTAAAACACAGTAGAGCACTTGTTGAAGATTTAACATAGTAGGATTTGCAATGAGTAATCGTTAAAGTTTTGGAATAGCAAAACTCTAGAGAAAAGAAAAGCACCTGTTGAAGATTCGTAGAGCTCCAATTCCTTCTCCAAAAACAGAACCCTCGATGCAAACCTCACCTTCTCAACTCAGATATTCTGCGTCCGCTGAACTATTGCTAACGTTAGCACTTCAAGATTTCAACTGCACACCAAACAAACACACATAAAAACTAAAACTGATTTAGTCAATTCACCAAATAAATCTAATTAACAACATTCTTCTTCATGTTTAGAGATGAAAAATGAGTACCTGGAAAATAGCAGAGGAATCGACGGCCAGAGCTTCATTTGGATTTCGTAGGTCTAAGAAGATGACCCCTCAATGTCGCCGGAAAACTTCAATGCTTCGATATCAGCTTTTATAAAAGAGAAAAAAAAATCAAAACCTAACTAAAATCAAAATGAAAGCTGAAATCCTCTTGTCAAAACACGGTGAGATGGAGTTTTTACGGAACAAAACTATAGTATTTTGGGGTTTTCACAATACCTTTCAAAGCTGAAATCCTCTTGTCAAAACACGGCGAACTGCGAACCGCTTAATGGAATGGAGCGTTGCAAGCAATCGTGCAAATGGAATGGAGCGTTGCAAGGGGGAACGGGAGATTCAACAAAGAATCACTCAGATTGGGAACCTGTAGACTAGGCGAGGAAGGGTTGCATCGCAGATTGGGAGGGAAGGGTTTCTTTTTTTTTTTTGACAAAGTGAGGGAAGGGTTCTGAGAATGAGGAGGAGAGGGAATAAAAATTAAAATCTGTGTGAAGATTACCGACGGCTAAGCCGTCGGTAAGGCCATCGGAAAATTCCACCACCGTCCACATAAATAAATGCGGGACAACAAAAAAAATTTACCGCCCAACCTAACTATTTACCGACGGTTTAGCCGTCGGTCATAAAAATTCCAAATTCCAAATTCCAAATTACGGCTATATCGACGGCTAAGCCGTCGGTAATATAAAAAAATAAAATCTATTATTTCAACGTTCATACTTTATATTTACCGACGACTAAGCCGTCGGTAAATACAGATGGAATTACCGACGGCTTAGCCAACGGTAAATTAGCAAAAAAAAATCGAGTGCAGTTTTTTCTCCGACGCCTTACCGACGGTTTAGCCGTTGGTAATTAAAATTTTATCGACGGAGTCGGGGCCGTCGGTAATTGTCCGTCGGTAATACTCTTTTCTTGTAAATTTACGTTACTGACGGCTAAGCCGTCGGTATTTACAGACGGCCCATAAGCCCTCTATAATTACCGACGGCTTAGCCGTCGGTAACGTAGCAAAAAAGTAATTTCGTAAGCAGATTTTTTCCTGCGCATTAGCGACGGCTTGGCCGTCGGTAATAAAAATATTACCGACAGAGTCGGGGCCGTCGGTAAAATTTCGTCGGTAATACACACTTTTCTTGTAGTGTCATGTACTGAAAGGACTAAGGAGTATAGTAACCAAAAAAAAAAAAAAACTAAGGAGTATAATAACTCTTTTTGGCTGATTTTGTTGGTTGGGTTGTTATACATGTCTGCTCTAGTTGGGTTATAGTTGGATAGCCAAATTGTGTTTCAATTGAAGCTTATAAAGCTTAATGTACTCAATATTTCCATATAATTCAAATTCCTCTAAACAATGGTAAGGAATTTCAAGTTTTGCCTGCATTTCATAGACTTAGTTATCCTTGTTGATTTGTTGTAATTCAAACTTGTATTAGTAGCTAATGGTAACTGATTACTGTTGCATTGGTTTAATTGTTAGTTTTTCTGTTTTAAGTCTGTTAGCAATTCGGTTGAGCATTGAGTGATGTGGCCAATTGTGATTAGCAAGTCTGTCAGTCTTGGTTTGCTGAATACAGCTCATATGAGCTAGTATAAATGTAGTTTCCATTGTGTAAATCATGTAGAGTATTCATTTTAATACATTTTTACTTTCCCAGTATACAATACTCCAATTCTTCCCTTCTTTCTTTTCTCTGCATTCTGCATCTGCTAAAGTAGTGTTCTTGCGTGCACTGTTCCATTGAATGTGTGCAAACATCACATTGAGATTGTAAAAGTGTGTGTTTGCTCCAACAATTTTGGTATCAAGAGCTATACGATCCTAGGCGCTGTGTGAATTACCTTCTTCTCATCCATGGCTGTGAATGGAAACAACCTGACGGGCAACCTACCAGTTCTTGATAGCAAGAATTGGGAACGATGGTGTTTTCATATGAAAGCACTATTCGGGGCTTAAGATTTGCTTGAGATCGTGCAGGGAGGTTTTGAAGAGCTAGGTCAGAATCCTACTGAGGCTCAAGGAACAGCCTACAAAGATGCGAAGAAGAAGGACAATAAGGCAACCTTCTATATCGCTCAATGTATTGATGCGAATCTGTTTGAAAAGATATCAACAGCAACCACATCAAAGGCGGCTTGGGACACACTGGTGAATTACCACACTGGTGATGCAAAGGTAAAAGCAGTAAAGCTTCAATCTTTGAGAAGGAAATATGAGTTGTTGCATATGGAACAAGATGAAAAGGTAGCAGATTACTTTACAAGATTGGTGACAATCACCAATCTTATGAAAGGCTGTGGAGAAACCATTTCAGATCGCATGATTGTAGAGAAAGTAATGCGGACCTTGACACCTCAGTTTGATTACATTGTGGTGGTTATTCAAGAGTCCAAGGATGTGAGCACATTGAAAATTGAAGAACTACAAGGTTCATTGGAGGCACATGAACTCAGAGTAGTTGAAAGGGGTGCAGAAAGAGCTGTCGATCAAGCCTTGCAGGCCCAAGTGTTCAAGAAAGCAGGTTCTGAAAAGAAAAAGTGGAAGAAGAACAAAAGCAAGGGTCAGAACAAAGAGAATGCCAAGGTTGATGACAAACCCGAATCTTCAAACAAGAAGGGAGGAGGGTTTGTTAAAAACCAGGGAAAGAAGAAAGTGCCTGACAAGAAGAAAGTGCAATGCTTTAACTGTGAGAAATTTGGGCACTATGCTAATGAGTGCTGGTCAGGCAAAGGAAAGAAAGGCCAAAACAGTGAAGAGGAAGCAAATGTAGCACATGAAGAGGACTCTGACTCGGATCCTGTCACTCTCATGGTTACAACCAGTGAAAAGGCACCCTGTAGTGAAATGTGGTACCTTGATTCTGGTTGCTCAAACCATATGACAGGGAAGAGGGAGTGGCTGACAAACTTTGATGAAACAAGAACTACCAAAGTGAGGCTGGCTGATTGCAAAAATTTGATGGCAACGGGCATAGGAAACATAGCTGTGAAGAGGAAGGATGGTAATAAAGCAGTGATAGAAAATGTGTTTTATGTACCAGGCTTGAAATGCAACCTTCTCAGTGTGGGACAGCTTGTTGAAAGGGGTTTTTCAGTAACCATGGAGAAGGGGTTACTGTGGTTATTTGACTCGAGCAAGAGGTTAATTCTGAAGTCAAACCTTGAGAAAAACAGAACCTTCAAAACAAGTATCCAAGCAGCTGATACTGATTGTTTTTCTGCCACAATACCTGACCAAGAAAGCTGGCTTTGGCACATGAGGTATGGTCATCTAAACTTTAGAAGTTTGTGTAAACTAAAGTCTAAAGAATTGGTGCTAGGAGTCCCAAATGTGATAGTGCCTGAGAAATCTTGTGACATATGCCTGATAGGAAAGCAACGTAGGCTATCTTTCAATTTAAGTCTACCTATGAGGTCTACTGATTTGTTAAATGTTGTGTATTCTGACATATGTGGGCCATTTGAGGTTGCTTCCCTAGGTGGAAACAAGTACTTCATTACTTTTGTAGATGATTTTTCAAGAATGATGTGGCTGTTTTTGATTAAGGCAAAAAGTGATGCCTTAGATGTTTTCAAAAAATTCAGAACACTAGTTGAGAACCAGAGTGGAAAAAGGCTAAAGGTGCTAAGGACCGATGGAGGAGGGGAGTATACTTCAAAGGATTTTGAGGTATTTTGTGTGAATCATGGCATTATACATGAGGTTACACCTCCCTACACTCCACAACACAATGGAGTTGTTGAAAGAAGAAATAGATCGGTTCTAGATATGACTAGAAGCATGTTGAAGCAGAAAGACCTGCCACACAGGTTCTGGGGTGAAGCTGCATCAACTGCAGCATACTTGCTGAACAAGTGTCCTACCAAAAGGTTGAAGAGTGAAGTTCCTGAGCAAGTGTGGTCAGGGAAGAGGCCTGCAGTGAATCATCTCAGAGTATTTGGGTCAGTGTGTTATAAACACATCCCAGATGCAAAGAGAAAAAAACTGCAGGATAAAAGTGAAAAAATGATTCTAGTTGGCTACCACAACACTGGTGGTTACAGATTGTTTAATCCTGTAACAGAGAAGATTGAAACAAGTAGAGATGTGGTGATCATGGAAGATGAAAAATGGGACTGGAAGGAAGGAGAGAAACCTGTTTCTAGGGCCCAAATCAGAATTGACAGTGATGATAATGAAATCAGTGATGCAGGCAGTGTTGACAGCATAGAAGAAGAAATTGAAGAGGTTGCAAGACCACAAAGGCATAAGCAAGTGCCAAGAAGGCTGCAAGACTGTGAAATGGTTGCTGATAGTGAAGTGAATGAAGCTGGTGAGTTAATTCACTTTGCAATGTTTGTAGATTCTGAACCTATTGATCACAGGGCTGCCATGAAAGAAAAGCTGTGGAAAAATGCAATAGTGGAAGAATTGAAGGCCATAGAGAAAAACAGAACTTGGGAGCTGACCAAGTTGCCTCCCAACAAAAAAGCTATTGATGTAAAATGGGTGTTCAAACTGAAGGTGAGTCCTGAAGGGAAGATTGTGAAGCACAAAGCCAGATTAGTGGCCAAAGGGTTCTTGCAGAAGCATGGCCTCGATTACTCTGAAGTCTTCTCACCAGTAGCAAGACATGAGACCATTAGGTTGGTTATTGCATTAGCATGTAGTAGAGGTTGGCCTCTATTCCATCTAGATGTAAAATCAGCCTTTCTTAATGGCCCTCTAGAAGAAACCGTGTTTGTCACTCAGCCTCCAGGCTTTGAAGTAAAAGGAAAAGAAGATCGGGTGTATAGACTGCACAAAGCCTTATATGGCCTAAAGCAAGCCCCAAGGGCTTGGAACAAAAGAATTGACAAGTTCTTTATGCAACAAGGCTTCAAGAAATGTGATGTTGAGTATGGAGTCTATGTTAAAACCAAGAAGGGGCTGAGTATGCTGATAGTTTGCCTATATGTTGATGATCTCTTGGTCACTGGTAGCTGCAACCAGGAAATTGAAGATTTCAAAGAGAAAATGAAGTGTGAGTTTGAGATGACAGATCTTGGGAAGCTTGCCTATTTCCTTGGATTGGAGTTTTTAAACACGTCAAAGGGTGTGGTGCTTCATCAAGTCAAATATGCAACTGAGGTGCTGAAGAAGTTCAATATGTTGGACTGCAATTCTGCTGCTACACCAGCAGAAACTAGTACCAAGCTTGAAGGAATTGGTGATGAGGAAGAAATGGATTCTACTGAATTCAGGAAATTAGTAGGGTCACTTAGATACTTATGTCACAGCAGGCCAGATATTACATTTGCCACGGGCTTGATCAGCAGATTTATGAACAAACCATTGAAGACTCATCTCTTAGCAGCCAAGAGAGTTTTGAGATACATTAAAGGTACTCTTCACTATGGTATCCTGTTTCCCAAATGCTCTAAGTCTGAGAAGGCAGAATTGATCGGGTTTTCTGACAGTGATTGGTGTGGAGATAAAATTGATAGAAGGAGCACAAGTGCCTATGTGTTCAAGTTTCAAGGAGCTCCAATCTCTTGGTGTTCTAAGAAGCAATCAGTAGTAGCACTTTCTAGCTGTGAAGCAGAGTATGTTGCTGGTTCAATAGCAGCATGTCAAGCAAATTGGCTCGAGTCCTTGATGGATGAGCTGATGATTGAGCTGCAGAAGCCTATTAAGCTGTTTATTGATAATAAATCAGCTATAAACCTGGCCAAGAATCCCATTTCTCATGGGAAGAGTAAGCACATCGAGACAAGATTCCATTTTTTGAGGGATCAAGTCAACAAGGGCAAGCTGATTGTTGAATACTGTCCTACTAATGATCAAGTTGTTGATCCACTAACTAAGGCATTGAAGGTTGATCAGTTTTTGAGGCTTAGAAGAGAGCTTGGTATCGTGTCATTTGAGAGTTTGAATTAAGAGGGGATGTTGATTTGTTGTAATTCAAACTTGTATTAGTAGCTAATGGTAACTGATTACTGTTGCATTGGTTTAATTGTTAGTTTTTCTGTTTTAAGTCTGTTAGCAATTCGGTTGAGCATTGAGTGATGTGGCCAATTGTGATTAGCAAGTCTGTCAGTCTTGGTTTGCTGAATACAGCTCATATGAGCTAGTATAAATGTAGTTTCCATTGTGTAAATCATGTAGAGTATTCATTTTAATACATTTTTACTTTCCCAGTATACAATACTCCAATTCTTCCCTTCTTTCTTTTCTCTGCATTCTGCATCTGCTAAAGTAGTGTTCTTGCGTGCACTGTTCCATTGAATGTGTGCAAACATCACATTGAGATTGTAAAAGTGTGTGTTTGCTCCAACAATCCTTGGGTCAGGTTAATAGGATTTCACGCCAACTATCCCTGTGATTAATAGGAGGATTAGAAACTAATGGACAGGTACAGCTCAAATTATCAGCAATGAATAAGATTTTTACTTTTTTTTTTACCAAAAACAAAAAATATAGATTTAAATTTGGATTTAGGTAACTTATAAAAAGCAATTTATATATAGAAATGAGCGCAATTTTGAGTATTGTACCACACATTATGTTTGTTGTATTTTATAATCAAGACTTAAAAGATTTTTATTTTTTATTGGCTTAAATACCATTTTGGTTCCTTAACTTATTTTTGAGGTTCAATTTGATCCCATAACCTTTATTGGGGTCAAATCGGTCCTTTAATTTAACAAATTGGATCATGTTAATCCTTTACGTCAATTTGATAATAACGGTGTTAATTTTATCTGATGTGACATAGATGTGGCAAAGGACTGGCCAAAAATATAATTTTTTAATGCCACATGGCAATTATTAATTTTAAAATTATAATAATTCACCATTAACTATTAGTGTTCATCAATTTTCTAGGGGAAGAAGATTAGGGGTGGGGTTAATTAACTGGTTTTAATATTTTAGATTAATGAAATAATAGTTAAATGAATAAAAATGCTGACTCATTTGCTATGTCAGATCCACATATGCAAGTACAGTGAGTTAGAATAACGGAGGCAACAGAAATGACTAATTTGGTCCAATTTGTTAAATTAAAGGACCGATTTGACCCAACAAACAGTTATGAGACCAAATTAAACCCCTAAAATAAGTTAAGGGACCAAACTGGTATTTATGCCTAATTTAGTTAGATATTGCACATTTAATTAATGTTCTTTGATTTGTCAATTTATCGTAATTAACTTTGTTATTAAATTATCATTTTTTATTCGCTAGCTTGTCAAAAAATACATTGAATTGAAAGGAAAATACATTTCATTCAACTAAAATATGATTAATAATTCCAAGTATGAATTTTGCAAATGCGAATCTAAATGTAGATGCTATACTTCTCTACGGAAATGGATTCCATGCAGGAAAGAACTCGCCCAAATCGTGACGGTAGAAAAGATCTCAACCCTTGATGAAAATTGGATGGTTGAGATTTAGAAGTAGATTTACAAAAATTGGATGTAACTCGTCTGATCTTGCATGAATGCAAAAATTGCCGACGGCATGCAATCTGGGTCAAGTTCTCTATCAGAAGCGAACCTACCTCAAGGTCAGGGTGTGCACTTGCACCCCTTGAACTTTAAAAGTTTTCACTTACCGCCCATAAAAATTTTGTTTTGACCCTTTTAGTTTTATATTTTGCACCCGGATCCACCCTTGACCAGAGGCGGGCCTACTTGTTATTAAGGGTGTGCACTTGGACTCTCTGAAACATTAAAAATACTACCTATCTGTTATCAAATTTATATTTTAACTCCTCTCAGTTTAATAATTTGTACCAAGTACCCCCACTTAGCCATCTCTTTCATCTAATTCAGTTAAACCAAGTCATCTCTCTTAGGGATGGCAACTGGACCCAGACTCGCTGGGTACCCGCAAAAAATACGCACAATGGGCAAGGTAAATACCCGTTTTATGGATATGGGTCCGGGCCTGGATAATTGCCTGCAAATGTGAGTGGGTATAGGTGTGGGTGTGGGCACTCTAGTACTCACCCCGCCATATATATATATATATATATATATATATGAGAAAGGATATAGTTACTCCAAGAGTAACTTTTTAGAGTTACTCCAAATCATAACCATATATATATATATATATAATTTTTTTAGATTATGAATAATCTAAAATTTCTAAAGCCAGATAGTTCATTTACTATTTTCCATATCTGTTTAACCTACTAGATATGTGACTTGCTTTATAAATTTACTGTTTATATAAAAAAATTTAGATTATTATAATGTTCGTTGCATTGTTTTTAAATTATTATAACGTTCCTTTGGATTATTTTTTAATTATTATAATATTCCTTTTGTTATTTATTGTTTTTCATAGTTAAAGTGCGGGTACGGGTACTTAGTGTGGATGAACGCGTCTCCTATGCGTATTGAAGATGATTTTGAAGATGTCAAACACAAGAGGAATTTGGTTCTACTAGTATTCTTTAGTTTCATATCTTACTTTAGTTAGAATCATTGTAAGAGTATCAATATGTTAGTGGGTTGAAAGTTAGAGAATAAAAAAATTTGTAATTAAATTGAATCATGCATGCATAGCATACTTAAAGTGTTTTAAAATGTTTTTGACCAAGTTGGGCATGTTTAAAAGTTGTTTTTATCATCTTTAGACCCAATTATTGTTTTTCAAAGTGTTAAATCATTTCATATGGTCAAAACAAATATTTTATGCATTTTTAGCAAGCATGAATCGATTTACATGATGGATGAATCGATTCAGTCAGTGCGCCAAAAACTTGTTTTTGGTTCGATGAATCGAATCTAACTTTGGTGAATCGATTCATAAAACTGGTGAATCGAATTCACTATAAGTGGATGAATCGATTCATGACTTTGGTGAATCGATTCATATACGATTTTTCTGCATAATTCTCAATTTCATGAAACCGTTTTGGGCACAATATAAAAGGCTCATTTTAGGGTTTTTATAATCACTTTTCACACTTTCTTCAGAACCACAAATTGAGCATTCTCTCTAGCTTTCTTTTTCCCCCAATTTCATTGAGACTCATAGGCTTTCATTTGTATATCTTCACTACTAAGAGTGATTTTCTGATTTCAATCTCTTTCTATATTTCTCTATTGTGAGGGTGAGGTATCCCTAGTGAATCTTGAGTGAGGTATCTCAAGTGGAAAATTTCAGAGTGTGGTATCTCTGGTTGTAAATTCAAGAAACGGTGTAATTCTTTGAATTGATAGTGGAAGAAAATCCTGAGCGAGGCTTGGGGACTAGATGTAGGTCACAGTGGTTGGTGACTGAACTAGGATAAAATCCTCTGGTTTGATCTTCTTCTCCCTAATCTCTTTAATTTTGTTTTAGAGTTCTTATAGATATAATTGTTGTGATTGAAATTTATCTTATATTAGTTAATTGATTTCTTGGGCAGAACATTTCTCATATCCAATATAGATAACACCTTCACAAAATAAGATTTTCATAAAGTTTGCAAAAAATTTTGATACTCAATTCACCCCCTCGTGAGTATTCTGGCCACCTGTGTAACACTTAGGTACCTAGAGGGTATGGGTAAGGGTATTGAAGTTGCTGCCCACGCGGGTACGGACTTGGGTACGGGCAACTTTTTCAAACGCGGGTATGAGGATGGGTACTATAGTACCCTGCCCAGAGGGCGTCCATTGCCATCCCTATGAATCTCTCTCTCAAAACTCAAAACACAACTTTTCTCAATGTCTCACATCTTGACTCACTCCCCCTCTTGTTAGTGAGTGCCATTTTCGGTCTCGGTTTCCCCCTTTTAAAAGGTTCAAATTTCCCCCAACTTAGACTAAAATCATAATCTGATCCCTCTGTTAATTTTGTCTTGTAATTTTTTCTGTTATAATTATGTCTCTATTAATTCGGTCTATGTTACTTTGTTATTTTCTTTTGTAATTTTTTTAAGATTTAATTACTCCGTAGGTCTTTGAACTATTTGAGAATTTCTAAATAAGCCCTTGAATCAAAAAATTTGTAATTAGGTCTCTGAACTTTTTAATAAATTGTAATTAGGTCCATGTATTTTAATCGGGACCTTAAACTTTTAAATAATTTGTAATTAGGTCCCTGAACTTTTAAATAATTTGTAATTGAGTCCCTAAATACGGGGACTTAATTACAAATTATCTAAAAGTTCAGGGACCTAATTACAACATATTTAAAAGTTCAGGGACCTAATTAAAAATTATTTAAAATATTTTAACATGTAGGGACTCAATTACAAAATATTGAAAAGTTCAGGAACCAAATTACAAATATTTTTAGTTCAATGACCTATTTAAAAATTCTCAAATAATTCAGGGACCTATAGAGTAATTAATTTTTTTTTTAATTTCGAAATCTTTCTATTTTGTTAAGTCTGAAAACCTGTTTTGGGTTATCAAAAATCATGCTCTTGTTATTTTACAAGAAGAGTAAACATTTACTCTAAATTTTTTTTTTTTGCAAAAAAAAAATATACTTTTATAATTTCGGTGATTTTAAAATTTTATATACTTGCTGACAAAAGGGTCCTAGGTCTGCCACCGTTCTTTACGGATTATCGGATTATCGTCCTCCTGATTATTAGAGAATGTATAGTAAATAAATACACTTGTATATTGCCTTGCTTTCAAGAAACACATGGGACATAAACATATGACAACGAAGTGCAGTTCAATTAGTTACACGCTTCACCTACATCCAAAGGAACGTAAGTTCGAGTCATATAGGGAAAAAGTAGGAAACCACTATTGATCCCCTTAAAAAAAAAAAAAAAAGTGGGACATAAACACACATCCGACACCGGTAATACACCCCAACAAATAAAGATCAACAATTACAAAATTGGCACCATCACCTCGGGAAAAAATTGGTAATAATTCACATGTTCATCACTATAGACAGGAATATAATTTAACTACACTTTCAATTTTACAAATATGAATTTCATGACTTGGCTGATGGCAGCTCAAATGGTGGTACTCCATTCTCAGTAATTTTTCATGGTGTAACTGTAATGTAAGTTCTCATACAGCCAAGATTATAAGCTTTTCAATCTCTCCCCAAAAGTTACACATGCTCTTGGTTCATGGCTCTTGGCTATTAACTCGACTGTGAAGTTCCAACATTTCTTGATGGTTTGGATCAACCGAGAGTGCAGCACGACAGTCTCTTAGAGCACCTAAGACATCCCCTTTGTGTTCATGGAATGCTGCACGTAGATGTAAGAGGTGCAAATCAGCTTTAAATGCAATAGCTCTGGAGAGTTCGGCAATGGCCTCCTCTTCCTTGTGATTGTCCATCAATACTGTAAACACAAACACCAAACACATTGTTTAGCACTGGCTGCAAGAAATTTATTTGACTGTAAAGAGAGAATTTTGCTATAGCAGTAGTAGCCCTCAACAAGGGCAATAATAACGGATAAAATGAGCAAATTTTGGTTTTAGTCCCTGTAAATTTTTTTTCTGTGGCTTTCATCCCTCTAAAATATGAAAGTATTTTTTTTAGTCCCTGTCGTCATGTGACATCTGTTAACTACTTATGTGTCTTACGAAAGGTCACATTGTCATTCCAGGTGATGCCTAATGACATATGTAATGTTATGTTAACATGTAACTACACGAAAAATTTTCTGTGATCTCTAAAATGAATTTTGTTTATCTGCCCTGAAATGAATACTAGAGACCAAAATAAGTGATTTCATGTTTTAGAGGAATGGAAATCAAATAAAAACATTTTACAGGGACTAAAATCAAAATTTTCCCATTTTATAAGGACTGAAGTCAATACTTACAAATTTTAGAGGGATGAAAACCAAAGAAAAAATTTTACAGGGACCAAAATCAAAATTCTCCCATTTTATAGGGAACAAAAACATATTTAACCCTATGTAATAATATTTTAACATACAAACCACTTGGACCTTTATAACATCAGAAGAACATAATACTCAACATGGCAGTAATCACTTTCAATTCATATTTTCCCAATAATAATTTTTTTTTTTTACCAAAGAAAAAAAATGGTACACATAACAATATAATTGAAACAAATTTAAGATAAGGTGAAAATATTTATGTTAATTACTTGTCAATAACATGAAGGAAAAATTGTTTAGCATTGATCCTAAAAGGGAGCAGCTAAACAGTGTAGGAGGTAAGCCACCATCAAAGATGGACCAGGCAGTATAGATGCCACATATGTTGGCTTTGCAACACATGGCACGCACATGTGAGCCCGTACTTGATTAGGCGCATGCACATGCATACATCTGCACAAGCAATGCCTTGGAATGCATTAAATTTTCAAAAGAATCTAGCAGAACAAGTTCAGATCTTTTTGCGTATTGCTACCCTTAGATATTATGATTTATGACTACCCAAGGTAGAATATTTACCAGCAGCGCGATATCTATATGGATACACCCGAAGTGGATCTAATCTAGTCACCATCTCTAGATCTGCCTTTGCTTGGTCACGATCACAGAACTCGGACCTCTTCTCATAGGCAGATGCATTGTTTTTTGCCTTCTCAATAAGTTTAGTCATTTCCATATAAGCGGAAGCCTTATCATTTCTGAAACAATGAACACGAGCAAGACCCTGATGGGCTCTGGTGTGTCGGATTTTAAGGGCATTGATATAGCAATCAGCAGCCAAATCCAGTTTCCCACAATCAACATAAACACTTCCAAGATTGTTTAGTGCCTGGAAAATTAGATGGAAGAATAAGTATTAAAACTACAAACTATTTCTGTCCAAAGTTGCATAGTTAACAATGTCAAATACACAAATACAAAAACAAGATTCCACAAATACAAGAGCATAATAGCTAACAACTTTATGCCGTTATCGGTTCACTTCAAACAACAGCACTTCAAAGTTCGCCTTCAAGGCCTTATAAAGAGTTACAAAACTTACAACCACTATAACACGTGGATGCACAAATCTCCAGAATTTAGATTTGAGCGGGGTAAGATCAATAAGCATTTTATCCGAGGGTCGCGATAGGTTGTTTAATGATACAATGTGCTGATATTATTCCTTGTGTATAGCTGATACATTCTGCATATAGAATAGGAAACAGATTATATGCTTGCTGTATTTAGTTTAGTGGATCGCTAAAACTAAGGAATTTAATTGTGCATACTGTAATTATCAATTTGGGAGGCTTAGAGAGGATTTCTCCAGCCATTCACATTAGAAAAACTCTAATTCAAGTTGAATTCAGAGCTTGTGTGTTCCATGCCTGAATCATAAAAGTCTTGTTCTTCCTGCCACAGTCAAGGTTGTATCTCCTGTCCAAACTCCAAACACCTTCAGTTGTCAAAGTGAAGGTGCAAAGTGTCTTAGAAAGTCTAGACCAAACATCTTTCCAAGCACTGTAGCCAAAATAACCACCACGCGCCTCCGTGCACAGCTTATCCTATCAGCATGTGATTTTCATGTGCCATCCTCCTGGCATCTGCTTAACCATCAAAGAAAAGTGACTCCTCCGACTCTTCAAAGAAGAGCCTTATCTCCCTTCCTTTCTCAAGCACTCCCACTATAACATATTGGAAACTAAATTGTAAGAGTTGTTGATGTGTGGTTTTTAGGTCAGGGCCTCTCAACACTTAACTGAGAAGACTAAGGATACTGATGCCAATGTGCGGGAGCAACAGCAGAAGGCAGATTATCATGCCATGACATACAAAAGAAAGCTCAGAGTGTCTGTTCCAATGATATACGGCATCTGAATGAGTTTGTTCACTATTTGACTACACACCAAATGACAGATCATGACCTAACCACATATCTCCATAATGCATAATCCACAATTGCAAAAATCAAGCGGATCTTGACTGCAGACAATCTTCAAAAAGTATTGGACAAGGCTGACAACAAGTATATGGTCTTTGTTCTTCACAGTTTTCATAAAAATTTCTAATATGTTTGAAATCAAGTCCTAAGAAACCCTAATATCCCTTTGGAAGAAAACTTATTTTTGTGTACTGAGTTCCCTCCCCAGCAGCACATGGGATTGATTCTTAACCAGGTTGAGAATCCTCAATTTTTGCCTCTAATATAGCACACCATAGAGGTCTAGGACTTATTCGCGGCAGTGGCAAAAGAGGGAGTGGCTTTGGTCATCGCCCTCAGTGTTCCCACTTCAAAAGATTCTTGCAGACATCATGAAGACTTTTTTAGTGTGTTCCAATGATCAACTAGCAGACATCTTCACCATATCCTTACATAGTCCTTGGATAGCATTCATATGTAACAAATTGGATGCAGATGACATATATGCTCCAACTTGAGAGGACATGTTGCTTGCATTGATTTCTTTTTGTATTTTGTTTCCTTTTTATTCCGTGATATGGTTTAGTTTCCTTAGATAGAGTACATTCACAGCCTTAGAGTAGATTTGCAGCTGTGATCTCTCTATATCCCTAAATTTTGGGGATTTCCTTTTTCATGCACAGCTTGTATATATATTTGGATTGTATCATCAAATAATACAGATTAGAATTACATAAGTTTCAAATTTTTATTATTATCTTATATCCACCAATTACCTAGCATCAATTGAATCAAATTTTAAATGAGTTACCGTCAACTTTTCTCAAACCAACATCCCAGTGAATGATGGAATAAGTGGCAACAGAGACAGTAGCAATGCCTTGCTCAGATACAGACCAATTAAACCTTCCCCTTACAACCCAGTTTCTTGGTTTGGGTTCACAATTACCACGTAAGAACTAAGAGGAATTCATGTTCAAATAGTGATATCAAAACTGATATCATAAAAGCTATGCATTATAAAAGATCTCTATCATTGTTGGGAATAAACCATCCATGAGCCTCCACCTAACAGCATAAGTTTTTTGGGAGAGTTGGTTTGACATGGTACTGAAGCCTTAATGATCAATCAGGAGTTCAATCATTGTCACCCTCATTCTTCTAACATGAAGTTTAATTTCAGCATGGCAAACATACCCGTCTGCATTGTCCAAATTCATGCCCAAAAGGCTCTTGCATGAGGTGGTATGTTACCCATAAAACCAATCAATGTCATGACCTCTACCTAGCAACTTCATTTTAGCAATTGGAAGTCTGTTCTTAACATATTCATGGGAAGCAATTATTGAATAGTGAAATATTTCCCAAAGCAGTACAAATGTACAATAGAACCATACCTGACCTTTGCGTAGATTATCTGAAGGACACTTCAAGGCATCTTCCAGAAGGGAGATAACAGTCGAAGAACGTGAGGAATCTAGAATAGAGTCAGCCAGTGCATAGGCCTTCAGGAAGAAGGCCTCAAAAGATCTTTTGATACTAATAGACTCTTCAGCTTTCTGAAGCCCTTCCTCATAATGACCTGTATCATACAAGATCCACCCCTCATATACGAGTCGTTCATGCTCACTTGATGCATGTTGCCGAGCTAATTGTAAACTCCGCATAGCTGCCTCGGGACAGCTCAGCCTAAATCAAATAAACATTAGATTTATAAAGGAGCCCTTTCTTTAGCATGTAAAATTCAGTCAGTATTTAGAAAAATGAAAGAGGACACTGAAGCCAGAGACTATTCCTTTCTAGATACAATTTCATGGGTAACTTGGATTTCAAAGGAAAATATTATACGTGGATTTACCCTCCTTCACAGTTGAGTTAATTACAAGAGAAGTGGCACATTCTAAATAAATAGAATTCCAAGAGTATGACCGATAGATTAAAAGTAGCTATCATATTGACCTACCATTCTAATATAAACATGAAACTTACTCTGTGATTCAATATTATAGACATAAAATACCAAATACTGTAAGATTTCCTGATATACATGATGGTAAGTTAAGTTCAAAGATTTTAACAATTAATGCCAGTTACCAAACATCCCTAACATTTTTGTTTTGGATTACAACTACAGCAAGGAGGACTTGAACTATGACCTCCTGCAAAGTACCTATGTGGTTTGCGAATAGTCCACTGCTGGTGGCTTCCAAACATTCATAACATACCTCAGGAGAAGCAATGACTGTCTGAAGTAAAGAACACCTTTTGCTGCATCAGATTCAAGCATCTGGTAGATAACAGATAGAGACCCAATATCATCAACTGCAGACCAACAGTCATATAATTGTGCCCAACAATCTGCCATTGTCCATTGTTCAACATGCTCACGCACAAGAGTACAGAGTTGGGATGCGGCAACACGTCCCTCAAACATTCTATAATCTGAACGTAGAGTAAGAATTGTTTGAACATCACATAGAGCTGCTTTGTAGTCCTCAAGAGCCAGATAGATAAAGAAACGTATTTCCAAACATTCTAGTGAAAGTTTGAACCCAAGAATCCTATTGATTTCTGCCAGTGCAGCTTGAGCATTCTGTGTCCTCATTAAAGAGGCAGCCCTATACATGTAAGGATATATTAGAGTAGGGTCCAGATCACTTGCTTTCTCGAGGTCCTCCCACCTCATATCACCATCACAATACAGTGATCTTTCCTGATACATCCATCCAAGTGGAGTAACAGAAGAGATGACTGAGCCAAGCTTCTCATAAGATAAATTGTTCTCACCCTTTATATGGTCCAGTCTAGCTAAACCTGCAATGGAATAAATATGGCCTGCAGTCACAGCCCCCTCAAAAAGAAAACGCGCTTCATCGTATTCTTTCCTTAGGAGTCTTACACATCCCAATTGATGTAAAGCCAGTATTCCCTGCTTGTCGTTCTCAGCAAAATCAACTAACCATTCCTGGATATGAGCTGTTGTCTCTGAACTAGAATCAAGGTTCATTGAAACTTCACTTAAGAAACAAAAAAGTGCAAATGAACCTGGCCCAACCATGACTGCCAGCTGCTGTCTATTAGCATGAATAAATATTTCCACCACCCGATTGTCACTCAAGCAGTTTGGAAGATCACGTAAAAGGACTTGTAAACAAGATGCAGCCAGAACAGCTGAATTCTCGTCAAGAGCGTATCCCATTAGCTCCACAGCATCTTCTTTGGAGGAAACTAAGGATGCAAGTCTTCTATCGCAGGCATCTTTAAGTCTTTCACAACAATATTTATTTGCGAAAACTAAAATCTCCAACAGAAGATTTGGAGGGACCTCAACTAAACTGCCTGTCAAACTGAAATACCGTATTGCCTCCATACCTGAAGGAGAGATATTATTTTCAGACAAATCTATAGTCTCAGAAAGTGACTCACTGAAATACCCCTTTAGCATTGCATGAAATGGTGCCGAAAGTTCAGAAATTTTTTGCCTATCACAAATTATCTTTTCACTTCCAATTTTAAAAGTAACATATTGAGAAATGTGGTTCTCGTTGATCACTCTCTCCTGGGAGCTTGCATTTATCTCAAATGGAAGATGAGACGCTACATCTATAGGCCGAAACTCATCTGCACATTTACCACAAGTCATGAGCAAGTCCGCTATCGGCTTTTCCCCTTGCTTCTCGTATTTCAACCATGCCCCAAATATAATCTTCTCATGAACAGTGTTAGCTTTCTGCCAAGCTGCCTTGAGGCTTCTACACATCAATTTAACTTCCCCAAGGCCCCTAAAGACCTGGTATTGTAACAAAAACAGATTTGATCGCTCTTGTGGAGAACAAGACTCGAGTTCTTCATGGATTTGAGCTAAAACTTCCACATAATCAATAGGTTTAAAGAACGGTAGTATAGGTGGTTGTGGAACCTTGATTAGAGAATCTCTATAGTACATGACAGAAAACCACACACCCCAACCCCCCACCAAAAAATAAAAAGACTTAATTACTGAATTAGCAAAAAGTTAAGCTTCAAATTCAAAAAAGGCAGAGAAACTTACAGTGACTCAGAAGAAGTGTGTGATGAAAACTTGGTAAGCTTCCCTCTTTCAATATGGAGCCAAGACTGAGGACTCAAAGCATTTGAGTGCGATTCCTTACAGGATTCAGCAGGGAAGAAAGTCCTCATGGGGCATAAGAGACTAAACAAGTTCCAGATCTCCACAACAGCACTACACTCAAAAATCACAACTTTACCAATTGGGGGCACATTCCATTGCCCCCATCTCCGTAACTTCCAACCCCAGAAAATCAACAACACTAATTCCCTCCCTTTCTTCCCTTTCCAGAAAACAGAACAATCAATCTCAAGCTAAAGGTCCTTTATTTTTATCTCTACAATGAATTTGGTACAACAAACAAGTAGCAAGCAATAAAATAACACTAAATCAATGACCAATTGATTCCAAAACGGTCATTTAATTTAATTATTCTACTCTGCTTAGGCTCTTGAGTTCAGCATAAAACAATGAATACAAAAGAAAAATGGCTACGAAGGATCTCTAGCAGAAAAATGCAACTCACCAAATCAACTCAGAAGATGGACACAAAAGAATCTTTGGAGATAGAGTGAGTTTAGGTGTGCATTGAATCAAGGGTTTGGTTGGGGAGCACAGAGATCAAAGTGAAAGGGAAGGGGGGAATCAAATTGAAAATTTGGGACTTTAACTAACTTTACTCGTTTTTCTGCTTTTTTATTTGACTTGATGAAAGGGAAAGAACTTCACTTTCCTTCAGTTGAAGACCCTACAAATTGCAACCACTGTTGATTCAGAATTGAAAAGCTTCGAGTTGAAACTAACAGTCGAGTTGATTTTTTTTCTTTTTAGAATAAATACTTTATTATTATTATTTTTTTGACGATATACTTTATTATTGGCTCTCGCTAGTTTGCTGTTCACATCTCCCGACACATTATAATATTTCAAAATATCAAAAATACCTTTTACTTATATTTAAATTTATTTCTCAAACCCAACACCTACCCATCACCCTCTCAACCCACTCTTCTCTACTCTTTCACCCCTTTCTTCTCCACACCCTTCTCCACTCTCTCTATCTCACAAAAGTTGGGGAAAGTGACTCAAAAGCTTCCCTTACACTTCTATTAGTATTGGTAAGTGTCCATTTTTGTGTCTCATTCACGTATTTTTTGTGTGTTTACGGATCGTACGTGAATTTAATTCACGTACGTTATATTTTGGTTTTCAACACGTACGTGATTTTAATTTACGTACCGCCTGTAACTTACAAGTCCATACTAAATACGTGATTTGAATTCACGTAAACATACGTGAACCTAATTCACGTATGTAGTATGGATTTGCAAGTTGCAGGCGGTACGTGAATTAAAATCACGTATGTTTACGTGAATTCAAATCACGTACACTTACGTGATTTGAATTCACGTATGTTATGTGGAAAACAGTTTTGTACATCATGTTTGCCAATTTTTTCTGATGCAATTTTGTCAATGTTTAACCCCCCAGTAAACGGACTTTGAGCAAGAATATGATGATGCACAGAGCGACGGCGTGGAATCTCAGAGCTCACAGTTGGTGGGATTGTACTGATGCATTCACCACTGAAGAGGTATTAAATTTGAGAAGTAAAACATTTATGATTTGTTAACATATAATTTTTTACAGTTTTGTCGTTTGTGTTTTTCTGGGTGTTTGCCACCCGAAATGATCTATTGAGATGTGTCAGAGAAGTTGGCAAGCAACATGGTATTGTTGTTGTCATATTTAGGTCTGAAACAAGCACAGGACGTCTAGGAACAAAAACAAAGTTAATTCTTGGTTGTGAAAGAAGCGGGAAATATAGACCTTGGAAGAACCCACAGCCTGTGAGGGGTGCCGGCACCAAGAAATGTGATTGTCCTTTTAGATTGAGAGGGAGACCCGCGATTGACGGTCAAGATTAGAATATTCACGTAGCATGTGGTATTCACAACCAACGAGTTGATAGAGACATTAACCAGTCATTCTTATGTTGGCCGGCTATTCAGTGAAGAGAAGTCCTTAGTAGATGACATGACAAAGAATATGGTTAAATCGAGAAACATACTGTTGACACTGAAGGATTGTAATATGGAGAGTCTAACTACAATTAAGCACGTTTACAATGCACGACAAGCATACCGGTCGTCCACTAGAGGTAATAGAACTGAAATGCAATAATTAATAATCTTGATGGAAAGCGATCAGTACGTGTATCGATATAGGAAGGCAGACGATTCTGATGAGCTGAGGGACATATTTTGGGCACATCCAGATGTCATCACGCTTGTCAATACCTTCCACCTGGTATTGATTATTGATAGCACTTACAAGACTTGTCGATACCGTTTGCCACTACTTGAGATTGTCGGTGTTACGTCGACCGAAATGACATTTTCTGTGGCAACAGCCTATGTACAGTCTGAGTGTGCTGATAACTTCTCGTATTGCTCAATGAGCCACGAGTAGCGAACCGTCGACGACCGTGTATAAGTGTTCATCTCCGACTTAGCACCTGCTACAGTGACTCCTAATAGCTCATGTAGCAGCTCGGCAGCCTGATCCTTGTCAAACACTGTGATGGTCAGGAAGGCCCCCGTGATGGGTATATACAACAAGGACGACACATCATCCAATGTGATGGTCATCTCCCCAACTGGTAGATGAAAACTGCTGGTGTCCCTGTGCCATCTCTCTACAAACGCAGAAACGAGCCCTTTATCAACCAGCTCGTGACTGTAGGTCAACAATGGTGCCAATCCAGACCTGATAACTCTCTCTGACCTCGTCATGCTTGTAGCGACCGAAAAATCCGGAGGGATTTTATTCGAGTTTAATGGAGCCGCCACCAATAATTTATTTTCGAAGGAAAAATATTGGAAAAACCTTTTTTGAAGAAAAGTGGTCCTTAAGACCGGATTTGGGTTCGGGAGTCGATTATGCGTAGGGAAGGTATTAGCACCCCACGACATCCTTTCGAAAAAGGTTACCTCTAACTAATTGTGCAAAATTTATTAACTTCTAAAAAAATGTTTATTTCCCTTTTATAATAAAAAAATGAAAATTAACCAAGGTAAAAAAAAGGACTTAATAAAAGTCGTTTATTTTTGTGGGAGAAATCAAAGGCTACGTAGTTCTTGGGTAGAAAATGGTTGTGTGTTGGTTGGTTTTAATTGTATATTTTTTTGATGGAAAAAAGGTAGGTTTTGTAGGGACCAAACAAGAAGCAATCAAGAGTGGTCCTCACTAACAACCTATTTTGTTTAGAAAATTAACGGTGTTCGTAATGATCAAACGGGAAGCAATCTCGAGTGATCGTTACTAGTAAAGATTGATTTTATTTTTATAAAGATGATGGGTATTCATGGGGACCAAACAAGAAGCAATCAAGAGTGGCCCTCACTAACGACTCATTTTTATTTAGAAAATTAAGATATTTGTAATGACTAAACGGAAGCAATCTCGAGTAATCATTACTAGTAAATTAATTTTCGTGATTTTTATCAAACGCTTTTTAAGAAAATAGGGTTTCGATATTTGTATGTGAAATTTTGTTGAATAAGATTGTACTAATTTGACTAAAAAAACAGAATAGAATAAAAAGGAAAGAAAAGAAAAGAAACACACAAAAAAAAAAAAAAAGGGAAGGGCGTAAATGAAGAGAAACTGAGTGCGAATAATGTAACCTAAAATAAAGGGGAGGGAGGCGTAAATAAAAGAAAGGGGGTGTGATAAGAAAAATAAAAATAAAAATAAAAAGGAGCAGAACATGAAATAAGGGGGAGATTAAACCTAAACACACACACACCAACACAACAAAAGGAAAGAAAAGATGCAAGAAAGAAAGAAAAGGAGATGAGAGGGAAGGAGGAAAGAGAGAGAGAGAGAGAGAGAGAGAGCGACAAGAAAGCGAGGAGAGGGGGAAGGGGGATGGCGTGGCTTAAAAACAACAAAGGGAGTGCGAGAAGAAAAGGGGGAGAGGGAGGAGAAAGAGAGAGAGATCGTGGGAGAGGGTGAAGGAGGCAAACCTTCTCCTTTCTTCCTGCTTCTTCTACGTTTTGCTTCGCTACCCCTTTTGGTTCTTCTTTTTCTCTCAATTTTCTCTCATATTGTTGTGTATAATTGGTACCAAGAATGAGGTATCCACCTGAAATTAAGTGTAATTTTTTCTTCCCTTCCCCTATTCTCTACTGCTATTTATAGAAAAATAGAGGGCTCAGTTTGTCCACTTAAGGTTGCAACTTGTATGCTAAGTGTGTACTAAAATGATCCGAGGAGATGGTAACATGTGCAAAGTCCGAGATGATATCAATGGTTTGAAAAAATTGCAATCAGTAGTAACTTTAACAACTGTTCTCCTTTTTTTGATTAAATTGCATTGTTTGTCAAACTTGGTTGGCAAATGAAGAAAAAGCAAGAGGCATGTGGGGACATATAGCTGTAAGACATAGTTTGTAGAGTGGTGAGGAGATATGCAGAGGACTTTGGTGAAGATATGCATGACTTTGTGAAGGGTGAAGTGTGGAAATCGACTTTGATTTTTAGTTTTGAATTTTAGGTTTTGTTAATAACGCTTGTAATGAACTGCACTGGGCTAAATGGCGATACGATCTCGACGACCTCTCAGAGGCGACCTCCCAGACGACCTCTCCGACGCGACCTCTTCGACTACTCCAACCCGATCTCAACTCCTGAACGCGACCTCTCCACGCGATCTCTCCGACCTCTCCGACGACCTCTTCAACAAACAAAAAAATGAAAATAAACAAAATTGGGGTATAATTGCCCCTCTTTAGTTATATTTTATTAGAAAATGCAAACAACAATGGTTGTTATATTTTTGTCATAAAATAGAGCTAAAGATAAATACACTAATTTTGTCTTGAACTTGGCGTGAGGAATGACAATGAGGATCAACGCTGATGCGTTTAATCGGAAAGTGATAAGGAAGGAATACGGCCAGGCAATCGACGAGGTAATCTAAAAGTGATAAAGAGGATTAACGCGGCGCGCTTTATCAGAAAACTATAAATAAGGATCTCCGCCAGGTCGGGTACTGACACGGTGATCGGAAAGCAATAATGAGGGATTAACGCTTGGCGCGTTTATCAAAAAAACTATAAAGAAGGATCTCCGCCAGGTCGGGTACTGACGCGGTGATCGAAAAGCAATAATGAGGGATTAACGCTTGGCGCGTTTATCAAAAACTATAAAGAAGGATCTCCGCCAGGTCGGGTACTGACACGGTGATCGGAAGGTTCGACGCCAAGTAGGGTATTGACGCGTCGATGGAAAGCAATAAAGAAGGATCGCCGCCAGGTCGGGTACTGACACGGTGATCGGAAGGTTCGACGCCAAGTAGGGTATTGACGCGTCGATGGAAAGCAATAAAGAAGGATCAACATCAGGTCCGGAACTGATATGTTGGTCAAAAAAGCAATAATGAGGGACTACCGCCAGGTCGGGTACTGACGCGGTGATCGGAAAGCAATAAAAAGGGGTGATGCTCGGCGCATTTATCAGGAAATTATAAAGAAGGATCTCCGCCAGGTCAGTCGACGGTGATCGAAAAGCAATAAAGAGTGAGCGATACTTGGCGTGTCGCTTAGAAAGCAAAATAAAGGACCAATGCTAGGCGCATTGTTTGTAAACGAGAATGAAGGATCAAATTTTGGTGCACGGACCAGGTGTAACAAAACGGTTAAAAGGTGGTGATATGAAGATGATGCACGGATATATGGTATGTGATGCATGTATGCAATGCGATTATTATTTTTACTGATTCCTCGACCCGTATGATCTCTAGTGCTTAAAGATATGGGACGGACTGAGATTCATCGGATTTAGTCATGCTATGCCTTCGACTGGGAGGGAGCGCGAGTTATCGATGCTGCGCTAGTTACTTTTTTAAAGGTAATCCCTTTGCCCTTTTTGAAATTTATTTGTTGAGATTTGGCGTTTCCTCGTGATTCTTAAGATGTATATAATAACTTTAATGCTTTCCCATATCATCACATGCTTCACAATTCAGTGTCTATTATCATAAAACAACATTTTGAAATACGAGAACGGAGGTGTTTGGTATTCAAAAAGAAAAGAGTCATGTGTACAAGGACTGAAGTTACACAGACTTGAAGATACATCAAGAAAAATGCAGGAAGAAGAAAAAATAAAGAAAGACAATAACTAAGCAGATATTTTATAGCTTGTGTCTTTGT
Source organism: Calophaca sinica (assembly GCA_037113605.1). Classification (NCBI taxonomy): domain Eukaryota; kingdom Viridiplantae; phylum Streptophyta; class Magnoliopsida; order Fabales; family Fabaceae; genus Calophaca; species Calophaca sinica. The sequence goes on from CM073733.1 coordinate 24,622,026, forward strand.
AGGAATAAATGTCAGCTTCCCATATCCATAACTTTGATTACTCATTGCTCAACCTCTGGAAATGTATAAAATTGCCCCGGTTGGGTAACTTGAACCTCTTAATGCATCAGCCAACTTTATTGTCCAATTTCCAGACCTTAACTTTTGCTTGGATCGCTCTTTCGAGTTTTCAATCCAACGGGTCACTCTAATTTTTGCCTAGGTCGCCCTTTCAGGTTTTCAACCTAGCGAGCTCTTTTTTGCTTGGCTCTTTTTTTTTTTTGTTGTTTTTTTTAGGCATTATATTTTTTTGACTGCATCAGAGTTTACTGGAAGTGGGGGATTTTCGCCGCCCATCCTTGTGAGGATTAGGGCCCCTCCGGAAAAGACTTTCTTTACAGTATATGGGCCTTCATAATTCGGGGTCCATTTTCCACGAGCATCCTTTTGTATGGGCAAAAACTTCTTTAGTACTAAATCTCCTTCTTGAAATTCCCGGGGGCGAACTTTCTTTTCAAAGGCCCTTTTCATCTTTTGCTGATATAGCTATCCATGACATAAGGCCATCACTCTTTTCTCTTCGATGAGGTTTAGCTGATCCAGCCGAGCCTGGACCCATTCTGCCTCTTTTAGTTTCATTTCCATCAATACCCTTAGCGAAGGGATTTTGACTTCAATGGGAAGTGCTGCTTCCATATACCAGTGAGAATGGGGTTGCCCCTGTTGAGGTGCGAATCGAAGTTTGATAACCGTGCAAAGTAATAGGGAACATTTCATGCCAATCTCTAATTTTTACCACCATCTTTTGGACAATCTTTTTCGTTTGCAGCCTCAACTGCCCCATCCATCTTTGGGCGGCAGATCAGATTCCACATTTTTGGTAAAGCAACTGCAACAAGGAGTTTATTTGGATTTCCTCTTCCAAAAATCAAGTTTTGAGAAAATATGAGCAATTTGATTTTGATCGGAATGGACTTTATTAGGGTTGTAACGTGGCCAGGGGTTGAAGGGTCACAAAAGAAAGGATATTTCAGGCTCAAAAAGTGTTTGAGGTATTTTTTTTTCAACAAGGATTTTTAGTGCAAAGATGCACTTTGATGGTTGCTAGCACAATTGTCTTTTCTTGCTTTGGCATTTTTATTGATTTTTTTTTTTTTTGCAAGCATCTTTTGTTTTGCCTTTTTTTTTAACAGACGAAATTGAATAGATTATTGTGCTAGTCTCCATTGGATGAGTGATCCTTGTTCAGGGTATTTAAAAGAAAAATTTTTGTTTTTTAGGCTCAAAAGGGGTAGCAAGGGATGTATATATTTTTATTTTTTGGGATAGAGAAAAATGGCCAAACTTCATCTCAAAATCTTATTGCTCAAATTTTCACAAAAAATAATTTTTGGCAAATTGCGAATTTGCTTTACCTTTTTCTTTCTATTTTTATTAACTACTTTTGTCACTTTCGAGTCGGTTTTGATTATTTGATTCTTCCTCGTGGGGATGTATCATTTTTACCCCTTGTTCCATCAATCTCATCGGTTCAGAAGGGCTTTCTCAATTGTCCTCATGGGGTAGTCAAAGTTATAGTATGAGTCACTGATATCGTCATTTTCAAAGACAATATTTTTGAATCTGCATTAGTTAAAATCGATTTAAAATAAAAAATGAAAAAGAAGAAAGGGAATGGAAAAGATGAAAAAAGAAAAGGAAATGATTAGAAAATTCAAAAGCATTTTATTGATAAAGATCTGAAATGAAACATGTGCGCCTTTTTGACAATAAATCATCCTAAAGCCTTAGCGAGCAATAGGATTTGTATTTCAAAATTATTATGAACCAAACATCACGGAAACTCAACAATTTCCAAATTTCCAAGTTTTTCACTCGACGGGCAAGGAGTGGACAAGGTTGGCGATGTTGTCTTGACCGCTGCGATCATCTTTGTGATTGCTATACGCTTTGGGTTCAACATTCTTGCACTCGAAGGCTTTGCACGATGTCACGGATAGGGGATATTCTCATCTTTTGGCTCCTTGCGCTTCCAATCTAGTTATCGAGGGCTGGTCTGACTCCTTAGTAATGGCATTATGCTGGACCTCAGAAGTGACCTGGAAGGGGATTATTACCCACATTAGGCGTCACTCCTTGAAACTCAACCATTTGGCATTGATCGGATCTTGAACCACGTACTTGGCTGGCAATTTTTCGGTTGTGTGACCTCCTTTTGCATGAAATTCACACTTGGCATTTAGGTCATATCCTCTTGAGAAGGGGAGGTTGAAGTGGTTTCATTGGCGTGGAGAGATCGAGTTCGATTAGGAGTCTTTGGAACAAATCCAGTATAGGTCATGGGAATAGGATCAAATTGGTGCTTTCTTTTCTTGGTCATTTGGTTGTTTACGGTTTTTGGTTCGGTTGGGTGGGAGCAGCTGGTTGTGCTTGTGTTTGAATGGGAGAAGGTGGTCGAAAGGGCATCATTAGTTGGTTTTGGCCAGGGGCTAGGATTATGGGGCGGCCGATGTATGGAGGTGGGTAGTAGGGGTATGGAAAATGGTGTGGGAGGTGGTAAAGAGGTGGGGTGGTTTTCCTTGTGCTTGTCCTCCGGGCTCGTCATCACAGACATTGGTTTCCCACTGCTCTTCTTCTTCTGAAAGTTTGTTGGGGAGTCTCTTGATATTCTTTGGTTTCATGAAAACTTTGGGCAATTTTCCATTCCTCATTCCTCCTTGACTCTTTCCCTACGATGACCCGTATCGAGAAAAGTTTGAGGATACACTTAGATCATTTTTGTCATAGAAGGGTGATTGAAGAGTATCCATGAACATGGCCACCATTTCTTTTTCAATCAGTGGTTCCACTTGGGTGCACTTGATCCTCTCCATCGTTGGGCATATTCTTTGAAAGTCTCATTGTCTCTTTTGCCATGTTTGCAAGCTGCATTCTATCGGAACCATATCGATGTTATCACTTATCTTTGCTTCAAAGGCATCCGCCAAATCTTTCGTGGCCGAATATGAAATCGCTCAAGGTGTGTATACCAACTTCGGCCATTGCCCACATTTAAGTATCTTGGAAAAAGTGAATCAGGTTTATCATCGTGCATAGGGCGCCATCTTCCTACGATTACATGGTCGAAGTGGCTTTTGGGCAGAGTTGTCCTTTATACTTGTCAAAGTCGGCACCCATGAACTTTGGCGGTACAACCACATCGTGCGAGACAAAGATCTGAGCGATACCCAGGCGAGATAACTTCTCGCCTACGACTCTTAGCCTATCTTAGAGGATTTGCAACCGTGCAGACGGTGATTCCCAGCGGGGATGCTTAGATTAGGTCCTCATGCAGTGGAGACCAGGCAATGCGGTTAGTCACGGGATTCAATGGATTTCCTTGAATATAATAGGGGTAACCAAATGATCGGTGATTCTGCGAAGTCACTTCTGGGCGTCTTGACTCCTTAGTATTCAGAGATGGGATGGTGCATAACGGTGGAAAGGTGTATGTCATAAAGCCAGGAGTTGAGCTTTGGCGGTATGGTTCGATCTGGGCGGATCCTTGAGCTACATCTTGCTGACAAGTGCTTGGGGTCGATTTACTGAGTTATTGTGCTTTGGCGGTGTGTAAGGCGGGAGACCAAATAGTAGGAGCTGTTGTGCCTGTGGGCCTTGGGGTTATGGTTTTGCGGTATCATCATTGGCCATAGGTGGCGTGTAACGGGCGGGAGTCAAGTAAGTGGGAGCTGTGGTACTTGATTACGAGGGTTGCTAGCGGGTGAGTGTGTAGGACCACTGCGGGTAGAATTGCAAAGAGTACCATCATCCCTTAGTATTGAGACCATATTGCAAGCCATTGCATAGGACCAAAGCCAGGTGGGTGGGAAGGTGTAGCTTGACTTTCATCATTCACCTGGAGAAGCCCCATCGACCTTGTCTTTGTTTAGGGATTGCGAAGCTCCAAAACTTTGCTCATCTGTTCCTTCAGCTGGTTGACGTCCTCTTTCACCTCTTGGTCATCCATGATCCTTGATTGAGAGCGAGTTCGATAAGGGTGTCGAGGAACCAGTTTGTTTGATTATTTTCTGATGATTTTAAAAAAAAATGATATGAGTATGTAAGAAAAGAAAAATGAATGAATGTGGATGCATGAATCTATTTATTTGTGCCAAGGAATCGTAGGCCTCATTGTTTTGACATGTATGAGCTTCTTTGAAACTGTTTCACAATTTGATCTCATATTATTTCACAAAATACTTGCAGCCAAGCTCTTGAGTTCCTATGATTCTCTGGCGACCTAAAATGAAATGAGAATGAATGATATTATTTCTTTATTTTCAACATGTGTTTTTTGTTTTTTTTTTGGCGTATGAATGCATGAGGATATAATGTTGGATGATGATGATTATCATTTGTATGCATGAAGATATGTGTTTTTGTAGACCCTTTTATGCATGGACGTGATATAACATATTTTTGGTGGAAGAACAAAAGTGACATGATGCCCCTTGTGTCTTAAGTGGGTTAAACCTAAAATTAGAGATTTTCTAACCTAAGGGGTCTATAGTCTTGTATTAAGTGATAGATCTCATGGTGGCTCTAATCACATTCTCACCAAAGGCCTCTAGAGCTAAAGTCTCCTCCTAAATATTAACCACAACGATAGATAACTATCAGGTGCGGAATACTCAGAGGGAGCACACCCTAGATCAAATTCTCGCAATAGCCAGAAGGAAAGCAGATTCCAATTGACCATCAGAACCTCCACCCAACTTAAGCTTTGCTCTGACCCGGGTATAGGGCCTTACTCACATGTGTGTGCGAACGTGTAGGTGCGGTGTGTGAGAGGGGCAACACCCTAACACTACCCAAGTTGCAAAACAAACAAAGCATACAAATATAGTCGTCTACTCAACAAATTAAAATTAAACAAATAATAAATAAATATTTACAAAAGAAAATAAATAAATAAATAAATAAATAAATAAAGATAAAAATAAAAAGAAGGGGAATTAAAAAAGAATAACAAAAAAATGAAGTTAATTATTTGGCACAATTAATCATGTTAGGCTTGACTCTCTAAAAGTCCCCAGTGGAGTCGCCATGCGGCCAGAAAAATCCGGAGGGATTTTATTCGAGTTTAATGGACCCGCCACCAATAATTTATTTTCGAAGGAAAAATATTGGAAAAACCTTTTTTGAAGAAAAGTGGTCCTTAAGACCGGATTTGGGTTCGGGAGTCGATTATGCGTAGGGAAGGTATTAGCACCCCACGACATCCTTTCGAAAAAGGTTACCTCTAACTAATTGTGCAAAATTTATTAACTTCTAAAAAAATGTTTATTTCCCTTTTATAATAAAAAATGAAAATTAACCAAGGTAAAAAAAAAAGGACTTAATAAAAGTCGTTTATTTTTGCGCTTGACAGGAGTGGGCTCCTGCTCCTACGTATCTCCGGGTGCAGTGGAGAAATCAAAGGCTACGTAGTTCTTGGGTAGAAAATGGTTGTGTGTTGGTTGGTTTTAATTGTATATTTTTTTGATGGAAAAAAGGTAGGTTTTGTAGGGACCAAACAAGAAGCAATCAAGAGTGGTCCTCACTAACAACCTATTTTGTTTAGAAAATTAACGGTGTTCGTAATGATCAAACGGGAAGCAATCTCGAGTGATCGTTACTAGTAAAAAAAAAGATTGATTTTATTTTTATAAAGATGATGGGTATTCATGGGGACCAAACAAGAAGCAATCAAGAGTGGTCCTCACTAACGACTCATTTTTATTTAGAAAATTAAGATATTTGTAATGACTAAACGGGAAGCAATCTCGAGTAATCATTACTAGTAAATTAATTTTCGTGATTTTTATCAAACGTTTTTTAAGAAAAAATAGGGTTTCGATATTTGTATGTGAAATTTTGTTGAATAAGATTGTACTAATTTGACTAAAAAAAAAACAGAATAGAATAAAAAGGAAAGAAAAGAAAAGAAACACACAAAAAAAAACAAAGGAAGGGCGTAAATGAAGAGAAGCGGGTGCGAATAACAGAACCTAAAATAAAGGAGGAGGCGTAAATAAAAGAAAGGGGGTGTGATAAGAAAAAATAAAAATAAAACTAAAAAGGAGCAGAACATGAAATAAGGGGAGATTAAACCTAAACACACACACACCAACACAACAAAGGAAAGAAAAGATGCACATTGCAAGAAAGAAAGAAAAAGGAGATGAGAGGAAGGAGGAAAGAGAGAGAGAGAAGAGAGAGAGAGCGAGAAGAAGAAGGCGAGGAGAGGGGCGCGGCCGCTATGCCACACACTTGTATTTGGAAGGGGATGGGCGTGGCTTAAAAAAACAAAGGGAGCGTGCGAGAAGAAGAAAGCGAGCGGCGGAGGGAGAGGGAGGGAGAAAGAGAGAGAGATCGTGGGAGAGGGGTGAAGGAGGCAAACCTTCTCCTTTCTTCCCCGCTTCTACGTTTTGCTTCTGCTACCCCTTTTTGGTTCTTCTCTTTTTCTCTCAATTTTCTCTCATATTGTTGTGTATAATTGGTACCAAGAATGAGGTATCCAATTCTGAAATTAAGTGTAATTTTTCTTCCCTTCCCTATTCTCTCTTGCTATTTATAGAAAAAATAGAGGCTCAGTTTGTCCACTTAAGGTTGCAACTTGTATGCTAAGTGTGTACTAAAATGATCTTTGAGGAGATGGTAACATGTGCAAAGTCCGAGATGATATCAATGGTTTGAAAAAAATTGCAATCAGTAGTAACTTTAACAACGGTGCTCCTCCTTTTTGATTAAATTGCATTGTTTGTCAAACTTGGTTGGCAAATGAAGAAAAAGCAAGAGGCATGTGGGGACATATTTGTAAGACATAGTTTGTAGAGTGGTGAGGAGATATGCAGAGGACTTTGGTGAAGATATGCAGATGACTTTGTGAAGGGTGAAGTGTGGAAATCTGACTTTGATTTTTAGTTTTGAATTTTAGGTTTTTGTTAATAACGCTTGTAATGAACGCAATTGGGCTAAAAATGGCCCATTTCGACATCTGATCTCCCGGCTCGGCGTACAGACGACCTCTCCACACTTTCGACGACGCGACCTCGGCTCGGTGGCGACCTCCCCACGGCTCGGCGTCACGACCTCTCCACGGCTCGACGCGACTTCTCCACGACTCGGCCAGCCTCCATTTCGATCGCGACTACTCCAGCTCGGCAAGCGAGCGCCCACGGACTCGACACCGACCTCAACTTCGATGCGACCTCTTCCGCGGCTCGACGCGACTACTCCACTCGTAAGCGACCTCCCCGACTCGGCACCCGATCTCGGCTTCGAACGCGACCTCTCCCGCGGCTCGACGCGCGATCTCCCCACGGCTTTCGGCGTCACGACCTCTCCACGGCTCAAGACCCGACCTCATTTCGGCGTCGACGACCTCTTCACACTCGGCATACGACCTCGGCTCGAGACGCGACCTCCCCACTCGCGGCGCAAAACAAAAAAAAATGAAAATATAAGCGGACAAAATTGGGGTATAACAATGCTAAATGACAATGTCATTCACCTTCTTTCCGTGGTTGAATAGCCTCAACTCCCCACGATCCTGCATAATAAAAATGGATTTGTTAAATTAGATCTTGATAAGAAATAAATGTAGCAAAAAAGACTTAGATACATTACCACTCCAGCCCACAATCTAGTGGCCACATGGTCCCCATAAGTTCACAGGACAGAGGTGTCGGTAGGACCACCAGGGAATTCCTCCGCCGCTGCATCATTAGCAGTCGGGATATCCTGCTCTAAAGGCTGCGGCTGCTCCTCCTCCTGCTTGGCCTCCGATTCACCAAGCAATCTACTACCATGTCTGATCGCTCGGTTGGAAGCTGTTGGTTGAACACAACGACCGTCTTGATCAGTGTACATAGTTTTGGCCATGGCTACACACAGTTCAACAATTAATGACATTGCTGAAGCAAAAAAAAAATCATTTTAGCATACGTGAACTGAATTCACGTAAACATACGTGAACTTAAATCATGTATGTTTACGTGAACTGAGTTCACGTATGTTAAAATGACTTCTCAGAGATGTACGTGAATTGAATTCACGTATGTTTACGTGATCTCAGTTCACGTAGCACCTACAGAAGTGCTTTTAACATATGTGAACTAAATTCATGCAAATATACGTGAATTCAATTCACGCACATCCCTTCCACACAAAAAAAAATTGGGAGCCCAACAGTAACGCGAAATCAAACGAAATTAAACCCTAAACAAACTAAATCATACACCCTAGCTAAACTCTAAAACGAAAATCATACACCCTAACAAAATCATACAACCTAATCAAAACCAAAAAATCAAAATGTGACTGAGAATAGAGGAAGAAGACGATGGGAGGAAGAAAACGAAGAAGCTTACCTGAATAGCACTAAGAGGAAGACTGGAACCAACCGTGAATAAGGGAGAGAGATGAGGTGAGGAAGAAGAAGCAGAATCTGGAATGAGGGAGGGAGTGCAGGAGCTGAGCGTGAGGGAAGTGACGGGTTGGGTGGGTTTGAAAATTAAAAATAGGGCCAGGGGTAATTTGGTCAATTTGCTTCTTTAAAACTGACAAGGGTGTGAACAGAAAAAAGGGGGTGTGGTTAGCGAGAGCCTTTATTATTTTGTTAAAGTTTTTTTTTTTGCTAAGTTTTAACTTTTAAGAATAAAAATACTTTTATTATTTTTTAAATTCATTTGTATTTTATTATTGAAAAAATAATATATTAAAAATTACGTATGAATAACACCATCCTTTACTTTAATTCCACGCTTAGGCTGTAGTTTGTAAAATGGAAAGGCAAGGGAGAAATATGTAAATTAATTAGTACAGTTTGAAAAAATGAATTATTGTTGTGAAAATAAATTTTGGACCTTATTTTTTCTTTTTGGTTAATGTTGGACCTTATTTTATTTACACTAAAAAAATAGAGAAGGATAATGTGAAAAATTGAACACCAACTGCATAATTACACCTTTTTTTATAACAACACCAACATGACACCCTGTGCATTCACACGTATCACTCTGTTTTTACGTATTTTTAAAATATTTTTGTTTATAAAATTAAAGTTTTACATTGAGACAGACTTATTTTGTTATTTTAGTTCTCTAAAAATGTAGAAAGAGTGAGAGTATTCAAACAGAGAAAATAATTATATCGATAATATTTAGTGTGACCCCGTCGGGACTCAAAAGTAAAAAAAATTATTTATAAATAATAAAAATATTTATAAAATTGTTATGTGCTCAAAGATAATGAAATATACCGATAACATGTTATGTTTCCCTATCGGCCTCAAAAAGCAAAATAATCATGTATAAATAAAATATGTAATATTTTCCTAACACGACCAAAAAGCAAAAAAATCATTTGTAAATTATAAAGAGATTTATACAATTGTTATGTGCTCAAAGACAAGTAAATTAAACCGATAACATATAGTGTTTTCCCGCCGGTATTCAAAAGCAAATCATCATTTATAAATAATAAATAGATTTATAGCATTGTTACCTGCTCAAAGACAATGAAATCGTACCGATAACATGTAATGTTTCCCTATCAGGACTTAAAAGCAAAATAATCATTTATAAATAATAAAGAGATTTATCACATTAATATGTACAAAAAGACAACAAAATTATATCGATAACATGTAATGTTTTCTCGTAGAGACTGAAAAGTAAAATATCAAATTATAAAAAATATATAAGAAAAGTAGGAAAAGTAAAATGTTCAAAAATTAATTTATAAATAATAAAAATATTTATAAAATTGATATGTTCTCAAAGACAATAAAATTATATCTATAGCATCAAATGTTTTTCCGTCGAGACTTAAAAGCAAAATTAAAAATTAAATTAAAATATATAAAGAAATAAAAATCTAAAAACAAAAAACAAAAGAAAAAATATAAAAATAAAAAATAAAAATTTAAGAAAATAAAAAATTAAACAACAAAAATGAAAGAAAAAATTGAAAAACAAAAAAGTGAAAAAAATAGAAAGAAAAATAAAATAATAATAATAATAATAATAATAAGGGAAAAATCATAAATAATAAAGATATTGATAAAATTGATATGTACTCACACAGAATAAAATTATACCGACAACATGTAATGTTTTCTGTGGGAACTTAAAAAAAATTGTTTATCATTTATAAATAATAAGACAAAATATAGCAAAAAATAAAAAACTTAACAAACTTAAAAAATTAATAAATAAATAAATAACCTTAAGAAAAAATCAAAAAGAAAAAATTATATAAATATAAGAAGAAAAGGTAAATAGTAAAAAAATCAAAAAATTTAAAAGTAAATAAATAAAAAATGACGAAATAAAAAAAATTTAAAAAATTAAATAAAAAGGTAAAATGTAAAATATTACAAAAAAGTAAAAATAAAAATGAAAAAATAAAAAATAAAAATAATAATAATAGTGATTGATAGTGACATGACATTTAAAGAGTAGTTTAATGTTGTACCTAAAATGACTTTTTTGGTCTCAAAATTGGACACGTGTCAATTTTTTACATCATGGTTGTGTTGTAATTTTCTTAGCCTATTGATTGCTTATATAGATATAGATAGTAGATAGACAGTAGATAATTACACCTTCTCATAAAGGCAAGAGAAATAGGGCTTGCAAAATGCTAATTTTTGGAGGCATAGTCCTTTGTTGTGACTCCATTACATCCTCTTATTTTAGCTGTTGCAATGCAAATTTCTGGAAGAAGCAAGAGGTTGCTGAAGCTGAAAAAATTTGGTCTTCTACAAAATGCTTGGGTGTTACAGGTAGGGATGCAGATCATGTTTATGTTGCCAAAATTGGCGAATCGAAGCAGAAGACTCACTTGGCCACATCTCAGAGGGAGGCAAACAATAAGATGTTATGAAGATTGTGCCTTTGAATGTAAGGGGGCCGAGGGATCGAGCCGAGGGGAGTAGAATCCGATCCCTTTTTCGATCAGGTAATTTTGGTTGTTGTTTTATTCAAGAATCTAAATGTTCTGTGGTGGAACGTAGTTTAGTCGAAAGTTTGTGGGGGAGGAACTGATGTTGAATGGGCATCCAAGCCCTCCAATGGACTGTCAGGGGGTGTAATCATCTTGTGGAAAGAAGGTTGTTTCTCTGTAAAATTTCACTTTTCAGGAGAAGGTTTTCTTGGGTTAGGCGTTTCATTCCCACACTAGGAGTCCATCTTTTACTTAGTTAATGTTTACGCTCCTTGTAACTTGGAGGGTAAACAGAAATTATGGGATGACTTGGTTATGTCTAAGAGGGGTTTTTCAGCAGGTGAATGGTGCATTAGTGGCGATTTTAACGCTATGTTGAGCAGATAGGAAAGGAAAGGGAGAACCGACCAGTGTAATCTTGTTGAAATTAGGGAGTTTCATTTATTTCTTCAACATATGGCAGTCATTGATATTCCTGTATTAGGAAAAAAATTCACGTGGTTTAGTTCAGATGGCTCCGCTATGAGAAGAATTGATAGATTTATATTATCTGATGATTTAATAACTCAATGGAAGGTTGCAGCTTAATGGGTAAGGAATAGGGATATATCGGATCATTGTCCAATTTGGTTGAAGACTTCTGAGAAAAATTGGGGGCCTAAACCATTTCGTTTTAACAATTACTGGTCAGAGCATAAAGATTTTTAAAGGTTTGTGGAGGACAATTCGAGAAAACATAAGGTGGAAGGGCAGAAAGGTTATGTGTTGAAAGAAAAACTTTAATTCCTGAAAGACAGGGTCAAGTGGTGGAATAAGGATATTTTTGGGATGGTGGATCTTGATATAGAAAAAATAGTTGATGAGATTAACGAATTAGACGCAGTGGTAGCTGAAGGGGGTGTAATCGATCCGACACATAGGAGGTTATCGTCGCAGATGTGGCAGAAAATTCACGCGAAAGAAAGTCTCTTGTGCCAGAAGTCAAGAGCTAGGTGGGTTAGAGAAGGTGATGCTAATACCCGTTATTTTCACTCGTGTACCTAAGAGCTAAGAGGAGAAACAACAACTTGAATGCTTTAAAGGTGGGGGAAATGGATTGAAGATGTTGTAGGTGTTAGAGCTAAAGTTAAAAGATATTTTCAGGAATGCTATTCAGAACCGGACTTTAATAGACCGGTTTTGGATGGAATTGTTTTCCCAATGATATCTGTGGAGGACAATGATTTCTTAACAACCCCGTTTGGTGTGGAGGAAATTAAGGAGGTAGTGTGGAGCTGTGAAGGCAATAAAAGCCCAAGGCCTGATGGTTTCAATTTTAACTTTGTTAAGGCATTATGGGAGTTAATTAAAGATGATATATGTGGCTTTGTTAATGAGCTCCATGAGAATGTACACCTGCCTAAGGCGATATCTGCTTCTTTCGTTGCTCTCATTCCAAAGAAGAATCACCCTTAGTTGTTGCAAGAATACAAGCCTATTTCACTCATTGGATGCATCTATAAAATCATTGCCAAATTGCTTGCATCATGGCTAAAGGCGGTGTTAGGCAAATCTTAGATGGAGTATTGGTGGCAAATGAATTGATTGACTTGGCAAGGAGGAAAAAAAGAAAAATACCTGTTTATGAAAGTTGACTTTGCAAAAGCTTATGACTGTGTTAGTTGGAACTATTTGGAATATATGTTAATGCGGTTTGGCTTCAATCTCAAATGGAGAGGGTGGATCAAAGCATGCATTTTCTCTAATTCATTCTTCGTTTTGGTGAATGGAAGTCCAACTGAGGACTTTGAGGCTCAAAGGGGATTAAGGCAAGGGGATCTGCTTGCCCCCTTTCTCTTCCTAATTACTGTAGAGGGTCTCACAGGTCTGGTTAAAAAAGCAGTTGAGTTGGGACGTCTTTAGGGTTTTAAGGTGGATCTGGGAGTTATCCTTTTCTATTATGTAGTACGTTGATGATACCATTCTGATTTGTAAACCATTTGAGGAGAATTTGTGGAGTATAAAGACAATTTGAAGAGCTTCGAGTTAGTGTCGGGACTAAAAGTAAATTTCGCTAAAAGTCAGCTTTATGGTGCTAATGTTGAGGAGAGATTCATGACATCTGCAGCTACTTTTCTCTCATGTAGTGTTGGAAGAATTTATTTTAAATTTCTTGGCGTACCAGCTCGAGCTAATCCTATAAGTTGTCTCACCTGGGAACCAGTAATTCACTCTATGAGGAGGCGACTCTCAACCTGGAGAGGGCAGTTCTTATCTTTTGGAGGTAGGATTACACTTATAAATTATGTGCTCAACAATTTGCCTCTTTACTTCTTTTCTTTTTACAAGGCCCCAAAAAAGTTATTCATTCTTTGACTATAATTCAGAGGAATTTTTTGTGGGGCGGTTCTAATGACAATCAAAAGATGTGTTGGGTGAATTGGGACAAGGTTTGTCTCCTTAAGGAGCAAGGTGGTTTAGAGGTCAAGAATCTTCATCGATTCAATATTAGTTTATTGGCAAAATCGAAATGGTGAATCTTGGTTGATTGCGAGTCTATTTGCTATAAACTCCTCTCTGTTAAATATGGCAATTTATCGCGTTATATGACAAATGATTTGCAAGTGTCAAATAATGTTTCGTTATGGTGGAGGGATTTAAATTCCTCTGATTTGAGATGGTTTCATGGGGCGGTGAAAAGGAAATTAGGGGATGGCAAAGATATATGTTTCTGGCTTGATTCTTGGTTAGGTGTTGCATCTCTTAAAGATCAGTTTCCAACATTGTTTAGGGTGGCTCTTAGCAGTGGTGCAAAGATTGCAAAGTTAGGAGAGTGGAGGGACAATATGTGGGAGTGGGATTGGAAGTGGAGGAGATCATTTTTTGATTGGGAAAATGAATTATATGCCGAATTTAACATGTTGCTACTTGGTCACAAACCAGTTAAAGATACAAAAGATAGTTGGGTGTGGATGCCCAACAATACAGGCCCATTCAATGTCAGATCTGCATATGCATTCTTGCTCAATTCTTCGGGTTTGTCTTCTGCATGTCCTATTCAGGCATGGGTGTTTAAAGGTTTGTGGTCTTGCTCCATCCCTTCCAAAGTCAAGTTCATGGTCTGGAGATTGTTTTTGGATAGTTTGCCCACACGGGACCAGCTTGCACGCAGGGGAATCATTACAAACCACCACGGTATGAGTTGTGTATTTTGTGTCTCTGAATATGAATCTGTTGGACATGTGTTCTTTGCTTGCAATTTTGCGCATAATATTTGGATGGCTACTCTGGCTTGGATGGGATTTGATAGTGTTATTCACTTCGACACTGTCCAGAATTGGAATCATTTTGGTGGCTTAATAAGTTGTAAATCTAGCAAGAAACTCAAACATATCATTGGGCGGCAGTTGTATGGACTTTATGGCTGACTCGCAATAAGATAATGTTCTAAGGGGAGATAGCAAATTTCACAGGTGTTCTTGCTCAGATTAAAGTAGTTTCTTGGGGTTGGTTTATTTATAAGGAAGCAAAATCTACCAGTTTAGCTTATTCAGATTGGTGTTCGAATCCTATTAGGTGTCATCAGATGGTGTAATAGCTTGACATTGTGATGTAACGGGTTGGAGTACCCTATGTACTCCTTATTAATATATTTGCTTATAAAAAAAAGAGAGATATAGGGCTTGGATCTCTCCATCACTCTCTCAATATGATGGAAAATCTATTTGCTCTTGCTTAGTGTCGCAAAAAAAAAAGACATCGACTAAAGTCATTCACATGTTTTTTTAGTAAACTCTCAATTTAATCATCCTGAAGTTACTCCCTAAATCTTTCATACTTATTATTTTCATATATTTTAGTAACCAAAGGGGAGAGATGGTGTAAGTTTAACGACTAAATTGCTAATTTACTCTTTTTTTGGACTAAAACTAAAGCCATGCAGGCAGTGTTTTAAAAACCGGCCCGGTCATCGACCCGGTTGAGGCATTGGGTCACTGGGTCAATGGTCGGATTGGAGGGTCACTTATTGAACCGCATGACCCGGTCAAAGGTCGGACCGGAGGGCCACTTATTGACCAGGTCTGTAAAAATTTCATACCAAAGGTCGGACCGGAGGGTCACGGATTCAGCCGAGATACGTTAACAAAATTTTATAACATTTTTATATAGACACATAATACTTCTAAACAATTATTCTCATAAATTATTAAGTTTTTCCCAATATTTTCATTTTAATAGAGTAAAGTATTTTGTTTCTGTCTATAATAAAATATCAGGCCACTACAAATATTACACTTTTTTTTATTTAATGAACAATCACCTCGCATAAGTATCTTTTAACAAGCTCTATCTCTCCAAGTAGTAAAACTTCAATTTCAAATTTCAACCAGAAAAGAACCCACATTCTGGAAAATTCTTTTACCTCTATCTCTCTCTTGGGACCTAGAAAAAACGCAGCTCATTTCCTCCTCGTCGACTCCCCTACAAGCACATCGCAGCTTCCACTGTGCTCTACTTCGGCTTACCTTCACACCATCAATAAAACATCGCGTGCTGCCTCCATGTCGCCGCTCCTCACCATCTCAACAAGAAGTACGAGACTGCTCCTTCTCTCCGCCGTATCCCGTCTGTTTTAAGAGTTTTTAAATAAAAAAAATCTGTTTAACCCGGTCCGAGTCAACGTGACCCGCCGAGTCACCGGTTTATCCGGAAAACCGATCAAGTCAAGCCGATTCGCACCGGTATACGTGCATATCCGATCCAACAAGCCGATCGACTCAGTCATACCACCGGTTCCCGGTCCGACCGACCGGTCTGAGCCGGTTATGTTTACATGTGTTTTTTTTATGTTTACACATGTTTAGAAACATAATAAATTAGGAAGATGCAAATTTTAATATTTAGTTATAGTTTTTCATTTTAATTTTTATACAACTATAATTATATTTTGGAAAAAGTTAACGCTATTTATACACTTTTCATAATATTTTAATTTTTTTACCTTATTGGTTACCTTAAATATTTTTAAAATAATTCCTTATTACCAACATTATGTTGGTCCGAGTGAAACTGAGGTCAGATCTCTTAAGCAAGGTTTTAGGTTCAACCATGATTGGGAGGGGAGATCCCACTAAAATTGGTCAGAAATTAGTCATCGACAAAGCCGATGGATACTTCACACCTATAATATGATAATAAAAAAAAATAATTGCTTATTTTATTTTCAACGATATTGTCTATTAAGTTTGTTATTAATTATAATTCATTTACTAAATAATTGCATATGGCACATCATTACATGGTTTGTGGGGGATCTTGTTTGTAAGTGCCTTTTGTAGGTAGAGATTGTAATGACCTGTACTTGAGTATGTCTTATACTCTTGTATTGCATTTGGATTGAATACAATTTCTTTTGGCTTTCAAAAACCATTATACCAATGATATGAAATAACAATACGAACACGAGCTGCCTCTCTCTCTCAATCTTTTCTCTATTCCTCTCTTCTTTCTTCCTCATCCATCGGAGGGGGTGGTTTTTGGCCAAAAATCACCCTTCTATATCATTTTTTCTTTTTCTTTTTTATCTAAAAAAGTGATTTTTCCACATAGATCTGGTTTTCTTTTGCATTTTTCCGTTATTTTTTCGTCTGAGTTCAGCTTTGTTTTGTTCATCGTCTTGGTGCAGTGTTGTTTGGTTTTCCGTCTTCACTACTAGAAAAAGTTGAAATAACGATGGAAATTAGAGACAGAATTAATGAAATTGGTGTTTAAATTTGGCGTCGCTAACACTTAGAGACGGAATTAGAGACATATTTTAACTTTTTCCGTCTCTAAATTTCCGTCACTATTTCAACTTTTTCTAGTAGTTGCGGTGTTCGTTTAGTTCAGATTGATAGATCAGCTTCGATCCATTACAGATTCAATCAAGACTTGAGCGTCAATGTTACAGATCCGGAGGCATGTGTATTCCGTTCACTTTGATTTTGTCATATTTGTAGTTATTTTGTCGTTTTATGCTATTAATCTGGGTGCTGTGAGTTTGTTCGCAGATTCATCCTTTTCAGTTTTTAGCGATGTTGAATTTATGTTATTTTCGATGTATTTTACCAATTTGAATGAATGAATATATTTTTTAGTCAAAAAAAAATTATACCATAGCAATGAAACTCAGTAGATTATTATGGTTCTGTTTAATCGCTGGCCTTGGCAAATATCTAGGTGTCGGGTGTTTGTTTCGGAGAATGGAAATCTACTATATATACAAACAACTTAATATCTATCAAAATACAAAAACTAGACACTTCATCTAACTGACACGTGTCATTTTAAGGGACAAATACATCAATTTAAATAAAAATAATTCAAAATAAAAAAAATACACATAAAAAATTTATTTATTTTTCTCACTTTTTAACTTTTTTCTCTCTCACATTTCACTTTTTTCTTCTCTCTCTCACTCACACGATCCCTCTTTTTCTTCTCTCTCTCTTCTCTTCTCTTCCTCTTTTTTTTTCCTTTCTCTTTCTCTTTCTCACGTGGCTTTCTTCTCTCTTTTTTTTTCTCTTTCTCTCTTTCTATCTTTTTTAGTGCATCTTTTTTTATTAACATTCTTTTATTTCATTTTTTTATTTCATTTTTTAAGTTATTTATAGTATAATTTTATTGTGTTTGAATACATAATTTTTTTATAATTGTTTTTATCATTTATAAATGGATATCTTACTATTGAGTCTCGACATGATACATTACGTGTTGTCAGCATAATTTTATCATCTTTGAAAATATCAATTTTTATAATTTTTTATTATTTATAAATAATTATTTTGCTTTTGAGTCCTAACGGGAAAACATTACATGTTGTCAGTATAATCTCATCATCTTTGAGAACATATCAATTTTATATATGCTTTAATTATTTAGCTTTTGAGTCATGACAGTGAGGACATTACATGCTGTCAGTATAATTTCATCATCTTTGAGAACATGTCAATTTTATATATGCTTTAATTATTTAGCTTTTGAGTCATGACAGTGAGGAGTTAATGACCAATTTGGTCTCTGAAATTTGAAAAAAAATCAGTTTGGTCCCTTACTTTATCAATATTCTAAATTAGTCCCTATATTTTAAAAAAGTGTATCAGTTACGTTCCTCCGTCAGTTCTGCCTATTAACAGAGTTCCAAAATAGTCCTTCAATTTAGACACTTATTAGCAAACAGGTCCCTGTGATTTATAACTTAATGTCAATTTGGTCCCTGCAAAACTGACGGAGGACGTTTTCAAAATACAGGGACTAATTTGAAATATTGATAAAACAAGGGACCAAACTGATTTTTTTTCAAATTTCAGGAGCCAAATTGGTCATTAACTCTAAATATTTCATGTTGTCGGTATAATTACTTTTTATATTTTGTCTTTGTAAATGTTTTTATTATTTATAAATAATTATTTTACTTTTGAGTCTTGATGGGAAAACATTACATGTTATAATTTCATCGTCTATGAGCATATATAAATTTTATAAATTTCTTAATTATTTATAAATGATATTTTTGCTTTTATATCCCGACGGAAAAACGTTATATGTTGTTAGCATATCAATTTTATAAATTTTATCTTTATGAATGTCTTTATTTCTTATAAATATTATTTTGCTTTTGAGTCCGGACTGGAAAAAATTAAATGATGTCGCTATAATTTCGTTACCTTTGAGCACATATCAATTTTAGAAATGTTTTTATTATTTTTAAATGATTATTTTACTTTTGAGTCTCGACAGGGAAAATATTACATGTTATCGGTATAATTTTATCGTCTTTGACACAGATCAATTTTATAAATGTTTAAATTATTTATAAATGATAATTTTGCTTTTGAGTCGTGACGGGAGACATTACATGTTGGTATAATTACTTTTTGTATTTTGTCTTTATAAATGTATTTAATTTTTATAAATAATTATTTTGTTTTTGAGTTCCGACGAGGAAATACTACTTGAGTACATATCAATTTTCATAAATATTTTTATTATTTATAAATATTATCTTACTTTTAAGTCTCTGTAGGAAAACATTACATGTCGTTGATATAATTTCATCGTCTTTGGGGATAAATTAATTCTATAAATGTCTTAATTATTTATAAATGATTGTTTTGCTGTTGAGTCGTGACGGAAAAACATTACATATTATCGGTAATTTTTTTTTCTCTTTGGACACATATCAATTTTATGAATGTATCTCTATCTATCTATCTAATATATCCTATTACCAATAGTAAAACTAATTTTTACATAAATGTCTTTATTTTTTTCAACGATAAAGCAAACTATACGTTCACAATGATAGAGATCTTAAAAGTAGTACTTCGTATTTTCTATTCCTATAGAAAGCAATAATTTTAGTAATCTAGCAAGTTAGATTTTGTTTAATCATTATTTCTACTTGAATACTCTGCATTTTTAGATAATTAAAACAACTAATTATGTTTGTTACAATATAAAATTAAACTTTAATTTTATAAATTGATGTATTTCAAAATTGCGTGAGAATAGAGTGACCCGTGCGAATGCACGAGTATCTTGCTAGTTATTCCCTTGGAAAATTTTTCCCAAGAATGCAAGGATGAGAATTTTATTCCCGGGTAGCTTTTTAAAAATTGTTTGGTTGACATTTTTATTCCCATTATTTTTTTAAAAAAAATACATGAGAATAAATAAAACTTGTTTATAATTCTTAAAATACGCTTGTCATCATGCCATGTACCAGGATCAAGCATAAAAAGAGATGCAGATTTAATTTGTATAAAAAAAAAACTGGTGTTAATCTTTACTTTTTTTGAAAACTAAAGATAAAGAAATTGAAATATAGGGCTATTAAATACTTTTTTGATGGAAGAATATTTGTATACTGTTTCGGAAGACTATTTGTGATTAACAATAAAAGATATCTTGATTAAAAAAAACAAAAAAGGGGTATATATGTATATTGAAGTGACGTAACAGTGAATAATACTTTTCTTTGCAACAGTATTGGTGGAATGTTTCATAACTTTTACTTCACATCTATTTTATCAGAGAAGTAGTATTGCCAGAAATATGGGTAATGGCGTATTGCACAGTATTGGGGATAAGATGGGAATTTTGCATGTGTAGCACTAAGGAATGAAACTTTCCCACCCATCTACCTCGGGAATAAAATGGAGGTGAATGTGGGAATACTGGTTTCCTAAGAAAAATTATTCCCGAGAATGTTTTGTTATTTTCTCTTACCAAACATGGGAATAATTTTTTCTAGTGTTATATTCCTGGGAATCCTTTTTATATCCGGGAAACAAACGTCCCTAGGTGTTAATCATTTATTGCACAACAAAAGGATAAATTAACATAACCTTTTCTCCTGGAGCATCATTAGAATTTGGAGGAGTATGATAATAGTTGACTATAGTTGGAATTGTATAGTGGGTATTAAAAGAGGAGGACAATAGTTGTCCAGCCCGACATCGTTGAGATCAAGCTAAGAGATTGCTATCCAAGTCACAAACAGGTAAAAAAAAAAAAGACTAAGCTCGTTTGGACTAAAGGGGATCTTGAAAAATACAGAGACTAAACAAGTGAGTCCCACATTGCCCGAATAGATAATACTAAGTGGGTATATAATGTCATGACATTTTGGACCGATAGACACTCACGACTTACCTAAAAACTATACATAGAATGAGCTGACTATCAGAGCTCGTTTGGCAACCCAAACTAGTTCAAAAAAACTAAAAACTAAAAACTACTAAAACAAAATTGGGCCTCTGACTCGATAAAAAAATGGTATAAGTAGCTACACAACCTGGCTCCATTGAGATCAAGCCAAGAGACTACTATCCAGGTCACAAAGAGGTCAAAAAAAGAGGCTAAGTTTGTTTGGACTTAAAGGAGGTATTGGAAGATACGAAGACTCAACAAGTGAGTCCCACATCGCCCAAAAAGACAATACTAAGATGGTATATAATGTTGTGGGTTCTATGTCCTAATGTCATGATATTTTGGATCAATAGACGCTCATAGCTGACTAAAAACTATACATGGACTCGGCTGATCAGATTTGGGCCTAAAATGCTAACAAACATAGACAACAAAGACTAAATGGAAAGCTAACTCTCTTTTATAGGTCGTATTACCCTTACTAAGATGTTGTTGCTTCCCTTCCTACATATACCATGCAAATTGGACGAGAATTGTCTGTCCCAATCTCTCTGCCACAAATCATGTCCCACCAATAAAATGTTGCCAAATCATTTAAAATATTCACATCACACTTAACTCTTTTTTTTAGGAAACTTTTAACCGTAAAAAAAAAACGAAATACTGGGGTGACACTATTTTTCTAGATAAATATTTAAATTAGTCATCAAAAAATTTACGGAGACCAATTTAGTCTCTGAAAAATGAAAAATATTATTTTAGTCCTTAAAAATATTAAATATGAGTCAAATTAGTCCCTGATAGAGAATAAAATAACCCTAAAAATTATCTTTAAAATGACTAATTTGACCTACATTTGATACTCTTAAGGACCAAAACAATATTTTAAATTTCTCAGCGACTAAATTAATCTCCGTAATTTTTTTCAAGGACCAATTTAGGTTTTTTTTTTTTTTGGGTACAATTTGGGTATTTATTCTTTTTCTTCATTTTCTCATAGTATTGCATCAATTCATTTTTATATCCCCAAGAAAGGAGGTGGCATGGGTCAAAAAATCTATGTTGTTTCAACTTTTAACTAGGCCCTAATTATGAAGCTTGCACGGGGCTTGATTCAGCATCCAGACTGTCTGTGGGTTAAGGTCCTTATTTGCAAGTATGGCAAAACAAGTAATTTCTCTTCAATTTTGCATTATCCAAGAAAGAGTTTAGAAACTTGAAGAACCATGTATCGTGTAACATTCCTGGTTAATAAAAAATATAGTTATTTATTTAATTCTATGTGTTTTATTTATCAAGCCTCGAGAATTAATCCCTAGTGGCTAGTAGTTTATCTATGATATTTTGCATGTACGTATTTACTTTCATTTACTTTGCTGATGGATATGGGAGTACCACTGAATCTGATTCCCAGTTAGAGTACATTAAGAAATGTATATAATAAATAAAAGTACTCGGGATTCTGTCAAAAAAAAGTACTTGTGGCTGATTAGTTAGGTTAGGGATTGGAACCAAGGCAAGTTCTACTGTAGACCAATACTTTGTAAGTAAAATTTAGGTTATCTATATATATATATATATATATATTATGAGCTGGAAGAAGATAGCATTTTGGTTATCATAGTCATAGACTATTAGTAGAATATCCGTGCATCCGAAAGGGCCGCATCGCGTTGGTTGCTAACTTCTAAAACATCTTCATACAGTAATTAAAATTGAATATTAGTTACAATGTCTTTTGACCTAATAAATATTTTAATAAAGTGTTATCAGCAACCTTTGATTTATTTGCAATCTTGTAGAAGCTATGCACCTGCATACAATCAAGGACAGAAGATATGGTTCCCGTAAAAAAAAAAATCCAAGTATTGCAACAATTAGTATAATATAAATATAAACACACAGTGCTGCTCAATTAACTAACATGTTATTGCATATATATGTTTCTTCCATAGAATTGAGATGTAAATATAAAAGATAGAATCAAATCAATTGTAAACTGCGACTGATAAGTTTGTTACGGGCGAAATGCCACCTTGATAACAGAAGGTGAAACAAAGATTTGCCTCAAGCTTTTAACAAAAAACAATAAAAATAAACATGTTTTGCACTTAATTAGTCAATACCAACATTGTTGTTGGGTTCACTTCCCAGAAATTGCAACCTCAATCATGTTAGCACCCCGAAAATTGATGACATGAACAATGTATAAATATCAATGGAATTTTTGGAGTGTATACTTTTTACAATGTATATTAGTACGTTCCTGTAACTTTTATAGGTATTGGATGCTAATACATCTACTTTATGGAAAGACATATGCATCATTCGAAACTCAGGGTACAATATTTTTAGGGACTTGTATGCACACAACATTCAGAATATACAATATTTGTCATGTGACAATTTTTCAATTGATTCCCCAATCATTCGAAAGGTAAAATATTATGTGTTTCCCTCCTTGAAACTGATAAGTGACCAGCTGCCCATTTGGTTTCAACATCTTGACAATGAATTCATCTAATCTACACTTCAACAAAGTAGGAAAATGATATTATTTAGTAGTCCAAACTCTAGAGTCTTACTTGCAAGTAGCAAATATGGCATTGTATTTTCATCTGGCAAGATGGAATTAACACGTAATATTGCCTTTACAAAGTTGGGAGATAATTACCAAGGCATCATAAAAAACAGTTGAATGTAACAAATATCAAATCTCATTTTTTCTCCTAGAGAGACAAAATGTCTTTAAGCCCCTTCATAATCCTTTTTCCCAAAATAGGACAGGTATTCCTGAAGCTAACATTGCGATTTTTTTTCCTATATAGATACTGATAGGATTCCAAATCAAATCGGGCCCAAACCCTTTTTGGTCTACTCTCGGAGGCCCAAGAAGAAGTAGCAGTACCTGAGGCGTTATTTTAGAAGGCTGAGTAAGTATAGGAAATAAATAAGGAAACCGTTATAGAAGGAGAGTGAATCTTTCGGTTATATAGAGGAAGAGGAATAGAGAATGAGGTAGGAAAGGAATCACTTGTATTTTGGAGTCTGTTTCTCAGACTTGGGAGCAGGGGCGCTTATCTTTCTCTGTAATTTCCATCCATATCAATAATACTCAACTATTATCTTATTTCCCTTTGCTGTTGTTACTGATAGGAGAAGCAATTTCCTATCAACTGGTGCTTTCGTTGAGAGATTAGTGTATGCGAACGAGAATGACGGCGCGCATTGATTCCGTTGAGGCTAGGGTTGTCGCCATTGAGTCGAGTCTCAGAAATCAAGAGACCATGCTTAGGGGACAAGATCAATTGGTGCGCTCACATGTCTCGATGCTGCAGGCTCACTCGGCTCAGCTGAGTTCTTTGATGGCTAGCGTCGGTGAGGTTACCAGCGCCCTTCAAACGTTGGTTGTCGAGGTACGAGAAGGATTCCAACGGCCAAGTCAACAATCACCAGAACATTCAATGTCATCTATAAACTCGTTCGAGAATCGGTTATACGCCAAGCGAGTGGAACTTCCCTCTTTTCAGGGTGAGGACCCTGTGGGGTGGATTGCAAAGGCTGAGGCCTACTTCGCCGTTCAAGGAACGCCAACGGATACGTGGTTACAACTCGCACAGATCTGTATGGAGGGAATGACTTGGCATTGGTTCAAGGTGTTACAGGAAGCGGAACCAGCGATGAGTTGGGAGGTCTTCAAGCGGTCGTTGTTGGCTCGCTACGAAGATCGTCGTTCGGGAAACGCCTTCTCTCAGCTCAAACAGTTGCAACAAACCGGGTCGCTGGATGATTATGTTGAGGAATTTGAAGTCCTTATGGCTCAGGTTCCACGTGTATCAGAGGAACAATACATGGGATTCCTCATAGGGGGAATGAAGGAAGAGATTCGAATGGAGGTGCTTGCCTTCGATCCTCCCAATCGTCACAGGTTGATTGCGGTAGCGCGTGCTATCGAGAAGAAGCTGGATCGAAGCAACCAACCAAGTGGGTGGCGAAGCTCTGCTGCGTTCTGGAAGACAAATGCGAGCTCCCTTCAAACCGAAAAGAGAGATTACCGTGGTCATGGATCGAGTACAATAGGGTCGACCCAATCAGCCTCTGTAAGTGTAAATGGGCCTAGTGACAAGGGGCCCAAATCCAACTCTTCCACTCCATCGGGAAACCCAGATCGTAATGGGGGAACCCGAAATCTCTCATACCATGAATTAATGGAAAGGAGAAGATTGGGCCTATGCTTTAAGTGTGGGCAACATTTCAGCCCAAGCCATGTGTGTCCTGATAAACATCTTCGGCTTCTCATTTTTGAGAACGACGAACCTATGACTGAAACATTACTTGCCATCGAAGAGGAAGGGGAGGAGCGGGACAGCGAGATCTCTTGTCAAACCCTTGACTTTGGATCCCTGAGAACTAGCCAAGTCGAAGACAATCAAGCTGGAGGGTGTCCTTGAGGGATACCCCATTGTGCTTTTGGTTGATAGTGGCGCTAGCCACAACTTTGTGGCTAAGGAATTAGCTGAATCCTTGGGTCTTCAAGTGACTTTCACATAGGAGTTTAGCGTAGGTTTGGGTAATGGCAGTAGCTGCAATTCCAGGGGAATATGTAAAGCGCTCAAAGTGAAAGTAGGAAGGTACGTATTTACAATTGATGCGTATGTGCTTGAATTGGGGGGAGTGGATATTGTTCTGGGAGTAGCCTGGATGGAAACTCACGGCAAGACGACCATGGACTGGAAGACGAAAACCATCAGTTTTGAGGATCATGGGAAGCTTGTCACACTAAGGGGGTACCATATACAAGATGGCCTACATACCTCTGCCTTACAAGGGGTTTTACATGAAGCTGCCACAATTGAATATTGCAACATTGAGAGCCTGGAATACTCAAGACAGCAGCAAGATGACCTGAGTACAGATATGAACCATGAATTGCAACAGGTGCTGGAAGAGAACGGGGTCGTGTTCAATGAAATTAAAGAGCTGCCTCCGAATAGGGATCATGACCATATTATCACCCTGTTATCTGGATCCAAACCCGTCAGTGTCCGACCTTATCATTATGCCTATCATCACAAAGATGAGATCGAAAAACAGGTCCGCGAGATGCTTACTGAGGGGCTGATCCGCCACAGCACCAGCCCTTTCTCAAGCCCTGTCATTCTAGTGAAAAAGAAGGACAACTCATGGAGAATGTGTGTGGACTATAGAGCCCTGAATAAAGTCACAGTCCCAGATAAGTACCCCATTCCTACCATCAATGAACTGTTGGATGAGTTGCATGGTTCCAAATTTTTCTCTAAGGTTGATCTTAAATCCGGGTTCCATCAGATTCGAGTTCGGGATGAGGATGTTCACAAGACGGCATTCCGAACCCATGAAGGCCATTACAAGTACCTCGTCATGCCTTTTGGGCTCATAAATGCTCCTGCAGCCTTTCAGTCCACGATGAATTCGGTGTTCCGACCCTTACTGCGAAAGTTTGTTCTAGTGTTCTTTGATGATATTTTGGTGTACATCCCGACATGGCAAGCTCATCTGGCTCATTTAGGTACTGTTCTCACATTTCTCGTTCAAAACAAGTTTGTTGCTAATAGGAAGAAATGTGTGTTTGGGTCGTCTTCTATTGATTATTTGGGGCATGTAATTTCTGCTCATGGGGTTGCCATGGATCCTGCCAAGGTTCAATCTGTTTTGGATTGGCCGACTCTTACCAATGTGAAGGCTGTGCGTGGGTTTTTAGGCCTCACAGGCTATTATCGCATGTTCATTCAAAATTATGGGAAACTTGCTCAACCTCTGACAGCATTAACAAAGAAGGATGCCTTTAGTTGGGGCTCCGAACAAGCTCAGGCATTTGAACACCTGAAGCAATGCTTAGCATCGTTCCCTGTTTTGACACTTCCGAATTTCTCCAAGGAATTCGTGATTGAATGTGATGCTTCTGGCCATGGACTCGGGGCAGTGTTGATGCAAGAAGGTAAACCCATTGCATACTTCAGCAAAGCTCTATCAGGGAATACCTTATCCAAATCAGTTTATGAAAAAGAGATTATGGCCTTAGCTCTATCTGTCCAACACTGGAGACACTATCTCCTGGGTAGAAGTTTCAAGATTTACACCGACCATCGCAGCCTAAAACATTTACTGCAGCAGCGTATTACTACCACCGACCAACAGTGTTGGCTCTCAAAACTGATGGGGTTTCAGTTTGAAGTCGTTTACAAACCTGGCCCTGAAAATAAGGCCGCAGATGCGCTGTCCAGGAAGCTCTGTTCTCAGGCTGAATTATCTGCTATCTCTATCAGTCTATATTGGGTGGATTTTTCGGTGATTCGCAGTGAGGTGCAATCTGACCATGAATTAGATGATTTGCGACAATCCTTGCAATCAGATCTGAGTTCCTTTCCTCATTATTCTATGCAGGATGGTCTCATTTTCTTTAAAGGGAGACTCATGTTATCTAAAAAGTCTTGTTTAATTCCAAACCTCTTGGCTGAATTTCATGACACCCCGACAGGGGGGCATTCCGGGTTTACTAAGACTTACAAGAAATTGGCCAGTAGCTTCTATTGGAAGGGAATGAACCAGCAGATCATGGATTATATCCGTCGCTGCGATGTTTGTCAGAAAAACAAATACCAAGCCATGTCTCCGGCAAGTTTAATCCAGCCTATTCCCATTCCCGACCTTGTTTGGGAAGATGTTTCTATGGATTTTATTTCCGGGCTGCCTAAGTCTCATGGATTTGAAGTTATTATGGTGGTGGTTGATCGTCTCTCCAAATATGCACATTTCGTTCCTTTACGACATCCCTTTACCTCCAAATCTGTAGCTGAAATCTTTATTAAGGAGGTGGTGAAATTGCACGGTTTTCCAAAATCTATTATTAGTGACCGGGATCCTCTTTTCCTTAGTAAGTTTTGGAAAGAAATGTTTCGCCTACAGGGAACTTCTCTGCGCGTGAGTACTTCATATCATCCACAAACCGATGGGCAAACGGAAGTGGTTAACCGTTGCTTAGAGACTTTCCTTCGCTGTTTTGCATCGGAACAGCCGCGGCAGTGGTACTCTTGGCTGACCTGGGCAGAATTTTGGTATAATACATCTCCCCACTCAGCAACTGGGAAGACACCGTTCGAAATTGTTTATGGTAGACCCCCTCTCACAGTCATTCGTTATCCGAGCGGGAAACAAAGAAGTGGCTTCGTGAGTCGCTGTGGCTTTCGATCGTGACGGCGCCGCCACGGTGAAGTACCATCTTCACCAAGACACAACGCAAGATGAAAACACAAGCTGATGCGCATTGATGTCATGTTGTTTTCTCTGTAGGTGACTGGGTGTATGTGAAGCTCCGACCACACAGGCAGCAATCAGTAGCCCAGAGAATCAACCCCAAGTTGTCTCTTAGGTTCTTTGGACCGTTTCAGATCGAATCCCGTATCGGTGAAGTAGCATATAAACTTATGTTGCCCAGCTCCTCCCGTATTCACCCGGTGTTTCATCTATCGCAACTTAAGCGCTGCTCCGCAACTCTCTGGCGACCTTGCCACCGTAAATGGAGGTAGATAATCTGAACCACCAACTCCTGGTCGTTCGCAACTAGAGCCGAAAACGCGGTGGTGGTCCCGCTTCTGAATGGTTTGTCCTTTGGAAGACGCCACGAGTGGAGGAGGCTACCCGGGAGGATCTTTGAATCCCTCCAGAATCGTTTCCCTTCTTTCTGTCTTGAGGACAAGACAGATTCTGCAGCGGTGGGTAATGATAGGATTCTGAATCAAATCAGGCCCAAACCCTTTTTGGTCTACTCTCGGAGGCCCAAGAAGAAGTAGCAGTACCTGAGGCGTTATTTTAGAAGGCTGAGTAAGTATAGGAAATAAATAAGGAAACCGTTATAGAAGGAGAGTGAATCTTTCGGTTATATAGAGGAAGAGGAATAGAGAATGAGGTAGGAAAGGAATCACTAGTATTTTGGAGTCTGTTTCTCAGACTTGGGAGCAGGGGCTCTTATCTTTCTCTGTAATTTCCATTCATATCAATAATACTCAACTATTATCTTATTTCCCTTTGTTGTTGTTACTGATAGGAGAAGCAATTTCCTATCAGATACAAACCAATTAAAGGTGGCAGACATCATGGTCATTCATATTACTAAACTATAGAAGACTGAAATGGCTAAATCTACTGAAAATGTTTTAGGATTTCTAGATATGGTAAGCATGATTTAATACTTACAGTTCTAGTAGAAAAACATGCAAGGTCAAAAAGTAGAAATAGGTTATCTTCTCTATGGCAGGAAGCAAGCTATAAATAATTATTTTTCACATCAGAAAGGACAAACATTAGGTGGAAAGTATCTATAGTTCATTCCTACTTTTTCACTCCAAAATGAATTTCAAGCAAGGGAATCATGCTTTATATAAATGAGATGCATATAAAAGATTTTCCAGATAGCATGATCAGAGGAATATATAGATACAAAATTAGAGATCAGCAAGGTGTATGAGAAATAAAAACAAATTTGTAACACCCTTGGCCGTCACCACTGTTGGGCTGTACCATAGAATGTCCGACCCACTGCCTACCGGACTCCCCGGCCCATTGTCCGGTCCAGTCCATTGCCATATAGGCCTCAGCAGTGTCCGGTGAAACTCACAGGACTTCACCACCCCCTTTGGCCTTGGCCAAATTAATGGTATTTTTGCCTCCCTAAGGATTCGAGCCTTGCACCTAGGGGTTAAGTACATGGTTTTTGAATCCCTAGTACCAACTTTGGGTGCATGCTTGATCGTGGTGGATGTCACCACGTTTGGGTTGTGTACTTGGAGACCAATGGGAAATGTTGTCGAAATTTCATCAGATATAAGGTATAAGGATTTAACGACTAACTATTAACCAAATAAAGAAAAAGTTTCTTCTTGAATGTGATAGGTTCATACCAAATATACAGAGATCTATTGGATACTTGTGGGTGAAGGGTCCTGAAGTGGTGATTGTGTTCATTAAATAAGCGTGTTTTTACTTTTTCAGAACGTAGATGTAGATCGTAGTTGGATGTAAAAAAATTGATTGTCCGATGAGTATCAGAATGTATCAGAATGGGGTGTCAGAGTTTCTGAAATTTGTTGAAACAAAGCTTCCTAAGAGTAATGGAGAATTTTATTGTCCTTATGTTAAGTGTGGGAATCAGGCACCTCTAAAAGTTAAAGACATACATGAGCACCTTGATGTCTTTGGGATTAGCCAGAGTTATACAACATGGACATGGCATGGTGAAGTGTTAGACACACCAAGTGTGTCCAAAAGTGGGGAAGTTGAGGTAGATATGGGCGATCGACTAGAGGACATGATTCGTGATATTGGACCAGATTCTTTTAAGCGAGCACAAGTGTATGATACTCTATGTAGTGACAAAGATCAACCATTGTATCCGGGTTACACAAAATTCACACGGTTGTCAGCGGTTTTGAGGTTGTTTAATCTTAAGGCGATAAACGGGTGGACTGATAAAAGCTTCACTGAGTTACTGGAGCTGTTGAAGGACATGCTTCCAGAAAGCAACACATTGTCGAACCGTAACTACGAGGTGAAGAAGATATTATGTCCGATGGGTGTGGAGAATAACAAAATACACGCTTGTCCCAATGATGTATATTATACTGGAAGGAGAATGAAGACAAAGAAATATGCCCTAAATGTATGAAATCATGATACAAAAAGAAGGACGGTGATGTTGGTTGTGATGTCACCTCAAAAGGTCCTCCTGCGAAGGTGTTATGGTAACTTCCAATTATTCCAAGGTTTAAACGACTGTTCACGAATGCAAAAGACGCAAAGAATATTAGATGGCATGCAAATGAGAGGAAATATGATGGGAAGCTTCGTCATCCGACTGATTCTTTGCAATGGAAGAGAATTGATTCTTTGTTTCCGAATTTCGGCAATGACCCAAGAAATCTGAGGCTTGGACTTTCTACAGATGGAATGAATCCATATGGTAGTTTAAGTTGTAGCCATAGTTCATGGCCTGTTTTCTTGGGCATAAGAGAACAGTTAGCTCCAGAGCCATGAGGTAACAAGACATATTTGCCACCAGCATGTCATACCTTGTCAAAACAAGTGAGAAGAAGCTTATACGAGTGTCTACGGGGCATGAAAGTTCCACAGGGCCACTCTTTAAATATCAAGAGTCTTGTGTCAATGAAAGATCTCAAACTACTTGGCTTAAAGTCTCATGACTGCCACGTCTTATGCAACAACTACTACCGGTGGCGATTCATGGCATCTTGCCAAAAAAGGTTCGACATGCCATAACTAGATTGTGCTTATTCTTCAATGTTGTATATAGTAAAGTGATTGACCTGCAAGAGTTAGACAAATTGGAAAATGAGGCTGTTATTATCGTGTGTCAGTTGGAGATGTTCTTTCCTCCCTCGTTTTTTGACATCATGGTTCACTTAATTGTTCATTTGGTGAGGGAGATTAGAGTGTGTGGCCCCGTTTATCTAAGGTAGATGTACCCTGTCGAACAATACATGAAGATCTTGAAAGGGTATGTGAAGAATCCATACCGTCTCAAAACATCTATTGTTGAAAGGTACATCACAGAAGAATCCATTGAGTTTTGTACAGACTACTTGTCAGAAGCAGAACCTGTAGGGATTCCCAAGTCTCGTCACGAGGGAAGATGTGACAGTAAGGTTATACAAGGTCTAAAGGTTAAGAACATGGGTCATGCGAAAGTGATG
This sequence comes from Calophaca sinica, assembly GCA_037113605.1. Classification (NCBI taxonomy): domain Eukaryota; kingdom Viridiplantae; phylum Streptophyta; class Magnoliopsida; order Fabales; family Fabaceae; genus Calophaca; species Calophaca sinica. Next base: position 24,653,393 of record CM073733.1, read on the forward strand.
CATGCACATCTGTACATATTGAATAACACTGATGAGGTTGAACCATACCTGTCTACTCACAAATCCATTGTCAAGGCCAAAAACCCCCATAGGAACGAACAATGGGTGTTGAAAGAGCCTAACAAGACATTCTTAAGCTGGTTTAAACCACATATTTTGAATGATGATACTGCTTCTGATGACTTAAAATGGCTAGCAAATGACCCTAACTTTAATGTCTTATGTTGGAGTGTGTAACGACCCGTTTCCGGACCGCTACCGAGCTCAATATACCGAGCTCGAGTTACCGAGCTCAACACACCGAGCTCAACATAAACCTATATGAGATATGTTTTAAAACGAAACTCTTGTGCCTTTTAAAATACGATATATTTTTTTTTTAAAAAAACCAACTCGTGCACATCAGAGTAATTACAGCTTTTCGAAACATGGTGCAACTAAGACACAAGACTTAAATTCTAATAAAACATACATGCATAACATACACATATATATCACTCGAAATAATAATGTATACAAAATACAGAGTAGCAATGTGCAAAGAAAATACACCTAAGGTACGACGACTTCAAAAGAGCAATCATACCCTGGGGATACTTCCGGCAGACTCCCACGCAGGGGGCTGCTCCAAAAGTAAGACCACCAGTCTACCCTGAAACAACAAAACAACACTGCCCAAACTGGTCACGACCTCGAACACAAAAGAAAAAAACAAGTACAGTCATCAAAAGAAATACGTCGATCAAACATAATCAATCACGACAAGTAGAGGTCGGCACTCGGGTCCTCGTCGAGCTCCTCCTCGGCATCATCTACTGTCGAGTTCCCTGCGCCCTCGACATCGCCTGGGTAACCGTCATGGATTGAAGGCACCACGGGAAAGGGTCAACTTCTCAACAATTCAAGATAAGCTCGACATAAAGAAATAAGCAACACAATAATGTATCTCAATCACCACACGTGACTCGACCATCTCACTCTAGACTCGACTCGACTCTTATTCCGGAATATCGTCAGCAGGTCCATCCCCAAACTGACGTAATAGGTAAACGGCAGGTCCAACCCCAAACCGATACCATGCATTAATCAGCCAGGTCCAACCCCAAACCGATAATGCGACGCTAGCCAATCCACCATAAACAAGGGGACCTAGCACCCTCGGTTATCCGGGTCCGGCTCAAAACGTCATACGACTCCTAGCTCTCTCACTCGATGATTAGCTCGCCGCATGTCAAAGAGTAACACAACTTACTTGATCACATATCAAATAAAGAGAGCATGCTTAACATGAAGAAAACGCAATTCGACATTTAAGCAATAAAAACATTCTGCATGAAGAAACGCACTGACAAAGAATACACCATTCACAACATATATTCAATCACATATCAAATACATGCAAAAACTCAATCATATCACAACATTCCAATCTCGACACCAATCAAGGAGTCCATACATAAATATAACAATAGAAATAAAGTCTTAAAGATATCTAGGAGTTGCCCTTACGCTAGCATACTATGAAAGTATTAATGTGAAGCGCCCTTACCGAACTCCAAGTTAATGCTGCTCGACAACGACCTCGACACAGCTGTCTTCAAATGAGCTCGACAACGACTTCTCTTACTCGATCTTGACACGGCTGTCTTCAATCGACCTCGACACGTACGCTTCTCAGTCGACCTCGACACGTCTCGATCTGGATTCTGCTGCTTCCACGTCCTCGGATTCGCTCTCCCGTACACCTCGATTCGGAAATCACACGATCTCGGGAATCAGACTTCCTAAAACAAACACAACTCAGATCGATCTATGGGTTCTAATACACTTAGCTCTCATCCCAACTTAACCACAACCCAGAAAAATATAAAACTCAAGAACTGAAATATATTTTTCCTCTAACACAAAGTTAGGGTTTTCGATCAAAAGTTCATGAAAAAGGTTATCTGATGCTTCAACAGATAGATCGACAACAACAACAACCAGAAGCAACAAACGAAAAACAAGAAATCGAAATAGACCGAAAATGAAGAGTTTCTGGGCACTGCCGATTGCAGAAAAACAGAGGAAGAAAATTTGTTTTACAAGCCCAATTAATCGGTTAGAAAGATAGGTAATATTGTGAAGAAGAAAACCCATCAATTTGACATGATTTGGAAGCAGAAAACTAGCTAAAAATGGAAGGAAAAGTAGCGCTAAACAGTAGCATAGAGGAAAAGAAAAATCTGTTCTTCATACCTCAATGGTGATGGTCGAACAGGCGAGATATGGGTCGAGAAGATGATGAGGAACAAGGTTGATGAAGAAAGCTTGTGCAGAATCTCGATGGAACTCAAGGTTTCGTCGATGGAAGTTTTTTTGGAGAAAAACAACGAAACTCAGAGCAGAAGGAAGGAAGAAGAAAGAAAAGAGAAATGAGTATCCGAGGGAATCGGTGCGTGGTATACTTTGGTGAGAAAGGGGGTATAATCGTAACTCCAGCTATAAGATGCCAATCCCATCAATCATTCTACCCGCCTAATCGTTCCTCTCATAATTACCCTCTACTGCTTGGCCAATCCGGTCTAGACACGCGGCGAGAACGGTCGCCGACACTATAATTATTACAAACAATATAATAATAGCGTGAATAACGTTCGAAAGAATACGAGGTATCATCTCGACACGATGTCGACAAGGGTGCTCGTGCAAGCGCACAAGGTTCTAACACGAGTTCGTGAACGCGGCCTCCTCGCTGCAGACGCGACTTCATCAACTCGACACCCGACCTCCTCAGCTCAGCAGCTAGTGCACGCGGTCTCCTCAGCTCGGCAAATGACCTCGGCAAACGATCTTGGCACGGGATCTCGACACAAGGTCTTGGTCGAGGTCTCGATACGTCATCCTAATACGATGTCGATCTCGTCCTCAGGTGTTACAATCTCTCCCTCTAAAAAAATTTCGTCCTCGAAATTGCAAATAAGGTTCTTACCTCGAAAAAGTTCAGGGTACTGAGTCTTCATCTTCTCCTCCAGTTCCCAAGTTGCATCTTCCGTCTTCTGATCCCACACAACTTTGACGAGTTGAATCTCTTTGTTCCGCAGCTGTTTGGCTTTCCGATCAACGATCCTTGCTGGTAATGCTTCGAAAGATAGGTCGTCCTTCAGTTGAATCACATCCGGTTCGATGACATGAGAGGGGTCGGAAACATACTTCCGCAATTGTGAGACGTGGAAGACGTCGTGGATGTTCGACAAGAATGGTGGCAAGGCAATCTGATATGCCACTGGACCAATACGACGAAGAATCTGGTAAGGTCCAATAAATTTAGGGGTAAGTTTCTTGGATTTGATCGCCCGACCAACTGCAGTAGTGGGGGTGACTGTAAGAAATACATGTTCTCCTTCCTCGAACTCGAGTGGTCGACGTCGTTGGTGCGCATAACTCTTACGCCGACTTTGAGATGTTCGCATCCGATCTCCGATCAAACGGATCTTCTCGGTAGTCCGCTGGATCATATCTGGTCCTCTGACGATTCGCTCGCCCCCTGGTACCAACAAAGAGGCGTCGACATTTCCGCCCATACGCCGCTTCAAAAGGTGCCATTCCAATACTCGCATGGAAACTGTTATTGTAGGTGAACTCCACCAATGGTAAAACGTCGTCCCAACTTCCTCGGTGATCTAACGGACAAGCTCGCAACAAATCTTCGCGATTGGATCGTTCTCTCGGTCGACCGTCGATCTGTGGATGATATGCCGAGCTAAGCACGAGCTCGGTTCCCATCGCTCCTTGCAATTCCCTCCAAAAATGAGACGTGAACTTCGGATCTCGGTCCGACACGATCGAAGAGGGTATTCCATGAAGTCGTACTATCTCTGCGATGTAGAACTCGGTCGACTTTTCCACGTTGTATGTCGACCTCGCGGCAAGAAATGAGCAGATTTGGTCAATCGGTCGACGATCACCCAAATCGAATCATTCTTCTTCTGCGTTTTCGGCAAACCTACAACGAAATCCATGGAAATACTATTCCATTTCCAAACTGGTACGTCAAGCGATTGTAGCATTCCCGCAGGTCGTTGGTGCTCCACCTTCGCTTTCTGACACGTCAAACACGAAGCTACGTACTCGGCCACTTGCTTCTTCATTCCGGACCACCAAAAATGCTTCTTCAAGTCTTGATACATCTTCGTAACTCCTGGGTGAATACTAAAGTTGCTCTTATGCGCTTCGTCGAGAATCAACTTCCTCAGCTCGGATACGTTAGGTACGCACACTCGGCCATTGCACCTCAAGATGTCGTCCGCTCCGACCTTGAATTCGCCGCTTCCTTGCGCTTATCAACTAAATCTTCACTTGCAGAAGCTCGTCATGAACTTGCTGGTCTCGGATCTCGTCCAACAATCTGTTAGAAATGGTAAGCATACCAAATCTCGGCTTCGGTGAAACTTCGACACTCAACTTCAAGTCTCGGAACTTCTCGAGCATCTCCAACTCCTTGATCATCAATACCGAGGTTAAAACGCTCTTCCTGCTCAATGCATCTGCTACTACGTTAGCCTTACCGGGATGGTATTCCAACGTAAAGTCGTAGTCCTTGAGAAATTCTGTCCATCTACGCTGACGCATGTTGAGTTCTTTCTGGTCGAACAGGTACTTCAAGCTCTTGTGATCGCTGAAAACAGTAAGAGTGCTCCCATAAAGGTAGTGTCTCCATATCTTCAGCGCAAAAACTACTGCTGCCAGCTCCAAGTCGTGAGTAGGGTAGTTCCTCTCGTGAATCTTAAGCTGTCTTGAAGCATACGCGACCACCTTCCGATGTTGCATCAGCACGCATCCCAATCCCTGGTGTGACGCATCACAATACACCTCGTAAGGCTCTTCAGGTTGAGGCAAAATCAGCACAGGCGCTGTCGTCAAAAGCTCCTTCAGTCTTTGAAAACTGGCTTCGCACTCCTCGGTCCAGGCAAAAGGTTGATCCTTCCTCGTCAGTCGTGTAAGAGGCGCGACAATCTTCGAGAAACCTTCAATGAATCTTCGGTAATATCCTGCTAAGCCGACAAAACTCCTGATCTCAGAATCGTCTTGGTGTTCCCACGCTAGCACGACTTCAATCTTAGTTGGATCCACGGCTATCCCTTCTCTGGAAATCACGTGACCAAGAAAATTCACCTCTTCAAGCCAAAATTCACACTTGACAGGTTGGCATAGAGTTGCTTATCTCGTAATATCTGCAGTACTCGACATAGGTGTTACTGCGTGCTCTTCTCGGTTCCTCGAGTAGATCAATATGTCGTCGATGAACACTACAACGAACTGATCCAAAAGCGAATGGAAAATCCTGTTCATGTAGTCCATAAACACACCGGGCGATTCGTCACTCCAAACGGCATCACCAAGTACTCGTAGTGACCGTATCTAGTCCTGAAAGCTGTTTTGGCGACATCTTCCTCCTTCACGAATCGATGGTAGCCCGACTTCAAGTCTATCTTGGAAAAGATCGCCGCTCCACGAAGTTGATCCATCAAGTCGCCAATACGTGGTAACGGATAGCGGTTCTTCACGGTAACCTTGTTGAGCTCGCGATAATCTACGCACGATCTTGATCGTCCATCCTTCTTCTTAACCAACAACACCGAGCTCCCCACGGTGACACGCTCGGTCGTATGAATTGCTTCGACTCCAAGTGTTCGATCCGGGACTTCAGTTCTTTCATCTCGGCAGAGACATCTGTATGGCGCTTTGGAAATCGGTCCTGTTCTGGAATCAGGTCGATGGAGAACTCGACCTCTCGTCTTGGTGGTAACCTGGCACGCGTCTTGGGAAGCGTCCTCAAAGTCACACACCACCGTACATTCTTCACGTCGATCTGTTTGGAAAACTTTCGAACTAGCGGATACATGTATTCCCTAGTTCCTTCTTTCAAAGAAACTCCAATACGTTCGGCAGAAAGATAATTGGAGACTCCAAGGTCCGAAAAAATTACGCTTTTACGGCACACCAAAAGGACATGGTGGTGTGACAACCAATCCATCCGAGGATGACATCTAAGCCCTTAAGAGGCAAACAAACCAAATTGACCACAAACTTTCTACTCGAATAACCACTACACAATTAAGACATGCAGTGTTTGTGACTAAGGTTTTAGCAGCTGGGGTTGTAACTACCAATTTGAACGGTAAAGCGATCACGATCAAGTTCAAATGGTTCACACAATCGAGAAGAAATAAAGGAATGGGTTGCACGAATCAAAAAGAACGGATAAGGATTTACCCTCGATCTCACATTCACCTTGGATAAGATCTTCACTCGCTCGCTTCCTCGCCACTCATGCAGAAAACTACGCCTTTAGCCACTTGACGCTTTCCTTTGGCTCTTGCCGCAAGCATAGTCGGTTCACTTTAGGTGTAGGACAATCCTTGGCAAAATGCCCTGGCTTCTACGGTTGTAGCACACCCCTCCTTACGAGTACGATTATTGGCGTAATGTCCCGTCTTTCCAGCGGAAACAAGTCACCTTGACACCGGTCTGTCCTCCGCTTCTCGGTACTGGGTCATCGGACGATCTTGTCCCTGTTGTCGTTCCCCGAGGTCGGTCGTGCGGCTTCTTCTGCGGTTGTTTCCGCTTCTGTGCAAATCTACGCCCGCACTCGGGAGTCTCACCTGGTCGCCCACAATAATCTTCTTCTTGTGGCTCCTCACTCCTTCTACCTCGACACATCGATCAATCGGCTCTTGGAGGTTTCGGATCCTCAACGACACCAGCGACTTACGAATGTCGAATCTCAATCCGTTGGAATCTCTCACTCAACCATCTTTGGTCAACTCGATCACGAAATGGATGAAATACCTGCCAACGACTCGAACTTGGCGCATACTCGGACCTTTGTCGAGTTGCCTTCTGCGATTGAAGAAATTCTTGTTCCTTCTCGGCTCGTGCAAGATCTGGGAAGTACTTGTCCAAGAACCTTTCACGAAAAAGCTCCCAGGTCATCTCACGACGTTACGCTATAAATGTTTGCTTCACCTCTCCACCAATACTCTGCGTCTCCTAGCGGTAAGTAGGTGGCATAGTCGACCTTCACGTTGTCCCGCAATGGAGTGCCTCAAAGATCTTCTCGATCTCTTGCATCCAAAGATCGCCTTTATCCGGATTTGGCTCACCGTAGAACCCGGTGGATCATGCTTCCTGAAGTCCGCTAATCCTCTCGCTTGACATTTCGTTACGCTCGTTCTTTGTTCTTTGCAAGTTCTGGCGAGTTAACGCTGCCGTCTGTTGAGCCATCGCGTTAGCTGTTGAGTTCAAAGACTGATTGTTGAGCCATGGCTGCCGCCATCTCGGCCATAGCTTGAATTGCTCGTTCCATGTCGGCGTTCTCGGTTGCGGTTGTCGTATTCCTACGAGGTGGCATTAGATTCCACAAAGTTCAAAACCCCAGGAATCTCGGAACAAGGATGTGTTAAAACACACCGCTTCAATCAAGAAACAGTTCAAACAATTACTCAAGCAATAAGTGCTTCACTTAATCAAACAAAGAATCAACATAATACAACTAGGTACCCACACACATAACCCGACACGGTGACGGTCAAATTTTATGCACAAATTTCGGTCGAACCGAATCGATGCGATACCAACAATGTAACGACTGCTTAGGACCGCTACCGAGCTCAATATACCGAGCTCGAGTTACCGAGCTCAACACACCAAGCTCAACATAAACCTATATGAGATGTGTTTTAAAACGAAACTCTTGTGCCTTTTAAAATACGATATATTTTTTTTTTTTTTTAAAAACCAACTCGTGCACATCAGAGTAATTACAGCTTTTCGAAACATGGTGCAACTAAGACACAAGACTTAAATTCTAATAAAACATACATGCATAACATACACATATATATCACTCGAAATAATAATGTATACAAAATACAGAGTAGCAATGTGCAAAGAAAATACACCTAAGGTACGACGACTTCAAAAGAGCAATCATACCCTGGGGATACTTCCGGCAGACTCCCACGCATTTGCTCCAAAAGTAAGACCACCCGGTCTACCTGAAACAACAAAACAACATCGCCTAAACTGGTCACGACCTCGAACACAAAAGAAAAACAAGTACAGTCATCAAAAGAAATACGTCGATCAAACATAATCAATCCACGACAAGTAGAGGTCGGCACTTTCGGGTCCTCGTCGAGCTCCTCCTCGGCATCATCTATCGCCGAGTTCCTCGCGCCTCGACATCGCTGGGTAACCGTCATGGATTGAAGGCACCACGGGAAAGGGTCAACTTCTCAACAATTCAAGATAAGCTCGACATAAAGAAATAAGCAACACAATAATGTATCTCAATCACCACACGTGACTCGACCATCTCACTCTAGACTCGACTCGACTCTTATTCCGGAATATCGTCAGCAGGTCCATCCCCAAACTGACGTAATAGGTAAACGGCAGGTCCAACCCCAAACCGATACCATGCATTAATCAGCAGGTCCAACCCCAAACTGATAATGCGACGCCTAGCCAATCCACCATAAACAAAAAGGGGACCTAGCACCTCGATTATCGGGTCGGCTCAAAACGCGTCATACGACTCCGTAGCTCCGTCACCCGATGATTAGCTCGCCGCATGTCAAAGAGTAACACAACTTACTTGATCACATATCAAATAAAGAGAGCATGCTTAACATGAAGAAAACGCAATTCGACATTTAAGCAATAAAAACATTCTGCATGAAGAAACGCAATTCGACAGCAATACACCATTCACAACATATATTCAATCACATATCAAATACATGCAAAAACTCAATCATATCACAACATTCCAATCTCGACACCAATCAAGGAGTCCATACATAAATATAACAATAGAAATAAAGTCTTAAAGATATCTAGGAGTTGCCCTTACGCTAGCATACTATGAAAGTATTAATGTGAAGCGCCTCATCAACTCCAAGTTAATGCCGCCGACAACGACCTCGACATTTGTCTTCAAATGAGCTCGACAACGACTTCTCTTACTCGATCTCGACACGGCTGTCTTCAATCGACCTCGACACGTACGCTTCTCGATCGACCTCGACACGCACGATTCTCGATCCGGATTCTGCCGCTTCCACGCCCTGATTCGCTCTCCGTACACCTCGATTCGGAAATCACCCGATCTCGGGAATCAGACTTCCTAAAACAAACACAACCCAGTTCGATCTATGGGTTCTAATACACTTAGCTCTCATCCCAACTTAACCACAACCCAGAAAAATATAAAACTCAAGAACTGAAATATATTTTTCCTCTAACACAAAGTTAGGGTTTTCGATCAAAAGTTCATGAAAAAGGTTATCTGATGCTTCAACAGATAGATCGACAACAACAACAACCAGAAGCAACAAAAGAAAAACAAGAAATCGAAATAGACCGAAAATGAAGAGTTTACGGGCAGCGTGCGAGAAAAAGCAGAGGAAGAAAATTTGTTTTACAAGCCCAATTAATCGGTTAGAAAGATAGGTAATATTGTGAAGAAGAAAACCCATCAATTTGACATGATTTGGAAGCGTAAAACTAGCTAAAAATGGAAGGAAAAGTAGCGCTAAACAAGAGTACGAGAGGAAAAGAAAAATCTGTTCTTCATACCTCAATGGTGATGGTCGAACAGGCGAGATATGGGTCGAGAAGATGATGAGGAACAAGGTTGATGAAGAAAGCTTGTGCAGAATCTCGATGGAACTCAAGGTTTCGTCGATGGAAGTTTTTTTGGAGAAAAACAACGAAACTCAGAGCAGAAGGAAGGAAGAAGAAAGAAGAAAAGAGAAATGAGTATCTGAGGGAATCGGTCGTGGTATACAGCTGGTGAGAAAGGGGTATAATCGTAACTCCAGCTATAAGATGCCAATCCCATCAATCATTCTACCCGTCTAATCGTTCCTCTCATAATTACCCTCTACTGGCTTGGCCAGCGGTCTAGACACACGACGAGAACGGTCAAGCCGACAATATAATTATTACAAACAATATAATAATAGCGCTGAATAACGTTCGAAAGAATACGAGGTATCATCTCGACACGATGTCGACAAGGGTGCTCGTGCAAGCGCACAAGGCTCTAACACGAGTTCGTGAACGCGGCCTCCTCACCGCAGACGCGACTTCATCAACTCGACACCCGACCTCCTCATTTCGGCCACTAGTGCCGCGCGGTCCCCTCCGCTCGGCAAATGACCTCGGCAAACGATCTTGGCACGGGATCTCGACACAAGGTCTTGGTCGAGGTCTCGATACGTCGTCCTAATACGATGTCGATCTCGTCCTCAGGTGTTACAATCTCTCCCTCTAAAAAAATTTCGTCCTCGAAATTGCAAATAAGGTTCTTACCTCGAAAAAGTTCAGGGTACTGAGTCTTCATCTTCTCCTCCAGTTCCCAAGTTGCATCTTCCGTCTTCTGATCCCACACAACTTTGACGAGTTGAATCTCTTTGTTCCGCAATTTGTTTGGCTTTAGATCAACGATCCTTGCCGTAATGCTTGAAAGATAGGTCGCCCTTCGGTTGAATCACATCCGGTTCGATGACATGAGAGGGTTGGAAACATACTTCCGCAATTGTGAGGCGTGGAAGGCGTCGTGGATGTTCGACAAGAATGGTGGCAAGGCAACTGATATGCCATCGACCAATACGACGAAGAATGCGGTAAGGTCCAATAAATTTAGGGGTAAGTTTCTTGGATTTGATCGCTCGACTAACTCGATGAGTGGGGTGACTCTAAGAAATACATGTTCTCCTTCCTCGAACTCGAGTGGTCGACGTCGTTGGTCCGCATAACTCTTACGTCGACTTTGAGATGTTCGCATCCGATCTCTCGATCAAGCGGATCTTCTCGATGAGTCTGCTGGATCATATCTGGTCCTCTGACGGTTCGCTCGCCGTCCTGGTACCAACAAAGAGGCGTCGACATTTCCGCCCATACGGCGCTTCAAAGGTGCCATTCCAATACTCGCATGGAAAGCGTTATTGTAGGTGAACTCCACCAATGGTAAAACGTCGTCCCAACTTCCTCGGTGATCTAACGCATAAGCTCGCAACAAATCTTCAAGCGATTGGATCGTTCTCGATCGGCCGTCGATGCGTGGATGATATGCCGAGCTAAGCTCGAGCTCGGTTCCCATCGCTCCTTGCAATTCCCTCCAAAATGAGACGTGAACCGGATCTCGGTCCGACACGATCGAAGAGGGTATTCCATGAAGTCGTACTATCTCGCGATGTAGATCTCGGTCGACTTTTCCACGTTGTATGTCGACCTCACCGGCAAGAAATGAGCGATTTGGTCAATCGGTCGACGATCACCCAAATCGAATCATTCTTCTTCTGCGTCTTCGGCAAACCTACAACGAAATCCATGGAAATACTATTCCATTTCCAAACTGGTACGTCAAGCGATTGTAGCATTCCCGTAGGTCGTTGGTGCTCCACCTTCGCTTCGACACGCCAAACACGCTCGTGCTACGACCGCCACTTGCTTCTTCATCCCGGACCACCAAAAATGCTTCTTCAAGTCTTGATACATCTTCGTAACTCCTGGGTGAATACTAAAGTTGCTCTTATGCGCTTCGTCGAGAATCAACTTCCTCGGCTCGGATCACGTTAGATGCACGCACACTCGGCCATTGCACCTCAAGATGTCGTCCGGCCCGACCTTGAATTCGCCGCTTCCTTGCGCTTATCAATGAATCTTCTCTTGCGAAGCTCGTCATGAACTTGCTGGTCTCGGATCTCGCCCAACAATCTGTTAGAAATGGTAAGCATACCAAATCTCGGCTTCCGGTGAAACTTCGACACTCAACTTCAAGTCTCGAACTTCGAGCATCTCCAACTCCTTGATCATCAATACCGAGGTTAAAACGCTCTTCCCGCTCAATGCATCCGCTACTACGTTAGCCTTACCGGATGGTATTCCAACGTAAAGTCGTAGTCCTTGAGAAATTACGTCCCATCTACGCCGACGCATGTTGAGTTCTTTACGGTCGAACAGTACTTCAAGCTCTTGTGATCGCTGAAAGCGATGAAGTGCTCCCATAAAGGTAGTGTCTCCATATCTTCAATGCAAAAACTACTGCTGCCAGCTCCAAGTCGTGAGTAGGGTGGTTCCTCTCGTGAATCTTAAGTTGTCTTGAAGCATACGCGACCGCCTTCCGATGTTGCATCGACGCATCCCAATCCTGGTGTGACACATCACAATACACCTCGTAAGGCTCTTCAGGTTGAGGCAAAATCAGCACAGCGCTGCCGCCAAAAGCTCCTTGGTCTTTGAAAATCGGCTTCACACTCCTCGGTCCAGGCAAAAGGTTGATCCTTCCTCGATCGTAAAGAGGCGCGACAATCTTCGAGAAACCTTCAATGAATCTTCGGTAATATCCTGCTAAGCCGACAAAACTCCTGATCTCGGTAACCGTCTTCGGCTGTTCCCACGCTAGCACAGCTTCAATCTTAGTTGGATCCACAGCTATCCCTTCTCTGGAAATCACGTGACCAAGAAAATTCACCTCTTCAAGCCAAAATTCACACTTCGACAGGTTGGCATAGAGTTGCTTATCTCGTAATATCTGCAGTACTCGACATAGGTGTTCTGCGTGCTCTTCTCGGTTCCTCGAGTAGATCAATATGTCGTCGATGAACACTACAACGAACTGATCCAAAAACGAATGGAAAATCCTGTTCATGTAGTCCATAAACACACGGTGGCGATTCGCTACCCAAACGGCATCACCAAGTACATGTAGTAACCGTATCTATTCTTGCAACCTGTTTTGGCGCCATCTTCCTCCTTCACGCGAATCTGATGGTAGCCCGACTTCAAGTCTATCTTGGAAAAGATCGCCGCTCCACGAAGTTGATCCATCAAGTCGTCAATACGTGGTAACGGATAACGGTTCTTCACGGTAACCTTGTTGAGCTCGCGATAATCTACGCACGCCTTGATCGTCCATCCTTCTTCTTAACCAACAACACCGGAGCTCCCCACGGTGACACGCCTGGTCGTATGAATTGCTTCGACTCCAAGTGTTCGATCCGGGACTTCGGCTTCTTTCATCTCGGAGAGACATCCTCGTATGGCGCTTTGGAAATCGGTCTGTTCCTGGAATCAGTCGATGGAGAACTCGACCTCTCGTCTTGGTGGTAACCCTGGCACGTCTTCGAAAACGTCCTCAAAGTCACACACCACCGGTACATTCTTCACGTCGATCCGCTGGAAAACTTTCGAACTAGCGGATACATGTATTCCCTAGTTCCTTCTTTCAAAGAAACTCCAATACGTTCGGCAGAAAGATAATTGGAGACTCCAAGGTCTGAAAAATTACAGTTTTACGGGCACAGTCCAAAAGGACATGGTGGTGTGACAACCAATCCATCCCGAGGATGACATCTAAGCCCTTAAGAGGCAAACAAACCAAATTGACCACAAACTTTCTACTCTGAATAACCACTACACAATTAAGACATGCAGTGTTTGTGACTAAGGTTTTAGCAGCTGGGGTTGTAACTACTAATTTAACCGGTAAAGCAGTCACAGTCAAGTTCAAATGGTTCACACAATCAGAAGAAATAAAGGAATGGGTTGCACCCGAATCAAAAAGAACGGATAAGGATTTACCCTCGATCTCACATTCACCTTGGATAAGATCTTCAGCTCGCTCGCTTCCTCGCCACTCATGCAGTAAAACTACGCCTTTAGCCACTGACGCTTTCCTTTGGCTCTTTCCGCAAGCATAGTCGGTTCGACTTTAGGTGTAGGACAATCCTTGGCAAAATGCCCTGGCTTCTACGGTTGTAGCACACCCTCCTTACGAGTACGATTATTGGCGTAATGTCCCGTCTTTCCACAGCGGAAACAAGTCACCTTGACACCGGCCTCGTCCTCCGCTTCTGCACTGGGTCATCGGACGACATCGTCCTGTTGTCGTTCCTCGAGGTCGGCCAGACGCTTCTTCTGCGGTTGTTTCCTTTACGTGCAAATCTACGCCCCGCACTGGGTCTCACCGGTCCGCCCACAATAATCTTCTTCTTGTGGCTCCTCACTCCTTCTACCTCGACACATCGATCAATCAGCTCTTGGAGGTTTGGATCCTCAACGACACCATCGACTTGAATGTCGAATCTCAATCCCCGTTGGAATCTCTCACTCAACCATCTTTGGTCAACTCGATCACGAAATGGACTGAAATACCTCGCCAACGACTTCGAACTTGGCGCATACTCGGACATTGTCGCCGAGTTGCCTTCTGCCCGATTGAAGAAATTCTTGTTCCTTCTCAGCTCGTGCAGTATCTGGGAAGTACTTGTCCAAGAACCTTTCACGAAAAAGCTCCCAGGTCATCTCACGACGTTCTGCTATAAATGTTTGCTTCACTCCTCTCCACCAATACTCTGCGTCTCCTAGCAGTAAGTAGGTGGCATAGTCGACCTTCACGTTGTCCGCGCAATGGAGTGCCTCAAAGATCTTCTCGATCTCTTGCATCCAAAGATCAGCTTTATCCGGATTTGGCTCACCGTAGAACTTCGGTGGATCATGCTTCCTGAAGTCTGCTAATCCTCTCGCTTGACATTTCGTTACGCTTTCGTTCTTTGTTCTTTGCAAGTTCTTTGAGTTAACTTGCCGTCTGTTGAGCCATCGCGTTAGCTGTTGAGTTGCAACGGTGATTGTTGAGCCATGGCTGCCGCCATCTCGGTCATAGCTTGAATTGCTCGTTCCATGTCGGCGTTCTCGGTTGCGGTATCGTATTCCTACGAGGTGGCATTAGATTCCACAAAGTTCAAAACCCCGCCGAATCTCGTAACAAGGATGTGTTAAAACACACTGCTTCAATCAAGAAACAGTTCAAACAATTACTCAAGCAATAAGTGCTTCACTTAATCAAACAGCAATCAACATAATACAACTAGGTACCCACACACATAACCCGACACAGTGACCAGTCCAAATTCCTATGCACAGCTCGGTCAGAATCGAATCGGTTCGATACCAACAATGTAACGACTGCTTTAGGACCGCTACCGAGCTCAATATACCGAGCTCGAGTTACCGAGCTCAATACACCGAGCTCAACATAAACCTATATGAGATGTGTTTTAAAACGAAACTCTTGTGCCTTTTAAAATACGATATATATTTTTTTTTTAAAAACCAACTCGTGCACATCAGAGTAATTACAGCTTTTCGAAACATGGTGCAACTAAGACACAAGACTTAAATTCTAATAAAACATACATGCATAACATACACATATATATCACTCGAAATAATAATGTATACAAAATACAGAGTAGCAATGTGCAAAGAAAATACACCTAAGGTGCATTTACTTCAAAAGAGCAATCATACCCTGGGGATACTTCCGGCAGACTCCCACGCAGCGGGCTGCTCCAAAAGTAAGACCACCAGTCTACCCTGAAACAACAAAAAAACACTGCCCAAACTGGTCACGACCTCGAACACAAAAGAAAAAAACAAGTACAGTCATCAAAAGAAATACGTCGATCAAACATAATCAATCACGACAAGTAGAGGTCGGTTTCGGGTCCTCGTCGAGCTCCTCCTCGGCATCATCTATCGCCGAGTTCCTGCGCCTCGACATCGCCTGGGTAACCGTCATGGATTGAAGGCACCACGGGAAAGGGTCAACTTCTCAACAATTCAAGATAAGCTCGACATAAAGAAATAAGCAACACAATAATGTATCTCAATCACCACACGTGACTCGACCATCTCACTCTAGACTCGACTCGACTCTTATTAGGAATATCGTCGGCGAGTCCATCCCCAAACCGACGTAATAGGTAAACGCAGTCCAACCCCAAACCGATACCATGCATTAATCGTGAGTCCAACCCCAACCGATAATGCGACGCCTAGCCAATCCACCATAAACAAAAAGGGGACCTAGCACCCTCGATTATCCTGGGTCCGGCTCAAAAACGCGTCATACGACTCCTAGCTCTCTCACTTTCGATGATTAGCTCGCCGCATGTCAAAGAGTAACACAACTTACTTGATCACATATCAAATAAAGAGAGCATGCTTAACATGAAGAAAACGCAATTCGACATTTAAGCAATAAAAACGATTCGCATGAAGAAACGCACTGACAAAGAATACACCATTCACAACATATATTCAATCACATATCAAATACATGCAAAAACTCAATCATATCACAACATTCCAATCTCGACACCAATCAAGGAGTCCATACATAAATATAACAATAGAAATAAAGTCTTAAAGATATCTAGGAGTTGCCCTTACGCTAGCATACTATGAAAGTATTAATGTGAAGCGCCCTTACCGAACTCCAAGTTAATGCTGCTCGACAACGACCTCGACACAGCTGTCTTCAAATGAGCTCGACAACGACTTCTCTTACTCGATCTCGACACGGCTGTCTTCAATCGACCTCGACACGTACGCTTCTCAGTCGACCTCGACACGTACAGTTCTCGATCTGGATTCTGCTGCTTCCACGTCCTCGGATTCGCTCTCCCGTACACCTCGATTCGGAAATCACACGATCTCGGGAATCAGACTTCCTAAAACAAACACAACTCAGATCGATCTATGGGTTCTAATACACTTAGCTCTCATCCCAACTTAACCACAACCCAGAAAAATATAAAACTCAAGAACTGAAATATATTTTTCCTCTAACACAAAGTTAGGGTTTTCGATCAAAGTTCATGAAAAAGGTTATCTGATGCTTCAACAGATAGATCGACAACAACAACAACCAGAAGCAACAAACGAAAAACAAGAAATCGAAATAGACCGAAAATGAAGAGTTTACGGCACCGCCGATGCGAGAAAAACAGAGGAAGAAAATTTGTTTTACAAGCCCAATTAATCGGTTAGAAAGATAGGTAATATTGTGAAGAAGAAAACCCATCAATTTGACATGATTTGGAAGCAGAAAACTAGCTAAAAATGGAAGGAAAAGTAGCGCTAAACAGTAGCACAGAGGAAAAGAAAAATCTGTTCTTCATACCTCAATGGTGATGGTCGAACAGGCGAGATATGGGTCGAGAAGATGATGAGGAACAAGGTTGATGAAGAAAGCTTGTGCAGAATCTCGATGGAACTCAAGGTTTCGTCGATGGAAGTTTTTTTTGGAGAAAAACAACGAAACTCAGAGCAGAAGGAAGGAAGAAGAAAGAATAAAAGAGAAATGAGTATCTGAGGGAATCGGTCGTGGTATACAGCTGGTGAGAAAGGGGTATAATCGTAACTCCAGCTATAAGATGCCAATCCCATCAATCATTCTACCCGTCTAATCGTTCCTCTCATAATTACCCTCTACTCTGTCGGTCAACGGTCTAGACACGCGACGAGAACGGTCAAGCCGACACTATAATTATTACAAACAATATAATAATAGCGCTGAATAACGTTCGAAAGAATACGAGGTATCATCTCGACACGATGTCGACAAGGGTGCTCGTGCAAGCGCACAAGGTTCTAACACGAGTTCGTGAACGCGGCCTCCTCAGCTCGGTACGCGACTTCATCAACTCGACACCCGACCTCCTCAGCTCAGCAGCTAGTGCACGCGGTCTCCTCAGCTCGGCAAATGACCTCGGCAAACGATCTTGGCACGGGATCTCGACACAAGGTCTTGGTCGAGGTCTCGATACGTCGTCCTAATACGATGTCGATCTCGTCCTCAGGTGTTACAGAGTGGGTATGATATAAATAAATTTTCCTTTTATAGAGAGTCACAGGATGATAGGAGTACTGTGCAAAACAGTAGGGTTATGCTCATGGCTTCTGCAATGCACTTCTCTAGTTCAAAGGACAAGAACCTTGTTCTGACATCCATAGCTTACTTTGGGGTCATCGAAGAGATTTGGGAGCTCGATTATTGTAAATTTAGAGTGCCTATTTTTAAATGTAAGTGGGTTAACAGTAACAGTGGTGTACAAACCGATGAATTAGGATTTATGTAATATCCTGATTTTTAGATAATCTTTAAGTATAAATTAAATTGGTGATTAAGTGATTAATGATGGTTAAAGACCTTAATTAGGAAGAAAATAGGCTTAAGAATGATCCAAAAAGGTTTGGAATACTCTAGAAACAGCTAGAGGGGTAAAAATGGAATTTCAGTCCTTGAGGACCGTCGTGACACGAAAGAAATTTCAAAAAAGAATCTCGCGACACGGTAGCTCGCGACGCGACGGAGACCAGTGCAAACTGGGTCGCGGAGCGATGCTTAAGTCGGTGGTGCTGAGCGGTGAGATACTGACACATGTGATGCATCACGGCGCGATGCCATTTATAACTAAGGTCCATCGCGTCACGATGGGACCAATTTGTGTATAAATATAGGGTTCGACACCCCCATTTCGTGCAAGGGCTCCATTTGAACATTTGGGTCACGAAAAGGGGCATAGGGAGAAGGAAATGGCGACGGAGAGCGACGGAGCACGAGCGTCCACGGTCTTCCAAGCCAGGTATGTCTCAATCTCTTCTCTCTCTAGTATTCTCTCTTTAGGAAACTTCTAAGGGTGAGTATGCTCTGTGCTTGCCTTCGAGGAGGATCTGGCACATCAGAAAATCCTTAGTAAGTAATCCTAGAGATTGAGAATAGGAGTGAAACTTAGGGGAGGCAACTAAGGAGCAAGTATGCTCTGCACTTGCCTCAAGTGAGGATCTTGTGCATCAGAAAGTCCTTAATAGGTAATCCTCTAAGAGGAGAGGATGAGGGTGGC
Source organism: Calophaca sinica (assembly GCA_037113605.1). NCBI lineage: Eukaryota > Viridiplantae > Streptophyta > Magnoliopsida > Fabales > Fabaceae > Calophaca > Calophaca sinica. The sequence goes on from CM073733.1 coordinate 24,672,136, forward strand.
TTGGTAGACTAAGTAGGAGTGTTTAGAAGTAGGAGTAGGAGTAGTGGAAGCAGTGAGAGCGCAGAGAGTGGCAGCAGCTATAATGGTCTTGTATCCAGGTGGGAGCAAGAAACCTTGCACTCTAGGGATTGTAGAATAGAGTTGTATATATGTAAATATGTGTAGGGTGACCCAAGCCCTACTAGCGGTTGATAACAGCAGTACCTCAGGAGAGGGACTGTGGCCTGTGATAGCTGATGACAGTTGTCAGAGGTTTGTTAACCATAGGAATAATTGTTGGTGTGAATGAAAAACCCTAGGGTAGAAAACTTATGATTGCTGTGTATAATATGTGAGTAGTTGGTCGCCTAAGTTAATAATCAATATTGGATGATGTGATGTTGATATGATTGCTGGTAGTTGGTGCTGATTAAGGAAGTGTTGACTGGTGACGGTTGATGAGCTATGTTGCTAATGATTGTTGGTATCTGTGTGACTATGTGGCTGAATAATATGTTGGATAATGTGCTTTTGTGTTGTTTGATGCTTGAAATACACTTTGTCTTGGACTGTAGACTCTGCTTATGGATGAGGTAAAATATTGATATAAGAGGAATATGGAACAAATACTATTAAATTCTAGGTGGTAGAATAGACTTGATAAATTATAAGGGAAAACTGAATTAGAATGGTGAAAGGATAGTACTGACATTGTTAGACTAACAGTTAGATGCAGAATAAATTGTAGTAAAATACGAATAGAGTGTGAGAGGGAAGGTGATAGAGCTGAGTGTAGGAACAGGGATGTAAAACTAAGACATAATGAACATGAATCCAGGTAATAATAATTACTGTGTTTGTATGAAGATGCCATTTATATATGCATTCTATCTCTACTTTCCCACTTTTATAGTGTATTGTGTTTCTTAGCTCATTTCTTCTGTTTCTTTGTTTTGTAATTTATTTATAAAGCAGATACATGGATAAAGATATCGTCGGGAGTGTATAGAGAGCACACAGTGTGAGCAACTCACTTTGGTTACGTGTCACAGCCAGTGAGTCAAAGTCAATAAGTTAGAGTCTGTATATGTATATCAAACAGCTTGTGGGCCCAAGACACGAACTCCGTAAAGCTTTTTACTCTCTTGTGTTAGACAATATATTTAATACTAATAAAATGTTATTTTTAATATACTTATAATGTCTAATTATTTATTTATTATTATTACTGTAGCACTTCGGAAACAGGGTGTTACAATTTACATTGGTGGACCTTGACAAGATGAGTTATACGGACGAGCCTTTCATCATGGCATTCCACGCCAAACAAGTATTTTATGTGAATGATCCCTCTAGCAATAGGTGGTCTGTAGTGCTACAAAGAAGAAACATGCATGATAAGAGTGATGAAAATGAAGATGCATCTATAGATATTTATGACACTCCTTCTTTCTCAACACAAAGACCTTCTTTCACTGATGAAAATGAAGTGGACGGTGTATATGCCACTCCTGATGATCATCAAGAAGGGATATTAGAGGAGAAATGATCATGTGTAAGTTTGTTATTTGTAACATTATAATATTTTTGTTAATACATGCATGTTTGTTATTTGTTCATTATTTATCGTCTGACTGACAAATTATTTTTTGTCTATACTGCAGGCATCATGGATGATTCTTTAGCCTATACTCTCCTACGCGGTCTTGGACTAGATGCATATGTAGATATTTATGGCACTACCTTCTTTGTACATTGTTTATAAATTGTTTACACACACACACACACACACACACATATATAGCTTAACTTTGTTTATGTTTATGTTTGATTTGATATGTTTATGTTTATGGATTACTTTTGATGGTTTTTTATGGTTTGAATTTTGGGTACATTTAGTGCCAATTCTGCTACTAATTGTTGGCAAATTTATTGCCTATTTACTGTCATTTTAGATTGTCTCTGGGCAGGAAAGGGTAAAAATAATCAGAAATAAAAAAAAAAGTGAACCTTTTCCGCCGGTTGAACTAGAAACTAGCGTAAAATTCAGATCTATAACACCAGTTATTGACAAAAACCGGTGTAAAAGGTCCTCCAAAAAATAAAAAACAAATGTAAATTGAAATTTTACACCGGATATATAACCAGCGTAAAACTTCATATTTTACACTGGTTAAATAAAACCCCAACTTACTACACTTGGAGCATCTACACCGGTATAAAAAGTCGATTTTAACCAGTGTAAAATCTTCTTTCTGCACTAGTGTTCTACAAATTATTTCAGCTTCTTCGCACACAAACATTGGGATAGCAGCCGTTTGAATAATATAGCCAGGGATGCTTGCCAATGTGGATTGAACAAGGGTTATACGGCCATCCATAGACAAATTTTTTGCCTTCCACATAGTAAGCTTCTTGTTCATCCTATCTAGAATAATCATTATTGGAAATTATCTGATGCAACATAAGTGCGCCAAGATATATTCCAAGGTTGTCAGTATTATCAATGCCAAGTGAACTACTAAGAGAATTGACCAGATCTGAATTGATATTCTTAGAAGAAAACACTTTAGATTTTTGGTGATTAATCTTATGTCTAGAACTGATACAGAATTGATCCATAACTTCTTTAATAATAGTTACTTGATCAAGAGAAGCTTCTGCTATCAAAATAATATCATCAGCAAAACAAATATGAGATATCGCAGGACCATTACCTCTCCCAAATTTAAGAGGTTTTTAGCTACCATTCTTAACTTTATCTTGTATTAAATGCCCTAGTCACTCCATAGCCAAGATGATTAATTAAAAGGAAATTGGATCACCTTGTCTAAGACCTCTAGACATGGACACATGGAGGGAGGGACAACTATACATCCCTCATGCTTGTTGTTAATAATTAATTGGTATACACGTCAAATATTTGCTAATTTAATTTTTAAATTTAAAAGAAAAGACAAAAAAAATGCCAACAAATTGTCTAGTTGTTAAGGATATGATTCATATCTCATAAGGACATGAGTTCGAATCCCACTGTCGATATGAAAACCTCGTTGGTGGAGGTAATATTTAAGTACCTCTATAAGTGTTATTTAAACATTGAGGCTTTCTTTGGTGAGCCCCATGACCCAACTTAGTTAAATTTTTATTAATAAAAAAAGAAATAAATGTAAAAAATAATATAATCAATGACATAAAATTAGTTTAAAAAAAAGTCTATTACTAATTATTTGTTATTAGCCATTTTTGCCTACTATTTAATAGACTTCTCGATCCGTCTCTCTAGAAGAATGAAAGCTATCAGTTTTCTGACCATTCCAACCAATGCTCGGGGTTGCATAAGAGATGCAATTAAAAATCAAAGCGCTGAGATGACTTGGCAGGTTCATGAGTTAAAGAGTTTCTATGATGAAGTTCCACTCAAGTCTTTCATTAGTCTTTTCAAGATCAAGTTGGATAATCATGTAACCCTTTTTTTTCTTGCAACTAGTATGATACTCATGTATTCACATGGATGTATGTTGTTTGTTACGATTAATATTTTAAGATGGTGATTATTTATAGTAAATGATATTTTTGATTCAATGTATTAAAAATTAACTAATTTTATAGTGAATGTGAAAGAAATATTAAATGTGTATCAAATATTACTATTTATGTAATTGTGTGACTCGTGTACCATATATGGTTAAGATGAAATAAACATGGCTAGAGTTTTCTTGATTAGATAGATAGATAGATAATCATTTATAAATAACTTAAACATTTATAAAATTGATCTGTGTCAAAGACGATAAAATTATACCGATAACATGTAATGTTTCCCCCGTCGAGACTTAAAAGTAAAACAATCATTTATAAATAATAAAAACATTTATAAAAATTGATATGTGCTCAAAGATAACGAAATTATAGCAACAACATGTTATTTTCTTCTGTCGGGACTCAAAAGCAAAATAATCATTTATAAAAAATAATAGCATTCACAAAAACAGAATATAAAAAGTAATTATACTGACAACATACAATGCGTCATTAGAATAAGAGGTCTAAAATTAGTATGTAATGTTTCCCCCCGTTAAGAGTCAAAAGTAAAATAATCATCTATAAATAATATATAATAAAGATATTTATGAAATTTGTTATATTCTAAAAGACGATGAAATTATACTGATAACATTTTATGTTTCTCCATCTAGACTAAAAAAATAATCATTTATACCGATAGTATGTAATGTTTCCCCTCGTTAAGAGTGAAAAATAAAATAATTATCTATAAATAATGTATAATAAAGATATTTATAAATTTTGATACGTGATCAAAGACGATAAAATTATATTTGCGACTTTAAACGAAAATAATTATTTATAAATAAAAAATATAATGATAAAATATAAAAATATAAAAGAAATAGAAAGAGAGAAATAGTGAGTGATAGATGGTGTGAGAGAAGAAAGAGAGAAATAGAAAGAGAAAGAGAGAGTGACGTGAGACAGAGAAGAAAGAGAAGAGAGAGGAAAAAAAAGTGAAAGATGAGAGAGAGAAAATTAAAGGTAGGAAGAAAAAATAAATTTTTTATGTGAATTTAATTTTTATTTTGATTTATTTTTATTTATATTGACATATTTGTCACTTAAAAGTACAAGTGTCATTATAATAAGATGTCTAAAATTATATTTGTGTTAGTAATATATATATATATATTGAATTATTTTTATTTAGATTGACATATTTACCCCTTAAAAGTACATGCGTCATTAGAATAAGAGATCTAAAATTGTATTTGTGTTAGTAGTTTGCTTGTGTGTGTGTGTATATATATAGTAAATAGAATATAATATGTAATTATACTGACAACATACAATGTGTCATTAGAATAACAGGTCTGAAATTAGTATGTAATATTTCCTCTGTTAAGAATCAAAAGTAAAATAATTATCTATAAATAATATATAATAAATATATTTATAAATTTTGATACCTAATCAAAAACGATAAAATTATATTTGAGACTTTAAACGAAAATAATTATTTATTTGATTTATTTTTATTTATATTGACATATTTATCCCTTTAAAATGATAGGTGGAAAAAATATGGTAATGTAATTTTGTCTTTTTGCCAGTATTTTCTATTCTTATAGAGCTATGTTATTTTGACAACTAAAAATCAATAACGTAGATCGACACTGTATCTCCCACTGAGAGAGGCTGACATCGTGAGCTGTGTCGGGAGAGAGAAAAAATATCAAAAAAAGGTGCTCCTATATATGTATAGGGTGTGTGATACTCATTTTGGTGTCAACTTATCATTTCTGATTCTTATATTGATATTGATATTGATCGGTTAAGTGGATGTATAGATTCTTGTGCAAAACTAAAATGTTATCCATTATATGCCTGCCTTGCCCAAAACTGGATTGAGTGTTAGCAATCATAAAAGGCAGAGGATAAAATTGTATGCCGGTTACTATAAGACATTTATTTTGTGGTGAATAAAATTTAATAAATATTCTAATTTCATAGTATATTACTCATTCCGTCTTTTAATATAATATTTTTTTTAACTATTTTATTCCCTTAAAAAGTGAGTTTTGTTAGTTATTAGCATTAAATTTGTACAAAATGTGTTCTATTTTTCTTAAGTTACTCTTCTCATCTTCCAAGATTATTAAGAGAGAAATAATTAATACACTTTTGTATGGGATAATTTTGCAAAAAAAAATAATTAATACGCGTTAATCTTTAAAAAATGTCCCATATTAAGAGACTAATATATTTTTTTTAAAAAATCTTATATTAAGACACTGATGATGGAGTATTTAATACATTATTTTACATCCGGATGCTTCGAATGGATAAAAGAAGTGCTTTGAATTGTTTCTATTAATCCACAACTGGACAGCAATCACTGCATATGTCGATAGAGATATTCCACCACGTCGGCCAGCACAACTTCAAAAGTGATGCTAGTTTCTAATTTCTTCTAGGATCTTCTTTCAAGGTGCGGTTGTGCTTTACTACGAAAAATTCCTTTTATAGTTTCCTTGGCTGGGAGCCTGGGCACGATGTTATTTAATGAAACCAATTGGGTAGAGATTGAAATAATTTGGACATAAGGTAAAGTCATTTAAATTTCTTTCTATCTCGCAGTACGTGTGCTCAACTAATTCTGATATTGCCACTCAACATTGTTAAAAATATACTCCTAATGGATTACTAGTAGAGTCAAATAGATCACTGAGATGAATTGAAAATATATCATCGCAATAGTATTACTAAAAATATATGTATTTATAAACATACAATTAATACGTACTTATAATAATTGTTTTTTTACGGATATAATAATTGTTGATAATTGCATAATCGTTTAGACTTGTTTATGTATTGACTTGCAGTACTTTCAATTTTTTTATTAAATTACACACCCAGTTACACCCAATTATAAATTGACATGGAACTGGGTGGGTTCAACCCCGATATCGACGTTCTTTTAATTATTTTTTTGATATAAATAAATTAGCTAATTAATAAGTTAACCTCGAACCCGTTCGTTGCACGAGAATTGCCAAACTCTAGTGCGTTGTTTTTTTCCACCTTTTGAACTCTTGCCTTTGTCTTCCCCTCCTAACCATTGGAGGGGTGGTTTTTGGCCATTTTTTGGCCAGGAATCACCCAATGACATCGTTTTTTCTCTCCGTTTTATTTAAAGACTATGAGTCCTCTTTTCTATTTGGCCATCGACCGTACTTGGAAGTTTTTGGTTTGACTGTTAGGATTAAGATGGCTTGGGAATGCCATATTGGCTTCTGTTCTGATTAAGTGTTTCATTACCATGTACTTGGCTGACTTAGATGTTCGTGTTGATTTTCAATTGTGGATAGGGAATGCCCCAACACATCCTGTTCAATCATGGCCGATGAATAATGCTGCCATTTTTTCTTTCAAAAATTAATGGTCCTTCAAATTGTGGACTGTGCATAGGGCTGGAAATAAGTCGAGCTGAGTCGAAATTGGCTCGGCTCGACTCAACTCGATAAAATTTGGTTCAACTCGTAGCTCGACTCGAGTTCGATATGAACCACTTTTTTTGGCTCGAACTCGACTCGATTTGAACTCGCCAACAGCTCGGTTCAGCTCGTGAGCTCGAATCACAATATTCAATAAAACAAAATAACCATTCCAGGACAGAGGAGAATCAAGAGCATCAGAAGTGGTCTACCATTCCCCTTTTTCTGTTTTTTGCATTTAAATATCTGATTTTTATTACTTAAGTTTCAAATTTAGAATAAAAATTTTATTTATAAAAACGAAAAAATAAAATACGTGAGGGTCCTTGGAAACCCTAATCTAGCATGAACCCTAAACTTTGAATGGGATGGCAACGGTGGCGGCGGCGACCAGGACCTTAGTCTGCCCGGTGCAACATAATCGCAAACAGTAAAAAAGGAAAGAAGAACAGAAACAGAAAAAAGCAAACATCACATTTTCATCCCGGATCTGAGTCCATATTACATCTTTATCTTTATATAACAGAACCTGGATTTAGTAGTCTCAGAGCAAGATATAGAACCGAAATGAAGGAGAAGAAAATAAAAACTAGAACTAAATAGTGTTTAATTTTTTGGTTTATGGTAACCTCACAGGACTTGGACCATGGCTTCTTCTTGCTTATCTCTATTCATCTTCGTTCGTATTCCTTCTCTCCAGATCTCGTTCTTCACGTTTCCTCTGGGTTTTTCTCCCTTGGTTTTGCTCCCCTCCTCTTCAGATCTGAATGCCTCCTTTTTATAGCCTTGTTCTCAGATCCTCTACAGAAAAGAAAAAATAAAGCATATCAGTAAAAGATCACAACTTTAAAGAATTAAAACTAAAATCAGAACAAAATACTCCCTTTTTTGCGCAATTTCGTGATCTTGTTGGAAATCTGATCTTGTTCTTTTGGGGGTGTGTCGCGGTTTTGATGGAGAGAAAAGAAAAAAATGGAAAGAAAAGATTTGAGGGAGAGATGGAGGCTGCGGCGCTATCCTCTCTTTTAGGGTTAGGGTTAGCTATGGAAAGGGGATGGTGGAGAGATTGAGGAAGAAGAAGGATAAGATATAGAGGGAGTGAAAAGAGGCAATCAGTTTAAGAGGGGGGAGAGATAGTAGGGTTTGGAAAGGATGAGATGAGAGAATGGAGTGAGAGGCACCGTGTCATTTTTAGGGTTTTTTAGTGTTGGATGGTGTAAGGTTTGGGCTGGGCCGAGTGGCTTGCTTCGCATGGGCTCAGAGGAAAGGGGGCGCAAAAGAAAAAAGAAAGGGGTGCTGCGAGTAAAGAAGCTCACGAACCAAACAAGTCGAGCTATGCATAGCTCAAGTTCAGCTCATTTATTTAACAAGCTCAATTTTTAGCTCAAGTTCGACTCATTTGGTTCATGAACCAAGTTCAATGAGCTAATTATCGAGTCGAGTCTCGAACTATGTTCGAGCAGCTCAACTCATTTCCAGTTTGTGCATCAGCTCTTGGGAGTTTTGTTCCACCTCTATTTTTAGAGGATAGATTGTTGGTTTTAATAACTCAGGTCAGATAGTTTTACCGATTAACTCCCCTTTATGTTTCGTGACATCTTTAATTAATTTGTACAATAGAAGATACTATCTGTACATAGGTTTCACCTTGTTTAGTACTTTTTAGCTTTGAGAAAATTTATAAAGAGAATATGTTAAATTGTTTTTAGAGTAAACACCCAATATGTATCTCACAAAAAATGTGGTACCCAATTTAGTCTATAAAAAAATAAGTCATAAAATAGTCTTTTAGAATTACAAATGAGAGACACGTTAGTCCCTCACTTCCCTCCACTAACCACTGTTAAATTGCTGACGTATATCGTTAAAGTGGTAATGTGTTCGTTACTGTATTCCATCTTATCAAATGGTCAAAAAATAGTAAATGTTGAAATTGAAAAAAACCCAAATCGGTCCTTACAAAATTGAAAAGAAGAAAAAAACCAAATAGATCCTTCTTTGCTTAAATCTCTAAATCAAACCATTTCCTTTCTTCTTCCTTTAAACCCTAAACCAAAACTAAAATTTTTACGTTAACATAATATTGAGGGCTCCAATCTATGAAGCCCGGACCCGAAAACAGGAAACGTATTCGTGTCTACCCATAGCGGATAAGTTCCCGATATTTGGATACTTCTCGATACACGTCAAAGAAGTCTCCCTATTATCTTTTATTTTTTTAAAATTTTTATTGTTCATAAGGATATTTTTTGATACTCCTCGGATACTTCTCGAGTCCCGTATCCAGACGACAGGTCCTTTTTTTCAATCCCGACAACATTTCTGATCTCTCCATCTTGTCGGTGGTTTTGGGTCTCTCCATCTTTAGTTTTCTTCTTCCGACGGAAGTAGTGTTGTTTGGTCTTTCTTCACTCTCGCAAAAACATTGTTCTGGTGCTCAGATGTTGTATGTCTTATTCATTCTCACCTATTGCGTTGTACTGTTTATTAAAAAAAATTAAAAATAGCTGGGAAGATGGTTCAAGTGTTGGGTCTACTACTATTGGTTTAATGTCTCTTTCCTAACAAGTATTATGCACATATATAAGTTTTTATATGAAATTTTGTTAACATATTCACACCGTATCGTATCCTAAATTTCAAAAAGTTCCTATATCCCTGTATCCTTATCTTATCGTATCCGTATCGTACTACGTATTCGGGCTTCATAGGCTCCAATTATTCATCTTTTCCCTCTAAATTTTCTTTGGAAAGACTGAAAGCAAAAGACCCAAATCGATCCCTAACAAAAATTGAAACATCTAAAATAGTCCCTAATGCGTATGCACCACTAGGGGTGTTCAAGGGACGTGTTATGTTTATCTGTCCCTAAATATTGACCATGTCAAATTTTAAGCCCGAACCCAGCCCTACACACGAGTAAACCCAATGAAGTGCAAATCTAATTAAGATAGGATCCAAGTGGGACACGACCGGGTTGACTTGAAGGGCAAACAAAAAAAATTAAAATTATCATATAGTTATGTCAAAAAGAAAAAAATTGTTCATATTATTAATAAATATATCATATATATACACTAGAATTTCTCTTAATCTCTGACGCTTTTTGTACTCCATTATAATTTCAGGACATTGTTATAATAATAATAATAATAATAATAATAATAATAATAATAATAATAATAATAATAATAATAATATATCTCTTATAGGTTGAGTGTGTTTTAAAACAAAAATAATATGCGACAATTCAAAAAATTGAAAGACATATGCATAAAAGGGAGATCAAACTTTAAATAGTGCAGAAAAAAGAGATAAAAATGCTAACTAAAAGGTAAAAGTAAAATAAAATCATATATTAAGGGTATATGCATATATATATGACATATCGAGTCTTAAACTGAACTCGTCCCTAACCCCACACCGAGTCATAAAATGAGACCCTAACCCGACCCTAAATAGCTTGCGTCAGGTTAGTCACCGGACTGGGTCTTGAATACCTATGCACCACATTCTTAAGTGAAAGAGGTCATCTAATGAGTAAAATGGTATGTTATAGGTTTCAAGGTTTTATATATCTTAAGGATTAATTATGTCTTACAGTTGGTGTATATTAAAAAAAACTGTGATAAAAAAAAAAGAAAAATGTTTCCACGTAGAAAAATGGAATCAAATAGAACAAAATATAAAAGGCTATATGTGTGACATAAAACAATATTATGTGTATGTTTTAATAGTTAAGTATAGAAGTAAGTTGAGCAAGTATAGAAGTATGTTTTAATAGTTAAGTATAGAAGTAAGTTGCCATAAATTAATTTTTATCACTAAATTAATCTCTTTTGAAAATAATTTTAGGACAACCTAAGACCAAACTATAACCTAAGTGCAGGACCTTGTATGCTTTATTAAAAATCACAATATTCAATATATTAATAATTTTAAAAGTTATGATTTTCAATAACAAATTTTGATTTTAATTTTAATTTTTAATAATTTTTTTTAACCATGGAGTTAGAGTTTGGAGAAAAAAGAAAAGGACATTGTTTAATTTAGGGATTTAATTGTAGACTGGGACCGATTTGAGCTTTTTTCAATTTCAACTTTTCCTATATTTTTACAATTTGACATGGTTGAATACATTAACGGACACATCACACTTGGACGTTACATGTGACAATTTAACGGTGGTTACTGGACGGAAGTAAATAGAGGGATTGATGTGTCTCATATTTGTAATTTTGAGGGACTATAATTTTAACACTTAATTTGTATGAAAGAATAAATTGAGTACCACAATTTTTGTGCGGGAACATTTTGGGTATTTACTGATGTTTTTAATGTTTTTAAAGTGTGAGAGTGAGAAGAGTCATTATATTTGGACACCTACAAAAACTCAACACCCCTCCAACACCCCCTCTCTCTTCTTATCAGATCATTTATCAATCACATTTATCACTCTTCTCTCTTATATTTCTATATCTCTCAACTTGTTAATGGGTGTTGGGGTATCCACAAAACATTTTTCGAGTGAGAAGGAGTGGAGTGTGGGAAAGGCCACGACAATGTATTTGTGTTGCACTTACCCTCACTACACGCCCAAGAATCCGCTTTTTTGAGGAAGCTTTGAATAAAGGAAAACATGTTGTCACACCGCAAAGAGAGTTGTGTAGAAGGCACTGGAGAAAGAGATTGAAAGAAAGGAGACCGAACATAAAATTATAATAATAAATAAGTATTGCAATGGAAAAAAAAAAGATGAAGAGGTAAGGTGAGAATCTGAGATAGAGAATATAAAAACTCTTGAACAAAATGAATTGAGGAGAGATTAAGTTGAGTGGTTTGGTTATGCTATGTGTGTAAAGGTTGCGTAGGAAATATGTTCCGAAAAGATGATGTAGAAAGTGGAGGGGGTGGTGGAAGGCCCCTCTACCCTATGATGCTTGAGAACCCACAACTACGGTGGTCTTTCATACGCAAGGTGTACTCCATCATAACCTTTCAGTTGCTCATCACCATAGCAGTTGCATCTGTGGTTGTTTTCGTTCGTCCCGTTGCTCACTTCTTCGTCAGCACCACCCAAGGCTTGGTTCTTTACATAGTCCTCATCTTTGTGCCCTTCATAAGTGCGTGTTTAGTGCTTGTATCTTCATCATTAGTTAGTATTTTTTATTTTAACTTTTTTTAATACTCTTATTAATTCCTACCTAATTTTGTGGCAATTTGCAGCATTATGTCCACTTTACTATTATCATCAGAAACATCCTCTCAATTACTTCCTCCTCTTAATTTTCACGGTCACTTTGGCTTTTACCATTGGATTGACTTGTGCCTTCGTTAACGGTAAGAGCTCAAAAATCTCTACTCTTCTTATGTACGTTTTTTTGAAGGAAAAAGAAATTCTTTTGAAAATGATAATTTATCTTTTGTATTGATGATTTATATAATATTTTGTGGTTTAGCTATTGGATGAATTCGGGAATATATGATTTCATATGTAAGTCAACCAATGATTTTGAAAATGATAAATTAATAAGTTGGTGCTTTGTTCAGAAGTTGGTTAGTTATTTTAGATTTGATTTATTCTATTTGCTGAATTAATTCCGATAACATTTCAAGTTAGGCCTACCGGATACTTTTAAGTGGCAAATGAAAGGAGAAAAGAGTTGATCATGTTGGTGTTTAAATTAAACTTGGTTAATTTAAGATTTCATTTTTCAATAAAAAAACTGCCAAATTTTTCTTATGAGGATGGAAACTGGGTACAGGGAAAATAATTCTGGAATCTGTCATATTGACTACGGCGGTGGTGTTTAGCCTAACTCTCTACACATTTTGGGCCGCAAGAAGAGGTCATGATTTCAACTTTTTGGGCCCATTTTTGTTTGGAGCTTTGTTAGTTCTTATTCTCTTTGCCCTCGTTCAGGTAATTTTGGTCTTCAAACACTTTCGGCTTCTGACCAAAAAAAAAAAAACACACTTTCGGCATAATTCATAGGCAAATTTCGTTTCTCTGTGCCGTTTGTATACTTATAACAGTGTGATCCTTTCATTGCAGATTCTGTTTCCACTTGGTAAGTTGTCACTGATGATCTATGGGTGCCTTGCATCAATTATATTTTGTGGCTACATCATATATGACACAGACAATCTCATCAAGAGATTCTCCTACGATGATTACATCTGGGCTTCTGTCTCTTTGTATCTAGACATCGTCAACCTCTTCCTCTCTCTGCTTACTGTTTTTAGAGCTGCTGACTGAAGAGAATAAAATTGCAGCAACATATATTCCTTACCTTGCAATGTGATTCTGGTAAAATAGTTGGCTTAGCGATGGAATTTTGCACCGAATTGTAAATACATTTACGATTGTCAACCTATATGTATACACAGTGTAGGGATAACCAATACAAGTGCAATAGTTGATCTTATTGTATAAATAAAAGTTTTAAATTTAATATAAGTTGGATGTGAAGCATTCATGTCCTGTGCTAGGTGTTATATTATAATTTCCGTTAAACAGTTTCGTTATTGTGATGTAGTATTATAATTTCAGCTGATCAAGTTAACTAATTAAGTCCATTTGAGTGCTTGATATCGATAAACACGTGTGCATAATACATCTCAATACATAAAGTTTGAATTAAGTCTTGTAGTCAACAAAAACAATAGCAAGACGCGGTGAGGTTTAATTGCCGTGTGTTATTTTCTTTGTGCAACGATGGAGAGAAGCCTCGAAACCCCTAGAGTCCAAATGTCGTATTCTCTTTGATTTCGACACTCGAACTCCACAATTCCTCTTGAGTCTGTCTTCAATCCAAAGTAGCGTCGTTTTTCTTCGTCATTGATTTGATCTCTTCCTGGCCATGCTGGTAAATCCGTGCATACATCTAGCACAACATCTGCACATTTAAGTGCGCACAAGTTATGGTCTCTGTAAAAACAAAAAAAAGATGTGAAAGTGGCAAATTGGTAACTTACTCTTATTCTTTTTGGTAATAGTTCCTGCCACGTGTCTGCTCTTCATTTTCAGCATTACCTAAAATATTTGCAAGCATTATTTGTCATTGAATGAATGGACAATACCTGTAGCCAATTCCGTTTAATTACCGTCAATTTTTTTTTTTCTTGAAAGAAAATTTTACCTGCCCTGTTCGGTGTATATAAACAGAAACTATTTTCCAGTGCAGATCCCCTACAACAATTACCACAAAAACGGAATTTAATCGCTTTGGAAACGAGAAAAAGATTTGAATTAGTCCTAAGTCCCAACAGACGCTTTAATACCGTTACGGGTTCGTTTGAGTAATTCACTGCCCCTAGCAATTAGCTCTTGACTGGAGGCATCTGGAAAATTTTCTCCATTCACAATTTCCCCACTGTCACTGGTGCTGGTATTGCTGTTGTTGGTGTTGTTGTTATTACCTTTACCGCATATTGTAATTCCCCCCATGCCTTTCTCTAGTGGTGTCACTGCTGCAATATTCCATACCTCCTTCAGAGCTCTCGCTTTCAATGTTGCTGCTCCTCGTAGAGCTGCATATCAAGGAAGGAGGGACCACATATACATAAACTGCCAATATAAGGATACAAAAACAAATAATATAAAAATAAAATAAAATAAAATAAGCGAACATGCATATGACATACATTTTATCCTTGTCAAACTATGACTCTAGGTGAATGATGACAGTTGAAACAACTTAACCAACCATTCTGAATGGTTCATTCTAATGACATTTTGCAAAGAACTTGGTTCATCCACTTTGGCTAATTTTGTATTTGGTGCCTGATGAAAAATATCAGAATTATCGATTTTATCTCTTGCTAAATGTGATTTTAGTAAAAATTAGTTATTGTATGATAAAATTGATTTCGACTCAAAAATCGGAATTTGACCAGTAAAAAGTAGATTTTGAGTAGGTTTTAAAATTTACACATCAAACTTATTTTCAAGGTAAAAACATCCATGCATAAATTATATTTCATTTCAAAATCAATTTTTACCAACCAATTTTAAAAAATTAA
Organism: Calophaca sinica; assembly: GCA_037113605.1. NCBI lineage: Eukaryota > Viridiplantae > Streptophyta > Magnoliopsida > Fabales > Fabaceae > Calophaca > Calophaca sinica. The sequence continues at coordinate 24,687,153 of CM073733.1, forward strand.
ATTAAGACAAAATCAGGTTTATCAATCACTCAAACATCCCTTAATAGTATAATCTAATGGCTATGATGGTTTCTTGTACAGAAATCCATGTATTATTACAGGAAATGAATGCTTAATAAGTGCAACCAAAAAAAAAAAAGTGTTCTACCCGTGGCAGCTGCAGCGGTAAGAGTAGTGATATCATCATGAGAACGGACGTTGACGGCTGAGCTGACCACGGAAGCAAGGTGGTCGCGCTCAGCTCCCATTGCTTCAGCAGCTTCCACACACTGCGCCGCAACTAATGTAGCTGCCGAAGCAACAGCAAGGTCTGTCTTGGCCATCTTCTCATCCTTGTTGGGTGTCGATGAGGCTGCCGTTGCAGCCGCAATGGCTGCCACGGCTGCAGCAACAGCAGCCACTGAAATAGTAGCGTGCAGCTGAGCATTGTGTGTTCTGTTTTCTTCTTTCTTCTTTTCTCTTCTATCTTTCAACCATCTTCCCACAGTTTTACTTCTAGGTCCTGAGCAAGTCGTGCCGTTGCCTATAGCAGCACTGGCTCGTCCACTATTGAATAACGGGTGCATGGAATTGTTTGCCCCAAAAAACTGCACACACATTGATAAGGATAACAAGCATAAGCAACATGGTAACAGAGACTTTTCTTCAATGCGTTCATACCATAACAGCTAACATAAGCTATATCAAATCGCCTAATAATGAACAAAATAAAAAATATAGTACAAGATATTAGACTTATAATATTAAGGTTTTGGAAACAAATATGGTAAAAATATCTCCAGGCAGAGACTGAGATACCTTAACAACGTCGTCAAATTCATCTAAAGGAGAAATTGGCGGGCTATCTGTTCCGGTTAATGAACCGCCACCGTTAAATGGCTCGCTGCTGTGAGATAGTCTGCCTGACGTTAACGGTGTTTCTTCCTGTTACATACATAACAACAACAATAAAAGCGATTTCATTATAAGAATTGAATGAAACAGAGATTATATAGTTTGAGTTAGTAAACAGTTAACACCTCTCTTGCGGACTGTGACATAATGCGTTCAAGGACGAGCTGAGACGTAGCAGAGGAACTAGCGAATGAAAACTGATTCTTAGACACAGTTGGGAACTCTTCAGGGACAGAGTGGCAACTGGTTACTTCGGGAATAGAAGTAGTGAGGCTATTATGGGTCCCATTTGCAGGCTTGGGAGGAATGCATGAAGAATGAGGTGTAATAGCTTTGGTGACCTCAAAAGCTGAGGCACTCCATGACCTTGACAGAAACTCCATAGGTACTCGAGGACTCTCAGGCAGAGAGGCGCCGCCGGTTGGATGGAATTCCGGCCGCGGACAATTGATTGTGCACTTTGGTTCCATGTCAGGGGTGGGGTGAGACCTTGTGTCGGGTATTCTTGAATGTCTAGAGTGGTGGCAACATCAAGGTGTTATAATATATATACTACTTTTGGTAAGGAATCAGATGATGTTAAAGTAGGCTAAAGTGGAAATGGTCAATCAAAACAAACTCACCATGTGGTCTGATTAAGGTTATATTTATTTGACACGATTCTATGCGATATTATAGATAGAGATGCGACTAGATTGCAAGCAGCCAAGCACGATTTACGTATGTAATAGAATCATAGATGTAAAAATTGGTCTGGGTCGAACGGGCAGACTTCAAAATGAATTGTATGATCACTTTAAGATAATCTATAAAAATACTCGACTCAATCAGTTTTATATAAACTAGTGACTGAACCGGTTTAATGAGTTATCTTATTTTTTCTTTACTTTTTTATTTTTTTTATTTTTTTTTATTTTGTATTGTGTTCCTATGATATGAATGAAATAATAGGTATATTCTACTATGCAGCACCTTGATAGGTGTCCGTGCCTCACATTCCTTTAAGAGGTGAGGCAGGTTATGAAAATTGTTGTACAAATGTGTAAGAATACATACATGAAAATGTGGCATAATTTAATTTAACTTTACCAACCGTGTTTTCCGACAAAGCCATTAGCTCATATTTTTGCGTTTTTCGTACTTGTACTTCTCATGCTAATTTAAAAAAATCTGATAGATTTAAAATCTTTATTCTTTAACTTCAATGGGTTGGCCTACTGACAGGAATTATATTCGATATGTCACAGGTTTAAGTCTTCACTAGTCTCTTTGGGGTGAGGTAAGTGCTCAAAGAACTCGAAGGTTTTCCCTGTCTTAGACTAGGGCGAAATCCCTTCACCCTAAATTTCAATAAACAAAAAAAAAATCTTTATTCTTTATGTGTAAGTCGAAATATCTATGAGCATCCGGTTATGAAAAATCTGCACGTGGCACTCTGATTTACCCACATACGCTCAAGGATCTCTGATACCAGTGTTGGGAAATCTCTACACACACAAAGAAAAATAATAAAAGACACAGGGATTTACGTGGTTCGGCACCTCTTGCCTACGTCCACGGAACACCTCAACAAAATTTTCACTATCATAAAAAGAGATTACAAGATAGTATTATAACTCACCCCACAATATAATAAGTTTTTTGGTCTGAAACTTGGAAAACCTATCACAAATTGTGTACCACCTTACAAATTCGAATACCTCACTCAAGAGTTATAAAGAATGATAACACTTGCACAATCGAGTGTCTCTCAACATTTTGCACCCTCTTGGGTGCCTCTTGCACCATCCCTTGGGTGCCTTTTGCACCACCTTTCTCTTTCGTATATCATGCTCATTTATAGTAGAAGAGCAACAAATAAAGAAGACATATTTTGGTCTGCACCTGTTGAGATATGTCGCTGATTCTGTTAAGATATATCACATATTTATTTTATATTTATTGCGATATGTTTTTCCCTTATTTCTTCTTAGTAAATATTCTCTATTTCCTTCTTTCCTCTTTTTGTAGGAAAAACTTATCTGCACCATATCTTTCACGTATCTTCCACATAAATAAAACAACATCATATCTTATAGGTCCCACTTAAGAGGAACTCACCCAACACATGCCTCCTACTACAAAACCTTTCTTGAGAGTCTTAGGATATGCATTATGCCAGATTATTATGATAGAGTACTACCTGGATCCATAACTTGTAATCGCTTATATCGCTTACCTAAAGTAGTAAGTCTCACGGCAATCAATCATGAGCAATCACGAACATTAATCAATTCATGAGCAATCACGAATAACTCTATAATTCTTCCTCAACCAAAGTCTCTGTAGTTCCTCAATATAAGACCTTAGTTCTCTATTCAGATGAGGAAAAAGGATATAGAGTTTTGATTTGGTATATTGGGGACCGTAGTTATTCCTTAATGTATTAACCTATTAGAATTCTCATTATCCTCTATCGAACCAATATCAGTCTCTAGCTACTCATTAAGTCCATATTCTTTTCTTAGTCCTATGACTCACTTAATATTGATCACATGATAAAATTGTGCCCTTTATATAAATAGCTAATATAATTTTTATAATTATATGAGAGCCCACGTAATTAAAGGAAATATAAAATTCCAACAAATTCTGATGATAATTATTAATTTTATTGAGCGGTTATTTGTTCCCTAAAAATAGCTAATAGTTATAAATGATGTTCTATTTTAAATATAAAGTTGACAAAATTGCTCTGCAGGTCCCTCAACTTATTTTTTAGTAACAAATCAGTCATTTATCTTTTTTTCCCCGAAGAGGTCCTTTATATTTTACAATGCTTGCACCGTTGACCTTTTTTACATTTTCCATCCACTCCGTTAAAAAAATATGACGTGGTCGTTATATTGCTTACATGGCTGTCCAATGTCATATGATGACTCATATTTTTGTTTAATTTTTTATTAAAAACAAAAAAAATTAAATTGGTGTTCTTCATCTTCAACCAGGGGACCTAGAAAACTCATGCACTGAACACAAAGCTCCAACCAAAGCTCCAACCTTTCAGCCTCAATCATTTAGATCTGTGAAAAATAGAAACAGAGACGGAGGGAGATCTTCAGATCTATGAAGAAGGGAAGAAATAGATGGTGGTAGTGGAAGAGACACCCTCATAAAATAGAAACAGAGGCAGAGGGAAAAAACAGCTTCCTCGTTGAAGTGGGTTTGAAAGATACCCTCACAGTGGCACTCCTCTACCACGGCTCTGATGCGACGGTGGGAGCATGCCGGCTGGTGGTGCGAGATGATAAGTGTGGTTTTTGTAGGTTGCTGGTAAGGAGGGGATGAGATGATAAAGTTTCAATTTTTTCCCAAAAATATCACATTTTTTCCAGATTATTCCCAAACCCCAGTTTTTCCAGGCAAAAATTTATTCTCTGTTTTGCTTGATTTGCGAGTCCGATTCCTAAATGTGTTCGTTATTATGTCTCTGTTCTGCTTGATTTGCGCCAGAAAAAAAACACCTTCCCCTTTCCCCTTTTTCTCTTTCCCTTTCATGGGTTTCTGCAAGAACATGCCCACAGGGACCGACAGCAACCCCTAAACCCTTAACCACCAAGAATGGTGCGATGGCTGCGTTGATGGTGTTCTGGGATTGAGAATGATGGGGACCAATGATGGTGTTCTAGGATTGAGGTTGATGGTGTTCTGGGTTTATTCTTAGGGAAAGAGCCCTAATTATTTTTTGTTTTTTTAATTAAAAAATAAATGGCCACATAGACATAATAAAGGACACCTAAGTAGATTAATTGACACATAAGCTTTTTTTAACGATGTTAAACGAAAAATGTAAAAAAGGTCAACGGTGCAAGCATTGTAAAACATAAAGGACCTATTCAAGAGGAAAAAAAAAGATAAAAGACTGATTCGTTACCAAAAAATAAGTTAAGGGACCTACAGAGCAATTTTTCCTATAATTTAAGCTAAATAGCACTTTTGGTCCCTTAACTTTATTTTAGTTTTTGTTTTGGTCCCTTAACTATTATATTTTTCATTTTGACCCCTTAAGTTACAAAAATACGACACTTTCGTCTCTTCTCTCTGTAATCCCTTTATTTTGTGTGTATAGGTCATTGAAACTCTTTTTTTTTGCTCCATTATTTTTTTATCATGTTACTTCATTAATAAGAACTCTGATAGGAGCATGATTTTGACTTTATTGTTTAAAAAGATTACAGACGGAAGGGACGAATTTGGCATAACTTTCGTAACTAAAGGGACCAAAACAAAAACTAAAATAAAGTTAAGGGACGTAAATGAGAAAAAAATAGTTAGAGGACTAAAGTGTCGTATTTTTGTAACTTAAGGGACTAAAATAAAAAATATAATAGTTAAGGGATCAAAACGAAAACTAAAAAAAAGTTAAGGGACCAAAAGTGTTATTTAGCCTAAAATTTATGAGTTGGGAATTTTTTCCAATGAGTGACTCACTAATCTAGCACCTTATTAAATTGATAATCGATGTGATATATATATATATAGAATGGAATATTGAATGTGATAATGAGAGAGAACGAGTTTATAAAATGAAAAAATAGTGTAAAAAAAATTGTTCTAGAGATACATGAGTTTTTGTTAAAAACAGAATACATCTCAAAGTTTGTCTTGCTATCTAGGTGATGCGAGAGATGTGAGACTAAAAAGTGATATACTTTAAACCTCCCCCCCCCCCCCCAAATTTAGACTGGGGATTTGTCTCTTTTTTTTTTTTGAAGCAAAACTGGGGATTTGTCTCTTAACCACTTAGAATTTGTCTCTTAACCACGTAATAATATGTACGAAATTAGCTTTGTTAAGTTCATTAGAATAGAAAAATGACTTGGGATTCTCCTCTCACACATCTTTTTAATCATTGTTCCACGCATCAGCTATCAGTGACTGAATCACATGACAATATTAGGGACTTAGCCTTTTATTGGTTACGGAGAAAAATTGTGAAGAGAAAAATAGGTGAAAAAAATAAAAGGTGAGAGAAATATGAAAAATATAATAGATTTGTGGTGTTGATTGGAATAAGAGAAAGAGAAAAGAAATAAAAAAAAGAAAAATGTTGATTATTTTTTAAAAGACAAAAGTGTCTTTAGCTAAAAAATTAATATATAAATATTTTGACTTAACAAAAGTGTCACCTGAAGGGTATAAGATGGGAAAAAAAAATGGCAGCGTCCTCCCAATTTATTTACTGATTAGCGAAGAATTAAAAAAGTGATATCACCCACCAATTTTTACTCTTTCTTCGTTATTTCCACACTAATCAATCGAACAAAATTGACTCTCTCTTTTCAAGTTCTCTCGTATATCAATCACTCAGTACAAGCTCTCGCGTACCAATTCCTGCGTTAGGGAGGATGATGTATGGATCAAGAAAGGAATATATTAGTGGAATGCTGCATTTACCCGCATCCCAAACCATACACGCACAGACATCTTAGTCTAGAGCAGACATAATCATGAACAAGACAAAAAGATACTGCGGGACAGCCAAAGGACTTGGGCCAGTTTCAGAGAATGTTATAATTCTACTTACTACTTTGTCCGTGATATGTTAGCGACTCGAGTTGAATCTAGTCAAGGTTAGTTTTAAACTCAGTTTAATAAGCAACTGCGTTTTTTTTTATATATTCAATTTAGATTTATTTCAAACTCAAATTATTTACTGAGTACAAGAAGTTAATGATGACTCGTGTCAATATTTGTGTGGGTTGTGTTGTATTGGCTCAATAAACTAAGCTTGACCTTGCAATTTAATAAAATGTAATACATATGTTTAATTAAAAATGTTAAACAAAATTAAATTAAATGTTAAACATAATGATCGTTGAATCATCATTATTAATGGTCTTGTTAAAAATCTTTTATGTTTTTGTACATATCAAACTGAGGCATTAGTTTGCTCTGGCCAGCCAAACGTATTTTTAGGCCTAAAGCAAAATTTGAGATAAGGTCTTTTTAAAACTAATAATTATATTTTTGTTTAAATTTTATTTTTTGTTATAAGTTTCTAAAGCATTATTATTATGTGTAAATTTTTGTTGTGTTGTGTGTGTACAAGCAGCCACACTTTAATCCCAAAGTTGAGTGCGAGTGATTAACACACTCTATCTAAAGGGACGAGCTCAGTTAACACCCGAGTTTGATCCCTAGCGATAGAATAATTTGGGACCATGTTTTACTTATCTCCTGACTGAACTCTGGATTACTCAGAGCTCCTTTTGCCTGAACACCGGAACAGAGTCGAAGACCTCTAGACAAAAATAAAGTCACACGTAAGATTTCCTATAATTTACTGTTAAGGCCTTTAGTATTTTAAATTATTTTTCTTATTTCATATTAAGATTAAATTACCAAAAAAATTTGGAGACCTAAATAACAACAAAAAAATTTGGAGGCCTAAAGCCTAAGTCGTAGTGGCTTTAAGGTTGGGCCGACAATGTTTGCCCAAAAGAAAAACTGAGGTATTAGTTAATACATGGTTCAGTTTATTTATAAGAGTTATTCCCTCCGGTCTCAATTATAAGCAATAAAAACATTATTTTTTTGGTTTCAAATATAAGCAAATCTAACTAATTTTACACTAATATTCATAAAATATCCTTATTAAAAATACTTTTTGGTCTTGAAAATTGTGAAAAGTGTGTTTTTTACATTTACCAAAAAAAAAGTGTATTTTTTTCCTTAATAAATGTGCTTCTTAATAAATGTGTTTTTTTATTTTTTTTGCTAAAATATGAGACTGGAGGAAGTAAATTTTTTTAGGAAAAATACCCAAATTAGTCCCTAAGAAAAAATTCGGAACCCATTGTGGTCCCTGAGATTTTGAAAGTCCACCAGAAGTCCCTGACAATTTAAAAGAGGGACACGTTAGTCCCTCTGTTAAGTTTCCGTCTTGCTTAGTCCTAACAGACGTTGATGTGTCACTAACGGAGCTTACGTGTCCGTTAATTAAGTCCAGTGTGCTGCCATGTAAGATTTGACAATGTTAAAAGACCCATTTTGGTCCCTGGATTGAGAAAGACAGAAACAGACCCATTTAAGTACCCTAATAAGTCCATGGCAAATATTAAAATACCCATTTTAGTCCCTCTCTATTCTTGCACCCCATATTAGCCAAAACAGACCCATTTAAGTACCATAATAAGTCCCTGACAAATGTTAAAATACCCATATTAGTCCCTAACATATATAAAACGATAAAACGAGCAAGAGGAAAAAACATAACACATTTGCACCATTTTCATAACCTGTGCATTTAAGGGATACAGGAAACACTATTAAAGAGATCCAGAAACATAACTACATTAAATGTACCAAATACAGATACAAAAAGGTTCCAAATTGCATTATTGTAATTGTACCAAAAAGGGATCCAAATTAGGTACTACTTTAGGTTCCAAATACAAAATAGGGATCCAACCACATCAATTACATTAGGTTCGAAATACAAAAAAAGTGATCCAACCACATCAGTTACATCAGGATCCAAATACAAAAAAGTGCTCCAACTACATCAGCTAGTTATGCATGTGGTGGCGGTGGCGGTGGTGGAGGCCTGAACCCAGGAGTTGGCATGAACTGAAATTGCATACATGCAGTCCCACTATTTACTTCATTGTGTGCAACTCTTGGAGGAATGAAAGGCCTAACTGGAGGTGTTGGTGGTCGTATTGATTGCATATCCACTGCTAAAGTAGGACTTGGGGTGAAAGGAGGAGGGGTTGAATGATGTGACATAGGAGCACGTGGTCTCATTGGAGGTGGCCTAACAACAGGTGGCTCTGGTGGTTATTTTGGGGTATCCAACCCTTGAAATTCCTGAAAATTAACAAGTTAATACATTGTAACCAAAGTCAACATCACATATTTATACCCAATTAAGCCCCTGACAAATGATCATAGTACCCTAATAAGTCCCTGACAAATTATCATGGTACCCTAATAAGTCCTTAACATATTTTAAGTAACCCATATTAGTCCCTATTAGCATGCAACAATTACACAACACACATCAGTAACAAATTTTATACCTGTGTAGAACTCCCTCCTTCAGTGGTGGCTTTGGCTTTGTTGGCTTTAGTTGTGGCTTTTCTATTCCTTTGTTTCCTTGGTTTACATCCTTGTTGAGTAGGTCATTTGCATGTTTTTTCATAATGGCTAGTGTCACCACACTTGTTGCATGTGACCTCATACCTCTTCTTGACCTTCTACAGGTTACCTACAACTTTTTGTATCTGTATTTGGTATCTTTAATGTAGTTATGTTTCTGGATCCCTTTAATGGTGTTTCCTAGATCCCTTAAATGCACAGGTTATGAAAATGGTGCAAATGTGTTATGTTTCTGCCTCTTGCTCATTTTATCGTTTTATATATGTTAGGGACTAATATGAGTATTTTAACATTTGTCAGGGACTTATTATGGTACTTAAATGGGTCTGTTTTGACTAATATGGGGTGCAAGAAGAGAGAGGGACTAAAATAGGTATTTTAATATTTGTCAGGGACTTATTAGGGTACTTAAATGGGTCTGTTTCTGTCTTTCTCAATCCAGGGACCAAAATGGGTCTTTTGACATTGTCAAATCTTACATGGCAGCACACTAGACTTAATTAACGGACACGTAAACTCCGTTAGTGACACATCAGCGTCCGTTAGGACCAAGCAAGACAGAAACTTAACAGAGGGACTAACATGTCCTTCTTTTAAATTGTCAGGGGCTTCTGGTGGACTTTCAAAATCTCAGGGACCAAATTGGGTTTTGAAAAATTGTCAGGGACTAAAAAGGGTCTTCAGCCATTTTTTTAATTTATCTATCTATCTATTAATACGCCAATAAAGGGAGCTACGAGCAGATTTATAGGCTAACTGGACTTGCTACCATTTGCATTTTCAATTCATGATGATTTGTAGTTTTTGGCAACCAAAAAAAATAAAAAAATCATGATGATTTGTAATCTACATTGAATTACATCGATTACACGCTAAAAAAGAACAGAAGAGATTCATCGTGCAATTATTCTTCTTTTTTTTATAACAATCGTGCAATTATTCTTCATAAGATAGGCACCGAAGCAATCGAAATGACTTATGAGGACAGAAAGCAAATTCCCACACCATATACTATTTACTTGAATTGACATGTAAACATCATATACGGTCATTGACATCACTGAGAATGCCACGAGAAGAATGAGAAAATGGGTCGGAAAATTGCAATTAAAGTTTTAATATATGTGGTTAAAAGCTGGAATAGGTTCCAAACTTGGACCATTCAAATAGATCATCGGTGGTCTTCTTCTGTTCAAAATAATGTTCGTCAAGTATGAGTAACAAGTCGTTAAATTTGACAACTTTGTATGAGCATTTGTTTTGGTCTCTTACCTCTCCATTGATCACTAACAAACGTTAAGAGGGGATGGAAGTGGGAAAACTTGGTCAAAAAATAGATTACAACTTGTGGAGTTTGTTGGAATAGAACTTAAAGGCCTCGACGTTTAAAGCAATCATGACTTCTAGAAAATTATCAAGAGAATTCCACAAGAGACCAAGAAAATTGTATGTCTGTACTAGTACTTTCAGATGGTGTTATGTCTTCAAATCCTTCCACGACAATCTCATAAAATTGTTTGAGAATGAGATGAACAAGTATAAGTGTACTTAAATTAAATGAAGTTTAAATATTTACTTTAGAAGTTACTTTGCTTTAGAATATAAGTTTAGAAATTAAATGTCAGGAATGTATCTTACTAGCTTTTAGAAGTTTAAAAGTTACTTTAAGTTACTTGTTTTAGAATGTAAGTTTAAAAATTAAATGTTGGGAATGTAAGTTTCTAATTATTAAAAGTTTATAATTTACTTTTAGAAGTTACTTGAGATAAATTAAATATTTGTTGTTGTGTTTAGTTATATCATCTGTTGTACTGCCATTTGTAGCTAAATTGTACAGAAAAGGAATGAAGAACAAATCAATATTAGAGAAAACAAATGTTTTATATCGGTTATGTGACCCAACCGATCTAAAAAAGTTCACACTTTCTACATTCTATAACGGACACAGAATCGATGTAAATAATTTTTTTAACCGATATAAAATGTATTTTCTACTTAACCTAGTTTGCCAATAAATCTTATAACAAACGCATATTGACTGGCCTACTTGAACACACCCTCAAGCCCTTTTACCCTTCAAAACCCTTTTATCGTTCAATTCAATTGCATGCCTTCTAATTTTCATTCCGTGCAATTTTAATTTATTGCTTTGTAATCTACTTATTTGTGGAACCCATTTCCAAAATAGTAAAACTCACATAAATTTCACTTAATTATAGAGTCAGCGTTAGATAAATAGCGTTAGAAATACTCCTTTCGGACTCAATTATAAGAAAAAAAATGTCTCAACTAGTAGACTTAAATATAAGCAAATACCAACTAATCTGTTTATATTTAATGCTATTATTCCAAAAATACCCTTAATTTAATTCGTTAATATTATAGGGAGAGGACCATTATTATTAAGAGTAGTTTAATAAATATATTTCTTTTTTTACATAAAATCAAGAAAATTAAATACACTTAATTACCATTCTCAATAAGTGTAAAAGTACAAATTTTTTCTTATAATCGAGTCAAAACGGAGTAGTGTTTTAACGTTTCTGATTGTTCAAATAATTACACATGGTTTGGTCTTACAATACCTCATCAAAGTACATTATTATGGTTTGGTCTTACGGCATGGTTTCATTCATTGACCAAAAACAATGTCGTTTGTTTCCCATCCTCCTATTCCAGGACCATTAATCCGGTAGATGATGCTGCGGCTCTGACATTACATCAGGTAAAATGTCAGAGAGCCTATGGGCTTTATGAGTGATGGTGCTTTTTCTTGTTCTAGGTATTGGCTACGTCCAAGGCCGACATGTTAGGAAGTTCAAACAAAGTTTTCAGCAGAACCATTTTTCTCCACAGTGCTGTTGTTGGACACAAAAGCTGTGTTCCAGAATGGGACCTGTGCTAAAATGCGCGTGCCTTGATACGTCTGCTGCTACTCCTTTTTCAAATTTTTAGCCATGGCTATGAACATAGTCTCAATACCCTCTAATGATTCTCTGAAGAAAGAAGTAAACGGGGAAGAGAAAACCACAGCTTTTGCTTTTAGGTTTGGAAGTATTTTGTTTTGTCCTTCATAACTACTGAGAAAAGACACATGCTTTATTCCTTTTGCCTCATTTTCTCAATAATAATTGCTCCCTTTTTATTTCAATTTTTTCAATTCAAATGTGCTTTGTGCTAGAAAGAGAAATATTTTTTATTTTTCACATCAAATAAGTAATTTTCCAAGTTTCGACCACCAAGGAATGAGACAGACCTAATGGCTACTCCTTTGCACAAAAAAATACTCCCTCCGGTTCTCAATGTAAGAGAAAAAAATGTGTTTTTTAGGGTTTCAAAATATAAGAGATATGTGAGATAAAAAAGTGTTTTTCATTGGAAAAAAGAGTGTTTTTCTTGGTTTTGATGAATTAGGGTTTTGTCTCTTATATTTAGGACCAGAGGGAGTAATTAGACATTTTTGTTTCTTCTACCCCCAAACCCCACTTTTTTTTTTCTTTTCCTTTGCTTTGTTTTTGTTTACACCATCAAGGAGCGGAAAAGACATCTAAATGTGGTAATATGGGTCATACTACCGTCATATAGCTAAAAGTAAATGTAGGTAATGTTCCTCTAATTTAGTTGTACGGGTTGACGATTTAGGCCAAAGCTTCGTGTTAATGAGTCTAACCTTCCCCAGCAAATATCTCCCGACACAACCAAATTTAAGCACAGAAAGATGGCCTTAAAAAAAAGCACATAGATGGCAAAAGAGAAAAGGAATAAATGCATGTAGATTCTTTATAGTAGGTGGTGCTAAAAAGATAAAATAGCAACGAAAATTTAAAGAAAAAAAAAAGACAAAATCTTTTTGTAATTCTGTTGTTAAGCATCAGCGATATTAAATTTAGAGACCAATTTTATTATTTTTTTCTAATTTTTATCGCTATTTCAACTTTTTCTAGTCATATTGTACAAGTGTGACTTCTGGAATAATATTTTTAGTAACGAGTGCTCTAAATGCATTGATTAATGAATTACATGAAAAGAAAGTTTGTCTTAAAAATACAAGTTAAATATTTTTCGATGTAATAAATATATCATTTTTCCACACAAACTTACCTCTTTTTAGACCTCAACCAGTGTTTTAAAAACCAACCAAACCGAACGGTTTAACTGGTTAAACCTTGAACCGGCCCTGTTTATGATTCGGTTATTTTGGCGGTTCAATTGGGGTTTCGTCTAGTTTGAACGGTTTAAAGCGGTTAAACCATGACCCGGAGGTCCCACCGGTTCAATGTTCAGTTCAGTTTTTATAACATTTGTTTTAACCAATATTCTAAGGGCATTTGTTAGTATTTTCCTATTTTTTTTAGTTGTGCATATGTGGGTTACGACTTGGTAGAAGTTGTGATTTTTTTAAAAGGATTGAAGTTGTGATTACTGATTAAAGGTCACAACTTACTACTTATTAAATAGATTAAATTCGCATATTTTAAAATTAAAATTATAAAAACTTAGACAAAATTTAAAAAAGTAATATACAACATAAAATAAGGATGTTACAAAACAACAGTTATACTCATTCAATAACATCTTATCGGATAAATATTTTTCAAAATCAACCGTTGGATTGAAAGTTACTATCATACAGATCATAGCTGTAAATTTTAGCATTAATCTATAATCATTTGCTATGTCATCAAGATGTTATCAAGATTAACATCAACGGTGTAATTGCAAATAATGTTAATCTTGACGTATCTTGATGATATAGTAAATGATTATAGATTAATGTTAAAATTTACAGATATGATCTATATGATAGTAACTTTCAATCCAACGGTTGATTTTGAAAAATATTTATCCGATGGGATGTTATTGAATGGGTGTAACTATTGGTATAACTCTTTGGGTATAATTTAATCCCTTCTCATATATATATATATATATATATATATATATATATATATATATATATATATATATATATATATATATATATATATATATATATATATATATATATATATATATATATATCCCACGGTCAAGTTTCCTTCTCTAACATAGTGGTCCAATCATTCGATACTGTTTTGCTTGTTGTCCCTGCCCAACTCTTGTTCTAGTACATTTTTCTAGTAGAGCAATGATATATGAATACCCCTTTTAGGACACCGTATAGACATTGTATATCCATATATATACGGACAAAACTTCTTTTTTTTAAACAATATTGTTTTTCAAAAAATAATTATTATAAAAGTGGTTAATACGGTGCAAATAAGTGGTTAGTAGTTCACTAACTAGTTAATGAGCTACTCTGATGCCAAATTTCACTTGTATTCATTAACTACTTCTGACACTGTATTAACCACTAATATCAACCTTGTTAACCGAGTGTCAAACGACCTTTAATAACTCTTTCACAAATCATTACAAAAGTGGTTAATACTGTGCAACTAAGTGGTTAATACAATTCACTAACTGGTTAATGGCTAATCTGATGTCACAAGTTACACTTGCACCCATTAACCACTTTCGACACTGTGTTAACCAGTAATATCAATCCGATTAACCAATTAAGTCTCATTCGCAACCTTTAATAACTCTTTCAGAAATCATTACAAAAGTGGTTAATATTGTGCAACTAAGTGGTTAATACAGTTCACTAACTGGTTAATGGCTACCCTGATGCCACAAATTAAGTTGCACTTGCACCCATTAACCACTTCTAACACTATATTAACCACTAATATCAACTGTGTTAACCAAAAAAAAATTCTTTAAAATAAATAAAAATAAAAATATTAGTTTAAAAAAAAAACTGTTTGGATATACGGTGTCCTCTTATGGGTGTCCCATTTTGGGTGTTCATCTATAATTTTTGTTTCAGTAAGGGTGATTGAATTCTGTAGCTTCATGGAGAGAACACAAACATCACTACAAGCCTCTGAACATAATTTAGGGGCTACTTTTCAACCCCCCCCCCCAAAAAAATTGCTACCAAACCCCCCAAGCTTTTTTTTCTTTTCAGTTTTTAACCGTGACAGTATGCGCTCTTTTAGATGGGATTTATTTGGATGCACGCATCTGGTCGTAGGTTGAAAGCGTACCGGAAGGGCGCATCTAGAGGTATAGAACACAGAAAACGCAGAACCACACATAACAAGCCGTCCGAATGTGTCCATCCGGTCGTCACTGATACATCCGGTAGGTTAACAGAATGTGACATGTGGAATCTATTTATGTAACAAACCTATTTAGATAACAAAACTCAAAGTCTACATTTGCGTAACACATAAACAAATGTCAAAACACATTAGTGCACAATGCACAAATTCTGGAAAACCAGCCAAAATTGTCAATTACACAAATTCACAATTTAGTTATTCTTATTTAGATCTATACATATTGTATCACTAATTACCTCATCAGAGCCTTTACTGTTTGTTTGTAATTTAAGTTCACTAAACACAGACATTCTAGCAACATATGGAAACTCTCATGAACGAGCCTCTGGTTGATGGTAAGTCTGCCACTGACAAGTGGTAGGAGGTATCAGGCACCCGTCCTTCAAGAACACTTGTAAGAAAGACTTCATAAATTAATCACTTAACAATAACACTTTAAATAAGTAATACATTTTAAATATTTTACTTGTACAAAGTGATTTACGTTGACATGTCCAATGCATACCATGCGATGATGGTATGGTGGTGGATGACCTCGAAGAGGAAAAATAGTTTCACAGCAATCAGGTGATAAACTAACAACAACCCTAGAATATTTTGAACAACTAGAAATCCAAGATCTGACATGGTCATCCAGTTTTCTCTTGGCGCCGCACCAAAACTTTAGGCGGGAACCAAAGCATCCTTAACCACCTTTAGCTGCTTCTACATAGTTGTGTTTTTGAATTCTGATTCTAACATGACCGGATGCGCGAATCCGATTAAATCCCGTCCGGAAGCGCACATCTGGACAGGGCTAAAATTGGAAAAAAAATTGGTTGGGGGTTTTCGTAGCAATGTGGGAGGATGAAAAGTAGCCCCCTAATTTGTTTCTGTAGTTTCCCAAACAATCGACGCGTTTAACTTTCTCGGGCCTCCAATTTACGCAGTAACTGGCCCATATGCATGAATGGAAGATGAAGGGCTGCCCAAGTTTTGGGATTGTATTTGTAATTGCCCCATTGTATATTTTTTGTTCGGCAATTGTTAATGCTACCTCCCTATTTAATTTTCTCACCTCCCAACCCTCTAAAATTCCAAAACTACCTTTACTATCCCCTTCCCCACCACCCATTTGCCTCCCTCGTCACTCCTCTCTCTCTCTCTCTCTCTCTCTCTCACTCCTCACCACAATCCTCTCTCTCCCAAGCCTCTCTCCCTTTCTCGTCGTCATTGCTCACTTCACCACACTTTGGCGTCGCAGCGGTCATCTTCTCTATTGAGGTAAGCATTGACTTTCTCTTTCTTTTCTTTTTTGATAATTTGAATTTTTCGGAAACAAACTTTCAAATGTGCATTTGGGAGGAGAGTGTGAGAGCCAAATACACATCCGAAAACTTGTTTCCAGGAGATTTCCAGAATCTCATGGAAACAAGTTTCCGAATGTGGATTTGGTTCTAACACCCTCCCCCCCAAATGCACATCCAGAAACTTGTTTCCGGATCGCTTACAAACGCAAAAAAAAATAAAAATTGGAGTTCGTGAATAGGAAACTGAGGGTTGGGGATGGGGGGAGAAGGTTGCCATGGGTCTGAATCATGGTGGAAAGGGGATGAGGGTGTTGGGGTTGGGGAATATTGGGGAGAGGGGGGGTGGGTGATGGTGTGAAGGGGGCAGGGTGGAGAAGGGGATGAGTTTTAGAGTTTTCAGGAGTATGGGTATTTTTGTCTTTTTGCAGTTAAGTGTGAGGTGGGAAAATAAAATGGGGGAGGGGTTAACAACATTTGCCCTTTGGTCCTCATTTGGAAGATTTTCACAAGCAAATGAGCATAATAATAGCTATAAAAGTCTCTCTTCACTCATGCAAGGATTATAAGGATTAAATATGTTCCATTCCATATAGCAAAACATGGACTTTACCCAACAATCAAATAGAGCCACACTGGATGATCAACATATGGATATATGAATGGAATTATGATACATGCCTCCAAAGCAGAATCAAAATTTCAACATTTAAAAAACAATATGGAACCGGTTGAAATCATGTTAGAAGTTAGAACCGTGTGTCTGATGTGTATCATACAATACAAGTGATGCGCAGTATTATTCAATACTAAGTATACTCATACTAAGTATACTCATTACCAGAACAGTGTACATCTCATGGAAAAAAACCAATGCCAATAACAAATATCACTCTTCATATTCTATCCCCAAATATACAACAACATTAATGTACACTCCCACTATCCAATGGCAATGATCATGCAAGTGCATGAGAAAACCTTATATCAGAATTTTCTCTAAAGCTCTTGGCCAACCAAATAGCTGTTTCCCTTGGAGAAACCTTCTCAAGCCCAAATGGCTTCAGCAACACCCCAAGCTCTTCAAACCTCTGTTGTTGTAGGAGCCGGGCACTGAACTCCAGCAACCCCTCCAAAGCCTCCGCACGTTGCTGGTATGACGAGGTATCAAACCGATGCTGATGCGACTCAGCAGAGGAACGGCTTGAAACGCCAGCAGTGACATGATTAAAGCATTCACTGCCCTTTGGACATGGAGCACCAGGGCAAGCATCACTGATGCTGGTAGGGACAGTAACTTTGTCCACAAGTATTGTACACTTGTCCTTTGTGATTGAGCAATCAGCACTCTCTGCTGTGCTAGAAAAGCAATGGGCTGATGTTGGTGATGGTCTTCGAACAGGGAAGAAAGGATAATCCTCACCAGAGGCCATTGAGAATTCTGCAATCTTGTCAATTCGTGGTGCATTCACAGAAACATCAGGAGAGACCACACAACCAACATTGGTGTAAAAGTTTGCTGTTGTCTTGGCTCTTGTAGGCAGCGGAAGAGATGATCTACGAGTTGGTGTGGTAGACTTACCAGATGGTGCACGAGACACTGGAAGCTGAAACGATACGCAAACAGTGAAATTAATAAATAGCCTGGATTCTCTAGTAACATGTGAACTCTCTTCACTAAGGCATATACATTGTGAACCTCACCACCATGCCCCACTGGAAATTAATGCAAAGTTATTATCTATTGAATTTCGACATCTGATATAATTTCATTAGCACAATCTTTGCTGACATAAGCAGTATATATATGCATGCAACATTCACACGCTGCCTAAGGATATGTTTGGATAGAGGGTTTTGGGGGGAGGGGAGGGGAGTGGAGGGCTTATTTTTCTTTTCAAAATTAAAGAAACTATAAGAAATTTCTAAAAACGAATGAAGTGTGATTGAAATGTTATATGATCATTTATCATGTCATTCTTTTAATTTTTTTTAAATCTCATATATATCAACATATAGACTTAGCCCTCCAAAACTCTCCCCTCCAAAACCCCAATCCAAACATATCCTAAATGTATCATGCGATATAAATTCAAATATCAAAGCCCTTATCTAAGAAAACACACCCAATTTTCCCTGTATTTAAAATTTACAGAATTATGATCTAAAGATGACAAAATTCTCAACTTCCATCAATTGGGAAGAGATGAGAAGTTGTTCAGCATGGCTTCAATTCTTTTTCTTTTTCATTATTTTTTCTATGGCAGCCATGGAGAGAAATGGAAATATTGAGTCATGCAGAGCATAAACTTACCGAGTCACGCTTTGAACCAGTACTGGATATCTTTGATGGTACCATTGTCTTCCTTCTGGCAGCAGTAGAATCTTTAGTTACTCTTAGTCTTGGTGTTCTCTCAACAGTTGAGGACTGTATGGCATTTGATTTGTTAGTATTGCAATGATCATGGACATCACCAACAGATAATTCATAGAGCTTCTCTTCTGAAAAAGTGGATAATCCATGAGCTCTTTGAGCAGAATACTGAGAACTTTGTTCAGTACCAGAAATACTAGGATTCAAGGCCCTGTGATTGCTTAATGACAAGCATTTATCTTGGTCAGAAAGAGTAGAAACAGATTCTGGCTCCACAAACCGAGTTCTCCTTACATAGTTTGACTCAGGCCATTGGAATGGATAAGTACTTCTTCTGGGGCTATTTAATTTTTGGTGAATTTTAAGAATGTAAGGTTGAAGAAGTGGATGATTTAGTAACTCTGAAGCCTGTCAAAATAAACTGTGCTTAAGCTGTTTTGAATAAATCAACCAAAGTAAAGTTAGCCAAGAAACGTCATGCAAATTTTGCATAGACTAGTCATGCAAGGGTGGTAAAAGAACAAAGAAGACTTCATCAAACAGTTAAATTTGTAAATATAGCAATTTCTCACATAAAATGTATTATAGACATTTACTTAACTTAAGAAAACATTTACACTTGTTTCAAAAACTATAAAATGTTTCACTACATGAAAAGAAGTGAGACTACCAAATATTTATGTTCCTAAAATCACTTACTAGTGTTTCTACAAGTCTTCACCATACATGTCTAAACCACTTAAGAAAAGACTACCATTTTTTCTACAATGGGAGATACCAACTTTCTCTCTAATGACTTCATTCCTAATCCTATCTTGTTTTATGTTCCCAAAATCCGATACATTTATGTTTTTCCAGTTTCACATTTTCCAGTACCCAGTCTCAAGTTATTCAAACAACAAGAAAATAATTCATTGCAGCAGATAGGAAACTTGAAGAGCAGTGAGCCATAAAAATAGAGCCCAAGAAAGGAAAATTAGAGAGACAATCAAGTAGAATTGCTATGTCTTTCAAAACATAAGATGAAAAACTAAAAGCTAAAATATTTTAAAAAATGAAAGAGAAAATATGAGACCACAAAATCAAAATCTGCATATAGATTAATCAGACTGTGATGACATCTGACTCATAATCGTCACTTAAAGACAACCAGAAATCGCACAGACGATGATATCGGCATACCATATTTGTTTTCGAGACTAGTCGATATCTATTAATCATGTCTTGATAAATACAAAATAATACCCAAAAGATAAAACTCACAGTTGGCCTTAGCTCTGGATTTTTCCGCAGCATACTTTTGACAAGCCCTCGGCTGAAAGAAGAAATATATCACAATAAGTTACACAACCATATCACTGACCGATGACCGAGGTCCATAACTTAAGTGAGAAAAATTATCACTGCAAAAGTTTAAATGACAAAGAATGAGAATTAACAAGATATATAGAGGCCAGGGGGGTATATCAGGAGTTAAACAGAAGAGGATTGCTCAATGTTAAAACAGGGAGATATAACTGCAAAATGGTAACAAATCCCATGACAGAATTAGATGCCATCCTTCTAGTTCTGTCATAATGAATGGTAATTTGTTAAGCAGCCGAGTTATTTTTTGAATGTAAATAAGTTTAAATTTGAATGTTAGTTCCTAGACTTTAGGCTAGTTTCTGTCCTTTTTTATTTTTAGGCCTTTTGTATTTAAATAGTGTGATAGCCCTGTAACAATTGATAATTCGAAATTCAGAATTCAATAAAGCAGTATTTATGCATTTTCTTTCCTCAAATTAACTTCATGGTATCAGATTTTTAAAGTTAATTGTGAGTTGAGAGAAAAACTTTGACTAACAATGGTTGGTCCTGGTGCAGGCGAAGGTGATGATGATACATCAGCCTCCAAAATTGTACCCACTGCAAAAACCTCTGAAAATTTGAATCTTCAAATTACTACCCATAAACTCTCTGGAAAGAACTATCTTCGATGGTCCAGATCGGTTGAATTGGTGGTTGAAAATTTGGATACTTAGACGGTACAACCAAGAAACCTGAGGCCGCTGGTGAAAAACTTTCCACTTGGGAAAATCAAAACGCTATGGTGATGGCGTGGCTAATTCATTCCATGGAGGACAACATAGGTGACACCTACTTGTTCTATACCACTGCCAAAGAAATTTGGGATGCACTCTCCCTTGCCTATTCTGATTCTGAAGATTCTTCCCAAATTTATGAACTTCGAAATCGTGCTCGCAACTTGCGACAAGGGGAGATGCCGGTAACTCAATATTTCCTGGCTTTAAAGAATCTGTGGCAAGAAATTGACACCTATCGCACATTTAAATGGAATGACAATAATGATGTTGTTCAGTTTAATAAGGTGTTAGCAGAGGATAGGATCTATGAATTTCTTGCTGGTTTACACAATGATCTTGATGATGTCCGTGGTCGGATCTTTGCACAAAAACCTCTCCCAAGTATTGATACAATCTTTTCTGAAGTTCACCATGAGGAGAGCAGAAAGCGAGTAATGCTTGGAAATTCATCACAGCCAAAGGAAAAGGCTACTGTTCTTGCTGTCTGGGGTGCTGAAAATCACAAAAAGACTCAACCTTGGTGTGATCATTGTCAACGTCCATATCACACTAAGGACACATGCTGGAAAATTCATGGAAAGCCACCAAATTGGGCACCTAAGTGACCAAAAAGAAAAGAAGGGAAGGGATTCGTGGCTACAAGTGATTCTGACTTGCATGACTCTTCCTCTCAAATCTCTTTTTCCAAAGAGCAAATGGACCACCTCTGCAAAATCCTCAGTGGCACCCAAGTCACCTCCTCCTCCATGATGGCAAAAAAAGGTAGCTCCTTGTCTGCAAACAGCAACTTATCAACACAAGGTACGTCATGGATTATCGACTCAGGTGCGTCGGATCATATGACCGGTTGTCGCCAATTATTTTCCTCCTACTCACCGAGTTTTGAAAATCATAAAGTTAAGATTGCTGATGGATCTTTTTCAAGAGTGGCTGGGATTGGATCTATATACTTAAGTCCAAACATTACACTTCAATATGTCCTACATGTCCTTGACTTAACTTGCAATCTTCTGTCAATAAGCAAAATCTCTCGTGATTTGAAGTGTCATGTTAAATTTACACTATCTACTTGTTTGTTTCAGGACCTGTCTACGGGGAAGATGATTAGGAGTGCTAAGGAAGTCTCTGGGCTATATTTCTTTGAGAATAAATATTATGTCAGTTACCATGCCGACAACAGTCTCTCCTCCATGCCGCAAGAACAACAAATAAAGGTTCTGCATTTTAGGCTAGGTCATCCAAATTTCTTGTATTTGAAAAAGTTGTTTCCCTCTCTGTCTCATTGTAAAGAGGATTTTCAATGTGAAGTTTGTCAACTAGCCAAACATAAAAGATCTTTTCTTCCTCCGGTTTCATATAAGCCTTCGCAGCCTTTCTTCTTAATTCATAGTGATATTTGGGGTCCATCTCGTATAACGAGTGCAACAAATAGAAGATGGTTTGTTACGTTCATAGATGATCATACTCGTGTTTGTTGGGTGTATTTACTTAAAGATAAATCTGAAACAGAGAAAATTTTTCAAACTTTCTACTGCATGATCAAAATGCAATTTAATGCTAATGTTAAAGTTTTGCGAAGTGATAATGGAACATAATATTTTAACTCTGTTCTCGGAATTTTTTTAAATCAAAACAGAATTATCCATCAAAGTTCATGTGTTAATACACCTAAACAAAACGGTAACTCAGAACGAAAGAATCGCCACCTTTTAGAAGTTGCTCGTTCTCTAATGTTTCAATCCAATGTTCAGGGGCGGAGGGAGGGGGAGACCATTGGGTGCCATGGTCCCCCCACGTTTTGCAAGCTCGAGTTCTATATGGTAAAATCACTTTATGGCCCCATGAAAAATAACATCAATTGGATGAAGTCAGTCTGCTAGTTGGTTAGTACTTGTGTACGTAGGTTACTTTTTTGGATGGTTACTTTTTTGGTTGATACTTGGTTACTTTTATATGCAATGTAATATATTATATATATTTAAGTTTTATCATGGTTCCCCTTCAAAAAAGTTCCTGGATCCGCCACTGCCAATGTTCCAAAACGTTTTTGGGGAGATGCAATTCTTACTTCTTGCTTCTTAATTAATCGTATGCCAAGTAAGACTTTGAATTTCCAAACTCCGTTACAAGTTCTTTCTAAATCTTTACCAAATTATCGTTTTTTCTCTGAATTGGATTTGAAAATTTTTGGTTGTACTTCTTATGTCCATATAGTGAGGTAAATCGATCCAAGCTTGATCCTAGAGCATTTAAATGTATCTTCTTAGGTTATTCTTCAACTCAAAAGGGATACCGTTGTTATTCTCCGGAAGAAAAAAAAAGAAATATTGTGTCTAGGGATGTCACTTTTTTTGAAAATCAGCCATTCTATCCGGCTGAATCAACATCTGAATCTGCTCCTATTTCTTCTCAACAATCAGCCTTGAATTCGAATGATTGGGAGTATTTTTGGGATTTTAAACCAACAGATGGTTTAGAAATAGATTTAAATTCAAGTTCAACGACTACTCCCTTAAATTCAGCAACTTATCCCTCTGTTGAAAATTCTGATCTGGATAATATTGTTTCTGAAACTAACCCACTTCATTCAAATTCAAATCAGCCTAATAATTCTCCAACCGAGTCACCTCCTATCTCCACAAAATCTGCTGAAACTAACCCACTCCATTCAAATTCAAATCAGCCTAATAATTCTCCAACCGAGTCATCTCCTATCTCCACAAAATCTGCGCATTTTGAACCCACCCAACAACTTGAGTTATCTCCAAAAATCCCTACAAACACAGCACAATCTGACCAGCCCAACAATAATTCAAATTCTGCGAATTCTGATCAGCCCAACAGCAATTCAAATTCAAAAAATTTGGATGAACCTGGACCTAAAATCACACAACTTTCATCGGCAGGGGGAGAACCAATAGTGCCGCTGCAAATATACCACAGGAAACGGTAAAAAAACATGGGAAAAAATTCTAACTTGGCAGAACAAAATTCTCAGGAAATTAATCCTGAAAATCTGACTTGTCATCCTCAATCTTGAACCCCGAATCCAGGTAATGAAATAAATTTAGTAGATTTGGATGTACCCATTGCCTTGAGAAAAGGAAATAGATCATGTACAGCTCATCCTATTTCAAACTTTGTACAGTACAGTCATCTCTCTAGCTCTGTTAAAACACTCGTAGCAAATTTGGTTGAACTGAAAGTACCAAATAAGGTGGAGGGAGCATGGCAACAAGAAGAGTGGAGACTAGCTATTATGGAAGAAATGCAGGCTCTTGAAAAAAATCAAACTTGGGAAATTGTTCAACGTCCCAGAGAAAAAACCCCGGTTGGGTGTAAATGGGTTTTCACCGTTAAATACAAGGCAGATGGATCTGTAGGTTGTTACAAGGCTAGGTTGGTTGCAAAGGGATATACGCAAACATATGGCATTGATTACCAAGAAACATTTGCTCCAGTGGCAAAAATCAATACTGTTCGAGTTCTTCTGTCTCTAGCAGTCAATTTAGAATGGCCCCTAATTCAGTTAGATGTAAAAAACGCATTCTTGAATGGTGATCTTACAGAAGAAGTGTATATGGATTTGCCACCTGGATTTGATGAAGAAAAGAAGAATGGAAAGGTATGTCTATTAAGAAAAGCACTTGATGGTTTAAAGCAGTCGCCAAAGGCGTGGTTTGATCGTTTCTCCAAAGTCATTCGAAAAGAAGGATATAAGCTAGCTCATGAAGATCATACTCTGTTTTATAAACATAAGAATGGAAAGATTACATTGCTTATTGTTTATGTTGATGATATGATAGTGACAGGGGATGATTTAGAAGAAATTGAGAGGCTTAAGAGGCAACTGGCTCTGGAATTTGAGATGAAAGACTTGGGAAAGTTAAGATATTTTCCAGGGATGGAGATTGCAAGAAGCCGAACAGGTATCTCAGATTCCCAAAGGAAATATGTCTTGGACTTACTAAAGGAAACAGGTATGATGGGTTGTAAACCAGTGGAAACTCCCGTGGATGCCAATGAAAGATTAGATCCTAATTCCGATAAGTGTCCAGTTGACAAGGGGAGATATCAACGCTTAGTTGGTAGATTAATTTATTTATCCCATACAAGGCCTGACATTGCCTATGCAGTGAGTCGTTTAAGCCAATATATGCACTCTCCAAATGAAGATCACATGAATGCAGTCTATCGGATTCTCAAGTACTTAAAGGGAACCCCTGGGAGAGGTTTGTTCTTCAAGAAAAATGAGGATAGGACAATACAAGTTTACACAGATGCAGATTGGGCAGGTTCCATAAGTGATAGAAGGTCTACATCAGGGTATTGTTCCTTTGTGTGGGGTAATTTGGTAACATGGAGAAGTAAGAAGCAACCAGTGGTGGCTAGAAGTAGTGCAGAAGCAAAATTGAGGTCAGTTGCCCATGGGATACAAGAAGCTTTGTGGTTGCAGTTGCTTTTGGAAGAGCTAACAGTGAATCTCAACTCCTCTAAAATTGTTGTGTGACAACAAGGCATCAATTAGCATTTGCCACAATCCAGTTCATCATGACCGAACGAAGCATGTAGAAGTGGACAGACTCTTCATTAAAGAGAAGATAGATGATGGAACATTATGTGTAACATATGTATCCAGTTCAGAGCAAACAGCTGATATTTTGACAAAAGGTCTTTACAAACCGGCCTTTGAAACAATGGTAGACAAGCTGGGAATGCAAAACTTGTACTCACCAGCTTGAGGGGGGGGTGTTAAACAGCCGAGTTATTTTTTGAATGTAAATAAGTTTAAATTTGAAAGTTAGTTCCTAGACTTTAGGCTAGTTTCTATCCATTTTTATTTTTAGGCCTTTTGTATTTAAATAGTGGGATAGCCTTGTAACAATTGATAATTCGAAATTCAAAATTCAATAAAGCAGTATTTATGCATTTTCTTTCCTCAAACTAACTTCATAATATTATGTGAATCGAGTATATAGAAAGATGCTGTTAAGTTTTGATGGCATAACTCTTAACAATTAATAATATAGCTCACTTCATGAATGGAAGAAAAGTTAAATTTCCAATTCCACAATAAAATTTGGAAGCGTATCAAGGAAGACATAATATCTAGTGTAGGTTTGATAAACTATGAAGTCCTTACTAATTTGTTCAATAGCTGCATGTATGCATGCTCACATAAACCAAACATTGACCTTTTTCAAATTCAGTAGGTATGAGCATTAATTTATCAATTAGTTAAAGCAGGAAAAACAGATAATTCAAAATAACTTAAGATTATCATGGAACAAAGGACTCACAAAGCACCAGAATACATAGTTGGCAGTGGAGCTACTATAGACTTGTTTATTTTGTGAATCAATGCTTGTATGTCCTGTCCAGATGAAGACAAGTCAATGATTTTATGCCAAGCTTTAGAGACGGGAAATATTGAAAGTCAATAATTAAAAAGCCTCAGACACCATCATGAATGTTTATGATCAGACAACTTAACATTAAGAGTTTTAAATGAATCTTTGTACCCCCCAGTAAATTCTATACATAAGATTTATAAGTTTTGCAAAATAACATTTCATTTGTTGAAAAATAGTGAATAAGATAGCGACTTACAAAAGCTTTAAAAGCTGGCTTGTGAGCGGCCATTTCATAAACACAGCATCCTGGCAAATGTTAAAAGTCATAACAGATTAGAAATGCATATGCAATTAAAAAGATACTGTAAAAGAGTGATTAAAATTAGGCACTCTTGGGAGTACAAAAGAAATCTATCATACCCAAAGACCAGATATCTGACTTAGAGCCATAGGGTATATCAGCGAGAAGCTCTGGGCACATATAACTTGGAGTCCCAACAATCTAAGTTTAAAGCAAGAACAAAAAGTTACTAATCCAAAAAAAAAACGTTGCTGAAACAGTAAATAAAACAGTATTTTTGCAATGTCACTCACTGAGGAAGCAAGATCATCAGATGTCAACATTTTAGCAAGACCAAAGTCACCTGCAAAGTACATGCACAACATAAGGATACTACAAAACAAGACACGACAGAGACATCCAAACTCTTAAACATCAATTAAGTCTAAGAACAATATGAGAATAAAATGAGTAAGGCCATTCACCTAGACGTATATCTTGATCTTTTGTCACGAATATATTTGAACACTGAAACAGATGAGGAAATAACATCAACACAAAGTTGGTCCTGAAAGTTCTGAGATATTAGCCACATAACATCTACTATCATTGAACTTGAAGAAGTCCTTTACCTTGACATCACGATGAAGAATATGATTTACATGTAAGTAATCAAGTGCCATCAGCAACTGGACAAGCCACTTGCAGAGTTTCTGCCAAAAGTTGACAGATATCAATTATTTCATATAGTTCCAGAGAGCTTTGAAAAAGGAATGAAAATCATCCATCAGGCACAGAAGTGAAAGGAGTTGCCGCAAGAGTGACCAACCTCTTCAGGAAAGTTAACACCATTGGCCTTTTTTATAGCTTCAGCCCTAGACATCAGAGACAAATTATTTAAAGAATGCATAATTGACAATTAAAAGATAAAAAAGGTCTTCATAAATGCTCGGACTTCCACAAATACTTGAATTTGGTGCGAAACATGACTTACATATCTCCTCCTTCACAATAGCCAATGATAATACATACAAAACAACCCTGGAAGTAAAGGCATGAGCTTGCTAAGTATCATAAACCAATCAAGATTATAAACCCATATGACAGGTTACAAAAGAGGTTCTTCGGTTAAGATCTTCATTATGCTAAAAAAATAAGCATTCCTAAGTCAAGAAAACATTACATTTGTCAAAAACAGGAAACAAAAGTTTGGAATTCCTGCTCCCGGCATTCTTAGTAAGTCGAGCAAAACACGACGCACACACCCACACGCCCAAAACATGAAGAGCAACAGAGTTAGAAGGTTCTGATTGAAAACAAGGCTGACCTTTTCTACCCAAGAATCTTTATACTCCACAATAAATGGATTTCGAACTTTAGATATAAGCTCCATCTACAAAACAAGGAAGCAGCATGGCATTTTACAATCTAATAAATAAGAAAGACAACATAGATATCATTTTCACATTTTAAGATATAAAACAGCAAGTAGAAATATATTTCCTTTAAATAGCACATTAAAATTCAAATGTAAAACTGTTAAAATGAACAAAAGTAGGCTTAAAGATCAACTTACAAATTTCATGCTGCAAAATATTAATCGTAACACATATAATATACAAGAATGAATGTGTCATTTTCAACATCAAAACATACTGTCTTCCATACTCCCCTTTAAGAAAAAGGACAATCATGCAATAAAACCCAAAGAAAGATATAAGCATCTCAAGAACTTCATTCCATTTTCCTCCAATAACTGAAATTAGGAAGTAAAAACAAGTGGAATACCTCCTGGTGGGCAGACCTACGGGTTCTGTCAGTTTGCCGAGCAAGACGGATCTTCTTGAGGACATACCTAAAATGTAAATGATATAAACAAAAATAAAAACACCATATGATATAACAGCTTATCAGTATAGTGAAACTCATAAGTTCACATTTATACTCACTTTTTCTTTTCATGCTTGTGCCTTACAAGCAGAGCAGAACCAAATGCACCTTTGCCAATCTGTTCTAGAATTTCATACTGCTCCATTTGAACTAAAACCACTTCATTTCATACTGTCATTGACAGAGTGACATTCCTGGAAATCATGGCAACATTAAGTTCATCACAAAGTAATATTAACAGACGCAATGTGATGTAACATAATTCATTACTGCTACAACTATGTCAAGCTACTTACAAACAAAAAAATAATAATCAGAAAAACATGATGCACAAAATTTTCATGGTAGCCCTAGAGCCACACGTGTTGTAGAAACATGCTTCACAAACCAAACTCCACATAATAATGTTACCTGAGAATGGCTACCACAGAAAATTGAAAAAACGTTTTCAGCTCCAAAGTGCAATCAGTTCCAGATGCTTGAGGCCACAAAACACAGGTTTATGAAGATTCAGCACTTGGATGGTAACTGAAAGCTCTACCTTATTCCAGCAGAACAAGATCTGGAAATTGAAAAAGAGCAAGACTCTTATCAGGTAAGCATTTAACATTTTTCTGACAGACATGTGCTATCCTCTCTAAGGGAGTCATCAATTCCAAAATACAAATGGTAAAGCCCAAAGTTTCTACACTGTCACACTACATACTAATTGGGTAAGAAACATAAATAAGGCCAACCATACAAGAGGTGTAAATTGTCATAAAGGGCAACAAAATTGCTCAACCAATTACAGCTTAGTTTTCTATAACTTCCTTTAATTGTTCATGGCCATAACATGCAACTGTGTGGTTTGGCTTTAAGGAATTAAGGCCAATCCCCTTCTGTTCCAAGGATTGATAACATTTACCTATTAAGCTTACCTCACACGCCACCCTAAAAGTAAAAATTGGTTTTTCAAGCTAAAAATTCAAACTTGCTAACTTAAAATTGGAAAAAGCGCAGAAGATAAACTTCATGATAAAACCCAGTTGCATATAATTGACACACCCCCACCCCCAAAAAAAAAAAAAAACACACACACACACAACAATCTCATAACAAGCTGCAAAAATTTGACTAGGAAATAATCACCAAAATTAACAAAAGAAGAAAAAGTGCTGAGACCTGACTCCTGAGGATGGAGAGGGAGAAGGAGAATTGCCAGTAACATACACATAACAGAGGGGAAAAGGCAGCAAGGAAGGAAACCCACAAGGTAAAATCCACAGAGAGAAAACAACAAGAGCAGGCTTTTTTTGCAATGAAATGTTACGAGGAAAAGAACCAGAAATTGGCAAAGTTGAAGAGAAATTTGAGAAGTGAGCAGCCCCAGCTCCAGGAAATATCACTAATATAATATATATATATATATATAATAATATATGATATGCGATGATATAATATTGATGCATTTTTATTTATTTATTTAAATTTTAAAATGGAGCAAGCAATCAATATTGGAAAAAGAGAGAGCGCCAAAACAAAAGAAGGATTAGAGTGGACGCGAAAGCGACGTGTGAATTCAAAAATGATGAGATGAGATGAGATGGGACTCGAAAGTGCAAGGATGAGAGCACGGAAAGAGAGACAAATAAGGTGCACAGCACATCACGAGTCGCATAACGTACCCAATTCACCGCCGAATCGGATGCCCAACCACCACATCTTTTCTTTTTTTCTTCTTGAGAATACATGATGTGATATTATTAATTAATTTTCATACATAGTTGTCTTATTAATTCTCAGTTTAAGAGAGATGGTTATACTACTATATAACCAATCCATGGTTGGTTGGGTAAACAAGTTTCCGATTTTATGGTTCTAGAGTTCTAACTCCGTTCAGGTGAATGATAGCAAATGATACGAATTTACTTTCACAATATTGACATGAAAATTGGACATTCCTTAGTTTCTTTAAATCCAAGATAAAGTCCTTATCAAAAAAACGCAACATAAAGTAGAATAATAAAAAAAGTAAAAGTACAAAAAACGTGATTTTATATATTATTTGAATAGAAAATGTATAACAAACTCTTTTTTACTTATTTAGATGAAAAAATGACAAAAAAATATTTTTTTTTATTTTGTATATAATAAAAGATAAATGAGTACGTAAATGAATGGATTTGTTATTTTAACATATGATTTCTCTCTCTTATTTTCTTATCATAAGTTGAAAGAAATTTTTTTTGTGCAATCTATTACTATTACAAATTATTTAACATAATTTATTAAATTTATAATTATTTTTAAAGATTGATAGGAGTACTAATTACTTTTATGTTTATAATATAATTTGTTTGCTAACTTTTTTCATATTTTTTTATAACAATGAACCATAGTTGTCAAAACCAGACCGGTCCGACCGGTTGAACCGGAACCGGACCCCTGTTCGGTCTGATTGAACCTCAAAACCGGACCGCACAAGAACCGACCTAAAAACTGAAAAACTGGTAAAAAAACCAGCCAAAACATGGAAAACCAGAAAAAAATCGGGCATAACCGGGAACCGGCCGGTTCTAAAAAAATTATTTTTTTAAAAAAAATGGTAAATGACATTATTTTTGACACATAAGATATTTTTTTATCCATTTTTTTATGTCGATAGATTAAATTAAATATTATAATAAAATTTAAAATTAATTTATATATTAATATTATTATGAGAGTACTTACATTACAGTATTTGTGATTATTGAATATTATAATGTTATTATAACATATTTTTTTAGTTTAATATGTAATTTTTGCATGTTATATGTTTACTTATAATATTTTAAGCAGAGTTTAATTTTTTATGTCGTGATGTTATGAATATTAAGTTATTTTTTGTTTATTAGTGCTTTATATGTTATATTAAAAAATTTGAAAATATAATTTAATTCATTTCCGGTCCGACTCCGGTCCGACCTTTGAACTTTGAACCTGTGCCTACACCGGTTCAGTGTCCGGTCCGGTTTTGATAACCTTGCTATAAACGTATATTAATATACTATGATAAAAAAAATAAGCAAAATTACTCCAAATATGTCATTTATATTAATTTAAAGTTTCACATTGGTCATTTATCTTTTTTTTCTCAAGTTAGATTAAAATGTTAACACCATTGGACTTTTTTCATTTTCATCCACCATCGTTAAAAAAATCTTACGTGTCCATTAATATGCCTATGTGGCCATTGTCATAATTTGAGTCATTTTTTTTATTTATTTTTTATTAAAAACAAAAAAAAACACATTAGGGTTCTTCCCAAAAACACAAAAAACATATTAGTGTGGATAGGTAAAAAGGGGATGGGGGTTTGAAGAGAAGAGGGAAGAGAGAAAGGGGAGGATGGGAATGAGGTGAGATGAGGAAGAGAAGAAGAATGGGAAGAGGGATAGTGAAACAGACTGATTGCCCTCTCGTGCTATCAATATGGCACTCATAGGAATATCTACCACCCCATGTGGTATTTCTTTTGCCTCCCACAAGGATTCGAACCCGTGACCTGGGGCTTTACACACGAAAGCATCTTTGTGTCTTACCACTTGAGCTGTAATATTCCTATGAGTGACAGATTAGTAGGACAAGAGTAGCTAGTCTGTTACATATAGGGAAATCAGACCTAGAAGAGGGTGAGAGAGAAAGGAAAAGTTATAGAGATGAGAAGGAGGAGGAGGGGGCCAAAGGTGAAACCACCGAATTTGTTGAGGGGAAGTCTCCTACTCGCAGTGCGATGAACATGGGAGGGGTAGAGTGATGCGTGAACGGCGACGGTGGGCTGTCAACGCCATGTCTAGTGGGGAGGGGGAAATTGAAACCAAATCAGTGGGGGTGGTGTGTTTGGCAACAAAAAAAAATGTCTCATTTGTTTCTCTTCTTCATATTTCACATTTTCTTTTTCTTTGTTTTTTGTTGTAATTTTGAACGGTGAATGTTGTTGTTTTATCTTGCAGGTGAATGTTGCCTTGGTCCATGTTGAATACGCATGTTCTGGTTTAACATGCGATTTGAAGTCTTACCCAAAGAGAACACTCGTTCTTCTTTACAAAAGTCATTGTGCTTACGTATTCACTCAAAATCGTCACGCTTAAATCTTACCGAATGCTCACTGCTCCCTTCTGACTGAAACTCGTGTACCAGGAAGAACCCACAAAGTTCGGTCCCAATCCGTTTTATGGGTTTCTGGGAAGAACCCTAATCTGATTTTTTTTAATATAAAATTATGACTCATATTATGACTTAGACCAACAGTCTTCCAACACGCAAGATTTATTTAACGGAGGTGGATGGGAAATGACAACAAAACTCAACGATGTTAACATTTAATACTTAAATGACTAACTTAAGAGAATAAAAGATAAAAAATCAATAACCTCAATGAGTTAGCCTAGTAGAGCATGACAAGACTTATATCCAATATGTCGCTGGTTCGAGTCCCTACTAGTCTCATTGAGGTGATTGGGGTGAGGTAAATATAATTACCTGGGGTGCCATCCCCGCACCCTAAATACTTTATTTATCAAAAAACACAAATAAAGAATCAATATAAAACTTTAAATTAAGATAAATGACATCTAAAGTAATTTTACCTAAAGAATAAATAAATAATAGGAACACTTGCCAGTCATTACTCTTTTTTTTTATTAGATTCATTAAGTTTTAGAAAAGGATCTATCACTAACATCTTGGTGCATAAATAATTTTTATTAGAGGGTCAAAAATGGGGGAAGTTAAATTAAATTCTCCATTAGAGCGTCACCAATGGTGCAACCCTCTTTGGGTTGCTTAAGTGAACCCACTATGTTACATCACTAGTAAGCAACTTATCCACGTTTTACTTCGATGGTGCAACTCCTAAGAACTCCAATAGATCCCACCTTGGGTTGTTTAAGAGGCTCCTACTGCTACTTTCTCTTTCTCAAAATCATTTTGTATTCCTAAATATTTCTAAGGGCATCTCCATCGGTGGGCTTATGGTTGATTGGGAACATGGTTGGAGTAGCTGCTTGTCTGACTCTTTTTAAGAATCAAGTGCTAAGATAAGCACTTATGTCGATCTCTCCCAAGTGGGCCACATGTGTTACTTGTAGGGTTATTTTTAGGGTCTAGTAAGTAGAATTGTTGATGAGATCTAAGGATGTGGAGCTAATTTAGTAAAAATTTTAAAACTATCGGTTGGAGAGATGATGTATTTAAGTTGTAAAAAGTAAAAATAAGTGTTATGTAAGGGTGAGACCCACTTAACACGTTTAAAAAAGTAGAAAATAGAGATGTTGGGTTGGGGATGACGTAAAAACCTATTACTTGTATAAAAACTCATTGCTTAAGTGACCCCCGCCTTAGATGTCATGTGATCACTCCAATGGTAAACCTTTTAAGAACTCTTAAGAACTCTCT
Organism: Calophaca sinica; assembly: GCA_037113605.1. Lineage (NCBI taxonomy): Eukaryota > Viridiplantae > Streptophyta > Magnoliopsida > Fabales > Fabaceae > Calophaca > Calophaca sinica. The sequence continues at coordinate 24,721,054 of CM073733.1, forward strand.
AAAAACTCATTAAGAACCCGTTAGAGTTGCATTTAGTAATTTCTTGCGAAAAGTTGGTAAATAAATTTGTCTCGACTAAATAAGAATTTGATTTCTTTATAAATGAGATGTACGTCATAAAGACAACACATGACGTTATAATCATTAATTAAAAAATCTTTCAAAAAAATCAGTAATTAAAACATACATATACATATCATAAACTGGTATTTCAGCAAAAAAAAAAAAATTGGTATTAAATTATTACAAATTTACCTTATCAAAATTTAAAATTAATTATATCTATATTTTTTTAGCTTATAAAATGTATCCTCGCTTTAAAATAAACAAACTCGTAATTATTGTCGCGGGACCTGTCATTAATCACATTTAATAATTATATACGTTACGTGTGCAAGTCCACATATAATAAGATGCTTTATGGATTTAAAAATTCATGCAATAATAAATGTGTTCTTTCCTGTCTGTATTATCTGCAACCTTTTAGGGCACGTTTGTTGGACAGGATAGGATAGGAAATGATAAAAGAGTTAGATAAGAATATAATATGATAAAAACATGATACACTGTTATCCTATCATGAGTTTGATGCCCACCTGATAACAAATTAGATAATATAATATTGCCATATTATGTGTTTGAGATAAACCAAATAATAATATAATAAAATATAAATTATATAAAATGATAAAATTACCCATATGACATTGTTATATAGTTTTTTCTAAACTTAATTTCTATTATTTTTTATTAATTTGTTACTTTTTTAATATGAATTTTTAATTTAAATATTTTTATATTTTATTAAATTATATTTTTTTTTAACTTTTGATTTCTTATATCATATCAAATGACAAAATTAACGTTGCGACAAAAGTACATATAATATTTTAAAATTAGTTTTAATATTTTTAATTAATTTTTTACTTAAATTAATTGATTTTATAGTATTTAATATTTATTTTTAGTTTATATTTTTAATTTAAATATTATTTACTTTTTAAAAAATTAAATTTATTTTTTATTTATTTAATTTATAATATTAATGTTTTTCATATTTTAGTTTTTTCTTTTAAATATTTTATATTTTATAAGATTTTAAATAATGTTTTAAAGGGTAAATGGAGAAACAAAATTCTTATCCTATCCTGTTGGTTTCTAACCCAGCCTTTATCCCAGGATAAGAATTACTCTAGAGAGATATGATAGAATAGAGTGACAAGATTGACTTATCATATCTTGTTAGCTCATTAAACGTTAGATTAAGAGATGATATGATAGTTTATCCTACCCTATTTTTCTTAACCTGATCATCAAACATGTGCTTAGTGAACACATTTCCAATTCTATAAGTATGAGAATTTTTCTCCCTTTTAGTTAGGTTTCAGTTCTTTCGATGTTAATTCTAAACTACTATTAGTTAGGATCTCCCTATCTTCTTTTTAGTAAAGTAATTGCGAATTTATCATTTTTAATTTGTATATATCACTTATTTATGCATATTTTTTTTTTCTCAAATCATATCTAGTACTACCTCTGGTGGTATAATTTTTTGTTTTAAATATAAGAAATATAGTCCAAATTTTCAAAATATTAATTGTCCAGTTCCTTTTATACACATATTTATTATAAGAAGAAATTCACATTTCCCATACAAGAAAAATATGAAAGACCACTTTCATCCATTTAATACGAATAAAATTTAAATTATACTATCATTAATTAAAATTAACTCAATCTAATATATTTTCTTGGTTTTGATGATTTTAGTCTTTTGTTTCTTATAATAAGAACATGAGGTATTAACGAAATACTCTTTCCGTCCCATAATAAGTGTCGTATTTCAAAAAAAATAAGTCTCAAAATAAATGTTATTTTATCTTTCCAATGTAATATTAATTATGTTTTTTTATTTTTACCCCTAAATTAATAATGTGTGCATCACACATAAGTCATTATAGCTAGTTTTTTTTTTAATTTATGTGAAAAAACCTAGAACGAGGCTGATTATGGTGCGAGGAGTATGATGTTTACATATATTTTATATTACATCATTAATATTTTTTTGGTTAACAATGTAAAAGAAACGTGTGTCCCAAAACGTTCAAGCAGCTTTCATTTTTTCCCCTAAAGACGACAATAAAAAAAAGATGTAAAGAAATAGCATGCAAATATTATTTCCTTTTAACAAGTAACCTGTATGTTTTATTCTTTATCACTTGAATAGAGGAAGCCACACTTGGAATTCTATTATCAAAGCTTATTACACGGTGTTGGAGGATGGTTTCGCTATAAAAGTGGGAGATGGCTCCTCTAATCTTTGTTATCATTATTGGGCTCTCAATAAACCGCTCTGTAACTTGGTTGCCTTTGTTTTGCCCCAAAAAAAAAACAAACTTGGTTGCCTTTATATATATATCAGATCAGATCAGATATTCATAATTTGAATTACACTATCAAAGACATTTGCAGTGGTGAGGGATGGCTGTTAATTGGAGAAGCTTTATACACTTGGATATGATCTGCTTCTCTTGCTGGTGTTTATAAGGATTGAGCGGTTATCGTGGCTTTTAAGTACTTCTAATCAGAATTTTGCAGGGGAATGGAGATGCATGTATTAGAATTTGTGTTTGAACCTAACTCAGCCCCAAAAGCTAACTCATAGGGTGAGGGCTGCCCCCCACTTATAACTACTAATCAGGTCATCTCATTCTTCCATGTGGGACTTCTAACACACCCTCTCACGCCCAGGACTAGACAACTAGAGTGTGACCCGAGTGGCCCGATAGTGGGTGATCCAACAAATGGATCTATGATAGGCTCTGATACCATATTAGAATTTGGGTTTGGGCCTAACTCAACTCCAAAAGCTAGCTCATAGGGTGAGAGTTGCCCCCCCACTTATAACTACTAATCAGGTCATCTCATTCTTTCAAGTGAGACTTCTAACAACATGGTTGTGGAAGCTTACGATTTGTTTACTTCTTGAAAATGTTGGTACATTGTAATGGATATACTTAGAGATGCACAGAAGCAATACTGTATTATTAACGGAAAGGAACTCCAGTGTTTATGCTGGAAATATTACAATGATAAAAGAAAACACTCACTGTAGAGACTGAGTAAGAAATTGAGATGCAGAGATGAAGAAAAAGGGGATCAGAATTAGAGAAAGAGAAGAAAGAATCAGAGGGAGAGAGGATTCAGAACTTCCATCACACAAATCATGCCCTCTTCCCTTGGCTACCTTTGGTTATATGCACCTCGTGTTCGGGTCTGTAACATCCCAAATTTTCTTTAATTTGGTAATTTAAAGTAAATTTGGAATTCAGGGGTAAAATAGTAATTTTATCCAATAATTGAGGAAGTGTGGGACTACTTAATTATTAGTAGTATTTGAATTGACTAATTTATTTGAGGTTTCAATGGGGACCAAAGAATAAATTAATGACATTTAAATCGGGTTAATTGGTTTATTTTAATAAATAAATGACATAACCCCACCATACACCTTACTTAACCCTCACCCACCCTAACACCCCCTCATCTCCTTCTTACTCCCTCCCTATCGTGACCCCTCCCCCTGTTTTCAGAAAACAAAAGAAAGGGAAAAGAAGAAAAAAGGAGAAAGAAAAGAAAGAAGAGAGAAGAAAGGAAGAAGGGTGCGATCGGAGAAGGGAAAGGGAGGAGGAGGCCGCGGGGACCCTTGTGGCGGACCACCGTGCACCATGAAGAGTAGGGAAGAACAAGGCCGAGGGCGAGCAAGGAGAACAGAAGTAGAGACAGCTTGAGAACGAGAGAGATGGAAGGAAGGAACTCGAAAATGGAAGAGGAAGAAGAGGAAGATGATGAACCAAGGCTCCAAGGAGAGGATTGATTGAAGAGGAAGCTTGGATTCAAGTTTCAATGGAGGTTGAAGGCAAACCTAGGGTTTCAAAGGGGTTTTACCCCAAAGCATTTGGGAGCTTAAAGGTAACATAGATTCCCCTCTCAAACTCCCAATTAGGGTGTGCTAGGAATTATTGTCTAATTCTAGAAGTAGATTGTTATTGTATAGATTATTATGATCTTGTATGGGGTTTGACTGAAATAGGGTTGGATTCTGTCCCCAACCCCCCTAAATCAATGTACGATGTTTGTCCGGTTGTGAGATCCACTGAACTCTAATTGGGAGAAGTTGTGAATATTGAGACTGTGTTGATTTTAATATATCAATCGTGAGTTCTTCTCACTTAGAGTTTGGGCAACCAATAAGACCCAACACTTAGGGTTTCTTTTCCTTCCCTTTTTGCATTTTGGTTTTGATTTCAAGCATGGTTAGTGGGTGCATGATTGATTTGGAAGCATGAAAATGTGGATTTGAAATGTATGTTTGAGTGTGGGTTGCACAAAAATGAGTTTTGCAATATTTGGCTTGAATGCATGTTGAAATGATTGTGATAGATCAATTTGTTTCTTGTTTGAGTGCCATTTGGTTGATTGTGATGTTGATTGGAATCAATGACTTGAGTTTTGGAAAAGGTTTGGGTTGAAAAATCTGAGTTTTGATGTTTGAAACCCTGCTAAATTCGCTAAGCCGCAAAATCGCGTTGAGCGACCTTGATCTTCTTTGTTAGGGTCGATTCTACCCGGTTTGCTTAAGCGAAATAGCTGAGCTAAGCGAGAATCTCGCTAAGCGACAGTCTTGCACTAAGCGAATTTTGGATAGTTTTCTCCAAATTCTTGAAATTCCTTTCTTCTTTTAAATTCAATCTTGTATATTGTTATAGCCTTATGGGAGGTTGTTTACATGATTGAGCTATTAAAATGCTTGTAGGAATGGTTAAGAGTTTGATATGATTGAACTTAATGATGGATTATGATTCATTAAGTATTGTTTATTGAAGAATTTCATGGAAAGTCACTGTTATACTTTCTTGAATTCATTGTGTATTGTTTACTGAAGAATTCCATGTGAAGTCACTGCTATACTTTCTTGAATTCATTGTGTATTATAGTTTACTGAAGAATTTCATAGGAAGTCACTGCTATACTTTCTTGAGTTCATCGTGTATTGTTAAGTGAAGAATTCCACTGAAAGTCAATTATATACTTTATTGGATTCATTGTGCATTTTGAATGTTTATTGAATTGAGATAATATTATAGATTTATTTATTATGAAGTTATGATGTTTGTATTGTTAGGAATTGTAACATGCATGTCTAATATTTTACTATTGGATGTGGTATTATGGTCTGACATGGATGTTTGTGATTGTGCTTTTTTGGGAGGAGTTTTCTTTATGTAGCACATCACGTATAGCTGAAAACAACGGTGAATGGTTTTTAATTAAAGTCTGTGTTACTGAGTTTTTGTAAACTCACTATGTTTGGGGCGTTGTTTTTAGGTACTCATTATTGGAGAGATTAGATATCCTTTTGGATGCTCGACATTATGGCTATGTGAGACTCTCAGATGTCTCAGTATCGGATCACAGATAGAGCCGTAGTCTAGTTCTTTTAATTTTATTATATTTATTTGTAGAAAAACCCTTCGGGAAAATTTGTAATTAATGTAATTAAATTTCGAAATGCGCACTCTTTAAGTTAAAGGATTTTCTTTTTAAACAAGTTTTAGTTTATCCGTTTTATCTAATTACCTGGATGGTTTTGATTAATTTTTACTTAATTAATTTTAAATTTTCGTAAGTAATACTCTGATTAGAGTCAGGGCGTTACAGGGTCCTTGTGTCCACGTGTATTGCCATTATAACAAACTCTACTACCTCCATTTGCTGACCTGGCTTGCCTCCTGGGCTCCATTTACTTTGTTGAGCAATTATCCCTTTTCCTTCACTAATATCATTACATTACCATTCCCATTAAAATCAACCTTGTCCTCAAGGTTGAAGTGAGAATTGTGAATAAAGGGATTAAGTTTGTTGTTGCTACACACAATTTGCCTCCACTGCAAATTCTCAATATCTGGATGAGAGTAAAAAATGAATATAGTCATGAAGGCAAATGGTGAATAAGAGGCAAAAGTAGCACCAATAACAAGTAATGCATTTCTCAAGGATTTACATGCCACACCCCAAGCACTTTGAGCATTAGTTCTTACTGGAACTGTTCCCAAGTTCTACCACACTTTGTTTCCCTTCATATACACTTTCAGCTCCTGCACATAGCCTTTTGAAAAAAAAGCAAGAATCCAAATAGTGTAGACATTCACATTCAGCTCACTTCCGTTAGAAGGTTGGATGCAATTCCAAGTACCTTTAGCCACTTCAAGCTTCTCATCTATCAAAGTACCATATTGAAGAGAAGTAAACTTAATCGTTTCCTTGACAATAGCACTACTCGAGGAAAACAAGTTGAGAAAGGAATCTGTTGGTGTTAGAACTAAAACTATGGTCACAACACTTAAGGATATTGGAGTGATGAAAACCACCAATTCTGAAAACCATGTAACCCGAAAATCACCCGCCCCAAATTCCTTTGGGGTCTCAGTTTTGTCTAAGCCCTCCCATTGTGGTAATGAATGAGAAACTTGCAAGCTGCCTTGCATGAACTTACTGGTTTTAAAATTGTCCATTGATTGTAGACAGTAACAACGATAACTAGCATCACATCTTTTGCAAAAATAGATGTTAAGTGCACCCCTTGCATTCCATCCCAATTCTGCATAATTTTTCTCTATAAAAGAATCAAGTGAAGTGTAACAAACTGATGCACTTTCTAAATAATGAACAAGGCGCAACACTTTTGTTTCTGGTAAAGGAACATCTACAATTTTCCAACCATGATGACCCTGGAGCTTGCTCAAATTAAATATTTCTGGATTTGCTTTCTGTCTAGCCTTAATACAGGAATGTAAACATCCTGTTCCATTGGCGAATCGCTCACCAACATATCTATCTTGACAAACACATGTTACACCACCTTCAATTGATGTAACATTTGCCATATCTGCATTCCTTGCACAAATTTCCTTAGATAAGTTCCTAGGAATGGCCCTTCCAATTTGACCCCACGTTTTCCTGAATAAGACCCTCGCAAAACAACCCAACTAGAAAATCCTCTGCATCCCAACTGAGAAAAAACTGAAAAGCCTTCACCAGTATGCCATATGCTATGGTCAGAGTCAGAAAATGGATAGCAGCATCCAAGGGAGCCACCATCTCTTCCATTACAACCAGGAAGTTCAATTGTTTCACAATCAACTTTGCAAAGAGAAGAATCCTCACAGTCATAAAATGGAAAAGTAACATGGATTTTCCCACCTGTTTCATTGCAAAAATTTGGAAGCAAAGGGAGCTCCACTAGTTCTCCTTTCACTTGGAGGGAATTAGTAAAAGGCAAGAACAAAAGAAGTCCAAAGCAGATAGTAATAAAAGAGGTCATGAGGACAACAAAATGAAACATTGTCAGTGGCGGCATGTAATGAGCATAACAAAGTGACAAAGCATCATATGAGAGCAAATATTTCTCCTCCCATATACCAACTGTTATATACCCACAGGACATAGAATTTGAACAATCCAAAATCATGTTAGGCATTTCATCGAATACCTGTCGTGCAGTCCCCACATGACTAATTTTGGAGCAAAAATCAAGGATCAAGAAACCATTTTCTTTGAAGACAGATGGATCTAAAATGATAATAGATTGGAAAAAAATAGAGCATATGCATCGAAGATATGAGGAAAACCTATTGAAACTGAGTCACTCACCACCGCTCGGTGAGTGGTGTCTGGCAGCTTTAGAGGTAGTAGACATCGGGAGGGTTCTGTAACAGCTGTCTTCTGTAAGCTTCGATCTGGTGGTTTAGGTGGCAGTGGATCCAAAGCCGATAATAATCATAAGTTAAACAAGCCGGAACGATTCACTGAGTGTGGGGGAATCACTTATTTGCTTAGCAGAGACGTGCGAACCGTGTGTTTACCACATAGTTGATTCTTGAAAATAGCTTCCGATTTGCAAACAAGATCGAAACAAAAATTGCTTCCATGAGCCAGTGTGGTACCACCGAACGATTTCACAGTGTCGATAATCGGTTTTGTTGTTGCTTCAGGTAGAACTATGATTTCTCCATTGATATCCCCCGTCGGCTTCATCACGTCCACCATGAAATTCATCTCACCCACTGAAGGCACATCCATCTGGTCTGTGGAGGGAAGGGACTCATCCGAAGCAGACACGACGAAGTTCAATGATTCCGAAGTAGGGATTTCTTTGCAAGAGTTCGCAGCACCATGGAAAGAGCTGAGTGATAAGTTGTGTTTCTGCAGTAGGACTTCCAATTTAGCTTGAATGTTGTCCAATTGAGTGCTAGTAGATCTTTGCGTTTGCTCGAATCTGTCAAAACGAGCTTCCTCAACAAGGGACCATTGCTCCATTTGCTGCCGAAGTCCTGTGAAGCTAACTTCCAATTTATCGATCAATGAGTGCTCTGCCATGGTGACAATGAAAACACCAATGTAATGGATCTACTTAGAGAAGCACAGAAGCAATATTGTATTATTGATTCAACGGAAAGGAACTCCAGTGTTTATGCTGGAAATATTACAATGATAAAAGAAAACACTCACTGCAGAGACTGAGTAAGAAACTGAGATGCTGAGATGAAGAAAAAGGGGATCAGAATTAGAGGAAGAGAAGAGAGAATCTGAGGGAGAGAGGATTCAAAACTTCCATCACACAAATCATGCCCTCTTCCCTTGGCTACCTATGGTTATATGCATCTCGTGTCCGGGTCCGTGTGTCCACGTGTATTACCGTTATAACAAACTCTACTACCTCCATTTGCTGACCTGGCTTGCCTCCTGGGCGCCATTTACTTTGCTGAGCAATTATCCCTTTTTCCTCCACTATTATCATTACATACATCTAATAGCAATTCATCTTTCCTCCTATTATTCCCTCGTTAAAACTAGATCTTGACAAGAAATACATGCGACCACAAATGAATAGAGGTAGCATTTTCAGAAATTGTGAAAATTTTTTAGCATTTTCAAAATTTTAAAAAATGTTGATTTTGTTTTATGAAATTGAGAAGGGGAACATCTGGACAAACATATTTTTACGGTCATTATTTATTTTAAAAATGAAAACAAGAAACAACAAAAGTAAACGAGACCTTAGAATTTCAACAAGCATGAAGTTTTTCCTTTGGCAAGTGTCTTAGAATTTGGGTTTGAATCTAATTCAACTCCAAAAGTTAGCTTGTGGGATGAGGGTACGTTCCCCCCAATTTATAACCACTAATAAGTCATATCACTATTAATGTGGGACTATCAACATACACATCTCTCACGCCTAGGACCGGATATCTAGAGGATAACTCAAGTGGCCCGATAACATTCCGATAACTGGTGGCTTAGTTATAAGCAAACAAAAATCAATGCCTAAGTTATGTGCAAACAAAAATTGTGAAGGTTGGTTGTGAAACTGGTTGGGAAAAGAGGTAAGAAAGAGGAACAAGGGATCTGATTTAGTTCACAAATCGTGAAAAAAGCCATAGACAACTATTCCAAAACCAGAGAATTACCAAGTCCACTATATTTTATAGTTGTTTTTTATTTTGTATTTTCTATTTAATATGTTGTCATTTTATAATTGGTTGTGCCCAAACGTGACGTGTTGGGTGCATTGTCTATCCATGATTTTCTTTATTTACATTCCTGCACCTATCCTTGACCTCAATCATCAAATGGGGAAAACCTCAACGTGTGGTCATTGACCTATCCAAGGAATGATTTTCTTATAGTAGACAATAAAATGGGAAAAACCTCAATGTGCGGTCATTGGCCTATTTATGGATTGTAATCAAACCTATCTTTGACCTATCGATTGCTTTCTTTATTTATTTTCTTTAAAATGTCTTAGACTTGAGGTCATTCTTGGCCTTAATGTACATACATATATCCATATAGATGGGGATTCACTTACTAAGTGTTGACATAGTTATCCCGCTTAATAACTTGTTGTAGATAATGAATTTCATTAATCTAATTGTTAAATTAAAAGTTTTTATTGAATAAATAAACACTACTAAAAAAACTTAAAATAGCGACAGATACGTAAAAAAATAATAAAATGACGTTGACAGAGGGAATGAAATTAAAATATAAAGAATTAAATAAAACATTAGAAGAAATTAATAAAAATATATTCCTATTATTAGAAAAAAACCAATAAAATTGTAAATTATACTTTAAATAAATTACAAAATGGAAGGAATGTAATAAATAATATACATGATAGATTAGATAATATATATATTAATGGCAACAAAGATATTGATAGAATTAAAGAAGTTCTACAACAATTAGAAAATCCCTTAGAAAAAGAAGAAAATAGTAGGTATATGACTATACAGGATTTAAAGGAATTATTTAGTGATAGAAAACTAGAAAAGAAAAAAGAGAGTACAACTTTAGTCTATCCGCCGGGAGTCCAGGATTATGGATGAATTAGTTAGAGAGCATCAAGAGGATATAAAAAATGCAACATAAATAGAAGAAATAAGTAGACTTATGAATGAATTAAAAATTTTAAAGGATGAAATTTGCAATACAAAAATATATAAAATAAATAATGTTCAGGAAAAGGATCGAGAAGATGTTATTCTAGGATATGAGGACGAAGATGAAGAACATATAAGAGTAGATACGAAAAATGAAGAAACTAGTAGCCAATCAAATCAAGGAACCAATAATCAACCAAATTACCAAAGAAAAAGGGACTTGGGGTATCTTTTGAATGATCCAAATTATTGAAAATCCTATGATGAACCATATATGGGAAGTCAAGGATATTATAGAAAGAAAGGAAAATTGGAGAAATACCTATCAGATTATAAACCAAAGGTCGAAACGCTTAGACATAGAAATATTCTAAATCTAGACTATGTTACAAATAAAGAAGAATTAATAAATGAATGGTAGAATGAAATAAGCTTAATCCTTCAAACAAATGAGTATTTAAAAGACCATAGATTTTGAAGCAGTTCTGAATTTAGTCTTACATAAAACATCAGGAAATGTTCAAAAAATGCTGAATAGTACTGGAATGTTTCAATGGCAACATATAATAAGTGGTGTCACAAAGAATACTGATATAATACAAATAATTACTAAACTTATCTATAGAGAATTTGTTGGTTTTGATAATGAATTTGGACAACAGGAGTTAGATAGAACGAGACATGAGAAAACATTATTACATCTAGATAATATGAATATATGTGATATGTGTTACTTTGAAGAATTTACTTGTGAATTTCAGAAATATTATTATCAATTAGATAATCAATCTAAAGAAATATATAAATGTATATTTATAAATAAATTACCATTTCCAATAAATGAAAAAGTTAAGGAATTATGGCAACAAAGAATTGAAGTTGCAAACACTTTAGGAGGAATTATATCAACTGTCTATGAATTGCAAGCTAAGGAATGTCAACAAAAGCAAATTAGAAAATCCATGAAACATAATAAAGGAATTTGTTGTAGGAACCCAAATATAGATCTTCCAAATCAATGGGGATGTAGTGATTCTAGAAAACCATATAGAAAAAAGAAATATTTCAAGAAGGGAAAGAAATATAAATTTAAGAGATCTTATCCTAGAAAAGAATTATATAGCAAGAAGAGATATTTTAAGAAAAGAAACCCAAATAAGATCCCTAAGAAATATTGTCCTGTAGGAAAAAAGAAGTGTACATGTTGGTTATGCAGAAGAAGGATATTATGCAAATGAGTGTCTTAAGAAAGGTAAGAAGGAAGAAAAAGTTAAGTTAATTAATTTAGCTCTTAGAAATAATTATGAACCAGTAGAAGAAGAATTTAGTTCAAATGAAGAAATATATGAGTGTAGCACAGAATCTAGTATCAATAGAACAACTTCAGAAAGTGAATCTGAATAGTACATATATTAGAATAGATATAGAAATAAATAAGATTAGATATGCTACGAAAGCATATATAGATAGTGAAGTAAGTATTTATTTAGCAACAAAGCATTTATTTTCGAAAAATAAATGGATTGATTTAGATAACCCTTTGAAGGCTCAGATTGCTAATGGATCAACTAAGGAAATTAGCAAAGTTGTTAGAAGAGCTATAACATATATAGAAAATTATATATTTGTTATTCCTACTATATATCAACAAGACTCAAGATTAGATTTAATCCAAGGAAATAACTTTTTACGGTTATATGCACCTTTTTGTCAATACAAGAGATTCATTCAATTAAAGACACTATATAGCGGGAAAGCAAAAGAGGAATCTTATATGAATTCCTATAATTCATGAATCTCAATATAGAGCAACAAAATATAAATCAGAGTTTCACATGCAAAAACGTGGTGATATATATAACAAGATAACAAAAAAATTAGGACTTTTTTAGGATAAAATATATGTAATAGGCTAAAAAGAGTTTCCAATTCCTTAGGAAATAGAAGAACTTTTAGATAAAGTATGTAGTGAAAATCCACTGGATCCCAAAATTAATAATAAAAATCAGGAGTTAATTTCTCTTAGGTTAAAAGATCCTAGCAAGGAAATTAAGTGCAAGCCTGTTTTTACACTAAATAGGATAGAGATTAATTTGAGGAAGATATAAAGAAATGGTTGGATTTAGGATTAATTTGGCCATCTAAAAATAAACATTCTGCACCAGCCTTTTATATAGATAATCATAATGTGCAAAAAAGAGGAAAAAGAAGAATGGTGATCAATTATAAAGCTATGAATAAAGCTTTGGAATGTGATGCATATTTCATTCCTAGAAAGGATCATATAATTGAATTAGTTCATGGAAAGAAATTATTTAGTAGTCTTGATTGTAATCAGGCTTCTATCAATTAAGACTTGATGAGGAAAGTAAACCTCTAACATCATTTAGTTTTCCCCATGGACAATATGAATGGAATGTATTACCAATGGGTCTGAAGCAAGCACTAGGTATTTTCCAGCGTAGAATGGATAATGTATTAAGAGATTTCAAAGACTTTTGTGTTATTTATATTGATGACATTCTTATATTTACCGATAAGAATGATTTATTAAATCATTTTAAATATGTTAAGAAAGTTTTAGAAAAATGTTTACAACAAGGAGTTATCTTAAGTAGAAAGAAAGCTGTTCTTGGTCAAAAAAAGAATAGATTATCTTGGTCTAGAAATAGATGGAGGTAATATTATTATGCAAAAACATGTTTTAACAAAATTACATGAATTGCCTTCTGAAATGAAGAATGTTAAGGAATTACAGAGATTTCTTAGATTACTAACATATATTTCAAATGAAGGATTTATTAAAGATCTTACAGAGGAAAGAAGACTTTTACAGCTTAAACTCAAGAAAGACGCGGAGTGGAAATGGACAGAAGAAGACACTGTGATAGTTGAAAGACTAAAGCAGTTGTGTAAAAATCTGCCCGAATTATACCACCCTCGTGAAGAGGATTATATAATTATCGAGACTGATGCGTCCGATATAACTTGGGGAGGCTGTATGAAAGCTAAACTAATAAATAAGCCAAAAACAGAGTTACTCTATAGATATATGTCAGGCTCATTTCATGATCATGAGCAAAATTATCCAATTAATGAAAAAGAAACCTTAGCATTAATAAGAATGCTAAGAAAGCATCAAGTATACCTAATGCACCAGGAATTCATGGTAAGAACTGACTCTACTTATGTTGCAGGTTTCAAGAACTTAAATATTAAAGAAAGCCACAAGCAACAAAAAATTATCCGGTGGCAGATAGAGCTAAATCATTACGATTATAAAATAGTCCACATTGCAGGAAACAAGAACGTGTTAGCTGATATCTTAAGCAGAGAATGGAGCAGGAGCAGCTGAGAAGAGAAAAAACAATAAAGTTAGCCCAATTAAAGCAAAAAGAATAGGAGCTTGAATTAATAAAGGCGGATCTTCAATTACTCAGCCTTCAACTTGGAGAAGAAGTAGAAGAGCCTAAAGAAAAACAGCAGAAAAAATGTTGGGTTGTGTTCAATGGCCCAATGCCTAGAATCTATGATGAATGGCACAAAGCAGCGGTTTATATAAACGGAATTCCCAATATAATTCATGAGTCCTATGCGTCATTGGAGGAAGCAAAAGCTGAATTGCAAGCATTTAATAAAAGGGAAGCCCTTGGAAATAAAAGTCAGAAAAATATTGGTTTCCGCCCAAATACTAGTTCTCTTGGACTCGGATCTTCAGGACTAGTAAATAACAATCCAAAAACAGGATTAATGAAGGATGCTAGAACCTTTATCCCTAATAAACAGAGCCTTAATTTACTTCCAATGATGACGAGGGAGGAACATGAAGCAATGATCTGTTTCTCTCAAGAAAATTTTAATAAGTCAATTTCTGAATTATTTAATTGGAACGAAGAAACAAAAATATACAATTTTTATGTCTTGAATAGAGACAAATATGGAGTCTGTAACATCCTCATTTTCTGATCTTTCTTAGTGTGTGTTTAAGCGTTACTAATTGTACTTGTGTGCCCTAGGTGGGATTTGTGTGTATTTGACTGTGTACTTGACTTTTTGACCGTGTGTTCGTTTTCTGTGTGATCCTGTGTTTGCTTGAGAGTATATCTTGAGGTTTGGTAAGTTGTATGAGGTTGGGATAGTGTTTGATAAGGTTTTGATATGAGTCCTAGAAGCCTCGTAAATTTTGAGAACCATCGGAGTTGAAACTAGGGTTTTGTGCGTTCGTACCTTTAAGCGAGTGTGAGTTTTCGGACGAGTAAATGAGAGTTGGAATCTTTGTTCTTGAGTCCATTTGATGCCCCCTTGTGTTTAGGATCTTGTTTAAGTGTTAGGGTATCGAGTTTTGGATCGCACAGACGTTAGAATCGAAGAAATCACGCGAAAATGGACAAAACAGTGTAAAAGCGTGCTTGGGCACGCATGGCGCGCGCTGGTGTATGGTGCACCAGCGTCTCCTGTCGTCTGCGCCAAGTGGTGCGCTGTGGTTGGACCGTTCGCTGACCAGGACACGTGGCCCGCATGCAGGAGGTTTCTTCAAAGTGAAGCATGCCACGTAGACGCGCGTGGGACGCGCTCAAGCGAGCCCGGAGCGCGCGAGCTTCTGCCAAGCACGCGCTAAGCGCGAGTTACACGCTAAGCGAATCCGGTTTTACCTTAATTCACCTATTTAAGCCAAATTCACCACCTAATAATTCTTTTCACTTCCAGCTTCGTTTTTCACGACCCAAACACCCTTCTCAGACATGGAAACTCCATTTTTGAGCTTCCAAGGTGTTTGTGATCTAATCCAAGTGATACCAAGCGTTAGTTCATCAATCCGACAGTGCAAACTGGTTTGCTTCCATCCGGGCTTGTCAGGGCTTATCTCTGATCACCGTTTCGTTGAGGTAAAACTATATACCATTATTGTTCATCTCTGTTTTCATCTTATGGCTTCAGTTTCTCAAATTGGTGTTAGTTCCTTGGCCTAATCAGACTGTGTTTTGGACCCTGATTTGACCGAATAGGTATCTAACGAGCTAGGGTTTCGTCGAAACTCCCGGAGGAGATTCTTTGGGCCACGAGATAGAGACCCAAGCCTATGTTATCCTTGTTTATATTATGGTTTCGTGATTCCCTTTGTAGTTTGGTTTGTCCCTAATTAATTGTTCTTCGTATTTTAGGGTTTTGGTGCTAGAACGAGTACCGGTTGTTCGTGAAACTTTGTCTGGAATTACTTTTGGGTAAGTTTAAGTTCCTTGACTTCTTGGGTCAGTTCTGGCAGTGACACTCTTTGATTTTTAGTAATTTCATAGTTTTCCCTAATTCTATTCCGAGTGTGTTTTTGTGTTTCCGGTTAATTGTGGATCGTTCTGGCGTGCTCGGTAAAATTTTTGGGTGATCCTTGGCCCTTTGAATGATGTTGGCCGAACCTGATATTAGTTTGGGAAGTGTTTGTTTGTTTGTTCGCGAGTCCGTGATTGAGGCCCAGTGTCTATTAGAGGTTCCGAGTACCCCGAATACCAGGTGGGAAAAAAATACTTCCGTTGGGTTATGTGTAGTAATAATGACTGTTTGGCATGTGTAGGGTGACCTAAGCCCTACTAGGGGTTGATGACAGTAACACCTAAGGATAGGGGTTATGGTGTGCCACATCTAAGGATAGGCGTGGTAGAGCCATCAGCCAACTTAGGATTATTTATTATTAAATACGATTGCCTGATAAATATGCTTATTTGTGATTCGTGCTATACATGTCATATGAGGGTAGTAACATGTCTAGGATTGTTTTATGACATGCCTGTGAAATATGTGATGTTATGTTAACATGTGAAATTAGATGGTTATAAGATGCTGTGTAAAATACTGTAGCACTTGATTATGATATAATGCATAACATGATATGGGTTTGGGTAGGTGAGCATAATATGATGTGAGGCATATGATTATGAGGTGTTGGAAGCATATACATTATATTGTATTAGTAACCACTCCATTCTTAACGGGAATGCGAAGTGGAGAGGATCCCTAACGGGAAAGAGGGATACCTCGCCCAGCAGGTTAGATCCACTCCGTTCCCTATCAGAAAAAGGGAAAACGGATGTCCCTATTGGGAAAGGGGGAGAAGGATTCCTATCAGGAAAAGAGAATACCTCGTGGACTAGGCTAGCATCACCCTGTCTCTATCAGAAAGGGGAGGCAGGAGTCTCTATCGGGAAAAAGGGACAGCAGCCCTAACGGAAAATGGGGTTCGCCAATGAGTATTCCTATCAGAAACGAGGAGTACAATGACAATAGTAAAGAAAAGATGCCATGATGCACAATTCATTGAGAGACATGGGGTAAGTGGAAGAGGGTAGTTAGATCCTATTTGTATATTTATGATTATCTGCGTGGATTGTCTAATACTCATTCTACTTATGCATTTCCCGCTTTTTGATGGATGTGTTGTTCTTACCTCCCTATGTTTGCATGCTTGTGTGTATATAGTATCCTTGTGTTAGACTGTATTGAGGACGATGCAACAGCAACCTCACCCCATGGAGCAGTTTTTTCTGATGCATCCATCGATGCTTCAGGCCCCGAGGATCCCCGTGTGAGGGGCCTTTGAGATACCGTACCATGATTTTGATGGCATGGGGTGGGAGTTTGACCATGTACGTCAGACATTGATCTACACATGCACCATCTCCGTCTACTTCAGGATTCCAGGTCTTCCGATTGCCAGCTTCTCTGGAGACTTTTGCATCTGCCAGAGGCTTCCCTTTCCTCAGATGTGGCAGGCTCTAGGTTTTCCGCCTGGCTTTGGTTATGGGGGTTATCCTCCGATGCCACCGTAGCCGTGGCCAGTGCCACCTGCCAGCCACAGTGAGTCCAGTCATCGAAGGAGGCAAAGACGTGGGAGAGGAGCGACATCTGGTCCTTCTCGTCACATGACAACACATGATTATCGACATTTGTTTCCTAGGCAGGCGGGGTCATAGAGTGGGAGCTCTCAGTATCCCCCTCACTGAGGTGTATGGTTTTTGTTGACCAGGAGTCTCTTTATGTTGTTTATGTTTTGTTGTTTTGTTTAGAGGAGGTAGCAGGTTAGCCTCGTAGGCTCAGTATATTTTGGATGACTGTACCCACACTTTATACACTACGCACACTGATGCACTCTGATGATATTATATCTATGTATGCACTTATGTCACTAGTTTACTTCACCATAATGCGTCGTAGTCTTATCTATGTTTTAGTTTTATTTCCCTTGTATTTTTATTTCCGATAATTACGCGAGTTAGGCTAATTAAGTAGAATAAAACATGAATAGTACTACGGGGTGTTACAGAGTCAAGACAGTAATTACTCCAGGATGTCCAACCAATAGAGTGTTCAATAATTTACAGTTCAGATTAATTGAATGCATCTATTTATCAAATGATCTTCAAGAATTACAATTTTTTCCTACAGGGATAAAAGAAGCAGTGTAGTATTACAAGCAAACAATTGCCAAGAATCGGCCAATATACATGAAGATGTATTCAAGCTACCCAGAGTTTGAATCAATGTAGATGGCGAAGCATTTCATCAGCATGGGAATTAGCAATGGCACGTTCCCATATATGGATAAGCCTCCAGAAGCACCTTACAATGATGAAGAATACACAACAATTATTGCATGCCAGTTGTCATATATATTTGAGCAGAGACTTAGAAAATTCGAGGAGATACACCCATGAAAGTTAATTACAAAGGACCAAATGCAATAATTACATCGAAGATAAAACGTCCAATCAAAAAAGAAGAGTTAGATAGGGTTATCAATTTTGAAGCCCCTTTCTTAACTCTGATGTGACCACTTATCAACTACACGCCAGCTGTCAAGAAAAATTTGTGTGAAATTATTAAAGCCTATCAAGATCACGCATGTGAATTATGTTTTGAGGAAAAAGAAAGACCAGATGCAGACAAAAATGAAGATAAAGGAGAATCTTCGGGACTAGCTGACAAGGCTTTTTCGGAAGGGTCATGTGAAGCAATAATAGAAGAATGACGTAAGCAATGGAGTCATAAGAAGCAACCATGTGATGACAAGTATGTAGTCACGGTAGAAGTAAACCATGTAAAAAAGAAGAAGAAGAAGAAGAAAGGACATGTCATAAAAGTAAGTTCATAAATGTAAGCCTTATAGTATAGGTTTATGCCATAAAAAACAAAATATGGGGCCACGTTAGGAAAAGATAATTATTTGGCTAGTATGTAGTAGTTTCCTTAGTCAATGTGTAGTAGTTTCCATTTGTAACTATAAATAAAGCCTCTTATGCTGAGGTTCGGGGAGAGGAAAAAAAATTCCAAGAAGTCTCTTTATAGAGTCTTTCGTCTTCCTTCTCCGTTTAGGAAGTCTGTGCTCTTTTCCTAGTGGAATCGAGTTGTTACCTTGAGAGTGGTAACACCTATGTATCTATCTTTGTAAAATATCAATAAAAGTACTCAGTTTCTCTATATACTCTAGACATATTTCCTTTACAGTCCTTATATATTACCAACAACATCATAAACT
Organism: Calophaca sinica; assembly: GCA_037113605.1. NCBI lineage: Eukaryota > Viridiplantae > Streptophyta > Magnoliopsida > Fabales > Fabaceae > Calophaca > Calophaca sinica. The sequence goes on from CM073733.1 coordinate 24,740,086, forward strand.
ATCACGCGGAAGCAAAGTGGATATTTTCAAAAGCATGATTCCTACTCAGGTATACTCAAAATCACATCTCTAATTATGAAAAATATATGTTTGAATTTAGATTCAAATAATTATATGCAATATCATATTACTAGTTATATAAATAATCATTTAATATCTATATTAGAAAATTATATTATTTTTAAATAAATTTGGCATCTACGTCAAAAGATTTAGAAGTAACTAAATATAAAGATACAGAACATCTAGAAGTCCATGAAGAAGCATGAAATTATTCATCTACTATAGTTTTAAACAGAGATAAATTTAGAGAAATACAAAAAGAGAATATAGATCTCACCGAAGGATATAATATTAGAGGATTTACAAAAAAGGAGAAATTAAAATCAGCAATAAATGTTTTTAACAAGAGAGAAAATATTCTTTATTTTGGAAAATCAGCTGTAGAAACAACTATTAATATTGAGGATACTGAGGGAAATACAAGTTTATAATTAATCACTGCAAGAGATATAAATAACGTTATGAGAAAAATTAGAAATAAGGAGCACAGAAAGAAAATATGATATATTCATATAAGAGCAGTACATATTTTATTAAAGGCAACTTATGCTGATGGGATAAATTCACCAATTAAAATTATTTTGATGAATGATAGAATTACAAATAAATATGATTCGATATTAAGAATTATGGATGCTAATTTAGCATAAGCATATAAAAAGGTCAAATTTGAGGTTTTCCCACATATAGGAGTTCCATTAAGTACTAAAAGATTAGAAAGATCTTTGACTCTTATATATAAATTTGCTAGAAATGATTTAATGAGACCAGGGGAAAAAGTATTTTCAATTACTTATTGTGTTAGTTTTACACTTAACAATTCTCATCATAGTATAGAATTTAGACATAACGATAGAATAAATTTACCAGAATTATTTATGGATATTGAAAAGATATATATGCCTAGGAAAAATAATATGGAAGATCTACCAGAGAAATTACAATTAAAATATATTGATATTAATTCGGCAGAAAATAGAGACTATAAAAATATGATAGAAAATATAGTACACAAATAGAAAGATCAATTATGCTTTCAGAACCAGAAAGGGTTAGGATTGAAGAAAATGAAATAAATAAATTAGCAAATCAAGTGAGAGATTTAGAATTATATCTAAAAAATAAGATATGTGTACTGCTATATTCTCTATAAATAATAGAATTATGGAGATACACATAAAAATAAATTAAAGATATACTATTATATATTCAAGTAGGATTGAAGATGAAGAAAATGATTTTTATGAGAAAATAAGATGTATATGAAAGTTAGATTTGCCAAAAGAAATAAAGAGGATGATATGTATAAATTATGGGAAATTATGTGCACAGTCTATAGTATATAATAATGAGATTATAGATGCTTTATGGTGGGAAGAATTCCTATTACCTGATAATTATCCAGAAATATATTTAGATGGGCAATTAGAAGATTTTGATATGGAAGACTGGTTTATAGATGATGACTAGGAATTTTAGGATTTATTGTATCCTTGATTTAATTAGAAATTATAGAATTTTAGGATTTTTAAATATTTATTATGGGATGCACCCTGGATATATTTGGTATCAAAGCAGGTAACTAGCCTGCGGAGCTGAAAAATGAGAAATACAATTAAACTTGGTATAATAAATAGACAATTACACGTAGTTATAAAAGTTAGTCATCAAACAATGGAAATTTTGTATATAGATGTGTTGGGGAGTCCGGGGAGCACCTGAGAGCAACAGCTGGCTAAGGACTAGGACCACTAAGAGACCTAGACACCACATCTCCACCCAAAACCTTAAGGCATTGGGTATATGGGTCACCTCTCTTATATATCCTTCACTTAGCTCAATCCTAGCCAATGTGGGACTAACCACTCACACTTGAATTCTAACAATCTCCCCCCAAGTGTGAGTCTCCCACATTTGAGAACCTAGATCCACTCGCTTCCCCCATCAGCCAAGAACCACGGCCTCATACGTGCAATTGTTGGGGAGTCCGAGGAGCACCTGAGAGTAACAACTGGCTAAGGACTAGGACCACTAAGAGACCTAGACACCACATCTCCACCCAAAACCTTAAGGCATTGGGTATATGGGTCACCTCTCTTATATATCCTTCACTTAGCTCAATCCTAGCCAATGTGGGACTAACCACTCACACTTGAATTCAGCTTGTTGGGAATTTGACTCTTCAAATTCTCTTCCCCAGAAACTGCACTTGTGAAAAATTGGAAAAACAAAATAGAGAAATAATAAAAACACAAGAATTAATTTAACGTGGAAAACTCCCAAACCAGGAGAAAAACCACCAGCACCAGAGAAAAATCCACTATGTAGAAAATTATTACAACTACACAATTTTCTCTCTCGCACCCTCAAGACACCCACAAAGCTTCCCCACTAGCAAAACTTATTCCTCACACCTCTCCTTTTACAAGAAATATTCCTAATAAATTCTTTTTCATGTGGAGGTTACCTCAAGCCGCAACCACAGAGAGCATACTAAGAATTCTATTAAATTCTAAAACAAAGAGAGGAATTTATCTAGAGACAAAAGTTGCTAGACAAGCTTTTGAATGGTGTACCTAAAACCAAGGCCCAAGCCTCCTTTATAACAAAGAGGTTCACTCCTCTTTACTATTTTACGATGTGGGACTAAAAGTCCCAACACCAACAATCTCCACCTTGTGACTTTGTGGTCCCACAACGCCCACCTTGATGAAGATTCCCATAGCTTTAGCCATTATCACTGCAAACTCACAGTCATGCTCCACCATAAAAGCATAATCACTCGTAACTAGCCATCCCAAGCATTTAAACTCGGCGACATGTCGAAATATAACATTCTTGAAAAAAACTATGGTGCAACTCCCCATATTTGACTCTCATGGAAGTTAATCACCATCGACATAAATTTCACCACACACCCCTGCATCAATGTCAACCAATGCCCGTGGTGCAAATGTGGTCCCGCTTAACATTTAATATCCTTTATCATGGCAACTTTGGGACCCATGCCATAAGGATATACACGCCCTTCTTTCAAAAGACATCAAGATCGGAGATAATGTTAGCCCCATTATCAAAGATCTCCGCTACTTTCAGAGTAACCCCGCTCTTCAAAGCCTTGTGTAAACCGATCAATCAACACATCCTGACTTGTATTTGCCACAAGCCAAAGCCGATCTTTCCGTCAAATTTCTACATCAACTGGATTGCATTTGAAACTCGCTCGACATCCTCTTTGGCGTAACCTGTGCTCGATACCACTTGTTGGGAATTTGACTCTTCAAATTCTCTTCCCGAAATTGTACCTTGTGGAAAATTGGAAAACAAAATAGAGAAATAATAACAACACAAAAATTTAACGTGGAAAACTCCCATACCAGGAGAAAACCACAAGCACCAGTAGAAAAATCCACTATGTAGAAAAAATTATTACAACTACACAATTTTCCCTCTGCCCCCACCCACACCCACAAAGCTTCCCCACTAGCAAAACTTATTCCTCACACCTCTCCTTTTACAAGAAATATTCCTAATAAATTCTTTTTCTGATGTGGAGGTTCAGCCCAAGCTGCAACCACAGAGCATACTAAGAATTCTATTAAATTCTAAAACAAAGAGAGGAATTTATCTAGAGACAAAAGTTGCTAGACAAGCTTTTGAATGGTGTACCTAAAACCAAGGCCCAAGCCTCCTTTTATAACAAAGAGGTTCACTCCTCTTTACTATTTTACCCGATGTGGGACTAAAAGTCCCAACACCAACAAGATGATATAGATAGAATAGATGAATTTTTCTATGAAAAGTACTTAAGATATATTTGGTAATTAGAATTACCCAAAGAAATAAAATTAAAAATAATTGAAAGATATCGATGATTAGTAGGACAAGAATTATTATATATAGGAGAAATAGTTCATGTTGTGAGATTTTCTGATGAATTATTTTAGTATCTGTAATGAATGAATATGATATATCACGGGAAGAAATAAGAGAATATAAGAAATAATTAATTGTAGAACAAATAAGGCGTGAGAAAATAGAATTATAACGGCTTTATAGATCTTTGAATGAATATATATAAAGTCCAGAAACATTGAGTGAGCAAAATTGGCAAGAAATTAAGAATAGAATTTTAATACAAAAACAAAAACAAAATATAGAACGATTAAATGATGAACTTAGACAAAATTGAAATAGAACTACGAATTACAGAACTTATATAATTTTTTAAGGGAACAAAAAATATAGTAGTAGAATTATGTATTTGATTAGATTATTTTATATGAAAATGAGATAGTACAGAAATAAATGATATAACAAAATTTCTTATAAAATATCAAAATAAGTTGTGCGAATATGAAACAGAATTAAGAGAATTAAGAAAATAAAATTATGTCCGTTACAAAAATTTGCGACCAAGAATTTTGCGACAAAAATTAACTTTTCGTCACTAAAATCCGTCATTAATTCAGCTTTTTCTAGCTATGAAACACTGCAAATTTTCATAAAATTTCAAAATTATTTGATACTTTATCAAATAACTTCAATTAAATGTATAATCTGTTTTTGAATATCTAAAATCGACTATGAAATTACATAGATATGAATGTCCAATTTACTTAAATTTGTTGTGCGCACAATTGTTAATATACTATGATAATATTCAACTATTAGATTATTGAAATTCGATGTCTCCCTGCGTTATTAAGTGAAATATGTCGGGAGTTACTCTTGGAGTAGGTGGATTCACACACAAATTGTGTGGGGATATATGAGATGCAAATCACATTTTCTCCATGCCAGAATTATTTAGTGGGGGGCCATAGTGCTTCACACATGTGCCTTAACTCAATTATTATCCTAAATGGATTTCAGCCAGCCATAATGCAGGTGTCCCCAACTGCAGCAGACATGAGAGCCATAATTCCCTTAGAAAATCTTTGTGCCATCAAGTAGATTGCTGGTCAATGTTGATATACCGTTCCAGTAGACCCCAAATTTATGTTCTTGTGCCATGTCCGAATGTTCTTTCAGAAAACTGGAGATTGGTGACTATTGACTATTTATGATGATTCCATGATATAATGTTGCTCAACAAGTCAAACAATAATGCAGATAAAGAAAATATCAAATCGATATTGATTAAGTTGATTAAGTCAACAATACACCCAACTTTATACCTTTTTCTAAACCTCATGCATTATATATTTGTTGTGGTTGATTAATTTACTGCAAACAAATAATTCATTAACAAAATGAAAATTTGGATGACGAGGTTGTTTTGTTTATTTAAGTAAAGCGTGAGACAGATATGAAGCTTGTAAGCAAGTGTACATGCAGAATTTTTGTTGTTGTTGCTGTTGTTAACAATGATGAAAAAGAGAAGTTAGAGGAAGAGTATGGAAATAAGGTAGAGAGTGAAAGAAACTTAACAGTGACATGCGTTTGTTTTTAGGATAAAGTTTGAATTGGGGAAAAAAAACTCGAGTAACTAAGCTAACAAAAAATATACGGTGGGTTCTACGATGGACTACCTTGACAGGTGGTGCATGAGGACCGATATTTAAAAAATCGTTTGAAACTTCAACGACTGACTCCACTATTAAATACAGAAGCCCATGAATCTCTTCGTCATCACGGCTGAGATGGTGGTCTGATCGGTGCTAGTTTGACAAAAACAAAAGAAAAAAATATAAGTTTAGTTTTGAAACACTCATATTCGTTTCTCTTTGTTTTTATCAAAGCGATAACAAATAGGTCACTGTCTCAGTCGTGAGTACATAGAGAACCGTGAGATTCTACTTTCAAGGGATAGTGTCGTTCGTCGTTAGAGTTTTGGACGATTTTTCAAGTATTAGTCCAGGTTGACCATCTATCAAGATGGTCCACCCTAGATTTGCCAAAATATATAGTGATTGAGCAAACTCTAATTGATTTTTTTTTTGTTTTACAATGGAGGGATCATAAGCCACTGCACTTCCTGCCCACAATGTCTGGTGAGCCAAGCCCTCCATTGTCAGCAATCAGAGATGTTTGCTACTCTGTGAAGCCAACCTCGCGCGGTGCACTCAGGAGACTAAAGCCTTCACTCAAGTCCCACGACCCAACTCTCAACTTGGAGTGGGCAAGCCAGCATGTGCAGCCACAAAGATATGTCCCGTCACCTTGGTGCCCCCATTAAGGTCACATGTTGGGTGCTACCCAACTCGTAGTAAAATCATAGTTGTCAAAACCGGATCCGACTGGACAGTCTGATCGGTTGAACCGGGAACCGGACCCCTGTCCGGTCCGCATGAACCTAAAAATCGGATTGTATAAGAACCGGGCTAAAAATCGGAAAACCGGCCAAAAGCGGGAAAAAACCGGACAAAACTTAGAACCAGACGGTTCAGAAAAAATTAATTTTTATTTTTTGTTTTTTTAAAAAAATGGTAAATGACATTATTTTTGACACGTAAGATATTTTTTATCCACTTTTTTCACGTCGATGGATTAAATTAAATACTCCCTCCGGTCCTAAATATAAGAGACAAAACCCTAATTCATCAAAACAAAGAAAAACACTCTTTTTTCCAATGAAAAACACCTTTTTATCGCACATATCTCTTATATTTTGAAACCCTAAAAAACACCTTTTTTTCTCTTACATTGAGAACCGGAGGGAGTATTATAGTAAAATTTAAAATTAATTTATATATTAATATTATTATGAGAGTACTTACGTTACAATATTTGTGATTATTGAATATTAGAATGTTATTATAACATATTGGTTTTAGTTTAATATGTAATTTTTGCATGTTATATGTTGACTTATAACATTTTAAGCGGAGTTTAATTTTTTATGTCGTGATGTTATGAATATTATGTTATTTTTTGTTTATTAGTGCTTTATATGTTATATTAAAATTTTTAAAAATATAATTTAATTCAATTCCGATTTGACCCCGATCCAACCTTTGAACCTTGAACCGAACCGGTGTCTACACCGGTTCAATATCCGGTCCAATTTTAATAACCTTGAGTAAAATACATAAATGCTGAATCTCACGAGACTTGCCATCACGAGCGGATCACAATTAGTTGTGATTGGCTATTTATCACCTTTGTTCACAGTGTTTTCCACCAAATCCAGACGTGGAGCGGTTTCACGTTTCTTTTACTCGACACTTCAGCTTCATGAAATTTCACGATAAAAAGTTCGTGATATATAGCAGCGCTCAGTAAAATATATAGTGAAAGGAAAAAAATGATCTGTACAACCACTATTTAAAATATTTTGCTCTTTTTAATTATATTTTACATAATACTTCATTAGATAATAACATTGCAAACTTTTTTTTACGAAAATTACATTAAAAACTCAACACGTCACTTTATATTTTTTACTAATTAACTATTATATTTTGAGCAAAAGCAATTTTAATCCAGTTTATAAAATCAAATAGTTAAGATTAGATTTTCTCTATTTTACACCATATGGGCGACGGCTAGCATGGACCATTTAGGCAAATGATCCATGATGGTTAAAGAAAATCTAAATTTTTAAAAACTCGTTCGATCGTTAAATTAAAAATGAACAGTCAAAAATAAAAAAGAATACTATACTCATACCGATAAACTTGTGGATGAGGTCCGAAATATAAATTTTAGTATAAGAAATGATCCAAATTATATTGTCACAAAATCTGTCAGAATTCAAGAGAATTTTAAACCCAAATTTTACTATAGTTGTTATGATATACGTTTGATATATTAATTTACTTCGTGAAATTCACTCATTTGATCATAGATTAAAAATACAGTTAACCTTGTGTTAATAGGACAAATTTAACAGCTTAATCGTATTTTTAATCTATGATCAAATGAGTGAATTTCACTTAAAGTAAATTAATAGATCAAACGTATTATATCATGACATTTATGGTAAAATTTAGGTTTAAAATTCTGACTCGATGTTGTTTTAATCGACAAGATAATTTGGATCATTTCTTGCGCCCAAAATTTATATTTCGGACCTCATCTACAAGTTTGTCGATAAGAGTATAGTGTTCTTTTTTATTTTTGACTGTTCATTTTTAATTTAACGATCAAACGAGTATTTTACAATTTAAATTTTCTTTGACCATCATGAATCATTTGCTTAAATGGTCCATGCTAGCCGTAGCTTATGTATGGATCTTTAATTGACCGAAAACTTCTACTGATATAGTTTTTGGACTCCACGTACGTCATGGAGTCAGATAAAAGTCATAAAACCGTCTCTGAAGGGGTAACTTTGGAATTCGAACCCTTTACAAAATTACAATCACAGATAAAATATGAAATTAATCAATTCATGATCAGACGTAGTTGAATTGTTTAATATTAATTATTTTAATGATCATGTATATCATTTTTTGAATAATTTAAACATTTGTAAGTATATATTTTGTCAAAAAAAGTATTAGTATATGTTTGTTTATACTTTAAATATCGTATTAATTACACTTTAAAAATAAAATGTGTAATGTAATATGAATTAATTTTTTATTTTGAGAAAATTTGTAAGTTTGATTTACTTTACACAAGACTTAATAATGTAATGGTTGGATTGATAACATTTATCGCTGAAAAATTATTAAAAAGATGTAACTATATCAATATATGATCTGTTTTATATGATTGTGCAGTTAAGATTGAATCTCTTAGATATCTCACGCTTATCGCAAATATATATATACATATATATATATATATATATATATATATATATATATATATATATATATATATATATATATATATCAAATGATACTAGGTGTCAAACTTAGTATAATGACACATCTATAATAACTTTGTGTATAATGAAAATTTTGCCGATCCAACTCTTGAATCATGTTATATTAACTCGATAACCATATATACAAAGTTTTAGATAATTTAGACATTTGTAGTTATGTAATTTAATAGTGCACATTTACTTATATTTTAAGTATCATATTATACGTCAAAATAAAGTGATCCGATGGAGTATCAAATAATTTTATAATTTTATGAATTTTGATATGTTGAATCTATTTACAAAAAAACTTTCAATTCAACGGTTTGATCGGTAAAATTTGCATTATACACAAAGTTATTAGAGGTGTCATTATGCTGAGTTTGACATCTGATGTCATTTGATCCAGGCCCATGTATATATATAAATATATAGTGGAATACTACGAGTATTGCAACTCGCATACATCAAAGGACAATATGTTTGGAGAATGACTACTTCTTAGTTATACAAACCAATGGTTTCAAACACCATTCACAATAAAGCATTGAGACATACAGAAACCACCATATTATGACACAAACCTTAATGCACTCCGCTGTCTCCACTAATACTGGCACCTTAGCGGAGAAAATACACGCATTTCTCACCTCCCATAGTACCTACAAGTCAACATGCATGACAAATCAGAGTCATATCCCTCTTCCCACTACCCCGAGGCCAAATAGAACAAAACAAAGAATACAACATACATAAGTCTGGGGGCATAAAAAATTCTATTACTAACCAGTTACAAATAGCATACAATACATGGGAGGAGAAATCACACTAGGTTGGCAAAAAAAGTACCCATGTTTCCAGGTATCTACACACAAAGCACAACAAGAAGCAGACTTATCCTGAACCACTCTACAACGTAACAAATTAACTCTTGTAGGGAACCTATCCAACAACAATTGCCATAAAAAAACACTAACCGTTGAGGGCGCAAAACTCCTCCACTGCTGGTCCAACACAAAGATCTATGAATCAAAAGAAGATGGTCACGTGCTATTTTTTTTAATAAAATTTAATTTAATCCGTCAATTCAAATCAAATAAAATCGACTGGTTGTAAATGTGTGTTTTTATTTCTCACAATAATAAAATGTTCTCACTTGAGTCGTTCCTTGTATATATCATCAACAAGCATTTACCTTTTGTCATAAAAAAAAGGCATTTACCCAACAAAAGATCCCAATTTTCTACCAACATGTCAATTCAACAAAGCCATGTTCAGATGCATACATATCACTTGCCAATTTTCTCACGGGATGAACAGTGGATAATAATCGTAGCAAGCAAACAAAATTATAAGATATGATTAACTTTAATCAAACCACAACAAAAATATATGAGAAGGAGAGATCGAACTTACATATTTTACACTAAAAATGTGGAAACTTGTCAAACGTAAATTTCTCACACAAATCTTAACAATTACAAAGACAACAAAAGAAAACTATTTCTTTCAAAATCTCTCCTTGCCGAAGATTTAGGGGGCGTTTGTTACAATTTTTTTTAGAATAAAATCATTTTTTTATGTTAAAAATCATTTTTTTAATTTTAATTGTGTTTGTTTCAGATTTTTTTAGAAAATGATTTTTTAAAAAAAATGATTTTTAGGTTAAAAATAAAAAGCTGAAAAAAGTAGCTTCTCATTCATAAGAGTTGAAAAAATGATTTTTATAATCCTAACAAATTAAACTGATTTTTTAAAATCTATAAAAAATAATCTCTAGATTATTTTAAAACATAATCACTTTTTTTTTAAGCCGTAACAAACGGCCCTTTATTCCCACCCACACCAAAAAATCTCTTTCCGGAAAAAGAAAATGAACACTAAAATCCCCAAACTCCTTTTTGCTCCCTCAAAAATCCGATCGCCAAATCTTTTATGTGCTCACTCAAAAACATCGAACCTAACAAGAAGAATCCCAACCCTTTCTCTTTACCAAAATTTCCCCCCTCTTTCTGAAGCCCCAATCTGGATTTATAGCAAAGCTTAGTTGACCCCTGTTTCGATTGTGTGGCACTGATGTTTCTATTTTTCTCTTTGCATTCTTGGGTACTGGTTAGGGTTTTTTGTTGGGTAGTGGTCGAAGGTGGGGTGGGGGAGGAGTTACCATGGGTGGTGGTTATAAGGTGGTTCTTTGTGTCTGGGTTTGGGGCTTTTCCTCGGTTCTGACAGATGATATGTTGAAGAGGGCCGCGTCTAGGGTGCACTAGTGCAAAGTGGTGCACTAGTGCACGACTTACTTATTGCCGTTAGATTTGTAATTTTTTAAATATTTTATTTATTAAAGGCTGAGATTGAAACTTTATACTAGGGGTAAAAGAGTCCTATTGCATTTTTCTCTCTTACTCCCCGCCACTATTTCTCTTGGGAAATCGGCATGGAAGGTTTGGGGAGGTGGTTGTCGATGGAGATGGAGGGAGGTGTGGCCATCGCTGCAGCTGAGGAAGACGAGGAAGTGGGGACCACCGAGCATGACAGAGAGGTCACGAGTGGCAGCGGTGAGGATGTCGGAGCAGGAGACGGTGTTGGTTCTGATGACGGTTTCGGCTCTGATGACGAGGACGAAGGCATTGCCAGGGAGGGAGAGGTTGATGTCTGCATTGCGTTCGGCTTTGTTGAATGGGGTTGAGGAGAGGAGGATTGAGGTGTCGCAGCCGTTTGGAAGGAGACAGTCGTGGAGGAAGAGGCGGAGGGTGGTGGTGCCAGTGGTTGGGTGTTTAATCTGTTTTGAAGTGACTGTATTTGAGGCCCACACTCTCCCTTCCATTCAAGCGATATAGATCTCTGAATTTATCTATTTTTTTTTGTTGCTGCAACTGTTATTTATGTGAAATTCAAACTCGGTCCTAAACTGAATTCCAAATTGATTATTGGGTTTGTTTGTGCTCGTGCATCCACTACAAGAATTATGCCTATCTCTTACAACTTTTTCCTAGAGTCATTGGCTCTAAAAAATTACCTAGGAGAAAAAGTGGTAGGAAAATAAAATACCCATGTGTAAATTACCTAAAGCTTTTTATTAAAACCCGTAGGAAATTATTGAAATATTTTTTTTTTAAAGTTGACAGTAACCGAGGGGATGAGCCGTGGGTTTTGTGTGACTCTTTTTTTTTTTTTATGAATGGAATTTACGAGGGCAAGCCCTCGGTTTCCACTTTTTATTTTTTTTATTTTTTTGTTAATTTAAAAAAAAACTGACGTTGGAGGCTAGGCCCCTTTATTTCTCTTGTTTTCTTTACTTCCTCATCCCACCCATTCGGCTCTCTCTCTCTCACCATCACCCTCCACCTTTCTTCCTCTGCCTCACCCTCCTTCATTTCCATTGAAAGAGCTTGACGGATCTCAGGCTCAACGAGGCTTCCCCAAATGCTAAAAGAGCGTGACGGATCTGTGCGGCGAAACGCGCGCTCACGGAGGTGCAAACGCCACATTGTTTGCTAGTTTCCGAAGGTTGAAGGCAGTGGAGTCTAGCGTCGTGACTCCTTCCCTCTCTCGGCCTCAAATCTCTTCTTTCCTTTTTTCTCCACTCCTCCATTCACAAACCGAATCACTACCCTAATTTCTCTCAAATCTCTCCTTCAATCAATTCAAATCTTCACCAAATCTCCACAGATCTCCTTCAAAACCGTGGATCTGGAAGCAAAAAGGGTATTCGTTCTTTCTCTTTTATTTTCTTTTATTATTATTTGATTTTGTTACTGATTTGGATGTTATTTTTTTCGCAGGTTTTGGTCTATAAATCCCACCCACAAGGCCACATGAAAGGGAGAGAGTGGTTCGAATCTACAAAAAAAAGCACGGGGGCGTTCTGGAATCTGGAGAGAAAAGAGGAAAGTTGAAGCAGTGAGCATGAAAGCACAGGAAAAAAACACGAAAATATAGATTTTAGGTTTTTATTTACTTCTGTAATTTTTTTCCTTTCCTTTTTCTTCTTTGGACGACCGAATTCCTTGGAGAAATTCATATCAAGGTTCCATTTTTCCCTTCCTCTGTATTCTGTTGATAGTTTTTTTGTTCCTGTTAATTGGTTGGAAAATTGGGAATTTTGGCCTATAAAATTGGGAATTTTGTTCCTGTTAATATTATTTGGCCTGTTATTTGGGAATTCTGGAAATGAATGGTTCTGGAGAGAGACGAGAGGAACATGGCGGAAAACCGTCAAAAAATAAAAAAACCAAAGAAAACTGAAGCAACGCTTCAATTTTTTTTAATAACTAGTTGAAATTTCCTAGTCGGAAATTTCAAAAAAAATCCAACGGCTTTCACAAATCAACCCTCGGAAACTATTTCCGAGCAGCGAATAACCTATCACCGAGTGACTTTCGGAAAATATTGTGTTTCCCACGATATTTTGGCTATTTCCTAGAGTTTTTAGCCCTAGAAAATGCCAAGTTTTCTTGTAGTGATCTTTATGTGCCAGTGATCATTCAAAACATGATTAAGTCTTACTTTTGATTCCAAATTCTTCTCATCACATGATGATGCATAAGTTTGCTGCTTTCACGGGATGATGTCACCAATTAAGTTTACCAAATTAGGGGGTAAAAATTATGTTACCCATTCGTAATCATTATCGTGCTTGTGTTTTTTGGATTGGACTAATGCAGTGATTGATCCTTTGGTAATCAGAAACCCTCAGAGAAATAAACCATGTCAAGGAAATGAAGCTTGAATTCGAGGAGAAATGGGGTGTGTTATTAGCCGAGAAGTGCAAAGGAGGATAAAAGTTAGAGTGTTGAGTCCAACAAGAAGGTTAATTAAGTGTCCACGAGCAGAGCTGAGGGCAATGTCGTGGAAATTCAGAATGGTGAGAAGGTGAAGGAGAAAGAAGAGAAGGGTGGCGATGATGGGGTTCAGCGACCAAGGGGTGAAAGAAGAAGATCAAAGCCAAACCCAGGGTTAAGTAATTCACCAAAGCATTTGCAAGGGGAGCAAGTAGCAGCTGGGTGCTTATAAAAAAAAGGGGAAAGAAAAAGTAGCAGCTGGGTGGCCATCTTGGGTTACAGCAGTGTGCGGGAAGCTCTTAGGGTGTGTTTGGTTGAAGGGTTTTAGAAGCAAAGGGAGGAGAAGAGTTATTTTAAATTATATTTGTTTGATTCAATTTTTTTAAGAGGAGAAGAGAGGAGCAAAATCCCTCCTAAGCCAGTTTTGGCTCCCCTCCCAAAGTGGAAGGTTTTGGAAGGGAGGAAAGGAAAGATTAAATTATTTAAAATAAAATTACTTAATATCCTTATATATAATATAATATAAAAGACTATAAGGATATACTAGTAAATTAATCTCTTCCTTTCATTAAAATCCATCTCCTCTCCTCCTGAACTAAACAAGCAAAGGCTTCCCTCCCCTCCTCTCAATCAAACACAAAAAAAAATTAAATCTCTCCTCTCTCTTTCCTTCCCTCTCCTCCATTAAAATCTCTTTCCTCGTTTGAACTAAACAGACCCTTGGTGGGTGGATTCCACAAAAGGCTGACACATTTGAGAAAATAGATAAGGTGGGTTTGTATTTATCATCAAGTAGCAGCTGGAGTGGGGCTAGATCGCTTAAGGTGTGGGCTGGCACGTTGCTGAAAATGGATTGGAAAGAGGCGTTGGAAGGCTTGTTTACGGGGAGAAGCTTATCAGAAAAATGCTTGATTAATGTTCCAATTTTGCCCTTTGGTATACTGGTGCACCAGTGGCGTCTAGGGTGCACCATGAGGAGACACAAAAGAAGCACGGCAATGGCGGGAGGAGGGTTGACGTCTTAGTGTGTGTTTGGTTTCGCGGTGACAAAAATTAATTTTGACTGAATTGATTTTTTAAAATTGATTTCAGTTAAAAGTGATGTGAACTTAAAGTGATTTATGTTTGAATATATTCACAAAAAAAAATGATTTTTATCTATTTATGTTTGAGTAGTTTGAATTAAAATTGTTTGTGTGTGTATATATACTTGTCACTTTTAATAAATTTGAAAATTGATTTTACGTCACCGCAAAAAATAGAAATCTTAGCTTTTGAGTAGAATTGATTTTGAGGCTAAAATCAATTTTAGAATCGGAAACCAGACATAACTATTTGTGGTCAAACCCAAAAGTGATTCTAGAGGACCTCGCTATGTAACCAAACATAGGCTTAGGCGCCGGTTTTTAAAACACTAGGCTATTTTATGGGCTCAAGCCTGGCCATTTTATGTAAATGAGTTTTTGAAAAATCCTAGACCTGGTCTTTTTATTAAATGGGCCGGGTCAGGCCAGGTGAAGCCTTAAATAGGCCCAGGTCGGGCGACTTGACCCATTCCGACCCTCACATAACAGAGCGACACTGCATGTGCGAAATAGCATTGAAGATCAGACACCCACAAATTAATCCACAGTTAGCAATAGATCTGTTGGTGCTTTATGTCTAGCGAGACTTCCAACTTCCAAGTTCCATGAGATCAGATTACTATCTAAAAATATTACTTCAACTTCCAGATGTTTTATTATTTTTTAATACTTATCAATATGACAGTGATTCGATTCAACTCTAATATTCTCTCTATGTCACCGGGGATCACGATCCACTACAGTCGTGGACTGCATTTGATTCCTGCATTCAGTGACGTCGGTCATTCGATTGAGATCGGACGACCTAGATTTAAAATCGATATTTTATATTTTTTAAAAATCTAAAAACGGGTGATATTTTTTGAGAATCGGACGGTCGAGATCTTACAAATGCAGCTGCAGTGATTACAGCGGATCTGATTTCATGTCACCAGCTCGCTTGCTCATCCTTTTTGTTTTATATGCCTGCCTTATCCATTTCAATAATTCAACCATATAATTATACCTTATACACGTAACACACACACACACACATATACACTACTTCCTCATGCCCTTTTTATATGCAACACCAAAGTTTTTTTTCTTGATCCTAATTATAAGAAATAACATCAGTTTTCAAATGTATTAAATAATTAATTCTTATTTATACCATTGTTTATAGTTAGATTTATATTAATGAGATTCACATATTTTCTATGCAAGTGAGTTGATTCATAAAAGAGTATTTTTGAAGAAAAAAATTACTCCATCTGTTTTTTAATATAAGCAAAAAAAAAAAATCTAAGTTTTGTGTTTCTAAATATAATCAAACTTTAACTAACTTTATCATATTTAATGTCGTCTTACCCAAAATACCCTTTAATTAATTCAAATTTTATTTTCCAATATTCTCATAGAACAAGTTCCCATGAAGGACAATTTGAGAGATGTAATTTCTTTTTTGATTACTTTAAAAAAATTAAATGAGACTAACTACTTTTCTTAAAGGATGTGAGATACTTCCTCCATCCCAAATTATAAGAACCTTTTGGCTTTTTTATTTGTCCCATTTTATAAGGCCATTTTAAAGTTTGTCTGTAGTATTAATTATTTTTTTCCTATTACTCTTATTTAATTTACATTTGTTTTAATCAGTATGTTAAATAAAGTGTAATGTAATTTACCTTTCCAATAAATTCAAGGATAGTTTAGGTAAAGTAATAAAAATTATAGACAACTTTATTGTTTTTAACTATATTAATTACATTTATTTGTGGGAGAGGTTTTGTCAAAAAAAACTTTTATAATTTGGGATGGAAGGAGTAAATTTTTTTTTTATATTCGATAGCAGTGAGAGTAAATCTTTAGTGACATTAATTAAAAGAAACTATTTTCAATGCTTTTTTTTTTTAGTACACTTCAATGTTTTTCTTATTATGTGATGAAGTACTTTTTCTAGGCTCCTATTTATTGAGCTTCTTTTGGTCAATATATAGATTAATCGACAAGACTGTTTTTTTCTTAGGAACTGACAAGACTTTTAATACAAGCAAAAAATGTATCATGTTGTATCAGAATTGTATCCTTGCCGGTGGCGGATCCACTTGAAAGGGATTGGGGACAACACGAAATAATTATTTTTTAATCGAATATGTTTAATAATTTTTATTTTGCCTCCATAAAAAACTAGGTATTGCCCTCAAGAGACACATTTTTCAAATAAGTGAAGAAAGTTAGTATAAGAGATAAAAGATAGAATAAATTGGTACTAATTTTATCTCTTTATCCTTCTAATTGTTACCATCCCTCTAATACTAAACTCTTACAATGATACAACACATTAGATTTCAAAAAAGAAACATTGTTCAAGATAGAGAAAGAGATTCAGAAACTCGAAGAGCAAAGATAATTACTTGATGATTTTCAATAAATACTATTAGACTAAGATATAAACAGTGATATCAGGGAAGAGCATATAAGGGATGAATGGTTAAATATTTTTTTTATTGAAAAAATGATTAAATCGTTGTGTTGTTATATACCTAGAGATATATTTTTTTACGGTATTGACAAAGAAAAAATCATATAACACTTTTAAAGCAGGAAAATGCGTAGAGGATAATTATAATATGTAGAAGTTTAGGTATTTTAGGTTTTTTTTTGTCTAAACATTATGTATTTTGTAAAAAGTTATATTGTTTTTCTTATATGAAAACATTATAAACTATTTCTTGTCCTCATGAAAGAAAATTTCTAGATCCGCCACTGATCATTGCAAAGATGTCACTCAAGAAGTAAATTATTTTTGAAAAAGTAATATAGTTAAAAACTAAACTATAACTGTTATATATCGGATCAGGATCCTCTCTTGTTTTTCAATAATTGGAGAGTGTCCTGTTAGTGAGAGGAAGGCACAGAATTTTGTTTCTCTCTCTTGCATTATTTTACAAGACAAATTTTTATTTTAAAAATCCTCTCTCTAACATGACACTCTCCTGTTGTTGTAAAACAGGAAAAGATCTCAATCCGTTATATATCAAAGACAGCAGCTAGAATTTTTGGCTATGTTTGGTAGCCAAGAAAGTGAGAGAAAAAAGTTTATTGATTAAAGTGTAAAATTGTTGATGTATCACACTATAATTGGTCTGTCACGCTTATCCATGCACACTTTTTACATTTTCCAAAAAAAATTTCCTTCCCCCCACTTTCTTTTCCCCCATCGAAACATAGCCATTGTTTTCTATGAATAACTTGACAAATCTTACATCACAGAGCTAGGTTAACTCTTGATACTGTACCCAACCTCTTTAAATTAAAATATTTAGAAAATATCCAAATATGCATGCATGTTACCACAGATGAGGGAAAATAGTACATCAAATTAGTTGTTCATTTGTCTCGTGGGAAAAGAAGTACATGCCCGTGACATTTTTGCAGTGCGCGCCTCACAGAAATTTGTTTCTTTAAATTTAATTACGCAATTAGGTCAAGGTAACTGCATGCCGCATGCACTCACATTGCTCGATTATAAACATCATCATTTCATCAAATATTATATGCAAGTTATATACCTGCAAGCCTCACCCTTCGTCGCCACTCCTTGGAATCACAAAACTTAAACAAGAGCAGGTCCATCCAAATAATAACCTCTATACTTTGTGACCTTGGTCATGCATGGGATGTTATTGTATTTTTTTAAAATGCAAATCAATATTTATAAATAACATATGCAGATAGATTAGCTGCTTTGGTATTTCTAGAAGATGCTATAGCTCGTGGGACTCTGTCCCTCTTTTTATTAGGGAGGATTTTTGTAAAGACCGTTATTAGTTCCCGAATTATCGTTTTTGCTGATTTAATGGGTTTTGGTTTGGTCTCCCATGCTTATTGTATTCTTTTTTTGTTATTAATAAATTAAGGAAGAAGTACTCTTTTTCCTTCTAGATTTTTTTTCCCTAAAGAGAGTTTTACATCAGAAGGTTTTAACGAGGCTCTTTCACTTTTCTTTCCCTTAAAAAAAATATTTATAAATAAACTAAGAAATAAAATACAAGGGGCATTCCAACTCTTATACAACATGCACTAGATGACCAGAATACGACAAAGAAACAAACTTAGAACCCACCAAACAAACACAGAAAAAGGAGAGAAAAACAACCAACCAAGCCTTAAGAGACAACCACCACACTAAGTCCAACGGATACACTCCAAGTAATTCACAAACCATTAATGAGAGAGGCACAACCTAGGCTTAGATCTAGCTAGTCATTTCCAAGACCTCACTCTAATAAGATCCAAAGTCGAGCCAAAATCAAAGGGCTGGTTAGAAAACACACAATCATTGCTAACTTCCCAAAGAACCCATAATACTGAGTGCCAGATCATGGCCAGGCTTCACTTACAATGTGAGTGACCTAACTCCTCCCCTTGCACAAAAATGGAATACAAATGAAAAAAATCATCTTGTAGCATAACAATAACCAAACCTTGCCACCTAAACACAGTCGCCATCCAAATAGAGAAAGAGAAATCACAAGAACAAAACAACACACCACAAAAAACACATAAAACTGACTCAGCCACTATAATAACCTTCCTTTTAAGCAAGTTTACTTATGTGGAGATATAGTCAAGGAGCACTTGCCAGGTAAAGGCCACCACCTTAGACGTTCCAATTCTTCTCAAGGAGGAACATTTTGAAATGTTTAGAACCCCATTAAGAAGCATTAGGCCCCCACCAGTTGAGGCACACTGTGATTGGATTTTTTCCTTCTGAGGTGACCTTGATCGACCTCAGGACTTCCTTCCCTTAAGCCTGGTTCCCTGAGTAGGACTTCTTCCTCATCTCTCTGTACCTTGTTCACTTTGGGGTGGACTAGATCTACCTCGGGAAAAAGACTCTTCCTCCTTTGATGTATTAAAACAACCGTCCATTTCGGATCAACTACTCAATTAATCTTTATAAGGTGACACTCTCATCGGTGGTGCTTCCATGGTCTTCATGAAACTCACACCACCATTAGGTGTCTTTAAGTCCCTTCCATCTCATTGGTGGGGGCTTTGGAACATCACAAAATTCAATGTGCAGGACTTGTTGATGAACTTTGCTCGGGGGTGCCACAAAAGGGGCGTAGATATCGTAACAACCTCCAGGGCTCTTATTCGCGCTTCCACCTTTGGATGATGATCTTGTCGAGAAGTTTACTAGTTCTTTCCTATATGAGACCATGATGCCACATCATGCATCTCTCAGGTTTCAAAAAGAGTTGTGTCCTCTAAATTAACATATTTCGATGCGCGCTTCCTGAACTCCTCCATACTTTGGGGCGGAACCATTGCCAGAGAGTTTTTGAACACTCTAGGTCGCAACGTTTCCACTACAAGAAAACGCGGGCGTATTGACGGCTTTTGCCGAAAAGCCGTCGAAAATTCAAACTTACCGACGGATTACCGACGGCCATACCTGTTGGAATGTTAGTTTTTTTTATGATTTAAATAATTAATTTAATTAAAATTACTTGATTTATTTATTTAATTTTTAAATTATATAATTCTTTAAATTTAATTAAATATTAATTTAATTTAAATATTTATTAATTATTTATTTAGTTATTTAATTATTAATTTATTCTATATTAAGAAATGTGATAACGTAAACTAAAAAACAAAGTAAAAAAGAAACGTAATAAATAAATAAAATATCCGAACAAATATCAACAAACAAATTAAAAAAATATCCGAACAATATCAAAAATATAAAAAAATAAATACAAACATCACTAATAATCCTGGTAGTCCTGATCATGATCGAGATGCTCTAAACCATTCGCGTCAGCGACATCATCAGTACCAGGAGGCGGAGGTGGAGGCGGCTGAAGCTGTAACACCCTAATTATCTAACGCATATACTATTATGAGACGATAAGATTTCGAACATTTGGTAAAATAAGTCGGGTTTCTTTTCAAAACGAATTTTTTTGATGTGACATGTATGAGAATCATTTTTATGATAAATTTAAAATTTCTAAACTCCATTTATTTATACGGGTCAAAACCTTAAACGATAAAACCATTATGCAACGACATTTTTTTGTCAATACAAAACCTTACACAATTATTATACAATGTGACAACTTGATTTAAAATAACTTTACAAAACTTAATACAATACATTTATACTTTATTTACAATTACACTTCCAAATCTCAATACAATTAACCATCTTCATACTCCCAGCCAGTTAACTGAAAAAGATAAATAGAAAGGAATGAGATAAAAATCTCAGCGAGTGTTCCCACACACACGCACCCGACAGTTAACAAGCAAGGCATGCAAAGGAGGAAAGTATTCATGCAGCAGGCATAGTAAAACTATAAAACAACTTGAGTCATTTAGCACATAAGGCAAACCACATTAAATCAACATCAGCCAACGTTCCATTCATACAAGTACAAGGTCAGTTCCATTTCAAAAGCACATAGCTCAAGCACGAAGCCAAGTCAATCTTAACAACGAATGCTAATTGGTTAATGGTACTACATTGACAACCGGCTAATGCGAACCTAACATCTACTCCGTTGAAATCTTCAGGATCTTTTTTACTCTGGGTGAGCGAATGAGAGTGCCCTTATCATCCAGAGATACAGACTGAGTCTAGTCAGGCTGATCCAGTGTATAAATGGGATGCCCCAGCAGTGCCCTGCCTTTACGTAAGACCCCCTGTAGCGACCAAAAAATCCGGAGGGATTTATTCGAGTTTAATGGAGCCGCCACCAATAATTTATTTCATAGGGAAAATATTGGAAAAAACCTTTTTTTGAAGAAAAATGGTCCTTAAGACCGGATTTGGGTTCGGGAGTCGATTATGCGTAGGGAAGGTATTAGCACCCCACGACATCCTTTCGAAAAAGGTTACCTCTAACTAATTGTGCAAAATTTATTAACTTCTAAAAAAATATTTATTTCCCTTTTATTTTTTAAAAAAAAATTAACCAAGGTAAAAAGAGGACTTAATAAAAGTCGTTTATTTTTGCGCTTGACAGGAGTGGGCTCCTGCTCCTACGTATCTTCGGGTGCAGTGGAGAAATCAAAGGCTACGTAGTTCTTGGGTAGAAAATGGTTGTGTGTTGGTTGATTTTAATTGTATATTTTTTTGATGGAAAAAATGTAGGTTTTGTAGGGACCAAACAAGAAGCAATCAAGAGTGGTCCTCACAAATAACCTATTTTGTTTAGAAAATTAACGGTGTTCGTAATGATCAAACGGGAAGCAATCTCGAGTGATCATTACTAGTAAAAAGATTGATTTTATTTTTATAAAGATGATGAGTTTTCATGGGGACCTAAACAAGAAGCAATCAAGAGTGGTCCTCACTAATAACCCATTTTTATTCAGAAAGTTAAGATATTTGTAATGACTAAACGGGAAGCAATCTCGAGTAATCATTACTAGTAAATTAATTTTCATGATTTTTTTCTCATATGATTTTCAAGAAAAATAGGGTTTTAAAACTTGTATGTGAAATTTAGTTGAATGAAATTGTACTAGTTTGACTAGTAAAAAAAAAGTGTTCACGTTTATTAAATAAATGATAAAAAAAAATAAGGGTTTGGCAAATAAAAAAAGGAGAGGAGTTAAGTGGGAGTAAAAAGGAATGGGCTAAGCCCACTAAAAAAAAAAAGAAAAAAAAAAATAAAAAAAAGTGAAAGAGTGGGTCATGACCCACTTAAAATAACAAAAGAAAAAAAAATAAAAAATAAAAAGAGAAATTGAAGGAAGCAGAACGCATGAAAGAAAAGAGGGGATTGGGGGATAAAAAAGGGAACACACACACACTAAACCTAAATTAAAACACACACACACACAAAAACACAAAGAGAAGAAAAAAAAGAAAGGTGCAGCGCCGCTGCAAAAGAGAGGAAAGAAAAGCGGGCGAGAGGGAAGGAGGGGAAAGAGAGAGAGAGTGGCGAGAAGGAGAAGGAGAGGAGGGAACCATGAGGTTGGGATCTGAGGGAGGATCGTTCTCCTTGGAGGTGGGTGCGCGCGCGGCCGCGAGCTGGAGGGGGGGCGTGCGAGAGGAGGAGAAAACAAAGGGGGAGGGGAGATCGTGGGGGGAGAGAGAAAAGAGAAAGTGAGAGAGTGGTGGGAGAGGGAGGAAGAAGGAGGGAGACAAATTTTACCCTCTTCTTCACTTCTTTCTTCTTCCTCTGTTTCTTCTTTCTCTGCTTCTTCTTTCTTCTGTTTGCTTCTTCTGCGTTTTTTTTTTTGCTTCTGTTTCTTTTTTTTCTTCTAGTTCTTCTCTTTTTTCTCTCAATTTTCTCTCAAATTATTGTGTATAATTGGTACCCAGAATGAGATATCCAATTATGAAATTAAGTGAAGTTTTTCTTTTCGTCCCCCTGTTCTCTCTTCTTGCTCTACTATTTATAAAAAAAAAGGTTCAGTTTGTCAACTTGAGGTTGCAACTTGTATGCTAAGTGTGTGCTAAAATGATGCTGAGGAGATGGTAACATGTGCAAAGTCTGAGATGGTATCAATGGTTTGAAAAAATATTGCAATCAGCCGTGACTTCAACAACGGTGCTCCCCCTTTTTTGATTAAATTGCATTGTTTGTCAAACTTGGTTGGCAGATGAAGAAAAAGCAAGAGGCCTATGGGGGACATATAGCTGTAAGACATAGTTTGTAGAGTGGCTGAGGAGATATGCAGAGGACTTTGGTGAAGATATGCAGATGACTTTGTGAAGGGTGAATATAAGAGTGTGGAAATCTGACTTTGATTTTCAGTTTTGGATTTTGGTTTTTTTTCGGTTCTAGAACACTTGTAATGGACTCTTGTAATGGACAATTCTTGCAATTGGGCTAAAATTGGCCCAAAATAATTAAAAAAAAGAAATAATAATAATAATTGAGCCCAAGTATTATTAAAATTAGTTTGCTTCAAAAAAAAAAGACACAATAAAAAAATGAAAATATGAGCGGACAAAATTGGGGTATAACAGCAGCCCCTCTTTAGTTATATTTTATTAGAAAATGCAAACAACAATGGTTGTTATATTTTTGTCATAAAATAGAGCTAAAGATAAATACACTAATTTTGTCTTGAACTTGACGTGAGGAATAACAATGAGGGATCAACGCTTGATGCGTTTAATTGGAAAGTGATAAGGAAGGAATACGGCCAGGTCGGGTACTGACGAGGTAATCTAAAAGCAATAAAGAGGGATTAACGCTCAGTGCGTTCATCAGAAAACTATA
This sequence comes from Calophaca sinica, assembly GCA_037113605.1. Lineage (NCBI taxonomy): Eukaryota > Viridiplantae > Streptophyta > Magnoliopsida > Fabales > Fabaceae > Calophaca > Calophaca sinica. The sequence continues at coordinate 24,764,015 of CM073733.1, forward strand.
AAGAAGGATCACCGCCAGGTCGGGTACTGACGCGGTGATCGGAAAGCAATAATCAGGGATTAACGCTTGGCGCGTTTATCAAAAAACTATAAAGAAGGATCTCCGCCAGGTCGGGTACTGACGCGGTGATCGGAAAGCAATAATGAGGGATTAACGCTTGGCGCGTTTATCAAAAAACTATAAAGAAGGATCTCCGCCAGGTCGGGTACTGACGCGGTGATCGGAAAGCAATAAAGAGGGTTCGACGTCAAATAAGGTATTGACGCGTCGATGGGAAGCAATAAAGAAGGATCGCCGCTAGGTCAGTGCGACACGGTGATCGGCAGGTTCAACGACAAGTAGGGTATTGACGCGTCGATGGAAAGCAATAAAGAAGGATCAACATCAGGTCAGGAACTGATATGTTGGTCAAAAAGCAATAATGAGGGACTACCGCCAGGTCGGATACTGACGCGATAATCTTAAAGCAATAAAGGGGTGATGCTCGGCGCATTTATCGAAAACTATAAAGAAGGATCTCGCCAGGTCGGTCTTGTGCGGTGATCGGAAAGCAATAAAGAGTGAGCGATACTTGGCGTGTCGCTTAGAAAGCAAAATAAAGGACCAATGCTAGGCGCATTGTTTGTAGCGAGAATGAAGGATCAAAATTTGGTGCACGGACCAGGTGTAACAAAACGGCTAAAAGGTGGTGAGATGAAGAGGAGGCATGAATAGAGGATATGGGGGGGATGTAGGCAAGGTGATCAGTATGTTTTCTGATTCCTCATCCCGTATGATCTCTAGTGCTTAAAGATATCGGACGGATGAGATTCATCGATTTAGTCATGTTATGCTTCGATTGGGAGAGAGCGCGAGTTATCAATGCAGCACTAGTTACTTTTTTAAAGGTAATCCCTTTGCCCTTTTTGAAACTTATTTGTTGAGATTTGGTGTTTCCTCGTGATTCTTAAGATGTATATAATAACCGTAATGCTTTCCCATATCATCACATGCTTCACAATTCAGTGCCTATTATCATAAAACAACATTTTGAAATACAAGAACGTAGGTGTTTGGTATTCAAAAGAAGAGTTATGTGTACAAGGACTGAAGTTACACAGACTTGAAAATACATCAAGAAAAATGCAGGAAGAAGAAAAAACAAAGAAAGACAATAACTAAGTAGATATTTTATAGCTTGTGTCTTTGTAGGAACAAATGTCAGCTTCCCATATCCATGACTTTGATTACCCATTACTCTACTTCTGAAAATATATAAAACTGCCCCAGTTGGGTAAGAGCCCCTTAATACATCAGCCTTCTTCAATGACCGATTTCAGACTTAACTTCGCTTGGATTGCTCTTTCAAGTTTTCAATCCAACGGGTCGCTCTGATTTTTGCCTAGGTCGCCCTTTCAGGTTTTCAACCTAGCGAGCTCACCTTTGCTTGGTTTTTATACGTTTTTTTTAGGCATAATATTTTTTGACTGCATCAGAGTTCACTGGGAGTGGGAGATCTTCACCGTCCATCCTTGTGAGGATTAAGGCTCCTCCAGAAAAAGCTTTTTTCACAACATACGGGCCTTCATAATTCGGAGTCCATTTTCCGCGAGAATCCTTTTGGATGGGCAAAATCTTCTTGAGTACTAGGTCTCTTTCTTGAAATTCCCGAGGGCGAACTTTCTTTTCGTAAGCCCTCTTCATCCTGTGCTGATATAGTTGCCCATGACATAAGGCCATCACTCTCTTTTCTTCAATGAGATTCAATTGATCGGTAGAGCACGAACCCATTCTCGCCTCTTCTAGTTTTGTCTCCATCAATACCCTTAACGAGGGGATCTCGACTTCAATGGGAAGCCTTGCTTCCATTCCATACCGGCGAAAGGGGTTGCCCTGTTGAGGTGCGAACCGAAGTCCGATAACCGTGCAAGGCGAAAGGGAGCATTTCGTGCCAGTCTCTAAATGTTACCACCATCTTTTGGACAATCTTCTTGATATTCTTATTTGCAGCTTCAACTGCCCCATTCATCTTTGGGCGGTACGATGAGGAATTATGATGTTGGATCTTGAAGTCATTGCACAGCTCCTTCATCATCTTGTTGTTCAAATTAGTCCCATTATCAGTGATGATCTTATTTGGTAAACCATAGCGGCAGATCAAATCTCTCTTGATGAATTTGACAACCACATTTTTTGTCACACTCACATATGAAGCCGCTTCAACCCATTTAGTGAAATAGTTGATTGCGACAAGAATGAAACGGTGTCCATTGGATGCCTTAGGTTCAATGGGTCCAATGACATCCAATCCCCACATTGAGAAAGGCCATGGTGCTGTCAAGATGTTCAAAGAGACTGGTGGCACATGGATATTATCGGCGTAAATCTGACATTTGTGGCATTTCTTCACATAACTGAAACAATCAGTCTCCATAGACAACCAATAATAGCCAGCCCTCAAGATTTTTCTTGCCATTGCGTGCCCGTTTGCGTGAGTCCCAAAGGAACCTTCATGAATCTCTCGCATAATCTTTTCCGCCTCGGTCTTATCAACACACCTAAGAAGTACCATGTCATGGTTTCTCTTGTAGAAACGCCGCCACTTAGAAAGAATCCCATTGCCAAACGCCTTAATGCTCTTTTATCATTCTACGAGACATTAGGAGGACATTACGTATTCGTGATGTATCGTTTGATGTCGTAATACCAGGGTTTGCCATCAGGCTCTCCTTCTATTGCTAGGCGGTGTCTTTGGCCGTCGTGATTCTGTATTTTTATGAGCGATGAGGCTCTCCCTCATCGATTTTGAACATTGATGATAGAGTAGCTAAGGTGTCCGCTAGCTGATTATCTTCACGCGGAATGTGATGGAAGGTGACTTCATCAAATTGTTCCATCAATTCTTTGATATAATTGTGGTAAGGAACTAATTTGGAATCCCTCGTTTCCTATTCGCCTTTTAACTGATGGATAACCAAAGCCGAGTCTCCATATACTTCGAGAATCTTGACCTTTGATTCAATGGCCGCCTGAATGCCCATGGCACATGCCTCATACTCTGCCATATTGTTTGTACAATCAAAACACAATCTTGCAGTAAATGGAATGAAATGATTTTACGGGAAATCAGATGCAGCTCAATCCCATGTCCCAATGCATTAGAGGCACCGTCAAACAACAAGATCCATTTTTCACCATCAGGGGTTTCTTTTCCTTCAAATAGAGCCATTATGTCTTCGTCTGGGAAATCACTGCTGCATTGGTGATAGTCTTCCACGCAGGTTGATGAGCCAAGTATTCAGCTAAGGTACTGCCTTTAATTGCCTTTTGGGTGACATACACAATATCATACTCAGATAACAACATTTGCCAACGAGCAATTCTTCCTGTGAGAGCAGGCTTTTCAAAAATATACTTGATCGGATCCATTTTGGACACCAAACAGGTTGTATGGGATAGCATATATTGTCTCAAACGATGTGCGGCCCAGGTTAACGCGCAACACGTTCGTTCTAACAATGAATACCTCGTCTCGCAGCTAGTGAATTTCTTGCTCAAGTAGTAAATGGCATGCTCCTTCTTACCAGATTCATCATGTTGTCCTAGCACACAACCCATTGATTCGTCCAATACTGTTAAGTACATGATGAGGGGTCTCCCTGGCACAGGGGGTACCAAAATCGGTGGATCTTGTAAGTACTGTTTGATTTTCTCAAAAGCTTTCTGACAATTGTCGTTCCATTTGGTTTCCTGATTCTTACACAACAGCTTGAAAATTGGCTCACAAGTAGCAGTTAGCTGGGATATAAACCTGGCGATGTAGTTCAGTCTTCCCAAGAATCCACGAACTTCTTTTTCGGTGCGAGGAGTCGGCATTTTGAGGATTGCTTTTACTTTGGCCGGATCAACTTCTATTCCCTTCTGGCTAACTATAAACCCTAGCAGCTTGCCTGACCTTACACCAAAACTACACTTAGCTGGGTTTAACCGGAGTTTATACTTCCTCAGTCGCTCAAAAAGTTTTTGTAGGTTAATGGCATGACCTTCCTCTGTTTTGGATTTTACAATCATGTCATCCACATAGACCTCTATCTCTTTGTGCATCATGTCATGGAACAAAGCCACCATTGCTCTTTGGTATGTTGCCCCAGCATTTCTTAATCCAAACGACATTACTTTGTAACAGAAAGTTCCCCATAAAGTGATAAATGTGGTTTTTTCCATATCTTCGGGAGCCATCTTGATTTGATTATAGCCAGAATATCCATCCATGAAAGAGAAGACAGAGTGTTGAGCTGTGCTATCTACCAAGACATCAATATGTGGCAAAGGGAAGTCATCCTTAGGGCTGGCCCTGTTTAGATCTCTATAGTCAACACACATTCGGACCTTTCCGTCTTTCTTTGGGACTGGAACAATATTAGCCACCCATTGAGGGTATTTTGCTCTGACCTAAAAACCGGCGTCGAACTGTTTTTTTACCTCATCTCTAATCTTGAGTGACATCTCCGGCTTCATCCTTCTCAGCTTCTGCTTGACTGGTGGGCACTCGGGTTTTAATGGTAATTTGTGCTCGACTATGCTATTATCTAATCCAGGCATATCTCGGTATGTCCACGCGAAAACATCCGCATATTCAAATAGGAGTTTAACCAATTTTTCTCGCTCACTGCTTTTCATTGTGTTCCAATCTTAACTTCTTTCTTGTCGTTTTCAGTGCCCAGATTGATTGTTTCAGTTTCTTCCTCGTGGGGTTGAATCACTTTAGCTTCTTGTTCCACCAACTTCATTAATTAGGAGGGTATCCCAATTGTCCTCATTATCTTCCTCAGTATGATTAATGGGGTATTCAAAATTATAGTATGAGTTACTGGCATCGTTATTTTCAAAGACAATATTTTTGGATCTGCATTAGTTAAAAATAACGAAATGAAAAAGCGGAAAAAGATGAAGAGAGATGGAAAAGATGGAAAAGGAAAGAAAAGAGAAATAATTGGAAAATTCAAAGTGCATTTTATTGATAATGGTACTGAAATGAAACATGTGCGCCCTTTTGACAATAAATTATTCTAAGGCCTTGGGCAGAGCAATAGAATTTGCATTACATAATTACTTTGAATCAAAGATCACGGGAAACTCAACGATCTCCCAATTTCCAAGTTCTTCATTCGGCGAGCAAGGGCGGACAAGGTTGACATTGTCGTTTTCTGTACTGCGATCATCCTTGATAACTGCTATTTGATTCGGATCCAATATTCCTGCACTCCGAAAGCTTTGCCTGATGTCACAGATGGGAATACTCTCATCTTTTGGCTCCCTGCCTTCCAGTCTAGCTATCCTCTTTTCTTTTCTTTCTTTGGCAATTCTCTTTTTGTCAAATCTGTTAGGTTCGTATCCCAACCCATATCTGTTTCTGTTATCTGGAAGTTCTAACAGCATCACGATCCCTTGTGTAGCAACCACACCAAAATTTAAAAATTATGGAGCCGCCACCAATATTTTATTTTCATAGGAAAACATTGGAAAACCTATTTTTGAATATTTTTTGAAAAAAGAAAGGTCTTTGGACCAGATTCGGGTTCGGGAGTTGGTTACGCGCACGGAAGGATTAGCACCCATACGCGCCCATTTAAAAAATGGTACCCGTTTATTGTTTATAAAAAATTGTTTGCCTTTTAAGAAGATTAATTCCCTTTATGAATTTTCTGAAAAGAAATATAAGTTTACTAACTATCACGTTACAAAAATATTAAAGGAGATCTTCAAAGAAAACTCAAGTATTCTACAAAAATCATTTTTTGCTCCTTGTAACAAAAATAAAATAAAACCTAAAAGACTATAAATTAATTATGCTAATAAAATACACATAAGAGAAGTTTTTTATTTTGCTTTTATATCCTTAACCATTTTTATTTAATTCTAACTATTTACACACAAAAAAAAGGGTAAATTGCAAATTGGTCCCTATTCAGAGTTTGGTCCCATTGGAAGACCAATCTCTAAAACATGTTTATATAGAACCAAAAAAAAACCTATTTTTGCATCTACACCCCTATTAATTACATATTTACAAATTAACCCTTATTAATTACGTATTTACAATCCAGTCCTTATTTATCACATATTTGCAATTCAGTCCTTTTTATAACATATTTGCAAATTGCCCCTATTTAGGGTTCGGCCCCATTGGAAGGCCAAACCCTAACCCTAATCTTGTTACAAAATCCAGCAACAAACAGCAGCAGATACACGACCCTAACAACAACAATATTCAGTAATAACAACTACAATCTCAACAATAACAGTAACCATGAATGATTGCAACAAAGGTTCGATTTTTAAAAAAGGTACACATCAGATGCTAAATGTTTACAGAGAAGAAGAAGAAGAGATGAAAAAAGAACAAGAACCTGAATTTCACAACTTGGATCCAGAAAAAGGGTGAAACTTAGAACCCTAAAATTCTAATGGTGTTTAAAAAATTTAAAACTCTCTCTCACGCTTTGCTTGACTTCCTTTGAAATCTTCCAGTCTCTTGCTCTCTCTGCGCCCTCCTTACGGCTCTCGGCCTCCAGGGTTTTCTTTTGGGTTCGGCCCCTCTTTCCACTTTCTTTGGCCTCCCTTTTATAGGCACCCCATCTCAAGCAAATAAATCAGATTAGTTCAAAAAATAAAAATAAAAATAAAAGAGAAATAAAGAGATCCCTTCCCTTGTCCTTTGCTTTTCTTCTTCCTTCTCTCGCTTCTCACGCCTGGATCTTGGCGGCTTGCAGGAGAGTGACGCGACGTTGGCGAGGAGATGGGCGATTGGAGGAGATAACCGTTGAGCAAGGCAAAGAAACGTGGTCCGAGGAGGGAGAGAGAGGCGGTTGGGTGTGATGTTGGCGGGGAAAAAGGGTTAGGGTTGAGTGAGGAAGAGGAGAAAGAAAGAGAGAGATAGGGATGTGATGGAGAAGATAAGGTTGATGGTGATGTTGGCGTGAATAGTGGAGGAGAAGATGAAGTTGAAAGGATGATGAAGAGAGAGATGGGGGTGGGGAGGAATGCTTGGCGAAAGCAGGGAGAGAATGGAAGGGATGAAGTGTTTTAGGTTTTGTGTTTAGGGTTAGGTTAAGAGTGGAGCTTGGGCGAGGAGTGATGGGCGCAGAGGAGCGTGAGGGCTGGGCGAGAGTGGGCCATGCGGCGTGTAGAAAGCAAGTCATGGGCTGGGGCGCGCGTAAGAAGAGCATGGGGTGCAGGAAGTAACAAAAGGGAAGGGTTGTGCTATTGGCACCCCACATATCTCAATTGGCACCCCAACTTTCTTTTAAAAAAAGTCTTTTTCTTTTTTTTTAATATTCTTTTCTTTTCTTTCTCTCTTTTATAATCTCCAAAAATATTATTTATTATTACTACTACTACTAAAATAAAAGGTTAAAATAAATAAAATAAAATAAAATAAAAAGGCCGGACAAAATTAGGGTACTACAGCTGCCCCTCCTTAATTACATTTTACTCGAAGGTCTTAATGCATTCGTTGTAAAAGGTAATTAAGGATAAAGGACTCTGATTTTATCCGAAGTACGTGGTTTGAGATTGCGAGATTGGCTTCCGACTTTGGTTTGGGATTGACGGATTGGCTCCCGACTTTGTTTTGGGATTCTAGGTCTGATTCCTAGTGAATTCCCGGTACGACATAGGTTTAGCCCCTAACTCTTAAAATTGGTGAGAGATTCTAGGTTCGATTCCTAGTGAATTCTCGGTAAGGCCTAGTTACGACTAGCTCTTACAAAATTGGTAGGAGATTCCAGGTTCGGTTTGCTGGTGAATTCCTAGTAAGGCATAGTTATGACTAGCTCTTACTAAATTGGTTGGAGATTCCAGGTTTGGTTTCCTGGTGAATTCTTAGTAAGGCATAGTTATGACTATCTCTTACAAAATTGGTTGGAGATTCCAGGTTCGGTTTCCTAGTGAATTCCTAGTAAGGCATAGTTATGACTAGCTCTTACTAAATTGGTTGGAGATTCCAAGTTTGGTTTCCTGGTGAATTCCTAGTAAGGCATAGTTATGACTATCTCTTACAAAATTGGTTGGAGATTCCAGGTTCGGTTTCCTGGTGAATTCCTAGTAAGGCATAGTTATGACTAGCTCTTACTAAATTGGTTGGAGATTCCAGGTTGGTTTCCTGGTGAATTCTCGGTAAGGCCTAGTTATGACTAGCTCTTACAAAATTGGTTGGAGATTCCAGGTTTGGTTTCCTGGTGAATTCCTAGTAAGGCATAGTTATGACTAGCTCTTACTAACTTGGTTTTGACTACTTCTCTACTTAGGGAAGGCCTGGGGTGTGAGCTTTTACGTCACTCAATATGAATTCGGGTCAGATTCCCGACAAGGTATAGGTCAGATTCCTAACTCTTGCAAAAAGTATGGACTGGTTTTCCTATTGCAGTGAGCGTCCGATTACGAGCTTCTCTGTCACTCAAAGCAGTTTGGGTCGATTCAGAGCAAGGTGTAGGTCGATTCCTAGCAAGGTATAGGGCGGGTTCCTAACTCATGCTAATAGATTGAATAAATTTGAATACTAGTTCTTACCGAGTAACAAATGCACCAATGTATGTAATATTTTGAGAGGGTGGGTCAGTGGACCCAAAACTTTGATGATCATGCAGGATGCAATGAATGGTATGTCATGCATGAAATGAAATTTTTATTTTTAGAGAAATGATTTTGAAAGTGGAGTGCGAGGCCCGAGTAATGGTGATCATGCTAGATGCAATGAATGATGTGCTATGCATGAATATTATTATTTATTTATTTTTTTGAGTCTTTTGATTTCCTTTGAATTCCTTTGAGGATTACGCCCCTAGACTTATGGGTATTGGCTTTCTGTCAGATTGCTTGTCTGAATGGCTGACTTAGTACTGCATCAGGTCTGCATACTTGCCCCTTGACAAATCATTTTGTGGTTCTCCAAATTTTCACCTTCACGCTTTGGATGCCTTGGGAAGGATTAGATTAACAATTTTGATCCATAGAGACTTTTCAGTGTCCCTTTGGCCTTCGTTCAGCCATGATGGAAAAGATCTATATTGAGAGATAGATCATCTTGTGTAGTTCTGAAACTGGGACGAAATCTTGAATGCGAAGCTTGTAGATGATGGGCACAACTTTTTCCCCTAGCTTCTTGGTTTATATCTGTGAGGTCCAATCTGGGTGGACCTGTTTGTAAATTTGACCCTAACTTTTGCCCAGGCCGCTTTTTGCGAGTTTTCAACCTAGCGTGTCGCTCTAACTTTTGCCTAGACCGCCCTTTCGGGTTTTCAGCCTAACGAGCATTTTTATTTTGTATTCTTCTTTTTTTTTTAGGTAAAGCAACTGCACTGAGGAGTTTATATGGATCTCCTCCTTCAAAAATAAAGTTTTTGAGAAAATATGAGCAGTTGACTTTGATCAGAATGGACTTTACTAGGGTTGTAACGTGGCCAGGGGTTAAGGGTTATGAAAGAAATGATATTTCAGGCCCAAAAGTGTTTAAGGGTTTATAAAAACAAGGATCTTTAGTGTAAAGATGCACTTCATTTTTGCTAGCACATTTGTTTCACCTTTGCGGTTTCCTTTTTGATCTTATAAGTGTCTTTGATACGTTTTTTATATTTCTTTGAATTAACTTTGATACTTTATTGCTTACTTTACTCTTCTTCTTTTTGAGAGGACAAAGTTGACTGAAGACTTGTACTATTCTTCATTGTGTGAACGATCCTTATTCAGGGTATTTGAAAGAAAATTTCGTTTTAGGCTCAAAAGGGTAGCAAGGGATAATAAGTGTTTGGATAGAGAAAAACGGCCAAACCTCATCTCAAAATCTCATTGCCCACATCTTCACAAAACTTAACTTTTGATAACTTGTGCATTTGCTTTACCATTGTTCTATGAGCTAAGATTGAAAAAAAAAATTGCAGTTTTATTGATGAACTGAAAAGATGAGAACATAATGAGCCCTTTACAAGATATGCCCCAGGGCTCTGGGCAAAGCGTAAAAGTAAATGAAGATTGCTTAAACAGGACTATTCCTTGAAGTTTTATCAGTTGGCGTTGATCAAAGCCCAACAATTTTTAATGGATTGGCCCACTGCCTCAGTGCATGTTGTGATGAGCATCGTTTGTTTCTTCTTCTATCTCTTGGCCCATACTGCGCGATGATTGTTGAATGTTGTGGTTGCCAATCCTTCCGCTTGTTATCCCGGCTTCCACTCTTTCTCCGACAACAACAAGGTCTGAGAAGCTTGAAGAGACATTTCTCATCATCAGATCATAGAAGGGTTGTTGAAGTGTGTCAATGAACATGATGACCATCTCTTTCTCAGATAGTGGAGGTTCCACTTGGGCTGCAATCCCTCTCCATCTTCGGGCATATTCTTTGAAGCTTTCATTGCCCCCTTTTATCATGGTTTGCAACTGGGAGCGGCTAGGAGCCATATCCATATTGTACTTATACTGATTGATGAAAGCTTTGGCCAAATCATTCCAGGAGTTGATTTTGCCTTGCTCTAAATGCATATACCAGCGTAGGGATGCCCCTGTAAGACTCTCTTGAAAGAAGTGGATTAAAAGCTTATCATTGCTGGAGCAGGAGGTCATCTTCCGGCAATACATGATGAGGTGGCTTTTTGGACAAGTTAAGCCTTCATACTTGACAAACTCAGGAACTTTGAATTTTGGATGAATCACCACACCCGGGACCAAACATACTTCTGAAGCTTTGAACCCAATATGATTTGCCCCTTCAATGGCTTTTAACCTTTCCTCCATCATCTGAAACCTCTCCTTGGCTTGAGCATCCTCCTGATGAGTGAAGATAGGTACAGAATTCTGAGCACTTGTGTTCAACGAGTTTCCATCGTTCGGAGGTGTCCGCCTTTGTGAACTATGGATAGGTATTTCGTTCCCTTCCGGCTGATTCTCCCCCGGCCCATTATGCATGTGGTGTTCGACAAGTCGTTCTGCTTCTGGGGTCAACTTGGCATTTAGGGCCATCAACAGATCGAACACCTGGCCCATTCGTGCACTCATCTGATCAAGTTCTCCCCGCATAGCCTCTTGACTCTGTTGCATGGTCTGCCGATTTTGTTCTAAGGCGTCCATGAGCCTGGTTTGTGACCTTGATGCAGTAGGGATCTGAGGTTCTTCGTGTTTATTTCTGGGTTCAGAAGGACAATATGAGTATGGAGGAGTTGTTTATGTTATGCTCATATTATGTATGCCATGAATATTTTTTTTTTATGTATATTTTATGCAAAATAATATGATGGATAATGGAGAGATATTATTCTATTTTTTATTTCGGTTTTTTTTTTACAAAAAATAAAATGAATGCAATGATGTTGTTTTAAAAAGAGAAAATGTTTTTTTTTTGAAAATTTATTTTTTATATTTAGAGGGAAAAAGGAATGGAAAGGGAATGTATCTTTTGAAACTATGTTATTTTTTTGCAAAGAAGAATAACAAATAATATTTTTTTGAGAAAAACATCATTTATTATTTTTCACAATTTTGAAATGTGAATGAAAAATAAATGGATGATGGAAAAACAGGCAGAGTATACCCCTTGCAGTGTAGGCCGGTATTTCCTAAGATCTTAGGTCATACGACTTTTGTCACGTAGAAAATAGGATAAGGTGTGCTCCTTTCGTGATATGGGCCGGTAACTCCTTAAAAAGATCTAGGGTTTGTATTGTGTACCTTTCCATTGAGTGGATTTAAAATATTAATCTAAAAAGGTCCCTAGAGCCAAGGGTCCCATTTGAAAATGTTACCACCAATAATAGGTATACTATTAAAGGATAGTTTTTTCTCAAATGGAGCCAAACTCTAGGTGAGGCTTTCGTAGGAACCTACTGGCCGTACGTAAAGTGTATAAAGTGTGTAAATAAAGGGCCCGGGTATAGGGCACCCACTCATATTGTGTGTAAATAAAGTGTATAAAGTGTAGTGTGTGAAGGAGCAAACTTAGATCTACCCGCTGCAAAATAAAAAAAATGCAATATATATACATGTCTTCTACCCTAAGGTTTTAAATACACAAACATACATAATATTCACAAGAAAAGAACAAATGAAAGAGAATAAATCACAAATGAAAAATAACTTTTTTTTTATGCAAGTTTTCTAAGCATATATACAAATGAACAGATAAAAACAAAAGGGAATAATTTATTTAATAAGGCAAACAAATCATATAAACAACCATAGGGCCTAACTCTCTAAAGTCCCCAGTGGAGTCGCCAGCTGTAGCAACCACACCAAAATTTAAAAATTATGGAGCCGCCATCAATATTTTATTTTCATAGGAAAACATTGGAAAACCTATTTTTGAATATTTTTTGAAAAAAGAAAGGTCTTTGGACCGATTAGGGTTAGGAGTTAGTTCTGGCTTGCGGAAGGATTAGCACTCATACGCCCATTTATAAAATGGTACTCGTTTATTGTTTATAAAAAATTGTTTGCCTTTTAAGAAGATTAATTCCCTTTATGAATTTTCTGAAAAGAAATATAAGTTTACTAACTATCACGTTACAAAAATATTAAAGGAGATCTTCAAAGAAAACTCAAGTATTCTACAAAAATCATTTTTTGCTCCTTGTAACAAAAATAAAATAAAACCTAAAAGACTATAAATTAATTATGCTAATAAAATACACATAAGAGAAGTTTTTTATTTTGCTTTTATATCCTTAACCATTTTTATTTAATTCTAACTATTTACACACAAAAAAAAGGGTAAATTGCAAATTGGTCCCTATTCAGAGTTTGGTCCCATTGGAAGACCAATCTCTAAAACATGTTTATATAGAACCAAAAAAAAAACCTATTTTTGCATCTACACCCCTATTAATTACATATTTACAAATTAACCCTTATTAATTACGTATTTACAATCCAGTCCTTATTTATCACATATTTGCAATTCAGTCCTTTTTATAACATATTTGCAAATTGCCCCTATTTAGGGTTCGGCCCCATTGGAAGGCCAAACCCTAACCCTAATCTTGTTCCAAAATCCAACAACAACAACAGCAGATACACGACCCTAACAACAACAATATTCAGTAATAACAACTACAATCTCAACAATAACAGTAACCACGAATGATTGCAACAAAGGTTCGATTTTTAAAAAGGTACACATCGGATGCTAAATGTTTCCAGAGCAGAAGAAGCACAGATGAAAAAAGAACAAGCACCTGAATTTCACAACTTGGATCCAGAAAAAGGGTGAAACTTAGACCCCTAAAATTCTAATGGTGTTTAAAAATTCAAAACTCTCTCTCACGCTTTGCTTCAGCTTCCTTTGAAATCTTCCAGTCTCTTGCTCTCTCTGCGCGCCCTCCTTCTGGCTCTCGGCCTCCAGGGTTTTCTTTTAGGTTCGGCCCCTCTTTCCACTTTGCTGGCCTCCCCTTTTATAGGCACCCCATCTGCGAAGCAAATAAATCAGATTAGTTCAAAAAATAAAAAGAAAAATAAAAGAGAAATAAAGAGATAGCTTCCCTTGTCCAGCGGTTTTCTTCTTCCTTCTCTGCTTCTCACGCGAAAACTGGATCTTGGGCGGCTTGCAGGAGAGTGACGCGACGTTGGCAGGGAGATGGGCCAGTTGGAGGAGATAACCGTTGAGCAAGGCAAAGAAACGTGGTCTGAGGAGGGAGAGAGAGACGGTTGGGTGTGATGTTGACAGGGGAAAAAGGGTTAGGGTTGAGTGAGGAAGAGGAGAAAGAAAGAGAGAGATGGGGGGATGTGATGGAGAAGATAAGGTTGATGGTGATGTTGGTGTGAATAGTGGAGGAGAAGATGAAGTTGAAAGGATGATGAAGAGAGAGATGGGGTGGGGAGGAATGCTTGTGCATGAGAAACAGGGAGAGAATGGAAGGGATGAAGTGTTTTAGGTTTTGTGTTTAGGGTTAGGTTAAGCTGGAGCTTGGGCCAAGGGAGTGATGGGCCGCAGAGGAGCGTGAGGGCTGGACGAGAATTGGGCCATGCGCGTGTAGAAAGCAAGTCATGGGGTGCAGGAAGTAACAAAAGGGAAGGGTTGTGCTATTGGCACCCCACATATCTCAATTGGCACCCCAACTTTCTTTTAAAAAAAGTCTTTTTCTTTTTTTTTAATATTCTTTTCTTTTCTTTCTCTCTTTTATAATCTCCAAAAATATTATTTATTATTACTACTACTACTAAAATAAAGGTTAAAATAAATAAAATAAAATAAAATAAAAAGGCCGGACAAAATTAGGGTACTACACCTTGTTCATATCTTCCCAATCCACATCCGGCCTGATACCCTCCTTTCATCATAACTTTAGCGATCATCGTGGAGGTTTCAGACAATTTTGGTTTCTTCATTAGGACTCCTTCTCCTGCGAAAGTGGCATTCGCAATCTCCAACGTTTGAAAAGACGTCTCAAGAGCTTCTTCTGCAGCCTCAATATAGCGCGTGGAGGACGGCTTGCTTACTAGCATCTCTTCTTCACCAGAGACAGTCACCAACTTATTATCCATTGAAAATTTCAGCTTTTGGTGTAAAGTTGAAGGCACAACTCCAGCTGAATGGATCCATGGTCTTCCAAGGAGGCAGCTGTATGCTGGTACGATTTCCATCACCTGAAAGACTACCTCAAATGTGCGAGGGCCGACTTGTATAGGTAGCTCAATTTCTCCAATAACCTCTCTTCTAGACCCATCGAAGGCTCTTACCACCATGGTGCTGGGCTTCATATATGATCCGTCAACAGACAACTTTGCCAAGGTAGATTTTGGCATAACATTTAGAGATGACCCATTATCGACGAGTACCCTAGCAAGGATATAGTCTCCATACTTCACAGATATGTGCAATGCTTTGTTATGCCCTGTTCCTTCAACTGGAATTTCTTCATAAGTGAAGGTAAGGTAATTACTAGCAACAATATTACCCACAATCCCGTCGAATTGGTTCACCGTGATGTCATGGGTGACATGAGCTTCATTTAGCACTTTTATCAATGATTCCCTATGGCGCTCAGAATTCAGCAGCAGTGATAACACATATATTTTTGCAGGAGTATGATCAACTGATCCACCACCTTGTATTCACTCTGCTTCATAAATTTTAGGAATTCACAAACCTCCTCTTCAGACACTACTTTCTTGTTTCCTTCTGCTTTCTTTGCCTCATTACCCATATCTCTATCAATGGATTCTTCTTCTTTATCTTTTCCCTTGTGAGCTTTGTCCATGGGTCTGATAGGGGTATAAATTCGTCCACTTCGGTCATCCCACCGATTCGAGATGTTAGTGATAGCAGGATTGCGGATCCGGATGTCGCCTTTAATCGTCATCCCCTAAATTGTCCACAAAGACCTTCATATCAGTAATCCCATGGCAATCGCATTAGCGTTCTTGAAAGGGAAAGGAGTTGGTACATGAATAGTTATCGGTTTAGGCACGCCTCGGGTGGCTTGTTGTAACAAATCTCCAATGGTTTTGGGAAGGTCGTGTTTTTATCTTCACTGTTGAAGCGGTCAATATGTTTTCATCTTTCTTCACGCAACCTACTGTATCAAGTGTCTGCTTTAACAATTCTTGGAGAATTTGCTCGAGTTTCTCGCATTCCTCTATGCAATGATCACATCGATGCAAGCTACATAAGTCCCTCTCATCGTATTTCATCTTAATTATACCAAACTCGCAGAGTTTGGCATAAATGATCTTCAAGGGAGTACGGATATCCTCCACTTTCATTATCAGGGGCTGATCCCTAAACTCTTCAATAATGGCGTTGACTGCTGAACCTCCATGACCTGGAAGGGGATTATTACCCACATTAGGTCCATCCTCCTTAAAACTCAACCATTTGGCATTGATCAGATCTTGAACCACGTATTTCAAAGCTTTGCAATTTTCAGTTGTGTGACCTACTGCCCCTGCATGAAACTCACACTTGGCATTTGGGTCATATCCTCTTGGGAAGGGAGGTTGGAGTGGTTTCATTGAGCGTGGAGAGATCAAGGAGTTACTGATTAGGTCTTTGGAACAAATCCGTATAGGTCATGGGAATAGGATCAAATTGGACTGCTTTCTTTTCTTGGTCATTTGGTTGTTTCTGGTTTTGGTTCGGTTGGGTGGGAGCAACTGGCTGTGCTTGTGTTTGAATGGGAGAAGGTGGTCGAAAGGGCATCATTGGTTGGTTTGGCCGGGGGGTAGGATTATAAGAGGCGGCAATGTATGGAAGTGGGAAGTAGGGGTATGGAAAAGGATGTGGGAAATTGGTAAAGAATCGGGGTGGTTTTCCTTGTGCTTGTCCTCCGGGCTCGTCATCACAAAGCATTGGTTTCCCTTCTTTCTTCTTTACGAAGTTTGTTGGGGTCTCTTGATATTACTAGTCCCAGCAAAAACTTTGGGCAATCTTTCCATTTCTCATTCCTCCTTCAACTCTTTCCCCTACGATGACCATATCTGAAAAGTTTGAGGATACACTTCCGATCATTTTGTCATAGAAGGGTGATTGAAGAGTATCCATGAACATGGCCACCATTTCTTTTTCAATCAGAGGCGGTTCCACTTGGGCTGCCAGTCCTCTCCATCGTTGGGCATATTCCTTGAAGGTCTCATTGTCTCTTTTTGCCATGTTTTGCAACTGCATTCTATCAGGAGCCATATCAATGTTATACTTATACTGCTTCAAGAAGGCATCCGCCAAATCTTTCCAACAGCGAATGTGAGATCGCTCAAGGTGTGTATACCAACTCGACGCTGCCCCTGTTAAACTATCTTGGAAAAAGTGAATCAGAAGTTTATCATCATGTGCATAGGACGCCATCTTCCTACAGTACATGGTCAAGTGGCTTTTTGGGCAAGTTGTCCCTTTATACTTGTCGAAGTCCGCACCTTGAACTTTGGCGGTACAACCACATCCAGACGAGACAAAGATCTGGCGATACTTGAACCGAGATAACTTACTCCTTCTACGACTCTTAGCCTATCTTCGAGGATTTGTAACCGTGATCGATTTAATCGATTCCCAACTGGGATGCTTAGATTGGGTCCTCCCATAGCTGGAGACCAGGCAATGCGGTTAGTCTGGGGATTCAATGGATTTCCTTGAATATAATAGGGGTAACCAAATGGTTGGGGATTCACCACGGGGGGTACTACGGGCGTACTGACTCCTTGAGTGTTCCCAAGATGGGACGGTGCATAACCAGGTGGAAAGGTGTATGTCATGAAGCCAGGAGTTAAGCTTTGAACTGGTGTGGTTTCAGTTCCGGAGCCGGATCCTTGAGCCACATCTTGCACAACATGTGCTTGGGAATCAGTTTCTGTAGAGTTATTGTTAGCACCTGGCGGTGTGTAACCGGGCGGGAGACCAAATAGTGGGAACTGTTGTGCCTGTGGGCCTTGGGGGTTATGGTTTGCAGTATCATCATTGGCCATAGGTGGCGTGTAACCAAAGTGAGTCCGTAAAGTGGGAACTGTGGTACTTGATTTTGAGGGTTGCTAACTGGTGAGTGTGTAGGACCCTGCGGGTAAATTGCAAAAGGTACCATCATCCCTTGAGTATTGAGACCATATTGCAACTGCATAGGACCAAAGCCAGGTGGGTGGGAAGGTGTAGCTTGACTTTCATCATTCATTACTGGAGAAGCCCCATCTGCAGCCTTGTCTTTGTTTAGGGATTGCAGAAGCTCCAAAACTTTGCTCATCTGTTCCTTCAGCTGGTTGACGTCCTCTTTCACCTCTTGGTCATCCATGATCTTTGATTGAGAGCGAGTTCGATAAGGGTGTCGAGGAACCAGTTTGTTTGATTATTTTCTGAGTGATTAAAAAAAATGATATGAGTATGTAAGAAAGAAAAAGAAGAAAAAAAAATGAATGAATGGATGTGGATGTATGAGTCTATTCATTTTGTAGCAGGGAACCGTAGGCCTCATTATCTATTTATTTATTTTATTTTTTTAAAAGCGTTAAGTAATTTGGAGAATAAAATGGGATCAATAAGCAAAATGACAAATCCTTTGTTGATGAGAAACACAAATAGTACAATTCACTCAAACTAAAGCCTCAGCAATTAGCTGTCCCTTTTTTCTTCTTAATAGGACAACCAGCCTTTTCTCTCAATTCTTCTATCAAACTTTTACAAAATTCAATAAACTTGTAAACATTGACTGGAGTATTCAGTGGGTGCATGTTGTCAGACGCCTCCTCTAGACGCCTTGGGATATCTATGATTGCTTGATTGGCCAAACTTGCCAACTTTGAAAAACAGTCCCTCCAATGCATGCCTTCGTTCCTCAGTTCATTAAAGAGTGCTTGATTTTCTATCTGATTGACCAGTTTTGTAAAACGATTCTCCCAATACGTGCTTTCATTTTTTAGGTCGTCATAGATCTTCTCTTGATATTCAATATAGTCACGTAACTCATTTGCATCCTCTTGTTCTTTTTTCAGCGCATCTTGATATTTCACAAGCATTTCTTCTATTTCTTCCTTGTATTGCTGCTCCTTTTGGGCTCGGTTCTCATACCCAGCTACTACCTTCTCAAGATGTCGCGTTAAACCTTCAAGCTCCTCTTGCAAGTTCTTTTCGGTAACCGAGGACTTTTTCCACAATCCTTTCCATATATAGGCATTTTCTATAGCCTTGTCCCTTTCTTGATTACGCAGCTCTAGCTCTTCATTTGCTCCTCTCAGACAAAGTTGCACATCATGCTTACTCTTTTCCTCTACTTTTGCCCTTTTGTTGCTTCTCTCAATGAACTTCCCTTTTAGGATATTTTCCGACTGCAAGTACTTGTTCTCTTGAAGTGCCTTTTCTAACCTTGCTTGTAATTCTTCCTTTTCCTCATTAGCTTTTGACAAAGCTATTTTAAGCTCTTCCATCTCTTTACTCGTAATAGGGATAGATTTTGGTACTTCTGGTTCCGGTGGGGGTGTACCATGGAACGACAATTTGATTTCTCGAACCCTACTTTCGATCCATTGGTGGTAACTATCCGTAGCACCAATGCTTCTTTTTCCGAGAACTTTCCTTTCCGAGTGCCTTGCTCCCCCGCATGTCGACCGTTTGTAAGCATTCCGCTATTTCCTTGATCGAACTCAAATACCACAAAGGGGGTCGTCATCTGATCTGACGGTGGATTCATCATAGAATAACCAAGTTGGCTTAGCAGCAGAGAAGGATTATAGTTAATACATCCTCTTGTTCCTATAAGTGGAACATTAGGGAAATTCCCGCACTGATAGATCACTTCATGTATATCCAACCACCTTGGGTACCATCGGACCGTCTTTTCATCAAGATCTGCCAGAGACACAGCCCACCGATCTCCATCTCTGACCCCTACATCACATGTGTTGAAGTCTGCAAAAGGACATGACATTTTCCTATTTTCGAATACGTGGGTGACAAGCCACACATAGAGAGTGGATAAGCAGCATGATAGCGTTTTCCCTTTTTTTTTCATGACAGTGAGTGAGGCACAATAAGTATCCGCAAGAATGGCTGACACTGGGCTTTCTTTCCTTTTTTTAAAGGCTAGGAACACATCAATCGAGGCCAAGTCTATATAGCCACCAATGCGTGGAAATAACATAATGCCAAAAATTGTAAGAGCCAACACTTCCATGAAAGACGCCCAATCTTGAACACTAGCCAAATGCCTCATCTTTTCTTCAAAATACTCTAGCGGAAACCCCTCGACGCCATTTCGGTTTAACTTTCTTTTCTTTAATTCATCCTCCTTGTCTTTCAGAATTATAGCAACCTCTTGTAGGAGATTAAAATCTCGGGTGCATTGGTAAGGCTTCATGTTTTCGGTTGAGTATCCTAAAATCCGGGCAAATTCTTCCAGTGTGGGAGCCATTTGGAAATTCTTAAAGTGAAGCACCTCATGGGAGAATCATAGAATTGGATAAGTGCAGAAATGGCATTTACTTGCACATCCACCTCTAGCAACTTGAGAATATTCCCATATTTTCCAATGAAGGTTACACGCTGAATACTCGTCGTCATTAAATTGGCACACTTCTTCAGGCTTTCTATTTTAGACTTTTTTATTCTCGGATGTATGTGCTTCTTCAAAGGGACAGTTTCGCCACTTGATCCCATATTATCTCACAAAATACTTGCAGCCAAACTTTGAGTTCCTATGCTTCCCTAGTACCTAAAATGAAATGAGAATGAATGACATTCTTTTTGTTAAAAAAATTTCAACATGTTTTTTTTGGAAGTATGAATGCATGAAGATATAATGTTGAGTGATGATGATGACTATTCATGTAGCGTGCACAAAAAATATGTGATTTAGTAGACCCTTTTTTATGCATGGACGTGATATAACATACTTTTGGTGGAAGAACAAAAATGATATGATGCCCCTTGTGTCTTAAATGGGTTAAACCTAAAATTAGATATTTTCTAGCCTAAGGGGTCTATAGTCTTGTATTGAGTGATAGATCTCATGGTGGCTCTACTCACATTCTCACCAAAGGCCTCTAGAGCTAAAGTCTCCTCCTGAATATTAACCACAACGATAGACAACTATCCAGTGCGGAATACTCAGAGGGAGCACACTCTAGATGAAGTTCTCGCATAATAGCCGTAAGGAAAGCAAATTCCAATTGACCATCACCGAACCTCCACTCAACTTAAGCTTTGCTCGACCGGGTATAGGGCCTTACTCACATGTGTGTGCGAACGTGTAGGTGCGGTGTGTGAGAGGGGCAACACCCTAACACTACCCAAGCTGCAAAACAAATGAAATATACAAAATATGGTCTTCTAACCTAAGGTTCAATATATGCATAATATTCACAACAAATATTCACAAAAGAACAATAAATAAATAAATAAATGAATAAATAAATAAGTAAATAAACAAATGAATAAGTAAATAAAAAAAATAAAAACAAGAGAAATTAAAACATAAGAGTTAACTATTTAGCACAATCAGTTATTTAGGCTTGACTCTCTAAAAAATGTCCCCAGTGGAGTCGCCAGCTGTAGCGACCGAAAAATCCGGAGGGATTTATTCGAGTTTAATGGAGCCGCCACCAATAATTTATTTCATAGGGAAAATATTGGAAAAAACCTTTTTTTGAAGAAAAATGGTCCTTAAGACCGGATTTGGGTTCGGGAGTCGATTATGCGTAGGGAAGGTATTAGCAACCACGACATCCTTTCGAAAAAGGTTACCTCTAACTAATTGTGCAAAATTTATTAACTTCTAAAAAAAAAATTTATTTCCCTTTTATTTTTAAAAAAAAAATTAACCAAGGTAAAAAGATGACTTAATAAAAGTCGTTTATTTTTGCGCTTGACAGGAGTGGGCTCCTGCTCCTACGTATCTCCGGGTGCAGTGGAGAAATCAAAGGCTACGTAGTTCTTGGGTAGAAAATGGTTGTGTGTTGGTTGATTTTAATTGTATATTTTTTTGATGGAAAAAATGTAGGTTTTGTAGGGACCAAACAAGAAGCAATCAAGAGTGGTCCTCACAAATAACCTATTTTGTTTAGAAAATTAACGGTGTTCGTAATGATCAAACGGGAAGCAATCTCGAGTGATCATTACTAGTAAAAAGATTGATTTTATTTTTATAAAGATGATGGGTTTTCATGGGGACCTAAACAAGAAGCAATCAAGAGTGGTCCTCACTAATAACCCATTTTTATTCAGAAAATTAAGATATTTGTAATGACTAAACGGGAAGCAATCTCGAGTAATCATTACTAGTAAATTAATTTTCATGATTTTTTTTCTCATATGATTTTCAAGAAAAATAGGGTTTTAAAACTTGTATGTGAAATTTAGTTGAATGAAATTGTACTAGTTTGACTAGTAAAAAAAAAAGTGTTCACGTTTATTAAATAAATGATAAAAAAAAATAAGGGTTTGGCAAATAAAAAAAGGAGAGGAGTTAAGTGGGAGTAAAAAGGAATGGGCTAAGCCCACTAAAAAAAATAACAAAAGAAAAACAATAAAAAAAAATGAAAGAGTGGGCTGCAGCCCACTTAAAATAACAAAAGAAAAAAAATAAAAAAATAAAAAGAGAAATTGAAAGAAGCAGAACGCATGAAAGAAAAGAGGGAATTGGGGGATAAAAAAAAAGGAACACACACACACACTAAACCTAAATTAAAACACACACACACACAAAAACACAAAGAGAAGAAAAAAAAGAAAGGAGCAGCGCCGCTGCAAAAGAGAGGAAAGAAAAGCAGGCGAGAGGGAAGGAGGGGAAAGAGAGAGAGAGTGGCGAGAAGGAGAAGGAGAGGAGGGAACCATGAGGTTGGGATCTGAGGGAGGATCGTTCTCCTTGGAGGTGGAGTCTTGTGTGGCCTTGGAGCTGGAGGGGCGTGCGAGAGGAGGAGAAAACAAAGGGGAGGGAGATCGTGGGGAGAGAGAAAGAGAAAGTGAGAGAGTGGTGGAAGAGGGAGGAAGAAGGAGGGAGACAAATTTTACCTCTTCTTCTTCCTCTTCTTTCTTCTTTCTCCGCTTCTTCTTTCTTCTGCTTGCTTCTGCTTTTTTTTGCTTACATTTCTTTTTTTTTTTCTTTCTAGTTCTTCTCTTTTTTCTCTCAATTTTCTCTCAAATTGTTGTGTATAATTGGTACCCAGAATGAGATATCCAATTATGAAATTAAGTGAAGTTTTTCTTTTCGTCCCCCTGTTCTCTCTTCTTGCTCTACTATTTATAAAAAAAAAAAGGTTCAGTTTGTCAACTTGAGGTTGCAACTTGTATGCTAAGTGTGTGCTAAAATGATGCTGAGGAGATGGTAACATATGCAAAGTCTGAGATGGTATCAATGGTTTGAAAAAATATTGCAATCAGCCGTGACTTCAACAACGGTGCTCCCCCTTTTTTGATTAAATTGCATTGTTTGTCAAACTTGGTTGGCAGATGAAGAAAAAGCAAGAGGCCTACGGGGGACATATAGCTGTAAGACATAGTTTGTAGAGTGGCTGAGGAGATATGCAGAGGACTTTGGTGAAGATATGCAGATGACTTTGTGAAGGGTGAAGATAAGAGTGTGGAAATCTGACTTTGATTTTCAGTTTTGGATTTTGGTTTTTTTTCGGTTCTAGAACACTTGTAATGGACTCTTGTAATGGACAATTCTTGCAATTGGGCTAAAATTGGCTTAAAATAATTAAAAAAAAAGAAATAATAATAATAATTGAGCCCAAGTATTATTAAAATTAGTTTGCTTCAAAAAAAAAAAGACACAATAAAAAAATGAAAATATGAGCGGACAAAATTGGGGTATAACACCCCCTATTGGCAACTACCCTCAAGTCCGAGCAGAGCTCCTCATGGCCGTCTCCGAACTGTTCCCCATGAAATCGTTTGCTCACCACCCAAAAGACACTACATAAATAATGCATGGCAACCAGCCTATGTGTCAATCCAATCTAGTGATTAAACCGTAATCACAACCAATCACATTGGCAACCGGCCTATGTGTCAATCTTGAGGTACCACTACGTCAGTATGTTGACGAGGTTCCCTCTAATCTAAAACCAATCCAAACAAACAATCCAAATGGAAAAACTGAGTGAGACTAAGCTAGAAAACAACATATCAATTCCTCATAATTTCTGCATAATTCAAATACAACAATTGCTGCAGCTCAGTGCTGCATGATCCACTCCAACAACCAATCATCAAGTTATAAGCAGAGTATCATCACAACATATCTAATGTGTGTATATATATATATTTGAACATACAATCATCACAAAGTTATCAATTATTTCCAAACGTAAATTTAGTCAAGTACCTTCAAGCATACACATACTCATACTATTCAGCTTTTTTCATTGCTCCTACAATGAACATGCACCCAGACTCAAATAACCACATATCATCACAATTACACCATTGCTCATACAACGGTAACAGCACAAAACACATAAGGACACTTTCGGGGTCACAGGGTACCCCAAACAAAGGAAACACTCAACTTAAAAAATCCCGTAATTATTTCCATCATTCTTTTCTTTTGATCACATTTTCAATCAGTTCAGCGGCAGCATCACAGCTCCCGTTTCACCATCCTGACTCTCCGTTCTTGCCGTGGTTACCTGAAAGCTCGTCGGCACCCAAACATCACAGACAACCAAAATCGAACATAAAACAAGTTAAAAATAAACTAAAATACAATTTCAAACCAATTTAAATAATTAAATCACAGCGTAACAAAATTGGGTTCGGTTCGAAGGTAGTTTGCTCCCCCAAAATACGCACAGGGAACAGTGACCAATTTTTGAAATGTCTCGGTTTACAATTCTGACTGGACGGGGTCGAAGAGTTCTTTTCGACGAGTCCAACGCAAGTCTCCGTTTGTTAATACGATCACCGGAGTATCCGGAAATAAGACCTGAAGTGGTGGCTCCGAGTAAAACAGACACTTCGTTAACTTTGACGTAACAAGGAAAATACTAGTGCTTCTTGAAGGTTTCGACGTGAGGAATCCAAAAACGACGTCCGTTTTCCCAATCGGTGACTATGGTGGCCGAAATCGAGCCAAAACCAGTTCGGTTATGGAGGTTCATGGTGGCTTTAATGGCGGAGTTCATGGCTGTCTCTGGCAGAGGAGACATGGAGGAGAAGTGGTGGTCCGAGGAGGCCAAAACGTGGACAGAAATCATGCCTGAGAGGCGACTGGAACTCAAGCTTGTAGCGGCCATGGCAGCCGCGTGAAACAACATCGCGACGGATGAGAGGGAGGGGGACGCAAGGGAGGTGATCCGTGGTGACTGGTCACGGCGCCTGAGAGGCGGCCCATGGTGGTGGTCATGGAGGCGAGGCAAGTTGGGAGAGGGATGGACGAAAATGATAGAGGGTTGGGGTTTTGCTGTGAAACGGGCTGGCAGAGGAAGAAGAAGGGGAACATGGGCTTGGGCTATGCCATCTAGGGGGTGCGCGTAGAAGTTTCCAGGGGTGAGAATAGCAGGACTTTATAGGCTGTATTAGCAGAAAATGGGGGTGCATGCAACAAAAACCAAAACTCTTATTTACATATTTTTAAACCATTTTTCCCACAAACTCATGTTAACACTTCTTATACACAAAATAAAATCCCAAAAAATACTAATATTTCGAATACTAATATTTTATAAAAATAAAATAAATAAATAAATAATATATTACCTATATTTTCTAAAATTACAAATAAATACTAAATCAACATTTTTCAATAATTCAAAACACACATAAGGGAATCATAATCACTAAATCTACAAATCACAATAATTCATGAAATAAGCACATATTTTAAAAATATACCATGTATGAAAAATGCGGGGTTTTACAATCTACCCCCCTTAAAAGAAATTTTGCCCTCAAAATTTGCGTAAACATCAAGGACAAAATAAAAAAGGTGTCATCTATCTAATACTCGTTCGCTATACTCCAAGGAGTTTAATAATACAGAAGAGTGATCAAAACTTTATCATAATTTGGAGAAAATAGAAAGTTAACCACAGTTGTAAGAAAAAGGATTAAACAAGTCAACAAGAGGCAAATCTTCTTGGAGAAATGAATAACAAAACATTGTTTTAGAAAACGAGAAATGAATTTTTAGAAAAAAAACTTGCTTAGCTTTACTTTCACGAGAAAGTACAATGAAGAATTTTCTAACAGAAGATAATGAATATTCAACGTGTAAGAATAGTACGCAATATATTCCTGAGTGTAAAAATGCGTTGGCCTAACACATGCTTACAAACGGGACTCTACTGAAGTTTCTTCTCCCACGTGAATTTCCGTAAGCATTGCAACTCAAACAAAATGGTCATGACAAACTTTCAAGCAAAGGACAACCAAGTTAAAAATTAAAATTGATTTTCGTCTACTCGATTGCCTAATGCAATCACGAGTACAGAGGTACGAGAAAGAAACTCCAAATGCAAGGAATAAGAAACTACAATGTCAATTATAATGATGTGGTGCTGAAACTGAGACAGCCACAATTTTCTAGATAAGAACTTTTAAAGAAAGAGAGAAAAAATAATATTGACAGCCTTCCCATGCAAAATACTTGAAGAAGAACTACGAAAAATTATGGGGAAAACTTTTGGGTCTTACGTCCCAAGAAATTCCTCTAAGCTAGTGGTTGTTATAGAAGTAACCAGTGAGCTCACATCATAACATAGAATCTCATGAAACCTTAGACTAAACTATTTTATTATAACAAACATATTATATAAGCTACACATACAATTCAACTTAATGCAGATAATGCACTATTACGAGTCTACACAACCAAGAGATCACGCTAGTACAAAGCTAACACAACAATGGACAAACTACAAGAATTTCAAGATCACACATATACAGAGTAAGTACAACACGTATTAATCATGTATTCATATAAAGTGTACACGACAAAACATTGGGAACACAACAACATTCAAGTTTCTCAAGACATACAACTCATGCGAGTAAAAGAAATTTGCACGAGGAATCATGCTACTCACAAAAGGATTTAGTAAAGGTTTATCATAAACTAAACATTTTAAACATGATCAACACAAAGTTACACATTCATGTAAGGTGCAGCTCATAGCATGGATAGCACACATTGCCCAATCAAGTAATCAAGTCACACAACACATTCATACTATTTACAACCATCACATAAGACCAGACGGTATAAACACGATTATATGCAAGTGTCAATTTGGAATACCAGTACTTAGGTCAAATAGGCTACAACGAAGGATATTACACAAGACTCGCTATTGAACAAAAAATGCATGCGAATACCTAGTAAAAAAAAATCTAATAACAGTTCATAGAATTAGTCTCAGTTCATGTTTGCATAAAACATACCACACATTGGTAGAGATTAAACATGTACATAGATGATAATAAGTTAGAGATTTCACATACACAGAGAACATATGGCACAAAATTTATACATAAGCATGTCACACATATACAGAGTTCACACATTAAAAACATAATAGACCACATACACAGTCCAGTTAGAACCGAACTGCTCTGATACCACTAAATGTAACACCCTAATTATCTAACACTTATATTATTATGAGACGATAAGATTTCGAACGTTTGGTAAAATAAGTCGTGTTTCTTTTCAAAACGAATTCTTTTGACGAGTAATTAAAAATATTTCTCCTGATAAAATAACTAAGTTTATAAATCAGTTTATAAATGACATAACATGTATGAGAATCATTTTTGTGATAAATTCAAAATTCCTAAACTCCATTTATTTATACGGATCAAAATCTTAAACGATAAAACCATTATGCAATGACATTTCTTTGTCGATGCAAAACCTTACACAATTATTATACAATGTCACAACTTGATTTAAAATACCTTTACAAAACTTAATACAATACATTTATACTTTATTTACAATTACACTTCCAAATTTCAATACAATTAACCATCTCATACTTCCAGCCAGTTAACTGAAAAAAGTAAATGGAAATGAATGAGATAAAAATCTCAGCGAGTGTTCCCACACACGCACCCAATAGTTAACAAGCAAGGCATACAACGGAGGCAAATATTCATGCAGCAGACATAATAAAACTATAAAACAACTTGAGTCATTTAGCATATAAGGCAAACCACATTAAATCAACATCAACCAACGTTCCATTCATACAAGTAAAAGGTCAGTTCCATTTCAAAAGCACATAGCTCAAGCACGAAGCCAAGTCAATCTTAACAACGAATGCTAATTGGTTAATGGTCCTACATTGGCAACCGGCTAATGCGAACCTAACATCTACTATGTCGAAATCTTCAGGATCCTTTTCACTCTGGGTGAGAGGATGAGAGTGCCCTCATCATCCAGAGATACAAACTGAGTCTAGTCAGGGTGATCCAGTGTATAAATGGGACGCCCCAGCAGTGCCCTGCCTTTACATAAGACCCCCTACTAGCAACTACCTTGAAGGCCGAGCAGAGCTTCTCATGGCCGTCTCCGAACTGTTTCCCATGAAATCGTTTGCTCACCACCCAAAAGACACTACATAAATAATGCATGGCAACCAGCCTATGTGTCAATCCAATCTAGTGATTAAACTGTAATCACAACCAATCACATTGCCAATCCGCCTATGTGTCAATCTTGAGATACCACTACGTCAGTACGTCGACGAAGTTCCCTCTAATCTAAAACCAATCCAAATAAATAATCCAAATGGAAAAACTGAGTGGGACTAAGCTAGATAACAACATATCAATTCCTCATAATTTCTGCATAATTCAAATACAACAATTGCTGCAGCTCAGTGCTGCAGCATCCTGCCCAACAACCAATCATCAAGTTATAAGCAGAGTATCATCACATCATATCTAATGTGTGTGTGTGTATATATATATATATATTTGAACATATAGTCATCACAAAGTTATCAATTATTTCCACACGTAAATTTAGTCAAGTACCTTCAAGCATACATATACTCATACTATTCAGCTTTTTTCATTGCTCCTACAATGAACATGCACCCAGACTCACATAACCACATATCATCACAATTACACCATTGCTCATACAACGGTAACAGCACAAAACACATAAGGACACGTTCGGGGTCACAGGGTACCCCAAACAAAGGAAACACTCAACTTAAAAAATCCCGTAATTATTTCCATCATTCTTTTCTTTTGATCACATTTTCAATCAGTTCAGCGGCAGCATCACAGCTCCCGTTTCACCATCCTGACTCTCCGTTCTTGCCAGAAGCCACAGTCGAAAGCTCGTCGGCACCCAAACATCACAGACAACCAAAATCGAACATAAAACAAGTTAAAAATAAACTAAAATACAATTTCAAACCAATTTAAATAATTAAATCACAGCGTAACAAAATTGGGCTCGGTTCGAATGTAGTTTGCTCACCCAAAATACGCACAGGGAACAAGGACCAATTTTTGAAATGTCTCGGTTTACAATTCTGACTGGACGGGGTGGAAGAGTTCTTTTCGACGAGTCCAACGCAAGTCTCCGTTTGTTAATACGATCACCGGAGTATCCAGAAATGAGACCTGAAGTGGTGGCTCCGAGTAACACATGCACTTCGTCAACTTTGACGTAACAAGGAAAAGACTAGTGCTTCTTGAAGGTTTCGACGTGATGAATCCGAAAACGACGTCCGTTTTCCCAATCGGTGGCCGTGGTGGCCGGAATCGAGCCAAAACCAGTTCGGTTATGGAGGTTCATGGTGGCTTTAATGGCAGAGTTCATGGTTGTCTCTGGCAGAGGAGACATAGGGTATAAGTGGTAGTCCGAGGAGGCCAAAACGTGGACAGAAATCGCGCCTGAGAGGCGACTGGAACTCAAGCTTGTAGTGGCCATGGCAGCCGCGTGAAACAACATCGCGACGGATGAGAGGTAGGGGGACGCAAAGGAGGTGATCCGTGGTGACTGGTCACGGCGCCTGAGAGGCGGCCCATGGTGGTGGTCATGGAGGCGAGGCGAGTTGGGAGAGGGATGGACGAAAATGATAGAGGGTTGGGGTTTTGCTATGAAATGGCGCTGGCAGAGAAGGAAGAAGGGGAACATGGGCTTGGGCCATGCCATCTAGGGGGTGTGCGTAGAAGTTTCCAGGGGTGAGAATAGCAAGATTTTATAGGCTGTATCAGCAGAAAATGGGGGTGCACGCAACAAAAACTAAAACTCTTATTTACATATTTTTAAACCCTTTTTCCCACAAACTCATTTTAACACTTCTTATACACAAAATAAAATCCCAAAAATACTAATATTTCGAATACTAATATTTTATAAAAATAAAATAAATAAATAATATATTACTAATATTTTCTAAAATTACAAATAAATACCAAATCAACATTTTTCAATAATTCAAAACACACATAGGGGAATCAGAATCACTAAATCTACAAATCACAATAATTCATGAAATAAACACATATTTTAAAACTGTACCATGTATGAAAAATGCGGGGTGTTACAGAAGCTGCTGGCGAGCTAGCATCTGGTTCATATGTTCCTGTCGCGCCAGCACCTGATCCAAAATGGCGTTCGTCCAACGGGTCTCCTCCTCAAAAGCGGCCACTCTCTGCCTCAGAGCAGCTAACTCCTGCTCATCCTCGGCAGAGCGATGACTGGCACCACCATAACTCGATGACTCTCTGATGTGGAAGCGGCTGGTCCCTTTCTTGTAGTTGCTGGCAAGGTCTCCCGCATCGTATAGGCGACCCTTCTTCTTGCCGCCAACAACATCTGCCCAAACCCTGAGCGGTACAGATGGATCCTCGGGGCTCTGAGACGGGGAACATGATGATGTCTGAGATCTAATCTGAGACATCTTCGCCTCAAACTCCTCCTGTCAAACATAAACAAATAAGTCAATTTTTTTTTTGTAAGAAAACAATATAAACATTATTAAAAAAACTATTCATTATATTTTATAATTACCTGGGTCTGCCTCGACCGATCATCAACAAAATCACTGATACTCCTCCTAATATGAGTTGCACGATGGAGCTCGTGCAACTGTACCTCTCTACTCAACCTCTTCGACTGTAATTATTTAATAAAAAACCTTAAATAAATAATAAATAATAACTAACAACAACAACAACAACAACAATAATAATAATAATAATAATAATAATAATTATTATTATTATTATTATTATTATTATTATTATATAACACATACAAGTCGAGCTGCGTGCTGCGCCTGACTGACGGAACCTCCGGTGTGCAAGCTGCCACCCTTCTCAGAGGCTCTATTCTTCTTGGCCTTCGCGCAGATCGATTTGTACTCAGCGGAGCGTCAGTGCTCTCCCAGCTGCTGCCAGAGATTATCCCCTATCCAGTAGGGTTGTCTCCTGATGCCGGCATCTCTAAGCATATCAGAGAGGTGGTGGGAGGTCTTCATATGGAAGTTCTTCCCGATCCGCTCCTCATCATCTTCCTCCAAATCAACCATTTCCTGTATCAATATAAGACATTATTAAACATAATTGAAATTTATGAAATAAAAAAATAATATGCAACAAATAAAAATTGCAACTTACTTCAAAAGATTTGAACATATGCCTCCGCTCCTTGTCCTTCAACGTCCTCTAGGTGGGCTAAAACGTGTGGTAATTCTCCTCAATTACTGTTGTGATAGCCTTCGCAGCTGGCTTTGAAGGAAGGAACCTGAACAATAAAAAGATACCAAACAAATTAACAATATATATATATACACATGTGAATTATTAACAACTCGACAAAAAAATATAAATACTTACCCTTTACCAGTCGGCCTGATAATAACTCGGCCATCATGTAGCATCTCAAGATCCTTAACGACCTCATGGTCAACCTCCTGCTGCTCATCCTCGTCCTGCTCAACCCGGTCTGATCAGGTGTATGGCCCGTACTATACTCATGCTCGGACTGATGAGTATCGGGCACCGTCTCGGCACAACATGGGAGGAAGAAGCGCTATGTGTCTGCTGGAACCCCGGGTTGGGGATCATATAAATGGGAGGCAAATGGGGTGTCGGTGTAGAAGGTGCTGGAGGCTGTGTAGGTACCGAATGTGATGTACGATGTGTAGGGGCCGAAGGCGCTGGAGGCTATGTAAGCATAGATGTACACGGACGTTGTGTGAGTGACAACACCGAAAACCTAGCAGCATCACACCTAATAATGTTCGGCCTTCGACAACCGGGGGGGTCGATGGCGATGGCCTTCCCCTTCCCTTTACCACCAGTGGGTGGTCGGGAGGGGTCGGATCCTGATCCTGATGCCATATGTCTATAGAGAAAATCAATAATAACAGTCATGAAATATTATATTTAAACATAACAATATTAAAAATGAATTACATAAAAATAAACAACAAGTTATGAAAATAACTGAAAAATTAAAATATATTGTTAGACATTAATTTATCTAATTGTAAAAAGTTAAACAATTTCATTCTGCCCATTCTACTTCGGCATCGTCTTCAGATCTTGATGGTTCTGCCATTTCTTCATTTAATTCCTCATCTCCATCTATATCTTCATGTGTGATTGGATTGTCACGTAGTTGAGAAATGGGTTCCACTTCATTTACTACATTGACATGAGACATCCCATCCACTTGATAAGCCACTTCTTCCTGTGGATCATCTGCTTCAATGCGACCCCTTGGTTTTATTTTTATTGCGACACACCAACCTTGTTTGTCCCTTTGAGTTGATGGATAAGGGACATAATACACTTGTCTTACATGTTGTGCTATGATAAACGGATCAAACATTTGGTATCTTCTGCTCAAGCATATCTCCACAGTATTATATTTTCGATCCACTCTTGTGCCTCTACTTGACAGATCAAACCAATTACAATAAAATAGCATTATTCTTTTAGTATAGTCTAAAGTATTGTACGCCAGTTCATATATATGTTGAATCACGCCGTAGAAGTCGTCTTCACCTCCATCTGTGGCACCTTTTACATAAACTCCGCTGTTGTTAATTGTTTTTCCCCCTCTGTTTTTGACTGGGTTTGAAATTTATATCTGTTTACAAAAAACGTGTGCCATTCTTTTACACGTGATTTAGGACCATGAGATAAATTTCTCAAGTGTTGGATTTTAGGGGATTCTGCCTCACTGTACACCTGCATATACACCATATACAAACAAATTATGGTTCCTTTTTTCAAACAATCTTTTGTATTTTCAAACAATAAATAGTTCAAATAGGACTAAAAATACATACTTGGTTCATAAACCACGTTGGGAAATATTCATGAATATAGGCAGAAGAGTCTTGTTCGCTTGTGGGCTTAGTTAACAAGAATGCCCTGATCAAGTTATTATCAAACAAATGATCATGAGTAGTTGTGGATAAAAGAAATTGAAAGTGGTCAAAATGATACATACATAACATATGGTGATACTTCGGTACAGTTGATCGACATGTGAATGTGGGCTGACTTGAACTCTTTTCCCGTTAACCATTGAGTCAGCTCCTTTCCAGCATGACGACTGGGAAGGCAAAATACTGATAAGGCTAGCAGGTGTCTTTCATTTTTAATTTCTTTTTCATTCCTATTATTTGTTAGTGTCAACATGAAGTTCGTAAAATAATGGGAACATAAATGGATTGTCTCACGGTGTAAGTAAGTTGCACAAATAGATTCTTCAACCGTAGCCTTATTTTTCACCGATCATTTTGAGTCACCCATAAATCTATAAAATAATAAGGTTGATGCTAAAAATTGATACATTTAACCCTTCAAATGAATATTTATATTAAAGAATATTTTATTACATTACTTCGAATGGATACATCCATATGTATTGAACTGGTCCACCAAACCTAGTTTCATGTGTAAGATGCACTGGGAGATGCTCCATAGAATCAAAGAAACCTGGGGGAAATATTCTCTCCAACTTACAAAGAATAACTGGTATGTTCTACTCCATCTTTATATGATCATCCTCTCACAATGTCGCAGAACACAAATCTTTAAAAAATTGGCTGAGTTCAGTAAGTGGATTTAAAACATTTGACGGCAAGGAACTAAATGCAATAGGAAGTAAACACTCCATGAATACACGACAAGCATGGCTTTTCATCCCAATCATGATTCCTTTGTTCACATCGGCACATCTTGCCAAATTAGAAGAATAACCGTCTGGCATCCGAAGTTCTTTTATCCACCGATAGACTGACTTTGCTTCCTCAGTAGTTAAAGAGTAACAGGCTTTGGGTTTCAGGGTTTTTCCATCCGACCGAGTCGTCAAATGCAAGTCCTTTCGCGTACAGTAAAGTGGTAGGTCAAGTCTGGCCTTATCATTGTCTTTCGTTTTTCCTCTAACATACATCACTGTGAGAAAAATATTGTCAAAAAAGTTATTCTCAATGTGCATAACATCAAGGTTATGTCTCGATAAATTATCTTTCCAATATGGCAGATCCCAAAAAAATACTTCTTTTTGTCCAATTATGTCATTGTTCATATCCTTCAAATCGATCCAATTCACCATAATCTATGATTTTTGGCAGTTCCAAAACTCTGATCCAAATCTGTTCAGATGTCAACCTTGGGGCGGGCCATCTAATTCAACTTCCCCCTTCTTGAAGGCATTCTTATTCCGTCTAAATGGATGATCACCTGGTAAAAACCTGCGATGTGAGTCAAACCAAGAACTCTTCCCCCCGAATTTCAAGGTAAAAGGCCTTTGTATGCTCCATGCAATGCGGATATGCTATTTTACCATGAGTACCCCAACCAGACAACATGTCATATGCAGGGAAGTCATTAATGGTCCACATCAGAGCTGACCTCATTGTAAAATTCTTCTTTCGTGCAATATCATAAGTCAAAACGCCATTCCACAACCTTTTGAGATCGTCAATAAGAGGCTATAAATAGATGTCAATACCATCTTTTGGATTATCTGGACCCGGTATAATACAAGTCAAGAACATATAAGGCTTAGACATGCACATTTCGAGAGGAAGATTGTATGGGGTAACAATAACTGGTCAGCAAGAATAAGATTTTGCCGTGGATTGAACATACGGGGTAAAACCATCAGAGCATAAGCCAAGTCGTACATTACGTGGATCTGCCGCAAATTCGGGATGCACACGATCAAAGTGCTTCCAAGCTTCACCATCAGATGGGTGGCGCAACTTACCTGAAGTGCTTCTATTCTCATAGTGCCATGTCATTTTGCCTGCAGCCTGTGTTGATGCAAACATTCTCTGCAACCTTGGAATAATTGGCAAATAAAACATTGCCTTCACTGGAACAGGTTTTTGTTTACCCTTCCCATTATCAGTGTGTGAAATATATCTTGGCTCACCACAAAATTTGCATTCAACCAGCGCGCCATCATTTTTATTGAATTCATTGTCGTAATATAACATACGCCCTCTCATACAACAATCATTCCTTTTAGATTCCAGCCCTAACTTGGACACTAAGCTTTTAGCCTCGTAATAACTTTTTGAAAAACCATCTCTGATAGGTGACGAGTCCAACATCATTTTTGTTACGAGATCCAAGCACACATCCATAGCACCACAGTTGGACTTAAGAGCTAAAAGCCTCGCACATATTGATAACTTAGAGTCTGCAAACCCTTCAAACAATGGCTTATTTGTTTCAAACAATAGATTATAAATTTTTTGTGTTGTCTTGTTGTCTCATTTGGAAGTTCATCTGTGTCATCATACTGTTACTCCTCGAACGATACGTTGACCCCAAGGCATCACAAACCATAACTTGCATCAATTCAATCTACTTACCATATCCCGTATCTATGCAACTGCTTGAAGCACCCGTGCAATTATCGCCAACCCCTAAATCAACCCGAGATAACTCTTCACCATGTCTAGTCCAAATCCAGTAATTAGGCCTAAATCCAACTCTCTGCAGGTGTTGCATGACCTCACCTGGGCTCTTAATCCATCTGCAATCGTAATTAAGACAGCCATCTAATCCCTCCATTAGTTATGAAATCTTCATGTGCCATTGCGGCTTGGACAAAGTGATCAACCCCATCGCAAAAAGATTGTTTCAAACCCCCTCTCCCCGGATACAACCTATCGTACATCCAACTACGACTCGAAGGAAAAAATTATATCTTCTACATGTTAAAAAAAATGACAATTTCAGCAGCACGACGTTCTTACAACCGCTCTCTTTCTTTAAATGGTATGACTTTATCCCATTCGAGGAAAAACTTTTTCAGAACTCGTATAATAGTCATTCCTTAATTCTCATATCTTATACTTGACAAAATTTTGACAGCATTTCCCATTGGTTTCTGAGTACACTAAATGATCGCAGTTATGAATACCGCAATCAAGTATGCACCCAGAGAACAAAAAGAAATGAATCGAACCAAAATTTCATGAAATATAAAGATACGAGAATTAAGTAACAACTATTATACGAATAAAGAAAAAGTTTTTTTACCAAACTGTCCGACTTGGACAATTCAAGGTTCAATATACAATGAACACATGGTACCCTAAAAGAGTACATGCACTCAATAATACATTGAATCTCAAACGGGAAGCTAAGGCTTTTCTCCGATACTAATAACAAGCATAGACAAGGTACCTAGAAAACTATATAACTTGGGTACTCATCTTCTCCAAGGTTCTAGCATGGCAATATTACGGCTACGACAGTTTATATCATTCCTAGAAAACTATATAACTTGGGTACTCATCTTCCCCAAGGTTCCAGCATAGCAATATTACGGCTACGATAGTTTATATCACTAACATATATGCACATATCACAGCCACTACATCATTCATCCATTTCATCAATAATCATACATCTTACTAATGGTGGTTCGGTTTACACAACAAAACCTAATAGGATCATGAAGCCTAAGCAAACATGGAATTATCAGGATTTATCAATTTACTAAACACCTCGTACTCGAGGTGTGACACTGACCAATTCGTGGTCATAACCCCTTCCTAGACTCTCAAATATAGGTAAGGAATAAAAAGGTACTCACTCACGTATACAACACTTCAAAATTCCCTCTGTGGAGAGAACTATGAAGGAAATCAAAGAAATATGTCGGTGTGGCAGTCATCAGCTAACCCTTTTTCACCAAAAAAGAATCGACATTTCAAGCATCAAAGCATGATAGAAAAATATTCAATAATACCGCTATGTAAAGCATAAAATCACTAATAACAAAATAATCATATAACATACAATTTAAAGCACGAAATCACTAACCACAAACTATGTCAGTGAGAGAGAAAAAGAGAGACGTCGTGGTGGTGGCAGCGGTGGATGGTGTAATGGAGGAGTAGTGGGGGCCTAGGCACTGGTGGCAACTGTGTTGGCAACTGAGATAAAAATTAGCACACATAAATTACTTCATTTCAACAACACAACAACACAACCAAAACCTATACGCAAAATAACATAAATTGAACATTTTAATCAGAACAACAGATACCAAGTTCCCAAAATTAAAGAGAGAAAAAAAATAGAGTTGTTATGTCTTTCGTTGCCAATAAAGAGTAAGATAGGCTTGGCAATGGGGCAGGTTTTGCCGTCCCCCTGTCTCCAACATTTCCCTGACCCCCGCCCCATTCCTTGTCAGGGGAAAACGGTTACCCCATCCCTGCCCCTGCCCCCAAGTACTAATTCCCTCATTTTTTTTTACCTTTTTTATATAAATTTCTTCGACTTAATGCATAGATTTCTTCATGTTTAGTACTAATTTGTTTCGTCTAAGAGCTATCCAATGGTACTATTATTATTTATTCATTTTTCTAAATTGATTACGATTATTCCACTTTCACACTTGATCCAATATTAATCCAATAAGCGTGCAGTCAAAGAATGCTATTAATCCAATATTAAAAAAAAACAAAAGCCACAATAGATACAACAGTCAAAGAGGAAGTAAGGAATAAATTCTCTCAGTAATTCAGTGTCCAATTACTGAATGACATTTTGGATCAAAATCAGTGTCTAATAATTCAGAGAACTAAATCAAAATAATCAAAATAGAGATGAATCAAAATAATCAGTGTCCAAATACGCAACACACTATACATTACATAAACGAGTCTGAGAGTGAGATGAAACCTGAGCGTGAAAGCTTGAGAGATGAATCGAGACTGGGGGTGAGTTTGAGACAGAATGAGAGCCTAAAACAGAGATCGAACTATGAGCGAGAGGCTGAGAGAGGGAATCGAGCCCCAAGAGAAACTTACGTCTGCGAGGCGAGAACGATGGAGGAGATGAGAGTGTATGCGGCACAGAGAGAGTAGAAAAGTGTCTAGGGCTTCTTTTATGAGCTGTGTTGGACGCGCAATGGCGGTGGCATAGCAATGGTGGACGCGCAATGGTGGTGGTG
Source organism: Calophaca sinica (assembly GCA_037113605.1). Lineage (NCBI taxonomy): Eukaryota > Viridiplantae > Streptophyta > Magnoliopsida > Fabales > Fabaceae > Calophaca > Calophaca sinica. The sequence continues at coordinate 24,801,862 of CM073733.1, forward strand.
GAGGTAGACATGGTGGCGGTGACGGCGCTGGGAGAGGGAACATGGAAGAGAGAGGTGAGAATAGAAGAGACAGTAAAACTGGGAATGGCGAAGAAAGGGTCATCCTCTGGTTGTATTCGGACGTTACCGACGACCTCATTTAAGTTACCGACGACCTAAACCCATTGGTACACTATCTCGGCATTATCGACAACCGTTTTCAAATATCGATGGCCCTTTACCATCGGTACTTGAAAAATAACCGGGAATCTGAAAACTTTGTAAATTTACCGATTGCCTATTACCGACGATCACCATCCATCGCCAAAAAAACCGCCCTTTCCGATGGCTAAAGCCGTCGGAAATGTGGTTTTTTGGCGACGGGTGGTGGCTGTCGGTAATAGGTTGTCGGTATGCCCGCTATTTCTTGTAGTGTTCCACAACCAGGTGTAGACTTAGTTCCCCTTACATCCTAGGAATTACGGAGGCCTCTCAGTAAAACCTTGTTAAAAAATTCCGCAGTCGCGCTCTCTTTTTCCTTGGTTTACTAAGGCCTGTGTGGGGGGTTTAAGACGGTTGCTTACTGGTGATAAAGAACTGGACGAACTGGTATGCCAGCCTATCCCATTTGGTAATGGATTGGGGGGCTAGTGACTTGAACCACGTTAGTGCCTCTTTTCTCAAAGTCAGAGGAAAGATGTGACACAAGACTTCATCCGAGCACCCGGTAACCACCATATCGTTGCAGAATGCATCTAAATGTAGTTGTGAATCAACATCTCTTGAATATGCCTCTACTTCTGTCAATCGTTTGAGCATTGATTCAGAGATGTGTTCAGTTATCATTACGTTGACAAACGGGTGCCGGTGGCGATTGATTACTTCATTGCCTTGGGGAGTATGGCAATTTCATTTTCATCCTGACTCTGACACATATTGTTGTGGAAAATATGGTGGATGAGGGACCATGTACGGTGGCGAGATATATGACTGAAGACGAGGCGCATTGGTATAGATTGGCGAAGAATATACTCTCTCTACAATACTAGCAGCCGTTGCTCTACTTTCCTGAAAATCAGTCCTTTATATTTTTTTTAGTTTCAATTTTGTTCTGCATGTTCTAAAATGTTAACAATATTGACCTAATTGGCTTATTTTGGCTTTCTACAACAACTTTTTGGTTTCTGATTCGTGACACAATTGATGTAGCAAATTTGTGCACGTGGGAAACATGTATTTCTCGTTGTAGATGGTCCAACAGTTTGCCTTGAAATTAACGTTTTAGAATGCGGGACTAAATTAAAATAAAAAAAATAAAGGACTATTTTGAAATTGAAAATTAAAATAAAAGACCAATGGTGTAATTTTGTCTAGATTATATTAATGTAATGTCATGGAAATGGTTTTTCAAAAGAGCATACAATGTCCCTTGACTGTTTTATGAATGATGTGTCGATCCATTTATATATTTGTTTGTCTTTGTGGTGGGGTTGTTTTTCTTTGGTATTGCTGAAGCTCTTGTCTTTTGGTATGTGTGACAGGGAATGTGTTTATAGACTTTATACCATTCTTGTGTAGGTGTGTTTGTTCTTCTTACTTTGGTGTAGCTATAATGGGTTAGAGTACCTATATATTTTGCTGTTTTAAAAAAAAATCTAACTTAAACTAATCTAAAAAGTAAAAGGTATGACGCTGAAAATGATCTTTCTGCCGTTGAACCTAGAAGGCTTCCTATTGAAGACATGGGGTTAAGTCTCACATAACTCTTAATAAGAGTTATATTGAGGCGGGTTTTACGAAAAACTGATTCTTTGAGAGGATTTCAGTGCTTATCTTCAGTTCCTTAATTTCTTGTTTCCTGTCTTTTGTCTAGGGATGGTGAAACGGGCCTAACCCATTGGGCCAGCCCGCTTAAAAATGGGCGGGGCTAGGTTAAGGTACATCAACTCACTAACCCATATAGCCCAATTTGCCTAGCCCGCCAGCTCGATGGTTGGTGGCGGGCCAGGCTGGGTCAGCCCGACAAGTTACATTAAAAAATAATTTAAATAAAATATAACAAAAGTGAGTAAATAGTTAAAAGTTTAGTTCAGAAAAAAATAATAAGAAGACTAAAGTAAAAAAGTAAGTTTTTTTCCATCAACCCTCTTAGATTAGACTCACTTAACCACGATCGTCATGCTCATCTCTCTAACTCACTCAAATTGTGTTAATGGTAGATGGTTGATAGATTAATTTATGTTTATGGTTGATAAATTAGTAGGTTTTTATGCTTTACAGTTGATGGATTAATAGGTGTTTATGGTTTATGGTCATGCTTAGCAGCTCAATTGTTTAATTTTTGTAGTATTTTAATTATTCAAATAAATTTATTTTATTTTTTAGCAGGCCAGCCCACCAACCAGAGGACGAGTTGGGTTGGAAATGTCAACCTACATTCTCTTAACGGGCTAACCCAACCAGTCCCGTTTTAGACGGGTTAGGCCGGACCAATCCGTTTTGGATCGCTACTTCTGTCATGCATTCAGATACAGAGGATCACGAGAAATGCAATATTAATCCCGAAAATGTGCGTTAGTTAGTTCCTATGAGCATCGAGTCAGTTTATAAAATTCGTGGACACCCATGCTCGTGCGGGTGAGTATAATTATTAGGCTTAAATACCACTTTCGTCCCTTAACTTATTTTCGAGGTTCAATTTGGTCCCGTAACTTTTTTTTGGCCCAAATAAATCCTTTAATTTAACACGTTGGATCAAGTTGGTCCTTTCCGTCAATATGACTCTAGCAATGTTAATTTTATCTGATGTGGCAAATGACTGATCAAAAATATAATTTTTTAATGCCATGTGGCCTTTATGAATTTTAAAATTATAATTATTAACCATTAACATTCATCAAAAACTCCCAAAAAAAAAATCAATCTTCAATGTCCAAGGATCCAGAAAAATTGAATTTGATCTCTGAAAACCCAAGAAAATTCAATTTTCAATCTCTAATCTAACTAATTTAATTTCAATGACACACAAACACAACACACCCCCCCCCCCCCAAAAAAAACACACCCACATACTCCACAAAGGGGAAGGTTATGACGCCAAAAAAAATAAAAGGGGAGGGGGAAGACCGAAGAAGCAAGCAGAGAAAGGGAAGTTGATAGAAATGGTGAGATAAGAGAAGAACAGGAGCATTAGAAGAGGGGGTTTGTTTCTTTTCAACAAAGGAACATTAAGGGCTCGTGTTTTTTGAAAAGGGGAAGTGTGAAAAAGTGAGAGGGTGAGAGAGATAGGATAGAGGACGTCGGAGGGGGTGGGGCGCCTCCATGGTGGTGTCGGCGACGTCGCCGGTGAGGCGGGAGTGGCAGTTGGTAGCCACTTTCTAGTAACTGATGTGTTTTTGGTAAACAACCTTCAAGAGGATTGAGAAACTTTGAGGATTAGGGTTCTGATTTGGGAGAAGGAGATACTTTTTGGTTTTAACAAAATAAATTAATTAATATTATTAAATTCCACATAACATTAAAATATTATATTTTTTTGTCTATGTCAGATATTTTTTTTTGCCACGTCTGCACTACTTAACAGTAAATTGACATAAAGGACCAACTTGGTCCGACGTGTTAATTCAAAGGATTTATTTAGACCAAAAAAAGTTAGGAGACCAAATTGATTCCCGAAAATAAGTTAATGGACTAAAGTGTATTTAAGTCTATGTATATCAAATATATAAATGGAGTCTATGGAGATAGATTTTATTCATATGAGTGTCAACAAACAAAGAATTAGTATATGCATATTATACATAGAAATATTCTTAACTTTTGAGGATATATGTCTGTGTTCTCACATCACCATGTATGTTCAGTCATCATGCTTTTTCAATTTTTAATCTCGGCCAAGCAAAATCTTGCGTGAATAACTAACTACGCCCGTTTTTACTTACACGCACCCTCCCTCCAGAAGTTAACTTCTCGACCTCCCGAAATATACTCTATTTATCCTTTAATATAAGACCTTTTTGTAAAAAATATTTGTCCCTTAATATAAGACCATTTTCAAAGACCAAGATGCATTAATTTTATTTTTATTTTTTTTTACAAAATTGCCCCCTATACCAAGGTGCATAATTCTCTCTCTCTTAATAGTCTTGGAAGATGAGAAGAGTAACTTGGGGAAAATAATACATATTTTATACAAATTTAATGCTAACTAATAAAATCACTTTCTTAATGAGCGTGAAATAGTCAAAAGGTCTTATATTAAGTGACAGAAAGAGTACTTTTGAAAGGATGATACATATTACAAAAAACGAGGTGTCTTTAGCCACTACTAAATTGTGAAATTAAGACCATTTATGAGGTGGAATTGTTTAGGGATATCTTTTAAGAAAAAACTTAGTTGCAGTTCTTTGTATGTAATTTTTATTCTCCCATCTCAATTCAACACATAAATTAACTATCCAATAGTAAAAATAAGATCATTATTTTGAATTTGAATTTAAATGAAATTTAATTCTGTTTATGGGAAAATTTGGTTTATGGTATGGTTCTACCAATTTTGATGATCTTGTATGATTTACCAAATTCATTAAACAAACAAATAAATTTTGATGATCAAGCAATTATGAATCCGAACGAGTTACGTGGTAATCTCGTTTTGAAAACAACGGTTTCTTTTAAATATAACGGTCAAATACTCGATACGTTAATCGTTCTTTAACATTCTTGGCTTTTAAGCCATTAATTGTCAAGTCTTATTCCAAATTTGATTACGATAACCTCAAACAATAATTGAATTGTTGTCGAAATGGCACTAAGCCTAAGGCCAACAAGATTGGCCGTCGAGAGCCAATAATTTAATTAACAAGTAACTAAATGCAAACAGAAACTGAAAAAACGCAATGTTATAAATATGCACTTTATGAACTTAAACAAACAAACTGAAATGAATGCAGAAATGTAAATGAAAAAATGTTTAAAGAACTGGAAATGAAAGAACAATGAAGTTAAATGATAACAAATGTAAAGAACAAAAAAATAAAACTGCTAAGTGTAAATAACTGGAATTGAAAGGCAGCAATAAATTGGTTATGAACTAACAGAAATGCGGGAAACTGAAAATAGATAAAAGTTCAGAAATAACTTAAAATGCAGTAAAGATAAATGAAAAATGCAAGGTAAGAAACATGTAAATAAGTCGCAGTAACTTAAAATAAAGAGCAAGACAAGGAATTGGAAATGAAACTTAATTGATTTGCAAATTGCTAAAAGGAAATAGTGGAAGGCATACTGTGATCGTGTTTCCTTTAATCTTCTTTAGCCATCGAGATGTTAGGAATTTTAGATCAAGTATCCAACCCTTATTACATCGTATGAACTACTATTTATCGGCAAAAAATGCAAAAACTACCTATCATCCGACGACACGTTAATGCGGATCTGGTCGGTAGTTAATTTATCTAAACTACTAACTTCGACAGTATCACTTCCTGTCGAGTTATCTACATTTTGCTTAAAGCCTAAGTCTAATTTGACCGTTTCCATGTTGACATATTCGACGCTTCATACACCTCGTCGAACAACCGCCAAGTCACCCGGTCCTTTTAAACTTAATTTATTTTCTGTTCTATTATTCTATTTTCTCGTACTTTCACTTGTCGATTTCAGATCCTGTCGAAAAATCCCAAATTTGTAATTTGCCTCCCAACAGATGCCCCCCAAATTCTGAGTTTTCGACACAACATGTGAAGAGAACCAGATTTTTTTTTTAATGTGTGACGGTTACTTTTTCCAAATAGTTCCATCACCAGTCTAAACTGCCACTTCCCCAAAAAAATAGGACCATCATTACATTCAACATGAGCAGTTTCTTCCCCACTCGCGCGTTTCGCTTCAAAGGCGGGGCCTTAAATAGTACTCAAAGCCCCATTTAGAGCCTTTCCTCCACCCTCTGAACTTCTGCGAAGGCATCATACTGAGAAAGCGTCATCTTCTTCCAATGGCATCTTCATCAACTCCAGCTCAAGACACCGTTGCCCCTCGAAGGAAAACATGGTGGAATCCTGACGTCGATGCATCAATCCCTTGGCGGAAATCTAAGGTAATGATTCCCTATTTACATGATCCTTCATATCTCTTGGACCCTCCTGTGGCTTACTTAGGGCCAGTAATCCCTTTATCCTGCTTTCCAGAGAGTTTTGAAGACTCTTTCCCAAACAAAGAAGGTCACACTGACCTTCTAGCCTCTGCTCCCAAACTTCATATCCATTATTTATTTAAAAGTGCTAGGCTTTTCTAGAACGCCCCCTTTGAATGTAAACGGATACTCTACTTGGTTGGCTAGGGTAGAAACCAAAAAGGCTAAAACTTGGAAAGAATTAGGTATTTATCACCTAATTCAGCTGTCAAAACACACATTTAGGTTAGACCCTTCTATGTTGGGAGCCGTTATCTTTTTCTGGAACAAAACCACAAACAATTTCCACTTCCCTTGTGGAATGATGGGTCCAACTCTGTTTGATGTTGCTGCTCTCACTGGCCTCCCACCAGATGGCCAAATGATCCATCCTTTGTGCACTCCAGAAAACGTCATTGATGTTTTCAGTGATGAACCCCTCTCATTTTCAAAATACGTTGCTAGCCGAATGAGAGACACTGATGATATCTCTGATGAGGAACACGTAGCTTTCCTGTTCCATTGGCTCTCAGCATTCGTCCTTTGCAATAAAAATGTTCAAATGTCAAAAACCCTCCTCGACCTAGCAAACCTCCTTCATGAAGGTAAGAAGTGGGCTTTCGGCTCTTTCCTCTTGTCGAACCTTTACTCAAGCATGTCGAGCCTTTACGCTATGGTGAAAGGAGGAGGAAAGAAAGTTGGAGTAGGAGGCCCAATTTGGCTACTTCAACTGTGGTTAAACGTCACTCTCCTGGGCCACACTGTTGACAAGGCTCCGTCAGATCTTGAAATTGGCACATATGGCACTCTGGCCATGTATCGCTTTCCCAAACCATTCGACAATGAACTTGAAGGTTTCAAGTACTACTTCAACCTCTTTCACTCCCTTGCTCCCACAACTCCAGGCATCCGCTTTCAACCCTTTGTTAGCAGAAGATATGGACCCAAGTGGTTCATAGCCCCTTTTGATCCAAAATTTGAGGAGTGTCAAGTCATTTGGACTCACTTCCTTTCTCGACAAGCGTTCCCTACAGGACTCCCTGGTTCGATAGATGGTTCTGCATTTTCTTTCCTTCCCAACGCTTCTGCCAACAATATTGGTTTCCTGCAATCCATTCCTGGTCCCTTCCCTTACAAGAAAGAAGACATTCTTTTGGACTACATTGATATTAAAGAAGAAACCTTTGATGGCATGAAGAAAAAGAACGAATCCCGCAAAGTTGCTGTCAATCTTGTCCCTTTCTCCACTACTCTTGGCATATCTCAGGACTTCGAGACATGGTGGGCTAACTATTACAAGAAGTTTCACCCATATATTTGAAGAGTGTGTAAGACGATTTGTTGATCCCTCTGTGCAGGAACAAGATCCTTCAACTAAAACCAAAGGTGAGCACTTGAAGGCTATACTCGACTTTGAAAAATTTTATAAACTAAAATGGGATCCTCGACGTCCCCATTATATTGTCGAACAGGCGAATGAAATGGTTGCCAAATCAAAAGAGGCACATGATAACAAATGGGGCTTAAAGGCTCTAAAGCACTATCATCGCAGAAGGCAATCACTTGTGAAACCCCCTTATCCTGAGCCTGTGCCTTTCCCTTGTGCAAATTTTGGTTTGGCTGACCCATTTCCTGGTAAACCGACAAGGGCTGGTAACTTCATTGAACTGGAAAGATACTATTCTTGTTCCAATGTCGATAGCTTTAGCAACAAGGAAGTTACTTTCACTGGTCGGTTTGCTTCACCTTTCGAACAGCATAATGAAGCCGTCAAACTCATTTCCCATTTTCCCCAAGGTAGTAACTCTACTTTGATTTAAAATTCGACAACTATTCCGCTTTTTACTCACGCTTCTTGTATTTTCCATTTCAGCTTCTACTCTGAAAGAGCCACTTACAAAGACAAGCAAACCGGTGGTAAGGCTCAAGAGGTGGATGAAGAAAAAGGATGATGAAGAAGGCGAACCCCTCTTGATCAAAACCCATCAAGCCAAAATCGAGCAAATCCTTGGTCCGAAGACCAAGCGTGGGTAAAAAACCAGTCACGTCGAAAAAACCGCCCACGAAATCCAAGCTTTCGACGAGTTCCTCCCCACGGGAAACGCCTAAAAGAAAAACGAAGCCGGCTGCCTCTGAAGTTCAACTAAAAAGGCGTAAGATGATTTTAGCTGACTCTCCTTCCAACTCGACACCTCAAACGGTATACATTTTTTCGTATAACATATCTCTTTGCATAACTTGCCAAATACTAAGCCCCAAAACCTTCAAATCTCAGGAAACACCAACAGAAAAATTTGTTTCCGAAGGCTCATAAAAAACTCCCACGGCGGAGCATGCAAAGGTATATTGCTTTACGAAACTTGTTTGGCAATTGTTCCACACATTACATCTTGTTGCTCACACCGTTCTCACATTAGGGGGTCAAATTTGCTCCTGCAAAGAAAGGTGTATCTGAGGAATACACCTCAAAGAATCAACCTACGGTCGAAGAGGTTGCCTCCTCAAGCACTGACAAGGTTCGTGCCTTCTTTCAAAACACGTTTACCTCTAAATCTATGACTATGGCCTCATCGTGCTATTTCGACAGGACTCTTCTGAGCAGCCTTTCATCGACACTTCCTTGCCTCTGCAAGTAATTCTTCCACCTACAGCTTCTCCAACTGCTAAGGTAAAAATATTCACGGATTATTCTGTTTTCAGTTTAATAGCACCAGCTTCTAATCTGTGGTATTGATTTTTATAGGAACCCCCACAAGTACAACCTGAAGAAGTGCTTGAAGTCCCTTCTCCCATGAATGTCGACGTGGTCACCCAGAACCCCTCGACAGAGGATCCGACTCACACCATTCCCGAAGGTGATCCCATTCCAACTGAAGAAATAATTCACCTTTGAAGCCATTGAGAAGGTAACTCCCATGGTGATTTGGGCAGAAAGCATTGACATGGATCTCCTTTTTGATAATCTAAACACTACATCCGCTCAGCCTGCTTCATTGACCAACCCTGTGCCGCGAAGCACCAATACTGAAAAGGGTGATGTCGAAGTGGATGAGTTGATTGAATTGCTTTCAGGATCAAGCAGCAAGACTTCACCAATGTCAGCTCGCTCGTCGACACTTCCTGAAGGTAACCTCGCTGCCAAGCTTGAAGAAATGGTAGAAGAACTAAAGGGTTTCCTCAAGCACTCATTTGATGACCTCTATCTCAACCATGAACTTAGAGGCAACCTTGTGCGCACAGTCAATGAAATTAACAGACTTTGCAAACATCTTCCCTCTATTCGTCGAATGTACTTCACTGCAATACACGACTTTATCGAAGATCTGACTCCCAAGCTTCCTCAACTTGACAATAGCATATTGCCTTATCAACAAGCAACCAAGGCCAAACAAAAGCTTCGAGATGAAATGGTCAGCTTTCGACACGACAAAGCCAAGTTGGTCGAACAGGACGCTCCCAATCAAGCCAAGATACTTGAATTAGAAAAAACTGTCCCGCGCTTGGAGGCCGAGCTAGCAAAGGTCAAGGCTCAACTACAAGAAGCGAGGCTAGCTTCCCATTCGTCAGAAATCGAAGCGCTCGACTAACACCTGCGCTCTAGCGCTGTCGAGGCAAAAGCTATTCTTTCTAAGATTGAAAAGCTCGAGGTCGACTATGCCAATGCTGAGATCATCAAGACTGATCTGGCTGTAGCCTGGGAGGATCTCAAAAAACTTCCCTTTAACTAGCATAGTTTTTTTTACATTTGTACTCTTTTAACTTATGTGTATGTCGAACACATTTGCTCGACCATAAGTTGTACTTAACTGACCATCTGAATTTGATTTGACGCTTTACACATCGATCGTTTCACCGTCCAGCTAGCACGTTTCTTTTACTGTTTTAATTTCAGTTTCAGGCTAATAAATCACATTCAAAGCTATTGACCAGTCAATCTGACCGTCAAAACTTGAAAACTAACGCCATTTTGTGCTATAAATAGGCGTTTGCCATGCATCATTTCTCGCTCAAAGCACAAACACTTTCTGAACTCCCTGAAATTTCTTTTCAAAAAGAAAAGAAAATAAACCCTTAAGAAACTCTTGCTAGCATCACAAACAACATTCCCAAATCCAACTTGTCCTCGCCCCCAAATTAGCTAACTCTGAGTGCAACAAGTTGCTATGGAAACCCTTTTTATACACTTCAAGCCTTCATTCCCTGGCTCTGCCTATTTCATTTGGAAGCCATGGCTCCACCTCCCATAGTCTTTTTTAAAGTCTTTGTCTCAACGGTGAAAGACTCTCTGGGTTTTGGTAATTTGCCCCTAACTCGGCGACTGCTTCTCAATCTGCCCGCTTTACCTTTATCGCATGGCATTTGACACTTCTCATCGACGTGCCCATGCTTGTAGCTTCACTTTCCCATCAATTTAGGTGTCTACCATCTGAAGCAGCTCTTGCAGACTTGATTGACCGAATGGTATGCCACGGGAGCCACTCTTGCTTCCCATGCTCCTCTCTCTTCCTAAATTCTTCCTCAGCATGATCAGAATCCGGAACACGGCGAAGCTTCCACAAGTGGATTTATTCCGTAATAGCCTAGACTTATAGACTTTCCAGTACTTGTATTACCAGGCCGTAAGCCTATTCGACAATGTATATTGTATACTGCCAAATGGCTCTTGAATAGAACAATCTAGTTTACTTTTCAAGGTTGTATTCTTACTTCGCACATTGTTGGTCTATATAACTTCAAATATTTGCCATTAATAGACTTAATCCTGAAACCAGAATTAACTTCAACAAGTGCATAAACATTTCCTGAGAATGTTTGGACAATCTCATATGACCCTTCCCACTTTGGGGACCATTTCCCAAATTCTCGACATTTCTTATCCATTGGTAAAATGACTTTCCAAACTAAGTCACCAACCTTGAAACGCTTGTACTTAACTAGACTGTCATAGAATTTAGCTATTTTTTCTTTTTGTCGAACTAAATGTTCTAAGGCCACAACTCTCTCATCATGGACTTCATTCAATTCGTCAAACATCAAGTCCCAGTATTGGTCTACTGGCATCTCATTTTGCTTTTGAATTCTTAATGAACCAAGATTTATCTCAACAGGCAACACATCATCATGGCCATAAACCAATTTATAAGGAGTAGTACCTGTCGATTCTCTAGGTGAGTTTCTGCATGTCCAAAGAACTTGTTCTAAAGTTGAATGCCAATTTCTCGGATACCTGCCAATATGCTTCTTTATCAAACCAATGATAATTTTATTCATGGCTTCTACTTGACCATTTGCCTGAGCATAATATGGTGTCGAGGTAATCATCTTGATCTTCCTCGACTCAGCATACTCCATAACTCTCTTTCTAACAAACACAGATCCTTGATCAGTTGTTATAGTTTGTGGTATGCCATATCGACACACAATATGGTTTTCAATAAAATCCACAATATCTTGTTGTGTCACTTCTTTCAAGGCTATTGCTTCTACCCATTTGGTGAAGTAATCAACCCCTACTAAAATGTATTTATGACCTTTAGAAGATGCAGGAAAAATTTGACCTATGAGGTCTAATGCCCAACCTCTAAAAGGCCAAGGCTTAACAATGGAATGTAACTCACTAACAGGTACATTCTGTAGTTGACCATGCCTTTGACATTCTTCACAGGATTTTGCAAACATAATGCAATCCTTCACCAAAGTGGGCCAATATACTCTTTGTCTTCTCAAAACCAATTTCATCTTCTCACCTGCCTGATGAGCACCACAAATTCCTTCATGAACCTCTGCTAAAGCCAAATAAGCATCATCTTCGCTTAAGCAAGTTTACAAATTACCATCAACAAATTTTCTATATAAAGCCCCTACAAATACAACAAACTTAGTTGCTTTATACTTGATCTTTCTGTCGGCGTTGGTATCTGGATTTTCCAAATACTCAATAATGGGCTTACGCCAATCAGCTGCATTCGACGTACTTGCAACAAAAATATCTCTTTCGCTCAAAGGGTACAATAACTCACGGATTTCTATGAGTTTTGTCAGCACCTTTGAAGATAACTTATATCCTAAAGCCAATTGGGCCAATTCATTAGCCTCTTGATTTAGCTCTCTAGGAATATGCTCCAACTCAACATTGTCGAACTGTTTCATCAACTTGTTAGCCACTTGACAATATTTGACAAGGTTATGACTAACACATTTGTATGCTTGAGTTAACTGTCTAATTACTAATTGTGAATCACCAAAAACTTTGACAGTGCGCACTTGCATTTCTATCAAAATTTCCAAACCCACAATTAAGGCTTCATACTCAGCCTCGTTATTAGAACATGCATATTTTAGTTCAAACATCAATTTAGTTGGTACCCCCAAGGGTGAAATTATTAAAACTCCAATACCAACCCCATTTCTATGTCTTGAGCCATCAAAATACAAATGCCAAGGCTTCAACTCGACTAGCCCTGACAGCTCTTTTATTTCCAAACATGGATGGTCCATCAAGAAGTCAGCAATTGCTTGACCTTTAACAGCCTTCATAGGTACATATTGCAAAGAAAATTCAGACAATGCAAGTGTCCACTTTCCAATTCGACCATTCAGAATTGGCTGGGACAGCATGTACTTAATTACATTTGTCCTTGACATAACTAAAACATTACAAGGCATCAAGTAGTACTTGAGTTTTGTACAAGAGAAATATAATGCTAAACATAGTTTTTCTATAGCACTATATCTAGTTTCTGCATCATTGAGCACTCGACTGAGGTAGTAAACGGCTCTCTCAACATTGTTTCCATCTTCTTGAGCCAATAAACAACCAATGGTCTCTTCTGATACTGATATGTACAATTTCACTGGTCGATGTGGCTCTGCAGGCATCATGACCGGTGGATTTGTCAAATACTGCTTGATTTGGTCAAAAGCTTCTTGGTGTTGTTGAGTCCACACCAAAGCTTCTTCTACCTTGAGTTTCACCAACGGAGCAAAAACTCTTGTTCTTCCTGAGAGATTTGATATGAACCTTCTGAGAAAATTGACTTTTCCCAAAAAGGATTGAAGTTCTTTTTTGTTAGTTGGAGGTCTCGCTTCCAGCACAGCTTTAGCTTTATTCTTATCCACTTCAATGCCTTTTTTGTGCACCAAAAAACCTAAGAACTTAGCAGCAGAAACCCCAAAACCACACTTCTCAGGGTTCATTTTCAAACTATGCCTTCTCATTTCCTGGAAGGCTCTTCTCAAATGGTTCAAATGCTCCTCTTGACTGTCAGATTTAACAATGACATCGTCGATGTATACTTCCATGAATTTGCCTATCATTTCATGAAAGATAGTATTCATTGCCCTCTGATATGTTGCACCAGCATTCTTCAAACCAAAGGGCATCACTATCCATTCATAAGTTCCAATTGAACCTGGACACCTAAAAGCAGTTTTAGGTACATCCTCTTCAGCTATGAAAATCTGATTATAACCAAAGATGCCCATCCATGAAACTTCGAAGCTCATGACCAGATCTCGCATCCACTAGCATATCTGCTATGGGCATAGGGTATTCATCTTTAGGAGTGGCTGCATTAAGGTTCCTAAAATCGACACACACCCTCATCTTGCCATTCTTCTTTATGACAGGCACTACATTAGACAACCATTCCACATACCTAGTTGTGCGAATGAATTTAGCCTTGATGGCGCTCGACTTCCTCCTTGATTTTTAACACAACTTCAGGAGCGAACCTTACGTTGGCTTGTTTGACGAAGCTTGCAATCTAGCTTTAGAGGCAATCTATGCTCCACGAGTTCTCTATTCGATCCTGGCATCTCGTGGTAATCCCAAGCAAAGCAATCCTTATACTCGAAACTAGCTCCACAATCGCCTCTTAAAGCGATCCGACAACATTGCACTCACATATATTGCCCTCTTTCTACCCGCATCGCCCAAGTCTATCTCTTCTAAAGGGTCTTCCAACTCAAAGCCACTTCTATCTTCAAGCCCCTTTTCAAAACCCAAAGGGCCATCATCAAATATACAATCGCCAACACACCTTCTTACGAAGTTTGGCGTCGATTCGGCCTCACAGCCGACAATTGTATTTGAGGATGTTCATAAGTCATTATCGCCGAGCGCCGATTTTCGTCGGCCTCATCCAAAGAACTTAACCCCAAACCGCTCCATTAAGCACGCATTCGTGAGCTTCTTTATCAATAACACCACCCTGCACGGAGATGGGTTTCACCTTTGGATCATATACTTTGAAGTCTACATGCATTTGTTGCAAATAACATGGACTATCATCAGCTTCAATAATCTCAACTTCATCACGGGCATTCCAAAGAATCATTTTTTGGTGTACTGTCGAAGGAACTGCTCCAACAGAATGGATCCAATCACGACCCAACAAGACATTATAACTAGACCTCGAAGGAATCACAACAAATAGAGTAGATCTTTCTACTGATCCTACTTGCACATCAAGCATCACTACGCCATCTGTTGGTGCAGTTCTTCCTCCGAAGTCAGTAACCACTATATTAGTTGGCAACAAGTCAGACTCATCCTTTCCCAATTTCTTGAACATGGCTCTTGGAAACAAATTCACTGATGCACCACCATCAACCAGTACTCTGTTAGCTGGCTTGCCTTCAATCATTGCTCTAATGTGCAATGGTCGAAGGTGACTTCTCTCCTCATGAGTTGGTTTGTCGAGCCTAGCGAAGTTATCAAATATAGTGACCATGTCTTGCTCAACAAATTGCCAACCAATAGGAAAGTTCTCTAAGTCTTCCTCCTCAGGCACTTCAACTATAAACTCGTAAGGAGCCTCATATTCCGCTGGCAACACCGAGACCAAGTTTACATTCAATTTAGTAAACTCCTCTTCAGTAGCGGTATCTTCATTCTCCAAATGACTTCCCAACCTCATGCCTAGTTCGTCGAATAAACAATCTTCCGATCCCAGATCTGACAAGGTAGTACCCATTGTCATCACCAACTCGTCCAAGTCTTTGTCTAAACTGGTGTCAGGATCAAACTGTTCTTCATCTTCAAAACCTATTGGGTCATCTGGATCATCTAGTGCAGCAATCACCTCTTCCATGGACAAATCTGTTTTGACAATGTTCTGTTCCATGGACTCCAAAGGTTCATCTAACAAATCAGAATCATTAGCTATGATCCTTAATTCCTCCATTGACACATCACTGCCTGTGCCCTCCTCCGGGGCCGGTTGAACACCAACTTCGACGAGTTCCAAAGCTAACCTTTCAGCTTCAATTAGACCTATCGGCCAAGGAGTCACCTCTTCCTTAGCCAAAGGAATTTCAGCATTCTTGGAACTTTGCTTGAAAGAGGCCTGCTGTGAATGTACTCGCATCTTGGAAGTCTGGCCCTTGTTGTAATTGCCGCCTCTAACATCAACCACTACACTCTTCAACTTTGGACCAGTCTCCTTGGGCAATGGCAGTTTCTGTACCCCAACCATGAAACAATTTTCATGTTGAGATCCTTCCAAGTCACTAGCCTTCGTTTTCTGTCTCTGAGCTTGCCTTATCCTATGTCGACGACGCTTTTGGCTTTTCGACAGTGGGGTCTTCTTCACTTGATCACCCCCAGGGTAAGGTATTCTGCCATGCTGGTATTTTTCATCCCAAAACGGTGTTTGTCGAGGGTTACTCTTTGTCGCTCTCACCCTGTTTCTCAGTTCAGGACAACGAGCCTTGGGAGAATTCTCGACCCATTTGTTTACCGTAACATTAGTATCAGGTTTCCTAGTCCTGTTCACCTTTCGACCAAGAGATCCTCCATGATTACTCCCTGTGGATTCCCTTGGAGATTCGACTAACCATCCACCGATTGCTCGATTAGGCCTATTAACCACAAGCCTTTGCACCTGGTTTGCCGGTGCATATCTCACGTACCTATTCCCATAATGAGTACGAACTTGTTGATGAACGTTTGCACCATCAACTTTCTTTGCTCTCTGGGCTGCTTTCTCATCAAAGTACTTGTCACAATGTGGGCATAATTTCAATCGCCCCTATTGTTTTCTTCTCGTAAAAGCTTCAACAGCCTCATGAGGCCTTGGATAGATGTTGAAAAAGATCCTCGACATTCACCACGCACTTCTGCTTGGCGCTAATGTTCACCATGCTACAACTTCTCACATTTTGACCTTCGACATTGGCAATGCCTTGACCAAATGGATCAGTATCCACCTTCATGCTAGGCTTCTGTTTGTCAGCAAACTTGAGCCTACCTTCTTTGAGAGCCTTTTGAATCAAATCCCTGAAACGAAAACATTCATTAGTAGGGTGGCCTAAAGCTCCATGGTACTTGCAATAATTCTGACCATTAAAGTCCTCAGGCCCTTTCACTCTATGATCATCTGATAACTTAAGCTGTTTATCTTTTAAAAGAATATCAAATATTTTATCAGCTTTGGTTATATCAAATGTATAGGTTCTCTTATTCACATAGCTCATCTTTTCCTTCCCCTTGGAAGGTACTAACGCTTGACAAGCATAAGGTGGTCCTTCTTTTATTTCAGCAAGATTTATTTCTTGCTCTGTCATAGCCTCATCCTCACTGTCTGTTAGATCTTGTTCGACACAATTGACTTTCTCACGCCTGATAAACTTCTTATTGTTCTTCTGATTCTTCTCAGAGCGGAGTTGTTCAACTTGTCGAACCTTCTCCCCTAATTGGGCGAGGTCAACTATGTGTTGGTTTACCAATTTCTTTCTAATATGGTAATCCAAACCACTAGCGGCCATTTTCACAATTTCTGCTTCGGGAACAGGCGTAAAACACATGCACTTCATTTGCTTGAACCTAGAGATGTAATCATCTATAGATTCATTATAGATGCGTTTGACGTTGAATAAATCAGGCAGATTAACCCTCAAATCGCCCCTGAAGAATTGATCATGAAACAATCCTTCCAGTTGTGTCCACGAATGGACTGAATTAGCTCTCAACGTCGAGAACCAAGAAAATGCGTTCTTTGTCAAAGAACTTGGAAAGAACCTCATTTTCAAACCTTCCACAGTAGCCAACTCTCCCATTTCTATCATGTATCTAGCCACATGCTCGACAGTCGATTCACCACTGTCACCAGAAAATTTGGACAATTTGGGGATTTTCATCCCTCTTGGCACTTGACTTGTTGAACCCACTCGGAAATGCGGATATGAAATATGGTCTAGTGCCTTGACCAATATTAAAGCCAAGCCTATTCTAACATTTGCTCGGCGGCTGATTCACGTTTTGTTCTATCTGATTTCCCATGATATTGTTCCTGAGGTTGGCTAAACCTTGATGCACTGGTGGGCCCTGGTCTTGATTTCTTTGTAGAATCTGCACCTGACCATAGGCCAAGTTATTCAAATTCTGACCAAGGTTCTGGTTTGGCTGAACTACTTCGTTCTGCACCACCATAGGGTTATTCGCATTATGTGGAATGCCCCTCATGCCCTGACCATGAGGTATAACCCCTGGGCCTTGTTGAACATTCTCGTTCACTGGTGCTGCCAAACCCAATGCTTGATTTAGCCTTTCCATTTGTAAGGCCAGTGTATTACATGCTTGATTAGTAGTCTCCATAAGAGGCGTAATCACTGCACCCATCTACTGAGTGAACATGTTCACCATCTCATGGTTACTATCATCCACTTGTTGTCGAATACTCGCCAACGAGTTTTGTGTTAATCCCCCATTATTCTGAGGCATTTGTCTCGACATGTCCCCCAGTGCTAACCCTTGTCGATTGGCTGTCGTAGTGGTAGCCATTCCTGCCATTCCTTGAGTATCGGAAGAATTTCTGAATGACATAAAAGGCTGGTTAGCATATTGGTTGAACATAGTTGAACCAATAGCAAGGACTGTCGAGTTCTGCAAATAACCATACGTCATTCCAAACGGAGGTTGCGTTACTTGCGGTACAGGCCTAATACTTGAGTTCCTCGCACTTCCAGGCGATGCCTGAATTTCTGGAGCACTTTGAACCACCGGTTCAAGCACTGCAGCGCTTGGAATAACTTCTCCTTACGTATTGGCCATTGACATCCCAGTACCTACCCCAACGGTAGTATTACTCATCCGCGGGATCACAACTACCCCTGCGTTCGTACTGGTGGTCGAAGCATTTGTACTGGCAACACTTGGCATTGTGGCACTGCTATTCATGCTGCCACTCATGTTTCTATATTGTGTTACGTTAGAAGCAGTAATCTTTCCACTTCTTAGACGCATAAAACCATCGTTTAAACGAGTTACTCTAAACTCATCCCACCGGGCGTGCCAATTTGTTTATGGGGAAATTTGGTTTATGGTATGGTTCTACCAATTTTGATGATCTTGTATGATCTACCAAATTCATCAAACAAACAAATAAATTTTGATGATCAAGCAATTATGAATCCGAACGAGTTACGTGGTAATCTCGTTTTGAAAACAACGGTTTCTTTTAAATATAACGGTCAAATACTCGACACGTTAATCGTTCTTTAACATTCTTGGCTTTTAAGCCATTAATTGTCAAGTCTTATTCCAAATTTGATTACGATAACCTCAAACAACAATTGAATTGTTGTCGAAATGGCACTAAGCCTAAGGCCAACAAGATTGGCCGTCGAGAGCCAATAATTTAATTAACAAGTAACTAAATGCAAACAGAAACTGAAAAAACGCAATGTTATAAATATGCACTTTATGAACTTAGACAAACAAACTGAAATGAATGCAGAAATGTAAATGAAAAAATGTTTAAAGAACTGGAAATGAAAGAACCATGAAGTTAAATGAAAACAAATGTAAAGAACAAAAAAATAAAACTGCTAAGTGTAAATAACTGGAATTGAAAGGCAGTAATAAATTGGTTATGAACTAACAGAAATGCGGGAAACTGAAAACAGATAAAAGTTCAGAAATAACTTAAAATGCAGTAAAGATAAATGAAAAATGCAAGGTAAGAAACATGTAAATAAGTCGCAGTAACTTAAAATAAAGAGCAAGACAAGGAATTGGAAATGAAACTTAATTGATTTGCAAATTGCTGAAAGGAAATAGTGGAAGGCATACTGTGATCGTGTTTCCTTTAATCTTCTTTAGCCGTCGAGATGTTAGGAATTTTAGATCAAGTATCCAACCCTTATTACATCGTATGAACTACTATTTATAGGCAAAAAATGCAAAAACTACCTATCATCCGACCTGGCACGTGTACGGATACAGGGTCGGTAGTTAATTTATCTAAACTACTAAACTTCGACAGTATCACTTCCTGTCGAGTTATCTACATTTTGCTTAAAGCCTAAGTCTAATTTGACCGTTTCCATGTTGACATCTTCGACGCTTCATACAACTCGTCGAACAACCGCCAAGTCACCCGGTCCTTTTAAACTTAGTTTATTTTCTGTTCTATTATTCTGTTTTCTCGTACTTTCACTTGTCGATTTCAGATCCTGTCGAAAAATCCCAAATTTGTAATTTGCCTCCCAACAAATTCACATGACATATTTTAATTAGTTAGCTGCATAAATAACACCTATCAAACAACACTAAAGTTTTTTATTCTTCAATTAATCTCTAGCTGGAAAAAAGTACTTTTTGTTATTTAGACAATTTTTGTATCTTTATTACCAATTAAAACCAACAAAATCTACCCAACCTGAACCAACCATGAAAAACAATTTCATGTTTGTAACTAGATCCACGACACGGGAGAAAATATTCGATCAATGATTGTAGAGTCCGAAGCTGAGTGGGAGTGTGTGAAGTCATTGGCTATGCCCATACATACTCCCTCCCCCAAACCAAACCCAAGAAGATGCGCGAGCTTCCTGGATTTTACTTCCACCAGCATAAGGCACGAGGTGGGCAGGTACAAAGTAAGATGGAATCATGATTATTATAATAATGACTATAATAATATTAT
Source organism: Calophaca sinica (assembly GCA_037113605.1). Classification (NCBI taxonomy): domain Eukaryota; kingdom Viridiplantae; phylum Streptophyta; class Magnoliopsida; order Fabales; family Fabaceae; genus Calophaca; species Calophaca sinica. The sequence continues at coordinate 24,821,944 of CM073733.1, forward strand.
GAGTCGGGATCCGTTGACACCAGGTGTAAGTCATTTGACTTACACCAAATCTCAACCGTTAAATCAAATTAATCCCACGGCTCATACAATTTGAATTAACAGTATAAACAAATTAAAAACAGGGTCACGTGATCCCCCAAATTTCGTGATTATTTTTTCCGTCATTCCCGGTTGCTTCTGCGCCGGTGTCTTTCTTCTTCTGTGATCATCAAACCAGAGGCTCACACAGTCGCATTGAGGCGGGAAAAGCGATCTTTGGACCTATTTTGTTTCACCAAAGTAAAGTCGGCAGCTTCAATACCCTCGACTATCTATTTTACCGTCACAAATCATGTGTGTTCATAATCACTACCTCTCGATGAGCATCCCCTCTCTCTCTCTCCCCACTCTATCTTCCATTTTCCCCACTTCCTGTTACATTAAATCGAATATATAAATGAATTGGGAATTTTGTTTTTAATGATTAAGCTTGGAATGGGGACCTTTCGTGGTGATTGGTGATCTAATCAATCTCATGGGGTCTTCATGTATCCTTCATTGTGGCGACAAATGACGATAGGATGACAACTGTCAAATTCGGAAACTAGCATGCAGTAATTACTTTTTGTTTAGTCTTGCCCATTTGAAATTTTCAGTCTATATTTCATATAGCATAGTTATTTAGTCCATGGCTATTGGCGGTTGATTGTAGCTTGTTTTTAGGCTCAATATAAGCGAGAAAAGGAAAATGCTATTATAGGACTATATCGTTGTGATTTGTTAGTATGATTTATTGTTGCTTCTCATTTCATTCGATTGCTATTCTAACTCAAAATGCTGAAGAATGAAAATGATGTATTTGTTACTGATTAATTCACCATTGTCGATCATTATTACTTACAAAACTATTATTAGTTAGATTGTTCTCTTTCTTTGTAAATCTCCTATAGCTTCCACTTTCTTCATAAACTTTTTCTTCACATATTTATTTACTTTGCATCTTACATTGATTGAATGCTTTATAGTGAGTTATCTAACCTTTTTTTATTTGCTTTGAGTTTGTAGCATTAATTATTCAAGTTATCTTACAATTCAGGTCAATCCATTTAATGTTTAGGCAAACTCTCAAGTTGTCTAATTGACTATTGTGTGTATGTACATTCTGTGATTCTTTTCCAAAAACTAACATAGTTCATAATGCACAGTGAGGCTTTGTTTTCAAAGATCTTGTGGTTGTAATGATATTGAAGCTAGGAACATGTCTATTTGATCATGTGTTTATCCATATTAAAAGATACCAAACAGGTTTATATTGCTTTCAACAGATATATTTAAACCACTATCATGTATTCTGATAATACCTTGTTTTTCGATGAAGTGGAGCCTTGTTACATTATTATCCTTGAATCTTGAAATCAATACCATTTTAACTATATCTGTGCCACCTGGAGGCGATTTATTAATGTTTAGTTCTTTTGCTCTTGTTAAGCTTTAGAGTATCATTTATTTTGTTTATTAAATGTACAATGTATTCATTCTGGGGGCGACTTTTTATGTGAGCATATCAAAATAATGGCTTCCTAAATATGATTTTGTTCCACTTACTTATCACACGTGATAAATTGTCTCTAACCCACATGCAGCCATACATCAGAAAACGATATAGATACACGTTTGTTTTCAACTCCAACAACACTCTTGATTATAAATCTGCTCTACTGTTTGTGATCATTCTCAAACTTGGGTCTCTTGTTTCCTAGAACAACATAATTGACTATTATGTTTATTCTTGTAGTACTTTACCAATAAGGAATGAGTTAGTTTATTTGGGTTACTCGCATTATAGGCCATTTGCATTATGAGCTCTTACATGTAAAGATTCTCTTTCATTTATTGACTTCGCTTTTGTAGTGTTAATTTTGAAATTGCCCCTTCATCCATTGTGTTTAACTCTAATAGGTAATGACTCAAATCTTGAGAAGAAGCTTGAAAACTTCGGAAGTGGCAACAACATGACAAAGAACTCTGAAATCCAGGATGTAGACATGAAAAAGAAGGAAAAGCTTGAAAACTTCGAAGTGGCAACAACGACAAAGAACTCAGGAAATCCAGGGGATGTAGACATGAAAGGAGGCCAAGGAAAAGGCTGAGATGACATTAGTAGCTAACAAGAAGCTGATTGCATATTATGGAAACTTAAAACTGACTACATTGTTCCTGAAAATGGTTCTGTATAAATGGATACTACATGCTCCTCATCAAATTTGAGAGAATTGTAATTTTTAGTTAGATAGCTAGTTTAGTACTATCATCAAATCAATTGTACTACTCGATTACATTGGCAATGGGAAGAGATAATTTCTTTTGATATGTAATCCATCCTTATTGTTGAATACAAATATTGTTGTTTTACTCTCAATTATACATGCAATGGGAATAAATAAGTTTTGCAATTCTTTTAATATGTTATCAATTAGTATTCTGAATTGAAACTGATAAAGAAAAATGAGGAAAGTTTTGCAATCCACTGCCTCTAATTGTATATTAAATGTAGAAAAGAATTGAAATTGGTCTGAGAAAGTATAAAAGTAAACAAATAAAAGCAAAAAACTGTTGCTGAATCAGTTGCTGTTGCAAATATTTTCTCATCAACATTAGCCTCATGTGTTGCTTCCAGGAAATTGTTGCTTGCTGCTGCAGGAGTTTCCATTGCATTGTTCAACCAAACTTTAAGTATTACCATTGAAAAAATCAGTATCATATATTTAGTACCTGAGTATGTACCTGCAAGTAAAAGTGAAGCACAAAATTATTACTCCAAGGTTCTTCACGAACCCAAATTAACTAAACATGTAAATACACTACATAATTTGAATCATCAAAATAATATCAAACCCATACCTTCATTGATCAATAGAGTCATCATTTATCTTTTGCTTACAACTTCGCCTATTGTGACCATGCTGTCCGCATACTTGGCAAGATCTCCTTTTTGATCGATTTACTGACAACTCTAGACTACTTTTGATTCTTCCATGTTGGGTCTCTTTCGTTGCATCCTTTTTTCTTCCTTTAGTTTGAGATATTAGTGGATCTCCAATATTTGATTCAGGGATACACTTGCTCACCAATATCAAATTCGATAACTTGCCTCTAGCGAAATCATGTCATTTTTAGTGTGCATTTCATGATCCGTTTTTAAAGCTCTTTTGTATGTTTGCTCCAAATCAGAAGATATCAGCATGTATAACTTCTCAGATTTTGCTGCAAGATCAGACAATAAACTGGCTTGATTGTGCACATGTATACTTCGTAAAGTTGCTGAGTTGTTGTTCTCACGGGACAAATCCTTTCCATCTTCATTAAATCCAATGCCCTTGTTAGCATCTTTTGTCCAACGTTGTAAAATGTAATTACTTGGAATTTCTACAACATTTTTGCTGAAAAATCACCAATATATGCCTACACAATATTCCATAAATTCAAAAAGTGTGCCAAGCACAATTTGCCACCTTTGTATCAAGATCTACATAGACAGTGAATGTGTCTCAGAGTCAAAACAATTGGATACCTTGTATGTATATTTGAGACCCATTCTTTCAATTTTCTCCTTTGTAAATTGATTGATCTTTGCGAGCTCATCATGAAACTTTCCAAAAATTGCTCTTGTATATACTGATGCAGCATGCTCCTCAATTTTTGACTTAATATCTAATAGACGTAATCGATGCCTCGAATCAAAATCTTCTCTTCTTTATTTTTTCGTATGTGACTATCCATTGCCTTGTCAAACTTGTCTTACGAAATCCCGGAGTGTTGTTGAAGAATTAACAAAAGCATCAAAAAAAACATTAATACTCTCGCTCCTCTGTGTAGTGTTCATCCCAGCAAAAAATGTGCTTTTATTATAAATAGGTACCCATGACTCTCTTATATTATATAAACCTCGAAGCCATTCATTCTCCTTCAAATCATACTCAACCATTATACGATCCCAATCTTCTTCAAAGTCTTTTATAGATGGCAAATCACGAATGCACAATTTCAATACACGCTTGGCAGAAGCCAATTTTTGTGGTATATATGTGAAAGCTTCTCGAATTTTTTTTTTCTGATGTGCCATAAGCATAATCGATGGCGTAGTATGTGGAAATACCTTGGCTATGGCGGCTTTCATTGCCAAATCTTGATCGGTTATTATCGACCTGAGGACTTTTTCCACTCATTGCCTCAAGCCAAGTTTGAAATAGCCATTCAAAGACTTCTGTCTCATCTTGTAATAAAGCACAACCAAATAAGATAGATTGACAATGATGATTCAACCCTTGATAAAAGGAGCAAGCGGCATGTCATACTTGTTAGTTTTATATGTTGTGTCAAATGTAACAACATCTCCAAAATTTCTATAAGCTAATCTCGATCTTGCATCTACCCAAAAGAAATTTACCATTCTAGCTTCATCATCACATTGTATTGCATAAAAAAATTTGGATTCTCGACTTTGCTTTAACTTCTTGCGTAAATTGAAGGCGGCAGGCATCTCAATATCGAGATTCTTTCTTCTAAGATTTCTAAGATGATTCCAACAATCCCTGTTAGAAAGCGATGTATCTCCACCACCAAACATTGATGCAACCTTTCCGTAGGTACCCCTCTCTCTTTATCAAACTTCTCAACAAGGGTCTTATTTTGCCTTGCTCATTTTCCTATGACACCGAAAATAACTCACACTCTTAGGACTAGCCATGTCATGATTATGATCATTACTAAAGCTTTTGATAACCCATTTACATCTCTTCCATGCTTTTTGAAACAATAAGCGATGCCTTACAATCAGTTTGGAAGTTGAGCATTTTTCTTAGTTTGTCCTGGGCAACTATTGCATTCTTCTTCACTTTGCCACTCTTGGTATTGTATGCTTGCCTTCCTTAGAACATACGAGCCAGAAATTTTCCTTAGTTGAACAGTCTGAACTCCAAAACCGATTTCTTAGCAAATGATATGTAGAATTCTTCAATATCCTTAAGGGATTCGAATTCCAATCCAACGCAAGGAAGAAGATTTTGATGCTTATCAGCATTACCCTCATGTGACTTGGATTTTTCTAAAGTGCTTTCAAAATCATTAGACCCAAGATCAACAATCTCATGATCGTCTATACTTTTCACAGTAGAGTTTTCTGTGCAATCCATATCCATGGAACAATGTAAAAGACAGTCAATATTATATACACCTAAAGGCAAAAAGCAAAAATAAGAAAAATAAACTAGGATCGAATTAAGAAAAATAAGACACTATCCCTCGGCGGTGCTCTGTTATCTTAGAATAAACCAAATAAATTGTAAAAGTATAAAACCACTGTAATCACAAAAAAGAAAGAAGAAGAGTTTACCCGAAGAGAAGAAGGAAGAAGACGGAAAGCAAAGGCCACAATCCAATCCCTCTCCTTGAGGGCTGTGTGGGTGTTTTGTTTAGAAAAAAATGATCTCTTATATTCCAAAGGAAACTGCAGATTGTATATCGTTCTGTGTAGTGTTGATCGCGAGAAAGAACGCAGCCTCGTCGTGGTGTATGCGTCATCGTGAAAGGTCTGCTATGGGAATGAAATCCTCTCTGGTTTCTGTACCTTGATTACATTATGGGGAAAGAACGTTGCTCTGTGAAACAAGGACTTGCGACTCGCAAGAATGCTCTGCCCGGAAAGAATGCTCACGCGAGGAAAGAACGCCGATATGTGAAAGCAGGGACTGGCAAACGCGGAAGACCTTTGTCAACAAAAATAGGTGTTTTGCGGGGAAGGAGATCTGTCACATCTTTTTTTTTTTTTTGATAAAGATGCATCGTATCTTTTTAATAATTGTTTTCAAATTTTGAATAAAAACAAGAATCACTAAATCAGGGGATCACGTGTCCTCTTTTAAATCAGGGGATCACTAAATCAGTAGAGGAACCATGTTAAATTCCCTAAAACAACAAAAATTGCAATTCTTTGTATCCATTATCTAGATTGTAATATCTCAAAGCATTAGCATCATGCCTAGAAGCCCACTTCGAACATCAATCGCTTGAGGAAAATGATTTATGTATTTGGAAAGATGAACACACACCAAATCTCTAGATCTCTGCAAAATCCGTGTTTTGATTTTGTTGGCGAAGAAATAATAAATAGAGTAGTAGAAAAATTTAGGTGACTAAAAAAAGGAATCACTAAATTTGGGGGATCACTCGATAAACTTTAATTATTTTTTTATTCTGTTAATTCAAATTGTATGAGCCGTGGGATTAATTTGATTTAACGGTTGAGATTTGGTGTAAGTCAAATGACTTACACCTGGTGTCAACGGATCCCGACTCTAATATTATAATCTCGATCTTTATTTTATTTCTCTCTCACATCCCTTTTCATCACATTATTTGTTACCATCTCTCATTTTCTCCCTATGATCTCTTTCTTTTCTCGTTTTCTATTTATATTTTTCTCACACCGTTCACTCTCTGTAGTCTGTTCGTGATACTTATTATTATTAGCTACTATTAGGCTTAGGGAATAATGTGTTGAAGTTGAGGTCCTGTTGGTTAGCATGTCACCTTCCCCAGTTCCCCTTCTCCTTCTTCCACTAATCTTGTGCACTATTCGGGGTCTTCTAATGGGTCCCTTCCAGCGCACTCAACACTAGGAGAAAAAAAAGCAATTAAGAAAAAGGAAAACCATTCACTTGCACTCATACACTTTCTTCATGGTTATCATTTTTCAAAAAAAAAAATAGTTTAATTTTTTCTATAAAATTTGATATATACATTTAAATTTTAGGCTTCATTCCACTTTTGGCCCCATGTATCATGATTAAGTGATTATGCAATTTTGGTCCCTTAGGCTTCAATTGTATTGTGATTGTGAGATTTTGGTCTCCCAAGTTCCAATTGTGTGAATTGAGTCCTCCAGTTAATTGACACATAACTTAGTCTGGATAACATGTTAGTTGGCTTAAAAATTAAAAAACCCTTGTTTTTTGTTATAAATTATACGACAATTGAACGGAGGACCAAAATCGCACAATGACGATACCTAGATGGCTCAATTCGCTCAATTAGAAATCAGGAGACTAAATACATACAATCGTGATACTTAAAGACCGAAATCACACAATTGAAGTAACTAGGAGACCAAAAGTGTAATTAAGCATAAATTTTAATTGTAATAATAAGATTGTCAAAAGAAAATCATCCCATGCGCCACATTCCAACCCGCCGACCACACACATGACAAAACCAAAATAGTTTATATAAAGCTATGTCATTCACAACCAAATCCATCATATAGTAGCATATATCTTGTGTTGTTGTCTTAGACATGGGTAACCCAGACTATAATTACCCTTCAGCCATGAACGTTGAGAGCGTGCACCGTGTGGCCATACCACCCCCTCAACCGTTTTTCCAGTCTCTAAAGTACTCTCTGAAAGAGACACTCTTCCCAGATGACCCGTTGAGGAAGTTCAAGAACCAACCAGCCTCTAAGAGGGTCGTGCTTGGCCTTCAGTACTTTTTTCCCATGTTGGAGTGGGGATCACAATACACCCTTCAGTTCTTGAAATCAGACCTTATAGCTGGCATCACCATTGCTAGTTTGGCTATTCCTCAAGGCATAAGTTACGCCAAGCTCGCCAATCTCCCTCCAATCCTTGGTCTTTGTGAGTAATTAATTAACTTAATAGTCTTCATCATTAACTAGCAATTAAGCTATATAAGTCAGGATTTGAATTCTCTCCCATTATGTGAATATTTAGGATTCACCGGTAACATTAAAAAAGTTACATTAAAAAGAGTCAAAAGACGTTTTTAATCCCTATAAAATCAAGAACGTTCAATTTTAGTTTTTATAAAAAATTATTCATTTTTAATTGTTATATTTACTAAAAATCTTGTGTTTTTAAGTCCCTCGACTAGGACTAAAATTACTCGGTTTTTATATTTTATATGAACTAAAAATTAATAAATTTTTATAGGGATTAAACTTTTTTTTATAGACAAATGTTAGTTGTTAGTGAGTTTTGTTAGTAGTCAGGATTTGAACCCTTAACCTCTTTCTCCAACTCCTTTCCCAGCTCAACTATTTGAGCTACACTTTGGGGACTATAGGGATTAAACTTGAATAGTCGTGATTTTATAAGGACAAACAACATTTTTTTTTTGGATACAAGGACAAACATCATATTTAACCATTTAAAAAATGAAAAAAAATTTCTTCTCTATATGACTGCATTCTATTATTCAGAAGTAGGAGAGAACCTGACTTTTTATCATATGATATGATATGATTCCTCAAGTCATCATATGATATACTTTGGTCAATTTGATGGCTTATTTTATATTTTTGTTTTTTTATCTTCTGGATTTTGATATAACATGGAAAACATATGAATTCCTTCAAAAAAAAAATGGAAAACATATGAATATGAATGCAGATTCGAGTTTTATACCACCATTGGTTTATGCGATGATGGGTAGCTCGAGGGATTTGGCGGTGGGAACTGTGGCGGTTGGATCGCTTCTAATGGCTTCCATGTTGGGTCGTGAGGTTAATCCTAACGAGAATCCAAAGCTTTTTCTTCACCTTGCTTTCACAGCTACATTCTTTGCTGGAGTTCTGCAGGCATCACTGGGTCTCTTTAGGTATTCCATTATAGTTATTGTTTTTAGGGAAGGTATGACTATTCCATTATAGTTCTAGTTAGTAATAGAATCGCCAAAATGATCAAATTGAGAAACTCATGGATAGACAAGTTTCAATAACAATAGTTTATTTATTATCAATATAAAAAACTTAACTACACAAAATACATGTGGCAAAAACTGATTACTCTATTTTCGTGACAAAAACTATTTTCCTTCAAAAAAAATGTAACTAGACTCGAAAAACTTAATTAATTCCGTTTTTGTTTACCACTCGTGATGAGCACGAGTTCTTTCAGCTAGTAACACAATAAAGTGTGAATCCTTTTGATTCGTGTGAGAAGCCTATTGAAGTGCAAATTATTGGGGAAAAACCAGGTCCATATTGATAAGAGGTAAAGTCGAAAAAGAGTTTGTAAAAAATAACACCTCTCATCTTATAAATTTGTAAAAGGTAATATCTATTACCTAATGACACATGACAAAAACTAATTCACCAACTCAACTTTTTTCCCGCAAAAAACCGTTTCCCTCCAAAAACCCATTCTTTCTGATCCTCATGTCATAGTGTTTTTTTTAACACTCGTGCTTCTACACGGGTTCACCGCTACTAATTAAAAAAAAATGAGCCGCATCTTACGGAGAAGTTAGTATTTTTATCCTTTAAAACTCAGAAAGAAAATGATGTATAATCAACCTTTGGCGCTTTTGTTAACAGATAGTGCGAATAGTAAATAAATAAAAATCTTTAAATTAGGATTATTCTTTTTTTGTACATAAATTAGGATTATTCTATTAACTAGTCATTTATTTTATTTCTTTTGAAAAAAATAAAATATATATCCAGTTAATAGAATAATCCTAAACTAAAGATTAAATAAAACTTTTATCATTCCCACCGTCAGTTAATTAATTATCATTATTTCATTGACAAACTTATGAACATGACGCTACAATTCTAACTTTTTTTTGGTGTGTAGACAATTCTAACCTTTTGTTTGTGTACTGTCTACCGTTTCTATTAAATTATTCATTAAATATTTAATATATATATATATATAAACATATATTTATATCAACTTATAAAATTAAATAATTTAAAATTATTATAAGTAATATATAATAATTTAAATAACAAAAAATTTGAATTATATTCATTAAATATTTACAAGTTTATTTAATGTTTAATTTAATATTAAAAATATCTATAAAATGTATTAATAATATAATGATTAGTATAATGCTTCATTTATATTATCGATAAATTTAATTATTTATTTATCATTTATGATATCAGTTAATGAGTATTGATATAAATATTTATTATTGTCTTGTAAATATTTACTAATCATATATAACAATTACTCCCTCCGGAATGAATTATAAGTAAAAAAGTATACGTATTTAATACAAATTCATCTAATTTTTTGCTTATAATTTGTTTCAGAGGGAGTAATATTAATAAGTAGATAAACTTTTAAATAAAATAGATGTTAATATTTTTTGACAGAAAATAGGCGTTGCTATTGTAATTATCAAAATTAATAATAAATAAAAATATTTTAATAAATATTAATTTCATATTTTAGTTCTTTAAGTTAGTATATTTTTATTCAATTTAGTATATTTTTATTATTAGGGATTGTATAATACAAAATTACTTTTAGATTTATTTATTTTTAATATTTGATAAAAGATGCAAATATCATACAAATAAGATGTTAGCATTGCAATATTAATTACAAAATAATAAAAGAGTGACTATATACTTTTTTCAAATTTATATATTGCCAAATTATATTAGTATTTGAATTTGAAAGAAAACAAAATAAACAGATCGCGATACTGTCTGCAATTCGCTGTTGCGCTGGAGTTTTTTGTATTTTACAATTATGAAATTCACCCTCCCACTCACACCTTCGTATAAAATTAAATTATGGAATTTACTTGTTAAGTGCGATTAGCCTGTTGCTTTCAGTTTCATATAATACTGATGTACAGCACTGTATAGTATATACCCGAAATTAATTTTAAATAGTGTGAATATGATTGACCTTCATACCATATATCTAATTATTCTTGAAACATTACTCGTCAATATTCTTTCAATCAATAGTTGGAATTATTATTATTATTATTTTCATTAACCATGTGGAACACTTGATGAGTGCAGGTTAGGGTTTATCGTGGATTTTCTATCACATGCAGCCATTGTAGGGTTCATGGGAGGAGCAGCTACTGTAGTTTGTCTGCAACAACTAAAATCGATTCTAGGCCTTCAACATTTCACCCATGAGGCCGATCTCGTGTCAGTTATGCGCTCTGTTTTTAACCAAACTCGTGAGGTACAACTTGAAACTAAACAACACCAAACAACAGATGAAAATTTTCTATCTCATTTTCCTGTCACATTCTCTATCTCTCACCAATGATAATTTGTCACATAATAAAATAAAATTATAACTTATTAACACATAAGCATATCCCTAGCCTTTTGATTGGTGAAAGATAATAAGACACCATTTTTTAGAACAACATTTATTTGTTCCGAAATAGCTAGCTACTTGTCCTCTTCTTCTTACTCCGTGACCTCTATTGTGTATTTTTTATCCACTACCGTACATACAGACACAGCACGTTATTGCTTACCTGACACCACGCACCATCATGGCCAACATATATAGCTCTATAATTATTTATTTATTTTGAAAAATAAATAAAAAATTGTTTGTACATTACATTTTTTTTAAATTGTTTTCACATTGTAACTATATTATTTAAACGTAGTTCACTAAATTTAAACATGCTTAACTGTTCTACACACTTCTTAATTAATAAATACTTAAAATACGAGTTGCAAACAAATTATCAGTGTAGTACAACTAATCCACACCCCCCCACCCACACGTACTTGTTTTGAAAATAAATTAATAATTGTCGCTGATAGTGTAAACAAGTTTTATATGATGAAATATGATAAGATATATGTACCAAACTTGTTTACACTGTGAGTAATTAATTGTTGAATTGTACTTTGTTTTCCATAATTTAAATCATAACCAAATTTACTAGTTTAGAAATAGGAGGACTGCTATTTGTCACGAATCCTTTTTTCACAAAACTCGTGAATGATTACGTGTCAATTTTTTGGTGATGGAACAAACTATAACTTCACATATTTTACGAAAACACGGAAGGTATGTAAATAAAAAAGTAACAAACCACGTCATTCTTGATTCCCGCGACAGTAATTTTCGTTACATGAAGCATTTCCCGTAGAAATAGTGCACGCCAGAAGATATATGCGTATGATTTTATTTTATTTTTTTGGAAAAAATGCAACTTCTCTACTCTTGCTGTCATGGACAAGTTACTTAATTGGTTGAATGTAGCTTAATTTTGTTTTCTTACTTATTTGATTATTGCAGTGGAGGTGGGAAAGCGCTGTGTTGGGCTGTTGCTTTATTTTCTTCCTCCTAGTCACAAGATACTTCGTAAGCGATACCTAACCCACACCTTAATTAATTTATTACAAATGACTCATTCCACGTTCCATATACTTATTTATGTTATAGTAGTACTTTTTTTGGGTATAAATATATTGTGTTATACTTAATTCTTCCCTTTATTTGTTTTCTTTCCCCTTTTCATACCTCAAAGTTGAAACGCTAACCAAACAAAGAAAAAGGAACACCAACCAAATGTTATATTCAAACCAAGAGTCGTGACTTTAATTGTGGGGGATACGATCCTGATCCCATTTCTCCTTTTCTTTGCCTAATTAATTAATCAATGCCCGATGTTCTAGGGAGTGAAGTTTTAAAACTAACCTTCCTTTTGACTGAGATCACTTTTCAATCCCGACCAAGCTACTTTCTCCCCTATTTAAAGTCAGCGAATTTTCTCAACGGGAATTGACATTAGATCCTTCTTTCATGATGTTCCCACCTACAGCCATGACAAATTGGTATACTACACCATATACTATAGTATAGTAGTAGTAAATAATATTATTTTCAGTATCATACTACTATTAGGTAGATAACATTATTTTAGCAAAATTAGTTGAACTTTCTAGCATTCGATAATAATAATAATAATAATAATAATAATAATAATAACAACAACAACAACATATTGTGTTTCTGTCAAAAAAAAATTGTGTAAAAATGATTAAATTTTAAAAACTAACGTGGCAAATTTTGTATGCTCTAATTTGCATTTTGAACTCGCTCTATGGTTCTGTATGTACTACTCGTAAATTTTTAATTTTTAAAGGTGAAAATAAACAAGTGATTGTGATGACAGAGCAAACGACAACCAAAGTTCTTTTGGGTGTCAGCAATGGCTCCCTTGACGTCCGTTATATTGGGAAGTCTGCTTGTTTATGTCACTCATGCCGAGAAGCACGGCGTTCAAGTGGTGAGTTTATGTCCGTTATGCTTTCAAGTTCTTTCGTAACGCACTCGCGACACACACACAGAGGCAAACGCGGCACTAGTGCTGCTGGCCTAATATGAATATGACAGATAAACATCATAGCTTTTTGGGTTCTTGTCATTGGCCCAATCCGAAAGAATTCTCCTGCTGTACAACAGTACCACCACTCTGTGGGACCCTTCGGAACAGTTGCTTTTGGGCCCCCATTTACTTTATTTATAAAAGGCTCTTTTGTAGTGTTTTTTTCATTACCGTTTGACTGTACAATTTATGGTCCGTTTGAACAAGCTTATTTAGAAAAGGTCATGGGAGAAGATTTTTTTTCTTATAAATAAACTCTAATGTAAAAAGTTGTTTCTAGATTAGTTAATTCTGTATTTGGGTTTATTTGTTCATAGGCACTTTTGGGAATTTTTACATAAGCTGAGAATTAAAAAAAAATGTTAAAATAAGCATAAGCTCTTCTGAAAAATTTTCTAAAAGTAAAAGTACCCAAACATCCGCAAATTCTACCGCGGACCACCTTGATAGGTGGTCAATGATGGACCAGTATTTAAAAATTGTCTGAAACTCCAACAAACGTTTGACGCCACCCAAAAGTAAAAGCTCATAATCCTCCTCATTCTCACGACTTAGGTGGTGACCTAGTGGGTGTTAAATCAACAAAAATAAGGGGAAGCGAATATGAGTGCCTCAGAACTCAAATCGTATTTGTTTCCCCTTGTTTTTGTTGAATCGACAACGATCAAGTCGCCGCCTCAGCCGTGAGGACTAGGAAGATTGTGAGCTTCTACTTCTAGGGAGCGACGTCAGTTGCCGTTAGAGCTTTAGACAATTTTTAAGTAATGATCAATCATGGACCACCTATGAAGGTGCTCCACGCTATAATGGACCACCAAACACCATCTCTAATTTTATTTTATTTTATTTTTTAAAAAAACTTGTCGTTGTAGAGAAGCTCTTAGAAGCACTTGTGGCATGTAACTAAACTGGCTCGAAATATTTTCATTATTGTAAAAATAATCAAAAATAATTTCAAAAGATTTTATTCTAGACCGAAATTAAATTAATTATTAATTGATGTTTTATATTCTTTTTGTGAATTCAAGTGATAATGTCATTATCTTTTCAAATTTTGTTACAGATAGGAGAATTGAAGAAGGGGCTAAATCCGCCTTCGGTAACGGATTTGGTGTTTGTGTCGCCCTACATGGGCACGGCCCTCAAAACTGGACTCGTCACTGGCATCATAGCACTTGCGGTGAGTACCACATCACTCAATCTCATTTCCTATGGCACCGGGTCACACAATTTTTTCTTTATTTTTAATTAATATATATATATATATATATATATATATATATATATATAATAATTTTAATTTTAAATAATAATATCCTCTCTTAATTATTAGCTTTTTAGTGATATATATATTATTTTTTAAAATATAGAGATAATGGGAAAGATATACAACAATACATATGCCTCATCTGTGAGGACTGAATTGGTGATTATGTGCAGGAAGGAATAGCAGTCGGAAGAAGCTTTGCAATGTTTAAGAATTACCATATTGATGGCAATAAAGAGATGATAGCTATTGGGACCATGAATATTTTTGGTTCATTCACCTCTTGCTACCTCACAACAGGTAATTATTATTTCATCAATACCTATTATTAGCATCACATATTCAAACACTTAGTTAGTGCATAATACTGCATGTATATACACTTAGTTAGTCTTCACTCTTCAACCGATTTTTCACATCAATTGCTAACAAATGTGGAATAAAAAATGAATGTTGTTTCAGGACCCTTTTCGCGTTCAGCTGTGAACTATAATGCTGGGTGCAAGACTGCAGCATCAAACATTGTAATGTCAATTGCAGTGATGTTGACACTGTTATTCCTAACACCCTTGTTCCATTACACTCCCCTGGTGGTTCTATCAGCCATAATTGTGTCTGCAATGCTTGGACTCATAGATTACCAAGCAGCCATCCATTTGTGGAAAATCGACAAATTTGATTTTTTGGTGTGCTTCAGTGCATATGTTGGTGTAGTCTTTGGCAGTGTTGAAATTGGCTTAGTAATAGCTGTATGTATCACTGTGCTCCTAAGCCATTTTGTATTTTGATATAAAAAATGTTAGTGAAAATAATATATATGTGCTTTCTGTTAATATATATGCAGGTTGCATTATCTCTACTTCGAGTACTTTTATTTGTTGCAAGGCCAAGGACATTTATTTTAGGCAACATTCCAAATTCTGGAACATACAGAAATGTAGAACAATATCCAAATGCACACCATGTTCCTGGAATATTAATTCTTGAAATTGATGCACCAATTTACTTTGCCAATGCAAGCTATTTAAGAGAGAGGTAAGCCACTGGTGGATTTGCCGTTTTACTCTTAGTTGCATGCCAAAAAAAAAATAAAAAAATACTTCCTTTAATATAATTGGAAACTTACCAGAAAACTTTGTGCATAGGATCACAAGGTGGATTGATGAAGAGGAAGACAGAATTAAATCTGAAGGGAAGACCGATTTGCAGTATGTTATAATAGATATGACTGGTAAGTAATTTATTGAAGAATTTAAGCAATTAAGGGTCCGTTTACTTTCTAAAAACATTTTCAATTTTCATTTCCTAAAATATGTATTTATTTTAAGTTGCTAATAAGAAGATGGAATGCTTCTGCATTGAACAATTGTGACATAGAGAATATGATAGGCTAACTAGAGATAATGCATTTTTGGAAACAATGATAACAGTTTTTTGTCATTTCCAAAATTTCTAGAAATCTCTGTTTACAAAAATTGAAGAAGAAAACAACGAGTAGAAATGGAATAAGGAAACAAGCAAAGTAAACTACCCTAACAAGCTGGTTTGTAAGATTTCTTAGTCTAACTTGCAATGTAATTTTATTGGCAGCTGTGGCAAACATTGATACAAGTGGAATAAGCATGCTTGAGGAGTTCAAGAAGACTGTTGATAGAAAAGGGCTACAAGTAATTATTTATTTATCTCTCTTGTTATCTGCTAATTATGCCGTAACATTTTTTGCGTAGCAAGTTTTGCTTTTGAAAGACTTGAATTGATTTTTTTGTACTCTTAATTCCCTTTCTATATGTTTAGCTTGTTTTGGTCAACCCTGGAAGCGAGGTGATGAAGAAGCTGAACAAATCCAAGTTCCTTGATGAAATAGGACATAAACGGGTGTATCTGACAGTTGAAGAGGCTGTTGGAGTATGCAACTTCATGCTCCATACACACAAACCAAACCCCAGGAAAGATGAATCAGAAGGTTTGAACAGTGTGTGAGAAGCATTGTTCATTAGGAATGAGTGAATGACCATCTTAGCTAAGCTACCGTTACAGTATGTGGCATAAGAGTTTGTGAATTATGCTACAAAAGATATAGAAGTATAGGGAAGTCCGAAATTGAATGGTGCAGGGGCCTTCACTTAATTTTTCAAGTTTGCACTTTGCACCTTGAGTTCGAAGATGGTTTCTAACATAGGATGTTGAATCTTTATGTACTATCATGCTTGATAATTTATCCAAATGGAAAATAGACATTGTAATTTGTAATAGAATTGAAAAGTGTTCCTTTGGAATTGTCCTTAGAGCTTATCACAAGGTCTCAAGCTTAAGTTGGTAACATGCGCATTACAAGTTGCGTTCACTTTAGTTCGGACAAAGAAAAACAAAGTGAATATTTCAATGTCTCTATAAAGTAGAGATAATTTATTTATAACTCCAGTTAAAAAAAAAAATTGCTAAAAAAACTCCAATTAAATTAATCCTAATTCTATTATAGAGTCTGTTTGTTTTCAGATTCTTTTATAAAAAAACATTTGTGAAAGAAATAGTCACCTGTTGTTAAAAAAAAGTCACTTTTAAATATTTCTTATGTGTTTCTTTCGACTTTTATAAATAATCAGAATTAAAAAAAAAATCTGAAATCTGATTATAATGTAAAGTTATTTTTAGTAGCATATGAGAAATCAATTTTATTTTAATAGCTCTCTAATTAGCTTTTGCTTCACGCAAAAAATACCTAACAAAGAATCACTAAATTATTTTATCTGAACTTTAATCTTAAACAAATGGGTCTGTGACTCATAATTTTTTTTTAAATATTATCATTTACAATCCTCTAAAATTGCTGAGTTATAAATGAATTGTGAATTACCAAGATATAAATGGGTCTCTAATGGGAATGAAATTTATATAATATGAAATTGTATAGTGGTTAGTTTGAGGATATTATTGTCATTTCAAAAATAATATTATTTCTCTCTTTTCACTTTTTATCCAACTAAACATATTTACTTCTTTTCTATTTCTTTCCTTTTTCTCTAATATCAAACAGTAAATCAAATTTACTTTATTTTTCATCTCTTTATCTGTCTTCTCATACTCTTTCTAACTCTTTTGTCTCTTTTCATTTTGTTCTCACAACCAAATCCTCTCAAGGCAGCATACTTCTCAAAAAAGCACAATTTTTTAGTTGTGACTCAAATGACCGTTTGAAAACCTCTTACTACTAAGGGTCTTTTTGGTTTAGATTGTGGTAAAAGAGATTGTGTAGAATATTGTTTAGAAAACTGAGTTTTAAAAAATGGAGTTTAAAAAAATGATTTGTGTTTGATCAAAATATTTTAAAACTGAGTTTAGAAGAATTGATTTGTGTTTGGTTGACAAAGTAGAACCACTTTTGAAGTGTTAAAATACCCAAACGGAGTTTTGCAAACGGAAAAGCATACTCAGACTACCTTCAACAAAACGACGTTTCGCAAACGGAAAAGCTAAAAACAAAAGTTACCAAACGGGTAAATATAAAAGCAAACTCGGTTTGCTTTTTCCACCGGAAAAATGTGAGGCCAAACGACGTTTTGTTGACAAAACAAACAGGCACTAAAGGTCCGTTTGGTTTAGATTGTGGTAGAATAGATTGTGTAGAATCTTGTTTAGAAAACTAAGTTTTAAAAAATGGAGTTTAAAAAAATGATTTGTGTTTGGTAAAAATATTTTAAAACTGAGTTTAGAAGAATTGATTTGTGTTTGGTTGACAAAGTAAAACTACTTTTGAAGTGTTAAAATACCCAAACGGAGTTTTGCAAACGGAAAAGCAACATCACACCTCCGTTTGCAAAACGACGTTTCGCAAACGGAAAAGAAAAACTGAAAAGTTAACAAACGCCAAAATAAAAAAGCAAACTCCGTTTGCCAAACGCAAACGGAAAAAATGGCCTAAACGGCCGTTTGCGTGCCAAAACAAACAGGCACTAAAACGATTGAACACAAATCTTCTTTTTGGTGTATTCATTTGGTATAAATTCTTTCTATTTCTCCTTCTATTTCTATAATTTTAGGGTGTATACGGGATATTTAAACTTCACTCAATGTCACATTATCATTTTATATCCCAAAAACTATAGTAACGAAGAGGAAAAATGGAGAGGATGTCTATGTATATCCATTGACTAATTGTCTTGTTATCAAAGAGAAACAAGGTAGATAGGACCATTGTGCATTTATGCCAAAATAGATTAAAAATAGGCAGAACAAGTAACGATTTGTTTACTGTTTCACTCAATATTAATCTCCAAAATATTAAAAGGGTGTTCTTTTGGGTGACAACAACCTAGGAACGTTTCAAGACACTAATGGGCAGAGCAGCCCAACAATGCACATTAAGTGCCTCAAACAAGACAACAAAAACGACCGAAGACAAAGATAGATAGTTCTGAACCCAGTGACATTCAATTCAACTTCACTTCAATCACTGAACTCCTCTTGTTCTTGACACATGGGTCTCTTATACTCTTGACGCTTCTCACTCACTAGTGCCTGCCAGGTAGATATTAACCCGTCACTGTGAACACTGAATCATTCCTGCTTCTATGCTCAATGGCACCCCTCCAGAAGAAATCAAAAAAGACCAAAAGGAAGAGCAAGAAGTTGAAGAAACGCAAACAAGTGAGCCTGGTCCCTGTTGAGCCCAGAACCAGTGAGACCGATTGGTGGGACTCTTTCTGGCACAAGAATTCCACTGCCCCAGGTATCTTCTCCTTTCTCATCATTCCATTTCCCTTCAAATTTTCAATCTTTTTCATGATTTGTCCATGATGTCGTTCGAGAAGGAAACCCTTTCATACAAGTGACTATGTATTTACTGTTATCACTTTATGTAAAGAAAAAGAGGAACCACTGTGATGGAGGGTACTGTGGGGTTAGTTCAATTCAACATAGGGATTTTAAGGGCAATGATATTATCATTATCATTATTGTAATTAATTTTTGGGGTGTGTTTTGATGGTAATTATTATTGATATGGATATGATTGATGAAAACCTCTGTAGGATACTCAGTACCTGGTGATGAGGCAGAAGGGTTTAAGTATTTCTTTAGGGTGTCAAAGACAACTTTTGAATACATATGTTCTCTTGTGAGGGAGGATCTCATATCAAGGCCTCCATCAGGGCTCATCAACATAGAGGGAAGGCTTCTTAGTGTTGAGAAGCAGGTTGCCATTGCCCTTAGAAGGTTGGCATCTGGTGAATCTCAAGTCTCAGTTGGAGCTGCATTTGGGGTTGGCCAGTCAACAGTTTCTCAGGTTACTTGGAGATTCATTGAAGCATTGGAGGAGCGCGCTAAACATCATCTCAATTGGCCTGATTTCAATAGAATGCAGGAAATCAAGTTCGGTTTTGAAGCGTCATATGGGTTGCCTAATTGCTGTGGAGCCATTGATGCAACACACATCATGATGACCCTTCCGGCCGTGCAAACCTCCGATGATTGGTGTGATCAAGAAAAGAATTACAGCATGTTGTTACAGGGAATTGTTGACCATGAAATGAGATTCGTTGATATTATGACAGGTTTGCCTGGGGGCATGACGTATTCCAGATTATTGAAGTGTTCGGCATTTTTCAAACTCTCGCAGAATGGGGAGCGTTTGAATGGAAATGTAAGGACTTTAGGTGGAGATGTGATAAGAGAATATGTAGTTGGTGGGTACAGTTATCCTCTTCTTCCATGGCTTATGACACCTTATGAAACTAATGGCATATCAGATTCTCAGGTAGCTTTTAATTACCAACATGGAGCTGCAAGGCTACTTGCAGTGAGGGCATTTTCACTGCTAAAGGGGAGTTGGAGAATCCTGAGTAAGGTTATGTGGAGACCTGATAAGAGGAAATTGCCTAGCATTATCTTGACATGTTGTTTGCTTCATAATATAATTATTGACTGTGGAGACACCTTACATCCAGAGGTTGCCTTGTCTGGTCATCATGATACAGGATATCGAGAACAGTATTGCAAGCAAGTTGATCCTTCAGGAGGGACCATAAGAGAAAATTTGGCCAAGCGTTTACAACATGGAATGCAATTAGATGTTAATGGTACTTCTGCTACCCCAGTTCATCTAATTTAGAATTTTACTTTAGGACTTGGCATTCTGATGTTGAACTTCGGGGGTGAGTTTTTTTTTTTTTTTTTTTTTTTTTGTTGGTTAGGAGTTGTGATTAACACTTCTTTTATTCCCTTGTTTTTGGTGAATGTTAATTGTTATTATTGCTACTACTACTATTTTTATAATTGAAAGAAATGTTGCTGAGCATATAGTTTTCAGTCTTCTAGGACAATTTCTCATTGGGCCATTATATTGCAGCAAAATGAATCCTAATGCCTTCAGTGTTATAGCATTTTATGCTGAACAAATGATTCTTAAGAATAAGACACGAGCAAACCAAATAGAAAAGGAAGATAATTGCATGGCACCACGATGGTAAAAATGCAACAGCCAGACAGTAACTGCACATCTGACCAAGAAGGAAATAAGATGAAGGGGATTATTCAGAAAATGAAATGGCGAAAACTCCATCCTAGCCTCTTCTTCTGAATTAACGATTCACTACATGTACAGCAGGATCTCAACGCTACATTAACTCTAGATCTTCTCCATAGAAAAACATGCAGGGTCTTGAAACATCTCTAGACTACAAAGACAAATTTACATTTTACAAATAAGAAAGCTAATGTCTCATCAGTCCCATGTACTTTAAACTACGCTAAAAATCTAGCTGACTCATCCCTTGGTGGGAGGCTGCATGCATGCACAAAAGGATGCTTTCTTCTTCCTGATCTTGTGGTAGTTTTTCCTTGTCCCATCGTAGAGATAATCTCGCAAAAGAACTCTTGGATTTTGATCATCAACCATTGCTTTCCCTTTTCCTTCTTTGTCATCATTCAATTTTAGAAGTAAAAATTGCAGTCTTTGAACCTCCAACTGCAGTCGTCCTATTTTTTCAGATCCTCTCCGAGCCTGTTCTGAAACTCTCCTTCTGCTGACACTTCCGCTCTCCTCTGACGCTGTTACAGACTTCCCAGCAAAGGACGACGTACCATCTTCTACATTCTTCATCAACTTGCGGTTGGCGTCAAACAACTTTGTGATGGCCTCCTGAGCAGCTTCAAGCTGCCCTTTCACAGTATCATACTCAATACCTTGTCCCTTTGTGCTCTTCTCAATAATTTCCATCTTGTTTATCAAATCTTGTACGGTGATTTCGAGGTTCATCAACTTTTGAGCATCAGAATCAAGTCTTTCTAAAATCTTCCTCTTGTTGCCTTCTTCATGTGGCAGTGGCTGTGGCTGTGTTCTTGTGATCTCTAATTTGTCCACACTCAACTCCTTTTCAGTGAAGGACTCTACTGAAGGATATTTGTTTTTGGATTCCTTGGTTGGCCTCCTTTGGTGGTATCCAATAGGTGCAGTGTCCTTCTTCTGTACCTTGCCAACTGTCAGGCCGATGATGCCATCCTTATCAGCAGTTTCCCACAACTCGAGCATCTGATCATCAGACTGAAGAGTTCCTCTCCTACTTATCCCATATGATGAACATTCAGACGTTTGATCAAGCATGATGTCTTTTGGCAGAACTTCAATTTCTGCTACAGGAATATCTGACAATGATTTTCCTGTCTTGTGTCCATGAACAGGTCCACCTTGATGCTCCTTTGCTTCATCCATTTGAGTAAGATGCTTACTTGCTTGAGTATTTCCTTGGCGCCAGCTGATTCCAGATTTTAACACTTGAATCTCTCTAGTTTCATCCTTCGTTTTGAAACTTTCATTCATCTGTTTAACAGCCATTTCAATTGCACTAACCCTTTTTTGCATGTCTTGGAAATCTGGAAGTGCATCTGTTGCTGTAGCATTTTGATCTTCACCTGTTCGTGGATCACCTTCAGCGCATTTGTGATTCGCCAACTTTTTAACCTGGAAACAAATATTTATGCAAACTACATCATATATCTATATAAAAAATGAAAGAGTAGCTGGTTCCCAGTTGAAGAGGGAATTAAATTTCACTTTTATCAAAAATAACCTGCCATTAACATACAAGAATGCAGCGTTCTTAATTTCTACAAAGTTCAAGCATTAAAGCATTGAAAATTAGTTTCTTGTATGACATCTAAGAAGAGTTTCCATACTCAAATATGATAAAAAGACACAATTAGATTATTTATTTGATCCAAATAGATTTGGATATTTAAAAAAAAAAAAAAAAAAAAAAAAAAAGGAATCCTAGTGGCAGTGGCGCAACAGAAATAATATGTTAATAGTAGTAATACCTTGGATTCTTCGTAGTCATGTGAATTTGCATGTACAAGCATCTGCATCTCCAAGGATGTTATACAATCATTCAAACCACTGACAGCTGGGACATAAGCAGCCAACTGACCACGTAGTCTCCTGTTTTCATCTTCCAACTTGTTAACTTTTTCTTTCAGCTTTTCACTTTCCATAACGTTGAAGCTGCTTCTGTGTTCAAGATTCTCACATGCATCAGCTAGCTCACAGACCTTCCCTTCAAATAATGTCTCGTTGACGGTAGAAGTCTGCAGTCCGGTATAGAATGTGGCAGCCTGAGATTGCCATTTTTCAACCTCATCTGCTCCCTTGAGTAATTCATAACTTAGCTTTTCCTCTCTCAGTTTAGTTTCTCCAAGTTCTTGATGCAAGTGCCTCATTCCAGCCTCCAACTTCTGATTCACTTCACAAAGGCATCCAAGCTCTTTATTCTGACGATCCTTGTCTGAGGATAATTTTAAAATTTGACTAGCTTGGTCTTCAAGTATCACCCTCGCTTCATCATACTTACTTTTCAGATCTCCCACCAATCTTTGCAATTCTGTTTTCTCATCATATAAAGCACTAAACATCTCTGCTGCTTCCAGAATCTCATTTTCCTTTTGAGACAGCAATTCCCTTCCATTCCTAATCTGACAATTTAATTGATCATTGACAGATTCAGCTAATTTTAGTTCAATGTTCGAAACTATAAATGATTCCTTAAGATATGAGTTTTCCATTTGCACATCTTCTAATTTTCCCATCATTATTCTTAATCTCTCCTCAAGGCCGGTATTTACTGAACTAAGTTTATCCAGGTCTTTGCTTAGCTCTTTAAGTGCCAGCAATTTTTCAAAGACAATGTTCTGGAAGATCAGAGAAATATTAGATTGAGCTATTGTCTCATCAATCATGATGCAGATTTCTTCTTCCAGATTACTTTTCTCTTCACCCAGGTCTTGAAATCTTCTCATCAAGGAACTTTTCTCTTCAAATGTTTTGTAACTTTCTTCCTTTATGTTTCCGCAAGCCTCTTCCAAGTCAGACAACTGTTTGCATAGACTCTCTATTTCAGTTGTCATTACTTCCATTTTCTCTTCTCCCTTGCTTATTGTCATCTTCAATTCCTGGTTCTTCTCTAGTATCTTTCGGACCTCTGCTTGCAATGCCAAGTGTTGCTTCGACTGGGTCCTCAACTCCTCATCAAGAGTATCTCTTTCTGTTACAAGATTTTCCGCCTTTAATTTCAACTGCCCGAGGAATGTAACAAGAACTAAATTCTCAATGGCCACTTGCTGGCTTTCATTGAAAACTGTGACAAAAGAATTCTGTGTCTCCTGAAGTTTGTCATGTATATGGTTCAGAAGCTCCAGGTCGTCTTCAACATTATCTTCAGACAAATGCTTGCTGTTAGTGTCAAGAGTCTTTAACACCTGAAGCAGTCCAATCCTTAGTATTTTAATTTTATCAGACGACAAATTTGCATCAACTTGCTTTTGAACATTGTCATTCTCCAGTTTAGATATCAATCTATCAGACATTTTGGATGCCTCCAAGAGTCTCTGACACTCAACTAGAAGGGAGAAGTTCTTTTGCTCCAAATCCTGAATACATTTCTGCAAGATGAAAATTTCCATTTGAGCATGGACAGCTCTGTCTAGTTCCTCCTCGTATTCCTTTTTCTGGTAATTTGCATCTTCTTGTAGAATATGAATTTGGAATTCCTTCTCAACCAAGTGACCTTCATTCAATTGCAAAATTCTGGAATGCTCTTCCCTCTCAGCATATAAAGACATCAGTAGCTCTTCCACCTTTTGAAATGCTGACTCCCTTTCTGCTTTTACTTCAAAATGTTTCAATTCCAATTCACTATGTTGTTTCTCAAGACTTTTCACTGTTTGATGAGTGATGTTCAATTGTGAATCTAAGGTTTCTTTCTCCGAGGCGAGACTAGACTTTTCATGGTCAAGCGACAGGCAGGACTCTTCTAAAATCTTTGATTTTACTCTTAATCCTTCAAGCTCAGCATTCACATCAAATAGTGAATTTTCTAAAAGGTGGTTTTTTCCTGAGAGCTTCTCCAGCTTTTCAGCTGCAGTTTGCAACTGAAAAAACAAGGTGGCCTTCTCAGCAGCAAGAGTGGATTTCTCCCCAAGCAAGGATTCACAAGTTTCTTCCAATATCTTCACCTTTCCTCTGATACTCTCCAGCTCAGCATTCAAATCTGAAAGGGAATTCTCCAAAGCAGCATTTTTATCCAGAAGCTTCTCCATGATCTCCAGTTTTTCCTTTAGAGCTTCTTTCTCACCTTTGTCAGCCTCGCATGTTTCCTTCAGCTTTAAGTTCTCCTCTTGCAAGTTCTTCACAGATAAGACAAAGCACTTTGGGTCTAAGCCAGTTGATCTGACCTCCTCCATTGTGGACTCATGTCTTTTATTCACATCATTAAGCTCCTCTTTAAGACAGTAAATTTCCTGCTGAAGAGCATTTCTTTCATCTACTCGCAGTCCAACCTCCAGTTCAAGTTTCTTTATTGTCTCCCTCAAATTGAATATCTCATCCTGCAAATTTTTAATAGACAAAGATGAAGACAATTTGAGATCATTTAGAATTTTGTTTTCCTCCTTGGCCTTGTGTACTTGATCCTCCAAAGCCTGCTTGTGGGATTCCATTTTCTCCAGAATTTCAGCCTTATTATGAAGCTCAGCGGCAAGAGATCTAAGCTCTTCCTGAGATTGAGAATGCAAATTCTGAAGAGTTTGGAAAGCAGTTTCAGCCTCAATGAATCGCAACCTCTCCTCTTGTATGCAAGTCCAAAGTCGACCCAATTCCTTCTGCTTCTCGTTAAGTTCTTTACTTTGAGACTCCATCTTCTGTGCCAAAGACTGCAATTCAGATTGTAGGGTCTGATTTGATGTTTCCAAGAGAAGACATTTTTGTTCAGAACTATGTAACTTTTCAGCCCCATCATTTATCTTGCAATTTAGCTTATGCGCTTCCTCTTGAGCACAAGAGAGTTCATGCTCCAAACTGGAAATTATCTCCAAGCACTGCTGATAACGAAGAGCTGCGTCTGCCTTCTCTTCAGTAAGTTTACCAATTTCTAACTTCATGTCCTCAATTTGATTTTTAGCTATATTAGCCTGCTCATTAATTCTCCTTGCATTCTCCTCAGCTTGTGCTAATCTATCCTCCAGTTTTGACAATATCTCCAAGGACTGGTTATACTGAAAAAGGGCAGATTCCTTTTGAGCTTCTACTCTAGCAAGGTCTAGCTTTAAGGACTCAGCTTCAGTTTCAGCTCTGGTAGCTCGTTCATTAAGTTCTCCTATATCCTTTTGAGCAGAAGAAATATTTTTCTCCAGATTAAATGTTTTCTCCAAGCACTGCTGATACTGAAGAAGACTAGCTTCTCTTTCAGCCTGTAATTCAGCAAGGGCCTCCTTCAAGTTTTGAACTTCAGCTTCCGCTTTGCTCGCTCGTTCATCAAGTCCTTGAGAATTCTCTGTTGTACGAGACATTTCTGATTCCAGATTAGATAATCTCTCCAGACTCTGCTGATACTGAAGCAAGCCAGCTTCCTTTTCGCTTTCCAGTTTAGCAAGGGCTTTCTGTAAGGCCAAAATTTCTGTCTCGGCTTTGGTCATCCGTTCGGACTCAGATAACACGTGAGCCCCAGTGTCATCATGGCTTCCATTGTTTAGTCCATTGGTCTCTCCTGTGTCAAGGAAATTGAGCCCCCTTCTTGCACGCCCTTCTGCAAACTTTGCATGACTTACTGTTTCAGCTGACATGAAGAGGTCATTGAGCTGTTTCAAACCCTTTCTGCTGATAGCAGTATCACTTTCATCGGTATAAGGTCCATTTCTTCTGATAGCATGGAAATGAGTGGAAGCATCCTTTTGCAATTCATCCGAGTCAAAAAATGCATGTGAATGGCGAGTAGTATCTGGTGTATGCGGCTCGTTCTCCGTTGAAGAAACTGCATGTAAATCATCTGGTGATACCGATGGGACTTGATTAGGAAATGCTTCAGCCATGGTGCGATGGGCCTGGCGTATCACTCCAGTTGCGTGATCATATCTCTCAGCCAATGCCCGGTATGCCCGGTAAAACTCTTCAACCAATTTCATAAGCTCTGGGCGTTTTTTATAGTACATTTCTGCTCTCCTGGCAAAGGAATCTGCATCTTCTTCAATAAGCTTGATCATTTGCTTCACCTTGACATCCATATCTGTTCATGAAATGAGATACCATACCATTATCATAAATTAGTGTGTTTTAGGGCACCAGATGAAGAAGAATTAATGCCAAATCTCTTCTGAGAGATTATGGAAATAGATGCTATAAGTGAAAGTAAAGATGTAATACACAGGAAGTGGACATGGTTTATTATCATGTTCAGACTACATACAAAGTGGTATTTGTCAGTAATTATGTGATAGTAAAGAAATAAGAAACTAATTTAAAAATAATGTTCAATTAGGATTTTGTTTTCATGTTTAACTGACAGAAGCACCACATTTTCCCATTCATGAGAAAACAAGAAATGGGTGCAATTTTATCTCCACTCCAACCATTAAGGTGTCACCAGGTGATGAAAAACAAGTAAGTTAAAACAGAATTGCTACCAAAGCCAGAAAGAGAGTAAGCATTACCTGTGAGATTTTCTTGGAGCCATTTTGAGTTCTTAGGGCTTATGTGACTGTCCCACCACCATGAATACATTCTTTTAGAATCACCGTGGGACACAGCCGCCATCACACTAGCCAAGAACACCAGCACCGTGTCTCTTCTGATGTTGAAGCAACTTGAAAATTTCAATGGAGTAAAACCAGAACCACGTAACACAATCACACAATCAATGTCTCTTGCTGCTTGCATATAGTCATTAGAATAAACAAAAAAAAAATGCAAATGGTTCAGTTTCAAATAAATCATAGCCATACCTTTTTAAACTTTTTTCTCATCAAATCAAAAGTAAATGATCAGAAACAGCACCAAAAACCAAAAAAGAATATATAAAAAAAAAAAAATACCTGGTCAGTTAAACTCTCAAGCTCCAAGAGTGAATGAACAAACATCTGACACACCAGAATTAGTACTGACCAAACACAAAATTCCAAATAAAGTTATCAGAATTTTGCTAGCAAACAAGAACATAAATTTTCATTTGTCAGAAAAAGCAAAAAAAAAAAAAAAAACTCGTTCTCAATTTTTTTTTATGATGATCACATGAGACGGGAAGAATATAAAGCACATAATTCAGGTAACAAGTTACTTACAAAAGAAAAATAAAAATTGAAACTTGAGGCAGCCATTCACGGCGATAAACAAGTGCAGTTGCTATTCTTCTTTTTCTCTTTTTTTATTTATTTCAATTTCTGAATCACCTCATGTTGGGTAGATCTCTCTGTTATGTGGACGGACAATGCTGTTTGCCGTGTCTCTCTCTCTCTCCTGCTTTGTTATGCTTTGCTTTTTATGCACTGTAGGTTGGTGCGGTACTGTCCCTCGGCATCTCAGAACTGTTAAAGTGGAAAGCAAACAAAAACAAACACAAGTTGACAGAAAAAACATAAAAAGCAAAGAAGACCATATTTTTTAAAGGAATAATTAAGAAAAAATCCAGTAAAATCAAATTATATTAGTAAATAATTTAGACTCGGATACTCACATTTCCTATTCCTTAATTTTAAACATGGAAATTGGAATCGGGAGATTTTGTTAGAAGTAACTGTAATGGAAATATAAATATAATTAATTAGTGTGATAGCATTTGGATTCTCAAGATCTTGTGTTTTTTTGTTTCTGGAATGTTTGTCTAAAAAGTGAAGGATAAATAAAAGTTTAGGTGATTTAGATCTAAAGGTTTACCAGAGTCAGGAAAAACCTCAAAGCTACAGGATTCAAACTCGTGAGATATGAGCCGAATACTTATCAATTGGACCAACTTTCATTGCTAAGAAAAGAGACAACAAGTGTTTTAAGACTATTAGTTAATGAAAACTAAAATAAAATAATATTTAATATATAGAAATTAAAATTATTTAGTACTTACTTCTCTCGTTAATACTTACTTTTAAGATAGTTAAAATGTTTATTGAAAAATATTAAATATATTTAAACGGTATCTTTGATGCACTCGTGAAAAAAATACCCTAACGTAGTAATAATAATAATAATAATAATAATAATAATAATAATATTATTATTATTATTATTATTATTATAGAAGAGCCAATTTTTTTAGATTTAGTTGCGTGTATATTACAAGAAGTATCGTTTTGGTATAGTTAGTGTTACAAGAACTATCGGATACGTCGCCGACTTTCGGGTTGATTTATTTATTTCATGTAATAATAACTCTAGTTGCCGTTGCTGAATAATGGTGCTCGTAGTTGTAGCTTCTACTACCTTCTATTAGGGGGAAAATAGATAGATAGATATACCAGGCCACCTGATAGAGATTTATAGTCTAGCCTATATCAGGCCTAGGTCAAGCCAATTTTTTTTATAAATAGATAGGGTTAAAGCTTTTTCAAAAATCTATTTAGTTAAAAAGGTTAGGTTTTGGGCCACTCAAAAAACATTTTAAACATAACAGACTGGTCTATTTAATAAATATAAATAATAATTTTATATTGTTATTATTATTATTATTATTAGATTTTGTACATTGTGTTAAATCATATACTTGTTGAATTTTTCGACAATTTAAGCATATTGACTTACATAATTTTGTAAATATTTAAAGACCTTATTGCAAAATAAAATTTAAATATGCTATCATATAAAGTTAGATTATCTAAAAGGTCATGTTAGACCTTAAAAAGGATTTATATCATACGAATAAATCAGAATCAGACTTTATAAAACTCAGCTCGTCTTATCTATTTCTACTCCTATGTCTCATATTTCTTAGTAATAGTGATTTTATTTTTTTATAGTTTATTATAAATAGAACTTAATCTCATTGACCTATCAGTCCGTTAGTCTATTTAAAGATAGATCGGGTGACTTATTCAAAGATATTAATATCAAATAGGTCTTTAAATAGGCTAACAGGTCATACCAGACTTTCAAAAAGGTTAAATCAGGCCTTAAAAAATACCTATAACAAATAACAAACCAGACTTAAGTCTTAAATTTTTAATCAAGCCAGATTTAAACTTTATAAAGCCTAATTTGACCCTCTCTATTTCCATTCCTACCTTCAATCGTGAACGCGAAAGTGAAAAAGTAAAAAACGCAACACTATTATTATTTTTTTGTCAGAGAAAGAAGCACTATTATTGTGCGCCAAAGTAACGGTCGTACCCAAAAGAGAAAAAGTCCAACGCTCCGACGTTTTTAAACCCACTAAAAATAAAAATACGTAATTATTCTTGTTTTTTCCGTTTTTACTGACTTTTTGTTTTGGTACATTACTAACTTTTAATTATATCATAAAATTATATTATTTATCACTTGCCTTCACAAGTCAAATCAATATACATTTTAAATTATGTTTTCAATAAAAAAATATACATTTTAAATTACGCTATTTAAAGTAATAAATCGCTATTTTTTAGGGTATTAAGAGAAAGAAATTCATGCCTTGGATTTTTATTACTGTAATAGGATTTTTTAATTAGCTCTCCCAATTATGAAATCAAGCCTAGATTACATATTAATCAATTAATAATTTTATGGCCAACAGAAAAAAAAAGAGTGATTTGGTAATATTTACAGGATATTATTAAGTTGATTCATTTATAAGACTTAATATTTTGTCCAATTTTAGCCCTAGGATTGGCCTAGTTGAGCATGAAAGAGCTTAGATCCGATATGTAGCGGGTTCAAATCTCCGTTAGTTCTCTTTGAGTGAAGTAAAAGAGTTCGAAAGTTTTTCTTGTCTTGAATTGGGCTTCATCTATTCACCCTAAATTTTTAGCCATCAAAAAAATATTCTATCCAATTTCAAAATATATAATCCACAATGTATACTAAATGAGACATATTTTAAAGTGTACTCATCATTTTTCTTTCATGTAAAAAAAAAAAGTGTACTCATCATTTTTTTTTTTTGACATCAAATAAAACCAGTGTACTCATCATTAACAAAATGCAATCTATAAATGAGAGATGATTTAGACTCTAATAATTT
This sequence comes from Calophaca sinica, assembly GCA_037113605.1. Lineage (NCBI taxonomy): Eukaryota > Viridiplantae > Streptophyta > Magnoliopsida > Fabales > Fabaceae > Calophaca > Calophaca sinica. The sequence goes on from CM073733.1 coordinate 24,852,844, forward strand.
TTACAACGGATAGTTATGTACTATTTGTATAGCTTGTTATATGTATATATCAGTGACGAGTCCACTTTATTTATTAATATATAAAGATATAAAATAAGTATTTGGCTTAATTTTACATTTGAAATTTAAAACTAATTAATTGTAATTATACAATTATTTATGTCGTCATTTAAATTACATACAAATTAAATTTTATATATACTTTAAAAACTAAAATAAATATAGCCTAACTAATGACATCATTGTGTTACCTGACTTGGCAAGGAATAACATCACTGTATCATGTAAAAATAAATTTGAAATAAAAGTGTTATATAGTATATACAACAGATAAGTATAAATAAGAACTCAGTAGAAAGATGTAATTGACTTATTTATTTTAGGGTCTTGTTAACGAGTGCCCTTAGGACACTAGTTAAGAAATCCAAAAATAGAAATTTTTTATTGAAAATAACAATATTTAAACTTTTAAGTAATTGAATACACCACTTTCAATACAAAAATTATATATTTGATTCCTTAACTAGTGTTCTAGGACACTTGTTAGCGTTTGCCTTTATTTTAAATTAAAATTATTAGTTAAAAAGTAAAGATAAAATGTAATAACATACATAATGATGTAATAAGTTATAAATTTTTTAAGATTTTAAATATTACTTTTTGAATAAAAATCAATTTTTTCATCCAAGCTTTTTAAGTTTTTTTAGTCAACATCTAAGTTTTTTAAGTTGATTTAATAAAAAATAAAATGGAATTAAGTGAGAAGAAGTAAAATGAAGAAGGATAAAACGATTTTTTTTTTACAAGAAAATAAAATTATTAGATGAAATAAAATATATGTAAACAACGAAACATAATAATACGACAAGTGTCATTGTAGAATATGCGAGTGGTGGGTAAGCCGAGGACGGTGACCTTGGTGCATCAGATCAGATCAGTCAAGTCATCTGAAGTCCACACGCCGCCCAAACAAATTCCTTTGGCCCGTTAGGAGAACCACACGTGTTTTTCGTGGGAAAAATTTAAATATGCGAAGACACATGCTATTATGGAAAAAACTCCAGTCACGTTGTATTAGTCTTTTTTTCCCCACTAATTATCACATATCATGTGAGTTAAAATTCTCATTTAAATTTGAATTTAAAATGATCGTATTTTTACTATCAGTTAATTCATGTGTTGAATTGTAATTAAAAAACGGTAAAAATTATATAAGGAGCTGTACTTCAGTTTTATTCTTTTATTATTGCTACCAAATAGAGTATGTAGATGCTCTTAATTTGTCTGCTCTTTTAACGGCAGTTAGAGCCAATATTTTAAAAACTAGACTAGAGATCGAATCGGTCAGACTTCCGAGTCATGATTCAATTGGTTCATCTGGTTTAGCCACATTGAACGGGATGACTAATGAATAAATAAATAAATATTAAATTTGAGAGAAAAAGTAAATAAAAATAAAAATAATCATTTAAAACGGTTCAATTAGCAGTTCAAAACGGTTCAATCCTGTTCTGGGTGATTCAACTAGACTGTGATTCAAATGAAGTTGAACCAACCGTCGAACTGGCCAATTTCTGATTGAGCAGGTCGACTCGGTCCGATTTTTAAAATATTGGTTAAAACATCTCTCATCAGGATTTTTTATTGGATTCCATAAACTTAGGAACGATTTCTTTTTTTTTTTTTCTCCGATTGGAGTTCATCAAAGGTAGCAATTAAGTTGGGTTCTATTCTCAAAAAAAAAAAATTGGGTTCTATAAAATTGAGCAACTTTCTTGTATAAGGAACAATTCCATAAAAAAAATCAATTTATCATGCAATCAATCAATTAATTTTAAAAGAATTAATATTTTAATTTAAAACAAAACTAAGTACAAATAAAAAATATAAAAGTGTGGGTTGCTTAAAAACTATGTCATATGAGTAAAATATGTATGAGTCATTTGGATCACGATTCTCTGCTGTTGAATTCAACTGCAGGTCCTAAATTTAGTGTAAATAGGCTTAAGAGAGATTATGGGAGAAGATCTTGAGTGTTGTAGTGACAAAAAACACCCTAAAAATAAACTAAATGCAGGTGAATACAGAGTTTATAAATTGAGGGAATCCATTTCCGAGTTATTTAAGCTGGTTGCATAAAAATTATCCACAGGAGATGCTCTTAATTTGACTTTTAGAACTTAGAAGCAAGAAGTCTTCAGCTTCATCGAGTATATACGACTTCCATCCCTAAATATAACCCCATTTTGAAGAAAAAAATATCTTTTTTTATAAGTATCTTTTCAAATTACTAGGTATATTAATTACTTTTTTACAAAAATACCTTTAATTAATTTATATTGTTTTTTGTAGTCAATAGTAAATGGATGGCTATTTCTCTTTCTTAAGTCAATAATTAAAAGATAGTTTTGAAAAAATAGTACACATTATAGACAAATTAAATAAGTTAACTAATTTTCTTAATTTATGTGTTTTGGTCAAAAAGTGCTTATATTTAGGGACAACGGTAGTATTTAAGGGTCTTACTAACGAGTGTCCTAATGACTTGGTTAAGAAATACGTAAAAAAAAAGTTTATCTTGAGAATACAAGTTAAACACTTTTCGATGTAATAAATACATTATTTTTTATATAAACTTGCCTTTTTTATTACTTAAAAACTGTCCTAAGGACACTTGTTAACATTTTTCTATATTTAACTATTGTACCAGTACGTTTTGAACTACTCCCTCTGTCCCTTAATATAAGACCCTTTTGGTAAAATTTTCTTGTCCCTTAATATAAGACCATTTTCAAAGACCAAGGTGCATTAATTATTATTTTTTACAAATTACCCCTATACCAATGTGTATTAATTCTCTCTCTTAATAGTATTAAAAGATGAAAAGAGTAACTTGGGAAAAACAGCACACATTTTGTACAAATTTAATACTAATAATTAATAAAACTCACTTTTTTTAAGCGGTTTAAAATGGTTAAAAAGGGTCTTATATAATGGGATGGAGGGAGTATATGCGTGCTTATGTTTGCTTGTGAGTTTTTTTTTTTCGGTCAAGGAAAAAAAAAATACCCAATGGCACGCGTAAACTACATTATAATCATGGTCTTTTGAAATTCATTTACGCTGTGTTTGGTTTGAGTTGGAAAGGCGCGAGAGAAGTACGCGAGAGTGAAGTAAGCGAGAGATAGTGGTTTTTCCGTGTCTGGTTTTCAGCGATTTAGTGCAGAGAGAAAAAAAATTTGTGGGCCTCATGCCATTTCTATTTCTTCGCTCAACTGCGAAGAAGTTGAGTTTTTTTTTTCATTTCCAATTCTACCCCTATTCTCTCCTAATATCTCAAATTATTTAAATTTTTAGTCAAGGATATTAATGTCTTTTAAAAAATAATCAACACTTCTCTCCTCTCTTTTTCTCTTCTTTTTCTCTTCTTTTTCTCATAAACCAAACAATACCACAAATCTACTCTATTTCTCACCTATTTCTCTCTTCCTATACTCTCTCTCACCTATTTCTCTCTTCACAACTTCTCTTCGGAACCAAACACACCCTTAACGATTGGACCATGCCTTGTTGGTTGCAGCGACTGTTCCGCTTTAACAAAAACCTGCACATGGCATTAAAATATGGTTGATTATGGGTGATTCCAATTAAATGCATCATCATCTCGCGATAACTAATCACATTATTATCGTTTTATCCTGTTTTGAAACCCTCGAAATGATTTCGTATTTGCTGGTTTTAAATTTGGGTCATGCTAACACGTGCTCTAAGGCCACATGATAAGAAGTATTAAATGTCTATTGAAAATAACAAAAGTGGTGAATTAATTGTAACATTGACTCAATTTTAGAAAGGTCATTATCAATGTAATTTTATTTTATTCAAATGACAGTTATGCCCATCAGTATATTTTACTCTCAACATTCTACTTTAACGACGTTGTCTCTCCCGAAACAAATTCTCTTCGTGATGCTATAAACATATTCTCTTCATTAATAATGCTGGACATTTTATTTTTATTTTTTTGGCTTCAAAATATCAAAAACTTTAAAATAAATTAGTCATCATTTAAAAGATAAAATAATAAAGTATAACAAGGTCAACATGCAATTTAGTACACCAAATATAAAATTCAAATATTTGATTAGATAAGAAAAACTCCTCAAAAAAAAAAACTAAACAAAGTGGGATTGAATCTTCATGTTTATGCCATCGACTTCCTCTTTTAAACTCTTAGAAGTACCACTCCATGTTATATTTCCAGCGTCCCTATTTAAAAAAGAGAGAGAGAGAGACGCCGCAACCCACGGCGGTGGAAGAGGGAAGGAGAGGTGGCGACCTCTTGTTACGCGTCCAGGGTCCTTACGCTGTGGCGACTCGGCAAACCTACGACTCGGCCTCTAGATATAAATTATTTTGAAGGTAAAGTGTAAGAGTATTAATAGTTATAATACATAATTAATAAAATTTTATAATTATTGATTAATTTAAAATTAATATTTCATACTATTTTTTATATGAAAGTTTGTAGTTTGGTATTTATTCTCTGAATGAACATAAATAAAATATAAAAAAAGTATAAATAGTTATAAGCTATTTTTCTTTATAAATTTTATTACAATAAAAATTAAAAAATAAAGTTTTCAAAAATAAAATAAAGATAAAATATTATTTTAAATACTTGTTGTCCTTATTACAAATAGTCGAGAGAAAGTGAAACGTTGCGAGTTCGAACCCGCGCTTCCAATGCCCCGATCGCCTGCCTACTCTAGGACATACAAATGTTTTGAATATAAACCACGATTAAATAATACAGTAATTTATGAAAAGTTTTCTTATAGGAGACGTTATTAGTTATGTTACATGATTAATCTTCATTTAGTTTGACAGAAATCTTTTGTTTTTAAACTAGTTTGATGGAAATCTTTAAGTAGCGGATAACGAAAGCTAGCGGATAAGCTAACAGATTAGCGGTTGAACTAACTGACAAATACAAAATAACATAAAAGAACATTTTAATAAATGAGAAAGATCTTAAGAATTATTAATTTTCACTTCATTTAATAGAGGATAAACGAGAAATTTAATTAAAATAATAAGGATAAGAACGAGGGGAAAAATGATATGCTATAAGCTCAAACACTATAAGCCAGTGATTACCAAACATCTGTTACGAGCTTATCCGCTATAAGCTAGCAGTTTGGTCTTACCAAATAGAGTCATACCTATATATAGTTGCTCTATCAGTTAAGCAGGTCAATTGGATCTCTCCATTGTGTGGTTAGATAAAATGCAGTGCAGTGCTGATAGAGGATCTTCTGGCTTGCTGCTGAAGGACATATTTTTAGAGACACCAGTGTTGTTGTCCTTGAATGCTTTGCTTCTTATCTTTGCACCTCCTTCTCACTTCGTGCGAAATTAACTGCCGTTGCAATAATTGCTATTGAAGTGGCTTACCAGAGAGGTTGCAACAAATTATGGCTTGAATGTGATTCTACTTCAGTACTTATGGTCTTCTCATCTTCTGAGTTGGTATCTTGGAAACTAATTAAGGAATAGATGGAGAAACTATCTCCACTTGACTAACGTTATATGGAGAGGAAAATACTTGTGCAAATAAATTGGATTCTTTTGGGGTTAATTCGCAGTGTTTTACTTGGTGAGATTTAATCCAAAGATTTATTAGTGAAGATGTTTACCGCAATAGGTTTGGTCTTTCTAATTATAAATTTAGATGGCCTTGTCTTATTTTCTATCATGGGTTTGGTCTATGCCCCCATGATTTATGCTTTTATTTTCTTTTTTTATCAATAAATTCACGATGTGCTCAAATGATAGATAGAGTCTGAGATGCCAACATTATTAAGATGTTTTTGCGTTCCAATTTTTCTTTTAAAAAAACTCTATATAATTGGTTCTGACCAAGAAATACCGGCGTTGGGATGTATGCAGTGGTGGACCTAGGACCCTGGGTCAGAGGTGCAAAAAAAATTTCGATTATCAAGAATGTTTGGCTCCAAATTTATTTAAGAGTAAACCCTCAATTTAGTTCATAAACTTATACTCTCACCTATTTAGTCCCTAAAATATATGAACACAATAAGTGATCCCTAAAATTTGTGAAATCCGTCAAATTATTCCCCAAATTTTTATAAGCAATTCCTTACGGAGACTAATGAGATTGATTTCTTAAAACTTTAGGGATTAATTTGATAAATTTTACAAATTTTAGGGACTATTTATTATTTTTATATACTTTAGGGACCATATAGGAGAGTGTAAGTTCAGGAATTAAATTGTGCGTTTACTCTTTATTTGACTGATAAAGCTGAAAGAGCTTAAGGGTTTAAGTGCAAAATTTTAAACTCAGAAGAGTCAAAATAAAAATTATATAGCGAGATAAGTGAAAATTTTTAATTTTTAGGGATTACAAGTGCACAATCGTGCTCTCAAGTCCGCCTATGGATGTATACCATTTTCCATAGTTTTACACAATTTAAAGATTTCCATACACGAGGGTTTTATCTTAACATTTATTAATTGTCATAAAAAATTATGAAATTTAATAGGCAAAATAAAATTGAAAACTTTGTGGGATTAAAAACAAAATCTATCAAAATTTCAAAGATTAGTTTTTAAGGAGTTAAATGATATTTATTTAATAGTAGTAAGGATTTTTAAATCTGTCATTAAATATATCACTCAATTGAAATCTTAGGATCTTTGTATCTTTGATATTGAGTTTTTGGGATGATATGCTATGTTATCTTTCATATATTTAAATTCATTTACATTATATAACACAACATAAAATTGAGAAGTATGGCTCAATAATATTGTTTCAAAGATGAAAAACAAAAGCAAAAAAATGGTTTTGTTTGATTTTTCAAACAATGCTATAGTGGAATACTTCTTATTAATTTCTATATTGTTTTCTATGCTTCCAAATTAAAAGATAAAAAGTGTTCAATTAATGAAAATACAAGATACACTACTAGAAAAAGTTGGATTATTGATCGAAATTTTAGAGACAAAAAATGATATTGGCCTCCAATTTTGGAGTCTATAATAACACTTAGTGACAATATTAGAGTTATATTTAATTTTTTTTCGATAGTTTTCATCGAGAATTCAAATTTTTTTAGTATAATGATAAAAGATATAGAAATTTGATCACTTGTGTATTAACCATCAAAGAGTTCATGATTCCATGATAAAATTATATTATCCTTAGTGGGATATTGTTACAAAGATTCAAAAGATTAATCTATATTAAATTATGACTAATTAAAGTAGAAAAAAAATTCACAATTTGAAGTGAGTTTCATGTATATCAAAACTAAGTTAAAATAAATATTTTATGCAGCAAAGAATCTTTAAAAAAAAATAATTATATAGGGTAACATCTTAGATGCGTTTCCCTAAGTTTGTTTGAATTTTTGTCAACAAAAAAAAGTTTGTTTGAATTGAAGGCTTGACTAATAGGTAGTGTTGAGAAATTAATGGTGTGCTTGATTGTATTCTTATTTTTTGTTTGTTTTGAAAAACTATTCTTTAAAACAATTTTTAGATTATATGTTAACCACCATGTTTTTTATTTGAGTCCAACTTGTACTGTTGATCTATTTTTATTTGAAATGAAATAAGTTTGTTCATCTAAAAAACAATTTTCAAAAACAACTTTCAAAGACAATTTTTCAAAATACAACAAAAAATTTATTTGGCAATATTAATTTGAGTGAAGGGTGTTGGGTTGTGGTGGCGGTGATGGTGGAGGGTGTCAGACAGTCATGACAATAGTGGAGGGTGTCAAGTGGCGACAATGGTCGATGTTGACATGTAGCAACAACAAATAAACAATGGTGTTGGAAGTTGTCAAGTTGCGACAACGACAACGACTATGGTAGAGGATGTCGAGTTACGACAACACTGATCGTGAGGGTGTTAGGAGGTAATGGATATGGTGGAGGGCGTTGGATAGCAATTGCGGTGACAGTGATTGTGGAGGGTGTAGGAAAGTGATGACAGTGATGATAGTGGTGGAGGGTGCTGGATAATAGATGTAGTGACAGCAATGATGATGACGATGGTGGCGGGTGTTGGGTAGTGGCGTTGGTCACGCTAGTATGGAGTGTGTCGAGAAACGACGACCAAGGGTTCTAGCGATAAACGCCGTGAAGAGTGTCAAACAATGATGGATGAGAATAAAAATGAGAACAAAAATAACTCTAGATTGTTATTGTTTTCTTATTAAAACTAAAAGGCAAGAACAAGTTTTAAAAACAAATGTAACTAACCCATGACAAGTTTTTTTTTATCTTTTATTTTTAAAAACTATAATCAAACATATCATAACACTTAAGTAAAATTGTGTATTGATTCACGAAACATATAATTTCATATTTTAAAAAAAAATTCATTAATATTTTCTGATACTCTTTTTTTTAACAAAATTACGGCTTTGGAGACTTGAACCCATGAACACATGGCATATATTACTTTTTTTAATATCTTTTATTCCTAATTTTTTATTCATTTTCATATGAATTATTATGTCACCTCAACAGTAGTTATATATATCAATGTTCATGGGTGCCAAGTCTTTGTGGCTGGAACCATGCTTAATTCCGAGGGAAGGTGAAGCTTTGGCACTATGGAGGCTCTAAAATGGATGCTTGAGCTGGAAGTGGACCATGTGATTTTTGAGTTGGATGCTAAAGTTGTTGTGGATGGTGTCCTTCGCAACACTAGTGACGACTCAGAGTTTGGTTCCATCATAGGAGCTTGCAGAGATACCCTGAGGTTTAGACAAAATTGTTCAATAGTTTTTGTAAAGCGACAAACAAATGAGGTTGCTCATGCTTTTGCGAGGGCGGCGTTATCTAAGCCTTGTTGCTATGCGTTTGATTTTGTTCCTGAATTTGTTGCCGACATTATTATTAATGAAATGAGATAAGTTTCCTTTTGCCAAAAAAAAGATATTCTTTGACTTCTTCTCTAAAAAAAAAGATATTCTTTGATTTCTCTCAACAACAAAAGAAAAGATATTCTTTAATTACTAGAAGATCTCTCTCCCTCTCCTGCTCTCTCTGTAAATTTTATATTTTTAAATGAATCTAATGTATACTTTGAATTAAGGGTTAAAAGCATTTTATCCCTCTAAACTATTAGTCTAGTTGCACTTTTCACCATCTTTTATCAAATTAAGCAGGTTGCACCCTCATTTTACATTAATTGTTGTATTTCAACCCCCGATAGAATTCTAAAGTTAACTTTAATTGAAAAAAGTTTAAAATTTTAACTAATACAATGTAAAAAAACAAATTTATCCTAACCTAAAATTTAAAAAAATTTAAAGTGTCATAATACAAAGAGACCAGTGTATCTCTATTATTTTCTTTTCCACCGGTACCAGAATCCTTGTCATTCCCCATGTTTGACATTGTTGTTCCTCAGCATAGTAATTCACCATATCCTTTTTATCTTTCTTTTGAAAGTGAACAAATGGAAGAAACCTTTGATATACCAAATTGGTTAGATCTAAACAAGGTAGACGGCTCAAATGCAGATCATCTTTGGCTATTGTATGTCTCTCGGCTACAGTGTCATTTCATGACAACTAGAAGACATATTGCACTAGAGCTCACCAAGGTTTCGAGGTGAAAAAATGAGGACTACGCATGGTCATTTGAGTTGTGGCACTATGTTGCATAAGTATTGTTTCTATTGTTAATAAAATAATAATTCTCTTTTCAATTTAATTTGCACATTTGCTTTTCCCAGTGCAAGTCATAGACTTGGCCTTATTTTTATCCAATTCTCTTTTCTCTTTTCATTTGCACATCCAATCCAGAAAAAATAAAATAAAAAGGCAATATTCGCTCCACTTCAATTATGTATATGAAAGTAACAGCAGGCCTGAAATCCAGCTTCGTTATAATTGGTATGTTGCAAAGAAAGAGGAAAAGCCTAAAATCCAGCTTCGTTGCACTTGGCATGTTACTGACGAAGAGGAAGACAACAAGAAGGAAGTGATTGTGAAAGAAAGAAATCTCTTATGGGATAAGTAATTAGGATAAATATGTCTTTTTAAATGTATTTAATAACTTTTTCCGTTGAAATTAACCTTAAAATTCTATTACAAGGTAAAATACAATAACTAATGTAAAATGAGGGTGCAACAGGGGCGGACCCACATAGTGTTCAGTGTGGTCAGTTGCACCCACTGAAAAAAAAAATTACTTATACCCCATAGAATTTTTTTTTACCACACTCATTTCAAAATTTTGCACCCAGACCCTTGACTCACTGTGTTCTCTCTCTCGCAGACCCCTGACTTGCGGACCCACACTGTGTTCTCTCTCTCAAGCTCTAGGACCCACTCTCTGTTCTCTCTCTCAGACTCACGCTCGACGTTCTGTTCTCCTCTGTTTCGCCACTGTGAATCGGACACCTCCGCTGCCGGCTGCCTCCCTCCCTGCGTCGCGAGTCGGGACTCCCTCTTATCTACGGCCGCCTCCCTCTTTTCTCTCTCTCTCGACCAGAACGAATGGCTACCGCTCCCTCAGACCTCAGCCTCGTCTTTCTCTCTCTCTCTCTCTCTCTCTCTCTTCCCGTCGCGTCCTCCTCAGCCTCATCTCTCTCTCACCGCCGCCTGCCGCTGCTGTTTGTTGGTGAGTCAGTCTCGAAAACCAGATCTGAAAAATCTTAGATGCCCTTTTTCACTCTATGTAGATTCTTATGCTTGACTTGCCACTACCACTGCTTGCTTCAGAATTTTTCACTGCTTGATTGTTCGCGTCCTAATTCGCATCTGAATTTCTCACTACCACTGCTTGATTTTTCACTACTTCTTATGCTTGTGTGTGTGGTTGTGCGCAGGGACGGATCCAGTAAATTCGGGAAGTGGGGGCAAAATTATATACTATAAATATTTATATAAAAAATACATCAATACATAAGTGATAAAATAATAATATCACTATTGTTAAACAAAAAAATAAAAATTGCAAAAGCTATTAACCCAAAAAATTGAAGACAACAATATCTACGAATTATAATTGCTTTTTGTGTCTTTATATTTTGAAATTGTGTTATATTTTTTTCATTTTTAGCACTATTAAAAATATTTTTCTATATTTATGTGACCAAACGATTATTCAGCAATACATCTCCCATAAGATTGCACATTTGATTCTTCACAAAATTTATTACAGGGAAATTCCTTTCAACCGTTGCAGTTACCACATGCAAAATCAAAGTTAACTCCAGCGAGTAACCTTTTATTAACCCACTTAAGCAAACGACCAAACACATTATGCTCATATAGGAAACATCGTGCAAAAAGAACTTACTCAAGCAACGAATGAGTTGTAAATAGAACCAAAAAAACAAAAGATTAAAAATGAAATGAAAATAAAATTATTCAATAATTAGTAAGCAAATAAATAATTTAATGGGGTCAAATGCCCCCAATATTATCCAAATAGATTCGTCCCTAGTTGTGCGGCTGATTTCCCCCTAAATTTTCCCCTAAATTTCCCCCTATTTTTCCCCTAAATTGCTCCTGATTAGATAATTCTGATTGCTTAGAGAATTGCTATGCCAGTTGCGTTTCCTTTGATTGATGAACCAATTATTGATTTGCTTCAGCTGCAATCCTGTCTCCTCCACAAGTTTTGCTCATGTGTAATTTATTTTTTATTTTGACATTTTGATTCTGTTGTAACTGTAGGATGTCTTCTGAACTGTCTAATTTGTCCAATCAGCAAAATGTATGTGTAGTTTCTAAGGGAAGAAATAAGCAAGATGATTTTTCAGCTGATTTCAATCAATTTCCTATGGGGTAATTGTAGAAGCCTTCCTCTCACAGCTAAACACGTGAAACATTTAGACTCAAAATTTCATAACTTTAGGATTTGACAGTTTCAGTAAAAGGATCACATATATCTTTGTTGTGATTTGACTTGTAATTGCAACTGATACAATTGTTTACTTGATTAAGAAACTAGTTCAATGTTCAAAATTTGGTTTTCTGTCAATTTTGCCAGGGAACATAATGATAAAGAACTGCAATCTAGTAGCTTGTTTCCGGCCAAGTTTTGCTCATCTCAAACTCTTAGCTGAAGCCTTTGTTCAATCAAACTTTTATAGTCATTTGATTTCACTATTAATGCAGGCGTGATTTCATTTGATTTCACTTTTATGGTCATCTGAACCACTTATCTAATAGGCTTTCTTTGCAGGTGAAGGTATGCTGAAATGCAAAATGCTCAAGTAGCACAAGGTGTTGAATCTGTGCACATGTTGGCCACTAACACTACACAGCAGGAAGTTTCGAATTTGAATGGTTTTGATCACCTTTCTATGTAATCTCAGCCAAAAAAAAAAAAAAAAGGTATCAATCTTGACTTATCTTGTCCTCTCTGTCATGATGAGCCTGAAAGTTGTGAGCATCTTATTATGAATTGCAAATCATGAAGCTTGCTCTGTTTTCTTCTCAACTTGGTTCCCATATTCCCCAAAACATGCATGTTCAGACTTGGATTCTCCAGTGGCTTACATGCAAAGACATCTTTGGTTCTCAACTGTTCTGCTATGTTGCACGGGTACGGGATATGGTACCGAGTACGGGTACGGGTACGTTTGCAGAAATATGATATTTTTACATATTTTACACGTGGTATAGGGTACAGGTACGGATACGAGTACGCACCCGATACGGGTACGGCTTTAATTTTTGGAGTACCCATGCTTCACTGCTGTTCTGTGTAATCCTTTGGAAGCTATGGTATGCTAGAAATAATGCTGTGTTTTTAACAATGAGATTCTCAATCCTATTTTGATCTGCCAAACTGCTTTGGAAATTGTTAACGAGTTTAATGCAGCGAACTCGCGATTAAGCATCCAGCAGAAACAACAAGTAGTTGCAGAAAACTCTGAAAGTGATCATCAAAGGGCTGTTATTATGGTGGCTAAATTACAAAATTGGTCTTCTATGTTTATTTTAGGTTTCAATTTAGTCCTCTATGTTTTATTTGTTTCGTTTTGGTCACTTACGTTTGAAAAGTTACAACAGGTTGGTCCTTTCCGTCACTAAAAGCCAATTGTCCGTAGCTAAAAGCCAAATAACATTTTGGAAAATGGACTTCTAGCTACGAACAATTGACTTTTAGTGACGGAAAGGACCAAATTGAAAACTAAAATAAAATATAGAGGACCAAAACGAAACAAATAAAATGTAGAGGACCAAATTGAAACCTAAAATAAACTTAGAGGACCAATTTTGTAATTTAGCGATGCTGGGTGTTTTACTGATGGAACTACTGGTTGGGGGCTGATATTGAAAAATCCTATGGGAGTGCTATCCTATGCAGCTTGCAGGTTTGAGGACCAAGATTTAAATCCAACTGTGGCAAAAGCTTTAGGAGTTCGTTGGGGCCTCCTGTTTGCAAAAGATCAGAACCTGGAAAGACCGATTATTAGAACTGATGCAACTGTGGTGGTTAATTACATTTATCAGAAGCAAACTGTGGCTGATCATAATCCAAGACTGCAGAGAACTTCTTGAGCAAGGTGAAGGGGCTGCTGCTCAATTTGTTGGCAGGGCTAAGAATGTAGGTGCCCACAACTTAGTGAGTGTTTCTAGAAGAATTGGTAATAGATGCTGGGTTGGGAATGCTCAATTGCAATTACTTTCTACTATGTGTAATGGTCCTTTTTCTGTTTAATGAAATCGTATTTCCCATCAAAAAATAAAAGATCACCTTTCTATGTGTGAGCTTCCAAATCAAAAGGGTGCATTTGCGTCTCCTTCCAATTCTTCTTCATCTATCTTCAAACGATATCAAAATATGAAATCAGGTAGGTAGAGGTATGTAATTTATTTGATTAGATATATTAAAAATGTATTATTTTAACATTTATAATAGTATATGAATTTAATTTTTTTTTTTGCACCCATTAACTTAGGGTCTTAGGTCCGCCACTGGGGTGTAACATGATTAGTTTGATAAAAGATGGTGGAAAGTGTAACTAGACTAATTGTTTAGGGGTAAAATGCTTTTGACCCTTAAATTAAAGAGTCAATTTTTTTTTTAAAAATAACTTTTAAATGAGGCAAACATTTTTTACACGCCTGATCAGTGATCACGAGGGTAAACTTTAAGTAATAACAACTTGTGTGAATCTCGGATCTCAAATTGACTGGCAAAAGAGGAAAGATATTCCCCGCTTTATTAAAGTAGAATAGGTAGATTGATCCAACGACTGCCATTCCTGCCTGGTTCTTCTATTTTACAAGACTTAAGGTCATAATATATAGCGAAAGCAAATTCACCCAAAATGATGCACACAGTCACACGCATTATGTTACTTTTTCACTCCCATATCGATGGAAATGGAACTGTTGCACCAATAGCTGCCATAGTCCATAAACCGCGTAATTATTAATTATAATAATAACTAATAATTATAATTTGCTTAAAAAGCTCCTGTTTGTAATAGGAGTGATACTGCCACATATAATTTAACACACCGGTTGTTTCAAAAGTTTCTTTCCTCAATGTTTTGTGACATAATGCATGTGCGTTACCTCATAACAGAATCGTGCAGTGCCAAGTGCCACCTGGCAGTGTCAGTGATGGTAATGGTGCGCATAACAGACTGAGCAGCGTCGCTCTCTCTCTCTCTCTCTCTATATCTCTCTCTCTTCCCTTCATCTAGCCCAAGCCTATATGACGGGAAGGAAGAAAGCATTTATTTCATCATCTCTCTCTCTCTCTCACTCTCACTCTTCTCTCAATATTTCTCTGTTTTAGGTTTCAAAATGGTGGTTGTAGCAGCACCACCGCCTAGAACTCGGTTTCCAGCACTTCCAGCTTTTCCCAGATTTGAGCCAAAAAGAAGGACAAGGAAACCACAATCCGTTAGCTTCCCGCTTCGAAACCACAATCCTCCTTCTTCTCACTTAGGGCAACCCTAATCTTCTCCCAAATGCCAAGAACCCAGCTTCAATCTTCTTCTCAAAGCAAGGACTTGAAGAAATCACACAAGTTTCTTTCTATTTCTCTTATTCTCTCTAATCCTAACACCTTCTTCTTCTTTTCCCACTTTTTCTTCTTTCTTTCTTCCTTTCTTTCTTTTTCTTTCCGAAACAGGACGAGAGGGAGGGAGAAAAGTGAGAGGGAGCTGGTGTGAGAGAGAGGGAAAAGAGCAAAAGGGAAAGTGTGTCCCACAATTTTGGACCATTATACCCCTATTTAGCTTAGGTAAAATATCCATATGCCCTTTCTTTTATCTTAAACTCTCACGATACCATTACTAATTACACCCCTTTAATCTATAAATTATACCTAATTTAATTACTCAACTATAAGTTTAAAACATAATAATACCTAAATTAATAAGCTAAATAATTAGATTAGGTGGGGTGTTACAATCAGTTTCAACAAACACCGGCATTTGTCTCACAACAAAAAAAGACAAGTAACGAACACATTCAATCATTAGCCATAAATAACAGAAGAATGAAAAAAATGATTAACAAACATTAAGCGTTGAAGCTCTACAGAAATTTTAGAGACTAAAACCAAAAAAACATGAATTATATTAAGATTAAAAAGTCCATTAAGCCTATTTAATTAGAAAAATGTTATTTGAACATCAAATTGGGACACTAAAATCGACAATAATTTTACTGGTTAATGCAGCCCACACACGTGATTAATAAAGTGTTAAACTTGATTAATAGATATACCAAAGCGTTATAACTCATTAACCATCAACTGAATTTCATTAGCCACAAATTTAGACATTATTAACCACAATTTTTTAGGTGTTCAAATATAATCTACTACATGTATATTTGAACACCTAAAATTTATGACTAATGACGTTTAAAGTTGTGGTTAATAAAGTTCAGTTGATGATTAATGAGTTGCGACACCTCAGTATATCCATTAACCAAGTTCAATACTTCAATTTATTATCTCTAATCTCATTCAGCAAAAGCTGTCGATTCTTTTATAAAAAAAAATTATCGATTCAACCAATGGGATTTGAGATATTATTATCAATTTCGTTTTTAAAGTGTGAGATATTATCACTTATAAAGCCACGTAGGAAAGAATGTGACCATTATGTTGAATTTTTTTTTTATCCCAAATCAGTAAATACAAATTCTAACAATAATTGTACAAATACAAAGTAAACATCACTTGCTATAAATTTATATAAACTGTTATATTAAACACCACTTATTATGAGACTCATAATAATTCTATCCATAATATTTATTAGTTATTATATTTATATTAAATTAATTTTGTAATTTTTAGTATAATTTTAAATTTATATATGTTATTGTGATTATTGCAACAATTTCGGGGATCCAGTATCTCGAGCAGAAGCTTGATGTGTTAGATAAGAATGTTGTCTCTTTGTACATGAGGAACCCATATACCAAGATGAGGAACAAGTTCCTAAAGATAATGGTGGTGCAAGGTACAAATTCCACTGATTAAGAAAGAAACCGAATAGCTATTTTTGGAAAATTGATGAGCGTTGTGTATGGAAATAAGATATAAGAACTACTGACTCAGTCCTCACCAATAACACGGGTTAGGACATGGCTGAATCTGGAGAATGAAAGAAGACATATTCACACAACACACATAAGATTAGCTAACTAATTTTGTTTTGACATAAAGATTAGCTAGCTCTTATGCACCAAAGTTATCTTCTTCGTATTTAAAATTTAACTTAATAATTAGTTAAAAATTAATATATTTTTTTTTAAAAATGATAAAAATGAACCTAAATTCTAATAATAATTCTAAATATAAATATAAATATAAATAGAAATAGAAATAGAAATTAAAATATCACTTAGTATAAATTTATTTGAATAATAATGTCTTATAAAAAATCTGAAATTATAATTATATCTATATTATCAATTAGTTATTATATTTATATCAAATTAGATCTATGATATTTAATATATTTTTAAATTTTATAAGCGCTATAAAATATTTAATTTATTAAAAATATATGTTTACAACACTTGCGATAATATAAGACATATATACACAATATATAATAAAACTACGTAGATATTCACATATTCATATTTATTGACATATAATTTTATTAAACTTAAAAATAAAAACAAACGGCATTAAAAAATTAAATAATAAATATTGTTTAGTTATTTAGTCAATACTCGTGTCTTAGGCATTGTCAATACACTAGTTTTTTTTAATCGAAAGGATGGATAAGATCGCTAAGAGGTCCAAATCAAGTATACATCTGTCGAGAGCATGCTTGTAATACACTTGATTAATTAGTATACATTTATTTGAATAATAATGTCTTATAAAAAATCTGAAATTATAATTATATCTATATTATCAATTAGTTATTGTATTTATATTAAATTAGATCTATGATATTTAATATATTTTTAAATTCTATAAATGTTATAAAATATTTAATTTATTAAAAATATATGTTTACAACACTTGCAATAATATAAGACATATATACATTATATATAATAAAACTACGTAAATATTCACATATTCATATTTATTGACATATAATTTTATTAAACTTAAAAATAAAAACAAACTGAATTGAAAAATTAAATATAATAAATATTGTTTAGTCATTTAGTCGATACTCGTGTCTTAGGCATTGTCAATACGCTAGTTTTTTTTTTTTCAATTGAAATGATGGATAAGATCGCTAAGAGGTCCAAATCAAGTATACATCCCTCGAGAGCATGATTGTAATACAGTTGATTAATACCCCGCCGGGGCAGCTATGCTAACTGAGGGCTCATTTGCTACAAATATTTCATAAACCCACTCTTCCTTCCTTTCCCGGCGTCAAAATGTCGTCGTCATTGATAGCCGATTTCCTCCATCAGGCTGGCGGAACTGCCGTCATCGACGGCGGTTTAGCGACGGAGCTGGAATGCCATGGCGCCGACCTCAACGATCCCCTTTGGAGCGCCAAATGCCTCCTTTTCTCCCCTCACCTCATTCGCCAGGTACTCTCCCTTCTTCACTTCACCGTTACCGTTACACTAACCGCACCATTTCAAGTCTTAGGTTTTATTTTACCTTTTCACATTTTAACCAAATCTCTGTCATTCCATGCCACAATGCAACTCTATCATCTCGTTACAATGTTAATTCATATATGTGAAAGTCTTAAATTCATTTTCCTTTTCGTTTGCATTATACAAATGGTGATCTTAGGGTTCGATTAACCTATTTTTATCTTATATAATTTATTAAGCAGTTACGGAAATCGTTAATTATTTTAACTTACTTTAATGATGTTCTTTTACAAATTAAAATTATCATCGACTTGCGCTGTGGAGCAGGTGCACCTTGATTACCTGGAAAATGGTGCAGACATTATAATCACAGCATCTTATCAAGTGAGTTCAGTTTGCTAAAGATGTGTTGGTATCTTTGGTTCTTTGTTTCTTACTAAAGCTGAACACGAGGTAGTTGTTTGTAATGTGCATAGGCCACCATTCAAGGTTTTAAGGCAAAAGGCTTTTCTGCTGAAGAAGGTGAAGCCATGCTCAGGAGAAGTGTTGAGATTGCCCGCGAGGCTCGCGATTTGTATTATGAAAGATGTGCTGCGTGCTCTTCGGGTGATGGGGATGATAGTAGAATCCTCAAGCAACGCCCTATTCTAATTGCAGCATCAGTGGGGAGCTATGGAGCTTATTTGGCTGATGGATCAGAGTACAGGTGAAATGACTAAGATCTGGTATTTAGCATCATCTGCTTTTTTTTTCTCTTCTATTTTTTCCATCGAGCATATTTCTTATCTATTATGTAGCCCATTTATTGATTAACAATCAGAGTGATATTAAATGATATGGTACTTTTCTTAGGTTGCATGTTTAGCTTGACATCTGTTATTTGGGCACAAATCTTTTTTGTTCTTAAAAGAACAATCCCAGAAGGTTGTCTCAAATGAATTTCAACGTTCATCTTGTATGTGTCAATGTGTGTATGTTTTGGAGGTTTTTCTTTAAAGAATAGAATCATTAATGTTTTAGAAAAGGTTGAGGTTTGATCAACTTTTGCTGCTATTCTCAGCACTAATAGAAATCACATATATATTTTTTCAATTATATTTTGTTCCTGACAGTGGGAATTATGGTGATGCTATCACGTTGGAAACTCTTAAAGATTTTCACCGGAGAAGAGTTCAAATTTTGGCTGATTCAGGTGCGGACCTGCTTGCATTTGAAACGGTTCCAAATAAGCTTGAAGCTCAGGTATCCTAGAAGCTTTAGACAGTCAAGTGCTAAATTTACCCCCTCTGCTTTTTTTTTTTAATCCGTTCTTTTAGAAAAATGTTTTTATTTGCCCGTCATTGAAGAAAATCAATGGAGCATTGATTGTTTGTTCCTCCAAATGACAGAGAGAGAAGATCAATAGAATGATAAAATATTTTAATTTGAGTATTTCACATTTTCAGTGAGGGGTAATTCAGTTAAATGAACTTTGTTTGCCTATAGCTGAGGCTATTTAACAATTTCCTTAATTCTTGTGCATTAACCTTAAAAGATAGATGAGGAGAATGGAAGGAGTCATCATATGATAATTGAAGAAACTCTATGTTATGTTAGCTTTGTTCATTTTGGTTGATGTGCTTTTATTCCATGTTATTGTGAATTACCTAAACATTTTATGGATGTTTTCTTTGAGTGAATATTTTTTCCACAAAAGCAACCAGAACTAGCAGCAATCAAATCCTCAGATTAAATATTTGAACATATTTACTCTACTTTTCAGATGTTTACATTAGTACTGCATGTACTATCCAATGTTTACCTTCTCTATTATAGAAAATGAAGCCTCATTGTCAATAAGGTTCTTTTTCCCCCCTTTCTAAATCACTTATTCTATGCATGTTGTTGCTGTTCATGGCATTCTTGCCTAAAATGCAGTTTGTGAACTGCAGCCAGTAGACTTAGCAGGGTTATACGATATGTCTGGAAAACTGCAAAAAACTGTTTGTCATGTTTTTTATGTTATCTTTATCGTAATCTTCTTTATTATCAAGTCTCCCAATTAAATTTGGCCCAAAATTTGCTATTCCTTGACCAGAAGAAACTGGGAAATGATTAAATATCTATTATGGAGCTTTCATTGTCTTTCTGAAAGGTTAAAATCGCTAGTCAAGTAACTTTGTATTACAAATAAATCACTTGTATACAGTCCGTTGAACTCTAATAGGTAAACCCCTTAGTTAGTTCGTTAGTTAGCGAGTGAGTTAAAGAATGTGAGGTGATAGGCTATAAATAAGAGGGAAGAAGATTTAGAGTGGGAGAGAACTTGGTCTCTCGAATAGCATAGGAATTGTTTCATTCTTCAATCTTCATACTGTAATACTGTACATTCTACCTATTCCATTTTTACGACCCACTGGTGTAGATTGGGAATTGGGGATTTCTTAATAAAAATCACTCTTTTTCTTGATTTTTGATCCAGTTTCTATTAAAATCCCAAAATAAGTGCATAACAAACAATTATCTAAAGGGAAATGATAAGCTTGGACATTCAAAACTTTTCAAGTCTCCACTTACAGTGTTTGTTTTGGTCTTTGACTAAGCAGGCTTATGCAGATCTTCTGGAAGAAGAGAACATAAAGATTCCAGTATGGTTTACTTTTAACTCTAAGGATGGAATTAATGTTGTTAGTGGTGATTCTATAGTGGAATGTGGCTCCATTGCTGAATCATGCAACAAAGTTGTTGCGGTTGGAATCAACTGCACCCCACCTAGATTTATACATGGTCTAATACTTCTGCTTAAGAAGGTAGAACCTTAGTTTCTCTCTTTTCTGACGGAATGTGAAGTGTGCAGATTAATTGTTGAACTTCTTTTTTCTCCATGATCATAATACTGTTTCAATCAACCTTCCCTGTTCTCTTGGGCTTTTATTAATTAATGCAGTTTTAGTTCTGCAAGAGTCAGTATCTATGTTGCCAAGCTGTATTCTCTTTGATAAATCACATACTATTTGGGTGGATAAAAATATTAGTGGATGTTAATCTGTATAGAGTCCTATGGCTTCAAGAGTTGCATAATATTGTAAATAGTACATTTTTTGTTCATGAAGATGGTTTATGCGAATGGAGACTTCTTTGACTATAGTACTTAGCCTATAGTCCTGTACACTGGTTCGGTCTTCATGTTCATGTGCAACCATGTCTTTTGAAATATCTACTTTTGTGTTCATGTTCATGTGCTACTTTTATCAGTTTCATGTAAGAAAATATGACAGTGTTGATATTTATTTTTTGATGTAAGTGTTGATAAATTATTATAGTATGCGATTTGTCTTTGTGGAACAATTATCCTTGATTCACATATAATTTCTTCAGGCGGCTACAAAACCAATTGTTATATATCCAAATAGCGGGGAAACCTATGATGCTGACCGAAAGGAGTGGGTGGTAAGTTCATTCCATGTGATTGTACTGTTACATTTTATATTGTTTTTAAAGGGTAGGCAGTCGACTCTGTCTTTACTATTGAAACAATTGAATAAAGATCAATTATAGAAGATAAAAGCTGTGTGATCCCAGTTATAGAAAAATTGAACCAATATGCATAGGAAAAATTTGATTGTGGAAGTTTTTCTGCTTGAAATAAAGCAATTCGTGTGCTGTTAAATATAATAAGAGTCAAACTTAACTAAGGAGTAAAATACACGTATATGCCACTATGCCTATCCCTTTTCTTTGTGGTGAAATCATTTTATTCATTTTTATTTATGTTGTAAAACAGATTAGAGACTGTTGTGTGTAGTTTGTCATCTAAAACAGAAACTTGCTTAAAAGCATGAGTCTAAGTTAGCATTTGGCCTAGTTTCTTTTAAGTTACTTCAAAGCTAAAAATAAGAGCTTTAAAAGTAAGCTTAAAAGTAAGATAGCTTTAAAAAAATGTTAGCTTAAAAGTTATTTGGTAAAATATTTTTATAAAAGCTTTGATAAAAGGAAGGATCCTACGCTAGCCATTATTTTTGGCGGATTTTGCTCCGCCACTAGACAACCATCTGTCTCTCAAACATTCCTTTCTTCAACGAGCATCCGGTAGGACCACTTCCCTCAAAGCTACTTTTATTTTTATATTACTTTTTCTTAAAGCTACTTTAGTTTTTCTCCACTAAAAATAAACTACCTTTTTAAGAGTTTTTAAGGAAAAGTGTTTATCCTGGCTTCTCCTTCTAAGGAAAAGAACTCGAAAGGTTTGAATTACTTGAAAGATACTTGAAAAGTCTGAATTATCTGAGTATTATTGAGTTGATAAGTTTCAAATTACAGGTTTTATTATGCAGACTATTCTACATAAATCCTAATAAATGATAATGAAGAAGAAGGAAATAATGTCTGACCTAATAATTACACACAATCATGGTGATATGAACGAAAAAAGAGAAAAGAAGGAGATAATGAAATATTCTATCCTAAAATAATGCTATTTACAACATCCCCCTCAAGATGATGAATGATTATCAATCATTCTCGGCTTGCAAGTAAGTTGATATTGCTTTGTTGACAAGCCCCTAGTACATCTGCTAGCCGATGTCCAACAGAAACATAGGCAGTTGTTATCAAACTACTATATGACTTCTCCTTAATGAAGTGTCGCTCTATCTCAATGTATTTTGTTCTGTCACGCTGAATTGGATTATGAACAATATTGATAGTCGATTTGTAGTCACTAAACAATTTCATAGGACTTTCATACTTTACCTTTAAGACATTCAGTACAATCTTCATCCGTAATAGCTCACAGATTCCTTGTGTCATAGCACGAAATTCAGTTTCAACACTTGATTGAACAACTACATTTTGTTTCATGCTTCTCCATGTGACTGAGATTTCCACCCATGTCTACATTTTGTTTCATGCTTCTCCATGTGACTGAGATTTCCACCCATAACATTCAATAAGATGAAGTTGACCTTTTGTCAGTCATTGAACCTGCTTATCGACATCTTTATACTCTTCCACTTCTATCCTTTTTGAATAATTGTCCTACAGGTGTCTTATCCTTGGGTTATACATGAATTAGCTTACAACACTAACAACATACGCCAAATCCAATTTGGTATATGCCAAGTATATCAATTTCCCTACTAATCTTTGATACCGAGCCTTATCAACCTTGGAACTCTCCTTTTCAGCACCTACAGGCTTACATCTAAGTTTACTCGTCTCCTTAAGGATGTCTAATGCATATTTCCTTTTAGAGATGGGAATATCCTGTTTAAAGTAGGTCACCTCAATCCCAAGGAAGTACCTTAGTTTCCTAAAATCGTTCATTTCAAATTCAGCTGCCATTCTCTCCTTGAGTAGTGGATTCTCCGCTAAATCATCTCGTGTCATAATGTAACTTATGCCTTATGCATCGATGCGTGTTTTACGCTGTGCTTGTGGGTGCTTTTCCTTTTGTCTATGAAACTTATTTGATGGGCTTTATTTTGTGCCTCCTGATCACCCCTTTAGTCTTATCCTTACCTATTAATTCTGAACAGGTGTCTCATTAGGATAATTTTTTTCTTTTCATAATTACTGTTAAATATAAAATGAATATTTGCATTTTTACTTGAATTTTATTTACATTATTATCTATTAATGAATTATATTGTCGTATTTTTATATTAAAATATATTTTAATATTTTTGGTAGACCTTACTAGCCATGTTACGATCCCAGGTAGGATCTCAATTTTAATTTTTAACTACCTTGGATATCATCGTTCTTGTGAATCTCCCAGACTAAGCACGAGGTGATTATAAGGCCTTCCTTAGTCTACGTACCTTGTTTCTTCCACTTGTAGGGCCATATATCTATATACACCTCCTGCTCTAAATCTTAATGCAGAAAGGGAGCAATGGACTAGGGTTTTAGGGCAAAAGCGAGCGAACAGCGGTTGTATGAATAGGTTGTTCTTGAATTACGTGATACTGATATTAGGCTGTTTTTGTTGCAGCAAAATACAGGTGTTACAGATGAAGATTTTGTCTCGTATGTTGATAAATGGTGTGAGTCAGGGGCTTCCCTTGTAGGTGGCTGTTGCAGAACGACCCCTGCTACCATTAGAGGGATATACAAGATACTCTCCAGCAATAAATCTGCTACTCTTGCCACAAAGTGACTGCCCTGTCATTGGAAAGGAGGCAAATGCGCAAACCAATCTAATTTACATGTCAAGAAGGCAGCTGCACTGGGTCATGTTGCCACTTTGGATCCGAGATGGGAAGATAAATAATGGTTAGCTGTGCTAATAAAAATAGCAGTAACATGTTCTTTTGAACACGCTCATCAATAAGAGTGGAAGAGAATGGGTCTAATTTTATTAATTTTTTTTTTGGTTTGACCCACTTAAAATCACCAAATGATAGTGTGTCCGAAAGAGCGTCGATAATGTAACTTATGCCTTATGCATCATTGGTCAGTGTAACTTAAAACATACTTGGCCCTTGGAGCTAGCAAGTTTGTGCACATCGCATTGAAGAACAAGGAAAAAACGTCCGTATTTTCATTTTCTTTTCAAATTTTGGAAAAAGAGATGGCCATTAACTGACTTGTGAGTTGTGAATATCGTGAGGGGTTATCAGGTTGGCGGATGATAAAGTAGACCGTGAACAACAGATAAAATAAAATAGATTACTCGTATATACTATATGAGATTTTAAATATTATTTGGTGCTGTTTAGGAAGATTGGTATTGATTGCTTCTGAAGAAATAAAACAGTCTTAGCTGTTCTATTATATTGCTGTGAGCAATGAGCGTGAAAAGGGATGTTAAGAGTTCGTAACATTACTTTATCAAAAAAAAAAAAAATAGAGTTCGTAACATTGCGTAAACATGAAAGAATGGGAAAGAAAGCATTCTGTTCCAAACCTCTATATGCAAGCATTCTCCAAATGTGTGTCCTTACACATAAGAAGTTCTTATATTTCTCCCTAGTGGAGGGGGATGATATGACCTCCACATGTAATAGTTATTATTCTATTAGAACATGTTCTTACATATTAAAAAAAAAAAATATTTGTAAAAAGCAAATTCCAACATGAATGAGTGAGGTTAGCATTGGAGATGCTCTAAGGGGAACGGGAAATATTACCAAATTGTTATATAACCAGTCCCAGTACCTGTGCAATGCAAGAGTTTCTTATGAAGTTCTTGAAATTGAGTGGGTGATGACAATAGGCAACACATTTGACAATGGCTGGACATCGGATGGTTTTGGGCGATTTCGGGCCCAAAAATCTCAATCCGACCCAACCTGTGGTTGAATATCATGGGCCCAATTTCGTCAGTTGCTTCTGTCGGTTTTGGTGGCCTCGGTTGTACGGGTGGATTGGGTGAATCGGGTGGGTAATTGCGGGTTGAGCCATTAGAACAAACCCTAAATCCCAAATAACAAACCATGAGAAAAGGGGAAAAACAGAATCAAAGTCACAGAAACCTTAAATCCAAAAACAAGCAGGAAGGCTCCGTGACCGAAAATCCGAAAATCCGAAAATAAAAAATAAAATACCTTAATCTTTAGCAAAAAATATGTTCGGGCATGTTCTTCGTCCCCCATTGTCGCGGCAAGGCTCCGTGACCGTCAACGCCATGGCCACTATAGGAAGGAGATTCAGTGGCTCGTGGGAGAAGAAGGAGGTGAGATGGTGAAGGACACGACCTCCACGCCGGAGAAGAACACGACCACCACTCTACCAAACGCAAAGGAAAAACGAACATAGAAGGAAGTGAGATGGTGAAGAAGGAGTTGTTGGCAGAAGAATGAACTAGGGTTCACTGGTTTAGCAATCAGAATGAATAGAAGAAAGGTTGAGCGGCACAAGGGTTGAGCGGCGGTCTTAGGCGAGAGAGAGACTGAGAGGCAAGAGTAAGCAAATGAAATAGGGTTTCCTCTCCCCTAACTCAGTCAGTCTCACCCTAAACGAAACGACGACGTATTTAAATTTTTTTTCAACTCCAGTGTTTCGGGCGGGATCGGGTTTTGATGGATCTTTTTTGCCAATTCGTGGCCGCCCACTCAAGACTGGCCCAAACTGGGAATAGCACCCGCGCACCCGGCCCACTGCTTGAAACCGCCGTCAACATGATTTTAATTCGGGTTTTTCGGTTTTTCAGTCGGGTCGGGAGATTTGTCTAGCCCTATGTGACATAATTCATGGGTTATCAAATTGGGTATCATTTTTTATTACACAAATGATATATACAAATACAAAAACCGATACATAGTTAACATATTTCTCAAATTTGAAAGAGTGTTAATTTTAAATATTTTAATGAATATCTTATATTTGATTTACCAAATTGTTGTATAATGCTGTATAAACAAACAATTGTAGTGGCCAAAACAGATATTGAATTCTGGAAACACAGACCAAACTAAAATGTTACTAAGAAAAATTAAAAAAATGTTGAACAAGTTAAATATGAGGGAGCTCAAGAACATCATGGATAATAAGCTTGAGAGCATTAATTATCTTGCATCCAAAGATTGTGCATTCTTTTGTCTGTTGATTGCGAGGATGAATCATATAGTATAGACTAAAAAAAGGGTGAAAGAACAAAAAAAGCTTTCTTTTATAGTAACCTTAGGTGGGTGAAACATTTTTGCCTCAAGGATAACTTTCCATATCAGGCCAATGATTAAATCCTATCCATACACCAGTCGTTTTCCTAGCTAGCCCCCCTAGGTATTTTTCCTCTTCAGTGTATCATTATAACTTCTTTAATGGGTCCATTAACGCTACGTGAGGTATAAGAAACATAACATTTTTTTTACTACAAGAGAAGAACTCATTTTTTTATTTTTAAGTGGGTCTTATAATTGACTCCACTTGGTATTAATACTTATATTTATTTTTATTCTACTGACCCCACAATTAATCTTCAGAATAGGTTCTTCACCTTTTTTACTGTAGAACCGTTCTACAAAGCGACATTCACACAACTCCTCTCCAATAGTAGGAAAAATAAGAACGCGTTCTTACCTTTACCTTTAGGAACTGTCACAACGACCATTGGTTGGATGGATAGCACCATGCATGTTCATCAAATTTTCTGATAAGAGAAAACAATCAAGTGGTCTAGTACACAGTTGCCAAATTGTACCTTCAACTAGCAGTGATCATCAGATATGCAAGAAAAGGTTTGCATGCGTGGGTTTGGACTGCATGGCAGCTGTAGGAAGATGATAATGGAATTAAAGACAACTATGAAAAAAAAACACAGAAAAAATTGAGACAGGCAAATTGATACCGGCAAATTAAAGCAAGACAAACAGTGACAATAGCTTTTGCCTAGTTCAATGAAAATGAGGAAAGAGACTAAACCATAAACCAAAGCTGTTTTGGTGAAAAACCGTATCATTTTCTTTACCCTATGGTGAAAAGCATCACATCAATATCAGCTTTTAAAGTCAACTGACTTATTTTACTTTTTCCTTCTCGGTTATTGTTCTTCCACAAACTGCGAGTCATATTTATGTAATTTCCCTTACTTATTAATATTTTTAATTAAGGTTATCAAAACCAGACCGAACACTGAATCGATATAGGCACAGGTTCAAGGTTCAAAGATTGAATCGAGGTCGAATCAGGGTCGGACCGATAATGAATTAAATTATATTTTTAAAATTTTTAATATAACATATAAAGCACTAATAAAAAAAAATAACATAATATTCATAACATCAAAACATAAAAAATTAAACTATGCTTAAAATGTTATATGTCAACATATAACATACAAAAATTACATATTAAACTAAAATAAATATGTTATAATAACTTTTTAATATTCAATAATTACAAATACTATAATGCAAGTATTCTCATAATTTATATTAATATATAAATTAATTTTAAATTTTATTATAATATTTAATTTAACCCATTAACATGAAAAAATGGATATAAAATCTTTTATGTGTCAAAAATAATTTCATTTACCATTTTTTTTAAAATAAAAAATTAATTTTTGTTGAACCGCCCGGTTCCTGGTTTTGTCCGGGTTTTTTTTTCGGTTTTCTCGGTTTTGGCCGGTTTTTTACTGGTTTTTCGGTTTTTAGACCGGTTCGACTACAATCCGGTTTTAAGGTTCAAACGAACCAGACAGGATCCAGTTCCTAGTTTAACCGGTCGGACCTATCGGCCTGGTCCGGTTTTGACAACTATGCTTTTAATATTTCAAGCAAATATCTTGAGTGGGCCATTTTTCCTTTTTTTTCAATTATAATTGCACATAATTAGTACTTTTGAATTGAAATTTTGAAACAGACCATCTGTTTTTATTATTATTATTACTATTATCATGGTTAAACATGGTTTTAGTCCTTATTAAATTATAATTTTTTCAAGTTTATTCTCTATAAAAAATTTATCCATTTTAAGTCTTCACTTTTTACAAAACTACATGTTTTTTAGTCCCTTTTCAAGAACTAAAAGTATAAAATTTTATAAAAAATGAGGACTAAAAAAGTATACCGGACTAAACTTAAAAAATCGTGATCTAATAAAGAATAAATACATATTTAACCTTTATTATTATTATTATTATTATTACACGTTAGTAGTAGTACTACTACTTAGGAAAAGGGAAAACAAAAATGTTTTTGTACACAAATTTGGACACAGACACACATACACATACGGTTCGTACTGTACGGACATACCGTCCATACAGTACGGACGTATATTTTTTTTTTCCAAATTTTTTTTTTATAGATTTTTTTAAGTAGTTTAGAAAATATTTGTGATTAACAAGATAATGAACTGCATTCACCAGATAAATGAACTGTATTAACAAGATAAATAATGAAATGTGAGTTTGTGATTCACCACATAATGTGAGCCATTAACCAGATAAATAAACTGGATTAACCAGATAAATAAAATGGAATGTGTTAAGTTTTAGAGTTGGAATTCACCAGATAATGTGAAACATTAACCAGATAAATGAACTGGATTAACTAGATAAATAAAATGGAATGTGTTAAGTTTCAGAGTTGGAATTCACCAGATAACGCCAAGATTAACCAGGATAAATGAATCGTTAGGATAAACAAAAAAATATTGAGAATTGGATAGTATGTGTGTCCATTTTTGTGTTTATTTTTGTGTTCAATTAACGGCTTTGAAGAGAAAAAGGTGGTTGACTGGTCGGTATCTGAGGCAGAAAATTGTACACACAGTAAATGAAATATTACATGAATGGGGGCCTCAAGTGGTAGAACAGATCAGAGCAGATAAGCAAGCCAACCAAGGCTTTTGGACCATTAATTCTCAACTTGGGGTTAGTGTCTGAGGGAAGAAAACCTAAGCATGATGAGGCGCCCACTAGGATTGGAGCCTCTAGTACAAGTACAACATCATATGCTTTGCCAAAATCACATTAACGACAAAACTTGAGCAATGTAGCTGCTGGCTAAGGATAGGCATGTCAACGGGCCGGGTCGGAGGTGGGTTTTGTCTCCCCCGTCCCCGTTCCCATTTCCAACGGGTTCGGGTTTTGCCTTCTCCATCTCCGTTCCAATAGGGTCGGATTTCCCCGCGGGCCCCCAACTCTAATTTAAATATGTAGAAAAATTGAAAATTTATATTTATGATAATTAATAAAATAAAATCATAATTATTATACAATGATAAAATAAAATAAAAAAACATAAAAATAAAATTTTCTATTGAAAAGAGATTAAATTAAAAATAAACAAAATATATGAAACAAAATGAATGAGTATATATGCATAAAACAAAATAAAAATTAACAATTTAAATTTAGCCGGACGGGTTCGGGTCGGGGGCGGGTTGGGTATCGACATCCCCAACCCCATCCCACCCCCGGTCAAAGCGGGTTTTCCCCGTCAAAATCGGGTCGGGATCGGGTGGGTACCCGCGGGTTCGGGTTCTATTGCCATGCCTAGCTAAGGGCAACTTTAACGGGGTAATCTTAAATTTTTAGTTCACTTTAAAGTTTACGTGGCTGTACACGTTGTTGGGTGCATCAACTAATTTTTGTTGATAGTCATTTCTACAGTTTACGGTGATTAAAGGAAAAAGACGTGCCACTATGTGAGAGACTGAGAGAGAAAATTGGAGGGGTGTCTGTCATATCACTGTGCTGCAGCAAAAATATTTGACTTATGGGGATGTGGCCATATGGGGCCCACATAAAGAACACAGGAGCAGCAACAATTAGACACCCCGCTGTGGGTGCTCTAATAAGTAAAAAGTAAGAGTAGTGGAGACACTCTAACCCATTACAACAAGGTCTATAAATGCAACGCCAACCGCTCAAAGAAGCTAGAAACACAACCAAGTAGGGACCAAATATCTACCCAAAAAAATCACCAGCTCCTACTCCCCCACGAGATGCATTCTAACGGATCAACGCACCATTGATAGAAAAGGAAATGACCATGCTTTTCTTGGCGAAAAACCATTGCACTTAGCGTATGTTTGTTTTCGGGTGAAAAGAGACGAGAGAAGTTGATGCGATCGATTTACGCGAGAAGTGAAGCATTTCTTCGGTTTGGAACAGCAAAGAAGTAGGCGCGAGAGAGACTGAGGTGATAATTTTTTCACTTTTTCCAATCATCTCCGTTCTATGAAGAAACGAGGAGAGAGAAATATATTTTTTTCTTTTTATATTTTTACCCTTTATTCTCTCCTAATATCTCAAATTATTTAAATTTTTAGTCAAGGATATTAATGTCTTTTCAAAAATAATCAACACTTCTCTCTTCTCTTTTTCTCTTCTCTTTCTCATAAACCAAACAATACCCCAAATCTACTCTATTTCTCACCTATTTCTCTCTTTATACACTCTTTCTCACATATTTCTCTCTTCACAACTTCTCTCCAGAACCAAGCACAGCCTTAATGTTACCCAAAGATCTGTATTCTGTATTAAGAGAGGTCCTCTCCTCTAGGTTTGCTCCTAGGTTGACCTGTAATATGGACTGGTAGATGTGATAATCTCCCATAAATTTGTTTATTTTTTTAAAAATAAAATCTACTTTTTTATTTCTACATATGTAAAGAAACATTGAATAGTAAAAGAAACCAAGTTAAAAGGTTTTAATTAATTAATTAAAGTATCATGTGATTGCCAAAAAAATAATAATTAAATTATCATGTTTATTAATCAATGAGTATAAGTAATACGATGAAGGATTTTTCTGAACTTATGTATGAAATGAGATCTATTTATAATTTTTTTAAAATTTCAAGAGCATTACATCCAAAATTAAAAATTCATTGTGATAATTTCAAAATGAAAAAAGTTTAAAGAATGTTTAGACACTTTTCCCTTCCAGGCTACCACATTAAAAAAACCGTTGCACAAATTTAATTTGATTCAATGATTTTATACAACCATTATACTCCCTCCGTTTTCGTTTATAAGCAAAAGTCACTTTTTACATCCATTGAAAAATATATGTATCTGGTCTAAAATTTGGACCAGATACATACATTTTTCAATGAATGTAAAAAGTGACTTTTGTTTATAAACGAAAACGGATGGAGTATATATTTTTGTCTTCATTAAATATAACTTCGTCTTATTTATTATGGTTGGTTCAGATCTCTCGGATGAGCTTTTTGTAATAACTCCCATCCTTAATATTTTTGTCCTGATGTTGCATCTAGCTCTTGTAATCTTTTTTTTTGTTGATAATATAGCTCTTGTAATCTTTGCTGGTAGTTTTTTAGGATTAATCTAGTAGCACACAAATTTATCCACGAAAATATCAATCGATTGCGATTTAACAAAAACAAAAAAACTTAAATTGAAGCATGGTAAGTTTCATCTCACGTGTGCAAAATAGCGTCCTGTGATACATATTGATTATAACCGAATATCTGTAGCCTGTTTTTCCCTTATTCGGAATAAATAAATCGTTGAGATTTGAGGGAATTTTGTGTGTGTAAGTTGTTGTTCAAGTAATGGCCTCCATGTATGGATATAGCTGGAGACTCTTCTGTTGATGCTTCTACAATTTTCTTTTTTATAAATAAAAATAAATATACGTTTACTTTTTGTTGGTCCACACCAACAATAATATCTTGTAGTGTAACGCGTATATATAAAAATGTAGTTGAGAAATTAAAAGCCGTGATATGATGTTTGCATCACTATCTATCTATATCACCAAGTACAAGTGTACAATATATATATATATATATATATATATATATATATATATATATATATACCCCTCCTTTGCCGGATTGTGAAGGAAGAAAATGACAGGGAGGAAGAAAAAAGGACATTCTAAATATAAAAGAGAAAGAAAAATAAAAAAAGCCCAAATTAAAACCTTCAGATCAAATCAAACGGTTACGAAAGGGGTGCGGGAGAAAAGGGAGTGTGTGTGGTATGTTTAAATTTCAAGGCTGGAAAAGCAAAAGAAATAGAAAGAGATCGACACTCTTATCATCCGAGAGAAGAAGTTACTTATTTACTTTAGCCAAAGTACAATTAAAGATGCATTCTTTGACTGCCTCGTTAATCTATCAACTATTTTGTTACCTAAACACCCCCCCGGGGGGCCCAAAGAAAAAGAAAGGGTAATGGAGATCTCTCCTTTGGAATTTGTATTATCAGTTACTATTACTTACATTCAAATAATAATGTTAATTATTCTCTCCGGTCTCAAATATAAGCAAAAGTTAAAATGTATTTGGTCGAAATATATTTTAACTTTTGTTTATATTTGAGACTGAAGGGAGTAGTATTTTCATTACCGAAAATGCTCTTTATCGCGAAAACATAAATCGCGATGCATCACCAATGCTTTTTATTGGCCAGGTCTCTTGTATTTTCCTCCAAAAGCGCAAGTTTACGATCAGCTAATTCTTTAACTATTGAGCACGTATTATTTCGTGGAATTCGTGAGAGATATCTCTCACGACAAATAGCAGCTCTCTTTCATTACAATTGGAAACAGTGACGGAGCTTGCCAAAAATTTTAGGGGTGCAGTAATTACTAACTAAAATATTATGATTGAAATTCATAAGATCCATATATAATTTTTGAGTAAATACCCAAATTGATCCCCGACAAAAATTATGGAGACCAATTTAATCCCTAAAAAATAAAAAATACCTTAAAAATCTCAAATATGGGTCAAATAAGTTCTTTTTAGGATAATTTTTAAGGACATTTTAGTCCCTATTAAGGACAAATTTGACCCACATTTGAGATTCTTAAGGAACAAATTGGTATTTATCCTTTCTCAAGGGCTAAATTGGTCTTCGTGGTTTTTGTTGGGGACCAATTTCGGTATTTACTCATAATTTTATCAAAGATTCAAAATAACATCAACAAAAAACAACAATAAAATATATAATTGGAGTATGAGTAGTATATAAAAAAGATTTGTGTTTTATTGAGGGATGTCATTGCATCTTTGGGCTCTCAAGAAGCTCCGCCACTGATTGGGAAAACCCAAGTCCTACGTAGTATTGGAAAAAACCTAAGTCCTACATAGGCTAGAGGTAAGGCGTAAAAAGAGTTTATAAGTAAATGACACCCATCACCTTACAAGCCGGTTTTGTAAGGATGAGTTAGACCTAAAATCCTAATATAGCATCAAAGCCTATCCTAGATCCATGAGCCACCCACCGCATTATATACATGCACCAAGCCTAATAGTATTGGGCGTGAGGGGGTGTATTGGGAAAAATCCAAGTACCACATAGGCTAGAGGTAAGGCGTGTTTATAAGTAAATGACACTCTTCACTTTACAAGCCGGTTTTGTAAGAATGAGTTAGACCAAAAATCCTAATACGTAGATTAGAGATAAAGTCTGAAAAGATTTATAAAAAGATGAGCACCCTTCACTCTACAAATCGATTTTGTGGGGTTGAGTTAGACGCAAAATCTAAGATGATATCAAAGTCTATCATAGATCTGTTAATGAACCACCTATCATTATTATCCACGCACTAAGCACAATAGTGCTGGATGTGAGAGGTGTATTGAGAAAAACTCAAATTTCACCTGGGGCATATATGAGGTTTGAAAAAAGTTTATATGAATGAATATCCAGCATCCTATAAGCCGGTTTTCGAGGTGAATTAAACTCAAAATCTAATAACTACATTCTTATTGTTAAAAATAAAACACGGGAAAGGCAATTCTCAAAACACTTCTATTTTAAAAAATTATTGTTTCACGCTACTATTCAACATATATAAATAATTTCAATTGTTTGAAAATTTAAATAATAGTTTTTATTGTCCCCTATTAACACATAAAAAATACTAGTCAATTTTTTTAATATTTATTATTCTTAAAAGAAAAAGAAATATATTTAGAAAAAAAAATGTGAACACAAATGATTCATTGCCACTAACTTTTTTTTCGAAATGCTGATCGTTACAAATGACTGTTCTATAAAATTAAACGAATAAAACATGTCCGTTGATTTCAATTCCAACCGCCCTTTATTCCATTAAATCTCAATATTATATATGCACCAGCACTACTTATATAAAAAAAGCAAATCGTGCGACAGATTTTCTCACTAAATAGCACTGCTTATTTTTTTTTGGGTACAATCATTGCAACTAATTTTATTGGCCGTAGAATGACACAATTCATTAGCGGGGTGGTGGTTAAGTAAAGTGTTATTGTCAAAACTGGCCATCCGAATATTTTGGCCCAGTCCGAAAAGCTAGTGGTGCCAGTAAATATATATATATATATATTTTTTTTTTTTTTTTTGATAAGTTTTTCGGTACAGGGGCAGAGCCCGTGCAACATGAACCTTTATGTTTTGGATTAGAATTTTATATATATGTACTCGTCTCGAGTTTTCTGAGTTGTTAGACAAACACTACAACTGCTCTCTTTGTATCCCTCCTGCATAAATTGTTGGATTTACTTCCCCTCTACCCGTGGGTTTTTTCCCACCCCCATAAAAGGGCTTTTCTATGTTAA
Source organism: Calophaca sinica (assembly GCA_037113605.1). Classification (NCBI taxonomy): domain Eukaryota; kingdom Viridiplantae; phylum Streptophyta; class Magnoliopsida; order Fabales; family Fabaceae; genus Calophaca; species Calophaca sinica. The sequence continues at coordinate 24,887,873 of CM073733.1, forward strand.
ATTTGCGTAGTGATAATTTTAGGGTTCGAACCGTAGCATTGGAGGTAAAAGAATAATATTGTGAACATAGGATAAATCATTTTTTTTATCAACAAATATCAGTAAATTAGTGGTTATGTTGGTTTCTGGGATTTGAATCTCAGACCTGTTGATTCAACTCCTTAAATGTCTTTCAACTCACCAACCGAATTGTTTGCTTGAGACAACATGAATATATTTCTCTTTTTTAAAGGAGTCATAAGGTGGCCTGGTGATAAGGGTGTGGGAAGTAATATTACTAAAAAGATATTTCTAACAATACTAACATTTGTCATTAAAAAAATTATTTCTTTTTTTAAAAGAAATAAAAAAGAATGATATTGGGAACATAAAAAATTCATTGTAAACAATTTCATTTCTTATAATTAATTTAGTGACAGTAGTCAGTAGAATAACTGGGAGGTGGCTAAATAAAATTATTTTCAGAGTAGTATTTTAAGATTCGAATCTCTAGTAACTTTTGTAAATTTATATTATAAGAAAAATGAATGACATAAAGGGGAAGAAGGAAAACCCTTGATCAATGATCACAGATACTTCATTATTGAATCCAATTATAGGGTGCCCTCCTATGGATGATAGATCCCAATCTTCTTGACAATGTAGTATCTAGGCAGCAACCTTTCACTAGGCAATTTAGAAGGTTCAAATTGTAGGGTAAACGCTAGCCCTTTATTTATGCATTCCATGAATTGGACCCACCGATCTTTAATTTTGATACTGGCCTTTCTTGTAAGCATCATTGGCACAATTATTGGGGAGGAGGGTGGGACAGAGAAAAAAAACCTAAAGGAAGAAAATGTGCAATGGTGACCTTTCACCCATTAACATTCACATATATGATTCTTAGCCAACATTGTGCATTATCAACCATTTTAGAATTAAGAGACCCAGATAAAAAAGTTTTTCCAGTCTTGGGGAGGTAGGTTCTACCGTGGACAAACGTGATAGGTAGTACCACGGTGCACAAGTTTTTTCTATCGTTGGATAAAAGAAGCTCACAGATTTTATTCTACTCCTCCCACACCAAATCAAACCCATTCTCTTTATTTCTCTTTCCCATCTCTCTCTCTCTCTCTCTCTCACTCAGACCAACAAATATGATGATTTTCTGGCGAAACAGGCGCGACTTGTGGTGGTTGGGCAAAATAGCGGCCAAAACACGTCAAGGATGGTGGTGGTAGATTGTCAAGGACGGTGGCACTCTGAATCTCTTCGGAAACGCCACGATAGTGGCGTCTTGTCGGAACAGAGGTGATTCAACAAAATCAAACGATTGGGAGACCGATCTTGGCAAGGGGAGTTCGTTTATGGCCATGGTCTTCTCATGCGAGGCTTACAGTGAGCGAAAATGTGCCTTAGAGGCGTCTGGCGGTGATAGAATCGCAAGAGGGAGAAAGAGGGATTTCGTGATTTTTTACAGAATAGATGAGAGGGAGAGGTCAGGGGCTATCTTCAAACGGAAAATGTAGCAGGGTTGGGGTCTTCTTGGTTGGGTAAGGGAGAACCAAAATTTGCAGAAAAGGGAGGGGGAAAGCATAGGACGCGGCGCTGATACGAGGGATGAAGAAAAAGAATGGGTCTGATTTGGTTTGGGAGGAGTAGAATAAAATCTATGAGCTTCTTTAATCCAACGATATAAAAACTTGTGCACTGTGGTATTGCCTATCACGCTTGTTCACAGTAGAACCCATCGTCTTGGCAAAAGTTTCAACTTACATGAAGGAAAAAAAAACACATGAAAAGCTCCCATGAAAAACAATACATGAGACAAAAAACTACGAAATGTGTCATTTTACAATTCATTCAATAGTAGCGAAATCTCACATGTAAGTTAATTTACGCTTATTCTAATGAATAACTAAAATGAGACCGGCGCGATGCGCGGTTGCAGTTTTTCAAAAGATTTGAAGATACTTATAATGTTGTAAATATATAAACTTTTAACTAATCATCGCTATGAGAACTAAGGTTTTGTTGAAAAAAAATGGTATTCTATGTTGTTTTCTTTCTGATACTACTATTGTTGAGGGGAAAGTCGAGATTGTGAGAATGAATATAAAATATTTTTGGGTTTGTTGTAGTTATTGGTATCTATAGACTTTTTGAGTTGAGTGGTAAATTGTTAATGTCTTTTGGAATTATGTTAATTTTTTATCATTAATGCATTGAGTTTTATTATTTATTTTAATGTTATTATAATACATTGAAATGTAATAAAGATTTATTGAAACAATAGGTTGAAATATGTAATGATTAAACATCTAAAATAGTTTTGAATTTGAATATTCAGATAACATTTGGTGTTCGATAATTTTACTTATTTGATTTTATTTAAATGGGTTTAAGAAGAAAAATGTGTAGCCAATAATTTACTAATTTTTTAAAGTTTTTGGTACAACACACATTGTACGAATTATATTCGGGGATAAATATGTTGACACGCTAATTAATAAGGGAATGTTATACCCCAATTTTGTCCGCTTATATTTTCATTTTTTTTTTTGTTTTGTAGCACGAGGGGGAGGTCGCGTCGAAATGAGGTCGTATGTCGAAAGTGAAGAGGTCACGCCGAGCCGTGGGGAGATCGCGTGCGTGGAGAGGTCGCGTTCGAGTTGAGATCGGGTGCCGAGTCAGGCGCTCGCTTGCTGTGGAGAAGTCGCGTGAAGAGCTGTGGATGGAGAGGTCGTACGCCGAGCTGTGGAGAAGTCGCGTGCCGAGCTGTGGGCAGTTCGCTTGCCGAGCTGTGGAGAAGTCGCGTGAAGAGCTGTGGATGGAGAGGTCGTACGCCGAGCTGTGGAGAAGTCGCGTGCCGAGCTGTGGAGAGGTCGTACGCCGAGCTGTGGGGAGGTCGCGTGCCGAGCTGTGGAGAGGTCGTACGCCGAGCTGGGGAGATCGTATGCCGAGCTGGGCCATTTTTAGCCCAATTGCAGTTCATTACAAGTGTTATTAACAAAAAAAAAACTTAAAATTCAAAATTAAAAATCAAAGTCAGATTTCCACACTTCACCCTTCACAAAGTCATCTGCATATCTTCACCAAAGTCCTCTGCATATCTCCTCAGCCACTCTACAAACTATGTCTTACAGCTATATGTCCCCCACATGCCTCTTGCTTTTTCTTCATCTGCCAACCAAGTTTGACAAACAATGCAATTTAATCAAAAAAGGAGGAGCACCGTTGTTAAAGTTACTACTGATTGCAATTTTTTTTTCAAACCATTGATATCATCTCAGACTTTGCACATGTTACCATCTCCTCAAAGATCATTTTAGTACACACTTAGCATACAAGTTGCAACCTCAAGTGGACAAACTGAGCCCTCTGCTTTTTCTATAAATAGCAAGAGAGAATAGGGAGGAAAAAAAAAGAAAAATTGCATTTTAATTTCAGAATTGGATATCTCATTCTTGGTACCAATTATACACAAAGAATTTGAGAGAAAATTGAGAGAAAAAGAGAAGAACTAGAAAAACGCAGAAGAAGCAAGCAAGAAAGAAGCAGAAAAAAAAAAAAAAGGTTTCTCTTCTTCCTCCTTCACCTTCCCCCTGTTCCTCCTTTCTCTCCCCACGATCTCCCCTTCCCTTTGTTTTCTTCACATCTCGCACGCCCTCGCTGCTTCGCAGACACGCCTAGGACTGCCCCCACGATCTCCCCTTCCTCTTTGTTTTCTTCACATCTCGCACGCCCTCGCTGCTCGTTTCACAAAGACGGCCAAGGATCGGATGCTACGGCCGCTGGCAAGCACTCCACCTCCAAGGAGGACGATCCTCCTCAGATCCCAACCTCAGGGTTCCTCCTCTTCTTCTCCTTCTCGACCACTCTCTCTCTCTCTCTCTCTCTTTCTCTCTTTCCCTCCTTCACTCTCGCCTCTTCGTTTTCTTACACAAGACCAGATCTTTTCTTTCCTTTTGTTTTGTGTTGGTGTGTGTGTGTGTGTTTAGGTTTAGTTCCCCCTTATTTTATGTTCTGCTCCTTTTATTTTATTTTATTTTTTTTTTTCTTTTCACACCCTGTTCCTTTTTATTTATGCCCTCTCTAAAAAAATAATTGGTACCAAGAATGAGGTATCCGTCGACTCCTTTTGTTTTTGTTTATTTTATTTTTGCATCCCTGTTAATTGTTATAAACTTCCAGATTTTTAGTTGTTATGTTTTTTTTAAACTATTGATGAAACGTTGGGCTTGGCCCACTTTTTTTTTTTTTTTCTCTTCCCCCATCTGTTTATCTTGTTTTTGATGTAGTTATTACTTGTTATTTTTGTTGTCTTGACTAATTTTAAATAATAAATATTAGTAGTGGTAACACTAAATCTACTTTTGGTTTAGCCACTACGCGATTTTTTTTTTTTAAATCTCCAAAACTTAAAAATCGATGACTACTCCAAATCTTCTTTTGGTTTGGTCATCATCAAATCTTGATAAAAAAATTTAATAATAATTAGTAGTGACAACACTAAATCCACTTTCGGTTTAGTCACTACGCAAACTTTTTTCGATCTAGAAAACCCTAAAATCAATGACCACTCCAAATCCTCTTTTGGTTTGGTCATTACACAAATCTTAAATAAAAAAATCTTAAAATATTAGTAGTGATTACGCCAAATCCACTTTTGATTTGGTCACTACGCAAACAATAAAAATTAAAAAATTTATTAAAATCAACCAACACACAATCATTTTCTACCCAAGAACTACGTAGCCTTTGATTTCTCCACTGCACCCGGAGATACGTAGGAGCAGGAGCCCACTCCTGTCAAGCGCAAAAATAAACGACTTTTATTAAGTCCTCTTTTTTTTACCTTGGTTAATTTTCATTTTTTTTATTATAAAAGGGAAATAAACATTTTTTTAGAAGTTAATAAATTTTGCACAATTAGTTAGAGGTAACCTTTTTCGAAAGGATGTCGTGGGGTGCTAATACCTTCCCTACGCATAATCGACTCCCGAACCCAAATCCGGTCTTAAGGACCACTTTTCTTCAAAAAAAAGGTTTTTTCCAATATTTTTCCTTCGAAAATAAATTATTGGTGGCGGCTCCATTAAACTCGAATAAATCCCTCCGGATTTTTCGGTCGCTACAGCTGGCGACTCCACTGGGGATATTTTTTTTAGAGAGTCAAGCCTAAATGATTGATTGTGGTAAATAGTTAACTCCTATGTTTAGTTTCCCTTGTTTTTATTTATTTTTATTTTTTTTATTTATTTATTTGTTTATTTAGTTATTTATTTATTTATTTTATTTATTGTTCTTTTGTGAATATTTGTTGTGAATATTATATATATATTGAACCTTAGGTTAGAAGACCATATTTTATATATTTCATTTGTTTTGCAGCTTGGGTAATTTTAGGTTGCCTCCATCACACACCTCACTTACACACTTTTTACACACACTTATGAGTGGGACCCTATACCGGGCAGTGCGACTTAGGGAGTGAGAGGTTGTTAGTGATAGTCACTTCGGATCTACTTTCGATTTGGGTATCACGAGAACCTCGTCTAGAGTGCGACCGCTTCGTGGATGCCCACACGTAGGATCCTCTTCCTATTGGTGGTCGCATCCCGAAATGGTACTTGGCTCTAGAGACCTTTGGTGAGGAAATGTTAGTACCACCTATGAAAGTGTTCACAAGTCGAATGACCTATAGATCATCAGAAATAGAAATCCTCTAATTTAGAGTGACTTTGTTTAGGACACAAAGAGGCAATCTTACTTTTGGTTGACCTTTTTAAATGCTTCTTTTCAAAGTAGTATAGGCATCCCATCATTTACAAACATTTCAAAATATGTCCCTCTCACTAGTAGTTGCATCACTCGTCATGTTCATGCATTTTTTTCAATCAAACATGATAAAAGTTCGAACATATGGCATTCATCATCATTTCATTTTATTTTGAATAGGTTTACTAGGGAATCGTAAGGAAGAGCTAGCTTGTAAGTATCTACAACAAAATAATATGGGATCAAATTGTGAAACAGTTTCAAAGAAACTCATACATGTCAAAACAATGAGGCCTACGGTTCCCAGGCACAAATAAATAGATTCATACATCCACATTCATTCATTTTTCTTTTCTTACATACTCATATCATTTTTTTAAATCATCATAAAATAATCAAACAAACTGATTCCTCGACACCCTTATCGAACTCGCTTCTCAATCAAAGATCATGGATGACCAAGAGGTGAAAGAGGGCGCCAACCGGTGAAGGAACAGGATGAGCAAAGTTTTGGAGCTTCGCAATCCCTAAACAAAGACAAGGTCATAGATGGGGCTTCTCCAGCAGTGAATGATGAAAGTCAAACTACACCTTCCCACCCACCTGGCTTTGGTCCTATGCAGTTGCAATATAGTCTCAATACTCGAGGGATGATGGTACCTTTTGCAATTTACCCGCAGGGTCCTACACCCTCACCAGTTAGCAACCCTCAGAATCAAGTACCACAGTTCCCACTTTACGGACTCCCGCCTGGTTACACGCCACCTATGGCCAATGATGATACTGCAAACCATAACCCCCAAGGCCCACAGGCACAACAGTTCCCACTATTTGGTCTCCCGCCCGGTTACACACCGCCAGGTGCTAACAATAACTCTGCAGAAACTGATTCCCAAGCACTTGTTGTGCAAGATGTGGCTCAAGGATCCGGCTCCGGTACTGAAACCATACCAGTTCAAAGCTCAACTCCTGGCTTCATGACATACACCTATATACCTGGTTATGCACCGTACCATCTCGGGAATACTCAAGGAATCAGTACGCCCGTAGTGACCCCCGTGGTGAATCACCGACCATTTGGTTACCCCCATTATATTCAAGGAAATCCATTGAATCCCCAGACTAACCGCATTGCCTGGTCTCCAGCTATGGGAGGACCCAATATAAGCATCCCAGTTGGGAATCAGTCGTCTGATACGAAGTTGCAAATCCTCGAAGATAGGCTAAGAGCTGTAGAAGGAGTAAGTTATCTCGGTTCAAGTATCGCTTCAGATCTTTGTCTCGTACCGGATGTGGTTGTACCGCCAAAGTTCAAGGTGCCGGATTTCGACAAGTATAAAGGGACAACTTGCCCGAAAAGTCACTTGACCAATCTTTGTAGGCAGACGGCGCCCTATGCACATGATGACAAACTTCTGATTCATTCCTTCCAGGATAGTTTAACAGGGGCAGCGTCGAGTTGGTATACACACCTTGAGCGATCTCACATTCGCTGTTGGAAAGATTTGGCGGATGCCTTCTTGAAGCAGTATAAGTATAACATTGATATGGCTCCTGACAGAATGCAGTTGCAAAACATGGCAAAAAGAGACAATGAGACTTTCAAAGAATATGCCCAACGATGGAGAGGACTGGCAGCCCAAGTGGAACCACCTCTGATTGAAAAAGAAATGGTGGCCATGTTCATGGATACTCTTCAATCACCCTTCTATGACAAAATGATCGGAAGTGTATCCTCAAACTTTTCAGATATGGTCATCGTAGGGGAAAGAGTTGAAGGAGGAATGAGAAATGGAAAGATTGCCCAAAGTTTTGCTGGAACTAGTAATATCAAGAGACCCCCAACAAACTTCGTAAAGAAGAAAGAAGGGGAAACCAATGCTGTGACGACGAGCCCGGGAGGACAAACACAAGGAAAACCACCCCAATTCTTTACCAATTTCCCACATCCTTTTCCATACCCCTACTTCGCACCTCCATACATTGCCGCCGCCTCTCATAATCCTAGCCCCTACTAAACCAACCAATGATACCATTTCGACCACCTTCTCCCATTCAAACACAAGCACACCTTGCTCCCACCCAACCGAACCAAAACCGTAAACAACCAAATGACCAAGAAAAGAAAGCACCCAATTTGATCCTATTCCCATGACCTATACGGATTTGTTCCAAAGACCTAATCAAGAACTCCTTGATCTCTCCACGCTCAATGAAACCACTCCAACCTCCCTTCCCAAGAGGATATGACCCAAATGCCAAGTGTGAGTTTCATGCGAGGCGATGGAGTCACACAACTGAAAATTGCAAAGCTTTGAAGTACGTGGTTCAAGATCTGATCAATGCCAAATGGTTGAGTTTTAAGGAGGATGGACCTAATGTGGGTAATAATCCCCTTCCAGGTCATGGAGGTTCAGCAGTCAACGCCGTTATTGAAGAGTTTAGGGATCAGCCCCTAATAATGAAAGTAGAGGATGTCCGTACTCCCTTGAAGATCATTTATGCCAAACTCTGCGATTTCGGTATAATTGAGATGAAATACGATGAGAGGGACTTATGTAGCTTGCATCCTGATGACAGTCATTGCATAGAGGAATGCGAGGAATTCAGACAAATTCTCCAAGAATTGTTAAACAGACACTTGATACAGGTAGGTTGTGTGAAGAAAGATGAAAATATATTGACCCTTCAGTCAAGTGAAGATAAAAACACGACCTTCCCAAAACCATTGGAGATCTGTTACAACAAGCCAGTCCGAGGCGTGCCTAAACCGATAACTATTCATGTACCAACTCCTTTCCCTTTCAAGAACGCTAATGCAGTGCCATGGGATTACAGTATGAAGGTCTTTGTGGACAATTTAGGGGATGACCAGTTAAAGACGGCATCTGGATCTAGCAATCCTGCTATCACTAACATCTCAGGAATCGGTGGGATGACCCGAAGTGGACGAATTTATACCCCTATCAGACCCATGGACAAAGCTCACAAGGGAAAAGATAAAGAAGAAGAATCCATTGATAGAGATATGGGTAATGAGGCAAAGAAAGCAGAAGAAAATAAGAAAGCAGTATCTGAAGAAGAAGTTTGTGAATTCCTGAAATTTATGAAGCAGAGTGAATACAAGGTGGTGGATCAGTTGAATCATACTCCTGCAAAAATATCTGTGTTATCACCGCATCTTGGTCGAGCGCCATAGGGAATCATTGATGAAAGTGCTAAATGAAGCTCATGTCACCCACGACATCACGGTGAACCAATTCGACGGGATTGTGGGTAATATTGTTGCTAGTAATTACCTTACTTTCACTGATGAAGAAATTCCAGTTGAAGGAATGGGGCATAACAAAGCATTGCATATCTCTGTGAAGTGTGGAGACTATATCCTTGCTAGGGTACTCATCGATAATGGGTCATCTCTAAATGTTATGCCAAAATCTACCTTGGCAAAGTTGTCTGTTGACGGATCATATATGAAGCCCAGTACCATGGTGGTAAGAGCCTTTGATGGGTCTAGAAGAGAGGTTATTGGAGAAATCGAGCTACCTATACAAGTCGGTCCTCGCACATTCGAGGTAGTCTTTCAGGTAATGGAAATTGTACCAGCATACAGTTGCCTCCTTGGAAGACCATGGATCCATTCAGCTGGAGTTGTGCCTTCAACCTTACACCAAAAGCTGAAATTTTCAATGGATAATAAGTTGGTGACTGTCTCTGGTGAAGAAGAGATGCTAGTAAGCAAGCCATCCTCCACGCGCTATATTGAGGCTGCAGAAGAAGCTCTTGAGACGTCTTTTCAAACGTTGGAGATTGCAAATGCCACTTTCGCAGGAGAAGGAGTCCTAATGAAGAAACCAAAATTGTCTGAAACCTCCACGATGATCGCTAAAGTTATGATGAAAGGAGGGTATCAGGCCGGATGTGGATTGGGAAGATATGAACAAGGGATCGTGATGCTGGTAGAACTTCCAGATAACAGAAACAGATATGGGTTGGGATACGAACCTAACAGATTTGACAAAAAGAGAATTGCCAAAGAAAGAAAAGAAAAGAGGATAGCTAGACTGGAAGGCAGAGAGCCAAAAGATGAGAGTATTCCCATCTGTGACATCAGGCAAAGCTTTCGGAGTGCAGGAATATTGAATCCGAATCAGATAGCAGCTATCAAGGACGATCACAGTGCAGAAAACGACAATGTCAACCTTGTCCACCCTTGCTCGCCGAATGAAGAACTTGGAAATTGGGAGATCGTTGAGTTTCCCGTGATCTTTGATTCAAAGTAATTATGTAATGCAAATTCTATTGCTCTGCCCAAGGCTTTAGAATAATTTATTGTCAAAAGGGCGCACATGTTTCATTTCAGTACCATTATCAATAAAATGCACTTTGAATTTTCCAATCATTTCTCTTTTCTTTCCTTTTCCATCTTTTCCATCTCTCTTCATCTTTTTTCGCTTTTTCATTTCGTTATTTTTAACTAATGCAGATCCAAAAACATTGTCTTTGAAAATAATGATGCCAGTAACTCATACTATAATTTTGAATACCCCATTAATCATCTTGAGGAAGATAATGAAGACAATTGGGATACCCCTCTGAATTAATGAAGTTGGTGGAACAAGAAGCTAAAGTGATTCAACCCCACGAGGAAGAAAGCGAAACAATCAACTGGGCGAAAGCGACAAGAAAGAAGTTAGGATTGGAACCACAATGAAAAGCGATGGCGAGAAAAATTGGTTAAACTCCTATTTGAATATGCAGATGTTTTCGCATGGACATACCGAGATATGCCTGGATTAGATAATAGCATAGTCGAGCACAAATTACCATTAAAACCCGAGTGCCCACCGAAGGTGTCGAGAAGGATGAAGCCGAGATGTCACTCAAGATTAGAGATGAGGTAAAAACAGCTCGACGGTTTTCTGGTCAGAGCAAAATACCCTCAATGGGTGGCTAATATTGTTCCAGTCCCAAAGAAAGACGGAAAGGTCCGAATGTGTGTTGACTATAGAGATCTAAACAAGGCCAGCCCTAAGGATGACTTCCCTTTGCCACATATTGATGTCTTGGTAGATAGCACAGCTCAACACTCTGTCTTCTCTTTCATGGATGGATATTCTGGCTATAATCAAATCAAGATGGCTCCCGAAGATATGGAAAAAACCACATTTATCACTTTATGGGGAACTTTCTGTTACAAAGTAATGCCGTTTGGATTAAGAAATGCTGGGGCAACATACCAAAGAGCAATGGTGGCTTTGTTCCATGACATGATGCACAAAGAAATAGAGGTCTACGTGGATGACATGATTGTAAAATCCAAAACAGAGGAAGGTCATACCATTAACCTACAAAAACTTTTTGAGCGACTGAGGAAGTATAAACTCCGGTTAAACCCAGCTAAGTGTAGTTTTGGTGTAAGGTCGTGCAAGTCGCTAGGGTTTATAGTTAGCAGAAGGGAATAGAAGTTGACGACCAAAGTAAAAGCAATCCTCGAAATGCCGACTCTCACCGAAAAAGAAGTTCGTGGATTCTTGGGAAGATGAACTACATCGCCAGGTTTATATCCCACTAATCGCTACTTGTGAGCCAATTTTCAAGGCTTTGTGTAAGAATCAAGAAACCAAATGGAGCGATAATTGCCGTAAAGCTTTTGAGAAAATCAAACAAGATTTACAAGATCCACGGTTTTGGTACCCTGTGCCAGGGAGACCCTCATCATGTACTTATGATTGACGAATCAATGGGTTGTGTGCTAGGACAACATGATGAATCTGGTAAAAGGAGCATGCCATTTACTACTTGAGCAAGAAATTCACTAGGCGTGAGACGAGGTATTCATTGTTAGAACGCAGCGTGTTAGCGTTAACCTGGGCCGCACATCATTTGAGACAATATATGCTATCCCATACAACCTTTGTTTGGTGTCCAAAATGGATCCGATCAAGTATATTTTTGAAAAGCACCTCTCACAGTAAGAATTGCCCGTTGGCAAATGTTGTTATCTGAGTACGATATTGTGTATGTCACCCAAAAGGCAATTAAAGGCAGTACCTTAGCTGAATACTTAGCTCATCAACCTGTGGAAGACTATCAGTCAATGCAGTGTGATTTCCCAGACGAAGACATAATGGCTCTATTTGAAGGAAAAGAAACCCCTGATGGCGAAAAATGGATCTTGTTGTTTGACGGGGCCTCTAATGCATTGGGACATGGGATTGGAGCTGTGCTGATTTCCCCAGAAAATCATTTCATTCCATTTACTGCAAGATTGTGTTTTGATTGTACAAACAATATGGCAGAGTATGAGGCATGTGCCATGGGCATTCAGGCGGCCATTGAATCAAAGGTCAAGATTCTCGAAGTATATGGAGACTCGGCTTTGGTTATCCATCAGTTAAAAGGCGAATGGGAAACGAGAGATTCCAAATTAGTTCCTTACCACGATTACATCAAAGAATTGATGGAACAGTTTAATGAAGTCACCTTCCATCACATTCCGCGTGAAGATAATCAGCTAGCGGACGCCTTAGCTACTCTATCATCAATGTTCAAAATCAGTAACAGGGATAGCCTACCGCTCATAAAAATACAGAATCACGACCGACCAGCACACTGCCTAGCAATAGAAGGAGAGCCTGATGGAAAACCCTGGTATTACGACATCAAACGATACATCACGAATAGAGAATATCCTCCTAATGTCTCAGAGAATGATAAAAGAGCATTAAGGCGTTTGGCAATGGGATTCTTTCTAAACGGCGAAGTGCTCTACAAGAGAAACCATGACATGGTACTTCTTAGGTGTGTTGATAAGGCCGAGGCGGGAAAGATTATGGGAGATGTCCATGAAGGGCCCTTTGCGACTCACGCCAACGCGCACGCATAGGCAAGAAAAATCTTGAGGGCTGGCTATTATTGGTTGTCTATGGAGACTGATTGTTTCGGTTATGTGAAGAAATGCCACAAATGTCAGATTTACGCCGATAATATCCATGTGCCACCAATCTCTTTGAACATCTTGACAGCACCATGGCCTTTCTCAATGTGGGGATTGGATGCCATTGGACCCATTGAACCTAAGGCATCCAATGGACACCGTTTCATTCTTGTCGCAATCGACTATTTCACTAAATGGGTTGAAGCGGCTTCATATTTGAGTGTGACAAAAAATGTGGTTGTCAAATTCATCAAGAGAGATTTGATCTGTCGCTATGGTTTGCCAAATAAGATTATCACTGATAATGGGACTAATTTGAACAACAAGATGATGAAGGGCGTGTAATGACTTCAAGATCCAACATCATAATTCCTCACCATACCGCCCAAAGATGAATGGGGCAGTTGAAGCCGCAAATAAGAACATCAAGAAGATTGGCCAAAAGAAGAGGGTAACATTTAGAGGCTGGCACGAAATGCTCCCTTTCGCCTTGCAGTTATCGGACTTGATTCGCACCTCAACAGGGGCAACCCCTTTCTCGCTGGTGTATGGAATGGAAGCAGTGCTTCCCATTGAAGTCGAGATCCCCTCGTTAAGGGTATTGATGGAGACAAAACTAGAAGAGGCAGAATGGGTTCAGGCTCGGCTGGATCAATTGAATCTCATTGAAGAAAAGAGAGTGATGGCCTTATGTCATGGGCAACTATATCAGCACAGGATGAAGAGGGCTTACGAAAAGAAAGTTCGCCCTCGGGAATTCCAAGAAGGAGACCTTGTACTCAAGAAGATTTTGCTCATCCAAAAGGATTCTCGTGGAAAATGGACTCCAAATTATGAAGGTCCGTATGTTGTGAAAAAAGCTTTTTCTGGAGGAGCCTTAATCCTCACAAGGATGGACGGTGAAGATCTCCCGCTCCCAGTAAACTCTGATGCAGTCAAAAAATATTATGCCTAAAGCATATAAAAACCAAGCAAAAGTGAGCTCGCTAGGTTGAAAACCTGAAAGGGCGACCTAGGCAAAAATTAGAGCGACCCGTTGGATTGAAAACTTGAAAGAGCAATCCAAGCAAAAGTTAGGGTCTGAAATCGGACATTGAAGAAGGCTGACGCATCAAGGGGCTCTTATCCACTAGGGCAGTTCTACATATTTTCAGAAGTAGAGTAATGAGTAATCAAAGTTATGGATATGGGAAGCTGGCATTTGTTCCTACAAAGACACAAACTATAAAATATCTGTTTAGTTATTGTCTTTCTTTGTTTTTCTTCTTCTGCATTTTTCTTGATGTATTTTTAGTCTGTGTAACTTGATCCTTGTACACATGACTCTTTCTTTTGAATACCAAACACCTCCGTTCTTGTATTTCAAAATGTTGTTTTATGATAATAGGCACTGAATTGTGAAGCATGTGATAATATGGGAAAGCATTACAGTTATTATATACATCTTAAGAATCACGAGGAAACGCCAAATCTCAACAAATAAGTTTCAGAAAGGGCAAAGGGATTACCTTTAAAAAGTAACTAGCGCAGCATCGATAACTCGCGCTCCCTCCCAGTCGAAGGCATAGCATGACTAAATCCGATGAATCTCAGTCCGTCCGATATCTTTAAGCACTAGAGATCATACGGGACGAGGAATCAGTAAAAATAATAATCGCATTGCATACATGCATCACATACCATATATCCGTGCATCATCTTCATATCACCACCTTTTAGCCGTTTTGTTACACCTGGTCCGTGCACCAAATTTTGATCCTTCATTCTCGTTTACAAACAATGCGCCTAGCATTGGTCCTTTATTTTGCTTTCTAAGCGACACGCCAAGTATCGCTCACTCTTTATTGCTTTTCGATCACCGCGTCAGTACCCGACCTGGCGGAGATCCTTCTTTATAATTTTCTGATAAATGCGCCGAGCATCACCCCTTTTTATTGCTTTCCGATCACCGCGTCAATACCCGACCTGGCGGTAGTCCCTCATTATTGCTTTTTTGACCAACATATCAGTTCCGGATCTGATGTTGATCCTTCTTTATTGCTTTCCATCGACGCGTCAATACCCTACTTGGCGTCGAACTTTCCGATCACCGTGTCAGTACCCGACCTGGCGGCGATCCTTCTTTATTGCTTTCCATCGACGCGTCAATACCCTACTTGGCGTCGAACCTTCCGATCACCGTGTCAGTACCCAACCTGGCGGAGATCCTTCTTTATAGTTTTTTGATAAACGCGCCAAGCGTTAATCCCTCATTATTGCTTTCCGATCACCGCGTCAGTACCCGACCTGGCGGAGATCCTTCTTTATAGTTTTTTTTGATAAACGCGCCAAGCGTTAATCCCTCATTATTGCTTTCCGATCAGCGTCGTGCGACCTGGCGGAGATCCTTCTTTATAGTTTTTTTTTGATAAACGCGCGGCGTTAATCCTTCATTATTGCTTTCGATCACCGCGTCGATGCGACCTGGCGGAGATCCTTCTTTATAGTTTTTTTTTGATAAAGCGCGGCGTTAATCCTCATTATTGCTTTCCGATCACCGCGTCGATTGCGACCTGGCGGAGATCCTTCTTTATAGTTTTACGATAAACGCGCATGGCGTTAATCCTCTTTATCACTTTTAGATTACCTCGTCGATTGACTGGCCGGCGTTCTCCTTCCTTATCACTTTCCGATTAAATGCATCAAGCGTTGATCCCTCATTGTCATTCCTCACGTCAAGTTCAAGACAAAATTAGTGTATTTATCTTTAGCTCTATTTTATGACAAAAATATAACAACCATTGTTGTTTGCATTTTCTAATAAAATATAACTAAAGAAGGGCAATTATACCCCAATTTTGTCAAAACATATTTTCATTTTGTTTTTGTTTTGTTTTGTCATTGTAGGGGGTCGCGATCGAGCCGAGGTCGTATGTCGGTGTGAAGAGGTCGTGACGCCGAGAGCGTGGGGAGATCGCGTGCCGTGGTGGGAGAGGTCGCGTTCAGAGTTGAGATCGGTGCCGAGTCAGGCGCTCGCGCTTGCGTGGAGAAGTCGCGCGTGAAGAGTTTGTGGATGGAGAGGTCGTCACGCCGTGGAGAAGTCGCGCGTCTGTGGGCGGGCGCTGGGCGATGGAGAAGTCGCGTGAAGAGTGGATGGAGAGGTCGACGCCGATGGAGAAGTCGCGTCGAAATGTGGAGGGTCGTGACGAGCGTGGGGAGGTCGCGTCCGAGTGGAGAGGTCGTCTGCCGAAATGGGGAGATCGTATGCCGAGCTGGGCCATTTAGCCCAGTGCAGTTCATTACAAGTGTTATTAACAAAAAACTTAAAATTCAAAATTAAAAATCAAAGTCAGATTTCCACACTTCACCCTTCACAAAGTCATCTGCATATCTTCACCAAAGTCCTCTGCATATCTCCTCGACCACTCTACAAACTATGTCTTACGACTATATGTCCCCACATGCCTCTTGCTTTTCTTCATCACATGACCAAGTTTGACAAACAATGCAATTTAATCAAAAAAAGGAGGAGCACCGTTGTTAAAGTTACGGCTGATTGCAATTTTTTTTTTCAAACCATTGATATCATCTCAGACTTTGCACATGTTACCATCTCCTCAGCATCATTTTAGTACACACTTAGCATACAAGTTGCAACCTCAAGTGGACAAACTGAGCCCTCTGTTTTTTCTATAAATAGCAGTAGAGAATAGGGAGGACGAAAAAAAGAAAAAATTGCATTTTAATTTCAGAATTGGATATCTCATTCTTGGTACCAATTATACACAGCAATTTGAGAGAAAATTGAGAGAAAAAAGAGAAGAACTAGAAAAAAAAAAACGCAGAAGAAGCAAACAGAAGAAAGAAGAAGCAAAAAAAAAAAAAAAGGTTTCTCTTCTTCCTCCTTCACCTTCCCCTTGTTCCTCCTTTCTCTCCCCACGATCTCCCCTTCCCCTTTGTTTTCTTCACATCTCGCACGTCCCTCGCCGTTCTGCGGCGGCGCGTCTAGAGCCCCCACGATCTCCCCTTCCTCTTTGTTTTCTTCACATCTCGCGACGCCCTCGCCGTTTGTCAGCAAGACGTCAAGGATCGAGGCTGGCGCGGCCGCGCGCGCACCCACCTCCAAGGAGGACGATCCTCCCTCAGATCCCAACCTCAGGGTTCCCTCCTCTTCTTCTCCTTCTCGACCACTCTCTCTCTCTCTCTCTCTTTCTCTCTTTCCCCTCCTTCACTCTCGCCTCTTCTTTTTCTTCTGTCAGCATCTTTTCTTTCCTTTTGTTTTGTGTTGGTGTGTGTGTGTGTGTTTAGGTTTAGTTCCCCCCCTTATTTTATGTTCTGCTCCTTTTTATTTTTTTATTTTTTTCTTTTCACACCCTGTTCCTTTTTATTTATGCCTCTCTAAAAAAATAATTGGTACCAAGAATGAGGTATCCGTCGACTCCCTTTTGCTTTTCTTTATTTTATTTTTGCATCCCTGTTAATTGTTATAAACTTCCAGATTTTTAGTTGTTATGTTTTTTTAAACTATTGATGAAACGTTGGGCTTGGCCCACTTTTTTTTTTTTTCTCTTCCCCATCCGCTTATCTTGTTTTTGATGTAGTTATTACTTGTTATTTTTGTTGTCTTGACTAATTTTAAATAATAAATATTAGTAGTGGTAACACTAAATCTACTTTTGGTTTAGCCACTACGCGATTTTTTTAAATCTCCAAAACTTAAAAATCGATGACTACTCCAAATCTTCTTTGGTTTGGTCATCATCAAATCTTGATAAAAATTTTAATAATAATTAGTAGTGACAACACTAAATCCACTTTCGGTTTAGTCACTACGCAAACTTTTTCGATCTAGAAAACCCTAAAATCAATGACCACTCCAAATCCTCTTTTGGTTTGGTCATTACACAAATCTTAAATAAAAATCTTAAAATATTAGTAGTGATTACGCCAAAATCCACTTTTGGTTTGGTCACTATAAACAATAAAAATTAAAAATTTATTAAAATCAACCAACACACAATCATTTTCTACCCAAGAACTACGTAGCCTTTGATTTCTCCATCGCACCCTGAGATACGAGGAGCAGTGAGCCCACTCTGCCAAGCGAAAAATATATTACTTTTATTAAGTCTTTTTTTTTTTGCCTTGGTTAATTTTCATTTTTTTATTATAAAAGGGAAATAAACATTTTTTTAGAAGTTAATAAATTTTGCACAATTAGTTAGAGGTAACCTTTTTCGAAAGGATGTCGCGGTGCTAATACCTTCCCTACGCATAATCGACTTTAACCCAAATCCGGTCTTAAGGCCCCCTTTTCTTCAAAAAAAAGGTTTTTTCCAATATTTTTCCTTCGAAAATAAATTATTGGTGGCGGCTCCATTAAACTCGAATAAATCCCTCCGGATTTTTCGGTCGCTACAGGGAAAAATACAAAAATTGCATATTAGGTTGAATACTTTTAATGTCTAATTAACATTAATTTTAATTTTTTTTTGTTTTCCATTTGTAATTTCAATTAACATTTTTTATTGTATATGTTTTCTTCGAATTATTTTAAACCATTTGGATTGTGGCACATTGTTATTTGTTGCGTAGAATTTTGATTTTTAATTTTTTAAGATGTGAAGATTAAATTTTACGTATTATTTTATAGTAAATTAAAGTAATTGTTGTGTTTAATTATTAAAATGTAATTAGCACATTGTAGTGTATTTATATGTAATAAGTTATAAAGAGTAATTGATTTATAAAATTATGTTTATAATATGAGTTACATAGTTTTTATTGTAAAGGGGGCGTTTGTTACAGCTTTTTTTAGAATAAAATCACTTTTTTTATGTTAAAAATCATTTTTTTAATTTTAATTGTGTTTGTTTCAGATTTTTTAGAAAATGATTTTTTAAAAAAAATGATTTTTAGGTTAAAAATGAAAAGCTGAAAAAAGTAGCTTCTCATTCATAAGAGTTAAAAAAATGATTTTTATAATCCTAAACAAACACAAATTAGCTTCAGATTTTTTTAAAATCTATAAAAAATAATCTCTAGATTATTTTAAAACATAATCACTTTTTTTTTAAGCCGTAACAAACGGGCCCTAAATGCAATATTTAAGAAAACATGGAATAGAGAGAGAGAGAGAGAGAGAGATGGACAAAAAAAAATGTTCAAAGAGGTATAAGAAATGAATCTATTCTAGAGATTGCCACATCAAAATATTAGTGATGTGACACAATTAGTAATACATGACACATGAAAGGTTGAAGTGTCAACGCAATGATTTAGGAGTCTGTTATTATATATTATAATAGATTGGTTCAAAGTTTGTCTACAAATCTATTTGGGATCAATGAAACAATGACTTACTAAATAAATGTTCAAATCACAAGATACATTTAGCTGAAAATATGCGATTTCCAAAAAAAAAAAAAAGAGATTTGGGCTTATTTTAGAAATGTTGGAGAATTGTGAGAGATTTTCAGGAATCTTAAAAATCACTGAGAACCAATAAGAAAACTTTGAATGACATAAGATATGTCTCAAGACATCTCAGCACGAGCGTAGGGCACATGAACGTGAAAAAACAATTAATGAACAACATAGCATGGGCGTTGGGCGCAGGTAGTGCAAGCTTTTCATGAAGTTCTATATATAGGACAATATCTCTGCAAAAAAAGAGCACATATTCGATCACCATTTTTTCATTCCAAATTATTCCTTACATCTCTTATGCGCAAATGGAAGCAAAGAAACTATTTTTCTGTCCTCTATCATTGTCGATACGCTTGAATTAGAAGTACAAGCCAATTTAATGAACTCTATAGTATCTGAAGGGCATTTGCTTGTTATCGCATTGCATCCAATCTAAAGTGATTGGAGAGGGAGAATTGAACATAAATCTTAGTGTTTCATACAAGTTTTGGAGTGCATTTATCTTATTCCTTCTTCTTGTTTTATATTTCTGCAAAATCTTTATCTTCACATTTGAGCTTATGTTTTCTGGTTGCTTACTCTTATTAATCGCAGTATCCTCACTAAAAATTCACCAACAGCACAAGACATAAAAAACAAAGACATCTCACTTATATTAAAAAAAAATAAGAGTAAACCCTCAATTTAGTCATTGAACTTACACAATTTCTCCTATTTAGTTCTTAAAATATATAAAAATAATAAATTTTAGGGATTAATTTGACAGATTTCACAAACTTTAGAGACTACTTATTATTTTCATATATTTTATGATTAGATAGGAGAAATGATGTAAGTTCAAGGACTAAATTGGACTAATGGTGATAAGACACAAAGATGCTTTCATATACTTAAATTCCAAGTTACGAGTTCAAGTTTTTGTGGGAGGCAAAAGAAATACTACATGAGAATGGTAGGTATTCCTATGAGTATCAGATTTGTAAAACTAGAAGGTGAACATTCTATTAAAAAAAAAATATAGGCAGATTTATCAAATGTTTTGATAGAAGTTCGATTTACTAATATTTGCCTCGGAATCAGAACTAATTCGCCACTTATGCTCCAAACACTAAACATTCTTTTCAACTAGGCAAACATACCCGATGCTCATGTTACCAAATGAAAACAGGTCCCAAAAAAGAAGAAGATCGATGGACAACGGGAAAAAAATAAAACTGAATTTTGTCGCGTGTATCAAAGACAATGCGAAAACAATGAGAGAAGTTAAAGAAGTAGTAAGATTGAAAAGGAAGGGGGAAAACAACTCTACACACATCCTCCTTGTCTCTTCTTTGACTGCTTTTCTCCCCGACAATACCAAATGTAAGATGGGTTACCAATATTTAGGATATCAGATCAAACCTAACTTTCCTGACCTTGGCACAACCACTAGTTTGAAGTCCGAAAATGTTTTAAATTTTCATTTTTAGTATAAACCGAGTATCCACGCACAATTGCGGAAACCAATTCCTCTAGTTTGGTAGGACTACATGAACAAAAAATAAAAACTCTTTCTCAATAGTTTTAACATTGTTGCATTTTTTGCTCGGATTCAAACCAGAGATTGATTAAGCTGGAAGAGACTCCTACTGTATCATCCGAACGCCATTGAATTAAATTTTCTTAAAGTAATCTCTGAATTAAATTATGTGCAGGCGTTAATATTTGGATTTATAAAATTCTCATCAAACTCAGTTTATTCCGAAAAAAGAAGACTAAAACGAGGGAAAAAAAAATAGAATAATCTATTTTGTGTGTGTGCGTGCGTACCCAGACAGTGTTGTGCTGGGTGTGAATGAATCTGACCGAGTGGTTTACCATTACCAATATAACCATTGCTCTCTCTCTCTCTCTGTGTCTGAGGTAAGTCCTTGAATTTGCAGTAAAAGGTCTCGAGAGAGAGCGAAGCTTGCCTGCACTTTATTCCCTTCAAATTCGCTGCTTTGCTTTGTACCCAAAACGAGGTTTTTTCCCCAAGCCAAAACTCTCTCTCTCTCTCTCTCATATCTTCTAGTTTCTAGTTGCTACATTGTCTTCTTCAGTACTTGCTCCCTTACATTTTTAGCTTGTTAGTTTATCCTCTCTACTTTGAAAGTTTCAAACTTCACAAGTGAAAGTGAAAGAAAAGGGGGAATGACCAACTGGGGCACCACTTCATCCTCTCTTAATTCTTAATAATGTTCTTCTGTTTGGCGACTTCATCATCCCATTGCTTTGATCATCCAAGCCATTTTGTTCCCTTTTTTTTTAATCTGTTTCAAAAAAGAAATAAACAAAACCAGGAATTAACATTTTTGGGGTCCTGAGATATAATTATAGTTTTATGCTCACTCACGCACTCCATTTTTTTGTTGGAGAAGTAAAGGAATAGGTATTTTGATATCAATACCTTTGCGTAAATAGTTAAAGAAAGCTATATGAAGTTGTTCCAACAATGACAGATGAGAACTTGAAGAAAAGCAAGGTTTGAGAAATGCAACCAACTCTCCTTCAATTTCATTTGCATTTGTATTGTGGGAATGGGATTTGCATTGCTTAGCTTACCCTTTTTCCCCCCTTGGTGAAGCTATCATGGCCAAAAACACTGGTCAAGAAGTGGTTCAATATCAAGAGCAAATCTGAGGACTTTCAGGCAGATGATGTCATTTGCGGAGGTGATTTATCAATTTTCTCATTATTTTAATGTAATTTAGGGCTCTTGGATTGGGAATCTCGGCTGAAAAACAAAACAAAAAAAGATGGATATTTCTTCTGAATCTAGAATCTAGATCAATTAAAATTTTGTGTGTTATTCTACTAGGAAAGTTTTGTTTTCTATTTTTGTCTGTTTCAATTAGTAATGTGTGCGCTACTTGCAGCACAAGATCTGCCTTTGTTGTTTTCCTGCTTCCATGGTTTCAACCCTTTTGTGTCAATACAATACAATACAAGTTTGTTTTATTGTGTTGTGTTCCATTTAGTATGATACTAGTAAATTAACAGTGGAAACAGCATGGCTTTATTAACTTTATGGTTTTACTTTTTAAGGTGTTGATGAAGAGGGTGAGTATAGGAGCAACTACTCAGAGATGGAGGCATGCTCTATCAAGAAAAGCAAATCAGGTTCAGTATCACCACTTTCATACTTTTTAGGACCAAACCACCCTAACTTGATAAAGATAAAAGAAATTTAGACCACATTTATGCATGCCAATTTCATAAATCTATTGTTCTTTCTTCTTTTGCTTGTTATTTTTTTTCTATTCTTTTGTCTCCTACCAATCTCAGATGTTTAATCTCTATTTCAATACATAGAGAGATCAAGCAGAAGGTACACAGACAGAATGCGAAGAGGTAAGAATAACCTTGATGAAGCTCAGGTTACAGATGTGTATAATTATAGGTATGCTTCATGTAGCTGTGTACTGTACTCAATTGTACTGGTTGTTTCTATAATAATGAAATTTAGGAGTTTTATTCTATTGAGTTCTTTCTTCCTTCTGAATACAGAATCTTTGTTGCCACTTGGAATGTAGCAGGGAAGTCACCTCCAAGTTATCTGAGTCTTGAAGATTGGCTTCACACCTCTCCACCTGCTGATATCTACGTTCTTGGGTAATTTATGAATTATATAATATGTCGTCATCATCTTTATTTATGCAAAAGTTCAGACTGCATTATATTTTGCATTTTCTTGGAGTCAGGTTTCAAGAAATTGTGCCTCTTAATGCCGGTAACGTTTTGGGAACAGAAGACAATGGTCCAGCAAGAAAATGGCTAGCACTTATAAGAAAGACACTGAACAGCCTTCCTGGAACAAGTGGTGTATGCCACACTCCTTCTCCGGTTCCTGCTCCTATTGTAGAGCTTGATGCTGATTTTGAAGGATCGATGAGGCAGAAGGCAACCTCATTCTTCCATCGTAGGTCCTTCCAAGCCTTGAGCTGTAGTATGAGAATGGATAATGACATGTCACAGCCACAAGCTTGCCTCGATCGCCGTCTCAGTGTCTGTGATAGAATGATATTCGGTCACAGGACGAGTGACTATGACCCGAATTGTCGATGGGGTTCCTCAGATGATGAAAATGGAACTAGTGATTCCCCAATTACAACACAATATTCACCAATGTCATATGGCGGTTGTTTCTCTATGGAGGACAGCAACAGACAGACAGGAAATTCAAGATACTGTTTGGTTGCTAGTAAGCAAATGGTAGGGGTATTTCTAACAGTTTGGGTGAAAAGTGATGTCAGAGATAATGTTCACAACATGAAAGTGTCTTGTGTTGGCAGAGGGTTGATGGGATATCTTGGAAACAAGGTACATTTGGTTCTTTATTTTAATAGCAGAGTTTATAATGAATGAACTAGGAAGGAGACAATCTCATTCTCTTGGATTTTCCAGGGATCAATATCAATTAGTATGTCATTGCACCAAACAAGTTTTTGCTTTGTCTGTAGTCATTTGACTTCTGGACAAAGGGATGGTGATGAGCTAAGGCGAAATTCAGATGTAATGGAGATTCTCAGAAAGACAAGATTTCCCCAAGTCAATCACATGAATGATGGGAATTCTCCTCAGACAATTCTGGACCATGAGTAAGCCCCTCATCCTTACTCCTAACCTATACCATGCATCTGATACTTGGACATTGTGAATCTAAATAAAATTCACAACCAAGTCTTGACTTTAAAAAACTAAACATCTTGTTTACTTGGTGTAGCCGAGTAATTTGGCTCGGGGATTTAAATTATCGGATAGCCCTTTCTTACCGTGCTGCAAAAGCTCTTGTTGAGATGCATGATTGGAAGACTTTGTTACAGAATGACCAGGCATGTTAGTTTGTTCCCTTGCACACAAGTTTCTCATATTACTTCTAAGATTTACCTGACCATGTGATAGCTTTTTCATTCAGCTGTGTATAGAGCAGAGACAAGCTCGAGTGTTCGTAGGATGGAAAGAAGGGAGAATATATTTTCCTCCCACATATAAATATTCAAGCAATTCAGACAGATATGCAGGTGATGACAGACGCTCTAAACAAAAGAGAAGAACTCCAGCATGGTATTCTTCTTTCTTGGAAATAACCTACTGTGTGAATAAATGAAGTGGCAATTGTAAATTGAAATGGGGAAAAAAAATAAACAAAACCATGTCATTATTTGTGTAAATCTAACCAAAGTCTCTATTCATGAAGGTGTGATCGTATCTTGTGGTATGGAAGAGGCCTACAACAATTATCTTATGTTCGTGGAGAGTCAAGATTCTCTGATCATAGACCAGTTTATAGCATATTCTTGGCAGAAGTTGAGTCTATTAGCCATAACCAGATAAAAAAAGGCTCCAGTTGCTCCACTTCCAGAATTGAAGTAGAAGAGTTGTTGCCACATTCACATGGTTACGGCTACACTGGTTTTAATCCCTATTGATGAATATGTATAATTCTTTTTTCATGAGATCAACTTGACTAGTTGAGGAAACCGAGACAGAAAAGTGTACCACACAAGGTAATCCACCTAAACAAGAAAATTCCACCAATATTTTCTATTTTGCTTAGACATCCTTCAGTGTTTGCTGTTAATTAATTGTATTTCCTACAATTTCAAAATTCGGTGATGGATACAATCCAATTCGCTCATGACATCTAACCGTCCTTTGTCTTCAAAATTAGTTATACTTTGTGGTCTAGCTATACTTACTTCGACCGAACGGGACAGACATTGAGGACCATGAGATCCATTTCATGGAATAAGCACTTATTTTTAGTTATTGGCTAGTAATTTGAGTTCGTGCAAGTTCATGAAATAATTTTTTCAGAGATTTCTTGACAGTAATGGATTTGTCCATGTCATACTTTTCAATAATGTTTATAGTTGAGATGTCATGCAAGTCTTATCCCTATTCTTTTGTAGGTAGGCAATGCTATGTGGAATGCTGGCCCCAATGGTGATCGAGATATTCTGTTACCCTCATAGTCCCAAAGAAGGTTTTTTGTTTGCCCTCTTTCCTTTTCTCAGCTTCTCTGTAATTTTCCTTTCTTGAAGTGCTATAACTTCATATCTTATTGTTGCAGCTGCAGAGTTTATGGGTTTCTCAACACCTACTGCCTATGGATATATGCGTCTTGTGGGTACGATAATGGCTATGTGGTTCAAAGAAAGTAGCAGAGACTTCACAGAAATATTAAATTCCAGGAAGAACCAATTTTATTTGGTTTGTTTCCATTACTGCCTCAACTTGATAACACCTCTATATATAGTCCTATATCAAGCATATTCTATTAATAAGTGATTAAATTTGTCGTATTTTTAAGTCTTTGAAATTGCCAACAAGAACATAATTGATTGTAGCATCGATGATTTAAAGTTTTTTTTTTGTTGATGAAATCCATGTTGTGAGAATGAGCAACACTCTTGAGATTTAAGCGGAAAAAACTCAAGTGTATAAAAATATAGAGGTCAGAACATCTTAGCTTGAAAATTAAGCAAAATGAGATAAAAAGATATGATAATATATTAATGAAGACCCTATTTTGACCATAATTAAAAAAATGAAACAAAAAAAGATTTTTTTTTTGTAAAATAATAATAATAATCTAATCCCGCCTTTATTGTCTACCATGTTTCCGCCTTTTTTATTTTATTTCCCTTTTTGTCCACATTCTAGTTACTACATAAGAATCTCAATAAAAATTGACCGTTATAAGAACATCTCATTTTCCTTCTCTTTGTTTTCCAACCTCACCATCCACACCTGATCATCCCAACTTCATCTTGCCTTGGCCATCTTATAAGAGACACGAGCTCTCTATTCTCATATCCACTGCAGCCTCGCCAAAATGCCCACCACAAACAACCCTCAAGCTCACCACAACCACCATCACCAACCCATTCTCACACATCTTACAGAGCCACGACTTTTGACCCGCAAAGAGAAGGAAAATGAGATGTTCTCCGTAACGGTCAATTTTATCTGGATTCTTCTGTAGTATTCCTTGTCTGGACAAAAAGAGATACAAAATAAGAGAGAAAAAAGGCGGGAACACTGTAGGCAAAAAAGGCGGCATTATTATTATTATTATTATTTTACAAAAAAAAAACTTCTCTTTTTATGTTTAAGTTTTTTTTTTTTATGGTCAAAATAGGGTCTTCACTATAATTAGTATATTATCTTTTTATCTCTTTTTGCTTAATTTTCTAGTTAAAATGCGCTAACCTATATATTTTTATATACTTGAGTTTTTCCTGCTTAAACCTGACGGCGTTTCTCATTCTCACAACACAGTTTTCTTAAAAAATTCTTTGGATTATGGATCCTACAATCAAATCTACTCTTGTTGGTGATTTGAAAGTCTTAAAGGTACGGCAAATTTAATCAGTTGTTAATAGAATATGCTTGATATATGACTATATACAGGGGAACCCAACAATCCAAACAAACTAATTAAAATTTGTTTGTCAATTCTTGTGAATGAGATAATGTAATTACAATTTACTCGTACCATAACTTAGTAGAGAATAACAGGTGCTAGTACTATGAGAAAATTGAATTTCTTGCTTTATGATCATTGCAGGATATTTGAAGATTTCAATTGAGTGTGAGACATGTTTGAGTTACAACTTGTATATCCCAAGCCTCAACTTAGAGGGCGTAAACTGAGTTTGCTCCCCAAATAATGTTTGGTAAAATTTTATTAGCTTATATTTGATGCGGATTCTAACATGCACTATTGTGATAGGTGTTGCACGGTGCCGCACCTTTTACCATTTGATTGGACAGTTTCACGGATTTGATGGTGAAACCCACCACACCAAATTTTTTTTCTCCCTGTCGGAAATCGTCCTCTCTCCTTCCCCCTCCCCTCCGATAAGTCATCTCTAACTTGCTTGTCGAGTGAAGTAATTGATCCCATCATTTCCTTGCCCATTAATGAATCAAATTGTGAATCGATTAAAAATTTCACTAATAAATTTATATTTGAATCAATAGATATTGTCCCTACAAACGAATGGATTCCATCATCTATGTGAATCAATTCCCTCTTTCATCGTTGCCATAGGTGACAGATTGTTTGCTGTCGTCACCAACTTTGTTGTATACCCCTCTCCACCAAACCTCGTCCTATCAAACACTAGTTTAAACGACCCTTTACCATCGCATCGTGTTGTTTTGCAAGCACTGGCCACCGTGAGCTCATGAACGGCGACTTCTTTCACCTGACAGCATCTCTTGCGCCCCTTATGCGAGCACTGTCGAGAGTAGTGGTGTTTCAACGCTCCGTCCAAGGTCTCACAATCACCTCCACGCCAGATCACAACAACTGTGCAACTGGTGAGCCTCTGCTGCTCCACTAAGTCGCGTCTGAAGCTGGCCTCCCTTTCCCTATCCCGCAGGGAACCAAGCAACTGAGTTTTGCAGAGATCTGTGGGCATCTCCTCCCCACTACAAGCTCGTTGTCGTGCAGACAAGCACACAGAGCCCTTCTCTTGCATTGTGGTTCCACCATTTGCCGCCATAAGCCAGCCGCAAAGAGCCTATATGTTGTGTTGGGACCAATTTTCATGGTTGCAACGCTATACTACTATAGCACCTTCCTTCTACGGTTGCGAACATTTGGTGGTGGGCCGCGAAAGATTTGGTGTGGATGGTCCAACTTAAGATATGGTAAGATTACTTGATCCAACGATAAAACTGTGCGGGGCAATGTTTAGCATGCTGCCTGTTAGAATCTGCCTATATTTGAACATGATTTTGAGTCTCAAATTATGACTTGAGTGAAAGCAAAAAACAATACTTTTCTGCTTGATCAAATTATTGTTCACAAAGTATTGCCAAACATGAGGCGTTTCACTTATACTTTTAACACAAATGAAATAAACCAAGGAAGTGTTTGCTTCATGTTACTCATCCTCTATATCTTCTTCCGTCTGTTGCATAAACATTAAAAAAAAAAAAGCCTTGTTTAACCGTCCTGTTAGTTTCTTGTAGCGGCTATCGATTTTGGTGAGAATCATTGAAGCTAATGACTAAAATTTACATCTTATTTAAAACTTATCATGTTTTCTTTTTTTTTGAATAAGATGAAAGTTGCAACAAAAAAGGAAAATGCAACATTATTGGGTTTGGTGCATGGATGACCTATTAGTAGTGTGGGTGACTCATTAACGCCTAATTCATTCTTGTAAATTCGGCTTGTAAGGTGAGATTGCTCCTCACTTATAACTGGATTTGTCAAAACGGGCTACGTGGCCCGCATCGGGTTCAGGCTTTATCAGGCCGGGCCAAAAAACCCAGGTGTTTATTGGGAAATTTGGTTTATAAGCGTATTTCTACCAATTTCAGCAAAGTAACAAATAATTAATTCAAACGATTGCAAGATCGACGAATTATGTGGTAATCTCGTTTTGCGAACAACGGTTTTTTGAAATTAACAGTCAATTGCTCGACACGTTATCAATTATGTAATATTCCTGGCTTCAGAGCCATGAATTATTGTGTAATATGCCAAATCTGTATATGATAATTCCAACTAACAACAAGTTGTTGTCAAAATGACAATATAGATTTAAATAAACAAGATTGGCTGTCGAAAGCCAATAACTTGGTTTACAAGCAAGTTAGAGTAAAATTTAAAACAAGAATGTACTACTGCAAAGTCATGGGGCATGCATCACTGAAGCCCAACATGCAATTGAAGTCAATGCAGAAATGTAGAAGAAAACAAGTAATAGACAGAATTTAAGAAATACTGCTAAAATACATGAATTTAAGTGAAAACATGTAAATGCATGAACTTAAGTAATAGAAGCGTAATGAGCATGAATTTAAAAAGAAAAGCATGTAAATGACTTTGAAAGTAAAAATGAAGAAAACAGTAAATAACAGGGAATTAAAGGATGTAAATTCGAAGCAAGAAAATATAAATTGATTGGAATGTAAATGGCATAACTGGAAATGCAAAGAATTGAAAATAGATTGAAACTTGATTAAAATTGCAGAAAGGTAAGGTTTGGAAGGCATACAATGATCGTTTTCCGTTAATCTTCTTTAGCTGTCGAGATATTAGGAATTAGATCATGTATCCAACCTCTGTTACATCGTACAAACCACTATTTATAGGAAAAAAATATGAAAAAACCACCTAACATCCAACCTGACACGTGTACGGACGCGGGTTGGTAGTTAAGTTTTCGCTAAAAACTACCTAATCGACAGTGCCACATCTTGTCGAGTTGTACATTGGTCTTTACTTAACAACTAAGCATGTTTTAACCATGATCATTTTGACATCTTCGACGCGTTATGCCTTCCGTCGAACAGCCATCCCATCACTTGGTCTCTCAAACTTAGTCAATTTTCATCCCTTGTTCTGGTTTCTTACGCCTTCACTTGTCGAATTCTAACATTCTGTCGATCAACCCAAATTTGAAATTTGGCACCCAACAGATGCCCCCAAATTACGAAGTTCTCGATACCAACACACTGAGAGACCTGAATTTTGTTTAACTTCACGCTGACGGTTCTCTTTCCATAATGTCCCATCACAGTTCAAGGCTTCCCACTTTCCTAAAAAATAGGACCATCATCACTTCAAATATAGGCGGTTATTCTTCCCGTTCGCACACTTACCTCACAAGTTTTCGCTATAAGTACTGCAAAACCCATTCAAAACACTTTTCTCCCTTCTGAGTTTTTTTTTCTGAAAGCTTCAACAACTTCAGAATGGCGCCTTTCTTCAACCCCACCTCAAAGTACTCCAGCGCCTCTTGGGAAAACCTGGTGCAATCCTGATGTTGATGCATCAGTCCCGTGGCAAAAATCGAAGGTAATAATACCCTAGACGAATGACTCTTCTTTCATTTTAGAACCCCCTGCGCGTATTTAGGACCCGAATGACCCTTTCCAACTTCCTCAAGATTTTAGGGATTCATTCCCGAATAAAGAAGGTCAGCATCGACATTCTTGCCGCTTCCCCGCCTTGCATATTCATTATTTCTTGAAAAGCTCTAGGCTTTTCAGAACTCCACCACTCGGTGTAATCGTTACTCGCTTGGCTCGCTAGGGTCGAAGCTAAGAAAGGTAAAATCTGGAAAAAATTAGGTATTTACAACCTCATTCAACTTTCCAAACATATATTTAGGTTAGACCCAGCAATGTTGGGAGCTGCCGTGTTCTTCTGGAACAAGACTACCAACAATTTCCATTTCCCTTGTGGAATGATGGTCCCAACCCTCTTTGACGTTATCGCGCCATCGCCTCCCACGGATGGCCAAATGATTCACCTCTCGCCTTGCTCGATAACGTCATTGGCGTTAAAGAATGAACCACTTGCATTTTCGAAATACGTTTCGAATCGAATGCAAAGTGACCCTGAGGTCTCCGACGATGAAAATGTAGCCTTCCTGTTTCATTGGCTATCTGCTTTTGTTATGTGTAACAAAAATGTTCAGATGTCGAAAACCTTGCTGGACTTGGCAAATCTTCTCCACGAAGGTAAACGGTGGGCCCTTGGTTCGTTTCTTCTGTCGAACCTTTATTCTAGCATGTCGAACCTGTACGGCATGGTGAAAGAAGGCGGAAAGAAGAGTGGAATCGGAGGCCCAATGTGGCTTATGCAGTTATGGTTAAATTCCACCTTTCCCGGCCATACTGTCAACAAGGCACCACCTAACCTTGACATCGACACCTATGGCACCCCAGCCATGTACCGCGTTCCCAAGTCTTTCGACAATGAACTCGACAGCTTCAAGTATTACTTTGGCCTTTTCCATTCTCTCTCTGCAAGCACCTCAGGCATCCGTTTCCAACCCTTCGTTAGCAGGAAGTATGGGCCTGCTTGGTTCACAACCCCTTTTGATCCAACTTCAAAAGATTGTGCAAGAATCTGGACCCGCTTCCTAGCTCGTCAAGTATTCCCTGCGGGTTTACCGGGTTCGACAGACAACGCCGCTTTCGTCTGTTTGCCCAATGCTTCTGCCAACAACATTGGCTTCATGCAATCCATTCCTGGCCCATTCTTCTACAAGAAAGAAGACATACTCCTGGATTGCATTGACTTGAAGCAAGAAACTATTGATGGCATCCAGAGAAGGAATGATTTGCGGATGTCTGGTGTCAACTTCACTCCTTTCACTCCCACCTTGGGTGTATCCCAAGATTTTATTACTTGGTGGAATGACTATTACAAGCACTTTCATCCATCTATTGAAGAATGCATGAACAGGCTTGTTGATCCTTCTGTGCAGGAATAGGACCCTTCGACTAAGACCAAAGGTGAGCACTTATAGGATATACGTAGCTTTGAAAAATTTTACAAAATAAAATGGGACCCTAGATACCCTTTTCATATTGTTCGACAGATAAAGGAAATGACTGCCAAATCAAAAGAAAACCATGAGAACTATTGGGGCATTAAGGCTCTGAAACATCGACAAGAAACATGTCAATCACTTGTGAAACCCCCTTGTCCTGAACCAGTGTCCTTACCCTGTGCACCTTTTGGTTTGGCTGATCCATTTCCAGGGAAACCGACAAGAGCTGGTAACTTCCTTTTCTTAGACGGATTTCATTTTCATACTAATGTCAACACTTATGAAAACAAAGAAGTTACCTATGATGGTCGGTTTGCCTCTCGTTTTGAATTTGGACAATATGACGAGGCTGTCGAGATTAATACCCAGTTCCCTCAAGGTATTCTAGTTTCCTTTGCCTTTTGCTTGAACACCCACTCGTTTTATGCTTACATTCTTCGTTTTGTTTTAGCTTTGGCTCTAAAAGAGCCTTTAAAGTACAAGCAAACAAGTGGTAAGGCCACTGAAGTCGAAGTTTAAGAAGAAGATGAAGATGATGAACCTCCCCTTCAATCCAAGTCATCAAAGAAGAAATCCTCCAAATCTGGAGTTACAAAGACCGGTGCTGGCAAGAGACCAGCTGCACCGAAAAAGAAACCATCAAGGTCTAAGCACTCGACCAGTTCTTCCCAACAAGAGACCACCAAGCGGAAGGTTCAAACAACTGGTGCTGAAACCAAGCCCTCCAAACGTAGGATAATTTTGCTCGAGTCTCCTTCTCGTTCAACACCTCAAACGGTATCCTTTTCTTTACTTGCATGAGAATCCATTACTTATTTATGATCTCATCTATTAGACATCATTGTTACCATTACACAATTTCCAGGAATCGCACACAGAGAGATCCGTTTCTGAGAACTCTGAAGAAACTCCAACAGCTAAGTTTACAAAGGTAAACTTTCCTCCACTACTGTCTAAATTGATGGTCCTCCTGTATCTTACAAGGTCTTCGTTTTTTTTTTCTTTTCGACATTTGCAAGAGCAAAGAGTTAAATCTGCAAAGACAGGGGTGTCTGAAGAATGTACTTCTAAAGACCCTATCTCTGTCGAAGGAGTTGACTCGTCGAGCACTGATAAGGTATGCCTTTTTACTAACTTGGTTTTTTTTTTTTTTTACTTTTGGGACATTGCCTTATCATACCTATTTGTCAGGATTCCCCTGAACAAGCAAATGTCGATACTTCGCTCCCTTTGCGAACAATCTTCCCAAGCACTATTCCCCCTGCCACTGAGGTATAAAATTTCTTGCCATTCCTCTGGCACCAGAACAATGATTTAGGACTTTCATTGATTTTTTTTTTTTACAGGAAGTCCCAGAGATTCAGCCTGAGCATGAAGTCGAAGAACCTTCAGCCATGGACGTTGATGTGGCTCAAACTACCATCTCGATAGCGAGTCCGGACTCCACACCCACTAATCAGGACGATCACACCGTCCAAGCGGGAACACCCACTGCTAAAATAACTACTGCCCCCCAAGCTACTGAAAAGCAAAGTCCCATAGTAATCAGGGTAGATAGTGTTGATATGGATCAATTGCTCGACGATACTGCCAATCCATCCTCTCACATCGATCACCCTCCACCAGCTGCGGATCTTGGAAAGGCCAATGTGGGGATTGATGAATGGATCAACTTGTTGTCAAGTTCTAGCAGCAAAACTTCACCGATGTCAGCCCGATCCTCCACACTTCCTGGAGATAATTTTGCTGAAAAACTCAATGGATTGCTTGCAGAGCTAAAGGGTTTTTTCAAGTATTCTTTCGACGACCTTTACTCAAATCAGGAAGTAAGGAACAAATTAATTCATGTCGTCAAAGAACTCCAAAACTCCCGCAAAAGGCTGCCGCTAATCCATCGAGGGCACATCAATACCCTGCACGAATTTGTCGAAGAATTGATCCCTAAACTGCTTGAGCTCGACGACAGTATCCTTCCATACCAAAGAAGCCATCACAGCCAAGCATGAGCTTCGTGACAACCGGTGCATCTCCGACAGAGGCAATCTGCATTGGTCGAAAGGTGCTTCCTACCAAGCTAAAATTCCCGAAGTTGAGCAGAACGTTGCTCGCTCGAGGCGAACTTGCACCGCCGAGGCCCAATTACAAAAGGCAATTAAGGCTTCTTGCTCTGAGGAAATAGCTGCTCTCGACCAAGAAATGACTAGTAGTGCCGCAGAGGCGCAAACCATTTTGTCAAAGGTTGAAGCTCTTGAAGTTCGTTATGTAAATGCTGAGGGTACAAAAATGGAACTGGCTGCGACTTGGGAGGATATTAGAAACATTCCTTTGTAATTTCCTTTTTGTCTTATTTGCACATTAGCCATTTTTTAATTCCTTATATGTCGAATGCTTTTGTTTCGACCAATTCTTGTACTGCCCTGCAACATCTGCAATATGATTTGGCTTGCTTTCGATCAATCGCTTCACCGTCCAGCTAGCACGTTCCTTTAACTGCTTTAATTTCAGTTTCAGGCTGATAAATTACATTCAAAGCTATTGACCAGTCAATCTGACCGTCAAAACTTGAAAACTAACGCCATTTTGTGCTATAAATAGGCACTTGCCATACTTCTTCTCTCGCTCAAACGCTTTCTGAACTTCTTGAAATTTCTTTTCACAAAATCCTTAAGAAATTCTTGCTAGCATTACAAGCAACATCCCCAAATCCAACTTGTTCTCGTCCCCAAACTAGCTAATTCTGAGTGCAACAAGTTGCTATGGAAACCCTTTTTATACACTTCAAGCTTTCATTCCCTGGCTCTGCCTATTTCATTTGGAAGCCAGGGGCTCCACCTCCCATAGTTTTTTTTTTCAAAGTCTTTGTCTCAACGGTGCAAGGCTCTCTGGGTTTTAGTAATTTGCTTAATATCAACAATGAGTTTTGGTAAGTTGCCTAATGCAGCTTGCCAACCTCGTTGAAACATGTGAGAAACGGAAAGCCGGAGCCACTTCTTTCTCCTACTTTCTTGCACTCCTTCACACCTTGTGTTCAAAATTCAACGTGTGGGCAAGCAATTAGGAAAGGTTTTGGCACAGTTCGGTTAATTGTGAAGCGTACCCCTAAATCGGCGACTGCTTCTCAATCTGCCTGCTTTACCTTTCTCACATGGCATTTGACACTTCTCATCGACGTGCCCATGCTTTTAGCTTCACTTTCCCGTCGATTTAGGTGTCCACCATCCGGCGACTCTTGCACTTGATTGGCGGATGGTATGCCACGGAGCCGCTCTTGCTTCCCATGTTCCTCTCTCTTCGTGACTTCTTCCTCGACATGACCAGAATCCGGAACACGGTGAAGCTTCCACAAGTGGATTTATCCTGTATTAGCCTAGACTTACAGACTTTCTAGTACTTGTATTACCAGGCTGTAAGCCTATTCGACAATGTATATTGTATAACGCCAAATGGCTTTTGAATAGAGCAATCCAGTTTACTTTTCAAGGTTGTATTCTTACTGCACATTGTTGGTCTATATAACTTCAAATATTTGCCATTAATAGACTTAACTCAAAACCGTAATTAACTTCAACAAGTGCATAAGCATTTCGAGAATGTTTGGACAATCTCAAATGGCCCTTCCCACTTTGGGGACAATTTCCCAAATTCTCGACACTTCTTATCCATTGGTAAAATGACTTTCCAAACTAAGTCACCAACCTTGAAACGCTTGTACTTAACTCATTGTCATAGAATTTAGCTATTCTTTCTTTTTGTCGAACTAAATGTTCTAAGGCCACAACTCTCTCATCATGGATTTCATTCAATTCACAAACATTGAGTCCCAAAGATTGGTCTATCGGGCATCTCATTTTGCTTTTGAATTCTTAATGAACCAAGATTTATCTCAACAGCAACACAAAGATCATGGCCATAAACCAATTTATAAGGAGTAGTACTGCCGATTCTTTTGGAGAGTTTCTACAGCCCAGAGAACTTGTTCCAAAGTGGAATGCCAACTATTTGGATATCTACCAATGTGCTTCTTTATCAACCCAATGATAATTTTATTCGTAGCCTCGACACGACCATTTGCTTATGCGTAGTATGGCGTCAAGTCACCATCTTTATCCGCCTCGACTCAACAGACTCGACAACCTTCTTGCCAACAAACACCGATCCTTGGTCAGTTGTGATTGTTTGAGGTATCCCGAATCTACAAACAATGTGATTTTCAATAAAATCCACAATGTCTTGT
The DNA here is from genome assembly GCA_037113605.1 of Calophaca sinica. Taxonomy (NCBI): domain Eukaryota; kingdom Viridiplantae; phylum Streptophyta; class Magnoliopsida; order Fabales; family Fabaceae; genus Calophaca; species Calophaca sinica. Next base: position 24,923,550 of record CM073733.1, read on the forward strand.
TGAGTCACTTCTTTCAAGGCCACTGCCTCTACCCATTTGGTAAAGTAGTCTACCCCTACTAAAATGTACTTATGCCCCTTTGAAGATGTAGGAAAATTTTGGCCTATGAGGCCCAGTGCCCAACCTCTAAAAGGCCAAGGCTTAATGATGGAATGTAACTCGCTAGCAGGCACATTTTGTATGTGGCCATGTTTTTGGCATTCTTCACAAGACTTTGCAAACATAATGCAATCTTTAACCAAATTGGGCCAATACACTCTTTGTCTTCTTAGTACCCATTTCATTTTCTCACCTGCTTGATGAGCTCCACAAATTCCTTCATGAACCTCTGCCAATGCCAAGTAGGCATCCTCTTCATTAAGGCACGTTTCCAAGTTACCATCGACGGACTTTCTATACAAAACCCCAGCAAGCACAACAAACTTAGTCGCTTTGTACTTAACTTTCCTATCGACATCAGCACTTGGATTTTTCAAATACTCAATTATTGGCTTACGCCAATCAGATGAACTTGATGTATTGGAAACCAGTACATCCCTTTCGTCCAAAGGGTACAGCAACTCACGAACTTTTATGAGTTCTGTCAACACCTTTGAAGATAACTTATACCCCGAGGCCAACTGGGCTAACTCATTAGCCTCTTGATTCAGTTCTCTAGGGATATGTTTCAATTCGACACTGTCAAATCGCTTCATCAACTTGCTAGCAACTTGACAATATTTGACAAGATTATGGCTAACATATTTGTATTCTTGAGTTAACTGCCTTATAACCAGTTGTGAATCTCCAAAAACTTTGACAGTGCGTGCTCGCATTTCTATCAAAATTTCCAACCCCACAATCAAGGCTTCATATTCAGCCTCATTATTGGAACAAACATATTTTAACTCAAACATTAATTTAGTTGGCACACCTAAAGGTGAAATTATCAGAATGCCAACACCAACACCATTTTTGTGTCTTGAGCCATCAAAATACAAATGCCAAGGCTTTAAATCGACTAGCCCTGTCAATTCTTTTATTTCTAAACATGGATAGTCAGTCAAAAAGTCAGCAATTGCTTGACCTTTGACAGCCTTTAAAGGTACATATTGCAAAGAAAATTCAGATAAAGCAAGTGTCCATTTTCCAATTCGACCATTCAGAATTGGTTGGGACAACATGTACTTAATCACATTTGTCTTTGACATTACCAGGACATTACAAGGCATCAAATAATACTTAAGTTTTGTACATGAAAAATACAATGCTAGACACAACTTCTCTATAGCACTGTATCTTGTTTCTGCATCATTCAACACTCGACTGAGGTAGTAAACGGCTCTTTCGACACTGTTATCATCTTCCTGAGCCAGTAGACAACCTATAGTTTCTTCTGAGGCAAAAATGTACAACTTCACTGGTCGATGTGGTTCTACAGGCATCATGACCGGTGGATTTGTCAAGTACTGCTTGATTTGGTTGAAAGCCTCTTGATGTTGTTGTGTCCATACAAAGGCTTCTTCAGCTTTGAGCTTTACCAAAGGAGCAAACACTCTTGTCCTTCCAGAAAGGTTTGATATGAACCTTCTAAGAAAATTTACCTTCCCCAAGAAAGATTGGAGTTCCTTCTTATTGGAAGGTGGTTTTGCTTCCAACACAGCCTTAGCTTTGTTCTTGTCTACCTCAATGCCTTTCTTATGCACCAAAAAACCCAAGAACTTAGCGGCTGAAACACCAAACCCACACTTTTCAGGATTCATCTTTAAACTGTGCTTTCTCATTTCCTGAAATGCTCGTCGAAGATGGTTCAAATGCTCCTCTCGGCTCCTTGACTTGACAATCACGTCATCAATATAAACTTCCACAAACTTGCCTATCATTTCATGAAAAATAGTGTTCATTGCCCTTTGGTAAGTTGCACCAGCATTCTTCAAACCAAAAGGCATCACTACCCACTCGTAAGTTCCAATGGACCCTGGGCACCTAAAAGCGGTTTTAGGCACATCCTCCTCAGCAATGAAAATCTAATTGTAACCAGCGTGTCCATCCATGAAACTTAGAAACTCATGACCAGATGCTGCATCCACTAACATATCTGCTATGGGCATAGGATACTCATCTTTAGGAGTTGCGGTGTTAAGATTCCTGAAATCAACACAAACCCTCATCTTGCCATTCTTCTTTATGGCAGGCACCACATTCGACAACCATTCAATGTACCTGGTTGTACGAATGAACTTAGCTTTCAACAAGCGCTCAACTTTTTCCTTAATTTTCAGTACAATTTCAGGAGCAAACCTCCTGTTGGCTTGTTTGACAGGCTTACAACCAGGTTTCAGAGGCAATCTATGTTCCACCAGATCTCTACTCAGACTCGGCATTTCATGGTAGTCCCAAGCAAAACAATCCTTATACTCAGAGACTAGTTCCACAATTTGCCTTTTAAACTGGTCTGGTAGCAAAGCACTAACATATATTGGCCTCTTTCTTCCTTCATCCCCCAAGTCAACCTCTTCCAAGGGATCTTCTAACTCAAAACCATTTTTATCCTCAAGCCCCTTCTCAAATCCCAAAGGGCCATCATCGAATATACAATCAGCCAACACTTCGTCTTCTGAGTTTGGCTGTCGGTCGGCCTCGCAAGCCGACGGTTGCGTCTGATTCTCTTCAAGGCTCATCTTTGTCGATTGGCCGATTTTCATCGGCCTCATCCAACAATCTGACTCCAAACTGCTCTTCCAAGCAAGCGTTCAAAGCATCTTTGTCAACAACACCACCCTGCACAGATATAGGTTTCACTTTTGGATCATAAACCTTGAAATCAACATGCATCTGCTGCAGATAACATGGGCTGTCATCAGCTTCGATAATCTCAATGTCATCATGAGTATTCCAAAGGATAAGTTTCTGATGCACCGTCGAAGGAACTGCTCCGACAGCATGAATCCAATCCCTACCCAACAGAACATTGTAACTTGACCTTGAAGGAATCACTACAAACAAAGTGGACCTTTCATCGATCCTACTTGCACATCTAGCATCGCCACACCATCTGTTGGCGCAGACCTACCTCCAAAGTCAGTAACCACTATGTTGGTTGGTAGCAAATCTGTATCATCTTTCCCTAGCTTCTTATACATGGCTCGTGGAATCAAGTTCACAGATGCTCCTCCATCGACCAATACTCTGTTGACAGGCTTGCCTTCAACCATGGCCTTAATATGCAATGGTCGAAGATGACTTCTCTCCTGATTAGTTGGCTTGTCTAAATGAGCAAAATTATCAAAAATAGTAACCATATCCTGCTCGACAAAATGCCAACCAATTGGAAAGTCGTCCAACTCTTCCTCATCAGGAACTTCTACAACAAATCCATATCGAGCCTGAAACTCACCGCAAGATCGACACCAAATTCACATCCAGATTAGTGAACTCTTCTTCCGTAGTCGCTTTCTTCATTTTCTAAATAACTTCCCAACCTCATGCCTTCTTTATCAAAAAGGCATTCTTCGCACTCCCAACCGACAAGGTTGTTCCCATTGCCATCACCAATTCATCCAGATTTTCGGCCCAGATTAATGTCAAGATCAAACTCTTCCTTGTCATCAAGGCCAATCGGGTCATCCGGATCATTCAATGCCTCAATAACCTCTTCCATGGACAAGTCCGTCTTAACAATACTTTGCCCCATCGCTCTATGGGTTCATCCAACAAATCATAATCATTGGCTATGATCCTTAACTCCTCCATAGAGACATCGCCGCTTTTATCCTCAATCGAGCCGCTCGAACACCAAAACTTCTTCGCTCAAGCCGCCTTTCGGCTTCAATCAAACCTGTTGGCCAAATCTTCTTCTCTTGAACTGTGGAAGGAACTTTCGCAGGCATGGCAATCCTCCTGGACCCTGTCGACAATGCTTGCCCCTGGTCCTGGGACGTTTGACCTCATTCAAAGTTAACCCCTTTGACATCAACGACCACGCTTTTTAGTCTTGACCCAACCTCCTTAGGCAATGGGACCTTCTGGACCCCAACCATAAAACAGTCCTCATGTTGAGCCTTGACCATCTCAGCAACCTTCATTTTTTGTTTCTGAGTTTTCCTCATCCTCTGCCGACGACGTTTCTGACTCTTCGACAATGGAGCTTTCTTCACTTGATCACCTCCAGGATAAGGTATTCTGCCAAATTGGTAATCTTCATTCCAAAATGGTATTTGTCGAGGATCATTCCTCCTAGCCCTTACCCTATTTCTTAACTCAGGGCAACGAGCCTTGGAAGAATTCTCGACCCACTTGTTCACCACCACATTGGCATCAGGCTTCCTAGTCTTATTCAACACTCGACCAGGAGATAACCCTTGGTTGCTTCCAATTGATTCCCTCGAAGACTCAACCAACCAACCACAAACTGCTCTGTGAGGCCTTTATGCCATGGGCCTCCGCACCTGGTTGACTGAAACAGGCATCTGGTTCACAGGAACAGCCTTATAGTTCCTTCTTGCATATCCAGTTTGCATGTGCTGGTGAGATTTAAGCTTTTGATCATTCTTGGCTTTTTGAGCGGCTTTCATGTCGAAAAACCTGTCACAATGTGGGCACAAACTCAGCTGACCCTTCTTGTTCTTCCTTCTCAGAAAGTCTTCAACAGATTCATGAGGCCTTGGGTAAATGTCGAATGGGTCTTCCACATTCACCACATATTTCTGCTTAGCGCTGATATTCACCATGTTGCAGCTTCCTGGATTATGGCCTTCGACATTGGATATGCCTCGCCAAATGGATCGATGTCCACCTTCATACTAGGCTTTTGCTTGTCAGCAAACCTGAGTCTTCCTTCTTTCAGAGCTTTTTGTATCAAATCCCTGAAACGAAAACATTCATTAGTAGGATGGCCTAAAGCCCCATGGTACTTACAATAATTTTTACCACTGGAGTCCTCAGGCCTTTCCATTTTATGACCGTCTGACAACTTAAGCTGTTTGTCTTTCAACAGAATGTCAAATATTTTATCAGCTTTAGTTATGTCAAATGTATAGGTTTTCGTGTTTGCATAACTCATCTTTTCCTTCCCTTTGGAAGGTACTAGAGCTTGACAAGCATAAGGTGGCCCATCTTTTAATTCAGCAAGATTTATTTCTTGCTCGGTGATAGCCTCATCCTCACTGTCTGCTTGATCTTGTTCGACACAATTAACTTTCTCACGTCTAATGAATTTCTTATTGTTTTTCTTATCCTTTTCAGACTGAGTTGCTCAATCTGCCGAACTTTTTCCCTAGTTGGGCAAGATCAACAATGTGTTGGTTCACCAATTTCTTTCTAATATGGTAATCCAACCCACTAGCGACCATTTTAACGATTTCGCTTCGAACAAAGCGTAAAGCACCGCTTCTTCATGTGTTTGAACCTACTGATGTAATCATCTATAGACTCATTATACATACGCTTGACGTTGAATAAGTCGATCAAGTTAACCCTTAAGTCACCCTCAAGAATTGATCATGGAACAATCCTCCAATCAGCCCAAGAGTGGTGAATTGGCCCTTAGAGTTGAGAACCAGGAAAATGCATTCTTCGCCAATGAGCTTGGGAAGAATCTCATTTTCAAACCCCATCAGAGCCAACTCCCCCATCTCTATTGAGTATCTGGCAACATGTTCGACAGTTGATTCTCCGCTGTCACTAGAAAACTTAGACAACTTGGGAATCTTTATTCCTCTAGGCACTTCAGCCTGTTGCACCCATTCAGGAAACGCAGATATGAAATATGGTCGATTAGCTTGACCGATATTGAAACCAAGTCTGTTAAGCATCTGTCGACAACCTGATTCACGTTTTGTTCTATCTGGTTTCCCATGATATTGTGCCTAAAGTTGGCTAAACCTTAATGCACTGGGGGTCCTTGATCTTGATTCCTTTGTAGAATTTGAACCTGACCATAAGCCAAGTTGTTCATATTCTGACCAAGGTTTGGATTTGGTTGAATGACTTCATTCTGCACCACATTTTGATTATTCACATCTTGTAGGTTGCCCCCCAAGTATTGTACTTGGGGCACGCCTGCTGGGCCTTGCTGAACGTTGTCATTCATTGGTGCTGCCAACCCTAATGCTTGGTTCAACCTTTCCATTTGCAGAGCCAATGCATTACACGCTTGATTGGTATTCTGCATAAGAGGCGTAATGACCGCACCCATTTGCTGGGTGAACATGTTCACCATGTCATGATTACTGTCGTCCATTTGTTGCCGAATGCTTGCCAACGAATTCTGGGTTAAACCCCCATTATTCTGAGGCATTTGTCTTGACATTTCCCCTATACCGCACTTCGCCGATTGGTTGTGGTAGTGGTCATGCCTACCATTCCTCGAGTATTGGAAGAATTTCCAAAGCGGCAACAAGGCTGGTTCATATATTGGTTGAACATGGTTGAACCAATAGCGTGAACCGCCGAGTTATTCAAATAACCATACCGGCATTCCAAACGGAGGTTGCGTTACTTGCGCACGCCTAATACTCGAAGTTCCTTGCACTTACAGCGATGCCTGAATTTCAGAGCACTCGAACCACCTGCTCAAGTATCGCAGTCATTGGAATAACTTCTCCTTGCGTATTGGCCATCGTCATTCGATTACCGCCCAACGGTAGTATTACTCATCCGTAGGATCATAACTACCCCCGCTCGCATCGGGTGGTCGAAGCATTTGTATTGCTTGCCGATGCATTCGCACTAGCAACGCTTGGTGTCAGGGCAATCGCTATTAAATCGCCACTCATGTTTCTATTTTATGCTACGTTAGAAGCGTGATCTTTCCACTTCTTAAACGCATAAAACCATCGCTTTAAAACGAAGTTACTCTAAACTCATCCCATCGGCGTGCCAATTTGTTTCATCGGAAAATTTGGTTTATAAGCGTATTTCTACCAATTTCAAAGAAAGTAACAAATAATTAATTCAAACGATTGCAAGATCGACGAATTATGTGGTAATCTCGCTTTGCGAACAACGGTTTTTTGAAATTAACAACAATTGCTCGACACGTTATCAATTATGTAATATTCCCGGCTTCAGAGCCATGAATTATTGTGTAATATGTCAAATCAGATATGATAATTCCAACTAACAACAAGTTGTTGTTTAAATGGCAATATAGATTTAAATAAACAAGATTGGCTGTCGAAAGCCAATAACTTGGTTTACAAGCAAGTTAGAGCAAAATTTAAAACAAGAATGTACTACTGCAAAGTCATGGGGCATGCATCACTGAAGCCCAACATGCAATTGAAGTCAATGCAGAAATGTAGAAGAAAACAAGTAATAGACAGAATTTAAGAAATACTGCTAAAATACATGAATTTAAGTGAAAACATGTAAATGCATGAACTTAAGTAACAGAAGCGTAAAGAGCATGAATTTAAAAAGAAAAGCATGTAAATGACTTTGAAAGTAAAAATGAAGAAAACAGTAAATGACAGGGAATTAAAGGATGTAAATTCGAAGCAAGAAAATATAAATTGATTGGAATATAAATGGCATAACTGGAAATGTAAAGAATTGAAAATAGATTGAAACTTGATTAAAATTGCAGAAAGGTAAGGTTTGGAAGGCATATAATGATCGTTTTCCGTTAATCTTCTTTAGCCGTCGAGATATTAGGAATTAGATCATGTATCCAACCTCTGTTACATCGTACAAACCACTATTTATAGGAAAAAATATGAAAAAACCACCTAACATCCAACCTGACACGTGTACGGACGCGGGTTGGTAGTTAAGTTTTCGCTAAAAACTACCTAATCGACAGTGGCACATCCTGTCGAGTTGTACATTGGTCTTTACTTAACAACTAAGCCTGTTTTAACCATGATTATTTTGACATCTTCGACGCGTTATGCCTTCCGTCGAACAGTCATCCCATCACCTGGTCTCTCAAACTTAGTCAATTTTCATCCCTTGTTCTGGTTTCTTACGCTTCACTTGTCGAATTCTAACATTCTGTCGATCAACCCAAATTTGAAATTTTGCACCCAACACCAGGATAAAATTCGGGCTCATAACTTACAACCCAAGCCCAGCCCTATGCAGGCTAACGGCTTTTCGGGTCGGCCCAGATTATACAAAATTTGTATTTTTTTGAGACTGCAGTAGAGATAGAAATTGAATTGAAACACTAATGTCGATTTTTTTTTTTGGAAGTCAACGCAACTGTCAATATTGGTCCATTAAATAACAAAAGTAAATCAATCAATAAACAAAGCAAATGCTTTGTTAGACCATGACTGTCATTTGAATTTATGGAAAGCCATATAATAATAGTGTATTCCTGTACTATATTTGTCCCGATCAAAATCATTCTATACAATTAACAAATACAAAATAGAATGCAATCGAGTAGTGTACAAATACAAAACAGTGTAAAACAAGTCAAGGTAATTTTTTGGCACATGACCGCGTCCACGGACTACGCATTTTTTAATTTGTGCGGGCCAATTGGGCGGCCTGAAGCCTGACCGTGCTAGCCCGGTATGGGTTCGGGCTTTTCAGGGTTGGGCTAAAATCCTAGGTTGAAAAATAGGTTTAGATTTTGATACATGAGCCCTATGCTTTTTCAGATTTTTTCGAGCCGGCCCATTTTGCCATCTCTACTTATAACCACTGGAGTGTGGAACTCCGATACACCCCTCACGCCCGTAACATCTAAGCGTGAGGGGGGGGTGTTTTTATTCTGATTCCGTCATGATTCCTAGACCAACATCAATCAATTCATTAACACGGTGGCGCTTGTAACTGTCTCATAATCATCTTCCTTCTCAGCCTTGCGTTCGCATAAATTGCAGCAGCTGGAGACATTGCTTCTCTTTGAAATCGAATATCAAAGGTAAGTCCACTCTGGAGATAGGATGAATGCTGCTCCAGACTGCCTTGTTGAGATGTGTTTTCATCTGAAACAAAACAAATTAACGGACATGGATCTTATCAGCAACTTTTTTGAAAAATGGGGTCGACTATAATATAATCCTCAAAAAAAGATGAAAAACTGCATTAACCTACCTGTTAAAACAACATTATGCAAGGAAGATTTGTTTTTATTTCTCAAAATCATCTTCCTTCTCAACCTTGCGTTAGCTGCAATGGAACGATCTATTGCAGTTGATGGAGTTTACTGAACATGAAGTGGGAGGGTGCCATGGAGAAAGGATGAATGCCGGAGCTGACCGCTATGCCCACCTGAGTTGATTTTTCCATCTGAAAGCAACACCAAATGGCCTGAATGAATATCAAGAACTAAAAATGTTGGATTCATAGTTGGATTGGTCGAACAGCTTTTTGTTTCATGATGTGGGTATTTATAGATTAGGTGATGTTTTTGGTATCGTTCTTATTTTTCGAATTTCATTGAATTTAAATTTGAATTTTTCCTGAATTATTTGATTGATATTAAATACAAAATTAAAAGTTGCTAAATTTATGTAGTAAAATTGTAGTGAAGGCTGGTTGATGATTGATATATTAATTAAAAACGGTAAGTTATTTAAGGAAATATATTTATGGTTTTGATAATGACCATTAATTGAGATACTTTTTTTTGTTACCATGTTATTTGCAGTAGATTCCACCTGGCCAGCTGACTAATTTACGCTTTAACCTGGTCGCCACGTGTTTTTTTTACTTCGCTGCCACGGCCCATGGTTCTCTTTCTCCCAATGCACTTTTGTCACACCCAAAATTCAAACTCGAGACTTTGGAATGGGAACCGAGCCCAGTTACCACTCGGACCAACCCTTGTTGGTTCGAGATACTATAATAATGTTTGCAGTATAATAATAATAATAATAATAATAAAAATAAGATTGGTTTTGACGGAAAAAATTGTCTCTAGTGTCGACATGTAGCATACTTCCATATGGTAAAAACATTATTTTATAACAATAAATAATAAATAGATAATAGATATTAGATATTGTTGGTTTTGTCTGTAAAACCTAGCACAACTGGCAATTTATTGTCGACATTGTTGGGTTGGACGTTAGGTTCCCGGGTTTGAACTCAGGGTTTTCCGTTTGGTGTGAGTTGTGTGGGGCAGCACTTGCCACTTCGACTAGGGAAAAAAAAAAGATATTACTGGATTCATTATCGCAGAACACCCGTATAATTACGGACCATCAAGGATGCAGCTTCTATTAGCCTTCACAACAATAAAACTACTGCGTATATACGTGTTTTTAAGGACAAAACCACTGATAGATACGAAGTGGCCAGACCATTTGTAGGGAGTGTATGGTCTCTAATTTACCCATCTCTAAAAGACTTTTCTATGGTCTCTAATCATACACAGTCAACAAAATTTCTCCTCCTTAATACAAAGCAACGTTTCATCATAAATCTTCTCGACTCGACAATGGGTAAACACTGTACTGCTCGCATCCAAGAAAATATAACTGACGACAACAGAGCTCCACAAGACTCAAAACGGCGTCTGCGGGCAATTTTTAAAAAACTGGGGAGGGGGGGTTCAAATTTATAAAAAATAGGGGTGGTCAAAATTCAAAACACTTGTGATGCTATATGTAGTTTTTTAAAATCCAAGGGGTGCATGTATCCTCCCTCACTACCAAGTAGGTCTGCATCGGGTTACCTAAAAATAATAGGAATGAGGATGTTGAACTCATCGAATATTTTACATAAAAAGGGGTGTTTTCTTCACATTGGTAGTACATTAGTGTTTGTCCTATAAATCTAAAATCTAAAGGAGGAAAAGAGAGAGAATAGAAATTCAACCGCCTTAAGTCATGAAGATGATGGCTTGAAACTTGAAAGAGATAATACTTGGTTGACACTATCTCAAACCAAGCCTATCCATCTTTTGAAAGCCAGGGCAGCTTCCCTTTTGTGTAGTTGGGATTCAGTCTGAAATTTAGGAGCCTTGCCTTTGTAAAGTGTTTTATGATATTTCAGAAATAGCATTCGGTACTTGTACTTGTCAATAAACATTTTTCCCTTTTCCATCATCGCCACAACTTCATTGGCACGAATGAAGAATCCACCTCTCACAAATGTATACAGCACAGAATCCAGAAGTTCCTGATCAAACTTCATGGAGGACGAAGAAGCAAGCGCTTTCATCTCACCCCACAGCTCTGTTACCTCCAGATACTTCCCCCCAATGGCAGCATACCCAGTGACCATAGAATGGAAAGTTTGTGCATTAGGTGAGTGACCTATGCTTCTCATTTTCTTTAGAGCCTTTTCTGCATCTTGCATTAGTCTCTTCTTAGAAAAAAAGTGGATTACATTATTCCAGTCATGAACTCCATAATCCACTTTCTGTCCTTCCTTAATTTCCTGCACCAGCTTTGTCATCAGCGCAGCTTCATCTGTCTCTGCGCCACTTCTAGCCAGCATGCCAGAGGATTGTTTACTAGCTTTTGGAACCCTAGCTTCTTTCATTTCTTTAAATAGTTGGAGTGCTCCCTGTGTATCTTGCTGGAGGACCCTGGATTGGATCATTGCCTCGTAAGAGCTTGAGTCAAGCTGGATACCAGCCTTCCTAGCATCTCTCAGAAGTGATGCGACATCTGCAGCCCTATTTGCTTGACAATATGCTTTCAAAAGAGAAGCATATACAGATGAACCAGTTCTAACTCCAGCTAGACGCATCTCATCAAGGAGATCATGTGCTTGGTCTAACCATCCAAGTGAAATGCATGAATTAATAACGTGAACCAAGGCTGAATTGTCATTAGAAAATGGGGAATCTTCTCTTTCTGCCTTGAGAAGAAACACTGCCAAATCCTTGGTCTTGCCAGCCACAAGAAAAGCTTTAACTAATTTCACGTAAATTGTTTCAGTTGGTTGCAGTATACCATGCACGGTTGTAATCAAATCAACCTGCATCTGTAACTTAGCTAATAAAGAACCAAGAACAGCTTTTGACTCTGCTTCAAGTTTTGAGAAGTTTCGATCTTTAGAGAACTCCTCATGAGATAAGACAGTATTTCTTATTAGCAGGTTATTTTTGAAACTATCTGAATCTTTACTGTTGCTGAAACTATGTACAGAAGCCGGTCCAGGAGCATAGTTATTATCCATTTTAGGTGCACCTATCATGAATTTGGCAGCTGCAAGAGAATTTCTTGCTTCCTTTGCTTTTCTAAGCATTTCTAAAACCATGTTGGATGCAGAATCAAGATTCCCAAATTTTAAATGGCATGTAAGCAAACAATTATAGAACTGTCGGAACTGTATATCAGTTAGATTTGGAGCTTCCTCTATGTGTCTTTGCAGCTTCTTAAGCTCTTCTCTTCTCCCATTTCTCTCATATACACGTGCCATTGTTATCAGTAAGTTTGCATCAGCTTTGACACCAATTCGAGGCATCATATCAAGAAGCTGCTCTGCCTTCCTAGATTTATCAAATAGGAGACAGCCTGCCAACGCAATGTTAAAGGCATTAGTGTTTGGTTTCATGGCTATCAGAGGTGCATTGATCTTTTTACGCGGATCCACTCTGTTGTTTTGGAATAAATAACCTATTTCAAGAATCAACTCAGCAGCAAGGTAACTTCCGTCCGTTGTTTGTGACATGTGTGCTAAAACTGCAGACCAAGCAGTGACAGGAGGAAAATGCTCCATATCAATCATCTTTCTTAAAATGGTCGATGCCAAAACCGGTAGTCTAACTTTTGCAAGGCCAAAGCTAAGGTAGATAAGCACCTCCTTCTCTAACAAATCTTTTTTACCATCCTCAATAGCATGCTGTACCAATTCATAAGCTTTTTGTAGCCATTCAATATCAAGGCTTTCCACATAACTAGTTATAAGCTTGTTGAAGACAGATTTTCTGGGAAATCCTTCCATGTGCTTATGCTGCTCAAATAACTTCCAAGAATAATCTAATTGGTTTCCATTGATAGCATTTTGTATTTCCGTGTTAACTTTGGCTGGGTCTTGAGCCTGGACCAGGATTCTTTCAGCCATACTTGAGATATATAGTCCTTGAAGGGTGAATTTATTCTCAAATCCGAGTAGAAGTGCCTTTGAACTTGATTTGGCTAAACAAGGGCTAACAAACTTAACAATAGACTGGAGATTGGAAACTTGGGCTGTACCATAATTGCAATTAGCAACCGTGAAACATAAAACAAAGGGGAGATCTGGTCCTGTTTTGAGCTTTCGTATTGCAAGCATCATGAACTATCAGCAACTTGTGAAGGTAAACTTCAGAATGAAGTCAATAAAAATCTGTAGATTTACAGAGAAGTCAAAAAACCATTAGATTCTATAAAAATTGGCAGGAAACCAAACTGCATGTTCCAAAGGCTAACTAATAAGTGAGCAAAAACAAAGAATATATCCCTGTTTGATTATACATTTTAAAAGTAGTTTTCTGTGTTCAAAGATTTAAGAAGAACAAAATTTATTCTTTATTAAGTTTTACAAAACAGAAAACAATTTTTAAAAACCAAATCAATCATACCCTGTGTGTCTCACTGGGATAAGAATATTATCGTCAACAATAGGACGAATGTAAGAAGGAGCACTTGATATCCTCAGCCTCACTCATAATTACCTGCGACAAGTGACAACAATAAACAGATTATATTCAAAAAATTTGTTTTCTTTGTTAAGGCATTTTATCAAGCAGGTTACAGTCGCTAGTCTGAGTCTAAAACAGCAAGACTTTTGTTGCGTGCCCATTCACTTCATTAACGGAAACAAAAACGCAAACACTAACGTTATGCAGACAAATCATCATAAAAAAATGAAGTAGAGTTACCTTGATATCGAAAAGAAGCTCTGAGATGGGTTTGTTCGGCACCGGTGGTAAAGAGCTGTACGGGGTATTTTCGTGAAGGCCATCCAACGAGCCAACAGCCGTGGCGAGTCTGTGCGTGAAAAATGTTGGCATCAGCTGTTCATTTTGCAATTTTTTGTATTTGTGCCAAATTATTATTCTTTTTTTTTTTTGCCAAATTTTTATCCCCTTTTATTAATATAATAAGAGAATGAACCAGTGTTATTAAACCCGGCCCGGTGATCGACCCAGTCAGGACACTGGGTCAGTGGTCGAACCGGTGGGTCATTAGTTAGCCCACATGACCCGGTTTTTATTATAATTATAAATTATAAAATTTTATACACACACACATATATTCCGGCCATGAATCTTGCTTACTATGATGAGAGCATTCTCTTGGCCATGGCATCAGCAATTGGACATACTCTTACAGTGACGCGAGGAAGATTTGCACGTGTTTGTGTTGAGATCGACCTAGCCATGCCTGTGGTGGGGAAAATATGAGTCAACGGAGTTTGGTATAAGGTTGGATAAGAAGGGCTACACGTTATCTGCACCAAATGTGGCTTCTATGGCCACATTACTCAAAATTACACCTCTACGGTGGTGCACGCGGTGGAGAAAGCGGTGGCCGAAGGGCAGAGTGGTGGTGGTGGAGCCGATAATGGTAAGCAAATCACAATGCAATCTAATCCCCAAAATTGTGGCGAGAAAGAAATCATCCCCAATCAGGAGCCGGCAGCGGTCAACAAGGATCCAGCATTAATGAGCCAGTTCATGGGGAGTGGATTCAGGTCATAAAAGGAAAGAGACAACAAAAAGGGGACGAGCACAAAAACGAAACAACTTCTGGGAGGACTAGACAATTAGAGCATGACACGAGTGGCTCGATAATGAGTGACCCAACAAATAGATCTATGATAGGCTCTGATACCATATTAGAATTTGGATTTGGGCCTAGCTAAACCCCAAAAGCTAGCTCATAGGCTCTGATACCATATTAGAATTTGGATTTGGGCCTAGCTAAACCCCAAAAGCTAGCTCATAGGTTGAGGGTTGCCCCTATTTATGACTACTAATTAGGCAATCTCATTCTTCCATGTGGGACTTCCAACAGTTTTGCAACCCACCCCCGCTGCGGCTTCTCGCTATCCCCCACCCCCTTCTGCATCGCTGCAACCCACCGAGTAGAACACTAGATGCAATCGAGAAACCCTAAATGAAAATGAAAAAAAAACGCGCTGAGAAAGTAAAATGAGTGCGAGTTCGAAAAACCTGAAATCGTAGCGCATACGACACTCATGCAATTTGTCTTCCTTAGGTCGCAAAAAGTGGCGATTCTGAGCGCCTTATTTTGGTAATGCATTACGGCTCTTCCAATGACCGCTATATTATATGGTAACTAACGACAGTTTCATTTAACCGCCATGTTTTACCCGTTTTTTGTAGTGGAAGTTGGGGGCATTATAAATATGGGAGAAAAGAGGAGGGGAATATTTTGTTAAATATGAAGTAAATATGGGAGCATTATAAATAAGTGTGGTTGCCTTTAACTCATTAAAATTAACTTAAGTGTGAGTTCTGATGGAAAAACATGTAATAACTTACTACAGACTTATTTGTATATAACATAACAAAGTTTACAAAGAAGACATTTGAAGAGTTTTACTAATTAATAAGTTTGTCAACATAATTGCATTGTCTTCGAGATATATCTATTCACATAAAAAAACCTATATCACTTATGTGTTCCTTATATTATTGTTTAATATCTTTGATTTATCTACTTGAAGCAATATGAATACAAATTGTAGACAACATTTTATTGTTTATACCTTTTTATTACAATTTTTCGTAGCAAGCAACGCAACGCGACTCGTGTGCATCCACGGGTCATAGTGGTATAGAAACTCCCTATAATAACATATAATAAAAAGAAAATTTTTGTATTAGGATGAAATGTCTATAATAACCTTACTATTCTTAATTCCAATTCAATATCTCAACACATTTTCTTACTGTTATTATTCCACTCAGACTTTAGATTTTCTTAATCAAATATATTCTTAAATTCGAACCTTAAGATGATAGATAACGCACTCTTCCATAATAATTATACAAACGCCACGCGACCCGTGCGTATGCAGGGGTATATTACTAGCTAGTTTTAAGTAAATTCAAATAATTTTTTTTTTTGCTAAATTTTACTTTTAATCTCTTACGTTCGTTTTAGGTTTCGGTTTGATCAATGTATTATTTGTTCCGAATTATTCCGTTACGTTACAAACGTTATGCCGACATAATCCTTCCACTACTAACGCGGTCAAGGTCAGCTTACGTGGTAATTAACTGATGATCTGGCAACTAAGTCAGCATGTGGGGACCAAATTAAAACCAAGTACTCCCTCTAGTCCATATTAAGAAACAAAACAACAATTCACACTGACCAAGAAAAAACTTTAAAACCCAGATTATTAATGAGGTTCTTGGGGTGTTAAAACCCAAGATTTGGATATGAACATCCTTTACTCTTCCTGGTTTCACTTGACAAATCTTATCACACTCACACCCACCACCAAAGAACACTGCATTCTAAAAAGAACAAGACACAATTTCTTTAAAGACCATATATTCACAGTGCGCAGAAATCTCGCCACTGACACACTACTGTTTTTGGATTTGACGTTCCTGGCTTTCCTGATTAGCCCCAATGTGTTTTTTTTAATAAAAAATTAAATAAAAATATGACTCATATTATGATGTAGGACAAACACACACAAGCATATGAACAGCCTCATAGGCTTATTTACGGATATGTATGCATATTAGCGGACACATAATTTTTTTTAACTGTGTCAGACAGAAACTCAAAACAAGTCTAACGATTTTAACATTTTAATAAGTAAAGAACTAACTAGAGAAAAAAAAAGTATGAATGTGAAACTTTAAATCAAGATCAAATAGATATCTAAAGTAATTTTGCCTAATATTAAAGTTGAGCTCTTCACTACAATTAATTAATTCAACGAGCATTTTGCGGATCAAACTACATAAAATAATTTATGAGATCGTGCTTGTGCATAAAATTCACTCATGACCAAAGATTTTCGAATTGCAAACGTTCCATATAACCATTTAAATATTAAATAAAGAAAACAAAGTGTATCAGTATAAATAGAAAGTAGAAACTAATACAAAGCAACCTGTATATATAGGTGAGGTTTTGTGTCTGCTGTTTTACATTAATTAACAATTTAATGGATACCAAAAACCATGATCCCAATGAGTATGAATGCAGAAGGTGAGAAGGAAACATATGATGGATGAGAGACCGAAGGAACTGGAGTCAAAACTGGTCGGATTCCTGGAGTTTTAGTGGGCGCTTCTGCTTCCATAGGTGATGATGCTGCAGCTGGTGCCTGTGCCTGTGCCAATTGCATATTCTCGTATTTGTATGCATCAGCTACAACCATGGTTTTTGAAACTGTTCAAGGGAAGATTAGATTAACTTTTAGTTTACAAGAGTTTCTCAGCTAAAATAATATTTATTTATTTTTACTTATAAAAAATCTTATGAGTATATTGATATTTATCGAAAAGTTAGATGAAATGAAAAAAAAACTTTAAAAAACTTGAGATATAGTAAGCAATTTCAATTTATGTAAGAAACTATCATTTCAAATACTTATACTAAATACAAATCCTTTTAACCTTTTTTTTTTTTTTTGCCCCCACTGTAAATACTCGATGAGAAACTTATCCAACTCCAAAGTTTCATTTTCACGGAAATTCACTGATAACTTAATAAGTTCATATTTTATGATTTATATCTCTTGCAGTCAGCTCATCAAAAAAAAATCTCTTGCAGACATTGGTTGCTTTAATGTATGAAGAGAGACAGATAAAATACAATTTCGGAGAGATAACTGATAAGGTGGTTTGGGGAGAGAGATATGGTGACTAGAGTGATAAGAAGTTTATGAGTTCAACTCTCCTCACTAACATGTATTGACTCATTGATTTATAATGAAATGCAGTAGTTGTTTTTCGTCAAAAAAAAAAAAAAAAAACTCTCATCACTAACATAACATATTAACTACTAATATTTACTTAAAAAAAAATGGATAAAATACAATTTAGTAAATTCAAGCTTTTAACATTTATACTATTTGTTTCTGTACTTAATAAATCCTCGCGTAAAAAACTGAAATAATCTAAAATTTGTATCAACATTTTATTGCAATTATATCAAATTGTTTATATGCAAATATTTTTTTTCATATCTTTAACTTGCAAAAATAATTTATCTTGTTTCTTTTTCTCCAATTGCATCCCTTCGTGGAATTCAGCCCAATATTTATTTAATTTTTTGAACAAATTCAGCTCAATATTTTAAAAATGTTTAGGCATATTTATTTACCAACGTTACGTTGTTACGTTGGTCCGAGAGGAACAAAGCTCGAATTCTTTAAGCAAGGTCTTAGAGTTCAAGCTTTAAGGATGAAAAAATGGCTGGGAGGAGAAATTCCTCTAAAAGTGGCCAGCAAGATCTATCGGACATTAGTTATTGACAAAGGCAGTGGTTACTTCCCACCTATGACACAGTAAACAAAATAAAAAGGCACATTATTTAAACTACCTTGAGGGCTTAGGGGAGATGCAGCAACCGGAGGTAGAGTTGGGCTGTTTGATTCAACAACTGCTGGGCCTGCCAAAAAAACAAACGGTTTCAGACGTTTTTCCTTAAAAAATGTGAAAATTTTCAAATAAATTTTGTTTGTAATAAATAGTTACAACTGAGCATAAATAATACTAACAAGGAAATAAAATCTTGGGCTGAATTGAAAACATAGAAGCAACTAACTAGTAAATACCTGCAGCTGGTAAAGGAGTGCTAGATCCTGAAGGAGTACTAGATCCTGAAATGTACAAAAAATATACTATTAGAAATCTAACTGGTTTATTAGGAAAAAAATATGGGAAATTGAAGTTCGTCAAAATGTACAAGTATTTAGATGCAATGGAAGGTGAATTGAATTTGCACCTTTGCACTGTATATTAAATCCATTAATGTTGCAAGCTTGTGAAAGGGAGAGAGCAAGAACTTGATTAATGGGCTGTTGGAAAATTGGAGCATTGACAGACATCACTTGGCAAGCACAATCCATATTAGTGCTCATCAAAGACCTTAATGAATCACAACAAGTTGTTGATGGTACTAAACCATTATTAGTGCTCCCTGTAACGATGTTGGCACATGGAGTGAAACTGCTCATCATAGAGGTTGTGCAGGATGAACTAAACTGTCCATGAACCAAATTTACTGAATTGACTATAAGGGTTGCTAGTAATAGTATCACTGTCATTTGAAAAGAACTGAGTGGTTCCATGATTGGTAAGAGGATCAGTCTTGGATGGAATAGAACCAATGTTAACAGGATGGTTAATATTAGATTAAAAGTGAGGAATCATTTATATACTGCAATGGTTCAATAATATTTTGGGGAAGAGAACAGGTAGATTTGAATATGATAAAGGAGTTCAACTACTTTGATTTCCAGTGGAAGAGTGTTTTTGCTAATTACCTCAGTTAGTGGTTTGGTATGGTTGGCTAGAATGGAGATTTTCATATTTCTTTAATTTATAGTGTTACTCAAAAATTGAAATTCCAAATGAGAGTGGAAATTCACATGGCCGGAAGACGATTTTTGATAGTTTAATATAAAGAGTTAAAGATATTTTTGGTCCTATAAAATTAAAAAAAAATTGATTTTTGTCCTCATTCGTTTTTAATTTTTACTGAGGACTAAAATTATACTGTTTTTGTGTGTTTTTATTAGTGTCTCGCAGGGACTAAAAATACATTACTTTTGTTAAATGTAAGGACTAAAAATACATAAAATTTTTATAGGGACCAAAATCAAATTTTACCGATAGGAATAAAAAACATATTTGACCCTAATATAAATTTGAGTACTAGAATTTTGACATTTGTATCATAAAGTCATGCATAAGGTGCAGAACATTCAGATGGTAACACATAAAATTTTCACAAATCACAGTAATGAATGATCTGTCAGTAGTTTGAGCCTTTGAAGGTAGATCTTTCTATTATCCAGCAAGGTAGCTTACTCAATACTAATTAAAGTTGTTACCTTTATCTGCCGCAAAGAAATTGAATGAATTAAAGGACTTGAAAGAAATTAAAAGGACTAGTACATGCTAAAAAGTCAAACATAGTCACGCTGGACAAAATTGAGGCCCCCCCCCCCCCCAAAAAACAAAAAAAAACATAATTAATTTGAGTGTTGAACATTAATGCTACAGTAATTTGAAAGTCCACGCATACTCAAATTTTCCAAACAACTGTAAATCAGTAAAAAGTTGGTCACCTCACCTGTTGGAACCTGTTTGTGTGGGTGACGTTTAAGGTGATTGAGCAAAACGAATGTCTTATAATAAATAAATAAATAAATAATCATATAAAAGATCTTACAAGCGTGAATATGAATGCAGGAATGGGATCCAAAACACACCCATCCTCAAATGGAAGATTATCTCATCTCATAGAAACCTCAATGAAACACACCTTGTACTCAGCAGCTAGCTTGTTATTTTCTAGTTCCATGCACTTGTCTTCAAATGTGAGGTTTACATTACACGGTCAGATTCTAACGCGACAGAAGTGCGATCTCATGTCTTTTGCCTTCATATTTACAAGTCTAGTAGTGTGTTCTTCTTTATCAAGAAAAATCCAAGTCCCACATTGGCTAGAGACAAGGCCTATATAGAGCTTATAAAACCTCAGCAATCCTCATCATACAAGCCGGTTTGTGGGGTTGAGTTATACGTCCACAGCTAAGATAGTTTCAAAGCCAATCCAATAGCCCAGAGTGTGTTTGAGGGTAGATCTAAAGCTTGGACACCCTCACTTTGCAAACCGGTTTTATAATTTTTTTTGTCAAAATTGTAATATTTCATTCATACATGAGTTGCTTCTAACCTAACACCCCATGTTAAACACTCAGCGCCTTACTACTCTCCAAGGAACCAGAAACTACTTATAACAATATAGGTCAAGGCCATTAGGATTTCAAGACAACCCTAAACACAGTACAATCGAAAAACCTAATATGGTGCCCAATAATACATGAATTGCTCTTAAACCGATGCTACACACTAAACACCTTATTACTCTCTAAGGAACCCAAAAACTACTTATAACAATATGGGCCAAGCCCATTAGGATTTCAAAACAACCCCCAACACTGAACGATCGAAAAACCTAATATGGTGCCCAACACCATATGAGGGTGTGTATTCGGAAAAAAAATCCAAGTCTCACATAGGCTAGAGATAAGGCTCGAAAAAGGTTTATAAAGAATATGCACTTCTCACCCTACAGGCTGATTTTGTGAGGTTAAGTTAGGCCTAAAAACCTAACATAGAATTAAAGCTCATCCTCGATCTGTTAATGAGTCATCTGTATTATCCACACACCAAACCCAATAGTATTGGACATGAGAGGGTGTGTTGGGAAAAACCTAAATCCCACATTGACTAGAGATAAGAATTAAACAGAGCTTACAAAGCCTATATAATTCTCACCTTACAAGCCGATTTTGTGTAGTTGAGTTAAGTCAAAACCTAATACTGTTGAAATGCGTTACAGATGTCAAATGTTAAATTTCAAGCATGTTCTGTTGAAATGTCTTAGAGATGTTTTATATGGATCCCTTACACTTTATTTGGTTTAGGAAAGAAAATGGGAAGAAAGAGAGGGAAACAGAATAAAAAATGAAGTGATTTGTTTGTTCTTGTGTGTTCGTAGTTTCTTTTCGGTGACAAATGAGAGAAAATCTCAATTTATATTTAAGGCTTAAATATGTTTTTCGTTCTTGTAAATATAAGAGTTTTTGTTTTTCATCTTTACAATATAAAAATCTTTACTTTTGATTCTTGTTGTTTCGTTTTAATCCCTGTAAATTTTTTTATGTTTGGATCTAGTTCTAAAATTAGAAACCATTTTAATTTTATTCACTGACATATGGACCAACAAAACCTCAATATTTGTTTGCAGGGATATATTTAAGCCTGTGTATAAATATTTTGTCAATAGTTATACGTTAGCTACCTAGTGCAACAAAAAAAAAAAAAACTTTTGTTATTATTGTTGTTCTGTTTTGTCCCTTTCCTGCTATTCTTTGGCCCGTGTGTAAATTTTGAAAATAGAAAAACCGAAAAGTTGTTGGAATAAAGTATTCTTCCATGTTAAAAAAAAAAAAAGTATTCTTCCATGTTGGATGGGGCATGCCTATAAAATAACCTGCCTTAACTGTTAAGTAAATTTGTTATTGTCATTATTCAGTGCATTAAAATTTTTACTCCATTAAGCATCATAATTGTTGCTGCTCTAAAAGCATGAAACATTGCATATGCAGACAAATTTGGTTAAAAATCATTCTCAAAAGTAAATCCATCATGAAAAGAAGACACATTTCTAGAGTCATTCAAGGTGCTTTCAGTACCCTCAAATTCAATATTACTCATATGTTAGGGACACATCAAAATAACAGTGCAGAAAAGAAAAGGACCATAGGACGACACATAAGGCAACTTTATTAAATCAAATTTTTAAAAGTTTCAGTTAGATTCTTAGTGTAAATGTAAAGCAAAAGAGACATAGCCTACATAAGCTACAGCCAGCTGCCTACCACTCTTTAACTCTCACTTTTCTTTTTGTTGCTATAAGCCATTCTCTTTTGGCTTTTCCACCCCAAAAAATATCCAAAAGAAACCCACCAATTTAGTACTTAAATATTGGCATTTTGATCGCCAAAATTAATTCTTGGCAGAATATCTTATGGCAATGGTTATGGCACACAGAAGGATTAGGATTGAGATACTGCTGAGCATGTCTCTTGTTGTGGTGGCTCTTTGGGGAGTCACAGACACAGTGGCTCAATCTCAATCTGCAAGTTGCACCAATGTGCTCTTAAGTCTTTCTCCATGCCTTGACTACATAACAGGAAACTCCCCTACCCCATCCTCTAATTGTTGCTCACAACTTGCCTCTGTGGTGAGCTCACAGCCACAGTGCCTATGTGAGGTTGTTAATGGTGGTGCCTCGTCTATTGCTGCCAGTCTCAACATCAATCAGACTCGCGCTTTCGCACTCCCCACTGCTTGCAATCTCCAAACACCTCCCATTAGCACCTGCAGTGGTATGAGTTAAATTTTGTTCCTAAAATTTTTTCACAATGTAACTGAGAGATGTGCAAAGCTCAATTCCTTATTGTGATTTCAGGTTCAGCATCTTCTGCTTCTCCAACAGGTGTTTTTGTTTCTAACATTCCAAATTCCCCTTCAGGTATCAAATAAAAGAGAAATTAATTGTTAGGTGTTTTTGAAGTAAAATATTTTTGTTGTTCTAGATCATTGAGGGTGTGTCACTGTCATACATGTTAAAATGCCCAACAATTTAGGGTAAGAAAAATAAATGTCTTACTTTCTTGTCACCTAAGAATTTATGCATGCCAAACATATTGTAGATGTTGACCTACTAAATAGCCGTAATCAATTTTGAGATTTTTTTTTTTTTTGGGTATAGGGACAGGATCTAATACTGTTTCATCAACAACAGGAAGAGGTGGAAGTATCCGTGGCTCATCTTATGAAAATTCAAGTTCCACGAAATTACAATATTCTTTGCTTGTTCTGTTTATCTTAGCAAATTTGGCTTTCACTTTCATGACCGCGACTTAGGCTACGTTTTGTAAATTTCTGTAAACCTTATAATTATTGTCTAAATTCTACTGAATTTTAGCATACTCACTTTTCCCCTCTCCTTTCTCTTTAAACAAGTTAGGATTTCCTTTATGTATTTGATGCAAATTAATTTATGAAATATACTGTTTTGTACTATATAAAAAAATTTCACTACAGAATTTTATTGGTTGTACACTTGTACGTATGTAAATGACATGTGCAGTAACTTTTAAAACACAACTTTTATACGGATTTCACCCATGTATCATATAATGTCTTCCTCCTTCCAATTCTCTCTTGTTTCTTTGGTAAAAAGGATAAAACAAAAACACAACGACTAATTTGTAAGAGACGGAATTCCCAAACACTCTGCTAAAAGCAAGGGACTAATACCATCAGGATATCGCTCAAGCAACACTATGGATGAATCTGAGGATGCTCCTTTGATATGCTCACATCTATGATAATTGTTTTTTTTTTTTTACAATATAGTACTGCCATTAATTTATGTCTACTTTTGAAGCTGCCTGTGATGTGTGTTTTGGTAATGTTATTGCACAAATTTGGTGGACTAAGCCCAAAACAACAACACTTGAATACAGAAAGAAAATGACTTTTGAATACAATCGTAATTCTATTTGTTTGTGGTACAATCAATCACATGCCTATTCTAGTTTACAAAATGCCTATATATAGCTGCTTCAATGGCTGATAACTTCTCGTTCGTGGAGCCCTTCGTGAGAGAGAAAGTGGGGGATGCTTCCCTAGGCGGATTGGAACTACTCTTCCCGCTTGTGTGCCCGGGTGAGTGGGTGATCGCGGGGGGTTTATAGCTGAATGAGGGAAACACGCTCTTTCGATTGATGATTTTACCCGGACGCCCTTGTCTTCTAGAAGTTGGGTCAGGGGTGGGCCAAGTTCTTTGAAGGAGATGGGCTTTCCTTTTGGACCCTAGTTCACTCACTTGAGCTTGGAGCTTAGGGGCTATATGCCCCTTGGTCCAAGTATTCTAAGTAGGCTTGGCAACGTGACCTGAACCCGACCCAATTTTACAGTGAAAACTCGCTTTGACCAGACGAGGGTTTTCCCGCTATTCAAAGTCGGGGTCGGAAGCAGGACGAGGATGGTGATACTCGCCCCACCCCTGAACTCGACCTGCTAAACATAAAGTGTTCATTTATTTTTTTCATGCATATATACTCATTCATTTTGTTTCATATTTATTTATTTATTTATTTTAGTTTTAATCTTTTCTCGATAGAAAATTTTATTTTCATATTTTTTATTTTATTATTGTGTAATAATTATGATTTTATTATATTAATTATCATAAATATGACGTGTAAGTTTTCTTTTTCTATATCTAGGGCTATGGTCGAGGCAGGGCGTAGATGAGTGTTCAATTTCCATCTTTATAAGGGATTGGGGCAGGGGCGAGTTTTTTGTAGTGAGTCGGGGGGCGAGAACGGGGGAGGCAAAATGTAACACCTGAGGACGAGATCGACCTCGTATTAGGACGTCGTGTCGAGACCTCGTACCAAGACCTCGTGTCGAGATCCCGTGTCGAGATCGCGTGCCGAGGTCATATGCCGAGCTGAGGAGACCGCGTGCACTAGCTGCTGAGCTGAGGAGATCGCGTGCATTAGCTGCTGAGGTCGCGTACCGAGCTGAGGAGGTCGCATGTCGAACTGAGGAGGCCGCGTGCACGAACTCGTGTTAGAGCCTTGTGCGCTTGCACGAGCACCCTGGTCGACATCGTGTTGAGATGATATTACTCGTATTTTTACGAACGTTATTCAGCGTTATGGCTATTGTTTGTAATACTTATATTGTCGGCTTGCAGTCTCGTCGCTGTGTATAGATCTCTGACCTATAGAGTAGAGGGTAATCATGAGAGAGGAGATTAGGCGGGTAGAATGATTGATGGGATTGGCATCTCATAACCGTAGTTACGATAATGCCCCTTCTCTCACCAGCTGTATATCGATCAGCCCTCTCACAAACACTCACTTTCTCTTTTCTTCTTTCTTCTTCCTTTCTTCTCTGAGTTCCTCTTCCTCTCCAAAACTTCCATCGAAGAACCTTGGATTTTATTGAGCTTCTGCATAAACTTTCTTCATCAATCTTGTTCCTCATCATCCTCTCGACATATCTCACCATCTCGACCATCATCTGAGGTATGGAAAAACAGATTTTCTCTTCCTTCATGCTACTGTTTAGCGCCATTTCTTCCTTCTATTTTAGCTAGTTTCTACGCTTCCAAATCATCTCATATTGATGGGTTTTCTTCTTCATGACATGACCGACCTTTCTAACCGATTATTTGAGCTTGTAAAACAAATTTCTTTTTCTGTTTTCTGCAACAGGCAGTGCCCAAAACCCTTCCTATTTGGTTTGTTTCGTTTTCTTGTTTTAGTTTGTTGGTTGTTGCTTCTGGTTGTTGTTGTTGTCGATTTATCTGTTGTAGCATCAGATAACCTTTTTCATGAACTTTTGATCGAAAACCCTAACCTTGTGTTAGTGGAAAAATGGCTTTGTCTGATGAGATGTATGAAAGAAGTTTTTAAGAAAATATTTACTGGGTTGTAGTTAAGATTGGGGTTATGAGAGCTAAGTGTTATTAGAACCCATAGATCGAACTAAGTTGTGTTTGTATTAGGAAGTCGATTCAGAGATCGTGTGATTCAGAGTCGAGGTGTGCGGGAGAGCGAACCCAGGGCGTGGGGCGGTGGGAGCGGATCGAGAGCGATGCGTGTCGAGGTTGACTGAGAAGCGTACGTGTCGAGATCGAGTAAGAGAAGTCGTTGTCGAGCTAGTTTGAAGACAGCCGTGTCGAGGTCGTTGTCGAGCAGCGTTATCTTGGAGTTCGGTAAGGGCACTTCATATTCTACGTGTTTATGTTTTGTGCGTAAGAGCACTTCTAAACATTCTAGGATTTTTTTTATTGTTATATTGCTATGTATGGATTCCTTGATTTGTGTCGAGCATGAAATGTTGTGGTATGATTGGGTTTCTGCATGTATTTAATATGTGATTGAATATATGTTGTGAATTGTGTATTGCATGTTGAATTGCGTTTCTTCATGTCGAGCTTGCTCTTTTATTTGACATGCGGTTGAATATCTTGTGTATAACTCTTTGAATATTGTAAGCGGAGAGCTGTTCATCGAGTGAGCGAGCTAAGCGAGTCGTATGACGTTTTCGAGCCGTGACCCGGATAACTAAGGGTGCTAGGTCCCCTTTTTGTTTACGGGAGATTGACTAGACGTCGCATTATCAGTTTGGGGTTGGACCTGCTGATTAATGCATGGTATCGGTTTGGGGTTGGACCTGCCGCTTACCTATTGCGTCAGTTTGGGGATGGACCAGCTGACGATATTCCGGAATAAAAGTCGAGTCTAGAGTGAGATGGTCGAGTCACGTTTGGTGAATGATATACTGTGATGTCTGCTTATTTCTTTGTGCCGTGTTTATCTTGAATTGTTGAGAAGTTGACCCTTTCCCGTGGTGCCTTCAATCCATGACGGTTACCCAGGCGATGTCGAGGGTGCAGGGAACTCGACAACAGATGATGCCGAGGAGGAGCTCGACGAGGACCCGAGCGACGACCTCTACTTGTCGTGATTGTTTATGTTTGATGGATGTTTTTTTTGGGACGATTGTACCTTGTTTTTCTTTGTGTTCAGAGGTTGTGACCAGTTTGGGCTAGATGTTATTTTGAGCACAGGGTAGACTGGTGGTCTTACTTTTGGAGCAGCCCCCTGCGTGGGTGTCTGCCGGAAGTACCCCCAGGGTTTGATTGCTCTCTTGAAGTCGTCATACCTTAGGTGTATTTCTCTGTACATTTACTACTCTGTATTTTGTCTACATTATCATTTCGAGTGGTATATATGCATGTATGTTCTATTAGAATTTAAGTCTTGTGTCTTAGTTGCACCATGTTTCGAAAAGCTGTAGATACTCTGATGTGCACGAGCTGGTTTTATAAAAAAAAAAATAGACCGTACTTTTAAAAGGCACAAGAGTTTCGTTTTAAAACGCATCGCATACAGGTTTAGTTGAGCTCGGTGTGTTGAGCTCGGTAACTCGAGCTCGGTATGTTGAGCTCGGTAGCGGTCCGGAAACGGGTCGTTACATTGTTGGTATCAGAGCAGTTCGGTTCTGACCGAGCTGTGCATAGGAATTTTAGACTGGTCACTGTGTCGGGATATGTGTGTCGGGTACATGATTGTAATATGTTGATTGCTGTTTGATTAAGTGAAGCACTTATTGCTTGAAAAATTGTTTGAACTGTTTCTTGATTGAAGCAGTGTGTTTTAACACATCCTTGTTGTGAGATTCTGACAGGGTTTTGAACTTTGTGGAATCTAATGCCACCTCGTAGGGATACAACAGTATGTAGAAACGTCGACATGGAACGAGCAATTCAAGCTATGGCCGAGATGGCGGCAGCCATGGCTCAACAATCGGTGTTGCAACTCAACAGGCTAACGCGATGGCTCAGCCAGGCGGCGTTAACCCAGCGAACTTACTGACAACGGCGAAGCGAGCGGAATCTTTGAAGCGAGAGGATTAGCGGACTTTAGGAAGCATGATCCACCAAGTTTTATGGTGAACCAAACCAGGATAAAGGCGATCTTTGGATGCAAGAGATCGAGAAGATCTTCGAGGCACTCCATTGCCGAACAACGTGAAGGTCGACCACGCCACCTACTGCGCTAGGAGATGCAGTATTGGTGGAAAGGAGTGAAGCAAACATTTATAACAGAACGTCGCGAGATGACCTGGGAGCTTTTCCGTGAAAGGTTCTTGGACAAGTACTTCCCAGATACTGCACGAGCCGAGAAGGAGCAAGAGTTTCTTCAACTACAACAAGGCTGACTCGGCGGTGTCAGTATGCAGCCAAGTTCGAGTCACTGGCGAGGTATTTCAGTCTATTTCGTGATCGAGCTGACCAAAGATGGTTAAGTGAGAGATTCCAACGAGGATTGAGATTTGATATCCAGAAGTCAGTGGTGTCATTGAGGATTCGAAACCTCCAAGAGCTGATTGATCGTGTCGAGGTAGAAGGAGTAAAGCCACAAGAAGAAAGCGTTGTCGGCGGACCGGTGAGACCCAGTGCGGGGCAAAGGTTTACGAAAGGAAACAACTGCAGAAGAAGCCTTACAACCGACCTCAGGGGAACGACAACAGGGGACAGTATCGTCCGATGACCCAGGGAGCGAGGAGTGGAGGTCAGACCGGTGTCGAGGTGACTTGTTTCCGTTGTGGAAAGACGGGACATTATGCGAGTAACTGTACTCAGAAGGAGGAGGTGTGTTTCAACTGTAAGAAGCCAGGGCATTTTGCCAAAGATTGTCTCACACCTAAAGCTGAACCGGCAATGCTTGCAGCAAAGGCCAAAGGAAAGCGTCAGGTAGCTAAAGGCAGAGTCTTCTGCATGAGTGGCGAGGAAGCAGAGCAAGCTGATGATCTTATTCAAGGTGAATGTGAGATTGAGGGTAAATCCTTATCCGTCCTCTTTGATTCGGGTGCAACCCATTCCTTTATTTCTTCTGATTGTGTGAACCATTTGAACTTGACTGTGACTGCTTTGCCGTTCAAATTGGTAGTTACCACCCCAGCTGCTAAAACCTTAGTCACAAACACTGCATGTCTTAATTGTGTAGTGGTTATTCAGAGTAGAAAGTTTGTGGTCAATTTGGTTTGTTTGCCTCTTAAGGGCTTAGATGTCATCCTCGGGATGGATTGGTTGTCACACCACCATGTCCTCTTGGACTGTGCCCGTAAAACTGTAATTTTCCCAGACCTTGGAGTCTCCAATTATCTTTCTGCTGAACGTATTGGGGTTTCTTTGAAAGAAGGAACTAGGGAATACATGTATCTAGCTAGTTCGGAAGTTTTCCGGCAGATCGGCGTGAAGAATGTTCGGTGGTGTGTGACTTTGAAGGCGTTTTCGAAGGCGTGCCAGGGTTACCACCCGATGCGAGGTCGAGTTCTCCATCGACTGATTCCAGGGACAGGCCGATTTCCAAAGCGCCATACGGGATGTCTCTGCCGAGATGAAAGAAGCGAAGTCCCGGATCGAACACTTGGAGTCAAAGCAATTCATACGACCAAGCGTGTCACCGTGGGGAGCTCGGTGTTGTTGATTAAGAGGAAGGATGGACGTTCAAGGCTGTGGGTGGACTATCGCGAGCTCAACAAGGTTCCTGTGAAGAACCGTTATCCGTTACCTCGTATTGACGACTTAATGGATCAACTTCGTGGAGCGGCGATCTTTTCCAAGATAGACTTGAAGTCGGGCTACCATCGATTCGGCGTGAAGGAGGAAGATGTCCCAAGCGACTTCCAGGACCAGATCACGGTCACTCACGAGTACTTGGTGATGCCGTTTGGGTAGCGAATCGCGCCGGTGTGTTTATGGACTACATGAATAGGATTTTCCATTCGTTCTTGGATCGGTTTGTTGTAGTGTTCATCGGCGACATCTGATCTACTCGAGAGCAGGAGAACACGAAGAACACTTACGTCGAGTCTGCAGATATTACGAGAGAAGCAACTCTATGCCAACTGTCGAAGTGTGAATTTTGGCTCGAAGAGGTGAATTTTCTTGGTCATGTGATTTCCAAAGAAGGGATAGTGTGGATCCAACTAAGATTGAAGTTGTGCTAGCGTGGGAACAGTAGAAGGCGATTCTGAGGTCGAAGTTTTGTTGGCTTAGCGGCTATTATCGAAGATTCATTGAAAGTTTCTCGAAGATTATCGCGCCTCTTTACACGACTACGAGGAAGGATCAACCTTTTGCCTGGGCCAGGAGTGCGAATCCGGTTTTCAAAGGCGAAGGAGCTCTTGGCAGCGGCGCGTGTTGATTTTGCCCCAACCAGAAGAGCCTTACGAGGTGTATTGTGATGCGTCACACCAGGGATTGGGATGCGTGCTGATGCAACATCGGAAGGTGGTCGCGTATGCTTCAAGGCAGCTTAAGATTCACGAGAGGGACTACCCTACGCACGACTTGGAGGCGGCTGATAGTTTTTGCGTTGAAGATATGGAGGCACTACCTTTATGGGAGCACTCTTCTTGTTTCAGCGATCACAAGAGCTTGAAGTACCTGTTCGACCAGAAAGAGCTCAACATGCGTCAGCGAAGATGGACAGAATTTCTCAAGGACTACGACTTTACGTTGGAATACCATCCCGGTAAGGCTAACGTAGTAGCAGATGCATTGAGCAGGAAGAGCGTTCTAGTTTCCTCAATGATGATCAAGGAGTTGGAGATGCTCGAGAAGTTCCGAGACTTAAAGTTGAGTGTCGAAGTTTCACCGGGGAAGCTGAGATTTGGTATGCTTACCATTTCTAACAGATTGTTGGACGAGATCCGAGACCAGCAAGTTCATGACGAGCTCCTGCAAGAGAAGGTTCAGTTGATAGCGCAAGGGAAGGCGACAGAATTCCAAGTCGGAACGGACGACATCTTAAGATGCAATGGCCGAGTATGTGTACCTAACGTAGCGGAGCTGAGAAAGTTAATACTCGACGAAGCGCATAAGAGCAACTTTAGTATTCACCCAGGAGTTACGAAGATGTATCAAGACTTGAAGAAGCATTTTTGGTGGTCCGGAATGAAGAAGCAAGTGGTTGAGTACGTAGCTTCGTGTTTAACGTGTCAGAAAGCGAAGGTGGAACACCAACGACCTGCGGGAATGCTCTGATAAACGGCGTACGGTTTGGAAATGGGATAGTATTTCCATGGATTTCGTTGTAGGTTTGCCGAAGACGCAGAAGAAGAATGATTCGATTTGGGTGATCATCGACCGATTGACCAAATCTGCTCATTTCCTACCAGTGAGGTCGACATACAACGTGGAAAAGCTGACCGAGATCTACATCGCGGAGATAGTACGACTTCATGGAATACCCTCTTCGATCGTGTCGGACCGAGATCCGAAGTTCACGTCTCAATTTTTGAAGGGAATTGCAAGAAGCGATGGGAGGCAGAGCTCAGGCTTAGCTTCGGCATATCATCCCCGCATCGACGGTCAGACTGAGAGAACGATCCAATCGCTTGAAGATTTGTTGCGAGCGTGTACCTTAGATCACCGAGGAAGTTGGGACGACGTCTTACCATTGGTGGAGTTCACCTACAATAACAGCTTCCATGCGAGTATTGGAATGGCACCTTTTGAAGCAGCATGCGGACGGAAATGTCGACGCCTCTTTGTTGGTACCAGGGCGGTGGCGTTACGTTGTGGGACCAGATATGATCCAGCAGACTACGAGAAGATCCGTTTGATCGAGAGATAGGATGCGAGCGTCTCAAAGTCTACGAAGAGTTATGCGGACCAACGGCGTCGACCACTCGAGTTCGAGGAAGGAGAACATGTATTTCTTAGAGTCACCCCACTTTGGAGTTGGTCGGCGATCAAATCCAAGAAACTTACCCTAAATTCATTGGACCTTACAGATTCTTCGTCGTATCGGTCGGTGGCATATCAGTGCCTTGCCACCCTTCTTGTCGAACATTCATAGCGTCTTCCACGTCTCACAATTGCGGAAGTATATTTCCGACCCTCTCATATCATCGAACGGATGTGATTCAAGCGAGACGACTTATCCTTGAAGCATTACCGCAAGGATCGTTGATCGGAAGGCCAAGCGATTCGCGGAACAAAGAGATTCAACTTGTCAAAGTTGTGTGGGATCGAGAAGGCTGGAGATGCGACTTGGGAGCTGGAGGAGAAGATGAAGACTTCGATTACCACTGAACTTTTCCGAGGTAAGAATCTTATTTGCAATTTCGAGGACGAAATTTTTTTTAGAGGGAGAGATTGTAACACCTGAGGACGAGATCGACCTCGTATTAGGACGTCGTTTCGAGACCTCGTACCAAGACCTCGTGTCGAGATCCCGTGTCGAGATCACGTGCCAAGATCGCGTGTCGAGGTCATATGCCGAGCTGAGAGACCGCGCGTGCACTAGCCGAGGTGAGGAGATCGCGTGCATTAGCCGAGGTCGCCAGAACGAGCTGAGGGGGTCGCATGTGGAACTGGGGAGGCCGCGTGCACGAACTCGTGTTAGAGCCTTGTGCGCTTGCACGAGCACCCTGGTCGACATCGTGTTGAGATGATATTACTCGTATTTTTACGAACGTTATTCACCGTTATGTCTATTGTTTGTAATACTTATATTGTCGGCTTGCAGTCTCATTGTGTATAGATCTCTGACCTATAGAGTAGAGGGTAATCATGAGAGAGGAGAGATTAGACGGGTAGAATGATTGATGGGATTGGCATCTCATAACCGTAGTTACGATAATGCCCCTTCTCTCACCAGCTGTATATCGATCAGCCCTCTCACAAACACTCACTTTCTCTTTTCTTTCTTTCTTCTTCCTTTCTTCTCTGAGTTCCTCTTCCTCTCCAAAACTTCCATCGAAGAACCTTGGATTTTATTGAGCTTCTGCATAAACTTTCTTCATCAATCTTGTTCCTCATCATCCTCTCGACATATCTCACCATCTCGACCATCATCTGAGGTATGGAAAAACAGATTTTCTCTTCCTTCATGCTACTGTTTAGCGCCATTTCTTCCTTCTATTTTAGCTAGTTTCTACGCTTCCAAATCATCTCATATTGATGGGTTTTCTTCTTCATGACATGACCGACCTTTCTAACCGATTATTTGAGCTTGTAAAACAAATTTCTTTTTCTGTTTTCTGCAACAGGCAGTGCCCAAAACCCTTCCTATTTGGTTTGTTTCGTTTTCTTGTTTTAGTTTGTTGGTTGTTGCTTCTGGTTGTTGTTGTTGTCGATTTATCTGTTGTAGCATCAGATAACCTTTTTCATGAACTTTTGATCGAAAACCCTAACCTTGTGTTAGTGGAAAAATGGCTTTGTCTGATGAGATGTATGAAAGAAGTTTTTAAGAAAATATTTACTGGGTTGTAGTTAAGATTGGGGTTATGAGAGCTAAGTGTTATTAGAACCCATAGATCGAACTAAGTTGTGTTTGTATTAGGAAGTCTGATTCCCGAGATCGTGTGATTCCCGAGTCGAGGTGTACGGGAGAGCGAACCCGAGGACGTGGGAGCAGTGGGAGCGGATCGAGAGCAGTGCGTGTCGAGGTTGACTGAGAAGCGTACGTGTCGAGATCGAGTAAGAGAAGTCGTTGTCGAGCTAGTTTGAAGACAGCCGTGTCGAGGTCGTTGTCGAGCAGCGTTATCTTGGAGTTCGGTAAGGGCACTTCATATTCTACGTGTTTATGTTTTGTGCGTAAGAGCACTTCTAAACATTCTAGGATTTTTTTTATTGTTATATTACTATGTATGGATTCCTTGATTTGTGTCGAGCATGAAATGTTGTGGTATGATTGGGTTTCTGCATGTATTTAATATGTGATTGAATATATGTTGTGAATTGTGTATTGCATGTTGAATTGTGTTTCTTCATGTCGAGCTTGCTCTTTTATTTGACATGCGGTTGAATATCTTGTGTATAACTCTTTGAATATTGTAAGCGGAGAAATTTGTTCATCGAGTGGCGAGCTAAGCGAATCGTATGGCGTTCGAGCCGTGACACGGATAACTAAGGGTGCTAGGTCCCCTTTTTGTTTACTGGGAGATTGACTAGACGTCGCATTATCGGTTTGGGGTTGGACCTTTGATTAATGCATGGTATCGGTTTGGGGTTGGACACCGCTTACCTATTGCGTCGGTTGGGGATGGACCCGGTGGCGATATTAGGAATAAAAGTCGAGTCTAGAGTGAGATGGTCGAGTCACGTTTGGTGAATGATATCTTGTGATGTCTCGCTTATTTCTTTGTGCCGTGTTTATCTTGAATTGTTGAGAAGTTGACCACTTTCCGTGGTGCCTTCAATCCATAGCGGTTACCCAGGCGATGTCGAGTGCGAGGAACTCGACAACGGATGATGCCGAGGAGGAGCTCGGCGAGGACGGCGGCGACCTCTACTTGTCGTGATTGTTTATGTTTGATGGATGTTTTTGGGACGATTGTACCTTGTTTTTCTTTGTGTTCAGAGGTTGTGACCAGTTTGGGCTAGATGTTATTTTGAGCACGAGGGTAGCTGGTGGTCTTACTTTTGGAGCGACCCCTGCGTGGGTGTCTGGGAAGTACCCCAGGGTTTGATTGCTCTCTTGAAGTCGTCATACCTTAGGTGTATTTCTCTGTACATTTACTACTCTGTATTTTGTCTACATTATCATTTCGAGTGGTATATATGCATGTATGTTCTATTAGAATTTAAGTCTTGTGTCTTAGTTGCACCATGTTTGAAAATTTGTAGATACTACGATGTGCACGAGTGGTTTATAAAAAAAAATAGACCGTACTTTTAAAAGGCACAAGAGTTTCGTTTTAAAACGCATCGCATCTGAGTTTAGTTGAGCTCGGTGTGTTGAGCTCGGTAACTCGAGCTTCGGTATGTTGAGCTTCGGTAGCGGTCGGAAGCGGTCGTTACATTGTTGGTATCGAGCGATTGATTACGTAGAAATGCATAGGAATTTTAGGCCAGTCCTTGTGTCGGGATATGTGTGTCGGGTACATGATTGTAATATGTTGATTCTTTGTTTGATTAAGTGAAGCACTTATTGCTTGAAAAATTGTTTGAAGCTGTTTCTTGATTGAAGCGGTGTGTTTTAACACATCCTTGTTGTGAGATTCAGCGGGGTTTTGAACTTTGTGGAATCTAATGCCACCTCGTATGGATACAACAATTTATGTAGAACGTCGACATGGAGCGAGCAATTCAAGCTATGGCCGAGATGGCGGCAGCCATGGCTCAACAATCATTGTTGCAACTCAGCGAGCTAACGCGATGGCTCAGCCAGGCAGCGGCGTTAACCCAGCGAACTTACGACAACGGCGGCGAGCGGAATCTTTGAAGCGAGAGGATTGGCAGACTTTAGGAAGCATGATCCACCGAAGTTTTATGGTGAACCAAACCCAGATAAAGCTGATCTTTGGATGCAAGAGATCGAGAAGATCTTCGAGGCACTCCATTGCCCGAACAACGTGAAGGTCGACTACGCCACCTACTTACTGCTAGGAGATGCAGAGTATTGGTGGAAAGGAGTGAAGCAAACATTTATAACAGAACGTCGCGAGATGACCTGGGAGCTTTTCCGTGAAAGGTTCTTGGACAAGTACTTCCCAGATACTGCACGAGCCGAGAAGGAGCAAGAGTTTCTTCAACTACAACAAGGCAGCTCGACAGTGTCCGAGTATGCAGCCAAGTTCGAGTCACTGGCGAGGTATTTCAGTCTATTTCGTGATCGAGCTGACCAAAGATGGTTAAGTGAGAGATTCCAACGAGGATTGAGATTTGATATCCAGAAGTCAGTGGTGTCATTGAGGATTCGAAACCTCCAAGAGTGATTGATCATTGTGTCGAGGTAGAAGGAGTAAGAAGCCACAAGAAGAAAGCGTTGTCGGCGGACCGGTGAGACCCAGTGCGGGGCAAAGGTTTACGTAGAAGGAAACAAGCTGCGAAGAAGCCTTACAACCGACCTCGGGGGAACGACAACAGGGACGATGTCGTCCAGATGACCCAGGAGCGAGGAGTGGAGGTCGAGGCCGGTGTCGAGGTGACTTGTTTCCGTTGTGGAAAGGCGGGACATTATGCGAGTAATCGTACTCGGAAGGAGGAGGTGTGTTTCATTGTAAGCCAGGGCATTTTGCCAAAGATTGTCTCACACCTAAAGTCGAACCGCAATGCTTGCAAAGAAAGGCCAAAGGAAAGCGTCGGGTAGCTAAAGCGAGTCTTACGCATGAGTGGCGAGAAGCAGAGCAAGCTGATGATCTTATTCAAGGTGAATGTGAGATTGAGGGTAAATCCTTATCCGTCCTCTTTGATTCGGGTGCAACCCATTCCTTTATTTCTTCTGATTGTGTGAACCATTTGAACTTGACTGTGGATCGCTTTGCGTTCAAATTGGTAGTTACCACCCCATTGCTAAAACCTTAGTCACAAACACTTGCATGTCTTAATTGTGTAGTGGTTATTGAGTAGAAAGTTTGTGGTCAATTTGGTTTGTTTGCCTCTTAAGGGCTTAGATGTCATCCTCGGGATGGATTGGTTGTCACACCACCATGTCCTCTTGGGCGTGCCCGTAAGCGTAATTTTCCCAGGACCTTGGAGTCTCGATTATCTTTCTGCTGAGCGTATTGGAGTTTCTTTGAAAGAAGGAACTAGGGAATACATGTATCTGGCTAGTTCGGAAGTTTTCCAGCGGTCGGCGTGAAGAATGTTCGGTGGTGTGTGACTTTGAAGGCGTTTTCGAAGGCGTGCCAGGGTTACCACGGTCACGAGAGGTCGAGTTCTCCATCGACACGATTCCAGGGACAGGACCGATTTCCAAAGCGCCATACGGGATGTCTCTGCCGAGATGAAAGAAGCGAAGTCCCGGATCGAACACTTGGAGTCAAAGCAATTCATACGACCAAGCGTGTCACCGTGGGGAGCTCGGTGTTGTTGGTTAAGAAGAAGGATGGACGATCAAGGTGTGCGTGGACTATCGCGAGCTCAACAAGGTTCTTTGTGAAGAACCGTTATCCGTTACCTCGTATTGGCGACTTAATGGATCAACCGTGGAGCGGCGATCTTTTCAAGATAGACTTGAAGTCGGGCTACCATCAGTTCGGCGTGAAGGAGGAAGATGTCCCCAAAGCGACTTTCAGGACGGATCACGGTCACTACGAGTACTTGGTGATGCCGTTTGGAGTGGCGAATCGCCCGGTGTGTTTATGGACTACATGAATAGGATTTTCCATTCGTTCTTGGATCAGTTTGTTGTAGTGTTCATCGGCGACATCTGATCTACTCGAGGAACCGAGAGCACGAAGAACACTTACGTCGATCTGCGGATATTACGAGAGAAGCGACTCTATGCCAACTGTCGAAGTGTGAATTTTGGCTCGAAGAGGTGAATTTTCTTGGTCATGTGATTTCCAAAGAAGGGATAGTGTGGATCCAACTAAGATTGAAGGCGTGCTAGCGTGGGAACAGTAGAAGGCGATTCTGAGGTCGAAGTTTTGTTGGCTTAGCGGCTATTATCGAAGATTCATTGAAAGTTTCTCGAAGATTATCGCGCCTCTTTACGACTACGAGGAAGGATCAACCTTTTGCCTGGACCGAGGAGTGCGAATCCAGTTTTCAAAGGCGAAGGAGCTCTTGGCAGCGGCGCGTGTTGATTTTGCTGACGAGAAGAGCCTTACGAGGTGTATTGTGATGCGTCACACCAGGGATTGGGATGCGTCTTTGATGCAACATCGGAAGGTGGTCGCGTATGCTTCAAGGCGACTTAAGATTCACGAGAGGAACTACCCTACTCACGACTTGGAGGTGGCGGCAGATAGTTTTTGGCGTTGAAGATATGGAGGCACTACCTTTATGGGAGCACTCTTCTTGTTTTCGGCGATCACAAGAGCTTGAAGTACTGTTCGACGAAAGAGCTCAACATCGTCGGCGAAGATGGGCGAAATTTCTCAAGGACTACGACTTTACGTTGGAATACCATCCGGTAAGGCTAACGTAGTAGCGGATGCATTGGCGGGAAGAGCGTTCTAGTTTCCTCAATGATGATCGAGGAGTTGGAGATGCTCGAGAAGTTCAGAGACTTAAAGTTGAGTGTCGAAGTTTCACCGGGAAACCGAGATTTGGTATCTTACCATTTCTAACATTGTTGGGCGAGATCAGAGACCAGCAAGTTCATGACGAGCTCCTGCAAGAGAAGGTTGATTGATAAGCGCAAGGGAAGCGACGAATTCCAAGTCGGAGCAGACGACATCTTAAGATGCAATGGCCGAGTATGTGTACCTAACGTAGCGGGTGAGAAAGTTAATACTCGGCGAAGCGCATAAGAGCAACTTTAGTATTCACCAGGAGTTACGAAGATGTATCAAGACTTGAAGAAGCATTTTTGGTGGTCGGAATGAAGAAGCAAGTGGTTGAGCACGTAACCGTGTTTAACGTGTCGAAGCGAAGGTGGAACACCAACGACTGCGGGAATGCTCTGATAAACGCTTGCGTACGGTTTGGAAATGGGATAGTATTTCCATGGATTTCGTTGTAGGTTTGCCGAAGACGCAGAAGAAGAATGATTCGATTTGGGTGATCATCGACCGATTGACCAAATCTGCTCATTTCCTACCAGTGAGGTCGACATACAACGTGGAAAAGCTGACCGAGATCTACATCGCGGAGATAGTACGACTTCATGGAATACCCTCTTCGATCGTGTCGGACCGAGATCCGAAGTTCACGTCTCAATTTTTGAAGGGAATTGCAAGAAGCGATGGGAACCGAGCTCAGGCTTAGCTCGGCATATCATCCCCATCGGCGGTCGACCGAGAGAACGATCCAATCGCTTGAAGATTTGTTGCGGCGTGTACCTTAGATCACCGAGGAAGTTGGGACGACGTCTTACCATTGGTGGAGTTCACCTACAATAACGACTTCCATGCGAGTATTGGAATGGCACCTTTTGAAGCCTTTATGCGGACGGAAATGTCGACGCCTCTTTGTTGGTACCAGGGGCGGTGGCGTTACGTTGTGGGACCAGATATGATCCAGTAGACTGCGAGAAGATCCGTTTGATCGAGAGATAGGATGCGAGCGTCTCAAAGTCTCTGAAGAGTTATGCGGACCAACGGCGTCGACCACTCGAGTTCGAGGAAGGAGAACATGTATTTCTTAGAGTCACCCCACTACCGGAGTTGGTCGGCGATCAAATCCAAGAAACTTACCCCTAAATTCATTGGACCTTACGATTCTTCGTCGTATCGGTCGATGGCATATCGATTGCCTTGCCACCCTTCTTGTCGAACATTCATGGCGTCTTCCACGTCTCACAATTGCGGAAGTATATTTCAGGCCCTCTCATATCATCGAACCGGATGTGATTCAAGCGAGAGGCGACTTATCCTTGAAGCATTACCAGAAGGATCGTTGATCGGAAGGCCAAGCGATTCGCGGAACAAAGAGATTCAACTTGTCAAAGTTGTGTGGGATCGAAGGCTGGAGATGCGACTTGGGAGCTGGAGGAGAAGATGAAGACTTCGATTACCTGAACTTTTCCGAGGTAAGAATCTTATTTGCAATTTCGAGGACGAAATTTTTTTTAGAGGGAGAGATTGTAACACCTGAGGACGAGATCGACCTCGTATTAGGACGTCGTTTCGAGACCTCGTACCAAGACCTCGTGTCGAGATCCCGTGTCGAGATCCCGTGCCAAGATCGCGTGCCGAGGTCATATGCCGAGCTGAGGAGACCGCGTGCACTAGCTGCTGAGCTGAGGAGATCGCGTGCATTAGCTGCTGAGGTCGCGTAACGAGCTGAGGAGGTCGCATGTCGAACTGAGGAGGCCGCGTGCACGAACTCGTGTTAGAGCCTTGTGCGCTTGCACGAGCACCCTGGTCGACATCGTGTTGAGATGATATTACTCGTATTTTTACGAACGTTATTCAGCGTTATGGCTATTGTTTGTAATACTTATATTGTCGGCTTGCAGTCTCGTCGCTGTGTATAGATCTCTGACCTATAGAGTAGAGGGTAATCATGAGAGAGGAGAGATTAGACGGGTAGAATGATTGATGGGATTGGCATCTCATAACCGTAGTTACGATAATGCCCCTTCTCTCACCAGCTGTATATCGATCAGCCCTCTCACAAACACTCACTTTCTCTTTTCTTCTTTCTTCTTCCTTTCTTCTCTGAGTTCCTCTTCCTCTCCAAAACTTCCATCGAAGAACCTTGGATTTTATTGAGCTTCTGCATAAACTTTCTTCATCAATCTTGTTCCTCATCATCCTCTCGACATATCTCACCATCTCGACCATCATCTGAGGTATGGAAAAACAGATTTTCTCTTCCTTCATGCTACTGTTTAGCGCCATTTCTTCCTTCTATTTTAGCTAGTTTCTACGCTTCCAAATCATCTCATATTGATGGGTTTTCTTCTTCATGACATGACCGACCTTTCTAACCGATT
Source organism: Calophaca sinica (assembly GCA_037113605.1). Taxonomy (NCBI): domain Eukaryota; kingdom Viridiplantae; phylum Streptophyta; class Magnoliopsida; order Fabales; family Fabaceae; genus Calophaca; species Calophaca sinica. The sequence goes on from CM073733.1 coordinate 24,964,104, forward strand.
ATTTGAGCTTGTAAAACAAATTTCTTTTACATTTTTACGCAATGTGCAAAGGCCCAAAACCCTTCCTATTTGGTTTGTTTCGTTTTCTTGTTTTAGTTTGTTGGTTGTTGCTTCTGGTTGTTGTTGTTGTCGATTTATCTGTTGTAGCATCAGATAACCTTTTTCATGAACTTTTGATCGAAAACCCTAACCTTGTGTTAGTGGAAAAATGGCTTTGTCTGATGAGATGTATGAAAGAAGTTTTTAAGAAAATATTTACTGGGTTGTAGTTAAGATTGGGGTTATGAGAGCTAAGTGTTATTAGAACCCATAGATCGAACTAAGTTGTGTTTGTATTAGGAAGTCTGATTCCCGAGATCGTGTGATTCCCGAGTCGAGGTGTACGGGAGAGCGAACCCAAGGACGTGGGAGCAGTGGGAGCCAGATCGAGAACGGTACGTGTCGAGGTTGACTGAGAAGCGTACGTGTCGAGATCGAGTAAGAGAAGTCGTTGTCGAGCTAGTTTGAAGACAGCCGTGTCGAGGTCGTTGTCGAGCAGCGTTATCTTGGAGTTCGGTAAGGGCACTTCATATTCTACGTGTTTATGTTTTGTGCGTAAGAGCACTTCTAAACATTCTAGGATTTTTTTTATTGTTATATTGCTATGTATGGATTCCTTGATTTGTGTCGAGCATGAAATGTTGTGGTATGATTGGGTTTCTGCATGTATTTAATATGTGATTGAATATATGTTGTGAATTGTGTATTGCATGTTGAATTGCGTTTCTTCATGTCGAGCTTGCTCTTTTATTTGACATGCGGTTGAATATCTTGTGTATAACTCTTTGAATATTGTAGCGGAGAGAGTCGTTTCATCGAGTGAGCGAGCTAAGCGAGTCGTATGGCGTTCGAGCCGTGACCGGATAACTAAGGGTGCTAGGTCCCCTTTTTGTTTACGGGAGATTGACTAAACGTCGCATTATCGGTTTGGGGTTGGACCTGTTGATTAATGCATGGTATCGGTTTGGGGTTGGACCCGCCGCTTACCTATTGGCGTCGGTTGGGGATGGACGGTGGCGATATTAGGAATAAAAGTCGAGTCTAGAGTGAGATGGTCGAGTCACGTTTGGTGAATGATATACTGTGATGTCTGCTTATTTCTTTGTGCCGTGCTTATCTTGAATTGTTGAGAAGTTGACCCTTTCCCGTGGTGCCTTCAATCCATGACGGTTACCCAGGCGATGTCGAGGGTGCAGGGAACTCGACAGCAGATGATGCCGAGGAGGAGCTCGACGAGGACCCGAGCGACGACCTCTACTTGTCGTGATTGTTTATGTTTGATGGATATTTTTTTTGGGACGATTGTACCTTGTTTTTCTTTGTGTTATGAGGTTGTGACCAGTTTGGGCTAGATGTTATTTTGAGCACAGGGTAGACTGGTGATCTTACTTTTGGAGCAGCCCCCTGCGTGGGTGTCTGTCGGAAGTACCCCCAGGGTATGATTGCTCTCTTGAAGTCGTCATACCTTAGGTGTATTTCTCTGTACATTTACTACTCTGTATTTTGTCTACATTATCATTTCGAGTGGTATATATGCATGTATGTTCTATTAGAATTTAAGTCTTGTGTCTTAGTTGCACCATGTTTCGAAAAGCTGTAGATACTCTGATGTGCACGAGCTGGTTTTATAAAAAAAAAATAGACCGTACTTTTAAAAGGCACAAGAGTTTTGTTTTAAAATGCATCGCATACAGGTTTAGTTGAGCTCGGTGTGTTGAGCTCGGTAACTCGAGCTCGGTATGTTGAGCTTGGTAGCGGTCCGGAAACGGGTCGTTACACAAAACCCGCATCTGCCTCCTTATTGCCATGCTTAACCCAAAGCTCTCCAAGCTCTTAAATACTTATCAAATCAAGATATAAGAAAACATTTTCATAAAAACATGATAAAGAGAAACTACCCAAAAACAAGATGATAATCCTAAGAATTTGGAAACAAGGAAATAATCCTAGGATCAAGAGCTACTTATAGTCTTAAAAAATCACTTCATAATCCTGACAAGATATAGGAGGCATTTGGGAGAAAAAATTATTTAAGTGATTATTCACTTATCATATAAGAGCTCAGGTATAAGCTATCTTTATAATCAAAGACGAAATGTTAGTAAAATTTATATAAGCTCTATATGAGTTGCTTCTATGAGCTATATTGGGAAACTTATGAAAATAAGTAGAAAACAACTTATGGATATATATTAGGATATTTCTACAAACTCTTCCAAACACTTACACAAATACTTATATCATAAAATAAACTCAAATAAGCTCTTTCAAATACCTTCACAATTTGCCCTCAAATCACCTATAGATAAATAGACAAAATGGTAGTATAAAATAAGAGTATATTCACCACTAATTCTAGAGAATACATGATAGATACACTTTGGGTTATTTGGATTGACTTATGAGCAACTTATTTGGGCTTATATACTTATATAACAACCTGTCATGGTGTTTGGGGAGCTTATGGAAATACCTTATGAGATGTATATAAGTTGTTTTCATCTTATTTTGATAAGCTTTTCAGGATAGCTTATAGCTTATAGCTTATCAAAACAACTTGTAGCTTATATAAAATCAGTTTAATTATATTTTTCTCTTTAATTATAAAAATGCTATCTCCAATCCTATTTATAAGAAACAAGATGTCTTATTTTCTTAATCTTAAATATAAGAACGGTTTTTCTAACATATGCAACTTTGCACACGATAAGAATCATCAATTGCCTATTTTTTCTTATTAATTATTCACTTTCCTATTTATTTTATAGATTCACATTTATGTAATATCTCTCCATCCACTAAAGACGAAACTAGTTAATTAATAAGAAAAAAATGTGGATAATTAATTATCTTTATCGTATGCAAGGTTGTATACGTCAGAAAACTCATATAAGAAACAAAGTCTTATTTTAAACTACAATAATTGCTTAATTCCATGTTTACTTTTATTTATTATGAGACTACTTAATAACAAGGTAATTAAAACCGGACCGGACATTGAATCGGAGAGGGCCAGGGTTCAAGGTTTTTGGGTCGGACCGTGGTCGAATCGGGTTTAATAAAATATTAATAAAATATTATTTTTTTAATATATATATATATATATATACACCAAATATATAATATATATAGTATATATATTATATATATAAAAAATATATAATATATAGATAATATTTCAATTTATACACAAAATAACATGTAGCCTAGTGGTAAGATGGCTTGTCTTGGCCTTGAGGACAGAGGTTCAAGTCCTGTTGAGAGCAAAATTGAATTTTTTTAATGAACTCATATGTATCTCATTCTTTGAGTCATTTAATGCAAAGAGTATTTGTGGAAAAATAAAATAAAATTACAGCATCATTAATTAAAATGGCTAAATTATACTTTTAGTCCCTTATGTTTATCTTATGTTTTAATTTGGTCTCTTATGTATTATTTGTTCTGAGTTGGTCCCTCACGTTACAAACGTTATACTAACATGGTCCTTTCGTTACTAACGACGTGAAAGTTAGCTTATGTGGCAGTTAACTGATGATCTGGTAGCTGAGTTGGCACGTGAAAGACTAAATCGAAACCAAAAAATAAGAAAAGGGATCAAATTGATCAATAAGTCATCTTCACCAAACTGATAAACTATGGTTTCTGGGTTTAGGGATACACTCTTTTTTCAACTTTTTTTTTCTCCCAGTATAGGTTCTTTGTGACAAATGATTGAGGAGAAAACACTCAATGCTATCTACCATTTAAAGTTGATCAAAGTTCATGGAAGCTGGTTGATGGTAAAAAGTAGGATGAGGAGTTCCTATGTAAGTTTCAGTTTTGAGATAGCACCATTGAAAAGCCAAGGTCAATACAATTATTTATGAATGATCATTGGTTCAAGTGGGTCACAGGAGAAACCATTTTGATTAAAGTGGGTCTGCGTCCAATTTGTGCCTGTAGTGTAGATCCATGATTCCATCTTAATCCCACAATTATAAACATCTGAAATAATTAAAATTAGTTGAAAGGTAATTGCAATTGCCTCATGCAATATTTTGGAAAAGTGGCGCTTGACTTGCATTTCTTCTGAAGCAGCAGGTTCCCTACTAATGTGGCTTGTCATGGAACTAATAGTGAGGCATCTTGGTTGATGGAAATAATATACCTGTTACAAGCCTTTGCTATAACAGTCATTGTCCAAACAATTGAATTTACTGTCTCTGTCGACATACGTTTGGTGAATTGCCATAGACTTTTGGTATTTTAGTTCGAACTGTGTAAATAGCTTTGATCTGACTTCACTTGAGCCTATCAATAAAACCTTTTTTGCCTTTGCAAAAGAAAAAAAAAATCCTTGTAACGGAGTTGTTGGTGCCCCAATCATTGCCACAAAGAATCTGTACTTGGAGAAAAAAAAATGAAAAAGAAGTGTATCTCAAAACCCAGAAACCATATATCATCAATTTCACATTGATCAATTCGGTCTTTATCTTTTTTTTTTTGGAATTAGCTGCTATATCATCGGTAAACTGCCACGTATGCTAACTTTCACGGCGTTAATAACGGAATGACCATATTGGTATAACGTTTGTAACGTAAGAAACCAATTGGGAACAAATAATACGTAATAGGTCAATCTGAAACCTAAAATAAACATAAAGGACTAAAAATATAATTTAGTCATTTAAAATTTACACATTTCAAAGTACCTCATTGATCTTGATGATTTTGTCAAATGTTTATTATAAAGTTATATATAAAACTAAAGGTAGTAACTTATACATATACACTTATATGATAAGCGTTTATCCTATAAATACTTAATTAGGCTATTTACCTACTTGGCTCAATCACATTATCTGTATGTGAATATTAATAAATTATATATAAAAATAATAATGCTACCTGAAATCATATTTTTTATTAATTAATAATGATTGTTAATAAATAAATAAATTATATAACACTAATTCTAATTATTTATAAATTAAAGTTTAATTGTTACCAAAAAAAAATTTAAAGTTTAATTTCATTTTTGTCAAACAAATCAATAAATTGATTGATTCCCTGGTTCCAACGAAATCAAGAGTCAATATCCAACTTAACACAGCCAGCTATGGATTGAATGGGCCAATGTCATATAATACCTCTGATGCGTTGTTGCTACTGCTAAGTCTTTTTTTTCCTTTCTTTATTCAATTTCCTTCTGCACGCGCTATTCGCACGTCAATTAATTTGAATATATAAGATCTTGGGCTAAGGCAAACAGAAGAAAATAATATAATCAGCGAACAAAAGTTGGTCTAATTGGTTTTAGTCAACAAAAAAAAAAAATTGATCTAATTGATAAGATGCAACAAAAATCTCTAAAAAACTTGAGTTAGAATCCACTAACAATATAAGGACTTAGTTGATAGTTAATATGTAAATATTTATGTAAACGCTCTATCAGTCTTGAGTCATTCCTAGTATTAGTTAACTCGGGCTCAACTCACTTAAACTTTTTTTATATAAAAAATAACACAATCCAAAGCAAGGGTGAAAAAAACGTTTGGAGAAAAGAGTGGAGATTCCAGAAGGTGTAGGGAAGGAAAATGAAAGGAATTAAAGAATATGCTGTGAGGGTATTCGTCTGTACGTTGAATGAGTAACTTGTGAGTCGGGGGTTCGCAAGACAAGTTGCGCAGCTAGCGAGTAAGCGCACAGGAAAATTAAACCAAACCGAACAATCAAGCCATTCTTTGAATTAAGCCCTTCCTTACATTAGAGAGAGTTATTAATGCCATTCCTTTCTTTCTTTCTATTTATTATTTATTTAAAAATTTAAAAATTACTATCGTCATCTAATCCAATCTTTGAGACATGCGTATCGGGTTTGCATTTCTCACGACACAAACAAAATCTTAAGGGGGAAGGGAAGGTGGAAGCAACACTAACACACAACATTCACATTCATTTTCACATTGCCCTCTGACTCTGTTGTGGGTTGTAACAACAAGTGTTTCAATTCAGCGTGCCCAATTCCGTTACCCTCTTCTTTTGCCTCTTCCTCTTCAACAATCTTTCCGATTCCCTTTCTTCTTCGCTCGTCTTGGCTGCCAGGTAAAACCACCTTCCCTTTTCTCTTTGCTACCAATTATTTTTCTTTTTAAAAAAAAATTGTATAATTTGAATCGTGAGTGAGGGTTGATGTTCAATTTGCGTTTCTTTTAGTTATTTTATGAGCTGATCGAATATCCATTGCTTTTGTCCATTTTGAATTTCAACTGGGTTTTGGCTTTACCTCTTGTCGTCGCAATTCCTGTACTTGGCCCTTTCTCTTGTTAGACTTCTATTTTGTTTTTGTTTTTTGTTTTTTTTTTTTCTTGTTCTTTCAAGTGCTGATAAATGTTAGGGCTGGAATCCCTATTTTGAATTCTAAGTGGTTCATGAATCCAACACGACTTAACTGGCTGCGAGTCCTTTCTTGTTTTTGATTACCCATTTGACCTTGTTCATTGCGCTTTATTCTTCGTAGAACTGAGGTTGGCCTTTTTGTTGCTCTCTAGTGAAGACATTTTTAGGAAATTTCTGTTTGTTGGTTTAGGATCATAGAGTGAAACTGGGAATTGGTGCCGTTGTTTCTTCAGTCAATTGATGATCGCACTTGCTTTTCTTTCTTTCTGTCTCACCTTTTATTTTGTGTGGCTTTGGGTTCTCCCTGCCATGGGCGGTTTTCACATAGCTTTTTTACGTATGTTTGCTATGGCATAGATTTTTTAGTTGAATTTATTTTTCCTTTTGCAGATCAATATTCCTTTTACCTTTGCTTTTGCTTTAGAGCATCTACCTCCTAATGTTCAATTTAAGTCATTCTTGGTTTTCTTTAATGACAAAGAAATGATTTGCCCTATTTTGTGGTTGATAACAAAAGGAGTTTGGTATGACCATTTTACAATTTCAGTGAAATAGGGGTCTCTGCATTGGTATTTCGTTTATGACTTAGTTTATGCTTTTAATTGCTGTGTCATTTGGGTTGGACGATTAGTTTTGCAAGTTTAATATTAAACTAACTCTTCCTTGACTCCTTAGCATCCGTTTTGCTGTACTCTGGAATCATAGAACTTAGCTGTGTAAAGGTAGAGTTAATGCAGCCTAGAGAGGGTCTGTCTAACTGTTAATAACAGGTCTGGGCATGGGAATACAACTGCTATGTGGTTATAACCCACCCAAGGTTTCAGATATTTCAAAAGGAACCCCACCCCTGGGGGAACAAAAAGAGAAGACAATAATGAATAACATAAAAAGTACAAGGCTGTTTCTAGGCATGACTTGGGGCATAGACCCTTCTGGTCAAATAACCCTTATAGAATCTATCATTCCTTCCTATAGCTGTTAGAATCGCATGATTCGTCATTTTAATCGCACGGTTCGATACAATTTAGCAAGCTAATGGTTTGTATCATGTGGTGAATCATATATGATTTTAGGTTGTGCGATACATGTGTGATTCATATCACTGATATGAATTGCACGATTCAATGATTTGTTGTTTCTTTTCTCTGTCTCAGTCTTCTTTCACCAATTCTCATCAAAGAAATTAAAATGTCAAATAAACTTGAATTGTTATATGAAAAGAAACGTATGTAGCGCTACTGAATGCACCATTTTAATTTTTCGTTGCTGTGTTTTCATTATTTTGAAATAGGGGCTTCACACAACCACTCACGCACTTACTTTCTCACATAGGGGCTTCACACAGTTAGTTGCTCACTCTCACACCTTTTTTGACTATACCTTTGCTTTGTTTTCATCTTGACTTGTGACATATAACTTAAGATTTTGTTTTTTGAGATTTATGGTTAAGTTGTTTTGTCAATTTCTAATTTAAAATTATTACATCAAGCACTACACATATTTATATTATATGTTTCAACTATTTTTTTTCTTCCTGTTTTTGAATCTTAAGATTCGATACAATCTAAATTTCAAAAAATTAACTCAGTGATTCACTATTTGACTATTTGAATTGTGATTTGATAACTTAATGATTCACAATTTGAATTGTGATTTGATAACTATGTTCCCTGCAATTTCCATAAATATTGAAAATGGAATTAAAAGTAAAACTAGATGGTCATATTTATTTGAAGGTAATCCCTCTATCTTCTTGTGTCCTTTATATAGGGAATCAACATTTGATGACACCAGGTTACACTCTTGTGCCTTTTCGTATCTTTTATGAACCCGGATTTTATGCTTCGATTGCCTAGAATGACATTGACATATGCCAGTCTTTGTAAGTTAAACTTTAAGGGCCAGGCTGACTTAATTAGTTTAGTTTTATGCGAACATTCAAGCAATTGTTCAATTTTTCTGAAGGAGTGAGATTAAGAAACAGTATCTCTGTAAGTAATATGTAGTCTCAATTATACCGTGGGATGGAGAAGGTAGATAAAAATGCAAACTAATGATTGGATTTTGAAGGATATAAGAAGACACGAGACTGTTGCTGGGTGTAGGAGGTTGAAAATATGAGATATTTAGAATGTTTTTTTGGCTTTATCTTAAACTATTAGTTTGTCTTTGATTGACTCTTAGAAAAGAAACTATTATGTGTGAGTGTCTACATTGTCAACATTACTTCCACCATTAGATGGAGGGATGGACCATTGGCTTGAATGTCTGTATGTGTCTCTATGTGAGACTTAATATTGCTCCCTCCGTCCCTTGATATATGACTCCATTTGATAATTTCACGCCCCTTAAGAAAATGGGTTTTGTTAGTTATTAGCATTAAATTTGTACAAAATGTGTGCTATTTTTCCCAAGTTATCCTTCTCATCTTCTAAGACTATTAAGAGAGAGAGAATTAATGCACCTTGGTATAGGGGGTAATTTTGTAAAAAAAAAATAATTAATGCACCTTGGTCTTTGAAAAAAGTCTTATATTAAGGGACAAATGGTCTTATATTAAGGGACGGAGGGAGTATTATTTACCAATCATAAATTATACTCAATTGCACAGCTTTTGTTGTTATCCTTGCTGCTGTTTGATTCATTGAATGTAAACTTCATTGTATACTTTTTTTCTGATATTTGAATGAAGAAAATCTACTATGCTTTGTAGACAACAAATTTTCATTCAAACTTTGTATCCATTATAGGGACCATTCTGTTCAAATTATTGCTGCTTCTGACATGTTGGATTTGAGTTTCTCTAGTATTGTAATATCGGTAACATTACTGGATAAATATTGTGATTGCAGGTGTGCCTTTCATAGTAGCAGGGAGTTAGTGGTGGAGACATAAGACATAGATGGAAGAGTGGTTATAAATTCATAATGTCTGGACTCATTGAAGGACTTCCTGACGCTGTTGCAATTAGGTGCCTTGCACGTGTTCCCTTCTACCTCCACCCAAAGTTAGAGCTTGTCTCTCGTTCTTGGCAAGCAGCCATTCATAGCCCAGAACTATTTAAAGCTCGGCAGGAGGTTGGTTCATCCGAGGAACTCTTGTGTGTCTGTGCTTTTGATCCAGAGAACGTATGGCAGCTGTATGACCCTCTAAGAGATCTCTGGATTACCCTTCCTGTTCTTCCCTCAAAGATCAGGCACCTTTCCCACTTTGGTGCTGTATCCACAGCTGGAAAGTTGTTTGTGATTGGTGGTGGAAGTGATGCTGTTGATCCTTTGACTGGTGACCATGATGGATGCTTTGCAACCGATGAAGTGTGGTCATATGACCCTGTAGCCCGGCAGTGGGCCCCTCGAGCTTCAATGCTTGTTCCCCGTTCTATGTTTGCATGCTGTGTTTTGAATGGGAAAATTGTCGTGGCCGGGGGCTTCACTAGCTGTCGAAAAACAATATCTCTAGCGGAAATGTATGACCCTGAGAAGGATGTTTGGATTCCAATGCCTGATCTTCATCGCACTCATAATTCAGCCTGTTCAGGAGTAGTGATTGGTGGAAAGGTGCATGTACTGCACAAGGATATGTCAACAGTACAAGTTTTAGACAATGCAGGGACTGGATGGATCGTTGAGGAATGTGAGTGGCTCCAAGGTCCAATGGCAGTTGTCCAGGATGCACTTTATGTGATGAGCAATGGAAATATCATCAAGCAAGACAAAGAAGGTAGAAAGTTTATAGCTTCAGCATCAGAGTTTAAAAGGAGAATTGGGTTTGCAATGATTGGACTAGGTGATGAATTATACATGATTGGAGGCTTCATTGGACCTGACAGATGGAACTGGGACATTAATCCGTTATCTGATGTTGATGTTCTCACAATTGGAAGTGAGAGACCAACTTGGCGCCAGGCAGCTCCAATGACTCGGTGCCGTGGTACCATTCGTGGTTGTACACTGCTGAGAATTTAGACCCTCACTTTCTAGGCTCTCGTGTACTTCTTGTACTCGACGGGATTAGGATCCCTTCAACTAGACAAAGAGTATTTGTGTTGATTACATGCGGTAACGAGGTGAGTTTTCTGTGTCTGTTTTGGTCGAAGCAAAACAGCAAGGTCCATCAGTAAACAGGCAACAAATCGGTGCTAATCTCCTTTGCAATTTATCACTTTACGTATGATATGAAGGACCGCTTCGTATAGCAAAAATCAACAACTTCATTTAGCTGTTCAGCCTTTTCTTTTCTTTTTCTCTTTTCCGAAAGTAGCTGAGAGGGATTATGTTCCAAAACTTAACAATCTCGTAGTTTTGTTAATATGGAAATTAAATTTAGCTATGAGATGGGTTTTATTTTATTTTTTTATTATCGGAAAGAGGCCCAAATGGACCATTACAACAATGCGTACTAGTGCTCTCCCAAATATAACATCCAGAATCAAGAAAACGGCCTAACTTGACATGATAATTTGCCACCTTATTAAACTCCCTACCCGTATGAGAAAACAAAACCGACCACTCCCTATTCGAAATCTCCCTAATATCTATGATCAAACCCGAGAGATGATGATTTTCAGGAGGGTCTTGTTGCATGAACTCAATCGCGAGCTGTGAGCTCCTCTCTAACCAAACGCTCCTGATGCCTCAATCCCATGGCAATTGTAGACCAGTGAGCATCCCCCACAATTCAGCTTCTATGAGTTGGGTTTTATATTCTTTCATCCACTAGTTATCATTATACTTACTGTTAGAGGATTAGGATAATATTTTAAAGTTGCAAAATTTAGAAAAGAGTTTACTTCATATGGTTTATAAACGGGTAAATATGGTGAAATATGAAAAAAAAAATAACTGAAAAATATTCAAGAAAAATATTGGTTAATTGATAAAAAATTATTTTATTTTATTTTATTTTAATTTAATTTAATTTAAAATTATATTATATTTCTAAAATATAAGCATTTGAAACTTAATTTTAAAAGTTTTCAAAAATTAGGTTGTCTGATAGAACAGTTTTAGCGGTGATTTGCAAACGCCTTATTATATCTAATATTAATTAAAAAAATTGAGATTAATTAAAGAAATTAACGAAATTAAGAAAAATTCTTTTGATCGATGATTTTGAAGAGAAAAAAAATATTGATTTGATGTAAAAGCTCAAAAAACATTTGTCACAAAATGAGAAAGATATGAAATTACATAATAAAGTACTAGTCAGTTACGCGTTTGTGCCCGGTCTCGTTCATTTTCATATGTATATGTAAACGTATTTTTTTTTATTTTATTTTTTGCAAAAGAGGAGAGGCACAAAACAAAGCAAAACTATCGAACTAAACTAACTATGCTGGGCAAAGAAGTCCGAACATTGTCATAAAATATCAGCTGCATTAGCTCTCTGGGAGGCTGTTGCAACATTTGGAGCTCCATGGGAGACATGTTGAGGCTATGGTTAGCTAACCAATCCGCGCTTCTCTTGTGAATAAACTCAACTTGCCGGTCCTTCCTAGCCCAAGGTACAAATTCTGCGAACCAGAGTAGGGACCACATCAGCATTATTCTCTCGAGTTTTAGCCATTTCAACCATAGCCAGAGAGTCAATCTCTACTACTACCAATTTAGATATTCCCTCCTCCCAAGCCAACTCCATTCCAACAACATTCCCAGGTCTCAGCATGAAGAGCATCACAACTGCCAAGTTTACAGATATAGCCTTTAATGTATACTGATTTTATAATCGTCTAATGTATAGAATAGAATAGGAGATATCAATTTGTACCAAGAAAAAAGTAAAGGAGATATCAATTAATGTAACTCACAGAGTTTCAACAAAAAAATAGACATAAACCGAAAATGAATTAGCTGTCATTTTGTTCTACTTTTGTACTCCTTAAAAGCAAATTTCTACCTACAGTGTTTATCAATATAATTTGCAAAATGCAGTGAGGACGTTAAAACTAATTCTCTGCGGTGCGGTTGCGCATACCTGTTTATGAAAAAGGAAAAAAAAAAATACTGTTATAACAGGATTAGGATCCTCGACTGCATTCTTCCTACAGCCCTATGCTAATGCCAATATCTAAATGCCATTTTTAGAAATTAAAATCAATTCCATTGAGAGTTCAATTTTATTCTTCTAAATCAGTTCAACCAATTCGAGTTAACAGAAAACTCTAGTGAAGTACGAAGGTGTGGGTGTGGATACCTGAATCACTGGTGATGTCCAGATGATAACAGACGTCAACTAACTATAATCTCTGCCTACCAAAAAAAAAAATGTGAAGGTATTTTTATTTAAACTAGTTATTGAAAACTAACAAGAAGTAACTAATCATAACAAACTAACTAACTGATTAACTAATTCATTAACCACCTCTAACAGAATTTTCTTTTCTTCTTTCCAATATATATGTGTCATAGACCACCACCAGTACATGGAAGGAACATTGAAGCGAAGCGCCGAGTTTGAACAATGGAAAAAGAAAGGGAAGCGAAAAGCAGAAACGACGTTGAATTGTCACCGGCCCTCATCGCGGTACACCCGGCCGGACACTCGATCGCCGTAGCTGTCGGACCGGAGCTCCGCGTCTTCGACTTCCTGTAAGCTTACCTTTCCCAACTCCACCCTCTTCAAATTCATTCATTCACATGAAAATAAGTAAGTCCCTTCTTCTCACTTCTAAACATACCTACAGTACCGGTAGTGAAATTTCTTTAGTGGAGGACGACTCTGTCTCTCGTGGCCACCAACCCTTCCATACGGACAGTATTAGAGCCATTCGATTCGGCGCAAAAGGAACCCTCTTCGTATCCGCTGATGACAAAACCCTCAAGATATGGATATGGACACCGCTATCTTGGTTCTGCCACTACACCATGTAATAATAATTATAATTAATAATTAACAATCTCTCTCTATCTTTCTAACTCTTTGACGTGCATTCTTTCGTTTAATCGGTTTCTCTTTATAGGTCATCGAAAAAGAAAATTACCGCGGTTGCCACAAGCAATGATGGATCTTACGTGTGCTTCGCTGACGAACACTGCATCGTTTGGGTTGTGGATCTTTATAAGAAACCAGCACAGCTTCTTTCTCACCATTGCAGTATCATCACTAGCTTGGTTCGTAACCCGTTATGTTTGCTTGTCTTTCGTTCCTTCTCTTTATTTTCCTACCTTTTGTTTCGTGCTTCCTTCTTTTAAATGTGCTGCTTCTGCAGGAATTTTCACCGGATGATCGGTTTATTTTAAGTGCCGATCAGGATTTTAAGATTCGTGTAAGCTAATGTTTCTACTTATTCAATGGGAGCATTCTGCAGTTTGATCCTTTTCATTTTTGTGTGTTTAATTATGATTATATTCATATCACTGGTTACTAATTTTCCCAATAATCCTTTTAATGGAGCTCACAGATACAGAGTATCTGTCTTGGTCATACAGAGTGAGAGTTGCTTTTGTCAGCTTTTGTTAATATATGTTTGATTTTATTTTTGGGACAGAAAAAAGTGACTTTAGAGACACAAAATTGAATTTTACATGGGTACTCTCGAGTAGAATTAATTTTATCTCTAGAATTTATTCTAACTTGAAGTTAAGATTTATAGCTTTTGTCTCTAAAAGTGATTTTTGTCTCTCAAATTTATTATTCAACTCACTTTTACGTGAATGTATACAAACATAAATCACTTTACATTCAACTCATTTTTAACTAAAATCAATTTTACAAAATTAATTCATTCAAAATCAAATTTCACCACCGCGAAACCAAACACACACTTAATCACATATTTAAACGTTGTTGCTTATGCTATATGCAATTGCATCACCTTTTCACATTTCAGTATGATCTATTTCAAATGATTAACTTCGAATCATCTTATAAGAATTCTACAACTACAGATATTGTCAGTGGGGTTGTTTCCCTAATTTTACCTCCTCATAACCAACTTCTAACTTAATTAACCTCCTCATAACCACTTTTAACTAACATAAAACGTTGCTTAATACGTTTGTCTATATATATTCACAGGTTTGTCTCCTGCCTCTCCTTCGTTCCTGCTCCAGAATGTGCTCATGGCCTTCTTCTCTCTGGCAGTAGTGACTCCACAGTCAGTGATTTCTTGTATATTATCTCTTCAATTCTCTTTTAAATGAAAGTAACATAAATTGCTTTCTGCAGGTTCGATTGTGGGATATCTCCTCTGGAGCACTCCTAGATACTTGTGAGGTTGCAATTAAGGTATATTATATTTCTTAGAGGCTTGAAGAGTTGCATACTTTTTTTTTTCCTTCACTTCATTATAAATTCATTTTGAAAATTATTACTGGACTAGTTAATTGATGTTATCATAAAATAAATTCCAGTGATTTGAACAAGGCTATCATATTTTATCTCTTCTTGCTGTTACACTTGGTTTTTAATTACTTTCTCGTTCTTCAACTTCTGTTTCTATAGGCAGGACTTTTAGAGCCCAGTGGTAACGCAGAGGAGCATCGCCATGCTGTTACTGATTTATCTACCATCCGGGGTGGTTTTGTTGCCGTGGCCATTCAGATGCAAGTTTCCCGCTTTTGTATTCTTCTGTCATATTGCAATTTAGTGTGGTTTGCTGATAAGTTTATTTGATATCAATGTAGCTTGCAAGGAATAGTATTGTTGAGTTGCAATGTTTCTGCACAAACACTTTCTGTTGCCAAGGTAATGGCTGTGACAACACATGATTGAAATTACTATTGAGTTGCATCTCACTATAGTGTAGAAGAGTTGGTTATTGTAGTTAACTTTACTGTTAACTTGCTGTTAGATCTAGTTAATTGTTGTTAGAGTTAGTTACACCTAATTATAGTAGTAGCTTGTCTATATATTATATAGCACTCCTATTCATGTCTGAAGTTGGATTTCTACTTTTGCATTATCGTTATGAAGCAAAGCTAACTACATATCCATTGGAAGGAAAATATTGGTTTCTGAAGGAAGGTATTTAAACTAACGGCAGGAACACTGCAGGTGATTTCCTTTGCAGCGGAGGCCTTTGTCCCTACCTGCCTGGCGAACTGCCCCTGTACTAAGGAATTGTGGATGGTTTCAAATGTCTCTAGTTTACCTGGCTACAATTACTCCTCTTTGGCTCGTGTCATAGTAATTTCTGGTATTGGTGTTGAGCAAGAGCCTGTTGTTCTGAGAGATGATAAAATACCTGGGGGAGAAAGGCTGCTAAAAATGTTTCAAGGAACTGCTTCTGTTGAGGACAAAACAGTTTTAGCAGCAGCTGAAGCAGTCAAAACAGACAATAGAGAATCTAGGAAGAAATCCCGACATGATTGACAACTCAAGGGGTAGCAATATGTTTTCAAATTTTGTTTTCATTATGTGTTGTAGCTAAATTTGGTTTCCTTGTAGTAGTTTCCAAAGACTATATTCTGGACTTCTTTTGACCCATTTCATTTTTCTGATAAACTTGGTAGTATATCTCGAAATATTAAAGCCAGATTGCCATCAATTTTGTGGCCAGCCTTTTTTAGTTGTCTGAAACATCTAGTGACTATTGTTCATGGAGTGCAGTGTAGTAAAATTACATTTACTGTGCCATGACACCTAACCAGTAACCACATTTCTAATTAGCGTGATAACTCGGGAGAGACCAGTCAATGTCTGGTGTGAACGAGTTTCATTCTTGAAAATGGAAATTATTTTGAGAAATGAAAATAAGAAACATTTTTGTAAACCAAACCCATTTCTGTTTTTATTTTAAATTGCTAACAAAAATAAATAAATAAAAACTCTTGCGATATACAATTGTGATAGTGATAATATACTTTCAAAAACAATAAAAATATTGTAAATAGAAAAGAAAGTGGAGAGACAAGACAATAAAAATATAGACTAAAAGACTGGTTTTTCAGGAACTATGATTCAAAGGCTAATTCTTCAAGAACTAGCTATAATCTTTGCGGGCGGGTTCTATGGTAAACAAGAGAGACAGGTAACACCATCATGTACAAGTAGTTTTAACCATCAGATTGATATTTTTCTTGTAATTTCACTGAATCTTATCATGGACTACCATCACCAAATCGTTCCCCCTATTATTCTCACCTTCATTTTTCCTCTTCCATGACACTTTGCGCCACCACCCTTTCCTCCGACAACAATAACAAAAGCTCTGACTCAGTGCTCAAACAACAAACCCCCTGTAATCGTCCCATCGAAAAATGGACAATGCTAGAACCGCACAAACGAAGACCAATGCTCAACCAAAAACCCGGGAGAACCAGAGGGAAAAAAAATCTAAGATTCAAAGAGCTGAAAAAACCCTCATAAGGATAAGTTCACTGTGAGAAATATTGGAAAGAACGGAACCAAACGAGCAAGAAGATGGGATGAAAAGAAAATTGAAGTTTAGTGGAAGAAATAGTTCAAATGGTTGAGAAATAGAAAATGATGGGGAAAGGAAAAAGAAGTGGTTCTCTACACCCCTTGAAAATGGCAACATACTGCCAAATGAAGACGAAGGGGTTTTTCTTTTTCAACCCCACTGAAACGCACTTCAGCGTACTTTTTTTTAATCTTTTTTTTTTCTTTCAATGCTTGCGGAACATACCAGTGATACACGCTCCATTACTTGTGCCTTTGATTCTGGGTTTGTGGTTTTATTTCTCAGTTCTGAAAATGCTTCTAGATGACGCAGGAAGACCAGAGGGAGAAAGGAAGGGCAGACCGAAGGGAGAGGGAGGAAAAGGTCGTTGTACCATGTGTTATGAGAGAGAAATAAATGGGAAAGGAGAAAATATGTTTGATCCGGTAGGGGAGGGCGCATGATAAACTCTATAAATGAGATTGATCTAATGATAATCATTACTTGTGCATGGTGGTGTTACCTGTCTCACTTGTTCACCATAGAACTTGCCAATCTTTGTATTGATAATGTGATGAAGTGTGTACAAGGAAAAACCTAATAGCCCTATTTATATAGATAATGGGCTACTAGTTATAGACTAAATCTAGGGATATGGTAAAGATATAATTAGATAATAAATTGATATAGTCATCCACCAAATCTACATATTTATAACACTTCTCATTGGATGACTATACACTATGAACATGTCTCGTTAAAACCTTGCTAAGAAAAACCCAGTGGGATAAACACTCAGCGAAAGAAAAAAAGTACAATATTCATAGTGACACACTTCCTCTCGTAAATACGTCATTTATGAAATGTCCTTTAATTAGCGCATTCACATGCTTCCAGAAAATTGAAGTTGACAATGCTTTTGTGAATAAATCTGCTGAGTTGTCATTTGATTGAATCTTTTCATGATACATTATATTCTTGAAATGGTTTTGTCTTGTCATCTTCTTTCATTAATTTGCATGCTCCTCTAATATACTGAGTCATGTTTCTCAGTCATATGCACTCACAATTTGCTCAATAAAGAATTAATATTTTTGAATGATTTGATGAGATAGTTGTGATTGTTTGCTTCACGAAACGTCAAGATATAACAGTTTCTCTACATGTGTAAACATCACCTGATTGCAATTGGGCTTTATAAAGATAAAAAACAACGAAGAACTTGTTTTACTTCATTCCAATGTCTTCAGGTTGGTGCCGAACAAAATCTTGTTAACAAGTTCACTGCAAAAACTATATCCAATATTGTGCTATTTGCAACATAAAAAAAAATATTTCAATGACAACACGATATGGTACTTCAGGACTAAAGTTCTTTGTTGCAAATGCTCGAGCTGTAGACCGAGGCAACACCTTATCTTTCAAAACATTTTATTTGAAGATATTTATTTACACCATCTATAATTTGGAACAACTTCAAGTATTTTCAAGAATATTAATAATCAAAATTCTTAGCAATCATATTGAACAATGTGTGAAAAAGGAAATAAATAAACTTACCCATAATTGCATCATGTATGTAACTCAAACATTTCTTACCAATATGAAATGTTTAATATGATAAAAAAGAGAATACAAATTATCAGTATATGTAAATCCAAATATATGTTATCAATAGTTTCAATCCTTCCGGGATTTTCAATATAGAGACAACTCTCTAGTTAACCATAAGGTGTAATAACAAATATTTATGTCATGAGAGTTCGAACTTCAGGTCCATTAAAAACATCTTTTGAGTCTCGAACTATGGATTCAAAGCCCTCATATTTCCAAATTAAACTGATTACATCAATCAATACATTTCAGATGCTTTAGATTCTTCAGTGTTAAGCTTCATGCATATATCTATGATTCTTCAGGATTATGCTTTAGCCATCTTCAATCATTCGGGGATATGCTTCATGCATTTTAAATTTTTCAGAAGTATGCTTCGGGCATCTTAAATCCTTCAAGGATATGCTTCATGCATTTTGAATTTTTCAGGGGTATGCTTCAGGCATCTTAAATCCTTCGGGGATTTTCACATATATGTCATTATCCAATGACCTATATAAGCAAGCTGTCACTACACTCATTTGATGTATGCCAAGTTCTTCAAAGACTGCCAAACTAATTAAAAATCTAAAAGTAATTGCACTCATTACAAAAGTTGACAACTTCAGGTGTCTCTGGACTACTTATCCAAATGCTTTATATTTGGCTCAACTTGCATTATTTTAATTCACTTTGGCCAATCAATTTAATGTCGACATTCGTATATGATTCGAGTTTCATGCTCATCATGATTAATAATTTCATAAGCAATTGTTATTGCATATGTAAAAACATATTAACAACATCATATGTATCAAATTATATAACATATAATTGACATTTGAAAAATATCAGAATAAATAAACTAATATTTCGCACTCACACGATGCTTTCAAACAAAATATATTCAAATATTTCAGCTCTTGTATATATTTAAATAATATATATTATTATAACTACTAGTTAAAAAATATTCAAATAATTTGAATTAATAACAATAAATGACACTAGATTTTCAAGTGATAATCAAGATTAGCTTCAAAAGATTTGTTTTGCAATACTTTAAAATTTCAACTCGCATATATCTCATATGATAGTGTAGTAAAATAGCGATGCCTTTTGTTTCTCAGTTAATTATTTTTACATAATAATCCAAATATTTCCTTTCAAATGATTAGTACATTAGGGAATATATATCACCCAAAAAATAATAATAACAATCATATCTGAGCATTAAAAAAAAGGTAATTATCTTGAGCATGAGAATGACAAAATAATCATTAGGTAAAAGGATTCTATGATCATTTAATAAGTGTCCATGTGTATTTTCAATAATACATCGCATCATAGTTGAACTGGGATGACCAAGACGATTAAGTCAAAGCATAAAAAGTTGTAAGATCTGAGCACTTCTGGTGCTTATAATTTGACTCTGTCATCCTTATTTTTGTAAAATATAATCCAACGAAAAATCTTAAAATTTCTCTAATATAAACTTTTAAAACAATAGAGATATTCTAAATCTCCCTCATTTTTTGTTTCAACATGATACTTATTGTGACGTATATCCTTAAAACTTGATAGATTTCTTCGGGATCTACTAGAATACAACGCGTCATCAATGGATAATTTTGTCGTATTTCGAAATATATCACATGCTCTTCTGGAGCCTTCGATCATCTTTGCAATACTAGATACAATATCAACATTAATTTCAGCTAATGTTAATTGCATAAAATATTTCTTAATACAAATATTTGTGTAGGTTGTGCCACTGTCCACTAAATATTGGTACTTCTGGACCAAAAAAATTACTATTCTAGTTCGTGCATCTATCGTTGTAAACAATTTTGCGTGGATCCAATATTTGTACTTTAAGACCAATTTTACAATTACTTGAAATCTTATATTGGTACTTCAAGACCAATTTAACAATTACTTGAAATTTAGTATTGGTACTTCAAAATCAATTTATGACCAATTCATATTTCAAATTACTTGAAATTGTGTATTGGTACTTCAGGACCAATAAAAGACAAAGAGTTTTGGCTATTCATTTGCTTTGGTACTTCAGGACCAACTGTGATGCAAAACTTGCAAACACTGAAAAATAGTGTCTATTTAATCTTGGCGTAAAAAAAATATATGTATACATAAATTCTTACCTTAAAGTGAAGCATACATAAAGATTGCTACACCGTTGAAGACTTTATCGTGCTTGATAGCAATTGACGTGAATACTACTTGGTTGATGCTACACTTAAATGTACTCTTCAGCTTTCATTTGGTGCTGAGAAAGGTTATCTCATCGTTTCTTCTAGGGACATAAGATTTCTTGCACTTATATGTGTGTCTTTATGAATTTCAAGAAAATAATTCAACTTTTCATTTCATGAATCAACTAATAAAAAAATTTCTCCATTTTTTTAATCAAAAAATAGACATAACCAAATATATATTATTTGTAAGAACATGATCAAATGCATAATTTTCATAATCAAAATTTGAACACCAACATAAATTTAAAAATATGCATTTCAAATTTAAAATACATAATTACCATATTAAACGGCATATCTTTATAGCAACAAATTTTAAACGATTAATTAAAGATTGTATCAGAAAAATAATATCTTTATATAGCAACAAAATTTTCAAAATATAATTAAAGATCACATTTTTATATAAAATAAGGATAAGGATTCTAAAAGTATATGAATCACAATAACAAGAATTACAATATATCACATACACAAACATCCAAATTTATATGAAAACATGCAAACAAATCAATGATAATATCTTTCGTAAATAACACATGTTTTTGCAAATGGTTAGACTAGTTCTTCAAGAACTAGAATTTAACGACTAGTTCTTCAGGAACTAGGATTCACAGGTTAATTCATTGGGAATTAACATGTAAAGATCTCATCTTTAATATGAAAATAGGCAACGAGATTCAAATATTAGTTCTTCAGGAACTATCATGTAAAGATACAATCAATAAAGATTTTTTTTTAATTTTCTTTTGTTTCAAACTGTATTACGATCAAATATAGTTCTTCTGAAACTTATGTAGCGCTAAAATAATCGTGATGTTCTTCGAGAACTATATGCAGCACTAAAAAAATTATGAGGTTCAGGAACTATACGTAGTGCTAAAAAAATTGTAAGGTCCTTCAGGAACTTTTCGTAGCGCTAAAAAATTATAAAGTTTTTCATGAACAAATATCATGCTATAAAATTCTTCAGGAACTTTCTATCCAATATAAAATTTCATTCATAGTCTAAAAGTCTAGTTCTTCAGGAGCTATTCCACAAATTTTTATATAATGATGACCAAGAAAACTTATAGTTTTGTGCAATTCTATAGGGATGCTTGAATATGAAATGCTTCCAGAATTCTATCAAGATTCTTATACACAATATGATAATCATATAGTCAGACAATATGAGAATAAAATTTCCATGAAAAAACCCAAATAACATGAAAAACAAAAATATTAGAAAAGCATGATCTTCCAAAGAAAGAAAACGAGTTCTTTAAATAAAACATCTTTAAACAATTACTCGTATGGTAAATTTTCGTGCTGATAACGTGTTATAAAAGGAACAGAAAATAAGAAGAATGAGACGATAGAAATATAAAGTCAATGACTAGTTCTTCAGGAACTAGGATTTACAGGCTAATTCTTCAGGAACCAGCTCTGATATTTATATTAGTAATATTCTCCAAAAGTATAACAAATGATAAACCTAATGCTCATATTTATAGATATATTTGACTCTCAATTCATGAGTCAAATCAAGGAATAATAAATGAGGAGCAATCACATAATACTCTAAGATATGATAGATAGTCATCCATAAATACATATATTTACAACAACAAAAAAACAGATTTTTGACATTTTTAAAATTTCTAGAAATACTGTATTCAAAAATTAAAAAAGAAAATGGTAAGAGAAATTCTAAATTTGTTTCTATAATAAGAAAACATGAGTTCATTCTCAATCATATCTTATTCTATATCATCACTCATAGTACATCATAACATTTTCATTTCTACAATACTGAACTTAATTTCTTATGAACTCTTTATTGATCGACATCCAGTCTCCTACATCACTACACTACTTATAACAATGCTGATTTTTTTTTTTTGAGCGTTACTTTTTTATCACAAATTATTCCAAAATATTTGTCTTTTTTATTCACTTTATTTATTTATTTATTTATTTATTTATCCATTGTATTTTAATCTTATGGCTGACATCTCGTAAAAAAAAAATCTTATGGCTGACATCTCTCTATCTCCTTGGTGAACCTGAATACTAAATTTGGAGATATGTGGTACAGTATGTTGTCCATTTTTACTTTAAGTTAAAATTTGTGAGTCCACAGGTAAAGTTACATTTTAATACTCAATTATTTGTACTTAAACGAAAAATAATTGATTTCAAGATTTATCTTTATATATCTAACTTTTTTTAAAAAAAAAATCTTCAATTAAGACAATACAAATATATCATAAATCAAACACCATGTCAATTTTTTTTCGCTTTTACCAGCAATCGTAATTTTATCTCCTCCTTTCTTGATATACATTCCATTATTGTTTTACTAAGCAAACGTTTGTAACATATAAATATAAACAAAAATTATAATAATTCCATTAAAAACTAACAATTAAATTTAAATTCACAAGAAATGCAAATATCAAAGTAACACATTAAAATAGAAGTAAATGGTTTTGTCAAAAAATAAAAGTAAATAGTAAAGTGGATTGAAGTGAAAGAGAGTAAGAGCATCCACATCACTGGTTCTTAAAGGGAGCTTGCTTGTTAAGAATTATGTATTAGATTTCATCCTAAAATTAATTGGTTTTAAGTGAAGTTACCCAACAGGTATATAAGATGGACTCTAGCTCTGATACTAAGTTAGATTTCATCATAAAACCAATTAGTGTTAAGTGAAGTTGTCCAACAGGTATATATATAAGCCTCACCCCAAGATTTGAGGCAAACGATGTGAGACTTCTAACATTACTAACAACATCATTGCATGCATGCCTGGTTAAGCTCCCAGGTCCTGCACAAGAGCAGGTTGTAATGAGAGACTTGGTGGGTCATCCTGTCATTTTATAATAAATTATGGGTTAATTATGATTTTTGTCCCCCCAATATTAGCAAATATTCGGTTTTAGTCTTTAAAGTTTTAAAAGTATCTTTTTCATCCTTAATTTCTGAAATGTGTCACAATTGATCCTCGTTGTTTCAATCCCTATAATATATATTTTTTTCTCATTTTAGTCCTTGTAATATCTCTTCTTTTTTAATTTAGTCCTTATCAAACAAGTATTACAGAGAATAAAACAAGAAAAAAAATGAAATCTCTATTATATACAATTGCGAATAAATTTAAAATGGTAACTACACAAATGTCATCACCACACACAAACACAAGGCCACGTCAATTAAAAATATCCAATGTGGCAGTGCTGACTAATAAAATGCGTTTATTATAATAAATGAAATTGTTAATTAAAATTCAAAAGAAATCGGTCAGAACATTAAAATGTGCATTAAATGCAAATATTCCTAAAAAATATAAACAGATATCACAATTAAGGTTCCAATCTTATCTAATTATATAATGACATGCACAAAAATAGGAAACAATATAGAAAAATCGAACCTGTTCAAATAACAACATATTAAAAAATTTCGAACTACAAAAACAGAATAAAATTAGGTCAAAACGTTTTTTGAATAACACTTTCGAACTACAAAAATTTCGAACCTGTTCAAATCAGATTCAAAATTAAAAAATCAATGGAGATGGCAATAGAGAAAAACGTAACCTGTTCAAATCAGATTCAAATTTAAAAAATTTTGAACTACAAAAACAGAATAAAATTAGGTCAAAACGTTTTTGAATAACACTTTTGAACTATAAAAATTTGAACCTTGTTCAAATCAGATTCAAAATTAAAAAATCGATGGAGATGGCAATAGAAAACGTAACTGTTCAAATCGATTCAAATTTAAAAATTTCGAGCTACAAAAACGAGAATAAAATTAGGTCAAAACGCGTTTTGAATAAATACCAAATCAAATCTAATTCTCAAAATAAATACAAGATTAATACAATCAATAACTTATTTAGGTCAGCCGATCCCTCCCTATATGCCATCTCCATTCACAAATCAAAACCCTAAATTTTCCTAACATGTATTATTCGAAAATAAAAATCTTATTAGTTCAAAACAACATTGTTCTCTACAAAAATTATTTACCCAACAATTATTAATTATTGGCCCAACAATTGTTAGGTTATATTTTGAAAATCCCTTTCAAAATTAAAACGCACAAAAGGAAAATAATCAACGCACAAAAATAATACTATCGATTAAACACGTTTTAATATGTTCTGATAAAAAAGAAAATACAAAAAAAGGGAAAAAATTAATGGGCCAATACCACTACCAGCCTCATCAATTCCAACGGTTACACAATAATTAGAAAATCGAAATTAAAAAAACGCAAATGATACTATTTTGAATCAGTATATCGAAAAAAAAGGAGAGATACAAATATTGAATATTTTTTTGAAATACAAAATATCAATGCCAAGTTTTTGTTTTCTTTCCACCAGAGACAACAAAAATCAAGGCCAAAATTCCGTTTCCTTTAAACGAATTGTCCGGAAATGCGTTCAACATTACCTACCAATCAGCTGAAAATCATATTATTTGACACCAATCTGTACGTGTTGTTTTTCTTCTCAACTCTTCCTCTCTCATTTTTCTTGGTTCTTCTTTTATCTTTTTTTAATCCTCTCTCATTTTTTTTGTCAGTTTCAGGGTTTGAAAGAGGCGCAGCCACCGCGCCGAAAGGTTAGCCTTCATCCGACTGGCTCTTCTGTAGCTTCTGAGTCCTTCAGGTGTTTTTTTGACGATTTGCAACAAATTGAAAGCTATCTACAAATGTCAGTCAGCACAACAACGTTTCTTCATCACGATTTGCTAAGTAAAAATACCTGAAACTAAAGACTGCATCCCGTCCCCAATTTTTCAAAATGCCAATCAACTTTGACCTCATTTCTGATATCACTATTTAAAGCTGATAGCTATCACACATGTTCTCCAAGACGGCATCCTCCTTGACAAGATCATCATTAATCCCGAAACCTAGAATGGATCTGAGATCATCGGCGATGAATCCATGTGCATCGTATCTCGCAACCGCAATTTCCACCACCACTCCCACCATCGACGACATCCCTTCTGCGAAATCCATCTCAAGGTTCCTCCATTAGTTGTTGTTCTTTGATTTCTTATTTTTCGTTTTGTGTTTTTTTGTTTTAATTTCATTTTGGCTTTTTCTTTAGGGAAGAAAGAAGCATGCACATCGACTAAATTCATGCTAAGAGGAGGTTGATTTTTCTCTCCATATTGAATGCACGGTATGTATAGATGTACGAGTTGCACTTGATTTTTCTCTCCATATTGTATTTCTCACATTACTTAATAATTTTAGGTTATGGGTTATGGACATCCAGATCAAGTTCTACATAATGTTGGAGTTTGTAATGGGAAATTATATGATAAAATTGTAAGATATTTCATGCTTAAATGTTATAAGATATATTAGAGGTTTAATTGTTCTACACTTACTTTGCTAATTCTGCATTCTGACATTTTAAATTAGTAAGCAATTTTGTTGTCTTTTCCTTTGTTTTATACTATCATATATTGGAAATGCTGCCTTTTAAAAAAAAAATTGTTTATAGTCGTCTTTTGTAAGCTAACAAAATTGTTTGAATTGGCCAGAGGAAGAAAAGGTAAAGTGCAGAGAAATGTTTGCTCTCGAAGCATGTTATAAATTTGTGCATGAGGTTGCTAATTCAAATTGCTGATGAGATCACACCAATATTGACTGGGGAAGGTACTCTAACTAGCGTGTCGGTGAGATAATAATGACCCTTTGTTTTTGTATTGTTATTATTATTCTTTTGCCACACATTGTTGCCTATCCATTGAAATACTGATATTGAGATTTAATGAAACTGCACATTCAGTTGGAAACACATTAAGGGATGCAATAGTGACACAATAATATCATAAATGGAATTCACATAGAAATTCAAGTTAAAAAATTGGTTGGTCCAAAACTTATAAAATCTCAGTTTGTTTACTTAAAAAAGTCCAATTAATCTTAAATCTCAATCAGGACTTCGTATTTGGGATACAAAATGGATATTGAATTTTCTTCCCTTAAACTTCATATAATTGTTGGGTGAAGTAACCAGTTTTGGTTATTTTTTCTAATACGTCTTTTTTAACTTTGTTTCCTATGCAGTTTCAATAGGCAAAGAGCTGCGATTGGATTCTGAGTGAGCACTTCTTATCGAGGCTCTTTTGTTCTGCTGTCAAAACACCTGCCATGCCAGAATTTTGCATGGCTTGCAGTCAGGTTTGAGCTATAAATTTATCTTACTGAGTTTCAAATTCCTCGAGTTTTGAATTATTTTGTATGGTTCGGTTGTTGACCTCATTGTTAGGCTTGAGAAGAAAGCAACTTACGAGCAAATAAAAAATGCTAGCTATCAAGCTTTAAACTATATGCAACTTTGACTCTTTTTATTTTCATTTTAATGCGATATAGATCCATTATTTTTTTAAGTGCTATACAGATTCACTTGAAACCTTTAGGTGTGTGGTTGAACCTGTACTCCCATGCATGAGGTTGATTTATACTTTAAATGTGGCTTTCTGAGTTAAGTAAACTTGGTATGAGTTTCTTAGAAATATTCTCTTGAGAAAATATGATCTAAGATATTATGGCGCTATCACGAGGCTAAGAAATGTGTTTAAATTTGTGTTTAGATCATGGTGTTGCAACCTTCACTAAAAACGTTTCTGTTTTGAATTTGTTTTGTACTATTCTCTGATTTATGGATGGGTAAAACACATGATTTTGTCGCCTGACATGTCTTTGATGTGCCCTCAAAATTTTATTCAAATTGGTTGAAGCTTGAAGGATCAAATGGTGCCTATACCCTATGAATTCATATCGGAAGAATACTCAGATTTATGGAGATAGTTTTTGTTTTGAGTTTGTCTGCACTATTCTGTGGGATTTTGGATAAGTAAAGGACATGATTTTGTTGCTGGTATGTCCTTGATGTGCCTTCAAAATTTCATACAAATTGGTTGAGGTTTGATGGATCAAATAGTCAATGTACTATATTATGTTCAAATTAGTTGAGATTTGATGGATCGAATGGAGAATATACCATACCATATTATTATTCAAATTGGCACCTTAGCATTGGAAATTCAATGGTTGTGCATTTTGCAGGTAATAGTGTAGTGCCTTACACCAAGAGCGAAACCCAGATTAGTATTGAAGGGCAGTTTTCTATATTATATTGTCTATTATTTTACTAAATATTAATTTCTTACAATTTTTCAAGGATCAAGAATCAAGGGAGATAAATTATCATTTGAAGGTTATGAATGAAAATAATCATGATGTGGCTGTCAAGTCTAATAGATCTTATAACACTGAGAATAAGAAACATGGAACTCTGCCTCTTCGGTTATGAAGAGAACACAGAGTGGGGGAAATAGGTATGACACATGTCTTGAATCTTTAAGCTGGACTTTATGTGTGTTATATCATGCAATTATATAGCTTTTCTAAATTCTGAATATCTTGAAGGTTGGATAAATATATGGTTGACAAACTGTGTATTGCATTCCTAAAAGGCATCCTTTTAATCATAATTCTCTTTGATCGTCTGCATCATGTTCTTCAGTAGGCACTTGGATCTGTTGAGATCCTGTTGATTAGGCATTGTCCTATATGGTTTGGATATTGTCGTGGCTTGAAATGACTGGAACATTTTTTTACATGAGTTCTTTGGTTTATCCTTTGACATTAGTTCCCTTAATTGCTAATCACACCTTGGCAGTTCTGCATAAGATATCTCACATGGAGAAACTAGCTTTGTAAAAGACCCATTTACATACCATATGCGTTTTGTTTATCAAAGCACTTATAGAAACCAACAAAAATAATTGGCAAAATTAGTTTATAATGAAATAAAACAAATGGCATCCTTGACTTTCTGTTTTCCAAATGTAGGTCTTCTATGCTTCATTCAAACATGTGTGTTCTTATTTTTATATATTCAAACCTGTTTGTTCTTATAATACTTGGGTTTTGTATGTCCTGAATAGGGGCTTATGTTTTTGTCATTTTGTTTTGCATTTTAAATTTAAATGTATTGTTCTTATATGCTTCATTCAAATCTGCGTATTATTATTTTTATATATTCAGATATGATTGGTATTATTTTTTTTCAAAAAAAAGATATGATTGGTATTATAAGACTTGGTTTTTATATGTCTTGAATACGGCTTATGCTTTCCGATTTTGTTCTGCGGCTTTTATATTTCTTGGATGGGGATTATGCTTTCTGGTCTTATTTGTTTTGTTTATATTTGTTAGTTTTTATTTTAATTTGTTGCTATCAAAAAATTTAGATGCTATCCTGGAAAATAAAGTTTATAGCTGTCTTTAATGGCGGAATAAGAATAACGGGAAGCCTGTTTTCACTCCAACTTTTATGTAGGAGTTGTTTCAAAGACTCACCTTTTGCTTTAAATTTTAGAGTAAAGGCCTACAATATGACTCTCCCATATTTACTTTTGTTACGTGTAGATGGAAAAAAGCACAAGTCAAAATAGATTGTTACATGTTCCAGTGACAGGTTTCTTGATCCTTTTATGTTTGGAGATTATTAAAGTTGTATGAGAAGTGAAGTAGGAAGCAGATTGCCAATTTTTTTTTTTCAATCTGATGTTTATGATGGAGAAAGGATGCAACATCCATGATAATGGTTGAATAAGAATAACATGAAGAAGGCTGAAGGGCAACACTACTCTTCAATTGATATTTTTGTGGGAGATGGATGGGCTAGGTATAATACTCACCTAATTTCAGCTTTAGTGTTTGAGAAAGGATGCACATGTCTAAGCCTGTGAATCAGAAGAACTGCTATTTTTTTGGGATATGATATTTTATTATCATGAATATGTGATGAAAGAGTTGGATGACTATGCTTATTTGCAAATATATTTTGAGTTCTTGCTTACATTAAAACTAGATATTGCTCTTAAATAAAATAAGAAACATGATCTCTAACTGTTGTTCTGCCCCTGCCTGACTAAATAAAGATATCTTGGTATGAATTTCAAATCGATAATTTGAACCATGGGGATTTACTTTCATGGGGATGTTGCAATTTTTATTCTTTATCCTTGATTTGGTTTTAAAATCAAGAAGAAAAGCATTTTTAGGTAATGCAAATAATTACTTTTTCTCTTCTGAATTGTTCATTATCCAAAATTGTTATTCTTACTGCCTAACATGGAGGTAGAATTGATTATTAGGTTGTAGGTTCTTTTGTTGGAATTCATATTTTGTGAATTCAGTGTTGCTACTGGTGCAGTCACAGTAGCTTGCCTTACATGTGAACTTTATTTTTGAATGAAAGGAGGGAGAGAGAGTGGCTGTCTTTTTTGGTAAAATTGGAAGTCTTAATACCATTTTGATGAAGTTACATTGAAATTAGAGGATATACATGCCTGGAAATTTGAAAGCACGGGTAAAGAGATCCAGTTTAATTTTGTTTGGAAAAATAGTTTATTTTCCATTTGTGAGGTTTAGACTAGAAGATATTCTAAATAGCAAAAACGTTTACAAAACTTCACGTTCTGTATTTTGGATCTGAAAAGGAAACAAGATAACTGCTTCTACCTTTCGAAGCAAGAGTGAAAAAGTGACAGAAGAAAAAGACTGCAAAATAATATACTATCTACAAATGCCGAAAAAGATTAGCATGTTCCCTACACAAACATTGTTGCAAATTTTCAATAACTAGACCCTGAAATTGTTACCCATAATACCTTCCATTGTCACATGACAGCAAAGTATGGAGAAGTAATTGAAGCAATGAGGAAGGACGGAGAAGGGCCAAGGAAAAACCAACCTTTTAGACTTAGCACGCACACCAAAGATCGGATGTTTCTGATGCACCTAATTTTTGTAATATGCTGAGAGTCACTTATGCATTGTATTTATATAGAACATTTGCAATTTTCTAAAATATTGTATTTTAGACAATGTTGGAAAAATAAATATGCGGAGACAATATTGTAAATATGTACAATTTTAGTGTCTAAAACAATCATAAAAACACTTTGAGATAGTATTTTAGCGGTTACAATCTTTCAAATAATATCAGAATTCTTGAAATTGTGGATTTAATTTACCATGTGATATGTAACAATTAACTAAGTTCATCGTCATTGTGATCAGGGGCGGATCCACCTTATGAGACATGGGGGTAATTGCCTACACAAAGTAAATTTTTTTACTCTGCCATAATAAAATTGTTTTCTGCCCCCATAACAATTTTTGAAAATTGAATATGTAAAAAGTCATAAGAGATAATAATTTTATCCTTTTACCTCTAATTTTTATCGCTCATTTAATACTAAACATACACAGTGATATAGTAGAATGATATTTTTTTAGGTATTTTTATGTCATGAGATTATGTAATGTCTATAATATTTTTTTCCGTGAAAATATTATAGACTATTTTCTATGAAAAATATTATGGCACGGGTTACTATACTAGGTGAGTGTAACTCAGGGAATACTATATATATATATATATATATATAGTATTTTATTTAAAATTAAAAATATATACATTTAAATATTTTATAAATTTAAATGTTATCCATCGTTTATCGTTTAAAGTGATAACATGTTTTAAAAAAACATGTATAAATTTTAAAAACATTTAGTTAGATATAGTAGAATGATATATTTGTGTGTGTATCTGTTTAAACATCACAAATATTATTTTATCCATATTTATATATTTTTTCTCATGTTTACATACCCGTGCATGCAGGGGCGGAGCTAGCCCTTTTTCTACACGGGGACCAAATATAAAGAGTAATTTTTTTTATAGACAAAATAAACGACTATTTTTTTTAGTGAGAAACTACTATTCCGGTCTGAAATATAAGCAAAAAAATGTCTAAAATATAAGCAATCTGAGTATTTTTTTATGGTAAGTACTTTATCTGATAAATGTGTTCCTTTTTTAGTAATAAAATACTACTCCGGTCTAAAATATATGCAATCTGAGTATTTTTTTTATTGTAAGTATTTTATATGATAAATGTGTTCTATTACTACACTGGGGTAGCGACCTGAGTATTTTTTTGGGTAACGAAATTCTATATTACTACACTGGTCTTTAGAATTTTTTTTTTGGTAGCAATGGCTACCCCATAACAACAAAAGGATTCACCCCTGCGTGCATGGCACGGGTTAGAATTCATCGTTTATTTTTTTTCTTCATTAATTTTATCCAATTTACTAGAAACCTCCGTCCAATATTAAGTAACAAAACCATATCTTATAACCAAAAAAATAATATGATAGTATATTTTGTTTCACAATATTTGATTTTAAATAAATAAATAATTTGTAAATTTAACACTTTATAAAATAGATATGGTTTGCTTATATTTCTTTTACTGCTAAATTCTTTTACCTGATATTATATCATAGTATAAAATATTGTTACTTTTCAATAATATACACTTCTTATACATTTGCTGTTTATATATTAAAAATAAGTTAAACTATATATTCCAAATACATGTGTGTGTGTGTGTAAATATTCAAAGTATGAGAAAATTTTATTCTATCAATTATTTTAGTTGTTTTCAATCAATGTATAATGTAGTATTAATCCATAAATTACATATTGCTAATATTTTATTTTCATCAATTTAATAAAGTATTTTTTAATTTAGTTTCATTTGTATGCACCCTTAGATTGTTTGTATCATATGCAACTCAATTAATATTAGTTTGTTTAAGTATCGTAGGTTAGGTTCCTTATATTATCACTAAAATTTGATAATTATTACCATAATATTTATTATATTTCATTGTTGAAAGCAAATATTTTTTTAATTAGGCTTATAAAAATGTTCCCGTGCATGGCACGGGTTACATACTAGTTATAAAACAAAACAACAAGGGCCAATTCCAACACATCTTTATAATATTAAAAGTAATAGTGTTATGAGGGCAATTTTGTCAATCACTTAAATAAGATAAAATATCAGTATTTTTGCATTTAATAATTGTCAAGATTTATTTTAATTTGAAAGATATTTTAGCAAATAATAATTAAAAAGATCTATTTTAAAATGAAAGAGATAACACACCTAAATAGTACTATACGTAAGAAAGAGAGGCAAACCTAAGTTTCTATAATTAATACATTGATATTTTTGTCAAATCTCTTAAATAAGATATAATATTAGCATTTTTACATTTAATAATTGTCAAGATTTATTTTAATTTAAAAGATATTTTAGCAAATAATAATTAAAAAGATCTATTTTAAAATAAAAGAGATAACAAACCTAAATAGTACTATACATAAAAAAGAGGCAAACTTAAGTTTCTATAATTAATACATTGATATTTAAAGATGGAAGAGTCGATGCATCATTTGACTTCAGGAACCTTCCCATGTCCTCTACACCACACACACAGTCTTTGTGAACGATGGTTTCATCTTGCTACTCGAAAATTTTGGCATGCCTCGTTGCGAATCTTCTCAACAAGATCCGTCAGGATTTCTTTCGATTTTCCATTCCATTTCACCCACTCACTCACTTCTCTTTTCGATTTCAATTTATATTATTTTTTGTTTCCTCCTTCACATCCATCGAGGGTTTTTTCTGTTGGGAATTTGACTCTTCAAATTCTCTTCCCCAGAAACTGCACTTGTGAAAAATTGGAAAAACAAAATAGAGAAATAATAACAACACAAGTATTTAACGTGGAAAACTCCAAAACCAGGAGAAAAACCACCAGCACCAGAGAAAAATCCACTATGTAGAAAATTATTACAACTACACAATTTTCTCTCTCAGACTTCAAGACACCCACAAAGCTTCCCCACTAGCAAAACTTATTCCTCACACCTCTCCTTTTACAAGAAATATTCCTAATCAATTCTTTTACGATGTGGAGGTTCAAATTTCAAGTGCAACCACAGAGCATACTAAGAATTCTATTAAATTCTAAAACAAAGAGAGGAATTTATCTAGAGACAAAAGTTGCTAGACAAGCTTTTGAATGGTGTACATAAAACCAAGGCCCAAGCCTCCTTTTATAACAAAGAGGTTCACTCCTCTTTACTATTTTACCCGATGTGGGACTAAAAGTCCCAACACCAACATTTTCAACCGCTTTGAACCATGTAAGTGTCGTTTGTTTTCGTTTCAGTTTTCTGAGTTTTGTTATGTGGTCGTGATTTTTGATAGCATCGATTTTTGAGTGGAGCCGCAACACCTTGACGCTCAGGACAACAACCCCAACCTTCCCTAGGAATTCACCGGTGCCAACAAAGAAAAGGTAAATGTTCCATCGCTTTGAAATTGTAAAAATACGAACTTGGAATGTGGGCACCCTACCCTGATATTTGATACTTTGTCAAATTCTAATTTACCAGAGTATTCTTCTAAATCTTAGATCGATCATTCAAAGCTGAACAAGTTAGTGCATGATTTATTGAATATTGATCCTGTAAGACCAGAGGTTTTTGTGGCTTTATCTCTTTTATGGGAAAGAAATATAAGAAAAGAGCAATATCATATGTCGAGTGGTAGTTTTAATTTGCCGCAATATGGATTGAATTATTTTATCTATTACATAATTTCTTAGAATTGACTGATTCTTAGAATTGACTAATATCTTCACAAAATGGTTTTCCTTCACAACGAAAGGGGGCCTTATAACTCTATATGATTGTAGAGGACGACAATGCAAGTATTATGAATTTGACCTGACATGTTGGGTTTTTTCAGGGAAAACTATTATTGACAATGAAATGGGCCGAAGCAGTTATGTCATCCATTAGAGGTAAAATAGAAAGATACCTAATTTCACCAATAAGTTTTGGTCTTATTCACTACCGTGAGTAAAAAACAACAAAGTAAAATCAAATAGAAGCAAAGAAAAGTGTGCAAGCATAACTTTTCTTCTTCATTCTCTATTTCAGTATATAGTAGAGATGCTTGGAGAGTTTTGGCAAAAATTCGGGATGATTAAATTAATGCTCCAACAATGGTGGTAATTTTCTTCTTCTTCTGTTCATCTTTTATAGGCTTGGTTCCTAATGACAAATAACTCTTCATTTTCTACAATTACCTTGAAAAGAGAAGTGGATTAAAAACTTGAAAAGAAAGTGGGCTGAAAGAGGAGTTGTAATAAGTCTCTCTTTTTGTAGCTTTTCAATAGCATGCTCATTTTGGATTTGTATATTTCTTGGCATGACATATCTTATCGTCCATCTCGCATCAACAAGCCATTAGCAATGAGATTAATGATCTAGAACAACAAAAACCAACAGGAGGAAACATAGCATTCCATTTGCAGCAAATCTAACATGTTTAAAATAGTATTAATAGATATGTATGTTATTCTACTGAGACTCCTTGAATGCGCATGTCTTTCAACGACTCCTTGAAAGTCCTTGAAGCTGATATGCAGCACGCCAATACTCGTGAGTCCTTCTCTCCACAATTTCTCCTTTTAGTTTTTCTTGGTTTTTGTTTTTTCATCCATCCTTCCTTTCCTTTTTTTAAAAATGAATGTAAGGTTGATCGCTGTTCCTACAGGGTTGGTAGAACTTATGAGTTGAAGGTGAAGATGTTTATTGGAAAAAAGAAATTCAAGTATGTTGCCTCTGTTGTGCAGGCTGCTTTAACCTATGTAGAATGGGCAAGTTGAATCTGCAAGACCAGATACAGAACTTTCAAACCTGTGGATCACATAGCTCTCATTGCAGGGGGGTAAAGAGATGAAGCACCTAAAGAATATGCTTTTCATGTTGACAAACAGCTTTCTGCAGTTTCTATTAATAACTTATTTAGAAGCATAACTTCTGTTAACGAACGACAGTTGTGTACATATTTAGAAATTTTGAGCATGATTTCAATCACTTGGAGACTAATGATCAATTTTGTATCGTTCAAAGATTTGACTATCCTGTTATTTATGAAATAATATATAAAGTCTGTATCAACGTTAAATACTTTTACTTTTTAAAATCAGCATGGCATAAAATCCGGTTCCTGGACTGTCATGCATATTGTTAAAAACTTAGAGGGCGTTTGTTTCAATTGTTGTAATTTTATTCCTTGGAATAACTTTCCCAGGATTATAATGATGGGAATCTTATTCCCAGGTAATTGTAAAAAAAAATGTGTTTGATCAATATTTATAACATTCCTGGGAATCATTAGAAGAGTAGGGTATATGGGTAGTTATAAGTAGATTTCATTCCCACCTTCATGGGAATCTTTTTTCCCAACCCTTTTCATGGGAATAAAACTATGGGAATATGGGAAGTTATTGGAAGTTATTTATTTCCTGGAAATCTCTTATACCCGGGAATAAAATTTTCTAACCTTGTAACAAATGTGGGAATACACATTTCCTACCCATATATTCCCAAGAATGTAATGAGATAACTTAAAACAAACACACAATTAGGTTTGCCTCCTTGAAAAAATATGAATCATTTATAAATTTCTTTCTATAGGCTAAAATTTAATTTAGTTATATATTAAGTCCAATCAAGTTGTCAATCACACGTGAGGAATAACAAGATACTATAATAGATGATATATCTTGATTATAGCAACTACAATTCAGTGCATAAAGCTACATGATTGGTTAGACATTACTTGATCCACCAATACTTTCTCAATTACGTCCCAAATACCTTTTTCTTAAATTTGTGTAATTTGTATTAAATATGATGATTTAGTCTATATATTATAGGTAGACCATTAAATATGGTAACATATAATCAGATAACTTTCCCATTTACTTTCTCAATTAATATATAACCAGATAATCAGGTATAAAAAATATTTTCCCAATTAACATATAATCAGATAATCAGGTATAAAATATTATTTTCCCAATTACTTTCCCAACTAAATGAATTAAATAAAAATAAAGACTATATGTGGCAATAAAATTTGAAAGTTGAAAAATTCTTCTTTTGTCAATTATATGTATTTGAAATATGGGAAAAAAAATCAATGAGAAAATATATGACTATGAGTAGTACATATCCAATACGAAACTTACATAATCCGAGAAGAAGGAAATAAAAACAACTTTTCAAAAGCAAAAAATATAGAATGATCTAT
The DNA here is from genome assembly GCA_037113605.1 of Calophaca sinica. Lineage (NCBI taxonomy): Eukaryota > Viridiplantae > Streptophyta > Magnoliopsida > Fabales > Fabaceae > Calophaca > Calophaca sinica. Next base: position 25,000,805 of record CM073733.1, read on the forward strand.
TAGCATGTGTGGAAAATTAAAACAAAATCTGAATCATATATAAATTAACAAGTCACCTACTTTTCCTTTCCTTGAAAAAATATGAATCATTTATAAATTTCTTTCTATAAGCCAAAATTTAATTGAGTTATATATTCAGTGCAATCAAGTTGTTAATCACACGTGAGGAGTAGCAAGATTCTATAATAGGCGATATATCTTGATTATGGAAACTATTATACGCTACATATGTGTAAAATTCAGTCTATATATTAGAGGTAGAGTAAAATTTAGGCTATATATTAGAGGTAGACCAGTTTTCTGTCATTCACGTTGTAGAAGTTAATCTGGGAACAATAGTAGCATATATGTAGCAACTACAATTTAGTGCATAACAACTATGGCTGAAACTACCAGCAAAAAAACGCAAAGATGGTCAAGTATCAGTGTCTTTTGGTGAGGACCAGTTCCTGAACTTCGGGAATAACATGATTATTGGAAGATGAAATCAATATATATTTGTTCGACTAGTGTGATTTTATATAAGTTCCATTCAATATATATTTGTGTTCATCAACAATGAATCTATTTTTTTCTCTCCTCATGCAGGCACATAGGTATCTACTGATGAGAGGGTTACACACAACTTCAGTAACGATGAAGGACAAAGGAATAAACGCAGTGGCAAAAGAAATAAGATTGTTACAAAGTTGTTTGCCTTCAATGGTGAAAAAGGTACACAACCTCAGTCAGGTATATGACAGTAGTGCACTGTTTGATTTTTGTAAAGAAATAATGATTCCTAAAATTTTTCTTAACTATAATGTTTTCTAATTTAATGGTTCCTAATTTATTTTTATACTGAAAAGAAATAATTATAGTGTTTCCCAGTTTCTTGATCTAAATAGTCCTTCATAACGTTTCATAATTTATTTTTGCAAAGGATCGTTTCATATTAAATACTAAATAGAACTTCTCTAATTATTGAACTATTGATATTTTTTTAAACTGGAAATTATTTAATATTCATTATTAATGTTAAAATCGGTAATTACAAAATATATTTAATTTGCATGAGGTATTATACCTACCAAAAATTAATAAATTAGGTACTGAAATGATTTGTGTGCAAATTTTTTTAAATTTACTTTCTTTTATTATCATGTAATGACTATAAATAAAAGTCAATGACAGTCTTTGGAACATGTGAGAATCTATCTTCCACAAAAAGTTTTTTCCCATGGTCAACTATATGTTGCAATATCAAGGGTTACAACACGCAGTGGATTTAAGATACTCATATGTAACAACGAGAGAGATGTGACAATCACCACTTCAAATGTAATTTATAAAGAAGTTTTTCAGAATTTAACTTAGATGGTTTTGGGTTAGCATTATTTCTTCAAATTTTGGAGTATACATAACTCTAAATGGTTAGGTGTTCTACTTGCCGAACATGCCAATTAATTTTTGATAGTATGCATGTTAACTTGGCATGACAAATAAAGTTACTTTTTATAATATTATATATATTGCCTAATGCGGTTCTTTATATAATTATTATTTAACTTTGTAAAAAAAGATATAATTATTATTTACTAGTCTATATGTTTTTTTGGGTTATAAAAACGAGACGTACTATTTTATATGTTTATAATTATATTTAAGAAAATAATGACATTATTTTCTCAGTTTAAAAGAACATGATTGTTTTCATGCTATAAACAAAATTTGATTTGTTTTTTATTTTTTAATTTGAGATTTTTCGATAAAGTGGCTCATTGTGTTACAAAAGTTACAAAATATATAATTCAAACAAAAAAATGTAAAAATAATATGACAAATTTTATTTACCCAGTATATCGCACGGGTCAAAAAACTAGTTTCAAAAAATGGGGAATGAATAAAATACTTTTTAAATTTGAGGGACTAAAACTGAATATTTACTAATTTTGAAAGGAAAAAAATAAATAATAATTTACCCATAATAATTAAAACAGGTAAAAATGAGTGATGTGTGAGACTCATTTTAGAACCTCGGCGTGATTGCGTGTTTAATTGACAGCACCAAATCCAATTCCACCTCAGCGTGGGGTGCTCCATCGTGGATGTTCTAACAAAACCCAAAATCCGGAGCACCGAAGGGGAAGCGCCAAACCCTAAGACGGAGTTTGAAAGTGCGGACAACAATGGACGAAGAAAGGGAATCGGAAAGCAGAAAAGAAGTTGAAGTGGCACCGGCCCTCATCGCGGTCCACCCGGCCGGCCACTCCGTCGCCGTAGCAGTCGGACCCGAGCTCCGCGTCTTCGACTTCCTGTAAGCTTACACTTTCCAACTCCACACTCAACAAATTCATTCATATAAAATATAAAAATTCCCTTCTCAGCATGCCTACAGTGCCGGTTGTGCAGTTTCCTTAGTGGACGACTCTGTCTCCGGTGACCACCCTTTCCACAAGGACAGTATTAGAGCCATTCGATTCGGCGCAAAAGGAAAACTCTTCGTATCCGCCGGTGATGACAAAACCCTCAAAATATGGTCGTCGCAATCATGGCACTGCATCTCCACCGTGTAATAATTAACAACAACCTCTCCCTCTCTCCCCCTCTAACTCTTCAACTTGCATTCATTTAACAATTTTACCAATGAAATAGGTCATCGGAAAAGAGAATCACTGCGGTTGCCATAAGCAATGACGGATCCTACGTGTGCTTCGCTGACAAATTCGGACTCGTTTGGGTTGTGGATCTCAATCAACCGTCACGTGATAAGAAACCAACACCGCTTCTTTCTCACTATTGCAGTATCATCACTAGCTTGGTTCGTCATCTGTTATGTTTGCTTTGCTTGTCTTTACTTCTTTCTCTTTGTTTTCTAACTTGTTTCGTGCTCATGTGCGTCTTCTGTAGGAATTTTCACCAGATAATCGGTTTATTTTAAGTGCTGATCGGGATTTTAAAATTCGAGTAAGCTAATATTTCTAGTCGTTTAATGAGCATTATGTATTTTGATTCTTTTTAATTTTATGTGTGTTTATGATTATATTCGTATCACAGGTTACTAATTTTCCCAGCAATCCCTTGAATGGAGCTCCCGAGATACAGAGTTTCTGTCTTGGTCATACAGAGTGAGAGTTCATTTTGTTAATCTCATACTTAAACATCGAGTGTTGTTTATGCTGTGCATGCCCTTTTCGCATTTCAGTATGACACGTTTCAAATGAACAAGTTTGGATCATCTTATAAGAATTTTACAATTCCAGATATTGTCACCAGGATTGTTTCCTTACTTTTGTTTCCTTTTTACTAAACGAATGAGTGAAGCTGACATGTTTTTTGATAAGTAAAAATTGTATTCCAGTTTAAAGATTTTGACACCTATTGGATGTCTACTCGCAGGTTTGTCTCCTGCCTTGCCTTTGTTCCTGCTCAGGAATGCCCTCATGGCCTACTTCTCTCTGGCAGTGGTGATTCCACGGTCAGTGATGCCTTCTACCTTTCAGGATTCAGGCATCCTGCTTATTTTCTTTACAATTTATTTTAAATGAAAGTAACATAAATTGCTTTCTGCAGGTCCGATTGTGGGATTTCTCCTCTGGAGCACTCCGAGATACTTGTGAGGTTGCAATTAAGGTATTTCTATATTTCTTAGAGGCTCAAATTGTTGTGTAATATTTATTTTTTTTCTTCACTTCATTATAAATGCATTTTGAAAATTATTACTTTGACTAGTTAATACTTGTTAACATACAATAAATTCTAGTGATTTCAACAAGGCTATCATAGCTTATCTCTTCTTGATGTTACACTTGGTTTTTACTTTCTCGTTCTCCATCTTCTGTTTCCAAAGGCAGAACTTCTAGAGTCCAATGGTAATGCAGAGGAGCATGGCCATGCTGTTACTGATTTATGTACCACCCGGGATGGTTTGCTTGTTGCCGTGGCCATTCAGAGGCAAGTCTCTCCTATTGTATTCTGTCATATTTTTGTTCAGGAGAATATAATGTGGTTTACTAACAAATTTTATTTGATATCCCCGTAGCTTGCAAGGAATAGTATTGTTGAGGTGCAATGTTTCTTCACAAACACTTTCTGTTGCCAAGGTAATGGCTGTGAAAACACATGGTTGATTTTTTTTTTTTTTTTTTTTTTGGTGAGCTAAAATACATGATTGAAATGATCATTGACTTCCATAGTTACGTCAAATTTAGTTAGTCTCTTTTATCTCTAGATATCAATATTTCATGGGTTAAGTGTGATTGCAAAGAGAACTTGCAAATCCATTGGAAGGAAAAATATTGGTTTAGGAAATTATTTGTTTCTAAAGACAGAAGTTAAACTAACGGCAACACTGCAGGTGCTTTCTATTGCTGGAGAGGCCTTTGTCCCTACCTGCCTGGCTAGCAGCCCTCCTACAGGGGAACTGTGGATGGTTACAGGTGTCTCTAGCTTACCTGGTTATAATTACCCTTCTTTGACTCGTGTCCGAGTAATTTCTGGTATTGATGTTGAGCAAGAGCCGGTTGTTCTTGGAGATGATAAGATACCTGGAGGAGAAAAGCTGCTAGAAACGTTGCAAGGAACTGCTTCTGTTGACGACAATGCTTTTTTGGCAGCAGCTGAAGCTGTGAAAACAGCAATGTGTAGCCTATTAATAAAGAAGCAATACCCTGCAGAGAATAGAGAATATAGGAAGAAAACCAGAAATGATAGAAAACTCAAGAGGTAGCAATATGTTTTCAATTTTTTGTTTTTATTAATATATATGTAGCAGCTAAGGTCGGTTCCTTGATCAGTAGATCCCAAAGACTACATTTTTGACGGTACCCCGAATACAATCCCTAGCGCCTCTCTCTCTAAACCTTCCTTCTACTCCTCTCTTTTTTCTTCCTCATCCACTAGAAGGGGGTGATTTTTGGCCATTTTTTGGTCTGGAACTACCCCTCTACATCGTTTTTCCTCTCTTTTTATCTAAATAAGTGGTTTTTTCACATAGATCTAGTTTTTTTTTCTCGTGTTTTTCAGTGATTTCGTTGCCTGAGTGCGGCGTTGTTTTGTTCGTTGTCTTGGTGCGACGTTGTTTGGTTTTCCGTGTTGTTGCGGTGTTTCGTTTGGTTTAGAGTGGCAGATCAGCTTCGATCCATTACAAAGTCAATCAAGATGTGGGCGTCAACGTTGCAGATCCGAAGTGCTAATTGTGGTCACTACCAATCTCAGCGTCCTTTCCTCTCTACAAATGGCTCCTGAGCATGTGGTTCGATCTGTCATCTTCAAGACTACCTATAGTTGATTTGAGTCTACACATGGCAAAGTAATGACCCGTAACTGGATGAGATTAAAGACTGTGACTCCTCATTTCTCTGCCATGACCGTACTTGGAAATTTTTGTTTTGACTATTAGGATTAAGATGACTTGGTAATGTCATATTGATTTGTTCTGATTAAGTGTTTCATTACCGTGTACTTGACTGACTTAGATATTCGTGTTGATTTTCAATTGTAGATGGGGAATATCCCAATATATTCTGTTCAATCTGGGTGTATGAATCTTTTTTCTAATTATTGAATGAAATTTGATTACCGTAAAAAAAAAAAAAAGACTACATTCTCAACTTCTTGTGGCCCATTTTATTTATTTTCTAATAAATCGAGTATCTCAAAATAGTTAAACCAGATTGCCATCAATTTTGTGGCTAGCCTTTTTTAAGTTGTTGATGTTATATGTTTTTGATAAAAACTTAGAAGAGAAACAACATACACTTTTGAATATTATCATGAATGAACGATGATGTCTCAATACTAACTGAATAAAAGCTTGATCTTAGCTTGATACAACAGACTACGCACTAATCCTAATTATAGGGATACAAGACTCTTAATCCTATTAATGAGAAAACAAACCACGATAATCGGAAAACAAAACACGATAATAGCTAAGTAATATGGAAATATTAATCCCAAGAGGTATTATACAATATTCTAATATAAAAAATTAATCATATAAGATATTTTATTGAGATAGTATTAGATGTTTCATTATTTCATTATATTCTAACACGCTCTCTCAAGTTAAAGCTTAGTAAGCTTTAGCTTGTTACAATGGGGATGGCAATGGAACACCATCTAAACGGAGAAAAGCAAAGGGGATGGCAACGAAACACCATTTGAACGGCGAATAGCAATAGAGATGGCGACAGAACACCATCTCAACGGTATAGAGTAACAGAGACAAACATTGTTCTCGTATTTTTGTTCATTGAAAGTTTAATTAAGAGTGTGAAAATGATATGTCAAATAGTATGAGTAATCAATTATCAGAGAATTTTAGTCTGAGTAATCAATTTCGTAAAATTAAAGCAAAAGATAGATTTTTTTATCTAAGAAAATATATTATAAACCTATTAAAATGACTTTAGGTTCAGATTTGATTTGAGGATTATTGTAGTTTTTTCCAAGGTATTAAAAACCGGACCGAGCCGGCCGGTTGAACCGGGAACCGGGCCATGGTCCGGTCCGATTCACCCTCTCAAACCGGTTGCAAGAGAACCGGTGAAGAACCGGACCGAACCGGGTAAAAACCGGTAAAAACCAGGTTTTTTGGCCGACCCGGCCGGTTCGCAAAATGAGTTTTTATTTTTATTTTTTATTTTATATATATATATATATATATATATATATATATATATATATATATATATATTAAGAGCACAACGACGTCATTTTATATTTTAACTGTTTTTTTCCCTTGCGCCATTTTGCTTCTCAAACTCGACTATTTTAACTTTTTTTCCCTGCGCCATTTTTCATATTTTGTGTTATTGAACGTAATAGTTATGTCATATTTGAGATGGATGAATGTGTAAGTTTTTGTTATATGTCGACTTATTATGAAAATATTAAGTGAAGTATAATTTTTATGGTGTGAAGTTATGAATATCAGTTTATTTATTGTTTATTATTTATTTATATATTGTATTAATTTTTTTTTAATAATATTTAATCGAACCCGGTTCGACCCCGGTCCGACCCCGGTCGAACCCAAAAACCCTGAACCCAAGCCCTCTCCGATTCAATGCCCGGTCCGGTTTTTAATACCTTGGTTTTTTCTTTACTTTTCTCATAATTCATGTTTTATTTTTTCTTTTATTTTTTCCATAGCTAGTGTTCTTATTAAGCCTTTATTTCTTCAAGAAATGTAGTGTAAAAAGTTTAACTAACCCAACGTGAACGATTTTTGGATTCATCACTGATCGGGTGGTTAGTGATTCTGCAGTCATTTTACATGAATATACTGGGTGGTCAAATTGACAAAATTTCTCTTATAAACACAATCATGTGACCGGGGTGAATTAATGCTCCAAAACACACCTACCTGACAGTACTTATGACCAAAATTAGTTGTTTAAACCGAAGTTGAATCCATTGTTATATAATTTCGCTGTTTGCCACACGAGTTTTCAAATAATTTGGTGTCTTGCAATTGACTATGAATGATTGAACACGACAATTTAAAAATACTTTAGTAATGTAAAAACTTAAAAAGTATCCAAAGATAAAACAAATATGGAAATAAAAATTATAAATAACAAACAAAAAACATAATTGTCTATTTTTTGTTTTTGTTTTTGTTTTTTTGGTAAAATATACTTGTTATGCTACAAAATATGAAAATAATAATATTTTTTTTGACAAATATATGAAAATAATAATTGTTTGCTACAAACTATGCTTTTGTCTTATAAGGCCCAGTAAGCAAAAGTGGGGCCTGAATAGTAAGGAAAAGACACGCCTCTTTGGGTAGGGCCCACCCATGGGCCTAGAGATAATTGAAGTACGTTACGTGGGCCAGGTGGGTTTCATTAGTGGGTCCTTTGCCACGAGGATAAGCAAATGTCCATAGTCTACGTCTCTCTCTCTCACCCACAAAGCCTACATGGCGTCGTTACTCAATAATGACTCTCTTTTTTGACCCAAAATAAATTTACTTTTTTTTTAGGGTGGTCAAAATAAATTTACTTTTAACAAATTTAAAAAATAACATTTTTATTAAATATATAATGTTTACTAACAGTTTTTTTTTATAATTTTTAATTTTTTTAAGACTACTTATTAGGATTTTTAAGATATTCCACCCATTTATTTATTTGTTGAGTGTAAGGGTAGAATATTTTATTAAAATTAAATTCTTATTTAAATGTTTAACTCAATCAACTGGCTTGCGCTGCATTGCTGTACAGTTCAGTTTTTATTGGCTGTTCTTTTCGATTAGTAAGCATCTATGCACCGTGCCCAACTTATTAATGTGTTCATGTGCAGGTTGGTTGACCTAAGTATTTTGTTTAAATTGCGTGCGGTGTTTTACACTTTCGTTAATTTAACAATTGATGGATTTGTTTTTGAAAAAGACTTCTAAATAAAAACTATGTAATTATATTTATTTACCAAAGAGAAATTCTCAAATTTTATAGTTTTAATCATATTTTTCTAACTACCGTTTTTCACGAATCTAAATTTTTATATAAAAAAGTATAAGCCATCATTTTATATATATTGCACCCATTTATTTATTTTTTGAACGTAAATGTAAAATGTTTTGTTAAAACGAAATTCTTAATTAAATAATATAAAGATCAATTAACTGGTTTACGCTGCACCGCTGCATAATTTAATTATTATTATTTAATTATTATTATTATTATTATTATTATTATTATTATTATTATTATTATTATTATTATATCAACCATGCACTACTTAATTATAAAAAAAAAAATGCACTACTTAAAGTGTTCATGTCCAGATTGGTTGACCTAAGTTTTTAGTTTAGATGCCGTGTGCGGCGGTGTTTTACTTTTTTAATTTAACCGTTGTTGATTTTTAAAAATAATTGTGAACGAAAAACCTCTACAATGATATTTCTTTACCAAGGAGTCAAAGACTAATTCTCAATTTTCATAGTGCTAATTATGTTTTTATAACAGTTTTACATCTATATAAAGTTTTATTAAAAGAATTTATTAGATATTTGAAAATGTTTGCATTATATATGCAATCTGATTTTTTTTTTTTGTCCGTAAGACCTAGCACAACTGGTGTAAGCCGACGTTGTTAGATTGGATATTTTTCGTGGTTGCTCGGGTTCAAGCCAACTTACCAATTCTTCTGCAGACAAAAAAAAAACGATCTGATTTTTTTCAAAAAATTGCATCTATAAAATAATTGCCTGCTCAAACTTAAATAAATTCAAAAAAGCAACTTTTGAGTTTATTTTCTCAGTTCTGAGGCACTGTGCTAGAGAGACCGGACAAGATATCATCCATCGCTGAACATGGATAAGATAAATACAAAATTCACTAAAGTTTATAAGTGACACAACGTTTCAAATATAATATGTACTGAGAGAGGATAAAGATTCTTGCAATAATTAGTATTAGTGTTGAGAAGATAGCTAGAAATAATATAAAAAAATATGTAGAAAAATCACGTCATCATTTTATATTTTTGACTTATGCCATATAAAATTATTATATTTTTAAAAGTAGTTTAGTATTTAATTATGAAAAAATTTGTAACAATAAAAAACATAAAAGCTGAGTATATAAATCCAATGTGAGAATAAATATAAGTGATGTAATGGAGAAGAAATAAAAAATAAAAAGAAAGACGGGATATACGAGAAAAGAGTTTAAAAAAGAATCTTAATTTACTTTTTCTAATATTTATATGTTGTAATTAATCATTTTATTCAGCAATAAGTTATCTCTTTTACAGAAAAATATCCCTTTGTGTTTGTATATCGTAATCCTTCATTTTATTAATACTTTTTAGTTTGTCTATAAGAATAATTTAATTAATACTGTTTTTATTTATCATTATTCAACAAATTTAATTTTACATATAAATATTTTTACTTTTAGAAAAAATTTTCCATGACTTTTAAAATTATTTTAATTTATTTATATATTATCCTTCTGACTTTATAATATTTAAAAGTTAATTTAAATGTTTTTGTCAAAGTAAAGTAAGTATTTAAATAATTGAAATACAATATTTTTACAAGATAAATTTATTCATTATCCAATTTCTTCATATAACTATTTTTACTCTCTTTCACACACATATTCATTAATATTTCAAACTTTTAATATCTATATCGTATAATAAGAACATTTTTATAACCATATAAATAGCATTTTAAACAAATTATATTTATAGAATAAATATTATATTTTAAAAACGAGGTTGGTTATTATAAAAAAAAGCATGAGGTTGGATGCAAGTGATTAATGTGCTCCAATTAAAGGAATGAGCTCGGCTGGTATCCGAGTCCAATCTCTAGTGATGAAGCAATCTGTAGCCGAACTTTACTTACTTTACGGCCGTACACAGTGGGTGGAAAAAAAAAAAATATATATATATATATATATATATATATATATATATATTTTAAATACATTGTATTCATAAGTTCTGCACAATCATGTACTTACAAAAGTTAATATTATTCAAGTAAATATTACAGGAATTGAAAACTTTAAGTTTAAAGTGTATTTAAATATAAATTATGACAATAAATATTTATTTCACATGGGTGTAACATTGAAGTATAAAAATTTTATTATATCTATTTAAGAATTTAAAATAACACTCAAATGAATGAAATCATTTTAGTGAATTAGTCAAAAGATGATAAATGGTTAGTCAATTGTATTAAATGATAAAAGTTATATTTTTATGCTTATAACTTTATGTTATAAAATTATATTTTTATTATTTATTTTCTAATATTTGGTTATAAATAGTTCAGTTATAGATTTGAGATGTAGTGGTTGACTATGATGATTTTTTTTTTGAGCAGGTTGATTATGATTATGAGATTTAAATAATGTCAAACATATTTTACCCAAATCTCTCATCACTATCCCAACCCTAATACCTGAATAACAATATACTTAATTACTACCATTATTTTAAATTTAATTTTCTTGTATTTTTATTATTAAAAGCTAATTAAATATTATTTTATTTAATATTTTTTATTATTAAATTGCATAAGATAACTGATTATATATATATATATAACTAATTGGTAAATTTTAAAGCTATATTAATTAATTAAGAAATAAAAAAAGGACCATGCGTTGTATGAGTGGAGATCCTCTCTATTTCTAAAAAAAAAATTGATCAATTCCATTACTATGGTTAATTTTTGGTGTATAAATGATATAAAATTTCATTTAATTCTGATGTTTATTGGGTATTTATTTATCCAAAACCATAATACGGTGGAGCCGTCTATTTCTTTGAGAAAATGAGAAGATTTCTACTAGTATTGTACTAGTACCTTTCTAATTCACTAAAAGTAAATAGAATGTGTAGTTTTTTGTTTGAAAAAAAATTCTTTGACTCCACCCATATATTATTTTACATTGATTATTTTCACTCTCGACTTTATAATAACAATTTTTCTCGAGACTTCAGCCCTACATGCAAAGAGAGAAAAACACTTTATAATAATTCTTATGCAGTAAATAACATCTATATTTTTATTTTTTTTGAGAAAAAAATAGCATCTATAATTGAAGTTACTAACAGTACTAATAATACTAAACAATAAGGATACAGTAAAGTTAATTATATACACAGACATTAAATTAAATTTTTTATGTAGAGCCAAATTAACGTAATACGTAAATATCTAATATATGTCGACAAAAAATATATTTTAACAGATAAATATGTTAAAAATATAAAAAGCAATAACGTTTGATTTCATGCACACGACTCCTTTGCTTCTCCTCCATTTAACACTTAACTGGCATACGAATCCAAACACGTCTCTCTCTCTCTCCCCTCCTAAGTCTAAAGCTTCCTCTTTTTCTTCTATTCCTGATCCCTCCAATGCTCTTTAAACAGTTGCAGACTTTGCAGGATTAGAACAGAAAGAGGATTAAAAAAAAAGTAACAAAAATGATCTAGGAGCTAGAGATTGCTAAGGAGTTCAATTTTGGAACTTTCTATGTATTTTTCTCATGAGAAGAATATCAAAACTGTTTATTACATGATCTCTTCCTGAGCACCACCTTGTATATATATATATATATATATATATAGCAGATCAAGTTCTATTCTCTCAATGGCTGAGCTTCTACTTATCACATGTCTTTCCCTTCTTTTTCTTATTCAAGAGAATTGACAAAAAAGGAGGCAATTTGTTGGTGTGTTTGTAACTAACTGCAAAAAAATTCCTATCAGGCTTGCTATTTTTGGTGAGTTTTTAATCATTCATAATCTATTAGACCATAACTACTTTTTATCTTGTTTTGAATCTAATTGTTCATTTCTGTTTGGCAGTTAATTTTTCTTGTTGGGATCACAGAAGCTATATATCTAGAGGGAACTAAACTTATGCTGCTGAGGAACAGATCAAGAGCAGTGACCAAGCCAACTTTGATGGCTGATCACAATAACCAAAACTCTGCTAAAACTATCCCTTCTCTATTTGGTTCACCAAAATTTAGAGACTTAACCAACAACAATAGTTTCTCAGCAACTGAGGCTTTGAGAAGTCCAACTTCAATTCTTGACACCAGAATGTTATCCCCTTATGCCTTTGGAAAACCATTCTCATATGACAACAACAGAATCCAAACAACAGTTCCCAACAAAACCTCCTCCTCAGAAACTAGAAGCTCTTGGGAAAAGTCAGATTATTCAAGAGGCATTGGTCTTGCTCTTGTGAATGTTCTTAAGGATGATGATGAGCCAATTGATGAGGATTCTGTTGAACAACCAAACAAAGGAAACGTCCTGTTTGGTACTCAGCTTAGAGTGAAAATTCCACCCCTTCAACTTCAACCATGTTGTGCTTATGATTTTGGAACCACCAAAACCAAGGACTCACCAAATTCAGAAACCTCTCCAAGTGAGGTTGTTGTTACAGGCACAGGTCTTCTTTCTTTGAGTGAGATGGAGCTTTCTGAGGAATATACATGTGTGATAAACCATGGACCTAATCCAAAAACCACACATATATTCAATAATTGCATTGTGGAGAGTTACTTTTCTTCTCTGCCTCAAAACTCTGCTTCTGGAAATTTCCTCAGTGTTTGTTACACTTGCAAGAAACACCTTGACCAATCAAAGGACATCTTTATTTATAGGTCAGTATTTTCATTTCCTACCTTTGCACTTTGCATCATGGTCATTTTTTTAAACTAGCTCAATTGAGTTTCTATTAAGAAGTATTTGTATTAAATGATATATCTCATTAAATATGATTTATAATTAGACATTATGATTTTATTTAATTCTAATGAGTTAGGTTGTGTTGTTGCAGAGGAGAGAAAGCTTTCTGCAGTTGCGAATGCCGCCACAGAGAAATGGTGTTAGATGGTGTAGAAAGTTTTGAATCATGATGACTAAGTAGTATGTTTCAAGAATTTTTTTTTTCTTTTGTTTTTTTTTTCCCCCCTACCACCTCTCCACTGGAAATAAGAGATAAGAGAGGGTGTTGAGTTGAGTTAATCCAAAGTGATGATTACTAATTTGATTGCTTCTGGTTTTCCTTCCTCTCCCATTGTTTTCGGATGAAGCAGGAGATGATGTGTAGTGTGATTGAAAACAGTGTTTTTCTTTTTCTTCTATTCTCTGAGTTGATGATAATGATTGTGGTGCCTATTGGAGTAGATGGGGACCGGTTAATTATTTCTCACAAAGATTCCCCTATTATTATTATTATTATTATTACCCTTGGTTGAGATTTGAGAAAGAATTCAGCAAAACCAATATAATACTCAAAAAAACTGACAATGACACAAACATATACATTAGTTAAATGTCCTTTTCCTTACCCATTACTCCATTATCCAATTATTTGAATATTAGGTTACGCTTAGAAACTTTGATACGTATTTATTATTAATAATAGTGGAGAGAATAGATTACCCAAAATTTCGAACTTTGGGTTAAAACCGAAATTCTTATTCCACCTTTGTCCTCATCCATTATTGCTATGCCAACAAACTACGTGTGCTGATCAGGCACAGCAACAAAAAGGTACTATAAAATAACTGGAGTCATCATTGAAGGTAATTAGCAGAAGCAAATGGACTCGAAAAGCCAAAAGATTTATATACTAAAGAGAAAAAAAGTCAAAACAGAGATGTGGTAAAGGTGTCTGTCTATATATACTATGATTAGCCTTAATACTAAGATTTTGTGTCTAATTCATCTTTACAAAACTAGCTTATAAAGTTAGAGATATCTTTTACTTATAAACTCTTTTGAGGTCTTACCTTTAGTCTATGTGGGACTTGAGTTTTTCCCAATACACCCCCTCACGCCCAACACTATTGGGCTCGGTGCGTGTATATAATGCGGTAGGTGGCCCAGTAGATCTAGGATAAACTTTGATACCATATTAAGATTTTGGGTCTAACTCATCATTATAAAACCGGCTTGTAATGTGATAAATGACTTTTACTTACCTCTAACTTATATAGAACTTTGGTTTTTTCCGATACTTAATGTGTTCCTTTCTTTCTTGCTCACAGTTACGATAAAACGATTGAATCATTGGCTTTACACAATTTTAGTAACTATAATTTTTGGGGGCAGATGGGATAAGAGGTCCCAGATTGCTATTTTTAAAATAAATAGATGATCATTGCTTTTTCGATTCCACCCTTATACAAGTATAAAGTTGTGTTTGTTTTAAAGTTCGTAAAATTATTTGAGCTTTGTCAATGGGATATTTAAGAAAACACTTCTCTAAAGTAAAATTATCTTTAAAATGAATAATTAAGTTTAGTATTTGATTTGATTTGATTTAAAAATGTATTATGATTCCTTTATCACTTTTAAAGAAACCCACTCTTAAAAAAGATTTAATTACATTTTAGTCCCTCTAGTTTGGATTACGTGTGATTTAGTTCGTCTAATTTCTTTAGAGCGATTATAGTTCATCGAGTTTTCAATTATTATAATTAAGTGTCTCTATCCATTTCCATTTATTTAATACTCTAAATGCTCATAATCTATTAAAAAATTTCACAAATTGAATTAATTAAATTGTTCTAAGCATTATTTCACTCAAAACTCACCAATTAAAATATCAAATATAACTCAAAGGAAATAAAATCCCAAATTTTCTTCTCTTGGAACCCAATCCTATGTCCTACAAAATTCTTCAAATGTTACCATTTTTTACTTTTAAACTTGTTAACTTATTTTATATCTCAAATTCTCATTCATCCCCAAGTATTTTGAAAAAAAAAAATGAGACTTTAAAAGATTTAGCTAAAAGAAAATTGACGGTAGGATAATACTTACTTAATTCATAAAATAGATTGACTAAAATCGCTTGAAAAAACTTGAAGGATCAAAATCTCATATAACCCAAATTAGAGAGACAAAAAATGTAATTAAGTCTTTAAAAATTTATACATATAGAAGTTTAGAATTTAAGATGGAGGTTAAAATGGGCCACACTCGAATATATCTATGGATAAAGTAGGAATATATCATGAAATATCCAAATTTTATAAAATTTAAAGAATTTACAAGTTAGTCTCATTTACTTGTAAAATTATAAAATTGCTAAACAAAAGATAACTGAATCTGGTTTGTCTTCGTTGCAACTCCCTTCCCCCTTTTTAAATCTATTCTACCTCGATCAATTCTTCCTCAATCGATCATTCCATCAACCGAGTTGGGTTGGGTTGGCTCATGAGTCACAACTCATTATGACGGTTCTACCTAGCAGGGCAGGCACAAGCCTCTAAGTCAATGTGGTGATATTGAAGAACTTAGGTAATTTTGTGTTTGTGTCGTACTGATCTAGTATTGGCAGCACTCTTGTCTCTAGAGTGTCATGAAGAAGAAGAAGTAGCTAAGATGGGAATAATATATAGATAGAAAGGGTATATAGACCATTTGACGATTTCTGCAAAATACGAAGTGTATTAATAACCTTATAGAATATGTTATGTGATTTACCATAAATTTGAAAATATATGGTGCCAACGAGGGTTGACACAGATGATTGGACCCTCCGTTTGTACCGGCTGTGACTTGGATTCAAATCCCGAATTCCCTTGTTAGCAGGCTATGCGTAAATTTCATCTTAAACCATCACTAAGGTTAGTGGTTCTTTTTGGCCTTACATAGGATGCGTCTACCCTAATCTATATTTTTTTTAGTAAAAAAAAAAAAGAAATATGTGGTTCATCTTAACCCCGATTAGAATTTAGATTTGTGAGGTTTTTTGAAGCTTTGAGATATTTACCAATACAAAGGAATAAAAACACAAATTTCACTGCCATTTTTTATGCTTTTTTGAAAGCATCCTTGTTTGCACCGACTAAAATATAATATAAACATGAGGGTATGGAAGAGCTTTTACTTTATGGTATATATTCAAAAGCTGTTTTTAACTTACTTTCGTAAGCTCCTTAAAAAAAAAAAAACCTTACTTTCGTAAGCTCTTTATGATAATTTATAAAAATAACTTATACAGAGCTTATATTGAGTTTATCCTCATTAATTCTCTTTAATTTAGAAACAGCTTATATATAAGTATTTCTATGATAAGCTTTTATTGAATAAGTTTTTAATTAAAGTACTATATATTTACCCAAACCTTTCATGTATTTCATTCATCTTAGGCAGCAAGATAAAAATCAGAATTTCTACACATGCAGTGGGATGCTATCGGACCATGAATTATCACATGTATCACAAGGAGTGGTGGTTAAACTGAGCAATAACGTGTAATAAACAATCAGTAACCAAGAGAGTTTGATGCCTAGAAATGCAGGGTATATCATTTCTTCATGAGCAACCAAT
This sequence comes from Calophaca sinica, assembly GCA_037113605.1. Classification (NCBI taxonomy): domain Eukaryota; kingdom Viridiplantae; phylum Streptophyta; class Magnoliopsida; order Fabales; family Fabaceae; genus Calophaca; species Calophaca sinica. Next base: position 25,017,632 of record CM073733.1, read on the forward strand.
GTCCAATCATTCAACCTCATGTTATTTTTTATATTTAATTATTTTTTGTTACAGCAAGTCCCACGTCGGTGGGTTCTTGCTTTGGTGAAAGCTTTGGAGCCTATATAAGGAGGCTTAGTAATGCTTTTATAAATCATCCCAAACATTTCTCTTCTTCCTCTTTTATTATTTCTTATACTCAACAAGAGTATTGTGAGAATATTTGTGAGGTATTTTGTGAGAGGTATTCTTGTAATATTTTCCCACATAGTGAAATTCTTACAGTCTTGCCAGTGGTTTCTCCCTTATTTGTTGAGGGTTTTCCCCGTAATTTTTGTGTGTTCATTTCCTTATTTTCTCGTCTCTTATTTTAGCTGTGTGACACCATTCCGTTACTCTGGTACCTAACAGTGGTATCAGAGATCCAAGGTTGGTGATACTATTCAAGGCGTCACTCTAGGAAGGTGTCGGTTCTTAGTATGCTCTGTGGTTGCTGGCATTGTGCGATCTTCCACATCGAGAAAAGAATTGTTCTTTGGAAATAGTGTGGTAGTGTAGAAGTGCATGTCTAGGAAAAGTTACGGCTAAGGAAAGACTTGGTATTTAAGCGTGTCCATTGGTGACCCACCTCTCTTTCCCCGGGAACTTACCTGGTGTACTATTCTGAGTCTACAGTCACTATTCCAAAGATAACGATACTATTCTCATATACGGTTACTATTCATACGCGTGTGGTTGTATACTTTACGATTTGTTAACGTATACTAGATTTGTTACGGTATACGGGATAATGCATAATCTTGTTCATGTATACTGTACTATTCACGGTGAAATAGTGTAATCCGGTTTGGTTCGTGTACAACCATGGCAGCAAAATTTGAGATAGAGAAGTTCAACGGGAGTAACTTCTCCCTGTGGAAATTGAAGGTGGCGGTAGTTTTGAGGAAGGATAATTGCTTGGAAGCAATTGAAGGCAGACTTGCAGATATGACTGATGAAAAGTGGAAAGAGAAGGATGGCAATGCTGTTGCCAATTTGCACTTAGCAATGGCGGATTCAGTTTTGTCAAGTGTTGCGTAAAAGAAGGCGCAAAGGAGATTTGGGATGTACTTAACAAATTGTACGAGGTTAAGTCACTTCACACAAGAATATTCTTGAAGAGGAAACTCTACACTCTTGAATGAGTGAATCCACATTGGTGACGGATCACATTAACACCTGAACACGCTATTTGCTCACTCACAAAGATCGATTTCAAAATAGCGTAAAATGAGCGTGCAGAACTTTTACTTGAGTTTACGGATTCAGATGATCAACTCATCATCAACATTACAAACAATAATGTTGCTGACACTCTTCACTTTGATGATGTTGCCGGTGCAATTCTTGAAGAAGAATCCAGGCGCAAGAATAAGGAGGAAAGGTCAGAAAGTTCGAAGCAAGCAGAAGCTTTATCGATGACGAGAGGCAGATCAACGGAACGTGGCCCCAGTGGGAGCCAAGATCATGGTAGATCAAAATCTCGAAGAAGAAAGAATCTCAAATGCTACAACTGTGGCATGAGAGGGCACTTGAAGAAGGAGTGTTGGAACAAGAAGAATGGAGAGAAGATCTCAGGAGCATCAACCTCTCAAGGTTGTGTTGCAAGTACCTCAGATGATGGAGAAATCCTGTATAGCGGAGCAACAAGTTCTAAAGGTGGAAGGAAGCTCAATGATGTCTGGATAGTGGATTCAGGTGCGACGTGGCACATGACTTCACACCGTGATTGGTTTTGTACTTATGAGCCTGTCTCGGTAGGATCCGTGTTTATGGGAAATGATCACACCTTAGAAATTGTTGGAATCGGTACTGTCAGAATAAAGATGCAAGATGGTACTGTTCGTAAGATACAAGGGGACCGACATGTGAATGGCTTGAAAAGGAATCTATTGTCCACTGGGCAATTGGATGACCTCGGGTGCAAGATCCATATTGAAGGTGGAGTCTTGAAAGTAGTGAAGGGCAACCTTGTGGTGATGAAAGCAGAAAAGATCACAAGCAATCTATACATGCTTTTGGGAGATACGTTGCAAGAGGCGGATGCATCAGTTGCATCAGCGAGCCATGAAGAATCAACGATGATGTGGCATCGCAGGCTAGGCCATATGTCAGAGCGTGGCTTAAAAGTCCTTGCAGAACGCAGTCTCTTACCCGGGCTCAAGACGATAACTTTACCCTTCGTGATAATCGTGTGACAAGTAAGCAAAGATAGATTGAAATTTGCAAAAGTAGCTACGGAAGCAAACGCATATTAGACTTGATACATTCTGATGTGTGGGAGTCGCCGGAAACATCCATGGGGGGAGCAAAGTATTTTGTATCATTCATTGATGACTACTCCAGGAGATTGTGGGTGTACCCAATCAAGAAGAAGTCAGATGTGTTTCCAGTATTCAAGGAGTTCAAAGCACAAGTAGAGCTTGAAACTGGGAAGAAAATCAAGTGCTTGAGGACAGACAATGGAGGAGAATATGTAGATGGTAACTTTCTATCATTCTGCAAGCAAGAGGGTATTACGAGACAATTCACTGTTGCACATACACCTCAACAGAATGGTGTAGCAGAGCGGATGAACAGGACTCTCCTAGAAAGAACAAGAGCTATGCTGAGAACATCGGGATTGGCCAAATCTTTTTTGGCGAAGCGATCAAAGCGCACATTACGTGATAAATCGATCGCCATCAACAGCGATTGGTTTGAAGTCACCAATGGAGATGTGGAAAGGAAAGCCGGTAGATTATTCTTCTTTACATGTGTTTGGATGTCCTGCGTACGTAATGTACAACTCCCAAGAAAGAACAAAATTGGATCCAAAATCCAGAAAATGTATATTCTTGGGTTATGCTGACAATGTCAAGGGGTATCGCTTGTGGGACCCCACTACCCGCAAGCTTATTGTTAGCAGAGATGTAGTCTTTGCAGAAAATGAACTGCAAAGTGAAGCGTAAAAATGACAAAGACTTCCAATGAGACTGCTATAGTGCGGTTGGAGAGAAAGACTTCAAGAAGATGATTCTTCCGGGCGTAACCAGAGCACATAGAACAAGAACGGATGAGGTCAATGATGAAGGAGTTCGACGATCAACACGTCGATAACGACACCATCATGGCACTCGGACTATGTTATGGCTCGCCATGATGCATACTGTCTTTTGGCCGAAGAAGGTGAACCATCACTCTTCAAGAAGCGTTGAGCGATTCAGATGCTTCTCAATGGATGACAGCAATGCAGGAAGAAATGGAAGCCCTACATAGAAATAAGACTTGGGAACTTGTTGAACTTCCAAAGGGTCGAAAAGCCATCGGGAACAAATGGGTGTTCAAAATTAAACGAGACGGCAATGATCAAGTGGAACGGTATCGTGCCAGACTTGTAGTCAAAGGTTATGCTCAGAAAGAAGGGATAGACTTTGACGAGATATTTTCTCCAGTTGTCAGACTTACTACTATCAGGGTAGTGTTGGCAATGTGTCTTTGCATTTGATTTACATCTTGAGCAGTTGGATGTAAAGATCGCTTTTCTTCATGGAGAGCTTGAAGAAGAAATTTATATGCTCCAACCAGAAGGCTTTAAAGAACAAGGAAAAGAAAACTTGGTTTGTAGGTTGACCAAATCTGCATGCGGTCTAAAGCGGCGCCAGATGTTGGTACAAGAGATTTGATTCTTTCATAATTAGCCTTGGTTACAACAGCATCGAGTTCGCACTATCAGACGTACTACAAGAGGTTTGATGATAATGATTTCATCATTTCTTTGTTGTATGTGGATGACATGTTGGTGGTAGGCCCCAACAAAGATCGAATCCAGGAATTAAAGGCACGATTGGCTAGGGAGTTTGATATGAAGGACTTGGGACCCGCAAAACAAGATTTTAGGGATGCAAATTCACCGAGACAGAAATGTTAGGAAGATTTGGCTTTCTCAAACGAATTATCTAAGGAAGGTCTTGCAGTAGCTTCAACATGCAAGATTGTAAGCCAATTTCTACCCCGCTTCTGTCAATTTTAAATTATCCTCGGTATGAGTCCTAGCAATGAAGCGGAGAGGATGGAAATGTCTCGAAAACCGTATGCATCGGCGGTGGGAAGCCTTATGTATGCCATGATATGTACGGACCAGACATTGCACAAGCAAAGGGAGCGGTTAGTCGGTTTATGGCAAATCCAGGTAGAGAGCATTGGAATCTTTGTTAAGAGGATCCTTAGATACATCAAAGGAACCTCAGATGTTGCATTATGTTACGGAGGATCGAATTCATTGTCGGGGTTATGTTGATTGATTTTGCGGTGATCTTGATAAAAGGAAATCCACTACCGGGTATGTATTCACAATTGCAGGGGGAGCAGTGAGTGGTTATCTAAATTCTGCATGTTGTAGCTTTGTCTACTACAGAGGCCGAGTACATGGCGACTACCAGGCTTGCAAGGAAGCTATCTGGATTAAAGGTTTAATGGAGGAACTCGGCACAAGCAACAAATGATTACTGTGTATTGTGACAGTCAGTGCCTTGCACATTGCAAGGAATCCAGCTTTTCATTCCAGGACAAAGCATATAGATACCCGAGTATCACTTTGTTCGTGAAGTGGTAGAGAAAGGAACCGTGGATATGCAAAAGATTCACACCAAAGATAACCTAGCAGATGTGATGACGAAGCCAATCAATGCTGACAAGTTTATTTGGTGTCGATCCTCCTATGGCCAATCAGAAACGTAAGCGACATGGAATGGCAAGGCAGAAAGAGTGGTGTGAAGATATGATTGGCTCAATCAAAATCTTCAAGTGGGAGAATGTTACAGCAAGTCCCACATCGGTGGGTTCTTGCTTTGGTGAAAGCTTTGGAGCCTATATAAGGAGGCTTAGTAATGCTTTTATAAATCATCCCAAACATTTCTCTTCTTCCTCTTTTATTATTTCTTATACTCAACAAGAGTATTGTGAGAATATTTGTGAGGTATTTTGTGAGAGGTATTCTTGTAATATTTTCCCACATAGTGAAATTCTTCTGGTCTTGCCCCGTGTATTTTGTGAGAGGTATTCTTGTAATATTTTCCCACATAGTGAAATTCTTCTGGTCTTGCCCCGTGGTTTTTCCCTTATTTGTTGAGGGTTTTCCACGTAAATTTTGTGTGTTCATTTCCTTATTTTCTCGTCTCTTATTTTAGCTGTGTGACACCATTCCGTTACTCTGGTACCTAACATTTTTTAAGTAAAATTAAATTTTAAATTATTTTTTCCTTACGAGTATCTTTATCTAACTTTCTTTGTGAGTACCAAAGATTTCACATGTCGAGGGTTTGAGGCGCCATCCTCTCTCCCTAAATTTTTGTAACCAAAAAACAATAAAATTGGGACCCAAAGAACTGCAAAAGCGTGCATGCTAACTGCAGGCTCGAATGCTCAGCCTCAGTGAATGATAATAAAGAACAAACAAAAGGAGCCTTCAAAAAATGACGACTTCGCATCTTTTAAGGTTTTGACAGGTGGGAAAATGTACACCGTTGTGAGATCTATATATATATATATATATATATATATATATATAAAGACACACACACACGTAATAATCAAGATAATATCAAGCGCTAGCCATTTCACCTGGCGGAATGAAAAATAATTGCTACACAACAAAACTCGCGTCACTCTTTATTCAGAGTATGCACGAAAACTATTAATGTGACACTTCAAAATAAAAGATAAATTTTATTTAAAAATTAAAATAAATTTGAAATTTTTTGAGTAATTCAAGCTGTTGAATAGTTCTGTACTGTACAATCCATTCTTATTAATGTCAATTAGATTATAAATAATGCGTGTAAGAAGAGTACACCATTTTATCAAAAGGCTATATTATTTGTTTCTTTTTTGACACTTTTACCCATTATTTTAGGTAATTGCCTCACAGGTTAAGGGACATCACAAAGTCCACTCTGGCTGTTGTGTACTACCCTATACCACGCAGTACTCTAACAAGGTCAATGAAAAAGATAACGATTATTGTGTAGTTGTTACTGAATCATCTCTTAAGAGAAAAGATAATACAACTGTCTCCCCGCTGGATTGGGGAGGATAAGCACGGGCTATCCGATGTGTTTGATATGTAATGATATGAATAGGAAAGAAATAGATTGGAAAGAAATAGAAGGGAAAATTTGAAACTCTTCTGTTTAGCGGGTAACCGAGCATTGGTTCTTTTTAAATGGACAAACACTGAATAGAGGTACGTAACTTTGATTGAATAACCAAAATTGTGTGACTCCTCCCACTGTTATTGTTGCTGATTTATACTATTCCTGTAATCACGAACTAAGTCTTCATTTGTCTGGTCACAAACTCTTAGTTCTCGGCTCTCAAATGGGACAAACCGTTGATGAGCGTATGAATAGTGTGACGGCAAAAGGGACCTAGCCTCTCTATTTGTCAACCCTAGGCACTCTCATCATGGGCCTAGTGGTTGGGCCCACACTGTCTCCCACATAAATCAGAATTAGGTGTCCAAAAGCCCATTACAATTGATCACTTATTTGCGGGCTTGAGCAGCATCAATTGGATTATAACATTAGCCCATTTTTAGAAAAACCCAAGGCCACAATTGATTGTAGCCCATAAGAATTATTAGAAAAAATTCTAACATTCTCCCACTTGGGCAAAATCAATTGTACAACTTTTATTTGTAGAAAATATTTTGAAAATGACTCTCGGGCTAATAACATACTTCCTAACGTGGCCACTAAACACATGATCTCAAGATACAACACTTAATTAAGACTCCATCCAACAAAAGATAAATGATACCGAATCATGGCGGTAGTCATATCTTATATCGACATAACACCTTCTATGGTTACAAATACCACCAACTCTGTCGACTAGTCATCTATGTGGAGTGTAGCAAGAAAATGACATGACAATGTGATCTTATAGCCATACTGTCATTTTCTTTGTCAGTCCTCAATTTCTCTCAAATGCATTAAAGCCAGAGAAACTATATGGTTCATAAGAAACCATCATGCCTCAGTTCCGACATGGCGTCAACCACCAGCACAATGATCCTATTGAGACCGAGCTCTAATGTTTTAGCACTCATGCCTCAGCTCCAACATGGCATCGACTACCGGCATAGTGGTCCTAATGATACCGAGCTACATGGTTCAACAAAACCACAATGCCTCAGCTCCAACATGGTGTCGACCATTGACACATTGGTCCTAGCGACACCGAGCTTCAAGGTTTAACAAAACTACAATGCCTCAGCTCCAACATGGTGTCGACCACCGGCACAGTGGTCCAAGCGACACTAAGCTTCATGTATTTTAGCAGTCATGCCTCAGCTCCAACATGGCATCGACCACGGGCACAGTGGTCCCAATGACGCCGAGCTTTATGGTTTACCTAAACCATCATGCCACAACTCCGATATGGCGTCGACTACGGGCATAGTGGTTCCGACACCGAGTTTCAACATTTTCGCATCTGATATATATATATACAAAGGTATCACTACAAAAAAACGGCTAAATAGAGGCGGTTTTTTTGCGGGGGTTTTTAAAACCCCCCCAAATTAATTTAAAAAACAACACTTTCGTGACAGCCTTTGTAAAAGACTCAGTTAAATTGAGGGGGTTAAAAACCCCCTCCAATTGATCAGCTTCCTTTCCCTTTTTTCCCTTTATTTTTTTTTCGGTGGTTCTTTCGCTAGAATCCCTAAGTTGAACATCCCGTCCCTCTCCCCTTTCCCCTTTCACTGGTTTTCGTTTTACCTTTCCCGTGAAGAGCCAGTGAAGAGCTCTTCTCCCCTTTCCCGTATCCACGTTCCTCGTTTTACCTAGCTCTTCGACATTCCTTTCTCTTCGACGTTCCCCTTTTGCGTTCCTCTTTCGAGTTCGGGGAGACAAGTGACCTCTGCACCTCTGTCGTCCCCGTTTCTTTTGCGCTTCGCTCTCGCCGTCTCTGCCGTCCCCGTTTCTTTCTCTGCCGTCGGCGTCCCTGCCATCGCCGTGCACCTCTGCACCTCTGTGCACCTCGCCGTCTCTGCCCTCACCTCTTCCCTCGCGTCTATGCCCTCAAATTGAAGGAGTTTCTGAGAGAGGTATGCATTCCTTATGATTTGTTTTGATTATTAGTAATTCTTTGGTGCTTTTGTTGTTGAAAGATTCATTATTTTGTTAGCAGTGTACTGATTGGATCGTTGGTACTGTCAATGCTTTATGTGGTAGAGGTTCTTAAGTTGTACTCTCTGCCTTCAACTAAAAATAATGGAAGTTATATTTAGTTTTTATATCTTTATTACGAAAAGAAAAGAAATCTTTTTGTTAGATCATGAGTTGATGACAGTTTGGTAAATTTCAAGTATGATACTTTAATGATTCAATATGCAACTAACAAACAATGTAGTTGGAAACTAGTGCTCTACCATTCTCCTGGTCTTTCCTTGACTTTGTATGAAAAGGGGATTAAGATTCTTTGGAAACGTTTTTTGTGTATATGTAGGACATGGGGAAAAGACATTAAGGTATAAGCACTATGCATGTATACTTTCCAATGTTTATCAAATTTAATATATTTATTTGAGTAAATAAAAATAAATAAAAACTGACATTGTATTTTTGGAAGCCTCGATTTTGTTTTAGGACTACTGAAGCTATTGCACAACGATATTGCAAACTTAGCATTGGGAAGAAGTGGGCTGCAAGTAGACAAAAATTATGGTGGGAGTTTTATGATCCAACAAAAACCAGAGATGAAATCACAAGTAATGTGCCAACCGGTATAGAAAAAGATCAATGGATACAATTTGTTAACTATCGTCTAAAACCATAAACATTGGTAGGTGCAATTATGATTACTTTGATTGATTTATTGTTTTAGTCAATTATTTGATTAATACATGAATTTGTATTTGTTTGTTCATAGGAGATTTGTCAAAAAAATAAACAAATACGAAGCAAGTAACTGATTCCTCATACCGGAGGTTCTAAACCTCTCTCTCGAAAACGGCGTGAGATGGTAATTATATAAACTCGATAGATTTTACTATTTTGTTTGTCATATTGTAACAATTTTTTCTGTTATAGTTTTTGGAAACCGGAAAGCAACCTAGTCGTGGACAATTGTATATTGAAACACATAAAAAAAAGGATGGATCAGTTGTAAATGATGCAGCAAAGGCTATAATGGTAAGTTTAACTTGAAAAATATTGCTTTTTAGGTTTCATTCTTTGAATTTAACTATAATAGTTTTAAACTTGATAACCTTGTATGCTCATAGGAACAAATTGAAGTGGGTTTGACACAAAGCAGTAATGAATCAGAGGTTTCTCCTAATGATGTGGTTGGTAGAGTGTTGGGACCTGAGCACTCTGGGAGAGTGCGGTCCATGGGTATGGGAGCAGCTCCTACTAATACATTTAGGAATACTAGACTCCGACTTTCGAGTTTGAGTCTTTCTTCATCCGATGTTGCTACATCATCTTCTAACTTTTGGCAAGAGAAGTACACCGACTTGCAATCCCAAGTTCAAAGCACCATGGGAGCACTTAAAGCTTACATGATAATGAAAGAAGGAAGGATCCCTGAAGAATTACTTGGCTTCTTTGGTTCATCAAATGTAAGTACTTGTATGAATCTTATGGTCAATATTTTTCTATATGCCAAATTGATATAAAGAGCATATCTGTCAGGAACTTCAATACTTACTGTTCTAATATTTATGACAGTATGTGGCTGTTATGTGGCTATTATTATTAGTTATTATGTGGCTGTTATTATTAAGTAGTTTATAAAATGTTGTTGTATTGTTTTCGACTGCTTTACATATGATGGATATGATAACATGATCTAGAACAAACAGGGACTGCTCATTTTTCCATTTCAAAATTAATATGTAGTCACTGGTAGCTACCTGATGCGAAATTAGTTTTTAACATGCTAAATCCTCTCAAATTATCTATTTGAACTGACCTTTTTAAGGAGGTGCTGCTTCAGCCATGTTGCTGGTAATATAACCAGACAATACCTTAGGCATTTTCATTTTCATGTCCTGAAACAATTGTATGCTTATGCAGTTTAGAGTCTAGTCAATAGCTTAATTTAAAGTTATTTCATATCTAATTATGGGAAGTTCGGAACCGATAGTATTTAGCATCCATTTGTAGTTCCAATGAATAAAAACCTTCTCCTATTAACTAAAATGGTTTCCCTTTATTTTGGTACAAACAACAATTTCTTGCTTTGCTCAGTTTCTTTTCCTTGCTATGTTGAGTAGACTTTTTATCTAAATTATAATTTGGATCTTATCATTTTTTCCATGTAATTCAAATTTTTTTAAGTATTTTAACTAAGTATTTTTTTTGTTATTTCAGCCAACAGATGCTGCAAGCGAGCCTAATTCGCCTTTGGATGTAAGAGGATCATCTGGTGCTAGCAACGTTTGAAGATGTTTAAGTTCTTTTAGTATTAGACTTCTTATGGAGTTCTATATATAAGACTTCTTTTAGATTCCTTTAGTATTATTTTTTTGGTGTATTATCACATTTGATGTTTGAACAACAAATATTTGGAGTACAATATACTATGGATTATATTTGGAGTACAATTATGGTTATATATTTTGAATGGATTTTGTAAGTACTATTATAAAATTTATTTTATGTTTTACAATTGCAACAAATTATTTCTATTTTGTTGGAATAAAGTATTAGAAGCAAGATATATAATAATGGGAAACAAATAATAAAAGCATCGATCAATTCATGACTGGCAATTAGAGGAGGTTAAAAACCCCCACAAAATAACTGCATAAAGCTGTAGTCAGCGTTATATTTTGCGGAGGTTTTCGACCTCCTCAATAAAACCGCCCCAATATAGGCCTCGTACCGGCGGTTTCCAAAAACCTCCGCAAATAGATTGCGGCGAACGTAACTGGGGCGGTTTTCAAAACCCCCGCAAATCATTTAGCGGAGGTCGAAAACCCCCTCAAAATGGAAAAAAAACCGCCGCAAATTAGCGCGTTTTTTGTAGTGTATATAATAACATAATTCAATTCATAATTAATTTCTCAAGTCAAATGAAAAATGTTATCAAAACATCAAAAGTGTTAAAAAATACGAGAGCCAACATGACATAAAGCACAAACTCCCACTAACCAAGCATATTATACAAACTCATAGAGCCCTTGTTCACAAAAAATAACGATAAATAAATAATCATGGGCAGAGTCCCTTGGTTAAGAGATTACCAACATGGAATCCATTTAGTTTCATGATAGCTCTTTGGATCAACAATGTCTTCAATTCACATAAAAAATTTCCAAAAATCATATTTTTCAATAAATTATTTTTACTACCACTCTTGACATCAAATAATGACTAAAGTCAAAATCCTCCCACTGATGTCAAGATCTAACCATGTTAAATTTACAAAAAAATTTATAGTAAACTAACACAAGTGAGACGACCCTGTCCCATTTTCCCAAATATTAAATTCCTAAGCTTGTTTTAGTAATATAACTTATATTATTGCATGCAGAAGTGTACAAATGTACCTAAAGGTACCGTTCCATAGGGCCCTAGGTATACAGTGTGTATTGTAGTGGTAGTGGGGGTGCTTCTTAAAAAGCCTTTATCCCTTTGGGCATGGGATCGAACCCCCACGGAGGCAAAAACACCAATTAAGGGGTTGGTGAAGATCGTGAGTGACGTGGCCGGTTCACTGTGCGTAGGACCCTATGGGCATCCAGTGGGGTCGGGTCGTTACAAAAATTGGTCAAGTGGTAGTGGGGGTGCTTCTTAAAAGCCTTTATCCCTTTGGGCATGGGATCGAACCCCCACGGAGGCAAAAACACCAATTAAGGGGTTGGTGAAGATCGTGAGTGGCGTGGCCGGTTCACTGTGCGTAGGACCCTGTGGGCAGCCAGTGGGGCCGGGTCGTTACATGTATAGTAATAATAACTTGGACATCCCATCTACTGACTCTGACTCACTGCTGTGGATCAACTCAAATGATCTTACTTCTAGGAAATCGTTAGGTACCTGTTAAGACCCGCAGACAGATATATGCAAAACAAAGAAATAAATGGGAGATAAGAACACACTATACGCACCATTAAATGGGAAAGCAGAATTAGAATTCATGTATAAAAAGGCAAGTACACACAAACAGTTAAACCACTCTCGCACTCATGCACTTAGGGTTCTCTATGCCTACGTGGCCACACAACTTAATACGACAAAAGCGACCCCACTTTAGCCACCTTGCCTTTATAGATAACAGCACAACGACCTCCCACCGACATGTGGGTGGGCCAAGTTAGTTGTCCATCCCCATTTCCCACTCATCGTACCCCTAAGAGTGCATCCTTGCTCTCCAACTTCGACGATAGGAAGAGGTGTCGGGGTGGCACTCGGGATCGGCACTATGGACAATGATACAACAATACTCCGTCAGGATGACCAGGCTACTCGACGTCTCGAAAGGATGGTCACGAGTCATCCGTCACCTATGAACATTGTCGGACCCAATTTATCCCCAAGGACCGATGTGTCCTGTACTGACTGTATCGTACCCGCACTCTGGTACCTGACCTCGTATGCAGCCTATGTGCACGGCGGTGGATTACAACCATGCATATGAAACCTTCCCACACGATGTTTCATCATCATCTATCATCTTTATTACTTATCAGCTTATTATTTATCATCTCAGCCAGCATCAACATCTTATCTCAGTACTTATCAGCTTATCAGTCTCAGCTAATCATCATACTTCCATACGCAACAATATTTAACATTAAATCAACATAATCAGAACTACTAGCACACATAGCACAACTTCAATCATCAATCATCCTCGATCAACATATGGATTAACCCTAATCAGCATAATATTAATCATCAACCATCCTCGATCAACATATGGATCAACCTTAACGTCACTCAGGCAACCTACTACTAACATGTTATTAATCAGCATACCATCAATCACACACACAACCATAGAGCAATCAATCAGCATCCATTCATAGATAACAATAGATCATTCCTATGGTTGACAGACCTCTGATAACTGTCCTCATCTATCACATGTCACAGCCCCTCTCCTGAGGTGCTGCTGTTATCAACAGCTAGTAGGGCTTAGGTCACTCTACGCCTAGTTATACACTTATTCTAATCCTATAATGCCTAGTGGATAGGGTTCAGATCTCCCACCTGGTTAGAAGACCACAGTAGTTGCTGCCACTTTTTGCACCCACGCCGCACCCGCTACTCGTACTCCTATCTCTGGACACTCCTACCTTGCCTGCTAGGCCGCTTTCAACCCTTTTCCTCTCCTCTTTGAGGATTGCCTACTATGAGCTTTCTGATGCACAAGATCCTCACTTGAGGCAAGTGTAGAGCATGCTTGATCCTTAGTAGCCCTCTCAGTCCCACTCCCTTCTCAATCTCAGGGATTGCTTACTAAGGGTTTTCTGATGCACCAGATCCCCATCGGAGACAAGTGTAGAGCATACTTACTCCTTAGAAGTTCCTAGAGAGAGAAAGCTAGAGAGGGAATGGAATTTGGGGCGAATGGAAATGGGGGGAGAGGGGTATTTATAGGCGAGCTTCGCCACTATCGCGTCGCGACGGTACCATCGCGTCGCGATTGGAGCCTTCTGGACCCTTCCAGATGCACATGTGGCGAAAAACAATTGGTCTTATCTTTACTACCATCGTGTCGCGATGGACAATAGCCTATTCTGGTCGCGTCGCTACGGATGCAATGGAGGAACATCTAGTTTCTTCCTTTCTAGACGTTTCTAGGGGGTTCCATACCCCTTTCAGGGATGTTTTAGGTTTTCTAGACCTTTTCTAATGGGTCCCACTTAAGCCTATTTTATCCCAAATTAAGGTTTTTGATGCCAGTTCATCACCTAATTACCAATCTAATTATACTTAAAATATTATTTGAGATTATTTAAAAAAAATAGGATGTTACAACAAGCATCTAAAAGCTTATCATGAACTTTCATGAAAAACATTTGGCAGTAAATCGTGATTTCAAGTAGGAAATCAACCAAGATAAGACATATAATAAAATTCTTGCAATTCATAGATCTAAATAAATGCAATAATGCTGATAATAATTTAGTTAAATTAAAAGTCTTTTATATGTCATACCAAAACAAAGCAAACTTAACATCATGCCTTCAAAAATTAGGAACAATGATGATCCAAAACAAACTGAGCAACACAGTAGTCTTGAAAATTTATTGTTAAGCAAAACTTGGAATGCTTAAAGTAAACAACAGAGTAAGACATAACTTCAACTTAAATCAAGTTATTTTGAGGCCAACATAACAACACATTCCCTTTTGGGCAGAATGCGCAACCAGGGTCGCAACTGTGATCAGAACCTCAGATGAGTTAATCAATTAGCATACACTGGATTCAGAAAATTGTCCCCTTTGGGCAGACAAATCCCCTACACCAACGCACTTCCATTAACTTCACCCAATATAGTCGATAATAAGTTACTCAATAAGCATACATTGGGTTTAGAGATCTATCCCCTTTGGGCAGCCAAATCTCCTAGACCAGTGTACCTCCAATAACTATATCGCAAATCAACTTCTAATCATGACATACAATAACCCTCTTTGGGCAGGAAATTGTACGTGACAATCATAAGCATTCCTCTAATGATAAAAAGAAATTCCACCAATTAATAATGGGTGATCCTATTTTGGCGGGAATTCCCACTATAATTAGTCAAATGCTTTTACCTAAGAATCAATATCTCTTGCCCTTAACCATGATGCAGTCCATACGAATGTGCATTAAAAAATAAACACCCCTATTGATCATGAATTTAAATCCATTAGCATTGCACAAGTTTTGCACAAACAACATTCAAAACAAGAGTTCACAATTAAGTGAATTGGCACTTTAAAATGACATGATATATGCTAAAAGTATTAACTTTCATAACACCAGCTAGACACATATATATCATGCACATATATAAACCATGGTATAATCTCTTTCCAGTATATTATTTATAAAATATCAACTAAAAAATAAATAAATTATAACACATATTTGGATTCTTTTCCAACAGAGATATTTGCGCAGCGAAAACCACAAACAATATACCACAAACACATTTAAACAATAGATCAAAATTCAAGAGTAAACACTTAAAACGTCCTCATATACGATATCACATAAATTCCGAATTAATTATGCAATAAATATCTCCAAACTTATACATTTTGTACCACTCAAAGAGAGCACAAATCAACATATATCATATATTGTCTTTTCAAACAATTATAACAATCATGGCGACAATGATCACCATTAATGGAAAATAATATGATGTGCATTGAAAATATTTTTCAAAAAATACGCCAATAAAAGAGCATATACAAATATTAACATTTTCAAGTTTCAATGTGGCGTGCAACCACCGATGACAAGAAGTCATTAGAAAAATACTTTTATATTTTTAAGCACAACTTTTATTGTTTGACAACCAAAAAAAATTAAATTGCTCAAAATGAAACCATATGTGTTTAAGCAGTCTCCTCAAACTACAAAGAAATTTTCTTGAATCGATACAAGCGGTCTCACTTTGGTGGTAACGGTTCATAGCGACGCACAAAAACTCTTGCATAGAAATCATTTTTCTCTTGTCCATACATACGACACAGTCAACAGGCAAGTATATCATTAAATGAGCACCCTTACTGGTCATACATCAATTCAATCTGCATTCTCAACATGTTTTGTACTTTACAGCCTAATAAGCAAGCCTACTAAAGCACATATATAAAAAATAATAACACACAATCATGTGCAACTTTGTAGGGAGAGTGAACATTATCATTAAATCCTGAATATAACATACTATTTTTCAAATATATTTTTCAATTGAATTTCTGTCAGAAAAATAATTAAACAATCAATTTAATGCATTATATTTTAGAAAAAATATTTAACGCAGCGAAAAAATTAAGAAAAAACTATAGTAAAATCAAGCATTAAAATTAGAACACAACACAAAAAAATGAATCGAAAACGGGTCCCTGCGGGCCCTACACATGCCAACACGCGCTACAACTACGAGTGGGCTTCGCAAACTTGCCTCGCTCAAAGATCTCTAAGCTCCAAATTGGTCAACCTGGTCCGTATGTGTCCGCCTACGGTCATCAAGCTTTCCGTGATTTCTTACGGGATTTCGCCCGTTTAACGATTCTTAATGGGTTTTGTTCCAAATCAAATTTTCAATCATTTGGACACAAAATCTTGAAGTATTAGTGCCTAAATCGCGACCAGTTTGTAAAACAAAATCTTAGTCCACGGGTCTGATTTGCAGTGTGGGATTTGTGCGGTTTTTGCTTCCTTTTCTCGCGATTTTATGTGGGTTTCAACCAAAATTACGTTTCTAATAATTGCATCACAAAAGCCCCAATTTTAAACAACCAAAACATGGAAAATAAGCTGCAAAATCGTGAAACATGAACCCTAACTATGTTGCCATAATCTTCGAATTTCTCCCTCTATGGGTAACCAAAAATTATGAAACCAGTGACATTAGATTCGTATAATCATCCTCTACGAAACCCCTATGATTTCAAGTCCCAGTTTCTTGAAAATAATAATTCAAAATTTTACATAAATGGAAAAACGAAAATTACTTTAAAATTAGAAAAAGGAAAATTTTCAAATAAAAGAGGATGATTTCGTTCAACAATCGAGTTCTAAATCATATAATACTAGCTCTGATACTACATGTAAGAGTTAACAGGATCTATTATATGAAATTTAGAACACCGTTAGAGTACTTACTTGTCGAAGACATGATTGCGTTTCTCGGGAATTGTTGTTGATCTGTACTGTTCTTGTAATCACGAACTAAGTTTTCCTTTGTCTGGTCACAAACTCCTGGTTCTCGGTTCTCGATGGGGCAAACCATAGACGAGTGTATGAATAGCGTGACGGCAAAGGGGGGCCTAACCTCTCTATTTGTCAACCCTAGGCACTCTCATCATGGGTCTAGTGGTTGAGTCTACACTGTCTTCCACATAAATCAGAATTAGGTGTCCAAAGACCCATTACAATTGATCACTTATTTACGGGTTTGAGCATCATCAATTGAATCACAACATTAGCCCATTTTTAAAAAAACTAAAAAGGCTACAATTGATTGTAGCCCGCAAGAATTATTAGAAAAAATTCTAACATCCTTGCTAACGTTGCTGCAATCAAGTTGCTTTCCACACAATCATTTTATTCAGGAAAGCTGTACCATAGTCAATGATTATGAGACAGTTTGTGGTTTTTTTTTAATATTTTGTTTTGCTATTTTTTTTTATTCTGGTTTTCCTTGTGTTTCACTAGCGTACAATTTAGTATACTTGCATGAGGAATGAATTATATTTTTAACTAAATTTAAGACGAGTTACCTTGATAAGGTTGAGAAACAAATTAAGCGAGCTCTCTTGATGCATGAAACAAAACACGCATGAGTTACCTTGATAAGTTTGAATAACACCACTTTTAACTAAATTTAAGACGAGTGGGAAGCCTAATACTGATTGCAGGATGGATTCTATGGTGCACAAGTAAAATAGGCATATCCATCATACATAAGTATCTACAAGTCGTTCAAAACTTCAACGTAACCAACGTCGTCACTCAAAAATAGAAACTCACGGTTCTCCTCAACCTCACGATTGAGACGGTGACCCCATCGGAGTCGGTTTGATAAAAACAAGCAAAAACGAGCGAGAATTGAGTTTTGATGGAGTTTTGAGGCACTCATAGTCAAACTGACACTGATCAGGTTACCGTGTCGGTCGTGAAGTCAACGAGTACTGTGAGCTTCTACTTCTGAGGGACAACATCAGTCGCCGTTGGAGTTTTGAGCGATTTATGGGTACTTGTGCACGGTTCCAAACATGTTACCATATTATTGTGTTGCCTCCCTTTATTTCTATTCTTTCTTGCTAAATCATATTCAAATTTCTTGAAGTTCTGTCCATTTTCTTACGATTTATGGTGTTGAAATTGATCTTCCCAAGTGATTTAGAGCTAAATATACCGGAAATTTCACCTGGGCATTACCTAGGTTTTTTTTTCCTTTCTCCTGCGTAGTTATCCCGAATGCATTTGGAAATTTATTCTGCAAATTGTTTGTGAGCTCTCCGCACATATATGCGTGTGTGTGTGTGTTTTTCACGTATAATATGAGCAAACTAATATTTTCAATAGCAATGATAATTTCAGGTGAAGAATCCATTTTGCTAGATTACTGGGTATTAATACTCACCATACCCCTGTAACCAAAAATAAAAAATAAAAAAATACTCACCATACCCCCTCTACTAATTAATGGTTTCGGATTCCAAAGAAATTGCATATGCAATGTGGATTAGTTGGATTGTGTTGCTTATTTGGAAAGTGGGGTGAGGAACTGACATGAGTTCTAGATCATTATTCTAGTATGAATGTATCATATTGCATTAACATTGAGGGCTAGAGAATTTTAAGACCTTGAAATTGTGAACTGGGAAGGGATCATGTCATGTCCCTCAACTTCCTATTTTGATTTTTTTTTAAGTATCTAAAGAAAAATAGATTGTTCAAATTTGTACTTTATATGGGAGTTTCTTGTACCTGCAAAACTAACGGCTCTTTATACGTGTCGCATTATCTATTTCACGTTCTGTTTTGATTGTTTTTCTTTATTTGAAACGTGTCTATCTTCAAATTAAATGAAAATGGGGAAGCAAATGCAAATCGGTAATTTAGAATATCTCTTGAAGTGCATTGTCGACTAAGAACATTAACTTTATTCTATTATTAGAGGTTATGGAGATTCAAAATCTATAACCTTTTGTATGATGTTGTTATGCAAATATAAGAAAAAGAAAATAATCTGTCATCTACATGCTGGAATCGATTGTTTTTATTGAAAATGGATTTCCCACCCTAAAGATAGAGAATCTGTGCCCATTTTTACTCTAGGTTAAATAAAGCCGCTTTTGAAAAAACTGGCATATGATTAATTAATATAAAGAAAATCAAAATTTTCTTCTTACCTTTTCTCTTCTTTCAAACAAAGGAAGAGGAAATTTTACTTTTCTTTCTTCTCTATTTCTCTCTAATCAAGCAAACCAATAATCATCTGGTTTTCTTTTCTATTTATTTGTTGTCCACTTTCTTTCTTCTAATTTCTCTACTAAACCACACTGTAAAGAAATGGCTCCACACTGTTCAAATTTACAGCTTAAAGAATCGAGACAACAGAAACACCATTTAATTGGGTCAGGAAACAAAGGAGTGCATGTTATAACATGACTGGAGTTGCATTTACAGCACCCAAACCACATTTTTAAGGCTCAAAACATGGTTGTGTTTTCTAAAGATGCTTGAAAATATGTTTGTTTTATTTTTCAGGCGACATCTAGGGTGCACCATACACAATGTTACTTTTGGCAATTTTAAAGAGTTTTTTTAAGTTTTGAAAATTATACGCTAGTACACACTGCAAACACTTCACCTCTTCGTATCAAAACCCATACCACTTTCTCCCTCTCTCTAGCACCACCCCTTGTTTTCGCTTGAAAATTTTCATTTCAAATCTTCTCTCTTCCTCACCAAATCCGTGCAGTCAAATCAAAGAGTTTGAGGGCTTGCTCGAGCATGGAGATTTGACATAGGCTTGTAAGAGGATTAGGGGATGTCTCCATGGCTATTGAGGTTTTAGGCCTCAATAGTTGGAAGTTCGCATGATGTGGGGTGCATGGGAATGGAGGACGGTGGGGTCAGAGGCCACACACTGGAGCAGTGTCATAAAAATCAGCTTGGACTGGCCCGACCGACCAGGAACCGGGAACCCCAATGGTTCGAGTGATGAATTCAATCGGATGTGTCACTAGCTTGGTATTGACGTCATCAAACAGCCTTTAAACCGGTGAAAACCAGCCATAAACCGGCCACATCATCACGCATTCAACAGCCCATACAATTAAAAGCCAGTGAAATAGTAAAACGCCTCAACCTGGATTCGACATTGCATCCAATCACTTGCAAGGCGCTAGGATTACCACTAAGACACGAATGGATTTTGCTATATATATATATATATATATATATATATATATATATATATATATATATATATATATATATATATATATATATATATATATATAATTGTATTATTGTTGCTATTATAATTTATACCGAGTCATGCGATTCAATAAGTGACCCTCCAGTCCGAGTTTTATAACACCGCACTGGAGTATGTGGAGGAAGACACCGTCAGAGTGGGTGTAACTGAGGCAACACGTGGTGGCATCAAAGATTTGGAGGCAGAGTTAGAGTTTCTGAACTCAAGGAACTTTGGAAGACGGTGGGTAGAGAGATTCGCGACTAACACAACAAAGACGAACCGAACCCGCTGAAAGTTAGGTTGCATTCCATATTTGCATTTTAGATTTGACAACCATGTGAACTCTAAGGAAATGTTTGAATTCTTTTGAAGTATCAGGGCCAACGTTTCGAGTGAAATCCGAAAAAAGTGATTCGGGAACTCGATCTGGGTAATTGACTACATGCTTTCATAATCCTTCCGCCGTTCATCTGCTCCCAATAATATTGCATATTTCTAATAATGAAATGAGAGCAGTTTTTGATATTTTTGAGGCGAAAACAAACCGAGTGAGAATTCTTATTCGAAAGGTTTGATCTTGCCCACAAAATGAATCCTCGGTGCTAGGCGCTAGCAGCTTCAAGAGAGATAAAAATAACAAAGAAGAACGAGTGTACATGGTAATGAAGTTCCAACAGAAAGGAAAATAAAAAAATAGTTTTTGTGGGGTGGTGGAGATGAGGGAAAAACAGGGCGTGCTGGAAAAGGAGGAAGCTAGGTTCCGATGAGGTGTTGTTTTTGCAATGAAGGATTATTTTATAATTGTAAAAACTTAAAACAACTCTCTAAAATTGTCAAAGTAGCATGGTCTGTGGTGCACCCTAGACATCGCCTATTTTTCAAATGTAATTTGAGATTGAAAAGTGGTTTTAGTAGAAACAACCAAACAAGTCTATAAAACTCATTTTTGACAAAGAAAAACAGTTTTACAAAAGCTAAGCTCATATAAAACCACGTTTAACATATCGCTCACCCAATCATACAATATATAAAACAAGTACTTGAGAAATGTTATTTGCAGAGTAAAAAAACTAACTACGCCAATACTAACCAAAGAATTCGAATTGGAGCAAATGTCACACCGAGTTATGCGATGTAACAATCATTACTGAAAACATTTCACAATCAACAATGTGACCATCATATTTCAAACACAACTTTCAAAGATATGCTATAATTAGCCAAGATAACCAGGTACTTAGATCTTAATTCAGATATAACATGGAATGTAGATGACAGTAGCTAATAATTTATTTCAGCAGATCATACAAGTTCCACTAGTTACGAAAGCACAACGAAAGAAACACGGGAAAATTTACGAATTACAAGGGACTTCACGAAGAAAGAAGGACTTGCAATCTAACCAGCGATGTAGAAGATGACATCTTCTGAACAAAAGAGCCTCGGTGCAGTTACACCTTCCTGATTCACAGTGAAAAAATTATCAATAACTGCAATGAAGATATGAAAACAATACAGAAGTAGCATTATTATCAAGCAAGATCATACCTTAATTTAGGCATGGCATGGTCAACACTCTCCCATGGAGGATAGGATAAGCCAGGTGAAGACAACGGAAAGAAGCATTAACCAAAGGCGAAAATGGAAAAACATAAGGGGATAGTTAACTTACATGTTGTGTGACAAGGATTTACCCTACAGAACCTAAAGCAGTCAGCTACAAAAGATTATATAACCAAACCCTTCCAACTTTTCTTTGTAAAAAAACAGAAAAGATGGTCAAGGGACAAACTTCACCCTCACAAAGGGCAGCTAAGATATGAGAGCTTAACAGGGAGAAACAAAAGATAGCTAGCTAGGAGAGAAGGAGGATCAGTAAGAAAGGTAGTAACTACTAACTTATAAACAGTAGATCATGCAGAAGACTATAGAATGATAAAAGAAGATAAGAAAGAAAAAATAGAAGGGAGAAGAAGGACTAAAGGATTAAGCTCTAAAGGGTTTTTGTGAGTGAAAGATTCTACAATCTATATCTATAGTATGTACTAAATCAAAAGACCTAAATCCTTTATCGGATTAGAGGAAGTTAATCCTTCTGTGAAGAGATGATGTTGTGAACTACTTATCATGAATTCAGGATTCAGTTTGAATATAACTAGCAACTTTCTTCAGGCCAAATGGAATAAAGCATAGTGAAGCAAGTCTATTCCATACCACTCCCACCCATTACCATCATTCTCTGGCAGCTTCCATCCATGTCACCTGAGTCACAAAGCAAAACCTTCTCCCAAAAGAGCCTTACATATACACCCCATTTACCCTTTCCACACTTAAGCTTGATCAAATTTCCAAAATCAGGAGAATGTCAACCCACCACAGCCACTAATCATCATTGTCAAAGGCACCACGCCAACACCACTACTGAAAGCTACACAAACTCAACCAAACTCAGACCATAAATTTTATTCAGTCACTCCATATACACCTACTCTAGCACTGATAAACTTCATTAAATAAAAAAAAAAACTTATTTACAGTAACCGTTTGCTCCTTGAGCCTTATTCATCATCCAAGTTAAGATTGAGAATGCGACACAGAGTCTTAGTCGCAGAATCAGCATTAACAAGGAAATCTCTGGCAGAAGGGGAATTCTTCCCACGAGGGGAAGAGGGTGCAGAGTTAGTAACTCTGCGCATTTCAACCTCAGGACAAGAACCAGGAAGATCAAGAGACACAGTCCTCTTTGGTCTAACAGAGAATTTTGGAATAGGCAAGGAACTCGGTGGTGGTGAATTTGAGTAAGTAGGTCCAGCCCAAAGTTCTGAAAGCAAAAAGTTCCCATCTGGGTCACCGAAAGTTCTCTCCTTTTTACAAGCTTTGTCATTGATAGGAACTGGGGTGCTAGTAGGGGCAGTCTTGGTAGGGGTCTCGTTATCTGAGTTTGAATTTTGAGTAGTTAACGGTGTTTTTGAAGCTGAAGACGGTCGTTTAGTTAAAGGTGAAGCATAAGACTTGAATGGAGTTGGTAGAATACCAGACCCGGTTTGAAAAGTCCTACAATTGATGCCCCTAAAGTGTCTAGAAGGTGAAGAAGAACCAAATCGAGCATGCTCTTGTGATTTAGACCTGCTGTAGTATTGGTTCCTATGCTGAGCTACAACAACAAGCGTTTCCATTTGTAAGCACAAACAACAGACCCCACAATATACACTATAGATCCCAGTTTTGCGATCAAGTACAAGGTATCAGACAAACCACCAACAAAACCCAAAACGGTGTCGTCACGGTGTTACCAACCTAAATCTCCTTCCAAATTGACCCAATTTGAACATGCAGTTTCTCCACCACTCGTTGATTGAATCACCCGGATTTTTTACCGGTTCAAATCAACCAGATCTCCCCAGAAACAAATTGAAAATCTCCGACACTGGGAAAAAAAATAGAAATGGAAAAAAAATTAAAAACAAAAAAAGAGACATTATTAAAGCCTGATCGTGTAGGAGAAAAACAAACAAACAAAACGAACGGTAAAAACATGACGAATCAAAAGAAAAATAAGAACTTGCACTACTGATGTCAACATTGATTTTTTCTGAACAAGTTAGGAGTTAAAAATTACCGATTAGTGAAGGAGACAAAGTTTGTGACAGTGGTGGTGCTTCTCTGTTGTTGTTGTTGTTGTTTTGTTTGAGCTGTGTTTGTTTGTGTGTTAACTTAACTACCACAGAAAATGTAAAGAGAAAGGTGAGTGGAGTTAGGAGGAGAAGAGGAAGAGGGTGAGGGTTTGAAGGGATCTGAAATTAGTGAGAGAGTGAATAATTATATTGCACAATGTTCGACAAATGTGCCTTCTTTTGAGAGTATTTACGAATATGACATTTCTTTTCGTCAATGTGTAACGGACGGATAACCATTCGGTGTCACCATTTTGCCCCTCTGTGTTGTCGTGTTGAAGCAGCGACGTAAAATATCTACACTAACCTTAAAAATAAATAAATAAAAACAGTAATTTGCCATTTGTTTTGATCGAAGAAAAAAGTTAAAATTTTCTCTACTTTTATTCAATTGAATAACTAAATAAGAGAAAATATTTCTTGTCAAAAAAAAACAAAATAAGAGAAAATATTTATGAGACTCCTTTCCACGATTGAGAAAAAGTTTATGGCTTCGTTATGGTTTGGGGTAATACCCAATATAGTCCCTATAATTTGAAACTTATATCAACTTGGTTCTTTACTTTTGGAATATTTTAAAATAGTCTCTGATATTTTACAACGTTGATCAATCTGGTCCCCTCGGTTAGTTGACTGTTAGTTGACTCTGTTAAAATAATGATGTGTCACCTTTACTGCTGACTGGGCCAACAGATGTAATTGTACAGTTTACCCATTTTGGGTGCTTAATTAATGTATGTCATTTCAGTTATATTTATTTAATTTTTCTGTATTGACTTATTACAATAAACTGATATAATTTTGAACTGAAATTGAAATTCAAACAGAAGTAGAAGATATGGTAATAAGTATGATATATCATTAAGGTAAACAAGAACATCAAAATACACCATTACATTAAGCCTAGGCAAACAAGGCAGAGTTATGGTCATCAAAATGCCTAGGCACCATTACATCAAAATGCAAACAACTACATCTAAAACAAAGACAGTGAGCCTACCAATCCATAATGCAATAAACAAAATCATAAAGAAGCATATCATAATAAGGCAGAATTTTATTGCTTCAATCTTGCCAATAAGTTCCACCAAAAAGTCTGCTTGCTGACTTTGTTCGATCATTATGGCATCAATGTTGGTAATAAGCTTAGTCATAACTTCATCCTTCAATTTTTGTTCATGCATCATAGCATCAACCCTACCCATGAGCTCAACTTTCCATAGTTCATCATCATTCCCAGCAGCATCCCCACGAAATATACCAGGAGCTTCATCACACAAGAGAAAATAACTACAATTATCTTCTTCCTGAAATTTTATTTATAGGAGTTATAGTTAAAAAAATCAGATTTTTATAAATCCCTAAGATGAAACATTACAAAAACTCCAAAATTGGACAATGAAATAAAGGACGATTTGAGTTAGCACCAGTTCTTGAAATACGGATTATACACTTCCTCCTTCCCGCACATACAATACGGAACTGGGCAATTTCTGGTTTCTACCGCATAAGAAATTGCAAAGTTGCGGATTTCTCTTGATCTTAATGGGGTGAAATGCGACCCACCACCCATCTTGTTCATCCCAACGCTATTTGTTCACAAACAGATGCGGAAATGATGTTTTTCAGAAGAACTGGAAGAAAAGAGGTAGGAGACAACAATGGAGGATGAGTTCTAAATGGGGAAGATAATGACTATTACTGCCCTAATTTTAACCCCCATTAGTATCAATTTAGTCCCTGTAATATGCGTTAAATGAGGCACATGATGTGGCGCATACGTGAATAATGAGGTGTGAGTCCAATAAGTAATAAACGTGACACATCATCATTTTAACAGAGTCAACTAACCGAGGGACCAGATTGATCAACGTTGTGAAATGTCAGGGACTATTTTAGAATATTCCAAACGTGGAGGACCAAATTAATACGAGTGTCAAATTACAGGGACTAAATTGGGTATTACCCCTATGGTTTTGATACTTAACAAAAATTGTATATACAATGCTTATTCTCATGATTTTTTTCACTCTAATATCTTACATTGCTTAACACATCACCTTGCTTTGGGCCACCCTTCAATTCAATAACATTAAGCACTATAAAACAATCATCAAAATTCATACTCTATTTCAAATCCCATCTTGATATTTTAGAAAATTGTAACAGCCATTAAATGGTATATATTTTTTATTTGAAATTTTAATTAAAATCCAAAAAGGGAAAAGGTGGTCTAAGCCAAATTAAACTTGATGACAAAAGAATATTGAACCCTAATTATTATTGTCTATTGGCATGATCACGATTAATTAACACACATTCGGGGGAGAGGAGAGGAAAAGGGAGAGAGAATTGTTAAGTTCAATTCATCCTTCAATAAATTTTAATGTTGGTCAAGTATGCAATTGAAGTTTTAATAAGACTTACGTTATTTCTCACCAAAACATCACGAAGAACTTTTTAACCAATCACAAAGGAGACAAAATTTATTGGTATGAGAGAGAAATACACAATAAGCTAATATGCATTCAACAATGCTATATATTACGAAGAAAAGATGTACGAAACACAAGAAGCAGTTAAAAGAAAATAGTAGTATTTTCAAAATATATAAAAAAAAGGAAAAAGTAAAGAAACGTGGAACCGTGCGAGTCTTACACATCATTCGTATCAAATTCTTGCGTTTGAATTTCGTACTAAATATCATTTTCCATATGCATTGGATGTCATGTCATTCATGACATATTCGTGATTGTATTTTTGTGACCTTCGACATTTTTCTTTTAATAGAGAAGGAGAAAAACTGAAAAAATTCATATAAATATGATGTTAACTAAAGTTGATGCTTTGGCATCGGTTTTTTACTTTTAATATTAACTAGAACGTGACTCGTGCGATGCACGGGTGTTATGTGTCTTTATTTTTAATTACCCTTGTTATAGTGTAGTTGATATTACTGACCTAATTTAAATAATTTTAATATTATATTTTGACAATTATTGGTTAATTTAGTTTTTACAAAAGTGGTGTTTTTTATATAGGAGGTTGGATTTTAGACACGTTTCATAATTAATTTGGCAAAATTTGTGCATACAAATCATTCTACTTTAGGATACACATGGTAGGTGGTTTGTAAGAGAATTGTCCAGAAGTGAATACCTTTGTAAAAGAGAAATTTGAAAGTAGTTGATTGGAATAAAGTTTATTATAATGCACACGACATAGAAATAGATTGGAACAATATTTTCATGTTGATCAACTGAAATCTTTATTTGAGTTCTACCACAAAGGTTAGAGAAGATTAGGAGATAGTTGTTAACAAACGCTCCTTAAAGTTATGAAAAGACTATAAGAAATCAATAAGTATTACATATATGACTTTAATACTAATAAATATTTTAGAAGATAACACTTCCTCAATTTTTAATTATAAAATTTTCAATTAATTGTTATTAATTAATACTAATAAATATTTTATAAAATAACACTTCCTCAATTATTATTTATGAAATATTTTAGATTTTAGATGACTGGTCATATTTACCTTGGCAACATATTGATATTTTTGGGGACATATCCATCAATTAAAAGAAAAGGTGGTCCCATTAAAAAACATGAGAAAAATAGTAAATTACATGACTAAGACATCACCTTGCTTTGGACCACCCTTCAATTCAGTAACATTAAGCACTATAAAGCAATCATCAAAATTCATACTCTATTTCAAATCCCATCTTGATATTTTAGAAAATTGTAATAGCCATTAAATGGTATATATTTTTTATTTGAAATTTTAGTTAAAATCCAAAAAGGGAAAAGGTGGTCGAAGCCAAATTAAACTTGATTACAAAAGAATATTGAACCCTAATTGTTATTGTCTATTGGCATGATCACGATTAATTAACACACATTCGGGTGAGAGGAGAGGAAAAAGGAGAGAAAATTGTTAAGTTCAATTCATCCTTCAATAAATTTTAATGTTGGTCAAGTATGCAATTGAAATTTTAATAAGAGTTACGTTATTTCTCACCAAAACATCACGAAAACTTTTTAACTAGTCACAGAGGAGACATAATTTATTGGGATGAGAGAGAAATACACGATAAGCGAACGAAGAGAACTTATATACGGTCCTGTATGTCCTGTTTATGCTGTTATCCAATAAAAATATGACATATGCATTATTTTTATTGTCAACCCATTTATTTAACATAATAAGTTATTGACAGTTTCGTCTTCTTCCCATTAGTCTTCACGCTTTCTGTTCGTATGCCATCTGCAACCAAAGCCACCCAACTTTGTGTTTTCATTTCATCCAACCACAATCAACTGCAAGCATTCTAGCTGCGGCGAAACTCATCAAACACGTACCCTAACCAAATCCTCATCTAAAACCACAACGAGAACTAAAGCACACTCTCTTCTGGTTCTCCCTCCCTCTCCTCCTCGGCCCATCCACTCCCCTCTCCCTCACCGGCGGTGACTCTGCGTAGGCCGTGACCACATCCTCTAATTTTGCGATGAAGAAATCTCAACCGCCGATGACGAATGACGGTGCCAAGAAGAGGCCTTTGCATGGCGATCCAAGTCGCGCAGATCCGATGAAGTCATTGCCATTGTCTCGACATAGGCTATCGCGAACGACGACGCGTCTGAGAATCGCAGAGGTTGCTGCATTGGTATAAGAGGAGAGAGAGTTGAGAGTGGAACCAAGAGAACATTGAAATTTTGGAAAAAGCTGTGAAACTGTCTTCCGTCACAGTAACCTTGACGGTGTTAGCGCTAACGAATGACGTGGAAAAAATATACATGTGTCCAATTTTAACAAGAGAACAGTACTAACAGCACAGACGGTACTATACCTAAGTTTTCTCCTAAGCGAATATGCATTGGATGTCATGTCATTCATGACATATTCGTGATTGAATTTTCGTGACCTTCGACATTTTCCTTTTAATAAAGAAGGAGAAAAACAGAAAAAATTCATATAAATATGATGTGAAATAAAGTTGATGCCTTGGCATGGGTTTTTACTTTTAATATTAATTTACTTTTTATTAAAACTATAAAATTTAATGTATATTTGTTATTTTATATTTTAAAATTTTTATGGAAGGTATTTTTTATGTTTATTTTTTAGGAAAAAATTTAAAAAGATCAAGTAAAATATATATTTTATTAAAAAAAATAGGTATTATAAGAAACAATATTAACAATTTTCTCAAAAAGAAACAATTTAATCTTCATGTTTTACCTGAAGAAGAGGATTTAATATAGGATTAAAATTTGACTTTGGTCCCTAAACAAATTTTATTCATTTTTATTCCTTATATTTAACAAAAATAGTGTAAATAAGTCCCTCAACAGGGACTAAAAATGAATAAAGACAAAAATCACATTGTATCAGACCACACAAAACAGAAACATTCCAAATCAGTCTAATAAATATAACACCTAATATCTATCTTCTATTACTAATTACTAATAATAAAACTAGGTTTTCTAGAACATGTGTCACTCACCCATTAACTCTAATATTATTTTTTATTTTTTATTTTTTTATTTTTATATTTTAATTTTTTTTAGTTTTTAAATTTTCATTTTTCCATTTATTTTTTTAATTTTTCAATCTTTTTATTTTACATTTTTTTCCTTTTTTTCAAGTTTTCTTCTATCTATCTTTTTTTTTTGATAGGCAAATGTTAGTTGTTAGTAAGTTATGTTAGTAGCCAGAATTTGAACCCCGGACCTCCTTCCTCCAACTCCTTCAAATGTCCCAGTTCAACCACTTGAGCTACACCTTAGGGACACGTTTCATTCTCTGATCAACTCTTCTATCTATCTATCTATTTTCTATTAATAAAACAAGGTTTTCTAGGGCACGTTTCATTCTCTCATCAACTCTAATATTTTATTAAATTTTACTTTTTTTGTAATTATTTATTTATGTATTATTTATTTTTTCATTTTTCATTTTACCTTTTTACAATTTTTTAATTTTTATACTATTTTTTATTTTTTTAAATTTTTAAATTTTATTTTTACTTATTTTTTGCTTATATTGTAATTTTATTTTTTCTACTTTTATTTTATTTTTTATACTTTTTATTGCTTATATTGTATTTTTTATTTTTTCTTGATGTCACTTTTTTATTTTTTCTTACTTTTTTTACTCTTATTTTTTTATATATCTTTTCCTAATTTGCTTTATGATTTTTTAATTTTAATTTTATTAATTTAAATTAATTTTAATTTATTTTTGATACGAGCATAAATATTTTTGTTATTTATAAATGATTCTTAGCCTCTACGGGAAAACATTACATGTTGTCGGGGTAATTTTATCATCTTTAAATGCATATCAAATATATAAATGTTTTTATAATTTATAAATAATTATTTTGCTTTTTTGTCCCTAAGGAGAAACATTACATGACGTGCAATTTTATCGTCTTTTAACACATATCAAATTAATGAATGTTTTTATCATTTGTAAATGATTATTTTGTTTTTTAGTTCTTACGGGAAGCATTACACGCCGTGGGTGTAATTTTATCGTCTTTGAACACATATCAAATTTATAAATGTATTTATCATTTATAAATAATTATTTTACTTTTTAGTCCATACGGGGAAACATTACATGTTGTCGGTGTAATTTTATTATAAATGATTATTTGGTTTTTAGTTCCTACGGGGAAACATTATATGTTGTGGGTGTAATTTTATCATCATTAAACTCATATCAAATTTATAAATGTCTTTATTATTTATAAATGATGATTTTTCTTATTACTCCCTACAGAAAAACATTACATGTTATCGATGTAATTTTACCATTTTCGAACACATATCAATTTCATAAATATTTTTATTATTTATAAATGATAATTTTGTTTTTTTGTCTCTACGGGGAAATATTACATGTTATCATTGTAAATTTTTGGTTTTCGAACTCATATCAATTTTATAAACATCTTTATTATTTATAAATTGACAGTTTTGCTTTTTAGTCTCTATGAGAAAAAATTATATGTTGTCGGTGTAATTTTATCGTCTTTAAACACACATCAAATTTATAAATATTTTTTTAATTTATTAATGATTATTTTGCTTTTTAGTCCCTACGGAGAACCATTACATGTCGTTGGTGTAATTTTATCATCTTTGAACATATATCAAATTTATAAATGTCTTTATCGTTTATAAATGATTATTTTGCTTTTTAGTACTTACGGGAAAACATTACATGTTGTGAGTGTAATTTTTTCCTCTTTGAACACATATCAAATTTATAAATGTCTTTATTATTTATATATGATTATTTTACTTTTTAGTCCATGCGGGAAAATATTGTATGTTGTCGGTGTAATTTTATCGTCATTTAACACATATTAATTTTATGCATCTATTTATTATACTCAAACTTAATTGAATTTAACAAAACATGAATTTATTATAAATAGACATTTTAATACATATCAAACTGCTCAAAACATGGTTTTTCCACACATGCATAAAAACAAATAAGATCGGTGCGCACGCACGGATAACTTGCTAGTTACATAGTAATAATTACTGTCATATATATAATATATCAAGTTAAATAGAAAATATAGTTAAATACTAGTTAAATGATTTAAAAATCTTCGAGATAATATTCTAAACTTCACAATTGATTTTTATATTTTAAATATCATTGTATTATATTTTTATTCTCATAAAATTACATTTTATTTTAATATTATGACGCATATTTAGGATTTTATATTAAATCAAAATTAATATTAATTTTAAATTAAGTATATAATAAAATAAACTTTTTACTGTCTTTAATTATTTTAATTAATAACTATAATTTTTCAATTAAACATTAAATATGAAACTTATTTTAATTCATTGTTAAAATATTGTACACTTTTATCATTATTTTTTGTGATTAAATTATTTCTATTAATATTAAAAAAACAACAAAATTAATATTTTAAAATATTTCTTGAACTTAAATTTTTGTATTTTATAGGGGTCTCCCTGATATGGACCCTCTAAAAAGATGTCCAAATGTGAATCAATCAATTTTACCTGCTATAGCCAGTCATTTTTTTTTGTATTAAGAGTTTCTATTTTTGTATTGGAAAAAACTTAGGTACAGTACTATACACGCCATTGGTACTGTTCTCCTCTAATAGAAATGCACATATGTTTTTTTATACCCAAAAAAGACCACAGATTTAATCTCATTCATAGAAGGCAAATTAGTTAAATTAGCATTTTCCTCATTAGTGACAGGTCTGGGTATCACTCTATCAATCAAACCAGAATTAGTGCAAGAATTATCATAAGCTTAAAGGGATTGATAAAATTGGAGAACATGGTTCTCAATATCCACCTTGTAACATCCCATTTTTCTAGAAGTGTAATTAGGTAATAAATGGATATTGAAAACCTTAATTTGAGATAAAATGAGCTTAAAATGGGGCCATAAATCTTAGAAAATATCTAGAAATCTTAGGAAAGGCCTAGAATACCCCAGAAAGGTATGGAAGACCCTAAAAAACTATAGAAAACGAAAATCTAGATATTTTAGAAAAGCATGTATCGCGAAGCGATGAAGTCACCGTTGGATCTTCGCCACGTGTACATCCAGAGGATTCTAAAGGTACCATCGCGACGCCACGACCCCTGTGAGAGGAGACCATCACAACGCGATGGAGGCAAAGCTCACCTATAAATAGGCATCCACCCCTCCATTTCCATTTGCACTAAATCCTCTTCCCTTCTTCTCTAGGAACTTCCTATAAAAGAGCAAGTATGCTCTGCATCTGCCTCAAATGAGGATCTTGTGCATCAGAAAGCTCTTAGTAGGAAATCCTTAAGGGAAAGGAAAGGGGTGTGTGCAGTAGTTCCATTCTCTCTAAGAAGTAAGCATGCCCTGCACTTGCCTCATGAGAGGATCCTATGCACCAGAACACTCTTATTAGGGACCCTTAAAGGGGAATGTCGGTAGCAGTTGACCGAGAGTATGAACAGTAGCTGCTTGGGAGTACTAGTAGCAGGGTCGGAGGTGCAAGTAGCAGCAGTAACTACTGCAGTCTTCTATCCAAGTGGGAGAGCTGAACCTTATCCACTAGAGATTGTAGGATTAGAATAAGTGTATAACTAGGCGTAGGGTGGCTTAAGCCCTACTAGCGGTTGATAACAACAGCACCTTAGGAGAGGGGCTGTGACCTGTGATAGCTGAGGACAGTTGTCAGAGGTCTATCAACTATAGGAATAACTTGTCGGATGTGTGAAAACGCTAGGATAGATGACTTATGATTGCTTTATGGTTATGTGTGTGATTGCTGGTGTGCTGATTGATAACATGGCAGTAGTAGGTCGCCTAAGCGACACTAGGATTGATCCATATGTTGATCGAGGATGGTTGATGATTAATCCATATGTTGATCGAGGATGGTTGATGATTGATGTTGTGCTGTGTATGCCAGTGGTGATGATTATGCTGATATTATACTTATGGCTCCCATGCTGATTGATGTGTTAGATTGTGTTAGATGATGATAGATGATTTTTAAGATTAGCTGAACTTGTTATTAAATCTATAATGAGCTGATAATTGTTGAGCTAATAAGTGCTGAAATAAGATGATAAGTACTGGAATAAGATGTTAAACATTGCGTGGGGAGGTTTTATATGTATAGATGTGCTGTAATCCACCACTGTGCACATAAGCTGTGTATGAGGTCAAGTACCAGAGTGCGGGTACGATACAGTCAGTACAGGACACGCTGATCCTTGAGGATAGTCTGGGTCTGATAAGGCCACAGGTGACGGATGACTCGCGACCAACCTGTCGGGACGTCGGGTAGCCTGGTCATCCTGACGGGGTACTATTGTATCACTGTCCATAGTGCCAATCCCGAGTGTCGCCCCAACACATGTTCCTATCAGCCGAAATTGGGGAGCATGGATGCACTTTTAGAGGTACGATGAGTGGGATATGGGGATGAATAACTGACTAGCTGAGTTGTTATCTAAAAAGGCTGAGATGGGGCTGCTGCTGCTGCTGATTATTGCTGGGTAGCCACCTAGGCATATAGAATCACTAGGTGCATGGGTGCGAGAGAGGTTGATCTACTTGTGTGTGCTTGTCTTTTTATACATGAGTTCTAATTCTTGCTTTCCCATTTAATGGTGCGTATATGTGTACTTATCTCCCGTTTTATTTCTTTATTCTGCATATATTGGTCGACGAATCTTAGCAGTGCCAGACAAGTTCCAGAGGTAGGATCGTTTGAGTTGATCAACAGCCAGTGAGTCAGAGTCGGTAGATGGGAAGTCCAAGTTACCGTTTACTTGGTAATTATCACTATACATACACTGTATAGCTGGGGCCCTACGGATGAGAACCTTTAGGTACGTTTGTACACTTCCGCACGTGACAATATATTACTCTCATTTTTACATTATTATGGTCTAAATACGCTTAAGTATTATATAATTGGGGAAAATGAGACAAGGTCGTCTCACACCTGTCCACCAAAATTTCGTCTTCTATTTTTAATGTAGACATTTTCTTTGATGCATATCTCAATTGGCTAACCTGTGAAAATAAGAAGTATTTCTGCCGCCCTGAATGAACCACTGAACTCTAGCCTTTTCCCGCCAAAACTCCTCTTCATAAGACAAGGCTGTTTGCAAATTTTTCTGAGCTATTAATTCAATATCTTTTAGATCATCAGAGTAACCCAGATCCGAATTTTTTGTTGAATATCATTTAGTTCTGTTTGAGCAACATCAACCATGCGATGAACATCACCAAAGATATATTTAATCCAGGCCTTGAAGGCATATTTCATAAGTTTCAGCTTTTGAGAAAGAACAAACATGAGGCAACCAACAATTTTTTGATTCCAAGTGTGTTGCACAAGTCACTTACAATTAGGATGTTGAGTCCACATAGAATTAAATTTAAATGAAAAGAGGAAAGTTGAGTTACCTTTGTGCATTACCAAAAATAAAGGAAAATGATCTGATTGACTCCTAGTGAGAGTGCAACAAGATGTAGAAGACCGAAAAGAAAACTAATCATCATTGCAGAAAGCTCTATCAAGGCGATGCTCAGTATGAGTAGCTCCCCGTATCCCGTTAGACCAAGTAAACTGCATACCTCTGGTGGAAAGAAGAGTAAGCATACACATGTCAGACCAGAGTTTAAAATCATCGCAGGAAATGGATGACGGGGTGCCACCACCTCTTTGTTCATGAGCACCAAGGAAAGCATTAAAATCTCCCACTAGAAGCCAAGGTCCTGGATTATTCTGAATAACAGTAGTTAACTCAAACAAAATGTCTCTCCTAGTTAGATGATTTGTGGATGCATAGATAGCAGCTATAAACATCTGTTGTTGCTCCCAGACTACAGAAAGAACCACATGCTGTCTAGAAATAGAAATAATAGTAGGATTCAAATTGTAAGAGCAAAATCCCCAAAGATTGGATGTTTGGGTCCCTCTATCATTAGCTACAAAAGGACGCATATGAAGACTACGTCAAAAGAGGTAGGAATTTGACTGCTATCAACCCAAGGCTCAGAAATAAACAACAAATTCGGTTTATGTTTAACACATAAATTTTTAAGAGCAAACTTAGTGTCTAGGTTTGTTAACCCTCTAACATTCCAATATAGGACCTTCATTAAAAAGATATGGAATTAGAACCTGCCCTTGAACGAGTGTTATTCTGTCCTATGAATGGATTATGCTTATCACTCGAACAGAAAAAAGTCTTAGGTAGCACGGATCCATGTCGACATTGAGTAGAAATTCTGATTTCATAGTAGGACAGAAAAATAAACGGGGAGGGACATAATGGATATATATATATATAGCGGTTAAGAATAACTAACAAATGTGCCAAAAAAAAAGAACAACTAACAAATTTCACATTGGTCAATTTCACTCTTAAACCGCTACCGGTGTGACGACGAAAGTAACACTTTGCTTTTAAAACCACTACTCTAAATGACATTAAATTGGATAAAATACTTTCATGATTCCTTATTTGGAGTTGCTATCCAAAGTGTACTTAAAAAAAAAAACAATCTACTATAATTTACCCAATTAAGTTTTATACCACGTTTATATACAAATAAATCTTTCAAGAGATTTATTGAAGTAGGATATTGGCATAAGTCCAAAATTTGTGAGACCCACATGCATGGCTAATTTTTACTAAACATTTTATTACAGAACCATGAATTCCTGTTAAGGAATGGTAAACTTTAGCAGCTAAATCCGCATGAAAATTTTGTTGTAAAATCTGCATGTAAATCCACAAGAAACTTCTGCATTTAAATGAAAAAATATTTATTTTGAAATATTCCTAAAATTATAAATTATATCATTACAATACATATATGCACACATGCTTCTAATCAAATATATATATATATATATATATATATATATATATATATACTATATTTTATTCAATATTGATATCACCCATTCATATTGATTACAAAGACTAAATTCAAAACCTGTATCTTACTAAAGCTGAAAAGACGAAAAAAAAACTCTATGAAGGCCACATAAGGACCAAAGCCAAAAACTTAATATGATATTAATGAGACTTTATAATAAGAATTAATGAGTAAACTTCTGCAGTAAGAAATTTGCTGGTCAAATGAGTTCATAGAAAAATCTGCATGAAATGTGTAGATTTCTTGTAAGGGGTGATTGTTTTGAGAGAAGTTGTGAAGAGAGGGATGTTGAAGAGAGAAAAAGCAAAGAGAGAGTGACTTTCTCTTGATTGGTTTATAGAGAAATAGGAGAGAGAGAGAAAGAAAAATCATGTGTCTCACACTTTTTTGCAATCTTCTCTCAACACCGAAGAAATGGAGCAAAAACCACTTGTTTATATTTTATTCCATTTATATCCCTCGCTTCTCACCTATATAACATTTTGACATTTGCTGGACGACATTGGCTTGGCATTGTCAGGTCTTTGTTTTTTTTATTTAACTTTCAAATTCATTATATTAATATTAATAATTAATTCAGTTAGCATAAGAATATAATAAAGTAAATAAAATAAAATTAGTTAAACAAGTCAACTAATTTAACTAAATTAACATTTTGATTAAGTAAATTAAATGAAATTATTTAATTAAGTACATTAATCAAGTATTTCATTTTAAATAATTAATCCAATTCAGTTAATTAAATATTAAAAGAATAACCAAATTAATTTATTTATTTAATATAGAATATTAGTAACTAAAATAATCACCATAATTAATCTGAATAATTTAATTATTTATTTTATGTAATGTACATTTTTTTTATAAAAAATAAATTTATAAATTTAATAAATTAATTAATTGAATTCAATTAAAAAAAATCAATTTTGATAAGAAATTGCATTCAAATAATATAAAATTGCATATTAATTCTTTAGCACAAGGATATTTTTGTCATTTCAAAAATTAAGCACACTTCTCTCTTCTCTATTTCTCTTCTTTTTTCTTTTATACCAATCAATCCTTAAAGTCTACTATATTTTTTACCTCTTTCTCTTTTCTCACACTTTTTCTGACTTGTTTCTCTCTTTTCAATTTTTTCTTGGAACCAAACATAGCAGTAATGATACGATAATTCTATGAACATGGAAGATATTAATTTATCATAAACACATGTACAGTTATGATATATTGGGTAACAGAAGCATATAATAACATGCCTCTTATGATACTCCATTTTATTTTATTGTCCATTATAAAATTATAATAATGAGAAAAAGTAGTATAAGGGAGAAATATAGCAACAAGTAGGTGTATTTTCCACAACAGGTACACGTAGGTGAAGAAGGAAAAGAACAAGTAGGCGTGGTTTTTACCCTTGAACAAAAACCACTAGACAACATGTTGTGTGGATTCACCCAATAACCCAAAGGTCTACTTGTAAGGGCTTGGCTTAGTTTGTGTTCGGTTTCATTGCAAAATCATCATAATGTGTGTTTGTTTCCGCGTCTAGCATCCTTTTACCACACGGTGAGCTGAAGCCACAAGATATAGCTTCTGCAGTGAAGCGGTCTTTGGACGCGATAAAAACCCAATTAACCGCTGTTGTATGGAATATCAATTAGCCGCGGATCAGCTGAATTCCAAAACGGTGATTCCCTTTTCTTCAAGCGATTACGCTAAGGAAGGAACTCTGTTCCTTAGCTATGGGTCCCTTAACTCACTCCAGAAAGGTTTAAGTCGATGAACTAAGATAAAAACTGAGACATAAAGGTAAACATAAATGCGACTGAATAAAAGCTTGAGCAAAAAATATAAGTTGTTTGATTGATTGATTGATTGATGATGTCCCTAACATTATTTACAACTTGGGTATTTATACTAACAGCAAAGAACTACCCCTATTTGCCACGTTCAGCTGGCTAATATTGATAAACTCCTAGTTGACAGTTAATCGGCTGAGTAGTGCCATATTCCACTAACCACGATCCTAAAATCTAGGCGCCACTTCACATCATGGCCACGTCTCAGCCAACATCTGTTTCAGCGTGGATCTTATCCTTCTGTTCCCTCGCTCAGCTCCTAAAAACTTGGAGATAATTCTGAATTTGATTAATTTTGAATTTAAATTAATTCAAAATCAATCTCCATAACTTTCGACTCATGGAGCAATTCAAGAATCTGACCCAGTGAATGACTTCACGCTAGCCCAATAGGCCCAATATCTTCATATTAATCCAATAAGCCTAAGGCCCTTGCCTAGCTCTTGGTTTCCTGCTTTTGGCTTTATTAGCTGCAAATTCGGCTATGTGCAATTCGGCTGACGCCCAATCGGCTATTTGATCCACTCGGCTGTGGCTGGCTTCGGCTAATTCTAAAAAACATTTTTAGGTGTAAACACATGCCCTCCTACGCTGTCTTTAGCCGGTAACTTTAAATTTAGGCTGAGGCGGCGTAATGATTCAAGTCAAATCACTCCTTTTCATCATAAATGCAAGGTAATCCATTTGCAACAAACTTTTAAATAGTGCAACGGTTCGCCTCATCCATCCGATTTAAGCGCCTTTAAATCCCACTATCAGTGATTCTTCCATCTCTTTAAATAATCACTAGCCGAATTACCTCTCACGTTTACTACCAGCCCTAAATCCTGTAGCTTTCACCGTCATCCAACCTTCGTCTTTCACCTACAAACCAGGCCCATCATGTCTTCTGCTTCTGATTCTCAAAACCAATCCTACGCACACGATAGCGAACAGTTTTCTTCCTCCTCTGTGAACCTTGACCGCTCCCTCAGCCCCCCTGAGGCTCCTGATTCTGGCCTTCAATCTCCCCTGTTCGAGATCTAAGACTCTCTTTCTTTGGCTCCTTCCACTTCAGATATGAGTGAAGGAGCGGTCTTTCTGAAGGAGTACATGACCCCCTCTCTCTACGCATTACCAATCTCCTGTGATTGGTTCACTACGAAATCTAAACCTACTGACCTTCGTTCATGGCCTCGTTCGTCTCAACCCTACCTTGATTGGGTGGATCGGCTGAAGGCTGCCAAATCTGATAAATGGAGGCAGTGGGGTCTCTATGACATGATTATGTTGTCGACTCAGGATATTCCCCTTAACCTGGAGTTGCTTTATGGCTTCTTCGACTATTGGAGTATTGCTACCAACACCTTTACCTTCCCATGGGGCATGGTTTCCCCTACTCTCCTGGATGTGGCGG
The DNA here is from genome assembly GCA_037113605.1 of Calophaca sinica. Taxonomy (NCBI): domain Eukaryota; kingdom Viridiplantae; phylum Streptophyta; class Magnoliopsida; order Fabales; family Fabaceae; genus Calophaca; species Calophaca sinica. The sequence continues at coordinate 25,057,229 of CM073733.1, forward strand.
CTATTTTGGGGCTTCCGATCACAGGCGATGATGTCCTCTCTCACTATTCCTTCAAAATTCCAGAACTGGGATTCCACTTCTCAAAGAACACTTCCGGGTATTCCAATTTCCTTGCCAATAATGCCAAGTCCAGAGGATCTGTATCAGATGCTGAACACAACACATTTCTTCTGTACTGGTTCAACAAGTACTTTCTCTGCTCCAGTTCTATTGCCGTGGTTCAAGAGTTACAGCTTTATGTAGCCCTTGTCAACTCTGATGGCAACTTTTCCTGGGGAACCCTTTTCCTTTCATATCTCTACCGCTGCCTGTTTGCCATTATGGATCGGCTGCAAAGAGGCGAAGACATTAAGAACGTTCAGGGACCACTCTGGTTCTTGCAGCTCTGGATAGTGCTCTACTTTCCAGAGTTCATCGACTCACGTTTCAACCCTAGTGTTCTTCCTCAGGGTGCAAGTGTTTTGGGTACCCACTTGGTACTCACTCCCTGTAAGCCCTCTTATGCTTTCACCGTGGCCACCAAGCTCTTTGGCCTAACCCGAATAGCCACCGACTGGCGTCCTGTCTTGGAGAAAGGTATTGGGCCTTTCTGGATTTTCTCTACCAATGAGCCTCTCCCAGTCGAACAACAAAACCTATTGGAGCTCAACCGAGTTCGCCTTGACTTCTCGTGACTTGCTCTGTGGCCTTAAACCCACCTCACGAAATAATAAGTCCTCGGCTGAATTCTACTTCCCCAACTGCGTAGCGAGGCAGTTTGGGTTGTTACAGCATATACCTCTGCCGTATGACTCTATGGTAGGGAGCCTGGATCGGCTGCCCTTTGGTGCCAATGACGTAATGGAGGTGGTCTCTACCAACTTCAAAAGAACTTAGGCTTTCCGTTTCATCCCTTTCACTCCAGCGTCAGGTGAAACTTCCGCTTTCGCCAATTGGTGGCCATCAGTGAAGGATGATCGTTCTCGATCTACCGGATGATATGCAACCCGATTAATACTCACTAATGTAGCCGAAGCAATGAGGCCACCGACCCAACCAAAAAACATTCCTGTTAAAACCAAGCCTCAGGTACAAGCTTAAGTCCAGAAATGGACTTCCACCAGGATGAGAACCTCGGTGTTCTAACCAAGTAAGTGCCTTTACATTCGGCTCTTTGCGGTTTTTTGCTTTGTAATCCAAAGCAGCCTCTTACTTTTCTTGTTTTATGGTAGCCACCACCACTACTCCGCCATTTATTATCGTTGAAGACGACCCTATTACTCCTCCCTCCAGGAAAAGAACAAGGGCCCCTGGCATTGTAATAGAAGAACCTACCCAGGTTCAGGCCAAGCCCAAAGAAAAACACATTCGGCTAGTAAAGGGAAACAGCCGAAGGTGAAGGTAAATATATTATCCTTATCCCCCTTTTCTTAATATTCTTTGTTAGCCTGAACCTAACCACACCACCTTGTTTTCAGAAACCACGTGTGGAAATTCCCTTTCCATACGTCCAAGACTTTGCTGAGGGCGCTAGCTCTCAATTTCCTCCAATGGTACAGCCGATTTCTTATTCCTTTCAACATATATTGTTTGCTTACTCAATCGGCTAACTGTCATCTGTCACAGGATCCCTACTCACAACCTGAAGAGGTCATCCATGAGGCTCCCCGGGTGCCTTCGCCTCCCACAGCTCCTGCAGTGGCTATCTCAGAGGAGGAATTGACAAAGTATTTTACCTCGGCTGACCCCTATTCAATGGCTTCCTCTCCCATCTCCAACCACTTGGAGAGAGTCAATGCCGCATTGATGGGGGAAATACCAACCAACAGGGAACAGATTGCTACTTTAAGAACTTCTTTGTTCAAACTAGCCAATTCGGCTGATATCCCTGCAGCTAGCCAAGAGGTGTACAACACTTTGGCCCTCCAACTGAGCAGTTTATCTCAGCAGTACGGGCGCTCCCGGGAAGTTCATGACATGACGTCTCATGACCTCCAACGATTGAGGGACCTCCAGGCGCAAAAAACTCATTTCCAAAACTCCTTCATGACCTTGGAGAAGGATCGCCAGGAAACTCTAACCCAACTTAAGGACACGGATGAAAGGTTATCCGTTTTGTCGGCTGAATTAGAGAGGGTTAAGAAGGAGATAGCGGAGTTGACCCCTCAATCGACTGCCTTAACTGAGAAACTCCATTCTAACTCTCAGCAACGTTATGATCTCTTCAATCAATCTTCCTCTCTAGACCGTGACTTGGCAGTATTAGGTGCTTAGAGGACGTGTTTAGAAAAAGATATTGAATTTAGCAGTGCTGGGTTAGCTGAGGCCACTCAAGCCTGGACCTTCTTTAAGCATCAACTGCATGAGGTTAGGAGGCAGGAAGCTGTTGTGGCAGCCGACCCTCCAGCCACCCAACAAGGCGATTCTGAAGGTGCTATTGTCCCACCAATGGAAGCATTAGCTGACGCACCAGCATTTGAGCCCACCCTAGATGTAGCTGCAGCCTTCTGGCCACGATCGATGCTCTGCATCGCCACCGATCCAGTCCCGCCCCAATTGGAGAAAAATCAAGTGATGATCCCGAGGTCGCAGCCTTCCTAGCTTTTATATCTTGTGCTAAATTCTTGTAATTTTGGCTAGGTGGCCAGCCTGTGGTCACCAAAAACAATTGCACTTTTATGTTAATGCAACTACTTTTAATTCTCCAATATGCCTTCCCACATAGTGGAATAGTATCTTTTAAGATGTTTTCCATTGATGCTTCTATTTAGTTCTTCGCCTTGCATGTTAACTAGCCGATAAGCACCACCATGATAAGCTTTGCTAACAACAAATGGTCCTTCCCAATTTGGTGACCATTTCCCAAATTTGGGATCTTTGATCCCAATAGGTAGTATGGTTTTCCAAACGAGATCTCCTTCAACAAACCTTTTTGGCTTCACATGTTTGTTATAAGCCCTAGCCATTTTTTGCTTGCTATGCTCAATTTGGTCTAAAGCCATGAGTCGATCTTCGTTAACCGAATCTAACTCCATTAACATGGCATGTTGATATTCATCCAGACTCAGCAGGTTTTGCTTTGCTACTCTTAATGAAGTCACAATTATCTCTAAGGGTAACACTGCATCTTGACCATATGTCAGCCGATACGGGGTAAAGCCAGTTGCACTGCACTTGGAATTCCTCACGGCCCATAATGCCTCATTCAGTGTTTCATGTCACTTCCTTGGCTTATCCTCAATGTTCTTCCTGATTATATCAATAAGAACTTTGTTGGTTGCCTCTGCTTGCCCATTGGCTTGAGCATAATAAGGGGATGAGTGAATTAACTTAATCCCAAATTGTTGCGCGAAGGCCACCACTTTCTCCCCAGTGAACATAGTACCTTGATCTGTGGTGATGGTTTCAGGTATCCCAAATCTATAGATAATTTGGCATTGTATGAACCTAATCACCTCATCCTGAGTCACATTCACCATTGGTTGGGCCTCTACCCATTTGGTAAAGTAGTCAGTCGCAACTATGATAAACGTATGCCTCTTGGACGAAGGTGGATAGATTTTGCCTATTAAATCCATGGCCCATCCCCTGAATGGCCAAGGCTTTATCACTGGGTGGAGGTTTTCAGCTGGAACCCTTTGAATTGGACCATGCGGTGACACGCCTCACATCCCTTGGCATACCGATAACAATCACCGTCATGGTAGGCCAATAATATCCATGTTCGTATATTAGCCATTTCATTGTGGGTCCAAATACTGTGAGATCCACAGATTCCTTCATGTACTTCTCCCATGACCTTCATGGACTCTTCTTTGTCAATACACTTAAGTAATACCCCGTTGATGGTTCTCCTATAGACTTCATTGTCTACCAATACATATTTAAGTGCCTTCTGCTTAAGCTTGAAATCAGTACTGCCTGAAGGATCTTTAAGATAGTCGATTAACTCTTGTTTCCAAGAGTCGATCGTTCCTACGGGTGCATACTCCCAGGTTGGGTATTCTTCTTGTTTTACTTCGACTATCATGTCTTTGTACCCCGAGGCTTGTTGAGCCAAATCATTAGCCTCTTCATTCTCTTCCCTAGGAATGTGATGTACTACTGCATCAACAAACAAACGCAATAGCCTGCTAGCCGTTTCATAGCACTCTTTCAAGTTAGGGTTATTACATCTATATTCCTCAGTTAGTTGTTTTATCACTAACTGTAAATCTCCCATGACTTGAACATAATTTGCTTTCATGGCTGCCAGGATCTTAAGCCCCAAAATCAGGGCTTTGTATTCTGCCTGATTATTTGAATTCTCAAGATCCATCTGACACATGAATTTCCAACTTTTCCCTGCCGGGTCCGTAATGGTGATGCCAGCACCTACCCCTCTTTGCGTTCTTGACCCGTCAAACGTCAGCACCTAAGGTTTCAAGTTAATACACGCAACGTGTTCGGCTAACGGGTCATTGACTTCCACACAAGGGTGTTGAGCCAAGAAATCGGCTACTGCCTGACCTTTTATTGCTCTCAATGGAACGTATTTCAAAGCAAAAACATTTAACTTAATGGCCCACTTCATTAATCGACCCTGTAAGACAGGCCTATTAAGTAAATACCTAATAATATCAATTTTGCACAAAACCAATACTTCCTTAGGCAACAAATAATATTCAAGTTTTGTAGAAGCATAAAACAACGATAAACATAATTTCTCAATAGGGGTATATCTGGTTTCGGCATCATTCAAGATGCTACGAGATAATATATGACTCTTTCAGTCCCATCATCAAGATCTCCGGCGAGCAAAAACGATTGACTCTTCTTCTGCAGCTATATACAATTTGAGTGGCTTTCCTGACACCGGAGCTGTTAGCACAGGAGGTCTGGCCAACCCTTGCTTAATTTGATCAAAGGCCTGTTGTTGCTCTCTCCCCCATACCATATCCTCTGTATCCTTTAATTTCAGCAAAGGGGAAAAAACCTTCATCTTCCCAGCCGAATTAGCTATGAACCTCCTTAGGAAATTGATCTTGCCAATCAAACTTTGCAGTTCCTTCTTGTTCTTAAGAGGTCTGGCCTCCAGGATAGCTTTCACCTTGTTCTTGTCTACTTCTACCCCTTGATGGTGGACCAAAAATCCTAGGAAATTGCCAGCTGCCACTCAAAAAGCACATTTGACAGGATTCATTTTCAGCCCATGGGCTCGCATCCTCTTTAGGGCCTGCTCTAGATCTACTAGGTGGCTTTCAAAACCCTCAGACTTGACAACCACGTCATCTATGTACACTTCCATGGTCTTGCCGATCAAGTCATGAAAAATGGAATTCATGGCCCTTTGATAAGTGGCTCCTGCGTTCTTGAGCCCGAAAGGCATGACCACCCATTCATAGATCCCCAATGCTCCTGGGCACCTGAAGGCTGTCTTGTGAGTATCTTCTTTCGATAGAAAGATCTGGTTATACCCTGAGTATCCATCCATAAAGGTGAGAATACCATGTGTGGCTGCCGCATCGACTAACATGTCAGCCACAGGCATAGCGTATTCATCCTTTGGAGTGGCCAAGTTCAAGTTTCTATAGTCAATACATACTCTTATCTGGCCATTCTTCTTGATGACAGGGACTATATTAGATAGCCATTCAACATACCTGGATGTTCTTATAAAGCCTGCCTTCAGTAATCTTTCAATTTCAGCTTTAATTTGAGGCATCAGCTGGGGATTGAACCTGCGAGGCGCCTGCTTGAAAGTTTTGTATCCTGCTTTGATAGGCAACCTGTGTTCCACCAGTTTCCTCGCCAGACCAGGCATTTCGAAGTAATTCCAGGCAAAGCAATCTTTGTACCGCTGGATTAACTCGACTATCCTACCCCGTTTGACTTCATCAAGCAGCCCACTCACCTTCACGATTCTGGGTTGTTCTGGAGTACCCAAATCGATCTCAATTAAAGGATCCTCTGCCTCAAAAGCAGGAGCCGTCTTATGAAGAGGGGAGTCCAATTCCATAGGCTCAGCTGCACACGCCTTATCAGGCTCAGCTGCCGCACCTTCCTCCTTGGAGAATAGGACCTCCTCTTCCTCTTCAGTATCATAGTCTTCCATCATGGCATCCATCACTTTGGACTCGGCCTTAAAGATTTCTAGCCGACCCAAAAGGTCTTCGAGTACCTGTGGTGCCCTATTCATTAGTCGCCTGTGCATTAGGCCGTGGCTCGGCCTGAGATCTTAGCTTGAATCCCTCATTAGTAAGATTGCATGCTCTCCAGACGCCTTCTTCATAATCCTCTAGGATGGCAATAGGACCTAGGTGTGGGGAATAGAATAAGGTTTCTAGCATTTTTACTTCAGCCGAAAAATGATTCTTGTCTGCTTCGACTGTCTCAACATATTCTCCAACCCAAAACATAAGCTTTTGATGAAGTGTGGAAGGAACACACCGACTTGTATGAATCCAATCCCTTCCCAGGATTACGCTATAGGAAGGTTTGCCATCAACCACAAAGAAAGCTGCTTTGATGGTTTTGGGGCCTACCGTAACTTCGGCTATCAAGACTCCAAGTGCTCTGGAAAGTTCCCCCAGGAAATTAGACATTTTCATGTTGGTAGGGACTAGGTCCTCAAGACTTTTTCCAAGTTTCCTCATGGTCGTCACAGGCATGACATTTAGCACAGCCCCTCCGTCCACGAAAACTCTCCCAAAGATCTTCCCGTTGATATAGGCCTTGATATAAAGGGGCTTCAGATGTTTGACCATTTCTTCTGTAGGTTTCTCAAACACTACCTTGGTAACCTCATCAGCCGGTGTATCGGCTAACGTGGCCCATTCTGTCTCCTCGGCAAACACGTCTCCCTCCAAACCCCCTGGTTGTGAGTTGTTTGCCCAAAACTCTTCTGGGAATAAGCTAATAGTCTCTATCTCAGCCAGTAGGCCATCAGCTTCTTCATTGAACAGGAGATCCAACAAAGAATCTTCCATGATATCGTTCTGCTCCCAATACTTCTCTGGGATTACTGAACCTTCTATAGTGATTGCCTCTTCGCCTACGTCGACTGGGGCGATAAGACCCTCTGCTTCAGGAACAGGTTCCTGTTCAGTAATCGGCTCTATACTTTCAGGCACTTCCTTTTTCCTAGCTTTCTCAGCCTCCAGCTTTGGGAAGGCCTTATCCAGTGCTTCATTCACAGTTTCTAAGGGAATCTCGCTCTTTTCACTGTTCTTTACCTCGGCTATCATCTGCAGAGTTTGTTTCATCTTCTGGACAGACCTCATTCTCTGCATCCTTCTCCTTTGAGTTCTTGATAGTACGGCTGGTACTGCCTTTTTATCTTTGGCATACTTATTCAAGAACCAGTGCCCTTCTTTGACGTTAGCCGGAGGTTTTAACATTCTCTGAGTCCTCAACTTTTCATCATTCCTTACTGTTATCTTCAAGGAAGACATGCCCCCTTCTACAGTGAACTCGGCTACCCTTCTTTTATCCTTGGGGACAGGTTCCTCATCCACCTTGGGCAAAGATAGCCTACCACTTTCTCTGAGGGTTAGCCGATCTTGCCCCCCAGTTTTAGCAATGGGTGCCTTACTCTTCTCCTTGTCAGGTTTCCCGGTTAGGGCCTGGCCATGTGTAATGTACTGTTTTACTAATTCCTGGGTGAGCCTACCTGGTTTAGGTGGCTTGCCCCCCTGCCTATGTCCTACCTCTGGTTGGGGTTTTCCCAATCTGTCAAAGACAGAAATCCTGGCAGCCTGAGGTTTCAGTCGATCAATATGGGTTGAGTCGGCTGATCCCTTTTTTGGCCTCCAGACTTGTTGTACAGATATCCTGTGCTTGTGGCTGGGTCCTTCGTCATCGAATCCTGAGAATGAGACCATGCTTATCCCAAGGGCAGGGAATGGATCAGTATCCACTGTCATTTCAGCGATTCCTTTGTCCGCAAGCTTGAACCTCCCCTCTTTTATCCCTTTCTGAATGGCCTGCCTGAAAACCATGCAATTTAGAGTCGCATGATTATAAGAGTTGTGCCACTTGCAGTATTTCTTATCTTTTAACTCCTCAGCAGGTGGGATCTTGTGCCCATCCAGCAGCCGAATCTGCCTATCCTTAAGCAAGTAGTCAAAGATCTGGTCTGCCTTGGAGATATCAAAGGAGTATTCGGTCTTGCCGTCTCCTGAACTTGGTTCCTTTCCTTTGGCAGCTCTTAGGGCAGGGCAGGTATAACATTTACCCTTCACTATTTCAGCTGCCATGATGTCCGCCGTGGAATCGGCTGAATCATCATCGAAGTCTTCAGTTTCTACAATGGACACCAACTGAGGACCTCTTCCTCTACTGGCTCGCTTCTTTTCCTTCTCCTGGATAAACTGCTCAATGCGTATAGCCCTTGAGACCAACTGGTTTAGGTCAGTGCAAGTTTGGCCTACTAGTTTTTCCTTGAGTTGAGGATGCATGCTGCTAATGGCCATGGCTGCATATTCTGTCTCAGGGAATTGCACTGAACATTTCCCAGCCATTTTCCTGAACCTTTCCACAAAATCAGCAGCCGATTCATCTACCTGTTGTCTCAGGTTCATGAGGTTAGCCGCCGTGACTTCGGGTTGGGGCCAGTAGAATCTGTCATGAAAGCATCTCTCCATATCTGACCATGTTTGTATGGAATTAGGTGGTAAAGAGGAATACCATGTAAATGTTGTCCCGGTAAGTGACAAGGGGAACAACTGCAACTTGTGATATTCATTCTGGTTCCCTTCACCACATTGGGCAGTAAACCTGCCTAAATGCTCCATAGTCGATTTGCCATCCTCTTCGGAGAAAGTAGCGAAATTTGGAGTCTTATACCCTCTGGGCAGAGGTACCAATCTATCCACCCACTCAGGGTATGGTTTCCTATAGATCGGACGATCCAAAAGCTTCAGCTGCACCCCAAAGTATTTTTTGATGGTGTCTGCAATGATGGCTAGGTCTAGCAGCTGTGAACCCCCTGGCCTCACTTCTCCCAAGTTAGGAGCAGCCGTTTGTGATTGCTGTCTCCACGGTGGGGGATGTGCATGGGATACTTGTTCTGGAGGATTGGGGTAGCCTGGTTGATTAAACGATGGAGGTGGGTAAACCCCCCATGGCTGCTCCATGTTCCCTTCACCAGGTGCCCTGTATTGAGTTCCAGGAACACTTGTGTTAAATGGTAGAGGTGGGATCTGTCCCCATAACTGCTCCGCCATCAAATCAGGTGCCCTTGGAGGAGTTGGCCCCATTTGAATGCCTACAGACCCTTCAGGATAGGATGGATAGAATGGAAGGTTAACCGATACAGGTGGAACATTGTTCCATGACTGCTGACCTGCATATCCCCCAGTTGGTCTTGTACCACCCATTCCTGGGACAAGAGTTTGCCCTCCAGTGTGCTGTGGGTTAGTCGCCTGCACAGCAGAACCATAAGGCTGAGCACATGGCATAGCTTGTGGCATACCAATTGGTCCCACTGCATCCGGTGGCCTCCTAGCCATCTGCACCTGTCCAAAATGAAGATTAGCCTGGTTATTCGCGTCATTCGCCACCTGTTGACCTCCAGTGTTCAACGTGGCAAAAGCACCATGCTGGGAATTAATTGGATTAAATGGTACCTGTCCTATATTCGGCTGAACCTGAGTGGGTCCTGCCTGAATATAGGCAGGCTGAACTTGCCGCGGCACTGGTCAATCACGTTAATTTGAACCTGGATTAGTCCTACCGAGTGCACTCAATTTGGATGACGAGTCCTGCCTGGGTAGGGTACCCCACTTGCGTTGGGATAGTAGAATTGATAGAGCTTTCACTTGGGTGAGCCCTCCTAGCCTCTACCTCCCTGGCTTGTCGCACTTCGTTATGTACCATGGGTTTCACAATATCGGCCAATTGTTGTGACACTTGGTACATGATATCATTGGTTCCCAAATCGAGTTGTTGGTGTATAAACGAAGTGGTCATCACCACCGGGGTCTCATTGGGCTCGTTGGATTGAGTTTCAGCTCCTATCTCCACTTGTATTTGCTCTGCTGGTGGAACATTGCTTCCACGGGATGGGCTTCCTTCAACCGGCTTCCTGGGATTACTTTTTGCAGTCATATTGCTCAAATTCTTGCCCGAACGCAGGTGCATACGCCAATGGTAATCCTGACCTGGGGATTCGAACGTGTTGATTCGTTCATCTTTGGTCCCACCGGGCGTGCCAATTTTGTTGTATGGAATATCAATTAGCCGCGGATCGGCTGAATTCCAAAACGGTGATTCCCTTTTCTTCAAGCGATTACGCCAAGGAAGGAACTCTGTTCCTTAGCTATGGGTCCCTTAACTCACTCCAGAAAGGTTTAAGTCGATAAACTAAGATAAAAACTGGGACATAAAGGTAAACATAAATGCGACTGAATAAAAGCTTGAGCAAAAAATATAAGTTGATTGATTGATTGATTGATTGATTGATGATGTCCCTAACATTATTTACAACTTGGGTATTTATAGTAACAGCTAAGAACTACCTCTATTTGCCACGTTCAGCTGGCTAACATTGATAAACTCCTAGTTGACAGTTATTCGGCTGAGTAGTGTCATATTCCACTAACCGCGATCCTAAAATCTAGGCGCCACTTCACATCATGGCCACGTCTCAGCCAACGTCTGTTTCAGCGTGGATCTTATCCTTCTGTTCCCTCGCTCAGCTCCTAAAAACTTGGAGATAATTCTGAATTTGATTAATTTTGAATTTAAATTAATTCAAAATCAATCTCCATAACTTTCGACTCATGGAGCAATTCAAGAATCTGACCCAGTGAATGACTTCACGCTAGCCCAATAGGCCCAATATCTTCATATTAATCCAATAAGCCTAAGGCCCTTGCCTAGCTCTTGGTTTCCTGCTTTTGGCTTTATTAGCTGCAAATTCGGCTATGTGCAATTCGGCTGATGCCTAATCGGCTATTTGATCCACTCGGCTGTGGCTGGCTTCGGCTAATTCTAAAGAACATTTTTAGGTGTAAACAACCACATATCCAAACATATGTATAGTCATTCTTGAAGACATGGTAGCCACCAAATCTATTTTGAACAAGAAAAAAAGCACGACGAAGGAGAACTTCAATTGGATCAGAAGAGGCAAGGGTGCAGTACCTTCTCGACTCATCGAACTTTGTCTAGAAAAATGCACATGTAAATTACCCGCAATTTTTATTTAAGTTCTATGTACTTGTTTCGCTTGTCGTGTAGTACAACATTTTGACTTATTGGGCCAGTCCGTTTGTGGGCTGGTTCTCCCGAGTGGATATTCTGATGTATGCGGTTTGGGCCTTGCCCATAGTAATGAAGCCTAATGCATTTCTGACCAAAAAACAAATACCCAAAATTTTATTTTTGGTTTTCACTAATATTAGATTATTCGTTAAAACTTTTTATTTTTATTTTTAACAGTAAAATTATATTAAAAGGGCAAGATACGATAAGTAGGATTAAATAAGGAAATAAAATGCTTAATTTTATAAATTAGTACCTTACATACGGGGTACGTGCTAGATGTTGAGCCTGTAAAATCGTGGTAACTGGCCCTCAATAATTCTCCACCACCATTTAAACTATCTGTTTTTTTTTGGGTGTTTAGAAAAGAAAATATTTAATTACTCTGTAGGTCTCTGAACTATTTGAGAAGTTTTAAATAGGTCCCTAATAATTGAGTCTCTGCATGTTACAACATTTCAAATAACTTGTAATTAAGTCCTTGAACGTTTAAATAAGTTGTAATTAGGTCCCTAAACTTTTAGGGTCTGTTTGGTTCAAACGAGGGGAGGGGAGGTGAGGGATTTTAATGGAGGGGAGGGGAGGGAAGGGGAAGGGAGGGAGGGATTTAATTTGATTTTGTGTTTGGTTGAAGGGAGGGGAGGGGAGGGGAGAGATTTTAATGAAGGGGAGAGATTAATTTACTAGTATATCCTTATAGTCTTTTATATTATGTTATATATAAGGATATTTAAGTAATTTTATTTTAAATAATTTAATCTTCCCTCTCCTCCCCTCCAAAACCCCCCACTTTGGGAGGAGCCAAAATTGGCTTAGGAGGATTTTGCTCCCCTCCCTCCCTCCCTCCCTTTAAAAAAAATTGAACCAAACAAACATAATTTACAATAACTCCTCCCCTCCCCTCCCCTCCAAAACCCCCCAACCAAACACACATAATTTGTAATTAGGTCCCTACATTCAGGGACTCGGTTACAAATTGTTTAAAAGTTTAAGAACCTAATTACAAATTATTTAAAAGTTTACTGCCTTGATTAAAAATAGAGGTCTAGTTACAATTTATTAAAAAATTCAGGGCCATTTACAAATTTTTTTAGTTTAAAAACTTATTTGAAATTACCAAATAGTTTAGAAAGCTCAGGAATAATTAGAAGAAAACTATCGGTTTTGCATGAATAATATATGTGCAACTCGAGGCATTGATTGGTGCATGACTGTGCTGTCCAGTGGCCCAGTTCCCGTATCTAAAAAATACTTAAATAAATACACATGCTAAAAAATACTTAAATAAATACACATGCTACAGCTCATTCATACGTATGGGGTCTGATGCTAGCCAGCCAAGAAAGAAGATTCCCGGCCCAGCCCAACTACTACCACTCCTCTCTAAAATGGCACGTGGTAGATCTCTGACCACTATACTTATAGTTTCTTCGCTCTTGCTGAGTATGACCAGGGAAGACCCATGTCACTCCTATATCTGCAATAACTGTCAATGAAAACTATATGGGTTTAATTAAAATTTATCAGTTATCACACCATATGCTACAGTGAACTATTTTCAGAGAATTCTCCCAAGAAACGGGTTACAATTAAGACAAAGATAAATAATTAACATTTTTGACAGTTAGATACTGACATATATACCGTCTAACAATGGCAGTGTATGCATATCAAACGAAGTTTACAGGAAGGGAAATTTAAATCAATCATAGTTATGTGAGAAAGATATATATATGTTGTTGAACTATGAAATCTTCTGTCCAAATTTCCTTTTTTTTGTTTTTTGTTTTGTTTCAGATGTTTATCGTTTCTTTTCTTTTCCATATATTATATATTATATATGTTGTATTTGTTATTTATTCTTTTTTATTTTGATAATATGATAATGTTTGGAGAAATTCCCATTTTCACGTAATTGTTTTTTAAAAAATTAGGATCTGCATTTTTATACATGTTAGATTAAATTGATATTTTTATTTTTTATACAATTTAAATATTTTTCTTTATAGGAAAAACATTACACGCATACATATATGCATCATGCATGCATGACAAATATGTCTTATTAAATACAAGTCCTGACATATTTATATTTTTAATCATTTTCTTAAATACTATTTTTTATCAATTTATTTATTTAATTGAATGTTTTTGCAAAATAAATTAAATTTATAAATTTTGATTTAGTTTAAATTAATTAATATTTTGCCACACTTTTACATTTTAGTGTATACTAGTTTTTTGACCCGTGCGATACATAGGATAACCAAAGTTTGTCATATTATTTCTGTATTTTTTTTTGTTCGAAGAATATATTTTGTAGTTTTTGAAACCCAATGAGTGACCTCAACGAAAAATCTCAAAATAAAAAAATAACAAACAAATCAAATTTCGTTTATAGCATGAAAACAATCATATTCTTTCAAATTGAGAAAATAAAGTTATAATTTTTTAAATGTAATTAAAAACATATAAAATGGTATGTCCCGTTTTTGTATAAAAAACATATATATAAACTGGTAAATAATAACTATATTTTTTTTAACAAAGTTAAATAATAATTATATAAAGATAAACATTAGGCAACATATATAATATTATAAAAAGTAGTTTTATTTTCCATGGCAAGTTAACATGTAGACTATAAAAAATTAATTGGCATGTTCGGCAAGTAGAACACCTAGCCATTAAATTCAAACAGGTGGGTGCAAAAAGTAAATAAGATAGAGTTATTTATATTTCAAAAGTTAAGAAAATAATGATAATCCAAACCATCTAAGCTAAATTCTAAAAAACTTCTTATAAACTACATTAGAAATGATGGTTATCACATCTCCCTTGTTGCTACATATGAGTATCTTCAATTCACTGCGTGATGTAACCCTTGATATTGCAACATATAGTTGACCATGGGAAAAAAACAGATTGTGGAAGATGGATTCTCACATGTTTCAAAGATTGCTCATGACTTTTATTTATAGTCATTGCAAAATAAACAATCACTGCAAATTGTTTCAAAGACTGCCCCACCAATAAATTCTCAATAACATAAGCAGAACCCTCTTCTATTTGTCTTTCAAACATAGACATCAGAGTATGCTTGATGGTAGTCTGAATCTTTGTACACTATATTTTTTATGTACCACAAAATAAAGTCATGAAATTCTTTAATTTAAAGATGAACTGTAGTACATTGATTAAATAATGCACGAATTAGTTACAATAAAATACTTGTTAATCAAGTAGTATAACAAATTGGCTATTTCTCCAGAAATACGTTGATTTAATTTAGGGAAAAATTGAACGATACACTTTATAAATTAGTTATTGTTATATTTGTAAAAAAATTAATTGATTTGTCAATTGAATAGCCTTCCGCAAATCTTCGCATATTATATTAATTGTTTGACTAATTATGGAATTTAACGAATACTCGTAAAGTATTTATAGCTAAGATACAAAAATAAATGAATAATATTTTTCACTTACTATAGCTATTTCTCTCGTGCGTTACACCTAACAAATTTGTTATTTTAGTAGTATAACAATAAAAGGACTTTTATTATAAAAAAATCAAAAATAAAAAAAAGAAAACAGACTTTTTTTATGAAGAGTGCAAACGTGTTTCTAATATAAAACTATCAGATCTTTTCAAAATTCAAATGGTATCGCGAGCCAAATTGAGTAAAAATTATATGGATAGAAAATATATAAGAATGTGTCCAACAAATAAATTAATTTTGCCTGAAAATAAAATTGATCAATAATTAATTTATTGACTGAATATATAAGAAAGATATTATATTCCTAAAATCATTATATCCTTTTTGTTTCTTCTAGTGGTAAGAATGAATAAAATTTTTCTTCCATAACGACATTCTATAATTACTATGACCAAATCAATTTATTTGAATCCTTTCTCAAATATCAATTTATTTAAATCTTTTCTCAAATTCGGAATAGTTTATGTTGATACAGTAAATTTTATTTAAAATATATGATTTTCTTTTTAGTAGACGTATGATTTTTTTACCATTAGTACAAAGTTTAATAGCTAACCCAAAGATATATTGTCCCTACTGCTGCCGTATGCAATCAAAAGAAATATAAACGATAATATCTCTTTCCTTTTTAATTCAATCTTTTTATTTCAAAATAAATCTTTAAGTTCTTTAAATGCTAATATGCAGTTATATGATTTTTTTCAGCGATCTGACCAAATTACCCTATAATTAATGTTTACTAACACTATTACTTTTAGTGATTTGACCAAATTGCCCTATAATTAATGCTTACAAACACTATAACTTTTAATATTATAAAGATGACCATGGAAAAAACTGATTGTGGAAGATGGACTCTCATATGTTTCAAAGACTGTCCAGACTTTTATTTATAGTTATTGCAAAAGAAACAATCGCTGAAAATTGTTTTAAAGACTGCCCCACCAATAAATTCTCAATAACACAAGCAGAACCCTCTTCTATTTGTCTTTTAAACATAGACATCAGTGGACGCTTGATGATAGTCTGAATCTTTGTACACTATATTTTTGATGTACCACAAAATGAAGTCATGAAATTCTTTAATTTAAAGATGAACTGTAGTGCATTGATTAAATAATGCACGAATTAGTTACAATAAAATACCTCTTAATCAAGTAGTATAACAAATTGGCTATTTCTCAAGAAATACATTGATTTAATTTAAGGAAAAATTGAACGATATACTTTATAAATTAGTTACTGTTATATTTGTAAAAAATTTAATGGATTTGTCAATTGAATAGCCTTCCTCAAATCCCCGCATATTATATTAATTATTTGACTAATTATGAAATTTAACGAATACTCGTAAAGTATTTATAGCTAAGATAAAAAAAATAAATGAATAATATTTTTCACTTGCTATAGCTATTTCTCTCGTACATTACACCTAACAAATTTGTTATTTTAGTAGTATAACAATAAAAGGAATTTTAAATTATAAAAAAAATCAAAATTCAAAAAAATAAGGAAACAAATTTTTTTTATGAAGAATGCAAACGTGTTTCTAATATGAAAGTATCAGATCCTTTCAAAATTCAAATGGTATCGCGAGCAAAATTGAGTAGAAATTATATGGATAGAAAATATATAAAAATGTGTCCAATAAAAAATTAATTTTGTGTGAAAATAAAATTGATCAATAATTAATTTATTGACTGAATATATAAGAAATATATTATATTCCTTTCAAAAAAAATATTATATTCCTAAAATCATTAAATTCTTTTTGTTTCTTCTAATGGTAAGAATGAATAAAAATTTTGTCCCATAACGACATTCAATAATTACTATGACCATATCAATTAATTTGAATCCTTTCTCAAATATCAATTTATTTGAATCAACCCTTTCTCAAATTCAGAATAGTTTATGTTGATACAGTAAATTTTATTTAAAATATATGATTTCCTTTTTGGTAGACGTATGATTTTTTACCATTAATTAGTACAACGTTTAATAGCTAACACAAAGATATATTGTCTCTACTGCTCTCGTATGCTAATCAAAAGAGATATAATTGATAATATCTCTTTCCTTTTTAATTCAATCTTTCTATTTCAAAATAAATCTTTAAATTCTTTAAATGCTAATATGTTGTTATATGATTTTTTTTAGCGATCTGACTAAATTACCATATAATTAATGCTTACTAACACTATTACTTTTAGTGATTTAACCAAATTATCATATAATTAATGCTTACATACACTATTATTTTTAATATTATAAAGACGACCACGGAAAAAACTGATTGTGGAAGATGGATTCCCACATGTTTCAAAGACTGCCCCTGACTTTTATTTATAGTTATTGCAAAAAAACAATCACTGAAAATTGTTTCAAAGACTGCCTCACTAATAAATTCTCAATAACATAAGCAGAACCCTTTTCTATTTGTCCTTCAAACATAGACATCAGAGTACGCTTGATGGTAATCTGAATCTTTGTACACTATATTTTTGATGTACCACAAAATGAAGTCATGAAATTCTTTAATTTAAAGATGAACTGTACTGCATTGATAAATAATGCACGAATTAGTTACAATAAAATACCTGTTAATCTAGTGGTATAACAAATTGGCTATTTCTCTAGAAATATATTGATTTAATTTAGGAAAAAATTGAACGATACACTTTATAAATTAGTTATTGTTATATTTGTAAAATTTTTAATTGATTTGTCAATTAATAGCCTTCCTCAAATCCACACATATAATATTAATTGTTTGGCTAAGTATGGAATTTAACGAATACTCATAAAGTATTTATAGCCAAGATAAAAAAATAAATGAATAATATTTTTCACTTACTATAGCTAGCGGTGGGAATAGGCTGGGCCGAGCTAGGCTTTGCAAGGCCTTAGCTGGCCTGATCAAAAAATTCAAGGCTAAAGCCTGGCATGTTACCTGTCATAGGCTTTTATTTATGGCCTGGCCTGACCTTTTTAAAAGTCTGATATGCCTGTTAGCCTACTTAAAAGCCTATTTGATATTAGCATCTCTGAATAAGTCATCTGACTGATCTTTAAATAGACTAACAGGTTAATAGGCCAATAGGGTTAAGTTCTATTTATAATAAGCTATAAAAAAAGAAAATTAAAACCACTACTACTAAGAGACATGAGATATAAGGGTAGAAATAGATCATACGATATAAAGTTTTTTTAAGGTCTAACATGACTTTTTAGATAATCAAACCTTATGTGATAGCCTATTAAATTCTATGTTGCAATAAGACCTTTAATTATGTTAAAAATTTATGTAAGTCAATATGCTTAAATTATTGAAAATGTCAGTAGGTATATGATTTAATACAATGTACAAATCTAATATAATAATAATAATAATAATAATAATAATAATAATAATAGCAATAAAAAATTATTATTTATCTGTTAGGCCTAAAAGGCTTTTTTGGTGGCCCAACCTTTTTAGGTAAATAGGCTTCTCAAAAAGTCTTAGCCTAGTCTATTTGAAAAAAAAAAGCCTGGCCTGGCCTGGGTCTGACGTAAGCTAAGCCGTAGGCCCTTATTGGGCAGCCTGGCCTATTCCTACTCCTAGCTATAGCTATTTCTCTCGTGCATTACACCTAACAAATTTGTTATTTTAGTAGTATAACAATAAAAGGACTTTTAAATTATAAAAAACTCAACAATCAAAAAAATAAGAAAACATACTTTTTTATGCAGAGTGCAAATGTGTTTCTAATATGGAACTATCAGATCCTTTCAAAATTCATAAGGTATCGCGAGCAAAATTGAGTAAAAATTATATGGACAGAAAATATATAAGAATGTGTCCAATAAATAAATTAATTTTGTGTAAAAATAAAATTGATTGAATATATAAGAAAGATATTATATTCCTAATATCATTATATTCTTTTTGTTTTTTCTAATGGTAAGAATGAATAAAAATTTTCTACCATAATGACATTCTATAATTACTATGACCATATAAATTTATTTGAATCCTTTCTCAAATATCAATTTATTTGAATCGTTTCTCAAATTCGAAATAGTTTATGTTGATACAATAAATTTTATTTAAAATATATGATTTCATTTTTGGTAGACATATGATTTTTTACCATTAGTACAAAGTTTAATAGCTAACCCAAATATATATTGTCCCTACTGCTGCCGTATGCTAATTAAAAGATATATAAATGATAATATCTCTTTCCTTTTTAATTCAATCTTTTTATTTCAAAATAAATCTTTAAGTTCTTTAAATGCTAATATGCTGTTATATGATATTTTTTTAACTATCTGACCAAATTACCATATAATTAATGCTTACTAACACTATTACTTTTAGTGATTTGACCAAATTGCATTATAATTAATGCTAATAGACACTATTACTTTTAATATTATGAAGATGACTATGAAAAAACTGATTGTGGAAGGTGGATTTCTACATGTTTCAAAGACTACCCCTGACTTTTATTTATAGTTATTGCAAAAGAAACAATCGCTGAAAATTGTTTCAAAGACTGCCCCACCAATAAATTCTCAATAACATAAGCAGAACCCTCTTCTATTTGTCCTTCAAACATAAACATCAGAGTACACTTGATGGTAGTCTGAATCTTTGTACACTATATTTTTGATGTATCACAAAATGAAGTCATGAAATTCTTTAATTTAAAGATGAATTGTACTGCATTGATTAAATAATGCACGAATTAGTTACAATAAAATACCTGTTAATCAAGTAGTATAACAAATTGGCTATTTCTCCAGAAATACGTTGATTTAATTTAGGGAAAAAATTGAACGATACACTTTATAAATTAGTTACTGTTATATTTATAAAAATTTTAATGGATTTGTCAATTGAATAGCCTTTCTCAAATCCCCGCATATTATATTAATTGTTTGACTAATTATGGAATTTAACGAATACTCGTAAAGTATTTATTGCCAAGATAAAATATATATATATATATATATATATATATATAATATTTTTCTCTTGCTATAGCTATTTCTCTCATGCATTACACCTAACAAATTTGTTATTTTGGTAGTATAACAATAAAAGGACTTTTAAATTATAAAAAAAAAGAAAAAAATAAAACAAACTTCTTTTATGAAGAATGCAAACGTGTTTCTAATATAGAACTATCAGATTCTTTCAAAATTTAAATGGTATCACGATCAAAATTGAGTAAAAATTATATGGATAGAAAATATATAAGAATATGTCCAATAAATAAATTAATTTTTTGTCAAAATAGAATTGATCAATAATTAATTCATTGACTGAATATAAAAGAAAGATATTATATTCTTAAAATCATTATATTCTTTTTTTTCCTTCTAATGGTAAGAATGAATAAAATTTTTCTCCCATTAAGGACATTCTATAATTACTATGACCATATCAATTTATTTGAATCTTTTCTCAAATATCAATTTTATTTGAATCCTTTCTCAAATTTGGAATAGTTTATGTTGATACAGTAAATTTTATTTAAAATATATGTAATTTCCTTTTTGGTAGACGTATGATTTTTTACCATTAATACAAAATTTAATAGCTAACCCAAAGATATATTGTCCCTAATGCACCTGTATGCTAATCAAAAGAGATATAAATGATAATATCTCTTTCCTTTTTAATTCAGTCTTTTTTTTAAATAAATCTTTAAGTTCTTTAAATGCTAATATGCTGTTATATTATATTTTTTTACCAATCTGACCAAATTACCCTATAATTAATGTTTACTAACGCTATTACTTTTACTTATTTGACCAAATTGTCCTATAATTAATGCTTACAGACACTATTACTTTTAATATTATAAAGATATAATATAATTTTTGAAATGTAAACAACTACATTTTATTAAATATGCACATACAAATATTTAAAGTTCACGTATACAGTTATTGAGAAAGATATATCCTTTCATCTTTATCTCTTTTTTTTTTTTTTGCCCTTTATTCTATAAAAGAAAAAACATGTTTTTGTTTTTATTATATATTTTGTTATGGTAGTTGCCTAGTTGGTTTGTAATTAAGCAAAAGATTAAATAGGTTTTTAGTCCCTATAAAATTGATAAAATTTGATTTTGGTCTATACAAAATTTTGTTCATTTTTAGTCCCTATATTTATAAATATAATATATTTTTACTCCCCTGGCACAAAAAAAATACAAAAACAATGTATTTTTAGTTCGTCAACGAGAACTAAAATAAATAAGGACCAAAATCAAATTTTATAGGAAAAAAAATATTTAACCGTTAAGCAAACACATGAAAATCTGGTTTATTACCCCCCGGAAGCTAATAAAATAATGCATAGAATCATTTGATACTCCTATATATTTTGGAGGAAAACCATTTACTAATGGCAGTCGAAAAAATGATATATTTCTGACAGACAGATTTTTTTTCCTTTAATTCTCTTAAGAATTTTACAACATAATTTTATAGAAAAATATAAATTCTCTGATATAAAATTCAATCTATCAATATAGAAATGATGTTATCCAGAAATTCTTTCTCTTCTTCTCTGCTTTCTCTGATATCACTATTAGCATGATAATAGTTATTTGTTTTTGTGCCCAAAAAATAACAAACACAGTTAAAAGAACAAACTTCAATATGCCACAAATATATTCCTCTCTAGCTAGTCTCTCTCTACCAGCTGCTCTGGAAACAAACAGTGTCATGTCCTTCTCCATACCATACTCTTAATTTCCTGAAAACGGTCTGCCACCAGTCTGCTAAATTTTTGTATATAAAAATAAATAAATTCGAGATGATTTATGAAACTTGTTAGCTGCACGAAATGATATGATATTAGTTAAGAATGCTAACAATAATATAACTTCCAGCTGCTATATAGTAGTATAATTAAAGTTTTCACTACTTAATCCCCCCAAAAGAATTTGTTTTCACTGCCTGATATGAATTGATAGTTACCAGAATGAATGGAATTAGATCTTGGACACAAAACGAAGCAAAATATTTGGTCCATTAACTACTCTAAACTAAGCAAAAGACCCCCCACCACGTGCTTGCTGTGAAGCCTCTGATAGTTATAAAGTTAGTTGGACCATCCTAATAAGAGTACCAGATCATATATTTTTCGACGTACATGCTGATCCATCATCCATGATCCATCCCTGAATGGAAAAAGCCTTGAAGTAAGAGAAATTTGGGTTCAAACTTCGAAGTTTTATGCAGTACATGTGCCTTCCTGCAAGGATATTACATAGTTTAATTTCTCTCATGTATTTAATTTTTTTGTTACACAAATGAAATGTGAGGTTACATTTAAGAGATTTTTTTTTTAATAAAAGCACGTGATAAAACTGAAGAGTATCTACCAACATTACATTAGTTTGAGTAGAATTGAGTTCGAATTCCTTAAAAAATGTCTCAATTTCGAGCCTTTTGAATGGAAAAAAACGCAGTTGGGATCAGATCCTCTAAAAGTGACCAACCTACATGTTCCGCGTCAGATATTAGTCATAGACAAAACTGGTAGATAATTCACATTTATGACATGGTAAAAAAAAATAAAAAAATAAATAAAGATCATGTCGGTACTCTCTTTTTATATTCTTCATTATTGATGACTGAAATTTTCAATTGATGACAAAATCACATATCCTCCCGAAAAACGAAACAAAGGTGCTAGAGTTAGCTCTTCGCATCTTCCTTCCCTTCTGATTAACCAAGGTGTCCTTCAGTGGGTTGTGATGTTTTCATCATTTTTAAATTGTAGTGACATTTACAATTATGGTTATGTTATTGATATTACTAGGCAAATATAATTGATGCGGGCATCACCATCATAATACAGTTACAAAAATTTCATATAACAGCAGCAATTATGATTATATATGGAATGTTATGTAATTTAAAACCATGACTGTTTCCAATACAACGAGCATAGTATATGTACATTAATAATGGAATATTGAGGTAGGGGTCAGTTTTCTGTGTTACGGAAATATTGCAGGAAAATGCAGAGCTGATCAAGACAAGCCAAGCAACGATAATGATAGGAACAGGGACAAGATGATGATAATAATAATAATAATAATAATAATAATAATAATAATAATAATAATAATAATGGATATTAATTTTGTGACTATCTTCAATCATTTTTTTATAACAATAACACTCTATAAGATATAACATCTCCTAGATAGTGACAATTATTATATATATGACGTGAGAATGTGCTTAAATTTGTATGCATGCGGAAATGTAACTAGATGGGAGAGAGGGGACCCGATTTAGGACATGTCCTCATTGTGATATCTTGCATGAATAATGAAATCATAGCCGTCCGAAACATCACTTTCCCGTGCCGTGATTTCACAATGAAGTGGACCAACTATATATGAGTGTGCCAGTTCATCCAAAACTGTGTTGTACTATTTGGAATCCTTATTTCAAGTTTTTTTCTTTCTTTTTCATGTGTGTATACATATATATAATATTACACAGTTAATATATATGATTGAATTTCACATTGACAGGTTGAAGGTTGATTGCATTGCTTTTGTTTGATGCCTATTGTAACTGTTCTCCATGTGCACCTTGCTTTCATCCCAAACAAAATATACTTATAATCGGAACGGTTTGACTACACTATAGCCTTTCACGCGTTCTTCAAGTCATAGAAATTCTTCGTTGGTTGGTTGTTAGTTGGACGCTATTCTATGGTGAACCATGGTAACAAATGGTTCACTTGTGAATTAACCATGATTTTTAATCAAATGTAGCAGGTAAATGCCTAATTGTCATGTTAAGTTGAAGTCTTGTCGTAGACACTCGCCAAACACTTAACTGTCAATCCTTGCTCCCACCATGATCAAGCAAGAACAGAGCAACTTGCAAATGTCTTGCCTCGGCAACACAATACAGGGGAGAGCATGACTATTGATTATGGAGTCCTTAGAGCACCAGCAATGCAGTTACTTTACCTGTGTTGTCAAACTGACAACCGCAGCACTACTTTTTTATTATGTGTGTGTCTCTCTCCTCGGTGGGCCCCTTTTTTTTTAGTTTCCCATTTTTTCTCCCGTTGCTTTGACTGAATAAATAACAACGATGCACTACTTTCTTCTGCCATGTAGACTAAATATTGCTGACTGTCACAATAAGAAACACTGTACAACTTTAAAAAACGCCCGTTAAAGATGCCCTTAGATAAGTGAGACAATTGAGTAGGGCCATTGGGGGCCCGGGGTGTGCTAGGTGCGCGATCGCATATGGCCCTACTTTTTATGGGTACTAATTTTTTTAACTTTGGGATGTTGCTATATTTCCGGGTTGATAAGTACGTGTATAACTACTTTTCCTTTAATTTTATTGTAATTTGTTGGTTTTGTTTGAATTTTTCAATGTTGCAGTAATCTGTAATTTTTCTTCTGTAATATTTTATTTCCATGATGTTGTATTAAAACAATTAATGATTAGTTTTTTACACCTCTTATGTGTTGAAGGCTACATGTTTTTGATAATCAACGTCTATATTTAACTTATAAAAAAATAGTGTATCAATTTCTCAGTTCACACGGTACACTCAAAATATCAGGACGACCCTAAGTAAGGCCTTCACTCTTTTATGGCCTAAAAATTATATTTAGTGTTAATTTAAATTATTAGATAATTTCATTAAGTCTTTTATATTTTTGATGCTCTATCACCGAAAGGCGAAAACTAATCAAAAAACATCTTATGTGTGACTTTTTAAGGAGTTAAGATTAAAATCAATTTTTTTAATAATGTGATAATTTAAAATTGGTTGATAGTGTAAAATTTTTTACACCGACAATCATACCGATTGAATCCAATAATTTTTTATCAACACAATAGTTATTATCATTTTTAATATTTTTAATTATATAATATTTTTATTTTACTTTTTTCATCGTCAATCATTATCTTTTATATCTTTTCATTTTTCTATCCACTGTTGTCAGATTATCATTTTCTCTCTTAACTATTTGTTACTATATCACTTATAACTTTCGTGCCGAACGCGCCTCCCACTACATGTACTACAGATAAACGATCTATAGGATGAGCGTCTTTGATTTTTATTTCCTTGTGTACGACCGTGATTGCCCTGTAATCATTAGGAAAGATCCCTCAAACCGTATTTCAATGGATTGTGCGCTTTTGGAGCAAGGAACAGGGCTTAGGCCAAGACCACCCCAACCCAATGTGTTTTGGGCCCTTTCTCTTTGTTTTGTCCTGATCCAAGACTGACCCAAAGTTTACCTCGGATCAGACATATATAATTATGAGAAAGTGAATTGCATTTATCAAATATAGAAACTAAATGTATAGATTAAGTGTATAATTTAATGTCAAAAGAAATACTCTGAGATTACAATGTTTTTTGCTTGTCATTGGAAAATAAAAGGGAGAATGTAGTTGGAGCGTGTTGTAGTTACGCGACTTAGATGAAAGGAAGAGTGGATTGAAGAAACCAAATTTGGATTTCCTGCAGTCAGAATTGTCTGTAGGTTTCATCTTGACCATTCACAAAACTCTGATGGTTCGTAACAATTCGCTGGATTTTTAATGTGGGTTATCGATAAAATACGAACAATGTTGATATAGCCAACTATGTGAATGCGGGAAATGGCCGATTGCAGTGAGTCATGATCCGAAGAAATCGGGTCTAGTCGAACATTGCAATATTTTATGGGAGCGGATCCTTTCATGTGTAAATTAACACGAGGAAATAACGTGGAGGAAATCCCGCCCTTAAACATCTTCTTCCCTCTTTATTATACTAACGTCATCTCTATGTATAAAACTTTTTTAACTAATTCACAATAATTAAGAAAGTTGCTTAATCTAATTAGTTGCATTATTTTTTTAATAATGTGTACTATTTTTTCAAAATTATCTTTTGAATTATTGAGACTCATCACTTATTTTTTTTTTTACCTAATTAATTATCCATCTAATTAATTATTTGCATTGAGACTCATCTCACGGGACGGGAGGATCCTTTTCTCTGTATTAATACTGCACATTACTACAATATCCTTTGTAGGAAACGAACCCAAAAGGCACCGAATTTTTTTTCTTTTTTCTTTTCTGTTTTCTAAAAATACTTATCCGTGCTAACTTTTCGATCTGATACACTTTCCCACTTCGGTGCTGGCAAATCACAACAACCACTATATATAACCATCAGCCAAAGACTTTCCTTCCCTTCTTTTCATCACCTTCTTAGTACCAACAACTATGCCAACCACGCTGAGAAGAAACAATCTCAGACGCCTCAACCTATGTTTCTCAAATTTCGTTCAGCCCTTCGCTTCCGATTCTCCTCCTACCACAAGCCCCGCTACTCCCTCATCCCTTCTTCAACTACATGAAATCGATCACAACCGTCCATCACGCTCCACCGCTACCGCCACGTCATCAACCATGATCAAAAACTTCAACACTATCTACGACCACCACACCTCCTCTCCTTACCCGTTTGAGCCCGAACCCGAACCCGACTCCGAACCGCAACCCGCAGACTTCGCCACCGTTTTCGCCTCCAACCGCTTCTTCTTCTCCTCCCCCGGCCGCTCCAACTCCATAGTTGAATCCACCATCACCGACACCGACTTCACTCCACCATCCTCCTCCTCATCCTCCTCCTCGTTGATGGCCGCCGCGTCAGCTCCGGCGGATGAGTCCGACGGCGAAAAAAACAAGGCGATCTTGAACGGGAGCGTGGCGGTGCCGACTTACTCGCCGGACCCTTACGTGGACTTCCGGCAGTCGATGCAGGAGATGGTGGAGGCGCGTCCGGAGTTGATGAAGGACGTAAAGTCCAATTGGGAAGCGTTGCACGAGCTTCTTCTCTGCTATCTTGCGCTCAACCCAAAGAGTACCCACAAATTCATTCTCGGTGCCTTTTCTGATCTTCTAGTTACCCTCATGTCATTATCTTCTTCTTCTTCTTCCTCTTATCCACAGCCGCCGCAGAATCCCAACCCAGATGGTGGCGGTGGCGGTGGGTGTTAATTATATTGCAATTTAGATTAGTTGTTGATGAGAAGGTGCATGTGCATGTGTAATTTGAAAATGTAACGTGGGTGCCAGATAATGATTGTCTCACTTTGATTAATTGTACTACTACTAAATTCTTATCCAAAAATGTTTAACCATAGACTTGCAGTATATTTGTTTTTGATAATGTAAACTTTTTTTTTACCTATAATTAAGAATCATGAATTAATGTCTTAGCATTTTTGCATGCAAAATTTTACTTGATCAATTAATTAATTAATTATTAATGTGCTGCTTTCACAATTCACATTAATTAATTTATTTATTCAGTTAGTAGTACGAAGTGACATATATTTATTTTTGGTTTTTTTAGAGTGGGGACTGGGGACTGGAGAAACTGAACCCAATGCTGGTCCCCTTAGCCATGCATTTGATTTGATGTCTTCTAGCTACCTCTACCGCTCTTCCTCTCCTTATATCCATCAACATTTCCATTTTCTCTCTATTGTTTTTTATACTTCTTGTTTTATTTGTTACAGAGGGTTCTTCAATTCACTTTGAAGGACTTCTATCAGACTAATTTTATTATCGGACAGTTTGTGGTCCGTGACCATTTTTTTGGGGCACAAATTTGTTACATTTATCTCTATTTAATGCGTCCCTTGTATAAAGTTTTTCTTTATTTAGAAGCTAGAAAGTTAATGCAGCAAAGGACAGTATTTGGGAATCGGGATGTTGAGACTTTCGAAGAAATTAAAAGAGTATTTTTGTAGAGTACAAAATTTAGTTAACAACGGCTTATCTAAGGAAGTAAGTAATAAATTAAGCAATTTCGAATCAGAACAAAAATGATCTGTAGTCTGCATCTTGCACAGGAGCACAGATCCAATTTTTGTTACCTACCGTGGCATAGATTATGATAATTTATCCAACTGAAACCCTGATCTTATTACTCAATGCTGCCATTGCCACAAACAAATTTTTTTGTCACACTCTTATATCCAAAATCCCAGTCAGGTTTAGTCAGGGGCATATAAGACGTAATTGTAATTTGCAAGTAGCAATTCAGTTTCTGCCTTTGTTTGCATGTTAGCTCTTTATGAGTTCTTGACTCATTACCGTTATTAATTAACTATTGAAAAAAGTATTCGTGATACTATATGAAATGCAACTTGTCAAATTCTGCTTCCCTGTATAGGAACAGTTGAATATATTATTAATAGATTTGGTTTAATCAATGTACTATTTTTGGACAGTGATTAGTCGTCTTTTGAGAATCATTGCATTGCATCTAGACCGTGAATAATAATAGCTAGGAAAAGGCCAAAAGCAGATAAGAAAAAAAAAAAGGGACAGGGAATCAAAATTTGGCATCCCTCCTCCCTCTTGATTCTTAATTTTGTTTTATAATGAAAAAATAACAAATAAGAGTATAAGACACGCAGAAGATTCAGTGGAATTTTTATTTAGCTGGGTGCAACTATTGCTACTGCATTTCCAGTGCAGCCAGTGGCTGAGTGCAAGAAATTGAGAAAATACAAAGCTTATAATATTTTGGTTAAATGATACTTTTGGTCCTTTATATTTATTTGAGGTATCAGTTTGGTCTTTTATGTATTAAAAATTTCGAATTAGTCCTTTATGTATAAAATTATAACAATATGGTCCCTCTTGTTTGTTTTGTTCCAAAAAGGTCTCTTATGTTACAAAAATTATAACAATGTGGTCCTTTTTTTGTCCCTTATTTTGACAAAAAAAAGGACTATATTGGTATAATTTTTGTAACTTAAAGGACCACTTCGAAACAGAAGGACCACATTGGTGTAACTTTTATACATAAGGGACTAACTTGAAACAAATAATATATAAGGGATCAAACTGAAACCTAAAATAAAGATAACAGACTAAAAATATAATTTAACCTAATATTTTTCTCAAGAAAACTTATGATAACTTATGATAAGGACCAGCTTGAGCATCCCAATACTAATAGTGCTATCGGTGGAGGAACAGTCTAGTTGTTACTGGCCACTACTACATGCTAAACTATTCCTCGGTCAAAATAAAACTAATTAATAAAAATATGGTGACTCTTTTTTCTCCCCCGGTTGATTTCTTTGGATTCGGATCATATCCTACAAACCACACTCTATATTTCCTAAATCAGTGTTATTAAACCCGGACCGGTCATCGACTCGGTCAGGGTATTGAGTCAGTCGGTTACTGATCGAATCAGTGGGTCACTAGTTGAATCACATGACCCGATCACTATTTAAAAATACAAAAAATTTATGGAATATATAAATTTCATATTTCAAAAAATTATAAAAAAATCATAAATGAAGAATATAAAATCAGTAGTAGTAATAAAATTATTCACTCCAAAAATTATTGTTTAGTCAAGAAAGGGACATTTTATTTGCATAAAACATGGTCTTTAATTGAGTTCTTTTTCATTTACATTTTTATAATATTTAATATTAAATCTCTTACTAATAGTCCAGTCAAAAAAAATCTCTCACTAATGGCCCATGTGATAAAGGCCCATTATGAAACCCTAGAACATAATCTGATTATAACATTACAAGGCAGCTTCTAGACTTCTAGTTGTTGAGAGAGGGGGCGGCAGCTTCATTCTTCATTTCGTTTTTGTTTAACAAAAAAGAGTGACAAGTTAATGATGATGATGATGCGATGAAGAGAAACAAAGGCGCAGTGCTTCTCTTCGTTTCGATTGCGGATCACTCTGCAACATGATCCCTTCCACTGTTGTGGTTCGTATTAACGATCTGCAGCGCAGTGCTTCCCTTCAAAGACGCCCTTCTCTTCCACTGTTGTTTCTGTCATCTGCACGCCCTCCTCTTCTTCATTTTTTTTTTCGTTTTTATTTTTTACGTGACTCGGCCGGTTCAACATGTACCGCCGGGTCACCGGTTTTCCGGAAATCCGGCCGAGCCAATCCGAGTCGTACCGATCGACTTGCATGTCCGATGTGAAGTGCTGCTCGGACCGGCCATATCACCAGTTTCCGGCTCAACCGGTCCGGCCGGCCAGTCTGAGCCGAGTTTAATAACACTACCCTAAATTCTTTCTGCATCCTCTCTATCTCTCTCTTAATACTTCTTTCTCTTTCTACAATTTCTCTATTTTCTCCACATTCTCTTTCTACTTACACTAGTTTTTGGTAGATTTTAGTGCTATAGAGCTCTGGAAAGAATCCAAACTCGATTTCTTTACTATCTCTCTATAACCTCGTTTTCAATTGGCTGTTTTCAGTTTCGTGTCATTTTCGCGTGAATGTTTCGTACTACATAGCACCACTCATAATTATAAAGATCTTGCTTTATGATAAGAGCACAACTGTAAATTGCGAAGGAAAGTCATCACGAGCATCACGAAATAACACGTCATGATTTACGATAAATAAGAAAGTGGTTACATCCATATTTGGCGAAATCACGTCCACTAACCAATGAAAATCATTTGTGAGCATTCACGAAGTCACTTCTTTGCGACAACAAGATTTTCTGTTACGGGCAAGAGCACTACTATATATTGCGAAGGAAAGTCATCACGAGCATCACAATAACATGTCTCATGTTTTACGATAAATAGAAAAGTGGTTACATCCGTATTTGGCGAAAGAGCAGTGCTATTTGGCTCGAAAGAAAACGGGCACAAAGCGCACAAATTACACGCGTTTTCTTTTTACATAATCTGACGAATGTTTCAGTCCGAGTTTATTGGAATACACGGGTTGGTTGGCATACAAAAGCGCCTCGTGCCTCCTCGTGTTTAACTTTTTCGGGCTAATAAGCATTTTCCTTGGCGAAAATCACGTCTCACTGAATCATTCGAGAGCCTTAACAAAGTCACTTCTTTGCTACTAGAATATATTTAGCTTCGACTGTAATATATTTTATACTTTTATTTCATCAATATATAGTCATTTATTATCTATTATATATATTATGTGTTATCAATTATCTATATTAAAACAATGTTTTACCACGTAATATCCACGTAGGATATTCCACGTGTCACCTCTTCTTACATTTAGTTTTCCGTTCATTCTATCATTCAATGCTCCATATCAAATTTATATTTACATTCCACTTATTTCTTAATTATCATTTTAAGAGATTCATCATTACATCATTTCAATTATTTATATTTCCCAAAACGACTTTTTATTTTCAATTCAATCATCACTCATAATTCATTATTATTTTACTACATAAATTTGTTGACTTTTAATTAATATTTTTTTGTCATCAATAATTAATTTCACAATGCACGGACCCGTGCAATGCCCAGATCAATACACTAGTAAAATCAAAAATCTTATTACGATAATAATTATTAAACTCAAATTTATTTATGCGATGAACTTTATGAATGCGATAAGGAAGATAATATTTATTTTTAATTTAAGACTTATAAGTAATTTTTTTTAATTTAAAATTTAAGTCTTCGAGTAATATGTGAGCTGTATTGAATTTAATCCATAGAATAAGAGATTATATAGAGATTAATTTCAAGATAAGCAAAAATTAAATATACTAAAATCAAAATTAAAAATTTTAAAAACAATTTTTTATATTTCAAGAACTAAAACTGAAAAACTAATTTGGAATCTAAATGGAAAACAATATCACATGGCCTAAAAATTACTTCATTGTGTAATTAAAATAAGGGGAAGGGGTTTTTCAAAAAGGATTTAACTTACATACAGTACCTTACATGTTGTTCTTACTGTTGCCCTATCAAAATATAACAACTGGACTAAATTTTCCACATCGGACCCCATCATATTAATCTTCGTTAACCTTTATTTATCCTAAAAATCTTCGTTAACCTTTATTTAATTTTTCTCCTAAAAAGTTGTCGCACACCCTGATCCCTGTTCCCTGCACCCCTCCTTTCTCTCAATATTTCATGTACCCATGAAAAGTTGCGGCATACCTATTTTACTATTCTACTATTCTCAAAAAGTGAAAGCCTAATATTTCTTTTAACACAAGAAGACAGCCAGAATTTTCATGAATTTTTATGCAAATATCTTTAGTTTAAACATGAAGGAAAAAAGCATGCTAATTTGAAATCATTATACCAAAATTCCTTTTAATGAAATACCTATTCCTAGACCAAGATGCAACTGCTAGGTTATTTTTTCAATAAGACCAAAGGAATACACTCTTGGTAACACTAATCACATGTTTCCCCTCCGATCCAATTTGGGTTGCAGTTGTTGTGGCGGCGGAAAGCAGTGTTAATGGTTGTCCTCCCTATTAGACGATAATATTATGTAGAATAAAGATCACGAGAGTTAACGGAGTAAGGCGAGGTTAATGGAGCAGTTATCATTCAATGAGTCGTTGGGTCTGACGTGGTAAAATTAATCCAGCTGTTACATTTTAATTGGGCAACAGCAAGAACAGCGTATAAGGCACTGTTTATAAGTTTTGTCCTTTCAAAAAAGTTTAACATTTGTTTTCCATGTCACATATGCCTAAGTGGCATTAAAGGGCATCCACGTAATATAAGCGTGTCCATGTAGGCCTAATTTTTTTTGGGGGGGGGGAATTAGGGTGAACCACACTTGCAATTAAGAATAAACATGGAGGACCCATTTTGCCCGTTTTAAAAATGCGGGACCAAAATCGACAAATCACAATACTCAAGGGTCTAAAAGTGGATTTAAATCTTATTGTTGTTTCATTATTTTAAGATATATTTTCTGGACACTGTGTTACAAATACAAATCTTGTTGAGTATAATAAGTTCGGCCTTGCCTTTGTAAGTCCAAGACCAAATGGCTTACCCCCTCCACCCCAAACCAAAATAAGAATATTGCCTAGTTGTAACCTCGAATGGACCAAAGAAATAAAATTGTTTTTGCCAAAAAAAAAACTAAGCATTTGATAAAAGCACCTCCTATTTTAATTTTCCCACCTCCCTTCCCCACTTAAAAAAATTAAAATACCCCTAGTCATTTAAACCCTACTACACCACACTTGCACCTCTCTCAGTCTCTTCTCTCTCAGAAACCTCGAGACCCCACCCCCTCTCTCGCTCCCTCAATCTTTTCGGCTTCTGTGCAACAAGAACCCTCACAATATTGTCGCTTCCACCAACTCTATTTCTTCTTTGTAACTATTTTACTTCTCTCCCATCCTCCCTCATAATTATGCCCGAACCAAGGGTGAGGCCTCTAAATCCCTTGCTTAGGCCTTACGAAAAAAATATTTGTTATATATATATACATAATCTTTTATATTAAAAAGGAATGAATAGTGAAGTCATTAGGCGAGAAAAAGTTGCCAAATTGAAGGCTAGGGAGTTTTTCTGGAAATCTCTATTATATACAAATGAGAATAATCTCATTGATTATTCTCCAAATGACATCCTATAGGTGAATTACCATTTAATTAGTTATTATGTATCATGATTGTAGTACCCTAATTTTGTCCGACCTTTTTTATTTTATTTTATTATTTATTCTAACTTTTTTAAATTAGTAGTAGTAGTAATAATAAATATAATAATATTTTTGGTCTTAAAATAAAGAGAAGAAGGCAAAAAGAAAGAAAGAAAAAATGAAAAAAAAGAAATAAAATAAAATGTTTTTTGAAGAAAGGGGATATAAATAGCAATACTGGGGGTGCATATAGCAGCACAGCCCAGCATGCCACAGCCCCTGCAGCCCAGCACCCCCATGCTCTTCACTTTGTGCACCCCCCATTTCCTCATGCATCCTCCCATGCGCCTTGCCTCTACTTGCTTCTTGCACCCTGCCTCCTTCACGCACACCCCCTTTGGCTTCTAACCACGCAGAGCAACCCATTACTCCCAACACACGGCCCATCCACTCAAGCCCAATCTCCTAATCAGAAAACCCTAAAACTCCCTCACTCCCTCAATTCCTTCAAGCCGCGGCGTTCTCTCCTCTCCCCCACCTCGCCGTGAATCTCTCTCAATCAAATTTCCCCCTCAAACTGAATCAACCATCGTCAGCGTCAATCAAGTAGAGATTTGGAGAAGTCGTACAAATCTCCCCTGAAATCATGAGCTGAAGCACAAATCTGGGAGTATTCGTTCCCTTTTTCTTCTCTTTATTTTCGGTTCCCATTTTATTTCGCTGATTGATTTTCCTTTTTGATAACAGGCATGAAGAGGTTATAAAAACCCTGAGATGGTTCGTGAAAAGGAGGAGGAACCCAGAGAGGAAAAACCGAGAGTGAACCGGAGAAGGAGATGGGAACGCAGAGGCCCGTGAATACAAAGAAAAGGATGGACTGAGACGGAGAAGAGAGGTCACAGAAAAGGAACCTGTGAGGCCACCAAAAATCCTAAATTAAACACTGTCTAGATTTAGGTTTTCTTTTACTTCACCATCCTTTGGTTCTGTATAATTTCCTGGGAGGCTTATACCCAGGTTTCACCTTCTTCCATTTCTTCATTAATTTTTGTGTGTGATTCTGAAATAGATTCTACAAGAATTGTAATATTCTTCCAATTGCAATTTTATGCTTTCCCTTATTCTTGATTTAATTTTATTGTTTGTGATTATTGGGTTGTTGTTGTACGATTCTGGAACGAGATTAGGGTTAGGGTTTGGCCTTCCAATGGGGCCAAACCCTTAGTATGGACCAATTTGCAAATTTTCTATTAAGGAGGGTATAAAAGCAAAGTAGGAAATTTCTATTTCTTTATCTACACATTCTTTTAATTAAATAAATAAGTTAATATTTTTAAACTTGTTTAATTTATTTTTATTTTTATCTTTTAATCTGCTTCTGTAAGTAAAAAATATTCTTTCTTTTAAATAGATTTTTTTATTCTTTTTACCCGTTGATGACTAAGTAATTAAAATTTTGCTTTTATTATTTTTATTTAAAATAACAGAAAAGGTAATTTTAGGTCTATTAGATTTATTTAGGGGGATCGATTCCTTTAATTATGCTAAACAATCAATAGTAATAGCTATTAATAATGAAATCCTTTTGACTCTTTTTCTTATAATATTAGCAGTGTTATTAATTAGTGGAAATGGTCGGTAATTGATATGTTCAGGTCAGAGTCATAAATAGAGTCTCATTTCCATTTCAGCAAGTATACTTATAGAAATAAAATAAACAAATTTCACTTTTGGGAAATAAATTATTTATGGGCAAACAATTATTTTCAAACAATTAAAGGTACCGTTTTACGGGCGTCACGGGGTGCTAATACCTTCCCCGCGCGTAAATAACTCCTGGGTTCAAAATCTGGTTCAAAGACAATTTCTTTCAATTCTTTTCCAAAAAATAGGTTTTCAAATATTTTCCTAAAATTAAATATTGGTGGCGGCTCCATTTAAATTTTTAGTGTGGTTGTCACAATGATAAACCGATGAAAACCGCTGATGAGGTAAAAAACATGTGACATGGAAACTTGAATAGGCATTGACATGTACAAGTTTATAAAAATATAATATCATAAATTTTTAAAAATTAAATTAATAAAGACTCTAAATTTAATTCGGAACAATGTATTGATTACGATAATTTATTTTTGGAAACATATAAAATGATAAGTGTTAACATTTGTGAATATAGTTAAACGTATTAAATGTTTTCCTTAAATTTCAACTTTTTCAAAAAAAAAAAAGTGAATATGAATTTATTCATGAAATCTTACATAATTAATTAGGGGGAGCGGCCGAATTAGGGTTTTGGCCCAATGAACACAATTGACCTACAATATTTCCAAGCATTAGGAATTCTATAAATAGTGGATACTAAAACACACCAGTTTCATTGTGATTTGATTACTCATTGTTAGTATTTTTTGTATTTTTGTATTCTTTTACATTTGTGCCAAATTTTTCTTCAACGAAAATGAACCCCAACCATGATCAAATCCCTGACATCGTCTCTTCAATTGATCGAAACTGAAATTTAGTAGTTGAGATTTTTCGTATGTGGTGCACTAATGCACCACAAACATACAATCACTACAAGAAAAGAATGCATTACTGACGGAATTTTACCGACGGCCCCGACTCTGTCGGTAATATTTTAATTATCGACGGCCAAGCCGTCACTAATGCGTGGGAAAAAATCTGCTTACGAAATTATTTTTTTGCTACTTAGCCGTCGGTAATTACAGACGACCCATAGCCCTCTGTAATTACCGACGGCCTAGCCGTCAGTAACGTAAAAACATGACTGGTAATTTTTTTGGCTACGTTACCGACGGCTAAGCTGTCGGTAATTACATATAGGCCGTCGGTAACGTAAAAATATGACTGGTAGTTTTTGGCTTCGTTACCGACGGCTAAGCCGTCGGTAATTACCAGTAAACTGAACTCAAAATGGCCGCACTATCCACACCAACATTACCAACCTCCCTCTTATTCTTCTCTTCCTCAATCTTCCTCTTTAACCCTTCCACCACCCAAACACACTCCACCGTGCCGTCGTCCACCGTGCCGCGACACCGCCTCCACACTACTTCTTGTTCCTCTCTAATTCAAATTCCTCAATCTTGCAAACTCGCGACGCTCCCCGTGCTCTCCTTCACCGGCGAGAAAATCGGCGAGTCCACGCTCGACTTGAAGTCTTCCCCTCCGGACACCGCCCGTGCCGTCGTAACCGACCTCCAGAACAAGCGCCGCGACACCACCTCCACACTAACCCACGACGAGGTCAGCGGCGAGGGCCGAAAACCCTATCTTCAAAAGAAGACCGGCCGCGCCAGGCAGGGATCCACCCGGACGCCGCTCCGACCAGGCGGAGGATCAGTGAGACAGGAATTTAGGGTTCGTTAAGATTCAAGTTCCTTGTATATCCAAATTAATAGCTCTCCAAGGTTTGCATTTCCTTATCGTGCCAGATTCAAGTTCCTTGAGGTATGTCTTCATGTCTTAGTAAACTTCATCTGAAAATTTGTATTGATTCTTTGCAAATTTATATGTCACCTTTGACTGTCATTGTAATGGAATTTAATGAGGATGGGGTTGTAGATGTTGCCATGGCTTTTGGTAGAAGTCTTAATTGAAAATGAAAGATCCATGTTATAGAATTTTCTCACATATTCTCTTTCATGTTGTTGTTTCTTTTCTTAACTTGGCATTGATGAAATGTTTTCTTTAGCACCACTATATGCACCTCCTTTATGTACTCCCACCTTTGATCTGCTAAGTTCCTGCATTTTCTGAAATAAAAAACTCTGCGCATATGAACACAGTCCGAATGAGCACTTGTGATTGTAGATCATTTACATCCTGCAGTTACCTATTTTCAATGCATAATTATCAGCTAAAATCCCTGCCTTTTAATGACTTTCACATAAAGCCCAAGGATAAGCATAAGACAGATCAATTCATTCTGTGATGATCCTTAAAGTTTAGGCTCCTGTTTTTAGCTCCCCTCAAGCCTTCACCTAGTATTCTGATTATTCTTTTAAGCCTCATTCTGATCCTTCCAAAGATGAAATCCAATTGCAATGACTCCTCTCCATACACCATAATTGATCCTTTGTGACCAGTTAAAGACTTCAAGGCTAGTCGCCTATGCCTATGCACACCAACAGCACCAAAGATGGCAATAGCAAGAAACTTTCATCAACATAAATAAATGCCTTGTCAGCTAGTATACTAGGAGATGCCCGAGTCAAGGCTTCCAATTTGAGCATCCTCCCTATTAAAATTCCTTTATATCAATTCTTAAGACAGCAATGCTGACTGCAAGCCGCCACCACCACCAAGATTTGGCAATATCATTTGAAAATGTCATCAAAATTCAGCAACAATTCTTTTTGTTTGCATGCTCTCTGTTCATGAACCTCTTCTTTTATATGTCCTAAGCTGGTTTAGCTTTGCCATAAATTACTTCATGCATGGTTTCTCCACTGTGTGTCCAGCTAGCCATCCTACTTTTTCCAACACCTTCTCAGCTAGCATCCTTCTAACTGACCAATTACCATCTCAATGGTTTCTCCACTGTGTGCCTTGCTATCTCAATATTTTCATCCATTATATCCTTAAACTCCCACACACTAAATGACACAATCTGATCAAGTTCACCCTTTTTCTGATAATAAACATGAGGTGCCAAGCCTGTAGAGTTTAAACAAACCAATTACCAAAAAAATAAAGTTCAAGGAATATGAAACTAAAACCTCAACATATGTGAATTTCCAACTGCAAATCCTGAAACCATGTAAGCCTATAGACTTAAATATTTTTCATCTCTGTGTCCTTTTTTATGGCACACAAAGGTTTGCTGTATTATGTCACCATTGCAATTCCTCACCACCCTACTCTTTCTAGCTGCAAAACCATGCTTGCTGGCATACCAATTATAAAACATGAAGGCCACACTAGTATCAGCAAAGTGGAACCTCATTAAATCTTCGAGACTAATAACCCCAAAATTAATACTTGTTAAATCCTCCACACCACTGACTGCAGTTTTAGTACTAAAGTTACATCCATTAGCAGCATTTTCAGTGTCTTCTGTTTGATATTCTTCGGTCTCAGATTCATTATAACCAGACATATAGATTTCATCCAAACCCTGCGCAAGTTGTAGAAAATCAAATATGGACCAGGATAAAATTATACTTCTTAAGAAAACCACAACAACAAGCTGGAATAAACTCCCACACTGCAAAAAAAATACAGACCTGAGTCTCATTGTATGTGCAGTTGTTTAAGGCTGATACTTGCCACGATGAGGACACTTCAGGAGTAGCCATATGCAACCTTCAACAATTTCTGACCACCTAACCTTCAATTAGGCAACCAGGGAGGTATATTATATATCAGTAACCAACTAACTCTAGTAACCTATTTGTGAATTAATTAAAGAACATAACACTAAAAACAATGAATTGAAACTACTAATGACGGGCTCATAACTGGGGTTTTCTAGTAATATAACACTAACTCTATTAACATATCATTTTGCAAGTTTCCTAGCATGGAATACTGGAAAAACTCCAACATTAAATCAGATATTGAAGACACTGATTACGATTCAAGATAACAAAACAAAGGCCATGGTGTTCAAAGACATATATTCATCCCATTTAGTTATCTATATTTCTTATCTGTATTTAAGTCGCCTATAGACTCGGTATACAAAGTAGAAGAACAATTAATAATTAGCAAACTCTATTTGTATGTCATTCGATGATGAAATTTTGAACTCAATTCGAGAATACCTCTTGCTGTTATCATGCTTCCTTCCTGCAGCCTAAGACTAGTGTGATTTAGGCTTCAAACAGCTGCATGATATTAGTTCTAGAGCAAGACATCAAACCACATAATTAGCATGAACCTTTATCCTATGCATCAACCTTTGATTTGACCACCTTCATTGTTTTCAGTATGGATACCCTTTTGGTCTATATCTCCCTTTCACCTTGTGTTTTAATTTGGGTTTATTGAGAATTCTAGTATGACGGTTTGTTGATAGATACTATTACTAGTATTCTAATATTGAAAAATTGTTCATATTCACCCTCTTTTTTTGTGATCCTTGCACGAATAAAGCGATTATGAGATACTTCCTTGATATGAGATATGAGATATGAGATGACTTTGTTCTTCAGTAAAGGAGTGCATCTGGTATTGTTTATGTGACGTAAGATGTTTTGGTTATCTTTTCTGAAATATGGATTTAGGATAACATGCATGTGTGAGCTCTGTAATGGGCTTCACTTAATAATAATAATACAACAACTTTCAGAATCTAATTTTTTGGTGGCCATATGAAATGTCTTTTGATGTCTTTGTTATGCATTTGAATACATGATGAATTTTTTTTTTTTTTTTTTTTTGTGTGTTTGAAGGTAAAAGATAAAAAGAATCATACAAGGAGAAGATAAAAATTACGGAAGATTATACTCAACTTTCGTTGGCAACATTGTTGAGGTGATTTGATGCTCCTAGTTGTTCCGCTTCTATATTTTTACGCTAGTGTTTTATGATTTCTTCTCTTTTTATTTTTCATTTATTAAAATATGCTTCTTTTCTATTATTCAGTTTTCACATATATAAATTCATATTCAAAAAGAATCTGCAAGAGAGAAAGTCGGCAACTTTGTTATTTAATTTTCTCGAGATGCATAGTGGTCTCCTCCTGGCATGTACGCTTGTAATTTTTACGAACATATATAAACTTCTTAGTTTATCATATGAAGGACGCATAACCAAATTTGTGAGGATAAGTTTGTTGCATTTTAAGATCAGTGCTTCTACCAAGATATTTTATGTTTTCTTCCTTATTCTTTAGATGATTTGTTTTGTCGTGATTCTGCATTTACTTCAAAAGTCCCCTTGCTATGTCTTTAAACTCCCTTGATGACTAATTGTCCATGACCGAAACTCATGCAAAATTTCATAATGACTCATTCCATCTAAGCTAATTATAAACCTTTACAAATAGCAGGCCTTGAGTGCGGAATAGTAGGCGTAGTATAGTGTTGAATTACCTCCCTTGGAAGATGAGTACAAGGAGAGGTCATTGTTTATTTATTTAATTTGAATTGATGTA
This sequence comes from Calophaca sinica, assembly GCA_037113605.1. NCBI lineage: Eukaryota > Viridiplantae > Streptophyta > Magnoliopsida > Fabales > Fabaceae > Calophaca > Calophaca sinica. Next base: position 25,097,556 of record CM073733.1, read on the forward strand.
GTATATTGTTTGTAACATTATAAGCAGAATTTTTGGTCGCCTTACTAAAAGTGACACATTTGAAATGGATGGTTACCCTCGGATCGAGTTGGGTATATGATAGGCTTTATCCTGGTAGAGGAGGGGTGAAACCAGGCTTTGCAAAAGGGGTTGAAGAGTTTATACTGAAAGCTAGAATACAACCTGAAGTTGCAAGTAATGATGGAATCAGATGTCCTTGTGACATTTGCAAGTTTAGGAGCATATTGTCTGAAAGAGAGGTCAAGGTCCATCTGTATCGTGTTGGGTTTCAACCAAATTATTGGTATTGGACTGAGCACGGTGAAGAAGCGCCACGTGTTCACCCAGTAGATGTGCCTAGTAGTAGTGGACAAATGGATAATGATGATCCGTTCACGCTAATGCAACATATGGTCGACGATGCGTTTAGGACTAGGTATGACTTCCAAAGTATGGGTGATGTGGGTAATGAGGAAGACGAGGAAGATATTCATGAAGTCGAGGAAGATATTCATGAAGAGCCCCCAAATGCTGATGCTCAAGACTTTTATGATTTGCTAACTGCTGCAAACGAGCCCATATATGAGGGTGCTTCTGAGTCAAAGCTTTCAATATGCGTGAAATTGTTGGCATGCAAGACAAATTGGAACATTCCTTAAAAGTGTCTTGATTTCATTGCAAGTATGTTGGGAGACGTGTGTCCTTCAAAGGAGAAATTGCCAAAAAAAATTTACCAAACAAAAAGATTGGTGTCCATGCTAGGTTTGGAATCTCAAAAAATTGATTGTTGTGTTAATGGGTGTATGTTGTATTACAAGGATGATAGTGCAGAACGACAATGTAAGTTTTGTCAAGAACCACGGTATGTTCCCCGTAAGACAGGGATGGGTAAGTACAACGATGTTCCAGCAAAGAGGATGTTCTATTTGCCAATCACTCCTAGGTTGAAAAGACTGTATGCATCAACAGAGACTGCAGCTGAAATGAGATGGCATTCTCACAATAGATCTGGGTCAGACATTTTACGCCATCCATCTGATGGTGAAGCTTGGAAGCATTTTGATGCGGTGTATCCAGACTTTGCAAACGAACCAAGAAATGTAAGGCTCGGTTTATGTTCCGATGGGTTCACACCTTATATTCAGGCATCTACAACCCCATATTCATGTTGGCCGGTTGTTGTGACCCCATATAATCTCCCTCCTGAAATGTGTATGACTAAACCATTTATGTTTTTGACTTGCCTCATGCAGAACCATCTAATCCGAAAGAAAAAAATAGATGTGTTCTTACAACCTTTAATAGATGAAATGCTTGATTATGGAGTGAGGTGTTTTGACTTATGATATATCTAAAAAGCAAAACTTTCAAATGAGAGCATCCTTGATGTGGACAATTAATGATTTTCCCACATACGGTATGTTGTGCGGGTGGGGTACACAAGGTAAATTGGCATGTCCCATATGTATGGACGATACAAAGTCGTTTAGACTAAAATATGGGGAAACACTCTTGGTTCGATTGCCACCGTCGATTTTTACAGCGTGAGCACAAATTGAAGAAGTAAAAGAGGTTTACAAAAGCAGGGGTTGAGAAACATGGGCCTCTGTATCTTGACGGGTGATATCATATGGAATTGGGTCAGTGGGGTTCCAAGTGTGGTAGAAGATGGAAAAGTTGAAAAGTTACCTGAGTATGGACGTAGTCACAATTGGATAAAGCGAAGCATATTCTGGGATCTTCCATACTGGAAAGACAATTTATTAAGGCACAATCTAGATGTGATGCACATAGAGAAAAATGTATTTGATAATGTGTTTATGACAGTCATGAATGTTAAGGGCAGAACAAAGGACAATGAAAAAGCAAGAATGGACTTGGCCCTCATATGCCAACGTAGTGACTTGGAGTTGATTCCAAAAGCCAATGGAAAAATGACAAAACCAAAGGCAAATTATTGTCTTTCTTCAGGTGAGGCAAAAAATGTGATGAAGTGGATGAAAGAGATCAAGATGCCAGATGGGTATGCTTCAAATTTGGCAAGATGTGTAGATGTTAATAGAGGGAAAATGTACGGGATGAAGAGTCATGACTGTCACGTATTTATGGAGTGTTTGCTCCTATTTGCATTTAGTTCATTGCCTGATCTTGTGTGGAGACCACTTACAGAGTTAAGTCAATTCTTTAAGGGCTTGTGCAGTAATAATTTGAGCCAGAATGATTTGATCAAATTGAATGAAAATATTCCATTAATCTTATGCAAACTTGAAAGAATCTTCCCACCAGGTTTCTTTGATTCAATGGAGCATCTTCCAATTCACCTCCCACACGAGGCAACACTTGGTGGTCCAGTTCAATACCGATGGATATATCCATTTGAAAGATATTCGTTGATATCTGCAATTATCTCCCTCTATATTGTCATATCTTTATTATAAGCCATTTTATTCTCATTTATTTGTAGAATGATGGGTGATTTTAAGCGGTCAGTGAAAAACAAGGCTAGAGTAGAAGGCTCAATATGTATGCCCTATTTACAACGGGAGACAACATATTTTTGTTCACATTATTTCAAAACGATTGACTTGTATGCCAAAAGTCAACGTAATGAAGCTGCAAGATTGAATGACGATGTCACATCAACATTGTCAATTAGCAATGGACTAGGACGTCCTAGTGGGCAATCCAAAGCTCACTGGTTGAGTGATGCTTTGAATGGAGGTCCGCACATGTACACATCCTCATCAATTGCATCGAGGTTAAGCCATATATTGAGTAAGTAATACACCATTAAACCCACACTCAATGTATTTACGGTATATACTTACAACAACTCTGTCTTTCTTGGCGATTACTTTTTGCAATATAACTCCATCGATGAAGGCAGATCCTTCACTCAAACTTCGTATTTATCTTTGAATTCCCGAGAATGGTTTCGGTCCTATGTAAGTATTTGACCAAAATCCTATTGCAAATAAATTGTCTTCTTATCCTCATTGTGAGTGTCTTGTTTGTATAGGTTACTAATGAATCAAATGGTGTGGCTGACATAAACTTGATATCATTAGCTTGGGGTCCAGAGTCAAAGGCCATAAGTTGGCACAAATACTTCATTAATGGGTATAAATAGCACACACATGCATGGGCTCAGGGTAAAAAGACCATAAACAGTGGGGTTTATGTCAAAGGGGTTACAGAAGGAGGAGAAGATGATTTCTATGGTGTCATACAACATATCTACGAATTAACGTATCACAAGTTGCCTCACAGGGTTGTCCTGTTTTATTGTCAATGGTTTGATCCAAGACGGAATAGAGGAACTAAAGTTCATCTGCAATATGGCATTGTAGATATCAAGATGAATAAGCATTATGATCGTTACGATCCATTCATAATTGCACAAAAGGCTAGACAAGTGTATTATGTACCTTACCCAGATATGAGGACAGACAAACGTGGTTGGTGTGCAGTGATAAAAACAAAGCCCAGAGGCCGTGTAGAGGTGAATGAAATTGACGATGACATTCCCTATCAAGATGAAGAGATGACACGTATAGAGCAGATAACTGAAATTGAGGAAATGGATTGCTTGCATGATCAAACACATAGTGATGAAGAGGTCGATGTTATGTCAATTCCAAACATCCATATTGATAATGAAGTTGACATGGATGTCGACGATGATGATAATTATGAGTCTGAGCTTGACTCTAATGACGGAGATGCTGATATGGTTGTGGATGATGAAGATGAAGACATTGACTAAAGTTATTGTACTTGTTTATTGTAAAAGTTAGTGAAGTCATTGTACTTGTTTATTTAAATAGTTAGTGAAGTCATTGTACTTGTTTATTTTAAAAGTTTGTGAAATCATTGTACTTGTTTATTTAAATAGTTAGTGAAGTCATTGCACTTGTTTATTTAAATAGTTAGTGATGTCATTGTACTTGTTTATTCTAAAAGTTAGTGAAATCATTGTACTTGTTTATTCTAAAATTTAGTGAAGTTATTATACTTGTTTCTTTAATTTAGTGAAGTTATTGTACTTGTTTTTTTTTTTTACAGATGCCTCCTAAAGAGAAAGAGCATCGTAGGTCTAAGCTGCCTACGAAGAAGGCTAAGACGATTTTGCCACAACAATTGGCAAATCGATTCACACAGTCACCACTGGAGGACGACGCTAGCACACCACTCTGTGAGGCTAGTCAGCAACCTCCTGCTCAGCATACTGCCGAAGTGATACCACCTCCCCTGTCCCCTATAATGATGATCCCAAATCCGGGATTCGTACCTCCTCTTGTACAGGTATGTATTTAACTAGTCGTTGGATTTTTTTTTAATTGCTTTCCCTTTGTGGTAACAAATTGATTTTTATTGTATGAGCACGTTTCCCCTTCACCGCAGGGGACATCCATTTCTGAGCAGCACACTCCTCCGAGTCAGGATGATGCAGGTGCAGGACCTTCGCACACTGCACGTAGTGGTCCGACAGTCTGAAGTCACGATATTCCCATCCGGCTGGGACTGAGGTGACACCTAATGGGAAACCCATCATTAGGGTTCATGGCAAATCGTACGTCACTTTATTCCAAGTCTGTAGTATCTCATTTTTCCTTTCTCTGAGAGCATGCATCCTTCCTTTGATTTAGTTCAATCCTCCTCATTAACAATTTAGATATGGTTTATTTCAAATTTGTTAGTCTACTTGCCTTTTGTTTTTTACTTGAAATTCAAAGGGATGGTTTTTGTTTGTTGTTTCTGGCATTTGATTTCAATGGAGATTATAAGTATTCATTGGGCAAACATACTGTTTCACTGATTACCATTTTTCTGTTGCTGTAGAAGTGTGTTACATGGTTTTTTTTTTGGTTATCCTTTTCCTGTGGTTGCAAAATTGAGATATTAATTAAATAATGTCTGGTCATATTAGAGAACCAGAGCCAACTTTGATTTGTTTTTCTTGCTGAAGAAATTTTAAATCCATGTTAAAATCCATTGCAAGTATCTTTAGTTAATGCTGATATTATGTTTATAACTTATTCATAGGTTCATCCCGGGTAAAGTAGCCTCTAAGGCCATCACCGCAGTCATTCAATCACAGTTCCGGGAACCATATCATACTTGGGGAGAGATTCCAGGAGACACGGTGGAGAAATGGTTTGAGAAATTTGAAGTAAGATAATGTTACTTTTCTTATTTAAGGGTTTTCGTTATTGTGTGTTGATATTAATAATGAATATTGATCTTATTTGTAATACAATATTGTAGGAGCATGTTTCGTGGGAACGTAAAGACCATTATCTGGTTGAGAAGCTCTTCAACACCAAAGGCTCAAAGCGTCTTTCTGAGATGCTTATGGAGGTGAGGAAGAATGGTAAACGCCCAACCTGGATAGGCGAGAGGGCTTATGCAGAACTTAATGCAAAGTGGAAGGCTCCAGACTATAAGGAGAAATGCACCAAGGCCAAGCAGAACCGCGCTTCTTCTAAGGGTGGTTCTATGCATACTGGTGGATCTATATCTATCACTGAGCATGCCTTACGCCTGGTATGTTTTTTAAACATTTTATTGCTTAAAATTCATCACATAAATTTGTTGTTATATATATGTTTCTAACGTTTTTAATTATGTTTCAGTCTGATGAGTTGGGTAGAGAGCCCACGGTGGATGAGATCTTCTTGAAGACTCACACAAAAAAGAAGGATAAGTCTTGGGTGGACAACAGATCCAGAGAGACATATGTAAGTCAAATTATTGCATTTTTTATTTAATTAATTTTATTTTGTTTCATAAACAATATTGTAACCAATCTTTACTTTGTTTTGTTTTGAGCAGGAAGCCTATCAAGAGAAAGTGCAGCAGGCCGCCTCTCAGGCCTTTGATGGAGGGGAGGCAACTGGCAGTGTTGACCCCTCAACTCGTTGCAGTTATGGGCCCAATCTGCTGGGGGTAGGACTCGGGGACGGTTGTACGGTGTAGGAGGCTTGTCCGGACGTTTTAGGTCTGGTGTCTCCTCTCTGACCCAGGAGTCTCATGCATCCGCACTGCATCTACCCCCCACCCAAGATTTATTGAGGTGGCTGCACAGATTGCGGCTTTTGAGGAGCACGCAAGAAAGGCAGAGGAGGAGGCTCGGGAGGCACGAGAGGAAGCACGGGAGGCAAGGAGAAAGGTAGATGAGGAGGCTCGGGAGGCACGGGAGGCAAGGAGAATTGCCTCGGAGCGGGATCAGGAGTTTCAACGGCAGTTGAGGGAGTTGTCTGCCAGTGTTGCTGCCATCCAGGCCCACAAATCCCGTCGTCGCCATCCGGACTATGAGGAGTCTGAGTCTGTGGAGGATTAGTCTTGCCGTTAGGCTACAGACTTTTTTTATTATTGACTTGTTTGACATTATGGATTTCTGGCTTTTGACATTATGGATTTGTGGTTTTTTACATTATGGATTGTTTACTATGACTTTTAATGATTAAAAATGTATGTTGATGTCTCTTAAAGACAATGTATGTTGATGGCCATTAAAGTATGTATGTTGATGTCTCTTTCTTCTTTATTGCGTTTATATGTCGAATGCAGTAAAATTTTGGGGAGGTTTTAAAAACAAAGGTTTCCAATTTTTTTTTTACGATATCGACGGCCTAACCGTCGCAAAAAATTGATGGAATCTTTCAATTTTTAATTACCGACGGCTAAGCCGTCGCAAAAGCAAATCTTATTTTTATTTTTTGTCATATTTACCGACGGCTAGGCCGTCTCAATTGTCTGTCAGTAAATTACCGACGGCTAAGCCGTCGGTAAATCAGTGACGTATTTTAATTTTTTTGAGATTTACCGACGGCTAAGCCGTCGCAAATGTCCGTCCGTAATTTACTGATGGCTTAGCCGTCAGTATATTAGCGACGGCTAGGCCGTCGCAATTGTCCGTCAGTACATTACCAACGGCTAAGCCGTCGGTAAGTCGGTGACGTATTTTAAATTTTTTGTCAGATTTACCGACGGCCTAGCCGTCGGTAAATCCCCACCGTGCACGGTGGCGTTTTACCGACGGCTAAGCCGTCGGTAAATCTCACAAAAAATTTAAAATACGTCACCGAATTACCGACGGCTATACTTACTTTACCGACAGCTTAGCCTTCGGTATTACCGACGGCTTTTAATGGCCGTTGGTAAATGATTTCCAACGAGCCATTAACCAAGGGCCCCGAGGCCGTCGGTAAGCCGTCGGTAATAAACATTTAGCGACGGCTTTCTTGGTTTACCGACGGAAAATGGCCGTCGGTAACAACGGAAATTCTTGTAGTGAATTTTCCTTTATCTATTGAAATGATCCTTATTGACAATGAGGTGAAAATGTTATATTTCACACATGTCTACAAAATAATCACAATGTGTGTCGTTTACATCTAACTTTACAATTTTGATGTAGGGAAACAAGATTCATGCCACGGTGCCCAAAATATGATGCACAATTAAGTTAACAAGAATTTGGGAATAGTAAAATTGGCCATGTAGATATACAATTGTCAATGATCGCGTATTATATTATACTCCCTCTGTTCCTGAATAGATGTCGTTTAAGGTATATTTGTAAATACCAAGAAAAGGTTTTGTGAACAAAATCATTCCTATTATACCCCCAATTTTTAGTTTTCCACTCCACCCATTTTTTGACAGCTTTCAACACAATTTATTGGAAAACAACAAAACTCACGCAGACGTTTCAGACTTCCACGAAGAGAAAACCTGCGGCACTCAAACGTTTGAGTTTCAGACTTCCTCCCATCCCTCTATAATGCTTAATCTTAAAACTTTTACCACCAAAAATTTGATTTGAAAAAGATTTGTACTTCCCACCAAAAAAATTTAAGATCACTCATAGTTTCAGTATATATAGTGTTTTGATTCTAAGTTCACAAAACTCAAAACTCCACAAATATGGATTCAAATGATAGAGTTTCACTACTTGACATTGATTAATGTTGGAATCACAAATCCAGAACTTGAAAGTGAAGATGCACAACACTACAAGAATTTTCATCATTACCAACGGCCAATAGCCGTCGGTAATTCTCAAAAACCATCGGTAATTCGAGATTACCGAAGGCCTACCGACGGCCTCGGGGTCGTCAGTATTTTCCTCCTTGGTAAAATTTACTGACGGCCAAAAAACCCGTCGGTAATTGTCCGTCAAAAAGTCGTCTCATGACCGTCGGTAAAATCCATGAAAACAACCATTTTTGCTGTTGTCCTTTACCAATGGCTAAGCCCACTGTAAACCAAAAATTAAAACAAAAAAAAATCTCAGCCTTTTTTCAGTTTTTACTAGAAGATTGATTAATTTTTCCTCTCTAATGTAGTGTATCACATGATTTTTGTCTTACAGACAAAACAAATTAAACTTGCTTAAATAATCCATTATTGACAAATGAGTGAATAAAGCAAGGAATTGCAAGTTAGTAAATGAATCCCCAAGTAATATCCGGGAAGCATCCGTTGGGCAAACCAACTTCAAACAATGCAATAACAATCAAAAGGATTAATTAGATGTTGGAGCTCAGTCAACCAAAAAGCAGGATAAATAAATTCATCAATACATGCAAATTTCCCAATCATTAATGACATTGCCCAAATCTGCAGAATGTACAGGTGTATATTGTTTTGTTTTGTTTTGTTTTGTTTTGTTTTGTATCATCAAAAACTTGCAATAAGTGCAATCATCATTCTCAAGGTTATCATACTAAAAATGCTTGATAAACATATGCAGTTGCCAAATCTAAATCACAATTTACATGTTTAAATCCCAATAATGCAAGGTTATAAAGAATGCAAAGAAGTTAAGAAACAAACATGATTGCATCAATGAATTTATTGTCAGACCAGAAATAAATTAGAAATCCAATTACATATAATAAATTAGGACCACAGCTTGCATGTGCCCCACAAACAACTATTGCCTGCAATACTATACCCACTGATTTGCCAACATAATACAAACTACTTTCAATTATTATCGTGGCAGATATCAATTAAAATGAAGAAATTATTTAAACATCTTTAATAGCATTAAAGAATTAGAACTTAAGACACAAGGCGTGTACAGGCCTTCAACATACTCATTTGTGATTCTTTCAATAGATAACAAGATACATATCTCGTATTTTCATTCTGATGGCAATATGACCAATTTTGTGCATATATTATCAACAAATTCACTCCAATGGAACCTCCAACTTAAAGGCACAATGCAGAATTTTACTACACTAATTCCTCATTTAATTACATTCAAACATATGCATCCCATTTATCCCTAAAGTGCAGAATTTCCTCTCCTCTAAAATCACATTCAGTCCTTCCAACCACATACCAAAACTGAGTTTGAACTTTACAACCAAGTAATTACGATTTCTTCCAAAGAAATCAATAGGCATGCAACATTACAACTATATATCTCATATAAAGGATAAGTTACCACCATAAGAGGAAGGAAGGAACTCATATCAAGCATCTTGCAAGCATGTAAAATTGCATAAAAATCTAAGCACACCCTAAAGAGAGGTTTTAATTGGGGATTCTATGTTACCTTAGGGATTGAGGAATTTGGGGATAAAATCCCCAATTTATGGGGTTTAAGCTCCATCACCCCTTTGATTCCAAGCTTCTCTTTGAGCCTTGATCATCTCCTCTTCCATCTTCCTCCTTTGTCCCTCTGTTCGAGCTCTCTCTCACCTCCTCTGTCTCGATCTCTCTCTCCCTCGCTGTCTCTCTCTCTCTCTCTCTCTTTCTCGCGCGCGCGCGCGCGTTGTATCTCTCTCTCCCCCCTCGGTCTCATTCTCCCTCTCTCTTCCTCTTCCATGGCACGCCGTCGTGCGCCGCCCTAACAGGGCCTCACCGTCCTTTCTCTTCCCTCCGTCGCACTCTCTCTCTCTCTTCTTCCTCTTCTCCCTTCTTCTTTCTTTTCTCTCTTTTCTTTCTCTTCTTTTCTTTCTTTTTTTTTCCTCTTCCGATCCCACGATCAGAACCCCCCTTTTACTTTTTTTTAAAACATAACTTACTACTCACACCCCCTCTTCTCAATAATACAACCCCTTTCTTTATTAATCTACACAATGACTAATGCATAAGGGTTGGGTTTATTGATTTGGGTCTTCTACATGTTAACTAAACCGACGGCTAAGCCGTCGGTAATAACAGATCTTCAAATTTCATATGTTAACTATACTGACGGCTAAGCCGTCGGTAATTACAGACGACCCATAAGCCCTCTGTAAGTACCGACAGCTAATGTAGCAAAAAAATCAACGTTCATATTTTTACGTTACCGACAGCTAAGCTATCGGTAATTACAGAGAGCTTATGGGCCGTTTGTAATTACCGACGGCTTAGCCTTCGATAACGTAGCAAAAAAAATCAGCATTTATATTTTTACGTTATCGACGGCCCTTAAGCCCTCTGTAATTACCGATGGCTAACGTAGCAAAAATAATAATTTCATAAGCAGATTTTTTCCGGCGCTTTAGCGACGGCTTGGCCGTCAGTAATTAAAATATTACCGACGGAGTCGGGGCTATCGGTAAAATTCCGTCGGTAATACGCAGTTTTCTTGCTGTGCAAGTTAATTCTGCAACAGAAAGTACTCGCTTGCCAAATACAAATATTGGTGTGGAGAAATTTTTTACTCTGGATCTTAATACTATTCCAGATTCTCCAGAAACATCATCAAGAAGACGTTCATTTGATTAAAACAAGGAGACACATGATGATAATGTATACATGGAGGAAGAGACCAACACTGATGGCGGTACTGTAATTTAATTTTGTCCAACTTGAGGCTTTTTTTTGTCACCGATGATGGTATATGTTTCTTTGTCACCGAGATTTCTATTTGTAGATTACTTAGTCAAAGCATTTTCTAACTTGCATTGTGTTGGTACTGTACGTGTCAGAGATTTGTTCACAAGCTATTGCTTTTCTCTTTTTGGATAAATTTATGGCTATTAACATGTTGATAATCATTTAGTGATATTTTCCCACCTTGGCATGTGGTTGTGCCATGCACACACACCTTCTTTTAGTTGACAATAGTAACCCCCAGACCTCTAGGCCTCCTTTACATGTGGCTGTGCCATGCATATCATCTGGTAAGTTAGTGTTTTATTGGGTTTAAATTTATTTATATTTTAGTATCTCATCATTTTGTTTATAATGCAAGAAATCCTGAATGCAAGTCAAGATAACATTGAAGAGGAAGAACCCCAAAATCAAAGAAAAAAGAAAATGTTGAGTAATGATGAGCGCATTGCTATTTATCAGGTTCTACTACAAAAAAGTGTTGATGGAAAATTACATAAGGGAGTGACAAATACGGTAGCTTTATCGTTTTCAGTTTCTGTGAGAATCATTGGGCGTATTGGAAAAGAGCAAAAGAAAGTGAGATGCATGATGTGTCTCAAAGAAAGACAAAAAATTGTGGACGTAAGAGAGTTGAAATTGATCTTAATCAACTCCATGACATCCCTTTGTCTCGAAGAACAACTATTCGATCTTTAGCGTATGCCATGAAATCAAGTTCAACTTTAGTGTTCAGGCTTCTAAAGTCGGGGGCTATGCGACGTCATTCAAATGCCATAAAACAAGAATTGACCGAATCAAATAGAAGATCTCAGTTTGGAAACAAAATAACTTTATGGGGAATAGATGTATCATAATTAAGTCATTTTGAACTGCTCAATTTTTTATTAAGTCAATTTATGGAAAATGTGTGAGACAATTAATTGGGACATGGGTATATTTGTCAAAGTGTAACCTTAAAGTATCAAAAAGACAAGTAATAAAGAACAATTTTTTTTTGTCAAAAATCGACAAGTAATAATGAACGGATGGAGTATATCAATACTTAAGTTTGTTTCTTTCCCGAGTACATGTTGTTGTTTTTCACGAATGGTCCACGTTATCTTATATTGGCTCATTAATAGAGTTCCATGAAACAAGATAATTATATTAATACTATCAATCAAATATGGGCATATAACAATTTGTGTAGCAAGAAAAGTAATATTCATTGTGATCAATATATTCAGTGGAGGAAATGATACGCGGTTAGGGCAAAGACAAAAAACAATTGTACGGAGTATTTTAAGATCTGTTAATGAATTGCATACATTGACTTTTCTATATTAATATTTTTGTTATGTTTTCAAAATTATTTCCAAAAGTTAATTGATATTTACAGGATTGCACCTACCTTAAATAACAATCATCATAATGAATCAAATATCGTATTTGTTGGATTTTTTTAGGAATCCTAATTATTGATTTGGTTGTTGATAAATTTGCGTAATTTTATATTTTATTATAATCAATACTATTTTGTAATTCCATTGAAAAATCTTTATTATTAAATTATAAACCACAAAAGGAATGGTTTTTTATCCTTTACTTTATACACAAAATATATGTGTTTCTATAATAAATAATAATTACCATTAAAAATAACAAATATTAACTTTTTGAGAGTTATTAAACATACATTTCAAAATTCTTATATTGGAAGTAACTTAATTTTAAAATTCTAAGCAATATATATTACTATATGTTATTCTGTCTTATGTCATAACCGAATAACAATATAGATAGAATAATACAAATTTATTTTCCCCTTTACTATTTAAATTGATTTACTTTCTAAATATATTGTTCTCATTATTACTTCATGAATATTCACTATATATTTTTCTTTCTTATCAAATCGTATATTGCATATCAAACTAATAATATCAATCAAATGTTTTAATATGATTCCGCATGTGAATTATTATATAATTCTTAAATTTAAGAATAGGAATTGATGATGCAATATATATTATGCATTTATATACTAAATATTCTATACGTATTATTACATCTATTAATATATATATATATTATAGATTATATATTATATGTATATCATATATTATATATATGGGATTTGTTAGAATACACCCACCTATTTTTTAGAAGGTGTAACTTGGCAAGCTATAACTAAAAAGTTGTCAAATACACCCTAAGGTATAACTTGCTAAGTTATACCTTCTAAAAAATATGTGGGTATATTCTAGCAAATCCCTATATATATATATTGCATTAAATATACATTATGAAGATTTTTAGAGTAACACATTAAAATAGACATTTACCTTTATATATTTCCATTCTTGGTGTCCACGGTGAAAATGTCAAAAAGGTTATTTTTTTTTCCATTTATAATTGAGATATGTTTAGCTTTGGTTTATTAAATTGGACATATTATCAAAAATATTTGACCCGTATTTTTGCCCGTACGAAAATCAAATTGAGTCTATCAAAGTTTGATTACGACATCTTTTCCATCAATATTTATTTTCAGACGTTAGGGTTAAAATGTTATTTACAAACGTTTTTAACGTTATTTAACAACATTATTTAGGATTCAAATTAAGGTTCAAATCAAAACTCATTTCAATGGAAAATCAAGCAAATTTGCATACACATTAATTACTTTCCTACTATAGAATGTATTGCCAAATAAGAATGAAAAATCAGAATGAATTCACAACAAAAAAATTGATTTAAATAAATTAAAAGAAGCATCTTATCCATACATTTTACTGTTATTAAACACAACAAATTCAAATACATGTTGACAATAATTTTGGAAAGAAAATATAAAATATACCCCTTCAGACATGCAAAGACCTTGAAACTAAAGCCCTCAACCATTTAGATGCTAATTATTAAAAAAGATGCTAATTATTAAAAAAGTTCAATGTATTGATAAATACAACTAAACGCTGAGATGAGATTGGCATTCCATGTGATAACTCTGTTAGTAGATCAAATGACAACTTGTTTTAAAGATTCATGAGGAGGGGGGAAAGAGACAAAAAAAACACGTTCCTGCAAATTGAATTGATAAAGCTGAACATGCTACTACTTAGGGAATGGAAAAAAAATTGAAAAAATGAACCTCCTTTCTCTTCTTTCACCTTCCTATTATTTCAATGGAAAAAAAACACCAATGACTGATGGAACATGAGACAAGTTGCCCATCAAAGTACAAGACAAATAGCAACCTCAATGAAAGGAAAAGTTGCAGCTGATTGATTAATGTTTAAAAAATAAAATAGGTATAAAAAATACACGGGAACAAAAAAAAAATACCCAAACTCATTAATGTCTAAATTAATAAAATAGGTATAAAAAATATTTTCCTAGACAGTTTTGATTGTTAAATTTTATAATTCAAAAACTATACAATATACTAACCATTATTTACTTGCTACTTAATATTAAAAGCCACTACATGTATTATTCTAAAATTAATAATATATATGTAAAAATTTTTTTCAAAATATGTGTTTTCTAAGAAATAAATGTCACAAATTTTATTTAAAATATTTTCCTCATTTAACAGTAATTTGTATTTATTTTTCTCCATATTCAATTTAAAAAATGATAATTAATTAAATATTTATCATCTTTGTGATCCATTATTGAGACAAAAAAGATCTTTTAAAATTGTTGGCATATAGAGAAAAAAATTCCTCATACAAATATTTTAAAAAATATTTTAGATAAAATATATCAATTTTTTTATAAATTGTTTAGAAGTATTATCTTGGCTCAGTCATCCTGGAATGATGGGTAAGGGGAAAAATGTTTACTACAACGACACTGAAGTTATCTAAAATATTTGGGATATGGGATAAAATTTTTCCTCTGTTTCACAATGATATTTGTTCCCCTTTCGTCATGGATGCACCATATGATTTTATGATCTAAATCTATTCTCAAATAAAAACATTGATATTGAATGATTGAATGTATATAGAATGATGCTTCTTCTAAACTCTAATTGTTTTATTATAATTTTTAAGTATATGTTGTGCGTAGCATGAACCTACAAATATATTGTAAAATAAATTATGATTCTATAATCTAAATTTATTCTCAAATGGAGGCTTAGATATTAAAATTTGAATGTATACATAATGTTGCTTCTTCTAAACCCTAGGTATTATAATTTTCAAGTATATACCATACGTAGCACGGGCCTACAGATATATTGTAAAAAAAAATTATGATTCTATAATCTAAATCTATTCTCAAAGGAAGACTTAGATATTGAATTTTGTTTTTTCTAAATCCTACGTGTGTGATTATAATTATACTGTGCGTAGCACAGACCTACAAATATATTGTAAAAAATTATCGAATATTTTTTTCTAAGAAAATTACAATTTTCTTTTAATATAGTATATAAAACATAAGACACGGGGATAAATATTTTACAAGAAAACACAATATTTTACACAAAAAAACATCATATCTATATGTAAGTTGTTACACTTTGTGATTATGATTGAAATTAATTGTAACCCCCGCACCTTAAAGTAAATTGAAAGTACGACAAATTACACTAAAGCATAGGAATTACAAATAATTAACAAATTTGATTACAACTCAAATAATTATTTGAATCTCAAACTCAACTCCAATATAAAACTAATCTATGAGTCCCAAGCCTTGAGCTTCGCCTCATCAGTCTTCGGTACCTGTTTATCTGAAAAACAATAAAAGGAATGGCATGAGATTAAAAATCTCAGTAAGCCCTTCACGGACTCCTCACTATTCTCTCATCGAGTCATACTAGCCTGAAAAGACTAACTAGACATTCCATTCCTAAACATACTCTCCCTATATACCATTAAAGACTTGCTTTGAAAACCTATTCGACATCCTAAGTGAGAACGCCCTAGAATGTGCTAACCTGAACTTACAGCTTAGTGTATTGCAGGGTAGGATAATCCTAAGTCTAATATACCACTTAAAGGCTTGTGAATAATCTAGACATAGAAATGTGTAGCAAACACACATCAATCATATAAACATTCTTGCTTTAACCTATGCCTAGCACGGCTAAACTCAATGCAATGTAAATGCAACTTCCTTAACTAAGAACGTATTGTTCTTACTTACTTTATGCTTAGCAAGGCAATAAGAAATGCAATGCTACTCTAATCAAAACATAATGTTCTTCTTTGGCTCGTGTTACTGGGTAGTGTCATATGCTTACGACCATACAACCCCAATAACACGCTTTCGATATGGTAGTTAGACGTTTTAACCGTTCAAGTGGCGTCCCACGAGGCTAACCATACTGATCATCCTCATTTGAGGCATCTTGGTGTCTTTTAAGGCTCTCAAACATGACTTATGTTATGACAATGCATACACTTAATGAAATGAATGCAAAAGTATAATCCACTCATTCATAAGCAACTCTTAGTTCTATCAAGCATATACAAATATATAGTCAAAATAGAACACCCAATTGATGAGGAAACACAATTATGTTACCAGCCTCATCCAAGGATTACACTTCAAGCATAGAAACAAGTCTAACAATCATAACTAAGCATACCTTTTCATAATGGCGAATACCATTTTCTTAGGTGGATAATGGTATTATCCATGACAAGAGTCTATAAACATCCTTTAAAGATAGCCTATATTAAGTATATAATAGTTATCCTCCCATAAACATCTTAGAACTGAATTCTGACTCTCTATTCTGCCCCAAATTCGCTTAGCTCAGCCAAATTCGCTAAGCCAATTTGTCAGCAGAATTTACTGCAAAATCTGCTATCAAATTCGCTTAGCCTGAGGAAATTCGTTGGACGAATTTTGGACAAAATCAGAGACGTTTTTCTGCAGATTTACATCAACTTGGACGATTTTAATAAAATACCAAATGGTGTCGGATTTGGGCAAACGATCACTCGTTGGAAAGCTTAAGATGTCTAGTTTATGAATCTAAATTTTATTTTAGAACATAACCATTCATTTAGTGCAGTTTTACAAAAGAGCACACTGATGTCAGAAATTAGAACAACTACTGACCATTAACTTATAACTTCAATATCTAACTCATTTCTTAGCATTTTCAAGTGATTCTTGTGCTCATTTTGGAGCACTCTGATACTAGTTTCTCATGAACTAAACCTCATCCCAATTGGAGCTCTGTGGAAAGAGAGCAAAACATCTAACATACAAACATTTATGGGGGTTGGGGACAGCCGTCCAACCTTTTTTTAATCAAACCCACTATAAAATCATAACAATAATAAAATCAAGTTCTATATCATATAGGTATTCAAAATCCTAACTTGAACATAGGGTTCACATATTGCTTAAGGAACATGAATTCCTATATGTGGGACTTATGGTTGCCCATCACCTAAGGGACGAAGAACTCACATTTTACTCCAAAAATCTTTAACTAGATGATGAATCCTTGGCCTTCTTCTTCTCCTTCTCTTCAGTTTCGTTTTCCCCTTTTTCCTTCAACTTATGGTTCCACCCATTCTTCCATCAATGGCCTAATACTCAGCTCCTTTCTTCTTTCCAGTGCAAGGAGAAGCCCCATTATTCTCCCTCTATTTTCCCCAATTTCACAAACCCTAGGATCATCCTCTTCTCTTCTTCCTTACGACAACAGCAGCAGAAATAAAAGGGGAAGGGAGAGAGAGAGAGCTCGGAGACAGAGGGATGAAGGAAAGAGATGAGGGATTAATTCCCTTTTTCCCCTCTCTTCTTCTTTCTTCTTTCCCTTTTTCTTCGTTTTCTTCCCCAGTTTCTGTCGCAACAAGAACGAGAGAGTGAGAGAGGAAATGAGAGAAGGAACGGCTTGTGAGGGAGAGAAGAGAAATGAGAGAAAACCATGGTGGATCCACCTTCCTCTTCCTCCTTTTCTTCTTCTTTCCGTCTTTCTCAGAATCCCAAATGGGAGGGAGATTTCGAGAGATAGAGAAAAAGAAATGGAAGTTGGCGTGGAGAAATAAAGGAAAGAAAGGAACAGAAATTCGCTTAGCTCGGCTAAGCTCGCTCAGCGAATTTGGGACAGAAGTGTTGCAGCCTGTTGCTGCCATTTTCGCTTAGCGCAAGACAGCCGCTTAACGAATCGGCTAAAAATTTTCCTTCCTTCTTTTCTATTCACACCCCTTAAATTAATAAATATACCTCCATCTAATTATTCAACTATTAATTTTTAACATAAAAATGCCTAAATTAATAAATTAAATAATTAAATTAGGTAGGGTATTACATCTATCAAATACTATATAAATTTCTATATACATGTCTTTTTACAAATATTTAGAAAAAGTATTATATATAATATAATATTTCAAGTATTTCATAGAAAAATTCATAAGATACACATGTCCGTGCATGACACGGGTTGACATTCTAGTAATATAGACCAAATACGTTGGTTATTCAATGAACTAAATTATGCTTCATGTGCTTATAATTCATTCCGGAGGTAGTAATTAAATGGAGACAACCATC
Source organism: Calophaca sinica (assembly GCA_037113605.1). NCBI lineage: Eukaryota > Viridiplantae > Streptophyta > Magnoliopsida > Fabales > Fabaceae > Calophaca > Calophaca sinica. The sequence continues at coordinate 25,115,922 of CM073733.1, forward strand.
ATTAATAATAAAATCGAATAGATGGTAATTTTTCTGGAAAAGTTTTGGTAACACCTACATACACTTTTCGGACTTAATTATAAAAAAAAAATACATGTATTTGATCCAAATTTGGAAATAAATGCAGAAATAAATGGATTTTGAAATCTCTATTATATACAAACATGAATAATATAAAAATAGAAATTAAACAAATGTCATACTCCTATGCAAAGTTGAATGCCATATAATCAAATAATTTCATATGTGGAAACTATTTCGAATTAAAAAAATTAGTAAAAAAAGACGTGGTAAATGAAAATCGGATTATAAAACACAATCAATTACTCGGCTAAATGAGGTAATAAATATAAAAAGTCAAACAAATTAAATGCATATATTTTAATCTGATTATTAATAATTCGATCACAATTATTACTTTCACTACAAGAATTTTCGTCATTACCGACGGCCAAAAGCCGTCGGTAATTCTAAAAAACCGTCGGTAATTCGAGATTACCGACGGCCTCGAGGTCGTCGGTATTTTCCTCCTTGGTAAAATTTACCGACGGCCAAAAAAGCCGTCGGTAATTACCGACGGCTTGGCCGTCAGAAAGTCGTCAAATGACCGTCAGTAAAATCCACGAAAACAATTTTTGCTATTGTACTTTACCGACGGCTAAGCCGTCAGTAATTTACCGATGGCTAAGCCCACTGTAATCTAGAAATTAAAACAAAAAAAAAACTCAGCCTCAAATGTATTCATAAGAAGTTATCAGAAGCCCAGATGCAAGCACAGTACAATAATGTAATAAAAGGCTTGCAAAAACAAATGAACATAAGAGAAATAATACAAGTTTTCTGCTTCTTTTATGAGGACGGCTGTGGTTGAGGGAATGGGAAGTAAACCACTCCCACCAAACCATTCCCATGCCATCAATGGTTCCATTATTGCCTGGTGTAAGTACATCAAAATATGAAAATTTCAATCCAAAAATACAGAACGATGAAAAACTTGCTAAAAGAAAACATAAGCTTGAGAAAGCATAGAAAACCTGTTATAACCACATCTTGCAACATGTAACCATTTATCAGGCTCTGATATCTTCCCTCAGGAACTTCTATCCCTCGGCCATAAGAAGGTAAAGGCTCAACAATTTCCCAATGAGATGGCTCCTAAACAAGAAAACCAAACTTGAATAACCCTCATATGGGTTGAACATGAACTATCCTTATACATACACAAGAGATCAACAAAAAAGGACAACAGTATTCAAAAGCTAATAACAAGGTTTTCAAAAACACGGTTTTTTATTTCTCTCAGACCGTATTGCAATCACAATTATAGCTGCAACAGCTATATTTGATCGCAATTTTCTACAATATCAACCCTGACACAATTTTAAATCTTGACTAGTATGAAAAAGAAGCAAGAGGTAAAATAAAATTACCTGAGATCCAATAATGACAACACCTTTTTCCAAAAAGAGGGTGAGATGGCTGGTGAGATTGAAACTTCCAGTGAGCCATTTTCTAGGTGGCACATAAAGCTGAGCTCCACCCTTATCAGCAAATGACTTGAGATAAAACACTGCATTCTGGAATGCAATGGTATTCAGTGTTTTACCATCTCCAACTGCACCAAACTCCAAAATTGAGACACTGTGTGGTCTTGGGTCTAATTTAGGATTCAAACCACATTGCCCACCATCTCCATTAATTCTCACAACATTGCTCAATGCCAGCAGCAAGAGCAATGCCACCTGAAAGGGGGCCCAAAAACCAAAATGAAACCTATTGATTATCCTAATTAATTAATCAAAACATTATATCCCAGATTCAGAGCAAGATAGAGAACCAGGCATAAATTTGACAAATAGAGATAAAGAATTTGTTCAAGCAAGTTTATCAGATAGATCAAATGGAATGGAATTTGATTGCAGCCCCACCATAGATAACAATCACCATTGCCATATGGCAGTCTAATAAAAGGAGCAGAAAGAATCACCCAAATAGAAACTCATTCTCATACATAGAAGATGACCCATATGAATGGAACATACATACTTTGACTTAAACATGTAAAATCCAACCAAAGATCGAAACTTGAGAACTCCTTCTTAGTTATTATCAACACAGAGCAATATAGTCCCAGATTTGGAAGGGGCTTAAGGTCAAAACTCAAAAGGCAGAGAAAGCAAAGCATAAACAAATGAACCAGAGAAACGTACTTACAAGCATCTTCTCAGGTCAAAGCTGGCAACAGCAGAGTCAGAGACCAAGGAGACAAGAACCGGCTCTAGTGCCAAAGCAAAAAAAACAAGTAACAAGAAAATAAAAAAGAAAAACAAAAAAACAAATTGCAGCAGAAACAGAGAGAGAAAGAGAGAGAGAGAAGGAAAAGGAGGAAGAAGAACCAGCCAGAGGAAGAGAAGTAGCTTTATGCAGTTTTGTGAGTATTATTATAAGCATTAATCTACACATGCAAATGACAGCAAGGGAGAAGATTAATGGTCCTTTCATACATGGACATGGTTCTTTTATGAGGGCTAGCTAGCAAGCAACAACACTTAAAGTTTACTTCCCATTCCCGTAAGCAAGAAGTGGGATTATAGGGGCAAAGACGGATACCTTGGGAAAAGGGGGCTGGGGGAACCATTGATCTTCCTGATAACAAGTAAAATTATATCTTACAAGTTAGAAGAACATATATATTCAGTAAGCAAAGGTGTAACAAGTGACATACAAAGGAGCACACCTCGAGTTTCTGCATTTTCTTTGTCACTTCATGTTTGAGCTTCTCAGTCTCCTATAAAAGTTTATGCGTGGACAATCAAGTAACTTGTTACGAAGAAATGCAAGACAAAGTAGTAGAGTTCAATAGGACATCCTCCTCTGTGAATTAAAAAAAAAAAAGCAAAGTACATCGTGTTGAATTATAAGAGCAACCAGGTTGCCAAACTTATATGTGCCATTGATTATTTTTAACTAGTATGTGCAATTGGTTTTAAAACAAGTAAACAAGTTGTATGGTGGCTAACAGTAAACACCTTTTCCAGTTCCAAAAGATAAGCTAATTTCCTTCTCATTTAGTTTTCAATTAATTAAGCTACTGTTTTACTATTAAGGATGAAAATAAAAATACCTCGACCGCCCAACCATCAACAACAAAAACATCCAATGAATATCCATCCAGTGTGGAATCATGTGACCATTTTGACCATTTTGCCTGCTCAATAGAAAGCAAATAATCTCACAGATCACAAAAAACTTAAGAGATCTGGAATCATGTACTTTGTCATTCATAATATTCTTTGGGAGAAGTCTATGTTACCTGAGCAATCCCAAGTTAGGGATTTCAATTCCAAAAATCCCCAAATTCTTGAATCTGAAAACCCTAACCCTCTTCCATTGAAATTGGTTCTCAAGCTTCAATCTCCTTTCTTCAATCTCTTGAATCTAAAACTGGTTCTTACTTCTTCAATCTTGCTGTTCATCTTCATCCATCCATCATCTTGAGCTCAGCTTCTTCTTCAGTCTCTTGATCTCTCTCTGTTCTCGTCTCTCTCTCCCTACATCGCGTTCTGCTTCTCTCGGCCTCATCCTTCTCGGCCGCGTCTTCTCCTTCCCTTCTCCGGCCAGGCGCCGCGCTGGCGAGCCTCCAGGCCGCGTTCTGCTTCTCCTTCCCTTCTCGGCCGCGTTCTGCTTCTTTCTTTTCTTCCTTCTCCTCTCTTCTTCTTTCTTCTTTCTTTCTGATTTTTTCCTCCTTTTCTTTGCTACAACAGATCGAGTGGGAGGGAATAGTGGGGTGAAAGAGGAGTGATAAGGTGGAAGGGCCATAAGTGTGGAGTATGGTGGGTCTAAGTCAATGATTTACTTTACCGACGGCTAAGCCGTCGGTAATTACAGACGGCCCATAAGCCCTCCATAATTACCGACGGCTAAGCCGTCGGTAACGTAGCCAAAAAATATATTTTATGTTACTGACGGCTAAGCCGTCGGTAATTACAGAGGGCTTATGGGCCGTCTGTAATTACGGCTTATGGGCCGTCTGTAATTACCGACGGCTTAACGTAGCAAAAAAATTCGAGCATATATTTTATGTTATCGCGTCGATGGCATTAACAAAAAATAATTTAAATGTGATTTTTTTCCGCTAATGCGACGGCTTGGCCGTCGGTAATTAAAACATTACCGACGGAATCGAGGCCGTCGGTAAAATTCCGTCGGTAATACGCAGTTTTCTTGTAGTGTTTCCATTAATTTCAAATTCATATAGACAATTTTAATCTAAATTTGTAAATAATATTAAAACATTAAGACTGTTACCATTTATAAGAAAAAATTCACAAATATAAGTCTAACCACAAAATCATACACAAAATAAGCAGTATTGAATTCCTGTAAAACACACCCAGCAAAATAAATCTACTGCCGGCACGATACGGTGGTGCACAACCGTAACCCCAATCCTTGTGGTGGTTCTCATGCCACCATCTCATTTTCGCTGGCAATCTACTGTGACGAAGATGATTCCTATGATCTTCTTAGGTAACCTAATCTAACCTTCCATATTTCTTTCCCTTAATTGTCTCTCTATCTGCTTGTGATTTGTTATTGTGACACTTCCTCTTTTTTTTTCCCAGTGTTTCTCAGAGTTCTAACGCTTCCATAACCAAGAAAGCTTAATACAAGCTCTCCTTCAAATAGTACATCTCGGTTGAGTAAAAACCATTAACTCTATTAAGAACCATTACTTGATATGTTATGGTTTTGCTGGGTCTACAAATAATGTTAACATTTTTGACTAAATTGTGAATGCCTACTGCAGGCTTTTGCTATTATGAAGGAATTGCACCATAATGTTTAAAGGGTTGCTTATGAAAAGAAATAGCCTATGACAAATATAAGTCTAACCACAAAATCATACACAAAATAAGCAGTATTGAATTCCTGTGAAACACACCCAGCAAAATAAATCTACCGCCGGCACGATACGGTGGTGCACAACCGTAACCCCAATCCTTGTGGTGGTTCTCATGCCACCATCTCATTTTCGCTGGCAATCTACTGCGACGAAGATGATTCCTATGATCTTCTTAGGTAACCTAATCTAACCTTCCATATTTCTTTCCCTTAATTGTCTCTCTATCTGCTTGTGATTTGTTATTGTGACCCTTCCTCTTTTTTTTCCAGTGTTTCTCAGAGTTCTAAAGCTTCCATAACCAAGAAAGCTTAATACAAGCTCTCCTTCAAATAGTACATCTCGGTTGAGTAAAAACCATTAACTCTATTAAGAACCATTACTTGATATGTTATGGTTTTGCTGGGTCTACAAATAATGTTAACATTTTTGACTAAATTGTGAATGCCTACTGCAGGCTTTTGCTATTATGAAGGAATTGCACCATGATGTTTAAAGGGTTGCTTATGAAAAGAAATAGCCTATGGAAGCAGAGACAAATCAAGGTAAAACCTTTTTCCACTCGGTTGCTTGCATTGCATAAAGTAGTATATTATATTTAGATTTTTTTAAGGCTTGGATTTGCATTAAGCATTCTCTTTTCTATTCTCTTCCTCTTTGTGCAAATCTGCTTGATATACTACCAAACAAAAGGATACTTGAAGATGGAGGCTATTTGCCTAATGATAGGCCAGAGGTATAAATGGCTAGCTTCTATTATAAAATTACATTCATTTATGTTATTTCTTGTGCCAAATTGTTAATTATGGCTAAAAATTTAGGAAACGGGCTGAGATAAGCAATATTAACAAGTCCACAAGATTTTTTTTTTTGATATAGAGGAGGCGGCAAATAACTTTTTTCTAGGGTGATTGTATGACCCAAACAAGATTTTTGTGAAAGAGGGCATGAACATTTGGTTTCAATTTACCACCTTAATATGGCCAAATATTCAAACAAAACCAAATCAAGGCTCTCTGACCATGACCCCAAAGCATTGACATACAGGTAAACCCTTCTCATTCACCCCTGCTTTTCAGCAATAAGTTTTTTGGAAGACATAAATCATTCATAAATAGTTCCAATTTAGCAAAAGTAATGTTAAATAATTATCAATTTATCATTCTCAGCATATGTAGTCCAAAATTTCTGCATATGATTCCTTTTATGAGCGTATATGCTTTCTTCTATGAAAGAACAAGAAATCATGAGCATATATGCATCATTTATATCTTTTTTTTTATTTCTTTTACCTTCACCTCTAGAATTATATAGATTTTGGTATATTTATCACAAGCTTCAAATCTTTATCTTTATCTTTATTATATACAAATACGAATAAATTAAAAACATAAATTAAACATGTACGTCGAAATCTAATGCAATTTTGTGTGCCACCTAATCAAGAAGTTTCATAGGTGGAAAAAAACTTTCAATTTAAAACGTTAATTAATTCAAAATAATTTACCAAATAAATTAGTCAGACACATAATGAAGCATTGAATTCGTATTTCAATCTCATTTATTTCAAATACGTTTTTTCAAATAGTAATATTTTTTAAAAAAGTTAATTAATTTTTTGTCAAAAAAAAGTTAATTAATTATTAATACCATTAATAAGAATTTATATATATGGTATTTGAATCTATCTTATTTAATGAGTTGATAACTTACCACGTGAACCTAATAAACATGTCACGATTACAATTTATAGTAAATACCCAAATTGGTCCCCGATAAAAATTTTGGAGACCAATTTAGTCCTTAAAAAATAAAAAATATCAATTTGGTCCTTAAGAATCTGAAATGTGGGTCAAATTAGTCCTTTTTAGGATAATTTTTTGGGATATTTTAGTCCCTATCAGAGATTAATTTGACCCATATTTGAGATTTTTAAGGACTAAATTGTTATTTTTTATTTCTCAGGGACTAAATTGGCCTCCGTGAATTTTGTCAGGGACCAATTTGGGTATTTACTATACAATTTAATATTCAACGTAAATTTTAATTATTCTAATTTCGGCAAGGATCGTTTTACCAATCATATCTGATTTGAATTTGTATTTTGCCGAATTTGAGTCTGATTCACTACATAACCTTCTCCCCTTACTCCGGTGTTAGGGTTTCTTTGTCCTCCCAGTTCCTCAGTTTCCACTACTCCTTCCGAAATATGGTTTCTTCATGCTTGCTACGCCTCCTGAGAATCCAACATGGTACACTCACAATGGTCTCCATTTTTCACTTGCAGTTGACCCTATTTCTCGGCTCGCGCGACAAAAATTCGAGTGAGGATTTGGCAGAACACCACCACTCGCAGAGGTGGTTCCTAGCCTGCAGAACACCACACCTCTGTTTGATTTTCAGAAGAAGGAGAACATCATTCCCTTTTGTTATTTTCGGTTTCTATTATCTTCTCTCTTCTCTTCTCTTCTCTTCTTTTCTCTTCTCTCTTCTATGTCATTTTCTATGGTATTTATTTTCTCGCCCTCTTTTTTTGAAAGGAGGTGCTGTCGGGAAGGAAGGTTACTCAGCGATGGTTGTGGATGCACATGGCAGAGACAAAACGGAGCCAACAGAGATATGTCAGAGCCATATGCCTATGTTCTGTTTATTCTTCTGCTATTTCTGCTATTTATTTTTATTATTTTTATTACTTTTGTTCTAATTTGGTTCTCTGGCTTGCAGGGAATTCTCATGGAGATTGAATTATGGAGAGAAACAAGTAGAGTCGAGATTCATGGAGAGACAGGGACATTTTTAAACCTTTCTTATTATTCATGATGATCATAACCCCGCTATTTTATGTTGAGTTTGTTATTTGTCAATTGATTGCGTTTAAGGGAGATTATAATATGTTTTGTTTTGATTTTTTTGTGTGAAGGGTCTGGCAAAATTTCGTCGTAGTTTGACGATCCAGGAGCTTTATCTTTCGACATAGTGCTTTCAATTTTTAGAGCATATAAAGACCAATTTATCTTTTCCCTCAGAGAACATACGATGAAGACATCAAATTTCTTAATCATGAAGAAGATTCTTGCTTGCCTCATATTTTTTGTGTGTTGTCTCTTTCATGGTGAATCGAGGTATCATTTTGTTGCCAACCACAATGTATTTTAATACGAATAATATATTAAATTTTTATTTTGAGTTTGATCTGATAGGAAACCATTGATTTTTTTTATGTTTGATTTTACCTGGTTTTAATCCATTAATTCCTTACAGCCAAATGAATACTTTCTCTTTACCTTTTGTTGGAGCAGATGGGCGAATTTTATAAGCTTTCTGAAATGGATGCGCGTGTAGGAGTAAAAGATCTTGACCAGTGATTAGTGTGAGTACTATAGAGTTGTGGGTTCCCTTTATAATCTTAAGTTGTTGTTTAATATGAAAAGCTATATTTTACTGTTTCTAGAAAACATGAGAATGATTTATAATTTAATCTTTTGCAAATCACTTTATGGGATCATTGTTTTGTTTGATATTTCTTCCTTTGTCATTGATCTGCTACAAGTGTTGGTGTTTTGCTTCGTCAAGGTAGATTTATCAGCCCTAATGATTGGCAATGTTTTAAATGTACATAACATGTCTTTGTACTTATGCATATAAGGAGTTTTCATGCATTATTGGTAATTACCAATTCAGTTGATATTTGTTGGTGTTGAGCATGTAATATTTTTTGAGACTTTATGTGTTCTTCTAAAAAAATGACGGTCTTAATCATTTTATCTATTGTTCAGGTTGTTACTCAACCATATGACAGTGTTGGAAGAGTATTTGGATCACAAGCAACAAAAGGGAATGGTCAGGATCACATCCTGGATGACTACATATGCATATAGGTAATGGATTTGAGAGAGCAACATAATGAAAGGAAGACTAATAGGGAATGACATTGGCTACATTGTATGCTCTGTCAACAATTGTCAATTATTGCAGAATTTTATAGGTTTATCTATTCATTGTTATCATAGTATAATATCATGCATAGAAAGTGAATCTAATTGCACGTGCTTCGTTATATTAGCAGTGAGTAACTATAAAATGAGTGCTTTTCGTTTTTTAACTCTATTGTAATGGGATTCAACTATTCTAATTTGTTATGTAGTGTTTTTGTATTTTCTGAGACTAAAAAAAAAGGTATGGCCACTGTGTGTGTGTGTGTGTCTGTGTCCTTATCAGCAGTAGAAGGCGTGTGTCTCCCAAGTGTGGAATGTGTTTTTCAGAGGAGTGATGAGCTAATGGCTGTATTTCTTTCGCAGGAGCTGGCTTATTGTCAATGGAGGATTTGAATAAAAAAGCACTACTCTGTCAACAGCTGATGAAATCAAAGATTGTGGAGCATATTGTGAATGCCTAAAATGTCATCATCATATTGATAACAGTGATGTATGCTAGAAACTAATTAGGTGGATATTATGGTACCAAAATTATTGACTTATGCAATGAGTCTGACAAGGGTCCCCCTAGAAGAGACACAGTCATTCGTCAGAATTTGATGCAGCTCATGCTACCCCTATGAAAGTTCTTAAGAAGAATATCAAGATTGAGAAAGAGTAGTCTATTTTGTTCAATCGTGTTTTATGAATATTTTTAAATATGCTTGTCCTTTTTGGATATATCATGTCTGCACACTACCATTTGGTTACTCTGTCTTCTTCTGACTTTTTGTTTTCCATGATCAGCATAGGTTTCAAACAATGTGTCTATAATTTGTGGTTGTTTTCCTTTGTTTACCACCAACACTAAACTTGCCTTGGTGTTTATCTAAATTTATAATATTGTCTTTTTCATAAGTTTCCACATTTGTTTGATATTTTGAGTGTCCATTTGTATACGTTTTTAAAGAATTGAAGAATTTCTCTCTCATACTTATTAAACTAATGATAATGATAAGTAACCTCAAATCACATTGTTTGCAATTTGTTTTATTTTACTTAATAAATTAATAAATATTAATTGGTTTAATAGTCAAATGTGTATTACAGAAAGAAGTGCCATCTTGAAAGGGAAATAGCAGTGTAGTGTGCTTAGAGTATGGTCGCAGAGCAACTTTGTTATTTAGTAAAATGTTTGCCACAAATTTATTTATTGAGATTTGTTTTATTTATTGAGATTTGTAAACAAAGTGTGTTGGGCAACAATTTTGTTGATATTTAATTATATTCTTATTCTTATTTCCTATTAGAGTTTGCTTTTTCAATAAATAGAGTATATTTTAACTACTTACCAAAAAAAATAGAGTATATTTTAACTATTCGTGAATGTTAATATTGAAAAATATTTATATTTCACAAAAAATGAAACTACATAAAAAAACTGTTCATATCTACATATATTAATATTTCACATGAAAATATATTAATATCTAAATTACGGAGTAAAATATATAATAAAAGGAGATTGAACATATTACGTGGAAGACATTAATAAATATCTATAAATGAATATGTTAATAGAAATTATTTGATAATATAAATTTTAAATTTATACTATGCGTAGCACGAGACACACAAATATTATAAAAAAATTATCAAATATTTTTTTAATCTAAAATAATTTCAATCTTCTTTTTGTGCTGTACATAAACCATAAGATACAGAAGTGGACTTTTTACAAGAAAATATAATTTTTGGTTTATAATTTACCAAAAAAATTTTGAAGCACAAATGTGAAATAAAAAATTACATATCAGTTGGAATAGAAGATTGCGATGATATCCTATGAATTCCCTTTAATATCATGTTCAAAGGCTTTGTGGTTTTTTTTATGGTAAAATACTTTGTGATCTACGATTGAAACTAAACAAATCTTATAAAATACTTGGTATATGATTACCTATAAAAATATTAATTAGGTAAAACCATGACATAAAATATGTTAGATCAAATATATTAATAATTTTGTAATCTTTTAAAAAGTCGATCTATACCCGTGTAAGGCACGAGTCAAATGTATTAACTGATATTATATCATAATATTAAATATTGTTACTTTCCAATAATATATATTTAATATACATTTGTTACTTATACATTAAATATGTACTTAAATATATATTCCAAATACATTAATATGCACACACACATATTATCAAATTATTTTACCACCAGATTATTTGTGTCGTATGTAACTCAATTAATATTAGTTTATTAACGTATCGTACGTTAGGTTCCTTATAACATCACTTATATTTAATAATTATTACCATAATATTTATTAAATTTTATTGTTTAAATCAAATATGGAGCTAAAACCAATTTAAAAAAATGTTCCCGTGCATGGCACGGGTTCCATACTAGTTAAGTACATTTATGGTGTGATTCGTTTTTAAAATTATTGATTGATGCGGAAATAAATGGATTTTGACATAACAATTATAATGAAACCTCACAGATTGAGAAATATTTTGAAAATTTCCTTAAACGGCTGCATAATTCCCATTAATAATTTAGGAAAATCAAATATTTAATAACAGTATTTTTTTTATTAGGTTACCACTAACAGCGCAGATTGATTACCATAATTGTAAATTTACAATGCAATTTTTTTAAATTTTCTCTCTTTCTTTAAGACCAAGCGGCGCATTTGGAAAGATTGGCACTGGGCAATCAATTTTGTTCAAATTTACGTTAGGTTATATAAATGAATATCATCCATTGGCTTTTTCATAACATTTCTCTCGAATCTATTATCTATTATTGATTTACAGGTTAAAATCGTTTTTTTTTTTGAGGAAGTTAAAATCGTTTTCTGAGTTTGCTTATAGATACTTTTAGAATCAGGGCATCAAGGTATAACATGATTACTGAAATTGGTCATGGGAAATATGATTGGAAGATTAAGGTGCATCTTCTGCATACATGTAAAGTTCCTGAATACAAAAATCCGACAGTCACAAACAGTCTTGAATTGTTATTGCTTGATGAGTAGGTAAACTCGACTGATTTCTGACTGTTAATAGAGATAGTCTTCTATGTAACCACATAGTCCTACTTTTGTTCTTATCTCACACACACACACATATAGAGTTCCAAGATTCAAGCATCCGTTAAAAAAAATCTAATGCCAACTTTTGAGTCAGTAATCCAAGAAGGATCTTGCTACATAATGCAGAACTTATTAGTTGTCCAGAATGATCGCAGATTTAGGACCCATGCTCCCATTTACTCATATTTATTTTCTGACTAACAAATATGTTGTATTATTTGTATAGATGTTATTGGTCATGTCGTTCAAAAGCATATATAATCTCAAAGTAACTAAAAAAAGTGGTAGCAAGCTTCTTGACATTGTGCTTGAGGATCTTAATGGCAATAGAGTAGAATGTACTTTATGGGAAAAGTATGCATAGGAAATGAAAAAATATATTTCCCTACATGAGACCTACCGTTAATTCTGTTATTGTTGTTCTGCAGCTGTATAGGGCTAAAACTTTTAATTGTATATTTGATTTGATTTTACATGATAATTTTATATATATATATATATATATATATATATATATATATATGTATATATATATGGAGGGATCAAATTACACTGGTGTAATACTTGATTATTGTTACAACGTTCAATAACTTTGTAACGGAAACTTGTATTACAAAACTCATCGTTGGATTGAAAGATAATATCACATAGATCATGTCTACAAAATTTTACATTAATCTAAAATTATTTAATATGTTATTGAGATGCATCAAGATTAACGTTGTTTAATAACAGTGCATAAGACGTTAATCTTAATATATCTCAATGATATATATAAAATGATTTTAGATTTATATAAAATTTTGTAGACATGATCTATGTGATATTATTTTTCAATCCAACAGTGAGTTTTGTAATACAAGCTTTCGTTACAAAGTTATTGAACGGTGTAACTAGGGGTGGCAAAACGGGATTAGCCCACCAGGCGCATAAAATGGGCCGGGTTGGGTTGGGGTTCATCAACTCACAAGCCCATTTAGCCCAACCCATCTAGCCCGTCAACCATGCGGGCCACAAGCGGGTTGGGTTGGGTCAACCCATCGGGCCAGTATATATATATATATATATAATTTTTTTCCCTATTTTTGAACAATTTTTTTTTTACATTTTCGGGCAGGCTAGCCAGCCAAACCACTATTGTGGCCCGTTTTGGGCGGACTCTTGAGGGCTGGCTTGACAAGTTGGCCAGTTTTAGTATAAATTTTAGATTTTTATTTGTTTTTTATTTTATTTTTGTTATTTTTATTTTTTGACGGGCCGACCCTAGCCCGCTCAACCCGTCATAGATCGGGTCGAGCTCAACATCTCAATCCATAATCCCTTGGCGGGTCGGGTTGGGCTAGCCCGTTTTTACGAGGGCTCACGACGAGCCGGGCTGAGTGGCCCATTTTGCCATCCCTATGTGTAACAGTACCCAAATATTACACATTTACACCGGTGTAATTTGATCCCTCCCTTATATATATATTGTTATTAATATTTAATATCACATAAATTACTAAATAGGGCTTTTATGTAAATTATATTTTAATTTTAGTTTTATTATTAATTCTTACTATGGATTTACCTTAAAATCATATTGATTAGTTATTATACTAGAAACTTATTTATGCTCATTATCTCTATTTTCTTTTATTAAAAAATATTTAGCTATTAAATTTTATAATGTGATTTGATAACTTTTGAATCTCACCCGTGTATTGCACGAATTAAAACACTAGTTGAAACTAAAAAATAGGATGTTTGTGACTTTGGTGGGCAGGCTTTGTTGTTGCAAATGCCATATTAAAAAATCTGTTGTGCAATCATGGGCCAATCAAAATTGTTCCTTGGGCCATATCATAACCTTCGTAGGTTGGTGATTCACGGATACCGTTTATCTTTTTTATTATTTAATATCTTTCTTTCATCTATAACAATATATAAAGGTGATGACCTTATGTAACCCCTTTGGGTTTCAACTTTGTTATCAAGTTTTCCTTTATTCCACAATTCAAGTTTGTCCATACCCACCATTTCATGTATCACTTTTAAATATCAATTCTGCCCTTTAATAAATTGAATTCTTAGTTTTCAAAATTGTTTTACTTCTAAAATCGAATAGGATTAGGATAAAACCAACAATTAATGTAACTACAATCAAATTGAAAACTTTTTACAAACAACAATGCGATAAAATAATACATACCGTTGTGTAATAGAAATGTAAAAAGTTAACGAGAATGCAAAAGGAAAGAATGCATGCATAGTTAACTAGACCCAGTAAAAATGCAAAGTGCGATAAAAATGACGATATGCAGGGAGTCCCATTTTATTACACTTCAATAAAAAAGTTTCCTACCTAAGTCTGATTGAATTAGTCAATTAGCAGAACAATTGAATTTAAAGCTATTTATAACAATATTTTATTAAAAATATAATGATTTAAGTAAAACATTATTATTATATTTAAAACAGTTTGTTGTAGACTTAAATAAGTGTTAGGCCGGGCCATGTTCATAATTTATGTATTGGTTTTTTATTTCTATCTTGCTTCTTGTAATGTTACCACTGTCTACTGATTTTGCCCTTTTCTTTTGCTAAAAGGTATTACGCGACATAAGTCGGTATTGCTCATCTCAATGCCACATTTTATGGTTGCTTAAAATAAAAAAATAAAAAAAATTTCATTTTAATTTACGTCACAAGGAACTTTATTTAAGATCTACAAGAAACTATTTGCTCTGTTACATATCTCAGGTTGTTTTTCAAAGTAATTTGTTATTTCGTGTAAACAAAAAATGAGGGTTGTATTTTTGATCCATTACTCGGCTAATTTAGATAAAAGGATGACATTGTGGTTGCTATCGAAATGATGGATGTTTATTTTATTTTATTTTATTTATAAGAATGATGTTTCATTTCATCATGTCGTTGGCGACACGATTCTGCAACTGCTCTTTATTAAAAAAATTGGGAGAATTGGGAAAAAAATGTTTGTTTGCTGCTGTGTTTGTTATATTTAGTAATAATGATTTTGAAAGGCAGTTGACTGTTGTCATTAACCTTCATTGGCATATCGTTTGTTCGATGAAATGTCTCTCAATAATGCAGCAACTTGCATATGTTTTTTTTTCCAGGTTTCTTACTCCTTGCTATCACTCTATAAGTGTACTTATTGAAGAAAATATTTTGGTCTTCTCTTTTTTTTTTTTTTTGATCATGATAAAATTCGGCAAGAAGCATTATGACGCATTCAGATTTTGTTGAATGACTTCATCGAAAAAAGATTTTGTTGAATGACACATGCTATAAGAGCACCGATGCTTTTTTTATAGAAGGAGCTCCAATGTATTGCAAGAAAGAGAAAGGATATTGCATATGACACAACATTTAAATTGAATACAACTTATGAATTCCGTGATATCCAGTATACTGTTTCTTTTGTCACAAAAAAATATCTTCGACATGAAATGTGGTGTACATGGTATGTTTGGTAAGATTGTTGGTTTAGCCTTATTATGTGGTCCTTTTATATCACAAGGGTATGATATCATAGATTAGTGTTTCATTGAATCCTACTGAATAACTCCTTAATTTTTTTAAGCAGATTGACATGCAAAAACATCACAACAGGAGATGGAGATTCTAACTATGTTGGCACCTACGGGCCTATTTATCATCTGCAGCACACCAAGATGTCTTTAAGAGCAAATTGTTGTTGAAAATGATTTTTTACTTTCTTTTGTAATCTAGCAATATTTTCTCCCACGTCCAGCGAACACACTTATTCATAAGCTTTTACACTTCATTTGGTTCCGAAAAGAAAGCGAAAGGAAAAAAAGTAAAAAAAGAGTAGAAATTGAGATGATTCTTTAATTGTTTGGTAGAAGAGAAAGGGAAAGGAAAGAAAAATAAAAGTTTTCTCCACTCCCGATTTGATTGTGTAGAAATTGAGAAGAAATAAAAGAAAAAATGACTAAAATATCACTAAATAAAAAATAAAAAATATTAACAAATGAAAGAAAGGATATTGAGGCGGGTCCCACACTTTTTTTTCCTCTCACATGCGCTATATTTTGGTTCTATCAAATGAAAGAAGAGTGTTTTACAAAAACAATTTTCCCTTTCAATCTTTTCTGTCGTGCGTTTTCGTGCATATCAAACACATACTAATTTATGTGTCATTTTCGTGACTTTAGCGTACATATGCAAAAAAAGACACGACAAAAAAGAAGGGAAGAAAAAGTTTTGTTGTTGTTGTTGCTGTGAAACACGCTTCTTTCATTTGGTTGAATAGAATAATAGCGAAGGAAGGAAAAAAACATTCGTGACTCACCTCAATATCCTTTCTTCGCACAGAGCATGGGAACTCACAATTGAAAGTGTTGTTGGTGCAAAAAGATAGAATTACTAATTTTTTTAAAGTTTGTTATTTTTTATTTAGGAATATTTTAGTCACTTCATAAATATACTCTCTTCGTTATTCTCACTTTCTACACAATCTAATGAAAGGAGAGAAAACTTTTATCTTTCTTTCATTTCCCATCCTCTTTACCAGACAACTAGAAAATCATATTTTTTATTCTTTTTCATTTCTTTTACTTTTATTCTTTTCACTTTCTTTCCTTTTACTTTATTTTCGGAACCAAAGAAAGTGTTAGGGTGTGTTTGATTCGTATTAGAGTACATGGACAAACTCTGGAGTTACAGGATAGTTTTTTGGTCATGTATATTGTTTGGTAGACAATTGGCAATACAAACAAAGTAGTATAAAATTTACTACAATACCTTTGGTAATATATAACCGTATATTATAACATATATATATATATATATAATCGTATAAATTTTTTGATTTATTATGTAATAGATATAAATATTATATAAATCATTAAAAATATTATATACAAGTCATAAAATTATATTATATAATTATCATTACACACACACACATATATATATATAATATAACATTATACTATACGATATATAATACATTGAAATAAAATAATATAAATTAATTATATTATAAACATATGTTATATATATATATATACATACATACATAACGTTATACTATACAATATATAATACATTGAAATATAATAATATAAATTAATTATATTATAAACATATGTTATGTGTGAAACAAAGGTAATTTCCCTCTCTTATTTTTCCAATGAGGGAATCATATATTTATATAATACAACTGGTCATCTATTTACAGAAATACAATTAATCCTATTCAAATACAATCAATCCTATTTAAAGTAAATCACCTAATCACAATAATGCCAATTGAAACATATCAAATCTGTCCTTGATCACAACAGTAACAAATATCAATAAAAGTCAAATTATGATATGAGAATAATCAAATCCTTGATTGGTGGCTTGTCTAACAGTCCCCCTCAAGTTGGTGGGGCGCTAGCCACAAGCAACTTGTCCCGCAAAGTAGCATAATGGGAGGAAGATAATGATTTTGTGAGAGTATCAGCAACTTGAAGATTGGTAGGAACATAGCGAATTTGAAGAAGGCCATAAGCAACTTTTTCACGTACAAAGTGAAAGTCTATAGCAAGATGTTTAGTTCGAGCATGGAAAATAGGATTGGTGGCAAGATAAGTGTTGCTAATATTGTCGTAAAGTAATTTAGGTGGTGAAGGAAGCACCACACCAAGTACATGAAGAATTTGTTGCATCCATAAAAGCTCTGTGACAGTGGAAGATACCGCTCGATATTCAGCTTCACAACTTGATCTTGAGATTGTGCATTGCTTGCGTGAAACCCAAGAGACCGGTACACCAGCATAATATATGACCAAACCAGTTGTTGATCAGCGGGTATCCGGACAACCAGCCCAATCAGAATCAGAAAAGGCGGTTAAACTCTTTTCAGAAGATGGTTGAAGACAAAGTCCATGATGTAAGGTTCCGGCAATGTGGTGCAAGATTCTTTTGACAGCTTGCACATGAGTAGTGGTGGGATGAGCAAGAAATTGGCAAACACTATTCATAGCATAAGAAAGATCTGGCCTAGTGATTGTGAGATATTGTAGAGAGACTACAAGTTACGATATGGTGTAGGATCTACAAGCAAAGATCCTTGAGTTTTGGACAATTTGGCACCAGCAACTGGGGTAGATACAGGCTTGCAAGCACTCATGTTGGCTTTATTGAGAAGTTCAGAGGCATACTTGGATTGAGAAAGAAAGAGTCCCTTTGATGTGCGTTGGACTTGAATACCAAGATAATAATGTAGAGGACCCAAATCTGAAAGTGCAAATTCTGTTTTAAGAAGATCCAAAATGTTATGAAGAAGTGTGTTAGAAGATCTGGTGAAAATGATATCATCCACATAGAGAAGTAAGATCATACATCCATGAGAAGACTTGTAAATGAACATTGAGGGATCATTGGTGCTGCTGCAGAAATGATGTTTGAGTAGGAAATTGTTGAACCATGAAAACCAAGCTTGTGGAGCTTGTTTGAGTCTATAGCTAGCTTTATGTAATTCGCAAACATGATTTGGAAATCTAGAGTCTTTGAAACCAGGTGGTTGAGCCATGTATACATCTTTTGTTAGAGAGCCATGAAGAAAGGCATTTTTGATGTCCAGCTGTCTAATCGACCATCCTTGCAAAAGAGCATAAACAAGAACAAGGCGAATAGTAGCATGACGAATTACAACAGTAATAAAACTTTCATGATAATCAAGACTAGGTTATTGAGTATATCCTTTGGCTACAAGACGGGCCTTGTAGCATTCAATTGTACCATCAGATTTTTGTTTAATTTTGTATACCCACATGAAATTAACTACGTTCATACCTTTGTTAAATGGTACCAAGGACCATGTGCGATTAGCAAGAAGAGCATTGAATTCATCAACCATTGCATTTTTCCATTTTTTGTCTTTAATGGCTTGGGTAAAGGAAGAAGGTTCTGAGGGTATAGATGAGGTGGTAGAAAGAAAAGCATATTTGGGATTGGGTTTGTGGATACAAGCCTTTGCTCTTGTTTGCATTTGATGGGAGGGAGGAGGTGGGGGTGGTGTTGGTGAGGAGGTGGAAGTGTCATTATTTGGTGAGTGAATGTCAAAGGAAGTTTCGATAGGGGTAACAGGTATAGGAGTTGTTGAATTATTGGTAGAAGTTGAAGGGGAAGTGGACGTGGAATGAGAATTGGGTGAAGATAAAATAATAGATAAAGAGTTATTCCGTCTGACATTGATGATATTGTCATTAGAATCATTAGAAGTGTGTGAGATTTGGGAATAAGAGGGGAAAATATGTTCAACAAATGAAACATGGCAACTAATGTAGACACACCCATTATCAAGAGACATACAACAATATCCTTTATGTTGAGGGCTATATCCAATAAAGATGCATGGAGTGGAACGATTTTGAAGTTTGTGAGTGTTATAAGGATGGAGATAGTGAAAACAGAGGCAACCAAATACACGAAGAATGGAATAATTAGGAGTTTGAGAGAAAATAACTTGATAAGGAAATTGATTAGAAAGAGTTGGAGTAGGAATGCGATTGACTAGATAAAATACTGTTTGAAAAGCTTCAACCCAAAAATTGGAAGGTAAGTTGGAGTGATGAAGAAGTGTACGCCCAACTGTGGATATGTGACGATGCTTACGCTCAGATACACCATTTTGTTGGGGTGTGTATGGACAAGATAATTGATGAAAAATACCAGCTGAGTTGAGAAAATTGAGAAATTGTTTGCTAGTAAATTCACCACCATTGTCTGATCGAAAAACTTTAATAGTTGTAGAAAACAGATTTTCAACATGGGATTTAAAGGATTGAAAACAAGCAAAAACTTCATGTTTATTACGCATAGGATAAAACCATGTAAACTTAGAAAAATCATCGACAAAAATAATATAATATTTATAACCAGTAAAAGATGGGACTGGAGATGTCCAAACATCACTATGAACCAAATCCAAAATTTTAAAAGAAGAATTACAACTTAAATCAAATGGCTGAGCAGTAGCTTTAGAAACAAGATAAGAAGTGAAATAAAATTCTGAAGTTGGAGATTTATTGAGTGAGATGGTAGAAGAAGATTGTAGTTGTCGTAGTGCTTGAAGACTTGGATGACCGAGGCGAGCACGCCAAACTCTTGGTAAAGTGTGAACAGCAGACAAAGCATAAGGTGTTAAATCATGAGGGTAGTTACTGTGGAAAGGATAGAGCGGGTGGTCATTATGGCACTGATGAAGAAGTTTCCCTGTCTTTAAATCCTTCACATGAAAACCCCAAGGAAGAAATGTAAGAGAACAATTATTGTTAGAGACAAATCTTTGAACAGAAATTAAAATTTTACTAAGAGAGGGAACATGTAAAGTATTATGCAATTGAAAAGTAGAAGAAAGAGTATTTATAGAAGTTGAACCAGTATGAAGGATTGGAAGAGACTGGCCATTGCCAAAAGAAACAGATTTATTGTCAATGTATTTAGAGATAGTTTTAAAATTACCTGTGTCATTTGTCACATGAGAAGTAGCACCAGAGTCTAAATACCAAGTAGGATCAAAAGAGTCATACATAGAAAATCCAGCAAACTGAGAGTTGTTATCAGTTGAGAAGAACTGTTGAGAATGAGAAGAGCAATTCTTTGTAGTATGTCCCTTTTGATCACAAAGTTGGCATTAAATTCCAGCAAAAGGTGATGATCCTAAAATACCAGCACTAGAGTTTGTATGATTAGGGGAAGTGTGGTGGAAAGATTAAGGAGTAGACATACCATAGGGGGCATGTGAAAATTGTGGTTGATAGAAATAACGACCACCACGACCTCGACCTCAGCTGCGACCACGAAAATTACCGCAACCACCTCGTGTAGGAATAAAGGATGAAGAATGGGGAGAGTTCCCCTGAGACTGAGCAACAGATGATGATGATTTGTGAGATGACAGCAAGGCAGCGGGTTAAACTGTGACAGAGGAGTCAATAGGAGTGCTTCCGAGTTGTTCAAGGCGAGCTTCTTGAGTCAGAAGCATATTCCAAACATCATGAAAAGTTGGTGGTGGACGTAGATTGGAGGCAAAAGTGACCACTGAGTCATATGTTGGTGGCAGACCTTTGAGAAGATACATGACTTGTTCTCTATTAGACATAGGTTGAGAAATAGCATCAAGGGCATCAAAAATCTCTTTGAAGTGTTTACAATAGGATTCAATGGATAATGCTTCTTTATGAAGGTTGTGAAGTTTCAGTTTCAGATCTAGTTCTTTTGCTAGGGATTGGTCAAGGTAGTGGTTATGAAGAGTGGTCCAACCAGTGGAGGCACGTTTGCAATTATAAAGAAGAGGAATAACGTCTTTGGTAACTAAAGCATTAATCCAAGTTAGGACCAGTCGGTCATAACGTTGCCAAGAAAGGAAGTCGGGATTGGATTTGGTCTGTTGGGTTGTAGGGTCAGTTATGGTATCACAAGGGATGGTGGCATTGGGGTCAATGTGAGAGTCCAAATCAAACAGAGACAGAACGGGGCAGAGAAGATGGGACCATGTTAAATAATTTGTGGAGGTAAGACGTTCATGAACAGAATCTGTAATAGGTATGAGAAAAGGGTTCAAAGTGGTAGAGGTGGCTATTGAAGATGTAGAAATGGGTTGGGAAGTGGAAGACTTTTGGACTTGCAATGTACTGGAAAAAAAATAAAAAAAGGGGCCCTAGTTACTAATCGCAACCTGCTCTGTATACTATGAAACAAAGGTAATTCCCTCTCTTATTTTTCCAATGAGGGAATCATACATTTATATAATACAACTGGTCATCTATTTACAGAAATCCAATTAATCCTATTTAAAGCAAATCATCTAATCACAATAATGCTAATTAAAACATATCAAATCTGTCCTTCATCACAGCAGTAACAAATATCAGTAAAAGTCAAATTATGATATGAGAATAATCAAATCCTTGATTGGTGGCTTGTCTAACAATGTGTGTGTGTGTGTGTGTGTGTTACACATATGATATAATGGTTATGTAACATATAAATATTATATGAAAGTTATGTAATATAGTTACATAATTAAGTAAATAGTATAATCATTAACGTTATTTTGTCAAAAAACGATTAACATTATATATATATATAGAGAGAGAGAGGGAGGGAGGGCAGAAAAGTTTGGTAACTCGTCCAGCACTCTGGTTTTTGCCCCTTGTTTGGTAACTCGTCATGGGACAAAAAGTTTGGTTTTTACCCCTTGTTTTGTCCAGCACTCTGACCAATTTTCAAAACAAACATGAAACAATTAGTTTTATGTCATCCAGTCCTCTATTTTTTTTTTTTTTTTGCAAAACAAAGACACCCTTAGTGAGTGAAAGAGTACTACTCCGTGTCGTGCAATGTGTAGAACTTTCAGCTTTTTGGAACAACCTCAGCAGCACAAGCCATAGTGAGAATTTGCCTTTTCTCATAAACACGACACTTATTCAATAGGTCACAAAAGTCCAGATGCACCCGCCTCATAACAATTATTTGCTTTCCCGTGCACTATCTGGTTTTCAAAAGAAGATTTAAAGTTGCATCAAATTGCATTGCTCATAAAACAAGTTCAGGTGTTCAAATAAAGGAAAAGGATAGAAAGGGTGTGCAAGTGTCCAGGCATACACACAACCACTTAAAAGGGACATATCTAGCTGTTTTTAACTAAAATATACCTTCAATAGAACTCAGATTTTCATCGGAAAAATTATGCTTTTGGTATCTTTTTTTGTAGTTTGTTTGTTCCAGGGAACGACACCAGATTCATGTTCTTCATTAATTTCTTCGTCGTCAAGTCAATTGGCTGAAACCCAAAACGAGAAGTCCAAGTTTCTGTGACTTCTGGGACAGATGGCACGAACAATAACTCAACATTCAAATAGTTGAGTGTCTGATACATGGCAATAGTCAGAGAAACAAGTTTTGATGTAAGCAAAATTAACAATTGTACATGCACATAAATACATATACGTGAAACAAATGAGATAAATTAATTAATAACCTTAATTATGAACTCACCGATTCAATAACATTTAGGAGCCGACGACACATTCCTTGTTTTCTATATATGTGTTGTGTTGCAATGAATGGCATCTCTGCTAGTATGTTCCCATGAATCCTATTTGACCCATTTTAATCATCAGTATACACATTTCACACTCTTCCATCAATCAAAAGGAAGCTTCATAGCTTCATAACGTATGACGGATTACACATTCACCATCATGATGCACCCAGAGGACATAAAAAAATTTGGTAAATCTATACAAACGAAACTGATTATTATAAATTATAAGAAGGTTTTGGGATAGTAGATCTAGACATAAAAAAGAACATTGAACCAAACCATTTAAAATCAAATACCAGGAAATAAATTAATTGCTGTTTGGCCTCATGAAATATAATTTTCATATCCAATCTTCATTTTGTACACCTACTAATATTAATCAGTTTATGAGCTGCATAAAAGCACTGATCAGAAATTTTAAAATTTAAAAAGACATTTACCTGATACAAGCAACACTAATGATTTCGCCATTTTTTGCTAGAATTGCTGTAACAAATCCCTCATAGTTAATACGGGGGATGTTTGACCTGACCAAGATAATAAGAATATAACTACCACATGTGATAAAAAAGATATCTATAACACGGTAATTAGATTTTCAGATGCATTAATCATTATATAAAAAAATTGTTTTACTTAAAAGTTACAAGAACTATATACTACCAACAAGAAGTTATTAGGGTAACTCAATTTAAAATCATGTAGTAATCCGTAGGAGAATTGGTTAAAAGCACATAAAATAAGTGGTCGAGTGACCTTACCGACGATTAAATAGAACATTGGGGATAATATCAATCCCGCTTTTAACATCGATAATTGGCTGGAAGCACTTTTTCATTATTGAAAAATATGCAACAAGAAGCTTGGAATTACATTCGATCTTCTTTAACTGTGTAGCACTCGAGCCGATATCTGACCAACAAATAAAACTCCAAGAAAATCCATCTCCAATTTCATGTTTAATCCCTAGAATCATTTCAAGCCTCTTAACCAACTGGGAACACAAAATAATTAACTATATATTAGTTTGATTACAATGATTGGGAAATATCTTCAGATTGAACAATAATATGAAAAGGGATGTATAATTTAATTGTAACAATCCTAAAGGCCTTTAGGTCAAAAGGAAGTAGCACTTCCTTCATCAGGGCTATAATACAATAATCCAAACATAGATTTGAAAAATTAATAGCAAATCCAGCTCAAACTTTAAGTCTACTCAAGATGGGTTGTAACATGCTTGTGGGGAAGAATGTATGACCTGAACCTTAACCTTTTTTTTTAACAGCAAATGTTAGCGGGTTAATGGTTACTCCTTGTTAGTGGGGGAAAGGCGATTAGACCCCTACCTCCTTGGTCTCCAACTCCTTATGTATTGTCCTTAGGACACCTGAACTGAACCTTAACTTTTGTCCCTTGTAAAATAAGATTTGTTTCTAAAATTTTTGTTAACTACAATGTGAATAACATCTAATATCATACAAGACATTCTTCTACAAAGAACATGAAAATCTAGATAACAAAAGTAATTTGGAAATAAAGATTTTAAAAATAAAAATTATATTATATAGAAGCGCGAAAAGTTAAATTGTAGGTAATATATTGAAGATCCTATCTAGGCAAATACAAGGTAACAATATATACATTACGAGATGTATTAGGTAAAACAAAAACCATTTAAATTTTAGCCGTAACAACAAAAAAGATTAGCATAAATCAACTTGCTATGTCAAAATATGTTACCATATATCACCACAAAAAATTTACAAACAACAATCAAGATTTAAAAACATGAAAAAAAAAAATAGATCATACCTCTTGGCATCTATTTCCACATACGGAAGCATATTTACATTTAACAATCTTGTCACTGTTAGCAACAAGACAAGATTTATGATCTACAAGATAAAAGTTATATTCATTTTCTGTAGGAAATAAATTTTTTTTATTGAGAAATGAGTATTTAATTAAGAAATGAAGAAATGTATGAAGAGGAAATACATCTTTGCCGGCAAGAACGACATGTGAGTAACACAGACTCAAAGGGTTGCGTTTCCTTGGTATTCAACCCGCAAAATTTACAACAACAAGAAACACAGTACCAATCACCAGATGGAAGCTCCTGCAAAAGAAAAAAGAATATACTTTAAATCCATACAAAATTAAGTTCAATTATTTTCATATGATTGCATCGAGAAACTGTAGAGTATAGGCATAACAATAAGACTTTCCTTTATTTCTCCCAAAAATGTGCCACAAACTTAGAATGCATATCCTTAACTATTTTACTAATTAATAATAAATTTTTCTTAATTGTTATCATCAGTGAGTGACCATTGTAAATTTTTTAGGTAATGAACAATCAAAACCAAAAACAATTTTCCATGATAAATAATGATTGATGACAATAAATAGTTCATTTAATGAAAATAAACTAAAAGGTCCCTATAATCACACATTAATTAAGACACGTACTTGTATATCCAAGCAGCTTTGATGGAAAGATGATGGGCAACCATCACAACAGAGCAAATTTCCATAATCTCCACAAATAATACATATGTCATCGTTTGAGTCATCACTCACAACATCATTAGTTGCATCCATGTTTTCACCACCACCATGCGTCACATTTGAAATCCCCACATTTCCTTTTCTTCTATCTCCTTCTTTCAAATCTATTTGTTGGGGCCTCCCACATTCTTCTTTTCCTAGACCCACGCCATTTTTCTTAACCAAGGCCTCTCTTTGACCCTCATGGTTTATGTCACACCTTCCTTCCCGAATCATTCTCTCACCACTCTCTGGTTCCCCATACGCTCTCTGAGATCGCAACCTCATTTTCTCAGAACTCTATGCCTCGACAAAACAACTCGCCAGTTTCAAATGGAGTTAAACAAAAAACAAATGCTATAATAACGTACCAATTTAAATTATAAGTGAGAAAGCTTTTATAGCCACAGGAAAATGAACAAAGTCAAAGATTGTTTTTTCCACTTCCTTCTATCATAAGTCTTAATTTGCGTCAAGTGTTAATCTCTAATTAAATTTTAGGACGCTACTTGGGTTGGCATCGCAAGTAAAAACAAAGGGGCATGATATAATGCATTGTCCTCACGTGTTAATTAAAGTTGACATTCCTTTGTTTTCCCACTTCTTTCCATCTCAAGTCTTAACTCTATGTTTTAAATATTATCTCTTTTAATTCAATTATAGGACGTTACTTGGGTTGGCATTGCAAGAAAGAAAAAAAAAGTGGGCGAGATATATTGCATGGTCATCACGTGTCAATTAAAGTTGACATTCCTTCATTTTTCCATTTCCTGTCCTAATTCTCTGTGTTAAGTGTTATCTGTTTAATTCAATTTTAGGATGTTACTTGGATTAACACTGTCAGGATCAACATACAAGGGGCATGATATATTGCATGGTCATCACGTGTCAGTGAAAGTTGACATTCCTACGTTTTCTCACTTCCTTCCATCTCATGTCTTAACTCTCTGTGTTAAGTGTTATTAGGGGTGCTCAAAATATCCGGTTACAAGGATTTATCCAAATCCATGTCCATAACCTTTTTGTAAAAATCCAAATTTTTGGACATGGATATAAACCAAGCCCATTTTATTTTTAAAGTCCAGTTTTGGTTATCCAAAATTTTATAACCGGTTGAATATTGTTAAGCCCATTTCTTATTCTGATCCAACATCATCAGCACACGTTCTCTCCACCTCTGCAATCTCTCAACTCTCGCTCTCTCGACCACTGCCGCCACCCCTCGTTTTCAACTTTCGTACCACCGCCGCATTCCCGCGCCAAAACTCCGCCAGCAAAGCCAACACCTCCGGTCTCTGTCTCTCGACCATTCACCATCGGCAAACACCCAACCACCCCCAACAGTACCTTATTTTCTCCGTTTCTCAAACATCCCAGACGCTGCAGGAGGCTCTAGTGGCTCTCAAAGCCGAGAGCTTTAGCTGGTATGAAGGGAATGGGTTTTAGGGTTTCGAGAAGAACCTGCGAGACTTTCTTTCCTAGGTCGCTCGCTTCGGATTGAATTTCTTTCTCTTTGATGCACGGCGAACGGCGGCTGCGGTGGCGGGAGCGTTGGGTTCCGGGTCATCATCGTTTTGGGGCAGAGCTGGATCTTGATCTTCCATGAGAATGTCTTCGTCTTGATTAGGGTTGGTGTTATCGGGATCGGGAACGTTTTGGATTTGGGGATTTTGAGGGGCCATGGATGATTGAGGATCGGGATGTGGGGTTGGTGGTGCTTCTTCTTGTTGTTCTTGTTCTTGTTCTTCTCGGCATTGTTGTGGTTCTACAACTGAACTCAGGGGTTCTATGTGCGAACTCTGAGGTGTTTGCGGGTTTGATTGCAGATTATAGTAAAGGGGTTTCTTCTTCGAGTGGTAGTAACCCGTGATGTTTATCAGAATTTCTTACTCGGTACTTGAATTGATTAGATTTACTTCAATGTTGCAGAATTTCTTTGTGTCAAGCAGCCTTCTAAACAGTGTCATTCAACTCTTATAGATTCTAATTCTGTGAAAAATTATTTCAAGGAAGTTTAGTTAAAAGAAAACATGATTTTACAGGCGAATACCCTTTTTGGAGGTGAAAACCAAATTTTATAGGTGAAAACCGGTAGTGTAACCGGTTTTAAGACAGAAACCGGTTTATAACCGGTTTTGGGTTGCAACCGGTTTCATAACCGGATATGGATAAACAACCGGTTTTATATCCGTAACCATATTTGAGATCCGGTTTTAGAAATTTGGATTTGAAAACTCATCCTAATATGTGGTTTAAATTGGATTTGGTTTTGGTTACATTAATATCCAAACCATGAGCACCCCTAAGTGTTATCTCTTTAATTAAAGTTTAGGAAGTTGTCTTGATTGGCACTGCAAGGGAAAGACAGACAAGGCAGCAACATATATTGCATGGTCCTCACATGTCAGCATGACATACCTTCTTTTTCCCACTTCTTTCCATATCTCATCTCTTAACTATATATGTTAAGTGTTATCTCTTTAATTTAGTCCAATTATAGGGCGTTAACTGGGCAGGCACTGCAAAGAAAGACAGACAAGAGAAAGGATAAATTGCATGGTCCTCACGTGTCAGTTAAAGGTCGACATTCCTTCGTTTTCCTACGCCATTCCATCCCATGTCTTAACTTTTTGTGTTAAGTGATACTCCCTCCGGTACTTTTTATAAGAAAAAATAGTCTTTTTTTTAGTCTAAATTATAAAAAATAATATCAATTTTCAAAAACATTAAATGACTAATTTTTATTTATATCCTTATTTATAGTGAAACATATTAATAAAATACACATATTTTCTATGCAAGTTAGTTAATTCATAAAAGAGGTAATTTTGGAAAAAAACACAATTTTTAGGAGTATTAATTAAAAAAATGGATTTTAATATAGTTATTTGGTCTGTA
This sequence comes from Calophaca sinica, assembly GCA_037113605.1. Taxonomy (NCBI): domain Eukaryota; kingdom Viridiplantae; phylum Streptophyta; class Magnoliopsida; order Fabales; family Fabaceae; genus Calophaca; species Calophaca sinica. Next base: position 25,144,373 of record CM073733.1, read on the forward strand.
TGAATTAAAATTTTGTTTCTTATATTTAGGATTGGAAGGAGTATCTCTTTACCATTTTTATTTTTTTTTCTTTTTTCCTTTATAAATAAAATCCAATAGCAACATGACATTTTGGCATGGATATATTAACTCCTTCTTATTGATATACTATTTTTTTAATATTTGAGAATGCATTATTTATTTGAAATATTATATTATTTTAATAAAGTGTCGTAGATTTTGACTAATAAGAGATATTCCTTCTATTTTTAATAAGTTTTATCTTCTTCTAATAAAATTACACATACATGCATGCATTTTTTTTAAAAAAAAACCGGGAAATGCATGCATATTGAATGAATTAAGTATAAATAATATATTCACGTTCAGTCAAAAAATAATAATAATAATATATTCACGTCTTCTCAATTACACTTTAAATTTTTTGCTAATTAATATTACTGAAATTTAAAATTTTCTATTTAATTCTTTGACTGAAAAATTATTTAACAAAAAAGATTGGTGATATATTATTTTAAACATACAATTTAACTCATTTTATAATTATTCTATTTTTTAAATGTTAAGATGTTTATCTCGTAAATTGATTAATTATTTTCTAAAAATATATCAACTTTTTTAAAAATAACTAATTATAAAAAAAATGATTAAAAAATATTTAGCAGAATGTATTACTAATTATTTTACTATTCAATTTTACTCGTTAACTTATTAACGGACCTATGACTCGACAAAACTCTAACCTTCCATTTGTGTAGTATTTTTAATGTTTATCATAATATTTGTAGAAAATTTGCTATATGAATATTTTGAATATTAAAAAAATAAAGGTATACACCATTTAAATAATTATATATAGAATATTATAATAAAATATAAAAAGATTTAAATAATTAAATGTTGGACTAATATTTCTCCCTATATAAAAAGAGGTTTAGTTGGCGGATTCATGTCTCTAATATTAGCAGTTTTAACTGCTATGTATGGTGGTGCAGGTCATGGTGGAACCACTAATAACTAATTAACTCATTTGACAATTTTTTTTGCGCAATATTTTAAAAACCGAACTAGTGAGACTTCTGGGTCATGGTTCAACCATTTTAAACTGCTCAAACCGGTGCGAAACAGCGGTCGAGCCGCCAAAATAAATGTACCGTAAACAGGGCCGGTTCAAGGTTCAATCAGTTGAACCGTCTGATTCAGTTTGGTTGTTCATATAAAACATTGCTTTTGCGAACCATGTGACATCTAGAGTAGCCGTTCCTTTTGCAAACTAATAATCTACGGTAGATACCACCATCCTTTTGGAAAATGTTAGAATTAATGGGCTACAATAGCAGTATCCAAAAGAAACAACTATTTTATGTCAAAAAAAAAGAAACAACTATTCACACCGTAAACAGGGTCGGTTCAAGGTTCAACCGGTTGAACCGTCTGGTTCGGTTCAGTTCAGTTGTTAATACAAAACACTGCTTTTGCGAACCATGTGACATTTAGAGTAGTCGTTCCTTTTGTAAACTAATAATCTACCGTAGATACCACCATCTTTTGGGAAAATGTTAGAATTAATGGGCTACAATAGCGGTTTCTAAAAGAAACAACTATTTTCTGTCAAAAAAAAGAAACAACTATTCAAAATGAAATAAAATTACTACCTATCCAATTGTACAACAAATCGGCATGGGCAAATAAAATACATGACAACCAATATTTTTCATTGGAAAAAATATGTTAATCTAGGTAAAGAAAACTTTGACAGGAGTAAAGGTGCAGTTAACTCACTGTGAAAATAATAATAAAAAAAAACTCAATGAGATTATTAGAAGTTGCAATTTTTGATGGTATCTCAAATTGCAAATTTAATCTTGACAAGAAAACATGAAAAATTAGTTTGACGTCTATTTAAGTGATCGAGGTACTTGACAAAAACCTTAAATAATCAAAACAACAGTTTAAACATCAAGCTAATATGGATGAAAATATGCCAGACTGTTTGACAGGGGCCTACGGCCCAGTCTACATCAAGCTCAGACCAGACCAGAGTTATTTTTAAGTAGATAAGACTTAGACTTTTTTCCCAATTTTTTTTAACTAACTTGTTAATTAACTATTTTTTATGAACATATTGAATATAAAATTTTACTCATAGAGGATCAATTTTGAATCTTTGATTGCGATTAATGAGTATTATATGGAGGATAGCAACTGTAGTGCTAAAAGCACTTGTAAAATTAGTTTTGAGCAAAAACATTAGCCTAATTCGAACACATAACAATCAGCCTATAACATCACCATGAAAGTAAAGGTTTCGTCCACCTAATTATAACCCCCACCCACCCCCCCCCCCCCCCAAACAAAAGAAAAAAATGGATCCAACATTTGTCTAAAGTTAGAAATGAATAATATAGTACTCATCACAAAAGCTATATATCCTTGTGGGTAATATTTATGCACGGTGAAGATCCACACCAGAAGCAGTGTTGTTTGACCCACCCAAGGAAAAAGCATTGCCCGGTGCAGTTTGATCAACTTGTAATCCTTGCTTAGCACGCTTTGAAGATCCTTCGCAATCTCCAAAATTCATGTTTGGAGGACACGCTTCTTCATGGGCATTTCCTGAGTACTGAAGACCACTACTTCGTGTCCTGCGGCGTGCAGTTTTTTCAACTCTTCTCTTCTTTGTCACAACCCCAGAAGACACAGTGAGAATTTGGCGCCTTTCTGATCCAGATGCACCTGCCTCATCATGATTATTTGGATTTCCATGCTCATTCTGGTTCTTCAGAAGATTGAAAACTGCAACAAAATTGCATTGCTCAGAAAACAAGTTCAAATGTTGAGTGAAAGAAAAATGATAGAAAGGGTATTAAGTGAATGTATATACCTTCAATAAAACTCAGATTTGCATCAGACAAATTAAGCTTTGGGATCTTTCTCTGCAGCTTATCAGTTCCAGGAAACCACACCAGATTCTTATTCTTCATTAATTTCTCGGTGTTCGAGTCAATTGGCACAAACCCAAAATAAGAAGTCCAAGCTTGTGTGACTTCTGGGATAGATGGAATGAATAATAACTCAACATTTAAATAGCTGAGTGCCTGATGCATGGTAATATTAATGGTTAGAGAAACACAAGTTTTTGAAGTAATTATTAGCAAAATTAATAATTGTACATGCACATACATACATACATGAAAAAGAATAGACAAATTAATTAATAACCTTAATTATGAACTCACCGATTCAATGGCATTCATCAGCCGATGACACATTCCTTGGATTCTATACATAGGGTCGGTTGCAATGAATGGCATTTCGGCTATTTCATTTCCGTGGATCCTATTTGACCAATTATTAAACTTAATCATCAATGTACATACGTATTTCACTCTCTTCCATCAATCAAAAGAAAGCTTCATAAAGTATGGTGGATTACATATTTGCCATCGAGTGGAGATGCTCTACATTTCTCAAGAGAAACAGAGAATTTCATTATTATGATTTTGGGTGTATAAAAACACATTTCTAAAATTGATGGTATACATATTTGCCCCCTTGTACACCCAAAATCATAATAATGAAGTTTTTTATTTCTTCAGAGAAGATCTCTATGCTTTGCCCGCATGCACATAAAAAATCAGCAAATCTATGCAAATAATAAGGAAACTGATTCTTATAATAAGAAGGTTTTGGGTTATAATGTCTTGACAACAAAAATCATTGAACCAAGCCATTTAAAATCAAATACCAGAAAATAAATTAATTACTTGTTGGCCTCATAAAATATATTTTTCATATTCAATCTTCATTTTCTACACATTAAATTATTAATCAGTTTATGAAAGCATGTATAAGAAATTTTAAAATTTAAAAATACATTTACCTGATAGAAGCAACACTAATCATCTCGTCACCTTTCTCTAGAGTTGCAGTAAAAAATCCCTCAAAATTAACGCGGGGAAACTTTGACCTGACCAAAATAATAAGAATATAACTACCACACATGATAAAAAAAAATTACCTTTAACTATAACTACACGGTAATTAGATTTTCAGATGTATTTTTCATTATATCATTTTTTTTTTGAAAAAGGGAAAATTTTTATTATATTGTAATCTTATACAACATTTAAACCCTCCCTCCTCTTGCCTCAAAGGAACCTGTTCTCAATTTGAATAATGAGAATCATTATTACTGCATCTATACCCCATCAAAATATGTGTGAAGGAGTGGAAGATAGATGTAAGGTACATGCATATAATGAGAAGAAAAGAGAGATAGAGAAGTATGAAATGAATAAAAAAAAAAGTGTGAAAAGTTCACCATTTTTTTATTTTACTATTTATTCTTGGAGAACCCCAAAAGAAGGTAGCACTTTTTTTAATCCTGCATATATGTCTATATCTTAAATTACTGTATCTATTTTATTTAGCTGGACTCAACATGTGAAGTTATCTTATATATCATTGTTGGTAAAAAAATTTCCTTTTTCTCCTGAGAGAGAGAGAGAAGAAGAGAGAAAGACGAATACAAGCACACCTTTTCGAAACAATAAATTTGGAAACATATTTAGAAACTTCTCAAAGGTCATATACATTCAAAATATCTTTTATATATGAACAAAATATATACTACTTTGTCCATTGGGTGCTAGCTCAGTGGTAGGAGCTGGATCTTGTAACCCCAAAGGACATGGTTCAAATCCTCTTGAGAACAGTTATAACATAACCATTAGTGCCACTGAATAATAATATATCTCATTCCCACACTCCCTTTATATATATATAGATCATATCTAGTGAGGGGGTCTTTTTTATGTGAGAGTGAGAGGAGCAAATCTAGGCCATACAAACCATACATGGATGGTCAAGATTAAAAGTTAGTTATAATTTAAAAAAGTCACATGTCAACTTAAAAAAGTCATATGACTTTTTTTGTTTTAATATTGACCATTCATGATTGGATCTAATGGCTATAATTTGCTCCTCCCACTCTCACATAAATAAGGCCTTCTCACTATATATATATATATATATATACACACACACACACACTACCAAGTACCAACAATTAAGAAGTGATTGGGTTAACTCAATAGCCCACAAAACCAAAGCACACAAAAGTCGTCTAGCCAGTGACCTTACCACTGATTTTCTAGCATACTGGGGATGATATCAATCCCGGTTTTATCATCGGTAATTTGCTTGAAGCTCTCTTTCATTATTGATAATGCAGCACTAACTTTGGAATTACATTCAACTCTGTTAGTAGGTATTATATGTGAAGGACACGGGCGGATATCTGTCCGACAAACCAAAGTCCAAGAAAATCCATCACCAATTTCATGTTTAACCCCTAGAAGCGTTTGAAGTCTCCTTAATAACTGGGAAACAAAAATAAGTAACTACATTAGCTAGTTTGATTACAAATTTACAATGACCAGGATATATCTTCAAATTGAATTCATTACCATGAAAAGGGATATATACTTATTTAATTGTAAAAAATTAAAGGCCTTCACGAGTCAAAAGGAGGGATCTCACTTCCCTCATTAGGGATATAGTACAATTAATTTGATCATAGATTTTACAAATTAATAGCAAATCTAGAACAAACTATTTGCTAAGTTTACTCAAGTAAAAAAAAATGGATAAAAAAACAATTACCCGGGTTGTAACATGCTTGTATAGGGTAGGAATATTATATGACCTAAACCCTAACTTTTTTTATAAGGAAAATATTAAAAACGGAAGTATAATAGGTACTCTAATCCAAAAAATAAGAGGCTCGAATTGGTGCCCTTAACTTTAGTCCCTTATAAAATAATTAAGATTCCTTTCTCAAAATTTTATAAACTACTATGTGAATAACATTTGACCGCATACAAGGCATTCTTCTAGATGTTGCAAGTTTAACAGCATTGATAAATACATTAAAAAGAACTCACACAGGGTTAATAAAATTGACTGAAAAATCTCCCCTTCTAGACCATTATCCAAAACCAAGATCTAACTTTAATGATAACCAACGAGCTAATCATATCAAAACTCCCCCTCAATATTATCTTGTATTTAGGTGGTTGGGGTTGGTATTGGTGTTCCTCCCAAATCGTATCACTTTGCTTTCGATCCTCTATCATATGGGGGTATCCAAGTTCGAGATAAAAAGGGATTCACCCAATTATTTGGCATGTAGTCTTTTGGGTAGTTTGAGATGCTAGAAACGAGTGTATTTTCTCCAATAAGGTGTTAGATGCCTCTGAGGTTCTGGACAACATTAAGGTGCTTTCATGAAAATGGCTTCTTGCCAAGTCAAAGAATATTTATTGTCTTTTCTATGAATGATGTGTTGATTTGTTGGAATGTATCTCAAGGGGTATGAATAAATGAGTTTGGGGCTGTAGGAATTAACCGGCTTTTATGGGGTAGATTCTCAGCCCCTCTTATGTTAGTTTAGCTCTTTTGAGCGATAGGTGATGTATTTATAGATCTTCCTGTAATGGGTTAGAGTATCTATAGTACTCTTAATAAAATGCTTTTTTTTTACTGTAAAGAAATGAAAAGTTGCTTTTGATATATTTAAAAAAAATATTATCTTGTTACGCATTAGCAAAAGTGGCCAATTTACTGCATGGCAAGGTGTAAAACAAATTTACATAATACATTGTATTATGTGAAGCAAAAACCATTTAAATTTTAGCCACGACATCAAATAAAAATGATTAGCATTAATTAACTTACTATATCAGAATATCTTAGCATCAATCTAACAAATTTACAGACAATATCAAGATTAAAAAATTAACATGATAAAAACAGAACATACCTCTTGACATCTGCTTCCACATGCAAATGCATATCTAGGACTCAAAATATTATCACTGCCGGGATAAAGACAAGAATTGTGATCTACAAAAATGATAAAAGCAATATTCATTTCGGTTGGGGAAAGAAAATAATTTATTTAGAAATAAGTATTTAGTTAACAAATGAATAAATGGATGAAGAGGAAATACATTTTTGCCAACACGAACGACATGTGAGCAACACAGATTCAAGAGAGTCATCGGTATTATGATCAAAGGGCTTGCTATTCAGCCTACAAAATTTACAGTGACAATAGACACAATACCAATTACCATCCGGAAGCTTCTGCAAAAGAAAAAAAAAATATGCTTTACATTCCAGTATAAAATTAAGCTTTTTTTTAAGCATCAGTTGTAAAGAATATATAGAATAAGAAGTACAGCAGGTACACCAATCTATATACAACAAGAGATAAAACAAAGAACGACAAAAAAAAAAAAAAAAAAAAAAGCCACCACCACCCCGCACACACAAATCCAAGGAACTACTTCCTCAAGTACAAAATTAAGTGAAATTATTTTTGTATGCGGGTTTATCATGGATGCATCGGGAAACTATAGAGTATAGTCATAACTATAAGATTTTCCCCTTTTTTTATGAAAATATGCCACAAAATCTGAATGCATATCCTTCAGTGAGTATGAGAATAAGTTGGGTCGAGCGAGACCTGTTCAAAAAAATCAAGATCAAAGTATGGTTTGTTATATGTCATGGGCTTTTTTTAGGCCAACTGACTTTTTGAAAGTTTGACATAGTCTGCTAGTCTACTTAAAGGTCTATTTTATATTAACGTCTTTAAATAAATTATCTGATCTATCTTTAAATAGAAAATAAGCTAATAGGTCACTGAGGTTAAATTCTATTTATAATAAAATATAAAAAACGGAAATTAAAATCACCATACCACTAAGAGACCTCAGACATAGAGATGAAAATAAATAGAATGAGTTGAGTTCTATAAGTCTGATTCTGATTTATTTGTATGATATAAATCAACTTTAATGTCTAACCTGACCTTTTAGAGAGTTTGACCTTATATAATAGTCTATTTAAATTCTATTTTTACAATATAATCCTTAAATATATCACAAATTTATGCAGAACAATATGCGTTAAGTTATTGAAAAGGTTAACACAATATACAAAATCTAATATAATAATAATAATAGTAATAAAAAAAATTATTTATATTTACTTAAATAAATCGGCCTCTTAGACCCAGAAAGCTTTTTTAGCTGCCCAAAATCTGACATTTTGAGCGAAATAGGTTTCTCAAAAAGTTTTAACATTGTGTGATTAAAAAAAGTTTCGTCTGTCCTGGGCTTGATGTAAAATAGGTCATATGCCTCTATTGGGCGACCTGACTTATTCCCACCCATATGCTTTATTATTTTACTAAATACTAAATTTCTTAATTGTTATGATAAGCCAGTGACCACCGTAAATTCTTTAGGTATTGAAAAACCAAAACCAAAAGCAAATTTCTATGATAGATAATAATCGATGAAAAAACATAGGTTATGCACCAAACAACTGCCAAAACAAACTTACCCTAGCCAGCTTCGACAAGACAATAGTTCATAACAAAATATATGATATGTCCTAATGAGAAATATTCAAACAAAAAAAGAGGTCCCTATAATCACACATTAATTAAGACACGTACTTGTATATCCAAGCAGCTTTGATGGTAAGTTGATGGGCAACCATCACAACAGAGCAAATCTCCACCGTCTCTACAAACCATACATACGTCATCATGTTTGTCATCACTCACATTATCACCAACCTCATTGTAATTAGCGTTTAAGCTCAATTGAGATGTGTTCACAATATTCTCACTCTCCCTCACCACAGTAATCAATCCTTTTTCTTCTAACTCTTTATTAGTTGCATCCACATTATTGGCACCATCATCACCATGTGTCATAGTTGAAATTCCCACCTTTCCTTTTGCTCTATGTTGCTCTAGTAAAAGACGATTTCTCTCGTGATCCTCTGGAGTCAATCCTGCAGTATCAATTTTCAACTCGACGAAAAATTCGTCTCCTTCTTTAAACTCTATAAAAGTCCCCTCTCTTTGACCCTCACCATAGTAAAAAATCTCGTGGTTTTTTCCACACCCTCCCTCCTGATGAATCATTCTCTCACCACTCTTTGGTTCCCCATACCCTCTCTGAGATCGCAGCCTCATTTTACTGAAAAACCCTAGCCCTCTACAAAATTAAAACAACTCGTCAGTTTCGAATAGAGTTAAATCAACTGAAAATTAACTAAAACAAATGCATGTATATACCATTCAAAAAAAAAATGCACGTATAACAACATACCAATTTAAATTTTAAGCAGAAGATTACAGGCACAACACGAATGAACTAACTAACTGATCAGATGGTGGGTGAATCCTATTGAGAAATGCAGATCCAAGTTACGCTTTGAGAAGATCTGATCTTAGGAACATAACACACAAGACATCATCATATATATCATAGGGGAAAATGAAAAAGGTTTATACCGTAGTCAGACAGGAATGAGATACAATGAGTGATGGAATTTGAGGAATGTGGGTGAGTTGTTAAGTGGATTTTGAGGAGAGTGAGTGATCCGGAGAAGAGTTGGAGTGTTTCTGGTTTTGGTCTGGAAAACATTGTCTTATATACATCTATGCTTGGTCATAGGTTGGGAACTTTGAATTAAATTTTAGGACGTTACCTGGGTTGGCACAGAAAGAAAGGACTGACAAGAGAGCGGCATATATTGCATGGTCCTCACGTGTCGGTAAAAGTTGACATTTCTTTCTTTTCATATTTTCTTTCATCCTATGTCTTAGCTCGGACTTGGATTCACTGCATTCAACATTTCATGTCGTCACTGCAGTCAAGGCCATATCACCCATTGGATTGTTTGCATTCACTCTTATGGCCATTGATTTAGGTTGTCCAAAAAATAAACAAAAATTCCTAGTGGAAAGAGATAGAGACCATTCACTGCAGGGAATCCTCGTTCATCTTAACTTTGTGATAAGTTCATTCTTATCTCTTTACCATTTTTTATTTTTTTCTTTACAAATAAGAGTTTAAATGATATGCACTGACAGTGTAAAAAAAAAATTTACACAATCATTCAATCATATCTCACTATTGTGCTACTTTATTATATTATTTACTAAAATATCTCAACAAACATCTATACGGTAATATATGATTGGATGACGATGTAAAACTTTTTTACACAGTCTTCCATTTCAGCTAAACTCTATAAATAAAAAAGTTTAATTTCTATGCAACGTCGGCTTAAAAATATTTTACACAGCCATCCAATCATATGTTGGCACCTCATTTAATGAGTTTAAAAACACATGATTTGTCATACTCATTAAATAATCTGGCAACACATCACTGAATGCATGTGTAAAATATTTTCACACTGACTGGTGCATATAAATTAAATTCTAAATAAAATCTAATAAGAACATGAAATTTTGGCATGAATATATTAACTCCTTTTTTATTTCATTACTTTTTTAATGTTTGATAATTAATAATTTAAATTAATAAATTATTTTAATAAAGTGTCATAGATTTTGACTAATTAATCAGAGATATTTCTTCCATTTTTAATAGTTTTTTCTTCTTTTAATAAAATTACACATACATATTGAATGGCGTATTTCCTCAAAAATGGCGCAAGGATAGGTAAGACATTCATGTATTCTCCGTTACACTTTTACTATTCTGCCTTTTAAAAAAAACTTTACTATTTTGCAAATTAATATTACTGGAATTCAAAGTATTCTATTTAATTCTTTGACTAAAATCATTTTATAATACAGAATAAAAATTAGCCACATATTCTTTTAAATATATATTTAAACACATTTTATAATTATTCTATATATTTTAAAAAGGTCAACACGTTTATCTCGTAAATTGATTATTTTCTAAAAATATCTTAACTTTCCAGTCAAAAAAAATATCTTAACCTTTTTTAAAAATAAACTAATGATAAGAAATGTGCCAAAAATATATATTTATAGTTGAATGTATTACTTTGGTTTAAAAAGGAGAATGTATTACTGATGTTTATTTTATATTATACTAGTGTATTAACCCATGCTTTGCACGGGTAAGACTCGAAAGTTACTGAATCACTTAAAATATATTTCAAAAAATAGAATAGCTAAAGATGTATTTTAAATGATGTGATTTACTTGAATAAATTAAAATTTTTATTTTTTGTTTTAATTGAAAGGAACATATCATTATTTTCAAAAATCGTAATAAAACATTATATCTTCAGTTCATTGGTGACATTATAAATGATATCATGACTTAATATAATTAACTAATTTTTTTTACAAAATATGGAAAAAATAATAAAAAGGAAGGGGAAAAATAATAAAAAAGCTCTTAGCTAAGGAAGATTTAAAAATAAAAAAATCTTGTAGATACCTAGTGAGAGAATATTTATTGCTAATGTCAAGTTGAACTAAATAGGAAAGGTTAGCTGGTCTAAATTTCAAACTTGAAAAAAAATTAACAATAATAATAATAACAACAATAATAATAATAATAACTACTAAATTAATTAATAGTTAAGAATGGAAGCATTTATTGAGATCTGATTTCCATGGAAAATTAATTGACCTATTCAATCGTTAGAGAAAAGTATCACATTTTCACATCTAATGATTTTCCAAATTTGCATATAATCGTTAGAGGAAAGTATTTCTTGATAATAATTTTCCAAATTTGCATATAATTGAAATCAATTTATGGATCAAATCAAAATAGGATCACAAATCTGATTTATTGGTGCATTTTAATTAGTAATTAATGAATCAATCAAAAAATATAAATTAAATTAAAATTAAATAAAAGTTACATTTTGGCGGGAATTGGAATAATGAGGTTTTGACACGTGGCATGGGCCCATGTGAAAAAACTCTATTTTATATAATATAGTTGATTTTATATTATATTATATTCAAACGCTTTTACACGTTAACTTACTAACGGATCGACTCAGCACAATTCTAACCTTTCCATCTGTAAAGGATTTATAGTGTTTATCATTATATAGTATTTTCTGTAAAAAAAAATATAATGTTTTATAGAAAGTTTACTTTAAGAATATTTTTTATCATGAAAATAAAAAAAATAAATATACCATGTATATAATTATATAGACAATATTATAACTAAATGGGGAACTAATATTATATAAAAGAGTTTTAGTCTACGGATTCACGAAGCTAACATTAGGGTTTTAAGCACATGTTGCTCTATAGGTAAGTGCACCTGATTACAAGTAGTAATAAAAGTGAAACTTTTTGAGTCTCGAATCGTCGAACCCACAGGAAATAACGATAATTAGTGATCTTACTAAGATTTATTTATTATTTAGGCGATTAGTTTGTATAATAGCGTCCCAAGTGCTATCATAACAGAAAACACGAGTGTTGAGAGCAGTGGATTAGAGCCTAGGGTCACGGTTTCATTTGTCCCTTTACCCCTTTTCTTAGTTTGATCCTATTTGGTTCCTTAAGTGTCTTTGATTATCGATCGCTCTACTAAAATCATTAAACTGTTGGTTAAACAAATATAACTACATTTTCCCTAAAATAACCCCTCCTTTGACCAAGTGAGATTTAAAGTTAGGCAAAACATTAAGCGCGAAGAAGTTTGAATAACTGGAAAATCAGAACTAGCAATTGTTCAATCCTAGTTTACTAACCTCAATTATTATGCAGGTCCACCAAATGGTCAAAGCATGGTCGCTATTTACTAAATGATTATTAACATGTTCAGAGTGATTGATCCTAGCATGCATGTGATTAAAGCGGCATAACAGTTTAATCAAACAAGTAAGGAATGCAAAAAGAAATCAAACCATAGAGAAAGGGTTCAGAATACAAAATCCACCTAAGACCCTAGAAGAGAGTATAGTTGCTCATGTATAAAGTAAAAACAATAAACATAAAGAACAAGAAATCATAAATCATAATGAGGATTGGAGGAAAAATCGGTGTGCAGTCTCTTAATTCTGCCTCTAATCCTTGGTCTCCACTCCAAAGATCTCCAATAGGCACTAGGGTTCTTCTTAGCAGCAAAAAGGTCTTTTTTCATGAAGTCAGCACCTTCTATTTATCGATTTTCTAATTTTCAGACATTACTTACACATGCACAACCTATGTGGGGGCACGATGCACGACCACGCATACTTATGCACGGTTGTCCATGCCTATGCACGGGTATGTACGAAGTGCTGAGCTGAAGCTGATGCATGACCACACAAGGATATGCATGGCAGTGCATCCTGTTGAGTGGCCATGCATATGTGTACGACCTAATCCCACTACAAAAAAAACGTCAATTAGCGACCGATTTTTCGGTCTCTAAAGATGAAAAATCGGTCGCTATCAACTTTAGAGACCGAATTAGCGACCACCAAAAATCAGTAGCTAAAACGCTCGTCGCTAAGTATTAGCCACCAATTCAGCGACCGATAATGTAGCGACTAATTAGAGATCAACTTAGAGACCGATTTAGAGACCGAATGTAGAGACTGCTTTAGCAACCGAATTCAGCGACCGAATTAGAGACTGAACTTAGAGACCGATTTAGAGACCGAATGTAGAGACTGCTTTAGCAACCGAATTCAGCGACTGAATTGGCGACCGAATTTAGCGATCGAATTTAGCGACCGATTAAGAGACCGAATTTAGCGACCGCTTTTAACGACCGATGTTAGTGACCGTTTTAGCGACCGATTTTGTAAAATTTTTTACAAAATCGGTCACCAAATCGGTCACTAATACGTTTTTCTTTTTTTAAATTTTACAGAAATCTTTTTGAATACTGACATAGAAATAGGCATGGCAAGGGGCCGGGGCGGGGGCGGGGTTTACCTCCCCGTCGTCCTATTTCCAACAAAGTTGAGTTTTGCCTTCCCATCCGTCCCGATCAGGGTTTCAAGCCATGGTCCCCAACTCAGCTCTAAATATGTAGAAAAATTGAAAAATTATAGTTATGATAATTAATAAAATAAAATCATAATTATTATACAATGATAAAATAAAATAAAATAAAAAACATTAAAATAAAATGTTCTATTGAAAAGAGATTAAATTAAAAATAAATAAAATATATGAAACAAAATGAATGAGTATAAATGCATAAAATAAAATAAAAATTAACAATTTATATTTAATTGGGCGGGTTCGGGTCGGGGGCGGGTTGGGTATCGACATCCCAACCCCGTCCCACCCCCGGTCAAAGCGGGTTTTTCCCGTCAAAATCGGATCGGGGTCGGGTGGGTACCCGCGGGTTCGGGTTCTGTTGCCATGCCTACATAGAAATGAGCAAAATGAGCAAGGATTCAAAGCTTTTTTTTTTTTTTTATTTTACATCAAGCTCAAAATGAGCAAGAATTACAACATCAGCTTACTAGGACCTATTTTACTGACGGGATTTATCACCACTTTAGCCACGTTAGCGGCTCAGCCGGTTACTCGAGAATACCAATTATTCTATTTCCTGATGTTAGCAATGTATAGCGGTCAAATAGGACCATTTTCTTCTCGAGACATTTTACTTTTTTTCATCATGTGGGAATTGGAATTAATTCCCGTTTATCTACTTTTATCCATGTGGGGGGGAAAGAAACGCAAGATAGCAAAAGATCCAAAAGTTGAATCACCAACATATCAATTTAAGCCAAACATTAATTTTACAGCTCTTGCACCTAATTATAAGTCAAAATATGCCATTACAACCTGCCCAAATTGATAGTATATCACTCTAGCAGTGTAATTTTTGTAGCTCCTCCTTAACCAATGCATCGTAGCTACTGGTGCCTCCATTGTATCACAATACAGAAGCCCTACATGTGTGTGGAAGTACTAAATCTTACTTGATTCTTAGCATATATAGTATACTACAAAAGTAATAGCACAAATATACACACACATAAATCCTGCAAAAGTAAAAGCAACGATAGCTTTGCTTGTTGTGTGTACTTAGCAACTAAATCCTTGTAGTGATGTAATAATATGACCACACCACCTTTGCAGAACTTTGCTCTTTGCTTCCATGTATGGATAATTTGATCCATGTGGCAAATCTGAAAAACTGCAATTCACTATCAGAGTGTTTTGAAGAGTTTATTTAGGTTTATCTCATGAAATAAGTATCTATATATACTAACAAAAATAACTTATGACGCAAAATAACTAAAAAAAAAGTACATCTAAATTTGTAACTGCAATAACCAAAGTAATATAAAGTGTTGATGATTGCATAATATTCTTTTCCAAGGAAATAGAAAACATCCAACAAGACAATTTGACAGATTATAAAGGGTTATAGAAATTACTCCCCTATCAAAACCATTTATTCTATCTATCAAAACCTATAAAGCTAGCCACCAAAACAGTAACAATAAAGCACTTAGCACATAGTGGGATGAAGATGAAATTATCAAATGTGTTTAGTA
Source organism: Calophaca sinica (assembly GCA_037113605.1). Taxonomy (NCBI): domain Eukaryota; kingdom Viridiplantae; phylum Streptophyta; class Magnoliopsida; order Fabales; family Fabaceae; genus Calophaca; species Calophaca sinica. The sequence continues at coordinate 25,159,736 of CM073733.1, forward strand.
TTAGCAGTGAGTTAGAAATGCAAGAAATGAAACCTCTTCTTTAAATCTCATATAAGCTTGAACAAAAAACTCAACAAACAAAATCATTAATCAGTAAAAAAAATTAAGTATTTGATTTCTTATGCTCTTTAAAAAAGAGATGTTGTACTTGCTGGAGAATGACGAACTATATCCCGTCAACAAATCAAGCCTATTATAAAATAGTCTAAGCTAATTAGTGGAGCAATACTAAATCAAGTATAATGAAAGTGAATTCATAGTCCAAGACAAATATGTGATTAAAACTTCTAGGATAATAACAAAGAGCCACCAGAACCTATGTTGCAGTAAAAAATTTCAGCAAATGGGGAACTAAATTAATGTTAGAACAACACCTATATTTCATATAATTAAGTATTCTAGTAGATAAGCACACGCAGCAAAATAAAGTTGAATCTATTGGAGTTTGAACCTAACCAAGAATTAAGATGCATCAGCAGCCAAATAAAGGAATAAGCATTATACCTTGAAATTTATTGATTTGCATAATAATGGAAGGAAATATAGCTATTAATAAGCATTAGTAGGTGTAAAAATATTTGGATTGGTGTAAATAATAATACCTCCATCGAAGAAGTTGGGGTTGAGAACCTGCAAGCAAAACAACACAAATCAGTTCAATAGCTCTAATAAGTGAAATAGCATCAATATAAAAAGCCAAAATTTCTTTGATAAATGGACAAATCAATTACACAAATGCATAAATAACCTTCCCAGATATTGCTGAACCAATATATCCAATCCAAAGCAAGCAAATATAGCATATAGCAAACAAAATTGAGTTCACAATTGGCATACTATCCAGAAACTTAAAAACAGAAGCAGAGATAGCTTAAAAACCTTGGCAAAGCTGATGATTGCTTGAGACTTGGGAAACATCCATGCTTCAAAGAACAGCCATGCTTTGAAAGTGCTTAATTTTTTCCTGCCATGTCTTGACTTACATTAAAAGGATATGAATTTCAAGCAAGCTAGGGAATCATGCTTGAAAAGTAGTAATTATTACAATTTTCAACCACATCACAAACATGGTAAATTAACATTGCCTTGACAAAAGAATACACACATGTTCAATATATAGACATATAAAAACTCGAAAGTAGCAGTAATATAACAATTGCATCATATAGTTGGTCTTATACATCTTGCAGAAGAGACCAGTTATTATTCCCGTTACCTGAATCTTGTTCCTTTATTTCTTTGCTTCCTTCAACATCCTCCTTTTCTAACATCAGCAACAGAAATTGCTTTTTTGTGCAGTGGATATTTTTCTTCACATCTACAACAGAGGAATGCATTATGCCCTTGATTGAAACTGAAAAACCAACAATAAACTGAGAAAGGAAGAAGAAGCAACACCTAATATCAGAACAGTAACAAAGTTGAGCAGAACATTTGAAGAAAATCTTTCTTATCTACCTCTTTGTTGCATCAGTTCTACTGCCCAAAGCATAGGAATGGCAGCGTCGAGGAACGCAAAAGAGCATACAGAAGAGATAAGAAGCCTGAAGAGAACCTGAAGAGAATTAATACTACCGAATTCAAAAACAAAGTCAATCGGTTAATCTCATACAGAATAAGTAAAACTTAAGCAAAATTGCCAGTTACGATGCTCTGCTTCTGGTCGTCGAGTCCGAACTGCGCTTTGGGCTGTCCCCACATACCCGTCTCCCATAACCAACATCATCCTCTCTTCATCTATGGAGAACGCAAAGGTCATCAGAAAATGAATCTGGTGAGCTTGCTGAGCATGCAACCTAGTACAATATGAGCATCCTCGCTTCTGAAAGCCTTCTCTGGAATTGACCAAGGCGAGGAGTCTCTCGAAGAAAGAAAAATCAAAAAATGAAAGGACATGATTAATATGAGCTTTTATTTATGGGATTGCAATAGTACAATCTGAGTTTTAGTTCATTTTATCTCTCTGTGATAAAATAGTGTTGCTACACCACTAACAGAGCACTACAAATGATGATAAAAAATTGAAACTAAAACCAGGGGAAAAAATAGGGATACAACTACTAGTACCTTTCTTGTACAATTTAAGAACATGTGCCTGTGTATTAATGGATAGTCCCATAATGATGTGCTGCCAGAAAAGATATACCACTACGGTGAAAGTTCTAGTATATTTTAGGGTCATAAATCTAATAATTAAATTGATAGTTACATACCAATCTGAGACAGCTTTCAACATAAAGCCAATAAGAGAAAGTGAGCAACAGACATTTAGCAACAGAGTCAGAAGGGAAACAAAGATGTTGCTATGTAATGAAAATTTAAAAAGGATATATTCACCTGAGTTAAATGATTTTAGAAAATCAAAACACACATAGCTCCATCTTTGTGCAGTCAAATCAAGCAGCTCTCCATTGGTGCACAAAGGCTACCTAAGCTAAAATCTATAAGTCAAAAACTGAGGAAAACTAAAGCAAGCAGCTTTAAACCAATTATTGAAATCCCCCAATCCTAATATACATAGTATTTTAGCTTACTTTTTAAAAAAAAAAAAAGAGAATGCACAACAGAATGAAAACTGAAATGGGTGTAAAAACGTTTAATAGAGCATGCACACAGGATAAGTGGCATCCCTATAAACCTTTAGTGGCTTAATACCTGCAGTTTAAAAAATGCTACACTAAGTCTTCCTTGTTTGGGTTCTTTCTATTTCTTCTGGTATAAACCTTCTAGATCTTGGATTTTTGGTTTGGGCAACTGATCAATTGGTCTTGAAATTCATCTTTATATGTTTAACAATTTTATGATGATTCTATATTTTAGAATTAATTATTACGGTGGCTTCATCTTCAGTGATTTGACGACAAAATTGAGCCGGGTTCAATTGTATTATAGGGTGGACTTATATTATGACTCCAATACCTTGAATATTTTTTGTTGTGCCTTGACAACCCAGAACTCAAACGATAAAAGCCAAACGGTATCATGAAGATCTGAAAATATCAATAAAAGTCATTAATATAACAAAAACATAATCAAGGAAGCATGTAAGAGAAGTCATCACAAACATTTGATTCACGGAATTGATCCCCGTTTTCATTTTAGACTCTAGTAAGCTTAACTGCACGCAGAAGAAAAATAAGGATGAAAAAAGATTATTGCAAGATAGACACCAAACTTTCCATGACGCAAGATTATAGACTCAATACTCACATGAATCATTCAAAACATCCATTTGACAGAAACTGAGGGCAGTTTCCCTCACTGGCAGCTGAAGATTTTGAACAGTCCATTTACCACACTTAGCCTGCAAACAATTCCAGAACAAAAGCCAAACAGACCTACAATGTTTCAAGTAAATGAACCATACAAACACATAAAGCAATAACTTTAAAACCAAATATTATTTCTTAAATTCCAGAATCAGCCACCATCACGTCCACATAAACATGAGTTCAGAAGCCGTAGCCAGAAAACGGAAACACAAAAATAGTGTTTTGAGTTAACAATCACCAAACTAAAATCTTACCGTCATTTGATGCTTCCAAACAACACACATTGGACAACTTTCGTTTGAAGAGATTTGATAATTAAGCATCCATATACAATAGCTTTAATACAGAGAAAAGGACATGAATTCTTATCCGTATAGGAACCTTCATTGTTTTACCATCTGAGAAGCTGACATGGATATCAGGAAACTTCACAGCTTCCATTACCGGTATTATCACTTTATTAGCTACAGTAATCTGCACCAACACAGATAAATTTGTCATGCTCTCTTTTCCGTTACACCCAGGACGTGCTTCCAGTCTAACCAACTGATCACTGCCACTGGCTTATTTGATAATAATATGTATATGTATATATATTGATGAAAATAATATACAGCTAGCTGTTTTGATGTAACCTTAATTGGACGCTAATGATTATGGTACAATCTGCAACCAAGCTACCATGTAGATACATGTCCAAAGGCAATTTTACAAAGCAAAAAAAAATTAACCTGGTGAGATTCAACAGTTGATGCAATAACGTCCTTGAAAGATGTAATCGAAAGCTTAGATCTCTCTTCAGTGATCTGTGTGAATGGAAATCAAATAAATGACTCAATAACGAGTCTAATTGTTTTGCAAGTGCTACACACGCTGCAGAAAAGGAGTAACAACAATTCAACATCCAAATCATATATACAGGGTCTTTCAAGTTGAATGTAGAGGAGGAAAACAAGAGCTAATTCTGGTAACATCATATTCATATGGGATGTTTTCTTCTCTAGGATGGAAAACAACAGAAAGAGGTCAAAAATTAAAAGAAACCACCAAACAACAAAAACAAAAATCAAAACAAGCAAATGATTGACCCCAAAATACACAGAAAAGGAAAAGGGTTTGATATTAGCAAAAGATCAAAAAGGAAAGAAAGCACATAGAATTCAAATGACCATAAAACTTGTGCAAATGAAACACAACCCTTGCAATTCACCAACAAATTCAAAACTTATAAAACTGGAAAATGAAAAAAATAGTATCAAGAATTTCAAGATCCACCAAAGAGAAGAAGAAACTAGTGAGTGATTGAACAGCTTATGCAATATATCACGACGGAGTTTCTCACGAATTTCACGAGGATGATTAACTATTAAAAATAAAAAGTAAGTTTGCTTGGCGTTTCTTTGCTCTTCCACTATACATTTTTGATGCCCACTAACCTAGAGAAACTCGCTTTCCACTAAATTTGTTGGTGATGGCCATAAAAAGTAAGTTTATTTCACTGATGGTTGATGAAACAAGCAACTTTACTTCTTCGTCTCTGAAATGTCTCTTTCAAGATCTCCACTTTCCCTCCATGTCCAAGTTTATTAAAAAAAAATAAAAAAAAACTCAACCCAGTGCCCTCATATTGTTGCAACTTTTTTTTTCTCCTTTGCTTGGCCATTTACTCATAGAATAAAATATTCCTAAGACTCCAAGCAAAATAAAAAGTCCTTGAACACTAGGCCACTCCTGTGGCTTCTTTTGTATTAAGAGAATAAGAAACCCAAGTAAGCATTGCCAAGGTTCAACAGGAAAGTGTCTTACAGAAAACAAGAGTTCTGCATACAAAAGCAAAATCAAGGCAAATTCAAAACAGAGCCAAAATTTTACATATACTGCATGACCCCCAAATCCATACATCATGACATAAACTACAGTTAAAATGAGAAGTAATCTTATAAGAAAATCAGTGACAACATGACAGAAATAGAAACCCAGTGTCAACATCATTTTTGGGTGCCATCACAAGAGTGGCTTTCATTTTATTTGCTAAGTGGCTTCTCTCATATGCCACATTGGATTCGGACCTTCAGTTCCTTTGAAGGCAAACCTTGGCAAGTCTCAACTCAATAGAAAAAGCAATTCCCAATACAAATATAAGACATGCAAATCAATTATCAATCAAAGAATTAAAGACAAACTAAATGGAGAAAGAAAACAAACGACGATCTAAATCACTGTTGGCGGAGCAGCACAGGTGACCGTGAAGACTGTGGCGGAGCAGCACAGGTGAACGTGTGCAGAGGTAACCATGAAGGTTGTGAATGGAGCAGAGGGCAAGCAGATGTGGCGCTTTAAATCACCAATCACGATGATCTTGCTACCCCTTTGGAGTGTCAGAAATTGCACGCCGCAATTGCATTTGAAACCCCAAAATTATGTGCGACCTCCACCCTCTCCCTTCGACGGTGGTGCGACCCCAATCCTCTCCCTTCGACGGTGGTGCGATCTCAAAAATCTGAGCACGAAGAAGCAGGAGGACGAAGCAACGAAGGAGGACGAGGAGCTGAAAGATGCTGTGGTGGAGAAGAAACCACAATGGGAGGCGCGCTAGGTTAAGGTTTCTCTTTAGTTTAATTTTCGTTTCCCTCTAATTCTCTCGCAAACGGTGAGTCTGGGCCTTGGAAGTTTGGGCCTTGAAGGGAAGCTGGATGGTGAAACCAGTGTTAGGGTTTTGTCTTACTAAATGAGAAGGCCGCACGGGAGGGAACTTTTTGGTGAAACCCTGTATTTTCTTGGTGAAAGACACGGGAGGGATTGAAATGTTTTTGTTTTATTTTTTTTGTGCTGAAAAAAGCTCTTGATCATTTCCTATTTTCATCAAAAAAATAAACTTTTGATTATATTGGAGGGAATGAAAAACTGGGAGGGAAATTTTTTACCCTCAGGAGGGAACAAAAATATTTTATGAAAAAAATAATATCATATAGCGACCGGATTTGCGACTGCAAATAAAATGGGAAAATACTTTTAAAATTTTTCAAAACAGAACAAAATTTCGATTTAGCGACCGATATTTCGGTCGCTAAATAATCCGTCTCTAAATCGGTCTCTACAATTGAAAATTATTTTTAAAATTTTTTTAAAGGGAATAAAATACTGGTTTAGAGACGATTTTGCGGTCGCTAAATAATCTGTCTCTAATTCGGTCGCTGATATTTTTTGCGACCGATTTAGCGACCACAATATTTTGATCAATAATTATATGAGTTCGGTCTCTAATTCGGTCGCTATTGCGACCAATTTTTTTCGGTCTCTAAATTGGTCACTAAATGGCCAATTTCTAGTAGTGTCCATAGACGAGGCAAGCAAGGGGATGCACGACCTCACATAGGGGTGTGCATGGTCATGCATCACAACGAGAAGCACCAGAATCTCCTATGGGTATGCACGGTCGTGCAGACTCCCTTGTAGGGGTCGTGCATCACCCAAAATTGCATATTTTATCCATTTTAGCTCTAGATTCTTGTCTTTCTCTTCTTTCTTCTGTTTGACACCATCCTACACAAATCAATGCAATACTTAGTGATATTCATGCATAAGTGATGATTTATTATAAGATTTGTTACTAATTTACCCCTTAATTTGCACTAATTATTGGTTCATCAACACCACTACGCCAAATTCGGGATATTATATCGTAGATTTGATAGTGTTTCTCAAACAACGTGCTATGTCAAAAAACGCGGAGACTAAAGATAGCACATTATCTAGGAAGCGCTATCTATTTTATGATAATTGATAGCGCTACTTTTATAAAGCGCTATATAAAAGTTTGCATACATTAAAGATAACACATTTTAAAGGAAGCGCAATCATATTTGTTGAGACTAAATAGTGTTTCTTTGAAAATACGTGATCTAAAACTATGCAGACCAGAAAAATCAATGATAGTCTTCGATCCCTCTGTCAAATGAAACCCTATAAAGTAAACAAACGTTTTCCCTTGTTCTAATATATCTCTCCTCCTCCTCCCTCTCATTCCAGTAGATCTCTCCTCTAACTCCCTCATCCCTTGGTTTTTCGTGGAGGTTCGTCACTGTTGTTTCTTCACCGACTTCGTCACTGGCCTTGTCATTGCGGCTTCATCACCAGTTTCGTCATTATGGCTCCCACCTTGCAGGTTTTATCCCCCCTTTCTCTCTCTCGTATTTTCTGTTATTTTTTTAGATTTCACAATAGGTACTACATATGTATCGATAAGTGTGTGTATAATGATGGTTTATTGGCATTGTTCCCCTTTTCTTATGGATACTCTGTATGTATAGATAAGCATATGTTTGATGGTTTGTTTGCAATAGATACTTTGTCATCGTGCCTGGTGTTATTGCCATTTTATTTCATATTCATTGTGATGATTTGTTGCTAAAATGGTAATTGTGGTAATACATGTATTTGTCATGATTAGCATATGTAATAGCAATAATTGTGAACGTATATGTATCTGTGGTGATTTGTATTTGTGAACTGATTTGTTGCTGAAGTGGCCATTGTGGCTGATGGTTTCGCAATTTGTTAATAATTGATGAATAACATTTCTTCTTTCTTTTTTCCAACTAGTCCTGGAAGCACTCCCCTTCATCAATTGCCGAGATGAGGCGAGTTACATGACAGAGTAATTGTGTGAGCATGACAAACCTGAGGTGGCAAATTAGTACATCAGTGATCGAGGATCATGCAAGCACACAACAAAGATTAAGGAATGACTTCAGCACCAAGAATGTCAATAATATATTGGTTGGAATGGGAGGGGCTAACCTATCCACTCGAGGGAGAAGTCAATTGGATAACAATTGAAACTAATAGCAATATAGATGTTGAGCATAGTGATGATGATATATAAAGTCACTCAGTGTCAGTAGTTTGGGTTGACTTAATCGATGTAATAATCGAATGTCAGGGTTAGGATCCTAGTTGATGTTAAGTGCCCAGAAGAACTACGACAAGAGAAGGAATTTGCATTAGTTGTCCCCCATGGGAAAGATCGAAGGAGTTAGAAGCCTACTATAATGATGTGTGATACATGGTATGCGAGACCATGGAGAGAAAACAAACCCTCAGAGTAAGGTTTACTTTGAGTGGATTTGTTATCGCTCCAAAGTCATGTTTACTGTGTACTACACATCATCAAAGTAGGCTTTGAACTCCGCCATGTAACTCGCATCATTATTGTGTGGGAGAAACAATATAGATTACTTATACTGAAGTAATTACTCCTAGACACTCAACTTCAATTGAGATTTCAACCAGGCATTCAATACCTCAATTAGGTCAAGACAAATTATTAGTATTGAGTGTCATTATCACTATGCTAAGTATCATTGCTATTAGTTTCAACTAGTATCCTCTTGTGATACTTCTTGTTAAAGTCTTGGACTGAAATCTAAGGCAATTGATTGATCATACTTATGTACCTTATCTAGTTTTTTTTTAGTTTCTAATCATTCATTTTATATTGTGTATGTCCATCATCTCATCTGCTTCATCTCATTTGCAGGATGTCCCTTCAACCAAAATATAAATACAAGTATGTAGAATATGCATGTGGAACTTGATGCCATATACAAATATGCTACTGGAGCTTCATGAATATACATTATGTTAGATATATTCTTCTTTGAAACCTAGAATCTATGTTCGATTCTTGTGGTAAAAAAAATAATTATAACCCTATTAGATATCTTCTTCGTTTAAATCATATAATTTATGTTCAATTCTTGTGTAGGAAAAAATTAGAGAACCATGTTAGATATCTTTTTCTTTGAAATCATAGAATGTGTCTTCTTCTTTCCTGAAGTTTTACAAGTTGATTTAAAGAAAGATCTAATCTTTGAAAAGACAGTTGATTTTTTAAAATGAAAAGGTAAATGAAATGGATTCTAGAAAAGACAACTTTAAAAAAGAAAATAAAGTGTTTTTTTGTAAAAAACAAATAAAAAGTAAGAAACCTTTTAAGAAAAGAGTGATGTGTCTCATGGTACGTACAATTGTATAGACTGACATGTCATAATAGACTGGAGCAACCACAAACACATCCAGTCATGCAAAAAAACTGAAATGCATGAAGAATTATCATTTACAGACTTTGTATGTTATTGTTAGAGTAAAAATCCTCCTAGTCATTGGATTTAATGACAATAAATTTTCTGACAACAAAAGAAAGCTTCTGAATGCGTATTACTGATCTATTTGCTTGGGTATGTGCAAAGAAAGAACGTGTTAAACAATCTTAAGCAAGCAATAACACTGAAGAAGCAAAAATGATATATCTAGAAGTGCTTCATCAATCAAAAAATGACATGGACATAAACTATGTTGAATATTTTGTATTATTTCAAAAGTTTTAAACAATGGCCATAAACATTTTACTGCATGGTTTGTGCTCAAGGTTCGTGATTTGTGGTTTGCGGTGTTCTTTGGTCTGGAGTGTTCATGACACCAATATAACAACAGATTAAACACTCAAAAGATTGATACCGGCGTGAAGCATGATTGAAAGTATCTTCTAAATGGCTGAAAAGATCAAGATCAGAATGATGAAGATTATGACTTCAAGATAGAAGATTAGAAGATAAATATGAAGTTTCAGAAGATTTATACAAGTCTCTTTACAGTTTTCAATGCTATTGATAACTAATTTTGAACATTTTATTATTCATTTTAATACTTTGAAAGATAAAATAAAATTTTAAACACTCATTTTATTAGCTTTGAAATAATGACAAAAAATTTTATTTTATCTTTTATTGTTCCATAGTTGATAGTAAGAGAGTTCAAAACTATATGTTAATCATGCTAAGAGACAAAAATACGAAAAAACAAAAAGTGCGTAAAAAACTCGATTATATTAAAATGGATTGGAATGTAATATATATTTGCTTCTTAGAGAAGATTTTCTCGATAAAGAATAGTGTATATTTTAACATAAAAGAAAGACAAGCAATTCAAAGCTCATTTAGCCATCCAAACCACTTCCATAAAAATATTCTATAGAAATACAAGTCCAAGCAGCACATAAAATGCTGAACGTTTACAAATATCAATTTTTTTTATCCTCTCTCTCACTATATACTTTGGTTTTAAGGTACATTAGACTTTTGAATTTGTTGGCAAAGAAGCAGAGGCCGTGCCTGACTCGACCAATATTGACCAAAGGACTTGCACATCTTCGCATGGGCAAGACTTAACATCTTTGTATAAGACGTATATCCCTCTACCTATTTTACACAAGAAACCAAAATTAATATCATCATCTTGTATATAAGTAAATATTAATTATATAAATATGAGAACTATGTTCTGTAGATGAACAAAGAATAAGGATTGAACGAGAATGGTCTAAGAAGAAAAGAAGAATATGGATTGAATTACGAGAATGGTCTAAGAAGAAAAGACAATCACAATGCAAATATATTATCAAATAATTAAGATACAGAATGAGAATTGCATAATCAAAAACGGAATCATATATATTGTATGAAATGTGTCTAGAATTGAAATTAGAATAGAATGGATGCTTACGCCTTTTATGATTTGAGTGAAGCCGAACCCAGAGCTTCTTCAATGGGCAGAGGAGGGACTGAAGCCACCCCATTTTGTGATGTGCTACTTTTGGCTCATAGTTGGTGAAAGATTGGAAGAAAATGAGACATGTTTAAAAAGGGAGCTAGATTGCTTGGAGCTTAGTGTCTTGAATTATAATGCTTCTCATGTAATTTACCAAATTTCCTTTTCAGTGTAATCATGCAAGAAAAACATGCCCCCTCGGTGCTATGTCATTGTCACACACTTTCTCTCTTGTGGAACGAGCTAAACCCATGTGTGTATAAAACTATATAGTATAAAGTAACCCTTTCTTTGGGCATTCACACGCTTTCAAATTATCCTACTTTACAGTATATATATAGAGAAACTTGTGTGCCAAGCCAAATGGTTCTTTACTATTAGTATTTTGTACCTACTTGATTTCTACGCATTTGGTGGATTTTCTTCATGCGGTAACTATAGTCTTCTGGATGATTTTGTTTTACACAAGAAATGACATAACTTTCGTTAAGCGCAATTAAGCCACCAAAATCGACCAAATCCACAAAACTTTACATGCATAATCTTCATCCTTATCCTCTAAATATGTGATCAAATGGATTAATTCGTTTTATTGAATAATAAACCAAATAATTAACAGACGATAGAAGAGAACTAGAAAAAGAAAACGGGTGAGCATTTTCAAAGCTAATCAGATGCGGCAAACTCAGTGAAGGCTTACATCCACTAAGTTCTATACATCACAGAGTACAAAATAGTTTACAGATTTCTAGATGAAAACGGGTAATTCATATGTCCTAGTTCAACTTAATCTATAATTTGAAGGAAAATTCTAAACAAGTAAACATGACTTTTCACTTTCTACTAAACCCTTCCTAATTTTTCTTTATTTTTAAAATTGTTTTAAGAAAAAAAGATGAAAATTTGGATGAAATAATTTTTTTTTTGTGATCTTGACCAAAAAGATTTTGTGGAATTGTAAGACCTTTTTCAAATAAATTATTCTGGCTCTTGGAAACAACACTATTGTATGGTGTATATTCAAGAGATATAATAGTGAAAAACTGAAATATACAGAGTGGTTGTGATGTTATATTAGCTAGTATGGTTGTGATGTTATATTCTTAGGTGTCTGACTTGGGTTCAATATTAAATGCGCCACGAGACCAACAATTTGATGGTAAAGTACCATCTGATAAATACTAAAATAAGTAAGAGAGTGACCAACATGGCACTTATTAGAGTCTTTAGGGACTATTTAAGATACACGTAAATGATCAACATGACACTTAACAGAATTCAAATGGGTTTATACTAACAGAGAGACAAACTTAATGGATAAGAAAAAAACGTTAGGGACTATTTAATTTTTTTACATAATTTAGTGACTAAATAAGAGAGAGAGAGTGTGATATTTGAAGGACTAAATTAAAGGTGAACTCTATTTTCCAATTCATGTTACCACTAGTGAAAGGAAATGATAAGAATTGTATACACGGGGTGGCATTTTAATAATTCTATTGGTTTCATAAACTATGTACTGAACTCTAATTATTAGTATTTTATACATTACAAAAGAAAATAATACAAGGGAAAGTTTGAAAATCTGTATATATGAAGAACATTAATTTTCCGAAAGCAAATCGTAAATTTTGTTAGACACGCATATAGCTGCTATTTGCGACCTATGTGCCATGTCTGCCAAAGTTTTTTTTTTTATTTTAGGAAACGTCCGCCAAAGTTAATATTGTTATTGTCCATAGTGACAAAAATGATTAATTTGGGTTAATAAAGATAAGTTAAAGGACCAAATTGACACTTTTAAAAGTTATGAGACCAAATTAAACTTAAAAATAAGATAACTATAAGTGACCAAAAAAGTAATTTAGTAGTTAGGTTTTTATGAGTTTTAAGGAGAATATCCAAAAAAAATAGATTAAAAATATAAAAAATACAAAAAATAAATGAAATCAAGCATTGAAAAATTAAGTAAAATAAAAAGGGTTGTGGTGCTACGATAATCATATTAGAATTATTTTTTATTAATTTTGTTTTCATTCGAAAATAGGAAAAGCTGAGAAAAACATAAATTTTTATTAAAAATAAGGTAAAAAGATAAAACACAAAAAAATGAACATGTTATTGACTGAAAAAATGTTAAAACAAAATCAATTACAATAATTTAATAAACAATTTTGCATCCTCAAAAGCCTGAAAGATATATAAACTTTTTAAAATAAAAATATAATATTCTTAGTAAAATATTGTTATTTGTTTTAAAAAGGATTCGTCTCAGAGTTTACTTTAGGCATAAATAAGTGTTCAATCTTAAAATTAGAAAGATCTATCTTTATGTTATAAAATAATTTGCTTGAGTTTGTGGTAAGTAGGTATCTACTTAACACTATGAATAACAATAGTTTCAAATAAAACCACCACAATTTAACACACTCTCTAATACTTTTTTCCCAACACACTCTCTTATTGGTTGAAATTTAAGTAGGTCTCAGTAAATCATGTGGGTCCCACATAAATTTATGAGACCTATATGAATTTCAACCAATAACAAAGAGTGTGTTGGAAAGAGAGTGTGTTCCTAGCGTTTATCATTTAGGTATCTTTGGTGTATCATAAAAGTAGTTATATTTTATAAAATTAATTTTAAAAAGTTATTATTAGGTAGCAACAATAGTTAGTGCTCTCTATCTGAAGGGACGAGTTCAGTTGACACCCGAGTTTAATATCTGGTGATAAAATAATTTGTGGCTAAATAAGAGAGAGAGAGAGAGAGAGAGAGAGTGTGTGTGATATTTGAGGGACTAAATTAAAGGTGAACTCTATTTTCCAATTCATGTTACCACTAGTGAAAGGAAATGATAAGAATTGTATACACGAGGTGGCATTTTAATAATTCTATTGGTTTCATAAACTATGTACTGAACTCTAATTATTAGTATTTTATACATTACAAAAGAAAATAATACAAGGGAAAGTTTGAAAATCTGTATATATGAAGAACATTAATTTTCCGAAAGCAAATCGTAAATTTTGTTAGACACGCATATAGCTGCTATTTGCGACCTATGTGCCACGTCTGCCAAAGTTTTTTATTTTATTTTAGGAAACGTCCGCCAAAGTTAATATTGTTATTGTCCATAGTGACAAAAATGATTAATTTGGGTTAATAAAGATAAGTTAAAGGACAAAATTGACACTTTTAAAAGTTATGAGACCAAATTAAACTTAAAAATAAGATAACTATAAGTGACCAAAAAAGTAATTTAGTATTTAGGTTTTTATGAGTTTTAAGGAGAATATCCAAAAAAAATAGATTAAAAATATAAAAAATACAAAAAATAAATGAAATCAAGCATTGAAAAATTAAGTAAAATAAAAAGGGTTGTGGTGCTACGATAATCATATTAGAATTATTTTTTATTAATTTTGTTTTCATTCGAAAATAGGAAAAGCTGAGAAAAACATAAATTTTTATTAAAAATAAGGTAAAAAGATAAAACACAAAAAAATGAACATGTTATTGACTGAAAAAATGTTAAAACAAAATCAATTACAATAACTTAATAAATAATTTTGCATCCTCAAAAGCCTGAAAGATATATAAACTTTTTAAAATAAAAATATAATATTCTTAGTAAAATATTGTTATTTGTTTTAAAAAGGATTCGTCTCAGAGTTTACTTTAGGCATAAATAAGTGTTCAATCTTAAAATTAGAAAGATCTATCTTTATGTTATAAAATAATTTGCTTTCACTACAACAAGTTTTGGCAATATAGCAAATACTTATTTTTAGCGCAAAGCAGTACTATTTGAAAATTAAGCCATTCTTGATTGTATTTCATAAAAACAGCGTTTATGGTATTTGCTGAAAATGATAAGCAACTTAGAAGCGTTGTTTATTGTCGGACAATACTTGGTAGCGCCGATAATAAAGCGTTTATTGTATAGATAATAAGCGGCTGATGAAGCGTTGTTTATTGTGAACAATAGCGGTGACCGTTATTAATGCTTTATTCTCCTTTTTAATTTAATTCTCTCGGCATTTACATTATATACATTTGCGTAATATTGTGATAACACAAAATGCAACCAAAATTATCATCAACACCCAATTGTATCAACATTAAAATTTAACATTATAATGTAATTTTTCATAGATTCTACATATCCTTACATTAACATAAATAAATTACAATATATTTCTCGGTCAAATTCACAATTATCTGAATAGATCACTAAAATATTGCACATGTCATGCTACAAATACTACCTAAATAGTAATATATTTTTTCAATACAGCTAATGCGCAACTAAACATGCATACAAGGTCAAAATTCTAACAAAATTTTGGCGAGTTTTCCTTAAAATATGGACATTTCAAAATATATAAAATACAAATAACATAAGAATCTGTCTGGTAAGTAACATAAAATATATAAAATATTAGCCAACATAAAAAGGAATTTTATTCCTAAATTCATATGAACTTTTCCAATTCAAGTATGCTAAACTAAAAAAACAAATTTAACAAAAACTCAGAAATATTAATCTTCTTATCTCGCTTATAAATGATAAAATTTGTAGTAAAATATCGACACCACTCTTCTTTGAGTTAGATTGTGAGTGTATATGTCGAATTGACAATCGAGGATAATCTTGCTAAATGAAAATTAAATGAAGTTAGAATTGAACATAAGCATTCAAATGGTATCGTAAAAGAAAAAATTATATAAACTTTGAAATTATTACATACATGCCTCTGTTGAAATTCTGTTTGATTATAAACGACAATATCCTTGAGAAACTTCAAAACATATCGCCACAATCATCTTGAGTTCGGTTGCGAGGACACTATAAAACCAAAAATATGAAATTAATTGTTTTTATTTTGGTAATTTGAATAATTGCATAAAAAATTTGATATAAATACTTTATCGGTATCCATTTAGGTGGAGTAAATTTAGAAAAATCGAGACTTGTTTCTTGATAAAGTAGGATTGCCCTAGGTGCAAAATCAAACAAAATCATTCAATATCTAGAACCACACTCATAATAATTTCTACCTACCAAAAATATCATTCCAATACATTGGTAACCACTTCTCTTAACATCAACACATAGACTATACCAAATTTCTAACAAAATTTTGGCGCAGTCTCCCCTAAAATATGGACATTCCAAAATTTATAAAACACACTGTAACAACAGAAAATATCATACCAAAAGACAAGATGTCAATAGGCCAAACATAAACAAATAAACACTTCAATATTACAAGTAACTTAAACATTTAAGAAATTGCATACATATATATATATATATATATACATATCTATGATTTATACACTTACTTGATTGTATCTTCATCTTTCATTGTTTGCATGTTGATATGTACACTTAAATGGATCAAGATAGTACACAACGTTTTTGATTCAAGTTAATCGCTAACAATAACCAATGATCCCTACAAAAATGTTGGACAAAAATATAAGAAAGTAAACACATTTCAATAAATTTAGTAATATTGATTAAATTAAATGACTTACACTCGTTGCAAGGTGACAAACAGAGTCTCAAAGTCGATTTGCTAATGTCAAGCGGTATGAATCACATACTCAGACATGTCGACATTCCATAATCCCATATGTGTGGATTGTGGGCACAAAATTACAAACCTTTGAGTTTGTTCTTGTAGGATCAATATCTCTTGATACAAGTACCTTAAATTAAAACATGCATACAAATTAATGCATTAACAATAAAATAAATATTTAGTTGAAAAATAAAAAAAAAACATTGGATACTTTAAAATTTAATCTGATGCACTGAGAGATATACACTAATAACGGTTTCACTTAACCATAGGTTGTCATTAAGAATTTCTTGAAGTGCACCATCGACACGGCTCTTGGTCGTGCTCATAACCCAAAATTGATTCATCCTTTGTTACTTTAATGGTATCTGCCGCCTCCATCTTTGTTGCCACATGGACTCTAAAATAAATTGTAAAATCATGCTTGAGGAGCTGTAGGAGGTGAGATACCATGACCTTCTTCACTTTGGAGATGTGAATGACCCATTTTGTTGGGTGCTTGCCAACACTCTTGCTAGCTATGGCAGCTTGCCCTTGCCTTTGTCCTTGGCTTTGGATGTTGGAGATACCTACATATTTTGCATTCCAACATATTGATTAGTTAGTGGTGATCACCTAATTTAATAAATATATGCAAAGTATATGATAGTGAAGCATATACTTTAACATATCACGTACCATATCACTTGTAACTGAGGTGGTTTGGCGTACCACATAGGTTCTATTATTGCTGTTCCTTTGTCATCACATCTGCGCCTCCAGTAATGGTACAGGCAATGGTGCATCTCCCTCGAGTGCAGCGTCAACTCAACCTTACGCATGATTAGGAGGTAAGGGTAGATTGTGTAGTGACTTACACCTGGTTCATTATACAACATTCTCTTACCCACCATTCATTGCGTTGGACTTGTCAAATATAAATTTGCACTCATAAATGCCCTAAACCAATGATAAACGAAATATTAATATGTTAAATCTTTGAATACTTAGGTGAGAAAGTATAAAAGAAATGTAACGATTATTACCTCGGGACTCACAATAGTGCAACTATCTCTAACACTCTTTGGGTTAGGGATAGGTGGTGATGCTCGTTCTCTCCACTTCATCTTTATCCTTCTTGCTTATCTTCCAATTCTGAACTTTTTGGTATGCATTTGAGTTACCATTCTCCTCAATTCTTACATTTCACTAGCATCGGATGGCGTCTTACGCTCGTGATCCAAAGATAGCGCTGCAGGAGGCGCCAAATCCCATGCCTCTTGCAGGCAGGATACTCCTTGATGGGTATGGCTTTGAAAGGATGTCTTGACCAGGACAAATCGACATAGACATTGATTCTCATGAGACACAAATATTATTAAATATTATTAAATAATATCACTGCGTCATTAATTTAAGCGTTAATTAATGTTATCATACTTACAATTTTGTCGACCACTTCTCTAGTGGGTAGATGTTCAATGTCACCCTTCTTGTTTGTAGGGCTTCTATCCACAAACAAGATCGATCAATGGATTGAGAAGTTGCATCTTCTCCGACTCCAACAATTGTACATATGAACAAACAAATTGAGAGAAAGTAAGAAAGAAATTGTACATACCAAGAGATGCGTTAAAACAAGTTATAATTAAAGATATTGTACATACCATTTCTTCCTCAATTGAGGATACCCTTTAACCCCTCCTCTGTAAGGGTATGGAGGATTTGATTTCTTTACCGATTTTCATTGCTTATTCTCTACATAAAAACATAAGAATATATTAATGCATGGTTTAACGTCATATATAAAAGTTATAAATATTATTGTACATACTATATATTCTTCATCTTACGTGCGTCTTCTTACAAAAGCGCTCCAATCATCTGTTCTATGAGCGATGCATATTTCTTTGGAAGGCGATGTCGATGTTCGTGTTGGTCTTCAACTACTTGTTATACTTGCATTGGAAGTGATGCGGTGTGATCTTCCGACTAACCTAAGTGTAATATCCTTTCGGTCTCATCAACATCAAAATGCTTAAGAACATTATAAACAAAATGGTAGACTATAAGTATGTTTAGATAAATTAAAAAACAATACAACTAACCAATGTTAATTAATCCCATTTTTATATACCATGTATCTCGATCCATATCTCATCTTTTAGCTCCTTCAAATATGGATCCTTATCCTTCCAATTATCGCGCTAATTGGGAATGCCTTAACCTTTGTGGCTGATGAATTGAATAAAGTCATTAACATTTTCTACCAATTGGTTGACCTTTAGCATTCCATATAACCTATAAAAAAGTATTAGTGTACAAATTTAGATACTCAACTAAAAAAAAATTAGATTAATCGATAAGTATCTTACCACCCACGTTTTGCAACTCCTTTACTCCTCTCACGGATGAGTTTCTTCTTAAAAGTCGGTCCACGGGGCCGTCCCTTGGGGGCCTCGGGAGCACTATCATCACCTTGAGATGCCATTTACGAAAAAATTATACACATAAGTTATTAATAAAAATTAATAAAGAAATCAATGTATACACATTTAATTGATCAATAAATTAATAAAAATTAAATAGCATTCACTACATACATGTACATTTAATGAACTCTTTTCCTTTTTCTCGTTTTATTCAGATTTGCGCATCTCTTATGAAATAATGGATTGATCCAAAGCCCTTCATTATGATCATTTCTAATATACACATCATCCTCTATAGGTGTACTTGACAATGATTGTGATGTCTAGAAGAAAGGGTCATCCTCGATATGTCATATTCATGTGCTTCATCATCAATCTCGTTAACAATTTTTTTGTTATTCAATAGAACAATGGACCAATTCATATCAATTGGATGGTGACATAGAACACTTGTTGAGCTTGCGATGCTAAAATAAAGGGCTCGTCCTTATATCCCGACTTATTAAAATTCACGCATGAACTGACTCATCCATTTGTACACCGTTGTTATTATCAACCCACTTGCATTGGAACCACAGGCACTAAACATCTTGTAATCCAACTCCCATATGCTCAATGACCAGAAGTATGACATATTCAGCATATATGGGGTTTCTATCTTTAGCACTTGATATATGCATAGCTTGGTACAAGAGTCACTCCACTATTTTGTATTCTCCTCAGATCATCATGTTCTTTTGTATAAAGTGTACACATTCATCGGATACTTAGGTGTAAGAACTAACATGTATATCTCTGGACCTTTAGCTAACCATCTCAATCTTTACGAAACCGATCTCAGAATGTATTCTTTCGACCATTTTATAAAACACCGATTGTGTTACATTTGTTAACCAATTTTGACTCTTATTTGGGTACAAGCTCTTGAGTATGTCCTTGTGTTTTACAACATATGACTCAACTTCATCGGCGTTCGCGTAAAACATATAAGTGTGCTTGTTCCCATTCTTTCCTTGATATAGTCAATATTTCAAGTCCAGTAATCCCCCCGCACTTCTTCGTGTGACGAGGCCGCGGCAGCGAC
Organism: Calophaca sinica; assembly: GCA_037113605.1. NCBI lineage: Eukaryota > Viridiplantae > Streptophyta > Magnoliopsida > Fabales > Fabaceae > Calophaca > Calophaca sinica. Next base: position 25,179,703 of record CM073733.1, read on the forward strand.
CTATAGAATGTTCAATATCGAATACATACTGAGTACCAGAGATTCTTCGACTATATCTGGATTCAGCAATACAACCTTCGGTCGTGATCGGTTTTCACGTACCCTTTAATATCTTCATGTAACCCTAAAGCGGGTACATCCATCTCATATGTAAGGCCCACAATTGTGTCTCCCTAACGGATGAGTATCGGATGAATCATTATGTCAAATAATGAAGGCGGAAATACATCTCAAGCTCGCTGAAAGTTAGAATAATTTCTTTTTGAAAGTGGCAACTTTCAGGGTCGATCAACTCTGCTAAAAATTGCCTTAAGAAGAAACAAAGTTTACTTAAGGTATTCGCACTTTGTCGAGGCAAAATAGATCGTATAGCTATGGGTAGCAAATTCTCCATAAGAACATGACAATCATGAGACTTTAGACCCTTTAACTTGAGATCTTTCATCGATCGAGGTTCTTAATGTTTGAAGAGTACCCTTCTGGAACCTTAACTCCATCAAGAAACTTACAAAAATCTCTTCTCTTTTCTAGAATGGGAGTATGGCGTGGGAGGTAGATATATCTGACGTTTCCACTTTCTTTAGCGGTCCCAACTCGTCTCGATCATACTAACCAAGTCGACCTTGCATTGATGCCATCTTTAGTCTTCCCGGGCACATTAAGTAAGGTACCTTGAGACTATCAAAAATATTTTTTTAACATGCATCACATCAACGAAATGTCTTCACGTATAATGATTTCCAATATGGCAACTCTCAAAGAAAATCGACCTTTTCTTCCACCCTCGTGTGGCAAGGTCTCCACTGCAAAGGTTTACCAAGATTTAATATTCAAATCTTTTACTTTTCTAACGATTTGTGTACGCGTCGAGGCAAAGGCTCCGTTTCTTACGTATTCCCATTGAATGCCTTTCTCCATGGACCGATAATGATGATTTGGATGCAAAATCTATGATGCCCAAGAAAGACATTCTTCTACCATGTTCCAACTGAATCAATCTGTACTATCTTCACATATAGGGCATGCACAATGACCTTTGGTACTATATCCTGGCTGATTACCATATCTTTGGAAAATCATTGTTATCAGAAAATCATAGCCTCGAAGGTGAAACTTTCTTCTATACTACCTATACCACACGCTTTATCTCCCACATTTGCTTCAAATCTTCAATTAAAAGAGCCAAATATACATCGATATCATTTCTGGTTGTTTAGCCCGAGAAATTAACAAAACGTAAACATCATATATTTTAAGCTCATGCATAGCCATGGAGGTGGGTTATAATCACCAAAAATCACGGGCCATGTCTTTGGCAGAGAGCTACTTTGAACACCATGTGGGTTAAATCCATCAAGTGAGACAATGCAAGTCGTAAGTTTCTTGGTTCATTCCCAAAATCGGGATAATCAATATCAATTTTTTCCATCGAGGAGAATCGCGCCGGTCGTAGTAGCTTGCCATCTTGAATCCTTTCATCCTCGTATGTCATGTCAGGTTTTTGCATCTTGAACTACGGTACATACGCTGAATCTGGGAATTATGGAAAATACCACAATACCTTCTCTGGAGCCGAATTTTCCTTCTTATACCGTGAGGCTTCACATTTTGGACACGACTTTAACGATGCATATTCATTCTGAAATAAAAATGCAATCGTTCACGACAAGCATGTATCTTCTCGTAGCTCATGCCAATAGAGCGTAACATTTGTTTAGCCTCATATGTCCTACTAGGAAGCAGATTATCATTAGGCAACATATCTTTCAGCAGTGTGAGTAAGTCAGTAAAACTCTTATCCCCATCCATTTGCCGAGCTTCAAGTTAAACAACTTTAACATTGGGCAATCTTGTGAATTTAGTACAACCTCATATAACGGCTTCTGCATCAGCTCATCAACTTCTCAAACATTTGAGGACAATCACGAAGATCTTCTTCAACCGCATTTGCCATATCTTCAAAGCGGTCACCATCGTTATGTATTTGTAGCGGTGTCCTCTCGACGTATATCTCCCACTATTCCCGTATTAGAAGATTCTACCTCTTGTCTCAGGTACTTTTGTCCAGCGGTATAAGTTTGATCGATCCATTGCTCATATAAATGACATTCCAATTCAGAACACTAATTTTGTTTTGTATAACAACAACTTAAACAAGGACATATGATTCACTATGATGCATTTGTATGCTGACTACAAACCTATAAAATCTTTTCAATCCTTATATTCCTTGATAATGACGATTGCGGACATCCAGCTTCGATCCATATTTTACCTATGGATTGAGAGGTAAAACAAAAAACCCCATTTTTAAATAAAGCAAGACTAAAACTATCATCGCTCTTAAAATCAACATAAGACTAGATCAAAATTCTAACAAAATTTGTAGTCTCCCTAAAATATGGACATTCAAAATATATACAATACTGTCACATTCCAAAATTCATTGTTCAAAACAAAAAAAAACAAAATCAGGTTCCACAACAAAATTCACTGGTCAATTTTCCATTGTTTCCCATCTGTTATGGCTATATATTTACTATCTGTACAATTTAACAAAGCGATTCCAAGCATCATTAACACTTAATTTATCTCTGGACAACAAAGTGAACAAAATCAAACAAAATCAAACACTTCGATTCCAAAGTCGGACAACTTGATGAACAAATCAAACAAAATCGACGAGAGACCAAAAACTAACGACCCAGCGAAACCAATGTGGAATCGAGATACAAAATGGAAACGTGGCGATACCTGAAATGGGCAAAGCAGAGGTTGGGAGATGGAGGCGAGGAGGGAGGGCGAGGCACGCCCAGCTTTTGGAGGGCGACAAGATCCGATTTGGTGAGGAAGCACACGAACTTCGTTGAGGAGGAAGAACCGCGTCGGGACTTGGGAGATGGAGCGAGAGAGACGGCAGCGGAGGTCTCGCGGATGAGCTGCGAAAGAGAGTTGAGAGGCGAGAGAGAAACTTTCGTGAAATGAGAGAGAGAGGAAAATATATTTAATAAATTGACCAAACAGCTTAATAAAAAGCGGCGATTATTGTTTCACAAAAGCGGCTTAAGTCTAGCCTTTATTGCTATCAAAAGCAGTGCTTCCTACTATAAGCGCTGTTTATTGTCAGATGATCAAAAACAGCGCTTTATGTTTGAGCGCTGATTATTGTCTGATTCATTTTTATTATTTAAAGATAAACAGCGCTTAAGGACTAAGCGGTGATTATTCATCAAACTAATCAAGATGGCGCTTAATCTGTAAGGCTATGTGTTGCTATTGTTTAGGTATGACATAAAGTAGCGTTTTTTATTTTAAGCGCTGCTTAAAGTAGCGCCATCTTTTTTAGAATTTGTTGTAGTGTTGAGTTTGTGGTAAGTAGGTATCTACTTAACACTATGAATAACAATAGTTTCAAATAAAACCACCACAATTTAACACACTCTCTAATACTTTTTTCCCAACACACTCTCTTATTAGTTGAAATTCAAGTAGGTCTCAGTAAATCATGTGGGTCCCACATAAATTTATGAGACCTATATGAATTTCAACCAATAACAAATAGTGTGTTGGAAAGAGAGTGTGTTCCTAGCGTTTATCATTTAGGTATCTTTGGTGTATCATAAAAGTAGTTATATTTTATAAAATAAATTTTAAAAAGTTATTATTAGGTAGCAACAATAGTTAGTGCTCTCTATCTGAAGGGACGAGTTCAGTTGGCACCCGAGTTTAATATCTGGTGATAAAATAATTTGTGGCTAAATAAGAGAGAGAGAGAGAGAGAGAGAGAGAGAGTGTGTGATATTTGAGGGACTAAATTAAAGGTGAACTCTATTTTCCAATTCATGTTACCACTAGTGAAAGGAAATGATAAGAATTGTATACACGGGGTGGCATTTTAATAATTCTATTGGTTTCATAAACTATGTACTGAACTCTAATTATTAGTATTTTATACATTACAAAAGAAAATAATACAAAGGAAAGTTTGAAAATCTGTATATATGAAGAACATTAATTTTCCGAAAGCAAATCGTAAATTTTGTTAGACACGCATATAGCTGCTATTTGCGACCTATGTGCCATGTCCGCCAAAGTTTTTTTTTTTTTTTTAGGAAACGTCTGCCAAAGTTAATATTGTTATTGTCCATAGTGACAAAAATGATTAATTTGGGTTAATAAAGATAAGTTAAAGGACCAAATTGACACTTTTAAAAGTTATGAGACCAAATTAAACTTAAAAATAAGATAACTATAAGTGACCAAAAAAGTAATTTAGTATTTAGGTTTTTATGAGTTTTAAGGAGAATATCCAAAAAAAATAGATTAAAAATATAAAAAATACAAAAAATAAATGAAATCAAGCATTGAAAAATTAAGTAAAATAAAAAGGGTTGTGGTGCTACGATAATCATATTAGAATTATTTTTTATTAATTTTGTTTTCATTTGAAAATAGGAAAAGCTGAGAAAAACATAAATTTTTATTAAAAATAAGGTAAAAAGATAAAACACAAAAAAATGAACATGTTATTGACTGAAAAAATGTTAAAACAAAATCAATTACAATAATTTAATAAATAATTTTGCATCCTCAGAAGCCTGAAAGATATATAAACTTTTTAAAATAAAAATATAATATTCTTAGTAAAATATTGTTATTTGTTTTAAAAAGGATTCGTCTCAGGGTTTACTTTAGGCATAAATAAGTGTTCAATCTTAAAATTAGAAAGATCTATCTTTATGTTATAAAATAATTTGCTTGAGTTTGTGGTAAGTAGGTATCTACTTAACACTATGAATAACAATAGTTTCAAATAAAACCACCACAATTTAACACACTCTCTAATACTTTTTTCCCAACACATACTCTCTTATTGGTTGAAATTCAAGTAGGTCTCAGTAAATCATGTGGGTCCCACATAAATTTATGAGACCTATATGAATTTCAACCAATAACAAAGAGTGTGTTGGAAAGAGAGTATTAGAGAGTGTGTTCCTAGCGTTTATCATTTAGGTATCTTTGGTGTATCATAAAAGTAGTTATATTTTATAAAATTAATTTTAAAAAGTTATTATTAGGTAGCAACAATAGTTAGTGCTCTCTATCTGAAGGGACGAGTTCAGTTGGCACCCGAGTTTAATATCTGGTGATAAAATAATTTGTGGCTAGTTTTTACTTACCTCTTAGTCGAACACATATTAGTTCAGGGTCCTTTCCCCTAGGATACTGTGGATAAAAACCAAAAAATGTATCGACAATTTTTTATTTTTTGGTCCAAACAACACTTTTTATTTAAAAAATATACTCTGCAAACAAAAATCATTGAATGGGTCTTGAAAGGCCCAATGACAATGAATTGGGCTAATCAACTCCCGACCCAACTCAAATAGTTCATTTTTATTTTTTCTCTAATGGCAATGTTAAAAGCACCTCCCTTTTTAATTCCAACACGTCCCCTCTAAATTTCTAAAATTACCCCTACTTCAAAAAATTACCCTAACCCACCTCCTCCCCCTTCCCCACCCGACTCTCTCACCCTCTCACATTCTCTTCTCCCCTTTCTCGTGACAACACCTCCCCTGTACTCATCAAATTCTCTCTCTGCCCCCTTCACTTCACCAAGTCTCTCTAACTCCCCATCACTCTCGCTCTTTCCTTTCACACTCGCAAGCATTACTTCTATACAAGCTACTATAGTAACTATTATGTATTGGTTCTAATATATTTTTAAATGCCTAGTGCAGATAACAATTGAAGTACTTCGAAGTGTGTAGTTCTTGGTTGAAGACGTCCTACCTCAACCTTCTGTGCAAGCCGGAGAAAGTGAAGACTATCTAATGCTTCATTTCGTCGACTTATACATATGTATTGATGTGTCTTGTTCTTATGCTTAAAGAAAATTTCTATGCACGATTCATCTTTATTTTGAGAGGTTTAAGCTTAAGTGTATAGGTATTTTACTTAATGTATTGGGGAGAGAATGCACAGAGTTTCTCTAACTTGCAAATACATGTCACATTTTCATTGCTGTAAAAATTAATCCCAAATGGCAGAAATCAGGACAATAATTGGCTCAATTAAAAAGGTTAGTATGGAAAGTAAAATTAGTTGATCATCCAATTATTTTTCTTCCTTGGAAATCATATAAGCGCAATCCATCGAAAAAATGACACATTTTTCTTTATCCAAGCAAAAAAAATATTTTTTATTTGTGACACCATAGAAGGGTGTCTAACACGTGTCTAAGGCATGTCTGAGAAGTGTCGGTATCCGACGCGTGTCGGACACACCAACACGACATTATGAAGAAGTGTTTGTGCTTCATAGGTTGACATTGTATATATATGTGTACGATAGAATTGTGCAATGCAATGCGCAAACAATAATGAAAAAACTTGCACTGTGTGAATTCCTTCATCTCGTGACTCTTTTTTTCAAAGTAATTAAAACCGAACCGTGCATTGAACCGGAGAGGGCCAGGGTTCAGGGTTCTTGGGTCGAACCGGGGTCGGACCTGGGTTGAACCGGGGTCGAACTGGGTTCGAATAAAATATTAATTTATATATATATATATATATATATATATATATATATATATATATATATATATACACACACACATAATATTTTAATTTATACACAAAATAATATGTCCCGAAACTAATAAAATATTATTTTTTAAATATATATACATATATATACACCAAATATATAATATATATGGGGAGGGATCAAATTACACCGGTGTAATACTTAGGTATTGTTACACCGTTCAATAACTTTGTACCGGATACCTGTATTACAAAACTCACCGTTGGATTGAAAGATAATATCAAATAGATCATATCTACAAAATTTTACATTAATCTAAAATCACTTGATATGTCAATGAGATGCATCAAGTTTAACGTTGTTTAATAAAAGTGCATAAGACGTTAATCTTGATGCATCTCAATGACATATCAAGTGATTTTAGATTAATGTAAAATTTTGTAGATATGATCTATTTGATAGTATCTTTAAATCCAACGGTGAGTTTTGTAATACAGGTATCTGGTATAAAGTTATTGAACGGTGTAACAATACTCAAGTATTACACCGGTGTAATTTGATCCATCCCCAATATATATACATAACATTTCATTTTATACACAAATAACATATAGCCTAGTGGTAAGATAACTTGTTGTGGCCTTGAGGACGAATGTTCAAGCCCTGTTGAGATCAAAAACTGATTTCTTTTATTAATAAAAGCAATTAAAAAAATTAAAAAAAAAGAGACGAACCGGTTCGATCCTAAACCGGCCGGTTTTGGCCGGTTCTGGCACCAGACCAGCCGGTTCCCTGCAAAACGGTTTAGGAGAGTCACTCGGACCGGACCATGGCCCGATTCCCGGTCCAACCGGTCGGACCGGCCGGTCCGATCCGGTTTTAATTACCATGCTTTTTTTGGTCTAAATCCTTTGTATATATAAGTCCTATTGAACCCGACTAATTCGAGTTGAGCCGAGTGGATCTATATAAAGGAGCAACACTCTCCTACCTAGCATCTATTGAGTCAATCCACAATACTCAAACTCGTGGCATTGCTTAAGAAAATCAAGCTCCTAGCACCACTTGGACCAATGGGAGTTGGTTTCATCATGTGACTTATAGTTTTTTTCACTTCTTTAATTTGAAGTTATCTTTTAGGTCATGGACCTCAAATGTATCTGGCTAGCACCGCCTGAAGATCACTTCAAGTGTTTTTCTACCCACCTTTTTGAAAGTCCTTTTGTTTTAATTTCTCATTCCTAAAAATAAAGCAAGTTATCTCAATCTTACTCATTCTGTCCATGATATTTTTAATATGCTCTTAAAAAATGGACGTAGGTATCTGACTACGCAATTTTGTCCAGATATATATAGTACATAAAAAGACTCAATGTAACCCAATACAACAACACTAGGATTACAATTTCTGACCAGATGTGTGATGAACATACATAATTCGTGAAAGTTGGATGCCAAAGAACTAAAATCCACATGGCATGTTTATTTAAACGACCCTAAAATATACTAATTGTTGACAAGTGCCTTGGATCGACTTGGAACTTTTCACATAGCTAGGGTGACGCTTGCTGATCAAAGATCTCAACGTCAGTTTCAATTCTCAAGTCCATGCAATCCAACAAATCGCATAAAATCTATCATTGATGTTGTTAAGAGCAATTGGTTGTAAGTATGTAGATGCTCTTATTACCATGAAGGTGGGGGACAGCAAGACAAAATTTCATCAAGAGTTGTGATAAACCACTAACAGTAACATTAATTTGTCGCTACAGAAGGGAAATAATTAACCTGAATGTCCAAGCAATGTTTTGTCTGATATACTTTACCTTTATTCTGTCTCCTTTAATCATTCCACACCACTATTTTTGTTGGTTCTGTTTTGCAAGTAGAAATCGTCATGTATTGTTCAGTATTTGCCTTTTTTTTTTCCTTTCAAAAATGAACTGTTCATAAGTGTTATTTAACACATTGATTATTCATGGATGACAGCAACGCTGATTCATGACTGGTATTGCAATCTTATAATTTTAAGCTAGACCTACATATATTAAAGCCAAATAGTAAATACCATGATTTGAAAAGCCTAATCAGTAATAAAATGGGGACCAAAGCGCCACCGAATGATATACCATGCGTTTGAAAAAACAGCTTAATTAAGCGTTTATAGACTAAGTAATTAACATATAAGCACTTATGTATAAGCTATTTTTATAATAAAAAAGAAAATGTGGTTAAACTATTTTCATATAAGTTATAAGCTGTTTTTATAAGGTATCTTGGAGCGTTTATTTAAATAAGCTAAAAACACTTTATAGACATATCATAAATTATTTCAATAAGTTCTCTCAAACACTCTGATAAGTGTTTACACTAGTAGATAAATCCAAACAAGTTATTCATAAGCTAATCCAAACTCAATTATTGTTTAGGTTCTATATATGCTTCCACCCAATTCTGAATTTTGATGGGCCCTCGACAAGTGTCCTATTGAGGGATTCAGACCGTAGTTGAGAATCACGCAATTTTTTGCAGTCAGACGATATGGGTCATCCGATCAGATCGAGATCAGACTCTCACTCTTCAATTACGACAAATCGGATACATAATTCATAAATAAAATGTGGACCATCCGATTTCAATTGGTCGACTGGGATCACCTCACTGCACAGGAAAGTGCAGGTTTTCCGACCGCGGGGATCGGTTTCCCATATTGAGTGATTCTCCTTGTTCATTTACTGTTTTTCCTTTGTGACATTTATTTATTAATAAAAAGTCGGTCTTGATTGCATTATCATGCCCCTGTCAATCTGTCGTGTAACTTGTGTTTCACACTATACTGGGTGCAATATTGCTCCGGGAATCAGATTCATGCAGTTGTGTGGCACGTCTGGGACCTATGCAAATTAAGTATTTACCCGGTAGGGGTATAAATGAATCGAACTATTCGTGAACTATTCGAGCTCGGCTCGTTAAATGCTCGGTCAAGCTCGTTTGTTTAATTAAATAAACAAACACAAGCTTTAGATTAAACTCGATTATTTAAATGAGCCAAGCTCAAGCCTTATAGGCTCGACGTTAACGACTCGTGAATAGCTCGTATGTGTACATTGTACATCGTTTAAGAATCCTTAACGTCACCATGGTTTAAAGAAATTTCGTTAACTATATATGTGCTTATTGAGAATGTGTATGTCTCTTCCTTCATCAAATCTTTCTCCCTATTCCTAAATCTCAAACAGTGTTTGCATATTTGTTTTCTCAATAATTCGCTCTTCCAACCCAATTGGTAAGTCACTTCCACTCGACCAACACCACATTGGTAAGGAAATGTATTTTTTAGAAGAATTTTAAACTTATTCAATTAAAATACAGCGTTTGAGTGTTTACTACAAAGAATTTCAATATTCTCTAGTAACGAGGACACTATTTCAGGAAATTAAATATTTTTTATATTTTATTCCTTTTGGTTGAGAGGTGATTAATATTTTTGAATTTCACATACCACATGTTAAACACATTTTTATTTATAGATTGTCACATAATACTATTAACTAAATAAACTTTAAAAATAATTTAAGAATTTTTTTCATAAATACAAAAATAATGAAATTATAAATGAGCTTAACAAGCCAAGCCAATCTTTATTTTTATTAGCAAGCTAAACTCAAGCTTTTAGTTTGGCTCGATTAAATAAATAAGTCAAGTCCAAGTTTTACATTTTCTTCACAAACCAAGCTCAAGCTTTAAGTGTTCGGCTGGCTCGACTCGACCCGTTTACACCCCTACGCGTGAGGCACTCTTTGGCTCATTACGCGGCATCACGCTTTGCATCCTCTTTTGACTTCTTAGTAGTAGTTCTTAAGCCACTGACTCATTCCAATTTCGTGGCTATCCATTTATGAACGAGAGACAAAGCAAATGGGCAAAAAGGATGAGAAACACATGCCATGCACTATATCCACCATGCAATAGTTTTGTCTGTATGCAATTTACAAAATGATGTACACAAAAAGTTTATTGATTAAACTTAATTATTATATTAAAATTTCAGTTTTAAAGAGAAAAAAGTAAAAAAAAAAATGCTAGAAATCATAATATAGGCTAAATTTGTTATTCAAAATAGAATAAATTACTATCAATTTATTAATTGTTAGTGCCTAAAGTCCCAGGCAGTTGGCCTGTCTGTAATCTAATTGTCCTATGGTGGGGCACCTAATCCATGGTTTGGTTAATGCAAAGATGATCCATTTTGTCACGAAATTAATTGTTGAACATGATGGTCAAGACTCAAGCGACCTGCAATTTCTCAGTTTGCCAAGTGTCACTACAACTAAATTCTTCGAGTAGTCTATCTCTCTCACTGACTCTTCCCCCTTTTTTTAATGTGAACGCTAAAGTAGATCAAAATTGACCATAAAAGTCAGTTGCAATGGATGAGATAAGATAATCATGGTTTCTTGATGAAGCAACCATGGTCTGTTTTTCCAAACAGAAAAATGGCTTTATTTAAATTCTAGGGGTAAATGCTCAAGAGTGTGTTAAAATATTTAGCCTTTTAACCCCCCTTTCAGTCCTAAACTCAACATTGAGTGTCTTAAACATGATTATTCCCGCTAATTATGGTAAAGACCACACTAACGGGTTGGATAACCTGTCATGATTCAAAAACCATGACTCTGGAGATGCATATTTAGTTCTCAATTAATGTTTCGATTGAGATGGAGCCCACTTAGTTAATACCTTCCGACTTCTATCTCTGACTTGGCTAAACCCATTACATTGAAAAGTCAACAGGGGTTAGGGTCAAAGGATCTAACGAGAACCACCGTAGACATTATAACCCACACTACAAACACCTATGGATCTATTGATCCCTCCGGTCTGAAATATAAGCTAAAAGATCTATGAATTTGGTCCAATGAGTCAATAAACCACTCATAAAATAGACAAGGCCCCTTATTTGCTCTAACCAGGAACCATCACCAAGACAATAATTTAATATGGTCCACAACCTCTGAAGGAATAGAGGCCTTCCCTGAAAATAAACACTCATTTCTAGCCATCCAGATTCTCAACAACACCGAGTTCCAAATCAAAACCAACCCCTTCTTCCGCTTCCCAGAAACAGAACATAAAGTAAAAAATAGATAGGGAAGATCAGGAGGCAATATGATAACATGACCAATCCACTTAAATACAATACCAAGCCTGGTCCGTGAACTGATAATGTACAAACAGATGAATGTCTGATTCACAATGAGCCCTGCACATCGCACAAGAAATATCATCACAGTTTCCTGGCACCTCATTCGGAAGAGGTTGGCCTTAGTAGGGATCCTATTCCTCAGTAGTTTCCAGGAGAAAACATACACTTTCAAAGGTGCATAACTCCACCACTGTCTGCCTAGTACTGAAATCCCCAACTTAGATAGATTATCCTGACATTTAGCCAACTACAAAGAATATGCAGATTTAACATAAAAACCCCATTATCACCTTGCCGCCTCCATCTATCCTCTGAATGTGACAGGGAGACCAAGACAAGCAAACATTATGGCTCCCCTCACCAATCAAAAAAATAGTTGATCTCAAAAATGGTAAAAATTAGTAAAGAACTTGTTTCGGTCCAAAATCAGGGAAAAGATTAAAACGGATAAGAATTGACTTGAACCATTTATTTTTATTTTTTAAAATTTTAAATAAAAATATATTTTTAGCCAAATAAAAATTAGAGAAAATCACACTTCCCTCCCCTGAGATATGCTTAAATTACACACATTTTCCCTCTTACGTCAAAATATACATTCTCCTCTCCTCTTATGTAATACATATTAGAGTAGAGAAAGTTATACTCTTCTCCCCTGAAAGATGCTTGAATTACATTTTCATCCTCTCTTATGTCAAAATATGTTTTATGCTTTAGTCTATTTTAATATAATCAAACTTCTTATGCATGTTTTTTTTCCCTCAATTTTTGATTCTCAATATCATAAACATATAATTTTAAACCTTATGATCAACTATAGAGAGATAAAAGATCAAGTAAAAATCTTGGAAAAATTACTAAAAATGATAAAAGGACTATTGAAAACTGAATTTTATTTTCTAAAGTCATAAAATTAACAAGAAAGTGTTCAGAATTAATTATCATTGACATTAAAAGTTACAAAAAAAGGAAAAATTCCTAGATGATGGTTTGAAGTTTCATTTATGTTAAAATGAATTAAAGCGTAATACATATTTAATTAAGGAATGAGAGTGCAATTCAAACTTCTTTTAGAGGAGCGGAGTATAGTTTACTCTACATATTTGTTTCTCAATGAAGGGGAGTGTAGATTTTAATATAAGAGAGATGAGGAGTGTAATTCAAATTTCTCTCATAAGAAGAGAGTGTAATTTACCGTAAAAGTTAATGACAAGTTCATGGTATTATGCAATTTATTATTGATGTTTTGTCGTACAAATATAATATGATAATTTTATTTTAATTTAAAATTCAATTTAACTTAATTTCTTAATGGTTATAACATTTTATTTCTAGATATATTATATAATATTAAAAATATGTATTTAATTATTACCAATTCGACTAAGATTTTACTACGGTTGAATATTAAACTGTGAAAGTGTGCTTTTTATCAATCTAAAAATGGCTCCGAAGTTTAAAATTAAAAAAGCATCAATTAGTTCATGATCAGTAATATTAAGAGCAAATAATTTTATTTTAATAAATAGAGCTTTCATTGCATTGTGTAGCTCTCTTTTTTAATTAATAACTGTATTTGTCTAATTAGTTGACTTTACTATCGATTGAAAATTAAATATTGAACGAAATTGATTATAATAATTTGAAAAGTAATGTTTTGTCTAATTAAAAAATTAAAAATAAAACTTTAAATAAAATTATAATAATCTTAGTGAATTATTTTAATTAATTTAACTACCTGATTCATTTCATTGATTCGTATTTATTTTTATTAATTGACTTTATTATTAATTAAAAAATAAATTATGATAATTAACTCTTATACATTATATTCTCATTTTGATAATCTATTTTCTTTCTTAATATATCACGTGACTTGTTATACATCAGGTACCTCACAATCGTTGGTACTTGTTTTTATGGAAAACACAATTGTACGAAGAGACGCCTCTAGTATTTTTGGGCAGGGCACAATGACATATCAGGCTTTCAACAGAGATCTAACCGAGAAGATTACTGTATAGACTTAAATTGCAAGTATCTGACGCAGCTACTCAACTAGCCTCTAAGCACATAGTGATCTCGTGAAGAGAATTACCCACCAAGAGATATCTTTGTAGTGACTTTAGGGTAATCGAACTCGCATCTACAAAAGATATGAGAGCTCAATTCTGAACTAGATGTGACAACTCGTGTCGACTATTATTACCAATATTACTACTACAATCTCATATTCATGATCATCAATTTCTTCTTAAGTATTGTTTAAATTTATTTAATTATAAACTTTTATTTTATCATGTCAAAACTTTTCAAAACTATAAAATTGAGGAAAAAGAATTTAAATTTTGACATACCATATCAAATTAATATATATATATATATATATACACACACTTAAGTATTGTTACACCGTTCAATAACTTTGTACCAGATACCTGTATTACAAAACTCACCGTTGGATTGAAAGATACTATCAAATAGATCATATCTACAAAATTTTACATTAATCTAAAATCATTTTATATGTCATTGAGATGCATAAATATGAACGTTGTTTAATAAAAGTGCATAAGACGTTAATCTTGATGCATCTCAATGACATATGAAATGATTTTAGATTAATGTAAAATTTTGTAGATATGATCTATTTGATAGTATCTTTCAATCCAACGGTGAGTTTTGTAATACAGGTATCTATTACAAAGTTATTGAACGGTGTAACAATACCCAAATGTTACACCGGTGTAATTTGATCGCTCCCTATATATATATATATATATATATATATATATATATATATATATATATATATATATATAATGATGTGTCTTAGTTCACATATTTTGCTTCTACAATTTTTTACAATTAAAAAATGCCATCATTGTTATTTATACATATCTCTTTTTATAATATTTTATCTTAAATATTTTTTATATACTTTACTTTTATAAACATTGTACAATACACTGAATACTTATTAATTTACTAAACAAGTTTCCATGCTAAAAAATTGAAAAGATAAAATTTAAATAAAATTTTTATTATTATTATTAAAGCTTTTTAATTAGTTTTAAAAAATCTCATCTTAATTTTTTTAACCCTAAATATATATTGCACCTTCCTGGTGATTAAATATGGAATAATATATTCAAATCTGTATAATTTTTTTTAATTATGATAAATCTTGTGTTTTTTTTTTCATACTCCACACATCATACCAGTTCACACAAATATGAATGTGATATGCATCAAAGTATTATTCTTTTTTTTTTGACCAAATCAAACTATTATTCTTAAATATTACGTTATTTCTAATGATTTTAATCATCTTATTGCAATTATTTTCAACAGTATTACCACTATGTCTGCTCTCAGCAGGGACATAATTATAATTTTCATAAATTGGCTTGCATCATTTTTTTTTTATTTTAAAAGATAAAGACAGCAAGGTGAACTCTGTATAAAACAAATACCAGTTTTCTGCAGCAAATACATGCCCAATTGTCTTGCCATGCTTCATGCTTAGACCAATTTTCTCTACTCTCTAGACTTTATCCAATATTCCTTAGCTTTTCTTGCTACCCCATGTGCTAAAAGCAACTCCTCTTTTACTTACCCTTCCATTTTGTTCCCTGCACTTTTCAAATCAGACATTTTGCTTTCTTACTTTACCACTATCAGCATAGAATTGGCAGGTAAAGCAAATCTCATTCTTTTTATGTCTCTCTCTCTCTCTCTCTCTGAAGAAATAGAGAAACTGATGAAAAATGAAGTGTTTTGGAGCTGATATTGAAGAATTTCAGCCATGGTTCCTTGTGGGGTTCACCTGGAATCAGCTGAGGTATATGTCCCTTCATTTTGTATGATCCAAGTCACCTTTTTTCAGCAGATAAACTTTTAAAAATCAGATTTTAAAAAACAAGCTCAGATATGAAGGAGTTTCCTTCTTGTTTTGGAGAAAATGGTGTTCAGGTTGCAGATTCACCCTCTTCAATTACCACAAGAGGATCACATAATGTGGTTACTTGTATCTATCAGTGTAAATTAAGAGGTGGTCCATGCCTGATTACTGTCTCATGGACCAAAAATTTGATGGGTCAAGGCTTGAGTGTGGGAATAGATGAGTTCTGCAAGGTTGATATAAAGCCATGGTTGTTCTCAAAAAGAAAAGGGTCTAAAAATTTGGAAGTTGAATCTAGTAAAATTGTAATATTTTGGGACTTGAGTTGTGCTAAATTTGGTTCAGGGCCAGAACCATTAGAGGGATATTATTTAGCTGTTGTGTTCAACAAAGAGATGGTGTTACTCCTAGGGGATCTGAGAAAGGAGGCATCCAAGAAGATTGATAGTGACTATGTTAATGTGAGTGCTCACTCTGATGCCATTTTGATTGCAAAGAAAGAACACATTTTTGGCAAGAAATTTTATGGTGCAAAGGTACAATTTTGTGACAAGGGTAAGGTACATGATGTGAGAATTGAGTGTGACACACTTGGGGTTAATGATCCTTGTCTTGTGATTCGAATTGATGGGAAGACAGTGATGCAGGTGAAGCAGTTGAAGTGGAAGTTCCGTGGCAATCACACCATTTTGGTGGATGGTTTTCCTGTGGAAGTGTTTTGGGATGTGCATAATTGGCTCTTTGGAAATGCTATGGGAAATGCTGCTTTTATGTTCCAAACTTGCATTTCAAGTTCTGAGAAGGTGTGGTCAAAATCTGTCTCAGATCCTTCTGTTCTTACATGGGCTTATTCTCAGCAGTTTAGAGATTTTCAGTTGCAAGGTCTTGGATTCTCTCTCATTTTGTATGCTTGGAAAAATGAGTAGTCAATAGAAGAGCTGAGTCTTGTTCTTGAGTGCTGAACTGATTATGTGATCGGCTATTGGCTAGTCACAGTTTTCAACAATTATGTGATCGGATTACTTGAAACTGCTAAATTCTTCCCTTTCTTTGCTCTTCTATTATTCTCTCCATTTTCTTCTCTTTAATTCAATTGCATATATATATACTAGTAGTTTATAGTTAGATATTTAGAGTAGATGTCTTGAAAGAGCTGTTTGCACAATTCTGAGCTTTGAGTGAGGTTATTGACCAAGCCCTTGAAAAAAAAAATTAACTCTATTTTGTTGGAAAATTCTCCAACTCTAATTGATTTATAAAGAAAGAGATGACATGAATTTGCTATCAGAATTGCAATTATTATTTTTTCCTCCTATGTTTCTTTGGATGAGACTCAGTTGTCAATAGTTTTCAACTATTTTCCCTCGATGCAGCAATACATGGATGAATGAAAGTGCTTCGAAATGAATTTGCTACTTAGCTTTTGCAGAGAAATATTTACTTTCATACATCCAAATCCAAGGAACAATTCTCAAAGTTAATCTAACCCAAAGCATAGGTTAAATATTTATATATAGAGTGGTTGGGAGAGAAGAAGTATTAATTGTCAAGACTTGAACACTTCACATTTCACAATATGATCTCCAAGCCAATTTACAGTAATGTTAATAAAGGCCTTAACAGCTACTATTCTGTCATTGAATATGAAAAATACAAGCAGAGGCAAAGTGTGAGACAGACAACTGAAGAGTAGGAATAATTCAAATCGCTAATCCTGCCTACGACCAAATGTGTCTTCAACACCATTTGTAACTCTTTCTCTGCGCTCAGCAATCATCTCTGAATATGCCTGACAATGAACCGGAAATATTGTAAAATTAAATTTAAAGAACAATTATTTTGCTTATGTTTCTAATTTTTTTTTGCTGTGTTTCAACTGAATGTGAGTGCAGCAGAACCTACTTTTAGATTCCTAACAACATTCTCAAATGCAATTACTAATACTAACTAGAACATGAGCGATTTGTGGTAATATCTCTGGCAATATCTCTGATTTCATTCTCCCTAGTTTCAAGAAACACAGAATGATATTAATATAATATTTCTTTTTTCAAAGAAAACAAAACCTTAAAAAATCTCTATAAACCAACACTGATGCTTCATTCCCTAAGCACGCTGAACGCACGTGACTAAAATCTGGCAAGTATTATAAGGGGGGGTGGAATTTTTTATTATTCTTCATGTTCCGACTTACATCACAGGAGAAGAGTTTCGAGTGTAATTTCAAAATCCTATTTGATGGTCACAGGCTCAAAGATTCAGCAACATAGAGCTCTTATGTTGCGTTAACTATGTGCTAGGTTTTAAATCCAAGTCCGCAACCACAATCTAGGCCGCGACAATAAGATTTATGGGGTCTTCGCAACTTAGGCCACATTACCCACAATTGACAGCGATTCTCCGCAATTATGACCACGGTTTAAAACCTTGATCATGTGATCTAAAGCAGAATAAATATACTTTAAAAAAAAGAATGCAAATTAACAAAAATAGGCAGTAGGTAATAGCTTGCTTTACCTTGGGATAAGAATATAGAAAGATGTACCACCACGCACATATTAGTAACGATATGACTGAAGTGATTATCATAGAGTGCAAAATTAACCAGCTAATGCCAATAATTGATACCCCTGTCAGTGTTATTGTCCAGGGCTGACACCTAAACAAAAGATTAGATAGACAGGATGAATTAACAAGCTAAAACAAGTATTAACAACAACCAAGCAAGGTACTGGTAGAGTAGAATGGTCTAATAAATAGGCTAATAGCATGAAGAAGTACTTCATTTATCTGATGCCATATGTTGCCCTAAACTATCATATTTTACTAGATGCAATTAAAAAAAAAAAGAGTATAATATCCTAGAAGGTAAAATTATAATTTTGTTGTTTTCAAATCTGCAATGAGGAAAACTGACCAAGATGGTTTGGTATCCCAGACAGAGTCGTACTCGAGGGAGAGGCGGTTGAGGTAACCGTCCATGTCATCGACCACCGCATTATTTTCGTCCAAGAAGAGAGGGTCTTTTGAGTCACTGGGATTGGCGCGAAAGACTATGGCTTTGTTGGGGAATCTGGTGGAGGAATTAAGGGAAGAAGAAAAAGGGTGAAAGAAAATGGGATTAGAGAAAGGGGTAGTATGAGTTGTAAGAGTAGGAGATCGACGGAGGAGAGAAAGCGGCAACATCAACAGAGGGACAGTCGTCATTTTTAGCTGTGACTACCGTTATTATCCGCTTACTGATAAAGGTTATAAAGGTTACTTACACATCAACGGATGCTATAATAATTAGGCTCTCGCTAATCACACCCCCTATTTAGATGTTCATACCCCTTGTCAGAATTAAAACAAACACATTGACCAAATTACTCCCGAAGCCATTTTAAATTTTCAAAACCCACCCAACAGTTCCTCTCTTCTTCTGGCAGCAACAAAACTGTCTACCACATTCACGCATCTCTCTTCCTCTCTTCCTCACAACACTACAAACCCTTTTCTTTTTTTCTTTTTTTTTTTGGGTCAAGACTACAAACCCATTTCTGATTTGACAAAGAACTTATTTTTAGGGGGAAAAAAAGAACCTGGGACTTGGTTTGAATCCACCCAACAGACTAAAAAAATTGGGAAGCATTAAACAATTATCGGTATTGTTGGAAGTATCACCGGCAGTTTTGTTGAAGCTTAAAAAATTGGGAAGCATCTAAAAAATTATCGGCATTCACGTTGCAGCTTTTGAGAATTATCGGCGTTTTGTTGAATTACGTGAATCAAAATCACGTAAGGATAGTAACAAAAAAATAGTTTTTATTTACGTGAATTAAAATTATGTAGGGTATATGATTTGAGATCACGTAGTACCTAAAAAATTAGTTTTTATTTACGTGATTTTAAATCACGTAGCACCAAAAAAATTAGTTTCTACCTACGTGAATTAAAATCACGTAAGGGTACGTGATTTGAGATCACGTAGCACTAAAAAAATTGGTTTTTACTTACATGAATTGAGATCACGTAAGGGTACGTGATTTGAGATCACGTAACACACACAAAATTGGTTTTTACCTACGTGAATTAAAATTATGTAAGGGTATGTGATCTCAAATCACGTATACCACCTTCCCAAAAAATCTGGCTGATGGTTAAACATAAGTTAAGAGTGTTTTTGATATTTGGGGTAATGGTCACTTTCATCCCTGTAAGTGTAAATCACTGTCATATTAGTCCCTGAAAGCATATTAACTACAAATTAGTCCCCGTAAGTGTACTCAGTCAGTCAGGTTAGTCCCTACCGTTAGCAAATCTGTTAACACCGTTTAAAATGTTGACGTGGCCGCTGATTTGTCACCTTTTTGCCACTGTGGTCCATTTGGATCCACCAACGTGGCTAGGGATGGAGAAATTGAAACAAAAAAAAGGGGACAAAGAACCCTAGAACTCCCCAACGCCAAAATCGCTAAATCAGCAAGAGCAAAATCCCCAACTTGGCCAAAGAACCCTAGAACTCAGAAGAAGCTAATCACCAAATCACTAAATCTCCAATTCACGAATCAAAACCAGAATCGCGATTTGAATCACGATGCGTCGTGGGTGCCAGAATGAAGAATCGAGGGGGAACTCGAGGGGGAAGGTTGCGAACTCTGCATCTTCGTCATCCACACCGCGAGGGAGGTTGTGTGGTTGCGGTGGCCGAACGATTCTGTACATGGTTAAGCAAGGTGTGAACAAAGGGAAGCTCTTCTGGAGGTGTCCCAATTGGATGGTATGACTGATTCGAAATTCATTTTCTTTCTTTCTTCTTTCCTCTTCAGTTCATTACTGAGTTTTTTTTTTTATTCCCAGATGCCCACAATGTGTGACCTCTTTGTATGGGCTGAGGAAATGGAAGAAGCTGTTGCAGATGATGGTGGAAATCAAGTTGTTGCAGATGTTGTTTCATTTGCTCTCGATGTATTAGAAGAAGGAAAGAAGAAGAGTGGGAAGATGCAAAAGAAGCTTCATGCTGAGAGATTCGCTGGGAAATTGAAACTGATTTGTTTGATGTTGTCTCTGCTCTTGAATTTGTATTTTTTCGTGACTTGTGGTGTGAAACCCAAACTATGTATTGGAAGGCTATAAATTAGGGTTTAGGGGAGGTTATGTTTCTGTAGTTTTTTTGTTTAGGGAAGTTATGTAAGTGGGTATTGACTTGTAAGTTTATCAATTTGAAGCTCAATGAAGTCCATTTTTTTTGTATCAATGTTTATATCAATGTTTGTATCAGTTTGTATTTGATGTAGCTTGCACTCAATTCTGCAATTTGTATCAATTTGTAAAATTCAGCACTACCTGAGTTTCATCCTCTCCACTTGTAGCTTGCACTCAATTTGTATCAATTCTGCATTGGAGCAATGAATGCTTTTGTGACAAACTATAATTAATAGGCAAACAGAATGCAAACCAGTAGCACAAATTCACCAGTAGCCAAACAGAATGCAAACTAGAATTAATTGCCATTTTGCAGCAGCAAAATGCCTATCATGTGAAGCATTTCTGTGTAACAAATGTTGCCACAAATTTTGCAGCAGCAGCAGAATGCAACAAATGTTGCCACAATGTAAACCAGCAAAGTTACACTCGATTTATGCACAACCAGTACATATCATGCATGCCTTGACCCATCAGATACATGCAGCAGCAAAATCCTTATAATTTCATTAAGCAACAGCAGCAGAATGCAACAAATGTTGCCACAATGTAAACCAGCAAAGTTACACTCGATTTATGCACAACCAGTACATATCATGCATGCCTTGACCCATCAGATACATGCAGCAGCAAAATCCTTATAATTTCATTTTGCAAAACAGAATGCAACAAATGTTGCCACAATGTAAACCAGCAAAGTTTCACTCGATTTATGCACATCATTACCAATTCTGCAAACCAGTACCAAAACCAACACATCATTACCAATTCTGCAAACCAGTACCAAAACCAACATACAATTCTGCAAACCAATTCTGCAAACCAGTACCAATTCTTTCTGCAAACCAGTACCAATTACCAATTCTGCAAACCAGTACCAAAACCAAAACCATTTTTTTGCTTCTCTTAGAAACAGCTCCATGATGAACACAGCATCCAACAGTATCATCTCCACAAATTGTTCCTTGTTGATATCAGAAAACCAGAATTGAAGCAAACCAGAATTGAAGCAAACACAAACTAGTACCAACACCAGTAATTCAATAATATCCAACAATAATATCAGAACACAACATCCAACAGTACGAAAACCAGAATTGAAGCAAACACAAACCAGTACCAACACCAGTGTAGTACCCTAATTTTGTCCGGCCTTTTTAATTTTTATTTTATTATTTATTTTAATTAGTAGTAGTAATAATAAATATAAGTAATATTTTAGGTTTTATAATAAAAGAGAAAAGAAAAGAATGGATAAGAAAAATGGAATTTTCTTTTTTGAGAAGAGGTGTGTAAAAAATAAAATTTGATCCTCCCAAACAGCAATTAAATCAAATTGGATCCAACCCATTTCCTAGCTGCCCACGCACGCACCCCCTCTTTTCTCTATTCGCAACCCCTTGCGTTCCTTGCATCTCCCTCGCTGTTTCTCACACCCCACTTTCTCCACGCACCCTCAGCTGGCTCTCCCTCCATCCGTGTGGCCCAATTCTCACACAGCCCAGCCCATCCTTTCTTTAACCTAATTAACACAACCTTAATTCCCACACAATCAAAAGCTGATCCTCCCACTCACCCTTCTCCCTTCCTCGCGGCGCATCCCAAACCTTAATCCCCATCTCCTTCTCTTTCTCTTCAACCCTAAACCTAAGAAACGCACACAGCCTTCCTTCCCTTCTCTCCCTTTCTTCGCAGCACCGCTCCACCCTCTCCTCTCTCAACTCCTCATCCTTCCTTTCTCCTCTGTCATCCACGCTCCCCCTCCCACATTTCTCTCATCTCCTTCATCTTCTTCTCCTCACCTCCAACCCTAGGTAGCCGCGGCCAAGCTTCATCCTAACCCTAGCCTCCATCATCACTCTCTCTCTAACCCTAGGCCGCACCATCTCCCTCTTTCTCGGCCTATCCCTCATTTTTCGCTCACAATCTCTTCTCATAATCCGAATCACTTTCAAAATCTCTCTTTCAATCAACCAGGATTATGGATCACAGAATCGGATACAAAAAAGCAGGTTTTTCGTTCCTATCCTTTTTGATTATTTTTCTTTATTTGATTTGATTTCGTACTGATATGATTCTAAATTTTTGCAGGTACTGAGGCTATAAAAGCAAAAGCAAGCTGAAGAGAGAAGAGAGGACCCCGAGAGACGGAGAGCAAAAACCAGGGGCAGAGGAATCTGGAAACAGAGACCCAGAAGCCAAACCCTAAGAGGAAAACAGAGAGGAGAAAGAAATAGAACGAGAGTTAGAATAAGGCAAAGAGAACAAAAATACCAAAACAGTTTAGATTCTATGATCCCGTCTCTTCTTCTTTTTTTTTCTTCTGTATATGAGGATTGGAATCGTGTGAATCAAAAGAATCAAGGTTCTATTCTCTCCTCCTATTTTTTTCTTTGAATTTTCACTGGTCCTTTTCTCTGTAAGCTCCTGACCCTAGATGTATTGAAATGTTCTCCTCCCGTGACTTTGTCCATTTTCTTTTCTAATTTAATCGTTATAATTGTTGTTGTTGTTGTTGTTGTTATGGTCGTGTAGCTGCTGCTATTGTTGTTGTGGTTGTTGTTGGATCTTGGAATAAGATTAGGGTTAGGGTTTGGCCTTCCAATGGGGCCAAACCCTAAATAGGGGTCAATTTGCAAAATACGTAATTAATAGGGGTGTAAACGCAAAAATAGGTTTTTTTTTGTTCTATATAATCATGTTTTAGGGTTTGGTCTTCCAATGGGACCAAACCCAAGTCAGGGACTTAAGTGCAATTTATTCTTTTTTTATTTCATAAATCATTATAAATGAATAGGATATTAATAAGGGACTTAAAAGTAAAATAGGAGTTTATGGATTTTGTTCCCTCACTTAAGCATTTTTTTAAATAAATAAGTTAATAACTTATGGAAATAATTCTTATCTTCAGTTTATATTTTGTTTATTAAAAGGAGATAAAATAATAATAAATACAATCAAAAAGGCTTTCTTTTTTTTTAATTTTTTCTGGGATCTTTTTTCTTATTATTTAATAAATTTGATAAAGGGAATTAATTTTCTTAAAAGGCAAACAATTTTTTATAAACAATTAACGGGTACCATTTTTAAAATGGGCGCGTATGGGTGCTAATCCTTCCTTGCGTGTAACCAACTCCCGAATCCGAATCTGGTCCAAAGACCTTCTTTTTTCCAAAAATATTCAAAAAATAGGTTTTCCAATGTTTCCTATGAAAATAAAATATTGGTGGCGGCTCCATTTTTAAATTTTGGTGTGGTTGCTACAACCAGTAATTGAATAATATTGCCAAGTACATATCAAAATACCACATTTGTTTCATATCCAATTACATATCAAAATACTTGCACATTATGTGCAGATACAAGCCATACTACTAAGTCTAAATTTCCAAGTACATATTAAAAATACTTGCACCTAACATGTGCATATACATAATTACATTCAGCAAAAAATAGAACTTCAATCTTCAAGCTTGATGAGGTCCTCTTGGTTGAAACATAGGAGTCGGGATGAATGACATGAAGCTTGGCTCTCTTGAAGAGGCAGCACCAGGTGTATTTGGATATGGCACAATAATTGGAGCTACTGCAGGGCCTCTTATGGGTGGTGGCCGAACTCCAGTTGGCATAGGATCAAATGTTCCCTGGCCAATTCCAAATGGATGAGACTGAGATGCACTCTGTGATTGAGGCTGAGATTGGCTCAAGTCAATCTCACTTTGATTCTCAGCAACTTCAGGCTGAGAATCCACAAAATTGCGACATCCATTTGCATTGTGTCCGGTAAGACCGCATCTTGAACAATTAATTCCTGGTAACCAATTTGGTGGCCTAATTGGAACCCCATAGTTGCAACATCCATTTGTGTTGTGTCCTTTGAGACCACATCTTGAACAGGTAATTACTGGATATGATCTTTTTAACTTGTCACCTTGAATAATGGCCTCAGACTCATCCTTCCTTCTTTGCTTCTTTGGCCTTCCTGGAGCCCTATTCTTTGGTGCTGGAATAGGCCGCTCATACTCAGTTTGCTCCCAGAATTCTTGACCAGTTGTTGGTTTGACAAAATGCTCATATGTGGCATTATATGCCCCAATAGTCAGCCACGCGTGACAATATTCCTCAGGCTTCATTCCACGCTTGGCTGCAATAGCTGCAACAGCATGAGCACATGGAATACCTAACCAAAATGCAATTGAAATTAGTTAAATTTGTTAATTAAATGATGAAAATGAAGTGAATAACAAATCCCTATTCTTTGGTGCTGGAATAGGCCGCTCATACTCAGTTTGCTCCCAGAATTCTTGACCAGTTGTTGGTTTGACAAAATGCTCATATGTGGCATTATATGCCCCAATAGTCAGCCACGCGTGACAGTATTCCTCAGGCTTCATTCCACGCTATCGCAATAGTCGCTAAAGATGAGCACATGGAATACCTAACCAAAATGCAATTGAAATTAGTTAAATTTGTTAATTAAATGATGAAAATGAAGTGAATAACAAATCAACATTAGTTTAAATACATTAATACCTCACAATTGCGAACCTCTGGTGCATGTGTGGGCATGGATATCAACATCCATCTGCTTCCTCGAATTGTCTTGCACCTCAAACCGACCTTCTCCAGCCCAGATTGGCTTCCATGCATTACTTATAATCTTTTGCTTATCCAACCTAGATCGCTGGCAGGACACAATGGTCCTCTCCTATTAGCCATTTTTAGCTTGTTCGTGCTCATGGTCTTCATGATATAGCACCTTATCCCCTCAGCCATGGTCAGTATAGGTTTTCCTCTATACTTCAAGATGCTTGAATTAAACCCTTCACAAGTATTGTTTGTAATGTTGTCCGCCTTAGGCTCCGTCTTTGAAATATGGTTTGGTCCATGATTCCTTGCTCAACCTATCCAAGTACTTCCATGCATTTGCATTTTTTCTTTTCAACCGATCCATCACAGATTTAAATTTGGCGGGAGTGGTTGATCTTGCGGCCTCCCACACCACATTTCTAAGTTCTTTGTCCTTCCAATGTTTGATAAAGTTCTTCCATAAGTGCATAACACAAAATCTATGAGGCACACCTGGCATCACCTCTTGCACAGAAGCTATGAGACCCTGCATAACAAATACACAGATTCATATTAGTCCCCGTATTTACAACTTCATCACATACAAGTACCGACAAAGATGCAATAATATTTAAAATAATCCTTTACATACATATTAGATGACTTTGATAATAAATACCTTTTGCATATCACTCATAAAGTTCCATCCATGTTGGGTATAGTCTCCCAAATCCTCATGTAAGAGTGTGAGGAACCACTTCCAATTGTCCTTGTTTTCAACATCAACTATGGCATAAGCAATGAAAAAATTCTGCATGTTTGCATCTTGTCCAACTGCTGCCAGTAGTTGGCCCCCATAATAACCCTTCAAAAAGCAACCATCTAGACCAATGAAGGGTCTACAACCAGCCTTGAACCCAAGCTTGCATGCCTCCAAACAAACATAAAACCTCTGAAATTGTGGTGGACCCTCAGGCATGGGAATGCAATTCACTTTTACTGTTGAACCATTGTTGCTCCTTACTAACTCATTAGCATAATCCCATATCATTCCATATTGTTCCTTAAAATTGCCTTCCACAATCACTTTTGCCGCTTTCAATGATCTAAATAGTTTAGTATCATTGATATGCCCCAATAGTCAGCCACGCGTGACAGTATTCCTCAGGCTTCATTCCACGCTTGGCTGCAATAGCTGCAACA
The DNA here is from genome assembly GCA_037113605.1 of Calophaca sinica. Taxonomy (NCBI): domain Eukaryota; kingdom Viridiplantae; phylum Streptophyta; class Magnoliopsida; order Fabales; family Fabaceae; genus Calophaca; species Calophaca sinica. Next base: position 25,206,321 of record CM073733.1, read on the forward strand.
GCATGAGCACATGGAATACCTAACCAAAATACAATTGAAATTAGTTAAATTTGTTAATTAAATGATGAAAATGAAGTGAATAACAAATCAACATTAGTTTAAATACATTAATACCTGTCAATTGCCAGAACCTACAGGTGCATGTGTGGGCATGGATATCAACATCCATCTGCTTCCTCGAATTGTCTTGCACCTCAAACCGACCTTCTCCAGCCCAGATTGGCTTCCATGCATTACTTATAATCTTTTGCTTATCCAACCTAGACTGCTGCTTGGGACACAATGGTCCTCTCCTATTAGCCATTTTTAGCTTGTTCGTGCTCATGGTCTTCATGATATATCACCTTATCCCCTCAGCCATGGTCAGTATAGGTTTTCCTCTATACTTCAAGATGCTTGAATTAAACCATTCACAAGTATTGTTTGTAATGTTGTCCGCCTTAGGCTCCGTGCTGAAATATGCCTTGGTCCATGATTCCTTGCTCAACCTATCCAAGTACTTCCATGCATTTGCATTTTTTCTTTTCAACCGATCCATCACAGATTTAAATTTGGCGGGAGTGGTTGATCTTGCGGCCTCCCACACCACATTTCTAAGTTCTTTGTCCTTCCAATGTTTGATAAAGTTCTTCCACAAGTGCATAGCACAAAATCTATGAGGCACACCTGGCATCACCTCTTGCACAGAAGCTATGAGACCCTGCATAACAAATACACAGATTCATATTAGTCCCCAGAAGCGACAACTTACTGTCATACAAGTACCTGACAGTATGCAATAATATTTAAAATAATCCTTCACATACATATTAGATGACTTTGATAATAAATACCTTTTGCATATCACTCATAAAGTTCCATCCATGTTGGGTATAGTCTCCCAAATCCTCATGTAAGAGTGTGAGGAACCACTTCCAATTGTCCTTGTTTTCAACATCAACTATGGCATAAGCAATGAAAAAATTCTGCATGTTTGCATCTTGTCCAACTGCTGCCAGTAGTTGGCCCCCATAATAACCCTTCAAAAAGCAACCATCTAGACCAATGAAGGGTCTACAACCAGCCTTGAACCCAAGCTTGCATGCCTCCAAACAAACATAAAACCTCTGAAATTGTGGTGGACCCTCAGGCATGGGAATGCAATTCACTTTTACTGTTGAACCATTGTTGCTCCTTACTAACTCATTAGCATAATCCCATATCATTCCATATTGTTCCTTAAAATTGCCTTCCACAATCACTTTTGCCGCTTTCAATGATCTAAATAGTTTAGTATCATTGATATGAACTCCAAACTCCTTCTTCATATAATGATAAGCCTCTATGTACGTGATCTTTGGTTGCAACCTAATCACCTCTTGTAGCTTGTTTGCAACCCATGACCGGTCGGCTTGGCTATTTGTGAACACCCTGCAACAATTGTGTTCACTCCTGAAAGTCTTTATTTGGAAGCTTCTAATCTGTTCAACCCAAGCACAATAAATCTCCCATAAGCAACCATCTTCCTTGCATTTAGCTCTACATCTTACCTTGTCATTTTTCACCCACCTTATGTTTCTCCCATGATATATGGTGTAATCCTTAACAACATTCTTAAATGTAGCTAGGCTGTCAAATTCCATCCCAACCTCCAAATGTAATTCGCCAAACTTTGCATTTGCATTAAATTGTGGGAAAACCGTCTTATCACCACCATCATCCTCATCATCTGTACTAACTGGGGTTTTCAACTCCTCAGAGTGGTAGGAATCATTGTCCGACAAAACATCATCACTGCCCATTGCATTGACATTAGGGTCTTCAATGTTTTATTCAGTTGCACTAGCCCTCTGACTGTTTGGATCACTTGCATTCCCAATAGACTCAAGATCAACTTCTTCAAATGTTTCATCCTCTCCACTGAAGTATGAAGGCATGTATTCAGAACCTTCATCACTGGAAATTACCTCAACGGGTTGCTCTTGAACAGAGGCACCAACAACATTCCTGAACAAGTAAAGCATGCACCCCTTAACGATGGCTAAGGGTCAAGAACGAAGTAAAACATGTGCCCATTAAACCCCCGTTATGATAACAGACATTGTAACCCTAAACCCTAACGAAAACAAAAATCACAGTCCAAATAAAACATGCAATCAGAAGAATACTGGAGTAATCAAACACGTTGAGAGGAGTATCGAACATTTAGGAGAAAAGCTTGGTGAATAAGATTACCTGGGGCGAAGATTACGAAGACGGCAACTCCTTCGAGTGCCCTGTTGAGGACGTTTACGGCGGCCTTTCATGGACGGCCAACTAGATGGCGGCGAAAATGGCAGACAGACGGTGGTCGGTGGTGGTAGCGACGGCTGTTGAGTGTGGTGGTAGGGACGCTGAAAGCTTCTTTTTTTGGGGCAGTGTCTCTTTTTTTTGAGTGTGTGTCCCAAGCTTCTTTCTGATTTGTCCCTTTTTTTTGTTTCAATTTCTCCATCCCTGGCCACGTTGGTGGATCCAAATGGACCACAATGGCAAAAAGGTGACAAATCAGCGGCCACGTCAACATTTTAAACGGTGTTAACAGGTTTGCTAACGGTAGGGACTAACCTGACTGACGGGGTACACTTACGGGGACTAATTTGTAGTTAATATGCTTTCAGGGACTAATATGACAGCGATTTACACTTTCAGGGATGAAAGTGACCATTACCCCTTGATATTTCGAAAAATTATAATGTGTCAGGGGTATGAAGAGCAAACTAGGGCAGAGCCTAATAGTTAATAGATAATAGATAATAGATAATTATTTATCAAAACAGATAATACATAATTATAAATAATTACTTGTAAATTTTAATTGAGATAGGTAAGGGCAGCTTATTACTTGCCTCGCACCCACATATGTTTATATATATAACTAGAGTACTTGACCCGTACCATACACGGGTATATATATGTTATAAAAAAGTTATAGAATAATTTATATTTTGTATATTAATAGTAGCATAATGTATGTAGTGTATTTTTATATTATATAATGAGTAGTATATTGTATAATTTGCATAATAAAATTTAAACTATTGAAACTGTATACTAATTTGTTATTTTTATGCATAAACAACATCAGCTTTTTGTGGTTAGGGTTTTTCATCGCATACTTCGTCGTTGAACGACCATGACACAAATGGGCATAGCGCAATAAAGTCATGTCATACACAAATTATATATTCTACTCAGACAACGCACAATATGTATTTAAAAATATATATTTTATGCTAAAATATTGTATTAATATATATTTTTTATTAAAATATTGATTTAGAGTAATTTATGTATTCATGTTCTTTCTTGTGAACTATTCATTCTTTTGTAATATATTTTTACTCATAAATTTATATACTAATAGATTTTAATTTAGATATTAATATGTTTTTATGCAAAAGATTCATTTATGTATGTTGTATTTCTACTCGTGTATTGAGGTCATAAATGTGTCTATAAAATTAGAATATATATATATATACACACACGCGCGCGCGTATGTTATATATATATATATATATATGTATATATAACATACATATTCAATATTTTATATTACATTAAATATAAAAAATGGCTCGTGCTACACAAGGTGTATACTTAGAAAAATATAAGTAAAGAAATATTATGAAAATTTTCATTAGGAATATATCTAAAGTGCACATAAAAAGATTAAAAGGAATTTGTTTAGAAAAAATTAAAAAAAACATTTTACTTTTGTAAACAGAAATAAAATGGATTTAAATATGAATTCATTAGATTGCTATAAAAATATTCAAACAATATAAAAAGAGAAAATTTTGATAAGAATGACAATCGGAATCTTATAAAATGTATAATGAGTTGAAAGAAAAATATTTTATTATAATTAAAGAAGCTGAATAATAAGATTTTTCACATAATTTCTATTTTCATTCTTCATGAGATATAAATGTTTACTAATATAACTATTAACCAATATTTGAAACTTACTCCATTAATTTGGAAAGCCAAACTTTTGTAGAAATTTAAGTTAAAAATTATATTGACGTGTGATTTCTATTAAAATATTTGTCAAATGTAATTTTCATATTAATACTTTTATCATATAACTTAAATATTAAAATATTTTTCAAGCAAATATTAACGTGTTTTAATGTAAATTATTGATCACGCTATTAGATATAAATAATAACCAATATGAATATTCAATAATAGCAAAATTTGTATCTATATTATGATGACCCGTACTCTGCATTGTATATAGTTAACAAGATAAAAATTTTATCATATAAAATTTATATTAATTTATAATTTCTAATAAAATGTTTATAAGAAATAAACTCATCTTTAGTATTTCATTAAAAAAATATGCGATTGTTGGTTTCACGTTTTTGATTTAAACAATTTTTTGGCAAATATATAGTAATATATATTTTATTATTATTTTTGAACAGCAAATGTTAATTATTAGTTTGTTCTATTAGTAGGGGAGTTGAACATATGACCTCCTTATCATTCCAATCCCTATGCCCCAAGCCACGAAGCCACCTTACACTCCATTAATGTTCATTCATGATAAATAAAATAATATTTTAATTTCATGTAAAATATTCAATACACTATTAGATATAAATAATAACCAATAGAAATATTCGCTAATAGCAAAATTTACATTTATAGTATGATGGTTCGAGCTCCGCACATTATATATTTAAATACAATAAAAACTTTATCTTATAAAATTTCTATTAAATGTTCATATGGAAGATGCTCATTTTTTAGATTTCATTAAAAAAATATAATTGTTAATTTCACGTTATTTGTTTAAAATTTTATATATTTAATATATATTATAGCAACTTGAATTGTTTTTGAAATACAATTACTTGGTAAAGTATTGTTGAATGGTTAAACAGTGACAACCTATTATACTGGTATAAATTGATCCCTCTTTTATATATGTATACTAGATTTTTGACTCGTGCGATACATGAGAGAAATAGAGTTTGTGATAATAATTTCGTATTTTTCATTTGGAAATTTTTTATTTGCGTCATAAAAGTTGTAAGATTATTAAAAGTATTGATAAATAAATATTAAGGTAATACGAACATAATTCTTCTAATTAAGATAATTCGTACACAATACATTCGTACATTACACATGTAACTGTGCAATGCACGTAGTAATATTTATACTATTACTACTATATTTTCTTTTGATAAGTATACTATTACTATTACCAAAACAAAAAAATGTAAATTTTTTTATGATCATTTCATAGACAACTTGCCAAAACTCCATATATGCTCGCAGACATTATCGGCGTGAGCTTTCTTAGTCTCTTGTCAAAAAAATTATTTGTTTTCTTTTCAGGAAAATTACAGTATTCAAGGATAAATAAATCGATTCGAAGTGAAAAAATGTAACCTTTTTTTATGAACATTGCAATGATAATCCATCAAAACTCCATGTATGCTTGTAGACATATTTAGCGTGAGCTTTCTGACAATTTCCTGTGAAAAAAATTGTTTTCTTTTCAGTTAAAAAATTAGGGTATTTAAACATAAATAAATCGATTCCAAAAAATGTAACAATTTTTTATGAACATTGCAGAGACAACCCATCAAAACTCCATGTATTCTCGTAATATTCAATGTAATGTCTAAACAAAATTTTGTTTACTTTCTTTTCAGCGGGATTACATTTTTTAAGGATAAGTAAATCGATTATAAAACAAAAATTGCAATATTTTTTTATGAATATTACAGAGACGACCCGTCAAAACTCTATTTATGCTCGCAGACATATTCGACTTGAGCTTTATCACAGTTTTTTGTCAAAAAAAATTGTTTGTTTTTCTTTTCAGCGAAATTATAGTATTTAAAGATAAAATTATTCGAAACAAAAAAATGTAACAATTTTTTTTTGAACATTGCAGAGACAACCCGTCAAAACTCCATGTATGCTCACAGGTATATTCGGTGTAAGCTTCCTTACTTCATGTTCAAAAAAATTGTTAACAATTTTCTTTTTCGTGAAATTACAGTTTTTATGGATAGATAAATCGATTTTAAAATAAAAAAATGCAACCCTTTTCTATGAACATTGTAGAGACAACCCGTCAAAGCTTCAAGCATGCTCGCATGCATATTCACGTGAACCTTCTCACAATGTCTCATTCCAAAAATAATTTGTTTGTTTGCTTTTAAGTGAAATTACAATATTAATTTAATGATAAATAAATCGATTTGAAACCAGAAAAATGTATCCTTTTTTAAGAACATTGTAGAGACAAACTGTCAAAACTTCATGAATGATCGCGAATGAGCTTCCTCACAGTTTTCTGTTCAAAAAATTTGTTTATTTTGTTTTTAGTGAAATTTCAGTTTTTTAGGATAAATAAATCGATTTCAAAACAATAAAAATACAATCATTTTTTATGAACATTGTAGAGACAACCCGTCAAAACTCCATGTGTTATTTGTAGTCAAATTCAACGTGAGCTTCTTTATAGAGTTTTGTCCAAACAAAATTTTGTTTATTTTTTTTCAATGAAATTATATTTTTTAAGTGTTTCAAAAAAAAATTACATTTTTAAGGATAAATAAATCGATTACAAAACAAAAAATACAATTTTTTTATGAACATCACAGAGACAAGCCGTCTTACTTTTCTTTTTTTGGTAACATTAATTATTACCATTATTTGGTAGATAATTGGGTGACCACATTTATTTATTTTACCATATCAATTTGCCTTATTTAATAAAGGAAACAAATTGACCTATTAATTCATCTGTTTATTCATTCTCTTCCGTATAGGTTCAATATTTGGTTTCCTATTTCACTCAGCATTAAAATAATTCTTTCTTATTATTGATTGATAAAATCTCTTTCATTTTAAAATAAATCTTAAAGTTATTAAATGCTAAAATGTTGTTATTGGTGATTATTTTAATGAATTAACACTTTTGCCCATTAATTAATGCTGCTAAACACTACTACTTTTAATATTATAAAGATAAAGATAATTAATGCTGCTAAACACTACTACTTTTAAGTATAATTATAATATTAAATATAAAATATAAAATCAATTTAAGCCTAATATTAATAAGGACTTGTAAATTTATAAACTTCTTTTTGCGGATGTTTATTATAACATTTAGTCAATGTTCAGACATAATAATACGTGTAGTATTTAATAACTTTATTATATTATATTTAATTTAGTTAAATAATTTTACTTGTAAAGTTTCATTATTATGTTTGAATAATTTTTTTAATTGAGTAGTAGTTGTATTTTTAAAATATTCTATTTATTTATTTATTTATTTATTTATTTATTTTTCGTAATATTTGAAGTGCGAGTGTGAGTATTTTCTTTTTAAATGTGGATATAAAGACCCTATCAATTGTCTCCATGTACATCAATGTTATAAAACAGGTAAACTAGTAAATACGCTAGCAGTAGTGTGAATAAATGGAGCAAAACTATGGGTAAAATATATGTTCAACCTGACGAGTTGCCCCATTTAACCCGCTAAACGAGAGTGGCGTGAAGTTCAAAAACCACCTTTGGGAGGGTGCGTTGCAGCTGCAGGTACAACAACCCGTGAGATAGAGTGAGCAAGCTGAGAGAGAGAGGGGGGGAAATGTTAGGGGTATTTTTGTCAAACCAAACTTATGTGGGGGTATGGTTAATGAGATGTAGAGTGCATTTAACAACTGACAAGACCATTGGGCACAAAACACATAATCTGGTCCAATATTAGCCCAACCCGTTCCAGTGCTATCAAGTTGCCCGCCCAACCCATGAATCCGCGACCCGCCCAACCCGAGATGCCAAACAGACAGAATTGGACCAGAGACATAACTCATCGAATAGATCATGTTTATTGTTTGGTAATTCAATTCAAGGATAAATAATTAACGCATATTGAATTTAAGTCCTGATTATTCACAAAGTGGGGGCAGGGGTGCAGGTGAGGGTGAGGGTCAAGTGGGGTGTGGGTTGCGAGGGAGGGAAAAGCGAGAGGGTCAAGTGGGGTGTGGGTTGCGAGGGAGGGAAAAGCGAGAGAAAAGGGGTTAGGGTAATTTAAAAAAAAATGGAAAAGGGTTGTATGACTCAAAAATTAGGGGTGGATATAACACTCACCATTGGTCTGTATTGAATGCTTTGAGCCTGAATCCGCTTAAATCTAAATGATGTCCATGCCTACTTACGGCTTTTACCTGTTCTAATTACTGTCATACTAGGAGAAAATATTTATTAAATAAATTAAAAAAATAAAATTTAAAGAGAACGACAATTTTATTTAATTAAATAATTAGTTAAAGGAAAATCAATATTAATTATTTTAATTTGAAAAGTTAAATATGCAACTAAAATAGTGATGCAATTGAGTCCACAAATTTCTGTGGCCATGGTTAAAGTTGTAGGATGGTTCATTGGTCGGGTTGACTTGCCTAACCCGACCCAACTCACAATATACGGATTGACTTGGGTAACCGGGTAAACCGATTTCAATTTTGCTGAACCCATGTATTCATTGAGTTCGAAATCGGATTCACTTAAAAACCCATCAACCGACCCGACCGCTTTATAACAAAACAAAAAAAAACAAAACCTAGTTTACTGATCGATCTCCCTCTCCCTGCGCTTCATGCCTTCGTCGAGCACCACCGCCTCCACCCATACGCTCACCGCAGCGTCTCCGGCGTGCCGATACAGTAGCTCCTGTGGCCTCCAACTCCATAGTCCAACGCCTCCACCGCGTGCCACCCATACGCTCACCGCAGCGTCCACTCCCGTGGCCACCCTCAGTCCCTCACTAACGCCCCACTTGAAATATCAAATCTCAAGTTGTAGCCCCGGCCCATATCCATATACGTTGAAATAAGATGCCTTCAGTGGATCGCGGAAGTCACCAACCCAATGCTAATGGCAACTTCTCCAATGCAAATCGGAATAGGCAAACCCAATCCCCTGCCTGGTATTAGTTCTCCTAATTCATATAAAATTTCATTATTTTTTCGAGGAAAAACAATCGTATCTATAGGTTGTACCAAAAAAGTTCATGTCTTTTAAGCCCATATTTATAATCACTTGAAGGGGTGGGGGAAAAGGGACAAAATTTTGAATAGGGTTTTAGTCCGTTGGTTTGATTGATTGCAATTTGTTATTGTACAGGAGACAAAAGATTGCACAACAAAGGAAGTCTCTTCCTATTGCTTCTGGTATTGGCTGAGTTTTGAGTTTGATTTTTGGTGTCTTTCACACTTTCTTACTTTCAGCCATGTGGTGTAGTAATTCACTATATGCTTATTGTTGGCGTTGTTTCAATTGTAGTTGAGAAGAGACTAGTTGAAGAGGTCAGGAAGAATGATATTTTGATTATTGTTGGTGAAACTGGAAGTGGAAAAACCACACGTAGGTTACATCTTATCCTTTCCATGATTGTGGTTACGATAATATCCTTCATAATTTGGTTTTTCAGGAAAAGGAAGAAAAAAAAGGGTTTTTAGGGATAGCAGGTTTCATCATGTTATGTCTATTGCATTGTTTTGTGTAGAGATTCCACAGTTTCTATTTGATGCTGGATTTTGCCGTGATGGAAAAGTTGTTGGGATAACTCAGCCCAGGCGTGTTGCTGCTGTGACTGTGGCCAAACGAGTTGCTGATGAATGTGGTGTTGAGTTGGGCCAAAAGGTTGGGTACTCTGTTAGATTTGATGATTCTACTTCCAACTCAACAAGGATCAAATACATGACAGACGGATTGCTCCTGAGGTACGACTTTTGTGTAAATTGGACTACTTATTTGCTTTACTGGGAGATTTTCCAATTAAGACGTGATGCTATAAATTTTTCCCCTTCTTGATACCAAACTACAAAAAAATATTATATCACTTTCTTTTAAGTCAATGAGATTCAAGGACTGGTGAATAACATCCCCTCCTCCACTTGTTGATGTGGGTTTAAGATGGTTACATGATTTGAATTAGTTAAGGAGGTTTCGAATTAAAATATCTTGTTTTTCATGGTTTGTAAGTACAAATTTTCATATAGGAGAACGATAATCATTTTTTTGTGCTTGCAGGGAAGCATTGCTGGATCCATACCTTTCTAAGTATTCTGTTATAATTGTTGATGAAGCACACGAGAGAACTGTACACACTGATGTCTTGATGGGCTTGCTAAAAAATGTGCAACTTGCTCGGTCAAATTCTATCAGTGATGGTCAGGGCCTTAATTTTGGGAATAAGAATTTGAATAGTCTCATGTTGCCGGAGAAAGAGAATGGTCAGAGTTTTCTTAGAAAGGGCCACCGCGAAAAGAATGCTCCGTTGAAGTTAATCATCATGTCTGCAAGTCTTGATGCTCGCGCTTTTTCTGAGTACTTTGGTGGTGCCAGAGCTGTTCACATCCAGGGGAGACAGTTTCCTGTGGATATATTTTATACTCGCCATCCAGAGACAGATTATTTAGATGCTGCCTTGATAACGATTTTCCAGGTCATTCGTTTAATCAGTCCATGTAATTTAATAATGTGATTTAATGTTTATTTTATTGTTAGAGATTTTGGATCGTAAACAATGCATCAGTCTTGTGCATTGGTTCTGTATATGCGTTTATGGCATTTAGTCTCATTCTCATATTCTCATGCAGTATCTCATTCTTTTTATTCATATTTGCGCATTGCATCAGTCATTCAGGCATGTTGCTGCTTGTGGGTGTGTGTATAAGATTCATAACATTGTGGTGATGACTGAGAAATAAAGTTCATATCACTGTTGCTTAAAGTTATATATCTTTGATGTTATAGGTTCATCAAGAGGAGGGCCCTGGTGATATACTAGTATTTCTGACTGGGCAGGAAGAGATTGAATCTGTTGAAAGGCTTATCAATGAGCAACTCAAAATATTACCTCAAGGAAGTCAGAAGCTTCAAGTTGTACCTATATTTGCAGCTCTTCCATCTGAGCATCAACTGCGTGTCTTTGCACCAGCTCCATCCGGGTTTCGCAAGGTATCCTAGCTATGCATTTTATCTTTTGTTTAATTAATGTATCAATTCTGCATATAATTCAATAGAAAAATTGGAAAACTAAGTTTAATTTGATTATTCGTAAAATTGTTTTTATTTAGGTTGACATTTTTGTCTAGGTTTTCATTCATTCTCTTGAAGCACTCTGTTTCATCTGATCATTAATTTAAAATAAATGCTGGTGGCCTCATTTAGAGTCTCAGTTGTTTAGGACATATGCTCTTGCTTTGATATTGCTTATTCTTTTATATTCAAATTACATCACTGGAAGTTCTCTTGGGCACATATGACTTGTGTAATGATCATCTTCTGTTAGAACTGGTATCAAAAGTAGGAAAAGAAAGATAGGAAAGATTCAAAAGAATGATTCTTGAATTGATAGAAATATACACCCCTGGCCAGTATAGCTCAGTGGTGGAGGGTGGATACAACAGTGTTATCAATTTCAGAGAGCGGCACGTAGCGGTTGGCCCCAAAAATGCTATAGAGGGATCGCGGATAGCTGGATGGCCACTATTCTGATTTTTTTTTTTACAGTTTATATAATTATATACATATAAATTGTGTTCTACTTAGCACTTTGTTGTTTTGTAAGGTGATATTGGCGACTAATATTGCTGAGACATCAGTAACAATTCCTGGAATCAAGTATGTAATTGATCCTGGATTTGTTAAAGCACGATCCTATGACCCCGGCAAAGGCATGGAGTCTTTGATTGTAGTACCTACGTCCAAATCCCAGGCTCTGCAAAGAAGGTATGGTGCTGGATTTTGTTTTCCGTCTGTTTAATATTTGATTCCGTTTAATGTTCAATTGTTGCTGCAAATGTTGGTCGAATTAATTCAGTTAATGTAATGAAAATGAAGTAAGTTTGGCTCAGTTTAACTGAGGATGTCTTCCTTTCTTTTTTCAAGTTCAGTTTGGTAATGGGTACCTTTGATTTTTCCTAAAAAGCATTGTATTTTCTTAACAAAGACATTTGAGACGTGAATCTAGCTTTAATGTTTTAGTGCATATTTCATTTTTATTATTTAGTATGCATGCGATGCACAACAACAACAATAACCAAAGCCTTATCCCATTATTTTGAGTTGGCTACATGAATCAAATGATGCCATAATTCCCTACTATGTACGATGTTCAAAAATAAATCCCTCACCTCTAAATCTCTCGTATTGGTTTGGCCTGTAGTTTTTCATGGTCTCCCTCTACCTTTAACCATTGGACTATCCTTCATCTAGTCAACCTTTCTTACCTCAATGGTTCTTCTCCACACATGCCTAAATCACCTAAGACTAAATTTTACTATCTTTAATTCAATGGGAGCTATTGTATTCTTAATTCTTTCTTGTCTTGTGTGTCTACTCATCCATCTCAACCTTCTTATATATGTGACACTAAGTTTACTTTCTTATTAACTCTTTATTGCCAAACACTTGAAGGGGATAACATTGTAGGTTTTATAGTTGTGCAATAAAATGTTTCTTTGATCTTAAGTGGCATTTTGCTATCATAATTCATACCCAAAGCATTCATTCCTCCATTTCATCCGCCCTGATTGGATCCAATGGTTGACATCTCTCTCTATTTCTTTGTCATTTTGTACAATGGACTGAACGTACTTAAAATGTGAGACTTGTGAATTGTGATGCTATATGTTCTCCAATTGTCACATCTAAGTTATAATGTGTGCGTCTCTTGCTAAATTTGCATTCCATATACTCTTTTATACTCCTATTTAGGCAGAGGTCATGTGTTTCCAAGGCTTGTCTCCATATTTCAACTTATCATTTATTTCTTCTATCAACTCTCCAACTAAAAAATAGATTATCTGCAGGAAGCATGCACCGTGGCATTGTCTCTTGTATATATTCAGTAAACACATCTAGAGCTAGGATAAAAAGACAAGGGCTCAAAGTATAGCTTTTCTTGGATTATAAGTTATGTATACCTTTTCTTTTTGAGTCGTATTTTGGTCATAGTGACTGATATGTTATATATGTAGTTAGGTTTAGCTAAATTATCTTAATTAAATTAATATATTGAAATTGATTTTGCTAGAAGAGTTGTGCTAATTGGTATCTACATTTTGGTAACAGCGGGCGTGCAGGGCGTGAAGGACCTGGAAAATGCTTCCGTCTATATCCAGAAAATGAATTCGATAAACTTGAGGATTCTACAATGCCGGAAATTAAGCGATGCAACCTTTCTAATGTCATTTTGCAGCTTAAGGCTTTGGATGTTGATGACATATTAGGATTTGATTTCATTGAGAAACCTTCAAGGTGAGAACCTTTTCAGAATTTTGGTTTGACAATTTCCCTACATTTGCATATTTGTGGATAAACTCTGATTGCTTACATTTTTAAGGTTAAATTACTATGTAGATACTAGATTCTCAAAGTTTCACTAAGTTTTTAAATAGATTCCTGTGCTTCAAAAATTTCCAGTCTCTATGCTTCTAAAGATTTTTGAATGAGTACCAAGTTCTATTAAGACTCTGCTAGCTTTTGCAAAACTCTAGGGACCTATACGAAAAATATAGAAAAATTAAAGGGTTTGACAGATAGCACAATTGAATAGGTCCCTATACCTCATCTTAATTTTCAAATAGGTCCTTACAGTTTTGCAAAAGCTAACAGCCATTAGGGAGGAGGCACCTATTTAAATATTTTAGAAGGACTTTATTAAAACTTTTAAACTATAGGAGCCTATTTGAAAATCCACTGAAACTATAGGGATCTACAGATTAAGTAAACCTATTTTGAAATATGCATGTACCGGAAACTTTTAAGTTCACTAGACAAGATGCTATTATCCTTTACCAAGCTAATTCCTTCAACCTATATATTAACCTTTGATTTCTTATTGTTACTAGCAAAAAGACGGGCACGACCCGACTTTCCGCATTTTTTATTTTGTTTGCTATATGTATTTTTTTTGCATATTTATATAAGTAGATAAACTTGCTAAATAGAAGGAATCTCATCTAGTAGTTAAGGAAACTATTATTTTATTTTTTTAATAAAATTAAAAAAATAAGTTATATAGATTTAGATTTAAGTTTAAATTTTCAGCTAGGGGCCAAAAATGGGAAGACAATGTGGATACCAAAAAATTAGTTACATCGGGCTATTCTCTTTATATATAGGTATAGATATATATAGGAGGTATAGATAATGTGATCTAAACCTGGAGATAAAGTTCCAATTGAATACCAAGTCTTTCAATTCATATTTTCTTTATCTTGGAAAATAAAGTGATTGAGAAGTGACTATATTCTATTCATTTACAGAATAAGAAAGGTATGACATTTATATTGATAAATAGCCAAAAATTTAATAAAAATGCTATATATATATCTTTTAGGAACTTTTAGAAATATTTTTTTTTTGGGGTGGAGATCTCTGAGGCAACTATGTTTCATTGAGAAGCATGCTGCAAGCATCAGATATATTGAAGCATGCAAGACAGTAGGAAGAGGATGAGGAACCAATAAAGTGTGTCGTACTTGATAGAATGGCATTGCATTTTGATGACTCAACCCAGGTCATAATTTGCAAATATAATGAGAAAATAATACAGGCATTTTGTTGCTGGTTTGATGTCTGTAAGACTAATGTAACTCTGCCTGAACTATTTAAGATTTGTACAGATAAGAATATATTTGTGGCTTATCTTCACAAATTAAACTGGTTTGTGGCATGACACGTGCAGTTGTTTCCACTTATAATGTACATTTCTCAAACCTCGATACCAACTGACCTGTTACCACTCTATAGAATAATACCTGAGTTAATAAACACTTCTGTTCGACCGGATGTAATTACTGGTGCATAAAGGATCTAGAGATCTATTCCTTTGCATCAGTCAGTAGTGAGTTCAAATATTTGAAACTTCCATTGATTCTCTTGATGTTTTCTCATGAATTGTACTCCAGAACTAAATTAACATTGTTTTGGGGTTCTCTGTTTGCTACTTTGGTTTCGAAAAGTATTTTACCAGGCAACATATTACTCAAAGCTTGTACCTGTCACATGTTCAAACAGGGCAGCTATTATAAAATCACTGGAGCAGCTATTTTTATTAGGTGCTTTAACAGATGACTGTCAACTATCTGATCCAATTGGACGTCAAATGGCTCGACTGCCCTTGGACCCTGTTTATTCCAAAGCTCTTATTTTAGCTAGTCAATTTAACTGCTTGGAAGAGATGTTGATAACTGTTGCAATGCTGTCTGTGGAATCCATATTTTATACTCCTCGTGACAAGTTTGAAGAGGTTTGAAGAGTGAATTCTGATTGTAGTATATTCCTATCATATTCTATTATTCTATTTTGATGTTATGCGAAAAGGAACATAGGAAGATATATCCATGATTATGTACTACGTCAGTCTATCACTATAGTATATTGACCATTTGACAAAATACTTGTAAATATAATATGGATGGTTCAAATATATGCAATTGGTAGTAATGACTCTAGGAAGATTCTAATCTTTGTATATTTACATCAACTGTCTTTCTTTCTTCTCTATACTTATTTATTGTGCTTCTCCAATTTTTGTCCAGGCAAAAACCGCAACAAAATGCTTCACAAGTCCAGAAGGAGACCACATCACTTTGATTAATGTGTATAGAGCAGCTAATGATTTCTTGGAGAAGAGATCAATGGAAATGAGTAAAACAAAAAGCGAAAAGGTTTTGAGAAAATGGTGCAAAGAAAATTTTATTAACAGCCGTTCTCTTAGACATGCTCGTGACATTCACAGGTAGTTTTATTGTGCTTAAAATATATTTCAAAGTATCTATAATATACTCTAGACCTTTATGCATTCTCATTTCTAAAACACTTTTTACAGGCAGATTCAGGGACATGTTGAACAAATGGGTTTGAATCTTGCTTCTTGTGGAGATGATATGCTCCAATACCGCAGATGCCTTGTTGCCTCCTTTTTTCTCAACGTGGCTGTAAAGCAGCCAGAGGGAACCTACAGGTATCTAATTCAACTTAGAAATTCTTGGGAAGGCTTGTCAAGGGTGGCTTACCATCTGCTCCCTCTGTAATGAAGTCAAACTCCATTCATGAAAATATATTTTTAGTTTTGAAATTTTTATTGGTATTATGTCTCGCTAATTGGAATCCTTACCGACATATATAATCTTATCATATATTGCTTTTTGCTTTTATTTTTATTTCTATAGAAGACTCTCTTACTGCTTAGTCACATAACAGGGCTTTGGCAAGTGGTGAGGTGGTGCAGATCCACCCTTCTTCTGTACTGTTCCGGCAAAAACCAGAGTGTATAATATTTAACGAACTGATCAAAACTAGTAACAAGTATGTACGCAATTTAACCAGAGTTGACTACCTATGGTTGACCGAACTGGCTCCTCAGTATTATGCAATGCAGAATAGTTCTTAATGGTACCACTAAACAGGTATTTAAGATTATCTTCATTTTGATATATTTTCTTATTTGTGCTTGATCCTGTTGGGTGGTTTTTTACATTTATTATGTGCAATTTGAGAGATTACATCCATGATTTCATGTGATCCTCTATTACTGTCTTCATTATTGTTCTGAATGTTTGTGAAAATCCATTTTTCCTATCTTTTTTGGGTTTTTTTTGGGGGGGGGGAATTGTAATTTTATTTTATGACAGAAGCACATTAAATTATTAATAAAAAAAGAATGCTCATTTTGGAGGACGATAATAAATCCTCATGAAAATTTGTGTGTGAGAGAGAGGTAAGCTAAAGTTTGCCTAAAATTCACCAAAGCTGTCTTGTCTCTTTGTTCTCTCGAAGCAATCTTGAACTAAGCACCCAACAGAAGCCACACACATTCCTATTTGCAACAAATTCTGATGCACCGATACGTGTTTTTTCCTGCCGTATCCGTATCCGTACGTATCCGATACGGATACGCTTCAATACGCGATGAGTACGTATCAGAGCAGTATCGAAAGGGTTCTTTTTTCATTTGAAAAAAACGTAGCTTCAATACACCATGAGTTCGCCATCGATACGCTGTGGGTAGTGTCGATACACTGGATCGTGGCTCGTCGTAACTTTTTTCATATCGTGTCTCCTGAGTCGTGAGCTGTGTGTCTCTGTTTCCTTTCCTGAACCTCTGTTTTTGCAGTGGAAAGCAAATAGAGCAGAAAGTAAAGTGAAGAGGGTAAGCCGGTAAGGTGAAGAGGGTGGTGGGGTGGGACCCGGAGTCCCACGTGGGTGATAAATGTAAATTGCTGGCCACGTTTAAGTTTTTATTTGGAAGTTTTAAAGTGAAAGTTTTTGTTTAAGTAAATTTATATCACTTACTAAGTTTTTGAAAGTCGCACCGCTTAATTTATTTTATATATATATATATATAATCAAGGTAGACAAGAGCGAGATCCTACTTAGGAGCGGAGAGGGGTCATAGGAGCGTAAAACGTGGGTTCGTAGCACGGTTCGTAAGATCCTACCAAAAATATTAAAATACATTTTAAAATAAATATATAATAATATACATAAATAATTTCTATTATATAAACAATATATGTTTATATTTACTAGTATTTATATTTTTTAAATTTTATTATAATGTATTAAGCAATATTAAATGAATTTTATACTAGTTTAAACAAATAAATTAAATGAATTTTATATAGATTAAACAAATAAATTGTTATATGTGTTGTAAAAAAAAAAAAAGGTAGGTGTCACTAGTTTATTACTGTTGGGCTTATTTTAAGGCCCATAACCCATTGCCAAACCCTAAGCCTCATCCCTTCTACTACTTCTTCTCAGAAACCCTAAGCACGCAGCAACTTGCAGCGCAGAGGGCAACGTCAGGCCAAAACGTGCCGCCACGGCCACGAACGGCCGCGACGGAACTCGGGTGGCGGCGATGCTTGTTCGACTCTGCTTTCTTTGCTTCTTCTGCGTGTTCTTCCTTCTTCCGGTAACTATGCTCCATCCTCTCCCCATCTCCACCCTCTCCCCGATCTCCACCCTCTCCCCATCTCCACCCTCTCCCCCATCTCCACCCTCTCCTTCATCTTCATCCTCTCATGCTCCATCTTCTCCTTCATCTTCATCCTCTCCTTCATCTCCATCTCCTTCATCTCCGTCGCACCCAAAATCCGAGTTTTAAAGGAAACCGGGTCGCGAACCCGACTCAAAAACACAAAAAACAGAGATTTTGGGGCTTTTACAGGAGCGCGAGTTCGTCGAGAGCGACCGCTCCTACGCCTCTCCGAACGCTCCTGAAAGCGGGAACGTCGCTCCTGCCAGCGCTCTTGCAAAACACGATCCTGCGTGGGTGCGAGATCGCTGAGGGGTAGTAGGAGCGTAGGATCGTCCGCTCCTACGATCCGGAGCGCGCTCTTGTCTACCATGTATATAATATAAATATAATTTTGCTAAAACCCGCATAATTTGCTAAAAAAATATATTCAAAGTAATAATATCATAAAAATTAAGATCAATATTAATTCTTCAAAAATCTTTCCATCAAATTAGTTTTTATACATAATTGTTTTTGAATTATAATAATATTTATTTTTTTATTTTTGCTATACGTATTTTCAACGTATCATATCTTATTTTTTTTAAGAAAAGACGTATCACTGTATCCGATACGTATCGTATCCAATACTCGTATCGTATCTGTGCATCATAGACAACAACTTTAAAGGCTGTTAGAATATATGAAATATATCTTATAATACCTTGATATTATCTTAAACTGTCTCATAGGATTAGTTTCTTATCTTAGGGTATCTCTTACTTAGTTATTATCATGATTTGATTCCCTATTCAATACGGATTAGTAGTCCCTCATCCCTGTAAATAAAGGTTAGTGCTTAATGTTTTTGGAATCATCAAATCAGCAATCATAATCATATTATAAAGTCTTTATTCTTTCTCTCCTCTCTGTATCTAAAACCCATAACTTCAACAAAGGCAAATACACCCTTGAAGATATGGCCATTGCAACCAACGAAATGCACCAGAAAACAGCTGCTACAGATACTTCCTTCTCAATCCTCATTTCTCATGCAAGATTTAGTAATAAAGTTGTTCTGATTACCTTGCAAGAATGTAATTTAATGCTTCAGCTTTCTGATTAGAAACAGTTTCAGTTCAATGAAGCTGCTAATCTCATGTTCAATCAAATTGCCTTGCATCTAAATCTTGTTACGAAACATGATATGGTTGCACACGAGTACAAAACCCGTGGGACAAAGTCATTCATTTCTGGCTGTAATCATTGTAAAATTGTTCTATTCTTTCTTCATAAATTTAGGGCTGAAATATATTATTTTCATTGGAGGTAATTTATCTGTTGGAACAGATCAGTGAAAGCTTCAGATGATGTCTGACCACTGTTGATAGAGGTTTCCTTGTGGCTTTTTGTGATGACGGCTTTTCAAGGGGCTTGTCTTTGGTAACCATTGATGTCTGAGATGTGGAGATGCCACTGAATTATGACAGGCACCTTACAGTTGAGAACCTCATTGGGGTGGTGGTTTGAACTTTGAACAATGTAATTAAGTACACAGACTATGAAATTGTGTAAGTTATGCAATTTAATCTTTCAAAATTTTGGGGAAAAGAAATATATGATGAGTTGGCAAATTTCCTGAGTGCTGGTAGTAGATGTCAATGAGTTAATATGAAATGTGTGATTGGTCTTAAAAGTCATTTTTGAAATCTACATCTTATGTACTGCTCTTTTCTCTTGCATTCAGCAATTTTTGAAGTTTACTAGAGCATTATAAATTGGTAGATTTGCTTTGTCAAGTTACTATCACTGAATACTCGGTAGGATATGGACCAGTGACATTTTGGTTACCACGTTATCATTGCCAAAAAAAAAAAAAAATTATAGCAAGACCCAACTTTCTTAACAAGCTTAACTAGTAGCTATTCTCCTTACAATCTTTGTGCTGATAATATACCGTCATTCATTACCAAACACCAGTTACAAAATTGAACTGTAAGCCGAATGACAAACACCGGTTGTTTGACATTGTAGGCATGAAGAGTATCTATAACATGACGAGATGTAATCTGGATGCTACCTTTCATTGAGAAAGTTGTTATGAGTTTTGTTTTATTTAATACTTTATATCTTTCATTTATTGTTGCCTTCTCTTCTCAATTCTTATATGCACCACGTGGTTTCAAGCTAAAACTCCTATCTGTATCTTTGTTATTTTGTTTATACTTAAATACGCATAATTGTGCATACAAGAATGTATTCTAATCTAGGTTGAAATTTTTATTTTATGCTTGGGCGCTCATGTAACTTGGTTCCTTTCCTTTAAATTAATTGACCTGATGGTGTGTTTAGAAGAGGGATTTTAATGTGATAATGTAATTTTTAGAGAGTAATTCAAATGTTTCAATGTGAATTATATTGTTTGGATAATAAATATGGAGATAAGACTCGGATTGAGCGGCCCTTGTAAGAGCGTGAACAATTATATTCTCATGTTGATTTACATTCACAAACCATATTCTGAAGCATCATCTTGTTCCCATCAATACTACCCACCATTATCTTAGCATTAAGCTCAAATATAACATGCTTCGTACCCAACTCTCCCCTTTGCTTACCATCAAACAAGGCTCAAACCAAATAGATTTAACAAATGAATTAATAATTTAAAATTAAGATAGAGTTCTATGCATAGTTGTCAAAACCGGACCGGACCGGACCGACAGGTCCGACCGGTTGAACCGGGAACCGGACCCCTGTCCGGTCCGTTTGAACCTTAAAACCGGATTGTAGTCGAATCGGCCTAAAAACCGGAAAACCGGTAAAAAATCGGCCAAAACCGGGAAAAAAAACGGACAAAACTGGGAACCAAGCGGTTCAACAAAAATTAAATTTCTTTTTTTTATTTTTTTAAAAAAATGGTAAATGACATTACTTTTGACACATAAGATATTTTATATCCATTTTTTCACGTTGATGGGTTAAATTAAATATTATAATAAAATTTAAAATTAATTTATATATTAATATAAATTATGAGAATATTTACATTATAGTATTTGTAATTATTGAATATTAGAAAGTTATTATAACATATTTATTTTAGTTTAATATGTAATTTTTGCATGTTATATGTTGACATATAACATTTTGTTATATGTTGACATATAACATTTTAAGCATAGTTTAATTTTTTATGTCGTGATGTTATGAATATTATGTTATTTTTTGTTTATTTGTGTTTTATGTTATATTAAAAATTTTAAAAATATAATTTAATTCATTTCCGGTCCGACCCCGGTTCGACCTCGGTCCGACCTTTGAACCTTGAACTAGTGCCTACACCGGTTCAATGTCCGGTCCGGTTTTGATAACTTTGGTTCTATGTACTAAGATTTGAAAAATATAAATATATAAACATATAAATATAAAAATAAAAAATGTTTTCAATGTATTTTCCGCTTTGTCCTACATGTGGGTCTTCACAGTTTTGTCCTAAAAAGGGCGTCTGGATGGGTCAAAGGAGAAAAGTGTTTATAAACTATCTTTGATCTCGATTTCCCAACTGTGTGAGACTTTTTTAGTATAACGAAACAATAGCATGATTATCAACACTTACTTTTCATCTTTTTTTTTTTATAAATGAAAATTTAGGATGAAGGGATGACGCCATAGTCCAAAGCATGGAAGCCCTCCAGACTCTTTGAACACTTACAAATGTAATTACATTTACTTTACCTCAAGGGAGACTAGTGAAGACTCGAACTCACGACATATCGAATACAAATCCAGTTAACTTTTGAGTTACACTTACTTTTTATGTAGCTACATATTTTTACTAAGTAAGTAGCAAAACATATGAAGAAAGAGAATATAAAAACTCATGAAAACCCAAAAAAAGGAACGTTCATTACAAACTTATCATTATTATCATTAGGCTTAGGGTGCGTTTGTTACGGATTCTCCAGGGACAAAATCACTTTTTTAAGGAAAAAAATTATTTTAAATAGTTTCAAGTGTGTTTGTTTAAAATTTTTAGAAAATCATTTTTCTAAAAAAATCATTTTTACATTGAAAATGAAAATCTAAATGGTTCAGCTTTTGGAGAAATGAATCTGCGATAGATGAGGGAGAAACATGAAATTTTTTTTCTAAAACACGGAACATTAGTGATCTTTATTTTTTTTATGAAATTGCCCCTCATTTTTTCACGCTGTTAGGTTTTTCACGCATCCTCTCCTCTGCGTCTTCTGCGTCCTCTCCTCTGCGTCGTCTGCGTCTTCTGCGTCCTCTCCTCTGCGTGTGCTGCGCCGTTTTTCTTCTCTGTTGCTCCGGCGTTCTCCACGGCGCATCAAGTAAGTATTGTTCTCGTTCTTCTTTGTTTCCTTCGTTGTCTTATTTTTATCTGTTTTGGTTTTGTATCTGAAATCGGTTTGTATCTGTTGGTCTATCAAGTTCAGTACAAACTTGCTAGTCATCTCTGCTTTGATTTCATTTCAGTTCGATTTCGTTTCAGCTCTTTCGGTTTTGTTTCTGAAAATGGGGTTTTGGGTTTCAGTTCGATTTCATTTCTTCTTTTTTTTTTTTTTTTTTTTTTTTTGGGTTTCAATCGGTTTCAATGGAAAATCATGTTTCAGTGAGCTTGGAGTAATCTGAAGTAATCTGAGCTTCGAATGATTTTAGCATCTAATATTCTGAAGCATTAGTGGCTGTTAATTGTTTAAATGGTAGAACTTTTATTGTTGCTATAGAGCACATTATCCAGGATTGCAAGGCTCTTTATCTCTAGACTAGATGTTGTTTCTGTTTCCCATATTGGTAGAGACTCTAATACTGAGGGCTGAGGCTCATAATCTAGTTAGAATTGCAAAAATAGCAGGTTCAAGGTCATGGATGGGGAATGTCCCACCCTTGATGCTTTTCTTAGATGTAACGACTGTGATTATTATCAATGAATGATGTGTTGACTTCGAAAAAGACTTTCACCCCAAACAAATGTAAGATAATGTTTCCAGCACTGTGAGGAACATGACATTTGGAGTATTTTTCTGCTGAAATCGATTTTTATCTGTTGGTCTATCGAATTTTTCTGTCATCTTGGTCAGTCCTATTGTTGATATTTGTTCATGATTGTTGCAACTTTAACCCTGTCAGCTTTGGACATAACAATTTGGAGTTTTGATCTCTGCTTGTTAGTTGGGAGGATTTGAAAGCATCTAGTTTTTTCTTATTAGATAAAAGTTTTTTAGCTCCTACCACTAACAAACAGCCTAATTTGATAAGCATGATTTGTATAACCTTTGATTGCTTGAGAGTTTAGTCTATTTTTAAATTGTTCTATTTTTGTCCTCAGCAAATGTGCATATCCCTTCTTCATGGTTTGACTAATAAATGGGCTCTTTTGCTTCATTGGTATAAGATATTATCTGAGCATGAGAAACACGATGTACTTTTGTTGATTGTAATTATAATTATCATTTCTTCTTTTCTTTATTATTTGATATAGTTACTATAGATAGTTTAGGTGTTACTGATTCTGTTCCTAATCTTGAGTGATTCTTTTGCATTTCTTAGTATATTAAAGAACTCAAGTTTTATTTTTAGCCTGGTGTTCGAGAATCACATTGATTTTGCAAAGATTGCAGTAATATTCTCCTATGCATGGGGAGCTGTAGTGCTGTTTACTTTTGAGTTACAACATATGTATATGTGACAATGTGTTGCCATAAGACGCAGTACTTTCCCAAAATCATTGGCCTTTTTTTTTTGTTTTGCTCTGATAGCCAGTTAATTGCCTTTTAATGTGTGTATTCTGTGCTTTATGCTTGAGTTGCATTAACTGGATTGTGTAGTCTGCTAATTCTATACTGTAAAGGACTGCTGATTGTGTAGTTTTGTGAGGACAATCGGACAAATGACATTTAAACGAGAGAAGAAAGCAAATAATACTTGGATGTGTAATTAGTCAACCACAACTTGATTCTATTTCTCTCTGTTAGTTCTGGTAGCATAGTTTGTGGATTTTTCGGTCTAAATAGCTCTTTTTTTGAATTTCTAATTCACATTCCTAAAGAATGTGAATTAGAAAGCAAATAATGCTTGGCATGTCCTAATCATTTTTTGCAGTAACTCTCTTTTGTTTTCAATTTCTTTGATAATCCGTTTTCAGAGTAGTATGAATTTGAAGTCATCTATTTTTTTTTATTATGTATTTGACCTTGTCATGTTAAAGCTGTTATTATTTGAGGTCATTTGGTAAAATGCAAGTGATTTTGACCCCCAATTTGAAAATTTATATAAAATTGATTATGCAATCATTTTTTTTCCGCTGCTATTAAAAAATTTAACTTTGTAAAATTATACAACATCATGTCCTTAATATAAGATCAAAAGAAATTATAAAAATTACTAAGACTAAAGAAACCTATTTAATACTATAAAATTGAATTCTCATTCTAAATATACCCCTAATAATTAGGTACATAGAAGAAATGTGAATTTATAGTAAATATATATGTTATATTAAAATAAGAGTATAAAATATATTTTGACAATTAATATATCTTGATACGTCGATTTTTCTTATAATTTGGACAAAAAAAATACTTCAAAAATTCTTTTATAACAGGGACGGGATGTAGTAATTATCAGTTATCAATTTCTATGGGGGAATTGTAGTTGTTGTTTATAGATGAATGAGAGGTGATCCTCTCAGGGCTTCGCAATCTTCATATTACAGAACACACGCATTTGGTTGTTCCTCCAATCCAATAACCAGGCTCAACATTTTCTCGCTCTCCCTTCCCCTTATATCCGGTCTCGTTTTTCCTAACCTAATCAACTCAAATCACTGCTCGATATCATAATTTTTTTAAAAAAAAAATTAAATTATTTGCGTTGTGAATGATAATGTTATGTTGTTCAGATTTGACAAGGTAGCTGGAATGGCACAAAGCGGTAGAATCCGGCTGAAGACGTGGCAGCAGGCGGCGGTGGCATTGGGTTCGGCGGTGGGGGCGTTGTTGGACCCGCGAAGAGCGGATTTAATAGCGGCTCTCGGTGAAACAACTGGAAAGCCTGCCTTTGAAAGGGTTCTTCAAAGGATGAAAAGTTGTCCTGAAGGGAGGGTCAGTATTAATTCTTTCTTCTTCCCTTATTCTCCCTTTTTGGTTAATTTCATTTTTTTTTTAAATTAGTGATGTTCTCCTTGCTCATCGTGTTTTGAAACTATGTTGTTGAATGTTGAGTGTCCACTATTGTGTGCCACAACCTCATTTTAGATTCTTTGTATTCTTGTTTTCATTTTTTTTTTTGTTTGGATCAGTTTGGAACTATGCTAAATTGATATTTTGAGTGATAGTCGTTTTCACAGTTTATAGAGCTCAGGAAGTGTCTTCCCACCATAAACATCTTCTGTTGTTTATATGATCCTATGTACATGTATATACACACACTTTTGATTATGTTTTTCGCTAACTTGTATTAAAACCCCTCAACAGGTCTTTTACTGGTAGGGATATAGTCTTTGCCCTTTATTTGGATCACTGCCAAAGTGCTGTTGTGACCAAACTAAGTATATGATTTTATGATTTGTGACTTACATATGCAGACTTCTATTATGCCAACCAATGTGCAGTTATGCGATGGATAAAACTTACACCCATTTCCTTTGGTCCTAAATGTCCTGGTCCCCACTAAAAAAATGCCAAAACTGTCTCAATGGGTGCATCGTCTCCATATGTATGTTTAACACGGAAAACCCTTTTTTTCGTGAGTAACAGGACGAACTAGACCAATAGACATAAGTTTTGTCCTAATGCAATTTGGACAAATTTGAGGTTTTTGCATTACATAAAGGCCTCTTCAGATAAAAGGAGTTATATATAATTGTCACTAAACAATGATTCTTATTGCTATCAATGAAATAACTGGCATTCTTTTACTTTGCTGATCTAGAGGAAAACTTGTTTCTGTCAAACCTGCTGTTATATAGCACAGCAAAGACCAATGCATTTTCTTTCATAACCTTGTTACCTTGTTTGATAGGCGGTACTGTTGGAGCGCCCCCGTGTTGTATCTGCAGAAGTAGGACATGCTTGGGACCTGCCAGCAAACACATTTGGTGCTGCCTATGCTAGGTTTATGGGATCCAGGAACTTTTCACCAGATGATCGACCTCCTGTGAGGTTCATGGAGACAGATGAGTTGGCCTATGTTGCCATGCGGGCTCGTGAAGTACATGACTTCTGGCATACCCTTTTTGACCTTCCCACTAACTTGATTGGGGAGTCAGCACTGAAGGTAATTGAGTTTGAGCAGATGTATCTTCCTATGTGCCTGCTGTCTGTTATAGGGGGCACAGCAAGATTCAGCGAAAAGCAGAGAAAATTGTTTTATCAGCACTACTTTCCCTGGGCTGTAAGTGCTGGCAGGCAGTGCACTGATCTCATGTGTGTATATTATGAGCGACATTTCGACAAAGATTTGGAAGATGTTCGCAGAAAACTGGGAATTGTTCCAGCTCCTGCTGTTCCTTAACTGCATGTATTCGGAGCTGATGAGTGGTATTCAGTTTTTTGGTAATAGCTGTGTGCTAGATTAGTGCAATCAAATTTTTTTAATAATATTCAGTGCACACGCTTTGTCTCTGATATTTAGTTAGTGAGCTTTGTATAGGTTGGGTTATATCAATGACTTGTATACCATGATCAATAAAATAGACTTACGAAGACAGGTTCAGTTTTTTAAAGATATCTCCTGTTATTTGGTTTTATGGCGGTTTCTAGGGTGCACAAGTGAGGTAAGTATATCCACTATGCACAAGTTTTAGTTATCATTGGATCAATCTCATTCCCATAATAATATCATGCACCCACTCCACTAAAGTTTTTCTCTTTTCCTCTCTCTTCCCTTCTTCCTCACCCTCTCTCCGCCATAAGTATTGCGGCACGGCCTCAGCCACCATGGCCTCAACCGCTGGTGAAATAAGACGGTCTCATCGTCAGGATGACAGATCCAGCGTTCGTTTGTGTCAACGGGACTCGCGGTGGTTAGAACTGTGACCCACAGTGGCGACGGCAACGGGTTCAACATAGACTTCTTTGGAATGACAATCTGATCGGTGCGATAGGAAGATCTCGCAAAGGGGAGTTCCGATCTGTTGTCCATTTTTCGGTTCGCAACTCATAGTGGCCGAAATCGCGCCTGCAAGGTTGTGGCCATGGAGGAAGATCTGACAGAGACAGTCACAAATCAGAGAAAATGATGAGTGCACGAGGTAGAGCACGGAAAGGGGAGTCCAGATCTGGTCCTAGTTCGTCGGTGCAAGGTCCATGGCGGTAGGAGAAAATGACGGGTCCGTCGACGACTTTGACGGAACACCAAACCTTTTGGCAACAAAGGAAGCTCTTGTGACGAGGATTTCAGATTTGGTCTCCGTTTTTGCTAACGACGCTCGTGGTCGCCGCAAAACGAGCTCGAGGCCGGCGATCATGGAGGAGGAGCGATGGTGACTTCACAAGTCGGAGAAAATACACAGCACACAAGGTAGATCACAAAAGAGGGATTCCGAATCCACCCTCAGTTCATCAAAACATCACCTGAGACGGTCAGAAATCACGACTGAAAGCAATGGTGGTGGTTTTGTAGAAACAGACTAACAGACTGCGACCTATAGATGAGTGAGGAAAGTGGAGATGGGAAAGATACTATGGATATGGTCCACCATATTATTGTGTGGATAGATGAATCACTGGTGAATATTTCTTGTGCACCGTAGGAACACCTATCTTTCTTACCCACGGTAGAACCCACCTTGGTTTTATACCCCAAGCTTGCTGTAGTGATTCTTCAACCAGTATAATTGTAACCACTGGATTTACTGATCATATCGTCTACTTAAATTATGATTACTTTTGTCTGGACGTCCCTAGGAAGACTCATAAAGGACTCAATCGTGGGAAAGATTTCACTGGCAGTTATTGGATTGCAAGCTTTGCACTGTGGATTATGTGCAAATGATTTTTATTCTCATGACTTGCTTTCTTTTCTGACGTGTAAGAGCATGTAATTAACTCAATTTGTTGATTGCCAAAAAGATGAACGAGGATAGACTGCATTCCCAATTTATGATGAGGATTATTTATCATTTTATCAAGTGGCTCGACCATGGCTAGATAAGTCCCTCCGTCTCATTTTACTTGTCTTCTTATGTTACGCACACTTCTTAAGAAAATGAATGAATTTACAAATTTACATAACAAAACAATACTCCTTGACTAAAATATCCCTTATTAATTAGAGTAGTAGAATAATTAGGTAGAAAAACTCATTAATAAAATTGATTGAGATACAAAGGTATTGTTGACAGAAAAAAGCAATTAATACTTTTTTATTTTCTAAAGTGACGAATAATTTGAGACAGCAAAATATTTTAAAGAGGACAATTAAAATGAAACGAGGGGAGTAACATTTCTTTAGGACAATAAGATCATCAAACTAGTGAGAATTGATCAATTTATGAGATCACAGGTTCAAAACTTCATTAACACCATTATACTTGAAAAAATTAGTTAACATTTCTCTTGTATAAAAATAAATAAACTCCATTTCCTGTCTACACATGAATCTATGGCATCTGGAGTCCTAAGTTGAGACGAGTTATAGCACTGCCGTCTGCGGCCTTGCCGTCCTCGTGGTGACACGGGTGTTGTTAATGAATGGCATGCCGTGCTCACTCATAATAATGTAACCAAATAATGTTTATTATATTTTATTTGCGAATCAGCCAGCCAGTATTCAAGGAGCACAAGATACATGATTGAAGATCTCTTACACATTAGAGCCAGGAGAGAAAGAGAACAAAAATTCCATTGGTATATGCACCGATGCCGAGGAAAAACAACCTCTCTTTTTTTTTGGGGGGGGGGGGGGAGACCGGGATGGAGCGGCAGTGTATTTACATTTTGCAAATATGGAAACAAAGGCCAACAACAAAATTGCTATCACTCCACAATGATGAAAGGGCAAAATGAAAGCTGAAAAATTCAGAGTCCACGGTTGAAATCGATCCCGCCATATTCTTATTCCCCTACCGCTCCCCCTAGTCAATAAATTTAAACACAAATAAATGAATATTAGCCTGGTACATAAATTTGAACACATAATAAATATTAGGAAACGCAAGAGGTAAACAAAGGCTGATGAAATGGGTCTATATAAACATTGAATTTGAAGGAACAAACTTAAGAAACTAACTTTGTAACACCAAATTGTGTCCTCCTTATCACTAATCTCCAACATGAGATACTAGATGCTACTTGTCACACGTCAGCCATAGCATTTACCAATCCGTCATTTATTTGTTCCTTATACTCCCTCAGTTATAGGGATGACAACTGGACCCAAACCCGCTTGGTACCCGCAAAAAATACCCGCAATGGACAGGGTAAAAACCCGACTTATGAGTATGGACTCGGGCTTGAACAATTACTCGTAAATCTGAGTGGGCACGAGTGCGGGTACGGGCACTCTAGTGCCCACCTCACCCCGCACCCCCCCCCCCCCAAATACACACATAATTACATACATATTTTTAATCAGGTTCAGTGTTTTTTTCCCCCCGAAAAAAAGTACCCATTTTATTAATTTGTTTGTTATGAATTTTATAAAAAAGTGTTCATTTTTATCTGTAATTAAATATATATAAGTTTATGAATTTGTTGTTTTTGATGTTTATTGCGATACTTACTTATTTTTTATGTTTTGGATATTTTTATTTAGTTAAATACTTTGATTTGTATTGTATTATGAACAGATTTATAAGATTTTTGGATTGTTTTTTAATTGTTATAATATTTTTTTTGTTATTTATTGTTTTTTCATAATTAAAATGCACGTAACGGGCACAACTACGAGTACTTAGGTACCCAGACGATACGGGTACTAAAGTTGCTGCCAACGCGGGTACTGGTCTGGATACGAGCATTTTTTTTCAAACACAGGTATGGGGACGGGCACTATAGTACCCTGCCAGAGGGTGCCCATTGCCATCCCTGTCAATTACCCAATATAAGTAAAAAAGTCAGTATTTGGTCCAAATTTAAACAAAATACATGGATTTTTTTTTGCTTATATTATCTAATTTTTATAGTAGTTCATCACAGCTCTAGATCAACCCAAAACCTCATATATCTATTCTTGTAAATGCTTTATTAAATAGAAATCTATTAAATAGAAATCAACTTGTAGGACTCATCATTTTCCACACACACGTATGTACACGTGCCCCCCCCACACACACAGAGAGAGAGAGAGAGTACCAACTTCACTAGATTGTTGTCCTTTTCAATTCACGCCATACAATGATGATTCACTACAGAGCCAGAAAGTCAATCTCATCGGAGCTTTCCCCATAAATCACAGCATCTTGTCCTTCCTCATTGCCACTACCCTGATCGCTATTGTAGCTGCTTTCAGATGTACTCATAAAAATTGATCCATCTGACGTGTGGCTACTGAATTGTGATGGCAGACTTATGTCACTGTTCATATCAGTATCGTACGTCTCGATGTAACTGTGACACAGTCCAGAAACATAAAATTGGCCACTTTTAGAATATTGTTTTTAATAAAAAAAATCCCTCGCCTCGATGCATCAAAATACTCTAATTGAAAAATATCTAACCTTCCTTCTGATGGATATTCAGCCACCAAATGCATATCAGGCCTTGCTTCCAAAACCTGCTTTATAGGCATAATACTGCAACATATAACCCCAAATATGTAATTGAATAAAAATCAAAACATCAGTCATTCAGAAAAACTCAAGCATCACATCCATAAATGATAATCATTACCTAGAGTTGTAGCACCTGCTATACCAGTCAGCCTCAGATGCTAAGCCTTCCCTATTGGATATGTCCTGTTTAATGGTAAAAGTGAGAAATAAAATCAAAATTAAGAATCAAGAAGAAACTTCACTCTTATTTTTAGCAATGTAACATATATCTCCGTGTACTCACAAGATGTATAAGCAATTTGAAATCTCCTGCGAGAATTGCTGTCAACAACTTAGCAACTTCCATCTGCACATGAAGCATTAGCATTTCAGAGGCAGTGGATTGGAAATAAGGAAACTAGAAATGTATTACAACAACCAGTGGCAGAGCTTGGATAAACTTTTTGAGGGAGCCAAGTATTATATATATAAACATGTTTCATCATTAATCCGTAACTACTTATTGGTGTAGTGGTGTGGAATCTTTATTCAACGCAGGCGTACGCGGCTCGAGTCCTGTCTCAAGCATTTTAGGCTTCATTTTTCCGATTTTGAAACAAGGAAATACAAAGGAGAAGTAAAAAATAATTCTCCGGGGATCGAACCACGATGTCTTTGATTACAAATCGAAAGATAAACCACTGTGCTATATATTAACAGACTAATTATCACGGCATGAATGTTATATATAAAAATCTTTGGGGGAGTCATGGCTCCCTTATGTCACCAAGAAAATCCGCCATTGATTACAACCTCACCTCTTTGAGATGCATGCAATCCCTTAAAATTAAGACCTCAAGCGAATTCCCACCGTTGCAACTTCCAAGGTTCCTGACAAAGCAAGGTTTTCAGTTTTTCAAGCAACAATCTCAAGAGACAGATAGAATCTGAAGGGTTCTTGTAAAGTATAGTAAAAGCCAACTAACCTTAAGAAATTTCCAGTGATTGAATAGGATGTTGAAAAGTCAACATATTTCAGTTTCCGAAATCCCTGTAAATGCAGTTTAAAATTAGTAAACCTGCAAATATGGGGGCTTTAATTTTACTTTGACAAAAAGAGAATTAGGAAAATGCCAACTAATTTAAGATTAATAGCCCAAACTTCAAAACAGAACTGCAGCTTCAAATCGCACATCAGTCAAATATCAAGAAGATAAATCTGCCTTCACTTTAACTAATAGACTGTTTGGTTCAAATAAGAAGGAAATTAAACTAATTTACTATTATATCCTTCTAGAACGTGAAAGAAAGGAAATAGAAAAAACCTTGACTGATATGACTTGGAATGATGTAAAGAAACTCTATAACTGACGCATGCACAACACTGAAGTGAAGAAACATGATGCAGTGTTGCGAATAGAGGGTCACCAGGGATAATTTATACAAGGACAATTTTGAAATTGAAAAATCCAATGAAGGATATTTTAGTCAGTAGAGTCTACAAATTATAAAGCCATTTTACCTCCCTTCCGAATTCCGCCAATTTCAGAAGGGAGGCAAAAATAGGAGGGGAGGAATTTTTACCCCCTCATTCTCCCTTCCCCCCTTCCTTCTCCATTTTCCTCAAACCGACCACTAAGGCAATTCAATGGAGACAGGTGTGTACGATTGCAAAATGATTGTTCAGACAAAATGAATTTGCATACCAGCTAATGAAAACTGAAAATAAATCAAAAGTTTTATACTGAAATCATTGTATCATTATAAAACATATCCATACAGTCAATCCCTCCATGAAAACGTGTAAGTAATGAGCCGCAAAGGTTCACCAAAATGCCTCTTCAACTTGAGCCCAAAATAATTTTTGGGCATAAAGAGTGCAAAGACGATATAAAAACCAAATTGAGTGCATGCATAACTTGCTTGACTTGAAAATTTATTCCATTTACAACTCTCCTCCCTTTCCCTCGAAGATGCCTCAACAAACTTAAGTAAAATGCAGAAATTCAAAATCATATATTGGGAAACATATATGTTTTAATGAATAAATTTAAAAGGAGAAAAATTCCCAGGACTAACTAGAGACTGGTAGTTAATCAAAATCTCCAATAGGTGCACAATGCAAAAAAGTGTTGGAAATGAGAACTTGAAACAAACAATGACGATCACTACTTTACCGAAAACATACCTTAACCAGTATACGAACTTTACAATCATGTAGCTTAAACCCTCGAAGAGATAAAGAAGTTAGATGAGGGCAATTGTTTACAAGCTCAGAGCAGGTTTGCGTTTTCAAGCTGTCATCTCTACCTGATAATTGAAAAGAGATAAGCAGAGATATAAAGAGATCCCAAAGGAAAATTATAGCTGAGAAAATGACTTGCCTGTTTTAGAAGACTCGAAAAACAAACGCTCAATCAAGTGGCAGTTTGCACTTACTGACATTAATGTTTGCCTCAGTTCAACATGGCTAGCAGTAAAAAAAAAAAAAAAAAAAACCATCAATAAATACAGCTTAGAAGCAACCTTTTTTCTCAAACGAAATAAATTAGTGGAAAATATGTGCAGACAGGGATACAGATACACATTAAATGCTTACAAATAATAATAATCACATGTTGCAAATAAAACTAAATAGTAAATACTGAAATATGTATATACAGTATATCCACATAGGAGATTTAAAGGAAAAAGAAACAAATATGTAATATAACAAACCATAGTTGTAGTCACGATTTACAGCAGAAAGAATGCAGCCTAACTAAGGCAGATAGAATTTAATATAGTGCATATTCCAGATCACAAGAAAGTAAACTCATCATAAAGAAACATTTCCATTTTCATCATTTTTAACATGTTTAACCAGTGACATTTTTCATATCAGCATGAGAAAATCTTTATAATGAAAAGAAGGGCAAGAACAAGAGTTGAAGGAAACAAACTTACAGCCCAACAATTTCCAGATCAAAAAGAGAAGGGCAGGCTGACAATGCGCAACCAAGGGATGCATTATCCATTCTCTCAATATTGTACAAGTGCAATTTTCTCAAAAGAGCCCTACAAACAAATCACCAAATAGTACTGAATAGCAAAGTCCATTTAAAAGTACTGAATAGCAAAGTCCATGAGAAACATACCCTGGAGCACCGCCATCCCCACTTAAAGGGCTTAAACAGCATCTTGTGAGAATGGATGACTCTCTCCCTTGACGAGATCTCTTATCATTCCATGAAAAGTTAGATACCTCTACAATAGCGTTTCTGACAGTACAAACTAATGGTTGACAAGATCCAGGTGAAGTAGTAGCACCAGGGACAACACCAAGCTTAAGAGACCTTATTAAAAGAATTAAAATAGATTTATGCCAGGATATAACAAGGCAAAAAACAGAAAAAAATTGTAACGCATGCCCAAGAAGTTAACACAAATTAAAATGGAAAATAGTTTTTCCTCTCCTAGTTAAAAGAGCTGATTTCTTTCCTGATTGAAAGCGCTAACGAAGTTTACACGGTAAAGTACACTTAACACAATAAAACCAATCATCCATAATCATCGGCTGTGCAGTTATCTGAAATTTCCTTGAGAACACCAAATATAACATGGAAGGGGAAAAAGGGGATCAGGGAGACCCAAAATTTCATACCTTAGTGCCTTTCCAGCTCGCTGAATCATCGTGGCAACTACTGCATTATTAACCTTGGGAACAAGTGTTGTCAAATCAAGATTCGCATAGCACAGAGGATCTTTAGCACATTTGCTAAAAAACGAACAAGTAGCTGATGCATAGCACAGGCTCTGGGTATCAAGCATCGAGAACACCTGTACACCCCTAAACGGAATCAGTACCTAGATATTTCACTTCCTAGCAGAAAAGCGTGTTCAAAACCTAGGCAATAGTTTCCCCAAGTAGCATGTAATGGATGGAAAATAAGTGTTTCCACTCAGCACCATCAAACAAGTACAATGCAACCATAAACACTTGATTTTTACAGCATCCTTGTGGATCAGACACTCAGAAAAACTCGTAACCATATTCCATCCAATTATATTTATCAAAAAATACAACCGTTCATTAACTACATGAATGAATATATAAAGAAAAAGCTTCACTGTGAAAAAGTAAATCAAAATCGTTCTAGCTTAAAACAGCGCATCATCTATGCACAAGCACGATTACAAGGATAAAAATCGAATCGCGGAATTACCAAATAAGAAAAATAAAAAAAGAGATGTGAAGGTATGTAGCGTTAAATTGAAAATTGATAGAATCGGAACCTTGATGGTGAGGTCTGGAGGGAGAGGCCAGGCGAGGGAATTGTGGTTAGAAGCGCGTTTGCGGGAGGAGTGTTTGGCAGCATCGAGGAGGAGAGATCCCATTTTGAGGGCGCGATCGATGAGATCGGAGTCGGCGGGCATTGATTGGAGAAGCCTCTCGAGGGAGAGATCGAGGGAGAGAGAAGGAAGCTCCGAGAGGGAGAGGAATTCATCTAGGAGATGCTCCACCTCCATTCTAGGGTTTTGCGACGGACACGGTCTCTTCGCCATTGACAACGGAGTCACCACTTCCACAACCGTATCATCCATACCACATCAATGCTACCTATGAGAATAACATCATATATGATTGATTTCGCATTCACACTCACTCTCACTTCAATCACACACTACTAAACAGAATATATTATTAATTTTTATTATTACTGGAGAGGAAAAAGAAAGGGAAAAATGTTAAAAATAAATGGGAAATTAAATAGGAGCCACACCCTCTCTCTGTCTGAGCCTGTCTGATGCCTTCAGTGCCGGTGCTCGTCTTCGTAGCGCCACGTGTATCATCACATGGCTGACGTGCTTCCACGTTTTGTTCTCCCATTACTGAGTTCACAAAAGCTAATGAAATTTTCTGATTCTTTTGTTTTTTTTTTCTCTTATTAACTTTTTCGTCTCTTTTGTTTGTTAGTTGATATTCGCACTCACATCTTAAAAAAAAAAAAAAATCACACTCACAATTTTCTCTTTTATTCGAGACTTTGGATTGCCATACAAACAATTTTATTTGAGTTGATAAATTGGCAAAATCAATTGTCACAATATTCACAAGAGTTTATATAAACAACTTATTACATCTTTATAAGCTGTATTTAGCTTATTTCAATCAGCATTTCAAGATAATTTTTAAAAATAACTTATAACTTATATAAAAATAATTTGGCTATATATTCTATTTAATTATATAAATATTTTATACATAAACATGTATTCTATAAACATTTAATTAAGTTGTTTACTTAAACATATAATTAATTCTGACATTTGTTAGTTATAAACTTACAATATAGAACTCCACTCAACAAAAAAAAACTTTCAATAGAAATAAATTATAATTTAAATGAATTTTATTCGCAGAAAATCAAAGTTCATTCTATAAAAAACTTAATTTAATCAATGATCTCTAAGCTGGTAACGATTCCGGTTGATGAAAAAAATCTTTATTTTATTTTATTTTCTTAATTGGGTATTAATTTAAAGTATGTTGGGATTCAATTTTTGTGAAAGGCACGAGTGATTCTAAACACATAAAATGGATTTTGAAGTGTTTATGGGGTTCTCGAGTAGAATTATTTTTTTCTCTTTCTAACTTGAAGTTGAGATTATGAGTTTTTGCCTCCAAACATAATTTTCAACCTTAAATTTATTGTTCAATTCACTTTTTATTGGGTATCCAAGTGTGAGATGTCTCATATCGCCTAATAATGAACAAAATAAAAAATATATAAAAGGCTAGACTCATTAACCTATCACCTTAAGGTTTTAAGAACAAGTGTGGTCAAAGTCTACTTAATGCTCCAATAAAATAAAATAACAATATATAAATATAACACCTAACAAGTTGTATCAGTGTCTGTTGGCGTAGGCCTAATAACAATACCCACACTCTCGGGGATGCCCATATATGGGTGAGATGTTGGATCAAGTGTGAGATAGTCTCACATTGCCTAATAATAAACAAAATAAAAAATATATAAGAGGTTAGATCTATTAACCTATCACCTTAAAGTTTTAGAAACAAGTGTGATCAAAATCTACTTAATCCTCCCATAAAATAAAATAACAATATACAAATGTGAAAAACCCAACACTTTTACATTAATATCTCTAAATATAAACCAATTTATATTTAACTCACTTTTAATCAAAATTAATTTTATAAAATCAATTCATTGTGATTGTGTCTCCCCAAAATCAAACACGCGCTTGCTACCATCATTCAACATGACATATGATCCTTGAGTTGGGTCCGATTTGTTTAGTGATGCCCAATCAAAACAATTCTTTGTTACGAAGTTCTTGACCAGACGTTGGCACGTTGAGATTCACAGAAAGTGAAAACATTTTTTTTTATTAAAAGAAAGTGAAGTGAAGTGAAGTGGAAACATTATCTTGATTACGTCTATCTACAAAGTATACTTCGGTGTTTTCTGACAGCCGTAGGCCTCATTTTCTATCAGAAAAAAAAAGAAAGAAAGGCCTCATTTTCATAAAATAAATAAAACGAATGAAACACCAAATTTATTATCAAGAATATTTCGGCTCAACAACGAACAGCATGCGCGTAATATATATTTTTTGGCAGAAAATATATTTTAATTTTTAATTTTATTTTATTATATAATTATTTTAATTTAATTCTTGTTCATTGTTACGATTATAATGCGATCGATTGTAACATAAAAGTTGTGTCAAGTGTGAACTGAAATAAAAGTTACTTAAATGTATAGGGACTTGAAATAATATTCTTTTCCTTCAGGACATGTGGAATAATTTAATGTTGAATATTTCATTGTTTTGTTTGTTTTGCTTATTTTACATTTTATTGACAAATAATAAACCATCAAAATGGAAAAATTACCTTTTTCCTAAAAAATGGATAAATCAACTTCAAGCAAAGCAAAAATAATTGTTAACAAGATTCAGGCCACAAAACCCAAAAACGAAACGGAAAGGAAGAAGCCCAAATGCGGTACTCACTGAAACAGTTCAAAAGTCCCAACACAAACAATGATAGTAACTCGACCCAAAAAAACGATGATAGTAGTACTAGTACGTAGTAGTAAGGCACCGAACTGGCTATACCAAAAACTAACACAATGAGGAACTTCAAACCCAAAAAAAACAAAAACCAAAAACCAAGGGCTAAGCTATTGAACGAGAATAAAGGGCGGGATAGACAACATCAGAATTTTACATGTTTTCTTCATTTCCGCAGATGCATTCCTTTTAGGCTTTTATACAATCAATCACTTACTATCACTTACTATTACTAAGAAACAGAAACACCGTATCTAGCAATTGAAAATAAATATCATAACACATGTTGATGTCATTTCGGGGTAAAAGAACACGATTACACGAATGACTAGTTCTCTCTTGGAGCAGGCATTATCCTAAGCCTCTCCTCAGATGCCTGATTGACCCCACTAAATCTCTCTTCTGCTAGAAGTGACTGCAAATCACTACCATTTGCCAAACTGTTGAACTCAACTGCTTTAGATGGCATTGTCGGGTAACGCCGTTGGCAAAATGTCATTAATCTCTTTACTGATTGCAAGTACTTACGAGTTGTCTCATCATTCATGATATGAGCAACACTATTAGTGTAGATCTTTTCACGGGCAGATCTTTCGTGAATACCAACCATAGTGACACCAATAGGCCACGGAGCATTCCCAATGGCCAGCTTGATATAATGGTCCATTGCGGCCAGATAATCTCGCTTCATACAAAATTCAACCATCACCATTAGTGCCTGTCGAATGTCATCAGGGAGAATCTGAAAATAGCATGCACCACATCCATTTTATTAGTTAATAATGCTTCAGAAAAACACGCAACACTGACACATTCCATATCAACAATTAAATTTTACAACTCAAATGAAATTCATTACTTGAAGCAGTATAGTATGCCTTAAGACACAGAATATAGCTTTTGAAAGGTACGCTAAATATTCAATGTGTAGCACCCTTATTATAGAATCTCGAATAAGCATCTACATACTGGGAGGATGGAATGCAATTTTTTTTTTTTTTTTTGCTCTTGCAATTCCAAAACAAAAGGAAGAGCATATTAAACCAGCCCAGGCCAGTCATAGATTGAATCATGCAAGCAAAATACAGTTACACTTGTAACAATAAATGGACAGAGAATAACTAGTTAGATTGAATCACCCTTATTATAGAAGCTTTTATTTGTTCATTTTCATTTCAGTTGTATGGACAGAGGGGATCTAGTTAGCTATGAGAGAGGAAATTAAGATAGCAGATTAAATCTCTCCCTAGTAAGAGATGCAGGAAAAAGTTTCAAAAAAAGATCATTTGCTTTATGCTATATGAACATAACCAAAGGAATAAACATTTAGTTGAGTCACACAAAATAGAACAAAATTAAGATTGAAAAAAATTGGCGCTGAGTCCGGTGACAACTAAAAATAGATTCGGAATATTAGCACATATCAATGCATCTTGTATGATGGGAAACCAGCGTCTTTGTGGATCCTAAGGCCATGATGAAAGACTGATCTTTCTCTATCCAAGAAGAGCACATATATCACTGCTACACTTGGATCTCTTGCAATACTTGTAGTGTTTGTATTTTAATTCTCAACCAAGGCACCATATTCGATAATTCTAAACAAAGTGCTGATATTGAGAACATGAACTAGAGTACAATACAGCATTGGCTCTTTAAAGATTCAATCCGCAGGAGTCGGAAAACACCGCTGGGTTTTGCAGCACACACTAACATCATTTGTGGTAGCAGTTTGAGCACCATTTACAAGGGTAAATTGGATCAGGTTTTGGTGTGAGTTTGTTCAAATTTTAGCAGGAGAGTCATATTGTACCCAGCAACAGATTTTCTTCTTTCTTTTATTAAGCATTTCCCTTTTTTAATAGCTTTTTGAGAGGAAAAGAGAAAAGGTAGAACTCGCACAACTCATGCGGCAGTTGCTTCTTAACATACAGCAGAACTCCTTGGTTAAAATTCTCCCCTAAAAGAGAGGATGGAACGAACAACTGACAAGGGTCAATTCCTCCACTAGAAACGGACTAATATGAAACTTGAGAGAATCACACCACAAAAGCAGAGGGAGATACCAAGAACATATAAGGCCCACATCAAAATCTTATACTTCAGATGTGGGACTCAAGCACATTGCCCACATTGCCTTTAAGTTTGGTCCCAAGTCCTAAAAGAAGATAACATAATTTTTATCGGTGCCAGTCTGCAGTTCTCTCTACTGATGCAACAACTGGATTTGTTTGTGTGTGACTAGAAGGTCACGGGTTTGAGATGTGAAATCAACCCGTTGCAAATGCAAGGTAAGGTTGCATACAATAGATCTAAAATAGGTCTGATCCTTTCCGGCACTCCACCATGCGGGAGAACTCTATAGTACCTAATTGCCGATCTAAAATTCCTCTCCTTCCAAGACATGTTCCAACAGTCTCACTCAAAATTATATACCTCAATTTCCCACAGAAATACAAAATAGCTAGATGCATGCAAATGAAATGAAGCTAGAAGGATTGAAATAGGAAAAAAATTTAACAAACTGAAAATGAGAGTGCAGAGTCATACATCTGCCCTCGAATTGGTCCTAACTCCTAAGCTCCTACCATAATTCACCATAAAATATATAATACCAGTGCCACACTCTTGCCAATATCCATACACTTCTGAAAACATAATGACAGCAATTTACTTTTCCATATCTCCTGATTCAATTTGTTTTTTATTTCAGTATGTTTCTATGGGGAGATTAACTGTCCCAATTTGTTTCCAATCACATTCTCAGGGGTGAATAGCACCAGCACATATTTTTTTCACGATTAAACTAAGACTAATTACAAGGAAGGTAGGTTCCCAAAATGCACGAAATAAACGACACGAAAGCTCAAAGGAAATCATACAAACCAAGAGAGAACAAAACTCACCTTCTTCCTACAAAACTTAAACAACGGGTTCAAGTAACGCGCGCACTGCTTGAACGTGGCAACCATGGACTTCCCTTTAGCCGTTCGCTTCTCCGCCTCAGGCATCTCGCGCAATTCCTGTTTCCACTCGTTCAACAGCTTCTTGAAAAACACCAGAATCTTATCTTCGTCGCACAATTCCTCGAAGTTCGCCTTCATCCGCTTCAAGTCCTTGTCAGCGTCGCCACCGCTGGATCCGCCACCTTCGCTTA
Source organism: Calophaca sinica (assembly GCA_037113605.1). NCBI lineage: Eukaryota > Viridiplantae > Streptophyta > Magnoliopsida > Fabales > Fabaceae > Calophaca > Calophaca sinica. The sequence continues at coordinate 25,247,334 of CM073733.1, forward strand.
AATCATCGTCCCTCGCGCCGCCTTCCCCGTCCTCAGTGGCGCCATCGTCGGCCTTCTGCCGCTTTCTCTCGCTCAAAATCCCCGTCTTCTGGCGCTTCCTCAACTCCGCAATGTCGCGCAAGAAATCGTTGGTCTGTCCCTCCGTCATGTCGCTATCGACTTCGAATAATCCGGCTTTGAGGATGTATTTGAGACGATCGAGCCTTGCATCGTCGTCTTCGCCGAAGAGCGTGACGGGTTGCTTGAGGAAGCGGAGGCGGCGAATGACCTCCTGTTTGGGAAGGACGAGTTTGTCGATGTTCTGTTCGTCGGGGAGAGAGGCGCTGGACGCCGCGGCGGTGGAGGAGACGGAGGCGGAAGCAGTGGTTGAGGAGGTTGGGGCGGCGGAGACGGTGTCGGAAGAAGTTGCGTTGCGTTTTTTAGATTTGGCTTCGAGTTCGCGCTTTTCTTCTTCACGGAGCTTTTGGATTTGTTTCTGTTGGATCTCGGAGCGCTTGAAGACTCTCTTGCCGCCGGTGTCTTCAGCCAGGGATTGGCGCTTCTTGAGAAGTTCCTGCTTCAGAAGGTCCATCTAGGGTTTCGGACGACGGCGCGGTTGTTAGTTCAGTATTCAGATATTTTAATAATCCGGTGTTAGAGACTCAAATGGAACGACACTGTTTTGGGTATGAAATCATTGTGAGGACAGAAGACGTGTGTGGATCGGGAATTAGCGGACGAAGAGCATTTTGTTTTTTGTTTTTTGTTTTGGTGATGAGACGGAGAGAATTGATGGAATAGAATGATTTGCTTAATTTCCTTAATATTGTGTACCGCGGGTATGGGTAGTTCAATTTGTTTGAGTTAAGGATATAAAAGAGTTAAATGTGCAGAGTTTAAATCCTACCGAAGGAAAAAAAACTAATCTAACAACTAACATATTAATATTTGTTTATAAAAAAATATATTGTGTAGGCTTAATTGCACTTTTCTGCACTTTTCTGTCGCTTAGATATTGTGATGGTACAATTTTGATCTATCATGTTCTCACTAAGTGAACTGAGTTCTCTAAAAATCGCGATTACGTGATTTTGAGCCTCTCGTGTCATGTTTCAATTGAGTGAATTGAGTCCTCCAGTTATTGCGATTGTGCGACTTTGATCTCTCTCGCAGCTCGATTTCTAATAAAAAAAATATGTTGTGTCACATGTAGGTATAACCTAGCACATAATTGGTCTAAATGGTATGTTAGTTGGCTTAAAAACAAAAAATATGTTTACAAGTATTTTTGTTATAAATTAAACAACAATTGAATAGAATGATCAAAATCGTATAATTACGAAAACTAAAGGACCTAATTCGGTCAATTAAGACACGAATGACCAAAATTGCACAATCGCGACACTTGGAGAGCTCAATTCGCTATATTAAAACCTGATGAACCAAAATTACACAATCGTGATACATGTGAGATCAAAAGTACAATGAAGCCTATTATGTATGGTGCAACTTAGGGTATCTTTGGATGATTCAAAATGGATGGAGCGGAGCGGAACAAAATGTAATGGAATGAAGCATAGTATAGCGGAATGAAATAAAGTTCTGGTTTCATTATTTGGGTATTTTATGATGAAACTGAACAAAGTTCACATTCCATTATTTGGAAAGTCAATGAAATAGAATGAGTTATACTTTTTATTCCTCCCATACCTTTATTTTGAACAAATAAGAGTTTAATGGACATACACCGTCAGTGTAAATTAGTTTTCCACTGACATCAAATAAAAACTCATTATTTTGCCATATCACACACTTTAGTAACTGTATTTTAAGTGTAACCGTTAAACACTAAACTCTCATTAGATGTCGATGTAAAACTAATTTATACCGACTGTGCATGTTGCTATTTCTCAACAAATAAATATAACATGAACATAAACACAATGAGTTTAATTGATATGCACCGACGGTGTAAAAAAGTTTTACACTGTCATCCAATCGTATATCACTACTATGCCACTTTTTATATCATTTCCTAAAATATCTCAACAAGCATCTATATAGTAAGATATGATTGGATGACAGTGTAAAACCTTTTTGCCCTGTCGGTACATGTCAGTTAAACTATAAATACAAATTTTATAAATTGTCATTAACAAAAGATTATCATATAAATTATAATTTGTTATTTATAATTTATAAATTCTCTCAAATAATTTATCAAATATTATGCAATTTAAATATTATGTAAATTATAGTTTATCAAATAATTATAAATATTATGTAAATTATTGGTGAGAATTAATAAATTATAGAATAAAAGTTGAAGAAAGATCACCAACCTATTGAACTTTTCGTGTCTATTCTTTGCACGCCTGAGTATGTGAAGAAAATGACCATCTTCCATTCCGTTACTTAGGTCAAGGGTTCAATTGTCATCTTTCATTCATCAATTCTATGCACGCCTTAACATGGAAAAGTTGAGTCGAAATTAAACGTTGAATGCAATACTCGCTCCGTCTAATATTATTTGTTGTTTAAGATTATACACATATTTTAAAAAAATCATTGATGACAACCATTTCCAAAGTAAAATAATTTATTTTGACTAAAATATCTATATTATAGTGAGAATTGTGACATCTTGAAAAAATAAAATAGGCAAAAAAGTATTTAGAAAAGTTCTAATACGATAAAAATAGGCTAAAAAGGATTTAAAAGGACAAAAATGCCCTTAGGAAGCCAGGAACATTTTAGAAAACCCTAGAATCCAAGAGAATAGATATTTTTCGGAACGCGACCATCACGACGCGAGGGACCCTACAAAGAGGGGTGTCGCGACGCGAGGCATATCGGTTATCACAACCAGTTGATCATTGACACGTGGCTTGATCGCGACGCGATGGAGATTTTGCCTGTGCCCATCGCGACGCGATGGACCTATTTCGCGCCTATAAATAGTGTCATTCCCCTCCCCTCAAATCACCTTCTTCCAAGCATTCCTTTGGGAGTACGTGGGAGAGCCGCAGAGGCGTGGCGGGGACATGGGCGGTGGCAGTCTTCTAGGCAGGTGTGGGGAGATCTGAACCTTTTACACTAGGGATAGTAGGAATAGGATAGGTGTAGAATAGGGGAGTAGGGTGACCCAAGCCCTACTAGGGGTTGACGCCCCAACACCCTAAGAGGGGTGTTGAGACTACAACTGCTAAGGATAGTAGTCGCTAGTCCATCAACCATAGGAATAATTGCTGATGTGTGAAAATCCTAAGATAGACGACTTATAGTTGTTTGGTGATTGTGTGTATTGTTTGATAATATGTTAGTAGCTGGTCGCCTGAGCGACACTAGGGTTAACTTATATGCTGATTGATGATGATTGTTTGATTGTTTAGTTATTGCAGAGTTATTCCATATTTATGCTGATAATGTGGGGAGAATAATTAATCAGCTCTAAATGTTGGCTAGGATAATAAATAATGATAAGCTGATAGGTTGAGATGATAAGCTGGTAAGTGCTGAATAATAAGTAATCATATGCATAGATGTGCTGTAATCCACCTCCGTGCACATAGGCTGTGTACGAGGTCAGGTACCACAGTGCGGGTACGATGCAGTCAGTATAGGACGCGCTGGTCCTTAAGGATAGTCTGGGTCCGATAAAGTCTACAGGTGACCAATGGTTTGGCCGCCATTGTGTCGGGACGTCGAGTAGCCTAGTCATCCTGACGGGGTACTGTTGTATCATTGTCCATAGTGCTGATCCCGAGTGCCGCCCCGACACCTATTCCTATCAGCCAAAATTGGAGAGCAGAGATGCACTCTTAAGGGTACGATGAGCGGGATATGGGGATGGACAACTGACTAGTTGAGCTGTTAACTACAAAGGCTAAGGTGGGGTCGCTGCTGTTGCTGTACTAAGTTGTGTGGGCACGTAGGCAGGCATATAGTTCTAGGTTGCATATACAGAGTAGCTGGGTAATGATCCCAGTTGTTGCTCGAGGATGTTTGAACCTATTTCTTCACATATTCTATTCTCCTGCTTTCCCATTTGTTTGGTGTGTAGTGTGTTCTCATCTCCCATGCTTTGTCTTGTTTCTCTTCTTTGCTATACTTTACTTATTTAGATTTCGAAGATTCACGAGAGCTTGAAGATGTCTCACTACTTCCACCGGTCGATGCTGGAGAAGCCGAGCATCCCGGTATGGGGTGACTTCAAGGTGTATTACCACAACATGGATGGGGATTGCTGGGAGATTGACTATAGCCACCATGTCGTGATCTATACTGGTCTCATTAGTGTCTTTTTTCGTCTCTTAGGGTCTCCAAGAGCCTTCTTTATTGGTGATTTTAGAATTGTGCCGCGGTTACCTTTTAACTGCATGTGGCGAGAGTCTAGGGCTAGACAACGTTACCGTGCTGCTCCTTCATCTTCAGGTTCTTATAGTATGGCTAGGGATATTGTCGGAGATTGGGAATTCGTCGTAGGTCAGAGACGACTGTCCCTTCATCTCCTGTTGCCCCTCAGGTAGAGCCTCTGAGGGTCTATTAATCTAGGCTCCAGGGACGCCCTTCTACTGGGGACTCCCGGTTGCCGCCACGACCGCGCGTTAGGTTTCATAGGACGGGCTAGATGTAGGAGGCTTCTGGTTAGTCTTTTGATTTACTTTTGACTGATGGTGATTATTTTTTGTATACCCACAGTGGTTCTTGTATGTATGTGTATTATTCTTTTGGTTGTTCTTAGAAGGGAACCCATGTATATACCAAAACCTTTTTATATAATGAATATATATATATATATATATATTTTCCCACTGAACTCTATTATTATTATTATTATTATTATTATTATTATTATTATTATTATTTGTAATTATGAGGTAATATTATAAATGGGGCAAGGGTGTCTCAAGAGTGAGGTGGAGGGATCAATTAACATAGAGTAGCTGAGCTATAAATAAATAAGGGTATTGTTGAAAAAATATAATTACTACTCTCTCGATATTATAAAGTGACAAATAATTTGAGACAAACAAATGTTTCAAACATGACAAATAATATGAGTGGGAGAGAGTAAGTTGCAAACATGAGTAAAGCAGTAGCAACACTATTTTTGATACAATGTCCTATTGTTGCTTGCGAAGGATAGGGAAGAAGGTAGTAATAAGGATAAAACGAGCAGTAATTCCAATGAGAACTCATAACAAAAAACAAGTAATAAGTAAAAAGATATGGTTTAATTACCAATTTTATAATTTAAAAAAATAGATTGAGAAGCAGTTCTATCACGTTCCGTCCAAATTTGAGGGGAAAAAATGGGGGTATGAGATGAAATGAGTAAGAATAAATGTCAATGGGGTTCATTCCATTCCATCTATTTGTTGACAATCCAAACACACCGCAATTGAAAATGGTGTACTGGTGCTCTGTTTAACTTACTACTATTGATATGATTTTTTTAATATTTTATCAAAGATTGGTGTAAATCTGTTGGGGATAAAGAGATCGATTGCACACACACAACACACAGATTCAAGAACTAAGAGAATGAGAGTGAGAGTAAAGTGAAAGAGAGAGAGAAAGATTGATTGTAACAGAAAAACAAATCTGTTATTAATACGCATGTCACTGATTTATACACTTGGGTTTACACCCTTTACATTTACATGGGCCTAACCGAATTCACTTGTTGCTAACACTAACATATAAACCCCTCTTATTACTAACCAACATTACATTGAATTACAATTTCTCAACACTCTCCTTTAATTCAATTCCTCCATTGGTTCACTCCAAGCATCTCCCTCAAAACTCTAAATCTGTCAGGCTTCACAGCTTTGGTGAACACATCAGCTACTTGCAAATCATTGTTGCAATAAGCCAATCTCAACTTTCCTTTACTTGCTTGATCTCTCAAGAAATGAAATTTTGTCTCTATATGTTTGCTGCTCCCATGAGCTATGGGATTCTTTGCCAAACTTATAGAAGATTTATTTTCCACCTTGAGCATCACTGGTTTCCTGTAATCCACCTTTAACTCTTCCTACAGAGACTTAAGCCACAAAGCTTGACAAGCAGGCTATGATGCTGCAATATATTCGGCCTCACATGATGAGAGAGCCACCAATCCTTGCTTCTTATATGACCAGGACGCATGTGCCTTCATGAATCTGAACCAATACCTAGAGGTAGACCTTCTATCCACTTTTACGTCTGTGTATGCTTACACTTCTGCCACAAAATTGTCACTGCACTTTGGAAATAGCAGACCATAATTTTGAGTACCCTTAAGATACCTCAACACTCTTTTGGCTGCTACCATGTGTGATACCCGAGGATCACTCAAAAACCTGCTTATTACTCCAACTCCATAGACAATATCAGGCATGTTGTTGCATAAAAACCTGAGGCAGCCAACAATCTGCTTATACACTGTCACATCCACTGCCTTCTCAGATTCACACTTGGTTAATTTTTGATTAGCTTTAACTGGCATTACTGCTTCATTGTAATTCTCCAGGTTAAACCTTTTCAAAACCTCTTGTATGTACTTCCTCAGATGTAGCACAATTCCACTGTTAGTGTAGCAGAATTCCAACCCCAAGAAGTAATTGAGAGTTCCTAGATCACTCATTTCAAATTCTTGCTTCATTCTCTCATTGAACCTCTCAATTGCAGCTGTGTTACTTCATGTGACTAGCATATCATCCACATAGAGGCACACAATCACCAAATCTGAATTATGCAGCTACACATAAACACCAAACTCCACTGTGCATTTAACAAATCCCAATTGATGCAAAAAAGTATCTATTCTTCTATTCCATGCTCTAGGGGCTTGTTTCAACCCATAGAGTGCCTTCTCTAATTTGTACACCTTATGTTCCTCTCCTTTAACAACAAAACCAGGAGGTTGCAATACATAGACCTCTTCCTCCAAAGGTCGGATTTCACATCAAGTTGATAGAGTGGCTGACTTTTAGCACTTGCTATTGAAAGAACAAGCCTAATAGTCTTCATTCTAGCAACAGGAGCAAACACTTCACTATAATCCAACCCTTTCCTTTGTAAGAAACCCCTATCAACTAATCGAGCCTTGTGCTTAGCCACTGTCTGATCAGGCTTCAGTTTGAGCTTGAAAATCCACTTTACACTAATTGATTGCTTTGCTTTGGGTAAATTCACTAATCTCCAGGTTTTATTCCTTTCAATTGAGTGAATTTCCTCCTCCATGGCCCTCTTCCATGCTTCATTCTTCACTGCATCCTCCCATTCTACTGGTTCTGCACCTGCAAGATATGCCAAGTGCACAAGCTCTCCTGCATCATCAACTTCATCATTTGCTAGCACCTCATATCCAGACAATCTCACTGACTGAGTTCTGCTCCTCTATGATCTTCTCTGCACTTGATTTTCTATTTCACCACTGCTTGCTGTTTTTGCATCTATCATCTCTAAATGCACACCAGAATTCACACCTTTGTTCCACTGCCATGTTGCAGTCTCATCTACTGCCACATTCCTGCTAATGACTAGCTTGTTCAGTTTTGGATCAAACAACCGATATGCTCCAGTTGGATGATAACCAATTAGAATTAAAGGCTCACTCTTATCATCTAGCTTCCTCCTTTTCTCATCTGGAATGTTCCTGTGACACACTGATCCAAAAACTTTAAGGTGCTTCACAGTGGGCTTACAACCTGTCCAAGCCTCCTCAGGAGTCACAACCTCTATTCTCCTAATAGGACACCGATTCAACACATATGCTGCAGTATTTACTGCCTCTCCCCAATATTGTTTTGGCATTTGTTTCTCCTTTAACATGCACCTAGCCATGTCAAGCAAGGTTCTGTTTCTTCTCTCAGCAAGTCCATTATGCTGAGGTGTGTAGGGGGTTGTCACTTCATGTTCTATGCCTTTCTCTTCACAAAATTCAAGAAATTCCTTGGACCTATACCCTCCTCCTCCATCTGTCCTAAGAATTCTCAGCTTGTTCCCTGATTGTCTTTCAGCAAAGGCAGTGAATTTCACAAATAATCCAAACACCTCACTCTTTTTCTTTCATCAAATACAACCAAATCTTTCTAGTAAATTCATCCACAAAGGTTAGAAAATACCTGCAACCTCTAAGTGAAGATTCTTCCATTGGACCACACACATCTGAATGGACCACATGCAATGACTTTCTTGCTCTTGAAGGTGCATTAGACTTGAATACATTCCTTGGCTGCTGCTTGCTTGACACCTTTCACACATCTCTTGAGGTGGTTTGATTGTAGGCAAGCCAATCACCATCTTCTTGGCACCTAATAGATTTAGGCTTTTAAAATTCAAATGCCCATATCTATTGTGCCATAGCCAAGCTTCCTCCACTGTATTTGTACTTGAGAAGCATGATTCCATACCCCTCAAATTCACCTTAAAGGTTCTGTTCTGTGACAAAGGTGCTTCTATCACTATGTTCCTTTTGTCATCAAGCACTAGCATCACCCCCTTCTTCATTTGCATCCAGAACCCATTTTCCATCAACTGCCCGAGGCTTAAAAGACTGTTCTTCATTGAAGGAACATAAAGAACATCAGTAACATAGGATGGTTTGCCATTTCTCCTATTGATCAACAACTTTCCAATACCTTTTGTAGCAGCATAGCTATTGTCTATGAATCTGACTTTGCTTTTCACTCTATCATCAAAGTCCACAAGCCAATCTCTATTGCCTGTCATATGGTTGGAGCACCCTGTGTCAAGATACCAAGTTTCAGGCCTATCCACTTCTGAATTGATTGTTACCATGAGCAGCAATTGATCTGAATCTAAGCCATCATCCTCTACTTGATGTGCTTCATTCTCAACCTTCTTTTTCTTTCCCTTCTAGTTGTGCCAACATTCATCAGCGAAATGTCCCCATTTGTCACATGTATAACACTGAATCTTGCATTTATCAAATCCTTTCTTTCCTCCCTTTCTTTTATGAGAGGACTCTCCTTCATTTTCACCACCTTTCTTATTCTTGCCACCTCCATTTCCTCCCTTCCATTTGCCTTTACCCTTCTTATCTTTGTTCCAGGAGCCACCTTTCTTGAACCCCGATCTAGCCTGCAAGGCCTGTTCTTGCACCACCTTCTCATTGCTCCTTTCTTTAATTCTCAGTTCATGAGCCTCCAATGAACCCTGAAGCTCCTCTATCTTCATTTCACGCAAGTTCTTTGATTCTTCCATTGCAACAACTACATGGTTGAATCTTGGAGTCAAAGTCCTCAAGAACTTATCAATTTTCATCAAATCGGTCACAATCTCACCATTTGTCCACATCTGATTAGTGAGAGTGATTAAGCGATTGAAATAATCACTCACTGATTCTTGTTCCCCCATTTGAAGAAGTTTATATTGCCTCCTTAAAGATTGAAGTTTCACTTTCTTCAATTTGTCACTTCCAGAGTACGGCTTTCCAACATATCCCATGCATTCTTCGCTGATTCACAGTGTACGATCTTTTCAAACACATCAGGATCAACACACTGGTGAATTAGGAAAAGTGCCTTGTAGTCTTTCTTCTTCGCATCACGTTGTGCTATTCTATGAGCCTCTGTTGCATCTTGACCCAGAACCGGTACGCCATTGTTCACAGCATCAAGAACATCTTGATATCTGAAAATCACTTTCATTTGAACCACCCATCGATCAAAATTTTACCCCTTCAGAGTCGGAAGATTCGCCGAAAAATTCCCATTGTTCGTCGAGCTCGATGCCGCCATCGTTTCTCCAAAATCACTCATTGTGTTTCACTCGCTGTTTCACCCAGAACCAATAATGGCTCTAGATACCAATTGTCGGGGATAAAGAGATCGATTGTGCACACACAACCACACAGATTCAAGAACTAAGAGAATGAGAATGAGAGTAAAGTGAAAGAGAGAGAGATTGATTGTAATAGAAAAACAAATCTGTTAATACTATTTCATTAGTACGCATGTCACTGATTTATACACTTGGGTTTACACCCTTTACATTTACATAGGCCTGGTCCAATTCACTTGTTGCTAACACTAACATATACACCCCTCTTATTACTAACCAACACTACATTGAATTACAATTTCTCAACAAAATCTAAGGGATATAATAATCTTTACAGAAAAAAAAATCTTCCTTCTTCGTTGTCCCATCTCCCTCTAATGCCGGCACGACCGACCATCCCTCTGTGTGTCATTGTCTGTGCTTCCTCTCTTCTCCCCGTTCTCTCACTCTTGGACCTCTCTCTCCAATAGCTTTGCCTCAACCCCGCGACGCGACCACCATAGTTACCCATATATTTTTTCTTCTTTGTTTTTCTCCCTCTCTCTCATCTCTGTCTATCTTTCTGTCTTCCTCTCAGATATCTTCGTCGCCACACTGCTCGCGGCCACCATCGAGTCATCGCCATGGGTCTCCATCCTCAACAATGGAGGAAGATGATGAAATCACATACACAATACATGGTGGTAGGTGGTTGAGACTTGAGAGAAAGAGCCTAAGTGATTGGGGGACAATGGACAAAGTTCTATTTCTCCCTACTGTGTCGGTACACTGTTTGAAAAGTAGTGTACCCTAAAAGGCACCAGTTATGTATACTTAATATTGTAACTTGTATAAATATTATATTTTTAGATGAAAAAAATCTTATCCGGATTTATCTATACTTGTATATAAAGGTAACTACCATTCATAGCTACCATTTTTGTGTCAATATTTTTTTTTCTAATTTTCCCTTACTTAATTCAAAGTTTAAATTTAAATTTACCATAACTTCACTTATTCAGGTTTAGACAGTTATTATCTCATTTTATCTCTAAGTTGCGTTTGGGGGAAGTAGAAAAGGGAAAATGGAAGATATATGTGAGAGGGAGAGCAAAAAAAAGATAGAACGGAAGGAAAGTAAAGAGAAAGAGAGAGAAGGAAGATCTATTAGAGACAAGAGGAAAACTCGTTGTTGGGAGTTGTGCGACGAGCCAGAACCAGAGTAAAAAAGAAAAAAAGTGCGGACAGATGAGCACGGTAAAGCCTTTCTTTCCGCTAGTATATATTATAAATATTTTATATATCTAATTGTAATCGTACCGACCTTGGTCTTCAGGCATACCTAGGCCTCAAAAGTACAAAACCGACTTACATACTTACAAGAGACCTGGATGACGAAGTCCTTCTAGAAGAATCCTTAAAGATAAGCTCAAGCTATCTTATCACAAGAAAAGAGCATAACAAACTCCCTACAAATTGGGGATAAATTCCTAATCCAACTAGGACTCATAGATAGCACACGAATCGTCGGAATCCTAACTCCACTAGGAGTCCTAATATCACAATGATTACAGTCAACACACAAGCTATAAATAGGGGCCTTAACCCCCTTGCGTGTATATGTATGTCTTAATCAGTGTGTTTTGAAAAAGCTTTGTGAAAAGCTTTTTAAAACACAATTCAACCGTCTTCTTGTGTTTTTCCATATGACATTTCATTATCCTCTAGGAGCATATCTTCAACAATGAAAGTAAGTATGTGAAGCTCTTGTAAGTCCATCCATTTCTTGCTTTTAAGTTATACAATTTTAACACCATACATGATCTCGCGTACTTAGTGCCCCTCGCATATGGCATCCCTGCATCATTTTTTAACATCTTTGGACAATCGCAAAAAATATCTTCAACCATATTTACAATCTCTTCAATATGGTTGTCGCACATATAGATATCTTGATATCAAGTAGTGCAGTTCTTAATGTAGCCCAAAAGTAGTATACCAGTAGTTGTCAAACTTGATGGCTCACCATACTTTGTCCAATGTGTATAATTTTCATTAATCCTATACTATGTAATCCTTCAATTCAACAACACTTACTTGCCTGGCATAACACTCTAACTAAGGGCATAATAACAATATTATAATGTCTCTTACATTCTGATTTGCAAATGTATGAAGTTTTTTCACACCATTATATTCCTCTGATAGTCAATCGAAAAACATATTGTTTTTATCCATTCAATTGATCTACATTGGGTATTGTTAACCACTGTTATTTACCATTACAAATGCACGATCTTCATGTATTTGGTACGATATTAGTCTGTGTCATCATTCACGCGGTGTTATTAACCCCACATAGCAGCTGTAGTACCCTAATTTTGTCCGGTCTTTTATTTATTTATTTTTTTTATTTTGTTATTTATTTTTTGCTTATTAAATCAGTAGTAATAATATTAAATAAATAATAATAATATTGTGGTCTTAATAAATAAAAAGAAAGGAAAAAACAATGAAAAGAAATGAGTAAAGGAGAAAAAGGATGCAAATAGTAAATGAGGTGGTGCAAGTAACAATGTCCCAAAGGTTCCCTATAGCCCAATAGGCCCACAGCGCTAATCCCCTTCTTTTTTTCCCAGCACACCCCTTTTTTTTGCTGGCAGCGCCTCACCTCCTCTCTTTTACTTGCGCGCACCCCGCGTTCTTTTTTCCTGCACCCCCAGGCGTCCTTTTAGCATAAACTTTTTCAGCCCATAATACTCCCAAAACATGGCCCAAAATGCCTCAGCTTCTTAAACCTAAATTTTAAACCCTAAAAATACAACCTGATATCTCTTCTCCCATTCTAGCAGCGCCTCCCCTTCTCTCTACCCTATCTCCATTTCTCTCTCACCCTAATCTCTCTCCCCCAAATCTCGCCATTCCCCTTTCTTTTTCTCTACACCCTTATCTCTTATCCTTTCTCCTTTCAAACACCAAACCCTAATCCCTCCATCAACCAGCTGCGACCATACCTACCTCCTTTCATATCTCATCTCATCTTTATCTCACCAAAATCCGAATCATACTCTTCAAAAAGACTTCATTTTTCAGGTTTATGTTTTCAAATTCAAAGAAGTAACAGAACGAGAAGGGTCACGAGTCACCACCGAAGAAATCGGCCCAAAAGCAGAAAAGGGAGTAGTTTTATTCTTGTTGATAAAATTTCTTATCTTTCATCTGTTTTGATTTCTTATTCTGTTTTGCAGAGATGAGGAGAGTTGGATCCGATTCCAAAGGGACTCAGAGTCAAGACAAAGGGCTATAAATACCCCATCCTTCTCAAGGCAAGGGGGCACGCATAGAGAGGGTGAAAAAAAAAGACTGGAAGATCTCTGAAGAAGCTGAGGCGAGGCACTAGGGAGAGTCTTAAATTTTTCTTTCTTTAAACACTATTAGGATTTAGGGTTCTTAATCTCCTATCCTTGTTTCGGATTAAAATCTGTGAAGTCAAGTTTTGTTTCCTTTCTTCCTTCTTCCTGTATACTTTCAGTATTCTGTTATGCATCTTATTGTGTTTGTATATGTTCTGGACTTGGATTTGAATCAATAATATGTAAATGTGATTCCATCTTTTTCTTTCTGTATGATGGTTGCTGATTATCATTCGATTCAAACTCTTCTCTGTCTCTGTTTCCTACGTTCCATGAGTAGCATATATTAGGGTTATGGGATTTGGCCTTCCAAATGGGCCAAATCCAGGATAAGGGCTAAATTGCAAATAGTTTAAGTGTTGTAATTGTAATAAGGTATAATTTGGATATAAGAGCAAATATATGTCTAAAAAAAATCAATTGTTATAAAATAAAAAAAAACAGATTTTTTGGGTCACCAAGGTAATCAAGTTCCCCCTGTTTCATTTATTTGCTTATTGTCAATAAAAATTATATTTTTAGAAAAAAAGAATGTGGAGTAGGTTTAGTTAATTTGATTTGATTTTCTTAAAAGTCGAAATTAGAGCTTTAGGTTTTTTTTTATTTCTTTTCTGATTCCTTAAATAATAATAAAAATGACGAAAATCGGTTATTATTTCAATTAATATGTTATCAGCCAATGTTTTATAATATTTATGCGTATAAAGAATGTCGTTAGTGTGCTTGAATTTTTTTTAATTTTCCTTTTTAAAAAAAAACATTTTGGAAATCAATTTTTAAGGCAAACAGCTTCTTTTTTCAAACAATTAAAAGTACCGTTTTACGGGCGTCGCGGGGTGCTAATACCTTCCTCGCGCGTAAATAACTCTCGGGCTCAAAGTCTAAGTTCAAAGACTTTTTTATTGTTAAATTCAAAAATATTCAAAAAATAGGTTTTCTAATGTTTTCCTATAAAAAAAAATATTTGTGGTGGCTCCATTTAAAAATTTGGTGTGGTTGTCACAGCTGGCGACTCCACTAGGGAGTTTAGAGAGTTAGGCCTTTTTGATTGTTTGAATTGTTTGTTTGCCTTACAATGTGAATTGTTTCCTTTTCTTTTATTTTTGTTTATTTATTATTTTTTATTTTTTATTTTTTTCAATTTATTTATTTTTTATTTTTATCTTATTTGTTTTTATCTTTGTTTAGTTTATTCATTTTTATGATTATATGTATATTGAACATTAGGATAGTTACCATGTATATATTGTTTTATTTATTTTGTAGCGGGTAGTTTTAAGTTTGTTCCTTCACACACTTCACTTTATACACTTTATTCACACACTATGAGTGGGTGCCCTATACCCGGGCCCGAGTGAACCTTAACTTAGGAGAGGCTGTGTAATGGGTGCTTTGCTGGACGTACGGCCAGTGGGTTCCTATGAAAGCCTCACCTAGAGTTTGGCTCCATTTGAGAAAAAATCATCCTTTAATAATATACTTATTATTGGTGGTAACATTTTCAAATGGGACCTTCGGCTCTAGAGACCTTTTAGATTTGTATTTTGAATCCACCCAATGGAAAGACACTTTATATAATCCCTAGATCCTCTTTTAGGAATTGCCAGCCTTGGTCACAAAAGGAGCTTACCCTACCACTTTTATTTGTTTACTTATTGTTACTAATTTATTTCAAAAATAATATTTTCAAAATAGCTTTTCGAAATACGAACTTCTGTTTAGGAACTTAATCCATTATTCCAAAAAATAAATGCCAAGTTTTTTAAAAAAAAAAAAACACATTATATAGGTCGTAAACTTCTTATAAAAAATAGGAGTATTTTTTCTTTGTACCTTCATAAATAAAATAAGTACGGTTCTTTCTTTCTTTTCTTTTTTCCATTCCTGAAATAATAATAATAAACACGATCATACCCATTCATATACATGTCATAACACTAATTCCCCCATTTCACCCAGGTTTGTTGGAAATTTCAAAACAAAAAAAACAAACTTTGATGCAAATGTCTTCGGAAAGCGCAGTTGTGGGTTTAGAGAGGAGAAATACTTCGAAATTCAAGATTGAACCTCCCCGTTTAATGCATCTAAGAACATTGGTTGACTTCATAGCTGAGAATTGGATACAAGTGGATCGGATTAGCTTCGTGGGGAAATTTGGGAACATTTTGGACTTATTGAATGTGGACGTGCAAGTGGGAGCCTTAACAGCATTGGCCCAATTTTATGATCCTCCCCTAAGATGCTTCACGTTTAAGAATTTCCAAATAGCGCCGACCTTGGAGGAATACCGGAAAATCTTGGGCTTTCCAGAAAAGAAAAATGGTCTGTATCGCCATACAAAGCATCCCCCAGCTATGAGTACCATTGCTGATGTTTTAGGCATCCCTAAAGAAGACTTGACGCTCGCGGTGAAGGTAGAAGAAGATTTCAAAGGGTTCCCCAGGAGCTTCATGAAAGGAAAGGTTAAGCACCTTCATGATGCAGGGAAATTAAAGGAGTGCATGGATGTGGTAGCCCTTATTATCTTTGGTGTAGTCCTATTTCCTCATGTTGATCATTTTGTGGATGAAACAACTATTGACGCCTTCATAGCATTTAAAACTCAAGGTATGGACCCCACTACCGCCGTCCTCGCAGATTTATACTATGAGCTTCATATGCGCCACGAGAAAAAAGGAGGTCGAATTCGTTGTTGTGTCCCTGTCTTGTACTTATGGCTAAAAAATCATTTGGTAAAAAGGGGGCGTCCCTTTGGTCCTAGGAGTAATGCAGGGTAGGCTACTTATTTATTGAGTCTCAGTGAAGAGTCTATAATATGGTATTCCAGAGAACAGGAGATCAAGGAGGTAATCTGTCGGTGTGGAGATTTTCCCAATGTACCCCTCATTGGGACCATAGGCTGCATCAAATACAATCCTACTCTGGCTCTGAGACAACTCGGTGCCCCGATGCTGGGTGAACCTGTTGAAGAAGAGCTAGCCGCTTTCATTATACATGATCGGGGCTCCTCGAATTTTGCATTGTTCACAAGGGTATGTCGAGCTTGGAAGAAAACGATCAAAAGAACACTAGGGCGCAAGAGTACTCATGCAGATGAAAAATACTGCCAATGGGTTATAGCAAGAGTTCAGCAAGTCAAGCTGCCTTTCCAAAACACATTTTTGGTTCCCGAAGTGCCGCCTCCACCCCCTGCTGAGAATGAAGAAGTGGAAGAGTTAAAGCTAGCCTTAGAAAAAGTGGAAGAGGAGAGAAAGCTTCTCCGGGAGAATTTAAAAAGGGCATATCTGGATATAGAAGTCCTGCAAGACGAATGTAATAGAAAAACTGAATCTTTGGAAGGATCCCAGAAGAAGGCCAAGGCTGAGAAAGCAAGTCGGCTCCAGACTCAAGGTTGTTTAAAAGCTGCAAACCAACAATTAGACTTGATGAAAAAAGAGTTAGATCTAGTTCTCTGTGAAAAGGGCAATTTGAGGAAAATGTGGGCTGATTCTCGAGAGACTAGTAGGGTTTTGCAAAGACAAATTGAAGACTCAGTACAACAGTTGAAAAATACCATGCAATTGCACGAAGCCCAACTTGAGGAAGAAAGGAGAATCGCTGAAGAAAAGTTCATAGGCTACCACATAGATCTTGAGGAAGAACGTGAGAAGGTCCTCAACATGCAAGGGAAGATTGACAATCAGCGAAAAGTCATTATTTGGTTTGATAAGGAAACTAAATACTGGATGAATCGTTGCTCTAAGCTAGTCTGGCTTGCAAATAGAGGTATCCAAGATATGCCAGAACTCTTGGAAGAAGCAGAATCGGCAATAGGTTTCCGACTTTTACCAGGGAAAGTAATGAATTTCCTAGAGTACTGCAAGAGTTTGGTGGAGGAGTTGGAGAAACAAATCCGACGAGATCGTTGAAGACCATGTTCCTTTTGTTTTTCTGTGTTCATGCAATTTCCATTTCTTTCTCAATTTTGTAAGCCCTTCGGGTAGTTTGGATTATGGTATTTCCTTTTAATAAGATAATATGTTTTCGCAATATGCAGCGACCCGATAAGACATTTGCAAGGTTTTGTGATCCTCCAACAAGCCAATAAAATAAAACAAATTAAGTAAATGAATGAGCATCTTGCATAGCATACATAATCATGGCATAACATAAACCATTCATCCATACTCATAGTATCCTTCATAATTCAGAAAATAAACACGAAGAAACTGCATCCTTACAAAACGAGATCCCAAGCCAGACTCATGGATGCATTAGAGTAGAATCAACAAGCCATGAGAGGGGAGCTTGACCGAATGAGTACGCGGATAGATAAGCTGTGCGATTTGTTGGAAGCCCTGCATGCAAAAAGGACATCGGAAACAGAGCGGTCCGAAGAGGATCAAGACGAAAGTCAGCCAAGAGAAAATGAAACGCACGCCCACACCACACAAGGGCATGCACCTCTAAATAATGGGACTTCGCATAACACGAATACTCAAAATTTTACACCTATCATCACCCCCCAGGAGGATGCTCAAGCCAAAGAAAGGCTTCAAATATTTGAAGACAGACTAAAGGCAATTGAAGGGGCAAATCACATAGGTTTTGAAGCTTTGGACATGTGCTTGGTCCCCGATGTGGTTATACCTGCGAAATTCAAGGTACCCGAGTTTGACAAGTATAACGGAGAAACGTGCCCCAAAAGCTACCTGGTCATGTATTACCGAAAGATGGCTTTCTGTTCTAATGATGATAGACTCCTGATTCACTTCTTCCAAGAAAGCTTGACGGGGGCACCTTTGCGATGGTATATGCAGTTAGAACGGTCTAAAATCAACTCGTGGAATGATTTAGCTAATGCTTTCATCAGACAATATAAGTACAATATGGACATGGCTCCCAGCCGTAATCAGTTGCAAAACATGAAGAAAAAAGACAGTGAGAGTTATAAAGAATTTGCTCAGAGGTGGAGAAGCATGGCTGCTCAGGTGGAACCACCCTTGTTGGACAAAGAAATGATCGACACGTTCATTGACACGCTCCAATCTCCCTTTTATGATATGATGATTGGAAGTATGTTCTCAAACTTCTCCGACTTGATTGTCATAGGGGAACGCGTGGAAATGGGGATGCAAAGTGGGAAAATCCATAATAATACCTCATCATCCAACACTCAAAAGCCCTTCGTCAAGAGAAAGAAAGAAGGAGAGACTAACGCGGTGAGTAGTGCCCTTCTATACGTTGCGGCAACTATCACGCCTAAGCCTCTTGTTCAAATGACACCCTTTGCTTCTGATAGTCAAGGAGGTCAGAACCCCAATCAACCAAGAGCTCACAACTCTCAAGGGAGAAAACCGGCCCAGTTTGATCCAATCCCCATGACTTACAAAGATCTCTATCAGCACTTACTCAAAAACTCATTGGTAGTCCCTTGTCCATAAAAGCCCATGGAACCACTTTACCCAAAATGGTATAATCCGGACGCCACCTGTGAATACCATGCTGGGGCAGCTGGTCACTCTATAGAAGAATGTCGGGCTATGAAGTTTAAAGTTCAGGATCTGATAAATGCAAAATGGTTGAGTTTCCAAGAGAACAGTCCCAATGTGGGGAACAATCCATTACCTAACCAGGAGAATGTATCAGTAAATATGATAGATGATGAGCATGAAGGAAGAATGATAAAAGATGTTGCTGAGATAAAAACCCCTATAAGAAAAGTGTTCATCGAGCTTTGCAAGGCTGGTCTGATGGAAAGAACAGATGCCAGCAAGACCTATGATGAAGATTTTTTGTCCAATGAAGAATGTGAGGAATTTAAAAGCTTCCTCCAAAAATTGCTTGATACGAACATAGTTCAAGTTATCTATCAGAGAGAAGAAGAAGTATCTATGGTCCAATCTGCTCAAAGTTCGGGAACCACGGTCCCAAAGCCCTTGGTAGTTCAATTCTCTAGGAATACATCCCCCACAATGCCTAATGCTCCTAAAGCTATTACTGTTCAAGTACCATCTCCTTTTCCGTATAAGGAAGACAAGACAGTTCCTTGGATATATGATGTAAAAGTCCAAGTTGAAGGAAGTAATACACAATCAAGCGTTCTGATTGTTACCAACATTGTGGGAATAGGCGGGATGACTCGGAGTGGGCGGATTTATGCCCCTGAAAAAGAACCAATAAAAGTAGCCGCAAAAGGACAGGTAAGAGATCAAAACAAAGGAAAAGAAGTTGCGGTAGATGAAGGAGACATAGGGAAAGAGGACAAGAAAGAGGCCTCCCGTGAGGAAGTTGCTGAATTCCTCAAATTCATTCAACAGAGTGAATATAAGGTGATAGATCAATTAAACCACACACCAGCGAGAGTTTTTCTACTTGCCCTGTTAATGCACTCTGAGAGTCACAGGAAAGTATTGATGAAAATTCTGAATGAAGCCCATGTGTCTCAAAATATCACTTTGAATCAGTTCGGCGACCTAGTTGGCAACATCGCCGCATGCAACTACCTTTATTTCAATGATGAAGAAATGCCTGCAGAAGGTAGAGGACACAACAAAGCACTACATATCTCGGTTCAGTGTAAAGAGCACCTTATAGCTAAAGTCCTTGTAGACAATGGATCCTCCCTGAATGTGATGCCTAAATCTACCTTAGATAAGTTACCCATTGACAAGACCCATATGAGGCCCAGCTCTGTGCTCGTGAGAGCCTTTGATGGTTCTAAAAGAGAAGTAATGGGTGAGATTGAGCTGCTGATCCATATTGGCCCTTTCACTTTTGCTGTTAATTTTCAAGTAATGAACATCAAGCCCAGTTATAGCTGCTTGTTAGGAAGGCCTTGGATTCATTCTGCTGGGGTAATACCATCAACTCTGCATCAAAAACTGAAGTTTGTGGTGGATGATAAGTTGATTATCGTATCCGGAGAAGAAGACCTGCTGGTAAGCAAGCCAACATCGACGCGTTACATTGAAGCTGTTGAAGAAGCCCTTGGGACATCATTTCAGGCACTGGAAATTGTCGGCAGCGCATATGTAGGGTTTACAGCTAAAGAACCCTGCCTATCCAATAACGCCTTAATGGTGGGCGGTGTCATGCTGAAGGGAGGGTACTAGCCAGGAAAAGGACTGGGGAAAAGTCAAGAAGGTATTGCCTCAATTTTAAGGATTCCCGAAAACAAAGACCGATACGGCTTGAGATTTGTCCCCACTCAAAAGGACAGGGAAAGAGCAATCGAAGAAAGGAGAGAAAAGAGGAAGGCCCGACTTGAAAATCGGGAACCCGAGTTTGGGAAGATGTCCATTTGCGATCTCCGTCAGAGGTTTAAATGTATTTGGATGGATCTATGCGGATCAAATAGCTGCTGTGGAAGAAGACCTTGCTGCTCCTGAAGAGGAATGGGTTCGCCCATATTCCTCAATACCTTGCAATTGGGAGATTGTGGAAAGTCCTAGGATCCTTAATGCATTTTCAATGTAATCCACTTAATGCTCACCTCTCCGCTCAGCCCGAGGCGGTAGGGGAAATGTTAAAGGGCCCCACATGTTTTTCATAAGCATATTTCGAATATTAATAAAATGCATTTTGATTTTATCCCAAACGTCTCTTTTTCTTTTCCTTCTTACTTCCTTTCCTTACTCTCTCATTATTGCTAACCTTGATAATGCAGGCTCATGGGTAATACTTTTGAAAATGATTGTGCTGAAATTTCGGTGCCAGATTTTGGTTGCCTAATTAATCATACTGACAAAGGTTGTGAAGAAGACCGTCCCGATGAAGATCTTCCCCCTGAATTGATGAGACTTATAGAAGGGGAATCCAGAAAAATCGAACCTCACGAAGAACCGACTGAGTTGAATAATTTGGGAACTGAGGAAGACAAAAAAGAAGTCAAGGTTGGTATTACCATGTCACAAAAAGTAAGAGCTAAACTGATTCAACTCCTCCGAGATTATAAAGACGTATTTGCCTGGTCTTACCAAGACATGCCAGGGTTGGATACCGATATTGTCGAACACAAACTACCTCTTAAGCCTGACTGCCCTCCTGTCAAACAGAAGTTGAGACGCATGAGACCTGATATGTCCTTAAAGATTTGGGAAGAAGTTAAAAAACAATTTGATGCTGGATTTTTGGCCGTGGCTAAATACCCCCAATGGGTTGCTAATATTGTTCCTGTTCCAAAAAAGGGTGGAAAGGTTCGAATGTGCGTTGATTACCGGGACCTTAATAAAGCAAGCCCCAAAGACGACTTCCCTTTGCCTCACATTGATGTTCTGGTGGATAATACAGCCCATCATGCTTTTTTCTCTTTCATGGATGGTTTCTCCGGGTATAATCAAATTAAAATGGCCAGAGAAGACATGGAGAAAACTACGTTTATTACAGCTTGGGGGACTTTCTGATACAAGGTGATGCCTTTTGGATTAAAAATGCTGGGGCAACATATCAAAGGGCAATGGTGACTCTATTTCATGATATGATCCATAAGGAGATAGAGGTCTACGTGGACGATATGATCGCTAAGTCACAAACCGAAGAAAGTCATGTAATTGATTTACGGAAGCTTTTTGAGCGATTGAGAAAGTATCGCCTAAGACTCAATCCTGCCAAGTGTAACTTTGGTGTCCGGTCAGGTAGAGTGTTGGGATTCATTGTAAGTCAGAAAGGAATAGAAGTTGATCCGGAAAAAGTAAAAGCCATCTTAGAGATGCCAGCTCCTCGCACAGAAAAGGAAGTTCGTGGTTTTCTAGGGAGGTTAAACTATATTTCCCGGTTTATATCACAACTCACTGACACTTGTGAGCCAATTTTCAAGTTGTTGCGCAAAGACCAAACTATTGAATGGAATGAGAAATGCCAAGAGGCTTTCGATAAAATCAAGCAATACCTGCAAAACCCCCCTGTGTTAGTACCTCCAGTACCAGGCAGACCATTAATCCTCTACTTGACAGTGTTAGACGGATCTATGGGGTGTGTACTTGGACAACATGACGAAACGGGTAAAAAAGAACGCGCCATTTACTACCTGAGTAAGAAGCTTACGAGTTATGAAGTTAATTACTCGATACTGGAGCGTACCTGTTGCGCCCTGGCGTGGGCCGCCCACCGGCTAAGACAATATATGCTTTCTCATACAACTTGGTTGGTGTCAAAAATGGACCCGATCAAATATGTATTCGAGAAACCTGCTCTCACTGGAAGGATTGCCCGGTGGCAGATGCTATTATCCGAGTACGATATTCAATACGTCTCTCAGAAGGCCATCAAAGGTAGTGCCCTCGCTGAGCATTTAGCCAATCAACCAGTAGATGATCATTCACCTGTCCGCTATGAATTTCCTGATGAGGATGTAATGTTCGCCGAAAGAGAAAAATCAAGAAACGGAGAGTGGACCATGATGTTCGATGGGGATTCTAATGCATTGGGGCACAGAATCGGGGCAATACTAATTTCTCCGGGAAAGCAGTACATTCCTGTTACGGCTCGCTTGTGTTTCAGTTGCACCAATAATGTGGCAGAATATGAGGCGTGTGTCATGGGAATCAGAGCTGCCATAGAAACTAAGGTCAGAATCCTAAAAGTATATGGGAATTCTGCCCAAGTTATCAACCAGTTGAATGGAGAATGGGAAACTTGAGATCCTAAGTTAATACCTTACCACGAGTATATCCAAGAACTCGTCGAATCCTTTGATAGGATCACGTTTCAACATATCCCACGAGAAGGTAATCAGTTGGCTGATGCATTAGCCATGCTGTCATCTATGTTTTGAATAAACAGTGACAAGGAAATGCCTCTCATTCTGATGGAAAGCCTTGCTAATCCCGCTTATTGCCAGGCGATAGAAGAAGAATCCGACGGGAAACCGTGGTACCATGACATCAAGTGTTACCTAAAAAACAAGGAATACCCTTCGAGCGCCTCAGAGAACGACAAGCGAACTTTGAGGAGGCTTGCTATGAGTTTCTTTTTGAACGGCGACGTACTCTACAAAAGAAATCACGACATGGTACTCCTTCGGTGTGTGGACTCTGCAGAAGCAAGACAAATTCTTGACGACGTCCACGAAGATTCCTTTGGGACCCATGCCAACGGTTACGCAATGGCTCGGAAGATTCTCAGAGCTGGGTATTATTGGCTTACAATGGAAAGTGACTGCATCAAGCATGTGAGGAAATGTCATAAATGTCAGACTTATGCTGATAATATTCATGTACCTCCAACTTCCCTAAACGTCCTCAGTGCACCCTGACCATTCTCCATGTGGGGTTTGGATGTCATAGGAATGATTGAGCCAAAAGCCTCTAACGGACACCGATTCATCCTCGTGGCCATTGATTACTTCACAAAGTGGGTCGAAGCAGTCTCCTATACCAATGTGACTCGCAGTGTTGTGGTTAAGTTCATCAAAAAGGAAATAATTTGTCGGTACGGTTTACCAAGAAAGATCATCACGGACAATGGGACTAATTTAAACAATAAGATGATGAAAGAGTTGTGCGATGATTTCAAAATTTAACATCACAATTCTTCTCCATATCGTCCAAAGATGAATGGGGCAGTAGAAGCGGCCAACAAAAATATTAAGAAAATTATTCAGAAAATGGTGGTAACTTACAAGGATTGGCACGAGATGCTCCCTTTTGCTTTACACGGGTACCGAACTTCTGTACGCACTTCAACAGGGGCAACACATTTTTCTCTAGTATACGGGATGGAAGCAGTACTCCCCATAGAGGTAGAAATCCCTTCTTTAAGGGTAATTATGGAAACAAAGCTCGAAGAAGCCGAATGGGTTCTGGCACGATATGACCAGTTGAATCTTATAGAAGAAAAAAGGTTAGAAGCAATTTGTCATGGCCAATTATACCAAAAGAGACTCAAGAGAGCGTACGAGAAAAAGGTACGTCACCAAGAATTCACAGAAGGGGAATTAGTATTAAAGAAGATTCTACCTATTCAGAAAGACCAACGCGGAAAATGGACGCCAAATTATGAAGGTCCATATGTAGTGAAAAAGGCATTCTCGGGAGGAGGCCTCATTCTTACAGATATGGAGGGGCATGACCTACCACTGCCAATAAACTCAGATGCAGTCAAGAAATACTACGTCTAGAATGGCACAATATCTTAAAAAAAAAAGGAAGCTCGCTAGGCCGAAAACCTGAAAGGGCGGTCTAGACAAAAGTTAGAGCGACCTGGTAGGTTGAAAACCCGAAAGGGCAGCCTAGGCAAAAATTAAGGTCAAATAAAATGCTAAGTTGAAAACCCGCAAGGGCGATTTAGAACAACCCGCTAGGTCGAAAACTCGCAAAGAGCGGCCGGGGCAAAAACCAACCTGAAGGCGTCAAAAATAGCCAGAATTGAGCCTTGACCAATTGGGGCAGAGATGGTCAAAACTAACCACAGATACAAGTTTTTGAAGTTGATCAAGAAGGCAATCGGGGTCTGAATCACGAAATGGCAGCACGATTTGTTTTCAAAGGGATTATATGTATAACTGATATTTCTCACCAGTTTCTAATTTAGCAAACACGAACTTATTCTGTTTGTAATATTTTATCTCCCCCACCATAGTGGAGATTCATTCTTATCCATATTGCCGTCTATTAAATACCATCGGCACAACAGAATGCTTATTTCAGCCTCTCCAAATTCGATTTGGGATTTTATCAATTTGCATTTTCTTTTTAGAGAAATATGTGCTAAAAGACAAACATGTGCAAATCAAGACATAAGAGCATTGTATAATTACGGAAAATTCTAAAAGGATCTAAGGAGTTTGGCGTCTTCACATTAAGGAAAAAGAGCAAGTAAGGCATCTCACCTAATGCAAAATCATCAACGTTGAATACGTTACGAAAGGGGCCAATTAGCTTGTTCAGAATTCGCCAACTAAAAAGATTCGGAGCTAACTTATCAAGAAAAATTTCAGAAGTAATCAAGAGGATACTGCCTATCCCTAATAAAGCAAACAATACTCATGCATAACAGGCTATTCATTGCATCTCGCATGATCACCAATACTTTTAGGTCCATAACCCACCAAAAAAAATTTCTCTAAAAAACAAAAATTTTCATGCATGGCATACCATTCATTGCATTCGGCATGACTATCAAAGTTTTTGGGTCCATTGACCCACCCTCTCAAATATTACATACAGTTGATCTGATGATACTCAGTAAGAACTAGTACTCAGCCTACTCAATCTATTAGCATGAGTTAGGAACCTGTCCTACACCTTGCTGGGAATCTAACCTACAACTTTGGGAATCTGACCCAAGCCTTTAGTCGGGAACCACCCACGTCTCGGATCTTCCTCAATTATGGAAATCGATCCACACCTTTTAACAAGAGTTAGGAATCTGACCTACACCTTGTCGGGAATCTGACCTGGACTGTTTCGAGTAACAGAGAAGCTCGTACACGGGACGTTCACCTGCAATAGGAAAACCAGTCCATACTTCAGCAAGAGTTAGATTCTGACCCACATCTTGCCGGGATTCTGACCCGAACCTATATTGAGTAACAGAGAAACTCATATCACAGACATTCCTTAAAGTAAGGTGGTCAATCCGTACTTTTTAGCAAGAGTTAATAACCTGACTTACCCTTGTTGGGAATCTGACCCAAGCTTGTGTCGAGTGACGAAAAACTCGCACCCCGGACTCACCCTAAGTAGGGAAGTAATAAATACAAAAGATGTGAGGGTTAGGAACCAGACATGTGCCTCACCGAGAATTCGCTAGGAATTGAACCTAGAATCTCTCACCAATTTTGTAAGAGCTAGGAGCCAAACCTATGCCTTATCGGGAATTCACTGGGAATCAAACCTAGAACCCCAAAGCAAAGCCAGGAGTCAATCTCGCATCCTCAAACAATTTCGTTCTAGACAAAATTAGAGTCATTTATCCTTAATTACCTTTTACAACGAAAACACGAAGACCTTCGAGTAAAATGTAATTAAGGAGGGGCAGCTGTAGTACCCTAATTTTGTCCGGCCTTTTTTTTATTTATTTTATTTATTTTGTTATTTATTTTTTGCTTATTAAATCAGTAGTAATAATATTAAATAAATAATAATAATATTGTGGTCTTAATAAATAAAAAGAAAGGAAAAAACAATGAAAAGAAATGAGTAAAGGAGAAAAAGGATGCAAATAGTAAATGAGGTGGTGCAAGTAACAATGGCCCAAAGGTTCCCTATAGCCCAATAGGCCCACATCGCTAATCCCCTTCTTTTTTTCCCAGCGCACCCCTTTTTTTTGCTGGCAGCGCCTCACCTCCTCTCTTTTACTTGCGCGCACCCCGCGTTCTTTTTTCCTGCACCCCCAAGCGTCCTTTTAGCATAACCTTTTTCAGCCCATAATACTCCCAAAACATGGCCCAAAATGCCTCAGCTTCTTAAACCTAAATTTTAAACCCTAAAAACACAACCTGATATCTCTTCTCTCATTCTAGCAGCGCCTCCCCTTCTCTCTACCCTATCTCCATTTCTCTCTCACCCTAATCTCTTTCCCCCAAATCTCGCCATTCCCCTTTCTTTTTCTCTACACCCTTATCTCTTATCCTTTCTCCTTTCAAACACCAAACCCTAATCCCTCCATCAACCAGCCGCGGCCATACCTACCTCCTTTCATATCTCATCTCATCTTTATCTTGCCAAAATCCGAATCCTACTCTTCAAAAAGACTTCATTTTTCAGGTTTATGTTTTCAAATTCAAAGAAGTAACAGAACGAGAAGGGTCACGAGTCACCACCGAAGAAATCGACCCAAAAGCAGAAAAAGGGAGTAGTTTTATTCTTGTTGATAAAATTTCTTATCTTTCATCTGTTTTGATTTCTTATTCTGTTTTGCAGAGATGAGGAGAGTTGGATCCGATTCCAAAGGGACTCAGAGTCAAGACAAAGGGCTATAAATACCCCATCCTTCTCAAGGCAAGGGGGCACGCATAGAGAGGGTGAAAAAAAAAAGACTGGAAGATCTCTGAAGAAGCTGAGGCGAGGCACTAGGGAGAGTCTTAAATTTTTCTTTCTTTAAACACTATTAGGATTTAGGGTTCTTAATCTCCTATCCTTGTTTCGGATTAAAATCTGTGAAGTCAGGTTTTGTTTCCTTTCTTCCTTCTTCCTGTATACTTTCAGTATTCTGTTATGCATCTTATTGTGTTTGTATATGTTCTGGACTTGGATTTGAATCAATAATATGTAAACGTGATTCCATCTTTTTCTTTCTGTATGATGGTTGCTGATTATCATTCGATTCAAACTCTTCTCTGTCTCTGTTTCCTACGTTCCATGAGTAGCATAAATTAGGGTTATGGGATTTGGCCTTCCAAAGGGGTCAAATCCAGGATAAGGGCTAAATTGCAAATAGTTTAAGTGTTGTAATTGTAATAAGGTATAATTTGGATATAAGAGCAAATATATGTCTCAAAAAAAAATCAATTGTTATAAAATAAAAAAAAACAGATTTTTTGGGTCACCAAGGTAATCAAGTTCCCCCTGTTTCCTTTATTTGCTTATTGTCAATAAAAATTATATTTTTAGAAAAAAAGAATGTGGAGTAATTTTAGTTAATTTAATTTGATTTTCTTAAAAGTCGAAATTAGAGCTTTAGGTTTTTATTTATTTATTTCTTTTCTGATTCCTTAAATAATAATAAAAATGACGAAAATCAGTTATTATTTCAATTAATATGTTATCAGCCAATGTTTTATAATATTTATGCGTATAAAGAATGTCGTTAGTGTGCTTGAATTTTTTTTAATTTTCCTTTTTTTTAAAAAAATACATTTTGGAAATCAATTTTTAAGGCAAACAACTTCTTTTTTCAAACAATTAAAGGTACCGTTTTACGGGCGTCGCGGGGTGCTAATACCTTCCCCGCGCGTAAATAACTCCCGGGCTCAAAGTCTAAGTTCAAAGACCTTTTTTATTGTTAAATTCAAAAATATTCAAAAAATAGGTTTTCCAATGTTTTCCTATAAAAAAAAATATTGGTGGCGGCTCCATTTAAAAATTTGGTGTGGTTGTCATAGCAGCGATGGCATGTATTTATATTGGTCATGTAAGCAACTTAGCACCAACCTAACGAATATTAACATTAAGGACTAATCAGACAATGGAGCTGTGCGACGCTACTTTAGGACGCTATTTATTCTATTACAATTCTGTCTGTATTAGGCTTGCAACTTAGTGAAGAAGAGATCCAAAATCTAGCTTTATTGGAGATAGAGAACCTCTTACAAGCAAATAGAAAAAGTCTCAAGGAGTATCCATCAATGCCATATCCAAAGGGATATATCACAAGGCAATTAGGGAATAGATTAATATATGTCGAACGTGATTATGACACTGCTGAGATAAATCAAGAATTTCAAAGTTTATTTGCTTCTCTTACAAGTTAGATAACTTGATTTTTTTGAGTCAATCACATTGAATATTATTGTGTTTGAATTATATATAACTTAACTTTACACAAAATTTTGAAATATTATAGATGAGCAAAGAGATATTTTTCAGAAGATCATGGAAACAGTAAACCGGGAGCAAGGTGGAATGTTCTTTCTATATGGCTATGGTGCTACTGGCAAAACTTTCATGTGGAGAACTTTAGCATCTACATTACGTTCTCATGGCCATATCGTATTGACTGTAGCATCCAGTGGGATAGCATCTTTATTGTTACCAGGAGGAAGAACAACACATTCAAAGTTCAAGATCCCTGTTCCTACTTTGGACAACATAACTTGCAATATTCACCAGGGATCTGAACTTGCAGAGCTATTGAAATTGACAAAGTTGATAATATGGGACGAAGCTCCAATGGCTCATAAATTCTGCTTTGAAGCATTAGATAAAACTCTCCGAGACATTATGGGTACAGATTTGGTCTTTGGAGGAAAAGTAATTGTCTTTGGAGGAGACTTCAGACAAATATTACCAGTCATTTCAAGAGGAAGTCGATCTGATATTGTCCATGCAACTATCAATGCTTCATATCTTTGGGATTATTGTCAAGTATTGAGACTCGCAAAAAACATGTGTTTGCAACATGGTATGCAAAATACTAGTACAAGCGAACTAAGTGAGTTCTCACAATGGATTTTGAATGTCAGAGATGGCAAAATAAATGAGCCAAATGATGGTATTGCAGAAATAAAAATTCCACATGAGCTTTTAATTACAGAGTTTGATGATCCTATTGATGCCATAGTGCAAAGTACATATCCAAATTTAATCCAGCATTATCAAAATGAAGAGTTCCTAAAGTCTAGGGCAATTTTAGCATCCACATGTGAAATTGTTGACCAGATCAATGACTATGTTCTAGGCCTCATTCCAGGTGCTTCATTATGTAGTATTAATTGCTTAACAACCTTATGATCATTGGACATCCTTATTAACTTATAATAATATTCTATTTTTGTGTCATTTGTAGGAGAAGAAAGGGAATATCTAAGTTGTGATTCTATTGACAAGTCTGAAGCAAATGATAGCCAAGCTTTTGAAATTCTGACAACTGAGTTTCTTAGCTCTCTAAGAACATCAGGCTTGCCTAATCATAGGATAAAACTAAAAGTTGGCACTCCAATTATGTTATTAAGAAATTTAGACCAATTTGAAGGATTATGCAATGGAACTAGACTGATTGTGACGAGATTAGCAGATCATGTTCTGGAAGCAAAGATCATGTCTGGAAAAAAACATAGGAAATGTGACATCCATTCCAAGAATGTCTATGTCACCATTCCAGTCACCATGGCCTTTCAAGCTTATTAGGAGACAATTCCCTATAATTGTCTCATATTCTATGACAATCAACAAATCTCAGGGTCAATCTCTATCAAATGTAGGAATATATTTGTCTAGACCTGTGTTTACTCATGGTTAATTGTATGTTGCAATTTCCAGAGTACAAAGCAAAGAAGCACTGAAGATCTTGATACACAATAAAGAAGGAGAACCATTAGATACTACTACCAATGTGGCATACAAAGAGGTTTTCCAAAACCTTTAGCAAGTAAGTATATTTTCACCGAAATACCAATCAAATATTAGTACATTAGTGTCATATTAGCATCATTGCTTCACTTTGCTGTAAAAATCGATTACGAACATTATCTGGGTGAAAACCAGTTTAAGATTACAGAATTAGCACATCTTCAATTGGTTACTTTGTAATATGTAATATTAGCAATATTATTTACCACTCCTATTCTGATTTACCAATAAATTGTATTCTTATTCATTACACAGATTACCTCCAGATTTTGGAACATTTGTCAGGGAGTGAAATTTTAAAACTCTGAAACTCAGTGGACCTTCTGGTGGCGAGACAAGTTTCAAGTTACTTATTAGGGATCAACAACATGCTGACAGTTTCAGTTTCAGTTACTTTTTCTGTCAACAAAATGATTTCAAGGAGAACCATATATTATGCAGTATATTTTGAATTTCATAACTTAAGTTGTAATATCAGTATTATTTAGCTCTATAATGTAGTTGGTTCACTTCATAATGCTTGTGCTATTTACTGCACATTTCATCTATATGTTTACCATTCACTTTATTTTTTAGTATACGCATGGGTATACTGCTAGTTCACAATTACAAATGCATAATCTTCATGTATTTGGTACGATCTTAATCCATGTCATCATTCACGCGATGTTATTAACCCCACATAACAACGATGAGGTGTATTTATATTGGTCATGTAGGCAACTTAGCACCAACCTAACGAATATTAACACTAAGGACTAAAAGATGACACTCCTCGGTCAAAAAAAAATGATCACACCCCGAAAATGTTTGGGACAAATAAAACGAATTTTTTTGGGGATTAAATGCAAAAATTTCTATATATATATATAGTGAGACAAAAAATATATTAAACCCTCATAAGATTTAAGGTGTCCAATGTGAAAAATATTGGGATTTTATTGGGATTTTAAATTTTAGGAGTGTAGTAATTTTTTACGAGTAAATAGTCATTTTAATCTCTAAATGTGAAAAACGTTATCACTATAGCCAATATGTCCAAATTTTAAAAATATTTTTGAGTGTGTCTTCTATTAATAATTTTAAAGATTAAACAGACTAATAGATACGTTTGAGAAATAAATTGACTAATAAAAAGCACATTCCAAAACCAAATTGACTAACAAAACACACATTTAATAATTTTTATTTTATTTTTAATTTTGATATATTTGCGGAGTATAATTAAGTCAGTAACATGAGTGACTTAATTTTACCGTATGAAGATGTGTGGGAGTATTTGGCTGTTGCAAATCTGGAACATATTGGAACTTACGAGCAAAGATGGGGTCCCTCCGCTTCCCTTTCTTGTTTTGTCAGCCCCAACCACCTCAATCCCCACGCCCTTTCTCCGCATTAGCTGCGGCAGCAGCGGCCGCCGCCGGAGCCACCGTCGCGTATGTCGCCGTCTCCTCCTCCGACCGCCACCGCCCCTTTCTCCGTAATGCCTTGAACTCGTTCTTCTCTTCCGACCACTCCTTACCCCTCTGGGGTTCACTCAGTTTGGCTGACAATGGGGTTCCCGTGTTTGATTCAAAGACCGGAGCCTCGTTCCCTTCCGTTCTAGAAGCTTCTCAGAAACTCTGTGGAATTGGATTGCGGAGGAAACGCATTTTGGGATTGAAGAACATTGAAGTATATGCATTTGGTATGACACTCGATTTTCCTTCTTCAACTACAAGTCTCACTTATTTATATGGAAAAAAAAAAGACCTCTTTCCCCATATAGCACCGTAATTTAAATGTTGTAATTTATTTATTTTTTGTAATTACTCTACTAATTTACTATTTCTTATGATTTTATCTTGGTCAAATGGAAAAGGACAGTGTTAGTTTGAAATTGAGTGCTAAAATTCACCACCTCTTTTTTATTGCCTTGTCAATTTGTTCCCGTTTCTGAATGCCATCCTCACTCAGAAATAATCCAAACTTTTATAGTAATTTTTATCTGGAAAAATTGTGTTAAACTGTTGCAGGTGTTTATGCTGATGATAATGACATAAAGAGATGTCTTTCTGATAAATATGGGAAATTGTCTGCCTCCCAATTGAAGGGCAATAAGGAGTTTACTGAAGATCTTCTGGAAAATGATATACACATGACAGTTAGACTTCAAATTGTTTATAGCAAATTGAGCATCCGTTCTGTACGTAGTGCATTTGAAGAGTCTGTAGGAAGCAGACTGCAGAAGTATGGGGGATCAGATAATAAAGAATTGCTTCAGAGGTGAATAGTTCCTTCAACTAGTGATCCCTTTTTCGTGTATTGAGAAATGGTCATTATATTTACTTGTATAGAACTTGTCAGAAAATTGCAGAAAGATGTTCTTCAATTGACTCAAATATATCTCTTTTGTGCTTTAAAATAAAAAGCATTTTATAATTGTTACTGATATCTTATCTATGATAAACCATGGAAAATTTTATTCCAAGTGTTTATTCATGAGACACTTTGATAGACCATATCTTTTTTTAAATCCAATTGGGTTTTACTTTACTACCATGCTGTGATGTAGGTTCACTTCCCAGTTTAAAGACGAAATCAAAATACCACGTGGATCTGTAATTCATCTCTCAAGAGAGAAGGGTCATGTTCTTCGCACATCAAGTAAGATATCCTTTTCCATATTTGCATTTCCATGTTCTCAACTTTCAGAATTATAATGCAGTGCATACTTAATTTTTTTCGTGTTTCATGAACTCATTCATATAAGGATAATTCGGGTCTTCTGAACAGTGATTTCAGATGATTCAGTTGAGAAATCATGCATCTGTTTCATACATTTACTTCCTTCTTCAATTAGTATTGAGTCTAACTGAAGGAGTGTCCCCCGATATACCATATGCCAAACTGGCTACATTAAGCTTATGCATGGAACAGAAAGACAAATCCAGAATCGTATTTCATTTATACCTTCCCCATTACAAGGAGATGCATGGAATTATTACTAGTTACTACTATTCTTTTATATTATAAAACTGACAATATGACTATGGGAAAGAGTTTTGTCTCAAACGAATTCCGGTGATGTTGATACATGGATGACAAGTATTCTCTTTTTCTAATTTGCACTGAATCTTTTGACAAAATAGCTTTAGGATCACTTTCATTCTTGCTTATAATAGCAAATATAAATAGAACAAATGAAGATTTCAGTTGTAAGTTTAAAATATCTAGTGCCTTACGCAATTATACGTCGGTAAGGTTCTCTTGTTTATGGACCGTTTTTAAGTGTTCGACTCGAGTGCTTTAAAATTGGAACTGGTACAATAGTGTGCAGTATTCATGTTCTTTAAACAATGCAAATCTGTAGCACCTAGTATTTGGTCTTTTATTAGGTGACTGATAATGTGAATGCAATAAATAATATGCTTGGTACTATTTTTGTTTAAAGTTACATTGCAAGAAGAGTTTTTTATGTTAATTTTATCTTGGTGGTTGTAGTTGACGGACAGGAAGTGGGAAGCATCCAGAGTAAACTCCTATGTAGGTCAATCCTAGATTTATATGTTGGTGAGGAACCGTTTGATAAACAGGCCAAAGAAGAAATGGAGCTCAACATGGCTTCTTACCTCCAAAGTTAGACTTCTAATGGAAAAATCTTCTCTAAAATATGGGTTCAACCCCTGTCAATTCCATGACTCTAGTAATTGTTTGATGTTGCGTAAGTTAGTTATTTAACCTTGTTGATGTATCCCTTGGGCTTTGAGTGTACCAGTAATATATTGGTTTCAGCGGTCCTAAATTTTCGTATGAGGAGTAAAGTTTATATGTTACATGTATAGGTTTCAAGTCTAGTACTTTCTGATCATAGTTTTCTTGATATACTAAATTGGAGGCGAATATTTAATAACACATACTTGGTTTCTACTCTTCATTAGGGTGCATGGCAGGTTGATAATAGATTATTAGCTATCGTGTTGAGAAAACTAGTGGACAAATGCCAACTAAAAAACTTGTAATCCATGTAGTGAGCATTGAACACTTCCATAGTCATCTCTTCCAATTGAATGAGAATTTCTGAGTGAGATTCCCTTTTATGTATAGTTCATTAAATATGTCAGATGATAAAGGGGGATTCCTCTCAGAAAATTCGACTCAATTGGAAGAGATAATGAAGGAACTCCTGGCGTGTTTGCTGGCGACTATGAAGGAACCAACAAGGATAATCATAGTGGACACAGGAAGAACTCGTAAAAGAAATGAAACTTCGGATCAACAAGAGATAGTTCCCTTCTCTCAAATCAAATGTCTTCTCGATCACATAATAAACTGAATTCAGTCCTTATGTCTTCTTAGTAGAGAGATGATTGGAGTTGAAGGGGTCAAATACACTAATTTGGAAAACAAATTGCTACTGTTGAAGCAATATAATGAGCTCCAAAAAAAAACCCAATAAGAAATTCCAGCACCCAATGTTGTTTGTCATGCAAGAAAACCCTTTGGAAACCCCATCTTTTTTATTCAAGGTCTAAATCCCAACGAGACTAGAAGGGAAAATAACATAATGAATGGGGACACTTGTTCTGAACATTATTAGTTATTTTACATAACTTTTTGAAAGAGAACTTTCTCAATATGAGAGTTAATGGTCTCTGGGTCACAGTATGCTGCATAGTAGAAACTCTTGGCCACTATGAGGAATGAATTCTTGATATTGGAGTGCAAGCCATTTGAGGAATTCTGAAGCACCAATTGCGCAAGTTCTTGCATTTCTGACTCTATTTGTGGAGTATTGATGCTAGTATGTGCCTGACAACAACAGAAATGCAAAAATTATAGATCTGGATGTTGGAATATTGAATAAGTCAAAGGAAAATGCTGTGGCCCCAAAAAACTACGCACGAAACACGTGGTGCTGAACATTGTCAATCTTTTCATTTTCAACCGCCCTTGTATGGTTATATGGGCGCTGATCGTTTTAATTATTCTTCTTGCCTCTTTCGGTGTTGTGTATTTCGGGCTATTTAGCAATGCTCTAAGTCAAAATAACCTTACACTTTGAATTTGTAACTTGTAATTTAAATTTCAATTTATCATCTTGCACAACTTGTATTTCTTGAATAGTTGCTAAATTTACCTTATACATACACATCAACTAACTTCAATGCAATATTATACCTTCTTTTAAGTCTCTTTAGGGAACTTAATTAATCTAGGCATAATATTAGTCTTCATTACTGACCTTGTTGCTTTGGTAATTACGGAGGCCAAGGCAGACTCTATTAGTGACTTCCAGCAATATCTGGTACTGGGGATTGAGCTGTAGTTCTTCTGACCAATAGCCAGCAGTTAAATTTATGACTTGCACAAGTAACTCTGCATCTCTTTGAGATCTGTTTCCTTCATTTTGCCAACTTGACAGCCAGCTTTGCCACTAATCATTAAATAAAATGAAAAGCTTTAGCAAGAAATTCTAAAGTTTTTCTTGTTTTGTATAAGATCTCACTTTAGAGCGTAAAGTAAGTAATCTCAACCATTGGTGAGAAAATCAATAGTAACAAATCATAGATGTATCGAAAATAACAGCTCTTGATTTTCTTATTAATGTTTAAGATTTGTTAATTTACTCTCCACTCACTTTAGAATAGCGAAATCTTTCATATAAACTAGGCTCTGGCTATGTTGAAACAAGTGCATATAAAGTTACAAGCCTCAAAAAGGTTTTCACTCACCATTTTATTCAAATAATGGGAATTTTCCTGACCATGATGCCGAAACATTTCGAAGCCAAGGTGATCAAGGGTTGTCAGCAAAATACCCAGGAGCTTCTCCTCTCTCTTGTTCTTGTTTAACCTCCTGCATCACATTCAAAATATATTTTGTTGCATCAGTGTCATCATTTCCCATATATAATTTCTTCTGTGAAGCACAAGATGTCAGGCAACTAAGGTACTAAACATATAATTAATAGGCATGCTGAATGGATTCGGATCACCTGCAATTGAAAATTCATGAAGCTCACACAGTCACACAATCACAACCGTTAGATCGATATCAGACCGTTCATATTTCAGCTTTTGTATATCGGCTTTGAAATTAATAACAGAATGTGAGCCATCCGATCTTGATCGGACGGCGTGATCACATGACTGCGTGAGTTTCTGACTGCATGAAATTCGTTTCCATGAAGAATAATTGTTTGACAGCACAAAGAATGAAGGGCATGTTTAGTACTTGTTTGAGTAATCTTGTCCATTAATGTTGTTATTGAACGGATCTACAAATGCAGTCCTAGTTTCTTCATCTTTTATATGCGACACCAGTGTCTCGAGCAAAGCTGCTGTTTTAGTCCACGCAAGTCGCTCTAGAGACCTCTCAGGCTCAAATATGCTGGCTGCTGCTATAAAATAAGCAAAGAGGAGGCTTTTTTTGCTCAATCCAAACCCATCTAGTTCTGATTCCATGTGCCACCTAATAATATATAGATGACATTGCAAGTATTGGAATTTCATTAGATGTTGCTTTCATGAAGAAGCGTCCATAGACAGATGCATATAACAGAGTGTTCTCTGGTTATTTCGCTTACCTTTGGATTTTTTCCCATTCTTTATCATGCACTGCTTGACAGTTGTTGTAATCCAATTTAGCGAGCTCGAGATAAACATCATTATTCACGTAGGGCATCCTATTAAAAGAGAGTAATTTCATTTGTCATTGTGAAGAATCATAACTTGTGAAGAATCATGTGAGGGCCAGATGTCATACTCAATTGCAAGGTACTGAGCATAAACTTCAGAGGGTAACGTTCTGATTAAAAGATAGTGAAATGATACATTATGGTCCTATTTATAGTGGTTAGTAAATACTAACCTTCTAACTAATTTCTGTAACTAACTCTAATTGTAACTAACCAACTAATCCCTATTCAACTGTATACAAATATCTATAACAGTCATTCAAACTAATAAGTGAAGCCACATAAATAGATATATTAATATCCCTAACATGTCCCTTCATGCAAATTTTTTTGGACTATATTTGTGCTGAAATTCAACTTTTATTAGAAAAAGTAAAAAATATCAAGTATTAAACTCTAATCTATTTTCTTTTTTGTGACGGAAAACTCTAATCTATGTGATAGTAGAGACTCTAATACTTGTTTGTCATATGAGCTATTATGTGAAACCACTTATGCATGATTTTATACTAGCACCTAACATTTTTTACTAGGGAGTTTTTCACCACTTATAAAGGCTATGGAAACAGTTTGGTAATGGTAACTTGTTTCTTATGTTTGTTAAAAATGATAACTCACTGAATGATTGACGAATAAGTACTACTGAGTACTTAAATGAGGAGTTTCCTCAGTAATCATTTGAGCATGGTATGACAAAACTGATAATGTAGATTCGTACCTGTAAAGGGTCTTGCCAATCCAAACATCAGTTTCACCACCATATTGTTCAAGGTAAAATCTTGTCTCCAATCGGGGTAAACTGGCATACCATGGTACCTCCAGCGCGTAACCCACCTGTTAAGTATGTGTTTCAATAATGTTAATGGGTTAAAATTCCCAGCCTGAGGAAAAGTGAATAAATAAAAACAGTTTTAACAACATAAAATTATTGATTCTCATTTTTTTCCCTTGTTTTCCTATGCATGAATAACTACGAGCACGTAAAGTATTTACAGAGGGTTTGCATTTTTCTTTTTCTACTCTTAGATGTTAGAACTCACCTCGCCAGGTAAATCTTTGGTTATGATCCATTTATCTAGGAGCTCATTAGCAGCACGTTTCTCAGTTAAAAATTTAGCTGAGAAGTGCTTGGCATCCTCAAGAATCTTCTCTCCTTGAAATAGCACTTGAGAAGCTCTATAGAGATTAAACATGCCTGTTACCGCTTGGGTTAACTGCCCCGGAAAGCAGAAGAATTCGCCACTTTTCTCAAAATGTTTGAACACATCTGCAGAGTTCGAAATCAAAATTCAGCGCTTTATTTATTTGTGAAGATCATATATCCTTTCCAAGCAATATTAGATGAAAAGAACTTTGTGTGATGCATGTCCATATCTAGTGTGCCATAAGTTGGCAGCATTACAAATTTGCGCCTAGCCTAGAAAAACTATTGACAGAATTCAATGAATTACAATGTGTATTAACAGACGGTGAAACAACAGAATGTGTGTGTGTGCAGAGGCAGAACAGTGTCTGTGAGTGACAAGATATAGAGTCCTTGAAGAAATCACCCCTGCCAATCTTCTAGCAATGAGGCAGTTCTTGAATCACAAAATAATTGTGAAAAAAAGGTTATTATCAGCTAGTAAGGTACTAACAGATAAAAGATTGAAATCAAATTGAGGAATGTAAATGACATTGTGTAAGATGACACTATCAGCAAGCCTAACAGTCCTTATAGCATGAACCGAAACTACACTTTTATTTGGAAGAGTAACAGGTCTGTTTTTAACAACTTGGTAAGAGCTAAAATGTGCAAAAAACATGCAATATGAGCATTTGCACCTGAGTCTACTGACCATAACTATTTGGAATAGAGGAATTAATTCGAAGGATTGACAGAGAAAACCTTACCAATGGAGGAATCAGCTGCAAAAGAAGTTTGAGTTTGTAACAGGTTCATGAGCTGGTTATATTGTTTTACAGTAAGCTGAAACTGAGAAGGATCAGAATCAAGAGTGACTTGGTTAACAACTTCTAATTGAGAAGGTTTAATCTTCTTGTAGTTTGGTGGATAGCCATTCCATTTGTAACACTTGTCCTTAGTATGTCCAAGAATACCACAATGGGCACAAAGAGGCCTATTTTTGTTGGTGCCTTTGTTCTTGTTTTCTGAAGTACTTTTCGCAACAAAAGTATGAGTTTCAGTCGACACGACAGAAGAAGCACTAATCTCTTTCTGAATTTCATCTTGAATAACCGAAGAGAAAACTTTGGTAATTCAATTGGACGATATCTGACCCCTAATTGATGAGTAAGATTCATTCAGACCCATCAAGAAGTGCATTACATACTCAGTTTGATGGTGATCTACCCCACGATTGAATTCCCTCGCAAGTAAATGAATGTGTAGGGCGCAATTCAGCTAGAAATTGCCAAAGAGATTGGAGTTTGGAGTAATAAGTACTGACCGAAAGGGAACCTTGCTGAAGAGCCATTAATTCGCGCTTCAACTGAAAAAACCGAGGTCCATTCTTTCAAATCTTTGGCGAAGATAGTCCTAGATAGCTACTGCAGTGGAACAATGAATGACGCCGATTTGCAATTCCTTGGACAGAGAATTCAACAACCACAATGCAACAATGTTGTTATTGTGTTGTCATGCCAAATAGTTTGGTCATCAGATGCGGGTTCAGCGATTGAGCCATCGATAAATCCAATTTTGTTCTTCGCAATGAGAGTCATCTCCGTCGCTTTACTCCAAGAGATGCAATTGTGGTCATCAAGAGGGTGAGACACAAGAAGAATTCCAGGATTATCGGATCGATAAATGGTAAAGGGGTTTGAGTCATTTATGGCTGCCATGGGAGACTCTGAATTCAGAAAAGCTTCAAGAAATCTTGAAGGAAGAAAAACAAGCACGCTTGAAGGAACAAGCTTGAAGAAGCAGAGAATTGAAATTCCGAACTGAGAATACGAGAAAATCAGAGAACGCGGAAGACGGAAATCGCAACTGATACCATGTTAAGACCGTGAGAGATGGAAGAAAAATGATTTCCATTGAAAATTGAATTACAGAAGGTGAGCTTATATAGAAGCTCTAATAGATTGAATAGCTTACAATGAAAGTTAAACTGAAGAATAACTAACATAACAAACTCAGAGAAGAATATAACCAATTTCTGTTCTAAGCCAACTGACTGAATAACAGAACTGAAGCAATGCTACCGCATGCTGCCGGAGCATGCTGTTTAATACAATGCAACATCGAACTTACCGGGTGAAACTTGGTGGCCATGCAACCTTAGCAGTCTAAATCCCATTGCTGTGTCATCTATATCTTGAACCTCTGAATTCCTTGCCCAGCAAATACCCTTTTCAGTCCAATATCTGAAAAATTTCAAGTTACATTATTGATCCAGTGAATAATTAGGTGAAGGCATTGCAGGTATCTAATTTTCTCACATTCAAACTTTTGTTAGGTATTTGCAATACCTTGAAACATAATTCATAGAGTCGTTGATCTCTTGCTTAAAATATCTCGAAATTCCTAGGCGGTGTAGCCGATCCACAGCCCACATGTGTTCAAACAAATCCACCGGGTACACATTTGGAACTGTCAAAATAAATAAATAAATAAAAATAATTACTAGGCCCCGTATGGAAATCATGTTGGGTCTAGCCTCTTATTTACTCTTCATTTTGTTTACTAAGCGATGTGAGACTTCTTTATTTTAAAATCATACTTTAGAGGGGAGCACTAAGAGACTTTGACTACATTTGTTCCCAAAACCTTAAAGTGTTAGGTTAATGCGTCTAGTCTCTTATATACTCTTCATTTTGTTCATTACTAGGCAATGTGAGATTTCTTTATTTTACCCATCACACTTGGATACTCAACAATAATATCATTAGAATAACTTTAAATTATATATCCTGGACAGTGTAAAAAAATTTTACAACGTCATTCAATCATATCACACCATGGTGATGCCATTTTGTTTTATCATATTCTAAAATATCTCAACAAATATCTACACAGTGATATGTGACTAGATAACATCTATACAGTGATACGTGATTAGATGATCGTGTAAAACTTTTTTATTCCATTAAACTCATTTTTGTAACTTTTTAAAACAAAATTTGTGCACATTGTAGTATGAAGAAAAAATAAAAGCATTTAGCAAGACAATATTACCTCCCCCATTGAACCTCTTGACTATTTTGTCCAGGTAGTTGAGAGCATTTTCATCTTTAGTCTGCATAAGAGCAAAAGCTGTGGAGGATGGAGAGAACAATAATGACCCGTCTTGAGACTGTAGCTTTAGAAGTTGTTTCCAATCCAAATTTGGCATTCCCTCCAAACTATGGAGCAGTGTTGTGGGCACCTTGTGCATTATCTCTCTCGGTATTCTATCCCCCGCGCACAATGACACATGCAAACACAATACACACAGCCATGAATTATCGATCTCATGTATTATATTTATATGGTATTTTCAAAAAAATTTATAAATTTATTTTTTTAAAAAAATATACATATTTCAAATTTAAAAAATATAAGAATAAGAATATATACTTTTTGAGCTTTTGGTCTCTCATTGCAAATATGTCTTTCAAAATAGGAGAATCATCCAGCACTTCAATATTCAAACTTCGAGCTATGTTGAGAAGAGAAGGGAAAGCAACTTCAAACCCGATTGGCATATGCTCCGCATTCTCATCCTGAAGCTTGTATAGATTTTCCATAAAAAATGCCATTCCTGTAATATGATCATGAACATTGTACAATAGAAACAGGTTAATTAAATAATGCCGGAGGAAAATCAAAATTAGGGGCACAAATTAAATCAGAAAGCAAAGAAATTCTTCCATATATATGTATATAATTACCATTGTCACACTTCTCAGGGTGCAAATTCCATGATCTCAATGCAATAACGCAAGCTAACGTGTTGAGAATTCGGTCGTGGGCCACGAATAATTCATCATCTCCCCACGAACCATCAGGAAGCTGATTGTTAACAATCCATTCAAGACAGGATGGGAATTGAGGTGTATTTTCATCATGAACATTTTTCACGAGAGCAACCCAAGCTGTGTCATAAGCTGATATGCTTATCTCTCCATCTTCCATGGAGCCTAACATCAATTTGATGGCATTTATCCGCTGTCTAATCTCGTTTGTCACCAACACCTTCAAAGTTATAGTCATAAATCAAATATTAGACGTTAAAATTAATTGAGCTTGGATATGGATATGTGATAGCAAGGTCGACGGATCTAAGAAGTTCAATAAATGGGGGCAAAATCATCTACTATAAATGTTTATATAAAAAAAAATCAATACATAAGCGATAAAATAATAACATCGTTATCATTAAACAAAAAATTGAAAATTACAAAAATTATAACATTATATACCCAAAAAATTGAATACACCTCAATACCTATGAATTATAATTGTTTTTTTACGTGTTTTTATGTTTTGAAATTGTTGTATGATTTTTTTCCCCCATTTTCAGCACTATTAAAAATATATTTCTCTATGTATGTGACCAAACGCTTATTCAAC
The DNA here is from genome assembly GCA_037113605.1 of Calophaca sinica. Classification (NCBI taxonomy): domain Eukaryota; kingdom Viridiplantae; phylum Streptophyta; class Magnoliopsida; order Fabales; family Fabaceae; genus Calophaca; species Calophaca sinica. The sequence continues at coordinate 25,289,730 of CM073733.1, forward strand.
AATTCATCTCCCATAAGATTGCACATTTGATTCTTCACAAAATTCATTATAGGAAAATTCCTTTCAACCGTTGTTGTTGCCACAGGTAAAATCAAAACTAACTTCAGCGAGTATCTCTCTATTAAGCCACTTTGGCAAATGACCAAATACGTGGTGCACTACAGGAAATATGGTGCAAAAGAAACTCAAACAATGAAAGATATGTAAATAGAACCAAAAAAATAAAAGATTAAAAATGAAATGACGAACATATGAAAGGAACTTGTAACAAAATATGAAGTTGAGTATGGAAAGAAAATGTTGAATAAGGAGAGAGAACGTAGAAATCGAGAGACAATGAAAGAATGGAGTAAAAAGGGTTGAGTTAGAGCTTTTGCAGAGTGTTTGAGTTGATAGATTTTGAGAATGAAACAAAGTATAGACCAGAGAGTGTTTTAAGAAGCAGACATAAAGAGACAAAGAAAAAAAAGGGAGTAATTTTTTTTTATACTTTCTCTTAAAAAAAGGGTAGATGTGTGGCAACACTTAAAAGAAAAAAGCTCAATTTCTATTTTTTTGCTCTTTAGTGGGGTCAACACTTAATTTTTAGTGGGGGCAAAAATAAAATTATTTAATAATTAATAAATAAATAAATAAATTAGTGGAATCAAATGCCCCAATGTAATGTACATAGATTCGTCCTTGTGTGATAGTTACAAATCAGCTGTTTTAAGGTGTACTCCAATAAAAGAGTATAAGAGTGTCGACATTTCATTAACAGTTGATTTATTATTTAACAATAAATAAATAAATAATTGAGATATTAATTTTTCTTGTTATTTTTGTGATAAAAAAAATTTAGATGGGTTGGGTCTCAAAAACTCATAAAGATTAGAAAAAGTTTCAAAGCTTAAAGAGCGGTTACGCACTCACTAATCTTTCTAAATTTCAACCATAATCGTCTGCGACTTTTTATTACAATATGATGATTATCTCTAAGGGAAACATTAATGGTCTCTTTTTTATTGGGACCATGATAGATGTTGCCGTCACAAATAAAAGGAATAGGTTTTAGATCTTACACTTGGTATTTGGAACACTATGCTAAAATCATGTTCATATAACGACATTCAGATGATGTTTCCTTTCCTTGAGGAAACATCATCAGAACTAAACCTTTTAGATAATAGGAAACGTTATCTGAATGCTCCATGTTTTTAAATTGAAAATAAAGTAAAAATAAAAAGTGTAGCAATAACCTTTTTTTAGGAATCGTCATATGAAACTTTATAATAATAGCTAAAAGAGCAATGACCATGTTTCTTTCCCTCCATCCTTTACCTCTAACACACTATGCCATTACCACTCAATGTCGCACAGTAAGCCTCTGCCACCATCGTCGCACTAGTTGTCTAAGTCTCTTTACCACTCAACATGATGTAGTCATTGTCGTCATACGTGCAAGGTAAATGGTTCATCACCCTCTCAGTTTTTCCTCTCCGCTTTGTTAATTTTCATGTAATATGGTTTCATTATTTGATTGGAGACTAACTGTGGTCAAATTTGTAGAACAGATTTAAGTCGTGTCTTTAATATGTGCTTTTAGGGTTTGCATGTTGAGGTTATTTCTTTTTCGAAACCTTAAGTATCATAATACAATGGTCCACAAAAGGCACTTGTGTAACGAAATTTTCTTATTTAATTTAATTTCACCCATTTTTGGGTTTCATTGCTTGTGTTTGGTAGTCCTTCTCTTCGGTACCTGTAATACTTATATTGTTTTTTATGCATCCTATAACTAGTTTGATTGGTCGGATATACCACTCAAATAATCCATAGTTTTGGCATAATTGGACCTGATAAATAAGGTAACTCCTTGGTATGGAATTGAGGTATTCTTATTGTTATCATTCTTACATGAATTGCTATCGGTGCATATATAAACAGTTAAATGTCTTTGTCTTAGAGTTACTAGTGGCAATCAAATCGAGTTATTTTCCATCCCAATTGGTTTGACTCAATAAAATCTCATTCTCAAAGCCTGGTCATGTTCAATTAAAGTTTGAATTGATCTTGTATACAAGTGCCTAATCTTTTTAGTTGTTTTAATTAATGACAAGTTGGAATGATGTATCAAAACACTTTCACATGCATGGGGGTAGATTCAAAGGATTTTGCTGGGAGTACATGGCTAACAATGATCTTGAATCCAGACTTCAAGTGTTTGTTGACATGTAAAGATCATACACACACTAAGTTTATTGAATTCATATTGAGTGGACTGACATAAATGAACTATGTAATTTTCAGGTGTGATGAGAATGGGGATGGTAGGATAACATAAGAAAAGGTTCACGAGGTGAGTATTGAGACCGTGAATCCTGTTTTACCTATGGTCCTATTGTGTAAGTGCCTCTATCCCACAACTTTTAGTTTGATCATACTCTATCATCTCTTATTCAATCATGTCCTACTTCATACCTTGTTAACTCTTCATTATTTGAAAACTATTAACCCTAAACTATTAATTATTCAATGTTTCATTATTTGTAGATATTAAGAGTTAAAGTTAATTAAATAGTGAGGAGATCATATGTATATAGAACAAAAAAAATGCATAGACAATATACTAATTCATTGATAATATATAGTAATCCTTCATTGACAATATAGTAGGACAGGTATTCCTGTATCCTGAACAAAAACATTTTAACAAAATAATTGATTTGATGAAGTTGGCAGCAATGTCGAGGAGGAGGTACACTAATGTATCTAGAACCCTAAGCATATGACTCACCTTGAGTCACTTTTCTCTTCTTGGTCAAATATTTCAAGTGTTCCTTGGCCTAAAGAGGTAGGTCGTCACCAGGATAAGTGAGGTTATACTCAAGCTTTTTGTTTGACTCAACCTCCATTAGGGCAGTTGAGTTGGAGATGGTGGTGAGGAAGGTCATGGATACAGATCAGAACTGGGAAGACTTGTATTCCCATTGTGTTCAACACATATCTCTCTGAAGTAGGAAGTTGTGATAGGTTTAGGATACTCTTTTAGGTCCCTGAAGTAGACATCACTGTGCCTGAAAATATATTTAAAAAAAGAGCATCTCATAGGGGATGCTTCTATTATTTCTTTGGAGATAATATTTCAGATACTCCATGATGAGGAATGGAATATTGATTAGGGAGCAAGTGAAGAGGTGGTAAATGATTGTCATTTCATCTTTTGAAAGCTCCTTCAAATATTTCAGCTTTTATTCTAGAAAGAATGAAATGGTCGTAACACTCTAGGAAGAATCTAGCCTTGCTAATCAATAAGGTGATATCATTATTCATCCTAAGCATTGGGTTCAAACAATACTTCATAAACCTTTTCCATTTTGAGCCATTCCCATTTCAACCAATCCATGCTTCTGAAACTCTCTAAACCAGTGTTTGGAGCACTAGTTATCTTAGCAACAAGAGCTTGTGTAATTTTAGTTGTTGTTTGGTTTACTAAGCCAGTGATGATAGAGCCGTCCGCATTGATCATGGCAGTTGGCCAGAACTCCCTGATTTCAACAACATGGATGGGCTTTTATAGCTTGAAGAACTCAGCCCATCCTTGGAATTCAATCTCCTATGTTATGTCTACTTCTTCATTCTTCAACTCTTCAAGGTCAATGAACATCATATTTGCGATGAGTGAGGTTTCATCTTTCTAGGAGTGGAGGAAGACAAAATGTCATGGGATAGTTTTGCATAGAATGAAAATGAAATGCTTGTTAAGAGGGAAATGTGAATGTTGTACTTTCTGGCTATCTTATAGTTCCTTTTATGGAGAAGGTAAGCAGGTTGTGGAGGAGACTTATGTTGGCAACGAATAGAATTTATGGAGAAGGTAAGAAGCCAATAATGGAGGAAGCCATTCAAAGCAATAAGTACATCGAATCTTAACTAGATACACTATGAGAAATATGAATCATCTCCCTCGGCACTGCTTCATCTTCTCGGAGTAAGCTTGTGCATGCAAAAATAAAAATAAAAAACACATGTTTCGATAACGCTTTCTTAAGAAAGCGTTATTTGAGTCTTTCTATTATAACGGTTAGTCAAAAAAGCGTTATCTAGATGAAGCATCCCGGTAACATTTTTTTATGCAAGCATTATCGGAAATGCCATTCATAGATTTCGCACAAGTTTTTAGTTCGCTTCTTATAATGCTTTTGAAGCGTTATCTCGGTTAACACACACATCAGATGTTGCTTAATCTCATAACGCTTTTACGTGTTATCAGAATCCTTTTTAAACGTAATCGAAATCAAAACTCGGTAAGTCATCATACTTAGTTAGGTTGGGCGTACATATTTAAGGGAATAAAATTTCGTAATGTTTATTTTTTCTTTTTGCAGAACTTACCTAAAAAAACTAAATGCCTTACTACTGAATCGAACCAATAGACATTGATAATCAGAGGGATAGGTTGATAGTGACAAACACACCTGGTGGAGAGCTTCATCGTCTTTGTTATCGTTCTTAACAGTCTCAAGCCATTCGAAGGAAGGAACAATATCCTGAGATACTCCATTAGCATATTCTGCAAAATAAAATAATTAATTACATTAATTTTGATACTGTGTATTGAAAAAGAGCGATACCTTAGTTGAATGATAATGTATATGAATCTCCTCATAAACTAATTAGTAGAATGTATATCACCTTGAGAGCATATAGGACGAAATCCACCAGAGTTCTTATCATGTTTTCCTTCAATGGTTTGGATGGGATGTATACCTATTTGAATATTCAAGTGACGTTCAATCAGTGCGTATTTAAAATATATAAGTAATCTCGACTCTAGATAAAAACATCAATGGTTAATATTATGCGGCATAATAAATCAAGAATATATTAAAATATCAATAATTGATTCTCTTTAATAGTTAAGACATATTTTCTTTATGTTCTAAGAGGAGAGCTAACTTTTTTATTTTTTGATAAAAAAGAGGAGAGCAGAGCTAACTTTAGAAGAGAAAAGCAAGCCCTTTTATATTATAGTTAGCAATAAAAAATTTCAACCTTTATATGGATATATCATTCTTGATAATACAATTATCATTATCTATAGTAAAATGCGTATATTAACAAATATATTCCGCACAATTTTATAATTACTCCTAACTTCTGTTTATTGTCTTTTCATAACAAACTTGTATATATTGTAGATTATTGTTTTCTCAAAATAAAGGCCTTCTAGAGTCAGTTACTATCAAAATTGTTAAGTACTTTTGCTTCTTTTTTTTTGTAGTTTTTTATTTTTAATATCTAGTATCCTATATTACACATTTCTAATGCAAGATTAATATTTCAGAATGTTGACATTTCTTCTTTAAGTTGCAAGCTAGAGGTTAAAACATCTTTACCAAGAGGAGAACTAACTTTAGAAGAGGCAAACCCTTTCTCATTCTAATTAACAATAAAAAAATAAAAATTTAACCTTTATATGGAGATATCATTCTTGATAATACAATATATATTTATTCATAATGAATTCAGTCAAAAAAATATCCATAATAAAATACATATATTAATAAATATATTCCAAACAGTTTTATAATTAATCTTAACTTTGTTTTTTATAATTACATAACAAACTTGTATATATTATAAATTATTCTCTTCTCAAAATAAATGCCACTTAGAGTCAATTACTATCAAAATTGTTAAGCACTTTTGCTATTTTTTGTAATTATTTTTATTTTTATTTTTATTTTCCAATATGTTATATCTATAATTTGGATTTTAATTCCATTCAAATTTGCAATGCATGACCGATGTTTTAGAAATTAATGTTGACATTTATTCTTTAAGTTGAAAGTCAGTGGTTTAGAAAGTCTAAAGGATTCTAAAAAATTTAAAGGACATATAAGCTCTTCAATTGTGTCAATAGTTTAATATGTTTTAAGAGTTAATAAATAAAAAGGACAAAAATTAATTAATAAAATATCATGAGAGAAATATTTATGATTCAAAAAGGTTAAAATATGTATTTTGTTGACTGTGAAGTCTATATACATTTTTATTGGTGCTCAATGAAGTCTGTTCACTCTTTCACGAACATATGCCGATATGACATATATAAATGAGGCACATGCGATGTACATGAGAGTTTATATAAGTTTTTTTTTACACATATCATGATTAATTTTTTATTTTCTTTTATGAAATTTTCACATTGGGAATGAAAAAGGAGATATATAATAAATGAATAAAAGAAAAAAGTATTTAAAATATTATTAAATATGTAACTGGTTTTGATTCTTAAAATAATTATTATATATAAGTATTTTATCTTTTGCTGATAATATATTGTTATTTATTTATTTATTTTTAAGTATTTATTTCTCAAGTTGTTGTTAATGAATAACAATTTCATGAAGTGATTTTGATTTTAAATTATATATAAGTATATTTAATGATTAACATAAATATCATAAATATGTTTAAATTTTTTTAACTCGAGCAATATTTAATTAATAATATCATTAATATTTCTTCAAGTGAACTTTATATTACTTAAACAAAGTAAGGAATTTTTTAATAATTTAAACAATAGAGATTAAATATATTTAGAGATAAAAATGGAAAACTAATCCAAAATATATTATAAGAAATCAATTAAATAATTTAATATAATGAAATATAATGAAGTATTTTTTTTCAAATATTATTAACGATTAATTTTATCATTAAATAATTTTAGTATTCAATACTATATTTTATTTAATATTATTAAGTACTTTTTTGTCAAGTTACTATTAATTATTATCATTGTCATAAGGCAATTTTAATATTTAATATCTTCATAATGGATGTATTTAATAATATGAAATATAATTAAATGCATTGAACTTTTTAACTCAGGAAATAATTAATTAGTAATATCATTAATGTGATATTTATTTTTTAATAATAATAAAAAAAAATAGTAATAATAATAATAATATTATTATTATTATTATTATTAATAATATTATTATTATTATTATAACAGTATTTTAGTTGAGATTTTTTCGACAAAGCTTTTTAATTGAGAATTAAAAAACTCTTTAGGAGTCAAATATCTCTTTCGATTTTCTTTTTTGTATCCACCACCCTCCCTAGACCTAATTGTAGATATTATTTTGGGACTGCATTGATAGCGTCCAAACCACATTTTCAAGATTCATAACGTTGTTGTGTAATTTTTGGAAGAAAAAAAATATGTTTTATCTATCAAGTTAAAACATGGTTTTGGTAGAAGCAATTTTATGTAATTTTTACTAAATTAATTGAATAAATTCATATTTATTTAAAATTACGTTTGACAAGCATTCGCCTATGCACATTTAAAAGGCTCGCGGATCCTAAGGAAGCCCTCGACTAAACTACGTTATAATTGCAAAATAAATAGATTAGATTCGGTTTTAGATTTAAAAAATAATTATACGTGCTCAGCACGAGTTCAAGACAGGAAATTAACGGTTTTTGACACTTGAGTTTTCTTTTGGCGGGAATAAAGATAGCCTGAGAACGGCACATGACACTCCAAGACTTTCTTTTATTATATAGTAAAGTAAATTTTCTCCGATATGGTAGCGGATCGGACAGCCCTTCTTGAGAAAATCCAAGTGATTTCTTAGAGATAAGTGTTGATAAGGGGGAGATCGCATATTTGTCTTTTTTATGAGTGGTTTACTGACCCTTTAAGCTGTTTCTAGGTGATGGGGAACTAGGTGTGACTTAGGGAGGGGAGTTAGGGAGGTCTGTCATTTGAGGCTTTTGGAAAATGAGGTATTGGGTTAGAGTACCCCCTTATACTCAGTTTGATGGGTTTGAGTGCCCCTATTGCACTCGTTGCATATGGATTGGAGTACCCAGTACTCCTATTTATTATTATAATATTCTCTTTTGCTGTTCAAAAAAATAAAAATAAAGTAATATGGTTCGGTAAATCGTGACCTATATTTACCCGTACCGGCTGCAAGTAGCTGGTATTATATATAATCCATTCAAGAGAAGTGCTTAGGAAAATATGTTGTATGCACTATATCAAAATTGAACCAAAAAGAAAATGGATAGAACCTCTACTACATAATGTTTAACTTAATTTAAAATATTTAACGAAGACAATCAATTAAAAAGACAATTTTAATAAGTAAGATTTTGAAAAATACACATACTGACATACCTCCCAAAGAATGATAAGATGGTTGAAGGAAGAACTTGAAAGGATAGCAGGATTTGGTTATAGATCTCACATAGGAAGATGGAGTCATATGGCCAAGACAAAAGGACAATTGGGAAGTCATGATGCACTGGTTTTTGTGATTTCTTTTGGTATTAATGTGGACTATGGCCCATGTAAATCAGGAAGCATTTCAAAGTACATATATATATAACATGGAGAAGGAACTGAAACTAAGAGATATGGTAATCACTTAACTTTCGCTTTGGTTTGTGCACTTGTCTCGTGGTGTAAAATTCGGGACTATCTGAGCTTCTGTTTTAATTTGGTAAAGTTTTGACTATTTAAGATTTTGTTTGTATATAGATCACCTCTTTACTAAATACAAATAAAATTGTTGAAAACTAAATTATTATTCTTTTTTAATTGACTAATTTTCCGTCTTTACCTACCACGATAATTAAATTTTGTGTGCATTTACTATTTAATATTTTAATATTGAGATTTGCTAACAAATGTGCTAATAAAAATATTACAGTAGTTAAAAACATTTAACATATGTTTTTTTGTATTTACTATTTTCAAGAGTTCTTAATTATGCAATAATAGTATAAAAAATTCTTACACATTTGTCAAATCATATTTCTCCATACGTACGTGTAATACTACACTGTGCATGTACAACTTTTTCTTTACTATCCATACATTCTTATTAAATTATATTTTTATTTAGGTCAGTAGTGTTTAGAACTTATAAAATTTCTAAAACATGTTTTCTAATTTTTATATATAAAACAATTGGTATATTTTAAAATAACATGCATGCATTGTTAAAACAACAACTTGAATAAAATCATAAATATATATAATTTTAAAACAATAAATTTTTAAATATTTTAAAAACTAACATTTTAAAGAGTCAATGCATAAGAGCTTTACACCGACATGTATCCAATATTTTGAAGCATCGTTATTTTTTTTTTTTACGGAAATCAAACTTCATTTAAAAATTATAAAAAGATCAATACATCCAGATTGAACAGAATGTGTTGGGGCATTCTCCGTCCACAATTGAAAATCAACACGAACATCTAAGTCAGCCAAGTATATGTTAATGAAACACTTAATCAGAATAGAAGCTAATATGGTATTATCAAGCCATCTTAATCCTAACAGCCAAAATAAAACTTTCCAAGTACGGTTGATGGCCAAAGAGAAATGAGGAGCCACAGTCTTTAAACTCATCCAGTTACATGTCATTACTATACTCTGTGCAGACTCAAATCGACTATAAGTGGTCTCGGATATGAATAATCGAACCACATGCTCAGGAGCCATTTGTAGGGAGGAAAGGATGCTGAGGTTGGCGGTGACCACCATTAGCACTCCGGATCTGTAACGTTGACGTCCATGTCTTGATTGAAATTAGGATGGATCGAAGCTGATCTGTCAATCTGAATCAAACACACAACAAGATGAAAAACCAAACAACGTCACACCAAGACGACGAACAAAACAACGCCGCACTCAGACGACGAAATCACGGAAAAACAAGAAGAAAAAACTAGATCTATGTGGAAAAACCACTTATTTAGATAAAAGAAGAGAAAAACGATGTAGATGGATGGTTTCAGGCCAAAAAATGGCCAAAAACCACCCCTCTTCAGTAGATGAGGAAGAACGAAAAGAGACTATTTAGAGAGAGAGGAGAGAGGTGCTAGTGATGTTATGCTAATAATTACTATAAAGACAAATAATGACCTGTCAAAGTTCTATTAGATGTTAATGTAAAATTTTTATACTAATATGTAGTGCATACTAATAAATCTCTATATATTGAATTGGATTTGGTTACTCACATTTCATAACATAAGACGTGAAGTTATAATTTTATTTTTTTTTACTCAAATGAAGTTATAATTAATTGAGTGATCAACAATTGAGATTTTAATAATTTGGTAGTTTATTATTTATATGCATGCATTTTCATCGTATCAGTAAATTTATTTTAGATAACCTTGTGAAATTTTGGCCATGTAAAATGACCAAAATATCACTTTTAAAATTCATGAAAACCTTGCATAAATAAATAATTTTTTGTAATGATACAATATTAATAAAATAATATGTTAAATATATAGTTATAAAAATAGTTATATATAGTTCACATCTCTATTTAATGATTACTGAATTTTATGATTAACATTTGCTGTAAACTATAAAAGTAATTATATATAGTTCACACTTCTATTTTGTTATTTTGAATATATATATATATATAGTAACTGTTCTGGACTGGGCCAAGACCCACTCCTTCCCGAACCACTTCCATGGCCTAACACTAACAACTGGTCATAACCGATTAGTAGTTACCGATCTGGAACGTCTGTTACATCGACAGCCCCCTGATTTGCATTGGTTTTACGCCACCAAACCGAGGTTGTTGATCTGATCAACGGCCTGAAGCACATCACAAGGGACTTAGCCGCCCTATCACCATCCATTCGCTCCGAACCCTAAAAGAGCCCATATAAAAGGCGGGCCCCAGGAAGAAACAAGATACACATTCATTACATCATACTGACCTTATCAGAATCATACTGACTTGAGCATCGGAGTACCTTTTGCAGGTACCCCACCACCGTTCTCCGTCATCACCTACCACCGTACGCGGCGACCTCGGCGACTCCGGCCACTTCTTCGTTCCTTGCTCAGAACAATAATGATGATTATCAAATCCATTTTCAAAAAGAATAATAATTAATTATTTTTTCTATGTTACAATAAGGAAAATTCAAAATAACAAAATAGAAGTGTGAACTATATATAATTACTTTTATATTTTACAGCAAAAGGTAATCATAAAATTCAGTAATAATTAAATAGAGATGTGAACTATATATAACTTTTTTTTTGAAGGAATATAACCATTTGAAGGAATACAACTATTAAATATAACTATTTTTTTTTGATAAAATATATATATATATATATATATATAGTAATCATTAAATAGAGATGTGAACTATATATAACTATTTTTGTTGAAGGAATATAACTATTTGAAGGAATACAACTATTAAATATAACTATTTTTTTTGATAAACTATATATATATATATATATATATCTGATCACTGATATCTACAGCGATTTTGATCCTCTACGGTAGTTACAGTGTTTGCTACAGTACCACCTAACCTCTGTTTTATACATTTTTTTTTATATTATTCCTACACTTTTCTTATTGTTGCAGTATTTCATCTATTTTTGATTTGTTGTACCTTTTTTTTTTTGATGAGATTTGATTTGTTGTATCTATTGCAGCACAACGTTCTATCGCTACAGTTCTTTAAATTTCAATAATAAAAAACATGTTATCAAAATACATTACAGATGTATATATTACTATTTACATCTTTTTTTTTTTGTTACAAAAGAGAAACAAAAGAAAAAAAAACAGAGGCCTACAGCCTTACAAAAGAAACTCGCATTGCATCCGCCAAGAGAAGACTCGACATCCCCCCTGGAGGGGCATCCAAACACACCAACTGACTATCACACCGGGCACCCATTGTCGCTAAGAAGTCCGCACATTGGTTACCCTCCTGGAGAGTGTGACACAACTGGAACTCTCACTCCCTCTCCATCAGCCTCCTCACCAAAGCTATCTCATTTTCGAACTTGTGGAAATCCTGACTTCCTGTGTGAAGAAGCCTGATCACATTTAGAGAATCCATATAGCAAATCACTCTTCCATAACCCCAGTCCCAGCACAGGCACATGCCATGAAATAAGGCCATGATCTCTGCATGCAAAATATCTGAGTGCCCTACCGAGCCAAAGAAACCCCTCAAGAAAGAGCCATCGGCATATTTGGTAAGACCTCCAAAGCCTGCCAACCCCGGATTCCCCACGGCACTCCCATCCACATTGAGGGTAACAAACCCCTCAACCGGTTTGATCCACGAAACCACCCTGGGCATAAAGGGACCCTTCCCAATGTCGTTGTCCCCATAAGCCACAACAGTGTCCCAGAGCAAAGAATGCACCTGCATGATAATAGATGTATCGAAAGTAGCCTCACCTTCAAAAATGAACAAATTTCGACTGCACCACACCTTCCACATAGTAATCAGGAAGACAATACCGTGAATACGAACACAATCCCCCAGCCAGGTAATAACGTCACCATCATCTGGCGGAATGACCAGAGGGTTATGCAAAATTGATGTTCAAATACGATGGGCTCTCTCACACATGAACAAACAGTGCATAATAGATTCCTCCATGACCCCGCAGAAAGTTTACGTCTAAGTAGTTCTCCTGCCTTTATTTACTTACATTGTGTTTTCACTGATTATCCCATCCTTTCTGGATAATTTTTTTGATATAAATTGGTGCTTTGCAAATTCCAAATAACTTACTCTATATATATATATAAACTGTAATCTTCATTGTATTAATATTTTTTATGAGAATATTTTAGTTGACAACGTTTTTATTATTATTAGAGAAATGACTATTGTATATAAATGTTTTTACTATAAGAAAAACATTTATCAATGATTTTATATTTAAAATTTTTATTTCAAAACAAAGCAAAATAGTGTTTAAATTATTAAAATAAATTTGTTTTACAGTAAAAATTTATTATTTATCTATTTTTAGGTAAATATTTTTATTCTTTTACATGCATATGTATTCATTAATATTTCAAATTTTTAATATCTACGTTAACAAGAATTTTTTTGTAAACATATAAATGATGAATTAAATAAATTATAATTAGAATCTTTACATATTGTACTTATAAAAGTAAATGACTTTCAAGTATAATATTATGCAAAATGTTACATTACATGAAGCTGAAATTTGTTAAGTGTATTAAAATATAAATCATAAAGATAAATATTTGTGTCATATGGATGTAACCCAAAACTTTGAAGTATAAAATTTTTAATATATCTATTTTAAAAAAGAAAAATAATATCCAAACTTGAAATTATTTTAATGTGTTAATTTCATATGAATTAATAACTATATATTTTTCCTTTTAAACTCTCAGTACAATCAGGTCGAGTCAAGTGGACTCATCATATAAGTGGACAAATCTCTTGTAGCACCTTTTTTTTATGACCTTGTTTAAGGATAATCAAACTCCTTGCTACTTGGACCAATAAGTGTTGGTTGCATTACTGAACTATTTATTTAAAGTTTAAATTTTTTGGTGACTTTTATTATTAAATTTGATAATTCTATTATTAAAATTTATAAGATGATTAATTATTTCATATATATATATATATATATGTGATCGGTATCTTTAAAAAACAATAAAATAAATATGTTTGTGTACATATTAAATCAATTATATAATGTTAAGACATTTATTTTTATATGAATTAATTAATTTAAAAAAACTTAAAAGAGGAGCGTGCATAGCACGAGTTCCTTTCTAGTAAAATAATTAAATTAACAATAGGTAATTAGAAGAAAGTGGGTAAGTAAAGAGTACAATGTGCCTTACCTACCATATGTAGGCCCAACGACATGACACCATCCTGATATTTGTAGTACAAGCACACATTTACCCCTCTAAAAATTAACATGCGCACACATGCACATAAGCAGGGATGGCAAAGCACTTCGGCTCAACGGACTAGCCCGTTAACCTACCTAAAATTGGTCAGTTTAGGTTATAATATGTCAGTTTACTAATTTATTTAGCCCAATCTACATAGCTTGTCAACTCGTCTGGCCATAAGCAGGTCGGGTCGGGTCAACCCATCGGGTTAACATATAATTTTTATTTATTTTCTTATTTTCGATTCTCTCTTTCTCATTTTAGTTGTCATTTTTTGAATATTTCAATGTCTCAAATTACTTGTCTCTCTAGAAAATCAAAAAGTATTAATTATTTATTTTCCAACAATACCCCTTGTATTTTAACTAACTTTATTAATGAATTTTTTCTCTTTAACTACTCCACTACTCTAATTAATGAGGGGTATTTTAGTCAAAGAGTGTCATTTTATCATGAAAATTTGTAAACTCAATTATTTTATTAAGAAATGTGCATAAACTAATAAGACAAATAAAATGAGTCAGATGGAGTAACAATTTTTTTTTTTGCATGTTTCGTTCAGACCAGCCCACCATTTTGGTTCATTTTAGGCAGATTGGTCGGCCATTTTGGCCTCGTTTTAGCCCGAATTTCAATTTTTATATTTAGTTTTTGTTTTTTGATTTTTAACAAGCTGGCCTGCCAACCCGTCAGCTCGTGACGGGTCGAGTTGGGTTCAACATCTCAACCCACCACCCTTGGCGGGCCGGGTTGGGCTAGCCCGTTTTTGAGCGGGCTCATGGAGGGTTGTGCCGGGCAAGGCCGGGTTGACCCATTTTACCATCCCTACACACACCCAAAGAAAGTGAAAACAATACAAAGTGGGGAGAAGATTTCTTTCCCTTTAGAATCGGCTTCATTTTCTTTGAAAACAGCTGTGTTATGTCGACAACGGAAATCGACAACTTTCTGTCGACACCGTATAAACACACACACACACAGAGTTTTTCGTAAAGCATGCCGAACAGGAAAAAATAAAAAAGCAAAAAACTGTATATTCACACGGTGTCCGACAACAAAATGTTGTCGGTAAAACATTTCTGCTTTGAAAATGTGTGTGTACGTTGATAAGTTTTCATCTTATGTTAATTTAGAGTGATTAATTGAATTAAATACATGAGGAATTGAGAGAGCTGAATATATATTGAGCTTAAACTTTGGAATTCTTTACACTTGGTTGTTTGATTGTATGTTTTAACTCTTACATTATTCTCATGTATATTGCACTTGAATTGCTAGGAATGGAAACAAAACCAAAAGAAGACACTCTCAAGAATTCAATTAAAGGCAAAGAAGATGATTCGTGAGAGCATAAGATTCGAAGGCAGCTAAAAATGCGAAATTTAGCCAAGTTATTGAGTATGCGCGTGACGCGCATTTACAAGTAAAGGAATGCGCGTGACACGCATTTATGTAAACTGGCTTTGTCTTCATGCGCGTGACGCACGCTGATCAGGAAGAATCTGCGCGCGACGCGCATCAGTGCAAATCTGGAAGCCGCCTCGGTCGCGCGCGCAGCGCATTTGTATCGCTTAAAGCTGCGCGACAGCGCCGCGGTCTTGTAGAATCTGTATAATTAGATATTTGTTCACTTTTTAATCATCTTGGACCTTTGCTAACATCTAAAACACTGAAGAAAAAGATTAGGAGTGCTAGGGTTCCATTGTTCTTCATCTTCAAGGAGGATTCATTCTTGGGAACAAGGTTTGGATCATCAATGGAGTTGTTTTCTTCCATATGTTTGTTTTCTTCTTTTACTACCATGAGTAGCTAAATACCTTAGATTAGGATGAGATGAATCATGTACAAACTCTTATGTAGTTAGTTCTCTTATATTAATACAAGTTTATGTTATGTAAATTGAGTTTCTAATCTCTATACTTCATGCTATTCAATACTTGATCACTATTGCATTGATTTTGGGTTTTTCATCTTTATTGAAAAATAGGATGAATGAACTTGAACTGAGATTAGTAATCATAATCATGATGATTATAGGAATATAACTTGTGGTTATGTGTTCTAATGAATCATGGATCTTATTGCTTAGTCTAATCATTAATCACTTAAGGGATTAGGGATTGTGGCTAGAATAAAGGGTTTATGAGGCAAGGGATTGTCCTTAAGCTAATTCAGTTGATTCGAACTTCAATTTATATGAAATTACTTCAGTTAATGATGAACTAGTTACATAAGAGCAAGTACAAGAGGATTCAAATCCTAGTCGTTTTCAACCAACCAAGTCAATTCTATTTTTACTTTAACTTGTTCAAAGTTACAATTACAATCAAAATATCCAAATCATTTCCGTTTAAAGTAATTACACACTTATTCTTATTGATAACCATCATAATCCCTGTGGAGACGATACTCTATTCATTACTATATTACTGGTTGCGATTGGTGCACTTGCCTTAAAAAGTAGTGTATGTTATTTCAAAGAGGGGTAGATGTGTGCGTACTAGATAATAGGATGTTGTCAAGTCGTTAAGCCTACAGATGGTAGGTAAGGCACAAGGGTGTTCGCGGATTGGATTGGATCGGTTTTAAGGGAAAAAAACCATATGATCCAATCCTTTCGGTTTTTACTCTAATCATCCAATCGGTTTGGTTTTAAAATCAAATCCGATCCGATCCGATCCAATTTACTTCTTTTGGATTGGATTTGATTTCGGTTTCTCATCTATAATCTAATCTCCTGGTTTATATTTTTTCAAATGATGAAATTACGACAATGACGATAACTTACACTTCATAACATTAAACTAATAGTATTGCAGTAGCCAACAGTAGGGCAATAACGACTCAGCTTTTTTTTTTGCTTCTTATAAATGAAACTATGAAATAATCAAAAGGAATCGTTGGCCCCAGGAATGCTTGCGGTACGACCAAATCACGCATTATTTTTCTGTATTGATATATCACGCATTATTGTATTAATGTGAAAGAGAATTATAAAATGGGAAAAAGAGGAGTAGATCCACAAATTAAAAAAAATATTTTAAAATTATAAAAATAAGAATAAATAATTTATTTGCAAGCTTAAAAATGTATATTAAAAAAGTAAAATATTCTATATTATATAAAAATATACATGATTAATTTAAAAAATTAAATTAATTTAAAAAATTAAATTAATTTAAAAAATTAAATTTTATAATGTGTGAGAAAATATATTAAAAATAAAGTAATTATAAGTATAATACTATGTTATATAATAATACTTTGGATCGGTTTGAATTGGATTGGTTCCATTAGAAGGATTCGAAAACCGATCTAATCCAATCCAAAATTTCGGTTTTTTGCGGTTTTCGGTTTTTTCGGTTTGCGGTTAATTCGGTTTGCAGTTTTTTGGTTCGGTGGCTGCGGTTTGAATTGGATTGGATAGGTTTGTGAACACCCTTAGTAAGACACTCTACCCTTTACTTACCCAATTTCTTCCATTTCTTAACATTATATGTTGATTTATTTTATTTTCTTGTATTCCTATATTTATAACAATATATATTATCTTCAATGTATCCTTATTTATATGTGCACAAAACAGCCAATTAAACTTGTTTTACTGTAATCTATCTTTTATTGTACTAGATACTACTGCAAAAAAAGACTTTTCGTATCGGTTAAAGAGTTTTCACATCGGTTCTGCGTTCGTTATAGATTATGGCGATATAAAAAGTGAAAACTTTTTAAATTGAATAACAAACCGATGTAAAAAAAACTTTTTACATCGGTTAACAATAGAACCGATGTAAAAAAATGTTGACTTGATTCGTTTCATGCACTAAAATCAGCCTTTTTACCATGGTTGTAACTAAAACCGATATAGAAAGCCACTTTCTAGATCGATTGGGACCATAATCGATGTAAAAAAATGGTTTTTTAAATCAATTATCGTCACAACCAATATAAAAAAGGTGATTTTTTTTTAAATTGTGTTTATTTTTCATTTTTTTGCCTGTACACTTTGGCAACAAGGCCAATACAACAGAAACCAACAACAAATTTGCATTCAATAAGTCTCATGACATAACTTAAAGTAAGCAACATTGACATTCAAAAATACAACATAACCCAAAAAAATTACTTTTAACTAATACAATGTCATACTTTATGAGTAATTTCGCCATGGATCAATAGAAGAAGAAAACAAAACTTGCCCAATGTTCTCGAATGTCGTTAAGTTCCACTTTAGATAATGGTTTCAGATTGTTGATTCAGATAATGGTTTCAGATTGTTGAATATCTACAAGTTGAAATAACATAAGATAGCTCATCTACTAAAAAAAATTAATCTAGCTTGTTAAAAATTATATTACCTGCACCCAACGATCAATAATACTTACAAAGACAATGTTAAGCATGTGTCTCATGACATAATATCCATACTCATAACCGCCAGATTGTTTTGGAGACTACAAATGAATACCAAAATTGAATATAATGATTAGATATTATAGTAATTATTATAAACTTTATTTGAATTTAGGGTTCTAAACTACTTACAACAGGGTTAATCGATTTAGGCTTCTCTGTAGGCCTATCCTCCAACCCTACATGTCGTCATAACTCTATGATAAAAAAAAAAATGTTCATGTAAAGTATGTTATAGAACTCATTGTAATAATCCATATCACAAAGCAAATGTATATTACAAATAAAATGTAATAATCCCTGTAGGCTCCTTGTCATTAAACTCGCTGTCTCTTTCTCCTTGATTATCCACAACATTAATTGTATTGAATAGCCCTTCCTCAGGTGTTGTCTCTTCCTCTTCTTGTGTGAAATCAAAAAATGAAGAATCACCACTAGAAGATGAAGAGTCATCTTCCTCGTGGATGCAACCCGCTTCCTTCTGCCATTCTGAACAAATTGATTAAGAGATGAACCAATGTTATCACCAAAAACTTCTTCTACTAATCTTATCGAGTAAACTGTTTCATTGATTTTCACTATAAGAACTTTGTTGAAAGGAGTATGGATTGAAGATCTCATTAGAATTATTGCCACATCTAATCTTAACTTCTTCCTTGTTGCCTCATTAGTATTAACAAAATGCCCATAATTAAAAACCGCAAGTCTAAAGAAAGCATCTTTCCCAAGATCAGCCAAGTTGAAACTTAGATACTATGCCAATTATATATATATGAAGCCCATCTATTATTAGGATAACATCATGAACCATTATGTGTTGGCACTTGGCAACATTGCAGATGTAACACAAGACTTACATTCCTTACACTATAGCCTGTAACTTGCAGGACAACTAACGGGTTCCGCTGCTTTAGAGTTTCTCTGCAAGTAGATTTGTTAGGATACATGGCAAGGTTGCTATTGGTTGTAGGTGGATTTACCGCATCAAACACAAAGTTGATGGCTCCATTGAACGATGCAAAGCCCGCCTTGTTGCCAAAGGTTACACTCAACAAGAGGGAGTTGATTTTTTAATAAGATTTTTGCTTGCTTTAGCTGCTGCAAATGGTTGGTTACTCCAACAACTTGATGTTGATAACACTTTTTACATGGCGATCTTAATGAAGAAGTCTATATGTAATTGCCATCGGGCTTTAACCTCTCTGAAATCCAATCTTGTATGTCATCTAAACAAGTCTCTCTATGGTTTAAAACAAGCGAGCCGTCGATGGTTTGCTAAACTTCCCACTTCGTTAATCTCCATTGGTTTCACACCATCACAGTATGATCATTCCTTCTTCATTAAAATTCATGGCACCTCCATTACTGCTTTTTTGGTTTATGTTGATGACGTAATCCTTGTGGGCAACCCTTCTTCTGAGATCTCATTTATTAAGCAATTTTTGTACAACACCTTCAGCATCAAAGATTAAGGGGATTTGAAGCATTTTCTTGGTCTTGAGGTGGCAAGGTCTCACAAGGGCATTCATATTTGCCAACGCAAATATGCTCTTGATATCTTAAGTGATGTGGGCTTGTTGGCATCCAAACCTTGTGCAACGACCATGATAAAAAACAACAAATTTTTGTATGACACCTCTGCTCCTCTACATGATGCTTCTGAGTATAGAAGGTTAATTGGCCGCCTCTTGTACCTAACCAACACTCGGCCAAATCTCAGTTTTTCAGTATAGCACCTTAGCCAATTTATGCAGTATCCTACGGTACATCACTATGAAGCTGTTGTTCAAATTTTGGAATATGTCAAAGGCTCTCCAACTCAGGGACTATTTTTCCCTGCTGATTCAACCTTGCAGCTTAAAGGCTTTAGTGATTCTGATTGGGCCACATGTCCCACAACCAGACACTCTATTACTAGATATTGCATGTTTCTTGGATCTTCCCTCATTTCCTAGAAATCCAAGAAACAAACAATAGTCTCTCGCTCTTCATCTGAAGCAGAGTACCGCACATTGGCTTCCACAACCTGCGAGTTGCAATGGCTGACTTACTTGCTGAAAGACTTTGCAGTTCCTTTTGTCAGTCCAACCAAACATATTGATATTGATTGTCACATTGTAAGAGAAAAGATTTAATTAAAGCTATTTCATTTGCTCCCTATTTCGCCAGCTAATCAATTAGCAGATGGTTTCACCAAACCACTTAAAGCTCCTATCTTTCAGCGGTTGATTTCCAAGTTAGGAGTTCTTTCAAATCAATGTCCAGCTTGAGGGGGTGTTAGGATACAGACTATTCATTTTCTGTTTGTAATTATAAATTAGTTGAGAGTTAGTCATGCTAACCAAAAATTAGTAAGAGTTAGTTATTAAGGGTTTTCACCAGAGCCTCATGGTGTATATAACCAATGTAACAGTTTAGATCAATGCAAGAAATCCATTTACTAAATTCTCTCAATAAGATTAATGACAAATGTCAGTAATAATGGAGAATAAAGGATGTTAATAAATACAAAGGATTTAGGCAGTTATAGTTTATAAACTTCCCATTTTTCCTTGCTCTAGACAGAGGCAACACAAGTAACATGCTGCCAATCCAATTAACAAGCATTAATGATCCAAAATTTTAAAATTAACTTGGAGAAAATATTGTACTGGTGGAGACTTGCCTAGGGCAATTAAGCAGAGAAACACATCTTTGGGTTTTGGTTCGCGGTAACCCAGTGGGGTGAGCAAGTTGTTGCCCCTGAGCGCAAGTTCGGGCTCCTCTGATGGGCCTTCTTGTCCTCATAATGACCTAGGAGAATGTTCTAAGTGGCCAATTGGTAGCGAGCAACCGACTTTGGACGTTCAGCAACTCGGGGGCCTGAATCTCTTTGTGGATTTAAGTCAGAAGTCTACTAGAATTATGGAGACACAAAGCGCTAATTCTGGCTCCAAGAATATTGTCTTTCCCGACAATGTGGTTATACAGTCTGATATTACAAAAATTATGAATATAGGGGTTACAATGGGTGTGTCAATTAGGGATGTAAATATGATAAATAGGTTTGCGGATTGGAGGTGTGATAGGCTATGTCATCACTTGTGGGGGAATGAACACTGTGACTGGAAGTTCTCTCAAGCAGTGGGCAATAGTGGCGGAATTTTATCCATTTGGGATAGTTCAAGAGGTAATATTTTGTTCCATTTCTCTGACTTTGGCTTTGTGGGGGGGGGTTTGTCTGTAGTGGGGGTGGAGAGGAAGAAATGTATGTTGTGAATGTGTACTCTAGTTGTAATCTTCTGAATAAGAGGAGATTATGAGGTGAGCTAGTAATGTCAAGGAGGGGTTTGGTGGTGGCCCTTGGTGTGTGGTGGGTGACTTTAACTCAGTTTATTCTATGAGTGAGAGGAGAGTTATGGGCGGGCCGGCAAGGCTTATAGATGTGGCTGAAATCCATGAGTTATGTGGCTTCATTGAGGACATGGGTCTCACTGATCTCTCATTATTGGGTAGGAAATTTACTTGGTTCCAACCCAATGGGGAGGCAATGAGTAGGGTTGATCGCTTCTTGGTGTCGGAGGAATGGATTAATTTGCGGGGCGATATGCCACTGTGGGCTCTTGAAAGAGATGTTTCAGATCACTGCCCACTAGTTAATAAAAGTCCTATAGGTGAATGGGGTCCAAAGCCATTTAGATTCAATAACCATTGGTTGAATCATAGGGACTTCAAAGGGGTAGTGCAGAATTGCTGGTCATCCCAAGATCTATCTGGGTGGATGGGGTTTGTGCTTAAAGAGAAACTGAAAAAGCTAAAAGGGGTTCTAAAGGAGTGGAATAAGGAAGTCTTCGGGGAGGTGGACACAAAGATACAACTACTGGTGGAATCTATTAGGGTACTGGATCTGAAAAGCAAGGGAGTAGATCTATCGGTGGATGAGGTGGATAGCAGGAAACTTTACTTCTCCCAGTTATGGTTGTTGATGAAGAGTAAGGATAGCCTAACTTTTCAAAGGTCTAGGGCTAGATGGCTGAAGGAGGGGGATGGCAATACTAGATACTTCCATTCATGTATCAAGTCTAGAGGGGCCAGGAATAGGATCTCTGCTCTACAGGCGGGGGATGTTTGGGTTGAGGATGTTATGGGGATTCGTGCGGAGGCGACTAGGTACTTCAGGGAGCATTTCTCAGAGGAGGATTGGGAGCATCCGCAATTAGATGGTATCATGTTCCTGGTACTATCAGACTCAGATGCAGCTTCTCTCTCGATACCTTTTTCCTTAGAGGAGATTAATGGGGTGTTGGCTCAGTGTGATGGGAACAAAAGTTCGGGCCCAGATGGTTTTAATTTTACTTTTCTTAAAACCTTTTAGGCATTGATGCGCATTGAGGTGGGACAGCTGTTTGATGAATTTTATACGAATACCAAGCTACCAAGGAGCTTCTCATCCTACTTCTTCACACTGATTCCTAAGGTAAAGTGCCATCTTTCTCTGGGTGATTTCAGACCTATCTCTCTGCTTGGTTTTTTGTATAAGATTGTGGCAAAGGTGCTGGCTTCAAGATTGTGTAAGGTGATGGATGGCCTTATTGCACCTACTCAATTTGCCTTCATAAAGGCGAGGAACTTGATGGATGGGATAGTTGTGGTCAACGAGGTGGTAGACTTTGCTAAGAAGAGGAGGAAACAATGCTTAATTTTTAAGGTGGATTTTGAGAAGGCTTATGACTCGGTGAATTGGGGGTTCCTGAATTATATGTTGTAGATATTTGGTTTTGATGAGAGGTGGCAGGCATGGATCAGGGCTTGTGTTTTTTCCGGTAGCCTATCAGTGTTGGTGAATGGGAGTCCGACGGAGGAAGTGAATATCAAGAGGGGTTTGAAGCAGAGAGATCCTCTAGCCCCCTTTCTTTTCCTGTTGGTGGTGGAGGGCCTTAGTGGTCTGATGCGCCGGGCAGTTTCTCTTGGACTTTTTCGAGACTCCGTGTGGGTGAGCTTGGAATCCTTGTGTCACATCTTCAATATGTTGATGATATACTATTCATTGGGGAGGCTAGTGTTGACAACCTATGGGCGATGAAGGCAGTGCTTAGATGCTTTGAGCTCACTTCAGGACTCAAGGTTAATTTTGCTAAGAGCAGCTTGATTTGGGTAAATGTGGAGGAGTCCTTTTTTGGCTATGGCGGTGAGATTCCTCAACTGTAGGTCAGGGTACTCCCGTTTAAGTACCTCGGGCTACCGGTGGGGGCAAATCCTCGTTGGGCATCTACATGGAGCCCTATGGTGGATGCACTACGGATTAGACTTTTGGGGTGGCTGCATAGGAGTATCAGTCGGGGGGAGGATTATTCTTCTGAATTCAGTCCTAAACAGTATTCCCATTTTTTTACTTATCCTTTATGAGAATGTCGGTTAAGATCCTTTATGAGAATGTCAGTTAAGATCTGGAAACATGTGGTGAGGATTCAGAGGGAATTTTTGTGGGGGAGTGTGTTGGGGGGAAGATCCCATGGGTGAAGTGGTCGGACATTTGTAACCCTAAGAGTGGGGGTGGTCTGGGGGTGAGGGAAATTAGGTGGGTTAACTCTAGTTTGCTGGGAAAATGGTGGTGGAGACTCCTAGGTGAGGATAATACACTTTGGTGTAGGGTGCTAAAAGGAAGGTATGAGTCCAGAGTTGCATCGATGGCATACTTCTCTGACTTGAGAGTCCCTTCTTCTGCATCGGTTTGGTGGAAGGATATCTGTATAGTCAGGAGAGTTAGGGAATCGGGTTCGGATTGGCTTTCAGCGAGTGTTAGAAGGAGATTAGGAGATGGTACGAATACATCCTTTTGGCATGATATCTGGGTTGGAGATGTGACCCTTCAGTCCAGATTCCCTAGACTTTATTCACTGGCTACTCGGAGATGGTGGTTAGCGAAGGTGGGAGGTGGGAGGCAGCGGTATGGGTTTGGGATATTCCATGGAGGAGGTGTTTATTTGTGTGGGAATAGACATTGGTGGCTGAGTTATATACAGTACTGGAGACTTCCCTTCCGTCAACTGAGACAGATCGGTGGGTTTGGTCTTGGCACCTGACTGGTATGTATTCTATCTCCTATGCATATGGGTTGCTCTCTGAGTCCTCACATTATGTGGCTCAGTTGTCTGATAGTGAGATTGGTGACCTAGGCAAGTTGTGGAAGAGTCTAGCTCCTTCAAAGGTAATTGCTTTCTCATGTCAATTGCTTTTGGATAGAGTGCCGACTCGGACAAACTTATTTAGGAGAAGAGTCATTTTAGATCCCACAGCTACTGGATGTGTTTTGTGTGGTTGCCATCAGGAATCGACTCTACATTTATTTGGCAGATGTGGTTTTACTTCGATGGCTTGGTATACGGTGGTGGGCTGGATTGGCTGTGACTTTGTCTTGCCTCCGGATCTTTTTATGTCATTCTCACAGTTTACTAATCTTGGGGGTAGTGCTAGATATAGGAATGGTTTGGCACTGATTTGACATACTGTCTTGTAGGCGGTTTGGGACATCAGGAATGGTTGTATTTTCTCTGGGAAGGTGCCAGATATCGAGCAGCTGGTTGATCACATTTGATCCGTATCCTGGAGGTGGTTCTTGTCTAGGTCTAACTCCCCTCCATGTTTATACTACGAGTGGTTTGTTGACCCACTATTATGTATTGAAGGTCTTGATCCTGCTTTGCGGTTGTATTAGCTTTTGGTGCTTCTTGTGGGCTAATTGGTCCGCCTTTTCTCTTTGAGTGGTTGTATTGGGTTGTGGTACCCCTTGTACCTTATAATTAATAAAATTTTGCCATTCAGGAAAAAAAAAACACTTGGCTCTATCTCATCAAGTAGAACTGTCAACACTAATACAGTTAAGAAATTATATGCTCATATAAAATAAAGCCATGAAATTAGAGAAGAATATAGGAGGCCGATAGTAAGATGGAAAAACACTACCTAGTGTGTGTTTGTTTCAGGCTACCTTGTAATATTCCTAGGAATGTGAGGGAGGGAATGCAATATTCTCATGTTTGTTTCAAGTTTTAGAAAATGATTCTCAGGAATATTTTTTATACATGATTTTTCTATTTCTTATTCCCATGTTAAAGGGTGGGAATCTAATATTCCCATGGGAATAAAGCTCAACCATGCACCTATAACTACCCACTCTTACCTCACTTTACTATATATATTTATTTATTTATTTTAATTATTTAATTAAACAAATTATAAAAACATTCTAAAGAACTAGCGGCAAGACGGGCACTACCGTGCCCGTCTTTCCGCATTTCTATTACGCTACAGTATGAAATATTTTATCGCATTTTATTGTTTAATGTTGGTTTTAAGAAATTTGATTAAGCATTCCTTGTATTTTATTACACTAATTTTGAAAATGACATATTATTATTAATTAACAGTATTTAACGCCTATTGATATGTACACATATATGTTACTTTCTTTTAATAAAAAAAATTTGGATTTGGATTTACTTTTTAGAAATTGATTTAAAATATTTGATTTCACTATGAATTTACGTGTGTATATGTTAACCGCTATCAGGGAGAAGAAGTGCATAAGTTAAAAACGGTTGATATACACAAAAGTAGGGAGAAGTTAATTTATGGATAAACATAAATAAAAGAGAAATAAAGGGTAAAATTGGAAGGAAAAAAGTCTACACCAAAAAGGAATATCCCCTTTATATATAGTTATAGATTACAAATACTTGCCAAACACATTAGTCGGAATAATATTCCTAGTAATCATATTCCCAGAATTGTCATCCCAAGAATGTAATTTATTCCGCGAAACAAACACACCCTTGGGGAAGAATTTGGTTTCAAGGAATGTGCTGCACAATTATGTCTATCTACAAAGAAAATAAGTTTAAAGCAGAAGTAATAGGCATTGCTCTGCACAATTACGTCTATCTACAAAGGAAAAAAAAAATTAAAGCAGAATTAATAGGCATATAATTAAAAGGAATAGAGAGGCAAGGGGTGTAGTGTAAGGATACAAATTCACAGTTCAATTGAACCTCCACATACATTTTTTTTTTTTTTTGAAATAGAAGTTCCAATAAATTCTCTATTATTTTTAGGATGACTCTACTTCAACTTTGGTCACGGGGCGGGGCATACAACTGAAATACAAGCTTTGCACTATTATGAAGCTTTGCACAATTTTTCAAATGACAAGTAAAGATTACGTGTTTAAATGAATTTCAATTAGTCAATTCTTTCGATTTCCCCGTACTAAACAAACACATGTATTATATCAACTATTCTAGTGTATTGGGGTTGAACTTGCACCAGTAATCAACATGCTATGCATTTCTTTTCCACCTCGAATGCTTGGCTTCCCTTCCCGGAAACATGACTGGAGATTCCCAGTAACCTTCCTCATCTCGGTCACTGAGCAGTAGGCAGTACAGATTAAGCTGGCGAAAAAATTGAATTTAAGGAAAGCAACTCAGAAGCATCCCAAATCAGGAAAATAAAAAACAAAAGAGCAACACTTCAAAACTAACAGAGTGGCAGTGGCAGCACTAGAGGATGAAAAGTGAACACTGAACAAGCGAAAGCCGAGCCGACTGACAAGCCGAGGTTCGCGCTTCCCGCAACCCCGTAACTACACGCGCACTTGCACGTGCACGCACGCACGTGCAAACCCCACTCCTAACACGTAGTAACACTCTCACTCGCGGTCCCTTAACTGAACTGATGGCAGTGGAAACAGTGTGAGTGGTATTATTATAACTAGCGGCAAGACGGGCACTACCGTGCCCGTCTTTCCGCATTTCTATTGCGCTACGATGAATACCTGGAAAAAAAAATGTATAGAAGTTCAAGTAAGAAGAAGAAGACGATTTTTTCATAGCTTATTTTTCAGAACTGGCAAGGGTAAAATAGGAAGTAAATTAGTACACCAAAAAACAGTTATTAAAAGTAGTTCCCTTTATATAATGGTATAGATAACTAATTAATCGAAACAAAAAAAAAAAAAATATATATATATATATATATATATATATATATATATATATTAGGGAACGCCCTAATAAATAAATATATCAACGAGCAGGACAAAAGGGTCGTCCTTATAACTACCCCCATTCCCAAACGCAACACTAACCAACTCATCCAAGAGTCAGAGAGAGGGTTCAGAAGGCGCTTTCTTCACTCATTAATGCCTCTTCGCAACAAAGCCTAAACTAAACACTACTCTCTACTTTCTCACTTTCCATTCGTTTCGTTTCTGTTCTGTTTTCTTTCTTTCTTTTTTTTTAAACGATTTGCTTACTCACACTTGAATTGGCATTTGCAACCCAAACTCATTGTGAATGGAGCTAAGCAAAGTAACGTTAGAGATCTTCTCTAAACTGGAGCAGCAATGGCTCTCACACTGTGGAGCAACCGCCAAAACCCGCATACTCAGCATTGACGGGGGAGGAACCACCGCCATTGTCGCCGGAACTGCCCTCGTCCACCTCGAGGACCAGATCCGCGCCCAAACCAACGATCCCCACGCTCAAATCGCCGATTACTTCGACATCATCGCCGGCACCGGCATTGGTGCGATCCTTGCCGCTCTGATCACCGCCGACGATGGCTTCGGCAGGCCTCTCTACACTGCCAGAGATGCCGTTAACCTCATCGCCGACAGGAATCACGAACTCTATAAACCGAAGTCCGCCGGAGTTTTTCGCCGGCGCCGGAGATTCTCCTCGAGGAGCATGGAAAGCCTGTTGAAGCGAGTGTTCCAAAGAAAAGAGGGCGAAGAGCGGTCGTTGACACTGAAGGACACGTGTAAGCCACTGCTTATTCCTTGCTTTGACCTCAAGAGTTCGGCGCCATTCGTCTTCTCCCGAGCCGACGCGTCCGAGTCACCGAGTTTCAATTTCGAGCTTTGGAAGGTGTGCCGCGCCACGTCAGCAACGCCGAGCCTCTTCAAGCCCTTCCACTTCTCCTCCGTCGACCGAAGGACCTCGTGCTCCGCCGTGGACGGCGGACTTGTGATGAACAACCCGGCGGCGGCGGCGGTCACGCACGTTCTCCACAACAAGCGCGATTTCCCGTCGGTGAACGGCGTTGATGATCTCTTGGTCATGTCCATCGGAAACGGAGCGCCGGCGAATAGAGTGCGTGACTTCCGTGAGTGCTCGACGTCGACGGTGGTTGACATTGCTCTCGACGGCGTTTCCGAGACCGTTGACCAGTTGCTTGGAAACGCCTTCTGTTGGAACCGTACGGACTACGTCAGGATTCAGGTACGCCTATGGCTCTTTCTCTTTCTTATGGACTGTTTGGTTCCCTAGGGAAAAAAACGAGAAACGAGAAAAGCAAAATTCAACTCGGTCGCCTCGTTCTGAGTGAACTCAAATTCTTGGACAGTAGTAACAATTTTTTTTACAGTATCTTTTTTTATTATTGTTTTTATCTTGGTGGGTGACGGAGTGAATTGACGGCGTGTGGTTTTGTGCAGGCGTTGGGTTTGGGAGAAAAGGGGACGTGGGAAGAAACGGAGGTGCTGAACGAGAGAGTGCTGGAGTCGTTACCGTTTGGCGGCAAGCGGTTACTGCAAGAAACTAACGGTAATAGAATCGAGAGCTTTGTGCAGCGTCTTGTTGCTACCGGGAAGAGTAGTTTGCCTCCTAGTCCCTGCAAGATTCCGCTGTGAGCCCTCTCGCTGACGGTTTTACTTTTATTACAGTATTAAATAAACTAAGGAGTATTGTTTTGACGCTGTTAGTTGTAAACTTGTATCAAGGCTTCTGAAGGTTTTATTTTACCTATTGTCAGAATAGATGGAAGTGATTCTCTCAGTTTCTCTGTTTGTCTTCCTGCATTGGTTTTGATTTTGGGTTGAGGTAAGGTGAGGTGGGAGTGGGACTTTGATAATTACCGTTTCTTTTATGGGACACGATTAGATAATTGGTAATTACGGTTCCATGTGATTGTTTGTTCCCTAAAATGGCTGCGTGATTCGTGGAGCTGGAGCACCACGACTGCGCTCGTGAGTCCTGACCAACCTCCTTTTATTTGAAGGAAAAAGAAACGCTGTCCCACGCAATCGAAGCCATCGCGATTCAACTGTCTACTCGTTTACTTTGAGCCTGAGGATGAGCGATGTGGGCGCAAGTTCAATCTTAAGAAACAAACATGGAAAAATTAAAGGTGTAAAAATATAATTTTCGGTTTTATTCTTAAATTATAAAATCACAGTTTATTTTCGCTTTTTATAATTTTTGAAATATAAATATATTTCCAAGTATTTTCATACCATTAATTCTTGAAAAATGTTAATTGGACACAAAATTGTATCGACCCGTATGTCCATACGGTACGGACCGTACGAACATTTTTTTTTGTTGCTTTTTTTTATAATTTTTTAGATTTTTTTAACTAACACAGATTTGACATTAACTAAGATAATGAATAGCATTAATCAGATATTTGAACTTGATTAATCAGATAAGAAAAAGTTTCAGGATTTAACATTAACCAGATAATGAATAACATTAACCAGATATGTGAACTTGATTAACTAGATAAGAAAATTAAATGTCTAAAAGTTTCAGGATCTGGCATTAACCAGATAATGAATAGCATTAACCAAATATGTGAACTTAGATTAACCACATAAGAAAATGGGATGTCAAGTTTCAGGATTTGACATTAACCAGATAATAAATAGTATTAATCAGACATGTGAACTTGATTAACCAGTTAAAAAAAGCTGTAATATTTTTAAAAAAAAATAAAAAAAAAATTATCCATATATATACATATATACGGTCCTTACAGTACAGACTTAGTATCTCGTATTTGATGTTTACTTTGTGTGTCCAACGGACCCTTAATTGTTTTACCCGCCACAGCACAAATCCTTGCAATCGATTCGGCATATTATACAGGGCCTCATCCTTGGTCGCTGAGTTAGTTCCCCAGCAACTGATTTCCAAACCACTCCCCATTATTATAAACATCAACAATATACTCAAACCATTTACCACTAATCCATTTTTTGATATTCCCGATGGCTTAAATAATTTCTCGTAAAATATTTAACTAGCATATTTCACATTACAGTATTACAGATTTCCACAAATAATTTAGCTAATGAATATTACGAATTGGCCATTTCAAGTACGTGCACAACACATGACTAAATTTGGTTAGCCATAAACGACAATTCGAGTAAGATTTGTCCAACCCTTGGATCGATGAGGGGTTGATTTTATGCCTTTTATTAAACTCACAAACTGATTATGAAAGTACAGTTATGTTGGAGAAAATAATGGCAATTGGACTGCATTTTAAGAATTATTGTTAATTGTTAAAATAGTCCAACCACGAAATCATGATTAGAGGATCTTTTAACCATACAATGTCAATTACTCCTCTTATGGCCGGGCCTACTCTACAAATTGTGCAATAAACCAACGCACGATGTGCAAAATTAATTGTCGTTTTTACTTAAATGATTGTTTATCGTAGTCATATTGACAGAGTTGAAATACTTATGCTTCTTGTACCAAAAAAATACTTATGCTTCATTTCAACGTGAGAAAAAAATTAGAGGGAAACAGAATAAAAAGAAAACGAATAGAAAAAAAAGGGGATTTTGTATATGTTTAGAATGAGAGAAAATAAAATAAAATAAAACAAAACAATTTTCTATCTGCTTATTTGATTAAATGAAAAAGCGAGAAAAAATAAATAACTAATATGTCATTTTTTCACCTTAATAAAACAAGAATAATCTAGCGGTACTTCACATTGACAACAGTAAACTTATTTTCTTCATTTTTTTTACGGATTATTTTCTTCATGTTTGTGTTTTCAATTTTCACTTAGTAGATTAAAACTTTGATGTAAGTCTCATATTAATTTTTTTTCTTTACCATTCATAGTTTGAATCCAATTGCTAAGATTTTAGGTATTAATATTTACCACATATATTTATCTAATGACTATGATTTACTCCTCTAAAGTCTCACCCTAAAAATATGTTCTGACTTGACACACACACATATGTGTGTGTTACATGTATGTATATATGTATTTTTGAATTAAATTATACAAATATAATACTTGAGCATTATTACACTTTATATTAATAGCTCTTAATACTCAAATAGTTTTTATTTTTATATATTTCAAATGTGTATATTATGTTCATATTGATGTATCTCAATGACATATTAAGCCTTGATTTAATTTTTAAAAAATTGTCATAATTTTTACCTTCTAAATTATGAAATAATCATAAAAAGCATACGCATTACATTACATATTGGACCGTACAAGATATGTCGAGGGCTAGGCCCAGCTCAACAGATGCCTGATTAAGTGTAGGGGTATCAAATGAATGAATTGGATACAATTTGGTTTGAATTATAATTTACAATCCGTTAAAAATTTATTGAAATTAAAAATCAAATCCTTTCATTAACATTTTTTTTTTTACTGATGGATTACTCTAGCTCTGTTGATAATAGGAACAATTTTTTTAAAAAAAAAGAAAAGGAAAAGATAAAATCTTTTGATGCTTCATTATCCTAAGAAAGAATGTTAGTCGTTGAGGGCATTGATGGATGATCTTGATTGAAGGGACTGCCATCACCTTATTGTACCAAATAAGTACTGTACTAATAACTATATGTCTGGCTACTAATTTCATGTTAATGTCAGGTCTGGGTATGCCTCACGGCATGGTACCAAGGGCTCCACCCATTGAATCTTCTGAGTTCTGAGTTGGTAATTCAAATAAATCAGCCATACACACACATGCCATATTCTGAATATCTTGTTCCTAAGCCTGAGGGTCTGAGGCCGAGCCATTACTGAAAAAGTTTAACAACACAGCTTTATTTAAACGCAAGTAACCTAAATTAATTGTCTTCCTTTCTTTCTGACACTTCCCTTCTTTGCAGTTAAATATGGTCAGGCATGAGGCATGGATATATTGCAAGGGTCCCGTCTCCAAGGGGTAAGTGAAGAAGGGGAATAACCGAAGAAGTTAGTTGCATGCACTGAGTTGAATGAGCTTTGTAAAATCACGTGAGTCCATTACTTTGATTTTGGCTGTCGGGCGGAAAAAAAAAAAAAGTGCTCTTATAATTATTTGAATATTATTCTTCTTATATTTTTTGTTACAAAATCATTATTAATCGGTTTGTAATCAAAGTTCTTGAAAAATTCAATCTTCAATAGAATTAAAGCAAGATTATTTAATCTATCTTGTGATATATTAGATCGCAAATAAGATTTTAACAATTTTATTTAAGAAAAACTCATTTCCGCATACGTAACAGTGACAATGATAATTAATACTCCCTCCGTTCCTAAATGTAAGCCTCATTTGACCAAACACACAAATTAAAAAAATTAATTAACACATTTAATACTGTTTCCAAAACTACCATTTAATTATTGACTTAAAATAGAGAAATAGTCACTCTATTTACTATTGACTACAAAAAATAATATAAATTAATTAGGAGTATTCTTGTAAAAAATAATTAATTTGTCTAGTAATTTAAAAAAAGACTTATAAAAGGGGACAATTTTTTTTTCAAAAGGGGCTTACATTTAGGGACGGGGGGAGTAATATTGTATAGGTCGTGCTTGCATTAAAAAACAATTAAATGACTTCAAAAAATTCAATATCATATAGTTTGATTTTGATTCAACTTTTAAAACCTCCCTAATGACTTCCAATTTTTCAAATAGAATTTCATCATCAAGATCATAAGAATTATCATGTTTTATGTAATTTTCAAGATATTTACAACATGATTTCAAGTATTTATTAAAGAATGATCTAAGTCTTTCAATACTAAACAAAATCCAATTCAAAATCTCCTCATATGTGTTATACTGCTCAAATCTTTTAGTAAGTGAGTCAATTGATTGATCTACAATATATAAAAAATAATTAATCCTAAAAGACTCATTAACAAACTCAAAGTTCGGTTTTGTGTATTCAGAAAAATTTTCATCATAGTGTTTTTCTATCAAAACGTTTTTGAACAAACACTCATTCAATCTCAATTTTATTTGCAATTTTTTCAGCACTAACAGTAACATTTGCAAATCCATATTCTCTATATTTTTCCAAGTAGTTAATCAAACATTTAATAATTCTATAGCCACACCAATATATATGCATGTCTTTTTTTTTCCAAATTTTTGCTAACTTTATTAACAACAGTTAACAACTCAAACCAAGTAACCATAGCTAATAAAAACTCAAAGTTTCTAATTCTGTGAGTTATTAAAGATTCAACTTCACTCTTAATTTTTAGATCATTATCTTGTTCAGCTAGTTAAAGTAAAGCTTCTCTTATATATGTTTGAGGCTTGAGTTTTAATTACCCACACACTATTCACATGACTTTTCCAACATATTTGTGATAATGATTTAATAGTTAAATCTTTCATATTATCTCTCATATTATTTTGGAATGGTATTTGCAAAAATTGGAAGCTGGTTAATGAGAATCTTGCTGGAGAATTGGGGATGGGAAAGCGGTTAATTTCTGGACTGATCCTTGGGTCCCCAATTTGGGAACCCTTAAAGAAAATGTTCTGGCATCTAGTAGTGTGTGCGAGACGGTGGCACCTGTGAGTGAATTTGTAACAGCTAGGGGTGCTCATGGTTTGGTTATTAATGTAACCAAAACCAAATCTAATTAAAACCACATATTAGGTTGGGTTTTCAAATCTAAATTTCTAAAACTGGATCTCAAATATGGTTACGGATATAAAACCGATTGTTTCCCCATATCCGATTATGAAACCGGTTGCAACCCAAAACCGGTTATGAACCAGTTTCTGTCCTAAAACCGGTTACACAACCGGTTATGGTCCACAAATCCGGTTATAAAACCGGTTTTCGCCAATAAAATTCGCCTCTAAAACTGGTTTTCGCCTATAAAATTTGAGTTTTGCCCACCAAAACCGGTTATTCCACCTTTATCAAAGAAAAAAACTTAAATTTATCGTATAAAAATAAATTTAAATATCTTATTCCGATAGTTTTTTTGTGTGATTATTCCGAGAGTGTTTTATTTTCTCTAAAAAATAAATAATAACATATATTATTCTTAATTTGTTAGACTAATAAAAATACAAAAGGAAAAGGAAAAGTCTGAGATGGAATTTTTCCAGTTTCAACCATAGTCCATTATTACTTATCGCCACTGGCGGCAGTTAAGAGATCCAGGAGTGAAAGTACCAGCCTTGCGCTTCACAATTCACAACACTGGTAAGTAACTTTCATTACTCATTCCTCCAATTTCTTTTATTTTCGAATCTGAATTGATTCAAACGCTCAATGCTCTGTTAACTGTCAATGCGAACGGCTTTAGTGGAGGACTCCACTCTCACTTTCCTTCTTTCTGTTCGGCGCCGATTCAATATCATAGGCTGTTCTCGATTCCCATTAACTGTTCGATTAAACATCTGTGACTGGGTTTGGAATAAGAAATGGGCTTAACAATTGGATATCCTAGTATTCAACCGGTTATAAATTTTGGATAACCAAAACTGGGCTTGGTTTATATCCATGTCCAAATATTTGGATATTTAAAAAATGGTTATGGACATGGATTTAGATAAATCCTTGTTACCGGATATTTTAAGCATCCCTAGTAACAACTTCTGGACAGTGGGATCTAGCTCGATTCGCTAACTGTGTCCCCAATCATGTCATAGAGCCGATAAAAGCAATTCTTCCTCCCCAACCAGATTCTTGAGAGGATGCTTTAGCTTGGAGAAGCTCTACAGATGGACCCTTCTCTACTTCTCAAGCTTATTCATACTTGATAAACACCGATAACTTGCAACACTACAAGAATGTTTGACATTTCCTAGGGCTAAAAACCCTAGGAAATGACAAAAAACTGTAGGAAATGACAAAATTTTCGAGGGCCCACCGAGGGCCACGAGGCAGTAAGTTATTCCCTGGTAGGAAACGAAAATTGAGGGTTTTTAAAAAATGGTTGTCGAAAATTTCCTAGAGTCAGAGCCCCATGTAAAAGCCCTAGGAATTTAATTATTTAAACTGATAAAATTTAATTATTTTTTTAAACTAAAACTAATTTTTTTAAAACTAATAAATTAATTATTTAAACTAATTTTTTTTACTGCCATTCTACCCAAAAAAAGGAGGCAGAGAACGGGGTAAGGGTTAGGTCAAGCGGCAGCAAATAGGGAGACGCAAGGGTGCTGCTTTGACTGCCGCGTCGTATCGGACCTAAAACATAAAACAGATCTGTGAGCATTCTGCGAGGACCCAAGCTATAACGCCATTGTCTCCCTCGTCGTCGAAACGACAAGTAAACCCAACACTAGTTCCCCCACCATCAAGCCTCCCGCTTTCTCACTTCCTTCTTTCTCATGTCGATCTCTCCCTCCAACGACTCACCGCCCAATATTGGACCTAAAACAGAAAACAGATGTGAGCATTCTTCGAGGACCCAAGTTGTAATGCCATTGTCTCCCTCGTCATCGAAACGACAAGTGAACCCAACATTAGTTCCCCCACCATCAAGCCTCTCAACTCAAAACAATCACCGGCCACCTTCAAATCTTCCTATTGTTAGCCCGTCGCAACTCCATTTCGTGAACCCTTCTGGTCACGAATGTTGGCCTCGCTCCATCATCTACTTCAACTCACTGTCACGAGCCAGAATCACCGCAAACCTACTCCCTCCAGCGACTCACCGCCCAATCCAATTTCTCCCTCTTGCGTCAGCACCTCAACGTCGATTTCTCCCTCTTTCTCACTTCTCTCTTGGTGAATCTTGTTCTCCCCCTCTCTCTCCTTTCCCTAGTTTGATCTCTCTTCCTCTTTTGTTTTCTCTTTCCTCACATGCCGCTCCCCCCTCTTCTCTCTTCTCCCCATTTCTTCCTTCGGGAATTTGAAGGTAAACCGGTGGAAGTCTCCGGTTGGTTCTAAGAGTAAGGGTTCAATGGTTTGGCCGGGTCGTGTGAGAGATGAGTGTGTGGCTTGAGAGATGAGGGAGATGGTGAGACGAGGGAGACGAGGTGGTGTCCTGTTGGTGTTGGTGTCTTGGTGAGGGATGAGGGAGATGAGACAAGAGAATTTTTTTTTTTTTATCAGTAGACAAAAGAAGATTATGGAGAGGTGAGGGAAATAAATGAGCGTGTGGCGTGAGAACAGAGAAATTTTGAGAGGAAAAAAAAGGTGAGGAAATAACAAAAAAAAAGTAGCAGTTGACCGTATCTGAGGGCTCATCCCCTCGGTTTTGTGCAAATTTTTTTGGCCTGGCTTTTCCGAGGGGTGTGGCCCTTGGAAAAGTCCAATTTAAAAAAAAAAACGCGCCGTAATTTTGATTGAACAAACCGAGGGTTTATTTCTAAAAGCCCTAGGAATTTAAGGTATGGGCCTTTTCCTACTGCTTTGGCCCTGAGTAATTTCCTAGGGTCAGTGGCCTTAGGAAAAAATTGTAGGAAATAGACTTAATTCTTGTAGTGCAAGCTTCAGTTGGTAATGGCAAAAACCGATAACTAACTCAGTTGGTAATGACAAGGTGCTTCCGAGTTACTTAAGCCCAAGGTCCCGGGTTCGAATCTTGCAAAAGGCAAAAACTCTACATGTGGTGGGCACGCAACGAGTTGGTTTTCAAGCAAATTTCACCTTCAAACGTTCAGAATCTTGTGAAAATCAAGAGTCTGTTGGTAGATATCCTGAATTTGAATAAGAGTATGGAGAGCTTGAATAAGAAAGTGGATTCCCCTCAAGGGTCCTCAAACATCAGTTGGGTGAGTCCTGTTGAGGGGCAGTTAAGCTCAATTGTGATGGAAGCCGTGAAGTCCTTTGCTGAAGCAGCAGCAGGGGGGTCCTTAGGGATCAAAATGGTAAATTCTTAGGGGTTTCTCGGTGATGCTGGAGAATTGCACAGTTCCTCAAGCTGAATTATGGTTAATTTTACATCGTATTAATCTAGCTAAGGAGAAAGGCTATGATCTAATCCTTGTGGAATCTGATTCTCTTACTGCGGTTAATTTCATTAATCGGGATTGTGCAACTAATCACCAATGTCATGGCTTAGTTAGTATGATCAAGAAGAAAATGTTGGAGGAAGGGAGGATCAAGGTCTCTCATGTCCTTAGAAAAGCCAACCAAGTGGCTGACCCGTTAGCCAAACATGGTTTAGATATGGATTTGTTGAAGTGGCTCCGGCCTTTCTGTTGAACTCTCTTTCAGGAGATGTTTGTAGGCAATTACTATGGTGAACAAGCATGGTGGGTAACACCACCATGCACAAGTAATGTTTACCATTAGATTAAGATATTCCTCACATCCTTAGGATAGACCCTCAGTGCACTCTCTGCATTGAATTATTTTCTCTTTCTCTCTCTAGCCCTTCTCTACAATCGTGGTGGCATACACGAAGAGTGCACCTCTGCATCAATCTTGTTCCTCAAACTTGATCGCTTCAACTTCACAATCGATGTCCATTTTTTCATTTCTACTATTTTTATCCAAATCTAAATAATTTTTCCACTAAAAAAAATTACAAATTTTGAGATATTACAAGAAGGAAAAATGAAATCGATCAAAGGGCCACCGTCGCGAGCCCTCTGCGTCGTGCTTCTCGAAGTCGAGCACTGCAGGTGCACCGGCGGCCACTGCATGGTGTCGCGTCTGCTTCACTATGCAGAGCGCGAACATGGACTTGATCCCAACCTTGAGTGCGCGTGGGTAAGAGATCGGGTTCCTAAGTATCTCGACGACGCCGTCGTAGATCCCGTCGACGCCGTCGTAGATCCCGTCGACATTGCTCACCTGATCGTGGATCTCAGGCGAGTGAGTCTTGGCGACAACGATCTCGATGAATGCGATCGAGTTATCGACGCAAGAAAACCCATATTCGCGTGGGTAAGAGATCGGGTTCCTAAGTATCTCGACGACGCCGTCGTAGATCCCGTCGACATTGCTCACCTGATCGTGGATCTCAGGCGAGTGAGTCTTGGCGACAACGATCTCGATGAATGCGATCGAGTTATCGACGCAAGAAAACCCATATTCAAAACCACAAAAATGCAGTGGTTGTTATCGATTGCTCCATTGGTCGTCGAGCGATGGCGGTGGTTGGCGGTTGCCATCGCTTCTTGTGTGTGTGGTCCATCCATTGGTGGTCGATTCTTGGCGTTCCATGGTTTCTTGAGTCAAACAATGGCAATGGAGTGGAGTTGTGGGACGATGCGAAGGAGAAAAGAGAAAGAGTGTCTAATATGGTGTGAATGGAACATGATAAGATTTGGTAGGCTACTTAATCTAATAGTAAATATTACTTGCGCATGGTGGTATTACCCACCATGCTTGTTCACCATAGAAGCAGCCGATGTTTGTAACACAACTTTCCCTCATAGATTTTGATATCTAATTTGTGGTGGGGTAGCTTTGTCCCTTACCATTCACCCCAAAAAAAAAAATATGGAACAGAGACAGTGGCCAAGAGATAGCGATGGATACATCCTACGCCAGGGTGAGAACAATTTACCCTTTTTTGTGCTGGGATTTGGGAATCTCTGACTCTGAAACAAACTAAAATCCACGAGGTTTTGTTCCTTTCTGTCAACGTTACATGTACACACATGCATGCTAGTTGGTCTTTGTCGTCTCGATTGGCTGTGTCACGAGAGATTCCCAAAACGAAGTTCCATCCCGTCTAGGTAACAAACATATAAACAAAAACCCATTACTTATGTTTTTATATGGGAGCTATTATTTTCTTTTCTTTTTTTTTTTTTCCAGAAGAGGAAGTTAATTCTAGTATCTCTTTCAGGAGCTATTTATAAAGCGAAAAAATCGTTTTCAGGATTCGTTAAAAATGTATGATAAAAAATTGGCCAGGATACACGTTTTTTTAACGAATCTGGAAATGACTTTTTACCTTATAAATGGTTCCGGAGGGAGTAACACACTAACACTGATAAAAAATTCTACTGTAAGACTCGCATACGGTGAATTGAAAACAATACATGAGATATTTCCATGTAACACACATTTTAAATTTCGAGAAATTAAAATTTTAAAACTATTATACGTTACTTTTCAAAAAAAAAAACTATTATACGTTAGTTTATATATATATATATATATATATATTTGATGAAATATAGATTACTTCATTTCTTTAGAAATAATTGAAGCTTTTATATTTAAGTTAATGAAATATAAAAGATATTTTATTCTGACCAAAATAAATAAATAAAAGATATTTTATTAATTAATGTACTTTTTGAGACTAAAAAAGATATTCATTCATTCAAATTGGCAAAATATATCGAAATCAACACAAATTCAACATCGCTAAAAACCGAAAATGATAAATCTGAGAACAAACTCA
The DNA here is from genome assembly GCA_037113605.1 of Calophaca sinica. Classification (NCBI taxonomy): domain Eukaryota; kingdom Viridiplantae; phylum Streptophyta; class Magnoliopsida; order Fabales; family Fabaceae; genus Calophaca; species Calophaca sinica. The sequence goes on from CM073733.1 coordinate 25,329,292, forward strand.
CAGCACCCATGTTAATAACATAAAACGGTAAAATGCCTACAAATGTGACAAAATCAAAGTGACCGGAATATCCATGTCTCCGGATCTGTAACGTTGACGCCCAAGTCTTGATTGAATCTTTAATGGATCAAAGCTTATCTGCCAATCTGAACCAAACGAACACCGTAACAAGACGAAAAATCAAACAACGCCGCACCAAGATGACGAACAAAACAACGCCGCACCAAGATGACGAACAAAACAACGCCACACTCAAATGACGAAATCACGAAAAAACACGAAAGAAAAACCAGATCTATGTGAGAAAACCATTTATTTAGATAAAATGAGAGGAAAAAACGATGTAAAGGGGTGATTCCAGGCTCAAAAAATGGCCAAAAACCACCCTCCTCTAATGGATGAGAGAAGGAAGAGAGAAGTAGAGAGATGATTTAGGTTTAGGTTTAGAAAATTAGGAAAACACCTTATTAATTAATGTATATTTTATATGATATCAGTTAAATGTATTTAGTTTAACGGTCAAGTTTAAAACAATCATCATATTAAATGATTAATTTTGTGTATCGATGTTTTGTTTTTTTAAGCTCGATCGAGTTAACTTCACTAACAATGCATCTACTATCTACTATCAATATAAGCCCATATAGGGCAGGAAAAATTACAATAATAGACTTCTACATTATTGATACCTGTCCATTTTGAGGTTAAAAGGATAAAAAAAAAAAATCAGGGAAAAGAGACACAATTACCCGGTAGAAAACGGTTTTAACTTCACTTTTCCTTCATATGCTGGGTATTACCTAATACTCTCTCCAACAGTTTTATTACACTCCCTTCTATTTCAGCTTCTTTCATCTCATCTCCCTCTCATCCCGTCGGGATTCAAAAAAAATTGAATATCTCTCTCTCTCTTCTTCTCTGTCTAACGAAAGTCCTTCATCTTATCTTCCTCTCATCCTCCCTCCTGTTTTCCTACTCCATCTCTCTATTTCGTTTTCCCTCTTCATCTCCTTCTCTCTCAGTTTTTTTTTTGTTTTCCCTTTCCATCTTCCAAAGAATCGGTATCTCCCCTTCACGCGTTTACAAGCAAGACAATCGAGGAATATGAAAGAAAAATCGGTATCTCGCCTTCTCTCTCTATCTTCTGGTCTGTCATAAGGAAAATATTTTTCCTCTTCCACTTTTGTATTTTTGCTAAAAATTGGGGTTTGCCATAGACAATTTTGTGGGCTAGGTTCTACAACGAGGCATTTGCTTGTCGGAATCGAACATAAACAGGTAAGACAACACTCGCTCTTTCTTCCCTCTCATTATTTTTTTTCCCCTGATTTTTGTTTAGGTTTCTCATTTTTAGGGTTTTTCAATTTTTTTTCTTTTCATTTCAGTGTTTTGTAATCGGAGTACTTTGTGAATCTTTCATTGTTATTAACAGTTTGTGTGAATTTTGTGTGAAAACATGGGTTTTGATTGTGTGAAAACATGGGTTTTGATTGTTATTATTGTTGAGTACCCTGTGAATTAATTGTGAGCTTTTAGCTGTTACTTCAATGGGGTTTTGATTGTTCAGATGGTTTTGACCCCCACTCATTTAGCAATAGTAATGGAGTATGCAGCTGAAGGAGAACTCTTTTGAGAGGATATGTAATGCTGGCCGGTTCAGTGAAGATGAGGTTAATAACTTAACATACTTCTAGGATTTTTCGCTTTATTTCACAAAATTTCAGTGCCATTCCTATTGTATCCATATTTCATTTATTTTCCCCTTTGATTGTTCAGGCTAGATATTTCTTTCAGCAGCTGATATCTAGTGTCCATTACTGTCATGCCATGGTATAAGCATGCTCATGTTTTTTAAAAATTATAGGACTTTCGAGTATTCAAAAGTACACAAAGTGACAACATATGCTTTTACTCTCCTTTTGTAGCAAATATGCCACAGAGACTTGAAGCTAGAAAACACCCTTTCAGATGGAAGCCCTGCCCCTCGCTTGAATTTGTGACTTCGGTTATTCCAAGGTACTGGAGTGAACACCTTCGAGTTTTAAAGTTTTGATAATATTTAGTTTAGCATTTATATCTCGAGTGTTTCTCATTTGTGTTGCAGTCATCTTTGCTTCATTCACGAACCAAATCAATTGTTGGAACTCCAGTTTGATACCTTTAGGTTTCTCCCATTGATTTTCCTCCCTCTCTTCTCTAAAGGTAAGCATTTCTTCTCTCTACTTTCTCTGATTGGGTCACTGAAGATTCACTTAGATTTGGGATTATAAAAAGTGGTTTAGTAGTTATGTATGATGTTTTACAATTTTTCTGAGTAGTTTTCGTCTCTAAAAGTGAGAACTTTTGTGTGTTTTGTGACTGATTGTGAATCAGGTGGAAGTTGTCAAATTTTGTAGCTTGGAAGATGTCCTGGTCACGATTTTTAATCATCTGGAATTTCTCACCCTTCGCCATTCTATTTCGTTACAGGTTTTATATATAGTGGGTTCACTTGGATTTCACATGCTAAAGGTGAGAGCTTTTGTGTGTTTTATGTTGTTCATAGTAATTCTTTTACATTGTTTGTTTCCTTTTGCATTTCATGTTACTCTTGCACTTCCTTCTTTTTAGCTTGGTTTTATTTTTTTTTGTGAAATTTTACACTTACATATTTTGGGGGTCCTTTACATCTTGATTGTGATGTGGCTAACCAGGAAATACATGATTTGTGGCTCACAAGTTTTTCTTTCTGTTTTTTTCCCCTGCAGAACTTACAGTATATGAAACTCATTTCTTGAATCCAATCCATTATCTAGTTCTTTCTACATATGATTGATTGATTGATTGAACTATGCAATATTGGTTCTTCAAGAGTGTTTATTTGAAGCAGCATCATATGTAATGCTGGTTAATAGTTGCCTGTTTACTGTAATATCTATGCATTTTTGTTTGAGGATAGAGGATAAACAGGGATGTCACTTATATGTAGGGTTTGGCTTCAACTATTTACAATTATACTTTTAATTTTAATATAAATTATTTTCTTTCGTTCATTATAGATGTTGGTGCAGGACTGATTGGCAAGATATTTCCAATGAGGATTTATGATACATTGGTCAAGAGTCATTTACAGGTAGGACAAATGCTTCAGCTTTGGTTGAGAATATGCTTTCCTTGTTGTTTTTCCTATAGGCAAATGCGTTTTGAGTTGTTATAGAATGGTTCTGAGATGCTTTACAGAAACCATCAATTCCAAGCTGAAAACCAAGCTAATCATTTTGAAATAATTGGTAGTATGATTCTAATCTTCTTCACAACATCATATTTTATCTTACACATCTCATTTTTTAGACTGGTTCTGATATGCTTTACAAGACAACTTTGAAAAATACAATTACTTAATGTGCTGGCCAGTTCTCCTTATTTGCAGAAATGATAATTCCAGCAATCAAGGGTCCTTTTTTGTTACCGTTCTTGCTGTTGCATATCAGCAAATGTCAAATGACAAATAACACGAGATTCATCCAACTATCTTAACATAGCCAAATTAAGAAATGGATCTTCTAATTATCATGGTTTTTTAAACAAGTTTGAGGTCAGAATTTCTATTTGGTATATCTCACAGAAAAAGTCAACCAAGTTAAACAACTTGATTATGATAGCTTTTTATTTACCCAGTGCCTATATACTCTAATAGCTTTCTATTCATCAACTTAATTGTGAGGTCTTGGAAGATGCATGGTTTTGAAGAATTTTGATTATGATGATTAAAAATCTTTAACACTCCTATGCTTGGTACATGCACCCAAAATAATCTCCCAGATCAAGGCATTAGATGTTATAGCTTCATCTCTTCCACAAATCTTTCCATGGAATCAAGAACACATTTCGCGGCTGGTAGAAGTCTAGAATGCCTTGATCTTTACTGTGTTAAAATATTTAATATAAAAGAACACTAATATCTGAATTACTATGTTAAAATTACATTTTAGCTGAATATTTTGTAATATATATAATTGTATCTTTATTATAAAATTTAAATTACTTTATCAGTAAAAAAAATAACTTATTTTATCTAAGTTATTGTATTAGTTGATAAATTCTTTTTGTTCACAAAATGAATTCTTTTCAATTAGGCGATAATGATTTTTAAGATCTTTGATGATCAATTACTACAAAAATTTTATGTGCTACATGCATCTATTATTCACAATCCTAAGATCCAACGGAAAAACATATAATATATAACTTAAATTTAGTTTGTCGATATTTCATTGTATTAAAATATTTGTTAGGTCAAAAAACATTATAACTAATATTCAATTTTAATTATTGCATGCAGATGTTTTAGAAGTTAGCAACCAATGCGACGCGACCCGTGTGGATGCACGGGTTTTTTACTAGGTATATGAAAAATCAAACTTATGTAACTTTATAGACAATTTTGCTTCTTGTCAAAAAAAAAATAGACAATTTTGCTAATGAATGTCATGGATCGGTACTAGTTAAAAAATATTTAATATTTGTTATTATATAGAAATATTTTTTATAAAAAATTCACAACATATGAAATTTTAATTAGTTATTTATGTTTATATTCTTTAATTAGTGTACACTCATGGTGAGTTTGATTTGTTAAAAATTGAAAGACTAGACATCACAACATTATTTGTTTCATGGGTTTGATTCTAAAAATGATCGTCTTATAACAAAATAAATTAAAAAAAATGAAACACAAGACAGTCTAAATATTCTTAATTGAGCGTAAGGTTGTCAAATACGAGAGTCTAGACAGACTTGTAGAGTATAGGTAGACTCGACTCATAGACTCGACTCGTAAACTCCTATGAGTTTACCTAATATTTAAAATAATATTAATAAAAGAGTCTAGGCAAACTCGTCGAGTATAGGTAGAATCGAGTCGTAGACTCGACTCGTAAACTCGTGCGAGTTTACCTAATATTTAAAATCATATTAAACAAATTTACACATTACAAATACTTATTATAAAAATAATATTGAAAAAGTAAAATTAACTTTATAAATCCAATATATATTGCTGCATATAGGTAATTCAACCCAAGTAGCCAACAATATTGATTGATAATTTACATTTTAAGGCTAAGTCAATGTAAAATTATAGACTTGTAAACTCGCTAGTAAAATCGAGAGTTTACCGATTTTATCAGAGTTTATTTAAACTCGTACGAGTTTACGCAAAAGAGAGTTTACATATGAGTTAACTCGTTTTTGTAATATAAAATCGTAAACTCGTAAGAATTTAAGAGTTAACTCGAGAGTTTAACAATGTTGAACATGATAACTTTTTGTATATCAATCTGATTTAATTTGAATTTATACATATCAATTTTTATTTTTTGTAATTCTATCATTTTTCTAAATTTTTGTTTAAATTTAGTAGTTTTGTATTAGATTAAATATTTTTATTATCAAGTTCAATATGTAAGACTGAAATCTCGTGTCCTTTATAAATATTGTCTCTTTTTTCATTCGTCTTTCTTTTTTTATGGGTACATTTTTTCATTCGTCTTTCTAATCAAAACATAAATATTTCGGTAAAAAGTTGTCTCCCTCTAAAATGAATTTTCTCTGTCTTAATAATTGTTTAAAAAATTATTAACATATAATAATTTTACGGATAAAAAAAAAAGGTAAAATTGATCTGTAGATTTTTTAACTTATTTTTTGGTAACGAATCAATCATTTATCTCTTTTTTTTTCTCGAATAGATCCTTTATCTTTTTTTTTCTCGAACAGGTCCTTCAAGTTTTTAATATGTTTCAAAAATATCCTTCAAGTTTTTAGTATATTTCAAAAATGTCCTTCAATGAATGGACACGTAGAACTGTTTTTAGTATCTTTTTAAACCTAAAGGACCTATTCGGGAAAAAGAAAGATAAATGACTGATTCGAAAACATTTTAAAACATAAAAGACTTATTTGGGAAAAAAGATAAAAGACTTATTCGTTACTAAAAAATAAGTTAAGGGACTTACAGAATAATTTTGGAAGGAAAAAAAAGAAAAAAATACAATGCATTCAATTAATCCAAAATCTATAAGACTATAACCCGCTTCCAATGAAGCACACGTAGCGTGTAATTGGTAGACGAGAAATAGATGCGAGAGAGAAAAAGCAGAAAAGTTGAGCACTTCCATCGTTTGGTGTTGCAGAAAAATTGGGGTGAGAGACTAAATCTGACGTGGGACCCACGGTTTGCATCTTCTTCGCTGTGTTGCGAAGAAAGTGGAGAGAGAGCTCCATTTTTTTGCTTTTTACTTTTATGTCCTTATTTGCTTTGTACACGTTGAATAACGTTGCTGGCAATGCTTCTCCAAGTTTCAACGTTTCAACAATTAGTGCACCCTCACCAAAAAAGAATAATGCCTTCTCTCAAAAAAAAATTAAAAAAATAATGCCTTAATACAAGAAATTAATCAGACTAATTAGTTTAATTAGGCTAGAGTAATGTAAATGATTTTTATAAGAAAACTAAATTAAAAAATTTAATTAATTAATTCAAATGAAAAGTTAAATCAATTTTTAGTACAAGGATATTTTTGTCCTTTTAAAAATTAAACACATTTTTTTTCTTTTAAACAAATTAATACCTCAAATCTATTTTATTTCTCATATTTAAGAATCAATATTACGTATAGGGACCAAAACACTACTTTAACCTAATATATTTTATATACTAACATTTATTATGATAATCCATCTAAATCAAGGACTGATCAGATGAGAGAGGGGTCCGGTTTACCCAAGAGCTATGCCACCCGTGGCCTTCAGGTTCTCTGATCTGATGGTGATCCAGAGATATCTACTATCTACCTAGGAATCAAGTTGCCACGTGAAGGTATATATATGTGCTATATTCATGGACATGTATCACGTTAAAGACCATATTTAAATTATAACATGGATAAATTTTAGTTATATATTTTTTGTTACGGTAACTGTTTTAATAGTTATTTTTCTATAAAGACTGGTTTATTAGTTTTTTTCGTATAGAGACTATTTTAATAGTTTATTTTTTCTATAGAGACCAAATTAAGAATTTATGTCACGTATAGGAATTGCTAATAATTATTTTTAAACAACTAACGTCGTTATAAAATAATATTAGACAACAGGGACTAAATTAAAAATTTATACACGTATAAAAATTGTTTTAATAATTTTTTTCGTATAAAGACTAAATTAAGAATCGATATTACACCAAAACATTTCTTTAACCAATATATTAATATAGTACCCCATATACTACAGACAAACACCTAATTCACTTGCTTGTAAAAATTACTTAATAGTGTTAACAAAAAATTAATTAATTAATTATAGTACGGAAGAAAAGGACACATCAATATGTATGGAGCAGTGTGAAATGGCTGCAAGTGTGGTGATAAACAATACCCCCAATACACCAATGTCTTTTGGAAAACTCAGAGGAAGCTTCTTACCCTCGCCGACTAATGGACCGGCTGACTACACTCGAGTACTCACTCCTATACAGTACTTTACGGCTGTTCTTAAATACAACTAGCATTTTACTGAGTACACACAAAGTTCATAAAAATACTTTTGAATACATGATAAAACTCAAATTTTTCAATTCTTTAGAGTTTTTTTACAAAAAAATTTCTAGAATTCGCAAATAATAAATTAAGGTATTCAAATAAAAAAATTTGTATAAATAATCTATTTATGCGTATATAAAATTTAAAATAAAATAACACGCATAAATAATTATTTACGTGTGTTTTTTTTTAAATTTTATACACGAATAAATAACTTATTTATGCTAGTAATATACATTATTGTTTTGTACGTGTAAAAATTTAAAAATTTGTAATCGCATAAATAGCGTATTTACCCTTATATGTAGAAAGGATCACTTTTACAGTGACTTTATTTCATGACACATCTTTTGAATGTTCAGAAATGACCACTTTTAATTAGTACGGCACTGAAAAGCACTAACAGTGAAAATAGTAAAATGATAAAGCATAAACACACCTGAAATGAAGGATAGAAGATACTTCGCAATTCGCATTCGTGTTCCACGCATTCGTGTTCCAGCGGAACACATGCTACTCGCAAATAGAATATTTATGCATGTTAAGATTTTTAAAATTTTTTTATGGGTAAATAACATATTTGTGAGTTGATTTTTCAAAAATATAATTAGGCACATGTATGCTATTTATTTGCATATGAAAGAATTTCAGAAATTTCAACACGTACAAATAACTTGTTTGCGAAAGAGATGAATGAAGTAAAAAAAAATTCACTTTTGATAATTATTTTAAGGGCATTTTTATCAACCTTTTGTAATTGTTAAGTGTACCTAGTAAAATGCTGGGTGCATTTAACAAAACATTAAAATGTTGGGTGCAAAATTTAATTCCCAAACATTAAAATGCAATCCAACTTGATTTTTGGCTTAATTATCAAATTGGTCTCTTAACTTATTTTTAAGGTGTAAGTTGGTCTCTTATCTTTTTTTTTTTGCATCAAATTGTTCCTTTAACTTTTTTAGTTTGTTCAAAATGGTCCTTTCGTCAGAATTGAGTTAAACTACGTTAATTGTGTCTGACGTGGACAAACAGTACCCACCATCACCCAGCCATCACCCAGCCACCACCTCATGGCTGCCAGAAACCACCACCCCATGGCCAGAAAACCACCACCAGAAAACACAACCACAACACCACCAAAAAACACAACACCAAAAACGCTCAGCTCGCACCACTCCCCGGCCACGCAGTGGAAGAATTTCCGGCAAACGTGTTGGCGGTGGCAACAGAGGACGCGGCGTGAATCAACCAGTTCTCTGTCTCTATTTCTTCCCCAATTTTTCTAGGGTTAGGGATTTCAAATTGATCCCCAATTTTTCTAGGGCTAGGGATTTCAAATTTATTCCCAATTTTTCTTCTTCCTGGTGGATCGCCAGCTTCTTCCCGATTCTTCTTCTTCCTGCTTCTTCGCCAGCTCGCCGAAAGAACAAAAAGGGGGGTTGTCATCGCAGCATAAGGAGAAAGAAAAAAGAAGAAGAAGAAGAAGAAGAACACGGAGGAGAAGGAAGAAGGAGGTGTTGCAGCGCTTGTTCTAGAGGTCGGTGACGATGGCGTGGTGGTCGACGACACTGTGGACGACGACGCGGTGGAAGGAAGAAGGACGCGGTGGAAGGAAGAAGGAGGTGGACGACGACCCCTCTGGTTTTCACACCCAATTCATCCTTTTTTTTATTTTTTTATCCTTTTTTAAATAATGTTAAATTGCTAGGTCAATGTCACACCATCACCATGTCATCCTCATTTAAACATGTCAGCGCCACGCCAGCAAATGGTTAACGGAACCTGACGGGAATGACCATTTTGAACCAACTAAAAAAGTTAAAGGACCAATTTGATGCAAAAAAAAGATAAGGGACCAACTTGCACCTCAAAAATAAGTTAAGGGACCAACTTGCTAATTAAGCCTTATTTTTTTTTTTTGAAAATTTTGAAAACAAAACTGGGGTATTATTAACAAGCAAAGTACAAATTCTTCCAACAAACATGGGCTATGCAGGTTGGAGTTTCATTGATCCACACCCAATTGGAATTAACATTGGGTTAAGTAATCAGCAGGGTTAAGTAATCAGCAACCCAATTTGCTTCTCAACCCACATATGAGAAATCCACCCCTGAAATTGGCCCAACAAGGAGAGACAGCTTCGGCCCATGATTTTAACACATCTCTCACTTAATTTTCTCACCTCCCTTCTCTCAAAAATTTTCATTTTACCCCTATTTTTATTATCTTTTTCTTCCTCAATATGATGAAAGTAGCAGACCCAAAACCTCCCACTTTCGTTTCTGGAAAAACCCCTCTTCCCCCTTGTTTTTTTGCCCTTTTCCCACAACTCTAAAATGTAGAGGATATTGGTGAACCCAGTGGGTTCTGAAATCCAATGGCAACCCAAAATCCCTTCGGAAATGATATTTTTTTTTGAATTATTATTTATTGAATTTATTGGGACGATGATGCAAGGCGCACACAGAATTGACAGTAAAACCGGCAAATACGCAATTGTCCTCTTGCGAAACTACGAAACCAAAAGAGATATATCTAAATAAAAAGAACGAAGTCGATGGAGTCACTGAGCGCAAACGAGAAAGAAAAAGGGAGTAGGAAGCAAAGAAGCATCGATGGCGTGTGGAAGAACAGAGAAGGTCAAAAAATTAACCCTTTCGGATTCTTGTTTCCGAAATATCCCGGAAATAAGTTTCCGGAATGAAGTATGGTATTGCTGGGACATTACGGAAACAAGAATCCAAAAATTCAAATCTAGCAAAAAGGGAGGTGAAACAACGTAGTTTCGTCTCCCTTTTTTGCTAGATTTGAAGATTTCGAATTCTAAATTCTGGAATGTCCTGCAAATAAAAATTCGGGAGTGTTTCGCCTCCCTTTTTTTTGCTAGATTTGAAATTTTCGGATTCTAAATTCCAGAAAACGCCGGAAATAAGAATCTGGGAGTTGATTTTGTGCACTGCTTTACGTTTGTGTTTTTTTTTTAAAGGAAGATCTCAGATGAGTAAGGTAAACGTCAAATCCTGGAAGAGAAAACCACCTTCAGCAATAAGCTGGGCAGTTATTAGACCAGGATCTGCAACATAAAATCTTCATTATCTTCCTTGTACGCAGTTTTTCAATATCAAACCTAAACAACAAAAAAATGATATCTTTTTCTATTTCTCTCGGGCGAGTAAAGTCTTGACGATAAAAAGAGAATCCGCCATTAGCCAGGATGAAGCAATTCGATTCACCAATGATTTTCACCACAACCTGCTGAAGCACCCAAAAAAACAGTAGAGAAAGAAAGCTAGTGAGGGAGGTGAGATGGATATTTTAAGCAAGGGTAAAAAATTGTATTTTAAAAAATATGGGAGGTGTGAAAATTAATGGTGGGAGGTAGTAAAATCAACCCCCGTTAGCTTCGCATGATCAAACCCATATATGAATTAGGGTATTGGCTTCTCTGTAAACCCTCAACCACCTCCTTCGAGTCAGATTCAAGCTCCATGCACCACACTCCAATCTCAAGAGCAAGACATAACCCTACACACCAGTGGCAAACTTAAGACCCTGGGTCAGGGGGCGCAATTTTTTTAAAAAATTATACGTTATTATTGCTAAAAAATTCTAATAACAAATTATTGCTAAAAAATTAAGAGATTACCTGTAGCAGTAACGAAAAAGTAAACCATAAGAACATTTCCAAACGATTAAGCTATATAGAATTGCATTAGATTACAACTTTGTGTTGCGTGTCTTGAAAAATAAATCCATCATTTACATTACTTATATATCCTTATAATCATTTAGATTACATATTATATAAGGTTTCTAACCCTCAATTTAGTCTCTAAAGTAACACATTCTTTCCTATTTAGTCCTTAAAGTAAATGAAAATAGTAAGTAGTCCCTAAAATTTATGAAGTTCATCAAATTAGTCCGTAAAATTTTATAAGTAATCCCTTATAGGATTAATGAGACAGATTTCATAAAATTTTGGGGACTAATTTGACACATTTTAGGGACTACTTTATTATTTTCATATACTTTAGGGACAAAGTAGAAGAGAAAGTGTTAGTTCAATGGCTAAATTGAGGGTTTACTCTATAAGGTTATTCAAGTAATTTTTTTTAAATGATTTAAGCTCTCCCCCTCCAAAAGAACCCCAACATTGGATGAGAGCAAAATTTGAGTTAGTAGAGATTTTGCTCCCTTTCCCTCCTAAAAATTGAACTAAACATAAAAAAAAAATAACTCCTCCCCTCTATTCACTTCCAACCAAACACTATCTGAGTGAGAGGGTTGAGAGATGAATATTACTAGTCATATGTGTAAAAATTTAAATTGAGTGAGGTCAAAAAAAAATTATACGAAGAAGTAAAATTTTTAAAATTTCAGGGTGTGCAATTGCGCACCGTGAGCTGTGAGTGGATCCGCCTTGCTACCCACACTGCCTTAGCTTCCGCCACGCACTGTCGTCAAACCCCAACGTCGACCAAGACGCAGCCACCCCCACACCACCATTTGCATTCCTGATAACAGCGCCACAGCCCCAACAACCATCCGCCGTGATCGCGTGCATCGACGCTGGCTTTCAACACCTTTGTGGAAGGGGGTTGCCACTGTTGCCCAACATCCTACAAGGCTGCTTCGATGATTGCGCACTCAAGCCAATAGATCGGTGGTACTCTGCCAAAATCGAATTCGCCATCCTCGCTGAGACTGCCACAGGTATATCTTTATCTTAAAAAAACATGGATTTCGAGCCTACCATATATCGTAGATTACAGACACATGCATCCCAACTTGATTTTAGTCTTGGGCATACCATGTATTCATGACAAGACACTTGCTAGTATGCTACATACACCCCACTTTTATGATTTCCACACTCTTACCCTTGTAATTTTACTAAAAGATCCCATCTCTATAAATCCAGCAACAGGAGACACAATTCATGAAACGTTTTCCCCGCTTTGGTTGCAACCAATGTTTTAAAAACCAGATCGGAAATCGAATCGGCGAAACCTCCAGGTCATGGTTCAATTGGTTCATCCGGTTGAACCATCGGTTGAACCAGATGATAAATAAATAAATAAATAAAATAAATAAATAATTCAAGTCATAATTTATAAATATATAAAAATATCCATAACAAATACATAAAAATATACTATAGTATTTCTTAATTAGCACTCTCAGATATGCACTTCAGACAAAAAAAAATAGCATTAGAAAAAGGAAGGGAGATACAACCAAATTGAACGGACAATACAACCAAAAAAAAGAAAAAAGAAAAAGGAAGGGAGCGATTACCAAGAACAAAAAAATACTAGTAAAAAGGAAGGAGCGAGTACCAAAAAATAAGAAAAGGAAGGGAGTCACGTGGCTCCAGAGACTTCACACACTCCTATTTTATTTTCTGATTTTTCAGATATTCTCTACCCACCCAAGCTACCTCCATGACAGCCAACCCTCCTCCATCAATCTCCACTGTCTTTCATTTTCTTCCAATGCCACACTCAAACGTCATCCTTCTTCCAACCGCTACTCCTTATCTATTTCCCTCTCATTTTTGGCATTTTTATTCCCCTACTTACATCAACCATAGTTAGTTTGTGAGAATCACCTTTCTCTCTCTAAAAACTATCACTTCTTTCTAGCTTTCCGACCGTCACAAGTGCCGGTTACACGATCGGAGACCGGATCCGAGTCCTCCTCTGCGAGCTTTTCAATTTCCATAGTTCTGTTTCGTGTTACGTTAGGTCCGACGACGGACCCCGTCACCTTCGTCTTCTTCAGTTCTTCTGAGTTTTTTGTATTTTTTTGGGCCAATCGGTTTTTTTTTCAGTTTCTTTAGACCACTGAGTTCATTAGGCTGACCGAACCGTTAACACTACCGGTCCCCGCTGGACCGGTCGGACCGTCAGGTCCGGTTTTAGTAACATTGGTTGCAACAGATTATGGAAGGAAAGAAGAAAAAACGCTGGTCCCGCCTCTTTCCTCTCAAATTGGGCAAAAAAGTGATGTAGTTTGTAGGGTTGGGATTTTGATGCAAGTACCAAAATAACCCTCCTATGTTGTTATATTTTATTTATTGAATATATTTTAAAAAATGATAAAAATATTTTAAAAAATATTAATATATTTTAGTTTACTTTGAGTTTTGAATAAATATTTATTTTCCTTTTTTACGTTACTGGTAGTATATTTTGCCCCTATTTGATAAGTCACATTTGCTAGCTTATAACACATTTGACTAACGGATAGCGGATTAAAAAAGTAGAGTGGTTTAGTAAATAATATTATCTTAGTAGCTTATAACATTTTTGATTGCACCATAGCATTTTTCCAAATATTTAACTTAAAATATTGTTTTAGCTTATAGCTTATGACATATATATTTTTCTCTTGTTTCACTTAATTATTTTAATAAATTTCTCAATTAAATGAAATAAAAATTATTATTCCCTGCAATCTCTCCCTCACGTCTCAAGTCCCACGTAATGTTGTTATATATATTCTTACAAAACACGAAAAATTAAATGAAAAGAAAAGTTAAAAATAATATATTTAAGTAATAAAGATCATTTTGATGAGAATAAATAAATAAGTAACTAAATACTTTAGATTACTAAAATATAAATTTCAAAATTTTAACTTCTAGATATCTTAAAAATTAGTTTAATTAATATATTTTTATTTCAAAATATTCTTTTATGTTATTTTACATTTATCAGTTAGTTTAACGAGTAATTTTACCAAACACTCCAAATTCAACCTGCTAGTTTATCCGCTGTCAGCTATCAATTATTCACTATAAATTCATCTGTTATCAACTATCTTACAAGCTATCCATTATAAGCTCATACTCTATCAGCCAGTTTATCCGTTATTTGAAACTTTTTGTCAAACATAGCCTTTCCTTAGGGTGTTTATATTATTTTATAATTATATATATTTTCTTTCGTCTCACTTTCTATCAAATCAAACAAGAGAATATCTATACCATTATATAAAGAAGATGGGGTAAGGTAACTGCCAATTTTCGTTTACTGATTTCATGTTCCTTTTTTACCCTTGTCTACTACCAACTGCACCAAGTAAAACAAAAAAAAAACTGTCATGGGAATTAGTAACTACTTTTTTGTCTCTATTTTACCCTTTAACTTTATGTTCAATTAAAACTGCATAACTTAACCATGTATGCCCTTCAACTCCTTCAAACACCCATGTAAACAAAATAGAACAGTTAAAAAACCAATAACATGTTAAAAAAAAAAAACTGACACGCCTCACCCACATTAAAAAATAAATTACATATTGATGCAAAATAGGAAAAGCGGACTGACAGGTACGGAGGACGCTAGTAAATTTTTATGTTTTTATTCTTTCGTTTCCTTTTCAACCAAACAGCTAATTTTCTACTCTTTTTTTTTCTTTTTTAATTATTTTGTTTTGTTTTTTCGCAAACCATGGAAGCATGTTTCCGGCGGGATGGTGGGAAACAGTGAAAAATTAAAAGAGAATTGGCGGGAGATCAAAACGACTCTGCGCTCTATGAAAGACATCTCCAAATCGAATTCATACACCAACCAAACAAGAATCCGCAAGATTTTCAACTACGACGCCGTCTCTGGCTTCAACCACCAATCCACCATCCAATCTCACGGTCATGGATCACCGTCACACACGATGCTTGAAGCGGAAGCTCGAACAAGACCTAACCGAAGACCAAGGAAACCGCAAAGTGCTTCGCCTCAATCATCTTCAAGATCTTCCTTCCCTTATTCTTCAACAGCTCGGTCTCCTTAATTCTGCTTTCTCACCCTCCGATTCAGATCGCGCCTCCGCAAGAAGCGCCCTCCATGTTCTTTCCCAACTCGCCACAGATGGTACCCTTTTTCCGCGTGCAATTAAATTGTTCATTTATTTATTTATTTAACATTTTGCGGTCATTTGTTACTCGCGCTATTTAATTTGTGTTTGTGTGTTTGCTTCCTATTTCTTGCAGAGGAAATTGTTGATACACTTGTGAACTGTGGCGCCGTTCCTGCTCTGGTGAAGCTTCTGGAGAGGCCTGGCACGGTGACCGATGAGGCTGATGGTGTTACCGATCCTTACAAATATGAGGTCGAGAAAGGGTGTGCAGTCGTCCTCGGCCTTATTGCCATCAAAGTAATTAAGTTCTCAATTATGTGATGAAATTGTGACTATGATTAAAATTAATTAGGTCAAATTTTATGTTAAACTTGACTTGATCCATTTTCATTCCGACTTGTCTCAGCCTTAGGTTTAAGAAAATAGTCCATTTGAAATGTTTAAACTGGGATTTACATTTTTAGCGACAATAATTTTCTACAATGACTCGTTGATTAATCTGAAAGTTTAACTTTTTAACTCCTGACTATTGAATATATAAGGGATGAATGATTTGCTTGTTTATGATTTATCTTGGCCCATTGTTCATGCTGAGTGTAGATCGTCTAAGGTTCTTCTGAATTGTTTATTAAGCACCTCAAGGACACAATTGTGTATATGCAATGACACAATTGAATCTCTATTGCATTCCATTTGCATTTGATTTATTTGAACTGTGCAACACCGTGGCCACTGTTTTGAGGAAGATGATTATGTTTCTATGTATTTTGTTATTATTACAGATTTTTGTACATCATGAAGTACGTTAACTCTGATTTTATTTATGCTGATCTTTATCTTCAAACAGCCAGAGTATCAAGAACTCATTGTTGATGCCGGAGCCTTGCCCTATCTTGTAGATTTGTTAAGGAGGCACAAGGCTGGTAGCAATTCTGAAGCACTTGCTGGTCTTCTTAGGAAAGTGGCGGACACAATTACCAGCCTTGCCCATGAAAATACCAGCATTAAGACCCTTGTCAGGTTTTTCCATGTTTCCATACCTTAGATATACACCTTACACATATTCTATTCTATACTCTTAAATAGATATATGGTATGTTCAGGACGGAAGGTGGTATCCCTCATCTAGTTGAATTGCTTGAATTCAATGATATAAAGGTACAGAAAGCAGCTGCTGGGGCCTTGCGAACTCTTGCATTTAAAAATGATGACAACAAAAATCAGGTAGTTGACTTTGCACAGCAGCGACTTGCTATATAGATTCTTTTGTTATAATTTACTTACAAGAATGAAAAACTGCAGATTGTTGGATGCAATGCATTACCGACTCTTGTACTAATGCTTCGATCAGAGGATCCTACCATACATTATGAGGCGGTTAGACACTTAAATGAATCTACACAATCCCTTATATTTAATTTTCTGTTTACTTAGTTCTAAGCTACCAGAACAAGCTGAGTTAGCGCTTTTTGTAGGTTGGTGTGATTGGAAATCTGGTCCACTCTTCGCCAGAGATTAAGAAAGACGTTCTTCTAGCTGGGGCTTTACAACCTGTTATTTGCTTACTAAGGTAGCATTTCTAGGTTTTTTTTATTTAAGCAATCCATAGGAGAATGTGATGTGATTATCAAACATTATAATTTATAGCTGCTTGCTGCAAGTGAGCTGCTATTTCCTTATCGATAATTTAATATCATTTCCTCCTAAGTAATCCTGCAAATTCATGATTTCAATGATAGTTCCAGCTGTTTGGAGAGCCAAAGAGAAGCAGCTCTTCTACTTGGTCAATTTGCTGCAACAGATTCAGAATACAAGGTGGATCAAATTCTGTGTTTGCGTGCAATGTGATAAATCTGTCATGAGTGGAACTCTGTTATTCATCTCCATCCTTGCTTCATGCAGGTTCACATTGCCCAAAGAGGGGCTATAAAACCATTGGTTGACATGCTAAAGTCTTCAGATGCACATATTAGGGAAATGTCAACGTTTGCACTTGGAAGGTTGGCGCAGGTGATTATTACTAGCAACGAATATTTGGCCTCTGTCTGTAAAAGATTATAAAATTGATGAATTCAGAGTGAAGGTTTTGATTATCATAACTGTGAATGATCAGCCTGATATAGGATTGCCCAATAATCTTCTATTTGAAGTTATATTTGATAAATCAGAATACTATAGAGAAATTCTCAGGTGGGCATCGCCTCCTATAGTCACTCCATTCAACAATTGGCATGCTTATAGGTTTTGTTTGGATATGTGTGTTTCTAATGTTACCCACAAAACCTTACATAAGGTTAACGTTGAAAGGAGTAACTATGATCAGGCATTGCCTACCAATGAATTTTTCTAATGCTACATTGGGTAAATTTTTGGCTTATTGTGGGAGTTGTTTTCTTAAAATTAACTCTTATCGCTTATATAATTCAAATGTTAGGACCCACACAATCAAGCTGGTATTGCTTATAACGGAGGTATAGAGCCTCTGCTCAATCTTCTTGGCTCAAAGAATGGGTCCATCCAACACAATGCAGCTTTTTCTCTCTATGGTCTTGCTGATAGTGAGGTAAAGTTAGTTTCCTTGTTCTTTACTTGGTCAGCATGGTGCGTAGTGATATGCTGCCGCTGACATAACAGCTTTGTATGATAGGACAATGTTGTAGATATTATCAAGGCTGGTGGTTTACAAAAACTGCAGGATGGGCATTTCAAAGTTCAAGTACGTTCATTTACTCTTTATTATAGTGAAGTAATAGATTTGCATTTAATTTACTGGCATTTCTCGTTGATGATAATTTAGTTGTTTGTCAAGGTTTACTAATAGATCCTCTTTATCCAACTAATTTATTAATTGGGTTTTCTTATGATTGTCGTTTGATTTGCAGCCTACTAAAGAGTGTGTAGCAAAGACGTTAAAAAGATTGGAAGATAAGATTCATGGGCGAGTGAGTTTTCTTCCAAATTATCAATTCCTATGGCTGGTGATTTATTTGTTTAGTCATAAGATGAGATTATCACAATCAATTTAAACAATTTTTTATTTTTTCTTACATTATTGGATTGTTTATTAATTTATTATATCAATTCCTCTTTGGCAGGTACTGAAACAGCTGTTATATCTTATGCGTTTTGGAGAAAAAGGCGTTCAAAGACATGTAGCTCTTGCTCTTGCACATTTATGTTCCCCTAATGATCGTAAAACTATTTTCATTGACAATAATGGTAACAAACTTTAATCTGTGCTTTTTTGTCCTTTCTCTCCCATAGTACTTGGAAAGTATTTTCAATCAATATGCTGCTAAATCTTCAGGATTAGAATTGCTGCTGGATCTTCTTGTATCTACAAACCTAAAGCAGAAGGGTGATGCTTCGGCAGCGCTTCACAAATTGGCTACCAAAGCCACATCTGTCTCTCTTGATGTTGCTCCTCTATCACCAACTCCCCAGGTACTTTGCTATTTATGTGTCATTGGCAGTGTTGTCAAATTTCCGCCATAGCGTTATGGCATGGTGGATTTTGTACCAGCCGCCATAGGCAACACTGCCATGTTATATAACGAATTTCTGGCTGGCTGCCATAATTTGTCATCCGCCATTGATAACACTGGTCATTTAGTTTACTTTTATTCGTTCTTTATTTATCAAAGTGTTTGTTCTACGTTATCATAATTGCATTATTCAAATTAGTCTAGAACTTATTGTCTTTGAAATTGAGTTCATATTTTGATGTCTATATGTTATGGGGATGAAAATAGAAAATGAAATATTTGTTTTTACATTTTTTGTTCTCTCTGATCTTTATTGTTGGTTGCATTGTCTGTAGGTGTACTTGGGCGAGCAATATGTAAACAATCCTAAACTTTCTGACGTCACATTCATAGTTGAAGGTGAAGAAGCTATTTGTAAACAAATTTTTCTGTTGCTATTGTTTTCTATCGATTTGTCGTTTATATGCATATTGATATACTAATTTACTTTGTTTTCCTTTCTTTAGGTAAAAGTTTCTATGCTCATAAAGCTTGTTTACTTACTTCCGATATATTTCGTGCAATGTTTGATGGGGGCTATAGGGTAAGTATTAACTAACCATGCATCTTTGTTTCAATTCTTTTAGTTTTATTTATCCTGACGGTCTTTCCATCAAAATTTTCCTCCTTTTTTCCTCAACAATTATTCCATCAAATCACTTGGCAATTGAAATAGGACTAATGGACCTATGAAACATAAACATCCATTGTAATGTCTTAAAATGTGTTATGCAGGAAAAGGAAGCCAAAGATATAGAGATTCCAAATATTAAATGGGATGTCTTCGAGTTGATGATGAGGTATTTTGGTGCAGTTTCTACTTCCCTTTTTCTAATATTTTGATGTTTCTATAATAAGCCTGGTGTATGAATTGATTTTCTGTTGGACTTCTAGATTTATATACACTGGAACAGTAGATGTCAATTTGGATATTGCTCCAGACCTCCTTAGAGCTGCAGATCAATATCTTCTGGACGGTCTTAAGCGTCTTTGTGAATATACTATTTCTCAGGTAGACAAAGAATTGAGTTTAATGGTTGCTTTGCTTTGTTGTTTTTATGGTTTAGTTTAATCCCATGACTCATAAAATCATTCTTATAGGATATTTCTGTGGAAAATGTTTCACTATTATACGCGATGTCAGAGGCTTTCAATGCTACGTCGTTAAGATATGCGTGTATAATATTTGTCCTGGAGCAATTTGATAAACTGAGGGCCAAACCATGGTATGTTACTTACATCTGGCAAATTCTACGGTGGATCGCCATTGTAGGTGGTCCACGGTGGATCAGTACTTGAAAATCATATGAAACTCTAATGATGATCGACATCACTATCTGGAAGAAGCTCATGGTCCTCTTTGTCGTCGGGGCTGAGACAGAAACCTAATCGATGCCGATTCGACAAAATCAAAGGAAAACAAATATGAGTGCCTCAAAACTCAACTCATATTTGTTTTTATTTTTTTATTTTTTATTTTTGTCGAACTGACACCGATTAGGTCACTGTCTCAGCTGTGAGGACTAAGTACCATGAGCTTCTACTTCATAAAGACAGTGTCGGTCATTCGTTGGAGTTTTGAGCGATTTTCAATTATTGGTCCACCATCAACCACCTATCAAGTCGATCACAGTGGAACTTAACATTCTTTACAACTTGAATAGTTCTTTCATAGTTCACTGGGAGCCTCAAAACTGGGGCCCTTCAATCCAGGAAAACAAAATTTGCATTGATCATATTTTTTTCTCCATCTTCTCAATATGCAGGTATTGTCGCCTGGTTCATTGCATTGTACCAGACATTCGCAAATTCTTTTCAACTTTACTTACCAAACCTCATTCAGCTGACTCGTGAGGATCCTTAGATTTTTAACCTTCACCCGAGGAAAGGTGAAAATGTACAAAGCTGTAAATATCGAGTTAGAGGCAGAACTGCAGCTCATTTTTGTTAACAGGCTTAGGTGGTCGGGGAAGAGTCATTATGTCATAGCATTGAGTTTATAAGACTCTAGAGCTGTACGTTTGCTATTTTGATACTGAAAAGGTCAATTCTCTTGATGTAATCAGATTGTTTTATATATTTGGCTGAGTAGCAAGATAAAGATTATGGTTTTGGTCTTAAATTATTGGTGCTTGGTATTGATTATAAAATTCATTTCGTTGGTAATCTTCTCATGTAGTATAAAGTTTATAAACACCGACATTAATCTTATTGCTCCTGGGACAGCTATGTATATTGACACCATGTTACTCGAAAAACTATCTCAAGAAACAGCTATATATATTGACAGCGACATGAAACAAGCTGTAACAACTTGAGACAAATGTGGTCTTTTTAAAATTTTGCAGGGCAAAAAAGATTGAACAGAAGCCTCATTTATATGGTTTGGCGGTTGTGCTTCCATCATGTTAATATTCATTATCTTTCTTCCTTTAAGTCTGATCGCAGGCCTTTACTCTTGAAGTGTAGCATGACCAACAAAGCAAATAATTTTTGTTGTTTATTTTGACTTGTTGCTATGTGGCTGACCCATGAGAATCTTAAATTTAGAATCATTCTGCTAGTTGGGTTCTCAAGTCCAAGAACTCCAATCTTCCTTCAAGGATTTGAATAAGGTCTTTGAAAACATTTTCAGCAAGAAGAAAGCTTTGCTGTGTAGACTGAATGGCATATCCAGGCATATGCACTTTGATTCAAATCCTTTATAGGTGGAGCTTCAAGCCAAACTATAGGAGTATGAGATTACCTTGTTTAGAGAAGAGCTTCTATGATCCAAATGGCTAGAGGCAAATTGTTATCTTTTGGAGGAAGAGTATCATTGAGAGCCCTCCCTTTAGTATATTGATGTTAAGCAAATGGTGACAACCTATTACAAATGTTTTTTATGAGAATTTGACACGTGTGCACCTTATTGTATGATAGGCAGTTTTCCATCTCTTGAAGAACAAACATTATGCCACTTCTCTACTTGAGTGACTGATCATGAGATACATAAAGTTATTCGTATCATAGGTGGATTCAAGTCTTTAAGCATATACTGTTTGCAAGCAATCTTTTATCAAACTTGGTGGGACATAGTGGACCTCACTCTGTAAAATAATCAGAGGATTTTGAAGTTCCGGGTAAGGTGGTAAAGATAAATGAGACTCCCATCACCCTTATCCCTAAAGTCAAACTGGTTAATAACCTAAAGAATTTTAAACCAATTTGCTTGTGTGGCCTCTCTTATAAATCTACTACTAATGCTTTGGTCGTATGGACCTAGTTTTGTTTTGTTTTGTCCCCAATCATCACAGTCATCATCATTATTTTGGAGGTTATTCACTCTATGCAAAATAAGAGAGGGAAAAAAGGTAGATGACAATCAAGATTTAGAGAAGTCTTATGACAGGCTGAAATAGAGATTTCTTAGAGATAATTTTAAAGATATTGGCCTTTCTTTAGATTTTATCCATCTAATTTTGCATTTCATATCTACTATGAGGATATTATAGAATGTTGAAGCGTTGGAAAACTTTAGACCTGATAGAGGCTTATAGAGGTATTAGATAGGGAGACCTGATTTCTCCTTATATTTTTTTTCCCCCGTATGGAGAGACTTTTTCAGTTAATAAATAAAGTTGTGGACCGTTAGTTTTGGAAACTGGTTCAGCTTTCTCACATAGGACCCAAGATTTTTCATCTTGCTTTCTCAAATGATCTTATTTTATTTTTGGGAGCAAGCTTGGAACAGGTGGAGATAATCTCTACTTTCTTGTATCTTTTCCACCAAAGCTCAGGTAAATAAATATTGAGAAAACTATAATTTTCTTTCTCAAAGAATGTCATTTGGAATATACACTACTAAAAGAATTAAATTAGCGATGAAAATTAAAGATGAAAGAAAAAATGAAATCTATATCTAATTTCGGCGCTAAATTTAATGACGATGACATTAGAGACAAATTTCTTTTTTTTCTTTCTCTAATTTTTGTCGCTTTCATTTTTTTTTAGTAGTGATCTAACATCATATTAGTGAAGTTTTTTATTGAACATATGACTTAGGCAAATACTCAAGGGTTTCTCTTTTTCATGAGAAAGTCAAAGTCAATAAAAGAACGAACCAATATATTTTGGACAAGGTGTCTCGGTGATTGAGCACATGGAAAGCTAATAATATTTTCTTTGCAAGGCATTTTCTGCTTTGTCTACCTACCTTATGCATACCATGCTCCTTCCTAACTTAGTTTGCCATGAACTAGATAGAAAGTGCAAGAGCTCTATTTGGTTCGACTCGACTTGTTTACTCCCTTACGTAGAGGTATTGAGACTATTGGGAACCTGCACAATTTGCATTTTTTTGGTAATCTGGGTGCTTGCACGAATGGGATTAAGGACTATTTTTACTCATTGAGTTACTATTTTTATTTTCAATTAAATTAAATAAGACATATCTTTAGACAAATAGTTAAAATAAAAAATAAAATTATAATAATTAAGAATTTTAAAATAATAGTTTTTGCACGAGTAAAATTTACTACACTACCTGTCAAAAAATAAATAAATTTACTACACTTTGGCTGGGTTTGATAAGACCAATAAGGTAGCTTATAGCTTATTGAACTAGCTTGTAAGCTTGTTTAGTCGAAGGAAAGGTGTTTGGTAAGCAAACTTATCATACTAGCTTATAGCTTTTTTTGAGATGCTACTTCTGAGCTTATAACTTATAGCTTTTTATCTTTTCTTCCGGATTTATCCTTATTATTTTATTCTTTATCCTTTTTCAAATTTAAAATAAAAATAAACTCTTATCCTTTTGTGTCATTTTATATTTATCAGCTAGTTAAACAGTTAATTTTACCAAACAATTCAATTTTAATTAGTTAGCTTTTCAGCTATAAGCTAGCTTATAACTTATTTTTACCAAACTCAGCCTTTATTTCTTTTTGAAATTATCTTATTTAATTTTTTATAAGCACTTATTATTTTATAAATAATTTTTCATTTATTAAAAAGCAAATATTTATTTAAAATAAAAAGTTCTAACAAGATAAAAATTAGTCAAAACGCAACCTAAGTATTTTAATAAGAATTTAATTACCATAGAGTAAAAACAATTTACGCAAACAACCAATCATATACTATAATATAGATATTTGTGCAGATGCATTATGAAATAATATTACAACATAACATTACACTGAACTATGATTAAATGTCTGTGTAAATTTTTTTATATTAGTAGTGCGTAGTTATGAAACTCTTTTATTAAACAATGCATTCGTCAAATAGAGTTTAATAACTATGCACTAAAAGTGTAAAAACATATTTCATGCCCTTCTACTTGCATACTATGTGATTATGGGCTAGAGGATCTATGACATCTCCAATTAGCATTGATTGTTGGAGGCAATTATCTATGTGGGAAAGTATTTCTAATGTGAAACAAAGGGCACAATAAATGGCTGATTTTTGTTTCTCATTTCTGTCGGTACTTGATTTTTTTTATAGGCAAATGTCAGTATGTTAGTTGTTAAATTTAGTTTTTTCCCTTTAACTTTTGCAGTTGCGGTTGCGGTTGATAGGCAAAGTTTTTTCTCATATATGTCAGTACTTGATGATTCTAGCAGTGCAACTTTTGCGGTTATTCTTTGGACAATTTGGAGAAACAGAAACGAAAGACTATGGGAGGGTACTCATACTGGAGCAAATCAAATAATTAGCCGCGCCATTCATTTCCTGGAGGATTGGAAACAAGTACATGGCATGACAAATTTGAGTCCTATTTCAAGACTTGCAGGAGTAGTTCAAAGTTGGCAAACACCACCAACAGGTTTCATAAAAATAAACATGGATGCTGGGTTTTTTTTGGAGCATGGAGCAACAAGCTTTGGTATGTGTGCTAGGAATGAAAATGGATCATTTGTGATGGCTAGATCTAAGTGGCTGCGTCAATATCTCCTAACTCTTGAGGGAGAAGCTATGGGTCTGTTGAAGGTGTAGAAGATGGAATCTGAGAGAAACGTATCAAAGAGCATTGTGCTCAATTTCATTGATGAAAACAGAATGATACAAAATCTCTATCTTTTTTTACAAGCTACTAAGAACTATATATGCATCTATTTCTAACTGCAAACTGTAACTAACTAACTTTGCTTAGCTATCTCACAACTAAGTAAGCTAACGTGGAATTAACACACGTGTTTAAATACAGTTAACAGAAGGTACTTAGGTGGGCACAAAGTTTAGACTTGACAAGTGTTATTTTTGAGATGGATTGCAAGGTTGTGGTTGGTAGTGTCAACAGTTAGAAAGAGGATGACTCAGAATTTGGAGATATTATTTATGATTGTAAAAATCTTTTATCGGTTTGTCCAAGCTTTATTGTAAGCTTTGTCTGGAGGCAAGCGAATAGTGGGGCTCATGCATTAGCAAACGCAACACCGTTCATGGCTAACCCCAAAAATTATAACTACTAGATTGTGGCCCGCACATTTGCGCGGGTGTAAATTTTTTTGTTAGATTTGTTAGTGATATATTATGCATTGTAAATAAAATTATTTGTTAATTTGATCTTTTGAAGTGAACACATGTTTATTCGATATTTTTTTTTTATGGAATGTTTATTCGATATATTTAACTAAGGATTAGAATTATATTTTATTGAAGATTTAAATATATTTTAAACATAGTTATGATTGTATATAAAAGTTTTAATTAAATCCTTTCAAAAAAAAAAGTTTTAATTAATTGTTTATGTAAAATTATGCATTTGATATTGAGAACTTTATGATTTGTAGTTGTTACCAAGTGACTTCAAACAAGAGGGGGTGTGAATACATGCCTTGACAGGATGGTTTTGATGATTGACAAAAGGGAGCTTTGCAAATAGTCAACCGTGCAAAAAGTGGAAAAGAATACCAAGACGCGTATCAAGAATGATTATTTCTCAAGTCTTTGGGTTCTGGGTATTTATTTATCTTTATTAAGACAATTTGTAAGTAGTAATAAAAAGCTCTCAATTAAAATTAAATCACACACGCACAAAATATTTTGACATGCATATCTCGTGTCGGATGTCGAGCTGAGGAAGTCGGATGTCGAGCTCGAGGAAATCGGATGTCGAGTGAGGAGGAAGTCGGATGTTGAGCTCGAGGAAGTCGTATGTCGAATCGAGGAGGAGGTCGCGCGTGTCAAGCTTATGAGGTCGCTGCATCGAGGTCGCGTGATGGTGATGATCCGTGTCGAGCCGATGAGGTCGCTGCATCGAGGTCTCGTGTCGAGCCGATGAGGTCGCGTGCATCGAGCTATGAGGACCGAGCCGGCGATGAGGAGGTCGTGGTGCAGAGCCGCGGTGCCGAGGTCGTGGTGCCGAGGTCTTTGCCGAGCCGCGGTCGAGGTCGTCTGTCGAGCTGTGTGGCGAGGTCGTCTGCCGAGCTGTCTTCAGAGGTCGTCCGCCGAGCTGTCTTCAGGGGTCGTATGCCGAGCCGTCTCCGTGTTTTCAATTTCTTTATTTCAAAACGCAACGGGCAGATTTTTCTTCCAACGGACAAATCAAATCGACGCAACGGACAAATCTTTTTTTAAAATGTTGCAACGACAAATCCTTTTAATAATCATCCTGCAACGGTCAAATCTTCAACGGACATTTTTTTTAAGTGCGTGAGACGCTCCTCGGTCGGTCTATAAATAAACAACGCTGTGCTCTTTCTTACAACACGACACAATAACGCAGTGCTTAATTTTTGTGCCAAAAACTCTGTCAAATATTTTTCATCACTCACACTTATTTGAGCACAATTTTCTGAGAGCCTTTTATTCTACATAATTTGAGTTGTATTATTTGAGCTTCAATTTGTTATATCTGCACTATTGAGTGTATCTTTTTCGTCTCATTTTATTTGTGAAAATCATTTATTTTTGGGTAGGAATCCCAAGGTGTTCATAGAGAGGTGATATCTCTTGAACGTATTGCTCTGGTTTAGAGTTGTAAAGGTTTCTAGCTGAACCTGATTTAAAAGCTAGTGTCTTAGTGAAAATCCCATAGTGGTTTGCTTTGGGGGACGGGGCGTAGCCACAGGGGTGTTAGGTGGCGAACCTGGATAATTTGTTGTGTGCTTTTTTACTCCTTATCTCTCTACTTTTCTACCAATTAAATTTCTGTACTTTATTTTATTGTTATTTATATCTTACTATTTACTTTATTTTTAACTCGTTTGCAATTTATTCTTCAAGTGATTTATCTATTTTACATTAATATTTCCGCAACTCATAATTAGCACTTATTTCTCCAAAAGTTTTTGAAAGCACAGTTCACACACAATTCACCCCCCTCTTGTGTTTGGAGTCACTTGTCAACAAGTGGCATCAGAGCTAGACTCTTGTATAAAGGACTTAACCGTCTCAAGAGAATGACTTCAAACAACTACGAGGAACTTCCATGAAACAGACCCCATTTTTCAATGGTGAGGGTATGGTTATTGGAAGGATAGAATGCAAATCTTTCTTGAGGGTGTTGATCTTGATATTTGGGATCTTTGTGGAAAATGGTCCATTTGTCCCCACTCAATCAATTAATGATGCAGTGGTAGACAAACCAAGATCACTTTGGACCGAAGATGATAAGAAAAAGGTCCAATACAATTTGAAGGCTAAGAACATCATCACTTCTGTTTTAAGCTACGATGAGTTCTATAGGGTCTCAAATTGCAAGACTGCTAAAGAAATGTGGGACATCCTTCTATTGACCCATGAAGGTACTACCGAGGTCAAGAGGGCTCGAATGAACACATTAACCCATGAGTATGAGTTATTTAGGATGAAACCAAGTGAAAACATACAAGATATGCAAAAAAGGTTCATCCATAAAATAAACCATCTCGAGCTCTTGGGAAAGTCTTGATGAATGAAGATTTGATTAACAAAGTTCTTAGATGTCTAAACAGGAATTGGCAACCCAAGGTCACTGCTATAGCTGAATCTAGAGACTTATCTTCTATGACCTTGGCTACTTTGTTTGGAAAATTGCAGGAACATGAAATTGAACTAAATCGTCTCATGGAAAGCGAAGAAGCTGATAAGAAAAAGAAAGGGCTCGCCCTCAAAGCAAGCATTGAGGAAACTGACGATGACGAATGTGATTTCCTTGAAGATGAAAATAATGAGGAAAACATAAGTCTAATGGTTCGCAAATTCAAAAGGTTCATGAGACTCAGAAACAAAGGTAAGTTCCCAAGCTCTCAAAAGAAAAGTGATGAAACAACTTCTTTTAATCCTACCTGCTACAAGTGTGGAAAGAAAGGTCACATAAAACCCGATTGTCCTCAAAACCAAACGAGGAATGAGAAATTTGAAAAGAAACCACCAAAGGATTCGAAGGGAAGAAGAGCTTACATTGCCTGGGATGATAATGATATGGATTCTTCTGATGAATCTGAAAATGAAGAGGCTCACCTTAGTCTAATGGCAATTACTATGCTCTTGTTATTGTGGACGACTATTCTCGCTATACATGGACTTTATTTATTTCTCACAAAAATGATGCTTTTAATGCTTTTCGAAAACTTGCAAAGGTTATACAAAATGAGAAGGGACTTAACATTGCTTCCATTCGAAGTGATCATGGTGGGGAATTTGAGAATGAAGCATTTGAAGCATTTTGCACAGAAAATGGCATTGATCACAACTTTTCTGCTCCAAGGACACCGCAACAAAATGGAGTGGTTGAAAGGAAAAATCGGTCTCTTGAAGAGCTAGCGAGACGATGCTCAATGAGACTATCCTTCCTAAGTCCTTATGGGCAGATGCCGTGAGCCCCGCTTGCTATGTGATGAATCGAGTTCTTATAAGGCCGATCCTTAAGCAAACACCGTATGAACTCTACAAAGGAAGGAAGCCCAACATTTCCGACCTTCACGTTTTGGATGCAAGTGTTTTGTCCTAAACAATGGTAAGAATAACCTTAGTAAATTTGATGCTAAAGGCGATGAAGGTTTATTTCTTGGATATTCCACTTCTAGTAAAGCTTTTGAATTTATAATAAGAGAACTTTGACTATTGAAGAATCTGCATGTTTCTTTTGATGAATCTAACCCCAAATCTTGATGAAGAAAGTGTTGATGATCTTGCGAAGTATTTGGAGATACCTATTTAGAGGAACAAGAGAGATCAAAAGTTCAAAAGGAGGATCAAGAGTCCTTGCCTCAACCCTCTCAAGAACTCTCTCACTCAAATCTTCCAAAGGAATGGAGAGTCTCAAAGAACCATCCTCTTGACAACATAATAAGTGATATCTCAAAAGGGGTAACGACTCGAAACTCTCTTAATCATGCATGTCATCATATGGCCTTTGTCTCTCAAATTGAACCAAATGACGTCAATGAAGCCATCTTTGATGAGCATTGGACCTTTGCTATGCAAGAGGAATTAAATCAATTTGAGAGAAATGATGTTTGGGAACTTGTCCCTAGGCCTAAAGATCACCTAGTCATTGGGACCAAATGGGTCTTTCGCAACAAGCTTGATGAAAACGGTATCATTGTTAGAAATAAAGCTAGACTTGTTGCAAAGGCTATAATCAACAAGAGGGCATAGATTTCGATGAAACCTATGCACCCGTAGCTAGATTAGAAGCTATTCGCATGCTTCTCGCATTTGCATGCATCATGGATTTCAAACTTTTTCAAATGGATGTTAAAAGTGCATTTCTTAATGGCTTTATTCAAGAAGAAGTATATGTTGATCAACCTCCGGTTTTGAAAATTTTGAATTTCCAAATCATGTTTTCAAATTGAAAAAGGCTTTATATGGTTTAAAACAAGCTCAGAGCTTGGTACGAGAAGGTTGAGCAAATATTTACTTGAAAAAGGTTTTGAAAGAGGAAAAGTTGATACCACTCTTTTCATTAAACACAAAAGCATGACATTTTACTTGTTCAAATTTATGTCGATGATATAATATTTGGTGCTACTAATGAATCCTTGTGTAAGGAATTTTACGATATCATGCAAAGTGAATTTGAAATGTCAATGATGGGAGAGCTAAATTACTTCCTTGGACTTCAAATCAAACAAACAAAAGAAGGAATTTTTATAAATCAATCCAAATATTGCAAGGAGTTGCTTAAAAGATTTGGAATGAGCAACGCCAAAGAAATCTCAACTCCCATGAGCACATCATGCTATCTTGACAAAGATGAAGGTGGTAAGTCGGTCGAAGTAAGTAAGTATAGAGGTATGATAGGATCTCTTCTCTATCTCACCGCTAGTCGTCAGGATATTATGTCTAGTGTTTGTATGTGTGCACGTTTTCAAGCAAATCCTAAGGAATCACATCTCTTAGCGGTAAAGCATCATGAGATATCTCACCGCACACAAACCATGGGTTTATGGTACCCCAAAGGTCTTGTTGCACACTTATTGGGTACTCGGATTACTGATTTTGCGGGTTGTAAATTGGACCGAAAAAGCACTAGTGGGACATGTCACTTACTTGGGAATGCCTTGGTTTCATGGCATAGTAAGAAACAAGCCAGTGTGGCTTTGTCCATCGCTTTAAGCGGAATATGTTGCGGCGGGTAGTTGTTGCGCATGATTATTTGGATGAAACAACAGTTGAATGATTATGGGATTAATCTGAAAACTGTTCCAATTAAGTGTGACAATACTAGTGCCATAAACCTCACTAAAAATCCGGTTTATCACTCTCGGACTAAACACATAGAGATTAGGCACCATTTTATTAGAGATCATGTTCAAAAAGGAGATTGTGTGATTGAGTTTGTGGAAACATCTAAACAACTCGCAGATATTTTTACTAAACCTTTGCCTAAAGAAAACTTCTTTTTTATAAGAACCGAGTTAGGAATTTTAGATCAATCATGCATTGAGTGACTGCCTGTGATTGCATTTTCTTTTTGAATAAATTCTAACTTGGGCGTTTGAGTGTGCTAACGAGTTTATGCAGGTCTTTTCCCCTTCCATTTTCTTTAAGTACGGAATAATGAGTGGGTGACGCATTTGTCTTATGCAACTAGCTAATCATGTCCAACCAGCTCATCTGTCACACACCAAGCTTGGTATCACGTAACTATCAAAATATGTTTGTTTAATCGTGAATATATGCCTTGCTTTATTTGTCTTTCCCGCTTTTGATGTTGCCAAAGGGGAGAGTTACATGAATGCATGATTCAGGGAGTGATCTTTTAAGTATTGCCTATTGTGAGGGGAGTTTTTCTAAATATTGTGCTTAAACTCGATATCTTTTATTGAAAAACCATGCTTATATCTCATTGCTATATCATGATTATATTTTACTAAATTCCTCCATGAGATGTTTGTCATCATCAAAAAGGGAGTATGTGAATACATGCCTTGACAGGATGGTTTTGATGATTGACAAAGGAGCTTTGCAAATAGTCAACCGTGCAAAAAGTGGAAAAGAATACCAAGACGCGTATCAAGAATGATTATTTCTCAAGTCTTTGGGTTACGGGTATTTATTTATCTTTATTAAGACAATTTGTAAGTAGTAATAAAAAGCTCTCAATTAAAATTAAATCACACACGCACAAAATATTTTGACATGCATATCTCGTGTCGGATGTCGGTGAGGAAGTCGGATGTCGAGCTCGAGGAAATCGGATGTCGAGTGAGGAGGAAGTCGGATGTTGAGCTCGAGGAAGTCGTATGTCGGGCGAGGAGGAGGTCGCGTGTCAAGCTTATGAGGTCGCTGCATCGAGGTCGCGTGATGAGTGATGATCCGTGGTCGGTGATGAGGTCGTGGTACCGAGGTCTCGTGGCGGTGATGAGGTCGCTGCCGAGCTATGAGGACCGAGCCGATGAGGAGGTCGTGGTGCGTAAGCGTGTGCCGAGGTCGTGGTGCCGAGGTCTTTGCCGAGCCGTGGTCGAGGTCGTCTGTCGAGCCGCGGTGGCGAGGTCGTCTGGCCGAGCCGCCTTCGTGAGGTCGTCCGCCGAGCCGTCTTCGTGGGTCGTATGCCGAGCCGCCTCCGTGTTTTCAATTTCTTTATTTCAAAGCATAGCGGGCAGATTTTTCTTCCAACGGACAAATCAAATCGACGCAACGGACAAATCTTTTTTTAAAATGCTGCAACGACAAATCCTTTTAATAATCATCCTGCAACGGTCAAATCTTCAACGGACATTTTTTTTAAGTGCGTGAGACGCTCCTCGGTCGGTCTATAAATAAACAACGCTGTGCTCTTTCTTACAACACGACACAACAACGCAGTGCTTAATTTTTGTGCCAAAAACTCTGTCAAATATTTTTCATCACTCACACTTATTTGAGCACAATTTTCTGAGAGCCTTTTATTCTACATAATTTGAGTTGTATTATTTGAGCTTCAATTTGTTATATCTGCACTATTGAGTGTATCTTTTTTGTCTCATTTTATTTGTGAAAATCATTTATTTTTGGGTAGGAATCCCAAGGTGTTCATAGAGAGGTGATATCTCTTGAACGTATTGCTCAGTTTAGAGTTGTAAATGTTTCTAGTGAACCTGATTTAAAAGCTAGTGTCTTAGTGAAAATCCCATAGTGGTTTGCTTTGGGGACAGGGCGTAGGCCACAGGTGTTAGGTGGCGAACCTGGATAATTTGTTGTGTGCTTTTTTACTCCTTATCTCTCTACTTTTCAGTCAATTAAATTTCTGTACTTTATTTTATTGTTATTTATATCTTACTATTTACTTTATTTTTAACTCGTTTGCAATTTATTCTTCAAGTGATTTATCTATTTTACATTAATATTTCCGCAACTCATAATTATCACTTATTTCTCCAAAAGTTTTTGAAAGCACAGTTCACACACAATTCACCCCCCTCTTGTGTTTGGAGTCACTTGTCAACAGGGGGGTGAATTGTGATAGCGGTGCTTATATAAAAAAAATTACAGATAAATTACTGAATTAAAAAAAAACTTGAAAGAAATAAATAAAGTGCTTGAATGATAAAGAGACAGAGAGCAAAGAAGAGCACGCAGCAAATTATACAGGTTCGGCCACCAAACACCCCTGTGGCCTACGCCCCGTCTCCCAAAGCAAAGCACTATGGGATTTTCACTAAATCACTAGCTTTTAAATCAGGTTCAGCTAGAAACCTTTACAACTCTATACCAGAGCAATACATTCAAGAGATATCACCTCTCTATGAACACCTTGGGATTCCTACCCAAAAAGAAATGATTTTTACAAATAAAATGAGATGAGAAAGATACACTCAATAGTGCAGATATAACAAATTGAAGCTCAAATAATACAACTCAAATTATGTAGAATAAAAAGACTCTCAAAAATTGTGCTCAAATAAGTGTGAGTGATGGAGAATATTTGACAGAGTTTTAGCACAAAAATTAAACACTTGTGTTATATTAAAAACAATGCTCATGGTGCAGTGCTTTTATAGGCACTGAGAGGAGCGTCACTTTAAGAGAAATGTCCGTTGCAGCATTAAAAGGATTTGTCCGTTGCAGCATTAAAGGAATTTGTCCGTTGCGTTTTGAATATGAAGAATTTGAAAACACGGAGACGGAAATGATTCTCGGACACACTTGGAGTTCGACATCGTATTTCCATACGACCTCTCCCCAGCTCGGCATACGACCTCCTCAGCTCGGCATACGACCTCTTCACAGCTCGGCACAGACACGACCTCCTCACAGCTCGGCACGCGACTTCCCCACAGTTCGGTACGCGACCTCAGCTCGGCACGCGACCTCGGCTCGCACGCGACTTCCCCACAGTTCGGCACGCGACCTCAGCTCGGCACGCGACCTCAGCTCGGCACGCGACTTGCATGTCAAAATATCACTGCTCGACACGGAGAATATTTTCCAAAGAAAACTTGAAATATTTTCCAAACAATATTTTGAGCACAACTTAAGAATTTTTCAAAATACTTTGTGCCTAAAAATAATTTAAGAAAAATTATCATAAAATCAATTTTAGAATAAAAATCATTTTGTGAGTGTGTGATTTTATTTTAATTGAAAGCTTTTTATTACTACTTACAAATAGTCTTAATAAAAATAAATAAATACCCAAAACCCAAAGACTTGAGAAACTATCATTCTTGATACGCGTCTTGGTATTCTTTTCCACTTTTTGCACGGTTGACTATTTGCAAAGCTCCCTTTTATCAATCATCAAAACCATCCTGTCAAGGCATGTATTCACAGACTCCCCCTTTTTTATGATGACAAACATCTCATGGAGGGAATTTAGTAAAATATAATCATGATATAGCAATGAGATATAAGCATGGTTTTTCAATAAAAGATATCAGAGTTTAAGCACAATGTTTAGAAAAACTCCCCCTCACAATATTTAGAAAAAAAAATATATCAGAAAAACTCCCCCTCACAATATGCATAAAATAAACCACTCCCCCTGAATCATATAACTCTCCCCCTTTTGGCAACATCAAAAAGCGGAAAAGATAAAGGGAAAGGCATGTAAAACGTATGCATATACGTGTAACTAGATGGCGAAAAATAATAGAGTATCAAGGGTTCAATGAAGCATAAGAAATCCTTGGTAAAAAAATTATTCAGGGAGATAGCAAAAATAAAGCACTAGGATAAGAGTTACTAGTCCTCGTTCAACTCATTCTCATCATCAATTGTTTCCTCATCTTCACTGATATTAAGCGCATAATTGTTTGCGATTAACATAACTTTGCACAAACTTTTATTTTAACGACACAGGAAGGGCGGTTGCATTTCTCCCCTTTTAGTCTTGCTAATGGAACCTGCATAAAAATGTTAGCACACTCCAACGCCCAAGTTAGAACTTATTCATAATAAAATGCACTCACGCAGTCATTCAATGCATGATTGATCTAAAATTCCTAACTCGGTTCTTATAAAAAGAAGTTTTCTTTAGGCAAAGGTTTAGTAAAAATATCTGCGAGTTGTTTAGATGTTTCCACAAACTCAATCACACAATCTCCTTTTGAACATGATCTCTAATAAAATGGTGCCTAATTTCTATGTGTTTGGTCCGGAGTGATAAACCGGATTTTTCGTGAGGTTTATGGCACTAGTATTGTCGCACTTAATTGGAGCAGTTTTGATTGATTCCATAATTATTCAACCGTTGTTTCATCCAAATGATCTGCACAACAACTACCTGGCAACGTATTCCGCTTCAAGAGTGGACAAAGCCACACCGGCTTGTTTCTTACTATGCCATGAAACCAAGGCATTCCCAAGTAAGTGACATGTCCCACTAGTGCTTTTTCGGTCCATTTTGCAACCCGCAAAATCAGTAATCCAGTACCCAATAAGTGTGCGATCGGCACCTTTGGGGTACCATAAACCCATAGTTTGTGTGCGGTGAGATATCTCATGATGCGTTTTACCGCTAAGAGATGTGATTCCTTAGGATTTGCTTGAAAACGTGCACACATACAAACACTAGACATAATATCCGGACGACTTGCAGTGAGATAGAGAAGAGATCCTATCATACCTCGATACTTACTTATTTCGACCGACTTACCACCTTCATCTTTGTCAAGATAGCATGATGTGCTCATTGGAGTTGAGATTTCTTTGGCGTTGCTCATTCCAAATCTTTTAAGCAACTCCTTGCAATATTTGGATTGATTTATAAAAATTCATTCTGTTGTTTGTTTGATTTGAAGACCAAGGAAGTAGTTGAGCTCTCCCATCATGGACATTTCAAACTCACTTTGCATGATTTTGGAAAAATCTTCACACAAGGACTCATTAGTAGCACCAAAGATGATATCGTCAACATAAATTTGAACAAATAAAATGTCATGATTTTTGTGTTTAATGAAAAGAGTGGTATCAACTTTTCCTCTTTCAAAACCTTTTTCAAGTAAATATTTGCTCAACCTCTCGTACCAAGCTCTCGGAGCTTGTTTTAAACCATATAAAGCCTTTTTCAATTTGAAAACATGATTTGGAAATTCAAAATTTTCAAAACCGGGAGGTTGATCAACATATACTTCTTCTTGAATAAAGCCATTAAGAAATGCACTTTTAACATCCATTTGAAAAAGTTTGAAATCCATGATGCATGCAAATGCGAGAAGCATGTGAATAGCTTCTAATCTAGCCACGGGTGCATAGGTTTCATCGAAATCTATGCCCTCTTGTTGGTTATAGCCTTTTGCAACAAGTCTAGCTTTATTTCTAACAATGATACCGTTTTCATCAAGCTTATTGCGAAAGACCCATTTGGTCCCAATGACTAGGTGATCTTTAGGCCTAGGGACAAGTTTCCAAACATCATTTCTCTCAAATTGATTTAATTCCTCTTGCATAGCAAGGGTCCAATGCTCATCAAAGATGGCTTCATTGACGTCATTTGGTTCAATTTGAGAGACAAAGGCCATATGATGACATGCATGATTAAGAGAGTTTCGAGTCGTTACCCCTTTTGAGATATCACCTATTATGTTGTCAAGAGGATGGTTCTTTGAGACTCTCCATTCCTTTGGAAGATTTGAGTGAGAGAGTTCTTGAGAGGGTTGAGGCAAGGACTCTTGATCCTCCTTTGAACTTTTGATCTCTCTTGTTCCTCTAAATAGGTATCTCCTAACACTTCTGCAAGATCATCAACACTTTCTTCTACTGAAGATTTGGGGTTAGATTCATCAAAAGAAACATGCCTGATTCTTCAACAGTTAAAAATGCGTTTATTAAAAATTGAAAGGCTTTACTAGAAGTGGAATATCCAAGAAATAAACCTTCATCGACTTTAGCATCAAATTTACCAAGGTTATCTTTACCGTTATTTAGAGCAAAGCACTTACATCCAAATACGTGAAGGTGAGAAATGTTGGGCTTCCTCCCCTTGTAAATTTCATAGGGCGTTTGTTTTAGAATAGGTCTTATGAGGACTCTATTCATTACATAACATGCGGGGCCTACCGCGTCTGTGAAAATACTTAGGAAGGTTGGTCTCATTGAGCATCGTCCTCGCAAGCTCTTCAAGAGACCGATTTTTCCTTTCCACCACTCCATTCTGCTGTGGTGTTCTAGGTGCGGAAAAATTATGCTCAATTCCATTTTCAGTACAAAAGGCCTCAAATGCCTCATTTTGGAATTCCCCACCGTGATCACTTCGGATGGATACTATGTTCATTCCTTTTTCATTTTGGATAACTTTAGCAAGTTTTCGAAAGGCAGCAAAAGTGTCATTTTTACGAGAAATAAATAAGGTCCATGTATAGCGAGAATAGTTGTAACACCTGAGGACGAGATCAACCTCGTATTAGGACATCGTATCGAGACCTCGTACCAAGACCTCGTGTCGAGATCCCGTGCCAAGATCGCGTGCCGAGGTCATATGTCGAGCTGATGAGGTCGCATGTCGAACTGAGGAGGCCGCGTGCACGAACTCGTGTTAGAGCCTTGTGCGCTTGCACAAGCATCCTGGTCGACATCGTGTCGAGATGATAACACTCGTATTTTTACGAATATTATTTAGCGTTAATTAGTATATCTTGTTGTTTGGATTAATATCTTACTTTAAAATCTAGGTGTCGCTTATTTGTGGTTTTATGAAAGATAAATTCATTTAAAATGGTTTTCTTGTAATTAATTATTGTTTAGGAGATATTTAAGGGAGATAAGACCAAACTGTTTGTTTTCCACCAGCTGTAGATAAATATCATGATTAGTTTCCTCCACCTCCATAAATATCACGCTTAGCCGCCTTAAACACTCACTTTCCAGTTTCTTCTTTTTTCTTCTTCTCTAAATTTCCTCTTCTCCAAACCTCCATTGAAGGACCTTGAGTTCCATTGAGCTTCTGCATAAACTTTCTTCAGCAACCTTGTTTCTTATCATCTTCTCGACATATATCACCATCTCGACCATCTTTTGAGGTATGAAAAATAGAATTTTAGTTCTCTTCATGTTACTGTTAGCG
Organism: Calophaca sinica; assembly: GCA_037113605.1. Lineage (NCBI taxonomy): Eukaryota > Viridiplantae > Streptophyta > Magnoliopsida > Fabales > Fabaceae > Calophaca > Calophaca sinica. The sequence goes on from CM073733.1 coordinate 25,367,164, forward strand.
CCACTTCTTCCCTCCATTTTAGCTAGTTTTTATGCTTCCAAATCAGGTCATATTGATAGGTTTTCTTTTTCATGACATGACCTACCTTTCTAACCAATTATTTGAGCTTGTAAAACAAATTGCTTTCTCTGTTTTCTGCAATAGGCAGTGCCCAAAACCCTCCCTATTTGGTTTGTTTTGGATTTCTTGTTTTAGTTTGTTGTACGTTGCTTCTTGTTGATGTTTGTTGTTGATTTATTTGTTATAGAATCATATAACCTTTTTCATGAACTTTTGATCGAAAACCCTAACTTTGTGTTAGAGGAAAAATGGTTTTGTCTGGTGATGTATGAAAGAAGTTTTTAATAAAATTTTAGAGAAAAGGAGTTATTTTGTAATGTTTGAATTCTGGTTGTATTTGTTTAAGTTCTTGAGTTTTAATGTTTACTTGGGTTGTGGTTAAGATTGGGATAATGAGAGCTAAGTGTTATTAGAATCCACAGATAGAACTAAGTTGTGCTCGTATTAGGCAGTGTGATTTCCGAGATCGTACTGCAAGGAGATCAGGGTGTACGAGAACACAAAACCGAGGTTGGCTGAGAGCCGTACGTGTCGAGATCGAGTGAGAGAAGTCGTTGTCGAGCTCGTTTGAAGACAGCCGTGTTGAGGTCGTTGTCGAGCAGCGTTAGCTTGGAGTTCGGTAAGGGCACTTCTAGACATTCTAGGATTTTTATTGTTATATTACTATGTATGGATTCCTTGATTTGTGTCGAGCATGTAATGTTGTGATATGATTGGGTTTTTGCATGTATTTAATATGTGATTGAATATATGTTGTGAATTGTGTATTGCCTGTTGAATTGCGTTTCTTCATGTCGAGCCTGCTCTTTTTATTTGACATGCGGTTGAATATCTTGTGTATAACTCTTTGAATATCGTATGCGTTAATTGTTCATCGAGTGAGAGAGCTTAGCGAGTCGTTGGCGTTTGAAGTTGCGACCCGAGGAGGGGAGAGGGTGCTAGGTCCCCTTCTCCGTTTATGGGGACTTCTAAGCGTTGCCACGCGATGGGAGCTGAGTTGACTGTCCTAGGGAGAGCGAAGATCCCAAGGCTTTCTGGACTTTCCAAAGATACTGATGCAGCGTGTGCATTCGGAAAAAGTGTCGAGTCGAGAGAAAATGAATAGCGAGTTGAGTCGAGTCTAGAGTGAGATGGTTGAGTTACGTTTGGTGATTGATAAACATTGTTGTGTTGCTTATTTCTTTATGCCGTGTTTATCTTGAATTGTTGAGAAGTTGACCCTTTCCGTGGTACCTTCAATCCATGATGGTTACCCAGGCGATGTCGAGGTGCGAGGAACTTCGGCCAGATGATGGCGAGGAGGAGCTGGACGGGGCTCAGGGCGACGACCTATATTTGTCGTGATTGATTATGTTTGTTGGATGTTTTTTTTGGGATGACTGTACTTTGTTTTTTTTGTGTTCAGAGGTTGTGACCAGTTTGGGCTAGATGTCATTTTGAGCACAGGGTAGACTGGTGGTTTTACTTTTGGAGCAGCCCCTGCGTGGGTGTCTGCCGGAAGTACCCCCAGGGTATGATTGCTCTCTTGAAGTCGTCATACCTTAGGTGTATTTTCTTTGTACATTGTTACTGTCTTTTTGTATGCACTTTTTATATCTTGTATATATAAGTATGTACTTGTTGTACCTGCGTGTTGTTATTTAGGACTTAAGTCTTGTGTCTTAGTTGCACCATGTTTCGAAAAGCTGTAATTACTCTGATGTGCACGAGCTGGTCTTATAAAAAAAATAATAAATAATAATAGACCGTACTTTTCTAAAAGGCACAAGAGTATTGTTTTAAAACACATCGCATACAGGGTAACTTGAGCTCGGTGTGTTGAGCTCGGTAACTCGAGCTCGGTATCTTGAGCTCGGTAGCGGTCCGGAAACGGGTCGTTACAATAGTCGTCCACAATAACAAGAGCATAGTAATTGCCACCAAAGCTTTTAGTTCTAGAAGGGCCAAATAAATCCATATGTAAAAGTTGTAAAGGCCGATTTGTTGAAACAATATTTTTAGATTTGAAAGAAGCCTTTACTTGTTTTCCCTTTTGACATGCATCGCAAAGTTTATCTTTTTCAAAGCGGAGCTTTGGTAAGCCAATTACTAAGTCCTTTCGAACCAATTTATTAAGATGATCCATGTGAATATGAGCCATTCTTCTATGCCATAGCCAAGATTCATCCTCTTTACTAATAAGACAACATGCATCATTTGAAGGTATTTTATCTAAATCAAGCATATAGATATTTCCAATTCTAGGTCCAATAACAATAACATTTTCATTTATAGAATCCATGACCATGCATTTTGAAGAATCGAAAACCACTTTGTTTTCTTTATCACAAAGTTGACTAATGCTTAGCAAATTATGCTTCAAACCATCCACATACAAAACATTTTCAATAGTGGGATTAGGACTCTTACCAATAGAACCAATCCCAAGAATTTTACCTTTGTTGTTGTCACCATACCGGACATAACCACTATTCTTAGGTACCAATGAGGAGAACTTGCTTTTGTCTCCTGTCATGTGCTTTGAACACCCGCTATCAAGATACCAATTTAAGTCCTTGGCTTTCAAGCACACCTACAACAACAGATTAATTTTTAACCTTTGGTACCCAAACTAAGTCAGTCCAGATGAGTTAGCTTTTGGCAAAGTACCCTTTGGAATCCATATCTTTTTGCCAACCACATTTTTGTTCTTTCTAATATTGCAAATGGAGGCGGTGTGACCATTTCTACCACAAAGGAAAGCATTTAATGAAAGAAATTTGCTTGAAGTGTTGTTGTGATTGACAAATTTAAAGGACTTTTCATGCGTTTGTGGATTATAACCCAAACCGGCTTTTCCAAAAGTACCCTTTTGTTTTCCCAATAGAATGTTTAAGTTATCCCTTCCCATGGTAAATTTGGCAAGGTGTTTTCCAAATCTTCAATCTTGTTTTTCAAAACATTGCATTCATCACACTTGAAAGTATCAATCTTTTGGTTTTCACAAAAGGTGCAAGTAGAAACTTCAGTCACAACAACTTGTTTTTCCTTAAAAACTTCCATCTCTTGGTTTAAGAAAATAATTTTAGATTCAAGAGAAGAGATGGTTTTCTTAGAAGAAGAAATAATTTTTCGAAGTCTAGTCGTTTCATTATTTAATTCTTCACAAGCAATAAGCAATTTCATCATAAGTTAAAGGAGATTCGAGTTCAAGAGCATTTACCTCATCCTCGCTCGTGTTTTGCCATGAGACATAAGTTGGCCTCCTCATTTTACGATTCATCGACGAGTCCATATCATTGTCGTCGATTCCTCTTTTTCATTTACGATTGCTTTGAGAGCAATTCCTTTCTTTTCTTATCACTTTCTTCACTCTCGGTGAGTCGATTTAGTTCAAGTTCATGTTCTGCAATTTTCCAAACAAGGTTGCCAATGATATAGTAGATAAATCTCTAGATTCAGATATAGCAAGAACCTTGGGTTACCGGTTTCTATTTAAACATCTAAGAACTTTATTAATTAAATCTTCATTATCAAGACTTTCCCAAGAGCTACGAGATGGTTTATTATATGGATGAACCTTTTTGCATATCTTGTATGTTTTCACTTGGTTTCATCCTAAATAACTCATACTCATGGGTTAATGTGTTCATTCGAGCCCTCTTGACCTCGGTAGTACCTTCATGGGTCAATAGAAGGGTGTCCCACATTTCTTTAGCGATCTTGCAATTTGAGACCCTATAGAACTCATCGTAGCTTAAAGCAGTGATGATGTTCTTAGCTTTCAAATTGTATTGGACCTTTTTCTTATCATCTTCGGTCCAAAGTGATCTTGGTTTGTCTACCCTTGCATTATTAATTGATTGAGTGGGGACAAATGGACCATTTTCCACAAAGATCCCAAATATCAAGATCAACACCCTCAAGAAAGATTTGCATTCTATCCTTCCAATAACCATACCCCTCACCATTGAAAAATGGGGTCTGTTTCATGGAAGTTCCTCGTTATTGTTTGAAGTCATTCTGTTGAGACGGTTAAGTCCTTTATACAAGAGTCTAGCTCTGATGCCACTTGTTACCAAGTGACTTCAAACAAGAGGGGGGTGAATTGTGATAGCGGTACTTATATAAAAATTACATATAAATTCTTGAATTAAAAAAACTTGAAAGAAATAAATAAAGTGCTTGAATGATAAAGAGACAGAGAGCAAAGAAGAGCATGACAAATTATACAGGTTCGGCCACCAAACACCCTGTGGCCTACGCCCCGTCCCCAAAGCAAAGCACTATGGGATTTTCACTAAATCACTAGCTTTTAAATCGAGTTCACTAGAAACCTTTACAACTCTATACCAGAGCAATACGTTCAAGAGATATCACCTCTCTATGAACACCTTGGGATTCCTACCCAAAAAGAAATGATTTTTACAAATAAAATGAGATGAGAAAGATACACTCAATAGTGCAGATATAACAAATTGAAGCTCAAATAATACAACTCAAATTATGTAGAATAAAAAGACTCTCAAAAATTGTGCTCAAATAAGTGTGAGTGATGGAGAATATTTGACAGAGTTTTAGCACAAAAATTAAACACTTGTGTTATATTAAAAACAATGCTCATGGTGCAGTGCTTTTATAGCCACTAAGAGGAGCGTCACTTTAAGAGAAATGTCCGTTGCAGCATTAGAAGGATTTGTCCGTTGCAGCATTAAAGGAATTTGTCCGTTGCGTTTTGAATATGAAGAATTTGAAAACACGGAGACGGAAATGATTCTCGGACACACTTGGAGTTCGACATCGTATTTCCATACGACCTCTCCCCAGCTCGGCATACGACCTCCTCAGCTCGGCATACGACCTCTTCACATTTCGGCAAGCAGAACCACGACCTCCCCACATTTCGGACACGACTTCCCCTGATTCGATGCGACGCGACCTCATTTCGACGCGACCTCGGCTCGACTCGACTTCCCCAATTCAAGACCGCGACCTCGGCTCAAGACGCGACCTCATTTCGCCGACGCGACCTCGGCTTCGCCGACGCGACTTGCATGTCAAAATATCAACGCCGACACGGAGAATATTTTCCAAAGAAAACTTGAAATATTTTCCAAACAATATTTTGAGCACAACTTAAGAATTTTTCAAAATACTTTGTGCCTAAAAATAATTTAAGAAAAATTATCATAAAATCAATTTTAGAATAAAAATCATTTTGTGAGTGTGTGATTTTATTTTAATTGAGAGCTTTTTATTACTACTTACAAATAGTCTTAATAAAAATAAATAAATACCCAAAACCCAAAAACTTGAGAAACTATCATTCTTGATACGCGTCTTGGTATTCTTTTCCACTTTTTACACGGTTGACTATTTGCAAAGCTCCCTTTTGTCAATCATCAAAACCATCCTGTCAAGACATGTATTCACAGTAGTTATGTTGATATTTCAAAAAAGATATAATGAAATTTAATTTACCTTTTAATACATTATTTGTTATTTATATTTTTTAATTGTTATTGCTAATAATATACTATACGAACGTTTTAAGACAGTAAAATCATATTGGATTTAAATTTGATTACAAAGAAATAATTTAATTGATTGAAATTTGGTGTTAATTTTTTAGAAGACCTGGATCTTAAACTTTTAGTAATTCAGTCTTATACTAATTTATTACTGAATTATTTATGATTTTTTATTAAAAAATATATTGGTAATTGAAAATCATGTGTAGAATTATGAGCATGAAATGTTACACTGTTTTTTAGCTTTATAAAAGAAGGTATTAACTTGTTGAATATTATGACAATAAGTTGTTTGCAATTGGATTTTTTCTGCAACCAAGGAAGTGAGATGTGAGATTGTGGATGTTATTTGAAAGTTGGTGTTTTTAAAAGTATTTATTTATATTAATTGTGAATAGAATTGTCATTAGTATTTGTCTTTTAGCATTCCGATTAGGTTTAATAGTAATTCTTGGAATGTGTTGTTGTATTTTGCTTTGAATGTGTTGTTGTATTTTAATTATTGCAACATAAATAAGAGATTTAATAGAATTTACATGTAAGGAATGATAACGATTAACGGGTTAAAATATGTCTTGAGTCCTAAGAATATAGGTGATGTGGCTCAAATAAGATTACATGATATTTAAAAACATAAAATGTCATCACACCGTTGCGTGAGACTATTTTTATGTATTATAATAGATGTTCCACTTTGTCTTTCTGCTTTGATTATTAATGACTAGCTTTTTCGATAAAAAAAAAGTGTAAAAAAAATTTGCACATCAATCATATCTTATCCTAATACAATATTATAATATTATTTTTTAAAATACTTTTACAAATATTGACATAATTGGAAGTGTGTCCAAAATGACCCCATTAATCTTAACATAAAATAAAATGACCCAAACTATTTTTTTTTTGAAATCACAAAATAAAATTTTCAGTTGCCTTTCATTTGGTGAATATCAAATAACAGAAAATTGGGAAAAGGAAAAAGTATATTTTGAAAGTCTTCCCCTCAATTTATCCCAAACGGAACATGTGTGTTGTGGCCGATATGGTTGGAAGCAATTAGCAGAAAAGGAAGAGAAGGAGAAAGAGTAGGAGCAATAGCATGGTGATGGTGATGAGTGTTCAACTTCAACTATCAGGCTTGTGGGTGCCAAACACTGTTGTTCCCAGCCGTCGCAGATTCTCCTCCGCATTACCTCTCGCTGCCACACCAACCCTCTCTTCCCAATCTCCTCCCACCATTCAGGTCAGACATTCAACTTCTTTTTCTTATCTTTTTTAATTCAATTCATAGACGCTGTCCCAAAATTGTAGCACTTTGTCGTGTTATGTGTTTGTTCATTTTTGTGTTGTGGTGTTTTAGAATTTCAAGTTTCCATTTTTTTACGGAAAAAAAGAGTACTTATGGACTTTCATGTACCCAGACCCAGAATTTAGTCATCATTAATTAACATTGAATATATATATATATATATATATATATATATATATATATATATATATATATATATATATATATTTTTGGATGAGAATGTTGCAGATAATTGGCGTGAAAGGCTCTGGTTGGAGTGAAAAGGGATATGCCAATCCCAATCAAGCAGAGACTGATCTTTGGGCTGATCTTGACACTGATCTTTATCACTGGACAAAGGTCTTACGCCCTGTGCAGGTATTTCTGAGAAAGAATATACTAATTGTAAAAATTGCCTTGTGTGTGTGTAGCATCATTGTAAAATTTGGGGTTCTGTGCTGATTTTTCCTGGCTATTGGGCAGTGGTTTCCTGGTCACATTGCAAAAGCAGAGAAAGAACTGAAGGAGCAGCTTAAGTTGATGGATGTTGTGATAGAGGTGCGGGATGGACGAATTCCTATGTCCACAAGTCATCCACAGGCAAGTTTTGTTTTTGTTTTGGTTTTTGAATTTTATTTAGTATTGATTTGGAGTTAAGATGAATGATGTTCATATCCTGTGTTTACTTTTAATCTCTGTACACCTTGTTGTCTTAAACAAATTAGTATTTGATTGAACTTTTTTAGTTTTTCCTTCTTCCATTCCTATTATTTAAAAGCCTAAGGTGTTTTCTTTTTCACTCTTGGGTTTGGTTGGGGTAATCCATATAGTGTCACGCCGTTCTCTATGGTTGCTCTTTGCTTCATTATCTGATAGGTAAGTTTTATCATGAAGTGTGTAGGAGAATCAGGCGAGATACCATAGTATTTTCCCTGATTTTATTCTTTATTTCAGATTTGTATTTATTTCATTTTAGTATCTTTGATGGGCTTAATTCAAGGAAAACCGTTATTGTAATTTCTCCTATTTAAACAGTCTTAGACTGCTGAATAATACATTAAAGTATTTTCCCCATTACTTTCTACAAAGTGTTACGGCCATTTTCCACGGTTTCTTTGTTTTATGAATAATGATTGTTTATTCAATGTTTTTATGGATGTCACATAATGCTTCTTACATAAAATATTAGTGAAACCTTACATCCAAATATGATATTTAGGCCTTTGGTACTTGGATGATACGTCTCAACTCTTCATCTAACTGTTACTCCTACTTTTGTAGATGGATCTATGGCTTGGTAATAGAAGGAGAATTTTGGTTTTAAACAGGGAAGACATGATATCAACTGCAGACCGCAATGCTTGGGCAGCATATTTTGCTAGGCATGGAACAAAGGTTGTCTTCTCCAATGGGCAGCTTGGAATGGTATCCAAACAAAATCTTTTCTCCCCCAGCTCTCCATGCTCTAAAGAGTGGTCTTCAGTGTCTGATCCTATGTTGTATGTACAGGGCACAATGAAGCTAGGCCGGTTAGCAAAGGAATTAGCAGCTGATGTAAATGTTAAACGGAGAGCCAAAGGACTGCTTCCTCGTCCGGTGGGTTGCTCGTCGCAATTGCAAGCCAATTTTGATTCTCTTTTGTTTATTTCCTATGCTAATTGTCTGATAAAAGGACTACTTTTCTATCTCAAAGAATAAGGAAACATATAATTTATTAGATAAAGAAATGACTTATTTCTGCATGTATACTAGTTTTCGGGACTCCATTGTGACTTAAAAGGAGTGATTTTCCATCGCAGCTCCTATGCTCACTGATTTAAAATATTGTTCTGTAAATGTTATGATAAATCAAAGTTTTGCTCATTTCTTTTAGTAAATTTCATCTAGCTGTTCTGTAAATGATATAATGAAAATAGAATTTCTCTGATTGCTTTTTACAATCTTGCCCTAGTATATGTCTTGCATTTCTCATTTTACAAAAAAAGAGGTGCCTTGTCAGCTTATCAATTAATTGTACAGACTTTAAGTCCTTTTTTAAAATGCATATAATTGAGTTCCCTGGCTAATATCGGATTCTTGAGTAAATTATTCATGTCGCTTTGTCTTTTGGTTCATAATTCTATTCAAATGTTATTTTATTAATTATTAATGCAAATTATTATGCACTACGGAAGTAGATCTTATGGTTTAAAACCTGCAGAGCAAAACTTTTCCTTTAATTGATAGCAAATCATTGCCGTTGCCATGTAATGCTTCTCAAATTATTATTGTTATATAAAGAATACATGTTACTATTGAATAGGTTCGAGCTGGAATAGTTGGATACCCTAATGTTGGAAAATCATCTTTGATCAACCGTTTGTTAAAGCGAAGAATGTGCCCAGCAGCTCCAAGGCCAGGAGTTACAAGAGAATTGAGGTAAGTTATTCATTTGTCTCCCTAAATAATGTTTCAGCTAGAACTTGAAAGTAATTAAAACATTGTAGCTGTTTTTTATTTGTTAATGAATTTATTTGTTGTTTGTTTGACTTGTTACCTGACACAAACATCAGTACTGTTTAGTTGTACTTTGTCTGTTATTGATTCTAAATACGCCAATAATGTTATCAAGAACACCCCTTCTACCCCTGCAGACGGCTAAAATGACAGAAAATTTGAATGGACTTCAAAGTCTAATGTATGCAACCCGTCTCCTGAATTTTATCAGAAAGATTTATATCCCAAATGCTGAAAAATTTAGCTTTTCGGGTTTTTTTTTTTTTTTTTGGTGCTCTCAACAGAGGAAAAAGTTGATGCTGGTATATTCTGTTTTAAGCGCTCAGTGTCAAAAACAATTTCCTTCCAACGTAAATCACAATTAATCTATTGTGTGAGCCAGTTAACTTTCCAGGAAATATTTTTGTTTGCCATATTTAGTATTTTATTTGTTTTAGTTTAGGCCTAGAGTGAAATGTATAATCAACGTAGGTTTATCTGTTAAAAAAAGTCTAAAAAATGCCTGTTGTTCCATTTGCTTTTGGGTTTGAAAACATATAGTCCAAATTTTGGAGAAACATCCTGTTTTTGCATTCTTTTATAATTTTGGGTTTAATTATCTCTTCTTGCTGTTAGGCAGAATTTTGCTTTTGTTTCTTCCTTTTCTCTAGTAATGTCTTTGATATGAATTTTATTACTTTCTTGACTTGTCAATGTTTAATTTATGTTATATCTTTCTTTATTAGCTTGTAAATATTTAGTTAATGTTTTCATCATTATTTTGAATTTTATTAATGTTGTGATTTAATTATAGCTTATTTATTTATTTATTTATTCTTGCTACTTGTTTATTGTATGGCGTAAGGACGTAAAGTAATTCAATATGTTTAGGTTATTCCAATTCGCACAATTAACTTTAGGATAATTGTCTTAGGATGGATGTGTTCAATCTCCATCTTTCATATGCATAAACAGACTCTTGAATCTATTTGCAACCAATTATGTATGCATGTGTATATATTATAAAAACAAAACATTGGCTGCCTCCTCTTGCAATCACTGTCACGGCACTTGAATTTTCATCAGAAGGATTTATATCCCAAATGTCAAAAATATAGCTTCTAGAGTTTTCTTTTCTCTCAACAGAGGAAGAAGTTAATGGTGACTATTCTGTTTAAGTGTTAATAGTATCAAAATCAGTTTCCTGCAAAAGTTTATCACAGTTCCGACTTGAAGTTGGAGCTCAGACAAGTAACAGTGGTGAATCTCTCATTACACATACTGAATACATGATTTATTGCATTCTTTTCTTAAAATGAAAGGTGGATTCGATTTGGGAAAGATCTTGAACTGCTGGATTCTCCTGGGATACTCCCAATGCGAATCAGTGACCAGTCAGCAGCTATAAAACTCGCCATATGTGATGACATTGGAGAGAGGTCCTATGATGTGGCTGATGTTGCCGCAATTCTTGTCCAGATGCTTACAAAGCTTCCCCCAGTAGGTATGTGTCATCATGACATGGTGCCAAAGTGGAATCCTATTTTAGGTTAAGAAAAAATGACAGGTTCCTGATCTCAAAGAAAGGGTGGTTTTCTTTGTCATAGTAATCTAGTTAATGATATCAAAGTTGAAAATTTCACTGGCATTTTGCATGGTGCTTTACGTTTTTCCAATATGCATTCTATAATTTAATACACTAATCGAGGTTAGGGTCAAGATACATTGTTTAATCCCCCCCCCCCTCTTTCAAGTTTGTAACTTTGAGCCTTTGTTCAATGCAGGTGGAGATGCTCTTTGTAAACGATACAAGATTCATGTAGATAGTCAATGTGGTAAAATGTATGCTGGTGATCTCTTTTCCTAAAAAACATACATTTATTGCATTGATATATTTGTCTTGCATTTAGATTTCAGACAGTGCTGTTGTCTCTTCTCTTCATATTTTTAAGTAATTTTTGCTCAATTTGATATCGATGTATTTACTTAATTCTAGGTTCATAGAGAAGCTTGCGCTCCAAGTGTTCAATGGAGATGTTCATCAAGCAGCATACCGCGTCCTGTCAGATTTTAGAAAAGGTAAGTTTGGTTGGACTGCATTGGAGAGGCCTCCTAGGTGATGTCAGATGTTTGACTCTGTGGAGCTAGAACTGAAAATTATGCGGGAGATGATCTCCAGGATCTGACTGCAGAAAGAACTCAATCCCTCATGGTGATATTATGATTGTGGATGGCATCATGGAAGGGAAAGGTCCTGAATTTTCTAAGACAAGACAAAAACCTTTGGAGATTTGAGGCACACTAAACAAAGGATTTGAAGCAATGGATGCTTCTTCTTGTTACCATGTAATTATTTTTTGGTCTCATGTAATGCACTGTGTCTGTATACAACTAGTGTGGCATGGGAGTTTGTATGCATCATACTAATGGTGTTGTATATATTTAATTTAAATAATTTAATTGTCCAATTTCATGCTTAGCTGACATTTCATTTGATAATTCGTTCTTTAAACCTAAATAATACAAGCATACTGTGATAAGGGGAGGGGGAATAAGTTTTTTTAGAAGGGAGTAAGGAAGAATGGATACCACAAATTAGTAGTCGTACTTATGTCGAGTAATATCCTTCTTAATTGTATTTTTTTATTTTGTGTTTGAATTTGTATACTAAGTATTATATTTATAATGATTCATGCTAATTTTTATTTTTATTTTTTGGTTTATGATATACGTTTTTATATTTTTTATAATAAATTTACATACTTATATTAATCTTATATTAGTTTTACAGGTTATATTAAAGTTATATCGTGTTTTCTAATTTCATCAGTTTACCTTATTTTCATGTCTATTTTATAATATTCATATTCCGTGCTGAATGTGATTTCTACTCTAGGGTGAGTGAGTGTAAGAAGCAATCATATTATTATTAAGAGATTTTTTTTTCTGATGTAATTTCTGCTATTTTCGACTATACACGTCTAATATAATTGTAAGCTTTCACTAATATAAGAATGCACTTAGCTTGGAAGGGAAGAAAAGAATAACAAAAGGGAAAAGCAAAATCTACACAATTGAATATCTCAGATTTTGAGAAAGTGCCACGTTTCAACAGCCTTGTATCATCAAGAAGATAGTGTTGGTTGAATTTATGCTTTCCGTGCAAGAGTAACGAATTGTGTGCATCAATTCAATTTTCCAAGTGTCAAGTGAAATACTGCTTTCAGGGAAGACCAATAATAATTCGTAAACAAACCGTAAGGAATAAAATTTTCATCACAAATCGGTTACAAGCTTGAAATTACAAACGAGGGCATAACAAAAAAGCAGGTAAAAAAAAAAAACTAGAGAGAAATGGAAGCACAACCAACCACAACAGTGTCCTTAAAAAAATATGGTTGAATTACTAATGCCGTGTATATAATAATCTTTTTCCTTTTAATACTTTAAAGTTTAAACTTCATTTTGTCCCCTTTAATCGTGGAACAGAAAATGATACAATGTGGTGCTTGCACACTTTCATCTTGCAATTGTGGAAGCACATGTAGGGTCATCTTTGTTTGACCAGCTTTCTTTAATTCTACAAGCCTGCATTGGCCTTTCAATTTGAAGTGTTTCTGATGCTTCCTTCTCCATTTCCCAACAATATCTTCCAAATGTGTCTACACTAACCTGAAGTCTAAAATCTATACCAAACAGAAAACTCATCTCCAACCTGTTTAATTCAGATGTGCTTACTCCTCCAACTCTTGCATAGTAAGCATTGTTGAAGAATCTGCAATACCAAATATAGACCTACATTAACAGATTTAACTGAATAAAACAAATAATGACAATGAAAGCTACTCAAAATGGTAAAAGTAAGAGGAACTATTTTTCCTTTAAATAACCCATTCTGTCAAATTGATAATTTGATTCAGCATATTGTAATACTGCTAAGGTTGTCATTGTCAACCAGGTAGAGAAGTCATATTCATTGAGTTATCACCATATATAAAGGGACGGCCAGTGCACGAGGCTCCCACCAAGTGGGTCTAGGGAGGGTAGATGTACACAACCTTACTCCTGCAAGCGGATAAGCTGCTTCCAGGATTTGAACCCTGAACTCAAAATCACAAGGCAGCAACCTTACCGTTGCGCCAATTGCCCTCGAGTTATCACCATATATATGGCCCATAAAATAGATAATTTTTAGACATGGCACCAAAATATCCACCATAAGAAACATAAAACAAACAACTGAGATATTTATGTGCATTTGTTCAATTTCAAACTTGCACTCACGCGTCATCCATAAACTTCGCTGCTAGCATAATGCTGGTTATCAGAAGCCGGTGGACATTAAGTGAAGTCAATTTGATCTCGGTATGCTGAAGAAATCTATCGACATATATGTGCGCCACAACAAAACAGGATGGACTGCAACCTGAGTACTTGAAGATACGATCAATGTACTTACGAACACTAAGAGTAGGTGCTCTTAAACCGTGAAATACTGTTACAACATCTTTTATATGCTTTGTTTCCAATAGCACTTCATTTCTCTGAACTGATTTCTCAAGAAGTGAGGAGAGAAGTGACAAAACCCGTGGAACTCCGACACCTTTATCCAATTCTTTAAGCCCCAGTGAAAGGTATATATCTGAGCTTACATCCTCGGTTTCAAGCGCCAGAGTCCCCATTTCCAAGCTGCAAAGAAATGGACAATCAATAGGATAATCCTTATTGAAATGCATATTATCAACACTTTTGGAGGACCAAGCCAACAATCAATCAACATGACAAAGCTTAAGCCGTTCCATAACAAGTCATTAGAACAAATGAAATATCATCATCAAGTCACATGAAATTCTCAATAAAAGTTGCTTCTCATTGTGCCATGATTTAAAACAGTGTTATCCATTGCAGATGACGAGGCATAGCAGAAGGCCAAAATTCCACTATTTCCACCATAAAACGCCATGGCGCCACCATTCTTCACAAATTGGCCATAGCGGTTGGCAAAAAATCCGCCACCGCAATCTGCCATGGCCGCTATTTGACAACACTGATTTAAAAGAGGGATGACTGAAGCTTAGAGCTAATTTGGACAAACTCTACAAGCACCTATAGAGAAAGAAATACTAAAAGAATCCTGTAATAACTGATTTTTTTTTTTTTTTAGATAATAAGTTAAAATTAGTTTCTTAAGGAGCTCTCTCAGTTAACTTCTGGAATACCTTTAAGTTTATAAGAACATTTTCGCAAGTGAAAATCCATAAACTTATTCAATTGAGAAGCTCCCATAAGTTAGAAGCTAATTCAAATTAGTCCTTAGTCTGTTCAAAGTTGTCTACCAACTTAGCCAGAGAAGGAATTATCCATTTCCAATCCAATCACCTCAAATACAACTTAGCCCCCCAATTTATTATTTATTTATTTATTTATTTTGCAAGATCACTTTTTGGTTAGATCTAATCTAAGCAACCCCTTAATTAGGTATCTAGCACAGACAGGCAACACAGAAGCGCCTAGATCTCGAGAACAACAAAAAGAACACAGCAAAAGTAAGAAGAAATGAAGCCACTTAACCTTCACCAGAAAAATCATTCAGAAAAAAGAGGGTGGGGGGGAAGCAGAAACAAGAAAGCCCCCATGAAATTAAGGCAACATATGAAAACAAAATCACCCTATGCTCAGCACAAAGTACAATGCAAGTATTGAGGAAAAAAAGGAAAGAGATGAGAAACTCACAAATTATAAAGGGATAACTCTAGTGAGGTGGTGGTGGTGGTTGCAGCTTTTCCTACATAAGAAGGGTGAGGAGGCACGAAAGCAGTATCCTTGTGAACTCAGAAAAATCATGCCTGTCTCTCCACCATCCTTTTTTTTTTTTGTGTGTGTGTGATTATGTTGTGTTGTTGTGTCTGTCTATCATATGTTGTTTCTACACACAGCACATTGCTATTGCTGCTGTTACTCCCACATAAAGTTTCCCTCTTTCTTTAATAAATAAATAAATAAATCCCACAACCTCTCTCTCTCTCTCTCTCAAGAGATAGCGTCTGAAATGGACTCCACCACTGTAATACCAATTACCATGCCAATACCATCCATTTTCATTGCTAAAGTAGCTGCCAAACCAAAGTGCTTTATTTCATTAATTTGCCTACTCTCGTTCCCACAAATTTCCTCCAAAATAACAATTTTTTTTTTCTAGAGTTTTTGACCCTCCTCCTTCGTCCCTTTAAATAAAATACGTTAACCACTCACTTAACATTTTGTTCCATAAGAAAATTAATAAGTAATATTGTTTATTCATTTTTTTAACTCCATACATCCCGTCTCGAATAATTGAGATTTATTTAACAGATTAATTTCTTCTAACAAATATTTTTCCATATACACTATATACTTTTTTTTGTTGAAATAATAGACACCATATACTTGAGAGACATGATTATCTTCTTTTCTTTTTTTTTGGACAAAAAGAGAGACATGATTATCTACCAACTATATTACATGATGTGATGTATTATTTATACATTGAAAAATTGAAAATTCATAAACATTAGTGTAATAAAGACGCATGATACAACAGCATATAAAAAGAATGAAAATAACATGAGGTTTTGTGGCTACAGTGAAGAGAGTTGAACACGCATTGAATAATATGATAGTGCTGTCACATAAAATGATAAAACCAACTTTATATGTGATGTTAGCCATGTTGAGCCAAGCCACAACAGTGAAAATTGGAAGTTATTTCAAAGTGTAATATTCATTTTTAGGTTCATCAGTTTGTTCTTTTTCTTTCAAATCTTATTTGATTGAGAAGGGGATGTAATTATCCCGTATTTGAATGGAATACGAAGGTTACTATAATCAAATCATGTGTTAAGACTCAGGGAACGCAAGAAGATGGAGAGGAAATTCTCGTTCTCATTGATCTAACTGAAACAGTATACTGTGCAGAGTATATATACAAGATGAAGAATGAAAACTAACTAGTAACTAACTAGCTGTAAACAACTAACTATAACCAATACAACAGTAATTTAACAGCTGACAATATAATTATAATTAATTTATCTAATATCCCCCCCTCAAGCTGGACTATGGAGGTCACATAGGCCTAGCTTGGACACCAAAGAACCAAAGGAAGGAGATAGTAGTGGTTTAGTCAGCAAATTGGCCAGCTGAGCAGAAGATGGCATGGGCGGCAAATGAATGAGGCCACTCTGGATTCTTTCGCGAACAACATGACAATCTATCTCGATATGCTTTGTTCGCTCATGGAATGTAGGATTGTGGGCTAAGTAGATTGCGGATTTATTGTCATAATATGCAGAGGCCGATTGATGGAAAGAGACATGAAGATCTTTGAACAAATAATAGAGTCATTGCAATTCACAACTGAGACTTGCTAATGCTCCATATTCCACCTCAGAACTGGACCTAGAAACAGTTGATTGCTTCTTGGATTTCCAAGAAATTAAGGGAGAACCAAGAAACCCATAATATCCTGAAACTGATCTTCTAGTAGTGGGACAACTAGCCCAGTCCGAATCTACAAAACTAGAGAGTTTAATAGGAGAAGATGAAGAGTAAAATAAGCCCTTTGCTGGAGAACTCTTAAGGTACTTAAGTATTTTTGTGGCATCCTGGAAGTGGACTTCTTGTGGGTGAGAAACAAATTGACTAAGCTGCTGGACAGCAAAGGCAATATCAGGCCGTGTAATTGTTAGATATAGAAGCCCGCTAATTAATCTTCTAAAACTAGATTCATCATGGTATGGAGGAGAATCAGAATTATGCAACTTCAAGGAAGAATCATAAGGTGTAGAACTAGGCTTAACAGCCATATGACCACTATCTTCAAGTAATTTAAGAGTATATTTGCGCTGATTAATTAAAATACCACTCTTGGATCTTGCTATTTCCAAGCCAAGAAAGAATCTGAGAGAACCAAGGTCCTTAATTCGAAATTGCTGATCCAGAAACAGCTTGACATGTTGAATTTCAGCATAGTCATTGCCTGATAATACTATGTCGTCCACATAGACAAGAAGAGCAGCAAAACTTGGTGCCCTTTAGTTTAGTGAACAAGGAATAATCTGCAGAAGAATGATGATAACCAAGAGATACTAAGGCTGCAGAAAGTTTAGCATACCACTGTCTACTAGCCTGTTTAAGGCCATAAAGATGCTTGTGTAACTGGCAGACTTTAGGAGTGGTTGAAGAAGAATCTTGAGCTTTAAGACCAGGTATTAACATCGTGTAAAACTCCTCATTAAGGTCTCCATGAAGGAATACATTGTTGACATCAAGTTGCTCAAGGAACCAACCTTTGATTGCTGCCAGATAAAGCAATGTTCTGACATCGGTTATTTTTGCAACCGGTGAAAAGGTGTCAAAATAATTGACTCATTCCTTTTGAGTGTAGCCCTTTGCAACTAACCGGGCTTTATACCACTCAAGAGAACCATCAGCATGATATTTAATCTTATAAACCCACTTGCATCCAATAGGGGTTTTTTCTGGTGGTAAATCAACAATGGACCAAGTGTTTGTGGCAGCTAGAGCCTGTAATTCAGCTTTCATCGCTTCTTTCCAGCAGTCCAATTTACAAGCTTGATTATAGGTTTTAGGTTCAGCATTAGGAGAAATAGCTAGACAAAAAATTTTGTAAGATGGAGTGCATTTATCATATGTTAAAGAGGGACATGTGCTGTTGGAACAGGGGCTGCAGAAGCAGATGCTGCAGGAATAGATGTTACAGAAACATAATCTACAGGAACAAAATCTGCAGGTATTGTAGAAGCAGAATTGCTACCAGAATTAGCACTTAAAGTGTTAGAATCATGATGTATGGAAGCATGATTTGGGTTATTAGATGTTTGAGGTGGTTCAATAAAGGGAGATAGGTGAGAATTGTCAATGGAAACATGAGGTGTGGGGGATGTGGGAGGGTTTCGTGAAGAAAAAGGAAAAGAGGATTCATAAAAGATAACATTTCTTGATAGGAAAAATTCATGTGTATGAAGATCATAGAGAAAATAACCCTTAGTGCCCTCTCTAGAGCCAAGAAAGACTGATTTTCTGGCTCTAGGATCAAATTTAGTTCTATGACTTTGTATGGTTGAAGCAAATGCAAGACAACTAAAGACTCTTAGGTGAATTAAGGAAGGTGGCTGCTTATGGAGCATTTCATATGGAGATTTGTTTTGTAAAAGGGGAGTAGGTAGTCTGTTGATAATGTGGACAACTTGTTGAATGGAAAAATGCCAAAAATTGGTAGGAATATGAGATTGAAAAGAGAGGGCTCGGGCCACATTAAGGATGTGTTGATGTTTCCTCTCAACTATGCCATTTTATTGAGGGGTCTCAACACAAGACCTTTGATGAATAATTCCTTTAGAGAGGAAAAAGTCAGGCATTAAGAATTCAATTCCATTATCACTTCTCAAACATTTGAGTTTCTTATGGAATTGAGTTTCAATGAAAGAAATGAAATTCATTAGATGATTTCTGGTTTCATTCTTGACTTTCTTGAAAATGACCCAAGTGAATCTACTGAAGTCATCAATTAAAGTTAAAAAATATTTAAAACTAGAAACAGGAGGGGTTGCATAAGGTCCCCAAAAGTCAACATGGAGTAAATCAAACATTTGAGTGGAATGACTAAAGCTATTTGGAAAAGACAATTTCTTATGTTTGGCATAATGGCATATATCACAAGGAAGATGAGTGGTAGTGTATGTTACAAAAGGAAATTGAATTGAGATACATTTGTGTATGGAATCTGAAATGTGACCTAGCCTAAGATGCCAAATGGAGGCAGAATTATTGGTCTTAGGTGGTGAAATGTGAGAAACAGAATTACAAGTAAAAGTAGAAATTAAACCAGAATCTTGAGAATGATTCAGCAATGCAGAATCCAACACATACAGTCCTCCAAATTTCTTAGATGTACCAATCACTCTTTGGCTGGAAATCTGAATAATAGAATAATGATCAACAACAAACAGAAAATGAATATTAGAAGTTTGCATAAGTTGAGATACAAAAAGCAAATTGATATGAAAACCAGGAATATAATAAACATTATGAAGAATGAGGGAATTCGACAAGACTACTGTGCCTGCTATGGTAGTAACAATTTTATTTCCATTTGGTAAAGACATGGAAATAGGTGGAATATTGTGAAAAGAACTGAAATTCTGTAATGAATATGTAATGTGATCTGTTGCCCCTGAGTCGATGACCCAATGAGCAGAATTCTTACCAAATGTAGGATTGGAGGTGGAGTCGAAAACTGCAGGAAGTGATATGACTGAGTTAATAGTCGGCTGAGGCACAGTGGGAGTGGTTTTTGATGGTGTAGCTTGTAGATTTGAATGTTGTAGAAGCTATAAAATCTGATTATACTGCTCTTGAATGGAAGTCAATAAAGGAGGGACAGGAGTAAGCGTAATTAGTGGCAAAGAACTCCATGATTACGTCTTAGTCGATTTTTGTTACTCAGAAACAGCAAGATGGACTGATTTAGAGCCTTTATTTTGATAACCAGGTGGATAACCATGGAGAATGAAGCAAGTTTCAATTGTGTGATTGTGCCTGCCACAATGTGTACAAGTCCTGGTAAAACCTTGATTCTATCCTCTTCCTCCATTATAGGAACCTCTGCCCCTGCCTCTATAGTTTGATGAACCACAGCCAAAACCTTTATTAGAAGACTGAGAATTTTGCTGAACTTGCATAACAGCAGGTTGTTGATCAACATGAGTATCACTAAGAATATGAGTGATCAATTGGCGCTCTTGTTGAAGAACAAGAGAAAAGGTTTTGTCCAAGTCCGGTAGAGGATCAATTAGCATGATCTGAGAACGCACAGAAGCATATTGCTCATTCAATCCTTTCAAGAACTTGATGACTTTATCTTGTTCATTGTACTTTTTGAGATCAGAAGCAGCACCACAAGTGCATGGAATGGCGCAAATACAATCCCTAATTGGTCTAAAATTCTGAATTTCTTCCCACAGAGTAGTCAATTGAGTAAAATAGGAAGAGATGTCTTGAGTTCCTTGTTGAAATTTTGCCAATTCCTCCAGAATGTCAGCTGTGACAACCACCCTTAAAATTCAAATGGAGCCGCCACCAATATTTATTTTTATAGGAAACATTGGAAAACCTATTTTTTGGATATTTTTGATTTAACGATAAAAAAGGTCTTTGAACCAGATTTGAGTTTGGGAGTTGGTTACGCGTAAGGAAGGTGTTAGCACCCTTACGGCGCCCATAAAAATGGTACCTTTAATTGTTCGTAAAGATTGTTTGCCCCCTAAATAATTTATTTCCCAAAAGTGAGATTTGTTTACTTTATTTCTATAAGTATACTTGCTGAAATGGAAACGAGACTCTATTTATAACTCTGGCCTAAACATAATTGTTTAGCATAATTAAAAGAATCGATCCCCCCCAAATAAATCTAATAGACCTAAAATTACCTTTTCTGTTATCTCGAATAAAAGCAACATTTAATTACTTAGTCATTAACAGGTAAAAAGGATAAAAAAAATATTTAAAAGAAAGAATATTTTTTTCTTACAAAAACAGATTAAAAGATAAAAATAAAAATAAATTAAACAAGTAAAATAAATATTAACTTATTTATTTGATCAAATGAATGTGTAAATAAAGAAATAGAAATTTCCTATTTTGCTTTTATACCCTCCTTAATAGAAAATTTGCACGTTGGTCCCTACTAAGGGTTTGGCCCCATTGGAAGGCCAAACCCTAACCCTAATCTCGTTCCGGGGTCCAACAACAACAACAGCAACGACAACACGGCAATAACAACTACAGCAACCAGACTATCACAAAAAAATAAATAGAAGAACAACACCAAAGAATTGATCACAATTTTTGATTCAAATCTCTACTACATAGTCATATAGAGAACAGAAACATCAAATAATAAAAAAGGAGAGAAGATGAAATCTGGGTACAAGTTTTCCCAGAAAAATTATACAGAACGAGAATGGGGGGAACAAAAAACCTAGAACTAAAAGAAAGGGTCTATTTTGGTTCTGGGGAGCCTCACGGGTTCATGGCTACGATTTCTTTCTTCTGCCTCTGCCTTCTTCGTCGTCCTTTCTTTTTCTTCTGTTTCTCCTTCTCTTTTTTTTTGCTCTCTGTTTCCCTCTGGGTTGCTCCCCTGCTCTTGTTGCCTCCCCTTCGATTTTATAGGCTCCGGGCTTCTGTAAAAAGAAACAAAAATCAGAAAAGAAATAACAATAAAGAATTAAAAACGAGATGAAGAGAAATATGGAAAAGATAATCCCTGATTTGTAGAAGTCACCACGTTTCACTCGTGTTTAAAGCTTGAATCTGGTCCGAATCGTGGAAGGTTCAACTTGGTTGATTAAAAAAGGCAAGGATTCGGATTGAATCCTGAGGGAAAAGGGGGATATGATTCGGTTTGATTGAGGAAATATTGAGACCGAGAAAAGGGGAAGGGTGCCGCAGCTGAAGCTTCTAGGTTTAGGGTTTTAGAGGATGAGGGGAAGATTAGGGTTAAGTTTTGGTGGGGATGAAGAAGAACGAGGGATGGGGTTGGCCGCGGATGGAGGGAGACGAGAATGAGAGGATGGGAGAAATCTGGATTAGGGTTTAAATGAGTTGCTGGGTTTGGGCTTTTAGGGTTTGAAGATGGAGAAGGGATGATGAGAGGGATGAGGGATCTATGTGTGTGTGGTGTTGCGGCTGGGATTTTAGGGTTTGATTGATGAGAGAAAGAAAGAGAGAAGGAAAGAAAAGGGGAGAGCGAGTGGGAGGAGAGCGGCGCTGCGTCGAGGGGAAGAGGGAATGAGGAGGGACGAGTGAAGAATTAGGTTTTTAGGGTTATGAAGGTTTTTGGGTTGGGCAGCGTGGGCCAAAGGGCTGGAGGGGTGAGGCGTAGAAAAATAAATGGGGTGTGCGTGGAGAAAGGGCGCAGATGTAGCGAGAGAGAGAGAGGTAGGACAGGGGATATGAAAAAAAAAGTGGGGTGCACGCAGAAAACAGGAGGTGGAGCGAGTGCTGGGTTGGGCTGCCAAGCAGGCCACTGTTATTTGCACCCCTTTATTTTACTTCATGCAACCTTTGTCCTTTTTCTTTTCTTCTATTTCTTTTCTTTTCCTTTCCTTTATTCATTTTTTTCTTTTTTGCTTTATTTTTATATTCATTCTATGAGACCAAAAATATTACTTTTATTTTTATTACAAATTAAAATAAATAATAAAATAAAAAGGCCGGACAAAATTAGGGTACTACATCAGCAACTGTGAAAATATCACCTTGTTCGAATCGTTTCTCCAATCGCTTCCAGACCACAGAAGCACGACCACACCAGATAATAGATTTCGATGTTTTCAGAGATGGATCGTTGAAGCCATGAAAGAACCATGTTGTTACACCGCAACCAAGGTTCATGAAGAAGATCCGAAACAGAAGGAGGATTTAGGGTTCCATCAACAAATTTCAATTTGTTTTTGGAGATTAAAGCAACGCGCATAGAACGCGACCAAGTCTGATAGTTCTTGTTATCAAGCGAGGGAGTAACAAGAACGAGCGATGGATTTTCATTAGGATGCAAGTAGTAAGGGTTAGAAGGATTAGTAGCGAAATCGAAAAATGAGGAATTCGCCATGGAAGAACAAGAAATCGAAGAACAAAACGAATCAAACCAGAGGATTGAAGATCACAAATTGATCATCAAGAATAGCAGAAATGCGAGGATCAAGAAGACGAGATTAAGAGAGAATTGCAATCTGATAACATGTTAAGACTCAGAGCACGCAAGAAGATGGGGAGGAAATTCTCAATCTCATTGATCTAACTGAAACAATACACTGTGCAGAGTATATATACAAGATGAAGAATGAAAACTAACTAGTAACTAACTAGCTGTAAACAACTAACCATAACTAATACAACAATATTTAACAGCCGGCAATATAATTATAATTAATTTATCTAATATCATGTTTGCGTAATGCGGACAAGAATATTTGCGCCGCGAAGGGATGAATATACTATTGCGAAATTAAATTAAATTTTCATGTTATTAGTGTAAAAAAATTTTGTTATTATTATTTGATTTTTGTTAATAAATCCTTTAGTAAATTTATATTTTTTTGGTATTTTTAGTAAATTTATATTAATAATTACATAAAGTATTATGTTTATTAAATGATGTAATATCAAATCATTGAATGTTATAGTTATCAAACATTTTTATTTTTATATAATACATCGATCAGATTTGTCAAAAAAAAAAAAGATATCCTTTTTGTTTCTCTCTTATCTCGTTATTCTAAGGGAAATTTATATCAGAAATGTTTTTGGTTGGGACCACCCTAATTAGCCACTTTGTAGTCGAGTGAGCTGACTGGAGTGTTCCCACGACTTCGATCTTTTGGACCGGCTATGGGACTAATCTTCGGTTCGGGAGTCACTTTACAGCTTAAGGCGCATCTCTCCTCTCAAAGAATGCGTTCGGTGGAAATCGAACATTAGTCCTCTCTCACTCAACTTAGCGCTGCTAAACCAACTGAGTCACACTCATTTGCTTATCAGAAATGTTTTTAAGATAATATATAAAATTAAAAGAAGAGAATTAAAAAAATATTTTTTCCCAGAATACTTTATGAAAATTACCTAAAGGACCATAAGTCTATAATAAATTACGCCGCAAGATTGGCCATAGTTAGTGGGTCATTACTGAAAGTGATTGAAAGCTAAAGATCAAAGAGGTTCTAGCTTAATGTGGGGAAGACGTGCAACCACAATTCATGAGCTACGATTAAGGCTGTAGTTTTCGTTTTCGTTTTTTGTTTTTATTTCTTGTTTTTCGTTTTAATTATAATAATGTTATTTATTTTTTATTGTTAAATTTTAATAGAAAAAATATTTTTACTTTTATTATTTCCTGTTTATAAAAAAAATAATTTGTCATGCTTGTGTTTTTATATAATTATCCAATCCAAACTTCTTTTTAACTTTTACCAACAAATAGATATTTATGTTTTATTCTAAAGGGAGTTTTTTACTTTATATACAATCTATCCACATGTATATCTACGTAAAACAAGCTTGAAATTTTGTTTTTATGAAAATTTTATTTCATTTGTTAAGTTTTAATATTATCACAATGAAGCATTGTTACGTTATTTTAAAATGGTTTTTCTTTCAATGCACTATAGTAAATACTTATAACTGATGTGTTAAATTAATACCTTAGTTAAACTATTACTTTTTGTTACGCTTATTTTTTTTTGATGGATATGCTTTTTTTTTGGTACTTTTGTTATGCTTATTTTAATATATATATATATATATATTTATTTTTTTTATTTTTTTTTTGATTTGGGACCATCGCTGGCTACCCAAAAAAAAATAATCGAAACCTGCATTTAAGTCACACTAAAATATTAAGCTTTCAATTTGTAGTTTTTTTGTTTGCCTCACTTTTGATGCTTCTTTGGACCACAACAGGGAAATGATTTCTTTTTTGTCGTTTTTCTTTCTAATTCTTCTTCTCGCTATAGAATCTTTTCATTTTTCTTCTTGAAATAGCCCGAGTAAGTATCCACTGATTTCGGGTTTGGAGTACCAATACTCCCTTTAATATTTGCTTATAAAAAAAAATTCTATTGATTTGGCCGTATTTAATTTTCCTTTAGATCAATAGGATTGGTTTGTGTTTGCTACTACAAACGATTAAAGATATTTGGTTTGAAAAAATTCCTTTTTTTCCACTTGTATTTATACAAATACTATTTTTCATTTTTTAATATTATATAAAAAAATAAAGTGTCATTTTTATAATTAAAAATAAAAAAAATCTCAACGTTCATAAAAAGATTGATAATTTCATGGGATCCGACTTTTCTAAAGTAATCTCAACCGTTAATTAAAAAATTAATGGTTAATATTACATGTACAAGCTTTACAAATAATTCCTCGACTTTTTCAAATGGTTAAAATTATTTATCTTTTTATCTACTCATTTTAGAAGGATTAAATGCAATTTCATGGGACGTGCACGTAAAAGTTTGGACAACTTTTTTTTTCATTTTTTTATGTAATTGAAACATTTTGTTTCTGGTAATTGTCCAAGAACCAGGAAAAAAAAGAAAGAAACAGAAACAAAAACTAGAGAAGGAAAGACTAAATTATACATTTGGTCATTTACGTTTATTTTAGGTTTTAATTTAGTCCTCTATATTTTATTTGTTTAGTTTTGGTCCATTACGTTTCAAACGTTATATCACGTAATCACGTTAGTCCTTTCAGTCAACAGTCGTTGAAACGCCGTTAAGTTGTCTGGCATGACACTCACGTGGCACAGATTTACCTACGTGGCAATCATGTGGCACTGACGTGTAATGACAAAGGGGGAAAAGTCATCTTCTTCTCCATTATCCCAAGCGCTGTTTTTTTTTTGAACCGCTGCGTTTTATTTTATCTCAGATCCATCTTCTTCTCCACCGCATGTAGAAGGCTGAGTATCTCAGGTCTATCTTTGTCGCAGAACCACCGCGTGCAAAACCACAGAACCACCGCCACCACCCATTTTTTTATCTCAGATCCATCATGATCGCAAAACCACAAAACCACAAACCCCTCTCATCGTCTCCACCAGATCTGCATCGTGATCGTGAATTAGGGTTCACTGTTCAATCTCTTGCTGATTTGGATTTTGGTTTTTCGATTTTGGTTTGATTTTGGATCTCTACATTTGTTTTGATTTTGGAAAATTGACTTTTAGCTATGGACAATTGGCTTTTAGTGACAGATTTTATCCGTCAGTATAGGTCTTGTACTGTTTATCATCTTTTCCAAATTAAAATTTGGTTTTTTTTCCTCCATCCCTCTCCTCTGCCGCTACTACTGCGTCACCCAAACAAGATAAGGATTACTCATGTGCGCCCATTAAAGATTACTCAGTCTTGTAGTTTACTTTCAGTGCCATTAGGTCCATGAAGTTTTTTATTTTGCACAAAAAGCAGTATTGCATCCGATTGATCCGTTGTTCCATTATGAAAGAAATGCTTTAACAGATGAGTGTGTAAGGGCGTTAAGAGGAAAAGGGGGAAGATGATGAACAGTGGAGGAGAGAAATGGGAATCTCACTGTTGCTGCACAGAAGAAAGCTTTTTTTTTGTTGAAAAAAACGCAGATCAGAAAAATTGGGGAAGAAGACATTTTTTTTGTCATTATACATGTGAGTGCCACGTAGGTAAATGTTTGCCACATGCGTGCCACGTCAGATAACTTAAACGGTGTTACAACGTGCAGTTACGGAAAGGACCAACCTGTTGTAACGTTTGAAATGTAAGGGACCAAAACGGAACAAATAAAACGTAGAGGACCAAATTGAAAACTAAAATAAACATAGAGGACCAAATGTAAGGAAACTATATACAATAAGGAGGCAGTTTTCTCCATTACAATCGTTAGTATTAATATGGTACAATATGTCTATATACATGCATAGGCGGACTTATATTAGGGTGTATACTTGCACACCCTTAAATTTAATTTTTTTTAATTTTCTTGTATAATTTTTATTTTGATCTCCCTCAATTTAAAATTTTACACTTAGACCTTTTCCTCTTTCATCTCAACCACAGACATAGGGATAACAATGGGGCAGGGCGGGGCGGGTGCAGGTAGTGCTTTCCCCGTGCCCATACCCGTTAATACCCATAGATATTTGTGCAGGTAACAGGTATCTATGAATATCCATGAGTATTTAATAATTTAACATGATACAATATAATATAGCAATATATTATATTAACATTGTATAATATACTATATACATATATAAAATTTTATTATTATGGGTTCATCCACTAACAAATGTTAGATAATGAAGAAAATAAAATTTATTTCATCTCAAAGTGATAGAAAATGTCATAACATATATTATATATTTAATAAAAATACTATAATGAATATACGGGTATCCGTGACGCGGGTACTATGATCCCCACCCCATTTAATATCTATCCATGCACTACACATTGTAGTTAATCTGTGCGGGTATCCACGGGTGCAAGTTTTTTCGCCATCCCTACACAGACAGACCTAATTGTTATCTAGGGTGTGCACTTGTACCCTCTAAAAAATTAAAAATACTACTTACCCTCTATCAAATTTATATTTTGACTCCTCTCAGTATAATAATTTGCATCCAGTGCCCCCACCTAATCACCTTTTTCATCTCATTCAGTTAGACTCAGTCATCTCTCTCAAAGCTCAAAATACAACTCATCTCACTATCTGACACCTCGACCCGCTCTCCCTCTTGTTGGTGAGTGCCATTTACGGTCTCTATTTTCTCTTTTTACTCCTTAATTTAGATTAAAACTCTAACCTAATCACTCTGTTAATTTTTTCTTATAATTTTTTTGTTGTAATTGGATCTTTATTAATTGGGTCTATGTTGTTTTGTTATTTTCTTCTGTAATTTCTTTTTAATTCCAAAACGTTTCTATTTTTTTAAGTTTGAAAATCTGTTTTGTGTTATCAGAAATCATGTTCTTGTTATTTTGCAAGAAGAGTAAATATTTGTTCTTGTTATTTTTTTAAAAAAAATATGTCTTGATGCTCTTGTTATAATTTTGATGATTTTAAAATTTAATACACCCGCCGAGTGAAGTCTTAGGTTCGCGACTGTATACATGTATATATAGATGATTACTCCCTCTGTCTTATTTTAGTAGTCTCTTTTGCTTTTTCACGATTCTTAAGAAAATGATTAGATTAACTGATTTCTATAATAAAAAGACATCGTTGGACTAAAATACCTATATTTAAATTGGACATGTGCAATTATTCACCAACAACTAATTAATAAAGGTTGGTTGAAATAAATGGTATATTCGAAAAAAAAATTAATATTTATTAATTTTCTAAAAAGATAAATAATTTAAGACAATAAAATATTTCAAACAGGATAAGTTTAATGAAAAGGAGGGAGTAGTTGTTTGCGTTTCTGTTTTTTTTTAGTATTTTCGTACTCACATCAATCATAAGATAATATTTTAGTCAAATATTAATTCTTTTATGTGAGGATACAAATTTTAATATATTAAAATAAACAAGTTATCTTTACTTTTTTTGGTACTAAGTTATCTTTAAATTTTTTTACTTTTGTTTGATTTGATTAGTCAAACTGTAAATAAATGTGGTCAAATACTCCACTTGATTTGACACCTCACCTAGTATATAACAAATTGTGTGATAAAAAGCCATAATAAAAAATGAAATTAAGTGCGCGACTCGTAGTCATGCAAATACTAATAAATAATACTATCTATTCTAAAACGTTACATTTTTTTATTACTTTTGATCTTATATATAAGAGATAAATACACTTTTTAGATTTATTGTACATCAGTTATTCAATAAACATAAAAAATATATTTATCTCTTGTATATGAGACCGAAAGAAGTATTTTTTACATTTTTTCACTCTTTTAAATTGTTTATCACACTAGTAAAACAATTTTTGTCACGCAGGAACCTTTCCATGACCTACTGTTGCCCTCGTTTTGCCATGATCGAGTCGGACAACCAATGATTGGACAGAGCACCAGTAATCACTATAATAAAAAGGAACGATAATTTTAAAAATTGAAATTTGTTTGGTAGAATGTAAACAGAACATTTTTAATTACTATTTTCAATTGTTCATATTCATTTCATCTTTAAAAATAATCAGAAGTTTTGTATATTGTCTATCTCTATCGCCCAGGTTCAATGTGAAAGGGATCAAATATGATATTGAGTTTCTGTTATGTGCAAGGGACGGTTTTACACAATCTTATAAAATAGTTTGTTCAATGGTTGATGTCTTCATAGGTGGTATCTAGAGTGAACCATTAAGAATATAGTTCATCGATGAACCACTTATATTAATCGTTAGATTTAATATTAAATAAATGACTGGCTTAGATTTTTTACCATTAAATTGGGTCACATATAATATTAAAAGTTATAATTTGACTCCACAAACTTTATTTCAATTGCATTCACGTCCCATTCTTCGGTCTGACATTGAAAAAAATATATGAAAATATGCCCCCATCGGCCTTCCCTTATCTCCACAACCATGGTATACCTGCTGGTGAAGGGCTGAGGAAAGAAGGTGAAGAGGCTTTCAACGGCGGTGAGCCACTACCGGAGGTTTGGGATCGCTGCGTGCAGCGGCGATGGGGCACGTGTTGTGATAGTGTGCCGCATTTCGTGGGGGAACCAGTAGATGGCAACTGCGACGGGTTGGAGGGCCGCATGCGGCTGGGTGCCGCTGTCTACGGTGCGGTGCCACCGTTTGCTGAGGCTTGCCTCCCTCCTCCCTCTCACACACTCACTATCTCTCTTTGCTATTGTTTGTTGTTTCGATTCTCTGTTCTTTCTTCTTGTTTTGGCAGGGGGATTTTACAGCTGTGGGGAACTTTCAATTTTCTGCAAAGCTCATAGCTTTCAATTCCTATGATCCAAATGTGTGAAATTTTGTGAAAGGTTTGTGCTTTGGCTTGCAATTGTTATGTACAAATTTTACAGTATGCAGTTATCACACTTCAATTGTATTTGGTAAAATTGAAATTATATTAGTTTCAGTTGTTCCTGTAAATGGCCTTTGATTCATCGTATTTGGAATGACCAAAATGAGAAGATAATTACTTTATTGGGGATGAAAAACTCTCCATTTTCATTCCAGCGATCGTATTCATGGAAGAGATTAAGATGGTGGGGGAAGGTGGGGAGAGTTTCCGCCTGAATGTAGGATGGAAGAGATCATATTCATGGGTTCCCTTTGAAGATTTCCCTTTGAACATTCTTGTACCAAAGTTTGGAACAGCAAGGTGACGGGTACTGAGTCGCGAGAATACGGGACAATGGCGGTGGTAATCTGTTGCGACTGCTTTGGTGGATGATGTGGTTCTCAACATTTTTGTTTGTTTGTTATGTTCGCAGATCATGGATAGGGAAGCTCATGCGTGTCATTCATGCCAAGGAGCCTTGTGCCATTTGGAACTCTTCTGCGATTATTTAACTTTAAAAGCTAAACCTTATAAAATATGTATATTGCATAAAAAACACTGAGAATAACAGTTATAGCGGGTAAATTTGGTGGTTCACCCATGAACCACCTGTTTAACCTGTCCACCCTAGAAGCCACCGTCTTCATAATAATTTCAACTGGAGCATATTTAACTAAACTAAGTACCAAGTTTCAAATTCTCCCCCCTTTTTGATGTGGATTCAGAATAACTTGGCTTGTTGAATTCATTTCATGAACTCTTCTCTCTCACGTAGCTAGGTTATAAATGTTGACACATGAACTTTCCTTCACTATTGTTCATCATGGGCCCTTTAAACACCAAGAAAATATATTCATTTGAAAAATCTCTAATTA
Source organism: Calophaca sinica (assembly GCA_037113605.1). NCBI lineage: Eukaryota > Viridiplantae > Streptophyta > Magnoliopsida > Fabales > Fabaceae > Calophaca > Calophaca sinica. The sequence goes on from CM073733.1 coordinate 25,397,954, forward strand.
GGCAGTCTTGGTTTTAGTTTCAAGGATGGACTACCGTTTCAAACCTATAAATGGTTAATGATAAGCATCTCAGCAAATTATCAGATATATGACTAGTATTGTTAATCGGATTGAATTGATTTGATGAATTTGATAATTTGAATTAAACTTCCCGTAAAAAAAAGATAATTTGAATTAACTAATTAAATTGACTCCTGGGCAAGAATCGTCCTTGCCTCCCTAAGCTTTGTTGATTTTGGGGAGGCTTTGTCTTCTCTGGGGAAATGACTCCTTTTCTCTCTGATTTTTAATGTACTTTCCCAATTGTCCATTGCGGATTAACCGTTCGATTGAGTCTTTCAAAGTAACACATTCATCTGTGGTGTGCCAATGGTCATCATGGAACTCGCATCACCATCGAGTGTCCTTAGGTCACTTTCCTCTTATCGGTGGGGGCATTGGCATGTAACGAAATTCATTATGGAGAACTTTCTGATATAGCCGACTCAGCGGTGCCACGAGGGGTGCATAATGGTCGTAACAACCTCACGGAGCCCTTCTATGTACTTCCACCTTAGGGTGTGAATCTTGTCGAGGTGTTGGCTGATGCTTCCCATGTAGAACTGAGATGTCATGTCTTGTGCTTCGTGAGTTGTTAGGTGAGTCGCGTCCTCCAATATAACGTACTTCATCGCGTGCTCCTTGAATTCTTCCATACTTTGTGGTAATGTTTTTGCCTGAGATTTTCTAAATTCTCTAGGCTTTAAAGCTTCTACCATTAAGTGTAGAACCAATTCCTTTTTCCATCGTAGGCACTGGTTTTGCCTCCAGGTAAAATCTTGTCAGAAAGTCTCGCAACCACTCACCTTACGCTGCTTAACTAGTGCTAATGTGTGGGAGGTTTTAGGCAGTTGCTTATTCATAATAAAGAATTGGACGAATTGATAGGCCACTCGTCCCATGAGCCAACGACTTGAACCACATTCATGCTTCCTTTCTCAAGTCAGTAAGTGTATTAGTCTTAGGCTAGAGAAGGGATATAATAGCATATATTTGCATAAAGATACAAGTCTTTTTATATAGTGTTGACCCGAGTGGGCCCTGATGTGTATCTTCGTGTTCCAAGGTCATACCTCAGAACTGTGCCACATCCATGTACCAGGGTCGATATTTGTTGTTGTCGGGATACCCCATCTCTCTCTCCAGTACTATTTGTGGTATACCGTACGTTTCCTTCTTGCCAATCTCATTAATGAGGTTGTAAGGTTCATACCGATGACTCTTTTTGTTTTACTTAGGGCTTTCATAATGATGACTCTTTTTGTTGTGATATCACTAGTACACGAAACGTAAAAGAGTTAACCATATTACACCGGTTTCTTATATAACAGGTGTACAATATAAACGCGGTGACAATTTTACAATTAATATGTGAGTTAGACAATTTACGCGTAACATTTTACACCGGTTATTTATACAGCCCATGTCGAATGTTAACGCAGTGACAATTTTGCAATTAACTCTTGATTTTTTCTAAACATTATACATCGGTGTCAAATGTTTAAAATTTAAATTTTATAACATTTTACACCGGTTTTTGTCAAAAACCGATGTGAAAATATTGTTTTCTACCATTTTATTCGCGAGACGGAGAAAACATTTCATTCTCCCTCGTCTTCCAGAAACCCTTTCACTGTTACTCTCACAGAGAACCACCGCCTTCATTCTCTCACTCTCACAAAGAACCACCACCACCACCTTCCTCCGACAGCCATTCTTCCATTCGCATTCCCTGGTAAAGTCTATGTCTCTCTGTATTTCTCGTTTTCGTTTTCCTTCCTCTTTCTCTCGTTTTCGTTCGCGTTCTCATTTTCGTCGATGTTTTCATTCTCATTTACACAGTTGTTACCATCGCCACCGTTTTTGTCTCCTTTACTATCACCACCGCTCTCATTTCACAGGTATGTTATCTCTAAAAAACTCTCATAGCCGATTGGTTGTTACTGTTGATGAACTAGCTTCTCATTTTCGTTTTTATTTTTGGATTTCAGTTACTAATGTTCTTGGTTATGTGATGAACTTGATGATATTAGATGCTTATTGAAGTTGTTTCCATGTCCTTAAAAAAAGTAGTTTGTCTGCATATTTGTGAATGCATATTTGCAATTCCTTGGATTTTAGGTTTTATTTACTAAGTTATTTTTCTGTTTTGATGATACTCCTATTGATGAATTGCTCCTTTTTTTTCCTCCCTATTTTGACAACAAATGATGTCTTCAGAGGAAAACCATGGTCATCGGGGGCGCCGTACTCGGATGGCTTTGAGGAGGTCACCTTCGTCGATTAGCAAGCCGATGATGACTGCGAGGGAGTATCGAGCCAGCTTTGTAAGGATTGAGGACCGCGATGATCGCGATTTGATGGTTGTGGTATATGCTAATCCCCATGTCGGTACTGATAGTTTGGGCCCAAGTCATCATATGTGCATGGTTTAGAGGAGGCCACCCCCTCTCAGAAGGCCCGTAGCTGCCATGGAGGTTCGTTGAGGGCCAAACACTATTCAGATCCACAGCGATGACAATTAGATCTCAAAGTATACTCCATCCACACCGGAGTATTCTCCCATCGCACTCGAGTACACTCCATCGACTCCTTCGGAGGAATCTACTGCTCGATTTTGTCCTAGTTACTCCTCTAGTGGCCAAAACTAGCTTAGACACTGTTTGCATTATGTGAAGAAGAAATATAGGCTTCGTGATTCTTCTTCGCATAATGCAAGAATTCTAAAGTTGATGCATTAGTTGAAAAGATACAGTGAGGAGAAAGCTGATGTATTTTGTCCAGAAGATGATGGCGAAACTAATGAGTTCTTCTCTGGATTCTATGATGGTGTCCAGAGAATAACTCCTTGGTTAATTTCCTCATCATCTTGGGGACAAACTTCATCAGCTTCCTCCTCACTGTATTTTTTCTTCTAATGCTTCAACACTACATATCCTTAATGCACTAATAAGAAAGTGTAGGGTTGAAGCATTAGAAGAAAAGATACATTGAGGAGGAAGCTGATGAAGTTTGTCCCCAAGATGATGGGGAAACCAAGGAGTTTTTCTCTTTACACCATCATAGAATCCAGAGAAGAACTCATTGGTTTCGCCATCATCTTGTGGACAAAATGCAACATCTTCCTCTTCGTTATATCTTTTCAACTAATGCATCAATCCTAGAATTCCTGCATTATGTGAAGAAGAATCATGAAGCCTATATTTCTTCTTCACATAATGCAGGAAGTGATAACGGGGTTGTAGATATCATCACATAATGTAGATATGTCATTGCTTTTTTATTTATGTGTAAAATTGATTGCTAGCTTAAATAGTTTGAATTTTAGGCAAATTTGGTCCCAATTCTGCTGCCAATTCTTGTCAAATTTGGTGCCTAGTTTTATTGTCATTTAGAGTGCATCTGGGCTGGTATGAACAAAAACAAAATGATTTAAAAAAATGTACCTTTTACACCAGTTATCAACAAAAACAGGTGTAACAATTAAGTATTTTACACCAGGTTTAGCTTATAACCGGTGTAAACGGCCTATTTTCTATGCCGGGTAAATAACCGGTATAAAAACATCGATATACAACATCAGGACTATCTACACCAGTATTAAAACTGGTGTAAAATGTCCATTTTAACTGGTGTTAAAATGCTCTTCTACACTAGTGTATTGGTCTATTCAATAGCTCGTGCTACGACTCTTAGCCATCTATTTAAATACTTCTTTCTACTGAGTCGTTAATCATGCATATTTGACTAATTCGTGCTATGGTGCGACCTCTTAGCGATCTATCTAAATGTTTCTTTCTCCTGAGGTGGCTATGTTAAGTTAATCATGAGTAACTTGATCCTTCTGTTCAATGACTATATGCAAGTATTAAATTTCATTAATTCATCCATCAAATTAAAAGTTTTTATTGATTAGATTAAGTCTGTAAGTTTTGGTAAAATTTTTTTAAAAAAAAGTTTGATACATTATCAAATAACTTCAATGGATAATATATTTTTTAAAATATAAGTAAAATATCGACTATAACATTATATAGCTATAAATATTGAATTTATTTGGAATATGGTGTGCACGATCATTAAGATAATACGACAGTAATTCAATATTGATAAAATTTACAATATTTTTAGTAATTGAACGACTCTTACAATAATTAGTCCCAAACTAAATTGATCTCGACCCACTTCCATTTTCACCTTAGCTTGTAACTTTCATCACCGACACGTTGCCAACTACATATATAAAATTTATCTCCGAAGCAACATAGGATTGAATGCATGCATGTAGTTGTTCACTATTATCATCAACATTATCCAAAACACATGCATTTCATTGTGTATGTGGTTTTATTATGCATAAATAAAACAGAACAGACAAGCAGGAGCAGACAGCATAAGCATGCAATATTGTAGTTGGCAACGTGTCGGAGACAGAAGTTGCAAGCTGTGGTCAAAGTGGAAATGTGGAAGTGGGTGCCTCCAGGTGAATTTCATAAGAATTGCCCAAAAGGAGGCTATTTTCTAGATCATTTTCTTTTCTTCGACAGTTTGGTATCGCCAGAAAGCAGAAAAGTCAAATACTTGGATTTTTAAATTCTTAACATTTTTTGGTTAATTAATTTTTTTTTTTTGAAATAAAACTATTCTATGACCAAATATTTTTCTTTAATATTAAATGTTACACTTATTTTTATTGTTTTACGATCATAACCGACACAAAAGCTACAGATTGTCGGTGGACGGTGGGTCTGTGTGAGCTGTCCATAGTTGGATGAGGTGTATAAGTTTATGTTATCCAGCCGATAAATTATGTCACATATTGTTTTTTTTTTTTTTGGCTAAATTATAAAATTGGTCCTCTATGTTTATTTTAGGTTTCAATTTGGTCCTCTATGTTTTATTTGTTTCGTTTTGGTCCCTTACATTTTAAAAGTTACAACAAGTTGGTCCTTTCCGTCACTAAAAGCCAATTGTCCGTAGCTAAAAGCTAAATTCTAGCTACAGACAATTGACTTTTAGTGACAGAAAGGACCAAATTGAAAACTAAAATAAAACGTAGAGGACCAAAACGAAACAATTAAAACGTAAAGGACCAAATTGAAACCTAAAATAAACTTAGAGGACTAATTTTGTAATTTAGCCTTGTTTTTTTTAGTTTAAAAGTTATGTATCGTCGGTGTAAACCAATTTTACATAAATATTCAATAAGAATTTATTATTCTGTCATATTAGCTACTTTTGTAACCGTATTTTAAAAATAATTACTAAATAATGAGCTCTTATTGGATATCTGTGTTAAATTGATTTACACTGACAGTACATACTCCTATTTCTCTTTTTTTTTTTCAAAAAAAAAAAATTCAGACTATATACGACTCAAGGCCCGTTTGGATTAAAGTTTGCAAACGGACGTTTGATTCAACTTCATTATGCAAACAGACGTTTGGTTAAAAATGAGTTTATCTTAACGTGATTTCTGTTTAGATACTTTTTTCGCAAACGAACATTTGACAAAATGAAATTTGTTTGGATAATATTAATCAAAAGTACTTTTAAATGTGTAATTACCAAAAAGGGTATAAGTTTTATAACGTAATATTAATATTAAAAATATCAAGATTTTGGAGCATGAAAGGGAAAAAAATAACTCCACTATTAACTACAATGCTACAAATCCAGAAAAAAATACTAAAGTTTTTATTAATTATTTTTATGGAATTATTTTTATTAATTATTGTTATTATATATGTAATTATTTATTGTAAATATTTAATTATACATTTACAACTATTTATTATATATAATTATATTATATATATATATATATAGAGGTTACCCATGAAAAATAAAATAAAATATTTCACTCAATAGTGCGGGAGTGGCTTCCGTAGTAAGCTACTGAACATGTTAAAAGAATAAATAAAATAGCAATTAATTAATAGAAATTACAGAAAAGTCTAGAATCATGGAAACAAAATAAAGGAAGGAAAGAGAACATAAAGTGAGAGTGAAGAGAACCACTGCGCTTAGAAACAGGAGAAACAATGCTCAGCGGAACAACAGAAAGATGTTGGTGGTGAATATCAGGGTAAAATGGGAAGTGAAGGGATTGTTGGTTCCTTAACGGCAAACTGAATAATGAAAAGTATCATGAATGTTGCTTCCGGTTGAAACTGAGTTTTGAAGGCAAATGTGGTTTAGAAAACGGAAAAATCGTGAAACCAAACAAAAGCCAAATTTCGTTTGCCGTTGATAACGGACGTTCATGGGTGTCAAATGGGAATCCAAACGGGCACTCAGAAGACTTGAAAAAGTAAAGTAAATTTTAATTTAGCTATTGAAAAATATCTATAATATTAAAATTAGTTTCAATTTATAGCAAAGTGCTTGTAAGTACAATTTCAATTGAAATAATTAATTTTAGTTAAAAATAGAAAAGAAATTATATTAAAAAGTAATGGTTAAGGTAGTATTTCTAAATGTGCTCGATTTGCTTTAGAAAAATAGACAGTTTAAATTTTTTTTATATTTGATTTAAAAATGATGACGAGACAGAATAAAACTAAATGTAATATATATGAAATAAAACTCTTGTTAGTCAACAAATTTATACTATGGACAACAACACCGAAAGATAAAAGTACTTAAATGTAACTTAAAATAAAAAGCATTATGAGAAAATGGAAATGCTTGTTTTGTATTGTACTGGTTGTTATAAGTATATTAGAAATAAAGAAACAATATTAGAAATAAAAAGCATACTGTTTTGTTTGTACTATCCCACAATTGAAAAAAAAGGGGTTTTTATTTTTCATAAAATTTATCGAATATTATAAACTTTTACAAAATATTTTTTTATTAAAAATATTGTTTCTTTTTTTTTGGTTAAAAAAAGTTTAGATTGGGGGTGGCTCACCCCCGTGCAGAGCCAGGGAGAACCACCAACATGAGCCAGGATTTATGGTAGAATTTACGTATCGCCCACCAACACAGCTATTTGGAATCGAACCCAAGTTGCAGTGTGTGCGAGCAAAAGGCCGAATCAGTTGAGCAAGCTACGTTGGCAAAAAAAAAATATTGTTTCTTTAAAAACACATATGTGCAGTAAATATAATTTAATAATGAATTTTGCAAAAAACTTCATATTTTGGTTTTGGGCGCCTACAAAAGCAAATTAATCGTCTGAAATAGATGGGTCGGGCCCAAATTATTATGTTTGGATCCGGTTATTGATATGCGTGTAAAAAGAGGGATAACTATTAACACCCTTCTTTTCTAACATACACCTCGTTCTTTCGCTTTGTCAAAAATGTCCTTACCAGAAGTTAACTTTCAGAAACCCCTGATCTTCCCCAGCCCCCTCCCACAACCTTCCTCCACCCCAACTAGAGGTGGAAATTTGGGCTACCCGACCCACATTTGCCTGGGCCAAAAAGCACATATTAAATTTAGGCTTTAAAATTGGCGTCCAAACCCAGACTGAAGTGTGTTGCGGGCTTGTTCGGGCTGGTCCGACACAATTTGTGTTGAAAAAATCTTTAATTTGAGCTTAAAACTTCTAACAGATTGCGTTGATCTTATTTATAGGGAGTGAACAACTCCAGTACATCAAACATATTATATTGTTGATAGTCAGGACTTAAACCACGCTTCTGCTCAAGCATATTGTATTTTTAAATCAAGTTGTTCAAACAATATGTAACGAACTCTGACTAAGTCTCACAATGAAGTAGCAAACACAGTAGACCCCTATTAAAATAACATTTCTCAAAAAGAAAATAATACACTCTTCTTAGAGCATTCACAATGAAGGGAGCTTACCAAATTTCTTAGCTCAAATAAGTGGGCCCAAATAAGTTTTTTCATGCCACATCACATATAGATACCCAGACCCATTTTTCTCTCCAACGCGGGTTCCTTAAAGCAACTCATTAAAATATCTTTAACCCAACGTTCAGAACTTTCTCTAGACCCTCTCTTATCTTCCCTCACCTCCTTCTTCCTTAGTCTCTCCCTTTCTCCCTCTGTTTGTGTAACACCTGAGGACGAGATCGACCTCGTATTAGGACGTCGGATCGAGACCTCGACCAAGACCTTGTGTCGAGATCCCGCGTACAAGATCGCGTCGGTGTCATTCTTTAGCCGAGAGCATCGCTGCACTAGCCGCCGAAATGAGGAGGTCGCGCGTGTCGAAGCCGATGAAGTTGCGACCGAAAGCCGAGGAGGTCGATGTCGAATCGAGGAGGTCGCATGCACGAACTCGTGTTAGAGCAGCCTCGTACGCTTGCACGAGCACCCTGGTCGACATCGTGTCGCAGATGATAACTCGTGATTTCTCATTTAACGTTATTCAAGTATTATTATATTGTTTGTAATAATTATATTGTCACGGCTGCCGCTCGTCGCTGTCTAGATCTCCGACCTATAAGAGTGTAGGGTAATCATGAGAGAGTAGCGATTAGATGGGTAGATCGAATCGATGGGATTGGCATCTCATAGCCGGAGTTACGATAATGCCCTTCTCTCACCACCAGATACCACCATCTGCCTCTCAAACACTCATTTTCTCTTTTCTTCTTTCTTCTTCCTTCCTTCCGCTTCCTGAGTTCCTTGTTTTTCTCCAAAATCTCCATCGAAGAAACCTTGAGTTCCATCGAGCCAAGGTAGAACTTTCTTCATCAATCTTGTTCTCTCATCATCTTCACCTATATCTCACCATCTCGACCATCGCGGAGGTATGAAAAAACAGATTTTTCTTCCTTCGTATACTCGCTTTAGCGCTACTTCTTCCTTCCATTTTTAGCTAGTTTTATGCTTCCAAATCATCTCATATCGATGGGTTTTCTTCTTCACGATATTACCTACTTTTTCTAACCGATTATTTGGGCTCAGAAAACAAATTTCTTTCTCGATTTCGCATTCAGCGCCCAAAACCCTTCCTTTTTGGTTTGTTTCGATTTCTTGTTTTTCGTTTGTTGCTTCTTGTTGTTGTTGTCGATTATCCGCTGTAGCATCGATAACCTTTTTCATGAACTTTTGATCAAAAACCCTAACTTTGTGGTTAAGTTTGGGATGAGAGCTAAGTGTTATTAGAACCCATAGATCGAACTAAGTTGTGCTTGTTTTAGGAAGTCTGGTTCCCGAGATCGTGTGATTTCCGAATCGAGGTGTACGGGAGAGCGAACCCGAGGACGGGAAGCAGAATCCGTGATCGAGATGACTGTGACGCGTGTCGAGGTCGACAGAGAAGTCGCTTGTCGAGCTCGCTGAAGACAAATGCGTGTCGAGATCGAGTAAGAGAAGTCGTTGTCGAGCCTCATTTGAAGACAAATTGTGTCGAGTGTCGCTGTTTGCGCAGCCTTTAGCTTCGAGTTCGGTAAGTGGCAGCTTTTAGACATTATTAAGACTTTATTTTATGTTATTGTGAATGAATTTCCTTGATTTGTGTCGAGCTTGAAATGTTGTGATATGATTGGGTTTTTGCATGTATTTAATATGTGATTGAATATACGCCGTGAATTGTGGTATTGCATGTTGAATTGCGCTTCTTCATGTCGAGCTTGCTCTTTTTTATTTGACATGCGGTTGAATATCTGTGTATAACTCGTTGAATATTGTAAGTTTGAGAGCCGTTTCATCGAGTGAGCGAGCCAGTGGGAGTCGTGATGACGCTTTTTGAGCCGGACGATAATCGAGGTGCTAGTCCCCTTTGTTTATGATGGATTGCCAGGCGCCAGAGCATTATCAGGGCCAGGGGTCGACCCGGCCGATTAATGCATGGTATCATTGGGGTCGACTGCTGGGTTTATTATTACGCCGGGCTGGGGATGGACTCACGACGATATTCTAATAAGAGTCGAGTCGAGCCCAGAGTGAGATGGTCGAGTCACGTGTGTGATCGGTATACATTATTGTGTTGCTTATTTCTTTATGTCGGGCTTATCTTGTATTGTTGGAGAAGTTGACCCTTTCCCGTGGTGCCTTCAATCCATGACGGTTACCCAGGCGATGTCGAGGGTGCAGGAACTCGACACAGATGATGCCGAGGAGGAGCTCGACGAGGACCCGAGGACGCACCTCTACTTGTCGTGATTGTTTATGCTGTTTGGATGTTTGTTTTTCCGATGACCGCATTTTCTTTCAGGTTCGCAGGTCGTGACCGGCCAATGGGCTGCTATGTTTTCGTTACGTGGTAGATCGGTGGTCTTATTTTTGGAGCAAAAGGTGGGAGTTCTGCTATACTCCCTGTGGTATGATTGCTCCTTTCAAGTCGTCATACCTGTGTGTCTTTTCTTTGTACATTTATTACTCAGATTTGTATACATTATTATTTCGAGTGATATATATGTATGTTATGCATGTATGTTTTATTAGAATTTAAGCCTCAGTGTCTTAGTCAGATCATGTTTCAAAAGTCAGAATTACTCTCGATGTGCACGAGCCGGTTTTATAAAAAAATAGATCGATTTTAAAGGCACAAGAGTACCGCTTTTAAAATACATCTCATACAGTTTAGTTTGAGTTTCGGTGTGTCGAGCTCTCAGAACTCGAAAGCTCAGATATTGAAAGCTCGTGAGCGGTCCGGAAACGGGTCGTTACAGTTTGCAAGGTTTCTCCTCCCTCCCTCGGGCTTCATCTCCATCAGTGCCACTCCCTCCGTTTCACCCTCATTTCTCGATGGCGGCCCATCTCTCTCTCGTCTATCAATAGTTCTCTCTGCCGCTGCCACGCTCTCCTTACTGCGTTCCTCTACCGTCCTCCTCCTTCCACCGTCTTTGTTGTTTTTTGTTGTTGAATCTGAGATGAGGGGCAACGCAGTGTTTTCTGTTGTTGAAGAAAGAGAAACAATGGTATTTTAATGCTAAGCTCTGGTGTCTACAAATGGATACTGAGATCAAAAATTTGAGCTCTCTTACTGCCAGCGAGGATGTATCCAATGCTATAAAAAATAAGATCCCCTTCCACATAGGATAGAAAACCAACAAAATCCCCCCATTGTGGATGCTCTTACCACACTTGATGCGAAATTCCAATGGAGTTTTGCAATAAGCAAGTGAAGCATAACATTCAAGATCCTAGTGGTTTGATTGACATTACCTGCATGCTTGTCGCCACAAGAATCTTCACAAGCACTATTGATCCATAAGGTCAAATCAATAGATTTGCATTCCATGAATTTATGCATAGGAAAGAGATTGACATAACAACTAACTTCATATGGCAATCAACTTTTAGCCTCTGATTGTTTCTAGGAAGTTTGCGATGAGAGAGAACGCTAAGAGAGAGAACGCCGAGAATATGTCCTTTTCGTCTGCTTGGTTTGACGTGAAAAAGAGAAGAAAGAAAAAAAAACATGTGGGACCCATGGCCTTTTTAATTCTCTTCTGTTATGCGATGAAAAAGAATAGTAAAAGAAAGAAGAGACTATTTTTCCAATATTAGCCTTTCAGTTGACACTGTTTCAATTAATTTTAAGGGTATTTTTGTCCTTTTAAAAATTACACACACTTCTTTCTCTTCTATTTCTCTCTTTTTTCTCTTATTCCAATCAATTCCCCAAATCTACCATATTTCTCACCTCTTTCTCTCTTCACAAACTCTCTCCCACCTATTTCTCTCTTTACAATTTCTCCTCAGAACCAATCATACCTAAGCTCCCAGCAGGATATTACTTAATACTCATTACAGATCCTTTTTAAAAGATACGTAGGAGAAATCAAAGGAAAACAAAATTTAAATTGGAAATGAAGGTTTTTACTTTTGAAAACTACAGGCTCAAATAAAATTCTTGAAGAAATTAAAAAACTTGAAACTAAAACAACAAATCATAAAGTATTACACAATTGCATAAATTATAAGCAGTTTAATACTTTTATGTAGGTAAAGAACATATCAACTTGGTTAACAAGTACATAAAACAAAAACTAAAATTCAAGACTCTGATACAACTATGACTACTGACTGACTCCTGCTGTCATTGGCCAACTGCGAAGCCTGTCGAAAACACTTTACAGTTTCCAATGTTGGCTGTAAATCTAAAACAAAACAATGAAATAGTGACGAAATCTCAGTGAATCCTTCTCGGACACCACTCATAATTATATGCAATCATTCGTTCAGATAAAGAATTAATGTAGACATCTTGCTTGAGAGGGTTCTTGTTTACATATACCTTCTCATTAAGGAAAGTTTTTCATCCTCTCACCTTCTCACTAGGGAAGGTCAAGGGCGAAGGGAGGGGGTGCCATGGCATCCCAATTTTTTAACGTTCTTTTGTAATTTTTCATACATTCTTTAATGTTTTGGATAATAATAAAAAAAAAGAAATTTATAAAATCTATCAATATAATACTCCCTCTAGTCCTTATATAAGGAACAAAACCCTAATTCACACAGACCAAGAAATTGTATTAAAATTTGTTTTTTCTAATTAATACTCCTAAAAATTGAGTTTGTTTTCAAAATTACCCTTTTATGAAATGATCTATAATTAATGAATCATCTCACTTGCATAGCAAATAGGTGTATCATTAATATAAATCACACTTTAAATAAGGGAAAAATAAAAATTAGCAATTAATGCATTAGAAAATTGATAAATGTTTCTTATAGTAATAAGGGAAAAAAATGACTCTTTTGTTCCTTTTAAAAAGAACCATGGGGAGTACATGTTTGGCCCCACCACATCATATTTGGCACCCCTCCCACCAAATTGCTACCTCCACCATTGGGGAAGGCAATTCTATATCTCGCCTTCTCACTAGGGAAGGTCTTTATCTATATTGGCTTCTCGCTAACGAAAGTCTTTACTTGTATTGACTTCTCACTAGGAAAGGTCTTTATTAACATGAATCATGCACATAACATTTATTATTCTAAAGCTTTTTTTATAAACATATGGTATTACTAACATTGATTTCAATTATACAATTGAAACAACTCACATCAAGGCATAGAACTTAAGACCTAAGGTCTAAAACCGATTAAATCATGTACGTATATGTATAAGGTTTGAGGTTAATGTCCACCATTTACAAGCTTCTAACATTTATTGAAAAGCCATTATCTCAAATCTGGAGTAACTAATCGATTAACGACTTTCCTCAAACCGATTAAGTTGTGTCATGACTACTTAACCGGTTAAGGATCTCCCTTTAATCGATTAAGTAGTGAAATAGATTCAGTGCCGAAAACAAGATTAGCTTAACCGATTAACATTCGAGCTCTAATTGGTTAAAACTAAGTTTTTTTCAAAAATACGTAGAAACCACCCATGTTTAGCCCCAAACTTTAAGCATATATCTCAATCAACTCAAACTAGAAACATGCATCAATATCTACCATTGAAACAACTTATCGAGAGCAGAAACCTCATATACATTTCCCTTCTTTTTCTTCATCTACCTAATTTGTTGCATGTCTTTTAGTCATTCTTCTATCGGGCTACTCTTCTTCTCCTTCTCCGTATCACATTCAGGACTCCTCTCTCCTTCTCTCTTTGATTTTTGTCCCGTTCCTCTTTCTTCCCTTCCTCTCTTCCTTGACCCTCTCTAATATCTCTCTATTTCTTTCTTTCTTTTTCCCCCTTCTATCATATGGTGTGTGTATTGAGTGGGGGAAAGGCTTGCTGAAAATTATAAAAATGAGTGTGTGTATGTGTCCGAAGGGGAAAGGATTTTGAAAATACCCATTTACCCTTAGTTCTTCTTAGAATTTCTTCACCTGTTCTATGTTCGATCTTGGGCCAAAATACAAGGGGTTGGGCTCAACTAAAGATCTTGTTAATTTTACCTGCATTAATCTCTAATACCTCTCCCATAATCATCAAATGGAATAAAATCATGCTATATGTGATACATAATTTTAAAAAATGAATGATAAAGATTAAAATTGATTTGCTTGTACCAAAAAAAATTTGATTTGTTATCTATTGATTTATCATTTAAAAAAATGAATGGCAAAGATTAAAATTGTCAGTTTTTACTATAATTTATTGGTTATATATAAAGGGATGACGATCCTTTTATATTGGGTTCATGTTAGATGTTGTGTGGAGTTATCATTATGATTGATAACATTTAAAGTAAAGACTAATCTCTACACAATTATAATTAGATTTTTTTTATAATCAATTATAATTAGATTTTCTTCATTAGAAAGTAAAGACTAATCTCTACACAATTATAATTAGATTTTTTTTTATTAATCAATCATAATTAGATTTGCTTCATTAGAATTATTATTTGGCCATTAATCATAGAAGTAATATTTATAATCTTATTTTGAAAAATATTCAGATACTTAGTGTAAAGTATTTATGGTACAATTTCTCATTTTTAGTTTATTTCTAAATCTTTGACACGTGTAAAATTTATCCAAGAAATTATAAATAGAGAATACATTAGTAGAATATATTTATAATTTTAAATGATTAATAAAATACATTTTCGTTTTCTAAATATTGTTATTTGGATCATTAATTATTTAACTAAAGCTATAGATTTTTCGGTCAATACCAAAGCTAATACTAGATTATAAACAGTCAACAGTAATTACTGTGGGGAGACGATCAATAATATTAGGCGCCGCTCATTGAAAGTGGTCACACTTTAGCACTTACCCATCCTGTAAGCCCAATCAAAACAACATATCCGAACGTTACCTAAATACATACAACATCTTCTATTTAAATAAAATCCTCAATCCTCCACTTCAATCCAAAGTCACTTTTCAAAACTAGCCGTTAAGCTTAGCTCGCTCTTTCTCTCTCTCCCCGAAGCACTCACTATGGCAACCTCGTTGGAGTCACCTTCTCCTCCTCTCCTCGTCAAACAGGTTTTTCCTCTTTCTCAATCTCAAACGTTGCTATGTGTCATGTCTCGTTTCTCTAATTAAAATCGTTGTTTTCGTGATGACAGGATGGCACAAACGTTGTGGTGGGTTCTTCTCCTCTGTTCAGCCCTTCCTCTGATAAACGGTTTTGGAGCACTCTTCGTGGCAGGATTGACTCGCTTCTCGATGATCGTCAACCCAAAATCTCAGATCCTTCTACCTCTGTTCACACCCGTGCGGTTAGTGTCAGCAGAAAATTTTAATTCAATTCTTTAAGTTAAATGGAAAATATATGAAATTAAATTAATGGGTTACTGAAATTATTTATTTATTTATTTATTTATTTATTTATTTATTTATTTTGTTATAGAATGAACAAGGGAACCGCTTGAAGGAAGATTCGTTGTTACTGATGAGAGGGTTTGACTCAGTTGCCCACACACTGTCTCTATTGTCTAATAATTTGGACAACGCATTACAGGTACTATAATTTTATTGATGTTCTAAGATCCAATTAATGTTTTCGTTATTAATAACACTACAATCTTGCGGAGAATCAAATGTGTTGGTTTTGATGTAACAAAATATTGAAATTGATAGATTTTTAATTAAATGCCGAAGACCCTCCCCTTGTGGTTATTTATTTATTTATTTATTTATTTATTTATTTTCTCTCTCTACAGGGTGCAAGAGAATTGGGTCATCCACCAACGTTAACTGATATATTCCAAAACAAAATTGAAAAGGCAGAAAACAAACAAGAGGATTCAGGAGAGAAACAGAAAGAGGAGGAGTCAAAGCAAGGAATAAAAAGGAAAATCGATCACGATGATTCCTCTGAAGAAAATAATGCCGTGGACTCACAAATGGGGAATGGGCAAAAAAATCATGAAAGACACATCAAGAAAGCTAAAAATGTTGGTTTTTTTCCCCCCTTCTCTAGTGTGTGAGTGAGTTGGTTTTACCAAAGCTTGCAGCTAATTGTTAATTATTTTTTTGAACTTTTCAGCTAGCAGTTTCAATGGCAACCAAAGCAGCTTCACTTGCAAGAGAATTGAAGTCTATTAAGTCAGATCTGTGTTTTATGCAAGATAGATGTAGTCTGCTTGAAGAAGAGAACAGAAGACTCCGTGATGGATTTGAAAAAGGAATCAGGCCCGAGGAAGATGATCTGGTAAGAATAATCTAATCAATCTATATTTGAATCTAATTAATCTGGCCATAGGGTAAAATAAACATAAACATAAAAATAAAAATAAGTTCCTATTAAATAATTAGCAGTGTTATATCATTTATGTATTTTTAATATAATTTTTTTATTATATAAATATTTTAAAATTCTATTTTAATAAATCACTTATTTAGTGCTGAAATTGTAGTCACGGTAAGTTTAGTCTTTGAAATTATTAATTATTAATATTAATATTTTAAAATAGTCTTTGAAATTGAATTTTTTCGATTATATTAGTATTTTTTAGATAGGTGAATTTAGTCTGTAAGATTATTTTCAAATACGTAAATCATTTTGAAATGTCATTAATTTCAAGTTGACAGCACAATTTCAATGACTAAATTGTGATTTACTTGATTTTATTTCATGTAATGCAAACTAATGCTGTGGACCTTGGTGGGTGGCTGTAGGTGAGGCTTCAACTGGAAGCACTTCTTGCTGAGAAGGCTAGACTAGCCAATGAGAATGCAAATCTTGCAAGAGAAAACCAATGCCTTCACCAGCTGGTGGAGTACCATCAACTTGCCTCACAAGATCTCTCTGAATCATACGACCATGTTATCCAGGGAATGCAATTGGACTTCTCATCAATTGCTGAAGAAGATGATAATGATGGTGACACAAATAGAGAAGAATCACGAACACCCAGGAACAGTATCTACAAGTTCTCTGCTTCACTTGAAGACGGAGGAGAAGAGTGAAACAAAATTTTAAGCACCATCATAATAACATTCCCTAGTGTAATGATGCTGCAAATATTCCTTGTATTTCTGCGGAAAATAATAATATTTTTATGATCCAAAATTAGTGTCAACTACTGTTTTTCTTTCTTTCTTTTGTTTCAAAGACCCTAGCAGCAAGACTAGGGTGAGATACCGTGAGTTTGAACTCGGGCCCTGACACATCAAATTAGGGGCGTTCGCAGTTCGCAGTGCGGTTTGGTTCGGTTTTGAAACAAAAAGTCATCTGATCTGGGTTGGTTTGGATAACTTTCTTAAAAAAATCCGAACAAATCCAATCCGATTAAACGCGGTTTGGATTGGATCGATAGATTCGGTTTTTGACGAGTTGGAGAAAATGTATCATAAAAAAAAAAACCTTGACAGTTTTATTTACTAGACAAAACTCAATAGCTTCAAAGTTTTTTAAAGATAACAAATAACATACAGAAACCTCCTCATGCAGATAACTCACAGATAACAAATACAAAACTCAGTAGCTTCAAACTTTTTTATACATAGCAAATACAAAACAACCAAATAACTCACAAGATAGGATCCGTTGACACCAGGTGTAACTCATTTGACTTACACCAAATCCTAGCCACTAAATGTAATAAATCCAACGATGTAGAATATCTCGACCAGGAAACTAAAAAAATTAAAAGCAGAGTCACCTGCTTTCATCTCCATATTTCGCCAATAGCACAACTTTTCAATTTTTGCCCATTGAAATTCTTGTACATCGAACAGGTGCCGCTGCCGTCAGACACATCGGAGCCATTGTATCCATTTTCTCTTCCCATGAAACTATTACCCTATTATTATTCAATTTTTTTCTTGATTGCAAAGCTGCTCAAAGTCCACCGATGATTGATCGAGAGATTTCCATTAATTATGGCAGCCATGAAAATGAGGCAATTTATATTATCCCATGAAAGAAAAAAAATAAAAAAAATCATTTTCTATATTATTTTATATTTTGGAGTTTACTTTTTTCTTCTCTTCTTTAATTTGGTTAAGCAGTATTTATACTGCAAGCAAAGAGGCGTGGGTGGGAGAAATAAGGCTAATCCTCCAATTTTTTATGTTCCAAATACCCCTTCAATGCGGCGTATTGGCCATTTATTCAGTTTGACTGAAAAAGGTTTCACAGAATTATATAAATAATCCGAGTATTAGATACAGATGCAGAGAAGTGGGTACAACAATAGAGAGGAAGTGGATGAAGAACGTTTAAACAGGGGCACGTGTCTTCTTTTAATTTTCGTTTAGTTTTTAAATCGAGATATTATTATCCTTGGGATCAAATAAATTTAACGGTTGAGATTTTGTGTAAGTCAAATAACTTACACCTGGTGTCAAAGGATCTTATCTCCTAACCCACAGATAACAAATACAAATTACAGATAACTAAACAAAAGTTTTTTAAGGATGATCTTCAAAGTTCTTCAAGGATTTCCAAGAAATCAACAGATGTAAATGTCTACAAAAACACTTTGATCCTATGTTTTCTGCAAAGTGCAGCAAGTAGAACAGATTCAATATCAACAAGTAGAACAAGTGCAACAACTAGAAAACATTCAGGGAAGATAATATATCATATCATTTAAGGTTCAGCTCTAAGTGCATCAACTAATCAGATTTAATATCAGAAACCTCCTCATTCAGTTGTGGGATAGGGGCAAGTTCTAAAATGTATCAAATATATTAATCAACATGAAAGAGAAAGTTAGAGTTAGACAAAACAAAATTGTATCAAAGTTAAAGAAAAAAAATACAACATATATAATTATATATACCATCTTCCAGCTTTTCTAAGTCCTCCAAGATCTCTTCAATATCCACTGACAATGGGGAGGATCGACACCAATTTTGTGTACAAATTAAAGCTTCAATAGTCTTTGGTGAAAGAGAGCTCCTATAACAACTAAGTACTCTACCTCCAGTGCTGAAAGCAGACTCCGAAGCAACGGTAGACACATGCATAGCTTATATATCTCTAGCTATGTGACCAAGAATAGGATATTTGGTGGAATTCACCTTCCACCAGTTCAAGAGGTCAAAATCATTACTTTTCTTCTCCAAAGCCTCCATGAGATACAAATCCACTTCATTTTTATTCATATTTTCATCAAGACTCAAGTCCTTCTCAAATTCCGAAGCAATTTCATCAACAGTTGCTTAAGTTCTGATGATTGCATTTCTTGTGTAGGATTTTCAGCCTGGCCTTCATTTAAGAAAAGCCTATAGCTATCAAACATTTTGTATAATATCTCTTTTACCTTTCCACAAAAAATTCAGCAACATCCTTATCATAAATCCTCTTAAAGCCCCAGCTAAGAAACTTAAACTTCTGTCGATGATCAAACACTACAGCAATAAAGATCAACATATTCATATTTTTCACATTCCCCCAATACTTATCATATTTAACTTTCTTTTTTTCAGCCATACTTGTACGTAATCGATCAGAAGTTCCTATCAATTTGCTGAACGTTTCCATTATCAAACAATGCTCAATAAAATATTGAGAAGAAGTTACAAAAGCTGAACCCGACACCTTCTTAGTCATATCATAAAACAATTTCAAGAATTTCAGAAAATGTTTTGCATTATCCTAATCATCATTATTTGGGGCACCACCCGACAACAACACATATTCAACAGACTTCTCACCCAATCTCTTAAAGGCTTTTTGAAACTTCAATGCACATGAAGAGGGATAAGGATCTCGAATAAGGATCTCGAACTACGAGCAACAGTGGCTGCGACAATGCACGACGGAAGTCTGATACGAAACGACGACGGAGGTTCCGGTGGCCATCTGGTCGGAGAAGGAACGACGATCTGTGAGGAAACCTCCTCCATCTCTCTGCTTCCATCTTCATCCATGTTTCTGGTTTTCAATGTTCATCTGGCGGCAGAGGAAGCTTTGCGATGAAGAAAATGAATAGTGTAGGAAATGATGTGGTATGTAGGGTATAGGTTTTGTTTCAGTGGGATTGCAAGATCTAACCATAGAAAAAACTTGTGTAACCTACACAACTTAATTGACTTGTGTAAGCTAGCCAAAGCCTTTCTTCATAACTAAATCTTCAATTCTTAAATACAACCCCAAAAGGGGTGCATTTTACAAACTAGCATAAAACCAACCATCCAGATCTTAATATTACAACTTGACCGTATGTTGGTGACATTTCAGTGGACAAAACTGTTGGCATCGAACATGATTAAGCGATGGGTATTGACGTATAAGAAAAACGCCAACCATATATATAAAACCCTTAAATAAGAAAAACGCCAACCATAAGCCCCTTTCCCTCCAAAAACTCCCTCCCAAACAAAGCCTTAGTATATATATGCTAGATTTCAAAACATCTGAATTCAATCATTTTTTAGAATTGAGGGCATGCAGCATAAAAAAATGAGAGAAACATGAGAACCACAAACGATTTCAAAATATCACGTTAAAGCAACAGAAATCCATGTAAACAGGTTCAAATCCTTAAGCACAAGTTCCTGCAGGTCAAGCACATTCTGTATCAAGTTTTTAATATATTTTTAAGATACAAAAAGTTATGCAGCATTAACTTTCTCCTTCAGCTTTCATTTCTCTTTCTTTTAGACACAGAAGCTGAACATGCATTGTGGATTGCTCGAGTCGATGCATTCCCGGCAGCTTCAGCGGTTTTTGCCAGATTTAAAAAAACAGCAGCATTAGCATCCAATTGTTCACTCAAAACACGATTCCATTCTTCATACTACAATATCAAGGGTATATGGTTAGGTACATCAAGTTAACTGAAAGCTCAAATAATTAACAGATACAGTTTTATCAATTTCAATGCAAGTACCCACAAGATCAGATACAATATAGGAACCCAAAAAAAAAAAATTGAAGTATTGCAGGAAGCAACCACAAGAACCACTTTAAAACACGTTTATCCATCTTTAATTAGGTTTCTTGCTCCAAAACTAGAAGTAACCTCAATGAAAGAAACACTAAAACGCTAAATGACTGCTCATTAAAGAGATAATTCTACAATTTAATAAATATTATTTTTAGAAATATAGTGTAAAACTATTTATAGATCTTCACCTAAATGCTTAACCTTTTGAGATAGTTGATGCATAACATGATATTAGAGCTTCTATGACCAAGTGATTTAGAGGAGTTTAATCTTTGTCCCTCTCATTATTATAATAAAAAATTTAATTTCAGCACAAGGTAGGTTGACATGCGCACTTTGTTCACCAGGAGACCTGTTAGAAATATGATATAAAACTGTTTGTCTTCACCTAACAACTTGAACTATTGCCATAGTTGGTTCATGACAATTATAAATTCTTCTTCTTAAAGATGTTATTAACACTAATAACCACCAACAGGGGCATAGAAAAAGGGGGGAGGTTAGAGGCAACGAGATTATGATATTGGATAAAAATACATTTCGCAATAATAACAATCAAAATGCAGCAGGACAAAAATAATAATGACTCAACATTCCACTTCAACATTCCCAAGAGCATTTTCAAATTTTCCAGTTAGTTGACCGCTTTCATCTGTTAAAGCTTCAAGCTGCAAATATATGTAAGGCAATAAACAAAATAAAAAAAGGGGGAAAATCAGACCAAAAACAGAGGGGATAAACATAAACGATGTATTAAAAACTAAAAAGAGCAACCGGGAAATAACAACTGAAGTTTTTGGGGTAGTTGGTTTGTAACAATTATAAATACTTATCTTCTCAAAGATGTTGTTAACAGTAATGATAACCAAATGATAGGGACAGAGAAAAGGAAAAAGAAAATACAGGCAAAGAGATTATGATACTGGATAAAAATACATTTTTGAATTATAACAATCAAGATGCAGCAGGACTAAAATAAAAAATAACACAACATACCATTTCAATTTTACCAAGAGCATTTTCCAATTTTCCAGCTAGTTGTCGATATTCGTTTGTTAAAGCTTCAAGCTGCATCAATATGTAAGCCAATTAACAACATAATAAAAAGCAAGGGGAAAATCAGACCAAAAACAGAGGGGATAAGCTTAAAAGATGCCTTAGAAAAATATTTTTAAATAAGGAAAAAAAAAAAACCTTCTTCTGCGAGTCAATGTACATTTTTCGATAACTTATAGATGCCATCGATGGGGATTCACATAAGCCAACATTTCCATCTACCTGCTATTTGTTCGGTATATGAGTCAATGAGACATCCAGCTCAACTTAACATAAGAAGAGAAAAAAAAAAGCATGTAGTCTTAAGTTTAGGCTTACTGAATACCTTGGATGTCAACAATTCTGTGATCTTATCAAGAGCTTCTATTCTTTGTAAGGCATAGTCAACTTTTTCACCCAAGCTCTTTCCACTCAAATTTTCTGCTGGCTCTGGCTCTGGCTCTGGCTCCAGTTCTAGTTGTGGCTCCAGCTCTGGCTCCTGCAATACTTGCTCAATTTGAGTAGCTGGTTCATCTTTCTCACTTCCGCTAGTCGTATCCTCGATGTATTCAATGCCGCAGTTTGGGTTAGGGGGATGAACAAGCCCACTTTTAATGCGTTCTGACCGCCTCACAGATGCACTGCCGTATTTGGACTTTTTCCTTGAGAATGTAGCATACTTCTTTTTATGCTTAAATTCCTGGTTCATTTTCTCTTGTGGTGTGTTTCTTTGAAAACTTGTCCCCGCGCCATCCACTGGAAAATTCAGATGCTTCAGTGGGGAACACGTAGGGTGTGGATTTTCAAGCTGAGATCCTAACACCATTGTTGATTTGATGTTTCCATTTCCACTGGATGCCTGTTGTTCCACTCTCTCCTGAGAAGGATGTGCATTTTCAGGCTGTGAGAGGAGAAAAAGACAGTAGTAGTGAGTAAATAGATATGATTCTGTATGCTTAGTTTATTTGATCATAGAATCCAAGTATTTAACTCCTCTAAATTGAGCAATTCATTTTAGAAGTTAAAAGTAAGTAATCTCAAACATTGACAATTAATCATGAACTGATATTACATGCACATGTATAGCAAATCATAAATATATTAGAACATCACCAGTTAATTTTATCATCAATGGTTGAAATATCGTACTTTACACTCTAAAGACGAGTCAAATCCGAAATCCATTGGTGATAATGATTCAAAAATAGTATATAATATATGTTTAGGTATGTTTCCCATCTTAAAAAAACAAGACAAGCTAAATGAACATCATGAAGCTAATACATACACACTACTTGAAAAATGAAAACAGATTTGTACAAAACCGCCAAATAGTCCCCAAAAGGTAAAATAAAAAAATCAACTTTCCCTAGAGAATGTGCAAAGTAATGTCAATGGATGTAATCACAAACTAAAAGCTTTCATATTTCCTCCTAATCCCGGAATTTCTCTAACATTGATTCTCAAAAATGGTGAAATCTCAACCAAACCATAGCCCTAAGCATGATCAAGTAACGCAGGAAACGCCGTAATAGGAAAATGGTAAGGCAAATGCAACAAACAAAAGGAATATGGTAACGTAAATGCAAGCATAACATGGGCAAAGACTGAAACAATACACCCAAAAAAAAAAATGAAACAAGAGAAAATCTTTGAGCATTAATTAGAGAGGGGATAAAAGTTGAATATGAACAAAGGGATAACAGAGAAACATAAGCGTAGCATTGGTGTACCGAGAGAAGAGTGTCGTTGTTCTTGGAAGCACTGGGTTTTCGTCCCATTTTGTGTGGGGAGAGACGGAAGTGAAGTGCAAGAAAACCAAAAGACGCCAACTTTATGACCCTCCCTGTCGCTGTGTATTGGAATTTGGAGGGGCAAAAACCAAGTTTAAAAGCCAAACAAAAGCAAACACACGGGAAAAAAAAAAAAAAGAGAGCTCAAACGACACGTGCGGTTTTGGCGTTGGTTATGTAGGTAGCAAGATGAAGTCAACCATTCATGAGGAGATATTTTAATGAAAATTAGTAATTTATTTTATTTCCTTAATTTGAGAATGGCAATTAGATCCACATTAATAGAAGAAACTCACAATATTTGCCCATTATTACGTGCATTAGACGGATTATGATGAGTTTTTTTGTTTAGAAGGCGACTTTTAGACGAGGAAACCTATCGTGTGGTTTATGGTAGACCATTTTTATTTATCGTTAGATTAAATAGGCCACCAGATCTCACTTTCTCCCTCTCTTTGATCTCTCAAACCAAATGTCTTTGAGGTAGGAAAGACATTGTGTCTTTAGGCTAAAAAATGGAGAGAGAATGTGAGAAAAGATGAGAGATAGAGATGAGAGAGAAACAATTAAAGAGAAAGATATAAAGAAAATCATTGCGAGAGCTGATGTGTCACGTGTATATGTCACATCAGCTCGCACTCTCGAAAATAAGAGTATTACATGTGAGCTAATATTACATCCGCGTCATCGACATCATCAGTACCATGAGGTGGCTGTGGCGGAGGCGGTTGATGATGAGGCTGAGGCTGCAGGTGCTAGCGAGCTAGCATCTCGTACATTTGTTCCTGTCGCTCCAGCACCTTAGCTAACAACGCGTTCGTCCGACGGTTCTCCTCCTTGGAAGCGGCCAGTCTCCGCTTCATCTCGGCAAACTCCTGCTCATCCACAGCAAAGCGATGACTGCCACTACTCGATTGTGATCCGATGTTGAGGCGGCGGGTCCTTTTCTTGTAGTTGCTGGCAAGGTCTCCAGCACCATATAGGCGTCTCTTCTTCTTGCCGCCAATAACATCCGCCCAAACCTTGAGCGGTACAGATGGATCCTCAGGGGTACTCGGGCTCTGAGACGGGGAACATGATGATGTCTGAGATCTAATCTGAGACATCTTCGGCTCAAACTCCTCCTGACATGCATAAACAAACAAATAAGTCTTTTTTTGGGTAAGAAAACGATATAAATATTATTATAAAAATATTCATTATATTTAATAATTACCTAGGTCCGCCTCGATCGATCATTGATGAAATCACTAATACTCTTCCTAACATGAGTTGCACGATGGAGCTCGTGCAACTGTACCTCTATACCAAACCTCTTCGACTGTAATTAATTAATAAAAACATGAATAATAATAATAATAATAATAATAATAATAATAATAATAATAATAATAATAATAATAATAATAATAATAATAATATAACATGTACAAGTCGAGCAGCGTGCTACGCCTGACTGATGAAACCTCCTGTGTGCAAGCTCCCACTCTTCTCAGATGCTCTATTCTTCTTGGCCTTCATGCGGATCAAGTTGAACTCGTCAGAGTTCCAGTACTCTATCAGACTCCGTCAGATATGATCCTCTATCTAGTGAGGCTATCCCCTGAGGCGGGCATCTCTAAGCATATCAGAGAAGTGGTGAGAGGGCTTCATATGAAAGTTCTTCTCGATCCGCTCCTCATTCTTAGTCCCCCAAGCACATCTCTCCTATATCAATATAAGACATTAAACATAATTGAAATTAGAAGTTTATCTGTGTCATCATACTGTTGCTCCTCGAATAATATGTTGACCCCTGGGCATCACAAACCATATCCTGCATCAATTCAATCTGCTCACCATATCTCGTATCTACGCAACTGCTTGAAGCACTTGTGCAATTATCGCCAACCCCTAAATCAACCTGAGGCAACTCTTCACCATGTTTAGTCCAAATCCAGTAATTAGGCCTAAATCCAACTGAATACAGGTGATGCATGACCTCACCTGGGATCTTAATCCTTCTACAATCGCAAGTAAGGCACATACATCTTATCCCTCCATTAGTTATGAAATCTTCATGTGTCATTACGGCTTTGACAAAGTCATCAACCCCAGCGCAAAAATATTCTTTCAAACCCCTTCTCCCCGGATACAATCTATCGTACATCCAACTACGACTCGAAGGAAAAAATTTCATCTTCTGTATGTTAAAAAAATGACAATTTCAACAGCACGACGTTCTTAGAGCCGCTCTCTTTCTTTAAATGGTATGACCTTATCCCATTCGAGGAATTTTTTTCCAGAACTCGTATAATAGTCTTTTCTCAATTCTCAACTCTTATACTTGACAAAATTTCGGCAGCATTTCTCATTGGTATCTGAGTACACTAAATGATCGCAGTTATGAATACCGCAATCAAGTATGCACCTAGAGAACAAAAGAAAATGAATCGAACCGAGTAAAAAAAAGTTTTTTCCTAAACTGTCCCACTTGGACAATTTAAGGTTCAATATACAATGAACATGTGGTACCCTAGAAGAGTACATGCACTCAATAATATATTGAACCTCAAACGGGAAGCTATGACTTTTCTCCGATATTAATAATTACTCTTAAAAAATTTCAGTAATCTAAGACATATTTAATAACATTTAATATCGGTTTTACACCGATATTAATAACATTTAATATATTTAATACCGATTTTTCTACAATATTAATAATTTTTAATATATTTAATATATCTAATAATAACAAATTTAAAATACAACTTATTAATTAAAAATACAACTTAATTAATTTAAAATATATCCTAATTAATTAAAAATACAACCTAATTAATTTAAAATATAACCTAATTAATTAATTTAAAATATATCCTAAATAATTAAAATTACAACCTAATTAATTTAAAATATACCCTAATTAATTAATTTAAAATATATCCTAATTAATTAAAAATACAACCTAATTAATTTAAAGGCTAAAATACACTTTTGTTCCCTTAACTTTATTTTAGTTTTCATTTCTGTCCCCTAATTAATTAAACATTCATTTTTGGTCCCTTAAGTTACAAAAATTATGCCACTCTCGTCTCCTAACTATTTTACTTTTCATTTACGTCCCTTAAGTTACGAAGTTACGCCACGTTCGTCTCTTCCGTTTGTAATTCTTTTAAACAATAAAGTCAAAATCATGCTCCTATCATTGTTCTTATTGATGAAATAACATGATAAAAGGTAATGGAGCAAAAAAATAGAGTATTAATGACCTATACACACAATAAAGGGATTACAGACAGAATGGATGAATTTGGCATAACTTTCGTAACTTAAGGGACCAAAATGAAAGTTTAATTAATTAGGGGACCAAAATGAAAACTAAAATAAAGTTAAGGGACTAAAAGTGTATTTTAGCCTAATTTAAAATATATCCTAATTAAATACAACCTAATTAATTTAAAATATATCCTAATTAAATACAACCTTAATCATACAAAATTCAGTTCCAAATAAATAAAATTACATAACAGTCATTAATCATACAATCTCTAATCATACAAATTCAGTCTTAATTATACAAATTTACATAACAGTCACAAATCATACAGTCTCTAATTATAATTACAGTCTCTAATCATACAAAATTCAGTCCCAAATATACAAAATTACATAATAGTCACAAATTATACAGTCTCTAATCATAATTACAATCCCTAATAATACAAAATTTCAACTAAACTACGGTCTCTAATCATACAATTTCAACTAAACTACAGTCTCTAATCATAATTTTTTTTAATTAAACTACGGTTTCTAATCATACAAAATTACTCGCACAATAGAAACTCATAACGAAACAACCTCGATCGCAGAGTAGTGGTGGTGTCGTTGTGGGGGCAATGGCACGGTGGTGGTGCAGTGGCGCGGTGAGATGGGCAGTGGCGCGGTGAGACAGGCAGTGGAGCGGTGGTGTGGTGGGGCGTCGCTGGAGAAGAAGAAAGGGAAGAAAGGGAGTCGGAGAAGAATAAAGGGAATAGAGAAGAGAAGAAGAAGAAAGGAAAAGTGAAGTGGAAAGGTTGGGTTCTGCAACTAAACATCGCATACCGACGACCTTTTTAATGATACCTGTTAATGTCGGGAATGACTGAGCTCTCCTCCTCCTTGGAATTGAGTACTCCTTCTTCTAGAGTCAAAAAGGGGGGTGGTACCTGCAAAGACACTCCGATGCCTAAGTTAGATGGGGCTTTGGAGGAGAAGGAGAACAGAGTGAATTAGGGTTTAGAGTGAGTAGAGAGTATGCAAACCTGGGGGGTCAAGCCCCCTTTATATAGTGGAGTCTCGTCTAAGGAGGATAACCACCGATCCGGATTCCGCGCGCGGTAACTCCTCCATCACGCTCCCGGGATCAGCTCATCTCTTCCTAATATCTCGCACCTGCTAAGTCCGTCACATATTGGCTGCGTGATCCTCAATCTTCGGAGTGACAACGACTCCAAGCGTTACCTCAAGGCGCATCCCTTTCTAGAAGGTTCGAGAGTCATGAGTCGGCTCGCCCACGACCGCTCGGTGTTATCCCTGGGGCAAGTGTCTGGGAGGGCGGGTTTAGCGCGTCTCGGGTCGGACGTAGTTCGTCGGGCTCGGAGAAGGTCGGGCAAGGCGAGCAGAAGCTCGGTTTGGTGGGTAAACTAGAACTTACCTCGGGGACCGGTCCGTAACACAAGCCCCCTAGACTCTTTGCACGAAAGGGCAGATGGTCTATCTATTGCTCTTGGGTCGGTACCCGAGCTGATTTGTTGAGGTCGGAGGCGTATCCCGGAAGCTTATTTGTCTGGGGCGTCACGCCCTACGTGTCGCCTCTTTACTCGGTGCTCTGCCACACGACGGGACTCGGATGGGACGTCTACTCAACTGTTCCTCTTCCCACTGTCGATCATATGATACGGCCGGGACTGTTGGATCTACATCTGGTTTTGAAGATGGAGGACTCAGATTAGTTCGCCCTTTCGTTTCCCTTCCGCGGGGGTTATAAAGCCACCCCTACTCCTTCCTTCTCCCTTCTTCTTCGTTCTGTTATCTCTGCGACGTTTCTCCTGCCATCCTTCTCTGCGTTTGTGTTCCGAGCAGCCATTTCATTCCCTTCCTTCGCATTTCCTGGTAAGTCCCGTCACTATTCTTCATTAATGGCTTCTTCATCTTCTTCCCGTCGCCCCCCTCCCCCATACCTTTGAGTTATGGGGGTGGCTCGTCGTCTGAAACGACGAGTACGTTCTTTGACCTTTCCACGCCACCATACGCCGGAGGCTCTGGCCATAAGGAGTTCCTCTCCGACAGTGGCCGCGGTGGTTGCAGTCCGGTGCCCCTCCAGGTAGTTTCCCCTGCTTACTGGGTTCCAGCCTCTCCCTCCATTGCTTCTGTTCCCTCGTACTCTCTTCACAAGGGGGCGAGCGCCGAGCGGGAGATGATAGGTCTCCTTACTCCTAGGTGCACCCCGATGTACTCAGGGTGCCCTCCAACGTCTTTTCGGACACTGGCGTGGCCGCTCTTCGGTCTAGTGTATCTTTCACTCTGAACCGGGATCGAGACGAGGAGGTAACGTGCCTTCCTTGCTCTCCCGAGGACCGAGTGTGCTTTGACAATGGTGAATCTAGTTCACCAGACTTCTGTTTCTTCTACAAAACCTTCTTCACCCGAGTCGGCCTCCGGTTTCCCCTCGGCGGGTTTGAGTGCGAGGTCCTCCAATGGTTGGATGTGGCCCATTCGCAACTACACCCCAATAGCTGGGCTTTTATCTGAGCTTTCAAGCTCGTGTCCGAGTACTTTGGGGTTATCCCCTCTGCTGCCTTCTTCTTCAGTTTCTTCCAACTTAGGCTCGGCAAGCAACTTAAGTGGTGTTCGCTCAATAAAATACCTGGCTTTTATATCCTCGAGCTTTTCGACCAGTCTTATAAGAACTGGAAATCCGATTTCTTCAAAATCCGGGTACAGAGGGGGGATCCCTTTTTCTTTTCTGCTCAAAACGAGCCTTTGTTTCCCTTTTATTGGAGTCCAAATCCTCGCCCCATAAAAGAGGTGGATTTCAATTCATTGTCGGTCACCGACCAGACGATAGTGAACTTTCTCGCTCGTCTGCCCACATTGCATTGTGGTCCTCTCCTTACCCGAGCTCTGAAGGACCCTCCCCAGTGGAGGGATTACTTAAGTAAGTTTTGTTATCAACTTCTAGCATGGTTCTCAGCCTGAACATGGGTGCTAATTTTCACTTTCTTTTCAGGTACGATGGCTCCGAAGATGACCAAGAAGGAGATGGCTGAGCTCCTCAAGAGGGCTCAAAGAGAGAAGGTCGCCCAAGTTCCCGGGCCAGTTCCCTCCGATGCCGCAGTTTCCCCTTCCCCTACCAAGGCTGCTAAAAAGCGACCGCGCGTTTCTCCGACTCCCGGTTCCGATTAGCCCCCTGCGAAGGAGCCGAGGGGGCCTCATGGGGGGATTCCTTTGAATATCCCCGATGGTTCCGAGTGGTTTCTCCACCTCGGGGAGTTTGCTGATCAAAGCGAGAACGCCGAGGACTCTCTCTGGAATGTCGGGATCGACCGCTCCGACCAGATCGATCAGATCATGCGTCGATCCGACGATAGGTGCATGGGCGAGGCGGGCGAGCTGGGTTTATGCAAGGCGTTGGGCATTTATGGACTCCGTGCCTTTGCTATGGCCCAGTTCCTTTCCGATCGGATACGGGCACGGGCCACCGAAGCCGAGCTGGCGAGGAGGAGGTATCAAAGCAAGGCCACCGCACTGGGTGAGCTCGAGGAGAAAATGGGTAAGTTGGAGGAGGACTATGCTCGCCTTTCGGAGGCGAGGGATGCTCTGAACAAAAGCAACACCTCTCTGCTGGCTCAGCGGGAGGAGCTCCAGGCCCAGAATGACCTCCTGTTGCGTCAACTGCGGGAAGAGAAGGAGAAGTCCTCGTCCGGAGCTGCTCGGGTTGAAGAGTATCGTGAGTATAGTGCCCTTCAGTATAAGGAGGGGTTTGACAATGCCGTCGCGCAGCTGCGGGTGATTGCCCCCGATCTGGACATCTCCGAGCTCGATTTCACCAAGGTGGTGAAAGAGGGGAGGATTGTGGAAGAGGAAGATGAAGAAGAAGGATGTGCTGATCAGGAGGAGTCTGGGGGCGAGGACGTCGGAGTTGGGCTTGACTTGGAGGCTGTTGGTCCAAGTGTTGCGACCGAGGAGGCCGTTGGGGCCCGAGTTGAAGACCAAGGGGATGCCCTTGCGTAACTTGTTTTTTAGATTGCTTTGCTTTGTCTTGACAATGTACTCGCTCTTCTATGAGCTCTTCTTTTGTATTTTTGCTTCAAGTTAATGAAATTGACTAAGTTTAAGCATTGTCTTCTCTGTTTTTCACTTTAGTAATTTGTCGGTTATCGTGCTCAGATGGGGTGGTCCTCGGGTAGCTGCTACTCGATAGGGTAGTCCCCAGGTGGCTTCCCCCGAATAAAACTTGTGTCAACTGAAGTTGAGACATTTTCTCCGCGCACCGGTACAGGCCGAGTACTAGTTTTCTTACGAAACCTTTAGGTCAGATAGTGACCTTCGGATCTTCTAACGAGGTTACCAAGTTTTTATGCTAACTTGGGTTTGGGATTGAATGGGTCGTTTAGGTCGAGCAAGACCTTCCGAGCCACGAGTGAGCTCGCCAAGTTTTTATGCTAACTTGGGTTTGGGACCACAGGGGTCGAGCTGTGAATGAGCTCACCAAGCCTTTATGCTGACTTGGGTTTAGGACCACAGGGGTCGAGCTGCGAATGAGCTCACCAAGCCTTTATGCTGACTTGGGTTTAGGACCACGGGGGTCTGTAGGTCGGTTAAGACCATCCGAGCTCGGGACTCGGTGATTTTCAGTGACAACACTCTGAATGCAATGGGGGTTGACTTTTATTAAATGGGAAAGAAGGGGAAGGAAGGATGCGCCTCGTTAAAACCTTTCCAAACCAAAAACCCAAGTGGGAAAAAAGGTTTGCAAAGGAAAGAGTACGCCATCCGTTTACAAGTGTTTAACTAAAGTAGGGCTTGAGGTGCGTGGCATTCCAGGTCCTCGGTATTGCTTTCCCGGATAGTTCTTCTAGTTCGTATGCACCGTGTCGGTGCTCCGATCTGATGCGGTATGACCCTTCCCATGTTGGCCCGAGCTTGCCTTGCCTTACGTCTTTTCGAGCCAGTTCAACTTTTCGGAGGACTAGGTCCCCTTCTTTGAACGTCCTTGGTCGGACTCTGGAGTTGTAGTGCTTGGCGACGCGCTGTTTAGTTGCAAAGTTTTGTACTCGGGCAAGTTCCCGAGTTTCTTCCAGGAGATCGAGCTCAACTCTTGCCTCCTCTTGCGCCAATGCCTGAACGTGCTCTCTTCTTGCTGAGGTGGAACCGAGCTCTACTGGCACCATGGCCTCCATTCCATATGTTAGCCGAAAAGGTGTTTCATTTGTTGCCGACTGGGGGGTGGTGTGGTATGCCCAAAGCACCCCGCAGAGTTCTTCCGCCCAGTCGCCCTTGGCCCTCTCCAGCCGCTTGCGGAGGCCATTCAGGATAATTCTGTTTGCGGCTTTGACCTGGCCATTGGTCTGTGGATGCTCGACGGAGGCGTAGACAAGTCGGATTCTAGACCTTTGCAGAAGTCCTTGAACACTGAGCTGGTGAACTGTGTGCCGTTATCTGTGATGATGGTGTGGGGTAGGTCGTGGCGGCAAACCAGGCTTTTCCAGACAAATTTTTTGATCCTCTCGGAAGTGATGGTCGCCAGCGGGCATGCCTCTATCCACTTGGAGAAGTAGTCTATGGCGACTACGATGAACTTGAGTTGGCCCGGTGCAAGGGGAAAGGGGCCAAGTATGTCAAGCCCCAGGTATTGAAAGGCCAAGGGGCGATGACTTCGTGCAGGACTTCTGGTGGAAGGTGGTCTCGTTTGGCGAACCTTTGGCACTTGTCGCACTTCCTTACGTATTCCAGGCAATCCGACCTGAGCGTCGGCCAGTAGTAGCCCGCTCATAGGACTTTGGCTGCTAGGGTCCGAGTTCCACAATGGTTCCCGCAGATGCCCTCATGCAGTTCCCTCATAACATACTCGGAATCTGACTTCTCTATGCAGGTGAGTAGCGGATGTGAGAAGCCTCTTCTGTAGAGTCTGTCTCCGATTAGAGTGTAATGTGCGGACTGCCTTTGGACCCTGCGTGACTCCGCCGGGTCCTCGGGCAGTCTTCCCTGCTTCAAGTATTCAATGATGTCCTTCATCCAAGAATCCGAGCTGATTACTGCGTAGTTTCTGGCTGTCGCGATGCTTGGTAACTTTAAAGTTTGGACGACCACTGTGTGGAGCTGTCCCTCGGTCTTCATACTAGCTAACTTTGCCAGCAGATCTGCCTTGTTATTTTGTTCTCGAGGGATGTGCTCGAGTTGGACTTCTTGGAAGTTCTGAATCATGGCGTTGACTTTTTGAGCATACTGGGCGAGTACGTCGTCTCGACACTGGTATTCGCCCTTGACTTGGTTGATCATCAGCTGGGAGTCGCTCCTGACTCGGAGTGTTTGGGCGCCCAGCTCCCATGCGAGTTTGAGACCGAGTAGTAAAGCCTCGTACTCGGCTTGGTTGTTGCTAGCTTTGAATAGGAACCTGAGTGCTTGTTCGACGCTGATTCCTGCAGGGCTTTCAACGATGATTCCTGCTCCGCTGCCTTTGGAATTGGAGGAGCCGTCCACGTAGAGCGTCCAGTACTCGACCTCAGGGGTCGGTGTTAGTTCTGCAATAAAGTCAGCCAAAACTTGTGATTTAATGGGTCCTCTGGGCTCATTCCTGATCTGGAATTCGGAGAGTTCTACCGACCACGCCACCATTCGCCCTGAGAGTTCGGGCTTCTGCAGGATCCTTTTGATCGGGTAGTCCGTTTTGACTACCACCGGGTGAGCTTGAAAGTAAGGTCTCAATCTCCTTGCGGAGGTTACTATCAGGAGCGCCAGTTTCTCTACCTTCTGGTATCTTAGCTCCGCCCCGTGGAGGACTTTGCTCACAAAGTAAACTGGGCGCTGCTCGGTCTCTTTCTCTTCTATCATGGCCGAGCTGATCGAGGTGTCGGTGGCCGCCAGGTAGAGGAGGAGGGGGCTCCTTTGGTGGGCCGCGTAGGGACTGGTGGTGACGCCAGAAATTCCTTGAGCCTCTGAAAAGCCATTTCACACTCCTCGGTCCATTCGAACCGAGCTGGTTTCCGGAGTACCTGGTAGAAGGAAAACGATTTGTCAGCGGAACGAATCACGAACCTGGAAAGGGCTGCGATACGACCGGCGAGTCTTTGTACTTCTTTGATAGAGCTCGGGCTTCGCATTTTCATCACTGCTCGGCACTTGTCGGGGTTGGCCTCAATGCCTCTGTGGGTGATCATGAACCC
Source organism: Calophaca sinica (assembly GCA_037113605.1). Classification (NCBI taxonomy): domain Eukaryota; kingdom Viridiplantae; phylum Streptophyta; class Magnoliopsida; order Fabales; family Fabaceae; genus Calophaca; species Calophaca sinica. The sequence goes on from CM073733.1 coordinate 25,431,929, forward strand.
CAATAACTTGCCTCCGAGCACCCCGAACGAGCACTTCTCGGGGTTAAGCTTGATGTTATATTTTCTCATAATGTCAAATATCTCCTGGAGCTCTCGGTAGTGTGCTTCGAAGCTGGAGGTCTTGACCACCATGTCGTCCATATAGACTTCGATCGTCTTTTCGATCTGCTTGACGAAGACCTCATCCATCATCCTCTGGTAAGTCGACCCTGCATTCTTCAAACCAAAGGGCATAGTGACGTTGTAGAAGTTGGAGGTTTTCGTCATGAAAGCCGTCTTTGGTGCGTCGAGTGGGTGCATCCTGATCTGATTGTATCCAGAGTATGCATCCATGAAACTGAGCACCTGGTACCCCGACGTGCCGTCTACCAGAGCATCGATGCTCGGAAGGGGGTATGGGTCTTTAGGGCAGACTTTGTTCAGGTCGGTGAAGTCAGTGCACATCATCCACTTACCGTTGCTCTTCTTGACCAATACCACGTTGGAAAACCAAGTTAGGTACTTGATCTCTTTGATAAATCCGGCTTTCAAGAGCTTTGAGGTCTCTTCTCGGGCTGCCTGCTTTTTTCCCCCTACAATTCTTCTTTTGCACTGAGCAACGGGGCGAGCGCCGTGCTCTATGGCCAGCTTGTGACAGGCCACTTTGAGGTCTATTCCGGGCATGTCTTCCGGGCCCCACGCGAACAGATCCGCGTTGGCGAGCAAGACTTTTGTTAGGGACTGTTCGCTCAACTGAGGCGATTGTGTGGTCGTATGCTCTTGGCGCTCCTCTTGCCCGACCTCCTTGATGTCATCGGCCGGTGCTGGCGAAATCACTCTCGCCCCTTGCAGGTCGAGCTCGATCATCTTGATTCGACCTGGGGCGATCTCTTCTCTGTCATCTACGAGATCGCTGACATAACATCGCCGCCTCCTTCTGGTCGGCGTGTATCGTAGTAATCTGCCCATCGGATAGGGGAAACTTCATTGCCAAATGGGGGGTAGAGACTATGGCCCCGATCCCATTGATGACAGTTCTGCCGATTATCATATTGTAGACGGTGTCCGCGGCCGACTCGGCTTCCACCACCAGGAGATGGGCTTCGATTGTCTTGGCTCCGACGTCCGCCTTGAAGGTGAGCAAGACGTCGAAGTATCCTGTCACCCGAGCTTTAGCACCTGAAAAACCAACTAACGTACCTCGGTAGGGTCTGATGATCGAGCTCGGTAACTTGAGCCGATCGAAAGCTTCTTTGTAGATTACGTCCGCCGAGCTTCCTTGATCAATGAGCACTCTCCTGACGTTAAATCCAGCGAGGTGTACTGTGATCACCATGGGGTCGTCTTGGTGGCGATCTATTCCCTGGTAATCCCTCTCCGAGAAAGATATGGTCGGTAAGGCCGCGGGTGGGGCCGCTAGCGACGTTGAGCTATTGACGGACCTCAGGTGCCTTCTCCGACCGTTGCTAGATTCGCCTCCACTTGCAAAACCACCTGCAATCAAATTGAGTGAGGGGGTACCTTCGTCTCGACCCTTCCTACGTTGACGGGCGGGTGAATGCCTTTCTCGCCCTCTCCGAGCCGGCGATCGGTAGCGCCTGCGCTCGGGTGAACAGGATCTTCTACGATTTGCTTCATTTCCCCTAGGGCCCGCCCCATTCCCTTTGTCCACGTATTTTGCCAAATGTCCTGCCTGTATGAGTTTTTCAATCTTTATCTTTAGTGCTTGACATTCGTTTGTGGTGTGCCCGTAGATTCGGTGGTATTCGCAGTATCTCTGGCGATCCGCGTCCGGTGGGGAGTCCTTCCGAGGGGGCAAGGTAATGAGGTTGCCCGTGTAGGCTTCCTTCAAGACCCGGTCCCTTCCCACTGTCAAGGGAGTGAACCACCCTCCGTAGTTTTGCCGCCCTCGGCGCTCGTTCCTTCTCTCTGCCCTCTCTCGGCGGTCTCTACTCGCCCCTGCCGATTACGGGTTTCCCTTTGGCGGCGACCTCCTCCATGTTGATATACCCCACTACTCGGTGCCTCAGCTCGCCCGAGAGATCCTGCTGTGCCTACGAGCCAGGAGTCCGAGAAGCGGACCAGGTTTCGATCGTCGACACTATGGCGTGGAGCGCCACATCGGTGCTGAGATTTCTGACTTGGGCGGTTTCGTTGTTGAAACGCTCTATGAAGGACTTCAGGGTCTCGTCCGACCTCTGTTTAAGCCCGACCAGGCAAGTGGAGTTTTTCCGGAAGGCTCGGCTCGTGGTAAACCTGGCCACGAATTGCTCGGTGAGTTGCCTGAATGAGTGGATCAAGCGCTGTGGGAGGTTAGAGAACCACATCATGGCCGGCCCTTTCAGGGTGCAGGGAAATGTCCTACATTTCAGGCCCTCGGATGCGTCGATCAGTAGCATCCGCGCGTTGAAGGAGGTAAGGTGTTCTTCGGGGTCGGTCTTACCTTCGTAAGCGTCCATGTTGGGGATTTGGAATTGCTTCGGGACTGGATCGGCCATAACCCTCTCGACGAAGGGGAGCAAGGTTAGTTCGATTTCGAAGGGTCGGTTCTCATGCCGCGGTGTGTGCCGGGTGTGGCCCTCTCGCCCGGGGCTCTCCGTAGCGCTGGATCCGTCCGATTTGGACGAGTCCCGGTTGTCTCCTCTGGTCCTCGAGGGCGTCTCGTGGCCCTGTCTTTCCTCGCGATCACGGGTCTCCGTGATCATGCGCCTTAACTTTTCGTTTTCTGCCCTGAGAAGCTCCAAGACAGGGTTCGGTGGTGGGCGCTCATCCTGACTGGCCGAGTGATGACTCGGCTGTGGCGATCTGTGATTCGCTGTGCTCCTGGTGCGCACCATCTAGCTCGGGGTGTTCTTGAGGCCTGGGCTAGTTTTACCGGGCCCCACGGTGGGCGCCAATGTTAATGCCGGGAATGGCTGAGCTCTCCTCCTCCTTGGAATTGAGTACTCCTTCTTCTAGAGTAAAAAAGGGGGGTGGTACCTGCAAAGACACTCTGATGCCTAAGTTAGATGGGGCTTTGGAGGAGAAGGAGAACAGAGTGAATTAGGGTTTAGAGTGAGTAGAGAGTATGCAAACACAGGGTCAAGCCCTTTATATAGTGGAGTCTCGTCTAAGGAGGATAACCACCGATCCGGATTCGGCGATAACTCCTCCTCATGCTCCGGGATCGGCTCATCTCTTCCTAATATCTACTTTGCTAAGTCCGTCACATATTGGCTGTGTGATCCTCAATCTTCGGAGTGACAACGGCTCCAAGCGTTACCTCAAGGCGCATCCCTTTCTAGAAGGTTCGAGAGTCATGAGTCGGCTCGCCCCTGACCTGCTCGGTGTTATCCCTGGGGCAAGTGTACCGGAGGACGGGTTTGGCGCGTCTCGGGTCGGACGTAGTTCGTCAGGCTCGGAGAAGGTCGGAACCGAGCCGGACAGGCTCGGTTTGGTGGGTAAACTAGAACTTACCTCGGGGACCGGTAACAATACCGACGGCCTAAAGTCGTCAGTTACAAAAACACGGCTTTACCGATAGCTGTTTTTAAATACCGACGGGTGTTCAGTCGAAAATCGCAAGTGTACAATCACATCAAGTTATAGTATAAAAGATTATCGTCTCCGCAGGGAATTGGAATGATTACTGCTCTACTTAGATTACTTTGTTGTTTAGACAAATTGTTCGAAGTGAAATTGGATTTAAAGAGAAAAGAAAGATTTAGAATAAAATACACACAAATTAAAAATAAGAACAATGATTATGGAGATACTGAGGCTCTGGGTTCACTTTATACTAATACTTATTCACTTAACTAATTTATAAAAAGAGCTGAGAAAATACCCTTATTGATTACTAGTCATTTATTCAAAAGCTATTAACACCCAATGATCATGCAATGGTAACAGTCTTCCTCCTAATTTATTACTTTGTTTGATCATTCAAAGCAAGTAAATAGAAAGAGCATAAAACATCAATAGATTTATCAATTCAATGACTGGCTGGAAATGAACATGCAATTCTTGATCCGACAGAGCATGCAGATTCAACTATCCCTAGAGTTCCGTTAACTAATTGAAGGTACGATCACCACATAATTAATTACTACGTAAAGAATGATCAGTTCTTATTAGAATAAATTTACTAGGAATAATTTAATCAAAAGGATTAAGAACTCATATTATAAAATAGATTAAGATTATAAGCATAGTAAAAGATTCCCCATCACCTCAGTGACGGAATTAGTTACACAACATAATATAAGAAAACAACAAAATAAGACTAGAAGATTACAAGAGAAGAAGAGAAATTGGGAGAGAATCAATCTCGGGGGACTTTTAAACGTTCTGATCGAAGCTCCTTTTATAGGCATAGATTTTTCATCAAGCATGGTCGTGCTTAGGTATGCACATGTCGTGCTTCCTTGTTTTATCAGGTGCTGCACCGTGTTCCACTGAAAGCTGTCACCTGTTCTTAGTTGTACAGACGCGTTTCTGCCGACTTTACATTTAAGCACGGCCGTGCTTAGGTCATGGAGAGGTCGTGCTTCATTGCTGCAAGGAAAGGTCGTGCTTACAAGGCTGTGCTTAGTGCGCTGGGCCTATTTTAGGCCCAATTTCAAGCTCAAACTTGCATTTTTCAATCATATTACTTATTTTTCCATTTCTGCACAAAGTAAAATAAAATAGAGTGAATTTTATATGATAATAATCAATAATTATTCCAAATCACACTCAAATATCCCCATAAAAATGATGCAATATTGATGTTATCAACGGGATGGGCCGTCGGTACATTCTACCTGTTGTCGTCTCATGCTTACCGATGGGCAAGGCCATCGGTATTTGAAAACTGGGAGGGAATCCAAAAGGCGGGAAAATTACCGACGGCTTCGGCTTACGTTTACATGGCCTTATTTTGCGACGGTTGGTTGGCCGTCGGTAAAAAGCCGTCGGTAAGATCGGTTTTTCTTGTAGTGTTAAATTAATTTTCAATTTTTGAAAGATTTTTATCAGTTAATCAGTTTCCAAAATTGGATAAAGATCATTATAACCTTGACCCACGGCGTCTCCATGCATTGCACAGGTCAAACACGATAGTAATATCAACAGACAAGTATATTGCTTTTGTTGTTTATTTCCCTTTGATAAAAAAATATGAAATCTCTATCTCTATTATATACAAATCAAAATAACCTCATTGATTATCTTCCAAATGACAACCTCTAGGAGAATTAGCAATAAATAATACTTATGTGTCATCTTTCAAAAAGGAAAATCGATTAGGTGGTTAAAAAAATGTTACTTGGAGCAATGAAATGACAATTATGTGTCCACTGTGTTTTTTGTAAAAAAAATAAAAATAAAAATTAAATTCAGCACATAAGTATTATCGGTTGACAATTTTTTTTGGAAACATAATTTTTATGAAAGATCCCTGGATAGCAAATGTGAGCAAAATAAACGTGGATAATTAATGTAAACATTAAGAAGAATAAAAACGGAAACTAAATATTTTATTTATAAAAAGGTAGGTAAATATGAGCAAATTGTGTAAAAAAAATGTGTATGAAAAACATGATCAATTGAGTAATGGAGGAAACCGATTTATGGAAAATAATTTGGACAGTACAATCTCCCTTTCCCTCATTTATTAGTATGGAAATTTTTAATTATATTTTGTAATTTTTAAAACTGGCCCAATTAGTTAATTAGGTCATAAAAATCATTGACCTACTAATTTTCCTATGCAATTACGGAGCCTATAAATAGTTGATAGAACCTTACATGCTCATTGTGTGTTTGATCATGTAGTTAGTGTGTTTTGATCGCTCATAGTCTGTGTTCTTTTATTATTTTTTTTATTTTCATTGAAAATGAACCCCAACCAAGATCAAATTTCTGACATCAACTCTTCCTTTGATCAAAATTGGAATTTAGTAGTTGTGATTTTTCGTATGTGGTGCACTAATACATTAGACACATAAAGTTGTCCTTTATCCATTGAAGTTATTCTTATTGATAATGAGGTGAAAATAGATTTTTTTATTTTCGACAAAATGAATACAATGTTTATTGTTTACATCTAAATTTCGTATAACCGTTCATTTCGTTTTGTCACAGGATGACAAATAATCAACAGTACCAAAACATGGCTGTGAGACGTCTAAATCAGACATCAGTTGGATGGATTGTTAAAAAATTTATCAGCATTCTCAAGAGGATGACATTCAATTAAGATTTTGAAGTTTGATGTCGCGTTTTTTATACTATTTATAGATTTTGATTTCATGAGTTGACTATTTTAATGCTTTTATGAATTTAGGGTTGTTATTTGTATTTTGCATTATTGCTTCAAGTTATGAATTAATTTTACTATTTTGTTTTTTGTTTTTTTAATGTTATTTTAATTTTAATTTTAATTATCGTTATGTTTTTTGTTAGAGTGTCTATTACGGGTTTTATTAAAAATATTAAATCATTCACTATTTTTTTTTTTGACAAACATTCACTATTGTTTTAAAAATCTGTAAAAGTGTGAATTGAATCAAATAATATAACATTCTTAATAAGGATTTTGTTGTGCAATAACTTCTAACATAATGAAGATTGATTCTAATATTCAAATATTTCATACCAATAGATAAATAGATGGGATATATTGAATAAGATATGTGTGATAATAAATTAAGGACAAAACCAACATTTAAATATAACATATTAAAAATTGAAATTCCATTTATATTATGGAAACTTTATTTTTAAGTAGTAACATTGAGATATTTTTACCAAATAAGTAAGTAATTGGTTATAAGATAATAGTATGTTATTTAATATGAGCAAAGGTAAAATTATTACTATAAATTATTACTATAAGTATCTTATTGGTTATAAGTTAATAGTATCTTATTTAATACGTAGTATAGATGAGGTCAAACATGGAAATTATTATATAATTCGTATATTACTATAAATTATTACTTGACATTTGAGATGAAAACTTGAAATAAAATTGTTAAAACGCGTGTAATTTAAGGTTGATGAGAATATATCGAACAAATTGGTTTGAAATAAACGTGATTACTTACGTTTCCATATTTGAAATGCTTATAATGTTCAATTTAATTTGTCAAAACAAAAAACATCTAATTTAATTCATCAATTAAAGCAATTCCATTTTTACTACAAATAATTTAATAATTAATGAGCCATAATCACAGATTAAACTTACTGCATTTTATTCCATATAACATTCCCTCAATCAATAACGATTTTGAAGGTTTTGGTATCAATCATGATAATTAAAAAAATCATTTAGAAATCTTCGAGTAAAATTATTTTTACCAAATATTTAAGAAATTGATCACCAAATTTTTACCAAACATCTATATGTAAATTGATTAATATAAAAATTATAGAAAATAGAAAAAACATTACATGTTCGAATAAAATAAAATTTTACATGAAAGCAAGTTTAGATTTTTTTTAAGATAAATTTAAATTTAGAAAGTTTAAATTTGTATCAATACATAGATTGATCAATATATAAATATAAATTATATAAAAAATATAATACACGGGAATGAACATATTACATGAATATCTATATGTAAATATAATATTTACTTTTAATATATTATATGTAAATATAATGTATTACATAAAAAATATAATATTTTACTCAAACAAAAAAATATTATTATCTATATGTAAATTGATTAATATAAAAATCATAGAAAATAGAAAAACCATTACATATTGGAATAAAATAAAATCTTACATGAAGAAAAATTTAGATTTTTTTAAGATTTAAATTTTAGTTTAGCTAATTTAAATTTATATCAATATATAGATTGACTAATATATAAATATAAATTATAAAACAATATAATACACGAGAATGAACATATAACTTAAATTTTACATGAAAGCAAATTTAGGTTTTTTTAAGATATAAATTTATATTTAGAAAATTTAAATTTATATCAATACATAGATTGAATAATATAAAATTATAAATTATATGAAAAATATAATACACCGGAGTAAATATATTACATGAATGTCTATATGTAAATATAATATATTTCATTAATATATTATATTTAAATATAATATACTATATAAAAAATATAATATTTTACTCACACAAAAAATATTGATATCTATAAGTAGATTGATTAATATAAAAATCATAGAAAAAACATTACATGTGGTGAAAAAAATAAAATTTCACATGAAAGCAAGTTTAGATTTTTTTTAAGGTATAAATCTAAATTTAGCAAATTTAAATTTATATCAATATATAGATTGATTAATATATAAATATAAATTATATAAACAATATAATATACGGGAATGAACTTATTACATGAGTATTTATATGTAAATATAATATTTTCTTTTAATATATTATATGTAAATATAATATATTATATAAAGGATATAATATTTTAATCACACTAAAAAAATATTAATATCTATATGTAAATTAATTAATATAAAAATCATGAAAAAAATTACATGTGGGAATAAAATAAAATTTTACATGAAAACAAATTTAGATTTTTTTAAGATATAAATTTAAATTTAGCAAGTTTAAATTTGTATCAATATATATATTAGTTAACATATAATAAAAATTATATAAAAATTAAAATACGCGGGAAGGAACTTATTATATGAATATCTATAAGCAAATATAATATTTTTCTTTAATATATTATATGTAAATATAACATGTTATAAAAAAAAATTTACTCACACAAAAAAATATTAATATCGATATGTAAATTAATTAATATAAAAATCATAGAAAAAACAATACATGTTGAAATATAATAAAAGAAAATTTAGATTTTACACGATGTAACGTCAAATTTTGCAAATTTAAATTTATATCAATACATAGATTGATTAATATATAAATATAAATTATATAAAAAATATAATACATAGGAATGAACATATTACATGAATTTCAATATGTAAATATAATACTTTCCTTTAATATATTATATGTAAATTTAGTATATTATATAAAAAATATAATATTTTACTGACACAAAAAATATTAATATCTATATGTAAATTGATTAATATAAAAATCATAGAAAAATACATTACATGTTGGAATAAAATAAAATTTTACATAAAAGTAAATTTTTTTTTTTTTTAAGTTTTAGTTTAATCTAAGCTAATTTAGATTGTCTTTTATAAATTTATATCAATATATAGATTGATTTATATATAAATATAAATTATATAAAAAATATAATACATGGAAATGAACATTTTACATGAAAACAATAGATATAGATAAATTATAATACATGTGAATGAATATTTTATATGAAAAACAAATTCGTTAAAAACATTTTATGTACACTTTAGATTATTTCTTATGAAATTCTCCCTATTTTTTGTTTATATATTTTCAATACGAACAAGTCAATATGCAATAAATATGTTGTTACTATATATTGCATCTTATTCGTACCCCGATATATAACCCATGCATCGCATGACTCATGTCTATTATACTTTAAAATTTCATTTTTTAAAAATATTGTTTTATTTATTATTTTGTTTGTACTAGGAAATTCAACAATAGTTTGGTAAGAATGTAAGTTCATAAAATATTTATTCTCTTAAGTCAACAACAATTTATATTTTTTTCACTATATTTAATTTTAAATATGACTATCAACTATATATTTAATCAACTCTTTATAATGGACAACAAAATAATAGTTACTATTTTAAAGATTGCTATACTTTGTGATGCATAATTGAAATTAAATGATTCTTATATAATTTTTCGTAGATAATGCCTCAAACACTTTTTAACAAAAAAGTAATATAAAAAAGTTAAATTATATTATATAAATATTCAAAAGTCAATATATACCCGTACATGACACGGGTTAGAATACTAGTATATTTAATTAAGGATGATATCAATCAAATTAATCTAGCTGATTTGAATGGGACTGTGACTTAAAAATTAAGTAAAAAAGTACATCATTAAGGCCACGGGAATTGATTAATAATAAAAGTCCAATGATTTTGTCATAAATTAAAAATGAGTAAATTCGTTGTTTTTATCCTTTGTTACAAGAAAAATTAATAAATTATAATTGTATTGGGAAAAGTTAAAAAGTGTTTGAAAATAACTATAATTATATAATAAAAATATATACGATTTTATTGTTTTATATTTATTTTAAATCTTTATACAAGCAATACGGTATATTTATATTTTTATGTTTTATTTTCAATTATTAGTTTAGTAATTGATAATGACAATTTTAAAAAATAAGACAGAAAATTTAAGAATCCCTTTGTAATAATAATAGATTAATTGTTTAATTTGTAAATATATTTAAACTATATGGAAGCATTTTACACGTGAACATTAAAGCTTGGATTATAATGGTTAGTTATAACCACATAAATTTTGATGTTTTTTCAAATTATTATCTCTTAATGATAACATTTTCTTTCATATGTAGACGGACCTACGTGTGACACTGGGGACAAATGCTCCCACTACAATTTTATTTTTTCTCAAATAACAAGGCATTTACAATAATTTTGTTTTTTTATAGGCAAATGTTAGTTGTTAGTAATTGTTAGAAATGTTAGTTTCCCGGGTTTGAACCCGGGACCTCCACCTTACACTCCTTCAGCGTCCCTTAGCTCACCACTCGAACACTGTTACATTCTCTTTGACTCTATTGCTTTTCTGTATGGTTGAACTTTCTCTAGGTTTTGCGTTGGCTTGTGAATAGCGAACATGGAAAATCTAAATATCAGCGATGAAGAGGATGAGGTTTTAACTTTCCAAGGACATGCAGCGGCGGGGCAACGAACAGACATTGGGCTGTGCCTTGTGGGGCGATTCCTCACCCACAAGCCTATCAGAACTTTTATGATGAAAGAAAGGTTAGCGACGATCTGGGAGCCTGTTAGAGGAGTAGCAATCAAAGAAACTGGTGATAGCCGATTCCTGTTTCAGTTTTTTCACAAAACAGATATGGGCAAGGTGCTCAATGGGGGGCCGTGGAATTTTGACAACCACCTTCTGATCCTTAGCACCATCAAAGCAGGTGAGATTCCAAAGCACATGCCTCTCTTCCATGTTAATTTCTGGGTGCAGATCCACGAATTGCCGATTGGATTTATGTATCTGGAGGTGGGAAGAGCGCTGGGAAACTTCATGGTGAATTTATAGAATATGATTCAAAGAATAACTCTAGTTTCTGGAAGAACTACATGAGGGTGAAAGTCCAGGTTGACGTGCGTAAACCGTTAAAATGAGGGAAGAAGATTCGCAGGACTGAGGGGGAAATGAGCATGGTTAAATTCAAATATGAAAGGTTGGGTGTGTTCTGCTTTTAATGTGGCTTGCTGGGCCATGCGGACAACCAGTGTGAGTTATTGTTTAGTTTGCCGGAGGATGATGGTAACCGGAGTTGGGGTTCTGAGATTAGGGTTGAGCGCGGCAAGCAGGGTGGGCAGCGAACATGCAGGTGGTTACGGGAGGAAGATGGAGCAAATTGTGTGATGCTAGAACCTCAGAATAGCGAAACTCAAGGGAGGAATAATGGTAACACGATAAACCCGCGTGCATTTAATAGTAATTACTTGTCGTTACCTTATTCAGCAGGTGTTGAAAAGAGTCAACCGCAAATGAAGTCAAATGTGGACCAGAGTGGAAATTTGATGTCCCATGTTCATGAGGCAAGCACGTCAGCCCTAGTCTTACGTACTAGGCACGACCTTGTCACTATTGAGGATGTGGAGGACGACGTGGATTACCTGGGGGTGGAAAAGAAAAGAAAGAGGGGCGTGATTATGAAAGTAGATGAAATCCAACAAATGGTTTATGAACCTTCTAGCCCAAATCTATCTCTTGTTGCAACAGATAACCATTTTTTAGAGGTGGGTCCTGGAAGTCAGGCCCACCAGGACCAATGATTGTTTTAAGCTGGAACAGCAGGGGTTTGGCTCACCCGAGCGCAGTTCCTTCATTACGAGACCTTGTCCGGTGCCACAAACCGGATGTTGTGTTTCTCTGTGAAACATTGTGTCATGCTGGTAGGACTGAGGAAATAAGACACCTGTTGGGTTTTGAGGCTGCTTTTGCTGTTGATAGTCAAGGAAGACAGTTGTGAGTTACTGGATTTTTCAAATCAATACATCAATGTTATCGTAAAAGAGGGCAATAATACTCAATGGCGTTTAACTGGTTTCTATGGTATTGCTAATAGAGGTAGAAGAAGAGAGTCCTGGAATATTCTTCGGAATCTGGCTAATCAATCTTCCTTTCCTTGGTATATTTTGAGAGACTTCAATGACATCCTTAGTCATGAGGAAAAAAGGGGCAGGGTTGACCACCCACAATGGTTATTGAACGGATTTAGGGAAGTTACTAGAGACAGTGGGCTTGTTGATTTACCTCTACAGGGGCCTTCCTTCACCTGGTGGAGAAGTCTAGGGTCTGAGAATGCAGTGGAAGAGCAACTTGATCGAGCCATGGTTACTCGTGATTGGCTTGATTTATTCCCCCAAAACAACTTGCGCAACTTAGTGGCTGCAACTTCAGATCACTCCCCTATTTTGTTGGACACCGATTTGAGGTACTGTGTTTATTGTAAGAGGTATTTTAAGTTCAAGAATTCATGGCTTGTTGAACCGGAACTTCATCTGGTGGTGAAGGATAGCTGGGAAAAGGAGGCGACTGAGCCTTTGCTTTTAAAGCTCTGCCTGTGTATGGAGGATTTAGATAGCTGGGGCCATGCCCTAAGGAGACGATTCTGGGAAGGTATTGAAGACTGTAAGAAAAGAATTGAGCAAATGAGACAGAGCTTTAATAATGAGGCAGCAACAGAGCTGGTGGAGGTCCGCAATAAGCTTGCTGAGCTCTTATTGTAAGAGGAGGCATTTTGGAGGCAAAGAGCTAAAGATTTTTGGATGAGGGACGGGGATATGAACTCTAAGTTCTTCCACGCAGCAGCCACAGCGAGGAAGAAGAGAAATTGCATTCTCAGGTTGCAGCGCGATGATGGTAGTTGGGCCGAGACTAAACATGACCTTTGTGAAGTGGCCTAAGACTATTTTAGTGACCTATTCAAAGATGTGACCAGCTATTTTAGCCCAGTCCGAAACGTGGTGAGTAGGAAAATAAATGATCAAGACAACTCTATGCTGACCTCGCCTTTCGTTAAGGAGGAATTTAGAAGTGTTGTGTTTCAAATGCATTCTGATAAAGCTCCTGGCTCGGATGGACTTAATCCTGCTTTTTACAAAAGGTTTTGGGATCTGTGTGGGGATGAGATCTTCTTGGCTTGTCAAACTTGGTTAGCAAGTGGAGTTTTGCCAACCTCTTTGGGTGAAACTAATATTGTGCTAGTGCCTAAGTGTGACAATCCTACGACAATGAAGGACCTAAGACCTATCTCCCTGTGTAATATGGTTTGTAAAATCTTGGCAAAAGTACTCACCAATAGGCTTCAGAAGGTGCCTGAGAAGTGTATTTCAGATGAGCAGTCGGGTTTTGTTTCTGGGAGAGCCATCACTGATAATGTTTTGATAGCATCTGAGATTATTCATTTCTTGAAGTGTAAGACAAGGGTAGCGTGGTGAAGCGGCCCTAAAGATAGATATAAGTAAAGCCTATGATCGTGTTGACTGGGGATACCTGCTAGCTATTATGGGTTGTATTGGTTTTGATGCAAAGTGGATCTCTTGGATGAAGATGTGTGTCACTACAGTTAGCTACTCTATCCTTGTAAATGACGACCTTGTTGGTCCAGTGTTTCCTAGTAGAGGGCTTAGACAAGGTGATCCGTTGTCTCCCTACTTATTTATTCTTTGTGCCGAGGGTTTGTCAGCTCTGATTAAACATGCAGAGCGTCATGGGCATATCCATGGTGTCCAAATTTGTAAGCGAGCCCCCCTTGTGAGTCATTTATTGTTTGCAGATGATAGTTTCTTATTTTTTAGGGCTGATGAGCAAGAATTCAGGACGATGCAATCCATTATTGATATGTATGCCCTTGCTTCTGGGAAAATTATTAATCTGCAAAAGTCTGAAATCTTTTTTAGTAGAAATGTGGAAGTGGCACAAAGGAATTCTTTGGCCAACATTCTGGGTGTCAAAGAATGTTTGGAACTGGTAAGTATCTAGGCCTCCCTTCCATGGTTGGCAGGAGCAAGAAATCTATTTTCAATTTTATCAAAGACCTAGTTTGGAAGAAGATTTCTAGTTGGAGTAGCAAGATGTTGTCCCAGGCGGGTAGGGAAGTCCTCATCAAATCTATAGCTCAATCTATACTCTCTTATTGCATGAGCGTTTTTCTCATGCCCACTTCCTTAGAGGAGGAGATTGAACGGATGATGAATTCATTCTGGTAGGGTTCGAATAAAGGTGAGAAAAGGGGAATCAATTGGATGTGTTGGGACAAACTGACTATAAGGAAGAAGTGGGGTGGTATGGGCTTTCGTAATCTTCATGCTTTTAATTTAGCAATGATAGGGAAGCAAGGTTGGAAATTCTTGACCAACCCAGATGCTATGGTTACACGAGTCTTCAAAGCTAAATATTTCCCGAGAGGGGATTTTTTAGGGGCTGCTATTAGTCATAACCCTATTTACATCTGGCATAGTATCTGGACTTCCCAAACTTTGTTAAAGGCAGGCTATAGGTGGCGTATTGGAAATGGGCTTATGACTGACCCATGGGTTTGCCCGTGGCTTAGAAATGTCAATAATCCCTATATTCGGACCCGTCCCCAGCACAGTAATGGTATCCAGGTAGGGCGTGACTTAATGGGGCCGAATCAATTGGGCTGGGATGAGCCTAAGGTCAGGGCGTGTTTTGAGCCCAGGGATGCAGAGGAAATTTTAGAAATCCCACTCCTCTATCCAAACCAACAAGATTCAATCATCTGGCGTTTTGACTCGAAGGGTATCTACACGGTGAAAAGTGGCTATTGTGTGTGCTCGGAAGTGGTGGTGGATCGTAGTGATATAAAGATTGAAGGAGATTGGAGCCGTATCTGGAAGATGGTTGTTCCTCCCAAAGTGCGCGTGTTCTTGTGGCGTGCTTGTAGAGATTGTTTACCAAATAGAGAAGCTTTGAGAAGAAGGGGTGTGGAGTGCTCGGGATTTTGTGTGTGTTGCGAATCTGAACCTGAAAATACTTGGCATACGTTTCTGCGTTGTCCTTTGAGTGAGAGAGTCTGGCAAAGAACGCCTCTGTGGTGAAATCTCGAAGCAGTGATGCTTTGTGCTAACAATTTTTCTGAGTTGTTTTTTCAGGTAGGAGAGCAGCTGAATGAGGCCAATCTATCCCAGTTTGGCATGACGCTTTGGAGTCTAAGGAAGAGCCGCAACAGCAAATATTGGGACAACACCTAAGAGAATCCCTCCCAAATCCTCAATCGAGCAGAGGAAATGCTTTCAACTTGGGCTAGAGCGAGATATTCACCGTAAGAACAAACCCCAATTGCAGAGGAACAATCATCGTCGTGGAGTCCACCGCCAACAGGGTATCTGAAATGCAATGCCGATGCCGCACTGTTTAAGGATCATTGCCAGATCGGAATGGGTGCCTATATTCGCAATGAAAGGGGGCAATTCATTTGTGCACACACAACTTGGTTCTCGGCTCAGCTTGATGCAGCAGAAGCGAAAGTATAGGCCTTGTTGCAGGCTCTCAAATGGATGGCCCAAGAAGGTTTGTCACAGGTTATGGTAGAAATGGACTGCAAAAGAGCAGTAGATGATGTGAGCAAAGCTATATCTAATGAATCTGAGTATGGATGCCTCCTGCATGAGTGCAAAAAATTTCTTGACTTACAGACCAACTTCAAAGTTGTTTTTGTAAAACGACAAGCGAATGGTAGCGCACATGCTCTAGCAAGAGCGTCTACCGGTTATGCTAATCGCACTATTTTTCGTACTATTCCGCATTGTATTAGAACCATTATTGATAATGAAATGAGCTGATTTTGATTGTGTCAAAAAAAAAAAATCTTGACATCGTGTATAATAGGGTGAACGACACACACCCACACCTACTTTACCACAAATGTAATATATATATATATATATATATATATATATATATATATATATATATATAATTACAGATGTTTTAAAAAAAATCCTTTACCACTAAGGCAGGTGAACATATATATACTGTAATGTTCAAGACGAAACACAACACACACAATTCTATATACAAATTCATTCTCATTCCATGACACTGTGATATGTTATATTTATATTATAATATATTATAGTGTATATTTATAATTTTCAAAAGAATTATATTATGTTTTTAATAATGTATATATGTGATTAGTCCAAAAACAAATGTATATATGTGTGTGTATGAGTGTATGTATTGCCCTCACAAATATAAATTTTTGGTTAAAATACACTTTTGGTCCCTTAACTTTATTTTAGTTTTCGTTTTGATCCCTTAATTAATAAAACTTTCATTTTGGTCCCTTAAGTTACTAACGTTTTGCCACGTTGGTCCCTTCCGATTAATTTCCATTAACGTCGTCCAAAAACTCCCAGGTGGCAAACGGTTGTCCTACATGGCATCTGACTCAGATCACGTGGCAATTGATGAGTTAGATCATGACCAACAAAAAAAAAAAAAAACTCAGCATCGTCTTCCCCAAATTTCCTTCCCCAAACCCTAGCTCCTCTTTTCTCCATCGTTCCTCATGGAGTCACGGCTGCCTCTCAGGTGCCGTTTCGGAGCACCACGCTACCACCATAAACTAACCATGAGACACCACACAACTTCCGTCTCACTCTGTCGCGAATCCTAGCTCGCCTCTGCCATCGCCATTTTAGATCCATGGTTTTCGGCATCCTTTCAGGCGCCATTCTCCCACCGTGACCTTTCCCTCCTTCACATCTCTCAGTTTCGGGGTTTTCCCCTATGAAATTTGGTTGGATCCACGCCTTTAACCTCCATAACCGCCACCTTGGAGCTTCAATTCCGATGAAAGAAAGAAACGCGAGGGGGAAGAAAGAGGCGGCCCTGGGCGCGGCGGTGGCGTGGTGTTTCGACGGCGTGGCGGTGGGGTGCTTCAGATACGTGGTGTAGGTGGTGGATGTGTGGTGCTGGTGGCCGCGGCGTGTTGGTGGGGTGCGGGATCTGGCCGCTTCTTTCGTTTTTTTTGTTTCAGTAATAATAAAAATAAAAATATTAGAGTAAAATAATATTTAAAAAATGAGTTAGAGGCCACGTAGGACAACCGTTTTCCACCTGGGAGTTTTTGGACTGCGTTAATGGAAATTAAACGGAAGGGACCAACGTGGCAAAACGTTGGTAACTTAAGGGACCAAAATAGAAGTTTTATTAATTAGGGGACCAAAACGAAAACTAAAATAAAGTTAAGAGACCAAAAGTGTATTTTAACCTAAATATTTTGAGTCTATTCCTGCTTTTATAGATGTTAGTTCATAGTATTATTTAATCAAGGGGGCAGAAAATAGGACAGAAACAGGAGACATGTGATTTTGGTTGCATTATATATATATATATATATATATATATATATATATATATATATATATATATATATATATATATATGTTCCAGACTGGGCCGAAGCCCATCCAGCCTAAGACCACTCCCGTGGCCCAACTCCGCACACTGATCGTGGTCGACCTATATCTACCAATCTGGACCGTCCGTTACATCAACGGTCCCTCCGATTCACGTTGGTTTTACACCACCGATCTAAGACCATCGATCTGATCAACGGACTGAAGCGTTCGGAAAAGAATTCCCTTCCTAATCACAGTCCATTCGGATCAAACCCTAAACGGAATCATATAAAAGGAGGGTCCAAAAAGGTACAATTTACGTTTTCATTACATCATTTCTGACCTCATCAGAAATGTACTGACTTGAGCGTCGGAGTGCCTTTTGCAGGTACCCCACCACTGTTCTCCGCCATCAGCGACCACGCGGCCCAGCGAACTTCGGCGACTCCGGCCACCGCCGTTCTTCACTCGGAACATTGGTGACCACAGTGGGAGATTTATTCTACAGTGAATAGATCTTACCGATCATCCCATGGCCGGACCGTTGCAGCACGTTCAACCGCCATGTCGATCTCAGAGAAACAACCCTGGGTCTCGCCCTCCGTCGCCTCAGATTGACGGACAACTAGTGTCTGTCACACCAGATCCAGTCAGGCTCCCAATGACCGTGGTGGAAGTTCCACCGTCACCACTTCCACAAGGCGATGCTCCACCAAACACTCTGGTGGTCCCGCCTACCTCTGATGTTCAACCATCTCTCCTGGAAAACGTGATTTCGATCATCCAGAGACAAACTCAGATGATCGAAGACCAAAACCGCAGGATTGCCGCCATGGAAACTCAACAAACCACAGTGCATTCCGCTGCATCTTCCAGATCTCGTCGTAGGTCTAGGTCACCACCCAAATCTCGACACAGGTCTAGGTCGCCACCAAGATCTCGACACAGATCTCGATCACCATCCAGATCTGGGGAGTCCAGAACCGGGGGGCACCGCGAAAATCCCAGATCTGGAGATTTCCACCGATCCACCACCGAAGGGCACCGCACCGTTGGGTCGCCGAACCACAGGCGGTCAGGCGAACGATCTCCCCGAAGGAGGGAGACGCACCGCCGATCGTCCCGTGCCGGCAAAACCACAGACCGATCACTGAAAGAAGATGCAACACTTCGCATAACTCTCTGAGGAGATCACCATCTCGTCGATCTCCTTATGCATCATCGGCCTCCAACGAAAGCGCATCACCTCGTCACTTGAGGAGGTACGACGAAGACGACGATTTACTCCAAGATGGTCCGTTCACCGAAGAGATCACACTATTTTCGATCCCAAGTTCACTCAAGAAGCCCCTGACCTTTGAGCTCTATGATGAGACTAGAGATCCCGATGAGCACATCAGACAATTTGACACCATCATGAGGTATCGAAATGCTAAGGGACCAGTAAATGCAAGTTGTTGTTGGAACCTAAACGATTGAGAAGTTTAGACCCTCATTAATTTTGATGATAACAAAGTATTCACAAGAGAACAATTTATTTTCTAACATTTCTTGAAGTGTGCAGATACTAATAATACATATATTCTAAGCCACTCAAGCAAGAAGAAAGTAATTCTCAAGCGAAGGATACATTCTATATGTCAGCATCCGGCTCATCCTTGTGAGCGTCTGGAATTTTGTCTTTATGACACTAGGCTTATCCAATTGCTACAAGCGTCCGAACTTCCGATTTTGAGCGAGCGTCTGAACTTCATTTCAAATCACGTGTTAGTCACGTTGCTGCTCTTCCCCTCAGAAGATTCTGGAACGTATTTCGAAATTAATTCTGAGCGCTAAAATTGTTTTACGAGGTATCAAAGGTGACACCTTTAGCTATAAGACAAAATCGTACAAGCAATTGTGAAAAGCAAGGTAGTACGAAAACGGTAATATGTACTACTGGGATATTCTCTGGAAAGGAAGAAAGAGACAGCTTTTTGAATTTACCTCACTCAATGGAAAAGAGCCATTTTTATCAGAACGGTAATATCCTTGGAACTCCTATATATACCTCATGGTATCTCATTAAGAGCGTCTTAGAGATCTTGTGAAAAAGCTTCTTTGAAATCTTGCTGAAATATTACCTCATTTGCTGAGAACAAGCACTGTTGCCATACATTACAAAGAGTCAACCTCTGAAGCACTGCTTCTGTGAGCAATCAAGTCTCGTGCCAAGTCTCTGGACTACAGGAACTGAACTCAGCGTCCGATCCTTTCCTTTAGAAAGTTTTTCTATAATTGAGCTTAATCATTTATCCTCTCTGTGAGAGTTATTTTTAACTGTATCTCAACTCACTTGTAAAAGTTGTTTTGGCCTAGTTAAGGCTGTATCCTCAAAGGCTCAACTGTACTGAGTCGT
Organism: Calophaca sinica; assembly: GCA_037113605.1. Classification (NCBI taxonomy): domain Eukaryota; kingdom Viridiplantae; phylum Streptophyta; class Magnoliopsida; order Fabales; family Fabaceae; genus Calophaca; species Calophaca sinica. The sequence goes on from CM073733.1 coordinate 25,451,871, forward strand.
TTTGAGAAGTTGAGAGTATTGTCAAGTTGTGACAGTAGAATACTCTTGAGGAAATTGTAATCAGGTTGATTATAGTGGAAAATCCTTCAGGAACGAAGGGACTAGACGTAGCTACCAGTTTGGTAGTGAACTAGTATAAATCTCTGTGTCTCTTGCTTTACTGCTTTCTATTCATTTCTATCTTGCGGTGTTAAAAACAAGTTTTCACAAACTGCTTTTCCAGCGTCCGGTTTATTTCCATCGTCCGATAATCAAACAGTTTTGAAAAACTTGTGTTCTAAGTGTTTCTAACTTAAAGTTTGCAAAAAGTTTTCAACACAATTAACCCCCCCTTCTTGTGTTCACATTCAGTTGGTACCAGAGCTCGGCCTCTTGGTTGAGCACTTAACAGTGTCAAGAGAAAAGATCCTATATTGTGAACATGTCTACTGAAGGTGGTCATATGAACTGTCCTCCTCTATTCAATGGAGAAAAATTTGATTACTGGAAAGATAAGATGAAAGCATTCCTTGAGGCACAAAATCTTGATTTGTGGGATATAGTTGAAAGCGGATACATTTTTCCCGCTAATGCCCTTGGCGTTGCAATACCTAGGAAAAGCGGTGCGATGATCGAGAAAAGAGGTATCAAACCAATCAGAGGGCCAGATTTATTCTCATCTGTGCTATGACAGAAAGAGAGTATGATAAATGTGGTAAGTTTGATACTGCCAAAGAAATATGTGATTCTCTTGTGTTGTCTTATGAGGGTTCTGCCCAAGTAAGAGAAACAAAAGCTAGTATGATGGTACGCCAGTATAAGCTATTCAGAATGGAAGATGGAGAGAACATTGAAACTATGTTTGGAAGGTTCCAAACACTTGTTCATGGGTTGCAGGCCCTTGGAAAAAGTTATACTACACCTGATCATGTGAGAAAGATCTTGAGAAGCTTAACTAAGCAGTGGAGACCCAAAGTCACTGCTATTCAAGAAGCAAAAGATCTAAATGTTCTTCGGCTTGAAGATCTTATGAGTTCTTTGAAAGCTCATGAACTTGAGCTAAATGAAGAAGAACCTACCAAGAAAAGTAAGTCTATTGCTTTAAAAGTTAATCAACATAAACCTAGTACTTCTAAAGCTTTTCAAGCTGAAGAAGAAGAATCAGATGATGAAGCTTCAGAAGGAGATTCTGATGGATCAGACGATGAGCTAGCATTCATATCTAAGAAGATCCAGAGAATGTGGAAGAAAAGAAACTTCAGAAGGAAGTTTCAGAAGAAAGATTCAAAGGACAAGAAGGAGAGCAAAGACAAGGACAAAGCCCAAGTCATTTGCTATGAATGTAAGAAGCCTGGACATTTCAAATCCGAGTGTCCTAATCTTAAAGAAAAGCCCACAAGAAGCTCATTCAAGAAAAAGAAGAAAGGTCTCATGGCAACATGGGAAGATCTTGATTTATCCTCCTCCGAGGAAGATAAAGAAGAAGAAGCTCACATTGCCCTCATGGCAGACACTGACATTGACTCAGAAGAAGAAGTTGAAGAGGTAATAGTATATGATTCCTACTCTGAACTTCAACTTGCTTTTGATGATCTTCTTAAGGATTCTGCCACTATCTCTACTGAGTACAAGAATTTGAAAAAGAAATTTTTAAAACTATCACAAGATTTTCATTCTTTACGTAATGAAAACTCTGTACTCAATGAAGAGAACCAGAAGCTGAAAAGTGCAAATCAGCGTCTGGTTGATAACCAGCGTCTGGAAGCTAACAAGCAACCAGAAGCTGAGAGCTCTCAAGCTAAGAGTTCTGTAGTTCTGGCAATCCTAGCGCAAATCAAATGACTATGAACAGGCATTTCAAAAGTTTCTTGCAGAGAGTGTAACTCGTAGCAAGCAAGCTTCAATGATGTGGGGTGTCAGTAAAACGACAACTCATGGTCTTGGTTATATATCAGATGAAACCCTTTTGGAAAATGATTCAAAGATCGATAAATCCCATAGTCATAGTAAATGCTTACATTGTACTTACTGCAATAAATCTGGTCATTTGAAAAGTGCATGTAATGTTTTTAAAACTGCGAAGGATAAGCCTCCTTCAAGAACTAACAAGAAAGGACCCAAAAAGATATGGGTACCTAAAAATAAAATAGTCTATGTTGCAGATATGCTTAGCAACAAAGTCAACACACCAATCTTGGTACTTAGACAGTGGATGCTCGCGTCACATGACGGGAGAAAGACATATGTTCCAAGAACTAAGACCTGGAGAAGCTGGATTCGTTGGTTTCGGAGGAAACCAGAAAGGTAAAATAGTTGGAATTGGTCGCATAGGTAAAGGCTCTCTTCCTTCTATTGATAATGTTTTATATGTTGAAGGACTGAAACATAATCTATTGAGCATAAGTCAATTATGTGACAATGGTTATGAAGGCATCTTTACAGTAAACCGCATGTTAAGTAAAAAGCAAAAACGATGGATCTATATTCTTTACAGCAAAGAGGAAACAAAATGTTTATAAAGTTGATCTTTCTGAACTTGAAAAACAAGATGTCAAGTGTCTTATGTCTGTTGAAGATGAGAAATGGATTTGGCACAAAAGATTAGGTCATGCCAACTTGAGGTTAATCTCAAAATTAAACAAGCACAATCTTGTTAAAGGCTTACCAAATCCTAAGTACCAATCTGATGCCCTTTGTGAGGCTTGTCAAAAAGGAAAACAAGTTAAAACTTCCTTTCATTTAAAAAATATTGTTTCAACTTCTAGACCACTTGAACTTTTACATCTTCATCTTTTTGGTCCCACAAGGATAGCCTCTTTATCTGGAAAGAAATATGGGTTAGTCATTGTTGATGATTTTACTAGATGGACATGGGTTAAATTCATTGTCCACAAGGATGAGTCTTTCAAGGTATTTACTGTTTTCTACAAATCAGTTCAAAATGAAAAAGGCATCTGTATTTCTTCTATTAGAAGTGATCATGGGGGAGAATTTGAAAATGAGAACTTTCAAAAATTTTGTGAAGAAAATGGCATCTCCCACAATTTCTCCTCTCCTAGAACACCTCAACAAAATGGTGTTGTAGAAAGGAAAAATAGGTCCCTCCAGGAAATGGCCAGGACCATGATCAATGAAGCTGATATTGCGAAACATTTTGGCGGAAGCGATAAACACGACTTGTTATATTCAAAATAGAATTTATATAAGACCTATTTTGAATAAGACTCCTTATGAATTGTGGAAAGGAAGAAAACCAAACATTTCTTACTTTCATCCTTTGGTTGTATTTGTTATATCTTGAATACTAAAGATCGACTTGGTAAGTTTGATTCTAAGGTCGACAAAGGACTCTTTTGGGATATTCGAAAGATCTAAAGCTTTTAGAATATACAACAAAGAAACTTTGACATTGAAGAGTCCATTCATGTCAAGTTTGATGATAAGAAGTCGACATCGCTATGTCAGAGCTAGATGAGTTATTTTCAGAATTAAACCTCGGCGACAAGTCAGACGGTGAACATACATCTTCATCATCTGGTGGTGACAAGACGAAGAATTCTACTCAAGCGGAAGCTGAAGCAAGAAAAAGCTGGAAGTACAAAAGCAATCATCCAAAAGATCAAATCATAGGAGAACCTAGTGACAAAGTACGAACCAGATCCTCTTTCCAGGAGCATGCTGATTTTGTACTTCTCTCTGAGATGGAACCTAAGACAATTGATCAAGCTTTGGAAGATTTAGGGTGGATTCTAGCAATGCAAGATGAGCTAAATCAGTTCCAAAGGAATGATGTATGGAAGCTAGTCACTCTACCAGAAGATAAGCAAGCTATTGGTACTAAATGGGTATTCAGAAATAAGCTTGATGAAGATGGTAAAGTTGTGAGAAATAAAGCAAGGTAAGTTGCTCAAGGCTACTCACAAGAAGAAGGTATTGATTTCACTGAAACTTTTGCACCTGTTGCAAGACTAGATGCCATTCGTATTTTACTTTCATTTGCAGCACATCATGAGATAACACTATATCAAATGGATGTGAAAAGTGCTTTTCTAAATGGTTTTATAACTGAGGAAGTTTATGTTAAACAACCTCCTGGTTTTGAAGATATTGAATTTCCAGAACATATTTTTAAACTTAAAAAGGCACTATATGGTCTTAAACAAGCTCCCAGAGCATGGTATGATAGACTAAGTTCCTTTTTAATGGAAAATGGATTTACAAGAGGTTTAGTTGACACTACTCTTTTCAGAAAAACCTCAAACAAGCATTTCATACTTGTTCAAATCTATGTTGATGATATCATTTTTGGAGCCACTAATGAAAGCATTTGCAAAGAATTTTCTAAGCTTATGCAGGCTGAATTTGAGATGAGCATGATGGGAGAATTAAAGTTCTTCCTTGGAATACAAATCAAGCAATGCAGTGATGGTATTTATATTCATCAAAGCAAATATATCAAAGAATTATTGAAGAAATTCAAGATCTTTGGATTGCAAGCCTATGTGTACACCTATGCATCCTACTGCACTCTTAGTAAAGATGAAATTGGTAAGAAGGTAGATCGAGAAGCATGCAGGTATGATTGGATCTCTACTTTATCTTACGGCTTCAAGAACTGATATTATGTTTAGCTGCACTTTGTGTGCTAGGTTTCAATCGGATCCTAGAGAATCACACCTAAGTCTTTGTTAAAAGAATATTTAGATATTTGCAAGGAACTACTAATCTTGGGTTGCTTTATAAGAAATCAAAGATTACAAATTAGTAGGTTTACGTGATCTCGACTTTCTTTGGAGATCGAATTGAAAGAAAGAGCACAAGTGGAAGCTGCCAATTCCTTGGAACTAATCTTGTGTCTTGGTCAAGCAAAAGGCAAAGCACAATTGCACTCTCAACAGCAGAAGCTGAATACATCTCGGCAGCAAGTTGCAGTTCTCAACTTCTATGGATGAAGTATCAACTTGAAGACTACTTGATAAAAGAGAGTAACATTCCTATCTTCTGTGATAATACATCTGCCATATGTCTTACTAAAAATCCTATATTGCATTCTAGAGCAAAGCACATTGAGATTAAGCATCATTTTATAAGAGACTATGTTCAGAAGGGTATTTTAGAAATAAAGTTTGTAGACACTGATCATCAGTGAAATTTGGCATATTTACAAAACCCTTCTTGAAGATAGATTCAATTTTATAAGAAGAAATTTAAACTTTCATCTTATAAAAGAATGATTAATCTCAGCGTCTGATAATAAACTAAATCTCAGCATCTGACATGACGTAAGCATATTTGTGCATAAGCATCTTATTTGTCATATGCATCATAACTCATCATCCGGTAAGTCGGTTGCGTGCGTCCGAGCACACCCACACGTGTCACACGTGTTAAGGATTGAAGCGTCTCATCATATCTACTGAGTCATGATTATTTACGTTTTCAATAAAATCTTTTACTTTTATTTTGGCGTCTGCATTTAATGAAAAGGCGAATCTTTGTTTTCTTTTCTTTTTGATTTAGTTTTAGAAGAAAATACGAAGCGTTATTTTGAAAAAGAACTGTACCATTCTCTATTAACTTTCCCACTACTCCACATTTTTCGCTCCACTCTGTGTTTTCTGCAAAACCGTACTCGTTCTCTCTTTAAGTTTTTCTCTCTATCTCCCTGTGTGTGTGATCAAACCCTAAAACCTCCATCGCCTCCATTTCTCAACTGCAATCATGGCTGGTGTAACATCCTCTGAGTATACGGCTATTTACGACACCATGACTGAAGGAAAAGTCTTGTTGGAAAATCGAGTTGATTTGGAAAACTTCAAACTCTACGGCTTTGACTTCTATAGTGGGTTCAAGGCAATGGGCTGGGAACACTATTTCTTCTGGAACCAGGTTGAGGTTCTAGTGACTGCGATCAAAGAATTTTGGGGCAATGCTCGTTTACACAAAGGTGGTATTTTTGAAGGAACCGTGAGAGGCTACAAGTTTGTTTTTACCGTCAACAACATCTCTGAAGTCACTGGTTGTCCATGTGAAGGTATCGTCTTCTATACAGATTGGGCTGACGCATTTCATGGGATTGAGAAGGTCAATAATGATCTGTTTGAGAACTACAAGCAGTTGAAAGAATCTGGTGAAACTCCTACTGCAAAGAATCTGAAGAGTCATTTCAGAGTTCTTCACAAAATAATCACCAAGAGCGTCTTGTTGAAGGCTGGCTCTAGTGACATAGTCAACTATGAACAGAAGTTCATCATGAGACACTTCATGGCTGGTAACAAGGTAAACCTGCCAAGGTTGATCTACAACAACCTGATTAATGCACTAGTAAATTCGAGGAAAGGTGTTGCTGACAAGAAAAACACCTACAAGTGCATTCCTTATGGTGTTCTGCTCACTAGAATGATGGTCAAGGGTCTGGTTATAAACAAGCTGACTGCTTTACCAGATCAAGAAAAGGTGAAGTATTTTGGTGCTGATAGTATTGTGATTTCGGACACCTTTGGAGTCAACAGTCTTGTCAGAATGAAACTGATTACTGGGTCCATGATCAAGAAGGTGAAAACAGAGCAATAGGAAGAGGAAGCTGAAAAGAAAACCACTAGAAGCTCGATGACTGGTGTGAAAAGAACTGTTGAGTCTCCTTCACGAGATACCAGAAAAACAAAACAAAAGGTGGCTCCTGCACCTACTGTTGAAGAACCAGAAGATGAGGACCGAGTTCCCATCAGTCAGGTTCTGAGAAAAAAGAGCAAACCAGAAGCTGAGAAGCAAGTCTCAGCGTCCGGTCAACAGAAGAAGGAAATTCAGCGTCCGCCTCCAGCAACTGCTCCCAGACAGAAACTCAAAAGATTGGTCAGACAATCTGAACCTGAACCAAAGGTACTGACTTCTTCTGATGAGCCTGTATCTGTTTTTGCATCTGATGATACCATTCCTGCTCCACCAATATCTGTTGCACAACCACCAAACACTCAAACCCGTGTACAGAAAACCTCCGTAACTCCCAAACACCTTACCCAAACACAGACCAACTCACTCACCATCTCATCACCTCAAACCTCCACATATAACTCCCTCACTTCATACATTTCCAAGCTTCATTCTCATCCTTTTAACCTCCTTTTCAAAATACCTCCCATTAATCCCTTCAAACCCTACTCACCAAAAGCCTACAAAATCACCAAAGCCACTCCCACCTTACTTACCCTTACCCTTAGACCTACAGACGCTGGTGGAAAGAAGAATATCTCATACAAACCACAGTTTGTTAAGTATGAGATATATCATAGCATCTACGATCGTCCATCCACATGGCATTTAAAAACCTTCACCTCTGGAGCTGCCAGATTGGAAATTGCCGCTCCAATAAGTGCAACCTTCAAGGACGGAGAAGACCACTTCCAAATGTCATTTAAAGGAAGGTTGAGACCAAAGATCCGAGCGAGCAATTCCCTTCTCTGTTGATCTTCCTAGATCCCTACCACAGTCTGAACCGCTCACAATGGAAGAATGTGGAAGGTGGATCACAGATGAAGAAGCTGCCTTCATGGCACACTGTCTTGAACAGAAAAGGCTTGAAATCATAGGACAATATCGAGAGCCATCATCTGTTTCTGTTAAGATAGTACCAGATAGACAAAGGTGGCTACCTTGGTCTATCCCTGGGAAACGGAAGGAACCTGCTCCGGGCAAGCAACCATTCAGCAAGATCGGGCTAAAGGAATATGAGAAGGCACCTACAAAGTACAATGTTAAGGGATTCTCCCAGCTTCCGGTTGCCAAGATCTCTGAGGATCATGCCAGAAGGTTTTACCTGACTTCTCTGAAGAAAGATGAATGGAGAACTGGCTCCTCAAACTGCTGCAATGCTGAGAAGGCTACGATTCCAACTGTTGGGACAATCAGTGAGTTACGACATCAATCTTAGAACAGTGTACTTGATGATATGTTCGGATGCTCGATGAATCGACCTCTTATTGCATGAAGATATATGACCAATGGGTCTTTGTGACCAAGCACTTCGACATTGGATTCACTTGGAGTCAATGGTGCGAGTCTTGGAAAGACAAAGCCATATTACCATGCCTCGACCCCTAGTGCTAGAAGAAGATGACAGGGGATAATTTGAGAAGAATTTACCTGGCGAGAAAATGAAGCACTCTCCTTCACCTGTGAAGCTTTGAGTGTCTTTATCAGAAGTTTATGGGGAGAAGACGCTGGGAATAAGTTTGACTCTTACAATGCTGATGTTGTTCTTCACAGAGAAACCATCTTCATGAATTTACTGTATCCAGAAGATGTGAAGATTCAAAGGAAGATTGAGGCAGTTGAGCTCAGAAAACTTGGAAATTTCATCAAATGGTTTATACCAAATGATGCATTCTTTTTAAGAGCTCAAAGGAAGAAGGATTTGAGACTGAAGATATCCAACTGGGTGCTAGCAGAGCATCAGAAGATGAAGTCTGCACTTGTACTAGAAGCTGGACCTTCTACTTCTACTTCTGCAGTTGACATGGTCACCATTCCCAAAGCAGAATTTGAAGAAATGAAGGCTACAAACTTGAAGGTCACTCAGCTGGAGAATGCACTGAAGTTACTCTATGAACGTCTCAATATCCCACCTCCACCTCTTCCAAACCCTTGAATTTTTTTTTCTTATGTGTGATTTAAAATCTGTTCCATTTAGTTGATACCCTTATATATATTATTATTTTTGATCTAATTTCGATTCAAATTTTTCTAAGTCTTATTTTGACTATGATGTGTTTTACACTCTTTTTGTCTGATGACAAAAGGGGGAGTAAAAGAAAGGTATGATGAACACGAAAGAAAGGTATATTGAACACGTGAAAATCTGATAATCCACCATCCGATATTCACTGTCCGATGGATACACTGGAACTAAAATATCATGCATAGCATTTCATACATAGCATTTATGTGTGCTAATATTCATTGATCTAGTTCTCTTATAATGTTTAATAAATTTTGGTACAATGAAATAAATTTGATTAAATAAATCTATTTGGTATATAATCAGCATCCGATCTCACTTTATTAAATATATGCTCTGATACATCTACGGATTTTTCGCAATCACGTAAATGAATTTGTTTACCAACAATTGCCTTAATACCTGAATTGTTCATATATATATCTAAACTGTTAAATTCAGGGGGAGACCCTTGATGTCTTTTTTAAACTAAATTGTTCATCTACCTTAGATGTTTGTCATCATCAAAAAGGGGAAGATTGTTGGAACCTAAACGATTGAGAAGTTTAGACCCTCATTAATTTTGATGATAACAAAGTATTCACAAGAGAACAATTTATTTTCTAACATTTCTTGAAGTGTGCAGATACTAATAATACATATATTCTAAGCCACTCAAGTAAGAAGAAAGTAATTCTCAAGAGAAGGATACATTCTATATGTCAGCATCCGGCTCATCCTTGTGAGCGTCTGGAATTTTGTCTTTATGACACTAGGCTTATCCAATTGCTACAAGCGTCCGAACTTCCGATTTTGAGCGAGCGTCTGAACTTCATTTCAAATCACGTGTTAGTCACGTTGCTGCTCTTCCCCTCAGAAGGTTCTGGAACGTATTTCGAAATTGATTCTGAGCGCTAAAATTGTTGTACGAGGTATCAAAGGTGACACCTTTAGCTATAAGACAAAATCGTACAAGCAATTGTGAAAAGCAAGGTAGTACGAAAACGGTAATATGTACTACTGGGATATTCTCTGGAAAGGAAGAAAGAGACAGCTTTTTGAATTTACCTCACTCAATGGAAAAGAGCCATTTTTACCGTAACGGTAATATCCTTGGAACTCCTATATATACCTCATGGTATCTGTTAAAGAGCGTGCCGAGATACTGTGAAAAAGCTTGCTGAAATACTGCTGAAATATTACCTCATTTGCTGAGAACAAGCACTGTTGCCATACATTACAAAGAGTCAACCTCTGAAGCACTGCTTCTGTGAGCAATCAAGTCTCGTGCCAAGTCTCTGGACTACAGGAACTGAACTCAGCGTCCGATCCTTTCCTTTAGAAAGTTTTTCTATAATTGAGCTTAATCATTTATCCTCTCTGTGAGAGTTATTTTTAACTGTATCTCAACTCACTTGTAAAAGTTGTTTTGGCCTAGTTAAGGCTGTATCCTCAAAGGCTCAACTGTACTGAGTCGTTTTGAGAAGTTGGGAGTATTGTCAAGTTGTGACAGTAGAATACTCTTGAGGAAATTGTAATCAGGTTGATTATAGTGGAAAATCCTTCAGGAACGAAGGGACTAGACGTAGCTACCAGTTTGGTAGTGAACTAGTATAAATCTCTGTGTCTCTTGCTTTACTGCTTTCTATTCATTTCTATCTTGCGGTGTTAAAAACAAGTTTTCATAAACTGCTTTTCCAGCGTCCGGTTTATTTCCATCGTCCGATAATCAAACAGTTTTGAAAAACTTGTAAGTGTTTCTAACTTAAAGTTTGCAAAATGTTTTCAACACAATTCAACCCCCCTTCTTGTGTTCACGTTCAGTTGTTCCCCCTGACTCTATCGAAGATCGCGTTGGCTTGGTTTCAAGGGCTAAAGCCGACATCCATCGGATTGTGGGGCGAACTCAGTAGGAAGTTCACCTAGCATTTCACTACTTCTCGCCCCTAGCCCAAGTCAGAAGCAACCCTCGCTGCTATTCGACAGGGGGAAAACAACTCTCTGCGAAAATACATCGAGCGGTTCACTCAAGAGGCTATGCTAGCTAGAAGGGTCCAAGAAGATATGAAGATGTACCTCCTACAGTAGGAGTTGGTCAAAAAGAGCTTATTCCATGTCCACATCGGGGTCAATCGCCCGCGTGATTATAACGACCTCCTGCACTGTGCCGAAAGGTTCATCGGCTATGAGGACGAGTGCATGTTAACGAACCCTGGAGAAGTTTAGCATACGAAGGGATCAACCCACAAGGAACCGAAATCAAAAAAGGAAAAAAATTCGAAGAGTTCGGTGATCAAATTCACTGAATACATGCCATTAAACGCCTCGGGGGCTCGCATCTTAGAGGAGTGTCTACACACCAAATTCAAGGATGTCGAAATTAAACTTTCGAACAGGCTGAAACAAAGGCCGGATATAAATAAAACAAAGTATTGCCAGTGGCATCGTAGCAACGGGCACAACACTGAAGACTGTTTCCAATAAAAAGATGCCATCGAGCAACTGATAAGGTGCGGCAAGTTGCAAAAGTACACCCGCGATGGATCGGCCAGGAAAAGGTCGAGGTCCCCTTCGGTGCGCCCCCACGACGTATGCACAAGCCGAGACCGGAGAAGGAGGACCGACGACGAGGATGGTCTGAATCAGACCTTGACAATCGCCATGGTCATCAATGGGGGGCCGAACAAACCGGGAGGTCTATCTATCAAGACTGAAAAAAGGAAATACAAAGACATCGTTGTGGCTACCATTAACTCTAGTTATCCCCCTGTCGATCGCCTTAAGTCAAGTAGGCCACCCTTGGCTTTTTACGACGAAGACCTGATATGAGGTGAGGCCAACAAAGACATCCCACTCCTAATTCAGGCGAAGATGGCAAACGTCGACGTGAGGAGGATTCTCGCCGACCAGGGGAGTTCGGTAGACATCATGTACAGAGGGTTATTTGATACTCTGAATCTCTTAAAGGACCTCCTCATCCCCTACGAGGGAATGGACCTACAGGCTTTCAATGGGGCAATGACGACCCCCTTGGGGTATGTCGAACTGATGGTTACCTTTGGTACATACCCGAAGTCGAAAACAATCAGGGTGCAGTTCTTGGTCCTCCCTTGTGACTACGATTACAGTTGCATCAATGGTAGACCTACGCTGGCTGACCTCAGAGCAGTAACGTCGACAATTAATTTGAAGATGAGGTTCCATATCTCCAGTGGCGAGGTCGTAACCCTATAAGGTGACCTAGATGCTGCCAGAAGGTGCTTCGAGATTAGTCTGAAGAGAACACAGACTGATCGGATGGGAAAGAGATCGATGTCCAAAAGGCCCATATCCTCACACGGTGTAATGCTAACTGATGTAGATCCCCGTTTTGGGGCCGAAGATATCAAGATTAAGGCCAAGGATATTGGTGATCCATTGTCTAAAGAGCTCGCAAAGAAATTTGAGAGACCGATCCCGGATGGCGAATCCTCCCATGTCCAGATTGGGAAGGACACATTTTGAACAACAAAGGTAGCTGATGATCTCCCCGAAGATCTGAGGTCTAACTTGATCAAATTCCTCCAAGACAACATCGACCTATTTGCTTGGACTGCAGATGAGATGCCCGGGATATCACCCGAGGTAGCATGTCACAAATTGGCACTCAACCCTTCGGCGCGCTGGGTCACAAAGAGACGACGTCGTTAGTCCCCCGAGAAAGACCAAGCGGCGGAGAAAACCGTGGTGGATCTTATCAAGGCTAAATTCGTGACAGAAGCCAAGTATACGACTTGGTTATCAAACGTGGTGCTCGTAAAGAAGTCGAATGGGAAGTGGAGGATGTGTGTCGACTACACCGACCTCAACAAAGCTTGCCCTAAAGACGCATACCCGCTATCGACAAGCTCGTCGACAATTCCTCTGGATTTCGGTTCCTATCCTTCATGGATGCTTACTCGGGCTACAACCAGATACCGATGTATGAGCCCGACCAAGGGAAGACTGCGTTTATGACCAAAGGTGCCAACTACTATTACAAGGTTATGCCCTTTGGTTTAAGAAATGCCAGCGCCACATACCAGAGAATGATGAACAAAGTTTTTGAAAAACAGATCGGGCGGCTGCTCAAAGTATATATGGATGACATGATAGTCAAAACCGTCCAGGACGAAGACCACGTCGCCCACCTCACCGAAGTTTTCTAGGAACTTCGCAAGCACAACATGCGTTTAAATCCAGATAAGTGTACCTTTGGTGTGAGGGCAGAGAAGTTCCTTGGGTTTTACCTAACCGAAAGAGGAATTGAGGCCAATCCAGGCAAGTGTAGGACGATCACCGATATGAAACAACCGACCTCAAAGAAGGAGATACAACGTTTGACCGGGATGATGGCAGCATTGACAAGGTTTATATCTACCTCAGCTCAACGTGCGCTCCCATTCTTTAAGTTGCTCAAGAAGGAGGTTCCTTTCCATTGGACCCCTGAATGCCCGGAGGCTTTCACCCAGTTAAAAGAAATTCTCTCTACACCACCAGTGCTGAGTCGACCTCAACAAGGGGAAACCTTTACCTTTATTTGGTCGTGACTAAAGAGGCCATCAGCGCCGTACTGGGGAGAAAACACCTCGTTGGATAGAAACCGGTATACTTTGCCAGTAAGGCCCTCCAAGGACCAATATTACGGTATCAGCGAGTTGAGAAAATGGCTTTAGCTGTCGTCGTTTCCGCACGAAGACTTCGCCAGTATTTCCTTTCTCACTGGATCGTAGTCAGAACTGATCAACTAATAAAGCAGATTTTGTACAGGCCTGATTTAGCTGGTCGAATGATAAAGCGATCGATCGAACTCTCTGAATTCGATGTTACCTATGAACCGAGGAAGGCGATTAAGGCTCAGGTGCTGGTGGATTTCGTAGCAGAGCTCACCTCGCACTCATGTTCATCGTCGGCTGGCAAGTGGAAAGTCTTTGTTGACGGATCTTCTAATCCTAAGGGAAGCGGAGTCGGTTTGATCCTAGAAAACAAGGATGGGCTGGTTGTCGAATACTCGTTGGCGTTCGACTTCCCGACATCGAACAACCAAGCGGAATACGAGGCATGCATCGCCGGACTCACATTCGCCCACGAGCTTGGTGCGGCACACGTTGTCATTCACTCCGATTCATAACTCGTGGTCTCACAAGTAGATGGGAGTTATCAAGCTAAGGATCCTTTGCTACAGAGATACCTCGCCCAAGTCAAAACTCTAATGGGTCGGTTCGTCCATGTAGAGATCGTTCACATTCTGAGGGAACAGAACGTCCGTGCCGACGTCCTCTCTAAGCTCGCTAGTACGAAAATTCCGACCTCACACCGATCAGTTATTCAAGAGACATTAACCGCTCCGAGTGTCCAAGACCAGCCACTTGAAAACGCTCCAAGGACCCAAGAGTCACCAAAAGGTGCCACCGCGACATATGTCCACAGCTTGTCGATTTCCAACATCGACTTCGGCGACTCATGGATGACACCGATCCTAAAACTTCTTTATCTGGGGGAGACACCAACAGATTCGAGAGAAGCATCCAAGCTTTGTCGAAGAGCATGTTTATTTTCCATCATCGAAGGGAAGTTATACCGAAGAGGCTTCTCCATGCCCCTGCTGAAGTGTCTGTACACCTCGGATGCACAATATGTCTTGGCTAAAATCCACGAAGGTATATGTGGACAACACTTAGGCGGGAGGACGCTGGCAAAGAAAGCACTGAGAGCAGGCTACTATTGGCCTACCATGGAGGTCGATGCAAAGGAATATGCAAAAAAATGTGACAAGTGCCAGAAGCACGCTGATATACACATCACACCTCCTGCTGAACTAACCACCCTGTCTTCCCCATGGCCGTTCACCTGGTGGGTGATCGACATCCTGGGGCCTTTTCCTTTGACACCAGGGCTAGTCAAATTCCTAGCAGTGGCAGTGGATTACTTCACGAAATGGGTCGAAGCCCAACCCCTTGCGAAGATAACTGCAAAGAACCTCATCAAATTCTTCAACTCCCAAATCCTCACCAGGTTCGGGATTCCAGAGGCCATGGTGACCGACAACGGTTCACAATTCATCGACCAACAGTTTTGAAAGACCCTTACGGACCTCAGCGTGAAGCACCACTCCACTTAAGTCGAACTCCTCAAACATCAGACATCGACTTGGGGGGCAACTGTTCCGAACTGGGCCGAAGCCCATCCAGCCTAAGACCACTCCCGTGGCCCAACTCCGCACACTAATCGTGGTCGACCTATATCTACCGATCTGGACCGTCCGTTACATCAACGGTCCCCTGATTCGCGTTAGTTTTACACCACCGGTCTAGGACCGTCGATCTGATCAACAGATTGAAGCGTTCGGAAAAGAATTCCCTTCCTAATCATCGTCCTTTCGGATCAAACCCTAAACGGAATCATATAAAAGGAGGGCCCAAAAAGGTACAATTTACGTTTTCATTACATCATTTCTAACCTCATAAAAAATGTACTGACTTGAGTGTCAGAGTGCCTTTTGCAGGTACCCCACCACTGTTCTCCGCCATCAGCGACCACAGCCCGCGGCGGACTCAGCGACTCCGGCCACCACTTTGTTCTTCACTTGGATTTGTATTGTACTTCCGTCGAACACCCTTAAACCAACGGACAGGCCGAAGCAGCTAATCGCGTAATCTTGCGCGGTCTTCAATGTCGCCTCGATGAAGCGAAAAGTCGATGGGTTGACAAGCTGCCTCAGGTGAGATGCCCCTAATATCTCATCTAGAGTAACTCGATTAAAATTTTGTAAGTTTTTTTTATAATATCAATTTAAATTATTTATAGCCTCATTATAATTAACATAATTATTTTTATTAGAGAGAAATAAACATTCAATCCAAGAGAAAACTTATAAAAGTAGTACCATCATCATATAATATATCTCATCATTCAAAAGTCATACATTACCATACAACTGATCATAAAAAAAAACATAGTTAGCACCCAAGTCAAGTTATAGAATTCTAAGTACAGTCATCCAAAGTACCAACCAATTTTTACATCTTATACATATATAATATATCAAAAAAATCTCCTCAAGAGTGAATGTGAGTGTGTCACAGATCAATGTCAGGCTGATCATATCATTTTTCCTTAACCCACTATGAACTCGGAAAAAGGTGAGACGGCTGCGGATATGGCTCCATGGGTGCATAAGCAGAAGCAACCCACATCTCTGCTAAAGGTAAGTAAAAGGATAAAGTCATAGTACGATGACGGGTAGTAGTGATGAAGTCAGGAAATGTGCTAGTGGTGGTGTGAATGGCAATTTCTACATCATAAGTCACAATAGAGTTGGGATAATCAGGGGTCCATATCCCGTTGATGAACTCCAAACGTACCATCGGGTGGGGATTGTTGTCAATATTCTCCATCTTCATACATGGATAAATAAATAAACAACAAAAGTAGAGAGGTAAGAGCACAACAACATGATAAGATGTGTTAGAGTAACAAAATAGCCTCGCAATAATTATCATAGTGATCTACCAAATAAATAAAACAATTAATAAATATAAAATATACAGCATGAAATGCAATGCAAAAATGTGCATGTTCACTTATGGGCCCTTATCTACTCCATGGAGAGACTATACCAATCAGAAGAGCGATCGAGAGGACATGTTCCGCATTACCGGTTGACATAATATCCAAAGTGCCGTACTTTATACTGCAATGTGCACATTATTCGACTGTATCGGAACACTCTACGATCGATCATGAGTGGTGCAGTGTCTAGTTGGGCTCGTCACTATTGGATACCGATTACCACGGCACAGGGGAGCGACCTCCTGGCCCCTTGTGGGGTCTCGCGCTGTGACGCCTCCAAGGTCATCTCAACCTCCATTCGCGCACTCTCGCTGGCACTAAAACGTAGCTCACTCTATGGCCAGATATTCAAATGTGTATGCCAATCATGCATATATGTCAATGCTATGCATCAATCCATCTTGTTATAATTAAATTAAGTGATTATTGATAAAAATATCTATTTTTCCTATATTTTGATTATAATAATAAATGATTCTCAGAATTTACTAGTTACCTATATTTATTTATTAACCCAATACTTTCTAATACTATAACTAATAAATTAACTATTCACATAACCTTTATTCCTCAAACTAAAGCCACAGATAATAAATTAACTTTTATTCATTTAATAATAAATTAACAATTTTTTATTCATTCAACTAAATTCGTGTTTCAGAATACCAGGACTAAAGTATCGTCTTCCTTTATGCAGAATAGATTTTATTATATTTTTTTTTCCACATCACTTAATACCCAAAACTTGTACTTTCCAGTTGGTAGAATAAAAGAGGAAAACGTTTTACTTTTCTTTGACCATATCCCTATCGACCTGACACAACACACAATAAACCCACTATTTTAAATAATAACACAGTCCGAGTAGCAACGAAAATATGAACGCATTCCAGCATTCCAAACAACAACAGAAAAAAATAGGACCAAATAAATGTTAGTCACAGAGTAAAAGATTAAGAGTCCAGAAAAATAACATAAGTTGCAGCAACAGAGAAAAAGGAAAAAAAATATGTACAAAGCCCCATATTTTCTCCCACACTAATCCCAAAAAAAATTAGTGTATCAAATGGAAGAAAAACGGGAGTGCTGAGAGCTGGGACCATTCTCACAAACAAAGAGACTATTTCAACTCCACCACCATGTTGAAGACTCAAACCTTCCCCACCTTCAGAAACAAAAATTTCTCCAAGCTTAAAAGTGTCTCCTTTCTCCTCCATACAAGCTACAACAACCAAAAACATATACAAATAAGTCCCCTTTTTTATTTTAAATATATACATATAACAAAAATAGAAGAAACTATAAAAAGAGAAAACGACACCACTTTACTTTTCTGTCTCACACGGCTCAGAATGTTACTGACGATAATTGAAAATGAAAGGTGTGAATACGGTGTAGTAATTTTTTATTCCGGAACATAATGTCTATTTATAGTAATTAAAATGCCTCTTAGTGGTGGTAAAATATTAGCGTATCTGATTGTCTTTTTGATTTGGAAAGATCGCAATCTGATTGTATTTTGAAGGTGTGGTAGTTTAACTAGCCACCTGTCAATCAATTGTGGAGGAGTTTAAAAAAATCTACCTTCTAGAAGCTACGGTACTTGTCTTATTATTTATTTACCTATTATTACTAATATTACCATGGATCCTCCTGCGCACGTTACGGATCACAGGATCGGCTCAGCCCACTAATATAATTGATTGCTCTTAAATCCAAATTCAGCTGCATGTCTATTTTTGTACACAATATAAGTAATCTTTCCATTTCTTTGGATGTGACCAGACACTCACCCTATTTTCTACCACTCTTCTACTAACTTATTTTAATATAATAATAATAACATAAGTCTAATTCCCCTATGTTTTATCACACTGCCAAGTAATAATTTACATAATATACATACATATGTTCAAATTTAGTCACACTTACATAGTTATGTATATACACACGTTTAATTAAAATCCTACACATAAGTAAACAATATAATTAAATAATATATATATATATATATATATATATATATATAAACCATAATTTAGACATTTAATTGTTACTAAATATATTTATAGAAAAAGACAATTAATCAATATATATATATATATATGTATGTATTTATTTATTTATATTTTTTTTTCTTTTCTTACGCGAATAATTCGAAAAAATATCAGAATGTTACATCAGGTCCTCTGGCCCTACAGGACAACACCACACTCGTCGACTGGAGAGACACCCTTCCGATTAACTTATGGTTCGGAAGCGGTGATTCCCGTCGAGATCGGGGAATTAAGCTGGAGGACCCTTCACCCACCAGAACCGAGGCTGAATTACCAGTACCTCCAAGAAGAGTTGGATCTTTTGGAAGAAAACCGGGAAATAGCGGCACTGAATGAGACCGCCGTCAAGCAGCGAATAGCTGCCAGGTACAATCACCGCGTAGTCCCACGAGACTTCGCTGTGGGAGACCTTGTTCTCCGAAGAACTGATGTTGGACTGAAAAATTCCGCACAAGGAAAGCTAGCTCCGAACTGGGAAGGACCTTACCGAGTCACTGCAAAGACCAGTACAGGGGCCTATTACCTCGAAGATCTCCAAGGAAGGGCCATAGCCCGAACCTGGAACGCGACCAAGCTTCAGAGGTACTATAGTTGAATCCGGTCTCTACGACCAGGATCAATCGAAGACAGTACCCAATAAACTACGTGTTTCGCACAACCTCGAACTACCCACTGATGAAGTTCAATTAAATTCCTAGCGATTTTCGTTCAAATTGTAATTTGACATCAAATTTTAATGCAAGTCACATGCAACTTTGCAACCCTAATGACTATTTATTGTGTTAGGCAAAAATAGATGATGGCCGGTAGCACACCGACGAAAGCCGAACTCTACATTCAACACGCACGATCTTGGGGAAGTCCACATTATCCCCATGTGTTGTCGATAAAATGCTTCAGGCAAATAACGCCGAAGTTTTGACTCCCAGCACACACTTCAAAGGAATTCAGGACATATTTGATGCGCCCAAAAATCCTCGAAGCGGCGTCCGAGGAACACACGGTAGACCACCTGATCATCCTAGCCAGTCTTTCCATGGCAGGTCACGCCGAAACAACGTTCACCCATCTTAAGGACCGAGCTCCATAAGATCGGGGCAGAGGAGGACCATTCCTTAGCCGGAGTGGGCCCTCCGAGAAACAAAGTCGGATTTCACTCCGAAACAAACAAAATCAGAGCCAACTCCAAAAAACCAAGTCAGATTTAACTCCGAAAACGGAATCAACTCAGAACAACTAGATTAAAGAAAAAGAAATCGCGACAGACATTGCAAGAAACTTAACTTGTATTAAAGGGAAGCGAATGTCAAATACAAACAGACCTTCGAAGAGGTACAAATTTAAATTGCAAAATTTATACAAGTTACAAAATGACCCTGGCATCCCAGGTCTTTAAGGAGTCTCTTCGGCAGTCTCCTTGACAACCTCCGATGTAGGCCCCACTTCCTTCCTTTTCGCAGATGCCGCCTCGTAGAGGACTTCCATAGTCTTGGGGGTTGAGGATTACGTCCTCATCGACAACACCCATTTTGAACAACTTCGATACGTCAACATCAATGCTCGGGTACATCAACCAGATTTGGTCAACCGCATTTTCGAACTGCTGGTCCCTAAATTTCCTGGCGATGTCCTTCCAGTTTGCAACTTTCGTTTGGGCGGAAGTAAGAGCTATCTTAGCCTCTTCCAAACTCTTCTCAAACCTCTCATTTTCTTCAGTCTTCTCGATTTGAAGGTTTCTCTTCTCGGAGGCAAGATTGTCGCGCTCCTTCTAAAGGTCAATGACCCTCTGCTGCAGCCCCGCGATCTCATTGTTGGCATTTTTTAGCTTATCAGACTTGTCCAATAGGTTGTTTTCAAGGTCGGTCATCTTGGCCTCCCTCTTCCTGATCTCCTCAGCACGATTCCTCACCTCCTCGGCTGCCTTATGGAACTCAGTGTTCTCTTTCTCCAATGCAGCATTGCGTTCGGCTGTATGAACAAAGAGGCTCAAGCTCCGTACCATCCATCTCGAACATTCCAATACCGAGTCTTCACGGGTCGAACTGGACAAGGTCGATAGATAGACCTTATCTGCAGCTGACGTGTAGTGACGCAGTTCGTCTGAAGTCAAGACATTGTTGTGCATCCAAACTGTCGGGCCATCGCTTCCGGAGAAGTCACCGCTCCCAGTGACCCGTTCCAGGCGGCTTAGTTTCTTCTCGACGTCTTTCTTGGGCTTTTTCAAAACTCGGATACCTTGATCAACTTCGGCATCCTTTCTCTTGCCTTGAGAAGAAAGAATTTGAACCTCGTCGACCTCTGGAACCTCTGCTGGCCTGAAGTCGGGGTAGAAACCCGGTGTGGAGCAGGCGAACCCGCCGAAGAGCTAGCCAAGCCAGCAGAAGTTGCAGTACCCATTGAAGTAGCTTTCCTTTTCTTCCTTTCAAGGAACTCGCTCAGGGCCACGATGTTTGCCATTGCACCTGAAATTATAAAAACAAGAGTTAGAAATAGCGCATACAAGGTAAGCAAAACTTATCCACACGCCTATATATTACCTAAACACTCCTTAACCTCTTCTTTCGAAGTGCAACTCATCAAGTGCCGACTACTCACGAAACGGGCCGAAGTCTTTTGACCCATCAGAGTGTCCTTTACTTCGGGAGCAAACCCATCTACGAAGTCCGTTAGCTTATTTACACAGTCGACGTCTTGTTCGTCTAATGAGTCTTCGGGAGTACTGAACTCCTTACGTTCTACGAGGAAGTGATCCTGGCTCCAAAAGGGTAGGACCAACTCCTCTATTCCTCCCCCTTTCTTTTTCCTAACTAAGCATTTCTTTGCCGACCAATTCAAGGGTTTCAAATAGAAGTAATCGCGCTTGAACCCCCGAACGGAGTCGCTATATGCTTCAATCAATCTAACCTTTGGTTTCAAAGATAGCCATCCCTGCGGAGCATCACTCCTTTCGGCCAACCTCATTGGGGAGAAGAAATAGAAGAACACACTTCTAAGCGCTGGGATACCGAGATAAGAGCAAATTAACTCGAAACTCCGGATAAAAGCCCACATGTTCGGATGTAGTTGAGAGGGAGCAACCCGCAGATGGTTTAGGACTTCGAGTTGGAAGTCGGTGAACGACAACCGAACACCCAGTTCGGTAAAATACACCTTGTGCATGGGCAGAAAAAATCCTCCTCTTCGGCAGGCTCCACGCAGACTCGATCATTGACTCCAGGGGAAATAACTTCCCAGTTTTCAAGATTTCCTTTACCCTGGCCGATGTCCAGATAGGGTAGGAATTCGGCCAATTTCTTCTCGTTGCTGAACACTGATTTAGCGTACAAAGCGTCGTCGGCCACCCATCTGTATCGGCCAGCTTTGAAGGGTGGGGAGTATCCTCTCTTACGCTTCGGGTCCTTTGGTTTCCCATCGCCGACCTGCTCAAGAAAAGGATCGTTTAATCATCGACCCCCCCAACCAACAAAACCCAGAAATCTCTACCAGACGTCCTCACCGGAAAACTCATAACCCTCACCGAAAAACTCATAACCTCGCCGAAAAATTCATAGTCTCGCCAAGAAACTCATGGTTAACACCGAAAACTAGCCGAAAAGAGTGAAAACCGGGCGACTAAACATGAAACCCAAGCAAAAAGCTAAGAGCAACCGTGAGGAAAGGGGGATCCAGCCAGCCTTTGAGGCAGCACACCCAAAACAAAGGGAAAAGTAGAACAAGGTGAGAGGAAATGCACACCTTGAGTTTCGCTGATGATAGTGGACGCTGGAAGAGGAGAACCCACAGAGCCGGGCGTGAAACTGCGAAAAAGAAGAGGAAAAAACTTGGAAGCTCTCACAGAAGTAGAAGCACGCGGAGAGGAGGAGTGACAACAAAAGTGTCAAATGAAACTCTTCCTCCTTTATTTATAGAGGAAAAGTATTCATTAAATCGCATTAATGAGCATGCTAAACCAGGCGTCTCCTCGATTTAATAACTGACACGCTGCACACGTGCACGAAATGAGGCCACCTTTTTCATTTTGAAACGATTGAAGTGACGCGTCGATTAGGGTTTCTGACATAGAACACCCTGGAAACCGTCATCAGGCAACGACGCGTGTCGCGTACGATGATGATCTATTCGAAGTCGAACTTCGAAATGAGCGCCGAAGTAGCACTGAATGGTTTAACCTTAAGTCACTCCTCGACGGTTTGAGTCAAAATATCTCTTCGACAAACACCTGGAGACGTACTTTCTTGGTTCGAATCAAAGTCATACTTCGACGGCAACTGGAATCAAACTTCGACACATTAAATCGCTGATTCAGCTGGAAGGCGTACTTCAACATCAAACCTCGACATATCATCCATCACCGTACATTTAAACAAAGTCATTTTGGCTGTATGCTACATATCAAACTTCGGCAACTTTCGTCAACGCACCACTTAAGTCGAACTCCTCAAATATCGAACATCGACTTGGGGGGCAACAGTTCCGGACTAGGCCGAAGCCCATCCAGCCTAAGACCACTCCCGTGGCCCAACTCCGCACACTGATCGTGGTCGACCTATATCTACCGATCTGGACCATCCGTTACATCAACGGTCCCCCGATTCGCGTTGGTTTTACGCCACCGATCTAGGACCGTCGATCTGATCAACGGACTGAAGCGTTCGAAAAAGACTTCTCTTCCTAATCATCGTCCATTCGGATCAAACCCTAAACGGAATCATATAAAAGGAGGGCCCAAAAAGGTACAATTTACGTTTTCATTACATCATTTATGACCTCATCAGAAATGTACAGACTTGAGCGTCGGAGTGCCTTTTGTAGGTACCCCACCACTGTTCTCCGCTATCAGCGACTCCGGCCACCACTTCGTTCTTCACTCGGAACAATATATATATATATATACATGGGGAGAGATCAAATTACACCGGTGTAATACTTGGGTAATGTTACGCCGCTCAATAACTTTGTAACTAATACTTATATTACAAAACTAACCGTTGGATTGAAAGATACTACCACATAGATCATATCTACGAAATATTACATTAATCTAAAATCATTTGATAAGTCATTGAGATGCATCAAGATTAACGTCTTATGCACTTTTATTAAACGACGTTAATCTTGATGCGTCTCAATGACTTATCAAATGATTTTATATTAATGTAATTTTTTGTAGATATGATCTATGTGATAGTATCTTTCAATCCAACGGTTAGTTTTGTAATATAAGTATTGGTTACAAAGTTATTGAGCGATGTAACATTACCCAAATATTACACCAGTGTAATTTGATCCCTCCCCTATATGTGTGTGTGTGTGTGTGTGTGTATATATATATATATATATATATATATATATATATATATATATATATATATGAACTCATGTATTCCAAAATAGGTGTCCCCTAGTTCTCCAATATTAATATATTTTTGCCATTAAAAAAATCCAGAATATGTTTACATTAAGAGAAGTCTAGTGCATATATTAACTGAATAATGTAAAAAGTGAGAATGTAAAATCTTGAAAGAACTAGTTTGATGTAGTGCTTATTTGGTTTCATGTTGGGCAGCACCAACCGTGCGTCTATCTTCCTCAAACGTGATTTGACTTTGTTGGGAGGATATTTGACTCCCAGTTGAAAAATTGATTCTTCCTCCCACTACAAGAAAATAGTGTATTTCGTAGGGCTAAAAGCCCTAGGTAAGGGCAAAAAAGCCCTAGGAAATGACTGATTTTCGAGGGCCCACCGAGGGCCCAGTTGCGGTAGGGAATCCGCTGCTCCGAAACAGTTTTCGAGGGCTTATTTTTGAGAAATCGTGGGAAATTTCCTAGGGCCCCAAGTAGTAGGAAACACAGGAAATTTCCTAGGGCTCAGTGCCCTGGAAAATTTCCTAGAGCCAAGCCCTAGGAAATGCCAATTTTTTAATAAAAAAATTAATTTATTCAAAACTCCCTATCAGCCCTTCGTTTACAAAATATTACGTGTTCTGGTAATATCAGTCTACAAATCGAACACTCGCTACAAATCAAAAATTCTTGTATTGGTGTTTCCTTCTGTTCTTGAGTTTAATCGATGTTATTTATAGAACTGCTTGTATTAAGCTTGAAGAATATACAGTCAAAAAAAAAGCTCGAGGAATATCATACTGCCATTCAAACAACAAGGAAGACAATCAACAGTGCAGCTCCCCTTCTTCCCTCATCCTTTCTCTCAGAGGCACCACCCCTGCCTCTGTTTTGTTTCCCCTCCAAAAATTAATGGAAAAATAAACAGATCCAAAAATTAATGACAATCTGCAAAATAAAAAACAACAGAAAAACAGAACCAAAAAATCAAAAAATAAAATAGATCCAAAAATTTGTAGACCCAGAAAAACAGAAGAGGAAGGCGGCGCGATCTTGCAAGGCGGCGACGGACGATGGAGTAATCGGTCACGTTGCCAACAAGATTCGCCATGGCCTTGTCAATCGGCGCAAACCCCTTCATTTGAGACCATAACAGAGAAACCTTGCCAACTGCATATCCAAGAATGAGGTCATAACAGAGAAACCTCTCGATCTCAAAACTCCGTTAGCTTCCTTAAAAGAAAACGCTGCCACCGTGCGAGGAAGCTGGAAGTAGGGATCGAAGAAAATGTGTGTTCGGAAGATGACGAGGTAGCCGTCGTCAAAGAGAGGGGAAGGGTGGACGGTGACGTTGTTGATGGAGATGAAGGAGGGTGAGGCAGATGAAGAACGAAGGAAAAAGGTGGGGGGTGATGGTGAGAGAGAGAGAGAGTCGAATGGGTGGGAGGAGGAAGAAAAGAAAACAAGAGGAAGGTGCTATGCCGTCGAGGGTTTACAAGGGGGCTCATTGATGGTGCTTTGCCATCGAGGGTGCTGCGCCGCCCGTAGGGAAGAAGAAGAGAATTGAAGAAAGAAAAAGAAAGAGGGAGAAAGAAGAGAGAGGGAACAAAGGAACGAGTGAGGGAATAAATTAAAGGATCAATTAAAGAGTGAGGGAATAAATTAAAGAGCGAGGCGATCAGCTCGTAAATGTCAGGATCAGAAGAAAAAAATCGGAAACCGAGGGGATGACCCTCGTATATATCAGAAATAAAAAAAAAACCGAGGGATGCCCCTCATAAATGTCAAGACTTAAAAAAAACTGGCAGTTTTCCGACAGCTTAATATAAAATGTTGTAGATAACTTATATGTGGGTATTTTCCTACGCCTTTTTCCCTAAGAAATTTCCTAGGGTCAGCGGCCCTAGGAAATACTTGTAGATAATAGCATAAATTCTTTTAGTGTCCTAAAATCGATTCTAACAGAAGCAACTCCTCGTAGCTTTTACTTTCAGCTGAAATCGATTCTATGCAAGTCATAAATAATTTCTCAGTTTTGCCTCTTAGTTGTCACTGTATATGGTCGTTGTCTTTCTCTGTTTCTTGCAGCTGCATTTCTCTGGTGTTGGAGAAGGTCTCTAGGTCAGACAAGATAGAATTGGGCTTCAAAAAGAATGATTGGGCTTTGTACCTTTACAGCCTGATTACTTAAATAATTAAAAGACATTTTGACCAAATAAAATAAAATAATTAAAAGACATGTCAAGCCTTTTAAATTACTTAGATATACATCTTTTTAGTTATATTAGATATTAGATATACCTCCATTTAGTTATATTTTCTTGTTAAATAAGTAAAAAAAAATATTCTATTTACTAACGAATATCTATAAATTTTAAATTACAAAAAAATCAACTAAATAAAAATTATTTATTATGCTGAAAATAAATACTAATACTTTTTGTTAATAAAAAAAATAAATACTAATACTTTTCAAGTAATTATATTTATTAAAAGTTTTCAATCAGTATTATTAGTAAAATTATTTAATTAAAATTTTAGTATTTTTCGTAAATTTTAATTGAATAAAATTTAATTAAAGAAGCATAATTTTTCATAAATTTAATTGAATATCTGTTACAGAGGCTTCGTCCACGAGGGACCTTAGCAAAAATTATTTACCTCTATGCAATATTATGTAATCTTATCTGATTTTTTATTTTTTTTAAGTAATTCAGTTAATTTTTTTATTCGTGAACTGATTTCATATATTTAAATAAAATAAAATAAATAAATAAAATACAAAAGAAATATATATATATATATATATAGACATACACAAATTCAAACCTATTTTAGTAATTACACACCCAAAAGCAATTTTAATCAAAACTATCCAAACAACATTTCTTTACTAAATCACTTTTGTCACAAACATATCCAAACATAAACCACTTCATCTATGTTTGGTTCCACGGCCAAACCCCCTGGAATCACTTCTAGACTGGTCAAACGTGGTTTAACCACAAATTAGTCATGTTCGGCTTCCCGTCCCAAAATTGATTCCGGACCCAAAATCAACTCTACCCAAAAGCTAAGATTTGTAGCTTTTGCGGTGACTTGGAATCAATTCTAAAAATTTACACACCTAAAAGCAATTTTGACACAAACTATTCAAACATGAATTGATAAAAATAACTTTTATCGTGAATGTATCCAAACATAAATCACGTTACGTTTAACTCACTTTTAACCAAAATCAATTTTACAAAATCAATTCTATCAAAATCAATTTTCGCCACACAGAACCAAACACACGCTTTACTTTTAACCAAAATCAATTCATTCAAAATCAATAAAAGCTTAAATGGATCTCAGTTACCTCGAAGGATTAGTCTCTGCAGTTGCGTGTGGAGGATACATTGGTTTACCATAAAAGCTTAAAGCTATGAGTGGAGCCCCCTTCCTTTTTTTTATATAAAAAATTTATGGTGCATTAAAATATGTTTTTTTTAATTAATACTCCTAAAAATTGAGTTTGTTTCCAAAATTACTCATTTTATGAAATGATGTATAATTAATTAACAATCTCATTTACATAGGAAATAAATATAAGTCTCACCTTAAATAAGGATAAAAATAAAAATAAGTAATTAATACATTAGATAATTGATGTATTTTTTTTATAATAAGGATTAAGGAAAATAGTTTTTTTATTCCTTATAAAAATGACCGGAAGGAACAGAACTTTTAATTTTCAATTGCACAGTTAAAGAAACAACGACAAGAGTCAATTTCAAATCAAGCGGTTGACCTGCTTCATGACAATAAATATGGCTTAGAGTTTATATATAGTCTCCACCTTAAACGAAGGGATGCGAGAGAGTGGTTCGTAGAAAGCAATGGCGGAATGGGGACGCAAACAGGCGGCGGATGCATGGTGGGAAATTGGACGTTGCAAGGACCCCCCATGAATTTTGCGTGCAACAACTGACTTCATATTACTTTACAGAGTTCCCGAATGACCACCAGGCGAAGGATATGCTGCAGATTTTCTTAAAGTATGGGGAGGCTGCGGAGGTTGTTATTCCACCCAAACTTGATCGTTATGGTCGTAGGTTTGGTTTTGCGAGATTCTCAGGGGTCAATAACCCGGATCACTTTGGGGTGCAACTGGACAATATTATCATTGGGAGTCAAAAGATCTTTGTGAATAGGCCCCGGTTCGAACGACAGGGTCACACCGCTCCTGGACAACAACAACATCGACAACCGCAGAGAGTAGCACAAGTGCAAGTTAATCCGGCGGTGGGTGTTAGAAGAGGTGATGTCAATTGGAACTCTTATGCTGGGGCTGTTAGACGAGGGGGCAACCCATATGGTGGGAGGAGGGAAGGGCACCTGGGCGGAAGAAAGGAGGTGGTTGCAAATCTAAGTTTTAACGTTGAGGAGGAAAAAATAAATAAGTTGAGCAAAGCATATGTTGGACAAGTTAGCAATGCAGGAAGCACGTACTGCATTTCGGTCGAGTTTCACAGGCAAGGCTATTTTTCTGTTAAGGTTATTCCGCTTGGGGCCAATCTTGTCTTGCTGGAATCTGATGAAGAGGGTGAGGTTGCGAATCTGGTCAATGAAGGGAGGGACTGGCTGTTGGAATGGTTCGATGAGATCAGACCTTGGTGCCCTAGTGATATAGATAACGAGCGTTTGACTTGGATCCGGTGCTATGGTATACCGGTACATGCGTGGTCAATTGAGTTCTTTGAGTTCATTGCTTTGCCTCTCGGCTCTTATGTTGACATTGATGATAATACAAGGAAGAGAAGATCGTTAGATGTTGCTAGGATTCTAGTCCGTACTAAGCACCATGATTTAGTCAACAGGATTCTAAAAATCGATATCAATGGAACAGTATATTCTATTAAAATTGTTGAAGACTGGTATGGTCCCTTGCAGTGGGTCACGCCGGCGGCTAATCGTGCTTACGGTTCAACGTCGGACGGCGGTTCGAATGCTAGTGACTTGAGTTTTTCGGCGAACATCGAAGGTGGCGAAGTTAGTGGAGACGAGGAAGATGAAGAGCGTGATCTGCATTTAATGGGATGTAATTATGGGCCGAATTTTGTGGTTAATAATGATATGACTGACGCGGAAGGGGGGATGCACGCTATCAATGACAGTAATAATGTGGTTGTCGAGGTGAGGAATGAGGATCTGTTGGCGACGCATCAGATTACGGGGGATTCGGGAGGTGTGAGTAGCTGTGGTTCTCACGCGGGGAGAGTGGGCCTGAGCCCCGTTGGAAATGGATTACGGCCCAATGAAGACAAAGGGGTGTCCGGTGCAAAGACAGGGGGTGTGGGAGAACATTTTGAGCTTGGGAGGTTCTGTATTGGGCCGCATGAGTTATGCCCAAGTGGGCCAAATGATTCTCGTCGGGCTGAAGCCTCACATCACCAAAATCAACCCTCAGCTTCGAGAACTGTCTCTGATTTACGTATTGTGAATGCGGGAGTGAGAAAGAGAGGGTCTCGACAGGAGGGGGTGAGCGACCCTGTGCAAAATCACTCTGTCTCAATCAGGGATTCCATCACGATTTCGGAATCTACCTTTCACAATGCTAAATTCTGGAGGGGGTTATGCGTTGTCTGCTGCCGAAAAGATTTGGCATAAGGTTAATACCTTGGGTATTTCCGGAGTAGAGGAGGACCATGTCTATATTTCAGAAATCAAAAGTGCGGAAGATCGAGAACAACAGGCTTTGGTGGAGAGGGAGATCAGAAGATGTTCCTTATGAAGATCCTTACACTGAACATCCGTGGGGTGGGAGATCGAGCAAAAAAAGGCAGATTGCGATATCTTTTGAAAGAAGGTATGTATGATCTTTGCTTGCTTCAAGAAACCAAATGTGAGGATACTAATGATAAGATTGTACATAGTATTTGGGGAGGGGTGGATGTAGATTGGGTTGCTAAGAATTCTGAAGGTTTGTCTGGAGGTTTGCTAATGACGTGGAGGGTAGGTTTGTTTCACATTCGTTCCCGTTTTTCTGGTGTGGGATTCGTGGGTATTGAGGTCGAGTTTGGTAGCACAGGGAAACCACTGTTTATTGTCAATGTATATTCAGCTTGCACCATGGAAGGGAAAAGACAATTGTGGGAGGATTTGCTGTTGATGAAGCAGAGGGCACCTGATGGTGTCTGGTGTGTGGCAGGTGACTTTAACGCTGTGTTGCATTCTAATGAAAGGAGGGGTCGCAACACTTACAATAGTCAGTGTGAGAGGTTGGAATTCAATCAGTTTGTGGATAGTCTGAATGTAGTGGATGTGCCACTATTTGGAAAAAAATTCACTTGGTTTAGTTATGACGGGCTGGCGATGAGTAGGCTTGATAGGTTCTTGCTCTCTGATGACGTTATAAAAGAGTGGAAGGTGGTAGCCCAGTGGGTGGGTTCCCGTGACATATCTGATCACTGCCCGGTTTGGTTAAAATGTCAAGATATGGACTGGGGGCCAAAACCGTTCCGGTTCAATAATAGCTGGGTGGAGCATAAGGAGTTCATGTCAGCAGTTTCCGGGTGGTGGAGTGGGTTTCAGGTGGAAGGGTGGAGAGGTTTTGTGCTTAAGGAGAAGCTTAAGCTGTTGAAGGAGCAGCTGCGCCGATGGAACAAGGAGGTGTTTGGAATCTTGGACCTCAACATTGCTAATATTGTGGCTGATTTGAATACTATAGAGGAAGAGTTGGCTGTGGGTGGTAATGTGGATTTGGCAACTACAAAAGAACTTACATGCAGATTTTGGCAACAATTGTGGATGAAAGAAGGCCTTTTGTTTCAAAAGTCTAGAATTAGATGGAATCTAGAAGGTGATGCTAATACCAGATATTTTCATGCTTGCCTAAAGAATAGGCGTAGAATTAACCAACTTATTGCTCTTAAAATTGGTGACAATTGGGTGGATACTGTGGATGGCATTAAAGGGGAAGTTTGTAGCCACTTTAAGGACCATTTCTCGTGTAAAACTAGTTTTAGAAGGCCCAAGTTGGTCGGGTTAGAGTTTAAGCAAGTCACTAATGAGGAGAATAACGTGCTTACCCGACTAGTGTCTGAGGAGGAACTCAAGGAAGTGGTGTGGGGCTGTGATGAAAATAAAAGCCCGGGGCCGGATGGATTCAATTTCACATTTATTAAAACTTGTTGGGATCTTCTGAAAGGGGAACTATTGGCCTTCGTACATGAATTTCAGCGCAACGCCCAATTTCCTAAAGCCATTACGGCGGCTTTTTTGGCGTTGATACCGAAAACAGAACACCCCCAATCCCTACATGAGTACCGTCCTATTTCATTGGTTAGTTGCCTGTATAAGATCGTGGCTAAGATTTTGGCGGGTAGGTTGAAGGTGGTTCTAAGTAGATTAATCTCGCCTTGTCAAACGACATTTTTACCAAATCGGCAGATTCTAGATGGGGCGGTGTTAGTCAATGAGTTGGTTGATCTGGCCAAAAGGAGAAAAGATGAATGTATGGTGTTTAAGGTGGACTTCGAGAAGGCCTATGACTCTGTCGACTGGGGTTTCCTGGATTATATGTTGGATAGGATGGGCTTTTGTTTTAATTGGCGCAGATGGATCAAGGCATGTGTTTGTTCAGGTACGATGTCGGTGCTGGTGAATGGTAGCCCTACCCAAG
Source organism: Calophaca sinica (assembly GCA_037113605.1). Lineage (NCBI taxonomy): Eukaryota > Viridiplantae > Streptophyta > Magnoliopsida > Fabales > Fabaceae > Calophaca > Calophaca sinica. Next base: position 25,483,219 of record CM073733.1, read on the forward strand.
ACTTCCCTATACATAGAGGGCTTAAGCAGGGCAACCCTTTGGCTCCGTTCCTGTTCCTTATTGATGTGGAGGGTCTGTCAGGTCTAGTAAAAAAAGCTGTTGTGTCTGGACAGCTTGAAGGGTACCAAGCATTTGAGGGTATGTCTTTCCCTATTCTACAGTACGCAGATGATACTATAGTCATGTTCAAACCGACTTGGGACAATTTATGGTGTATTAAGGCAATTTTGCGTGGTTTTGAGCTTGTGTCGGGATTACGAGTTAATTTCTCTAAGAAACGATTTGATGGGTATACAAGCTGGATGATTTTTTCTGAGGGATGCGGCTTCTTTTTGAAGCTGTTCTATTGGTAATATTAGTTTAAAATCTTGGGTATCCTGTTGGCGCCAATCAAAGGAGAGTTTCTACATGGTCGCGGTTATTGATCTTATGAGGAAGCGGTTGTCAAATTGGAAGCATACACAACTATCCATTGGAGGTAGGGTGGCGTTGATTAATTAGTGTTGAGCAACTTACCAGTTTATTTCTTTTCCATCTTTAAAGCCCCGAAGAAGGTGTTGGATACTTTGATTAGCATTCAGAGGAACTTCTTGTGGGGTGGCTCATCTGAGAGGAAAAAGATCAATTGGGTTCGGTGGGAAAAGGTTTGCAAGCCAAAGTCTCTGGGAGGCTTGGGAGTTAAGAATCTAGAACTTTTTAATATCAGTCTTCTTATAAAGTGGAAGTGGCGGTGCTTAAATGACTGAGAGGCACTATGGTGGGATTTTCTTAATCAGAGATACGGACCTTTGTCGCATAAGATTTTGGATGGTACTCCTCCATCTAGGAGCAGTTCTTTATGGTGGAGGGATATTATTTTGCTCAAAGTTGACTGGTTCAGAGATGCGGTGAAGTTGAATATTGGTAGGGGAGACGTTGCCCGTTTTTGGGCTGATAAGTGGAGGGGTGATCAACTGCTTAAGGACACTTTTCCTGGGCTTTTCCAGGCTATTGCTTGTCCAAACGGCGCCATTGCTGAGGTTGGTGGGTGGGCGGCAGAAGAGTGGGTTTGGGATTTTCAATGGAAGTATGAGCTGTCTGTTGATGAACAGGTTAGTCATCACAATTTACTTTTAATCATTGCTGATTTTTCTCCCTCTTTGTCCACAGTGGATGGGTGGAATTGGGCTTATAGTTCAGATCATAATTTCTGCACCAAAACTGCATATACTAGTTTGCTGTTAGTTGATAATATTGGTGGGAACACGCTTTGGGCTGCAGCTTCACGGCTGCTATGGAAGGTCTCGGCCCCTTCAAAAATCCTGGTCTTTGTGTGGAGATTGTTGCAAAACAGGTTACCAACGCGAGAGGCACTTGAGCGGAGGGGTGTTACATTTTCTTCTCCAGAATTTGGCTGTCCTTTTTGCTCGTTTGCTACTGAATCATTTATTCTATAGTTGTGATTTGGCTTATAATGTGTGGGCCCATGTTTTTTCCTGGGTTGGGATTTGTAATGTTGGTCATAACGGGGTGCTGGAGCATTTTTTGTCTTTTAAGCTCCCTTTCACAGGTTCAGGTAAGCATTGGAAAAAGTTCCGTCATCTTATTTGGTGTGCCGTTGCTTGGATTCTGTGGTTGACTAGAAATAATGTAATCTTCAACAGTGGTGTGGTGGACTTTCTGGAAATAATTTCAAGGATCAAATTGTTTTCTTGGAGATGGTTCATATCTCGGGATGGTAGATTCTCAAAACGATCTTATTCCAATTGGTGCCTCAATCCGGTCGAATGCATGAAGTGTCTGAAATGAGGCTTTCGGTTTTGGTTGTTGCTGACTGTTGATGGTCGGTTTATGGGTGGAGGCCTGATGTGGTAGTTCCTTTTTGGTGGGTGAGGTGCGATGAAATTGTGCGTTTGGTTCACTGGGGTAAATGTGTGCTGCTCTGGCTGGTTGTAATGGGTTTGTCCCTGTATGGTTCTTTCTGTTATGCTTCTGACTGTTTCTTGGGTGGGAGTGTACTCTTTTTCCTCCTCTAGTCTTTTTCCCACTGGGTTTTGGCTTTTGGAGGTTTTAACGAGGCATTCTCACCTGTTTTGAGTACTCCTTGTACTCGTTTATTAATAATATTTCTTTGCTTATCAAAAAAAAAAAATATAGTCTCCACCTTGTTGCTTCTTTGTGCTAATCACTTTCAGTTTAGGGATAGCCTCTCACAAACTGATCCAGTCAGCTAGCGCGGCTAACAATTAATGAGTGGAGACTTTGTCATTCAAGGATGCCATATTTAATTTGAATCTTAAATTTTGGCCAGTAACAATTGAATGGATTATATGATCACTGGAGGCAAAACTGTTGTGCATGACGTACATATAAATCAAAGGTTTTAAAAAGGCGCGGCTTTTGTATGTCATGATGCCACAAACAGACATCTTCGTTCGTCCACTATCCCCTCAATTCACATGTTGGAAAGTTAATGATGACGTTTCTTGATTAACTTAGAATCTAAGAATTGTAATTAAGTGCTGCTTTGATAAGGTTGAAATCAGATTAAAGTCAAGCTTCGAAAATGATATCCCCGCCGTCCATAAAGCATACATGGAATCAACGCATCTTCATATTTTTTAATGTCCGTCCTTAATTTGCATTTAACTATACCTCCTGTTCTATATATAAGTATAAAAGTAAAAATATAATTTAAAAATAAAAATATTTTTTTAAAAAAAAAATCAACATTTCTTTCAAATAAATAAAATGAGTAACTGACGTTAAAATTCAACTTTTAAAAGTGATAAATTTATTTTTTTAAACATAAAGAGTTATATATTTTTTTGAATGGTTAACATAATTATTAATAGGGAGTACAAGGGGTATGTCAAGCCAAAATACAAAAGCTGAAGAACAAGGGCACAGCCCTGCACCCGACACTACACAACCTCAGAGAGGGCGATCGAACTACTACCTAACAATGCAAGGTCTTCTTTAAGCGATCTTGTATGACCTACATACATTTGTCAAAATCTAAATCTTATTCATCTTTATTTTGTTAATACGTGTCATGTTAACAAGAAAAAGCCAACATTAATTTCAGGATAGACTTGCATGATCTATGTGTTAGCTAGTCCTCTTCTGTATTAATATTCATTTCTTTGCGTGGAACGCTCAAAACCAACGGAATTAAAAAAATTGTAGCACTAGCAATAGCATGGTCAAAACTCAAAACTCAGACATTATTAGGCAATAGTGCGCTTTGTTAACATTTTAGACCGATTCATGCAAGAGGATACATTGCCTTTATATCAAAAGACAAATATATGCTTAAGTAAACAATACATAAATTAACATTAAACGTACATAATGAGATCTAGCTAGCTAGCTAGCTAGCTTATAGGGGAACATTCTATACTCGAAAGAAATATGCAATGGTTTATAATGGTTTCCCTTGATTGGCCAATTTAGAACAACCGCAAAGGAGTACTAAAAGGGTGGATTATCCAAGAGCATTCGATGTTTAATTAGGGCATTGACCTAGCTAGCTTTTCAAAGAGTGTAAGACGCATATATTCTTGTCCCCCTCCTTTATTTCCCTTCTCATATTCGCTTCATTCGACCCTCTCCCCACCCTCTCCTTTTAATTTCCAATATTTCTAGAATAAATGCATTACAGATATATATATAGAGCAATTAGCTAGTTATAAGGACTGTGAGTGTGTGTGGTGTACCAGAATCAGCAAGGGTTCTAGGCCCCTCTCTATTTGCCTTCACGGCTGGTTTCAGCATTTATACACTTAAGTTCCTTTTATTGGAATAAGATTCTTCTATAGATTGCATTTTATTTGTCCCAAAACTAAGCTTGGTACCGTATAATTGTTGTTCTACGTCATCCTTGTCTGAAAACTAATGTCGTTAGTTTTGCAACGTTAATTAAGGGAGACCACATAATATTCAATCAATTAAACTATCTATGTAATAATGTTGGACGCAGAAAATCTGGTCTTCTAGACCAACGTTTTACATTTTTGTTATATCTTCTGACACAACCGGTTAGGTTAGGTGTGTGATTTTGGCACTTAGTTGTTGTTACTTGCCTATATATGTTGCGAACAAACATCTGTTGTCCTAGAAAATAGTGTCTCTCTGTCTCTCACTAATAAAAGACTGAAGATATGCATATGTGTTAATAAGTTATAATTTTATTTTATTATGTGGTAAATTGTCATTGGTAGGGGACAGAGAATGTGACAAGAAAGTGAAATAGGAGATTTTTATCCATACGGTGCTCCCACCAGACTCAAATATAAGCAAAAAATGCCCAAGTTTGGTGGACTAAGAAAATTAAAAGAACTTAACTAACATTCTTAATCAATATAAAATTAGATATTTTTGCTTATATTTAAGTCCGGAGAGAGTAATTTTGTACTGATTGCAATTTGAGATGTCAAAAGGACATTTTCATGTCTCTTAGCTACGTAAATACCAACGTTTGTTGGTATAAATGACGATGAGTTTGGTTTTCTTTAGACAAAGTATCATGTATTGATCTTGGATCCACTCGACTCAACTCAGATTAGTTAGGATCAATGTTGTGACTTCTGGATATCGAGATCTAAAGAAAAAAAAAATATTATCGACGTAAATATGTAGCTGGCCATGTAGAATAATTAATTAATTATACTACCTCCGGTCCATATTATATGGAAAAAAATTATAATTCACACAGACTAAGGAATTGCATTGAACCTTGTTTTTCCTAATTAACACTTCTAATATTAGAGGATATTTTGTTATTTTGTGATTTGTATTTATTAGAGAATATTCTTTGATTTGTTTTTCTTTTGTATAGCAATTAGGAGGAGAGATTTTAGGATCGTATCCTCAGCCTTGAATGGGAAACGATCTGTAATTGATTTTCCCTTCCTGTGTACAGCCTTGTGCTTCATTATATATTCTTGTACAGCCTTTGGTTTTTTCATGAATGAAATCACATAACTTCTATTATGGCACCAGAGCAGAAAGATCCTGAGAAAACTGAATCGGAGATGAAACATACCTCTGATGAAGGCAAAAGCTCAGCAGTTCTCACGCCAAGCTCGCCATATTACCTCGGTTCCTCGAACAATCCAGGAACACCCCTCGTCGCAGCTCTGCTCAATGGCGACAACTACCGAACGTGGTCGCGTTCAATGAAGACGGCACTCCGTGCGAAGATGAAATTGGGTTTCATCGACGGAGCAATTTCGAAGCCAGGAAAGCAGTATCTCGCATGCAACTAGCGCAATGGATGTGTGGCTGGACCTTGAGGAGCGCTTTACTCAAGCGAATGCACCTCGGGTTCACCAACTGTGGCACGATCTTTGTTTGATGCAGAGAGGGGATGACTTGAGTGTGACTGAATTTTACACTCAGTTCAAAGGCCTCTTTGATGAGTTGAATGAACTTCAACCACTGCCATCGTGTACCTATGGAGCATCAAAGGAACTGACACGAAGAGAAGAGGAACGGCGGCTTCACCTATTCCTGGGAGGCTTAGACAATGAACAATATAGCCATATCAAGACCACCATTCTGAACTCCGAGCCACTACCTTCACTCAGGCATGCTTTCAATCATGTCTTGAGAGAAGAAGCGCGTTGCACCGCTGAAAGGGAGAAAGGGAATGCAAGAATGGATCAAGGAGCTGCCTTCTATTCAAATACTGGGAACAGGCATAGAAGAGATGGACCAAGACCCAAATGTGATCACTGTGGGAAGGTTGGTCACACCAAAGCTAAATGCTTTGAAATTATTGGGTATCCTACCCATTGGGACACTCGTAGAGCACCACCACAACGCGGGAACAACAGGTTGGGAGGAAAAGCTGCTACAGTTCAAGCTGATGAGATCGTAAGGCTTGAGGATGTGGAGGTGGCTAACACATGCCACGCTCTACATGGGATGCGACTCAAAAACATAGAATCTTCAACCATGGCTGGTAATATAGAGATTCAATGGATCTTGGACAGTGGGGCTTCTCATCACATGACCCCCCTCTCCTTCATATTAGAAGATATACGACCTCTTGACAAGCCTTTCTACATCACTGTCCCAACAGGGGAAGCAGTGCTTGTAGAAAGGATTGGAAATCTCAACCTTGATAGGAATATTAAACTAGTCAATGTGTTAATTGTTCCCAAATTTAGCTGCAATCTTATTTCTATAAATAGACTAACACATGATTTGAAATTCACCATCACTTATCATTCTGATTCTTGTGTGATTCAGGACCTAGCCACGAGGAGGATGATTGGTTCGGGTAGCTTGCAACATGGGGTTTATGTGTTCAAAGGAATGGAGCAAAGAGCGGCTTATGCAACAAACCACCGTGACACGACTACCCTTTGGCACTGCAGAATGGGGCACCCTTCGGTTCAGTCTCTTAAGCAACTATCTAGTTTGATTAATTGCAGTTTCAATTTCAATAAAATAGACTGTTGTGACATATGCCACAAGTCTAAGCAATGTAGACTTTCCTTTTCACAAAGTATTAATAAATCTGAAAGACCCTTTGATTTGATTCACTGTGATTTGTGGGGGAAGTATAATACAGCTTCAAGTAATGGGTCACATTATTTTCTAACATTGGTTGATGATCATACTCGTGGAACTTGGGTGTATCTAATGAGGCATAAGAATCAAACTACTGATATTCTTGTGAATTTCTACAAGATGATAGAGACACAATTTGATGCAAGAATCAAGAGAATTCGCAGCGACAATGGAACCGAGTTCACCAACTCAAGTGTGCAGTCCTTTCTCATGGATAAAGGGATACTTCATGAGACCTCTTGTGTAGCCACGCCACAGCAAAATGCACGCGTAGAGAGGAAGCACAGTCACATTTTGAATGTTGCAAGAGCTCTAAGATTCCAAGCCAACCTCCCTATTCATTTCTGGGGAGAATGCATACTAGCAGCGGCTCACATTATCAACAAAACACCTACTGTCGCAAACAAAGGAATCACACCATTTGAGATGCTTTTCGGGAAACCACCAACTTATGATCATCTTAAAGTCTTTGGGTGCTTGTGCTATGTTGGAACAAATTTGAAGTCAAGAGACAAATTTGGTCCAAGAGCCGAAAGGTGCATCTTTGTAGGCTATCCGCAAGGACAGAAAGGTTGGAGAGTCTACAATCTCAAAACTCATGAATTCTACATTTCGCGTGATGTGATATTCTATGAGCACATATGGCCCTATGCTGAGTCCCAAGAAGATAGAATCAAGAAAGCACCCATTCACACCTTTCATGACATCTCTAAACCGCAAGGAGAGGAGAGTCATGAAGAAAAGGAAAACCAGATTAATGATCAAGAGGAGGAGGAGTCGAACACCACAACCAATGTGGTACAGATTGAGGGGGAGATGCCACAAGGCCATGAAATTGATGAAGGGGAGGAAGTCCAACAACAAAGTGAAGTCAGTGACATTCCACCACGCACCAGGCAACCACCTAAATACCTTGGAGACTACTATTGCCATGCAGCCACCAAGAACCCCATAAGCAAGCTCCCAAGTCAATCACACTCCTCAGGTAAGGCCTATCCTATCACCAATTTTATCAATGATAACTGCTTCTCTCCCAAGTATCAAGCTTACCTTGCAGCAATTAGTAGCATTCAAGAACCACAAAGTTATTAAGAAGCAGCTAAGCATCCCGAGTGGCAGAAAGCTATGGCAGCAGAACTCAAAGCCTTGGAGGACAATGGAACTTGGGATACAATGCTACCACCCACGGGAAAGAAAATAGTGGGATGCAGATGGGTCTACAAAGTGAAGTACAAAGCTTCTGGAGAAGTTGAAAAATACAAAGCAAGGCTTGTAGCCAAGGGGTTCACTCAAGTAGAAGGGGAAGACTTCAACGAGACCTTTGCCCCTGTAGCTAAAATGACAACAGTTCGATGTCTTCTCTCAGTTGCTATAGCAAAAGGCTGGGAGCTTCACCAGATGGATGTGAGCAACGCCTTTCTACACGGGGACCTAGAAGAAGAGGTTTACATGCAAGTTCCGGATGGATACGAGGTTCCTAAGAGAGGAATGGTTTGCCGCTTGAGAAAATCCCTATAAAACAAGCTTCACGGAATTGGTATTCAAAACTCTCTCAATCCCTCCTAGACTATGGCTTCCAAGAATCTCATGCTAATCATAGTTTGTTTACTTACTCGGAAGGAGATAAATTCATGGCTGTGTTAGTATATGTTGATGATTTGGTAATTGCAGGGAATGACAGTCCCGCATGCAATGAATTCAAGCAATATCTAAAGCATTGCTTCCACATGAAGGACCTTGGATCCCTCAAATATTTCCTTGGCCTTGAGCTAGCACGAGGAGCCGCTGGGATGTTCATTTGTCAACGTAAGTATACTTTAGACATATTAAGTGAGTGCAAAATGCTTGACTGCAAACCATCCTCCTTTCCAATGGAGCAGAACCAAAAGCTTGCATTGGATACAGGGCCATTATACTCAAATCCTCCTCGATACAGAAGGCTAGTTGGTCGCTTGATCTACTTGACCATAACTCGTCCAGAGATCACTTATTCAGTCCACATATTGAGCCAGTTCATGCAGGCTCCTCGTCAAGCTCATTGGGATGCAGCCATGCGAGTGCTAAGGTACTTAAAGTCTTCCCCAGGGCAAGGCATCATCTTGCCTAAGGACAATGACCTCCAACTAGTGGGGTACTGTGACTCGGATTGGGCATCATGCCCTCTAACTCGAAGATCCACCACAGGTTATTTGATGAAATTGGGACCGGCTCCAATATCATGGAAGACAAAGAAGCAAACTACGGTGTCCAAGTCATCCAGTGAGGCAGAATACCGAGCTATGAATCAAGCTGTTAGTGAAATTATTTGGCTTCGCAGCTTGTTATCCAGTTTGCAAATTCACTACGACTATCCCACTGTGCTACATTGCGATAACCAGGCTGCAATTCACATTGCCGCAAATCCAGTCTTTCACGAAAGAACGAAGCACATCGAAACAGATTGTCATTTCATTCGCATTCATCTGTAGAAAGGTGTAGTCTCCACCTCTTATATCCACACCAAAAAACAACAAGCTGATATATTCACAAAGGCATTAGCATCAAGGCAATTTCAAGATCTTACAGCCAAGTTGGGTGTTCATGATCCCCACACTCCAACTTGAGGGGGAGTATTAGAGGATATTTTGTTATTTTGTGATTTGTATTTATTAGAGAATATCCTTTGATTTGTTTTTCTTTTGTATAGCAATTAGGAGGAGAGATTTTAGGATCGTATCCTCAGCCTTGAATGGGAAACGATCTGTAATTGATTTTCCCTTCCTGTGTACAGCCTTGTGCTTCATTATATATTCTTGTACAGCCTTTGGTTTCTCCATGAATGAAATCACATAACTTCTATTATCTAAAATTTGAGTTTTCTTCCAAAACTACCCCTTCTATGAAATAGTATATAATTAATACATAGGAAGTAGGTACATCTCGTTAATATATGTCTCGTATTAAATAAGGGGGTAAAAATAAAAATTAGCAATTAATGCATTATAAAATTGATGTTTATTTATTATAATTTGGACCAAGAAATTAAAAGGACACACATTTGTTTTTTATAATATAGACCGGTGTAGTATAATTTATATGATAATTAATGTATCTTTGGTTAGTTGGAAGTCATATAAATTATACCAAATTAACACAATATGGCTAAGGATAGGTGACTATATATTTTCAAAGTCGTGGGGTGAAAATCTATTTGCTGGAAACCGTTAAGTTTCATTTACTACCACTCGTTGTTAGTTGTAATTCTCAGTGATGAGATAAGGCAATATAATGCGCTGTTTGTATGCTAGCTAGTTGGCATAAGCTACTGCATATGCCACTGCCACACACAACTTGGTCCTTTTGTGTATGAGGCTGCAAGTGGACACAACTTTTTTCTACTCCGTGTGAGATACCCCATATATGCTGTAATGTGTGTGCTGATGCATATCGCAGCATTATCAGTCACTCAAATATAGCTCAAGAGTCAAGACTCTAGAGATTTATTCAAGTGAATTTGTGGCACTTTTCTAGATCTGAAGATTCACATTCGCTTTGCTGATTAGTTATTATGTGAAGAGAAAAAAGAAAACGTGTGTAATACGATGAATAATATATAGCCTTTTAGATATTTTTCTTAACCAAAGTTTGCATTACTTTGCACGTTCTATGTGCATGACAAATTACTCAACTGGTCCATATAGCCTAACAAACTAAGAGCTTCCTATTTATGCCCCAGCTTTTAAAGTCTTTCTTTTAAATACGAAAGCTATAATATATATATATATATATATTTTGCAAAGGCCAAATATGAAAGCTATGATATTTATGGACTAACGTTTAAACTATGTGAGAATACTAGAGAGCCAAGACACTGGCTCGAACACCATGTGCTTTTGCAAAGTAGCTTAGCTACAATGTTTTTAAAAGCAAATAATATGAGCCATTTTCCGTACGTACACTTTTGGATTGTCGTGAGATTTGGCCAATAGAAAGCCAAGAAATTAAAAAGTAGTGATGAAAATGCATGATGCCATCTTTTTCAATTCTCTGACCAGAAATATATATGTACACAAATCAATAGTCATGTTAATTTGAAGAGTGCGTTGTAAACTTCATGATTGAGTTAAAAAAAAGTGAGGAAAAGTTGTGAGACCTCTTAGCTTAGAAGACATCAAAGTTACAATTATTCAAATACTTGTTTTAGTATCCATTCCCTCGGTCCCTCTTGTTTGGTCGGTTGACTTATTAATAAATTAGCTTTAAAATATCGCCTACAAATCCTTCATTAAAAATGACTACAATTGTTTAATGTTTATAATCAACGTCACATCTACTTTGTCTTGACATGCATTAATTGTAAGTGGATATTTAAACATTAGTATTTCTGGTGTTCTTTTTTTTTTTTTTTATCGATGTGATAGGTGTGAAGTATCCACTATTATTAATGGTGACTAATCTCTATTAGGAAAACTGAAGACATACAAGGTAGATAATCTCCTTCCAATCAGGTTTTTTTCATTCACATTTACAAGAGTCAGAATACCCTGACCACTTGTTAAGAGTCCAATCAGACCAACCAAAGTTGGTATTTCTGGTGTTAGTTTAATATTTGAACCTTCAAATTAAGAAACGATAATAACACCAAAATTTATTACTACTATTATATGAATTTGGGTGGAGACGTAAAAAGTACGCTTTAATTTTCTAGTAAAATAATGATAATTGGAGAATCAAGGATAGATTATAGGTGCTGCACGGATGGTGGTGCTACTACTGTGATTGTATTATATATAGTAATGGTAATGATAATTGCAGTTAGTTTTCTACTATATTAAATTTTTGTTCTATAGATGGTAATGCAATAATGCCAAACCTATGGCCACAATAAAAAGAAGGTAAAGAAGCAGGGAAGTTCAGTTGACAAGCATAGGGAAAACTGTGTCACTCTGTCTTCTTCTTTTTCGCCCTTTTGATTTTCTGTGGTAGCAAATTGGTTCATTTATTTTATGAAGATAAGCCATTCTTAGCATTGCAATAAAACTTCACCTTTAACCCTATACATCCTTTACCACACTGTTCAATGTTCATCCCCAAATATCTTACCTCATCTTTTAAAGATAAATTAATTAACTATCCACTTTTTACTCACAATCTCATGCTTCACACTTGGGTCTGTATTCATATATGTAGCTTTTTTTTTTTTTTTAATCATGTAAACTTGCAAAGTTTTCGGTGAAGTAGGTCAGTTTTGTGAAAAATGTTGAATTGTTGACATGGCAATTAATTAGTTTGGTGATTTTGGTATAATGAAAAACGTAAAGTATTCTGACTTTTGAGTCTAAACAATTTTTCATTAACTTTTTCAAGGATTTTGATGTATTATTCTAAAATATTTTTTTTGATAATAAACATCTTAATACTTAATAAAAAAAATTATATGAAAAAGTCCATACATTTAATATTTAAAAAATAAAAATGATGAAATCATTTTTTAGGAATAAAAAAAATCAATGGAAGAATTGATCATTTAGAATAATTCAATTCTCACTCTCACTCACCTACCTGCATCAACTAAGCTCTGGGACATGTGGCAATGAACTTTAGCAGAGCACTTGTACGTATGCCGCAAATCTTATAACACTGACATTACCTTACCACCCAGGATTTAGTTGTCAATTTGAAATTTCCTACTAACATTCTGACATCTTTTTTATATTTACAAATGGCCACTCAAAGTTTGTTACAAATTGAACAATAGTAAAGTAGCCGTAACACAAAATCAAAATCAAGGCTTTCATTTAAAATAATTTCTAAAATGTTATTGAAACATGACTTATGTATGTCATGTGAATGAAAGAAATAAATTTTAAAAAAAAAATTAAAAAATAAAATATTTGAAATGCTACCGAATTCAGAGAAAATAAGAAAAAAGGATGCTATTTTTTCACCATCACTAGTTTCCTATTGTTAGGGAATAGGGACCCTCTCCGCACTAAACACAATAAAGTTACAAAGGTAGCTTCACTATATAAACGTACCCACCCATTTCACTCCCCATTCATGTCCATTCCCCTCTTCTTTACTTTCTCCCTTTGATCCCAAAACACCCTCCCAAGTTTTCTCTCTACATTAATTTTTTTTTTTTTTTATAAACTGAACTCCTCTGTTTTTCCCCTGCTTCCCTTCCTGTTTTCCCCTGCTTCCCTTCCTTCCCCTGCTTTTGGATAAGACAAAATGTCTTCCTCAAGTGTGTGTCAAGGTTTGCAATCTTGTCTCGAACCCCGCGTGATCGAGCCACGTGTACTCAGGCTCAAATTGGCTCCACCGGGTTCAAACTTTTCTCCACCCTCTTCCGCCACAACTGTTATTATTCCTCCACCTTTCTCAGACCAAGAAAAACCCCTTCTCATCAGCAATGAATGTGACCAAAACCACACAAAATCACGTGGCTGGAGTTTCCTTCAAGCTCTCGCAGACAATCCTGATTGTAAAAACAAAACTGAAAAAAACGACAATGTCTATGTCCACCCCACTGTGAAACGCTCATCTTCAATGCTAACTGAAAAGAGCTTAGAAATGTGCACTGAAAGTCTTGGTAGTGAAACGGGTAGCAATGCAGGTGAAAGCAGTGATGATGTTTCGTTGTTTTCGTTACATGATGATACTGTTGTTGTTCTAGGTGGTGGTAGTAACATGAATTGGGGGGGTGTGAATAGAAGAGTGAAACACAAAGCTTGTAGCTTTCCACCACCACTCACTTCAATCACTGATTTTCATGTTAGGCCTCATCGTGAAGGTGGTAGGTTAATATTGGAAGCTGTTGCTTCTCCTTCTCGCACCCCTTATTTTCATGCTGAGCGTGGCGATGGCAGGCTCACGCTGCGCCTTTTCGATGGTGGTTTTGGTTCTGATGATGACGAAGAAGGAGGAGGAGGAGAAGAAGAAGAAGAAGAAGAAGAGGAGGGTGAAGAAGTGAGTGGGGAAGAGGAGGAGTTGGAAGAGTGTGTTGAGAATGTGGAGGATGAGATGGGTGTGAAAAAGTTTGCAAGACCAAGCAGGTGCAAGGAAAGTGGGAATAGAGACATTTTTGGTGATGGCTACTTTGAGCTTCCCTCTCTTTCTCTATGTCTCTGAATAAAATTTCTTTTACTACTATTATTATCCCTCTCTCTATCTCTTGTTTCATTTTTCTTTTTAGGATTTCAGTCCTTATGATTGGAAGATTGGTGCTTGAAATTTCTCAATGTCCTATTAATGCTAGTTAGTTAGTTATTATAGTTATTAGTTATATTTGGATATTATCCTTCTATGCCCCCATCTTTAAGTTTTACTATTTAATTTATTTATTATACTTTTTGTGGTCCTAGAATACCCCTAAAACAAAATTCGTTGATAGAAAATTTAAAAGAGAAATACCTATAAGTACGATACGAAAATTTACGAATGACTGACGTAGCAAGATGTGGAGCCTGATTTCATACACCGATATCTAGTGATTTTCGTCAAATCCGGAGATAACCATTCTTAAAAATAAGACACGTAAGCGTTTGTGAAAAAAAGTTTCATACTAAATAACATCTCTCAATTTAGAAACTCTGGTTAGCATGACAGGGCATCAAATTTTATGTCCCTTGTCACGATTTAAAAAGTTAACTAAATTCGTTCCCAAAAAAAAAAAAAAGTTAACTAAATTAAAAAATATTGTGATTCAAAAGAGAGAGTGATTATAATTTTCTAAACCAAAAACAGTGAAAAGAACAAGTAAAGATGTACGACTAATTTCAATCCATATAACAAACTTAAAAAAATTTAAAAGAAAAGGTAAAAGGAAGGAGAAAAAGCTAGTCAGTCGTGGGGCATAATATATATACCAACGCAATAGTGGACCCCAAACTTTAATTGCACTATATATGTTGATTATCATATTTTGTGAGGTAGTCCCATTTCTTTCTAACAGCAAGAATTTGTTCGGTTGCCAATACTTTTAGTAATATACCGTTTCAATTTGAGCATACTCTTAGGCTCACGTGAGTTGAGTCTCTAATGACAGTACTGTCTATTACAGGCAATGCCTACACATTGATAATCGCTCACGTAGTTTGTTTTCATTAGGAAAATAAGGTACTAAATCACAGTCTGTATCCTCTTAATTTTTGAACCAAATTAATTAATTAATGTTTGAGATTAATCCAACACACCTCAAAGAGAAAATATCAAGTAATCATTAATGAGAGAAACAAGAGGGGTGAGATGAGATGAGATGAGATGATGATCTATTCCCTACAGGCAGGCATGCATGTCAGTTAGAGCAACATGGGGGTGGGGATGGAATCTTGCTCATGGGAAGTGTTGGTTGGGGGTTAACTCAAAAGTGCATTGCTACTTAATCTGGCAATAAATCAAAGGGGGAATTGAAAAGAATTGCTGCTCGTACCCTCCCTCCTTCAAGAGCAAACCTAAAACAAGTGGTGGTGTACGGTCTCAGTACCAATGCCTGGTGTGGTAACTATCAAAAAGGAGGGAGGGAGGGACCCCAAAACAGTATAACATGGACTGACTTCATCACGTAGTATCACCCATGTGATACCCTTTGCCACTCCTCTCGGTCCATCATGTTATCAACACATTGTAAATTGCAAAAAAAAAAAAAAAAAAAATTGGCCCTACTCTCTTCCTTTATTAAAGAATTCTTATGTCACATTTATATCATCAAAGTATGATATATACCCTAGTACTCAGGAAATCGGATTCCCTAAAGTCAAATTTTCCACGTATTTACGAAGTCAGACGATCTGGATCTTTCGATCTTAATCGGACGGTACACATTCTAAAATTGAATTGTGTCTCATTTACTCAACTTGAAATGTGCGTCGTCTGATTAAGATCAGACGGTCTAGATCGTCTGACTGTTTGAATGCGTGAAAAATTTGATTGCAGACAATCTGAAATTGTACCCAAGAGCACTTGAATCGATGAGATGATACAAGTCTCTTCCTTCTTAACCAGTAGTCCAAGGTTCGAATTCGACTTCGGTAAATGCGATAGTCTTAAAACTCTTGAGAGAGAATTTTTTCGCCAATGTGAGCCTACTCGACTCGACATATTAGTCTTCAGAATTGTGTGTGGGGATATCAAGTTTATAAAAATAAAAAATAAAAAAGAGAGTATGATACCCTAGTTGCGTTGATGTGACCTTATTATAAGGTTTTAGAGATATGAAGTTGGGTTTGTGACATTCTTTAACAAGGGAAGGCAGTGGCTAATCGTGGAGTCTGGGTATCCATACGTTAACTTATTTTGTTGAGGGTTTGGATGACAGTGAAATGAAAGCTTCAACTTGCAACCCTATATCACATGCATCATTTGGTCCCTAACATCATGTGCTTGCTTTAGGAACCTTATTTGTAAGGTATATAGGTCCTTTAAGCACATATTCTCTCACCATATCATGTCACAGTAAGAAAAATCTTTGGGGCGATCAGCATGTCCCCTAAATTTACTGTCACATGGAGGTCCTAATGCTAATATCTACAAAAGATGATTTAAAGGGGGAAAGGGATATCTTTTTTTTCCCCCCTTCTCTTCATCTTCTGGATTCGATATAGTGGTATCTATGAAAAATGCTAGTTGCCTCTGAGGTTTCACATTCCACCACACCTATGGCTGTATCAAAAGAAAAGAAATGTAACACATTACGAAGGCATTGTACTTATTCTGTTCTGCTCTGGTGTTGCCATTTTTCGACACCTCGAGTATTTTGTACCTTCAAATTAAGTCAAGTGTATTTGATATGCATGATCACACTGCAGCTTTTACAAAATGAGATCTACATTAGTCGGTTCAACAAATCAGTTTAATTTATTCTCAAACATTCTTTGTTATGAGTTTATTAGTAACGAGAATGTCACATACAAGTTTTGGTTATGGTATTTACTATATTCAAGTATTTGGCTTTATTAGTTCTAACGATATTTTCAGTGGACAGCCATATATGGCACCTCAGAATCAGTCACATATGGATCTGACACATTGTAAACAAAATGACTGTGTAAGTGTGAGAATATTGTGTAGTATTTGAGCATTTTAAATTGAAATATTAATTAATGAACTTACAAAATAAGTTGCAAAAAATATGTAAAAAGCGAAGAATTTGTGAGAAATATATTTTTTCCCATTGTGAAATGGTGGGTTCCTCTTGCTTATTTTTTTTTCTCTAACCAAGTGTAATTAGGGACTTTGACCCCAATAAATATTTTAGAGTATTTTCACGGTTTAGGTTTTTTGAGTCTGCTACGAGACTAATTAATGAATTGACAGTGAAATATTTGGTTTTTTTCATATAGGTTGGACTACCTTTCAACTAGACGACTATAGTCATCCAACTCACGCTCTTTTCTTTTCTCGTGGGAGAGTCACTTTTACCAACTCTCCGAGCACTTGATCGGTGATATTGCTTGACTTTGCTATACCAATTCTGTCTTCAAATCCCAATTTATTTCAGGGTTGGCCTATTCACAACACGAGTTGACAGCGGACTGTCTCTAATATGCTCATGATGTTTCAGAATAAACTTGCAGAATAACTCTTGGATCTTCCATTTTAAATTATTGGAGCAAGCTGAGAGAGAGACACGGGGAGAATGAGATAATGAAGGTTTCTAATATCTAGTTCCGTTACTGTTTTTTTTTTTTTTTGACTAATACGTAGTTCCGTTACTTGAGACAAATTAATTAGGATAAATCTAAGGCTATGTTTGGCAGTCAAGAAAGTGGGGAGAAAGAAAGTGGGAGGAAAGAAAATTTATTGATTGAAGTGTTAAATTATTAATGTGTCACACTATGATTGGTCTGTCACACTTATCCATGCACACTTTTTATATTTTCCAAAAATCTTTCTCTTTCCCCACTTTCTTTCCTTAGAAACAAACATAACCTAAGAATCAATAAAAGGAAAAGAAAACCAAAATGATCTATAATTTAAATAATAATTGATAAGTTGAAATTAACCTATGGGGATGGCAATAGACACCTTTTCGACAGGGTACTATAGTGCCCGTCTACATACCCGCAATTGAAAAAATACTCATATCTAGACCCGTACCCGCATGGGCAGTAACTTTAGTACACGTACCCTCTAGGTACCTATGTACTCACACCCGTGCCTATTACCTGCATTTTAACTATGAAAAAACAATAAATAGCAAAAAAAAAATATTATAACAATTAAAAAAAGATCCAAAAATCTTTTAAATCTGCTCATAATATATTAAAAATTAAAGTATTTAACTAAATAAAAACATCCAAAACGACAAATTCATAAACTTATATATTTAATTACGAATAAAAATGAACACCTTTTCATAAAATTCATAAATTCATAAACAATAAATTAATAAAATAGACACTTTTTTTGGGGAAAAAAAACCTGAACCAGATTAAAAATTTATATGTAATATATATATATATATATATATGCGGGTACGGGGCGAGGTGGGCACTAGAGTGCCCGTACCCGCACCCAGGCCCACTCAAATTTGCGGGTAATTGTCCAGGCCCGAGCTCATACCCGTAAAACTGGTTTTTACCCTCCCCATTAACCATTACGCTCAACTTTTTTTAAAGCTCTCTCGTCTAATTTAATTTTTTTCACAATGATTTATAAATTTATAAAACTTTTTTTAACTCACGGTTTTTGTTCGAAAGCACAGTTAGTGGTAAAATATTTATAAGTATTGTACCAAAAAAACATATGTAATTGTTGTGCTTTCAGGATTGCCGATTGTCCCCACAAACCAACACGAGTCTTTTCAGCATGTTTTGTCCTCACTCACACGCTTTCTGGAAAACTTCCCAGAAGGTCACCCATCCCAAGAGTACTCCAAATCAAGCACGCTTAACTATGAAATTCTTATGTTCAGGGCTCTCGGAAAGAAGATACATCTTGTTAGTATAGGTAGTATCAATCAATTCTTTTTAAGTCATCCTTCAACTGTGCAGTTCCATACCTGCACAGCCTCAGGATCCCTCTTATTCTGGCATGAATTCGGTTCATTCACATGTCTCTTTGCTTGTCAGGTGCTTCAAGCACCGACGATCACTTTCTCACCATCGTCAACCTTAGGCGTCACATACCCACCAGCTTCTGCATGGTTCGTCTCCAAACCACATCGTACTGGGAGAGGTCTGCTCTGATACCATTTGTAACAGCCCAGACTACTTTCAGGATTGCCGACTATCCCCACAAACCAACATGGTTTTTTCAACATGCTTTGTCCTTACTCACACGCTTTCTGGAAAACTTCCCAGAAGGTCACTCATCCCAAGAGTGCTCCAAGCCAAGCACGCTTAACTATAAAGTTCTTATATTAAGGGCTCCCGAAAAAATATGCATCTTGTTGGTATAGGTAGTACCAATCAATTCGTTTTAAGTCATCCTTCAACGGTGCAGTCCCATACCTGCACAGCCTCAGGATCTCTCTCATTCTGGCATGAATTCGATTCATTCACATGTCCTTTTGCTTGTCAGGTGCTTCAAGCACCGGCGATCACTTTGTCACCATCGTCAGCCTCAGGCGTCACACCCCTCCCTCCTTACCATCTATATTAGACACACACAAAAAACTCACAGTCTTTGCCTCTCGATGAGAGTTCTGGCTATCTCCCCAACTTTTATCCTTTGAAATTAACTTCTATGCTCAACTTTTTTTTGAGAGCTCTCTCATCTAATTTTTTCACAATGATTTATAAATTTATAAAGGTACTTTTTCATAACTTAATACCAAATGGCAAAAGTTATCTCCTTTGAGAAACACTGATATGTTAAAAGACAATACAAAATTATATATACAAAGAAAATCCAAAATTGATCTTAGCAAAGTTGATTTTTCATAATGACTTTTGGATGTTGTTGTCACGTCTTTATGTTTAATTTGATTATATCATATTAGTTTAGAAATGTGAATCATTAAAAATTTGGTGATAATATCTTTTTTCTTTGGGTGTGTTGTGAATTTAATAAAATTTACAAATACATGTTTTTTATAGGCAAAAAATCATTATTAATCAATAGAGTATAAGGGCTACTCCAACTCTGATAAAAAAAATATTAGAAGTCTAAGAAGGCCCAACTAAGATACAACAAATTGAATTTGTACACCAATCCGAAAAGGACAAGGACCTATTACTAACATATGCTTGGAATCAAGACCAAGAATGAAGCTTAATACAAATCCAACAAATAATTAAATAATTAAGTGAAATCAAAAAATCTTTGCCTAGGTCCGTAAGGCCTAGTACAACTGGTGTAAGCCGACATTGTTAGGCTGGACATTTTTCGTGGTTGCCCGGGTTCGATCCCGGGATCCCCACTTTGTGTGTGTAAGTTTACGGGTGGTGTTTGCCACTCTGTCTGCAGACCCAAAAAAAAGATCATTGCCTAAAATCAACTATAGTCATAGAAATAAGCTTAAGTGGAATAGATACTGCAATGAAAATGTTGTCTTGAAAAAATAATAAACTTCTATAAAATTCACCATCTGATTCTCTATCCCAGTTGGGTTTACTAAAAAAATTCAATATTTTTATTGCAAAACATCATCTACCTATTATATTTTTTAGGGCAACAAAGTTATTTCATTTTATTCAAAATAAGTTCAGAAATACAAAAAGGAACTGTATTAAACTCATGATGGCTAGCATAAAGCTGGATGCTCTAGCCAAACTATGAGCAACAAAGTTTGATTGCCTCCTAATGAAACTGACCTCACAGTTTTGAAACTTATTCAAACTCACTCTACAATTTGATAAGATAGAACCATGCTCATTATTATATGCTTGTTGCACCAAGATGTCATCCACTGCTGACTTACAGTCAAGCTCAAAGATCATGGTAGAGAAGCCTAAGCTGAAGACCCATTTGGTTACTTCCAAAAGACCTATCATTTTCGCTTCCTGTGGTGATGGCGACCCAGTGAACCACGTCGATTTAGCTTTCACAAAGGCTCCATGAGCATCACAAATACAGAAACTGACTCCAAAGGACCCCTGGTTTGTAAAAATGGCTGCATCCGAGTTGCATTTGAACTCCACTGCCTTGGGCTTCGTCCAAACTAAGTTGGAGTAATCGGATATGTTCATGCTAGCATCTCCTTCCCATGATCTCATTTTGCGCCATGCTCCCAGCGACTCACGGGCTATCATTACAGCATCACGAGCACGTGATTCGAATCCCTTCCACACCTTATCGTTACATCGCTTCCAAATGCACCACATCATGCAAAAGAAGTCGACACTGCTATCACCTGATAATGCTGATAGTAGTGCAAAAGTGTACTCATTGTAACTATCGGCTGCCTCAACCATTCCCCTAAATCTTTCCCACAGACCAGCTACCTCCCAGCATTGTTGTGCTCTTGAACAACCATAAAAAGTATGCTAATTGTTTTCCAGTAACAGCTCACAATGGGGGCCAAGTACTCCTTTTCTACTCAGGTTGGATCTAGTGGGTAAGACATTTCGTAAAGCACGCCATGCCAATAGTTTATACCTCTAGGGAATGCAGGTTTTCCATAGCTGCTTCCAAGCTCCCTCCACTCTCAAGTGCGAGTTGTCGGCTAAGATCTCCATGACAACGTGATATCCAGATTTAACCATGTAGGACCTTGACATGTTATATTTCCACACTAACCTACCAATCAGACCCGAGTGTACAAGGGGGATGCTATGTATGGCCGCTGCATCATCATGTTGAAAGAGAGTTGTAATGATATCTGAACGCCACCTCCTTGAGTTTTGATCAATAAGGTCTCCTACTCGAAGTTGCTCCATTCCTTGTACCATGGGACTCCTAATATAAAGGACTTCATTATTATGCAACCAAGGATCAATCCAAACAAATATATTCTTGCCATCTCCAACTTGCCATCTTGTGCCCGCTTTAACCAGAACCTGGGAAGTGTAGACACTACGTCAAACATAACTTGGGTTATGACTCAACCGAGCCCCCTTAAAATCTCCTTTGGGAAAATATTTATCTTTGAAGACTCTTGCTAATATAGTATCTTGGTTGGTAGCAATTCTTCATCCTTGCTTTCCTAGCATGGCTAAATTGAACCCATAAAAATGGCAAAACCCCATACCTCCATACTCCTTTTTTATTGAGAGGCGCTCCTAACTGAGCCCATTTATTCCTTTCCCACCTCCTCTATTCGAACCCCACCAAAATGAGTTAACCATCCTTTCCAACTCCTCCCCAAGCATAGTAGGTAGAAGGAAAGTGCTCATGCAATAAGTGGGAATTCCTTGAGCCACCGATTTGACTAGCATCTCCCTACCAGCTTTAGAAAGATGCCTTCCGGACCAAGATTGAATTTTCTTCCACACTCTGTCTTTCAGGTAACTGAACATAGCCTTCTTGTTTCTTCCAATCATTGATGGTAACCCTAGATATTTTTCGGTCCACATGCATTCAGTAACACCCAACAGAGAAGTCATCTGGTCACAGATCTCCTGAGTTGTATTCTTGTTGAAATAAATCTCGAATTTTTGCATATTAATGGCTTGCCCCGAGGCTTTCTCATAAGTCTCTAGAATATTTTTCAGTTGCAAACACTCCCGCTCCTCCGCCCTGCAAAAAAGAAAACAATTGTCAGCAAATAACAAGTGTGTGTGGATTGGAGCTCCCCCACACACTTTAATACCATGTATATCACCTTTCGCTGCTGCTCTTTTGATAAGGGCTGTTAAACCCTCTGCACACGATATGAATAAATAAGGGGACAATGGGCCCCCTTGTCTAAGGCCTCTCCTTGGTAGTACATGTCCCAATTCCTCCCCAATGAGTTGCACTGAATAATTAACGGTTTCTAGGCACAATGAGATCCACCACACCCACTTCACATCAAAACCCATCTTTAAAAGAATTGCTCTCAGGTAGCTCCACTCTACTTTGTCATAGGCTTTGCTAATATCTATCTTCAACGCCACCTCCCTAACCTTGCCATTAACCTTGCAATTCATGTGGTGAATGGTTTCAATGGCCACCAAAACATTATCTAAGATGGATTAGTTCTCCATGAAAGCGGATGGCTCCTGTGAGATACACTTGTTGAGAAGCCCTTTCATATGGTTATCCAAAACCTTGGAAATAATCTTGTAGATAACATTGCACAAAGATATAGGCCTTAAATCTTTCATGGACGAAGGATTGTCCTTTTTTGGTATTAGAACAATATTTGTATCATTTAATTGCGGTGGGAATGTACCTTTTTCAAGCCAATCTACCCCTGCTTGGAATACATCCATCCCAACTAGGTGCCAAAACCGCTTATAAAATGCCAGGTTCAAACCATCTGGTCCCGGGGCTTTATTATAGTGCATATGGAAAACCGTCTTCTTGAACTCAGTAATAGTAAACGGTTGTAACAACTTCTCATTATCCTCATCATTAATCCGAATGGGGACATGTGCTATAACCGGTTCCAACACACTATCATTGCTTTGAAAGAGAGTGTCAAAGTACTCCTTTGCTACCACACCCTTGCTAGCTTGATCACTAACCGTAGCGCTAGTTTTAGTTTCCAACTTCAGGATCCTATTCTTTTTCTTGCGATGACTTGCCATGGTATGAAAGAATTTAGTGTTGGAGTCCCCATCTCTGACCAAAAGACTTTTGCTCGCTGTCTCCAAAAAGCTTCTTCTTGCGCCAACAAAACACCCAACTTCTCCTTTATGGCGTCATAACTGTAATAATGAGCATCCTCATGCTGATTTTCTCAAGCCACTTCTAGCTCCCTGTGATATGCATCTATTACTGCCTTATATTTAGATCGCAACGTCTTCCCCACGCATTCATCTCATTAGTGCAACTTTTGATCCTACTCAAAATATCACCTTGTTGGTTCGCTTCCCAGCCCTACCTTACCACTTCCTCTAAACATTCTTCTTCTAACTAAGCATTCTTAAACCTGAAGGGTCTTTGAAGTCTGTGCTGCTCCCGGTCTTGTAACTTCAACAAAATAGGAAAGTGATCAGATCTATCAGCAACAGTATTCAAGAGACGACAACTGGGAAAGATATCCAGCCATTGTTGCGTGGCTAGAGCTCTATCCAGTCTCTCTTCTTTTGCTTGCAGAGTACCTCTGCTTTTGAACTAAGTAAACTTGTAGCCTTCCAAAGGTAGGTCGAGTAGGCGACTATCCTGAACCGCCTCCCTGAATCCACAAATTTCCCATGGAGGATGATCCACTTGCCCTTTCTTATCTTCATTTGATAACAAGTTATTATAATCACCCATCGTACACCATGGCAAGGAGTTATCCCTTGCCAAATTTCTAAGAAGGTCCCATGAGTCTCTTTGTCTTGCCGTCTCCGGATAACCATAGAAGCCAGTAAACCGCCATCTTGGTCTCCCATGCTGCACCATCTCCACATTGATGAAATTTGACGAGTAACTAATGATATGACCGTCAAATGGATGACGCTTTAGAAGCGCCAAACCACCTCCCCTACCAATCCTGTCCACCGCAAAAGATCCATCAAAACCCAGACGCACACGGATTTCTACAATTCTATTTGAGTGCACTAAAGCCTCGCAAAGGAAAATTACATTCGGTTGGTGCGCCTGGACGAGGTTCCTAAGGGAAGGAACTGCACTCGGGTGGCTAGGCCCCGGCAGTTCCAGCTGATCAAACTCATCGTCCCCGACAGGCTCCTTTGTCAGGGCCCACCTTTAAAAAAGTACCTTCACCGTTATCTTGACTAGGTATGATGTTGCCATCTTCTTTCTGCCCAGATTCCTTCCTCGTGCCATTCAAGTCGATTTCGTTAGTCATGGGACCATTCTTTGTTTCCTTATTGGCCACATCACGTTTCCTCTTTTTGTCTCACTCATTTAATTCTCCATCATCCATATCTTCCTCCATTAATTGGCTTGACTCATTGGTCAACTTCATTATTACCATGCACAATTTGTGACATAGTATTAATTTACTCCTGATATGTGCCATTCATGCATGCGAGATTGTGCAAAGAAGGACGTTGGGTCCTTGAATATTGCCATCTTCAGATCATTCCTATCTTGGGTCGAAGATTCATTGGTAGATCCCATTGATTTCGATCCCACATTAACTCCTGTCATGAATGGAATTCCATGATTGTCGTAGTTGTTCTGATTAGGCGATCTCCAATCCGTCTGACCGTCCTCCCTAAGCCACCTTACACCACCACTGCCTTCACCTTTTTGCTGCTCCGTACGCAGCTCTGGGCCCCACCCTTGGACTCCATCATCATTCACCATGGCAAATAGCTTGTCACAGAAATCCTCAACATGGCCTAGCATCCCACAGAGGTAGCAGAAGCTCCCTATCCGATCATACTTGAAGTGAACAATTTTTGCCTCACCACCTTGTTTCTTAATCCTCTTGAAACGTCTCAAAGGCACCCGAACATCAACCAACACTCTGATTCTCATATACTTCCTCCAGAAATTAGAATTATTTTTGGCGTCATATTCGAGGAACTTACCAATGAAATTTGCTATACTCTCCCCCACTGCCTGAGACATAAATCTTGCAGGAACGTCGTGTACCTGCACCCAAAATAGAACCATGACTAAAGGAACTTGATGCGACATTTCCCTTTCCTGTAGCACCCTAAGATGAGAAGGTGTTTGTCAAAGAACCACGAACCCCTACTCAGCACCCATATCACATCCAATCTATGATAGAAGATGAAGACTCCCACTCCTGCTTCTTTATGGTTACGCCACATTTTGGATGCCACAACCCTGCTATCCTCTCTTTCATGATATGCGTCCGTATAGGTCTATCCTTTAGGAAGCGACCTACAAGGTACAAAGATTGTTGAGTTCCTCCTCCTCCTTCGTCTGATGGTAGAACCTCGAGATCATCTTCCTCGGCTCCTAGAGATAGCCGCTCTAACGCTTGTTGTTCCGCCCCACTAATTGTGCCAAGAAAACGTTACTCAGTGCAAACTTGATGCGAAGAAAAACCAAGACACACTCTCAAGGGAGAGAGATACACTTCCCACAAAGGAGAGACACATGTCAAAACCTGAGATATTCAATTTCTCACCTAAATCTGTTTTTATTTTTATTTTTATTATTATTTAAAGGCATTCATTATATTAGAGTATCTCAATAAATGCTATTAATATGTCAATCATTATTTTTAATCATAACCATGTCTATCAATTATCAATAAATAATATTTTTTCAAAAATCTAATTTCAAATTTCAAATTTCAAATTTTAAATTCAAGTCCATTATTTATTATCTATTTATTTTCATACCACATGGCAATACCTTTCTCATTCTATTTTTTGTGTAAACTAAAATTATTGGGTTAAATATATTTTTGGTCCCTGTAATATGAGCGAGTTTTGGTTCTTGTAAATTTTTTTCTTTGGTTTTCATCCCTCTAAAAGATGAAAGTATTGTTTTTGTTTCATGACATAATGTTACATCGTTAACTACTTATGTGTCTTACGATAGGTCACATGGTCATCTCAGGTGACATCCAATGACGTATGTGATGCTCTGTTAGAGTGTAATTATCCGAAACTTTTTTCATGACCCCTAAAATGAATACTAGGGTCCAAAAACAGTGTTTCAGGTTTTAGAGAGATAAAAATCAAAGAAAAATATTTTACAGGGATCAAAAACAAAATTCTCTCATTTTACAAGGACAAAAACCATACTTTTAAATTTGGGAGAGATGAAAACCAAAGAAAAAATATTACGGGGATCAAACCGTCCACTTTATAGAGACCATAAACATATTTAACCTAAAATTATTTTATTGATTTTTTTAATTAGTAATTTATGACAATTGATATTGAAGCAACCAGTTAGTTACCAAATATTTCAAACCAATGGGCTAATTTTTCAGGTTTCAAGTAAAATTAGTTTTTTACGGGAACTAAAAGCTAGTTACTTATTAGCTATTTTAATCGAAACAGAGCATTTACTTCTTGCATATATGTGTACCGGGGGGGGGGGGGAAATATTGTTGGAAATTATTTTCCCCTTAGACATCTTTTGGTATATTATGCTATGATAGATTAGTCTCTCACCAATTAAATGGACATATTTTAATTTTTTTTATAAGAAAATTACATTTTCTCTTCGAGCTAGACCTCAAACCATGAACCATATATGCTGGTTGTTGAAACTGCATTCCCTTGTCCCAAATCCAAGTCTATCATATAGATATTGGATAACAGCTTTATAAGGTGGTCTTTTCTCTGTGGTCCGCGTGGGGATAAAAGACAATAACACACCAGACAAACACACACAATCAACGACTCAATTAATAATTATTATATTTCATTTTTTAAATATTTTTTTATCTTATCTCAATCACAAAGATAATACTCTCTCAGTCCCAAAATATAAACAAAAAAGTACATATATATGGTTTAAATATATGTACTTTTTTGCTTATATTTTTGGACGGAAGGAGTATGTCGATATTTTAATTCGTTTTCCTAAATCTAATGACAACTCTTCTAAATTAATTTCAATGTGTTGTTGGTGAAAACTTGATTTCACAAAATTATTGCTAATTTGATGATAATCTCATCTTCAAAAATCTATTTATTATCTCCTACAATTTAATCTCCTATAATTTAAATACAAAATTAATGGCACAACTAAAATTAATAATAAATTAAGTACTGCTAAAACTCCCTATATTAGATACACGTAGTGAGTTTTGTTTTCAAATTTCAAAATAACAATTAAATGAATTTTATGTTTATTGTTTATAAATAAAAGGAGTAAAGACTCAAATTGTCCTTCACAATAAACACATAGACTTATTTAGTCCCTAAGAAATGAGCATATATCAATTTAATTCTTAAGAGTTTCAAATATAGGTCAAATTAATTTCTGATAGTGGGCTAAAATGTTCTAAAAAATCTTTAAAAAGACTAATTTGACCAAAATTTGATATTTTTTAGGATTAAATAGGTGTTTTTTATTTCTCAAAAACTAAATAGGTCTCTATATTGTTGTCAATAAACAATTTGGACGAATGAGATGAGAGATACAGTGCAACTATGAATATTGAGTTTTAAAAAACTCAGGAGGTGCATTGCACATCCGGAGTGAAAATAGGTTCGCACCTGCACACAATATGCCGTGTTAACGGTGTTAAGGACTACATAGGACTAAGAGGACTTCTTCTAGACTTCTAGCTATAGTCTCCTTAATTCCAAAAGCCAAAAGTTGTGTTGTATCCCCACCAATATACATGTGGTCTTCCACTTGTAATTACACTATACTTGTTAGCTCTTATCCTCCTGTTCAACTCTGTTGTTTGCCACATGTTCTGAATTTTGAAAACAAACTATGTATCCTCTTATAATGTTGGATCCTTGTCATTGGCCTAATCCATATTCATTCCATTTGATCGTGTAATGTCCATCTGTCTTCAGAAAAAGCTTCAAGTAGATCAAATCCATTACACCAAACATCTTTGAGACATATCCCCAGGCAGATGGCCAGTTGATTAATTAATGAAGCTAAATGCATGGACAATGTTTTGAGAGAAGTTGATATGATTGGTAGCATGTAAAGCCGTTCGTTCGTTGGTGTGATCATATACATGAGACAAGAACCCCATATACAAAGCAAAGACTGGGCCCATCACACGGTGGCTTCCAACCAAGGCCACCAGATAGACTACTTATGGTGCTTGCTTGACCATACTTGACAAAGTAGTTGGTGCTTGAGAGCTTTGCTCCGTTGACTATACCTGAGTCTATGATTCAATACATGCGTAAACTTATGACTATGAGTCCATAGGTTTTTATTAACAGCAAATGTTAGTAATTAGGATGTTAGGTTATGCATGGAAGATTTGAACTATGGGTGCATAGTTCTTTATACGGGATGTACCAAGTGATCATAGGAGTGTTTATATGAAAGTATGAGAGCAACAAATTTAATTGGACCATACAACCATACATGGATGGTTAGAATTAAAGGTTATTTAAAGATCACATGATCATTTACAAAAGTCACTTTATATTTTAATCTTAATTTTTCATGATTTAAAGTGTGTGTGACTTTTTTTATATGACGGCGAGAGGAGTAAATTATAGTCATAATATCAAATCACGAATGGTTAAGATTATATCATACAGTTATGTGCAGGAAAGGAACCAAAAATCTACAATTTTTTGTTTGGTTTAATTTTTTGTTTTCGTTTCATATTTTCAAATGATTATAAACATATTATATTATTTAATTACTTTAGTATAAATATTTATACAAAATAAAAATAAATATAGTCTACTATTTTCAGAAAACTGAATATTTTTGAAATATAATCTTAAACTTTTTAGATAATTAAACAATTTATTTAATTGATTTTAAAACTTCCTTGTTAAATTTGTTTTATTTCACATTTTTAAGTTGTGACAAGAGGACGGGAAGGGCTAGAGCTCACCCCTGCCACCCTATATATCTGTCTCTGGTTATGTGACATTTTTAAGTAGTCACATGAACGTTAAATAACTTTCAATTTTAACTATTCATATATGATTGTATGGTTAAGTTTACCTCTCACACTTTTTTGCTCCCTCTATTTTAAAATTGACTGTCGTTTTAGAGAAATGAAAAATTTTCATATTTACTGTTGTTTTATTATTTCAATGTAACTTTAATTTTCTCTCTCAATTTTATCCTCAAATATTAAACGTTATGCACATCACTCACAATATATCATATTCTATTTTACATTTATGACAATTGTTAATATACTAATAATTAATAAGAATAATTTAGTAAAATTGTTTTATTCGCTAAATTATTTATTGTTTTTCTCAATCCTTGTTTATTTTGAAACAGAGGGAGTACAAGGAAAGTTCTCTATGGCGCACACGCATGAAAGTCAATTGATTAAGCAACTAATGAATTTGTGACCCAAAAAAGGGGTCATTGTCCTGATTGGAGCTTGCACGAAGGCATGCATAGGCTACGCTAGTATGCTAGCTTAGCCGGTTGGGTGTGGTTAACAATTATCAAGACGTAGATGAAGTTCCAAATGAACACTAGGAGGGAATTAAAAGATAGGAAGTGTTTCCCACTATGTAGCACCTGTTCTATATACACATGGGAAGGGTTAAGTTATTCCGATCCACTTAATAACTTTGTGTAGACATCAAGTTTCATCAATCGAATAGTTGGATATCGTCATATTATGTTAATGATCATACATACTAAATTTTAGATAAATTGGACATCTGTAGTTATATAATCATATGGTCAATATTTTACTTGAATTTTTAAACGAATAGTATATGTTGAATTAAAGTTATTT
Source organism: Calophaca sinica (assembly GCA_037113605.1). NCBI lineage: Eukaryota > Viridiplantae > Streptophyta > Magnoliopsida > Fabales > Fabaceae > Calophaca > Calophaca sinica. The sequence continues at coordinate 25,513,103 of CM073733.1, forward strand.
GATAAAGTATCAAATATTTGTAAAATTTTATGAAGTTTTATGTAGTTGATCTAATCAATAAGAACTTCTAATTTGACGGTTCGATAGGATGTTGTTAAATGGGTGTAACTATTGGTATAACTCTTCGGGTGTAATTTGATCACTCCTCATATATATATATATAATATTAGCTTATAAGGGTGGTATAGTCTTTTAGTATTCTACTATATATTCTCCTTTTATCTTTGTATTGTTAAGACTAAGACTTTGTTATGTTTGTCATATTGGAACTGTAACACCCGTAATTCAATTTTACTCGAAATAACGAAGATTTACAAAAATGGCTCAAAGTTGACAATACTTTAAACTTGGTAATTAAATTACAAGTCCAAACTCCACGCATAGTCAATAATCTAAGAGTTAGATTACAACTTTGTAATCGTTAAATACTTGGAAGCACAAAATACAATAACAAGGTTCCCTTTTTTTTTTTATCCAAAATGATAAAGGATTCTATACCCTTCCAAACTACACAATAGAACTAAATGAAAGTCAAGCCTCTATTTCGCCTGATCACTTTTCGGATCCTGGGAATCTGAAAAACAATAGAAAAGAGTGAGATAAAAATCTCAGTGAGTTCCCCCCCACGGACCCCTCACCACATCAGTTCCCAATACAACGTTATAAATGAAATTCACAATATCGTCACAATCCAATAAGCAATCAAAATTGCACAATGAATCCAAAGAAGCACATATGTGACTCTCAACGGAATTCTTCGATAAACAGTACACAATGAATCCAAAGGAGTATAAAATAGACTCTCAGTGGACTTCCTCAATAAACAATACACAATGAGTCCAAAAATGTATAGCAGTGACTTTCATGGAGCTCCTCAATAAACATTACACAATGAGTCCAAGAAAGTATTGCAATGACTTTTCATGGAGCTCTTCAATAAACAATGCACAATAAGTTCATAACACATCATAAGGTTTACACACATTAAGGGTTTAGAACATTTAGAAACCAGTGTTCATGAACTTAGAAGTGAAAATACACATTTATGTTACAAATTTGGGGACAGTTGGTGTTCAGTTTTCTAAACCCCATAGCTTGTAGCTCAAAACTGCACTAATTGGTTGGATATTTCCTAAATTAAAAATTAGATTTGGAAACTAGACATCCTAAGCTTTCCAACGAGTGGTCATATGCTCAATTCCGACTTCGTTTGATATTTTAATAAAATCCTCGAAGTTGGCACTCTGCAGAATGCGCGTCGCGCGCACCAGAAGCGCGTCACGCGCATTTCTGGAATTTGGTTCTGTTTCTAATGCGCGTCACACGGATGATGGCACAAGACAGTGTCTGCCAATTGTACAGATTACCCTATTTCAGCTACTCCACTTCTCCAATCTCATTTCTACTTAATCCCAATCAAAACCAAGACAACCAAGATGGTAAATCAAAGGTTTCAAGCAACATAATCACATTATTAGCTCATGCAACCAACTAATCTCAACAACTTTCGTGATTCACATGCCAAATACTAGATTCAACATGCATGAACTTAGTTAGACTTCAAACCCATTCTTAGCTACCCACAAATCAGAAATGAGGCATGCAAGGAAGACAAAATGAATCCTAATGTGGGTCTTATTGGTTGCCCAACACTTCAAGAGGAGAAGAACTCACTTTTGGCTCAAAGAGATGAGCTAGGAAGCTTGAAGACTTGAGATCCTCTCCTCCTCTTCTTCTTCAAATTCGAGCTTCTTTCCCAATGGTCTAGAGCAGCTCCAAATCTTCAATGTAGCTCCAAATACTCAGTTCCAAATGCTTAAAAGCAAGAAAGGATGAAGGAAGCACCAATTCTCCTCTTCTCCTCCCCCTCCCCCCAAAACCAAAACCCTAGCTCTCCACCTTCTTCCTCTTCTTTCCTTGTTCAGAAAAATTGAGAGAGAGAGTAGAAAATAGGGCTGGATGTCGTGGGTGAGGAGAGGAAAGGGAGAAGGAAAATGTGGCTTGACCAAATTACCCTTCCTTCAATCACTTAACTACACTACACCTTGCTACTCACACCCCCAACATTTCTAAATGTTGTCCCCTATTTCAATTACTTAACAATCAATTTAAAGCATTTCAAAGCCTAAATTAATTTAATTAAATAATTGAATTAGGCGGGGTGTTACACTACTACCCACCTTTTAAAATTTTTGTCCTCAAAAATGAAACAAGGTACATACCTATCGAAATAGATACGGGTAGTGAGTTTGCATTTCTTCCTCAGTCTCCCAAGTAGCCTCCTCAGAAGTAGATCCTTCCCAGATGATCTTGACCAAGGGAACGTCCTTATTCCTTAACCTCTTGAAGTTGCGGTCCACAACTTGTATCGGCATAGGCTGGTATGTCAAATCTGATCTCAGTTGTATCGACTCATGATCCAAGGGTCGACAAGGATCAGGAATGTACTTTTTAAGCTGAGACACATGGAACACATTGTGTAGACTTGACAGAGATGGAGGTAGAGCGATTTGATAAGCAACAGGACCGACTCTTTGAAGGATTTCAAAGGGACCGATATAACGAGGACAAAGCTTTTTAGCTCGGAGTGCCCTACCAATGCCTATCATAGAAGTGACCCTTAGGAACACATGTTCTCCCTCTTCAAATTCAAGGGGTTTCCTTCTCTCATCGGCATAACTCTTCTGCCGACTTTGAGCAATTATCAACCTGTCCCTAATCTTCCGAATTTGATCTGTAGTCTCCTGAATTAGGCCTGGCCCTAACAATCTTTTCTCACCTACCTCAAACCAACATAGAGGAGTTCTACACTTGCGACCGTAGAGTGCCTCATACGGTGCCATGCCTATGCTAGAGTGATAGCTATTGTTGTAAGCAAATTCAATGAGAGCCAAATGCTCATCCCAACTCCCTCCATCATCTAACACACATGCTCTAAGCATATCCTCTAGGGTTTGGATAGTACGCTCTGTCTGACCATCCGTCTGTGGATGATAAGAGGTGCTAAGGCTTAACCTTGTGCCTAAGGCCTGCTGGAAATGCTTCCAAAATCGGGAGGTGAATTTAGGATCTCTATCAGAGACAATGCTAGTGGGTACTCCATGGAGTTTAACAATTTCTCTAATATACATCCTAGCTAACCTCGCCGTGTTGTAAGTGGACTTGATTGGGAGAAAATGGGCAGATTTAGTTAGCCTGTCAACAATAACCCAAATGGAGTCATACCCAGACCGTGTGTGGGGCAAACCCGCCACGAAGTCCATGGATATGCCTCCTATTTCCATTCTGGAATTTCTAGAGGTTGAAGTAAACCGGAGGGTCTTTGGTGCTCTATTTTAGTTTTCTGACAGACCAAACATTGAGCAACAAACTCACCTATGTCATTTTTCATTCCCGGCCACCAATACCTTTGCCTAAGGTCATGATTCATCTTGGTAGAACCAGGGTGTACCGAGAATCCACTCTTATGGGCTTCTTCAAGAATTTGACTCTTGAGTGCCACATCTTTTGGAACACAAATCCTTTGATTGAAAAGGATTATACCATCATCAGATTCGGAGAATCCATAGTGATGTCTCCTAGCTTGCAATTCTACATCCAAAGCTTGAGCATCCCTAATCTGGTCTCTAAAACCACAAGTGATCTCCAGGTGTCCTACAATCAAACTATCCCCAGTTGTGAACATTCCTAAGTTTAAATCTCTAAAAGATTCTAACAATGCCATCTCCCTAACCATCATGGAAGAGGCATGAAGAGATTTCCGACTCAGGGCATCGGCAACTACATTTGCCTTACCCGGATGATACTTTAGATCAAAATCATAGTCCTTAAGGAACTCTACCCACCTCCTTTTCCTCATATTCAGCTCCCTTTGATCAAACATATATTTTAAACTTTTATGATCACTGAATACTTCAAATCGGGCACCATATAAGTAATGCCGCCAAATTTTTAAGGCAAAGACTATAGCTGCAAGCTCTAGATCGTGAGTTAGATAGTTTTCCTCGTGGGGCTTCAATTGTCTAGATGCATAAGCGACTACTTGCCTATTCTTCATTAAGACACAACCCAAACCTTTTTTAGAAGCATCACTGAAAACTTCGAAACCTAAGGTCGGGTCAGGGATAATCAAAACCGGCGTACTTGTCAACCGGAACTTGAGTTCTAGGAAACTGTCCTCACAACTTTTATCCCACACAAATGGTTGTCCCTTGCGGGTCAATCGAGTCAATGGAAGAACCAATTGAGAGAATCCATGGATAAACCTTCGGTAATACCCGGCCAATCCTAAGAAACTTCTAACCCGAATGATGGTGGGTCGCTCCCATTCAAGAACGGCCTCTACCTTACTAGGATCAACTGCTACTCCCGCCTGAGAAATGACATGACCCAAAAACTTAACTTCCTGAAGCCAGAACTCACACTTCTCTAGTTTTGCAAATAATCTCTTCTCCCTAAGAATGCCTAACACAATTCTAAGGTGTTCCGCGTGCTCCTGGGAATCCCTAGAATATATAAGGATATCAGCAATAAATACCACCACAAATCTATCAAGGTAAGGTCGAAAAATTCTATTCATGTAATCCATGAATATTGTCGGAGCGTTTGTTAAACCAAAAGGCATCACAACATACTCGTAATGGCCGTACCGAGTCCTAAATGCGGTTTTCGGTATATCCTCAGCCTTGACTCTGATTTGGTGATATCCAGACCTAAGATCAATCTTAGAGAATACCGAAGCTCCCCTAAGTTGGTATAACAGGTCATCAATCCTAGGAAGCGGATATTTATTCTTAATCGTAACCTTATTCAGTTGCCTATAGTCTATGCACAAACGCATCCTACCATCCTTCTTCTTGACAAGGAGAACAGATGCTCCCCAAGGAGAAGCACTAGGCCTAATGAACCGTCTAGAAATCAAATCCTCCAATTGAACCTTAAGTTCTTGCAGTTCTAATGGGGACATCCTATACGGTGCTATAGAAATTGGACCCGCTCCTGGAGCCAACTCTATTGAGAACTCAACCTCTCTTTCAGGTGGTAAAGAAGTAACCTCATCCGAGAATATATCTAAAAATTCATTCACTATAGGAACGGTTTCTAATTCAACATCTGAAATTGAAGAGAGTAACAAAATATAACCCAAGTGTCCCTCAAATAAGCAATGGTGCAATTGAAAAACACTAGCCATCTCATTCAGACAAGCCTGAGTAGGAAAGGACTGAGTTAAGGGGAATTCTATAGTTTTTGTAAAACAATTCATAACCACTTGGTTAGCCGATAACCAATCCATACCCAGGATGATGTCCATTCCTTTTAAGGGTAGACAAACCAAATTAACCACAAACATTCTTCCTTGAATAACGAGAGGACAATTCTCGCATATCAGGGAAGTGGGAATACTACCTTCCGCTGGGGTTTGGACACTCAAAGGAATATGTAGGGAAGAAACACATAACTCTAGCCTTTTCACACACTTATGAGAAATGAACGAATGGGTCGCACCAGAATCATACAATACTACTAAAGTGTGATCATGAAGCAGACATATACCTTTCATCAGATTTTCCACACCCTTCGCCTTTTTACCGCTCAAGGTGTGAACACGTCCCTGCAACTGGTCATCAGGTCGGGACGCCTCCCTTGCTTTCATCTTGGGGCAATCCTTAATGAAGTGTCTTGGTTGTTGGCAGTAAAAACAGACAGGTTTCCCAGAATTGCACTCTCCACTATGGAACTTGCCACATTTGGAACATTCCTTCGACCTGGGAGCCTCAGAAGATTGAACTTGTTTTCCTTTATCCTTGCTTCCTTTACCCTTGAAGGGTTGGGATGGCTTGCCGTCATCCTTCCTCTTTTTCCATAGGAGTTGACGTTCATCATACATTTTCTTCAAGCATTCTTCGGCTTTGTAACTTTTGCGAACCAGCGAGGCAAAAGTATAGAATTCAGTTTGGGCTAAGTTATTCTGAATGTCAGCCCTAAGTCCCCACATAAACTGGTTTATCTTCCATGTCTCATCCGGTGCATATTTGGCATGAGAAGAAAACCTCGCCAACTCCTCAAACTTCCTGACATACTCAGACATAGTCAGATCCCCTTGCTTAAAATGAGTGAACTCGCGTTCCTTCCGATCCTTGACCGTTTGGGGAAAATATTTCTCCAAAAAGGCTTCCTTGAAGTCTTTCCATTCAATCTGTTCCTCATCTTCTTCCAAATATGCCTGTGCCCCCTCCCACCAATGGGCAGCCCCTTCAGTGAGGTAGTGTGTAACGAAGGTTACCTTTTGTTCCTCCGTACATGGCACCACTTTGAATATTCGTTCCATAGCTTCCAGCCAATGCTGAGCCTCCATAGCATCATCACTTCCAGGGAAACTCGGAGGATTAAGCTTATGAAACTTAAGAAAAGCTGAATGTGGGTCAGTTGGTTGAACAGCTGGTTGCTCAGGTGGAGGTGGTTGCAGGACTTGCTGTTGTTGCTGGAGAAATTGCTGCAACATATTGTTAGTGGCTTCATTTTGGGCTCTCAGAAGTTCATTCTGATCCCTCAACATTTGCATCATATCAGTCCAGTGAGCGTCCTCCGCATCTCGCCTGTGGTGTCTCCTCCTGTGCCTTCCATGTTCATCTGCCATATTCTGCATACACGGTATAAAGTATTAAGCTGATCAGACTTAATATTCCATACTAAGTACAAGAATATAGAGAGAATTTCAAGCAAAAAGGAAATCCGCAATTACAAAAAAAGGTGCCTTTTTGTAACGACCCGACCCCACTGGCTGCCCATACGGTCCTACGCACAGTGAACCGGCCACGTCACTCACGGTCTTCACTAACCCCTTAATTGGTGTTTTTGCCTCCGTGGGGGTTCGATCCCCTGCCCAAAGGGATAAAGGCTTTTAAGAAGCACCCCCACTACCACTAGACCAATTGGTCAAGTGGTAGTGGGGGTGCTTCTTAAATGGTCTAGTGGTAGTGGGGGTGCTTCTTAAAAAGCCTTTATCCCTTTGGGCATGGGATCGAACCCCCACGGAGGCAAAAACACCAATTAAGGGGTTGGTGAAGACCGTGAGTGACGTGGCCGGTTCACTATGCGTAGGACCCACTGGGGCAGCCAGTGGGGCCAGGTCGTTAAAAAAAAAAAGGCCTTTTTTTTAACGACCCGACCCCACTGGCTGCCCACAGGGTCCTACGCACAGTGAACTGGCCACGTCACTCACGGTCTTCACCAACCCCTTAATTGGTGTTTTTGCCTCCGTGGGGGTTCGATCCCATGCCCAAAGGGATAAAGGCTTTTTAAGAAGCACCCCCACTACACGGAGGCAAAAACACCAATTAAAGGGTTGGTGAAGACCGTGAGTGACGTGGTCGGTTCACTGTGCGTAGGACCTTGTGGGTAGCCAGTGGGGCCGGGTCGTTACAGGAACCCTAAGGGAGCTCTTCCCCTTTTCTCCTTCTCTTCCTCTTCTTCCTTCTCTCCATAAGATTTATATGTTTGTTAACATGGTATCAAAGAGCTAGTAAGATTTTGGGAAGAACGTTAGCGTGATCCACAGCTTTTGCGGGGTTCGGGGTTTCTGTTAGGGCCAGTGCGGCTCTGTTCGGCCAGTTTCTAGGTTCTCCGGTCGTGGTTTCTGGGTAATCAGGCGTGGTTCTGTTTGGTTTTTCTGGCGCAGTTCTGTTCCAGCATGGATATTCCCTTCCGGTGTGCATCTGTTCTTTAGTGGTATGGTATTTGTTATTCTCCCTTCTACTCGATTTTTCTTGTGTTGGTCTGGTATTTGGTCTGCTGTTGGCCTGGTATTTGTGCTTTTGTTGTGTTGGCTTCTTGGGCATTTGCTATTTATAGAGATGACAACTGAAAAAGATGATTCTCTTCAATCTATTAGTGTGCAATTGACTGGACAAATTTTTTCCTATTGGAGCTATGTGATGAAAAAAAATTTGAAAGGAAAAAGAATGTGGAGCTATGTTGAGGGCACATCTCTTAAGCCCACAGATAAAGATAAAGAAAAAGATGCAGCTAAATATGAAAAGGAGTTAGAAAATTAGGAAGTTAACAATTCGAAGAATATCATTACTTGGATTAATAACTCAGTTTCACAATCTATATGCATGCAACTTGTAAAATTTGACACCGTTAAGGCTGTTTAGGATCACTTGACAAGGTTGTATGTACAGTCCAATTTTGCTAAACAATATCAGTTAGAGATTGATATTTGGGCTCTTCAGCAAAACAATAAGAGCATTCAAAAATTTTATTCTACTATGTCAAATCTGTGGGATCAATTAGCTCTTACTGAATCTGCTGAATTACAAGCCTTCGCACCTTATACTAATTGAAGGGAAGAGCAGCGTTTAGTTCAATTTCTGATGGCTCTTAAGGATGATTTTGAAGGCCTTCGTGGGACTATCTTAATTACATCGTAATCCTCTCCCAAGTGTTGATTCAATGGCTAATGAATTGTTGGTTGAAAAAAAGTTCGACTTAAGTCTCATTCTCATTCGGAAAAGGCATTTTCTTCACTCCCACTCCATCTATCTTTGTTGCTCCTTTTAACAAAGGAAAGCATCATGGGAAGGTTGGTTCTGATTATTGTAGCTATTGTAAGGAGAAGAGTCATTGGAAGGCACAATGTCCAAAATTAGGGAAATCACAACAGTCCTCTCAATGGCGCCTTCCTTCAAATCAGTCGAATCAAAAGAAATTTCAAGGCCCCTTCATCAAATGTCGTTGCTGCTGCTCCTCCCCTAGGTGCTCTTGGTCCCCTAGGTGCTCTTGGTATTGGATGTATATCCTCTTCTGAGACCACTCCTCAAGTATATGATCTTGTTGAGCAGTTCCAAAAGTTTCTTGCCACTCAGCCATATGTCGTGTCTGCCTCCTCCTTTAAAGGTTTGCCTTCCCCTAGCCCGTTAGGTATATCTTCACCCGTATGGATACTTGATTTTGGAGATGCACACCATATGTCATATGATTATAATTCTTTTGTGTCTTTAAACCCTGTCTCGCCTATGTCTGGCATGACTGCTGATCGCACTCCCATGCCATTGGCAGGCACTGGGTCTGTTTCCACAGCTAACTTGTCTCTTTCAAATGTATATTACATTCCTAATCTCACATTGAGTCTTGTCTTTGTTGGTCAGTTATGTGATTTCAGTAATTTAGTTTTGTTTTCTCCCACTCATCGTTATGTGCAGGATCAGCGATCCGGGAGGCTATTGGGATAGGCCATAGGCAGGGGGACTTTACTTTCTGGATGAGCTGAAAGTACTAGATGTTGCAGATTCTACTGTTGACTTGTCATCTTTTCGGATAAGTTCATCTTCTTCTAGTTTTTATTTATGGCACTCTTGTCTTGGACATGTTTCCTCTTCTCGTTTGAAATACTTAGCTTCTACTGGTGCCTTAAGAAAGTTGCAAACAAATGATATTTCTGATTGTTGTGGTTGTAAACTTGCTAAATTTTCTGCTTTGCCCTTTAGCAAAAGTGTTTCAGTTTCTAATGCACATTTTGATTTAGTTCATTCTGATGTATGGGGCTCATCTCCGGTTCCTACCAAGGGTGAATCTAGATATTATGTATCTTTCATTGATGATTGCACTCGTTATTGTTAGGTTTATCTTATAAAGCATCGTTATGAGTTTTTTGGTACATATCATATGTTTCGTGCTTTGGTTAAAACTCAGCATAATGCTGTTATAAAGTGTTTTCGGTGTGATTTAGGTGGTGAGTATCCTCTAATAAATTCTTTGAGTTACTTGTTTCTGATGGGACCTTGCACCAAACTTCTTGTACTGATACCCTGGAACAAAATGGCGTTGCTGAAAGAAAACATCGCCATACTGTTGAAACTGCTCGGTCCCTTCTTTTGTCTGCCTTTGCTCTAAGTGAGTTTTGGGGTGAGACTGTTCTTACTGCTGTTCATGCCATTAATAGAATTCCATCCTCTGTCACCTCAGGTTTGTCTCCCTTTGAAAAATTATATGATTGTGTTCCTGATTACTCGTCCTTAAGAGTCATTGGTTCCACTTGTTTTGTTCTTCGCCCTCATGTAGAACGTAGTAAATTGTCTTCGCCTTCTACGATATGTGTTTTCCTTGGTTACGGGGATGACCAGAAGGGTTATCGTTGCTATGACCCTTCAAGTCAAAAACTATATGTTTCCCGTCATGTTGTATTCCTTGAGCACATACCATTTTACTTTATTCCTCCTAACTCTCATGGTCTCACTAGGTTCGATCTCACATGTATTGATCCCTTTTCCATGGATGTTAATGACTCTGATTTTGAGAATTACAGGGTTGATGACACTAGTACTTCTACAGCTCCAGACGTTCCCTCCATCCCCTCGGCCCTTCAAGAACCTCTTTTGGTTGTTGATCCTGCAGCTACTCCTCCTCCTCTTCCTCCTCGGTATCCTCTATGTGATCGTAAGTCCACTAAATTACCAGATTATGTTTACTCCACTTATTCCAATTCTTTTGCTTCTTTCCTAACCACTATTCATAGTTTGTTTGAGCCCTCTTCCTATAAAGAGGCTAGTCTTGATCCCCTTTGGTAGCATGCTATGGCAGATGAACTTTCTGCTTTACACAAGACAGATACTTGGTACTTAGTACCTCTTCCACCAGGAAAACGTACTATTGGGTCTCGTTGGGTATACAAGATCAACACCAAGTCTGATGGGTCAGTTGAGCATTACAAAGCCCGTCTTGTTGCTAAAGGATTCTCTCAAGAATATGGCATGGATTATGAAGAAACTTTTGCTCCTGTAGCCAAAATAACTACTATTCGTACTCTTATTGCAGTTGCATCTGTTCGCTAATGGCATATTTCTCAGTTAGATGTTAAAAATGCATTCCTAAATGGTGATCTTCAAGAAGAGGTTTACATGGTTCCTTCACCAGGTGTTTCTCATAATCAGGGGAAAGTTTGTAAGTTAAAGAATGCTCTCTATGGTCTTAAACAAGCTCCTAGAGCTTGGTTTGAAAAGTTCTCCATTGTGATTGCCTCTCTCGGCTTCCATTTTAGTGATCATGATTTTGCTTTGTTTCTCAAGTCTACTTCTCATGGTCGTTTTATACTCTCTTTATATGTTGATGACATGATTGTTATAGGGGATGATGTTGATGGTACTTCTAAGTTAAAATTGCAGTTTGAGATGAAGGATTTAGGTCATCTTCGCTATTTCTTGGGGATTGAAGTTGCCCACTCTCCTAGAGGCTATCTTCTCTCCCAATCTAAGTATATTGGCAACATTCTTGAACAAGCCCGCCTCACTGATACTCGAGTAGCAGACACTCCTATTGAGCTTAATGCTAAATATGTGGTATCTGATGGTGTTCCTCTACCAAATCCCACTTTGTATCGCACACTAGTTGGCAGCTTGGTGTACCTTACTATTACTAGACCGAATATTGCTTATGCAATGCATGTTGTTAATCAGTTTGTTGTTTCTCCTACTACAGTGCACTGGGCAGCTGTTCTTCGCATTTTTCATTATCTTCAGAGCACTCAGTTTCAGAGTCGTCTATTTTCCTCATCTTCTTCTTTGGTGTTGCGTGCTTACTCTGATGCTGATTGGGCTGGTGACCCACTGATCGCAAGTCTACCATAGGGTTTTGCATCTTTCTAGGAGATTCTCTTATTTCTTGGAGGAGCAAAAAGCAAGAAGTTGTTTCCCACTCCTCTACAGAAGCTGAGTATCGTGCTATGGTAGACACCACTTCAGAAATAGTTTGGTTACGTTGGTTGATTTCTGATATGGGTGTATCCTCTTTCTAGACCAACTCCTATGTACTGTGATAACAAGAGTGCTATTCAAATTGCCCATAACTCGGTTTTTCATCAACACACCAAGCATATTGAGATTGATTGACACCTCACTCGCCATCATCTTCAACATGGCACCATTTCTTTACCTTTTATCTCTTCCTCCGTGCAGATTGCTGACTTGTTCACCAAATCTCATTCTATTAAGCGTTTTCATTTTTTGACTGACAAAATCTCAATGCTTTCTATTAATGCATTGTGAGTTTGGGAGGGATATTAGATAATATTAGCTTATAAGGGTAGTATAGTCTTTTAGTATTCTATTATATATTCTCCTTTTATCTTTGTATTGTTAAGACTTTGTTATGTTTGTCATATTGGAACCCTAAGGGAGCTCTTCCCCTTTTCTCCTTCTCTTCCTCTTCTTCCTTCTCTTCATATGATTTGTATGTTTATTAACACATACATACATACTGGGCCAACCTCTTGGGATTTTTTTCCTTTTGTTTTAAATTTTAAAATTATAGTAGCAAGTATTTGATGTATTACACAGAGAAATGCTTAAAAAGTCAATTTTGTATATATCAACTAAAAATTAACCAAAAGGCATTTGAGAGGGATAAGCTCTCTGTCACTGTATATTTACACAAAATAAATTGGCTAAATTGCAATTTTGGTTCCCTTATTTTGCTCAATTTTTTATTTTAGTCCCTCTATTTCTATTTTCGGACATTTAGTCCCCACATTTTTCAAATCTCTGAAATTGGGTCCCCTATCTCTAATTTTGGTCAAAATTAGGTGATGTGGCAGGTCAAACGCTGATGTGGCAAGTGACTGGACTGTAAGGTCAGCAATACTTATTTAAAATAAACAAAAAATCATTTAATTTATTTTTTCAATTAAATAAATAAAATTAAAGAACGACCACCACCATAGAAGCACGACTAGCTTCTTCTTCTTCCAGATCTTTCTCTTCTTCTTCTTCCACCTCATGGAAGCACGACCACCACCACCTCATGGAAACACGACTGCCGCCTCGCCCTCCTCCTCAACCCTAATCGGAAATTGAGAGCCATCTCCTCCTTCTTCTCTCCTTCTCGGAAATTGAGAGCCAACTCCAACCACAACCAAATCCCTAAAATCCCAAATCATTCGAACTCTCTCAATCTTTCTCTCTCCATGTTTCTCTCCTTCCTCCTCGACCCCTCCACCTCCTCCCCCATCATCGTCACCGACCCCATCTTCTTCCACCCTACGAAAACCCTAAATCCCCAAATCTGAGGTTCTACAGCTCGCCTTAACCACTGGTGTTTCTGTTGCTTCTTCTTTTCCTTAACCAACACACATATCTTTGATTTGAGATTTGTGGATTTGTGGGATTTGTATGATTTGGGATTTGTGGGATTTAACCAACGCACGAATCTTTTCCTTAACCAATGCACGGTAGAAGAAACGAAGCAGAAGAAGAACAAAGAAGCTTAAACGAAGCAGAAGAAGAACAACGAAGCTTAAACGAAGCAGAAGAAGAACATGAGCAGAAGAAGAGTGAGACGATGCAGAAGAAGCAAATGAAGAGGAGAAGAAGATGCGATGCCAAAGAAGCAGCAGAATAGGAGAAGAAGAAGCAGAAATCGGGATTAGGATTCATAAAAAATTGGGGATTTTTGTTTTTTTTCCTCCAGAATTTGATGATGGTGTTGGTGCTGTTGATGATGATGATGTTGTTGTTGTTGTTGTTGATGTTGATGATGTTGTTGTTGTTGTTGTTCTAGCAATATGGTTGTGTTGTTCTTCACGTGTGTAATATGGTGGTGTTGGTGCTGTTGATGATGTTGTTGTTGTTGTTCTTATTCTTGTTCTAGAATTTGATTTTTGTCTACCTAGAATTTGATTTTTATCTTGATGATGATGTTGTTGTTTTAGATCACGATGGAGTTAGTGTGGTTGATGATGATGATGTTTATTTATTTAATTAAAAAATAAAATAAAATGATTTAGTTTTATTATTTTAAATGGATTAAATGACTTGGCAATTAAATAGACCACCTATACAGTCCAGTCACTTGTTGCCACCTCAGCGTTTGACCTACCACATCACTTAATTTTGATCAAAATTAGAGACAAGGACCCAATTTCAGAAATGTTAAAAATTAGGGGACCAAATGTCCAAAATTAGAAATAAAGGGACTAAAATTAAAAATTGAGCAAAATAAGGAGACCAAAATTGTAATTTAGCCAAATAAATTTAAGAATGTACATCACCCATTCTTTTTTTACTTTTTTTTTGGTACATGTACATCACCCATTCTAAATGTGAGTATGGTAAATAAGAGAAGAGATGTGACGAAATATACAATAAAAAGACAAAAAGAGGGATAGAAGAAATGTGGAATGGGGATAAAGAATAATGTCCAAGCAATTCGTTACGCTGACATAACTTAGTTGTTCTCTAATCACAATTCAACATATGAATTAACAATCGATAATAAAAATAGAATTATTTTAAATTTAAATTTAAATAAAAAATTTAACTCGCGTGACATGAAGACTATAAATAACACTTAATTAACCGCATTCTAGTTTTCTTTCCTTTGTTACCGCGAACAAAATGCTAGGCCTCGTGTTTATCTTGGTATTTTTATCGTGAATATTTTTGGGGTGGGGTTCTTTGGTCCTCCCAAATCCAAATTCTTTGTTTTTTTTTAAAAAAAACTCAATAGAATACGTCAAAAAAAAATAAAAGTCAATAGATGACATGTGGATGTTATCCAAAGAATCCAAAAGAGGATCTTCTCAGGCCCCCACCTCTAGCAACTAGTACTTGGCAAGGATCCTCGTAATATCAATTTCTCTGTAGTCGAAAAGACGTTTTTTTTTTTTTGCTTTTATGAAAATAATAATATCTGAGAATCACATATCATGCATGACAATTAAAAATATTTTATTTAATAAAAAAATATTAATTTTTTTTTCATAGGCAAATATTAGTTGGGATTTTGTTTGTGTACATAATGAAGAAGAAATATTACTAGTTGAGGAAATACTGAATTTTGTCCCTAAAATTAATTGTATCATCATATTAACTTAATTAGTCTCTTATATTATCAATATTATAAAATGATTCATGGAATTACAAAATATTAATTAGGTCTATCCTCTAGTTAGTATTTTTAAGGGCTATAATGATATTAAGTTGGTAATGTCACAAATGTATTTAAACTAAGTAAATAATGTTAGAGATGTATTTGCTTACAGATCCAAACAAAAGGACTAATTTGATTTTGCAATTTCAGGGATCAATTTAAAATACTGATAATGTGAGGGACTGGATTGATACAGTCTTACAATTTCAGAGACTAAATTGAGTATTTATTCTTTACCGGATAGATTAACGGATTAGGTCTTCACCAACAAAAACAAAATGATTAACAAGTACAGAATCCTTATGCAATTTTTTTAAAACTATTGCATACAATCTTAATCTATTTTTTGTGGTACTTAATTAATAATATATACACAGGCAAAAAATGAAGTACCAGTACACAACCAGCTGGTTTTTGTCGCCACGACGCCATTCTGGTACCGTTGTCGCCACCTTCATCCTCATGTTGTCTTACTACACTGCTCCACCACTTTGTGTCTCGCGCTACCGCCGCACCCTCCTTCAGCATTGATCCCCTATTTCACTAATTAAACCCTCCACTATATTTTCGAAATCAACTCCTACCACCATCTTTTGGCTGACTCACACCTCGGTCGACACCGCATACTTGATTGCCATATTCTACAACTAAATAGATATACCCTTTCTCCGCCCCACGTCGCTGTCGTAGCCTCCATTACCATCCAATAGTGCACACCGGTACAAAAAGACGCACTTTGTGCACTGTAAATTCTCGTTTGTATTCTAACAAAAGTACAATGTGATGCGCAGCTACAATGCTACATCAGTCTGATGTACTCGTCCATCTGAATGTGGAAATGAAAACTGTCAAATAGTAAATAGAAAAATATCATTCGATATGAAAGAGTTGTTTCAAAATATATGCGAAATAGAAAGACTTCTATACAATTACAAGTACGTGACTTCTATACAAATGCAAGATAGTATAAGTTTCCATCTTCAATTATTAACTATAGTAATTTCTATCAAATAGTTATAGCTATCTACTATAAATATATACTATTTGCTACCTGTTGAAATAACAATTATGCCCACCTGAGGCTACTGCCACCTGTCCAAAACAAGGAGATTTCGGTCCTTCAACAATTTTATTTTGCTGTGTAGCAATGTGTAGCAATTAAAAAAAAACGAAAAATGATAGTTTTGTAGTCAACTGCATGTGAGGCTACCCGGCTTCATAGGCGTGCTATATCACTCCTATCTCATTTCTTCTTTCACAGATGTGCTATCCCATCTCACTTCACACTTCACTTTCTCAAAGATCAACTTTGGTACTTCTTCCTTCTTCTTCTCAATACTTTCTCCTCCTCCTCCTCCTCCTCCTCTTCTCTTCTTTTCTTTTCTTTCTTTACAGCGAGGACTAAGACTTTTTCTCATATCCATTGTTGGTTGTTCTTCTTCTTCTCATTATTATTTTACCTCTTATTTTCGTATTTTTGTTTTGTAACATATATCCGATATTTACCTCTGTTGAATTTGTTGTTTCTACAGGCAAAGATCTCGGTTGAGCTTGGTTCTCAGTGTTGATCTCGGCGACTATTCGGACATGTCGAGATCACGCTGAAGCTATTGGTCCTCAGTTTGTGAAATCAAGCTTCATCTCGGCGGGTTGAGCTTGATCTCGTCGCCGAGATCAAGCTCAACTGTCGAGATGAAGCTTGATTTCGACAAGTTGAGGACCAACCGCTGAGCTTGATCTCGACAGTGTGAATAAATTTGTCGAGCTCGGCGGCGAGATCAAGCTCAACTGTCGAGATCAAGCTCAGCTGCAAGATCAAGCTTCATTTCGGCTGACGAGGACCAGCGGCAGGCTTGATCTCGGTTGAGCTTGGTCCCGAACCTGTCAAAATCAACCTTCACCTCGATAGGTTGAGCTTGATCTCGACAGGTTGACCTTGACCTCGACAGCTTGAGATCAAGCTCAACATGTCGAGATTAGGCTCAAGCTGCGAGATCAAGCTTCATTTCGGAAGCTTGAGGACCAACGGCAGAGCTTGATCTCGGTTGAGCTTGGTCCTCAGTACATCGAGTTGAAGCTTGATCTCGGCGGGTTGAGCTTCATCTCGGCAGATTGAGCTTGATCTCGAAGAGGTTGATCTCGACAGCTATATATAGAAAAAGTAGGAGTTCTTTTTTCACAAACAACTTGAACTTAATATATATTCAATCAAGTTAATATATATTTGTACTTTTTTCGATAAAACAACCTGCGAAGTAAGTAATAGTTATGTAACTAAGGAAGGTTCAGTCTCATTAGTTGGTATCTAACTAAATCTAACTAATAGCAACTAATAGGATATAGCAACTAATAGGATATAGCAAGTAATTATTGCAGCCTATTTTAGATATGCAGACACACAAAAGCACTCCTACCTACTACCATCAACTTAGTCACTGTCTACTTCACTCTTGTTTTTTTTAACAAGCCATTACCGTAAAATAAGTCACAAGGACAGCAAAACAAAAAGCTAAAAGCCAATACCTTCAATTACATTGTATAATGTGCAGCAGCTATACTGTCAAAAAGCCAAAAAAGAATAGATCTGAGTCAACCAAGATGACACCAAATCCCTTCAACTAAGACAAGCATTTAATGAATGGAGCAGTGAGTGGAGATTCTGACCTCACACGAAAGACTAACACCAGTAAACCCCCAAAAAAAAAAATGTCTTACAATCATTCCACCTGTGCTATATCACTCCTATTACAAGTTAGTCTCATTTCTTCTTTCACAGACTGTGCTATCCCATCTCACTTCACACTTCACTTTCTCAGCATCAACTTTCGGTACTTCTTCCTTCTTCTTCTCAATACTTTCTCCTCCTCCTCCTCCTCCTCCTCCTCCTCTTCTCTTCTTTTCTTTTCTTTCTTTCTGGCGAGGACTAAGACTTTTTTTTCTCATATCCATTGTTGGTTGTTCTTCTTCTTCTCATTATTATTTTACCTCTTATTTTCGTATTTTCGTTTTGTAACATATATCTGATATTTACCTCTGTTCGAATTTGTTGTTTCTACAGGCAAAATTCTGCTCTACTATAGAGACAAGGTAACAACTCATCTTCACCTTACTTTTTGTTTGACCGTTTTTTGTTTTAATCATTATCAATCTTCTGTTTGTTGTATCATTCAAACCCACATTGTCAAAATTTATGTGCAAAATAAGTGAGAAATACATTATAGAAATAAAGACTTCATCCTCAACTTATATTTCTTATATTTCTTACATTTTAGAAAATGGCTCGACCGTTTGATATGATCAAAGAGGTCAATGACTTAAAAGAGACATGGAAGATTCTTTGTGAGAATATCGGATCTTTGGATTGTAACTAACAAGGCAAGGCAAGAACATTATGAAATGATCTTTATGGATGCCAATGTAAGTCTCTTAGTCTTATAGAGATCTGTTGTTATTAAATATCTATTACTATTAGTTATGATTATCTAAATATCAAACAATTTACTAGATGACTGTTTTTATTTAATAGGAGATAAGATTCATGCGATGGTTCCCAAAGGATGACATGGGGGCATGGAGGAACAAGCTTATCGAACAAAACTTACGTCTTTGAGAATTTTGTTGTACATGCCAATGATTTTCAATTTAAGGTTTGTGACCATCCATACAAGATGGTTTTCTCGATGGTACTATATTTAAAGAGAAAGACTTTCACGACATACCAACAAGTCCATACCAGTTTAAAGACTTTGGAGACATTCTTAATGGCATATTTAAATCTTGATACATTAGTGGGTAA
The DNA here is from genome assembly GCA_037113605.1 of Calophaca sinica. NCBI lineage: Eukaryota > Viridiplantae > Streptophyta > Magnoliopsida > Fabales > Fabaceae > Calophaca > Calophaca sinica. Next base: position 25,531,821 of record CM073733.1, read on the forward strand.
GTTTTCAAGCAACTTTTGATGTTTCTCCCAGTAATGTTGCTATCTTCGATTTAATTCATTGAATGTAACACTACAAATGTAATGTTGGTATAGATTTGATTGGCTTGGTGCATAACAAAGTTTTTAACCAGACCAGTGCAGACCCAAAAAAGGTTGTCTTCAATGTGAAGGATCAAAGGTAACAAACCAGTAGTATCATTTCTCAATTATTTAGTTTTAAATCATTAGTATTAGTTATATTTTAACTATTATTTTCTTATTTGGTAGTGGTAAGTTGCTTAATGTTACTCTTTGGGAGTCAGCTGCAATGAGGTTTCTTAATTATTTCAAGCACAACACTGCTTCTGGATCAGTTATTATCATACTGACCCATGCAAAGTGAAACCAGGACAAGGTTGGATTAGCATCTGAACTTCCTATTTTATGTTGTCTATGGATTCTTTTAATACCTTACCTATGTTTCTTTTGTTATATGTCAGGAAAGTTTCCTCCATCTGTTTCAAACTCATGGTTTGGTTCCAAACTAATCATTAATGAAGATATTGAAGAAATCCACGACTTGAAGGAGGTACATCATGACTTTTTGTATGCACAATTAATCATATATTGCTTGGAATGTATGCACATCTTTTAACAAAATATATTATATATTATGACTTACAAGCAACTGAAGTGATTGAGTCATCAAGTCAATCATTAACCCAATTCACTGGATGCTCCCAATTTTCTGAACAAGACAGGTTTGTCTATAAAGCTCTTATCAAAGGCCTCCACGAAATAAATGACCTTAAAGAGGTAAATATGATAACAAGTGATTTATGATATTTTGTGATGTCAATTTTGCTAACTTATAATTCTAACTAGGAAACAACCTGTGTCACTGTGGCTACAACTGGGAAATTCATTGTTAACAAGAACGGATGGAGTTATGAAGGATGCTCTGGGTGCACCAGGAGTAGGAAAGGAAAGGTGGTTGATGGTCCGTGGTCATGTGATTGTGGAAAATATAATGAAACTACTGTTCCAAGGTTATAACTCTTCATTTCTATCCAAATATAGCTAATATACTAAGATTTTGCACAACAATTTAACACCTTATTTGTTCATAGGTATAAATTGGAAATTCGGGTTTATGATCGCAAAAGCGAGTGCCAAATTTGTTTTTCGGGATAGTGATTGTGCGAAATTTATAGGGAAGATGACTCTTGAACTTAGAAGCGAGATGATAGAAGTATGTCGTTGTACCTTTTTTCCCACGTGAATTGATTCTTTCTTTCTTCAAAAAGCGCTTAAGATTACTAATATATGTATACTTATACTAATCGCTAATATAGGGGAAGACAATCCGAGGTCTTATCCTAAGGCACTTGATGATATTCTAGCAAGGACTTTGGCTTTAAGGATCAAGGTGCAACCATCCAACAACCAGTCATCTGTTATTAAAACATGGGATAATCAAGGAATGATACGAACAATATTGGATCAAATACACCCTCAAGAGGAAGAGTAAACATACACTATCAAATAGACTCTGCAGTGGCTTTAAGCTCTTAACGCTTTTATTTTCGATGCAGGAGACATCCAAACCGCCTAAGGAAAATTGTGATCCCATTGAAGATGTTCAATTTGACACTGTAAGTCTATATCAGATGCAATATTTAAAATTCCTTTTTATTATGTTTTTTAACATCCCTACTAAAACATTTGTGATTGTTACAGCAATCTTTATCAGCCACTGCAGAGCATGATCCAGAAATGATATCCTCTATTACTCCAGCAAAGAGGGACTCATCTGATATGCTGCATGAACAGAAGCTTAGTGAAGAAATGGCGTCTGCACAGTTATCGTCTACAAAGATAACAAAGATAATTAAAACTGAATGCCTGCACTGCTTCCTCAGTTATTATCTAAGCTTTGATTTGGCATTTCAGTTGTAACTAAAGATAGTATGACTTTATGTGTCTTTTGTGTTTTGTTGTGTGGTTGTCATGGTAACAATGTATGTGAAAACATATAATGCCTAATGGACAACCTTCTTTTGTAAGCTATGAAGAACTACAGATTATGCATAATGAATATGGATGAAAACATATATTGTCTCATGTTTTTTTGGCTTTTATTGAATTTTTGAACAATTATCTATTTGCACTGATGGTGAAAAAATAATATCAAGTTATTATATAAAAAAACTGTTATTGAGGAATCAGTTAAGATGCTCCTCTTGCACCAATTAATGCATATAAATTTCGACCAATTTGGTTAGTCATCAAGCATAATATATATAGGACTTTCCTAAGGGCTTGGTTGACAAATATCATATTTCTGAGTAAGTAAACACGGCTCAATTTGTTGGTCCTCAATTTGTCAAAATCAAGCTTGATCTCGAGAGCTTGAGCTTCATCTCGGCGACTTGAGCTTGATCTCAACTGTCGAGTTCAAGCTCAACTGTCCGAGGTCAAGCTCAACCTCTCGAAATCAAGCTTGATATCGGCGGGTTGAGCTTGATTTCGAATTGTTGATCTCGGCGACTATTCACACTGTCGAGATCAAGCTCAGCGGTTGGTCCTCAACTGCCGAAATCAAGCTTCATCTCGGCGAGGTTGAGCTTGATCTCGGCAGGTTGAGCTTGAACTCGGCGACTTCACATCAAGGTCAACTGTCGAGATCAAGCTCAGCTGCGAGATCAAGCTTCATTCAAGCTTCATTTCGGCGACGAGGACCAGCGGCAGAGCTTGATCTCGGTTGAGCTTGGTTCTCAGTGCCGAAATCAAGCGATCTCGGTTGAGCTTGATCTCGACAGGTTGATCTTGATCTCGAAGTTGTTGCTCTCGACAGCTATTCACACCTGTCGAGATCAAGCTCAAGCGGTTGGTCCTCAACCTGTCAAAATCAAGTTTCATCTCGACAGGTTGAGCTTCATCTCGACAGGTTGAGCTTGGACTCGGCGGCGAGATCAAGCTCAACCTGTCGAGATCAAGCTCATCTTTGCGAGATCGAAGCTTCATTCAAGCTTCATTTCGACGACGAGGACCAACGGCTTCAGCGTGATCTCGACATGTGTGAATAGGCATCGAGATCAGCGACCGAGATCAAGTTCAATCTGTCGAGATCAAGCTCAACTGTCGAGATCAAGCTTGATTTCGACGGCTTGAACCAACAAAATTGTCTTACATGGTATCAAATGTTTATAATCATTTTCACATTCATTGAATCATTGAATTTATAGGCCAAGACCTTAGCAACGAGGATTCTGAGAATCGACTCTAATTGAAATAGAGAACTTGATGCAAGCTAATAGAAGAAGCTTAAAGGAATTCCCATCAATACCATATCCAAAAGGCTATGTAATAAGCGGTCGGAAATAGACTTATCGCAGTGAGCGTGATTATAATTTATCTGAGTTGCGACTTCAATTCCAGAATTTGCTTGCTACTCTCACAGGTGACATTCATAAATTATATTCATATAAATGTTACAATCTTATGTAGCCTGTATTTGGAATTTCTTTCATTCCCACCTGAAATTATATAATATAATTTAAAAATTGTGTTCTACTTTTATGGTTGACAACATAAATTTTGCAGATGAGCAAAAGGTAATATTTGATACAGTTATGGAAGTTGTGAATAATGGAAAAGGAGGTATGTATTTCCTATATGGTTTCAGAGGTGCTGGAAAAACACACATGTGGAGAACTTTCACATGTGGTTTACGTTCTGAGGGACATATTGTATTAAATGTGGCATCAAGTCGGATAGCATCACTTTTATTACAAGGAGGTAGAACAGCACACTCAAAGTTCAAGATCCCAATTCCTACACTAGAAAATTCCACATGCAACATTCATCAAGGTAGTGAACTAGCTGAGTTGTTAAAGGTAGCAAAGTTGATAATATGGGATGAAGCTCCAATGACAAATAAGTATTGTTTTGAAGCATTGGATAGAAGTCTAAGAGATATAATGAGTAGTGAAAATGGTGAGTCTTTAGTATTTGGAGGAAAAGTCATTGTTTTGGGGGTGACTTTAGACAAATCTTACCGATAGTTCCAAGAGGAGCCGCTCTGACATTGTACATGCTTCTATAAATGCATCATATCTTTGGGATAACTGTAAAGTGTTAACTCTAACAAAAAACATGCGTTTACAGCATGATCCACAAGATACAAGTGTTTCTGAACTTGCTCAATTTGCACAATGGATACTAGATGTTGGGGATGGCAAATTATCTGAACCTAATGATGGATATGCAGAAATCAAAATTCCAGATGAATGTTTGATAACAGATTTTGATGACCCCATTGATGCTATAGTTAGAAGCACATATCCAGTTTTATACAAAGAACACAATAATGAGGTATTTTTGCAGTCAAGAGCAATACTGGCATCAACAATTGAAGTTGTCGACCAAATCAATGATTATATGATGAACTTGCTTCCAGGTATTACATCATTATTATTTTACACTTACTTACATACCAAAGACTTTATATCAGTTAGTTTTCTAATGATTGATGATATTATATTTTTTTTTGTCAACATAGGTGAACAAAGAGAATATCTAAGCTCTGATTCTATTGATAAGTCTGATGCTTATGAATGTGAACCATTTGAGATTCTTACTCCTGAATTTCTTAATTCTCTCAGAACCTCTGGACTTCCCAACCATAAGATTACACTTAAGATTGGAACTCCTATTATGCTTTTGAGGAATATAGACCAAGCAGAAGGTTTATGTAATGGTACCAGACTGATAGTGACAAGATTGGGAAATCGTGTCATTGAAGCCAAAAAGATGTCTTCAAATGGTAATATGGACAACGTATATATTCCTCGAATGTGTATGTCACCATCCCAATTCCCATGGCCTTTTAAGTTAATTATGAGACAGTTTCCTATAATTGTCTCATATGCTATGACCATAAACAAATCCCAGGGTCAATCACTAGCAAGTGTTAGTTTGTACTTACCTAGACCAGTTTTTAGTCATGGCCAGTTATATGTAGCAATTTCCAGAGTCCAGACCAAGAAAGGGTTAAAGATATTAATACATGATAAGGAGAAACAACCATTGAACACAACCACAAACGTTGTGTTCAAAGAAGTGTTCCACAACCTGTAGCATTTAGGTATGTTCGTGTTAATGGACTTTTATTATATTTTTTTCTCTACTTATTGTGACAAGGTTGATAACTACAACTATTATTTCACAATTTCATTTGTGATCAAATTTTTTGCTCATTGATGAAGTTATCAGTTGATGGTTGATGCTTGATGGAAAACTTTTTGAAGAATTAATGGTTTTAAGGGTGGCACCAAACTCATCTTTGACTTTCTCTATCCCAATCAGAACAACATGGTGGTTGTGAAAAAGATTACTACTTAGTTTTCTATTGTTATTGATAAGTACTGTCATATTTTGGAAGGATTTGGTATTTTGCTGGTATGTAAGGATGACCAATTCTTTTGGAATGGTTTCTTTGGTATTTTTCTGTTATAAAAGTTTCTAATTATAAAAAATATCAAAACAGTATTACAGCTATTATTTCTTCAATTTCAAAAGTAGTCTAAATAGTTTGAAATATATTAAATCTGGATCACACAAAAATCTCATTAGGTACCTCCTCCAATTACTTTATAGTCCATATATAATTACAAAAAACAGCGTCCTACCCGTGCGTATGCACGGGTAAAATACTAGTGGATTATAAACTCTAGTACCATTGATTTTTAAATGAATTTATAGTTTATTATATAAATAATCAATACACGAATATAGTTAGAAAGTCATTAGTGGTTTGTAAATGCTCTTAGGTACATCTAGGTAGCTAATTTTTAGGCGGTGATCCGGTATAGCCTCTCTGTTGCCTTGTGCTTTTATGCGATTCTTATTTGGAATCCTTGTTAAACATTTCAGGTTGGAGTACCACCTCGACTCCCAATACTTGAATATATACTTTTGTTATGAAAAAAAAAAAGTTAGTGAGTCATTGGTAAAAAATATCAATAAATGACCAGCATTAGAGCTGCAATCAATTAATAAAAGGTAAGACCAAAAACCTAACAAGAAACCGTAGTCCTAATTGTCTCCCACCATCTATACATATTGTTTGGGCATGTATGGAATTTGCATACAATATATAACTTAGATACCATGGTCTATTTTTTTCTATTTTGTTGCACTGATTGAAGCTAAAAGTGTGATGAAGCATATAGGACAAGGAATTGATGTCAACAAGCATTAATAGGCAACTTTAAAATTCCATTCAAAAGGGGTTTCAATTTCAAGTTTAACACAAACAAAGGACCGATTGAATATACATTTCAATTCACTTGCTCTAGCCATATCAGGTAGCCTAGCCCCCTCTAAAATTGGACGTCAATTGTCTGATTCGTTCTCTTTTGGCCCTATAGAAGAGTAGTACTGCAATTGAAGAGAAGTGACATTATTCCCCGAGGAATATGGGACCATACACTTTAAAAAGGGAATATACATAGTGCAAAAAAAAAAAAAAAACGTCATTGAAATCTGCCAAGGTATACGTGTACAAACTTGTACTGAAAAAGATGCGTTACGTGTCGAAACCCTGTGTGGTTTGTGGAGATTTTCTTGTGTTACGTGTCGAAACCCTGTGTGGTTTGTGGAGATTTTCTTGTCTTGTGATTAGTGAATTATTGGCATTGCAGTTGTCTTCTCTTGCTACTTAATATGCAAGAAAAGAGTCCTCTGCTGCATGGGCCTGCCATCATGTCATGTGTTAAGAATATATATATATAAAAAGAGGAATTAAATTACACCGGTGTAATACTTAGGTAATGTTACACCCTTCGATATATATAATGATTGAAATTTGAAACCACTACTTTGTGAGGAATAATTGATGGGGGTAGTAGCAAGTGCCAAGTAGCATAGCAGGGCATATATTGTTTTCTGTCACTCTCTCTCTTTCTGAGTGTGTTGAACAGGAAACCTATCTATCTAGAAAGATTTGGGAATGAAATGAACGAAACAAGCCAAAAGAAACTTGTGAAGGAATAGTAGTAGCCAGGTAGTCAGAAATTTGTGGCAGTTAGTACACACTGGACTGCACGGGTGTCAATTGTTTGAACTCAGCATATAGAGAGTCTCCTTTGAGTTGACAATTAACTCTTCCAATCCAATTTAGATCTCCACAATCCACATGCTAACTCATCACATCACCTCCCTTGTTCTGTTCTCCTCTCATGTTTCAGTAATTTCTTCGCATCTATTATTGTCTTTGTGTTGGTATTGGATAATAGCATTCTGCCATCTATGACAATGCGCTTCCAAATAGATTCCGACTCAGGTTGTGATTAACTTTTGATTCAGTTATAGCGGTGGCTAGGGGTGTAATTTCCACATCTACATGCGGATCCCTGCGGGGATTGCCATGTTAACAGATCAGCGGGTAGGAGATTTTTTTTTTCTTTCTTTATGTAGAGACGGGAATGGGGAAGAAAATCCCCGAAAAACACTTTGGATACACCCTGTGGATACACCCCGTCTTGCGGGGTCCAGTCCCTGATAAAATTACAATAAGACACTTGTATATATTATCAGGGCCGTCTTAAATATTTTAGAGGTCTTATTCTAATATTAAAAATTGGGTCCTTAATAAAAAAATGACAAATTTTATAGGGCCCGTGAAGCAACATTTTTGGAGCCAGTGAAGCAATTTTTTTTGGGGCCACTGAAACGTTTGATTTTCCGTGCGTAAGTTCTATGAGTAAAACGTAATTTGGGGCCCGTAAAACAATTTTTTAGGTGAAACAGTAGAACCCTTGAAAATTTCTTCTGTTGATTTTTTTTTTTGTGTGCGCTTGTTGAGCAAAATTTGAATAAGATAGGGGTTAATATATTATTTGTAAAGGTTTATTTCATCACACCAATATTTTCAATAAAAATAAAACCTAAAAAAATTATTTGACAACTGTTAAAAAATATTAACCAATATATAAATATGAACGCATTTAAACATTATTTTTTTAGCTTTAGCAAAAGTATTTTATATTAGATAAGAAACATTTTCTAGTAATGTTAAATATTCAATGTTTTTACTTCAATTAAATAAAATCAAATATTAATTAAAAATTAGAAGTTTTTTTTACAAAAGAAATATTTTTTTCTGAATAATCAAATATAAATTTTACTTATTTAAGTTTTTTAATAAAGAAGGTGCAAGACCATTAGCATGTGTATAGCGGCTTGGATAAAAAAAATCATTTAGCGATTACCATTAAACTTGAATCAAACTCGTGACACTGAGATTTGGAGTTCCGCATCATACCATTCGCGCTACAGAGGCCTTCTGGAAATATTGGTTTAGCGTTTTTACTAGTAGCAAATTTTTGGGGGCCCTCAAATTTGGGCCAAAATTTAGGGCTCTGTGCAATAGCACTGCTTGCACGCCCAATATCCGGCCCTGTATATTATTTTATAAATTAAAAAATTACTGAACAGTCCAGGGTGGCTATACCTTGTTTCAATTATAGTCGGCATCACGGTGTAACACCCCGCCAAGATAGGGCGTCACTTTGTCCTGACTCAGCAATAACACATTTCCAAATTCAATATCAGAGTACGCAACAAGACACACTGGTCGTGATGCAACACTGCTTCCCAGGCTTTAAGTACTTAAACTTCTTGTTCATCTGCTATCCATCACCATATAATATGGAAAACACAACAAACGAAGGGGTAAGACACTCATCAATCACCATCAAACAAGAAAACAACATAGTAGAGAGAGACCGCTATCATGCTCAACTCAACACATAACAGCATAAACATCAAGACATCACAATCGTCATCATGACTGTTACCACAGATGTCACACACTCAGACTCCAGAGTACACGGTCACAGACCACGTCATACTGACAACCCGACCACACGGTCACAGATCACAGACTGACACACGTCACTGGTCTTTCAGGGTGATCACTGGCCTTACAGACCCAGACCACTGGACATTTCAGGCTCAATTACCAGCTCTACTGTCCCAGAGATTTCAGGCTCATTACCAGCCCTACTGACCCAGAGCATCACTGATTATTGCGGGCCATTAACGCCCTCCTCCCTAGACCGATCACCAGTCTCAGGGCACAAGAACGAAACATAAGTTGGTTGTCTCGGGAACATATCCTGATACGCTACCATCTCTGATTATCGGTTATGGCATCCCATTCTACCATATCCAATTACCAGAGTAATGTATCGTCCCGCGCACAAGAACGACATTTCCTATACAGGAATGACCAAGATTGTCTACTCGTCAGACGTGGAGTCTTGGAGACTCGTCCACATGACCAAGTACACACCCTTAAGGCCACAGACTATCTCCAAACTACTCTGTACCTTTGGTACCACGGATATGGAGAGCCTCGTCGGAAAGACCGAGTACACACCCTCAAAGTCCTGACAGAGTACACACCCTCAATGCCACCGACTGATCTCATTACCATCCCGTTGATACCTCAAGTACACCAACCTCGAGTACACCAACCCGGCTATCAGTACAAACAGAGTATCGATGGTAATATCTGTTATTACTGTCTAGGGATTCGCAAACCTCTAACTAGAGGGCGTCACCCTTGACTCTAGCATCGAACCCACGTATATCATATGCAGCCAGTACATCAGCATGTTAATCAGATTATCAACCATCCTTAATCAATATAAGGATCAACTCTAGTGTCGCTCAGGCGACCTACTACTGACATGTTATCAATCAGCACATCAATAGTCACACAATCATAAATCATTTATATCAATCATCATCACATCAATCAACATCAATAAATAGATTTCAATAGATCATTCCTATGGTTGACAGACCTCTGACAACTGTCCTCAACTATCACAGGTCACAGCCCCTCTCCTGAGGTGCTGCTGTTATCAACCTCTAGTAGGGTTAAGGTTCCCTACGCATGCTAACAGTACTACTCTACTACCTATTTTCCCTAGTGATTAAGGTATCATCCCCTTACCTGGCTTAGAAGACTGCTGCCGCTCGCGTCCCTATCGCGCCTCCCAAGCTCCTCCACGCTGTAGTACCATAATTTTGTCCGGCCCTTTTTATTTTTATTTTTATTTTATTTTAACTTTTACTTTATTAGTAGTAATGATAATAAAAAATATTATTGGAAGGTAAAAGGATAGAGTGAATAAAAAGAGAAAGAAGGGAAAAAGAAAAAATTATTTTTAAAAGATGGAGGTGTGTGAATTGTAAGTGAGGGGGTACTAATAGCATTTAGTTAAAACGCGGGCAAATTCTGTACCCAATACCCTATGACTCCTTCCTCATCGCACGCACCACTCTTCCTTCTTTCTTGCGCTGACCCATGGCTTTCTTTCTTCACGCCGCGGCTGATCATCATACGCACGCTGCAGCCCATCACCCATCAACCCAAACCTAATTCATTTAACTTAACCTAACCCTAAAAACACTTCCCTCACACGCAGCTTCTTCCTCATTTCTTCCCTCTCTCTAGAAGCCCCTTCACGCGGCGCTCCCCCATCCCATCTTCATCCCTTTCTCTTTCCCTTCTTCCTCACTCAACCGTAGCCCTTCTCCTCCTACCCTAGCCGCCAACCATCTCTCTCTCTCCCTCCTCAGACCACGTTTCTCTGCCTTACTCAACGGTTATCTCCTCCATCTGGCCCATCTCCCTGCCAACGTCGCGTCACTCTCCTGCAAGCCGCCCAAGACCCGGTTTTCGCGTGAGAAGCAGAGAAGGAAGAAGAAAACTGGTGGATAAAGGAGGTTATCTCTTTATTTCTCTTTTATTTTTATTTTTATTTTCTTTTTTGAACTAATCTGATTTATTTGCTTCGCAGATGTGGTGCCTATAAAAAGGGAAGCAAGCAAAGTGGAGAGGGAGGCCGAACGCAAAAGAGAGGATTTTCTGGATCAAAAAGAGAGAGGGCAAGAAAACAGGAGATCAACAAGAAGGAAGCTGAAGAAAGCGTGAGGGAGAGCTTTCAATTTTTTTAAACACTTTTAGAATTTTTTAGGGTTCTGAACTTTTCTTTGTTTTTGGATCGAAGCTGTGTATTCAGGTGTTCTCCTCTTCTTCCTCTTCTTTTTGTAAATTCGTAGTATTCTGTTCTGCCTTTTCATGTGTTTCTGTATGTCTTCTGGACTTGGGTTTGAACCAGTAGTATGGACGCATGATTTCATCTTTTGTCGTTGAAGCTGAACTTTGATTTTGTTGAATTTGAGTTTTGATCTGAAGTACTTTAAATGTGATTTCATCGTTTTGTTTTTTGGCTTATTGCTGCCGTATTGCTGCCTGTTATTGATTTAGTCATCTCATTGTCTCATGTGTCCTGCATAATGGTGTAAATTAGGATTATAGGATTTGGCCTTCCAAAGGGGCCAAATCCATGTAAAAGGGCTAAATTGCAAATAATTTAATTAAAAGGACTAAGTTGTAAATAATTTAAGTGTTATATTAGTAAATAAAGCATAAATCTGGGTAAAAAATAAAATATATATCTCTGTAATATTAAAAAAAATGATTTTTTTTATAAAATAAAAATCAGATTGTTTCCCTTTTTTTTGTAATTAAAAGAATCAAGACTTAGATCTTATTTACTGTCAACAAAAATTATTATGTTTTCAAAAATTATTATGTTTTCAAAAAAAGAAAGATGTTGTCATTATTATTATAGTTATTAAACTTTCTTTTCTCTGAATTTTTTTTAATAAAAGGTAAATTAAAAACGAGATAAAGAAAATGTAATTAGGATTAAATAGTTGTTATTTCTGTTTTAAAAAAAAAGCGTTGTCATTCAATATTTTTTGATATATACACGTAATTAAAACATTCTTAGCACGCTTATATCTTTGTGGTATCTCTTCCTTTTTTAAAACAAAAATAATACATATTTTAGGGAATTAAGTTTTTAGGGCAAACTATTTTCAAATAATTAAAGGTACCATTTTTAATGGGCGTGCATGGGTTTTAATCCTTCCTTGCGCGTAACCAACTCCCGGGCTCTAAATCTGGTCCAAAGACCTTTTTCTTTGTTAAATTAAAAATATATAATAAAAAAATATAGGTTTCCAATGTTTTCCTATAAAAATCAAAATATTGGTGGCGGCTCCATTTTTTTTTAAAAAATTTTAAGGTGGTTGTCACAGCTGGCGACTCCACTGGGGACACTAGAGAGTTAGGCCTTATAATTGTTTGAATTTGTTTGTTTGCCTTACATGATTTATTTCCCTTGTATTTTATTCTACTCCTATTTGGTCATGGTATATTTTGCTCATATGCTTGTATATTTGAACCCTAGGGTAGAAGACATTTGTATATATTATATGTTTATTTTCTGTGGGTAGAATTTTAGGTCATTGCTCCTTTCACACACTTCACTTTGCACACTTATTTGCACACACTATGAGTGGGAGCCCTATACCGGGCAGAGTGAATATTAAGTTTGGAGAGGCTGCGTAGTGGGTGCTCTCTGGGACGTCACGACCGAGGTTCCTCTGAAAGCCTCACCTAGAGTTTGGCTCCATTTGAGAAAAAACCATCCTTTAATAGTATACCTATTATTGGTGGTAACATTTTCAAATGGGACCCTTGGCTCTAGGGACTGTTTAGTTTAGTACTTTAATTCACCCAAGGAAAGGCACTTAATGTGGACCATAGATCCTTTAAGAATTACCAACCTTGGTCACAAAAGGAGCATACCCTCCCTTATTATCCTTTTCGCTTATTTATTTCAAAAGAAAATCACAAAAATAAATTTTTTTTAAAATCTTCTCTTTTAGAGCCCCAATCAATTATTTTGAAAAAAATAGATACTTAGGTCTTTTAAAAAAGGGGGTATGATAATAATAGTAATAACGGTGACAAATTTTTTAAAAATAACTTAATATGTACTAAAAGGTATATTTATTAAAATGACTGTGTTTTCGGAAATGAAATAAATTTGCAATTTTATTTTTCTTTCACTTTTGGAAAACAAATCGTACTCATTCATTCATGCATACGCCATAACACTAATTTCCCATTTGCTCAGGCTTATCGGAAATTTCAAAAATCTTTGGAACAAATGTCTTCGGTGGCCTTGATCCGCAGGGGATAGAGAGGAGAAACACTTTGAAATTCAAGATCGAACCGCCTCGTTTGATGCATCTAAAAACTTTGGTTGATTTCATAGCTGAAAAATGGATCTGTTGGATCGGATTAACTTCGTGGGGAAATTTGGGAATATATTGGATCGATAAATGTGGGCGTACAAGTAGGAGCCCTAACGGCACTAGCCCAGTTTATGACCCTCCTGCGAGATGTTTCACGTTAGGAACTTCCAAATGGCACCGAATTTAGAAGAATATCAGAAGATCTTGGGGATCGGGGAAGGACTAAAGGCGTGCCGTCACGCATAAAACATACTCCAACTATAGGTACCATTTCCCTTGCTTTGGGTATCTACGAATCGATTTGAGCCGCACTAAGGGTAGAAGGAGATCTCGAAGGTTACTCCAGGAGCTTTCTAGAAGAAAAAGCTAAGGACCTTCATGCCGAAGGAAAATTGAGAGAATCCATGGATGTAGTAGCCCTGATTATTTATGGAGTGGTCTTGTTTCCTCATGTGGACCATTTTGTGGACAAAACCGCCATTGACGCCTTCCTAGCATTTAAAACCCAAGGTATGGATCCCACTACCGCCGTGCTTGCGGACTTATACTATGAGCTCCACACACGCCATGAGAAAGGAGGAGGACGAATTCGTTGTTGTGTCCCCATCTTGTACCTATGGTTGAAAAGTCACTTGGTAAAAAGGGGACATTCCTTCGGTCCTAGGAGTAATGCGGAATGGGCTGCTTACTTGATGAGTCTTAGTGAAGAATCTGTGATATGGTATTCCAGAGAACAAGAGATTAAAGAGGTGATCTATCGGTGTGGAGAATTCCCCAACGTACCCCTTATCGGAACTATAGGTTGCATCAACTACAATCCTACTCTGGCCCTGAGACAACTCGGTGCACCCATGCTAGGAGAACCTGTCGAAGAAGAGCTAGCCGCTTTCATTATACATGATCAGGGCTCCTCGGATTTGGCATTGTTCACAAAAGTGTGCCGAGCTTGGAAGAAAGTAATCAGGAAACCACTAAGGCGCAAGAGCACCCATACGGATGAAAAGTACCATCAATGGGTTGCGGCGAGAGTTCAGCAAGTCAAATTACCTTTCCGAAACTTGTTTTTAGTCCCAGAAATGCCGCCTCCACCTCCTGCAGAGAATGAAGAAGTGGAAGAATTGAAGCTGGCCTTAGAAAAGGTGAAAGACGATAAGAAACTTCTCCGGGAGAATTTGAAGAGGGCATATCAAGACATAGAAGTCCTACGAGATGAATGTGACAAAAAAGCTGGATTTCTAGAGGAGACCCAAAAGAGAGCCAAGGATGAAAGGGTAAGCCGGTCTCAGACTCAAGGTCTGCGAAAGCGACAAATCAACAATTGGACTTAGTGAAAAAGGAATTAAGTTTGGTTCTCTGCGAAAAGGGTGATTTGAGGAAAAGGTGGGTGATTCTCAAAAGGCTAGTAAGGCTTTACAAGAACGGGTTGAAAGCTTGACGCAATGATTGAAAAATACCATGCGGTTACGAGGCCCAACTCGAAGCAGAAAAGAGAATTGCAGAAGAAAAGTTCATAGGCTACCATATAGATCTCGAGGAGGAACGTGAGAAGGTCCTCAGTATGCAAGGGAAAATTGATGATCAGCCGGAAGTCATTAGTTGGTTTGATCGAGAAACCGGTACTGGATGGATCGTTGCTCTAAATTGGTCTGGCTCGCAAATAGGGGTATCCAAGATATGCCAGAACTCTTGGAAGAAGCAGAATCCGCAATAGGTTTCCGACCTTTGCTGAGGAAAGTGATGAACTTCATAGAGTACTGCAAGAGCTTAGTGGGTGAGTTGGAGAAGCAGATACGACGTGACCGTTAAAAACCCTATCCCCTTTAGTCTTTTGTCGTTTATTTGAATTCTCGCAATTTCAATTTCCGTCTCAATTTTGTAAGCCCTCAGGGCAATTTGAATTATGGTATTTTCTTTTGATGGGAATATTTATCCTTGAAATACGCAGCAACCCGATGAGACGTTTACAAAGTTTTTGCGATTCTCCGATAAGCCGATAAAACAAATTAAATAAATAAATAAACGTGGATGGCATACATAATATGAGCATAACATAAACAACTCCTCCATACTCATATTGTCCTTCTGAACCCAGAATTAAACACGAAGAACCTGCACCCTTACAGAACGAGGTCACAAGCCAGGATCATGGACGCCTTGGAACAAAATCAGCAGGCCATGCAACAGAGTCAAGAGGCTATGCGGGGAGAGCTTGATCAGATGAGTGCGCGAATGTGCCAGATGTTCGATCTGTTGATGGCCCTAGATGCCAAGTTGACCCCAGAAGCAGAACGACTTGTCGAACACCACATGCATAATGGGCCGGAGGAGAATCAGCCGGAAGAAAACGAAATACCTATCCATAGTTCACAAGGGCGAATACCTCCGAATGATGGAAACCCGTTGAACACAAGTGCTCAGAATTCCGTACCTATCTTCACTCATCAGGAGGATGCTCAAGCCAAGGAGAGGTTTCAGATGATGGAGGAAAGGTTAAAGGCCATTGAGGGGGCATATCACATTGGTTTGGAAGCTTCGGACATGTGTTTGGTCCCTGATGTAGTTATACCTCCAAAGTTCAAGGTACCCGAGTTCGACAAGTACAAAGGGGAGACATGTCCCAAGAGCCACCTGGTCATGTATTGCCGAAAGATGGCTTCCCATTCCCACGATGACAAGCTCCTAATTTATTTCTTCCAAGAAAGCTTGACTGGGGCACCCTCGCGGTGGTATATGCAGTTAGAGCATACTAAAATTCGCTCATGGAAAGACTTGGCAAATGCGTTCGTCCAGCGGTACAAGTACAATATGGATATGGCTCCCAGCCGTAACCAGTTGCAAAATATGAAGAAGAAAGACGCTGAAAGCTATAAAGAATACGCCCGAGAGATGGAGGAGCATGGCTGCTCAAGTGGAGCCCTATTGGATAAAGAGATGATTGATACATTCATCGACACGCTTGAGCCCCCATTCTATGATAAAATGATTGGAAGCATGTTCTCAAGCTTTTACGATTTGATTGTCATAGGAGAACGCAGCGTGGAAGCGGGATGCAGTGAAAAGATCCATAACGACACTTCATCATCCAAAGCGCGAAGTCCTTCGTCAAGAAGAAGAAAGAAGGAGAGACAAACGCGGTGAGTAGTGCCCCTCTATAAGTTGCGGCAACTACCACGTCGGCGTTTCCCATTCGATAATCAAGGAGGTCGAATTTTAATCGACCAAGAGCTCGAACTCCCGAGGAAGGAACCCGATCCGGTTTGACAAGATCCCTATGAGTTACAAAGATGTTTACCGGCTTTGCTCAAAAATTCATTGGTGGTTCCTTGTTCGCGAAACCCATGGAACCGCCATTCCCAAAATGGTATAATCCGGATGCCACCTACGAATACCACGCCGGGCAAAGAGCCACTCCATAGAAGATTGCCGAGCTCTGAAAATTAAAGTCCAAAGCCTGATAAATGCAAAATGGTTGAGCTTCCAGGATGATAGCCCTAACATAGGGAGTAATCCGTTACCTAACCACGGAAACACATCGGTGAATATGATAGAGGCCGAATATGGGAGAAGGGTAATAAGGGATGTTGTCGAAGTAGAAATCCCGATGAGTGAAGTATTCGGCAAACTCCGCAAAGCCGGTCTGATTGAAAAGGTAAAAGTCAACAAGGAAACTCCTTATAATGAAGACATCATGTCCACCGAGGAGTGTGAAGAGTTTAGGGTCATCCTCCAAAAATTACTCGATATGAACATGGTCCGAATTATCTCTCAAAAGGAAATGGAGGTATCCATGGTCCAAGATTCAGGAACCATGATCCCAAAACCTTTGGTGATTCAATTCACTAAGGGTGCATCTCCTACAGCGGCTAATGCCCCTAAAACCATCACTATTCAAATATCGTCTCCTTTCCCGTACGAGGACGACAAAGCAGTCCCTTGGATATATGATGCAAAAGTCCGAGTCGAAGGGAATGATAGGGAACAATGTCCTCCGACGGTCACCAATATTGTGGGAATAGGAGGGATGACACGAAGTGGGCGAGTCTATGCCCCAGATAAAGAGCCGGTAAGGAGGACCGTAGAAGAACCAGAAAAGAAATTGGTGGAGGAAACTACAAAAAGGCCGATTGAAGTTAAAAACAAAGGAAAAGAGGTTGTGATCGAGGAAAGCAACACGGGGAAGGAAGATAAGAAAGAAATTCCCCATGAGGAAGTTGCTGAATTTCTCAAGCTCATTCAACAAAGCGAGTACGAGATAGTAGATCAGTTGAATCGCACGCCAGCAAGAGTGTCCCTACTCGCCTTATTGACGCACTCTGAGAGCCATAGGAGAATGCTAATGAAAGTTCTAAATGAGGCCCATGTATCTCAGAACATTACGCTGAATCAGTTTGGTGCTTCGGTTCACAACATCATTGCATGCAATTATTTGTACTTCAATGATGAGGAGATACCCGCGGAAGGAAGAGGACACAACAAAGCACTGCATATCTCGGTTCAGTGTAAGGAGCATCTCGTGGCCAAGGTCCTCATAGATAATGGGTCCTCCCTAAATGTGATGCCTAAATCTACCTTGGATAAATTACCCATCGACAAAACTCATATGAAGCCTAGCTCTGTGCTTGTAAGGGCCTTCGACGGATCCAAGAGTGAAGTAATGGGAGAGATCGATTTGCCAATCGGATCGGGCCATTCACCTTCATTATTAACTTCCGGGTAATGGACATCAGGCCCGACTATAGTTGCTTCTTTGGGGAAGACCTTGGATTCACTCGGCGGAGTAATCACGATCCACCTTGCACCAAAAATTGAAGTTTGTCGTGGATGATAAAGCGGTCATCGTGTCGGGAGAACAAGATTTCTTTGGTGAGTAAGCCGGCGTCAACACGCTACATTGAAGCTACGAGAGGAAGCCACTGGAGCTGCGTTTGGCGTTGAAAATTGTCGATAAGCGCTTATGTAGGGATCACCACTAAGAAGCCTGTCTATCCAATGCCGCATGATAATGGTGGGCAATGTCATGCTAAAGGGGATACCAGCCGGGAAAAGGGTGGGAAGAATCAAGAAGGTATGACCTCAATCTTAGGAGTTCTCGAGAACAAGGATCGACGCGGCCTGGGGTACGTACCCACTAAAAGAGACAAGGAAAGGATGATCGAAGAAAGGAAAGAAAAGAGAAAGGCCCGTCTTGAGAATCGGGAACCCGAGCTGGGGAAAATCTCCATTTGTGATATCCACCAAAGCTTCCGAAGCGCGGGATGGATCTATCCAGATCAAGTATCTGTTGTGGGGAACGATCTTGTTACTTCTGATGAAAGTTGGGTCCGCCCATGCTCTTTAATGCCTTGTAATTGGGAAGTGGTGGAGAACCCTAGGATCCTTAATGCATTTTCAATGTAATTCATCTAATGCTTACCTCTCCGCTCAGCCCGACGCGGTAGAGGAAATGTTAAAGGGCCCCGCATGTTTTCTTTTAGCATATTTCGAACATTAATGAAACATATTTTGATTTTATCCCAAGTATTTTCACCCGCTCTTTTCCTCTTCTTTCCTTTACCCTCCCCTTATTGCTAACCTTGATAATGCAGGTTCACCGAAAATACTTCTGAAAACAATTGTGCTGAAGTTTCGCCACCGGACTTTGATGGTCCGATTAATCATACCAACGGAGATTGTGAAGAAGATTACCCCGACGAAGACTTCTCACGGAATTGATGAGACTTATAGAAGAGGAATCCAAGAAGATTGAGCCTTATGAAGAGCCTTTGAGCTAATCAATCTGGGAACAGATGAAAGCAGAAAAGAAGTCAAGATTGGCCTCACCATGTCACCAGGAGCAAAGGCTGAATTAATCCAACTACTTCGGGATTATAAAGATGTTTTTGCTTGGTCCTATCAGGATATGCCAGGGTTGGATACCGATATCGTCAAACACAAGCTGCCACTTAAGCCTGATTGCCCTCCCGTCAAACAGAAGTTGAGACGCATGAGACCAGATATGTCCTTGAAAATTAGGGAAGAAGTTAAAAAACAATTTGACGCGGATTTCTAGCCGTGGCCAAGTATCCCCAATGGGTTGCTAATATCGTCCACTGTCAGAAGAAAGGTGGAAAAGTTCGAATGTGTGTTGACTCACGAGACCTTAATAGAGCGAGTCCTAAAGGCGATTTTCCCTTGCCACATATCGATGTCCTAGTAGATAACACGGCTCATCACGCATTTTCTCTCTCATGGATGGTTTCTCGGGTATAACCAGGATAAAAATGGCCAGGAGGACATGGAAAAGACCACGTTCATTCTGACTTGGGGCACCTTTTGCTACAAAGTGATGCCTTTCGGGTTAAAAATGTCGGGCAACCTATCAAAGGGCAATGGTGACTTTGTTCCATGATATGATACACAAAGAGATAGAAGAATACGGGGGCGACATGATCGCGAAGACGCAAACCGAAGAGGGTCATATAACCAATCTGCGAAAACTCTTTGGCGATTGAGAAAGTTCCGTCTAAGGCTCAACCAGCCAAATGTAACCCGATTGTCAAGTCGGGAAGATTGTTGGGATTCATTGTAAGTCGAAAGGAATCGAAGTGGACCCAGAAAAAGTAAAAGCCATTTTAGAAATGCCAGCCCCTCGTACAGAAAAGGAAGTTCGCGGTTTCCTAGGAAGGCTGAATTATATCTCTCGGTTCATATCACAACTCACTGACACTTGTGAACCGATTTTTAAGTTGTTACGCAAAGACCAAGCTGTGGAATGGAATGAGAAGTGCCAAGAGGCTTTTGATAAAATCAAACAGTACTTGCAGGAGCCTCCCGTGTTATTACCTCCAGTTCCAGGCAGACCCCTGATCCTTTACTTGACAATATTACACGGGTCTATGGGATGTATGCTTGGTCAGCACGATGAGACTGGTAAAAAAGAACACGCCATTTACTACTTAAGTAAAAAGTTTACAAGTTATGAAGCTAATTACTTGGTGTTGGAACGTACTGGTTGCGCCTTTGCTTGGGCCGCCCACCGTCTAAGACAATACATGCTTTCTCATACGACTTGGTTGGTGTCAAAAATGGATCCGATCAAATATGTATTTGAGAAGCCCGCTCTCACCGGAAGAATTTCTCGGTGGCAGATGCTATTATCCGAATATGATATTCAGTATGTCTCTCAAAAGGCTATCAAAGGTAGTGCGCTCGCTGAATACTTAGCCCACCAACCCATGGACAACCATTCACCAGTCCCCTATGAATTTCCCGATGAGAATATAATGTCTGCTGAAAAAGAAGAACCAAGAGACGAGGAGTGGACAATGATGTTTGATGGAGCCTCTAACGCATTGGGGCACGGAATCGGGGCAATACTGATTTCTCCAGAAAACCTGCACATCCACATTCATACGCCTATGTTTCAATTGCACCAATAATATCGCAGAGTATGAGGCTTGTGTCATGGGAATTCGGGTTGCCGTAGAAACTAAAGTCAAGGCTCTGAAAGTCTACGGGGATTCTGTCCTGGTTATCAACCAGTTAAATGGAGAATCGGAAACTCGGGATTCCAAATTAATCCTTTACCACAAGTACATTCAGGGACTCGTCGAATCATTTGACAGAATCACCTTCCAACATATTCCGCGAGAGAGTAATCAGTTAGCTGATGCACTAGCCACATTGTCATCCATGTTCCGGATAAACAATGATAAAGAAATACCTCTCATCATGATGGAGAGCCGTGCAAGCCCCGCTTATTGTCAGTTGATAGAGGACGAACCAGATGGAAAGCCATGGTACCATGACATTAAATGCTACCTCAAGAACAAAGAATATCCTTTGGGGGCCTCGGAAAACGACAAAAGAACTTTGAGGAGGCTCGCTATGAGTTTCTTTCTGAATGGTGACGTACTCTACAAAAGAAATCACGACATGGTACTCCTCTGGTGCGTAGATTCCGCCGAAGCAAGACGAATTATCGATGACGTTCACGAAGGTTCCTTCGGGACCCATGCCAATGGGTACGCAATGGCTAAAAAGATTCTCAGAGCAGGATATTATTGGCTTTCAATGGAAGGTGATTGCATCAAACATGTGAGGAAATGTCACAAGTGTCAGACTTATGCTGATAATATTCATGTGCCTCCAACTTCCTTAAACATCCTCAGTGCACCCTGGCCATTTTCCATGTGGGGTTTGGATGTCATAGGAATGATTGAGCCGAAAGCTTCTAATGGACACCGCTTCATCCTCGTGGCCATTGATTATTTCACGAAATGGGTCGAAGCAATCTCTTATGCCAGTGTGACCCGCAATGTGGTCGTCAAATTCATCAAGAAGGAAATAATTTGCCGGTATGGTTTGCCAAGGAAGATCATCACGGACAATGGGACCAACCTGAACAACAAAATGATGAAAGAATTATGTGATGACTTCAAAATCCAGCACCACAATTCTTCCCCTTATCGCCCTAAGATGAATGGGGCGGTAGAAGCAGCCAACAAGAATATCAAAAAGATTATCCAAAAAATGGTGTTAACTTACAAGGATTGGCATGAGATGCTCCCTTTGCTTTACGGATACCGAACTTCCGTACGCACTTCCACAGGGGCAACTCCGTTCTCCCTAGTATACGGAATGGAAGCAGTGTTACCCATAGAAGTAGAGATCCCTTCTCTAAGGGTAGTCATGGAAACCAAGCTCGAAGAACCTGAATGGGTCCAGACCCGTTATGACCAGCTGAATCTCATTGAAGGGAAAAGGTTGGAGGCAATATGTCACGGACAATTATATCAAAAGAGGCTCAAAAGAGCATATGAAAAGAAGGTGCGTCATCGAGAATTTACAGAAGGGGAATTGGTTTTGAAAAAGATTCTACCTATTCAGAAAGACCAACGCGAAAAATGGACCCCAAATTACGAAGGTCCATATGTGGTGAAAAAGACATTCTCAGGAGGAGGCCTCATCCTCGCAGATATGGAGGGACATGATCTACCGCTACCGGTGAATTCGGATGCGGTCAAAAAGTATTATGTCTAGGAGGACGCCCCCCCATCAAAAAAAAAGAGCTCGCTAGGTTGAAAACCCGAAAGGGTGACCTAGGCAAAAGTTAGGGTCCAATAAAAATGCTAAATTGAAAACCTACAAAGGCAATTTAGGGTAACCTGCTAGGTCGAAAACTCGCAAAGAGCGGCCTAAGCAAAGTCCAAGCCAAATGCATCAAGGGTAGTCAGAGCTAGAAGCTGACCCGCAGGAGCAAAGACAGGCAAGAGCAGAACAAATGCAATTTTATGGGGGTGATCAAGAAGGCCGTCGTGGTGCGGATCGCGGAAGAAGCACACAATTTGTTTTCAAAAGGATTATTAGCGATTTAACTTTGCTTACGGTTCTGCCTAGCAGAAACAAATTTGTCCTACTTATAATATTTCCCCATGATAATGGAAATTCATTTTTATCCACATCCCTATTAAATGTTATTGGCACAATAGGATTGCTTATTCCTATCTCTCCTGAACTCAACTTGGGATTTTATCAACTTGCGTTTTCTTTCTAAAAGATATTCATGCTAAAAATAAACATGTGCAGATCAAAACATAAAAGCATTTCATAACTACTGAAAATTCTGAAAGGGTCCAGGGGATCTAGCATCTTCCCGTCAAGGAGAGGAATTTAGCAGGACGCACCACCAAAATGCAGAATCATCAGCGTTGTGCACATTACAAAGGGCCAAGCTGACTAGCTCCGAAGTCGCCAATAGAAAGGACCTCTGGCTAATTATCAATAAGGGTTTGGAAAGGCGTCGGAAACACAACGCTCCCCCATAATAACACAACATTCATGCATAACATGACATTCGCTGCATTCCTGCATGATCAATACAAAGAAATAGCGCTTGCATTATCCAAAGAGTCATTACTTGTATTACTAAAATCAACCACGAGTCAGAAACTCATTTCGCTTTTATTGAGGGTCTGACCCGAACTCGTGTTGAGTGACGTAGAAGCTCACACTTAGACCTTCCCTAAGTCCAACTAATTTTGTAAGAGCTAGTCATACCTATGCCTTACTAGGAATTCACCAGGAAACCGAACCTGGAATCTCCAACCAATTTTGTAAGAGCTAGTCATAACTAGGCCTTATTGAGAATTCGCTAGGAATCGAACCTAGAATCTCTCACCCATTTAGTAAGAGCTAGTCATAACTATGCCTTACTAGGAGTTCACCAGGAAACCAAACCTGGAATCTCCAACCAATTTTGTAAGAGTTAGGAACCAGACCTATGCCTTACTGTGAATTCGCTAGGAATCGAACCTAGAATCTCTCACCAATTTTGTAAGAGCTAGGAACCAAACCTATGTCGTACCGGGAATTCACTGGGAATTAGACCTAGAATCCCAAAGCCGGGAGCCAATCCTGCGATCACAAACCAACAAGGTTGGAAGTCAATCTCGCAATTTCAAAGTACTTATTACGGACAAAATCAGAGTCTTTTATCCTTAATTACCTTTTACAACGAATGCACGAAGACCTTCGAGTAAAATGTAATTAAGGAGGGGCAGCTGTAGTACCCTAATTTTGTCCGGCCCTTTTTATTTTTATTTTTATTTTATTTTAACTTTTACTTTATTAGTAGTAATGATAATAAAAAATATTATTGGAAGGTAAAAGGATAGAGTGAATAAAAAGAGAAAGAAGGGAAAAAGAAAAAATTATTTTTAAAAGATGGAGGTGTGTGAATTGTAAGTGAGGGGGTACTAATAGCATTTAGTTAAAGCCGGCTGACCCAATACCCTATGACTCCTTCCATTCAGACGCACCACTCTTCCTTCTTTCTTGCGCTGACCCATGGCTTTCTTTCTTCCCGCCGCGGCCCAATCATACGCACGCTGCAGCCCATCACCCATCAACCCAAACCTAATTCATTTAACTTAACCTAACCCTAAAAACACTTCCCTCACACGCAGCTTCTTCCTCATTTCTTCCCTCTCTCTAGAAGCCCCTTCACGTGGCGCTCCCCCATCCCATCTTCATCCCTTTCTCTTTCTCTTCTTCCTCACTCAACCGTAGCCCTTCTCCTCCTACCCTAGCCGCCAACCATCTCTCTCTCTCCCTCCTCAGACCACGTTTCTCTGTCTTACTCAACGGTTATCTCCTCCATCTGGCCCATCTCCCTGCCAACGTCGCGTCACTCTCCTGCAAGCCGCCCAATACCCGGTTTTCGCGTGAGAAGCAGAGAAGGAAGAAGAAAACCGGTGGATAAGGGAGGTTATCTCTTTATTTCTCTTTTATTTTTATTTTCTTTTTTGAACTAATCTGATTTATTTGCTTCGCAGATGTGGTGCCTATAAAAAGGGAAGCAAGCAAAGTGGAGAGGGAGGCCGAACGCAAAAGAGAGGATTTTCTGGATCAAAAAGAGAGAGGGCAAGAAAACGGGAGATCAACAAGAAGGAAGCTGAAGAAAGCGTGAGGTAGAGCTTTCAATTTTTTTAAACACTTTTAGAATTTTTTAGGGTTCTGAACTTTTCTTTGTTTTTGGATCGAAGCTGTGTATTCAGGTGTTCTCCTCTTCTTCCTCTTCTTTTTGTAAATTCGTAGTATTCTGTTCTGCCTTTTCATTTGTTTCTGTATGTCTTCTGGACTTGGGTTTGAACCAGTAGTATGGACGCATGATTTCATCTTTTGTCGTTGAAGCTGAACTTTGATTTTGTTGAATTTGAGTTTTGATCTGAAGTACTTTAAATGTGATTTCACCGTTTTGTTTTTTGGCTTATTGCTGTCGTATTGCTGCCTGTTATTGATTTAGTCATCTCGTCATCTCATTGTCTCCTGTGTCCTGCATAATGGTGTAAATTAGGATTACAGGATTTGGCCTTCCAAAGGGGCCAAATCCAGGTAAAAGGGCTAAATTGTAAATAATTTAATTAAAAGGACTAAGTTGTAAATAATTTAAGTGTTATATTAGTAAATAAAGCATAAATCTGGGTAAAAAATAAAATATATATCTCTGTAATATTAAAAAAAACGATTTTTTTTATAAAATAAAAATCAGATTGTTTCCTTTTTTTTTGTAATTAAAAGAATCAAGACGTAGATCTTATTTACTGTCAACAAAAATTATTATGTTTTCAAAAATTATTATGTTTTCAAAAAAAGAAAGATGTTGTCATTATTATTATAGTTATTAAACTTTCTTTTCTCTGATTTTTTTTTAATAAAAGGTAAATTAAAAACGAGATAAAGAAAATGTAATTAGGATTAAATAGTTGTTATTTCTGTTTTAAAAAAAAAGCGTTGTCATTCAATATTTTTTGATATATACACGTAATTAAAACATTCTTAGCACGCTTATATCTTTGTGGTATCTCTTCCTTTTTTAAAACAAAAATAATACATATTTTAGGGAATTAAGTTTTTAGGGCAAACTATTTTCAAATAATTAAAGGTACCATTTTTAATGGGCGTGCATGGGTTTTAATCCTTCCTTGCGCGTAACCAACTCCCGGGCTCTAAATCTGGTCCAAAGACCTTTTTCTTTGTTAAATTAAAAATATATAATAAAAAATATAGGTTTCCAATGTTTTCCTATAAAAATCAAAATATTGGTGGCGGCTCTATTTTTTTTAAAAAAAATTTTAAGGTGGTTGTCACACACGCCCTCCCAAAGGATCCTTTGGAAGAAGTGAAGAGAATGGAGGGTGAAAGGTGGTATTTATAGCCATTTTGGGTCCATCGCGTCGCGATGGTCCTCAAGCATAAATCCCGTCGCGTCGCAATGTGGTACATGTGTCAGCAATCCCACGCTCTGATCCACCGACTTACGTCGCGTCGTGACCAAATTTGTACTAGTCTCATCACATCGCGATCGAGGCTAAGCAGAAATATCTCATTTTTGACGTTCTAGAAGATTCTCAAGTGTTCTACGCCTTTCTAGGGTATTCTAGATGATTCTAAGGACTTCTATCTCCTTTCTAGGGTTTTTAGGTCTCATTTAAGCCCATTTTATCCCTAATTAAGATTTTTAACTCCCGTTTATTACTTAATTACTGATCTAATTATTTTCTAATACTGTTTTGAAAATCAGGATGTCACATTACTACCCTCCTTAAAGAATTTTTGTCCTCGAAAATTTAACGGTTGTTAGTCTTCTAAGACATAATTCCTAGTGTCAGACTCTCTATCCAATCCCCAACTTAGTTGTCATCTGATGTGGAGACAACTAGACTCTAAACTCCGTTTAGAACCGAACCGCTCTGATACCACTAATGTAACACCCCACTGAGACAGGGTTTCAGATTATCTTGAGTCAGCAATAAGACATTTTCAAATTCAATATCAGAGTACACAACAAGACACACTGGCCATGATGCAACACTGCTTCTCAGGCTTTAAGTACTTAAACTTCTTGTTCATATGCTATCCATCACCATATAATATGGAAAACACAGCAAACGAAGGGGTAAAACACTCATCAATCACCATCAAACAGGAAAACAACATAGTAGAGAGAGACTGCTATCATGCTCAACTCAACACATAACAGCATAAACATCAAGACATCATAATCGTTACCACAGATGTCACACACTCAAACTCCTGAGTACATGGTCACAGACCACGTCATACTGACAACCCAACCACACGGTCACAGACCACAGACTGACACACGTCACTGGTCTTTCAGGCCGATCACAGGCCTTACAGACCCAGACCACCGGACATTTCAGGCTCAATTACCAGCCCTACTGTCCCAGAGATTTCAGGCTCATTACCAGCCCTATTGACCCAGAGCATCGCTGATTATTGCGGCCCATTAACGTCCTCCTCCCTAGACCGATCACCAGTCTCAGGGCACAAGAACGAAACATAAGTTGGTTGTCTCGGGAACATATCCTGATACGCTACCATCTCTGATTATCATTTATGGCATCCCATACTACCATATCCAATTACCAGAGTAAGGTATCGTCCCGTACACATGAACGACATTTCCTATACAGGAATGGCCAAGATTGTCCACCCGTCAAACTTGGAGTCTTGGAGACTCGTCCACATGACCGAGTACACACCCTCAAGGCCACAGACTATCTCCAAACTACTCCGTACCTTCGGTACAACGGATATGGAGAGCCTCGTCAGAAATACCGGGTACACACCCTCAAGGTCCTGGCAGAGTACACACCCTCAATGCCACCGACTGATCTCATTACCATCCCGTCGATACCTCAGGTACACCAACCTCGGGTACATCGACCCGACTATCAGCACAAACAGAGTATCGACGATAATATATGTTATTACCGTCTAGGGATTCACAAACCTCTAACTAGAGGGCGTCACCCTTGACTCTAGCATCGGACCCACGTATATCATATACAGTCAGTACATAAATATAAGCATGTTAATCAGATTATCAACCATCCTTAATCAACATAAGGATCAACTCTAGTGTCGCTCAGGCGACCTACTACTGACATGTTATCAATCAGCATATCAACAGTCACACAATCATAAAGCATTTATATCAATCAGCATCACATCAATCAACATCAATCGATAGATTTTAATAGATCATTCCTATGGTTGATAGACCTCTGACAACTGTCCTCAGCTATCACTGGTCACAATCCCTCTCCTGAGGTACTGCTGTTATCAACATCTAGTAGGGTTAAGGTCCCCTATGCATGCTAACAGTACTACTCTACTACCTATTTTTCCTAGTGATTAAGATATCTTCCCCTTTACCTGTCTTAGAAGACTGTTGCAGCTCGCGTCCCGTCCCCGCGTCCTTGTGGCGCCTCCCAAGCTCCTCCACGTCCTCCCAAAGGATCCTTTGGAAGAAGTGAGGCGAATGGAGGGTGAAGGGTGGTATTTATAGCCATTTTGGTTCCATCGCGTCGCGATGGTCCTCAGGCATAAATCCCATCGCGACGTGGTACATGTGTCAGCAATCCCATGCTCTGATCCACCGACTTACGTCGCGTCGCGACCAGATTTGTACCAGTCTCATTGCGTCGCGATCGAGGCTGACCAGAAATATCTCATTTTTGACGTTCTAGAAGATTCTCAAGTGCTCTACGCCTTTCTAGGGTATTCTAGACGATTTTAAGGATTTCTATATCTTTTCTAGGGTTTCTGGGTCTCATTTAATCCCATTTTATCCCTAATTAAGGTTTTTAACTCCTGTTTATTACTTAATTACTGATCTAATTATTTTCTAATACTGTTTTGAAAATCAGGATGTCACACACGGTGTTTATAATTTATGGAGCAAATGAATTTTTTTTCTTAAATTTTATTTTTTAAAATCAAATAAGGTGGAAGAAAGGAAAAAGGAAAAATACTTCTATTATTTGCTATTCTTTATGAATTACGGGTCCTGGGGACGGGAGAGGAAAACTCCCCATGGTGGGGATCAGGAATGGGGACAGGGAGTAATATGGGGGAAAAGGAGCAAGAGAGTACTCCCTGCCCCCGTTTCGCCCTGTTGACATCTCTAGCGGTGGCGTTGAGCATGGCCAGGGTGGGCGACTGCCCAGGGCCCCAATTTTAGAGAGGCACTAGACAAAATTTTATTTAGTATGTATAAATATTAAAATGAAAATTTTACATATATAAACAATGGATGACATTCCCATTTTTCTTATATCAACAAAAACCCACCCACAATTTTAGACTATTAAATCGATTATAGTCAAATTTAGGCACATTGTTAAGCGTAAATAGGGGTATAGGATATTTCATTTCTCTCGACATGACAACATCTCTCCCTCTTTTTCTCCCTCTCTCTCTAATCTCTCAGTGTCTCACTCTCACAATGAGGGCTTAGCCGTTTCACGTTCGCTCACTGTCTCACGAGAGAGGAGAGTAGCAATTGGGGTCTCATCGCTGAGGTTGGGCAATAGAGGTTTTTGAAAACATTTAATTATTTTCCTAATGCATGCACACTTTATAGGATAATACTGCTATTTATGTTATTGTTGCATATGCTGAGAGAAGTTTTTCTAAATTAAAATTGTTAATATGCTATCTATAATCTACTATGTCACAAAGAAAATTAAAGAGTCTTGCTTTAATTTTTATCTAAAACAATTTTTTAAAGAACATTAATTATATACGGATTATTAATGATTTTGCAAAAAAAAATGCATTGATGACAATATTCAAATTATTATGACATCATTTTCTCAGTTCGCAGCACCCTAAATCTCAAGGTTCGTGCCTGTTCAGTGATAAACGTTGAATCTAACAAGTGACATGAAATCCATGCTCAATTGTTCACAAGTTCAATTCCTAAAAATGCACAAATGGTCACAAGTTTTGATTGTCAAAAAGAATAATTTTTGAGTGAGGATGTGTTTCTTCTGATTTTAAGATTAATTATTATTTTCTATTAGGGAAGATGGCTTTGCTAGGATTTCGTCTCACGTGATCCCCTAGGGTTTGCATGCTTTCTCCATGGCTGACGTCACTCGGATCTATCCATGGAGTTTTCTTGCTACTTCTTCATCCACACCTCCCTCTTCTTCTTCTTCTTCTTCTTCTTCTCCTTCGCATACTCAAGAAAAAAAAAATGTTTGCACAAGCTTTAAACAATGCATGTGATATTCCCTTGAGCCAATTGTTGATACCATGCTTGAAGGGTGAAGCGCTTTCTTTTTGTTTTTCTTTTTTTATAGAGTGGGTAATACTTGCACTGATAAGCTTGCTGGTCATGGAACTAGCATCAGTGGTTTTGTTTGGAGGGACCTTATCCCTAGCTTCATTGCTGAGGATTTTTTTCAGAAATAGGCTAGGTCTGCCTAGTTATAGATTTAGTTGATTTTCCATTGGACTGTATTTCCACTCTTGTTGGTTTCTCTTTGTCTTCTCTTTGATTTCTGATTTTGGTGTGCTGCAAATGATTGATAATGTCTTTGGTGCCAACATAGTTGGGATGAAAGTCATTATAGTGATGTTTTTGCTTGCCATTATAACTTTTATTAGATCTAGCTTATTTATTATGGGTTTGGTTTTCCTTCCTATTGGTTTCAACATTGTTTTTTTTCATGGGTATTGACTTAGTCCCTCATGTTTTTTTGTTTAACTTTTTTTTCCCTTTTTATTAATAAAATTTAGGTGCACTACAACATTTTTCACTTCTAGCAACACTTTTTTTACCAACTAGTATAAAGTGTTGTCTAAAAACACATTAGCCAACATTTTAAGACGGTTGCCACAGGGAGTGTGTTTTATGCAACACTTCTTTCCCAACAGTCAAGAAGTGTTCCCTTAAGTTTAAACAGGAACAGTTTTAAAGTGTTACCATGACATTTCTCTTGCAACGTCGAATAACTGCTCCCTAAATTTTAACTAAAAACAGTTCTAAACTGTTGCTTTACTTGTTAGTAAGAGGCAACATTTCCATACCTGTTGCCTTCAAATTTGAATATCGGCAAAAATTTGCCTAGCGGGAATTCACAATTCATTCCCTCCAAGTCAATAAAACCAAATCCAATCTAATATATTAATTTCAATAAAAAATAAAATTAAATATGAAAAATTATCAATTTTGAACCGAGGGTTTTACTCTTCCACCTTCGCCGCATCCATGGTAGAAAATCCTCTGCTACTCTTCGACCTTTCCTTTAACCTCTGTCATCCTTTGCGAACCTACCTTCGTATTCTTCCTTGCGTGGCCTCTGACGTCCTCCATGCACGACCTCCATCATCGCCCGTTCGGTTCATAAAGCTTGGTACGATTCAATATTCCTTCTTTACCATATAGTTATTGTTCCTCTTTCCGTCCATTGTGTTTATCATTCAATTTTTCCTCTCCCCTATATTTATTGGTATGATTCACAAAGCTAAGAATGAAGCTTTTAAGAGACAGATTCGGGCTCTCTGTAATATCTATCTCCGAATCTCAAGGTTCATTTATTTCTCACTCATTTTTCTTGAATTTTACTTTTTTTATTGCAGAAACAGGGGGGATTTGAGTTCCTAATTCTCATGTATGATGCGCAGAAAATAAAAATTGCACAGAAGTATCAAAAGTCATGGACGCTTGCGTAACTGATTTGCCCTTCAAGTATACCTTTATGGCATAATGTCCCTTACAAGTATCTCTTCTTCAATAGAATAATAGTGTCATATGCATGTATTGCCTATATTCACAAGAAGATGGATTAATTAAGTATAGTTTTGGTTTGTATGCCTTCCTTTTGAGAGAGAAAATACGTTGAGTTCATAATGTTGAATATTTGTGAGTTAAATAATAATGAGATTAAAGCAATTGTTTTGTGAGCAGAGCAGCTGGCTAAGGATCTTCATCTATTTGCACAACATGCAAATTGTAATTCTGTAAATATGGAAGATGTCATGCTCTGTGGTTAGTAAGCAATTGTTCCTTCTGAGTTGTTATCCTTTTTATGAAATTGTGCTGCTGATATTCTCTCACCATGTTGGCTTCACTAGCTGCTCCTGTCATTATATTCTTTACTCGTGTCCTTTGTAAATATTCCTAGCTTATTCGTAGCTTTTCTTTGTCCAATTTAGCTGCATCATCACCATGTTGACAAAATCTTACTCTAGCTATTGACTACTAAAACCACTTTCATATTTCATTTGGTCTATAAAAGAAGTGTTTGTCTAGGATGACATTCTTTTGTTTCTGTGGCCATGTCTGTTGTTTTTCATGTTGATGTTCAAGAGGTTTGACTTGTTTTTCCTTATCAATTCTATTTTCTTAGTATTATTACTCTGGGTAGTCCTTGGAAATTTAGTTTGTGATGCGGATGAAGGTGCTCACTCCTCTTGCACTATTTAATTAATTGATTGTGGATACTAGTGTCTCTGCAATTGTTTATTGTTTTTATATTAGGTTGCATGAGGGGAGAAAAAATATATCTTCACAATCACTTTGTCCTTAATCTTGTTTTGTTAGATCAACACAGATCGAAAGTTTTCCAACTTGAAACATTTGTCACTCTTTTCCAACTTCTAATTGAGCATATTATGGCAGTTTACTTTCTCTCTTCTTATGGTCATTTCAGTGATCAATACCATGTCACAGACGTAAACTGTGTTAAGCAGTTGTGTTTGTGGTGCTTCTTTGTTCTTAGTTCTGAATTGAGGAAGATGATCTGCATTTTATGTTATTGAAACGGTTAATAATCACAGTTCTTCCATCCCTTTTTTTTTTTTTTAATATGCTATGTGACTAAGGATCTTTCTCTCTCTTTTTTAATGTTTTGGTATCACCTTTGTTCTTTAATCTTCTATATCTTGGTTCAGCACATGTAAAAGAACACCTAATATTGGCTCGTTAAGGACCTACTTCAATGATTTGGAAGCCAAAGATCCTCAACTGGAGCTTGGTTAAACTCAACTGGAGACTTTACAAAATAGTGATTAGAATTGGGCAATTGGCCTATGGGCAGTGACTTTATCTGTGTTGTTTTGAAGGTTAGAGGACATTGAATCAAGTATTGGCTTTATTGGTGATGGACACTCTCAAGACTCTAGACATTATTAGATAGACCCAAGAAACAGGACATTAATATTATATATCCTTCTTTTACATGTTGCAAGAGATTTAGAGCTGTGTGAGTATGCTCAAATATGTCCATGGAGTTGGCATGGTACACACAGATTGCCTTGCCAACAGAAAAGCACATTGATGAAAATATAAGGAGTGAGGCAACTTTGGAGAGAGATTCTGAAAGGTTAAAGCCTAAAGAGTTAGAGTAAGCAAGACCTTTTCAAATGTCTTTTTCTAAGTTTTACACAATCTAAGCATCCCTAAACGTGGCCTTAATTTTGAGCAAGTATTATGTAAAAAGACAATGACCGTAAGATAGCATAGCAATAAAGGAATTCCTATAGGATGAGCATATGGTTTTTTTTTGAGGCGAAATTGGAAGTGTAAATTTTGTTAGTTTTACTTTATCTATTTATACTTTTTAATTGTGTGATTCTCAAGTTATGAGAGTGGAATTAAGAAAGGTTAGAGTGATTTGATTACACAGAGGAAGAGGTGGGTTTGTTTTGGTAGTGGAGCAAAAGTAATCTGTATGTCACATGACAGGTTTTTTCCCCAATGGTAATAGTATTAGTTTTTCTGATTCAAATTTGTCTTGCTCAAATATGTTTTAGTCCTGAATTTTGTTTCTATACAGGAAGCACCCTGCAATTGCGACGACATCTTAAAAGGTTTTAAAAATAGTGCCCAAAAAGTGACTGGAGAGGCACATATGCATTCTACTACATCAACACATGTTCCAAATTGTAGAAAGGTAACTATTATACATAACCTACTAATTTATCATTTCTACATTATTCAAAAGATTTGGTCTTATTTTTTATTCTTGTGTAGAATGATCTCAATAGACAAGATGCAAATGATGAGGAGATGCAAGATTGTTTTGAGAAGTTCCAAGATGACGCATTTGAATCTTAGTTCTCACTAGATATTTGTTTTGGATGTATTTTTTTTTTTTTTTTGCTAGACTCATACTTCAAAATATTGGATTTGATCAAATTATGATGTTATTTTGTTTATGATTTGGATTGGTGTTTAAACTCATTTGATGTTTAACAATTATTACAGAACATATATATATTATGTGACACTTAATCCATTTACTATTTATGAATCGTCTCTTTATTAAAATTTAAAGTTGGATGTGAGTTGAATGTAGAATCAAATTATGATTTTATTTGCAAATTTATGGATTATAATATCAAGGTAAAATATTTTCTTAATTTAATAGCGCTATTTAAAATTTTTTGAAATTAAAATAAAATTAAGGCTGCAATCGTAAAATGTTGTCTTTAGTCTTTTAGACTGCAGTTATCAACTAAACTCAAAATTAGGTTATGCTTACATGTTAAAACTGTATCCAATACTATGCACAAACAGTTAAAAAATATTACCTATAAGTTATAATTACAATTTTAAACTGTTGCATTTTTATGTTTAAGAAACAGTTACAACTTGTAGTTAAGTTAAGCAACATTGTCCAACTGTTGCGTTAGGCTAGCATGATAACTTTGCCTATTTGTAACCAATAGGAAACAGTTTTTTGAAGTGTGGCCAAAAAGTATGAAAAACTATTGTCTTAAACAATAGGTAACGCTCATACAGACTACCCCGAAAACTGTTGCCTATACGTTTAGGCAACATTTTTTATAGTTTTGCATACAATTTTCAACTGTTGCCAAAAAGCAAAAATGTTGTAGTGGTGAGAGTACTATTTTTCCTTTTAGATGTTTTTTCTCTAAAGAGGATTTTGCATCAGAAGGTTTTAACGAAACTCATTTCTTTTCTTTTGCTTTAAAATAAAAGGGTGAAGCGCTTTCGATTAAGATTCCAGAGGAAGAATACAAATGGTAAGCAAAGAAGTAGAAGAAGAAAAATGGCCTAGTGTGTTTTAGGCTGAGCCGCAAAATATGTTGTCTAATAGAACTATGCGTTGGCCCGACCGGCCCTTTTTGCAATTTAGCCTGATGGACTAGCGGCCCAATTTGACACCTCTAATGAGAAGGTGGAACCAGCAAGTTTTCTTTTTCCTTTTTTTTACAGCAAGTTTTCTTTTATGCACTAGTACAGTAGTATATTAGCCTTCTCAAAAAATTCATTATTATTTTATACATAAAAAAAGTTCCTAAAATACTTAATTTCAGGCATGCTCTAAAAGTACTATAAGCGTGATTTCATCAAATCGATGAAATTTACCACTAAAAAATCCGCAATTAAAACCAGACTGAAAACAAACAATCTTATTTAGGAAACTATACAACAAGCCGTAATCCCAACAAAAAATAAATGAAATTAATAATTACTATGCATAAAATGTAGTATTTTTCTAACTTAAGGTTGCCCAGTAAGGTCAGTGTGCACAATACTGAGCACGAATTCAACAGTCAAGTATCTTGATGACTAAGCAGAAGAATTCTTCTTCACTGCATATGCACGACATGCTGCCAAACCAACAACTGCCATAGCGGTCCCAACTGTAGATTCAAAGTAGAAAGCTATTTTAACAATCAACACTGGAATAACAGAAAACTGGATATTTTGCAAATTTGTCGTGTATGCATCATGCATCAACTTCTGGCGGGAGGTAGTTAAGAGAAACACCTGAGGCAAAAATAAGAGAGTGCTGAAGAAGCCGATTATATTGCTTTCTTTTCTTCCCAATCTCAGTTTCTGGAATGCTTAAATGAGGGTGTTCTGCAGCACTAACAATTTTATTATACACGTTACTGGAATCACCTAATTTCATACTTACATGAATAGGTGCCTCTATTCCCAACTCCTGAGTAACCTATACCAAAAATAAATAGATGTTAACATCCTGAACTGACAGGTTCAGCTATGAAATTATACCTAATACGATTTTTCTAATGTGTGCAATGTTGCACATGAATCTATAAAATAAATATGACTTGTTTCTAATGTGACATGATAAGCCTTATTAATTGTTTACTTCTTTTCCTTATTAATTACTTACTTTCTTATTTAGTGGGAAAAAAGAGATTACATGGAGGTGAAACTATAAAATAAATATGAAAATGTGTAATAAATAAGGAAAAAACGAGTAATTAATGAAGCTTATCATGTGCACCATTGCACACATTAGAAAAATCATACATAATATATTAAATGACATGATGACACTTGGCTGAAAATGCAATACCTTAACTGAATCTTGGACTGCCCTTGGATATGGAGTTAGATCATCCTTAGCAGCAATAAGGAGGCAAGGAACTCTATAACCAGTTAGATCTCCATGCCTTGCAACCTTCTCTAGCAAATCTCTGGATTTCTTCCATGAATATTCATCTGAGCTGGAAAACAAGGAGAAAAGAGCAAAAACCTAAGCAGATGCAAAATGCCAAAAATAAACAAATATGCAACTAAAAATTAAACTAGATTAGCTCAATTAAAGGGAATTTATTCCACGAGGCCACAACAGAATAGGCATGAAGTAGAGCCCCCCCTCAGAATCTGGTACAGCGGTACTACTAATACAAGTACATGAGAATCACTTTTTATAGTTATAACATGAATTTGACTTGAGAGGATAGCCTCGCCTAAAAACAAGAAGTTCATATGATGATGCGTTGAGTTTTTGGTTCCTCATGTAAATCTAGCAGGTATTGCCTATGGCGTTGGCATGAAACTGGTCACATCAGATTTTAATGAAAGGTTTGATCTCAACCATTCATTAGCTCCACATACAATAAACCATTCCTCTAACTTGATATGCTCATTTCTCCATAAGGTCGAAAACCATAAAATGCAAGCTGGATCAAACTTCACGTTGATTTCCAATACAATTAAAATGAATATGTCAAAGATTATGATAGAAACCGATATTTTATTAATGAGAAATTGGGGAAAATCCCCCGATTACAGAACAAGATTACAGAACTTCGAGGGTCTGCACCTCCCCAATGCCTAAATGACCCCTTTCTTGTAAAATCTCCAGATCCCCTCTCTCTCAATCACCCTTTCTATTTATAGGCAACATGTCTTATTCTCCTAATTAACTAACTCCTATTCTAACTGCACATAGCAGTTACATATGACAGTTATTAATAAAACTGCCCACTAATATTACATAAGCACTCTTGTTATTAATAAAAGCGCTAAGCGCCTCTTTGTTATTAATAAGCGCCTAGCTTGTCATCGTTATTAATAAAACTACCCATATCTAACAATACTCCCCTCCTAAACTTTCACCTTGTCCTCAAGGTGAGCAATAAATTTTCCCGGGTCCCACTGTTTGAAGCATGATGACCAAGCTTTTGATGATGTAAACCATTGTGCCTCTCCTATGTTCTCATCAAGTGACCAAGATTGAGGTTGGTTCCTTCGAAAGGTTACCCTAATTTTCTGGTGTTCTTCCTTTTCTCTCATCATGCCAATTTGGTTTAAATTCCAGAATTCATGGCTCCTGAATACATCACTATCTTCCTTCTTTGTTTCTATCTCCTCTTCCCCCTCCTTGAACTCTTGCATCACCCTCGAGACCATCTTGGTTTCCCTCTCTCTACTTGATTCTTCCATATTTTCATTTCTTGGCTCCACCGGTTGTCGTTCTTCTTGGCTCTGCTACGACGGTTGAAACCTACGTATTATGGTGGATCGGAAATCCTCCCATGTGTGATTTAGGGCGGATATCTCCCACCATTTGGACCACCACACAGCCTCTCCTTCCATGGCAACCATCACGGCATGCAACTTTTCCCCCTCATTCATCCTCTTCAAATCAAAATAGTGGTCTACTTTGTTCAACCACCCGTACGCGTCTGTTCCATCAAACACGAGAATCTCCAATTTCCTCCATCGCTCTTCCCTCGGACGGTTGCGACCATGACTCACAGAAGCGTCGTTGCTGTCGGTGTAGTTTTCTTCGCCGTGCTGGTCTTCCTGATCGCGATGCATTGTGCGTCGCACCAGTGCGATTAATTCCGCAATTTGCTGTCGCGATTCCAACCTCTCCCTGCGATCATCTTCCAGAATTTTCTCCACATTTTCTCTCATAGTTAACAAGCCTTCAAATCCACGTTCCAAAACTTCCAATCGGGCTTCCATCTCTCCTCGTGTAGACACCATGAATTTCCCAGAAAAGCAACTGCTTTGATACCAATTGATAGAAACTGATATTTTATTAATGAGAAATTGGGGAAAATCCCCTTATTACAGAACAAGATTGTAGAACTTCGAGGGTATGCACCTCCCCAATGCCTTAATGGCCCCTTTCCTGTAAAATCCCCAGATCCTCTCTCTCTCTCAATCACCCCTTCTATTTATAGGCAATATGTCTTATTCTCCTAATTAAGTAACTCCTATTCTAACTGCACATAGCAGTTATATATGACAGTTATTAATAAAACTGCCCACTAATATTACATAAAACTGCCTACTGTTATTAATAAAATTGACAAACTGCCTACTGTTATTAATAAAACTGTCTAACTGCCTACTGTTATTAATAAAACTGCCGATATCTAACAGATTAAAACTCTGAGAATCTACTTTAGGTTTCTAATTTAGAAAATAACATCCATATTGATGACTAACTAGCTTACTGGGAAATACACCATGCAGGGAAGATGTTTTAAGGGATCTTATAGGGTCCAGATCTTATGTCAGTATAATGGTGCAAACAGTTTAGTTAGGCAATTAATTTACACACACACGTACTCATACGAACATGTCTTTGACATATTATTCTGACTCGGTAGTGGTGCCCATAAATATGCTGGTTAAAGCAAAACAAGAATGCAAAACAACCGCTCCTACAGTATAAATGTAACAGCGCATGACCACATAAATTAATTTTGCACCATACCTGTCGTACACAAAAACAGCTACATCACATGCTGCCAAATAATCCTGATTTAACAAAACTTTTGATACTTCGTCCTCTGGTATCTCCCGCAATACAAGAGTTTTCCTAGTTCCCTATATAGTAGTTAACACCAGGATCATAAGTATATAGAATGCACATTGTACCCAA
Organism: Calophaca sinica; assembly: GCA_037113605.1. Lineage (NCBI taxonomy): Eukaryota > Viridiplantae > Streptophyta > Magnoliopsida > Fabales > Fabaceae > Calophaca > Calophaca sinica. The sequence continues at coordinate 25,570,487 of CM073733.1, forward strand.
TTAACTTCCTCCACAACATCAATGTAACTCTTAAATTTACTAATAATAGAGTATGTTGCAATGATGCAGAGCATGAAAGAAATAAAGCAACATATTCAAAATCATTTAAGTAATAATGATGTTCTCCCATCTTGATACTCACCCCTATTAAGTCAATGGCATTTGCAGCAAACTTCTCAGCTGTTGTCGGAGTATAATTATTTGAGAAAGGCCTATAAGAATGGAGGAGTTAAATGCTGCTTTGAAGAAAAATTAACATAAACTTTAAGAGTGGATGAAATTGCACTTGCTGACAGATCAAAATATATATAAAGACGTACTGACTATGGTGATTGGTTTAGAAGCACACCTTCCCAATAATGCATCCAACAGAGCAGATTTCCCGGCATTTTTAGAACCAAAAACATAGCATTGGAACACATTCCTTTCTGTTGCTTGTCTCTTGCGATCTACTGATCTTTTACGAGTAACACGGAGTGCTGCAGCAGGATTACCACTATATCCAATGTAAATCAAATTTGCCAGGCTACATGGTGGATCAAGTAATGTCATAAGGGCCCACTGCATCATAAAATTTAAGAAATATGTCAGTAACTAACTCACTGTGAAGATTAAAAGACAGTACATGTTATCCCCACCTGGGATAGAAATCCATTCAGAGATATGTAACCCATATCAGTTCTCTCAGCAGCCTCCTTATATGGAGCATCATTCCATGGACTGCAACTCAAGACCAAGTACCAAACATAAGAATCAACTGGAGAAATTAACAGACCACTGTAAATCATTTCAATATTATCATATTTGAAAAAGAAGAAAACAAAGCGAATAATTTGCAAAGAAAATACCACATTTGAACAACATATAAAATTAAAATAAAAAATTATTAGAAAGGCTTCGCCTGAAAATTTTTAAAATATTAATGTTCAATAAGGTAACCGGTGGACCTTTGATCCACGCTTATAAGAGTAGAGGAAAGAAACAAAAAGATGGACCTGACAGTGTTGATGGACCACTGCCCCCCTTATAGGAGAGGAAAGAAACAGAAAGGTCTGTTAGGTATGAGAAGGAGATAGGGACTAGGGAGGGGATCAGAATTAGGGTAAGAATCAAAGGCCTTTGGCTGCGAAAAGGGTAATAAAAAAAATAAAAAAAAATCTAAAGCCCAGACCTTACCAGAAATAAACTCCCACCATGGTTCTATAAGCACTACCAACTACAATGGTGTGAACAGTTACAAACACCTAAGAACTCGATTGAATTCCCAAAATTCATTACTACCCATCAAACAATGATTGCAGTTTATACTTCATATGTTGCCCCTTCTATTTCCTCCTGTAAGCTAAAGTCAATTCCTATTAGTCTCTTGTAGAAATTATGATGCAAGTACCAAAACAGCATACATTAAAAAACTTCGTTGGAATAGCACAAAACCTCCGAGCAACACATATGAAGGGTTAGCTAAGCCTTCAAGACGCAAGTCATTTATGACTGGATGCTTTACATGAAATTCTCAGTGAGCATGAGCAGTATGTTATACAGGATCTTTTCTTCTTTGTAATGATTGCTCAGTTTTGAACATACAAACTTTTCTTAAAAGATCTCCAACAACTGAAGCAATAGCTAAAGCTGTTAGAGACGGTCGTCCAATTTTAGAGTTCTTCATCCACAATAAATAAATAATTTTATTTATGCAAATTAATAGTGAGATAACTGGTTCCAAAAAGGACGATCAAAAGGCAAGGCAAGTTAACCTTTTTCACATACACAAAGTTTTTTTTTTTTGGGGGGGGGGGGGTGGGATTGCAGGCTCACCTTTCTGGAGCAGTACAAAATAGCTTATCAACTTCAGTAGGTCGTAGGGCTCGATCCTAGAGAATATCAAGGTTCCAAGAAGCAAATCGGATAAAAGTATATTAGATATGGAATACCATCTAAAAAATGAATGTGCAAGGAGACAGGGGTAAAGTACATAGTATTGTAATAATAATAACAATCATTAGTACATACTTTATCCATATCCAATAGTCGGAAGATACCATTTAGAAACTCTACAGCTTCACCTGTCAGCTCCACACTCTGTAAGATTATGTCAATGAAAATTGAACAATAAGTGTAAAATAACTACATTTGTAATGACTTGATGACCAAAAATGCTGGAAAACAAGTATTTGGTAAAAAGTGCATATAATACACTAATTACTACCCAAACTGCCATATTTGTACCCAAAAAATGCCAGCAGTTAAGGAAAGATCAAGGCATTAACCACAAAACATATAAGAGGCATTTTCTAAAATGAGTATAAACTTTACACTTGGTTTTTGCAAATTACCAGTCCTAGACCCCAGGAAGTTCACAGCTAATATTTGCAAAACCACAGATGCACTTGGTTTTAGGAAATCGTAAACCTTGAGAAAACCTACTAGTGAATAGTTAATATTACAATGTACAAGTATACCCAGCAGCAAATATTTAGTCTTCCTAATTTAACAACCACACACATTTTATGCTATTGTTAATACCAAGATTGAAAATTGTACGGTTAAATGGTTGTATTATTATTTACTCCAACATCTTTCATTTAAACCAGACAGGAAAACAAAAGTGAAATTTCCATAATAATAGAACTAAGTATAACCTGATCAGAAGCAATCTTAGATGGAGCAGGAAGGAAATCATCCTTGAGTTTTAAATCATTATCATATCCAAAGTTTCTTAGAACAGCCCATAATGTCTCCGGGCGACCTTTTCTTAAGAACATATTATGGGCATAAATAAATCCTGGAAAAGTAAGACCATGTGAGTTGATTCCTTCGGGTAATTTCTGCTGTACAATTGTTTTGACCTCTGCTATTTCAGATGATTGCAATGGTGCATTGAAACATTTAACCTGTTGATGTAATGCAAGTTTTGAATAAAGGGGCTACAAATGAAAGGACTGAACTTTCAGAGTATATGAAATAAAAAGGAAATGAAAAGAAAATTCCAAATCTATCAAAAACCTGAAAATCATTTAGCTCTGCATCATTGAGGGCATCATCCATGTCACGATCACAAAGAACAAATATTCTTCTCAATGCCCTAACACAACGATCTGTTAAAGCTTGACTTTCATGATCAAACAATGGATCTACTGGATGTAGAACAGCTTTTTGAGCAAAATAAAAAACTTCAGGGACCTAAGAACGAAAAATTAACATTACATTTCAGGCACTTATTTCCTAATTTGAAGTAAAATATAGTAATAATAACATCATCAAGATTATGTCCTTATATACATAACTCAAAAAAATTGCAGTATTGCAGATATGCATGAATTTCTTACATCACCCTTGACTTGTAAAGGAGAAATGGGAACCTATTTAGCTGTTTTTGGATCTTTTGTACTTCTTGTATTTCATGATTAAAGATCATTTTAGCCTTCAATAAATCATAGGATTGTATTTTAGCATAGGGAAATGCATCTGAAACTTCATTAACTTGTAAGATATTGCTGTAATGAATGTCATTGAAATCATCTATAGGATTGGCCGATGTTTAAACAAGAAAAAAGAAAGATACACTTATAAATTTCCATCTTGTTTACTAAAAATGTAATGCACTAGCTATAAATAAGTCAACACCACCACATAACAACAATTCAGCAAAGCAATATACCTGGTATAGCGTAGCTGCAGAGCATTCAATGCAGGTGGCAACATTCTTGAACTCTTGTAGGAGCTGTGTCATGAGACGCTCTAAGCTCACTTGCTGGCTTTCATCCCGCAGATCGAGCTTGCAACCAGCCACAATTACAGGTGCCTTTACCTGTATCACAAAACAGATAATATATATACTGCCATTCATACTCCATTCCTCATCAAAAAGAGAAATGGTAGCAACACTCTTTTCATTACGTTATTTATTATATGGCACTTATCATTAGAAAATAACTTCCGGAAGTTATTTATCAGTATATGTGATAGAAGAGGGTTTGTAATTTTAGTAAGATTGTTATTCTTTATTTTGGACAAAGAATACTCTCCATAGGAGACTTGGTCTTTGGAACAGTAAGTGTATTGCTGTATTGCGTGTAATTTCTACGTTCACTGATATAATTATTGTTATTATTCAGTAAATCTCTGATGCACTATCAGTGGGCGGGAACAACATAGCATTCACCTAATAATAGAAAGTGTATCAGAAAGAGTGTAATACTAGCATTTTTTTCTGTCAAAAAAAGTCGGGAAAATACATAAAAGCACCAACCTCCAACTTCTGCAGTTCCTGGAACCAGTAAGAGCTCAATCGTGAAAAGGATAGGGAATCATTGCAAGCATAAGTTAGAACCACAACATCAGCCCCTTTCAATTCTTCATTACGCTTGCTTTGTTTCTCCAAGCTAGACAAAACAAAACAACAAAACACGGGTTCATTCCAAGTGTAATCTGAGAAACAAATCTTAATACACCACTATTTTTTTTGGTTGGGGCTTAAGACACCACTATATTAACATAATCTGATTCAAATCAGACATTTCAAATGGGGCCATCAACGATCATGACGATCAAGAATTAAAATTAAAAAAAAAACATATATAACATGGACACAAACAAGGTTCAGTGAAGAAAATGCAGTGGACACACGCACTTTAGGTAAAAATATTATTGAATCTAAATTAAAATTTGAATCAGTTAAATGCAGGGGTTGTCTTTAATTGATCAGTTAATTCATAAAAGTAGAAAGTGATTCCTTCCAATTATTTTCAATAAGATTAATAAATGCAATTAATCGTGCAAAGATACCTAGAGGATGTGTCGATGACGGTGAGGGGAACGTTGTCGGGGAAAAAATCAGCGGGCAAGAGAGTGGGCGGAAGCACGGGCGGAACGGCCTCCGGGAATGACTCCGACGCTATAGCGGCTATCAGGCTTGATTTTCCGGTGCCTCGGTCACCGGCGACGACGATTCGAACTACACTATGGCCGGTTACGCTCCTTGTCATTGATGCGATGCGAGATACCGAAAGAAGAACAGGAAATATGAAATATTCAAACGCTGTTCAATTTATAGAATTGAATTTATTTATTTAGGTATTACGCATTCTGTCAAAAAAATAAGAGAGAATCTTCCGCTAAAAAAATATAATAAAATAAGAGAGAATCTTCATATCAAAATATTTTTTTCATAATTCATATAAAAAAAATTAATAATAAGAGAGAATCAAAGTGACTATACGCAAATATCTTATTATCTTGTATAATGTATGTATTAATATATGAGTAATTGTTACTCCCTGAAAGTGTAATTCGGTGTCACCTCGGTTCTTAAAAGAGTGAAAACTCCAAAATAGTCTCTGAAAGTGTTTAACGTTTGTCACTTTGATCCCTGCAGTTAACAATTTCATTGACTCTGTGAGTAATTGGTCACATTGGTCCCTAAAAGTGTAACTCGGTGTCACGTTGGTCCCTGGAAGAGTAATAACTCCAAAATAATCCCTAAAAGTGTTTTACGTTTGTCACTTTGGTCCCCTACCATTAGCCATTTGATTGTTTCCGTTCCAAAATAATGGCTAATAGTAAGAACCAAAGTGATACCGAGTTAACATCGAGGTATTTTTGTAAATTGCTAACATCAAATCAAAATAAGCTTTTAAATATTTAATTTCAATTTTCATGCCCTAAACCCAAAACGTTCGAACACATTAAAGCAAGGCAATAATTCAAGTTAAGAAGAATAAAGGGGCCAGCTTTGGCCATGGAAGGGAAAGACGACCGTTGGGCTGCCAGAGAATAACAACGGTCACTATAGGAGCGTCAATGACGCTAGTTCGCGCAAGGATGGCTATGGGGATCGGTCGAAACGATCATAGTGGTGATAGAGGTTGGTGGTCATCCAAGGAGCAAAACATCTCGAGGGGTTGTGCCATTTTTGGCCACCACTGAGGTAGGGGAGCAGGAACTGATGGGGGGAAGGTTTCAGGGTATGGGTAGGCGAATGGGGTTAGCATTTGTCTGGGTGCAATTGTCACTTTGCTTAGGGGGTTTGAGAAGATTAAATGGCAGAGAGGGCATTGTCGACACGAACATCTTTGATCAAGATGACCCTATTTGTTTATTATGTCAAGACAACCCTATATTAGAGGGCTTCTCGTCATCAGGTGCAATCTGCGATGAGAACAACTTAGGGATGAGAAGCTGTTGGGTGCCAAATTTCAGATTTGAGTTCTCGACGGAACTTCAAGAATTCGACAAGTAATGGTGCAAGGAGCTAGAATAAATGGTAAAAAATAAACTAAGTTTGAAAGGTCGAGTGATTTGACGGTTGTTCGACGAAGTCAATGAAGCGTCGAATATGTCAGGGTGGACGAGGTCGAGTTAGACTTAGGCTTTAGGCAATACATGTACAACTCGACAGAAAGTGTTACTGTCGAGATTAGGTAGTTTTAGTAAAATCAACTACCGACCTTGTATCCATACACGTGTCTGGTTGGATGATAGGTAGTTTTTATATTTCTTGTCTATAAATAGCAGTTCTTACGATATAAAAAATGTTGGATACATGATCTAAATTCCTAACATCTCGACGGCAAAGCAGATTAAAGGAAAACGATCACTGTATGCCTTCCACCCTTTTCTTTCAAGCATTTACAATAAAATTCAATTTTACTTAACATTATTGTCTTGTTCTTCATTTAACTTATCTGTAAATTTATCTTCATGTTTGTGCATTTCATTTAAACTTTACTGCATTTGAAACTTTATTTCGAACTTCTATTTATCTGTGCATTTCCTGCATTATTTCTTTTAAAGTCAATTTTTTTATTGTATTTCTTTTAATTCCAGTAATCTATTTCATGTTCTTTAATTTTCTGTCACTCACATTTCGTATTGTCAATTCATGTCCTTTACATTTTCAGCACTTTTACTTTCAAAGTCATTTACAAGTTTTCTTTTAATTCATGTTCTTTGAATTCATGCTCTTTTAAAGTTTTCTTTGATTTCCAGCCATTTAAACGCTTTTCATTACATTTTTGCATTCATTTTATCTTGCATATTTAAATTTGTAAGTGTCTGTTCATAGCACTGTATTGTACATTTTCTAGTTAACTGTTAGAACAGCAACAGTATAAAAGAAATAAGGAAACGAAAAACGTAAACGGGACACGATATTTGGTCACGTTGTTCGGCCAATGGTTGCCTACGTCAGCGACTACAGAGCAGCTGTAGTTCCGTTTTATTTCTCAGTGAAGATTAGGGTTCAGTGTTACATGCGGTATATATAATATTAAAGCAGAGACATTTAAGAATTGACAGACTCAGATTTGTGAGTTTGACGATATTGTCGAATGTAGAAACTTAGATGAGCCTGTCAAGCATGGTGAACATACTTTCGAGTGCTGTTTGGGCTTTAGAGAAGGGAGGAGTGGTGGTGTTGGTAGCTGGAAATGGGTTGGGGGTAGAGGATGGTGTTAGGAAGATTACTTTTGTTTAATCTAATTTTTTATGAAAAAAATGAGTCAACTGCCACGTGACACTATACCATTAAAAAGGTCGATGTGACATTGCCTGATGTGTAAATTTTTCTACCTAGTCTGCAGAAAAACAAATGGGAAGGACCATTTCTAAAAGCATGGAATGAATAGGGAACCAAACTTAACGACAAAAACTTGTAGGGATTAAATTTAGATGAGAAATATTTTGAAGAGATAAAAACATATTTAACTCAATCTAAAACTAGTAGATATTGACGAAGTAGGCACTTGATATGAGTCAATGTAGAAACAAACTCACAACGATTCATTTATTATTATTTTTGATTTGTTCTCACTAATCATGCATTATATTTATGGTCAACACTCCCTCCCGTACCCACTAGTTTGGTTGGGTAGCACATCTAGGTGAGGTGTATTTATATGCGTGTCATATGTGACATGTCATTACAAATATAGAAATAATTTTTACCACAATTTTTTACTTTTCAATATTATACTCTTAATTATTTGAATTTCATATTCATCGTTAACCCTATTGGTTAGTGTTTTGGTTTCTCTATTGTTATTATTAGTGTTGTGAAGAAACCTAAACGGCGCATCCGAAAATAGAAGAAACAGCAGAAGCGACTTCCTTCTCTCCGGCGACGCGAACGACTCCCTTCTCTCAGGCAACGCAAACAGCCTCTTCTCTCCAGCAAAGCAGAATAAGCAGAAGCCATCTCCAGCGCCGGTGACACGAACATCTCTCTTCTCCCCGCCGACGCGTGAATAGCAAACCCTCATCTCTTCGGCGAACTGCGAACAGCGAATCCCTCTTTCTGGTTAGTTTTCCGGTCTCCATTCGTATAATCCCTAGAATCCCATCTTCGTGTTCCTCTTGCATTGTTATTTTTGGTGTTCTCTCTTGCATCTTCGTCTTTCCTTTTGCTGTGATAGTTGAGATTGGGGTGCTAATATTTGCTGCCTTAGTGCTTTGCTGTACTAAACTGGGGGGAAAATTAGGGGGCGATGTTGGGTTGGGAAGGTTCACTGATATTGTTGAGTAGCTAATAGGGAAATATGTACAATAACACAAGCATCTTTCATATATCGATTGTACAATAACATAACCCCCAACAAGAGGCCCTCCTCATGGTTCGGTCAACCACCTACTTAACTTGGAATTGAACAAAGTCGTCTCCTTTGGCCAGCAGTTGTAATAACAATTAATTACGAATAGAAGTATAATATTTCTATTTATAATTATTATTGATTTTATCATATTGCAAGAGTTCACAAATAAATACAAGGAAATTCAAATGTAATAGTTGTTATTGTTATAAGTTATAATTAAAAATAAAATTCTATTAAAAATATAAGTGTGAAGATAGGAGTTAGTCTACCACCTTTCTTATAGGAGGGTGGGACCTTACCTTCTTAGTAAAATGGAATTAAAATGGAGGAGAGGTGGAAGGAGGGTAAGCAAGGCTTGAGGTGTCTGCAAGGTCTCTAGCTTTCTATTTCTATTTCAGTGTGTGGGTGTTTTCCATTTTATCTATGTGTAAAGCTTGATCCGATACTAATATCATCTCATTATCAGTAGCAGAGGGTGCACTCCAGTGAAAATGTTCAAAAATACAACTAATATGATTCTAATTTCTTATAAATAAGGTTTTCTGTTTTATTGGGACTAAGATTGGTTGAGCTACCCCACAAACAAATTATTAAGTGCTCCGAAGAGATTATTGTTGAACCATTATACTCCAGAGTAAAGGTAGTTGAATCCAAGCAATGCCAAACACCACCTTAAAACGAAAAAGGAAGGGAAAAAAGTGCATTATGTCCTGACAAATGTTTTTAGAATATGAGATGTAGATTAATGCAACCTGATAGTGTCAAAGCCCCTGACAACATATTAGTGGCAACAAAAAATAAAAACACCATCTTCATGTACCTCTTGTACGAGATGGAGCGTTTGGCAAAAATGGCTGGGAACGGAGGTGGAAATGATGATTCCAGATTCAACCCTTAAATTTCATTAGCTTATCAAACACAGATACATCCTTGACTTGTCTACCTATTCTCCTACTAAATTAAGTTACTTATGTATCAATAAGCATGAACTCAAGTTGCATGCTTGTCTAGCTATAAATGAACTATACTAGCTTGTCTAATTCTAGCCTTTACATTGCAGAAGATTGAGTTAGTGGTTGCTGAAGAATTGTAAATCCAACTTGGGACACAGATCCTACTTGGGACAAGTGATGATGTTTTTGTGGCTTTTGAAAGGACCAGATACTGGTTTTGAATTGTAATTGTGTGTACTTGCTGGTTTCAATTCTGTTTTGGCATTTTGAATTGTAATAGTCATTACTAAGCTCATTTTCTATGCTCTTTATTTACTGTTTCTGGTTTTAGAAATTACAGTAAGTAAGAATTTCAACACTGTATCCTGCAGGCAAGTTACTGTGGATGAATTCGGAAATGGTAAGCTCAATAGAGATATATCTTCATTTTCTATTGAGAACTCTTGTTTACCTGATTTTATTCTCATAGACTTTATAATTTGTACAGATTTTTTCCAATACAACAAACAATGGTGTAAAATTAACTATTGATCCTGACAATTATGCCACATGCAAGGACCTGAAGCAATAAAAAAATATTGTGGCTCACAATGGATGAATTGATACGTTTCCATAGGAATCTTGCACCATCAATCACCCCTATCAAAAAGTTTTGCTGCAAGAAGGCTAGAAGGGAAAAATCTATGTTTCTTTTTTTTTTTGGGTCAAAAAAAAAATCTTTGTTTCTAATTGATCAATATTTAATTGATGTCCACAAAGCTCTTAACTATAGGCAGGATACTTGCAGTTTAAAATCAAACAATACCAGTTTATAAAAGTGTCAAGTCATGTTTGAGTGCGTAAGACAGATGCCTCCAGTCATGCTCAATACCCATTGCTTGAGGCTCAAATTGCTAAGGTGTCATAAATGTTTGTTCCAATCTAGGGTGTGATAAAAGCAATTGGTGTGACATTCTTTTTCTTATTACCTAAACTGAAAAAGTGTTGTAGTTCTAGTTAAGGATGTGGACATGTAATGTAATGTAATTTTTTTTTTGGTAGACGACATGTAATGTAATCATGTTACAGTTAAAGGCATGTTACAGTTAAAGGCACGTATGAAATGCTACTTATTGATGTACCAAAAAAAAAAATGCTACTTATTGTAAAGTTCTGCTGGCTTGTGAGATTGGAATCCAAATATAAATGTTAGTTGTTAATTGTTATGTTAGTGGGGTAGGCAGGGATAGAACCCTGGACCCCTTACTCTTTCAACTCCTTGGTGTCCTTTAGCTCACCACTTGAGCTACCTAGTTGGGACATCCCATTTGATTGCTACCCCACGAGATTAGGCCAACAAGATGCACTCCTACAGGTATTATATAATAATATATAAATAATAGATATAAAAACAAAAGATAAATGCCTTAGCACACTGTAAAAAAAAAAGCCTTAGCACATGCATTTGAATCTTGCTATGCTTGTTAATAGGCTGTTGGATTTGCAAAATTTTGGTACCCAGGAAGGTCAAGAAATAGTAGTGCTGCATAAGTATGGCCGATGTAGAACAAATGTCAAATTCGTGAAGCCTATTTTTTTAGGTGCTAAAAATAAATTTTAAATCAGAAAAACAACTTGCAAAAACATCTACCAGGAGAATTGAACATGCAACATAGAGTATCTAATTAAATGGCTTAACCAATAAGCCATGTTTAACTGCTGAACACATAGCCCAAACATGGTATATATATTATTACTAACTAATAAATATGTGTATTTGTCTTGTATATTTTTTTTAAACAAAAATGACATGCAAAAGCATCACTGTAGAGCTCAACAATCCCAACTATGTTGGCACCCTTAAGCCTACCAATCATCTGCAACACGTCAAAGATATATTAAAAAAGGTCAAAACAGAATACAAAAGTGACATGAGGGGCAAGGACCTGACCCATGAAAAGAATCATCTGAATCTATAAAACGGAAGACCTAACCTATTGTGAAAAAAGTCTTCTCTAATAAAAGAAGGGATGTTGTCCCACCAAATGAAACCCTGAATTGTAAGGCCATGAGAGGCCAACTTATCAGCACAAGAATTTCCCTCCCTAAAATTGTGAGTGACTACGAAATTCATACTCCTAGTGGCCTGCAAGCAATTCCTCCATCTATTTCTCAGCCGCCAGGGAATAATGCCCGGATTGGAGAAAGCAGTAACTACCAATTCGGAATCGCATTCTAACAAGAGATTATGCCAGCCCCTCAAAATAGCCTGTTCTATTGCAAACAAGGCACCAATTAGCTCGGCTTGCAAAGAAGAGGTGACTCCAAGATTGGCCGCGAAACAGCCAATATTAGCCGCCCTGTAATCTCGAAAAATACCACCACAGGCAGACCAACCCGGGTTGCCCCTAGAAGCGCCATCTGAATTACATTTAACCCAATTACAAGCAGGCGGGGACCAAATAACCTCCTTAATAGAAGGGGTTTTGCAAACATGACCAGACACATCAAAGGTCTTAAGAATAGAGAATTCCTGCATGGAGGATGACATCGTGCCTTTTGAGAAGAAACCTGACAAAGAAACAGAGGCAACAATTGAGTTGATAGCTGATCGGAGAGGGATCTGCTTGTCATCAAAGCGAAGACTGTTTCTGCAACACCAAATGGAGTGAAACACATTCAATATGAGAGCCAATAGAGTGTCTCTAACTTGAGTGCTCTAATTTCTATTACAGACCGAGAGTGTAGATGGGATGGAGCTAAGATCAATGTCACATGCAATCACAGATTTAACCCAATTCCATAAATCAATCGCAAAAGTACACTCTAGGAGAAGATGAGAAGAAGTCTCAGCATCCTTGCCACATAAGCTACAGATAGAGACAGTGACACAACATCTAGCAATTAAGTTTTCATCAGTGGGGAGCTTGTGGTGAAAAAGTCTCCAAGTTAGGAATGATTTTGTAGGAGGAATGAAAGGCTGCCATAAAAGCTTGCACCAGCTGTTCACCTGCCCTCTAGGATTAAGAAATTTGAAAGCTTCTTTAACCGATAGAGAACCTGAAGCAGTGTTGGACCATTGGAGCTGATCAAGGGCTGGAACACAGGGAATAGAAACATGATGAATTGCAGCAACCAAGTCTGGACAGTGATGGGCTAGCAGAGGAGGAATTTACCAGTTAAAATTGGAAATAAACTCACTAACTCGGGAGTGAAATAGACGGTGCAAAGAGGGTGGAATCTATAGCTGAGAAATAACAGTGTATGGCAGCTAATGATGCCAAAAGTTGATGGAATTGTCATCCCCCAGATTTCAACAACATTGTCGAGAACCATAGGAAAGGAAGCTTTCAAAGCCGGCCAAATGGAAGACTTGATATAATGGTTACAGGGTAAGCCATTTCGGTGAAATCTAGCCCTGAGAAAATTAGCCCAATCAGCATTAGCAGAAACAAATTCCCAACACTGCTTCAAAGATGCAGCCTCATTGATTTTCCTACAAGATCTTAAGCCCAAGCCACCTTCTTCAAACGGAGTGCAGATTTTATGCCAAGCTACAGTAACAATCTTACGAGAGTTAATGTCGCCGGACCAAATGAAATTCCTTATCCATGTGTCAAAGGAGTCAAGTAAGGAGACGGGCCAAGCATACATGTGGAAACTATACAAGAGCATCCCATAAATGACGGACTTCACCAATTGAACACGACCCATGATGGATAGCATTGAGCCCTTCCAACTAGCTAATTTAATCTTAACCCTGTCAGCAATAGGTTGGAGAAGAGCCATAGTCGGCTTTCCTTTGAAAATTGGGACACCAAGATAAGTGAAATGGAATCTGTCAGCTAAAAAACCCAAAGTGGAAGCAATGGAGGCTAATCTCCAAGATGGAATGGAACCAGAGAAAAATTTGCTCTTAGAAAAGTTAATCAATTTCCCTGAGGCTTCACCATATGAAGTAAACAAATTCTTTAAGGCTAGCAGATTTTTCCGAGTGCCTCTACACAAAATTAGAATATCATCTGTGTACAAAACATGGCTAGGAGTTTGGTACCCCCTAGAGCAAGCCATATGGAGAAGGGCTCCAGAACTGACTAATTTAGAGATCCCTCAGCTTAACACATCCTCAGCAATGCAAAAAAGCAGAGGGGAGAGAGGGTCGCGTTGTCTTACACCTCTTTTTCAATTGAAGAAACCAACTGAGTGTCCATTGACTGAGATAGATAAATTGGCTGACTGTAGAATGATTTTGATCCAATGACAAAACTTGCTATCAAAACCAAAAGCCGTTAGAGTTTGAAGAAGAAAATTCCAATCAATCGTGTCAAACGCCTTTTTGATGTCGATTTTAAGAGCTAAATTTCCACCAAACACCTTCTTGTCCAACATGTTCACTGCCTCAGAAGCAATGCAAACACAATCCTGTATGTGACAATCTCTTAGAAATCCTCTTTGTTGGTCAGAGATATTTTTGGAGCAATGGATGCTAACCTATCAGCCAGCACCTTTGTAATTATTTTGAATTGATAGTTTGCCAAGGCAATTGGGCGAAAGTTCTCAATGGAGTTTGCACATGGAAATTTAGGAGCTAGGACCACCAGATTAGAGTTAAGGTTGGGGAGTAACCAACCTTGGGTAAAGAACTGCACAACCGAGTTGAACACATCATTTTCAATGATACTCCAAAATTTCTGGTAGAAGCATCCACCAAACTCGTCCGGACCCGGAGCGCCACTGCTATTCATGCCAAAGACAGCCTCTTTGACTTCTTCCCTAGTGGGGATGTTAGTAAGCATGTTGTTGTCTGCAGGGGTAACCTGAGGAGAAATGACAGACTCAATTAAATCATTAGAAGAGCAGGAATTTTCTGAGGCAAAAAGAGATTGATAGTAATCAAGCACGTGCTGCTCAATAGCTTGCTGGTTGTCAAGAATGGTATAGCCATTGTTTAGGACTGACATTGTCTTAGAAGCATTACGAATCTTAGTAATCTTGTGAAAGAAAGAGGTGTTCTTATCACCACTTTTATGCCAATTTATCCTAGATTTTTCTTTCCAAAACTCTTCCTCAAAGTGCAGGGTTGTTTGCAAATCCAACTGAGCAGATTTCTCTTGGTCCAACAAGGAATCACAGCAACCATTGGCCTGCATTTGAGATTGAATAGAGTCCATAGCTTGCATAGCATGTTGCACCTGCTGCTGCACATTTCCAAAAATGTCTTTGTTCCAAGACTTTAATTCCAAATTCAGGTTTTTCAACTTTTGAGAGAGCACAAACATTGGGCAGCCTATCACAGGCCTGCTCCAGACCTCTGAGACCAGCCTGTGGCAATCAGGATGATCCAGCCACATCTTCATAAATTTAAAATGGAAAGGATAAGATTGAGCACCTGTTTTCATGGTAAGCAACAAAGGATAGTGGTCAGATTTGCTTCTAGTCAAAGTGCTGCAAGCAGTGTTTGTCCATGCAGAGAGCCATGAATCATTGCAAATGGCTTGATCTAACCTTTTCTCAACAAAAGCTGAACCTTTTCTGCCATTAGACCAGGAAAATTGAGCACCCCTAGTGCTGAGATGAATCAAATCATTGTTGTCGGTCCAATCTTTAAACTCATCACAAGAAATTTGAACTTGAAGATTGCCTACCCTTCTCTCATGGGAACCTGATCAATGTATTTTAATGCACCTTTTATAGCGTTGCACTTTGTGTTTTTAGTTGTGTGTCATGTCCAATAACTACTTCTTAATATGGTTTTATATCTTCGGGTCATAATTGGGCTTTAGAGAAATTCTTTGTTAATTTTCGGATTTTGTTACATCCTGACCCATGTTCCTTATGTAGGCCATAACCTGGGCTATACTTGTTCGATTGCAGTGATCTTTATGGCGTTGGAAATCCAAGAAGCATAGCTACAATTCTTATGTTGACATCAAAGCCCAGTTCATACGTTTTGATGGTCGAAAATGCCAATTACTGCAGTTGACGAGACTAACTGTGAATTCTGGATCACTTTCTCATGTGATTAGTTGTTATTGAGCTAATTAACCTCTTACGGGCCCTTCTCTTTTGTCATAAACTGAAGTTTACCTAGGCTAACCTAAGGAGACATTATAAATAGGATTTTTAGAGTCGTAGGAACTACCTTTTAATTACTTTTGAATCTTTTGCCGTTTTTGAATTTTAGCAATCTTTTCTCATTCTCTCATTCTTAATCTCGTTTTTGTCAAATCCTTCCATGGAAGGCTAAGACCTTAGATTAATTCACTGGTTATGGAGTTTTTATAAGGATCTTGAGGTTTGATTATTATTGTTAATTTCGATTTTCAGATTCTATCTCTTTTCTTGTTGATCTTTCATCTCTTTGATCTTTGTTTGCAAATTCGTTTTAAGTGTTAATGCTTAATCATATCAATTTCGTTTTTGCTCTTTGAGATTATTTGAAATATTTTGAATGCTTGTTTTAATCTGTTTTGAATAGAGAGCAATAAGATCTACGGCGCGTGACATAGGTTTGATTGAATTCGGTAGTTAAATTAATTATGTTTTTGTGACGCTTGTTCTTTAATCATGATTAATCGATTCTGTGATGCTTAATTAATTCTGTATTACAGTAGGAATTCTTATAAGGTTAATTGACGCTTGATTGGTTAATTTTATGGTCAAACATAGATTACTTGCGTGACCTAGCTTCCCTCTGCTAGGGTTTCCAATTCTGCCGTCGGCTTTCATGGCTTCGGCCATGGCTCCACCAGCGCCGATTTGCCAGGGCTATGCTCCTGCCTCTTCTCCCCCTCCTCAGGTTCCTCCATCTCAGAACCCTTCCTCCCCACGCCGCGATGCTGCCTCCTCACCTTTGCTGACCCCCATTGCCGCCGCCGTAAAAAGAGCTTCTTTGTTTTCCAAATCTGCGCCATTCCTCGATCTCCTCGCCAAACCGGTGCTTAAGGGTGATGCTTTCGCCATCCAAATACCAGGAGGAGTACAAGGCTCGGTCCTAGAGGCATGTAAAAACAACCTTCACTGGCCGATTAATCTCGCCAAAGCGCGACGCTCCTATCAAAAACTCGAATCTGCGCGATCAAGCTTGCCTCGCTGCGGAAAAACCTCTTGACCGTATGGCATGGTCTCGCCGCGCGGTTTCTCGAGTTCTCCTTCTCCTCCGGCTGAAGACTTACGACGCGCCTGGTCATCTGGTTCCCGGTCGTTGAAGCCTGGCGTTTTTCACCTATCGAGATGGCGATGGACTTTCCACCCTTCCTGGCAGCGGCAATCTCGATCGCGTGCTGGATTCTGATTATTGGTTTACCCTGTGAATACCGGGCGCCAAGAATCTTGTTCTCCATAGCCCGTGGAGCTCGCTTTCTATCACTTTGATGAGGCCACTGCGAACAAAACTTATGGCCATTTTGCTCGAAGTTCTAGTGGATTTGGATCTAAGGAAGATTTGGCGAGATCGCTTTGCTTGTTGAAAGGCTAAAGCCACGCTTTCCATGTTCAAATAGTTTATGAGAGGCTTCCATCTTCTCGCAACGCTTGCAACATCATTGGACACTCACCGCTAACCGCAAAGAGACACCTACCGCTTCCACCGCCTGTTGCTCGCAAGCATGTCCCAGGTGCTAGCAATGGTCGCCACTGATACTAACATACATAACAATCATCGGACTAACACCCCTTCGGGGCGGTGCCGGTGATCGTGACACCGCTAATAAAGTCGTGGTCCCCTATGATTGGTGATGCTACCGAGGTCGCCAATCCAAAGGACATTGGTGTCGACATGGTGATACCGATTCGGCAAGTCAAGCATAACGCAAGCGGATGATACTAACCATCGTGGACGATAACAAATAGCAGCAGTCGATGCTCATCACGAGGAGGTTAGTCATCTCTTGATTGATACTAACCATCGCGAGCACAGATGCAGCAGTTGATGCTCATCACGAGGAGGATGACTTCGGTGGAGGTTGTTTATGACTAGACGGTGGTCGCTAAATCTTCCACGGCATCACCGGTGGTTCGCCGCTTATCTTTGGTCCGCCAGTCGCTCGCCGATATTCCTCAAGTGGTAGCCGACTCCTTGACTCCTCACGATCCACGGATCATGTATCCGAGACCATACAACACAACGACACCTACTTGGGTCGATGTAGTTTCGTAAGGCAATTTGTAAGCCTGCTTTTTAATGATTTACCCGAACATGTTAGGAAAGACATGGTTATCGCTTCTAAGTTCCGGGGCGCAAATGGTCGATCCGAGAATGTTAATGAGACAAATTCCTCCCTGAGGAAGAGGACGAGCCGCTTCACGGTGGCTCTAACCAAGTCTCAAGAAAAGGCTTAAGAGACAACGACAAATTGCGATCATCGTGGTCGGCTATCTAACCCGCTCACTGGCCGTAATCGCTTTCTTCCAAATGAAGCTTCTTGGAATGCTCGTGGTGTGGGCAATCGTGACACCAGTGCTTTTGCATAAACTTTGCTCATTTAATAAGCTCGATTTTGTTTATCCCGAGCCTTGGATTCATCAAACTCAATTTTCAAATGGGTTTTGGGAATCATTGAACATGAAGGTTGCCGCACAACCGAGGTGATCTCCTTCCTAATCTCCTGAGTGTTGCTGTTCACAACCTTTTTCCTACTACTTTATCCATCTCCCACCAACACGTTGCTTTTCAGTTAACTGTTGACAATCAAGATTTTTTCTTTGCTGCTATTTATACTTCCTCTAGTTATATTCACAGAGAAACCTTTGGCAAATTTGTCTCAATCGCTATGAAAGGGCACTGCCCGGGTGCTTTTTAGGCGACTTCAATGCGGTATTTGGCAGACCATGAGCAAAGAGGTATTGGGTTCCCTAACAATCTCTCTGCAGGACTTTCTAGATTGGACTAATCAATGCACTCTCACTCATTTGGACACCATGGGCCCAATTCACTTGGTCGAACGGGTAGAAAAGGCGATTTTTAACCCGAGAAGAGATTGGATCGGGTGATTTGTAATGATGATTGATTAATGCTTGGTCTAGTGTTACACTGCACTACCTCACGAGAGCTCGACCACTTCCCTATCTTGCTTGTTTCCAAGAATGATAAACGGATCAAGCGTTCTTCTTTTAAATTTCTCAAAGATGTGGTCTGAACATGAGGATTGTATTAGGCTCATTCAGAGGTTTGGCAAGAGCTATTGTTGGTCGCCTTTATGTATATTCTATCTCAAAGCTTAAGAATTTGAAAACTAAGCTTAAGGACTGGAATCACTCACTTTGGCAATGTTCAAGTGCAGTTCAGCGACTTTCTCTGGCTTCACTCATTCCCCAAAGAAAGAAATTGATAGTTCGGGGAAAAATGACGATTTTGCTCAAGAGAAAGTTGTGCACTCCGCTTCAAAAAGCCTTGTCCATCAAGAAACTTTTGGCGGGATAAGGCAGAATTAAATGGTTTACCTGTGGGAGACCGTAACACCGCTTACTTCCACAAAGTTGCCAAAATTAGAGTTGTTTCTAAACAAATCTCACACGAGGTATGGTGATGATATGTTATATGGTTCGATGCCATTGAAAATCATATTTTACAATACTACAGGTTTGTTTAACTCCGCTCCCCTCGCACTTAACTCGATTTTATTTCCCATATTATCCTCATTTGGTGTCGAGGAGGACAACAAGATGCTCGTCTTCGACCTTTCTAGGGAGGAGGTTAAGTTTGGTTTTTTCCTTAATGATGGCAATGCCCTCGGCCCGATGGTTTTGGGGTTTTTTCTTTCATCGCCATCGGGATATTATCCACTTATGAGGTATACACGGCTTTAGCTTTTCAAACAGGTGGTCATTGCCTAATCTCAATTCTAACCTGGTGGTTTTAGTGCCCAAAGTTAACAAAGGCAGATAAGATTGATCGCTTTCGCCCATTGCTTTGCCAACTTCAATTCAAAATCATCTCCAAAGTGATGGTTGATAGGCTTGCTGTGGTGGTCCCTAAAATTGTCTCTCACAATCAACGTGGCTTTATCAAGGATAGAAACATCTCGATCGTCTGCTTAGCTTCGAGGTGGTAAATTTGTTGATAAAAGATCTTTGGAGGTCATCCGCCATGAAGATTGATATTAAGAAAGCCTTTGACACCTCGGATCGGGATTTCCTTCACACCGCCCTCAATGCTTTTGGTTTCGCTCAATTTGCAGGTGGATTAATTGCATTCTTCGCCTGACACTCTCCCTTTCTATAAATGGGCATTCTGGGCTATTTTTCTTGTAATAGAGGTGTTCGCCAAGGATCCTCTCTCTCCTTTACTTTTTGCATCAAGAGGTTCTTAGCAGGGGATTACTAATGTCTGGTTCATGTATGGGAAGCTTCAATTAATGTCCGCCCCAGAGGTTACACCATGCCAAGCCACATTCTTTATGCGCGATGACATCTTTGTTTTTGCAGGCTTCTTGTGGAGGGCTTGAAGAACTTAGTGGAATTTTTCAACACTTATGCTTGTTCGTCAATCTATTAGCCTGCATAAGTCCAAGTACTATCTTTGGATCTATTCCTCGCTTGTCGCCAAGCAGTTATAATCGACATTCTTGGTTTCCGCTCGCACCATTCCTTCAGGTACCTTGGTGTCCCGATCTTCAAAGGTCATCCCAAGAAGACCCATTTACTATCGCCGATCGTCTCAAGTGCAAGTTCAGCCTTTGAAAGGTTCTATGCTTTCTCACGGGGCGGGCTCAGCCATCAAATCGGTCTTTCAAAGCAAACTTATGTATAGCTTTCACTTCTACACTTGGCTGCCTCTCTTCTCAAAAAAGGTGGGACAGGTGGCTCTGCAATTTCTTGTGGTCCTGCAGTGATATCCATTCTAGCAAACCCGCTACCGCTGTTGCCTGGTCCAAGGTTTGCGGTGCCGCTCAAGGATGGGGTTTAGGCATCCGCTTCTCTTATTTCCATAAATAAATGGTATTCTTAAGCTTACCGGGATTTCATTTCCTCTTCCCTTGAGTGGTGTCATCTCATGAAGGCTAGAGCTCACCGCAACAACCAGGTCATTTCTTACCATATCGCCTTCTATTTGGTCCGTATCAAAAATGTGGTCCCTATTATCCTCGATAATTCTTCTGGCATTGGCAATGGCTCGGTGAGATTCTGGGTTAGACGATTGGCACCCTTTTCTATTGCTAAAAGGCTTCGACATTCCTCCTAAGCTTCAATCAGGGCTCACCGCTCAAGTGTGCGATTTTATCCATGATGGAGAGTGGTGCATCCTCATTCTATTTTGGTTAATGTTAGGGTCTTCTATTATCGAGCTGGATTATCATCCCTTCTCGGGAATCTTCCGACAAAGGTTGGTACGGTGTGCTTAACTCCTGGTTTGCTTACCTTTAAGGACGCTTTATAAGTTCTATAAACCGGATGCTTTACCCAACTCTCGTCCAAGCTTATTTGGAGCGTTCCATTCCTCCATCTAAGTCTTTTGTACTTGGAGGTTAATTCATAAAGCCTATTGATGAGCACCTAATCTGGTCGGGTCTGGCCCATCCTTCTATGTGCTCTCTTTGTAACCGCCATCAAACTTCTTCCCATCTGCTTCGAAGTTGCTCGTATGCCCGTGCCTCCGTCCTGGATGTCCGATGTTTTTGCCACAAAGCATTAACACCATCTCTGGCCCCTCCGCTCTCGACTATTGTAATCGCAAATTGAGTTCTCAAGCTTTGGACTTAGTTGTTGCTTGTATCACCACTATCATCCTGGTATTTGGGCGAGAGCCGCACATGGCCAGATTTGAGAATTCTTTTGTTCCGTCCTGGTTGCCATCCGCACCATTTACCAATCACGTTATTTTTGGTGGGACAAAATAGTATGGTACCGCTTTTGATTCTCAAGTTAATTTCCTAGCTTTTGGTGTCTGGCGTCGTCGCCTTGTGCTCCACCATCGTGGCCTTGCGGTCTCCTCCTCTTGGTGGTCGGGTAAAGTGTAACATCGATGGCTCGCTTTGGCTCTTCCGGGCTTATCCGCCTGTGGGGCATTTTTGTGATAAAGAACAAGGCGTGTTGGGATGCTTTGGCGTAAGCCTCTGATCCCCTCGGATGCTCTTCAGCGAATTCACTGCTATGGTAGCTATCGAGATTGCTCATTCCAAAGGTTGGTATAGGCTCGCTTGAATGTGACTCTTAGTCGTCTTCAAGCCTTCAATAATTCTTCCACATCCCCTGGTTTCTTCGTAACAGATGGCATATAATTGTATGGCCTCACC
Source organism: Calophaca sinica (assembly GCA_037113605.1). Taxonomy (NCBI): domain Eukaryota; kingdom Viridiplantae; phylum Streptophyta; class Magnoliopsida; order Fabales; family Fabaceae; genus Calophaca; species Calophaca sinica. Next base: position 25,592,240 of record CM073733.1, read on the forward strand.
TCTTCCATGCAGCTCATTCACCAAGATATCTACAGGGAGGGAATGCTTGTGCGGATAAGTCGCCAAATTCCGACCTCTCAAAGCGGACTTTATTGGTGGAATAACATTCCTTCTTTTATTGCGGTTGAAGTTTTTAACAATAGGTTTGGCTTTTCGCTTATATAGATTTGCTTAGTTATTTGTTTGGTTCTTTTACCCTTGTATTTGGGGGTTTCCTTTGTTACTTTCTTTTCTTTGCTTGGGGTTTTGGTGTAGTCCCCCCATGTTCTTTCTGTATTCTGTTTGCCATTTTTTCTATAATAACAGGGAGGAGCACTCTTTTTCCTTCTAGATGTTTTTTCCCTAAGGAGGGTTTTGCATCAGAAGGTTTTAATGAGGCTCCTTTCCTTCATTTAAAAAAAAAAGAATAGAATCACGAAATAGAATAGTCCTTTGAAACCCGTGATAGATCCAAGTATTAATTATCCTGAACCAGTGGATTAGTCGTTTTTATTTATTGATATTTTCATCTTTTAAATTCTATTTCTCATAATCAAAACCCCCCTTTTTATTTCTTCGTACGTTCTTGTTTTTTGTTATTGTTAGATTAGAGATCCTTGTGAGACGACCAAGGTTGAATTACCTTGTTACTACATTTACTATCTTTAATTATTTGATCCGTGCGCGACAGCGGATCAAATTGGTGCCGTTGCCGGGGATCTCTGATCAAGAATAGCCAATTCAAGAACCCTACTAACGTCTCTAGCCTTTGATTTTGCATTTTTGTTGTGTTTCAGGTTCTGACATTGGATTTTGTATTGAGCTAGTGAAAAAAATCGGTTTCCAGTCAATTTGCTCAGATTGCTCCGAAATTTGGCCAGAAAATCCAAAAAAATCGAGGATCAATACACCCATATCAGGGACTGATTACGGGACTGCAGGCTCAAATTCCAAAATTCTATCGTTTAGACCACTTTTTAATTTTTTTGAATTTTTCATATCTTTAAAAAAATCCAAAAAAATTTGCGTTATCTTTATTTGATTTTTAGATATTTTTGGTGCTGTTTTTAGATTTTATTTGATACGTTTTGTCAATTTATTTCTTGTTTTAGCTATTAGGACATTGTTGGTATTTTCTGATTTGTTGTGATGCCTTCATATTTGCTCATGATGCATGACTAGGTCCAATTCTGAAATTCTGCATTCTTTTGATTTATAAATAGATAGGACTTTTCATTCACTCTATAGACTTAATAAGGCTAGTACTAGTAATAACATAGGTAGTGATCATATAGGTGATAGTGATACTGATAGCATTAGCATATTTAGTCATACTCTCTTTGACACTGATTCTGATTCTGAATTTATTGTTGATTTCATGGCTGCTAGAACATTAAGGGAAGTTGCTGCACCTGATGTTACTTATATTGTTGTTTGCATTAAATACCCTGATGTTGAAGTACCTTTTGAACTTAAATCTGGTTTGATACATTTGCTTCCTAAGTTTCATGGCCTTGCAGGTGAAGATCCTCACAAAAATCTTAAGGAGTTCCATATTGTGTGCTCTACCATGAAACCTCAAGGAGTCCCGGAGGATCACATCAAGCTGAGAGCCTTTCTATTCTCATTACAAGACACTGTCAAGGACTGGTTGTACTACCTTTAACCAGGTTCTGTGACAAGCTGGAATGAACTGAAGAAGTTATTTCTGGAAAAGTTCTTCCCTGCCTCTAGAGCTGCTTCAATCAAAAAAGAAATTTTTTGCCACCAAGCAGATTGACAGAGAATCTTTGCATGAATACTGGGAGAGATTTAAGAAGTTATGTGCAAGATGCCCTCACCATCAAATTTCTGAACAGTTGCTCATCCAATATTTTTATGAAGGCTTGCTGCCTATGGATCGAAATATGATGGATGCTGCTAGTGGAGGAGCATTTGTGGATAACACCCCAGCAGATTCAAGAAGCCTGATTGAGAACATGTCTATTAATTCTCAGCAGTTTACTACCAGAAGCAATTCAGTGGTGCTAACAAGGGGAGTCAATGAGATACAAGCTACTGACCATAAGAACTTAGAGAGCAAGCTCGATGAACTTGTTTCATTGGTCAAAAAGTTAGCAGTTACTAAAACTCAGGCAGCGAGAGTTTGTGGTATTTGCACTTCTGCAGAGCACCCTACAGATGCATGTCCTACATTGCAGGAGAGTGGCAATGCTAATACTCCTCAGGCCTATAATGCAAACATATTCATAGGCCTCAACCCAACTATGATCTGTCTTGCAATAGGTACAACCCCAGTTGGAGAAACCATCTAAACCTGAGATGGGGAGATACCTCTACACAGCAGCCCAGGCCATAACCTCCCCCAGCTGCAAAATCACAACCTTCATTGGAAGACATTGTTAAGCAAATGGCAGTCCAGAATCTCAAATTTCAGCAGAGAACAGATTCAACCATTCAAAATTTGGAGATAAAAATTGGACAGCTAGCAACCTCCATTAATCAGATACATTCTCAGGGGTCGGACAAACTACCTGCTCAGCCAGTAGTGAATCCAAATGTCAGTGCAAATGTCAGTGCAATCACTCTCAGATCTGGCAAAGCTGTTGAAACTCCAGAAACTCCTCCAGCAAAAAACACAAGTGGCAGGAAAAATGATAAGCCACCTTCTGTGCCTACCTCTCGTGATGATGATGATGCACAGTATATACCATTTCCCTTCCCTCAAAGGGTTGTGATAACTAAGAAGATAGATGGGGCAGATAAAGACAAGGAAATCTTGGACACATTTAGGAAGGTTGAAGTTAATATACCTCTCCTTGAAGCGATTAAGCAGATTCCAAGATATGCTAAGTTCCTTAAAGAGATGTGCACACACAAAAGGAGGCGGAAGCTGAAGGGAAATGAAAAGGGCAACATGAGTCGCAATGTTTCTGCACTCATACAACCCATGATGCCCCAAAAGTGCAAGGATCCAGGAATTTTTACTATTCCATGTACCATAGGCGAGAGTAAATTTAAAAATGTCATGCTGGATTTAGGTGCTTCCATTAATGTGATGCCTACATCTATCTTTAACTCTCTGGCTCTTGGACCTTTGCAAAATACAGGTGTTGTTATTTAGTTGGCAAACAGAAGCAATGCTCACCCTGCTGGACTTATAGAGGATGTACTTGTTAAAGTTAATGACTTGATTTTTCCTGCAGATTTTTACATTCTGGACATGGAGGGAGAGAAAAAATCCAGCAGGGCACCTATCATCCTAGGCAGGCCATTCCTAAGAACAGCAAGAACCAAGATTGATGTCCATGCTGGAACACTGTCCATGGAATTTGGCGATAGTATAGTTAGATTTAACATCTTTGATGCTAAGCATCCCATGGAAGAGCATTCTCTTTTGTAAATAGAATTACTTGCTGACTTAGTTGAAGATACTTGTTCTGATGTTACAGATTGCAATGTTGTACCTGTTAATATTACAAATGATGTTGTTGCACTGCAAGCTGCTGATGTGACTCCGTCCACCAGAATACTTCCCTCCATTGAGCAGCCACAAAAAAGACTTAATCCCTTGATTTTGGATGTTGTGAAGAAGAAGAAAACCAAACACTTCCATGTGTTCAACTCTCGCCTTAAAATCATGGCAGGTAAACTTCGATCCAAATGGATTGGCCCTTTTGTTGCTACTAAAACTGTTCCTTATGGTGCAATGGGAATAAAAAGTGAAGCCACTAATAAAGTCTTCAAAGTCAATGGACACTGCCTCAAGCTTTGCCATGAGAGCCCTACACTTGAAGATGAGACTGTAGAAGAGCTTTCCTTGAAAAAGCCACCTTAAAGAGGGAGTTTTCTTTCCTTACTCCTTACTCTTATTTTATACTTATTGCTTACATTGAGGACAATGTGTGATTTAAGTGTAGGGGGAGATCTTTTAGCATAGTAGTTTTGTTTTGTTTTGTTTTGTTTTTGTTTTACGTTTTTGTTTTATAAAAAAAATGTCATTTTTGCATGCATTTTCATTGGATTTCTTGGTTTGTATAAGTTGAGAGTGATTTCACTATTCTAGGACTATAGGTCTTGTGGCATGATATGAATGACTTCCTTGCATTCCTAGTATGATAAGTTGGATTTGAATACTAAATTGTGCATCATTTGTGATAGATCATTGTCCTTTGTGAGATTTGGGCCTTATAATGGATGGAATACACTTTGTCATTCTCTTTCTTTCTTGTGTGATTTCACTCATGATTGTTGGTTACTCTAGAACTTGACTTGACTTTTGTTGAAACTCTTGTTCACATGCATGCATTGAAATGATCTAGGCATTTTTTGTTCTTATTAAACCACTAGCCAAATAAGCCTACCTTGCAATTATCCCTTTGTTTAGCCCCTTTGAGCCTATTTATCCCATTCTTTGTTATATAGCTCATTACAAGCCTAAAAGTGAAAAACAATGATATGACCCAATCTTAGGGGATAAAGGAGCTTTGCTTTGAAAAAAAAATTGATAATAAATATTGCATAAGTGTGGGGGTGCTCAAAGATGTGGCTGTGTTAGAATGTCTAATGTTGTGCTTCATTGGAATTTGGCAAGTGCAAAAAAAAAAAGGAAGAAAGTGATAGTAAAGAAGGAAAGTGTGAAAGTGGAAAAATGGATCGAAATTTAGTTGAATTTCCCCCTATGATTATTTGGCAATTGTTTTTCATTGCTCATATATCCTCTTTGATTTTATAGCCTAGTTACCCTTTCTATTATCCCCCCTTGACCTTGGCCCTATTATAACCTTAATAAAGACCTTTTGATCTTTGTGTGCATGTGTTTCAAGTGTGGATGTGCTTTGAGTGTAAACACTAGCCTAGACACTTGAGAGTTTGAGAGAACTTTATTTCTTGTGAGGATTCTATCACTTGTGATTCATTCTTTAGTTATTCTATACTCTTATTTGCTTTGTAGGTAATAAGATGTTATTCATGATTGTCATGGTTTCTTGAAACCTTAAATGAGCATTTCACTTGCCACTTTGCATCCTTGGGGTTCATTGAAAATGCATCTTTCTTTTTGTTTTGACCATGAGTTTTGCTCGGAGTGCAAAAGCTTAAGTGTGGGAGAATTTGATCAATGCATTTTAATGCACCTTTTATAGCTTTGTACTTTGTGTTTTTAGTTGTGTGTCATGTCCAATAACTACTTCTTAACATGGTTTTATATCTTTGAGTCTTAATTGGGCTTTAGAGAAATTCTTTGTTAATTTTCGGATTTTGTTACATCCTGACCCATGTTCCTTCTGCAAGCCATAACCTGGGCTATACTTCTCCGATTGCAGTGATCTTTTTGGCGTTGGAAAGCTAAGAAGCAGAGCTACATTTCTTATGTTGACATCAAAGCCCAATTCGGACGTTTTGATGGTCGAAAATGCCAATTACTGCAACTGGCGAGACTGACTACAAATTATGGATCACTTACTCATGTGATTAATTATTATTGAGCTAATTAACCTCTTACGGGCCCTTCTCTTTTGTCATAAACTGAAGTTTACCTAGGTTAACCTAAGGAGACATTATAAATAAGATTTTTAGAGTCTTAGTAACTACCTTTTAATTACTTTTGAATCTTTTGCCCTTTTTGAATTTTAGCAATTTTTTCTCATTCTCTTCTTCTTAATCTCGTTTTTGTCAAATCCTTCCATGGAAGGCTAAGACCTTAGATTAATTCACTGGTTAGGGAGTTTTTATAAGGATCTTGAGGTTTGATTATTATTGTTAATTTTGATTTTCAGATTCTATCTCTTTTCTTGTTGATCTTTCATCTCTTTGATTTTTGTTTGCAAATTCGTTTTAAGTGTTGATGCTTAATCATATCAATTTCGTTTTTGCTCTTTGAGATTATTTGAAATATTTTGAATGCTTGTTTTAATCTGTTTCGAATAGAGATCAATAGGATCTATGGCGCGTGACGTAGGTTTGATTGAATTCGGTATTAAATTAATTATGTTTTTGTGACACTTGTTCTTTAATCATGATTAATTGATTCTGTGATGCTTAATTAATTTTGTATTACAGTAGGAATTCTTATAAGGTTAATTGACGCTTGATTAGTTAATTTTATGGTCAAACAAGAATAGAATCACGAAATAGAATAATCCTTTGAAACCTGTGATAGATCCAAGTATTAATTATCCTGAACCAGTGGATTAGTCGTTTTTATATATTGTTATTTTCATCTTTTAAATTATATTTCTCATAATCGAAACCCCCCTTTTTATTTCTTCGTACGTTCTTGTTTTTTGTTATTGTTAGATTAGAGATCCTTGTGAGACGACCAAGGTTGAATTACCTTGTTACTACATTTACTATTTTTAATTATTTGATCCATGCGCGACAGCGGATCAGAACCCAGCACAGCATTGATATCTCCAATGAAACACCAAGGACCTGGATGAAGGTGTTGAAAGTTGTTTAATTCAGCCCAAAGGACCCTTCTGCTGAGATAGGAAGTGTTGGCATACACTGCAGCTACATGGACAGTGGCATGATCCCAGGCAATCGAGAAAGAGATATGCTACTTTGATGCAGCAATAACAGTAGGGTCGAACTGTTTCAAACAGAAGCACCACAACTTGGAAGGGTTAGTAGAAGAAATAGCAAAAGACTTAAGATTAAGAGAATCCCAAAAATTAGTAGGAAAATCCTTTAACAAAATCCACAGCTCTGAGATGAAAACAAAATATGGCTTGTAAAGAACACAAAGCTTTTTAAGGACTAACCTAGTTGGAGGCTTGGCCAAACCTTTTGTATTCCAAAAGAGGATCTTCATTAAGCAAGGTTTCTAGGCCCTGCCCTGTTGCGGGTATTATGAAGCACTGGCTTAGAAGCATTTATGTTTCTTTGTCTAAGTCTCCTGAGTCAGCATCCAGCTCTGCCTGTGGCTGCTGCACAGCATTTTCTTTTTGCTCTAGCTCCACTTGGTCACTCCAAAGATTGGTAAGAATCTCCATTTCTTTGTGAACTTGAGGAGTTGGTTCATTGTGGCTAGAAATAGTAGCTGCCACTACCTCAAGTGTATCAGAAATATAAGTCTCATTAGGGTCAGTACCTGAATTATGCACCATGCCAGTGCCAGATGCAATAGGCATCACTGTCTCATCATAGACTGTCTCCACTGATTCTGTGTCCTTTGCATAATCATTAGGATCATTCTCATCATTTAGATTTGTTGCCAAGGTTTCATCCTCATCTACACATTCATGAGTAGCCTCTTCAACATTAGGATTTGTTGCTGCATTGTCATTGTTTTCTGCCTCAACAATTATGTCTTCCTCTCTAATTAGTTGAGTTTCTCCAACAATTATATCTGCCTCTCTATTATTCTCAGTTGCTACTGGTGGATTCTGTTGAACTGTATGAGTCTTGTTTCTTGACACAAACACTTCTTTGCTTCTAGGAGGCAGTTTATGAGGCTGCTTGTGCTTCCTGTTACATTGATCCTCTGAGTGACCAATTGCTTGACAATAGTTGCAAATTTCCAGCAGGTTTTCATAGTCAATTCCCACATAAAATGCATGATCATTTCTTTTCACCAGAAGCTCAGAAATAATGTCAGTGTTAATATCCAAATCAATCAACACCCTAGCATAATGTCCATAAAATCTCTTGCGGGTCATATCATCGATGGCAATAGGGGTTCCAATACCTAAAGCTATTTCAAACAAAAGTCTAGTCCTCCAATACTCTTGTGGCAACTCATAAATTCTGATCCAACATTGAAAGTTGGTTTATTTCTGCAGCCTAGGATTAAAACCGCAGGACACCAGGGCTAACATTCCAAGTGCCTTTGGTCCAAACATTGCGATAGTCTTCTTGTGTTGAAAAATTGAATTCAAAGAAACCTTTGCCAAGCCCTGTCAGTTTCCACATTGCAGCGAGTTTCTCCCTGAGGGCGTGAAACTGCATTGGCTTATCACCCTTGGATAAGATCAAACGGCCATGAAGACTCATCTTACAACTCTCCAGGCCTTTGAGATATTCATCTTCAGATATCTTAATCGATACCTTATCACCTTTGAGACAAGGACGTGGGAGTTGAGAAAGAGAAACCTCCAAAGACTTGGACAAGGCATCCGCAAAGGACTTTTGTTGAGGTGGGGGTGAGGGTTTGACAAGTGGAGCTTGCAGTACAGGAGGGGAAACAAGAAAGGTCCAAGGACACACTACTTTGACGTCAGCCATGAGAACCATGCAAAGAAACCCTATGGGATCACGTGAGGCAAACCCCTAGTAGAGCCATATGTGTTCATTTCACCCTCTTGTCTTGTATATTGTTTGGTGGACAATGGATAGTACAAATAAATAATATTAAAGCTACTAATATGCGAATAAAATAATTTTAAAGTTACCAATATACCCTTTATAATACACTTTTTCCTGTCCTTTTTATAAGAAACAAAATGATCATTTTTCTTTGTCCTAATTATAAGAAACAACATAATTTTTAAATGCATTAAATGCCTAATTTCTATTTATACCCTTATTTATAGTGAACTTATATTAATGAGATAACTTATTTCCTATACAAGTGGGTTGATTCATAAAAATGGTACTTTTGAGAAAAAATTAAATCTTTAAAAAGAGTTTTAGTTAGAAAAACTATTTTCTGCAGCAGTTGTGCACATTGGTAATAGTTTTTAGAGTATGATGAGCTCTGCTAGGGTTTTACAAGAGAAGTCAACGGAGGAGGCTGACCTACTTCTCCGAAGCAAAAAGAAAGTCGGAGAAAATGTGAATAATGCTGAAGAAGTCAACATTGGCAGTGCTAAAGGAGGCTCGTATAAAGAAAAGCTGCTAAACCTTTTTTTGGGGAGGAAGTCCAGATTTATCAAGGAAACAGAGATGTAGAGGAGATGGAGACTCAAATGGTGGAGACTAAAGGTGCAAAACAAGTGAAGGATGGAGCCGAAATCCCTCTATCAGATGAGGAGTGGGAAAAGTGGTCTCAACCATGGAAGAAAACACTAATCGTGAAGCTGCTTGGCAGAAAGGCTAATTACAAGATGCTCGATAACTACCTTCAACGGAGATGGACAAAAAATGGCACCATCAAGTTAGTGGATATGGCAGATGGATACTTTCTAGTGTATTTTTCAATGGAGGCAGATTATAAGTATGCCTTATATGAGGGACCATGGATGGTTGCTGATCATTACTTAATGGTACAAAGGTGGCGCCCGATGTTTCTTCAAAGTGCTGAAACTGCAAAGAAGGTTTCAGTTTGGATAAGGGTTCCCAAGCTTGGTTTTGAACTCTACAGTGATGAGTGCCTAGCAAGGATAGGGTCTACGCTTAGGACTATGTTCAAGATCGATCGTTTGACTTCAATACATTCTAGAGGAAAAATTTGCTCGAATATGTGTAGAGGTTGATCTAGACCAACCCCTGGCTTCTCATATCTTTATTAGAGGGTGTAAAATCTTCTTAGAAGATGAAGGTCTGCACTTGATTTGTTTTCGATGTGGCAAGTATGGTCATAAGCAAGAGCAATGTCATGAATTCCTTGGAGAGAAGTCGGTGGGTGCATGAACGGCCGGAAGTGGTGGCGGCGGAGGAACCAGGTATAAAGACCAAACTAGCTAGGGTTGATGATAATGGTGACATGCAAAAATCAAGGGAAATCACGCGCCCTTTGGCGAAAAATACTAAAATTCAAAAGAGAGAATTTGGGCCTTGGTCAACGGTCCAACGTAAGCCGAGAAATAAGGCAACGACGAAGGCATCAAAAGTGGAGCCAACAATTCCGCATATGATTGGTGGATCAGGAAGGAGTAATAAGAAAGATCAATCCCCAAGTGGGTCCCACTTTACTAAGCTAGTACAGGACTCGAGTGAGGAGGATGCTGCTGCTCCAAGTCAACCGGGAGCAACGAACTTAACGGTTAAAGGGATCACTGGGCCCCACATCGAGAAAGGCACCCCTAGTCGCGTGTGAGAAACACCACCGGAGGAAAAAACCCGCAGAGAACCAACAAAGGAAAGGAGATAAAGGTTGCCAAATGTGGTCATATGATGAAGAAGTCAGCTTCTAAGCAAAATCCAACTCCAGGAATAGCAACCCGTTTGAAGGAGAGTGTTGCCAAAACACAATCGTTAAAGATGAAAAATGATCCTCTTATGGACCAGGTGCAGATCCTTAAAAGCGAAAATACACCAAAAGCCACTGCTGGTGTTTTAAACTTGAATTCAATAGAAACTCAAGTTTATCTACCTGACAATGAGACCCTTGCATATGTCGAACCTCTTAGAAGGAAAAACATGGCCTGCTCTTCTTCCTCTGGGCAAACCAACAAGGATACAAGAGACATCAATGGAGATGCTACTCCTAAGGAGAATCTCGGGCATGTGATGCCAACAACCTCAAATTTGTTGAAATGAATGCTCTGATTTGGAATTATAGGGGAGCCAGTGGTAGAGACTTTCCCAATTATATTTGAGATTGTATGCAGGTTTATAGATTGAATTTATGGCATTTTTGGAGCCAAGGATTAGTGGGGCTAATGTGGAATCTATGGTTAACAGAATTAGACTCAATAATGGAGTCAGAGTGGAAGCTTGTGGCTTCTCAGGTGGTATCTGGTGCTTATGGAATGACAATTGTCCTCCCATTTCTGTGGTCTCCACCTCCAGGTACTGTATCCTTCTTAAAGTCCACGAAGCTGCTGGGTATTCTTGGTTTTATTCCATTGTTTACGCTAGTCCTAATGTGGGACATCCTGAAATAGTGTGGAGTGAGCTTAGATGTTTTAATGAAGCAAATAGGGGTCCTGGTGTCTTGCTGGGGACTTCAATATTGTTCTTTATGAGTGGGAGAAGGAAAGAGGCAGAGCTGTTCACCAACAATCAGCCATGGCATTTGCTGATTGCATGACTGACTGCCGGTTGATTGACCTCCCTTTTGCAGGCCCTCCTTTTACTTTCTTCAGGGGTGAGTTAAAGGAAAGATTGGATAGAGTGATCTGTAATGAGGATTGGCTTCACCTATTTCACTCTAGCTCTATTACTCATTTACATCTCCAAGAATCAGATCACTGTGGCCTTTGGATTCGAACTCAGGCTGAGGGGGAGGCAAGGGCTGCTAGAAACTACTTCAAATTCTTAGGATCTTGGTAAGATCATCCAGATTTTAGTAACCAAGTGAGGAATTCATGGAGTACATCATCTTCTTGGTCACAGAATGTTAACTGGCTTACTACCAATCTTCAGGGTTGGAATAAACATGTTTATGGTAACATTTTTAAGAGAAAAGAGAGGATAATTAGAAGGCTGGAAGGTATTAACAAAGCTCTTATGCAACATCATGTGTAGAGATTAGTAGTCCTCAAACATTCTCTTTAGGAGGAATACAGAGCTATCAATCGTCAAGAGGAGAATTATTGGTTCCAACAAGCTCATAGCAAGTGGATTACTCAGGGTGACAATAACACTCGCTACTTCCACCAATCAGCTTTAATTAAAGGTAAAAGGAACAAGACAATTGCCCTTAAGGATGGGAATGAGCAATGGATCTATGATGGTCAGCTTCTGAAGCAACATGTCGTGGATTTCTACTCATCTCTGTATACTTCTTCTGGTAATCTTCACCTTGGTTTCGTCACATTTCCATTGATCAAAGAGAAAGGCATGCAGTTTCTTCAATTTGCAAATACTATTGACGAATCGAAGGAGGCTCTCTTTAGTATGAAGAATTATAAGTCTCCAGGGCCGGATGGTTATCACCCTTTGTTCTTTAAAAGTCAATCGCATCTTGTTGGTCAATCTATCCATAGCTTTGTTGTAGATTGCTTCACTGACCCTGCAAAATCAAAGAGGTGAATCAAACTCTGTTAACTTTGATCCCTAAATGTCAGGACACGGATATGGTGACCAAGCTTAGACCTATTGCACTTTGAAATGTGATTTATAAGGTGGTGACAAAAATAGCAGCTCAAAGATCGAGGACTATTCTCCCTTATGTTGTGTCTAAAAACCAAAGTACTTTGTGCCTGGGAGATGCACTTCTGATAATATTTTGGTTTTGCAGGAATCTATACACTCTTTAAATAACTTGAGAGGCAAGAAAGGCTTCATGATTTTCAAGTTGGATCTAGAAAAAGCCTATGACCAAATTGAGTGGAGCTTCATCATGAAAACTTTGACTTTGCTGTAGCTTCCTCCTCAGCTGAGAGATCTTCTGCAGTGATGCATTTCCTCAGCCTCACTTAACATCAATTGGAATGGTAACAAAACTCAATTTTTCAATTCTTCTAGAGGGTTGAGACAGGGTGATCCAATATCCCCCTGCCTCTTTGTGTTAGCTATTGAGAGGTTGGGGCATTACATTCAAGATAAGGTAAATGATGGTAGCCGAAAACCGTTTGTTTTTTGCCCTGGAGGACCTAGATTGTCTCACATCAGTTTTGCAGATGATCTAGTTCTAGTTGCAGAAGCTAGCAGTGAGCAGGTGGCAGTTGTTCGCAATATCTTGGACGTTTTCTGTCACAACTCTGGACAGAAAATTAATTTCAATAAGTCTAAGGTGTTTTTCTCAAGAAATATCAATTCTGATACTGTAAGAAGACTTAGTCAGGAGCTTGGCATTGAGCAAACTCTTGATCTTGGAGTTTATCTTGGTGCCCCTATGTTGCACTAAAGAATTTCTAAGGATTCCTTCAGGTTCCTCATTGACAAAATGCGCAAAAAACTAACTACTTGGAAAGCTAACAATTTGTCTTTTGCAGGTAGAGTGACCATTGTTCAATCTTCCTTATCTTGTATTCCTGGTTATGTTATGCAAATCACAAACATTCCTATAGCTGTTTGTGAAGAGGCTGAGAAAATTTGTAGAAATTTCATTTGGGGATCCTCTAATGAGCAAAGGAAGTGCCATCTTATCTCTTGGGAAAAAATCTGCTGTCCAAAGGATGAGGAAGGCCTTGGATTTCGATCTCTCAGAATGCTTAACAAGGCTTATATGTATAAGCTGGCTTGGCACTTAGTTGCTAATACAGATAAACTTTGGGTTCAAATCATGAGATCTAAGTATAAATACGGTTCTCTAGCCACTCCTACTGTCAGCACTCCAAATTCTGCTTCTAATATTTGGAGAGCAATCTCTGATGCCTGGGGAGAGGTGCACAATAATATTAGTTGGGTTATCAATGATGGTAAAGACACTAGATTTTGGAGGGATAAGTGGATTCCGAACTGTGAGAGATTGGAAGACCAGTTTGTTGCCCTGGTTCCTTATGCAGAGAAGGAATTTACAGTGTTCAATTACTGTCATGAATATCAATTCATGTCCTCAACCTCTATTTGAGCACATTTGGAAATGGCAAGGTCCCTCTAGAATGAGAGCTAATTTGTGGAAGATTGCTCATGGTTCCTAACTTACTAATGGGGTGAGGGCATATAGAGGAATGACTTCAATTGATACCTATCCTAAGTGCAACCAGCAAGCTGAATCGATTATGCATATGCTAAGGGATTGTGATGATATTAGAGATTTTTGGAACAATCTCATTAATTTGGAAAATGCTAATTGGGCCAAGTTTTTTAGCCTTGGTTTATATGATTGGCTTGATTGGAACATTATTTCCAAGGCAATAGGGGATGTTCCCTGGAATTGGCCTTTAGTTTTTGGTGTTGCTCTTTGGGCCTTGTGGAAATATCGCAATACTTTGGTGTTTTCTCAATCTACTGCCTTAGGTATTGAGCTGCTTTAATTTGTGCTCAGTTAAGTAAATCAGATTGCTAAAGAGTTTGCCAATCCTCTCGAGTCCCAGTCAGGCCATAATTCTATAATTCATGCTCATTGGACTCGACCTCCTGATGGATATGTTAAGATAAATACTGATGGTTCCTTTAGAGGTGGTCAAACAGCTTATGGTGGAATCATTAGGAATGCTAATGGAGATTTTGTTAAAAGCTTTATATGCAAGTTACCTCCCAGTAATGCTCTTCTGGCAGAATTTTTGGGCCAACTTTTTGGAATGAAATTGGCCAGAGACATGGCTTTCTCTCATGTGATGCTAGAAACTGACTCCAACTGCTTAGTCAGAATGATTCGCCAACATCATACCTCAGGTACTTATTTCAAGCCTTTGCTCAATGAAGTCCTCTCCTTGATTCAATTGCCTGATTGGCATGTCAAGATCCTCCACATCTCTAGGAATGCTAATGTGTGTGCAGATTCCATTGCTGCTAGAGCACATTCCTCTGATTTCTCTTTGCAAGTTTTATATTTTGCTTGTCCTATTCTTTATTTGCTTATTGATGTTGATAAGAGGGGAGCTTGTTCCCCTCCTTTGGAGCCTTGGTGGCTGGTTTGTTCTCCTAAAAAAACTATTTTCTAATTAATTTTCTTGGTATGTGTAAATGAGAGTTTTGTTCCATATAATAAGAACTGGAGGGAGTATAATATTTTATTATACTATATATTTTGTAATATATATATATATATTATTTTATTATAATATATATGTATATTATTATACTATATATTTTGTAATATATATATATTATTTTATTATAATATATATGTATATTATATAATATATTTTGCCTTTTAAATAGTTTGTTCTTGAGATAACTTTTTGTCCATGGTTTGACTATATATCAAAATTTGGGTTTTTGTCGAGTCCATATCCTACTATATTTTGTCGTGTCCTCTCAACACATTTCAAATCAAACATGGAATATATATGGTTGTATTGTTCAGTCCCTTTTTATTTCGCAAATCAAACGAACCTTATTGTAGGGTCAGACCCATACAGTTAAAAGAACAAGTGTGTTGGCCTAAACAAGATGGTACTTGAGTCCTGTTGGGCTTCTATTGGGCTTCACATGGTTCTATTGGGCTTGACATGGTTAACTCCGACCCATTTGGGTCAGACCCATCATGTAGTTGAAGGGTCAGGTGGATTCGGCCCAATAAGACGGGACTATGGTCCTGATGGGCTTTACATGGGTTTTGTTGGGCTTCACAAGGTTAACTCTAATCTAATTGGGCTAGGGCTATACAGTTGAAAGACCAAGTGGGTTGGGCCTAACGAGATAGTAGTTGGGTTCTAATTGCTACACATGGTGAATCTGACCCAGTTGGGATAGAACCATGCAATTGACTAGGACCAAGTGGGTTGGGCCCAATGGGACAGAACTTGGATTCTGTTGGTCTTCACTTGGTTAACTCCAATCTACTTGGGTCAAGCCTACTAAGTTGAAGGGCCCGGTGGATTGGGCCCAACGAGATGATACTTGGGTTTTGTTGGGCTTCACATGGTTCTATTGGGCATTGGATCATTAACACTAATCTAGTTGGGTCAGGCGCATATAGTTGACAGGCCATATGGGTTAGGCACAACATGATGCGACTTAGGTTCTATTGGGCTTCACATGGTTAACTCCGACCCAGTTGGGTCATAACCATACAGCTGAAAGACCAAGTTTGTTGGGCCCAAATGGGACAGGAACTGGATCCATTTAGGCCCAACACAGTTAACTTTGATCCAGTTATGTAAGACCCATATATTGAAGGACCAAGTGGGTTAGGCCAAAATGGATGGACTTGGGTTCTATTGGCCTTCACACGGTTAACTATGATCTAAGTACGTCAGACCCATATGGTTGAAAAACCAAGTTGGTTTGGCCTAAGCGGGTCCGAGACTTAGGTCATGTTGGGCTTCGAATGGTTAACTCCAATCCAGTTTGGGTCAGGCTCATGTAGTAGAAAAGCCAGGTCGATTAGGCCTAACGTGACAGGACTTGAGTTCTATTGGGCTTGACACTGTTAACTCTAATCCACTTGGGTCAGGCCCATATAGTTGAAAGACCTAGTGGGTTGGCTCAAATGGTATGAGACTTGAGTCATGTTGGGCTTCACTTGGGTCCTGTTAAGCTTCAATCAGTTAATTATAGTATAGTTAGGTCAGACCCATGTAGTTGAATGGTCAGGTGTGCTGGGCCCATACAATTGATTATGACCAAGTGGGTAAGGCCCAATGGGACAGAACATGGGTTCCTGGGCATCACTTGAGATCTTTTGGGCTTCACATGATTAACTCAAATCCAATTCGGTAAAACTCATGCAGTTGAAGGGCCAGGTGGGTTGGGGCCAACGACACATGATTTTGGTTTTTAGGCTAGAAAATCGATGGTATAATATTATAAATTTCACATTACTCTCAAATTAATTCATTTAAATTATATATAATGTCCAAAAAAATTTAAATAAACCATCATTGTAACTATAATTTTAGATAGTAATTTTGGAACGGAAAAAAAAAAGTTTCTGGACCCTTAAATAAATGGCACATGGGTTTTCAATTCATACATCTCTAATAATAATTTATATATATGGTTGACCTTAATAAGTTACTATTCATAAAATTTTGGATTTAAGTGGTCTTTTTTAAATTATAAAATCTTATAAGTATTTATGTAATAATACATCTAAACAATCAATTTTGTGTAAGCTCTCATGATATAAATATTTATGTTATCATGCTATAAGCTCTTATGCCATAAACACTTAAATAACCCATTTATCCAAACAAGATCGTAGTGTAGCATCATGATTTATTAATACTTCCTTCAGAATGATTTATAAGCAAAAAAATACATGTATCATTAAAATTTTTCTATATTTTTATATTTTATCATTATAATTTTTTCATTTAAAGTATCAATAAGAAAACATTACATATTATCAATATAATTTTATCGTCTTTGATCACGTATCAAAATTTATAAATATATTTATTGTATATTTTTTTATAGATAATTATTTTACTTTTGATTTTTAACAGGAGAAAACATTACACATTATCGGTATAAATGATTATTTTTCTTTTGGGTACTGATGGAAAAACATAAAATGTTGTCGGCATAACATAAAAATTAATAAATATCTTTATTATATATTATTTATAGATGATTATTTTACTTTTGGTTCTTAACGGGAAAAGAAACATTACATATAATCGGTATAAATTGTTATTTTTCTTTTGGGTCCAGACGGAGGAACGTAAAATGTTTATTTTTTATACAAGCATAAACGTCTTTATTATTTATAAATGATAATTTTGCTCACTAGTGCGAAATACACCTAAAAAATAGACTTATAACACCGGTTTTGACAATAACTAGCGTAAAAAGTGACGTGGTGACATTTTTGAAATTAACGCATTATTTTTTATGCCGGTTATTTTCAAAACCGGCGTTATAAGTGTGATCTCAGGTCGCATAAAAACAGGTAAATATTTTCACATCGATTGAATAAAAAACCGTTGTTAAAAGTCTCAGCTTTTCACGCCGGTTTAAATAAAACTGGCATTTAAGCATGAGAAAAAACTTTTCACGCCGGTTTTTAAGAGGAAAACCGCGATTAAAATAAGAAGGTTTCTATGTCGGTTTTTATTGAATACCGGCGTTATAAGTGTTTCACTTACATATTTGTTTCTCTGCCGTTCTTTCACTCTTCCTAATCTCATCTAACACATTTCACTCTGTGTTCTCGCTAACACATTTCACTCTGCCGCTCCCACCTCTCTCAACCTCTCCTAATCTCATCTCTTCAACTTCTTCTTATCTCACTGGAGAACACCACAACCAAGATCTCTGTGACCTTTCCCTGGTGTGCATTTCTTATTCCCCATCATTGTTAAGGGCTGTAGCAACGACGTTCCATTTTTCCATTTCTGGACCGTCTCTCTTACTCATCTTTCGTCGATCTCATTGTGTTCGCATGGTGGCGGAGAACATGGTTACACAGAAGTCGTGGTTTGTAGAGACCAAGGTTCGCATGGTGGTTCTGCTCACGGGGGTGATCCGGTTTCACAAATCTGCTCGCGACGTGTGGATCTGCTAGCTCTTCTCCTAGATCTGCAAACTCTTCTACAAACAAAGCTCAAAGACCGATTCATCAAGGTGGTCGTGGCATTCGTTAAAAGTTGATTTTTTTTGGGGTTCTTAAAGTTTTATGATTTTTGGGTTAATTTGTTCTTCGTCTGCATCAGATTTGTTGTAAAGATTGATTTTTTTTTTTTTGAAGTTTTTGTTGAATGTTTGATTATTTGAAGTTTGGTGGTTGATGCATCAGATTTGAAGTTTGGCAATAACCAGCGTGTGAATGAATTTTTTTTTAAAGTTGATGCTAGATTTGTTGTAAAGATATGGGTCGTTTTGTTCTTCCTACATCAGAGTTGTTTTGTTTTTCTTCAAAGTTTGGTGCTTTCTTCTGATATCAGATATGGACCGATTCATCAAGTTTGGTGCTTTCAAAACTGGCGCGGTGCTTTCAGATACACGAATTTTTTTTTTCAAAAAAAAGGATTTACCACACCGATTTTTTAGCAAAACCGGCGTGGTAAGTCTATTATATTATTTTTTCCCTTTTTTAATAACATTTCACGTCGGGTATTAAGAAAATCGGCTTAACAAGGGTCTTTTTACGCCGGTTTTATAATCGGCATAAAAGGTCCACACATACTATGTCAGGAGAATACACGCCGGATTAAAAACCGACGTTAAAAGTCAATTTTAACCGGCGTGGTAGGGGTATTATGCACTAGTGGCTTCATAGTGTTTATGGGGAAACATTACATGTTGTGGGTACAATTTTATCGTCTTTTAACATATATCAAATTAATAAATGTTTTTATCATTTGTAAATGATTATTTTGTTTTTTAGTTCTCACGGGAAAACATTACATGTCATAATTTTATTGTGTTTGAACATATATCAAATTTGTAAATGTCTTTATCATTTATAAATAATTATTTTGCTTTTTAATACCTACCACATTACATGTTGTCGGTGTAATTTTATTATAAATGATTATTTTGCTTTTTAGTCCCTACGAGGAAACAATACATGTTCTGATATAATTTTATCATCATTAAACACATATCAAATTTATAAATATATTTATTATTTATAGTATTTAATTTAGCTTTGATGTTTTTCCTTCTATATTTTTTTTCCTAATGAGGGTTTTGTATTAGAAAGTTTTAACGAGACTCTTTTCCTTTTTTTTGCTTAAAAAAATAATTTTGATATTGTTTTATGACTATTAATGCATAGAGCTGGTTCAGAAAGATAATGCATAGAGCTAGTTCAGAAAGATGCTATTGAAATTGGTATAAGGACCATTGTATTAAAATATTTGTCAGGTCAAAAGACATAACAACTGATATTTAATTTTAGTTGATCCATGTAAATGTTTTACAAATATTCATTGCAACCAACACTACGCGACTCGTGCGGATTCACGGGTATTCTACTGGTTTATTTATGATGAAACAGCTGAAAAATGAGAGAATGAACATTTGTCCTATGGTGGCACAGTGAGCAGCAAAAGCTGAAAGATCCTGACAGTAGTAGCCCTGTGGTTGCAACCCTGTGGTGGTTCACGGTGGGGCATTATTTTGTTTGGTGGATGTTTCTGATTCAGACACGGTTGTTTGTGACGGCTTGTCGTTCTCTCATGGCGGTATTGTGGTTACATGTGATGGTCCATACAGTGTAAATCACGACCACATCATGGCTTGGGACGAGCTTACCGGTTCAAAGGCTCCATGCTTGCGGAGAGGAAGATCGAAAACAGTAAGGCTTGCGATTTCATTGCAAAAAGCAGTTCACATCTGTACTTGGCGCGCCACGATCTTTTCCAACCCGGTCTATTTCCGATGTGGTGGTGCTGAGCAAGAGGGACGGTTGTGTTTGTATATTTTTGTTGTGAGGCGACAATTCTGTTCATCGATTTTGGCGGCTCGAACAGAAGGAGGAGCATCTATAATCCAGACTTATTGGGAGAATATTTTGGTGTGGGTAGTCCATGATATCTTCCTGTGGAACTTTTAATCTAATGGCAAAAAGTGATATCTCACCATGGGAGACATGGGACGGTCTCCCACCCCAGAATTTGCCCATATATTATTATCAACTCATCATATCCTTCAAATATGTTGCCCAGAATTTGCCCTTTTATTTATGCAGCAGTGATTATTGTTTCATGCAACATTAATATCTTTCAAATATGTTGGAAGGATTTGGTATGGTAGTTAAGAATAGTTGCTACTTGCTACGAGCTTCCACATACGTACATAAGGTTTAGATAACATCTGCGCCAAATTTTTTCCCCTCAATAAATTAAATTATGGATCAGAGATCTGTTTTCTTCAGTTGTTCCCCTTGTCAAAAGTCTAAGCTCGATCGGGTGATTGATTACCTGCATATTTTAGACTGATTACCTAAGTAAAAAATTGACATTCAGAAAAAGATAATCCAATGTGGCAAAGAGAGGCGTTGACCAAAATAAACATGAGGCTATGGAGCAAGCAGCAGAGCATTACGTGAACAATAACTGCAACCACCAGAGGGGAGGGGTTTACCGAACCCAACCTACGTCCACGTCAATTTTACACATAAAATTTTATAGGCTAAAATACTGTTTTAGTCCCTTATGTTTATTTTAGGTTTCATTTTGATCTCTTATATTTTATTTGTTCCGAATTGGTCCCTTACGTTACAAAAGTTATACCAAAATGGTCCTACCGTTAGTAACATCGTCAAAATGCTAAGTTGACAGCTGAGTTGGCACGTTAGGAGACTAAATTGAACAAACAAAAAAACCATAAGGGACCAAATTGGCATCAAATAAAACATAATAGAAGGACCAATTTGGTGCCAATTTGGTCCCTTATGTTTTTTTTTTGTTTCAATTTGGTCCCACAACGTGCCAACTCAGCTGTTAACTCAGCATTTTGACGGTGTTACTAACAGTAGGACCATTTTGGTATAACTTTTGTAACGTAAGGGACCAATTCGGAACAAATAAAACATAAAGGACTAAAATAAAACCTAAAATAAACATAAGGGACTAAAACAGTATTTTAGCCAATTTTATACTATTTCCACACACTTTTTTTTAATTAAAAAGGAGTTTGAGATTCTCTCGCCCCTCTTTTTGAGTTTTTTCCCTTTTTTCTTTATCAATAAAACGAAAAATTTTCTTCAAAAAACAATGATACCTGATTTATATAGCTATATTTTTCCTTTTTCAATTTTTTTAGCGTGTATATATATATATATAATACTATAACAAAATAAAATTGTCAACTGAAAACAACAATTATATTTATAGGATGGAATGACCAATGTCCCCCTATATTCTATGATTTTAAAAGGTAACATGAAGATGATTTTTTCATCATTTCACAGGAAACTTTAATTTGACCAAATTACTTCCGAAATTACTTTCAAATTAAATTTTACCTAGTCAGAAATTGTTTTGAGTAATTGTAAACTTGCCTAAGAACAAATTGCAAAGGCAAAGATATTATATTAAGGAGAAACTAGTAACATATGCACGGGTCGCACGGCATTTATATAATTGTTATGGAAAAATGTGTCACCTATCATCTTAAAGTTCGAATTTAAGAATATATTTGAACAAAAATGAATATTGCTTGATAAAGAGAACACCAATCTCACATACACACCTATCAATCCAGTACATATAAGTGCAAAAGAAATCAATGAGCTTCAATCCAGTACATGAGAAGTGATTGCAAAAAAATAAATATAATATAATATAGGAGGAGAAGAGCCCGCGTCTGAAAAGCAAAGTAGAAACAATTGTTCCGACCCGGCAGCTTTCAACGATAGCCTAACAAAAAAGAGTTCAGCAAGTATAATAAATTTAAAAAGTTGACATGCAATCTCACAAATAAGTACTACAATGAGGTCTACTGTAACATGAGAAGTAGTACAATTAGAAATTTCCTTTTCCATGAATAAAAAAAATATTTGATCAGATATGTAGTTTGCTACAATTCAGATAAATAATTTGGTTAGTTCAGTCAAAATCAAGGCTCCCCGTTTTGGTCTAGTAATTATCCTACTTTTGTTACGATTATATGAAAGGAAAGCCATCAGAATCTAAAGCAATTAGGAAGTTGGAATTCTATGACAGCGATATAATTAAAATGTAACTTTCTGAAGGGGAAAAAAAAGGCATAGATAGATATCATAACCATTTTTTAGAAGCTGTCCAAATTGAAAGCCTTGGATACTTGGAGGTAGCAGAACAACTTGACAATAGCATGAAGGAAATCAAGTACTTGTAAAGTCACATGACAAACAAATAAAATGAGAAAGGTACATAATTGTGGTAAAAAAGGAAACTATAACATGTCTATGGTTATCTTAAACTATCACTTATATCATTTTCTGATGTGCCCATATAGGTTATATGTGGATTCAAGTGACTGCACATAGCAGGAAAATGGAAAACAGATATTGCCAAACATACATCCAAAAATTCAAAATGCAGTGGGGAAGAAGCTAAAATCTTAATCTTATATTCAAGTTTATAAGAGATGCATAATTGCATACTTGATCAAGAGGAGGTGACATTACAAATCCAGTGGCAGAGAATTCTTCCACATATATCATGATAAAAGTCAATGTTCTGTTGTCCCAAAGCTAGTGAATATATGGATAGAAGAAATATATCTATTTGCATTGAAAAGGAAAGAAATAAACAGGTTAGGTGACAAAGCAACAAAAAGCAGCAACATAAAATATGTATATACCTTCAATAGTGAGTGTTGCTTGCACCTTTAGCCAACAAATCAAACAAAAAAATGAAATAAGTAACATCAGTGAAAATAATTGCTTAATGGGAGAAAGAAGTTAAATTTGTCACAATCAATCAAAAAATCTCTTTGCCTATTGAATGTTTTGTTTATTCAAGACTGCCAATCAAGTTTTGAGTCCATCTATTGAGCAATAGTGCAATAATTGCTTAATAGGAGAAAGAAGTTAAATCTGACCCTAGTACTCCAAAGCCCAATCTATAGCCATTATTATACACACCTAATTTGACCCCAGTTCATCAGATTTGTATATTTTATCACCAATCTACTCAACATTTTAAAAGGGAAAGGAAAAATTGAAAGGAAAAACACTGCAGAATGTAAAATTCATATTAGGAATGTGAAAAACATCCAACCAACAATCAAATGACCAGGGTATTATTCCCGTAAAGGAAGATGAACCAATAGGCAAACAATAATGTAGTCTAAAACCCAGAAACTCAGATATCTAAAAACCTTTATTCAAAATAAAAGGAAGAAGAAGAAGGAGAAGATGATAGTGAAAGCTATTGTCATGCATCAACCAAGAAGTAGAAAAGAAGAGTGAGGAGGATAAAAAAGAAAAATAAAAGAAAATGTGAACTGGTTTTGGAGAAGAAAAACCCCAAGCAAGTAAAACCTGAATACATTTTTACACCATAAAAGCAACAAAACCATAAAAGTCCATGACCATACATTTTTACAATTCTTCATGATTAAAAATGAAGAATTGATGAAGAGGAAAACTCATAAAAGTAGTTATTAGAATTAGAAGAAGGAAGAAGGAGATTGTTCTTCACAATGAAGCAGTGTATAAAAGAGATGCGAAGTTGTTTCCTTGTCCCTCTTATTTGGCGCAAACCCAAGGCAAGGAGATACATGTCTCATGCTAAATCAAACCCAAAAAAATGTTGAATTTTATGAGTTAACATATGCACACTTGTCACTCATACATTGATCGAATTATACAGGAAAGGAAAGAGAAATTTTTTTGTTTCCTAAACATCTAAACCTTGCAACACATGGCTGTAAGGTGATCAATATGTCAGCCACATACCTCATATGATAAAGTTATGACATCTTAGATGAATGTACAGATGCAACATGTGCTTTAATATCACGTTGTAGTTTCTTCCTTTCTTTAGATATATCCCCGTTTGCTACTTCAGTAACAACATCTGCAAGGATAATATATCAGTGTTATATTGTAATTCACTTGAGCAAGTTAGATGCATACTTGTAACAAATAAGCCTAACTTTGAATACCAAGAGACCATTATTAGGAAGAACCTAAAGCTAGCATTTATGCTCTCAAGTAACATCAGCAAATGTTTGTTTCTAAGACTGCAAATGAAACAAAAACCAACCATAAATTCCCTGTAACCTGTCAATTGAAGAGATTCACTTGTAACCTCTTGATGGATCTTTGGCTATATCTACAACATAGATCTCCAAGCGATGGACTAATTATTGATAGAGCAACAATGGATGCAATAAATTTGTACAAAAAAGCATATAATTAAGTATGTTTCTTTAAGTCCCTTTTGAGAATTGTAATGCAGTAATTAAAAAATATCTCTATCTTCATATAAACAAATCAGAGGTATTGGAAGAAAATAATATATTGAATTATTGAAATTTTATGTTGTATAGAAATACACGATACTTTCACATGACATTGATACATGAATTATTGTTCATGTTTGTTTGTAATGAGTGACTACTGGACATGAAATTTAAAATCAACCCCATACACAAACTTAATTTCATTTTGTATCAAAACACCCTCTGCTGCATATTTCCTGCAAAACAAAAACAGAGATAGTATTTTAAAAATCAACACAAAGTGATTAATACAAAAATTCAAGAATTCCCCAACCTTAATCAACAAAATTAGAAGATTCTCAACAATTACATTACTGTATTCATGGAGCTTGATTATAGATCATCATCACCTTGCTCTAATTTTCGAATTTGAAACCCTAAGGTTAGGGTTCTTGGTCCCAATCTCAAATTATTTGAGGGACTTTCCTTCTATAGCCTTCAAGACCTTGAATCACCAGAATCAAGCAAAAAAATGAGTCTTCTAACCTTATACCCATGGAAATCCGAAAATGAATGGTAAAAGAAGTAAGATGAGGATAACAAGAAGCATGCTCACCCAAAGGAATGTGGAACGACGGTTGATGAGCCAGGGATGGTGGTCAACGGCTCCGGCAGACTGGTGGCGGTCTTCGCAGCAGTTCTGGGCGGTGCTCAATAGGGGTGGGTTTTGAGTTCTTAAAAAAAAAATAGGAAGGATGAAGAATGAGTTTGATGAAGAACAAAGGAAGATAGAGCCTGAACATAATGAGAGGAACTGAGAAAATGGAAAGAGAAGAGGGGGAGAGGAAGGCCGTAGGGTTTGGTTAGGGAGAGAGGAAGAGGAAAAGAAAGAGCGAGAGAGATTCTTGTTTTTTTTTTTTTTGGAATCTGGCAGTGTAAAAACGAAAAAGAGGGGGAAGAAGAGATAAAGAAAGAGACAAAATTACCCTATTTTTAGACGGGTGTCAAATTTTTAGCAATGGGTAGTTTTGGTTTTTTCATATGTATCAAAATCTATGTATCTATACTATTTATCTATATCTATACTATTTAGGAAAACAAACCCCTTGGCTGACACATGTCAGCCAATGGGGAAAAGCTTTTCTTCTCAAAACTTTATAATATATTTTAATATTTAATATTATTTCACTTTTTAATGCTTTTTAATTATTTTTTTTTCTATTTTTTGTTTTTAAATTAATATTTTCTATTTTTCTATTTTTAATAATATGTTTTACTTTATTTATTTTTGTCTTTTTATATTTTTATAATTTTGTTTTTTATTATTTATTTTATCTTTATAGATCTTTTTATTAATAAAAAAAGATAAATGATTATTTTACTTTTAAGTCTCATCAGGGATACATTAAACACTACACATTGTCGGTACAATTTCATCGTCTTTGATCACGTATATAAATTTTTAAATATTTATATTATTTATAAATAATTATTTTACTTTTGATTCTCGAGGGGAAAACATTACATGTCATTGTCGGTATAATCAATTATTTTTCTTTTGCGTTCTGGCGGGGAAATATTACATGTTTTCGGTCTAATTTTAGTGTCCCAATAAGGAGTCATTACATGTTGTTAGTAAAATTTCACATTATTTGATCACATATCAAAATTTATAAATATTTTTATTATTTATAAATGATTATTTTACTTTTGATACTCGACGGGGAAACATTACCTGTTGGTATAAATTATTACTTTTCTTTAGCGTTCCAACGGGGAAATATTACATGTTGCCGGTCTAATTTTCGCATCTATCTATACTATTTAGGAAAACAAACCCCTTGGTCGACACATATCAGCCAATGGGGAAAGCTTTCCCTCTCAAAACTTATAATATATTTTAATATTATTTCACTTTTTAATGCTTTTATTTATTTTTTTTATTTTCTATTTTTTGTTTTTAAATTAATATTTTCTATTTTTCTATTTTTAATACATTTTATTTTATTTATTTTTGTCTTTTTGTATTTTTTATATTTCTGTTTTTTATTATTTATTTTATCTTTATAGATCTTTTTATTAATTATAAAAGATAAATGATTATTTTACTTTTAAGTCTCATCGGGGATACATTAAACACTACACATTATCGGTACAATTTCATCATCTTCGATACTATTTATCTATACTATTTAGGAAAACAAACCCCTTATCTATACTATTTAGGAAAACAAACCCCTTGGCCAACACATGTCAGCCAATGGGGAAAAGCTTTCCCTCTCAAAACTTATAATATATTTTAATATTATTTCACTTTTTAATGCTTTTTATTTATTTTTTTATTTTTTATTTATTGTTTTTAAATTAATATTTTCTGTTTTTCTATTTTTAATATGTTTTATTTTATTTATTTTTGTCTTTTTATATTTTTTATATTTCTTTTTTTTATTATTTATTTTATCTTTATAGATCTTTTTATTAATTATAAAAGATAAATGGTTATTTTACTTTGATCATGTGTATAAATTTTTAAATATTTATATTATTTATAAATAATTATTTTACTTTTGATTCTCGAGAGAGAAACATTACATGTCATTGTCGGTATAAACAATTATTTTTCTTTTGCATTCTAACGGGGAAATATTACATGTTTTCGGTCTAATTTTAGTGTCCCGATAAGGAATCATTACATGGGGAAACATTACATGTCATTGTCGGTATAAACAATTATTTTTCTTTTGCGTTCTAACGGGAAAATATTACATGTTTTCGGTCTAATTTTAGTGTCCCGATAAGGAGTCATTACATGTCGTTAGTAAAATTTCACGGTCTTTGATGGCATATCAAAATTTATAAATATTTTTATTATTTATAAATGATTATTTTACTTTTGATACTCGACGGGGAAACATTACGTGTGGGTATAAATTATTACTTTTTTTTGGCATTCCGACGGAGAAATATTACATGTTACCGGTCTAATTTTTGCATCCCGACAGGGAATCATTACATGTTGTCAGTATAATTTTATAGTCTTTGAGCGCATATCAAATTTTATGAATGATTATTTTACTTTTGAGTCCCTATTGATTTTTTTACTTTTCACTTTTTCTATTTTATTATGTTTATATTTCTTTTTTTCCTTTTTTTTCCTTGGTATCTTTTATTTATTTAGTTTTTTTTATTTCTTATTTAATTTTTATATTTTATATTTATAAATATCTTTATTATTTAGAAATGATTATTTTACTTTTACTTTGATCACGTATCAAAATTTTATAAATGTATTTATTATTTATAAATGATTATTTTACTGTCGAATCCCGACCAGAAAACGTTACATGTAGTCAGTATAATTTCATCTGTTTTTAGCACGTATTAAATTTTATAAATGTTTAATTTATAAATTATTATTTTACTTTTGAGTCCCTAGGAGAAATTTTTTTACTTTTTATTTTTTCTATTTTTTATATTTATTTTCCATTTTTCTTAAAGTATTTTATTTTTTATTTCAATTTTAATTTTTTTATTTTATACTTATAAATGTATTTATTATCTATAAATGATAAAATAATATCTTCTTTATAAGTCCCTGCAGGAATACATTTCTATTTTTCATTTTTAAATTAATTTTTTAAATATATTTTTAGTTTTTTATATTTCCTTTTTTACTATTTATTTTTCATTTTTTAATTAATATTTCCTATAAAATTTTTATTTTTAAATTTTCCAAATTTTTTAGCTTTTTAATTTTAATTTTTCAATTTTTTACTAGTATTTTTTTTCATTTTTTATTTTTCCCTTTTTACTTTTAAATTATCCTATTTTTTTAATATTCGTATTTCTTATTACGTTTTCCTTTTTTCCTAATTTTTTTATTTTATCTTTATAGATGTCTTTATTATTTACAGATGATAAATGATTATTTTCTTTTTAAGTTTCAACGGGAAATATTACACGTTGTGAGTATAATTTCATCGTCTTTGATCACGTATCAAAATTTATAAATAACTATATTATTTATAAATAATTATTTTATTTTCGATTCTCGACGGGAAAATATTACGTGTCGGTATAAATGATTTTTTTTTTGCGTCCCTTCAAGGAAATATTACATGTTGTTGGTCTAATTTTTGTGTCTGAATGGGAAAACGTTACATATTGTTAGTATAATTTTATCTTCTTTTAACACGTATCAAATTTCATAAATATTTAATTATTTATAAATGATTATTTTCTTTTGAGTTTGTACGGAGATTTTTTACTTTTTATTTTTTCTATTTTTAAAATTTATATTTCTTATTTTCTTAATGTTTTTTATGTCTATTTTTTTTATATTTTATCTTTATAAATGTTTTTATTATTTATAAATAATAAAATATTATTTAGCTTTTAAATCCCAATGGGAAAACATTACATGTTGTCGGTATAATTTTATCGTATTTGGTCACGTATCAAAATTTTATAAATATTTTTGTTATTTATAAATGAATATTTTACTCTTGAATCCCGATGGGAAAATATTACATGTTATCGTGATAATTTCATTGTCTTTTATCACATGACAATTTCATAAATCTTTTTATTATTTATAAATGATAATTTTATTCTTGAGGGATACATTACATGTTGTTTTCACTCACTTTTTCTGCATTTTTAGAGAAGTAAAACAACTAAGTATATTTATCACAATATAAAATATTAATTTTATAAATAAATTTATTTCAAAAATACGTAAAAACGTAGTAACCCATACATACGCACGGATATTTTGCTAGTGTTGATTATAAAAGTTGGTAGATAGACGTTCCAAAACTGAGGTGATTTTGTAGTGTTGTTTATTAACGTAAAGGGTCGGTTATGGCGGTCAACTATTTTGACGACTCCAGTGTTTAAGCTTGAAAGTCTTGGCAAGGGGACTGTAATTGCACGCGCATCTAAACGACCTCGTCGTTTAAAGTTCCCTGTAATCGTCACTAGCTTGCACATAGCACGCGTTCATAGAGGAGCGTAGGTAGGCCGCATGCATTATTTTATCATAAAACCGAGAAGTAAAAAACTTTAGGTTTTGTTTTTTAAAATTAATTTGTAAACTTATTTTTAAGATATTATTATTAAAATATTATAATTTTTGAATTATTGATTTTTCTATATTTTCATTTTGAATTAATTTTAGCAAAATTTAAAACAAATAGACCAAAGTTGTAGTATTTGGCCATTATAAGATACTCGAATATTTTATATATAAAGTCATAGTTAGGTTATTTTATCATCATCCTTGTACTAAACATATCTAAAGTCATAATTAAAATACGCATATTTATTTATTTGATGAATAAAACAATTATCTTACCGATAAAGCACTCCCTGACACGTAAGTTATTTTAGTTAAGTTGCAGGTCGGAAGTTGGAGCTTAAAAGGCCCCTCTCTCTCCCTGTCCCGTTCCAGAACGAGAAACCAAATAATATATTTGTCCTCGATCAAAATCAATACGGCCAATAATAAGCCTCATGTCTGGTGTATATGATGATCGTGAAGTTGGTTTTGAAGAAGGAATGCTCTGGTTA
Source organism: Calophaca sinica (assembly GCA_037113605.1). Taxonomy (NCBI): domain Eukaryota; kingdom Viridiplantae; phylum Streptophyta; class Magnoliopsida; order Fabales; family Fabaceae; genus Calophaca; species Calophaca sinica. Next base: position 25,621,997 of record CM073733.1, read on the forward strand.
CCCTCTCATGTTCTTGACGAGCTAGCATGCGACTACTCTAAGGTTTATTACTTAATTACTTATGCGGCCTTCGTTTTTCTCTTTATTTCTTCATCATGTTGTTTCTTCTCTCTCGTCAATTGGTAATTTTTCATATGTGTGTGTGTATGACGCCTCTGTAGTGCTTTTCTGGGTAAATATTAACTAATAGCTGGTTAGTGTTATATTTAAAGTCAAATGTTTGATTGAATCAATATAGCGTATTTGGCTTCTCTAATTGGGTTTTTCATATATTTATTTAATTTATATATAGAATAATATCCTTTGGTAATTTGAGTATTGAGTTGGTTTTACATGTTCGATCAAGATTTCCGTGATGAATGTGAGGAACGGCCACCCAAAACAGCAGCGGCTGGGCCACAGAAGAATATTGCCCCGGGAATCACACTCACAGGTACTAATGTTTTAGCTATATATGAAATCTATTAGTATGAGTATCTACTTAAATTAGAAACTTAACTACTTATATTAGAAACTTAACTATATTAAAAATATGTGTCAAAATCTTATTCATCTATTTTCTCGTAAAAAATTATTTTTTCACAAAAAAATTAACTACACTCTAAAAACTTAACTACACTGTAAGTTCCGTTTTTCTTTGCTACTCTTACTTAGCACAAGTTCTCTCTGCTAATGTATAAAGGTATATGGTAGGGGAATGTCAAATATAATTAAGTACTATAATATGAAGGATCCTAATAATTAATTAGGTTTAGGTATTAATTAATTAGGCTGTAGTTAGTTTTAAAAATTTGTGTGTTAAAGTTATGTGAGATGACAGATATTCCAAAAATGAGTTAGACACTTCAGTTGCAAGTGAAATACTCCATCCGTTCCTATTTATAAGAGATAAATCACTTTTTTTGTTATTCAATGAACCAAAAAAGTGATTTATCTATTATAAATAGGAACGGAGTAGTACTAATTTAGCAATCAAGAAGGTGAACAACACGTTCTTCTATTTTTATCAAGCATCATCGTCATCACATTCTGGGCATGTCTAGCTACGATTTGAATATTGATCTTATAGGTTTTTTTAATTATACCCACTTTAGTACCTTAGGTGTTAGTGGGAACAGGGAATATGCCTTTGCATTTCTTTTGCGCGCACACAGATATTTCTTTTGAAACAAAAGGGTCTTTAACGTTGCACGCTGCAGATATTCCAGGCCTTTTTTCTTTTGCAAGTTTCTCTGACAATCTTCACAAGCAGTCATTTCTCATTTTCTACTACTACTACTACTATGTTATCCCGGTATTATGTGATAATGACTCGCTAAAGTTGAGAGCAAAATTCACATGACTCAATCAATGAAAGGATATATATAAACGGGTCACTTGACACTTGTCCCTATAGTCTTATTTTTCTTTTTAAAAATTGAAATTGAATTGAAAAGAAAAGATGTATACGTACTAAACAAACCTACCCAAGTAACTAGCTCTAATTAGTGGCTTGTCAGAAAAGTTCTAATTAAATCATACAATATGAAATTGGACGTGCCATGATGCATGCGTGTCATATATATATGCAATCTGTAGAAATTAAAATGTCAAGTAGATTTTTTTATGGATGTAAATATATAGAAAAAATATATACTACCTCTTGTCCTAATTATAAAAAAAAATTACAAAAAAACACAAAGATTAATGAGACATATTTAATATTATAAAATTGAATTCTCTTTCTAAATATACCTCTAATTATGTATATAAAAAATATACACGTTTATTAAATGTATAAGTCTATTAAAATGTGTATAAAAGGTATTTTAACAATTAATACATCTAGAAATAAGATTTTTTTCTTATAATTAGGACAAAAAATCCTCCAAAAATTCTCTTATAATTAGGAAATGAGGTAGTATTAGATTAGATCCCAGCAAAATCCGCAAAAAATTGTATGCATTACAAAATTCTAATAAGGATGCTTTGGAGTGCGTGTGTTTTTTAGTTTTGGCTTTCAAATTAAAGTATCATGTCTTCTATACATATGAGTTTACCTAATTTAAAATTGCTTATCTATGTAACATGTTTTAAATTTTTTTCATACTGATCTTTTTTGTGTTAACAATTCTCTCAACATATTTTTTCGTACTATATACCTTCACTTTCTTTTGCATGTAAGAGAAGAGAGAAAAATAGTGTTTGCTCTCTTTCTATGCCATACAAGGGAATATACACTGTAACAAAAAAAAAATTACTCTACGAGGGAATACATATAGAAATATGGATGGATATTAAAGGCACTTAATTATTGCATTAATTAAGGAATTAAAATATCAATCTTTGACTGTACCAAAAAAAATCTTAATTTGGAGTAAAAATGCATTATTTTTACTAGAAAAAGTGAAACATTTTAACATCTTAAAATTTAAAAACTTTTTATAACAAATTAATTAGGAATATTGAATATATGTTATAAACTGAGAATATTAAATGTTTGTTAACACTCTTTGAAGACATGCATGTACATGATCAGTGGAAAGAGAAGGTATCTCTTAGCTGACCTACTTAACTCGGTGGTTAGAGTATAGTCAACCCCAAAAGGTCGATGGAGTGGAATAAGACAATCTCATATTTGACATTTTACAAGTTTGCTACTTCTTGATTTTAAAGATTTTTCTTCCTTCACTGGAATACTTGTGTAAATAATAATTCAGTACTCAAAGTCTACTTCAAGATCATCGTTTCAAAGGCCCAAACAGGCCACAGGTGGGCCTGGAATGCAGGCTATTTTCTTAGGTACCGATCAGAGATCATGTGGTACTGGCGTCTTCTTACCCCAAAGAGCAGGCACAAAACCAACCAAGAAGCCAGGTAGAGTACGTACCTTGTATTTCTAGGAAATTATTAATAACAATAATTATAAATCCAATTATTAGTCAATCTTTTTTTTTTGAGGAAATATTAAAATGTCAAAATGTGAATGAAATTAAATAAACATAAATCAAGTGATGCTTCATGAGCATGTAATAATTTCTCACATGCATGACAATACTTTCCAATTGGTGTTATGCACCTTGTCTTGTTCTCGTGATAATTTGCAGAATTTAAATTTACAATATTTTGATCTTACTATTATTGTAGCTTGCGCTCCTGTACTCCTTCCAGCACGAGTTATTGAAGCTCTAAATCTTAAAGTACACGCATTAGGCCTGCAAATTTCACCCCCTCAAGGTCTCGTATCTAAGCCTTTTATGAATAATTTTAGATATTACTTAGATCATGTTATAATATATAATACTATATGATATAAAAATGAAGTTCTATAATATATACCATACAATTTTATTGCAGTTCCTAAGTATAACCCAAGACGCGAAGAAGTATACTACACCAAGGACTCAACGTTAACAAAGAAGAAAAGTGATCGGAAAGATTCTCTCGGTCAAAGTTCTTCTCCGGAGATATTTCTGCCAAAGGAATGGACTTACTAGTTACTAGCTAGTAGCTCCTAATTTGAATAACACAGAAAAAGAGACACAAATGGAGCTGAAGATATAGTAAATGCATGCAGTAAAGACAGATTCCTCATAAAAGCTGAGCTGCAAAATTACATGTACTGCTGCTAATTAGGAGATCTGATGATGTAATATTGTTAACTTGAATGATAAAGGCTCGAAGGTCTGGTCTCTATAATGCTTCACTTTTAGTATATACCCCTATTTTTTTTTTCATCAAGGGTAGAGAAAAAGAAACAACAAACTAAGGACGAATCATACATATGCACGATTAGTGTTTGAGAACTTGATGATTGATTGTGATACCCATGAATGGTGGAGTTATGTCATTTGAATCGTGCATGCATCATTGGGGAAGGTTTGGGTTTGATTCCGAGATGTATACGAGTGAATGGATGTTGAAATTTGATTTTTTATGTATAAATTCGTATTTTGCAGCCTAGAAAAGCGCTTGGGGTGCATTTGTTGTGCGTTTGGGCGCATGCGAGACAAAATTAACACTATAAAAATTTAGTCTATTACCTACAAGAATTTTCTAGGACCACTGACCCTAAGAATTTACCTAAGGTCAAAGTAGTAGGAAACTACCCGCACGTTGATTATCCACGGGTATCCACTAAAAACCGTCGATTATGTCACAGTTTTTTTTTAAAGTTGTCCCAAACCGAGGGACACAGCTCTCGGGAATGGGCCAATTCTGACACACGCAAAATTTCGAGGGACACACCCCTCGGTTTTCATTTTTTTTCTTTTAACTGACATGATCAGAGCTGGCCTCAGGCTTTGGGGAGGACCAACGAAAACCGGGTGGCATCCCCTCGGTTTTGTTTATTTTATTTTATTTTTTTAAATTTTTGCAGGATCCGAACGAAAGCCATGCGCCCAAACGGCTCTAACCCTAATTTTAAATGACTCTCACCCACTCCCTCACTCTCAGCACAAACCCCATGCGTCGCACATACTCCCTCTCTCTCCTTGATCTCGTCTTCCTCGCTCTCTTCCTCCTTCATCTCTCCCTCTCTGTCTCTTCACAAACCCTCACTCATCTTCCATGATCACCGTCTTCCTCCTTGATATTGCGGAGCTCACCTTGACCGGGAGGCCACTCGCAATCACTGTCTTCCTCCTTGGTTTTTGTTTCGGCTTGGTTCAAAAAGTTAGGAGCTTGTGAAGGAAAGAGTGGAAGAGCAATTTCTCTTTGCTGCTCTATTTTTTTCTGTTTCAGATAAATTCTTCTGGAAACCCTTCTCGCCGGCGATCTATTGACCTTCAGCTTCTGGTGGTGGATTTGCTGTCTCCATTGGCTTCTCTGGCTTTCGCATAGTAGCCAGAACCCATCGGTCCTTTCACTCCTTCACTGATTATGTGTACAAGATGGTTCTTCATTGCCCTTTTTGATGGGTTTTGGTTGGATCCACCATTGATTTTGCTCTCCCTCTTTGTCTTCATTCCCCATTCTCACCATCTATCACAATCATCCTTCTCATTTTTTTTAAAATTTCTTGGTTTTTTTATTTTTTATGTTTACTGAATGTCGTTTTTTATTTTTTTTCCTAAATACGTTTTTTTTTTTTTGCAGGGGCATGGAGATATGAAGAACAAAATTTTTGTAATTTGGGTTGTATTTTCTGTTTGTAATTTTCCTTTTTTGTATTTTAATTTTAAATTTCAATTCTGTAATTTGTATTCTATATGTAAATTCTGTTTGTAAATTCTTGTAAATTCTGCTTCTAATTTTGTTTCCAAATTCTACTTCTAATTTACAATTCATTTTTGTTTGTAAACTTTTACTATTTTATGAAATTTCAATTGTAAAATTTCAATTATATAATTTTATTTGAAATTTCGATTTTATTCTGTTATAAAATATTGTAACTTAATAAAATAATAATTAACGTTAATTTTTAATAGTGAAAGCATTACCTAAAATTTTAATAGTGAAAGCATTACCTAATTACATTAAAACCAAAAAATAATAAACTGAATCCGTTTGTTTGGCTTCAATTTTTTTTTTTTATAAATTAGTTGCAATTTCCGAGGGCACATAGCCCTAGAAAATTTCCTAAGGCTTTTCAAATTTAGCCATCGAAAACCGTTTCCTACCAGCGAATAATCTACCACCTTGTGGCCCTTGGTGGGCCCTCGAAAATCTGGTATTTTCCCACGACTTTTGGCCATTTCCTAGGGTTTTTAGCCCTAGAAAATGTCAAGTTTTCTTGTAGTGTAATATATAGGGCGCGAATAGACCCGAACAACCAGGAAAATGATAGAGTTAGGTGTCTTCATATGAAATGTAACCCTAGATCTTGTGTAACCAATGACTTTGGTTCTTCCTCAAAACGAGTTTTTTATCTCGAGTTATGCTCAAAATACTGAGCAAGGGTCACATCGTAGAATTATATATAATTCATAATTGTGTTCATCATAAGATTACACCTAGTAGATGGTTGAACTAAATCTCACTGTCAACATAGGAGTTGTAGATAATCTTATTAACTTTCTAATGAGTTAGAAATCAATATGAATGGATTAATAGAACTTTAGATATTTCCATTACCGTGTAGCAAAGTCGTTATGGTATTTGAGGGAATGAAGGTCTAGCATTTGAAAACCTTTAGTTATGATTGTATAGACTAACCAATGTCAAGGGCATATATAGTTGCCTAGTTGGTATGACATAAGAAGGTGATTGTTAATCTTGAAACCATTGAGTTAGGGTTCGACCTACCAATAACTAGTGAATGGTTAAAATGATACATGAGTGTGAATGTTAGACTTAAACTAATCGCACAAAGGTTTCTATTAAATACTCGAGGATCTTAAGGCACCCTAATATCTAGTGATTGTTAGAATGATATGATACGAGTTCTAGGGGTAAATTTCACATGGGTTAGTTACCCAAGACCACACACATACACATACACCTACACACATATATACACACAGAGTATGACTAAATGGGATATACGTGTCGATTCTATTATGAATGGTTCATCCACATGCTTAACTTCACATCTCATGACATCTTTATTATAAGGATCCCGTAAAAAGAGCGGGTGATGAACAATAAGATTTTAAGTGTCGAGATGTTACATAATGGCTTAAATGCCAAGAGGATCCTTAATGAGGTAGGAAATGAACTGAATTATATGTTTTTTAACATTATGTTCGACTGATGTATGAAGAGAGATGATTTTCCATATCGTTCACAACAGGTATGACTGGAAATATTTAAGTATACAAAATATTTTCACGTTATGTCTATGTCAGTGAGTTTTATAACTCACTATGCTTGTGCGCTTGACATTTCTAGGTAGCATATATGGCATTAGGAGCTCGATGGTAATTCTGGAATGCTTGACAGTAGGTCCTATTGATAGAGAGTTCTCTTGAAGTCCATATCGGATCAAAGTCACGTGTTAAGTCTACTTCTTTTATAAAATCTTTTGAGTCGGGTCTTGGGTTCACCAGTACAGAAAAGGGATTTAACACCGGTTAGATTTGTCATTTTACACTGGTTTTGGTACCGGTGTAAATAGTCTAGGTGTTGTATGTTTACACCGGTTATAAACAAAAACCAGTGTGAAAGACCCACCTGTTACACCTGTTTTGGTTGATAACTGGTGTAAAATGTTTGTCTTTTACACCGGTTTTAAAAATAACCGGTGTAAAATGTTCAGATTTTTTTTTAAATATCTGTTTGTTTTTTTCCATTCCTGCCCGGATGCACTCTAAATGATCGACAATAAACAGGCACCAAATTTGCCAAGAATATTGGCACTAAATGTGTCCAAAATTCAAACCATTTAAGCTATTCAATTTTTACACATAAAAAAACAATGATAAACAATACACATTAATTTTTTAAAAACTGAAAAATTATATAATTCAGAATTCTTGGCACCAAATTTATCAAGAATTGGGACCAAAATTCATTTTTTTACAAATAACAAGCAATGATGACAAAACTTCGGCTTCGTCCTCATGTCATATCTTTTTCTTCAAAGCTTCATTATGTCTTCTATGATTATTGTTGTCGCTTCTCCCCGAGATAAATAGGCTTCAGGTTTCTTCTTCACATAATGCAGGAAGTGAAGGGTTGAAGCGTTAGAAGAAAAGACACGGCGAGGAAGAAGCTGTTGAAGTTTGTCACCAAGATGATGGTGAAACCACCATAGAATCTAGAGAAGAACTCATGGTTTCACCATCATAATCTTGGTGACAAACTTCATCAACTTTCTTCTCCCCGTATCTTTTCTTCTAAAACTTTAACCCTTCACTTCCTGCAATATTTGAAGAAGAATCCTGAAGCCTATTCTTTTTCACATAATGCAAGAAGTGAACGATGATAGTACATATCTCTTCAATGCCCTGCAACACATTAGTATTACTAAGATTTTCAAGCAATTGGACCGTAAATTGGTAAGTAAAATGGAAAGGGAAGATATATCTGGAAATATGTCACTACCAGAAAAAGCAGGCATACAGACAGCCTATTGTCGACGGTCACAACCCGTAGCCAAAAAAACACCTTTTTCGACGGCTTTAGCCGTCGGTAATTCTAAATCGTCGTACGCTAGATATTACCGACAGCCTTAGGCTAAAGCCGTCGGAAAAGGCTTTTTTTTCGACGGGTTGTGACCGTCGTAATAGCCCGTCGGTGTGCCCAAGACTGTATTTTTCGACGGCTTTAGCACGTCAATAACTTTACCACGTTTTGGGTCCCCGCTGGGTTTTCAAATACCGACGGGCGTAGGTCGTCGGTATGTGAAGAAACAGTCGTCGGTAAGGCCGCGTTTGACTATTAAGTTTACCGACGGGTTGGAGCCGTCGGTAACCTCCGTTTACAACCAGACCACGAGCCATTCTCCCCCATTCCCCATTTTTCATTCTTTCTTCTATTCTCTACTATCTTCCTCTGTGCCTTTCCCAGTTCCCCCTTCTGTCTCTACTCTCTTCCTCTATGCCCTTGCCAGTTCCCCCTTCGCAAGTTTGCATCTCATCGCTAGTTCGCATCGCAAGATCGTGTCACATCGCATACTCTCTTCCTCTGCATTCCCCGACCGAACAGGCACCGCCACACAGCTTCGCCACACATCTCTGAGATCACCACACAGCTCCGCGCCACCACACCGCTCCGCCTCTGTCTGGTTTTCCTTCGCCACACAGACACAACTCCGTCTCGTTTTCGCTACGCTTCACATTTTAGGTATATGCAACTTTTGTGCTTTGGTCCTTTTTTGATTGCTTTGGTCCTTTTTGTGTTGTGGTAACTGGTTGTTGGATACTAAATTCATAGCTTCAAATAATCTTCATTGACCTGAATATTGGAATTTGGTTTAGCTTGACTTGTGTGGGAATTTAATTTGCTTTGATCGTTTTTTAGTTGCTTTGGCCCTGTTAAATAATGTATTGTATTGTTAAATAGAAATGGGATATGTTCATGTCTGTCTGCAAAATGAAGGACATTCGATAGCAGTGAATTTTGTGCAACCCAATTAGGTGGCAGCAGTAGGATATAAGTAGTGTTAAACTAGTTGATTCTAAACTGATTTCTAAATTGATAAACTGATTTTTATTATTGGTAATTGATTTATGCATTTTTTTAGGAGTGATACAATGGTTAAGCATAAGAAAATTGATGCTATGTGAGCTTCAATTGCCTTATTATTTGCAAGGTTGCTTGCTATCTTTAACATTTTGTTTTGACAAAAATTATGATTGCAACAAATTTTGTTTCCAGAGGAAAAATAATAGTTCTTACTTCTCATACAAGCAAAAACTAGCTGGTGCATTATTGGTGTTATAGAGTGGTACTGTTTCTTAATGAAATTGTCTGTGAAAATTTTAGGGACCTAGTTGCTGTGAGATCGCTGTCGTGTTGAGTTCATTGTGTTGTCGCCGCGAGTACTCCTTTCACTAACATATTTTGTGGTTAGTGATTTCGTGCTTTAAATTTATGTAATTGGGACTGAAATTATAATTTTGGTATGGTTTGTTGGTATGATTTTAAAATTGTAATTAGGACTGAAATTGTAATTTTGTTGAAATTTGAAAATAGGGACTAAAATTTGATTCTATGATTATGGAAGGAACTTGTGCATGTTCAATTTTGTATAATTGAGACTGAAATTTACATTAGAAATTATGCACGATTATAATTTAATTTTTTTTACTATGTGCTTGTATGATTAGGAATTGAAAGTTTATTATTAACTCGCTGAAATATATAAGTTGTATGACATGATAGTCAAACACTAATTGAGTGCATGTACTCTTCAAGGGTACTACGTGTTCATTGTATATTGAACCTTGAATTGTCTAAGTGGGACAGTTTGGGAAAAAACTTTTCTTTACTCGTATAATAGTTGCTGCTTAATTCTCGTATCTTTATATTTGATGAAATTTCGGTTCGATTCATTTCCTTTTGTTCTCTGGGTGCATACTTGATCGCGGTATTCATAACTGCGATCATTTAGTGTACTCAGAGACCAATGAGAAATGCTGCCGAAATTTTGTCAAGTATAAGATATGAGAATTAAGGAAAGACTATTATACGAGTTCTGAAAAAGCTTTTTCTTGAATGGAATAGGGTCATACCATTTAAAGAAAAAGAGTGGTTCTAAGAACGTCGTGCTGCTGAAATTGTCATTTTTTTAACATGCAGAAGATGGATTTTTTTCCTTTAAGTTGTAGTTGGATGTACAATAGGTTGTATCTGGGGAGAAGGGATTTGAAACAATCTTTTTTGCGTTGGGGTTGATCACTTTGTCGAAGCCGCAATGGCACATGAAGATTTCATAACTAATGGAGGGATTAGATATATGTGCCTTAATTGCGATTGTAGAAGGATTAAGAGCCCAGGTGAGGTCATGCATCACTTGTATTCAGTTGGATTTAGGCCTAATTACTGGATTTGGACTAAACATGGTGAAGAGTTGCCTCGGGTTGATTTAGGGGTTGGCGATAATTGCACAGGTGTTTCAAGCAGTTGAAAAGATAATTTATTGAGACACAACCTTGATGTTATGCACATTGAGAAGAATTTTTTTGACAATATTTTTATCATAGTGATGTACGTCAGAGGAAAAACGAAAGACAATGGTAAGGCCAGACTAGACTTACCACTTTACTGTAGGCGAAAGGACTTGCAGTTGACGATTCGGTCGGATGGGAAAACCCTGAAACCCAAAGCCCGTTACTCTTTAACTGCTGAGGAAGCTAAGTCAGTTTGTCGGTGGATAAAAGAACTTTGGATGCCAGACGGTTATCCTTCTAATTTGGCAAGATGTGCCGATGTGAACAAAGGAACCATTATTGGGATAAAAAGTCATGACTGTCATGTATTAATTGAGTGTTTACTTCCTATTGCATTTAGTTCCTTGCCGTCAAATGTTTTAAATCCACTTACTGAACTCAGCTAATCTTTTAAAGATTTGTGTTCTGCAACATTGAGAGAGGATGATCTTATAAAGATGGAGCAAAACATACCAGTCATTCTTTGTAAGTTGGAGAGAATATTTTCCCCTGCTTTCTTTGATTCTATGGAGCATCTCCCAGTGCATCTTTCATATGAAACTAGGCTTGGTGGACCGGTTCAATATAGATGGATGTATCCATTCGAAAGGTAATATAATAAAGTATTCTTTAATATAAATATTCATTTGAAGGGTTAAATGTATCAATTTTGATAAACCTTATTATTTTATAGATTTATGGGTGACTTAAAACGATCGGTGAAAAATAAGGCCAGGGTTGAAGGATCTATTTGTGCAACTTACTTACACCGTGAAACAATCCATTTCTCTTCCCATTATTTTACGAACTTCATGTTGACACCAACAAATAATAGGAATGAAATAGAAATTGAAAGTGAAAAACACCCGCTAGCCTTATCAGTCTTTGGCCTTCCCAGTCATCATGCTGGAAAGGAGTTAACTCACTGGTTAACGGGAGAAGAGTTCAAGTCAGCCCGCGTTCATGTATTGATCAACTGTACTGAAGTATCACCATATCTTATGTATGTATCATTTTGACCACTTTCAATTTCTTTTATCCTTAACTGCTCATGATCATTTGTTTGATAATAACTTGATCAGGGCATTCTTGTTAACTAAGCCCACAAGCGAACAAGACTCTTCTGCCTATATTCATGAATATTTCCCAACGTGGTTTATGATCCAGGTATGTATTTTTAGTCTTATTTGAACTATTTATTGTTTGAAAATACAAAAGATTGTTTGAAAAAATGAACCATAATTTGTTTGCATATGGTGTATACATAGGTGTACAGTGAGGCAGAATCCCCTAAAATCCAACACTTGAGAAATTTATCTGATGGTCCTTGTTCACGTGTAAAAGGATGGCACACGTTTTTCGTAAATGGGTACAAATTTCAAACTCAGTCAAAAACAGAGGGGAAAAAACAATTAACAACGGAGTTTATGTAAAAGGTGTCACAGATGGAGGTGAAGACAACTTCTACGACGTGATTCAACATATATATGAACTGACATACAATACTTTAGACTATACTAAAAGAATAGTGCTATTTTATTGTAATTGGTTTGATCTGTCAAATAGAGGCACAAAAGTGGATCGAAAATATAATATTGTGAAGATTTGCATGAACAGAAGATACCAAATGTTTGATCTGTTTATCATGGCACAAAATGTAAGACAAGTGTATTATGTCCTTTATCCATCAACTCGAAAGGACAAGCAAGGTCGGTGTGTCGCAATAAAGACAAAACCAATGGGTCGCATTGAAGCAGATGATCCATAGGAAGAAGTGGCTTATCAAGTGGGTGAGATGTCTCATGTCAATGTAGTAAATGAAGTGGAACCCATTTCTCGACTACGTGACAATCCAATCACATATGAAGAAGTAGATGGAGATGAGGAATTAAATGAAGAAGTGGCAGAACCATCAAGATCTGAAGACGATGCCGAAGTAGAGTGGGCAGAATGGGCAGAATGAAATTATTTAACTTTTTACAATTAGAGAATTGTCTAACAATATTTTTTAATTTGTCAGTTATTTTCATAACTTGTTGTTTATTTTTATGGAATTTATTTTTAATATTGTTATGTTTAAATATAATATTTCATGACTGTTATTGTTGAATTACTCTATAGACATATATGACATCAGGATCAGGATCCGACCCCCTAGACCAACCACTGGTGGTAAAGGGAAGGGGAAAGCCATTGCCATTGACCCCCCGGTCGTCGGAGGCCGAACATTATTAGGTGTGACCTTACTAGGTTTTCGACGTTGTCATCTACTCAACGTCCGCTACATCTATGCCTACACAACCTCCAGCACGTTCGGCACCTACACAGCCTCCAACACGTTCAACACCGACACCCCCTTTGCCTGCCACTTACATGATCCCCAACCCGGGGTTTCAGCAGACATATGGCACTTCTAGTTCTCATGTTGTGCCTGAGACGATGTCCGATGCTCATCAGTCCAAGGATGAGTATAGTACGGGCTATAGGCCTGATTAGACCGATGTTGAGAAGGACGAGGTTGAGCAACAGGAGGTTGAGGATCTGGAGATGCTGCATGATAGTCGAGTTATTATCAGCCCGACTGGTAAAGGGTAAGTATTTACATTTTTTTTGTCGAGTTATTAATAATTTACATGTATATATATATTTTTTGTTTGACATGTTTTTATTGTTCAGGTTCCTTCTATTAAAGCCGGCTGCGAAGGCTATCACAACAACAATTGAGGAGAATTATTGGGGTTTTGGCCCACCTGGGGGACAATGGATGAGAAGAAGCGGGATCATATGTTTACATCTTTCGGAGTAAGTTGCAATTTTTATTTTATTGCATATTATTTTTTATTGCATAAATTTCAATTATGTTTAATAATGTCTTATATTGATACAGGAGATATGTGCTTAGAGGACTGAGGATGATGAGCAGATCGAGAAGAACTTTCATATGAAGGCCTCCCACCGTCTCTCTGATATACTTAGAGATGCTTGCCTCAGGGGACAGCCCCACTGGATAGGGGATCATATCTGGCAGAGGCTAATAGAGTAATGGAACTCCCCTGAGTTCAACTTGATCTGCATGAAGGCCAAGAAGAACAGAGCCTCCGAGAAGGGTGGGTGATATACTTAGAGATGCTTGCCTCAGGGGACAGCTCCACTGGATAGGGGATCATATCTGGCAGAGGCTAATAGAGTAATGGAACTCCCCTGAGTTCAACTTGATCTGCATGAAGGCCAAGAAGAACAGAGCCTCCGAGAAGGGTGGGAGCTTGCACACTGGAGGTTCCATCAGTCAGGCGCAGTACGCAGCTCGACTTGTATGTGTTATATTATTATTATTATTATTATTATTATTATTATTATTATTATTTATGTTTTTTATTAATTAATTACAGTCGAAGAGATTGGGTAGAGCGGTACAGTTGCATGAGCTCTATCGTACAACTCATATTAGGAAGAGTACTAGTGATTTCGTTGATAATCGGTTGAGACGGACACAAGTAATTATAAAATGTAATGAATATTTTTTTAATAATGTTTATATTATTTTCTTAAAAAAAATTGACTTCTTTGTTTATGTATGACAGGAGGAGTTTGAGGCGAGGATGTCTCAGATTAGATCTCAGACATCATCATGTTCCACGTCTCAGAGCCCTGAGGATCCATCTGTACCGCTCAAGGTTTGGTAGATGTTGTTGGCGGCAAGAAGAAGTGTAACATCCCAATTTTCTAAGAAAAATTGTTTTAGCAATAAAATCTCGAATACTTGAAGGTAAGTCGTAAAGACTGATCACCTCAATGATTTACTGAAAATATGAGGAATTGTTTTGATTTATTTTAAATAATTGATTTATTATGAATAATTATTATTTATGATGTAAATTCAAATTAGTAGATAGTGTAGACATATGCTGTTTTTAATATGAATTCATCGACAAAGTCTTTTTATAAGTTTATTGTTTGACGCGTATTGTTTCTTGACTAACAAAGTGATTGAGTTTAATCAAGATAAAATTATATTTTAGAATTAATATTTAATATTAATTCATGGTTCAAAAATTGTCGAAATATTCTGACGAAGTTTCGTCGTATTTTGAATCGTCGGGTAATTTTTATCCGCAATAAAATTTAAAACGAATTCCGATTTCGATGAAAATCGAATCGTGACTTGTTGTGACATTGTTTGAGTGTTTTATATTATTTTTATAATTTATAGATAATTTATTTATCACGCGGTGAAGTAATTTCCCTGTAAATTAATTTACGAGATTAATCGGCGAGCAAACTATCGTTAACGCGATTACTCGACGCCGTAATTTTTGTGACGCCGAGACTCATTTGACCAAATGAGTCAAACTTTGACTAGAATGGGTAAAGAGGGCATAGTTTAATTTTGAGGTGGCACTTAGTGATTGGTTAGAAACATAATATCCTACTAACTTTGTCATATAAGCATGGCCTTAACCCCTAAAACAAGGAAAGCCTAGTATTATTTAGACCAAAAAGTTATTTTTTCTCTCCTTTTATTCTTGCATCGGCCGAAGCTCCCTCCCACAGTTACTAAGGGTGAGAACTTTTGGAGAGTCATGTATTATTTATTTTGAATAAACATTTTTTACTCTCTTCTCTCCTTTAAGTTTCAGGCAGTAGCCCTCCAACTCTCACTCACTCATTTTATTTCATTTCTTCAAGTTTGTAAGTGTGGGTGAAGTGAAGAGAAAAGTCAAGTTTCATTCCCTTTCTCTTTTTCCTCTCTTAGCCATAGCCTTCCTTCATTTGAACACCACCATTTGCTTTCATGTTCTTCTTCCTTTTAGTGTTAATTTCTTGACCAAGTAGGTAAGTGTGGAACCAAGTCTATTTCCTTTCCTTTCTTTTTTTCCTCTAGCCGTAGCTCTCTTCCAAGGAAACACCCACCAATTATTCCATTTTCTTCTCTAATTTGGTGCTAGATCATTGATCAAGCAAGGTTTTTCTTTTCTTCTTGGCCCTAAAACCGTCGATCCTAGTAGAATTTTGGGTGAGATTTCTTTTGATCTTTTGGTTCTATTTTCTTGTATGATCTTGATTCTAGTTTATTTCAAAAAGGAATGATTAATGCAAGATTTTGTATGTGTTGTTGTTATTGATTGATTCATGGTTTCCAAAGAAGGGATTTTAGAAAATGTTGTTCAAAACCTTTCGATGATGAGGATCTCAAACTTGAGTAAACCTAAGTGTTTCCAAGAGAAAAGATTGAGTCAAGGAAATGTGTGTTAGTTTATTACTTGTTGTTGTTCTCTTAAAGCCATGAAAATATGCACTGACATATGCTTAGTGTTTTGATCATAACTTTTTTTACACATATCCTTTTTCGTTGATTCTTGATTTTTTGAAAACTAGACTCATATCTCTACATTTTTCACACAAATGTTACTGAATTTGGTTGAGTACTGATTGTGACAACCACCCTAAAATTTAAATGGAGCCGCCACCGGTGTTTTTATTTCTTGGAAAACCTAATTTTGGATTTACTTTGTAAGAAATGTCTCTTAAACCAGATTTCTGGATTCGGGAGTTGATTACGCCTAGGGAAGGTACTGCACCCCTAAAACGCCCATTAAAATGGTACCTTAATTCATTCAAAAAGTTCGTTTGCCATTAATTTAAATTATTCCCGTAATAAAATAAAATAAAATTCATAACTTTTTATTTTTGCACTTGTGCCCCTAAAAATAAAACTATTTTGCAAATTGGTCCTTAATTTCGATTTTGACCCCTTTGAAAGGCCAAACTCATAATAAAGGTTTGTAGCTTTTATTTTTTCGTATTTATGACCCTTAAAATAAATTATTTTCAAGTTGGTCTTTGATAGGGTTTGGCCCCATTGGAAGGCCAAATCCTATTTTTTGAAAAATTACTAAAATATCCCTACTTTATTTACAGTTACGCCTTTTTCTTAAAAGAATATTGCAAATCGGTCCCTGTTAGGGTTTGGCCCCATTGGGAGGCCAAACCCTAATACTACGTGCGGTAAATTTCCAGAAAGCAGGATTCGAACAATCAAAATTTCAGAATGGAAGAAGGAAGGGTAAAAAAAAACTAACAAGTAGCAGATGAACAGCAACAACAATAATAACCACAATATCAACAGAGTCTAGGGGATGAAGAACGAATCAAATAGAATATGAAAATCATTCGTAATTACAGTCCCGATACAGACCCAAGAATGAAGAATGAAAGGAAAAATGTTAACATGGGTCGTAGTGACTCCCAAAAAAATAGAACAGAAACAAGAGATGGGGTTTCAAAGAGAACCTAGATCTAAAACGGTGTTTGTTTTTGGACAGGAGCCTCACAGGTTTACTTCTGCCTCTTCACGTGCTTCTTCTTCTTTCTCTGATTTCGTCTTTCTCGGGTTCGTTATCTCCGTTCGCTCAATGCCTCTAGGGTTCGCTCTCCGTTCGCTCAATGCCTCTAGGGTTCGCTCTCCCCATTCTCTCTCGGTCTTCAAGGGCTTTTATAGCCGTTTCAGGATCTGTGACCAAAATAGAAAACGTATCAGAGTAATAAATGGAAAAAGAATCGAAAATAATATGAAATAGTGAGGAAAGTAGAGTACTCCCTGATGGTGTGGAAATCCACGCGTTATTCTCAAGTCCTCAGCGAATCTGTCCTTTGATGCATGTATCTGGACGAAGTTATGAGCTCGATTCGGCCTTGATTTAGAGAAAATTCAGGCCGAAAAATGGGGAAAGTCTTCTAATTTGTTTAGGTTTTTTAGGGTTAGTGTTGGAAAAGATGGAAGAAGAGAGAAGAAGGAGGTGAGATGAAAATGGGACGATGGAAGGTTCGAGAGAGATGCGGCGTGAGGGAGCTAGGTTTAAGGAGGGACGAAGAGGAGAGGAAATCGTGGGAAGGAGATGGGGTTGATGGTGAGGGGAACGGCGCCGCAGGGAACGAAGAAAGGAAGGAGAGGGATGGGTGAGGGGATTGTGAGACGCTGCGCGAATGGCTTTCAGGTTTAGGGTTTTTTTTTAGGTTAAAAGGATATGGGCTGGGTTGGAATTGGGCTGCGTGAGAGAGCGAGAGAGAGCTGGGCTGCGCAGGGGATAAGTGAGGGAAGCGCGCACAGGGCGCAGGAGAAAAACGCGGGGGGTGCACGCAGTAACAGGGAAGAATCATAGGGCACTGGGCTGGGCTGTCAACGTTTTGACTAAATGCTATTGGTACCCCCCACTTACAATTCGCACACCTCATTCTTTCAAAAATAATTCTTTCTTTTTCTTCTTCTTTTTATTCACTCTATCCTTTTGCCTTCCTTTTTTTTTAATAGAACCAATAATATTATTTATTATTATTACTACTAATTAATTAAAATTTAAATAATAAAATAAAAAGGCCGGACAAAATTAGGGTACTACAGCTGCCCCTCCTTAATTACATTTTACTTGAAGGTCTTCGTGCATTCGTTGTAAAAGGTAATTAAGGATAAAAGACTCTGATTTTGTCCGCAATAAGTGGTTTGAAATTGCGAGATTGACTCCCGACTTTGTTGGTTTGGGATTGCGGGATTGGCTCCCGACTTTGCTTTGGGATTCTAGGTCTGATTCCTAGTGAATTCCCGGTACGACATAGGTTTAGCTCCTAATTCTTAAAATTGGTGAGAGATTCTAGGTTCGATTCCTAGTGAATTCTTGGTAAGGCATAGGTTTGGTTCCTAGCTCTTACAAAATTGGTGAGAGATTCCAGGTTCGGTTTCCTGGTGAATTCCTAGTAAGGCATAGGTATGACTAGCTCTTACTAAATTGGTTGGAGATTCCAGGTTCGGTTTCCTGGTGAATTTTCGGTAAGGCGTAGGTATGACTAGCTCTTACAAAATTGGTGGGAGATTCCAGGTTCGGTTTCCTGGTGAATTTCCGGTAAGGCGTAGGCTTGGTTCCTAGCTCTTACAAAATTGGTTTTGACTACTTCTCTACTTAGGGAAGGTCTGGGGTGTGAGCTTCTACGTCACTCAACACGAGTTCGGGTCAGACCCCCAGCAAAAGCGAAATGAGTTTCTGACTCGTGGTTGATTTTAGTAATACAAGTAATGACTCTTTGAATAATGCAAGCGCTATTTCCTTGTATTGATCATGCATGAATGCAGCGAATGTCATGTTATGCATGAATGTTGCGTTATTATGGGGAAGCATTGTATTTCCGACGCCTTTCCAAAACCCTTCTTGATAATTAGCCAGAGGTCCTTTCTATTGGCGACTTCGGAGCTAGTCAGCTTGGCCCTTTGTAATGTGCACGACACTGATGATTCTGCATTTTGGTGGTACGTCCTGCTAAATTCCTCTCTTTGACGGGAAGATGCTAGATCCCCTGGATCCTTTCAGAATTTTCAGTAGTTATGAAATGCTTTTATGTTTTGATTTGCACATGTTTATTTTTAGCATGAATTTCTTTTAGAAAGAAAACGCAGGTTGATAAAATCCCAAGTTGAGTTCAGGAGAGATAGGAATAAGCATCATATTGTGCTAATAGCATTTAATAGACGATGTGGATAAGAATGAATTTCCATTATCATGGGGAAATATTACAAGTAGAACAAATTTGTTTCTGCTAGATAGGAACTGGTAAGCAAAGTTAAAACCGCTAATAATCCTTTTGAAAACAAATTGTGCTGCTCTTCCGCGATCCAGACCCTGACAGCCTTCTTGATCACTCCCATAAAATTGCATTTGTTCTGCTCTTGCCTGTTTTTGCTCCTGTGGGTCAGGTTTTAGCTCTGACTACCCTTGATGTATTTGGCTTGGATTTTGCTTAGGCCGCTCTTTGCGAGTTTTCGACCTAGCAGGTTACCCTAAATCGCCTTTGAGGGTTTTCAATTTAGCATTTTTATTGGACCCTACCTTTTGCCTAGGTCGCCCTTTCGGGTTTTTGACCTACCAGGTCGCTCTAATTTTTGCCTAGGCCGCCCTTTCGGGTTTTCAACCTAGCGAGCTCTTTTTTGTCTTTTTTTTTGGTTTTTTTTTGTTTTTTTTTGTTGTTTTTTTTTATGTGGGGCGTCCTCCTAGACATAGTACTTTTTGACCGCATTCGAATTCACCGGTAGCGGTAGATCGTGTCCCTCCATATCTGCGAGGATGAGGCTTCCTCCTGAGAATGCCTTTTTCACCACATATGGACCTTCGTAATTTGGGGTCCATTTTTCGCGTTGGTCTTTCTGAATAGGTAGAATCTTTTTCAAAACCAATTCCCCTTCTGTAAATTCTCGATGATGCACCTTCTTTTCATATGCTCTTTTGAGCCTCTTTTGATATAATTGTCTGTGACATATTGCCTCCAACCTTTTCCCTTCGATGCGACTCAGCTGGTCATAGCAGTGCGGACCCATTCGGCTTCTTCGAGCTTGGTTTCCATGACTACCCTTAGAGAAGGGATCTCTACTTCTATGGGTAATACTGCTTCCATTCCGTATACTAGGGAGAACGGAGTTGCCCCTGTGGAAGTGCGTACGGAAGTTCGGTATCCGTGTAAAGCAAAAGGGAGCATCTCATGCCAATCCTTGTAAGTTAACACCATTTTTTGGATAATCTTTTTGATATTCTTGTTGGCTGCTTCTACTGCCTCATTCATCTTAGGGCGATAAGGGAAAGAATTGTGGTGCTGGATTTTGAAGTCATCACACAATTCTTTCATCATTTTATTGTTCAGGTTGGTCCCATTGTCTGTGAGGATCTTCCTTGGCAAACCATACCGACAAATTATTTCCTTCTTGATGAATTTGACGACTACATTGCGAGTCACATTGGCATATGAGATTGCTTCGACCCATTTCGTGAAGTAATCAATGGCCACGAGGATGAAGCGGTGTCCATTAGAGGCTTTCGGCTCAATCATTCCTATGACATCCAAACCCCACATGGAAAATGGCCAGGGTGCACTGAGGACGTTTAAGGAAGTTGGAGGCACATGAATATTATCAGCATAAGTCTGACACTTATGACATTTCCTCACATGTTTGATGCAATCACCTTCCATTGAAAGCCAATAATATCACGCTCGAGAATCTTTTAGCCATTGCGTACCCATTGGCATGGGTCGAAGCAACCTTCGTGGACGTCATCGATAATTCGTCTTGCTTCTGCGGAATCTACGCACCGGAGGAGTACCATGTCGTGATTTCTTTTGTAGAGTACGTCACCATTCAGAAAGAAACTCATAGCGAGCCTCCTCAAAGTTCTTTTGTCATTTTCTGAGGCGCCCAAAGGATATTCTTTGTTCTTGAGGTAGCATTTAATGTCGTGGTACCATGGCTTTCCATCTGGTTCGTCCTCTATCAACTGGCAATAAGCGGGGCTTGCACGGCTCTCCATCATGATGAGAGGCATTTCTTTATCATTCTTTATCCGGAACATGGATGACAATGTGGCTAGTGCATCGGCTAACTGATTACTCTCTCGCGGAATATGTTGGAAGGTGATTCTGTCAAATGATTCGACGAGTCCCTGGATGTACTTGTTGTAAGGGATTAATTTGGAATCCCGAGTTTCCCATTCTCCATTTAACTGGTTGATAACCAAGACGAAATCCCCGTAGACCTTCAGAGCCTTGACTTTAGTTTCTACGGCAACCCGGATTCCCATGACACAAGCCTCATACTCCGCGATATTATTGGTGCAATTGAAACATAGGCGTGCGATATGAGGATGTGCGGGTTTTACGAGAAATCGATGTGCCCGATTCCGTGCCACAACGCGTTAGAGGCTCCATCAAACATCATTGCCCACTCTTCGCCTCTTGATTCTTCTTTTTCAGCAGACATTATATTCTCATCGGGAAATTCATAGGGGACTGGTGAATGGTTGTCCATGGGTTGGTGGGCTAAGTATTCAGCGAGCGCACTACCTTTGTGACCTTTTGAGAGACATCTTGAATATCATATTCGGATAATAGCATCCGCCACCGAGCAATTCTTAGGTGAGAGCAGGCTTCTCAAATACATACTTGATCAGATCCATTTTTGACACCAACCAAGTCGTATGAGAAAGCATGTACTGTCTTAGACGGTGGGCGGCCCAAGCAAGGGCGCGACAAGTACGTTCCAACACCGAGTAATTAGCTTCATAACTTGCAAACTTCTTACTTAAGTAGTAAATGACATGTTCTTTTTTACCAGTCTCGTCGTGCTGACCAAGCACACATCCCATAGACCCGTGTAATACTGTCAAGTAGAGGATCAGGGGTCTGCCTGGAACTAGAGGTACTAACATGGGAGGCTCCTGCAAGTACTATTTGATTTTATCGAAAGCCTCTTGGCACTTCTCATTCCATTCCACAGCTTGGTCTTTGCGTAACAACTTGAAAATCGGCTCAGAAGTGTCAGTGAGTTGTGATACAAACCGAGAGATATAATTCAGCCTTCCTAGGAAACCGCGAACTTCCTTTTCTGTACGAGGAGCTGGAATTTCTAAAATGGCTTTTACTTTTTCTGGGTCCACTTCGATTCCTTTCTGACTTTACGATGAATCCCAACAATCTTCCTGACTTGACACCGAAGTTACATTTGGCGGGGTTGAGCCTTAAGCGGAACTTTTTTTCAATCGCTCAAAGATTTTCTGCAGATTGGTTATATGACCCTCTTCAGTTTGCGACTTAGCGATCATGTCATCCACGTAGACTTCTATCTCCTAGTGTATCATATCATGGAACAAAGTCACCATTGCCCTTTTATAGGTTGCCCCGACATTTTTTAACCCGAAAGGCATCACTTTGTAGCAAAAGGTGCCCCAAGCTGTGATGAACGTGGTCTTTTCCATGTCCTCCCTGGCCATTTTTATCTGATTATACCCGGAGAAACCATCCATGAAAGAGAAAAAGGCATGATGAGCCGTGTTATCTACTAGGACATCGATATGTGGCAAGGGAAAATCGTCTTTGGGACTCGCTCTATTAAGGTCCCGGTAGTCAACACACATTCGAACTTTTCCACCTTTCTTCGGAACAGGGACGATATTAGCAACCCATTGGGGATACTTGGCCACGGCTAGAAATCCGGCATCAAATTGTTTCTTAACTTCTTCCCTAATCTTCAAGGACATATCTGGCCTCATGCGTCTCAACTTCTGTTTGACGGGAGGGCAATCAGGCTTAAGCGGCAACTTGTGTTTGACGATATCGGTATCCAACCCTGGCATATCCTGATAGGACCAAGCAAAAACATCTTTATAATCCCGGAGGAGTTGGATTAATTCAGCCTTTATTCCTGGTGACATGGTGATGCCAATCTTGACTTCTTTTTTGTTTTCATCTGTTCCCAGATTGATTAGCTCAGTGGGTTCTTCATGAGGCTCAATCTTCCCGGATTCCCCTTCTATAAGTCTCATCAATTCCGGTGAGAAGTCTTCATCGGGGTAATCTTCTTCACAATCTCCGTTGGTATGATTAATCGGACCATCAAAGTCCGGTGGCGAAACCTCAGCACAATTGTTTTCAGAAGTATTTTCGGTGAACCTGCATTATCAAGGTTAGCAATAAGGAGAGAGTAAAGGAAAGAAGAGGAAAAGAGCGAGTGAAAATACTTGGGATAAAATCAAAATATGTTTCATTAATATTCGAAATATGCTAAAAGAAACATGCGGGGCCCTTTAACATTTCCTCTACCGCCTCGGGCTGAGCGGATAGGTAAGCATTAGATGAATTACATTGAAAATGCATTAAGGATCCTAGGGTTCTCCACCACTTCCCAATTGCAAGGCATTGAAGAGCATAGGCGGACCCAACTTTCATCAGAAACAACAAGATCGTCCCCCACAGCAGATACTTGATCTGGATAGATCCATCCCGCGCTTCGGAAGCTTTGGCGGAGATCACAAATGGAGATTTTCCCCAGCTCGGGTTCCCGATTCTCAAGACGGGCCTTTCTCTTTTCTTTCTTTTCTTTGATCATCCTTTCCTTGTCTCTTTTAGTGGGTACGTACCCCAGGCCGTGCCGATCCTTGTTCTCGGGAATTCCTAGGATTGAGGTCATACCTTCTTGATTCTTCCCCAGTCCTTTTCCTGATTGGTATCCCCCTTTTAACATGACACTGCCCACCATTAGTGCGGCATTGGATAGATAGGGTTTCTTAGTAGTGATCCCTACATAAGCGCTATTGACAATTTCCAATGCCAGAAAAGAAAGTTCCCAGGGCTTCCTCTGTAGCTTCAATGTAGCGTGTTGACGTCGGCTTACTCACAAGCAAATCTTGTTCTCCTGACACGATGACCAGTTTATCATCCACTACAAACTTCAATTTTTGGTGCAAGGTGGACGGTACTACTCCTGCTGAGTGAATCCAAGGTCTTCCCAGCAAGCAACTATAGCTGGGCCTGATGTCCATTACCTGGAAGTTAATAGTGAAGGTGAATGGCCCGATCTGGATCGGCAGCTCAATCTCTCCCATTACTTCACTCTTGGATCCATCGAAGGCCATTATAAGCACAGAGCTAGGCTTCATATGAGTTTTGTCAATGGGTAACTTATCCAAGGTAGATTTAGGCATTACATTTAGGGAGGACCCATTATCTATGAGGACCTTGGCCACGAGATGCTCTTTACACTGAACCGAAATATGCAGTGCTTTGTTGTGTCCTCTTCCTTCCGCAGGTATCTCTTCATCATTGAAGTACAAGTAATTGCATGCAGTGATGTTGCCAACCAGGTCACCAAACTGATTCAACGTAATATTCTGAGATACATGAGCCTCATTCAGAACTTTCATTAGCATTTTCCTATGGCTCTCAGAGTGCGTCAATAAGGCGAGTAGGGACACTCTCGCTGGCGTGCAATTTAACTGGTCTATTACCTCGTACTCGCTTTGTTGAATGAGCTTGAGAAATTCGGCAACTTCCTCAAGGGGGATTTCTTTCTTATCCTCCTTCCCCGTGTTGCTTTCCTCGATCACAACCTCTTTTCCTTTGTTTTTAACTTCAATCGGCTTTTTTGCAGTTTCTTCCACCAATTCCTTTTCTGGTTCTTCTACGGTCTTCCTTACCGGCTCTTTATCTGGGGCATAGACTCGCCCACTCCGTGTCATCCCTCCTATTCCCACAATATTGGTGACCGTCGGAGGACATTGCTGCCTATCATTCCCTTCAACTCGGACTTTTGCATCATATATCCAAGGGACTGCTTTGTCTTCCTTGTACGGAAAAGGAGATGGTATTTGAATAGTGATGGCCTTAGGGGCATTAGCCGCTGTAGGAGATGCACTCTTAGTAAATTGAATCACCAAAGGTTTTAGGATCATGGTTCCTGAATCTTGGACCATGGATACCTCCACTGCCTTTTGAGAGATAATTCGGACCATGTTCACATCGAGTAATTTTTGGAGGATGACCTTAAACTCTTCACACTCCTCGGTGGACAGGATGTCTTCATTGTAAGGAGTTTCCTTGTTGACTTTTACCTTTTCAGTCAGACCTGCTCTGCGGAGTTTGCTGAATACTTCACTCATCGGGATTTCTACTTCAACAACATCCCTTATTATCCTTCTCCCATATTCGGTCTCTATCATATTCACCGACGTGCTTCCGTGGTTAGGTAACAGATTACTCCCCACGTTAGGGCTATTATCCTGGAAGCTCAGCCATTTTGCATTTATCAGGCTTTGGACTTTAACTTTCAGAGCTCGGCAATCTTCTATGGAGTGGCCTGCTGCCCCGGCGTGGTATTCGCAGGTGGCATCTGGATTATACCATTTTGGGAATGGCGGTTCCATGGGTTTCTCGCGACAAGGAACCACCAATGAGTTTTTGAGCAGTCTTTGGTAAACATCTTTGTAACTCATAGGGATCTTATCAAACCGGATCGGATTCTTTCCTTGGGAGTTACGAGCTCTTGGTGATTAAAATTCGACCTCCTTGATTATCGGAAATGGGAAAGCCGACGTGGTAGTTGCATAACGTATAGAGGGCACTACTCACCGCGTTTGTCTCTCCTTCTTTCTTCTTCTTGACGAAGGACCTGCGTTTTGGATGATGAAGTGTCGTTATGGATCTTTCCACTTTGTGCATCCCGATTTCCACGCGTTCCCTATGACAATCAAATCGTAAAAGCTTGAGAACATGCTTCCAATCATTTTATCATAGAATGGAGGCTCAGCGTGTCGATGAATGTATCAATCATCTCTTTATCCAATAGGGGGTCTCCATTTGAGCAGCCATGCTCCTCCATCTCTGGGCGTATTCTTTATAGCTCTCTGCGTTTTTCTTCTTTGTATTTTGCAGCCAGTTACTGGTGGGGCCATATCCATATTGTACTTGTACCGCTTGACGAACGCATTTGCCAAGTCTTTCCATGAGCGAATTTTAGTACGCTCTAACTGCATATACCACAGCGAGGGTGCCCCAGTCAAGCTTTCTTGGAAGAAATGAATTAGGAGCTTGTCATCATGGGAATGGGAAGCCATCTTTCGGCAATACATGACCAGGTGGCTCTTGGGACATGTCTCCCCTTTGTACTTGTCGAACTCGGGTACCTTGAACTTTGGAGGTATAACTATATCAGAGACCCAGCACATGTCCGAAGCTTCAAAGCCAATGTGATCTGCCCCCTCAATTGCCTTTAACCTTTCCTCCATCATCTGAAACCTTTCATTGGCTTAAGCATCCTCCTGAGGTGTGAAGATAGGTACAGAATTCTGAGCACTTGTGTTCAACGGGGTTCCATCATTCAGAGGTGTCCGCCCTTGTGAACTACGGACAGGTATTTCGTTCTCTTCCGGCTGATTCTCCTCCGGCCCATTATGCATGTGGTGTTCGACGATTCATTTTGCTTCTGGGGTTAACTTGGCATTTAGGGCCATTAACAGATCGAACATCTGGCCCATTCGTGCACTCATCTGGTCAAGTTCTCCCCGCATAGCCTCTTGACTCTGTTGCATGGCCTGCTGATTTTGTTCTAACGCGTCCATGAGCCTGGCTTGCGACCTTGTTCTGTAAGGATGCAGATTCTTCGTGTTTATTTCTGGGTTCAGAAGGACAATATGAGTATGGAGGAGTTGTTTATGTTATGCTCATATTATGTATGCCATGCACGTTTATTTATTTACTTAATTTGTTTTATCGGCTTATCGGAGAATCGCAAAAACTTTGTAAATGTCTCATCGGGTTGCTTCGTATTGCAAGGATAAATATTCCCATCAAAAGAAAATACCATAATTCAAGTTGCCCTGAGGGCTTACAAATTTGAGACGGAAATTGAAATTGCGAGAATTCAAATAAACGACAAAAGACTAAGGGGATAGGGTTTTTAACGGTTACGTCGGATCTGCTTCTCCAACTCTCCCACTAAGCTCTTGCAGTACTCTATGAAGTTCATCACTTTCCTCGACAAAGGTCGGAAACCTATTGCGGATTCTGCTTCTTCCAAGAGTTCTGGCATATCTTGAATACCTCTATTTGCGAGCCATACCAATTTAGAGCAACGATCCATCCAGTACCGGGTTTCTCGATCAAACCAAGTAATGACTTCCCACTGATCATCAATTTTCCCTTGCATACTGAGGACTTTCTCACGTTCCTCCTCGAGATCTATATGGTAGCCTATGAACCTTTCTTCCGCAATTCTCTTTTCTTCTTCGAGTTGGGCCTCGTGCAACTGCATGGTATTTTTCAACTGTTGTGTCAAGCTTTCAATCCGTTCTTGTAAAGCCTTACTAGCCTTTTGAGAATCAGTCCACATTTTCCTCAAATCCCCTTTTTCGCAGAGAACCAAACTTAATTCCTTTTTCACTAAGTCCAATTGTTGATTTGCTGCTTTCAGACAGCCTTGAGTCTGAGACCGGCTTGCTTTTTCATCCTTGGCTCTCTTTTGGGTCTCCTCTAGAAATCCAGCTTTTCTGTCACATTCATCTCATAGGACTTCTATATCTTGATATGCCCTTTTCAAATTCTCCCGAAGAAGTTTCTTATCCTCTTTCACCTTCTCTAAGGCCAGCTTCAATTCTTCCACTTCTTCATTATCGGCAGGGGGTGGAGGCGGCATTTCTGGGACTAAAAACAAGTTTCGGAAAGGTAACTTGACTTGCTGAACTCTTGCCGCAACCCATTGACTGTACTTTTCATCCGTATGAGTGCTCTTGCACCCTAGTGGCTTCCTGATTACTTTCCTCCAAGCTCGGCACACTTTTGTGAACAATGCCAAATCCGAGGAGCCCCGATCATGTATAATGAAAGCGGCTAGCTCTTATTCGACAGGTTCTCCCAGCATGGGTGCACCGAGTTGTCTCAGGGCCAGAGTAGGATTGTAGTTGATGCAGCCTATAGTTCCAATGAGGGGTACGTTGGGGAATTCTCCACACCGATAGATCACCTCTTTGATCTCTTGTTCTCTGGAATACCATATCACAGATTCTTCACTAAAACTCATCAAGTAAGCAGCCCATTCCACATTGCTCCTAGGACCGAAGGGATGTCCCCTTTTTACCAAGTGACCTTTCAACCATAGGTACAAGATGGGGACACAACAATGGTCGACCTCCTCCTTTCTCATGGCGTGTGTGGAGCTCATAGTATAAGTCCGCAAGAACGGCGGTAGTGGGATCCATACCTTGAGTTTTAAATGTTAGGAAGGCATCAATGGCGGTTTCGTCCACAAAATGGTCCACATGAGGAAACAAGACCACTCCATAAATAATCAGGGCTACTACATCCATGGATTCCCTCAATTTTCCTTCGGCATGAAGGTCCTTAGCTTTTTCTTCTAGAAAGCTCCTGGAGTAACCTTCGAGATCTTCTTCTACCCTTAATGCAGCGTTCAAATCTGATTCAGAGATACCCAAAGCAAGGGAAATGGTACCTATAGTTGGAGTATGTTTTGCGTGACGGTACAGGCCTTTAGTCCTTCCTGGGATCCCCAATATTTTCTGATATTCTTCTAAAGTCGGTGCCATTTGGAAGTTCCGGAACGTGAAACATCTCAGAGGAGGGTCGTAAAACTGGGCCAGTGCCGTTAGGGCTCCCACTTGTACGCCCACATTTATCAGATCCAATATATTCCCAAATTTCCCCACGAAGCTAATCCGATCCAACTGTATCCACTTTTCAGCTATGAAATCAACCAAGGTTTTTAGATGCATCAAACGAGGCGGTTCGATCTTGAATTTCAAAGTGTTTCTCCTCTCTAACCCTGTAACTGCGCTCACAGAAGACATTTGTTCCAAAGATTTTTGAAATTTCCGATAAGCCTGAACGAATGGGAAATTAGTGTTAAGGCATATGCATGAATGAATGAGTATGACTTTGTTTTCCAAAAGTGAAAGAAAAATAAAATTGCAAATTTACTTTATTTTCGAAAACGCAGTCATTTTAATAAATATACCTTTTAGTACACATTAAGTTTATTTTTAGAAAATTTGTTACCGTTATTACTATTATTACACCCCCCTTTTTTAAAAGGCCTAAGTATCTATTTTTCAAAATAGTTGATTGGGGCTCTAAAAGAGAAGTTTATATCGCAAAAAAAAAAATTATTTTTGTGATTTTTTTTTTGAAATAAATAAGCGAAAAAAGATAATAAGGGAGGGTATGCTCCTTTTGTGACCAAGGTTGGTAATTCTTAAAGGATCTATGGTTCACATTAAGTGCCTTTCTTTGGGTGGATTAAAGTACTAAACTAAAAAGTCCCTAGAGCCAAGGGTCCCATTTGAAAATGTTACCACCAACAATAGGTATACTATTAAAGGATGGTTTTTTCTCAAATGGAGCCAAACTCTAGGTGAGGCTTTCGTAGGAACCTACTGGCCGTACGTCCAGCAGAGCACTCACTACGCAGCCTCTCCTAACTTAATGTTCACTCGGGCCCGGGTATAGGGCTCCCACTCATAGTGTGTGCCAATAAGTGGGCAAAGTGAAGTGTGTGAAAGGAGCAATGACCTAAAATTCTACCCGCTGCGAAATAAATAAACATATAATATTTACAAATGTCTTCTACCCTAGGGTTCAAATATACAAGCATATGAGCAAAATATACAATGAACAAATAGGAGTAGAAAAATAAAATACAAGGGAAATAAATCATGTAAGGCAAACAAACAAATTCAAACGATTATAAGGCCTAACTCTCTAGTGTCCCTAGTGGAGTCGCCAGCTGTGACAACCACCCTAAAATTTAAATGGAGCCGCCACCGATGTTTTTATTTCTAGGAAAACATTGGAAAACCTAATTTTGGATTTACTTTGTAAGAAAGGTCTCTTAAACCAGATTTCTGGATTCGAGAGTTGATTACGCCTAGGGAAGGTACTAGCACCCCTAAAACGCCCATTAAAATGGTACCTTAATTCATTCAAAAAGTTCGTTTGCCATTAATTTAAATTATTCCTGTAATAAAATAAAATAAAATTCATAACTTTTTATTTTTGCACTTGTGCCCTTAAAAATAAAACTATTTTGTAAATTGGTCCTTAATTTGGATTTTGACCCCTTTGAAAGGCCAAACTCATAATAAAGGTTTGTAGCTTTTATTTTTTCGTATTTATGACCCTTAAAATAAATTATTTTCAAGTTGGTCTTTGATAGGGTTTGGCCCCATTGGAAGGCCAAACCCTATTTTTTGAAAAATTATTAAAATATCCCTACTTTATTTACAGTTACGCCCTCTTCTTAAAAGAATATTGCAAATCGGTCCCTGTTAGGGTTTGGCCCCATTGGGAGGCCAAACCCTAATACTACGTGCGGCAAATTTCCAGAAAGCAGGATTCGAACAATCAAAATTTCAGAATGGAAGAAGGAAGGGCAAAAAAAACTAACAACAGCAGATGAACAGCAACAACAATAATAACCACAATATCAACAGAGTCTAGGGGATGAAGAACGAATCAAATAGAATATGAAAATCATTCGTAATTACATCCGTCTGCACTCCAAGAATGAAGAATGAAAGGAAAAATGTTAACATGGGTCGTAGTGACTCCCAAAAAAATAGAAACGAGAAACAAGAGATGGGGTTTCAAAGAGAACCTAGATCTAAAGCGGTGTTTGTTTTTGGACAGAGCCTCACGAGTTTATACGCCTCTTCACGTGCTTCTTCTTCTTTCTCTGATTTCGTCTTTCTCGGGTTTATTATCTCCGTTCGCTCAATGCCTCTAGGGTTCGCTCTCCGTTCGCTCAATGCCTCTAGGGTTCGCTCTCCCCATTCTCTCTCGGTCTTCAAGGGCTTTTATAGCCGTTTCAGGATCTGTGACCAAAATAGAAAACGTATCAGATTAATAAATGGAAAAAGAATCGAAAATAATATGAAATAGTGAGGAAAGTAGAGTACTCCCTGATGGTGTGGAAATCCACGCATTATTCTCAAGTCCTCAGCGAATCTGGCCTTTGATGCATGTATCTGGACGAAGTTATGAACTCGATTCGGCCTTGATTTAGAGAAAATTCAGGCCGAAAAATGGGGAAAGTGTCGTGGCTGTTTAGGTTTTTTAGGGTTAGTGTTGGAAAAGATGGAAGAAGAGAGAAGAAGGAGGTGAGATGAAAATGGGACGATGGAAGGTTCGAGAGAGATGCGGCGTGAGGGAGCTAGGTTTAAGGAGGGACGAAGAGGAGAGGAAATCGTGGGAAGGAGATGGGGTTGATGGTGAGGGAACGGCACAGGAACGAAGAAAGGAAGGAGAGGGATGGGTGAGGGGATTGTGAGACGCTGCACGAATGGCTTTCAGGTTTAGGGTTTTTTTTTAGGTTAAAAGGATATGGGCTGGGTTGGAATTGGGCTGCGTGAGAGAGCGAGAGAGGCTGAGGCTTGAGGGGATAAGTGAGGAAGCGCGCAGTAGCGGGAGAAAAAGCAGCGAGGTGCGATTGAGTGAGGAAGAATCATAGGAGACCTTTGAAATTTGTCAACGTTTTGACTAAATGCTATTGGTACCCCCCACTTACAATTCGCACACCTCATTCTTTCAAAATTAATTCTTTCTTTTTCTTCTTCTTTTTATTCACTCTATCCTTTTGCCTTCCTTTTTTTTAATAGAACCAATAATATTATTTATTATTATTACTACTAATTAATTAAAATTTAAATAATAAAATAAAATGGCCGGACAAAATTAGGGTACTACACTGATAATTTAAAATGTTTGACAAGTTGGAAGACAGAAGCTATCTTTTTTTTGTACATCCGAGAAGGGTTTTGTAAAAATACACCAAATGGCTAAATTTTTGTTAAATTAAAATTCACTTTCCAAAACTAGACACTCCAAGCTTTCCAGGGAGTTGTCATTTGCTCAAATTCGACGTCGTTTGTTATATTAATAAAATCGGTGAAGTTGGAGTACATATTTGAGTTTTCATACATTTGAGATAGTGCTAAAGTTTTGATTAAGTTGTTTTGCTTTTGGATCTTAATGATAAGGAACAAGTCTAAGACTTGAATCCTTAGAAAGATAGACGAAGTTTCTTTTAAAAAAAATTAGTAACTATTAATAAATTAAGAATTACAAGAAAAAATAGAAGTTATTTTGGAAAGACTAGAAATTATTACCCTAGACCCAGTTTTCCCGATTTACAATTTGAAGAAAAGTATTATAAAAATGAAAGCTCTTATTCTGGTACAGCAATAGTAGAATGAAATATAAATGGTCATAGTGATCAAAATATATTAGATATAATACAAGAAATGACTATGCCAGCTACTGCCTATATGACAGCAGGAAATAATAGTAATAGAAAAGCAGCAATGTTATTAACTGTAGGTTTTACAGGATAGTTAAAAGGATGGTGGGATAATATTTTTACTGAAGAACAAAGAAATAATATTTTAGGAACATACAAAGTAAATCCTACTACAGGACAACCTATAGAAGAAGATGCATTAAATACTTTATTATATGCTATTACCAAACATTTCGTAGGAGACCCTTTACAATTACAGTAAAGAGCTGTAGAACAATTAGTTAACTTATATTGTCCAACTATGTCCTCATCCCTCTTCCCCCTATTTGGTGTGTGTGTGTGTGTATATATATATATACACACACACATAGGATTTGCTAACTTACACCCACCCATTTTTTAGTTGGTGTAAGTTAGCAAGCTACACCTTAGGGTGTATTTGACAAATTTTTAGTTATAACTTGCTAACTTACACCAACTAAAAAATATGCGGGTGTAAGTTAGCAAATGCCTACAGGATTTGCTAACTTACACCCACCCATTTTTTAGTCGGTGTAAGTTAGCAAGCTGCACCTTAGGGTGTATTTGACAAGTTTTTAGTTATAATTTGCTAACTTACACCAACTAAAAAATAGGTGGGTGTAAGTTAGCAAATCCCTATATATATATATATAGGGGTCATATCTAGTGAGATGGTCTTTTTTATGTGAAAGTGAGAGGAGCAAATCTAGGCCATACAAACCATACATGGATGGTCAAGATTAAAAGTTAGTTAGAATTTAAAAAAGTCACATGACTTTTTTGTTTTAATATTAACTATTCATGATTGGATTTAATGGCTATGATTTGTTCATCTCATTCTCACAAAAATAAGGCTCTCTCATTAGATATGTCCCATATATATATATATATATATATATATATATATATATAAAGCCAAATCCAAATATCAAAACTAGTACTATCCGATGGAGAATTTCAGTGGATTCTCTCTCATTTTAATCCTCACCATTCAAACTCCCTCTCCTTTTTTGTTATATTTTTAACCCCCTCTCTCCTTTTTCTTTCAATGGTTCATATTACATAGCACCCACTTTTCAATTGAGGGGATCCACTCCCGTACTATGATACTCAAGTCTGTCATCTGTCATCCCTGACATGCGGTCCTTAAGACTATGTTTGGCAGGGGAAAGAAAGTAGAAATGATGGAATTTTTTTTTGTAAAGCATGAAATATATACATGGATAAATGTGACAGACCAATAATAATGTGACACATCATCAATTTTACACATTAACCAGTAAATTTTCTTTCCCCCCACTTTCTTTTCCCCCACTTTCTTACATACCGAATATAGCATAAATCCGTCTTATTAGTCCCTAGAGTTTTATAAGTAGCCTCTTACAGGGACTAATGAGACATATTTTTCAAAACTTTAGGAACTAATCGGACTGATTTATAAAACTTTGGATACATTCATGTAAAAGTGAGTTGAACAAATTTGAGAGACAATATCACTTTTGGAGTCAAAAGCTCCAAATCTTAGCTTCAAGTTAAATCATGTATTTGGATTCACTTTTGGGAGTGACAAAAGTGATTCTAGGGACCTAAAATTGATTTTGGCATGTTTGGTTGGTATCAAGTAGAATCGATTTTTCCTCTAGAATTGATTCTAGCTTGAAGCTAGGATTTGTAGTTTTTGCCTCCAAAAGTGATTTTTTCTCTCAAATTTATTGTTCAAATCACTTTTACATGAATGTATCCAAACATAAATCATTTTACATTCAACTAAAATCAATTTTACAAAATCAATTCATTCAAAATCAATTTTCACCACCGTAGAACCAAACACACGCAAAATCAATTATGGAGGTGTTAGCGTATTTCATACACTACTTTTTAAGGCAAGTGCACCAATCGCAACCAGTAATATAGTAATGAATAGAGTATCGTCTCCACAGGGATTATGATGGTTATCAATAAGAATAAGTGTGTAATTACTTTAAACGGAAATGATTTGGATATTTTGATTGTAATTGTAACTTTGAACAAGTTAAAGTAAAAATAGAATTGACTTGGTTGGTTGAAAACGACTAGGATTTGAATCCTCTTGTACTTGCTCTTATGTAACTAGTTCATCATTAACTTAAGTAATTTCATATAAATTGAAATTCGAATCAACTGAATTAGCTTAAGGACAATCCCTTGCCTCATAAACCCTTTATTCTAGCCACAATCCCTAATCCCTTAGGTGATTAATGATTAGACTAAGCAATAAGATCCATGATTCATTAGAACACATAACCACAAGTTATATTCCTATAATCATCATGATTATGATTACTAATCTCAGTTCAAGTTCATTCATCCTATTTTCCAATAAAGATGAAAAACCCAAAATCAATGCAATAGTGATCAAGTATTGAAAAGCATGAAGTATAGAGATTAGAAACTCAATTTACATAACATAAACTTGTATTAATATAAGAGAACTAACTACATAAGAGTTTGTACATGATTCATCTCATCCTAATCTAAGGTATTTAGCTACTCATGGTAGTAAAAGAAGAAAACAAACATATGGAAGAAAACAACTCCATTGATGATCCAAACCTTGTTCCCAAGAATGAATCCTCCTTGAAGATGAAGAACAATGGAACCCTAGCACTCCTAATCTTTCTCCTCAGTGTTTTTGATGTTAGAAAAGGTCCAAGATCATTAAAAAGTGAACAAATATCTAATTATACAGATTCTGCAGCACCGTGCGCGTCGCGCGCAGATTAGGCAGTACAAATGCGTCGCGTCAAGACCGAGGCGCTTCAGATTTGCAGCGATGCGGCGTCGCACAGATTCTTCTCGATCAGCGTGTCACGCCGCATGAAGACAGCACCAATCTACATACACGCGCGTCACGCGCATTCCTTTACTTGTAAATGCGCGTCACGCGCATACTCAATAACTTGGCTTTTTTTCGCATTTTTGGCTGCCTTCGAATCTTATGCTCTCACGAATCATCTTTTTTGCCTTTAATTGAATTCTTGAGAGTGTCTTCTTTTGGTTTTGTTTCCATTCCTAGCAATTCAAGTGCAATATACATGAGAATAATGTAAGAGTGAAAACATACAATCAAACAACCAAGTGTAAAGAATTCCAAAGTTTAAGCTCAATATATATTCAACTCTCTCAATTCCTCATGTATTTAATTCAATTAATCACTCTAAATTAACATAAGATGAAAACTTATCACAACCCCAAAATTGGCAATTTGCTTGTCCTCAAGCAAAAATTAAATTAAAAACATGGGTCAAAAATTGAAATTAATGGATGTATTTTCAATCTCCACCATAAACACATGCTCAATCAACTTTCTTTTTAATCACACTTGTCAAAGGTGACAATTCATGCCTTCTTATATCACTTGCTTTCTCAATTCCAAATTCTCCCAAATGAACAAATCAAGCAACATAACGTACAATTATCAATTATGCTCAACTTATCAGACTTTCCTCACAAATGATATTTCACTTTCACTCGAGGTGTCATTGGGATCGTTCTCTCAATCACATCATACGCAACACTCTACCATAGGCTTGACCAAGTTCTAAAGAATTAAATACAATGCAATGTAATACACATTTAAAAGGCCTTTAAGGTTGTATGCAGGGCTTAGGTAAGGGCAGGAATTATTTGGATAGTAGGCTCATAATCTTGAAGTAAGAAATAAACCACTTCACGACATTGATATCAAACCCTTGTATTCATTCACATAAATCTCCCCCAACACAATTGATTAAGAACAATAGGTAATATTTACACATTAATGACTTTTTTTTATTATTTTTTTTTATAACAATGAACAAGTCCAAATTCTATACAAAATTGAACAATTTAAGTTCTTGTACATCCACCCCAAACTTAGAATCTTTGCTTGCCCTCAAGCAACCCCAAACTTAATCAAATGCTAAGACATGTCGTAATATGGCCTACTGAACTCCAAGTAAGTAGGGACAATGGAGATTCTGGTCTTAGGCTTGCAATGAAAGTAGATCGCAAATAATGGACAATTAGGCTCAAACGGGCTAACAAAGGATTAAATGAATTAGGTGGTGAATTTAGGCTCTAGGTATTAGAAAAAATATTGCCTCAATATGTGTAAACATGCAAGTATAAAATCCTAAGAACGAGGTCAAATTCTGAAGACTGTCACATATAACGGAAGCACACAAGAAGAAAAAGTTCTGTTTGGCACAAAATTCTCACTGGTTAGAGAGGAAATTAAGCACAAACGAATCTTGCAGTTAAATGTTACTTAACATGCTTCAAAGGGTTATTTGTGAACTTTTTGATAAAAAAGAGGCATGCAAAGTCACAATCCAATTGTGTATCCATTACAATTCATAAGCATGCATATCATAGGGATTCTGAAAATAACAAACCAGAATTCCACTTATCAAATCAACATCTCAACTCAAAAATTCATTTAACACAAGGTACAAGAAAAGGAAATTAGAGTTCCACAAAAAAAACAATCAGTACAAAATACATTGAATATTGATATTTAAACATTGAATATTGATATTTAAACAGAAAAATAAAAGAAAACAAAAGATAAAAGTAGAAAACCAAAACGGTGAGCCATGGGACTCAACCGTTGAGTGAAATGATGGGGCGGGCGCCTGACGCCACCCCGAAAGAAACTAGGAGGCGGCTCTGAAGGCCCCGCCATCATCGTGGTAAGGCTCCTGGAAAATGTCGGCGTCCATATTGACGAACTGGCCACTTTGGTAATCACCAATGGCTCTGTAAATAGCCTGCATCCCTCGCCTTTGAGCTCCTGCGTCTTCCCGCTGCTCTAAGGCCATACTCTACACGACTCCCAATCCTCACGGACATCGGTACCGATAATCTCTCAAAATCAGCCATCGAAGGGTAATTTGAACCGGAGGATCTACAAACATATTCGGGCCTCCCCATTTCCTCAGGTTGTTGGTGATCTTCTTTGAGGAGGTTGAGGTGGCTGGTCAAGTGGGATTGAATTCTTCCGAATCCAGTCACCCGTTATGAGGGTCCCAGGATGTATTGGATTTTTTTTAATTTCCTTACTTGGGATCTTCACACTGCCCTTTCACATAGGAGTGAATGAGAGAGGCGTGTCTCACCAAGATCTGGTTACCTTTTCATTAGCCGCATTGTGTAAATTGTGAGCTAAAATTTGACCCACATTCTGGCTCACCATTCATGATGGCATATACCAGGGTAGCCCTATATGAAGTCAACTCGACACATTGGCGCAAGGGAGGAAAGTATGAAGTACAACACGCCCATGCCTTTGCGGTGGGAGTCAAATTCCCGCTTCTATTTTTACGGCGACCCATCTTGGTTCCTCACCCAATCTTGTGCCGGTCGATTAATAAATGCCGAATGGCTGTTGATCGGCTCAGTCCAAGACACCTGCGGCTTGATAGCCACAATTTTCAACATCGTGCAAATCAAACAATTTGGTTGATTGTATGGGGATCATATGGAATTGTCTTCCCCCTTACATAACTCACATATCTAGCATCGCCAGCAAGGATGTCACCATCTCCACTCTAATAAGCATTTGCAAAAAATTCCATTGCTAGCTTTTTGCTAGTTTGTCTTGGGAAAAAGAGGTAAAAGCTTCCCAATGTCTTTGCCCAATGTTATGTTGGATCTCCATGAAATCATTGGCACTTAGCTGAAATGCCTTCTCCCTCACAAATTCCTTGTTTGTAAGAATTGAGGCATAACGGTCTTGGCACGCCAAAGATCTGAACAAGTGGGAATCAAAACTTCCACAAGAAGAAGAGACAGTTTGCTTCTTGCGTTTCTCTGGATTACGAGCCATAGTTCCCTGCACATAGAACGAAGATTTGTGCAAAAATTGTTTTCTATGTTAGTACCAACACAAACATCTTAAAATTCTATGAGCATTATCACTTCACCACTATGGTTTTCCAACAAAGAGATTACCAATGCAATTCATATTTTCATATTAAAACTCTTGCAAAAGTTGACAATCTCAATGGTTTTTGATACAAAAAAAAAATTCCTTATGCACTAAATTGCAATTAGACAAACCTTTGGTCATCTAATAATTTTCACAATTATTTGATTGAGGACAACCAAATTTTGTCATTTGAAACAATGTATGGCATAAACATGAAGTATGGCTTAGCTCATTATCAAGTTCTATTCCCTATACTCTCATAAGCATTTTATCAAACACATTGTGTGCACACAAAAGCATCTAACAAACCAACAATGGCTTCATCATGCAAAACTTCCCAAAATAAGAAAAATTCAAGGTTTCACAGCTCAATCACATAAGAAATAAGCGACTCACAACAACAACATCAAATTTCAAGCAAGAACTTCATATTTTCGACAACTTTCTTCATGGAGATGAAGGCAAACGAAAAATTAGAAAAAGGAAGTCATGAAATCACTTACTTGAGGATGAATGATGTATGAAGTGAAGAAAATGTGAAGATTAATCTCTCTATGCAAGTTGAGCTTGAGTGGTGGTGAAGTTTTTAGAGTTAGGGTTGGTTAAGAAATGATTTTTGAGTGAGTGAAATGAGGAGCTGCGCGAGCATCTCCGTTTATTAAGCCAGGTTGCGCGTCGCGCGCAACCAATCATGTGTATTTGCGCGTCACGCGCACGGTCACAGAAGCTAAAATCAAAAAATGCGCGTCGCGCGCAACAATTCAAGTGTAAATGCGCGTCACGCGCACTACTAACAGAGGCAAAATTAAAAAAATGCGCGTCATGCGCTAAGGTTGCGCGTCGCGCGCATCAGCTGCCCTGTTCCAAGTTCACTCATCAGGTGCTATGCGCGTCACGCGCAGATCAGGCAGTGCAAATGCGCGTCACGCGCATGGGTCACAGAGGCAAAATTCAAAAAATGCGCGTCATGCGCACTACTTGCGCGTCACGCGCATCACCTGCAGCAATTTTTTTTTTTTAGGGCAAACTTGTTGCCATGGGTGCTTCTTTAACGTCACTAGCTTGACGCTTGGTCATTTTATGGATCCTGCAAAACGAGGGCTACTCTTGCCCTGGAGACTTCTCCTCCAAAGAATGGCTTCAATCTTTGCCCATTAACTTTGAAAGTTCTTGTGGAGCCGGGATCTTCTAATTCCACTGCTCCATGTGGAAAAACTTCTCTGATTACAAATGGTCCCGACCACTTGGACTTCAACTTGCCTGGGAAGAGTTTCAGCCTTGAATTGAAGAGTAGAACTTGTTGGCCTGGCTGGAAATCTCTTCTCACCAAATGCTTGTCATGATAAGCCTTGGTTCTTTGTTTGTAAATGGTTGCATTCTCATAAGCCATCAACCTCATTTCATCAAATTTCATTCAATTTCAAAGAACCGCTTTTGTCCACCAATTTGGAATCAAAATTCAGAAATTTTATGGCCCAAAATGCCTTGTGTTCCAACTCCAATGGTAAGTGGCATGACTTCCCATAAACCGGTGATAAGGAGAGAATCCTAATGGCGTTTTGAATCTGTCCAGGTAGGCCCACAAAGCATCGTCAAGCTTCTTTGACCAATCCTTCCTTGAAGCACCAACTGTTTTCTCCAAAATCTTCTTTATCTCCTATTAGAAACTTGACTTGCCCACTAGTTTGTGGGTGATAGGGAGTGGCAACCTTATGCTTTACATCATACTTGTTCAGCAATGTCTCCAAGTACTTGTTGCAAAAATGTGTGCCCCCATCACTTATGAGCACTCTAGGCACTCCAAATCTGGAAAATATGTTTTTCTTCAAAAAATTGACCACTGTCTGGGAATCATTGGCTATAGCTGCACATGCCTCGACCCATTTGGTGACATAGTCAACACACACCAAAATGTATAAATTGAAATAAGATGATGGGAAAGGCCCCATGAAATCAATACCCCAACAATCAAATGGTTCAATTTCCAGAATGCTATTGAGGGGCATCTCATTTTTCCTGGAAATGCTTCCTGTGCGCTGGCACTTATCACATTGCTTGACATATTCATGACAATCTTTGAAAAGCGTTGGCCAAAAGAACCCACTTTGTAACACCTTGGCTGCAGTTCTTTCTCCACCATAATGACCTCCATACGGTGAATCATGACAATGTTTCATTATACTTTGTGCCTCCTCGGATGTGACACACCTTCTCAATAACCCATCAGGGCCAGTTTAAACAAAAATGGATCATCCCAAATGTAGAAATTTGCATCTTTGAAGAGTTTCTTCTTCTGTGCCAAGTATAATCCTCTGGTATCACACTTGTTGCCTTAAAGTTAGCCATATCAAAGAAACCATGGCCTCTCGGATACCATCAACAAGTGCTCATCAGAAATTCTTCGTTAATCTCTTTCTCCTAAACTGTTACTTGAATTTTCCGGCCTTGATAAGTGGTCGGCTACCACATTCTCACTTCCTTTCTTGTCTTTTATTTCCAAATCAAACTCCTGTGACAACAATATCCATCTAAGCGGGCGAGGCTTAGAATCAACTTTAGTAGCGGTATTTGATTGCGAGAATGATCGATATAGACAATGACTTTCGATCCAATCAAGTAAGATCGAAATTTCTCCAAAGCAAATACTATAGCTAGCAATTCTTTTCGGTGGTGGCATAATTCACGATTCTCATTCAAGACCTTGCTAGCATAATAGATAGCATGAAATAATTTTTACGTTCTTTGTCCCAAAACAGCCCCGATTGCATAATCACTTGCATCGCACATGAGTTCAAATGGTAAACTCGACGGAGCTACTATAATCGGAGAGGAAACGACTTTCCTTTCAACACATTAAAAGCATTCAAACAGTCTTGATCAAACTTAAAATCGAATCTTTAACTAGGAGATTGCACATTGGCTTTGCAATCTTTGAGAAGTCCTTAATAAATCTTCGATAAAAGCCCGCATGACCTAAGAAACTCCTCACTCCTTTGACATTCACGGGGAGGTGGTAACTTCTCAATTACCTCAATTTTTGCTTGGTCCACTTCAATTCCCTTTGCTGAAATTTTATGTCCTAAAACAATCCCTTCTTTAACCATAAAGTGGCATTTCTCCCAATTTAACACTAAATTGGTGTCCACGCACCTCTTAAACGAAGCTAGATTGGATAGACACAGATCATAACATGAGCCAAAAGCAGAGAAATCATCCATGAACACTTCTATTGAGCTTTCAATCATGTCGGAGAATATGGAGAGCATGCACCTACGAAAAGTTGCGGGAGCATTGCATAATCCAAATGGCATCCGTGATGCACGCAAACACACCAAAAGGACAAGTAAAGCTGTCTTTTCTTGGTCCTCGGATTAATCGCAATTTGGTTATACCGGAATAGCCATCAAGAAAACAATAAAAAGCTTGGCCTGCTAACCTTTCTAACATCTGATCCATGAAAGGCAATGGAAAATGGTCTTTCCTCGTGGCATTATTGAGCTTGCGGTAATCTATGCACATTCTCTATCCGGTTACTGTTCTTGTAGGGGTGAGCTCATTCTTTTCATTTTTGACCACCGTCATCCCTCCTTTCTTGGGAACAACTTGCCTTTGGACTCACCCATGCATTATCCGAAATGGGATAAATCATGCCCGCATCAAGAAGCTTCAGGACTTCTTTTCTGACCACATCCTTCATTGTCGGATTTAATCTCCGTTGAGGTTGCACCACCGGTTTAAATTCTTTCTCCAGCAATTTTATGCATGCGAGAATCTGGGCTTATTCCTTTCAAGTCGGAAATAGACCAACCTATTCTTTGTCTTGTACTCCCTCAACACTCTCATCAATTTTTCTTCCTCCAAGTTTGACAATGAGTTGCTCACAATAACTGGACTTTCTTCATCATTATCAAGGAATCTGTACTTCAAGTGGGAGGGAAGTGGTTTCAACTCAATTTTCTGTTTTTCTAGCTGACCCTCCTCTTTTTTCAATTCTTCTCTTTTCAAATTCACAGCTTGTTCTGTACTTAGTGCTGCCAACTGTCTCACACATTTTGCTATTTCATCTTCATCCTCCTCACAAAGATTTTCAATAGCCTGCACTAGTACTTTCTCAAGAGGAGTTGAAGGATATTGCTGAGAAAAAGTTTCCTCCACCAAGTAATTGACAGTGTCTACACGGCTACAGGTATCTCTATCAGTTGGATGTTGCATTGCCTCAAACAAATTGAAAGTCACCTTCTCATCATGTACTCTGAGCATTAGTTGGCCTTTTTGCACATCCACAAGAGCTCTACCTGTTGCAAGAAAGGGTCTTCCCAAGAGAAGAGGAACTTCTGCATCTTCCTCCATGTCCCGAATAACAAAGTCAATTTGGAAAAATGAACTTATCCACCTTCACCAAGACATCCTCCATAATACCGTAAGGATATTTAATTGATCGGTCCGCCAATCAAGCGACATCCTGGTAGGTTTCACATCATCATCCCCAACTTCTTCAACATAGAAAGTGGCATGAGGTTGATACTTGCTCCTAAGTCACATAATGCCTTCCCGATAGTTATATTCCCTATAGTGCAAGGAATTGTGAAACTATCGGGATCTTTGAGCTTTGGAGGAAGTTTAGTTGAATTATTGCCTTTGCATTCCTCAGTCAAGGTGATTTTTTCATCTCTCAATTTTTTCTTCTTTGTGAGAATTTCCTTCATGAACTTGGCATATGTAGGCATTTGCTCAAGAGCCCCAGCAAAAGGTATATTAATCTGCAACCTCTTAAAAATGTCCAGAAACTTTGAATATTGCTCCTCCTTTTCTTTTTTCTTGTTCTCCCTTTGAGGATAAGGAAGTCTCACATATGGAGGAAGAATTTGAGGCTTGTTCCCATCCTTCAAAATTTCAGCTTTTGTTCTTCTGATGATATAACCTTCATCCACTAATCTAGAGCTCTTTTTATCATCATTTTTCTTTTTCTCACTCTCCTTTTCAACTTCTTCAACATCAATCACCTCATTTTTATTTTTCAACTCCTCATCCAACATCACCTTGTTATTTTCATCATTACATTCAGGGACTAATGGTTCCACCATAGATGGTGTTACCACTTTTCCACTTCTCAAAGTAACAGCATTACAAGACTCATTTTTTGGATTGTCTACAGTATTTGCAGAAAACTTACCCTTGGATTGCTCCGCGAGTTGCTTGGAAAGTTGTCCAATCTGATTTTCAAGATTTTTGATGGATGCATCTTGATTCTTGAAATGAGCTTCATGACTTTGGAGGTTTGTTTGAGTCATCTTCATAAACTGAGTGAGAGCATTCTCTAAGTCAGATTGCTTATCTTTGATTCTGGCTGGTTGCGGAGGCTTGCTTGATTGAGGGCATCATTTTGCTTCCAAGAAAAGTTGGGATGATTCTTCCACCCTGGATTATAAGTGTTGGAATATGGATTCCCTCCTTGCCTTTGGAAATTTGCCATGTATTTGGCTTCCTCACTAAGCTCACCTTGGGCTTCACATTGCCCATTTTCATGCCCTCCACCACAGAAATCACACTTCTTTGCATCGCCACGCTTTAGCTTGTGCGGTTGAAGAAGATCCTGCTCTTAAATCTTTAAGTTCTTTGGTA
This sequence comes from Calophaca sinica, assembly GCA_037113605.1. Classification (NCBI taxonomy): domain Eukaryota; kingdom Viridiplantae; phylum Streptophyta; class Magnoliopsida; order Fabales; family Fabaceae; genus Calophaca; species Calophaca sinica. The sequence continues at coordinate 25,665,714 of CM073733.1, forward strand.
AGGGCTTCAAGTTGTTGTGATACTAATTTGTTTTGAGCCAAAATAGCATCACTTGTCTCTAGCGCAAACATGCCCTTTTTGCTTTGTGCTCCTCTATCATGGTGGACAAGATAATCATTTGAGACCATTGCCTCAACTAGCTCTCTTGCTTCACTAGTCTTTGAATTCATTGAGCCTCCCACAGAAGCATCAAGCATCATTCTTGTGTTAGGCCTCAACCCATGACAAAACATTTGCATTTGGCACAAGTCATCATAACCATGACCAGGACATCTCTTCAACAACACCTTGAATCTTTCCCAAGCATCATAGAGGTTTCACCATCTTTTGTTCAAAGCTACTCACTTGACTCTCCTCTTGACAAACTTGGCGGTGGGGAAAACCGATCCATGAATTTATCCTCTAAGTCATTCCGGTATTAATACTTCCCTGGGGTAATAAACTTAGCTCCTTTGCCCTATCCCTCAAAGTAAAAGGGAATAATCTCGGTTTCTTTGCTTCATCAGAATAATCGACTTCAAAGTTCCACATATTTCAAAGAAATTCACCAAGTCTTGGGGTCTTCATTTTCACTCAGAAAGCGATTTTGCTTGAGTGCACTCGGAGAGAAGTCCGGATCTCAAATGCATTGGCCTCTAGGTTGGTATCCAATAGCCAATCTCTCCTGTTGTTTCTGCGCCAAAATCACCAAGAGTACGCTAGGTGGCGGTTCGCCATTTCTTCCTCTACCCGAGTATGAGTAGAAGTAGAAGCTTGAGATTGTTGATGTTTTTTCTGCCTTGCCTCCTTAGCCTTCTTCCTATTTGCTTTGTCTGTCTTTTCTATCTCGGATCAAACACCAATTCGGATGTCTGTTTCTCGCGTACATAACAACTAGAAAGATGATTAAGCACACAACTGTATTTTGAAACAAGATAAAGTATATCCACAAAACTAACTAACTAGAAATAAAGCGTAAAATTGTTCAAAGTAGTAACTCCTTTGCCTTGTTGACAATCAAATCAACAATCCCAAGAACGGCGCCAAAAACTTGTTAGCGATTTCATACACCACTTTTTAAGCCAAGTACACCAATCGCAACCAAGAATATAGTAATGAATAGAGTATCGTCTCCACAGGGATTATGATGGTTATCAATAAGAATAAGTGTGTAATTACTTTAAACGGAAATGATTTGGATATTTTGATTGTAATTGTAACTTTGAACAAGTTAAAGTAAAAATAGAATTGACTTGGTTGGTTGAAAACGACTAGGATTTGAATCCTCTTGTACTTGCTCTTATGTAACTAGTTCATCATTAACTTAAGTAATTTCATATAAATTGAAGTTCGAATCAACTGAATTAGCTTAAGGACAATCCCTTGCCTCATAAACCCTTTATTCTAGCCACAATCCTTAATCCCTTAGGTGATTAATGATTAGACTAAGCAATAAGATCCATGATTCATTAGAACACATAACCACGAGTTATATTCCTATAATCATCATGATTATGATTACTAATCTCAGTTCAAGTTCATTCATCCTATTTTCCAATAAAGATGAAAAACCCAAAATCAATGCAATAGTGATCAAGTATTGAAAAGCATGAAGTATAGAGATTAGAAACTCAATTTACATAACATAAACTTGTATTAATATAAGAGAACTAACTACATAAGAGTTTGTACATGATTCATCTCATCTTAATCTAAGGTATTTAGCTACTCATGGTAGTAAAAGAAGAAAACAAACATATGGAAGAAAACAACTCCATTGATGATCCAAACCTTGTTCCCAAGAATGAATCCTCCTTGAAGATGAAGAACAATGGAACCCTAGCACTCCTAATCTTTCTCCTCAGTGTTTTTGATGTTAGAAAAGGTCCAAGATCATTAAAAAGTGAACAAATATCTAATTATACTGATTCTGCGAAGACCGCGTCGCGCGCAGATTAAGCGATACAAATGCGTCGCGCACGACCGAGGCGGCTTCCAGATTTGCAGCGATGCGGCCACGCCGCAGATTCTTCTCGATCAGCGGCGTCACGCCGCATGAAGACAGAACCAATTTACATAAATGCGGTCACGCGCATTCCTTTACTTTGTAAATGCGGCGTCACGCCGCATACTCAATAACTTGGCTTTTTTTTCGCATTTTTGGCTGCCTTCGAATCTTATGCTCTCACGAATCATCTTCTTTGCCTTTAATTGAATTCTTGAGAGTGTCTTCTTTTGGTTTTGTTTCCATTCCTAGCAATTCAAGTGCAATATACATGAGAATAATGTAAGAGTTAAAACATACAATCAAACAACCAAGTGTAAAGAATTCCAAAGTTTAAGCTCAATATATATTCAACTCTCTCAATTCCTCATGTATTTAATTCAATTAATTACTCTAAATTAACATAAGATGAAAACTTATCAGGAGGCAAAATCAATTATACTTGAGAACAACCAAATATGATAAAATCAATTTTATGTCTTTAGAATCACTTGTAACACTCCTAAAAGCGAATCCAAACACACACAAATTAATTTTGTAAAATTGATTTTAGTTAAAAGTAAGTTTTTTATTTTACGGTGAACAACTTCATTTAATTGAAAAAACATAGAACATCACAAACAGATTGAAGTAGATGTGTTGGGGCATTCCTCGTCCACATATTGGAATAAACTCTAAGAGTTAATCCAACAGTAATATGAGCGGCATTACACAAAGATTGTTGAGTAGCCAATGGGACACAACCAAACTAATGCCTAAATCCTAACAGTCGGCCTATCAATGTCTTTCGCACACTGCTAACAACGACGAATGAGTGAGATTCCACAGTTTTTTTTACTATCCAGTTACGGATCAAATTTGTGGCTTCTGCAGACACATTTCGAGTACAAATGGTCTCGAGATTGTCTATACTGATCACGTGCTTAGAAGACAAATTATACTTGGAGCGGATGCAAAAATTGGTTACATCCCCCAATGGCCATGCACACACACCGTATTTTCCAAAATGTCTATCTCATTTGGGTCTTTCCACCAAAGACCATGGGTACAAACTTGAGACAAACTACTCTTAAAAAACAAAAACACCAAAAAAGACACTAAGGAAGACACAAACTAGATAGAACACAAAAGCACAAGTCATATCTTAAGCCAGACAGAAACACTGAACACACACCACGACATAGCCACGATGGCTTCGGCGGAGGGCGATTCGATCCCGAAGCAGCAGATGGGGGGGTCGACCTTGGGTGTAGCAAGCATGGGTGTTGGCTTAGGTGGTGTCGCATCACCCCCACTAGTTGGCAGAGGAGCATTTGATGAAGGGGTAGAGGGGATGGGCTCTCCAGATCCACAACACTTGGTTTGAGGTAGGCATGGTAGATCCAATGTAGAGAGTATGGCCTCATATGGGGGAGGTGAGCACCGAGGGCAGATGGATGGGTGTTTGTGGTGGGTGATGGAGGCACCTCACGGTGGAGAGGTAGCAAGGGGTTGGGGTGGGAGAATGGAAGACGAATGGTGAGCTCTCACACTGAGGAAGAGGGAGCATTGAAAAACTGCCATAGATTTGCCCCAATTTAAGGGGGAAGTCCTCCATAGAGAAGGGAAGAGTTATCCAATTGAATGGAGGGACAGAACCCTAAACAAGCACTGCGGCCTGTAGGGGAAAGTGCGGCTTAGAGAGAGGGGGGTTTCTCTCTCTCAACCCTTTTCAGCATAACAAAATGTGCATATCCATTCCTCTGCTTTCATTGCTCAAGTTAGTTAAAAGTAGGTTAAATATAAAGTGATTTATGTTTGAATATATTCATATAAAAGTTAGTTGAAGAATAAGTTTGAGAGTAAAAAATCACTTTTAGAATCAAAAGCTCCAAATCCTTGCTTCAAGTTATAATTAATTCTAAAGACAAGATCGATTCTATCCAAGAATATCTAAACAAGTCAAAACAAATTTTATATATTTAGAATCACTTTTGGCTCTCCCAAAAGCGCATCCAAACCAGCACGAGGAGGGTGTCCGTAAGGCATAGCACAATTGGTGTAATCCGACGTTGTTAGGCTGGATATTTTTTGTGGTTATCCGGATTCGAGCCCGAAATCTCCACTTTATGTGTATGAGTTTATGGGTGATGCTTGCCACTTCGCCTGCGGACAAAAAAAAACCAGCACGAGGGTTTACTCCTAGTTAATCAAGTCATAAAACACAATACTGTTGTTGTACCAAAAAAAAATAACACAGTCCCGTTAAACACTCGTTACTTTCCACACTCTATCACTGTTCGGAAGTCCAACCATGGAAGCAACGCGACTCTCCTTCTATCACTTCCATCCGCCCATCTTCCGGACGAAACCCAGCACACTTCGAGGTTAGTTTAGTTTTCCCATTCACCGGCTTCCCATAAAACCTTGAAAGAGAAAAAGAAGAAAGAAAATAACCATTCTTATTCATTATCTATCCTATTAAAACGCGTTTCCTATCGCAGGAAGAAGACACGCAGAATGCATCCACGGAATTGGAACTAGGGTTTCCCTTTTCACAGTCCCCGCATTCAGCAAACGAAATTCACCTTCGCTGAACCGGATAACTTCCGTTAACTTCTCCGACCGGCTCCGAAGTGATTATATGCGCGTCGAGGCTCCGCTTTCGAGCGAGGAAGTCGTTCCGGAAACACGTGGCGACGACGGAGAATTAATTGTTGCGTTTCCAAGCGGTGATAACTCGGGAACCCTACAGTTTAAACCCATAACGTACAAAAATAGGTTTCTGAACTTTGTGCGTTTGGGTTCTGTCATTAACGGTGCTGCGGAATCGTTTTTCAAGAGCGAGATTCGGAGAAGGTTGTTCGTGACTGCTGTGCTAATTGTGATTAGTCGTGTCGGTTATTTTATTCCTCTTCCTGGATTTGACAGAAGGTTGATACCAAAAGACTACATGAGCTTTGTCTCAGGTTCATCTGTTGGTAAGCAACATACATTGATTTTGATTCCATTTTATGGTTCTCATTGGCAATTGAATGGTTTTCGTGTTAAAACTCATGCAAAATCCAAAAAGGGTTACCATTGAATGAAAAAAATTATAGGAGAAATGATGACTCCGGATATTAGGTGTCAGCTCAAGGTAGCCTGTGAATGTGAAGTGGAAAGGAAATTTTGAACCTTGAGAAGTGCTAGTAACACAATCACACTCCTTTTCTAACACTTTTTATTATTGGTTCAAATTCATGTGCGTCCCTTCACTTTGGAAATGGATCCAACCACATAGTAAATGAGAACCATATAAATTAGTGAGACCCACATGAGTTTTAGTCATCTAAAGAGTGTCAGAGAATGTTTTGCTAGCATTTCTCTTTAAACCATTGTTGATAATACTGTTTTTGCATGTCCATTTTTTTGCTTGGATATTTTCCTGAGTTTATACATGTGAACGGTCATTCATGTAGTTTCTGGCAGATGAACTTGGTGACTTCTCCTCTGAGCTCAAGCTATCTCTTTTCCAACTTGGAATCAGTCCTCAGATAGTAGCGTCCATTATTATGCAGGTATACCCATTTCCATTATTGAGTCTGATAGACATATATCTGTTCTATGAAGTCCAGTACGTAGTACAACGCGGCTATAGGGAATTTTTTTATATTTAGGATACGATATGGTCTAGATACGTTAACAAAAATTTATACAGATGCAGAACACTTGTAAAGAAATAGATATTGATCATTCCTCGTTAATATATAACTATGATGGTTACAATTTACAAAAAGATACTTGTCAATCGTGATCATAACAAAAATAATAAAGCTTCTGCCTATTTGGATCCAACCCTTTTTGGATCAATTTTGTTCCTTTTCAAAGAATGAATAAAGGAGTATGTACTCCAATGTCCAGTTCCTCTCACAACATGATAAAGAACATGGCTGCACAAGAAGCTTTAAGGCAAGTTTTTGGAGTATCCGAGAAGTATCGGGAAGTGTCCGAGGATTATCGGGATAAAAAAATTAAAAAGAAAATAAAAGAATTGGGATACTTTTGGGACACATATCGGGAAGTATCCAAGGAGTATCGGCATTCGATACGGATACGACACCGATGGAGTATCCAGGCTTCATAGTTAGTCTTTTGCTAAGTTTTTTCTGTTTGTTACTTTGAAGGCCAAAGGTTGTTTTTACTTATTTTAGTTATATATGATTTTCATTTCTTTTATCTATTTGTTGGAGTGTTAAGCGTCAACCTAAAATAGGTGGTACTATTTATTTATGAATCCAACGGTGTTCATCTTTTTAAAACGAAGCAGACCTTTGAAAAAGTTGCTCTCTGTAATTTTGATTATGCAAGGAAATAATTCTAATTTCTTTATTAAAAAAGTATCCTTAAAAGAAGAATTATTTTTCTTAGTTATTTTTACTGTGAAGTATTTGGTTGCAAAGAGTACTGGGGGTCTCAATCAGATACTAAATTTTCTTTTTTAAAGTTTTGGCCTTTTATGAACTGCATTTATACAAGTTATGCATGTGCAGGTACTCTGTCATGTTGTTCCTTCTCTAGTAAAGTTGCGGAAAGAAGGTTTGGATGGGCATGAGAAGATTAAGAGTTATATGTGGGTCTATTTATCCATTTTAAGCAGTGAGCTAATTTCCGGCTACATTGTTTTTCTAATTCGATTTATGTGATTCATGATTTAAGGAATTTCAACTAATGGATTGTTCATTTGTTCTTCACATTTCAGTTGGTGGATGTCACTGGGCTTTGCAATTTTGGAAGCTCTAATAGTTTCTTGCTACTCACTTCCATACTCAATTTACGCTGCTAGTTATAGGTAATCTTCATAGAAGAATACTTTTCAAGGAAGATTTAAATAATCCAACAAAGAATTGAACTATTGATGTTTTCATCACAATTTGATAACATAACCAAGCCAGTAAGGTTAAATGTATGATTTTCAACATATTGTAATCCCAACAGATCTTTAGATGGTCTCATTGTTGGACATAGCAGTGCCATTGGTCTTTGTTAATTATGAGTTGCTATCCTAAATTTTATTTCTCTGTTTTGTGCTTTATAATCATATGGATCTCATTCTCTTTGCTTGTTTATCATAATTTTACCGAGTCATAAATATGGTGGAACAACTGTTGCTCCGAATTCTTTCTGTTTTGTTAAAATATTTGTTACTTTTGCAGGTTCAAACATGTAATGGTGACAACTTTGTTGTTGGTTTGTGGTGCAATGACTATTACATGGATTTGTGATACCATATCAGAATCTGGATTTGGTATTCTTCTTACCGCAAACCTATTACTTTATCATACTTGAGTGTAGTTGAGGAAGTTAAATTTTAAAAGATAACCAGAGCATATGATGTGAAAACTTATGGATTATTATCAACTTTGTATTATTTCTAAGAGTTTACCCATATAATAAGAATTTACTCAATTGACATGTCTTTTTAGTTAGGACTTTGGAGTCATATGTAATCTCAAACCATAAATGACAAACAAATGGCTTTTTGCCTAGTGGCTTTTAATATGTTTCTTATGTAACTCTGCAATTTCCATGAAAGATTGCATCTTTCCTTTTAAAAATTTTGTGATTTTCCAACTTCATTTGCTCGTATACAAAACTTGTATACGTCGCAGGGCTTTATATTTGTTGGCACAGGTGTGGATAGTGACCTGCAAGCATATGCTATTGTGACTTTCTATGTAATCGAAAGATACTTGTTTGCTATATGCAGCCTGGGCTTTGCCATTCTTTTGACTGAATTTGTCATGCTACATAGATGGTACATTACATTTGTATTTGCGTAATCTATACTACCATAGAAAGAATATTTGTTCACTTGGTATTCAATCCCTCTCCTTCCAAAGTATACATTTTGTTTTATCCAATTGAATAAAAAGAAACAAATTGTGTTCCCAAATTAATGGAATAGACCCACCTCTTTCACCCGCTTCCTACTTTTAAGTTTTACTTAATTATATTACAAATTATGGCTTCAAACTCGGTTTTTATTCAAAATTTGAAATTTTAAAAAAGAATCATTGAAGTTTTTATTATTTAAATAGAATTTAATTTATATATACCTTTATCAAGTGTCCTGTTGCTAGTTTGGTAATAGCAAAGCTTATAGAAATCTTTGAATGATGCGAGAAATTATAATTAATCTGACAATGTCAATTTTATCTGATCTTATTGGCTTCATTGTTTTGTCTCTTTGCCATACTGCAAAGGGATGGGCAGGCGTTGATTATTCCCTATACCTAAGTCAGTTTTGTCATTTGATTGACACACTGATGATAGGCGTTAGACGTTTGCTTTTATCATTATAAATTCATTCTTTTATGACTGATAGTGCGTTCTTCAGGTCAAGGTTCATCTCTTATCATATGTGTGGGAATACTGACGGGTTATATGGAGACATTACACAAAATGCTTACTCAGCTTTCAGGTACATGGCTGGATGCAAACGAAGGCTTTGGATTTTTATCCCATCTCCCTTTCCCTTGTGTTCCCAGTCTCTAGCTTAAATTTTAACTTATTGAAGTAGCATGTCTGGTATCTGGAAAATTGTGTTTTCAGACTCCATTAAAAATTTGACTATTTTAGTTTTCTTTCAAGATGCATAACCAATTATTCATGTTTTTTTGGAAGATGACAGAATCTATCTCATACATGTCCAAAAATAAAAGAAAAAGAAAAAAAAATACCAAAAATATGAGGAATCAATAATTTTGAGGAACTTTAGCATTACCAACTGATTTTTCAAGAATACCATTGTGAGTAGGAAATTTTTAACTTGCTTAAAACCGCAATTTAGTTTTGCCGGTAGGAGCATTTATACTTGGGTAGTATTTGGCATATGGACAAAACAGAACTGAACAGCCTGTTCAGTTCTGTTGTATTTGGTTCCAACCTGTTCAATGGAACTAAAATGTACCACTTTTTAACCTTATGTCCTGTTTTGTTCTACTTTTAATATACACCTAATGTAGAATTAGAATTGAACTCATCTTGTTGTAATCTGTCTATCAAATACTACCTTAGAATAATATCACTAGGATGTTATATACCTTTAATCAGGTGAAAATATATTAAGTTATATTATTATATTTATCTCATCGAATCTTTTGTGACTTTATTGATTCACATTTCTTGATATTGCAGTGAGTGCTGTAAGTTGGTGGCCATATGTGCTTGCAGTTTTGGGTATCTTCACCATAGTCACTATGTGGGCAGTTGTAGTAACTGAAGGTTGCAGGAAAGTAAAGCTTCAGTACTATGGTTTTAAACTTGCTTCTGCTGCAAGGTAATGTCATTGTTGTTGGCCAGACAGTTGAATCCTTTTCTCCTCCTTGAAAGTCTAGATGTTACCATAGGTTTGATATTCTATCAACTGTAAAAAGTTGTACTTGACAATTTTCTGATATGATGGTTCATGAGGAAAGCTGTTCCATACCTCTGGTTAAGAAAACAGTACATTCTGTTGTCCTATGCTGTACGTCCTGTGGCTTGAATATTAACTTATATTGTACTTAGCTTATATATTCAATAGAGCTTGTTGTCCTTATTTATTATGATAGACAGTTTCTATGTGTTTCTGAAGGAATCAAGTGATAATTTTGAGCGTACGGACTGACAGTTGAACCTTTCATGCCTTACAATTTGAAACAGGGAGCAATCGCCAATTACTGAAGTGGAGCCCTATATTCCTTTCAATATTAATCCAGCAGGGATGCAGCCTGTTCTTACCACCTCTTACCTCTTGGCATTTCCAAGCATTGTTGCTAGGTTTGTGCAATCCGTTATGCATTTCAACTGATATTCTTGGTTCAACCTCATGATTCAAGTTTTGTTAGTTTCAAACTTGCTAGCTCTCTCTCTGTTTTCTTTTTAATACCTTTGCCCATCGCTACTCAAGTGGTGTGTGAAAAAGTGATGTTTCCTTTTAGATTTACTACTTTCTTGTGAAGTGGAATTTCTAAAATTGCTATTATTTGGCAGTCTACTTGGGTCACCTTTTTGGGAGCGTGTCAAGGAAATATTGAACCCTGAAACTTCTGTTGGTGCTGAGCCATGGGTTTACTATTCCATATATGCCTTCTTTGTCTTCCTGTTCAATATATTTGATATTGTAAGTTTCTCTTTGCTGCTATTATATTATTGAACATTTTACTTGACATAAGGAGTTTTTAGTCTGTATTTTTAGTTTCATTTTGATACAAGTTATTAGTTTTCACTATAATATAAGAAAAGATAATAGATGGATTAAACTTAAGCTTGCAGCAACACTTTTTCTGAAAACAGATTCCAGTCTGAACTTAAAATATTAGAGAAGAAAAGTTAATTGTTGAATTACCTTCGACCACTAAAATGAGTTTTAACAAAGTTTACATGATATCCCAAAATGTCACTGATGTGGGCCATTGTTTCAAAATCTAGTTACCAAGACGTTCTTGACTCCTAATTATGCAAAACTTGGCCAAAATTTGCAGAGTATAACCGTAGTAAACGTAAACCAAACCATTGCATGTAGCCAAGTGGTTTGTTTCCTTGTTACTAGTGTAAGCTGAATTAGATTTCAACTGAGATTATGGATTGGAACATGGAAAAAAAAGATATCAAATCTGTGACTTATTGCAAAGATCTTAATTTTGAGCTGCTTATTCTGATTATTAATTTTCAACTCAATTAAAAGTACATTTATTGTAAATATTTCAAATTCTTTGTTTGAAGCATCACTGTGTTATTTCCATATGTTAAGATTTTTGAGTGACTTGTATGATGTATCTATCTTGTAAATGGCCTTTTCATATGTGGATTTTGCACAGGCTAACTTGCCAAAGGAAATTGCTGATTACTTGAATAAGATGGGTGCAAGAATACCAAATATAAAGCCTGGGAAGGCCACTATAGAATACCTCTCAAAGGTCCAGGCATCCACACGATTTTGGGGTCCGTTATGGGTGAAAGCTGCACTTTTAGCCTAATTTTGATTTTTATGGAATCCAATCCTGTTATGTGATGTTAATTCACTTCCTCATGGAAATTTTGCAGGGGGCCTATTGTTAAGTGTTTTGGCCACCACATCAAGTGCTCTTGACCACTATTTACGGCGTACCAATGCTGGGTTTGCTATTGGTTTTACATCAGTTCTAATTATTGTAAGTACAATAAGGGTTCTTGTACTTTAATTGTACTTTGCTTGGGATCTTATTGGCGATATATACAATCAGGCAAGAAGTTCATGGCTGCTTAATTTATCTGGCTTAAATTGCTTTCTAGATAATTTCAATTCAGGAGCATGAAATTAGCCTGTTATGTTGAGTCATTTCCCATCAGTCTCACTAGTACCCTACTGGTAGTACTTACTGTAGTAATTTATCCTTTCTACTATGGCATTTCTTGCATATTGGAGGAAAATAATGGGCTTCTTGTTTCAAATGTTGAATTTTTATATAGTATATACAGCATTGAAAATTTGGAATATACTTTCTTTCAGCATAAACCATCAAATGCTTTGTTCTACTGCCTAGTCTGTTACAGTTTCACCGAGTAGCCTTGGTTTTATTCGTCCAGGTCGGTTCCATTATTGAACTTAGAAGATCGTATCAAGCATATAATGTGATGCCAAGCTTAAGCAATGCTTTGAAACGTTATGGTGTATAACTTCAGGAAAAGCTAAGATGTCGTTGACTGTGCCATTTTGTTTAAACCTCGAGGATATCTCTTTGGTCAGCATTGGTAAGTAGTATAAATATTCGTGTGTGCAGATTTTCCAATTGTGATAATTGATGAGGACTGCCTAATATTTCCAGGAAGCTTGGTTTTTCGGGGATAGTAATGTGGTGCTAAATGCTGACTGTCAGTGCGTGGTAGTTGCTGATTCAGAAGCCTCGTTTTCTGATTTCTTTCTGGAAGGAATTTGTGCTGATGATTTTTGGAAAGTGTTTAGTTAGGCTATAGTTGTAGCTGCAGCTGAGATTTGTACAGGAAATTTTGTGTTATAGATGCGATGTGTAATGTAAAAGGCACTTTGGATGTAGGAGGTTAATAGCGGCCTTTTATCTCCCAGAGAAGGCCTTAGTGGTAGGCACTAGCTATATTGCAACCAGAGAGAGATTCACCACCCGCTTTTTAAGTTGTATGTTATCTGCCTGTATAATGATCGTGAAAGCACCGTGCAATGGAAGAGCTTAATGATCCACGAAAGCCTTTAGAGCGCCATGCACTGGAAGAAAACTTTGTTTCGCTTGAGCTCAGAAATTTTAACCCGTTTTTGCCTGAAAGGGACCAGTTTTTGTCGAGCATATACCGATCAGATTTATTCCTATCCTAGATATGACTGCAGAGTAAACGTAGTGTCTCTGATCCGGTATTGTAACTCGCTCATTTGCTGTTAGTGTATAAATGGTTCTCTCACTAGGCTTGTGCTAGTGCTACCTGCCAACCATGTTAAGTATTTGCAATGGAGCTGGATAATTGATTAGATTGCTCATTTAATAATTGTTCATAAATCGCTATTATTGTCAAATGCAATTTAAACAGGTATTGGGATAGTGATGAAGGGATTTAGTAGTTTGTATGAAGTTACAGAGTGAAGTTTCATTTTCATTATTGTACACTAAAAAGAAACATAGAAAATCACGATACTATGTAATCTCTCCCTCAAATTAGAAGCATAAACATGTTAAGATGTTATATGTTGTCTTTTTGTTTTTTGTTTTAAATGAACGCAATTAATCTGGATGTGTTTGGATTAGAGTTTTCAAACTTGAGTTGGTATTAATTTGATTTTACAAATTTATCTTTGGTTAAAAGTCATTTTGCATGACATTATTTATTTAATAATTTTTATTTTGAAAAGGATTTTGATAAAGCGAACGTTGTTTGAAAATATTAATTAAAACAACTTTTTGATGTGTAATTACTAAAAAAAAAAAACACTTGTATGTATGTGTGTGTGTGTATTGCAATGCTAATATTAATTTTTTATCAATGATTGTAGTATTTTTAGACTTTTAGAGCTTGTATAAATTAAAAAAAAAAAGAAACAACAGTGCATATATTATATGCATAAAAAATTGTAATTTACGTTAAAATTAATGTTATAAGTTGTGTCATTAAATTATCCATTTTAATGCATCAAATTACAAATAAACTTATTTATCATGTGATTAAAATTAAAATAATATACAGTATTTATAATGCATTTTCATTTATAATGCAACCTAATTTATTAGTATGGCAACACTCTTTTTTTGGTTACAAAAAGTATGGCAACACTCTTATTCTCCGCCTGGAAGCCACAAGCACAAATGAAGAGAACTGTAGAATAGCAAAACTCCGAGGCATCTCCATGTAGAAAGTCTCGTTTGCACACTCTAAAGATGGATTTGACTGACTGACCCCAAATGCCAGATAAAGCTTACCCTCATTGATCATCAAGTTAAAAGGCCGTTTGCCATACATCTTAGGAAAGATCACAAACATGCACTGTTGTCTTTAACGAAGGTAGGATATTTTTTCCCTATTGCAAATGTTCACCGAAAGGGATTGCAATCTGTAAAAAGTTCAAATTTGATGCACAGTCAACATAACAAAATGATGTGTGGAAATGTTATAAAACATGTTGATACTGGAGTATACAGCGTAACATTAAGATCTTAAAAAGAATCTTCTCTTGTGATAAAAAAAAACCAAGAAGCTAGTTACGACAATAATAACAATAAAATGAACCAGAAAAAAAAAAGAAAAATACAAGTTTTAACATAGAAATTTCTTGAGTCAAAAAAAAAAAAATAGAAATTTCTCTAAATATGAGAGAATAAAAATCACATGATTAATCAATATCAATTTAAGAGAAGAATAGGCTGTTGAAATGACCAAATTAGTTCTCTTATAATTATGCCACCTGTCCTTTTTTAAGGGTAAATTTGTCTTTTTGTGATTACAGTACCCAACTTTTCTGCTGTTTCGATTCAAAATTTGAACCCTCCATCTTATCTCTCTCCCGATCTCCCTCCTTTCTTCCTCCTCCATCTTGCTCTTCCTCCTCCCTTCACATCACCAGATTCGCCCCCTTTATCCTCCTCCGTAACCAAAAAAAAAAAAATCCCTTTCAAAGAAAAATGAACCCTCAATCTTATCTCTCTCCTGATCTCCCTCCTTTCTTCCTCCTCCAATCTCCAAGGACCCGGTACTTCACTTTCCTCTTCTTCCTCCTCCTTCCACTTTTCACTGCACATTCACTCTTCTGGATTGTATCAAAGGTGGTTTTTGTAGGTTTTGATGCATCATGCTGACAACAAGCAGGTCGTCGGAGAACCTGATGCGTCATAGTGACGACAGGTTGAGCTTGATCTCAATCTGTCGAGATCAAGCTCAAGCTGTTGGTCCTCAAGCTGTCGAAATCAAGCTTGATCTCGACAGGTTGAGGACCAACAGCTTGAGCTTGATCTCGACAGGTGTGAATAGCTGTCGATCTCGACAAGTTGAGCGTGACATGAAGCCGCTTGATCTCGGCCTATTCACACTGCCGAGATCAAGCTCAACTCGTTGGTCTCAACCCGCCGAGACTGCTTGATCTCGGCTGTCGAGCTTGCTCGACAGTCGAGCGCGCCACGCTGACAACAGCAGTGTCGCTCGGCTAACCTCGATGCATCACAGCTGACGACAGTTGAGCTTGATCTCAACTGCCGAGATCAAGCCTGCCGCTGGTCCTCAAGTCGCCGAAATCAAGCCCGATCTCGCAGTCGAGGACCAACAGCCTTCGCCTTGATCTCGACAGTTGAGATGATCTCAACTCGCCGAGAACAAGCTCAACCTCTCGAGAGCAAGCTTGATCCGACAGGTCGCCGAAATCAAGCTTGATCTCGATAGGTTGAGGACCAACAACTTGAGCTTGATCTCGACAGGTTGAGCTTGACATGAAGCTGATGATCTCGACAAAGATTCACACTGGCCGAGCAAGCTCAACCTCGCTGGACCTCAGTTGCTGAGATCAACCTTGCTCTCGACAAGTTGAGCTTGATCTCGACAGTTGAGCTGACATGAAGCCGCTGATCTCGGCTGCCTATTCACACTGCCGAGATCAAGCTCAACCTGTTGGTCCTCAACCTGTCGAGATCAAGCTTGATCTCGACAGGTTGAGCTTGCTCTCGACAGGTTGATGCGTCACAGTGACAACAGTGTGTCGTCGGAGAACCTGATGCGTCACAGTGACGACAGGTTGAGCTTGATCTCAATCTGTCGAGATCAAGCTCAAGCTGTTGGTCCTCAAGCTGTCGAAATCAAGCTTGATCTCGGCAGGTTGAGGACCAACAGCTTCAGCTTGATCTCGACAGGTTGAGCTTGACATGAATCTATTGATCTCGACAGTTATTCACACCTGTCGAGATCAAGCTCAACCTGTTGGACCTCAAGCTGTCCAGATCAAGCTTGCTCTCGAGAGGTTGAGCTTGCTCGGCAATTGAGATCATCTCAAACCGCTGAGATCAAGCCTGCCGCTGGTCCTCGTCGCCGAGATCGCCTTGATCTCGACAGTTGAGCTTGATCTCGACAGTGTGAGCTTGACATGAAGCCGCTGATCTAGACAGCCTATTCACACCGCCGAGATCAAGCTCAACTCGTTGGTCCTCAACCCGCCGAGATCAAGCTTCGATCTCGACAGCCGAGCTTGCTCTCGACAGTTGATGCGCCATCGACAACAGCAGGTCGTCGGAGAACCCGATGCGCCACGCTGACGCTGTGTCAGTTGTGGATGATCTCAAACCGCCGAGCCGCTGGTCCTCAGCCGCCGAGATCAAGCTTGCTCGACAGGTTGAGCTTGATCTCGACAGATTGAGCTTGACATGAAGCTGTTGATCTCGACAGCTATTCACACCTGTCGAGATCAAGCTCAACCTGTTGGTCCTCAACCTGTCGAGATCAAGCTTGATCTCGACAGGTTGAGCTTGCTCTCGACAGGTTGAGGATGATCTCAAACTGTCGAGATCAAGCTCAACCTGTTGGTCCTCAAGCTTTCGAGATCAGCCTTGATCTCGACAGGTTGAGGACCAACAGGTTGAGCTTGACATGAAGCTGTTGATCTAGACAACTATTCACACCTGTCGAGATCAAGCTCAACCTGTCGAGATCAAGCTTGATCTCGACAGGTTGAGCTTGCTCTCGACAGGTTGATGCGTCACTGACAACAGCAGGTCGCTGAGAACCTCGATGCATCACAGCTGACGCACAGTTGTGGATGCTCTCAACCTGCCGCGCCGTTGGCCCTCAGGCTGCCGAGAACAAGCTTCCTCTCGACAGGCTGAGCTTGATCTCGACAGATTGAGCTTGACATGAAGCTGTTGATCTCGACAACTATTCACACCTGTCGAGATCAAGCTCAACCTGTTGGTCCTCAACCTGTCGAGATCAAGCTTGATCTCGACAGGGTGAGCTTGCTCTCGACAGTTGAGGATGATCTCAAACCGCCGAGATCAAGCTCAACCCGCTGTCCTCAAGTCGCCGAAATCAACCTTGCTCTCGACAGGTTGAGCTTGCTACCAACAGGTTGAGCTTGACATGAAGCTGTTGATCTCGACAGCTATTCACACCTATCGAGATCAAGCTCAACCTGTTGGTCCTCAACCTGTCGAGAGCAAGCTTGGAAAAGAGCAACCCGTTGCCCTGTTTTGGAAAAGAGCATAGGGCCATTTTGGATTTTCTCATCGAATGAGCCCCTCCCATTCAACCAGCAAGATCAACCTGTCGAGATCAAGCTTCATTTCGACAGCTCGAGGACCAACAACTTGAGCTGTTTCTCGACAGGTTGAGCTTGATCTCGACAAGCTTGATTTCTCAAGATATGTGAGATATACTTAAAACTCATTGGTGTTATTTTGTTATAAACATGAACCATTTCAGATCCTTCATCCGATGTTCTTATATTAAAGATTAACAACTCTTCCTGAATGTGTTTGGTTTTTTTTTCTTCTTCTTCGGTTCCTATTAATCTTCTTTTCTTTCTGATGCTTATTTATATTTTCCCAGTGTTTGCAAGTAATAGAAGAAGCAACTCACACTTTTCTGCTGTTTTCTGCAAGTAATAAATAGACAAGTAAATAGAAGAAGCAACTCACAGTTTTCGATGCGTTTTTTGTAGGTTTTGATGCGTCACAGTGACAACAGTGTGTCGTCGGAGAACCTGATGCGTCACATGATGTGACGACAGAGAAAATAGGGCTGTTGATTTTCCATATATACCCTTTATTAAGAAACTTACACGTGTCTATTTTGAGGACAAAATTGAGATTTACGATTAATTAATCAATTGACGAGAAAATATTGCTTCGCGATCATCACTTTCGCTCTGTCACTCGCCTTCTCTGCAAGGAGAGAGCTTTTCTTCTTCTCGGCTCTTCCCCATGCGCCTCGAGCTCCTCATTTGTCTTCTCCGTCTACTTCCTTCTCTATCTACTGGTCTTCTCCATCTGATTTAGTGATGTTCATTGAGTTACATTATTGGACAGATTTAGTGATGTTCATTTGGTGATTATATATACCCCAATAATATATAGCTTATTGTCTTTGGCCATTCTATTATAATTGATTTCATAGGTGTTCTGTGTTTTTTAGTTCATTGCTCTAAATTTATATTGTCACAGTAAAACTTAACTGTCTAATTGTTGGTTGGTTTTGGGCAGAGGATTAACCGGAGTCAAGGCATCGCTTGATTCTGCCTTGCAGGGTGCACTTAAACTCCTTTTTTGCTTCTCTTATTGTGACCACCTTCATCAATTCTAATTTTTGTACTGCCTGAAGGAATAACAATGTGTCATACTAGATGGTTGATCTTTTACATGGTTTACAATGAAGTTGTATTCTGTTCAAAGTAAGCTTCAGTAACATAAACATTGGTAGTGCTTTCAATTCTGCAGCTACTCTTATATTTTTTTGCAAATGTTGGTTTTTCTTCGTCGCCGAGATCAAGCTCACCCCGCCGAGATCAAACTCAACCCGTCGAGATCGGGATTGACTTCGTCACTGACGACCAACACTGAAGTTTGATCTCGAGAGGTTGAGCTTGATCTAAGTCAGCCGAAATAAATCATGTGCGAAGGCCGAGATCAACCTCGACGCGATCAAACTCAAGCTGTTGAGCTTGATCTCGACAGGTTGAGCTTGATCTCGACATCTAGAAGACAACTATCTATTGGAGCATCAAGACCCATCACAATCAAGTCATTAAATAAATCATGTGAATATCCGCCGAGATCAACGGTCGATATCAAACTCAACCGAGATCAAGCTCAACCCGCCGAGATCAAACCCAATTGAAATAAATCATGTGAATAGCTGTCGAGATCAAGCTCAACCGAGATCAAGCTCAACCTGTCTCAGGATTGACTTCGACAGCTTGAGGACCAACAGCTTGAGTTTCATCTCGACAGGTTGAGCTTGATCTCGCTTTAGCTTGATCTCGACAGGTTCATCTCCACAAATTATTCATATGATTTATTTCGATACTGATTGTGATGGGTCTTGATGCATCAAGCGATAGTTGTCTTCTGCCGCCGAGATCAAGCTCAACCTGTCTACATCAACCTCAACCTGTCGAGATAGTTTGTTTGTCAACGCAAACTAATTACCATAACGACGCGCTACCCGTGCGTATGCACGGGTATGTTACTAGTTAATTCTAGAAAATCTTTCTCTACATGTAATAGTTATTGTTATCCCTTCTCAATTTATCTTTGGGCTTTTTTCCCTTAACGGGTCAACAAAGTAGTATTTTATTGGGCCAGTAAGAGGTGGTAGCTGAGCCCAGTGATTGGCGGGTCTTTCCGTTTTTGACATTTGAATGGAGCCAAGCAACGGGAGCTCGGAGTCGGAGATGGATCCCGCAGAGATCTACACAGCATCGGACACCTTTGATGCCTCCGCCATCTTTCACACCATCAACGACGTCGTAGGGTTCGTCCTTTACATGCACCAGCAAATCCCCTCGTAACCCTTTTTCCTTCGCTTCAAATTCAAACCACTCCCCTCTTTCAGTACAAATTCCCTTTTTGTTCTCCGTTTTGGTTTCAATTTTCGGCATTTTGTTTATGCAGCACAGTGCAGGATATGAGCGTTGAATTCGATTCAATGCATTCCGAGTATAAGCAACTGGTATTTTATTTTATTTTTATTGTCCGAGTAGAAATCGATTGAATCAAGTGATTATTATATCTTTAATTTGCTTGGGACCTGAATTTGATAATCTCAGGAGATGGATATGGGAACTGAAGTGAAGGCATCGTTTCGGAGAAAGCATATGAGTAGAATGAGGGATATCAAAGTAGGAATAAAGAGATTGGATAAGTTGATGAAGTCGCTTTTGAATTTACAAACTGCAATTAAAGTGATGATCAACGAGGTTCCCACCATAGAGGGAGTCATTTTGGCTCTTGGAGGTAGCACACTTAGACCTCAGAACGTTTATGTCTTGGAATTTTCCCGTGGAATTGCTCTTTCCAAGGTTGGGGATGATGATTTTGCAAGGAGCAAAGCAGCAGAGGGTCTTTCAAGAAAGGTTCCTTAGCTGTGTTTTTTTGTGTGTGTTTTGGATTGAGATGCAATGTGCTTTGTGTGGGGAAGTAGAGCTGGAGGTTATGTTTTTTTGTGTTTTCTTTAACAGGCAATTCGAACATTGATATCAAAGGGTGCTGGTTCTGTGGCTTATCCCGGTACTTTGCTAGTTGAAAAACATTCATCTAAAGAATAAATACTCCAACTGGTCCTCCAATGGTACATCAGACTAAGGTTTTAAATTGCAGTCACAGTTCTCGGTATTGTGGAAAATTGTGATTAAATACGGCTGATGTAACCACAATTGTGGTTGTGTCGCGGTCGCGTCGCAGAGATATCAAAAACCTTGTAGCCACAGGGACTGTTTTTTAAAACCTTGCATGAGGCATTGAGTTGGTCTGTCGAAGATTTTGGACATTAGCTTGGTCTTTCCTAGTGCAATTAAGCATCAAATTCAGGATCAAATTGATGTTTGAAGACCTGTTGAGGGACTGAATTGATGTTGGTATAAACATTGAGGGGTCAAACTGATGTCCAAAATCTTTGTTGGACCGACTTGATGTCCTGTGTATCTTTGAAGGACTGATTTGAATATTTACTATTAGTTTGAATAATTTTTCTGCGTTATATTCTCATTTATTTGTTTTGTTTTATTCCATAATAATATGAGGGTTATATTTTATCTGCTTTTGTGTAGGTCCTACCAAATTGTTTGTGTTAATTAAGGCCCCTTCTTCTTTCAACCAGCCTCTGCATTTTCTGCCCAAACGTGATTTTAGGTACAACAGAAAGGTAAAATAGGCTATGAGGACATATTGAATTCATGATTGTCTTTTTTGACGTTGGAAGCATATGATGATCCCTGTTTACATAGGGCATCATATGCTGTATTTGTTAGTGTTGTCTTTGTAGTGAGTGATGCTGATGACTTCTTTATTTGGTAAAGAAGTTAGCAAGTTCTATCTATGTTTGCTGCTTTCTGAATTGAAATATGGCAGTTGTGAACTTGATGAAACTCGTGTCAATTTGTAGTTCATCATTAATATAACCATTCTTTGGAAATTATTCAACTGAAGACCTGGCTATCTCACTTCAATTCCTTTTAAGCTATGGTTTTGATTTATGTTGTCGTTTTTCCTGTTCACTTGTTTTCCTATGGAACTGAAACAAAATGTTTTTCTCTTGCACTCCGAGTACGCTTTAATTCGTTTTGAACAATAATGTAAATCTTTCAGTATTCAGTATTTATTAGGGGGTGTTTTGGCAAATTCAAAACTAGTTTAACATGGTGCAAAATGGAACCAATTATATAAACCCCTATAAGAAAATGAACCTGTTGAAACTTGAAAATCAAGCCATGTTTAGTTTTAACTTTTAAACTAATTCAAATTGGTTTAATGCAAATGTTGTTTTTACTTAAAACGAGGAAATATAAAAGAACTATTTTTATTAGATTGGGATAATAAATTTGTGTCATTTTCTATTAAAAAATAAACATTATGAGAGAGAGAGAGAGAGTCAAGAAAAAGTTGGACTAGGTAACACTTGAAGTTGGACTATTTAAAAGCCAGTATCTTATATTTAATAACCAGCCCCACTGCACTTAGATATATTGTTTCTGAAAAAAAAGTCCCCAAACACCCCCATAGGGTTTGTTTAGATTGGCTTATGAACAACTTATTTGGACTTATCTACTGACATAAGCACTTGTCAGAGTGTTTGAGAGAGCTCATGACATGTTCATAAGTTGTTTTCAGCTTATTTCGATAATCTCTTCACGATAGCTTATGAAAACAATTTATAGCTTATATGAAAACATTTTTTACTATATTTTATCTTTGATTATAGAAATAATTTATACAAAAGCGTTTATATGATAAACGCATATCCTGTAAGTGCTTAATTAGGTTGTTTACCCAAACAGACTCTTAATATAATTCATAAATGCTATATGTCAGTGATTGCAGTTTTTCCTTAGTTATTGCATGCATAATGTTTCATAATTTCTAGTAATAGGATGTCATGCATCATATGTTTCTATATAACCTTTACTGGAGGGGAGAGGCTTGTTGCATACATTGCCAGCAACTGAACTGCATCTTCACCACAGATTGTGCCTCTCAGGCTACTGTTTAAGTGCCGGAACCAGGATCAAGAAGTGGCTACTTCTACTTCAGAAGATTTTATCTGGTAACTTTCTTATGTTATGAATATTTATCTGATGAGGACACATTTTTGTTTAGATGAATTGCCTTTTGTATGCTGCTTACCAAATTGCCTGTTTATAACTAGTGAACTTACATTTGTTTGTAGAAGGTGAAAAACTGCAGAAAACATGTTACTGTATAACCCTTTGGCTCATTCCTTATTCGGCACATTATAGTGTTAGCAGTAAACTTTTTCATTGTTAATATTTTTTTGGGCCATTTATAACATGTATAGTCAGGATTTTGTGTCCAAGCAGACCATTACTGTTTTCTGGGGGACTATAAATTTGCCTTGCTGTTTAACATTTATGACCTTCCTAAATCGCATTCCATTCTACATCTACCAATTGTATAGTTTTCATGGTCTCTAGTCTTTTTTCCTTCATTGCGTGTCCCTTGTATCATTCAGCATTGCAGATTTTTAAATGACTTACATCTTCTACCTTACAGGTTTCAATGCCGGCATGCGATAAAAGGCCTTGCAATGAACCCAATGCCAGAAGAATGAAATCCTCCACTCCAGTATAAGATAGGAAGAGCATGTTGTAAATATGACTTACACCTGAAGCTAATATTCCGTTGTTTCATTATGACTATGATGTGTGCTTGTTAAGTTTAGAGATCATTATCGTTACAACATTTTAGACCAAGACCAAGTTATACGATAAATGTTGGACAGGTAAGAGACATTATGCATTGGTGGAATTACATATTAAACAAAGCCATTAGGAAAAACAGTGTTGCAGCTTCTCATGGACATTAAAACCCCAGGAATGTGGAATTTGTGAAAAGGTGCCATATAAATTATAATACGACTTAACAAGATTCTATACTCAAACTTATACCAAACTCTGTACATGTGTAGCTTTGGCGCTATCGTTTAGAACATGTGCACTTGCTTATGTGAAGGTGTAGTTGAATTGGTGTGACATCTTAACATTTTGTGAATTTGAGACTCGCATTATGCCATAGTCACTAGTTAGTGGCGTTAGGAGCGGCATGTTAGTTTAGTTGGTGATTTAACATGTAGCATAAGTTGAAAACATTGAAAAGTGGGGACCAAAGATGATGGGTATATCGAAGAGAGATTTTATTCACGCTTTTTTCTTGTTTTCTTACTCTCACCAAAAGGAGTTCCTTCCAACAAGTTCAAGTGGAGTGGAGGATTAGGAGGAGTGGCCAATTTTACCAATTTAGCAATAAGCTGGCACTACATCTCTTGGATAAGGTTTCGCCATCCTTGTTTAGAAGGGAGGAAATCTCTGAACATTGGGTTCAGCTCCCTCATTTTCTCTCTCAACCAAAGCTTCTTTTCATTATTTTCTTGCCTATTAGTGATTTCTTTCCTTTCACCAAGCCCATGCCGTGAGAAAACAGATGTTAAACTTTTCATACAAGATGATTTCAAGGAGTCAAGGCAATTCGAAAAGCCTAGCCATTTCTTTTGTTTTTTTTTTTTTGGGGGGGGGGGGGGGGTGGTAAATGGTGCTCTGTTTAGTTATATTTGGTAAGGATTGAAGTTTACCTTATTTTTATGAGTTCTTGATCAAGTGACGGACGCACGTGTATCGTTTCAGGGGTCCACGCCCCTGATGAAATTTTTAATTTTGTTAATATATAGTTTATATAAGTGATGCAGTTATGCAGTTTTCGTCTTATAAAAAAAGTGAGATACTAACCGCGGGAGCACAAAGTCTCCTTGCAACTTGTTCACTTGTTTCTTTTTTTGGTTTCTACTGTATGAAAACGTAACACTCAAAAATTAAGACCACTCAAAATAACAAAGAAAGATTTGCAAAAAAAATAAAAAATAAAATAAAAACAATAGCAATAGCAATATCTATCACGGCTAGCTAGCAAAGCTTTCTTTGTCCATGCATGTATGACAAATAATTTGAGGGTTTGCTGTGCCACCTCATCAGCAATCATAGGCATGGAATACGAGGCAAATGCATCCATGAGTTTTTTTTTTTTTTTTTTCTGGTCATAAGGTTAGAATCAGCAGCAGAGTATAGTTTGTAATGGATGGTTTCCTTCTCCTAAAGTTGTACAAGCATGAGGCTAGTTGTGCCCCAAGAAGCCTTACACCTAATAGCTGGCCCCTATTAGAATCCATGTCTGGCTCCGCCCCTTCTAGTACATTTTAACAACTATTAAAATTCTTAATTAATTTTAAGGAAAAAATGAAAAAAAGTATAAGATTTGTTCCATTTTATGGATATGATATACTACCATTCTTAATGCTGATATATAATAAAATTATAGATTTCTTAGGGCATGTTTGGATAAACAGCTTATTTATGCGTTTATGGTATAATCGCATGAGAACTTATGTCATAAGCGCTTAAACTGGATAAGCTTTTTGCGTTTGGATGTATACATCGAAAAGTGCTTATACAAAAACTAAACTATTTTGATGCGTAATTATATAAGCACTAATAAAATTTTATAATTTTTAAAAATTAAAAAAATTAAGAATCAAACCATAATTAATTTTTTTAAAAAACATCATGATATATCACAAAATGGCATTAGAAATTAAAAATTTACCAATCACCAATAACATATATATTACAAAACCGTGATTAAAATTAAAAAAAAAAATTTCACCATTAGTAATTTTTGTATCTTGTTTCAATATTTAAGTTTGTTTATAAGGAATTTGATTCTACATTTTAGGTATTTTATCACACTAATTTTTCAGAATGACACGTTATTGTTAACACATATTAATATGTATATGTATATATTGACCAATGAAATATTCCGTTTATAATTGTCAACATAACCAATTAATCAAATATGTGCCACTCAAAACGCCAAAACAAGACATATATGCTAAATTAACAGAGGTTGAGGCAACGTTGTAGGCTTAGAAAAACACACATAAAATGCATAAATCAAATGAAAATAAAGACAAAACTTAAAGTATTACTTAGTTACAAATACTATTGTATATTCATCATTGATTATGGCTTCATTGGTAGACCAAATAGTGATTCAGAATCATGATATTTTTTTAATTCCCTGCATTTAAACAAAATAAATACACGTCATATTTAGGATTAACCAATAAGATAACATATTAATGAAATATTAATAACTTCGATTGCATGATTACCTTGCAAGGGTTTTTCTCAATTCTTCATAAAAAACTTTGTCAATCACTTTTTGTTTTTTGAAAAACAACACAGTCATTCAAGCAATGAAATTCATAAATATATTCAATATATGATGAAATCAGAAGTAATATTTTTGGGTTAATGAAATAAGAGATAAGAACCTGAAAAATGCATATATTTTGTTTCAACTCAAATGACCTAATAGGGCACCTTCTACTTGATATTGCATTTTCAGATTTCCTAATAATTTAAAAAATAAGTTAGTATTAATTTAAATTGGAAAACTGGTGTAACTAATTTTATGGTTGAAGAAGAATATTTTTTAACATCTCATAAATAAAATATTTCACAGGAATCATGCCACATTACCTATATTCCCTTTGAGCCAATAATTCTCTTTTAATCATCTTTCAAAGTTTAGTTTTATCTGCTATTATTGTGGAACCCCAACCAAGAGAGTATATTTTTAGACGATGGACATGCTATAGAGAAATTTAGAGTATTAGTAATTTGATAGTGAATTAATATGAAGAATTTATTGTACAAAGGAAAATAACCTTGTTGTCAATTGGGCAAACAGATGCTAGTGATTCCTCATCCTTTCATATTTTCCATTTCTTTTCAAAGTCTCCCTCCTAAAAATATTTGTTAACATATATTTTATACCGTAAATAAAAACAACAAAGTCAGATATGAACAGTTAACTTATAACTTACCTTTCTGTGAAAGTACATGTCTAAATCCTTTGTTCTCAACTCTTTACATAACTAAAAGAATTCTTTATATTTTAGTTTGTCTGTGAATCAGAAAATAAAGTATTAGACAATATTTAATCTTTATCTAACTTAAAGTTGGATAGTCTTGTTAGTGTAACATGGTAAATGTATAGATTATGTACAAAATGTAAAAGGACAATACCCGATTTGGAGATAACAAAATATCTTTGAAGACAACATTCTTAGTGAAGTTTCCATCTTCCCCGTCAATTTTTCTGTCTTTAATTAGGACTTTTGTGGTAGCTCGAGAAACACCTCTTGATAAAGCAACATATAATTGTCCATGGCTAAAAACATGTCGTGGTAGATAAATTCCAACAATAGGAATTGCCTATCCCTGTGACTTATTTATTGTAATCGCAAAACTTAGTTTCATAGGAAATTGCCTCTTAATAAGCACAAAAGGAAGTCCCACATTCTCAGTTGTCCTATGTTTAATTCTGGGCAAAAAAGCTCTTCTTCCAGCATTGTTACCTATGAGGATTTCCACATCTAGCATATTCATGAAAAAACCGCGACATAGTAACCTTGTCCCGTTACAGAGGCCAAAGTTAGGGTCTATGTTTCGCAACAGCATCAAAGGTGCACCTTTTTTAACCTTCAAAATATGTGGTGGCAAACCACCTGGAGCAATGGAGTGTAAGTATTCTTGTTGATATAAGCTGCGTGTGTCCCTTCGACCTCATCAAATGATAACAAATTATGCTCTTCTCTAGGGAAATAATTGATAATTATGCTATTCAGCTTTTCAACATCATCATTTCTGGGTGTAAGTATGGCTCTTTCTACCATATAAGATGCGTCCCATCCATGAGATTCTAATTGGGGAAATATTTGTTGTATGAGAATTTGTAGTGAACTTTCTCCTTCCCATGGTATTGCAATTTCGCTGGGTATCATCACCATATCATCATGTTTGGTAGGTTCTTCACCATCACCAATGCGCATAAGGAATTGTGCAAAATCTTGATCCTGTAATGATCACATATTTTGGCGCAATTGTAGGACCTTTGTGTTAGCCCATATATGAGGCCTCACAATGCAGGCAGATATCAATTATGCCTTAATACCTTTTTGAATAACATGAAGCACTTGGCGAAAATCCCCTCCCATTATCATGACTTTCCCCCTAAACGGAGCATCACAATCTAGAATATCCTTTAAAGTTCGATCTAATGCTTCCAAAGCATACCTGTTTGTCATGGGTGCTTCGTCTCAAATGATTGCTGTTGTTGCTCTAATTAGCTTTGCATGATCAGATTGTTTACTTATTGAGCAAAAAGACGATGGCTCTAAATTGATAGGTATATCGAGAGTGTGCAGTTCTACCGCCAGGTAATAGTGTCGCAGCTATACCGGATGAGGCAGTCACTAAGACAATATGACCTTTATATTTCTCAAACTTGCAATTGTAGCTCGATAAAGGAATGTTTTTCCCGTTCCTCTTGGCCCGTCCACAAAAATTACTTGACTTTGTTTACACTCAATGACACTCATGATGGTATTGAAGGCAATCAATTGGTCATTATTTAACCTTTCCACTGACTCCAAGTCTTCATTAGGTATTTGGACCAATAGCTCTTCCTATATCACTCTTGGCACCGGATTATCTTGATTTGTTTCTAATTCTAGTGCTGGCAAATCAAAATTTGTGATTTGTTTGCCATGTTGAATTAGAATGTCATTCAAATCTCTTAATAGCATATTAGTCAAGCTTGATCCCATAACAATGCTTCTTGATTGATAATCCTCTACCATGTAAGTGTAAAACTCATTCCAAATTGTCGTCTCACATCGGTTGGTTCACAGAAAATTAGTATGGTCACAAACAACCTCCTTAAAGCACATGGCATTCGTAGACTTGATGCTTCAACTAAACATTCGCGAATGCTATCATCACTCTCTAGGAAGCCCCAATGTTCAGCTGCTTTTTTGAATGTGGGATAACATGTGCCATTTACTGTAAGCAAGTATTCCCAACTGGTTGGACCTCTTAAATGAGATAACGAAACTCGTAGGTAGAATTTCTCTCCTTTTGAAGGTGATACTGTATAGATTCGACCAATAACCTTCTGTTTTGACCTTCTTCGATTCCATTCCTTATGTCCGTTGTGCCAACAATAATGCTCTGGAATCTCTCTATACAAATAACTTCTAGCTTGTGGATCTCTACGGTTTAGTGCAAAGAATTCTGTCAACATGGTTTTGGAGTTACTGTCATCATTTACTACATCTGTGATTCTTTGATGGTTACCGAATTGTACTCGATGCTGATTTGGTAAGTGAATTTGTAATCTCTCAACTGATGGATATAATCGGTAAAGGGTAAACCTAAATATTTTCCATAAGGCCTTAGGAGCACAAATCCATCTAGCATCAATATATTGCTGAACCTCATCTATAATGGATCCTCTATGAACCTCCATTGCAATTCGATCAGGGCCTTTGTAGACATACTTGTACAAATATTTAATACTCTTGATGCTACTGCATACTTCAACATTTATGTGACAATCATACTTCAACAATAACCAACGGTTATAAGGAACCACCCATCTATTATCAATAGTCACATTTCTATTTAAAGATATTGGTTCAGTAATTCGTCTTTTGTACTTTGGATATGAGTCATCACCTTGACGCGTCTCTTGTGAGAAATCCTTTGGAAACCCTTTTTTAAATTGACCGTTCTTCATACATGGGCACTTTGGATTAAGTGTACCGCAAGGTCCATGGATCATGTGCTTTAGTACTGCTTGATGTAACTGAGGTTCATCTTCAATTTTTGGTATTTCTGCACTGTCCACACTATCATAATCTTCCGGGTCGCGTAATTTGTCACTACCGTATAAGATCAGCAGCGTATGTACATGTGGTAGTCCTCATTTCTGAAACTCTGCGACATACATGTAACTTTTAACCTTTCCTAGGACCCCTTTATTAATGACATCATCCTTCAATTGTTCAAATTTGGATCGAAATATTCTTGTCAGCAAGTCCAGACGATCGTGTGCAGCTTGTAAAGGACTAAGTTCAGATGATATTTCACTACAAGAAGGATTATATGTCATTGTAAGGAAAATATCGGGTTTACCATCGTTAAGCATAATAGCCATACTATCTTCATAACGTTGTGTCATGTCTCGACGACTACCATAAAAGAAGATGGTAATACTGTTCTTTGTCCGATGTTGTCTACAAAAATAAATGTATTTGTGGTGATAGATGTATTGATATTATGTAATAATATAATGTTTAATAATATGTTTGAATGAGTACTTGTAGAATTTTCTCCTACATGCAAAGCATCGTGCAAGCCTTGATACAATTCAGAACAAATAGTCTTTTGGTTAGATCGAACCCACCTTAACCTCCCTGATTCAATCTTGACATAGTTGTCTACAACATATTGTTGTAAAAGTCGACCCGCTTTCAATAATACATATTGATTATTGGGACGAATCTACAATCAATCAAATCATAATATAGTGCATGAATATAAATGTTTATCATATAATACCCTTCAAATATTTGTAGTAACTTTGGTATATACCTGAAGTGTATAACTGTAATATTCTCGACATGATATCTTTTGCCCATTAAGATTTCTGGTGTCGATGTCCCAACCATAGGTTCCAAAAGGTAACAACAGAGGATACTGTAGTGGATCATAAAATCCCACAGTTTCTTGAATCTTTGTTAGATTTCCAGCATGACTTATCACATTGATATCCCTTTCACATGCCATCGACTCAGCGTCTCCACCGACAATAATTGCTGCGACTTGCGAAGCAGTTGGGGGACTATATTGTGGCTGATTAGCAGGATGCTCTTTAATGAGAAGAGTACAGTCAAGAACATCTGGACGTAGTGCAAGTTTCCTAAATACATGAACAAAACGATTGTATCGATGGAGTATCTATTGCAACTTGTGAATTATGGTTTGATGAAGTTGAGAATTTTTTGCCATTCTGTTTTGTAACTCATGTTGGGTATCATAGATGTATAATTGCAAAAAACGTGGTCTAGAACCCTCATTTGGATAGAATCCTCCAATTTTGTGATATATTGCACCTTGAGCACGAAAGGTATATACACCACGTCTAGTTGCGACATTTTGATCAATATGAACTCCAAGGGAAGTGAATGACATAACATGGTTGTAGCTTCTAATATGTTGCGTAAATTCTCTTCCTTCAGCTGAACAGTCCGAAAACATTTCTAACAACTCTTGAGGTGCATTTACTTGTTCAAATGAAACCGTTCCACCAGAACAACACATGACAAGCGATTCATGGTAAAACAACCTTGCATTGCAGTGTCTACATGTTCTTGGAGGAGGCAATTGAGATTTGACCATCCTCACATTATTGTGAAAATTTCTTGCACTGTTATGTGCTGGTCGAAATTTATATTGCATTGCTGCGTTAAAACAAAAGTTATGTGATATAATAATTCTCAAAAAAACTAACAGACTACGAATTTTGTATAACACTCTGTTAATTAAATTTAGATAGGCGACAGAAAGACAAATATGGCCTAATAGTCAACACTTACGCTACCTACGATTTATTAAATGTTGCCTAATAAAAAGAGGCAATAGTTGCATACTAAAAGTCAAGCACATATAATATTATCCGCAACACCAGTTAAACTGTGATTTATTCCAATTTTAGGCCACAGTTTTTTAGTCGTGGATGATTGTAGCATGGACTAAAGTAAAAGATGTTGTAATGTTTTTTTCACATCGTTGATACTGATACATATTAATGTTTATTAACAAATATTATTATTATTTGAAATTTATGAATTTAAAAAAGGAATTAAAAACGATAACTATATATATATAAATAATAAATTATATAGATAGTATTACATGTAAAGTGAATTATGTAACACTGTGTCACAGACACACATATATTGAGTATTGAGTAACATATTGAATAACTAATGTTTTACATAAATCAGAAAGTTAACCATCGTACCTTGATTATAACATGATGATGCATCGTTAGTTGAGTCCACAGTAGGCACATTCAGTATTTCAGGCTCCGTAAAATTTGTATTGACTTGTATATTGTCATCTTTTGTTTGGAAAATGATAGTCAATTAATCCGACCAACTGAATGTAAATGTGTGATCACATATAGGTTGTTGTAAAAATATTGGACTTACCATGTACATTTTCATTAATATGTCTAGTACTTGGTCCAACTTCATGATCCTGTGTTCCTTGAGAACTTTCTGGTCCAGAATTACCACATTCAACTGTAAATAGATACAAAAAATATCAATGATTAACCACAAATGAAGAAGTATTTTTATGTACATAGACAATAATAAAGGAACCAAAAATTTCAAAATTTATTAAAATTTTATTTTATATATATATATACCATAATATTTATCACTAACCTTGTGCGATGTCATTAATATGCCTATTACTTGGTTCGGCTTCGTTGTCATGGGTTCCTTGAAAGCCAGTTGATGCAAAATTATGATTTATATGTTTAAGTAGGATAAAAAAGCTCAAAATTTTGCCAAAAAAGGTCAAATGTGACTATATTTTTGGGTTCAATAGTATAACTAAAATATTTCGTTACATGTAATGCATGATGTTTGCACTTGTTTTCCTTTTTCTTTCCGCTGTTCATAATTTGATCTCCTTGATAATTGTAGTTGTCTTTGTTACATGCTCATTCTTTGAGTTCTGTTTCCTGCAATTTGCCTCCATCTTTCCCGTTGGTGTTGCTGTGATTGTTGACTTCTAATATTTTCCATGTTATTATAGTACCTGTTAATGTAGTAAAAGTCATATGCTTAATATTCCCATGTATGATAAAAATGTTAATTAGAAGCTAATAATTTTATAATAGGGGAAAAGTTAGAATGCCACTGATTTAAAAATAAAATACGAAAAGTTTTTTTGTTAAAATTAAATAAATAGGTGTTAATATTAATTTTTTATTTTTTATAGATAGAGTTAACAATTAAATTATATGTAACAGTTAAATTCAGTAATCATGATTTTTTATTTTTCTTTTTAGTTTTTATTTAAGATGGAGCCTTTATAAACCACGACACTTTAAGGTATTAATTTTCAGCAAATTTTAAATAAATGTGTGAAGGTATTTATTAATGTAAAAGAAAAGGAAAAAAAATAAATTTTTAGTGTAATGTTGAGTTTTGCTTCCATGCAATAAATTATTACAATATAAAGTGTGAAGGTATTAAAAAAGTAAGATATCGATTTGTGATAAATAAAAAATTCAAATAGTTAAATGAAATATACCGGAACGTATACATTTTAAGACATCTACTTTTAATATAAGAATTTTGATACTAACTAAAATACCAAACATAACCTATTCTAAAAATTTGACACGTCGACAAAAATGGGGATAATAATGTCAATTATACTAACTTTGTCTCTGCAACAAATCTCTGCTCGGATGACAACAAATTTCTACTTTTTTAAAAGTAGTCAGATTTTGATACAAATCAGAGCATGGGAAAAGTAAAAGGCGAACACCGCTGCCAGGTCGAACACACAGTGTTCTCCATTTCTTCACGCTTCCCCCGTTTTCAAACGCCTTAGAGAAGAACGACAGGTCAGAACGAACCAGAGAAGACTAGAGAGCTCATCACGAACCAAACAAGTTTGAAGGTATTTTCATGGAGTTATTTTCGATTTCCTCTGTCTGAACAACATTGAACATGAAGTCTAACAAATGATGCTCTGTTCCTTTTTTTTTTCCCACCATTTTCAATCTGCTTTGTTTCTTCTTTTAAGGCCACTGGTTTATTTCTCAACACTGAAGATATTGTCCAACCACACAACTTTGAAGGTATTTCCATGGAGACTGAACAAAAGCGAGCAGAGATAAAGGTATGGTGGTTACCGTTCTTCATTTTATTGCCATTGATATTTTTCTTGTCTGAAATCTTAGAAGGATCCATTGCATCTTTAGATTAAATTTGGTTGCTCATCCTATATGTTATGATTCGGTGTCAACAAAGGAGTCGAGAATGTAAATACATAAATATGTAGGTGTCAAGAATGTCAATCTCGACTTAGGCAAGAAAAAATAAATATATATATGTAGGAGTCGAGATTGTCAATCTCGACTTAGGTCAAAAATTAAAAAAAAAAATTATATAGGATGGTGTCGACAATGTCAATCTCGAATCTCGACTTAGGCAAAAAATATATATATATATACAGAGGTGTCGAGAATGTCAATCTCGACACTCGACTTAGGCAAATATATATATATATATATATATATATATATATATATATATATATGTATGTAGGTGTCGAGAATGTCAATCTCGACTTAGGTAAAAAATTCAAAAAAAAAAATATATATGTAGGTGTCGAGCATGTCAATCTCCGACTTAGGGAAAAAAAATTATATATATGTAGGTGTTGAGAATGTCGATCTCTTTATTTTCTTCCATTGGATCTTTGCTTTGTTTAGAAAATATAAAAATGTTGGTGTGAAATGCAAACTCAATCACAGCAACTTGATTTGGTTCTCTGCTTTGTCAACACTGAAGTCCATTTTGACACTTGAGAGTTTTATTCTCTTTATTTAGTGCATGGTGTCTTCTATGGAGTTCTTTGTTTTCCTCTGTTTTTTATAGATAAACTGACATCAATAGGGATAACTAAAATATTTTGTGATTTGTTTAAAATTAACAGTAAGGTAAGAGGCCAATGGCACGTCGTCCAGTTTACCCAATCAAGAACATAGATGACAGCAAGGAACTGTGGAAAATTGCTGTTAGAATTGTAGATCTTTGGACTGTTGTCAACAAGTCCAAGCAAGAGCACATGGAAATGATCTTGATGGATGACAAGGTAACTTTATTATTTTCATCTTAATTCTCATCGAAATATAAGTTGTTTCTGAAGCAAATATTAGTTGTTATTCACATACTATCTATGATTTATGATTCTTTTAATGCATTAGGGTGATAAGATACAAGGTATTATAACAAAGGATGACATGGGTACTTGGAACACAAAGCTAAAAGAGCAAAGTACTCTTGAATGTGAGAATTTTAGTGTATATAAGAATGATCTTCAATTTAAAGTCTGTGACCATCCATTCAAAATTGTATTTAATGGTGGTACAATTATTAAAGAGAAAGATCTTCCCAATATCCCTCCAAATCAATACCAGTTTAAAGACTTTGGTGACATACTTAATGGCAATTTTCGACCTGATATGGTTTAACTTTCTAAAAGTTGGTATATAACAACATTTTAATGGAAAGATGATCATTAAATAATGCAGATCTGATAGGGTCATTAAATAATATGGGTTCTACCCAGCCTCACGGAGACCTACAAAAAGTTGCCTTTACTTTGAAAGATCTCAGGTAATTTCATTTTTTTTTCGGTAATTCAAATACCATCACATAAATAACATTGTTTTATTTATGTGATGTAGTGGCAACGTCATTAATTGTACTCTCTGGGACAAATATGCCATCAAATTTCTAACTTACTTCAACAAGAGAGATCAGTCTGAACCATTTATTATTATTTTGACACATGCAATCATCAAGGCACCCCAAGGTTATTTCAAGTATCTTATCCTTATTCTTACTCATTTACCTAATTGCATATTGTTAATATCTTATAACATTTTAAATTTAATATATGTGTCAGGAAAATGGCCTACATCAGTGTCAAATGCTTGGTATGGTTCAAAGTTGTTGATTAATGAGGATATACCAGAAATACAAGACTTCAAAAAAAGGTAGAGGAATATCACTCTAATAAATCGATGCTTTGTTTCAATACACTTACATAAAACCACTTTCTTCCATTCACATATACAACATTATATTATACACTAAAGGTACTTAGGTTCAAATATTTACTCATCATTTATGATGAAATACAGGCTACCAGCAACCAAAGTATATGAATCATCAAGTCAGATTTCCACCCAAATGACTCCATACTCACAATTTTCAGATCAAGATAGGTTCCTATATAATGCACAAGTGAAGAGTATCCAAGAAATTAATGCTATTAAAGAGGTACATATGTTGTTACTGTGTCACTATTAAAGTTTAAAATACTTCGTTTGATTACTAACTATTAAAAATGCAACTAGGATACAACCTGTGTCACTGTGGGAACAACTGGCAAATTTATTGTGTCCAAAAATGGTTGGAGTTATGAAGGATGTTTGGCATGCACCAGAAAGACAACGTTCGTGGGAAATCAGTTCATATGTCCAAGTGGTCATGTTAGTCAGGCTCCAACACCAAGGTTAGATATAAACCCAAGTCACCATAAAGGCTTGGTGGGCTCATTCGCAGCTCGACCGCTGTGGTCCTAAAACCAAGTCAGCATAAAGGCTTGGTGAGCTCGCTCACACCTCGACCCCTGCGGTTCCAAACCCAAGTTAGCATAAAAACTTGGCGAGCTCTAAAGCAACTCGGAAGGTGGTCGATCGACCTAAACAACCCCTGTGGTTTTGAAGACACCAGGTCAGCATAGAGGCCTGACGAGCTCAATGAGGAATACAAGGTGACACCGAATATAAAAAAAGTGATGTCGACAATTGGGAAGAACACTTCGACTTGGAACCAAACAATTGTCTTCAAGCTGTCGACATCGAGCTCAACCTGTCGAGATCAGGATTGACCCGGCGACGAGGACCAGCGACTTGAGTTTGATCTCGATAGGTTGAGTTTGATCTCGGTTGAGTTTGATCTCGACAGGTTGAGGTTGAGTTCCCCAGTCGACCTAAGCAACCCCTCTGGTTCCGAAGACACCAGGTCAGCAGAGGCCTGCCGAGCTCTAAAGCAGCTCGAAAGGTCGCCAGTGACCTAAGCAACCCTGTGGTTCTGAAGACACCAGGTCAGCATAGAGGCCTGCAAGCTCTAAAATAGCTCGACCCCTGCTGTTCCAAACCCAAGTTAGCATAAAAATTTGGTGAGCTCTAAAGCAACTCGGAAGGTAACCAATCGAGCTAAACTTGGTTGAGCTTGATCTCGACCCATTAATTTAACGAGCTCAATGAGGACTACAAGGTGACGTCGACGAAGGTCAATGAGGAATACAAGGTGACGCCGAATATAACAAAAGTGATGTCGACAATTGGGAAGAACACTTCGACTTGGAACCAAACAATTGTCTTCAAGCTGTCGACATCGAGCTCAACCTGTCGAGATCAGGCTTGACTTCGACAGCTTGAGGACCAACATCTTGAGTTTGATCTCGACATGTTGAGTTTGATCTCGGTTGAGTTTGATCTCGACAGGTTGAGGTTGAGTTCCCCAGTCGACCTAAGCAACCCCTGTGGTTCCGAAGACACCAGGTCAGCAGGGGCCTGCCGAGCTCTAAAGCACTCGAAAGGTCGCCAGTATCCTAAGCAACCCCTGTGGTTCCGAAGACACCAGGTCAGCATAGAGGCCTGCAAGCTCTAAAATAGCTCGACCCCTGCTGTTCCAAACCCAAGTTAGCATAAAAACTTGGCGAGCTCTAAAGCAACTCGGAAGGTAACCAATCGAGCTAAACAACCCCTGTGGTTTTGAAGACACCAGGTCAGCATAGAGGCCTGACGAGCTCCAAAGCAGCTAGGAAGGTCGCCAGTCGACCTAAGCAACCCCTGTGGTTCCGAAGACACCAGCTCAGTAGAGGCCTGCCGAGCTCTAAAGCAGCTCGAAAGGTCGCCAGTGACCTAAGCAACCCCTGTGGTTCCGAAGACACCAGGTCAGCATAGAGGCCTGCAAGCTCTAAAATAGCTCGACCCCTGCTGTTCCAAACCCAAGTTAGCATAAAAACTTGGCGATCTCTAAAGCAAATCGGAAGGTAACCAATCGAGCTAAACAACCCCTGTGGTCAGCATAGAGGCCTGACGAGCTCCAAAGCAGCTAGGAAGGTTGCCAGTCGACCTAAGCAACCCCTGTGGTTCCGAAGACACCAGGTCAGCATAAAGGCTTGGTGGGCTCATTCGCAGCTCGACTTAGGCAAATGTCGACTTAGGTAAAAAATTAAAAAAAATAATATATATGTAGGTGTCGACAAAGTCAATCTCGAATCTCGAATTAGGCAAAAAAAAAATATGCAGGTGTCGAGAATGTCAATCTCGAATCTCGCAAAAAAAAAATTATTTGTAGGAGTCGAGAATGTCAATCTCGAATCTCGACTTAGGCACGTAAAAAATTTAAAAAAAATATATAAGTCGAGACTACCATCTACCACTAGACTAGATTGGGAATTTTTTTTTAAAATACACCAATTTGGTCATTTGTTTTTTAAACTACCCAGTAGTAAATAAGCCAGCAGATCAACATATTGGCATTTACAGACTAATAATATAAAATAACCTACTTATCTAGGGAGTTGGTATGCAAACCTATGATGACACAACAAATTTATAGAACAGAGTGCATTATTGATACTGTCAACTAACACAAAATAAAGAGGTCAATGTCAAGTACACAGCTGTAAAAAAAAAAAAAACCTTTCTTTGAGAATAGAACAGTTACCAAAAAATGGGAATCCAGAACAACTCAGAAGCTATTATCATAGACTAGAGAAAAAAGTCATTGCCTATGAAATATTTGTTAGACAAAGACTTAAGTCACAGAAGCAAACTGAACCAGTCATCAAGAGCAGTGTAGGTGGTACTTTATTTTGTTAGAAGCAAACCGAACAAATTCCATCAGCAAATCAAATTTCAATTTTTTTTTAAATGCTCCCTCCAAAATATAACTCTAACTTGGAGTTGCCTTTCTCTCGATCAACCAGGTGAAACACCAAACAAAGGGAAGAAACACCAAACCTTTCTCTCCATTCAAGACATATCTGCTACTTAGTGAAAAAGGTTGAAAACAAATGGGCTGATAAAGATGAGGAAGCAAGATACTGAGCGTTAGTGATTTAAAAAGTTTCTCTTAATTTTAAGGTTTCATTTATATCCATTTGTCTCATTTGCATATTGTTCTTCAAATGCATCATCTGATATAAAGTTTGGCGATAGCAGACTTTTCTGTAAGTAGCATGGCTCCAACGATTGTTCAATACCTATATTTTTTGTTAGTTACATAAATTGATGCTGATAAGAATTAATTTTTTTATGTTAACACACTTATGAAGATATTTTATGTGCCCATATCTATTGAAGTTACATGATTCTCTACCTACAAATTGCCTTCTACTGACCAAAAAAATCCTCAAAGTAGAGATAAGGTAAGTCATTCTTTCTTTTGCTGCTAATTACATACCACCTATGTCTTTTATCTGCAGTAAGTCATGAAACAAACTTCCAGAGAAGAAGATGTTAGATGAAACCATGCTGATTCTCTACCTACAAGTTGCCTTATACTGACCAACTCCATTAGCAATCATATTTCATTTTGTTATCAACAATAGAGTAGGTTCTTATCAAGAGCAGAGTAATATTGGTCTGCTGTATATTTTTTGATTCATAAATGTCACAGTCATATATTTTCCATTTAAAATAATTGTACATCAACCTAATTACACATACTAAATTGTATTGCATGCACAGATATGGAGAATAATCAAAACAATATGAAGGAATTATCATCAAAAGCACGTTTGAAGAGAAAAAATGTGCTAAGGGAAAGAAGTGCAATAAGAACCAATGATAGATCTCAAAATCAACATTGCATCTTCAACCAAGATCACTCAATAGCACACCATTGTCAGATATAACTTCTACCATACTGAATCAAAGTAACCACAATGAGGATGACTTAAATAGCATCTCGACATCAAATTCTTTCATACATACTCAACCAAATACTCAAAGATCAACCATCACAAAGAAAAAGGAGAGCCATCGATATTGATTCATTGGGTGTCAATCTAATGAGAAAATTCTCGGACATCACACCAAATTCGGATCTATGTTTGGTCTTTGCAATGAATCCTTCCAATATAGCACCCTCTTCATCAAACCCAACTACTTCCAATGCATATACATCAACTCAAACTCAACCAGGAAGACATGTATATGAGTCGAAAACCGATGAAAGTGTTGTTGACCCGGATCAAGGTACTAGAATGAAAAAATAATCAAACAATCAATAATTTTATTTATATAAGTATTTTGATTTTAAGTTATCTTCTTTCACAATAAGTGTAGGTGATGAAAACATTTCAACCTGCTGAAGATGAAGAATTATATGCCAATATAAATGTCAATGGGCCGCAATTATTAATCAAGGTAATATATTATGAGAACATACGTTCAAGCCAATTATATTAAACTATCACTTATTCATATAATGTCAACTTTATAGGATATTACGATATTGGTGATCCCATCATAGAGTGCCAAAGATTGTCATGCATATATGTGGTATCGAGGAAAGGACACGCATAAAAATCAACACACCGCAAATCCAAAGTATCATCTTTGTTGTGGCCAAGGAAAGATTCAAATACCACTTCTGGGAACTCCACCTGCATTACTTCAACATCTACTATTTGAGAATAGTACTGCAGATAGCAAGAATTTTCAACAACACATTCGAGCCTATAATATGATGTTTGCATTCACATCACCAGGAGCAAAACTGGATAGGTCAATTAATGATGGTAGAGGACCACCAAATATTAGAATACAAGGTCAATCATGCCACAGAATTGGCAGCCTATTACCTATGCCTGGCCAGACACCAAAGTTTGCACAACTTTATATTTATGATACTGAAAACGAAATACAAAATAGGATGCAAGGCTTAGGAAGGTACCATTGCTGTTTCTTTAAGTTCACATTGCTGATTTTTATCATATATCATATTTGCAAATTATCTAACAAGTGATTATCTGATATGTCATAACCAAACTGATTTCAATTTATTAATAGGAACCAAGAAAACATAAATCCAGAAATTGTGACCAAATTGACAGCCATGCTAGATGAATATAATTCTCATACAAAGTCATTCAGGATGGCTCGTGATAGATTGAAAGACTGCCCTGTTCGAGATATTAAGCTTAGGCTAATTTCTGAAAGATCTACCGATGGTAGATTATATAATTTGCCAACTGTTTCTGAGGTAGCTGCTCTAATACCTGGTGATGTTGACACTGGATCAGCA
Source organism: Calophaca sinica (assembly GCA_037113605.1). NCBI lineage: Eukaryota > Viridiplantae > Streptophyta > Magnoliopsida > Fabales > Fabaceae > Calophaca > Calophaca sinica. The sequence goes on from CM073733.1 coordinate 25,705,456, forward strand.
AGAGATATTATTATGGAGTATCAAAGCGGTCAACTTAAGAGAATAGATGAGTTACATACAAGTTATTTGGGTTACCAGTACCCACTTATATTCCCTTATGGTGAAGATGGTTACAGGGATGATGTGCTTCATCGAGATAGAGGCAATTCTCGCAAATGTAAGAGGAATCGACTTACCATTAGGGAATGGCTATGTTTCCGAATTCAAACCAGAAAAGATGAAGCACAGACTTTAATTCGGTCAAGAAGACTCTTTCAGCAATTTGTAGTTGATGGTTATACTATGATAGAGTCTGAAAGACTGTCATTTATCAGGAAAAACCAGTCAAAGCTAAGAGTTGATAAATACAGAAGTCTGAATGAATCAGAAAACAATGGGGAAACTCAAGGCTCAAATAAGGGGAAAAGAATCGTTTTACCTTCCACATTTGTCGAGCTTGAGATCCATGGATCAGCTATACTTTGATGGGATGGCAATTTGTGGTTTTGTTGGCTTTCCGGATCTATTTGTCACATTTACATGCAATCCCAATTGGCCAGAAATACAAAGATTACTTCAACCCATGAATTTAAAGGCACATGATCGACCTGATATAATAGCAAGGGTGTTTAAAATCAAATTTGATGAGTTCTTTGTGAGACTTGACAAAGAAACATATGCTAGGCAGAGTACTTGCATGTAAGTACAATATTCATCATCAATATTGACATTCTCGACACCTACATTCATTTTTTTTTTGCCTAACTCGATATTCGAGATTGACATTCTCGACACCTACATATATAGATGTTTTTTTATATTTTTTACCTAAGTCGAGATTGACATTCTCGACACCTACATATATATATATATATATATATATATATATATATATATATATATATATATATTTTTTTTTTTGCCTAAGTCGAGATTCGAGATTGACATTCTCGACACCTACATATATATTTTTTTTTTAATTTTTTCCTAAGTCGAGATTGACATTCTCGACACCTACATATATATATATATATATATTTTTCTTTTTTGCCTAAGTCGAGATTCGAGATTGACATTCTCGACACCTAGATATATAATTTTTTTTTGCCTAAGTCGAGATTCGAGATTGACATTCTCGACACCTACATATATATATATATTTTTTTAATTTTTACCTAAGTCGAGATCCACATTCTCGACTCCTACATATAGATATATTTTGCCTAAGTCGAGATTCGAGATTGACATTCTCGACACCTACATATATACATATTTTTTTTTTGCCTAAGTCGAGATTTACATTCTCGACTCCTACATAGATATTTTTTTTTTTGCCTAACTCGAGATTGACATTGTCGACTCCTACATATATTTTTTTGCCTATGTCGAGATTCGAGATTGACATTCTCGACTCCTACATATATATATATATATATATATTTTTTTTTGCCTAAGTCGAGATTCGAGTTGACATTTTTTTTGGCATGTAAGTACAATATTCATCATCAACACAATTTTATTACATTTAAATTTAACACATTACAATACTAAATGACTAACATGAGTTATTCTCAATGTTTACGTTCAGATATGTACACAATTGAGTTTCAAAAAAGGGGATTGCCGCATGCACACATACTAATCTTCTTACATCCTTCTAACAAGTACCCTTCTCCAGATGATATTGACCAAATTATTTCAGCAGAAATTCCGAATCAGCATAATGAGAAAGAGTTGTACAACTTAGTGAAAACTCACATGCTCCATGGTCCATGTGGTTTGTCTAATAGATCATCTCCATGCATGCAAGATGGTAAGTGCTCAAAGTATTATCCTAAAAAATGGCAAACCACAACAATTGTTGACCAAGAAGGTTATCCTGTTTATAGGAGAAGAGATACTGGTAACCAAATATTAAAGAATGGTGTCTTTTTTGACAATCGCCATGTTGTCCCGTACAATCCAAAGTTGTTATTGAAGTACCAAGCACACATCAACATGGAATGGTGTAACCAAAGTACTTCAATTAAGTACTTATTCAAATACATAAATAAAGGATATGACCGTATTCTGGTGATTATGGTTCAATCACAAACTGAAGGATCATCTGAGCGAGGTAACCTGGATGAAATCAAACAGTACCTTGATTGCAGGTATGTGTCACCAATTGAGGCATGTTGGATAATTTATTCTTTTCCAATTCACGGTAGACAACCAGCAGTTGAAAGGTTATTTTTCCACCTCCCAGGCGAGCAAGCTGTGGACTTTAATGATCACGAAGACATTGATGATGTTCTTTCCAAACCAAGTGTTACAGAATCAATGTTATCATCATGGATGGAAGCAAACAAAACTTTTGTTGAAGGTCGAAATTTGACATATGCACAATTTATTTCAAAGTTTGTCTATATAAAAAGTAAGAGACATTGGAAGCCACGAAAGAAAGGTTATACAATTGGTAGGCTAATTTGGGTTCCTCCAAGTACTGGTGAGCTTTACTATTTAAGAATGATGCTAACTATTGTAAAGGGAGCAACAAGTTATGATGATATTAGAACCGTGGCCAACATAGTTTATCCTACATTCAGAGAAGCATGTTTTGCACTGGGACTACTTGGAGATGATAAAGAATATATAGAAGCTATAAGAGAAGCAAATGACTGGGGTTCAGGTTATCATTTGATAAAGTTGTTTGTCACAATCCTCTTATCAAGTAGCATGAATAGACCAGAGCATGTATGGAAAGAAACATGGCAATGGCTCTCAGATGGGATTCTTTATTATCAAAGAAGATTCCACAATAACCAAGGTATTTAAATGGCAAACAAATCGTTATTCCTACACAAAATTATTTTCCATGTATTTAACTAATAGAATACTTATAGGTTCTCAATTCCTATTTTTAGAATTACAGCTTAACCATGAAGAATTGCAAAATTTAACTCTCATAGAGATTGAGAAATTATTGCAAGCAAACAGGAGAAGTCTAAAGGAATTCCCGTCAATGCCATATCCAAAGGGATATATGACAAACCATCTAGGGAATAGACTCATATATGCAGAACTTGATTATGATATACATGAGTTGCAAAATCAATTCAACAGTTTATTTAATTCTCTTACAGGTGATATACTTTCCTCTCAATATTGTTGTCAACTGTATTAGATAACCAAGTCAACTGTTGAGAAATACTCCAAGAATTCTGTCGAGATCAACACCAAGAGTTCTGTCGACAACTTCAACACCAAGAGTTCTGTCGAGTTCTGTCGACATCAACACCAAGTTTTCTGTCGACATCAATATCAACAGTTCTGTCGAGAACTTCAACACCAAGAGTTACGCCGATTTACGCCGCTACTAACACGGGGTGTTACAGCCGAGATCAACATCAAGACTTCTCGACAGAACTCTTGGTGTTGAAGTTCTCGACAGAACTCTTGATGTTGATGTCGCCAGAACTCCCGGTGTTGATCTCGACAGAAATCTTGGTGTTGACGTTCTCCACAGCACTCTTGATGTTAATCTCGACAGAACACCCGGTGTTGATATCGACATAACTCTTGGTGTTGAAGTCCTCGACATAACTCCTGCTGTTGATCTCGACATAATTCTTGAACAGTTGACTTGGTTATCTAATAAACTGTAGTTTAAATCTTCAGTACCATTACTATATTATGTAGATTCATTAATTTTTTATACAGATGAGCAGAGACATATATTTGATACAATTATGCGTGATGTCATCAACAAACAAGGAAGGCTTTTTTTCCTATATGGTTATGGTGGCACTGGAAAGACTTTCATGTGGAAAACATTGGCATCTGCTTTACGTTCACAAAAACATATCGTATTAACTGTAGCATCGGTGGAATAGCGTCTCTATTGTTGCCAGGAGGAGAACCGCACACTCAAAGTTCAAAATCCCAATTCCTACATTGGATAACTCCACATGTAACATTCATCAAGGCAGTGAACTTGCCGAGCTTTTGAAAGTAACAAAGCTAATAATATGGGATGAAGCCCCAATGGCAAATAGGTTTTGTTTCGAGGCATTAGATAGAAGTCTAAGAGACATTATGTCCATTGACAAGCCATTTGGAGGAAAAGTTGTTGGGGGAGCCTAAAGACAAATTCTCCAGGCCATTCCAAGGGGAAGCCGTTCTGACATTGTACATGCAACTATCAATGCATCATATATTTGGGATTATTGTGAGGTATTAACTCTGACAAAAAACATGCGTTTACAACATGGTGCAGTGAATACCAATCCATCGGAACTTCTTTGAGTTCTCAAAGTGGATACTAGATGTGGGAGATGGGAAATTATCTGAACCAAATGATGGATATGCGGATATAGATATCCCAGAGGAATTTTTGATCACGAGTTTGATGATCCCATTGATGCTATAGTCAGAAACACATATCCTAATCTTATGGAGCAACGCAACAATGAAGAATTTTTACGATCAAGAGCTATTCTAGCATCTACAATTGAAGTTGTTGATCAAATCAATGAGTATATAATGAGCTTCATTCCAGGTAATTATATCATATTATTGTTAATGCTTCTTAAAATCATATTGATTTTTATTTGTTCTTACAAAATTTATATCAATTTTACTCATTCAACATAGGTGATCAAATAGAATATCTAAGCTCGATTCTATAGACAACTCGATGCTTATAATGACCAACCATTTGAAGTAGTTACACCAGAATTTCTAAACTCTCTCAGAACTTCAGGTCTTCCTAATCATAACATCAAATTAAAGGTAGGCACTCCAATAATGCTATTAAGAAATATAGACCAAGCTGAAGGTTTATGTAATGGAACTAGACTTATTGTCACAAGACTGGCTAATCATGTAATTGAGGCAAAGATCATGGATGCAAAGAACAATGGCAACCTGATATACATTCCTCGAATGTCTATGTCTCCATCCGAATCGCCATGGCCTTTCAAACTAATCAGAAGACAATTTTCGATAATTGTTTCGTATGCTATGACAATTAACAAATCTCAAGGTCAATCCTTGCATTTGTTGGGTTGTACTTGCCTAATCCAGTTTTTAGTCATGGACAGTTGTACGTTGCAATTTCTAGAGTTCAGAGCAAACAAGGATTGAAGATATTAATACATGATAAAGAAAAAAATCCGCTGAGCACAACCACAAATGTTGTCTTCAAAGAGGTTTTCCAAAACCTCTAGCAAGTTAGTATCTCTACATTCAACTATCAACCAAATTGAGAATGATAATAAATTCTTTCTGCTCAGTAATTTTTTTTATTTAACAGGTTTTGTGTAGCAGTGCAGTATAGTTTCAAATTTACTAGATTCAAGTCTTTCTACTGCCTTTTTGTGGTACCTTTCAAAATGACATGTTTCCACAATGGCTTGCTATATCCATTATTATTAAGCATGTTTACATCTTTGAAGAATTGTTACTAAGCTGTTCTAACATGAATTATGATCGTATCTACAGGATTATTTTGCAGGCCTTAAAGCTACTCCATCTATAACCTCTTTATGACTTTCCAGAGGTATGAATATTATTATTATAGTAATTTGATAATTGCAATAAAATTAATGGATTCTATCATACATACAAAATTTAATGCATTCCATATCTTTAATTTTTTTTATAGGGTTGTCAGTAGGGCTATTGGCTTCAGTTACTTGGATATTTTGTTTCTATGGTCACTTTGCATATATTTTGTTACCTACTGCTATTTGAAATGTATCAGAATCAGCTCTTATTGTAATACTTTTATTTTAAATATATTCATCGTTATAAATTACATTTTGTTGACCAGTGAACCAAAATTATGGTTAATTATATTAGAGCACATTGTTTGTTAACCTCCAGGTGTTTGCATTCTGATATTTTGACAAAAATTGCAGTGTCGTGCGATTAACAATTATAGTGTCATTCCATAATGATTTTTGGACTGATTTTTACACACAAAATGGTCATCACCTTTAGTTAACCTACAAGTAAATTTTTATCTATCAACACCGCGAACCCGTGCGTATGTACGGGTCTTTTACTAGTTTTAATAAAATATGTTTAAGAGGTGACTTAAACGGGCACATAACCGTACCAGAATATTTTAAGACATTTTAATAAAATATGTTTAAGAGGTGACTTAAACGGGCACATAACCGTACCAGAATATTTTAAGAAGAACTTGAATATAAAAAGGAATATTTTTAGAAGAATTTACGGGTCTTAAAAAAGAATATACGGCAGATAGATTTTACAAATTTTAAAGAGTAAGCTAGTCATCTAAATTGGCTTCAATTTTTGCTAAGTTATGAGGTTTTAGTTATTCCATCCGTAAAATAATAAAATAAAAAAAGGTTTTTAGTTTTTCCACTGTTTGGATTACAAAAGAAATGTGTGTAAATATCTGTAAAAAAGGCAACGTGTAATATCTGTAAAAAAGGCAATGTGTGTAATATATTGTTTTCTACTATAACCTAGATTTAGAAATGAATTATAAATCTATGAATTCTATAAATATAAACTATTTAACAATGAATTTTTTAAAAATCTAAAACAAAGACACTTAGAAAAATAGCACCGAAAGTTTGACAGCCTGCAACATGTCCATTTTTTTTTCCTGATCAGTTAAATATTTGTCAACCTATAACATAATAGGTGTGAACAATTTCAAATAATAATAATAATCAATTAATGACTATGTAGGTCGGTTATCATGTCTCGGTATGGTATGCATAAAAATAAATCTAGAATAATCGTTGTTTTTTTGTGTGAGAGAAGAGAAGACTGAAAAGTATATATTCATTTGATTTACAAACCTTCAACAGAAGACATAGAGGATTACAATGAAAGTGCAATGAAAAAAATGGCATACTCACGTGAAGACGAATCTGGAAGGAATTTATGGCAACTTTAATCAATGGCAGTGCACTTGTATACTGAGAGGAAGAAAATGAAAAAAGCTATTGAGAAATGAAGTAATTAAGCGCATAAAGAGAAAAAATATTTAAAATTAAAAAAGATTTACAATGAAAACATAAATAGTATGTTTACCCGAGAGAGTTTAGAAGAGAGTAATAGGAGTTACATGAGAAGATGAGTGCATGTTGACCGAGATTATGATACTTTACTGCAGACGTTGACAGATGACGCAATAGAGCCGTATTTTACTGACATGAGATTATAAACATGAGTTAGAGGAGTGGAATGATATAATAAGAAAGAAAGAATTAAGTATTTAGAGGAATGGAAGATGATATAATAAGAGAGAAAGAGTTAAAAACATGCAGGGAAAGAGAGAAAGAGATTGGGTGAGAGGGAGAGAAGACTCGTACGTCGGGGTTATGAAAAGCACACTACCCCATTTCCTTTTTTTTTTTTTTTTTGATAAAGAGAAAATAACACTACCTCATTTCTTGACTTGGTATGTGGGGGGTTATTTAATTAACTGTTGTTTTGTGGTTATGTCTTGGCTTGAAGTGTGTGTTAATATTAAAAGTGTATTTTAGGAAAGTAAATTAAGAAGCTAAATAGGTGGTTATCATAGGGAGTTCTCTTTATATTATGGCATGGATGGTATAGATTATTATTATTATTATTATTATTATTATTATTAAAGTTGATACTTAAAACCATGTTGCACAGCACCCCTTAATGTAGATTGCATTCAAATCATATCGATAAAGCATAATTCCTAACTAGAATATAGTTCACATAATGTTTTGAAAACGCCAACCAATATTCAATAACAGAATATACTATATACACCCCCTGATTGTAATTTATTGAGAAACACGATTAAAAAAAAAGTGAGCAATGCAAAAGAAACAGATGGGCATCGAAGACGAGATGAAATTGTTCCATATTTCGTCAATTTTTTTCGTCGAAAACAATATTTCGTCAATTTTTCATATCAATAAAAAAACAGAAAAGATAAGCCGACAACCCTTTTGGTTGTCGGACACCGTATTTCATACGGTTTTTATTTTTTTTAATATTTTTTCTCTACCTCGGTCAAATCAATAAGCAATGTTTTGTGTGTGTGTTTGTACGATGTCTAGCTCGATTGTCGATTTTGGGTTGTTTGAATAACATAGCTCATAAAAAAAACAAATGAAATAGAAGATGATATGGGTACTTGATGATTAATGGGTCAGGTGGCAGCGACATGAGACGTACAACAATGCAAGACTGCAAGGGTTTCTGAGCAGAGAGAGGAAGAGCATAAAATGATAATTAAAATATCAGTGAAAAAATGGTGTACACGGATTCAAACGCCGGTCCGCAGTAGTATTATCAGAAGCTCCACATAAGCCTAGACCATAAACTTGTAGTGAGAGCTTATGATAAGTAAGCCATAAACAGCTTATAGAGGGTTATAAGTAGGGGTGAACATGGGCCGGTTTGGATGGATTTTGGCCAAATCCGATGCTCGATCTGATCACTTTGAATGGTTTGGATTTCAAAAAAATCCATGATTTTTCTAAATGGGGCCCAATCAACCGGTGTTGACCGGGTTGGGTTGGATGGGCTCGCGGGTTGTGAAGTGAAAAAAAAATAAGAGTTCTCATTCCCTAATTTTAAAATGATCCCCCAAGGGAGGCTTCTAAAAATCATCCTCCTCAAAATTCTAACTTGTGTCAATAAGAAACTTTTTTTACACTATGTTCAAACAGTTTTCTTGTATATCAATCAACCAAACAAATTACGAATAAGATATGGCATGGCACAAAAAAATTTACAAACCTGACTGTTATGAAACCATACAACAGTGTCACAACCAAAAAAACTTTAAATCACAATTCTAAAGGCATATGTTAAGAAAAATAAAATTGAAAGCAACTCCCACAAATTACAAACAGTGTCACAAGCACAACTTCCTAGCATAAACATTAATCACTTCATTTGATCTTGCAACATAACATATCACTTGAGCCAAAGTAGTAAAACAGAAATAACAGAGCAGCATTTCAGCTCCAAATCAGCAACAACACGGCAGCAAACCTTGCAATAAAACACAATAACAAAATATGAGATGAAAACTGAACATATATCTTGAAAATAAAACTGCATAAACACAATAGCAACAGATACCTTAAGATGTAGCTGGAGTGTAAGATGTGGTTGGGGTGTCCCCAGCAGCAACAACACCAATATCAATTGAAACTAATCCAGACAACTCTAAAATTTTTAACACAATACACAACCTCATTAGCAAACAATATGAATTATGATAAACAAATAAAAAATAAATTTGAAAGTTAAAATAAAGCCATCTTACCTGACTCAATCTTTTGCACTTCAACCAACTCAGCTTCTAAATTAATCACCTTAAGAGACTTGATCCAATTTTGGGTACAAATCAAAGCTTCAACGGTAGTAGCATTTAAGAAACTACGAAATGAATCAAGGATTCGGCCTCCTGTGCTAAATGCGGACTCAGATGATACAGTAGACACCGGAATAGCTAATATATCTCTAGCCATGTGGGAAAGAACATGATAATTATTTGTTTTCTCTTTCCACCACTTCAAAATGTTAAATGTAGGAGAGTCCTTTTCAACACCATCCCCAAAATACCTTTCCAACTCATTTCTTTGCACCTCACCTTGCTTTTCCATCATATCCTTTGTAAAAGCAGCATCCCAATCCTCATCCTCCTCAACATTACTGCATGATGGGTGTGAGACAATGTTTGAAGCCAAGGTAGTAGAACTACTACTTTCAATATAAACAGGATATTCAACCATATAGCGCTCAAACAATTTATGGATGAGGTCTACTAATTTTGACATCATTTCCTTGCACTTCTCATCACCATACATTTTTTTAAAACAAAATTGAATATAGTAAAGCTTATAACGGGGATCAAGTAAAACAGCCACAAACAAAAGATAGTTTATCTCACCACTATCCCAATATTTGTTAAACTTCACTTGCATATTTGCAGTCATCTTCAACAAGGTTGAATCATCACTATGCTTCCACTTATTCAATGTTTTACGAATATCGAAGTCGCTTGAAAACAGAGTTAGATGTAACATGCAATGAACCAGAAAAAGCCAAGGTTGCATCATAGAAAACCTTCAAAAACTTCACAAACACTCGGGCACGATTAAAATCAGTTGGACTAGGACATCCTCCGTGATCACTGCCGGCATCACATCAATAGGATTAACACTCCCGCTGCCACTTGGTTCCATTTGTTCTACAAAATAATATAAAAGATAATTCAAGATCACAATTTATATAGAATAAAACCTTGTCCATTTTTAACATGTTCATTGAAATAAATGTAAAAGAAGCTCAATATAGAAGCAAATCAGAAGCTCAATATCATGTGCGGGACTCATCAGAAGCTCAATATCAAAAAGCAAATCAGAAGCTCAATATAGAAGCAAGTCAGAAGCAAAACAGAAGCAAATCATAACAAAAAGCATTTCTTGTAATATTTGTCAGAAGCTCAATATCAAAGCTTAATATTTGTAATCGATGAGCATCCAAGTACTCAAATACACATCCAAAATCACCACCACAGAACCTGGGCAAATAAGCACATTTGGAACTCGAGGTATTTGAAGCTAACCCATTGCCCTTCTTTGTTGTCAATCCAATTACCTCCTCCAAAACCAGCTGGAAAAAATGCAAACATTAAGAACACCCACGTAGCACTGTGCTTGGTTTCAAAAAACAGTGCTTCGAATCGCACAAGATCAGATCCTAAAATTTAACAAATACTAATGAAACTACTACTTCAATGAAAAAAAAATTGGGAAAAACAGAGAACCATGTAACACGAACAAAAACAGAGTTATGTGAAACTGAAATGTGAGTTATGTGAGACGGTGCGAAGCTGTTCAAAGGGAAAATGGAACCTATTGGTGCGACGTGGAGTGACGGTGGGGTGGTGCGGTTTGTCTTGCGGCGGTGGTGCGGTGTCTTGGCTGCGAAATCAAAACGTGGCGGTGGTGCAAAATCTTGACGCTGCAGCAGAAACAGCAGTGCGGTGGTGCGAAATCAAAACGTGGCGGTGGTGATGTGGTTCTGTGCACAGCGGCAAGGTGGAGGGTGAGTAGAGTGTGGTGTGGTGTGGCGGCAGCAGAAAAGGAAAGAAGGAGATGTACAAAAAAAAAACCTAGATGGAAGGAAATGTGAAACTGAAATCAAATGTGACCCTCCTTGAATAATTGACCACGAAGAGTCCAAGCTCACTGCGTCTGCACTATTAGTGTATTAAAAATATTAAAAAAAATAATACTTAAAGCCACATCATCGGGTTGGGTCGGGTCTTGGGTTCAAAATGTGAAATCCGCTATCCGAACCAAACTACACCGAGTTTGTTTGGGTCGGATCGGGTTCTACCCAGACTGTCTTTGGTTCGGGCCAAAATGCCTTTGGGTCGGGTTGGGCCATCGGGTTAATCGGGTCGACCCGAACCCGTGTACACCCCTAGTTATAAGCTCTCTTTATAAGCCCTCCCAAACACCCACACAAGTACTTATTTCAGTAGATAAGCTCAACGTGAATCAAATATTTAAATACATCGCTTATCATGGTTTGTCACAATTTTCCTAATTACAAGAGTATTCTTCTATACACCCAAGTGAGAGGGCAATGTTGGAAACAACACTAACCGCTAAACGACAACATAACATTGTTTGTTATTATCGTCTCCTTTACTCTTCTCAGTCAACTCGTTGCCAAGTCAGTCAACACACATCCTCAAAGTATTCGTAGTAGCCATTAAATATGGAAGATGCTGATGATGATGACGAGATTATAATCTGTTTAAGTGCCCTTTTCACTTCCACAACGCTAGCCTTCTTTCGTTAAAATTGGCCCTTAACTCTGCCACAAACACTCCGTCATCTTTCACCGACGATTGCGCAATTATCACGTCAAGTCCCAACTCCCTTAATGTTCTCATCAAATCCACCAACAACCCTTCCCTTTGCACACACTCCACCTCCAACAGCGCCTCACCCTCTATGATCGGAATAGAGATCCTCTCCATTTCTCAAAAGAAATGGAGATTTCTATCGAAACCTCAACATAATCATCATTAACCCTCCTCTTCTTCATCTTCGCGATTCTCCGCCGTTGATCTCCCTTCATCTGACGATTACGCGCCTTATGATCATGCAATTTCACCCGCAGCTGTTTCACGTATTCGATGGTGTCTCCTAATATGGACGCCTTGTCTGTTTTGGTCACCAACGACACCAACGACCTCAGAATGATGAACCTCTCGTTCAGCTTCTCCCTTCTCCGCCGCTCTGCCATCACGTTCCCGCCACTTGCCTCCTCCTGTTGCGGCAGCGCATCATTTGCTCGCGGGGTTTGATGATGAATATTGGCGTGAAAGTGTGGGACGCTGAAAAGGATGTGCTTAAGGCAGCATTGCGAGGTGGCAACGTCGTGAAGGTGGTGGTGGTCGTCGGCGACGGGGCTTCCCTTAGTGAATGCTGATTCGAAGGAATCGATGAAGTGGCTGACGAAGGGTGACTCCGGCCACCACCCGAGAGTGTTTCAGAGGATGGTGGAAACTGTTTGAGAGTAATGGGTGTGTCTTGTTCCATGTCTTTCGACGGTACAACTACTACAAAACAAAATATATAAACCATAAATTAAATGCTATATTTCCACGCTTGTTGTTCTCCCCATCCCCCTTTGTTATCTCCTCTTTATCAATAGCACTTCTTTTAGCAAAAAGGAATTGGTATGAAATTTTTCATGAAAATAAATTGAGCAAATGAGAGTTTTAAGGAGTTGTAAAATTTCATAATGAATTTTAAATTGAGCCAACGAGGGATAAGGAGTAGTAAAATTTAATAGTGAATTCTTGATAGCTGTCTAGCTTCATTAGTTCAATCCGTCCTAAATACTCTATCATTTCCATTATAAGTGTTGTATTAGATTATTTCATACAGATTAAGAAGTTATAAATAAAAGAAGAATAACAATTTTACCAAATTAACCTTATTACATTGAAAATGATAGAGCACAACAACATAGTTCTAAAAAGTATTATTAGGGATAAAATTAGAAAAATATAATTAATATTACATTGAAAATATAAAATAACACTTATTTTGAGACTAACTTTTTTTTGTGTGGATAGGACACTTATAATAGGACAGATGTAGTAGCTTTCGTGTTATTGAACATTTTTTTTTTTTTTTGCATGGAATGACAATTTACCTGAAGCTTGTTGTTGAAGTTCAAGCAATTCCAATTCCGTTCAATCCAGTGCCATTGGCTCCTCCACCGGCCCCCACATCTGGGTTGACTCCTCTAGGTACAAATCCATGTGGTTCGACCCATCACTAGGTGGTCCGACCCGAATGTCTTCCAACATGTCTAGATCCATTAGCTACCCGAGTGGGAAACTGTCACAAACTATGACCCTGTTTAAACACCCGTGTTTGATTCCTTTTCAACCTTTGTTCGTTAACTTTTGAGTTTATGACCAATTTAGTCCCTGAGATTTGCGAAAATTCAGTTTAGTCCCTGACTTATCCAATATTCCAAAATAGTCCCTGACATTTTAAAATCTGTTTCAGTTAGGTCCCTCCGTTAACTGTCTCCGTTAACAGAGTTTGGGAAGCTGATGTGTCACGTTTAATGACTTGTTGGCACCCATGTAGGTCTCCACGCTGGCGCCACATCATGTGGCTGAGTGGGCGGAAATTCGAGGACCATTTTGCTACTCAGTAAAATATTACTAAAATTCAAACTTCCTGCAAGAAATTTGGTCATAAACTCCTTTCTCAATTCTCTGCATCTACCCAACCTACTCTCTTCTCTTCTCTCTTATCTTATATTATTATTCCTCGTCCTGTATTATAGTTTAGGGGGCATGTATGTACCCTAACAAACTCACCCTAATGGCCTAAGAAACAAAAACCGAAATTTCCCTTAAAAATATAATCTTTTTTCTGCACTGGTTTGGATTAAAACCTCAATCCAGTGATAGGAGATGGTTGCGTGAGCAATTCCAATAAGGCTAATAAGGATAAGAAAAAGAAGAAGAAGAAGAACAGAGGTGGCAACAAGAAGAAGATGACACACGAGCAGGTTATGGCTTTTAAGGTTGTAGCGACCGAAAAATCCGGAGGGATTTATTCGTGTTTAATGGAGCCGCCACCAATAATTTATTTTCGAAGGAAAAATATTGGAAAAACCTTTTTTGAAGAAAAGTGGTCCTTAAGACCTGATTTGGGTTCGGGAGTCGATTATGTGTAGGGAAGGTATTAGCACCCTACAACATCCTTTCGGAAAAGGTTACCTCTAATTAATTGTGCAAATCTTATTAACTTCTAAAAAAATATTTATTTCTCTTTTATTTTAAAAAAAAAATTAACCAAGATAAAAAAAAAGGACTTAATAAAAGTCGTTTATTTTTGCGCTTGACAGGAGTGGGCTCCTGCTCCTACGTATCTCCGGGTGCAGTGGAGAAATCAAAGGCTACGTAGTTCTTGGGTAAAAAATGGTTGTGTGTTAGTTGATTTTAATTGTATATTTTTTGATGGAAAAAAGGTAGGTTTTGTAGGGACCAAACAAGAAGCAATCAAGAGTGGTCCTCACTAACAACCTATTTTATTTATAAAATTAACGGTGTTCGTAATGATCAAACGGGAAGCAATCTCGAGTGATCATTACTAGTAAAAAAGATTGATTTTATTTTTATAAAGATGATGGGTTTTCATGGGGACCAAACAAGAAGCAATCAAGAGTGGTCATCACTAATAACCCATTTTTATTTAGAACATTAAGATGCTAGTAATGACTAAACGGGAAGCAATCTCGAGTAATCATTATTAGTAAATTAATTTTCATGATTTTTATTATGTGATTTTCAAGAAAAACAGGGTTTCAGAACTTGTATGTGAAATTTAGTTGAATGAAATTGCACTAGTTTGACTAGAAAAAAAACTGTTCACATTAAAAAAATAAATGATAAAAAAAAATAAGGGTTTGGCAAATAAAAAAAAAGGAGAGGAGCTAAGTGAGCTAAAGCCCAAAGAGTAAAAGAAATGGGTTGAGCCCACTAAAAAAAAACAAAGGAAAAAAGAAAAAAAAATTGGAAGTGAGCTGAACGCCAAAACAAAACAAAAATAAAAAAAAGAACACACAAAAAAAAGGGGAAAGCGTGGGACTGAAACACAAAACAAAAGATAAAAAAATGAATAAAAAAAATAAAAAAAAGAAACAGGGGCCACGAGGGAAAAAGGGGGATGCTAACCTAAAAGTAAAACACACACACAGATTAATACATCAAATGAAGAAAGAAGCGGATGCAAGCGCCGCAGAGAAAAACAGAAGGTGAGGGGGAGAGAGAGAGAGAGAGAGAGATGGTGAGATGGTGAGGAAGAAGAAACCTTTTTTTTTCTTCTGCTTCTTCTTTCTTCTGTTTGCTTCTTCTGCGTTTTTTTCTAGTTCTTCTCTTTTTTTCTTTCAATTTTCTCTCAAATTGTTGTGTATAATTGGTACCAAAAATGAGATAACCAATTCTGAAATTCAGTGCAATTTTTCTTTCGTCCCCTCGGTTCTCTCTTCTTGCTCTACTATTTATAAAAAAAAAGGTTCAGTTTGTCAACCTGAGGTTGCAACTTGTATGCTAAGTGTGTGCTAAAATGATGCTGAGGAGATGGTAACATGTGCAAAGTCTGAGATGATATCAATGGTTTGAAAAAAAATTGCAATCAGCAGTGACTTCAACAACGGTGCTCCTCCTTTTTTTGATTAAATTGCATTGTTTGTCAAACTTGGTTGGCAGATGAAGAAAAAGCAAGAGGCCTATGGGGGACATATAGCTGTAAGACATAGTTTGTAGAGTGGCTGAGGAGATATGCAGAGGACTTTGGTGAAGATATGCAGATGACTTTGTGAAGGGTGAAGTGTGGAAATCTGACTTTGATTTTCAGTTTTGAATTTTAGGTTTTTTTGTTAATAACGCTTGTAATGGACTGCAATTGGGCTAAAATTGGCCCAAAATAATTTATGAGGATTTGTCCGTTGCAGCATTAAAAGGGATTTGTCCGTTGCAGCATTAAAAAATTGAAACACGGATACGGAAATGATTCTCGGACACACTTGGTGTCCGACATCGTATTTCCAAACGACCTATCCCTAGCTCGGCATACGATCTCCCCAGCTCGGCATACGATCTCTAAAGCTCGGCATACGACCTCTCGACAGCTCGGCACGCGACCTCAGCTCGTTAAGCGACCTCCCCACAGCTAGGCACTCGACCTCCCCACAGCTCGGCACGCGACCTCTCCACAGCTCGGCATACGACCTCTCCACAGCTCGGTACGCGACCTCTCCACAGCTCGGCACGCGACCTCAGCTCGGTACGCGACCTCCCCACAGCTCGGCGTACGACCTCTCCACAGCTCGGCATACGACCTCTCCACAGCTCGGCACGCGACCTCAGCTCGGTACGCGACCTCCACCAGCTCGGCGCGCGGACAAAAAAAATGAAAATATGAGCGGACAAAATTGGGGTATAACAAAGGTTGTGAGTGAATGGGTTTTTTTGGATCAGAATTCTTCGGCTTTGGCTTTGGCTCCTCCATCTGCTGCTTCCTGTGTTGTCGATGATTTTGGTGTGCAGAAAACTGTGGGAAGAGGTGGTGACAGGGTCGTGTTTGAATTGCATTCGCACTCCAAATGCAGTGATGGGTTCTTGTCTCCTTCCAAGGTTGTTGAGAGAGCTCATTTGAATGGCGTAAGTTTTAATGTTGTTTTGTTTTTTGATTATCACAGGATTGCTTAGATTTTTTATTTTATTTTTCCCTTCTTTTAATCATTTAAAGTTGTGTTTTGATGGTTATCTGATTACAACTTGCTTTTGTACAGATGAGTTAGTTACCTTTGTATTAGATATTTTTCATGGTATTTATTCAAAAACAAAACAAAAAATAAGCTCAGATTTAAGTAGCTTGGATTTGGATAACACTCAAATGTCTTTTGCATTCACCTTTTATTTTGCAAATTTTGGTAATATCAGAAATTCAAAAGTTCACACCATGGATCAATATTTTGTATATTGTTTGAGGTTTTCTTGGTTTGAAAAACTAGCAGGTGCATGCATGCTTGACTTCTCATCAGAAAAGTAAACCAGGCTTGAAATATGTGTATTTTGAAGTTTAAACTAAGATGTTTTCAAATATCCCTATGATTATTTTTTATATTGATAATGAGATATGACTGATAGAAAGTTAACTACATTGGAGAGGCCTCTAAAATAAGTGAAGATTAAATTTCGGGTCTCTCCAACAGAAGAATAGGTTGCAGATGAATAACCACTCTTGAGGATTTCTTCACTTGACTTGATGGAGAAAAATGCGACCCACCACCCATCTTCTTCATCCCAATGTTGCTTCTTCACTTGGATGTAGGTTTTTAGGGTTTCAGTACAAATGGAAGAAAGGAGAAGAAGAAGAAGTGAGAAGAAGAAGAAGAAGAAATTGGGTATTTAAAAGAAAACCAAATTAGTATCAATTTAGTCCCCCAAATTTTTTTTCATCAGAATAGACGTTACAGAACAATTTGGTCCCTGAAATTTGCGTCCACTCAGCCACATGA
The DNA here is from genome assembly GCA_037113605.1 of Calophaca sinica. Lineage (NCBI taxonomy): Eukaryota > Viridiplantae > Streptophyta > Magnoliopsida > Fabales > Fabaceae > Calophaca > Calophaca sinica. The sequence goes on from CM073733.1 coordinate 25,723,033, forward strand.
TGTGGCGCTAGCGTGGAGACCTACATGGGTGCCAGCAAGTCATTAAACGTGACACATCAGCTTCCCAAACTCTGTTAACGGAGACAGTTAACGGAGGGACCTAACTGAAACAGATTTTAAAATATCAAGGACTATTTTGGAATATTGGATAAGTCAGGGACTAAACTGAATTTTTCGCAAATCTCAGGGACTAAATTGGTCATAAACTCGTTAACTTTTTATTTTCATTTTACCGGGTCCCCCCTCTACCTCTTTCGTCCGGGTAACCGAGCCTCTTTTTTTACCGTACCAAAATTGCATGTCAGCTAAAAAGAAATGTTTGCACTCTGCACCACCATTTTTTATTACCTTACGTCTCATTTTAGCTTTTGCACGTACACACGTTTTGCTCCCCCACGAGACTCCAGCACAAGTTAACTTTTTGAAATTCAACATCTTTTATATTTTCTTCTAGGTTTTTTTAATAACAGGTGAATGTGAATTTTTTAATTTTAATAATGATTTTATAATATATACGTCACTGATTTTTTAAATAATTCTTTTGTGTTATGGAGATTTGGTGAACTTTTAAATTTTAATAGATCATAATATTTTAATAAATTTTTAATTATGGTTTGATTCTTAAAAAAATTAATTTTAAAAAATTATAGCAACATTTTATAAGTGCTTGCATAATTGTTTATCCAAACAATTCAATTTTGTTATAAGCACTTTTTGTTATAAGTGCGTATGATATAAGCTTTTATACGATAAACTCTTATGTCATAAGTGTTTAAATAAGCTATTTATCTAAACTGGGCCTATTACTGCTTGAGAAACTAATTCGGCTTCGTCTTTAACATCGTTTATGTTATACTGGCTTGAAACATTGGCTGCGGCAATAGCAGGGTATGAAGAAGAGGTGGAATGCTCTGATTGGGCTGGTTTTGCCATGGGAGGGTGGTGATCTATGAAGAAGTTCTTTACATGTTGGATGAAGTCAAGATCTTCTTGTCTTGAACCTAATTAAGAAACATGTATATATAAAATTTAGAACATATATGTAACCAAAAAAAAAAATTAGAACATATATGATTTACTTTATGGATTTGAAAATGCTAAGAATTAGTTTAGAATTTAATGACTATATATACGTTACAAAAATATAAAAATTTTACACAGACATCCAATTATATCTCAATATATATTTGTAGAGATATTTTAAGAATAATATAACAAAGTGACACGTAATTAGACATTTAATATTATAGCTTTTATAGCTTTTAATAAATAATTTCCATTTTTAAATTTTTTAACCAATACCAAAGACTAATTAGTATTTTTCCGTTTGTAACAAAAAAAAAGACACCAATTAGTAGGATTCATTAAAAAATAAGTTCCTTTTATTGAAAAAGATAGTACTTTTTTTTGCTAAATTATATTTTTAGTCCTTTATGTTTATTTTAGGTTTCAGTTTGGTCCCTTATGTATTATTTGTTCTGAATTGGTCCCTTATGTGTAAAAGTTACACCAATGTGGTCCCTTTATTTCAAAGTGGTCCCTTATATTACAAAAATTATACTAATATGGTCTATTTTTTGCGAAATAAGCAGCAAAAAATGTTCTATATTCGTATAATTTTTGTATCATAAAAGACAATTTCGAAACAAAAAAACAATTCCTATAATTTTTGTATCATAAAAGATAATTTTTGTATCATTCGTATATTAAGGTAATTTGTTAGGCATAGCATACATTTTTTTTTTGATTAGTAGGCAGAGCATAATTTTTTTTTGGGTGCTAGGCTGAGCATAAATTTAAATTTAAGGTACGTTATTTATTAGGCTTTTTAAAAAAATTATGATACTACTTTTTAAAACTTTTTCCCGAAAGCTATTCTTTTTAACTTTTGAAAAAAAAAATCCTAAAACATATTTCTTTGAAGTTTTTATTTTTTTTAAATATCATATTATTATAAAATTTCCATACATAATTTTAATTAAAAACATCACTTTCATATAAAAAGCCTAAATTTGATCCAAAAAATTAGGTTGAAATCTTTGATTGAACATGTGTATAAAACATTTTCGTTTTTAAATTTGTTTTGCGAGAGGGTGGATTCAGGCGCCATGAACACTGTATATGAACAAGGCAAACACTCATAAATGTCTATGAACACCCACAGAAGTTGCCAAATTAATTAAACATTTTTTTTGGGTCAATTACCAAATTAATTAAACTTTGACCAGCTGAACCTCACACTGGGCTTATCTTTCACGTTTGTTAACCGAACAAGTCTTGCACTGTTGTGCTCTATTATTTTTATTAAATGATATTTTTGGTTCCTTAACTTATTTTAAAAGTTTATTTTAGTTCTTTAATTTTTGAAAGGTTTATTTTGGTTCTTTAATTTATTTCTGTTATCCCAAGTTAGTCGTTCCATCAGTTCTCACCTTAACTGTGTTAATTTTAGCAAACATGGCGCCTAATAAGCTATCAGATGTGGATAAAAAATAATATTTTAATGTCATGCGGCATTTATCTATGTGTCTTGGAATTTGGGTTCAGCCCACCTTCCTTCCTCCACCACTTCCCCCTCCCCATTTGTTCCTCTAACCAGTAGCCTCCTCCCATGGAAACTGTTCTGGACAGAACTTTAGGGGATGACCGGAGAAAAAGCGGTACGGTGGCGTCAGGTCGGACGACGACGGCGTGTGGTGGTGGTGTACCTGCAAACACTCCAACGCTCAAGTCAGTGCGTGTAAGAGGTAAGTGAAGAGGTGATGAAATGAATAATACCTCAATCGTTTGAAGTGACTCTCCTTTTATAGGAGTCAAGGTCGGTGAGGGCGGTTCCCGTGTGGCGCCCGGGATGCCGTCAGATCGTTTTACCGACCTGTGATGGGATGGGCGGAATGCCGAGGACCGTTGGATCGGCCACGTCGATTCGGTCTCGTGGCAAGGCGGTGGGAACCGACTTTGGTAATGGGCTGGCGGATGACTCTTCGGATTGGGCCTCGGCCCAGTCCGGAACAGTTGCCCCCCAAGTCGCTAGCTCGAATGTCGAGGTGGTGACTTGTTTGTCGAAGTCCGTTGATGTCGACGTTTAACGGCCTTGTCTGTAAGGAACTGTAAGCGTCGTCATGTCGTGTTTGTACAAGGTTTTTATACGAGCTCGTGCACGAGGTCGATCTCTTTATCAGGTGCTCTCGGCACGAGGTCGGTCTCTTCATCAGGTGCTTGTGCAAACGCACAAGGCTTTGTCACGAGCTCGTGCACTCGGTCTCGGCACGAGGTCGGTCAGGGTGCTTTTTGTCATCACGAGCTCGTGCACGCGCGGTCTCGACGCGAGGTCGGTTAAGTGCTTGTGCAAGCGCGACAAGGCTTTGTCACGAGCTCGTGCGCCGGTCTCGGCGAGGTCGGTCGAGTGCTTGTGCAAGCGCACAAGGCTTTGTCACGAACTTCGTGCACGCGCGGTCTCGACGCGAGGTCGGTCGGTGCTTGTGCAAACACACAAGGCTTTGTCACGAACTTCGTGCCGCGCGGTCTCGACGCGGCCTTCGATCTCTTCATCAGTGCTTGTGCAAGCGCACAAGGCTTTGTCACGAGCTTCGTGCGCCGGTCTCGGCGACGAGGTCGGTCGAGTGCTTGTGCAAGCGCGCAAGGCTTTGTCATCACGAGGCTCGTGCGCGGTCTCGACGCAGGTCGGTCGAGTGCTTGTGCAAGCGACAAGGCTTTGTCACGAGGCTCGTGCACTCGGTCTCGGACACGGCGCACGATCTCTTCATCGGTGCTTGTGCAAGCGCCTGAGGCTTTGTCATCACGAGGCTCGTGCCGCGCGGTCGGCGACGAGGTCGGTCATGGTGCTTGTGCAAGCGCACAAGGCTTTGTCATCACGAGCTCGTGCATGCGGTCTCGGCGACGAGGTCGGTCAGTGCTTGTGCAAGCGCGCAAGGCTTTGTCACGAACTTCGTGCCGCGCGGTCTCGACACGGCCTCGATCTCTTCATCGGTGTTTGTGCAAGCGCACAAGGCTTTGTCATCACGAGGCTCGTGCGCGCGGTCTCGACGCGAGGTCGGTCAGGTGCTTGTGCAAGCGCGCAAGGCTTTGTCATCACGAGCTCGTGCCGCGCGGTCTCGGCGAGGTCGGTCAGGGCTTGTGCAAGCGCCTGAGGATAACGATGTTTTGTTTTCTTCAATCATACTTTATTGCTTCACATTGTGTGTTCGGATACAATTGTTTCAACTATAATATTTCCTCATTTTTGCCGCGTTCCAAGTTCTCGGAATTTGCTGTCCTTGTAGTGTCTCGAGGGTGTAGGCGCCGGTACTCGTCTTTACAACGATTCTGTACGGGCCTTCCCAATTGGGCGCAAGTTTCCCTTGTGGGGCGTTCTTCAGGCCAACATAAGCTCGCCGAAGAACTAGATCTCCAGGCATGAATTCTCTGGGTACAACACTTTGGTTGTATCTTGCTGCGATCTTCTGTTTCACGGCGACCTCGCCAAGTGCCGCGAGTTCCCTGCATTCGTCAGGGAGGACAAGTTCTTCTCGTCCCCTCTGCCAGTTGTCAATGCTACTCTGGGGATGTGAGGTTCTCCAACTAAGTTCCCCAATCTCGACAGGAATAACTGCCTCAGTCCCATAAGTGAGACGAAAAGGGGATTCTCCTGTCGTTGAATGTGGAGTAGTCCGATCGCCCAAGCACTCGGGGAAGCTCTTACGCCCGATTGCCCTTGGCCTCGTCTAACCTTCGTTTGAGACCTCGTAAAATAACCCTGTCGCGGCCTCGGCTTGGCCGTTAAATGCAGGGGTGTTCTACCGAGGTGAAGTGCTGTTTGATGTCGAGGTCTTCCATAGTCTTTCAGAATCCGCGATCCGCGAATTGTGTTCCGTTGTCAGTGACGACCACCCTGGGAATCCCGAACCTCGTCAGAATATATCTTTTGAAGAACTTAATCAAGTTCTTTGCAGTTATCTTTGCCAGGGGCTCTGCCTCAACCCACTTGGTAAAGTAATCTACCGCAACGGCCAGGTACTTCACCTGTCCGGGAGCCGTTGGAAAAGGTCCAAGTATATCAATCCCCCACCAGGCAAAAGGCCACGGTGAAGTCAGGGAGGTTAACTCTGTAGGAGGAGCTAAGTGTAGATCGCCATGTCTCTGGCATTTGTCGCATTTCTTCACGAACGATGTTGCGTCCGCATTCAGAGTTGGCCAATAGTATCCTGCGCGGAGGATTTTCTTTGCCAAGGAACGTCCTCCAAGATGTTGCCCACATATGCCTTCATGCACTTCAGCAAGTGCATATTGCGCTCGTGCATCGTCGAGGCATTTCAACAGGGGGGTGGAGAACCCTCTTCGATATAAGATACCGTCGATCATGGAGTATGAAGATGCTTTCTTTCGGATTTTGGCAGCCTCCTTCTCATTATCAGGTAGTTGACTAAGTTGAATAAACTCTTGAATGGATGTCATCCAACTGTCGGGCTCATCGGGCAGATCCTCGACACTTGCCTGGGAAATTGCAAAGCAGAATTTCGGCAGTTTTCTCAGTGCTTCGTCATAAGTGGCATCAACTACTGCAGTAATGCTAGGCTTGGCCAGTGTTTCTTGTATCACCGATCTGTTGTTTCCAGAGCTTCTCGTGCTGGCGAGTTTGGACAAAATGTCAGCTCTGGCGTTTTGTTCTCTCGGGACGTGTACGATCTCAACTGAGGAGAAGTCGCTCATTTTCTTTTTTACCAGGGCGAGGTATTTTTGAAGAAGTGGATCTTTAGCCTGGTATTCTCCACCAATCTGGGACACAACTAGCTGAGAATCAGTTCTGAGTTTTACCTCTTCGGCGCCGAAGTCTCGAGCCAGTGTGAGGCCAGCTAAACACGCTTCGTACTCTGCCTGGTTGTTGGAGGTGGGAAAGGAGAATCCCAATGAAATTTCGACAATCAGCCCGTCGTCGTTCTCGAGCAATAAGCCAGCGCCACTGCCTTTGGAATTCGACGATCCGTCGACATGGACCGTCCATCTGGAACATGGTTCTGTAGCCCCAGGAGTCATCTCGGCAATGAAATCCGCTAAGCACTGGGCTTTGATAGTTTGTCTCGGCTCGAAAGTGACTCCGAATTCGGACAACCCGATCGACCACTTGATCATACGCCCTGCCAGGTCAGGCCTGTGTAGAATCTGTTTGATTGGTTGGTCAGTTCGAACCATAATGGGGTGTGCCAAGAAGTATTGTCTTAGGCGTCGAGCTGCGACAACTAAGCGCGGCGCGACTTTTTCGATCTTACGGTATCTCGGCTCGGGGCCCTGAAGTGCTTTGCTTATAAAATAGACCGGTTTGGCCCTCATACATTTCGCGAATGAGGGCGGCACTCGAGCTTCGTTCGATCACGCCAAGTAGAGATAAAGGACCTCCGGATACGGTCTCGTCAAGGCGGCGGTTGGGGCGGTATGCGTTTTACGTGTTAAGGCTTCTTCGCTTTCGGGCGACCACTCGGCGAATTCCCTTTTGAGCAAGCGGAAGAAAGGCGCGCATGTTCTGCGGACTTTGAGATAAACCTCGTCAGGGATGCGAGCATTCCAGTGAGCTGCTGGATGTTTTTCTTCGACGATGGTTGCTGCATCTCTGTGATAGCTCGACATTTGTCGGGGTTGGCCTCGATTCCCCTCTCGGTTAGATAAAAACCTAGAAATTTCCCAGCTCGTACTCCGAAAGTGCACTTTTCGGGATTGAGCCTCATATTATGTCTTCGTATTTCAGCAAAGACTTCTTTAAGATCGACGACGTGGTCGATTTCCCTCGTCGTTTTTACTATCATATCGTCCATATATACCTCCAGCATTCTACCGATTTGGTTGGCAAAGACTTTATTCATCATGCGCTGATATGTCGCTCCAGCGTTCTTGAGGCCAAAAGGCATCACGTTATAGCAGTAATTGCTTTTATCGGTCATGAACGCGGTTTTTTCTTGATCGGCATGGTGCATCGAATCTGGTTGTAACCAGAGTATGCATCCATAAAAGACAACAACTGAAAACCGGAGGAATTATCGACGAGTTTGTCGATATTAGGGAGGGGGTAGGCGTCTTTGGGACATGCCTTGTTAAGATCAGTGTAATCAACACACATGCGCCATTTTCCATTAGATTTTTTTAACTAATACAACATTTGATAGCCAAGTAGTATATTTGACCTCCTAATGAATTCGGCCTTTATCGGGTTTTCAACGACTTTGGGCTGCGGCTTCAGCTTTTTCAGGAGCTTGCTTACGGTGGCTCTGAGCTACCCAGCGAGCCTTGGGGTCGAGAGCGAGTTGGTGGCAAGCGATATCAGGAGAAATACCTCGCATGTCGGCAGCGATCAAGCGAAGAGTGCGCATTGGACTTGAGCACTCTGTTAGTTGTAATTTGACCTGTTCATGGAGGTCGGCACCAAGCTTCACCGTCTTCCCAGGGTCTTTTCCTACCTGAACTCGAATGAACTCTCCATCGGTGCAAGCCTTTTAATTTTTTGCTGGAGCTCGCGGGCTAGGGGGTCGTTCTCCGGTATTTCATCTTCGATCTCAATCCTGGCATCAAAATCGGTGAGATTGACCTCTGCAGCAGCTTTTTGCTTTCCTTCTCTTGGCTCGTCGGCTTTTAAAGATAAAAGATAGCATCTCCTCGCAGCTTCTTGATCCGCTGCGATGGTGACGACTTTGTGCTCGTTATCATGGAAGCGCATTTTCAAGTGGGTATCGAGGTTCTGACTCAAAGTTCACCCGGCGTCGGGCGTCAAGCGATGCGATTGTAAACGGACTTGCATGGTAATACAATAAAGCTGGACCTTCACAGCTTTTGGAGATTGGTTGTTCTCCAAAAGTCACCATCAACTCCACATAGCCCAGCGGCTTTGTCTTGAACAGATTGAACCCGGTCGGATCGGACCGGGTATGGTACGAGATCTTTTTCCAGAAGTTTCAAGGTTTTGAATAACTCATGGAACATGATATCCGCCGAGCTCCCCTGGTCTATCAAGATTCTTCTGACGTCAAAGTTAGCCATATAGGCTTTCACCAATAGGGGAATCAAGTAGTTTGGCCTTTCATTCACCAAGTCTTCATCACGAAAAGGCTAGGGGTGGTCTTCCACTTATGGCTTGATGAAGAGAAAGCGAGAAAGCGGTCATTGCTTCTCTCAACTTAGTTTGCGAATTGATGCTCGCCCCTCTTTATCGGAGAATCCTCGGAAATGACCATGGCGGCGGAGGAGGGCGAGATTTCTCTTCGGATGCACGAGCTGCTCGCCGGCGTTGCGTCACGAAGTTGATTCTTTCTTACGAGGTCGAGGTGATCTAGATCTAGACCTTCTATCCGGATCTTGGCTTTCCTTTCACGTATCTAGTCAACTTCCCTTTCTTGATTAGTTGTTCTATGGCGTCCTTCAGGTGAAAGCATTCATCGATCTCGTGCCCGATACACTTGTGGAAGTGGCGATATTCGATTTATCGGCGTTTGGCATCTCTTTTCCCCTGCGGGAAATCGACTCGGCATCGCGGAGTCGGTGCTCGCGCACTCATTAAGATATGCGCTTGGGTGTAGCGTTCAAAGGGGTATATTCGTCATACCGCCGGACCACGGCGTTCCTTCTCCTTACGCGACTTGTCTTCGCGTTGTCCACCAGCTTTCTCCTGGGTCTTACCTTTAGTTCTCGATGTCATTAACTTTTCTTCATAATTCATATGTTTCTGAGCTCGCTTCAGGAACTTGTTCAGGGCCCTCGGTCGGTCGACACCAATGGCGGCGCTAAATAAACTTCATTCTATCAGGCCTTGCTCTAACAAGTGCGGCTTCATCTCGTCGAGCATTTCTTTACGAGAATGGCCTCTTTGTTGAAACGCCCGGCGTAGTCTGCGATAGACTCATCTTTCTCTCTTTGAATTGCCGCCAGAGCCGTATCGACTTGGGTTGGACTTTAGGCCTTGATGAAATGTGCGGAGAAGCGGCTAACGAGCTCGGTCCAGGAACCAATGGAATTTTTCCTAAGAGTGCGGAACCAAGGCAGCGCGCTTCTTGAGTGAGGGAAGATTACGCACTTCACCGACCCAGGCGCCTCGATAGCTCATGATAGTCTCAAAGCAACCAATATGTTCGTCGGGGTCGGTGGTGCCATCATATGAGTCCAAAGCGGGTGGTTTCTGAAGATGCTTCGGAATCGGGAATTTCAGGACTTTGGGCGTAAAAAGGACCAAAAGCTTTATGCGAGTCACTGTGTCATCGCTCACGAGAAGGAGTTGATGAAACGAGCGAGCACGGCGGTGGTGAGAGGTGTGCCGAAGTTTTGACTTGCCGCCTAGATCTTTGGCGGCTCTTCTATGAGGAGTGTCACTACTCGCGATGGTATCTTCGCTGACGGGGCCTTGGCGTCGGGAGTGGCGATGGCGGAGTACGATCCACCGAACGGTTATTTTGGTGTGCTATATCCACAGAGTGATGCGGAGTCGTGCCATGGTGGTAGCGATGAACAGATCTGAGATTTGTAGACTCCTTCGACCTCTGAGTAGAACGAGAAACATGATCTTCTCTGTTGTCGACCTGTGTGGCAATGCGAACGGGGATTTCCTTCTGCTGATTCTCCATTCGATCGAGGCGTTGATTCTGAGCGTGCATTGCTTCAGCATGGCTCCGAACGAATTCACGGAATTCGTGGATCGGAACGGCGTCATTCTGATGGGGAGGTGGAAGGTTACTCCTCTGTCTCTCATGTTCCACGACAAAATTAACAGGTTCGTGGTGAGGTGGTTCAAAATCTGCGTTCGCACGAGTGGAGCTGCGAGTCGCGACCTGGTGCTTCGATCCAGTCATCGTCTCGACAAGTGTCGAGCAAAGATGTCGAGCAAAGATGTCGAGCGAAGATGTCGAGCAAAGATGTCGAGCAAAGAAATGAAATCAGAAATGATTCCCACAGACGGCGCCAATGTTCTGGACAGAACTTTAGGGGATGACCGGAGAAAAAGCGGTACGGTGGCGTCAGGTCGGACGACGACGGCGTGTGGTGGTGGTGTACCTGCAAACACTCCAACGCTCAAGTCAGTGCGTGTAAGAGGTAAGTGAAGAGGTGATGAAATGAATAATACCTCAATCGTTTGAAGTGACTCTCCTTTTATAGGAGTCAAGGTCGGTGAGGGCGGTTCCCGTGTGGCGCCCGGGATGCCATCAGATCGTTTTACCGACCTGTGATGGGATGGGCGGAATGCCGAGGACCGTTGGATCGGCCACGTCGATTCGGTCTCGTGGCAAGGCGGTGGGAACCGACTTTGGTAATGGGCTGGCAGATGACTCTTCGGATTGGGCCTCGGCCCAGTCCGGAACAGAAACAAAGGCAGCAAGTCACCAGATCAAGTGGTTCAAGTCACCAACTGCAACAAACAATTACACATTTTCAGTAATTTCAGACAACAACAATCAAAGCCGGAAATTTCCAGTAACAGAAAAACACCAACAGGACAAAGTTACCCAACTAATGAACTAAGCAGTTTCAGATCAAAATCAGTATGTCAGAGAACAATTTAACAACGATCAGTTGCAATTTAGAAGAGAGAAAAAAGAAAAGAAAAGAAAATTTTCCAACCAAGTGTCATTATGAAAGCGACAATAATCAGATAGATCAATCAATTGAAAACGACTAAATTGTAAACAATAATCAGATAGATCAATCTTCGACCACAAAAATGGGATTCGACCACAAATTGGATTCCCTCTTCACCACCCCCTTCCTCCATTTCCTCTCCACCACCCCAAATTCCAGACTTCACGACCCCCAAATTCCAGATCTAAGGTTTTTCTATTTCAATGAGTTTTTGCTGTTTTTTGGGGTTCGATTGATTCCGATTTTTCCTTCGGTTGGAGTGGTGGTGGTAACCGTCGTGGTGGTGGTGGTGGTGGTGGACGGAGGTTGAAGAAGATCGGGTGGTAGAGATAGCCTCCACTGTCAGTTGTTGTTGCCACCTCAGCCAAAGTTGACTTGATTTTTCCTCCACGTCAGCCAAAGTTGCCACCTCACATCTACATTGTTAAGTATTATTATTATTAGTTAGTAGTAAGAGTATTTTAGTCTTTCTCAGTCTCTAGTATTTATTCCTTTTGTAAGCCAACACTATTATGCTTTTGCTCATTGTTGCCTTATGAAACCCTAGCAAGGGCTCTTTCTCTCTTAGCCTTCTCATTCTTTATCTTCTTTATCCACTATGTTTTTATGTATGTTAACATGGTATCAGAGCTTTGGTTGATTCAGGGATCTACTATAAAGTGGTCCACAAAAAAAAATTTTGGCCGTTTTGCGATCCGGTACCGATTTCGGCGTTCGGTTTTCCTCCTCCGTTTCTGATTCCGGCGCGCTCCTTCGTTTCTGTTTCCGGCGCGGTTCTCCTCCTCTGCTTCCGGTGGGATTACGACTTCGATTACGCTCTTACATTTTGACAGACGAGTTATCCCTAATTTCTTACATTCTCGGTGATTGTGTTCATCGTATTTTTGATTGTTTGGTATGGCTGGTGTTAAGGATGATTCTTTGCAAGCTGTTAGTGTCCAACTCAATGGACTGAATTACTCTTATTGGAGTTATGTGATGAAAAATTTTTTGATTGGAAAAAATGTATGGAGTCATGTTGATGGAACTTCTATTAAGCCCATAGATAAAACGGATGTAGCCAAATACACTGCTGATTTGAATACTTGGATGGTTAATAATTCGAAAATCATTACTTGGATTAACAATTCTGTTGAAATGTCTATTGGTGTGCAACTAGCCAAGTATGATATGGCTAAAGAGGTTTGGGATCATTTGCAACGCCTATATGTTCAGTCTAATTTTGCAAGACGGTATCAGCTGGAAAGTGACATTAGGGCCCTTAAACAGAACAATATGACCATTCAGGCATTCTATTCGGCCATGACTAATTTGTGGGATCAATTGGCTCTTATGGAATCGACTGAATTGAAAGCTGTCAAAGCATACATTGATCAGCGAGAAGAGCAGCGTCTGGTTTGGTTTCTGATGGCTCTTCGTGATGATTTTGAGGGCCTTCGTGGGGGTATTCTTCATCGTACTCCTCTTCCTAATGTTGAATCAGTAGTCAGTGAATTGTTGGCTGAAGAAACCAGACTTAAGACCCACTCCACTGTGTCGGATAAGGGAATTCTCCCTAATCCTCCATCTGTTTTTGCTGCTCCTGCTCAAAAAGGAAAACCTCAAGGGAGGATTGGGCTTGGTAATGATGAATGTGCTTTCTGCAAAGAAAAAGGTCATTGGAAAGCACAGTGTCCGAAATTGGGGAGAGCAAATAAGAAGAACTTTAGGGGTCCATCATCCAATGCTGCTGCTGCTGCTCCTCCTCCTCTCGTTGGCTCTAGTACTGGTTCTGTATACCCACATGAGACTGCTTCTCAAATAAATGATATTGCGGAACAACTTCAAAAGCTTCTTGCTACTCAGCCACATGCCATGTTTGCCTCTTCTACTACAGGTTTAAAGTCCTCTAGTCTGTCAGGTATATCTCCTTCCATATGGATTCTTGATTCCGGAGCATCGCACCATATGTCATATGATAATAAATCTGTTGTGTCTGTGAGTCCTACCTCGTCTATGTCAGTTATGACTGCTGATGGCATATGCCATTAGCAGGCATTGGTTCTGTCTCCACGCCTAACTTGTCTTTTTCTAATGTTTATTATATTCCTAACCTCACTTTGAGTCTTGCTTCAGTTGGTCAATTGTGCGATTCCGGTTATTCAGTTAAGTTTTCTTCCACTTCTTGTTGTGTGCAGGATCAACATTCCGGGAGGCTGATTGGGACAGGCCATAGACAGGGGGGACTTTATGTGTTGGATGATCTGAGAGTCCCAGATATTGCAGCCTCAACATCCACTGATTTACTATCTAGTTTTCGTTTGAATTCTTCGTCTTCTAGTTTTTATTTATGGCATTCCCGCCTTGGACATGTTTTTGCTTCTAGATTAAAGTATTTGGCTTCTACTGGAGCTTTAGGAAAGTTACAAACCAGTGATATTTCAGATTGTTGTGGTTATAAACTTGCTAAATTTTCAGCTTTACCGTTTAGTAAAAGTGTTTACCTTTCATATGCACCTTTTGATTTAGTTCACTCTGATGTTTGGGGTCCATCACCGGTTCCTACCAAAGGTGGATCTAGATATTATGTTTCATTTATTGATGATTACACTCGTTATTGTTGGGTTTATCTTATGAAACACCGTTCTGAATTTCTTGATATTTATCATATGTTTCGTGCTATGGTAAAGACTCAACACAACGCTGTTATAAAGTGTTTTCGTTGTGACTTAGGTGATGAATATACCTCTAATAAATTTTCTGAATTACTTGCTTATGATGGCACCCTCCACCAGACATCTTGTACTGATACTCCTCAACAGAATGGAGTTGCTGAAAGGAAACACCGTCATATTATTGAGACTGCTCGTTCTCTTTTGTTGTCGGCTTCGGTTCCCAGTGAATTTTGGGGTGAGGCTGTTCTTACTGCTGTCCATGCTATTAATGAGAATCAGTAAATGTCATATCAGGTTTGTCTCCCTTTGAAAAATTGTATGCTTCTATCCCTGATTACTCTTCTTTAAAAGTCTTTGGCTCTACTTGTTTTGTTCTCCGTCCACAAGTAGAACGTTGTAAGTTGTCTTCTCATTCTACCATGTGTGTTTTCCTTGGTTATGGGGATGGTCAAAAGGGCTATCGTTGTTATGATCCTCATGCAAGAAAACTTTATGTCTCTCGTCATGTTGTTTTTCTTGAGCATATTCCATTCTACTCTTTTTCTTCCGAGTCTTCGATTACTAACAGTTCAGAACTAACCCATATTGATCAATTTGATCCTAATGATAGTACTTCTAGTGATTGTAATGTTGAGAATTACAGGACAAATACTACTACTCCAGATGATGACATCACTCTTGCCCCCCCAACTGCCCAACCACCTCCTGCGATTGTTGATCCTTCGCCTCCACGTTATCCCTCTCGTCACCGTAAGTCTACTCAATTGCCTGATTTTGTCTATTCCACTTACTCTGCTTCGTTTGCTTCTTTCTTAAGCTCTATTCACAGTTTGTCTGAGCCCTCTTCCTATAAAGAGGCTATCCTTGATCCTCTTTGGCAGCAGGCTATGGCAGAAGAACTTTTTGCATTGCGCAAAACAGATACTTGGGATTTAGTACCTCTTCCTCCTGGAAAACTTGCTATTGGGTCACGTTGGGTATACAAGATCAAAACTAAATCTGATGGGTCAGTTGAGCGCTACAAAGCTCGTCTTGTTGCTAAGGGATTCTCTCAGCAGTATGGTATGGATTATGAAGAAACTTTTGCTCCTGTGGCTAAGATGACAACTATTCGTACTCTTATTGCAGTTGCATCTATTCGTCAGTGGGATGTTTTTCAAATGGATGTCAAAAATGCCTTTCTAAATGGTGAGCTTCATGAAGAAGTCTATATGGTACCTCCACAGGGTGTTTCTCATAATCAGGGGGAAGTGTGTAAGCTAAAAAAGGCTCTCTATGGTCTTAAACAGGCTCCTCGAGCTTGGTTTGAGAAATTCTCTACTGTGATCACATCTCTTGGTTTTCGTTCTAGTGACCATGATTCTGCATTGTTTATCAGGTCCACCACTCATGGTCGCATTATACTTTCCTTGTATGTTGATGATATGATAATTACAGGTGATGATGTTAGTGGAATCAATAAGTTGAAAGCTCAGTTAGCCAAGCAGTTTGAGATGAAGGATTTAGGCACTCTTCGCTACTTCTTGGCGATTGAAGTTGCATACTCTCCTAAAGGCTATCTTCTCTCTCAATCCAAGTACATAGCCAACATTCTTGAACAGGCTCGTCTCTCTGATACTAGAGCAGCAGATACTCCACTTGAGTTGAATGTGAAATATGCTCCCTCTGATGGTGTGCCTCTACCAGATCCTACTTTATACCGTACTTTGGTTGGCAGCCTGGTGTACCTTACAATTACCAGACATTGCTTATGCTGTTCATGTTGTCAGTCAGTTTGTTGTCTCTCCCACTACTGTTCATTAGGCAGCTGTTCTTCGTATTCTTCGTTATCTTCGGGGAACTCAATTTCAGAGCCTTCTCTTTCCCTCATCGTCCTCATTGGAGCTCTGTGCTTATTCTGATGCTGATTGGGCTGGTGATCCTACAGATCATAAGTCCACCACTGGGTTTTGTATCTTTCTTGGAGACTCTCTTATTTCTTGGAAGAGTAAGAAACAGGACATTCTTTCTCGCTCTTCTCTGAAGAAATCTTAGTGCTATGGCATCCACCACTTCTTTGAGATAGTTTGGTTGCGTTGGCTTTTATCGATATGGGTATCTCTCTTCTCGAGCCAACTCAGATGCCTTTGTGATAATAAGAGTGCTATTCAAATTGCTCATAACTCGGTCTTCCATGAATGCACCAAGCACATTGAGATCGATTGTCATTTTACTCGTCATCATCTTCAGCACGGAACAATTACTCTATCGTTTATCTCCTCCTCCTTGCAGATTGCGGACTTGTTCACGAAGATGCATTCCATTAAACGTTTTCGTTTTCTGGTTGACAAACTCTCGATGCTCCCTGTTAATGCATCGTGAGTTTGAGGGGAGATGTTAAGTATTATTATTATTAGTTAGTAGTAAGGGTATTTTAGTCTTTCTCAGTCTCTAGTATTTATTCCTTTTGTAAGCCAACACTATTATGCTTTTGCTCATTGTTGTCTTATGAAACCCTAGCAAGGGCTCTTTCTCTCTTAGCCTTCACATTCTTCATCTTTTTTATCCACTATGTTTTTATGTATGTTAACATACATAAGCGTCCACATAAGACTGATCGTTAACTTGACTTAACAGTATAGACAAAAAGGATTAACTTAAAGTGACAGAGATAAATTAAATGACCAAAATAAACCTTTTAAAAATTAAAACACTAAAGTAATTCTTTAAAATAAATTAAAAGACAAAAAGGTCATTTAACCTTTATTTTTCCTTTGTGGCTTTGTCTCTTATTCAAAAAGTTGTATTAGCGGCCAACAATGCTACTATGTAGCTAACGCGTGCAACATCTCATCTGTTTGTCGTCCCAACACTAGCAGGAAGGTACACATGTCGTACACAATGAATTGACCACACAAACAAATACGTGCTTTTTCCGTGTATAATCCTTTATTATTTGTTATGTGATTAAAATGTTTTAAAATTAACGTTATATATATATATATTAACGTTAATGATATAATTATATATAACGTTAATTTTAATATATCTTAATGATATAGCAAATGATTATAGATTTATATAAATATTTATATATATGATATATATAATAGTAACTTTCAATCTAACAATTGATTTTGAAAAATATTTACTCAATAGATGTTATTAAATAGTGTAACAATGCACAAATATTACACCGGTGTAATCTAATCTCTCCTCTGTTATAAAATTCTAAATCAATGTACGAAGTGTGGTGCTATAATTAGTGGCGGATCCAGAAAATTTTTGCTCTTATGATTTTTTACGCTCGTTTTTAAAAATAAAAAAAAGAATAAACACTCAAATTAGTACAAAAATATATGGAGATCTATTTGCTACATGAAATATGAAAATACCAATTTGGACCTCAAAATCTCAAATATGTGACAAATTAGTCTTTTTAAGAAAAAATTAGGGACATTTTTGTCTCCATAAAGGACTAATTTAACCAATATTTAAGATTTTTTATGACAATTGATAATTTTCAGTTTTGAGGGACCAAGTAAATCTTCGTGTTTTTTTGTTAAGGATCATTTTAGGCCTTTACTCTACAAAAATTTGACTTATAGGGGCAATTTCTATTTTTTTAAGGGGCAAAAATTAAAATTATTAGGTATCTATGAGTTAAAAAAAATTATGGGGGCAATTGCCCCCAACTCAATACAAATGGATCTGCCACCGGCTATAATAACCTGCATTCATATGTACTTAGCTAGTTTATTATTCTCTTTATTTCTACAAAATAGAAAATACAAAAATACAGAATGTGTTATAATTTTTTTTTTGTCATTATCTTATAAGAATAGAGGGTTAAATGCATAAATATATACCCGCTTTCTTTGGTATGAAATAAGAAACGATCTCTCCAACGCATAAATGGTTGGGAGTTCACATTTTCATCATCTTTGATAAAATCAAGTTTCTTGTAGAAACATTTATAAATCATTTTACCGTAATTCTTAGCAGATAACTCCAATTTAGGTTTAATAGTACATCCTTGGCCAAACCTTATTACTCGAGCGTGTGCACATACTTGCGCATGCGCTCCTACATGTGCGTGCACATATGTACATGCATACATAGAATGTGTGCATGTGGAGAACCCTTATCTGATTTTGGATTAATTCAAAATCTGCAAGGTCCCTTAATTTGAGTTTTGTTTCTATGGCCTGGTTTTGTTATTCCAAATATTGTTTTTTAGGTCTTGGATGTAGTATGAGATCTCAAGATTTGCAAAATAAGATTCTGTTAGTTAAAACAGGACATAGAATTGCTTAAGTTTTTTTTCCCTTGGGAAAACCCCCATTTGTTCCTTGTGCGCGCTTCCCTTCCCTACGGTGCAAGTGCATTGTAACAGCCCAGACTGTTTTCAGGAGTGCCGACTATACCTAAAAACTAACACGGGTCTTTTCAGCGTGTACTATGCAGTCTCATACCTGCACAGCCTCAGGACCCCTCTCATTCCAGTGTAAATTTGGTTCATTCACGTTGTCCCCTAGCCTAGAAGCTGCCAAGAGCCGCTCTTTGTCCATGCCCAATGCACCGATGATCATTCTCTGTCCTTTTCAGCCTCAGGCATCACATGCATGGCACTCCAACCGCTGCACTCTGCTTTTTATCATTATAAATGAGTTTTTTATATTTTTTAAGATATAAATAGATATCCATGGATACTCGTATATATTTATAAAATTTGTGAATATCCGCATGAGTATGAGGCAGATTTGCATTTGTCTGGGAGCAGTGGCAGAGCTTGATCAAAAAATCTGGGGGTGCCTAATATTTTTTTTTTGGTGCTAAAGTTTTATTACTTTTTATGGTACTATCACACACGAAAAAGGAAAATAATTTGCAATAAATATAAATAATGAATGAATATAAGAATAGTTCTAGAAGCCACTGATTAACTAAGTATTAATTAAATGAGAAAAAAGGGAGCAACATTCGCTGCGCTAAGTATTACTACAGTTTTTTTCCACCTTCCTCTCTTTCTCTCTCTTCCTTTCCCCATCGCCATCTCTCTCCCGTTCTATTCCCTGTTCCAACACAAATCAACAAATTGGGGGGAAAGGGAGACATTGCACAAAACAGAAACAGAGAGGGAGAATTTCAGAGAAAGGCACAACAAAAGCTTGAAGGAGCAACTGAATAAGCTTGATTGCTTCTGGTTCTCTCTTTTTCATAGGAAGTTCTCTTCTCTTTTTGTTCTTGATGTTACCTCTGTTTTTTGCTATTTGGTTGATGGTTGTTGTAAGGGTTGGCGGTTGCTGGTTCTCGCCACTTTATGTTGCCTCGCTGTTGCTGCTTGTGGTTCTCCCCACCAATTTTGGAGTATATACAAAAAAATTTTGAGGGGTGCAGTGGCGCCTTCCCGCTCATGAGAAGCTCTACCACTATCTAGGAGGGTGATGAGGAGGCTAATACCTGTCTCCGCCCGTCCCATTCTTATTCCTAATATGCTCCCATCCCTTTTGGATTATATGAATGTGAAGTGCTTGCATGAATTGGGTTCTTTGTTTATTAAAACCAACTCTACTCTCTTATTTCCAAACCAATATGGTCCCTCCAGCATTGGCAAAGGTGGACCACTTTGAACCATTCAAATTCTATATATTTTTCTTACTATTTTGAAATCCAAATTTTTCAATATCATAAAAGCCACCCATTATCCTCTAGGCCCCACTTCTTCCTCCCGCTTATATCACCGACATTGAGCAGGGCGACATAGTCAGATGGGTAAACAGGTACCCAGTGTTATAGCTTAATTTCCTTCTCTGGTTTTGCTTTTGCGATATCCTGTGGAGATTTGGTCGCTGAAGTAATGCACCAGTGTCATTCTTCTGGCTGTAGTTCGAGCGATTGAAAGACACTATCGGTGCCATTGGGCACCCCTCCTTTGGTATCCCTTTGCGCAACCCAACCACTCTCAGCTAGGAATGGCAAAAAAACTCACACATGTGTGGATACCCGCACAAATTACCCGCAATAGATAGTAAATATATAGTTATTAAATGGGGGGTGAGAATCATGGTACCTGCCCCGCGCGCATAATCGTTACAATTATTTTTTTATTAAATATATAATATATATTATGACATTTTTATCATTTTGGGATGAAATAATTTTTATTTCCTACATTATTTGATATTTTTTAGTGGATGAACCCATAATAATACGATTTTGTGAATGAATACTACTCTGTTACAATATATAAACAAATTTGACTACTTTCACAATTATTAAGAAAAGTAGTTATTCACAATAAATATTGTTAATCTCATTTAAAATTTCCACTTGATTGCCTAAATTATCCCTCATTAATTGTATAGAAACTTAGGATCATTGGAAATAAAATTTAAAATAAATGAGTGGCATTCTAGGAATATCATCATTAAATGCTGTGGAAAGATATTAGTTTTGCTTATAGTATTTTGTAACATGTTATATGAGTTGATTTTTGCTTATATATTGTAACGGAGGGAGTATAGTATATTATACAATGTTAATATAATATATAGTTATATTATGTTGTATAATTTTTTTTATGTTGAATTATTAAATACCCATGGATATCCATGGATACCCGTTACTCGCGTAAATATCTGTGGGTATTAACGGGTATGAGTACGGGGGAATCACTACCCGTTGCCAATAGTACCATTCATATGATTTTGCACCCACCATGAGGTTGTTGGGTTATCCCCCCACGTGTGTCAACACACGACCTTACAATTGGTAAACGAGCCTCCGCCTCACTAGATCCATTGTGTGTGCCATTGTGAGGCCGCCTCTGTTGCTTTCTCATAGGCTCATTGTGTCCTGTGTCGCCACCATTACGGGTTGCGTTGTGTCTACATTACAGCCGTGTTAGACTTTGGGTTGTTGGGCCTGTTTGTTTTGGGCTTTCTCTTTTAGTTTAGTCATGCTTGTTTTTCTATGGCTTAGCCGTTTTTCGTTTGTTTGCTTTGTTAGTTAGATCTGTTATTCACAATTGTATAAATCACAGTATCATCAATGAAAGAATTACTTTTCCCATTACTCATTCTTCCTCCCTAACATCTGGTATCAGAAGCTCCTCCAGGGCACAGTGCGTAGCTGCTGATTTTGTGGCGATTAGGATCAAGAAGAGCAAGTGTGAAATTGGTGAGGAAAAGATCGAGAGCGTCGTTTCTATGGCGGAAGAGAAAACTTTGTTCAACCGGCAATACCCGATTCGATGGTCATTACGACCATTGGTCAATGTTAATGGAGAATCTATTCCGTTCGAAGGAGTATTGGGGCGTGGTTGAAACCGGTATTCCAGAGACTCCGGCGGCAGCGACACCGGATCAGATAAAAGCGATTGAAGATGCAAAGTTGAAGGATTTGAAGGCCAAGAATTACCTCTTTCAAGCGATTGACAGGGGAATAATCGAAACCATCCTCAATAAAGAAACGGCGAAAGGCATTTGGGATTCGATGCAACAGAAATATCAGGGCTCGACCAAAGTGAAACGGGCTCAGTTACAAGCACTGCGCAGAGAGTTCGAACTTCTTGGCATGAAAGAAGGAGATACAGTCAATGAATACTTTGCAAGAACCCTTGCAATTGTGAACAAGATGAAAACGCACGGTGAGAAAGTTGAAGAAACGATGGTTGTTGAAAAGATTCTGCGATCGATGACGGCTAAGTTCAACTATGTAGTCTGCTCTATTGAAGAATCTAACAATGTGAGCATTCTTACCATAGACGAACTTCAAAGCAGTCTTCTTGTTCATGAGCAAAGAATGAAAGGGCATAAGGAAGAAGATCAAGCCCTGAAGGTGTCAAGTGCAGGAAGGGCCTTGAGGAAGAGGGCCTTGGCGGTTTCGAGGGGGTGGGCGTGGCGAAGCGGGCGACAATTCAACAAGGACTCGATTGAATGTTATCAATGCCATAAATTAGGGCACTTTCAATATGAATGCCCTGATTGGGATGAAAAGGCAAATTATGCAGAATACAATGAAGAAGAACCCTTGCTGTTGATGGCTCACACAGAAGTTAAAGATTCTGGAGAACACACAGAGGCCAAGAATTCATGTGAACAAAAGGTGTGGTTTCTTGACTCTGGTTGTAGTAACCATATGTGTGGAAACAAGAATTGGTTTTATGAGTTAAATGAAGAATTTAGAGTGTCAGTCAAGCTAGGGGATAATTCAAAGATGTTAGTGATGGGAAAGGGGAGTGTAAAACTGAAAATTGATGATTCAATCCAAGTCATTTCCAGTGTGTATTACATTCCCGATTTAAAAAACAATTTGTTAAGCATAGGTCGACCAGGAGAAAAACTTGACTGTGGTGTTTAAGCAGAATTCTTGTAAGATTTATCACCCTGATAGGGGTTTGATAACACACTCAAGGATGTCATCCAATAGAATGTTTGTGGTCTTGGCTGAGGTTATTCTCCCGAGTCTTACTTGTCTTAAAGCCTCTACCAGTGAAGATCTGAATTGGTTATGGCACAGCAGATATGGGCACTTAAGTCTCAAGGGATTGAAGCTGCTAAACCAGAAGGGTATGGTGAAAGGTTTGCCAAAAATTGAAGAGTCCTCAAGTGTGTGTAGTAACTGCATGATTGGCAAGCAACACAGGGAATCCTTTCCCAAACAAAGTCCATGGAGGGCAAGTCAGAAATTGCAATTGATTCATGCTGATATTTGTGGCCCCATCAAGCCCGAATCCAACAGCAAAAGAAGATACTTTCTCACATTCATAGATGACTATAGCCGAAAAACTTGGGTATATTTCTTATCTGAGAAGTCTACTGCCTTTGAAATATTCAAACAGTTTAAGGCTGCTGCAGAGAAAGAAAGCGGAAATCCAATTACAAGCTTGAGAACTGACAGAGGTGGAGAGTTCACCTCATCTGAATTTGAAGAATTCTGCAGAATTAATGGAATCAAGCGACGCTGATTACAGATACACTCCACAAAGAGAATGGAGTGGCTGAGAGGAAGAATAGGTCCATTATGAACATGGTACGAAGCATGTTGGCTGAGAAGAATGTGCCCAAAAGGTTCTGGCCAGAAGCTGTCAACTGGGCAGTCTTTGTGCAAAATAGAAGTCCCACCATTGCTTTGAAAGACATTACTCCAGAAGAGGCTTGGAGTGGCACCAAGCCATCTGTTCACTTCTTTAAAATTTTTGGGTCTATAGGGTATGTCCACATCCCTGATGCTCAAAGGAAAAAGTTGGATGATAAAAGCATTAAGTGTGTTTTGCTTGGAATTAATGAGGAATCAAAAGCCTATAGGCTTTATGATCCCAAATCAAAGAGAATCCTTGTTAGCAGAGATGTTATCTTTGCTGAAAATGAAGAATGGAGCTGGAATAATCAATCTGGAGAGAAGGTCAGTGAATTGATTGAGTTGGAAGAAAAGGAAACAGAAGCTACAGAAGCAGTAGAAAGCAGAGAACAACACAGTCCAGGAAATGCCTCTGCAGAAGGCACCACTGCCACAAATCTTTGCGGCATCTACGAAAGTCTTTGCGAAGATCGATTCTAATGTTCAGAGGAATGATGAGGGCAGAATTGAAGGTACAGGTGTTGACTCCACTGACAGTGAGAAGGAAACAGAATCCGTAGAAGCCCAACAGCAAGGGAGGACAAAAAGGAAGCCTGCCTACCTTGGTGACTATGTGATTGATGAAGAAGAACTTGATGAACTTAGTTTGGCAATGTTTTCCCAGGCTATGTTCACTCAGTCAGAGGATCCAGTAAGTTTTGAAGAAGCTGTTTGTGATGAAAAGTGGAAGAAAGCAATGAAAGCCGAGATAGATGCAATTGAGAGAAATGAAACATGGGAGTTGACTACTCTCCCAAGGGGGGCTAAAACAATTGGAGTTAAGTGGATCTTTAAGACTAAATACAATGAAAAGGGAGAGGTTGAGAAACACAAAGCAAGATTAGTGGCAAAGGGCTACTCTCAACAAAAGGGAATTGACTACAAAGAGGTTTTTGCTCCAGTGGCGAGGTGGGACACCATTCGAACAATTGTGGCATTAGCAGCCCTTAAGGGATGGTATGTCTATCAATTGGACGTTAAAAGTGCTTTTCTTCATGGAGAAATAAAGGAGACTGTTTTCATAGATCAACCACAAGGATATGTGAAGAAGGGAGAAGAAGGCAAAGTCTATAGGTTAAAAAGGGCCTTTTATGGGTTGAAGCAAGCCCCAAGGGCATGGTATAATAAAGTGGAGGCTTATTTTCAAAAGGCAGGATTTCAAAAATGCCATTCTGAGCATACCCTGTTTGTCAAAACAGGTTCAAACAGCAGCATTTTGATTGTCAGTTTGTATGTGGACGACTTGATTTTCACTGGCAACAATGAATCCATGTTTGTTGATTTCAAGAACTCTATGAAAGGTGAGTTTGACATGACTGATTTGGGGAAAATGACCTACTTTCTGGGAGTAGAAGTGGTGCAAAATGAAGCTGGAATTTTCATTAACCAAGCCAAGTATGTCAAAGAGGTGCTTGAGAGGTTTGGAATGAAGGATGTTAATACAGTAAAAAGCCCGATAGTTCCTGGAACCAGATTATCTAAGGAAGGAAGTGGAGAGATGGTGGATGCCACACACTACAAGCAAATGATCGGCAGCTTGTTGTACCTCACAGCCACTAGACCTGACATAATGTTTGCAGTCTGTCTAGTCAGTAGATATATGGAGAAACCGACTACACTGCATCTCATGGCAGTCAAGAAAATAATGAGATATTTGAAAGGAACCATGGACTTGGGAATACACTACAGCAGAAAGGGAGAACTAAATCTGAGAGCATACTCAGACAGTGACTATGCAGGTGACGTGGATGATAGGAAAAGCACTGGAGGCTATGTGTTCCTTCTTGGAACAGGTGCTGTTTCATGGTCTTCTAAAAAGCATCCAGTTGTGACCCTTTCAACCACTGAAGCCGAATTCATCTCTGCTACCTTGTGTGCTCGCCAAGTGTGGTTAAGAAGAATTCGGGTCAAATGGGTGAGACAGTATAAGAGTACCATCGTTATGTGTGATAACAACTCTACCATTAATTTGTCTAAAAACCCAGTTCTTCATGGCATGATAAACATATTGATGTCCGTTTCCATTACTTGTGTGACCTTGTTAAAAAGGATGAGATTGAGTTGGCCTTCGCAGACGAATTTGATTCTTGATATTATGACAAAACCATTGAAGTTGAAAGAATTTCTGCAACAGAGGGATTGGCTTGGAGTATGTAGTCTTGCTAATTTAAACTATGTTGCTCTGTGCATCTAGTTTAAGGGAGGGTTTGTTAGACTTTGGGTTGTTGGGCCTGTTTGTTTTGGGCTTTCTCTTTTAGTTTAGTCATGTTTGTTTTTCTATGGCTTAGCCCTTTTTCGTTTGTTTGCTTTGTTAGTTATAGATCTGTTATTCACAGTTGTATAAATCACAGTATCATCAATGAAAAAATTACTTTTCCCATTACTCATTCTTCCTCCCTAACAAGCCGGTCTTGCCCATCAATGTTGGCTCGTCGCGAAGTACGAGCCTTCTACCATTTTTTCTTTCTTTCTATGCGTATGTCTGTCTCTAAGGTTACTGAACTAGAGTTTGTTTCTGACTATGTGAGTGGTCGTCCTTGGTGTCAATGAGCGATAAACCTGTGCTTCCTCATTCACTCGAAAACTTAGTCCTTCCTCCTCCGCCTCTGTACATGAGCGATAAACCTCCCAGATTTGCATCCACCATGTTGCCACCGTATGAATCGTAATAGCAAATTAGCAAGTCAACTCAACAATGAGCGAAAACCAAGATAGTCTCACAACCATGTTAATCACCGCGTTGTATTTCGCTTTGGGAGATGATATTGATTATTAAATATTATACCCTTTTTCTCAATCTTATAATTATGCATGTAGTTGTTGGCTATTGAAGTAGCCTTTTAAAAAGCGTTAAAGTTGGTGAAATAAGTCTTTTTTTGTAATGAAATAAGTCTGATTAACAGACACCTTTATTGTTAATCAAATAAACAGACATATAAACTAATCAAATAAATTATATATAAACTAACTGAAGTTTCTATTGAAGTTAATATTTTGAATGAACATTACGAGTATAGCTATAGTGTGGTTCGCATAGTTATTTTGTACTTTTGCGAATTTCTCGTAATAGACATTACTGGCCTAAGGTCACTTGAAATATGATAATATTTTGAACTTAATTCTTTGAATAAATACTGGCATAGCCACTAACTTCACAAAACAATAAAAAAGATGCAGAAAATTAGTGTCGGGGCATGGTCTTTCTAAGTGCAACATGAGTGTCTTCAGTGGGGGTTACCTAAAAAATTAGGCCTACGTTGTTAGCAATCTGTATATTAAGCTATCAGATAAGTGTATCCTATCCTGTCAAAATAAAAGATAAGTGTATCCTACTACGGAATTCCGCACAATAAATAGATAAGGATCATTTACGTAGTTGTTTCTCAAAGGGATTTAATTACTTGTTACTCCCTCCGTACCTTAATATATGACTATTTTGACTATTTTACGCCCCTTAAAAAAGTGAGTTTTGTTAGTTATTAGCATTAAATTTGTACAAAATGTGTGTTATTTTTTCCAAGTTACCCTTCTCATCTTTCAAGACTATTAAGAGAGAGGGAGAATTAATATACTTTGGTATATGGGATAATTTTGTAAAAAAAATAAAATAAAATTAAAGTACATTGGTCTTTGAAAAATGTCTTATATTAAGAGACCATAAAATTTTACAAAAAAATCTTATATTAAGGGGCAAATGGAGCCACCAACAATTAAAGTATTTTCTCATCACCTGAGATTAATTATTGTTAATCCTGTTTCTCTATTAGAAAAATGTCATTTTATTAAAAAAAAAATCCCGTTTTGAGTATTAACCCTTTTTTGTTTTTTTTTGTTTTTTTAGAAAATGACATTTTTAATTAAAAAAGAAAAAAATAATTTCATTCCTTCTGAAAGACTATTCCCCTAAGCGTGTAAACGAGTTGAGAAGCTTGAGTTTGACTTGTATAGCTTATTTATAACTTAATTGTTTTTGCATTTATGAAAATTTTTCTTAAATTAATTTTTAAATTTATTCAATTTTTTAATGGCAAATGAAGATACATATATTAGATTGGGAGTACAAGAGGTAACCCGATACAAACTAGCAAGAGAGCCACGCAAAGAACACCCAAAGAAGGGGAGGCAGTCCCCCAACGCCTAGCAACATATTATGCACACCACAATATATCAGCACGGAGTCATGACTACTACCCAAGCATCTCAGGGGCTCCGTATACCACTCGTAGAAGAGGCACGAACCCGATTTACCCCTAGCTAGGAACCAACGCCTAGACACCACCTGGATCCTCTCCCGGAGTTCCTCCCCACAAGACATTTGGTTTAAGAATATCGCGTTGTTACAAGCCTCCCAGATGGCCCACATGCCAAATCAAGGCCAAACCTGATCTATAGTGTGAGTTGCGGCCGAAAGACACAAAGAGGAGGTAAAGCTGACATAAATCCCGAGGCAATACAAGCTCACACCCCATCCACCTGAAAATATCATACCACGCCCTAGAAGAGCGATCACAGGTTAAAAATAAGTGTATAAACCACAGAAAGCACACATATATGTTACAATGTTCCTATGAAGGAGATTGGAACGGGTAGGAAGTCTATCCAAGAATAGTCTCCAATAGAATGTGATAACCTTGGTTGGCGCAAAGCTCTTCCAGATCTTTCCCAGTACAGAAACCTCCAAATCCGATAGACGGGCCACACACAAAGAGCTAACGGACAGAAGTGCATAGGCAGAGCTCACAGAGTATAAACCCCTTGGATGTCCGGACTAGGACCACGTATCATCCTCCTTGGTGAAAGTTAGCGATGGTAGAAGTTCCAGAAGCTCCCCAACTAAGGCCTCCTCCCACACAAAGAGCCTCCTCCTCCATGTTAGGCCCCAGACCCAACTTCTCGGCCCAACCCACCTCCCATCCTCCGCCACACAGCATCCCTACTAGTCCGAGACGGAAAATAGCCCCGAGAATGCAATTCTCAAAGGCAGACTACCCACCCAAGTGTCCTCCCAGAATAAGGTCATTTAGTATTTAACTTTTTTCTAACTCATTTTTCTTGATTTAGGAATGAAATAACTATGAGTTACGAAGCAAAGTAAAAAAATGAGTAGAAAACTGAAAACAATTGAAACACTAATTTTTACTTTATTATTTTATTATTTATTTTAAAAAACAAATTTACAACAATACCTTTTAAGTCATAAATAAAAAATATTTTTTATAAAAAATTTGTCATTAGAAAATTATACAAAAGTGTTTTTGTACAAAAAGTAGTGTATGTGTGTGTGTGTATATATATATATATATATACGAACTATTCATGAGTCATTAATATCGTGCATGTAAGGCTTGAGCCTGACTAATGTAAATAATTAAATTAATTCTCAAGTTTGTGTTTTTTTATTTAATTAAATAAATGAGCTTAATCGGACATTTAACTAGTCAAATCCAAATAATTCACGAATAACTCAGTTCATTTACGCCCTAATTCCCCTTATAAGGATGGTGATTGCGTACGTGTTCCACCAGGGTGACTAAGGTCACTACTTGTTTGGCCAAATCAAGGTAAAATTTGCACATAAGATATTGGTGTTCACTCTCCATAGTCATGTCTTGAATAGGGGGGGTGGAAAAAGGGCTAACACGTCCACTAATGGTACTTCACAAAGTAAACAACCACCAATCTCCACTAACATGCCATGGTATATAAATATGGTGTCTCCAACTTGAGGTTCCCCAAGAAAATGAATTAGTAATAGTCCTATAGACTATAGTGAAAGGGAAAGAAATAGAGGAGAAAAAAGACAAAATGGAATCAACTCATGTTATATCCGTTACCAATGGAGAAGATAATATTTCCCATATTAAGAAGGAAAAAACATTCCAATTTCCACTCCTACCTTTGGTTTCTCGTCTTGGAAAAAATGCAATCCATTGCTCTTTTGTCCCCATTACATCTATGCAGATGAAAAGTGACCATGACATTAAGAAGATGATACATAGCATCAAAGTAGGAATCTCCCTGGTTTTGGTTTCACTCCTTTACATTTTGAATCCTCTGTTTGAGCAAGTTGGAGAAAATGCAATGTGGGCAATCATGACTGTTGTTGTCATCTTTGAATTCTCTGCAGGTAATTTCACTAACATACCTTAAAATTCCTTGCAATTCTTATTCTTTTTGCAGACGATGCTAGAAAAGATCTAGATAATATAATGTCTCTAAGCAATGATGAATTTGATGTACATTATATAATCCAATTTGATCAACATGTCAGGAGCCACACTAGGAAAAGGCTTCAATCGTGGAATAGGGACTGTTGTAGGAGGAGGAGTGGGATGTTTAGCAGCAGCTTTTGCCCAAAGCATTGGAGGAGTTGGCAACTCAATTATCATTGGTACTTCAGTATATATCTTTGGTAAGCTTTTGATGTTTCTCTTACAATTTTAGTGTGAGAAAGACAAAAATCAATTTGAATTTTAAATAGCTAGTCAGTTTTTCTAGTATAAAAACACCTTGTGGGCAATACTTAAGATACGCAAACCCCCCTCTCTTGTTTAATTTTAGTGTGAGAAAGACAAAGGTTGTTACTGCCGTCGCCACTATTGTCCTCAAGATGTCTTGTTCTACTCGTTTACTGCTGTTGGTCCCATGCCGTCGTCGCACAACAGAGAATTAGCATTTCTCCCCTATTTCGAAAACCCCCTCTCTTGTTTAATTTTTTAAATTCGCCTTGACCGCATTTCTTCGGTTGGCGAACGCCCCGACTGGCACCACAATTGGATGCCCTACCCTGAGGCTGACTACCTAGACTCTTTTTTCGACCCACTCTGCAATTGTAGCCTCTGTAATCACCGTTTTGTGCACCGTACATAATCACACACTTTGTCTACCGTAAAGATCACTTTGTGATGACAACTATAGTTGAACTTGTATATATATATAATATAATTTTGAAAGTGCTATGTCTTTAGGTGTGGCTTATATGAATTTCACAATTTCAGGATCAGTTACTACGTATTTTCGACTGGTTCCAAAGATCAAGAATAGATACGATTACGGAGTGGTGGTGTTTATGCTCACTTTTAATCTAGTTGTGGTGTCTGGGGCACGTCCTGGTGTGAAAGTGTGGGAAATAGCCAGGGAACGTTTATTGACAATCCTAATGGGTTTCGTTGTGTGCATTTGTGTGAGTTTATTTGTCTTTCCTTTGTGGGCCAGCGATGAACTTCATGATTCCATTGTCTCAAGATTCCAGGACCTTGCCAATACAATTCAAGGTATATAAATATAAATATATATACTATGCCTCATAACAGTTTCTGCTTTTCTAGTTGACATGATTATAATAACCTATTATTTTCATAACCAAATATGTGGCCCTATTTTCAAAAAAAAAGAAAAGAAAAATGTGGTCCCTGTATCAACCAAAAGAGGCAGAAACAAAAATAAAAAAGGCGGGGTCCCAAGAGCAGCAGAGACAACTTTTTTAACCAAAGAGATTGATTGATGAAACCGTTTAACAAAAATAAAATAAAAGGAAGAGATTGCGTTAAAGCTGTTAGAATATAGAATTTTGTAACCAAAAAAAAGAGTGAAACCCCTTGGTCCCTGAAATTGTGGTGTACTGTCAGGTTAATACCTGAAATTAAAAAATTGACAAAAGTGTCTGAAAATATAAAATTGTGATCATTTTAGTCACGCGTCACCTTTTTTGGTAGCATCTTATTCTTGAGTTTTACCTAACAAATATGAAGACTAATTTGACAATCATAAGTAATTTTTCAATGATCAATAATTTACAATTTTAGGGATGTTTCTATCAATTTTTTAATTGTAAGAACTAATTTGGAGATTTACTCATTTATTTTATTGGATGTCACTTCATATACCTACTCAATTTTTTTCATACCTGCGGAAAGAAAATATTTGTACAAAATATTTCATATATACTCAATGATATATGGGGGGGTTTTCTAAAACAGAGACTTCCATGCTCAAATTTTATATTCTTCTATAAATGAGTGGAAAAGAGGAGTTATAAGGTGGATGTGTTTGGAGGGAGGGATATGGAGTTTGGAGTGATAAGCAGATCATAGGTTCAACTCTCTCCACTAACATAGCACACTAAACATCTCTAATTTGCTATTAAAAAAATAGTGGAAAAGATTTACCGTCAGCGTCACAACCTTATAGCTAAGCCCTAAAGAATTTCATCGTCTTTTATTATTGTAGGTTGTTTAGAGGAATGTTCAAAATCCGTCAATGGAAAGGAAAATCAACACGCTGCCAGCTTCACTGTTTGCAAGTCGTTGTTGAACTCCAAGTCAAAGGATGAATCATTGGTACGTATAATTTTTCCTTTTGTCCAAATTGGATCATGTATTTTAAGTGAATATCTTTCTTAAAATAAGTTAATGATATATATATTAAGTTCTGCTTGATCAAGTTTACCCTTTATGGACAACAAATTTTATCAAGAGAGTGGAATCAAAGTTTATTCTGTTTTTTTAAGGCAAATTTCGCAAAATGGGAACCCTGGCATGGAAAATTTGGATTTTCTTACCCATGGGAAAAGTACTTAAAGATTGGAGAGGTTCTTCGAGAAATGGCTGTATTTATTCTTGCAATGGGAGGTTGCATCCAAGCCTCAAAACAAGTAGGTATATTTTACGGTGGGTTCTAGGGTGGATTAGATGGTCCACATAGACCGTTACTTGAAAAATCATCGAAATTCTGACGACGAATGATGCCGCCTCCTAGAAGCAGAAGTTCACGGTATTTTTTGTTCTCACAGCTAAGACGGTGACCTAATTAGTGTCAGTTTGACCAAAAAACAAGAGAAATCAAATATAAGTTGAGTTTTGAGGCACTCGTTCGTTTCTCTTTGTTTTTGTTAAAACGACATTCATCAGGTCACCGTCTCAGCCATGAAAAGACATGGGAGACTGTAAGCTTCTGCTTTCAAGGGACGACATTAGTTGTCGTCAGAATTTTAGACGATTTTTCAATATTCACGTGGACCACACCTATCAAGGTGGCCCACCCTAGAATTTGTCATAATTTACTAGCACTAATTTATGTGGTTGCAAAATATGACAAAAAGAGATTTGTTGGGCTCATTAATCTTTTTTGGTTAAGCCCATGGCATCTTTGAGGCAGTCCAAACCGGCTCAATTAAAACAGTGTGAAGCAATTGGGTCAAGGCTTGCGTGGACACTGCGAGAACTTGGAGACAGCATGAAACAAATGAGAAAATGTGAAGCAGGGACCAGCATTTCGGCTAAGTTGAAAGGAGCGAGAGAAAAGCTGAGCTTGGTAATTTCTACGTCAATGAAAGCAGAACTTGAGAATGGCGAAGTGCTAGCAATTGCGAGCTTCGTGTTCTTGCTCATGGAAGTGGTGGAGAAGGTAGAGGAATTGGTGAAAGAGGTGAGGGAACTTGGAGATATCGCTGGTTTTCGCACCCAAGTAACTCCAGTCTCTTCGTAGATATCGCTGGTTTTTTTTGTCCAAATGCAAGGGTGCTGGTTGCTAAAATGCTCCTTCATAAAAATAAGTGGGTCTATTATAGCAAACCCCATATATATATATATATATATATATATATATATATATATATATATATATATATATATATATATCCCTCACGATTTTGGGTCGTAAATTAGAAATGTGTTTGGGTATAGTATCCATTCCAATTTCCAGCCCGAGTAACTGATGTATGATGCAAATTAACTACCTCTGTATACATGAAATTGAAAAAAAAAATAGAAATAAAAGCTGATATTAAATATGTGTCTCATAACCATCAAAATGGGCCTAAAGTAAGAGCAAGAATAGAATGATATTTATATTATACCAAAAAAAGAATAGAAGAATATACATTTTTTTATAATATGACAATTTATTGACTATTGAGAAATAATCATCGGTAGTGACCCTGAGTATGTTTTGGTGGGTGCGACTAAGGCCCCAATTTTTAGGGGGACACTAGGTAGTATGAAAATTGTAAGTGGTGTATATATAAATATTAAAATAAAAACGTTATATAATTAAAATTTTCATAAATTAAAGCTAAATGATTCAACTTTATTTTAAATTTTAGGTACTAAACTTAGTCATTGTTTTAAGTCTCTGATAAACAATTTTTTACTAGTTTTTTATGGTCTAGTCACTTTTTGTAAGCTCCACCTCTGATTTCTATTACATTTTTGGAGGTCTCTTCTCTAGTTTAAACCCTACTTTTTTTCCTGATCAAAAAACCCTACTTTTTTCGCTAATTGTTCAGTTGTGCCTCATCTCCTCTACGCCTCCTCCATCAACAAATGAAACATTGAAACAACAACAAAGAATAAAAAAAACTGAAAAGAAAAAAAAAACAACAAAGAATCTAAAGCAATTGACTCACTTAATAGAAGATTTGAGCAATATAGCACATTTGAGGAGATTTTTGGATCTTTTTTTGGTATTGAAAGACTTAGGTTATTCTCTGATAAGGACTTGAAATTATGTTGCAAACATCTTGGAACTTATCTAAAACATAATAATTTTTATGATCTTGATGGTGAAATTCTATTTGAAGAATTAAAAGTCATTAGAGAGGTTTTAACGGTTAAATAAAAAACAAGCTTAATGATATTGAGTTCTTTGAAAACATTAAATTGTTTTTCTAATGTATTTGCAACTCATAGAATAATATTAATTATCGTTGTTACTATTGCATCTGCTCAGAGAAGTTTTTCAAAATTAGAATTGTTAAAATCTTATTTGCGATCTATTATGTCATAATGTAGATTAAATAATATTGCCATGTTTTTATCGAAAATGATTTTTTAAAGAACTTTGAATATTAATGGATTGTTAATGATTTTATAGAAAAAATACAATAGGATCATATTCAAAAATTAATAGGGCGTATGTTTCTCAATTCACACGGGTACCTAAAATATAAGGACGGCCCCGGAAATAATATGAAAAATAACAACGCTGATTTTTTATGAATAAGTAAATTGAGGTTGAATAACAAATGCTTATCCGTTCATCAAAGCATAGAAACAAAGCTTAAATGGCCGGCAACAAAGTAGAGTACGTTTCTCCACTAGAAACCTCCGCTACAATACACCTTGTCCTGTCACAAATTCATATCATTCAATCAGCTACCACTGTTAAAAAAAAACAAAATCAGCTACCCCTGTTTATTTAATTTTTTAAAGCATAAGATAGAAATGGAATTAATTTTTAGAAGAAATAGAAATGGAATAAAAAAAAAACCATGACTATATATAGAGTTGAAGATCTTAGAAGAATTAAATTTTCAAAAAAAAATGGAATAATTATTAACATTAACAAAATTGTATTAAAATTATTTATCTCTCTGCAGCTCTTGAGGTTATCAAGCAGTTATGTCTAAAACTTTCTCCCAATACCCTGAGGAGTCATGGTAGACCAAGGCCCCTGGACTTTCAACGGCCAGAGAGCAACAAGATTATGTTATAAGGCAAAAAGGTTCAATAAAAAAAATGATATAAATAGAGGCGAGCTACTATGCTGCTTCAGCTAGGGAATATTAATAATATGTGTCATTACAACTAACAAAAGACAAAAGCTTGGTATTAATATTGGAACATAGAATAGATGTAGTATATTATATAATAAAAACCAACAGAAAATAAATAAATAAAAACCACCAGATTAATGTAGATGACCCTCACATTAGAGAGAATTCCTTGTGAAGATTACAAACAAATCCATGAGTGTGTGTGTGTTCAAAGACAACAGGAAGATGGGTCTTCCTCCAAGGTATGTTTCAATTGTGATTGGTTTGTTGTGCATGTGGAGTGTAGCTAACAGTGTTCCCAACACCAGCATCACCAACGTTCTCTGCAATACTGGGGAGTACACCTCAGGGGACCCTTTTGCAATCAGTTTAAGCTATGTTCTTGGTGACTTAGAGAAGGAAACTCCAGCTCAAAAAAATTACGACTATCACAACATTTCACCTTATCCTAATGCCTTTGCCTATGGACATGCTGCTTGCAACCTCAATCTGACATCCTCTGACTGCAAAACATGTCTTGGTGTTGCTAAATCGGCCATGTTCAGCACGTGTCAGACTCCAAGGATAGGGGCTCGTTCTGTACTCCAGGATTGTTCCATCAGGTATGAGCAATACCCATTTGACGATTAGAGACAAAAAATTGGAGCTTTGGGTTTCAAGTCAAAATCCTTCATGGGCTTTGACCAAAAAATTCCTTCATGGGCTCACAAACTGCTTTATGTTTCCTGT
Organism: Calophaca sinica; assembly: GCA_037113605.1. Classification (NCBI taxonomy): domain Eukaryota; kingdom Viridiplantae; phylum Streptophyta; class Magnoliopsida; order Fabales; family Fabaceae; genus Calophaca; species Calophaca sinica. The sequence continues at coordinate 25,757,677 of CM073733.1, forward strand.
TTGGGAGAGGCTTCCAGCACCCATTTTTTTGCCCACAACACCCCTATCCCTTTTTTTTACATTTCGACAACTGGTTGCTGGAAGCAAAAATGGCTTTCGGCAACTGAGTTGCTGAAATGTAAAAAATAAAAAATAAAAATTGGGGTGCTGTAGGCAGAAGAGTGGGGTACTAAAAGCCACTCCCTTCTTGTTTTTGTTCCTACGTTTTAGTCTTCCGCTTAAGATAGAGTCCTGCTAGGTTGTTAAGTGTCTTTGATAGACTTTGGTGCCGATTGAGAGCATTTGTTGTTCTTACAACCGCAGCTGTCCTGTTTTGTATTGTGGGTTGTCTGAGATATTGCATATGTTGTTGAATAGACAAGAGCTAATTGGTCTGATTCTAATATGATATAGATATCGTTTTGTCCGTACAATAAACCTGAGATTATTGACAAAAAAAAAAATACTGTCCTTGTATATTTGAATTCTGATTTCGCGTGTGCTTTTGGTTTACTATAGAAAGTATTAGAATTTATTTTACTCCGTCAAAGTGATTTTAGTGGAAAAAAAAAATTGAATATTTGGTTACTATCAAATAAATTTCTTTTTGTTACAAACAGGAAAGACTCAAATAAATTTAATTTTGCTTTTTGTCAAAACAAAAAAAAAATTAATTTTACCTCCAAACCACATTTTGACCAAAAATTATAAACATGACTTAAGTTACAAAATTTATACAAGTTTTACATCAAATTTGTTTATATAAAAAAACACACATTTCAAACATTTTTTAAAATCTAATTCTGCGTTGCTATTCTTCTGCATCTTTTTCCTTTTTATGGTACATGGGAAATATGGGATTCGTTCTTCTACGTGTAAATAAGAGATCAGTTCCGTGCTTTTAGATCTTCACGGAGGCAAAAGGCAAATTGTTTAGTCCCTGTTTGGATCGCCGTTCTCATCCTCTCAACGTCCATTTTCAACGGCGAACTGATTTTCCTCTTCGTTTGGATGCCCTCAACTTTCGTCGATGAAACGGAATTTGCCATCAAACGTTTGTTGGGATGGAAGGAATGATCCCCTTGCTTTTTCTTTTCCCGTTTTCCGTTGGGAGATTTGACTCCCGATTTTGCCCTTCATCACCTATTTTATTTTGTCGTCACCTCATTTCTTTTATATTTAAATAAATGTTGTACATTAATTAGATATTGAAAATTTAGAATATCTGAAATTTTCTCTATATTTATTTTTTTGTTATTGATTAAATTTTTTGCTCTATATATTTTTCTTGTTATTTTATTTTTAAATTTGGGGCATATATATTAGCTTGTTGTTTTATACTTTTACTAAGATTGTATTGGGAATTTCCTCACCTGTTAGTGAAATTTTTTTTTTAACAAAGTAATAAAAAAATATTATTAATACTACATTATAAAACTCATACCCTCTTTGGTAATTACACATTTAAAAGTACGTTTGATTAACATCATCCAAACAATTTTCATTTTGTCAAATGTGTGTTTGCGAAAAAAGTATCCAAACAGAAATCACGTTACGGTAAACTCAATTTTAACCAAACGTCCGTTTACAAAATGACGTTGAATCAAACGTCCATTCGCAAACTTTAATCCAAACGAGCCCTTAATTAATAATGCCCCGTTTGCTTGGATATATTTTTTCTGAAGAATATTTTGGATCTGTTTATTAGGGTATAAAAAAATTGATTTCACATTTAAGTTTGTTTTTAATACTCCCTCCGGTCCTAAATATAAGAGACAAAACCCTAATTCATCAAAACTAAGAAAAACACTCTTTTTTCCAATGAAAAACACATTTTTATCTCACATATCTCTTATATTTTAAAACTCTAAAAAACACATTTTTTTCTCTTACATTGAGAACCGGAAGGAGTATTATCTAATATAATGAGGATTTGCTGAGTGTGGCACACGCAAAGTGCAGAATGACAATTTCAAGAAAAGTACTAATAGTCTTTGTCAAAAAAATTAAAAAAAAAAAGTACTAACAGTCAATAACTTATATGATTCGGAAACATCATTCAGAAGCGATTAAAAATACAAATACATCTTGAAACTTGAACTAGATTACACGTATGAATCGATAATAGTACAAAGACCGTTTAAATTAAACTCATAAGCATGCAATATTAATACAGTGGATTACTATAGATTAAAAAAAATACAGTGGATTGTGAGCAAAATGCAAAGAACTACGCATAGGAATTATTCCCAGGTATTTGTTTATATAAATGAAAGCAACTCACCCGAAAAAATCTCTTTTTATATATACAATGTACAAACTGCAACAAGAAGGACTCGACATATTTTCCACTACTCTTTTGAAGACCAACGTCACTTGAAATTTACAAAAAATTAAATGTTGTATGCCTTCTGATCCATCAAGTTTGTATCTCAGTCATTATTTTTTTTCTATAATCTATTCCTCAAATTCACCATCCCACATGTAGTTCCCATCTGGAACGTTCACCCAAAATGGCATACCACTACCAAGGGTCTAGCAATCCTTTTGTATCAAATTAGATCAATAAAGCCAGTTTGATTTAAGAAAATATTTTCTGTTTGTATTTTCAATTTTAACTAATAATTATAAAAATACTACCTTAGTTTCACTTTATTAATGCTTTCAAAGATTTGTACAATGAAATGAAAAAAATATCATTATGTACAAATCTTTAAAAACAAGAAATAAAGTGAAAATAAAATGATATTTTTGTAATTACTAGTAAAATTAGAAAATAGAAGCAAAAAATATTTTCCCTAAACCAAATATGTAGTGAATTTCTTAGCTTGCTAAGAATAAAATTCTGTAACACAAGGCAAACTATCAAATGTTAGATGCACCAATTAGTGAGACTGACCACAAAAAAGAAGGCAAATTTAACTTCCAGCTTATCCTTCATGTCATTGACCAATGATAGAGAAGGCAGCACTGCAAGGGTTTGGCAAAGATTTGTATAAGAGTGTTCTCTGCAAACAGTATATAGACCATTTATAGTGAAACTTGAGAAACTTTTGTTGTATTCCTTTCCCAATAAGCCTCCCTCTTCAGAAGAAGGGCAAAAAGAATCTCATTCCATGAATCAGGAACACCAGGGAGGCACCAATGGCTACAGTCTTGCCGCAGCATTGAGGCTGTGCCCTTGCCTTGCCCAAGATAGTAAATAGATGCATGGCCGTCTTTCCTGCGTGCCGACATTTGGGTGACATTAAGCAAGTCCAAATTCAAAACTTGTGATTTACTTGTTTGTTCGGATAAGACATCGACGACGGTTCTGAAATGAATGTCAGACAGTACTGGTAAGGAGCCTAAATCAGGTAGTGTTTCTAAGTGACAACCACCACCAGTATTCCAGTCACCACCCCTGATACATCCACCAAATGTGTTAATGACTCATTCATATCTTCTTCCAAACAGAAATCAATGGCAAGGAAAGAAACCAGGTCAGCTAGACAGAAACCAAGCCACGAAAAAAAAAAAAAAAATGGAGTACCAGCAATATGCTGAGAAAGAATGACACAAAATATTGTACACAAGTTTTTGATGTGTTCAAATGGATTGTGCTAGCTAAATTAGCATTACTATATGAAGATGGGTTGGAAAACTGAAGTCAATAATGCCTCCTATTATGCAGCTAATATAGTTGGAAAGCAAACACAAATTTTGCAGTTAAAAATGTGCTCATTAATCAATATCCCAAACAGCTCCGTGTTGAAACTACCAGCTTTGTCTCCTTCCAATCTATTGCATAACATAAGCTGTTTATACTCAGGTTTTGATTGTTTTCCCCAACCCCAAATTTTTTCAATGACTAATTTGATTAATTAGAACCAAATCTCCAGGTTCTCTACATTGACAACAATAACCTAGGCAAATTATCTCAAAGATACATGACATTTAAAGTCATCAAGAATAAAGCATATGCATCTGCTAGTCCAAAAACAAAAATGCCTGCCAAAAGGTGTAATGAAAGGAAAAATCCGGCAAAAACCACATGGACGTAATTGGTAATAGTAGAAATTTAGTTAAGCTTTCACCAATGTCATTTTATCAACCCTAATATATTTATTGGAGAAGGAGTGACACTGACAGAGCTTTCCATTAGAAAAAATATTATTACAGACAAATTTTGATCAAATAAAGATACAAGGGTAGGTAAATCTGTTTGAAAGTTTAGGCAAACCTGAAATGCACAGGAGCATAAGTTCGGAAAAGGACATAAGTTTTGTTCGTGTTTACTTTACTGGCAATCCAATTAACAACTGTCTCGACTGATTTTCGGAATGCATCTTCTGTAGTCATATTCATCTTCACTTCCTCCCCTATCTGGAAGTAACAACCCCTAAGCAATAAAATGAGCCCAAGATCAAAGTCACATATAATTACAACTTTGATATCAATAGCTCAACCACATATACCGTCAATTATTGTTAGTAATTTATGCTACATCCACAGATTACGATATCATGGAGATAAACGGAATAGTCATAACTTTTGTATATCAAGCACATCCTGGCCAAATCTAAAGTGGACTGCCCCCAAAAAAAAAAAACGTTGTTTTCTTCAGAGAGTGAAATTGATAAAATTGCAGCATCTCAGTCTTCCAAACAGTTTCTGTAGAGGAGAAGGAGCTCTACTGCCAAAACATTTGCACCAATAAAGATCCTAGTCCTTTTACATACAATTTCAATGCAATGAAAAACAATTGCTTGTAAATTTCTAAGTATATCACAGCCCTCATATAAATCCATTCCATTTTGCAGTGTTCTATGGTAAGAAAGAATATCAGTGTACTACATGAAATTTTCTTCTAAGAAAACTCGTCATTTTTGCTTTAATTGAATCGGTATCACATGATTAATGCCTTGTTAAATCCAAAACAAAGGGGAACTTGAAGATTGAATTATTAAGATTTAAGAATAACAATCCAGCATACAGGAACGACACAAAAGAATCCTTACATTTTGACAGTCTTCTCATAATTCCACCAGTGTCCAGCATTGAGAACCAACACATCCGCATCTCTCCACTGATGAGAAGTCCAGTCCATATGATCCACTCTCAAAGTCAATCTTACCCGTTCAGGTGCTCCAGGAGGAGGCCGTCCCTGCACTACTAAAAATGGAGACCTGTAGTATTCAATGGTGCAGTTGAAATCTTCAAACTTGAATGCCAAGAAGCCCGTGTGCTTTGTAATTGGGCTCCCATTAACCTCATAGACAGAACTCTTGTTTGTAATGGCAGAAGAGAGCATACAAAGTAGCGATTCCCATTGGTTCCTTCCAATCGAATCACCAACAAAAACTAGCCGCTTGTTTCGTAGCTTTTCCAACATCTTCCTTGCATCAAATCTGTCATAAGAGTAAAGCCCCAGGTTATATCACATTCCAAGAACTAGATTCACATAACTTAACACAGTATATTGTATGCACAAACAAAATACTCCATACGATGCAAGTCAAAAAGCAGATAATTGCAGGCACAACAGAAGACTTGTTAAAGAAAAAAGAAACAAGCTGTCCAATTGAGAGCAGGAAACAGCAAAACAGCTTACCCCCAAATCAAAAATGATTCCTTTCTTCCTTTTGGAGAAAGAAAAATAGATACTTTGAGTAGTTGCTGAGCTTGAGTGATACGCCAGAGTTTATGGATACAAAGTTAATCATAATGAAATTGGGAACACAGACAAGAACAATTTAGATCACTAGAAGAAAACCAATAGTGGACACATTCTTCTTCGATTATAATCGCTGACATCACAAAACTCACATCCTAACACACTTCATACAAACACGCAACACCTTTTAATACACATTCAAAAAAACCAAAAAAGAACAAACACTTCCTTTATACCAATTCATAAGGGTGGCTCATCAAAATAAACTGATTTCATAGCATATATGGAATCAACTATGAGACAAAACAGAAACATCGATAGCCAATGAACAACAGCTTTTGTCTTTATTTTTTTGGCACTGCCTTCTATTCTACCAACCAAAATCAAAAATAAAAATCACCTACAAAAAAACAAAATAAAACCAAAAAGGGGGGAAAATAGGAGAAGGGGTTGATTAAAACCTGGGCAAGTTGCAATCTTTGGGCTGCCATCGCCACTTGGTGTAGAAAGTATCAGGCCTACCATTCTCAGAGCAACGGAAACCTTGATCCAAGAAGGAACAATTTGAGGAATGATAAAGGGGGTAAGTCTCATCCCAAACCCAATTCCCATCAAAGACATCACAGTTATCACCGTCTTGACTCAGAAACTGAACTGGGAGAGGGGAAGGGGAAGAAGACAAAGAGGAAAAGTGCAAGGTAAAGAGAGTGGTCCCCCGAGAGCGTAGACCTCTGTAATCAACGTAGAAGAAGCAGCCAATGAAGAGAACAGCCACCAAGAAGAAGCCAACTATGCCTAAAGAAGGTTCCAGAGGGTTAAATCGCTTGAATTTCTTGAGAAAATCCATGTGGGTCATAGTGGAACTGCGCTCTTGCTCATTCATCTACTAGTTTTTCTTTCCTTCTTACAAACATTCATTCGCCGATAAGTACAAGGGGGAGAGGTTTAAAAGAGAGAAGGTGGGGTCCAGGAAGCAGAAAGAATCATTAATGGTATCAGAATAGGTAGAGTGGTTTTGTTGCTGTTGTTTTTGTGGGTGGAATTTATGAAATCAAAGTTGAAGTGTGAATGACTGTGAAATGAGAGTGTAGAGCAGTGAGATACAAAAAGTGATGTGGGTGGGGGGAAGGGGGTTGGGGGTGTGCTTAGTGGGGATATGGCGGATAGATTAGTGGTGCTGTGTTTGTGCGCGTTTGAGGCTTTGAGGGTGTGGGATTGGTATTTTCCTGTTATTTTGGTGGAATGGGCGGCAATTTAATTTTTATTTATTTACAATAATAATAATAATAATAATCGTGGGGGGGTGTATGTGAAGTGGAGGAAGAGCAATGACTGGGAATGGAATATTGTACTACCATTGGACGTGGGAAGCAATCACCCTCTTTTCTTCTTTCATTCTTTTTATCCAATCCTTACAAAAGTCAAAAACACGTCTCTTAGAATAAGGAAAAGAGAAATTATGTTCAAGAAAAAGATTGAAAATTATAAAAAGTATGTACGTAATTGGTTTTTTGGTGAAATTTAAAAAATATAAATTAGAAAATACTTAATAGTTAATGCTATTGTAAAAAATCAAGGTATTAAAAACCGGATTGGACCGGCCGGTCGAATCAGTTGAACCGGGAACCGGGCCATGGTCCGGTCCGATTCACCCTCTAAAACCGGCTGCCAAAAACCTGATTGCTCATAAGAAATCGGATAAGACCGCCGACCGGGTGAAAACCGTAAAAACCGGGTTTTTGGCACCACCGATTCAAGAACCGGGTTTTTTTTATTTTAAGGGCAAAACGACGTCGTTTTATATTTTAATTGTTTTTTTCCCTGCACCATTTTGCTTCTCAAACTCGACTATTTTAACTGTTTTTTCCCCTGCGCCATTTTTCATATTTTGTGTTATTGAACGTAATAGTTATGTCATATTTGAGATGGATGAATGTGTAATTTTTTGTTATATGTCGACTTATTAAGAAAATGTCGACTTATTAAGAAAATATTAAGTGAAGTATAATTTTTATGGTGTGAAGTTATGAATATCAGTTTATTTTTTGTTTATTATTTATTTATATATTGTATTAAATATTTTTTAATAATATTTAATCGAACCCGGTTCGACCCCGGTCCAACCCCGGTCGAACCCAAAAACCCTGAACTCAGACTCTCTCCGGTTTAATGCTCGGTCCGGTTTTTAATACCTTGTAAAAAATACATAATTAATTAACTTCGGTTGACCTAGTAGAGCATGACAGGGCTTGTATACGAAATGTTGAGAGTTCAAGTCCCACAAGTTTCCTAAGTGTGGAAGTTTTCTCTACATTAAACTAGGGTGTCGTCCTCTTATCCAAAAAAATTTCCATAAAAAAAATACATAATTAAGTTAAAAAAATTAAAGGATTTAACCAATTTTAAGAAAATAAAAAAAATGAATTGGAACAGTTATGCATTTGTTATTTAATTGGATGCAAATATTAAAAACTTCTAAAAAGATATATACAAAATAAAATTACAAGTCTTTTTCGTGGCATGGCGATCAGCCTGTGCCCCTATTGTCATAGGTCAAAGTAGAATACCAATCCAACCTGTCTAATTAATGCCAGCTTATCGGACAAGCTCATTAGGATTTTGGTGTTGGCCATTTTCCCCACACTACTTACATAATCTTTCATCTATTTTTCACAAGAATACCATGTTTGATGTATCATACTACGAAACTAGATAGTACTCCCTCCGGAATGAATTATTAATAATAAAAAATACATATATCTGATCTAATATAGACTAGATATATTGGACTAAATATATATACTTTTTTATTTATAATTCATTCTGAATGAGTATAAAGTGACAAGTATTTGTAGCCTATTTGATTACAATTTTTTACGATTATATTTTTATAAAATAAAAATTCAAAAAAATATTTGAATAATTGTGATGTGATTGCTTGTTCTCAAAACTTGTTCTTTTTCTTACTTTTTAGAACAAGAAAATAAAAACAATTTAGAGTTGTTTTATTTTCACATTTTCTTTTTCTTTTTTTTAAAAAAAATATGTCGCCGCCTCATACTTTAAGCGTGTGTTTTGTTCTGCGGTGACAAAAATTGATTTTGACAGAACTGATTTTGCAAATTGATTTTGGTTAAAATTGAGTTGAACATAACGTGATTTATGTTTGAATACATTCACGGAAAAAGTGATTCTTATCAATTAATGTTGTTTGGATAATTTATATCAAAATTGATTTTGAGTGTACAATTACCAAAATGGATTCTAACTTAAAATTATGTTAAAAACTTAAAATTTGATAAAATAGACAACAAAAGTATTAAATTACCATAACAGTACTAAATATGAAGTATCTAAATAAAAATTACAAATAGAGAACATAATTTAATAAATAAATCTTGTTTAGATAGTTTTGATTAAAATTGATTTTGGGTGAGTAATTACCAAAACGGGTTTGAATTTTCATATATGTATACTTTCTTTCATAGTTTTATTTTTTGTTTTATTTATTTATCTTTGATTTTCTTTGCTTTCTTATATTCATGAATATATTTTATTTAGTTTCGGTTATATATATGTTAAAAAATCATTTTTTTTACTTTGTGTTAATTTATTTTTAAATTATTTTGCTTTGAGATTATAAATGTTTGTTTATGGTATATTATAAATTATATATATATTGAAATATTATAATATAATATTATTTATATATTTAATAGATGTTCTACATTATATTATGGACATTTAGATAAATAACTATGACAGTTAATATATGTTATATATTATATGGAAATCTTCGTTTTTTCCTAAGGGTTAATGCTGGACATAGGGCATTTTTGCCTCAACTTCGGTCTTTACTTGGTGTTAAATGGGCTCAAAGGCCCAATCTCTCTCATCTTCTCTGATCTAGAGACAGAGGTTATTCTTTGTAACTCTAAAAAAACCAGAAACCCACACCCAGTAAGGCAGAGCGTAGATCAGTCTCTTCACATGGTGACCATGGGAGTTTCAACTAGAATTGATTCCACTGGAATGAAAAGCTACATATAGTTGCTTCAGCTAGAATCAATTTTAGGAGGAAGAATTGCTTTTGCAACAAGAAGCCAAACATCCTCTCAAATCAGTTAAATCCCATTTACCCACCTTCAACGTGAGTTTGGTTCTCCCCAGCGTGGAACCAAACACATCATTGTTGTCACACAGTATCACCGCCTAACAACTTTTGTCATCGCTCCCTATCCATTGTCATTGTCATCACATTTGCCTAGTATCCTCCACCATCTACGGATCGAAAAGCGAGCCGGGCAGGCCCGCCTTGTCATGAGCCCGCCAAAAAGGGGCGGGCCAGCCCGCCAATTGGTGGCAAGTTGAGAAAGTGAGCCCAGCCCACCTCGCCCCGGGTTGGCAGGTCGTCGGGTTAGCTCACCTAAAAAAACAAAAAAAACAAAGTTTGGTCTAGAAAAGTGGCAGGTTGGCCCGCCTAAACCCGCCATAAAACAAGTCAAAATGGCGGGTTGACGGGCCAGCCCATGGCCCGCGCGGGCTAGGCGGGGTACGTTATGCAGGGTGGCTGGCTAACATACCCCACCCGACCCTGTTTTGGCGGGCTGGCGGGTAGGCCTAGCCCATATTGTCATCCCACCACCATCATTATCATTGTTTGTCATCCTTTATCTTTGTGCCAACCTAGCACCCACCAAGACCACTGCCTAACACCTTTCACCATTGTTGTTGTCGCTCACCACCTAACCATCATGTAACTTGACACCTTCCATTGTCATCATTGTTGCCACTCAACTCCTCTGTTGTCACCATCGTTACTGCCGCATGAGCCTTCCACCACATTCGTCACTATTTGACACCTCACTACCATTGCAACTTGACACCCTTTTCTTTTGCCACCATTATCGCTCAGTACCCTTCATCGTCGTCACCACTATCAAAATCTTTCACCATTGTCATCGTCACTGTCGAAACATGGAACTATCCATCATTTGTCAATGCTGCTACAACCTGATCCTTTTCATCACTACTGTTATCACACGACATCCTTCACGACTACCATAATTGCCTGGAAGTATTCATTGTTGCCATCACTAAACACCATTTACCATTGTTGTTGTCACTCAACAACTTTTATTGTCGCCTCCCTAACATCATCTACCACTGTTGTTGTTCCCATCACCATCCACTACTCAAAATATATTTATTAAATAAGTTTATTCTTTCCCATTCTAAAATTATTTTCAAATTAATATTAGCAAATAGGTTTTTGTCTTATTTTATAGCATTTTTTATTAAAAAAAACACATGAACACAGTTAAACTAACCCTTAATCTAGAAGCGTCGTTGTGAACCAGAATCTGTGAGCCAACCTGGCTCACTAGTGGGTTGCACTAAAAAAATGGCACACATTTTCATGGGTTATTTTGACCTGACTAACTTCAACCACAAAGTCAAAGTGGGTTTAAGTCAGGTTGGATTACTTTGGTCTGTTTTTAATATTTATTTTTTAAATCAATTTTTAAAATTAAAATTTAATTTATATTTTTTGCTTTTCTTTTCTCATTTTTGGAATTTTTTTATATATTTAAACTTCTGTGAATTAGGAGAGTCGAGCCAGGTTTTTTTTGGGACTCAAAAAAATGAATCGAGTTAAGTTGACTCACTTTTTTATCAATTCGTGGTGAGTCAATTTGAGTGAGACGAATACTTTGACACTGATAATGCTGGAAGCGAGAGAGAGAATTGTGTAATGCATTTGTATATTCAGAATGAATTGTTCTGTTACTTACAAGAGACTACAAAAAAGAGTTATATACAGCTCAACAACAGCTAACTAACCGAAACAATAAAACAAACTAACTAAAGCTAACTATAGTTAATGCTAACATAATTAACTAACTCTAGTTAATTTATATAACTAATACCCCCCCCTCAAGTGGAACGTTGGGGACTATGAACATCAACAAGTCCCAGCTTGGTCAAGATAGAATTAAATGAGGTGGAATAAAGGGGCTTGGTGAAGATGTCAGCAAGCTGAGAAGTGGAAGGAGATGGATGAGCTTGGAGTTGTTCTTTTCTCTCACAACATGGCAATCCAACTCAATGTGTTTACTGCGCTCGTGGAATGCGGGGTTGTGAGCAAGGTGGATAGCAGACTTATTGTCACAATAGACCGAGGCAAGATGAGAGAAATTTACTTGAAGATCATCAATGAGATATTTTAACCATTGGATTTCACAAGTCAAGCCCTATATTCGGCTTCAATTGATGATCGCGAAACAGTGCATTGCTTCTTAGATTTCCAAGATATTAGAGATGGGCCAAGTAAAACACAATAACCAGAAACGAATCTTCTGGTATCCGGGCAGCAAGCCCAATCTGAATCAGCAAATCCATGTAACTTAAGAGGACTGGAGGAAGAGAAGAAAATACCCTTAGCTGGAGTAGCTTTGAGATACTTCAATATTCGTTGGGCTGCTTAATAATGGGGCAGCAGAGGCTTGGACAGAAACTGGCTCAAGTGCTGTACCGAAAAAGAAATATCAGGCCTGGTATTAATAAGGTATAACAGCCTCCCTATCAATCTCCTGTATGATGATGCATCTGAGAAAGGAGAACCTTCAATGGCCGAAAGTTTTGTTGTTGGATTGAAAGGAGTAGCAGCTGGTTTTGAAGCTAAGGAACTAGCATCTTGTAATAGTTCCAGGGTATATTTCCTTTGATTAAGTAAGATACCAGACTTAGATCTAGCAATTTCCAGACCTAAGAAATATCTCAGCTGTCCCAAATCCTTGATGCAGAATTTATTGTGCAAAAACTGTTTAACAAACAGAATTTCAGGGAAAAAATTACGAGCAAGCACAATGTCGTCAACATATACCAATAGTGTTGTGAAATTAGAACCAGAGGACTTCACAAAAAGAGAATGGTCAGCTTGAGATTGCACGTAACCAATGGAAATGAGAGCAGAAGACAGCTTAGAATACCATTGCCGGCTGGCTTGCTTTAAGTCATAAAGAGATTTACGCTTTGATTGGTTTCACCTAAAATATTGAGAAAGAAAATGTTGGGTGAGAAAATGTGGGGAAAAAGGAATTTTCTCCTGAATGGTTGTCATAGAAAATGAAGAGAAAGGAAAAAAAAAAATGGTGGGTCCCACAGCTTTTTATTTTCTTCACTGATGTGCCGTGAAAATGCGAAGAAATTGGACGTTGTTATTTGTGTTGCCTATGTTACCCTCCTTCTCCAGAAATAGGTTGTTCCTTCCCGCGAAAACATTACGCTGCTATTTTCTTCATCTTTATCCTCTTGATCTGCGCCATTTTTGCCCAGAAAAAATGCCCTCCGATTGTGCCGATCGACCTGCCTGATCTTTTCCCACTCCTCCGACAGGCATTGCTCCACCATTTTTGAAACAAGATCTGAAGGCAGAAGGGTGAAAACTGAAACTCACAGGTATGGGTTTACTCTGTTTAATTAATATTGTGCGGATGAAACAACACAGAGTGTCTTGAAGTCCCAACTGATTTTATAGCCTTGCTTTTTTTTTCCTCTTCTTTCTACTTCAAGATTTCAACTACACGATGCTCCTACTCCCCCTACTTTGTTTCATTATTTCAATGCTCTTCCTACCTCGTATCATTATTTCCTCTTTGTTTCATTATTTCATTATTTATAGTAATTATTTATTATTTTCCCATGCCATAGGCCTTCGTAGAGTTTTTTTACTTTTACTAACAAGACAAGATTATTATTTTAATTTTAAATATAATACATATTACTTTCTTGAGCTTGAATGAAGATGAAAGCTTGCTTGTTGTTACAGATAGATGAAAGCTTGCTTGCTTAATATTTTCTTTGGAATCAATGACCCATCTCTTTTCTAGGTGTGAGATTTCCTTGCAATTTGTTTTGCTGTTCTGGTGAATGTGTGGGGGCATTGTGCCAGGGTTAAAATTCTTGCTCTTAGACTTTACATTATTAAAATTTATTTTAACATTATTCGTGATTGCCAAATTATCAGTTGATAATTTATCTTCTGTAGAGTACTAAGCTCTCCTCTTCCTCATCTTTCTTGAGTACTGTAAATCTGATTTTTTTTCCCATTGGACCATCATATTTTGTTTGGGAAAGGAAATAAACTGTGGGTGATGTCTGGAAAATGAAATGCCCCTTTGAAATTCTTTTCCACATCTTTGAACAAAGATGTATCAAATGATAACATGAAATTGAAGTTCTTTTCCAGATGGATGGACAATTATATATTGTGGTCATTTGAAGTGTTTAGGCATTTGTGAGTGTAAAAGAGTGACCAATGCAGAAAAAATATTTAAGTGTTATTGTCCGTGAAAAGCATTACAGGTGAATTAGGTTGAGTATTGGAGAATAGGGTGAAATTCTTGTGAACTTGTTCTGACAAATCCATAGCTTGGTTTGATTCCAGTTCTTGCATCTTTGAATTTGGTGTTGCCATATGGAGAGAGTGACAAATCGAGGTAGTGTTGGAGAAGTCAGTAATGGTGACCAAATTGAAATAATAGATGAAGTTGACTTGGATGAAGATGAAATGATTGATATTGGAATGCCGATTCAAATGCAAATTTTAAATCATGCTCAAAAAGATATGGAAAGGAGGTTGCATATTGGTTCTGTTGTCTTATTATGTTACGTTGTCCATGCATTGCATTTGCATCAATTGTTGTCAACATCTTTGCGTAGCCGAGTCACTGATGTTTTTCCACAAAGAGAGCAAAGGCGTCATGAGTTAATGAGATATCTAACGCGTACAAATAAGTGTCGAGAAATTATACGCATGGGGCCTGAAGCATTCATGCAGTTGTGTCAAAGACTAAGAGGAACGAGTATAGTAAAGGATAATGTACGGTCTACAGTAGAAGAGCAAGTGGCAAAATTCTTGCATATTATAGGACATAATGCTAGAACTCGTACAATGTCTTTTTTCTTTCATCGTTCTGGAGAGACCATTAGTCGTCACCTTCACAAAGTGTTGGATGCCATCCTTGCTCTAGGGGAAGAATTTTTGGTCCAACCATGAGGTGCAGATGTCCCACCACAAATACTTAACAGTAACAGATTTTATCCATTTTTTAAGGTATAAATATATTTTATCTAGTTATAGTTACGTTAAACCTTTGAGTCCATCCCTTACACAACTAACTATGCAAATTATTTGTGAACCAAGAATTGCATTGGAGCTATAGATGGTACACACATTCGAGTAAAGGTCCCAAGGGCAGAAGCCCCACGTTTTCGTGGAAGGAAAGATCATCCCACACAAAATGTTTTAGCCGTATGTAATTTCGACATGAAATTCACATACGTGTTAGCAGGGTGGGAAGGTACAACATCTGACTCTAGAATATTAAAAGATGTGTTAACTAAGGAAGACCCATTAATAATTCTTG
The DNA here is from genome assembly GCA_037113605.1 of Calophaca sinica. NCBI lineage: Eukaryota > Viridiplantae > Streptophyta > Magnoliopsida > Fabales > Fabaceae > Calophaca > Calophaca sinica. The sequence goes on from CM073733.1 coordinate 25,772,743, forward strand.
AAGGTTAGTGGAAATGTTAATATAGTATTTCTGAAAAAATGTTATGTATTAAACCTATTTTGACTTAATATTTGAGTTATAATATCTATATAACTTTTGTAGGAAAATTTTATCTTGGGGATGCTGGATTTATGCTAAAACGTGGGTTACTGACACCATATAGAGGTGTTCGTTATCACTTGAAGGAGTATTCAGCTCGTGGTCCACAAAATCATCGTGAATTATTCAACCATCGACATTCTTCACTTCGAAATGTCATAGAGAGAACTTTTGGTGTGTTGAAAAAAAGATTCCCCATTATAGCTAGTGGCACCGAACCACATTATTCACTTGAAACAACGATAGACATAGTACTTGCTTGTTGTATACTACATAACTTTTTAATGGGTGTGGACATTGATGAATCCTTAATCGCTGAGGTTGATCGTCAATTACTTCATGATGACATAGATAGATCTTAAACACAACAACGTGATGAGGACTACAGACATGGAGCACTTTTAAGGGACACCATTGCTACTGAGATGTGGAATGCATATCAAGCATAATGTAGTTGTGTCATGCTTCTGTGTTAATTTAGTTTGTTGGTTTCGTAGTGACAATAGCTGTGTGTTTGTATTAATTTTAGTTCAAACATTTTATATTTTGTCATGTTGTTATCATGTACTTGTTTGTTTCATTTGAAAAATGTTATGGATTAATTATTTTCTAATCATGGACATTGTCCTATCTTGTATCTATTGAAACCAAATGTATTTATAGGTTGAAAAAATGCCAAAGGGTAAAGGTCAAAGTGTAGAACCTAGTCAAGGTGGTAAGGAACAATTAAGGTGGACTGATGACATGGATCAAATATTAGTGAATGCTTTGATGGAGGAGGCTAACAAAGGGAATAGGCACGATGGATCATGGACAACGGAAGCATACTCGAATGTCGTAGATGCTTTGCGGGCTCTCGTTGCTCCAACCATGACAAAGCAACATATAAAAAATAGAATGAAAACACTGAAAGATCATTTTGCTGAATCATATGATTTATTTGGTAGTTTAAGTGGATTTGCATGGAATCCGATGACCAGAAGGTTTGAGGCCGAGGATGAAGTCTGGCAAGATCTTATAAAAGTGAGTATTTATTTGTTTTAGCCAATATTGCAACGTGCTCATTATGTTATTTATTATAAAGTACATTATACTAACCATGGTGTGATTAATTTTAGGAAAAACCGCATGCTGCTAGGTGGAAAACCATGCAAATTAAGCATTATGATATTTTAAGGGAGCTTTTTGGGTCTGACCGAGCATCGGGCAAAAGATCGTGTACTATTAGAATGAGAAACAAGGAAAAGGGAAAGAAAAGGGAAAAGGAAAAAGAAAAGGAAAACGAAAACGAAGGGGAAAGGGACAATATTGATCTCAACGACTCGGTTGATGATACTTACATGGCTGACCAAGATACTGGTATGTTTGATGAAGGGAGAGAAGGACCCCCCCTTGTTGACTCATATAGTCCAGCTTATGGGCAATCACATCAGTCTACCGGGACATCTGGTTCTCGGGGAACAAAGCGAAAGGCTCCAATGGCTGATTTAGTGGAGGGTCAACTTGAGAAAATGACAAGTGGAATTGGATTAATAGCTGAAGCATTAAATAAAGGTAATTGTATTTCTGATCAACTGCATGATGTAGCTAAGCAACAAGTAGCAATTGCAGAACGACAAGTTGCAGCTATTGAGAAGCGCAACGAAATCTTGCAACATAGTAGACCCCGAGTGTATACAGGAGCAGATGTATAGAATATGTTGTCTGAATTGAACCTGTTGGATCAATTTCGTTTGCATTGCTATGAACTTCTTTGTAATGATGACAAAAAGAAAGAGCTGATTTTTGGTGTGCCGCCCGAAATGCGCCTTCAAGTTCTCTTAGCTATGGCGAATGTTAGGCAACAGTAATGGCATCTGCTGTCTTAATTATCTGTTGTCCTTTTTGGTGTATATGTACTTGAGACAACAGTTGGTGTTGGTGCCTATAATTGTGTTATGTAATTTATAAAGCATTTTGGAAAGAATTAGCCAGTATGAAAGAAATAGGAAGTATGTAATTGCCACTTTAGGCAATAGCCAGTAGATGCCATTAGGCATTTCTTTTGTAATTAGCAGGTGTTACTTTGTGCAGCTCTTATGTAACTAGAAGCATCTTTTATTTTGTGCAGCTCTTATGTAATTAGAAGCACTTTTATTTTGTGCAGCTCTTATGTAATTAAAAGCATCTGCTATTTTGTATACAACTGTTATCTAATTAAAGCAGCTACTATTTTGATAGTCAGGTTATAAAATTGACATTCTGTTTTGATTCTGATAAGTTTTTATCCTTTCCAAAGTATGTACCATTCAAGGCATGCATTTTGCTGCTAGGTGGTTTTGAGTAAATCAAGGGAATAAACAAGTCTGAGTATGAAATTGAAAATGTCAGGAATAACTCGTTTATTAGCAATATTAGATCAAAGGGGATGCACTGTTGCATTAGGTTTCTCTGCATATGTGCTTAAAAATGTTACTCATGTATTGATTCAGTTGTAATGTTAACATGATATTCCTTTTCTTCATTGTGGTTTTACTTTTTCAACAAGTATAGAGCATGTAATTCAGCACATGTGAAGTGGTAAAACATGCCCAACAGTCATATAATGGCTAGTTCAACACCAGGGCACTTTTTAAAAACAAAAAATGGTTGCAAAATGCGAAGAAGATGGATTACACTGTGCCAAAAAAAACTATTGTGTATAGCTTTTATGTAATTAGATGCAGTTGCAATGAAACAAATAAGCTCAAATTCATTAAATTCAGAAATAGTTACAAATTCTGCACAACTTGGCTTGCCTTCTAGGACTAAAAATACTTTACAAATTCTGCACTATTTCCCTAATAAGTACAGAAAAACTTATGATAATTGACATCTAAAACTACTTTACAAATTTTCTGTCAATTGCTAGGACTACATGTCCCAAAATCCTAAACACATTAAACTAGCTTGAAATTCTGAAGAGTGGTCCTCATGCCATAGCTTCAAATTCTGCATAGTGGTCATTGGCAGTCTTTGTCTCCTTTGCAGTCCTGAGAATACTTCTTGTAACAATGACTTGGTATACACCTAACAGGCCTCACATTTATCGCAATGAATTTTCTGGTTACCAAATTAAATAGCCTCTGCAAATATCGATGGTAATCATTGCATCAGTAACAACAAGGTTTATAGAAATATTCAGAAAAAAGTGATGCGGACTCTTAATTTCACAGACATACGTTCCAACACCAGAAAAACATATATCATTATATTTTGGATCTGGACCACTGATTTGATTGAAAGATTGGAGTTCCTTCATAATCTGCAAACAGATCAGTAAATAATCAGGGTCATCATGTCAATGAGATACAATTCTGTTGCTAGCACTTTGACTTGAAATAAAAGAAAATAAACTTTCAATGATTCCCACTGATAAAAGCAAAATAATTCAGATCCTAATTTACTTGGGACCACAACCAGAAATACTATTGATGAAGCCCGCAATTAATAGAATGAAGATTCCACGAAGTATTTTGAAGTCATAAAGTGCCAAAATAAAAGTATAGGCATACATATTCTACTTATCTGAATGAAGAAAACCAACAATGTGTCATGGAACATTCAATTATGCTATCAATCTTAACAAGCATCAATCTTAACTAGCAACTAGACTCCCTGAGGGGGAAAAACAATCACAAAGGGTTGGCATTCAAAATTTGGCACCAAATCCACATCAAATATTAGAGAAACGATCCAGAAACTTAACAAGATCTATATGCAGTCTTACATGCAATGATTTTAATAGTATTAGGAAAAAGTAAAAACGATCCTGAGAATACAAGACACTTTGCCAAAGTCAATCAGAGAAATTGCTAAGAAATATCATCTGGAAAAAGGTGTTTAAGTCCTTCAGCTCCACTTATAACTTAGCAAGGCCAGAATGTGGTCAGCAGCAATATCATAAAATTATTCACCAACAATAGCATGCAGAGATGGCCCTCAGAGAAGTATTTCAGCCACAAACCAATCAATTCCAGTGCAACAACTTGGCCGCAGCAGAAATTTGTTTGCCCCGAATCCTCTTGCTTCAACTCCTATACCTTTGTCTCTTCTCCAAAATTTATCAAGTTATGCAGCTGCCACCTCCCTACCTAGACCAAGTCAAGTGCATACAAAGAGACCCCAAATTCAAGTAGATAATTAATCTTCCATGCATTTAATTTTGACTCCAATAATAATGACACTGCTGCCTATTGTAATGTTGCCATCAACCACATCCAGCCTTACTCCTAGCCTCCTCAACTCACCAAAGAATCAATTTTCTATCGCTTTAGCTTGAAAAATGGCTCTCTTAAACATAAGAAAAATAGGACCAAAATGGCAAGATAAACATGAATGCAGAATCCAGGTGAACTTTCCCATGTCTGATCCAGGCATGTCCCTCACCTTCTTATACCAATAATACATGATCCTGCATTGCCATTGGTCAGAGCAAAGATCGATTGCCACAAAGAACATCGAATTTTGAATGAGTGTTTGTAAACCCCATCACTTTCCATCAAAAGATTCCAAACCATATCCTCTCGCCTTTATGGTCTATGATCATAGACACCAAACTATAAGTGGCAAAGGAAAACCCCAACACCATAAGCAAAGATAAGTAGTGACTTTGCCCTCCCCATATTTTTCCTCACAATCAAAAGCATACAACCACCAGAAGCATAGAAACAACATATTTATTCAATGTGCTAAAAACCACCAGAAGCATAGAAACAACATCAGTCAATGGAATTGAAACCAAAGCAACTGAAAATCAAAACATAAAAACCCAGAATTTGAAACCCAGATAAACAAGAAAACTATCACATGCTTGAACTTATTAAATTAAGACTCACGTAAGCAGATCTGAACTTGTGCGTCATTTCAAGGCACCCCAATAGTGTTCACAATTCTCTAATAGCAAATGAATGTAATGGAGGAAGGAGAATTGGGGGGTGGGGCGAATTTGTGAAGCAACAGTTTATGGAGGTAGGAGGAGGATGGGGGAGTTAGGGGTAGTGCGACGGAAGTCCGGCACCGCCTTCACACTGTGACAACCTCCTATCGCCATCATGCACTGCGTTTTCTGGTATGCATCCTGCCTTCATCGGCAATGGCGAGTAGTAGTGATGCGTCTTGTGCATTGCGGCTGCGTTCGATCTACTCTGGGTTTCGATTTCAACAGGGAATAGCTGAACAGAACAATAGGTACGGTGTGAAGTGGAAACGGGGTAATTTTGTCTATTTGCAAAATATTACTTATTTTCTCTTCTCATTTTCTACCCAAACCAATCAAGAGAGAAAGAACTTTATTTTTCTTTCTCTTTATTTTCTCATCCTTTTCTCTTATTCCAATCAATACCCAAAATCTACCCAATTTCTCACATTTTTCTCTCTTTTTATATTCTCTTCTCACATTTTCTCTCTTCACAATTTCTCTCGTGAACCAATCAGAGCCTTATTGAGCTTGCATACTTGAGAAGGATTGGAAGCATGAAATCCATGAGGAAGAGACATATACACTTCTTCATGTAGATCTCCATGTAAGAAAGCATTATTGACATCTAATTGTTCAAGTTGCCATCCTCTAATGGCTTCCAAGGAAAGCAAAACTCTAACAGTTGTGAGTTTGGCAACAAGCGAAAAAGTGTCAAAATAATCAATCCCTTCCATTTGAGTATAACCTTTGGCTACTAACCTAGCCTTATACCTTTCAATAGAGCCATTAGCATGATATTTGACTTTATAGACCCATTTGCAACCAATGGGAACCTTACCGGGTGATAAGTCAATAATAGACCAAGTATAGTTTCTATCAAGAGCTTGTATCTCAGCCTCCATTGCTTTATTCCAACAATCAAATTTAGAAGTTTGACCAAAGGTTTTGGGTTCAGTGATAGTAGAGATAGTGCAACAAAAATGTTTATAATTTTGTGAACAATTATCATAAGAGAGATGAGAAGAAATAGGATAAGTGGGACTACCTGAGGAAGCATTGTCACAACTGCTTAAACTAAGATAACAGTGATAATCATTGAGATAGCTAAGTTGTGTCTTTACTCTAGTGGACTGCCGAGTGGAAACAGGAAGAGGCTAGGAAATTTCTGCAGTAGGTGACTGAGAAATTTCTGCAGCAGAAGAAACAAAATTTGGAGAACCAGAGACAGAATTAGGAGAATCAGGAACAAAATTAGGAGAACTAGAAACAGAATTAGAGGAATTCTGAATCTGATCAAAAGCAGGACTAGATGAAGCAGGCTGAGACACAGAACCAGAAACAGAAACAGATGTGGAAGGAGAAGAAGTATCAGAAACAGAACCAGATAGCGTGGGAGCAGGATCATCAAATGGAAAAGAAGTAGTAGGAGTGGTTGGAACAGAACCAGAATTGGTGACATTCGAAGAAAAAAGAGAAAAATGTGTTTCACAGAAAATCACATTTCTAGAAACAAAGAGTTCATTGGAGTTGAGATCATAAAGTATAAATCCTTTAGTACCTTCTTTGAAGCCAAGGAAAATAGCCTTCCTTGCTCTAGGACTAAATTTTGTTCTATGAGCTTGCGAAGTAGATGCATAGCTTAAATAACAAAAGACTCTAACATGAACTAAAGTTGGTGGTTTCTGATACAACAACTCAAAGGACATTTGTGTTTTAAAATGGAAGTAGGTAGCCTATTAATGAGGTGAACAACATGTTGTATGCTAAAATTCCACATTGTAAGAGGAATGTGAGACTGAAAAGATAGGGCTCGGGCAACATTTAATATGTGTTGATATTTTCTCTCAACCACCCCATTTTGTTGGGGTGTTTCAACACAAGTTTTGTGATGAATGATGCCTTTAGAAGAAATAAAATCAGTCATGGCAATAAACTCGGTGCCATTATCATTTCTTAGGCATTTTAAAGTAGTATGAAATTGTGTTTCTATAAATGCACAAAACCTTTGAAGATGTGTTTTGGTTTCAGCTTTTGATTTTAGAAAAACAACCCAAGTGAATCTTGAAAAATCATCCACACGAGTAAGGAAGTACTTGTGACCAAGAAATGAAGGAATGGAGTATGGTCCCCACAAATCAGCGTGTAATAAATCAAAAGATGCAGCAGATTTTGTCAAACTTTGAGTAAAAAGCAATTTCTTTTATTTAGCATAATGGCATGCATCACAAGGTGTTACATGTGTATAGATGGAATAAAGGGAAATTGTGTAGAAACTGTTTGTAAGCTAGAATGGAGTATGGTCCCCACAAATCAGCATGTAGTAAATCAAAAGATGCAGCAGATTTTGTCAAACTTTGAGTAAAAGGCAATTTCTTTTGTTTAGCATAATGGCATGCATCACAAGGTGTTACAATATGTATAGATGGAATAAAGGGAAATTGCCTAGAAGCTGTTTGTAAGCTAGAATGAGACAAGTGGCCTAATCTTAAATGCCAAAGTTGAGAAGAATCATTAGTAACCGAGTTACAAGAAATCTGTGAAAAAGAATTCTGTGTAGATGCAGAATTTGTGGCAGCTTGATGAGGAATCTCTCTTATCACATATAATCCTCCATGAAGTTTAGTTGTACCAATTATCCTCTTGGAATGGTTCTGCAAAATGTGACACACATCATTAGCAAAATGAAGATAACAATTGTTGGTTTTGGATAGTTTGGCAACTGAGACAAGTTTCACACTAAAATCAGGAATGTATAGAACATCATGTAAGATAAGTGTGGGTGAGAGTTGAACAGTGCCAGAAATTGAGGCAAGTAGTTTAGTACCATTTGGAAATGACACAGGGATGGGATTAATGGCTTTAAAATTGAGAAAAGACTGAAAATTAAAAGAAATGTGATCAGTGGCACCTGTATCTATGATCCAGGTGGAAGAATTCTTACCTTGTCCTGAAGTAGAGACAACATTAAAGGCAAGAGGATTTGTGGTTACTGAGTTGGACATATGGACAGAAGGCTTTGGTTCTGAATTCACATTTGATTGTTGAATTAAAGCAAGAAGACCTTGATACTGCTCCTATGTAAAACCAAAAGTCTGAGTAGGTTGAGGAGTGGCTTGTGTATTATCAGCAGAAGTGTCAGTGGAGGCAGGATTTGCTTGACTTTTGCTCTTTGATTTATAACCTGGAGGGAAGCCATGGAGCATGTAACATGTGTCAATGGTGTGGTTGAATCTACCACAATGAGTGCACACTCGAGAGTGACCTCCTCTGCCTCTTCCTACATAACCACCTCTGTTAGCAGAATTGGAGCCTGTCCCAGTACCACTGTCGTGACCATGGCCATTAGCTGGAGTTCCTTTTCCTGTAGAGTTAGGCTGTGGAGTGTTTGTCATAAGAGCCAAAGATTGATCTGCAAATTCATGATTAGCATGACTAATTAATTCCCTTTCTTGTTGAATGACCAGGGAAAAAGCCTTATCAATATCAGGTAGGGGATCCATGGCCATAATTTGTGACTTGGTGTGAGAAAACCGATCATTCAATCCTTTCAGAAACCGGATCACATAATCTTGTCCACGGAACAATTTCATTGAAGTGTAACCACCACAAGAACATGCAATGGAGCATTTGCAATAGGGAATAGGTCTGTAATTTTCCAAGTCATCCCAAAACACTTTCAATTGGGTGAAGTAATCAGAAACATCAAGATTCCCTTGCCTAAATCGATATAAATCCTCTTGAAGATCAGAAATACGAAAGATGTCACCTTGTGAAAATTGATTTTGCAGATTCTTCCAAACATCAGCAGCTATAGAAATTGATAAAACAGACCTAGCAATTGACTCAGAAGTGGAATGGTGAATCCAGGAGATAACCATGGTGTTGCATCGAATCCATGGAGCAAACATAGGATTTGTAGGTGTTGGTTTCGGAAGACTGCCATCAATGAATTTATCCTTGTTCTTTGAAATCAAGGCAATCATCATCAATCGAGCCCAAGTGTGATAGTTCTTGTTGTTAAGCAAAGGTGTAACAAGAACCACAGAGAGATTTTCATTTGGATGTAGGTAAAAAGGATTTGAAGAATTCAATGTGTAATCAGAGTAATTCTAAACCGCCATGATCAAACAAGAAATGATCAAGAAACCCTAGAAATCGATTCAGAAAAACACAAAAGAAAGCAAGATCAAAATGTGATCTGAGAAGAAGAAGGACGCACAATGCAGAAGATCGCAACAATGGCGATGCAGAGGAGCGCAACAATGGCGAAAAGAATCAGAGACGTGCGATGGAAGATGAATCAAAGCAGAAGTGATTTGCGAATGATACCATGATAATGTTGGAAGCGAGAGAGAGAGAATTGTGTAATGCATTTTCTGTATATTCAGAATAAATCGTTCTGTTACTTACAAGAGACTACAAAAAAGAGTTATATACAGCTTAACAACAGCTAACTAACCGAAACAATAAAACAAACTAACTAAAGCTAATTGTAGTTAATGCTAACATAATTAACAAACTATAGTTAATTTATATAACTAATAGACACATTAACCTTAACCCCTTATGCTACTTTTGTTTATATCTAATTTTTTTTAGGGACCTTTTGTTTATATCTAATAAAAATAACTTAGTGTAAAATAAAAAAGTATTACCGACTAGTATAGAGCCAAAGAATAAAAAAATGACATTTATTATGTTAAAAATTTTAAATACTCTTTTATTTAATACTCTTTATTTTTAAATCTTAAAATATCTTCGAAATTATAATATACAAATATCATTTTTATATCACCTTATCGCAAGAGCCTCAACAGGGATTCCTAAAATGTAACTTAGATGCATTTTTCTTTAGTGGTCTAAATAGTACAGGCTTTGGAATGTGTTTTCAGAATGATCAGGGACACTACATAAACGTTTGGAAGTTGGAACCGCGTCCAATAGTTACTCACCGTGCATCCACCTGAAGCTACAAGAGAGAGCTTTTGCGGGGACTTTCATTGGGACGCGAGAATTTTGATTTTGAACGCAAATCCAAAATATTGGCCAAAACATGCTGCAATAAACCCTTGCTTTCGGCTCACGAAGGGAAGGTTATGGGATAGTTGAAAGGCAATTCAAAGTGCCACTGTGATAGATCACAATTGATTGTGGTCAAGATTGACTGCAGTCAGGCCAACTCCTACCATTGGAATGTTGCCATCTCCTATCATAACCATTGATTTATTTAAGTCAAGAAAATAAAAAAAATACAAGTTGGAGAGACAAAATGCCTTATTTGAGCTTGATTGTAAAATATCGGCTGATAGCATTAATCATGGGGAAGAAGGATCGGAGCAAGGTGTCATCACAAGCGACTGTAGACGGCCTTTTTCTACTAAGCCAACTTCAAAGTTGAATTTGTAAAGAGACAAACAAATATAATTGCTCACAGTTTAGTTAGGGTGGCTAACTACCTTGATTAGTCCTATATTTTCATTGATATCCCAAGTTGAATTGCTCCTACTATTTGTTTGGAAATGAAATAAGTCTTTTGCTGCCAAAAAAAAGATGTGGTACCCTTTCATCTAATGTTTGCTGCTACCAATAGATAGCGTACACTTTATTTGAATATAGATAGAAAATGAGATGATACAATATTGACCAACAATGAAAAGAACCAACAATGAAAAATTGGGTGATTTTATAATAACATAAAAGTTCCATTTTTTAATGTAAAAGATGCTAAAATAAAATAAAGAGCAAATATTTAAACTAATCCTCGACAAAAAAACGTGAGATCTAATTTAGCCCCTCGAGAAATAAAAGTCTTGAAAGAGTCCCACATAATTACAAACGCGTGACAAGTTAGTCCATCTGTTTATTTTCATCCAACAATGACTGTTAATTTGCTGATGTGTAACGCTAAATGATTGATGTGTCTTTTTGGTTCGAGGGGAGAGACAAATCTGCGCTCGTATGTAGAGACAAATTTTACACTGACCAACACCGTGTTTGCACACTGAGAGAATCGAACCTGGGAGCACCAAGTCGACCCCCTGTGTCCTAGGGAAGCCCAAACCACTAGGCCAAGCAGTGTTGGTTAATGATTGATGTGTCTGTTTTCCAGCGTGTCTCATTGGGAAGGTGAAAAACAAAAGTGTTCAAATTGGTCCCTAACAAAAATTAAAACACACAAATTGGTACCTAAGAGAGTAATTTAATACAAAAAATGAATAATAAATATGATAACACTTTTAGGTGATTTGTTTATTTATTTATTTTATTTTATTTTATTTTGGTACACACTTTTATGTGATTTATATTACGTTATTTTAATTATTTGTGTTCGTTAATTTCGCTTTGGGTAGGATTTCATTTTTTATAAGTTGTCTAATATGTTCTCTTGTTCTCTGCCCAAACGGGCCTTCAAAACCCAAAGACTCTTGAGTAATTCTTATATGATAAATGTTATATGAACACCCAATTTGTGACATCCCTTTAGGTCACCGTATGTCCGTACGGTACGGACATGCACGAAATTATACGGAATACGTACGAATTTTTTTTTCAAATTTTTTTTTACAAAATTATTACCAAAGTAGTTAATACAGTTCATGGAAGTGGTTAATGCAGTTTACTAACTGGTTAATACAGACACATAGTAGTTATTAACCAATTATGAACTGCATTAACCACTTACTTGCACAGCATTAACCACTTTCGTAATTGGTTAACATGATTGATATTAGTGGTTAATGTAGTATTAAAAATGGTTAATACAATGTTAGAAGTGATTAATGGGTACAAGTGCACTCGTTGATATAAGTGGTTAACAGAATTAATATTAGTGATTAATACAGTATTGAAAGTGGTTAATGAGTGCAGTTTGACAAATTAGCATCAGAATAGTATATTAACCGGTTAGTGAACTGTATTAACTACTTACATAAACTGCATTAACCACTTTAGTAATAATTTTGTAAAAAGTGACTAAAAAAATTTGCAAAAAAAAACAGAAGGTAGTCCATACAGTTCCATACATATCTGCACCGTACGGACATACGGTATCCCATACAGGGTATCCCAATTTGGGTGTTCATTTATCATTATTGTTCTTATATATGGACACGTAAGTAACAAGTCACTATTGGGGACAACCAATAAAAAACATTACATGTCATTAAATAAAAACATTACACGTGAGGAGTAATTGCCTTATACTAATGTTTGGCTGATTCCGGCCTTTTCTCTTCTACCCTCGTCCCAGCATGCGACAGTGTTCCATTGAAGCCTCGATCCAGGCCGCTATCAGAGTCCGTTTCTTTTTCCGTAACTCATTATCTGCAGGTTTGGTTTTTCCCTAACCTTAGGTGAAATCTATTTGTGCATATGAGGTAACCCCAACTGGAAAACAACCAAATTCAACCCCCTCCCCTCGGAAGAATATCCATGGGATGCTATCTATTTCCTTCTCCTACCAACCTTCCTGCCCCAAAATTGGTGGCTAAACGCAAGGAATGACCTATTGTGATGCAAAGCAGTCGCAAACTAAGTCAGTGGAGAAGACAATTAAAGTGGCAATTTGGGCACCCTAGCAACCCTAATGGGTCAGGCCCTATTTGATGATAACGTTTTCTGGGCTATTTGAGGAGGATGACTTGGCCTTTTATTTCACCACCTCCCCCACTTAATTTTCCCACCTCCCATATTTTTAAAAATCCAACTTTGCCCTTGTTCTAAAATATCCATTTGTTAAAAATCTAACTTTTCCCACCTCCGAATTCTTAACTCCGGATAATTCCGGATTTTAGAATCCGGACACTTTAAATCTAGCAAAAAAATTAACACGTCCGGATTTTAGACTCCGGGCACTCTAAATCTAGCAAAAAAATTAACACGTCCGGATTCTTGTCTCCGGAGTGATCCGGTAATAAGAATCGGGACGTGTTAATTTTAATTTTACAGATCTAGCAAAAAGGGAGGTGAATTGTTCAAAAACACGTCTGGATTCTTAATACCGGAGCACTCCGGAGACAAGAATTCGGACGTGTTAATTTTTAATTTTACAGATCTAGCAAAAAGGGAGGTAAATTGTTCAAAAAAGTCCGGATTCTTATCTCCGGAATGCTCCGGTATTAAGAATCCGGAAGTTGAAATTTTTCCAAAAAAAAAATTACGTCAACATTTTGAATCCGGAAGATAGGAAAAGTAAAGGGTAAAATAGTTTTTTCCTTGGGTGAGGGAGGTGGAAAAATTAAGTGAGAGAGGTGGGAAAATAAAATCCCGGATGACTTGGTTCCTATTTTTTACTCTTTTGTTTTAGTGTTTACCGCAACGGCGTGTCTGCGATTAGTATTGTTGTTTAGGTATTGAGACACTGTATACAGTGTTAGTTTGGCCATGCTTGATTGGGCCGATGTGATGTAGATGATTTATGGCTTGGTCTTTACCGTTTGACCAAAAAAAAAAACCGACATATTTAGAGTGATGGTTATGTTATGTAAAACTTTTTTATAACAAGGAATACCATGAGATTAAATTCAATGAAAAATCAAAGAATTATAAAATAACAATAACGAGTTGTGTATTTTAGGCGTTTAGGGTGGTGCTGGTGCAAGCAAAATGGCTGCAAACAGGCGTATGTATGATTGCAATAGCAACAAAAAGGAAAGACATACCAATAAAAACCTCACGTCCTTACGGATTGTCAATATATCCCGCGACAAAGGGAAGAGAACAACCTGGTATGTAATCCTAATCCTAAAATTCCAGTATTCCACCAAACAGAACAGAAGACAGCATAAGATGTTCTAAATAGTAAATACAATTCCAACAAAATCAAAACGCTAATGTTATTTCACTTGGACAATTTTACGAAATTCAAAATACGAGAAAGCAAAATATGATAGACTTAACAGGACTGCTCTCAAACTCAGGCGTCTGCGACACTATCTCCGGCGGCATCGTCGCCGGGTTTAGGAGCGGGAGGGGCAGGGACGTCGTCGGGGTCCCGGGTCGGGTCGGATTTGTCCATGGAATCGCGGGTCTGAGAAAGGAAGGGTTTGAGAGCGAGCTCAATTGCGAGCCAGGCAAATGCTAGGGCACCCACGACAACCACCGCTTCTTTTGCCTTTCCCATCTTTCTGTTTTTCTCTTTCTGTTCTCTTATTTTTTTCCTTCCTTCTACGACGCTCTCAATTTATGCAGATTGCGTGTTACCCACCACCACAGCTTCCCAAACGCCCAAACCTTAGCAACTCCTACCACTGAAGACACAATTTGAAAATGACAACTTGCTCATTCTGCCTTTACACGTAATAATAACCATCGCATAAAATAAGTTTTTCCAAATATCGGACTATTAATTATTTTCAATATAAAAGCAAAATCTTGATTCCACTTTTTATCACTTGTCTATTACCTATTTTGTCGCGGTCACCCCCACATTTGCTTATTTTTACACCTAAACTGGCAAGACACTCGTGTATATGCATTATTACATTATCTCTACATTAACATCATTTAATTATTTTTTAATTATTAATAATTTTTAAAAACAATTAGGCTCGGTTTGGTATGATCAAGAAGCTAGCTTATATCTCAATCAAAAAAAAAAGCTAGCTTATTAAACTAGCTTATAAGCTTGTTTAACCGAATGAAAGGTGTTTGATAAACAAGCTTATCACACTAGCTTATAGTTTTTTTTTAGATGTTACTTGAAGTAGCATCTGAGCTTATAGCTTATAGTTTTTTTTATCTTTTCTCCCATTTTTATCTTCATTATTTTATTCTTTATTCTTTTTTAAATTTAAAATAAAGACAAAATCTTGTCCTTTTTCGTTATTTTATATTTATCAGTTTGTTAAATTGCTAATTTTATCAAACACTTCAATTTTAATTAGTTAGCTTTTCAGCTATAAACTAACTTATAAATTATTTTTACCAAACTCAGCCTTATTATTGCGTTATCTCGATTAGTTACTATTGACAAATTAGAAATGTATTTTCTTTTTTTTAAGCGAAATGTATTTTTTTTAAGACTTATCGGTTTTTAATTGATATATCTATTATCAATAATCATTTATTATATAATACATACCAAGGTCGGCCCAAGGAGTTGCAAGTGAAGCAACCGCTTTAGGCCTCAAATTTTTTTAGGCCCTCAATTTATTTTTGGTCCCTCTATTTTGCTCAATTTTTAATTTTAGTCCATCTGTTTCTAATTTCGGACATTTAATCCCCTATTTTTAAAAATTCTGACATTTGGTACATCAGTTAAATTGTCACCCAAATTTAGTAACGTGGCTCTCATTTAGCTTATGTGGCATCTGATGTGTCATTTTCTATGGAGTCATTTCATCAAAATAGTTCACCTCATTAAAATCATATCATTACCTTATTTTACAACAAATCCCACAAATTAAAAAAAAAAACCTAAATTCTCAAATTGAAAACCAATTTCTGGATCAAACCCAGAAACCTAAAATCCCATTCCATATTTCAGATATGCTTCCCCACCCCATTCTTCCGTATTTCTCCTTCATTTTTCCAAAACCAACCCCCCACCCCACCCCTCATTTCAGATTTGATTCGCCCTTTTATCGTAACCCTAACCCATTCCCACCGAATCATTTTTTGGTTGTTCGAAGAAGAACAGTGGTGGGTTGCCTCGAAGAAGAGGAGAATAGGGCTGGGTCGAAGAAGAGAAGAGGGTTGGAGCGTGGTTTTGGGTTGTGGATCGTTCTTTTCTGTTCTGGGTTTCTTCGTTCATATACTCTGTCTTTCGATCGTGATTTTTGTACATTTATATGGTATTTTATACAATTCATTTTCTAGGTTTCTTCTTGAGTATCAGTGGAGTGATGCTACTGTTTCTTCGAGGTTGATGCTACTGTTATGAACAGCTTCGAATTCATCAAAGGCAGTGAATGGGGGGTGAAAACAGTGAAGTGAGATTGGGGAAAGACTCAAACTTTGGGACTTGAGGCTGAGATTGAGGGATTTCTGAGATATGGGTCTTTGAGGGAAGTTGCTGGTGAGAGAAAGGGAAGAGTGGGTGAAGGAAATGTTGTAGATTCTGTTGCAGAGAGAAGAGGAAATAGAAGTTGTAGCATCCAACCATCTTCGGTCTCTTCTTCTTCTGTCTCTTTCGCCTCCTCTTCTTTTGTCTCTTCTTCTTCGAGTTTAGGGCCTCTGCGTTTTTTCTAGATTTCGATTTTGGTTCTCACTGAGGGATTTAGGGTTTTTTTTTTAAATTTGAGGGATTTTAGGATTTTAGGGTTTTTTTTTCTAAATTAGTGAGATGACTTTTTTGATGACATGGCACCAAATTTGATGACATGTATCACACAGTCAGCTGCTATGTAAGTTTAATGAGAGCCACGTCATGCCACGTCATACAAATTTGCTGACAGATTAATATTTAGACTAAATATCAGAATTTTTAAAAATAGGGAGACTAAATGTCCGAAATTAGAAATAGAGGGACTAAAATAAAAAATTGAGCAAAATATGGGACCAAAAATGTAATTTAGCCTTTATTTTTTAAGCCACATTGTATTAATTTCACTCACTACCTTTGTTACTAATTAATTCATCAAAAATATGAATCAATTATGTGAATACATTTAATATTTATTTTTGTATTGCTTAATGTTGTAAAAATTAATTAGGCATAAAAGTTCTCTAATTTTTCTGTTATTAGTTTTAAAAAAACCTCACTTCAAATTTCGCTTTAGGCCTACACATATGTTGAACCAGTGCATATCTGTACATATCTAGAATCAGGATAAAATTGCCTAAAAAAAGGATCAGGATAAAATAATTATTTGCCTGATTTGTCAAATGATTATTATATATAAGAATAATTATCGGATCCGGATCTTCTTCTAAATTTTATGTCTCCATCCCTCTACAAAAATGCATCACAACTATTAAATTAGTCGTACGGATGAGAAATTAAAAATTAAAATTGAATTTGAATTTTAAATTAAACCAAATTTTAAAATAAACAAAAGTTATTCTCACTCCCAATCTCTCGTATGTGTTTCTCTTATATTTAAGGCCCGTTTGTTTAAGATTAAAAAAGTGATTTTGAAACAAAATAATTTATAGATTATTTATAAGAGATTTTTAAGTAAAGTAGAGGCTAATTTGTATTTGTTTAAGATCACAAAAATTATTTTTTAATCTTCTTTTTAATCTTGACATTCATTAAAATCAGATTATTTTTTAGAAACTACTTCAAATAGCTTTTCATTATAATCAGATTTCATATTATATTTAGACTCTGATTATTTCTACAAGCTGTAACAAACGAATAAAAAATCCTAAAAAGTGATTATTTCTTTAAATAAAGTGATTTATTCATAAAATAATCTGAAACAAACGGGCTCTAAGACCTATTTGTTATAGATTAAAAAAAGTGATTTTGATATAAAATAATTTAGAGATTCTTTTAAAAATGTAAAAATGATTTTTTTTAAAAATAATTTAGTGATTTTGTATCCAAACAAGTTTAAAATGATTTTTTTAATAAATATTTTTTATTATTGTTAACAAGCATAAATTAGTTTTTATTGTTTTAAAAAAACTCTAAATTATTTTGTATCAAAAATCACTTTTTTTAAATCCGTGACAAACGGGTCCTAAAATAGGGAGAAAACGCGCACAACAAATTGGGAGTGAGAAAGATTTTTGTTTATTTTAAAATTTGATTTTAATTTAAAATTCAAATTCAGTTTTAATTTTTAATTTCTCGTCCGTACGATTAATTTAATAATTGTGATGCATTTTTGTAGAAGGAAGGAGACATAAAATTTAGGAGAGGATCCGGATCCTCCAATCAATATTAGTTTGCCTTTCTGAATTTTGATGCCCCTTTTAATGATTATTTGATGTTTTTATAAATCAAATCAATATTAGTTTAATTTTTTAAAAGTTGATGCGTTTTTAGAATGATTAGTCGATGTCTTCATATTAATACATGATATTTTTTATTTCTCCAGCAGGCTTGAGATAAGAATGAGTCTCCCTTTGAGTTTTCTACGTTCGGTCTAATTGAAAGCGGTGGAGTGAGTACCTGAAAAAGCACTCTGACCAACTTTGACGCTCAAGTCAGTATGTGAATTACCTTAGGCTTAGAGAATAGATGAAACATTGGATGAGGATGCATTCCCCTTATATAGAGTAGACCCAAGTGGGCCCTTAATATTTGTCGATGCCATTCCTCAGCCTTAATTAACATCTCAATCCCAGGGCACATATCCTACTACAGGGATACTCATTTCTCTCGTGTACTGTTTATGTGTTATTAGATGTTTCATTCTATCGATACTAATGATGAGTGAGTAAGGCTTTTCTTACTTGAGGTCACATGTTGACCTTCCTTCTTCGGCACTGGAGGCTTTTCTAATGAATTAGGAATCAATATGAATGGATTAGTATAACCCTATATGTGGCCACTATATCGCAGCAAGGTCATGACAGTATGTGAGGGAGCGAGAGTTTAGCACTTGAGAAGTTTAAGGTATGACCTGGTAGGCTCACAATTGCCAAATGGGTAATGTGTATGATGTGTAAATATGATCCTTAGGCCTGAATTTATGATGTAAAGACTTTATTGCCTAAGATTAGCCAGTAGATAACATAGATATGGCCTAAGTGTCATAGATGTGACGAAGGTAAGTTATATGCTAAGATGACTTTAATAGTTAAGTATTTAATGTATATGTGCAATAAACATGAAGAATATTTAACTATCTTACAACTGTAAACATAGTGTAAATGGCTAAATGTCTCACTTGTGATGTAAGTGACTTGTCTTTTATGACAGTTCTTATAATTGATTGATGAATAAGCGTGTATTATCAATTGTTTCTTATAAAAAAAAAGGACGGATGATGACTGAGAATTCTTTACAAGTCAAGTTTTATTAACTTAGGAAGTGTTATTGTTAGATCTGAAATTCGAAAGTATTTGAAAATCAAAAATTTGAATATCGAAAATCACCGATTGAAATTACTGAGATGAGTCGCGGACTAGGTCGCTCTCTTTAAGACGTTTCGCGGCACTGCTCTAAGGTGCAAGCAGGCTAACAACCACGACGTCCCCAGGATAAAACAGCTCAGATGAAAAATCGAATTCCGTTGCACTGCGGAAATTCGTTCACAGAGGATACACCTTCAATATGGTATTAAACCACTCGCAGATACGGTTTAGGAAAACCGGTCATTGTTTGCACACGATGGAAGAAGATAAAAACGGGAGGGAGAAGAGAGTACTCGGTAAGTGCGTCGAGTTAGGTGCAGTTTGAAACTGAAGCGGAGTTTCAAATTTATAGGCGAAACTGGATTGTTGAACACGAAATTAAAATCCGATCCGGATCGTTGATCATGGAGATAAAGATCGTGGTTTGACTTTTTTTTTCGTGTACTAAAAAATAAATACACCCCAAGGCCCAAGCCCGGCCGGACGGCGGCGGCGGCGCGCATGTGCGGTGGTCACTTTGTGTGCGTCCTTTCCGTGCTCATAAATGCGGTACCTTGACACCCCAAAGTGGTGAGGTCCACATATATAAGCACTCATAAAGTGTCTATTCTCTCCTATGTGAAACTTCCCAATTTTTTCAATTCATTACTCCAAGTTCCAACAGTTATGTATATACCAATTCTATTATGAATGGTAAATTTGTGTTGAATGCACTTATCAATTGTTGTGATCAATTACACAACAAAAGATAAGTTAAATCTCAAAGATAAAAGGAATGAGGATCCTTCAGAAGAGAAGAAGGATGAGGGTCTGTGCTATACAAATTAAGGATGCCGCTTTGCCGTTATAAACATGACCAGCCGTACATAGGTTGCACTGGTCTAGGAGTTCACACCTGGCAGCGTAGTGAAAAGACATAAGAGAAAACTGGAATAAAAATGAAACGCAAAACAATGAACAATAATAATGGCATGTTATCTTTGTGCAAAGAAGAATGATTGACAAATAACCCAACACTGTGTGTAAAGACCCGATAAAAAGAGGGATGAAAGGGTATGTTACAATGATCAACATTGTAGATGTGCTTACAGTGCCAGTAAAAGAGCTGGGAAGTGAGTAGTTTATATGTTATAATAATGTTATTTTGATTGATGTTTTAAGAGAGGATTTTCCATACCCTTCACAACAAGCAAGGCTAGCAATGGCTTATATGTAAATGCCTTTATATTATGTTCATGTCACTGAATTTTATAACTTGTTATGCTTTGGAGTGGACATTTCCAGGTAGCAAATATGACTTTGAGAGCTAGATAGCTTTTCTGAGATGCTTGACGGTAAGTCTCAACAATAGGGGTTCTCCCATAGTCTACGCCATATCGGAGTCATATATGATCCTTTTATGTGCTTTTATATAAAAGTAGTCAATATCTAAAGGTTATGTAATAGTCCTTTATGAAAAGAATGTGTTTCTAAAATTGTAGTAGTTCTATCTGTTTATTATAGTCAACAGTTTCAGAAAAGGTATTTTCGCACACGCTCAAACGAATTTTTGATTGTCTCCTTCCATTTAATTACTAGCGGGTGTTTGTTTCAAGTCTTGTAAGTTTATTCTTTAGAATAACTTTCCGTGGAATACACAGTGAGCATCAAAGACGAAAAACTTGGCCATCGTTGGAAGCTTAGAGGTGGATCTAACCTGATATAATTTGAAATAAATTACAAAAGATAGATGACATCCAAATTAAATTTTATTGATATAAAATAGAGTAAATAATGATTTTTGATACTACTATTCGGGTTTGTGATGTCAGGAACAACAGAGGGGAGTGGGAGCTAGATTTTCTCACTGCAAACCTACCCCCGACAAAGTTAACAGAGTGGTTTCTATGCCCCCCTTCGAATTCTGATGCAAGGGATTGTGTTGTATGGGGGAGCACTAGCAATAGTGATTTCTCAGTGAAAAGTGCTTATCTCTCCTTGGATGCTGATCATAGAACCATTGAAGGGGATTGGAATTAGTTGTGGAAGTGGAAGGGTCCGCATCGGATCCAAACTTTTACTTGGCTAGCTGCTCATGGTAGACTCTTAACTAATCATCGTCGTCATAATTGGAATGCTTCAATTTCTCCACTTTGCCCTTGTTGTGGTAGAGATGAGGAGACTATGACCCATGTTCTTCGTGATTGTGTCTATGCAACTCAGGTATGGTTACACATTGTTCCCTCTAATAGGATCCAAAAAATTTTCTTGAGTGATTGCAAGGAGTGGATTTTCCATAACATTCATATGCAGCTGAACACTACTATCCAGATTGTTTGGAATACATTATTCATGGTAACTTGTTGGTTTTTGTTGAAATGGCGAAACCATCATATTTTTTAGGAAGGTTTCAAGAGGCCCACCAACCCCATTATGGTTGTCTTTAACTTTGCGCAGGAAATTGAGAATACCAAGCACCATTGTATCACTGGAACTGAGCGGAAAAATGATATTGTGTATATGGCTTGGAAGTATCCGCCAATGGGGTGGAGGAAATTGAATTGTGACGGCGCCTGCAAACAACATCTCTCAATGGCTGGTTGTGGTGGACTTTTGAGGGATGATGATGGTAGATGGATAAAAGGGTGCACTCAAAAGGTAGGGAGTGGAGATGCTTTACAAGCCGAAATGTGTGGGCTTTTCCTTGGGCTGGATTTAGCATGGACAATTGGCTGCACCAAGCTTATAGCTGAAAGTGATTCTAGAGTTTTGATGGATATGGTCAACTCTGATGAAGATGGTAGAAAGGTCGAGCCTACTTTGATTAGGAGAATTCGTGCTATTCTGAAGCGAAATTGGTAAGTCCAGATAGTACATACTTGGAGGGAGGGGAATTGGTGTACAGACTGGTTGGCAAATCACAATTTCGTAACAACTTCTTGGGAGGTTCAAGTTCTGGATCAAGCGCCCCGGGAGTTACAACTCTTGATGTTTGAGGACTATTCAGGGACAGCTTTGCCTAGAAATATTAGTCTTGCTAGTTAGTT
Source organism: Calophaca sinica (assembly GCA_037113605.1). Lineage (NCBI taxonomy): Eukaryota > Viridiplantae > Streptophyta > Magnoliopsida > Fabales > Fabaceae > Calophaca > Calophaca sinica. Next base: position 25,794,778 of record CM073733.1, read on the forward strand.
GTTTTTTCTTTAAAGCCCTCTTTATGTACCCAAAAAAAAATAGAGTAAATAATTATTATTTTAAAAATACTTCGTTGAATTATAAAAGTCACATTTAAAATTTATATATGTGCATTCATAAATAAATTTCCACAATAAGATAGCTAATGATTAATTTAACTAAAAGTATTTATTTCAAAACTAATTTTACAAACTAAATATATATTTAGGATAAGGAATAATAGAAAATACGCTTTTATCTGCAAAACAAAAGAATAGATTGAAAAAAAAAAATATAAACATGTCTCTTCAAATCATTTTATATTTATCAACTAATTTTACCAAATATTTCTAATTCAAATACCTAACTTAACAATTTTCAGCCAACACCTTTCAACATAAAACTAGCTTTTCAATTTCTAGTTAATTGATCATCTACTTTTGTCAAAAAACCTATATATAACATAAGTATTGAATAAACACAGCCACCACTGCAAACAAGGTCAAAGATCAATAATTCATATAAACTTCTTCACCTTATCCCACAAACTACACATGTAGGCAGCTTCTTTCAGTTAATTGGTATTTGGCATTACCCGGAAGGAATTATAAACGAGATCTTTAAAACACTTTATGTAAGAAAATAGCATCATTAACAAAGTCCACACGTCTAATTAACAATAACACTCCTTTGATGTCTTTCAAGCCGCCCAGAAAATTTCCCTACAATTAAGGTACAACCAAATCCATAAAATTTGTAATACATAATTTAACGGCCACGACCGCGACCGCGTCCACGCCCTCGCCCCCGTCCGCGCCCCAAAGGCTTCCCTGCAATTAAAATCAAAATTTTGAAAATCAGAAATCCCTAGATAACAATCGACCTAGACATAATGGCTCTGATTGAAAAAACATTGCAGTTACAATCAAATATACAGTACCAGCAGTTGGCTTCTTAGGCTTGACCCTAGGAGCCTCTTCAACCAGTAAAGTTTCAAGATTCAAGCTGTCAGGAAGGATATAATAACGAATGTTGTTGCCTCTCACACTGAGATGATCCAAAGTAACTGGATTTTTCCCTTTCAGGGTTAGTTTAACTGTTTTCAAGTGTGTATTCATGCTGATATCAACACCTGTGGCATAACAAGAAGTCCAAGAATCAGTACAACCAATGCTTTTAAACTCTTCTCGCCTCATCACAGATAAAAGTCTTTGAGACACTAAATGGCAAACTATTTAGACGTGGGCTGACATCATATGCATTCACTAGTTAAAGACAAGGAAATTCCTTTAGTGCTTAATTTGATTGGATATCAGTATATGGATAATAAGTAGCAAAATATTGCTCAAACTATAATACAAGGATTCACTATCCTCATAAAACATGTCCCCTTTCAAATTCAGCTAGTTATAAACATTGCATAAAAGAAAATGATTGTGTTTGTTAATTCATGAAGAATCAAAGACAACAGACTGCAGGGGTTCAATTAGAAGTAATGGAGGAGAATGATGTATTTCTGCAAAGTTTGAGTTAGTTAAGTTGTAAGGCTATACTGGGGATATGTATCATAGAATGGAACAGGCATAACAGATAGGCTTTAAAAAGATGTAGATGCCATATAGGGACTCTAAATTTCATTAGTTTATTGAGCATACTTGTTTCGAACAGTGTTACTAATGACGGATGGCAATTCACAGCGGCAAGCCAAAAATCCACCATAAAAATATGGCGGGTGGCATTGAAGCCTATGGCAGCTATAATATATATATATATATATATATATAACAAAAAATCACAAAAAAACTGCAGAGTGTAATAAAAAAAATAAACTGAAAACAATATAAGAGAATTGGAGAAATGAAGGATAAAAAAACCAAAACAGAAGAATAAAAATGGCAGAAAGGAAAAGAGGAGGAAAAAACCAGAATATTGTATGGGATGGAGATGGAGAGGAAAAAACCAAAATAAGTGAAGAACGGAACATGGAGAACAAGAAAAGGTTGACGGAAAAAAGAACAATGAACAGAAAAACAGACAGAAAACATTGTTTGCGGGAAAGGGATCTTTTCCGGAGAATGGATGCTGCTAGAGAGTATCGCCGGAGATGCGAGGCCACCGGATTGGGAAGTCAACAGTCATCAGTCACCGACTGAGGAGTTTGAACGACTAAAGTGAAGAGTGTGAGGTTGCTGGAAGTCTCGAATGGCTGAAGACTAAAGAGGCCTAATTTTTGGGTTTACTTTCATGGGTTATAGGTAAAAAAATGGGTCAGTTCATGGGGTACCCATCTCTCATTTATTTTTTCTGACAACCACCCGCAATTTCCGCCATGCCCGCCGCCACAATGGCCCACAAAACCATATTAACATGTATATGGAAGCTTATCAAAAAACCGCAATGCCATACTGCCATGGCGCTGCCATAACCGCTTTTTGATAAGACTGGTTTCAAAGGCTAAAAGGTAGACTATTCCATATAATAAATTTTCAACAGATTTGCCACCGAAGTGAGCTACCCAGACACTAAAGTTTAAGATGTCTTTTACCAAAATGTCATAAATATCAAACATATTCCAACTGTGGCAAGTCTAGAGTTTTAAACAGTAATTAGTTACTGTTTTATATCAAACATCATAAAGAAATCCATGAAACATAGAATAGGAACAATGCAAATAAGGGGAGGACAAGACAAAGAGTCAGAGACATTGTTCAAATTACAAAACAGAAAAAGACAAGAAACATCACATTTAATATATAAGGTATATCCCAGAACAAGAAGTGGAACAGTGCAGGAAAGTCTTTCAATCTCTCATGTCGGATTGACAACTCTCATAAAAAAAGTCTAGAGCAGAATGCCAAAGAGATAATTCAAAGTTCAAACATTATTAATCTAACAAGAAGCTACCTACAGGCTACTAACAAATTTTATGTCTGAAAAAATTTCAATAGATACAAAGAAGTGGAAAACTAAAACCAACTCCGTTAAACTAAACATCAGCATCTGGTCCCACTAAACTAAGAAAAAGAGGTTTCCAAATCATATTAGATATGCTGCAAAAAGCATCCTATGACTGTCTCTTAGAAAATGACAGGGTATTTACTAATTAGCAATTCAGCTTGCCATGACAGGAAGTTGTTAATGTAATATTAAGCGTCAAAATCTTGTGGAAGCTCCAAATAAGTTGAAGGGAGAAATATTAAGTTAAATATAGATCTTATTTCGTAATACCCAAAACAGTGCTTCATAGGACCATTTCGGGACCCCCCCCCCCAAAAAAAAAAAGATAAGGACCATTTTTATAAGATAAGAGACTATTTCGGAACAAAAAATAAAAGAGTGACTAATCAAAACCTAAAATAAAGATAAGGGACCAAAAGTATAGTTTAGCCATGGAATTATTAAGAACACCTAACAGATTTATATAAAATTCAATACATCAAACTCTAAATAATAAAAAACACTGTTCATATTGATATGTTATACGGTCAATTGGCCTAAAAATAAGAGAATGAGCATGGGTGGGTGTCATACATAGCATCAAAAGATAATTACAGGCATTTACTGTGGAGTGTGCAAATCCAATTTAAACTAGCAAAATTTGCCTCCTCCTTTTTCCACCTATAACAGAATGACATTAATGAAGTATGAAAAATTGAAATCCATTGAGCACAGAGGCAAAAGATGAGAACTATTGACAAACTACGATTCATATGCAACAGATGAAAAACCACACCATTTAGAAGCTATGCACAGCAAAAAGAACAATTTACAACCTATTCCAAAAATTAAAATAAAAAGCTAAAATTCTAGGGTAACGTTTAGAGGATTATGTCAAAAACTGCATTAGGTTTAGCAAGAGAGAAACCAGTGAGCATCAAAGACTAAAATGCTATAATGTTGAGGGCAGGGCAAGGCTAGGGTTTAACAAAACCGGCAATGGAATCAGGAGGTGAAGAACAATACAAAAAAGCGGAAGAGTGAAACAGTACCTGTAATGGTGCCATGAACAATAGTACCATTCTTGAGCTCGATTGAGACAGTTTCATTGTTCAACTTCATGAGAAACCTGCTCAGGATTTCAAACAAAGCTTTTAGTTTCAGATTGAAAAAGAAAAGAGTAAACAGGAACAACAACGCAGAGTGTGAATGGAGAGAGACGAGTAGAGACAGAGCTGATACCTAACGAGCTTCATGGTGGCGCAGAAGAGGAGAGGACGAAAGGTCACAACTCACAGTGGAAACTCCTAATCGCGGCACAAGCACTACTAGTGTTTTTGGGCTCCAAACGACGGTAGCGTTTAGTTGTACCCGGTGCAAGAAGCCCGCCTTTAAAAAATAAAATAAATAAATATGAAGATAAATATTACTAATTAAATAGGAAAAGAAATTAATTTATATCACCGTCAGTGTAAAAATATTTTACAGATACATTCAATTATGTGTTGTCACTTCATTTAACGAATATGACATTTGTTTTTAAATTTATTAAATAATGTGACAACACATCATTGTATGCATGTGTAAAATATTTTTACACCGACAATGCATAGAAATTAAAGTCATAAGAAGAAATGGCATGCTAACGAGTATCTAACAATAGTATAATGATAAATAATTAATTAATTAAGATTTATAAATTTTTTATTAGAGATTACAACATTTAATACATTATTAATTTTAAAAGTTATAATTTTCAATAACTAAATTTTACGAAGCCAAAAATAGCACGCTTGTTACGACCGATAAGATTGGGATAATTCTCTTTCTCGTGGTGGTAAGAAAATTCTTATCAAATATATAGCTCAAGCGATTCCCGCGTATTGTATGAGTTTTTTCTTGATCCCCTGCTCTATAAGGGAGGAGATCGAAAAAAAATATTAAACTCATTTTTGTGGGGTGCGAAGAAAGATGGAAGTAGATGGATCAATTGGCTCTCTTGGAGTAAGCTCACCGTCCCTAAGGATCAAGGAGGTATAGAATTCCAAAATTTCGAAGGCTTCAATTATCAATGATAAGTAAACAAGTGCGGAATTTTCTCACCAAACTAGACTCTCTTATAGCTAAAGTCCTCGAAGCCAAATACTTTCCAAAAGGGGCTCTCTCAGATGTTGGCATAGGTCATAATCCAAGCTTTTTTCTTGGAGGAGCATCTGGAACACTTTACCATTGATAAAACTTAACTATAGTTTGGTAGCTTGGAGATGGATCTCAAATCAATATTTGGCATGAACCTTGGATTAGGAATGTTGACTCCCTAATACTTATTAACGCGATGCCGCAACACCTATCTGATCTTCATGTTCAGCAACTTATTAATCACAACATAGGTATGTGGAAGCAGGATTTGGTGCAAACCTTATTTAACAAAGAGGAATTTGCTACTATTCTACGTATTCATATCCCCCTGCCAGTAGCATGGATAGAATTGTATGGTACTCGAGCCTCAGTGAATTAATACAGTGAAAAACAACCTACAATTTACGTGTGAGCCTTGTTAGAGAACGCGAGCATCAGAGTTGTGTCGACAATTGGAGAGGTTTGCGGAAGCTGCAGACTCCTTTCCGTATAAAATCATTTTTTTGAAGAAGCTACCGCAATAGTTTCTCGACGAGATTCAGACTGCAGGACAAGAGAGTCCATTGCTCTTGTTCATGTGTTTTGTGTGAAGATGGAGTAGAGAACATCTGGCACCTTTTACTCACATGCTCAATAGTTCAGGCTTGTTGGGGGAAATTAAATTGGTGGTCAAGGTTGGAACCTCTTCTCGACCAAGTTGATGACTTTGATTCCTTTTACTTTCGAGCTTTTGACTTTCAAGGAGACAATAGAAATCTCTTTGCCATGATTTTGTGTAGCATGTGGAAAGCTCAAAATGAGAAATTTTGGAACAATACTCCTATAAATGTTTTGTGGATTCTTGCTAGAGCCAGAGACACGTTGGATGAATGGATTTGGGCTAGTAAAAAATCCAACATCGCCACCTCTTAATTCGGATCTAGTGTTGTCGCAACTTTTACCTAGTCAAAACCAACATTTGGCACCTTGAAATGTAATGTCGGCTCAACTTTTGTCAACACATCCAAGAGTTGGGGAACAAGAGCTTGTGTTCGACACTACTCAAGCTCTTTCGTGATGGCTCACATATCCATTGCTCACACTCATCTTTTGGTCCTCGAAGGTGAAGCGCATGGCATTTTTCTACCCATGCAATGGGCTCACAACATGGGTTAAGGGAGAGTTTCCTCTGAGTCTGATAGCAAGCTAGGCATGGAAAGAATTCTCAGCAGGACTGACTATGCCACTGAAGTGGGAAAGACCTTCGCCAAGTGTAGATTTCTGCTAACTTCTCACCCTAGTTATAAGTTAGAGTTTGTCAAAAGGCAAACTAATAGAGTTTCTCATAGCCTAACTAGAGCATCTATATGCAATGCTATTCCTCACTTCTGTTATGTTGTTCCAAATTATCTTGTAAGCATTATTTGTGATGAAATGAAATAAGTCTACTTTTTTTCAAAAAAATAAAAAATTATCCTTTTTTTCTACACTTATTATCCATCTTAAAAAGTTATGTCATATAATAAGAATTAGTTATTGGCCCATGATATGTGCGGGCAGATTACATAAACAAACTTAACAAATTCTTTTGACATCACTAGTGCAACTAGTACAATTACATACAAGAACGAAGGCAAATTCTAGGGTGGGAAAGCATGGTGGGTAACACCACCATGCACAATTTCTCTCAACCATTGGATTATGAGTACCCCACAGTAATACCATGCACCCTCTCCACTAAATCATTTCTCTTTGAAAAATAATTTTTTTTTTTGGAAAATGATATTTAAACATCACTTTTCGCGACACCCATTTCGACACCGTATATCTGTGTACGAACAATTTTTTTTTTTTCAAATTTTTTTTTTTAAAAAAAATTCTTCAGGAAAATATTTTTTTTCCAAAAAATAATAATTATAAAAGTGGTTAGCTTGATCTGAATAAGTGTCATATTTTTTTGGAAAATGATATTTGAACATCACTTTCGCCACACCCATTGTGACACAGTATATCCGTGCGTGTGCGGACAAATTTTTTCAAATTTTAAAAAAATTCTTGAGAAAAATATTTTTTCTAAAAATATAATTATAAAAGTGGTTATGAGAGGACACTACGGACAATATTTTTTCAAAAATAAAAAAATTCTTCAGAAAAATAATTTTTTCCAAAAAAATATTTATAAAAGTGGTTAACAGTACAAATAAGTGCCTCTATTTTTATGTGTGTCTCATTGTTAACCACTTTTATAATTATTTTTTTGGGAAAAAGTTATCTTTCTGAAGAAATTTTTGAAAAAATATTGTCCGTAAGTGTCCTCTGTTAACCACTTTTATAATTATATTTTTAGAAAAAATATTTTTCTGAAGAATTTTTAAATTTGAAAAAAATATTGTCGTCTGTCTGGATATCTGGTGTCACAATGGGTGTGGCGAAAGTGATGTTCAAATATCATTTTCCCAAAAAAATATGGGACACTTATTTATGCTGCGTTAACTACTTTTATAATTATTATTTTGAAAAAAATATTTTCTGAAGAAATTTTTTTAAAAAAATTTAAAAATATTGTCCTGCATACGATATATACGAAAAATGGGTGTCGCGAAAAGTGATGTTTAAATATCATTTTCCAAAAAAAAAATTATTTTTCAAAGAGAAATGATTTGGTGGAGAGAGTACATGGTATTACTGTGGGATATTCATAATCCAATGGTTGAGAGAAGTTGTGCATGGTGGTGTTACCCACCATGTTTTCCCACCCTAGAATTTGCCCAAGAACGAATCCAAAAAATCTATCAAACATGGGGTTGAACACATTTTAATAATAAATATTACAGAAATATTAAATTATAATAATTATATCGTAAGCATTATTTCTAATGAAATGAAATAAGTCTATTTCTTTTCAAAAAAAAATATTATTTTTTCTACGGTTATTATCCACCTTAAAAAATGATGTCATATAATAAGAATTAGTTATTGGCCCATGATATGTGCAGGTAGAATATTTATGTAAAACCAATTTACGTAAACGAACTTAACAAGTCTTCTGACATCACTAGTGCAACTAGTACAATCTCAATCTTATTTTAACTATATACAACCATAAAAAATTCTAAGAAAGAAATTCACAAATGACACTCTCACAAGAAAAGTCACATTCACAAATTACACGGTGGTACTTTTTTATTGGACAAATATAGAATCATTGTTGAGTAAGCGACTACACAAAATGACATATAGGATTATAACATATTAATTATAATTTCAAAAAACAACGGCTAGAAGAAAGAAAACGATTTAGGTAACATAATCAATCATACATAAATGTCCATATACAAACGTTTCCTATGAGATTGTTTTTAGGTGGGAATATTTGCCACCGAACAGAATTCAAATTCAAAATCTACACAAACAAATGTTGAGAATATTTTCAGCATAACGTCCACTATTTTTGGAAATAATTTACATTAATTGGTGACATATCAATTGCGAGTAGAGATCTCTTCATTTCTCAAAAGAAATAGAGATCTCCATTACTATAGTTTTTTGTGTATAAATACACATAAATGCATAATATATATCACAATTTTAAAAATATGTGCATTTATACATCCAAAACTTTAGTAATGGAAATCTCAATTTCTTTTGAGAAATAGAGATGATATTTAGTCCCTCCGTTACTTTTTATAACTCCCTTTTAGAAAAAAAAATTCTAACTAATTATAAGCTCATTTTCAAATTACAAGATATATTAATTCTTTTTTTTCAAAAGCACCCCTAATTAATTGCATAGTGTTTAAAAATCCAAGACATATATTAATCAATTAAAAGTATAATTGAAGGATAAATTTGGAAAAACATACACATTATAGACAAATTTAATTATGCTAACTACTTTTCTTAATATGCGTTTTTTTATCTAAAGAGGCTTATAAAAAGTAACGGAGGGAGTACTCATCAATTGCACCGTATTCATTAAATTTGTTACCTTCGATTCAAATTATTCCTTTCATTGTTGGGTTTTGATATTCTCCTCCTTAATTGCCATAGATTCACTGAACTGTCCCACTCCCTCCCCGTCTCTCTCACGACCCTCTCCGTTAAATATGTGTTGTTTGCTATTTCGCTTTTGCTCTTACCAGTGTTCTAATTTTCAGATTATTGTTATGGTATTTGTTTATTTGTTTGCATGAAATAGTATGTTCCCTTGGGGGCCTATATTTATATCTCCACCAAGGAATGTCTAAAGTCTTCTCATTAATTATATTCCTTATTCAGTTATTACATGCTCGGCTATGATAATTTTTCCAGCACAGTTCTTTGCTTCCCAATATATAATTTCATATAATCTTGAATTTTAAACAGTGTTGTTGAGTAATGATTGAGTTTACAAAACATTTAAATTTACAAAGCAGCTACATATCGATTGCATTTTATCTACAATGGAATGTGTGTGTGTGTGACTGTGTGTATAACTCAATTAATACGACCCAAAACTGTTGATTCTGCTTTGACGAAGGTATTATATTTTTGTTCATAGCTAATGGAGTGTCATTATAAATTTTGTGCTTTAAATTAATACTTTTAATTTGTGAATTGCTATTGTAAAATGTTGTGTCTTCTTTATAACTCATGCAACATGGTCTTGATTCAAATAAATATCTTTGATTTTTAAATTTAAATTTATTATTTTTGTTATGAATGCGTAATTCATGGTAGAGTTTATTTCTTAATCATTTGATTTTCACACTATTGAATGCAGCCTTAGATAACACTAAATATGTCAGATCTTACAAAACTTGACTTTATTTCACCTAACATTACAATAAATAATTGCTTATCGTGTGTGTTAGATGATGAAATTCATTTATATACAAATGGTCTTAAAGACACTATTAATGAGAGAAACAAAGTTTCTAACCGGTATAAAGCTAAAGCTATGATATTTATTTGTCATCGCCTCCTTGAAGAATCGAAAACCAAATACCCTATGACAAATGGTCCAGTTCGTCTTTTAGAAGAATTTAAAGGATAGGAATGATAATTACAAAATTGTTATTATTCTCCCTAAAGCTTGTCTTGATTAGATGTATTTATGCTCAAAAAGTATAAATTGTAAGCAATTGTAACTCCATAATATTTAAAATTAGTTGTCAGCTAAAATTGTGTGCCGAAAATATTGCAAGCGAAGAATGCTAAAAAACAATATTCACTTTTTATGCATCCATTGCATACAACAAACAATATTGTCAAGAAAGGAGTTTCAAAAAGTATCTGAGTTAATCTGTTCTCTGACTGAATACAATAATGAACTTCTCGTGAAAAACTACGAGACTTGACCAACAACCATAGCCATACTCCTTGAAGTGAATGCAACAACACATTATCAAAACACATCGTGGACACGGTAGGGGTGGATTAGCAAAGAACAATTATTCCCATTAGAAGTGGAAGAATAGTTAAGAAAATGAAAAGGATAAAAATGGGCAAAATAACAAGTATGTTGTTTTGGTAAAAAAAAAAGTATGTTGAATTGAGTAAAAAAAAACAAGTATGTTGAAGACATATGTTATTATTACGGTGGCAAAGAAAATTGGTCACACACTTGTCGTCTTGTCCTACACCAAAGCACCTTATTAACCTTTATCAAAGATATGTTAAAAACTAAGGGTATATTTGGATTGGTGGTATGGGATGAAATGGAGTAGAATGAAAAGGAGTAGTATGGTGTTCCGTTGTTTGGGTATTTAAAAAAGGGGTGGAATGGAATGGAACTCAATGGTATTCACTCCATCCTATTCCATCACTTACCCCCATTTTGCTTCCCCCCTTATTTGGGTGGAATGAGGTGGAATCACCTATTACCTCATTTTTATAATTATTATTTTACTCTTGTATCCCTGTAATTTGTTACCTTCTACGCGCAGCAAGAAAATTGTAATGGTGTTGTTTCTCTGTCAGCTTGTCCCTCGAGTTCTTCACATGACAAATTATTTCTTCGGTTGCTTTTGTGCAGTGGCTCGGTAATTACCAATGTTATGAAAATCGGACCGGTCGTTGAACTGGTGAAGGCACTGGTTCAAGGTTTAATGGTCTGATCGTGGTTAAATCGGGGTTCAACCGGTATTAAGTAAATAATATTTTTAAATTTTTAACATAGTATATATTAAGTAATTTTTTTTGACAGGAAACAACTCATATCATTTCACTAATAATAATGTTCTCAATACAAGGATGTGTTGGAATTAATTCCTTATTAATAACAACAACAAGAACAAGCATGCTCAAATCCTATAGAAGAAATACTTTAGGCTGAAGCTATAAAGACATACAAGCATGCTCAACAAGAACAACATGTTCTCTGCCCTTAGGATCTACGACATGTTGGATTATCAAGGATTAGAAGAATACCTAGATTCATAGCAATCAATCACCTGAAGCGGAATACCAAAGGAATGATCACGAACAAACTACGAGCAACTGGATCCATGACAACAAACAAAAACACGTTAGCGGTGGCTTTATGGTTATTCCTCAACCGAATCTTCTTGAGCTCTTTCACGAGATTTTAGGTTCTCTTCAGATGGGGAGAAGAGAATGGATGACGGCAATTCGGTGTATTGGGGACCATATCCTTATTTATAGTGTGTTAAACCTAACAAGGTACTCATTATCCCTTTATCGGGCCACACTAACATCTACTCATATAAGACCCATATCAATTAAATTAGGAGTCTAATGAGCTTACTCTATTTTAACTTTATAAAATATAGCTCATTTACGATAAATAGCTAATATAATTATTAATAAAATTAGCTCACATTAATTATTGGAATATAAAATTCCAACAATCTCTCACTTGGGCTGCATATCGTAATAATTATACCAGAATTCCTTAGTGCGCATATCTGAATGCTATTTATCATTAGACTTCCTCCTTATAATCTGGTCCACCTCATGTATCAATAATAAAACCACCGCCGGCTTTTGGCATTGCCGTAAATTGCGACTAAACCCCGACGATCACCATATCAACACACTTGATGACATAGATCAATATGGATGAGTAGCATGGAAATTACATGGAATGTGATCTCAATCATGCCTATTTCCAACTGGTCCTACTTAAATCTTTAGTAAGATCAATTTTGCAAAATTTAATTTTGCAAACCAAAGTCCTTAATATGTAAATAAAATTTACACATAACAAGATACAAAAAGGTTTATAATGAACTAACTTTATTTCTGCAGAAAAAAGCGAAATAACATAAAATTTATATCTCAAACGTAGAACACAAATAAAGACTCCCACTAAACTAAGGCAACCTTAGTGACAACACACTCATATGAGCAACATGCTCATGAAAAAAAATCTTAGGTGTCAAGCCCTTAGTTGGTAGATAGCTAGCATGGAATCAGCCTCTATGTACTCTATAGAAATTCTTTTATCCTAAATTCTTTATTTCAACAACGAACACCTTTATGTCAATAGACATTGTAAAATTCTTTATTGTTGTTGAAGTATGATACGACTGACTTATTTGTCACACTGCAACTTAAGTGGTATTTTAGTACCTTATACTATATGCAACCTAGTGACATAGATATTTCAGTCATATCCCATGATTTGATGTCCATAATATTAACATCCTGAATATCAGAGTTAGAGTTCTTAATGATCTCTAATCTTTTAGATCTCTGATATGTGGGCATATAGACTTTTGTTCTCCTTGATGATCCTTATGGTTGCCTTTTGTAATAATTCAAACTAGAATTGCTCAAGTATCTGCCACATGATCCCACGATATACGTCGTTTCCTGATGCATACAGATGAGATCATGTATCAGACTTCCCATAGCTAGAGCATAGGGAACTCCCAGTATTTCCTGAATTTCCAGATTATCTTTTGGGCAAAAATTGAGACTAAAATTGTCTCCCTTAGTAGCTGAAGTATCCTTTGGTTTACTATATTTCATGTCAAATTTATTTAAAATTTATCGATATAGCTCTTTTGTGATAATCCCAGAATATCCCAAGAGAGATCTCTCAGAATTTTGGATTCCAAATATAAAAGAGACATCTCCAAGATCCTTCATCTCTAAATTTTCGTTAGAGATTTCTCTGTTTCGCTCAACCAGACTATATCGCTATTGACTTGATAAAATATCATTGACATATAGTAGCAGTAATATAAACTTACTCCCACTGACCTTGTAATACCCACAGTCGTTCAGAATCCTCATCTCGAGTCCAAATGAGACAATTACCTGATGAAACTTTGCAGTATCACTAATGAGACAACTTCTTTAGCTAATGGGTGAATTATGTAACACCTGAGGACGAGATCGACATCGTCTTAGGACGACGTATCGAGACCTCGCGTCGAGATCTTGTGTCGAGACCTCGTACCAAGACCTTGTGTCGAGATCCCGTGCCAAGATCGTTTGCCGAGGTCATTTGCCGAGCTGAGGAGACCGCGTGCACTAGCTGCTGAGCTGAGGAGGTCGGGTGTCGAGTTGATGAAGTCGCGTACCGAGCTGAGGAGGTCGCATGTCGAACTGAGGAGGCCGCGTGCACGAACTCGTGTTAGAGCCTTGTGCGCTTGCACGAGCACCCTGGTCGACATCGTGTCGAGACGGTAACGCGTATTCTTTCGAACGTTATTCAGCGTTATTATTATATTGCTTGTAATAATTATATTGTCGGCTTGCCGTTCTCGTCGCTGTGTCTAGATCTTTGACCGATAGAGTAGGGGGTAATTATGAGAGAGGAGCGATTAGATGGGTAGATTGACTGATGGGATTGGCATCTCATAGCTGGAGTTACGATAATGCCCCTTCTCTCAACAGCTGTATACCACGATCGGTTCCCTCAGATACTCATTTCTCTTTTCTTCTTTCTTCTTCCTTTCTTCTCTGAGTTTCCTTCTTTCTCTCCAGAACTTCCATCGACGAAACCTTGAGTTCCATCGAGATTCTGCACAAACTTTCTTCATCAATCTTGTTCCTCATCATCCTCTCGACATATCTCACCATCTCGACCATCAATCTGAGGTATGAAGAACAGATTTTTCTCTTCCTTCATGCTCTTTGTTTAGTAGTTTCTTCCTTCCATTTTAGCCAGTTTTATGCTTCTAAAACATGTCACATTGATAGGTTTTCTTCTTCATAATATTACCTCCCTTTCTAACCGATTATTTGGGCTTGTAAAACAAATTTCTTCCTCTGTTTTCTGCAGTAGGCAGTGCCCAGAAACCCTTTCTTTTTGGTTGTTTCGATTTCTTGTTTTAGTTTGTTGTTAGTTGATTCTGGTTGTTGTTGTTGTCGATCTATCTGTTGTAGCATCAGATAACCTTTTTCATGAACTTTTGATCGAAAACCCTAACGTTGTGTTAGAGGAAAATGGTCTTGTCTAAGATGTATGAAAGGAGTTATTTTGTAATATTTACTGGGTTGTGGTTAAGCTTGGGATGAGAGCTAAGTGTTATTAGAACCCATAGATCGAACTAAGTTGTGTTTGTATTAGGAAGTCTGATTCCCGAGATCGTGTGATTTCCGAATCAAGGTGTACGGGAGAGCGAACCCGAGGACGTGAAAGCAGTGGGATCCAGATCGAGAGCTGTACGTGTCGAGGTCGACTGAAAACCGTACGTGTCGAGGTCGATTGAGGACAGTACGTGTCGAAGTCATTGTCGAGCTCGTTGAAGACAGCCGTGTCGAGATCGAGTAAGAGAAGTCGTTGTCGAGCTCGTTTGAAGACAGCCGTGTCGAGGTCGTTGTCGAGCGGCTTTAGCTTAGAGTTCGGTAAGGGCAACTCTTAGACATTATTAAGACTTTATTTTATATGTTATTATGTATGGATTCCTTGATTGGTGACGAGCTTGAAATGTTGTGATATGATTGGGTTTTTGCATGTATTTAATATGTGATTGAATATATGTTGTGAATTGTGAATTGCTGTTGAATTGCGTGTCTTCATGCAGAATGTTTTATTGCTTAAATGATTAAATTGGGTTTTCTTCATGTTAAGCATGCTCTCTTTATTTGATATGTGATCAAGTAAGTTTGTGTTACTCTTTGACATGCGGCGAGCTAATCATCGAGTGAGAGAGCTAGGGAGTCGTACGACGTTTTTGAGCCGGACCCAGATAACTGAGGGTGCTAGGTCCCCTTTTGTTTATGGTGGATTGGCTAGGCGTTGTAGCATTATCAGTTTGGGGATGGACCTGCTGATTAATGCATGGTATCGGTTTGGGGTTGGACCTGCCGCTTACCTATTACGTCAGTTTGGGGATGGACCTGCTGACGATATTCCGGAATAAGAATCGAGTCTAGAGTGAGATGGTCGAGTCACGTGTGGTGATTGAGATACATTATTGTGTTGCTTATTTCTTTATGCTGTGCTTATCTTGTATTGTTGAGAAGTTGACCCTTTCCCGTGGTGCCTTCAATCCATGACGGTTACCCAGGCGATGTCGAAGCGCGCAGGAACTCGGCGGCAGATGATGCCGAGGAGGAGCTCGGCGAGGACCGAGCGGCGACCTCTACTTGTCGTGATTGATTATGTTTGTTCGGCGTATTTCTTTTGATGGTGTACCTTGTTTTTCTTTTGGAGTAGTATGTCGTGACGGTTTAGGCGATATTGTTTTGTTGTTTGAGGGTATTGGTGGTTTTACTTTTGGAGCGACCCCTGCGTGGGAGTCTGTAGGAAGTACCCCAGGTATGATTGCTCTTTTGAAGTCGTTATACCTTAGGTGTATTTTCTTTGCACATTTGCTACTCTGTATTTTGTATACATTATTATTTCAGGTGATATATATATGTATGTTATGCATGTATGTTTTATTAGAATTTAAGTCTTGTGTCTTAGTTGCACCATGTTTCGAAAAGCTGTAATTACTCTGATGTGCACGAGTTGGTTTTATAAAAAAAAATAGACCGTACTTTTTAAAAGGCACAAGAGTACCAGTTTTTAAACGCGTTGCATCTGAGTTTAGTTGAGCTCGGTGTGTTGAGCTCGGTAACTCGAGCTTCGGTATATTGAGCTCGGTAGCGATCGTAAGCGGTCGTTACATTGTTGGTATCGAGCTTGATTCGATTCAGAAATTTGTGCATAGGAGATTTGGGTAGTCGCGTGTCGGGATTTATATATATGTGTTGGGTACCTAATTGTAATATGTTGATTCTTTGTTTGATTAAGTGAAGCACTTATTGCTTGAGAAATTGTTTGAACTGTTTCTTGATTGAAGCGGTGTGTTTTAACACATCCTTGTTGTGAGATCAGCGGGGTTTTGAATTTTGTGGAATCTAATGCCACCTCGCCGAGATACGCAATTTATGGCAAGAGAACGTCGACATGGAACGAGCAATTCAAGCTATGGCCAGAGATGGCGGCAGCCATGGCTCAAGAATCACCGCTGCGACTCAACAGGCTAACGCGATGGCTCAACAGACGGCAGCGTTAACCCAGCAGAACTTACAAAGAATGGCGTGAGCTGAGCGAGTCTTTGAAGCGAGAGGATCGCGCACTTTAGGAAGCATGATCCAAAGTTTTATGGTGAGCCAAATCGGATAAAGGCGATCTTTGGATGCAAGAGATCGAGAAGATCTTCGAGGCACTTCATTGCCCGGACAACGTGAAGGTCGACTACGCTACCTACTTACTACTAGGAGATGCAGAGTATTGGTGGAGAGGAGTGAAGCAAACATTTATAGCAGAACGTCGCGAGATGACCTGGGAGCTTTTCCGTGAAAGGTTCTTGGACAAGTACTTCCAGATCTTGCACGCAGAGAAGGAGCGGGAGTTTCTTCAATTGCAAGAAGGCAACTCGACAGTGTCCGAGTATGCGCCAAGTTCGAGTCGTTGGCGAGGTATTTGATCCATTTCGTGATCGAGTTGACCAGAGATGGTTAAGCGAGAGGTTCCAACGAGGTCCGAGATTTGACATTCAAGTCGGTGGTGTCATTGAGGATCCAAACCTCCAAGAGTCGATAGATCATTTGTGTCGAGGTAGAAGGAGTGAGAAGCCACAAGAAGAAAAGCTGTAGGCGGACCAATGAGACCCGAGTGCGGGCGAGATTTGCCTGAAGGAAACAAGCTGCAGAGGAAGCCTTACGACCGACCTCAGGGAGCGACAACGAGGGGACAATATCGTCAGATGACCCAGGAAGCGAGTGGAGGGCAGGCCGGTGTCGAGGTGACTTGTTTCCGTTGTGGGAAGCCAGGACATTATCACGAGTAGCTTGTACTCGGAAGGAAGAGGTATGTTTCAACCGCAAGAAGCCAGGGCATTTTGCCAAGGATTGTCCCACACCTAAAGGCTGAGCAAGCAATGCTTGCGGCAAAGGCCAAAGGGAAGCGTCGGTAGCTAAAGCGAGTTTTACGCATGAGTGGCGAGGAAGCGAGCGGTGATGATCTTATCCAAGGTGAATGTGAGATCGAGGGTAAATCCTTATCCGTTCTTTTTGATTCGGGTGCAACCCATTCCTTTATTTCTTCGATTGTGTGAACCATTTGAACTTATCGTGGCGCTTCTGCAGTTCAAATTGGTAGTTACAACCAATTTGCTAAAACCTTAGTCACAAACACCGCATGTCTTGATTGTGTAGTGGTTATTGAGTAGAAAGTTTGTGGTCAATTTGGTTTGTTTGCCTCTTGGGGCTTAGATATCATCCTCGGGATGGATTGGTTGTCACACCACCATGTCCTCTTGGGTGTGCCGTAAAGCGTAATTTTCAGGACCTTGGAGTCTCCCATTATTTGTCTGCGAGCGTATTGGAGTTTCTTTGAAAGAAGGAACTAGGGAATACATGTATGGCTAGTTCGGAAGTTTTCGCCAGATCGGCGTGAAGAATGTACCGGTGGTGTGTGACTTTGAGGGCGTTTTCGAAGGCGTGCCAGGGTTACCACCAAGGTCGAGAGGTCGAGTTCTCCATCGACTGATTCCAGACGGGCCGATTTCCAAAGCGCCATACGGGATGTCTCTGCCGAGATGAAAGAGTGAAGTCCCGGATCGAACACTTGAGTCGAAGCAATTCATACGACCGAGCGTGTCACAGTGGGGAGCTCGGTGTTGTTGGTTAAGAAGAAGGATGGACGATCAAGGTCGTGCGTGGACTACCGCGAGCTCAACAAGGTTCTTGTGAAGAACCGTTATCCGTTACCTCGTATTGACGACTTGATGGATCAACTTCGTGGGCGGCGATCTTTTCCAAGATAGACTTGAAGTCGGGCTACCATCAGTTCGCGTGAAGGAGGAAGATGTCCCAAAGCGACTTCGAGGACTAGGTATGGTCACTACGAGTACTTGGTGATGTCGTTTGGAGTGACGAATCGCGCGGTGTGTTTATGGACTACATGAATAGGATTTTCCATTCGTTCTTGGATCAGTTTGTTGTAGTGTTCATCGACGACATCCTGATCTACTCGAAGAACCGAGAAGAGCACGAAGAACACTTACGTCGAGTACTGCAGATATTACGAGATAAGCAACTCTATGCCAACCTGTCGAAGTGTGAGTTTTGGCTCGAAGAGGTGAATTTTCTTGGTCATGTGATTTCCAAAGAAGGGATAGCTGTGGATCCAACTAAGATTGAAGCTGTACTAGCGTGGGAACAGCCAAAGACGGTTACCGAGGTCAGAAGTTTTGTTGGCTTAGCAGGCTATTATCGAAGATTCATTGAAGGTTTCTCGAAGATTGTCGCGCCTCTTACACGACTGACGAGGAAGGATCAACCTTTTGCCTGGACCGAGGAGTGTGAAGCCAGTTTTCAAAGACTGAAAGAGCTTTTGACGACAGCGCCCGTATTGATTTTGCCCCAACTAGAAGAGCCTTTCGAGGTGTATTATGATGCGTCACACCAGGGATTGGGATGCGTGCTGATGCAACATCGGAAGGTGGTCGCGTATGCTTCAAGGCGACTTAAGATTCACGAGAGGAACTACCCTACTCACGACTTGGAGTGGCGTGATGGTTTCTTGCCGAAGATATGGAGGCACTACCTTTATGGGAGCACTCTTCTTTGTTTCGGCGATCACAAGAGCTTGAAGTACTGTTCGACGAAAGAGCTCAACATGCGTCGGCGAAGATGGGCGAAATTTCTCAAGGACTACGACTTTACGTTGGAATACCATCCGGTAAGGCTAACGTAGTAGCGGATGCATTGAGTAGGAAGAGCATTTTAACCTCGGCAATGATGATCAAGGAGTTAGAGATGGTCGAAGTTAGAGACTTGAAGTTGAGTGTCGAAGTTTCAGGGAAGGCGAGATTTGGTATGCTTACCATTTCTAGCAGATTGTTGGGCGAGATCAGAGACCAGCAAGTGCATGACGAGCTTCTACAAGAGAAGGTTGATTGATAGCACAAGGAAGCGACAATTTCACGTCGGAGCGGACGATATCTTAAGGTGCAATGGCGAGTATGCGTACCTAACGTGGTAGCCGAGAAAGTTGATTCTCGAAGCGCGCATAAGAGCAACTTTAGTATTCACCAGGAGTTACGAAGATGTATCAAGACTTGAAGAAGCATTTTTGGTGGTCAGGAATGAAGAAGCAAGTGGCCGTCGTAACCGTGTTTAACGTGTCGTAAAGCGAAGGTGGAGCACCAGCGACATGCGGGAATGCTACAATCGCAGCGTACCAGTTTGGAAATGGGATAGTATTTCCATGGATTTCGTTGTAGGTTTGCCGAAGGCGCAGAAGAAGAATGATTCGATTTGGGTGATCGTCGGCCGATTGACCAAATCGCTCATTCTTACGGTGAGGTCGACATACAACGTGGAAAAGCTGGCCGAGATCTACATCAGCGGAGATAGTGCGACTTCATGGTAAACCCTCTTCGATCGTGTCGGACCGAGATCCGAAATTCACATCTCATTTTTGGAGGAATTGCAAGAAGCGATGGGAGCAGAGCTCGAGCTTAGCTCGGCATATCATCCTCAAACCGGCGGTCGGTGAGAGAACGATCCAATCACTTGAAGATTTGTTGCGGCGTGTACCTTAGATCACCGAGGAAGTTGGGACGACGTCTTACCATTGGTGGAGTTCACCTACAATACTTGATTTCCATGCGAGTATTGGAATGGCACCTTTTGAAACCTTGTATGGGCGGAAATGTCGACGCCTCTTTGTTGGTACCAGGGGCGGCGTTACGTTGTAGGACCAGGATATGATCCAAATAGACTATCGAGAAGATCCGTTTGATCGAGAGATCGGATCACGAACATCTCAAAGTCAGCAGAAGAGTTATGCAGATCAACGACGTCGACCACTCGAGTTCGAGGAAGGAGAACATGTATTTCTTAGAGTCACCCCCACTACTAGAGTTGGTCGAGCGATCAAATCCAAGAAACTTATCCCTAAATTTATTGGACCTTATTAGATTCTTCGTCGTATCGGTCCAGTGGCATATCAGATTGCCTTGCCACCATTCTTGTCAAACATTCACGACGTCTTCCACGTCTCACAATTGCGGAAGTATGTTTCCGACCCCTCTCATGTCATCGAACCAGATGTGATTCAAGCGAAGGGCGACCTATCTTTGAAGCATCACGGCAAGGATCGTTGATCGGAAAGCCAAGCGATTGCGGAACAAAGAGATTCAACTTGTCAAAGTTGTGTGGGATCGAAGGCGGAGATGCGACTTGGGAGTGGAGGAGAAGATGAAGACTCAAGACCTGAACTTTTCCGAGGTAAGAATCTTATTTGCAATTTCGAGGACGAAATTTTTTAGAGGGAGAGATTGTAACACCTGAGACGAGATCGACATCGTCTTAGGACGACGTATCGAGACCTCGCGTCGAGATCTTGTGTCGAGACCTCGTACCAAGACCTTGTGTCGAGATCCCGTGCCAAGATCGTTTGCCGAGGTCATTTGCGGTGAGGAGACGCGTGCACTAGGCTGCTTTGGTGAGGAGGTCGGGTGTCGAGTTGATGAAGTCGTCTGCATCTGAGTGAGGAGGTCGCATGTCGAATCGAGGA
The DNA here is from genome assembly GCA_037113605.1 of Calophaca sinica. Taxonomy (NCBI): domain Eukaryota; kingdom Viridiplantae; phylum Streptophyta; class Magnoliopsida; order Fabales; family Fabaceae; genus Calophaca; species Calophaca sinica. Next base: position 25,815,792 of record CM073733.1, read on the forward strand.
GGCGCGTGCACGAACTCGTGTTAGAGCCTTGTGCGCTTGCACGAGCACCCTGGTCGACATCGTGTCGAGACGGTAACGCGTATTCTTTCGAACGTTATTTAGCGTTATTATTATATTGCTTGTAATAATTATATTGTCGGCTTGCCGTTCTCGTCGCTGTGTCTAGATCTTTGACCGATAGAGTAGGGGGTAATTATGAGAGAGGAGCGATTAGATGGGTAGATTGACTGATGGGATTGGCATCTCATAGCTGGAGTTACGATAATGCCCCTTCCCTCAACAGCTGTATACCACGATCGGTTCCCTCAGATACTCATTTCTCTTTTCTTCTTTCTTCTTCCTTTCTTCTCTGAGTTTCCTTCTTTCTCTCCAGAACTTCCATCGACGAAACCTTGAGTTCCATCGAGATTCTGCACAAACTTTCTTCATCAATCTTGTTCCTCATCATCCTCTCGACATATCTCACCATCTCGACCATCAATCTGAGGTATGAAGAACAGATTTTTCTCTTCCTTCATGCTACTGTTTAGCGCCGTTTCTTCCTTCCATTTTAGCCAGTTTTATGCTTCCAAAACATGTCACATTGATAGGTTTTCTTCTTCATAATATTACCTCCCTTTCTAACCGATTATTTGGGCTTGTAAAACAAATTTCTTCCTCTGTTTTCTGCAAGATGGCGGCCCGTAAAACCCTTTCTTTTTGGTTGTTTCGATTTCTTGTTTTAGTTTGTTGTTAGTTGATTCTGGTTGTTGTTGTTGTCGATCTATCTGTTGTAGCATCAGATAACCTTTTTCATGAACTTTTGATCGAAAACCCTAACGTTGTGTTAGAGGAAAATGGTCTTGTCTAAGATGTATGAAAGGAGTTATTTTGTAATATTTACTGGGTTGTGGTTAAGCTTGGGATGAGAGCTAAGTGTTATTAGAACCCATAGATCGAACTAAGTTGTGTTTGTATTAGGAAGTCTGATTCCCGAGATCGTGTGATTTCCGAATCAAGGTGTACGGGAGAGCGAACAGGGACGTGAAAGCGGTGGGATCGGATCGAGAGTCATGCGTGTCGAGGTCGATCAAAACCGTGACGTGTCGAGGTCGATTGAGGGCGATGCGATGTCGAAGTCATTGTCGAGCTCGTTGAAGACAGCCGTGTCGAGATCGAGTAAGAGAAGTCGTTGTCGAGCTCGTTTGAAGACAGCCGTGTCGAGGTCGTTGTCGAGCAGCTTTAGCTTGGAGTTCGGTAAGGGCAACTCTTAGACATTATTAAGACTTTATTTTATATGTTATTATGTATGGATTCCTTGATTGGTGACGAGCTTGAAATGTTGTGATATGATTGGGTTTTTGCATGTATTTAATATGTGATTGAATATATGTTGTGAATGGTGTATTGCCTGTTGAATTGCGTGTCTTCATGCAGAATGTTTTATTGCTTAAATGATTAAATTGGGTTTTCTTCATGTTAAGCATGCTCTCTTTATTTGATATGTGATCAAGTAAGTTTGTGTTACTCTTTGACATGCGGCGAGCTAATCATCGAGTGAGAGAGCTAGGGAGTCGTACGACGTTTTTGAGCCGGACCCAGATAACTGAGGGTGCTAGGTCCCCTTTTGTTTATGGTGGATTGGCTAGGCGTTGTAGCATTATCAGTTTGGGGATGGACCTGCTGATTAATGTATGGAATTCGGTTTGGGGATGGACCTGCCGTTTACCTATTACGTCAGTTTGGGGATGGACCTGCTGACGATATTCCGGAATAAGAGTCGAGTCTAGAGTGAGATGGTCGAGTCACGTGTGGTGATTGAGATACATTATTGTGTTGCTTATTTCTTTATGCTGTGCTTATCTTGTATTGTTGAGAAGTTGACCCTTTCCCGTGGTGCCTTCAATCCATGACGGTTACCCAGGCGATGTCGAGGGCGCAGGGAACTCGACAGCAGATGATGCCGAGGAGGAGCTCGACGAGGACCAGGGCGACGACCTCTACTTGTCGTGATTGATTATGTTTGTTCGACGTATTTCTTTTGATGACTGTACCTTGTTTTTCTTTTGGAGTAGTATGCCGTGACCAGTTTGGGCAGTATTGTTTTGTTGTTTCAGGGTAGACTGGTGGTTTTACTTTTGGAGCAGCCCCCTGCGTGGGAGTCTGCCGGAAGTACCCCCAGGGTATGATTGCTCTTTTGAAGTCGTTATACCTTAGGTGTATTTTCTTTGCACATTTGCTACTCTGTATTTTGTATACATTATTATTTCAGGTGATATATATATGTATGTTATGCATGTATGTTTTATTAGAATTTAAGTCTTGTGTCTTAGTTGCACCATGTTTCGAAAAGCTGTAATTACTCTGATGTGCACGAGTTGGTTTTATAAAAAAAAATAGACCGTACTTTTTAAAAGGCACAAGAGTACCGTTTTTAAAACGCGTTGCATACAGGTTTAGTTGAGCTCGGTGTGTTGAGCTCGGTAACTCGAGCTTCGGTATATTGAGCTCGGTAGCGATCGAAAGCGGTCGTTACATTGTTGGTATCGAGCCGATTGATTCGTACCGAGGCTATGCATAGGAGATTTGGGTGAGTCCGTGTCGGGATTTATATATATGTGTTGGGTACCTAATTGTAATATGTTGATTCTTTGTTTGATTAAGTGAAGCACTTATTGCTTGAGAAATTGTTTGAACTGTTTCTTGATTGAAGCGGTGTGTTTTAACACATCCTTGTTGTGAGATTCGACAGGTTTTGAATTTTGTGGAATCTAATGCCACCTCGTCGAGATCTGACATTATCGAGAACGTCGACATGGAACGAGCAATTCAAGCTATGGCCGAGATGGCGGCGACCATGGCTCAAAGAATCACCGCTGCGACTCAACAGTTAACGCGATGGCTCAACAGACGGCGGCGTTAACCCAAAGAGAACTTACAAAGAATGAAAGCGAGCGGAGTGCTGAAGCTAGAGGATTGGCAGACTTTAGGAAGCATGATCCACCGAAGTTTTATGGTGAGCCAAATCCAGATAAAGCTGATCTTTGGATGCAAGAGATCGAGAAGATCTTCGAGGCACTTCATTGCCCGGACAACGTGAAGGTCGACTACGCTACCTACTTACTACTAGGAGATGCAGAGTATTGGTGGAGAGGAGTGAAGCAAACATTTATAGCAGAACGTCGCGAGATGACCTGGGAGCTTTTCCGTGAAAGGTTCTTGGACAAGTACTTCCCAGATACTGCACGAGCCGAGAAGGAGCAGGAGTTTCTTCAATTGCAGCAAGGCAACTCGACAGTGTCCGAGTATGCGGCCAAGTTCGAGTCGTTGGCGAGGTATTTCAGTCCATTTCGTGATCGAGTTGACCAGAGATGGTTAAGCGAGAGGTTCCAACGAGGTCTGAGATTTGACATTCAGAAGTCGGTGGTGTCATTGAGGATCCGAAACCTCCAAGAGCTGATAGATCGCTGTGTCGAGGTAGAAGGAGTGAGAAGCCACAAGAAGAAAACTGTTGTAGGCGGACCAATGAGACCCCAGAGTGCGGGGCAGAGATTTGCACAGAAAGGGAAACAACTGCAGAGGAAGCCTTACGACCGACCTCCGGGGAACGACAACAGGGGACAATATCGTCCGATGACCCAGGGAGCGAGGAGTGGAGGACAGACCGGTGTCGAGGTGACTTGTTTCCGTTGTGGGAAGCCAGGACATTATGCGAGTAACTGTACTCAGAAGGAAGAGGTATGTTTCAACTGCAAGAAGCCAGGGCATTTTGCCAAGGATTGTCCCACACCTAAAGCTGAACCGACAATGCTTGCGGCAAAGGCCAAAGGGAAGCGTCAGGTAGCTAAAGGCAGAGTTTTCTGCATGAGTGGCGAGGAAGCGAGCGGTGATGATCTTATCCAAGGTGAATGTGAGATCGAGGGTAAATCCTTATCCGTTCTTTTTGATTCGGTGCAACCCATTCCTTTATTTCTTCCGATTGTGTGAACCATTTGAACTCGATCAGGATCGCTTTACTGCTCAAATTGGTAGTTACAACCCCAGCTGCTAAAACCTTAGTCACAAACACTGCATGTCTTGATTGTGTAGTGGTTATTCAGAGTAGAAAGTTTGTGGTCAATTTGGTTTGTTTGCCTCTTAAGGGCTTAGATATCATCCTCGGGATGGATTGGTTGTCACACCACCATGTCCTCTTGACTGTGCCCGTAAAGCGTAATTTTTCAGGACCTTGAGTCTCCCATTATTTGTCCGCCGAACGTATTGGAGTTTCTTTGAAAGAAGGAACTAGGGAATACATGTATCTGGCTAGTTCGGAAGTTTTCCAGCAGATCGACGTGAAGAATGTACGGTGGTGTGTGACTTTGAGGGCGTTTTCGAAGACGTGCCAGGGTTACCACCGGCGAGAGGTCGAGTTCTCCATCGACACGATTCCAGGGACAGACCGATTTCCAAAGCGCCATACGGGATGTCTCTGCCGAGATGAAAGAGTGAAGTCCCGGATCGAACACTTGGAGTCGAAGCAATTCATACGACCAGAGCGTGTCACCGTGGGGAGCTCCGGTGTTGTTGGTTAAGAAGAAGGATGGACGATCAAGGCGTGCGTGGACTACCGCGAGCTCAACAAGGTTCTTGTGAAGAACCGTTATCCGTTACCTCGTATTGACGACTTGATGGATCAACTTCGTGGAGCGGCGATCTTTTCCAAGATAGACTTGAAGTCGGGCTACCATCAGATTCGCGTGAAGGAGGAAGATGTCCCCAAAACAGCTTTCAGGACTAGGTATGGTCACTACGAGTACTTGGTGATGTCGTTTGGAGTGACGAATGCGCCAGCTGTGTTTATGGACTACATGAATAGGATTTTCCATTCGTTCTTGGATCAGTTTGTTGTAGTGTTCATCGACGACATCCTGATCTACTCGAAGAACCGAGAAGAGCACGAAGAACACTTACGTCGAGTACTGCAGATATTACGAGATAAGCAACTCTATGCCAACCTGTCGAAGTGTGAGTTTTGGCTCGAAGAGGTGAATTTTCTTGGTCATGTGATTTCCAAAGAAGGGATAGCTGTGGATCCAACTAAGATTGAAGCTGTACTAGCGTGGGAACGACCAAAAGCGATTGAGGTCAGAAGTTTTGTTGGCTTAGCAGGCTATTATCGAAGATTCATTGAAGGTTTCTCGAAGATTGTCGCGCCTCTTACACGACTGACGAGGAAGGATCAACCTTTTGCCTGGACCGAGGAGTGTGAAGCCAGTTTTCAAAGACTGAAAGAGCTTTTGACGACAGCGCCCGTATTGATTTTGCCCCAACTAGAAGAGCCTTTCGAGGTGTATTGTGATGCGTCACACCAGGGATTGGGATGCGTGCTGATGCAACATCGGAAGGTGGTCGCGTATGCTTCAAGATAGCTTAAGATTCACGAGAGGAACTACCCTACTCACGACTTGAGCCGGCGCAGCGGGTTTTTGCGTCAAGATATGGAGGCACTACCTTTATGGGAGCACTTTCTACTGTTTCGGCGATCACAAGAGCTTGAAGTACCTGTTCGACCAGAAAGAGCTCAACATGCGTCAGCGAAGATGGACAGAATTTCTCAAGGACTACGACTTTACGTTGGAATACCATCCCGGTAAGGCTAACGTAGTAGCAGATGCATTGAGTAGGAAGAGCATTTTAACCTCGGCAATGATGATCAAGGAGTTAGAGATGCTCGAGAAGTTCCGAGACTTGAAGTTGAGTGTCGAAGTTTCACCGGGGAAGCTGAGATTTGGTATGCTTACCATTTCTAACAGATTGTTGGACGAGATCCGAGACCAGCAAGTGCATGACGAGCTTCTACAAGAGAAGGTTCAGTTGATAGCACAAGGGAAGGCGACAGAATTTCACGTCGGAGCGGACGATATCTTAAGGTGCAATGGCCGAGTATGCGTACCTAACGTAGCCGAGCTGAGAAAGTTGATTCTCGACGAAGCGCATAAGAGCAACTTTAGTATTCACCCAGGAGTTACGAAGATGTATCAAGACTTGAAGAAGCATTTTTGGTGGTCCGGAATGAAGAAGCAAGTGGCCGAGTACGTAGCTTCGTGTTTAACGTGTCAGAAAGCGAAGGTGGAGCACCAACGACCTGCGGGAATGCTACAATCGCTTGACGTACCAGTTTGGAAATGGGATAGTATTTCCATGGATTTCGTTGTAGGTTTGCCGAAGACGCAGAAGAAGAATGATTCGATTTGGGTGATCGTCGACCGATTGACCAAATCTGCTCATTTCTTACCAGTGAGGTCGACATACAACGTGGAAAAGCTGACCGAGATCTACATCGCGGAGATAGTACGACTTCATGGTATACCCTCTTCGATCGTGTCGGACCGAGATCCGAAATTCACATCTCATTTTTGGAGGGAATTGCAAGAAGCGATGGGAACCGAGCTCAGGCTTAGCTCGGCATATCATCCTCAAACTGACGGTCAGACTGAGAGAACGATCCAATCACTTGAAGATTTGTTGCGAGCGTGTACCTTAGATCACCGAGGAAGTTGGGACGACGTCTTACCATTGGTGGAGTTCACCTACAATAACAGTTTCCATGCGAGTATTGGAATGGCACCTTTTGAAGCACTGTATGGACGGAAATGTCAGACGCCTCTTTGTTGGTACCAGGACGGCGAGCGTTCTGTTGTAGGACCAGATATGATCCAGCAGACTACTGAGAAGATCCGTTTGATCAGAGATCGGATGCGAACATCTCAAAGTCGACAGAAGAGTTATGCAGATCAACGACGTCGACCACTCGAGTTCGAGGAAGGAGAACATGTATTTCTTAGAGTCACCCCCACTACTAGAGTTGGTCGAGCGATCAAATCCAAGAAACTTATCCCTAAATTTATTGGACCTTATTAGATTCTTCGTCGTATCGGTCCAGTGGCATATCAGATTGCCTTGCCACCATTCTTGTCAAACATTCACGACGTCTTCCACGTCTCACAATTGCGGAAGTATGTTTCCGACCCCTCTCATGTCATCGAACCAGATGTGATTCAACTGAAGGACGACCTATCTTTCGAAGCATCACCAGCAAGGATCGTTGATCGGAAAGCCAAGCAGTTGCGGAACAAAGAGATTCAACTTGTCAAAGTTGTGTGGGATCAGAAGACGGGAGATGCGACTTGGGAGCTGGAGGAGAAGATGAAGACTTCAAGACTGAACTTTTCCGAGGTAAGAATCTTATTTGCAATTTCGAGGACGAAATTTTTTTTAGAGGGAGAGATTGTAACACCTGAGGACGAGATCGACATCGTCTTAGGACGACGTATCGAGACCTCGCGTCGAGATCTTGTGTCGAGACCTCGTACCAAGACCTTGTGTCGAGATCCCGTGCCAAGATCGTTTGCCGAGGTCATTTGCCGAGCTGAGGAGACCGCGTGCACTAGCCGCCGAAATGAGGAGTGCCCGTGTCGAGTTGATGAAGTCGCTGCATCGAGTGAGGAGGTCGCATGTCGAATCGAGGAGGCCGCGTGCACGAACTCGTGTTAGAGCCTTGTGCGCTTGCACGAGCACCCTGGTCGACATCGTGTCGAGACGGTAACACGTATTCTTTCGAACGTTATTCAGCGTTATTATTATATTGCTTGTAATAATTATATTGTCGGCTTGCCGTTCTCGTCGCTGTGTCTAGATCTTTGACCGATAGAGTAGGGGGTAATTATGAGAGAGGAGCGATTAGATGGGTAGATTGACTGATGGGATTGGCATCTCATAGCTGGAGTTACGATAATGCCCCTTCCCTCAACAGCTGTATACCACGATCGGTTCCCTCAGATACTCATTTCTCTTTTCTTCTTTCTTCTTCCTTTCTTCTCTGAGTTTCCTTCTTTCTCTCCAGAACTTCCATCGACGAAACCTTGAGTTCCATCGAGATTCTGCACAAACTTTCTTCATCAATCTTGTTCCTCATCATCCTCTCGACATATCTCACCATCTCGACCATCAATCTGAGGTATGAAGAACAGATTTTTCTCTTCCTTCATGCTACTGTTTAGCGCCGTTTCTTCCTTCCATTTTAGCCAGTTTTATGCTTCCAAAACATGTCACATTGATAGGTTTTCTTCTTCATAATATTACCTCCCTTTCTAACCGATTATTTGGGCTTGTAAAACAAATTTCTTCCTCTGTTTTCTGCAGTAGGCAGTGCCCAGAAACCCTTTCTTTTTGGTTGTTTCGATTTCTTGTTTTAGTTTGTTGTTAGTTGATTCTGGTTGTTGTTGTTGTCGATCTATCTGTTGTAGCATCAGATAACCTTTTTCATGAACTTTTGATCGAAAACCCTAACGTTGTGTTAGAGGAAAATGGTCTTGTCTGAGATGTATGAAAGGAGTTATTTTGTAATATTTACTGGGTTGTGGTTAAGCTTGGGATGAGAGCTAAGTGTTATTAGAACCCATAGATCGAACTAAGTTGTGTTTGTATTAGGAAGTCTGATTCCCGAGATCGTGTGATTTCCGAATCAAGGTGTACGGGAGAGCGAACCCGAGGACGTGAAAGCAATGGGATCGGATCGAGAGTCAGACGTGTCGAGGTCGGTTGAAAAGCCGCACGTGTCGAGGTCGATTGAGGACGGTACGTGTCGAAGTCATTGTCGAGCTCGTTGAAGACAGCCGTGTCGAGATCGAGTAAGAGAAGTCGTTGTCGAGCTCGTTTGAAGACAGTTGTGTCGAGGTCGTTGTCGAGCAGCTTTAGCTTGGAGTTCGGTAAGGGCAACTCTTAGACATTATTAAGACTTTATTTTATATGTTATTATGTATGGATTCCTTGATTGGTGACGAGCTTGAAATGTTGTGATATGATTGGGTTTTTGCATGTATTTAATATGTGATTGAATATATGTTGTGAATGGTATATTGCCTGTTGAATTGCGTGTCTTCATGCAGAATGTTTTATTGCTTAAATGATTAAATTGGGTTTTCTTCATGTTAAGCATGCTCTCTTTATTTGATATGTGATCAAGTAAGTTTGTGTTACTCTTTGACATGCGGCGAGCTAATCATCGAGTGAGAGAGCTAGGAGTCGTCACGACGTTTTGAGCGGACCCAGATAACTGAGGGTGCTAGGTCCCCTTTTGTTTATGGTGGATTGGCTAGGCGTTGTAGCATTATCAGTTTGGGGATGGACCTGCTGATTAATGTATGGAATTCGGTTTGGGGATGGACTCGCCGTTTACCTATTACGTCGGTTTGGGGATGGACTGTGGCGATATTAGAATAAGAGTCGAGTCGAGTCTAGAGTGAGATGGTCGAGTCACGTGTGGTGATTGAGATACATTATTGTGTTGCTTATTTCTTTATCTTTGTGCTTATCTTGTATTGTTGAGAAGTTGACCCTTTCCGTGGTGCCTTCAATCCATGGCGGTTACCCAGCGATGTCGAGGCGCAGGAACTTCGGCGCCAGATGATGCCGAGGAGGAGCTCGACGAGGACGAGCGGCGACCTCTACTTGTCGTGGATTGATTATGTTTGTCCGACGTATTTCTTTTGATGACTGTACCTTGTTTTTCTTTTGGAGTAGTATCTGTGACCGGTTTGGCGGTATTGTTTTGTTGTTTGAGGGTAGGCTGGTGGTTTTACTTTTGGAGCGACCCTGCGTGGGAAGTCTGGAAGTACCCCCAGGGTATGATTGCTCTTTTGAAGTCGTCGTACCTTAGGTGTATTTTCTTTGCACATTTGCTACTCTGTATTTTGTATACATTATTATTTCGAGTGATATATATATGTATGTTATGCATGTATGTTTTATTAGAATTTAAGTCTTGTGTCTTAGTTGCACCATGTTTCGAAAAGCTGTAATTACTCTGATGTGCACGAGTTGGTTTTATAAAAAAAATAGACCGTACTTTTTAAAAGGCACAAGAGTACCGTTTTTAAAACGCGTCGCATACAGGTTTAGTTGAGCTCGGTGTGTTGAGCTCGGTAACTCGAGCTCGGTATATTGAGCTCGGTAGCGGTCCGGAAACGGGTCGTTATAAATTACGTCAGTTCGCAAACCATCTTTGGGTCTATCGACACAAGGTATATCGATTTCACCATATACATTTGTTTCATTAATGTTGCCATTAAGAAACACCGTTTTGGCATCCATCTTATATAGCTCCAAATATATAATGAGCAATAAGCGCTGTGATTATCCGAAAAAAGAGTCTTTCAATAAAACCAAATAGAATGACTCTTTACGATCAATCCTTTCTTTATGGCTCCCAATGCTCTAGTTCTTAAGGGTGTTGAGTTTGATCTTCATGAATAATTTCTTTATTTGATTGGGAGGAAGAACAATAATGTCCTCACGATGATCCAAATTTGCTATACCAATAGCAACTGTATGAATTGGTTCAATAATTAGAACCGCTTCTTCCTCACTCAATTTTGTTCTCTAACCTTATCTCTTCCCCAAACTCAATATCCTCAAAGAACTATATATGCAGTTCTCATCTCAAATTTTTTTTAACTTGAGACCAAAGTTTATACCTCTCAGACCTTTTATAGATTGTCACAAGTCACAGCTCAATTGACTCCAACAGTATTTGAATTTAAAAGACAAATTGAATCCTTTGTTTAAAAAAAGAAACTGAAAATCATCTTAATTTGTTCAAAGAGAAACAAAAAACCAAACTTTATCCCAAAATTTGATTCAACCAAATTGTCTTTTAATTTCAAATATAAGCCAGTAACAACAATCTAAAATGCCTAGAGTCTCAATCTTTACCGACTTTGCCAATTCCTATATGGATGCATTTTTCAGTGTCACTTGACCTTTGTCAGTTAAGACAACTTTAGTTGTTTCTTTTGAGAGAGACCCTTGACAGTTTCATCCTTAGTTTTCTTTATTTGCCCTTATCCTTTGGGGTATTTGCCAAATGAGCACTATTTTATTTTTTTTCTCTTGCTTCACCATTTATTTTCTTGCACACCTTATGTTAATTGATTTAAAGATTACTTCCTCCTTTAACAGTTGTAAACTGATTTAATCTGATCTAATTGTACAAGAAAGAATACAAATGCTAAATGTTTAAGCAAGTCGTTAGATTGCTCAAGTTATAGCGCCTTAAGTTTGAAGACAAGATTTGAATATTTTCATAATGTATTCCTCATATTTCTTTTACTTTCATACTTAATGAAAATTAAGCTCTCCAATGAGTGCTTATTTTCGCCTCATTGCCTTTTGCAAGCACTTTTAATTTCAGCAAGGAAATTTACGACATAAATTATGTCATCAAAAATAACACCCCTAAAAGTCTCTGAAATATTGTACTTTATGATCATCAGACTTATGCGGCTGGAGCAGTCCTACTTCTCATACTTGATTCTCACTTCATAGATACCGAATTGAGTGAGAGAAAGTGGGTTTCTTCATTCTTATGCTAAGTCTAGATCTAAAATTTCCTTTAATGTTCGGCCTTTAATCCTAAAAGTCTAAACTTTTAAGGATTAAATTGAATTCAAAATCGCAGATACACAAACTATTATAGTTTAAAGAGAACAAAAGTACTAAAATATACTCATCAAAATATCCGATGCAACATTAATATCAAGTCTTTGGACAATGATATTAATTGCTAGTGGTATTTTGTTGTAATGATCAAACAATGTCGAAAAGTCCTGTCAAACAATGGTTATCTTTAGACATCTCATTACTCACATGGAGAAATTATCCTTATAATCGACATGTGTTTGCCATCACCGGTGTGAATGCAGACCCGGCCAAATATTAATCTTCCCTTGGGCCAATTAATATTTGCATGGATACACACCCACACAACATCAGTTGGCACATCAAATGAATAATTAATAAGATATGCTCAATTATTCTTTATCTGTAAATTAAAGACCCAAACAAGATACCAAACACACCATTAATCCCCAATCTTTGGATTGTAAGGACTAACTGCAAGCGTACTCTCAACGCAACGATCAAATATTGGCGATAAGTCCTGTCAAATAGTGGTTGCCTTTGGGCATCCCAATTGCTCACATGGATAAATTGTCTTTATAATCACCACACATTTATCATCGCAGACATGGAATTATGCGGCCAAGTTGCGCCTTCCTTTGGGGCGACAACAACTCGCATGAATAACTCCACGCTACATCTTTTGTAAATTTAATTGAACTAATCTACGTAACAGAGGTTACTTTGGTAACATGTTGTTTTAATCAACCCAATTAAAGATACTAGACAATTTTATTTAAAAAAAATGGGAGAGGGTCTTAAGTCACACTTTTTCCACACATAAGCATAGAAAACCCAAAAACTGTATGTACGGTTATGACCTTCTAAACGCAAAAGAATCAAATAACTAAACTATTACAATTCTTTAGCACAAAAGCTAGCATCTCCGAGTGGCGTCCTCATACGGTGTTGTCCCCTTTGTCTTTCTCGGTCAATTATAATATTTAAAAATAAAATAAAATAAAGAGAAAGTCACGACACGTAGGCCGTATTTAAAATAAATTAAAATCACAACATGCAGGTCGTATTTAAAAAATAAATAGATAAACAACACCGAAGTACTAGAGTCATAACCATACACCACAAATTTGAATTATAATAATATCTCATGAATTATTATTAAATTCAAAATCCAAATCTTAAAACAATATCACGATAATAGTTTGATTCATTCTCAAGATAGACAAAACCATGAAGTATGTAATAATCAAAGACAATCTTATTATCACAATAAAACGATATTCAACTAAAAATTTGTATGCTTTTTTTTTTCACGATGACCAAAATCAACAATATATATACCAAATATTATTGAAGATTCGCAGCAAATAGACTTAACGCAAATGCCTAGAAAATCGTGAAATCCTCATGGCACAAATCACATATAATATCTCACTCAAATCTTTTCGTCCAAATCAAATATATAAAATCATAACTTTAATAATTCCCAAAATAAATCAGAAAATGACAAAACTTTATTGGTTTCCCTTTTTTATGCAATATATAAATAAATAAAAAAACCAAATCTTTATTTTACAAATACTTCTCGCATAGCAAAAGGAAATAAATCCAAATTCTTTAATCTTAATATACTTTTCAAAAGTAAAGTATATATAAAAAAATTGCCATAAAAAATAAGCACGTAGAGTTCAAGAAGTTATCGATCAATTAACTTCAATATCAATCGATATAAACATATTGAAATCATGTACAGATGGTATGTAAAGCTTTATCGATGGAAATGTGTAAATAACTATTAAAAAATTATTTAAAAGCTCAAATCTTTGCTATTTGAAAAGGAATGATTCTAAGCCTTTACAAAACAACGATACCCAGACATCCTCCAGCAAATTAGAAAAGTCAACACCAAAGACAAAAGTGAAACAAGTGCGGGATACTTTGCGCAAGAATCGCGATAAAACGCAGGAAAACAAAAATCCCCAAACCGCATAATTGGGGTTCATACAAAACTGGGGAAGAATATGAAATCCATTCAAGAGTAAAATTCCAGGCACCAATCATGAAAGTGAATCCTACTAAGCCAACAATGAAGATCGCTCTGATACCACTTGTTGGAATTAATGCCTTATTAATAACAACAACAAGAACAAGCATACTCAAATCTCATAGAAGAAATACTTTAGGCGGAAGCTATAAAGACATACAAGCATGCTCAACAAGAACAATATGTTCTCTGCCCTTAGGATCTACGACATGTTGGATTATCAAGGATTAGAAGAATACCTGGATCCATGACAATCAATCACCTGAAGCGGAATACCAAATGAATGATCACGAACAAACTACGAGCAACTGGATCCATGACAACAAACAATGAACACATTAGCAGTGACTTTATGGTTCTTCCTCAACCGAATCTTCTTGAGCTCTCTCACGAGACTTTAGGTTCTCTTCAGATGGGGAGAAGAGAATGGATGACGACGATTCGGTGTATTGGGGACCATAGTCTTCTTTATAGTGTGTTAAACCTAACAGGGTACCTATTATCCCCTTATCGGGTCACACTAACATTTACTCATATAAGGCTCATATCAATTAAATCAGGAGTCTAATGAGCTTACTCTATTTTAACTTTATTTGATCACATAAAATATAACTCATTTACGATAAATAGCTAATATAATTATTAATGATATTAGCCCACATTATTTATTGGAATATAAAGTTCCAACAGGATGCATATACTCAAAATCTTGGCGACAAGCGAATAACAGAGATGCCCTAGCAAGGGTATGAGCGACTCTGTTGGCTTGTCTCCTAATGAAACTTATCCTAAAGTCGTTTGTGGTGTTTCTCAGCTCAATGCACTTGGAAATGATGGTACCACACTCAGATGGAATATTGTTGTGGCTTTTTTTTTGGTCAGCTTAAACGAAATGGCAAATAAACACCACATACACACTATCAAACGGACACACCCGGAATCGAACCCTGGAGCCGGCGTCCACAAGTCGCTGAAATTGCCAATGCAACGAGCAATGGGGGACACTCTTGTGGCTTTTTATACTCTCAACAACTGTCAAACTGTCAATTTCAATGAGTATATTAGTCACATTTAATAAGTAATTTATAACATTTAAAGTTAAATATACTTATAAATGTCATAAATCATACATAAGATTAAAAAAATACACATAATATCAAATTAAATTTAATATATATTTAAGGGCCATTGAATAAAATTAATATCATAAAGTTAACTCATAATTTTTTTAAAATAAATTGTATCTATATTTTGCATTTTATTAATATGGAGGTAGCGTTTTTTTATAAAAGAAGAAGATGCATCGCTGCCAAGTGCCAACACTTACAAAAGAGCCCCTATCCCATGTTGATGTGTCACTTAGTCATTTGTACGTTTCATGTCATAGGGATTCGTTCATACACTTCTCGGATACTATTTGTGATTCCATAGCTATTTGTTTGAGTTCTCGAGGAATAGAACTGCCTCCATTTCAATTTTTTATTCCTTTTATTTTAATATTTTATTCACTCTATGTATTGGAATTTGAAAGGAAGGCAGTCTCATTATGACAGTGTATTGTTGATATTTAAAGAAAGAATGAAATATGTAAACCAAAATTGGTTTCTCATCTTCTCCTTCTGATCATCTTTTTCTCTACCTGTTTGGGAGAGAGAGAAAAAAATAGAAAAAAAAATTGATAAAGTGTAAAAAAAATATATTGATAAATATGATAGACTAATAATAATATAACACATCATCAATTTTATGCTTTAACCAATAAATTTTCTTTTTTCACACTTTTTTTCCTCCCACCTTTTTACATACCAAACATTCCTTACGAGTTTTCTCTCTGTATATTTTTCAAACACTTTGTGATGGTCTTTTCTTCTGTCGGCGGCAACTCTTTCCAGAAGAGCAAAACCAGAAAATTTCATTTGCAACAACTGTTTGTTCGTTCAATCTCAAGGAAAGAGTAAAGGAGCTGATTTTTTTTTCAACTTTTGCTTTTCTGCAAAACCGCTCTAGCCCGTTCGCCGGTTTTTTATGGTTTTGCTGGTTTTCAGCCGGTTTGGACGGGTCTCGGCCGATTTCTAGAAAATTCGGTTACGTGGTTGTTTTGGACTGTACTGTGATCCGGTTTTCGGTTCCCAATTCAACCGGTTGATCCGGTTTTCAAAACTATGGTAATTAATCTGCATCTGTGTTTTATTTTAACACGTGTGCATTGCATCTCTAGTAAAAGAAAAAAAACACAAGAAAAGAAGGCAACAAACCGCCCAAAAAGGGACCGCCTGTGACCACAAATGATGATTTATCAGCTGATTTCATTTCGTTTCTTGAAATAAAATAAAATTGTGTAAAAAAGATAATAAAGCAATTGATTTATGCAGTAGAAATAGTGAAAAAAACTTGTACAAGGAACCACGAAGAGTGCAATTGATTTACGAAGAATTGCCTTTTAGATTTTTTTAATAAATTAATTCATCACAACCCCTTTTATCACATTTTGAAATTCTATATAATGCCATTCTTGAAATTAATTTTATTGTTAACTTTATTAATTTGATAAGAGATCCAAAATTTTTGTTTTGATTATTATGTCATATACTCATATTTGTGTGTTTAATATAAGGATAAAAAAAGGAATGAAAAAATTATAACTCATTCCATTCCATTCATTTTCCAAATAATGGAATGAAAGTTTTGTTCTATTCCATCATAAAATACTCAAACAATAGAATGGAAATTTTGTTCCACTTCGCTCCGTTCTATTCTGTTCCGCTCTACTCCGTTCTGTTCCGTTCCATTTCGTCCATTTTAAAGTATCCAAACATAGCCTAAGATAAAATGACAAAGACAAATCTTTTTAAAGGAAATGGTAATGGTGATGGCTACGATGTCATTGCTCATTTAGATGTTGTTTCTCTTGTCATTGATCTTGGTGGAAAAAGTGATAACTTAATTGTCATGAGAGTATTCAAAAATAAATTTATTGTATTTCTTCCATAAAATTTATGTTATATATTTTTTTCATTAAAGTGATGGACAATTTATGAGGATGTTATTTTTTTTTTCAATTATGTATTACTTGTAAGCAATAGTTTCCCATATTAACAATCGACATTTATCGATATTTTAAATTAAGAATGAATATTCCCCCAAAAGGTACCAATGTGAATAATGAAGGTATTTGTCATTCATAATGCCATAAATCACATAATTCTTAAAGATAATTCACTTATTCTATTTGGTAAGGCAAGAAGCAAGTGTTGATGCAAAGGAAGTACGAGTCTCATAGACGAAGACAAGCTCCGGATAAAACTTTTTGAGAAGCTTTTTCATGTGACGATGTCTCCTTCTAAGAGATAATAGAATACTCTTTGAAAGCAGACATTGATAACATTTTGAGAGGGAGATGAAGGATGTAACATCCCATTTTTCAGATAATCCTAAATAATATTTGAAGTATAATTAGATTAGTAATCAAGTGATAAATGAGCATTAAAAACCTTAATTTGGAAAGAAATGGGCTTAGATGAATTATAGAAACATACAAAAGGACAAAAATAACCCTAGGAATGGTATAGAACCCCCTAGAAATGTCTAGAAAAGAAGAAATCGAATGTTTCTCCTTTTTATCCATCGCGAAGCGACCAAAATAAGGCATTGGCCGTCGCGACGCGATGGTAGGCTTCCTCACACCAATAAGTTTTCGCCACGTGTGCATCTGGAAGGGTCCGAAAGGCTCCAATCGCGACGCGATGGTGCCAAAACTCGCCTATAAATACCCCCTCACCCTTCATTTCTCCTTGCCCCACATTCTGTTCCCTCTCTAGCTTCTCTCTCTAGGAACTTCTCCTAAGCAGCGAGTATGCTCTGCACTTGCCTCAAGTGAGGATCATGTGCATCAGAAAGCTCTTAGTAGGCAATCCTAGGAGGAAGAGGAAAGAGTGAAGGGTGGCCTAATAGGCCAGGTAGGAGCGTGAGTAAGACAAGGTAGGAGCGTGAGCAGCAGGCATAGAGGCAGGAGTATGAGTAGTGAGTACGAGGGAGGTGCGGATAGTGGCCGTAACGGCAGTGATCTTCTAACCAAGTGGGAGCAAGAAACCTTACACTTTAGGGAAAGTAGGATAGTGTAGTATATATGAATGTGCGTAGGGTGACCCAAGCCCTACTAGCAGTTGGTAATAACAGCACCTCAGGAGAGAGGCTGCAACATGTAATAGTTGAGGACAATTGTCAGAGGTTTATCAACCATAGGAATAACTTGTCTGGTTGTGAAAACCCTAGGATATATAACTTATAATTGCTTGACAGTTGATAACATGTCAGTAGCAAGTCGCCTAAGTGACGCTAGGTGTTGCGGCTCAGGCAAGTGCACCTGATCGTAACTCGTAATAATAGTAGAGTATAATTAGGACTCCGAATGTCGAACTCACAGGGAATGAGCGAGTACCAATGACTTAATATGATTATATTCTATTAGGCGAACAAAAGTTGTAATTACGAAAGTAGAGAAAGTTGTCACGTATCAAAGCAATAATTAAACTAAAAGCAAGAACAATTTAACTATGTTATGGAAGGTCTAGGGGAACCGGGTTCACCAATACTCTACTCTTGAATTCACTAAATAATTACTATGAGTTATCTATCATGAAAGAGAACTAATCACCCACTCCAAATTACTAAGAGCTACCTAGCTTGCAATAGCCTTCTTCCTAACTAATTACTCTGTTTGGTCCTAGAAGGTAATTAAAGGAAAGAGCATTAAGCACAAGTGGGTTTGTTAATCTAATAACTGATTAGAAACAACCAATAAAATATCCGGCGTATAAAGCGAGTTTTTTTATTCCTATGGTTCCATTAACTAATCATGATCCTGTTACCACAATTAAGTTAACTAATTAAAGGTTGATCAGGCCTTATAGGATTAAGCACAATAGGCATAAAACACTCAAATATTCAATAGAAACTCATATAGCTAAATAGATAAAGCATCGAGAGTATTGTAAAGGATCTCCCATCATCTCTATTGATGAGTTTAGCTACTCATTATAAATGATAATAACAAAAACTTAATCATAAAACCAGAATAATCCATAACAAGATAATAAATCTAAACCAGGACACCCTTGCGATATGACGACGGTCCTTAAGCACGTTCTTCGCATCCTCACTAGTTCTGGTAGTGATTCGAGATGGCACTAAGCTCCAAGGAAACACACAAATCAATGGAAAGACAAGGAATTGATATGAACTCTCAAAAGGGGGCTCTTGACTTGGGAATTCGTCAAAAGGTCTTTAGAAAAGGTTAAAAGCCCCTATTTATATTATTGGCTGCGAACTAGGTCATATGGCTTTCAAATATGCACAATCTGAGACGGGGTACGGCCATACCGCATATATACACGGTCGTACCGAGCTTTCCTTGTGACATTGGTTCGTACCCATGTGCGCTGCATCCCTGACATCATTGTGTACGACTGTACTGCCTTTGGCACAGCCGCACTGGACTTTTTCATCGACGCCGGGTGGTACAGACTGAGGGGGTACTCCCTTACTGAGATTCTGATCTGGGTACGGCCGTACCAGATATAGGTCAGGCCGTACTGCTTGTCCAGTAGTGCTAAAACTCTCCAAAACTTACCAGTTTTTTGTCCTTTTTCGCATCTTTTGCTCTAAGTGGTGTCTTCATGATAATTTTACAAAATAAGACATAAATGAGTACCTTTGTGCTTTAATTAGTGCAAAATGGTATATTTAGATACTAAAAATATCATATAAAAATAGACAAAATGGTGTGTTAACACATCCCCACACTTGAATTTTGCTTGCCCTCAAGCAAACTACTTGGATAATTATAGTAAAAAAACAATTTTCACTGGATAAGGACAAAAACATAAGTAAGACAACAACATGATATCACAAAACATGCCAATAGAAAGAATGCCCAATTAGATGGTGTAAGTTCAAATAAGCCAACAACCTGTGATTTCCAAATCACACTCTCACCAACCACAAAGTGTTTATAGGCACAGTCATTAACACTCAGATTTTTCAAATGAAGTGACATTGTTATAGGCTTGTGCATTGACCAAAACTCTACTATTAGAATTTATATGACATGCAAAAGAGGAATGATGGCCTTTCATTGGTTGTAATGGGGTCAAGGTAATAATGTTAGGTATGATAAAAGAAAGAAAATGTCATGCAAAAGGTCAAAATCAAATCAACCGAAACAAGCAACATATTTTTTTTCACTTTAAAGAGCAAGCAAGAATCACAAATTTTTCAACCAATATTTTTTTTTGCAATTTATTGAAAGCATGAGCCAGATAAACAATATTTTTTTTTCAATGCTCTTTCTTTTCTTTTCCTTTCCTCCCTTTTATGCATTTATGCAGCAATCAACATTTTAAGAACTAGGAGGGGAAATAAATACAGGGGAAATAAATACCAAGTCTTCTTTTTGTAACATATAAGAGGGATTCAAAACATTATTCTTTTGATTTTGTCACTAATTGTTCTCAAAAAAAAAAATCAAGGTTGCCTTCGCAGAGAATAATCAATAGTAACAGGAAGGGTACCAAAGAAATTAAATAAAGTACTTTTAGGCACAAAAGTGGGCAACTAGTGGTATAATATATTCAAAGTGGTAGTGGCCTGAAGAATTCCTAAAATTTTTCCCTTTCCAAATTTACATGAATAAACTCATATTTGCTTCGTAATGGTTTCAGCACAAGTTCTAAAATGCATATTCACAGAAAAATATCACTCAACAAACAAAAGAGATAAAAGCATGATGTGGCCTCTTATTTCAGGCTCAAATCTCACAATTAGTAGCTTACACAGGATAGTTAAAACTCATAGTACTTTAATGCTAATTTTCAGCAAATTCCAATACTAGCAAAGAATTGACTCAATCACATGTTGTCTGGAAGAAAAAAATTTTATAGCCCCTAAATCAGCAAAAATTTAAGTTCTTATATAATCATAAATTGTTATAAGCACAACCAAGTAATAAGCATAATATAAAATTCCCTTCCCACACTTATTTTTAGCAGTGTCTCCACTGCGACTAAATTAAAGCAAGACAAAAAGATAAAATAAAAGAAAATAAGTGTTATAATAAAAGAATGTGGAAAAAGACTCCCCTCTGAAAAATATCACGAGCAAAATGGATGAGAATATGGGCAAAATATGTTGTTTCCTTGTCGCAATACCGATGAAGCTGATAAACAGCGGAAGAACTGTGCAACACAAAACTCAAAAATTTAGAAACAAAATAAAAAGAGATAACAATAAAATAAAATATCAAAATAAAAATTAAAAGCAATACAAAAAAATGTATCCTGCGAGTGTGCCAAAATATGTACAACTCTTTTTAATACAAAAGCAGAGCCTAAGTACTAAAAGAGGAAAACAAAAGGAAGTCTCGCATCACTCGGCAGGAGGGAAAGGTTGGAGACGTTGTAGGTGCTCCAAAATAAGTGCCAGCTGCTGATCCACATGGGTCTTATGCTCCATAAAGCTATACTGCATCTCATCGAGACACATCATGACGTCCTCGTAGGAGTGTCCCTGTGCTGCTGGCTGAGGCTGAGGCTGTGGTGGTGGTGGTGGATGCTCCTCTGCTAAGGGCACAAAATCTGCAGCCTCATCCTGTTGCTCCTCCTGCTGCTCCTCCAGTCTAATGACCTCATAGTCTCCGTGCCCCAATCTCCGTAGAACACTAATGTTAGTGAGGGTATGAAGTCCAATGGGCTCCATCTCAATGGTCGTGGCTCCTACTCCAGTGCAAACTCCAAGGTGGGATACCAGACGGGAGATGAAAGAACCCAAGACAATGTGCCCGATGTTCTAAATCTGAAGGTGAACGCCCAACTGAGTGCACGTCCGTAAGAAAAACATCTCGGCGTCGCAGTGGCGTCCCTGTGTCACAGCCCAAAGCAAAAAAAGATCTGGTCTCATGACCATACCGTCACTCAAGGCTCTCTCGTTTATAGAATGGACAATCCATCTGTGTATTGTCTGCACAGCTGGGTCTCTGATTTTGATGGTCTTGGCGTGACTGGGAATGTAATGGGCATCCCCAGTGAGAGTTCTTCAACTCTTAGAATCCTGCCACCTTCTGGAATCTCCAAAAGGGCCTCTATATACTCCGGCGTCTAAACTGACTGCGCCGTCTCAAATCCTAGCCCGATGTTGAAATCGGCCAGAGTGATTTCGTGGTGGGCTCCACGGATCGAAAAAGTGACCACCAGCTCCTGTTCCGGCTCATCCTCCCAATCTGGTTGCTGGGGCTTCCTGTCCCTCATGTGGTAGCCACAAGTGGCCAAAAAGTCCAAGACAGCCTCCACATAGAAGGGTTATCTGACAGAGGCTGCCCGGAGCCACCCTATCCTCTGCAGCAGAGTCTCCACCTCCTCCCGCAGGCCAACCTACTGGAGGACATCAAAATCAAGATATCTCTGGGTGTGGGTGTGGAAGTCCCGCATCTGCCTGTATCTATCCCTGAACTGGTGAGGAATATAGTTAGGCACGGCCCTAGAGGCAAGTGCTGCTACAGAAGAAGAAGAGCCTTCGGTTTTTTGGCGTTTAAGCATTTTCCTGCAAAATAAATAGAAAAAAATAATTTTTAAGCAGCTTGATGTGCGTGCAGTAGGTGCTTCGTGTGAATGCAGCCGTCGCATCTCAATGTACGCCCTGTTCTAAAAGGTCAGTACGGCCTGACTAAAGGATTATGGACGGTCGTACATTGCCATAGGTACGCCCATACCTATGGTCGTTCTAAACCCTGAGGCCGCCAGTTCGGCCTTCAGTACGACCTGTTCTTGGTAGGTACGACCGTACTGCGCTATGGTTTTGTGAAAAATCTACCCTATGATCAGATTTTCTCAATTTTAAGCCTAGATTATAAGTCTCCAATCATTCCTAGGGTCTTTAAGCATGCAAAACCAAGCCAAAACTACTCCTACGTCACTAAAGTTAGAATTAAACAAAACTAAAAACCTAAACTAACTAAAAACTTAAAACAACCAGTAAAATAAACAATCTACCCACAAATTGAGTTTAGAATTAGTACATGGATGATCTGGTGGATGGAAATGTGAAGAAATTGAGATAAGAGGGTGCTCGAATAGAGAGGTTTTGGGCGTACAAGAGTGATGTACGCCCTTACCTCTCACTGTTTAACCTTATGTTCTACCTCTGGACATGGGATACGGCCGTACCTGGTTTTATGTCCGGCCGTACCTGTCTGTTCTCCGCGTTTTTTAGGATGAAGCCGTGTGGTACGGTCGTGCCTGATGTAAGGTACGCCCGTACCTACTGGTTTTCCAGAAAATTTTTGGTTTTTCAGAATATATAATTTTTCTATATTATAATTTGTTTTAATAATAATAATAAAAATAAAATAACATAGAAATAAAAATAAAAATAGATAAGAGAAAAATAATAAAAAGGAAAATGTTAGTAACACAGGTTGCCTCCCGGTAAGCGCTTGGTTAACGTCTCGAGCCTGACGGTTTGGATGACTTAAAAATTAGTCCTCAGCGGGCAATGACCCGTCTTTGACATTACCTTTTGTCTTCTCACTATTGAAAAACACAGCAAAATATTTACCTTTTTCTGAGTGGTCCATCCAAGCAAGACCTGAACATTTTTTTGGTGGGTTTATTGTGTACCCACGGTCTTCACAAATGTATATTGACTCCTCAAGGTTGAGTGAAAATGTCCTAATGAATTTCTTCACTAAATCATTCCACGTTTTTATTTCTTCAATTGGCAGGAGATAGAGCCACAACTTGACTTCCTCATCTAATGAGAATGGGAAAGTCATCATTTTTGCTTCATCTGGAGACAAGCTCTCATATTTTGCTTTCTTCATCTTCTTGCAGAACTGTCTCACGTGCTCAATATGATCTTGTCATGTTGTTCTTTTGAATTGTAATTGTGACACTTCTGAGATAATGGACAGGTTTAATTCAAAACCAGTAAATTCTTCTTGAGGGTCATCTTTTAGTCCTTGGAATCCTTGGATTTGGTCCACTTTTTCTTCTTGAGTGGGCTGGAAAGTTCTTACAAATTCTTCCATTAGTTCCTCCCAACTTGAAAAGTGAAGCTTGGGGTATATTGAGAACCATTGCTTAGCTAATCTTCCTAGAGAAAGAGGAAACAACTTAAGTCTTATTCTACCTGCGGTGGTTCCTGCAAAATTGTTAGTTTTGATCAAGTCATAAAAATTTAAAATATGAGGAATAGGAACCTCTCCACAGAGTCCTTTAAATTTAGGCAAACAAAGTGCCTCCAATATCAATGAAGGGGTTATATCCTTATCCTGCTCCAAAAAGTTGCTATCTTGTTCTTCAACTTGCTCTTCTTTTTCTTTTTCCTTTTTAACATCCACATTCTGCAAGAAACAACAAGAAGCACTAGAGGAAGAATTCTTGTTAGAATTATAAATATTAAAAATTTCTTCCTCATCCTCAATTCTCAGAGTCATGGTTCCCTTTTTCACTTGAATAGTAGCATCTCCAGTTGCCAAAAATTGTCTTCCTAAAATAATAGGAACATCTCTATCTTCCTCCATATTCAGAACTACAAAATCAATCGGGAAAATAAATTTTCCTACCTTAACCAGCATATCCTCTATTATTCCTCTTGGGTAAACAAGAGTTCTGTCAGCTAACTGAAAGGACATATTAGTAGGTTGTGGTTCCTGCAAATTCAATTTTCTCCAAACAGACAGGGGCATTAAATTGATACTTGAACCCAAATCACACTGTGCCTTAAAAGTATTATTACCAAATGAGCAAGAAACATCAAAGGTTCCTGGATCTTTAAGCTTATGAGATAATTTATTCAATAACATGGCAGAGCAATCTTCATTTAATTTGACAGTCTCATCTTCTAATTTATTTTTGTTAAAATTATTTCTTTTAAAAATTTAACATATTTAGACACTTTAGAGACAATTTCAGCAAAAGGAATATTGACATGCAACTTTCTAAGTTTTTCTAATAATCTCTTAGCTTGTCTATCCTTACTAAAATTTTTAGAACCTTGGAAAGAGTTACTTACCTGCTGAGACTCAGTTTGAGCATTCTCTTCTTTTGGTTCCTCCTTTGCTATGAAGATTGCATTGCACTTCTCATTTGGATTTGGTTCCACTTGACTTGGAAGTGCTCCTTTTTCTCTTTGAGTCACTGCATTCAACACTGTTTCCATTTGTTCTCTCAAAGCTTTTTGTTCCACTGCATTAGCAGTAACTAACTTTTCCAAGCTGTTATATCTTTCATTCACTTATCCCATAAAGTTGTTGATCTCATTTTCTCCGAAACTTCTATCATTCTGAGTACGATTCTGCAAATGTGGAGGTTTATAAGTATTCTGATTTTGACCTTGTGATCTCTGTTTACCACCCCATGAGAAATTTGGGTGGTTCCTCCATCTGGGGTTGTAGGCGTTTGAGAATGGGTCATTCTTCTATTTATTTCCAACAAAATTCACCTCCTCAGTGCAGTCCTTTGAGTCATGACTTGTTACCCCATAGAAATTGCAAAATGCCTTGGTTGTCTTGGTTTCTATAGCCTTTAGTCTTTCTTTAGTCTTTTCCATGAAATCGTCTAAACCTCCTATACACGGATGTCCGTGCCTTTGCATAAATTTCAACATAGCTTCTTGCATCCCCGTTTTTGGGTCAAAATCCTTCTGTCCTATAGCATTGACTTCTTCTAATTGGCCTTCAATTGCCATGCATCCCCAATTATTATTAGCTTTAGACTGGGTTTGCGCTGTCATCAGAGTCTCTATTTTCTTAGTCATTGCCTCTAATTTTGCTTCTAGAGCTGTGTTGGCTTTGACTTTATAAATTCCTACTTGATGGTTCTTTCTTCCGATTTGTCTATCACTAGCCGACCACTGAGCATTGTTCTGAGCCATTTCATCCATAATTTGATAAGCCTCAGTGGGTGTCTTCTTTCCGAAAGATCATCCACAAGTAGCATCAACAGCTTCTCTAGTCTGCATGGTAAAAATATTGTATAAAATCTAAACTAGCTGCCACTTAGTGAAACCATGGTGAGGGCATCTTCTAATTAAATATTGGAATCTTTCCCATGCCTCATGCATTGATTCTCCTTCATTTTGAGTGAACCCAAATATGTCAGCTCTCAGTTTTGCAGATTTTGCGGGAGAAAAGTACTTATTCAAGAATTTGGTCTTCAGGTCCTCCCAGGTAGTAATAGAATTTGGTGGAAGTGAATCCAACCATAATTGTGCTTTCCCTTGCAGTAAGAAAGAGAACAATCTTAATTATATGTTCTCCAGTGTCATATCTTGACACTTGACAGTAGTAGCAACTTTCTGAAACCTCTTAAGATGGGCATTTGGGTCTTCAGATGATACGCCAGAGAATTACACTGCAGATACCATAGAGATCAGTGCTGGCTTTAATTCGAAATTAGTGGCCTCAATTGGCGGATAGTTGACGCTGTCCGCCACATCCGTAGTTGGTGTGAAATACTCGTTCAACGTTAGTTCGTTATCCCTTGTTAGTTGCTGTATTCTCAATAATCTGAGTGTTCTTTCAATTTCAGGATCAAAAATCAATTCAGGATGTTGAGACATTGTCTGCATACACCAAAGGAAACCAAATTAGAATGTCTTTAGAACTAAACAGAAATAACAGAAAATAATAACTAAATAAAATAATGTCCAATGAAACTAAAATCTTTAATTCAATTAATATCGCAAAACATTTCCAGGCAACGACGCCAAAAACTTGTTGCGGCTCAGGCAAGTGCACCTGATCGTAACTCATAATAATAGTGGAGTATAATTAGGACTCCGAATATCGAACCCACAGGGAATGAGTGAGTACTAATGACTTAATATGATTCTATTCTATTAGGCAAACAAAAGTTGTAATTGTGAAAGTAGAGAAAGTTGTTGTGTATCAAAGCAATAATTAAACTAAATGCAAAAACGATTTAACTATGTTATGGAAGGTCTAAGGGAACCGAGTTCACCAATATTAAACTCTTGAATTCACTAAATAATTACTATGAGTTATCTATCATGAAAGAGAGCTAATCACTCACTCTAAATAACTAAGGGCTACCTAGCTTGCAATAGCCTTCTTCCCAACTAATTACTCTTTTTGATCCTAGAAGGTAATTAAAAGAAAGAGTATTAAGCACAAGTGAGTTTGTTAATCTAATAACCGATTAGAAACAAGCAATAACCTATCCGGCGTATAAAGCGAGTTCTTTTATTCCTATGGTTCCATTAACTAATCATGATCTTGTTAGCACAATTAAGTTAACTAATTAAAAGTTGATAAGACCTTATAGGATTAAGCACAATAGGCATAAAACACTCAAATATTCAATAGAAACTCATATAATTAAATAGATAAAGCATCAAGAGTATTGTAAAGGATCTCCCAACACCCCTAGTGATGGGTTTAGCTACTCATTATAAATGATAATAACATAAACTTAATCATAAAACCAGAATAATCCATAACAAGAGAATAAATCTAAACTGGGACACCCTTGCGGTATTACGACGGTCCTTAAGCACGTTCTTCGCATCCTCACGAGTTTCGATAGCGATTTGGAATGGCATCAAGCTCCAAGGAAACACACAAATCAATGGGAAAATGCAAGGAATTGATATGAACTCTCAAAAGGGGGCTCTTGACTTAGGGATTCATCAAAAGGTCTTTAAAAAAGGTTAAGAGCCCCTATTTATATTGTTGGCTGCGAACTAGGCCATCTTGGTTTCAAATCTGCACAATCTAAGACAGGGTACGACCGTACAACATATATACAAGGTCGTACCGAGCTTTCCTTGTGATGTTGGCTCGTACCCATGCGCGCTGCATCCCTGACATCATTGTGTACGACCGTACTGCCTTTGGCATGACCGTACTGGACTTTTTCATCGGCGCCGGGTGGTACAGACTTAGGGGGTACGCCCTTATTGAGATTTTGATCTAGGTACGACCGTACTGGATATAGGTCAGGCAGTACCGCTTGTCCAGTGGTGCTAAAACTCTCCAAAACTTACCAGTTTTTTGTCCTTTTTCGCATCTTTTGCTCTGAGTGGTGTCTTCATGATAATTTTGCAAAATAAGACATAAATGAGTACATTTGTGCTTTAATTAGTGCAAAATGGTATATTTAGATACTAAAAATGTCCTATAAAAGTAGACAAATTGGTGTGTTAACACTAGGGTTAATCTATATAGTGATAGCTGATGCAGATTGATGTGATGCTTATTTAATATAATTGTTTGTGATTGATGTGGTGCTAATAATACATGATTGGTTGTGATTGTGTGACTAAATTGCTGATTATATGATTGCTGATATCTATGTTGATAAACAATATGTTAGTTGATATTTTGTCTGTGCTGTCTAATACTTAAGATACACTTTGATTTGACTATCGATTCTGCCCGTGATTAAGATAGATTATTCATGTAGCGAGTGGGTACCGGTAGACCTTAGTGGATAGGATAGACCTTGATAACCTATAGGGAAACCAAGTTAGTTAACAAGGAGTGGTGAAAGAACAGAAACATTGTTATAGCTGACAATTTAGTTCGTAAAAGTATAGAATAGGTTGGAGTAGGATATAAAGAGGGTGTGAGAAGGAAGTGAGGGAAAATAGGCTTAGATATAGTGGCACATACTTAAGAGATAGTGAGTGTGTCCTAGACAGACGCGAGAGTCTGTTGTGTTTTCCTGTATGTGTGTTATTTGTATATGCTTTCTATTCCTTCCTGCTTTCCCAATTTTATAGTGTGTATTGTGTTTCGTAGCTCCTTCTACTTTTCTTGTGTTGCATGTTCTTTCTCATATCAAACAGATAGCATGGACTCGATGGAGGCATCGTTAGCGTCGTGGAGTGTACAGAAGGTACTCAATAAGAGTAACTATCTCTTCAGTTACGTGTCACAGCCAGCGAGTCAGAGTCTGTATATGTATTGTGGGCCCCATTCACGGGTTCCGTAAAAGATACTTTACTTTATGTACGTATCCATACATTTAGTTTTTAATAAACTATTATTTTCAGCATACCTATGTTGCCTACTTATTCGTTTAGGGTTTAATAATTATTATACTGTAGCGCTCCGGAAACAGGGTGTTACAAAGGACAATGACCGATTTAGTTTGGATGGCGTCTTAGCCACCATGATAACCTTTTCATCTCCATGCACCACCCCATGCATATCCTCTTGCGTAGTGTGACGTCCTTATTTATTTATTTATTTATAATATTATCCCATAATCGCATATAAATAAAATAATAAAATCCAAGAAGTAGAAGAAAGGAACTTTTCATTATATATATTATACATGAAAGTTTGGTTTACATACAAGAGTTACAACCTCGGAACCTCCAAAAAAAATAATATACACCCGTCTTAAAAACCCTAGTGGGTACAAAAGGGTCACTCTAGTCAAAAGTCAAAAAGTACAACAATCCATCGAGAAGCCTCCTACCTCTGGTCTGGTCTAGGGATCCTAACACGAAAACGTGGCGGAAGACAGGGATCTCCAGCGTGAGGATGTCCCTGAGACCTAGGCTGGTAAGTCCTCATATGGTCTCCTCTAGAAGACAAGGGAATAGTTGACTCTGAACGACGCATTCTCCTGACTCCGACACTATCCCTGAATACACTAAAAGATCCAGATGATGATGGTGTAGTAGGGTAGTGTCGCCTAGGTTCACGTCACATGCGATTAAACGGTAATCGCCGTGCAATCTTGAAGTCTCCTACGAACTCGGTGACCCCAAAAGACGAAAGAAAATACTAACAAGTCCTGTATAAACAACTACATGACGGTTGTAGTCAATCTCCCAACTGTCTCCATCTATGTCATGGTAATATACTTTAAAATCACTCCATACTGGGATGCTCGGCTCCTGTAGCATCGACGGATGGAAGTAATGGGACATCTTCACTCTCTCGTGAGTCTTTAGAGTCTAAATATATAAAACATAGAAAAAGAAAATAAACAACACAAAACATGGGAGATAAGAACACCATACACTAACAAAATGGGAAAGTAGTATAATAGAATATGTGAAAGAATAGGTCACTCATCTCCCAATCAACAGATAGGATCACCACCTAACTACCCATACCCATGCAGTTTAGATTTATATGCCTACGTGGCCACATCACTTATTTATGGCATAAGCAGCCCCACCTTAGCTACTTTTTCTTGATAGATTACATCGACCAAGCCAGTTGTCCATCCCCTTATCCCACTCATCGTACCCCTAAGAGTGCTTCCCTGCTCCTCGATAAGAACGGTGTCGGGGCGGCACTTGAGATCGGTACTATGGACAGTGATGCAACAGTACCCCGTCAGGATAACCAGGCTACCCAACGTCTCGACAGGATGGTAGCTAGCCATCCGTCACCGGTAGACTTGTTGGACCCAGACTATCCTCAAGGACCAACGTGTCCTATACTGACTGCATCGTGTCCGCACTCTGGCACCTGGCCTCGTACACAGCCTATGTGTACAACGGTGGATTACAGCACACAATCATACTTATGATCTTTCCTTATATTCAGCTTTCCATTTCTGACTACTCAGCTTATCAGTTTATTATTCGAGTCTATAATACTTCCCCACACCA
This sequence comes from Calophaca sinica, assembly GCA_037113605.1. NCBI lineage: Eukaryota > Viridiplantae > Streptophyta > Magnoliopsida > Fabales > Fabaceae > Calophaca > Calophaca sinica. Next base: position 25,845,925 of record CM073733.1, read on the forward strand.
GAATAGACAGCATATTGAATCTCAACAGAAAATTAAATAATTAAATAAACAATAGATAACAGTGCACACACAATCCTAATGTCGCTTAGGCGACCAACTATTAACACATTATAAAATAACACACACAATTATCAAACAATTATAAGTTTTCTATCCTAAGGTTTTCACACAACATTATACCTATGGTTGATGGACTATTGACTGCTATCCTTAGCCGTCATAGCCACAACACCCCACCTAGGGTGTTGAGGCATCAACCCCTAGTAGGGCTTGGGCCTCCCTACTTCCCTATTCTACACCTATCATATTCTTACTATCCCTAGTATATAGAGTCCAGATCTCCCCATACCTGGCTTAGAAGATTGCCATTGCCCGCGTCCCATCATACTCCTGGAGCTCCTCCACGTCCTTCCCAAAGTCCCTTGGAGAAGTTGGTGAAAATGAGGGGTTGGGGGTCTATTTATAGGTGAAGTGGAGAGCCCCACGTTTTCAGCACCGACTTGGATCATGTCGTGACGGCAAGACCATCGCGTCGCGACGAGCGCGGTCCAGAACATTCCTGTTTTGTCTTGCACTGTCTTACTTCACCCGCATTTCATCGCGTCACCATGTGCTTTCCTTCCTTCCTCCATCACGTCGCAATGGATGCATTATAGAAAATCTTTATTTCTTTCGAATTCTAAGGTTTTTCTACAATATTTTTAACCTCATAAAAATACTTTAATTTATTTATTCACTTAATTTTCTCAGGATGTCACATGTAGTATCCAAGTCTTCAACCATGGCCGTGCTTGTCGCTGAGTTAGGTGGCTCATCACCGTCCAAGAGTCTCAAATGATGTGGCGCTAAAACTTCCACGTTCATCATGGTGAGAATACCATGCGCTAGGTTTAGGGATACCCTTAGCTGATGTAGAAGCCATGGCTTTTGTTGCCAGTTTCATATATGGGCCCACGTGTACATGGTTTGAATGCGGGTCGACCAAACCTGATGCCAGATTTGGCCTTTATGTTATTCACGAACGTATCCGGTGATGATTTCTTCCCCTCATTAATGATATTCTTTTTCGGATCATCATTATTGGTAATCTTTTTCGGCACATTTTTATCCTCAGGCCTAAGTCTCTATTTTTTCCCTCCAAGATTTTGTATTATCTTGATTGTCCTCATTAATAACCTTCCCTTTAGAGAACAATGGTATCGTTGTAGTATCTCCTTCCTCAACCAAGTTCAAGATTGCAAACTTATTCCCTTTATTACATTCCTTTATACTAGAAGGTGGTATTTTAAATGCTTTCGCACCTTCGTTAATAACTTTCTTTTTGATATCCCCTTTATTATGAGATTGATGCCCGTTCTTTCCTTTTCAACCACCAATCTATCCCACATATCTCAATGACTTTCTTTCCTTTGGTGGCGTTAGGGTTAGGGTTTACGTCTCCTTGTGATTGCTCTCTGGCCGTGCCCGCCATTATATTATCCTCCACCGTCACACTAGGCAGCTTCCCCTGCATGGTGTAGTTCCTAGCTACATGCTCGTACACACCACACTTTTTACACAGTAGATGAAGCCCTTCGTACTCAACCTAGAATCAGTGGTTATGAAACCATACACTCTCTACCATGGGGTTTTTTGAGTTGATCTCCACACACACTCTAGTAAACTTTTCTTGTGATGCATCAATGAAGCGAATGTCCACCTTCAACGAGTTTCCTACTGCCGTTTCTAGAACTAGGAGCACACTCTCAACACAATACTCCATTCCCAGAATTGGGAATATTATCCAAACAAGTGTTATATCAATCATTACCTCCGAAGAGACAAAGTCAGCCACCTATGGTCTCATAACGAGGTAGTGATCGAACATCATCCATGGGCCTTCACCCATGACTTTCCCCTATCCACAACAAGATCAAACTTCACCATGTAAAAGCCATGACCAATGTCCATAATTTCAAACCCTCTCTTAAGCTTCCAAATTGCTGTCAGCCGATCAAACACTATATTGAAGCTCATTGTCTTCCCCCACCAACCTCACGATGAATGCTTTCTTTCAAGGTTCCTAAAGAGCAAATTGCTGTCAGCCGATCAAACACTATATTGAAGCTCATTGTCTTCCCCCACCAACCTCACGATGAATGCTTTCTTTCAAGGTTCCCAAAGAGTTTTAAAAAACTCTCCTCAATATAGCATTTTCAGTCTATCACCATCTTCATATTCTATTTTAAATAGATTATTTTTTATCAAATCCACTTGTTCCTTCCTTGGGATTAGTGCTTGTTCCCAAGTAGTTTATCTCGAAAAGAAATCTTATGTTGTCCCTGTCCTCCCCTCCATCTGGTGGTTTAGGTGGAGGTTGAGAATGATGAATGCCCATTCATGTTCCTTCACAAACCCTAGTAGAGGATTCATATTGCTAGCCATTCCTCCCATCAGGCTAATTTTTATGAAATAATGACACAAAGAGTAAAACAATCTCAGCCCAAATATGCTTAAATAGAACACACATTTTAGATTTTTTAAATGAGCATTTACCACTCTTACTTATTGAAAAAATTGTATGTACCACTCCCCATTTATGTTTAAATGACACAAATGCTCCCTCTATTTTTAGATTATAGAGGAGAAATGCGTGTAATTAAGGGAAAGTGTGTGTTTTTTATAAAATAGAGTGAGTGTATCTTTCATTTAGGGATATCTAACTTTTCTCCTATTTTCCCTTGTTATTCTTGTTGTATTTTCATAACAACTAGCTGAGAGAATCTGCGCTCAGTACATGTGGTAAAGAAAAGCAGAACTAACAATGTAATTAAGTTTTTGAAGCGTGATTAAGTTTTCGGTGGAAAAATAATTTTTTGTGGGAAAACAGATGAATGAGTTTTTGTCACGTATTCTTAGTGTAGTTAAGTTTCTTATATAGATATATAACAGACTAGCTGAGAGAATCCATGCTCATCACGGGTGACAAAGAAAAGCAGAACCTACTGTGTAGTTATGTTTTTGGTGAAAAATAATTTTTGGTGGAAAACGGATGAACGAGCTTTTGTCACGTGTCCTTGTAAGTTTCTTATATAAAAAAAGGCTAAAATACTATTTTAGTCCCTTATGTTTATTTTAAGTTTTATTTTAGTCCCTTATGTTTTATTTGTTCCGAATTGATCCCTTACGTTACAAAAGTTATACTAAAATGGTTATACCGTTAGTAATACCGTCAAAATACTGAATTAACAGCTGAGTTGGTATATTAGGAGACCCTGATCGCGAGGAAATTATATCGTGATATATAGCACAACTCAATTTCTTATATAAATAAAATAGATAGATAGAACAGAGGTAATAATAATAATAAATAATAAATAAAGAAAAATAAATGAATGAAAAGAGGTAAAGGAGGGTGGGTGGGGCTATGTATGTCGGTTATTCCGCGAGGGGGAAGACTCGTATGTGTATGGTGCCGCAGAATAGAACAGATCTTTTCAACTCGAAATTCTTCTCTTCCGGAGATCGATTCTTCTCATATATCTATTCTTCGAACCAAAACCCTAGTCCCGTTCTTATTCTTTGCCGCTCCACTCTCAATCTCTTTACCAATCCATAGCTCCGATGAGCTATCACATGGTAGATTAGATTCCTCCTTTTCAAAACCACAATTTCTACAAGTTTACTTTTCATCTCTTTCATTGTTCGGTTTTGTTACTCGCAACTTAAATCTAGGTTGACCAAGCATCATGATTCATAACTAACTAGTAAGAGAAATCAACATCGGATGAAAATTAAAGTTATTTGCTGTCTGCTAAAGACAATGTCTATCTTTCTCTAGTTTTTGGGATTAACATTGATCAATTTCATATGTCTACTGTCATGTGTATTAAAAATTTAATATAAGACAGTTTCCCAAATTCAGTGGCACATGAAAACTTCACTATTCTCTTTTGTAGAATCACAGTATCAACTAAAGTATGAATGCACCTTGACGGTGTTGTGTGTGTTTTTCTTTGTGAGAATCTGCTTGGTTTTCTCAAAGCATGCTGGCTTATCAATAATTCAATTCAAAATACTAATGAAAGTGTATTGAGACGATGCTTAGTGAACTTCGCTATGCAGAAGTGTGTGCACCTTTTGCTACACACGTGCTTGAGAACATAAATATTGCTCTTCAGTTATTCTTGTTCAGCTCATTTTGTTAAAGATAACTCCTATGCTGTTTCTTATTATGAGTTCTTTATGCATCAGAATAATGAAGATACACGCGGAGATTTGAAGAGAAAGCTCCCACAGATGGATCGAGGGCAAGAACTGGGATCTTACAATATGAATTCTAGACCTTATGATAGGAACATGCCTCCTCCTGGTGGGTTTCATTTGTTTTTTTTTTTTTTTAATACAATCACAGATTTGGTTATTAAATTTTGAAAACTATTTCGTATTATTGAGAATTGATATATTGCATTGTACTTTAATTCTCATTGTACTGCAATAAAATTTTCTTTCATTTTCTGTTTTTCTCTTTGGAATTTAAATATACAAATTAAGGAATCCATGTAAATAAATGAAGCTGTAAGTTACCTTTGGTATTGGAGGGTTTTTTCTCTCTCCCCCTGCGCATCCTAGTTTTATATGGAAGATGGTTGTTTATGTTAAATGTCTCGGTTGTTCAATATGAGTGAGTTATTCTGTGGGATTCTTAACTATATGCTGTAGGTATCGCAATATATATAGGTATGGTTCATGGCTCTTATTGTTAACTATTACTTTATTTTTCAGATAGTATTATTCTGCTTGGAATTTTATAAGTGGAATATGTCCTTTCAAATGATTATTGCAAGTCCCTATTGCCTGAGGAAGGCATTTTTCTTCAACTAATTTTCCATTTTCCTTTTGTGATGGTATATACCAGGTTTTCCTTTAAGTTATTTTCATACCTGACTTCATGATACAATTTTCTTTACATACTGATTCAAACATTGAAAACTTATTTTTACTGCTCTTCATGCTCTTAAGTTATAATAAATTTTACTTCTATTATGTTCTGCTTTTTTTCCCATTTTTTTATTTTATTTTTAATTGATCTTATATTACAGGTTGGTTAGACTGCCCACCGCATGGGCAAGAACTAGGATGCATAATCCCTTCAAAGGTTCCACTTGGTGAATCCTTCAATGATTACATTCCAAGTCAAAAATATACTCCCAAGCAAGCAGTTCTTCAACAGAGAGTCTTAGGTAGAGAAGTGAGTATAACAGATGTCATCAATTTACTCTGTTAACTGTGTTTTGCTTTGGGAAGTTAAGGATAGTTTTCTAGGTACGTAAAGTGAGATAATAATAGATTTTGGGTGTGCACGAGCTGTTGATATCATTATTTAAGTTCAGTGATAGAATGGTTTTTGTTAAATCTTTTGATGTGACTTGTCATCTTTTTATGTGATTGATTGATATTTTAATTCAGCTAAAAATCTGCAAATTGTCAAACATTATCTCATTTTTATTACTTCACGACATTTAAAGGAACTTGTTCTGTTGTTCGTGGGTTTTACACAAATTTGGTGTTCTAAGGGAAGTTTTATTGACAGATCACTGCTTGATTGCCTGTTTAGGATTTGAGTAAAAGCTAAAAAGCATGAAGAATAAGGGTAATTAATAAGTGTTTAAATCTCATTTTTGCGTGTTAATAGATGCAGAAAAGGCCAAATTTGCAACATAGGGAGGCTTCTACCTATCTGCTATCTCACCTGAACAGTTGAACCAAAGACTGACGGAATAAAATAAAGATTTTAAGCAATTTAGGAGAATCTTTCGATGTTATTATTTTACACCATGTCCCATGCATAACTTGTCTGAATACTTCTCGGTTTTTCAGTCTTGTATATAATTTTGTTGCACCCAGCATCTTAATGCTTAACTCTATTAATATTGCAGCTTGGTTTAGTGATTGATCTGACAAATACTACTCGTTATTATCCAGTATCAGATTGGACAAAAGAAGGGATTGGTCATGTCAAGGTTGCGAATGATCTTTCATGCTATTGTTTTTGAAGTATTAATTGCAATTGAATTTATAATTATGACTTGCTTGTGGCAGATAAGATGCAAAGGAAGAGATTCTGTACCTGATGATGAATCTGTAAACAAATTTTGCAAGGAGGTAGCTTCCATTTGTAGTATTGATGTGTCAACTTGTAGTTCATGGGCGTTACTTACTTCTTCTCGTTCTTTTGATTAATGCTAGCAGTCTAATAGTAAAATGTTTTCTGATTTTTCTTGATTTTTCTTGATTTTAGCATTTCTAGGAATGATATCATACAGTTTCTGATATCTCACTTGAGGTTTTATGATTTATACTTGTTAGACATTCTTTTTAGGTTCTGGATTTTTGCTCCCGAAGAACAAACACAAAGAAATATATACTTGTACACTGCACGCATGGGTTTAATCGTACAGGTTATATGATTGTTCATTTTCTTGTGCGAACAGAATCAATTTCTGTCACTGAGGTGAGTAAAATCATAGGACTGTTCATACGTTTGTTTTCCACCCCCACTTCACTCTAATAATTGATGTGTTGTGCATACTTATGCTTATTATCTTCCAGGCAATAAATAAATTTGCTCGGGCACGTCACCCAGGAATTTACAAGCAGGATTACGTTGACGCCCTGTTCATGTCTTTTCATGAAAAGAAGCCTGAAGATCTTGTTTGTCCACAAACTCCAGAATGGAAGAGCATTTCTGATCCTGATTTTCATGGTGTGGCTGTCTCAACTACAGACAATTATGGAGACATTCTGCACCAGGTACATGCACCTTCTTGTTGGCACAATTTGTTTAGCTTCTCAGAGGATATGGTTTGCAGTGTTGCCACTTGGTTGAATTCCTTACTTGGGTGGATGCTTGGAAAGTAACTTCTTTTACACAAGTTTGTATGCATAATTGCATATAAGTATGCCAGTTTAGTCATGTTTTTGTTTTATTTTTGTTCAAGAGCATTTGACATAGCCTGTAAATAGAATTGGCTGCACTCTTTGCATCCTTTTTAGTTGATACTTTGATGTATATGCTTATAACAAAACTTTTTATTTGCTGTAATAGAATTCAAACTTAAGTTTTCTCCCATCCCTAAACAAGTTTTTGTCGCAGCCGGAAAGGAAAATTTTGATGAAGTTGTTAATTTCGTTTATTGTTACAGAAAATGATTGTATTTTTTGTCATTTGTCATCCTTGATGGTCTTGTTGTGTAAATATGTTGCCTTTTTGTGTTGCATGTATTTTGATATGCAGTTTTGTGAATAACTGGCTATGAGGTTAATATGGGGTCACATTAATGTTGAATTGCTTTCCTCTTATCACTTTTATTTTTTTCACTTTAATTAGTGTGCTCTGTTGAAATTATCTTTAAGAAACCATAAATCACTTCCACTTATTGTTGGGAGTTTTATGTTTATGTGGATTTTCCTTATGTTTGGTTTGATATACTAGGAGAATATTGCGAGGAATGAAGTGTTGACAAATGATGATGTTTTGGGAGATCCCATACCTTCAAACCAGCTACGTACAATGCAAGAAGTTTGTTATCAATTGCTCAAGTTGGGCACAGGGGTGGGTTTCTGAAGTGGCTTTTTGTTGATTTCTGTCTGTTTGTCTTGAACATGACTCAAAGTCATTTTACACATTGGTGGTGTTGCTGATTGTCCTCAAAACCTATTGGTCACTTATCTTTGTCCCTTTTGTGTTCACTATTGGCATGTATGTACATTTTGTAATTTCTTTTCTATAAATTCCCGAGGCTTCATACTTTTTTCATGTATTAGTCACTTCAACTGTATGTATAATAACTCTCTTTTTATTTTATTTTTTTAATCTTAAGAATTATCTTTTATGCGGGATTTTATTAGTCACTTCACCTGTATGTATAACAACTCATTTTTTTTTTATCTCAAGAATTATCTTTTATGCGGGATTTTTTAATTTCTAAAGTGTAGAATGCCTTTTTAAGCCTTCAGGTTATGCTCCATCGTCCTTTGTCATTCCTTTTTCAAATTTTTACTTCTTGAAAAGAACAGAATGATCATCTATTTCACAAATAGATACTAATACTTTATTGTTGGAACGAAGATGGCTGCACAAAAATTATTGTGGATTTTGAATTGTAAACTAATGAGTATTATTATAAACCGTCTGCTGATATAAGCAGCCGCACTAATGCATGATTTTATATTTGTGTTTTGGCAACTTTATGTAATGTAATAAAATATAAATATTCTTATTTATCTTTAGTTTAGGACAAATTAGTGGAGTGAAATGCTAGAATTTTAAGGATAATTTCGGCCTTCATCTTTTGTGTGAAAAGTGATTATGTTTGCAACATTATGACGTTCATCTAATAGATTATTTTAACATTTTTCTGGGTGGCCTACAGAGAGGTTGAGTTGGACTAGTTAATGGGTATTTATGGGATAAATGGATCTTTTTGGCATACTTTGTCCCGATTTTAGAGTCTACTGTTTCTTTTAGAACTATTTCTTATCCTCTGCTGTTATGTTTCTCTATTTCCTTTCTCTAATATTGCTATATTTCTCTATTGCCATGGTAATATTACAAAACGTTATTCATATCTAGGGTAAGGGGTTGTATTTGCTGCATCTCAATAAAATCCATAAATAAGTTTGAAGCCAAATTATTATATGATTTGCAAACATTAGTTTTTGTAATTTTTACACATAGCTTTATACTATGAATTGATTGCATTATTTATGGTTACACAAATTTGATTTTATCTCTTTTCAGGGAAGAGGACGTTCAGAGTTTCCTGGATCACACCCTGTTTCTCTGAACAGGTCCAATCTTACCACATTTGATCATTTTGATTTCTATGGCATTGGGAATTATACATAACTTCATGATGGGCTTGGCTGTTTTACTGAGAGATGGACTTCACTTGTTTTTCTATCAAGTCTAAAGAAGTAATAATACCCAGAATATGTGTTCTCAACTGTCAACTTGTTTTTAACTGTTCAATTGCAAGTTTGCTTCAATCATTCATTGAAAAAGAGCATCTTGTGCTGTTGATTAATTTTGTTTAGCAATATCTTTGGTAAAACTGGTTTAGCATAAATTTAGTAGTTCTCAAGTGAATGGGGTGGCTGGCATTTTATTTGCTATATTAGAACTTCTATTTTTTATTCAGAACCTTGTTTCAAATGTTAACAACCGAATCTGATGGGAAGATGGGTTCACTGTGTAATTTATGCTGCTGGAGAGCTAGTTGTGCCCAAGAACATAAGCTGACTAGAATTTTGGTGCAATATCTAGGAGGTTATCATCGTCAATCTTTTTTACCTACAGACCTGGATTTGCGCATAGACCTCAAAAAGGTTATAATTTGTAACAGGCTCAGCAACATAACAGGATCTTACTAGAAGAGATACACTATTCCTTACACCAGGATGTAAATGATTAATTCATGGTTCCATACCACATTAAACTTCCATTATTTCGATTTTGGGAAAAATTGTGTCAAAACAATCAGAACCAGATTTGCGACAAATTTGTTTAGATTAAAATGGTGGAAGTTCAAATTCCAGATTTCTCTCCAGTTTATATTTTAATTTAGCTTCGATCAATTAAACAATTTGCTTCATCCAGTATCAAATTATATCTTGTCCATAGTAACATGATTCTTTTGGAGTAAATTACTTCTCATCCTGTATTTTGTGTTCACGTAGACATTCTCTTTAGTTTATAATGAATATTCACAAAAAAATCCTTTTGTGTTTAAAAAAATGCTACAATTAGCTTTAAAATGCTGTTTGGCGGCCGAACAGATTTGGTAATTGATCGGTTATTTAATAGATGCTTTGTGGTCAAATAGCATTTATAATACTGTCCTTGTTCAGTTTTATATGTTGAGATAAAGGGAATACATTCATTTGATGCAGTTAAGTTCAAGGGAGGGGAGAGTAATCGATTAAAAATTTGATTTTAAGTACTAGTATTTGTTAGTCATCTACTTTGTTGTTCTCTATTGATGTCAGATCAATATGTTTTTGCAGGGACAAGCTGCAACTCTTAAGACAGCGATATTACTATGCCACATGGAAAGCTGATGGGACGCGGTATATGATGCTAATCACTTGTGATGGATGTTATCTGATTGACAGAAAATTTCTTTTCCGAAGGATCGATATGCGGTTTCCTTGCAGATATTCAAATGGGGTATATATGTTTATTCACTTTGTTTTTGTCGCCAAGTGAGTTTTATATGTCTGGATATCAGGAAGATTAGTGGCTCCTTAAATTATATCTTAGATACTCTAATGAATAACTCTTGAATGTTTTTTCCTATTTTAATCATAAAAAATTCAAGGGTACACCTGAGAGGAATCACCACTACACATTACTTGATGGGGAGATGATTATTGACATAGATCCACAGACACGCAAGCAAGAGAGAAGATACCTCATTTATGATTTGATAGCAATCAATCAAGTCTCTTTGACAGAGGTACGCATATTGAATGACAACTGTAGTATCAACATCTTACTGACTTCTTGGTTGGTTCATTCTACCATGTGAATAAAGAAGTTTATATTGGTTGACTCTTGTTTATATCAACATCTCTTTTAATGTTCAGTCAAAAACCGGTTCATATTGCAGATAAGATCTTTGAATTTATCATTAATTTAAAAATCTCCTAACAATCCTGCATTGTATTGAGCACCTGTAAGCTTTCTAGTTAGATTTGAGATTACCTCTGAATTGTGGGCTCTGAGCGGGATCACTGAGTAATCATATCGCTAGCTCTAGCTAGCCATTGCATATAATAAAATAATTTAAAGCATCAGTGTTCTTGTAATTAGTAATTCAATCAGATGCTATGCAAGATTTATTTATTTATTTATTTTGTTTGGGGGGGGGTGGAGGTGTTCTAGCTACTAATTGAAGTATGGCCGCAAAGGTTATGTCTTCTGATGAGAGTATTTTTATTGTTAGTAAAACATTAAAAAAATGACATAAAATACAAAATAATGCATGGCCAGGTCCTTATAAGTCTTTAATTGATGTTTTTACACATTTGCTTGGCAGACTTTTGACTGACCATTTTTGTCTAATGCATGCAGCTGCCATTCTACGAAAGGTGGAAATTGCTGGAGAAAGAAGTAATTGAACCCCGCAACATGGAACGTGAGGGTCTTTCCAAGAGCTTAAATCCTTATTATAGATACGACTTGGAACCATTTAGTGTATGTACAATGATATTTGCTATCCTATTTTAGGAATCAGTTTCCAGTAGGATTAGCTATTTGTTTATATTCTTGTATTTTTTATTTCAGGTAAGGAGGAAGGGTTTTTGGCTACTATCTACTGTGTCGAAGCTGCTTCATAATTTCATTCCACAACTCTCGCATTCATCAGATGGTCTTGTATTCCAGGTAATGATTAGTGTCTCTAGAATACTGAACCTCCCGGGTTGAGCTTCGATGGATAGGATAGTTGAATCAATAAACACTTGGCTTTTAGGAAACACCAAGTCTTTGAGGATGCTGTACTGAATTGATGCTCTGCTAGTGAACAGGCCAAATTATTCCAGTTGGTTCCTGTTTCGAAATATTTGAGTCATTATTAACTATTGAGAAATCTAAATACTGCTGCACATTTTTTGTTTGCAAAAATTATTGACTGATTAAGAACATACGTCACAATCATGAACAGATGCTGTCTGGTTTACCAACTTGTTATTGATGTGGGATTTTATCAGGGTTGGGATGATCCGTATGTCCCTCGCACTCATGAAGGTCTTCTGAAGTGGAAATACCCTGAGATGAACTCTGTTGATTTTCACTGTGAGGTTGTATAAGTGCTCTACCTTGAGTTCAGAAATTAACTTGGTTTATGTGGTGTTAACTTTCTTTTTTGTGGCGACTATCCAAATAAGTTGACGTCTTTGTTGACAGGTGGGACCTGGTGATCGACCCCTGCTTTTTCTGTTTGAACGTGGAAAGAAGAAATTAATGGAAGGGAATAATGTTATTTTTAAAGGTTGTGGGCCCTCATTATTATTTTAGACCATTATAATGTTGTTGTTATTATTTTTCGTAGCAGTAGTCCAGAAGATGATAGCTACTTAAATGAATGATCCAGTTTTTGGCCATACATGGATAGACTTTTGTAGTGAGCTATAGGTATTCCTTGAGCAAGACTCCATGTCTAGTGGAGTCTGTCTAAGCTATAATATAATTCTGGTTGATTTAACTTAATTTTGTATTTGTGAAAATTAACCAATTTTTTGATAAAATTTTTGGCTCTAAATAATTTTCAGATGCGTCAGATATTTCTTCATATTCAGGGAGGATCATTGAGTGCTACTGGGATGCTTTGGAGCATCACTGGGTCTGTATGCGGATCAGAACTGACAAAGCAACTCCAAATGATATCAATACTTATAGAAAGGTTATATCTGTCATCTTTCCCATTCTATTACGCTTTCTTCATACTGTCTATGTCTTTGTTTAATTAGCTCATGTGAAACAGGTAATGCGAAGCATAAAGGATAACATCACAGAAGAAGTCCTGTTGAAAGAGATCGGCGAAATCATTCGCCTACCCTTGTATGCAGACAGAATACAGAGGGATATCAAGGCTCACCAGCATATGGTTTCTTCACGGCGCAAGTGAGTTGTTATAGAAGCGAAGCATGCCCAATGTGGTATGTCAATTGAAGAGCAGGCGAGACCAATTGAACGCAAGCAAAACTGCACATTTTTGTTGCCAAAATTATTACATGTGCTACGCCATTCTCAGCCTCATCCCTCACCTACCTTAGGAAAGAGGTTTAGGTTCTCTGATTTTGTCTCTGGCTAGTAAGTTTTTGGTCGCTGTTGTATATTAGCAATTTTGCCAATTTCCTTCCTCATTTTTTTTTTTTTACCAATTTCCTTTTTTATTTTTATTTTTTTTAATTTTTTTTTTTGCACACAGCAGAGACGAGTTCCTAAGACATTGTTGGAAGGGGGGGAAAAAAAACACAAACAGCTTTGACAGGGTATACAGTAATACTGCAAGATTACGTCAGCTAGTATCATTGTTATTCAAGGTTGTTTTTTGGTATTTTAATTCAAGGTTTTACTTTATGATATCATGTTGCTGTCGGACGGCTCCCACTTTTTCTGGCTTTTGTTTTTGCGGGGAACCAGTGAAATAGTGAGTAGTAAATAATTGGCAGCACACTGCCGGATCCGGAGCCTAAGCACGTATTCGGGCGATCTTGACCGGACAGCCTAGATTTAAACTTAGTATTTTCAAATTTTAAGAAAATAAAGAAAATATATGTATTTTGCAAGTCGTTTGATCTCGATCGTACGACTGAGATCGTCTGATTTTGTGAATTCGTGATTTTGTCAATTGCATCAAATCCCATTCTACACTGTCACACCGCATATTTTAACTTTTTTAATATAATAATATAATGCATATTTTTACCAATTGCAACCAGAATATATTATGGGCTTGAATAATCGTTTTTTAAAATTGAATAGGAGATCAAACCGGCGAAGCCTTCGGGTCATAGTTTAATTGGTTTATTCAGAACCGAATGAGTAATAAATAAATAAGTATTAAATTTAAGGAAAAAGTAAATAAAAAAATCAATTCAAATGATTCTACTTAGTTCGATTAGTTGTTTAATTCAGTCCTAGGCAATTCAATCATAATGCAGTATAAATGCGGGTGAACCAACCGCCGGTTCACACACACACACAACCATATATATGAAAGAAAGGAAAAAAATTTGATAAGGTAGTGAAGGCACTACAGATGAGCATGACCCTATCTGGTGCGATAACCCAATCTGCTTGAGTCATTCGAGTTCAACTTAACTTTGACAATAAAATATAACAAGGTTGGATATTTTTTGACTCGTCGTCGGGTTTGGGGACATATTATGGTTAATCTTCAAATTACTCAAGTCATCTCGACTTTTAGTTTCAAAATTATTTCATATTTTATGAATAAAATGATATATTATTGTTTGCATTTTGTTTATCTAAAGTGAGTAGAGAGTAAAGTAAGCAATTTTAACCATTAATAAAAAAAAATCAAAGATGATTTATTATGTATATACATATAATATCAACCATTTATTTTCTCTTAAATAATTGATATTACCTACTTTACACTCTAAACCAAGTTACTCACTTTAGGAGTTCAATCCTTTTTAATTTTTTTTACAAAGGAGTCCAATCCTTGTTGTTTTTACTTAACAATACCAGAAAAAAAAATTTGTCCAAAAAAAATTGTTCGAAGTATTATTTTTTAGACAAATATATGAGAATACTATAGTTTTATTTACTTTATGTTTTAGGTCAACTCATTTTTTTTTACTTCAAATAAAAAACTCGCCTTTTTTTTGTTTTTTTACACAATGAATATTTGTCAGTTTTTGTTTTTGCTTTGTAGCTTAATATTTATGAAGGAGATTTTTGATGCTGCCGAATTTTTTTTTTTTTTTGGGTTTTTTGTTCGTTCATCAAAACTGATACAACATCCTCAATATTCTAAATTTATTACCTTTTTTAGGTGGATTTCTTTTTTATTTAAAAAAATATATCAGAGTCAAGAAAAATATCGTCACTTGTGTTCCAAGTTTGGATTTTTGGGTTTAGCATTTGGTTGAACACATTGACTTATGTTGCAGATTCAGTTGCTGTTGCTTTTGTGGAATTCCTAGCTTCTTCATAGCTCAGGATTTTCATTTGTTGTCATCCCTATGATGTTGAGTTGTTCTTCTTTATGTGTTCTATAATGTGTCTCCAACTGGTCTCTTGTGTTCAAGTTTGGTCTTAGCCTTGTTGCATTGGGCAGTTGCCACTTTTGGTTACTCGGTTTCGATTCTTCTTGATTAAGGGGGTTGCTATTATTAATGGTTTTATTAGTCCTTTGCTGATTTTGGTTCTCATTTTCAGATTTTGTTTGTTGTATTCATGTGAATCCTTCTGTTTGGTTTTCCCTTGTGTTCTTTGTTGGTAGCTCTTTCATTTTGTTTTGTTAATATTTGTATTCATCATTTGTCATTTGTACTCATCTTCTTCGTAATGTTATTGAATTGAATTTAAATATCGAATTAGGTATTTTGCAATGTCATTTTTATGAATTTTTAGGAATCCGCGCGGATATATGGGGATGGGTACAGGGGAAAAACTTCCCACAACAGAGATCGAAAACGGGGACGGGGAGTAGGGGAGTACTCCTCGCCCTCGCCCTGCCTTGTTGACATCCTTATTATTGTTGTCTCTCTTACGTTGTCCCTAAAATATACGAATTAGTCAGGGTCTTTTGAGTACAGTTAAGTGCCAAGTTGGCACTCAGTTGGACCAGTCTCTCTCTCCAATGTGTGTATTAAATAGTCCTCAATGTCTCAAATATGTCTGATTAGTCCCTATAATGATCATACCCAAATTGAAGAGAGGGTGACCAAATAAGTACTCCTATTTGATCCTTCAATCTCTAATATCATCTCCTTGGGGAGTAATCCTTAAGTATATATGCAATTCCCAACACATTGTACAATACAAGAATTGAGATGCGAAGTAAAACACGCAATCCTATTTTGCCCTTGTCACATACTTAAAGTAGGTGGTGATTGGTGAAGAATTGCCATGCGATCTCAAGTGCTATGACAAGTTTCAATGTTTGGTCTTCTATTTTCAGTTTTTACATAGTTTTAATAAGCTTCTATATACGTATTGCATTTTCACTTTTCTTTTTATTTTAGAAAAGAAAAAAAAAAGTTCGCGGAGTTCAACATGAAGGTTGAGGTGCATATGTTGAACCTCATTCTTTTGGCCTCAACCTAACCTAATGCTCCAACCATTAGTACTCGTCCTCCGATTGGAAAGCCGCGCCAAGTACTAACATCCCTATGTGCAATCCCCTTTAGCTACTTAGAGCATGTTTGTATTAGATTTTAAAAGTTGAGAATCAATTTTAGTAGAAGCAAGAAAAGGAAAGCTTTTGAAAAAAGTGCATCGGAAAGTGTAATTTTTGTACTACTTTTCTGGTGGAAATAACCTCTTTCAAATTGGCTATTAATTGCGTCTCAAAAAATTAGTGTCTTACAACGGGGGAGCTAGAAAGTACCCATAAATGCTTGTAACAAAAAAAAATGAAGTACCCATAAATGCTACTATAAGTTTACTTATCGTCATTTATAGACTTTTTTGGATCAAATTTTATATTTATTTTTTTGATAAGTGAAAATAATATTAAACAGGGAGTACAAGGGGTATTACAACCCATTACATCAATACACAATTACATACAATTATTTTAATGATGCATATCATCCCAACGGGTTCATACACCAATCAGAATATGTCCAATCTAAATTACGACCCTCCCTTGAAATGAACTAACCCCACGAAATGACATTCATCTTTGCTACTATAGCCGTATGGTCAGCAGTACCACCTTCAAACATGATTCTGTTACGTTGTCTCCACAATGTCCAGACCACAGCGCTTCAGATGAGAAATTTTATATTTATAATAGATAATAGATAATAGATGTATGGAACAACCCTTCTATTGAGTTCAAACGACTATATGTGTATGTCGGGCCCACCAAACGAAGCTAAGTATGCAAATTAAGGCTTAGATTGTTACGAGAGAGAGAGACGAAAGAGATAAAGAAAGAAAAATTTGATCATTTCTCTTGTTTGGAAGAGCAGTGAAAAAGCAAAGAGAGACAAAATATATGTAGGACTCACGATTTTATAACTGCGAAGAAAGTGGACCAATTGATTTCACACAGTCATTGATTTCAAAGGAAATATATAGGCAAATGATTAATCTGACGGTATATGTTTGCTAACTGCGTGAATGCGTATGTTTTTTTACAGCAACAAATCCAAATCCGCTTCCTCCTTCTCTGTCCTTGCAGCGATATTAATGCTCCATGAGAATAATGTCTGATACCAACCAATCGAGAATAATGCCTTATTATAACTAAAATATTAATTAAATTAATTATCTCAAGTCTTTTAATAAAATTAATATAATTAAATAAGCAATTCAAATTTTGATAGAGATCGAATTAATTCAAATTTTGATAGAGATTTAATTAATTTTGATAGAGATTAAATAAGCAATTTAATTAATTTAATTAATTGCAATCAAATAACAAACAAATAAATTTTGATAGAGATTTTTTTAATTCAAGGGTATTCTTGTATTTTCATAATAATCAACATTTTCTTCCGCTATATTTCTTCTTCTTTTTCTCTTATATCAATTAATACCTTAAATCTACTCTATTTTAACCTATTTCTCTTTTCTCGCACTCTTTCTTACCTATTTCTCTCTTCTCGATTTCTTCTCACAACCAATCACATCCTAAGAGTCCCTAAGGTAAGTGGTGGAGGTAAAGTTGAAGTTTCCACAAGTGGTTTGCCTTTCAAATATTTTATAAATTTATGTATTTATGTATATAGGTTCTTTTACAAATTTTTGAAAAAAATATCATATATAATGTTTTAATTATTTTATAAAATAGTTCATAAGAAACACATACTCGTGCATGACACGGGTTGATAAACTAGTAAAACTTCTCCATCTGATGCCCTCCCATAATTTAGCAGTGATGGATCCAAAAGTTGTAAATCGTGGAGACAATACTCATAAATATATAGTTGTAGGGGGCAATCATGTGGTCCTACCCAACTTGAAAAATTAATCTCCACAGTTGCACGCAGAGAATACCTGGTTTAGACAAAAATATATATATATTAAGAAAACAAATGCGGGCTAACAAGCTATTAGCTATATGGGCCATTGAGTGATCCCGAAACAATAAATAATAAAAATCAACTTTTAATAATTTTTTCTTATCGAAGGTACATATAAATTATTAATTACTATATATATTTACACTCACTCCTATATATTGTTAAACTAGTGTATTTACCCGTGTTCGCACGGGTTAACTATATGAGTTGTAAAAGTATTCAACGTGTAAGAACAAATCTGAATTTTTTAAAAAAAAATTATTAGTAGATTTAAATTTTTCAAAAAATATTATAAATAATTCATTAAGAAATAGAGAATATATATATTTATATATATACTCCAATTTTAAAATATAACAAATAAAACAAACAATATTGGTTCTATTTTTTTTATATTTAGTTATGGTTTCTTAACTATGCGTTTCAACAAAAAAAATATAAAACACACAATTGAATGATTTATCTAAATTACAATAAGATAAATTCAAAATAAGTAACATGAAAAAGAGATAATCAATTATCTATGTTGTACAACAAATTAATTCTAGAATAAATTCTGGTTTTTTTCACATATAATATCAAAGCTTTGAAAAGAAAAAAATAAAAATACATATTTGATTTATCATTTATTATAATTAAACATAAACAATCATATGAATGATGAAATACTGGAAATATTTATATTCTAATAAAATACTGGAAATTTTTAAATTTTAATAATATGTAAGAGATAAAATATATAAATTATGAAAAAAATAAATATTAAATTTAACATTATATAGTTATGATTTTTAAATTAAATTTTATGATATGAATAGTAAAATTAATCATTCATGAAAAGTTATAAAATTAAAAGTAACCAAATTTGTATGGTAAAATAATGATGAATAGTATTTGACACAAAAAATATTGATGAACAGTACTAACAATTTATATAAATAATAAATAAAAATAGATAAGTTATTTAAGAAAATATATTAATAATTTACACTGCGAAATTATTGCTTAATTTGACATGAGGTAATAACGATAGCTATAATTAAAATAATAAATAAAAAATGAAAAAATGAATTAGGTTAAAAACTTAATGATTATTATATTGTCATATGACTAAGATAATTTTTTGATTGAATGGAAATTATCCTGATATGAGAATTAATTGATTGATATGTTTTTCTTTATTATATTTTTAATTTTGAATTTGATAATTCAAATTTGATAGAATGGTAAAAGTCCATATATGAGTATTGATTGATTGATATGCCTTAATTAAAGAAATATCATGAAGAAACGTATCATGATATTGAAATGCCTTGGATTTATAGTTGAGATAGTGATGATGCTAAAATAATAATGTATCATATTAGATATTTTAATTCCAACCAAAATATTTTGAAATCTGTCTTATCCATCAGAATGCATATGTCTTATATTTGGTGTATACCAATTTTGAATATGAATTAAAATCTTACCTTTGACTAATTTAAATCTAGGTAATTAATAATTTGATTTGTTTACAATTAATTCTATATTTAGTTGAAATCTTGTCAAGAAAAAAATATTTTGGTTGAAATTGTCACAAAATATTATAATATGCTGATTTTTTTTAATTCTATTTTGGTTGCAGGTTCAAGAGAAGTTTAGAGGAGGAAGATCAAATATGTTTTCTATTTTTTTTTTGGGGTCACATTTCTAGGCTTTTATATAATTGTTTTTTTATGAGCAATTTGTAATAGACTATTTGAGAATCAAATATGTTTTCTATTTTTTTTTTTGGATTACATTTGTAGATTTTTATATAATTGTTTTTTTATGAATAATTTGTAATAGGATATTGGAGAATTCAATCGATGGAATATATCCACTAAAAAAAATTGATGGAATATATAACATATGATCAATGAAATTAATGAACCATTCCAGTAAAAAAAAATCGATGGAATATATAAATTAAATCAAAAAATTGATGAAATTAATTGATGTATCAAATTAAAATTGGATCGCAAATCTGATTTATTGGTGCATTCTTATTAGTAATTAATGAATCAATCAAAAAATATAAATCAAATTAAAATTAAAATAAAATAATTGTTAGATTTTGACAGAAATTAGAATTATAAGGTTTTTACACGTGGCATGGGCCCACGTGGTAAAACTCCTCTTTATATAATATAGTTGATTTAAGTCTAAGTTATTATATTTTATGAATCTATTCTCTTTTTACATTAATTTGAATGTGCCACATATCCTGAATTTACATAATAAATTAAATTAATATTAATTATATTTTTATATATTCAGTCTATTAAAATAGGAAAATGTTTCTTGGACATCCCAAAACTATTATACACCTCGCGAGAGATAGAGATAGAAAACAGAGGAGTGATAGATGTGATAAGTAGGTGATATTATAAGAAGAGAGAAATATAAAGAATAAGAGGTGTTAGATGGGTCTTATTTTATGGGGTGTTCAAAAATCAAAACTCAAAAAAATATAAAAAGCGTGACAGTATCAGGATTCAGATAAAAATGATAGTTTCACCGACGATTCCTTGCATGGGTAGTTGTGGGTATAGAGGAGTGCTACCAAAACTCTCTGTAATACTCTCTTCCCGACACACTCCCTCTTATGGTTAAAATTCAAATAGGTCTCATTAAATTATGTGGTCTCATGTAATTTTGGTCGGATCCATGTAAATTTTAATAGCGTTTGAGAGTGTGGGTATAATATCGCAATGCTAAAAAAAAGTAGAATCAATAAAAAATAGGACAAAACTTAGGTAATGTTCTATAAGTGTGATTGGTGCTTTTTTCTCACAAAATAGATAAATTTTTATCTCTCTATTCATTCCTACTAACTCTAACAGTTCATAACTAACACTATAAAAACAGTTTTTATCTTATTTTGTAAGAGAAACAATACTAACCTGTCATACCCTAATTTTGTCCGGTAAAAAATAACATTCAAAAAGAACAAAAATAGTAGTAGAGAAGAAAGAAGGAGAAAGAAATCTTGAAGAGAAAAGAGGTTGGAAAAATTTGTACTTTGGTATAGCTTATGTATTCTGGGTGTAATTAATGTTGTGGAAATGGTATCAAAGTGAATTTTCCCTTGTTAGAAAGCTAAAACAAAACTCTACAACTTTGATGAGGAACCCAAGAGTCAAATCTGAAGTTTACTAAGTCCAAATTGACTTAGAAGTAAGAACAAGTATGCTGAAAAATGGTTTTGAACAGTATGTAAAGATTAGGTCATATCTTGAGTTGTAGAAGTCTTTTTTTAATGAAACCAACGCCATTTGAAAGCTAACATCCTTGGCTACAAATGTTATGAAGGATTCGGGACTTGATTCTAACGATTTACTGCCCTAAAATAGCATGAAAGTTATAAAACTGCACAAAAACGGACAACACATTATGTTGAATAACGTTCAAAGAAAATGTCATATCTTGAGCTATACTTGTCCAAATGAGGTGTTCTTTATACTGTTGGAAAGATAAGAAAAATATCTACAACTATTATTTTGGATTACAAACCCATATCGACCTCTATCATAGACCAAATCGAGCATGAAGTTTGAGACGTGATGTTACATGTATTGTTCGGGACAGCCACTTGTGTTGACAATATCTTGAGTTGTAGATATCCTTTTGAGATGAAACTTGTGCCATTTGAAAGCTGGAAACAATGTCTATAATTCTTATGAAGGTCATGAAGCACAATAAAGTTGTTTTAAGTGTTGTATTAGTGCTCAAAGTTGGCTATTTAGTTTTGTTGAACATTTAAAATATCAAACTTAAGAAGCCAACTCCCAACTTTACTATTGAAGTCTCACTTTGAAAACATCCACACTCTTTCAACCTCTCATTCTCCTATATAAGGAGTGCATCACCAAGCACTAAGATCATCCAAGAAAAAATGGATCAATGGGCCTAGTGCAAAGCATAGGGCCTTTGCTTTAGTCAAAAATTTTAATGGGAGGGTTATTATCCCCTTCAACCTTCAAGATTGGAGGAGTACGTGGGGTTTGACGCATTGTGCCCAACAAAAATTTTTCTCTTGAGGTAAGTACATCAATTTCTTCTCTCTTTTTCTTTCTTCGTATTTTTTTAAGTATGTTTATGTTTGTCTTTTATTTATAATGTTGGATGTCGTTTTATGTTTGTCTTTTATTTATAATGTTAGATGTCGTTTTTCGCTTTTTTTTAATTCATCTGTTTTTATTATTATATATTTCTTATTTATTTTTTTTTCTTAATCATTAATTAGTATTAGTCAAATTAGGACAATAAATTTGACCCCATTTCACTCTATGGGGACAATTTTTACTCAACTAAATTTCAATTTATCATACAAATTTTGAGACCATGTTTGTTGAAAAACACATAATAAAATCATGAAAATTAATTTATTAGTAATGATTACTCGAGATTGCTTCCCGTTTAATCATTGCGAACATCTTAATTTTCTAAACAAAAATGGGTTATTAGTGAGGACTACTCTTGATTGCTTCTTGTTTGGTCCCCATGAAAATCTATCTTCTTTATAAATATAAAGTCAAGTTATTTTCACTAGTAATGATCACTCGAGATTGCTTCCCGTTTGATCATTACGAACACCGTTAATTTTCTAAACAAAATAGGTTGTTAGTGAGGACCACTCTTGATTGCTTCTTGTTTGGTCCCTACAAAACCTACCTTTTTTTCATCAAAAAATATACAATTAAAATCAACCAACACACAACCATTTTCTACCCAAGAACTACGTAGTCTTTGATTTCTCCTTTGCACCGGAGATACGTAGGAGCGAGAGCCCACTCATCAGCGCAAAAATAAACGACTTTTATTAAGTCCTCTTTTTTTTTATCTTGGTTAAATTTTTTTTAAAATAAAAGGGAAATAAATATTTTTTTAGAAGTTAATAAAATTTGCACAATTAATTAGAGGTAACCTTTTTCGAAAGGATGTTGTAGGGTGCTAATACCTTCCCTACACATAATCGACTCCCGAACCCAAATCCGGTCTTAAGGACCACTTTTCTTCAAAAAAGGTTTTTTCCAATATTTTTCCTTCGAAAATAAATTATTGGTGGCGACTCCATTAAACTCGAATAAATCCCTCCGGATTTTTTGATCGCTACAACTGGCGACTCCACTGGGGACATTTAGAGAGTCAAGCCTAACATGATTAATTGTGCCAAATAATTAACTTCAATTTTTTTTTTAAATTCCCCTTATTTTTTTTTTGTAAATAATTATTTATTATTTATTTGTTTAATGTAAATTTGTTGTGAATATTATGTACATGTCAAACATTAGGATAGACGACTATATTTGTATGCTTTGTTGGTTTTGCAGCTTGGGTAGTGTTAGGGTGTTGCCCCTCTCACACACTGCACCTACACGTTCGCACACACATGTGAGTAAGGCCCTATACCCGGGTCAGAGCAAAGCTTAAGTTGAGCGGAGGTTCGGTGATGGTCAATTGGAATTTGCTTTCCTTCTGGCTATTGCGAGAACTTCATCTAGAGTGTGCTTCCTCTGAGTATTCCGCACCGGATAGTTATCTATCGTTGTGGTTAATATTCAGGAGGAGACTTTAGCTCTAGAGGCCTTTGGTGAGAATGTGAGTAGAGCCACCATGAGATCTATCACTCAATACAAGACTATAGACCCCTTAGGCTAGAAAATCTCTAATTTTAGGTTTAACCCAGTTAAGACACAAGGGGCATCGTATCATTTTTGTTCTTCCACCAAAAACCTGTTATATCACGTCCATGCATAAAAAAGGGTCTACTAAATCACATATTTTTGTCATGCTACATGAATAGTCATCATCATCACTCAACATTATATCTTCATGCATTCATACATCCAAAAAAAAATAACATGTTGAATTTTTTTTTATTTATTTTTTTAAAGAAAATGTCATTCATTCTCATTTCATTTTAGGTGCCAGGGAAGCATAAGAACTCAAAGTTTGGCTGCAAGTATTTTGTGAAATAATATGGGATCAAATTGTGAAATGGTTTCAAAGAAGCTCGTACATGTCAAAACAATGAGGCCTACGGTTCCTTGACACAAATAAATAGATTCATGCATCCACATTCATTCATTTTTCTTTTCTTACATATTCATATCATTTTTTTAAATCATCAGAAAATAATCAAACAAACTGGTTCCTTGACACCCTTATCGAACTCGCCCTCAATCAAAGATCATGGATGACCAAGAGATGAAAGAGGGCGCCAACGGTGAAGGAGCAGATGAGCAAAGTTTTGGAGCTTCGCAATCCCTAAACAAAGACAAGGCTGCAGATGGGGCTTCTCGGTGATGAATGATGAAAGTCAAGCTACACCTTCCCACCCACCTGGCTTTGGTCCTATGCAGTTGCAATATGGTCTCAATACTCAAGGGATGATGGTACCTTTTGCAATTTACCCGCAGGGTCCTACACACTCACCAGTTAGCAACCCTCAGAATCAAGTACCACGGTTCCCACTTTACGGACTCCCACCTGGTTACACGCCACCTATAGCCAATGATGATACTACAAACCATAACCCTCAAGGCCCACATGCACAACAGTTCCCACTATTTGGTCTCCCGCCCGGTTACACACCGCCAGGTGCTAACAATAACTCTGCAGAAACTGATTCCCAAGCACTTGTTGTGCAAGATGTAGCTCAAGGATCCGGCTCCGGTACTGAAACCATACCAGTTCAAAGCTCAACTCCTGGCTTCATGACATACACCTTTCCACCTGGTTATGCACCATCCCATCTCGGGAATACTCAAGGAGTCGATGCGCGTAGTGGCCCCTTGGTGAATCCCGACCATTTGGTTTCCTATTATATTCAAGGAAATCCATTGAATCCCAGGACTAACCGCATTGCCTGGTCTCGGCTATAGGGGACCCAATCTGAGCATCGGTTGGGAATCGGTGATACGATCTGAAGTTGCAAATCCTCGAAGATAGGCTAAGAGTGTAGAAGGAGTAAGTTATCTCGGTTCAAGTATCACCGGATCTTTGTCTCGTCTGGGATGTGGTTGTACCGCCGAAGTTCAAGGTGCGGACTTTGACAAGTATAAAGGGACAACTTGCGAAAAGCCACTTGACCATGTACTGTAGGAAGATGGCGTCCTATGCACATGATGACAAACTTCTGATTCACTTCTTCCAGGATAGTTTAAGCTGGGCAGCGTCGAGTTGGTATACACACCTTGAGCGATCTCATATTATTTGTTGGAAAGATTTGGCGGATGCCTTCTTGAAGCAGTATAAGTATAACATTGATATGGCTCCTGACAGAATACAGTTGCAAAATATGGCAAAAAGAGGCAATGAGACCTTCAAGGAATATGCCCAACGATGGAGAGTTTGGCGACCCAGGTGGAACCGCTTCTGATTGAAAAAGAAATGGTGGCCATGTTCATGGATACTCTTCAATCACCCTTTTATGACAAAATGATCGGAAGTGTATCATCAAACTTTTCAGATATGGTCATCGTAGGGGAAAGAGTTGAAGGAGGAATGAGGAATGGAAAGAGTGCCCAAAGTTTCTTTGAAACCGGTAATATCAAGAGACCCCCAACAAACTTCGTAAAGAAGAAAGAAGGAAACCAATGTTGTGATAGCGAGCAGGAGGACAAGCACAAGGAAAACCACCCCAATTCTTTACCAATTTCCCACATCCTTTTCCATACCCCTACTACCCACCTCCATACATCGCCGCCTTTCCTAATCCTAGCCCCCGTCCACACCAACCGATGACGCCCCTTCGCCCACCTTCCCCATCCAAACACAAGCCTGACGGTTGCTCCCACCCAACCAAACCAAAACCAGAAACAACCAAATGACCAAGAAAAGCGGTCAATTTGATCCTATTCCCATGACCTATACGGATATGTTCCAAAGACCTCATCAAGAATTCCTTGGTCTCTCCACGCTCAATGAAACCACTTCAACCTCCGCTTCCCAAGAGGATATGACCCAAATGCCAAGTGTGAATTTCATGCGGCGATGGAGTCACACAACTGAAAATTGCAAGGCTTTGAAGTACGTGGTTCAAGATCTGATCAATGCCAAATGGTTGAGTTTTAAGGAGGATGGGCCTAATGTGGGTAATAATCCCCTTCCAGGTCATGGAGGTCCAGCAGTCAATGCCATTACTGAGGAGTTTGGGGACCAACCCCTGATAACTAGATTGGAAGGCAGGGAGCCAAAAGATGAGAGTATCCCCATCTGTGACATCAGGCAAAGCCTTTGGAGTGCAAGAATGTTGAACCCAAAGCAGATAGCAACTGTCAAAGATGATCGCAGTGCTGAAGACAACATCGTCAACCTTGTCCACCCTTGCCCGTCGAGTGAAAAACATGGAAATTTGGAAATTGTTGAGTTTCCCGTGATGTTTGATTCATAATAATTTTGTAATGCAAATCCTATTGCTCTGCCTAAGGCTTTAGGATGATTTATTGTCAAAAGGGCGCACATGTTTCATTTCAGTATCTTTATCAATAAAATGCTTTTGAATTTTCTAATCATTTCCCTTTTCTTTTTTTCATCTTTTCCATTCCCTTTCTTCTTTTTCGTTTTTTCTTTTCGTCGATTTTAACTAATGCAGATTCAAAAAATTTGTCTTTGAAAATGACGATGTCAGTGACTCATACTATAATTTTGACTACCCCATGAGGACAATTGGGAAACCCCTTCTGAACCGATGAGATTGATGGAACAAGAGGTAAAAGTGATACAACCCCACGAGGAAGAATCTGAAATAATCAAACTGACTACTGAAAGTGACAAAAGTAGTTAATAAAAATAGAAAGAAAAAGGTAAAGCAAATGCACAATTTGCCAAAATTAAGTTTTATGAAAATTTGAGCAATGAGGTTTTGAGATGAAGTTTGACATTTTTTTCTCTATCCCAAAAATAAAAAATGTATATCCCTTGCTACCCCTTTTGAGCCCTAAAAATTTCTTTCAAATACCCTATACAAGGATCACTCATCCATTGGAGGTCAGCACAATAGTTTATTCAATTTCATCTGTCAAAAAAAAAAGGCAAAGCAAGCAAGCAAGCAAATGACAAATACAACATATCAAAGACGCTTGCAAGAATAAAAAAAAATCAGTAAATAAAAATGTCAAAACAAAACAAAAGCAATTGTGCTAGCAACCATCAAAGTGCATCTTTGCACTAAAAAATCCTTGTTAAAAAAAAAAGAAGCCCTCAAACACCTTTTGAGCCTGAAATATCCTTTCTTTTGTGACCCTTCAACCACAGCCACGTTACAACCCTAATAAAGTCTATTCTGATCAAAATCAAATTGCTCATATTTCCTCAAAACTTGATTTTTGGAAGAGAAAATCCATATAAACTCTTCATTGCAGTTTTTTTTTTTTTGCCAAAAATGTGGTTGTCAAATTCATCAAAAGGGATATGATCTGCCACCATGGTCTGCCAAATAAGATCATCATTGATAATGGAACTAAGTTAAATAACAAGATGATGAAGGAGTTGTGTGACGACTTCAAGATCCAACATCATAATTCCTCACCATACCGCCCAAAGATGAATGGGGCAGTTGAGGTTGCAAACAAGAACATCAAGAACATCAAGAAGATTGTCCAGAAGATGGTTGTAACATTTGGAGACTGACATGAAATGCTCCCTTTTTCCTTGCACGGTTATCGAACTTTGGTTTATACCTCAACGGGGGCAACATCTTTCTCACTGGTGTATCGAATGGAAGCAGTACTTCCCATTGAAAGTCGAGATCCCCTCGTTAAGGGCATTGATGGAGATAAAACTGGAAGAGGCAGAATGGATTCAGGCTTGGTTGGATCAATTGAACCTCATTGAAGAAAAGAGAGTGATGGTCTTATGTCACAGACAACTATATCAGCACAGGATGAAGAGGGCTTACGAAAAGAAAGTTCGCCCTCGGGAATTCCAAGAAGGAGACCTAGTACTCAAGAAGATTTTACCCATCCAAAAGGATTCTCGTGGAAAATGGACTCCGAATTATGAAGGCCCGTATGTTGTGAAAAAAGCTTTTTCTGGAGGAGCCTTAATCCTCACAAGGATGGACGGTGAAGATCTCCCACTCCCAGTGAACTCTGATGCAGTCAAAAAATATTATACCTAAAAAAGAAAAACATATAAAAACCAAGCAAAAGTGAGCTCGCTAGGTTGAAAACTTGAAAGGGCGACCTAGGCAAAAAATAGAGCGACCCGTTGGATTGAAAACTTGAAAGAGCAATCCAAGCAAAAGTTAGGGTCTGAAATCGGACATTGAAGAAGGCTGATGCATCAAGGGGCTCCTACCCAACTGGGGCAGTTCTATATATTTTTAGAAGTAGAGTAATGAGTAATCAAAGTTATGGATATGGGAAGCTGGCATTTGTTCCTACAAAGACACAAACTATAAAATATCTGCTTAGTTATTGTCTTTCTTTGTTTTTTCTTCTTCCTGCATTTTTCTTGATGTATCTTCAAGCCTGTGTAACTTCAGTCCTTGTACACATGACTCTTTTTTGAATACCAAACACCTCCGTTCTTGTATTTCAAAATGTTGTTTTATGATAATAGGCACTGAATTATGAAGCATGTGATGATATGGGAAAGTATTACGGTTATTATATACATCTTAAGAATCACGAGGAAACGCCAAATGTCAACAAATAAGTTTCAAAAAGGGCAAAGAGATTACCTTTAAAAAGTAACTAGCACTGCATCGATAACTCGCGCTCCCTCCCAGTCGAAAGCATAGCATGACTAAATCCGATGAATCTCAGTCCGTCCCATATCTTTAAGCACTAGAGATCATACGGGACGAGGAATCAGTAAAAATAATAATCGCATTGCATACATGCATCACATACCATATATTCGTGCATCATCTTCATATCACCACCTTTTAGCCGTTTTGTTACACCTGGTCCGTGCACCAAATTTTGATCCTTCACTCTCGTTTATAAACAATGCGCCTAGCATTGGTCCTTTATTTTGCTTTCTAAGCGACACGCCAAGTATCGCTCACTCTTTATTGCTTTCTGATCACCGCACAAGATTCGACAGCGGAGATCCTTCTTTATAGTTTTCTGATAAACGCGCCAAGCATCACCCCTTTTTATTGCTTTAAGATTACCGCGTCAGTACCCGACCTGGCGGTAGTCCCTCATTATTGCTTTTTGACCAACATATCAGTTCCGGACCTGATGTTGATCCTTCTTTATTGCTTCCCATCGACGCGTCAATACCCTACTTGGCGTCGAACCCTCATTATTGCTTTCCGATCACCGTGATCGACCACCGACTGGCGAGATCCTTCTTTATAGTTTTCTGATAAACGCGCCAAGCGTTAATCCCTCATTTTTGCTTTCCGACCACCGCGTCAGTACCCGACCTGGCGGTGATCCTTCTTTATTGCTTCCCATTGACGCGTCAATACCCTACTTGGCGTCGAATCCTCATTATTGCTTTCCGATCACCGCATCAGTACCCGACCTGGCGGTGACCCTTCTTTATAGTTTTCTGATAAACGCGCCAAGCGTTAATCACTCATTATCGCTTCGATCACCGCGTCGATGCAGGCCTGGCGGTGACCCTCCTTTATTGCTTTTCAATAAACGCGCCAAGCGTTAATCCCTCATTATTATTTTCTGATCATCGCATCAGTACCCGACCTGGCGGTGACCCTTCTTTATTGCTTTCTGATAAACGCACCAAGCGTTAATCCCCCGATATTATTCCTTACCTCATCCTTCGCCTATCCTGATTCAGGACAAAATTAGTGTCTTTATCTTTACTTATCTTTTACAATGAAAATTTGAAAACCATTGTTATTCATATTTTCTAGTAAAATATAACTAAAGAGGGGCAGCTGTCATACCCTAATTTTGTCCGGTAAAAAATAACATTCAAAAAGAACAAAAATAGTAGTAGAGAAGAAAGAAGGAGAAAGAAATCTTGAAGAGAAAAGAGGTTGGAAAAATTTGTACTTTGGTATAGCTTATGTATTCTGAGTGTAATTAATGTTGTGGAAATGGTATCAAAGTGAATTTTCCCTTGTTAGAAAGCTAAAACAAAACTCTACAACTTTGAGGAGGAACCCAAGAGTCAAATCTGAAGTTTACTAAGTCCAAATTGACTTAGAAGTAAGAACAAGTATGCTGAAAAATGGTTTTGAACAGTATGTAAAGATTAGGTCATATCTTGAGTTGTAGAAGTCTTTTTTTAATGAAACCAACGCCATTTGAAAGCTAACATCCTTGGCTACAAATGTTATGAAGGATTCGGGACTTGATTCTAACGATTTACTGCCCTAAAATAGCATGAAAGTTATAAAACTGCACAAAAACGGACAACACATTATGTTGAATAACGTTCAAAGAAAATGTCATATCTTGAGCTATACTTGTCCAAATGAGGTGTTCTTTATACTGTTGGAAAGATAAGAAAAAGATCTACAACTATTATTTTGGATTACAAACCCATATCGACCTCTATCATAGACCAAATCGAGCATGAAGTTTGAGACGTGATGTTACATGTATTGTTCGGGACAGCCACTTGTGTTGACAATATCTTGAGTTGTAGATATCCTTTTGAGATGAAACTTGTGCCATTTGAAAGCTGGAAACAATGTCTATAATTCTTATGAAGGTCATGAAGCACAATAAAGTTGTTTTAAGTGTTGTATTAGTGCTCAAAGTTGGCTATTTAGTTTTGTTGAACATTTAAAATATCAAACTTAAGAAGTCAACTCCCAACTTTACTATTGAAGTCTCACTTTGAAAACATCCACACTCTTTCAACCTCTCATTCTCCTATATAAGGAGTGCATCACCAAGCACTAAGATCATCCAAGAAAAAATGGATCAATGGGCCTAGTGCAAAGCATAGGGCCTTTGCTTTAGTCAAAAAATTTAATGGGAGGGTTATTATCCCCTTCAACCTTCA
The DNA here is from genome assembly GCA_037113605.1 of Calophaca sinica. NCBI lineage: Eukaryota > Viridiplantae > Streptophyta > Magnoliopsida > Fabales > Fabaceae > Calophaca > Calophaca sinica. The sequence continues at coordinate 25,876,666 of CM073733.1, forward strand.
AGATTGGAGAGATGCGTGGGGTTTATCATTGTGCCCACCAAAATTTTTTCTCTTGACGTAAGTACATCAATTCCTTCTCTCTTTTTCTTTCTTCGTATTTTTTTAAGTATGTTTATGTTTGTCTTTTATTTATAATGTTAGATGTCGTTTTATGTTTGTCTTTTATTTATAATATTAGATGTCGTTTTTCGCTTTTTTTTAATTCATCTGTTTTTATTATTATATATTTCTTATTTATTTTTTTTTCTTAATCATTAATTAGTATTAGTCAAATTAGGACAATAAATTTGACCCCATTTCACTCTATGGGGACAATTTTTACTCAACTAAATTTCAATTTATCATACAAATTTTGAGACAATGTTTGTTGAAAAACACATAATAAAATCATGAAAATTAATTTATTAGTAATGATTACTCGAGATTGCTTCCCGTTTAATCATTGCGAACATCTTAATTTTCTAAACAAAAATGGGTTATTAGTGAGGACTACTCTTGATTGCTTCTTGTTTGGTCCCCATGAAAATCTATCTTCTTTATAAATATAAAGTCAAGTTATTTTCACTAGTAATGATCACTCGAGATTGCTTAAGTTTGATCATTACGAACACCGTTAATTTTCTAAACAAAATAGGTTGTTAGTGAGACCACTCTTGATCGCTTCTTGTTTGGTCCCTACAAAACCTACCTTTTTTCATCAAAAATATACAATTAAAATCAACCAACACACAACCATTTTCTACCCAAGAACTACGTAGTTTTCTGATTTCTCCATCGCACCGAGATACGCAGGAGCATGAGCCCACTCGCCAAGTCAAGCGCAAAAATAAACGACTTTTATTAAGTCATCTTTTTTTTTATCTTGGTTAAATTTTTTTTAAAATAAAAGGGAAATAAATATTTTTTTAGAAGTTAATAAAATTTGCACAATTAATTAGAGGTAACCTTTTTCGAAAGGATGTTGTAGGGTGCTAATACCTTCCCTACACATAATCGACTCCCGAACCCAAATCTGGTCTCAAGGACCATTTTTCTTCAAAAAAAATGTTTTTTCCAATATTTTCCTAAAAATAAATTATCGGTGGCGACTCCATTAAACTCAAATAAATCCCTCCGGATTTTTCGGTCGCTACATAACCAAACCTATGAATCTTACGTAAGTTTTGTCAAAAAAAAAAAAAATCAATGTCATCATAATTGCATCGCAATTATGCACTCACCGGTACCACACCAACCATGGTTACTTTTCATTATCTTTTCCTTCAAACCATCAACTTTCCAAAACCAAGATGCCACTCGTATTCCTCCATCCTCTCTGCAAATTCTTCATAGCCATCACTCTCTTCCTTTCTCCCACACTCACTCTCCAAACACCCCTCTTTGCCCCAGTGTCAAAAGACAACTCCACCCAATTTTACACCCTCTCCATTTACCTCAAAACCCCTCTTCAACCCGCTAAACTCCACCTAGACCTCGGTTCCTCCTTCACCTGGCTCCTCTGCGACTCCACCTACAACTCCTCCTCCTACCACCACATTCCCTGCAACTCCTCCCTCTGCACTTCCTTCCACTCCACCGCTTGCTTCAACTGCTTCCACCCACCCGCTCCCTACTGCGCCAACAACACCTGCGCCCTCTTCCCTGAAAACCCCGTCACCAGAACCACCGTTCTCGACACCGCACTCGCCGACTCGCTCGCTCTTCCCACCTCGGACGGGTCAACTCACGGCCCCCTCGCTTCTATTCCCGATTTCGTATTCTCTTGCTCAACAGGCCCATTACTCCAAGGCCTGGCCACAAATGCCATCGGTTTAGCCGCATTGGGCCGGTCCAACAACTCCCTCCCGGCCCAAATTAGCGCCGCCTTGTCCTCCCCTCGTTGCTTTGCGCTCTGCTTGCCTTCTAGTTCTTCCTCCCGACCCGGCGCGGCTTTCTTCGGCTTGACCGGACCTTATTATTCTTCTTCCAAAATTGACCTCTCCAAGTCGCTTAATTACACCCCGCTCATCGTGAACCCTATTGGGGACACCGTCATCGCCCACAACACACAACCGTCCGATGAGTATTTCGTAAACCTGACCTCGATCCGAATCAACGGTGTGGATCTTCCCATCAACGCGTCGATCCTGACCGTTGATCAGAATGGCTTCGGTGGGACCAAGATCAGCACCGCGGATCCCTACACTGTTTTGGAAAGTTCCGTCTACAAACTCTTCGTTGAGCTGTTTGTGAACCAGTCCTCTGCTTTCAACTTAACGGTGACGGAAGCCGTTGAGCCGTTTGGTGTGTGCTACCCTGCGGAAGACCTCACGGAGACGCGGGTTGGACCTGCGGTGCCGACGGTTGATCTTGTGATGCATAGTGAGGACGTGTTTTGGAGAGTGTTTGGGGGCAATTCGATGGTGAGGATTGATAAGGAAGGAGTGGATGTGTGGTGTTTGGGTTTTGTGGATGGTGGGAGCCATGGTAGGAGGACGACCGTTGTGATTGGAGGGCATCAGTTGGAGAATAATCTTGTGCAGTTTGATCTTGAGTCGAACAGATTCGGCTTCACCTCATCTTTGTTACTTCAGTCTACCACGTGTGCTGATCTCAATATCACTACTGATTTTGCCAATTACTTAAAATAGTTCCAAACAAATGAATCTTGATATAGGAGTAGTTGCTTGTTTGTTTGTTGTAGTTTACACTTTCCAATATTATGTATGACCTGTCTCTTTTATAAAGGCATGTTCGCGAATCAAAGAAGTAAACATAATTAACTGTCAGGGACTTAGGTTGCGGTTGATGAAATTTTCACTTCAATTTTATCTCAGCTAATGTTTAAATTTTTGTTATCGTTAGTATTGTCTTTTGTTTTTATCTCATCTTAGGGTGCGGTTGATGAAATTTTCACTTCCGATTTTAGTAATATCTCTTGTTTTAACTCACTAATGATGGAGTAATAATTTTTTATTGTCAATTTTTATCAAACTTTACTATTAGATTGTCTAACAAAAAAAAAAAGTAAAAAAGTTCACAAATAGCGGTGTTTTAAGAGAAATGCTGTTTAGTACGAAACGAAATAAACAACCAAAAACCGTAGTGTTTTGTTTTTAATTCTTACTATTACTTTTGACATGTGTATTCTGTCAAATGCTTTTCTTGCCATTCGTTTCGTACCATATAGCAAAGCTCGTGTTTTAATTAGAGAAGAGATTGGATTCTCTCATATTTTGCTACCGTAAACCAAATAAATTATTCTGTAATATTCAAACTGGAATCCACTCCATCTCTCAACTCTCGTACTTTTTCAAGGACGTGCTTAATTAAACATCAAAATGCAACTTCAACGGCATCCAATCTAAATCTCGCGGTTGTGAAAATGATTCTTGAAATCAGCTTTATGCCTCAGCTCTCATAGATTTCACCTTCGCCCTTGGATGTCGGGCGGCCCAGCAAAATAGAACAAAAACATTCTTCATTGAAGGAATACTAACATTGAATTTGCATCTTATGCTAGCTTCTCCACTGTTACAAGGAATGCTTCTTATTTTGTCAATTTCCACACACACACACACATGGTGCATTTCTTAATCTCGAAATTGCTTTTGCTCTAACGAAAACTAATTCGTGATTTCAATTAGCTCAGCTGCACTATACAAGAATGTCATAGTCATAGGTGTTAGTGAGAAACAACTTGAATCAACACATTTCTTAACTCTATTCAATTCTGCAAACTTGACACGTGAGGGTTGTTTCTGTTACATCGGTTAATCAAATGTACATACTTTTCACTGATTATCTATATTGAGTACACAATATTTTCTATATTAATTACAAAAAATACAACAAATACATACATACATACATAGAGACGTATATATACAACAAACAACATTTTCGTAGGCAATTAAAGAGCAACAAAATGCTATTTAGGGCTAGAAATATATCCAAGAGTATGAATGCTGCATCTTATAATTTCTACTAAAAACGGCTGATTCTCATTCACGCAAGTAATTACTCCATGGTTGTTTCTTGGAATCTCAAATGGCAACTATACCTTAGCAACTGCCTGCACTGCCGGCTTCATTATCAGATTCTGGCTTGCTACTCCGACGAGATCTCTTTGTTTGAATAAGAGGATTGTCCTCTTCATCATCAATGATCACTGGTTTTTCAAACTCATCACCCTTAAAAACTGGGTGTACGTATGCATCTTGAAGATAAAGTTTTAGGTTCAAGTTTGGTTCCACAGCCCGTTCAAGTGTATCCTTCACCATGGCATCCTGTCATCAAATCTCATATGTGTCATGCTAATGAGGCTAACAATATCTGATTCTGCTAACTTCATCTATACTTAAAAATTGTTTGATTCCTATGGCAACAGATATCTTCACAAGCATATACCATCTTGTTTCTTTGCAAATATGTTTGCCTAATTTAAAGTGTCATCCACCAAAAATGAACTCCTAGTACAGTTTACAACTTATTAGTCAAATGACTTTCATGGCCTCTTACATTTACTGAGAAGGGAATTCTTGTGCAGACAAGTTAGCTGTCACCGATACTGTACTAGCCACTGTTTTAGTTGGTAGGATGCAATTTCTTCGTTCCTAGCTAAGGAATTTTCCATAATAGATATTGACTTCTGAACTATAGGTTTAGATGACTTATTTTGTCATGGGTTTGGTTTGGTTCCCCATGTTTTTGTATTGCTTTTTTTTTGAATAAATTGTGGTGTGCTACAAATGATTCTTAGTGTCTGAGGTGTCAACATAGTTGAGATATAATTTCAATGTAGTGATGCTCTTGCAAACAATTTTTTCGTAAAAAAGGAACTCCTAGTACGGTTGATATATTATTTTAAAAAATATATAATAGATATCATATCTTATCAATATATTTATCATAATGATTCATATTCTTAATCATAATTTGATGGTTATTTGTAAAGAGAATACCAATAGTCTTTTTATTATTGGGACCAAATTAGATATTGCCCTTAATCTTAGTCTCACGTTTAAACACACAATATGTAAATGATTATTGCTTAACCAACCTCTAGTGGGAATTTTACGAATGCAGATTCGAAGCGCCCTTTACAATATCTGTGGAACCAGATTGTCAAGACAGGTTGCGCAATAAGCAATAGTGTGGACTTATCTGCACCTCTTGTGCTAAGCAATCCCATCAGAAGAAATTGAGATATAATCAAGCCAATAATTACTCGTCGGTGAACATCTGGCCAAAATGTTGCCCCACTCTCGTATTGTTGGTTGTACACATTGATGATCTTATGACAAGAAAAAGAACCGCTAATCAAGCATAATCAGAAATTCATCTTTTTTCTTTCCTTACTGATATATGCATTAGTTATAAGTAACATAATATGGCAGCAAAGTACTCTATCAAAAACATACCTGGTGCCGAAAGACCATGTAGGAAAAAGCAAAGAAGACTACAATGAAGGGGAGAAGTAAAGGTGTGATTGGAGCATACACATGGCCCAACATGAAATATAATTGGATGCGAGGTTCAGATGTAGCAAATTCCAAGCTACCAGGATCCATAGCATTTTGTCTGTCTTGCTCTGTCTTCACCAAAAATGTGTTTTTCAGGTGGAAAGTAATTAACGTAGATAACCTGAGGATCTCTCCAGCTATTCCAGCCCATCCGTCTATCATTATGTATGTCATGAAAAATGTGGCTTTCATGGGGATTGTACTGCCAACAGTTTTTGTGAACCTGTAAGTAAATATTATCAATATAGAAACATCAAGTTAGTTGTCGCGTCGCCAATCTCAGTGCCCCAATAAAAGCTAGTATACAAATTCATCAAGCTCAGAGCCTACTCTGTAGAGGGTTGATTAATAAACTGCTCAAGTTGTTGAAATGCTGTTCCTGTTACAACGCTCCCGAGGAACACATTGACGAGAACAAACAAGTAGTATTTGGAAGCTGACCTCCGTTCCAAACCGGAAAATGATGTAAAACCTTCCATTTTGGACATAGTCATGAGCATTTTTGGAAGCATTATGAGAAATATCTTTAATGCTAGCCCTGGCAAAAATCCTTGAATGACGGACTTGACAGATGGCCTGTAATGAGTAACTCCATTACTCTAAAGAATGACGAAGGAAGACACTATGATGCATTCCATTTCAGCAATGGAAAAAAAAAGGAATCTACTACCATAATTATCCTTATTGTTAATAATTCTCAATATTAAATAAAAGGCTTAAATATATTCTTGATTTGTGAAAATATGCTATCAACACATTCTCTAACACTATTTTCCCAACACTCGCTCTCTTATTGGTTGAAATCGAAATGAGTCCTACTAAAACATGTGGGTCCCACATAAATTTGGTAGGACCTATATGAATTTCAACCAATAGAAGAGAGCGTGTTGGAAAGAGAGTGTGTCTCTAGTATTTCTCTTTTATTACTTTCTTCACAATAGATTTCAAAGGGGAAAATAAACTATGCACACAATAAACATTGGGGGATCAAGGAGGGATTAATTAGTAATTTAGAGTTCAAAATTAATATACTAATTAAATGGTATATATAAGATTGGAAAGCACTTACTTTTCAATTATTGGTTTCAAAAAAGGAAGGACCTTCTCAATTGACTCAATGTTAGCTAGAGATTGAACCAAGGCAATTGGTATCATAAAGAAGAAAGTGAGGAAAAATAAAGAAACGGTCGTGAGCAATCTTCGAATATTGAGGTCAAAATATGGAATTGCAAGATTTTCCCAGTAGACATCTCGAGGCTCAGGAGCCCATTCTGTCAGCCAAATGGTAGGATTACTAGTTTGTTGAGTTTGAGCACACACAGCAGCACCCCATCGAGTTTTAAATGAAACAAATGCTGCAGGAATAACAGCATCGGGATCATTTATAATATTTTCTCTTTCTTCAGCTTCCTGCTTGAAATGAACAAGATGAAATTGATCCCCACACAAAGAGAATTTTAAGCGGACACATAGATAAAAGCAAATAGGTATATTTAACCACATTTAAACAATTGTCTCTATTTCGTCTGACTGGCTATTTGATATCATGACTGACTATCCTAATTTATTCTTCACTTTTTTTTCCACTTGTAGCCTCACATATCATGTCCTATTTGTGTAAGATGAATTTTTGGATTGATTTAAATTTAATAGAATAATATCATTTGTCATTGTTTGGATTGATTTAAAATAAAACAGAATGAGATGAAAACCGATTAAATTTATTACATTGTAATCCATCCAATACTTACAGGACCACTCTGTCTGTATATTAACTCTTATTTGTTCCCTTCCCCAACAATGAAATGGAAATTTTACTCCATTTCATCATAAAATATTCCAACAATGATATAGTAATTTTATTTCATTCCATTCTTTTACATTTCACCCATCAATAATTGTCTAGATATAGCTAATAAGTTATAAGGGTTGAATAAATGACTAGATAATAAAACATGTACAAAAAATACTAACGAAAGTGACACTGACATAACTATTGCACCTTTTAATCAGTACTTACTTGTTCGCTCAATTGATCAATCTTCGCAGTATAGTAATCAATAGCATCAACTTTAGTCCCCAAGAGACCCAGAATACCTGTCTATATATGTTACGAAATCAAATTGTGAAACATCAAATGATATCAGTTGATATCACCTAATGGTTATCCTCACAATATAGGGACTTTGCTGAAATTAACAAAAGTTGATCGATAATAAATCATGAAGAAAAAGCTACCCGAGTAGTTGGTCTCGTTGAAGGATCTCTTTCATATTTGTTCCGGTAGTAAACATACCAGTTCAGCAATTTCTTCTTCCGTGCAACTATTGATGCAAGATTGTTTGCATTATAAACAACCTGTCAATAATTCACAAGAAATTAATCTTTTGTTAGACCAGAGAAAATCACAAAAGTAATGCAAAATCAAAATTCATAACAGGAAGTCTTCAATTCGTAGAAGATCTCAGTAAAATATAATTATTAATTCTTAAGAGAAGACCAATGCATCAAATTAATGTTGAGTTTGGCCCAAATTCTTATCTAAATAATTATTTTTGGTTTCCTATTGTTGAGTTGTAATTATCAGAATTAGTTTGATATTTGTTTTTTCATAGGAGACTTGGATAATACTGTAATAGGAATATAAATATCTCTTATGTTGATACAAAGAGTTTGGGAGTGGTTGCTTATCAATATAATTCTTCGAAGTTATAAATACTCGTATGAGGCATGTTTTACGACTTCATCAATGCAGAAGTTGTAGAAGTAGTGCGAGAGTGTTTTTAGCTTTTTCGTCTAAAAATTGTATGGTAATGTTTTTCATAACTGATTTAATCTTTTCTCATTCCAGGATGCAGACCCGTTGGACCAAAATACAGTAAATTTATTTGATGTATTTGTGACATTTTTTTTTTCTTCTAATTATAAGCCTAATTAATTGTAAAAAATATGGTGGAGTCTTATCTAGGGTGGTTTTAGGATATGCGAAGATAATTCGTAGAAGAACCGATAGGAGGATAATACAGATAGAGAATAGTTCAATAGTTAAAGGTTGAGGAAGACTAAGAAAAAGTGAAAAACTATAAATTAAATTATTAAGAGAGATTTAGATTTAAATGGTTTATCATTAAACATGGTTGATAGTAAGATATTACGATATTATTTGATTCACGTAACACCCCCCAGTGGAATAAGACTACGGTTGTTGTTATTGTTGTACGAGTATTTATGTATATTCCCAAACACAAAACAACCAAGTACATTTTAAATATCGGTCACACTATTTGTAGTTGTAACTAATTAGCAACATACATGATGCATCAGATAGTGCTCAGGATGGTTGACGCAAAAAAAATGTTCAACATGCTCACTGACTGATTCATCGGGATCTGGGGGAACATTCCTCACCAGGACCTGTGAAAAAAAAATAAAAAAAATCAAAGTGGTTACTAAGTAACAACATTCAGCATTTCAGCTTGCTTAAGGCCAACTGCAAATTGGTTGCAGCTGCTCACTTAGTAATTCTTACAATAACTGGAAGGAAAGCATGCAAATATACAAATGAGAAACAAAAGTCGCAACTCAAAACTCTCTTTGAAAGTGGCCCCACAAAAACATACAACATAGCACACAAGCATATGAAAAGGATAGTTTCACATAGACATATGTGCATATATATGCATACACTCACATAGACATATGTGCAACTCTTTTTTTTTTTTTTTTTTTCCTTTTTCGTATGGATGCTTGATGAATACAGCTCATCTAACTTAGAGTTTCAAACGTCTTTCTTTGTTGAGCACTATAGGCATCACTTAATCAAGCTTTCCAAACTATTTAACATAATAAACTCCAAAGCATTATAATTTTAACATTACTATATAAGTTTTTACCTATGAAGGGCAATGAAGCAGCAAATGGTACAACTCAGTGAAAATGAGACCAACTTACAGTAAACTGGTCTGGACGACGACGTTCAGATGCCAAAAACCTCAATCTCATTGCTGCTATAATCCTATATTCCTTATAAAGACTATAGCACGTCCAAGATGAGAAGACATATGACATAACAATATGTGCCCAAAACCTGGAAAAAATGGCATGAAATTCATAACATGAAAGTATGAAGCAAGAGATCAAATTTACAATCTTTTATGCTTCTAACACAATCAATATAACTCCTTCAATTCTTGAGAATATCCATGGCGTGCTAGATAAAAAGTGAGAAACATAGAGCCGGAACAACTCTGTTAAAAGGATCATCTTACCTCTTTGATCCAAATGGAACGTTTGATATTGAAAGCTTGTCGATATTGCTAAAAGTCAATTCCTTGGCCGTTGGAGCTTCCAAAGTTTTCCCAGTCCAATTAACGGGAACCAAAACCATAAAAGCAAGTAGGGTAATTGGGGCAAATATTTTGACGCTGTACACGAGTATCCCCATCAGAGAAAATAATCAAGCATTAAAAAAAGAAAATAAGATCAAATATTGAATAGAAAACAAAATATCAGGTAGCACTGCGTCTTATGTCCTTGTATAGGAGTTTTAACAAAGGTTTTAAATTGAATTTACAGATGGACCCAAAAATCTCGATGTTGTGGCTACAACTCACCCGAGAATATAAATCCGAACATAAACGGCCGAGTCAAGGCCTGCATGATCAATAAGCTCAGGTTCTGGCATATGCAATGCTGCAGGCATCCAGTTCAGGAACCTAATGTAGGTCCCAAAATCAAGGTTAACAAATTTCTTCACAAATGATCTCGAATTAGTTGGGCTGCATCTTATTCCCTTCAGGTACCATTTTGGGAAGTAAACTCGATCATTAAAAGGTTGAAGTCGCAACACTGCAAATGCCAAAAGGAACGCAAGTGCAGACAACAAATTGATGGCTGCGGAAGTTCCAATATCCTCCAGAGTCGCCATTTTCTTCTACCTTAAATGCACACTCAATCTGCACCACCGTATAGGAAAACACAAGTGAAATTGGCTGTTCTGTTTCTAACTAGCAGCCTTAATAATTATTTTCAGTTAATGTTCTAACATTATATTATTATATTCATCCTCGCTCATTGAATCAAATAAAAACGATTTTCTAACTAATTTCTACACTGTAATGATCCAAAGCTTGTTCTTCACGATTCAAAACGCGAAAAAAAAAAAAAATGTTTTATGATTTGTAGACTATAGGTTACAACCTTACATGCATCAATGCTCAGAGCCACTCTATGAATTCCCTAACGAACCAAAGCAAGATTCAGGTAAAAGAACGAAGGCAACATCGGAAACCTATCAATTTTTCATCATCTATGTTCTATTGTCTCAATTTGAACACAATCGAACAAACCAACGTGATTTTTCCGCGAATTGACGTAGAAATAGGGGTGACAAATGGATGGATTGGATTAATTTTCTTTTGGATTATAGTGTACCATATTTCAACCATTATTTATTTATTTATTGGTTTATGTATTTGGAATGTACTTGACCACTTTTTATGTTGCCTAACAAACCAGTAACCGGGTGTGCTGCTGGCAATTAATTTAGAATTTTCTTCACTTTTGATGCTCAACTATTTTTTTATTATTTATAATGTGCATACATATTTATTGCTTAAACTTTCATTACCCGGGTTTAGTACAAGCTTATTTACTGTCACAAATAAATTATCAATATATTAAGCAATCAATATACATTAGTATTACTTAAGTTATTCATCATTAACTAATGCATAAAAGACATAACATATATGTCGGGGATAAAAGTATATTTTAAATTAAATGGTGCAATTTCATTTCTCTTGCAGCTAGGAACAAAACAATCTTCACCTCAATCCTTCGTGGAAATGATGTCTTTGTAAGAGTGTGTGTGTACGATCCGTTGACACCAGATATTAAACTTAACATACTTACACATTCAATAACTCTTTGTAGAAGGCGAATGAGATCAATTCAACCGCATATAGCTATATGTGTACACACACGTGTGTTTGTGTGTGTGTGTGTATATATATATATATATATATATATATATATATATATATATATATATATATGATTGTGTGTAACTATATGTATACATATAGATATATACATAAATAAATATTCCAGCAGGAGCGATGATTATTGCCATAGGCTTTTCTAAAACTTCAAAATAAATACTACAAAAATGAGATTAAGAGGCGCAATACAGACACTAACCTTTGTTGGAGAATTTCACGGTGCTAGCCTCTGTCCGAAAGGTGAAGCCATGTTTGGTTCGCCAGGAGAACAAAAATTGGATTGGAGCCAATACAGTGGTTAATTTTGGTGATTCTTCTCAATAATGTAGCTAGGTAGATGGTTGTATAAGAACAGAGATACAGAGAGCGTGAAATGGAGAGAAATTGTTTTCAAGGTGTCAGAACAAAACGGAGAAAGAAGGCGGCAAAGGAATGGTAACAGAGTTTTCATTTTGTTACCGCTCTTTCAGTGTGCGGTGCAGAGAGAAAGGGCACCAAAAGGTTCGGAATTATGTCTCACAGTTACCACCCTTTTCAAATGATTTTCCTTTTGGACTTACCACATGCACATAAGTTGAAAATTAAATTTGGGAATGTATGCATCGTAACAACAAATTACACTAATAGTAAAAAGAAAAAAAGAAAAAAAAAGTGAATGTGGAGAAATGTATGGATGATGAAGTATGAGGGTTGAGAGCGTGTTGAAAATGGGAAAAAATGAAATAACTAGAAATAATACTCGTGCTTCGCACGAGTGTGTTTATTTTTAGTTCTGTATCGTTAGTCTTGCTTGATTCAGGTTTATTTGGTGACTAGTCTGTGAGGAGCATTTGCTGCGTGTTTTTTTAGAACTTTCTTGTCAGGTGTGGTTCTCATAAAGCGAGTTTTCTTGCCCAAGACTAACTCGAGACCTTGGGATGGGATCAGCGATTCTGCTCAACCTTGTTGGTACGAGTGTGTTTATTATATAATAAAAAAAAATCTTGAAATTGTTAAAATATATTAAATTAATTTAAAATGTATTTTTAGAACATTCAAAGATGCTTAAATATAATTACATTAAAAATTTCTATTTTTTGACGAAACATCGGAAAAGTCTATAAAACACTTCACTTTCAGCGTATTTTGTATATTTTTCACATACCTTAATAATAAGAGTTCTCAAACTTTTTTGTGAAATCACTCTTTGTAATACAATATATAGTAGTTCATGACAAAAGTCAGGATCTGGCAAATATATATAATCTTACGATGTTCAATGATTGACCTTAACTTTTATTTATTGTACTTGCAATGAGATGTCTTTAGTGGAAAATATTTTCTTACATAGCAAAAGACCACCAGAGTGATAAGTAGTTGTGTTGATTGTTCATGGAATAAATATGTAGAAAATGTTAACATATTCTCTTCCGATAAATATCTTTCACAACTTTGAGAACTATTGTGAGATAGGTACCTAGAAACTCTATAACAATCTAAATTTTTTTAAGGAAAATTGTATTTAAATTGTATGATAATATTTACAATTCACAAATATTGTATGATCGCAAATTTGAAACTAATGTATGATCACAAATATACATGTGATACTGTTGGGTGGGTCACTCTCCAAGTGGGCCCATGCCAACTTATTAAAAAGAAAACAAAAAGGGAGGAAATAAAGGCAAATGGGCTGAAGCCCATGTTTTGTGGCGAAGGGATTTTTTTAATTCCTAGAGTAGCAGTAGTGCTGCATAATTAAAAACAGAAAAAAGGAATAGCACAGCGACGTGGGCAATGTAAAGAGAAGAAGAAGTGGGTTCAGCAAACATGCTCCGTTTTTGCTGAAATTTAGGTATATTGTTCCTGCCATTGAGCTTGTCACTTTGATATATTCTATTTGTGGTTTTACCTTCTCTATTTTCTGGCTGTATACCGGTATTGGGTTTTAATGTGCTTGTTGTAACGCCCCCAAATACCTTAAGTTTAGTTTGATTATAGGTTGTAAGAAGTTGTGTGATTGTTTATTTTTTAACTTTATTTTGATTTCAAATTGGTAAAATTGCATATGGTTTAATGTGTAATTGTTGATCTTGAGCTGAGAAATACGTTGGATTTGGCTTTTAAGTAATTGGAAGTGTTGGGTAAGAATTGATTGAAGTTGGTTTAGGGAGAAAATTTCAAGATTTGCTTCCAAATTCAGTTTTTTCTGCATTTTGTACTGCACGAATCGATTCATGCGAGCCTGAATTGATTCACAAAAGGCTCCAGGCCATCCTGGTGGTTCTGTGAATCGAATTGGGCACAGCGAATCGATTCACTGATTCGATTCATGAAAAGCGCTGATGCATTTTTGACTGTGTAAATCGACTCACACTTAACTATGAATCGATTCACAGACAGAAAAATCACAAAACACTGCAAAATCGAGCAGAACGAAAAAAAGGAAGGAAAAGGGGGAGAAAAGAAGAGAAAGGGGAAGGAGAAAAGGGAAAATAAGCTAGGGTTTCATGGTTTTTAGAGAGAGTTGAGAGATTCTTGCAAGCTTTCTTCAATTCCTTGCTTGAAGAATTTTGAGAGTTGAAATTTAGTTTTTGGTGGAAATTTGGTGGGACCCTAGAAGAAGGAAGAAGGGAAACGTGAAGGGGAAGAGGAGAAGAAGAAGAAGAGGGCCAAGCTTCATCACCTCTAGCTCAAGTTATTGGTGTTTGTTTGTGAGTTCTTCCTTCCTTTAGGTGATGTGCACCTATAAGTCTCACATTAGGTTTTTCTTTTCCCTAAATGTTCTATGAATGTTTGGTTCAAGTCTAGGGTTTTTGAAAAGCATGTGGAATAGATGTATTTAGTGATGCTTGATCTTATGATTGTTGATGATTTCAAATGCGCTTGTGTTGTCTTGGTCATAAGATTTGTCAAAGGTGCATGTTTTGGAAATGTAGTGTTCAAATTACATGTTAAGTTTGATTCCTTGATTTTGTTGTACATTTCATTGGAGTTAGTCTTGTTACCAAGTGACTTCAAACACAAGAGGGGGGTGAATTGTGATAGCGGTGCTTATAAAAAAAATTACAGATAAATTACTGAATTAAAAAAAAAACTTGAAAGAAATAACTTGCGAAAAGATAAATAACTTGAAGAATAAATTGCAATAAATAAATGACAGAAAATAAATGACCGAAAAATAAATAAAGAACAAAAATAAATAAAGTGCTTGAATGATAAAGAGACAGAGAGCAAAGAAGAGCACGTGACAAATTATCTGAGGTTCGCCACCAAACACCCATGTGGCCTACGTCACATCCCCAAAGCAAAGCACTATGGGATTTTCACTAAATCTCTAGCTTTTAAATCAGGTTCAGCTAGAAACCTTTACAACTCTATACCAGAGCAATACGTTCAAGAGATATCACCTCTCTATGAACACCTTGGGATTCCTACCCAAAAAGAAATGATTTTCGCAAATAAAATGAGATGAGAAAGATACACTCAATAGTGCAGATATAACAAATTGAAGCTCAAATAATACAACTCAAATTATGTAGAATAAAAAGACTCTAAAAATTGTGCTCAAATAAGTGTGAGTGATGGAGAATATTTGTGAGTTTTAGCACAAAAATTAAGCACTTGTGTTATGTTAAAAACAATGTTCATGGTGCAGTGCTTTTATAGGCACTGAGAGGAGCGTCACTTTAAGAGAAATGTCCGTTGCAGGATTTGTCCGTTATTTGTCCGTTGCAGGGATTTGTCCGTTGCGTTTTGAATATGAAGAATTGAAAACACGGAGACGGAAATGATTCTCGGACACACTTGGAGTTCGACATCGGATTTCCATACGACCTCTCCCGACTCGGCATCTGACCTCCTCATTTCGGCATCGACCTCTTCACGCGGCTCGGCAGACCACGACCTCTTCCGCGGCTCGGCCAAGACGCGACCTCCTCGGCTCGATGCGTGACCTCCGGCTCGACACGCGACCTCCTCACGGCTCGGCAAGACGCGACCTCTCCACACATTTCGGCATAAGACCTCTCCACCGCGGCTCGACACGAGACCTCGGCTCGACCCGACTTCCCCTGATTCGGACGCGACCTCAGCTCGGCACACGACTTGCATGTCAAAAAACCACTGCTCGACACGGAGAATATTTTCCAAAGAAAACTTGAAATATTTTCCAAACAATATTTTGAGCACAACTTAAGAATTTTTCAAAATACTTTGTGCTAAAAATAATTTAAGAAAAATTATCATAAAATCAATTTTAGAATAAAAATCATTTTGTGAGTGTGTGATTTTATTTTAATTGAGAGCTTTTTATTACTACTTACAAATAGTCTTAATAAAAATAAATAAATACCCAAAACCCAAAGACTTGAGAAACTATCATTCTTGATACGCGTCTTGGTATTCTTTTCCACTTTTTGCACGGTTGACTATTTGCAAAGCTCCCTTTTGGCAATCATCAAAACCATCCTGTCAAGGCATGTATTCACAAACTCCCCCTTTTTGATGATGACAAACATCTCATGGAGGGAATTTAGTAAAATATAATCATGATATAGCAATGAGATATAAGCATTGTTTTTCAATAAAAGATATCAGAGTTTAAGCACAATATTTAGAAAAACTCCCTCACAATATGCATAATATAATTTACTCACTTTGAATCATAAAACTCTCCCTTTTGTCAACATCAAAAAGTGGAAAAGATTAGAGGAAAGGCATGTAAAACGATGCATATCGTGTAACTAGATGGCGAAAAATAATAGAGTATCAAGGGTTCAATGAAGCATAAGAAATCCTTGGTAAAAAATTATTCAGGGAGATAGCAAAAATAAAGCACTAGGATAAGAGTTACTAGTCCTCGTTCAACTCATTCTCATCATTAATTGTTTCCTCATCTTCACCGATATTAAGCGCATAATTGTTTGCGATTAACATAACTTTGCACAAACTTTTATTTTAACGATTACAGGAAGGGCGGTTGCATTTCTCCACTTTTAGTCTTGGTAGCGGAACCTGCATAAAAATGTTAGCACACTCCAACGCCCAAGTTAGAACTTATTCATAATAAAATGCACTCACACGCAGTCATTCAATGCATGATTGATCTAAAATTCCTAACTCGGTTCTTATAAAAAGAAGTTTTCTTTAGGCAAAGGTTTAGTAAAAATATCTGCGAGTTGTTTAGATGTTTCCACAAACTCAATCACACAATCTCCTTTTTGAGCATGATCTCTAATAAAATGGTGCCTAATTTCTATGTGTTTGGTCCGGAGTGATAAACCGGATTTTTCGTGAGGTTTATGGCACTAGTATTGTCGCACTTAATTGGAGCAGTTTTGATTGATTCCATAATCATTCAACTTTGTTTCATCCAAATGATCATGCACAACAATTACCTGCTGCAACGTATTCCGCTTCAGCAGTGGACAAAGCCACACTGGCTTGTTTCTTACTATGCCATGAAACCAAGGCATTCCCAAGTAAGTGACATGTCCCACTAGTGCTTTTTCGGTCCATTTTGCAACCCGCAAAATCCGAATCCGAGTACCCAATAAGTGTGCAGTCAGCACCTTTGGGGTACCATAAACCCATAGTTTGTGTGCCAGTGAGATATCTCATGATGCGTTTTACCGCTAAGAGATGTGATTCCTTAGGATTTTCTTGAAAACGTGCACACATACAAACACTAGACATAATATCCGGACGACTTGCAGTGAGATAGAGAAGAGATCCTATCATACCTCGATACTTACTTACTTCGACCGACTTACCACCTTCATCTTTGTCAAGATAGCATGATGTGCTCATTGGGTTGAGATTTCTTTGGCGTTGCTCATTCCAAATCTTTTAAGCAACTCCTTGCAATATTTGGATTGATTTATAAAAATTCCTTCTCGTTGTTTGTTTGATTTGAAGACCAAGGAAGTAGTTGAGCTCTCCCATCATGGACATTTCAAACTCACTTTGCATGATTTTGGAAAAATCTTCACACAAGGACTCATTAGTAGCACCAAAGATGATATCGTCAACATAAATTTGAACAAGTAAAATGTCATGATTTTTGTGTTTAATGAAAAGAGTGGTATCAACTTTTCCTCTTTCAAAACCTTTTTCAAGTAAATATTTGCTCAACCTTCGTACCAAGCTCTGAGCTTGTTTTAAACCATATAAAGCCTTTTTCAATTTGAAAACATGATTTGGAAATTCAAAATTTTCAAAACCGGAGGTTGATCAACATATACTTCTTCTTGAATAAAGCCATTAAGAAATGCACTTTTAACATCCATTTGAAAAAGTTTGAAATCCATGATGCATGCAAATGCGAGAAGCATGCGAATAGCTTCTAATCTAGCCACGGGTGCATAGGTTTCATCGAAATCTATGCCCTCTTGTTGGTTATAGCCTTTTGCAACAAGTCTAGCTTTATTTCTAACAATGATACCGTTTTCATCAAGCTTATTGCGAAAGACCCATTTGGTCCCAATGACTAGGTGATCTTTAGGCCTAGGGACAAGTTCCCAAACATCATTTCTCTCAAATTGATTTAATTCCTCTTGCATAGCAAGGGTCCAATGCTCATCAAAGATGGCTTCATTGACATCATTTGGTTCAATTTGAGAGACAAAGGCCATATGATGACATGCATGATTAAGAGAGTTTCGAGTCGTTACCCCTTTTGAAATATCACCTATTATGTTGTCAAGAGGATGGTTCTTTGAGACTCTCCATTCCTTTGGAAGATTTGAGTGAGAGAGTTCTTGAGAGGGTTGAGGCAAGGACTCTTGATCCTCCTTTTGAACTTTTGATCTCTCTTGTTCCTCTAAATAGGTATCTCCTAACACTTCTGCAAGATCATCAACACTTTCTTCTACTGAAGATTTGGGGTTAGATTCATCAAAAGAAACATGCACAGATTCTTCAACAATTAAAGTACGTTTATTAAAAATTCGAAAGGCTTTACTAGAAGTGGAATATCCAAGAAATAAACCTTCATCAGCTTTAGCATCAAATTTACCAAGGTTATCTTTACCGTTATTTAGAACAAAGCACTTACATCCAAATACGTGAAGGTGGGAAATGTTGGGCTTCCTTCCCTTGTAAATTTCATAGGGCGTTTGTTTTAGAATAGGTCTTATGAGGACTCTATTCATTACATAACATGCGGTGCTTACCGCGTCTGCCCAGAAATACTTAGGAAGGTTGGTCTCATTGAGCATCGTCCTCGCAAGCTCTTCAAGAGACCGATTTTTCCTTTCCACCACTCCATTCTGTTGTGGTGTTCTAGGTGCGGAAAAATTATGCTCAATTCCATTTTCAGTACAAAAGGCCTCAAATGCCTCATTTTGGAATTCCCCACCGTGATCACTTCGGATGGATACTATGTTCATTCCTTTTTCATTTTGGATAACTTTAGCAAGTTTACGAAAGGCAGCAAAAGTGTCAATTTTATGAGAAATAAATAAGGTCCATGTATAGCGAGAATAGTCATCCACAATAACAAGAGCATAGTAATTGCCACCAAAGCTTTTAGTTCTAGAAGGGCCAAATAAATCCATATGTAAAAGTTGTAAAGGCCGATTTGTTGAAACAATATTTTTAGATTTGAAAGAAGCCTTTACTTGTTTTCCCTTTTGACATGCATCGCAAAGTTTATCTTTTTCAAAGCGGAGCTTTGGTAAGCCAATTACTAAGTCCTTTCGAACCAATTTATTAAGATGATCCATGTGAATATGAGTCATTCTTCTATGCCATAGCCAAGATTCATCCTCTTTACTAATAAGACAACATGCATCATTTGAAGGTATTTTATCTAAATCAAGCATATAGATATTTCCAATTCTAGGTCCAATAACAATAACATTTTCATTTATAGAATCCATGACCATGCATTTTGAAGAATCGAAAACCACTTTGTTTCCTTTATCACAAAGTTGACTAATGCTTAGCAAATTATGCTTCAAACCATCCACATACAAAACATTTTCAATAGTGGGATTAGGACTCTTACCAATAGAACCAATCCCAAGAATTTTACCTTTGTTGTTGTCACCATACCGGACATAACCACTATTCTTAGGTACCAATGAGGAGAACTTGCTTTTGTCTCCTGTCATGTGCTTTGAACAGCCGCTATCAAGATACCAATTTAAGTCCTTGGCTTTCAAGCACACCTACAACAACAGATAATTTTTAACCTTTGGTACCCAAACTAAGTTGGGTCCAGATGAGTTAGTTTTTGGCAAAGTATCCTTTGGAATCCATATCTTTTTGCCAACCACATTCTTGTTCTTTCTAATATTGCAAATGGAGGCAGTGTGACCATTTCTACCACAGTGAAAGCATTTAATGAAAGGGCTGCTTGAAGTGTTGTTGTGATTGACAAATTTAAAGGATTTTTCATGCGTTTGTGGATTATAACCCAAACCGGCTTTTCCAAAAGTACCCTTTTGTTTTCCCAATAGAATGTTTAAGTTATCCCTTCCCATGGTAAATTTGGCAAGGGTGTTTTCCAAATCTTCAATCTTGTTTTTCAAAACATTGCATTCATCACACTTGAAAGTATCAATCTTTTGGTTTTCACAAAAGGTGCAAGTAGAAACTTGATCCACAACAACTTGTTTTTCCTTAAAAACTTCCATCTCTTGGTTTAAGAAAATAATTTTAGATTCAAGAGAAGAGATGGTTTTCTTAGAAGAAGAAATAATTTTTCGAAGTCTAGTCGTTTCATTATTTAATTCTTCACAAGTAATAAGCAGCTCATCATAAGTTAAAGGAGATTCGAGTTCAATAGCATTTACCTCATCCTCCTCGTGTTTTGCCATGAGACATAAGTTGGCCTCCTCATTTTCTGATTCATCAGACGAGTCCATATCATTGTCATCCCAGGCAATGTAGGCTCTTCTTCCTTTTGATTCCTTTTGTGGTCTTCTATCAAATTTTTCGTTTTTCTTCTGACCATGAGGGCAGTCGGGTTTTATATGTCCCTTTTGACCACATTTGTAGCAAGTTGGATTAAAAGAAGTTCCTTCCTCATTTTTCTTTTGAGGAATTTGTACCTTGCCCGTTCTCCCCTTTTGCCTTATGAACCTTTTGAACCTTCGAACCATCAGACTTATGTCTTCCTCATTCTCATCTAGACTATCATTGTTGTCAGATTCCTCTTTTTCATTTACGATTGCTTTGAGAGCAATTCCTTTATTTTTCTTATCACTTTCTTCACTCTCAGTGAGTCGATTTAGTTCAAGTTCATGTTCCTGCAATTTTCCAAACAAGGTTGCCAATGATATAGTAGATAAATCTTTAGATTCAGATATAGCAGTAACCTTGGGTTGCCAGTTTCTATTTAAACATCTAAGAACTTTATTAATTAAATCTTCATTACTGAAGACTTTCCCAAGAGCTCTGAGATGGTTTATTATATGGATGAACATTTTTTGCATATCTTGTATGTTTTCACTTGGTTTCATCCTAAATAACTCATACTAATGGGTTAATGTGTTCATTCGAGCCCTCTTGACCTCGGTAGTACCTTCATGGGTCAATAGAAGGGTGTCCCACATTTCTTTAGCAGTCTTGCAATTTGAGACCCTATAGAACTCATCGTAGCTTAAAGCAGAAGTGATGATGTTCTTAGCTTTCAAATTGTATTAGACCTTTTTCTTATCATCTTCGGTCCAAAGTGATCTTGGTTTGTCTACCACTGCATCATTAATTGATTGAGTGGGGACAAATGGACCATTTTCCACAGCATCCCAAATATCAAGATCAACAACACCCTCAAGAAAGATTTGCATTCTATCCTTCCAATAACCATACCCCTCACCATTGAAAAATGGGGGTCTGTTCATGGAGGTTCCCTCGTTATTGTTTGAAGTCATTCTCTTGAGACGGTTAAGTCCTTTATACAAGAGTCTAGCTCTGATGCCACTTGTTACCAAGTGACTTCAAACACAAGAGGGGGGTGAATTGTGATAGCGGTGCTTATAAAAAAAATTACAGATAAATTACTGAATTAAAAAAAACTTGAAAGAAATAACTTGCGAAAAGATAAATAACTTGAAGAATAAATTGCAATAAATAAATGACAGAAAATAAATGACCGAAAAATAAATAAAGAACAAAAATAAATAAAGTGCTTGAATGATAAAGAGACAGAGAGCAAAGAAGAGCACGCAGCAAATTATACAGGTTCGGCCACCAAACACCCCTGTGGCCTACGTCCTGTCCCCAAAGCAAAGCACTATGGGATTTTCACTAAATCACTAGCTTTTAAATCGAGTTCACTAGAAACCTTTACAACTCTATACTGTGAGCAATACGTTCAAGAGATATCACCTCTCTATGAACACCTTGGGATTCCTACCCAAAAAGAAATGATTTTCGCAAATAAAATGAGATGAGAAAGATACACTCAATAGTGCAGATATAACAAATTGAAGCTCAAATAATACAACTCAAATTATGTAGAATAAAAAAGACTCTCAAAAATTGTGCTCAAATAAGTGTGAGTGATGGAGAATATTTGACAGAGTTTTAGCACAAAAATTAAGCACTTGTGTTATGTTAAAAACAATGTTCATGGTGCAGTGCTTTTATAGGCACTGAGAGGAGCGTCACTTTAAGAGAAATGTCCGTTGCAGGATTTGTCCGTTGCAGGGATTTGTCCGTTGCGTTTTGAATATGAAGAATTGAAAACACGGAGACGGAAATGATTCTCGAACACACTTGGAGTTCGACATCGTATTTCCATACGACCTCTCCCCAGCTCGGCATACGACCTCCTCATTTCGGCAAGATCGACCTCTTCACGTTTCGGCACGCACACCCACCTCTTCACGGCCAAGACGCGACCTCCTCGGCAAGACGCGACCTCCTCACGGCTCAAGACGCGCCCTCTCCACACAGCTCGGTATAAGACCTCTCCACGGCTCAAGACGAGACCTCGGCTCGACGCGACTTCCCCACGATTCGATGCACGCGACCTCGGCTCAAGACGCGACTTCCCCACGATTCAGACGCGACCTCATTTCGGCACCACGACTTGCATGTCAAAAACCACTTTGCTCGACACGGAGAATATTTTCCAAAGAAAACTTGAAATATTTTCCAAACAATATTTTGAGCACAACTTAAGAATTTTTCAAAATACTTTGTGCCTAAAAATAATTTAAGAAAAATTATCATAAAATCAATTTTAGAATAAAAATCATTTTGTGAGTGTGTGATTTTATTTTAATTGAGAGCTTTTTATTACTACTTACAAATAGTCTTAATAAAAATAAATAAATACCCAAAACCCAAAGACTTGAGAAACTATCATTCTTGATACGCGTCTTGGTATTCTTTTCCACTTTTTGCACGGTTGACTATTTGCAAAGCTCCCTTTTGTCAATCATCAAAACCATCCTGTCAAGGCATGTATTCACAAGTCTGGATAGTTAAATGATGATGTGGATTGAGAATCCTTACTTGCTAATTTACTTTATTGTAAACATGCATTGAAGAGATAAAGTTGTGATAAAATCACTTAAAAGATATTGCAAGATTCCTCATAAGATGAGAGAACAATATGGTTAGTCTCGTGGGACGCCACTTGGAGGTTATTGACGTCTAACCACCATACCGTAGCTACATTGATCGGGGTCTATGGACCAAAGCATATGACAAAACCGGGTAACGTAGATTCCCGATCGAATATTGATTCGACCTTACGGGAACTAGGAATAGTTCAGTCGTGCTAAGCACAAAATGTTCTTAGTTAAATTGCATTGCATTTTAAGTATTACCTATTTTTCCTCGAAAATAGTATGAGTCGATGAGAGATAGTGAGGAGTCCCGGGAAGAACTCACTGAGATTTTTATCTCACCATTTCCTTTCATTGTTTCAGATTTGTAGGTAGAGAAAGAAGACTGAAGAGGTTTAAAGGCCAAAATCTTCTTATTTTGTATTTCGGATTATGTAACACTCTAAGTTGTTTGATACAAAAAGACTAGTATTTTGTGCTAAATTTCTTAGATAGCTATGTAAGTTTGAAATATGAGGTATATTCCCATTGGTGGGATTTGGAACCTTGTGGACATTTAGACTTGATATAATATTTAAGTTTGAATCCGCTGGTAATCTTTGTATCTGATGTTAATTATCTTACTTTCAATTGAGTTTGAATTTATGGGTGTTACACTTGTTTCCACCATTGTTGGTGATGGTATTGATGTCATGTTGATCCCTAGAGCTGCTAGGAAGACTTTATTGATGTACCCATTATTTTACATAGTGAAAGGTTTTACTGGCTTGGTCCCGTGGTTTTTATTCCCTCACATTGAGAGGAGTTTTCCACGTTAAAAATTGCGGTGTCTGAACACAAGTACATTGAGAAGGTGTTAGAGAGGTTTAACATGAGCAATTCCAAACCTATTAGTACTCCACTTGCATGTCATTTCAAGTTGGGTTCTCAATAATGCCCTACAAGTGAGAAAGACAAAGAAGAGATGAAGAAGGTTCCTTATGCAACCGCAGTTGGAAGTTTGATGTATGATATAGTATGCATAAGGCTGGATATTGCTCATGTTGTTAGAGTTGTTAATCGTTTTCTCTCTAATCCCAATAGAGACCACTGACAAGCAGTGAAGTGGATCTTCAGGTATCTTAGAGGCACTTCTAAGGTATGTTTATTCTTTGGGGGGTGGTTAACCTGTGTTAGATGGCTACACAGATGCAGATAAGGCTGGTGATCTCGATTCTAGAAAATCTACTTCTGGATACTTGATAACTTTTGCAGGGAGAGCAGTGTCTTGGCAATCAAAATTGCAAAAAAGTGTTGCCTTATCTACCACAGAGGCAGAATATATTACCTTTACTGAAGCTTCTAAAGATCTTTTGTGGATGCAGAAATTCCTACAAGAGTTAGGCCTCAAGCAAGAGAAGTTTGTTTTATTTTGTGACAGTCAGAGTGCAATCCATCTCAGTAAGTACCCGACTTTTCATTCCAGTCAAAGCACATTGAGGTGCGTTATAATTGGATACGGGAGGCGCTAGAGATAAAGACATTTTCACTTGAAAAGATCCATACTGATGAGAATAGTTTAGACATAATGACAAAGACCTTGCCTATGACAAAATTGATCTGTTGTAGAGAGAAAGCAAGCATGGTTGAGCAGTCCCTTCCCACTTGAGTCGTGAGGGAGAGATTTTTTGGGTGGGTCACTCTCCAAGTGGGCCCATGCCAACTTATTAAAAAGAAAACAAAAAAGGGAAATAAAGGTAAATGGGCTGAAGCCCATGTTTTGTGGCAAAGGGATTTTTTAATCCCTAGAGCAGCAGTAGCGCTGCATAATTGAAAACAAAAAGGAAAAGAAAGAATAGCACAGTGACGCCGGCAACGTAAAGAGAAGAAGAAGTGTGTTCAAGTGGTAGAAGTGGGTTTAGCAAACATGCTCTGTTTTTGCTGAAATTTTAGTATGTTGTTCCTGCCATTGAGCTTGTCACTTTGATATATGTTTTATCTTCTCTATTGTCTGGCTGTATACCCGGTGTTGGGTTTTATTATGCTTGTTTCCACCATTGTTGGTGATGATATTGATGTCATGTTGATCCCTAAAGCTGTTAGAAAGACTTTATTGGTATACCCATTATTTTACATAGTGGAAGGTTTTACTGCCTTGGCCCCGTAGTTTTTATTTCCTCACATTGAGGGGAGTTTTTCACGTTAAAAATTGCGGTGTCTCTGATATTTATTTTCTGGATTTATATTGTCTTAAGAGTATATTTTGGTTGTGCTTATTTATCTGCATAGGTGGGGAAAAACATTTGCTTTATTATCTCTAGTATTTCCCAACAAATACAATTGTATAAATTGTTATTGAATGAATTGTATAATCATAAATATTGTATTAGTTGTCTGAATTATATTAAATACAAAAAATAATTGTTATTGTATGAATTGTATGATCATTAGATTAACAACAATGAAATTATATAAAATATAAGAGACACAATAACAAATTTTATCAAAATTACGATAGATTAAATAAGAATTAAATAAGCAA
Source organism: Calophaca sinica (assembly GCA_037113605.1). NCBI lineage: Eukaryota > Viridiplantae > Streptophyta > Magnoliopsida > Fabales > Fabaceae > Calophaca > Calophaca sinica. The sequence goes on from CM073733.1 coordinate 25,902,200, forward strand.
AATATTGAAATACAATATTAAAATATCATCTCTTGATTAAAATGTTATAAAAGTGGTGCATAAAATGTATTTTTTGTTGTAAATAGAAAAGAAAGTAGAAAGATAAGACAATAGAAATATAGACTCAAAGACCGGTTCTTCAGGAACCAGGATTTAAAGGCTAGTTCTTCAAGAACTAGCTATAATCTTTGTATTGATAATCTGATCAAGTGTGTACAAGGACAAACCTAATAGCCCTATTTATAGAGAATGGACTACTAGTTATAGACCAAATTAAAGGATATGGTAAAGATATAATGAGATAACAAATTGATATAGTCATCCATCAAATCAACATATTTATAACACTTCCCCTTGGATGACTATACACTATGAACATGCCTCGTTAAAACCTTGCTAAGAAAAACCCAGTGGGATAAAAACTTAGCAAACGAAAAAGAGTACAATATTCATAGTGACATACTTCCCATCGAAAATACATTATTTATGAATGTCCTTTAAATTGCTTATCGACAAGCTTATTGAAAATTGAAGTTCACAATGCTTTTGTGAATAATTCTGCTCAGTTGTCATTTGATCGAATCTTTTCATGATGCATTATCTTCTTGAAATGTTGTTGGCTTGTCATCTTCTTTCATCAATTTGCATGCTCCTCTAATATACTGAGTCGTGGTTCTCAGTCATATGCATTCACAACTTGCTGTTTCTCCACATGTGTAAACATCACCTGATTGTGATTGAGCTTTATGAGGATCAGAAAGAATGAAGAACTTGTTTGACTTCATTCCAATGTCTTCGGGTTGGTGCTGAACAAAATCTGGCTAACAAGTTCACTACAAAAACTATATACAATCTTGTGATATTTGCAATATAAAAAAGTATTTCAATAACAACATGATATGGTACTTCAGGACTAAAGTTCTTTGTTGCAAATGCTCGAGTTGTAGGCCGAGACAATACCTTATCTTTCAAAACATTTTATTTGAAGATATTTATTTATACCATCTATAGTTTGGAACAAACTCAAGTAATTTCTAGAATATTAATAATCAAAATTCATATCAATCATATTAAACAATGTGAGAAAAAAGAAATAAACAAATTTACCCATAATTGCATCATGTATGTAACTCAAATATTTCTTACTAATATGAAATGTTTAATATGATAAATAAGAGAATATAATCTATCAGTATATGTAAATCCAAATAGATGATTTCAATAGTTTTAATCCTTTCGAGATTTTCAATATAGAGACCACTCTCTAGTTAACCATGAGCTGTAATAACACATATTCGTGTCATGAGAGTTCAGACTTCAGGTCCATTAAAACCATCTTTTGAATCTCGAACTATAGGTTCAAAGTCCTCATATTTCCAAATTAAACTGATTACATCAGTCAAAACATTTCAGAAGCTTTAGATCCTTCATGGTTATGCTTCATGCATATTTATAATTCTTTAGGATTATGCTTTAGCTATCTTTAATCCTTCAGGGATATGCTTCATGCATTTTGAATTTTCAGAAGTATACTTCAGGTATCTTAAATCCTTCAAGTATATGCTTCATGCATTTTAAATTTTTCAGAGGTATGTTCAGGCATCTTAAATCCTTCAGGGATTTTCATATATCTGTCATTATCCAATGACCCATATAAGCAAGCTGTCACTACACCCATTTGATGTATGTCAAGTCCTTCAAAGACTGCCAAACTAATACAAAATCTATAAGTAATTGCACGCATAACAAAGGTTGACAACTTCAGGTGTCTGGACTACTGGTCCAAATGCTTTATGTTTGGCAAATAAGTCTTGCTCGGCTTGCATTATTTTAATTCACTTTGGCCAATCAATTTAATGTCGACATTTCTATATGATTCGAGCTTAATGTTCATCGTGATTAATAATTTTATAATCAATTGATATTGCATAAGCAAAAACATATCAACAACTTCACATCTTCCCCCCATATTTCCAGGGTTTAATGAGATCTCGTAATTTGCGGTACCGGAACCACTTATGGGGTTACTTAACTGGAAATATGGATTTGTTGATTCATATTGCTTTTGACCTCTTCTAGAGTGTCAATGATCTTCTGGATCATCACTTTGAATTCCCCCTTTTAGGAATAATATCCTTTGCTTTCGACCTCTTCTAGAGTGTCAATGATCTTCTGGATCATCACTTTGAATTCCCCCTTTTAGGAATAATATCCTTTGCACCAATAAGTCTACAACTCTTCTAGCGTACTTTAGATTCATGGGTTGCCATACTCGCTAGTTGTCCTGCAGGGACAATTAATTATGCGATAATATTTGCAACTAACACAAGTGATTTAGAGACTTTTTGGATGTTTATAAAGATATCTAGTAATTGGTTTGCAACATTTTGCAAATGACTTATTCTTTGAACTTCAAGTTCACATTGATTTGTGTGTATATTAAACATGGATAATGTTTGTGTTTTACAACAAACTTCTTATGCTTTTATTCTTTTATCTTTTTCTTCCTCTGACGAGGAAAACTGATTCATCAATATATATAATAATAAAATATATGTCAAGATATCACAATATCTAAATATACATGAAATAATGCACAATTCAAAATTGCCGAGTCATATAACCATCCAATAAATTATAAATTGTATAATATATAATTGTAAATTTATTAATCAATGTATGTTATCATCATATGTATCCAATTATATAACATATAATTGACATTTAAAAATATCAGAATAAATAAACTAATATTTTGCACTCACACCATGCTTTCAAACACAATATATTGAAATGTTTCAGCTCTTGTATATATTTAAATAATATATATTATTATAACTACTAGTTAAAAAATAATCAAATAATTTAATTAACAACAGTAAATGACACTAAATTTTCAAGTGATAATTAAAATTAGCTTCAAAAGATTTGTTTTGCAATACCTTAAAATTTTTACTCGTATATATCTCATATGATAGTGTAGCAAAATAGCGACGCCTTTCGTTTCTCAATTAATTATTTTTACATAATAATTAAAATATTTCCTTTCAAAGAATTAGCACATAGGAAATATATGTCACCCAAAAATAATAATAATAACATGCAACTCAATCATATCCGAGCTTTAAAAGAAAAGAGTAATTATCTTGAGCATGAGAATGACAAAAATAATCATCAGGTAAAAGGATTCTATAATCCTTTAATAAGTATCCATATGTATTTTCAATAATACATCGCATTATAGTTGAACTGGGATGACTAAGACGGTCATGTCAAAACATAAAAAGTTGTAAGATCTGAGCACTTCTGGTGCATATAATTTGACTTTGTCATCCTTACTTAAGTAAGATATAATCCAATTAACGAGAAATCTTAAAATTTCTCTAATATGAACTTTCAAAACAATAGAGATACACCAAATCTCCCTCATTTTTTGGTTTCAACATGATACTTATTGCGATGTGTATCTTTGAAATTTAGTAGATTTCTTCGGGATCTACTAAAATATAACGCATCATCAATGGATAATTTTGTCGTATTTGAGAATATATCACATGCTCTTCTGGAGCATTCGATCATATTTGCAATACCAGATACAATATCAACATTAATTTCAGCTAATGGTAATTACATAAAATATTTTCTTAATACAAATAATTGTGTAGGTTTTGCCACTGTCTACTAAATATTGGTACTTCAAGACCAAAAAGAGACTATAGTTTGTGCATTGATCGTTTTTAACAGTTATGCGTGGATCCAATATTGGTCCTTCGAGACCAATTTCACAATTACTTGAAATTTTGTATCGGTACTTCAAGACCAATTTCACATTTACTTGGAATCTTATATTGGTACTTCGAGACCAATTTCACAATCACTTAAAATTTTGTATTGGTGCTTCAGGACCAATTTACGATCAATCTATATTTTAAATTACTTGAAATCATGTATTGGTACTTCGGGACCAATAAAAGACAAGAATGTTTGGCTATTCATTTGCTTTGGTACTTCAGGACCGATCGTGAGACAAATCTTGCAAACATTGAAGAATAGCGCATTTTTAGTTTTAGCGTAAAAAAATATGTATACATAAATTCTTACCTTAAAAAGAAGCATACGTAAAGGTTGTTACACCGTTGAAGACTTAATCGTGCTTGGTAGCAATTGGCATGAATACTATTTGCTTGATGCTACACCTGAATGTACTCTTCAGCTTTCATTTAGTGTTGAGAAAGGTTATCTCATTTTTTTTAATCAAAAATAATTTCATAAATCAAAAATTCAACTTTTCATTTCATAAATCAACTAATAAAATATTTTCTCATTTTTTTAATCAAAAATAGATATAACCAAATACATAGTATTTGTATGACAATGATTAAATGCATAACTTTCATAATCAAAATTTGAACACCAACATGAATTTAAAAATCCACATTTCAAATTTAAAATACATAACTGCCATATTAAAGGTCATATCTTTATAGCAACAAATTTTGAATGATTAATTAAAGATTGTATATTTATTCAATTAGAAAAATAATATCTTTATATAACAACAAAATTTCCAAAATATAATTAAAAATCACATCTTTATATAAAATAAGGATAAAGATTCTAAAAATATATGAATCACAATAACAAGAATTACAATATATCACATACACAAAGATCCAAATTTATATGAAAACAAGTAAACAAATCAATGATAATATCTTTTGCAAAGAACACATGTTTTTGCAAATGGTTAGACTAGTTTTTCAAGAACTAGAATTTAACGACTATTTTTTTAGGAACTATGATTCAAAGGTTAATTCTTCGGGAATTAACATGTAAAGATCTCATCTTTAATATGAAAATAGGTCACGAGATTCAAATGTTAGTTCTTCAGGAACTATCTTGTAAAGATACAATCAATAATTTTTTTTTCACTTTTCTTTTGTTTCAAACTGTATTAGGATCAAATCTAGTTCTTCTGGAACTTATGTAGCGCTAAAAAAATTGTGTTGTTCTTCGGGAACTATACGCAGCACTAAAAAATTATGAGGTTCTTCAGGAACTATATGTAGTGATAAAAAAATTATAAAGTTCTTCAGGAACTTTTCGTAACGCTAAAAAGTTATAAAGTTTTTCATGAACAAATCTCGTGCTATAAAGTTCTTCAGGAATTTTCTATCCAATATACAATTTCATTCATGGTCTAAAAGTCTAGTTCTTCAGGAACTATTCCACAAATTTTTATATAATGATGACCAAGAAAACGTACAGTTTTGTGCAATCCTACTGGGATGCTTGAATATGAAATTCTTCCATAATTCTATCAAGATTCTTATACACAATATGATAATCATATAATCAAACAATATGAGAATAAAATTTTCATGAAAAAACCCAAATAACATGAAAAACACAAATATTAGAAAAACATGGTCTTCCAAAGAGTGTGAGAAAGAAAACAGGTTCTTTCAATAAAACCTCTTTAAGCAATTACCCGTATGATAGAGTTTCGTGCTGATAACGTGTTGTAAATAGAAAAGAAAGTAGAGAGATAAGACAATAGAAATATAGACTCAAAGACTGGTTCTTCAGGAACCAGGATTTAAAGGCTAGTTCTTCAAGAACTAGCTATAATCTTTGTATTGATAATCTGATCAAGTGTGTACAAGGACAAACCTAATAGCCCTATTTATAGAGAATGGACTACTAGTTATAGACCAAATTAAAGGATATAGTAAAGATATAATGAGATAACAAATTGATATAGTCATCCATCAAATCAACATATTTATAACATTTTTATAATTTTCTTGAATATATTTTGACATGACAAACTTTTTTTATAAACTTTTTTCTTCGTTGTGAAGTTTTGGATTTTATAGTCGGAAATAACTAAGGAATAGAAGAGGGACATGTGAAATTATTGATGGTTTTAAAAAAGATAACTAATAAAGAAGTTTTAATAAAAATAAAGGATAAGTAAGGGATAATAATTATCTCAAAGGTTATAATAATATTGACTATTTATTTGAATTGTATATGTTTACGGTTATAAATATCTATTCTTTTTTTTTATGACAAAAAGTTTAAGTTGGGGGAGGCCCATCTCGTACATGGCCAAGGAAAACCACTAATTTGAGTCAGGATTTACGGTGAAATTTACGTATCGCCCACCAACGCAGCCACCTGGAATCGAACCCAAATTACAGCGTGTGCGAGCGGAAGGCCGAACCAGTTGAGCCAAGCTACTCTGGCAGTTATAAATATCTATTCAAATGAAAATTATGTATAAAACATTATAAATATAAAAATGCTCTAATTATTATGGGCTGTATCATATTATCTAGGGTATTTAGTTAAGGACATAACTTTCACAAATCATTAAGAAATGAAACTAAATTTTTTTACATGTTCTCTAAAATCTATTTAATGTCATTTCAATATACACACACACAACATATTATAATTATTTAATATGACTAAATGCTTTGCATTTAATATTTAACGATTAATTTTTGATAATATATAACTATATTGAGTATGTTTCTAAGTGTTTGGGCATGGATTCTCTTCATACACTAGAATCTCTTTTTTTCTATATTTTAAAACCCTTCCACTCCTTTATTTTTGAAGGGTCCAAATTCTACAGGACCATAATGTCACTGGAGGGAATCCTTTCCCGTTTATGGACCAACTCGTGTAGCCTGTTTGATTGTTCTCCCATATTTTATAAAATAGTATTTAATGATATATACTACCATTTTATAAATTTTAAGCAATCTTTCTAAAATAAGCAATAATTAACTGTAATATTTTATAAGAAATAATCAACTATAATACTTAATATAGTTATTATTTATAAAAAAATAAAAATATTTGATACTAATATTTAATAATTATAGTGTTATTTAGTTACTTTTTAATCATTTCTTTTGAAATTGTGTTTGCTGTGCGTGGTGAGAGATGGTCACGGCATACGGTTTTGGCAAGATAGTTGGGTTCTCAACCTTCGTCCCCTTAATGATCATGTCACTTTTGGGATCCCCTCGAGTGGAACTTCCTGGTTTCTATGTGCTGTTCCCCTAATGAATGGCATTATGAATGGCTCAAGCCTCTGTTACTTGTGGTGTGATAGAAATAACCTTGTATCTACATCCACTCCCCTCCTGTCGAACCAGTTACTTCCCATGGTTTTTAGCACTATGTCCTGGTCACATCCACAGGGAACTCTCCAAACCTCACTCGTCTTACTTTGAAGTTATAGGCTAGGATACTTCCCATGGTTTACATCTCAAGTTCATGTTGGTATATACATGGACTCATTGGTGGTTATCAATATGATATACATGAGACAATCTCAATGCCTCCCTCTCAAGCCTCTCCTCGATGAGGCTCTTCATCTCATTAATTCCTAGGATTGGAAGTGTGATATATCACATGTATACGAAGAAACGAATAGAACCACTGATATCCTTGCTATCCTTGGGCACGGTAGTGGCTTTGACTGGGTCACCTTTGACTCAACTCCTCCCTAGATTTCTTTATCGCTCTTTGAAGACTTCATGGGTTGTTTCTTTCCTCGTTCTGTTTAGTTAGTTTGTTTTATGCATTGTATAAAAAAACTGAAAGTATGGACAACAAATAAAATTATTAAGATTTTGATATTAAAGGTGTTCACATTTGTAGGAATAATTTTACAAAATACAAAAAATAAACATTTTTTTAAAAGTACGGATTTAATTGAAAAATAAACAGAAAAATAAAATATAAATGTTTTAGACTTCAATTATATAGAAATTCGAAAGTTAAATAATTAAAAAATTATTTATATAATTATTTGTGAATATTTTGTTATTTTTATATCTACTATATTATATAAAATGGGGTTTTGTCACGTGGGATTATGCCACGTGTCAAAACCACATACATTCTTTTTTCGCGTAAAGCTATTATTTTATTTTTATTTTTTTATTATTGTAATCAGTCATTATTAAAGCATATCAATTATGATTTTAAGTTATTGATTATTCATTTCAGTTGATATGGTAAGAAATGAATAATTTCCATAATGATGTCATATTATTTCAAATATTTTAATTTTGAATTTGAATTAATACTTTTAATACATTTTATTATATTATTAATGAATTTTAACTCTTTTCCCCTCTATCTCCCTTCTTTTATTATCTGAACTTTTTTCTCTCAAATGCACATCTTCTATATTTTTTGTTGTAATTTTAATTCAATATGATGTTATTTAACTATGAAAGCATGTTTAATAACCTCTTAGATTTCTTTATTATTTTTTGTGTAGTTCAATTCATTTTTTCTTTCTAGAAATTTCTCATTTAAGTCTTTTGCACTATCTAAAAACATATAAGCTGCAAAAAAGGCTAGCAAGCAAACTTCAAATGTCATATATATTAAAAAAATAAAAAATAAAAAATACTTTTATAAGATAATTATAAGCTTGCCTTGAGAAAAAAATTGAAAAAAAATGAAACTTAAAATTGGAGGTATTGTTTTGATTGATTATTATGGAGCAAATATTACAACTAATGACTTTTCTTTTACCAGGAATAATGAATCTTGATAATCTGATTCTAATCAATCACGGATTTAAAGTATAGACTAATTCAAATTAATCTTATTTTTTACTGTATTACTTAACGACTTGGCACATATAGATTATGAAGAAAAATTGAGTAAATATAATTCTTTCACTATTTTTATTTAATATTAGCATATAGTATAAAATATGTGCTAAAATGTTTATAGAATTAAGTGTACGAGAATTTAAATTCATAAAATAATCATTTAAGTGTTATATAATAAAAAGTAATAATCATTTAAGTGATATCTTTTGAAAACTACATTGTGTTTACATATAATATTAAAAAAGTAACATATTTAATATTAAAATTTAATTTTCTACATAAACTAATCTAATGATAATTTTTTATATATTTTTATGTAAAGAAAAATGTAAATCGTATTTATTTACAATTATAAAAATGACTTATTAATATTATTATTTCTCATTTATTTACTACACTAAATAAAATTATATTAATGAAGTATTATATATTTTAAAATTTTATATCATCATATATGACCTTTTTTTATTCTTAATTCCTACTACAGTTTTTTGACGAATTAATTCCTACGATAGGTAATTAATTAATTATTTTAGTTTTCAATGGATTTTCTCTTTTTTAATTGTTATATTTCCATTTATTTTGTCTGGTCTATTTTTTTGACTGCAACTCTAAGAATAATTATATATTAATCATGATCATCCCAAGATCATTACTTTTATCATTGGTAAACATATTCTAAATTCATATATCACTACAACAGATATGTAGAAAAATGGCGCCCCCTTAACTAGTGTTATCCATTGAAAGCGCTAGCTAAAAAAAAATCTGGAACTCATCGCTAGCTCTTCCTCCAGGAAGCGCTATCAATTATCTGATCTTCACTAGCGCTTCCCTAGGGAAGCGCTATCTATGATTTGCGACTGGACTTCACTAGCTAGCGCTTCTCCACGAAAGCGCTAGCTAATGTCTAACCTGATCACTTGGAGAAGCGCTAGCTAATGTCTTATCACTATATTTTAACCTTCCCTCCCACGCGTTCCCTCATTAAATTGCTCTCTCTCTCGCTCTGAAACCCTATTTCCTTCCGCGCGTTCCTCTTAATCTCTTCCCTCCCACGCCATCTCTCCCTCCACCTCCTCCACTCCATCTCCCACACCCTCCACGACGTTGTTTCCCTCCATTCCCCAGAGCCTCCTCGACTCCCTCCTCGCCACCCTCGACTGTCATCTCACCAACTGCGATGTCCACTTCTGTAGCGGTGTCCTCCTCATCGCCCGTTTGCAAATCGGGTCCCCTGAATCCAGAGCCACTCCCCCCATTCTCTTCCCCATTTTCGGATCCTCCCTCTTCTTTTTCTTTCCTTCATCCCCCACCATTAAACCCTAACCCTAATCCAGATGGCCACGGCAGCCACTCCCTCTTCCCCTCTTCCCCTTCTTTTTTCTTCTATCAACCCTAACCTAAGAGAAACAACACAACTTGTTGGCTATAACGAAATATAGGAATTGTGTCTTGTTGGCTAAAACTGTTAGAATTTTACAAAAAGATGTTCATGTTTTAGACAACAAGACACAATTGTCTATATTCATGTGAATAGGCAATTTATTCAAATTTAGGTGATAAGCAATCGCTCTGTTCTTAGCTTGGGATTAGTCTGGCAGCTTTGAGTGGACACCACCTCTATGAGTAATAGTAGAAATTTGTTTATTTGTTAGCAATTTTGGTTTCTTTTTTTTGGGAATTATTTATTTGTTAGATTAAGAAATTTATTTGTTTATTTCCAGTGGATGGTGTGAGAAACTGACAACAAGAACCCAACTCATGTGATAGACATTCGCTCTGTTCTTAGCTAGCTTGGGATCCATGAAGCATCTACCTCCTTCAGAAGGTCCTCATCTTCTTATTCATCTATGTGCCTCAAAATACTCGGCAACTAAAAGTATCACTGAGTATGTTGAAGCACATAGATGATGTAATTTCATCTATGAAGATGAAATTACATCTATATGCTTCAGGCAAATTGTAATTCTTTGGTTATAAAGATCTTCAAAGTGATAGGTAATTCTACATATCTTTCTGACTCTCGTGTTATATTGAAGATTATGTCCAGGTTTCTTATTTTACTCTTGTTAAATGCAAATTAATTTGGTCATTATAGTGGATTAATTATAATCTGGTTAACATGTTGTTTGATTCTCAAATATGTCTTATCAGATAAAGTTGCTATTCTAAGTTCATGTTCAACATGTGACGAAATTAATTTATTTGTTTTATTTCTAGTGAATGGTGTGAGTGTCTATATTGTATTTGAATTGAATTAGAAACTCAATCTTCGAAACCCTAAGTAAACTTGCTATCGCTACTTGCATGTTTGTACACTTGCATGTTTTGAGTTTAGACACTTTGGAGATGGATTCAACTTTCCAAACTAAATGCACTGTCCAACCCCACCGTCCACTTAAATACACCACCCCCACTGTCCACTTAAATGTACCGTCCACCACTTACTTTGAACCATTTCAGAATTTTTTTTGTAATCACTAAATGCTTTAAATGTGTTGGAACACACGCAAACAGGATTCTAAAGATTAATCGAGAACGAACACATGCACACACGCGAAGAAATAAAAGGAGACACGATTTACGTGGTTCGGTAAGTTGTGCCTACGTTCACGGGAGCTGTTGCAGTTGTTTTCTATCATGTCAAAATACGGTTACATAAGCGCAGTATTTATACTGCTTAATAGTGCAATACAATTACATCAATAATCCTGAGCGCCAGCTCAACTTCCAGCAACAATATGAGTCATATTCAACAATCTCCACCTTGGCGAATATCAAGCCCTTTAGAAGATAACAGCTCCTGCTGGGTTGGGGGGCAGCTCCTGCTTAGCACTGAGAAACATGTAACAAGTCCAAGCAATGCTTGAACTTGTCAACAGTGACTGGCTTTGTGAACATGTCAGCTGCATTCTCAGACGTGTGAATCTTTTCCAGCAATATATGTCCAAATGTCTGCAACTCCCTGATCTTGTGGAATCTCACAACAATGTGCTTTGTTCTGGCATGATACACCAGATTCTTTGTCAAGAAAATGGCACTCTGACTATCACAATGCAACTGAACCCCATCTCGCTCAATGCCCAACTCCTTCACTAGCCTTGTAAGCCACAAGGCTTCCTTGGATGCTTCAGCTACTGCCATATACTCAGCTTCAATTGTGGACATTACCACTATAGTCTGAACTGTCGATTTCCAACATATAGGCCCACCTGCAAGGGTGAAAACATACGCAGTCGTAGACCTTCTGTTATCCAAATCACCGGCATAGTGTGAATCCACATACCCAACAATTGAAGGATCACTCCGCTGACTGCCAAACATAATACCATGACCTGTAGTGCTCTTTAAATATCTGAAAATCCACTTGACTGCCTCCCAATGCTGCTTACCTGGATTAGACATAAACTTGCAAACTTGGCTTACAACATGTGCCAAGTCGGGTCTAGTGCAAACCATAGTATACATCAAGCAACCAACTGCACTGGCATAGGGAACCTTCGACATGTACTCGGCTTCTGCCTCTGTCTTTGGACACTGTTCCACTGAGAGCTTAAAGTGATTTGCCAATGGGGTACTCACAGCCTTAGCATTGCTCATGTCAAATATGTTTAACACCTTCTGAACATAGCCCTGTTGAGAGAGCCACAGTTTTCTTGCTCCCCTGTCCCTGTGAATATCCATCCCAAGAATCTTCTTAGCAGCTCCAAAATCCTTCATGTCAAACTCCTCCCCTAGCAGGATTTTCAGCTCATTCACATCATACAAACTGTTAGCTGCAATCAACATATCATCAACATAAAGTAACAGAAAAATAAAAGAACCATCATCAAGGCTCTTCACATAAACACAACAATCATACTCATAATGCCTGTAGCCAATCCTAAGCATGTAAGAATCGAAGTGCTTGTACCACTGCCTTGGAGACTGCTTTAACCCATATAGAGAACGTTTCAATTTACAAACCAAATGGCCCTATCCAGTTGCATTGAACCCTTCTGTCTGCTTCATGTAAATCTGTTCTTCTAATTCACCTTGAAGAAAAGCTGTCTTCATATCCATCTGTTCCAAATGCATATTCCGACTGGCTACCAAGGCTAGTACTGCCTTGATAAAAGTATGTCTCACGACCGGAGAAAAAATCTCATCATAATCAATCCCATTCTACTGTGAATACCCCTTTGCAACAAGATGAGCCTTGAACTTTTCCCCTTCTTTTTTTGATACTGCATGTTTTCGCTTGTACACCCACTTGCACCTAATAGCACGTTTTCCCTCAGGTAGCGCAACTAACTCCCAAGTTTGATTCTTATGCAAAGACTCCATCTCCTCCATCATCGCACTCATCCATCTGTACTTCTGTAGGTATTGAATTGCCTCTTTAAAAGTAGACGGATCACCTGAACTGATGAGAAGTGCAACAGAAACCAACTCTTCATAACCATATCTAGCGGGTGCCTTAGTAGTACGATGATCTCTATCTCTGACAAGATTATAGTCCTGCAAACCATCTGGGCTGTCTGCGTCAACATCAGATTCATGCTCCTGCTCATGGACAAACTCATGCACGAGCTCAGCCTGAGGCACTGGCATACCATGAACCGCTGGCAGCTGTTCAACCTCCAACTGAACTGTCTCAGAGCTAGACTCAACTTCCTTTGTCACTGCGGCAGGATCATCTGTCGCAACTTTCTGCTTCAACATGAACTGCTCATCGAAAACTGCATCTCTGCTGACCACCATCTTCTTTGAAATTGGATACCAGAACTTGAACCCCTTTACGCCTTTGGCATAACCTACGAAAATGCACTTTTTTGACTTTGGATCAAGCTTAGATCTTTCATCACTTGATATATGCACATAAGAAGGACACCCAAGAATTCTTAAATTATTAAAATCAATCAGGTTAGCTGTCCATACTTCCTCTGCAAACTTCCCATCCAATGAGGCTCGTGGTGATCGATTGATGAGGTAACATGCCATACTGATTGCCTCAGCCCAGAATCCCTTAGAAAGACCAGCATTCAATCACAGACATTTGGCCCTTTCTGTGAGAGACCTGTTCATTCTTTCTGTAGCACCATTTTGCTGTGATGTTTTCTTCACTGAGAAGTGCCGCTGAATACAGTGTTCTGCACAAAATTTCTGAAGCTGCTTGTGGGTGCACTCAGTGCCATTATCTGATCTCAGGTACTTAATTTTTCTGCCTGTCTGATTCTCTACCTCTGCCTTCCATAACTTGAATTTGTCAAAGACCTCTGATTTCTATTTCAGTAAATAGACCCAAATCTTGCGAGAAAAATCATTAAGAAATGTTACAAAATACCGAGATCCTCCCATGGAGGGCTCGCGGGTAAGCCCCCAAACATCAGAATGCACATAGTTTAAGATACCCTCGGTTTTGTGCTTTCCAACTTGAAAACGAACTCGAGTCTGCTTCCCAAGTACACAGTACTCACACAATCCCAACGTGCAGCTTCGAACACCCTTCAACATATGCCTCTTATGAAGTTCTTCCATCCCACATTGACTGAGATGACCCAAACACATATGCCACAGTCTAGTAGCATCATCATCCGACTCAACAGAAGCAACTCCACCTATAACTGTACTTCCCAACAGTGTGTATGTATTCCCTGTAGTCCTCCTAGCTTTCATCACCCCGAGAATGTCCTTATCTCCATTTGCCCTATAGCTAAAGCCATTTGCTTGCAAAGTGCCCAAGGAAATCAAATTCTTTCTCAGGTCAGGAATATGCCTAACCTCACACAATGTTTTGACACCACCATCGTCCATAGCAACTCAGATCTATTCCATGCCTACAATAGCACAAGCTTTATCATCGCCCAAATAAACAAAACCGAAATTACCTGACTTGTAAGTGGTGAACCACTCCCTATTTGGAGTCATGTGATAAAAGCATCCTGAATCAAGTATCCATGCATCTGTGCACTGCGTAGAGGAGACTGAGAGCATGTCGCCTTCACTGAAATCCGAGTCATCTGACTGGACCACATTCGCAGCACTAGTTGTGCCCTTCTTCCGGTTTGGATAACCCTTCTTCCAATGCCTAATCTGCTTGCAGTTAAAACACTGTGATGTTTTCTTGCCCTTGGATTTCGATCTCTTTTTCTTCTAGCCATCTCTGCCTTGTTTCTTCCCACGATCCTAACCCCCTTCACATACAGACTCTCTCCTTGAGATGATCCTTCCCTTGCTTCTGTTTCCTCTGACTGTGAGACATAATTGCAGCGGTAATATCCTCCAGTTTGATAGTGTCTTTTCCGTATGTCAAAGTGGTCACCAGGTGTTCGTAAGAACTCGGCAAATAGCAAAACAGAATAATCGCCTTATCCTCTCATCGATCTTCACATCAAGATTCACCAAATCCCTGATGATTTGATTGAAGGTATTGACATATTGTTGTAGATCCGAACCTTCCTGCATCTTCAGGCCGTAAAGCCTCTGCTTGAGATGCAACTTGTTCATCAAGATCTTGGACATATGCTGACTCTCCAATTTCTCCCAGACTGCTAGCGGACATATCAAATCCATGACGTGATACATCACCTCGTCCGCCAAACAAAGACGAATAGTCCCCGCAACCCTCTCCTTCATCTCCATCCAATCCATTTCCTCCATTGTAGCAGGTTTCGCCTCACGCAGCGACTTTAGCAAACCTTATTGTGCCAACAAATCCTTAACCCATCTCTGCCATAGCCCAAAATTGCCAGTCCCATCGAACTTGCCCACCTCGAACTTCGCACCAAAATTAAGTCTCATCTGATACCAATTGTTGGAACACATGCAAACAGGGTTCTAAAGATTAATCGAGAACGAACACACACACACACGCGAAGAAATAAAAGGAGACACGATTTACGTGGTTCGGTAAGTTGTGCCTATGTCCATGGGAGCTGTTGCGACTGTTTTCTATTATGTCAAAATAGGGTTACATAAGCGCAGTATTTATACTGCTTAATAGTGTGATACAATTACATCAATAACCCTGAGCATAAAAAGCAAATGGATATGAAACATAGATGATGAAGATATAACTCCAGCTTTGTGGAGGGACAAACTTAATCAACTGTTGACCTGTGGTGACTATCTATAGCATGTCAAGGGATCTCTCTGGTATCTATGTTACTCGAGTGCAACTTGTTCCAAGAAGTGAAGTTTTTCATCTATTCTCTGTTAGAAGTAGAAAACCTGACCTGTGGTGACTATCTATATCAATATCTGTTGAAGTTTTTCATCACTATCATCTGTTAGAAGTAGAAAACCTAACCAATATATTTGAAACATTTGTTATAAGTATGTTACACTGCTACTGTAAACAAAAAAAGGAGAATAGCTAGCGTTTCCTTGAGAAAACGCTATCTATTATTGAAAATAGATAGCGCTTCCTTTAAAAAACGCTATCTATTCTTGAAAATAGATAGCGCTTCCTTAGAAAAGTGCTATATATTCTCAAACATAGCTAGGGCTTTTTCAAGGAAGCGCTAGCGATTCCAGTTTTTACTGGCGCTTTTAAAATGCCGTCTTTTTTAATCAAGATCACTAGCGGCTGAATAGGTAGCACTTTTAAGCGCTAGTAAAGGCAAAAAAATAAGCATTATCTATGTCATTTTTTGTTGTAGTGTATGTTTACAAAATATGTTGCGAAATATAAAATTTTATTACATAAAATATTTTTTCAAAGCGTATTAAGATTTAAAAGCAAATACTTACTACGCATAGAAATGAGAAATTTACAAAAAGTTTCTTGATATGTAAGTCATAAAATTAATTATAAATAAAAATATGAAACACTAAGGATAAAAATATATCATAAAAAGATGAATATTTTAAACAAAAACATATTAGTTACTATGTAAAGATTTATTAATATTAAAACTAAATAGTAAAAAATATATTGTTAGGAAATTGAATATTTTATATGAATGAATATTAGTATATAAATTACTATTGATGACTATTTTATTAGAAATACGTTATTATAATTTTTGAACATATACTTTTCTGAAATATAGTGTATAACTGTACATGTTTTTGTTTTTATTACTTTCTACTATTGTTATGCTCAACTCTTTTTATGCTTATATTATAATTCTTAAGAGTGATTTATATGATTATAATAGGACATGTATATAACTATTAATGGTGTTATACAAAACTTTTATTTTATTTTATTTTAAAACTGGATAGCATATATGTGTGTATGTGTGTGTGGGTGTGTGTGTGTCTCTCTCTATATATATATATACTATTTTATAATAATTTTTCGAAAAATTCAGATGTTCTCGTAACTTTCCTAATTTTTTTACCGAAATTATATTTACATATTAAATATGTTCAAAATAAATATTGATAACCCGTGTAAGACACGGTCAATACACTAGTTGGTTGAAAAATTTTAAGTGTTAATTTAAATTAAGAAAAGTAAAAATTTCTTATAATTGAATGACTAATTAAAAAGAAAATTGATCATAATGATTAAATCTGATTAGATATAAAAGCTTAAAATAAGTATTACAACTATGACAGAAATACGTGCTACAATACAAAAGTAGATAAATGCTTAAAAAGAATAATATGTATAAAATTTATTTCCCTTTAAAATATATATTGAGGACAAACTCTAAAGGAAACTATGAATTAAACAATAAATTTTTTAAGAATCGAATATTAAAGGTTTTCACATTTATAGGAGTCCTTCTATAAAAACAAAAACTGAAAACTATTTTTAAAAAGATTCATTTAATTTAAAAATTAATATTAGAAAATTAAACAATAAAATATAAATTATTTTAAAAACTTTAACTATTTAAAAGTAAAATGTTTATTTAATTTATAAAAATAATTTCGATAATTATTTGTAAATATTTTTTATTTTATTGTTCCTTTAAAAAAAAGTACTGGCTGAAATAAAGAAAAGTAAAAATGCCTTATAATTGAGTAACTAATTGAAAAGCAAATTGATAATAATGATTAGGTTTGATTTAATATGAAAGCTTAAAATAAGTATTACAATTATGAAAGAAACACTGTCATAATACAAAAGGATATAATTGCATAAAAAGAAAAATAGGTAAAAAAATTATCTCGCATTTTAAAAAATAAGACTTAAATATGTGCTGAGATAAAATTATAATGGAATTTATTAATAAAAAATACGATTCTTAAGATTTTGATACTAAAGGCATTCACATTTGCAGGGATACTTATATAAAATCGAAAAAGTAAATAGAAATCATTTTTTAAAGGATGGATTTGATTGAAAAATTAATAATATAAAATACCAATGTTTTAAACATTACGTTTTTGAAAAACTGAAAGTTTATTTGAAAGGAAAATTGAAAGTTAATTAATTAATAAAATTACTTTTATAATTATTTGTGAATATCTTGTTATTTTAACGTTTGGTTGAAAAATTAAGTATTGATTTAAATTAAGAAAGGTAAAAGTGTCATATAATTGAATGACTAATTGAAAAGGAAATTTATAATAATGATTAGATTTGATTTAATATGAAATCTTAAAATAAAATGTGCATAATTGCATAAAAATAATAATAGGTATAAAAATTATTCCACTTTATTTTTAAAAACGGAATATAATTAAAAGTTTATTTTTTTAAAGTTTACTTTTTTAAAAAAAATTGAAAGTTAATTTAATTAATAAAAACCGTTGTTATGATTATTTGTATATATTTTGTTATTTTAATGTTGGGTGAAAAAACATAAGTATTGATTTAAATTAAGGAAAGTAAAAATGACTTATAATTGAATAATTAATTGGAAATAAAATTGATAATAATGATTAGATTAGATTTGATTTAAGATAGAAGCTTAAAATTATTTTGACAATCATTTTTAAATGTTTTCTTATTTTTTGAAAAAATATAAATATTAATTTAAATTTGGAAGGTAAAAATGTCTTATTATTTTTTTGGTATAGGTGAAAACATTTTTTGGTATAATTTTTAGGGATGGTAAAAATGTTTTATAATTGAATGACTAATTAAAAAGGAAATTGCCAACGGGAATTAGTCTGGTTTGTAAGGATTCGGCTCATATCTCACAAAGATATGAGTTCCAATACCTCTCTAAGTGTTCTTAAGCTTTAAGGCTATTCCTGACCTGATGAGCCTCTGGACTCAACTCATCTAAATTTTTCATTATAGAAAAAAAATAGAAAGGAAATTGATAATAATGATTAGACTTGATTTTTAATATAAAAGCTTAATTTGTTTTGGATGAACTTTAAAAGCTTAAAATAAGCATTACAACTAGCACAAAAAAAAAAAAGCTTTGCAACTATGAGATAGACATTTGCCACAATACCATTTGCCACAATACAAAAAGTATATAATTGCTTAAAAATAAAAATAGGCAAAAAATTATCTCCCTTTAAAAGTATGACTTAGAGATAATTTTGAGGACAAACTCTAATGGAAAGTATAAACAAAAAAAAAATCTTAAGATTTTGATATTAATTATTGTCAAAAAAATATCTTGATATTAATGGTGTTCACATTTGTAGGAGTACTTTTATAGAATCTATAAAATAAATAAATTGTTTTTAGAAAGATGGATTTAATTGAAAAATTAATAATATAAAAATGACATTAAATAAAATATAAAATGTTTTAAACTTACTTTTTTAAAAACATTAAATTAAAATAAATTAATAATGATTATTTTTATACTTATTTTAAAAAAATTATTTTAATTTTGGTTGGAAAAATCATGTATTGATTGAAATAAAATAAAATAAAATAAACATGCCTCATAATTAAACAAATAATTAAAAATAAATTGATAACAATGATTATATTTGATCTAATATGACAAAAAACGTATCAGAGTCACGAGAGAAACACGTGTCACAAAACACGAAATATACATGTGTTTTCATGAAAATAAGTAGGTATAAAAATTATCTCGCTTTAAGAAATACTTCGGTCTATATTACAAGAGACAAATAGTTTCAATTTTTTTGTCTAAAATATAAAAAATGAGCATCAATTTTTACATACATTAAATGTTAATTTCTAATTATGTATTTATTTAAGTTAGTTGAATTTGTCAAGAGTGCGCAGTTCAAGTGGCTGTCAATGTATTGCTTAAGGGCTTGCGGGCCACCTGGACTTTTGGGTCTGGGGTTCGAGGCATTAAGGGGAAAATTTGGGAACAAGTGTTGATCCCTGAAAAATTAGAGGAAAAAAGTTAGTTGAATTTGTGTGAATTAATTCTCATTAATTATCGGCCATCATTTATGAAAGAGGTATATTTGAAAAAAAAATTAACTTTTTAGGAGTATTAATTAGGATTAGATAATTTGAATGCATTTCGTTTTTCTTTGTGAATTAAAATTTTGTCTCTTATAATAAAGACCAAATAGAGTAGTAGTACTTAATGGAAAATATGAATAAAAATAAAAATTATTAATATTTTGGTATTAAAAGTGTTCACATTTGTGTCTTAATGGCTGGGTTGGAACAGCTATTTTGTCTCTATGACACAGCTTTTAAAACTCGCAATAACAAAATGCATGTTTGGAGAACATGTTTGTTTAAAATCGTTGTCGTTGTAAACGTGAAACTATGTTACTCAACACACGCTTTAGTAAAAGATATATTTTCTAATGATATGTTCGGTCAAAAAAGAAAAACATTGAAATCAATTAAACTTGAATTTGTTACCCCAAAAAAAAAACTTAAATTTAATAAGGCAACACAATTCAAATATTAATTTATCTCAACTCATCTATACTCATATCAAATTTGTTTGAACAAATAAATTTTTTTCGCATTTTTGCACGAATATATTCAACATTAAAATATAAATTTAAAACAATTTAGCGTATGCTTAATTTCACTTTAAAATCGAGCCTAAATTTATGATGCTTGATATTGTGGGAAATAATGTATGAATACGATTGATGTGATCATAATTACGGTGGCCGAGACTCCAAAATCCCTATATTGTTGCCATAATCGCAATTGTGAAACGGAATTTAAAACCCTGACTTGTCCAAATTACTTTTTAACTAGTCATACAAATTGATAACCAAATATAGCTCAAGCTGACTTGACTTAATTATCTCGTGCTCATTTATTTTCACCTTCATAAAATTTGAAACAGAGGTTCATATTGAAGTAATATTTTTTCACATATTATTAAATATTGCTTTAGAATGTAAGTATAGTTAATTAGGTGACAAAAGCACACCCTTTGGTGTTCGACTCCAACTATGATAAGTGTTTAGTTTCACGATGAAGAGAATTAGAGTTGATTTTGCCTCATTTCAAATAAAAAAAAAAGACTTGATTTTACCTAATGAATAACTATAAGATATATATATATATATATAAAGAATAACTATAAGACTTGATTTTTTAAAAGTGATAATTTTTTTTTTTTGCATTAGGCTGAAAAAATCTAATTTTTGCATTATACCTCTTTTGAAATAAAAATATCAAAATAAAAATAACTTCACCTCAAAATCACTAATAACCAACTCTAAAGGGTTGTCTTAGTAATCTATGACAGAACTTATATCCGACATGTCGCGGATTTGAGTTCCCACTAATAACCAAACTCAAAAAGCTCGTAGGTCTTTCTTGCTTTAGAATAGGGTGACATCCCCTCACCCTAAATTTTTATTTATAAAAAAAAATCACTAATAACCAAATCATTTTAAAAAAAATTTATTTTATTTAAAATTATGTTTATTTATCAATGCCCGCCAGTCTTCAATCAAAAAAAAAAAAAAAAGAATGCCTGCCAGTCTGCCACATACACACTACTGATTTTTACCATTTTCATTCATAGATTTTTTTTGTAACGCTGAAACTTAGGTTGTGGTCAGCCACGTCACTTGCCTCGAGGGGAGAAAAGCATAGAAGAGGCCTTTTTTTTATTTTAATAGTGAGCACACAGGGGCGCAGTGCACGGAGTATGGATTGACACACTAGCTTCGCTGCGCACCCTAGGCAAAGCGCCTTTCACCTCACTTCTCACCTAACCAGCTCACGTCTTTCTTCGCGAAACCACTCCTCCTTCTCCTTCCACTCTCACTCAAACTCTTCATCTCTCTCGAATTAGGGTTTCTCCCCACCCTGCCTCATCCATTTTTCCTATTTTCATTGAGTTTTCAATGCCTGCGAACCCTGTCAGCAAATTCCGAACCGTGCCAAACCGTTCGATTATTAAGCGAATTTGTCCTGTTGGTAGTTTGATTCAGCACAAATCGTTCCCTATTATTTTACCGTAGCGGTGTCGGGTTCCTGTAATGGCGCCTAGTCGCAGAAAGGGCGCCAAGAAATCGGCGGCCGCCGTTGCCGCTTGCCGGCAATGGAAGGTCGGCGATCTCGTGCTTGCCAAAGTTAAAGGGTTCCCTGCTTGGCCTGCCACGGTAGGTGCTGCTTATTAATTTTTAGTCGAATTTTGGATTTCTGAATTGATTATGCTGTTTAGAATAACACAGTCTTTTTTCCCCCCTCCCCTTCAGCCATTGTTTGGTGTAGTGTAAAGGGTTTATCGTTGATTGGGTTGATTGGGGCTTTGTTTATTTAATTGAAAGATATTATGTCTGACCTTGATTATCGGGTTTCCCTTCCCTTAATCTTGTACTATCGTAGTTTGGTATCACATGGATATTGGCTTAATCAAATGATAATCTTATGGAGATATTTAATGCATGGCTTGAGCGGGGCCTAAAGGCTTCCAAAATTTGATTAGGAACGGCTATGGAGAAGGGTCTGGGCCCTGGAGACCATACGATTAAACAAGCACGGAGCTATGCGTTGCATTTTTATTTTTTTTCCTTCCCCTTCCTATGATCATACTCCCTCCGGAATGAATTATAATGAATTATAAGCAAACAAAGTACATTTGGACCAAATACATATACTTTTGTTTGCTTATAATTCATTCCGGAGGGAGTGTATAGCTTACATGTATGCCGTGACCGCTTTTTGTTATGTTAATTTGTTTTTATAGAGATTTATTTGGCTGATTAAATTCTTTTGCTGGGGGCAGGTAAGTGAGCCGGAGAAGTGGGGTTACTCCACTGATAGGAAGAAAGTACTTGTTCACTTCTTTGGAACCCAACAAATGTATGTATTCAAATCCATGTCTCGTTTGATTGAATTGCTACTACTATACCTTTTGAATAATGTGTTGTATAACTTTGGGAATCAAATGCACACATCACAATGTCAAAACTAAGGTCGCATAAAGTTACATTAGCTGTATGATATTGTTAATCTGGTATTCTTGGCCTAGGGATATCACACTAAATATTAAGGTTTGATTGTGGTCATGTGGTGTTGTATTCTCATTGTAATTGACATGTGTCAGTAATTTGGTATTTTTTGGAAAGTCATTAGTGGTTGTGGTGTTAGTAAATGATTTTCCTAAATAATTATTCTTTCTAGGACAACTTGTATTCAAACCCATGTCTCATTTGATTGAATTGCCGCTACTATGCCTTTTGAATAATATGTTGTATAACTTTGGGAATCAAATGTACACATAACGATGTCAAAACTAAGGCCGCACAAAGTTACACTAGCTGTATGATATTGTCAATCTCGTGTTTTTGGCCTAGGGATATCACACTAAATATTAAGGTTTGATTGTGTGTTGTATTCCCATTGTCATTGATATGTGCCAGTTATTTTGTTATTTTTTGGAAAGTCATTAATGGTTGTGGTGTTAGTAAATGATTTTCCTAAATAATTATTTTTTGTAGGACTCCTTGATTAGGCAGGTAGGTATACATATTATTATAATATTTGGATTTGTTTCCTCTAAAACGAGGGATTCCTAGAGGGAAAATTGAGGCATTATAATTGTTGATGAGAAAATCAAGGAAGTGGATAGTTTGTTATATACGTGCATGACTGCATGTATTTTATCACGGCCTTAACTATTTATTTTCCATTCATTAGTTATAACTCCCCCACTTTTCTTCATAGATTGAATTCAGAATACCTCACTTTAGAGGAACCAAATCATCAATAAATTCATATGTTGAGGTGGCTTTCCTTTTGCATACACATTTGGAATATTTGAGAGTATGTTGTCTATTTCAACATTTTTTAGCAAGGTAAACTGATGGTGTTCAATCATTGTAGTGCACTTGCGATGGTAATGCTTGTTGATGCATGTATATTTTTATTTGGCCTGCCCTTTATGACATTAGTATAGTATGGTTGTAATCATAAACTGTATAAAAAAAAAATAATTACAAGTATGGCAGATGGTGTTGTGGCTATAGCGGAAGCATGGCAGCTAACACACACACAAAGTTTACTAAAACAACTACATATTATAATAAATAAAAAACTAATAAGATAAATCAAGACCAATAAGCTAGAAATATCGTAAGAAATAAAATTCACCAGAAGTATCAAATAATTCACAAACTTACAGATAGAAAAACTCCGAGTAGAGCAGAATAAAGTGAGATTAAGAAAATAGAGGTGTAGAGAGACTCGGAAAATGGATGAATATAGAGATATAAAAAGAACAGAAGAGGAGGAAGATAAAGGAAGAGGGACTCAGAAAGAGAGAACTAGACAAAACAGAAAAGGAGGAAGAGGAAGGAATAAAGAGAGTATGAGAATCAGAGGAGGAGAAAATGAAGTAACAGAGAGGTTGCCTGATAAAACCGTTGTTCGTTGGACTTGGGTTATTCGCTGGAGATGGCAGAGGAGATTGATTAAGTATTGGGTTTGAGTATGACCTGAGAGTGGAAGATGTGAGTTGCAACAGAAGATGTATGATGTTTGGGGTTTAAAACATGTATTTTGTTCAATAAAAAGAGATATGTCCAAGTTAATCTGCTACAATCATCAATAAAGGATATGGCCCTTCTGGCTCTATTAACATTTGAAAATTAAGAAGGTCCCCAAATGTCTATATGAATCAAAGAAAACAGTGTACTTAAAATTTTATTGAACAACTCTAATTCTTGGAAAGTTCACAAGATTCAGTGTAACGTGTTAAAGTCTACATCCTCAAACAGAGCAGGAAACGTAGATTGGAAGAGAAATGTGGATGACTAAGCCTATAATGCTTTAGCTACTTTATTGAAACCATCTTTTGAGACATTCTGGGCAGAACTGAAGGGACAACTGATATCATGGGACAGAATTTTTTGTAGGGAAAATACTTGCACTCTCAAGATAATGTAGTCCATTGCATTCCCTAGCATGTCCAGTCATCATCCTTGACCTCTTTTCCTGAAACGCACAGCAAGAAGAATTGAAAATAACCAGGCAGTCAATGCTTTTAGTCGGTAAACAGAGAGAAGATTGTTGGAGATCTTTGAAACACGGGGAATTTTTAATGAGAGCATTAGCTATTAGCGAGAGATCAATATTAGCTTTCCCCATCTGTTAGCCATAATGGACTTTCCATCAGTAGCAAAGATGGATTTAATATCAGAACTAGGCTTCCAGGGATGTAATTTAGGTTCATTCTGCCTCTGTTTTATCTGGTTCAATTTCCCCCCCGGTGAGCCTACGTTTGTAGCAATGAGTCCATAAATCATCATAATTATGGGTTTTTTTTGCTTGATTTTGGTGTGGACCATCTTTATCTTTTCTCCCTCTTTTCTAGCATTACTGTTTGTTGTCTTTCTTCTACTTAGACAAGTGAAAAGGTCCCGTTTAGGTTTGGAAGTGACTTACTTTAGAAACTCCACATTTAGACCAGAAGAATTTAAAAACCCGATCTCTTCCCCTCTCTTGAAGAAGAGATTGATTGGCTTCTATTAGTTTCAGTTTCATATTTTATTACTAGTCCATCTCCTGCCATAAACTGGTCATTACATTGACATAATCTGTTAAGAGAAAGGTTGGCTTGTTTGTTATGAGCAATCAATGTCTAAAATGTTAGATTATAGTTTGAGCTTTTGAATAAATCTTTTCGACTGCTCCCCAGTGAGTCTCAAGTAACATAAAATTCTGAGATACCTCAATGTGGATTGAGTTCATCAACCAAATTGTGATAATAGTGTCTTCAACATCCCACATTTTGTACTTCTTATTCTTACTCTCAGGTGGATAGGTGGATTGTCAGAGAGATGAAGTCTCTGCTTTCCCTTTAGGCTATGTTTGTTTCAAAGGAAAGAAAGTGGGGGGAAGGAAAAGATTTTTGAAAAATGTAAAAAATGTGCATGGATAAGTATGACAGGCCAATCATAGTGTGACACATCAACAATTTTACACTTTAATCAATAAACTTTTTTTCTCCCCACTTTCTTTTCCCTCCACTTTCTTGGCTGCCAAACATAGTCTTAAGGGTGTGATTGGTTCACGAGAGAAATTGTAAAGAGAGAGTATGAGAAGAGAGAAAAATGTGAGAAATAGGGTAGATTTTGGGTATTGATTGGAATAAGAGAAAAAGAAGAGAAATAGGGAAGAGAGAGATGTTGATTATTTTTAAAAAGACATCAATACCCTCGAGTTAAAAAACTAATTTTTTTATTTGATTTGGAAAATAGGAGTAGAATTGGAAAGAAGGGATCAATTTTTGTTTTCTCCCCATTTTCACGCCAGTCCTACGAAGAAATGAAAAGGACATGGGACCCATCTCATTTTTTTTTCTTTTCTTATCAATTTCACCACTGCCAATCACGCTGAAACTCTCTTTCTCTTCAAATTCTCGCCTCCCCATTTTCTCTCACAGCAAATTCACCGCTGCCAAACACACCCTAAAGCCGGCTTCACCAATCTCATCCACTGTAAATCATTTTTTCCATCCAGCTGTACAACTCCCAAATTTTGCATCCCTGAAGTTGGAGTATTTTTGGAAGGGCCGAAGTGAATGTGCTGTGGTGGTGATGAGGGTCTTGGGTTTTAAGAAAGGTGGGAAAGTTGCATCAGAGTCCTCATAAGAGATCTCATACCATGAGTGATGAAGGTTCTGTAATAACTGTCCCCACTTTCTTTCCCCCCACTTTCTTGGCTGCCAAACATAGTCTTAAGGGTGTGATTGGTTCACGAGAGAAATTGTAAAGAGAGAGTATGAGAAGAGAGAAAAAGGTGAGAAATATGGTAGATTTTGGGTATTGATTGGAATAAGAGAAAAAGAAGAGAAATAGGGAAGAGAGAGATGTTGATTATTTTTAAAAAGACATCAATACCCTCGAGTTAAAAAACTAATTTTTTTTATTTGATTTGGAAAATAGGAGTAGAATTGGAAAGAGGGGATCAATTTTTGTTTTCTCCCCATTTTCACGCCAGTCCTGCGAAGAAATGAAAAAATGAAAAGGACATGGGACCCACCTCATTTTTTTTCTTTTCTTATCAATTTCACCACTGCCAATCACGTTGAAACTCTCTTTCTCTGCAAATTCTCGCCTCCCCATTTTCTCTCGCAGCAAATTCACCGCTGCCAATCACACCCTAAAGCCGGCTTCACCAATCTCATCCACTGTAAATCATTTTTTCCATCCAGCTGTACAACTCCCAAATTTTGCATCCCTGAAGTTGGAGTATTTTTGGAAGGGCCGAAGTGAATGTGCGGTGGTGGTGATGAGGGTCTTGGGTTTTAAGAAAGGTGGGAAAGTTGCATCAGAGTCCTCATAAGAGATCTCATACCATGAGTGATGAAGGTTCTGTAATAACTGTCCAATATTTTGTGAGGCGAACCGCTCATATATATATATATATATATATGGTAAATTCTAATATGGACCACCTTGACAAGTGGTCCACCGTGGAAAAAAGTCCAAAACTTCAACGACGACCGACGTCGCTGCTTGGAAGCAGTAGCTCGTAGTCCTGCTCGTCATTACGATTGAGACGGCGACTTGATTGGTACTCGTTCGACTAAAAACAAGAAAAATGAAGTTTTGATCGAAATGATTCAACTTATATCCGTTTCACTTGTTTTTAGTCGAACGAGCTCCAATCAAGTCACCGTCTCAGTCGTACTAACGAGCAGGACTACGAGCTTCTGCTTCCAAGCAGCGACGTCGGTCGTCGTTGAAGTTTTGGACGTTTTTTCCATGGTGGACCACTTGTCAAGGTGGTCCATATATATATATATATATATATATATGAGCAGACATTCTCCCTTCTCCTATAACTAAAGAGAATTGATAATTACAATTTAGGTAACAGATTCCTACCTAATTGATGATAGATGACAAAAACATAAATGGAAAGAATGCATGATAATAATTAAGGAAATAAGTGGGAAATAAATGAAGACAATATCCCTTCAAATCAGAGAAGACATTATGATAAGATTTGTTATGATTAAGGTTTGGTGTGAGTTAATGTTGATTGAATCCTATGTTAGTACTGAGTAAGGGGAGGAAATGATTTACACCAAATTGAAAGGGGAAGGAAGGATAATAAAGGAGGTTTTGAAATTCAAATTTCTAATTCGATGGTTTGATTGAGTGAATGTGCATGTTTCAAAATTTATTATTTTTATGCTAATTGTGTTTGGGTTTATGATTACGTTTGCGTTTAAGGACTTACATAACTGTCTTGCAATGTGGAGTCTCTCTCTCAGCATTTAGTTGTTTACCCATGTACAAGCCTGAGTTTTATTCAGCTTGCAAGTCGTCTTCGTTTGAAATGGGATTTTGTTCTGCAGTGCTTTCTGCAATCCTGCTGATGTTGAAGCATTTACTGAAGAGAAGAAACAGTCTCTTGTCAAACGTCAAGGACGGGGTGCTGACTTTGTTCGTGCAGTAAAGGAGATCATTGAATGTTATGAAAAATTAAAGAGTACCCAAGTTAATGAAACTAGCTCTGGTGGTGAAGTTGCTGATGCGAATGTGTCAAATCCAACTGACCCATCTGCCAACTCAGGGTTAAAGGATCAAGTGGATGCTCCTTGGACAATTAATTCACAAATGAAATCTTCAAATTCTGTGACCGACAGACCTGAGCTATTTGGTGCTGCTGAGAATGACTCAGCTCTTGCATTGAGGGATGAATATTATAATAAAGAGGCTACTGGTGATGCTGTTGCAGCTGCAACTATAAAATCACCTTTGCCTGTGAGACAGGGAAACAACCCAGTTCAAAGGTCCAGAAGTTCATCACAGGTCCAGAACTTTGTTGTACCTTGTAGTGATGGTGGAAATAGTGGTGGCAATAATGATGGCAACATATCAGCTGATGCAATTCAGAATAAATCTGTAAGAAGGATTAAACATATCAGGAAATCACCTAACCTTTTTGGGTGTGATGATACCGATTCATCTGCATTTGCCTCAAATGTTAGCTTGGAGGAAAATGGTTCTGAAATTATTACAAATAATTCCGATGCCTGTAGCTTAAATGAGGGAACTACTATAGATTCTATTTTAAAACTTGAACAGTCTGAGACTATTGACTACCCTGAATATGAAGTTGAGCTAACCAAAGCCCTTGATCATGAAATAAAGGCTGTAATTGATAAGAAAAGAAAATCAAACAGGATGAGGGAAACTAATGATGCTGGTGCTCAGAATGCCAGTCAAAGTTTGCAGAATAAGTGTGAAAATCCAGAAGAGAGATTCTCTGACCATGAGGGAGATGAACACCTGCCCCTGTTGAAGCGAGCCAGAGTTAGAATGTGTAAATCACCATCCACCGAGGCAGAACACAATAGCAATGCACATGTACTAGAGAAAAGCTGTAAGGAAGATATTATTGACTCATCACAGCAGATAATCACATCCTCCAATTGTGAAAATGGTAGCCTTGCTGATGGAGACTCATTAGCGTTGAGTGGAGCTTTGGTTAATGTCTCACCTAAGTTATTAGCTCCATGTTCTGAAAATGGGTCACAGGTTTGTAAAGTTAAGAAAGACAAGGTTTTTGGCTGCTTTATAGATGATGAATCAGCTTTACCTCCATCTAAACGCCTCCATCGTGCTTTAGAAGCAATGTCTGCCAATGCTGCTGAAGAAGGAGCTTGTATTGAATCATCATCCTCTATAATGACATCAAGTGGAAGATGCTGTATATCTGCCATCAAGAGATGTCCTTGTAGGACCATTGATAATCAAGGAGGTAATGATTTAGAACTGCAAGGGTTGGATTCTTGTGGCATTCATTGTTCTAATATCAGTGTGTGTAGTTTCTCAACCTGTTCAAATCCAATGCTTTCAACAGAGGATAAGTCATCTACGGAAGTGGATAAGCAGTTGACCAGGTTCCAACAACATGAATCTGGCAAGGATGTCGTTCCAGGTGCCAGACACGAAGTTGGTGAAGATCTTAGTGATTCTGTGGTTTGTCAGGCTGCTAAAACAGATTCACAAGTTCTGATACACGGAAAATTTTCTCCTAATCTTGATGTGCAATGTTGTCAAGTTGGAAGCAATCAAGATTCACCAGGTCCATCATTACCACTAAACGAAGATGACAATATCAGACTCGTGAACCATTCAAATGCATCCGCAACATTAGACTATGGTGGACTAAGTCTTTATCCCGTGGCAGGTCCCAATGAAAATGGAAAATCGTTACCTCAAAATAGTATTAACATGCCTCAGAATGTGGTGGTTGTTTCTGAGGATATGAAGCGAACAGCTCGTGACAGCAGTAAAATTAATGACACGTAAGCTTATTTTTTTGCTTGCTACAATTACTACCTCTGACCACCTATATCCTTGAAGCAAAAGAGAAACGATCGTGAAAAAGATGAACCATTTTTTCTGACTGTGTATCTATTTATTTATTTATTTATTTGTGGAAAAAATGCTTTTATTTTATTATTCTTCATAAAGAAGCTTTCTAGAGAAGCTAAATTTTTTAGCTCATGAGTGAAGTGCTAAACAAGCTGTATTCAGCCTATTCTAAAAGCTGAGAATTTTGGGTTTTAAAAAGTGTTCATCCAAATGTGCAAATTAATTATAGTCTTCACTTAATTCCTGTTTTTCCCCTTTTCTGCTATGCTTAGCATTTTTCATATAGAATTTGACTGGATGGACTTATGTTTACCTAATTTAAATCATACTTCTGCAAGTGGTTGTGTTTTCCAACCTAAACTCTGATAGGTATGGGTGTTGATTAAAAAAAACCGAAATAACACCTCCTGACAGCACTGAAACTAAGAACAGGAATGGAGGTAGGTCTCCTTTCGCAAGAAAAACAGAAATGAGAATATTACCCCTCAGAAAGAATTCTGAATGGTATTGCATAATCCAAATGATTTTTCATGCCTTACATCTCTCCGTATCCTCCCCTTCTCTCATCATTTTCCACATGTTCCCAGAATCGTCCACATCCCTCTCTCCATTTGTCAGTTGCCACCTGTCCAGGTGTTTCTTCTTACCATTCCACTAATCGGCTGCTCATTTGGCATAACCTTCTCGGGTGAATTTGTGACCCCTTCTGTAATAAACATTTTATTAATTGTGCTCTATCAAATTCATTATTGGGGGTCAGTTTGGTGGAATTTTATAGAATAAGCATATTTTAAACAATCTTTTAAAGATAATGAAAATGAAAAGAGAACAATTGTTCAATGAAAGCAATCTATGTTGCATTTCTTTTAATTCAATAAAGCTCATGTATATTCTTTGGGTTCAGGCATGAGGTTCTGAAAGAGGTAAGCTTGAAAGATCAGGAGGAGGATATGAATTATGTGTCAATACCCAATGATTGTTCAGGAGAAAAGGGTACTTTGGGCATTCTGGCAAGCCCATCCTTGACTGATGGGGGAGTTTTTCTTCCACAAGGTTCACCTCCAAATACATCAGTTTGCAATGCTTCTACATCAGACAGTAGTAATATCCTTCAAAATGGAAGTTGTAGCCCTGATGTACTCCAGAAGAACAATTTGTCTGGTCCTATTGATGGATGGAAAGATGGGGCTGTGGCAAGTCAACGATCAAGATCTATGGGCAAGTCAACTGAAGCAGGACATGCTGCTTTGTTGTACTTTGAAGCAATGCTTGGGACATTGACAAGGACAAAGGAAAGTATTGGTCGAGCAACACGCATAGCTGTTGACTGTGCAAAGTTTGGCATTGCAACTAAGGTAATATGATGGTCCTTTTTTAATCCTTATTTTCTTCCCCGTGTCCATAGCAAATGTTAAATTATTATATTGTGAATGCTTTTCGATTTGAAGTTTCCTTTTGATAGGGCAAATGCATCTATTTAGGATTTTTTAATTATTTTGGGACCAATATGATTTTTGTGGAATGAAATAAGGAATTATATTTACTAGCTTTCATAGTCAACTGAGACATCCAATTTATGTATCTTGAGACCTCATAGTTTTACCTTTCAAGCGTGTTAGTTTTCTTTATTTTGACTAACAAATTTAAATTGATCCATGACCTCTGGGTGTTTGGTCACCTTATCTACTTCATTACTTATTGGACTTTGAGTGGGTGCAATCTAAACTTACATGGTGCATGTTTTGTTACCAATAAGTAAAAGAGAAATGCAGAATTTCAGTGAGGTAAAGAGAAAAAATCTAGTTTTTTCTTTTGGTAATCATAATGTTCCAATTATTCTGTTTATGGTTGAAAAACTTGTTGGAAGTATGGCTTCATCTATGATGGGGTGAGGGGATACTGGTGTGAGTCGAGCATGAGGCAACTTTGATGTCTCATTTGCTTGTTATTCAAGATGAACTTGATTTTCTTTGGTTTTTTTTTTTTTTTTTTTAATATATATATTCTAAAAGTATAGGATGTAAATAGAAAGCTGATAGGAAATGATTTGAGTTGTGTGTTTGTGTTAGGGACCAAGGGACCCAAGTCTCACTATTGGAAGTGTATTCTTGGAGGAGGAAGAGTGAGTTAGGAAGAGAGGGGAACTGAGGTGTACACGGGGTTCAAAATTCAAATACAGTTTGGAGGTTAGAGAGGGAGTTAGTTAAGGAGTTAGTATGTGAACTGTTAATACAGTTGCGAGGAGGTTTTCCCTTGGTGGAGCAATAATACACTCTGATTCTGATTGTTTCATTCTTTCTTTTTCTTCTAGTTTTCATTCTTTTTCTCTCAATAATTCGAGAGCTTATTAATTCGCGCATCATAATTTTGACTTTTGGAAACTTTAGTGTGATAACTGATATCAGCCATACCTGTAAATAAAATTTGCATTCTTTAGGAGGGAAACCTAGGTTATGTCAAGACCAACAAGTTGGTGGCAAGTTTCATTAGCACAGCTTGGATCTCGATGATTATGTTGTGCCTGTTTGGGAGTCCTTAGCCAGAACAAGAATACTGCTTATTATTGTGATTATTATTATTATTAAAAAACTAAAGAATGAATTGCATTCTTGTATGAGATTAAATGCCCATTTCTTTTGGGTCAGTCTTTTTCATTCTGTGCTTATTGGATATTTTTTGGGCATCATTCAGCTCACTTTTTAAGTATAATAATAGGAGTGCATGTGTTTGTTTGAGTCTGTGTAGTGCATGTGTTTGTCTGAGTCTGTGTTGGAGAGGATAGAGGATTAAGCTCTTCTAAAATAATTATAATTACAAATCACAAGTATAGGTCGGTGACTATTGCTTTTAGAATCTCTAATGTCAAATTCACATAATATGGTCTGGTATTCTCAAAAAAAAAAATGTTATACGGTCTGGGAAACAATGGGGTGTTATTGTTAAATAATAAAAACTTGTTCTTTCAGCTAGTGAGAGGATACTTAACAAAAGCTTATCACTTTCGTCTACTACTTGAGAATTAAAACAAATTTTTTGTATACCAATATCGGAAGAAGAAAGCCCTATATACTTTTTTGTAGCTTTCTTGAAATGCTTAACATTTGTTTTTACCATAACTAAAAAGGGGAAATTTTCATCAGCGATTGAGTAGAAAGGACTGGGCCACTACCCATATATAAACCACTTCTACTTTTATGGAACTTACTGCAACTTATTATTTTTATACATTACAGTTTAAATTCAGTTTTTGTTTTAGTGTAAAATAAGGTTTCAAATCAACACAGGGAAACATTGAACACACAAGCATTCAGAACCTCCTGAGGTGCTGCTTCTGTCCAAGTAATAAACCTGCTCAGATATTAGCTTCTTTAGCAAAGTCCCTAAATGACTGTTTAAAATCAGTTCACATTCAGATTTACAATAAGATTTAAAAAAATGTGCCATTTTTTCTTTGCACCTCTACCACTGGTGCCACTTCAGGCGTAGTCGTGTAAAGAAATGCACTAAGATCAATAATGTAGCTTTAGGCATTCTTGTAGAAGTGAAAATAAAGGAAGAATCAGGTTGAAAGATTGGCATCCCAGGCTCGCAGAATGTTAGCACTACTTCTATGGATCAAAATCAGAGTGGAATCATTCCAGTCCAGCACGTCCAGCCCATACCTAATAGGCCCAGGTTTATCCGCACATATTCTAAAAGGCATAAGTTGGGAAAATCCTCTACCTAGGCTTTCAGTTATAAAGAGAGAGTAAATGAGTTTGCACAGTGGTTATATGGGGAAGTAATACTTATGAGCTGGTTTCTGTCATTTTTGAGTAATCTGTTAAGCCTGAGAAGATTCATCTTCCAGGGGAGCATCGCTCGGTCGTACCCACCTTACAATTCAATAATACAATCCCTGTTTTCTATCTCAGAGGAACTTTATTTAATTTATTTGTCCTGGATTATAACTAAGAAGTTTGCACATGCATGTGTTTTTTTTAAATCTTCAGGACCTGGATGGGAGTCAAACCCATTTAATTTACACTCTGGTCAATTCCTATTGTCCTATATATACAAAATTGTTTACAAAAGCTTGTCATGTCTTTTCTTGACAATATATGCATTTTGGGGGGTTTGGGCTGTGGGGTTATATCTAGGTGGTGGAAATTCTAGTTCACAATCTAGAAACTGAGCCAAGCTTTCCTCGGAGGGTAGATCTTTTTTTCCTTGTTGACTCCATTGTTCAATCTTCTCGAGGTCTGAAAGGTAATTGTTTATCTCTTGGTTATTCTTGAATCTTGCCAACAAAAAGAAGAAAAAAAAAAAAGGAATATGCACATGTGTATCTGTTGATGTTGAAAACATTTCAGAATATATGCATTTAGTATCTATTGATGCTCGAAAATCTGATTTTCCAGGAGATGTTGGAGGAGTATATCCATCTGCTATGCAAGCAGTCCTGCCACGCCTATTGTCTGCTGCTGCTCCTCCTGGAAATACTGCACGAGAAAATCGTAGGCAGTGTCTTAAGGCAAGTTGATGAAGTTTCCTGTTTAGTGAAGTTAAATAAATATGCTCTTTAGACTTACATCTCTTTTTTGGTCATTATTCTTGTTAACCTTTGCTCTTAAAATTATGTAGGTTTTAAGGCTGTGGTTGGATAGAAGAATCCTACCAGAACCCATTATGCGCCATCATATCCGGGAACTTAACTCATATAGCAGTTCAGCTTCTGCAGGTGTCTTCTCACGACGTTCATTGAGAACAGAGAGGGCTTTAGATGACCCTATTAGAGAAATGGAGGGTATGCATGTTGATGAATATGGAAGGTTTGAACTTGTTGGCATTAAAAGTTTGATTTAATTATTCTCTCTCTTACTTTGCAAATGTGTGTACTTAAATTGCATTTGGTCCTGCAGCAACTCAAGTTTTCGGTTACCTGGATTTTGCATGCCCCCAATGCTTGAAGATGAAGGGAGTGATTCTGATGGAGGGAACTTCGAGGCTGTCACGCCCGGGCATGATTCTGAAACACAAGAAGTGCAAGAAACGGCTCATGCAATTGAAAAACACAGGCATGTGTTGGAAGATGTTGATGGCGAGCTTGAAATGGAAGATGTGGCACCCTCTTTTGATGTTGAATTGAATTCCATTTGTAATGTTGATGGAGGAAATGCCTCACAGATTGATAAGAAATTTCCCCAGTCCGTTGCTCCTCCTTTACCACAAGATGTGCCATCATCTACCCCACCTCCACTATCATACCCTTCATCACCACCACTGCCACCACCTCCTCCACCGCTACCCCCACCAGCACTCCACTTCATGTCAGATACCTCTGATCAATATCACGCTGCAGTCGATTCAAAAGTTTTTACAGATTCACTGGTATGTTTCCTAACTTCTGTTTGGATCTTACGCTCAATCGAGTCTCTGGCAGCAAGTGACAACTCGTTATAATTTTTTTTTTTTACTTGGGCTCCTGCTCGTATTTGCAGACAGTGAATGGCAAAACATTCCATTCTATGGCTCAGCCCTTGGATGCACCAAGAAATAGCCGACCTATCAGTGATGCATTGCAGTTTCGAGTCCCAGAATGTAGAGACATGCAGATGCAGACACCAGAGTCTACTTGCTATTTCAACACTTACCCTGTACAACCACCAGAAAATTCCAGGAGTGCTGATGGTTTTGCTATGCATAATAAACGTTACATATTACGGCCACCTCGCCATGTGCCGTCGGATCAGTTTTCTTTTGTTCATGGGGAACGTCGTGTGAAGTCTCGGAGGGAGGTTCCACCACCGCCTTCATACTCCAATAGACACCACTTTGTGCAGAACATGAAGAGAGAGAACTTTTATAACAATCACGAGAGATTAAAACCACTTCCATATGATTACCAAGAGAGATGGAATATTCGTGCACCCTATTCTGGTAAAATTGTTATAACTGATGATGCATGTGATATTTGGGGGGAAGGGGTGGGTGGCCATGCCATGTTTTGCTTTGGTTGTGTAAGAATGTATTAATGATGATCTTTTTTGCGATTTCTGCTTCCTGTTCCTTGGTACCATTGCAAAGGTGTTCCGGCCCCTCGTGATTGTCATCCAAGTGAATCAACTAGATTACCAGGTCATGGTTGGAGATTTCCTCCCCCATCAATGAATTACAGGGACTACATGCCTTTTGGGCGACCCTTTGAAGATGCAATTCCAGTAGCAAACCGAGGTATGTACCCTCTGCTTAACAATTTTTTTTTATTTGCTTCTTTCCTATGAGTTCTGGGATATTACTTAAAAATATTAAGGTTTAAGATAATTATATGTTTCAGGCCCAAGCTTTTGGCCGCCAAGGTGAACAGAAATTACCCAGCAATGAAGGCTGCCATACTTCTGTCTGTCCGCAGGCCTCTTTAGATATCCTTCAACAATTAGTATTGTTGTTACTTACATACACATTTCACTCGTTGAATGTTAGATGTGTCCTACTTTTTGGCGTGGGCCCTGTCTTTGTTCACGAGAGGTGGTTTTTGTTCCATCTTTCTGTACATGCAAGAAAGTATCGTTGGAGAGTTCCGCAGAATCTGCGCAGCACAGGATGTGGTCACAATATGCTAGATTTGTATATATATTTATTGCAGCCTCTTCTGCAGAATGCAGAGCGGGAAGATTCATTGTAAAGTCGTTGGAGAGCTGTAACATATCTAGGTTGTCATTATCAAATTTTTTGGTTCTAATATTTATATAATTTATTCCATGGAAACCCTTATAGATGTTTAGACCAAAATATATAAATTTTTTTATGGGCTGCCTGGAATTGTTTTCTTCGTATATGGAAAATCTTCCTTCTGGTTTGAGTCCTCCCTCCCCTTAATCGTTTGCTTTTATATTTATTTATTTATTTATTTATTTGTCTATGAAAAATGTCAACAGATATTTAATACTTGATAAGGATTTAAAAATAAAAATATTTAACAAAAATAAACATTTAAAGGTGTTAAATATTTAACAAAAATAAACATTTAAAGGTGTTAAAAATGTTATGTTTTTCATTAAATATTTATATTTTCTAATTCCTTCCATAAATATTCTTATGACATCTGTTAATGAGATTTAGTTTTTTGCTGATAAAAAAAAAGATATTTTTTTATGAGAAACGCAGCTTTCCATGAACTTTATAGTGCAGCCTATGATTTGATGGCCGACAACAGGGTGTTTACAACCTAACCCATTCTATTAACTCAGCATGGTTTGAGTTATGTTAGGTCTGAGCATGAAGAAGGGAAGGACCAATTGCTCGATGGCCCAAACAAAGAGTACATGATCTGTGATGTTTTTATCAGGAGGAATAGAAAAGGGCAGAATGGAGATAAGCAGAGAATGTGTTTTTTTTTTTTGGTGGTCAAGGGAATGAGGTTCATTGCATAGGTAAAGCTTCAATTCCGACCTATCAAACAACATATGTTGTGTCACATACATATCCCACAATACAAACCAAGACACGCTATTGTTACGAGAACACTACACCATCGACACATTATCGAAATCTAACAAAAACACAAGCATCGAAGGTAGGCTATGTCCTAAGCAGAGGTTAAAACACAGGTAGACTACTCTCAAAATATTTTCCACCGAGGACAATGATTTAGTTGCAGCTGTAATGGCATTCTTTTCACTACAAACCTTCTCATTTTAGTTGAGTAGTAACTTAGACCTACTCACTTAGTATAAACTCATGTAAACTGGTTAGATACCAGGATGTGAAATAACTTAAGCATCATTCACAAAGATTGTTTTCATCAAAACACTGTTACGGGAGATTTTGCCTCAACAAATGTAATATTAGGCGGAGTCTAAATATGCTCTAAACGAGTATAATTCATCACATTACACAAAAAAAATTGAGAACTTTATTACTATGATTTTGTGTGTATAAAGGCCTAATTTATATCACCACTTCTAGAAATGTGTGTCATTATACACCCAAAACTATATTAAGGACGCTATCCATGTTTTTTGAGAAATGGAGAGGATTTTACTCTCTTTATACATCCCAAAACGCCTCAAAACTATAGTAATGAAAATGAAAAATAGAAGGGGAAAATGAAGTGGATCCATTTCCTTTTGGATAGTAATGGTTGTAAGCTTGGGTAGATAATGATTCTCTGGGGAGAATTAGGCAATATCATTTGGTGTAATCTTTTTTTGTTTTTGTGCTTTTATTCAGCAAATTTTAGTATTTTGAAATTTGTTATAAATGGGAGATGGTGGAAGCTAGGGCGGCGATAGTAGAAAATAATTTGAGTGTGCTGGAAACAATAGTGACAGAGTTGTAAAACACTATACGATAATAGAGCAAAAGACGAGAGACATGAAGGCTGAACGACGAGAGACATCGCGATTTTGTACAACGATAAAGCTCTTATGAAAAGAAAGCAACGATAATAGACATGAGGAGGAAGAAAACTCTTCTATTACGAGTAAACAAAAACATAGTTGCTCAGTTTTTTTCGGTGAACTCAAGATGCAAGAAGATTGTGGTAGGGTAACATATGATTGCAAGGAGAATCATTGGAGGAATTCAAGATGGTTGTCCATAAGGTAGAACTTTTGATGTTTGATGGCTATGACCCGCTAGGTTGGATTACTCAGCTGATATTCCCACCATCAGCTAATTCAATATGTTGCCGCTATACTGTGCAGCATTAGCTAATTATCTACTCAGCTGATATTCCCACCATATGAAAAGTTTGATGATATATTATTGGCTAAATAGCGCTTTTGGTCACTTAACTTTATTTTAGTTTTCGTTTTGGTCTCTTAACTATTATATTTTTCATTTTGGTCTCTTAAGTTACAAAAATACGACACTTTCGTCCCCTAACTATTTTTTTTCTTCATTTACGTCCCTTAAGTTACGAAAATGTGTCACGTTCGTCCCTTAAGTTACGAAAGTTATGCCAAATCCGTCCCTTCTATCTGTAATCTTTTTAAACAATAAAGTTAAAGTCATGCTCCTATCAGAGTTCTTATTAATGAAATAACATGATAAAAGGTAATTGACCAAAAAAAAAAAGAGTTTCAATGACCTATACACACAAAATAAAGGGATTACAAACAGAAGGGACGAAAGCGACGTATTTTTGTAACTTAAGGAACCAAAATGAAATATATAATAGTTAAGGGACCAAAACGAAAACTAAAATAAAGTTAAGGGACCAAGAATGTTATTTAGCCTATATTATTATTTCATCATCTGCATCATCTCTCCAAAAAAAAAATCATTAGCCTCAAGAGATTGGTCTAGTGGAGCATGACATGGTCTCGTATCTAATATATTACAAGTTCGAATTTTCACTAGTCCTCTTTGGGGTGAGGTGAATGCGAACTCCTTTACAAGTGAACTCGAAAATATTCTCTATCTTGAATTCGGGCACAATCCCCCATCTTAAATTTCCTTGCTAAAAGAAAATCATCGGCATCATCTATCACAGTAAATAATTAATATGAGACTTTTGCACTTCCATTACTATCTGAATTTTCAGTGTAGTAAAGTCATTTAAATAAATTATTAGTACATGCAAGCCAAAAAAAGAAAATTAACAGCGTAGGACGAACTATTCTTAGAAAGTTGAGTCCAAGTTTAATACTTCTAACCCAGAATTACTAGGTTTAGCGCCCACAATAAGATTCCAGAGTGTAAGGGACTAGACAATAGCTAGAATAAGACCAGTTGATTCTTGTGATTCGTTGTAATCATGCATTCATGCTGATAAAAAAGTAAAAAGGTATATACTAATAAATGTAGTATATTGATAACTAAGATTAATAATTGGGGACTTTTGGTTAATCAATCAATCAAAACAAAATAACGATGTTAAGTGTCTAAATAAAAAAATAATTAATTTTGTCAAAAAAGGTGTCTAAATAAAATTAGTTAAGGAATTAAAAAATGAATATATTCATAAAAAGATAATGTTAAATATACTAATAATTCAAAAAATTAAATTTGTTAAAAACTACTCCCTCCGGTTTTCAATATAGGAGAAAAAAAAGTGTTTTTTAGGGTTTCAAAATATAAGAGATATGTGAGATAAAAAGATGTTTTTCATTGGAAAAAAAGAGTGTTTTTCTTGGTTTTGATGAATTAGGGTTTTATCTCTTATATTTAGGACCGGAGGGAGTATTTTTTATTGTTATTGTTGGTATTAAAAGATTTTTTATTTTGATTCTTCGAGACCAATATCACGCTCGTTGGTAAATTTTTTTACCAATTTTTTAAAATAATGTTGACCAATATTTTTAGAACGCAAAAATCTATCAAAATGTATTTTTGTGACTGGAAAAATCTACCAATCTTAATCATCAACATCTGTCAACTTTTAATCATCAAAAAGAAGAAAGTTGTCTGTCTGTCCATGTGTCTGTCCATCTGCCATCGCTGGACCACAAAGTTTATGAATCAAAATTGGGATTGAGAATTACTATGTAATAATAACGTTGAACAGAGTGTGAACGACCCAAATATTAGCACGGACAGGGTCTTTCCCCTAAATTAGTAAAGAGATAAGAGAGAGAAAAGTAGTAACAAGAATCTTCACTTCACATCTTGAAGGGAAGGGCAGGGAAAGAAAATGGGTGCTTCACAATCGGTCTCTGAAAAATCCATCCACGAATTCACAGTCAAGGTAGCAACTTTTTCTCAAACCCTCAAACTCCACAAAAACCCCCCATTTTTATTATTGGATTTTGAAGAAGATCATCATGAAAATCTCTAACCAAATTGTTCATTTTTTTTGGCACAGGATGCTAAGGGCAGAGACGTGAATCTCAGCACCTACAAGGGGAAAGTTCTTCTTGTAGTTAACGTCGCTTCAAAATGGTTAACCCCTCACCCCTTCTTCTCTAATCCAACTTTCTTTATTAAAAATTCAATCTTTGCTTCTCCTTCTACTTTAATTGTTCATGGTGTTTAGCTAATTAAATTTCTGGGGTGTTAATTACAGTGGATTTACGAATTCCAATTATACCCAGTTAACTGAGCTTTACAGCAGATACAAGGACAGAGGTATGGTTTTTGAGGCTTGCAGAGAGCGAGAGAGAGCTGTTGTTTTGCTTGCATGTTGGTCTTGAATTCTAAAATTTGTGTCTTTGCTGTGACCAAATGATTTTGAACTTAGTTAGACTGACGGGGCTAGAAAGAATTCCTGAAATTGATTAACTTGAGAATATTTTTGTTGGTTAAT
Source organism: Calophaca sinica (assembly GCA_037113605.1). Lineage (NCBI taxonomy): Eukaryota > Viridiplantae > Streptophyta > Magnoliopsida > Fabales > Fabaceae > Calophaca > Calophaca sinica. Next base: position 25,943,750 of record CM073733.1, read on the forward strand.
TTCAGGTCTTGAGATATTGGCTTTTCCATGCAACCAGTTTTTGAAGCAAGAGCCTGGGACTAGTCAGAATGCAGAGGAATTTGCCTGTACAAGATACAAGGCTGAGTATCCCATTTTTGGAAAGGTATGGTATGGTGCTGGTTGTTTGTGTAGGGCATCTGGATCCTTTGCTGATAGTTTTTATGTCCTGAATACTTTTGACCTTATTTTTGAATGTGGGAACAAAGGGCAAGCCTTGGCACAACAGTAAGGTTGCTCTCTTGTGACCTGGAGGTCACATGTTCAAGTCGTGAAAACGAAACAGCCTCTCTACTTGTGGGGGTAAAATTGCTACATCTACCCTCTCCAGCTCGTGCACTGGGCCACCCTTTTTTATTGAATGCGGGAAACTCCAAAATGAATGAAAAGACAATTGTAAAGTGATTTGATTTTTTGGTTGTTCTAATTATTGAGTGAAATCTAATGTGAGCCTTACTAAAGAATCCGGGTCCATTATCTATTAATGGGGCCAGCATGGGATTTCAAAAAAATAATAGTGTGTGTTGAAAAGAGAGTTTCATAGAGTGCGTTGCTCACATTTTTCTAAAAAGATTGCTACACTGTCCCCAAGGTGTAGCTCAAGTGGTTGAGTTGGGATATTTGAAGGAGTTGGAGAAAGGAGTTCTAGGGTTCAAACCCCGGCTACTAATATAACTCACTAACAACTAACATTTGCCTATAAAAAAAAAAAAAGATTGCTACACTGATCACATCTGCTTACCTTGTTACACACACCCGTGTTGATTTTGTCTCTGTTTGTAGGTCAGACCCTAGTTATTGTTTTCCTGTGACTCATTGTTCTGTGAGTGTGCCCCTCATTGAATTATAATTGGCTTAGATGACTAGTCTAAGTAGTTCACTGTAAAATATAAAACCTCAACTGGCGATAGATAGTTTTCAATATGCACTAAATGACAACATGAAAACTGACAACTCATTTTAGATCTGTTTTAGGTTCATGATTGCAACTGTGAAAACATCTAAGATTGAGCTAGTGCCTAGTGGTGAGGGATTTAGATAGTTTTCTAGAGGTCATAGGATCTACCTCTATGTCTCCATTGTACCAACAAAGAAAAAGAGAGCAGCTATAAGTGCATCAATTTCTGTTAAACTTTGAACTATTTATTTTACTTGCAAGCTGGTTAATTGTTGACAGATTAGGCTTTGTACTTATTAAGCTATGAATGCCAAGATCTCTGCCTCGTGCCTTACTTTACTGACATATTTATCCAACCCTGCAAGGTGACTTGCTAGAGTTTTGAGCTTGATATTTTCAAGGTGTTATTATATGTACTAAAAACTGTCCAATTCTATTGGAAATTGAACTTGAAAAAATTATGAATATTGTCAATGTCAGATGACTTGGCTTACTTAAGACATGACTTGAAATAAAATCTATATGAGAATGGAGAAAAAGTACTTTTTACCCCCCTTCCTTTGCTCAGTTGAATTCTAGAGCTATCTGGAAATTAATTATGTTGTGTGTCATTAGTGGATTGGTCTACAACTGTGGGATAGGTCTAGAGCTATATATTTCTTTGTTTTGAAAAGAAAAAAGAAAAGCTGTGTCTTGTCAAATGAGCAAATATTTAATGTATTGGTAGAGGGAAACCGATAGGAAAATTTGTTGTGGTGGAAGCTAGTCTTCCAAAGTGATTAAGATAAGCCAACTGGAAAGCACGATCAGGGTGCGTATAATATGTCCTGCATCTGAATGTTTATTAATCTTTAGTTACAAATGATGATTTAGGAATACTCTTACAATCTAGAAGCTTATGCATCTCTTTGCTAATGTGGCTTTATTGTCCATTAATCTTCAATCTATTTTAACATTACTTAGTTACCTGTTAACCTTATATATTCGATTTCTCTTTATTTGCAGATACGTGTCAATGGACCCGATACAGCACCTGTCTACAAATTCCTTAAAGAAAAGAAATCTGGATTTCTGGGGTCTAGGATAAAGTGGAATTTCACCAAGTTTTTGGTTGACAAGGAAGGGCATGTGCTCGAGCGTTATAGTCCAACCACCCCTCCACTGGCCATTGAAGTATTATGTCCCCCTCTATTTCTCTCCCTAGAGGGCCATGTAAGATTATGCTCATTCCATTTGAATTTTTACATATCAGCCTTAAATAATTACGGGTCCACAATTTACATGATTATTGAAGAATGGACCCCGTCATTATTGTTAAGGCTAAGATGTCAAGATAAGTGAATGGAGTGAGCGCAATCTCATATGGCTCTGTAGGTGTATGCAATAATTTCTCATGTGAATGTGTGTGTGTGTGTGTGGCTGTTGGTGTGTAACTGGAGGTTTAGTATGCAAATGTGAAACATGCCGGCATATGCTGTGTTCCTAAAACTTGAAATTGTTGACTTATTAGTTGTTTCATCGTTATCTTTACAGAATGACATCAAGAAGGCATTGGGAGAGGCTTGAAAGAATCTACAATCACTTCAAATTGTAGGTCCTGTTGAAGATAATATTAAAACAAAGTTAATGAAATGTATATTTGGTAGATGTTGTTTCTTCTAGTGATTATTTATTACATATTTAATGTCTAGGGTTTTGTTCCTCTTTGTTGTTGTTGTAGTATTAAAATTATCTTCTGGCCTTGTGATAGAAATCTTTATTTAAAATGTTGGAGAATCAGGCCCGATCCCGATATTATTCTCCTAGATTTTATTTTATATTTATTCTGTCAGATTTGATTGTATTTTATTATTAATTAGTATATTTTATTTTAGGAAATCATTAATGTTCTTTTCTCTATATAAGCAGCCTTAGTCTGCTGAATAATACTAGAAAGTATTGTTCTCTTGTTTTCTACATGGTATTAGAGCTCTCGGTCTTGGGGGGCTCATTTCCGCATAAATCCTAGTCGCCGCCTTCATTGAGGTTTTTTTTCCCTGCCTTCATGGCAGGTTGGTTATTTCAGCTCTGCTTTTTTTTTTCCTCCAGATTATCGTGTTTTCTACCTACTGTTTGTTCACGCAACAGAACCACCTTTTCCCTTTCGTTCGTCGCCGTATTTTAACAGTAGCTTCGTCGGCATCTCATCTTTCTGTGTTGGGGGGTCCACTCTCCGATCTGAGCACCTTTGTTCGTGGGTCATTTGAAACTCGCGTTTTTTTTTGCTCGTTTCTCTGTTTTTTGAGGTATTCTGCCACTGTCGCTGCAAAACAGGCTTGTTCTCTTGAGCAAGACACAGTTGCAGGACATCAATCAATATGTCAGACAATTCCCTTGTCAGTAAGAATTACAGTGAAGAATGGAAGAAAGACAAAAAAAAAAAAAAACCATGGTGTGATCACTACAAACGTCCCTATCATACACGAGAGACATGTTGGAAACTCCATGATAAGCCTCCTAACTTGAAGAAGAAAAGGGGGGAATGAAAGTCGTGCTCTTCAGGCTAGTACTTCTGATCAAGGGAAGCAGTCTCCTTCAAGCTCGTTTCCATTTACCAAGGAATAATTAGACCAACTGTACAAGCTACTTGAGCCTCAAACTCCTTTTTATGCCATAGCTTAGAGAGGTAATTTCCTAAATACTGCCCTCCTTAGTGTCAGTCCCAGTCATGCTTGGATCATTGATTCAGGTGATACCGATCATATGACCGGAGAGTCGAGTCTGTTTTCTTCATATAGTCCCTGTGCAGGTAACCAGAAAATTAAGATTGCAGATGGCTCTCTTTCAGCCATTACAGGAAAAGGTTTCATAGTTCTATCACCCTTATTAACTCATAAGGATGTCCTACATGTCCCTAACTTGTCTTGTAATCTTTTGTCAATTACTAAATTAACTCGAGATAGTAACTGTCAAGCTAACTTTCTTCATTCTCATTGTGTTTTTAAGGATTTGAACTCGAGGAAGACGATTGGTAGTGCTAAAGAGAGTGGGGGGACTCTACTACCTTGAAGATGGAATCAACTCCAGACCACAAGCTCAATCCATAAGTTCATGTTTTGAATCTATTTTTGTCTCTAGTAGTAATGATGACATTATGTTATGGCATTTACGATTAGGCCATCTAAGTTTTAGCTATTTGAATCATTTTTTTCCAAAATTGTTTAATGATAAAGACCCATCTTTATTTCATTGTGAAACCTGTGAGTTTGCAAAACATCATCGCTCTTCATTTCCTATTCAACCTTATAAAGAATATAAACTTTTTGCAGTTATTCACAGTGATGTTTGGGGTCCACATAGAATAAATACTTTTTCGAACAAAAAGTGGTTTATAACTTTTATAGATGATCACACTAGACTTTGTTGGGTATACTTGTTAAAAGAAAAATCTGAAGTTGGACAGGCTGTCAGAAATTTCTTTAAAATGGTGCAAACTCACTTCCAAACTAATATTCAAGTATTCAGAAGTGACAACGGGAAAGAATATTTCAACATGATTTTAGGAGATTTTTTTCTTGAAAATGGAGTTGTGCATCATAGTTCTTGTGCTAATACACCCCAACAAAATGGGATTGCGGAGAGGAAGAATAGACACCTCATTGAGGTGGCTCGAGCCTTACTCTTCGAAAATAAGGTCCTGAAATACCTATGGGGTGAAGCTGTTTTGACTGCTGCATATTTAATTAACCGTATGTCATCCAAAGTCTTGCAATTTCAAACTCCTCTTAATGTTTTCAAATTGTTTTCCCTTAGCTCGTGTTTCAGCTGATTTTCCATTAAAAATCTTTGGGTGTACTACTTTTGTTCATGACCATAAGCATCTAGGCAAATTAGAACCATGAGCTATAAAATGTGTTTTCATTGGTTACTCCATTACCCAAAAAGGTTACAAGTGTTTTGACCCAAAATCCAAAAAGGTTTTTGTGACTATGGATGCCACATTTTTTGAGAAACAACCTTATTTTAGTGATATTCATCTTCAAGGGAATCCAAAAGAAGATTCATTTGGAAAAGATTCGTTTGAAAATATCATTTCTTTGGATAATGTTTATTTGTTACAAGATTCTAAGACTGATTGTGTTGCATCAAAAGAAAATTCCCATGAATTTTTACCTGAACTCATTCCCACTATGGAAGAGGTTCTCATTAATTCTAAGGCAACATCTTTAAATCAAAAACATGACCAACAAGTCTGTGAAATTGGTGATGAATCAACCGTAATGCCACAACAAAATGATTCCCATAAAGAGACAAGAAATAGGTTCAATGATGGTGATAAAACTTGGAAAGGAAAGGTCTTTGAGAAGAAAAACCATAAGAAAGGAAAAAAGGAACTCACTCTCCAGCACTGCCAAGAGTCCGAAGTAAGGAAAATTCCACCCAATGAACCTGACACAGGTAAGTCTTCTTCTGAACCTATAGGTCATGATGAATCTTCTGAAATAGATCTCCATATAGCGCTTAGGAAAGGTATTAGATCTTCTACTAAGCATCCTCTATCCAAGTATGTGTCATATTCAAATTTTTCATCCTCTTTTGCTGCATTTATCTCTCAGTTGTCTGCTGTAGAAATTCCAAAAAATGTACAGGAAGCTCTAAAATTTCCAAAGTGGAAGGAAGCTGTGTTTGAGGAAATGAAAGCTCTTGAGAAGAACAAAACTTGGAGAGTTGTGACATTACCAAAAGGAAAGAAGATTGTGGGTTGTAAGTGGGTTTTCACTGTGAAGTACAACTCGGATAATTCAATTGAAAGGTACAAGACTCGGTTGGTGGCTAAAGGATTCACTCAGACGTATGGCATAAACTACTCAGAGACTTTTGCCCCTGTTACAAAGTTGAACACTATCAGAATTCTTCTTTCTCTTGCTGCCAACTCAGACTGGCCCCTGAATCAACTTGACGTGAAAAATGCCTTCCTCAATGGTGACTTGGAGGAAGAAGTATACAAGGATTATCCTCCTGGCTTTGAAAGAAAATTTGGGTCAAAAGTGTGCAAGTTGGAGAAGTCACTCTATGGCCTTAAACAATCTCCAAGGGCTTGGTTTGAAAGGTTCACCCAATCAGTAAAAAGATAGGGATACACTCTGGGACAAGCAGATCACACCTTGTTCACAAAGTTTTCTCCTAATAGAAAAACTGTTGTTTTGATAGTCTATGTAGATGACATCATCCTCACCGGAAATGATATAGTAGAAATGGAGAGATTAAAGAGAAACTTAGTAGCAGAATTCGAAATTAAGGATTTGGGAGCATTGAAATATTTCTTTGGCATGGAGGTTGCTCGCTCGAAGAAGAGAATTGTAGTCTCCCAAAGAAAGTACATTCTGGATCTCTTGGAGGAAACTGGGATGGGTGGATGTAGGTCAGCAGACACTCCCATGGATCCTAATATGAAGCTTTGGGAGAAGGGTAATGTTTTGGTTGATATTGGCAGATACCAAAGGCTAGTTGGTAAACTAATTTACCTATCTCACACCAGGCCTGACATTGCATTCTCTGTGAGTGTTGTAAGTCAGTTCATGCATTCTCCCTATGAGAACATCTTGAGGCAGTATCCATGATCTTAAGATACTTAAAGACCAACCCAGGGAAGGGCTTGTATTTTAAGAAAACTGATGAGAAGAATGTTGCCATCTTTACGGATGCAAATTGGGCTGGTTCAGTTATCGACAGAAAATCCACAACTGGATATTGTACCTATGTGTGGGGAAATCTGGTTACTTGGAGAAGTAAGAAACAAAGAGTTATTGCTAGAAGCAGTGTAGAAGCAGAGTTTAGAGCAATGGCTCAAGGTATTTGTGAAGGCTTATGGATTTACAGAGTCTTAAAGGAATTAAGAGTGACAGTTGATCTCCCTTTGAAGCTCTACTGTGACAGCAAGGCCGCAATAAGTATAGCTCATAATCCTTGTCATACCCCAATTTTGTCCGGGCTTTATTTATTTATTTATTTATTTATTTATTTATTTTGCTTAAATAAGAATAATATTTTTGGTCTTAGAATAATGAAAAAGAAGAAAGAAAAAGAACAAGAAACAAATCTTTTGAAGAAAAAAAGGTGCAAATTGAAATAATTGGGTGTGTAAGTAGCAATATGCTAGTGTGGGCTGATAGCCCAGCACCTGCACCAGCGCCCCCACTCTTTACTTCGCACACCCCCTATCATTCTGCGTGCAACCTACCAGTGCTCCCCTTCTTTCTCTTGCTGCGCACACCCCCTCGTTTTTCCTTCAAGCGCCCCCTGCCTTTCATTAACCAGCGCGACCCATCACCACCTTGGCCCAAACACATAACCCTAACCATAAAAACCCTAAAAAGGACTCACCCTCTCCTTTCTACGATCCAGCGTATGATCACTCCCCCCATTTTCTCCTAAATTCTCGCCTTCTCTCCCTTCTCTTCCTCATCCTCTTTCTCCACAACCTCTCCCCCATCTCATCTCTACATCTCAAACCCTAAACCTAAATGCCAAGTCCCAGCCGCGGCCTTCCCTCTCTCTTCCTATTTTTCCTCTTTTATCTCCTTTCCCTTTTTAAGATCTTTAAAACCAAATCCTTCTCATCCATTTATTACGAATAGATTTGTTCGAAAATAGAGCAACAGGGCAAATCTCCACCAAATCAGGGAAGTCTTCACCTTTCTTCTTCTTTTTACGTTTTTAATTAATTTGATTCGAATCTGAATGTTAATGACTTTGATTTTCTTTTTCAGGGAATACGAGTATAAAGAGGAACATTCGATCTGAAACAAAGGAGGAGAGCGAACCGAGGAGAGTTTTGGAATCTGAAAAAGGCACCAAGAGGAGAGCTTTTCTGGATCAGGAACGAGAAGCAGAAGCAAAGGCGCACAAAGAGAGAATTATCTGAAAATCAAACACTTTTTCTTCTTCTTAGGGTTTTAGTTTCTTCTCTTTTTTCTCTGTAATTTCGGATTGGGCACTTTGATAGAACCTTCATCAGGTTTTTCTTTCCCTTTCTTTTATTTGATCCCAATATTCTGCGTCCTTTTGTATTATGGTTTGTGTCACATAAATCTGGACTATAATAATTTCAATATAATTATCTTCTTCATCAGTGTCTTTATTTTTATTTTTTTTCTCCTTGTTTGGCTGTGGGCTGGAAAGCAAGACCTCCATAAAATTGCTTTTATTTTTTATTTGCGTTTCGTTTTACAATTTAATTAAATATTCTTCTGTTTATAATTAAATTACCCTTTTTATTGTTTTACATATAAAATGAAAGATGAGGTGGGTATAGGATAATAGAGCCAGGAATTCGTAGTTAGTAAAACCAATTAGTAATAATCAATATCATAAAATCCAAATAAAAAGGGTAGTGAATTCATTTGTTTTTATTTATTTATTTAAGTAGTATTAATGTTAACATCAATTTTTAATAAATAATAATAAAAGCAAAAAGGGAAACAATTTTAGGCAAATATTTTTTTAAATGATTTAAAGGTACCATTTTTATGGGCGTTTTAGGGGTGCTAATACCTTCCCTAAGCGTAACCGACTCCCGGGCTCAAAATCTGGTTCAAAGATTTTCATCAAATTCAAAATATTCAAAAAATAGGTTTCCAATGTTTCCTATAAAAATAAATATTGGTGGTGGCTCCATTTAAAAATTCAGGGTGGTTGTCACAATCCTGTTCGGCATGATAGAACCAAACATATTGAGATTGACCGCCACTTCATAAAAAAAAAAACTAGGTGCTGGAATTATCTATTTGCCTTTTGTGACTTCTAATAAGCAAATTGCGGATATTCTGATCAAGAGCCTGGCCAAGTCCAATTTTGAGCGGTTAATTGGCAAGTTGGGCATGACAGATATCTATGCACCTACTTGAGGGAGGGTGTTGGAGAATCAGGCCCAATCCCGATATTATTCTCCTCGATTTTATTTTATATTTATTCTGTCAGATTTGATTGTATTTTATTATTAATTAGTATCTTCTATTTTAGGAAATCATTAATGTACTTTTCTCTATATAAGCAGCTTTAATCTGCTGAATAATACAAGAAAGTGTTATTCCCTTGTTTTCTACTGTTTATGAATGGCCTTGTGATTATTCTGTTTTGAGTTGTTATTTGTTAACATAAATGGGAATGTGAATCAGCACTAAAACGGGAATGTGAATAATTTTTGGCTGGTAAATACAATGTCCATGTCTTCTCTTTTTATATTTTACATTTTTTAAAATTTTTTTTTTAGAGAGATCAATATACAAAATTGGAGCTAGAAGGTATTAGGCTGGTAGCCTACAAAGTGAAATGACAAAGCACCACGATGCTCTAAAGGTCTGAAAGATCTGGTAAGGAGAGGTGTATAGATTAAAGTGAAGGCAAATAAGCTTATGCCTAGTGTGGATTAATTTTTAATTTAAGCAATTTTTTCAATAGAAGTAAGTATTTAATTCCTAATTCACAAAAAAAAAACTCTTGTAAGTAGTTATAGTGAAGATAAATGAGAGTTTATGAAAAAATTGAGATGCGTAAGTTAGTTTCAGTTTACGAGAGAAGGAATAACTATTTTTCTAATTCACAAAAAAAACTCTTGTAAGTACTTATAGTGAAGATAAATGAGAGTTTATGAAAAAATTGAGATGCATAAGTTAGTTTCAGTTTACGAGAGAAAGAATAACTACTGTAAGATTATTCAATTTGTTTTGGTTAAAAAGATTATTCAAATTTATTTTCCACTGTTTGAGATTTGAACTTGGGTCAGGTCTCCAAGCTATGTGGACATTGCGTCTTTTGCAAAGTGGTATATGACGGTTTTGCAAGGTGGTATATGACAGACTACATGGTAGATACATGCAAAGACACCTCAATTATTAAATAAGTGAGAGAACTTGGTGAGTGATAGCAAGAGGAATAGTACTCACACATGTGAAGGAGGGTGCCACAAGCTTCTTATTGTGCGTTGTATGGAAAAGTTACACTTACATATCTAATGTGAGGTCATCTCAAGGAGCTAAACGTCAAAATTTAAGATGAATCCAAGGACAAGCTAAAAGAGGCCGAGCTCGCCGTGCAGGCAGGTCCTGTACTGAAATGGTGGCTCTGGGACGACAGCAAAAAGGGTGGTTATACCTTCTATTGGACGAGATTTCCCTTACTTGTCTGTCCTTAAAAGATCTTTATAATAGAGCCTCATCTTTTTTTGGACAATTGATATTCATTCCAATGGGCTAAGCACACAGTCAAATGACCTTTACAATGATCAAGGCCTCAACTCATTGGCCCAACAAAACCATATACAACGTCTCACTAGATCATAAACCCTAAACTAGTCTGGAACCATTCGGGTTATGGGCTCTTTGGCCATGTTGGAACATGAGGATTACTACCTGCGCCCTCCTATTTCTTTTGCACCCCTAATATACCTAAACAACCCCTACTCCTTCCCCACTCCCCAGTCCCACACCCCCTAACCCCTCCCACACCCTACTCACCTCTGGGCTCCACTCTCATGCCCATTGTCATCCTTTATTTTTTTTGCCTTTTTTATATCATTCAGAAACAAATTTCTGAAAGCTCGTTTTCGCCCAGTCCTAAAAACCAAAAAAAATTTCTTCCTCTCGTAGACTAGTTTTCGATTGCAAAAAAATTGTCTGCTAGAAGTTTCGAGAAGAAAAAAGTATCACAAGAATAGGGGAGTGGTAGCCAAGGATGGGCAATGCCATGGGAGGGGGATAGGGGGGAGTGGTGGGCGGTGGAAAGTGGGCATAGGTGGGGGACGCGGGTAGTGAGTGGTGAAGGGGTAGGGGTAGTTTCGGTATTTTAGTGGGAGGAGGTGCGAGACGAAAAATGATGGTGCTGATAGCAATCCCCTTAGAATATGTTAAGTGATTGTGATCAAACAACTCGTGAATAAAAACGGGGTTATTTGAGCTACAACTCATGGGAACAATGTTTTTAACAAGAAGCTACTCCTATATAATGTTTACACGTGAATAATTAGTCAACAGCCGGATCAAAAAAGCTAATACTCCTATATAATGTTTATATGATGAATACTGAGATACACACAGGCATTTACGAAATGGAAATGCTCTTCTATTAGTCCGTTTAATTGGTCTACAGTCCAAACACAGTTTTCATGTCTAAATTCTGACTAAGCAATGAAGACAAAAAATAAATAATAAACCATCACAGCGGAAATGCGATTATTTCAGTGACAGGGGAATGATCGAAGTTCATGATGGAATTAATTCATTATTAATAACATAAACAAGAATAAGCATGCTTAAATTTCATAGAAGAAATACTTTAGGCAGAAGCTATAAAGACATACAAGCATGCTCAACAAGAACAATATATTCTCTACCCTTAAGATCTACGACATGTTGGATTATTAAGGATTAGAAGAATACCTGGATCCATAGCAATTAATCACATGAAGCGAAATACCAAAGGAATGATCACGAACAACTAACGAGCAACTGAATCCATAGCAACGATCAACGAGCACGTTAGCGGTGGCTTTATGGTTCTTCCTCAACCGATTCTTCTTGAGCTCTCTCACGAGACTTTAGGTTCTCTTCAGATGGGGAGAAGAGAATGGATGACGGCGATTCGGTATATTGAGGACCACAACCTTCTTTATAGTGTGTTAAACCTAACAGAGTACCCATTATCCCCTTATCAGGCCATACTAACATCTACTCATATAAGGCCCATATCAATTAAATTAGGAGTCCAATGAGCTTACCTTATTTTAACTTTATATGATCATATAAAATAGAGCTCCTTTATGATAAATAGCTAATATAATTATTAATGATATCAGCCCATATTAATTATTGGAATACAAAATTTCAACAATCTCCCACTTGAGCTGCATATCATAATAATTATATCAGAATTCATTAGTGCGCATATCCGAATGCTATTTATCTTTAGGCTTCCTCGTTACAATCTGGTCCACCTCATGTATCAATAATGAAACCACCGCAGCTTTTGTCACTTCCGTAAATTGCGACTAAACCTCGACGATCACCACACCAACACACTTGATGACATAGATCAATCGAGTAGCATGGAAATTACATGGAATGTGATCTCAATTATGCCTATTTCCAACCAGTCCTACTTAAATCTTTGATAAGATCAATTTTACAAAATTTAATTCTGCAAAACAAAATCCTTAATGTGCAAATTAATTTTGCACACAAGATACAAACATGTTTATAATGTATTCATAAACATAATCTTTATTTCTGCAGAAAATCCGAAATAACATAAAGTTTGTATCTCAAACATAGAACACAAATAAAGACTCCCACTAAGCTAAGGCAACCTTAGTGACAACACACCCATATAAGCAACATGCTCATGAAAAGCCTTAGGTGTCAAGCCCTTAGTCAGTGGATAGCTAGCATGGAATTAGCCTCTAGGTGCTCTATAGAAATTCTTTTATCGTGAATTCTTTATTTCAACAACGAACACATTTATGCCAATAGACATTGTATCATTCTTTATTGTTGTTGAAGTATGATACGACTGTCTTATCTATCACACTGTAACTTAAGTGGTATTTTAATATCTTTCACTATATGCAACCCCCGACATAGATATTTCAGTAATATCCCATAATTTGATGTCTATATTATTGACATCCTGAATATCAGAGTCAGAGTTCTTGATGATCTCTAATCTTTCAGATATCTAATATGTGGGCATATAGACTTTTGTTCTCCTTGATGATCCTTATGGTTGCCTTTTGTAATAATTCAAACTAGAATTGCTCAAGTATCTGCCACATGATCCCACGATGTACATCATTTCTGATGATGCGTACGGATAAGATCATGTATCAGACTTCCCATAGCTAGAGGCATAGGGAACTCCCAGTATTTCCTGAATTTCCAGATTTTCTTTTGGGCAAAAATTGAGACAAAAATTGTCTTCCTTAGTAACTGAGGTATCCTCTGGTTTACTATATTTCATGTCAAATTTATTTAAACTTTATCGATATAGCTCTTCTGTGATAATCCCAGAATACCCTAAGAGAGATCTCTCAGAATCTTGGATTCAAAATACAAAAGAGACGTCCCCAAGATCCTTCATCTCTAAATTTTCGTTAGAGATTTCTCGGTTTCGCTCAACCAGACTATATCGCTATTGACTAGATAAAATATCATCGACATATAGTAGCAGTAATATAAACTTACTCCCACTGACCTTGTAATACCTACAGTCGTCCACAATCCTCATCTCGAGACTAAATGAGACAATTACCTGATGAGACTTTGCAGTATCACTAATGAGACAACTTCTTTAGCTAATGGGTGGATTACGTCAGTTCGCAAACCATCTTCGGGTCCATCGACACAAGGTATATCGATTTCACTATATACATTTGTTTCATTAATGTTGCCATTAAGAAACACCGTCTTGGCATCCATCTTATGTAGCTCCAAAGTTATAATGAGCAATGAGCGCTGTGATTGTTCGAAAAAGAGTCTTTCAATAAAACTAAATAGAATGACTCTTTACGGTCAATCTTTTCTTTATGGTTCCCAATGCTCTAGTTCTTGAGGGTGTTGAGTTTGATCTTCATGAATAGTTTCCTTAACTTGATTGGGAGGAAGAACAATAATGTCCTCACGAGGATCCAAATTTGCTACACCAATAGCAACTGTATGAATTGGTTCAATAATTAGAGCCGCTTCTTCCTCACTCAATTTTGTTCTCTAACCTTATCTCTCCCCAAACTTAATATCCTCAAAGAACTATATATGCAGTTCCTGTCTCAAAAATTTCTTTAACTTAGGACCAAAGTTTATACCTCTCAGACCTTTTATAGATTGTCACAAGTCACAGCTCAATTGACTCCAACAGTATTTGAATTTAAAAGACAAATTGAATCCATTGTTTAAAAAAAAACCTAAAATCATCTTAATTTGTTCAAAGAGAAACAAAAAACAAACTTTTTCCCAAAATTTGATTCAACCAAATTGTCTTTTAATTTCAAATATAAGCCAGTAACAACAATCTAAAATGCCTAGAGTCTCAATCTTCACTGACTTTCACAACTCCTATATGGATACATTTTTCAGTGTCACTTGGCCTTTGTCAGTTAAGACAACCTTAGTTGTTTCTTTTGAGAGAGACCCTTAACAGTTTCATCCTTAGTTTTCTTTATTTGCCCTTATCCTTTGAGATATTTGCCAAATGAGTACTATTTTATTTTATTTTCTTGCTTCACCATTTATTTTCTTGCACACCTTATGAAATAATCTTATTAAAGATTATTTCCTCCTTTGATAGTTGTTACCAGATTTAATCTGATTTAATTGTGTAAGAAAGAATACAAATGTCAAATGTTTGAGCAAGTCGTTAGACTGCTCAAGTTTTAGCGCCTTAAGTTTGAAGACAAGATTTGAATATTTTCATAATGTGCTTCTCATATTCCCTTTACTTTCATACTTAATGAAAATTAAGCTCTCCAACGAGTGCTCATTTTCGCCTCATTACCTTTTGCAAGCACTTTTAATTTCAGCAAGGAAATTTACGACATAAATTATGTCATCGAAAATGACACCCCTAAAGGTCTCTGAAATATTGTATTTTATGATAATCAGACTTATGCGGCTGGAGCAGTCCTACTTCTCATACTTGATTCTCACTTCATAGATACCGAATTGAGTGAGAGAAAGTGGCTTTCTCCATTCTTATGCTGAATCCAAAACTTTCTTTAATGTTCTGCCTTTAATCCAAAAACTCTAAACTTTTAAGGATTAAATTGAACTCAAAACCGCAGATACACAAACTATTATAGTTCAAAGAGAACAAAAGTACTAAAATATATTTATCAAAATACCTGATGCAACGTTAATACCAAGTCTTTGGACAATGATATTAATTGCTGGTGTATTTTGTTGTAATGATCAAACACTGTCGATAAGTCCTGTCAAACAATGGTTGTCTTTGGACATCCCATTACTCACATGGAGAAATTATCCTTATAATCGGCACATGTTTACCATCACAGGTGTGAATGCAACCCGACCAAATATTAACCTTTCTTTGGGCTGATTAATATTCGCATGGACACGACCCACACAACATCAGTTGACACGTCAAATTAAGATAATTAATAAGACATGCTCAACTATTTTTTATCTGTAAATTAAAGACCCAATCAAGATACCAAGCGCACTATTAATCCCCAATCTTTGGATTGTAAGGACTAACTGCAAGCGGTACACTCAAAGCAACGATCAAACATTGGCGATATGTCCTGTCAAGCAATGGTTGCCTTTGGGCATCCCAATTGCTCACATGGATAAATAACATTATAATCACCACACGTTTACCATCACAGGCATGTTATTATTCGGCCAAGTTGCGCCTTCCTTTGGGCCGACAACAACTCGCATGAATAACTCCCAGCTACATCTTTTGTAAATTTAATTGAACTAATCTACGCAACAGAAGTTACTTTGGCAACATGTTGTTTCAATCAACCAAATTAAAGATACTAGACAATTATTAATTAAAAAATGGAAGGGCCTTAGTTTACATAAATTCCACACCTAGGTGTAGGAATATCCATAACTATATGTGTACAACACCACACATCAGTCAAAAGACCACTTAGCAGTCCTAAAGTGAGAGAAGTATCTCGCACATCACCGCCTAGTGGTGTTGTTGGCCGCCGATGGCTCAAATACGACAAAATGACAAACCGGGACCATCGCCCAGTGGCCTGCTGAAATCGACACTACCGCCCAGCAGTACCCTTTATTGCCCAGCGATTGGGAGGCGAAGTTATAATTATGTACGACGTTTAGCATGTAAAAACATACATAGCATACAAGCATACATGCATACACTTCATACATCGCATACATAATGCATAAAATTTATAATGGTATGGTTATGGCCTCCTAAACGGAAAAGAATTAAATAACTAATTATTACAATTCTTTGACCCATAAGTCAATTGCTCCAACCGGTGTCCATATAGCGTTGTCCTCTCTTTCATGTTTCTTGATCATTTATAATATTTAACAATAAAATGAAATAAAGAGAAAGTCACGACACGCAAACCGAATTTGAATTAAATCACGACACGCAGGTCGTATTTTAAATAAATAAACAACACCAAAAAATTCTAAGGCCATAACCATACACCTCAAATTTGAATTATAATAATATCTCATGAATTATTATTAAATTCAAAATCCAAATCTTAAAAAAATATCACAATAATAATTTGATTCATTCTCAAGATAGACAAAACCATGAAGTATGCAATAATAAAAGACAATTAAATCTTATTATCACAATAAAGAAATATTCAACCAAAGATTACGATGGCCAAAATCAACAATATATATATAATAAATATTATTGAAGATTCACCGCAAATACACTTAATGCAAATGCCCCAAAATCGTGAAATTCTGATGACACAAATCACATATAATATCTCGTTCAAATATTTTCGTCCAAATCAAATGTATAGAATCATAACATTAATAATTTCCAAAAAAAATCACAAAATGACAAAACTTTATTGGTTTCCTTTTTATGCAATATATAAAAAAAAAACCAAATCTTTATTATTTTGTCAAAAGTATCACGTAAGCCATCATTATTAGCATAATATTCTGTGAATAATTTATTCAATTTGATTTCAAAGCAAATTGATTTCAAAATCAAATAAATAGATTTCTATAACAAAATACACGATCACGGCAACCAAACCAAATCATAAAGGCATGAATATCACCTAAATCCATAATGATCCAAAGTTTGGATGACAAAATCATTCCTTCACGTTCGATTTTTGTTTTTTATGTGCTGGAATTTGAATAACAATCAAAGAAATAATTCTCGACAATCATAAAACGTGACCGTGGTGCACAAATCGTTTATGGCAAAACCGAAACAAAAAACTTTATTAGCTTTATACGTGATGCACAAATCAATTTTTCCCTTTAGGCATGAAATCAATTTCAGTAGAGCCAAGCCGCAATATTTCATCATATACGCAATGCAAGAGAGGGAAAAAAAACTGAAATTCTATAATTTTGGGTTCACGTAAAAAATTGGAGAAAACTCAAAACCCAAGGCATCAACAAAAAACCTTAATTCTAATAATCCAACATGGAAGACTGCTCTGATACCACTTGTTGGAATTAATTCATTATTAATAACAACAACAAGAATAAACATGCTCAAATCTCATAGAAGAAATACCTTAGGCAGAAGCTATAAAGACATACAAGCATGCTCAACAAGAACAACATGTTCTCTACCCTAAGGATCTACGACATGTTGGATTATCAAGGATTAGAAGAATACCTGGATCCATAGCAATCAATAACATGAAGCGAAATACCAAAGGAATGATCACGAACAACTAACGAGCAACTGAATCGATAACAACGATCAACGAGTACGTTAGCGGTGGCTTTATGGTTCTTCCTCAACCGATTCTTCTTGAGCTCTCTCACGAGACTTTAGGTTCTCTTCAGATGGGGAGAAGAGAATGAATGACGGCGATTCGGTGTATTGGAGACCACAACCTTCTTTATAGTGTGTTAAACCTAACAGAGTACCCATCCCTTTATCGGGTCACACTAATATCTACTCATATAAGGCTCATATCAATTAAATTAGGAGTCCAATGAGCTTACCTTATTTTAACTTTATATGATCATATAAAATAGAACTCTTTTATGATAAATAGCTAATATAATTATTAATGATACCAACTCATATTAATTATTAGAATACAAAATTCCAACTGGTCAAACTCCACTCCGCAAATTCGGGTGTCACTGTTGCGTGCCCAAGGGGGAAGACAATCACTCTCTCACAACACTATTGTACACAAATATCTTATCCCTTTTGATTTTTCAATCTCCAGTGCTGTCGAGATAAGGTCGTGAAAGCTTCGTTCAAACCCCTCCCTCCCATAATGAATTCCAAAAAGGTTAAGCTCGTGAGTTAGGAAGACAGCAATAATGACACCGAGTGAATCATGTTACCGATCATGGAAGCAATGATGACAGTGATTTGAATTAGATCACTTTTTTCGGTTTTAGTCTTTATTTTTTTTTTCCTTTGAAGAGTTATTAAACAAATATGGAAATATATTTCTACCTAAAAAATATTGGAAAAATGATTAAAAATTATCAAATTTCACATCAATGGTATAGTTAATAGGTTTTCTATCGTTTGCAAAGTTTTGCACACGATAAAGATCATTAGTTGCCCATTTTTTCCTTATTAATTACCACTATTAGAAAAATCAGTTTTAGCGAGGGAATAAATCTCTCACTAAATTATTAAAAATCCGTCACAAAACTGTTAGTGACGAAATTTTGTGACGGAGACAGATTCGTATCTGATTTTGGCGTCGCAAAAAAATTAGAGAGGGAAAGTTAAATCCGTCGCAAATTGCGACGGAATTTGTCCCTCACAAATTTATTGTATCCGTCGCAAAAAATAGGAATAGATTAGAGCAAAAAATGTGTTTTCGTCGCTATTTGTGAGGGATTTTTTCCCTCGCTATTTGTGAGGGATTTTTCTGTCACTATTTGTGAGGGATATATATTTTCCGTCGCTAAAATTAGGAACAGATTAGAAAAAAATTCGTATTTTCCCTAGCTATTTGTGAGGAAATTTTGCCGTCACTATTTGCGAGGGATAGATAGTTTTCGTCACTATTTGCGAGGGATTTTTCCCCTTTGTGAGGGATGTTTTTCGTCGCTAATTGTGAGGGATTTGTGAGGAGTATTTTCCCTAGCTATTAGTGAGGGATTTGTTAAAATAAACATTTTCTAATTTGTGAGGGACAAATTCCTTCTTTAAATTACCAATTTATTCTTTTTTTTTTGGTCCAAAATTACCATTTTTTTTACATTCTTTTTCTAATTAAAGAATTTATTTTTTAAAATAAAATACCTACTACAAAATCTTTAAAAATAAACTAGTCCTATGGGCGTGCATACGCAAGGGACGCGTCAGGTTGGTTACTACGAATATTTCTAAAACTAAAAATGAATATTAATTGTTTTGTTTTTCGGAAAAACAAATATTTGAGCAATGATCCTTTTATATTCAAAATCAAAGGCAGAGACTTATGAAAAGAACTCAATTATTAAGCTAATCGAGGAAAAAACAACAGTAGCAACTTGATTTGGTATATCAGATACTAAAGGAGCAGGAACAATTAATAATTCATTAACCTAGCTATTTGCAATTTGCAACTTGTCATATGCATAACCAACATGCATAAGACTAACATTGATTCTATTGTAGGATTCATAAGGCATTTCAAGAGTGTTTTCCAAATAAAAATTAGGCATTTCAAAAGGTGCTTTCATATTCCATTAGGCATTTAACGAATTTAGTCCCTATAGGCTTGACTGAATGCTTATGTATCAGCTGTCGAGCGTTTCTAAGGCATTCTTCCATATTTAAGCAAGTAAGCCCCTTTCTTTATAGCAAGCAAGGAGTTTAATGTCTCAATTAACAGTAACCCAACAACAACCAGAACCATTCAACTAATTATCACTACATAATCCAAAAACCTGCAAACAGCACAACACTCATGCGCACATTATCAAGTGTAAACTGCACATCACTACATAATTCAACTAAAATCTGCACTGAGCTTTACACCAATCAAGTGTAGTAAAATCTGAAAACACACATTATCATTGTTCACACACCTGCTGGAATACACTTCCCTCTTCACCAAAATATGCAATATGTCTTGTATGTGTCCAACCTTGATCCTGAAATGATATATCAAAATATTATGGTAAGTATAAGAGCACTAAGCCTTTTGATCTTCATAATGTATAACATCTGGTCTCCAGACACCAATCCAACATGGCCCAATAAAAAATGTATAACATGTACCTGCAATATGACTTAGATTTCACTACTGCCAAGTTTGGAAAAATTTGCAAATAAGAAAATGCAAGGCAATACAAAATTACAAATATAGCATAAACATAGAAGTTTACCTAATGCCTATTGAAGGCAATCATATATTGTCCTTCTTATTTCTTCAAGCACCAATTAGAAGGACAATCATATTGCAAAACTACAATCGAAACTGCAACAGAATGATTCAATATTACAAATGGTGGAGGAACATGGCATAAACATAGAAATAGAGAAAAGGAAGGAGGGATTTTTTCCGTCACTAAGTAGAAAGTCGAGTCAAACTACACCATTTTATGTGAGAAAAAAAATTGTACATTTTTTAAAGTTGAATTTAGTAGCAACAATCTCATGTGTATAACATTAATGTAGAAGACGACAGCAAAATAAGTAAACCTCAAGCACTCACTTTCTTCGCTGAAGGTCAGCTAAACCTAACCTCATGAGCTGCTTGAGGCTTGTATTGCAATCGCAGTTCAAATAAAAAGAAAAATTAAAAGATTCACGATAGTAATAGCATCATCTCAATAGTTCTGAATACAAAGGCAAGACAATTAATCCAATCAAGTCCACCCTATAAGGTTTATAGGTTGTAGTCTTTCTTTGATAATCTCACTATGATAGAGTAACTTACACAAGATAACATGGCAAGAAAGTCTTACAAATGGTGTGTGCGGTTTTCTTTTACAGCAGGGTAAATTTATGTTAAGAAACAGAGAACACCCCCCACTCCCCCCTCTTTATTTTAACTTGTTACTACTGAATTCCCAAACTATAACACTATGTGCCAAATATATGGGAGAAAAAATTCAGCAAGATAAGCTTTATTCCAGGCAAAAAATAACTATTAACATTATAATAATTTAATATTTGTAAAGCTTCACATCCACACATCAAAATAGGTAATAGAGATTCAAATAAAAGTTTCACAAGTATGAGAAAATGCATACGGATGACGGATGAGTTCCAAAGATCAGTTCCTTATTGATGCATCACAAAACTTTGGAACAAAATAGTCACATACAATAGGGATGGGGTTGGTCAATCAAGAATATCCTAGTACACCACTGTATAAGGCATGGCCAATCAGAAACAGATAGATCAACAAGAAAATTGCAAATAATAATATATATAAAAAGAAAAAGACTAACAACTTGACTTGTCAAATTTCTTAAAGAGAGCAAAAAGATTGGCATAGTCAAGTTGGGAGAAAGCAGGACCAACAGGTTGTGGCTGTCATATAATCAACATTAGTCCTCCAAAGTTGGGGATGACATATATAATAGCCCATTTATTTAAATTTAAATAGGAGATATAAAACCAAGACCTAAGGTATTCAAGTTCAATAAGCCCAAAAACTTCTTGGTTTAAGCCCAAAAAATTCAGTCATAACGATTAAAAATTCCAGGAATGAAACTAAACAAATTTTTTCTAAAGGTAAGCACATACTAAGAGAAAATTTAGCTACTATCCTTGTCAAATAAGCCTAAAGTGTTCCCTGCCTATCATAATTTGTGCAAATTAGCAAGTAGTGTTTCATATCCTTGCATGCATGTAGTATTATGTTATAGCTCATGTTTTGTTTATTTATTATGCTGGGTGGGCAGTTCATATATGCCAGATTCTTAGCCATTTGAGGACTTAGATGATTTCAGCCCTTAGTTTACGCCATGTCCTGCCCGATTCTTTCCAGAAGTTGTTAGGTTTATATATAATGGTAGCTAGATTATTATATTTACTTTTATATATAATGGTAGCTAGATTGTTATATTTACCTTGAAACCCACTAAAAGTAAATAAGCTAATACTGCAACAATTGATGCAACGGGGAAACTAAAAAACTCTATTAAAAACTTTGCAAAATAAAAAATACAGTGGTAAGCAATGGCAAAATACATGAAGAGTAAGCTACTATAATTGGTTCACGCCATTTATAAAAGTAAGAAACTTTATATTCTTGTCATTTGATCTTCACTTCTACCCATTTAATATACTACATATAACATGGTAAAATACATGAAGAGTAAATACAAAATGAAACTATCAAGTCCAGACAAAGGAACCCATGGAATAGAATATTGAAGATTATATGATAGCTTGTACGAACACAATGTAAGGAAGTCATGAATTTAGCAGAAAGTAAGTCAGTTTTAATGGCTAAAGAATACGTACACAAATAAGAGATAGAAATTTAAGAAGCAAACATTGCAGTCACAAAATACAAAACGAAGAAGGAAGAAAAATGAAACTCAAGTTCTTACAGCCGAAGTAAGAAACAAAGGGGAAGAAAGATGAATGAGAAACATGGAAAAAGAAAAGAGCAGTCGAATCTTTCTACAGTGCTTACTGTCAAACCATTGAAGTCTGAAAGAGACATTCAGTGTCTTAACAGCATTACATTCAAGAGTAAAATAAATTTTTCTTTCTTTCTTGGGAGTCCATAAGAGGTGGTTCCTAATTTCCTAATGACTATGAGCACCAACGAAGCAAATCAATTTAAAAAAAAATCAGCAGCAGCGAACAAGAAGCGAATTGAATCAGAGCACAGTCTCACAGAAGCGAAAACGCGAAAAAGAGAAGTAGGGAACCAGCAAAGATGCAAAGCTATAAGGGTTTCGGTAAAAGCAAAAAAGAAGGAATGTATAACAATACTTTGATAGAATCCATGTAAAAATTGTTTTGAGAGTAATTGCAATTTGCATATGAGTATATCAATCAACCCACTTATCAAACAACAACAATTCCATTCAAATCTAACACTGTCAAATGCCAAACAACAATAATATCATTCAGTGACAGATCCAAAGAGACATATGACATAAATCCAGCGATCAGCATTCCGATGTTAGTTAAAGTTAGTTGGTAGAGAAGAAATATCTGAAGAAAAGAAATCTCAAGTTATTTGTAGCTGGTTTTCCTAATGGCAACAATCATTTAAGCAAAGATAACATGAAAAGAACTTGGCAATGCATCACTATCTGGCCACATGCAAGTAAAAGATGGCACATTGGCACTTCAGTTAATGTTTAAAATAATCAATCCAATGCAGAAATATTAACATATCATCATTATTGTTTCACTTTTAAATATATAAATTAATTTGTAGGCTAGTAATTCCCAAGACAAAGAAACAGGACAAAGCATATCAACGAAGCCATGTATTACTGTTTCCACAATTGCATTTAAAGCCAAAATGCATCAGAATTCAGACCTTTAACTGCCAAAATATCTTACTGTTCTCATAGTCATTAGTACAATCAGAACAAGAAATCCTAAAATACCAATTTACAAATTTGCATTGGAAGTCTTGTTATAGTAGTCAAGGGAAACAAAGAAATATGTTATAAGTGTTGAGAACAAACCAAAAGAACGGAATCTCTTGCTGCAAGAGCAAGAATGTCAAAGACAAGACACAACACCAGGACATGCTTGTTCCACCCCCTCCTTAATCAAATCAATTTTGTCAAAACCTTTTAGGGTCTGATTTGGTATAGCCTGCTTCTCGACTGAACTGTTTTTATCACCATTCTCATCCAACAGTAATGAAGCATCACACTCGATTCAAAGAATACCACAAAGAATCAGAACACCAAATCAAAATATCATGATCAAAACAGCAAGCAGCTTTAGCAAACATAGCACCAATTGACAAACTAAAGTGTCTTTATTTTCCAATTAAATAAAAGAAAATCAACCAGAAACAGAGATTTATGTAGTAAATATAAAATCATGATCAAAATTTAGGCTATCCATTATTCCCTATTCCATAAAATTGGGATAGTAACGCAATTTAAAGTCCATAGACACAGTAGACAATACATAATAAACAGAGAAGAAATATCTGAAGAAAGGAAATCTCAAAACCCCAAAAGAACACAAAAATCACAAAAGTAACAAAAACACCCCCAGGAAAAATCAATCAAGACCCATTTAAATTAAGAAAATAAATATACTAAATTTATGATCTTGGATGCAAAACACCAAAAAATTAAAACACCCCATTTCTGCAGAATTGAAGAAAAGTCAAAAACTTCAAACAAAGAATGAAAATAACACCAAGCAAAGGAAATGAAGACCCATTTGGATTGAGATAATAAAAAGACAAACTTTATGATCTGGGAAGCCAAAGAGAGAAAAATGAAAAAACCCCATTTCAGCAAAGTTGAAAAAAAAGAAGAAAAGAAGAAGGGACCTCACCTTGTCGTAAGCCTCTTTCACCTTGTTGATTGAACTATACCTCTCGATTTTCAGAGCTGCAATCACCAAAACCAAGAGAATTAACGAAAAATTCATTTCACAAAAAAAGAAGAAGAGAAGAAGCGAAGCAGCACAACAAAGAAGAGAAGCAGCGAAAAAAGAAAAAAAAGCAGCAACAAAGAAGCAAAGCATCAAAGCAGCACAACAAAGAAGCAAAGCTATAAGGCTCACCAATTCCTGATTTGTGGTCGCCGGCCGGAGCAGAGAGCGGAGACCAGGCTCAGGCGGAGACGAGGTTTCAGGTGCTGTGATTTCACGCGGTGGTGTGATTTTAGCAAAGAAATCACAGATCTGAGAGATGAGAGGAAGTAAAAAAGTGGTGACGGCGACGGCGTCAGCTTTAGCGAATAGGTGGTGGCGTCGCATTTTCTCCTCTCCGGCGTCATCTTCAGCGAACAGAGGGCAGCCAAAAGCGAACAGGGTTGGAAACTTTTGAGTGTGGGTCAGCGAACAGAGGGCTGTCACTCTTCAAGCGGAACCACGACAAGGCAAATTCAACGAATCCGGACTATGATTTAGGGATCATGAGCAAAGAGGGAGGGAGAGTGAGTGAGAGCCGCAGCATAGGTTTCTTCTTACACCTGAATTTGGTAGGTTAATCATAAAAAATGACATAAAAATAAAAAATTAAAGAAGGATTGCTAAATCCGTCACTAATTGTGACAGGTTTAGTGACGGAATTTTAAGAGAAGGATTTGTTTCACCCCTAACTAGTCAATTTGTGACGGATTTAGTGACGGAAAAATTAGAGACGGATTTTTTCCGTCGCTAAATCCCTCACAAACGTGATCCAAATTAAGTTTTCCTAAAACCTTGTTGTCCGTCACTAAATTCGTCACTATTAGCGACGGATAAGAATCCCTCTCTAAAATCCCTCTCTAAAATTGATTTTTCTAGTAGTGTACCTAATTTCTTATTTTATGGGTAGAGAGAGATTACATAAATGTGAATATATATAAAATATATAGGAAAGTGAATAACTAATAAGGAAATAAAGTGGACAATTAATGATTCTTATCGTGTGCAATATTGCACACGTTTGAAAAACCATAATTTAATTAAAATTGGTAATCAAATCCATACCATTAGAAAATAATACAATTCTATAATTTGATTTATATTTTAACTTATTAAGTAAGACCTATAATGTAACAAACTGTGATAATTCTTTTTTGTTTTGTCAGAGCCTTCTCATACTTAACTAGTTAAATTCTTTCCTGTCATTAAAAAAAGAGTCTTCTCATATTTGGTATAAGTGAGAAACTATCTCCACAGTATGAGACCACATACTTAAAGGACGTGAGTTTTTCTCACTTGCACCAACACATGTTAGTAAATTATAGTTATCTTTGTTCACTTAAATGTATTTTTACTCAAATATTACTAAATATTACATATTTTCTCAAAAAAAAAATCATAAACAAAGATAAGTTGTATGATAATTTTACAAATATATAAGAAAGTAAATATGTAAATATGTGTGACATAATAAATGTATAAATAAAATCATATGTATACAATTTTGGTTTTGATTTGAATGAATTAGATCTGTTTTCAAAATTAAATATGCAATCCAATTAACTCAAATAAAACAATTGTCATTTTTTTCTTTATTCATTTTTTATTATAAAATAAATTTTTATTAGATTGTATCACTTAATAAATATCAATAATCGTAGTCTTTTTCTGTGGAACCAACATCTGTTGCGTTGCTAATGAGGTGGATATGATTTAAAGTTATACAACTTGTACTAACAATTTTTTTTTTAAATTTTTCAAAAGAAAATAAAAGAAAGAGAATATGGTGATTTTTACTTTGGTAAGTCATCATGATTTATTTTTTTTTTTGGTCAATAGTCTTGACGAATGTTTCATACCTTTTTTGGTCAATAGTCTTGATGAATGTTTCATACATTCATACTCCAATTTCCGCCCTACGGTTAAAATCAGGAGAGAGTCATGCATGGGGCCGGGCCCTAAAGGGAGAGATGGCCCAGAACAAAGCCCATCTTACACGTGGACTGGACTCAATCAACTAATTCACGGAATCCGGCCAAACCTATGTGGGGCCTTGCAATCCTATGAGAGTGACAACTGAGAATTCGGAGGTGGGAAAAGTTAGATTTTTAACAAAGGGATATTTTAGAGCAAGGGCAAAGTTGGATTTTTAAAAATATGGGAGGTGAAAAAATTAAGTGGGGGAGGTGGTGAAATAAAAGGCCAATTTGAAGACCTTCTTCACAAGGATTATCAGGTGAATATGAAGGATGTTGAAAATTTTAACGCGGCGTCATATATGGCTTCCGGCAAGCTGGGTTGACAATGACAACGTTTTTGGTTGTGGATTGTGGGCGACATAGTACACATGACTGTGGACACTATTGTAGGCATTCATCATTCATGCGTCTTCGATTAGAAGTTCCACTGAGCATAAAAGATAGTAATATTCTTGCCTCGTGTGGAATGTATGTCCTACTTTATTCAACAACAGCATGAGGAGGATAGATACATCTGCAGCGTTACCATTGGTCTCTCTCTAGCCCAAGATTCTCTATGTCCGTCCACATGTTCATGGGATCTCAAGGTTTATGAAGATTTTTTTTAGTTGTGGTACACTGAATCTCTTGTCAAAGTATCGCCTTTTTTTCTTTTGGTTACAAAAGTATCTTGTTTTTAACTGAGAATATTAAAATCCGTGATTGATATTTTGTCTTTTTAATGAAAAATATCATACAATTTTTTTTTGAGGCAGAAAATATCATATAATTAATCCAAGAGATTTGCTTAGTGAAGCATTACTACCCGACGTGTCGTGTGTTCAAGATCTAATTTTTTCCTGGGCCCACAGAATTTTCCAGCCTTTGACCGAAGCGGCATTTGCAAACCCTAAAATTTCTTTCATAAAAAAATCATATAATTAAAAATATCTCTTTTAGATAATGGTATTTTCTTTTTTTTTTTGACAGGAAAAGTCTAATTCATTTCATTAATAATAAACATCTCAATATGTGTAGGAATATCAAAATATAATTGAGGATTAGCTCTATGAACAGCCGCCTTTGCTAAGCAATGAGCAATCATATTAGCATGCCTCTTAATGAACTCTACACGAGAGTTTTAAAAGACTCTGAGAGCATCTGCCTACACTCCTTGACAATAGAGCCTAACTCCGTCGTATCCTGTGATAAGGAATTGATTCCATCTACGACCAGATTCGAATCCATCTCAAAGATGATATCATCCAACTCAAGCTCTCTCATCCATTCTAATGTCATCCTGAGTCTCATTGCCTCACCCTCTTTGACATCAAGAAGCGGTTCCCACCAAAGCGTTTTAGCGCCCACAAATAATCCAAACTCATCTCTTAGGCATAACCCCATGCCCACTCGGTTTAAGTTCGGATAAAAGGATGCATCAATGTTGCATTTGACAAAACCAGTGGGGGGTTTGCACCACTGTCTCGCCTACTATGATGCTCCTGCTGCGGCTTCTGACTTGCTCTTGCTTTGCTCCATTCTTCCAATAAAGTATTGCCGCGGTGATTGCTTTGCTCCATCCCTCCTAGACTCTTAGATTGAGGCTCCTCCATAAACTCCACATTGTCAAAACCAGAGCTTGAACCTCCTCAGCTGAGAGTTGCTTCATAATCCTGAAGAACTTTGCCGCAAAACTTATCTCGGATTGGTCCTAATCTAGCAACCCGAAGTCCAAGTGCAATTGCCTCCAACATTGTTTCGCCTTGGAGCAATTTAACAACACATGGCCTATCGATTCGATCTCGGTCTCACACCAAGGGCATCTAGCATCCAAGTCAATTCCTTGGAGTTGGAGTTGTTCTCTCGTAGGCACGCAACTCCGGCAAACTCTCCAAAGAAAGTTTCTTGTTTATTTATTATTATATTCCTTAATAAACTAGCATTTTATATTAGCATGTAAAAGGTATATCTAAGGGGACAAAAAGAGCTGTCCATTATCCACAAGCTTCGATCAGCTTGTTTAGACATAGTAATTAAGCAATTTGTAGGAGAAATCTATCGGTTTTATGAACCTTTTAAATTTATATATTTTTAGCATGCATGATTTTTCATCGAGAAGGTTTCAATTCACGTTTAAGTAAAACTTATAAGAGAATAGCTATTGTGATCTAAAGGTGATTAAAAATTTAACAACTTCTCAATAGAAAACCATATATGCTATTTATATGTTGTTTTAACTTTTAAGCTGTCCGATTAGGATGGTCAAATAATTATTTTTATAAGGAGCGTGGTATCAGAGCCTTGTCTCGCTTGCAGAGAAGCGGGGGTGCATATGGTGTGAATATGATGAGGAAGGTGAGTAAGGAAGGAACCCACTCAGCAATGGAAACATCTCAACCAGATAACCAGCCCATAACCCTTTCCTCTTCCCTGTCTCTTCCCAGATCTTGTACAAAAACCCTTTCCAACAAAATCGAAAATCTCATCGAATACTCTTATGTTCCTGATGACGCTAAAATTGAAGAAACTATGCCTCCACTGCTAAGTCCTTATAATATCTTCAAGAGGAGAAGATCATATACCCGATCTATCACTCACCGATTTCTACAAACCTACTGATGTGAAAGAATATGTCGATCATCCCGATTGGATCAGTGCCAGCTTAGAGCCACAAGCCAGGAGCAGTATGTAGACTTGGAGATTCCTCAAAGTCTTATAAATCATTGGAGATCTCAAGGATTCACTGCTTTGCATTTTGGAGTCAGATTAATTCTCACTTCATGGGAGAAAGAGTATACTGTTTCAGCCCGAATAGCTCTTCTTGATTCGAGCTATCTTCATTATGAAAACGCTGTAATTGGAACTGTCCTCACTACTCTCCATGCTGGAAGTGTAGTCCTCACTATGTTTCCAAATTACAACGTTAGCCTCAAAGACAGCACCTTACCCACTAGACTGAAGGTTCAGGTGCAGATCACTGGAGCTGATCAAGTTCCAGAAGCTCTGTCAGCCACTCTTCATCACCAGATAATCTACCGCCTTCAAAACCACTCAATTGATCTTCCCATTTCTGGATGTGCTTCTGACTCTCTGTTAGTTGTTACTAATAGAGAAGATGAAATACCCTCAATTGTTCAGATCCCGAGGAGAATTCCTCGAGAAGAACTAACCCAGCTCATTCCTCTTGAATGGATAACCAATTATGAGAAGCACCACCTTGATAAAAGGCCAATCCAGTCTCAAGATGTTGTTTTCAAAAGATCTACTGATGGATCTGTCAAAACCATCTTCAAAAAGCCTGATGAAAGTTCCAGCTCGGCTTCTCCTCCCATCTTCCAAACTATGATGATCACTCCTGTTCTTACGGAGGATTGGTGTCCTATTCATGCTGTTACCTTAGAGGGAGACCCAATTTATACTGACAAAATTGATGGTCATTTCATATGGGATGTAGATCCTAATATGTGCGATCCAGGATGTGACTATTGGATGCACTATGATGATATTGATAGGGAGATAATTCTTCCTAAAAGAAAGAAAAAAGGAGCCTGTAAGCCGCCTCCTCCTCCCAGAAGGAAATCTGACCCTGATGATGGTCCCTGGATTGGGATTCATGAGAAAAAAGAGCATCTTCCGATCTATGAGGAAGCTCTTAGAATTCTCAAAGAAGAAAGACTTCTGCCTTCACAAAAGCCACCTGATGATCCAACTCTTTTTACCTGGTCCCCTTCAGATTCTTGTAAACCTTCAACTTTGAAACCTGTTGAACCAATACCTTGTTACATGTTTTCACAGGCTTCACCTTCAAATTATGAACAAAATTTTCCTGCTCTTGAAAGGAAAATTGACCCCATTTCAAACAGGTCTTCCAAACCTTTCATCTAGCCTAATGAAGTCCAACCTGATGGAAACCTGAAAAGCTTAACTCAAGCAGAGGAGGTTCTCAACTGTCAATCTGAAAATGCTGTTGCACAGAACGAAGCATTTCAAAACCTTGACAAAAAGGTAGAAAAGATTGCAGAAAAAGTAGAAGAAAATGATGAGAACCTTAAACTCCTCTCTCAAAAGATGCAGAAGTATTACAAAAGCTTGAAAGCTCAGGTTTCTCAGCTGGATCATGACCTGAGAACGATGTTGAATGAAAGAACTTTTGGCAAAGATTTTGATTTCAAAGAAAGAGAAATCAGAAAGCTGCAAAGTCAAGTGCAAGAAATAGATGATTTCTTGAAAGCGATAAAAGCCTGTAGAACCTAAACCACCTGAAGACTTTTTCTTCAATACTCCATCTTTTCCCACTTATTTCACTCAACCAGTCCGGCCTTCGCCATTTTATCCTTCATTCACCTCACCACCTGACTATAACTGTTATATCCCATCGGCCTATAGACCAAAAGATACCCAAGCCACTACCTCAAAATCCAAAAACAAAACAGCTCGTTTGAGCATATCATCCTCTGACTCTCAAGAGGTTTCAGAAAATCCATTAAAAATCCAAAAAGAAGAACCTTCCAGTAAACCTTCTCAAGCTATGGCAGTCTCTTCTTTCCAAAGTGATGAATCTTTTCAAGAAGACTATCTGCCCAAACCAACCAAATTTCCAAGAGAGGTTGATCATGAAACCTCATCAGAAGAAGAAAGCTCTTCTCAGTACACTGGATCTGCAGAATCCTCAGAGTTCTCACAACCCAATCCATCCTATGCTGAATCAGAACCTGAAAACGATCACATGGATATTTCTGGGTTATTTATGGTTGACCTAAAAGAAGAAGCTTCGTTTTATGATGAAGCTCCTGAGGAGGAAAACAATTCTGCTAGAAAACCAACAATATCCAATGGCCCGTGGTTTACTCTTGATGACATACCTCCAAGCCATTGGAGGAAAAGACTTCTTGATTTTGGTGCATGGCTTGATACACACAGATGATGAAAACAGATGCTGATTCTTACAAAGTCATTGAAGAATTTTGCTGCAGAATGACTGGTACGTTAAAAGAATGGTATCATAATCTTGGTCCATTCAAGCAAGATGAATTTCATAGATTGACCAATACTGCCTCAGTCCTTGGAATTATTCACCAAGAATTTATTGGAGATATGGACATCTTTGACAGAAAAAACAGACAAGAGTTTTTTGAGATGAAATGTTGCTCTCTTAAGGTCAAGGATCTTGAAAGGCATTATCAAAGGATGTCTCAGAGATTCTATCTTCTCAATGGATTTAATGATCCTAGACTCAAAAATACATATGTCTCATCACTACCTCAAGAACTCCAGCCTGAAATTCATAAGATGGCAGCAACAGCTCAGAAAGATATTAAAACAATGACTATTGGTCAAATTCATCAAATGACACTTGAAGCACTTGACAAGCTGTGCAGATTACATCAACATTTTTCAGATATTGTGAATCAGAAATCCAAATTCACAAAGGCGTGCAGGAAGTCTTATCTGGAAATTAAATGCAAAGACAAGAATTGCAACTGTTCAACAAAAAAGAAGTCTCACAGGCAGAAATTCACCAGGTTTTCCAAATTTTCCAAAAAAGGGAAAAGAAATAAAACTTTCAAATTCTTCAGGAAGAAAAAGTTCCGTGGAAAGAAAGGAAACCAGAGATGTTTTATCTGTGGAAAGAAAAGACATTTCTCTAAGGATTGTCCCAACAAGACAGACAAAGCCGCCAAGCTGATCAACTCCTTACAGCCATTAGAAGGAGATCTGGAATCCTTATATTCAGAGCAAAGCTCTGCTGATGAAGAAACTGCCTTTGCTCTACAAAATTCCTCTTCAAGTGAGGAATCTTTTACTGAATCTGATGATGAATATTTCCCTGTATACTCATTCAAAGAAATAAACAGTTCATTGTCTGCTCCTCCACAACCCTGTGTTGAGATCCATATCCTACCATCCAAATTTTCTCACCCTAAAAAGGCTATAGCCTACATGGATACAGGTGCTCAGAAAACAATGATGAATCCAAACATTCTACCTCCAGATGCATGGGTGAAACATGCTGCATTCTTTGTGGCAGCTGATGGAAAAATATTTAGGACTGATCTGATTACCAAAGATAAAATAGGAATCAGATTTTTCCCTGAATGCATAATATGGACAAAAGTTATTGGCAGCAGTCTTCCCAACAAAGACATTCTCATTGGAATGGATGTTTACTTAGCAGCCAACAAGCTTCAGATTCTTCCTACAGGAATCAAGTTCAAAAGAGAATTCAAGCCTTATTCAGATGTCCTGAAATTATATTCTATATCTGAGGTCCCTAAAGGATATGAAGAAATCAAGTCTAATCTGCTCAAGCTTTGTGCAGACAGTCATGAGAAATTTGTTCATCCAAAGCCATTATGGACAAATGAAGATTTCTTTGTCCAACTTCCTTTCAAGCTCAATGAAGACATCAACCCAATAAAAGCTACTCATCCTGGAATGAGTCTATCTGATATGGCACTAGCACGTGAAGAATGCAACCAACTGATGAAGCAAGGATTGATAGAACCCACTAAATCCGAGTGGGCTTGCCAAGCATTTTATGTGGAGAAAAGATCCGAAAAAGTGAGAGGGAAAAAGAGGTTAGTGATTGATTATAGACCTCTTAATCATTTTCTCAAAGATGACAAGTTTCCAATTCCAAAAGCCTCTTCACTCAACATCTTCATCAAAGATGCTCAGATCTACTCCAAGTTTGATATGAAGTCAGGATTTTGGCAATTAGGTGTTGAACCTGCTGACCAGGCCAAAACACC
The DNA here is from genome assembly GCA_037113605.1 of Calophaca sinica. Lineage (NCBI taxonomy): Eukaryota > Viridiplantae > Streptophyta > Magnoliopsida > Fabales > Fabaceae > Calophaca > Calophaca sinica. The sequence goes on from CM073733.1 coordinate 25,976,608, forward strand.
TTACGTATTCCAAATGCCAGTACTAATGGAAAGTCTTACCATTTGGGCTTAAGGTCGCCCCATCACTATTTCAAAGGCCATGACCAGAATCTTTGAACCCATTACGGATAGAATCCTTGTCTATATTGATGATGTGCTCTTGTTTTCCAAAGATGAAGAATCCCATAAGCTTGATTATTGGGCCAATTTTGCCAACTAGCCCAAGACCATGGAATAATGCTCTCACGAAAGAAAAGTCAATTGGGCCAGGCAGAAATTGATTTTTGGGTATGCATTTTTCTCAAGGAAAATACCACCTCAACCTCACATTCTTTGAAGAACTATTGAATTTTCCTGATGAAAATTTGACGATAAAGCAGATTCAGCAATTTCTTGGCATTGTCAACTACATTAGGGATTTTATCCCTAAAGTTGCCAGGTACACAAGTCAACTCTCTCAACTGCTAAAGAAAAATCCTCCTTCATGGGGTCTAAAGCAAACTGAAGCAATCAAAGCTCTGAAGAAGATTGCACAAACACCACCAGCCTTGAAAATTCCTACCCATGCAAAAAGGATTTTACAAGCGATGCCGATGATCGATTGAGTGCAGTTTTGATTGAAGAAATCAACAATGTCCGACACTACTACGGTCATGCCAGTGGACAATTCAAAGAAGCTGAGATGCACTACTATACCACTTATAAAGAAGCTCTTGCTGTTAAATATGGCATTCAAAAGTTTGATTTTCATCTGCGGGGTTTTCATTTTGAAGTCCAGATGGATAACTCCTCTTTCCCCAGAGTCCTTGAATTCAAAAACAAAATGCCTCCTGATCTTCAAGCCCTTAGACTCAAAGATTGGTTTTCAAGATATGATTTTACTGTGAAACATATCAAAGGAAATCAAAACATCATCCCTGATCTACTTTCCAGACCAATGAAACCTGTCCAAGTTATCACAGAAACTCACATCTTTCCTTTGATCTTTATGGTCAAACCATTACCAGCCATAGTCGCAGTCAACAAAATGTTTCCACCAAATGCTGACTCATCCTTCTCTCCTACCAAACTCAGAAAGTATGCCAGAAACCACCTTTATCATTTCATGACCAGAGCCATATCTAGCGCCAGCATTGTCCCTAAAAAATCTGTGTTTTTCCCAGATACTCCATTTCTTCTTCCTTTCCTGATTAATCCAAACAAAGATTTCACAGAAGACCATTTGTGGTACTTATGGTGTGCAACTGTCTTGTATTGTATGCCAGTTCTCATTCCCACCGAAGCCATGTTCTTACATCTCACTGATCCCATGAAACGTGACTCTCTCATATGGACTGCATTAGAATGGTTTTCTCCATTAGAATGGTGGAGAGATCAATTAAAATCAGTTTTAGATGATACAAAGACCAGAAAAATAAGTCCTGAAGTAATTAAAAAGTTCAAATCTGTTTTTATGCTTCATAGGCCTTATGAGATAGATGAACGTCAACTCCTTTGGTTCAGAAATCATGCATATCTATGGGAGACGCTTGATGATTATCCTTCTCCCATTCCAAGACTGCAGGAAGAATTAATGGATCATGTTTGTTTTGTTAATCGTCATGAGCAACAAGAGAAGTCAGTTACTACTACTTGCATCAGTCATGGAGATCTTGCTAACCGGCCTCAATGGCAACCAGTAGATGGTCAAGATCGTGGTCAAAGTTCAAATCATGCCTGGTATGATAGTCAAGTTGTTGGAGAAAGTTCAAACCAAGCTTCAACCAGTCAGCCAAGTGAAGATTCTCAGATGATTGTTGAACAATTCGCTAATCTGAATCCATATCTGGATCCATATTTCAGTGCAGATATGAATCTTCAAGAAGATATTCCAGAAAATCCAAACTCAGAAGATCTGAACTCAGATGAGATGAATAGGAACATTGATGCTGATGACTATTGGAATGATCAATGGTATGAGACACGAATGAATGAAGACAACCTGTCTGATCAGAACCTGTCTCCAAGCCATTCGCCCATCAACAAATACTAAGACACGTGCTGAGTCGTGTCATGGAGCAGAGACCCTGCTAAAGACTGATGTGATGTATAATTAATGCTAAGTGGTGATGTGTCTTGTGTCATAAATAATCTGATAGGACATGTCTTCCTAGGTGTCCAAGGCTATAAATGCTTGTCTCCTGAGGTGTCCAAGCGCCATAAAGGCTTAATGTGACATGTTTGTCTTATGTATTAAATAGGTTGATGAGTCATTTGTCCTTATGTAATGATGACAGGCTGAGTCATCACTATTTTCGTCTTTTGTAATAAGTAGTAGTGCTGAGTCATTATCTTATGTATTAATTAGGGTGCTGAGTCATGATAATGACGCTTTATCTTCTGGTCACCTCCTTCCCTATAAAAGGAGGGTTGCTTGTAACATTGGGGGGCAGAGAACCTCAACGACTAAATAAACTTGTGTGTTTGATAAACATGTGTTTCTAAACTCTCTTCGTTCTTCCTGAAAACCAGAGTTATCATGTTCATACCATAGACGCCTCTATAGAGATGCAAGTATGCTCTGCACTTGCCTCAGTAATGAGGATCCTGTGTATCAGAACGTATCAGACTATTGATCCATGCTACGGTCCTCTCTATCATGAGATGACAGTTTTAGTTACAGGTCTGTGCTTGAGACTTTTGAATGCCTGTGGTAGGCTTGTCTGTGTCTCGCTTGACTCTGTAACTATGACTAGTCTCGTGGTATGTGAGGCTCCCGGCCAGCGTGAAAAAATATGAAAATATTACAAAAACAAATACAACACTTTAAAAAGGAGTCCTCTTAATTGGACACAAAAGAGAACACAAAATAGGACACAAAGTCCGTACTGTACGGACATACGGTCCGTACAGTACGGACACATTATTTTTTTTTCAATTTTTTTTTAAGATTTTTTTAGCTGTTTAAAAAAATATTTGTCATTAACCAGATAATGAACTGCGTGCTTAGGATAAATGAGCCGTTAACAGGATAAATAATGAACTTCAGGGTTGGCATTCACCAGATAATATGAACCATTAACCAGATAAGTGAACTTCGTTAACCAGATAAATAAATGGTTCACATTATCTGGTGAATTATTTATCTGGTTAACGAAATTTTTTTATCTGGTTAATAGTTCATATTATCTGGTGAATGCCAACCCTGAAGTTTATTATTTATCTGGTTAACGAAGTTCATTTATCTGGTTAATGCAGTTCATTATCTGGTTAATGACAAATATTTTTTTAAACAGCTAAAAAAAATCTAAAAAAAATAAAAAAAATATTGTCCGTATATATACGGATATACGGTCTGTACACGTACGAATATATGATGTGTCGTATTTTGTGTCAAAATATGTGTACAAATATCATTTTTCTTAAAGAGTATTCGATAAAAAGGTAAAAACATATACATAATTGGGTGCGTTAAGCCTTGTGAAAGAAAAACATATACATAATTGGGTGTCCATTGAGTCATTATTTTTATTTTTATTTTTATTAAAAAACATTAGAGTTCTTTTCTTTGGGTATGAATTAGGGTTCTCCTTTGAAACCCAGAAAACAGATTGAGGGTGAGCTTTGTGGGTCTTGGATCTCCTTCTCCTTCCCCTTCTCTCGATCTCTTTTTATTTTTACTTCTTTCTCCTTCTTCCTCTATTCCTAGACATTCCTCTCCTCCTGTTAACTTGTTTTGATCATAAATTTGAAGAAGCAACAAACTCTTATTCCTAACTTGGTCAGCAAGTGCATATAAGATATTATGAGGAATTTAAAACAAACAATCATCTTCCTATGTCTTTGTAAAAAAATTGCAAACCGGCATTTGCCAGGAAGAGAAAATAGGAACCCAAGACATCTGTTATTTCAAGGAAGAAAGAATGGGAATCGGCAATTGCAAAGGAAGAGAGACTGTGAACCGACAATTGCATAGGAGAATGGGTATCTGTTCTTTTTGCTGTGAAACTTTGGTCCTTTGGGTTGAGAAAATCAAAAACTTTGCTGGGCAAATTTTGGTCCCTTGAATTTCGATAGTAAAACTTTGGTACTTTTGTATTTCAACTTCCCCAACTCTTCTTTTTGTAGCTTACCCCTTTTCATCTTCTTTCTTTAATTAATTTCATCCCATGCCTCTCTGTTTTTTTCTTCCACTTTTCATTTATGCTACAATTGTTTTTTCGGAAGTATATTAGCATCTATGAGAGTAGCTCAACCCTTGTGATTTACTCATTCGTTTAGAGACAGTTGAAGGAGAACAGATAAATTTTATAGATCTGAACCTGTTATAAAGATCTGAACCCAACCCTCTCCCTCTTCCCCCCTTCCCTTCTCTGAAAACAACCCTAATTTGATTTTAAGTTTTTAAAGGACCTCCACATATAAGCACTGTAAAAGTCACGTAGACTTTTTTTAACGGAGTTGAACGGAAACTGAACAAAAAAATTAATGATGTCAATGTTTTAAAACTTAAATGACTAATTTGAGAGGGAAAGAAGATCTAATTTGAGAGGGAAAAAAAATAAATAACAAATTCGAAACTTTAAATTAAGTTAAGGGAACGCGAGAGTAATTTTACCTATTAAATAATGATGTAATTTAGCATGATATATAAGATAAAACACATATAAATAAACATTCACTTTATGAAAGAGAAATTAGATAATGATCTTATAGCTACTGCATACACCCCTTTATATATATATACACACACACACATCAAGGGGACTTCACACACACCTTACTTATAAGTTGGGTAGATATATGAGAGGGAGTATTGTATTAGAGTGTCATCTCCCATTTTTTTTTATAGTATTGTTTTTGTTTCCTCTAAATCTGTACAGCATATTTAATATTTTATAGAAATATCTAACTGAAGACAAAAGAAAAGGCCCCAAATTACTCAATTTAGAAAAAGAAAAAGACTAAATATATAGTTTCATTTAAAATAATAAAAGGACCAAAGCGTTTGTTCTTTACTTTTGTTAAAGTAAAGACCTATATATTTATTTTTTGATGGTTTAATTGTTTCTCTCACACTACACTACACAGATTTAATTCCAGATATTCCGAATCCTCAACCCCTGCTATATATATATATATATATATATATATATATATATTTTGACAAAATTGGACGGAAAAAAAAAATCAAACTAGAAGATAATACACAAATATAAGGGTAAAATGGTAAAAGTCAAAGGCTGATACATAGGGGGGACAAGGAAGATCCTTCCTCTGAAGAAGTGTAGATGAGAAGTCCCTTTCAAGGGGACAAGCTCATAGGTGTCACCTATTTATCTCATATGGACAGTGGGACATGTCCCACTTCTGCAACGCACCATGGGCCACAACAAGTAATCCACCACAAATCCAATTCCTTCATATCTTCCCAGCTGATTCATTCCCCATACACACACACATAAATATATATATATAAATGGTTTGGTTCTCTCCCTTAACTTGAGTACCACTCTTTCAGACCAAATTATAACTCAGCTAGCTAGCTTGGAGTGTGAAATATATAACTTCACACACCAAATGACAGGTAATAGTATATTCTCATCATCAGTGAGGGGTTCAAGTTCAAGCTCAAGTTCAAAGCTTCGGCCATGGGGGCGGTGTTCGAAGCACATTCGACAGCAAAGGACTCGACTTTACATTATTTGGAGATGCACTGTCTTGCTCTTATGCTGGCACGAGTAAGCAAAGCAAGCTATCGCTATCACTCCTTTGGTATGGTGCCACTGCATGTTAATTATTTGCTAATGTACCAACCATATATACCGACACAAAAGCAAATTAGTAAGAATATACAAGCTTGTATTGTATGTTAGGAGGTAGGGAGGTACGTGAAGAAAATAGATGTAGCAGGGCACCTATATAAATATATATATATATATAAGAAGTTGATCAAGATACTGAGTTAAGCTAATTTGATTTTAAGTTCAGCCTCAGGCCTCGGTTTGATTATTGGTTGTAAATTATTTGACATGACATGCACTCGCTTTTTTAGAAGACTTTAGTCTTTGCCTCCGTACCAAAGTTAGGAGTTTAATTTCTACAATATGAAATATTAATTCATTAATGTTTCTGGAAAACTTGGTATACCTTGTCAGAAATTTGGCCATGCATTGGTTATTTAGGTATAAGTATCAAGCTGATTAAATCAGTATGAAAAGACAGTGCAACCATCCCCTATTATGAGCAGCGACCAAATTGGGTTTAATTAAGTCAGTGTATCACAAACCATCTTCTATGTTCTTAGAAGTGATGCAGAATCAAGAATTATATATAAATTAAATACTGTTGTATTATTTAAGCAGGCATCCCAGGTAATTCAGTCTTATGGGTCTTTTTTTCTTAGGTGCCAAGTAGTATATTATCATCCGAATCAATTTTAGTATTTTATTTTTGAGACATCTTTCATTATTTTTAAGTATTTTTTTTCTCATTATGTTAAGATTTTTATTTTTAATCGATCAATTAGAATTTTATACATTAGAAAATTAAATTTTGATTAATAAGTTAATATTTAATTAACATTTATTTAAGTTTTACTGTTCTATGGATCAAAATGGTATAAGAGTTAACTTTGATCCTATTGTTGCTCTCCTCAGTTCTCAATTTCAGATTTTGTGTCTGTTACAATTTACAAACTTAAAGATTTCTTTACTATTTGTTATCATTTGATGATGACAGAGATTCATATTCTCCTAGGGAAATTTCGTTGGACAAATATTGTATGTTTAGGTTTACGTAGGCGAATTCTTTTAAAATAAAAGTTTAAATGAGTTGGGTCCCGATGGCTTATTAGAACCAGAGAAAGCCTCTAGGCTTAATAAGCACTTACAAAAGTACTTATATCTTACCCACTTACAAGATTCTCACAATGACAACGAGATTCAAACTCACGTCTTTATAGAACCATGATCGCCTCTCACAAAAGGATTTTTCGTCTTAAAAAAAGACAACCTGCTGTTTGGTCACAATCCTACTGTTGGAACAAGTGATGACAACCAAATCCACAGCCAGGATGTGGACATGTTGCCCTTACCTCTCCTCCAACGATCTTTCCCTTCTGTCTTTTTCATTTCATTTTTCCTTAAATGATAATAAATAATAATGATGAAATATTCCAATAGATTATTTTTATTACACTACTGGAAAAACTTAAAATAGCGACGGAAATATAAGGAAAAATAATAAAATGGCAATATCCGAGGAAATGGAATTAAAATACAGGGAATTAAATAAAACACTAGAAGAAATCAATAGAAATATGCTCTTATTGTTAGAAAAAATTAATAAAATTGTAAATTATACTTTAAATAATTTCCAAAATGGTAGAAATACTATAAATAATATACAGGATACATTAGAAAATATAAACATTGATGATAATCGAGACATTAATAGAATTAATTAGAGAAGTTCTTCAACAATTAGAAAATCTTTTAGAAAAAGAAGAAAATAATAGATATATAACTATACAGGATTTAGAGGAATTTCTTGGTGATAGAAAATTAGTAAAGAAAGAGAGCGGAACTTTAGTTTATCCACCAGGATTATGGAAGAATTAGTTAGAGAATATCAAGAGGATATAAAAAATGCAATGAAATAGAAGAAATAAGTAGACTTATGAATGAATTAAAAATATTAAAGGATGAGATTAATAGCACAAAAATATATAAAATAAATAATGATCAGGAAAAGGAAAATGATTTAGAAGAAGTCATCTTAGGATATGAAGATGAGGATGAAGAACATATAAGAGTAGATATGAAAGAAGAAAGTAGTAACCAAGGAGAAAGTAGACAACCAAATTACCAAAGAAAAAGGACTTGGGGTACCTTTTTCAATGATCCGAATTACTGGAAATCTTATGATGAACCATTTATGGGTAGACGAGGATATTATAGAAAGAAAGGAAAATGGGAAAAGTACCCATCAGATTATAAACCAAAGGTAGAAACACTTAGATATAGAAATATTTTAAACCTAGACTGTGCTATAAATAAGGAAGAATTAATAAATGAATGGACAAATGAAATGAGTCGATTCTCCAAGCATTTAATATTTAAAAACTATAGATTTTGATGCAGTACTAAATGTAGTCTTATATAAGACATCAGGAAATGTACAAAAAATGTTAAATAGTGTTGGAGCATTTGAGTGGCAGCGTATAATGGGTGGTGTCAAGAAAAATACTGATATAATACAAAAAAATACTAAAATAATATATAAAGAGTTTGTTGGTTTTGATAATGAATATAGACAAGCAGAATTAGATAGAACAAGGCATGAGAAAGCATTGCTACATCTAGATAATATGAATATATGTAATATGTGTTACTTTGAAGAATTTACTTGTGAGTTCCAGAAATATTATTATCAATTGGATAAACAGTCTAAGGAGATATATAAGAATACTTTTATCAATAAGTTACCATTCCCAATAAACGAGAAAGTTAAAGAATTATGGCAACAAATGAGACTTGAAGTTGCAGATACCTTAGGAGGAATTATTTCAACTGTTTATGAATTATTAGCTAGTGAATGCCAGCAAAAGCAAATTAGGAAGTCCATTAGACATAACAAAGGAATTTGTTGTAAAAATCCAAATATAGACCTTCCAAACCAATGGGGATGTGATGATTCTAGGAAACCATATAGAAAAAAGAAATTTTTCAAGAAGGGAAAGAAATATAAATTTCGGAGATCTTATCCTAGAAAAGAATCATATAGGAAAAACAGATACTTTAAGAGGAGAAACCCAAATAAGATCCCTAGTAAATATTGCCCTGAAGGAAAAAAGAAGTGTACATGTTGGTTACGTAAGGAAGAAGGACATTATGCAAATGAGTGTCCCAAAAAAGGTAAGAAAGAAGAAAAGGTTAAGTTAATTAATTTAGCTCTTAAAAATAATTATGAACCAAGAGAAGAAGAATTTCGGATGAGGAAATATATGAGTATAGTACGGAATCTAGTGATAATGGAGCAACTTGAAAGTAAACTGAATAGCACATATATTAGAATAGAAATAGAATTAAATAAGATTAGGTATGCTACGGAAGCCTATATAGATAGTGGAGCAAGTATTTGTTTAGCAACAGAATAGTTGTTTCCTAAAGATAAATGCATTGATTTAGATAATCCTTTGAAAGTTCAGATTAGCGATGGTTCTATTAAGGTCATTAGCAAGGTTGTTAGAAAAACTATAGCATATATAGAAAATTATATATTTGTTATACCTACTATATACCAACAAGAATCAGGTTTAGATCTGATATTAGGAAATAATTTCTTACGATTATATGCACCCTTTTGTCAATATAAGAGATTTATTCAAATAAAGACACCCTATATAGCAGGAAAGCAAAAAAGAAATCTTATATCAATTCCTATAATTCATGAATCTCAAAATAAAGCTACAAAATATAAATCAGAGTTTCATGCGCAAAAACGTGGTGATATATATAATAAAATGACAAAAATTTTAGAGTTTTTTGAGAATAAAATATATGTATTAGGCCAAAAAGAATTTCCAATTCCCCAGGAAATAGAAGAGCTTTTAGATAAAGTATGTAGTGAGAATCCACTTGATCCTAAAATCAATAATAAAAACCAGGAGTTAATTTCTCTTAGGTTAAAAGATCCTAGCAAGGAAATTAAGTGTAAGCCTATGTTTTATACTAAACAAGATAGAGATGAATTTGAGGAAGATATAAAGAAATGGCTAGATTTAGGATTAATTCGACCATCAAAAAGTAAGCATTCTGCACCAGCCTTTTATGTAGATAATCATAATAAGCAGAAAAGAGGTAAGAGAAGAATGGTGATCAATTATAAAGCTATGAATAAAGCTTTAGAAAGTGATGCATATTTTATTCCTAGAAAGGATCATATAATTGAATTAGTTCGTGGAAAGAAATTATTTAGTAGTCTTGATTGTAAATCTGGTTTTTATCAAGTAAGACTTGATGAGGATAGTAAACCCTTAACAAAGATTTAGTTGTCCTCATGGACAATATGAATGGAATGTATTACCAATGGGTTTAAAGCAAGCACCAGGTATTTTCCAACGTAGAATGGACAATGTATTAAGAGATTTTAAAGACTTTTGTGTTATTTATATTGATGACATTCTTATTTATACTGATAAGGATGATTTATTGGATCATTTTAAATATGGTAAGAAAGTTTTAGAAAGATGTTTAGAACAAGGAGTTATCTTAAGTAGGAAAAAAGCTGTCCTTGGACAAAAAAGAATAGATTATCTCGGTCTTGAAATAGATGGAGGAAATATTGTTATGCAGAAACATGTCCTAACAAAATTACATGAGCGCATACGAAATAAAGAATGTTAAGGAATTACAAAGGTTTCTCGGATTACTAACATATATTTCAAATGAAGGATTTATTAAAGATCTTGCAGAAGAAAGAAGACTTTGCGGCTTAAACTCAAGAAAGACGCAGTGGAAATGGATTGAAGAAGACACCGCAATAGTTGAAAGACTAAAGCGGTTGTGCAAAAATCGCCCGAATTATACCACCCTCGTGAAGAGGATTATATAATTATCGAGACTGATGCGTCGATATAACTTGGGAGGTTGTATGAAAGCCAAACCAAGAAATAAACCAAAAACAGAGTTACTCAGTAGATATATGTCGCTCATTTCATGATCATGAGCTAAATTATCCAATTCATGAAAAGAAACCTTAGCATTAATAAGAATGCTAAGAAAGCATCAGATATACCTAATGCACCAAGAATTCTTGGTAAGAACTGACTCTACTTATGTTGCAGGTTTCAAAAATCTAAACATTAAGGAAAGCCACAAGCAAAGAAGACTTATCAGATGGCAGATAGAGCTAAATCACTACGATTATAAAGTAGTCCATATTGCAGGAAATAAGAACGTGCTAGCAGATATTCTAAGCAGAGAATGGAACGCGAGCAGCTGAAAAAAGAGAAAGCAATAAAGCAGGCCCAAATAAAGCAGAAAGAAAAAGAGCTGGAATTATTAAGAGCAGATCTCAAATTACTCAGCCTTCAACTTGGAGAAGAAGAAGAAGAGCCTCAAGAAGAACATCCAAAGAAATATTGGGTTGTGTTCAATGGCCCAATGCCAGGAATTTATGATGCATGGCATAAAGCAGCCGTTCATATAAATGGAATCCTTAATGTACTTCAAGAATCATTCAAGACATATGAAGAAGCAAAGGCCAACCTGGATGAATTTAACAAAAGGGAAGCCCTAAAACAAAAAAGCCAGAAAAATATTGGTTTTCGACCAAACACAAGTTTTCCTGGACCAATACCAGCCGGACCAGTGAATACCAAACCTAAAACAGGTTTAATGAAGGATGCCAGAACTTTTATTCCAAATAAGCAGAGCCTCAATTCACTTCCAATTATAACAAGGGAGGAACACGAAGCAATGGTTCATTTCTCTCAGGAAAATTTCAACAAGTCTATCTCTGAATTATTCAATTGGAACGAGGAAACAAAGATATATAAATTCTACGTTCTGAACAGAGGAAAATATGGAGTAAAAGCAGTAATTACCCCGGGATGCCCAACCATTAGAGTGTTCAATTATTTCCAGTTCGAATTAATTGAATGCATTTATTTATCTAATGATCTTCAGGAATTACAATTTTTTCCAACAGGAATTAAAGAAGCCGTGAAGTTCTACAAGCAAACAGTTGCTCGAGATCGGCCAATATTTATGAAGATGTATTCAAGCTATCCAGAGTTCGAATCAATGCAGGTCGCCAAGCATTTTATCAGCATGGGAATTTGCAATGGTACATTCCCATACATGGACAAGCCGCCAGAAATACCATACAATGAGGAAGAATATACAACAATTATCGCAAATCAGCTATCCTACATATTTGAGCAAACCCAAAAGGTTCGTGGAGATACGCCTCTGAAGGTCAATTACAAAGGACCCAACACAATAATCACATCCAAAATTAGGCGCCCGATTAAGAAGGAAGAGTTTGACAGAATAATAAATTTTGAAACCCCATTTTTGACTCTATTGGGACCAAATATCAACTATTCGCCAGCTGTCAAAAAGAAGCAGTGTGAAATTATCAAAGTTTATCAGGATCACGCCTGCGAATTATGTTATAATGAAAAAGAGAAAATAAAGCCAGAAGAAGACAAAATTGAAGATAAGCCAGAATCTTCAGGAGTTGCTGACCAAGCCTTCTCAGAAGGATCATGTGAAGCAATAATAGAAGAGTGATGTAAGACATGACGTCATAAGATAACAATGTAAGGGCAAAAAAGACCCAAAATATCATGTAAATAGTTTATGTGTCACGTGTACAGTATAACTAGTAGGTATTATATGTCTGTAAGTGGCATTGCTAGAAGCCATGTGGTAAAAAAAAAAAAGAGTAAAAGTAAATATGCTAGAAAAAAGACAAAAAAAAAGAAGGATAGACTAGCATTAATTGCTAGATGAGTCATAGTAGTGGCAGAATGAAATAATAGAGCCACGTATCGTTGTAGAAAAAGCTAAGACTTGTGTAGTATTTTCTAGTAAACTTAGCTAGTAGTTTCATTTAGCTATAAATAGAAGTATCAGATATGTAGCTGAGGGAGGGGAAATCCAGTGAGAAAGTTCTCGTTAGAGACTTTTATCTTCCTTCTCCGATAGGAAGTTGTGCTCATATCCTTGTGGATTTGAGTCGTTGCCTTGAGAGTGGTAACACCTATGTATCTATCCTTGTGAAATATTAATAAAAATATCTAGTTTTCTCTATATACTTCAGAAATATTTTCAGTTTCCAGAAATACTCTCTTCACATATTTCCAACTATATCATCAATTAATAAGCGGAAGCAAAGTGGGCACTTTAAAAGCATGGATCTCACTCAGGTATATTCAAAATCATATCTCTAAATATGATAAACATATGTTTGAAGTCTAGAATTAATTATATTATTTAGTATCTATCTTGGAAAATTATATTATTTCCAAATATGGCTTCTACGTCAAAAAATTTAGATATAACTAAATATAAGGATATAGAAAACTTAGAAGTTCATGAAGAAGCAGGAAATTATTCATCTACTATAGTCTTAAATAGAGATAAATTTAAAGAGATACAAAAAGAAAATATAGATCTTCCTGAAGGATATAATATTAAAGGATCTACAAAAAAGGAGAAATTAAAATCAGCAATAAATGTTTTTAATAAAAGAGAAAATATTCTTTATTTTGGTAAATCAGCTGTAGAGACAACTATTAATATTGAAGATACTGAAGGAAATACAAGTTTACAGTTAATAACTGCTAGAGATATTAATAATGTCATGAGAACAATTAAAAATAAGGAACATAGAAAGAAAATAGGATATATTCATATAGGAGCAGTACAGATTTTGCTAAAAGTAACTTATGCTGATAGAACTAATTCACCAATTAAAATTATCCTGATGGACGATAGGATCACAGATAAATATGATTCTATTTTAGGAATTATGGACGCAAATTTAGCATATACAAAAGTGAAGTTTGAAGTTTTTCCAAATATAGGAGTCCCACTAAATACCAAAAGATTAGATAGAACTTTGGCTCTTACATATAACTTTGCCAGAAAAGATTTAATGAGACCAGGAGAAAAAGTATTTTCAATTACTTATTGTGTTAGTTTTGCACTTAGCAATTCTCATCATAGTATAGAATTTAGACATAATGATAAAATAAATTTACCTGAATTATTTATGGATATAGGAAGAATATATATGCCAAGAAAAAATAATATAGAAGATTTACCAGAAAAATTGCAATTAAAATATATTGATATTGATTCAGTAGAAAATAAGGATTATAAAAATATGATAGAGAAATATAGTACAAAAATAGAAAGACCAATTATGCTTTCAGAACCAGAAAATGTTAGAAATGAAGATAGTGAAATAAATAAGTTAGCAAATCAAGTGAAAGATTTAGAGTTGTATCTAAAAAATAGAATATGAATACAGCTACTTTTTCCGTAAATCAGGGAATTATGGAAATAGAAGTAAAGTTAAATGAAAGATCTAGTATTATATACTCAAGTAGGATTGAAAATGAAGATAGGGATTTTTATGAAAAAATAAGATGCATATGGCAGTTAAATTTACCAAACGAAATAAAAAGAATAATATGTAAAGATTATGGAAAACTATGTGCACAGTGGATAGTATATAATAATGAGATTATGGATGCTATATGGTGGGAAGAATTTATATTACCTGATAATAACTATCCAGAAATATATTTAGATGGGCCATTAGAAGATTTTGATATAGACGATTTGTTCATAGATGATGATTAAAAATTATTATACACTCAATTTGTTTAAAGACAATTTAGAAATATATATATATGTATGCTTTATGCAAGTTTCATATATGCATCGATTGAAAATTTATTAGGTCATGTGCATTTATTATAGCTGATATGGCTAAGTTGAATTAATTAATGCTTCAGTTGAATTCATACATGTTACTGTTAAATTTATTGATGTATCAAGTTGAATTTATTAATGTATCAGTGTGTGTTGAATTATGTATCAGTGTATGTCGAATTATTTTGTCGAATCTTTTGTCAAATTATTTTTGGTATCAGAGCAGGTAACTAGCCTGCGGAAATAGGAAAAAATGAGAAATTCATCTAGACTTATTAAAACTAATAGAGGATTACACGTAGTAATGAAAATAAATAATAATATGGGAATTTATTATATAGATGAATTTTTCTGCAAAAAGTTAAGAAAAGTTCAGAAAATAAAATTACCCAAAGATGTTAAAATGAGAATAATAGAGAAATATGGATATCTGTTAGGACAGGAATTAGTATATATAAGTAAAGTGGTTGATTTATTGAGATTCTTTGATGATATATTCTGGTTTTATGGATGAGTATGGAATAACATTAGAAGAAATAAAAGAATATAAAAGAACTATAATTAGAGAAAAAATAAGACGAGAAAAGATAGAAGTAGAAAGACTTTATAGAATTATAGATGATTGTGTTAGGGATCCTAATAGAATAAATTGGCAAGAAATTAGAAATAGAATTTTAGCACAAGAACAGAAAATAAATAGATTAGAAAATGAGTACAACCAGATCTAGAAAAGAATTACGAACTAATGAACTTATGGAATTAATTAAGGAAAATAGAAATATTGTAGAATTATTATGTAAAAGGTTAGATTATTTTATAACAAAAAAGGATAATGAAGAAATAGAAAGAATAACTAGATCACTTACAAGGTTCCAAAATATTTTATGTCAATATGAACAGGAATTACGAGAATTAAGAAATTAAAATTATATCCGTCACAAAACTTTGCGACCAAAGATTTAGCGACGAAAAATGACTTTTCCGTCACTAAGATTCGTCAATATTTTATCTTTTTCTAGCTATGTTAGAAAAAATTATTGAAAGGTAATTCATAATTTTTTAAATCTTCATGTTTATCTTGTACCAAATTCACTGCAAGAATTTGTTTGGCTTTTTCTGCAGTTTTGGTCCCCTTATTTTCAGCAATCCGTAATTTTGGTCCCCCAATTTTTATTTTCGCAATTTTGATCCCCCTAATTTTTAAAATTTCTAAAATTGGGTCCCTAACTAAAGTTGGATCAGAAACTAGCTGATGTGGCAAGTGAGATATTGATGTGACATCTAACTGGACTGGTCAGGTGGCAATTTTGGTGACACTTGGTTGCCATCTCATTAAAATAGAATTAAAATAATAAAATAAATCAGTTAATCTATTTAAAATAAAAACATTTAATCATTTAATTTAACTAAATCCAAGATATGAGAAATCAGAAAATTAATTACAAATCACTATTTTACAAATCATTAATTATAAACTTTAATTATAAACTTTAATAAATTAAATAAATTACAAACAATTCATAAAATCAAACAAATCATTATCAAAAAAAAAACCAAACAAATCAGCAGCAATCAAGTTGCTTCTTCTTCACGCCAATTCTTCACACCTTCATCTTCATCTTCACACATTCATCTTCAGCTTCAACAACAACAACAACATCTTCAACAACAACATGAACCCTAACAATGAGCCCTAAATCTGGAACCTGGAACCCCAACGATGAGCCCTGGAACTAGAACCCCAATCAACGATGAGCCATGGAACTGGAACCCCAATCAATGAGAGCCCTAAATCTGGAACCTGGAACCCCAACGATGAGCCCCAACCAACCTTCATCTGGAAAAACATCATATGAACCCTAAATCTGGAACCCAACCTCAACCCCAACCAACGATGATCAACATCATCAACAACACCAAAATTAACAACAACAGGGAACAACAAATTCTAGAAAAAACCAGTCTTCTCCTTTGACCCCTTTCTTCTCCTTCGGCCCTATCAACCAAACTAGATTCTCCATAGACATAAATCACAGTGCTCAGTGCTTCACAGGTAAGCTTCAAGTTTTGAACTTTCATGTTCTCTAACACCAACTCGATCTCCGAGAACACACTGAACTTCGCCAAGAGCTTCAGAAGAGAAGAATAAGCAATTCCATCGAGAGGAGAAGAAAAGGGTCTGGTCGAAGCCCAGTCAAAGAACTTCAAACCCAGTTCAGGCGGCGACGAGGTTTGATTCAAGAGAGAACGGCCTTCGACATTTCTTCTGAATCGCCCCTTTCTTCTGAATCCTAAATCGCCCCTTTCTTCTTCCTCTCATCGTCCCTAAACATGATGCTGCTGCTCCTGCCCGAAGTGCTGAATGCCTTTTCAGTATGGTATCAGAGGAGTTTGGTATCGCCATTGGTGGAGTGTTGAGGGCTACTATTAGGGTTCGGAGGAGATGGTTCTTCTGTGTTGGCCATTTATTTATCAGAGAAAAAGTTTGTTTGTGCGATGGTTGGGATAACAAGGTTAAGAGGAAGAAGAAATGGGGGAAAAAACTGGGTTTGGGATCGCAAATTAGGGTTCATAACCTATTAGGGTTTTTTGCGCCGTTGGAACTGTAAGGGTGACTGTGTGGGCGAGAAAGACAGATCCAGAGCGAGAGGAAGAGGATCGAGAGCGAGATCTGGGTTTGGGTTTGGGGAAGAGGAAGAGGTGCCATCAGATTTATGATTTTTTTTAATTTATTTAATTGAAAATTAAAATTAGTTAAATTAAATGATTAAATGTTTTTATTTTAAATGGATTAACTGATTTATTTTGTTATTTTAATTCGTTTTTAATGACATGGCAACCAACTGCAACAAAAATGCCACTTGGACAGTCCAGTTAGATGCCACATCAACATCCCACTTGCCACATCAGCAAATTTCTGACCCAATTTTAGTATAGGGACCCAATTTCAGAAATTTTAAAAATTAAGGGACTAAAACGGCGAAATTAAAAATTAGGGGACCAAAATTACGGATTGCTGAAAATAGAGGGACCAAAACTGTAGAAAAGCCAATTTGTTTTCTTTCACTTTTTTTTTTGAAAAGGATAACTAACGAGTAATATTATTAATTGACGGAGGACTCAAACTTATGCACATGTGAAATGAAAGTTTAATAATATTGTTCGTTTTGGGATAAGAGCTTTACCCTACATGACACCGAAGATGGAGGTGTTTGGTTGCTTCGGTGACGAACGCTCCTTGGTGTTGATGCTGCTTCGGCTTCGACAATGTTGATGAGTGACAGAGGGGTACATGTAAAGACATTCTGACGCTCAAGTAAGCGAGTGATTTAACATGTTTTAGTGTAGCAACTAGCAAGGAGCTAGAGTGTGTACTTGACCCCTCCAAGGCGAACTGTATATATAGCAGTGTTTATGCTTGTGTCACAGTCAGGTTAGTTAAGGATTATTCCTGATATTTTGTTAGGCTGTTGAGTGGGAATCTTACTTTGAATCATTCTAGAATCTATGGCGTGGAAAGTGTGACTCCGTGTGTGTTTAGTTTTACGGTGGCGAAAATTGATTTTGAATGAATTGATTTTGTAAAATTGATTTTAAGTAAAAGTGAGTTGAATATAAAGTGATTTATGTTTGGATACATTCACGTAAAAGTGAGTTGAACAATAAATTTGTGAGTAAAAATCACTTTTAGAGGGAAAAGCTACAAATCATAGCTTCAAGTTAAAATCAATTCTACTCAAGAGCAACCAAACATGATAAAATCAATTTTTAGCATCTGGAATCACTTTTGGCTCTCCCAAAAGTGAAACCACATGCACGGCCCTATTTGTGATGTTTCGATTATTCCCCTCCCATACACTTTGGCTAGAGGGTTCAGGGCTGAGCTGTACACTGGTGGTGGTGCTTTGGAATCTCGGGTTTATCCCCCGAACAAATATATTGATGGTGTATATCTACAATGACATCTAATCAAATTTCACAATCTTATACAAATTTTAAGAAGTTATAAGATTATGATGTGTTAGGATAATGAAATATAATTCAACAAAAACACACACACACACACACACATATATATAAAACAAGTTTACACTATTAATATAATAAGTTATTAAACTCATAAAAGCTATATTTGAATATTTAAAACCATTTCTAATAAATGTTCTTTTTATAATTTCATCGAAGAATTTGTGTTGTTTTCGAGGTATTTTACCAATTTGAATGAACGAATATCTTTTTTAGTCAAAAAAATAATAATTTCATCGAGGAATTGAGATCTTCTATTGAAATAAAATAATGGTCTGAGCATTGGCTAAAAATATGGAGTTGTGTTATTTTGACATCTCTGTACGGTGACACCGTATATACGGACGTATGGACCATATGCACGAACGGTACAGACCGTATGTACGGACAAAAAGATATTTTTTTGCGTTTTTTTTATCCTCTTTCACAAATCATTACCAAAGTGGTTAATGATGTGCAACTAAGTGGTTAATGCAATTCACTAACCGGTTAATGGACCACTATGATGTCAAGTTTCACTTGTATCTATTAACCATTTCTAACACTGTATTAACCAACCAAGTGTCATTCACCATATTTAATAACTTTTTCACAAATCATTACAAAAGTGGTTAATGACGTGCAACTAAGTGGTTAAGACAGTTCATTAACTGGTTAATGGCTACTCTGATGCGACAAGTTGCACTTGCACTAATTAACGACTTTCACCACTGTGTTAACCAGTAATATTAATCTGATTAACCAAGTGTCATTCATCACCTTTAATAACACTTTCACAAATCATTATAAAAGTGGTTAATGTTGTGCAACTAAGTGGTTAATACAGTTTACTAACTGGTTAATGGTTATTCTGATGCCATAAGTTAATTGCACTTGCACCCATTAACCACTTTCAACACTGTATTAACAACTAATATCAACCCTGTTAACAAAAAAAAATTCTTTAAAAAAAATAAAAAAAAATTATTTGTTTTCAAAAAAATACCTGTACGAAAGTGTCGTCTGTACATGTGTCGATTTTGGTTGTGAAAAAAAAAACATTATTCAAAAATATGTATAGTTTTGGCTAATAAATTCCATGCTTTTTTTTTCTTTCGGGGATACAGAGAGAAGTAGAATTAACTTAAGATAATAGAAACGCCTGAAAAACTGCTTGTTCTTTGAACAAAAAATACTAGTGTAACGTTGATTGAGAAGAATTTAATATTGATACGGGAAACTCCAAACTGTAATAATAACACAAAAATAACAAGTGATTTCGTGAAAACAAAAATACAGCATGATGATTCACTCACAGTCGCAGACACCCAGCAGGGTAGAAGAAACTTACATGCATATAAAAAAATTTGAAAGGAAAGCTGTTATGGAACTTCTAATAGTACCAGAGTGGCTGGATGATATGGAACAGTTCATGTGAACAAAAAATGACAAACCAAATCCTTAGGGATGAGAGTTGGAGGAAGCATATAACAAACTTGAGATACATATGATATGACACTTTTGTAACAAAAGCTTAGAAAGTTTGGGAGAGAGTTGAACTCTATATAGGAGGTTTCATTTATCCAAGAAGCAAATGTGAGGATATACATATTGTATTTATTACAGGACAAGTACTGGTGCAACACATAACAAACTAAAACAAACTAACTAACCATTAACAGCAACAAGTAAAACTAACAGAAACTGCTAACAGAATCCGAATACAAAATTTCTTCTAACAAACAAAGAGCGAAGATAGTAGATATTGGGTAATGTGTCAGGTTGTTAAGAGAAACATGCATTTTGCATGGCCTAGTCTTTCTTTGCCTTTTTTTTGTCCCCGTAGATACTATATTTGACTCCAAATGTCAAAAGACCTCTGGCCAAACTTCGGATTAGGCAAGGTCTCTTTTTCCTGAATACCGGAGCGGCATCAAAGAGTCAAAGACCTCCGAACCGGAAAGGGGAAAAAAAAAAAAGATATATAATAGAGAATGCACCAGATTAAACTTATGCTAATCTACGATACGAAGTACAATTGATTCAAACAAAATTGCTCAGAAAACAAAAATATGAAAGATAAGAATTTAAATTTTCCAAGATCCTAGACCTACATTTTCACAAAAAAAGACCACAAAAAAAAGTGCGACCATTTCTCCATTCTGTACTATGTCATCCTAACATAAAAAAGCACCAGTAGCTATACAAACTATATAGTGGAAGAGTGTCTAATATAAGCTCATCCTTTATTGCCCAGGAAGTGCCCCCTCAGAGACCCTGAAACTCTCCTTTAATGTAAACCATCCTCCAAAAACTTCATCAAACTTTCACCTGCTTGCTTGATTCCCCTGAACGAAAGCAACGTTATTTCAATATAAGATATCAAAATATTTACGTAATATCACACCAGCAATCATAATAGTGTGAGAATTGTTATCAGAACAGTATGTATAAAATAAAAAAGAGAGTTGTTATCTTCAGAATGTGTATTTGGTTGGAATAATCTGCAAAGTTTCACACAATTTATGTATTTTAGAAGATCTTTCATGAAAGTAATTACGTTAGGGTCTGTTTGGGATTTGAGAGGGAAAGAAAGAGGAGGGGTTTTATGTGAAAAGGGGGAGGAAAGGGAAGGAGAAGAGAGGATAGTCCCCCACCTTATATGGGACCTTATTTTTCTTCATTGGAGTAAAACAATATAGTTTGGGGGAACTCAAGAAATTAATTGAGGGAGGGTTTTGGAGGGCAAATTTAGTATTATAATACTCCCAAACAGTGTAAATGTTGATAATAAGTCTTCCCCTCCCAACTCCCAACTCCCAAACAGACCCTTAGAGTTTATATGGATTCGTCATTTCTGAAATGACTGTCATGGTAAATTATAAAGATTTGCATCAGAAGATAAAAAATTGACTTGCTTGGCAGTTTCACAGAAATTTGCTAGTAGAATATCCTGATCAGAAGATAGGAAAAGTGGTAGAAAGCTTGATCTCTAAACTTGATCACAAGGTATTTATATCCCATGATTTCAAACGCATCTTTCACTTGGATTAGTGGAACATGTCCCCTTAATGTATAATATTCATGTACTTAGCTTCTATTTGCAACTAAGTACTAACAAAATAAGTAAACCTTTAACATGCAATACAAACTTCCCAGTATAACGGTCAGCTTTCTATTCCAAGCTTAAGCTTTGAGAGAGAAAAAACTAACTTACTACAGGCTTGTGACCTGCCAACTTTTGGACACCTGGAACTCGTGCCACAGATGAAGCAGCTGCAACAGCAGCAACACGTATTCTGCCAAATTCATCATGCATTTCACAGCCAGTTAGTCATGAACCATTTAAGAGCTATGAAAAATAGCCAGAGATAGAGAAGAAAAGCAAACTAGAAAATTCACATCACCTTCTATGTACATCTATATACACATCTGTCTCATCCACGATTTCTTCCTGCATGGATGAAAAATATTAGCAAAATTTCTTCATTATATGGACAACAAACATATTGTATTTTCTTTGTTGCACCAATAAGGCACAGCAATATCCACGATCTATGTGACAATAAGCTTAAAGTTATGATAATAAATATAACTGAGTAACAGTATTGGCTGCAGATAATCCATAATTCCAATTCTCTATAAGCCTGGAAACTAAAAACATACAAGATGAGATCCGTGTAAGTAGAGGCTACCTGCAAGAGTTCTTCAAAAACGTCCTCCAGGGTTATGATGCCAATGACTTCCCCATCTTCATCATTATCAGGAAAGTGTTGATCACCATTTGGTGTAGTGCCATTTTCTTGCAATTGTTGGTCTGCAGCATGCCTAGAAAGCTTGTCAATATTGACAGCATTGTCTGATTTCTCAAAAGACCTGGCTAGCAATGGCATAGTTAGTTGAGAACTATGTTTGATGACTACTGCATCCTTGGATTTGCCAAAGTCGCCAGCTGCCTGAGGGTTGTTTTTCTCTCTTATAATTTTGACTACAGCTGCCATATGACTGTTTCCTTTTTGAAACTCGTTGAGGATATCATATAAAGGCATATCTGCTGGAACTCTGGGTTATTCACGAACAATAATTTAGTTAAATTGATAAGTTAGAAAAGACGAAATAAATGGGCACGATAGGTCAAACCTAGGAATTTTCCGGATGGAAACAGCACTAACTGGAGTCTCAGTTTCAGCTCTCACAGTTAGAAGATTTTTTACCTAGCAAACAGTTATTAGCAGCCAGTACCAACAAAACAATTTTGATAAAGCCTTTTGTATGCACTGCAGGTAATCAAACTTACTAGTAAGATACCAATTATATTTTTGGGGTTTCCACTGTATACAGGGACACGACTATGACCACGTGCAAGAATTTTCCCAATTGCTTCCCTGTGATAAAGCAGAAAAAACGTTATGATTTTACTTCGCTCTAAATATACATTGATGCAGTTTGGATAAATATCTCAAGAAGCACTTGTCAAAAAAAATTATTAAAATAATTTTATAATAAATATGAGCCTTTTCAAGAATAACGTATCGTATAAGTTAGAATTAGAAACGTATGTGGGCTTAATAGTAGGCCACATGTCACATGAAAGAAAGGTAACTACATGGCCTTTCTCCCCTCATTTTTTGGGAATTTTGTCTGCAATATTCAACTACCTTATTCGAAAAATGCTTTAGTTGACCTGACTTTCAATAACTAAACTAACCTCACTCTTAACTACCCTACTGAAAAGGATAAACCTTTCTAGTATTTCAAAGATATAAGGAATGTGGTACTCCTGGATCAAACAATGTATTTTACAAAATACAAGCATATATTGTATGTATAAACAAACCAACTTAGAATTCGGTATTTAAGCATAGAAAAGAAACGAATGTTCTAAGTACTAAGTTACTTGTGTTTCTTCTAACACCATCAACTAACAAATATAATATATCAAAGTCTTAAAGTTTGACATTGGTACTCACTATTGAGCATGGTAGACAAGAGCGTCGTTCCCGGCGTAGGAGCGGACGATCCTACGCTCCTACTACCCCTCAGCGATCTCGCACCCACACAGGATCGCGTTTTGCAGGGGCAGGTGGCGGAGGCGTCGTTCGGCGAGCGAGCGTTTTGAGAGGCGAGGAGCGACGCTCCGACGAACCAGCCGATCCTAGCTTGACAAGCAAAACGCTGCGTTTTTATCTTCCGGTCCGGTTCGCGACCGGTTCTTTAAGCTGGCATTTTGGGGGTGAAAACCCTAATTGGCGCACTTTCTTCCTTCGTTCCTCTCGCCCGCTTCGCTCGCCTGCTCGCTTCGCTCGCTTCGCTTGTTTAGTCGTGTTCTCCAGTCCCATCGCTTCTTCCTCTTGACAGAGAAGAAAGGAAGAATGAAGGAGAAGAAAAGCGGCGCCAAGCGACACAAATACAAACCCCGAACTAGGGTTATGTTTTAATGAGTTATGGGCTTGGCCCAATATCACTTAAGAGTTTTTTTTTTTCCTTATATGTTACACTGGTTATTAAAACACTTTTTCACACATATACGTATTATATATCTATTTATATATCTATAATATAATGCTAATTTTTCATTCAAGAAATAATTTAAGTTATTTAATAAAAAATTATAAATATAACTCTAAAATTTATATAAAAGTATAAAACATTTTGTTTATTAAGTATTTGTGG
The DNA here is from genome assembly GCA_037113605.1 of Calophaca sinica. Classification (NCBI taxonomy): domain Eukaryota; kingdom Viridiplantae; phylum Streptophyta; class Magnoliopsida; order Fabales; family Fabaceae; genus Calophaca; species Calophaca sinica. Next base: position 26,000,700 of record CM073733.1, read on the forward strand.
TGTTATTTATTTATTTTTTTTCACTTATTTATGGTTTTTATATTTCTACATATGTTTTTATATGCATATATATATATATATATATATACTAGTTTGAGAATTTGGTAGGAGCTTACGAACTTTGCTACGAACCCCGCTCTTACGCTCCTATGACCCCTCCCCGCTCTTACGTAGGATCTCGCTCTTGTCTACCTTGCTATTGAGTACATCCCGTGAGAGAGAAAAATAATATCTATCAAGCAGATGTGAGGAAGAAAAATAACTGGACCTTCTGTGACTGCTATCTAAACCTGAACAGAAATGCTTACAGAAGCAAACGCACCAGTCCAGTTTGGAAGCAACATCCAAGGAAAAAGTTGATTCAATTGGTGTCATAGCCTCCTCTGCAGTCTGCACAAAAATGTAGAAAACATTTCTATATTAGAACAAAGCCAATATAGTATATACATCTGTGTTTTAGATTTATATTAATTCCAAAACAGTGTATGAACTTGAAATAGAAGCGAAGTTATAACACATCCATAGACATATAACTGATAACGTTATGGAAAGAGAATCCAACCGATCAAGCTCATCAGAACAATTCAGCTAACAAAGTGAAGGAACTGACATGGAAATGAAGCAAGGACCATACACACAAATGAAGATTGCAAACTTGGAAAGTGAGTCATATAACAGTTACTTCTTTGCAAAAATAGCATGCCCTCCTAACTTATGTGTCATGCTACAGTTTTATTGTACAGCTTCATACATAGCCAATATATCATAGATTTATGGAGCATGAACGACAACATTGGCACCTTATATTTTTACTTTTCTGGGTAGATTACATGAAAATTTCATGACATGCATATATTTTAATCTAGGATCTTTAAAGAAATGGCAAATGTTCAACTATTTATTAAAGATAGTGGCAAGGGATAAAGCTATCAGAATGCTTTTCTTCAAATCAGTATGTACCTTCTCAGTGAGATCTAGTGCTCCACTGATAATCGTTGCCTCATCATGTGTGAGTTCACCTCCTTTACCAGCCTTTAATGATCAACACAATGAAGACAACAGAGAGAGAAAAATATTACAGATACTTTCTTTATAAAATCAAAATCTTTCTTTACACGGTAACAAATTAGAATACTATTATTAGAACATATTTGCAGAGAAATCCAGTGGTTACTCGACTAGGTAGTTGTACAAAACCCCCGTGGTGATTCATACACATTACCTCTTGGCTATGAATTGAAACAAGGGCTTTCAGTTGTGCTCGCCTGAACAGTACATCATTGTGTCCAAGTAAAACATCCAGAACCTAGAAGCATAAAGGTCATAGTATAAGTTCCATAAAAACCATATTTTGTTGTGAATAAATATGTCCGCCATTATGAACTGATTAGCAGACGCCTCCAGAAAAACTAAAACAGCTTAAGATGACTATACTGAGTGGTTTAACCTAAGATAACCCAACCCAAATTGTGCCAAAACCACCCTTTTCCCACAGGGCATGAGGTTAAGGATACCATGGAACCAGTAAAACTAAAAGAATGCTCTATTCAAACATAGAATTCATTAAATAATTAGAATCACAACAAAGTTGTCGACCGCCTTTTTGCTAAATTAGAAAGTAATATAATGTTAATATAATTTCTTCAATTAAAGTTAGAATTTAGACAATTATGATCTTTACCTTCCCAATAGGGTAAGCAATTGGATAACAAATGATCATCAGGACACGTACAAGCCCCACAAAACTTGCACCAACACAGAGCCCATATCTTGTGCATATAGCTTGTGGGATAACCTAAGCTCAAGTGACATTGTAACAGTCAGTGTAATGTCCTACTTAAGTACTTGTTTATGATGCAAGCAAACTAGATTGAAAAATTATTGTACCTCTCCAAAACACAGAACAAAAGTTACTGATAACAACACTGCTACAACAGGATGGAAAATTTTATCAAGGTAAATTGGAAGTGCCTGAAAATAAAAAAAAAATAAAAAAAGACAGGAAAAGAAAAACAAAAATGAAGGATCCATCATTATTCATAATCTGTAATAACATCAACCAAACAAAAGCGAAGTTAACGTGATTTATTGGTTTTATCTGGTGGTAGACATTGGATTTTCAGCTTCTTTTTTTTCTGTTTAAGATCATCAGTTTTGTTCTTTGAGAGGAATCATGTGCCATCAGATCCAAAACTACTATACCTTAGAAGTTGTTCAATTTATATTATATGTATTTCAACTTTTCAGTAAAATGATGAGAAGGTCAAAGTGCGTAGAAGGTTTATAATGACGTTACACAATATTATAGGCTTAGGGTGCGTTTGATTAGGCATTTATTCAATAAGCTATTCTAGGATTAATCAAGCAATTATTCATAAGCTATTATGGGGAGCTTATTGACCTTACTGAAATAAATGGAAAGAAGCTTATATACATGTATAAGTTATTTCTACAAGCGTATCGTGCTTATGTCATGAAATAAATACAAATAAGTTCCAAATAAGCTCTTCCTTTTATCAATAAAAATAAGAAAGAACTCCTTTGTTGGAATAGTAATAAAATTTCACATGCAATAAAAGTTTTAATCTTCTTTCAAATAAGTGGCATTATATGATTTACTCGGAGAGCAACACTTTCTACACCAAAGTTTGATGAATAATTAATCCTTAGAATTATCCAATGGATATATACCAGCAAGATATACTGTTGGAGACACTCCAAATTCAAGGTACTACACATCCTGTATCCTTTTGGTTACTGAAAGGGGGAGCAATATTAATGGTTAAGTTAAACCCTTTGAAGCAAAGGCCAAAAATTAAAGTGTTCAAGGAGTATAAAGAAGAATTACTTAGGAAAAAAACATTATAATAATATATGAACATGTAGGTTAATCAGTAAGAAGTCACTTATGTACAGACACAGTAATCAGATAAGTAAAAAAAAAAAAAAAAAGCAAACCCATTCTAGTAAGAACAAAATTAAGATGCAGTTCCTTCGGTGTTGTTTTTATTATTCTTCAATCATAATTCATAATTCAGCACATGGGTTATTTATCCAATAATATAAACAGAATTATTTTAAATTTAAATTTAAATGAAAAATTTAATCCAGGTGACACCTATAAAACGTTACCTAAGTTTTTTTTCTTTCGATTTGAATAAAGAAATTGCAAATACCTCCATGGCACAAGCATTGCAGAGAAGCAAGGTTACAAGCAACTGGTGCTGCTTTTGAAGAACCGGGAAAATAGCAGCTGCACAGTGAACCCAAAATTGTACAAGGAATGAAAAATAGAAGCTTTACTAAAATTCACTGACGTGGGAGTGAGGTTACCTACCGGCTTGTTTTTTCTCAGTGGAGGAGCCACTACGCTGAAGAATCTCAAGGTCAACAGGACCCAGAGACATCAAGCCAAGGGTGAGACCAGACATAATCCCAGCAAAGATAACAAGCAAGCACGAAATTCCAGCATAAACAAACCACCACACCGTCCCAAACGGAACATCATCGGCATCGTACACGAAGGAATCCGGTGGGAACACCCTCCGATCGTACTTCTCAGCCAGAGGGAACATTCTCTTCTCTGTAACTCACAATTCAGAAAGCAATCGGTGCGTGCATGAATTGACGCTTAAATAATAATAATAATAATAATAATAATAGGCAGCATGCCCTTACAATATTGTTGTGACAAACAAAAATAGAAAAATGATAAACGAACACGGGACACCTACGGTGACACCGTATTTTCGTACGATCCGTACGATACGGATTTGTACGGATCCGTACGAAATCTGTACGTTTTTTTTTGTAGAAATATATTTTTAACCGGATTACTTGATTCGTGTATGGGGTTAACGTGATCGCTAACATTAATAGACGATTTTTTAAGTGGTTAACGCTTGATTCGTATAAGTGGTTAACGTAGTCACTAACGGTTAATACACATATTTTTTAACCAGTTAACGATTCATTAAGTAGTTATGATCTACTAACTGGTTAATCTGCAGATTTTTAGCGGTTATCTGACACAACTTTTTTAGCGGTTAACGTAGTTAAATGCAAGTAGGTTAACTTGATTCGTATAAATAGTTACTTAACGCAGCCACTTGCTTAATACGGAGTTTTTTTAACTGGTTAACATAATTCATGTAAGTGATTAACGCAGTTTATGTAAGTGGTTAATACTTTTTTTTAAAAAAATATTTTTTTGAAGAAAATTTTATTTTAAAAAATAAAATAAAAAATGTCCGTACACGTATGGACTACAGTGTCAAAGACGGTGTCCTCAAAAAGGGGTGTGCATTTATCGCGACCGCAAAAATAATACTGATATTGTAAATTTGTAACGTGTCTGTTGACTGTATGTTGGTACTTTTTTATTGTGTTGGGCTCTGTGAAGTCAATTGTGGGCTGTTGCTTTCAGCACTCTAATATGTTACTGCCAGCACCCTTTATCCTACTGAAATCTCAAAAATACCCCCTAAAGTTAATTTTTTTTCCTCTCATGTCTTCTTCTTCTTCTGATAATTCAATTACCGGAAGTTGTTTAAAATATATTCCGGAAATTACTGGAACATATCATAATTTTGAAAAAATATGCTTTCGGCAATTCAATTACCTGAATACATTTGCATTACTTGGGAGGTGTATGTATTCCAGTAATTCAGTTACCGAAAGCATATTTATGTTCCGGTAAGAAGAAGAAGAAGAAGAAGAAGAAGAAGAAGAAGAAGAAGAAGAAGATGACGACATGAGAGAGGAAAAAAATAATAAATTTGGGGGGTATTTTCGGGATTTCAGTGGGGTGGGGGTGCTGGCAGCAACATGGTGGGGTGCTGAAAGCAACAGCCTCAATTGTGTGTAGTGTAGACCAGTTCGACCCGTTTTATTTAATATTTATTTATTGACCAAAAATAATGAATTGGGATGTGAGGGCCCTTTAGTTTTAGGACCTGGATTCCCTACGATCAGGAATCTGGCAGTCACCGTAGTCGGGCCAATTTAAGCCACACGATGGAGATCAAGCGGCCTACAGCATGACTTCGGCAAATGGGAACCTCAAAATCTCAATCGTCTAATTTTAATTAATGGTCCAGATCGCGACTGCAGTCATCAGTGACTCCCTCATCATCAGAGACCGTAGTGAATCCATTTCCTTAGTTTTATGTGCTAACTGTTTTTCAATTCATATTTCAAAATTGACATGTTCAAGAATGATGTGATGGGTTGACAAAAAAATAGAGTGATGTGACCCCACGGGAGTTATTCGAGAGGCCAATCGTTGTAACATCTTTACTCGGAAAACAATGATTCATGCCTTTATTGATTTGATTCAAATGAGTGAAGTAGAGAACTTGTTCGATGAAATGCCTGTGAGAGTGAGAGATTTGTGTCTTGAACCACTTTGTCTTCAGCTGAACCTCCCGCCATACTTGTCCATGTTCTTAACAACTCATTCATTGCTTACCCGAGCCAAAACTGGCCATTCTAAACCAAAAGCTTTCCTTGCCAATGTTGAAGTGCATACTGTGAAACAAGCCTTGGCTCAACCTCATTGGTTGGCAACCATGCAAGCAGAATATCAAGCTCTTTTAGATAATAATATATGGACCTTGTTTCTCTTCCACCTCATAGGAAACCCATAAGATGCAAATGGGTATTCTAAGTTAAGGAAAATCCATATGGGAAAGTTCAAAGCCCAATTGGTTGCCGAAGGTTTCCACCAGAAACTGGTTTTGATTTTATTGAGACATTCTATCCCGTTGTGAAGCCAGTTACTGTATGGGTAATTCTTACTCTTGCTTTGACATACAAGTGGGAAATTCAGCATACCGACATCAACAATGACTTTTTGAATAGCCTTCTTCATGAAGAAGTTTACATGGTCCAACCATCAGGCTTTGAAGCCTCAGATAAGTCTTTGGTTTGTCGCTTGAACAAAGCCATATACAGTTTAAAACAGACCCCACATGCCTGTTATGAGATATTCACTATTGTCTTGCTGTAGCTTGGATTTGTTGTCGGCAAATGTGATTCTTCACTGTTCACCTACACCAATCACAACACTCGCTTATATGCTTTAGTTTATGTTACTGATATTTTGATTATAGGTTCTTCACAAACTCTAATTCATGATCTTATATGCAAGTTGAATCTTAACTTTTCACTTAAACAAATGGGTATGTCGAACTACTTTCTTGGAATTGAAGTGAAGCATCTCTCCAATGGCAACATGTTTTTGACACAATCCAAGTATATTCAGGGTCCCGTCCAACGTGCAAATATGGCTGAAGCTAAGGGAATCTCTTCTCCAATGATCAGCAATTGCAAGATTAGTCGACATAGCACTGCTTCTATTGATGATCCACATTTTGTATTGTTATGCTGTAGGCGCCTTACAATATGTAACACTCACTAGACCTGAGCTTTCTTATTGTGTCAACAAAGTATGTCAATTTATGTCAAATCCCTTGGATTCTCATTTGAGAGCGGTAAAGAGAATCTTGTGGTATCTCAAAGGAACTTCTCAGTTGATTTACTGCTTCAACCCACTTCTCCTGGTGGCCCCTTTACTCTGCGCTTACATTCTAATTATGACTGGGATAGTGACTCAGATGATCGGCGTTCTACCTCTGGATCATGCGTCTTCTTTGCTCCAAATATGATTTCCCGAGGCTCGAAGAAACAACATGTGGTGGCATGCTCAAGTGCAGAGGCTGAATATAGGGGTATGACACGCACTACCTCTGAAATTATGTGGATTGAATCTCTATTACAAGAATTGTATATCCTTTTCGCACTCATGTGCTTCTGTGTGAAAATCTCAATGTTGTTATGCTTTCTCATAACCCCGTTCTTCATGCTTGAACAAAGCATCTTGAACTTAGGATGGTCTCTAAGTCGCTCATTGTTCAACATGTTCCTACTATGGCTCAACTTGCTTACTCTTTCACAAAATCGTTGCCTTCGACTCATTTTGAAGAATTATGAACCAAGCTCAAAGTGGCTGCTCTGTCTCACTCACCTTCAACTTGAAGCGGGGCTAATAGAGTATAGCAAGCTAATTGTTAGTTGTTGAATGTAACAGAAACGGTTGTGTGCCAACCGTAATTAGTTGTGATAGTTAGAGCAGGAGATGCATTAATAGATCGAATGCTATATATGATTTATTCTGAACTCAGTCTAAATCAATGGATTCATTTCTTCATTTCTCTCTTCTCTCTGTCCTTGTTCTTCATTATTAAAATATGTTTACATTGTAATAAGATATACAAAACATGATTGGATATATGTTTAAAACTTTTTGTATTGTCAATACATTAGTTATTAAACTCGATAATAAAATAAAAATGCTGGTGATTATGAGAACGAATTCGTACTTGCTCTTGTGTCTGTTTCTGACTTGTTAATCCTTCTTAATTCTACAACCACGGACCACCCATGCATGCTGCCACCATATCCATGAATGGTAAAAAAAATGTTCCCTTTATTTTGTTTGTGAGATATTTCTTTCTCCCACACTCTTTATCATCTCCTAATATATAGGATAGGACTTGTTGTCAAGAACTACCTCGATCTCTCCCTCACAAGTTCTGCATGTTACCAATTTATCCATCATCTCAAATACCGTTTAACTACACTCCTCTCGCCAAAATTGATTGAAAAATTGTTCAGGAACAAGGTTGGTGATTCGACCCCCATTTAGAATTATTTATTTGCACGACACCTACAAAGTCATCACGCAAAATCGATGAGAAATTTCTGAGCAAGAACAAACCCAACTCATTCTCTTGGTAAATCACATTTAGTAATTGCAACTCACCAGAAAATTAAACTACCTATCCAAAACATCATCATCCCTATGAACTTGCAAGTATATATAAGCTGCAGTTACAAGAGGACCTATCACCTATGAACATTGAAACTCTTGTGGGATCTGATCTGATGTATCATTAGGAAGCAAGAGAAAAGAGAAAGAGAAAGAGAAAGAGAAAGATGGAGAGATTTGAGATTTTCAACATAATAATAATGACAATGGTTGTGACATTTATGGCATTAATCCCTAAGATGGAGGGTCAAATAAGGCCGCCAGTTATGCCACCATCAACTCCACGCCCACTTTGTGCATCCCAATTTGCACTAGTGAACTATGCATGTGGAAGGCTACCATTCACACCAGGTGCCCCACCTGCACCCTTACCACCCCCACCTGCTCCCCCATCCCCGGATGATGATGGTGGTGATGATGAGGGGCACAGAAACCACCACCATAACAGACACGGCGGGCACGGGCACGGGCACGGGCACGGGCACAGGCACAGGCACCGCCAGACTCCAGAGGAAGATAACTGTTGCCGGTGGGCTAGAGAGGTTGACAACCAATGCGTGTGTGAACTTCTTGTTCGCTTGCCACCTTTCCTCGTTAGACCTTTGCATCAGTACACACTCACCATTGGTGATGGCTGCATAATCACTTACTCCTGCGGTGGCCCAATCTGATGATTGCATCAATAATTCTGATCGATGCAGGGCAGAGCAGGCCTAAAGTTATTATCGTTTGGTTTTAAGGGTTAATTAACGCTATAGTTATTGTTTCTGGTCCCTGTAGTCTTGTTATATATTAACAAGTATCTTTGTGAGTATGATGTTCTGTTGTCCTTTTGATTCTAAGTTTCTTATTGATGTCTTTGATCCCATAAATGGCCACAATAAAAGTTTTTTATGTATGATTGTTAAATCAAGTGTCGTTATGGATGATTCTTCTAATTTTTCATAAGCAGTCTCTCCATCGATGCAACTTGGCACTTATTTAGGCGAGTTGGATCCAAAAAATTCAACCTTTTGAGTTTCAGTGATACATACAAACAAACAGGGGGGGGGGGTGACTCTTTCCATCGATGCAACTTCGCGCTTTCCCTCAAAAGGTTTGACTATAACATTAACAACAACATCAACTACAAATCTCATGTCGTTCATCTATCGCTTCTTAAATTTTTGCTTCATCTAGACTATATCTGCAACAATCCCCCTTTCAAACTGATGGCTTATCTGCAATTTTTCCAAACATTTGTTACCTAAACAATCATAGCCGATGAATTTAAATAATTGTAATGAGTTATGTGTGTGTGTGAATTAACTTTTGGAAAACTTCTTTCAAGAAATATTTTGGCCACAACAACTCCAATAGCACCCAAAATAAATACTCCCTCGTTTTATAGTGAGTGTTGTTTAAGGTTGTTTCACACAGATTAAAAAAAACAATAAATAAGGTAATTGTTAGGTTTCAAGGAACATGAAACCACACCATAGAGACAAAACCCAGAATCAAGATTAAGAAGAAAAACCACAGAATCGATTCACAGAATAACAGATACAAATATTAGAAAGATTAAAGGAACAAACACACTAAAACTTTGATGACGGATTTCGGCGAAATCGTGCCTACGTCTCCGGGACCTTGCACTGCTCAGTCCACTCTCATTCAACAAGAAATCAACAGGATTACAATGAGTCTTTGTTCTCCTCTATTAAACCCCCAAATTTGTTTTCTCCTAAACCCGGTTACAAGATAACCCAAGAGCTTCAAAGAGCTTGTGACCTCTTTCCTCTCGGTCTAGTCCTATCTCTCACCCGGATACAAAGTGAATGAATCAATCTAGCCAATCGACCCTCAGTGGAGCTTTATATGTAACAACTCAATGAGGATTTACAAGATGGCTCACTAACTAATCTTGAGAAAACAGTTTAGAGGTTGTTACAAAGTAAAACAGAAACTAACAAAGCCTAATTAAGTCAAACAGTCAAACTGACTCCACCTAGGCATGCCACATCATATGCCACAAAACCAACAGTAATGAATAGAATAATTTTATTAAATTGTCCTTGTTAACTATTGGGGTATTAATATGTGTTATAAATGCATAATGAAGTATAATGACTTAAGAGTAATGCACATAGTATTTATTTGAGGACAAAAATGAGAGAAATAAATCAATGCTACATTAAAAAAAATGACATTTATTCTGAAATTTTTTATTTTTCTAAAACCACAATCAATTAGAAAATGAGAGTGTGCTCGCATACAGAGTATGAATTTATAAGAGAGAGATAGATAGATCAGGGATCACCTTGCAGTCTCATATGACCCACTGCAGAGGGTCCTACAGTTAGTTAAAAATGAGTCACTCTCCCCTTTTTTTACTGTTAAGCTTTTAAGTGTTGCCCAAAAATTTTGTTTTGTCAAAATTTAGGACCTGAACTGTAGTGAATTGTGATCCGTAGATCAAAATGCAGGGGAATAGAGAAAGAGAGATAGGATCAAGAGGATCTAATCCCACGAAATGAGACTGTGAGTGAAGGATAATTTGGTAAATTAAAAATAATTTAATATAATACCCCTGTCCCTAATTATAAGCCCCTTTTTATAAGCTCCTTTTCAATTTACAAGATACATTAATTATTTTTTTACAATACTATCCCTAATTAATACAATTAGTATAGCACTTTCTCTTTCTTAATAGGCTTTTTGAGATATGACAAGCCACTAATAAATGAAGGGTAAATTTGGAAAAACATACACATTATTGACAACTAACTACTTTTCTTAATCTGCGTGTTTTTGTCCTAAGATGCTTATAATTAGGGGCAGAGGTAGTATATTTTAACTAAAAATATATTTAAAAAAAAAAATTCTAACATTGTTAGGTTAAATGAATTAAAGTTTATATTTTAACATAAAAAGAGGAAGGGTGTGTAACATTTGCATCAATCAATCAGAAATCACTATGGCTCCATTTGGTAAGGCCAAGAAGCTAGCTTATAGTTTATTGAAATAACTTATAGCTTATTGAATTAGCTTATAAGCTTGTTTAACCAAAAGAAATGTATTTGGTAAACAAGGATATTGCACTAGCTTATAGTTTTTTTTGAGATGCTACTTGAAGCTTATAACTTATAGCTTTTTTCTGAAGTAGCATCAGATCTTATAGCTTATAGCTTTTTTATATTTTCTTCCATATTTATCCAATTTTATTCTTTATTATTTTTTATCCTTTTTCAAACTTAAAATAAAGATAAACTTTTATCATTTTGTGCCATTTTATTATATTTATCGGTTGGTTAAACAATAAATTTTACCAAATATTTTAATATTAATTGGCTAATTTTTCAATTATAAGCTATCAGCTATAAACTATTAACTAGTTTTTCAACTATATAAGTTAGCTTATTAGTCATAAGCTAGTTTATAGCTTATTTTTAGCAAAGGGAGCTTATATGTGTGGAATGTTTTACATCATTTTTTTTTTGGCACAGTTTTACATCATTTTGTTTCACAAGTGATTAGTTATGTACTCGTCGCGACAAAAACTAGAGAGAAATTAGGTCATTTTCCATTGTCAAAAAAAAATTAGGCCACTTTGCCCCCTTTCTCACAAAAAAAAAATAAAAATAAAAGAGACCACTTTCCATGAAATAATTAGGTGAAAATAAATTTTTTACAACGGTGCAGCAGTCTAAAACAAGAAAAATCTTTTATAAAAAGATTTACATTTACCTTCACCAAAGCTAGAACAGTTGTTGTTAACTAAAAATAAAAAAGCTGCTTTCCTGGAAAAAAAAAACTAAAAATAAAAATGCTTGAACAGTTGTTGAAAATAATTTGATATATCGAGTTGCTTTCGGAATGAATGCAACATTGAAAAAATATTAAAAAATGTTTATCGTTTCAGAAAATAGTTCCAATCGAAAATCATTTTTGACAGAGAGCGATGCTTAACGGCCAGGAGCGCGAGTTGAGAGTGAGGAGAGAGGAAAGCAAAGAAGTGTCCTTCTCCAACTCCAAAACCAAAAGTGCATGCACCCCAAAACAAACAAACCCCAAACAAAATATGCGTTATGCGGTCCCCAGAAATAGAATGATACACAACACAATTCCACACCCACACCATATTTTATCCCATTCATTCATTCATTCATTCCGTTGCTCTTCAATCGCACATCTTATAGTTTCCATCACTTTAATTCATCATACTCCAATTAGCAACCTCAGATGGCAAATCTCGCTTCATCATCATTCTCATTCTCAGTGATTCCCCAGAATCAGCATAAATACGCAACCAACTGGTCCTTCTTTCACAATTCCTCTTTCCAAAAGAAGCAGCAGCAACTTGTTACTAGAAATTTGCAGGATCTCGTAAACCCCTTTTCCCAGAATCTCACTTCAAAACTGTGCGCCACGTCACGTTTGTCTATTGAAGAAACCGAGCAGCAACTCACTCCCTTAACCCAATCCGAAGACCTAAAAACGTCATTGCCTTATTTATTTAGGACAGAAATCGGTGGCGGTTTGGTCAGAGTTTACGTGATAAAGAAAAATGTTACTTATTCTGTATATATAGAGGTTTCTTCCTTGGAGTTAAGCAGTGGTGAAGGGGAAACACTAATGTTGTGTTGGGGTGTGTATAGAGATGATTCATTGAGCTTGGATGTGGGAAAAGGGATGAATGTGAGCCCCTTGATGCAAAATTCTCTGGGAAAGTTTGCAATTGAATTGGAATTTGATGTTAAAGAGGTTCCTTTGTACTTGTCTTTTTTGTTGAGATCGTCTGAATCGGAAATCAGAAGCCATATGAAAAGGAATTTCTGTGTGCCTGTTGGTTCTCTTCCAGGGTGTCCATCTCCACTGGGGCTCTCTTTTTCCCCTGATGGGTCTATGAATTTCACGGTTTTTTCAAGGCATGCAGAGAGTGTGGTTTTGTGTTTGTATGATGATGACAATGGTGTGGAGAAGCCTGCTTTGGAGCTTGATCTGGATTCTTATGTCAATAGGTCAGGTGATATCTGGCATATCTCGTTTGAGAGTGCATGGACTTTTGTGAGTTATGGTTATCGCTTCAGAGGAGCCCTTAAGGGTAACAGTTATGCTGAGCGTGTTGTTTTGGATCCCTATGCTAGGATTATTGGGAATTCTGTTTCTAATGGTATTGGGCCAGTGAGGAACATTGGATGTTTGAGAAAGGAACCTGCTTTTGACTGGGGTGATGATCTTCATCCAAATTTGGCCATGGAGAAACTAGTGGTGTATAGGTTGAATGTGAAGCGATTCACGGAGCATGAGTCCAGCCAACTTCCCAGTGATTTGGCTGGGACATTTTCTGGCTTGGCTAAAAAGGTGCAGCATTTTAAAGATCTTGGTGTGAATGCTGTTCTGTTGGAGCCTGTTTTCACATTCGATGAGGAAAAAGGACCATATTTTCCTTGTCATTTTTTCTCTCCAATGAACCTTTATGGACCATCTGGGGGTCCTGAATCTGCTATAAACTCTATGAAAGAGATGGTGAAAACTATGCATGCCAATGGGATAGAAGTTCTCATGGAAGTTGTTTTCTCCAATACTGCTGAGACTGGTGCTCTGCAAGGAATTGATGACGTATCTTACTATTATGCAAATGGGGTTGGTGATTTGAAGCTACACAGTGCTTTGAATTGTAACTATCCAATAGCGCAAAATTTGATTCTGGATAGCCTTCGGCATTGGGTAACTGAGTTTCACATTGATGGCTTCTCTTTTGTAAATGCTTCACATCTGTTGAAGGGGTTTCATGGAGAAAACTTGTCGCGACCTCCCTTGGTTGAAGCAATTGCTTTTGATCCAATACTCTGGGAGACTAAAACCATTGCAGATTGCTGGGATCCCCATGACATGGAAGCAAAGGAGACGACTCGCTTTCCTCATTGGATGAGATGGGCTGAAGTAAATACAAAATTTTGTAATGATGTTAGGAACTTTTTAAGGGGTGAAAATCTTATTAGCAACCTTGCAACAAGACTTTGTGGGAGCGGTGACTTGGTTTCTGATGGAAGAGGCCCTGCATTCTCTTTTAATTACATTGCAAGGAATTTTGGACTTTCTCTTGTGGACTTAGTCAGCTTCAGCAGTGATGATTTAGCAGCTGAGTTGAGTTGGAATTGTGGAGAAGAAGGACCTACTAATAACACCACTGTCCTAGAAAGGCGACTCAAACAAATCCGCAATTTCCTCTTCATCTTGTTTGTGTCATTAGGAGTACCTGTTTTAAACATGGGAGATGAGTGTGGTCAGTCTTCTGGTGGTTCTCCTGCATATGGTGACACAAAACCCTTCAATTGGGCTGCTTTGAAAACAGGGTTTGGTAAACAAACCACACAATTCATTTCCTTTTTGACTTCATTGAGAAGGAGGAGGAGCGATCTTCTTCAGAGTAGGAGCTTCTTAAAAGAAGAAAACATTGAATGGCACGGAAGTGACCAGGCTCAACCAAGATGGGAAGACCCATCCTGCAAGTTCCTGGCAATGAATTTGAAAGCTGAAAAAAGGGAGCTTCAAGAGAGTTCTGTATCTTCTAATATATTAGGGGATTTATTCATTGCTTTCAATGCAGCTGATCATCCAGAAACTGTAGTTTTACCTCTGCCTCCAGAAGGGATGTCATGGTACCGCTTAGTTGATACAGCTCTTCCATTTCCTGGGTTTTTCTCAACCAGTGGTGAGTTTGTCCCTGAGCAAATACCAGGTTTGTCTACTTATCAAATGAAGCCTTACAGCTGCACTTTGCTTGAGGCAAATATTGGTACCAGTTAGAAGTAATACCTTCCCCAGTCCGCCACCTCCTTCCTTATCCTCTGTAAATTTTGTAATAACTAGAATTGGCCTCTCAGTTGTAGATTTGTAGATTAATATGATATAATAAAAAAGTTGGTGAGAATAAATACTGGGCAATGGTTTCTTATGCTCTGTAAGTTGTGTAAATGATAGTTTCATCGTAATGGTTTCTTATGCTCAGTGATTAAGGATCCAATTATCCTAGCTTGCCCGAACCTGGTTTCAATGTGACAAGCCTGTCATGGTCATCTTTATCAATAAAATATTTCTATGGAGTCTGTCATGGTCGTCTTTAACGTGAACTAAATTCTCTGTAGTCAATAGCGGCCGCTATAGTGGTGTAGTGTAACATAGCGGCCCTTAGGCGCCTGGCGATTCACCATAGCACATAAAAAGCGTCTGTAGCACCTGCTATGGTGAAGCCCCATTGAAACCTGATTATAGCCTCGACTTATAGTTGTGTTGTTGCTTTTTTTCTTTTCTTTTTTTTTTTTTGGACTTTTGGGTCTTTTTTAGCTGAAAATGAAATATCTTCTCGGGAATCATCTCTCCAGCCCTCTGTTCTCTGGCACAGTTCGTCTCCTCTCCAGCCCTTTGTGCGATCCCAGCCTGTGCAATCCCGGTCCCCTCTTTTCTGTTCTACCACTGGTATGACATCATCCCAGTCCCAACCACCATCATCAACTCCACAAAGGAATGCAGCATCCTCCACTCCCGTTGTGCTCTGATTAAACTCATTGGAGATAACCTTGACAAGGCTTCGACGTAGCCACCTGCTATACCACAATAGCGTTTTGAGGGTCGGCTGCTATCCGCAATTGACTACAAGTGTATCTATTTTTGAATTGTTGAGAGCTCAACATAAAATATCCTTGTCTAATTTAGAGACAAACTGTCTTAAGCTATTTTTTTTCTTATTCATTCAGATCAGTGATTTTCTTATTAAACCTTTTAAGGTAAGAAATACCGTAGGTCAGTCCAGCATATCCTGGATCATTCTTCACCCTTTTCTGAGCTAATCTCTTGTAGCAATGCATTCACCTCCCCTGTGCAAAGGACATCCTTAACAGGGTACCATCCACTTCACGTGGTGCTCGCATTGGTCCTTGATGCTGATACCTGATACCATATAAGATTGAAAAGAAAACTAATAAAAGGGGATCATTCAACCACATAGTTCCATGCATTTAGTGTTTACAATATTCAAGTTCATTTTTTTTTATTGAGAAAAGTTTAGGTGAGTTGGGTCCGGATGGCTCACCAGAATTAGGAAAATTCTTAAGACTCAAAGAGCACATTCATTTTTATTTTTTTTGTGTTTGCATACATCATCCACAAAAAATAAATCACACTCGTCATAATTAAAAGATATCGATGGAGACACAAATTACGAAAACACAGCCGGTGTAAGCCATTTGACCAGAAGTTTACTGAAATAGGCAAAAAAGTAATTCATCGTGCCAATTTGAAAATAAAATTCTTCTACTGTCACCTATAGTTGATTAATGTAGCTATTTTTTCTTTGGAAAAAAGATTACCAAAATCCCTAACATTTAAAGCCCAAAAGGTATGACTCGGTATAGTATTCGCCAGTTCTGATAGAACTACAATCTACGTTCAAATTCAATTATCATTTCAGCTGCAGCACCCATGACGCCTATGCCTCCAATTTCCAAAAGGCTAATAGCCAACTCATGTTCATCCAACCGTCTTAACCCCCTGCTCAGTCTCTTCAACAAATCAACATCAACTTCCCGGACCCACATTGGAGTGCAACCCACCATCAAGCTCACAAAACCTGACACATAGGCTCGCCAAGTAGCATGACAACGCAGTGATGTATTCCTGTCCAAGGTGCTTGCAAGGAATTCCAGATGCAACCCAATAACCCTTGCCCTTCGTTTTGGTGGAAGTGAATAATGGTCGATACCCCAGGCAAATGCTCCACTAAGCATAACAAAAAACGCCAGTGCATAACCTCTAAGCATAGCAACCACAACTCCAGATTCTCCACCATCCTGCTCCAACATATTAGCTGATAAAAACCAGGAAGGAAGGGTCTCTCTTATCAGAGATTGAACTAACTTTGGTCCACCTGATATCCAAACCAATGAAGCCCCGAGTAGTGCGGCATGCTTGACACGTGCCATGTATCTGTCAAGAGAAACCTGTCCATATTTCATTCCATTCTTGATTTTCTTTAATTGTTTCTTTACAATGCCTTTAGGTAACTCACTACTTGCTATGTCTCTAACTGAAAGCATTAGGATTGACATGATTTCTTCATTCAAAAACGTGATATCTCCAATGGACCTGTACACCCTTAAGTAAAGAATCCCTGGAGCAACAGGAGAGATCCCACCGGCTACTTGGAAATCAAGGCCATGTCCAAGGAGGGCACTGACACCACCTTTATTATTAAAAGAGGCAGGGCCTAGCCCAAGGGTTGATGTGAAGCAACATCTTAGTAGTTGAACTACAGCATCCCTGTTGTGGTGGAAGACAGTTCCAGATGCAGTTAACACAAAGCAGTCACTCCAACGCTTCACCTTTTGGATCCACAAAGAAGCCAAAATGGGCATGGAGGGCCAGGGGCAACCAGAACCAAGGGCATTAAGAGCAGGGGCAATCAGGACAAGGAATCTGCTAGTGGCTTTCTCAAGTTTGTATGTTATTGAGAGGCTTACAAAAGCTGCCAAAGGCAAAGGAAGTGTAGCTGGCGAGTCCCCATCTGCTTACAGGGAATTTAAAGTACTGTCAACATAATAGACCTGCTGTTTCAACATACAATAGAAATAAAACTAACCCACCACAAAGATAAATGCCTGTATGAGTGAATATTTATTGGTAAAAAATACAGCTAGCGGATTAATTTGTCAACGACCAACCTCTTGAAGGGTATGGATCTTTGCAGCAATGTCATTAAGGGCTTCCTATTGCAAATAATTTACGTTTCAACGGAACCCGATAAAATAATTAAATTTAAAAAGTGGAGTAGTGACTAGATCAATTACCAACAGCAAGGCTTGGTACATCAACACCAGTGGCTGCTAGAATTTTCTTTATCTGTTGCTCAACAAGGGATAAATTTGCAGCGGGGCTAGGCCAATCAGTTCCATTCATGAAAGCTGGCTTCCATATGCCCCGTGTAACTTCAGCTGAGAAGTAGCTTGCAATGGTAACCAAAGATGCTGGAAAAAAATCGGCTAGATCTTTGAGGCCTGAGATAAAAAGCACAGAGAAATCAAATTACACAACAAACAACCTAATCAAATATTGGAAGAATCAGCATTAGCAACCCAGCATAAATTTCCCAAACATACGGTTTCAATATCAAGAAAAATTCAATCGAAAAAATTATTCCATGCCACATCAAAGCAGCAGCATGGGCTACTTAAGAGAATGCAAATTCTTTCAAAAACAAATAGTGGTCCAAGTTTGTAATTATGTGAATTATATTCAAAATTCATATTTATTACAACAGCAGTTTTGTAGATTCGATAGCTTAAGGGCTATAATTGCAACCACAAAAGGGCTGCAGTTCATTATTGATCAGTTATAGCGGACGACTTACTGTAGTGAGTAGCGGCATATGATTTTAATCATAAAAGAGTAGTATTATTCACCAAGCTTGGATATTCAATCTAAAGAAAAGTAGATTTTGTTTATCTTATCTATAAAAAGAAAGATATAAAAGTAAAATGATTATATTTTGAAGTAAAATATAATGATTATATTTTGAAGGCAATTTTCACAACGATCTTAAAAGAATAGTCTTCTTCAGTAGTAACTTTGAACTTTTTTTCACCTTTTTTAAACTAATTGAAAGATACTGTTCCAAACACATTTTTTGTCTTATAATTTTTATAAACTGGTTTGGCATTTTTATATTTAAAATAAGACAGTTAGAGAGAGAAAGAGAACAGAACCAAATATGCCTCCCTTTCCAATGTCTAAATTCAATTGGAGCTTTACATCTGTATTACAATCTGGAGTCTAGACATCCTCACTCCAAATTTTGTGACACACATTTCAAAGCATCAATACCTCATTGTAATCCTGACTCAATATGGTACATACTAAAGTTAAAATTAAGTAGGAAAATAGAGGACAAAGCAAACCTGTAGCCAATTCACGAGTAGAGAGTCTTCCATAAGCACAAGCATTCAGAGAAGCATCCAGCACAAAGGGAATGGCTTCGAGGATATCCCAGGCAGGCACTTTTAGTTTCATTAAAGCATCATCCAGTGTAGACCCAGATTCAGATGAACTGCTGCTTCCTAAGGTTGTAGGTGTCAAAGGTTCAGAACAATCATTTACCTTCCTAAACATCATACTTAGTAAAGCATCAACAATCTGATGAACAGGCCCTCCAGGCACAAGACCAGAGCGGATTGAAGCAATGCATTCTTGATGTTGACGATACCAAAAGTTTAATTTTGGAAAGGAATCCATAAATACAGATTCTCTAGGAAAACGTAAAATTTTTGACAGTCTTTTGAGCTTTAGACTATCCTTTGCTGATCTTCCAAACGATGCTAATTTACAGTTTCGAACCAGTAAAAGGCAATCGGGACTAAATAGTGATCCAAATGGTGGAGTTACTGCATTGCTCCTCACTTGTTCAGAAGGTAGAAGATCAAACCGCCAGAATCTCAACAAAAGGGTAAATGCATTAGAGAACACCTCACGATGAAAGAGTTTTTCTCCAGTTGTGAGAGTCCATGAGACATCAGGAACACATGATCCAAAAACCTCGCATATTAGCATTAGCTTTGCCGCAAGATATGGAACCTGAAATGGCAAAACCACAACATATATCAGGAAACAAGGTACATGCAACATCTGCTAGTTCTCCACTACAATACTCCTTCCTTTAAACTAAGAAATTAATTGATGAGTATAGCGTGCACAGACTGCAAAACAAACACCTTAAAAAATGGTAGTTGACGATTACATGTGAGTCAGAATATAAAGACTACTAAATAGAACATACCAAACCATGCAGGGAGAAAATATGAACACAGTCTACAGATGAAATTCCAACAAGAAGGACGTTTAAAATTAGAGCTTGGCTGATCAAATGGCTTTCAGTCCCAGTGTGATTGGGAGGAACAATAGGTGAGAGCAATTTTGTGATAAACATAATGACGTGCTCCTGCAAAAAAAAGATAATAATATAAACCAAAAAGAAAATAACAGACAAATTAAAAAAGGGTCTAGAGACACCAAATAAGCTAAAGAACTTGTTAGAGTATACATTCTGATATGCTTGCGTTTTGTGTTCTCATTATCATACTGTGCAGCCTGCTGCACATAACACTTTCTCTAAGTCTTTCTGTTAAAGTTAGTTGCTAGTTACATTTTATGCTATAGTTAGCTGTACCAGCCTCTCTTGTATCTGGAACTCTATAAAGACAGATGCACAGCTTTATTCTTGTTAATGTTAGAAAGATAGTTCAGATTAGACTAAAGTTTCTCTAATTCTCTCTATACATTTCCTCTCATTTCCTCACCTTTTCTCACATTTTCCCACTAATTCCAAATTATATGGCATCAGGTGCTAATTCTTGACTGACCTTCAGTGGTTGGCAACAATGAAATTTGAGTATGAAGCCCATATAAAGATAGTCCCTTATATATAAAAACTCGAAAACAGGAAACAAAGTGAAAAAATGTGACTTTTTTGTGATTAAAAGTGATAACAGAAAATGTTTTCTGAAACCAAATAGGCACTTAGAGTCTTTGATTAATTTTCTTTGGCTTGTCCACCTTTGGATTACGAGGGGAATGCTAGAGTTTACATTTTGATATGATTGTTTTTTGTGTTCCCCTTCACAAAGATCTCTCCTTTCACTCATAAGATATCAGACATATGATTTATTTTCTCTATCCTTGTTTCTCCTATTTATACAGCATATCTCCTCTAACTGACCAACTACCCAAACTAATCCCAACTACTCTAACTCCTCTTTATTCCTCATCCCAACATGTTCACGTGATCTTCTATTTAGCTTCTGTTGTGTTGTTGCCTAGGCCATACTACGCAGCCTATTGCACAGAATCCTTTCTGTAAGCCATTCTGCTACAAGCCTACAACTAGTTGTTGGCTACATTTTCAGTTATAGTTAGTTGTAACAGAATACCAGCCTCTCTTGTATCTGGACCTCTAAAAATATAGAAGCACAACTTCATTTTTGTTAATATTCAGAAAGATGGTCATTTTTGTTATTGTTCAGAAAGATAGTACTAAGCAAGCAAAGAGTCGTAGTCTCTCCGTAGCCAAAACAGTGTTAGGATTACCTGTACATTCCATCCACGCACTAGAGATGCCCCACACAGAATGGTTGCAGCAGATATCTTCTCTTCATCTGAACCATTGATTGCAATTTCATACATTTTTTCAATCTCCGCTAAGCTTCCATCAAATCCATGAGCTTAAATTCAGTTGCATTACCTTGTAAATTTTCAAAAAAGAGCATCTAATATACCCGGCTTCAGGAAAAGAAGAGTGTATCTGTTGTGCAGGTATTAGGCAATACTATCATTAATCAGACAGCTACCACGTTCACATACAGAATTCTCCATTATGTGTGTGTGTGCAGATCCAGTGGCATATCCAGGACTCTGGGTCAGCGAGGTCAAAACATTTTACTTTAATTAACAATAATTATATTTTTCTTTTTGTAAGTATTTTTTTATATCTTATCTCAATCGTTAGGATAATATGTCGACATTTTAATTCGCTTTCCTGAATCTATTGACAACTCTTCAAAAATAATTTTAAGTGTTGTAGTTAGGAACTTGGTTTCACAAGCTTGTTGCTCATTTGATGATATCCTCTCTTCAAAAACCTGTTCACTATCTCCTACAATTAATCTCTTAAAATTTAAAAGCAAAGTTAATGACAAAAAATGAAATTAACAATAAATTAGGTACCGCAAAAACTCCCTATTTTAGATACCCCTAGTGGGTCTTGTTTCTAATTTTTAAAATAACAATTAAATGAGTTTTACGTTTCTTGTTTATAAATAAATTGAGTAAAGATCCAAATTAGTCCTTTACAATAAACACATAGACTATTTGGTCCTTGAGAAATTAAAAAAAATAATATCAATTTAGTCCTTAAAAGTCTCAAATGTCAGTCAAATTAGTCTCTGATATGGACTAAAATGTCCGTAAAAATATTCTAAAAATGACTAATTTGACCAAAATTTGATATTTTTGATGAACAAATTGATATATTTCATTTCTTAGGGACTAAATAGGTCTCTATGTTTTTGTCAGATACCAATTTGAGCAAGTGAGATGAGAGAGATGGTGCAATTGTGGTGATAGTGCAAAACTATAAAGTCAGAGGGGTCAAAATAAAAAATTTACAACGAGCTAAGTGGGAATTTAAAAAACTCAACGGGTGCATGTGCACACCGTGGGCAGCATGTAGATCCGCCCCTGTGCAGATCTATGGATTATAAATCTATATTTCGTCTAGAAACCAAGAATCTTCATATCTTTTCCAGATGGATTATTTTTTTATCCAAGAACTATAGGTAGGTACTACCCTGGCCAAGCTGTATTAAGGAAAGGTAATCCTATGGCAACCTTTCATATTATATAGAATACATATGTTATTTCCATATTTATTGTATATTATGTATTTTACTTATCACAAATAATACTTTTATGCATTATATTTACAGATTCTTCCAAGTATTACTAATATGATACCTATATATTTAATTTACATTGAAAGCATAAAATGCATTCATATGCTTGCCAATGAGTGCATGTTTGTGAGTGACAAATAAAGTGGAGATAAAATTGACTTAAGGATGAACATATTTCATGCTATGTACGTATTCTATACAATTTTAAAAAAAATGGTGAGTGCAAGCATTGGGGCAACGGTAAGATTGCCGCTTTGTGGCCACGTGATCATGGGTTCTAGTTGCAGAAAACTGCCTCTCTGCCCATGCAGATAAGGTTGCATACATCTAACCCTCTTCAGATCCCACAACGACAGAAGCCTCATGTACTGGGCTGCCTTATTGAACTAAAAAAAAAGAACAGTGCATTACCCAGTAGGCAAGCATGCAGAACTGCACAATAAATATTACCACCAATGGTATTAAACAAGAAACATGAGTTTAAGCAATACAATCTCAAAGGTCCAATATTGCATGGTGTTGGCTCACACAAAAATCGGAGTTGATGTACAGAAAAAAAGAGCTTTTGTTTGTACAATATCTAGTGATAAAACAGGAGGGTAATAAAGAATGAAATTTGAATGGGGCCTCATCTTCAGATCTTAACATTCAGTTTAAGAGAAGAAACTCCTTTGAGAATGAAAATGATAAGAAGTCCTAAACCATCAAAATAATTAAAGAAAATTTACAAATAAAACTACTAAAATACTCCCACTACTGAAGCATGAACAGTGTTCTAGGTCAGTAGCATGAATAGCAAAAAACAAGGCTTGTCATGAAGTAGTCAATGATTCAAAGGCATATATTAACCTTATAGAGAAGTGGCAGAAAAACAATTCAAGGTTGAAAGACAAACAGAGAGCAGGAGATGTGGTCAGCAATAAGACCCCCCAACAAAAGTGGATGCCAAAACAGCTTACCAAAGGAGCTAATGTCCTAAGGTCATTGCCGCTTTGTCATGCGGAAAAAACAGCATTCAGGAAAGATAAAAATTCAATATTTGAAGGGGGGAAAAACCTTCCATTTATGTTAGTTGGTTTAACCAACCACCTTCCCCAAATCTTGCCCTTTTAAAACCATTTTAAAGAGGCGAGTGACGAGGGTACAGAGCATTGGAATGATATGAGTCATTAGCATACCTGGAAGCAGGAGTTGCAACTAAGACATTAACTAATGCAGGAGTTAGCTGTGATCCCTTCATTAATGAAGACCAGCCAGCCACGTGGTTAGAAATGTTACGAGGAATTTCATTGCTGCATGCATTCGCATAGCCAGGCCAAAAATAAGCTGATGTGTCAAGTAGATTTCTTGCAATACAAGCCTCAACAATTAGATGTCGTAAGTTGCCAGCTGCAAGGGGGAAAAGACTGTCACTTGTACACCAAAGAGGCTTGAAACAAACATGACCAAGCTTTTACGAGATAACCTTATAATATGAAAGCAGATAACAAACAGGCAAAAAGAGCATTGTTTAACAACCAAAATATGATTAAATTTCACAGTACCAAGGGAAAAGGTGCAGCCAAGCCAACAAAGCTATTTAGGACTAAAATTGTCACAAGAGAGAGAGAGAGAGAGAGTTAAATAAAAATAAGCAAAGATTGACTACCCTTCATTCCCAAAATTTCTAAACAGTTTATCAGCCCCGTCATATTTTCTCTCATTCCATAGATCCCTTGGATTATTTTAATGTTGGTTCACTCCAATAGTTGATCCTAGCTCTGCCTCAGTTAGAACATACCAATAAGGGTACATATTAATTAGAAGTGTGCATTCTTTTACGAAAGAAATTACTCACAACAATTCATGGGCAAGTCATTCATGATCACAGATTCCAAGTACCCGCTACCCACAGGGTTTCCTGATAAGAACATAATAGCCTTGGCAGCAGCTTGATTGGCTTCCATGAGAACAGCTTGAGGTGGAGTAAGCAAGCACTCATAATCACCCAATAGCTGTAAACTGGTAATCAATTCCCCACGACGCTTCCCCAGAGCCTGTTTATTTTTCCCTTGATTTGTAGGACCACTTTCAGCTTCTTCAATCAGTTCACCTTCCTCTTCTTCAATAATATTAGCGACCACAAGGGTTGTAATGCTCAACAACATACACATGCAAGTATCAAGACGAGATATAGGACCGTCATTTGAATCCCTCTCCTAAAATAACAGGGGAATAATATACATTATATTTGTTATGTTAAGATTATGTAGAGTCCAGTTGCATGCAATTTTCCTGTGTCACTAGACTTTATTAAAGAAACAGTTGATCAGTTAAATGTGAAACTGCCGGGTGGCTACACAGACAAAATAGAATGCAAATCACATGCAACATGGTCTTTCCTTATTGATGCTTGACTACATTAGATCACAAGATCATACACAAGAATGAATCCATTAAGCAATTTTTCCTAGAGAATTTATCAGCTCTCCCAGTCTCCCATCCCTTTTGTTGGAACAATACCCAGTACCTACCCTTTGAACCAACCGCAGTGCTGCAATCCATAAACCCAAAAATGTATTGTGCCACATGGTGCCATTAACTGCGTGTAAAATCTTTACCAAACCTGCAATAAGAACTTCAAATAAATTATATTGATTTGGAAAAAAAAAAAAAGAAACAAAAAAAGATAAAAGAAAAAAAAGCTATCCATTTCGAAGTATTATATACTACTCCTGCTCAAAAGATGCCATTTGAATTGTTTTTCCATGTAAGCATGTAGTATCCTCACTTGGAATAACTTTTGAGATCACTATTCTCATTTATTTCCCACCATTTTTAAATTGACAGTAATAACAGCAAACCTACATGTTACTAGGTATGTGATTACATAATATCCACTACCTCTCTCTATATTTTTCCATTTCTCTAACTCCTTTTATGGTCTTTATTTTTCTCTTTTCCATCTGCCAGAGCAGAGAAGACTGTTGCTTCTGGTGCAGTTTGGCACGATTCAGGAATTTATTAGATGGAGCTAGAAAGTGGGAATGTTATTAGGCAGGGGAATATCAGCTTCTACTCTCCCTTTGACTTGAATCAGAAGGATTAGTAAGCCTTGTAGATTATTTTTATTCGATGTGTGTAAATTATGTCTATATAGTGAAGATATAGAACCTACATGTATCATTAACTTCTGAAAGGATACCCAAAGGAGAATCCTGGAAAGGCTCAAAATATCTGAGCACATAGAAACAGAAGAAAGAAAAAACAATTATAAAGCAAAAACTAGAAAAAGAGGAAGGCTAGAAATGAATTAAAAGCAGTTAACGTCCAGGCCATTTCTGCTGAGTGCAAAAGCTAGTCTTAATCCTAAACTCAACTCACAAGGACAAGTGCTGTTCAAACTGCTTCACAATGCAAAGTCTACCATGTCTCTCCATGACAACCAATGGATGGCATCTCAGGTGGAAGAAATAAAAATAGAAAAATCATGATACAGTATGCCTGGCCATGTCAGAATACTAACGTGGAAGAATAATCCAAGTACAATCCTTTGGGTGGGGACAGTATTAAGTAATCAGTACTACAGTTGGACTAGAAATTCTCCACATTCCAGGTGCAGTAACGTCTATAAAAAAGTAAAAAGGGAGTTTACTCGCAGAAGTAAAATAGTATTTTCTTAATGAAGAGGAAATAGAGTGAAAATACATTTTGAGGTGGTGAATAAATTTAAAAGCATGAAGTCAAACAAAAGAAATGAGGTGATCTCACTTAAGCACATGTTCTTCAAGTTTGAGTTGCTAAGAATATATAAAGGCTGATCAGTGAGATTGAGCACGCATGTGGGAGCTAGAGCCCTTCCCCACTTGAAGAAAAAAAAATTGATGGAGAGTTTTATATGTGAAAGCTGTCAGGTAAAAAAAAAAAAAAAAGGCCTGGTATACTACAAAATTTATGTGTGTGATGTGAGATTTGGGTTTGTGTCAGATTTTTGAGAAGTTGATTGATTATTGTTTGTGGGTTTTAACAGAGGATGTTTGTGGAGATGTAGGCAACTTAGAAAACAATGTTGTATTTCTTGAATTTTTATTTACTGTTAAGTGTTTTTCTTCCTGTGTTTAATTTGATTCTCTGCTTTGTGGAGGAATTTTCCCCAAAATTATGATTTAAAATAAACAAATCAATCATACCAGTAATAATTTCAATAGCACTAAAAGCTGCTACATGCCCTCCATCCAAAGCATCTTCCAGGATAAGATCAATAGGAAGCCAGAGTGAAGACCAACTATCACCATAAGATGGACCAGCAAAAGATACTATATTATACTCCAACTTAGATTTTGTATTGGATTCATGAGATACAACCTCATGGATATTTTCCATCAAAGATAAAAGGGTCTCTGCAGTAATATATTTCAAATTCCTCAAAATTGAAGAGTTTGATGCAAGCAGCTGCATTTGGTCTATGAAAGATCCCCAGTGTGATGGCCTACAAAAGATAACTTTCTTCAATGAAGGTTCCAAAATCTTGACTGAGATTCACTCAAATAAGTATTTAGACTGTTTTAACTCTTAGATACAAAGTGCAACAGAATTAAGTTCTTACATGTTTCGATGAACTAAGGATAGGAGCCTTGAAGTCATTTTATTTTGCAAAAAATCTGCAATGATCCCTACAGCCATTGCTGTGTTTTCCCTCTGCAACCCCTCCTTCTGCTCAGTTTTCATTTCATTGATGCAGTCAGGCTCATCAATATTCATATCATGTGACCTGCTTAGCCATCTAGGCTTATTCTCTGGAGCATGATCTAACAACCCTTCATCATCCAATGATGCTTCAAGTAACTGCCATACAATTGAAAAGACAAACTCAACAAGAACAGCTCCCGGTTCACACACCTTTTGGCTGTATATTTGGGAAAGCTGAAGAACACCATCAATTGACTCCATAATCCTGTGATACCTTTGGATTAGTAGTATTCATAAATACACAAGGAACCTTCCCCATCCCCCAAGAAAGGGGGGGGGGGGGAGGGGGAGAGACAGAGAAATACAAACTTAAAAATGGAAAGAAGCCACTTGAGCAGGTTTATGTTCTCTTTATAATAAAATGTTCCTTCAGATTTACCGTCTGTTTAGGTTGCCACAAGCACGGGATTTAATGACAAGCACCAAAACAAGTAATTGTCGACAAGTTAACAAGTAATAGTATAAATATAAAATATCTAATAGCAAAAAAAAAAAAAAAAATTAGTAATAGGAGATAACACTGAAATCTTAAGAAAATCCAAACCCACTTTTTCCAACAGTGCACTAGATGCAATTTTTGAATATATATCCTTGAGATATTGCCCACAATCCATGTCTCTATGCAATATATAAATCTCTAAAATCTTATCCCATCTCATGAGGTGTGTGGTTTGAGCCTTTTAGGAATAGAAATGGTAGAATTTGGTTGAAAGACTAGATCTGGACAGAACAAGACATAAAACAGAGAAAACGGTACATTTTGGTTCCACCTAAAAGGATGATACCAAAGAGAACATAATAGAACAGAATAGCATGTTTCATTCCATTCTGCTCAAGTGCCAAACCCTACCAATATGTCACGTCAATTCAGGTTGAAAGCATAAAGCTTACATGACAAGGCTTTCTAGCACCACAAAAAGTTATCAAGATTTACTTCATTTCTTTTACCTAAATAGGTAACTTTAGCACTATAACAAAACCATATATTCATAACAAAGAAACAATTCCCTTTGTAGGCTTGCAAATAGTTAGGAACCAAACATACTCATTAAGTGTGTGAGAGAGTGTGTGTGTGTGTGTGAAGATTTAGTTACAATGTCTCTCACACACACACTGAAGATTTAGTCAGAATACAGTCAGAAATGAACTTTATGGCATAAAGTAGGCTATTATTGGCTTCCTGGCACCTATAGCATTTTCAGGGGTTATATTTAATAGATATAGTGGGGGACCGGAGAATTCTTAAGAGCTTTTTTTCTCACTTTATTTTAGCAGTTGTCTATTAAAAAACTATTATTTTATCCAAAAAGGAAAAAAGAAAGAAAGAAAACGGAGAATATCCAATCCAAAATGCTAAACATGTTCAGGACCTAATACAAAAAAATTCTTCTCGGTAGCAAATTTGGTTGGAATTATTCTAATCCAACTACCACAAAAACTTAAACTGTCATCTGAATATACATGAATGGTTTTATACTAACCTTGTGCTGAAACTCAACTTTTATTTAGATGAATATTGATTCTAATGAATGAGGTCAATAAAGATGGAACTTTGGACCATTTGATCATACATGCTAGCCTGCTAGGCGAAAAAGAACATGAATAATTTCATATCCAACCTTGTGCTAAATCATTTATTTAAAACAACGTCAATAAGGATGGAATACTTTAGACCGTCTGGTCATAGGTTCTCTAATTAAGTCATGAATAACCAACTATCCTAAAAGCTTAATTTATTAGGTGAAAACACACAAATGGATTCATGTCTACCAGAATTTGGACCTCACATTTCATAGTTGGGAGAATTGATATGAGATTCAAGCATGAAGGCATTTCGCTTGAGAAGTTCCATGTAAAGTCTGTATGCTATAGGGTGGAGTTGCCTGCTTGGAACAACCCTGCAATCATAAAAATAAAAAAGAAAAAGACAAAAACAGTGGATTACAATGCAATTCAATCAGCGAAGAAAACAAGAAAACCTAATTCGAATTGCGTACACAGTACACTACATAGAACAAACAAACAAAAAAGGAAAAAAAATGGAAATGTAGAAGGAAGGACCTGGTGGAGAGAAGAGCGAGGAGGAGGAAGGGAGGGAGGATGTTGAGTGAGGCTGCTGTGTGTAGAAACTTCCAAGCGGTGGGAGAGTGATTGTCCCAAAAGAAATGAGAGACCAGGCAATGAGCGAGGTCGACGGAAGGGAGGGTGACGCCGGCGGAGTGAAGCGTGGAGGTGACATCCAGCGCCCACGCGTTAGGATCGGTGTTCCTCTCAGCAGCCAACTCGGTTTGCCGCAGAACCGCGTCCCACAGGATCCGCTCGTTGGCCTCGCTGGTTTGCGCGGGAACCGCCACGGCCATCGAGCAAGAATGAGTAAGATAGAAAAGTGAGGGTGGTATGGTATGAGTTGATTTGTTGAGCGAGTGTGTGATCACTGATCAGAGCCGAATGCAAATGCATGGGATGGTTATGTTTGCCTATGATTTATACTTATAAATCACAAAATCAATTTTCTACGCCTTGCGCCCTCTCTCCGCCTCTATACGTTCAAACTTCAAACTTTACCGTACTCGGGATGGAATCATGCCGTCTTCTCTTTTTTTTTTTTTCTTTTCCCATTGGTATTAAATATTATGCTTAATTATATTTTTAGTCTCTCATTTAGGCTTGGCACCATATCCAACCTCGTGTGTCCTCATTCGATCTTGTCCCGATTTTGACGGAAAAAACCCGCTTG
Source organism: Calophaca sinica (assembly GCA_037113605.1). NCBI lineage: Eukaryota > Viridiplantae > Streptophyta > Magnoliopsida > Fabales > Fabaceae > Calophaca > Calophaca sinica. Next base: position 26,030,476 of record CM073733.1, read on the forward strand.
ACGGGTGGGGTGGGGTTGGAGATATTAATACTCGCCTCGCCCTCGACCCAAACTTGTCCGGCTAAGTATACATGTGTTTATGCATATATACTTATTCATTTTGTTTCATAAATTTTGTTTATTTTTAATTTTAATTTTAATCTTTTTTCAATAGAAAATTTTATTTTGTTGATTTTTATTTTATTTTATTTTATTTTATTTAATCATTACATAATAAATTAATAATTATGATTTTATTCTATTAATTATCATAAATATAAATTTTCAGTTTTTTCTATATATATGGAGCGGACTCGGGGGGCCTACAAAAAAACCCGACCCTGACAGGAGTGGGGATGGGTATCCATTTTTCAACCCCGTAAAAAATGAGGACAAGAGAGGTAAAACTCGATCCCGACGCACCGTGTTGCCAACCTGCTCCCAGTTATGAAAACGGATTGTCTATCTTCAGCGGGGAAAAGCACCATGCCTTTCGATGCTTTTGATCAGACTAACGCTCCAAAATCTGCCACATGGCCTCTCACTTTTTCTTTTCTTCTTTTAAAGACTAAAGCTTTAAAGACAGTCAATGAACACACATAGGATCACAAAAGGACCACCAAACCGATCATGCAATGTTAAAGGTGTTTACAAACCGATCCGATCCAATTCAAACCACAGCCACCGAATCAAAAAACTGTAAACCGAATTATCCGCAAACCGAAAAAACTAAAAACAACAAAAAACCGAAATTTTGGATTGGATCGGATCGGTTTTCGGATTCTTCTAATGGAACCAATCCAATCCAATCCAAACCGATCCAAAGTATTATTACATAACATAATATTATACTTATAATTACCTTATTTTTAATATATTTTCTCACACATTTTAAAATTTAATTTTTTAAATTAATCATGTATATTTTTATATAATATAGAATATTTTACTTTTTTAATATACATTTTTTTGGGTACATTTTTAAGCTTGTAAATAAATTATTTATTCTTATTTTTATAATTTTAAACATATTTTTCTTGATTGGTGGATCTACTCATCTCTTTCCCATTTTTTAGTTCCCTTTCACATTAATACAATAATGCGTGATATATCAATGCAGAAAAATAATGCGTGATATGGTCGTACCACAAGCATTCCTGGGGCCAACGATTCCTTTTGATTATTTCATAGTTTCGTTTATAAGAAGCAAAAAAGTTGGGTCGTTACTGCCCTACTGTTGGCTACTGCAATACTATTAGTTTAATGTTATGAAATGTAAGTTATCGTTATTGTCGTAATTTCACCATTTAGAAAATTATAAACCAAGAGATTATATTATAAATGAGAAACCGAAATCCAATCCAATCCAAACCGAAGTAAATCGGATCGGATCAGATCGGATTTGATTTTAAAATCAAACTGATTAGATGATTAGAATAAAAACCGGAAGGATTTGATCGGATAATTTTTCCCCTTAGAACCGATTCAATTCAATCTGCGAACACCCTTACGCGATGTCTCCCTCTTGTCGTCACGATGCTGTCGCAGTTGCCTCCGCTGCTCCGATCGTCACCGCCACGCTGTCGCTTCCCATCCGTCGTTGCCCCTCCTCGTCCTTTCTCCGATCGAGTGAGCCATTGATATCACACATTCTTGTGCTTTAACCAAAAATAAAACTCGATAATAACCTTGATTTCTGATTGAATGATTCCCACTCAAAAGACCAAAACTTTCTCTTTTTGCCTTTTTGTTTTGTATTTTAAAAATTTTCGGTTTTGGTTGGTTTACGTTGTCCCTCCATAAAGGGAATTGAAACTGTATGTTTTTTGGTTGGTTTACATTGTTCCTCTGCAGAGGGAATTGAAATTGTGTGTGTTTTTGGTTGGTTAACATTGTCCATTAATGGCGTGACAGCAACAACAGCGGAGAGGCAACAGTGGATGTGCTATGCACGGGGAGGTACTCTGTGTATATGTGTTATTTTCTTGAGAAATATTCTTTTGACAGCAACTTTTGACTTTGTAAACAACTTTTTACTGTTTAGATGTGGTTAATACAGTACAAATATTTAGTTAATTTAGTTTGTTACGTGGTTAATGAGTTACAATTTTTTTATGCATAAAATTAATTTCATATTTTTCATAACTCAATAAAAATTACGTGGTTAATATAGTACAAATATTTGGTTAATTTAGTTCATTACATGGTTAATGGATTGTAAAGATTTGGTTAATGGTAAATGAGTTACTTACTCAACAAAAATTATGTGGTTAATGCAGTACAAATGTTTGGTTAATTTAGTTCATCACGTGGTTAATGGATTGCAATTACTTTGCCAATGAGAAATGAGTTACTTTGATATTACATGGTTAATACAGTGCAAATGTTTAGTTAATTTAGTTCATTACGTGGTTAATAGATTGCAAATACTTTGTTAATGGTAAATGAGTGACTTTGATACTATATTGTTAATGCAGTGTAAATGTTTGGTTAATTTAGTTCATTACGTGGTTAATAGATTGCAAATACTTTGTTAATGGTAAATGAGTGACTTTGATACTATATTGTTAATGCAGTGCAAATGTTTGGTTAATTTAGTTCATTACGTGGTTAATGGATTGCAATAACTCATTAACCACACAATGAACTGAATTAACCAAGCATTTGTACTGCATTAACTATATAATTTTTAGTGAGTGGCTAATAAGAAAGAAAAAAATATTTTTTTTTCAGAATAGTATTTTTTATATATAAACAGTGTATTTCCGTACATGAACAGTGGAAATCCGTACCGTTCATACATACGGTCTGTACGTACGATATCGCATACGGTGTCAAATACTCAGTTGTCAAAATAACACAAATGTATTTTCTTTGAGCAATGATATATGGACACCAATTTTTTGGACACTGTATGCGACAACTTGCACCAGGGAGAGAGTGCATGGGTTTTGGGTTCCGTATCGGAGATTAAAAAAAAAAAGAAAAAAAGGGGTGAAATTGTATATATGTACGGTGGTGGACAACTTAAAGTTGTCCACTTAGCATTTCTGATTTTGTTTTTACCTCCAATTGTAAATAAAAAAAGGGCCACGTGGCATATTCTGGTGCTTTGGATTGATCTGACGGACCAAAACGAGATAAAGTTGTGGTACCTTTCGCGCATCAAAGTTAGAGGATTTGTTTTCTTCGAGTTATTTACGAATTTAGTCCTCTTGTTTTTTTAGCAATTTTAGTACTTTGAGTTTTTAATTATTACAATTAAATCCCTTCATCCCTTTCTATTTATTTAAAAACCCTCAAATTCTCATGATATATTACAAATTTTCACAAATTGAATTAATTAAATTGTTCTAAATGTTATTTCATTCAAAACTCACCAATTTAAAGACAAAATTTAACTCAAAATAAAAAATAAAAATAAAACTCTCAATTTTTTTCTTGAAATCCTAACCTGACATTCTACAAAAAATTTCAATTTTTTACTATTAAACTTTTAAAATTATTTTATATCTCAAATTTATTACCGAATTTTAAATGTTTTAGGCTTAAATCGACTTTTAGTCCCCCCTAAATATCGTGATTGTGTAATTTTAGTCTTTTATTTTTCAAATGCTTGAGTTAGGTTCTCAATACTTTTCTCTTTTGCAATTAAGAGGTCCCCTTGATTTTCCCCCAATTTATTGCGTATGTGTCACCTTAAATCTCACTTGGCATTCACAAATGCCATCTGACAATGCCTAATCAGACTTGTTAGCCCACTTTCATATATTGACAATTTGACATGGAATATTGATGAGTTTGAATTTAATACTCTTTTTATTTTCTCAATTAACATTAAAACAATTTCAGCAAATTAGGGTTCACCCGCTTTTCATCTCGACCACCCCTTACCAAATTTGAGGACGGGTCCTGATGCTTGATGAGTATTTCATCTCCTTCATTATTTTGTTATGATGGTGTGGATGGAGTTTTTAGGTGATTTTGGAGAGTTGTACTCACGGGTATGGGCACAAGGGTCCTTTGCAGAGTTGGTTTCATCTCCCTACCAACTGATATGTTAGATTTGGTTTTTGATTTCTTGGGTTTGGTTGAGATTGAATAGGATTTGTTTTCTTGGATTTGGCTGAGATGGGTCTTGGGGGGAGGAAGAACGGATTAGAAATGGGGAACTATGAATGAGAGATTGGGAATGGTTGAGATGGGTTTTCTGAGTTGATTTCTTGAATGCTGTTTTTTTTTAGGTTGATTATATCATATTATTTGGTGTTTTTAGATTAATGAAAATTATTTGTCAAGGAAAGATTAATCAAAACTATTTAATAAATCAATTTAATAATAAATTAAAAATAATATGCCTGATGTGGACAGATGTCGCATGCCACATGTTTAAGGGGTGAGTGAATAGGCATTAGTGACTGTCATGCTGGAATTAGTGACTCCTAGCTCATAACCAAGGTTGCCACATATGCAAGAAATTTTGGGAAAATCATGATGGCCTCTTAATTGCAAAAGGAGAGAAACATTGAAGACCCAAATCATGCAACACAATCGTGATATTTGGGGGACTACAAGTGGATTTAAGTCAATATTTTAATAAAAATGAGACTTAGAGGGGTCAATGTGAAAAAAAATTGTTGATAGAATCATATTTTGCTTAATTTTAAAAATAGTGACTAAATTAAAAAAACTTGAGGAACTAAAATCACATATAGCTCGAGGGACCAAAAGTGTAATTAAGCTTAAATATTAACAATTGCTTAATTATTTACAGAAATTATTCAAGGATGGATATTGTAAATATAAATACATGAGTGTAGCAACAAGAAGAGTACTGATAACACACTTTTTTTAATAAAAGAAAGTTTAGATTGGGGGAGGCTCACCCCCGTGTAGGGTCAGAGAGAACCACCAACCTGAGCCAGGATTTACGGTAGAATTTATGTATCGCCAACCAACGCAGCCACCATGAATCGAACCCAAGTCACAACGTGTGCGAGCGGAAGGCCGAACCAGTTGAGCCAAGCTACGTTGGCTACTGATAACACACTTTGTAGCATACTCAACAAACTTTGTATTATTGTGTGAAATTCATATGGATTTGCTAAATCACGTGTGCCCTATTCTCAAATTGTGTACCCATTTTTAAAGTGGTGAAATCCATGTAAATTTTACTCAATAATATAAAGTGTGTTAGTACTTCTCTATTGCTCAATAAATTAAACAATGAAATATAAATAAATATGTAAATAAACTTATTTACACTGTATAAAGTCATTATGTGGATTTAATAATAAATTAAGTTTTTTTTGGCGGAGTATTTAGTCTACCCTACTATTGATCAAGATTGGTTATTGTTGGTCTATTAGAGACGGATCAAAGATTAACGTGTGAAGTGAGCCATGGATTCATACATCTAATTCTTTAAAACCCAAAAACCATACGCAACCACACATATCGAATATTAAGGTGCACCATTTGATAAATCGTGAAACACATAACTGGAACACGGATTTAATACAAGCTATTTTTGTGCCTTATGAAAGCCAATGTTATATCTAGAATTTCCCTTCTACCATTTTCTAGCCCGAATCACATGGTATGGAAGCACAAGGACGAAGTCAGAATTTTTGTTGTCAATGGGCAAAAAAACATGTCACATATATAACATTTATTAAGAAAATTAATATATACTAATATTTTTATAAGTTAAAGAAATAGATAATTATATTGGAGTAAATAAATAGAATGGTTATAGTTGTACTCATTAGCACTGGGCAGTATTAACGAATTTAAAATAAAAAAATAAATACTTAAATTAGTCCCTGACAAAAATGATAGATTCTAATTTAGTCCCTGAAAAATAAAAGTATCAATTTGGTCATTAAAAATCTTAAATGTGGGTCAAATTAGTCCCTAATAGAGACTAAAATATCCCTAAAAATTATCTTAAAAAGGACTAATTTGGCCCATATTTGAGATTTTTAATGACCAAATTGATTTTTTATTTCTTAGTGACTAAAGTAGTCTCCAAAATTTTTGTCGAGACCAATTTAAATATTTACTCATAAAAAAGTAAAGGAATAGAATGACTATATATCTACTCATTCAGCAAAAAGTTCCTGCCCTTTACTTCAACCAAATTAAAATGACTTGCCAAATATTATACTTGTATACTATTACAAAAATTTTAAAAAATCATCAAGGGCTGAGGCACTTGATAGAGTACACTTCCCTCCGTCCCTGCGAAAGCACAACACTAGTGGAGCCTATAATGTTAAGTCCGCCTATAATATTTACTCCCAAATCATCTCAGGCCATGAAAAAAATAAGATGTGGCGAAAACCGGAATTACATCTGCAGTCTTCATATTCCTTTCCAGATAAAATCGTTTTTATGGAGAAGCTGCCGAAATGTACTCCCCACTCGATATAGGTTACATGACTAGGGTGTCCAATGCCTACGTTCTTGTATTTTATGTGATTCAAGTGTGGAGCACTGTTGGCATCATTTTATGACTTGTCCTATTGCCAATGCTTCCTGGAAGGAATTAAATTAGTGGGGAAAATTTGAACCTCTTTTCTCTCAAACCAGCAGCTACAAGGATCTATTTTTTAGGCATGCTCCTCTTTTATTGGTAAGACTCATGACCTCTTTGTCGTGATGCTTTGGAGCTTGTGGAAAGAAAGAAAGAGAAGCTCTGGGAGAATATTCCTCCCAACACATGGAGGATTATTTATAGAGCAAAAGATACTCTTAGGGGTAGGTTTGGGTTAGAAACAAAGCTAAATTGATTCTAACTAAGGTAATCGTCATTAATCAAGTAGCAAATTCTTGGTTAAAATCGACCCTTGGAGAGCTTAAACGTAACATTGATTTTAATTTCTTTAGTAACCTCCAATCTTTGGGTACTAGAGCTTGTGTTAGAGATCACCAAGGAGCTTTTATAGCGGCAAGAACAACCTTTACCCACACCAAATTCTCTGTTTTGGAAGGGGAAATCATAGGTATCCTTCAAGCCATCCAATGGGCTAATGATATGGGTTGGGATCGTGTAACACAGTGTAACTTTTGAGTCCGGTAGCAAGCTGGCTATTAAAGGAATCATAAAAAAGATAGAATACGTCTGAGAGGTAGGAGACATCTTTACCAAGTATAGAGAAATTCTAACTAGCCACCCTAGTTTCAAATTCGAGTTTGTTAAGAGTCAAGCTAATATAGCAGCTCATAGTATTGCTAGAGTACTGATGTGTAACGTTAGCCCCTACATTTATTTTGATATTCTCACCTTTTTTTTTTTGAGGATTTGACATTCCCACTTGTCTTGTTACTATTCTTTATCATGAAAGGAAATGATTTTGCTTCCTTTAAAAAAAAAAATCAGGGCCGTCTTAAACATTTTGGAAGCCCTATTCTAATATTAAAAATTGGGCCCCTAATAAAAAAAAGGGCAATTTTAATAATTAAATATTATTTCAAAATATTATATTTTTACTAAATAAAGCACCAAAAACTCAAACTACTTTATTTAATCTATCTCTCGCTTGAAAATTTCTTCCGTTGATTTTTTTTTTGTGCATTTATTAAGCAAAATTTGGGGTCCTCAAATTTGGGCCAAAATTTGGGGCCCTATGCTATTGGTCTGTTTGTACAGCCCAATAGACGGCCCTGAAAAAATTATTATCTCGATAAAATCATTAATTTGTTTTCACTTAACATTTGTGATCAAATGCTATAAACGTCTATCTTTCCACCATCATTCTTCGAATAATATTATTCTGAATAAAGTTGAATTTCAACACAATTATTGGAAAAAACCCAAGTCCCACATAGACTAGAGGTAAGGCATCAAAAGAGTTTATAAGTAAGAGGCACCCCTCACCTTACAAGCCAGTTTTGTAAGGATGAATTAGGCCTAAAATTCTAAAATGGTATTAAAGCCTATCGAGATCCGTTGGGCCACCCGCGGATGTCCAGTCCTGCAAACTTCACACTCCAAATGTCTATTCTTGGGCATGAGGGGGGTGTGCTGGAGTCCCACATTGGATAGTGATATGACCTCAATAGTTGTTATAAGTGGGGGAAACCCCCACCCCATGAGCTAGCTTTTGGGATTGAGTCAAGCCCAAACCCAAAATTCTAATATGGTATCAGAGCCTATCATAGATCCATTTGTTGGGCCACCCGTTATCGGGCCACTCGGGTCACGCTTCAGTTGTCTAGTCCTGGATGTGAGGGGGTGTGTTAGAAGTCCCACATAGAAGAATGAGATGGCCTGATTTGTGGTTATAAGTGGGGGGCAACCCTCACCCTATGAGCTAGCTTTTGGGGATGAGTTATGCCCAAACCCAAACTCTAATATGGTATCAAAGCCTATCATAGATTCACTGGGCCACCCACCGCATTATATACATGCACCAAGCCCAATAGTGCTGGGCGTAAGGGGGTGTATTAGGAAAAACTCAAGTCCGATATAGACTAGAGGTAAGGCTATAAGTAAAAGACACCCCTCACCTTACAAGCCAGTTTTGTAAGGATGAGTTAGGCATAAAATCCTAATAACAATACTAGATATAATATCACTCATGTTTCACGTAGTTGTTTTTATCATTATCTTTGAAGCAGGGACGAATTAATGTGTGTCCTAAAATTTCAATCCTCTCAATATTAGTAAAAAAATACTATTAGGAGAACTAGTGAGAAGAATATATTACTAATTAAAAGGATTTATATAATGAATACTTAATGATCCTTGTTAAAACATTAAAATAAATTATACTTTTAATTTTTTTTTGATAAACTCTATTTTTTTTATACTACAAAGGAGAGGCCAACAGGCCTAAGCAACACGCCTAGAAAAAAGACAACCATGCAGATCCCCACTCAGAAGGAGGGCAAGCTCCAGAGGAGCAACACGAAACACAGTAACCTCATAATCCTCGGTATGGCCAAAGTTTGCTAGATAGTCCACGCACGCATTTCCCTCTCTGTAAGTATGAGAAATATCAGTGTTCCCAATCTGGAAGAGCAAGCAAGGAAGAAATCTCTTAGACAATAGGGTCCAACAGCGCATTGTGTGATCTTTTATTCTTGATCATCTGCCACACTATAAGAGAGTCAACCTAAAAAACGACTGAGTGAAAGTGCAAGCTTCTAGCAAGATTCACTCCATGCAGCAAGCCCCAAAGCTCCGCCCAAACAGGGCTACAAATACCCAGCGAGCAATGAAAGGCACGAATGAATCTCCCAGAACTATCTCGGAGCAAGCCACCACACACTGCCGCGCTCGAACCCTATCTAACTGAGCCATTTGTGCTCACCCTTACGAAGCCAGGAGGAGGAGGAGACCAAGCTACTAGAATCTCATGTTTGTTGCCTTCTATGAAGATTGGTTGAGGCCGCAATAGATCAGAGGAAATAGTTGTCGAAAAGGTTAGCACCCGATGAACCAGATTAGAATACAACTCATTTTTATTAGAGAACACAAGACGGGTGATGTCCTTCCAAAGAGAATGGACCATAACTCCAAAGAAGATAGACCATCACCAAGGTGAGGTATAGTTAGGTCCCTGTTTCAAGTTATTTTTCAACCAACGTTGCAACCCATCACAAAAGAAGGTGATGCGTTCGAAATAGCATGTAGTTTAGTGTTAGTTTTTACATGCATCTCAGTCATTTAACTATTTTCATTCATTTTATCTTATGCATTTTGTTTGATTTGAATAATGCACTTGATCTTCGTTCTTTTGTGCAGAAAGGAATGTATTTGACGTTTGAAAACGGAGAAAAATCGCTTGGATAGACGTTGGGACCAATTCGGAGGCCAAAGTACCAAAATTATGCAAGAAAGGGTGAAGCACGGCCTGCCCATGCTAGGAAGCATGGTCGTGCTTCTGTTCCTAAAGTTCAGCGTGCTCGTGCAGTGAAGCACAACCGTGTCACGCCAATTCCTGGTTTAAGAGAAGAAATAGAAAGAAGCACGGTCAGGTCGTGCCAAGTAGCACAACCATGCTGCGACTCATTGTAGAATTCAAATTTTTGCGTTTTTCACCGTTTTAGCTTGTCTTTTACCCCTTTTTGACCTAGACTACAAATAGGCATTGGAAACACATGCCTTGGGGTCGGAACCTTGGAGTTTTAGAGGCACGACGGAGGATTGGAATCGATTTCTTCGTCTCTTCTCTCTCAATTTTCTGGTTTGGATGTTCTTCTTCATGGATTCTATTATAACTATGCTGTTAGAGTAGTTTCCTTTATTCTAGGATTTGGGGCTATACCTTTTGATGTCTTTTGGATGATTATTTGATATTCTCTCTATTACTTTGAATGCAATTTGATTTCATTATTATCGTTATAATTATTTTTTATGAATTTGATGGCCACTTGTTGCGTTAGATTCCTAGGGATGAACTGAGAAATGAACCTAGCTATCGGAAATATAAGAACGAAACTCAGGATTAAAACCACCAAAGTAGTTTTTAATCCTTCGAGGATAAAATAAGCTATCACCTTTCTTAACGGGTTTAATTCGATTTCAATTACCACGAGAGTAGGAGTTGTTTTGTTTAAGCACGGTATTTGTATCCTGAGAGGGAACTTTTACTAATTTCAGATAGTTTGCCTTCATTTGAATTCATTGTTAATAAGAGAGTATTCAATTAGGACTCCAGAGCATCATTGTGGTAACCCCGATCCTAGAAGCTTTTCCATATTATTAAAATCATCAATTGCATTGTTCTCGTTCTCAATTTATATTATTTCTGTTACAACAACAATGTCTCTTTGCGAATTATTTTAATTGGCGTAAAGCAGTCCCTGTGGGATCGATATTTTACTACCTGACGACAAAGCCGTACACTTGTAAAATTTGCGCATCAGAAGGCATGCCATTCCGATTCGTGAACAATTTTTTTTCCAAAGGGCCAACACATCATCACAGTCCCTAAAAGCATGCATAATGGTTTCAGGGGCCATATTACATCGAGGGTAATCTAAAGCAGAAGTCATGCAGCGACGTTCCCTTTCAACATTAGTAAGAATTTTACCATGAGATAATTTCCATAAGAAGGTGCGAATCCTCTGAGGGCCCGACCAGTCACAAACCAACTTGTAAGGAAAAGGGTCAGGAGGCTCAGTACCATTCCTCAGAAGCAGCTCATAAGCTGATTTAATGGAGAACTAGCCATCAGTAGATGGAGCCCAGCAAGGCTTATCAGCAAGAGAGCTAGATGGAGGCAGAAGCAATTGGAATCGAGTAGTCACGTTAGAAGGAAGATATCTATTCAAGTCATCCCAATCCCACTGCCCATCACGGGAATAATGATGCACTGAAAAGTTTTCTTCATGGGAATGAACCAAACTCACAATATGATCCTCCAGGAGACCCATATCAAGGACCCAATGATCCTTCCAAAATCTCACATCATGACCATTACGAACAACCCAAAGTAGGCCCTTTTGGACATGGCTCCAGTTTGACACAATTCCATGCCAAACGTGTGAGGCTCGATAATCAGGCTTAACATTCGGAACAACTAGGTTATCACAACCATACTTTGACCACAAAACTTTCACCCAAAGTTTATTGGGCTCATCCAGTAGCTGTCAGCCCAATTCCATCATGTAACAATTATTGAGGACACGAAGATTACGAAAGCCTAACCCTCCTTCAGATTTTGGCTTGCAAATGGTTGACTAAGCTATTATGTGGCATCTTCTTTAGTCCGCAGGACTTCCCTACAAAATTTCTCAATTTCATCACACACTGACACAGGGATCAACGTGGATTACATGACATAACCAGGAAGGCTCATGAGCGTAGATTGGGCCACGGTGATCCTACCTGCTAAAGAGAAGGTACTCGCCTTCCAACTCGTGAGCTTCTTTCAAACCTTATCCAACAAGAAGTGATACTCTTCTCTGCTTTGACGCCCAGTGATCATAAGAACCCCAAGATAGGAACCAATATCTTGAGTTCTATCAATGTGCAGATTGCTACTCAGAAGAAAGGAGAGGCCAGGATCCACATTTTTAGAGAAGAAGACCCTGGATTTAATCCTGTTCACCTGTTGTCTAGAGGCACTGCAAAACAGCTCAATCGTGTCATTCAAAACATTTACCTGGTCCATAGTAGCTTCAAAGACCAATAAGATATCATCGACAAAAAAAAGATGCGAGATCTTTGCACCCCCTTTTAAACACAAAAGGCTTCCAGGCATCCACCTCTACTTCATCCATAATTTTGTGGGCCAAACGCTCCATACACAAGACAAAGAGATAAGGGGAGATGGGGTCTCCTTGATGGACTCCCCTAGAGGGCATGAAGAAGGGACTGGGCCGACCATTCCAATTTATAGCCATGCTGGAGGTGGAGATACAAGCCAAGATAATTTCAATAAGATTAGGAGGAAGATCCATGAGATTAAGGGTATCTTTGATGAATCCCCATTCACGGCGATCATAAGCTTTTTCTAAGTCTAGCTTCACCACCATTAAACCCTTTTTACCACTCAAATTATTCAAAGAATGGATGAGCTCTTGGAGAATGATCACATTATCTACCGTGTTGTGGCCAGGCACAAAACTACTTTGGGCCTGAGAAACGATACATGGCAGGAGAGATTTCATCCTAGCATTAATAACTTTGGTCACTAATTTATAAATGACATTACAGAGGGAGATTGATGGAAACCTAGCAAGCCCAATGAAGAGCCCACACCCATTGAGGATTCCAAGTCCAAAGAAGAGTTTAAGCCCAGATAAGAGTCCAAGTCTAATGAAGAGTCCAAGCCCAATAAGGAGCCTCAAACACAATCTAGAGGAAGAAGCATTCAAATTGGGCCAAATAATTCAGGTGAAAGACCAAGCCCATGAAGAGCCCAACATGAGGCAAAGTTATGATTAATTTTAATTTAGATGTTTTGATTATTTTAATTATGTAATTGGACTACTAGTTGACTATTTGTTTTTAGTTTTGGGCCTACTGTTATTGGGCCTTATTTGCCCTAGGGTTAGTTTTCACCTAGCCATAGCCTAGTCATAGTCATATGCTCCCATTATGGAAAGGAGGGGCAGTTATGCTCCTACTTAATGCCTATAAATAGGCTTGTATTCTTCTTATTTGGCACTTTTTTTCTGAGAAATAAAATTACTCCTTGTGAGTTTTTGAGAGCCTAGTTATCTTACGGTTCTTGGGTGAACCGTACCATTGATTCCTATCAAGAGTATCCTAACTCTTGTGGTGAATCCCTACTTGACTTATCACTCTCTCAAAGAGTGTGGCGTCTTCCTCCCACTTCTCTTCTTCTCCATATGTTATATTTTTGTTCTTTATTTTTCAATGTCTTTTAATTTTATGCGCTTACTTTAAAGTTTCTATCTTTATGCGCTTTTCATCATCTTCCTTCTTGTGCGCCATTTTCTTATTCAAGGTCAAAGCTTGCATCTTTGCTTTCTCAAATTTCATAAAATGTGTGCGGATTAAAGAAGCATTACTTAAAGTTCATTTCTTTTCTTCTTTAATTCGTTAATAACAAGAAATCAACTCAAGGACGATCCGTAAAAACTATATGCATCAATCTTGGATCATATCATGTGGTATCTAGATCCCGAATCCTAGAGTTGGAAAAATTCTTGTATTTTGTGTACCTATTATTATTGTTTTCCAACACCAAGCACCATTGCTTGAGTGCCATAATTGTACACAACCTTGATCATCTTGATCTCTGCCATTTCCAAGAATTGGCAACATTCTTTACTTTCTGTCGTTTAATTCCCGTCCTTTAACTTCTGTCATTTCCTTTCCGTTCTTTATTTTTTGTCTTTATTTTCTGCACAATTTACAGCATTGATCCTGTCAATTTATATATCCATTGTTGTTATATGTTTATAGCACCATTATTTATAAAAAAATGAATTCTTATATAGACATAATATTTTTTGTTTTAATCCCACAAGAACCAATTTTAAAGTGCAAAAAGAGAACAGGGGTGAAAAATAAAAATAAAAAAGGAGGTACAAATAGAATATGTCAAGGTTAGAAAAAAAGGAAATAGAACAAAAAAAAAAGATTACCCCTTGCACTTAAGGAAAATTAAAGTGTGATTGTCTAAGGAATTGATTAAAAAGTGGTGTTATTATTCATATTTAATTGCACATTCATTCCTTCCCTTTCTCATTCATTATTTCCTTATTGTCTTTCTTTTATTCCTTTTTGAGTTGTACCTTTCCTTTTTTAGCTTTTCTTATCTGTCTTTTTTAAATTCTTTTTGAGTTTTGTCTAGAGTCTCCTTCTTTTTTCCAACTTCTAAGTGGTAACGATTGTGAGGACCATTATAGTTGTATGTACTTTTGATAATTGAAACACTTGAGGGTTCGCTTAAGAATTCGTAAAGAGGACTTGAGTGGTAAAAGGCAAGAGTGTTCTCAATAAACAAAAGCCTATTTGAGTGAAACACGAGTGCAAATCAAAAGAGTGTAAACACTTAGTGGAGTGAAGAGATCCTTTGTACTTACCTTATGTTATAACTTATTTTTATTTGCAACATGATGCAATTTGAAACTAGAGATTTTGGCTATAAACGTGATTGTGTTGCCAAATCACTTGAGAACTATAAGGTTGGTGATTGGATGAAAAGAATGCATGAGACATATCAAAGGAAGTTGAAGGAAAAAGAAAAAAGAAGTCATGAGAAAAGGATAGAGAAAGAGAAAGAAGAAATCAAGAATTTGCAAAGGAGGATAGAGAAAGAATGATAAGGATTAGAGAAATTTTGATGGATCCAGAGTATGTGAAATATCATCATGAAATGAAGATGAGAAAGGAGGCAAGAAAACAAGAGAAAGAAGGAAAGAAAGAAAAGAAAAAGAATGAGGTTCAAATTGAGAGAAGAGTTGAGAATGAGGTGAATGAAAAAGAGCATAATGCAAGAGAGGGAGAGATAAGAGACAAAGAAGAGAAAAAAAAATATTGGATACGTGCTTTAATGCTAATCCTAGCATTCTTCCTAGTTGTATTGATTATTTTGTGCAGGAGGTTGAACATGAAATAACAAAGGAAGCTTGCAAGACAACCAATATATTTGAAGAAGTGCTTCCAAAATATGAATGCAAAACATCAGTTGAAGTTGAATTCCTAGAGAAAAATGAGGAAGTAAAGACAAATAGAGAATGGCTAACCCTTAATGCTAAGAACGAGACTTCCAAATCTCTTGGGAAGTCATGGCTTCCTATTTCTCTAATACATTCTTCTAAATTGGTTTGTGGATTCAAATGTTGGGATTCTTCTAATTTCACTTTATCTGACTTTTCTTCCCTTGGTCATGAAGAAAAGAAAGTAAATGAAGGGGAATGTTCTAAAGGAGAAGCTACCTATTATGAGCTTGAAAAAGATTATTCTGCCTTGGAATTCAAAGGAAAAGAACCCAAGGCTGAGTTGAACATGAAATTTCATATTGCAACGAAGCTTGATGGGGTGGTGGACCCATTTGGAAAGCAAGGCAACAATAGGGAGGGAAAAGCCTTGACCAACAATACTCATATATTTTATGATTTGGGACTTAAAGAACATGAGTTGATGCATGATTTGTCGGATGTGCATGATTTTTTCTTAAATAATTGTGCAAAATCTTTGAGACTTGAGTGTGTTGCTTGCCTTGACCAAATTGAAGAATTATGCATGCATTGTAAAAATATCTCTAATGTGGATGTTACATGTGATGGGTTCTTTAGACTTGTTTTTTACCCTAGAGGTTGGGTTTGTAGGAACATGAAGAATAAGAGACCTTCCATTTGAAGGAAGTCAAGTCTCCATTGAAATAAGCTTTTTCTTTATAATATTTTCAATAAAACTAAGACATGTTTTTTTTGGTGATGTAGGGACTGTAGCGATAAATTCAAGGACGAATTCTTTCGAAGGGGGAGAGCATGATGGAAACCTAGCAAGCCCAATGAAGAGCCCACACCCATTGAGGATCCCAAGCACAAATAAGAGTCCAAGTCTAATGAAGAGTTCAAGTCCAATAAAGAGCCTCAAGCCCAATCTAGAGGAAGAAGCATTCAAATTGGGCCAAATAATTCAAGTGAAAGACCAAGCCCATGAAGAGCCCAATATGAGGCAAGGTTATAATTAATTTTAATTTAGATATTTTGATTATTTTAATTATGTAATTGGACTAATAGTTGACTATTTGTTTTTAGTTTTGGGCCTATTGTTATTGGGCTTATTTGCCCTAGGGTTAGGGTTAGTTTTCACCTAGCCATAGCCTAGTTATAGTCATATGCTCCCATTATGGAAAGGAAGGGTAGTTATGCTCCTACTTAATGCCTATAAATAGGCTTATATTCTTCTTCAGTTGGCACATTTTTTTCTGAGAAATAAAATTACTCCTTGTGAGTTTTTGAGAGCCTAACTCTCTTAGGGTTCTTGGGTGAACCACCATTGATTCTTATCAAGAGTATCCTCACTCTTGTGGTGAATTCCCACTCGACTTATCACTCTCTCAAAGAGTGTGGCGTCTTCCTTCTGTGACATCCTGATTTTAAAATAATAATTAGGGCAGTAATTAAGTGGTAAACGGATATTTAGAACCTTAGTAGAAATAAATTAAGCTTACATTGATTAATAAGAGGCTTAGAATGCCCTAGAAAGGAGAAGAATAATCTAGAATTGTCTAGAAAGTCAAAAATGGAATTTTCAAAATCTGAGTGGCTCGCGATGCGACGGGGACTATGAAGGAATCCGTCGCGACGCGATGGTAGGTCGATGGATCAAAGCGCGTGATGGCTGACACGTGTCCCGCATTGCGACGCTACGGGATTCATGTGTAATATGGTCACGATACGATGGGCCGATTTATGCCTATAAATAGGCCTCGACCCCTCCATTTAGCCCAAGGTCTTCCAAGGGCTTTTGGGAGATCTTGAAGGGCGTGGAGGAGCTCGAGAGAGGGAGGAGCGACAAGCAAGAGCGACAACGATCATCTAGACCAGGTAAGGGGGAAGATACCTTAATCTCTAGGGAAAATAGGTAGTAGAGTAGTCTGTTAGCATGTGTATGGTTCCTTAGCCCTACTAGGGGTTGATAATAGCAACACCTTAAGAAAGGGGTTGTGCGTGTGCGGTGGCTAAGGATAGTCGTCATAGACCTATCAACTAACATAAGAACGATCTATTAATAATTATGGGTGGATGCTGAATGTTGTATTGCTTTGTTATGATTGCTTTATGATTGTGTGGCTATTGATGTGCTGATTAATAACATGTCAATAGTAGGTCGCCTAAGCGACACTAGGATTGATCCTTATGTTGACTAGGGATGGTTGATAATCTGATTAACATGCTATTGACTGTATACGAGTCTGACGTATAAGTTAAGGGTAACGCCCTCTAGTTAGAGGTATGCGAATCCCTAGATGGTAATAACGAGTATTACCATTGACTCCTTGTTGTTAGTGGTGATGGTCAGGTCAGCATACTAGAGTTTGGTGTACCTGAGATGTATATGATCGATGGTACGGAGTAGTATGAGGTAGGTGTACCTGAGATGGATATGATCGATGGTATGACCAAGCCTCAGGACTCCACGTCTAACAGGTGGACAATCTTGGCCATTCCTGTAATGGGAATGTCGTCCATGTGCACAGGACGGTACCTGACTCCGATAATTGGGTATGGTAGTATGGGATGCCATAACCGGTAATCGAAGATGGTAGTGTAACGGGATATGTTCCCGAGACAACCAACTTATCATACTCAGTGCCCTAAGACTGGTGATCAGTCTAGGGAGAAGAGCAGTAATGGCCCGCAATGTTTAGTGATGGATTGGGCTAGAAATGAGTCTGAAATCTCTGGTACAGTCTGACATGTCCATAGGGCTGGTAGTTGAGCCTGACATGTTCAATAGCTAGGTTTGACATGTCCATAGGGCTGGTAATTGAGCCTGACATGTCGAATTGGGTTTTGCATGTCTATAGGGCTGGTAATTGAGCCTGACATGTTGACCTGGGTCTGTAAGGCCGGTAATTGAGCCTAAAAGACCGGTGAAGTGTGTCAGTCTGTAATGTCAAAATGTGATGTGACCGCGTGGTCGGACTAGTCAGTATGACGCATTAGTATGATATGATCTATGACCGTGTACTCAGTAACCCAGGTAGAATATCTGTAGTATCAGTGACAATAGTTGTTATGTAATGTGTTGTACATGATAACAAATGTTCTGCTATGCTATTTTTCCTGTTTGATGGAGGTTAATGGATATCTTACCCCTGTGTTTTTCTTGTGTTTTCTAATATATGATGATGGATAACAGATGAATAAGAAGATAAAGTATTAAAATTCTGGGAAGCAGTATTGCATCACGACCAGTATGTCCTGTTGCGTACTCTGATGGTGAATTGAAAATGTGTTATTGTTGAGTCAGGATAAGTGAAGCCTTGTCTCGGCGAGGTGTTACACCTCCCACTTCTCTTCTTCTCCATATTTTATATTTTTGGTCTTTATTTTTTCATGTCTTTTAATTTTATGCGCTTACTTTAAAGTTTCTATCTTTATGCGCTCTTCATCATCTTCCTTCTTGTGCGCCATTTTCTTATTCAAGGTCAAAGCTAGTATCTTTGCTTGCTCAAATTTCATAAAATGTGCACCAACCATAAGGATTAAAGAAGCATTACTTAAAGTTTATTTCTTTTCTTCTTTAATTCGTTAATGACAAGAAATCAACTCAAGGACGATCCGTAAAAACTATATGCATCCATCTTGGATCATATCAGAGATGGGGCAGAACTGAGAGATAAGGGACAGTTCCTCACACTTTCAAATGAGAGTAACCAAAGTTTTATTCACCTCAGATATCTTGCTGGGCTTAGCAAAAATAGTCCTCATGAAGTCCACCATAATAGGCCCAAGGTGATCCCATTGACTTTTAAAGAAAAGGGGGGTGACAGCCATCAGGGCCTAGTGATTTATAATTGGCCATACTGAACAACACATTCCTAACTTCAACAATAGAAATGTCACTATTAATCATAATCAAGTCTCCTTCCATGAGAGCTGGGAACGAATTATTGGTAGGAAGATCGCACAGACGAACCCCAATAGAAGAAAAGAGCCCTCTGTAGAAGTTGGTTGCAAGAGTGTGAATCTGATCAATATCATACACCCACTCATTCCTCTCATTTTACAATGCATCAATCCTGTTAAACCGCTTTTTAGCAAGAGTAGATTGATGGAAAAATCTTGTGCTTTGGTCACCCAGTCTGATCCATTTGCTTCTTGCCTGATGGAACCAGTAGGCTTCTTCTTGTTGGAGAGTTAAAGTATACACAGTCCAAAGGATATGACGCAAATGAACCAAGTAATCATTGTGCTCCACTAGAAGCTTCCTATTTATCCCTTCAAGTCTTCGAATAAGGCGTTTTTTTGCATTGGAAGATATTTCCAAACATAACCTTATTGCATTCACTAATGTTGGCAGTGAAGCGCTCCATATTAGTCCTCCAGTCCTCACCCGTTCTCCAAGCATTGGAAACCTGCACTAGAAAATCTGGATGATCCAACCAAGGAGCAAGAAATTTAAAATAATTACCAATGGGAGGGCCATTATTGATGTTGGGCTTCAACCATAATTCCGCATGATCAGAAGAAGAGAGCAAAAGGTTGATAGTTGTTGATCTAGAGAAAGCTTGCTGCCAGTGCTGATTGTAAAGAACACGATCAATGCGCTCACTTAGCTCATTTCGGCGCCAGGTAAAGATGGGGCCTTTGAACCCCACATCTACTAGCCCACAGGAGTTTATACAAGATAGCATTTTCATACTTTTGTGATGGTTGAAGGCGCCTCCCCCCTTCTTCTCATAATCAAATAAAACAATGTTAAAGTCACCTACTACCACCCAGAGACCATCCACCTCACTACTAAGATCCACAAGTTGCTTCCATAGTTCCTCACGAGGTGTTGCATTAAATTTGGTTATTTCTGGTCGATGTTGCATTAAGTTTGATTATTTTTTGTTGGTTTGCGTAACTTCACATTGTATTTTGACACTTTTGATGAAATTAGGCTCACTTTGTGCTTCGGTTCCTCAAGTTATTAATTCAATTAATTTTTCCTATAAAAATTTAATTAAATAAATCATTTAATACATAACACTACAAGAATACTTGGCATTTCTTAGGGCCAAAAACCTAGGAGATGGCCAAAAGCCGTGGGAAATGGTTAGATTTCCGAGGGCCCACCGAGAGCCACGAGGAGATAGATAATTTGCTGGTAGGAAACGCAAACCGAGAGCCTTTTTAAAAAAACTGTAGGAAATTTTCAAGGGCCAAAGCCCTAGGAAATGCCCAATACGATTTAAAAAAAAAATTAAATTTTATTAGTTTATTTAAACTGATAAAATTTAATTATTTATTTTAAACGAAAAAGTGCTAGAACTTTTTTCCACCTTCAAGAAATTCTTCACTTAGCAATCCTTTAACATTCTCCTTGTTAGCATTAATGGTCCATTGACACAGAATATATTGTGAAGGTAGAGAATATACCTTTTTCTTCATAAATATATTTAACGCAAGTCTATAATACCCACAAATTCAAACACGTGACAACTACAATTTGCTTCTATTAAAATGACATTAACAGACACCTAATAGTTAGGTTTCTCTTTGTAAATTTCATGAATCATGTATGTGGACACTTCTACAGAAAAATCAACTTTCTCTGTCATGAACATTTGAGAGCCAATCAACTCATTTTGAAATTTCCTAAACTTTTTTCTTGTATAACTTTTTTAGGCTTCTTCTTCCATGGGATTTAAAGTTCCCAAGTTTTGAATTCGTTTTCTTGAAAGTCTTCTCTCTTATTTTGTTATAATGTGCATCGAGAGCTTTCTCATATTAATGTGTCAGAAACTTGCTCAATGAAATACTTGAATTCAAAAAATCCTTGAAGAACTTATCCATACTATCACTTCTTTGAGCAGTGGACATTCCGGCACAAAAATTGTGACATACATAAGCCGGAAACCATTTTGCCTGTATATAGTATATCTTCTCTAACCTTTATCATCTTGCAACCCATATTTATCTATCATTGCTTCCCAATCAACATCATATTCTTCAATATAGATAGATCGATGAATGCACTTGTAAAACTGATTTTTAAATTCATTATGTCCATGATAAATATAGTACAAGTACTCAAGAATTTTTTTCTCATTGTGCCACATATAATAATGATGATTAACATCTGGAAACACCCTTGCAAGTGCATTTGTGATAGCAGTGTATTGATTCATGATAATAGTTTTAGGACAAACCTCATTCATTGCTTCTAGCCAAGTTCTTAACAACCAAACAAAACTCTCTTCGGTTTCATCCCATAATAAAGCACACAAAAAAAAAAAGAAAGGATTGTTGATGATTATTAACTCCAATGCATGGAACAAAAGGCATTTTGTATCTATTTGTTAAGTATGTTGGTTTTCTATATGTAAATTCCTTTTGTGGTCATACTTGGAAAATTATTTGTGTTGATTTTGTTAGTTTCTTGGATTTGATTCATGTGTTTTCTTTTATTGTTTTATGATATTGGGGCATTTAGTTCATTGCTGATTTTATTCATGGGGAATCTTTCTTTCAGGATGTTTGTTTTATGTTGCTGCCAATGCCATTGTTAAGTATGCTATTAGATCGTGCCAAAAAGACAGATCAAACAGTGGTCTCAATGTCTCTCGCGGGGCATTAGTGCATCTCATCGAAGTCGGTTGTCATCTATTATGATAAGTTTCTGTTTGGTTAGAGGTTAGTGTCTGATTTTAAGTGTTTTTTTGTATTGGTAACATCTATTATACCAGTTTAAGGTTTGGACTTTGGAGTATTCACCATTCTGGAGTCTGGATAAATTTTGTTTCCTTTGAATTGGTTGCGACAGTTTCCTTTAGTCTTGCCACTTTAATTTTATAATTTTATAAACTTGTAATCAAATATATGCCAAACATCTTTATGTTGAGGCTGCACCAATGCATTAGATGATCCTAAATATGCCCACTATAAATACTGGTATAATCCATGCTCATTTTTTTTTTTTTTTGACAAGACTGGTCTAATCCACATGAGACCAAGTAAGTATGTATATTCATGAAATACTTTTAACTATCTTTTTCTTTAAGATTCTTTGTCAAATCTTTAATTTTTGAAGTTATTCTGAATGCATTATGTTGAAATTTTAAGTTTAAAATTATTTTTCACGTTTGTCACAATACAAGCATTTGTCAGATATTTTTCGCAACCTACATGATTCTAACTACCCAAATTGAGTATTATCAATATTAGTATATCAAATAGAGTAATTTTCTTTTCATTTTCTAATGAAAATGCGCAGCATATTTAGGAACAAGATATTGATACTGCCATGGAGCCTTCTTGAGGGAGAGTTCTAGAGAGTGGAGCACCTGCTAGAATAACAGGAATTGTTGCCTTAGTTAAAGATGTTTTGCAGGTTGCTGCTGGAGCCACAAGTGCAGATATCAGAGGTGATAGGATATGCAGAAAGGTCTGCAGAGCATCAATGGGTGATTACGCATTTCCTTCAAATATTGGATCCTCAACAGTGTGTGTGGTAGTATCGATTAAGTGACTTACAACCAGTCAAATGAAAAGAAGGTAGTCTTTTGTTCACACATGATTCAGTTTACTGAATTCATTGAACTATTACCACATATAAGGTTTTGATTATTAGGCTAATGTAGCATTATTTGATTGCCATGATAAAAGTTGTATAGCTGTTACAATTGACTGGCATGATAAAAGTTGTATAGCTGATGCATTCATGACTTAAAATTAGAATGCATAAGTTATTGTTAGAATTCAAGTGTGAGTGATTAGTCCCACATTGGCTAGAATTGAGCTAAGTGAAGGATATATAAGAGATGTGACCCATATACCCAATGCCTTAAGGTTTTGGGTGGAGATGTGGTGTCTGGGTCTCTTAGTGGTCCTAGTCCTTAGCCAGTTGTTGCTCTCAGGTACTCCCCGGACTCCCCAACAATTGGTATCAGAGCTGTGGTCCCTCCTGATGGGGGGAGCGAGAGTGGATCCTGCCGGTTCTCAAATGTGGGAGACTCACACTTGGGGGGGAGATTGTTAGAATTCAAGTGTGAGTGATTAGTCCCACATTGGCTAGGATTGAGCTAAGTGAAGGATATATAAGAGAGGTGACCCATATACCCAATGCCTTAAGGTTTTGGGTGGAGATGTGGTGTCTGGGTCTCTTAGTGGTCCTAGTCCTTAGCCAGCTGTTGCTCTTAGGTGCTCCCCGGACTCCCCAACAATTGGTATCAGAGCTGTGGTTCGGCCTGATGGGGGGAGCGAGAGTGGATCCTGCCGGTTCTCAAATGTAGGAGACTCACACTTGGGGGGGTTGCTCTCAGGTGCTCCCCGGACTCCCCAACAGTTATAATAGATTGGAGAATTTTACTAGTTTGTATTCTTTGCAAATTCTTTCTCAAATAATATCAAAAAAAAAAACTATCCTGCATTAATATATCTCCAAGCCTGATGGTTATGCTTTGTTGACACGGTGGAAATTTGTAGATATGGGTATTTAACAAACTACTGGGGCAGGTTAGCACATTTTTTTGGGCACAAGTTAGCACATTTTTAACCACATGACCAAAGTATAATTTGGCAAGCTAAATAGGTATTTAATAACCTGATATATTTTATACATAGACTGAATGTTTTCTTCAGACTTGGTTGATCAGCAAATATTTGTAATAATCCAGTTATTTTTAGTTTTCTTCTTGTCATTATTTTTAAAAACCCACATAAATTTCCTTTCATAGTATGTTTGTTGATCTCTAACTCTTTATTGACTAGGTACATTGAGCGTCGGAATAAATAGAGCAAGTAAAGTGAAATATATATGGAGCAACCAAGTTGTGACGAAACATAAAAGGGAACATGGAAGGCATGTCAGTAACACATTTTGAGTTTGTGTATTCACCTGGCTTTATGGAATGAGTTATAGAGCAAGGATAGAAGCAAAAATAACACATTTTGAAGGCTATAAAGCTGCAATTTCTTCACAGTAGTTGGGAATATGTGAGAATTTTACAGGATCTATTATATGAAATTAGAACACCGATTAGAGCACTTACTTGTGGAAGACATGATCACGATTACCGTAAACTGTCTCTGCCTTGTAGAGCTCCTGAAATCACGAACTAAGCCTTCTTTTGCCTGGTCACAAACTCCGGTTCCTGCTCTCAATGCAAAGCTGTAGACGAGCATATATGATTATAGTGACGGCAAAGGGGACCTAGCCTCTCTATTTATCAACCCTAGGACCACCCATCATGGGCCTAGTGGTTGGGCCTACACTGTCTCCCACATAAATCAGAATTAGGTGTCCAAAGGCCCATTACAATTGATCACTTATTTGCGGGCCTGAGCATCATCAATTAGATCATAATATTAGCCCATTTTTGGAAAACTAAAAGGCCACAATTGATTATAGCCCACAAGAATTATTAGAAATAATTCTAACAGGGAATGCAGTGAGATAAACATAACGAAGAGGCCACAAATCTCTATACAAGTTTATGATTTGTAATTATTTTTTAAATTTGTTCATGACTATATTACAGGGTGGCATAACTTATATACAAGGGTGACAACAAAAACATTTTACATTTTTTTTATTAAAAAACATTTTACATTTGAATTGTGCGTTAGGCATATAAATTCTGTTCTATAGGTGTATCTTTCATCATATTCAGCCATTTTCTGTTTCTTTTTTCTTCTTCTTTTTATTGTAAACTTTTGGTTATTATTAAATGCAAGTAATATTTTTATTTGTGAACATTATAATCAGTCACCCTCTATTTGAGTCCAATTTTGTTTATCTTCCTTTGCGTCTCACTCTCACTGCCCTTGGAGTTATAGCTGATTGTTTTCGGTTTGGTGTCCTTGGTTGTATTGAAGTTGCACTTTACGAGTGTATTTTCGGTCACCCAACCGTTTAATGCCATTAATTAGTTGTAGAAAAATTATTTAGTTAATTACTTAAGGCCATCAAATCGATCCTAAAAATGCATATTTTCCCCCCAAAAATAACAAAAATAAAATACTTTCGATTCCTTTTCAACATTTTCTCTTTCATTGACATAAATTAGATAATTGTATAAGAAAGTATTGCAACATGTTATTTAATAAAAAAATCTCAACGTTACATTCTATTTAATTAAAATATGACGGCAATCAGACCCAAAAAAAAAATATGACGGCAATTAGATATTTATACAAGAAACTAAATTAAATTTATATGTTCAACAAATTTTAAATCAAATATAGATAGTGTTTATGATCTTGGAAGTATCCAACATCCGGCCGGCTAAGTTAAAAAAAATTAGCATTTTTGTTTCTTCAGAAGGACCAATATCTGATTTCCAAGTAAAAATAAAATGAATGAACGATACTGTATTTAAAAGTAAAAAGTTGCGGCTATTTGAAACATACAAGAGATATTTTTATTTTTATTTTTAAGTTTATTAATTTATATAAATATATAGATATATAAGACATATTGTTAATTATGTCCATATTTTTTTCTATATAAAATTGTAAATTTTTATTGTCAAAAAAAAAATTGTTCCCAAAGACGTGAATTTATCACTCCAACGTGCTGAATCTAAATTAAAAGGATCCAAAAGTACTCGTATGAAACAAAAAACTACTAATGGAAAAAGGTAAAGGACCCATGAATGTTCAAGTACAGGATGGTGATACTTGCTTTGAAGAACAAGTTGAAGACTCATACGACAGTATCCAATATGAAAGAGTTGAAGACTCTTTTGATGGCATACTAGAAGACACCCACACATGCTTGCAAGAGGGAGAAGAATGTTCAAAAGCAACAAAGGATTTTGACTTAAATATAAAGGCAGATTGTGGATTTGATTTGAATGAATTTCCAGAAGAAGATGGAGAACAAGGAGTAGGAGGAGGAGGAGAAGAAGAAGAAGAAGAAGATGGAGAAGAAGGAGGAGGAGAAGGAGAAGGAGAAGAAGAAGAAGAAGAAGTTAAACAAGTGATTAGCAAGATGTTAAATAATTATCTTCCTAGATTTTATTGAGAGTTTTGTGGTAATCATTCTGAAGCTTGATGCTGTGTTTTTTAAGCTAAATTTTTCTGAAGGAGAAGGAGTATTTGATTGATGCACGCTGTCGAGTGATTTTTCAAATATATGAAAGCTTTGCAAAAAAAAAATATCCTAGTGAATTAATTCTTCATATAGTGATTTTTTAATATACAAAAGCTAGTTTTCTACTATGTGATTGATTCACGTTTTCGTACGTGATTGCTATGGTGTGCATATATGATTAGACCGATTCCTTCTCTCAAGCATTATTGCTTACAGTATTTAACAAATTGAAGTATAGAGATCTTTTTAACAAAAACTGCACCAATAAAAAGGTTATGACTACAATAGCTGGAAAAAAAAAGGCAAAGTTTTCATTGAACCAACATTTTCAACGGGAACGTGACTACAACCCAGCCACAATAGGTATCAACTGGTGTTTAAGTAATCCAAAACTTCTTGTACTAATATTGGATCACACTTAATTTGAACGGGTAATTGTCCTTCTCTTTCTAGTCTTTCCTTATTCACATGTGGAATTTTATACTTAATGGAACCTTTGGTTTTCATGATCTCTATCATGCATAAATGCAATGTTAAAAATATGCGATTGGACTTGACCGAAGAAAAGTTTTCAAATGACTTCACCACTGCATTGACAAGTTCATCAATAGTTTTAGGTGATTCTTTGTATTGCAATGATTGTATAGCAGCAAAAAATCCAAGGTCCAAGACGTTCAAATCCGGAGAATTAGCAGGTTGGCACATCAAGCGAATATCAAACCCATCTTGTGTGGCTGCTTGAACAAACTCGGGATCATCAAGACTAATATGAGTTCTTGCATTGTCTTGTTGGATAAATATTGTAGACCCCAATTCTCTTGGCCACTTTTCCTTTATAGCCGGTAGGACTTTCTCAATAAAAAACGATCTTATGACATCTCTCTTTATCGAAGTTATTGCTTTTGTCTCCATTGTTCCTGCAACTCTGTTAACACTTGTCCTTTTAGCTGGTTCCTGGGTAACAAACGGAAAAACACCAATTCTACCCGAGAAAGCTTCATTTCCTTGTAAGTCAAATCTTGGTCAGGTTAGAGCAGTTAAAAACATAACCTTTGCAATGAAATTTTTGCTTTTACAAGTGCGATGTGGCTCATCCTCGTCTGGTAGCAAATAATATTTCTTAGATTTTTTTGTCATGTAAAACCATTTTTCATCAATATGAATAATATTGTGCATGCTCTTAAACATTGGATCATGCGGTCTACCTTCAAGCATTGACAAGCAAAATTCCAACCGAGATCTTCTATTTGATTCGGTCAATTCTAGTTTTATGGCATTTGAATGACGTCGTATAGCCCCCCAACTTTAGAAGCCTGAACACTGAAGTTGAACTTGATTTCATGGCACAAGCTAAAGATCGAATAGTTGTTCTTCGAGACAAAAGGATGTCATGGAGTTGATTAAGATCAATTTCAACTCTCTTACGGCCACAATTTTTCGTCTTTCTTTGAGACACATCATGCATGTCACTTTCTTTTGCTCTTTTCCAAATACGCTCAATGGTTCTCACAGAAACTGAAAACGATAAAGCTACCGTATTTGTCACTCCCTTATGTAATTTTCCATCAACACCTTTTTGTAGTAGAACCTGATAAATAACAATGTGCTCATCATTACTCAACATTTTCTTCTTTCTTTGATTTTGGGGTTCTTCCTCTTCAATGTTATCTTGACTTGTGTTCAGGATTTCTTGCATTATAAATAAAATGATGAGATACTAAAATATAAATAAATTTAAACCCAATAAAACACTAACTTACCAGGTTGAGAACTAGGTTCTGCTACTTCTAAATCAACTTCCAAATTCACATCTATACCTATAAATAATAATCACCATAATTATAAATACAATAATCATCATAAATTGTGCATGTTGCTAGTACATGTATACATGTATGGGTCTGTCATAAAAAAGTGTATATGCATGGGCACAGTCACATGCGAACATGTTAAGTGGGGAGGGATTAAGGTTCTCAACTAAAAGGTGTATATGCATGGCACAGCCACATGTAAAGGAGGCCTAGAGGTCTGGGGTTACTGCTGTCAACTAAAAGAAGGTGTGTGTGCATGGATTAGCCACATGCCAAGGGGGGAAATTGTTGCGAGTCCCACATCGGGTGGTTAACGAGCCTGGTCGTTGCTTATATAGTTGGGTAGACCACCCCCTCATAAGCTGGTTTTGAGGGGACTATTCGGATGCCTGAATTCTTACATGGTATCAGAGCCACGTTCTGCCCGGTGGTGTAGATAGTGCCGCTAGCCCTCGCTTGTGGTGACGAGCCCAGGCTCGAGGGGGCATGTTGCGAGTCCCACATCGGGTGGTTAACAAGCCTGGCCGTTGCTTATATAGCTGGGTAGACCACCCCCTCACAAGCCAGTTTTGAGGGGATCATTCGGATGCCTAAATTCTCACAGAAATATCACTAAAAGATTATCAACATGTTAATAGCCATAAATTTATCCAAAATGAGAAAAGCAATAGCATGTGAACAACGTACAGTGCCAATACAATAAAAATTAGAAAATGCTTTGACTAAGTAATCTACAAATAGAAATCTCGGTGACAAAGAAACATATACCATCATCGGTGTAAAAAAAAAAGCCTCAAGTTGGAAAAAAAAAATATTACAGTACCTGTACCTCCATCAGTGTTGGTCTATTCCTCCATATATACATTATCATCATGTGCCTCTTCGTTTAAATCAAATGAACGTCTTCTTGATGATGTTTCTGGATAATCTGGAATAATATTAAGATCCAGATTAAAAATTTTCTCCACACCAATATTTGTATCTGGCAAGCAAGTATTTTCTGTTGCAGAATAACCTTGTGCATCTTCATTTTCAAGTTCTGGATTTGTGATTCCAACATTTAAATCGATGTCAAGTAATGAAACTCTATCATTTGAATCCATATTTGTGGAGTTTTGAGTTTTGTGAAGTTAGAATCAAAACACTATATATACTGAAACTATGAGTGATCTTAAATTTTTTTGGTGGGAAGTACAAATCCTAGTTTAATTTTTCAAATCAAATTTTGGTGGTAAAAGTTTTAAGATTAAACATTATAGAGGGATGGGAGGAAGTCTGAAACTGAAACGTTTGGAGTGTCGCATGTTTTCTCTCCGTGGAAGTAAATGTCAGCGTGAGTTTTGTTGTTTTCCAATAAATTGTGTTCAAAGCTGTCAAAAAACGTCAGCATGTGTTGAGGGTATAATAGGAATGCTTTTGTTCACAAAGCCTTTTCTTGGTATCCACAAATATACCTTAAACGACATCTATTCAGGAATAGAGGGAGTATGTCCATATTTTTTCTATATAAAATTGTAAATTTTTATTGTCATTTGATTAAACTGGTCTAACACCTTTTAATTAACCTATATTTATGGACACCTGTTACACACAGGTAAAAACACTAGTTTTGTATCTATTTGTTAAGTATGTTAGGTCAAAAGCCATCACATCACCAAAATATTTGTAAGCCATTCTAAACCTATAATCAACCCAAGAGCAATATGCTAATGGTCCATCTGCATCCATAATCCATTTAAAATGCATAAAAAAACCCAGTATTCTTTAATTGACAATTCTTAAAATACGATAACATCAGCTCAACATATCCTTTTTCTAATTGCTTTTGACTCTTAACATCTTGATGATTAAATCCAACATTTTCAATACTGCCACTATCAATGCACATGACATATGCTATTTTGTTAAGGCGCAAACCAGATTCATCAAGCACATCATAAGTTTTTTTTTTTTTTTTTTCACTTTAGTTTTTCGTCTGTGTACTCGAAGAAACTGTGAGCTTCTTAGAGAAAAAAAAAAACTCATGATTATGGTCTCTTAAAAATTTAGCAATAATTCACCCATCTTCCTTTTTCTTTAAATATAACATTGCTCCTACATGACTACATCCTACCCTTCTTTCATCACGTACTACAACACTAGAAGTATTTTTCCTTTTCACATAATTTTTTTTTGCCTGAATCCCCTCTTCCGAACAAAGGATCTATTGACTAATTATCATACCATTTGTTCTTGATTTAGTAACACGCCCTATGCAAAAGCTAAAACCACTGTGCTTTGCGTACCTTGTGTAGTAATTATTAGCATCTTCAATTGATGCAACTTCATTTACTACTACGCGAGGTTAGTGGGAATATAATTGCCCAAAAACTCTTCTTGTGCAATAATAATTGAAAAACTTGGCCAAGGAACCTGCAATTTGGCTGGTCTCCCGAAGGACATGATGAGTCCAGCAAAACTTCCTTTCAATCCGGTGAACTCCTTAATCAGATGGACAGCTGCCTTCGAATCAGTTTCAACCTGTACTGTACCTTTCGAAACCCTGATCTCCTAGCAACGGAGTAAGCTGAAGCAACGGAGATACGCAAAGAAAGTTTAAAAAAATAAAAATATTTTTCTATTGTTAATTTCATGATCTACTCACATGTATGACTATTGACTATGACTGAACATATATGACATATGACCTTACGTAATCTGCAAACTAACCTGTTCACCATTTGCACTTGCATCATCTATTTATATGCATCCATAACATAACAATCTGTATTCTGTGCGCTAAGATAAGTATAACAATCAATCCATATTATTTAGCACATACCTCGACATGGCTACTGCGCAACCACATTCCAGACCGCTTCAAGACCGAGTCGCAATCGTCACCGGCTCCTCCCGTGGAATCGGCCGAGAGATCGCGTTTCACCTTGCATCACTCGGCGCCCGACTCGTCATCAACTACACCTCCAACTCGGACCTCGCCAACTCAGTCGCGGCTCAGATCAACGCGGGCCACGCCACCCCGCGAGCCATCGCCGTCCGCGCCGACGTGTCAGACCCCGCGGGGATCAAGTCCCTGTTCGACTCGGCCGAGCGAGCCTTTGACTCGCCGGTTCACATCCTGGTGAACTCAGCCGGCGTCGCGGACGTCGCGTCCCCCACCATAGCGAACACCACCGTGGATAGCTTCGATCGCATCATGAACGTGAACGCGAGGGGGGCGTTCCTGTGCGGGAGGGAGGCGGCGAACCGGTTGAAGCGCGGCGGCGGGGGGAGAATCATACTGCTGACGACGTCGTTGGTGGCGGCGTTGAAGCCGGGTTACGGCGCGTACACGGCGTCGAAGGCGGCGGTGGAGGCGATGACGAATATTATGGCGAAGGAGCTGAGGGGGACGGGGATTACCGCGAATTGTGTGGCGCCGGGAGCTATTGCGACGGAGATGTTCCTTGAGGGGAAGACGGAGGAGGTGGTGAAGGGAATTGCGCAACAGAATCCATTTGGTAGATTGGGTGAGACCAAAGATGTCGCACCTGTGGTTGGGTTTTTGGCTACGGATGCTGCTGAATGGGTAAATGGTCAAGTGGTTCGTGTCAACGGTGGCGTTGTTTAGTTCGTTCATTCACTCCCCACTCCCATTTTCGGCCCTCACCCACTCTTGTCATTAGGATCAACCGCTACTTTTTCTTCCCTAGCGTATAAAAAATAAATAAATAAAAAAAAAAAACTTAAATACTATTTTGGTCATTTAACTTATTTTTAAGGTTTAATTTGGTGTTATAACTTTTGTTTGCCCAAATAAGTCCTTTAAATTAATAAACTGGACCACGTTAGTCGTTTCCGTCACCTGCAAATAAACGGCGTTACTATGATCTGACGTGGAAAATGAATGGAGCCGATGAGTCAGGAAAGAGTTGTTGGGTCTTTTTCTTTCTTCTTCACCTTTCCTATTTATTTTAGGATTAGGGATTTGGATTCAATCTTCTTCCCCAATTCCTCTTCTTCCCCGATTCCTCTTCTTCCACGATATTAAAATATAGAAGCTGAACAATTACAGAAGACCTGCTTATCTTAATCTGGAAGATCTGAAATTTCAATGGTAAAAATCAATAGGCCTTAACGAAAATCAAGTAAATAGGAAAGGTGAAGTTTCAATGGGGAGGAAGAAAATTTGGGGAAGAAGATTGAATCTAAATCTCTAACCCTAAAATAAATAGAAAAGGTGAAGAAGAAAGAAGAAGACCGAACGGCTCTTTCTTGACCCATCAGCTTCATTCATTTTCCACGTCAGATCATAGTAGCACCGTTTATGTGACAGGTGACAAAAAGGAATAACGTGGTCCAGTTTGTTAACTTAAAGGACTGATTTGGCAAAAAAAAAAGTTATAGGACCAAATTGAATCTCAAAAATAAATTAAAAGAACAAAATGATATTTAAGCCTAAAAAGAATCACAACTTTCTCATATCTTCAATAGCAACGCAGCCATCATATTGGATATTTCATATTTGTTTTTAAAATATACGAGATATTTTTCTTGAGTGTTTTTTTTTCATATTTATTGTACATCTCTAATCTCTATGACTCTATTTCTCTTTTTATTATGGTTACATGTTTTATCACGTTTATTTCTTGAGAAAAAGGGACATGTACTATCAGTATAAATCAATTTTATACTGACATCCAATTAAAACTCATCATTGTACAATTATTTTTAAAATACAGTTACAAAATAAGATAATATGGCAATATAGTAAACTCTCATTGGAGCTCAATGTAAAAATATTTTACAACAACCGTGTATAAAGAAAAACAATAAATAAAATCATTTTATAAAGGGGTGAGAATAATATTAGAAAGGGCAAGTAAAATAAAAGAATAATATTACAAAAGGATTATTAAATAATATCAACGTTGGTCCGAGCGGAAGGGGCTCGAATTCCCTTAAGCAACGTCTAGCCTTATGGATGGAAAAAACGTGTTTGAGAGAGGTTCCCTTAATTGTCCGACAGTACCTCGACCGGAGAGTTCCATAGACGGTCCAAATGACCGAATCCGTGGGGATACTTCGGGAGACCCACTGGGCCCAAAGGGCTAATTACAATGGAGTCCATAAAAAAAAAGCTTAAATATGACATTGGTCCCTCAAAAATTAGCAAAATTCGTTTTTAGTCCCCAAAAAAAATCTGAAAATTTTTAGTCCCTCAAATTTGAAAATGTTTTTTCTTCAGTCCCTCAAAAAATTTAAAAGTTCGTTTTTAGTCCTAAAAAATTCTGAAAGTTCCTTTTTAATCCCCGTCACATAAGCGCCACAAACGGCGTCAGCTAGAGGCACCGACGGAAAAACTTTTTCAAATTTGGGAGACTAAAAACTTACAGATTTTTTTTTTGAACTTAAAACGAACTTTGCGAATTTTTTGAGAACCAATTTCATATTTAAGCCCAAAAAAAATTCAATGTCTTTTACTTCGAACTTTTATATAAATCTTTTGTATTTCAAACTTTAGAATATGTTAATTACTACGTATTTAACCAATTTAGTATTTTCAGAATGTGTTTATGGGGAAATTTGGTTTATGGTATGATTCTACCAGTTTTGATGATCTTGAATGATCTACCAAATTCATCAAACAAACAAATAAATTTTGATGATCAAACGATTATGAATTCGAACGAGTTACGTGGTAATCTCGTTTCTAAAAACAATGGTTTCTTTTAAATATAACGGTCAAAGACTCGACACGTTAATTGTTCTTTAACATTCTTGGCTTTTAAGCCATTAATTGTCAAGTCTTATGCCAAATTTGGTTATGATGATTCCAATTAACAACAAGTTGTTGTCGAAATGGCAATACAGACTCAAATAAACAAGGTTGGCTGTCGAAAGCCAATAACTTTATTTACAAGTAAGTTAGAGCAAAATTTAAAACAAGAATGCACTACTGCGATATCATGGGGCATACATCACTGAAGCCCAACATGCGATTGAAGTTAATGCAGAGATGTAAAAGAAAACAAGTAACAGATAGAATTTAAAGAACACTTCTAAAAAGACATGAATTTAAATGAAAACATGTAAATGCAAGAACTTAAATAACAGAATTATAAAGAACATGAATTGAAGAAAAAGGCATGTAAATGACTTTGAAAGTAAAAATGCAGAAACAGTAAATGACAATGACTTAAAGAATGTAAATGTGAAACGAAGAAATGCAAATTGATTGGAAGATAAATGACATAAACTGGAAGTGCAAAGAATTAAAAATAGATTGAAACTTGATTAAAATGCAGAAAGGTAAGGTGTGGAAGGCATACGATGATCGTTTTCCGTTAATCTGCTTTAGCCGTCGAGATATTAGGAACTATATCATGTATCCAACCTTGATTACATCGTACAACCTACTATTTATAGGCAAAAATATGAAAACTGCTTAACATCCAACCTGACACGTGTACGGACATGGGTTGGTAGTTAAGTTTTTTCGCTAAAAACTACCTAATCGACAGTAGCACTTCCTGTCGAGCTATACATTGATCTCTACTTAATAATTAAGCCTGTTCGACCATGATCATTTTGACATCTTCGACGCGTTATGCCTTCCGTCGAACAGACGTCCCATCACCTGGTCTTTCAAACTTAGTCAATTTTCATCCCTTGTTCTGGTCTCTTATGTCTTCACCTGTCGAATGCTAACATTCTGTCGATCAACCCAAATTTGAAATTTGACACCCAACAGATGCCCCCCAAATTCTGAGTTCTCGACACCAACATACGGAGAGACCCATAATTTTGTTTAACTTCACGCGTGACGGTTGCTTTTCCATAATGTCCCATCACAGGTCTGCGCTCCCCATTTCCCTAAAAAATAGGACCATCATCACTTCAAATATAGGCGGTTACTCTTCCCATTCGCACATTTCGTTTCCAAAGCGGTGCCTTAAATAGTATTCAAAACCCCATTTTGAACTCTTCCTCCACCATCTGAACTCTCGCGAAGGCTTCATACTGAGAAAGCATCATCTTCTTCCAATGGCGTCTTCATCAACTCCTGCTCAAGCCATCGTTGCCCCTCGAAGGAAAACATGGTGGAATCCTGACGTTGATGCATCAATCTCATGGCAGAAATCTAAGGTAATCATCCCTTACTTAAACAATCCCTCTTATCTCTTAGACCCACCTACAGCTTACTTAGGGCCAGTTATCCCTTTATCCTGCTTTCCAGAGAGTTTTGAAGACTCTTTCCCAAACAAAGAAGGTCACACTGACCTTCTAGCTTCTGCCCCTAAGCTTCATATCCATTATTTCTTTAAAAGTGCTAGGCTTTTTAGAACGCCGCCGTTGAACGTAAACGGCTATTCTGCCTGGCTTGCTAGGGTAGAAGCCAAAAAGGCTGAGACTTGGAAAGATTTAGGCATTTACCACCTGATTCAGCTATCAAAACATCAATTTAGGTTGGACTCATCTATGTTGGGAGCCGCTGTTTTCTTTTGGAACAAAACTACAAACAACTTCCACTTTCCTTGCGGAATGATGGGTCCAAATTTGTTTGACGTTGCTGCTCTCACTGGCCTCCCACCAGATGGCCAAATGATTCACCCCCTAAACGTTCCAGAAAACGTCATTGATGTTTTCAGTGAGGAACCCCTTGCATTCTCAAAGTATGTTGCTAGCCAAATGAGGGATACTGATGACGTTTCTGACGAGGAACACGTAGCTTTCCTGTTCCATTGGCTATCAGCATTCGTCCTTTGCAATAAAAACGTTCAAATGTCGAAAACCCTCCTCGACTTAGCAAACCTCCTTCATGAGGGTAAGAAATGGGCTTTCGCTTCTTTCCTCTTGTCGAACCTTTACTCAAGCATGTCGAGCCTTTACGCTATGGTGAAAGGAGGAGGAAAGAAAGTTGGAGTAGGAGGCCCGATTTGGCTACTTCAACTGTGGCTAAACCTCACTCTCCCGGGCCACACTGTTGACAAGGCTCCGTCAGATCTCGAAATTTGCACATATGGCACTCTGGCCATGTATCGCTTTCCCAAACCTTTCAACAGTGAACTTGAAAGTTTCAAGTACTATTTCAAACTCTTTCACTCCCTTGCTCCCACAACTCCAGGCATTCGCTTTCAACCCTTTGTTAGCAGAAGATATGGACCCAAGTGGTTCACAGCCCCTTTTGATCCAAAATCTGAGGAGTGCCAAGTCATTTGGACTCACTTCCTTTCTCGACAAGCGTTCCCTGCAGGACTTCCTGGTTCGTCAGATGGTTCTGCATTTTCTTTCCTTCCTAACGCTTCTGCCAACAATATCGGTTTCCTGCAATCTATTCCTGGTCCCTTCCCTTACAAGAAAGAAGACATTCTTTTGGACTACATTGATATTAAAGAAGAAACCTTTGATGGCATGAAGAAAAAGAACGAATCCCGCAAAGCTGCTGTCAATCTTGTTCCTTTCTCTACCACTCTTGGCATATCTCAGGACTTCGAGACATGGTGGGCTAACTATTATACGAAGTTTCACCCATCTTTTGAAGAGTGTGTAAGACGATTTGTTGATCCCTCTATGCAGGAACAAGATCCTTCAACTAAAACTAAAGGTGAGCACTTGAAGGCTATACTCGACTTTGAAAAATTTTATAAATTCAAATGGGATCCTCGACGTCCCCATTATATTGTCGAACAGGCGAATGAAATGGTCGCCAAATCAAAAGAGGCACATGATAACAAATGGGGCTTAAAGGCTCTAAAGCACTATCATAAAACAGGGCAATCACTTGTGAAACCCCCTTATCCTGAGCCTGTGCCTTTCCCTTGTGCGAATTTTGGTTTGGCTGACCCATTTCCTGGCAAACCGACAAGGGCTGGTAACTTCATTGAACTGGAAAGATATTATTCTTATCCCATTGTCGATAGCTTTAGCAACAAGGAAGTTACTTTCACTGGTCGGTTTGCTTCACCTTTCGAACAGCATAATGAGGTCGTCAAACTCATTTCCCATTTTCCGCAAGGTATTTCAGTTTCTTTTGCCTTTTTGTTTGGACACCCACTCGTTTTATGCTTACTTTCTTCACTTTGTTTTAGCTTTGGCTCTAAAAGAGCCTTTAAAATACAAGCAAACAAGTGGTAAGGCCACTGAAGTCGAAGTTCAAGAAGAAGATGAAGATGATGAACCTCCCCTCCAGTCCAAATCATCAAAGAAGAAATCCTCCAAATCTGGATTTACAAAGACCTGGCAAAGAGACCTTGCAGACCAAAAGAAGCCAAGAAAGTCTAAGCACTCGACCAGCCCTTCACAAAGAAGAGACCACCAAGAGGAAAGCTCAAACCACCGTGTCAAAACCAAGCCCTCCAAACGCAGAATAATTCTGCTCGAGTCTCCTTCTCGTTCCACACCTCAAACGGTATCCCTCTCTTCATTTGCATAGGAATCCATTACTTATTTATGATTTCATCAATTAGACATTATGGTTACCATCACACGATTTTCAGGATTCGCACGCAGAGAGATCCGTTTCTGAAAACTCTGAAGCAACTCCAACAGCTAAGTTTACAAAGGTAAACTTTCCTCCACTACTGTCTAAATTGATGGTCTTCCTGTTTCTCACAAGATCTTCATTTTTCTTTTCGACATTTGCAGAAGCCAAGAGTTAAATCTGCAAAGACAAGGGTGTCTGAAGAATGTACTTCTAAAGACCCTATCTCTGTCGAGGGAGCTGACTCGTCGAGCATTGATAAGGTATGCCTTTCTACTAATTTTTTTCTTTTTTTTTTTGAACATTGCCTCATCATACCTGTTTGTCAGGACTCCCCTGAACAAGCAAATGTCGATACTTCGCTCCCTTTGCGAACAATCTTCCCAAGCACTGCTCCCCCTGCTACCGAGGTATAAAATTTCTTGCCATTCCACTGGCATCAGATCAATGATTTGGGACTTTCATTGATTTTTCTTTTTTCTTTCACAGGAAATCCCAGAAACTCAGCCTGAGCATGAAATTGAAGAGCCTTCAGCCATGGACGTCGATGTGGCTCAAACCACCATCTCGACAAATGAGTCGGACTCCACACTCCACTCATCAGACGATCACACCGGCCCAAGCGAGAACACCCTGCTGAAATCACTCACGCCCCCAAGCTCTTTGAAAAGCAAAGTCCCATAGTAATCAGGGCAGATAGTGTTGATATGGATCAGTTGCTCGACGATCCTGCCAATCCACTCTCTCACATCGATCCCCCTCCATCAGCTGCAGATTTTGGGAAGGCCAACGTGGGGATTGATGAATGGATCAACTTGTTGTCAAGTTCTAGCAGCAAAACTTCACCGATGTCAGCCCGATCCTCCACACTTCCTGGAGATAATTTTGCTGAAAAACTCAATGGACTGCTTGCAGAGCTAAAGGGTTTCTTTAAGTATTCTTTCGACGACCTTTACTCAAATCAGGAGGTAAGGAATAAATTAATTCACGTCGTCAAAGAGCTTCAACATTCCCGCAAAAGGCTTCCGCTAATCCATCGAGGGCATATCAGTACCCTGCACGAATTTGTCGAAGAATTGATCCCTAAGCTTGAGCTCGACGGCGGTATCCTTCCATACCAGGAAGCCATCACAACAAGCATGAACTTCGTGACAAGCTGGTGCATCTCCGCGAGGCAATCTGCATTGGTCGAAAGGTGCTCCCTACCAAGCTAAAATTCCCGAAGTCGAGCAGAACGCTTGCTCGCCGAGGCGAGAACTTGCCGCTACCGAGACCCAATTACAAGAGGCAATTAAGGCTTCGTGCTCGAGGAAATAGCCTCTCGACCGTGAAATGACTAGTAGTGCTTGAGGCGCAAACCATTTTGTCGACGGTTGAAGCTCTTGAAGTTCGTTATATAAATCTTTGAAGGCACAAAAATGGAGCCATTGCGACTTGTGAAGGCATTAGAAAAATTCCTTTGTAATTTCCTTTTTGTCTTATTAGAACATTAGCCATTTTTTAATTCCTTGTATGTCGTACGCTTTTGTTTAGACGATTCTTATCTTTATACTCGCAACATCTGCAATATGATTTAGCTTGCTTTCGATCAATCGCTTCACCGTCTAGCTAGCACGTTCTTTTAACTGCTTTAATTTGATTCAGGCTAATAAATTACATTCAAAGCTATTGACGATCAATCGTAGTCAAAACTTGAAAACTAACGCCATTTTGCGCTATAAATAGGCACTCGCCATATTCTTCTCTCGCTCAAACACAAACGCTTTCTGAACTTCTTGAAGTTTCTTTTCACAGAATCCTTAAGAAATTCCTGCTAGCATTAAGCAACATCCCCAAATCCAACTTGTTCTTATCCCCAAACTAGCTATTTCTGAGTATAACAAGCTGCTATGGAAACCTTTTTTATACACTTCAAGCCTTCATTCTATGCCCCTGCCTATTTCATTTGGAAGCCAGGGACTCCACCTCCCATAGTCTTTTTCCAAAGTATTTGTCTCAACGGTGAAAGACTCTCTGGGTTTTGGTAATTTGCCTAATATCAACAATGAGTTTTGGTAAGTTGCCTAATGCAGCTTGCCAACCTCGTTGAAACATGTGAGAAAGGGAAAGCCGGAGCCACTTTTTTCTCCTACTGTCTTGCACTCCTTCACACCTTGTGCTCGAAATTCAATGTGTGGGCAAGCAATTAGGAAAAGTTTTGGCACAGTTCGGTTAATTGTGAGGCATACACCTAAATCGACGACTGCCTCTCGAACTGCCTGCTTTACCTTTACTCGCATGGCATTTGACACTTTTCATCGACGTGCCCATGCTTTTAGCTTCACTGTTCCGTCGATTTGGGTGTCTACCATCTGAAGCAGCTCTTGCAGACTTGATTGACCAGATGGTATGCCACGGGAGTCTTTCTTACTTCCCATGTTCCTCTTCCTAAATTCTTCCTCGGCATGATCAGAATCCGGGACACGGCGAAGCTTCCACAAGTGGATTTATTCCTTAATAGCCTAGACTTATTGACTTTCCAGTACTTGTATTACCAGGCTGTAAGCCTATTCGACAATGTATATTGTATACTGCCAAATGGCTCTTGAATAGAACAATCCAGTTTACTTTTCAAGGTTGTATTCTTACTTCGCACATTGTTGGTCTATATAACTTCAAATATTTGCCATTAATAGACTTAATCCTGAAACCAGAATTAACTTCAACAAGTGCATAAGCATTTCCTGAGAATGTTTGGACAACCTCAAATGGCCCTTCCCACTTTGGGGACCATTTCCCAAATTCTCGACATTTCTTATCCATTGGTAAAATGACTTTCCAAACTAAGTCACCAACTTTGAAACGCTTGTACTTAATTCGACTGTCATAGAATTTAGCTATTCTTTCTTTTTGTCGAACTAAATGCTCTAAAGCCACAACTCTCTCATCATGAACATCATTCAATTCGTCAAACATCGAGTCCCAGTATTGGTCTACTGGCATCTCATTTAGCTTTTGAATTCTTAATGAACCAAGATTTAACTCAACAGGCAACACAGCATCATGGCCATAAACCAACTTATAAGGAGTAGTACCTGTCGATTCTTTTGGAGAGTTTCTGCAGGCCCAGAGAACTTGTTCCAGAGTTGAATGCCAACTTTTTGGATATCTACCAATGTGTTTCTTTATCAACCCAATGATAATCTTATTCATGGCTTCGACCTGGCCATTTGCTTGCGCATAGTAGGGCGTAGAAGTCACCATATTTATTCGCCTCGACTCAGCGTACTCGGCAACCTTCTTCCCAACAAACACAGACCCTTGGTCAGTTGTGATTGTTTGAGGTATTCCGAATCTACAAACAATGTGATTTTCAATAAAATCCACAATGTCTTGTTGAGTCACTTCTTTCAAGGCCACTGCCTCTACCCATTTGGTAAAGTAGTCCACCCCTACTAAAATGTACTTATGCCCCTTTGAAGATGTAGGAAAGATTTGGCCTATGAGGTCCAGTGCCCAACCTCTAAAAGGCCAATGTTTAATGATAGAATGTAACTCACTAGCAGGCACATTTTGTATGTGGCCATATTTTTGGCATTCTTCACAAGACTTTGCAAACATAATGCAATCTTTAACCAAATTGGGCCAATATACTCTTTGTCTTCTTAATACCCATTTTATTTTTTCACCTGCTTGATGAGCCCCACAAATTCCTTCATGAACCTCTGCCAATGCCAAGTAGGCATCCTCCTCACTAAGGCATGTTTCCAAGTTAC
Organism: Calophaca sinica; assembly: GCA_037113605.1. Classification (NCBI taxonomy): domain Eukaryota; kingdom Viridiplantae; phylum Streptophyta; class Magnoliopsida; order Fabales; family Fabaceae; genus Calophaca; species Calophaca sinica. Next base: position 26,071,678 of record CM073733.1, read on the forward strand.
CATCGACGGACTTTCTATACAAAACTCCAGCGAGCACAACAAACTTAGTCGCTTTGTATTTAACTTTCCTGTCGACATCAGTACTTGGATTTTCCAAATACTCAATTATTGGCTTACGCCAATCAGACGAACTTGATGTATTGGAAACCAGTATATCCCTTTCGTCCAAAGGGTATAGCAACTCACGAATTTTTATGAGTTCTGTCAACGCCTTTGAAGATAACTTATACCCCGAGGCCAACTGGGCTAACTCATTAGCCTCTTGATTCAGTTCTCTAGGGATATGTTCCAATTCGACACTGTCAAATTGCCTCATCAACTTGCTAGCAACTTGACAATATTTGACAAGATTATGGCTAACACATTTGTACTCTTGAGTTAACTGCCTTATAACCAGTTGTGAATCTCCAAAAACTTTGACAGTGCGTGCTCGCATTTCTATCAAAATTTCTAAACCCACAATTAAGGCTTCATATTCAGCCTCATTATTGGAACAAACATATTTTAACTCAAACATTAATTTAGTTGGCACACCTAAAGGTGAAATTATCAGAATGCCAACACCAACACCATTTTTGTGTCTTGAGCCATCAAAATACAAATGCCAAGGCTTTAACTCGATTAGCCCTGTCAGCTCTTTTATTTCTAAACATGGATGGTCCGTTAAAAAGTCAGCAATTGCTTGACCTTTAACAGCCTTCAAAGGTACATATTGCAAAGAAAATTCAGATAAAGCAAGTGTCCATTTTCCAATTCAACCATTCAGAATTGGCTGGGACAACATGTACTTAATCACATTTGTCTTTGACATAACTAAAACATTACAAGGCATCAAGTAGTACTTGAGTTTTGTACAAGAGAAATATAATGCTAAACATAGTTTTTCTATAGCACTATATCTAGTTTATGCATCGTTGAGCACTCGACTGAGGTAGTAAACGGCTCTCTCGACATTGTTTCCATCTTCTTGAGCCAATAAACAACCAATGGTCTCTTCTGATGCTGATATGTACAATCTCACTGGTTGATGTGGCTCTGCAGGCATCATGACCAGTGGATTTGTTAAATACTGCTTGATTTGGTCAAAAGCTTCTTGGTGTTGTTGAGTCCACACAAAAGCTTCTTCTGCCTTGAGTTTCACCAATGGAGCAAAAACTCTTGTTCTTCCTGAGAGATTTGATATGAACCTTCTGAGAAAATTGACTTTTCCCAAAAAGGACTGAAGTTCTTTTTTGTTAGTTGGAGGTCTCGCTTCAAAGCCTGACTTTAGCTTTATTCTTATCTACTTCAATGCCCTTTTAGTGCACCAAAAGCCTAAGAACTTAGCGGCGAAACCCCAAAACCACATTTCTCAGGGTTCATTTTCAAACTATGCCTTCTCATTTCTGGAAGGCTCTTCTCAAATGGTTCAAATGCTCCTCTTGGTATCGGACTTAACAATGACATCGTCGATGTATACTTCCATGAACTTGCCTATCATTTCATGAAAGATAGTATTCATTGCCCTACGATATGTTGCACCAAAGCATTTTTCAAACCAAAGGGCATCACTATCCATTCATAAGTTCCAATTGAACCTGGACACCTGAAAGCGCTTTAGGTACATCCTCTTCACTATGAAAATCGATTATAACCAAAGATACCCATCCATGAAACTTCGAAGCTCATGACCAGATCTTTGCATCCACTAGCATATCTGCTATGGGCATAGGGTATTCATCTTTAGGAGTGGCTGCATTAAGGTTCCTAAAATCGACACACACCCTCATCTTGCCATTCTTCTTTATGACAGCACTACATTAGACAACCATTCCACATACCTAGTTGTGCGAATGAATTTAGCCTTCAATGACGTTTGACTTCCTCTTTGATTTTTAACACAACTTCAGAGCGAACCTACATTGGCTTGTTTGTGACAGCTTGCAATCTAGCTTTAGAGGCAATCTATGCTCCACGAGTTCTCTATTCGGACTGGCATCTCGTGGTAATCCCAAGCAAAGCAATCCTTATACTCGAAACTAGCTCCAGAATCGCCTTTTAAACCGGTGCGACAACATTGCACTCACATATATTGGCCTCTTTCTATCCGCATCGCTTCAAGTCTATCTCTTCTAAAGGGTCTTCCAACTCAAAGCCACTTCTATCTTCAAGCCCTTTTCAAAACCCAAAGGGCCATCATCAAATATACAATCGCCAACACACCTTCTTACGAAGTTTGGCGCTTGGTCACTCACAGTCGACAATTTTATTTGAGGATGTTCATAAGTCATTCTTTGTCGATTGGCGATTTAGTCGGCCTCATCCAAAGAACTTAACCCCAAATTGCTCCATTAAGCACGCATCCAGAGCTTCTTTATCAATAACACCACCTGCACGGAGATGGGTTTCACCTTTGGATCATATACTTTGAAGTCTACATGCATTTGTTGCAAATAACATGGACTATCATCGGCTTCAATAATCTCAACTTCATCACGGGCATTCCAAAGAATCATTTTTGGTGTCTTTGTCGAAGGAACTGCTCCAGCAGAATGGATCCAATCCCGACCCAACAAGACATTATAACTAGACCTCGAAGGAATCACAACAAACAGAGTAGATCTTTCTACTGATCCTACTCGCACATCAAGCATTACTACGCCATCTGTTGGTGCAGTTCTTCCTCCGAAGTCAGTAACCACTATATTAGTTGGCAACAAGTCAGACTCGTCCTTTCCCAATTTCTTGAACATGGCTCTTGGAATCAAATTCACCGATGCACCACCATCAACCAGTACTCTGTTAGCTGGCTTACCTTCAATCATTGCTCTAATGTGCAATGGTCGAAGGTGACTTCTCTCCTCATGAGTTGGTTTGTCGAGCCTAGCGAAGTTATCAAATATAGTGACCATGTCTTGCTCAACAAATCGCCAACAAATGGGAAAGTTCTCTAAGTCTTCCTCATCAGGCACTTCAACTACAAACTCGTAAGGAGCCTCATATTCCACTGGCAACACCGAAACCAAGTTTACATTCAATTTAGTAAACTCCTCTTCGGTAGCAGTATCTTCATTCTCCAAATGACTTCCCAACCTCATGCCTAGTTCGTCGAATAAACAATCTTCCGGTCCCAGGTCTGACAAGGTAGTTCCCATTGTCATCACCAACTCGTCCAAATCTTTGTCTAAACTGGTGTCAGGATCAAACTGTTCTTCGTCCTCAAAACCTATTGGGTCATCTGGATCATCTAATGCAACAATCACCTCTTCCATGGACAAATCTGTTTTGACAATGTTCTGTTCCATGGACTCCAAAGGTTCATCTAATAAATCAGAATCATTAGCTATGATCCTTAGTTCCTCCATTGACACATCACTGCCTGTGCCCTCCTCCAGGGCCGGTTGAACACCAACTTCGATGCGTTCCAAAGCTAACTTTTCAGCTTCAATTAGACCTATCGGCCAAGGCGTCAACTTTTCCTTAGCCATAGGAATTTCAGCATTCTTGGCACTTTGCTTGAAAGAGGCCTGCTGTGAATGGACTCGCATCTTGGAAGTCTGGCCCTTGTCGTAATTGCTGCCTCTAACATCAACCACTACACTCTTCAACTTTGGACCAGTCTCCTTGGGCAACGACACTTTATGTATCCCAACCATGAAACAATCTTCATGTTGAGGTCGTTCCAAGTCACTAGCCTGCGTTTTCTGCCTCAGAGCTTGCCTTATCCTTTGTCGACGACGCTTTTGGCTTTTCGACAGTGGGGTCTTCTTCACTTGATCACCCCCAGGGTAAGGTATTCTGCCATGCTGGTACTCTTCATCCCAAAACGGTGTTTGTCGAAGGTTATTCTTTGTCGCTCTCACCCTGTTTCTCAATTCAGGACAGCGAGCTTTGGGAGAATTCTCGACCCATTTGTTTACCGTAACATTAGTATCAGGTTTCCTAGTCCTGTTCACCTTTCTACCAAGAGATTATCCATAATTACTCCCTATGGATTCCCTTGGAGACTCGACCAACCATCCACCGATTGCTCGATTAGGCCTATTAACCACAGGCCTTTGCACCCGGTTTGCCGGTGCATGTCTCACGTACCTATCCCCATAAAGAGTACGAACTTGTTGGTGGACGTTTGCACCATCAACTTTCTTTGCTCTCTGGGCTGCTTTCTCATCAAAGTACTTGTCACAATGCGGGCATAATTTCAACTACCCCCCATTGTTTTTCCTTCTCAGAAAAGCTTCAACAGTCTCATGACGCTTTGGATAGATGTCGAAAGGATCCTCGACATTCACCACATACTTCTGCTTGGCGCTAATGTTCACCATGCTACAGCTTCTCACATTTTGACCTTCGACATTGGCAATGCCTTGACCAAATGGATCAGTATCCACCTTCATGCTAGGCTTCTGTTTGTCAAAGAAACTTGAGCCTACCTTCTTTGAGAGCCTTTTGAATCAAATCCTCAAACGAAAACATTCATTAGTAGGGTGGCCTAAAGCTCCATGGTACTTGCAATAATTCTGACCATTAGAGTCCTCAGGCCCTTTCACTCTATGATCATCTGATAACTTAAGCTGTTTATCTTTTAAAAGAATATCAAATATTTTATCAGCTTTGGTTATATCAAATGTATAGGTTCTCTTATTCACATAGCTCATCTTTTCCTTCCCTTGGAAGGTACTAACGCTTGACAAGCATAAGGTGGTCCTTCTTTTAATTCAAAGAAGGTTTATTTCTTGCTCTGTCATAGCCTCATCCTCACTGTCTGTTAGATCTTGTTCGACACAATTGACTTTCTCACGCCTAATAAACTTTTTATTGTTCTTCTGATTCTTCTCAGAGCGGAGTTGTTCAACTTGTCGAACCTTCTCCCCTAATTGGGCGAGGTCGACTATGTGTTGGTTTACCAATTTCTTTCTAATATGGTAATCCAAACCACTAGCGGCCATTTTCACAATTTAAAGCCGAGAACCAGGGCATAAAACACTGCTCTTCATTTGCTTGAACCTAGAGATGTAATCATCTATAGATTCATTATAGATGCGTTTGACGTTGAATAAACCAGTCAGATTAACCCTCAAATCGCCTCTGAAGAATTGATCATGAAACAATCCTTCGGTTGTGTCCACGAATGGACTGAATTAGCTCTCAACGTCGAGAACCAAGAAAATGCGTTCTTTGTCAAAGAACTTGGAAAGAACCTCATTTTCAAACCTTCCATAGTGGCCAACTCTCCCATTTCTATCGTGTATCTTGCCACATGCTCGACAGTCGATTCACCACTGTCACCAGAAAATTTGGACAATTTGGGGATTTTCATCCCTCTTGGCACTTCAGCTTGTTGAACCCATTCAGGAAATGCAGATACGAAATATGGTCTGGTGCCTTGACCAATATTAAAGCCAAGCCTATTCAGCATTTGCTCGACAACCTGATTCACGTTTTGTTCTATCTGATTTCCCATGATATTGTGCCTGAGGTTGGCTAAACCTTGATGCACTGGTGGGCCCTGGTCTTGATTCCTTTGTAGAATCTGCACTTGGCCATAGACCAAGTTATTCAAATTCTGACCAAGGTTGTGGTTTGGCTGAACTACCTCGTTCTGCACCACCAAAGGGTTATTCGCATTATGCGGAATGCCCCCCATGCCCTGATCATGAGGTATAATCCTTGGGCCTTGTTGAACATTCTCGTTCACTGGTGTTGCCAAACCCAATGCTTGATTTAGCCTTTCCATTTGTAAGGCTAGTGTATTACATGCTCGATTAGTAGTCTCCATAAGAGGCGTAATCACTGCACTCATCTGCTGAGTGAACATGTTCACCATCTCATGGTTACTATCATCTTCTTGTTGTCGAATACTCGCCAACGAATTTTGCGTTAATCCTCCATTATTCTGAGGCATTTGTCTCGACATGTCCCCCAGTCCTAACCCTTGTTGATTGGCTGTCGTAGTGGTAGCCATTCCTGCCATTCCTGCCATTCCTTGAGTATTGGAAGAATTTCCGAATGGCATAAAAGGCTGGTTAGCATATTGGTTAAACATAGTTGAACCAATAGCAGGGACTGTCGAGTTCTGCAAATAACCATACGACATCCCAAACAGAGGTTGCGTTACTTGCGGTACAGGCCTAATACTTGAGTTCCTCGCACTTCCAGGCGATGCCTGAATTTCTGGAGCACTTTGAACCACCGGTTCAAGCACTGCAGCGCTTGGAACAACTTCTGCTTGCGTATTGGCCATCGTCATTCCAGTACCCGCCCCAGCGGTAATATTACCCATCCGCGGGATCACAACTACCCCGGCGTTCGTACTGGTGGTCGAAGCATTTGTATTGCTTGCCAATGCATTCGCACTAGCAACGCTTGGTGTCGTAGCACTGCTATTCGTACTGCCACTCATGTTTCTATATTGTGTTACGTTAGAAGCAATAATCTTTCCACTTCTTAGACGCATAAAACCATCGTTCAAACGAGTTACTCTAAACTGGTCCCACCGGGCGTGCCAATTTGTTTATGGGGAAATTTGGTTTATGGTATGATTCTACCAGTTTTGATGATCTTGAATGATCTACCAAATTCATCAAACAAACAAATGAATTTTGATGATCAAACGATTATGAATTCGAACGAGTTACGTGGTAATCTCGTTTCTAAAAACAATGGTTTCTTTTAAATATAACGGTCAAAGACTCGACACGTTAATTGTTCTTTAACATTCTTGGCTTTTAAGTCATTAATTGTCAAGTCTTATGCCAAATTTGGTTATGATGATTCCAATTAACAACAAGTTGTTGTCGAAATGGCAATACAGACTCAAATAAACAAGGTTGGCTGTCGAAAGCCAATAACTTTGTTTACAAGTAAGTTAGAGCAAAATTTAAAACAAGAATGCACTACTGCGATATCATGGGGCATACATCACTGAAGCCCAACATGCGATTGAAGTTAATGCAGAGATGTAAAAGAAAACAAATGCAGATAGAATTTAAAGAACACTTCTAAAAAGACATGAATTTAAATGAAAACATGTAAATGCAAGAACTTAAATAATGTAATTATAAAGAACATGAATTGAAGAAAAAGGCATGTAAATGACTTTGAAAGTAAAAAGCAAAGCTTGATAAATGACAATGACTTAAAGAATGTAAATGCGAAACGAAGAAATGCAAATTGATTGGAAGATAAATGACATAAACTGGAAGTGCAAAGAATTAAAAATAGATTGAAACTTGATTAAAATGCAGAAAGGTAAGGTGTGGAAGGCATACGATGATCGTTTTCCGTTAATCTGCTTTAGACGTTGAGATATTAGGAACTAGATCATGTATCCAACCTTGATTACATCGTACAACCTACTATTTATAGGCAAAAATATGAAAACTGCTTAACATCCAACCTGACACGTGTACGGACATGGGTTGGTAGTTAAGTTTTTTCGCTAAAAAACTACCTAATCGACAGTAGCACTTCCTGTCGAGCTATACATTGATCTCTACTTAATAATTAAGCCTATTCGACCATGATCATTTTGACATCTTCGACGCGTTATGCCTTCCGTCGAACAGACGTCCCATCACCTGGTCTTTCAAACTTAGTCAATTTTCATCCCTTGTTCTGGTCTCTTATGTCTTCACCTGTCGAATTCTAACATTCTGTCAATCAACCCAAATTTGAAATTTGACACCCAACAGAATGATTACCCAAAACAAAATTATTTTCAAAACAAGCATTAAAAAGTTTTTTTTCCAACAAAAGCATTAAAATTTTCAAAACATGTTGATCTGGAAACAAACCAATTTCTCTGATCATCAAAACGAACCATAAAAGAAGTTTCAAGTCGCTTATCTGCACAAGTCACCTACTAATAAATAGTTTTTTTTAGGAAAACCTACCAATAAATAGTTAAATACAATGCTCTGCATTTGGGTTGACATGGTAAATTTTGAACGGCAAATATGTGAATCATCACTTCGGATACCTGATGCACTAGGCATATATTATGCATTATACTTACTTTCCATTCGTTGTGACATTTCTTTTAATAGATGCATAAGGGGAAGGAAAAAGCAGTGTAATAATGCTAGGATCACTATGTCACAGTAAAACAGACGAATGCTTCAGTTACATAGCCCTGCCATTCGTAAAAGTTCCTCTCTTTAGTAGGGAATGATAATGATAGCATCCTTGATACTCAAGCCTAACGAATTCATACAAGGTAACATTACAAGAATAACGAAATCAACCACCCCGAGCTTCTCTCCTTGTGGCATCATGCAATAGTTCAACGTCCACCCCTTCTGGAGGCAATTGCACGTATCTCACCACCGATCCTCTAATGAAGCAGTTCCTTACAGAAAGCTGACACCATATAGTAACGTGTTACCGACTATAACATGAAAAATAAAAATTGAATCGTTGTTGAAACTAGTTAGGTCAATCAAGTTAAGGGAGTGCCCAGTCAAAAATAGTTAAGCGAGCCAAATATAACAAAATTAACCGGAAAAGAACATCAATTATATTCTTACTTTGTATAAATTCCGTTAACTCTACTGCTCAGTTCCCTCAAACCCAAAGCTAAATTTTGTAAAGCTTTTGCAGTGATATCCTTTAAAATACCTCATATGTCTATTCTATCATACCAGCATACCTAGGTACTTATCTTCTATGGTGCAACAACACAACACATCAAACTCACTATGTTCATATCTTCTTTCAATGGCATACCAAATTAACATAAAATTCAGTACTACAACTTTTTATGGAGCATCCCCTTCGAACACAAAGATCACATATAAGCTCGTGAACAAGGCTGTAGAGATCACATGTTTTCTCGGATCGTGCAATCCTATGTGTTTGCCCTTCTCAAACTCAAGCACATAGAGGACAGTTGCATAGCAAAGATCGGGTGGAATCACAAAGAAACTCATAGGAACAGTGAGATTGATAGGAACCCAAATTCAAGAGGAAACTGAAACTGTATTATTGATTGAAAATATATGTATTAGAGAAGGAAAACCCCTGTAATCCCAGAGCAAAAGCTCCTCAGAAAAGAGACATTTCTCTCTCTGCCATAACCTCTAAGGTTCCAACAGAAAATGTACTGAATGACTCCCCCCTTGCTATCCCTGTCCTTAATATAACTCTCATTCCCCTCTAACAAACTACCAGGTCAGCAAATGTAACCAATTTCCTATCCAGTGCACTTGTTGGGCAAAGGCCCAAATCGGGTATCTAACACTACCGGCCGCTAGAAAAACAGCCTTGTCCTCAAGGCTGAGATAATGAAACTGACTTCTGGGTACAAATTGATCGGATAAGGGTAAAACACCACTGCAATACAATCTTAAGAAGGTTAAAAACCTCGTGTCCCTCCACATAATTGCCCAAAAACTCTTCTTGTGCAATAATAATTGAAAAACTTGGCCAAGGAACCTGCAATTTGGCTGGTCTCCCGAAGGACATGATGAGTCCAGCAAAACTTCCTTTCAATCCGGTCAACTCCTTAATCAGATGGACAGCTGCCTTCGAATCAGTTTCAACCTGTACTGTACCTTTCGAAACCCTGATCTCCTAGCAACGGAGTAAGCTGAAGCAACGGAGATACGCAAAGAAAGTTTAAAAAAATAAAAATATTTTTCCATTGTTAATTTCATGATCTACTCACATGTATGACTATTGACTATGACTGAACATATATGACATATGACCTTACGTAATCTGCAAACTAACCTGTTCACCATTTGCACTTGCATCATCTATTTATATGCATCCATAACATAACAATCTGTATTCTGTGCGCTAAGATAAGTATAACAATCAATCCATATTATTTAGCACATACCTCGACATGGCTACTGCGCAACCACATTCCAGACCGCTTCAAGACCGAGTCGCAATCGTCACCGGCTCCTCCCGTGGAATCGGCCGAGAGATCGCGTTTCACCTTGCATCACTCGGCGCCCGACTCGTCATCAACTACACCTCCAACTCGGACCTCGCCAACTCAGTCGCGGCTCAGATCAACGCGGGCCACGCCACCCCGCGAGCCATTACCGTCCACGCCGACGTGTCAGACCCCGCGGGGGTGAAGTCCCTGTTCGACTCGGCCGAGCGAGCCTTCGACTCGCCGGTTCACATCCTGGTGAACTCAGCCGGCGTCCTCGACAGTGCGTCCCCCACCATAGCGAACACCACCGTGGAGAGCTTCGACCGCATCATGAACGTGAACGCGAGGGGGGCGTTCCTGTGCGGGAAGGAGGCGGCGAACAGAGTGAAGCGCGGCGGCGGAGGGAGAATCATACTGCTGACGTCGTCGTTGGTGGCGGCGTTGAAACCCGGTATTGCCGCGTACACGGCGTCGAAGGCGGCGGTGGAGGCGATGACGAAGATTATGGCGAAGGAGCTGAAGGGGACGGGGATTACCGCAAATTGTGTGGCGCCTGGACCTATTGCGACGGAGATGTTCCTTGAGGGGAAGACGGAGGAGGTGGTGAAGGGAATTGCGCAACAGAGTCCATTTGCTAGATTGGGTGAGACCAAAGATGTTGCACCTGTGGTTGGGTTTTTGGCTACGGATGCTGCTGAATGGGTCAATGGTCAAGTGGTTCGTGTCAACGGTGGCTTTGTTTAGTTCATTCACTCCCCACTCCCATTTTCGGCCCTCACCCACTCTTGTCATTAGGATCAACCGCTACTTTTTCTTCCCTAGCGTATAAAAAATAAATAAATAAAAATAAAAAAGGATTTAAATACTATTTTGGTCCTTTAATTTATTTTTTAGGTTTAATTTGATGTTATAACTTTTGTTTGCCTAAATAAGTCCTTTAAATTAATAAACTGGACCACGTTAGTCCTTTTCGTCACCTGCAAATAAACGGCGTTACTATGATCTGACGTGAAAAATGAATGGAGCCAATTGGTCAGGAAAGAGTCGTTGGGTCTTCTTCTTTCTTCTTCACCTTTCCTATTTATTTTAGGGTTAGGGATTTGGATTCAATCTTCTTCCCCAATTCCTCTTCTTCCCCGATTTCTCTTCTTCCACGATATTAAAATATAGAAGCTGAACAATTACAGAAGACCTGCTTATCTTAATCTGGAAGATCTGAAATTTCAATGGTAAAAATCAATAGGCCTTAACGAAAATCTAGTAAATAGGAAAGGTGAAGTTTCAATGGGGAGGAAGAAGATTTGGGGAAGAAGATTGAATCTAATTCTCTAACCCTAAAATAAATAGGAAATGTGAAGAAGAAAAAAGAAGACCGAACGGCTCTTTCTTGACCCATCAGCTTCATTCATTTTTCACGTCAGATCATAGTAGCACCGTTTATGTGACAGGTGACGGAAAGGAATAACGTGGTCCAGTTTGTTAACTTAAAGGACTGATTTGGCAAAAAAAAAAAGTTATAGGACCAAATTGAATCTCAAAAATAAATTAAAGGAACAAAATGATATTTAAGCCTAAAAAGAATCACAACTTTCTCATATCTTCAATAGCAACGCAGCTATCATATTGGATATTTCATATTTGTTTTTAAAATATACGAGATATTTTTCTTGAGTGTTTATTCTTTTTTCATATTTATTGTACATCTCTAATCTCTATGACTCTATTTCTCTTTTTACTATGGTTACATGTTTTATCACGTTTATTTCTCGAGAAAAGGGACATGTACTATTAGTATAAACCAATTTTACACTGACATCTAATGAGAACTCATTATTGTACAATTATTTTTAAAATACAGTTACAAAATAAGATAATATGGCAATATGGTAAACTCTCATTGGAGCTCAGTGTAAAAATATTTTACAACAACCGTGTATAAAGAAAAACAATAAATAAAATCATTTTATAAAGGGGTGAGAATAATATTAGAAAGGGCAAGTAAAATAAAAGAATAATATTACAAAAGGAATATTAACTAATATCAACGTTGGTCCGAGCGGATGGGGCTCGAATTCCCTTAAGCAACGTCTCGGATTCGAGCCTTATGGATGAAAAAAAACGTGTTTGAGAGAGGTTCCCTTAATTGCCCGACAATACCTCAACCGGAGATTAGTTCCATAGGCAGTCCAAAGGACCGAATCCGTGGGGATACTTCGGGGGACCCACTGGGCCCAAAGGGCTAATTACGGTGGGGTCCATAAAAAAAAGGCTTAAATATGAAATTGGTCCCTCAAAAATTAGCAGGATTCGTTTTTAGTCCCCCAAAAAAATCTGCAAATTTTTAGTCCCGCAAATTTAAAAATGTTTTTTCGTCAGTCCCTTAAAAATTTTAAAAGTTTGTCTTTAGTCCTAAAAAATTCTGAAAGTTCGTTTTTAATCCCCACTACATAAGCACCACAAACGGCGTCAGCTAGAGGGACCGACGGAAAAACTTTTTCAAATTTGGGGGACTAAAAACCTACAGTTTTTTTTTGGGACTTAAAACGAACTTTGCGAATTTTTTGGGGACCAATTTCATATTTAAGCCAAAAAAAAAAAAAATCAATGTCTTTTACTTAGGGGTGGCAATTCCATCCATTTATCCATCATCCATCCAATCCATCCAATCCATCCATTACAAAAAAAAAATAATTGGATTGGATCCAATCCATCCATTTAACTTGATGGATGGTTAGTCATCCATCCATTATTTTTTTAAATACATTGGATCACCCTAAATAAAAATTTTAAAATCCATTGGATAAAAAAATTAGATGGATAATTAATGAGATCAGATTTTCATTTAAAAAAATAAAATTTAAAAAATAAATATTTTCTCCTCCAAAACTATTTTTTTTTTTTATTTTTGGAGAAAACATTTTATTCTCCTTTCCTAGCGTTTCTCACTGGTTCTCATGAAACCCTAATTTTTGAATCAACAACGTCTCTCTCTCCACAACAATCGCTCAGATCATACTCCAAAAGTCCAGAGAAGAGCGTTTCTTCAATTCGCGAGTTTCACTCTCTCTCCCCAACAAGGTCGAGCGATGGATCGGTGAAGAAAGTCTCTCTCTTTCTCTCCCTATCTCGCTCGCTCGCTCTCTCTGAAACGGTGCCCTTCATATCGGTGCTGAAATCTCGTGTCTTTGAATCGGTGAAGACGACTTTGAAATCTCGTGTCTTCAAATCGATGCTGAAATCCTCTAATAACCCAAGCTCAGAACATATATACGAGGTGGAAGCTCGATTTGAGGTTCAATTCGAGGTGGAAGCTCAGAAAGTTGTGGTCTCTATTCCTCAAAGGAAATCTTGTTATTTGTTTTGTTGTGCACGTATGTGCTGATTCTGCAGAAGAATTGTTTGGATTCCCTCATCAACCAGCTCCATGAGTTCATCAGCACTTCCTGGTATACACATAACTCTTCCCCTAATCACCTCTTTTTCTATATATGCTTGAGTGTGGCTTGTGTTTGAACTTTGAATGTGTGTTTGAACTTTGAATCAGCTCCATGAGTTCATCAGTTCGACCATGTTTGTTTGTTTGCTTATTCTGTGTTCAGTTCAACCAATTTTGGTGCCGATTCTGTGTTCATTACTTTGAATGATTGGGTTTTAACATGGTGCTGATTATGTGTTCATTACTTTAAAACAAATAAACCCTACTTAGGTGCAATATTTCTAGTTTCCTGGCATCGCTTCTCTATTAACTAAAAATGCTTCTTTGCTGTTGTGCTCTATTCCTTCAATAGAGAAAATAAAATTGCTTAGAAATGTGCATGGTAACATATTAAGTACTAATATGAAATGAAAACAGGAATTGTGCAGTTATTTTATATCATTGGACATGGAAATTAGTTGATTTTTCATCAAACAAACTATTATCTATGTATTTCATTTAAGAAGTGTAAGACTCATGATCTTATATGCAATTATTTTTCAATAATAACAACATCATCAGTAGCAGCATTCACCGTGTATACCACATTCAAGACTTGATCTTATCAGTCCATATATTCTTGAATGACATTTGCCATGTATATCTCCATAACTTATGACATCAAAATGCCACTGCTCCATCAGTGACTCCCAATTTGAATACAGTAATTAACACAATTCAACCAAACCTTTCTTTGAGCCTAAAGATACTTTTTGGGTTGACACAACTCAAAGTAAGGTGGTGAATCTTCCAGCATGATCACCTTTATCATTCTTGGTAAGATTAAAACATGAATCAGCAAAAATGTAGTCATTTGAGTTCAATGTAATTAAACATCCATATTAGTATTACCGAATCCCAAATTTTATTTCATTTACAGTTACATGTTGGTCGTACAAATTTAGCCACCAATAAAACAGAGGAGGATACATAGACGTAGTCCATGAATTTTAAATCTTGCTGATAAACTAGAAATACTGCACCTAAGTACCTGCTGCTTGTGAGGTTTTGGAGTTCTTTGCAATTAATTAAGATATTGATAATGTCACCTATTGCATCATTCTTGCAAGCTCCTAACTTGGTTTGTTATTGAGTCTAGAATATTGGAAAAGTCATGTGCATATTGAATCATATTTATGGACAATATTTGATCCATGTTTACTGTTTTTTGTTGTGTTTGAGACCTTGAGTTATGTGTTTTATGTGCTAGGTAATGTGTCTAGTGAAGAGTATCAAATTGAGGGGGAAGAAGTTGAAGAAAGTTCAGTCCCCAATTCAAAAAGAACTAAAACATCAATGGCTTGGGATTACTTTGAAAAATTCGTTGATGATAAGGGGCTTCCAAAAGCCAGATGCAAAAATTGTGGTAAAGTCTACATGGCGAGAGAGAATGGCGGGACTTCAAATATGAGACAGCATGCAAAGAAATGTTGTATAGGAGTGGAAATATCTTCCTATCTGCCTCTAGATCAAGAGAAGTTTCGGGAGAAGATTTCTGGGGTAATTATAAAACATGACTATCCTTTTTCGTTTGTTGAACATGAAGGCATGAGAGATTTGTTATGTTTTTTACATCCACATGCAAAAGCAATGTCTAGAAATACTGCCAAGTTAGATGTTGTGAAATTGTATAAAAAAGAAAAAGAAAATCTCAAATGTTGCTTGAGGACCATTCCTAGGAAAATTTGTTTAACCTCTGATCTATGGTCAGCAATCACCACTAATCAGTATATGGTGTTGACTGCGCACTATACTACTAAGGAGTGGGCGTTAGAGAAAAAAGTGTTAGCATTCTTTCACTGTCCACCACCTCATACTGGTGCTAATTTGGCAGAGAAGTTGTTGAGTTTGCTAAAAGAATGGGGTATCAAGAAAAAAATATTCACCATTACTTTAGATAATGCGTCTTACAATGACACAATGGTGAATATATTGAAGAGACATCCATTTGGATTAGGATTAATAGCTAATGGAGAACATTTCCATATTAGGTGTGGTGCACATATTCTAAATTTGATTATTCATGAGGGCTTAAAGGTGATAGATAGTTCCTTAGTTAAAATACGAGAAAGTGTTAAATACATCAGGGGTTCAGATGCACGAAAATCTAAATTTGTATCTTGTTTAGAACAAATATCGAACTTGACATCTAAGCAAGTTCGTCAAGATATGCCCACAAGATGGAATTCTACCTATCTTATGCTTGAGAATGCTTTAGGATTTAGGGAAACCTTTACCCTCCTACAAAATATGGATCCATATTTTGTTAGTTTATCTGAAGAGGAGTGGGTTGAGGTAGAAAAAATAGCTAAGTTTTTTATGCCATTTTATGACGTTACGACTCTATTCTCAGGCAGCACTTATCCAACGGCAAACCTGTATTTTTATGGGGTTTGGAGTATTCACTTTAAGATTAATGAGGTTGCATGCATTTTTCATGATGAGTTTGATAATGAGAATCAAATATGTTGTATGGCTAGGAAAATGAAGGGGAAATTGGAAAAATATTGGGATTCCTACAATGTTATTTTGTCATTTGCTGTCATCTTGGATCCTAGATACAAGTTACAACTTGTTGAATATTGTTATGTGAAGTTGTATGGTAGTGATGATGGTGTGAGATTGGCTAAGGAAATTCATGATAAGCTCCATGTTTTTTTTCAAGAATATATCAATTCCTCTCCAAATGAGGCAAATTTTTCTTGTTCACAAAGATCTGTTAGAGGTAGCCCAAGCATTCCCTCTTCGAGTGATTTAGAAGATTTTGGAGCATTTCAAAGTAAGTTGTGTGGATCGTCAAGGAAAGAATCTGATTTGCAAGCTTATCTGCATTAAGATAGACTTGAACATAGGAAGTATGCTGACTTGGATGTTCTGGAGTATTGGAAATCAAATGAAGGTAAGTATCCGGAACTTTCTATGATGGCACGAGATGTCTTGAGTATACCGATTACTACAATTGCATCGGAATCAGCATTTAGCATTGGTGGACGTATTCTTAACAAGTATCGAAGTTCTCTCTTGCCTGAAAATGTTGAAGCATTATTGTGTACAAATGATTGGCTTTGTGGAACTCCAGGTTAGTACCCACCAACTTTCAATTTTTAATCTTTTTTGTTTAATTCGAGTCTTTTTTAATTCGTGTATGTTTAAAACTTTTTACTTCGCTTCTTTTTTGAAGCTGCATTAGATCTTGATGATAAAGAACTTGTTGAGGACTTTTCAGCCTTATCTATATCCCAAAATTGACGATCGTAAGCTTTTTTTCCTGTTGATTATTTTTAAGACCTGAGATGGTATCCTGTATGTTTTTACTTTTTAGCTTCTCTCCTCTAGAGAAGCTAAATGTTTTTACTTTTTTATTTTTAATGCCCAACAGCATGAAATGCCTTGACCTATATGCATGTTCCCATATTAATATTGGTTCGTTTCCATCTTTTCTCATCCATGGTGTAGGTATGTAGTATGTACTGAAATGATTATGCCAATGTCTAGTAGCCAGGAATCCAGCATGTTTCCACTTATAATTACTCTTCATTCCCAAAGGAATGCTTCAAGAATGTTGTGGAGTGAAGCCAAGGCCAAAAGGGAAACCATTGTCAGATATTGAATTAAAACGTGTTTAAGCCATTTGTTTATACCTATTATATAGCTTACTACACCATTTAGTAAACATGTCATGATGTGTTAGTTTTGCTAATATCTAGATAAGTTTGTTATTGATAAATGTCTAGATTGGTTGCAGACTGCTAATTAATGCTGATCTTGCAAGAAACAGGGGAACTTTGAAATATCATATTCATGATATTTTGCTGTTGAAGTAATGTTGCCTGTGACAAGTTGATATATTAGGTGTAAAGTGCAGAATTTTCTAATGAAAATTTTCTAATGAAGTAATGTTGTTGCTGAAGTAAAATTTTCTAATGAAAATTTTAAGGTAGAGTAATGTCAATTAAATCTCATCCCTCTCCATAATTGTAAACCTCATGAGACATTTTGAAGAATATGTCATGTAAAAGGTAAGATAACTGATTAGATATGTTTCTGATGATTTTTCAGATATTGAGATGTGGCCCACCACCAACGAACAAGGCTGATCTTTCAGTTTAGAAGGAGCAAGAAGATCTTGTAGTGCTAGAGAGAGAGGGAGAGAGAGCGATTTTCCCCTTTCTTGCTGTTGAGAAACATTTTATTTTGTGTATTTATGAGAAAAACAATCTCAGTTCTTGTTGTACCAGACTATTTGATTGAGCACCAGACTAGTAATTCTTTGTCTTTTCCCTTTAAAGTTTGAAGCTTGTAATTTTAATGCTTAAGAAATTGATGTAGATTCATTGCGTTCCTGATATCTTTTCGTTGATTTCATTTGTTTTGGTTGCTTGAATCATAATATGTGAAAATGTATTTTCTTTGCTTTATTTTGGTTCATGCTTTTAGTCGAATTAATCTGGTTATTGTGAGTAGCTTTTAGTTAATTCCATTCTATCATATCATGTAATCTGGATATGATGTAATCTGTGATTATTATTTCTAACCTTTTTTTTCTTTCACTTAATATGATAATTACTGCACATTTTAGTGGTGCTGATGTCCAGTTGAATGTTCTTAACACCTTTTTTCCATTTGATCACGGGGTTGTGTGCTTCGCTTTTGCGTCAACATGATTTAATGGGGTTGGCACGGTTGGGAGCATAGCACATCAAAACTTTTTGGTCGGCTTTAACCTCAAAAAGAAAATTGTCTCTTTTAAGCCAACAGATTGCACAAATTAAGCAGTGATTGACTTAGGTTGTTTATAGAGTAACAGTAAAAATTTCCATCTATATATATACCGTGATGAGGATAATAATTTCAATTATAAGTATTTTACAGAGAGATAGAGGGAGAAAGGGGGAGAGAGAGTGAGAGAGAGAAAGAAGAGGGAGAGGAAGGTGAGAGAGGAGAGAGAAAAATATAGGAGAGAGAGATAGGGAGAGAGAAGAGAGAGAGTGAGAGATGGAGAGAGCTAGGGAGAGATGAAAGAGAGAGGAGAGAGGGGAGAGAGAGAGAGAGAGGGGGAGGAAGAGATGAGAGAAAAGGGGAGGGAGAGAGAGATGGGAGAAAGAGGAGAGAGGGGGAGAGAGGATGGACATATATATATATATATATATATATATATATATATATATATATATAATTAAAAATATTTTTTTAATTAAAATATTTTTTGTGATTAAAAATATTTTTATGAATGGATTGGATATCCATCCATCCAAAAATTGTTAATGGATGGATTGGATGGTTTTTTTTAATGGATGATGGATGGATTGAATTTTCTTGATGAAATTTTAATGGATGATAAATGGATAAATATATTTTTCTCATCCATCCATTAGGATCCATAGATCATGGATGGTAAAAGTTTTACTTCGAACTTTTATGTAAATCTTTTGTATTTCAAACTTTAGAATATGTTAATTACTACGTATTTAACCAATTTAGTATTTTCAGAATGATTACCCAAAACAAAATTATTTTCAAAACAAGCATTAAAAAGTTTTTTTTCCAACAAAAGCATTAAAATTTTCAAAACATGTTGATCTGGAAACAAACCAATTTCTCTGATCATCAAAACGAACCATAAAAGAAGTTTCAAGTCGCTTATCTGCACAAGTCACCTACTAATAAATAGTTTTTTTTTAGGAAAACCTACCAATAAATAGTTAAATACAATGCTCTGCATTTGGGTTGACATGGTAAATTTTGAACGGCAAATATGTGAATCATCACTTCGGATACCTGATGCACTAGGCATATATTATGCATTATACTTACTTTCCATTCGTTGTGACATTTCTTTTAATAGATGCATAAGGGGAAGGAAAAAGCAGTGTAATAATGCTAGGATCACTATGTCACAGTAAAACAGACGAATGCTTCAGTTACATAGCCCTGCCATTCGTAAAAGTTCCTCTCTTTAGTAGGGAATGATAATGATAGCATCCTTGATACTCAAGCCTAACGAATTCATACAAGGTAACATTACAAGAATAACGAAATCAACCACCCCGAGCTTCTCTCCTTGTGGCATCATGCAATAGTTCAACGTCCACCCCTTCTGGAGGCAATTGCACGTATCTCACCACCGATCCTCTAATGAAGCAGTTCCTCACAGAAAGCTGACACCATATAGTAACGTGTTACCGACTATAACATGAAAAATAAAAATTGAATCGTTGTTGAAACTAGTTAGGTCAATCAAGTTAAGGGAGTGCCGAGTCAAAAATAGTTAAGCGAGCCAAATATAACAAAATTAACCGGAAAAGAACATCAATTATATTCTTACTTTGTATAAATTCCGTTAACTCTACTGCTCAGTTCCCTCAAACCCAAAGCTAAATTTTGTAAAGCTTTTGCAGTGATATCCTTTAAAGTACCTCATATGTCTATTCTATCATACCAGCATACCTAGGTACTTATCTTCTATGGTGCAACAACACAACACATCAAACTTACTATGTTCATATCTTCTTTCAATGGCATACCAAACTAACATAAAATTCAGTACTACAACTTTTTATGGAGCATCCCCTTCGAACACAAAGATCACATATAAGCTCGTAAACAAGGCTGTAGAGATCACATGTTTTCTCGGATCGTGCAATCCTATGTGTTTGCCCTTCTCAAACTCAAGCACATAGAGGACAGTTGCATAGCAAAGATCGGGTGGAATCACAAAGAAACTCATAGGAACAGTGAGATTGATAGGAACCCAAATTCAAGAGGAAACTGAAACTGTATTATTGATTGAAAATATATGTATTAGAGAAGGAAAACCCCTGTAACTCCAGAGCAAAAACTCCTCAGAGAAGAGACATTTCTCTCTCTGCCATAACCTCTAAGGTTCCAACAGAAAATGTACTGAATGAATCCCCCCTTGCTATCCCTCTCCTTAATATAACTCCCATTCCCCTCTAACAAACTGCCAGGTCAGCAAATGTAACCAATTTCCTATCCAGTGCACTTGTTGGGCTAAGGCCCAAATCGGGTATCTAACACAACCGGCCGCTAGAAAAACAGCATTGTCCTCAAGGCTGAGATAAGGAAACTGACTTCTGGGTACAAATTGATCAGATAAGGGTAAAACACCACTGCAATACAATCTCAAGAAGGTTAAAAACCTCGTGTCCCTCCACATAATTGCCCAAAAACTCTTCTTGTGCAATAATAATTGAAAAACCAAGTCTTTTTCCCAGGATCCCATTGTTGGGAGCTTGACAAGCCAATTACAAGCGATCAAGCCACCCACATAGCTTCACTCCCACTGAATTTGGGTGGCAACATGCTGTGAATTTCTTCCAAATTTAGAGGGGCCACTACTTCAACTGTCACAGCTTGAGCTAAAACAAGAGCAAGCTCATTTGGAGCATCCAATATGTCAGATTCTACCTCTACTACAAGTCCCAGCACCATGAAGACATCATTTGCTATATCATTTGCTAAAACAAAAGGGTTCTAATCACTATCAAATATAACAGTAGTATCAATTGATGATGATTTGATGTTCAGAAGGCAGGCACATGTTTCCAGCAAAAAGACAAAGCCCCCATTATTCTGGCTATTAAATTTCTTCAAGGCAGCTTGCATTTTAGAAGGCAAAAGATCTTTATCAATCCTTTCATATGAATCTAAAACAAATTTTCGTCGCAGAAAGTGATCGACAATATCTTCTATTGTACCCCTTTCAAAACCTCCAATAGACTGAAAAAGAACAAGTACCTTGAAATCATTTTTCCTCAACTCCGTGAGCATTGAAGCGAGCCGTCGCAGCTTGCCACTTGCTTTTATTCCCGCATCCAAATATTCAACTGCTTCAAGGCCATTAAGTAACAAATTTTGCATGGATGGATCAATAACATATGGATGCTTACAACACTTGCTAAAGGAGTCAGACTTGCATCTATATGCAATATGACTTGACAATTTTTTCTTGAGTTGAGCAACACTGTTATTGGAACTAGATATTTTTTTACTACCACTTTGACCATCAAGAAGAGCCCTCACACATTTTGTCATATTTTCCCCAACACTATCCCATAATAAGTGTTGCCATGTATTGAAGAGAAGTGCAGTTGATGAAAGACCAATCAACAAATAGCAATACTTTTCTATTGCTTGGATCATGTGTATGTGGTCAGGACCATGGTTATCAAATCGGGATACGTATCGTGAATCGTTGGCCCTATTTTTTGAATCGTGTATCGTATCGTATCGCGAATCGTAAGATACATGAACATTAAAAATATGACATTTTAAAGTAAATATAAGTAACATAAGGAAAAAAACATTCATATATGAAGTTCAAAATATTCCAAAATTCAAGTCAAATATAAGCATAAAAGGTTCAACCCCTCAAAATACAATGTTCTCCACTAGTTTACCATCATTTTTACTAGCATAATTATTGGATAAAAGCTCAACCCCTAAAAAAAAAACACATAATCTAACCCTTCAAAAGAAATCAACAATAACAAAAGAGAAAATTTAAAAAGCATCTTATATCTTATAAATATTAAATACCCCAACAGGTGGGGATAGATACCAACAAAAATACAAAACAAAGAATTAATAATGAGAGGAGAAGATTGAGAATGACCTGAAGAAGAAAAAAAAAAAAAAAAGAGTTTATCGAAGAGAAGAAGTGGACGCCAGCTGTTCTGAGTGATGGAGAGGTGGAAGGTCAAAAGACTCAAAAAGTGACTGAGCAGCACGTGACTGAGTTTTGTTTTGTTCCCCCCTTTTTTAAAATAAAATAAAACGTGACTGAGCAGCACGATTCCTTCTCCCTTTTTTATTAAAAAAAAAAAAACCTAAAATCTGAAACATCAAAACGGGCCACGTGACCCGAAACGGGTCGCCAAAAAACCCATCGTGTTTCAGCACTTCTTCGCCGCGTTTCAACTCATCTCCGCCGCGTTTCAGCCATGTCCGGTATCGTGCGATACCTCTGTGTTTCGCTATTCACCGATTCCGTTCACGATACGAGCGATCCAGGTGCGATTCTGGACACAAAATGATTGTTGACGCAATTCGCATCGTTTGGCCTTCATTTTGCATCGTATCGCGATTCGAGCGATACTAACTACCATGGTCAGGACTATAATAGGCATTGAAGGCAGCACTAAAAACATAAGCCAAGAAGGCACTAAGGGATCCACAAACAACTGAGCCTATTGAGTCAATTAAAGCCATTAATTGCTTATCAAAAAAAAAAGCCATTAATTGGGAAGGTGGCACTACCATCATTTCTGCTGCAAGAGCTTGGGCAATACATTGAATTATTTCTAATGCAATATGCTCATGCAAATCCTCCAATTTATTCACGGGAGGCCTGAGTTGAGAAAGTTGAGGTAATTTTGCCTCCCCTCTTCCACTAATAATATCAGCAACAAAAGTTTCAATGTTGTCAATGACATTTAGAGAAACCTGGCACTCATTCTCCAGCGTCTGAAAATTCTGGCGCAAGGGATTTTCTTTACAGAATTGAAGCACAATAATCATGTTGTGCAGGTGGGTGCGAACGAGTATTAATTTCTCATTCAGCAGCCCAACCAGTACTCTCATGCTGGACGCATCTGAAATTGTATCGAACAAACATGCTGCTTGAATCCCGTCGCCCTTCAATCTCTGCAGCTGTGTCTGGAAACTCACATGAAACAAATCTTAGAAACCCAATTTCACTGTTTAAGGGCACACTTGACGTAATAGTCGCACCCAAAATCCCACTTTTTGTGATACTGGAACTGTTCTCACTGTGGGCCTGGCCCATTAGGTCTAAAGTGGTACTTAACCTTTCGAATACCAATTCTACCCCTCTCTCTTTCTTCGACAAAAATAGATCCTGAGTCGTCTCTGTTAATGGCGTCTCTACTGCCAGCCGCTCGACGTTCGATGGGTCGGGTTGTAGTGAGATCACCGCACTTGGATCTTCGTCTGGCGACTCCAGCGACACCGGTGGTGGCGTATCTGCGACTGGGCTTTGAGTTATTCGAGCCTCCATGGCCGCCACAAATAGATCGGCGTCCGGCGGCTCCGGTGGCGACAGTGGCTCAGCCCAAACCACTTGTTTCTTTCTTCTTTGCTCCCTACTCGATTCCTTGTTAACCGATTCACCCGCAACTTGGAACTCTGCTGATGTCGCGTGAATTTTCTGATCTAACAGTCTCGACGACGGCACAAGGCTGACCGGACTTCCCAAGGACCTATAACTTAGCCAGTCACCCCCACATTCGATTTCTCATCACTCTTTTTCATTTCGTCCAGAATTTGTGGACTACTCCCTGCACCCTCCAGGATCATTGTTTTCTTCTCCATCTTCTTCGTCGACTGCTCAATGAAGGTAATGGATGATTCCTTCTCTTTGCGGTAGTTTTGTTCCACAATAGTCAAACCATCGAAAGTTGTAGTAACATGGTCAAATCTTCTTATCATTGTCTGGGAAAATGACTCCCAATCTGCATCTAAATCCTCTTGGCACCAAGACTAGAACCACAACATCGCTACACCTTCCATTCTCATGAATGTCCACTGCACCTTATCAGATGAATGGATTTTCTCCTCCTCAAAAAACCTTTCCGCTTTATTGATCCACCCGATGGGGTCTTCCCCCATAAAATCTGGCATCCTTTCATTCATGAACCAATTGTGCGCTTCTTCCATCTCCGTAACACTGGCTCCTCCTCGAATCTGGCAGGTCGGACCAATTGATAGGAACCCAAATTCAAGAGGAAACTGAAACTGTATTATTGATTGAAAATAGATGTATTACAGAAGGAAAACCTCTGTAACTCCAGAACAAAAGCTCCTCAGAGAAGAGACATTTCTCTCTCTGCCATAACCTCTAAGGTTCCAACAGAAAATGTACTGAATGAATCCCCCTTGCTATCCCTCTCCTTAATATAACTCCCATTCCCCTCTAACAAACTGCCAGGTCAACAAATGTAACCAATTTCCTATCCAGTGCATTTGTTGGGCTAAGGCCTAAATCGGGTATCTAACAGAGATTGTACAACTGATCCTAATGACAGGTTGAGCTGCACCACAAATGCAATAATAATCCACAACCAGTGGCAACAACCTGCTATGGATACCAACCTGCATCAATAACCCTTTCATCTGTCTGTCTTTCATCCCTCGACCTCTATATCCATGTCTGTCTACCATTTGTATGTCTCTCCTCCCTCAACCTCTCTGACTCTGTCTCACTATCTGAAACTCCTGTTTTCCCTTTTTTCACTGAAGCTCTTTTTTTTTTTTGGTTTTTGAGGCTCAATAATTGGGTCTTACTTCCAGGCATTCAAATAGATTTCCTCTTAGGTTTTTTTGGGAACCATACTACAAGCTTTATGCTAACTTTTTTTTCCTTTTTATAATAACTATCAAATATATAATAAATATTGAAATATTAATAATACAATAACTATAAAATATTAATAATACAATAACTATTAAATAAATATCTAAATACCTTTATTTTATTTTATTTTATTATTACAAGTATTAATTAGTTATAATATCATATTTTTAATATTAAAATATATTTTTGATTTTCGGTATGATCTCACAATTCTTGTACGATCCATTGATTTATGATCTTGTACCTTCCTTCCAATCCTAGATAGGATCGCGATTTTGACAACCTTGCTCCAGAATCCCAACAAACCTCCCAATTTCCAATACTCCAGAGGTATAAGCTATAACCATTTCAATCTCCCCATATTCATGAATAATTAGCATAACAAAAATTGGAAAGATGAGCATTAGTAGGCTCAGTCAAATCCCCAAATTTTTCCTACTATTGCTAATATTGGGCCAATTATTGATTGTCCTACTCTGTTTTAGACATGAATGAAGTAAAAAATATCAACTCCCTGAAGAAATCCTTTAAGCCATAACGCCTGGCATAGATTCAAAGTAATGAAAGCAATTTATCAATGGCAAACATTCCCAAACACACATTCAATCTAGATCCATTTCATAATAACAAATGAACAGGAATGCAGAGGAAGAGTGACAAAATGACAGACCAACCATGAAAATGACGGAACTAATGTCAGCCCAGAAAACGAACAAAAAAAGGCGACAATGTATAATTTCATATTTAACGTTCTATTAAGAACCCAACAGACCAAAAAAATTCAACATCCTTTGGGCTATGATTAATATATAAAAAACAGATTACTCAAATAAAATCCATAAAACTTGATTAATTTATCATACTACTATAATCAAAACATAAAAAGCATACTTTTTCTCCTTTTTAAATTTTTAATTTTTCACCGAGTGGAAGTGTAATGCTACACCGCCTACACATGAGAAGTTTAAACAAGAAACCTGCACCCCCCTCCCTCTTTCAATTACACACAAACAGAAACTTAACGCAGAGCATGAGCTAAATATCAAGGCCTCAATGCCCTAAAAGTCATTACTAGGGTAAACTGTAAAGTGTTAGAAGTTGAAGAATGGTAAGATAATAAGAATATAATGTGAGTCATGGGCAGGTCAAGGCAAAAATCCTGTACGAACTATAATTGCAATCTGCATGATACCATGAGCCACATAGTTCTCCTTCTTTTCAGCTTTTTCACAAAAGAGGCATTTAAAAATCCCCTAAGGTTTCTAACACAAAAGAAAACCTCCTTTCCTTCCTTTGTAGTTTTTCTTTAGCCAAACACTGAAATGCTTTCAAATGAAGTCTTTTGCCTCAATTTCCAAATCACATGCACAATATGATCCTGATCTACAGCTAAATTCATATTTCAAAACCAACCAGGAACCACAACCAGGCACACCAGTACACAATTTGAATCCTGGTTACAGATTAGATCTTATTATTTAATCCACATGTATACCTAAGTGCGCATAATAAGCACCTCATCAATCTGTAAGCACTAAGCAGCATTGAAACAATTTTCAAATTTAAGAATACAAATAAAATCCTTTTTTTTTTTTGTTTTGTTTTATACTTGGTTATGTTTGAGTTGTAAGCACCCGCACTCTGCTGTGAGCTCAGACCTCCAACATCAACATCATCACACCCAAGTCTTAAAGACATGAGCCATAGAGAATGTTGACAAAATGACTCAAATACCAATATCCCCATATCCTGATTTCATCCAAAGCAAAAACCCTACATATAGAAAATTATGAATCGCTACTAGGAAATCTATCGAATCTCAATCCCAAATTAAATTTTAAAACCTCATAAACCCTACCTACATCCGCAGCCTATAATTCATACAATCAAACAACTAACGAGCATCAAACCGAAGCTAAAAAAATAAAAATAATAATAAACCCTAGAGAGAGAGAGAGAGAGAGGAGGGTGGGGATACCATGTGGGGGTACTTGTCTTGATCGACAACGCGAGTGTTTTCGAGCTTGATGTTGAGGTACTGGTCAACGGAATGCAATGTCCCTCTGATGGCCAAATCGTTCTTGAGCTCCACCGTTACTTCTCTCCCCACCAAATCTTTGAAGTACGAGAAGAACAACTACATATAGACCCAGGCCGGCCAAAAGCAAATGTCACTGAAACGAAAATGAGAAAGCAAGGAAAAGAAACACAGAGCAAGAAAAGAATCTTTACCATTTTTCTCAAGGCGAAAAACAACTCAACTAGGGAGAGTGTCGTGTGGTGGGACTGTGGGGAGACTGGGAGGAAACAAGAGTACAAGTCAGGAATTTAACCCTGCCCAAGCTCCGCTCTATTATTCAGTATTATTGAACCGAATAATAATAATAATAATAATAATAATAATAATAATTCTATTATAATAATAAGGCAAAATTAATTCATCCCTTCCGTATCTTAATTTTTAGTTTCAAACGAGTTATTTATCTTTATTTTTGTTCAATTTAGTTTTACATATTCTAAAATAATGTTAATAATGTTGGTTTGATAGGTCTACTGTTTCTACAACATTTTTCGTGATACAATTAATACAGCAAATTGTGTATATAATATGCTTGCATTTCTCATTATAAATAGTCAAAGTGTTTGCTTTGAAATTGATATTTTAGAACATGCAGTACTAATTTAAACACAACAAAAAATAAATAAAGGACTCACTTGAAATTGAAAATTAATATACAACAACACCACCAATTTATTCTTATGTCAAAATTGCCCCTGTTTTTAAATGTCTCAGTTGCACACTTTCTTACATTAGCCTAGGAAATGGATGAAAGAGATTATTTTGAATATTGCTTGATACAATTTTTTGGAATGGAGTGAAGCAAAACAGCTTCTCATACTTTGGTTCCCTTCCAATATAGGAGATTCAAAGGGTAGATTATGAGTTTATAATATTTTAAATTTTAAATAAATTGATTAAAATATCCCTAAGTAAAATATAACATAGAAAGTATTTCTGTTAACCTCTGACCACTCGGATGAGTTTCAAAGGTGAAACTTTCTTGATCAGTGACATCAATCACTTGCCCTCCCTTTAAGGTAGGCTTCCTTTACTTATCAAATCGGCCTCGTGGACGTGGCCTTGTGATTAAGTGACTACAGTTAGGGTGTGAAAGAGTATGTTATTGTACCTTATCAAATCGGTCCCAAGGGCACACTAGGAGAATCTAGTCTTCTAGAAGTATTAAGGAGGAAGACCTAATGGCGCCGAGCTAGTGCATGGGTCGAACGACTTAATGGACCTACATCTAGCTTAGCCACGATGGCATCATAATCTTAGGTGATGTGTTAGGGTACTATTCGGCCAGGATAGTCCAAAAAGTTACAAGGGTATAAATAATAAATTAGTCATTTTCATCAACTATGCACTTCATGTTGAGCTAATTGGGGCCATTCTGGCTATAGAAATTGCTTTTAACAGAGGTTGGAATCTTTTGTGGCTGGAGTGTGATTCTCAGTTGGTGGTTTCTGCTTTCAAGAATGGTAAGGTGGTTCCTTGGAAGCTCAGAAATAGATGGAATAACTGTATTCACTTGACCATACAGATGAGCTTTATTTGCACTCATATTTATAGAGAGAAATGTTTACACTGACAAGCTTGCTAGTCATTGTACTAGCATCAGTGGTTTTGTTTGGTCGGACCTTATTCCTAGTTTCATTGCTGAGGAGTTTTTCAGAAATATGTTAGGTCTCCTCAGTTATAGGTTTAGGTGATTCTCCATGTGTTTGTTGCAAGTCCTCCCTTGTTGGTTATTTAATGTTTCCTTTTTATTCTTGGATTTTGGTGTGCTGCAAATGATTGATAATGTATTTGGTGCCAACATAGTTGGAATTAATGTTATTATAGTGATGCTTTTGCATGCCATTATTGATTTTCTTAGATTTAGCTTCTTTATTATAGGTTTGGTCCTCATTCCTATTGGAGTCACTATTGTTTATGTTCATGGGTTTTGGCCTAATCCCCCCATGTTTTTTGTTTATCTTTTTTCCCTTTTTTATTAATAAAATATGGGGGGAGCATTCTTTTTCCTTCCAGGTGTTTTTTTCTTAAAGAGAGTTTTGCATCAGAAGGTTTTTACGAGACTATTTTCCTTTTATTTGCCTAAAAAAAATCAATTGAAATCAGTTCTCCCCCCATCTGAACCAAGCAAAAAAAGAGTTGTCACTCCTCTCTTCCCCTCCCCTCAACCAAACAAGATATATAGTCAAATCTCTCTCATCCCTTCTCCTCCTATCTCCTCCACTAAAATTCAATTTTTTCTTTATTTCCATCTGTCATCATTTAAACCAAACAGATCCTTATAGAACTATTAAAGAAATACACCTTAATAGGAACCGCAGATGCTCCAATAAAATCTTTAACATGGATACTCATCAAATGTGTATAAATATATTTAAATCCATTACTTATATTTTGATAAAACTCAATAAATTCTCATATATTGTGCTTTTCTATTATAAAATTACACAATAAATATTATTGTAGCACTAAAATTAATTACAAAAGTTAATAAAACAAGTGATATATATATATATATATATATATATATATATATATATAAAACTTTTAACTTTTAACTTTATTCAAAAAAGAAAAAGTTAACAAAGCTTTTTCATAAAGCATAATACACATAATATATTATACAACAGGTATAGTAATTCTTAAAATTATTGTCATTTATAAATTTTTATGACTCATTATTTGTGTTAAACCCAATCCTTTGGTGACTAATTTATGTAAGTAACTAACAATGCTCAAATCCGAATGAGTTCACAAATCTCAAAACCTTTACAATCAATAATAAAAACTGACCAATTATTTAAGGAGTTTCAACAACGATAAGGTTTAGCATCACCATAATATACTTACAGAAACGGATAAATTTATCTAAAACAAATAATAGTGTGAAAAAAAACATTCAACAATACTCTATTGTAGTCAAGTATTTTGAGAAATAATATTATGACATCACAGTAAAATAAAATATTATTGGATGTGTCTATAATTTTTTTGCACTTGAATAATTGTTGAACAAATATCATAAACAAAACAAGTTCACATCGCAACCACATCAAAGTGCTCAGAGGATTCTACTACAGGCCCAAGCACAAACAATCCATAAAGGCTGCTTAACAAATATCGGCAATTTGGCAATTGGCACAATGAAATAGTGGTGATTTCTATCCGAAAATACCTCTCAAATGTTCAAGATCATTAACGCCGCTAGATTTCAATCAACAAAACAAAATTAACGCCGCTAGATTGAAGAAACATACAAAATGTCCAAAGTAAAAGAATATAAAAACAAACGGAGCAGTGATCAGTATTTCAGACAAATGTTATTCTAAAAAAAAAAAAGTAATGCTGCAGATATTACAGAAATCTACGTCAAACAGAACAGTAACAGCACCAACACAAATTACATTTACATCTCTTACGCATGAATAAGCTAAGAAAATTAAAAATTGACTCTAATCCTATAAAAGATTATAATCCTCCCTCTAACTAAGGCTCTCGCTATCATTTAAAAAGGAGAGTGGAAGAGGGAGGGTTGTACAGAAAGCTGTTCAGTGTTCACACTAAAGCCTTTGCTTCACCCGCCTCCCATTTATGTCGCTGCCATCGAGTATTGCTTCATTCCTATGCTTGCACATGAAGTCTGAATGCTCAGTAAATCTAGCCACGTACTCCAATAGCTCAGTCAGAACAGATGGGCAACTTTCCTTCAAGTACTCAAATCCATCAGTTTGCATCACAGCTGAAGAACCAAAAAGATAAAAATAGTTCAGTCGATGATAATAGTTCCGGGTGAAGAATAAAAATGTTATTCATATCAACAATTTTGTTCAAGTTGGTCCACATAAATTTACAATAGAATTTTGGTATAGCCGTCTATAGCTATCCGATTTGATGTGTTGATTGCGGACATGTTTAAAACATGAAAATACCAAACATTTCACCCAACTTAAACAAACAAATCCTGGAAGAAAGCCATACTAATTATTCCATACCCTCTGCATTCATCTTTGTCTTCTTTTCTATGATATTTGTGGCTTATTAGAATAGGAATAAGAAAGCAGAGCTGTAGAAAGGCTAAAATCCCTCCCAAAGAGGTAAAATAAAAGCATTAATAGGTTTCCTGGTACAAATTAATAGGTCATACAAGACTTCGGGGTCAACTTGGAACAACCACTAAGGTGCATTGCATGGATAAATTAGTAGTAATAGAAAAGGATGACAATAAAGAAAAAACATGTATTTCTTCACAGCTTAGCCTTTTTTCATTCACGTTCAACTGGAGGACATAATAGACAATAGTCACAGCTGACAAAGGTTAACACTCAGCAACAAATCTAACTTCGTATTATTTAGCTTTCAACTTTCAGACCTTTTTAAGTGTTAACTTATCACTAATATTACACTCCTCTTTCAGTGAGCGATTATGTACAAGTTTAGAGAAGAAAAACAAACCTCTGAGATTTTCAGAGGTAGCAATAAACTTGAGACAGACTGCTTTCAACTGGAAACAATGGTGCTGCTCCGCCAAGGCTAGAGTCGTAGCCACAGTATTTATTGCAACATCTTCACAGAGACTTGCTTCACAGATCAGCCTAAGCCTCTCTAAGGCATACCGATCAGCTGCCGCTAGAAGATGCTGGGCCATCAAGGTTGTTGCCCATTTCGAGTTCAATCCAGTAAGCTCTTGCATGTCAGGCAGTGAGTCCCAGTACATAAAATGAAGCAATGCCTGCAAACAAGAGGAAAGGAACAACTGATAAGTCATTCTACATGCATTTTACTCTGCATAATTATCAAGTTAAATATTGCCAGTCTCATTAGATACAAGTATTGCATGTTGTAGTAGTATGGAAACTAAATAGGGGCACCTTGTATTCAGGAAGTGTATTTACAGAAAGCAAAACAATGGCATATCATCATCAAGAAATCAATGAAGAAAAGATTTCACCTTCCACCGTTATTATCACTCAATTTTCTGTGCATATATAAGATACTAAATAAATAAATTTATTATATCATGTGAAACATCAGATCATGCTCATCAACCTCAAAGATGCAAATCAAATATATACCATTCAGCACCTAGAAAAAGGATCTAGTTCAATCTCACATATTTGGAAGAGTAAAATTCCAAGCTATAGCATATATTATAAAAAGCATTAAGTAGCTTCTCCCAGTGACCAAAAAGCTATGCCACTCTCTCTGTCTATTCTAAATGCAAACTGCTGCATTACTTTATCACCTGAATTCATGTTTCATATTCAGCAAAATGATATTACAACTTTAGCAATTACATAGCCAGAACCCGTGGGTACAACTCAATGAAGGAGAGTCTAGAAACTACAGAAACAAAAACAAGCCACAGAAGTTTTTGTTTTTCAAATAAAATATTTTACGTTTATACGAAGAGAAGTGTATTACAATTCACATTAGAGAGAAGCTACAGAAGAGTTGTATTTTGAAACAATATTTAATTTATTATTATTATTTATTTATTTTTTGCAAACCATTTTAGATCAATATACCCAGCCAATACATGGACCAGAGTATAGGAGTGGGCATCAGGTACAACATATACGTAACAATGCAATTGTTAAGGAAAGGCCAAGGAAAACATGCACAAAATCACGAAGTGCAATGTATATGATTAGCATAAAGACAAAAATAAAAACCAGAAACATGTTTGGAAACCAAATTAAAAAAATTGAAAACAATAATAAGTACAAATTACAAAAGCCTTTAATCAAACCTTAAAAACTGGAGCCTCCATGTCTTCAACTTTAATACACTGGGTATTCTGATCTTTCATAGGACCAAAAAGCTGGGCTCTGAAAACAGGCGAACGAGCTGCTAGTACCAATTTATGAGCAGCAAAAATTTCCCCATCCACTTCAAAATTCACATCACTTCCTTTACCACTTTCCAGCAGTTGCCCAAATTGCTGACCAATGTTAGAAGGTGGTATTGCTATGGAATATATTTTTGGGCCTTCCGTGCGTGATCTCACAACGCCAACACTACAATTCACAGAGAGGCAATCATCTTTAAGGTAATCCGATGTCTCTAGAGCTGTTCTCTTAAAAAACCGCTTGTAACCCCTGAAATACCAGATATCAAACAATCAGCACCAGCATTTACCAAACGTTAGTGTACATTGTACAGTTAAATGAGTATGTGCGGACATTGTACAAGTAATGTGTATGTGTGAGTGTGAGCAGACATTGTACAAGTGAGACTATACACACCCACACACACAATAGAAGTTGTTCTCTCAACAGATACTAATCAAATGACATGAACCTTCCCTCACGCCCTCTCTCTCAATTACCTATTATTCCCTTCATCTATTTTCCACAGCACCCCAACCACACAACCACATTTGTGTTAGCAAGGGAGCATTCCACGTAACCTAATCTATCAGACAAATAGTACAATCATACAGCACCCAATAAAACCTACCTTTCACTTCATTGGAAAATGATCGCACAACTCGATACACAACAGCTGTATCCAGGATGAGACAGGCAGGGTAAGCAATTCACATGGAAAATATAAACTGTAATACCCTAACCTTCTAAACTCTACATACTTAAATTCAACACGTAACCTTCGAAACTCCATCACACGTATTGCATAGAAAGTAACATATTACTGATAAAAACTTAACCGAGAACCCAATATGCCAAAAACATTTTTTTTTCCAACCATATTCTATGAATCGCATAAAATTTAGAAAAAGAAGGAAGACATAAACAAAAGGCAAGGGCTGGGCAGGTGGAAACCAAACTAAAAATTAAATTTTTATATTAACGGGTAAAAAAATAGAATAAGATAAAACAGAATTGAGAACTTACCACATACTACCGCGGTATTTTAAGGTGTAAGGCCCGCTTTCAAGAGTCCTCTCGAAATGGCTATGGACTTTGTGCCTCTCCTTCCCACTCTGATCCAAAAGGGTCAACTCGAAAAGAGCCCTAACGTCGGTGCCATCGCTAGCGAGCGCGATGAAGAGGGACACGTAGGTGGCATTGTCCTCGACGCTCTTCCCATCTGGGTAGAAATAGATGGCCCAATCGTACCCACCCACCGAGAATATGTCCGAAGCTATGTACTTCCCAATCCCGATCCCTTTCGAAAGCGAGTACCCCGTGATCTTGAACTGGTGAGAACCCCTCACCGTCTCTGTTATCGACGTCGACAAAGTTGTCGCCGGTGCCGACGAGGGAGACGGAGACCATGGATTGGAGGATGGTTTCGCGGTTTCTCGGAGAATCTTACCCATGCGATAGCCACCGTAACGGAATCGGGGATCCCTTTAATTCAATAGTCGTCGATCGAGGGATTTAAGAAAAATGAAGGGTTTGGGATCGATGCGCCAAATGGGGTGGGAATTGGGGTATCTGATTTTGGGAAGTGAGGGTTTGATGAGAAAATCTAGGGTTCCGTTAAGGAAAATTGTCGGATTCTGGAAGGTGAATTTCTAGGGTTTCGAACGATTGGATGAGAGATGGGGGAAGAGAGAACGAAGAATGAGGCAGAAAACTCAGAAATGAAATGACGGATAGAGGCTTTTAGCAATAACATGGCTTTAAATAAGTTTTATTTTTATTTTTATTTTTATTTTTATTTTAGGACAAGGGAAAGTATAATTATTGATAAATAAACTGAACTGATGAGACGCGCATCTACCTGTCTCGAGTAAAAAAAAAGAAAGAAAGAAAGAAAGAAAAAAAAGAAAAAAAAAAAGGAAAATCCTCTCGATTAGAAGAGATGAATGAATCTCTCTCTGCTACAAAAGTTTTTTTTTTATAAATACATATAAATACATAATTTATATCACTATTTTAAAAATATGTGTATTTATACATTCAAAACTTTAGTATCGTTTTGTCAACAAAAAAAAAACTTTAGTATTGGAGATTTTCATTTTTTTTGTGAAATAGAGAGAATCTATACTCACCTATCTCGAACCACTCGCTTTCTTTTACAAACAATTGTCACGTAAAGGTAAATAGTAGTGGTAAAAGTTAGGAGGGTGAAGCGGTAACTAGTTAGATTCGTCTCCTTCTTTTCGAGAACTAAAAATAATAAATTTACTAGACATTTTGTAATAAGAGAGATTATTATTATTATTATTACTAGTGCATATACCCGGGCGATGCACGGTGCATAAATAATTGTGTATGACAGGCACAATTCATCAGTTTAATTTAAAGGAAATATTATGATTTACTACCTAAACTCCTTTTGTAAAAATTGAACGAAGATAATATTAAAAAAATAGTTAACATTGTCACTGCTCATTCACTTTTATCACTATATGAGAACTGCAAATGACACATATCATCTCATGGTCTGCCAAGCCTTTAAGTCTATAAAGTGACGAAAACTTGTAACCGATTAGCACAATTTGGGAATCTTTTGGCAATATATGACATTACAGCAGCTACCACTAACATTGCCTCAACCCTTTTGTAATGCTTAAACGAACAACAATCAAAAGAAAGTTCCATTCAATAAAAACAAAAACAACAACAACTTAAAAAGCTCTACATGTGGCTACTAATGCAACACATGAAGGTAATTCAAATTCATGAAAATCTAAATAGTCAAACCAAACATATAGAAGAATACAAAAATGAGATATCTTCGAGCTGTCCATAAACCAAAAAATACAATTAAAGTAATAATTATTAGCAGTCCTTTAAAGAAGTATGAAGAAGCAGATTTAATAACATAGAAGTATTGGTACTTAAATCATTAATATAATATATTAATATATTTAATATAACACAAACAATTATAAACTTATAATACAAATCTTTCATCCATGCAAAGAAAATTGAATTTTCAAGTAACTAAACTTGTTATTCATAAAGTAATAGTCATTTCAACTTTATCATATAAACATGAGACAAAACATTGAAATTTATTGCAGGGATGTTATATGCGAAAATACTTTACCTATATGTCTGACTTCAGCATTACGTTTACAAAGCATGAGAATTTCGTACTGATATTCAAATAGCAAGTTAGTGTACAATATAAGGCAAATTATATCATTAACAAAATATATTAAAAAAGTAATATAAATAACACATAAGATGTAACTTACCTATTACTTGACATGTGTCGATTGATTGGATATTAAATTAATTTTCTGAATATTATTACTTGACATTTTTTAGAGGAATATTATTACTTGACATATATCAATTACAGATTAATATTTTATAGCCAACATTTAAAATTTAAAATTGAACTATTGTGAGATAAATTCAAAAGAGTTTAATTGTGCCTCTTAATTTTTGCACCCGTTGCCAAATTAATTACACAACACCGTATGCCCCTTCGTTTCTGTAGCCAAGAATAAAAGAACCAATAGGCTGCGCTGTTTCAAATCTTTGACCTTATTCAAATTTTTTCAAATTAATGCTCTTCAAATCTTTCACAATAAATGACAATGATTCATCTCACATTATCTTTTTTTTTACAGACATCTCTTATTATCTTAGTGATTAAAATTAACAGCTGATTGAAATTTCTTGTTGACCAATGTAATGTTTGGTATCTTAAACTCAATAATTTGACACATCTTATCACATTTAATTGATAGTCACCCATTTAATGCTATATTTGACTTTTTTATTTCACTTCAATTTTTTACTCGATGTAGTTTATTTCAAATTTCAAATATAGATAGTTGAATTTATAATTTTAATTAAAGATATTTAATTCAAATTTTTATTTTAAAAATCTAACTTTGATATTCTGTACATTTTTTAAATTTTAATTTTCAAAATATAATTAACATTAAATTCTAATTTTTAAAATTTTGAATATTTATTCAGTACTCCATCCGAACTTAAATATAAGCAAAAAAACATCATTTTTTCTTGGACTTAGTTTCCCATACTATATTTATTATCATTGTTTTAAAAACACCATTATTTAATTCTACTATTGTTTTCTAAGACATTGCAACTCCCACTCCCTAAGGGTAACTTAGGGTTTGATTGATTTGGTTTTTAAAAACTATTTTCTGTTTTATAAAACTTAATAAAGAACAAATTTTGTTCTTCTTAAATTTTTGAAAACAGAAAACTATCTATAAACAGTGTAATCAAATAGATCGTTAGTAATTTTAACTCATTTTTTATATGAAATCAAGGAAATTAATTAAGCTAACTAACTTTTCTAGTAGGTGTATAGGTAGGTAATTTTGCTTATATTTAAGTCTGGAGGGAGTATAAGTTATTTCAAATTTATATAAAAAAAATATCCCTAAAAAATCTAATAAAAATAATTTTTAATTTCAAACTTATATATATATATATATATATATATATATATATATATATATATATATACACACACATATATATACACTGCTTGTACTTTGCTAACCAATTTTACAGATTTTTATTCTCTCTCTTTTTTATTTTTTCTTACTCCATATCATTATCTCATCTCATATGTATGAAAATGTTAATTTAACCAACTTACTTTTATTATGTTTAAGATTTTTGAATCATAATTCTGGTCGTGATCTTCTCAAAGAAAATATACTTATGATTTGTTTTTTATTTTTAATTTAGTTGGTATAATAATGACTGATATAATAATAATAAAGAAAATATATTTATGATTTGTTTTTTATTTTTAATTGAGGTGGTATAATACTGACTGACATCTAATAAACTATTATACCCTCAATTTTGGCGGACATGCTAGGAGGGAAAAGAGTTGAAACGCACACCGAGTCTAGGCAAAGAAATGAGATTTGGTCGATTAACATGATTTTGATATAATTAAATTCAGTGGCGGGATTTGCTTTTAATGATTTGATAAATGTCAAGATTTGATGTAATATTTATAGAATGCTAAAATTTGTACACATATCAAACAGACAAGTTATTGAAAGAAAATATATTTATGATTTTTTTATTTTTAATTGGGGTGGTATAATAATGGTTGACATAATAACAATAAGAAGTGCATTAAATACCCTCAAATTTGGCGGCCAGATTAGGAGAAAAAATTTCCACTTCCAACTTTTTTAGGACACCTGTATAGAAGTTAGCTTTGAAATAGTTAGTCCAATCCAATTAATCAGTGTCAAAACAGTACTTTTTGAGGAGATAATGAGAGTGCTACGTGATATTTTTCAGAATTTATAATCTTATCTATAAAATAGATAAATTTATAATATAGATCACTTGGATATCATAAAATTAATTATACATATATTTGTAGAAATTAGTACTTGTTGAAGAGTTAATAAGAATGTTACGTGATATTTTCAGAATTTATAATATTATCCACAAAATAGGTAAATTTATAATGTAGACCATTTTGATATCATAAAATTAATTATACTTATATTTGCAGTAATTTTTTTACATCGAGATTGATTATTACTTGACATATTTCGATTGATTGAATATTAAATTAATTTTCTAAAAATAATTGTGATTGATTACTACTTGATATATTTCGATTGATTGGGTATTATATTAATTTTCTAAATATTATTACATTTTGGCGGACTAATGATGTTTAGGCGGGAAAATTAAGAGGAAAAATTTTCTCATAATTTACCAACGTTTATATATAAGATTATTATTATTATTATTATTATTATTATTATTATTATATATAAAATAGCGTTTTGCTAAATAGTCTCATATCATATGACAGCTCCACGTTCATTCTTTTTTCACCAAAATATAATTTTTATTTTATTTTTTAATTCACGATATTTTAATAATTAAAACATATCAATCAATCAATACGCATATCTGAACTTTTACTATTCAATCAAATCTGAATTAAATCAAATCCAAGTTTAGAATGTAATAAATTAAAACATATCAATCAATTAATTCTCATATCAGTATTCTTTCCATTCAATCAAATATTATCTAAGTCATGTGACAATAGAAGAATCGTTAACTTTTTTGCCTAAATCAATTTCAGTTTCAATTTTATATTTTTTGGTTATTGATTTAATTATAGCAATCGTTATTACCTTATGTCAAATTAAAGAATAATTTCATAGATTCTCTTAAATAACTTATCTATTTTTATTTATTATTTATATCAATTATTAGTACTATTCATCAATATTTTTTTGACAAACACTATTCATCATTATTTTACCATAAAAATTTAGTTACTTTTGATTTTATAACTTTTCATGAATGATTAATTTTATTATTCACATCATAAAATTTAATTTAAAAATCACAACTATATAATGTTAAATTTAATATTTATTTATTTTTTATAATTTGTATATTTTATCTCTTACCTATTATTAAAATTTAAAAATTTCCAGTATTCCATTGAAATATAAATATTTCTAGCATTCCATCATTCACATGATTGTTTATGTTTAATTATAATAAATGCTAAATCAATATATATTTTTATTTTTTCTTCTTAAAGCTTTGATATTATATGTGAGAAAAACCAGAATTTATTTTAGGGTTAATTTGTTGTCTAACATAGATAATTGATTATCTCTTTTTCATGCTACTTATTTTGAATTTATCTTACTTTTATTTAGATAAATCATTCAGTTGCGTGCTTTATATTTTTATTTTTGTTGTAACACATAATTAGAAATCATATCTAAATATAAAGAAAATAAAACCAATATTATTTGTTTTATTTGTTATATTTTAAAATTGGAGTATATATATATAAATACATATATTTTCTACTTCATAATGAATTATTTATAATATTTTTTTTTAAAAATTAATCTGTTAATACTTTACAACCCATATAAATAACCCGTGCGAGCATGGGTAAATACACTAGTTATTATTATTAAGGAGAAGGGAGGATGCAAATGGAAGTTGGAAAATTAATACTTTATTACAATTGGTTTTTTGGTAATGCTTGTTTTATTAAAATTGTTGAACACGTTACGGGAAACTTGAAAAAAAAAAGACAAAAAATAAGTTCGTCGGATGGAAAAAATCATGCTCTAGTTTTTTACTTTATATTTGAGATTAAGCCGGCTTCTAACACAACGTGCGGCATGGTACACAACCCATTTCCACTGTTAGATCTTCTACATTTATAATAAATCTTTTACACCTGATTTTCTCCTCACTCACTCCCAAGGAAACAACTTCAAGGGCACCACCAACCTTCCATCGGGCACCACCGACCTTCCATCGTCGCCTATTAAGATCGTCGGAGCAGTACCACCCTAGGCCATCCCTCCCCTCCTCCCACTCTGCCTCCCACTTCCCCACCATCTTCCTCCCCTCACCCATTCGCCTTTCTCGAAAAACAAAAATCGTAACGAACCTTAAGAGCTCAATCGATGAATGAATCGAAGAAACGCAACAAAAGCAAACCCATAAAAGAAAACCATCGAACTGATGGACAATGCAAGTGAACCCTTCGTCGCCAAACGAGCCAACGAGGGGTTGGATTGGTCTCCATCCATCAAAGTTCCTATATCTCTCTTGAATCCATCCCTTGTTTTTCTATTCCACCACTAAGCTCGAAGCTAGGCTCAGCCGTGGGTCCCCGTCCATGTGGTTGACCTCCGGGCTCGAAGAACACGATTATGCCTTTGATTTTGGTCAACCCGTTCACTGGTTGAAACTTGAAACAACGTTGAGGAGAATGCTTCACTGGTTGCAAGGGAAAGCACGTTGGGTCGCAATGGAGAGAAGAAAGCCTTTACTGTTGTGGTTTCCTTTCGTCTTCTTAGCTTCAATGGCCACTAAGTGAACCCTCTTCACTGGTTAGTGAACCAAACAAAATGGCGGAGATGTGGAGAGAGAATTCATTGGGAGGGAGCAAGGAAAGACAGT
Source organism: Calophaca sinica (assembly GCA_037113605.1). Taxonomy (NCBI): domain Eukaryota; kingdom Viridiplantae; phylum Streptophyta; class Magnoliopsida; order Fabales; family Fabaceae; genus Calophaca; species Calophaca sinica. The sequence continues at coordinate 26,112,337 of CM073733.1, forward strand.
GTGCATTGGCTTCACCATTGCAACCATGATCTAGCATAATCCAACGCTTGACATTAGTTGTGTACCGTACCGCACCTATAAAGGTGCGACATGTTAGACGCAGCTTGACATTAAAGGTTATGCAATGGTGTAAATCAGTTTCACACATATATCTGAAAATGGACTATTATATTGCTATATCAGTAATTTTTGTAACCACATCTTAGAATTAATTGCTAAATAGTTGTCTCTCATTGAATTGAACATAAGTACATATCCCTATTAGATTTATAGGAACATGCACTATCAGTATAAATTAGTTTTACATTGACATTCAATAAGAGCACGATATTTGACTGTTAAACTAAGCATACACTTACAAAAATGTGTGACGTGACAAAACAATGAGTTTTTATTAACTGTAAGTATAAAACTAATCTAGATTTTTTTTTGGGTTAGTGGAGCTCAATGGCTCACCAAACGCCCCTAAGGGGCTAGAAAGGGGGCAACTCGGGATCGAACTCGCGCTCAAGCGTCCAAGCGACAAATACTTTGTCAGTTGTGTTATGTACCACGGACTATAAAACTAATTTAGATTGATCGTATATGCTGATTAAATTCATAACAAAATCATGTTCTTTTTCAATATTCTATATATTTTATAAGAGATTTGAGATAATTTTAATATTAAAAACAACGAGACAAAATTCAAGGCAGCTGCTAATGTATTGTTTAGGGCACGTACTCACGTCAGTAATAATATGATTTTGTTTAGTTTTTTTGTTTTTAGTTTGAACTTTTTTGTTTTGAATTTTTTTGTTTTGTTTGTAAGTTGAGTGAATCTACCCGAGTATTCCCACGATTTAGGCCCTTTCGGTAATCTCTGGTTCAGCTGATTGAACACAATTTTACTCTTTTATTCTCAGCCTCCTAGTAAGGTGACTCCACAAGGATATAAAGACAGGTTTCTCATGTTCTCCTTCTTGTGAGGAAAAGTTATTTTCACTCGACCAACATCTCATATTCTCATTTGCATTGTTTTGAAATTTTAACATAACAAAAATTTGTAAATATATTGTATTTTTATTTTAATATATTTTTTTATGAATTTTGATCAAATCAGATTTGTTTAATATTTTGAGTTTGGTTTTACTTAAATAACCTTGTGTTTGTTATTTTTAACGCCAACTTGTTATAAACATGTCACCTTTTATAGGCATTATTTTAGTTCCTGCCTTTCTGGTATTGCTCTATTGCTCTATGTGCAAAAGCAGGGGTTTTTCGACCACAATAATGTGGTCTTATTCAACTTTACTAAAAGTACTATGTAAGATAAAATATTTTTACTGTACGTTGTTATAAAAAAAAGACATACATGCAAAACATTGTTATAATTTTTTCAAAGAAAATTTGTGGTACATTCATGATTCAGCGATGTTGAAAAAACTCGGCTTAAAAGAGTTAAACTCACCTCCGACCCGATGAGAACTTGAGATGTAGAAAGTTTGAATGTGGTCTCTGACAAGAGATTGAGGAAAGTATTGTACCATTCAGAGTGAGATCGTTCTCGAGCTAGTGAATGGATGTAACATGATAGAGGAAGTGAAATGACCGGCAAAATTATATACTTAGTCCTCTATGTTTATTTTAGTTTTCAATTTGGTCCTTTACGTTTTATTTGTTTCGTTTTGGTCCTCTACGTTTTATTTTTGTTTTCAATTTGGTCCTTTCCGTCACTAAAAGCCAATTGTCCGTAACTAGAAGTTCATTTTCCAAAACGTTAATTGGCTTTTAGCTACGGACAATTGACTTTTAGTGACGAAAAGGACCAACTTGTTATAACGTTTGAAACGTAAGGGACCAAAACGAAACAAATAAAACGTAGATGGCCAAATTGAAAACTAAAATAAACATAGAGGACCAAATATATAATTTAGCCGAAATGACCCAGCGACAATAGATCTAAGAACTTCGGAATTGCAAAGTTCATAAGACGCCTTGTCGTCCCATTAAAGATGGTCTTAAATAACTAGCCTTGATTGTGTATTAGTCAATAGCGTGTATATGGAAAATACGAATAAATTTGAAGCGAAAGTAAAATAAGAATAACATGCAAGTGTGGATAATAAAATATATACATGACTTGGGCCCTATAGGACCTCAAAATATGTACATGAGTGTATCAAAACATACATTAATCCATCCAGTAAGTAGAATATGTACAGTCACCCATCAAAATACATCAAAAGAATCTTATCATAAAAAAGATACAGCAAAAGGTCCCACAAAATCGCTGGCTATGAACAAATGAGTATAGTATATCCCAGAGACTAGTAGAGGCGACAAGAACAGCGGTAGACTCGAAATGGCGGGATAGGCACTACTCAAGGATATGAAATTGCTGCTAGACGTCTTAGCCAGCCTACGCCTAGCTAATAGTGAGTGACTACCACCACCAATAGTACAACTACTCGTAGCTGAACGGAAATCATAATGAGTGTTGGCGTATGAACATCGATGCGAGTTGTAATCGTGGTGGTAATCATGTGGGTCCTTCCACATGCACTTGAAGAGAAGATCTCGGAGAGCCATGCAACCTAAAATAAATACCGACCAATCATGTATAAACCATGACATGTTGGAAGTGATCAATCTCCTAACTTGCTCTATCCTCGTCGTGATAATAGTCCTCAAAGTCTCCTCAGACCAACCTCTGAGGGTCATGGAACATTGTCAAGTGTAGATGGTGCATCATAGTCTCAGTAGGGAGGTCCTCAATCTAGTCTGTCTCCAAAAGGTCTACTCAAGAACATAAAAGAAATAACATGGAAAAACGTGGGAGATAAAAACACGCACTAATCATCTTAACATGGGAAAACATACATAGAATAAAACATAAAGATAGCACATGCACAGATAAGCACTCCATTCATCTCCCAAGTCAAACAAACTCACATTACCTAGTATCTGAGTCTAACTCTTATACGCATGCACCTCTCTTACAAGTGTTATTGGGTATAACTTTGGGGTTAGGGTTAATGCTCTAAAAAAGGAAAGGGTATGCACCCCTTGAAGGTTGCTCTTTCTTTGAGATAGTGAAGATATTATGCTTTTGCAATGCTTTTTGATCTATTTTGATATCTGAAATGATTGTCAAATATATATCATCTGGTTTAGTTATTTTATTTTATTTCTTAAATTGGCGGCCTTTTTGTTTTATGATCTTTCGGATTTTGTGTATTCTGTATTTATAGATGTCTAGTGATAACTTTATTTTAAGATGTATAACTCTTTTAACTCTACATGGAAATTTGCTATGTCGTTTTTGAGACACCCTTGCCCCATTTATAATATTATCCCATAATTACGAATAATAATAACAATATCAGAGTACAACGAAAGAAAATATATTTTTCATTATATATATATAAGCTTGTGTACATGCAGGGTTCCCTCCTAGGAACCACCAAAAGAATAATATACGTACATACAGAAACCACAATGGGTATGCAAAAGAATATCATCATCAGTCAAAAGATATCAAAAACCTAACGAGAAGCCTCCTACATCTGGCCCGTCCTGCAAAACCTAACGCGCAGTCACGGCGGAAGACGGGAGTCCCCAGTGGAAGGACGTCCTGGAGCCTAGACTGATAGACCCTCAAAAGCTCTACCAAAGGGGCAACAAGAGATGAAGGGACGGTCGTCTCTGACCTACGACGAACCTCCCAATCTTCGACACTATCCTTAGCCATATATAAGAACCTAAAAATGATGGAGCAGCAGGGTAACTGTTGCGGCTTAGGCAAGTGCACCTGATCGTAACTCGTAATAATAGTGGAGTATAATTAGGACTCCGAATGTCGAACCCATAGGAAATGAGCGAGTACCAATGACTTAATATGATTCTATTTTATTAGGCGAGCAAAATTTGTAATTGTGAAAGTAATAGAAGTTGTCACGTATCTAAGCAATAAATAAACTAAATGCAAGAACGGTTTAACTATGTTATGGGAGACCTAAGGGAACCGGGTTCACCAATACTCTACTCTTGAGTTTACTAAATAATTACTATGAGTTATCTATTATGAAAGAGAGCTAATCACCCACTTTAAATTACTAAGGGCTACCTAGCTTGCAATAGCCTTCTTCCTAACTAATTACTTCGTTTGGTCCTAGAAGGTAATTAAAGGAAAGAGCATTAAGCACAGGTGGGTTTGTTAATCTAATAACTGATTAGAAACAAACAATATCATATCTGGCGTATAAAGTGAGTTCTTTATTCCTATGGGTCCATTAACTAATTTTATCCTATTACCACAATTAAGTTAACTAATTAAAGGTTGATCAGGTCTTATAGGATTAAGCACAATAGGCATAAAACACTCAAACATTCAATAGAAACTCACATAACTAAATAGATAAAGCATCAAGAGTATTGTAAAAGATCTCCCATCATCCCTAGTGATGGGTTTAGCTACTCATTGTCAATGAAAATAACATAAACTTAATCATAAAACCAAAATAATCCATAACAAGAGAATAAATCTAAACCGGGACACCTTTGCGGTATGACGACGGTCTTTAAGCACATTCTTCACGTCCTCACGAGCTCCGGTAGCAATTCGGGATGGCACCAAGCTCCAAGAAAACACACAAATCAATGGAAAAGGCAAGGAATTGGTATGAACTCTCAAAAGGGGGCTATTGACTTGGGAATTCGACAAAAGGTTTTTAGAAAGGGTTAAGAGCCCCTGTTTATATTGTTGGCTGCGAACTATGTCATCTGGCTTTCAAATCTGCACATTCTGGGACGGGGTACGGACGTACCGCATATATACATGGTTGTACCGAGATTTCCTTGTGACACTTGCTCGTACCCATACGTGTTGCATCCTTGACATAATTTGTGTACAACCGTACTGCCTATAGCACGGTCGTACTGGACTTTTTTATCGGTGCCAGGTGGTACAGACTGAGGGGGTACACCTTTGCTGAGATTTTGATCTAGGTATGGTCGTACCTAATGTAGGTCATGTCGTACTGCTTATCTAGTAGTGCTAAAATTCTCCAAAACTTGCCAGTTTTTTGTCCTTTTTCGGATTTTTTGCTCTAAGTGGTGTCTTCATGATAATTATGCAAAATAAGACATAAACGAGTACCTTTGTGCTTTAATTAGTGCAAAATAGTATATCTAGATACCAAAAATGTCCTATAAAAGTAGACAAGTTGGTGTGTTAACAGTAACGTTGCCTAGACCTAAGCTCTCGCCACATGTGGTTAAACGGTAACCAAGGCGCAATTCTAAAATCACAAATATAGGAGGCCCTCAGCGACCCTAAGAGACGGAAAAAGACACTAACAAGACTCGTATAGATAACGACATGGCAGCTATAGTCGATCACCCAGCAATCCCCGTCCATGTCGTGGTAATACACTCGAAGTCACCCCATACCGGGATGCTCGGCTTCTCCAACATCGATTGGTGGAAGTAGTGAGACATCTTCAGGCTCTCGAGAATCTTTGGAATCTAAACATATAGGAAACAAGACAAAGCATGGGAGATGAGAACACAATACACACCAACAAATGGGAAAGCAGGAGAATAAAATATGTGAAGCAATAGGTTCAAGCATCCTCAAGCAACAGTTGGGGTCAACGCCTAACTACCCCGTTTATGCAACCTAGAACTACATGCCTACGTGGCCACACAGCTTGCACAGCAGCAGCAGTGACCCCACCTTAGCCTTATGGTCAAAAGCTCAGCTAGTCAGTTGTCCATCCCCATATCATGTTCATCGTACCCCTAAGAGTGCATCCCTGCTCCCCAATTACAGCTGATAGGAAAAGGTGTTGGGGCTGCACTCGGGATCAGTACTATGGACAGTGATACAACAGTACCCCGTCATGATGACTAGGCTACTCGATGTCCCAACACAATGGCGGCCAAACCATTGGTCACCTATAGACTTTGTCAGACCCAGACTATTCTCAAGGACAAGCGCGTCCTGTACTGACTGCATTGTGTCCGCACTCTGGTACCTGACCTCGTGCACAGCCTATGTGCACGGCGGTGGATTACAGCACAGCTATGCATATGATTATTTATTATTCAGCATTTAACAACTTATCATAATTTATCAGCTCAGCCTAACAACTCATTATTTATTATCCCAGTCAGTATTTAGAGTTTATTAGTTACTTTCCCTACATCATCAGCATAAGCATATAATAATTCAGCAATAACCAAACAGTTAAACAATCAGCAGTCAACAACATATAAGTTAACCTTAACGTCGCTTAGGCGACCAACTACTAACATATTATCAAACAACACATAATCATCAAACAATTATAAGTCGTCTACCCTAGGGTTTCACACAACAATTACTCCTATGGTTGATGGACTAGCGACTAATATCCTTAGCAGTCGTAGTCTCAACACTCCTCCTAGGGTGTTGGGCATTAACCCCTAGTAAGGCTTGGGTCACCCTACTTCCCTATTCTATACATATCTTATTCCTACTATCCCTAGTGTATAGGGTTCAGATATCCCCATACCTACCTAGAAGAATGTCGTCGCCCATGTCTTTGTCGCGCCTTGGAACTCTCCCACGTACTCCCCAAAGAAAGCCTTAGAAGAAGGTGAGTGGATAAGAGGGGAATGGCGCTATTTATAGGCGCGAAATGGGTTCATTGCGTCGCAATGGCCACAGACACAGACTCTATCGTGTCGCGATCAAGCCACGTGTCAGTGGTTAGACGGTTGTGATCACCGATATTCATCGCGTCGCGACACCCCTCTCTGTAGGATCCTTCGCGTCGCGATGGTCGAGTTTTCGAAAATATCTAATTCCTTAGTTTCTAGGGTTTTCTAGAATATTCTTGGTTTTCTAAGAGCATTTTCGTCCTTTCAAATTCTTTTTAACCTATTTTTATCGTATTAGAACTTTTCTAGGTATTTCTTTGCCTATTTTATTTTCTCAGGATATCACATTATACCCCCTTAAAATAATTTGCGTCCTTGAAAATTGCCGATCACGTACCTACAAAAATATGTGGGTACTGCTTTTTGTTGTCAGCTTCTCGTTCCCAAGTAGTGTCTCCAGTCCTTTCATCTCATACAACCCGTACTAAAGGAATCTGTTTGCCTTGAAGTTCTTTTATTCTTCGATCAACAATCTTGTAAGGCAATGCTTCGTATTCTAGATTATCTATGAGCAGTACTGAATCATGCTCGATAATATGGGATGGGTCGGGATGGTATTTCTGGAGTTGGGAGACGTGAAAGACATCATGAAGGTTTGATAAGTTTGGGGGTAAGGCAATGTGATAGGCAACCGGTCCAACTTTTCAGAGAATTTGAAAAGGTCCTATGAATCGAGGAGTTAACATTTTGGATTTGATGGCTCTGCCAATGCCAGTTTTAGGGGATACTCTCAGAAATACATGATCTACTACTTCAAATTCTAAGGGTCAGCTTCTTTTGTCATGATAACTCTTTTGTCGGTCTTGGGCTGCTTTCATCTTTTCCCTAATCATCTTAATTTGTTCTGAGGTCTATTGGATTAGTTATAGTCCTAGAATTAGATTCTCTCCTGTTTCGAACCAACAAAGGGTTGTTCGACACTTTTGACCATATAGGGCTTCAAGAAGAGCCATTCCAATGCTAGAATGATAACTGTTGTTATAGGTGAATTTTACTAAGGGTAACAGTTTATCCCAACTTCCCATCTTTTCAAGAGTGCATGCTCTTAAAAGATCTTCTATGGATTGGATAGTACGCTCAGATTGACCATCGGTTTGAGGGTGGTAAGCTGAGCTCATACTTAGTTTAGTACCCATGGATTGGTGTACCTTCCTCCATAATCTTAATGAAAATCTAGGGTCTCTATAAGATATAATGGTAGTAGGGACACCATGTAGCCTAACTATTTCTTTAATATAGAGTTGGGTTAATCTTTCTAATAAATAACTTTCGTTAATGGGTAAGAAATGAGCACTCTTAGTTAACCTATCTATGATAACCCAAATATTATCATACCTTTTCTGAGTCCTAGGTAATCCTACTACAAAATCCATAGCTATACTATCCCATTTTCATTCAGGTATTGCTAAGGATTAGAGAGTTCCTACAGGATTTTGGTGTTCATTCTTAGCCTTTTGACAAATTAAACAGGATAAGACAGAGTTCGCTATTTCCTTCTTCATTCCCGGCCACCAAAACAACTTCTTGAGATTCTGATACATTTTGGTAGCCCCGTGGGTGACTGCTTAACCTACTCTTATGCCCTTATGCCCTTCATCTAATATTGTTTTCCTAATTTCTATGTCCTCAGGAACACCTATCCTTTCTTTAAATCTTAACGCTCCATTTATTCCTATATTGAATTCTGAACTCTTCCCTTCTTCAACTAACGTTCTTATTTTCCTAAGGTATTCATCTGCCTCCTGTTTCCTTTTGATGAGTTCTAGAAAATCATTGGTGATAGTGACCTTTCCTAGATATAACTTTTCCTTTTGTACTTCTATTCCTAAACTTAGATCTCTAAACTGTGTTGGAACCTAAACGATTGAAAAATTTAGACCCTCATTAATTTTGATGATAACAAAATATTTCTCAAGAGAACAATTTATCTTCTAACATATCTTTGAGTGTACAGGTATCAAAAGCTTCATTTATATATGTACAAATCACTCAAGGAAGAAGAAGAAATATACAAAAGAATTGAATACAATCCACTAGTGTCAGCATCCGAACTCACTTCAGCGTCTTGCTAATGATAATCGGCCAGTGTGACTTCTTGACATGTGGAACACTCAATTGCTACGAGCGTCCGTCCTCTGTTCTGAGCGAGCGTCTGATCTCTTTAATAAAGTACGTGGTGATCACGTTTTTGCTCTTAGCCTCAGACTGTTCTGGAACAGAATTCGAATTTGATTTTGTGCGCTCATTTTGATATACGAGGAAGCAAAGGTGACACCTTTAGCATAAGACAAAAATCGTACAAGGCAATTGCAAATAGCAGATAGTCTGAATGCAGCGGTAATGTGTACTATTACGATATTCTGCGGAAAGGAAGAAAAGGACTACATTTCAAATTACCTCACTCAATGGAAAGGAGATATTTTTACTGTAACGGTAATACCCTTGAAGACTCCTATAAATACCCCAAGGTATTCATTGAAGAAATGTTAGAAAAACTGTGAAGAAACTTCATTCTGAAAGCAATATTACTCAAGTGTCCAATCAAGCTTCGTGCCAAGTTTCTGGTCTACATAGAACTGAACTCAGCGTCTTATACTTTCTTTTAGAAAGTTATTCTGTTTTGAGCTTAATCTTTTCATCCTCTCTGTGAGAGTTATTTTGATTGTTATCAAAAGCATAATCTCTTTTGTAAAACTGTATTTGGCCTAGTTAAGGCTCTGTTCCTCAAAGGCTCGACTGTACTGAGTCGTTTTGAGAAGCTGAGAGTATTGTCAAGTTTGTGACAGAAGAATACTCTTGAGGAAATTGTAATCAGTTGATTATAGTGGACAATCCTTCAAGAACGAAGGGACCAGACGTAGCTACCAATTGGTGGTGAACTAGTATAAATCTTTGAGTCTCATCCTTTACTGCTTTACATTATTTATCTTTACCTTGCTCAGTAAAACAAGTTTTTATAAACTGTTTAAATTTCTGCATCCGGTCCTGTTTAATTCTCTGCATCCGATATACAAACAGTTTTGAACAACTTGTGTTGAAGTTTTTACGTATAGTTTGCGAAAAGTTTTTAACACAATTCAACCCCCCTTCTTGTGTTCACATTCAGTTGGTATCAGAGCTCGGCCTCTTGGTTGAGCACTTAACAGTGTTAAGAGAAAAGATCCTATACTGTGAACATGTCTACTGAAGGTGGTCATATGAACCGTCCTCCTCTATTCGATGGAGAAAAATTTGATTATTGGAAAGATAAGATAAAAGCTTTCTTTGAGACACAACAACTTGAGTTGTGGGATATAGTTCAAAGTGGTTACATTCCTCCCACTAATCCTCGTGGTGTTGCGATAGCCAGAGAAGATTGGAATGATGAGCGAGAAAAGAGATATCAAATCAATCAAAGGCTAGATTCATTCTTATACGTGCATGATGATAAAGAATATGATAAATGTGGCAAATTTGATATCGCCAAAGAAATCTGGGACTCACTTGTTTTATCTTACGAAGGCTCTGCCCAGTAAGAGAAACCAAAGCTAGCATGTTGGTTCGCCAATATGAGTTATTCAAAATGGAAGATGGTGAAAACATTGAAACCATGTTTGGAAGATTTCAAACACTTGTTCATGGGTTACAGGCCCTTGGAAAAAGTTACACTACACCTGACCATGTTAGAAAGATCTTAAGAAGCTTGACTAAGCAGTGGAGACCCAAGGTCACTGCTATTCAGGAAGCAAAAGATCTAAATGTCCTACGACTTGAAGATCTTATAAGTTCGTTGAAAGCTCATGAACTTGATCTAAATGAAGAAGAACCGGTCAAAAAGGGCAAGTATATTGCTTTGAAAGTCTCTCAACATAAAGTTAGTTCTTCCAAACCCCTTCAGGCTGAAGAAGAAGAATCGGAAGATGAAGCTTCAGAAGGAGATGTTGACACATCAGAAGATGAACTCGCGTTTATATCCAAGAAGATACAAAGAATGTGGAAGAAGAGAAACTTCAGGAGGAAGTTTCAGAAGAAAGATACTAAGGACAAGAAAGAGAGCAAGGACAAGGCTCAAGTCATTTGCTATGAATGTAAAAAGCCTGGACATTTCAAGTCCGAATGTCCTAATCTTAAGGAGAAGTCCACAAGAAGTTCTTTCAAGAAAAAGAAAAAGAGCCTCATGGCTACATGGGAAGATCTAGATTCATCCTCATATGAGGAAGATAATGAGGTAGAAGCAAATCTCGCTCTCATGGCAGACACTGACCTTGATTCAGAAGAAGAAGTTGAAGAGGTAATAGTATATGATTCCTACTCTGAACTTTAACTTGCATTTGATGATCTTCTTAAGGACTCTGCCACTCTCTCTGTTGAGTATAAGAATTTGAAAAAGAAATTTTCAAAATTATCCCAAGACTTTCAAGCTTTAAACAAAGAAAAATATGTACTCAACAAAGAAAATCAGAAGCTGAAAACTGAAAATCAGCATCTGATGGATAACCAGCGTCTGATCGCTAATAAGCAACCAGAAGCTGAGAGCTCTTAAGCTAAAAGCTCTAAAGTTACAGGCAATCCTAAATGCAAATCAAATGATTATGAATATGCTTTTCAAAAGTTTCTTGCAGAGAGTGTAACTCGTAGCAAGCAAGCTTCAATGATTTTGGGTGTCAGTAAAACGACAACTCATGGTCTTGGTTATATATCAGATGAACCTCTTTTAGAAAATGATTCAGCATCTGATAAATCCAATAATCATAGTAAATGCTTGCATTGTACTTACTGCAATAAACCTGGTCATTTGAAAAGTGCATGTCTCGCTTTTTAAAGCTGTGAAGGATAAGCCTCCTTCAAGAACTAACAAGAAAGGACCCAAAAAGATATGGGTACCTAAAGATAAAATAGTCTATGTTGCAGACATGCTTAGCAACAAAGTCAACACACCTATCTTGGTACTTAGACAGTGGATGCTCGCGTCACATGACGGGAGAAAAGCATATGTTCTAAGAACTAAGGCCTAAAGAAGCTGGATTCGTTGGTTTCGGAGGAAACCAGAAAGGTAAAATAGTTGGAATTGGTCGCATTGGTAAAGGCTCTCTTCCCTCTATTGATAATGTACTATATGTTGAACGACTTAAACATAACTTATTGAGCATAAGTCAATTATGTGACAATGGTTATGAAGTCATCTTTACAGAAACTGGATGTCTAGTAAAAAGTAAGAAAGACGGCTCTACTTTCTTTACTGCTAAGAGGAAACAAAATATTTACAAAATTGATCTCTCTGAACTTGCAAAACAAGATGTCAAGTGTCTCATGTGCATTGACGAAGAACAATGGATTTGGCACAAGAGATTGGGTCATGCCAATTTGAGATTAATCTCAAAACTAAACAAGCACAGTCTTGTCAGAGGCTTACCAAATCTTAAGTATCAATCCGATACTCTCTGTGAGGCATGTCAAAGAGGAAAACAAGTTAAAACTTCTTTTCATTCAAAAAATGTTGTTTCAACCTCTAGACCACTTGAGCTTTTGCATCTTGATCTTTTTGGTCCAACAAGGACAACCTCTTTAACTGGAAAGAAATATTGGTTAGTCATTGTTGATGATTTTACTAGATGGACATGGGTTAGATTCCTTGCTCATAAAGATGAGTCATACAAGGTATTTACTGTATTCTGCAAAACAGTTCAAAATGAAAAAGGAATTTGCGTATCTTCTATTAGAAGTGATCATGGGGGAGAATTTGAAAATGAAAGCTTTCAAAAATTTTGCGATGATAACGACATCTCCCACAATTTCTCCTCTCCTAGAACACCTCAACAAAATGGTGTTGTAGAAAGGAAAAATAGGTCCCTCCAAAAAATGGCCAGGCCCATGATAAATGAGGCTAATATTGCAAAACATTTTTGGGCAAAAGCAGTAAACACAGCTTGTTACATTCAAAATAGAATTTCTATTAGACCTATTTTGAAGAAGACTCCATATGAACTGTGGAAAGGAAGGAAACCAAACATATCATATTTTCATTCATTTGGTTGCACGTGTTACATTTTAAATACTAAGGATCAGCTTGGTAAGTTTGATTCAAAAGCTGACAAATGAATCTTTTTGGGATATTCTGAAAGATCTAAAGCTTTTAGAATATACAATAAAGAAACTATGACAGTGGAAGAATCCATTCATGTCAAATTTGATGACAAGAAGCCTGACACAGCCATGTCAGAGCTAGATGAATTATTTTCAGAATTAAATATAGGTAATACTACAAATAGTGAACGTAGGTTCACTAGATGAATTATCTTCATCGTCCGGTGGTGACCAGACACAAGAATCTTCAGAAGCTGAATTCAGAAAGAGCTGGAAGTACAAAGCCAATCATCCTAAAGATCAAATCATAGGAAAACCTGGAGATAAAGTAAGAACCAGATCCTCTTTTAAAGAGCATGCAGATATGACACTACTCTCAGAAATGGAACCTAAAAGGATTGATCAAGCATTGAAAGATGAAGGCTGGATTCTGGCCATGCAAGAAGAGTTGAATCAGTTCCAAAGAAACAATGTATGGAAGCTGGTTACCTTACCAGAAGATAAGTAAGCTATTGGTACTAAATGGGTATTTAGAAACAAGCTTGATGAAGATGGAAAGGTTGTGAGAAACAAGGCAAGATTGGTTGCTCAAGGGTACTCATAGGAAGAAGGTATTGATTTTACTGAAACATTTGCACCTGTTGCAAGGTTAGAAGCTATACGCATTTTGCTTTCTTTTGCTGCACATCATGATATAATTCTTTATCAAATGGATGTGAAAAGTGCTTTCTTGAATGGTTTTATAACTGATGAAGTCTTTGTAAAACAACCTCCTGGATTCGAAGACATTGAATTTCCAGAACATGTCTTCAAACTCAAAAAGGCCCTTTATGGTCTTAAGCAAGCTCCCAGAGCTTGGTATGAAAGACTAAGTACATTTTTGATGAAAAATGGCTTTACCAGAGGTCTAGTAGACACTACTCTTTTTAGAAAAACATCAAACAAGCACTTTATAATTGTTCAAATATATGTTGATGACATTATTTTTGGAGCTACTAATGAAAGCCTTTGCAAAGAATTTTCTAAGCTAATGCAGGCTGAATTCGAAATGAGCATGATGGGTGAACTGAAGTTTTTCCTTGGAATTCAAATCAAACAATGCAATGATGGTATATATATACATCAAAGCAAATATATCAAGGAATTGCTAAAGAAATTCAAAATGGTGGATTGCAAACCTATGTGTACTCCTATGCATCCCACATGTATTCTTGGTAAAGATGAAATTGATAAAAAGGTAGATCAGAAGATGTACAGAGGGATGATTGGATCTCTACTTTATCTTACAACTTCAAGACCTGATATTATGTTCAGCGTCTGTCTGTGTGCTAGATTTCAATCAGATCCTAGAGAATCACACTTGAGTGCTGTTAAAAGAATCTTTAGATATTTGCAAGGATCTACTAATCTTGGTTTGCTTTATAAGAAATCAAAAGATTACAAGTTAGTAGGTTTCTGTGATGCTGACTTTGCTGGAGACCGAATTGAAAGAAAAAGCACAAGTGGAAGCTGCCAATTCCTTGGAGCAAATCTTGTATCTTGGTCAAGCAAAAGGCAAAGCACGATTGCACTCTCAACAGCAGAAGCTGAGTATATTTCAGCAGCAAGTTGCAGCTCTCAACTTCTGTGGATGAAATATCAACTTGAAGACTATCTGATAAAAGAGAGTAGCATTCCTATCTTTTGTGATAATACTTCTGCAATCTGTCTTACTAAAAATCCCATATTGCATTCACGAGCCAAGCACATTGAGATTAAGCATCATTTTATAAGAGACTATGTTCAGAAGGGTATTCTAGAAATAAAATTTGTAGACACTGATCATCAGTGGGCTGACATATTTACAAAACCCTTGTCAAGATAGATTCAATTTTATAAGAAGAAATTTAAACTTTCATCTTATAGAAGAATGATTAATCTCGCCACGATAATATGCACAATCTCAGCATCTGGTATGACATAAGCATATATATGAATAAGTATCTTATTTGTCATGTGCTTCATAACTCATCGTCTGGTGAATCGGTTGCGTGCGTCCGAGCATACCCACACGTCTCACACGTGTTAAGGACTTAAGCGTCTCATCACATTTACTGAGTCATAATTATTTATGTCTTTCGATAAAATCTTTTTCTTGATCTTACTTTTCTTTTGGCGTCTGCATTTAATGAAAAGGCGAATCTTTATTTTCTTTTCTTTTTGATTTAATTTTTATGTGGAAATATGAAGCGATTTTTTGAAAAAGGACTGTACCATTTTCTATCAACTTTCCCACTACTCCACATTTTTCTCTCCATCACTTCACTCTGCGTTTTCTTGCAAAACTGTTCTCTTTCTCTCTGTCTCTCTCTCTCTCTCTCTGTGTTTTCGAACCCTACAACCTCCATCACCCTCTCTTCAACTGCTACAATGGCTGACAGAAAGGTTGGACAACACACTGCTGCTTTCGACGTCTTCTCTGAGGCAAAACTTTTGAATGAGAACCGGGTTGATTTTGAGAACTTCAAGCTATACGGTTTTGATTTTGAAGAAGGTCTTGAGAAACTGGGCTGGAAAAACTACTTCATCTGGGAACCAGTTGACGTACTGAGCTACGCTATTAGGAGTTCTGGGGGAATGCATACTTACTTACGGGGGAAATCATAGAAGGACACATCAGAGGCTTCAAACTACGCTTCACCATCAACTCTATTGCTCAGACGATCAAGTGTCCGTGTGAAGGAATCAGTTGCCATGCAAACTGGGCTGATGCTTACAGAGGACTTGAAAACGTCAACGAAGCCCTGTTTGAGAACTACCGTGAACTGAAGAAGAAGAACATTACTCCCACGGCCAAAGACTTGAAAAGCCACTACCGAGTCATCGCACAAAATCATCGCCAAGAGCGTGATTACAAGGTCGCTCAGCGACATAGTGAACTACGAGCAAAAGTTCATTATGAGGAACTACATGGATGGGAAGAAAATCAATCGCCAAGGTTGATTATCAAAAACTGATAAATGCCCTTGTCTTCTCAAGGAAGAGTGTCGATAAGAAGAATATCGTCAAGGTAATCCCTTATGGAGTTCTTCTCTCCATTATGATGATTAAAGACGGCAGTGAGGAAGTCGGTGACTCCATCAACACGTAAGAAAAAGAAAAATACTTTGGTGTTGGCGCTGTTGTTCGTCCGAAGTTTTTGGAGTAAGCAGGTTTGGTCGAGAATCGGCTAATAAGCGGCTCTATGATCAAGAAAGTGAAAATAGAGCAACAGAAGGAGAAGCTGAAAAGAAAACCACCAGAAGCTCAATGACTGGTGTGAAAAGACCTGCTGAGTCTCCTTCAAGGGAGACAAGAAGAACAAAACAGAAGGTGGCTCCTGCACCTACTGTTGAAGAACCAGAAGATGAGGATAAAATTCCCATCAGAAAGGTCTTGGAGAAACAGTTTAGGCCAGCAGCCAAAAAAGATGCTTCAGCGTCCGGTCAAGGGAAGCAAATCCCTCCTCCTCCTCCTGCTGTTGTTGTCACGAGAGGATCGAAAAGAAGGTTGGTTAAGTCTTCAGAGGTTAACCCAAAGGTACTCGATTTTACTGCTGATGAATCAGTATCTGTCTTTAATGCTCATGATGTTATTCCTACACCCCCATTGTCTGTTTCACAACCACAAACACAACCACAAACCAAGAAAACCAGAATGAGCCTCCGACAAACCTCTACCCTCCCTAAACCTACCCAACCATCATCCTCTACACTCAACCTTGACCTACCACAAAATTCCTCAAATACTTCACTTACCACATATATTTCCAAACTTCACTCTCATCCCTTTAACCTATTGTTCAAAGTACCTCTTGTTAATCCCTTCAAACCCTACACACCTAAAACCTATAAAATCACCAAAACCACTCCCACCTTACTCACCATTACCCATAAACCTACAGACTTTGGTGGAAGGAAGAATGTCTCATGTATTAACAAACCACGGTTTGTTAAGTATGAGATATATCATAGCATCTACAATCGTCCTTCTACATGGCATTTGAAAACCTTCACCTCTGGAGCTGCCAGACTGGAGATTGCCTCTCCAATGAGTGCTACCTTCAAGGATGGAGAAGACCACTTTCAGATGTCATTTAAAGGAAGATTGAGACCAGCATCTGGTAGCAGAGCAATTCCCTTCTCTGTTGATCTTCCCAGATCCCTACCCTCCCAGGCAGCTCACATTGGAAGAATGCGGAAGGTGGATCACAGATGAAGAAGCTGCCTTCATGGCACACTGTCTTGAGATGAAGAAGATTGAAGTAATCAGACAGTTCAGGGATCCTTCGTCTGTATCTGTGAAGATTGTACCAGACAGACAAAGGTAGCTACCTTGGTCTATCCCTGGGAAAAGGAAAGAACCTGCTCCGGGCAAGCAGCCATTCAGCAAGATCGGGCTCACAGAGTATGAGAAGGCTCCCAAGAAGTATAATCTTAAGGAATTCTCTAAGCTTCCGATTGCCAAGATCTCTGAGGATCATGCCAGAAGGTTTTACCTGGATTCTCTGAAGGAAGATGAATGGAGAACTGGCTCCTCAAACTGCTGTAATGCCGAGAAGGCCACTATTCCAACAGTTGGCACTATCAGCAGAATTACTGACATCAATCTGGGAACAGTCTACTTTGATGATATGTTCAGATGCTCGATGTCGGACCACTCATTGCATGAAAACTTATGTCCAATGGGCTGCTGTGACAAAGCACTTTGACATTGGATTCACTTGGAGTCAATGGTCGAAGACATGGAAAGACAAAGCTTTGTTACCATGCCTCGTCCCCCTGGTGCTTACAGAAGATGACAGGGAAAATCTGAGAGGATTATACCTGGCAGAAAATGAAGGAATCTCTTTTGCTTCTGAAGCATTGAGTGAATTCATCAGAAGGATATGGGGATAAGAAGCTGAGAATAAGTTTGATGCTTTCACTGCTGACGTGCTTCTGCATAGGGAAACGGTCTTCATGGATTTGCTGTATCCAGGAGAGGTGGAGAAAAGGAGAAGAATTCAGTCAGAATCTGAGTAGAGGAAACTTGGAAGTCTCATCAAATGGTTTATACCAAATGATGCATTCTTTCAAAAGGCTCAACAAAAGAAGGACTTGAGACTGAAGCTTTCCAACTGGGTGCTAGCAGAGCATCGAGAAGATGAAACACGCACGGAAGTGAACCTTCTACTTCTACTCCTGCAGTTGAAATGGTCACCATTCATAAAGCAGAGTTTGAAGAAATGAAGGCTACTAATCTGAAAGTCACTCAGCTGGAGAATGCACTGAAACTTCTATATGAACGTCTCAACATCCCTCCTCCACCACCAAACCCTTTTTTTTGTGATATTTTTTTTTGTTTTTTTATATATATTCCGTGTTTTTTTTCTGATTATTTGACTATACATACCTTTATCTGATTATCTATTTATATACATTCAAATGTTTCTAAGCCATCTTTTTTACTATGATGTGCTTTATACTCTTTTTGTCTGATGACAAAAGGGGGAGTAAAAGAAGTAAAAGAATGGTCTGATGAACACGTGAAAGTCTAATTAACAAATTCACGTGACACCCTCATTTTTTTCACTGTCAGTAAATTCGTCTGCCTTCTGTAACATGCGTATTACGCTACTAATACGTATTTTTTTTGTTAATCAAGTGAGTGAATTTTACAAAAATAAAATCATAATTGGGACTTAATATATTTATTAAGCCATGGTAAAAAAATTCAGTTAAAAATTCCACTGCTTTTTGGTCCAAGTTTTAGGCTATACGACAAGATTTTACCCGACATAAGACTTTAATTCGACCCGAATATTCTAAAATTTGGGATTTGAGTGTTATATATTATTTTAGATTTATTGGTGGCGGTTTGATAATTTTTGGATGACATTTTGTATTACCATATTTTCTGCGCGGGTAAAACACGAGCCGTGTAAAAAAAACCGAACGCGCGATGAAACGGAGATGAAAAACCCCTAAATTTCGTGAGGGATAGCTGTTGGGACAGGTTAGGATTAATTTTAATTGGGCACAAGGGGAGGTGGGAAGATTTGGCTTCCAAAATGATTGGATTTTGGCTAAAGAGGTGGTTTTTGGTGTGTAGCCCTTCCTAGGCTAGGATCTAATGATCCAAGCGAGATCTTTTCTCCACCCACCTGGTCATGACCACCCCTAATACCCAATGAGAGGGTTAGCTTAATTCAGAATTTGGTTGCTCAAGGGGGGCAAAAGGAAGGGAAATGATTACTAAGACTAGTCTAGGTTTCTAGGAGATGTGTGGCCAATGGGTGAACCTGCAACACTTCCTTCCTCTTGGAGTATACTTGGTCGAAACCTAGGGATAGAGAGGGAGCCTCATTCAGTTCATTTTTCCTTCTTGGAGTGGTGTGGTTTAGTGGAGAGAAAGAAAAGTTTAGTGAGGGAAACTTGAGAAGAACAAACAAACACCATTTTGGCTAGCCAAGGCAAGAACTTTTGGAGCTCCTCCTTCCTCTTGCTAAAATCGCCACTGTTCAGCCCTAAATAGAGGGTAATATACTCATCTCATCTTAACCTCTATCATGCTTATGCATGTGTTCTTGTACCCTTTTGAATCAAGTAAGAAAACTTTCATTTTTCTACACTTTTTCTCAACTTGTTTTCCTTCCTAGTTTCTTCCTTTGAACTTTCTTTTGGTAAGAGTTTTTGTGAGCCATTCATGAGGTGGGGGAAAGCCTTCATCCTCTACTCTTCCTTGTTGAAGAGGTGAGGGACTCAAAACCACAAAAGAAAGGTCCATTTCATCTCCTAAGTACTAATAGTTTTAAGTAGGTTGTTTCAAAGAAATTTCTGCACTAACATCTGTTTAGTATTTCAATCATAAAGTTTTCCATAGATGTCCTTTTTTGTTGATTCTTGATTTTCTAGAAACTAGACTCATATCTCTACATTTTGCACACACGTTTTACTGGATTTGGTTGAGTATTGATAATTTAAAATGCATTTCAAGTTAGGAAACAGAATCTGTCACTCCCTGTACACCCGAAAATGTTTTTGTTAAACTATACCAAATGGCCCGTGATTTGTGAAATTAAAATTCATTTTCAGAAACTAGACACTCCAAGCTTTTCAAGGAGTGGTCATTTGCTCAAATCCGATGTCATTTGCTATGTTAATAAAATCGGTAAAGTTAGGGTACAGATTTGTGTTTTCACAAGTTTTGAAACATTGCCAAAGTTTTGATCAAAATGTTTGTGTTGGACCTTAGTGATGAGGAATGAACATGAAGCTTAAAATCCTTAGAAAGGTAGATGAGGGTGTGTCTTCAAAAATATTTTAATGTCTAAAGTTGAAAACTTTCTAAAAGAGTTGTGTTTTGACCACTTGATCTTGTCTAAAAATTTCAAGGATTTTGGAAGTGAACTAAGGATGTTACTTAGTGATCCTTTGTGTTGCATCTGTGCTTAAAATGAACTTTAAACAAGGTTGAATAAAAATAACTATTTTTCCCTAAAAATGAAGCATATGGCCGAGAGCTAGGGGAGGGTTTTAAGACCCCAAAATGTGTTCTAAGTTTATGTCATGTTGATTGAAGGTGGTTAGGTACTAGTGGACTTAGAGTAAGAGCTTTAACTTGGAAGAAAAGCAACTAAGGTAAGGGAAATCTTCTCCAATGAGTTTTAGCATCCTTGAGATGGTGTGTTGATTGAAATGTTTGTTTAAAATGATGTTGTTGTAATATTAAGTAGTATGTGTTGTGTGATGTTATATTGGATGTCTCTAGTATGTTAAATGTTGCGAATGAGATTGCATGTATGCACGTAGAGATTACGAGTAATTTGAATGATGTAAATGATGTATGAATGACGCAATATGCATGTAGAGATTATGCACAAATTTAAATGATGTAAATGATGTATGGACGACACAATACCTCGACGCGTTATTTTGGAAACAAAACGAATGCGAATTTTCAAGTACGTGGGTATGTAGACTTTAAAGGCGATAATTAAAAAGAGGAAAAAAAGGTGTAAGAGCTCTCCAACGGAGCCTAGAAGCAAGAATGGACCCTTAGGCTTAGAAGGGCTAAGTTTTCGATTCAAGCATTTTTCGAAAACCTAGTAAAAGAAAATGAACACCTTCAGAAAAAAAAAGAGATTTTTGAAAATAAACTAATGAGTGGATAAATAACTAAGGGTAAATAAAATCAACCAAGAAAGAAAAAGAGATGACACTAGGCTTCTAGCAAGGATTGGTTCGAGTGGAAGAGGAAAAAAAGAGAATGGTATTTCCAAGTAATTAGCGAAAAGTTTTAAAGAAAAGAGGTTAGGGAAGAAGCGGTCGTCACTACATCAATTATGATCATATAGCATTGTGGCATTAAATCACGGACACTTCTTGCAAGTGCATCCGAGGATAGTTGGAATTTTTGTAAGCATACAAATATAAGATCTCGTCTACCCCAAAACTAGATGGTTGTTTCCTAGTATTAAGGTATTCGCGTGAGCCCTGGCCTAAGGGACGATTCTGAACTTAAGGTCTGTTGTAGAGGGCAGTGGATACTGGGAGGCGTTGGTCGGCCCGGTGTCACATATCCCATTGGTATGGGTATACAAAAGTTGTTGTGGCGGGTTGCCTGTTGTCCTATTGGTATAGGAATTAAGCCGTAATAATATCACGCTGACTGCATCCACATACTGACCTGATGCATTATGATATTGTTGAATTATTGTACGTCTGCCTTGCATGCCCTATGTGTTATACTTGAATTCGTGTGGATACTTACAGTATGACTATATTGCATGTTGTTGTACTACATAGTATTTTATTTACTCATGTGAAGCTTATGATGAACTCGTGTACGAGAGATTTACCCTTGCACTTTCTTTTATATGGTTATGTTGGACATTGTTGTACTAGATGGCTCACCCCGAGCTTCGACACAGGGGTCTCACGACCTTTGAGTTCCCCGAGGGGAACCACGAGGACGCCTAGGAGATAGACCACGACTCTGGGCGGGTGGCGCACACAGGACCCTTGGTCGAGACTACGTTCGACGGAGGGATGGCAACCAGTACCCAGCTTAGCAGGAGGACCGTACACTTCTTCATACCACCGTCCATGGTTACGTTGACCCATCCACATGGTGCACCTCTAGTGGCGGACATTCCATACATACCTTAGCCGGTCACAGCGGACCCAGTCTCTGAGGAGCCCGTACTGACGAGCGGAGTTGTTACCGATGTCAAGCCTGTGCAAAGGCCTGTGGGTATGCCGAAGGAGGCTTCTCTCCCTACTCATCCTTCTCCGTAACTTCTACTTCGTCAGGACCACAGTCCGACCTCCCTCACAGGACTAGGCGGATATGGTCATATGTTGACGTGGTGGACCTCGGGAGTGATGAGGAGGAGGAGGAGGACCCTTCGGAGTGCTCTACGGGTATTGACTCTGAGTCTGTCATGGGACGTGCTGGGCTTCCGCCTAGCACGCGTTTTAGAGGAGTTTGACCAGCTTAGGATGTGGTGTGAGTTGGAGTTCTATTGTTGTTTTGGTATGGGTATTTTGGTTGGACGTTCTTTTGGTGATGTGTAGAACTATGTTTCTTTTCGTTCTGTTCTGTTGTTTTGTTTTGGATGCACCAGACTTGGTTTTGCACCTGCGAGCGTACTTGGTGTATTTACTTATCTATGTGACTATTGCACTATGCTTTCGTGTCATTATGTTTTGTACGCATCATTTCGAAACGTCTTTTGAAAAGGAAAAAAAACCCTCTGATTTTACTCTTAAAGTGATTTGATCTCGAAAGAGAACCGGCATGAAGTACTTTTCCACATTGTTTTGGGTAGAACACGTGGCACCCAAAGTTGGGGTGTCTCATTAGTGGTATCAGAGCTGGTCAAGTCTTTCGGGAATAGCTGGGTTTAGGTTCATTGAGTTTTTGCTGTGTGAACTCTGTGTGACTGTTTGAAATGTTTCTGATGGAAACAATGTTTGAAACATCCAAGGATGATTACCTTTTCTGTGGGTTCTGACCGGTTAGGCCTTGTAGGAACCCATGCCTCCTAGACAAGCGACTCCAAACCAAAGAGCTGAAAATCCCGAGATAGACAGAGTCCTTCAAGTCATGGCTGACATGGCGGCAGCCGTTGCACAACAAACTGCAGCAAAGACTCAACGCGATCTGCAGAAGCAACACCGAGAGGCGAGCGGCTGAAGCAAGAGTGCGGTGGAATTTCGCAAGCACAATCCCCCGAAGTTTCACGGAGATCCCGACCCAGAGAAGGCCGATCTGTGGCTTCAAGAGATTGAGAAGATCTTTGAAGTGACGAATTGCCCAGACCATGCAATTTTGATGAAAACAAAATATTTCTCAAGAGAACAATTTATCTTCTAACATATCTTTGAGTGTACAGGTATCAAAAGCTTCATTTATATATGTACAAATCACTCAAGAAAGAAGAAGAAATATACAAAAGAATTGAATACAATCCACTAGTGTCAAGATCCGAACTCACTTGGCGTCTTGCTAACGAAGGCCCAACGATGTGACTTCTTGACACATGGAACACTCAATTGCTACGAGCATCTGTCCTCTGTTCTGAGCGAGCGTCTGATCTCTTTAATGAAGCACGTGGTGATCATGTTTTTGCTCTTAGCCTCAGACTGTTCTGGAATGGAATTCAAATTTGATTTTGTGCGCTCATTTTGATGTACGAGGAAGCAAATGTGACACCTTTAGCATAAGACAAAAATCGTATAAGGCAATTGCAAATAGCAGATAGTACGAAAACGGTAATGTGTACTATTCTGATATTCTCTGGAAAGGAAGAAAAGGACTACATTTCAAATTACCTCACTCAATGGAAAGGAGATATTTTTACTGCAACGGTAATACCCTTGAAGACTCCTATAAATACCTCAAGGTATTCATTGAAGAAATGTTAGAAAAAACTGTGAAGAAACTTCATTCTGAAAGCAATATTACTCAAGTGTGCAATCAAGCTTCGTGCCAAGTTTCTGGTCTACATAGAACTGAACTCAACGTCTTATACTTTCTTTTAGAAAGCTATTCTGTTTTGAGCTTAATCTTTTCATCCTCTCAGTGAGAGTTATTTTGATTGTTATCAAAAGCATAATCTCTTTTGTAAAACTGTATTTGGCCTAGTTAAGGCTCTGTTCCTCAAAGGCTCGAATGTACTGAGTTGTTTTGAGAAGTTGAGAGTATTGTCAAGTTTGTGACAGAAGAATACTCTTGATGAAATTGTAATCAGTTGATTATAGTGGAAAATCCTTCAGGAACGAAGGGACTAGACGTAGCTACCAGTTGGTGGTGAACTAGTATAAATCTTTGAGTCTCATCCTTTACTACTTTACATTATTTATCTTTACCTTGCTCAGTAAAACAAGTTTTTATAAACTGTTTAAATTTCTGCATCCGATATACAAACAGTTTTGAATAACTTGTGTTGAAGTTTTTACGTATAGTTTGCGAAAAGTTTTTAACACAATTCAACCCCCTTCTTGTGTTCACGTTCAAACTGTTCTATCAAATCTAGTTCTTTAATCATTATGGCAGACACATGTAAGGATTTCCTACTAAGTGCATCTGCCACTACATCAGCTTTCCCTAGGTGGTAGTGTAGTCAAACTCATAATCCTTTATAATTCTGTCCACCTCCTTTGTCACATATTTAGTTCCTTCTGGTCAAACAAATATTTCAGGCTCTTATGCCCACTATAGACACAAAATTTTGCCCCATACAAATAATGTCTCCATGTTTTCAGGGCAAATACTATGGCTGCTAATTCTAGATCATGGGTAGGGTAATTTCCCTCATGAATCCTTAATTGTCTAGAGGCATAGGCTACTACCATTCTTTCTTGCATCAGTACACATCTTAATGCTTGATAGGAGGCATAACAGCAAACCTCAAATTCCTTTAAAGGATCAGATAAGACTAAGACTGGAGAGGTAGTTAATCGATTCTTTAACTCCTAAAAACTTTTCTCACATTTATCAGACCACTCAAAAGAAGATCCTTTCCTAGTCAACTGGGTTAGAGGTAGGGCAATCTTAGAGAAACCTTCTATAAACCTTCGATAATATCCTGCTAATCCTAAGAAACTTCTTACTTCACTAAATGTGGTAGGTCTATCCCTTTGTAACACAACTTCTACTTTTGCTGGGTCTACGGCTATCCCCTCTTTATTTATAATATATCCTATAAACTGAACTTTCTCTAGCCAAAGCTCACACTTGGATAACTTACCATAGAGTTGTTTATCCTTAAGGATCTGTAGTACGATCCATAGATGTTCTATGTGTTCCTCTCGGGTTCGTGAATAGATCAGTATATCATCTATAAAGATAACTATGAACTTATCTAGATATGAACGAAATATCCTATTCATATAATCCATAAATACTGTTGGGGAATTGGTTACTCCAAATGGCATGACTAGGTATTCATAATGTCCATATCTTATCCTAAAAGCAGTCTTAGGGATGTCTTCTTTCTTAACCCTAATATGATGATATCCTGACCTTAGATCTATCTTAGAAAAGACAGAGGCCCCGTTTAACTGATCCAGCAGATCATCTACCCTAGGTAATAGGTATCTATTATTAATAGTAACCTTATTTAATCGCATGTAATCTGCACACAACCTAGATGCTCCGTTTTTCTTCTTTACGAATAGAACTGGTGCACCCCATGGTGAAACACTAGGGCAAATAAATCCCTTTTCTAACATCTCATCTAACTGTTTCTTTAGTTCTGCTAATTCTAAGGGTGGCATCCTATAAGGAGCTATGGAGATAGGTCCTGTCCCTGGGATAAGGTCAATGGTAAATTCTATTTCTCCCTCTGGTGGTAGTCCAGGAATATCGTTAGGGAAAACTTCAGGGAACTTATTCACTATATGTATGTTTTCTAAGGTTGGGGAATCTTTCCCTTCTAATGAACACAACATCATGCATATCCAAGAATTCCTTTTCTCTTTTCCAGTCTTAGCATTGGCAGACTCCTTGGAAAAGGTTAAGGTTTTTAGAGCACAATCTAGGATTACATGGTTGGCCGATAGCCAATCCATTCCTAAGATTATGTCTAATTGTTGTAAAGGTAGGTAGACTAGGCCTACTAGGAAATCATGTTTTTCGATCTTAATAGGGCATTGGTGACACACAGTGGCGGTACGAAAAGAATCATTTTTAGGAGTCAAAACAATTAAAGTCTGTGGTAAGGATGACACAGGGAGTTTTAGATGTTCTACACAATCGTTTGAAATAAATGGATGAGTAGCACCTGAGTTGAAAAGTACAGACAGAAGATGTCTAGAAACGAGACACATACCTTGAATCATGCCAGGGGATTGAGAAGATTCTGCTCCGTGCACCGTGAACACTCTACCCGTAGCAGCAAGCTTATCGGATTGTTCTCTTGATGGCCTAGCTCCTCTTGCCCTATTGTTTTCGGCCTCAAATCCTCTTCCTGTCGTTGTCCTATCCTGGTTCTGACTTGGTCCCCTCTCATTCGTCGTTCTAGCAGATGCTGGATAAAGATTCACCCTATAATCCTTAATAACATGTCCAGGTTTTCCACATCTAAAGCAAACCCTTTGGTCGGCTTGTGGACAGTCCCTGACAGTGATATAACAGTACCCCATCAGGATGACCAGACTACCCGACGTCCGACACAATGGCGGCCAACCATTGGTCACATGTAGACTTTGTCGGACCCAGACTATCCTCAAAGACCAGTGTGTCCTGTACTGACTGCATCGTGCTCGCACTCCGGCACCTGACCTCGTACACAGCCAATGTGTACGGTGGTGGATTACAGCATAGCTATGCATATGATTATTTATTATTCAACATTTAATAGCTTATCATTATTTATCAGCTCAGCCTAACAACTCATTATTTATTATCCCAGCCAATATTTAGAGTTTATTAGTTACTTTCCCTACATCATCAGCATAAGCATATAATAATTCGACAATAACCAAACAGTTAAACAAACAGCAGTTAACAACATATAAGTTAACCCTAACGTCGCTTAAGCGACCAACTACTAACATATTATCAAACAGCACACACAATCATCAAACAATTATAAGTCGTCTACCCTAGGGTTTCACACAACAATTACTCCTATGGTTGATGGACTAGCGACTACTATCCTCAGCAGTCGTAGTCTCAACACCCCTCCTAACAACTCATTATTTATTATCCCAGACAGTATTTAGAGTTTATTAGTTACTTTCCCTACATCATCAGCATAAGCATATAATAATTCGACAATAACCAAACAGTTAAACAAACAGCAGTTAACAACATATAAGTTAACCCTAACGTCGCTTAAGCGACCAACTACTAACATATTATCAAACAGCACACACAATCATCAAACAATTATAAGTCGTCTACCCTAGGGTTTCACACAATAATTACTCCTATGGTTGATGGACTAGCGACTAATATCCTCAGCAGTCGTAGTCTCAACACCCCTCCTAGGGTGTTAGGCATGAACCCCTAATAGGGCTTGGGCCATCCTATTTCCCTATTCTACTCTTATCCTATTCCTACTATTCCAGTGTATAGGGCTCAGATCTCCCCATACCTGCCTAGAAGACTACCGTCGCCCATGTCTCTGACACGCCTTCTGAACTTTCCCACGTAATCCCGAAAGAAAGCCTTAAAAGAAGGTGAGTGGAGAGGAGGGGAAGAGCGCTATTTATAGGCGCAGAATGGGTCCATCGCGTCGCGATGGCCACAGACACAGACTCCATTGTGTCGCGATCAAGCCACGTGTCAGTGGTTGGACGGTTGTGATCATCAACATTCATCGCGTCACGATACCCCTCTCTCTAGGGTCCCTCACGTGGCGATGGTCGAGTTTCCGAAAATA
Organism: Calophaca sinica; assembly: GCA_037113605.1. Taxonomy (NCBI): domain Eukaryota; kingdom Viridiplantae; phylum Streptophyta; class Magnoliopsida; order Fabales; family Fabaceae; genus Calophaca; species Calophaca sinica. Next base: position 26,139,983 of record CM073733.1, read on the forward strand.
TCTAATTCCTTGGTTTCTAGGGTTTTCTAGAATATTCTTGGTTTTCTAAGAGCATTTTCGTCCTTTCAAATTCTTTTTAACCTATTTTTATCGTATTAGGACTTTCCTAAGTATTTCTTTGCTTATTTTATTTTCTCAGGATGTCACAGTTTTGAAAATCATGGTTGGTGATCTATATATGGGAGATTCTGATATCTGGAAACGATAAAAATATCGAGGAGATTCTGTCAAAATTTTGATAATTTTTTTTGAAAATAAAAGCTATTTTGGAAACTATTTTTGTTTGTGAAGATTGGTTGTAGGCTTGCGAGACTAGGAGTATTAGTCTGTGTGTCGGTCTGTATGAATTGGCTTTTTGGATAAATATATCAACAACACTGTTAATTGAACACAGCGTACGACACACCAGCGATACACATATGCATCCGTACTATACGGACACAAATCTTATTTTTTTTTTAATTTTTTTATTTTTATCTGATTAACGGAATTCACTTATATGAATTTTTATTTATAAAAAAAGAAAAGACTTGTGCTTATTAATGAACATGAAACAGACGACAAGCTGCTTTTGTCCTTTGTGGGACTGCCAACATGACTCTCACGCAGGCTCGTGCCTGTCATTGGTTCTGCCATTTGGAAGTTTCTGGAATAAACAAGTGGATCTCTTCGCTTCCCTTCTTTATTTTTTTGTTTTTTTGTGGGCAGAACAATTAGATTAGATTAGATCATATAAAATCTTATTCTTTTTCTTTTTTTGGGTGCCATTAAAAAATCGAACTAGGAAAATCTTTGGGATTTGAGGTCAAGTGGATGGGGTGGTAACTGATAACCGAGAGCCACGAAAGGAAGGAACTTCTGGTTTCCTTCGAAAAATGGTGCAGAGACTACTGTGTTTGATGGCTTCTCATGCCTACCCTCCAGGCCTTGTCTTACAACAAGAACTGGGCTTATCCAGCACTCATATGAAGGTAGCATCTGGTTTTTGATATCAAAATCTCTGCTAGTTTTGTAATTTTTCTGTTTTGTGGTTGTTGTTTTATATCGAGTTTTGAACGGTGCTTTTTATAAACATACACTTTACAACTCTCTCAAATCAAAATTTACCCTACAAAAAATGAGAGGGATGGTTAATCTTTCCTTTATAAACTAATAGCAGTGAATCCGTGCTTTTGCACGGTCTTAAAATAAATAAATAAAAATGCTGTGACACGAGAATTTGAGTTTTTATAGGAAAAACAGTTCTGAGTGAATAAATGAGCTTTTGTCACGTAACATTAGTAACATTAGTGCAGATAAGTTTCTTAAATTGATATTAGATTTAGAGACTCACAAAATGTTTAAATAAATAAAGAAAGAATTGTTTGAACTTTGAAGGTTGAATGACAATCTCTCATTTCATTCCTCTAATTTAGGGGGAAAAAAAAATTCTCAAATAAGGGAATGTTTACCTATAATAAACAATTTCCCTTCCAAACTACTCCATTCAAACATAGCCTTGGTGTTTTTGGTGGATCAAATTTAAACACAGTGATATCCCCTCATAATTTTTTTTATTAATATTCTGAACCATAGTTTGAGGGAGTGTTGGCGCAACAACAAAGGTTGTTGCCTTGTACCAATGTTTTAAAAACCGAACCGGCCATTGAATTGGCGAGACTTCCGGGTCATGGTTCCATCGCTTTAAACCGCTCAAACCGGGACGAAACTGTGGTCGAACCGCCAAAATAACCGGTTCGTAAACAGGGCCAGTTTAAGGTTCAATTGGTTGAACCGTCCGGTTTGATTTTTAAAACACTGCTTGTGACCTCCACCTGAAGGTCCACTGGTTAAAATCCTAGAAACAGCTCTCCATTTGTGGGATAAGGCTGCATACTTCTACCCTCCTCAGACTCCACTTGGTGGGAGTCTCGTGCACTAGGCCGCCTTTTTATTCTGAACCATAGTTTACATGGTTCTGCTACTTGTCCATATGGTTACCAATGCCAGTGTGGCTGAGTAGTCTGGACAATTGTGTATACATAATTTTTTAATTGCTTATTCTTTTTTTAAAATATTTTTCCAAGACAGGGCTGTCAAACATTCTCGCCTTCTCCTGTAGCAAAACCAGACATGCTCAGTTATCAGTGTCCATGTCTTAAGACAAATCCATGTGCAGAGTCAAGGAAAACCCAAAGTAAATGGTTTGATGACAATCAGTTTGTCAATGTTGACTTCTCAGCTCAAAGGCCCATGCTAATTGATTCCCAAGGTACGTTTGATCCAACCATTTTATGGTTAGTTTTTCCATAATGCTAGATAGTTGTTTGTTCAATCATTACAATGTCTTAGTAGAAGTGCTGAACATTTAGAACAATCAGATGTTATGTATCCCAAATTTGCTTCATTGATGTAAAAATACAGATGAATGCTTGAGATGATTTATATTGCTAGATCCTTTGTTTTTTTTATATGTTGGATCTTATTCTGGCTTCTGAGTAACATTATTTATCTTTGGTTACAGCATCCTGCTCAAATGCAGTACTTTTAGGCTTTGGAATTGTTGAACATTGCACTAAGCATGATAAAATTTCGAAGTTCCTGAAGTCTGGAACTGCTGAAGCGGGGATAGATGGTGCAAATATATCCTTGATGTTGGACTTGATGAAATTGCAGTTGTCAGCCATTGATGAGCCTCAACAACCATCGTCATCGGACTCATCTCTTTTCTATCCAAATGACAAATTTGACATCCAGAAGCCTTTGCTGTATTTTCTTCAAGATTCAGCCCTTACTTCAAAGATCACAGTTCATCTAGATGGTCAAATCACATTTATGGGTACTGAGATTCAGATGAAAGATCTTCTATCTGTGGTTGCTGAGTCATACTTGTCAAAGAACTTACATAGGGGTGAAAAGCACTCAATGCTTGTTCCACACTTCAGTAGGTATAAATATGTTGACCTGTTTAGACTTTAACCACTTAAATGAAATTCTGACTGCACTCAATATTTGTTCTTTAATTCTGTCGTTCATAGTAGAACATAATTATTATCTAATTTTCTTTATAAACTATGTTGATATTTGGATTAGCATCAACCATTCTATGTTTATTAAGAACTGCTTCGAAATATGTTTGCAAGTGATATGTCTCTTCTATGGTCTCAAAATTTTATTCTTTTAGATGTTGTATAAATATTAGAGTCTTTTGCATAGTAAAGCTTAGCATCATTGACTCTTATCATATTAATTCATGATGAGCAGTTTAAAATTTGTGTCCACACCAACGAGAAAGTAAGCTTTGTTGCAGAGATGAGAATGTTACGATAGATAAGTGGTTTACTCAAGAAAAGATTGGATTAGGGATAAAATCATTAAAGAGAAAATTGGCATAGTTCCCATTGCATAAATGATGGTAGAGTATTGTCTTAAGTGGTTTGGGCATATATGGAGAAGACATGTAGAAGCACCTGTAATGGTTGACCAGATGGAGGATGGTCTAAAGTTAGAGATGGGAGGAGATCAAAGATAATTATAGGCTAAACCATTAATAGAGATTTTAAGTTGAATGGTCTATACTATATATATGAACTTAATTTATGATAGGGTATTATGGCTTCATTTGATCCATGTAACCGATCCCACCTAGTAGAAAACGACTTGGTTGTTGCTGTTGCTGTGCATAATTGACTGTGGATAACTGATGTAAGGCAATGAATCCTAGGGTTAAATCTGTAGTCCGGAAGAAGTTAGGGAGAGAGATAATGGGCAAGGAGATCTAAAGCTCAGCCAGAAAAGGACTGTCTTCTGGCAAGAAACCAGAGAAAATTTAAGAAAACTCCTGTCTAAATTATCACCTATTGCAGCCGCTAAGCTCCTTTATATAGCATAGAAACCCTAAATAAAATCAAATCCAAAAACAGATGTTATCCTTACCGTTTAAATTAGCTTGAATAAAAGTATACTAAAAGACATCAATAAGTATAAAATAACAGTGCTAGATTATCTGTCTACTGTAGTGTGGCATAAACATACTTGCTCTAGTCAATAAGTATAAAATAACAGTGCTAGATTATCTGTCTACTGTAGTGTGGCATAAACATACTTGCTCTAGTTTACAAAAAAAGGCAACATGGTGCTACAAAGCTCCAGGCGCAGGGTTTAGGGAAGAGTATAATCCATTGTCGGTCTATTGTGGGCAGTCTTACCTTGCATTTGCAAAAAAAGGCAACATGGTGCTACAAAGCTCCAGGCGCAGGGTTTAGGGAAGAGTATAGTCCATTGTCAGTCTATTGTAGGCAGTCTTACCTTGCATTTGCAAAGCATTTGCAAGAGACTGATTCTACGACTTGAACCTGAGACCACCTAGGCCGTAGTTCAGTTACAACTGACCCCGGTTTGTCGGCACATTCATTTTCATTTTGATCCATGTATGATGAAAATAACATTTTAATTTAGTCACATGAGAGTCACATATAAGAAACAGAAATATTATATGTTGGTTCTATATGTGATAATCGTTTTCAATTTGGTTCCTATTCTTTATAGTAACTTTAGTTCAATCTCACTATTATAATGGCAACAGAGGGCAGGGACGACATTAAACATGAATATACATATAAGGACTTAATTGATAACTTCCAGCTTTTTTCCTAGTAGGGACCGAATTGAGTCTCATGTATAAGGACCAACTATAGATTTTAACCTTGTATTTATTATTGGGACAATAAACCTCAATTAACACACTCTAGTGTGTGGAATTTATGTGTATGTTTTCTTTTTAACATTTTTTGTGCAAATAAAATTATTGAACCCTGTTATATAAATTATGTACGGTAATTATTGGAGATTCAAAGTTCAAATATCGGAGAAGGCAATTGCTAGGAGGGCCTCTTGGTTAGTAACTAGTTGTGACTTGTGACATCCGACAATGCCTACGGAATTAATCTCACCGTAATTCTGGAAGCACCCCAGTCATAAAATTATGAATACATGTATGACAATTGATGTAATTTAGTCTGAATCAATTGTTAAGCTTGTCTATGCGCGGTGATTTTTTTCTCCGAGTCTTTTTTCAATAAAATTGTGATATTATCATCATGTTCTGTAATAGATATCACCTATCACTTTTTAGTTTCCTGATTTATCATTCTATCATTGTTAGTTTTGTATAAAGAAACTGACTTGTGCTGAGATTCTATATGAACAGGGTGAGTATCGCTGAAGTAGAGGAGCGGAGTCATTCCACTACAGTGAAGACGCAATCTATCTTGACTGCTCCTTCAAGGAGGTATGCAGAATATACTTTCCCTGATTGTTGACCTTCTTTTTAATTGTGATCTGCTCTCATGTCGGTCGGGTAAAACAATAAATTATTTTTATCTTCCAACTTCACCCTTATTTAGCATTTAAATAATGTGAACTTGCGTCTTTCTGTAGTCTAAATTCTAGAAGTTTATTTTTAAGAAAACAAACTTATGTATGTGGCACAGAAGGATTAAGACTAAAGTTTTTCTTTTACTCCCCTCCATCCCAAAAATAAGAATGTGGGTTGCAGTAATAAATCTTATCTTAGGTGCGTCTGAGCTCTGAGACCATCATTGCCAGCTTGTAAGGCTTTGAGGGTTGGTTGAGTTGACAATGGTCAAGTTGAGAGTTGAGACCAATTTTTATGTAGAGTTTGGCTGTTTAAATATATTTTCTTGTTCCTGAGTTCCAATGAGCTTCACCAAGCAGTATCATATTCTAGAGAAAATAACTGCTGTTGTATTTAGGCTTAACTTGTGTTTGAATAAGGAAGGGAAAACTGTTTTTAAAGTTTGGTATGGAAGACAATTCAATGGAAACAGATTTTTTATCTTTTAAAGAATGAGAATTCATTATTATGATATTTTATTTTCTAAGAAAATGTTTTTGATGGAAAATTTTCACGGTTAACTAAATTTTAATTGTAAATGTTTCTTTCGGAGGCTACTTTTTCATTCAAACGAATTTGGACAATCATGCTATTCTTTGTAAAACAAATGGAGGCTTTTTTGTAAGGGCTTTTCATTTGATGAGACATGAGAGATCAAATATATGCATAACTGTTTTGCATATTATTCCATCCACAATTTAGATTATGAGAATAGTCCATCTAATCTGATTTTTTGAATACTTGCCCAATGAGAAAAGATTATCTTATTTTAGAGTTTCATTTAATACTGACATCATACAAGGGTATGGAACTATGGATAAATTTTCGACACGATGATATAGAGTTATCAAGTTCAATTATTTTGCTGCTGTATTCTTTTCATTTGAATTGAGTTTATCTACCCACTTGTTGATAGTCTCACCTTCAGACCTACTGAATATGCAATGTCTATAGTAATATCCTGCTCAAGAGATGCATAAAATTAATGCTTTCTATTTGCTCTGCAGTCCTGAGAAAGTCAAACTCAAACCATCACCAAAAAAGAACAAGAAAGTCAGCAGGGAGAGGGATCTCTACAAGAATTCTTCACATGCTTTTGAGAGCCTTCTATCCTTGATGGTCGACAAGAAACAACGTCGGAAAACAGCAATTCCTTCACTGAAGAAATCTGGCCCTGAGCTGTCTGAGCTCCTGACGCAAATTTCTGCCGGCATAGCTGGGACTGGCCTTGCTGTCCTGCTATCTGTAATCTGTAAGCTAGCTTGTGGAAGGGTTCTCTTTTGTGCATCTAACTTGTTCACCACTGGGTTAGGATTCGGGTTTGTTTGGCTTTCTTGGGCAGTAAATAAACTAAGGACCACAATTGTCAGCATCAGTAAGAATGCAGGAAAGTTGGGTTTGAAAGAAGAGGAAATGATTCAGAAACTGGATAAGAGCATTAAAGATATTTACTTTGGCGCCGCAGCATTGCTAACAGTAGCAGTGCTAAGTCTTGCTTGAGTAACAACTCCCCAAGATGCAGTTTGTTGATCTGTAAATGCAATATAGTTAACAGGGTAATGCTCAGTTATGTTTGGCTGGTTGAATGTGTGATGGCTTTGGTTGAAGCGTAGTTTCAAAACAGTTCCACTATGAAATCTTTAAGGCACCAAGTTAATCAATAATCGGCTGTTCTAGTTAATGACATGGTTTCAATTAACCCAGGAAGCATTGCTTGGTTGTGTAGTTTGTAATATAGAATTTTGCAATGGAATCAAGCAACTGACTTTCTTTATTACTTTACTATCAAAGTTACAAATTAAAATACTATTCAAATCAGTATTTAGGTCAAGAGTAAGCAGTTGTCAAAATTAAATTAATACTCCGCTAAAAGCTTTTTACCACCGTTAACCCATAATGGATACTTGTGCGGCCCACCAAGGAAGGAACAAAAGAGCCTATAGAGTTATTTTTGAATTTTAATAATTTAAATTAATATAAATACATCTAATTTGTTCTCCATATAAAAAAAAATGTAAAATCCCGTTCCTCACAATTTTCGTCGTGGACGAATCTCCACCGAACAAATAAAGATCTATAAAGAGTGGCGAAAATGTTGTACAGTGAAAAACAACTGAATTGTACAAACGAAGCAGCTCATGTCTTTTTTTTTTTTTTTTGGGTACATAAGCAGCTCATGATTCTAATCACCGAGGAACATGAACCAGATTATATTTACATATATATCGTATCTCAGAGACTACTAAGCAAATTATATGTACATAAATCGTAGCTAAGAGTTTATTAAGCAACTTAACCAAATTATATGTCGGTCATTCACTCTATTTTAACCTAGTTAATTTCGCAGTCTCGAGAAAAAAGCCCGAATAAATAAACGTAATTTTTTTTTAAAACTGGTGATGGGTTTTACTCAAATACAATTGATTGATTTTACACAAATCCATTAAGTGACAAACTAATGGTCTGTATTTTTTAAAAAAATATATACTAAAATCAAACAATTTGAAATATAGAAACCAAAATCGCAAATGCTATAAAATATAATAAGCAGATCAAAAGTACTATTAGAACTTGATTTTAAGTGTATCTGATTTCACAACAAAGGATAACAGAATTTTGTTCCCTATCAAACATGATTTTATTTAAAATACGGATTTTTTTGCCTCCAAAGACTATAAAAAGGTTTTTGAATTGAATTGAGTTGAAAAATTTACACTGACAGTAAAAATATTCAAAAATAAATAAGTTCCCCCTTCAAACTCAATTCATTCAAAATCATGTTTACCAAATGTTCATCCAAACACATACCGATAGGTTATATTCGCAACCTCATTCCTTCAATCAATTCATTTAACCGATCCAAATAGATGGTTAATATTATATATGGCAGATATACGGACGTCTTAGAATTCAGTCTTACAGTCTAATTAATTTTCATGCTATTGGGCAATCCAGTACATCAGTAACTAGACCAGACAAAAGATATCATAAACAAATCTAACAAAATCATGTCTTAATCTATTAATATCTGAAACCAACAGATGTAGAAAACAAAAAAGCTCAAAACAAAAGGAGCATTGTTTAAAATATAAATGATTTGCAAAACCCAACATCTATGACTCGGTCTGTTGAACGTATACAGAGATGATTCACAAATTATTTTTCATAAAATAGAAACAGTCTGCAGTGATCAAGAGCATGTTGACAATTCATGCACTACAAAAATGAACAATGAAGATGAGCTTCTCTAAAATTTACTCAGTTCATCCACCCACCGCTGAATATTAATTGATTACCACATGATTTGTATTTTCAAGAGAATAGTCGGGTCTCGGGGCTTCCAACCCCTTTTGCAAATGTGTCAGACTAAGTTTTGAATCACATAACGCGCTTATTAGGTCAGTACTTTTGACACCACACCTGCACCAACCGTTCTGCCACCCTCTCTCAAGGCGAATCTTTGCCCTGTAAAATCAAATAGCAAGCAGTAAACTTTCCACACTCCAGCATAAAGTGCACAATAAAATCGACCTATGGTGAGGACTGAGGATAACATTGCAGCATATGAAAAATGTATGTAAGGTAGTTGAGTAACATGCAGAAACGTCGTCTTTTTTGCTAAATAGAGTCATACTGACCTGCTTCAAGTGGAACAGGCGAAATTAATTCAAACACGGCAGTAACATTGTCTCCAGGCATAACCATTTTAACGTTTTCAGGCAACTCTACTTTTCCAGTGATATCAGCAGTCCTCAAGTAAAACTGAGGTCTATAGTTAGAGAAGAAAGCAGTGTGTCGCCCACCCTCATCCTTTGTCAGTACATATATCTCTGCCTCAAATTTCTTGTATGTTTTTACAGAACCAGGCTTGGCAATGACCTTTTCAAATCAAAGTCAGTAAAGTGGTTTCTAAACTCGAGTATTTTGAATTGAAAACTCTACAAACTTTACAGAAACAAGTATAGATAACACACGGTTCTCTTGAATATTGCTACAAGATCTAACAAAGAGGAAAAGCTTGACCACTGCATCTAACCTGACCACGTTGAATGTCTTCACGTTTCAGACCACGGAGAAGAAGACCAACATTATCACCAGCCTAAAAAATGTAAAATCCAAATTAGTTTAATATATGCTATGTAAATAGCCCTTATAGATGAAGATAACAGTAGCTTACTTGTCCTTGATCCAAAATCTTCTTGAACATCTCAACTCCAGTTACTGTTGTTTTTAGAGGACCGCCCTACCAGGTAAAAATAACTTTTAGAAACCACCATTAAAATGCAAGGAATTTATCAAAATTAATGATAAGTAAAAATAGACCAATGTGCATCTAACAACAAAATATTAATCACCACCAATAGCAAAAGCAAAATATTAAATATAGAAGCAAAAGAAATCAGCAATCAGTAGATCAATCAAAAGGAATGATGAGAATTGGAGGGCAGTCCTAAATTTAGGAAATGACTCAGTCAACATACCTGCATTAGACCCAAAACCTCAACTTCATCACCAACTTTGATGATCCCTTGTTCGACACGACCAGTAGCTACCGTTCCTCGTCCCTTCAACACAAATTAAAAATATAAAGCAGCCGAAATGACATTATGGATATCATTGCTTTTAATTATGATCTTTCTTTCCAATATACAAGAGGGGATCAATGCAGATTTTGTGAACATATAGCAACATTGAAGAATTGTAATTTTGATATTTTCCCTTTTTTTCAAAAAAACAAAAAAGTAGGAGAAAAAAATGAAGCAACAAAGTTTTTAAAGCACCATATCCGACTGTACTTAGGTAAATGCCATGTCACTGTCAACAGCAAGGCTTTATAATAATTGATTGAAAATACCTTAAGATTCAAAAATATCGTAAGAATATAATAACCAAGCTCATCTTTATTTCAATATGTTAGCATTATTCAAAAAAATATAATATAATATAACAGAAAAGAAGTCCATGCCCTTTTACCTGAATTGAGAATACATCTTCAATGGGCATCAAGAAAGGCTTGTCAAGCTGGCGAACAGGGTCAGGAATGTATTCATCTACAGCATCCATCAATTTTAGAATGGCCTTTCTTCCAATCTCCTCATTTGTACCTTGTAAAGCAGACAATGCTGAACCTCTAATGATAGGGATTTCATCTCCAGGGAATTTGTAGAAGCTCAGAAGCTCTGCCAAATACACAATTAACATACAGTTCAAATTTTAGAAAACATGGGGCGGACTACAGAAAGGTATGCAGGTGTATTCTTTTTGTGAATAGGGAAAAGAGAGGGAATTTTAAGTATTAGAGAAACACCTACCACGGAGCTCCATTTCTACAAGCTCTAACAGCTCTGGATCATCGACAGCATCCACTTTATTTAAAAAGCACACAAGAGATGGCACACCAACCTACACAATTCGTTGAAAAATAACAAGTCCGACGAAGTAATTGTAGACCTAAAAGTATGCTCCAATTGTTTACAAACCACTTTAACAGAGTACATACTTGACGAGCAAGAAGAATGTGTTCCTTGGTTTGAGGCATTGGTCCATCAGGTGCAGATACAACAAGTATACCACCATCCATTTGGGCAGCTCCAGTAATCATATTCTACAAAACAAAAAATTATTAAATATGTGCATAACTAAACAAGAGCAAAATTACGGAAACACAACTTATACAACAGTGCAAAGGCTGAATAAAAATTATTCGGTGATTTACATTAAAGAAAACTATTAGAGAAACACTGATAGGAACCCAAATCCAACAAAGAGAAAATATCACAGCAAACACTTAATAATGGAATGTATTATTTATGAAAAGGGAAAATTACAGTAGAATGGTACTCCTACTGCCCAGAGCTGAGCTCCTACAAAGAGCAATGCTCTCTGTCCACAACTACCCCAAAGAGATTTTCCACGATACCCTCTTTGCATGATCTTTCCTCCTTTTAAGCTATTACCCTCTTCTCTCTAAATATTCTAGAATCTTCTCCTCCAATCACATATCGCCACCTGTTTTGTTTGTTAGGATTCAATATAACAGAATCCTCCCTTCAATAATACATTCTCATAGGAGGCCCATGTCTGGGGCCTATCAAACACGCTGTAGGACATTAAGGTATACTGAAACGCTGAAGTCACTAATGTCATAAGATATAGCAGTTATCTGAATGACAGATTTTTGTGTGATCTTTTATCTTTTTTTCATAAAATATTTTGGTTAGAAATAGAAAGTAATCTGCTTTTTCCATCACATGTTGAATAGAAAATGAATCTACACAAGCATCCGAAGTGTCAAATATCAATTTTAACAATAAGTGATGTGAAATCCATAATGACAATTATATGCTAAAATTACTTAATATCATTCCACCACCTTCACATATGAACAATCCTAGGTATAATAATTCAATCATCTGTTCAAAAACTTAGCCACCCAACTTCTGTTAGGTAATCAACACTTATAATAAAAAAAAGTATCCTTCTTAGAGAGATTGTAGAGCGCATTTAAAGCTTACTTTAACATAATCTGCATGCCCAGGACAGTCTACATGTGCATAGTGTCGTTTTACGGTCTCATACTCAACGTGTGCCTGAAAATTGAAGCATTGAACAATTATATTTAGAGAGGAATTGATTCTCAAAGCAGCAAGACATTGTCATTAATTAACTGCAGGGCCAAAAAGGGCTGCCTGAATGAATAAGCAATACAAGTCCGAACCGTAGCAATTGTGATCCCTCTTTTCTTCTCTTCGGGAGCCTTATCAATTTCATCAAAGGCTACAGCTTTAGCTTTCCCTTCATCAGCAAGCACCTGTAGTCAATCAACTTCATTAGCTCTAAAATCTAATTAAGCAAAATCCTCATTTTGCTTCAAATTTGAATAAACGTTGAAATGCAGAGAGAGAGAGAGAAGGATGAAGAATGCGGAGACTGACCTTGGTGATTGCAGCAGTGAGTGTGGTCTTTCCGTGATCTACGTGTCCAATTGTTCCGACGTTAACGTGTGGTTTTCTGTAAGCAAAACAATAAGAGGAAATGGGAATATGTAAAAACAGAATCAATAGTTGTGATTTAGAATACAGAAAATTGAGAGAGAGAGAGAGAGAGAGAGAGTTACGTTCTGGTGAAAGTGGCCATGGATCTCCACCAAAGGTTGGAAGAAGAAGGAGAGGAGGTAGCAGTGTCATTGGGAAGTAGGGATTGAGAGAGAGGGGAACGAGAGAGGGAAGAGTGGAATTGAGAGGAGAAGAGGAAGGGGGAGAGACGCCTGCAAGTAGAAGAAGAATTTCTGAGAGCAAGAGTAGTAGCCATTGGGTTGAAGAAATGAAGCCCTAGAACTAGAACTGGACTACCCAGAAGGTGAAGGCGAATGCTGCAGAGGCGAGGGTTTTAGTTTAGCACACAACACAACGTAAAGTTGTGAGGAGAACTGAGAGGAAAGTGATTCCTCCAAGTCGAGGGTTTTAGAATGGGCACCCGACACCGACCCGTAATACACGCGCGGCCCAATTTTTCGCAACCCTCAGTTTATCTCGGAGGTGGACAGCAAGAGAAAAAATGGAAAAACAAAAACACACCTCCTTAATTGTTTTCTACAGTAAATTACACTCTTCTCTATTAAGAAATGCTTATGTTAAAATCTATACTCATCTCCCTTTTTTGGTGGAGTGTATACATGAAAAAAGCAAAAATAGAAGAGAGGAAGAAGCTAAGAAGGGGCGAGCTATAAGACATTCCTAAGAAGAGATCTCAAACCAGCAGGAGGTGTGAACCAAGTCTTGTGAGTCACCAAATAATAAACACATTCCTTCACAAGAAAATAAGTGCAAGCATTTGCTTCTCTAAATACATGAGAAAGTGATACTATCCAATTCTTATCCAGCCAATCACAAATAAATCTTAGAAAGCACGTCTGCATAAGAATGAAAAACATGTGACTCACTATTTTGAATTAAGCCCATTGCATCTAGAGAGTCAGATTCGCACTCAACAACTCTATGACCAAGATCAAAGGCGAGCTACAAACCATGATAAATGCCTTAAAGTCCAGAAAGTAAGGCATCACCATGGCCATCATTGCTGGCAAACCCATCAAGCTAGTCACCATTAACAGATTGGATGAGGCCTCCAGTGTTAGGTGTATTGTTCATTGTTGTGTAGCTTGGGCCTGTAAGTTGTTCATAATCGGCCAAGCCCATTTGTTAGTTTAGTCCATTTATCCTTCTTGTTGTATTGGTTCAGTGTGTATGATGTATATAGCAAACCCAATCAATGAAACAAATCAGTTTTATCATTTTCAAATTACTTTGATCACCAACAGCTGGTATCAGAGCTCCACTGGGGCCTGACGCAGAACCTAATCGCGAACCGCTTCTTGAGTGAAAGAAAGCAAAGAGAGCTTGAGATCAATCGCTGAAAAAGATAGCAACTTTCTGTAACCGGCGATTCCAAGGTTTGACGGGCACTACGACTATTGGTCGATGCTCATGGAAAACCTTCTCTGATCAAGAGAGTACTGGGCTTGGTGGAGAACAGTGTCTTCGTTCCTCCGGCCGGCGCGACGCCAGAACAGATGAAGACGGTGGAGGAGAGCAAACTCAAGGATCTGAAAAACAGATGAAGACGGTGGAGGAGAGCAAACTCAAGGATCTGAAAACAAAGAATTACCTCTTTCAAGCTATAGATCGAGGCATCATGGAAACGATACTCAAAAAGGACACTGCAAAAGACATCTGGGACTCCATGAAACAAAAGTACCAGGGCTCAACGAAGGTGAAGCGGGCTCAGTTACAGGAACTGCGAAGGGAATTTGAGCTTTTAGGAATGAAAGATGGAGAATCGGTAAATGAAGTACTTTTCAAGAACGCTCTCTGTGGTGAATTGAATAAAGATCCAGGGAGAAAGAATCGAACAAGTAACGGTTGTTGAAAAGATTCTTTGATCTATGACTACACGATTTGATTATGTAGTCTGTTCAATTGAGGAATCGAATGACGTTACAACCCTATCAATCGATGAATTGCAGAGTAGCTTGATGGTTCATGAACAGAGGATGAATGGGCACAAAGAAGAGGCCTAGGCCTTGAAAGTTACCAATGTTGGAAGAACTGGTGGAAGAGGAAAGGGTCGCGGCGAAAGAACAGGTCATGGCAAAGGAAGACAACCACTTAACAAAGAAGCAATTAAGTGTTACAATTGTCACAAATTAGGGCATTTTCAGAGTGAATGTCCTAATTGGGAAGAAAAGGCGAATTACGCAGAGTTCAATGAAGATGAAGAAATTCTACTCATGGCTCACACAGACAATAAAGAAGAACCAGTCAAGAAAGTGTGGTTTCTTGACTCAGGATGTAGCAATCATATGTGTGGCCATAAAGATTGGTTTTTCGAGTTGAATGATCAATTTAGGGTATCTGTTATGTTGGGGGATGATTCAAGAATGTTGGCAATGGGTAAAGGAAGTGTGAAATTGGAAATTGGAGGAATGGTGCAGGTGATTATAGGAGTTTATTATCTCCCAGATCTGAAGAACAATCTCCTGAGTATTGGTCAATTGCAAGAAAGGGGATTGACCATAATATTTCAACAAAATCTCTGCAAGGTGCATCATGGTGAAATGAGACTAATTGTTCAGTCAAATATGTCCTCCAATCGCATGTTTGCAGTAACTGCCACTGTGGTGTATTCCTCTTGTTTCAAGACTTCAAGTGAAGACAATGCTCATCTCTGGCATTGTAGATACAGCCATTTGGGGCAAAAGGGGTTGCAGATGCTGATACAGAAGGACATGGTTAGAGGTTTTCCAAAACTGGGGCAATCTTCAAAGATATGCAGTGACTGTATGAAGGGGAAGCAACATAGAGAATCTTTCCCAAAATAATGTTTCTGGAGAGCATCACACAAGCTTGAACTGGTGCATGCGGATATATGTGGTCCTATCACTCCTCAATCTCACAGCAAGAATAGGTACTTTATTACTTTTATAGATGATTTCAGTAGAAAAACTTGGGTCTTCTTTCTTGCTGAAAAATCTAGTGCTTTAGAATGTTTTAAAAACTTTAGAGCTGTAGTTGAAAAAGAGTCTAGCTACTCCATTAACTGTCTAAGAACTGATAGAGTTGGAGAATTCACCTCAAAAGAGTTTGAAAATTTTTGTAGTTCCAATGGAATAAAAAGACAATTAACTGTTGTATACACACCCCAGCAAAATAGGGTTGCTGAAAGAAAAAACAGAACTGTGTTGAATATGGTCAGGTGCATGTTATCTGAGAAAGACTTGCCCAAAGAATTCTGGTCAGAGGCAGTGAGATGGGCAATATATGTACAAAATAGAAGTCCTACAGCAGCACTTGAAGATACTACACCTGAGAAAGTATGGAGTGGAACAAAGCCAGCAGTCCATTTCTTCAGAGTATTCGACTGTGTTTCCTATGTTCATGTGCCAGAAATGCAAAGAAAAAAATTAGACAGTAGAAGTGTGAAGTGTATCCTTCTTGGTATGAGTGAAAAATCAAAAGCCTACAGGCTTTATGACCCCATTACAAAGAAGATTTTAATCAGTAGGGATGTAAAATTTGTTGAAGATGAGAAGTGGGACTGGAAGGAGGCTGGGAATGTCTCAAACAAAAGTGGTCAGTTGCTTGATTTAGGAGAAAAGGTAGAGGAAAGCACTTCTGCAGCCCAGGATAATACAGCTGATAACACCAATAACATAGAAGATCCAACCACTGATAGTGAACAAGTAGCTGTCCAGAATGCTTCGGCCAGAAGAGATTTTGGGGATAGTAGCTCTGCTGAAGAGGAGAATACTCCAAATGAAGGGAGGATCAAAAGAAGGCCAGCATACTTGGAGGATTTTGTTACTGAAGAAACAGAACTTGAAGGGCTAGAAAGTGAGGGAGAGATTAGCTTGGCTATTTTTGCACAGGCTGAAGATCCTCTTACTTTTGAGGATGCAGTGAAAAGTGAGAAATGGAAGAGAGCCATGAATTTGGAGATAGAAGCAATAGAAAGAAATGAAACATGGGAACTAACAGATTTGCTAAAAGGTGCCAAGAAAATTGGAGTTAAATGGGTTTTTAGAAAAAAAAACTCAATGAAAGGGGAGAAGTTGAAAAGCATAAAGCCAGATTAGTGGCAAAGGGTTTTTTCCAGCAGCATGAAATTGATTATATGGAAGTGTTTGCTTCAGTTTCCCGATGGGACACTATAAGGACTGTTATAGCAGTAGCAGCCTTGAAGAGATGGAGCGTTTATCAACTAGAAGTGAAGAGCGCCTTTTTACGTGGAGAGCTCAAGGAGATGGTTTTCATTTCACAGCCACCTGGTTACTTGAAAATGGGTGCAGAATCAAAAGTGTATAAATTGAAGAAAGCCCTGTATGGGCTCAAACAAGCCCCCTAGACCTGGTACAGCAAGATAGACTCTTATTTCAGCAAAGAAGGCTTCTTGAAATGTCCCTCTGAGTACACTTTGAATGTTAAAAAGGGTGAGAATGGAAGACTTTTGATTGTTAGCCTTTATGTAGATGATTTAATTTTTACTGGAAACTGTGAAAAGATGTTTTCAGAATTTAAATCATCTATGAAGAGGCACTTTGACATGACTGACCTTGGAAAAATGAACCATTTTTTGGGAGTTGAAGTAAGGCAGAATTCTGTTGGAATCTCTCTAAGTCAAGCAAGGTATGCAAGGGAAATTCTAGACAGATTTGGTATGACTAACTGCAAACCTGTGTTGAGTCTTATTGTGCCAGGATCAAAGTTGTCCAGAGAAGGAAATGGAGAGAAAGTGGATGACACCTACTTCAAGCAAATGGTTGGGTGTTTGATGTATTTGACAGCTACGCGGCCTGATTTAATGTTTGCTGTCTCTCTAATCAGCAGATACATGGACAAGCCAACATAATTGCATTTGCAAGCTACAAAAAGAATTTTCAGATACTTGAAGGGCACCATTGAATTCAGGATACATTACAGCAGCAGTGGAAATGAGGAGTTTATTGCTTATACGGACAACGACTACGCAGAGGATATTGATGATAGAAGGAGCACCTCCGGATATGTGTTTCTGCTGGGTTCAGGAGCTGTTTGTTGGGCCTCCAAGAAGCAGCCAGTGGTGACTCTCTCTACCACTGAAGTAGAGTTCATCTCTGCTGCCTACTGCGCCTGCCAGATAGTTTGGTTGAGAGGCATTCTTAAGAAGCTTGAGCTGATTCAGAATAATACATCTGTGGTTTTTTGTGATAACAACTCCACTATAAAGTTGTCAAAAAACCCGGTTCTTCATGATCGAAGTAAGCATATCGATGTCCGGTTTCACTTCTTGAGAGACTTGGTTAAAGATGGAGTAATTCAGTTGATTCATTGTAATACTGAGAACCAGTTAGCTGACATAATGACGAAGCCCCTGAAAACAGAAGCCTTTCAAAGATTGCGTGGAGAACTTGGATTGTGCAAAATGTGATGCTTCTGGTTTCTGCGAGTCTTGCACAGTTTCTTGGTTTCTTTGCTGACTTTGCTTGTGCGATATTTCTTTGCAATTTTTGTTTCTTGTAATTAAACTCGATCACCTTTGGTAATTGAGTTTAAGGGAGGATTGTGTTAGGTGTATTGTTCAGTGTTGTGTAGCTTGGGCCTGTAAGTTGTTCATAGTGGGCCAAGCCCATTAGTTAGTTTAGTCCATTTATCCTTCTTGTTGTACTGGTTCAGTGTGTATGATGTATATAGCAAACCCAATCAATGAAACAAATCAGTTTTATCATTTGCAAATTACTTTGATCACCAACATCCAGAGCCTATGCGTCGCGAATCCGAAAGCCAACTAGCATTTGACTTGACACAACCAGCGGAGGGAGGCAACCAACGATGCAAAAAAAATTCAAAGGAATCGATGATTAAAAAATTCAAAGTTCTTTTTATCCTGTTGAAAAATTTATATTTATCACATTATATTTAAAATAAAAAATATATAATTATCCTAAAAAATTTAATAAATAACATATGTTACCATAAATTTTTTCATTTTTACGAAATAACTGTTATATAATGTTTACTAAAAAAAATAGGTGGCTTCTACGGTGAAGAACCTTGCATGTGGTTCACCGGTGGAGATGAAAAATGACTTACAAAAACAGGTAAATTGGGGGGTTAAATTCGTAATTTAATTTTTTTTAAGAATACTTTTAAATTTTGATAATTGCTTAGTGCTCCTGCTTGCAAGATACAATGCGAGGGTTTCCACGCGATCAGTGATAGAGAACGGCGAAGGCCGCAGCAAATGACGGGTTTCCATGCGGGGTCGATGCTGGTGCGTCTCTCCTTCCCTCATCGGCAATTCGAACAAGGACATCTGCCTCAGTGGTTGTGGATTCGCCATGGCCATCGTACTCTAGATCTAACAATTCTGATTGCAAAGTTAATCAATTTAGAAATAATTCTATCGATCTAAGTTCGTGGAAGGTGCCGCACATAGAGGCGGAGGTAGATTAGAGGTTGTTGTATGTTTTAAGTAGTGAAAGTTCAGGGGAGCTATGGTGTGTGTGTGTATATATATATATGCGCATGAGGAAGGAGATTCGAAGGAGATTCTGACTGGTTTAACAGTGTCAAGGTTCAGCGATGGCTGTACGAAGGTTTGGGAGGAAGGTTTTTGTGCGGTTAGACATGGGGGCCAGTGATGGGTGATTGCTTTTGGCGTGATGATGAGACTGAATAATGGGTTTAGGGTTTCTACTTTGTCGTTTAACTAAATAATTAATATTCCCGGTTGATGTTTATGTTCTTTGTTTTGATCTATAGATTCTCTACCTCACTCATTTTGTTTGCTTCTCTCCACCCCTTACATTGCCATTGGTTTTGTGAAAAAAAATTTCCTTCTCCCCCCTAAATTGCTCGTGAAGACAATGATGCAGAATTGGAATCAGTTGGGACTTTTATATCATCTATGACATCAAAGCCAGCCAAAGTTAAATTAGGATTTGCATCCTTCTCTGTAGTATTATTTGCGATGGAGTTCAACAAAACTGAGCCATCACGATTCACAACCCTATTTATGTTTGCGGTCTAAGTAAGACATATTGTTATGTAGCTCCAGAACAAGAACAAATGGCCCAATAATTAGCATTTTTTTATGTTAAAATGCCACTGTACAAATTTATATATACGCGAGGAGAACACAAAACTCATAATACTCAAAGTTTGAGGTTCTGTGAGTTCCTGAAAAGGGAGGAGTTGAATCCCCTGTGATGTAAACACTTTGAAACCATGTAACTATTATTGAACAAAAAGGAGGAAAAAAGAGTGCAATGAAACATAGGAAATTCATTTGTGTAATTATGTTTCAAAACACGGGATAAATAATGAGAATTGCATAACTGAACTAAGAAGAAAAGAAAGAGAAAGGTTGACGGAGGAGCTAAAGTTATTTTTTGACATACTGTCAATGATTTTTGTCTATGATTAGTGCTAAAAAATAGGGGTTTGTTTGTAATTTTATAAAAATTTATCATGTAACTTGCAACCTGTAACACCTGAGGACGAGATCGACATCGTATTAGGACGACGTATCGAGACCTCGACCAAGACCTTGTGTCGAGATCCCGTGACTAGATCGTTGCCGAGATCTTTTGTCGAGCTGATGAGACCACGTGCACTATTTCTTGAAATGAGGAGGTGGGAGTCGAGTTGATGAAGTCGCGTCTGCCGGTGATGAGGGCCCTTAAGTCATTTGAGAGACGCGTTCACGAAATCGTGTTAGAACTTTGTACGTTTGCGAGTACTCTTGTCGACATCGTGTCGAGATGATACCTCGTATTATTCGAACGCTACTCAATTATTATTATATTGTTTGTAATTATTACATTGTCGGCTTGTCGTTGACCGGCTGAGTAGGTAATCATAGAGAGAGCGAGTTAGCGGGTAGATGATTATTGGGATTGGCATCTTATAGCTGGAGTTACGTTTTTACCCTTTCTGCCCGTTGTATACCACGACCGTTTCACTCATTTCTCTTTTCTTCTTTCTTCTTCCTTCCTTCTGTGTGTTTAGTTGTTTTCTTCAAAATCTTCAACGAAAACCGGTAGAGTTCCATCGAGATTCTGCAAGATTTCTTCATCAATTTTGTTCATCAACTTCTTGACCCATATCTCGTCGATCGACCATCACAGAGGTATGAAGAACGATTTTCTTTCATCATTGTGCTCTTGTTTAGCGCTAAATCTTCTTCCATTTTTAATCAGTTTTATGCTTCCAAATCATATCAAATTGATGGGTTTTCTTCTTCACAATATTACCTATCTTTTAACCGATTAATTGGGCTTGTAAAAACAAAATTTCTTTCTCTGATTTTATGATCGGCAAGCGCCAGTAAAACCTCCATTTTTGATTCGTTCGATTTCTGGTTTTAGATTGTTACGATTATTGTTGTTGTCGATCTATCATTGAAGCATCAGGATAACTTTTCATGAATTCTGATCAAATCCCTAACTTTGTGTTGGAGAAAAATATCTTTCGGTTCTTGAGTTTTATATTTCCGGGTTGTGGTTGAGTTTGGGGAAGAGAGAGCTAGATGGCTAGAACCATGAATCGATCGAGTTGTGTTTGTTTTTAGGAAGTCGATTCGAGATCGGTGAATTAGAATCGAGGTGTATGGAAAGCTAATCAGGGCGCAGAAGCGTGAGAGATCCGTAACGGGTACATGCGTGTCGGTCGTGAGAAGCGTGCGTGTCGAAGTGCGTTGTCGAAGTTCGTTGAAAACGGTGATGTCGAGATCGAGTAAGAGAAGTCGTTGTCGAGTTCTTTGAAGGCAGGTATGTCGAGAGTCGTTGTCGGCATTTAACTTGAAGTTCGGTAAGAGCGCCACATTTATATTTGTTATAGTATGTGGGCATTTCATATTCTATGTGGTTATGTTATTGTGTATGGAATTACTGATTTGTGTCGAGATGAAATGTTGTGATATGATTGAGTTTTGCATGTATTTAATATGTGATTGAATATATGTCGTGAAGTGTGTATTGCATGTTGAATTGCGTTTCTTCGTATAGCTTGCTCTTTTATTTGACGTCACGGTTGAATATTTTGTGTTTAACTCCTTGAATATCGTGATGCGCGGTGTTCATCGAGTGAAGCGAGCTAGGTGAAGTCGTTATAGCGTTTTGAGCGTGACCGGATAAGCGAGTGCTGGTCCCCTTTTTGTTCTGGAGATTGACTAGACGTGCCCACGCTACGGGACTGAGCCATCCTAGGAAGCGAGATCGAGGCGTTTTGGCTGGACTTTCCGACATCTGATGCAGCGTGTGCATTAGGAAAATTGTCGAGTCGAAAATGGAATTGTGATTATTGCCGAGTTTAGAGTGAGATGGTCGAGTCACGTCGGTGAGATATTATACTTTCTTTGTTTGCTTATATTTTTATGTCGAGCTTATCTTAACTTGTTGAGTGACCACTTTCACATGGTGCCTTCAATCCATGGCGGTTACCCAGAGGCGATGTCGAGCGAGGAACTTCGGCGGTGAAGCGATCTTCGAGGAGGAGGTCGGCGAGGACCCGAGTAGCGACCTGCACCGTCGTGATTGTTTATTTATTGGATGTTGGTTTTAGGACTGCTCTGTATTTCTTTTATGTTCGAGTGGTGACCGGTTTAGGCGATGTTGTTTTTGTTACTCTGAGATGATGGTGGTCTTACTTTTTGGGCGACCCTGCGTGGTCTGGGAAGTACCCACAGTATGATGGCTCTTTTGAAGTTGCATTTACCTTAGGTGTATTTTCTTTGCACATTTGCTACTCACGTATTTGTATACATTATTATTGGGTGATATATATATGTGTATGTTATGCATGTATGTTTTATTTGAATTTAAGTCTTGTGTCTTAGTTGCACCATGTTTGAAAAATTTGTAATTACTCATGTGCAATGAGTTGGTTTTATATGAAAAAATATATATCGCATTTTTAAAAGGCACAAGAGTTTTGTTTTTAAAACACATCTCATATAGGTTTTGTTGAGCTTGGTGTGTTGAGCTCATGTGAACTCGAGCTCGGTATATGAGCTTCAGATAGCGGTCAGAAGCGGGTAGATTCTGACTAGTATCAGGCTTGATTCGATTCCGCGTGCATAGGAATTTGGGTGACCTTTGTGTGGGTTATGTGTTGGGTACCTAGTTGTATTATGTTGATTCTTTGTTTGATTAAGTGAAGCAAGCGTTTATAAGCGAACATCGCGAGATGACACTGGGAGCTTTTAGTGAAAGGTTCTTGGACAAGTACTTCCAGGATCTTTGACGAGCCGAGAAGGAGCAGGAATTTCTTCAATGCGGCAAGGCAACTCGGCGGTGTCAAGAGTATCGTGACAAGGATTTGAATCGTTGGCGAGGTATTTGATCCATTCATTGGCCAGAGATTGACCAGAGATGGTTAAGTGAGAGATTCAACGAGGATTGAGATTCGACATTCAAGTCAGTGGTGTCGTTGAGGATCAAAATCTCCAAGTGATTGAGATGTCGAGGTAGAAGGAGTGAGAGCCACAAGAAGAAAGCTAATGGCGGCGACGGTGAGACCCAGTGCAGTGCGAGATTTGCACGAAAGGAAACTACTGCGGGGAAGAGACCTACGGCTGGACCTCGTGGGAGATGACGAGGGCGATATCGTCCAGATGACCGAAATGCAGAGGTGGAGGTCGATCGATCTGTCGAGGTGATTTGCTACCGATGTGGAAAGCGGACATTACGCATGATAATTGTACTTTCAGGGAGGAGGTGTGTTAAGTGCAAGAAGCCAGGGCATTTTGCTAAGGATTGTCTACACCTAAAGTGGCAAACTATGCTTGCGGCAAAGGCCAAAGGAAAGCGTCAAGTGGCTAAAAAGCGAGTTTTCTGCATGAGTGGCGAGGAAGCGGTCGGTGATGATCTTATCCAAGGTGAATGTGAGGTCGAGGTAAATCCTTATCCGTTCTTTTTGATTCGTGCAACCTATTCCTTCATTTCTTGATTGTGTGAACCTTTTGAGCTTGAGCGTGGGATCGCTTTACCGTTTAAATTAGTAATTCTGACCCGGTACTAAAACCTTAGTCACAAACACTTGCATGTCTTAATTGTGTAGTGATTATTGAATAGAAAGTTTGTAGGTCAATTTGGTTTGTTTGCCTCTTAAGGGTTTAGATGTTATCCTCGGGATGGATTGGTTGTCACACCACCGTGTCCTTTGAATTTGCGTGCCGTAAAGCGTAATTTTCCGGACCTTGGAGTCTCGATTATCTTTACGCCAGAGCGATTGGAGTTTCTTTGAAAGAAGGAACTAGGGAATACATGTATCTAGCTAGTTGGAAGTTTTCCAGGATCGGCGTGAAGAATGTTCGGTGGTGTGTGATTTTGAGGGCGTTTTCAAGAGGCGTGCCAGGATTACCACGGCACGAGAGGTCGAGTTCTCCATCGACTGATTCCAGGAACAGACCGATTTCCAAAGCGCCGTGCGAGGATGTCTCCTGCCAGGATGAAAGAGTGAAGTCCCGGTCGAACACTGGAGTCAAGCAATTCATACGACCAGGCGTGTCACCGTAGGGAGCTCGGTGTTGTTAGTTAAGAAGAAGGATGGGCGATCAAGGTCGTGCGTGGACTACTCGCTTGAGCTCAACAAGGTTCACCGTGAAGAACGGGTTATCCGTTACCGCGTGTGTGACTTGATGGACCAACCCGTGGAGCGGCGATCTTTCAAGATAGACTTGAAGTCGGGCTACCATCAGTTCGCGTGAAGGAGGAAGATGTTGCCAAACAGCTTTGAGGACTAGATCACGGTCACTCAGTACTTGGTGATGCCGTTTGGAGTGGCGAATCACGCGAATTTGTGTTTATGGACTACATGAGCGAGATTTTCCATTCGTTTTTGGATCGATTCGTTTGTAGTGTTCATCGGCGACATATTGATTTACTCGAGGAACCGAGAAGAGCACGCTTGAACACCTATCACCGTCTGCGGATATTACGAGATAAGCAACTCTATGCGATACAGCCGAAGTGTGAATTTTGGCTTGAAGAGGTGAATTTTCTGAGTCACGTGATTTCCAGGAGAAGGGATAATTTGTGGATCCAACTAAGATTGAGGCGGTGATAAGCGTGGGAACAGTACCAAGAGGCGGTTCAGAGATCGGGAGTTTTGTCGGCTTAGCCAGGATATTACAGAAGATTCATTGGATTTCTCGAAGATTGTCGCGCCTCTTACGATTGACGAGGAAGAATCAACCTTTGCTTGGGCCGAGAGTGTGAAGCCGATTTTCAGCGAAGGAGCTTTTGGCGGCGAGCGCTGTCGCGATTTTGCCTCAACCGAAAGAGCCTTCGAGGTGTATTGTGATCGTCACACCAGGATTGGGATGCGTGCTGATGCAACATCGGAAGGTGGTCGGCGTATGCTTCAAGACACGGCTTAAGATTCACGAGAGAACTATCCTACTCACGACTTGGAGCTAGCGGCTGATGGTTTTTCTTGTGAAGATATGGAGGCACTACCTTTACGGGAGCACTCTTTGCTTTTCGCAACATCACAAGAGCGAAGTACGTTGCGACCGGAAGGAGGCTCAACATGCGTCCAACGTAGATGGGCGAAATTTCTCGAGGACTACGACTGCGTTGGAATACCATCCTGGTAAGGCTAACGTAGCGGATCGTTGAAGCAGGAAGAAGCGTTTTAACCTCGGTAATGATGATCAAGGAGTTGGAGATGCTCGAGAAGTTCGAGATTTGAAGTTGAGTGTCAAGTTTCACGAGGAAGGCCGAGATTTGGTATGCTTTACCATTTCTAACAGATTGTTGGGCGAGATCAGAGACCCGACAAGTTCGTGACAAGCTGCAAGAAGATTGATTGATAGCGCAAGAAGGCGCGAATTTCAGGTCGGAGCGGGCGACATCTTGAGGTGTAATGGCCGAGGGTGCGTGCCTTACGGATCCGAGCTGGGGGAGGTGATTGTCGAGGGAGCGCATAAGAGCAACCTTAGTATTCATCCCGAGTTCACGAAGATGTATCGAAGACTTGAAGAAGCATTTTTGGTGGTCGGAATGAAGAACAAGATGGCCGTCGTAGCTTCATGTTTGGCCGATGTCGGCGAAGGTGGAGCACCAGCGACTGCGGAATACTCTGATAAGCAGCGTGCCCGGTATGGAAATGGGACGATATTTCCATGGATTTGGTGTAGGTTTGCGAAGACGAGAAGAAGAATGATTCGATTTGGGTGATCGTCGGCCGATTGACGAATCGCTCATTCTTGCCGGTGGTCGGCGACATACAGCGTGGAAAGTCGACCGAGATCTACATCGCGAGAAATGCGACTTCATGGAATACCCTCTTGATGCGTGTCGGACCGAGATCAAGTTCACGTCTCATTTTTGGAGGAATTGCAGGAAGCGATGGGAGCCGAAAGCTCGAGGCTGCTTCGGCATATCATCGGTGACGGACGGTCGAGAAGAAACGATCCAATCGCTGAAGATTTGTTACGAGCTTGTACGTTAGATCACCGAGGAAGTTGGGGACGGCGTCCTTACCATTGGTGGAGTTCACATACAACAGCTTCCATGCGAGTATTGGGATGGCACCTTTGAGCGGCCCATATGGGACGGAAATGTCGACGCTTGTTGGTACCAGGGCGGCGGCGGTGTCGTAGGGACGATATGATCCAGGCGGACTACCGAGAAGATCCGTTTGATCGAGAGATCGGACGCGAACATCTCAAAGTCGGCGAAGAGTTATGCAGATCAGCGACGACCACTCGAGTTCGAGGAAGGAGGACATGTATTTCTTAGAGTCACCCCCACTCACGGAGTTAGTCGGCGATCAAATCCAAGAAACTTACCCTAAATTCATTGGACCTTACCAGATTCTTCGTCGTATTGGTCGATGGCATATCGAATTGCATTGCCACCATTCTTGTCGAACATCCACGACGCCTTTCACGTCTCACAATTGCGAAGTATGTTTAGACCATTCTCATGTCATCGTAACGGATGTGATTCAATCAAGGGCGACTTATCTTTTGAAGCGTCACCGGCCAAGAATCGTTGATCGGAAAGCCAAGCGATTCTATGCGGAACAAAGAGATCCAACTTATCAGGTTGTGTAGGATCGGAAGGCGGGAGATGCGACTTGGAAGTGGAGAGAAGATGAAGATTACAAGACTGAACTTTACGAGGTAAGAAGCTTATTTGCAATTTTCGAGGGGCGAAATTTTTTAGAGGAGAGATTGTAACACCTGAGGGCGAGATGGTCGACATCGTATTAGGGCGGCGTATCGAGACCTCGACCAAGACCTTGTGTCGAGATCCGTGACTAGATCGTTCTGAGAGATCTTTGTCGGTGATGAGACCACGTGCACTAGTCTTGAAATGAGGAGGTCGGGAGTCGAGTTGATGAAGTCAGCGTCTCGAGTGATGAAGGGCGCAAGTGGTGAGGAGACCGCGTTCACGAACTCGCGTGTTAGAACTTTATGCGTTTGCACGAGTACTCTTGTCGACATCGTGTCGAGATGATACCTCGTATTATTTGAGCGTTACTCCAGTTATTATTATATTGTTTGTAATTATTACATTGTCGACATCGTTGACCGGCGAGTAGAGGTAATCATGAGAGGCGAGTTAATCGGTAGATGATTATTGGGATTGGCATCTTATAAACTGGAGTTACGTTTTTACCCCTTTCTGCTTGGTGTATACCAATAGATTTCACTCATTTCTCTTTCTTCTTTCTTCTTCCTTCCTTCCTGCCGTGTTTCGTTGTTTTCTTCAAAATCTTCAACGAAACCGTGAGTTCCATCGAGATTCTGCACAAGAATTTCTTCATCAATTTTGTTCATCATCAACTTCTTGACCCATATCTCGTCAAATGCGATCGACCATCACCGGGTTGAGGTATGAAGAACGATTTTCTTTCATCGTACTCTTGTTTGGCGCTAAATCTTCTTCCATTTTACCCAGTTTTATGCTTCCAAATCATATCAAATTGATGGGTTTTCTTCTTCACAATATTACCTATCTTTTTAACCGATTAATTGGGCTTGTAAAACAAAATTTCTTTCTCTCGATTTTTATGCAATCAGCAGCGCTTGAAAACCTCCATTTTTGATTCGTTCGATTTACGGTTTTTAGTTCGTTGCTTGATTATTGTTGTTTGTCGATCTCTCATTGAAGCATCGGATAACTTTTCATGAATTCGATCAAATCCCTAACTTTGTGTTGGAGGAAAATATCTTTGATTCTTGAGTTTTATATTTTTGGGTTGTGGTTGAGTTTGGGAAGAGAGAGCTAGATGTATTAGAACCATAGATCGATCTGAGTTGTGTTTGTTTTAGGAAGTCCGATTCGAGATCAGTGAATTCGAATCGAGGTGTACGGAAGCGAATCCAAGGGCGAAGGCGTGGAGATCGAGCGAGGGTGCGTGTCGAGGTCGAAGGCGTCGTGTCGAAGTCGTTGTCGAAGTTCGTTGAAGGCGCGTGTCGAGATCGAGTAAGAGAAGTCGTTGTCGAGTTCTTTGAAGACACGTGTCGAGGTCGTTGTCGGCGACATTTAACTTCGAAGTTCGGTAAGTGGCGCTTCACATTTATATTTGTTATAGTATGTAAGGGCATTTCATATTCTATGTGGTTATGTTATTGTGTATGGAATTCTTGATTTGTGTCGAGATGAAATGTTGTGATATGATTGAGTTTTGCATGTATTTAATATGTGATTGAATATATGTCGTGAAGTGTGTATTGCATGTTGAATTCGTTTCTTCATGTCGAGCTTGCTCTTTTATTTGACATGCGGTTGAATATTTTGTGTTTAACTCCTTGAATATCGTATCGGCGAATTGTTCATCGAGTGAAGCGAGCTGAGTGAGTCGTATAGCGTTTTTGGCCGTGACCGGATAGCAATCGAGGGTGCTAGGTCCCTTTTGTTTACTGAGAGATTGACTAAACGCCGCCACGCTACGGACTGAGTTGTATCTGGGGAGGCGAGATCCCCGAGGCTGGACTTTCCGACATCTGATGCAGGCGTGTGCATTCGGAAAAAATTGTAGTCGAGAGAAAATGGAATTGTGAGTTGGTCGAGTTTAGAGTGAGATGGTGATCACGTCGGTGAATGTTATACTTTCTTGTTTGCTTATATTTTTATGTCGAGCTTATCTTAACTTGTTGAAGATTGACCCTCGTGGTGCCTTCAATCCATGCGGTTACCCAGGCGATGTCGAGGGCGAGGAACTTCGACAAAGACGATCTTGAGAGGAGGTCGGCGAGGACCAGTGACGACTCTACTGTCGTGATTGTTTATTTATTGGATGTTGGTTTTTCCGAGAATTGTTCTTGTATTTCTTTTATGTTCGAGGAGTCGTGACCCGATTTGGGCGATGTTGTTTTTGTTGCTGACAGGTAGACTGGTGGTCTTACTTTGGGCGAGCCCCTGCGTGGGAGTCTGTGGAGAATGCACAGTATGATGGCTCTTTGAAGTTATCATCTCAGGTGTATTTTCTTGCACATTTGCTACTCTGTATTTGTATACATTATTATTCGGGTGATATATATATGTATGTTATGCATGTATGTTTTATTTGAATTTAAGTCTTGTGTCTTAGTTGCACCATGTTTCGAAAAGCTGTAATTACTCTGATGTGCACGAGTTGGTTTTATAAAAAAAAAATATATCGCATTTTTAAAAGGCACAAGAGTTTTGTTTTTAAAAACACATCTCATATAGGTTTTGTTGAGCTTGGTGTGTTGAGCTCGGTAACTCATCAGTATATTGAGCAATGGCGGTCAGGAAGCGGTCGTTACACAACCTATTAAATCTGAATCATTGAATAATTTATTAATATATCCGTTGGCTAATATTGGTGGTTCACCCATGAACCACCTATTTGATAGTCCACTCTAGACGCCACCAAAAAAATAACTGTTATATAACATAAACACACAAAAAATTACACTCCACATAATTTCACACAGTTAAGTAAGAACAAATGAACAATATTGTTTCAATAATCTTATTTGTACACTTGAAAAGTTGAGCGACATCAGGTTAATAACTTAAGTGTAGGACAAATAACTAAGTTGACAAATAACTAAGCGATATTGGTTTCAATAATGTTATTAGTGTAGGGTTAATGATACTCTTTCCGTCTCATTTTAGTTATTTTTTTTAGAATATTTTATTGTACCAACTTAATTATCCTTTAAAAAATCAAAAAATATTAATTACTTTTTTTTCTAAAAAATATTCATTGTATCTCAACCAACTATATTAATTGATATTTTTATTTAACTACTTTATTACTCTAATTAATAAAGAGTATTTTAGTCAAATAAATATCATTTTATCGCAGAAATTTCTAAACTAAATCATTTTATTAATAAGTGTGAACAACTAGCAGCACAAGTGAAATTAAACGGAGGGAGTGCATACTTAACGAAACTCAATTGTTTTGCTTAGATCTTGCGCACTTTACAGTTGACACGCACAACGTCAAATAACTGTGCCAACGTTTCACAACCCCTGTTGGCCTGTTCTCCTTCACTCTTTCCATCGACTCCTCTCACTTTCTTCCACATCATCTTTACCAAGCTCCGGTGTTTCTTTCTACACTTTTTCTTTACTTTATCGAAGAAAGATAAAAACTTTCGCAACCCAATCTGTGCCAACACCCCACTTTTCTCTCTTCTCTCGTAGAGGGACATAATCTCTCAGCAATTCCTTATTTTAGCTGCAATCAATCCTTTCGGGTTTAATTCTATAGATTTTGATGGTTTGTTACCTCTGAAGCTGGATGACGATGATTCCTTGGGGTGGAATCAGTTGCTGTTTGAGTGCAGCTGCTCTGTACCTTCTCGGGAGAAGCAGTGGCAGGTAAGTAATTTCCTGTCGTTTTTCCTTCACCGAGCTAAAATTTACGACTATTTCTGTGTAATCTATGCATGAGATTCATTCAATTTAGTGGCATTATATAACTTGTAGTGATTATTTTATTTTATTGGTGGTGCAGGGATGTGGATATTCTCAAATCTGTAACCCGGGTCAATCAGTTAAAGGAATTAGGTATGTGTCTTTTTCAGAAACTTAAAGCCCCATTGTAGTGAGTCTTTGTTCTTCTTATGCTTGCTGAAAAGAGTGAGTGAGGCTAGGCTATGCTTATGGAAGTTATATTTGCATTTTATTTTTGAATAACATGGTCTGAGTCACATATCTTCAGGTCAATGTTACTAGTACCCTTTCTGTTGTTGGTAGGGTTGCTCTGTTGATTTAAATGGTTTAATATGTAGTTGCATATAATCATTTCTAAAGAATGATATTTCTTTTTCCAAAGTATCACATACGGCATTGTATTGCTATTGACAACAAAAATTCGTACTGAAACTGGTTAATGAAAGTACCGATCAGCCCGATTAACAATATCCATTTTCACATTGATAATGAAGGCCACTTAATCGGTAGCTTAATTTGGTTCTAGTTGTGTCCTTGTTGGTATTTCTGAAGTTTTATTATTTTTTGACTGGTAGCGTTTAGGACTAAATTTGGTGGCATTTGGCTGAAAAGTGCTAGTTGGACTTGAGAAGGCTTTATTTGGATTTCTTGCCAATAATCAATTGTCATAATGTATTCACTGTTCTTGCTAATCTTTATGTTGGAAGATATTTTTCTGTTATCATTTTGGTAATAGAGTTTTCATAATCTTTGTACCGTACTCAAAAAATTTGTAGTATGGTTACAATGATGGGGGCAAGTGCAAATTCCTCAAAGTGTTTGATGCAAACCCAAAAAGCAAGTAATGAAACAGTGAATAAAAGAAGAACAAACAGATGAGCAGTATGTATTATTGATGATGAAAAAGACTGAATGCAGAAGGGAACAAGGCTCCCAGCTACCCACAGAGTACAGCTCCTCAGAGAAATGCAATTCTCTGCCTAACAGAAAATGATACACTCATCATACCCTCCCTCTCCAAATCTGATCCCCATATAACAGAATTCCACTACATTCCCCTGACCCACCTATTCTCTCTCTGCCAACTTATCCTTCTATTCTTGCCTTCTATTCCTCCTCACATACACTCTCCACACCTTGGGCCTATCTTGACTCTCTAAGCCCGTGACATCATCAAGGGACCTATCAATACCGCCCCCTTGAACAGCAGACTTGCCCTCAAGTCTGAGGGTAGGAAACTGACTTCTAACAGTAAACTCTTCTTCCCAAGTGGCTTCTTCAGCTGGCTTTCCTTTCCAATGGATCAACAGTTGTTCAACAAACTCTCCTCCCTTACTGATGGTACGAGTAGCTAAGACTCCCAAAGGTTCCCAAGAACCAGTACTGTCCCCTTCCAAGTCCTGTGGAAGCTCTTTTTCCACTGTATAATTTCCGACAGCTTTTTTAAGCAAGGAAATGTGGAAAACCGGGTGAATTTTCGCAGTCACATGCAGCTGCAACTTGTACGCAACTGCTCCTACCCTTTCTATCACCTTGAAAGGACCATAGTATCTAGGTGTGAGCTTGGGACTGATGCGCATTTCCACAGATTTCTGCACATGAGGCCTCAGCTTGAGAAACACTCATTCCCCTATCTCAAAATGGGCTTCTTTTCTATGGTGATCAGCTTGGTTTTTCATTCGCACTTGGGCACGGCTCAGATGATACTTGAGTTGTCGCAAACACTCATCCCGGTCCCCCAAATCCCTCCTAACAGCCTCAACCTTTGTTTCTCCCGGCAAGAATCGGGTAAGGAGAGGAGGTGGCCTACCATACACCACTTCAAACGGTGTGGTTCCCGTAGAAGCATGGTACGTAGTATTGTATCAATATTTAGCCCAAGAGATCCATAGGACCCAAGTCTTAGGTTGATCTGCTATAAATCATCGCAAGAATGTTTCCAGACAACGGTTGACAACCTCCGTTTGACCATCCGTTTGCTGGTGGTAAGCGGTGCTCATTTTCAGCTGCGTGCCCTGCAATTTAAAGAGTTCTTGCCAAAAATTACTCACAAAAATTGGATCCCTATCACTGACAATTGACAAAGGAACCCCATGCAGTTTTATCACCTCTTTGGTGAATATTTCAGCTAGTGTCTTAGCTGAGTAAGGATGTTTCAACGGTATAAAGTGGGCATACTTTGAAAGCCGATCTACCACCACAAAATTAGCTTCAAAACCTCGAGATTTAGGCAAACCGATAATGAAATCCATGGAGATTTCCTCCCAAATTTGTGAGGGAACTGGCAAAGGTTGTAAAAGACCTCCTGGTGAAGCCGCTACATACTTTTGCCGTTGGCACACATCACACTCCTGGACAAATTGTTGAATCTGCTTCTTCATACCAAACCAATATAAATTTGCTGCCATACGACGGTAGGTACGGTAGAATCCCGAATTACCTCCTTGCGGGGTGGAATGAAACTCTTTCAGCAAGGTGGGTATCCAAGCTGAGTGTGCAGCCAAGACCAGCCTATTCTCATAAAATAACACACTATTCCTGTAAGAAAAGCCTGGTTTGGTGGACTGCCCTTGCTGCAAGACAGCAATGATGTTTTTCAGAACAGTGTCTTGATGGACTTCTTCTACTACCTCTTTGCTGCCCACCCACTCAGGATAGTGGACCATAGCTTGCAATTCAGCAGTGTCATACATTCTAGAAAGTGCATAAGCCCATTTATTCTCTAAGCCTGGCTTGTACACTATATCAAAGTAGTATCCTAGTAACTTCGCAGCCCAATTCTGCTGATCCATGGTTGTTATCCTCTGCAGTAACAACTGTTTGAGGCTCTTTTGGTCCGTGCAAACCGTGAATTTTCTGCCCAACAAGTACGGCCTCCTATACTGAATGGCAAGAGCAACCGCCATCAACTCCTTCTCATATGCCGACTTGGATAAATTCCGGTCTCCTAAAGCCTTGCTGTAGAAAGCAATGGGGAGCCCCTGTTGAAGCAGAATTGCCCCTAAACCATTGCCTGATGCATCACTTTCTATAAAAAATTCCTTGCTGAAATTGGGTAGGGCCAAAACTAGTGCAGAAGTCACTTTCTTCTTGAGGATTTCAAACGCTTCTTGTTCCTTATTCCCCCATTTGAACCCTTCTTTTTTAGTCAGCTCAGTTAGAGGTTTGGCTAGCTTACCATAGTCTCTAATGAACTTTCTATAGTACCCGGTAAGGCCCAAGAAACCCCTCACTCCCTTAACATTCTTAGGGGCTGGCCATTGGAGCACACATTTGATCTTCTCCGGATCCATAGCAACTCCCTCTTGAGAAATAATGTGGCCCAGATACTCCACTGACCGCTGTGCAAAATAACATTTCTTTTTATTAGCCACCAATTTTTGATCACACAGCACTTGTAACACTGACTTTAGGTGTTGGATGTGATCTTGCCAAGTTGAACTATACACCAATATATCATCAAAGAAGACCAGCACATACTTACGCAACATCGGCTTGAACACCTCGTTCATGAGGGCCTGGAAAGTCGAAGGGGCATTCATCATCCCAAAGGGCATCACCAAAAATTCATAATGCCCTTCATGAGTGCGAAAAGCGGTCTTATGTATGTCCTCACTCCTCATCCTCACTTGGTGGTAACCCGATTTGAGGTCAATCTTAGAAAAGAACTTGGAACTGTGTAGCTCATCCAATAATTCATTGATCACGGGAATTGGGAATTTGTCCGGATTTGTCACCTTGTTCAAAGCCCGGTAATCAACACACATACGCCAAGTCCCATCTTTCTTCTTGACTAGAATAATCGGACTAGAAAAAGCACTTTGACTAGGACAGATGATCCCGACTTGTAGCATTTCTTTCACTTGCTTCTCTATCTCATTTTTATGATGATGTGGGTAACGGTAGGGGTGGACATTAACCGGACCTTGGCCTTCAACCAAATGGATGACATGCTCCTGTTGTCTCTTTGGAGGCATCCCTTTTGGTTCTTGAAAAATCTCAGAAAACTGGATGAGCACTTCCTGCACCTCTTGCTGCTAGGTACTGGACAAACTTGGGGAATCCACCACATGCCCCTCAGTGGACATGAACAACCCACTCACTTCCTGCCTTGGCCTAGTTAACAAGCTCTGTAAAGCCATATTCTGCGCACCAACATGACCCTGTCCCTTTAATTCAACCCATTCATCATTGAACCTGAAACGCATAACCTGTCTGGCCCAATCTACCCACATTTCCCCAATTCTAGTCAACCAAGACATTCCCAGCACTAAATCAATTCCATCCAGATCAAAAAGCAAGGCATCAATTGCAATATTCATGTTACCCACTTCAATCATAACACTTCTACACTCACCTTTTGCCTCTGCTTTATAGCCATCACCCATTTTCACTTGTAAGGGCACCGTGTCGTCTACCTTCCAGCCCATAGCCTTCACCAACCTCCGAGAAATGAAGTTGTGGGTCGCCCCACTATCCACTAACATTAGAATCGGCACTCCCTGTACAGTCCCCTTGAGCTTCATGGTTCAGAGTTGCCCCTTCTTTTGAGCAACTAACCCACTTAAACTCATAATGCTCAAATTTCCTTCTTCCTCGGTCTCTTCTTCTTCTTCTTCCTCCGCTCGCATCTCGTTAGCCTCACCCTCCTCCGTATCTTCCTCCTCAGCCACCATGATGCGCAGTTGCCGGTCGGGACATTGATGACGGGGATGGAAGTTTCCACCGCATTCGAGACAGAGCCCCTTTTGCTTGTGATCTGCGATTTCCTGGGCAGAGAGATGGCGAATCCCTCTACGCGTGGTGCAGAGCCCTTCTTTTCCATCCTGGGCTCATATTTTGGGCTAGACCCGATTCCACCTTTATCTGGGCCGTCTTTGGTTCCCTTCACATAAACCCAATCATTATTTTGAGTTCGACCCGGGTTATGAGAACCGGATCCCGCGTGCGGGTTGGATCTATAACCGGATCCATAACCACTGTGCCCCTTGGGCCCATTTTGACGAGGCCCAACCCACCCGCTCTTCTTCTCCTGCAACTCGACCTCCACCGCCCTAGCTAGATTCATCAACCGCGAACGAGAAATCGCTTCGGTTGTTTTCAAGTTGCGCACCTTGCCCCGTATTCCATCCCTCAACCCATGGACAAAGTAACCCATGAGAACCGAGTTATGAGTTCGACCCAGGTTATGAGAACCGGATCCCGCGTGCGGTTTGGATCTATAACCGGATCCATAACCACTGTGCCCCTTGGGCCCATTTTGACGAGGCCCAACCCACCCGCTCTTCTTCTTCTGCATCTCGACCTCCACCGCCCTAGCTAAATTCATCAACCGCGAACGAGAAATCGCTCCGGTTGTTTTCAAGTTGCGCACCTTGCCCCGTATTCCATCCCTCAACCCATGGACAAAGTAATCCATGAATTGCTCATCAGGCAGCTTTGGCACCTGTGACACCAACCGTTCGAATTCCCTTATATGCTCCTCCACACTCCCTTGTTGTTGCAGCGCCGCGAGCTGCTCGTAGATATTGCCTTCGCCAATTCCGCCATACCTCTCCAACAGCGCATCCTTCAATTTTTCCCATGTGAGGTCCCCATCTTCATCAGACAGAATGAATGATGTGACCATCCATACAAAGCTGTGCTAAATTCACTTTCACCTCTGGCCTGGTATTCTGAACTCGAAAGTAAACTTCAGCCCTAGCGATCAACCCGACGGCGTCCTCGCCGGTAAACATCGGAAGTTCTATCTTCTTAATGGAACGCCTGAACTCACCAAGCGCATCTCCGTGAAGTTGTTTCTTCACTTCCTCTGCTTCTGAGTGAATGGACTTGCCCTCTCCATTTGTTTTCTTCACCAATTACTCGCTCTCACTCGGCTCTTTACTCTGCGTAATAAGCGAGATTAGGCGCTCTTGGTCAATAGCGGCTTGCTCTCTCATTGCCGCCAGGGTAACTTCGAGTGAGGTCATCCTGTTCTCCAACGTCGTCACTTTTGCCTCCATCTTCTTTGGTGGCATCCGAAACACCTACTCACTGGTTCCGTGTCGATTTGCTCCTCTCCGATTAGGCATGGTGCGTAGTCGGGCGGGTTTTGCCTCCCAGTCCTCAGTCCCCATTTTCAACGGGTTCGGGTTTTGCCTTCCCATCCTCGTCCCGATAAGTCGGGTTTCTCATGGTCCCCAACTCAGCTCTAACTGTATAAAAAAATTGAAAAATTATAGTTATGATAATTAATAAAATAAAATCATAATTATTATACAATGATAAAATAAAATAAAAAAACATTAAAATAAAATGTTCTATTGAAAAGAGATTAAATTAAAAATAAATAAAATATATGAAACAAAATGAATGAGTATAAATGCATAAAATAAAATAAAAATTAACAATTTATATTTAATTGGGCGGGTTCGGGTCGGGGGCGGGTTGGGTATCGACATCCCCAACCCCGTCTCACCCCCGGTCAAAACGGGTTTTCCCCGTCAAAATCGGGTCGGGGTCGGGTGGGTACCCGCGAGTTCGGGTTCTGTTGCCATGCCTATCTCTGATCGAAATGTGATCCGGCAGGTCGGACCAATTTGATGCAAACCCGAAAAGCAAGTAATGGAACAGTGAATAAAAGAAGAACAAACAGATGAGTAGTATGTATTATTGATGACGAAAAAGACTGAATGCAGAAGGGAACAAGGCTCCCAGCTACCCACAGAGCACAGCTCCTCAGAGAAATGCAATTCTCTGCGTAACAGAAAATGATACGCTCATCATACCCTCTCTCCAAATCTGATCCCTATATAACAGAATTCCACTACATTCCCCTGACCCACCTATTCTCTCTCTGCCAACTCATCCTTTTATTCTTGCCTTCTATTCCTCCTCACATACACCCTCCGCACCTTGGGCCTACCTTGACTCTCTAAGCCCGTGAAATCATCCAGGGACCTATCAGTCTAATTGTAAATTTTTTACAATGCAGGTGTGCCTTTGGTGCTTCTATAGAAATTTATTAAATATTATAAAATATATATCTTTTTTATTGATAATATACCTTTTTATTTTATTATTTAGTACTTCCATTGTTCGATTATGTAGTTATATAAAATGAATAAATTCAACATTCTCATGTTGGAGTGTAATAATACAATAGTGCAGAGAGCACGGTCTTCACAAACTGCAAACAATGCAGCTGTAATGTATCTCTAATCAACAAAAGGCGAGCCTGAAAACCTTAATTTGCAAAAGAATGACCTCGTTGATATGTATTCCTAACAATACTTATTGTTAATGCAAAACACATGTCCACTTTTATGGTGCATAGGATCAAATCTCTTAGATATGCATTTGACTTTATTATAATGAACCACTTGACTTTATACTTAATCATTCAAGCTGTGCTGTTGTGGTGACTGATCATGCTTTGCATAACTTCACTCTGCAGCGCAACTGTTAGATGCTGAAATTTTGCCCTTGGTCGTTGCAATTTCTGGAAGAGTTGGCTCTGAAAGCCCAATTCACTGTGAATTCAGTGGCTTAAGGGGTGTAATAGTTGAAGAAACGGTACATAGACATAGTATTCTAAAAATAGGAATAATCTCATTTTGTGAGGATTCTGCATATCTTGCTTCGGTCCTTTACAATGAATACTCAACTCATTCTTCAATTTGTTTTTTCTAGGCAGAACAACATTTTCTCAAACAAAATGATATTGGTTCCTGGATACAGGATTCTGCTTTAATGCTGTCCATGAGTAAAGAGGTTCCTTGGTATCTGGTATGACTCCGTCTTTCTTCCTCTAGTTGACTTTTCAAAATTGTTATTATTATTGGTTATCAAATTGATAGAATATATTTGCTTGTTTCCCCCAATATGGAAATGGAAAATAATAAAAACACCAAAAAAGATTTTGGTATAATGTATGTTCTATGAGTGAAAACCAAATTCACCTGAGTTAAAAACTTACGATACAACTCCTTCATGTTATTCCTTTCTTTTGTTTTGTTAAACACAATGGCTTCTTTTTTCATTGTTAGGAAGATGGAACTGGTCGTGTGCATGTGGTTGGAGCTGGGGGGGCCACAGGTTTTGTGTTACCTTGTGGAAGTGAGGTATTTGAAGAGTCAGGTCGATCACTTGTACGTGGAACATTGGATTATCTCCAAGGACTCAAGGTGGATGTGTTACACATTCTTCCATCCATCTATCTCCCTTCTTCCCCCATCAACCCCAAAAACATTTTATAAACTGACATAATTGAAACCATGTTTTCAGATGCTTGGTGTCAAGAGAATTGAACGGGTACTTCCAGTCGGCACTTCCTTGACTGTTGTTGGTGAGGTATGAAGTCGTAGAGAAATTTAAAGTTTTTACTCCCTTTCTAACAAATGAAGGATAGAAAGAAGATGGATAAGCTTACATGAGTCGGACTATTAAACTAAATCCAATAATCTTAATCATAAATGGTATTTGGGAGAATATAATTTATCATACAGTTAATCTTATATAGTTTCAAGACTTTGCCTTGTTACTTTCTCTAGAATGTTATATATTATAGAATTGCATCAATTAGTGCTAGCCGTGCTATGGAATAGATTGGTAAGGATACAAACAGTAATGGGAGTAACTCATCCATTGATACTGAATGGAACAATCATTTCATTAAACTTGAACTCCTGTGATCTAGATCTGATTGATGACTTGAATACTCCAATTAAATTTTAGATCAAAATACCGAATTTCTGATTTGACACATTGAATTGAGATTGACTGCACTTCATAAGTTACATAACTGTGCACAAAGTAATTGTTGTTGACTTGTTTCTCATAAATTGAATGTGTTAGTAACCAGAATATGAGAGATGATCCTAGAAGAAAGATGGTAGACCAACTGTCTCATGGGCCAAAGGTTGGAACTTGGAAGGTTTACACAAGAAGGCCCAAGAAAGTGGTTGATGCGGCAGGGCCTTGTGGGAGTTAGTTACTGAGTAGCATTCAAAAGTCATAGTGGAATGAGAATGGTTATTTAGGGGTGGTTAATAAGAGGGGAGAGCATGTGAATGGTTATCCTTTTGTCAGCAGTTAGCTGAGAGCAGAGGTTTATACTTTATACTCTGTGGGAGCTTTGCTCCAGGAAAGTGTTAGTAACTATCTTTCACAGTTCTGTTCTTTTTTCTTTCTTTATCCCTTTATGCTTTGAAGCTTATTCACAATACAGTATTGTTGGAAGTACCTCGGCAGAACCGTTGGAAATCCGTTTCTGCACAAATGAATTTCTGGTTTTGCTATCATGGGGAATCGATTCCTAACACCAGGGTAATCGATTCCCAAAGAGTTATTTTCCGGGGAATGGATTTCTAGCAGCAGGGGAATGGATTCACAGAGGAGGTGTTTCCGGGGGGAACCGATCCCCTCATTGTAGTAATTGATTCCCACGCGACTCTGTTATGCCTGTTATACAGTTACACGTTCTGTTTTGGGGTTTTCTCTTCATGGGCCTTTCTTGTATCTTCATATGAGGGGTGAGGCACTAGAGTTCAGAGTGTGAGAGTTTCTTTTCTCTTCATTTGGCTTGTATATGTTCTTGGAGAATAGAGAGAAAATCAAGAGAGATTAGGGATCAAGGGTTTGTGTGAAAATAGTGTGTGAAAGACTTGGGTTTTACTGTAGTTCTTCTTGAACATGAAAGGTGCAAGAACCAAGGGTTCGCTATTATAATCTTGATCTGATTCATAGTAGAAGCTACTCTCTCCTGTGGATGTAGGCCACATTGGCTAAACCACGTAAATTTCTGTGTGTATTTCTTCTGTTTTTATTGGGCGATTCGTTCCTCTGTTTTGTGTGCGTTTTTGCTGCTGTGTTATTGTTGCTGTTCTGTGATTCTTGTTTGCGCGATTTCTTGGTGCTGTCGTTTTGTTTAGGTATTTGTTTCAGGGGTCTTAATTGGGTTTCTTCCATACTACAAACCAACAGATAGAATATCTGTATGTTTTTCCTCTTCATTATTGAACTTAATACATGGTAGGAATTATGGTATCATTTGATCTATCCAGTCAATCCCAGTTGTTTTTTTTTTACTCTTCATCAACGGTTTACTATCAGAATGCATTAAAGTATGATATTTGGTGGGAGTTCAGGAGAGCACATAAGCAGGGGGACCTTCTTCAATGGGCCATTCTCCAGACCAAGACTGAGAACTTGACACCAAATCTTTACCCAAAATCTTAAGACATTGGATATATGAGTCTTGTCTCTTATATCATCTTCATTTAGTTATTTCCTAGAGCCTTTTCGAGCCAAATACTTGGGTGGAGTGCTCACCCTTCATACCTAAAGCTCTTCGAGTAATGGCCTGTGCCTTCATATTAGAACAGAATACATGCTCATAAACATTGGTGCTGTTTCTAATTTTATATAAGGTCTTCCTTTCTGTTTCAACATTAAATGAGATTGCTGTCTATTAAATATCCATCTTTTACTTTTAAAAACTTGTTTTAAAATATTTCTAAACTGTATGATCAGGCTGCTAAAGATGACATTGGCACCATTCGGATTCAGCGACCCCACAAAGGGCCATTTTATGTCTCTCCCAAAACTATCGATCAGCTCATTGTTTATCTCGGGAGATGGGCAAGGTTGCTTTAAAGATAAATGATGCTTATTATTATGAGTTTTGTGTTGGAGTGCCTTTATCTATATTGGGCTGACAAATTTTCTTGTTAGGTGGTATAAGTATGCATCCATGGGCTTAACAATATTTGGTACTTATCTAATAGCTAAGCATGCTATTCAGTACATCTTGGAAAGGCGTCGTCGTTCTGAACTGCAAAAAAGGTACACACTCATTAATGGTTAAGAACTGAATACCATTGAAAGGTTTCAAACCAGGAAAAGTTATACAATGTAGTTTAACAACTTTTACTCTATAGTTTAACAACTTTTACTCTAGAAGTTAAGTGGAAGTATTGGCAATGGCATTATGATTCCACGCCAGTCGACATTCTAATGCATCTCTTTGGCTTATTCTTAAATTAGTCGGAACAAAGTACTTAATATCTGTTTATGCAGGGTTCTTGCTGCGGCTGCTAAGAAGTCAGGGCAACATCTTGAAGGTAAATTGTTAAAGGTCTATTTGTTAATTTTGCAAATGGCTTTTTTAATAGGTGTCAGAAATTGTTACTCTTTCTCAGGTGATAATGCTGACAGCTTCTCAGATGGTGGTAAAAAAGACCGGTCAATGCCAGCTTTGTGTGTAATATGCCTTGAGCAGGAATATAATGCTGTTTTTGTCCCGTAAGCTACCAATCTTATTCTCATTCTTGCGTTACATAAAATGTTCCAGAGTTCATGCTTGTCTATCTCTGCATACTTGTCTATCTCTGCATACTTGCTATTAATGAAAGAACTGACATTGTGTGTATTAAGGGAGCATGCTTCTATATACGTGAATCCGTGAATGCATCTTGTTGGAGAGATAATTATGCTTCCCCTTATATGTTTCCTCTCAGTTATGCTTATGCACTATATTTTTTCCTGGACTTTCTCATTCCATTCCATTTCACATTACAACTAGCAATTGGGACATTACAACTAGCAATTGGGACACGTGCTAAGCACGACTGCTAGAATATCAGCGGAAAATAATATGAAGATGTTGCAACGTGGATAATCAAACAAAGTCTATTTAGTTTTTTTAAATAAAAGATGAAAATTGTGTCACGTGGTGCAACGTGGATAATCAAATAAGTGTATTTAGTTTTCTTAAATAGATAATAGATAATAGATTCATAACCCCATAAGGTCTATGTTTAAATGTCAGGTGTGGGCACATGTGCTGCTGTACAACTTGCTCTTCACACTTAACTGTCTGCCCCCTTTGCCGGCGACGGATAGAGCAGGTAGTCAAAACTTTCCGTCATTGAGCATGGAGGCTCAACTGGATAAAACGACGTGGAAATCTTGAATTGTGATTTGCGCCTTAAGAAACCAAGGAGTAACAGTTTGGTCAATGGTGATTATATCAAATTCTGCACTTCCTCGCCAGTTGATTTCAGAGTCTTTTACCTATTAGTAATTCTGAAACCTACATCTTTGAAAGAAATACGAACAACATGGTTATATTGTGTGTTAATGTTATTACTAATCGCTGGGCATCACAATTTGTAAATATTTACGATCACGAGGGTTCCATGTTACTGTAATCCATTGTAAATGTCGGTTAGATTGATTTGAATATCAATCCCTTTGCATGGTCTGAAACCATATGCTACACTTTTTTTTTCCTTGCTATATAGGAATTTTGTCTTAAACTGGACTGTCTAATGTTAACTTTTAAAGGTTGTTACATCATGAATTGCTTTCAAGTCATTTATTTTTGGTTGGTATTTTGCTATGGTTTATCAAACTCAGTACCCCCATTAATTTATGGTCAGATGTAAAGCAGAGTACTATGCGTAGTCAAAATTCTCTCGTGATATACTGCTTTCGTCATATTATAAGTGTCACATTAGAAAATTTTACACATATTAAGGAAAAACTATAAATGAATAAAAAAATATAACAATTTTATAAAATTATTGTTATTAACTATTTGGGTATTAATAATTGTCATAAATGCATAGTAAAATATAATGATTTGAGAGCG
This sequence comes from Calophaca sinica, assembly GCA_037113605.1. Lineage (NCBI taxonomy): Eukaryota > Viridiplantae > Streptophyta > Magnoliopsida > Fabales > Fabaceae > Calophaca > Calophaca sinica. Next base: position 26,182,946 of record CM073733.1, read on the forward strand.
ATGTACTCATTATTAATTTGAGGGTAAAATTGGAGAAAGTAATTAATATTACATTGAAAACTTAACATGACACTTATTTTAGAATTAATTTATTTTACAAATGTGACACTTATAATGAAAGGGGGGAAAAAGAAAAAAAAACTTACGGTAAAGCATAAAAATGGTTTTTCAGCGCAATCTAGAACTCTAGTCTTTTGAATTTGACTCGAGAGAACTGGTTGTTGAATTGTGTACAGTTGGCACAAATGTATATTCTTTTGTAAAAGATGGCAATAAACATTGATCAGCGGTGGAAAAGTATGGATGGCGGGACAGGGAATATTTTTGCGTGAGAATATATGGGTAGAACAATGTTTGAATCATATTTATATTTGTTGTGATAGCTTTGTTTTCTCGGGCTCTGCCTCTATGGAATGATTTGCCCTTTTTATTTCGTTCACTTCTTTTTTAATAGACATGACAAGTTGAAATTCTTTTCTTTAATCTATTTTTTATTATCAGGAAAACACACGTCTCACGATTAGAGAAAAGATCCGAAAAAGAGTTTATAAAGTTTGGAACTCATCTTTTTTTGTTTGTTTGTTGATAAACTTTGGTTTAGGACTTAATCACACTTAAAGCTCCCCGCTCTTTAGTCCTCCCAAAAAGTGTGTTTTGTGAGGCTCGAACCTTGGTCATCTCCAGAGGCGGAGCTTCTTGAGGACATAGGGGAGCCATGGCTCCCCCACAAAATTTTTCTTAATAAATTTATATACATCTTCTATCATCATTATCATATTATATATACTAAGATTGACAAAAATTTTGCGTTGTGCGCAACGGCGCAGTGGTTAAGCAGCATTTTGCAACTAATGGGACAAGGGATCGAATAGGAGCTATTTTTGCATTTCAGTTTTTATTTCCTGAGTGTGTCAGAGTTGCTTTCCAATGGGTGTTTTTTTTTGGATAGACAAATGTTAGTTATTAATAATTGTTAGAATTGCTAGTTTCCTGGGTTTGAACCTATGATCTCCAGCTTACACTTCTTCAGTGGACCTCCAGCTTGCACTCATTCAGCTTCCTGCGGGTGTAGATTTCACCATTACCCTTCATGTTTTTTCAGCAAGCTCTATTGTCCTTCCCACATCAATTTTTACTTTCTATAGCAAAAAAAAAAAAAAATAGTGCAAATAATAATTATTTTTATCGTCTCTTTTACAGAAGCTATTTTTTAAATCTCGTTTCGTGTTATTGTTTTTTGTATATATATTTTTTGTTTTATGTATTCTTTCAAACCAAAATTATTTTTTCAATAATATAGTATAGTTTAGTTTGCAAATAATTGTTTTAATTTATTTTACACATTTGATTTTATTTTATTCCAAATGATAAAATAAATATTTTAAAATTTATTACTAATTTTAATTTTATTTTATGTTCTGACTAAATATATTTTTGCATTAGTAAAAATATATTTTGTATTTTTATTATGTATAATTTTAACTTTGAGTATATTACTTAGTTATTTTGGCTCCCTCAAAAATATTGGTCAAGATCCGCCACTGGTCATCTCATTTACAAGCTCAACTTGTTGCCAATTGTGTGACATTCATTGGGTTTGAACTCATCTAAAAATAAAGGTCAACCGCATTTTAAGTCGTTAAAATATGTCTGTAAGCCGTGGGGGAAAAAATGCACGTAAGCTCAACCGAATAATGCTAAATTGATGCAAGGAAAAAATTATCTATAATTGTGATAGAATTAATTTAGGTGGCGTAGAAAAGTGGAATATGTAATATTATTTTTCTTTTGGGATAGATACATTGAGTAGAAAAACAAGTAGCGCTCTGCTAGGGTTTCGAGTATGGACTTCACTTTCACGGCGTTCCGACCGCCGCCGAAGCAAACGAAGACAGCTGAGCCACCAAATAATGGTGGCACAGGTGGAGACAAAGCTGAGGGCAAACACGTGGAGTCAAACACGCCGATCTCGTTTCGCGACAAGGTCCTAGGATCGCAGGCACCAATAATGGCAAGAGAAAGGGTTGACTTGATAACTGCTAACATGATAAGACTCGAATATTTTCAGGGGAATCGGCTTTTGCCTATGCTCCATGTGGAGAAGAAAGTGATCGAAGAACTGAGTGTTCCTTGGAAGGATGCGCTACTTGTCAAACTGCTGGGGAAAAGTCTTGGTTTCAACATTATGAAGCACAAGCTCGAGTCAGTGTGGAAGTTAGCAGGTGATTTTGATCTGATGGATGTAGGCAATGGGTTTTTCATGGCCAAATTTGAAACAGAAGATGACCGAACTAGAGTGATCAATGGTGGCCCTTGGTTAGTTTTTGATCACTATTTATCGATCAGACAATGGACTCTCGAGTTCAACGCCGCCAAGGCGACAATAGACAAAACCATGGCGTGGGTCAAAGTTCCTAGCCTTAACCTTCTTTACTATGATGACAGTATGCTTTGGGCTCTAGCCTCTGCCATCAGAACTCCTGTGAAGGTGGACCTCCACAAGTTGCACGTTGAAAGGGGACGCTTTGCTAGAATATGTGTTGAAGTGGATCTTAATAAACCTGTAATGGGAAAGGTTGGCGTCGAGGGAGAGTGGTTTCAGGTCCAATAGTAGAGCCGGCAAAATGGGCCGGCCCGATCGGGCCGGGCCGGGCTAGCCCGATAAATGATAGGGTTTGGGTAGCATATTTTGAGCCTGAATAAAAATGGGCGCCGTTGGCCCGACCGAAAGCCCGAGTCCGCAGGGCTAACTCACCATGGCGCCGTATTTATTAAAAAAAAAACTAGTTGTGATTTTTAATTTATGTTGGCCTTTGATAAAAGTTACGTTATGTACCAAAAACAAAAAGTTACGTTAATGGGTCAGGAGTGGGACAAAACGAAGAAATGGCCCAATGCTCGACTAAAAAATAAAAAGCGAGTGTGTTTAAAGTTGAGAAAAGGAGAAAGTGCTAAACCTAAAATCCAAATCGTATGAACCCGTGAGAAGAAAGTTCTCCATATCTCTCTCGTCGCAGAAGATAACGAGGAGACGAAGTATTTTGGTATCTGCAACACCGTCGCCGTTGTGCTCGCTGAGCCTCTCTCTGTATTGCTTGCTGTATTGCAGAATTTGTGTTGCTGTTGCAGAATCTGTATTTCTGTATTGCAGAATTTGTTGCTGTTTTGTATTGCTGTATTGCAGAATTTGTGTTGCTGTTTGTATTGCTTGCTGTATTGCAGAATTGCAGAATCTGTATTGTTGTATTCTTTGCAATTCTTGTACAGAATTTGTATTGCTTTTTTTTAGTCAAAGCGAATTTGTATTGTTTTTTAATCCGCCGGCCAAAAGCTCGCCCGCTGAAGTCAGGGCTGGCTGGGCTCTAAATTATGAGCCCGAATTTCACCCAGGGCTTTTTGGCCCGGCCCTATAAAGCCCGAGCCCGATGCGGGCTGGCCCGACGCGGGCCGGGTAGCCCGTTTTGACAGCTCTAAATATGAGGGCTTGCATGTGATTTTCACATAGTGTGGGTGCTACGACCATGTGTTTAAGGATAACTCAATGCAGGTTAACAGTACCATTCCACCGGCAATGGCGGCCAAGGTTGTTATTGCGGTGGCTACGCCGGAAGGAGGGAGAGCTGAAGAGAGTTGGTCAACGTGAAATTAGGGGAAGATAATCTTGGTAACTCACAAAATCTGGAGCTCGATTCTGCTGTTACTCCTCCGGATTCTCTGCATGGGGAGTGGATTACGATTGAACGTAAAAGCGTAATCAGAGGAACAATCGCAATATGGGTTTCAATGAAAAAGTGCCACACTTCAATAATAGGCACACAGTTTTGATGCCCTCCATCTTGAGAAACTGGACAGGCCACATGATCAGGACTTTAATAAAGAGAGTGGCCCACGTGAAGGAGAGCATAACACTCCTAAAATATGGACTCAAAAAAAAAGGCCCAGGCATGATGGGGCGTCATCCAGCAAGCTTGCCCCTGTCCAAGGAAAAAATAATTCTACACCTGCAGCGGTGGGAGTCTATGTAGGGGGTACACGGTCACCAAAGCCAATAACGCAGCTCCTCAACGAAAGGGTAGTGGAGGAAACACCCCAGAGCTTCTCCTTTCCCAGCGAATTTCATCCACCCCTAAGCTGGTGACCTCAAGTGGACCCAAATCGGAGGATCCATTGAAGAATAAAGAACCAGATGGAGTGGCGGAGGACCTGCACTCTCTGCCGAACCCGAAGCCCCCTAACCTAGCTGCAACTCAGGATGATGATATGCAAGTGGAAGTTAGTGATGAAGCAGAGGATGCTGAAGTGTGTGCTGAAGTGCGATTGAATCTAGGGTTCCTTCACTGGACTCTCGTATGCTTACCTCCTGATGGCCAACGAGCTAGAGGTATTGTTACTTTCCAAATCAATTGTTTTAATGAATATAATCACTTGGAATTGTCGAGGTGCTCAAGGAAAAGATTTATGTAGAGCACTTAACAATTTTTGTAGGCGCAATAGAGTGGATATTGTAGCATTGCAAGAACCCCGTTATAGTGGGATTAAGGCAATAAACACAATCAGAAGACTGAGATTTCATTACTCTTTGATAGTTGAGGCGCGTGGATTCTCAGGAGGAATTTGGTTGGTGTGGAATAGAGACGATATTCAGATTAATTTGGTTCAAGATGACTTTCACTTTCTCCGTGTGTGGATGACCCAAGTTGACGCCCCCTGTTGGTTCTTAACAATGGTATATGCTAGCCCCAGAGAGCATGAAATGAGTCACACTTGGAACCAGCTCAAGAACTTATCATCTACGGTACAAGGGCCCTGACTGATGCTAGGGGATTTCAATGCAATTTAAGCCTGGGAGAGAAAAAGGGTGGAGCTCCAACAGATTTGAGGAAGTGCTTGGAATTTGTTGATTGGATTAATGATTGCAGGTTGCTAGAGGTCACAACAACTGGCTCTAAATTTACTTGGAGAGGGCCAAAGTGGGATGGGCGTGATAGAGTGTTCAAAAGACTTGACAAAGTACTTTGCAACTTAGATTGGAGAATTAATTTTCATGAAGGGTATGCAAGGTCCTGCCAAGGACTCAGTCTGACCATCATCCAATTGTAGTCTTCACAGAAGGCGAGCCTAGATTTGAGGGGAACCGCCCCTTCAGGTTTGAAGCTGCCTGGACCACTCATGAAGACTTTCACGGATTTGTCAGGGAGCAATGGCATAATGAGATTAACCTTGTTCCGGGTCTTATTGATCTAACCCAACACTTAAAGAAATGGAATTCTGATACTTTTGGCAACATCTTCAAGAGAAAGAAGCATCTCATGGCCCGTCTAGCTGGTATTCAAAATAGTCCCAATTTTGGGTACATCACCTTTCTTGAGTCTCTGGAGAAGGATTTACAGGAGCAATTGGCTCTCACTCTTTATCAAGAGAAGTATCTATGGTTCCAAAAGTCTAGGGGTAAGTGGATAACAGACGAAGATCGTAATTCCAAGTACTATTATTCCAAGACCATTGTGAGGAGAAGAAAGAGCAAGATACTAGCTTTAAAAAACAGTGATAATACATGGGTGGAGGAGCCTGAACATCTCAAAACCATGGTTAGAAATTTCTATATTGGCCTGTTCCAAGAGGAGGAAGTAATCCGCGAGTCTGTTGTTTCTATGGCGTTCTATCTCACTAACTTCTAGGGTCACAAAGAACTCCTGAGTGCCAATGTTACCAATACGGAGTTAAGAAGAGCTCTATTTGATATGGGCCCTAACAAGTCACCGGGGAAGATGGATACCCAGCTCTTTTTTTAGCATTGTTGGATATTGTTCAGTCATCCCTACAGCAATTCGTAGATCAGGTGCGGAACAACCCTTCTCATATTGGCATAGTCAATAACACTTTGCTTGTTTTGATCCCAAAGGTTGATAAGCCGCAGTTTATGACTCAATTCCATCCCATTGCCCTTTGTAATGTAGCCTACAAGCTTGTCACTAAGATTATTGCCAACAGAATTAAGCCCTTCTTGGATGGCCTCATCTCTCCCTATCAGGCAAGCTTTGTTCCAGGCCGTAGTATCCATCATAATATAATCATTGCCCAAGAAATGGTCCACTCTATGTCTAGGATGAAAGGCAAGAAGGTCTTTATGTCTATTAAGATCGATCTTGAAAAGGCCTATGATAGATTAAATTAGAACTTCATCATCCAATGTCTTTAAGATTGTTAGTTTCCCTCTAAGCTGACCAACATTATTCAACATTGCATTTCCTCTTCATCTTTCAGTTTGCTTTGAAACGGTGACAAGACATATGCTTTTATTCCTACTCGTGGCATTAGACAGGGTGATCCTTTGTCACCCTATCTCTTTGTCCTTTGTATGGAAAGATTATCGAATATAATTGAAGACCAGGTGGAGGCTGGCTACTGGAAACCTATGCGTGCAGGTAGATTTGGTCCCCCTATCTCTCACCTTCTTTTTGCTGATGATTTACTTCTTTTTGTAGAAGCTTCCACTGAACAGGCTCATTGTGTGTTGCACTACCTTGACCAATTTTGTCAAGCTTCGGGGCAAAAAATCAATGCACAAAAGGCCCACATTTATTTTTCAAAGAATGCGGACCAACAATTGCGGGAGGATATTCTGCAACATATAGGCTTTGTAGAGGCTACTAGTTTGGGCAGATAACTTGGTGCGCATATCACACAAGGTAGGACTACTAGGGGGCAGTTTAAGCATATTACAGAGAAAATTCAGGGCCACTGAGTGGTTGGAAGCGGCAGTGTTTGAGCCTAGCAGGCAGAGTGATGCTTTCTCAGTCTATTCTTAGCTCTATTCCATATTTCCATATGCAATATCAAAAGCTCCCAAAAACTGTGTGTGCTGAGCTGGAAAAGATTCAAAGGAAGTTCATTTGGGGTGACACCGACCAAGCCTGCAAGGCTCACCTAGTTGGATGGGATGTGTGTTGCTTGCCCAAACGAGATGGAGGGTTGGGCTTTAAGAAACCTCAACTGATGAATGAAGCCTTTCTTATGAAGATTATGTGGCAGCTGGTAACGAAACCTACTGATTTGTTGTGTCAAGTTTTACACAACAAATATGGCAGGGAGCATGACCTGCTGAATTTTATGTCATCTCAGCCTTATGACTTTCCTCTTTGGAAGGCATTGACTAATATGTGGACCAAGTTCGAGCATAATTTGGTGCGTCAGATTGGGGATGGAAAGGACACAAATTTTTGGCTGGATAGATGGATAACAAAGGAGGCTCCTCTCCTGTTATCAATGCATCCTTTCACTGATAGCTTTGATACTACCACTCGTCTCGGTGACGTCACTAATAACAGAGGTGAGTGGGACCTCGACTTTCTTCATAATAATTTGACCCCGAGTTGGTGTCCAAAGTTCTCTCTATTCCCCCTCCTTTAGACTCTGATAGCCCGGATACTGTGGCATGGGCCGGGACTAGTTGCAAAAAGTTTTCTGTTCAGAGTGCATACTCCTACTTGACTATGGATCACCAAATCATTGAGGGTGATTGGAATAGCTTGTGGAAGTGGAAGGGGCCATATCGAATCCAAACATTTGTATGGATAGCTGCTCATGGTAGATTCTCACGAATCAACGGAGGCATCAATGGAATGCTTCGACCTCTCCGCTATGCCCGTGTTGTGACCGTGAAGAGGAGACAATGACTCATGTTCTTCACGATTGCGTCTTTGCGACCCGGGTATGGCTTCGGTTAGTGCCATCTATTAATATTCAGCAATTCTTCACTGGGAGTTGTAAGGATTGGATCTTTGCCAACATTAGTAGCCAGATGCCTGACTTACAAGGTGTCCCTTGGCACACAATTTTTATGGTTACTTGTTGGAATCTTTGGAAGTGGCAGAATAATCAGGTTTTTGAGGAAGGATTTGAGAGACCAGCTAATCCTACCATTCCTATCCTTAGATTTACTCATGATATCATTTAGAACATCCATGTCGTGGAAATGTGGGCAGTTCGGTTATGGAGACAGTGTTTGTTTCTTGGAGAGCACCATCTATAGGGTGGATCAAATTGAATTGTGATGGTGCCTATAAGCGCCCATCGTTGGTTGCAGGGTGTGGTGGGCTGTTGCGAAACGAGGTTAGTCGCTGGATCTATGGTTACATGCGCAGGGTGGGGACTTACGATGCTCTTCAGGCCGAAATGTGGTGTTTGTTGGTAGGGCTGGAGTTAGCTTGGAACTTTGGCATTCCCAAGCTCATTGTTGAGAGTGATTCTAAAGTGCTAGTTGATTTACTCACGTCTCCGGGAACAGATGGGGCGCATGAACCTGTCTTGATTAGGAAGATTCGTAGCTTGTTGTAGCTGAATTGGCAGGTGCAGGTTGTTCACACTTGGAGGGAAGTTAATCGGTGAGCTGACTGGTTAGTTAATTATAGTTTCAGGACAACTGGTTGGGGTACTCATGTCTTGGATCACGTGCCGCGAGAGTTGCAAGAGTTGCTTTTTGAGGATTACTCTGGGGCAGCCTTGCCTCGGAATATTAGTCTAGCTAGTTAGCTTGTTTTTCTTTTTAGTTTCTGCTTGGGCTTAGGCCTTCTTTTGTACCAAAAAAAAAAGAATTAATTTAGATTAGAGACGGTGGTTATACGAAATCATTCACATGCACTTAATTGAGACATATAATTGCAGAATTTTAATACACAAATGGGAATTAGGATTCGGGCTGGTATTCACGCACAACAATCTACGAGCAAAAATAAAATTATATGCAATACGCAGCAATATGGATTCTTCTTCCTTTTTTTTTATGGGGAGGGCCACTTACATTCTGGATTTATTCATATTTCAACAATTGCGAGTTGTTTTCCACCAGAAAAGTCATTGACAACAAATCAATGCCACCTTCCCATACTAGTGTGCAACCACCACGTCTTCTAGTTTCTACGTGGGAAAACTTGCATGATGTATGTGATGCTTGCAAGTTGCAACCAAGCTTTGTATATTTTCTCCGATTCTACAAGTCTTTTCGGAATCCAATACCATCTACCTGTTCCTTTGAAAACAACCCTCTCTCATTTCTCTATTCTTTTTCTTTTAATTAAGGAATATAAGCCGCCAAAATTTGGCTACAAACGCTCTAAAGCCATCTATTCTATTATCTATTTAATAAACTTAACTACACTAAGAACACGTACAAAAATTCATTCATCTATTTTTTCGCTAAAAAGTATTTTTACATAAAAAACTTAACTACACTGTAGACTCCGTTTTTCTCTACTAGAGTGCTAGTAATGTATAATAGTTATGTTAATCTAGAAAAAGCACTTCACTAGTCACTATTAGGAATCTTAATTTCTTAACCCAATAGCATCTGAAAATACAATCGGATAAACACTGTAATTCGAAACACGATTTCATTTCTTTCTAGTTCCTAAAATTTTCCATCTTTCCAATTACACCCTGGATAAACACTATAAAACAAGCTTATGCGTCTCTTTCAAGTTGCACTTAACCCATAATCAATCTTCTGAGCTTAAACCTATTTTTGTGAACCAGATCAAACACTAAACCTGCCATCACTGATTCAAATTCCCTATATTGCAAAACCAAATCCTTGGCTGCATCCATGGGTAACAAAAACTCATCATCAAAATCGAAGGCACATGGCAAGGCATCAAAGGTTGCTTCAACTGAACCACATCATGTTCCAATGCAGGGGAAACCCTCAACAAAGACAAACATGGTGGGTTTCTCAACAGAGACCCGACAACATGGTATTGGAGTGCACTCAGAGCAACAATATAAGGCCCCACTTGCTAACGATGACACTTTCACTGATTTCATTCGACGTGCTAAGTATAAAATCAGAACCGTCACTATGTCCAAGTCCACCATTGATCGGGAGCAGCAGAGGAGCAACACTCCACCTGCACCAGCACCAGATGACGCTAACAGTAAAGAAAATCAAAGGGACCAGTTTTCAGAATTTATTCAGCTTGCTAAAAAAAAGCTGAGAACTACATCAAGCATTAATGGAAAGAATGGTTCATTGAAAAGAGGGTGAAAGCTGTGACAATTAGCAATTAATGTTGGTGGTGACTTGGTGTTAATTGGCTGCGTGTTGCATTGCACATCTATTAATCTTGGTTGTTGAGAGTAATATTGCATGAAAATAAGGTCCCAATATTGGGGCATCCGAGCAGATACCTTCAATTTTTCTGTTCTTTATTTGAAGCATCATATGTATGAAATATTTGGTTATTATATAATGAATAATTTGGATTATATGGGTGTAAAATAGAAATATATTTCTTATTTGTACCATATATACATTGAGGTTTACGTTTTATAACCAAATATCGAACCTGGGAAAACTTCGAGTCATAGTTCATCTTGTTCAACTCACGATTGAATAACCTGATGACTGATAAATAAATAAATTTAAAAAATGGGAAAAATGGGTTAAAAAAAAAAGTTTGGGCAGCTCAACTGGTTCCGGGTCAAGTTCAATGATGGTTCGATCATTCTTGTGGTTCAACGCGTCAAACCAACCATGGACATGACCGATTCCGATTGAATTAGTTGGTCTGGTTTTTAAAACAATGGGCGCTTTTATATTGTTTCTATTGATTTCTGCTTGTATATATGACGACATTTTGGTTAAAAAAGGAATAATAACCCAAAACCTTATAATCAAACACCACACACCAAGCTACCGTTTCTGTCTCCCAAGAGATTGTTTTGTAAAATTTTTATAATTGTTTACTAATCAGATTATGTCGATTACAAATTAACATATTATTATTTTAAAATTTTGCTAACAAGTGTTTTCAGAATATTTTTAAGGAAATTAAAACAAAAGTAAAAAGATTAAATTCTTAATGTATTAAATAATATACTTTTATTTATTATTTTTCTATTCTTTATTTCGTAACATGCACTGTTGAAATACAAACACCAAGCTACCGTTTCTGTCTCCCAAGAGATTGTTATGTAAAATTTTTATAATTGTTTACTAATGAGATTACGTCGATTACAAGTTAATGTATTATTATTTTAAAATTTTGCTAACAAGTGTTTTCAGAATATATTTAAGGAAACTAAAACAAAAGTAAAAAAAAAAAATTAAATTCTTAATGTATTAAATAATATACTTTTATTTATTATTTTTCTTTTCTTTATTTCGTAACATGCACCGTTGAAATATTTGTATTCAAAATTATTTAATAAAAAAATTAGTATATGTTATACTTAAAAAATAAGATATGGATTTTACTTAAGTGTATCTTAAGGCATCAAACAAAAAACATTAAATATTGAAATAATTTGAATTACTTAAAAAAAGACATGATAAATGCTTTTTGAGTTTTAAGTAAATTAATTTTTTTTTTGATAAGAAAATTAAAATCTTTATTTGTATTTAATTCCGTTTGTATTTTTTTAACCATCGTGATTAGGGTCTTTAGCTCTTCAATGACACTCCGAGGTATCCCTGCAATCAGTGACGGATCCAGAAATTTTCCTCGGCGGGGAGCAAGAATATAGTGGAAAGTACTTTCACGAGAAAAAAAAATTATAAACTTTACGAAATACATAAACATGTGTGACGCTCCTCACTGGTATCATGTTTTTACCCTCTAAGTTTCTTAATATCTTTCTCTCTCAGTTCGGGATGATTTTTTTTTTTAAACTGATGTATTTTGTGTCACCTTGTGTGATTATAGCTGTAAAAATTAGAAGAATGAAAAGGTAAAATTAGTACCAATTTATAGGTTTTTTTTCCCTCGCTAATAACTTTCTACATTCATTTTTTTTAAAATTATCTTATGGGGCAACATCTATTTTTCAAGAGGGTAAAAATATTTTTTGTTAAGTATGTTTAAGTAAAAAATAATTATCTTGAGGGGACAATTGCCCCCATTGCCTCTGTAGGTGGATCCGCCCATGGTCATAAGCTCGGTTGGTTGCAAGAGCAGTCCCGGGATTTTTCATAGCCACATCTCTAAAGTGATTTTTCCAAGATTCGATCTCGCGACCTCTTATTAGGGTTGTGTTTTGCTTACCAGCTCAGCCAACCACAGTTACACTTGTATTTTATAAACAAGTACCTTATGAACACCAGGTTAGCAAAACTCCAAATGCACACTACAATAGATTATTAAAAAAATGGCGCCATCTTAAACAGCGCTTCTTTTTGAAAGCGTTGGCTAAAATTATGAGTGGGCCTTTACTAGCGTATTCTAGAATAAGCACTAGTTAAAACGAACAAATAAACAGCGCTTTTCCGGTGAAACGCTACTAAAAATTCGCACGAGGATATCGCTAGAGCTTCCTCCAGGAAGGCTATCAATTATCTGATCTTCACTAGCGCTTCCTTAGGGAAGCTCTATCTATTATTTAAGAACTGGACTTCACTAGCGCTTCTCCAAGGAAGCGCTAGCTAATATCTTACCTAATTACTATATTTTAACCTTCCCTCTCATGCGTTTCCTCATTAAATTGCCCTATCTTGCTCTGAAACCGTATTTCCTCCCACATGTTCCTCTTAATCTCTTTCCTCCCAAACCATCTCTCCCTCGACCTCCTCCGCTCCATCTCCCACACCCTCCACGACGCCGTTTCCTTCCACTCCCTAGAGCCTCCTTGACTCCCTCCTCGCCACCCTCAACTACAATCTCACCGACTGCGATGTCCTCTTCCGTAGTAGAGTCCTCCTCATCGCCCGTTTGCAAATCGGGTCTCCCGAATCCAGAGTGACCCCCCATTCTCTTCCCCGTTTTCGGATCCTCCCTTTTCTTTTTTTTTCCCTTTCATCCCCCCACCATTAAACCCTAACCCTAACCCTAATCCAGATGGCCGCGGCAGCCATTCCCTCTTCCTCTCTTCTCCTCCTTTTTTCTTCTATCAACTCTAACCCAAGAGAAACAACGTAGCTTGTTGGCTAATGAAATATAGGAATTGTGTCTTGTTGGCTAAAACTGTTACAATTTTACAAAAAGATGTTCATGTTTTAGACAACAAGACACAATTGCCTATAATTCATGTGATAGACAATTTATTCAAATTTAGGTGATAAGCATTCGCTCTGTTCTTAGCTTGGGATTCGTTTGACAGCTTTGAGTGGATACCACCTCTGTGAGTAATAGTAGAAAATTGTTCATTTGTTAGCAAGTTTGGTTTTTTTTTTTGGGAATTAATTATTTGTTGGATTAAGAAATTTATTTGTTTTATTTCCAATGGATGATGTGAGAAACTGACAATAAGAACCCAACTCATGTGATAGGCATTCGCTCTGTTCTTAGATTGGGATTCGTCTCGCAGCTTTGGGTGGATACCATCACTGTGAGTGTCTATATTGTATTTGAATTTGAATTAGAAACTCAATCTTCAAAACCCTAAGTAAACTTGTTATCGCTACTGTTAATTTTAGTGTTTAATAGACTGTCAAATTATAGATTGAGTGAGAAACTATTTTGTTGATGTTTTGGTATGTACGTAGCACATCTTTGTCAGAAGCTCCTTGTTTCATTTTACTAATACTTGTATGTTTGTATACTTGCATGTTTTAGGTTTAGACACTTTAGAGATGGATTCAACTTTCTTATTTTCATTATTTTCTTGGAATGCAACTGATACAGAAATCCATCTTTCCAAACTAAATGCACCGTCCACCCCCACCGTCCACACTTAAATGCATCGTCCACCACTTACTTTGAACCATTTCAGAATTTTCTTGTAATCACTAAATTTACTTTAAATGATTCTAGATTTTTCTGTATTTTGATAGCCCTCCTATCACTTTTTGTATTTTAGTCTAATGATCTTTCATAGAAAATCATCAAAAAATTGTCTCTATTCTTTTAGTCTCTTAACCTCTTTTTCTATCTTGAACGATGTTTCTTTTTTGAAATCTAACGCGTTTTGTCATTGTATGAGTTTAGTGTTTGAGAAGTGGTAAAAATTGGAAGGATAAAGAGATGAAATTTGTATTAATTTATTCTCTCTTTTATCTATTTTAATTATTTCACTTATTTAAAAAAATGTGTCTTATAAAGGTAAAACCTAATTTTTTATGGGGGCAAAATAAAAATTATTAAGCATATTTATCTAAAAAATAATTATGTCGTGGGGACAATTGCCCCCAACCTAGTCAATGTGGATCCGCCACTACACCCTCGTGATCTGTATGCTTTCCCCTTACTAAGCCGCCAGATTTGGCTACAACAACTCCACATATATACAAAATTAAGCCAGCATATAATGAATAATAGTTAAGTTAATTTAGAAAAAGCTCTCCACTAGTCACTATTACGAATCTTAAGTATTTAACTAGTACGTATACCCTTGCGTTGCATAGGCTAGATATTCAGAGCTATGTTTTGATTTGTCGATTATTATACGTTTAAGATGCTAAAAAGAAATGAAAATAAAATGGGAAAAAGCAAATCACTAAAGATCAAAAAAAACATTGTAGTAATGAAATAACATCAACTGTATATAAAAACATAAACAATTCCAAACTAAATTAAGTAAGTTACTAAATTTCTAATCAATTCAAAAAAAGTATAACTTCTACAAAGTCCACCAAAAAAAAAGATATAGAGAACTTGTAAACACAAAGTTGGCAAATATACATCACATCCCTTATGGGCTATGTATCAGGGAAGCTTTCCATATAACGGTTGAATGTATCACAACATGATCATTATCACAAATTGATCAGATAAGATGAAAACTCTGGCCCAATCCTGCATGTGTTAGCTGTGAGATGGTAAATATACCACTAAGAAAAAATGACTTCAAATATATCAACGAAATCAAAACATAAGATGCATCATACCTATTTTATATTTTGCAATATTTCCTTGTAAACAACGTTTGAAGTGGTTGTAGTTGCTTGACCCTCTTCGTCAAGAATAAGAATTTTCAAACTGCTACGTTAAGTAACTCTTGAAATGGCAACATATAGTTGTCCATGGGAAAACACAGGTTGTGGTAGGTAGATACTAACATGCTTAAGACAATACCCTTGACTTTTATTTATAGTCATTGCAAAACAAAGATTGATGGGAAACTGTTTGCGCTGAAATTTGAAAGGAATTCTAAGATCAGAAGGAGTGAGTGACATCCTGGGTATCAATACCTTTTGTCCGATAGTATTTCCAGAAATAACCTTCGCTTCAATAACATAATTTCCCAGGTGTGTGATGATTAACCGGGTACCATTGCGTAGCCCTGAGGATTGATCTATATTTCTAAGCAACATAACAGGTACACCTACTTTTAGCTTTATCTCATGATTTGGAAGACCTGACGCTGTTAATGATTTCGTCCCTAATCTAAATGAATTCTATTAAAACTTTAGATAATTATTTTTTTTCCTGCTATCAATTTAGCATTACTTGGTTGAGCTCTCAAAAATATGTTTGCCCCAAGGGAACTCTGTAGATGCATGGATCAAAGGCCTTCGATAGAGTGTGCGACAAGCACATATCACACATCGTGCGCGACTTTGTTCAACGGATGGATGTTGATGTTTTATGGATGTTTATGATGCACTAAACACACCTAATTCTCTCTCTCTGGTTACCGTGGATGGTATTGAATTATAAAAGCATGCAGTTTTATAATTTGTAGGGACTAAAAAATGGGTCACTATAATATTTTTTTGCTTTTGGTAACACTTGATTATCCAACAGATGAAAAGTGTTGGCTAAAAGTACCTTAGACAAAATTTTAGGATTGTTATCATATAATTTAAGTTTTAGGAAACACTTCTTGGTTAATAAATGTTGCCAATTTCTATAGTGTAGGATATTATAATTTAGAAGGTGGAGACCTTAGTCAGACCTGGGTTCTGCCAATGGTTCAAAGTTAAGCTTCACTACACTAACAGAGACCTAGACAAGAAGACTATCTTGAATTTTCACTTAACTAAATCATGATTCGATGCTAAGTATTCTTCGTGAAATCCAAAGGAATATGGTTTATTAATATAACATGTTTCAGGGAAGACATTGGAATTTGGCCCCGAGATAATCCATGTAATACGACTTTTTTTTTGATAGGCAAATGTTAGTTGTTAGTAATTGTTAGTTTTCCGGGTTTGAACCCAGGACCTCCAGCTTAAACTCCTTAGAGATACGTAATCATTGAATCGATGCATTTTTTAATATTATATAATCTTATATGCATTTCGTAATCGCTAAAATCCAAGAAAAGAGATTACAAGGCTCTTTTCCTGCTTCATCAATGTGTGGATGAGGTGAATTTTGAGAGCATTTCTTCTGCCAAAAGTGCTAAAGAAGCATGGGAAAATCTGAACTAAGCTCATTGTGGAGCTGAAAAAGAAAAGAGATCGCAGGAGAGCAATATAGAGACAGAAGGGAAAAAGAATGAAGATCAAGAAGAGATCATGGTGGACAAGGTTGAGGAGATCGAGCTCTCTGTTGTTGAAGAAGCGACAATGGCTACAGATGAAGTGGAGGTGAGTGAATCTCAAGTGGAAGAGAATGTGATTTGTGACGAAGTTAGGGTTACAGTCAAGAACAAATGTGTGATCTTGACAGCGAAGCAAACAGCTAATGGTGGGGACAGAATTGTGAAATCTGAAGAGAAAGGCCGTAGTCGAAGTTCCAAACATAAGGATAGTGAGAATGATGATGATGTTGACCATCATTTTAAGCATTCAAAATCTGGGGATGGTTCTCGTGACTATGGCAGGCAGAAAGAAAGAAGCTCATCTCGTCGTCGTTCACGGTTCAGAGATAGAGACAGAGATCGAGTTATTGACCGTGAACTCGAAACCAAGAAGCTGGCACCGCTACATAAGGGTAACGCGGCAGTAAAGGAAAAAGAAGAGGACGTTGCGTTGCCAAAGGAGAAGCAGAAAGTGAAAGTGCTTCGACTGAAGGAGAGGCAGAGAAAGAAGGTGAAGGTGCTTCGGGATTCTCTGTTTTCGCGTGCGTTCTCTGTTCGCAACACAGACTCTATGCTTTGCGTTGTGTGGAAGAAGAGGGAAATGGAGCCATTGCTTCGGAATTCTCTGGGAACATCCCAGAAAGTCTACAGAAGAGGCACTGCAACGCTCACGCGTGAGAAGATGCTGGAAACTAGGCCAGACTCTTTGTTTTGGGCATTGGGCCAAGTGGGTCAAACCCAAATTATGGTGAAAGGACCCAAGTTACTCTTGTTTGATGTGGGCTATGTTGATGTGGGCTTTGTGCTGTGCAATAACAGGTTAACAAAGTTAGTGGCAGCAAAAGCTAAAGAAATGATTTGGTCCTTAATTTTCAAACCATGGGATCCTGGAATAATTTTTGTTGTTTCAAATTAAAATGATTGTGGAATCTGAATGAAAGAGGTGTGTTGGAGTTAATTCAGATTAACTAATTCTGTTTGTGTTAGTCGTTTTAGTTAGTTAGTATGTGTAACTACTAGAAGTTAGTTAAGTGTATTAGGCCAAAACCATTGTGGGCTTTTGGGCTTATTGTAATGTGATATAAATAGATGTGTTGTATAGTGTAATTGTGTAGTAGTGTCATTCATTCAGTAAATTTAATTTACATTTTTCCTCTTTGTGTGTTTATTTCCTCTGCGTCTATTCATTATGAGTAAGTGACTCATGTGTGTGCATTCTTGCACTAACAGTGTTGGAGTTAATTCAGATTAACTAATTCAGTTTGTGCTAGTTGTGTTAGTTAGTTAGTTAGTATGTGTAACTATTAGAAGTTAGTTAGGTGTATTGGGCCAAAACCATTGTGGGCTTTTGGGCCTATGGTAATATGTGATATAAATAGAGGTGTTGTGTAGTGTAATTGTAATGTAGTAGTCATTCATTCGGTAAATAAAAGGTGTTTTTACGTTTTTCCTCCCTGTGTTCAATTTCTCTGTTCTATTCATTGTGAGCGAGTGAGTGACTCAAGTGTATGCATTCTTGCACTAACACATTCTACGATCAAAATTAAAATTCTAGCAATACGCTGCAATATGGATTTTTTTTAACGTATATTATGGATTTATATTTCAACAATTGCGAGTTGTTTTCCACCAGAAAAGTCATTAACAATAATATCACTAGTGGAACCGCGTTTCCTAGTTCCTGTACTTGGGAAACTCATATGATGTGAATCTTGCTAAGTTGCAGCTGAGCTAATTTGTATATTTTCTCCAACAATATTCTACATGTCTTTTCGGAATCCGATACCATGCATCTACCTGTTCCTTTGAAAACAACCCACCCTTGCAGTGACAGATCCAGAATTTTTTTTCGTGGGGGCAAAAATAATTATAATATTTTCATATAAAAAAATATTACAAGTTTTTACAAAATATATAATATTTATGACTAAAAAAACCTAAAATACCTAAGTTTCTACAAATTAAAATTGTGCTATACGCATTTTCATATTGTGAAAATGTTATATGATTTTTTCAATGTCAATACTATAAAAAATAGTATAGCTCTATGTATGTAACAATACAATCATTTAAGCATTTTTGTCCCCAAAAAAAACAATCATTTAACTCTTCACCTCTCATATGCTCATCTCCGGTATCACTTTTTGTATTTTAGTCTAATGATCTTGCATAGAAAATCATCAAAAAATTGTCTCTATTCTTTGAGTCTCTTAGCCTCTTTTTCTATCTTGAACGATGTTTCTTTTTTGAAATCTAATGCGTTTTGTCATTGTATGAGTTTAGTGTTTGAGAAGTGGTAAAAATTGGAAGGATAAAGAGATGAAATTTGTATTAATTTATTCTCTCTTTTATCTATTTTAATTTTTTCACTTATTTAAAAAAATGTGTCTTATAAAGGTAAAACATAATTTTTTATGGGGGCAAAATGAAAATTATTAAGCATATTTATCTAAAAAATAATTATGTCGTGGGGACAATTGCCCCCAACCTAGTCAATGTGGATCCGCCACTGCACCCTCGTGATCTGTATGCTTTCCCCTTACTAAGCCGCCAGATTTGGCTACAACAACTCCACATATATACAAAATTAAGCCAGCATATAATGAATAATAGTTAAGTTAATTTAGAAAAAGCTCTCCACTAGTCACTATTACGAATCTTAAGTATTTAACTAGTACGTATACCCTTGCGTTGCATAGGCTAGATATTCAGAGCTATGTTTTGATTTGTCGATTATTATACGTTTAAGATGCTAAAAAGAAATGAAAATAAAATGGGAAAAAGCAGATCACTAAAGATCAAAAAAACATTGTAGTAATGAAATAACATCAACTGTATATAAAAACATAAACAATTCCAAACTAAATTAAGTAAGTTACTAAATTTCTAATCAATTCAAAAAAAGTATAACTTCTACAAAGTCCACAAAAAAAAAAGATATAGAGAACTTGTAAACACAAAGTTGGCAAATATACGTCACATCCCTTATGGGCTATGTATCAGGGAAGCTTTCCATATAACGGTTGAATGTATCACAACAGGATCATTATCACAAATTGATCAGATAAGATGAAAACTCTGGTCCAATCCTGCATGTGTTAGCTGTGAGATGGTAAATATACCACTAAGAAAAAATGACTTCAAATATATCAACGAAATCAAAACATAAGATGCATCATACCTATTTTATATTTTGCAATATTTCCTTGTAAACAACGTTTGAAGTGGTTGTAGTTGCTTGACCCTCTTCGTCAAGAATAAGAATTTTCAAACTGCTACGTTAAGTAACTCTTGAAATGGCAACATATAGTTGTCCATGGGAAAACACAGGTTGTGGTAGGTAGATACTAACATGCTTAAGACAATACCCTTGACTTTTATTTATAGTCATTGCAAAACAAAGATTGATGGGAAACTGTTTGCGCTGAAATTTGAAAGGAATTCTAAGATCAGAAGGAGTGAGTGACATCCTGGGTATCAATACCTTTTGTCCGATAGTATTTCCAGAAATAACCTTCGCTTCAATAACATAATTTCCCAGGTGTGTGATGATTAACCTGCACTGCTATGTAGCCCTGAGGATTGATCTATATTTCTAAGCAACATAACAGGTACACCTACTTTTAGCTTTATCTCATGATTTGGAAGACCTGACGCTGTTATAGTATTTAAAAATTCAGGAGTATGAATATTGTGTTGCTCATCCACATTTTCATCTTGAGAGCATGGGGTATCATAACTCAAATAGCTTTTTGCTTCTCCTGGAAGCAAATCCAACATGTAATCATTTAGAGTGTCAACAACTTCATTTTCTGGAGCCAAAATTGCCCTATCTTGAAAAAAAGATGGGTTACTAAAATTAATCAGAAAAGATGGGTAAGTATGATTGACTATTGAAGAAAGATGATCTCCCAAATTTTTTATGAGCATATCATCAGGAATCTGGATGATCATATCTTCATCATTCTCCTCCCGTTCCTTCTCCTACACTCAACATCCAATATGAAAATTTCTTCATTTCATTTACATCAGATTTTGAAGAGCCAGACAGAAGCCTCATGTTTTTTTTTTGTTAAAGTAAGAACCTCGACAAATTGCCATAGATAAGATGAATTAATTGATGCATAGACAACATCCTGTCTTGTTCCTTTAGGTATAACAGGAATGATTTGTCTAAAGTCACCTCCCAAAACGACCACCTTACCTCCAAAAGGTAGATTCAAACTATCAGGATTGGAGAATCGAAGGATATCTCTAAAGGTTCTATCAACGGTTTTGAAACAGTGTTTGTTCATCATTGGAGCCTCATCCTATATAATGAGCTTAGCCTTCAATATTAAGTTTGTCAAAGCACTGTCTTGTTTAATGTTGCAAGTGGAATCCTCATCAATATTTAATGGGATAGCAAACCTTGAATGAGTCGTCCTACCTCCTGGTATCAGCAAAGCCGCTATCCCACTTGATGCGACAGTCAGAACAATTTCTCCCTTTGATCTTAGAGAAGCAGTTGAGGCTCGCCAGAGAAAAGTTTTTCTTGATCCTTCGAAACCATTGACGAAATGCGGTCCACCACGGTTTTCACTGACACCCAACATTATTTTATCGTATATTTCCCTTTGTTCAGAGGTCATTGCTGATAACAGCTTGACATGCTACAGCTAAAGCTTCCCTATCATAATTAAGTTTATCTTGAATCAGGCTATTCTGAGCATTTGATAGCAACAACATGTCTGTTTGTGGCATTGAAGGGTATTCTGCCAAACTCCTGTTATTGCTCTGTAATAATCTCTCTATTTCTGTTAGAGTAAAATTGTTCAGTTCATCATCAGTCAAAACCAATTCTACACAGGGAAAAAAATCAATATATAATTATTTAATGTCAACCCATATTTGTTTGCAGTGTTGAAAACAAAAAAGGACATCGATATAGAAAAAATAAATAAATAGATCACGTGCAAATTACCATCAATTTGAAGATTGTGTCTCTCCTTATGCAAAATGTCGTCAGACAGATACTGCTAAGTTTTACTCCAAATTAATTCAGGTTGGTTCAACTGGTTTGACACCAATAAGGTTACAAAAAGCTTCCTTAAATAATGTGCAGAACCCAGTGACTTGTCTCAATTATCCCATCAATGTATTCTTTCTCATCATCTAACAAACCCATTGCATAGCAGACATCTCAGAACGTTGGATAAACAATATTGTTCACCGTTCTTATATCACTGAATGACTTTGCTCCTTTAGCATATTCCAACAGGATAACAAATTTCTTCATAACCCAAATCATAAAGCCTTATATGGAATTTGTTGTCGCCCACATAACGCAGAGCCAAAATACGATCAGATTTCAGACCATAAAATCTTGTCATTTTCAACCCTCCAGTAACAAAATAAGGCACTAGAATTGGAGGAGACACCTCAATGGTCAGCATATTACCATTGGGGTCTATTGTGTGAACTACACCTGGACTCAAATCACTTCCCCACTGAGAATACCATAAGGAATTTATAGATATGATATCCTACCAAAAAGAAAAAAATAGTATACGAATTAAAATTATATATTAGGCCAAAGGAATAAATGATGGACAAAAAAAGAATTTGTTATTATCTTTATGCAGGTGGAACTAAAACAACCCATCACATTGAGTCATTGTCACTGTTACATGTCGTTTGCATAATATTATATGAATTTATCGCCACATCAAACCATTTGAAATTCATTGGATCGCAAAAAAAAAAAAATACAGAGAGACAGATTTTTACAAAACATTTTTCTCAACAAAAAAAAAAGATTTTACAAAGCATTGGGCCTCACCATACGTGATGTAAACTGATGATAGCGACTGTGCCACATGAAGGTTAAGGTTCATAATCAGATTATGCCATTGAGGATTTGTGGCACACATTTGTTTTTGACATTTTTTTTTATTTCTTTGTGGCACACATTTTGAATCAGGTGGCATGTATGGCTTAGTAGAACTGAGAAAACTAATGGTTTAACATAAAAAGTGTCATGTAAATCACCAAAAAAATACATATACATATTTAATCACATAAGTTTGATTTTTTTTTATAAACTACAACAACAAACGAATTTCAATTAACTAATTCGAAATCTGACATATATGAGGAGAAGGAAAAAAAATAACAGCAACAAACAAAAAGCCAAAAATAGGAACAACTTACAGTTAATGGATCGAATTCCACTGTGTAAGTTCTGAACAAATCTATGGAAGATTCCATAGTTGAAGCCGCCATTGCAGAATACCAAAAGTTTGTTGCAAATAATTTATAAATAAAAATCGAACTGGAGAACATGCACCTTATTCGCAGGTACCAATTTTGGAGCAGAGCAGAAGCAACAGAGATATATATATATATATAGATATATATATATATATATATGTGTGTGTGTGTGTGTGTGTGTGTGTGTGTGTGTGTGTGTGTGTGGAAGGATTATGAAATGATGTGAGTTTGATCATTTCACTTAACATTTCGGCCATAAAAATTGACATGCAAAAAATAATAACACAATTAAATGGACGATGGGAAATTAAGTTGAGGGTGGTAATGACTTTGGTAATTTACCATTTCTAATGCTCTCATTAATTTGGTTCACATGTTATGCTGCAACGTGGGTAGTAACACAATTAAATGCAAAAAATAAGTTGAGGTTTTCTAATGATAACGTGGGTTTTATATGCATGATATGGTAAATGAAAAGCCACATGTTGTGCGAATTAATTTGGACTACAGAAGTAGCAGTAAATCACAAGCCCATCTGAAAAGCCACATGTTGTGTGAATTAATTTGGACGACAGAAGCAGCAGTAAATTAAAAGCCACACCTTCACTGCATGGAGTTGATAATTTAGGAGAGAATTTTCCCTCCAAAATGTTGGCATTAACCAGCATGGAACATTGAACTTTAATATATATGATTAACCCAATAGCATCTACAAATACATTAATAATTTACAACAAGGAATATTACAATTCAAAACACGTTTTTATTTCCTTTTAGTAGTTCCTAATTTTTCCATTTACCCCCCCGGGATAAACTAACACTATAAAACAAGCTTATGCACCTCTTGTAAGTTGCACTTGAGCTTAAACCTGTTTGTTAACTATATATCTTACATTTTAAATCCTCCACCTTTCTTTCCCCTAACTACCTGCATCGATCCTGCATGGGTAACAAAAACTCATCATCAAAATCGAAGGTACATGGCCAGGTACAAAGGTTGCTTCAACTGAACCAGCACTGCATAATGTTCCAATCATGGTTTTAAATTGTGGTTGCGGTCGCGGATGCAGTTGCGGTTGCGGTCGCTGCGGTTGCAGTCATTGCAGTCGTTACAACGCGCATTGCGGCTACTGTGACGTGAAATAATTTTATGTTTGCACGGATTGTAAAAAAATATGTAGTTATTTTATTTCTTTATATATCTTTATTTATGATGTTGTATACGGCCTAGTCCCCCCATGTCTTTCTTGTATTCTTTTTTTCTCTTTTTTTAATAAAAATAGGGGGCACTCTTTTTTCTTCTAGATATTTTTTTCTAAGGAGGGTTTTGCATCAGAAGGTTTTAACGAGTCTCATTTCCTTCATTTATAAAAAAAATGATGTTGTATGAATTTTTTTTTCATTTTAAATAATAAAAAAATTGTATTAAATGTATTATTTGACTAAATTTTTAAAAAGAAAAAAAGCAAAAACATATATAATATTATAGTTTTGTTAAAAAGAAAAGAGTAAAAAAAAAACATAGTGGGTTCTACGAGAAGCCTTTTTCTTGTTGACCAAAAGTGGAGTATTCCAGAATGTTCTCTGCATCACATTGTCATCCACGTCAAAATGAAGATATGCAAACTCATTTCTCCTTTGTTTATCACTGACAGTTGCTCCCGTGAATCCTCCCCTTCCTGTTTTCAACACTTGAGCATATGATTTTGCTGCTTGTTTCGCTACCATTCTTCCATTTACATTATGTGAAACTTCCCCTTCTTTTTGCCTCCTGCCATAACCGCAGTTGAATCCCTCCCTCTGTCTCTATGGAACCTTGGAAGATTAAATCTTCTCACTACCATTGCAACGGAGAAGAAATCTTTCTCGCGGCAGTATAGGGCGCGCGCTTGTGCAAAAAGGACATTCGCTACACCGCCAGCAGCTACACCACGACGGCGGTGGAAGAAGCTAGAGCTTCGTTTTACTGTTTCTCATCTCTCTGCCTCTCCTTTTCCTTTTTTTTTCGAAAGAAATTTGAACGATGCGGTCCTTTGGATTCTGAGAGGCCGTGTTGTGGTGTTTTGCGGCGGCATTGCGGCCATTACATGTGATTTAGAAGTCACATCGCAATCACGGGCCGATGCAGTTGCGGCGCCGTTCACATCCGTAATATTGCGGCCGCAAAAGGTGATGTTGTCCGCAATTTAAAACACTGGTTCCAATTAGGCATGGCAACGGGCCGGGTCGGGGGCGGGTTTTGCCTCCCCCGTCCCCGTCCCCATTTCCAACGGGTTCGGGTTTTGCCTTCCCAATCCCCGTCCCGATAAGGTCGGGTTTTCCCGTGGGTCCCCAACTCAGCTCTAAATATGTAGAAAAATTGAAAAATTATAGTTATGATAATTAATAAAATAAAATCATAATTATTATACAATGATAAAATAAAATAAAAAAATATTAAAATAAAATGTTTTATTGAAAAGAGATTAAATTAAAAATAAACAAAATATATGAAACAAAATGAATGAGTATACATGCATAAAACAAAATAAAAATTAACAATTTATATTTAGCCAGGCGGGTTGGGTATCGACATCCCTAACCTCATCCCACTCCCGGTCAAAGTGGGTTTTTCCCGTCAAAATTGGTCGAGGTCGGGTAGGACTGCGGGTTGGATACATTCATGCAGGAAACCCTCAACAAACATGGTGGGTTTCTCAACACAACAAGGCCATGGGACCAAAGGTAGTAGTACTACTGCATTATTAGGAGATGAATATATAGGCAATGTTAATGGGGTGCACTCAGAGTCGGAGCAACAATATTATAAGGCCCCACTTGTTGATAATGATGACATTTTCATCGATTTTATTCGATGTGGTAAGCACAGAATCAGAACCGTTACAATGTCCAACGTTGATCGGAAGCAGCAGAGCAACACTCCACCTACACCTGCACCAGATAAGGCTTATGGTAGCAGTAACAGTAAAGAAAACCAAGAGGATTAGTTTTCAGAATTTATTCAGCTTGCTAAGAAAAGGTTGAGAACTACATGAAGCATTGGAAAAAATGATTCCTTGAAAAGAGGGTGAAGGAAGGTTGTGACAATTAGCGATTAATGTTGGTGATGACTTCTTGTTACATTCACTTCTTTTTTCTTGACTCAAATAATTCATGGCATTTCATTCATAATAGCGTCCCAAATATAAATATGAATATAACTGAAAACACTGCGAGTAGCGTAACAGGTTGATACTCTAGCTAACGCATGAGTACTACCATTTGCTTGTTGCCTAGCAAAAACAACTTGGCAATTGTTTAAAATTGATAAACTGGCCCTAAATTTTGCAATTAAAGACCATACTCTGAAGAGTCTTGTTTATCGTTGCGCACATCTTCGACTACCTGTTTGCAATCCATCTCTATTATCACACTTGGGAAGTTCATAAAAATTAACCATTGTAGCACTTGAGTTAAGCTCCATGCCTCTGCTTCTTTAGCTGTCATGTTAGACTCACACCAAGATGTGTAAGCATTAACAAAATGGTCTGCTTCATCTCTGACACATGCTCCATGTCCAATCTTATTTTCATCACAAAACACAGCTGCATCAACATTACATTTGAGGACATTTGCTGGTGAGGGCTGCCACCTATACTCACGAATTACTGTTGTTGCATCTGTTTGATCGACGCTTCTGCTTAATCCATGAGCTACCTGCCAGTTATGCAGTAATTCATCAGCACGTTTCAGCACTTGCTGCACTGTTTCATCAGTTCTTTCCCAAAACCTCACATTTCTTTTCTTCCAAAGGCTCCACAAACACATGCCAAACTTAGCTAAACTCTGTTGATCAAAATTTCTGCAAATCTTGAAGAAGACAGCCTCGAAACCATCAGCATGGTCCATGAGCTGCTGGATGCGATCCCACATTTGTAAGCGCTGCCATCATTGTATACTATTGGAGCATTGGAAAAATACATGCCAATTGTTTTCAAAGAGTTCTGTGACAACCACCCTGAAATTTTTATGGAGCCGCCACCAATATTTAATTTTAGGAAAACATTGGAAAACTTATTTTTTGAAAAGAATTGAAAGAAATGGTCCTTGAACTAGATTTTGAGCCCGAGAGTTATTTACGCGCGGGGAAGGTATTAGCATCCCGCGACGCCCGTAAAACGGTACCTTTAATTGTTTGTAAATAATTGTTTGCCATTAAATAATTTATTTCCCTAAAAAATAAGATTCCTAATTATTGACTAATGGTCACAAACAAATTTCAGCCAGCCAGATTAAAAGCAAACACTTTAATTTATTTTTTTGCTTTATATTCAAAACAGAACCCATAAAATTCAATTTACTTATGATAAATATTATTTTAGACAAAAACGAAATAAATGTAACTCAGAAATTTATTTAAAAATGTGTAGATAAAAAAAATATGGAAACTTTCTTTATTGCTTTTATACTCCTCTTAACAACATATTTGCAAATTGATCCCTATTTAAGATTTGGCCCCTTTGGAAGGCCAAACCCTAAACCTAATTCCAATCTGAACCGTGGATACCAACAATAACAACAACAACAACAATAACAGCAACAGCGACAACAACAGCAACAGCCAAACAATCACAAAAAAAAAGAACGAAAGTAAGGAAACTGCAATGGAAGTTTTTGATTTAAGTTTCTGTTACAGGACCATATTCAGGAAAGAAATAAAAGGAAGAAGATGAAACCTCGGTACAAGCTTTCCCAGAAAATTTTATGGGATCGAGAATGGGGGAATAAGAAAACCTAAAACTAAAAAGAAAGTGTTTATTTTGAGTAATAGTCTCTCTTTGTTGCTCTCAATTTGCTCTTCTTGTCGTCGCCCCGTTTTTGATCTCCCATGAAGTCCTCCTCTTTCTCTTGCTCTCTCTTCTTCCCCTCTGTGACCTTGAGGCTGGCTTTTATAGCCTCTCACGAATCTGTAAGGAAAAAAAGGAAAATAAATCAGAGGAAGGAAATAGAAAAATAAATGGAATAATAATAAAAGGGATAAGAATACTTCCTGATTTGCTTTGAATCTGGTTTCCTCTTTTTCTAGCCGAATCTCTTTGATCATAGAACATGTATCTGGATCGGATCTTGGAGATATACTTCTCTCATGCATAACCTACCACGAGATCATGGGATTTCTTGGTTGAATATACGAATTTGGAGGATTTTTGAGATCTTGATTCGGGGAGATTTGGAGAAAAAGGAAAGAAGAGATTAGAGACTGAGAGAGAGGGAAGGGGTTACGGCGCTAGGGTTAGGTTTGGGTGGAAGAAAAGGAGATGAGATGGGAGGGCGCCTCGGCCATAGGTGAAGAGGAATTAGGGTTTGGAAGAAGGGAGAGTGAGAGAGAGGAAGAGTGAGGTGGCGCCGTTTTGGCTTCTAGGTTTAGGGTAAAGTGAGTTTGGTGTGGGCCGCAAGATTGGTTGGTAGAAGAAGAAGGAAGAAAGAAGAAGGAAAAGATGGAGGAGAAGGCGAGAATGATGGAGGAAATTTAGGGTTGAAGAAATGAAAGAGATAGAGGGAGAAGGATGCGGGGGTTGCCGCCGATTGAGGAAATGAGAGGAGGGGGGTGTTCTGAAGTAGGGTTAGGGAAAGATTGGGTTTTTAGGTGGTAGTGTGGGCTGGAGAGGATTGGGCCGTGTGTGAAGCTGGGCTAGGGGTGCGCGAGAGAGAAAACGGGGTGCAGGCAGCAGGAGCAAAGGAGGAGGAGCGCTGGAGGTGTGACAGAGAGAAAAGTGGGTGTACGAGCAAAAGGAGGTGCTGGGCTGCCAGGCTGTGCAGTGCCTTTGGGCCATTACTATCAGCACCCCTTATTTATATTTGCACACCTTTTCCTTCAAAAATAGATTTCTTTTCTTTTCTTTTTCCTTTTTCCTCTCTATTTATTCATTGCCTTCTTTTTAATGAGACCAACAATATTATTTATTATTAATGTTACAAATTTAAAAAAAGTTAAAATAAATAATAAAATAAAAATAAAATAAAATAAAAAGGCCGGACAAAATTAGGGTACTACAACTGCCCCTCCTTAATTACATTTTACTCGAAGGTCTTCGTGCATTCGTTGTAAAAGCTAATTAAGGATAAATGACTCTAATTTTGTCCGAAACAAGTGGTTTGAGATTGCGGGGTTGGTTCCCGACTTTGGCGGGAGATTCTAGGGTCGGTATCCTAGTGAATTCCCAGTAAGACATAGGTATGAATATGATTCCTTACAAAATTGGTGAGGATTCTAGGTTCAATTCCTAGTGAATTCTCGGTAAGGCATAGGTCTGGTTCCTAACCCTCACATCTTTTGTATTGATTACTTCCCTACTTTGGGTAAGTCTGGGGTGCGAGCTTCTTCGTCACTTGACACAAGTCTGGGTCAGATTCCCAACAAGGGTAAGTCAATTTCTTAACTCTTGCTAAAAGGTACAAATTGACTACCTTACTTTAAGGAATGTCCGTGATATGAGTTTCTCTGTCACTCAATATAGGTTCGGGTCAGATTCCCGGCAAGGTGTAGGTCAGAATCCTAACTCTTGCTAAAGCATGGACTAGTTTCCCTATCGCAAGCGAATGTCCAGGGTACGAGCTTCTCCGTCACTCGAAACAGTTCGGGTCAGATTCCCGATAAGGTATAGGACAGATTCCTAACTCTTGTTAAAAGGTGTTGATCGATTTCCATAATTGAGGAAGATTCGAGACGCGGGTCAGGTTCTCGACTAAAGGCTTGGGTCAGATTCCCAAGGTGATGGGTCAGATTCCCAGCAAGGTGTAGGACAGGTTCCTAACTTATGCTAATAGATTGAATAGGCTGAGTACTAGTTCTTACTAAGTAACAACAGACCAACTGTATGTGATATTTGAAAGGGTGGGTCAATGGACCCAAAAACTTTGATGGTCATGCAGGATGCAATGAATGGTATGCCATGCATAAATGTTGTTTTGTTTTTTTTAGAGAAATGATTTTGAAGGTGGGTCGGGGACCCAAAAATATTGATTGTTATGCAAGATGCAATGAATGGTATGCTATGTCTGAGAATTATTTTGCTTTGGAAGACCTTTCTTTTTTTTATTCCCCTGAATTCCTTTTGAGGACGCTGCCCCTAGACTCGTGGGATGATAACTTTCTGTCGGATTGCTTGTCCGAATGGTTAACTTTGTACTGCATCAGGTTTCCATATTTGCCCCTTGATAAATCAATTTACTGATCCTCAAATTTTCAGCTTCATGCTTTGATGCCCTTGGGAGGATTAGATTGACAACTTTGATCCATAGGGACTTTTCTGTGTCCCTTTGGCCTTCGTCCAGCCATGTGAGGAAGGATCTATGTAGAGAGACAAATCACCTTGTGTAGTTCTGGAACTGGAATAAAACACTGGATGTGAGGCTTATTGATGATGGGCATGGCTTTTGCCCTCTAGCTTCTTGGTTTATGTTTAGATTTGTGAGGTACAGTCTGGGTTAACAAGTTTGTGAATTTGACCCTAACTTCTGCCTAGGCCGTTCTTTGCGAGTTTTCAACCTAGCCGGTCACTCTAACTTCTGCCTAGACCGCCCTTT
Organism: Calophaca sinica; assembly: GCA_037113605.1. Taxonomy (NCBI): domain Eukaryota; kingdom Viridiplantae; phylum Streptophyta; class Magnoliopsida; order Fabales; family Fabaceae; genus Calophaca; species Calophaca sinica. The sequence goes on from CM073733.1 coordinate 26,213,159, forward strand.
CGGGTTTTCAGCCTAGCGACCATTTTATTTTATATTCCTTTTTTTAGGTAAAGCAACTGCACTGAGGAGTTTATATGGATCTCCTCTTTCAAAAATCAAGTTTTAAGAAAATATGAGCAATTTGACTTTGATCAGAATAGACTTTATTAGGGTTGTAACGTGGCCAGGGGTTAGGGGTTATGAAAGAAAGGGTATTTTAGGCCCAAAAAGTGTTTAAGGGTTTATAAAAACAAGGATCTTTAGTGTAAAGATGCACTTCATTTTTCGCTAGCACATTTGTTTCGCCTTTGCGGTTTCCCTTTTGATCTTCGCAGGTGTCTTTGACACGTTTTTGACGTTTCTTTGAATTGTCTTTGATACCTTATTGCTTACTTTGCTCTTCTTCTTTCTGAAAAGACAAAGTTGATCAGAGACTTGTGCTATTCTTCATTGTATGGACGATCCTTATTCAGGGTATTTGAAAGAAAATTTCGTTTTAGGCTCAAAAGGGGTAGTAAGGGATAAGTATTTGGATAGAGAAAAAGGACCAAACTTCATCTCAAAATCTCATTGCTCACATCTTCACAAAACTTAACTTTTGATAATTTGTGCATTTGCTTTACCATTATTCTATGAGCTAAAATTGAAAAAAAAAAATCAAATTGCAGTTTTATTGATGAACTGGAAAGATGAGAACATAATGAGCCCTTTACAAGATATGCCCTTCGGGCTTGGAGCAAAGCATAAAAAGTAAACAGAGTTATCTTTCTTGAAGTCCAACCACTTGGCGTTGATCAGATCTTGCACTTTGTATTTCAAAGCCTCAACAATTCTCAATTGAATGACCCACTGCCCCAACTTGGCATGTTGTGATGAGCAACGTTTGTATCTTCTTCCATCTCTTGGCTCATACTGCGCGATGGTTTTTGAATATCGAGGTTGGCAATCCTTCCGCTTATTATCCCCGCTTCCACTCTTTCCTCGACAATGATTAGGTCTGAAAACCTTGAACTGATATTTCCTATCATCATATCAAAGAAAAGTGACTGGAGAGTGTCAATAAATGTGGTAATCATCTCCTTCTCTGACAGTGAAGGTTCCACTTGGGCTGCAACGCTTCTCCATCTTTGGGCATACTCTTTGAAGCTTTCATTGCCCCCTTTTACCATGGCTTGCAACTGGGAGCGGTCAGGAGCCATATCCAAGTTGTATCTATACTGTTTGATGAAAGCATTAGCCAAGTCCGTCCATGAGTTGATTTTGCCCCGCTCTAACTGCATATACCAGCGTAGGGATGCCCCGGTAAGACTCTCTTGGAAGAAGTGGATTAGGAGCTTATCATTACTAGAGCAGGAGACCATCTTCCGGCAGTACATGATGAGGTGGCTTCTTGGACAAGTTAAACCTTCATACTTGACGAACTCAGGAACTTTGAATTTTGGAGGAATTACCACGTCTAGGACCAAACATACGTCTGAAGCTTCGAACCCGATGTGATTTGCCCCTTCAATTGCTTTCAACCTGGCTTCCATAACTCGAAGTTTTTCCTTAACTAGGGGATCCTCTTGGGCATTCGTGTCAATAGGTTGTAACGTTGACAAATCGATGGGAGTCTCTTGACGTTCATTGTTGTTGATGAAAGGATTTTCTTCACGGGTCAATTTTGCCTCCAAGCCTAGCAAGAGGTCAAACATTTTGCCCATTTATTCTTTCATTTGATCAAACTCCTCTCTCATTGCTCGCTGATTCTGTTCCTGTGTATCCATGAGTCTAGCTTGGCCTCGAGTCCGGTAAGGGTGCAAGGAAAACTTAGTTATAGCTATTTTCTGATATAGAGAAAAAATGAGTTATGTTATGAAGATGTCATGATTATGCATGCTATGAATACATTTTTTTTATGTACATTTCATGCAAAAGAATATGATGGAGAAAGGAGAAACATTTTTTTATTTATTTTTTTTCTATAAAAATAAAATGAATGCAATGATAATGAGAAATGTCGCTAAAAAAAAGAGAAAATGCTTTTTTTTCGAAAATTTATTTTTTAGAGGGAAAAAGAATGAGAAGGGAAAATATTTTTTGAAACTGTGTTTTTTTTTTTGCAAAGAGGAATAATATAACATCCCAATTTTTAAGAAAAGTAATTTTAACGGTAAAATCCTGAATACTTGAAGATAAGTCATAGAGATTGATCACCTCAATGATTTACTAAGAGTACGTGAAATTATTTTGACTCATTTTAAATGATTTATTTATTATAAATAATTATTATTCATGATGTCAATTCGAATTAATTGACAGCGTAGACGTATGCTGCTTTTAAAGAGAATTCATCAATTTCACTTATTCTAAGTTTTCTGCGTGACGCGGTAACGCGTATTTTTGTTGACTAAGAAATTGATTGAATTAAACCAAGATGAAATTAAATTTAAGAATTAATATTTTATATTAATTCATGGTTCGAAAACCATCGGAAAACTCTAACGAAGTTTAAATCGCGTTCGAATCGACTAAATTTTATCGGCATTAAAGTTTACAATGAATTCGTATTTCGATGAAAATCGAAATGTCACTTATTTTGATGGTATTTGAGTGTATTTTTTTGTTTTTATTATTTATGATGATATTTTATTTCGCGGTGAATTAATTTTTCTAAATTAATTTTCGCGAATTAATTCCAGTGAATTAATCCAGAACGCTACATTCGACTGTTTTAAGATGCGTTAGACTACAGAATTAGAGGTAATTTGAGGATGTGAAATTAGATGGGATAGATTAGTTGATGTGTTTAGCATCTTGCTTTTTGGCTACACTTTGTGTGATTAGCCTTTTCCACACTTTATTTAAGCTAGTTTTAACCCAGTATTCCAAGTTGTTTCATTTATTTAATTATTTTTTTTTTCTCTCCACACCATTCCCTTGGCCTTTCAGGCCGTGACTTGCTCCCCACCCTATTTTCATTTCTTTTCTCTATTTTAGTGGAGAAACACCAAGTAATATGTTTGCTATATATTAATTTTTTTTCTCCTCCCTTTAAGCCATCAGGCGTGACTTTTTTTTGTGTTTTCTATCCCTCATTTCTTTTGCTTCTCTTCTTCTGGTTCAAGTGGAGAAAAGGTGAGTAAACAAGGCAACTTCCATGCCCTTCTTCCTTATCACTTCCAGCGTGACCATCTTCCCCATTCTCCATCACATTTTATTTTCTTCTAATTTCTTTCTCAGCTGGCCGAGGCAACCCCTCCCATTTACTCACTCATTTTGATTTTCTTTCACTTTGTTCATGAGTGGAGAAACTCCAAGAACCAAGCTCCCATCCATGGCTTCTTCTTCCATCATCTCCTTTGGCATGATTTCACCTTCAACCCTCAACTCAACTTGTTCGTAGCTTCATCTTCTTCTTGATACTTTCTTCTCAACCTTGTGGGTAAGCATGAAAGCAACTTCTTTTTCCTTTTTCTTGAAAAGAACCGTGGCCCTAATCTAGGAATTAGGAAATGTTCCTTTTTATTCTTTCATGTTTAATGCTTGATTATGCTTTGATTATGATCATAAGAGATGTGGAAATGTTTTTTTTTCCCAATTTTTTTGAACCCTAGGCCGAAATTGTGCTCCAAGGATGGGGGTTTTGTAATCTCTCATGTGAACCATGTAATTAGTAGATAATTCTTGTGTTTTAGTTAGTATAGCTCTTATTATGTTAGTGGAATTGTTAAAATTAAGTGAGTTAATGAAATTTTATTAAAAACTCTTATTCTTAAGTGGGCTGAAAAATGATTTTGGGACTTGGCTAGGCTTTGTCTTTGGTTATAGTTGTTGGTTGTGAAGAATATTGCATATTAAATGGCATTGAAAATTATTTGGAAATGGTTTGAATCAAAAGAGTTAGAAAAGTTATATGGGAAAACCTTGTTCTTGAGAGAGTTGGAAACATTATTGAAACTTAAATTAGGCCTTGTTTTGTGAAAAGGTTTGTTATTTTGTGAAAGGAATTTCCTAAGAAAATGATGTGGTTTAATTAGTTAGAGCTATTAAGCTTGGGAGGCAAATATATTTGTACTTCTATCATTTGAATTAATTGTATTTAGGATTTTAAGAATTGTATGAACTTTGGAAGGAAAATTATTTTGTGTGAACTTGTTTAAATGGTTGTATGGATGTATTTTTAGACTCTAAAAAAAATGATTAAGTTTGCTTGATGAAATTAGTCATTGATTTGTGCAAGAATTAATAAATAGAATGGTTTTGTTGATGCTTGTTTGAGTTTTAGAAGAAAATTAGGGAAGTGGTTTGCTAATTTTAAATTGAAGTTGTTTTAAAGCTTTGAGGCAATGAAGCATTCAGGTGGAATGGATTCCTTGTGATCTTAACACCAAGTTGAGCCTTAATTCAATATTGCCATGAAATATATTTGAGTTTAGTAGTATTTGGAATGTGATTTAGCATACTAAGACTATGAAACACTTATGTTAGAGAAATCCTTGTGTTTCTTTAACAAAAGTGGAGTCTTGTTAAGGATAGGATCAAAGTATTAGATTTTAGTATTTACTTCATGATTTTAAGATTTTATGTTTGGAAAGAATAGATTCTTAGTCTTTGAAATTTTAGTCTTTTAATTGTGAGTAGTTTTTTTTAAGTTTATGGAATTCTTTTTGAAAACAAGTATTTTAGAATTTTAAGACTCTTGAAGTGTTTAATTGATTTTTGTGTTATGCTTAAGGTTTCAAGAAAGGGTTCTTTAAAAGTTAGTATTTTCTTAAATTAGGTGATATGTGTTATTAACTTTGTAAGAAAATTGATTTTGAGTCAAAATCTTATTCACTTTTAAGTAAGTTAGTATTTCAGAATTAATATGTGTTATGTTAACCTTTCAAGAATTGATTTTGATTCTAAAACCCTTTTTTTAATGCAAGTAGATTAGATGTTGAATGGAAATGCTTGGTTAAAAAGGGTTAGATTTGGAGAGCCTAAGGTGTTAGTGTAGTTTAGAGTTGTGCTAAGTGTGCTCTGTGTATTGATAGGCTCGAGGGATCAGGCAGTGCGGCGTAGAAATCGAGAATGCGTGGGCCAGCGTAGCTTGGAGTTGGTAAGGGCACTTACAGACATTTAGGATTCATTTTTATGTCAGTGTAAGGACAACTTTGGATATGCTTAAGCTATTGTTTTGTTATTTAAATTGCTTTATTTAAATCTGAAGAAGTCTGAGAACTCTCTGAGTTCGAAGTTAAGTCTTGAACCCGCCGTTTTTGTTGTCGCGGTCGAACATATTAGCCGAGTCATGCGTGGGTGAAAACTTTGTGGTTAGTCTACTTGAATGACCCCCACTATTTAATACCTCTCTGTTAATTCCATTGAGTTGCTGAGAGGGATGGATTCCTTGATTTGCGTGTCAAGCATGTAATGTTGTGATATGATTGAGTTATGCATTATTTGATATGAGATTGAATATATACCCACAATTAGTGTTCTTTGTTGAATTGCGTTTCTTAAATGCGGTGTTTTATTGCTTAAAATGTCGAATTCGTTTTCTTCATATTAAGCATGCTCTCTTTATTTGATATGTGGTCAAGTAATTTTATCAACTCTTTTGAATATTGTAAAAGCGGGCATTTGTTCCAGTGAAGAGCTAAAGGCGAGTCGTTATAGCGTTTTGGCGTGACCGAGGATAACTAAGGGTGCTAGGTCCACTTTTGTTTCGGGGAGATTGACTAAGCGTCGCGGCGTAGGAGCAAGATGCTGCATATCTAGGGAGCGAAAGATCTCAAGACTACGGTTTGGTATGTCGATTGATGGATCTGCGTCGCTTTCAGGAATAATTGTCGGTCGAGAGAAAATGAGTAGTGAGTCGGGTCGGTCGAGTCTAAGTGAGAGAGTTGAGTCACGTTACGTGAATGATATGCATTGTTGTTTGCTTAATACACATGAATTGTATAAAATGTGGTTGCTTATTGCTTTATGCTTTGGTTTATCATGATCTGTTGAGAAGTTGACGCTTACCGGTGGTTGTCGATTAATGATTATAACGAGATAGCGGAACAAGCGAAGGATTGGAGCTGCGGGGAAGAAGCAGTGTAGATGGTTAACTAAGCTTGATTGTATGTAAGTCTCTTGGTAGTCTAGTAGGGAGCGTATTGCGGCAGGTATAGAATAATCATCGTTGTTGATGTTGTAATAAATATCTGTTATGTTTGGGACATGTATTGTTAGGCGTGAATTGATGAAATAATTGAATGTGGTTAGGTAGTGTTTTTAAATAATTTGCCGTGTTTACAAAGTCATTTGCAATCTCGGCGATCATTTTGAAAAGTTTAAAAATAAAATAAAATATAGAACCACATTTTTGGAAAACGTGCAAGGCAGAGTATTTCACCTTTTAGAAATACGTAAACAATTGTCAAGATACTGACTTAGTAGCGCCCTGGAAATCGGGTCGTTACAAATAACGAATAATATTTTTTAGAGAAAAATATCATTTATTATGTTTCACAATTTTTGAAATGTGAATGGAAGATAAATGGATGAAGGAAAAAACGGGCAGAGTGTGCCCCTTGTGATGTAGGCTGGTATTTCCTAAGATCTTAGGTCATACGACTTTTGTCACGTAGAAAATGGGATAAGGTATGCTCCTTTTGTGATATGGGCCTGTAGCCTGTAGCTCCTTAAAAAGGGTCTACGGTCTACATAAGTGTCTTTCCATTGGGTGGATTTAAGTTACTAATGTAAAATGTCCCTAGAGCCAAGGGTCCCACTTGAGAATGTCACCACCAATAATAGGTATACTATTAAAGGATGATTTTTTCTCAAATAGAGCCAAACTCTAGGTGAGACCTTCATAGGAACCCAGTGGCCGTACATCCAGCAGAGCACCCATTACACAGCCTCTCCTAACTTAATGTTCACTCGGGCCCGGGTATAGGACACCCACTCATAGTGTGTGTAAATAAAGTGTATAAAGTGAAGTGTGTGAAGGAGCAAACTTAAAACTACCCACTGCAAAATAAATAAAACAATATATACCTTATGACTATCCTAAAGTTCATATATACATGTAAAAAAATAGAATAAAGCAAAATTAAAACAAATAAAAAAAAATAAGAATAAAAGAAAGAAAAGGGAAATAAATCATATGATAGGCAAACAAATTAATTCAAACAATTCTAAGGCCTAACTCTCTATATTCTCCAGCGGAGTCGCCAGCTGTGACAATCACCCTGAAATTTTTATGGAGCCGCCACCAATATTTAATTTTAGGAAAACATTGGAAAACCTATTTTTTGAAAAGAATTGAAATAAATGGTCCTTGAACCAGATTTTGAGCCCGGGAGTTATTTACGCGCGGGGAAGGTATTAGCACCCCGCGACGCCCGTAAAACGGTACCTTTAATTGTTTGAAAATAATTGTTTGCCATTAAATAATTTATTTCCCTAAAAAATAAGATTCATAATTATTGACTAATAGTCACAAACAAATTTCAGTCAGCCAGATTAAAAGCAAACACTTTAATCTATTTTTTTGCTTTATATTTAAAACAGAACCCATAAAATTCAATTTACTTATGATTAATATTATTTTAGACAAAAACGAAATAAATGTAACTCAGAAATTTATTTAAAAATGTGTAGATAAAAAAAATATGGAAACTTTCTTTATTGCTTTTATACTCCTCTTAACAACATATTTGTAAATTGATCCCTATTTAGGATTTGGCCCCTTTGGAAGGCCAAACCCTAAACCTAATTCCAATCTGAACCGTGGATACCAACAACAACAACAACAATAACAGCAACAGCGACAACAACAGCAACAGCCAAACAATCACAAAAAAAAGAACGAAAGTATGGAAACTGCAATGGAAGTTTTTGATTTAAGTTTCTGTTACAGGACCATATTCAGGAAAGAAATAAAAGGAAGAAGATGAAACCTCGGTACAAGCTTTCCCAGAAAATTCTATGGGATCGAGAATGGGGGAATAAGAAAACCTAAAACTAAAAAGAAAGTGTTTATTTTGAGTAATACTCTCTCTTTGTTGCTCTCAATTTGCTCTTCTTGTTGTCGCCCCGTTTTTGATCTCCCATGAAGTCCTCCTCTTTCTCTTGCTCTCTCTTCTTCCCCTCTGTGACCTTGAGGCTGGCTTTTATAGCCTCTCACGAATCTGTAAGGAAAAAAAGGAAAATAAATCAGAGGAAAGAAATAGAAAAATAAATGGAATAATAATAAAAGGGATAAGAATACTTCCTGATTTGCTTTGAATCTGGTTTCCTCTTTTTCCAGCCGAATCTCTTTGATCATAGATCATGTATCTGGATCGGATCTTGGAGATATACTTCTCTCATGCATAACCTACCATGAGATCATGGGATTTCTTGGTTGAATATACGAATTTGGAGGATTTTTGATATCTTGATTCGGGGAGATTTGGAGAAAAAGGAAAGAAGAGATTAGAGACTGAGAGAGAGGGAAGGGGTTACGGCGCTAGGATTAGGTTTGGGTGGAAGAAAAGGAGATGAGATGGGATGGGAGGGCGCCTCGGCCATAGGTGAAGAGGAATTAGGGTTTGGAAGAAGGGAGAGTGAGAGAGAGGAAGAGTGAGGTGGCGCCGTTTTTGGCTTCTAGGTTTAGGGTTAAGTGAGTTTGGTGTGGGCCGCGAGATTGGTTGGTAGGTGAAGAAGGAAGAAGGAAAAGATGGAGGAGAAGGCGAGAATGGTGGAGGAAATTTAGGGTTGAAGAAATGAAAGAGATAGAGGGAGAAGGATGTGGGGGTTGCCGCCGATTGAGGAAATGAGAGGACGGGGGTGTTCTGAATTTGGGTTAGGGAAAGATTGGGTTTTTAGGTGGTAGTGTGGGCTGGAGAGGACTGGGTCGTGTGTGAAGCTGGGCTAGGGGTGCGCGAGAGAGAAAACGGGGTGCAGGCAGCAGGAGCAAAGGAGGAGGAGTGCTGGAGGTGTGACAGAGAGAAAAGGGGGTGTACGAGCAAAAGGAGGTGCTGGGCTGCCAGGCTGTGCAGTGCCTTTGGGCCATTGCTATCAGCACCCCTTATTTATATTTGCACACCTTTTCCTTCAAAAATAGATTTATTTTCTTTTCTTTTTCCTTTTTCCTCTCTATTTATTCATTGCCTTCTTTTTAATGTGACCAACAATATTATTTATTATTATTATTGTTACAAATTTAAAAAAAGTTAAAATAAATAATAAAATAAAATAAAAAGGCCGGACAAAATTAGGGTACTACAAATTCATTACAGCACACACAAGTTTGTGGACAGTTGATACCTCTGCTGCTCAAAGCTACTCGATTAGGCAAACAATTCCTAGCCATGCGCCATAAAAAGGTTCTGATTTTGGGGGATTGAGCAGTATTGCATGAGAATAAGGTCCCAATATTGGGGCATTGAGCAAATACCTTCTTCAATTTTTCTGTTCTTTTTTATTTGAAGCATCATATGAAATGTTTGGTCACAAGGCGAATAATTTGGAATCTCTATGGGGGTAAAATAATATTTCTTATTTGTACCATATATACATTGACATTTTTATAACATTGGTTTCTATTGATTTCCGCTTGTATCTAATGGCATTTTGGTTAAAAAAAAATACTCCCTTTGTTATCGAATATAAAAAAAACTACTTCACACTCCTAAGAAAATGAGTTAGTCTCATTTAATTTTCTTAAAGTAATTAAAAAATAAATTGCATCTCTCAAATTGCCCTTCATGAGAAATTGTTTCATGAGAATAACAGAGTTACTGGAAAATAAAATTTGAATTAATTAAAGAATATTTAGGGTAAGACATCATTAAATAGAGTGAAATTAGTTAAAATTTGTTTATATTTAGAATTACCAAACTTGGATTTTTTATTGCTTATATTTGAAAACGGATGGAGTAACCCAAAACCTTAAACACCACACAAAGCTACCTTTTCTGTCTCCCAAGAGATTAATGTTGTGTAAAATATTTATAATTGTTTATTAATTAGATTATGCGGATTACAAGTTAACGCATTATTATTTTAATTAAAATTCTGCTAACAAGTGTTTTCAGAATATTTTTAAGGAAATTAAAATAAGATTAAAATAAAAGTAGAAAAATTCAACTTCTTAATGTATTACATAATATACTTTTATTTAACATTTTTCTATTCTTTATTTCATAACACGCACTGTTGAAATATTTGTATTCGATCAATATGATTATTTAATAAAAAGTTTAAGATTATCAAAACAAAAAAAAGTTTAAGGCACAAAAAATTTATATGTTATACATAAAAAATAAGATATGAATCTTACTAACATGTATCTTAAGGCATCAGACTCGTGATGCATGAATCCGTTTGTATTTTATAAGCAGAGTACCTTGTGAACACAAATTCGGCAGTCGTGAGGCATGAATAAATAACTGAATTTTTCTTCAATGTAAATTTAGATAAAAACATCCCACCTGTTGCCCATGCTTTGCCGTGTTATCCAATTTTATTTTATTTACCGAGATGTCTCCTCCTGAATTATACCTCGAATCGTTATTAATATCATATTTTAACAAAATCATTCAGATGAATGTTAGCAACATGATGATATTTGTTTCAAAGAGAAATGTTTGGTTGACACCAAAATTTGACAACAAATCGACAACTGGTTAATGATGTGCAAAAGTTTGGTTAATTCATTTCAGTAGTTGGTTAATGGTGAATCGTATACATTAACCAAACTTTTGTCCGTCATTAACCATTAACCAACTACTCAACTGAATTAACTAAACTTTTGCACGTCATTAACCAGGTGTCGATTTGTTGTCGATTGTTTGTGTCCACGTAACACAGCTGTTTTTGAAAAATGTTTGGTTGACACCAAAATTTGACAACTATTATTGTAAGAAGTTTTTTGGTGGTCCCAATAAACAAAACCAGAGCTTACTGTTTATTCTACACGAGATTTTACTTAATAATATATTTTTTAAAAGTTTTACTTTTTATTAAAAATTTTCATTAGAATATTAAAATTACATTGAATAATTGAAAACTGAAAGAAATCGTTATATTAAATGTTTAGATTTTTTTCATTATTTTTAAAATTATTTATTCACTTTATTTAATTTGATTAGGTTTTTCAAAAGATTATTGTCTCTTAATAATGCCAATGGCCACACCCACAAGCCAATAGATTATTTGAAAAAACAATCACAAGAAATCAATAAACTCCATCTATTTTCACTCTCGAAGCCTCCTATATAAATATGTGTTGAGGTAAAATTGTTTCATTGCAGAACACAAATAAAAAGAGAAAAAAAAACAGGAGAAATATGGGTTACACTGAAAAGCAAGAGGCTTTAGTAAACAACTCATGCGAAGCCTTCAAGCAAAACATTCCTCAATATAGTGTTCTGTTTTACACCATGTGAGTTCTCTCTCTTAATGTATCTATTATTTTGTGTTTTATCCTTTTGTTATTTGTTTCGTTTTTGAAAGAGATGGTGTAAATGTGAGTACATTTGGTTGATTTGATTAAAAAGTATATTGGAGAAAGCACCAGCAGCAAAGAACATGTTCTCTTTTCTTAAGGATTCTGCTGGAGATCCTCAGGATAATCCTAAGCTGAAAGCTCATGCTGAAAAGGTTTTCGAAATGGTATGAGTGCATTTAAACATCAATCAATTCCTTCTATTTTTTATTCTACATCAAATGTCAATGTTACTCCTAGAACCACAATGAATTTTTTCAAAATACTTATATTTTGTACTTACAGTAAGTTTAACAAATCTCCTAATTGTCTATTGAGGAAGAGAAATACTAAAATTCAACACAAAGTAATAGTATTATTCTCTTTTGACTAACTAGAAATATCATTAAGTATTATTCTTGATACCATATAATCACATTCTGTATTGGAATAGTATCAAATTCTATTTTTTATATTATTCTATAATTTTCCTTAATATGATTACGATCTATAAGATATTTATACTTTTTGAATTATAGGTGCGTGACTCTGCTGTTCAACTCCGAGCAAAAGGAGAAGTAGTGTTGACAGATGCTACATTGGGTGGTGTACACGTTCAAAAGGGAGTCGTTGATCCCCATTTCGTGGTATGATAATAGAATAAAATGTTGTAATTGATGTATTCTTAAATGCTAGATGACTTAATTTTATCACTTCTTTCTGAATATAGTAATACAATAAAAATAATCTTTTGTTTCATTTTTAATGTGTTTAGATTATGAAATAAGCCTTGGAAATAAATAATTATGATAAGTTGTATAAAACTCAATTTTCAAAGATAAAATTAGCATATAATAAAGTTAACTTTGCAGATGTAATTAACAAAATTCTCAAAAGAACTATGGATGAATGTGATTCAGCTGTTACCACTCTCTATTATTCAATTTCAATTTTCACCAATTATTTATTTCAATTTTATAAATCTATTTTTATTATATTGAATATTCTTCATGACAATCTTTTTCTTTTCTTAGTAGTATAACGAGTAAAAGTAGGAAAGTTTTTATATTTTTAAAGATTAAAATGAATAAAACTCTTACACATATAAATTATTAAAAAATTATATTTTTAACGATAAAAACACATTTAAGTTTATATTTTATAGAGTCGCCTAAAAAAAGATACAAATAGAAAACAAATTTGTTGAAAAAATATTTCTTATACATTATATTTTTAATATAATACTATCTTTGGTCCCTATTATAAGAAAAAAAAAATTGTGTATTTTTTTGTCTTAGTTATAAAAAAAAATAAACTCATTAATGTGAAGTGTATCTTTATTAGAAACTTATTTTTTTCCTATACACTCTATTTAATCTCAGAGGTATATTTGGGATAACATTTTAATTTTATGTCATTAAATAAACTTCATTAGTTTTGGTGATTTTTGTTTTTCTTCTTATATAAGGGATAGAGGTAGTAATTACTTATTTCAATAAAGTTTTGTCATTTTTGTTAGCACTAATTTTCCTACTTTATTTAAGATATAAACCGCTAAACCAAAAATATGCTGTATTTTCTTTGTAGGTGGTTAAAGAAGCTTTGCTTAAAACAATAAAGGAAGTAGTGGGAGACAAATGGAGTGATGAATTGAGTACTGCTTGGGAAGTAGCCTATGACGGATTGGCAACTGCAATTAAGAAGGCAATGAGCTGAACTAGGATTTGCTATTATGAATAAGTTTAATGAATAAAATATATTCCACTAAAACTTGTTAAACAAGTTCATATAATAAATGTTGTTTAAACTGAATAGTTAATATCATTTGGTTAAACAATTCTCAGTTATTTTTAAAGTTTGCAAAGAATTATTTGTGTGAATTTTAATATATAGTTTATGTTCTCGGGTGGAAACCTGAGATACCTTCGGGGAAGGTTGAAGATGATGGCTCTGTCGGTTATGGAGTCCGTCGTGATGGTGTCGCCGGTGTGGGTACCTGCGAAGCCACTCCGATACCAAAGTCAGGTCCCATTCAATATCGTGTAGTCTTATTAGGGTTTTTAGTCCCCTTAGCTTTGTGTGGTGGATCTCATTATATAGCCACTAAATGGGCCTATAAGTGGGCTTCCTATTTGGGTCTGGAGGGATGATTAACCTACTGAAGGCCGACCGACCAAAGTGAGTATAAAGACCACCTGTTCGGTCGGCCACAGGGCTCTAAGTATCTGTCGGCCAAGCTTTTTAGTACACGACCGTTCGGTCGAGTACGAATCACAACCCTTCGAGCGCTGAGCCTGATAGGCGAGAGCGCTCTACCAGCGACATTTGTGAGCCCTTCAGTGTATAGCCGAACGACTGGATACAGATCACAACCCTTCGAGCACTGAGCCTGATAGGCAACAACACTCCACCAAGTCCTTCTGGCGCTGAGCCTGCAAAGCAAAAACTGTTAGTACAACCAGTCAGGGTTAACCCCATCCACCGGCCTTCCTTTAATGCCTAGAAGATCAAGTTTCAGGTCAACCCTTATTTTCCTGTCTTGTCTCATCTGCGAATAAATATTCATAAATGTGTAATAATGATGATTGTTTAACAACTAATGAAAAAGCTTAACATGCATTAGTGCCTTGTCATTGTTTTGGCCTAAATTGGGTTTACTTGGCCGTCCGAAATAATATAATATTTTCCTGCATTGAAGAAATCGCATGAACAAATAATAATTTCACTTTTCTTCACCTTCCTATCGTATCCTGAGGTTTCCTGCATCTTCCATTTCAATCATTTTCATTTTAATCAGGTAATCATAGCCATGTGGAAATAAATGGATAATGATTCCTTTCAAATAGTACTCGGCCATATGCTTCTCTGCATAGCATTTTTCAGAACCATAATCCTCTGGTATGGTCGGTCGAGTCGAAAAGCTTGTAATACATAAACCAGTTATGCAAACAAAATAATAATTTACCTTTGAGGTCTTTTGTTGTTGTTACTGGGGTCAGTTTTATTGGTAACTCGAAGTTGTCCGCTAACCACACGGTCGATTGTTGTTGTCGGGCCAGTTTACCGGGTAACTCAAGAGGTTATCCCGCAGGTTATCTGGTCCTTAGTTGTGCCGGGCCAGTTTACCGGGTAACTCGGAGGTTATCCTGCTTGTTATCCGGTCCTTAGTTGTGTCGGGCCTGTTTATCGGGTAACTCGGAGGTTATCACGCAGGTTATCTGGTCCTTAATGTGTCGGGCCAGTTTACCGGATAACTCGAAGGTTATCCCGCTGGTTATCCGGTCCTTTCTGTTTGTAGGTCTTACATTGCTCGTAGGTCTTATGTTGCCTCTTGTTGATCCTTCGCTTGGTCTTCTTATTTTAAGAGATATCTGAAACACTTAATACACAACATCAGTAATTTCAATAAGAGTCAACACTCGGTCGGTTTAACTATCTTTGCAAACCGCCTTTGATTATGAAATCCAATCGGTTGATTTATTTACTCTTTTGTATGGTCGAACTTCATTTAAAGGATATCTGAAACACTTAATGCAAAATATTAGTAATTTCAACAAGAATTAATATGTTGCTTGGGCAGTACCGAGTCATTGCTCGGGCATGAAATTTGGTCGGTTGGTTTCTTCGTTCTTTTGCCCAGTCGGTCGTCGTTTATGGGATATTTGCAACATTAACAATGCTCACCAGATTCCAAATATTATTTGTTCAAAAAGACAAATGAAAGTTTAAATCTAATTCAGCTTCTACATTCAGTACATCAAAATGGGGCTATGACTTCCTTGAGACCCATACACTCTCTTCATTAATAGTCATGGCAGCAACATAGTGCTTAAAGCAAAATTATGCAGCAAATTGAAGTATATGACATGTACTCTATCACAATAAATTATTTGTTGAGACAGTAAATGAGTTTAAGAAAAATATTACCGAATTCCCGAGGAAGTCATCAATTTCCTCATATCTCTGTCCAGTAACATTTTCTTGAGGCATTTTTCATATAATGTGAAATCTCGAATTAGTGCTAACGGCCACATTGAGCAGGGGCTACAAGTGATTTCTTGGAAACATTTTGTTCTCGAGGGCAATGATGTTTCCACTTCATGGGGCTTTAATCAAGAAAGTGATGGGTATTATTCAACCAAGAGTTATAACCCCTGTGAATCTCAAACAACATCATCAGATTGTATTGTCTCTCATCAATACACAATACAGAGGTCAATGTGTCGTGCGATCAAATTGGTGCATAATAAGAAAGTGTATCAGATTAAAAGTAGACCCGATTCTGGCAAGAATATCGTAAGAGAGCATTCAAATTTGGTACCTCATTCAATCTTTGAAGCATTAATGAAAACGGACTCTCAGTTGGACATCAATTAATTAATCAAACAGTACAAGGTGAATTGAAAGAAGAGTGTCAAAATGCTAAAGTCAGCATGCATCAAAATCCATACTAAGACATCATGCATCTAACGCCACCAAGCTGCTTTTGCAGACATAAATCTCATTGTTATAATTTTCTTAAGCTCTCCCTTTAACATTTTTATTCAGATTTCCCAAAGAGTAATAATGACCGGTGATATCCGATAGCAAATAATAACAAAATCTTCAAAAACGAGCAAACGAAAAATCAAACTCTAGTCTTTTCCTTCCAAATTACCATGCAGTAAAAACCTTTACAAAATTGATTGAAACCAAATCAACTCCAAATAATACCAGAACTTAGTTGAACACAAATCACCCAACCTTGTACCGTTTTTCTTTTTCCATAAAACATTCTCATGAATCATTAGAGCAAGACAATCAGCATATGAAAATATCTTTTCCCATTTATGCATCTTGGTCATTCCATAACGGACGAGACGTGCTTGTTTTGCATAGATCAATCCAAATAATAAAAGGTAATGAGCAGATAGAACAAAGATTCAGTTAGTACCAAGAATTCAGGCAACCAAAACTCAGAAATAAATAATACGATATCTCTCCAAAAGGAATATTTCCCCATATATCCTAGGAATAAGCAGCGAAACAGTGTATATAAATTATTAACAAGCATGTAATCATAATCCAACGAGTTCTTCCTCCCAGAATAACATAATTTAAGAAGAGACATTTAAAAACTCGCTATTTGCGATCACCAATTTTTATTCGGATCAAAGGTTTTAACCACTTTAATCCAATAGCATTTGGAACAACTTGAATAAAAAGGTGAAGAAATACTTTTGAACCATAGGGTCTTTTTGGTTCAGACGAGATGAGGGGAGGGATTTTAATGGAGGGGATGGGAGGAAAGGGGAAGGGAGGAGAGAGATTTAATTTGATTTTGTGTTTGGTTGAGAGGAGGAGAGAGAAGTCTTTGCTTGTTTGGTTCAAGAAGGGAGGAGAGGGATTTTAATGAAGAGGAGGGATTAATTTACTAGTATATCTTTATAGTCTTTTATATTATATTATATATAAGAATATTTAAGTAATTTTATTTTAAATAATTTAATCTCTCATTTCCTCCCCTCTAAAACCCCCCCACTTTAGGAGGGGAGCCAAAATTGACTTAAGAAGGATTTTGCTCCCCTCCCCTCCAAAACCCCCCACTTTAAGAGGGGAGCCAAAATTGGCTTAGGAGGGATTTTGCTCCTCTCCCCTCCCCTCCCCTTAAAAAAATTGAACCAAACGAATATAATTTAAAATATCCCCTCCCTTCCCCTCCAAAACCCCCCAACCAAACGCACCCTTAGGGTCTGTTTGGTTCAAACGAGGGGAGGGGAGGAGAGGGATTTTAATGGAGGGGAGGGGAGGGAAGAGAAAGGGAGATGAGGGGTTTAATTTGATTTTGTGTTTAGTTGAGAGGAGGGGAGGGGAGGGGAGGGAAGCCTTTGTTTGTTTAGTTCAGGAAGGGAGGGGATGGGAGAGATTTTAATGGAGGAAAGGGATTAATTTACTGGCATATCCTTATAGTGTTTTATATTATATTATATATAAGGATATTTCAGTAATTTTATTTTAAATAGTTTAATTTCCCCTCCCCTCCCCTCCAAAACCATCCACTTTGGGAGGGGAGCCAAAATTGGCTTAGGATGGATTTTGCTCCCCTCCCCTCCCCTCCCACTAAAAAAGTTGAACCAAACAAACATAATTTAAAATATTTCCTCCCTTCCCCTTCCCTCCCCTCCAAAACCCCTCAACCAAACACACCCTTAGAGAAATCCCAGAAACAAGAAAGGGTTAGCCGAGCTTCCTCATTGTCACTGTTGACAACCCAATCTTTGTATAGATCTGGAACAAAATCTCAGAGGGATGACTGAGAGAAGAAGCCGTGAGTATTTGGGGTTTGAGCTTCGTAGGTAACACTCTGGATGTAGATCAGACATTGGGGAATTTGGGAGAGCTCCGGACCTTCATCATGGACATATATCGACCCTTGTTCACCTCAGGTGGTCGAAGCGACTGGAGTACCTATAAGGGAGATAGATCGATGGTTGAGTTTGCCATTGTTGCATGAGTGGAAGCTGACCTGAGCACATTTGGGGGTTAGGGTTCTAAATTTTCTTCCATTTCGCAAAATCAACTGAGGGCTCATGTAGAGGGAGGAGAGGGTTTCTCATTGGTAGCTTTTGCTCGCCGGAAGAAAACCTGTGGAGGCCGAAAATCGACCACGAAGGGTGCGACAACGGGTTCTCAAATCGTCATCGTTTAAAGAAACTGATCGGTTGGTTTTGTAGAGCTAAAGGACTGGAGAAGAATGATGTTGTGGTGGCTCGGCTAGATGAAGCCGGATGGTGGCGGAACGCATAACGCGGCCGCAAAGTGGGTGTCGATGGTGGGTTTTTTAGGTTTTCTGAAAAATGGAACCGCTTCGGTTGAGGTTACGGTGTTGCAAATTTCAACACCATTAGACCAAGATCAACCAGACCGATAGAAAATAAGATTCCACTTTCCATGAAACGGTATGCGAGAAAAGAGTGTGGCCAGGGAAGAGTTTTATCGCGGCCCCACGGTGGGCGCCAATGTTCTCCGGTGGAAACCTGAGATACCTTCGGGGAAGGTTGAAGATGATGGCTCTGTCGGTCATGGAGTTCGTCGTGGTGGTGCCGCAGGTATGGGTACCTGTGAAGCCACTCTGATGCCAAAGTCAGGTCCCATTCAATATAATGTAGTCTTATTAGGGTTTTTAGTCCCCTTACCTTTGTGTGGTGGATCTCATTATATAGCCACTAAATGGGCCTATAAGTGGGGCTTCCTATTTGGGCCTAGAGGGATGATTAACCTACTGAAGGCCGGCTGACCAAAGTGAGTATAAAGACCACCTGTCCGGTCGGCCACAAGGCTCTAAGTATGTGTTGGCCAAGCCTTTTAGTACACTACCGTTCGGTCGAGTATGGATCAGTTTACAAAAACAACTAAGTTGTGCTATTTACAAATGTAATTTGTCCAATACTTATTCACGGTCAACCATTCATCTACTTAACTATTTAACTAACCAACTAAGCCATTCAACAAACTTACTTGGCTACTCAGCCAATCTACTCACTTATTCAGTCGGCCTACTTAGCTACTTATTTGATCTTCTCAATTATCAAACCAACATATTCCACTACTCATTCGTCCTACCTAATTATCCGCTTCTCAATATCCTCCGAACTGGGAATACAAGTCGGTCATGCAAAATAAAAGACACGGATCTTGGATTGTAACTATTTTATCCATTCACTGATAACCATAAAAAATGAAGATTAGTTATTTGTCTAAATAATCGAAACATATTACGATAAGAGAGGGAAGGAAAGAAAGAAGGAGGAAGAATGGAAAGGTGTGATTGTGTAACACCTCATTTTATTAAAATCAAATCAAATAAATAAAAATTTTGTAGAAATATTGAAATAACTTCTTTAAAAATCTTGTTTTTGTATGTCGCTGAAAATTGTACCTAATAGTATTTATTATTCTTAAACTATCAATAAAAATAAAACTATCTTAGCGATCTTACATTAATCACTAGGAGAAGAGAAATTAATAACTTCATACACAAACTATAAATTTTAAAAAATTAAGAACAATAATCCTGACTTTGATTTTCATAAGTATGAAAAAAGTTTAAGGGGGCGTTTGTTTAAAATTTCGTAAATTTATCCTTGGGAATAACTTTCTCAGGATTATAATGACAGGAAACCTATTCCCAGGTATTTGTAAAAAAAGTTTGGTAAATATTTATAACATTCCTGGAAATTATTGTAGGAATGGGATATATGGGCAGTTACACATAGAATTCATTCCTACCTCCATGGGAATATTTTTCCCACCCCCTTTTTATGAGAATAAAACCATGTGAATATAGGAAGTTATTTCTTTCATGGGAATCTCTTATACCCTTGAATAAATTTTTGTAAACTTGTAACAAACATGGGAATACACATTTCATACCTATATATTCTTGGGAAAGTAGATGACTTGAAACAAACACACCCTAAGGGTTAATTATGTTTTTCGTCCCAAAAATTAGTAAATGTTCGGTTTTACTCCTTAAAGTTTAAGAAGTATCTTTTTATCCCCAATTTTCTGAAATATGCTGCAATTATTCGCCGTTGTATTGTTTTAGTCCCAATAATATCATTTTTTTTCTTGTTATATTCCTTGTAATTCATGTTTGATAGGGACTAAAAAAAAGAAGAGATGTTATAGGGACTAAAATGAGAAACAAGTATATTATAGGGACATAAACAAAAACAACGAGGACCAATTGTGTCATATTTTAGAAAATTGGGGACGAAAAAGATTATTTTTAAACTTTAGGAACTAAAACCGAATATTCACTAATTTTGGGGGACAAAAACATAGTTAACCCAAAATTTAAGCATAATAAAGAGGCCAAAACATAAGAGTCTCAGAGTGCAAATGAGGCGTACTGTGCAACCACTAGTGCTAGAAAATGTGATAAACTAAATACATCATACAAAAGTAAATAACACAAAACCATCTTCAGTACTCGATCAGACATCCAATCACTCAGGTTTAGAAACCTGATTCCCTATCTTCGGTCTCTATTGTCGTTTCGGTCTCATTGTAGGTGCAGTACATAGAGTCATCTATATATATACACATAAGAAAGAAGAAAATAGTGCATAAAGGTTGGGTTCTACACACTACAAGAAATTCAGGTTTTACCTACGGCCCGAATCCGTATGTAACGCACAAAAATTCGTAGGTAATGGCGTATTTCTGATGGATTTTCGACGGACTCGTTTCCGTCGGTTAATCGCTAGTCGGTAACGTTTACCAACGGATTTGTTCAAAAATTATGTCGGTAACTTACCATCGGAAATATCGATCGGTAACTTACCAACAAAAATATTCGTCGGTAACTTATTGACGGATATTTCCGTAGGTAACTTACCGACAGACTATACCGATAGATATTTTCGTAGGTAAGTTACTGACGGGAAATTCTGTAGATAATGACTGTTTTTTTGCAATTTCTAAAATTAATTAATTTATAGTTAATTTTATAATTATTAATTTGTTATTAAATCAAGACACATAATAAATCCGCAAATAAATCCAATAAAAATATAAATAAAATCTGCGAATGGGAGATGTTCCATAGAATCAAAAAAACCAGGGGAAATATCCTCTCCAACTTACATAGAATCAATGAAATGTTTTGCTCTATTTGAATAAGGTCATTAGATCTCAATGTTGTAGAACACAAATTCTTAAAAAATTGACTCACTTTAATTAGCGGGTTCAAAACGTGTGCTGACAACTTGCTAAAGGCAATAGGAAGTAAACATTCCATGAATATATGACAATCATGACTCTTCATCCCTTGCATCTTTCTGTTGTCCACATCAGCACATCTTGCTAAATTGGAACAATAACCGTCCGGCATCTTGAGTTCAGTTATCCACTGATAAACTGATTTAGCTTCTTCGGCGGACAAAGTGTAATTGGCTTTGGGTTTTAAGGTCTTCCCATTAGCCTGATCCACCAACAACATGCCCTTTCGCCTGCAGTAAATAGCTTAGTCCCTCCTAGTCTTTTCGTTATCTTTAGTTTTGCCCTTCACATTCATCACAGTGTTAAATATGTTGTAAAAAAAAAAAATTCTCAATGTGTATAACATCGAGATTGTGTCTCACTAGATTGTCTTTCTAATACGGAAGATCCCAAAAAATACTTCTTTTTGTCCAATTGTGCCACTGTCCATAATGTGTCGTTGATTAACACCATTTATAACTTCTACTTATGGTAAATCCTTAACTCTTGTTCATACCTCTTCTGATGTTAGCCTACGGGGTGGGTCATCATTTTCAACTACCTCCCTTACGAACACATTCTTATTCATCCTAAATGGATGATCGTCTGGTAAGAACTTGCGGTGAGTGTCAAACAAAGAAACCTTCCCCCATAGTGCAAGTTAAATGCCTTCATGTCCTCCATGCAAATCGGACATGCCAATTTACCATGAGTCCCCCATCCAGATAACATGTCATAAGCAGGAAAGTCATTAATGGTCCACATTAAGGATGCTCTCATCATAAAATTTTGCTTTCGCGCAATATCATACGTCAAAACACCAGTCCACAACCTCATAAAATCATCGATCAAAGGTTGTAAATAGATATCAATACCAGCCGTTGGTGAATCTGGGCCTGGATTTACACAAGCTAAGAACATGCAGGGTTTAGACATGCACATATTATGAGAAAGATTGTATGGGGTGAAAATAACTGGCCAGCAAGAATAAGATTTAGTCGACGACTAGATATAAGGTGTAAACCCATCAGAGCATAATCCAAGTCGGACATTGCGTGGATCTATGGAAAAATCAAGATGTACCCAATCAAAGTGCTTCCATGCCTCACCATCAGACGAGTGGCGAAACTCACCTGAAGTTCTTTTATTGTCATAGTATCACATCATTTTACCTGCTATTTGCATTGATGCAAACATTCTTTGCAGCCTTGATATGATAGGCAACTTGTCCCAGTTTTTCATAGACGATACCTTGGCTCTTAACAAAATTTACATTCAGTCAATGCACCGTCATTTGTGCCAAATTCATTGTCGTAGTACGACATGTAACAATACACACAACAATCGATCTTCTTAACACCTAATCCCAGCTTCGACAACAACCTTTTAGCATCATAATAACTTTGTAGCAAACCAGCTTTAACAGGTGTTGCATCCAGCATCATTTTGGCCATATAATCCATGCACTGCTTGACAACGTTAAAGGTTGACTTGAGGCCTAAAATCCTTACACACATTGATAATTTAGAGTCTTGAGACCCCCCATACAATGACTTAATTGTCTCTGTCAAAAGATTATAAAAGCTTTGTGCTGCCTCATTCGGAAGTTCCTTTGTGTCATCATGTTGCTGCTCCTCGAATGACACATTCACCTCGAGAGCATCAGAAATCATCCCTTGTATACTGCTCATAATATTGATATCCCATATCCGGTGGGCCACTACTTGAAGCACCTGTACAATTCTCTTTAACCCGTAAATTAACAGTGGGAACAACTTCGCCATGACTAGTCCTGATCCAATAATCAGGCTTGAACCCATACTTATACAAGTCAATTATGACTTCATCTTCTGTCTTAACCGCTTGACACTTGCATATCTCGTACGGACATCTAATCCCCCCTTCAATGCGGATACTACATTGACGTTTTGCAACACGAACAAACCGATCAACCCCCTTGTACAAAAGCTCATTTCAGACCCCTTCTTCCAGGAAAAATCCTATCATACATCCAACTACGATCTATTTTCTGCATATTACAAGACGCAGATTGAAAAACGTATACATGATAATTTCAACAACACATCGATCTTACAACAGCTCCCTTTCTAATTAAATGGTATGAATCTATCCCATTCAAGACAAAACTTTTTCAATGAATAGCACAACCAAATATGCACATAGAGAACAAACGGAAATACACTAGACCAAAATTTCATCAAATACAGGTAATGAGAAATTAAAAATTAACCATTATACAAGAAAAGAAAAAAAAATTTCCCAAGTTGTCTGACTTGGACAATTCAAGATTTAATATATACAATGAGCGACACCCACAAATAGTACAGGCGTTCAATTATATAAATTTTTCCTATTCCTAACATAATATCATTTTTTTTGGTGAGAAAACATGACAACACTTAAAAACAAATACGAAAAATATAATATTCATAAATATTATATATAATTATTTTCCCATTCCTAACAAAAAATTATTTTAAAAATACTATATATAATTATAAAAACATATATAAAAATATAATATTCATAAAAATAATATTCTACATATGTCATTAATATTATCCTAACATGCATTTCCCCTAATCCTAATTAACATATAAAATTATTCTAAACATATCATTAATAAATTAATAAATAATTAATAAATAAAAAATATTTATTACTAACCTGGTGCCGAGTAGAGTTTGCCGGCGGCACTCCCATGACATCTCCGGCGAAGAGCTAAAAAAAATGTCTTTCGTGTAAGTGAACAATATACAGAGAAATGAGAGAGACGAGACGATGAGGGAGGGCGACTTACTGTGGCGGTGACGAGAAGGACTGCGAACGACACAGGGGAGGGAGGAGACAATGCAAGGGAGTGAGGAAGAGGGAATAGATTGGGAGGAGGGAGCAGAGTTATCGGAGGGAGCAGTATACTCTAGAAGTGGAGAAGTGAAGGGAATAAGATAAATTTCGTTCTGATATTGAACATTACCTACGGACTTTTTCGTAGGTAATTATCTTCTTTAATACCTACGGCATTTTCCATCGATAACTTACGTACGAGATATACCGTAGGTAAGTTACATACGAAAAATTCAGTAGGTAATGGCCACGGATTAGGAGTTACCGACGAAAATTTCCGTCGGTATTAAAGGAAAACTTTACTACGAAAATTTTTGTAGGTAATTTTGAATTTCAATATTCGATTTTTCCTGCCTAAAATTTTCGACGAAAATTTCCGTCAGTAGTCCTTTCCGGTGGAATTTTTGTCGGTAACTGTTTTCTACCAGCTTTTTCGTCGGTATTTCCTACAGATCGGAATCAATCGGTAATATTCCCCAGGTAAAACGTGAAATTCTTGCAGTGACACTAGGTTGGAAAAGTAGATACAGGAATACAAACAAACAATATTTAAATACCTATGGAAAATTACGAAAGAATACTTTTTGAGAAAAATCAAATGGTTCAGATGCATGATGACAATATAGACCTAACATTGCTCTAAGGAGACTATAGTTATAACAAATTAGTCGATTTAGTGATCAGGTCACATTATACTCTTCATGAATCAAGTCGTATTACATGGATTATCTCTGGGCCAAATTCCAATGTTTTATGTGAGACGTGTTGTATGGATAACCATACTACTCTAGCTTTCATGAAGAATAATCAGCATTGAATCATGATTTAGCTCAGTGGAAATTCAAGATAGCCTTGTTGTCCAGGTCTCTGGCAGTGTAATGAAGCTTAATGAGTCATTGACAAATCCACGTCAGACTATCCCAAAGGTTTCTGTGGCCTCCACCTTCTAATATCTATTGCGGCTCAGTTAAATGCACCTGATCGTAACTCGTAATAAAGTGGAGTATATTTAAGACTCCGAATGTCAAAACGACAGAGAATGCACGAATACTAAATTAATAGAGATCATTTATTATTTAAACGAACGAAGGTAATGGTTACGAGAACGAGACAAACAAACAATAATAATAGAGTAAAACGCAAAAACGGGATAAAGATCAAGTATGGAAAGCCTAAGGGAACCAGATGCACTAATACTTAGTCCTTGAATTTACCAATTAACTATTACGAGCTATAATCCTAGTTGAAAGCCAATCACCTACTCTTATATTATTAACACTCAATGATCATGCAATGCTAACAGTCTTCTTCCAAAGAACTACCCAGTTTGATCATGCGAGGTAATTAAAAGAAAGAGCATTAAGAACTGGTAAGTTTATCAATTAAATAGTTGATTAAAACATGCAATTATCCTTAATCCGGCATAACTAGCGAGTTCATTTATTCCTAGAGTTTCGTTAACTAATTGTGGTATGATTGACTGCAATTTACTAATTTGTTAAGGATTGGCCAGATCATATGGGATTAAGCACACTAAGAACACACATTCAATAAGATAATAAGAAACTCACAATAGTAGTTAAACAAATATCAAAGACATAGTAAAAGATCTTCCATCACCCCTAGTGATGGATTTAGCTACTCATAGTATTTATCAATAACAAAGAATAACAACAATCCAAACAAGAGTCCCCAAGGTGTAGCTCAAGTGGTTGAGCTGGGACATTTGAAGGAGTTGGAGGAAGGAGGTCTAGGGTTCAAATCCTGGCTACTAACAACTAACATTTGCCTATAAAAAAAACAATCCAAATAAGAATCCATAAAAGTAAAGAAAAGACGAGAGGCAAGAGGCAAGAGAAAACAGCTAAAGTGGTCAAAAGACTCCTGGCCTCCACCTCTCTAAACAGGGTTGAGAATGTCTATTTATAGGCTCTGGTGCGGATTAGGTCAACTGGCTTCAAATCTGTGCGTTTTGGGCTTGGGTACGGTCGTATCGTCTTTATACACGGCCGTATTGACCTTTGGTATGGCCGTACTGGACTTTTTCTTCGGCACCAGGCTGTACTGACCATAAGGTACGCTCCTACTGCTGTGCGCAGTTAGGTACGACCGTACTGACTTTAGGTAAGGTCGTATTAAAAGTCCAGAATCACCAAAATATGCTTAAATCTTGTCAGAATCTTCCCAAAATTCAATCTTTTACTTTCATGTTGCTTTTTTTACTTTTCTGCATAAATTAGGAGATAGTGAGCATATTTTATCTGATAAGAAACAAAATCATAATATTTTATTTTCAAAATACTCAAATAATTTAGACAAATTTATGTGTCAAAAATATTCTAAAGAGTTATCTATAATATCAGAACAACAACGACTATGATTTGGTTGAAATTGTTGTCGGAAGAAAAAAATTAGGAACTGCATGTTCCTAAGCATAAATATGAATTTAAAAAGAATATTGTTAATAATTGATCTCGAATGGGCCATACAAAACCCATACTCTCGGTGCACAAGCAATCAAATGGAGTTCGCTAAACGTCATATCTCCTCTGAAATTTCACTGTAAGAATACTGCTGTCATACCCTAATTTTGTCTGGTCTTTTTTTTTTTGCTTATTTTAAATAAATATTTATACTATATATTTATTTGTTTATAATAAAATAAAAAGAAAAGAAAAGGAAAAAGGAGAAAAAAGAAAAATATAAGAGAGGAGTGCAAATAGTTAGATAAGGGCACCACTAGCAATATGCTATTGGGCTAGTGGTCAAAATTGTTGACCACACCCCCTCCCTTGCTTACGCGTCCCAGTGGAATAATTATAAGGCCTTTTTTTATAAGCAAAATTTAATATAAAGAGAGTATAAGGGGTACTCCAATCCTTACAAACAACCTTCCTCAGGTACATTAATTACCTTAACTAACTGACAACAAACATCCTACAGGATTGGAACACGAATATGAATATTCCACCCTCAAGTTCCTACCCATCTTGCGAATAAACCACCTCCAGGACAATAATTTAATTTGCAATACAATGCTACCACAATCAACAACATTATCTCTAAATATTTTTGAGTTTCTAGCTACCCAAATTACCCAAACCACTATCATCCAGATAATATGTCTACTCCTTTTTTGCCTTCTCCCTCCAACATCTCCTGCAAAACTCAAGAAGTGTTTCACGACAGTGTTAATGAGTGGCCCTGTTACTCCCATCCAAGAAAAGATTGCAGCCATAATTGATAAGAAAAGTCACAATGGAAGAAAAGATGGTGCACACTTTCCTCATGCCTTGAGTAGAAAACACACGCAACATTCTGCCAATTAACAATAATGCCTCTAGTGCGCAACAAGTCCCTCGTTGGAAATCTATTCATAAGGAATCTCCACACAAAACACAGAAATTTTAGAAGGAACATTGCACCTCTAAACCAGTTTGCACGCGTAACAGAATTGTGCATCGACTTCATCTGTATACTTCAGATCCAATAACACACCATAAGCAGATTTAACTGAAAATGAGCGTGATGGATCCGGCTTCCAACACCAGGAGTCTACTACATCTTTGAGAGGGAATACCTGCACTAAACAATCATTAAATTCTTTAAAAATATATTCTTCCCAGGAAAAGAAAGGTCGCCTCCATTTCCACTTCCAATTCCACACATTGCCCTGCCATTCCCCCATTTCTATCATAGTACTAGATTTGAAGTCCGAAATTTGGTAAAGCCTAGGATACAAATCTTTCAAGCTTGAATTGCCTACCCATTTTTCATGTCAAAATTTCCCCTTAGTTCCATTGCCAAGCTTCCTTCCCACTGCACCCGAAAACCACGTCTCCTGCTGGCCATTTCTTGCTTCAATCAGATACAATTCCTTGAACCAACTAGAAGCAGAATGTGGTACTGGATAATTATTTCCTCCATGACACAACACAGCCCCATATCTAAACATCAGAAAGTCATACCAGGGGGCTGACTGATCAATATGGAACCTCCATCTCCATTTAGCAAGAAAACTCAAATTAAAAAGCTCCAAATTCTTAATCCTCAATCCTCCCTAGTTTTTCAGTTTACATATGTTTTCCCAGGAAATCCAGCAGATCTTGTTATACTCCTCACTCCGTCCCCACAAGAAACTTCTTTGGATTGCTTCGAGAGACCTCAATACTTGCTTTGGTGCTTTATAAAAGGATAAGAAATACAACATCAAACTATTTAACACAGAGTTGATCAATGTGATTCTCCCACCCATATATAGGAACTTTCCTTTCCAACTCTGCAACCTTTTCTTAACTGATTGAATAATAGGTTCACATGTCTTGCAACTCCTCGGATTAGCTCCCATTGGAATACCCAAGAATTTAAAGGGTATCTTCCCAACACTACACAGCAAAAACTCAGAAGCCTCTATAGAAATGACTCGTCAATGTTGATGCCAGACAGATTACTTTTAATGAAATTGATTTTCAAACCTGAAACCAATTCAAATCCACGCAGGATAGCCTTGAGTGCCCACAAGTTGGAACTAGTGGCTTCACATGATAGAAAGGTATCATGCAAACTGCAAAATAGGAAAAGACATAGCCTCGTTAACCTTAAAACCTGAAAATAAATCATTCTCCACGGTTGATTTTACCATCCCCGATAACCCTTCAGCCACAATCAGAAAGAGAAAGGGAGCTAAGGGATCTCCCTGTCTCAAACCCCTTCTTGTCACAAAGTCTTCAGTGGGATATAAGGCCTTGTTTGTCTATCACAAAAAATAAAATAAACTCCCGAACTGATAGAATATAGTGCCCCGTCGACCTGATGTTAATGTTGTTCGGTCTATGTGGATTTTCAGACATAAAGAAAAATCTGACGGTTCTTTTGAGAGGCATAAAGCCCGACTTGTAGGTGATGGTGCAGGTCAACAGGTTGGCGTGGATTGTGGAGAAACTTTTAGCCCGATAGTTAAATCAGCGACTATTCGAACAGTACTCAGTCTTGCTCTCTCTAAGGCTTGGCCCATTCATCAGTTGGATGTTAAAAATGTCTTTTTACATGGTGAACTAAAAGAAACAGTGTACATGCACCAACCCTTGGTTTTAAGGACCCGTATCATCCTAATCATGTGTATCTTCTGCGAAAATCGTTATATGGGCTCAAGCAAGCTCCTAGAGCCTAGTACAAACGATTTGCCGATTACGTTTCTTCTATTGGGTTCTCTCAGAGCAAGTCTGACAACTCTTTCTTCATCTACCAGAAAGGTACTCATATGGCTTACATTCTTCTTTATGTGGATGATATCATCCTCACTGCTTCTTCTGATGCTCTTCGCAAGTCTATCATGTCACTCCTCAGCTCCGAATTTGCTATGAAAGACTTGGGCCCACTGAGTTACTTCTTGGGTATCACTGTCAATCGACATGCTGGTGGTCTATTTTTGTCTCAGAAAAAGTATGCAGAAGAAATTATTGAACGTGCTGGCATGTCATCTTGTAAGCCTTGTCCTACTTCGGTTGATACTAAACCGAAGCCTAGCGCTAAAACTAGCACTCCATATGAGGATCCCTCTCACTATCGCAGCCTTGCCGGAGTCCTCCAATATCTCACATTCACGAGGTCTGACATCTCTTATGCGGTACAACAGATACGCTTATTTATGCATAATTCGATGGATGATCATATGCAGGCTCTCAGGCGCATCATGCGCTACATTCAGGGTACACTTCATTATGGACTACATCTTTATCCTTCATCGACTACTTCTCTGATTTCTTATACAGATGCAGACTGGGGAGGTTGCCCATATACCAGGAGATCTACCTCTGGCTATTGTGTGTTTCTTGGTGATAACTTACTCTCCTGGTCTTCTAGATGCCAAGCCACACTATCTCGCTCCAGTGTTGAGGCCGAATACCGAGGTGTTGCCAATGTGGTTTCTGAGTCATGTTGGTTACGCAATCTTCTTCTGGAGTTACATTGTCCTATCCATAAGGCTACATTGGTCTACTGTGATAATGTTAGTGCGATATATCTTTCCGGGAATCCAGTTCAGCATAAACACACTAAACACATTGAGATGAATATTCACTTTGTTCGCGAGAAAGTTGCTCGTGGACAAGTACGCGTCCTACATATCCCATCGCGTTATCAGATTGCCGATATTTTCACAAAAGGTCTTCCTTTAGTGTTATTTCAAGATTTCAGGGATAGTCTCAGCGTACGACAACCTCCCGCTTCGACTGCGGGGGTGTGACAGAATATGTATATATTTAGAAAATAGTGATTTGTATTTATCAGGTATTATTAGTCTCCTCAATCTTAGCCTAATATCATGTTGTAATAGTGATTTGTATTTATCAGGTATTATTAGTCTCCTCAATCTTAGCCTAATATCATGTTGTAATTCATGTATATTATGGACGTTTGTTAATCAATGAAATACCACGGAATCATTTTCCTATACGAACCTAACTTTAGTTTATAAGATCATCTCTTCATTAAATAAAAATAGGTTTTGCCAATATTATCCTATAATAAACATAGGTGGCGGCTCCATTAAATTTTTACGAGTATTCCTTCCGGACGCTCCTGTCGCTACAACTGCCCATAAACACTCATTTAAAAAATTAGCTCATTTAAAAAAAATTGATTTAGTCTACGCTCTAATCTAATATAGTTTCACTATTTAAAAATAATTTTTTCAATTTACAAATTATTTAATTAAATCTAATGGTATTTAATTTTAT
Organism: Calophaca sinica; assembly: GCA_037113605.1. Lineage (NCBI taxonomy): Eukaryota > Viridiplantae > Streptophyta > Magnoliopsida > Fabales > Fabaceae > Calophaca > Calophaca sinica. Next base: position 26,243,918 of record CM073733.1, read on the forward strand.
ATAAAGAAATATTATCAACATATAAATTTAAATAAAAAAAGTTTAAATAAAAAAATTGTCTTATTAAATAAATATGTATAACAATCGCGTGCAAGACACGACTTTTAATAAGCTAGTTTATTGCTATATAACAAACTTGTGTCTAACTGTTACTATATTATTATAAACATGAAAACAAACACAGTTATTATATCATAATAATAGTTCCAGTTTTTGTTAACGATACAACATCATATGCTTGGGGGATAGCTTAAATTAATGTCTTCTAACTTGATTGGGTGGGATCTACTTTAAAACTAAATAAACAAGACAAGATATGCTCGCAAACGCAAACGAACGTACTTGTGACACTCATGAAAATTTCAAATTATAAACAAGCATTTGAGACAAAATTAAATACACATTCTAATTTTTTTGTTATACAAGCAAAAATTAGGATTCGGGCTGGTTTTTTTACACACAGCAATCTAGAAGGAAAAAAATTTCTAGCCATATTATATTATGGATTCTTCCTCTAGCTTGCTTTTTTGTTATGCGGGACACCAATTAATATTATGGGCTAGCTTAATTTCAACATTTGTGAGTTGTTTCCCACCAAAAAAACCATTATTATCACCTTATAAATTCGCATAAACCAGAGGAACCACATTAGCGCCTACACAAACATGTGATTCATGCAATGCAACTGACCTTTGTTTATTTCTCCAATACTACAAAAAAAAAAGTCATTGGTTGAATCCAATACCCTCACTAATGTTTGTTTATTTTTTTATTTATTTATCTGAACTTCTGAAGGACTAATTAATCAGCAAAATATGGCAACCACATATGTGACTTGCAAGCTATATATAGATTCAAAAGCGAAAAGCCAGAGTGTTGTATGGGACAAGAAGGAATTGATCCTTGCCATCGCATCCCGTAGAAAATTGGAAAAAAAAATAAAAAAATCTCTATTATTGGTAGCTGTTTGGAATCAGTCTTTACCCAGATGGCTTCCTCAAACTCAATTGGTTCCACCAACAAAGAAAGATCACAGTTCAAAGCATTTTTCCTTTTTTTTTTCTTTTTTCTAAATTATCCAAGTCCTTTTCACACTTGGATAAACTTTTACTACTATAAAACAAGCTTCTAGCACTTCTTGCAAGTCACACTTAACCAATAACCCATTAATCTTTTGAGTTCTGAGTTTGAATCCACCGTACCCCTCATTTTCTATGGAAAAAAACAACACCTCATCAAACTCAAGCTTCTCTATATGCAAGAAAATCCGTCAAGCACTTGCAACCAATCCAACTTTCAAAGCCATTCACCGCATGAAGCAATACTACCAAGAACCAAGGCCTCAAAATATCAAGGTTGTTAACAAAGAAGGAGAAGGAGGAACAATTCCCATCATGTTTGATTATTCAACTCCTACATCAATTGGGAATAATGGAAACTCATCAATTTCATCAAATTCAGTGGTATCAAAAGTTGTTCCAATACCCCATGTTGGTATATCAGAAAGAAAAGGCAAAGTGGTTACAAAGGAAGGGAAACACCCAACAAACATAGAGACCAGAGGCCCTTTGAAAGAACATCATGGTATTGGGGTGGTGAACTTGGAGCAACAAGGTAAGAAATCATTAGATATTAATGATGCTTTCACTGAGTACATTCAACGTGCTAAGAACAGAATCAGAACCGTGTCGAATGTTGGTCGGGGGCAGAACAACCCTGTCCCAGATGAGGCTATTAATTGTGGTGGGGTTAATAACAAGATGGAAAATCAAAGAGATCATTTTTCAGAGTTTATTCAGCAAGCTAAGAAGAGGATCAGAACTACTTCAAATGTTGGAAAGACTGGTTCCTTGAAAAGAGCTTAAGATTGTGAACATTTAATTGGGGCGACTCACGAAGAATGTTGATTGTTACTAATGTTGGTCAGTTGAGAGCTTGGTGAATTTCATTTTTCAAATGTGTTGGGCATATAATACTCGTTATTGAGTGGAGTGGAGTGGATTGAAAAAATAAATAAATAAATAAGGTCCTACTAGGATTTACAAACATTTATATATTTTCTTCTATCTGCCTATCTATTTGAAATTGGAAAGCATGATAGTTATCTGTAACTTTACCAAGAAGAGTAATTTGGGTTTGCACGAAATATTGTGTTGCGGTTTAAATTTTTATCTATGTTTTTGTTCCAATCCTTTCGGTCCCCTTTCTTTCTTATACTTGAATTTATCATGATATAACTTTTTTCTGGGATAATTTTGAATTGTTGGTTGTGTTCAGTGATTTGATAAAAGTGGCAAATAATTTAATTTAAGCAGAAGAAATGAAAACTAAAGGGGAAATAGTAATGTTAATTTTTTTCCCCCTGTATCTATCAAAGAAAAAAAGTAATGTTAATTTGTTAGAAGGGATTACGGGTCGACCCAACCTAACATGTTTAAAGTAGAATACTCCAGCTGTATGGCCATTCCAGGAACCCGGATTTGCTACAGTCGATTTAATCACGCATTCAGTAGTCACGCGATCTCGGCCGTCCACAGATTCAAACTCGATATTTTTAGATTTTAAGAAAATGATAAAAGCATGTATTTTTCTGGACCGTCCGATCGAGATCAAACGGTCGAGACTGCGTGAATGCGTCAAAAAACTGACTGGAGGGGATCCGAATTACCATTCCAATTGGGATAATAATTACCTTTGTAACGATGGAATAAAGACCGAAGCCTCCAATGTCTACTCAAAACAATCTATGATGAAAAAAGTTTACTAAAGAGCCAAGTTATATAAACATTTTACATGTGCAAAATGGCTCAAACCTCATAGCAATGTGTGGCATACAACTATCATAAGAATATGAGTAAAGAGACAAGGAAGGGGTGCGTAGAAAGTATGAAGACGGATTGAAGTCAGAGTTACGCTGATCCATGCTGCCTTTAAAGATAAACCAATTTCCCGGTTATTTGATAGGTGCACTGCACTAGAGAGTCATGATAAGGAGGAAGGAAAAAAAAAACAGAAAAGTGGGGGACACATCAAGGATAATAAGAAAGGTCAAGATGGGAAAAATCAGTATGGACCATATGATCGTACAGAACGACAGGCAGCAACTGACTAAGAAGAAGGAGAAGAGATGGAAAAGTGTTTTAAATGTGGAGGATCTCACCAGCCACAAGACTATTAATTCAAGGTGCGAGTTTGCTTTAAGTGTCAGACTCTGGGGCACTTAGCTCGTGATTGTGAGCAAGCAACGACAAAGCTTGGCACCGAAAAACAAGGAAGTAGTACAAAGCCACCGACCAAAACCAATTCCACCGCAAGGCCTCTAACCACAGGCCGCATGTTTACCGTTAGAGGAGCTGAGACCTCGATTGCCTCAGACCCAAGTAAACCCTAAGAAAAATTCAACGTATTTAGCGTTAAATTCCGAGGATGAAATTTATTTTAAGGGGGTGGTAGTGTAACATCTCTAACTTCATAAATTAGGTTTTTCTTAGTTAAGAAAGAATGATTTAGGAGTAATAAGAAAGGAAAAAGGAGAAGTTGAGTTTGAGTAAGCTCGTGACGGGAGCTGAGGTACCTCATGACGCGAAGGTACCTGAGGTGTGGCAGGATCCTAAGCACTCAAGATGACATGCGTATGACACGCGTCTGCATATCTCGCAACACGATATATGGTATATCGCGACGCAGAGGTACCTGGGGGCATGGCAGGATCCTAGGAACCCAAGATGACACGCGTATGACACGCTTTAACCTACATATCTCGTAACACGATATAGGGTATATCGCGACGCGAGCTGACCTTATCCCACTAGTATAAATAGTCTTTCATTTTTTTGGTTTTAGCATCCAAATGATCTTCTTCTCTCTCTAGCCTTTCTCCCTCTAAGGGTTTTTCAGAAATTTTATCTAAGAAGTAAGTATGCTTTGCACCTGCCTCGAGTGAGGATCTTGTGCACCAGAAAGCTCTGAGGGAAAATCCTAAAGTTGAGGGTCGTAAGTGAGGAAACGAGAGGAAGTTAGGGAAATAGTTAGGGTCAAGAGTCAAGGTTGTTCGGGAGTTTGTGGTAGGATTAGGAATACGCAAGGAATCCATGTGAGGGAAAGAACCTTTTCAATTAGGGAAAATATTCATAGATTATAGCAGTTAGTAAGTGTAGGGCCCCTCAAACACTACTAGGGGTTGATGTCAACAACACCTCAAGAGAGGAGTTGCGGGATACGGTGGCTAAGAATAGACTCCGTATACCTATCAACCAGTTAGGTTTTTTTGTCTGCTTACTTATGTGTTTGTTTGTTAACGTGTTATATGTGTGATACTATATGTTTACTTATATGTCTTTTTGATTGGTTGATTGTGTGATAACATGATAGGAGTAGGTCGCCTTAAGCGACGCTAGGCTTTGATCCTAATGTTTGATTTTGGATAACTGTGTATATGCATAGACATATAGTATGTTAGAACCCTAGGTAGAGCTGCAGATAGGGCCTCCTTATGGTTATTAGCTGCACGAAAAATACGTGGTACAGACCATCTCCCTATGTAACAGCTAATAACCATAAGGAGGCCCTACCTACAGCTCTACCTAGGGTTCTAACATACTGTATGTCTACTGCGTACAAGTTAACCATGGTGATCGGATATTTCACTAACCGTATGGATAATAGCTGGATGCGGGTCAGCTGTATGAACGAAAATTGCATACGAGCTAATTGGCGATGCCCCAACGTATCAGTGGTTATATAGGGTTAGAATATAACCTGTTAGATGCCTTGTGAATTCCCAATGGTTCGATAGTGAATCTAGGCTATGATTTGTAGACATAAACATGACCAAGGTTGTCAAACACGAGAGTCTAGATAGACTCGTGGAGCATAGGTAAACTCGACTCGTAAACTCGTACGAGTTTACCTAATGTTTAAAATAATATTAACAAGAGAGTATAGGCAAACTCGTGGAGCATAAGTAGACTCGATTCGTAGACTCGACTCGTAAACTCATACAAGTTTACCTAATATTTAAAATAATATTAAATAAATCTACACATCTCAAATACTTACTATAATATCATCAAGACTTGCGGACTAAGTATAATAAGGAAACGATTGATCGTCCTTTTTTTTGTACGCATACGGAGCAAAACTTGCGGATTAAGTATTTTTTCAGCCAAAAAAAAAGAACGAAACACATGAAATGGTAGTATTTTTGGGGTTTTTTAAAAATGTCAGTTCGAGTTTACCCGAGTTTGTGCAGAAATGAGTTACAGGGCGAGTCAACTCGTTTCGTCCATCTAGAAACATAAACTCTTAGAATCGGACGAGTCAACTCGCGATCTAACAACCTTGAACATGACAATAGGAAATAAATGAGTGGTGTGTGCTTATATGTGTGCATGCTAACTGACTATGGCTTATGAAGTTTTCTCGTGTTTTATTAATTGAAATGTATTCTTACCCCCTTGTTTTTGTTATCTTTATATATACTGTGGTGGGTTAATAGAAGAAGACCAGTCGGTTCGTGGAACCTGCTCCGGGAGAACGGGATATTGAGGCAATAGATGTCGTGGGTGATATGTGTAGCAAATGCCTTGGTCAAGAGACCAAGTAGTCCAGTCCAGTCAGTGTTGATACTACGGCCAGTGGGTTGAGTCTTTGTGAATAATCATGTTTTTGTCAACATGCTATATGTGCATAACGCTGATGTATGATATTGTCCTTATGATAAATAAATGTTATGTTGTGCGTAACTATGGTTGTGTTTTGATAATTATTATTATAAATAATTAGGATGTCACAACGAAGGGACTAGCTCAAGCGAAGGTGGAGCTGAAGTTGCTGGCCATGCCCTGGAGACGAAAGACCTTATGAGACATAGTTGAGTCTCCCTTAGTATTTTGTACCACAACCAGTAGGATGTCCTTTAGATGTATTTTAGTTTGTATCTTTGAGGTTTCAAACTTGTGCGTAAAACTATGATAGTTACGAACATGTTATTGACTTATGAGGCATTGTTATTGGGCCAAGAGTTCTAACGGTTCTTTATGTCCCAACTTTGGTTCTTGGGATTGTACCAAAGTTTCTTGGACCGGAGGTTGCAACGGAGGGAGTTGCGGCATTTTTTGGTTGAGAAATGGCGGCAAAGGCTTTGCAACGTTAATTGGTTGCAGGTTGTTTTAAGGAGTTGCAATAGGAGGCTTTCGCTCCGTTAACTAGTTCATCGAGATTAGGAAGAGGAGGATGAGGGTCTACAACTTGTTTCGCATCAATAGTTTTTCAGGTGTCAACCATTTTGAGTTCTTCTCATTCCTTAGACTCTCTGATGTTACACACACACACTAACTTGAGCGTCAGAGTCCTTGCAAGTGGCCACCACCTTGACTCCAAACAGGGACGGATCCAGAAATTTCGACTAGTGGGGGCAAGCTTATATATTATAAATATTTATATAAAAAATATATTAATATATAAGTGATAAAATAACGACAAACGTTATCATTAAGCAAAAAAATAGAGATAACAAAAACTATAACATTATACACCAAACAAATTGAAGACACCTCAACATCTACAAATTATAATTGCTCTCTATGTGTCTTTATATCTTGAAATTATTGTATGATTTTTTTTTTTTTCAACACTATATATGTCTCTATGTGTATGTGATTAAACAATTATTTAACAATTTATCCCTTAATCATATCAAAAAAGAGTAGCTCATTTTCCAATGAGTAGCTTAGTTTTTATATAAACATTTATAACATTATATACTAAAAAAATGAAGACACCTCGACATCTACAAATTATAATTGCTCTCCGCATGTCTTTATATTTTGAAATTGTTGTATGATTTTTTTGTCTTCAACACTATTAAAAATATGTCTCTCTGTGTGTGACTAAACAATCATTCAACAATTCATCTCCCCAATCATATAAAAAAAGAGCAACTCATTTTCTATTTTTTTCTTTAGTGGGGTCAACACTAAATTTTATGTGGGGTCAAAAATAAAATTATTCAATAATTAGTGACAAAAACAAATAAATCAGTGGGGTCAAGTGCCCCCAATTGGATCCAAATGGATCCGTCCCTGACTCCAAAGATTCCAACATTGTTGCCGCAAACAAGCGTGATTCAAATGCATCCAGTGGTCCATCTCCTTCAACCACTTGAAAAATAGAAGGTGTAAATTAGCAACCTACACCTTTACCCAATTATTCCTTTTTAAAAACTACTTAAATGATGGGTATTAATGTGCTTTTAATTTACAACTTTCTAATTTGTCTCTCTATTCTCAATTAATGTTTCGTTCCATCTTAATTGGTATTTATAAACCTGCATTTGGTTACGAGTTGAAAATAAATACAGGAATATATGTTTAAGTGAACATCACAAATTCTCATTTTTATCTTTATTCCATCAGAACATGTGCAACTCAGTTTAAACAGATAAATACACACTATAATTTTTTAGAACACACACACGCACATATAAGTCCTTTGGTAGATCTTGTTTTCTTGTTTGTGCTTCTCATTTTATTTTATGTTGAAAAAAATATTTTTATGTATATTACAACTTCAAAGAGCCCCTCAGAAAAAACAATTCAACAAGCACGTGTATATTAAAAAATTTAAGTGGAGATACAGTTTGTAAAAAAATTTATTATATAAAGATCATATGTTGGGGTTTGCAATTCTTTTGCCTATTGTTAGTATCATTTTTTTATGTAGTAGTACAAAATAATAAATCTTGTCAACAATAAAGTCTATCTTAAAATCATGGCTGTATGCCATCATAGCTTAGACTCAATTCTAAGTGGTTGCGTTGATGGGCGATACGTAAATTCCACCATAAATCCTGGCTCAGGTAGGTAGTTCTCCCTAGCCCTCCACGGAGTGAGCCTCCCCCAATCTAAACTTTTATTTCATCAAAAAAAAAATCATGGCATTGTCTAATGTGCAGGTCCTGTACAATACATGACCACATAATTTATTGCAAACCCACCTAAGCATGGTGTTAAGGCACGAAATGGTGCAAGGTCGTACCTTTGCTCCTCTGCTTGGTAGTTGGGCGATGAGCTCCGTGGTGAGTACTCTTCCTCCGGGCGTGATGTCCTTCCTCCTTCAGACCGGCGGGTGGGGTACCTGCAAAAGGCACTCCGATGCCTAAGTTAGATAGGGCTTTTTAGGGCGAGCATAGAGCTCGCATCATAGAGATGAGTTTAGGGTTTAGAGAGAGTGTAGAGAATATGCAAACCTGGGGGGTCAAGCCCCCTTTATATAGTGGAGTCACGTCGAAGGAGGGTAACCACCGATCCGGAATCTGCGCGCGGTAACTCCTCCCTCACGCTTCAAGGATCAGCTAATCTCTTCCTGATATCTCGCGCCTGCCAAGTCCGTCACGCACTGGCTACGTGATCCCCAATCTTCGGAGTGTAGCGACTCAAGCATCGTCTCGGTGTATCCCTTTCTAGAAGGTTCGAGGGTCATGAGTCGGCTCGCCGACCGCTGGCGTTATCACCGGCGATCATCTGGGGACCGGTTTGGCGCCGGGGTCGAATGTAGCTCGCCGAGCTCGAAGAAGGTCGGAAACCGAGTCGGCTCGGTTTGGTGGACGCTGGAACTTCGCCTCGGGGCCGGTCCGTAACACAAGCCCCTAGACTCTTTGCGAAAGAGCGGAGGTCTACCTATTGTTCTTGGGTCGGTATCAGTCGAGTTATTGAGGTCGGCGTATCGAAGCTAGTTTGTGCAGGGTGTCACGCTCCACGTGTCGCACCTTTACTCGGTGTTACGCCCGCGTGATGGGACTCAGGCGGGGCGTTTACTCAACCGTTCCTCTTCCCACCATCGATCGTGCGATGCGGCCTGCACCGCTAGATCTACATCCGATTTTGTAAATGGAGGGCTTTGCTAGATCAATGGGCTCGGGTATGGTTGGGCTCGACTTCGGTGATCGATTAGGAGCCCGGCTGAGGTCGGCCCATTACATAAGCCCCCAGACCGCTTTGCCTGAAAGGTACAGGGTCTAATTGTTTTTTCGTTAGGTCGAATCGGTGGGTGGAAGGCCAAGAAAGAAAGTCGCCAGTTCTCGGGTCGAGCCTCTTCTAACGTCTTGACCGCCTCTCTCTGCAAAGGTCGCCAAGAAGCGACCATAAGATTCTTTGGTCCTATCTCTGTCCCCCTAGACTTGCTTGCCGATTAGTGAGCATATATTTAGAGTGCAAGTATTTGGTTTTCTTCAAATACCTTGTAGAGTTGATCCATCATAGAATTGCTCTTGTTGAGCTTGAAATAGCATAATTACTACTCAAGAGTAGTGGGTCGAGTTGAACCGTCAAAGTGCCACAATCAATTACATGGGCTTTGATTGTCAATAATATGATGATTGATCGGATGATGCGCTCTGCGTGGTATGATATCAAGATTTCCTATGAGGTCCGATCTCACGAAGTGCGGTGGTATCGATGTGCGACTTGAGGTCATCCAATTTTGTGGTCTTCCAATTATCTACCCGGTGATCTCTTGAACACGGGAGCTTAAATGCAGATTGAGCTTTGAACTGGTTGAGTCGAGGCTCGGATGAGGATGAGCTCGAGCGGTCAAGCTCGGATGAAGATGAGCTCCGGCGGTCGAGCTCCGGTCGAGATGAGCTCCGGCGGTCGGGCTCCAATAAGTACTCGTGTTGAAGTACAAGGAGAGCTTGTAAATAGGTTTGAACTATGGGTAGAGCTTCGACCCCAAACTTGACCTTTGACTTGAAGACTAAGATAGGTAGAACTCCAAACAGGTTTGAACTGTAGGTCTCTGCATTGGTCGAGCTCTGACCTATGGTGGTCTACTCCCACCTAAAATTTGTACTTGAATTTGAAGAATTGAAATGCATGTTGAGATATAGGCCTCTACATTTGAAGTGTTGATGGGGAGCTGGTCTTTGTTGGTGAGCTCACGGAGAACTCCACCCTTTCCGAGCTCGTGGAGAGCTGGACTTCATCTCGAGGGGTAAAAAGGCTTCAGTGCTCCCCAATTTTAAGGAGGGTTTTGATGGTGCCTGGCCCAAGTGAAGGTGATCGCTCCCGATCTTGTTATTGAAAACCAAGGGAATGCCCTAGTGTAACTTGTGCTTTTTTGCTTTTTGTTTTTCTTTAGTTCCGATCTTGTAATTGCTCATCCGAGAACCACCTCTTGCAACTCCTTTTCCTATGAATGAAATTTGACTAAGTGATGATGACTTACTTTACTTTCTTTTCACGCTTTCCTGTAGTCCTTGGGTAGTATAAGGTAGTGTGGTCATCGGGTGTTTTCCCCCCCGAAAGATTTGTTTCAAATTGAAAGTTTGGAACATTAGTCCCTCGTAACAACATTAGTCGAGTGCTTATCTAATCCGAGCATCATTTTGAGATGTCAGGTCTCTATGATGATTGGAGCCGGTTAGGCTTTTCTTCAGGTCGAGTTATCATCTTAGAAATGCTTTAGAGCTCGCCAGGCCTCTATCTTTGTCCTGAAGTCTTTGGAACCGCAGGGGTTAGTCTTTGTCGCGCTGTGTTTGAGCTCGGCACGTCTTTATGCTGACGTGGTGTCTTTGAAACCTCAATGGTCTTGTTTAGGTCGACAGGCGACCTTAGCCGAGGTGCTTTAGAGCTCGCCAGACCTTTAGGCTGACCTGGTGTCTTCGGAACCACAGGGGTTGCTTAGGTCGACTGGGGACCTTCCGAGCTGCTTTAGAGCTCGCCAGGCCTCTATGCTGACCTGGTGTCTTCGGAACCACATGGGTTGCTTAGGTCGACTGGCGACCTTCCGAGCTGCTTTAGAGCTCGCCAGGCCTCTATGCTGACCTGGTGTCTTGGAAACCACGGGGGTCGAGTTGCGAGCGAGCTTACCAAGCCTTTATGCTGGCTTGGGTTTAGGACCACAGGGGTCGAGCTGCGAGCGGGCTCACCAAGCCTTTATGCTGACTTGGGTTTAGGACCACAGGGGTCGAGTTGCGAATAAGCTCACCAAGGCATACAAACCGTAATTAGTACCATTTGGGTTTTTGTATGTAAGAATAATGCACGTTGATTTTCGGTTACTGTGATGATGATCTTTTGCACACCGTAATTAGTACCATTTGTGATCATTACAACACATGCCCCCTAACACACGCACACACACTTACAAATGTTCCTGCCAACCACTAGCCTGGCCTTACGAGACACGTTGTGATTTGGGATATGCACCAAATTGTATTATTATGTATAGTAAGTACTCAATTTTACATGGGTAAAATAATAATAAAAATTATCATATATGTTTTTCTTAATGTTTAAGTAGATAAACAGTTCTTGTCAACCAAAAAAGAAAAGAAAAGTAGATAAACAGTTACTCCCCCGTTTTCGTTTATAAGTAAAAGTCATTTTTTATATTCATTCAAAAATGTATGTAATTTGGACCAAATACATATATTTTTCAATGAATGTAAAAAGTGACATTTGCTTATAAACGAAAACGGAGGGAGTAGTAAATTACACGACTTTATATTAAGTTTAATAAATATGCATTCACCAAAGTTTCTTTTGTAGGTTTACTACCAAGATGCAAAGTCAGTAGCAGGGGATTTTGGCAAATGGTTTGGTCTTCAATCTTTTGCTCCATTTGGATGACTAGAAATATTTAAATGTGATTCTCTTCAAAGTAAGTTACTGCTGACCAGATTATGGAGATGATGAAGGGTGAGGGTTGAAGGTTTTAATTTGGAGACAAATCGGAAAGCCAATGGATTTTTTTAACAGTACAGCTCAACTCAATCAGAAAAGTATAGAACTATTATGCGTGTGAAGTTTTCAATTTGGCGGTGGTCTTTGAAAGCATGTTGGGACACATTTGAATAGGAAATTTATTAGTTGTTGGGTTACATTTGAATAGGCAATTGATTAGTTGTTGGGTTTATAACTTGTTCCGGTTCTAGTTACTTTAACATCTTGGGTTACTTTAATTGAAAGCATACACAAATGATTAATATTTTTTTCACATTAAAATTTAGGGTGAGGAAATAATGCTCAAGTCCAAGGCAGAAAATAACCTATAAGTTTTAAGAGCACCTATAAAGGAATTTATATTTACCTCCCCAAGGTGACTAGTGGAGAGTCGAATTTGCGACCTATCAGATACAAGACTCTGTCATGTTTCACTAGACCAATTCTTTGAGATTAATGACTAGTTTGTTGTTTTATGGAGGTCTTCATCTACTACTTTCAGCTGCTGCAAAATGTTTGATTTATTACGCGTTTGATGCGCATATTTCAATGTTGTCCCATAAAATGGGTTGGGAGGGGTTCTTCTGATATGTGTTGCTTTGTTATGCTTTAGGTACGTGAGTACAGGACACTTAGGCTCTCTCTGGGAGGTAGGAGGGGAGGGAGGGGGGCTTTGGGGGGAGGAGAGAGAAAGGGAGAGAAATTCTCCACTTTATTTGAGAGAATGTTTTTGTATAGAAGGAATAGAGAATGCTTATGACTAATATATTTTTAATTTTAAGAGTAATATAAAAAGATAGAAGGGAGTTAAAAAAAATTTCTAGCGGAATGTTTTTTTGACAACAACTTTTGACAACTTTGTTGACAACTTTTTACTGTTCATGTGTGGTTAATACAGTACAAATATTTAGTTAATTCAGTTCGTTATGTGGTTAATGAGTTGCAATTTTTTTATGCACAATTAATTTCATATTTTTCACAACTCAATAAAAATTACGTGGTTAATGCAGTGTAAATGTTTGGTTAATTTAGTTCATTACGTGGTTAATGGATTGCAAATATTTGGTTAATGGTAAATGAGTTACTTACTCAACAAAAATTACGTGATTAATGCAGTGCAAATGTTTGGTTAATTTAGTTCATTACGTAGTTAATGGATTGCAAATACTTGGTTAATGGTAAATGAGTTACTTTGATATTACCTGGTTAATGCAATGCAAATGTTTTGTTAATTTAGTTCATTACCTGGTTAATGGATTGCAAATATTTGGTTAATAGTAAATGAGTTACTTTGATACTATACGGTTAATACAGTGCAAATGTTTGGTTAATTTAGTTCATTACGTGGTTAATGAGTTGCAATAACTCATTAACCACATAATGAACTGAATTAACCAAATATTTGTACTGCATTAACCATATAATTTTTAGTGAGTGGTTAATAAGAAAGAAAAAATAATTTTTTTCCAAAATAGTATTTTTTTCATATATGAACAGTGTATTTTCGTATATGAACAGCAGAAATCCATACATAAACAGTAGTGTCGTATGTGAACAGTGCATACGTATGGTATACGGTGTTAGTATTGTTATCAAAATCTGTTGTCAAAATAACAACACTCTTTTTCTAAGCCCTCATCCGATATATTTTTTGAATTCCCTCCATATTAAAAAGTTTTATTATCGTGAAAAAAAATAAACCACTCATTCAAAGTTGAGAGACTATCTTTTTTTCTCATTCATTTTTTTTTTCACACTTTCTCCTTTCCTCCCCTCTTAAACTCTCAAACGGAGGCTTTAGCTTTTATAATATTGTTCTGCTAGGCTTATACGTATGAGTATGATCTTTGATATTGTTCTGCTATAGGCCTATATATTGTTTGTTGTTGCAATGATGTTTCTTTCCTTGGGGTGTTAGGCCGCCTACGTTGCCTCGTGTATTGGAACCTGGTATATTGTGCAGGCATTATTGGTGGGCCAATCTTGAGCATAACTTACTAACTTTGCTTCATACACTGTTTGTGTAATCATTCTCATCAATTCAATAAAATGCTTGGGCTTATTAAAAAAGAAATTAACAATAAAAGGCATAAATAGTGTGTTTGATTCTAAAGACAAATTATAAAGAGAAAAATAGGTGAGTGTAAAAAAAAATGTGAAAAATAGAGTAAATTTTTGGTATTGTTTGCAATAAGAGAAAAAGAAAAAAAATAAAAAAGAGAGAAGTAGTGATTATTTTTAAAAAAACAAAAATACCCTTAACTAAAAAAAACCAATATACAGTTGTTTAAATTACCTTAAATCAAATAAACTAAGCTAAATTAATTAATTATTTAAATTTAAAAATTAAAGTAATTAATTATTTAAATTGAATTAAATTAATTGATTATTTAAATTGAATTAAATTAATTGATTATTAAAATTAATTACATTAATTAATAAATAACTAAATTTATTAATTGAATATAAATAAATTATTAGTTTTAATTTAACTAAATAATTTTAAGACTAACGAAGGGAGCGTAATCATAAAATTCAATTCACCCATGTGAATGTGATACGTAAGCATAGTCCCAATTTCCAAATTTAATTCGCAATGTGATGCGCAATTGAAATCTCAAGTTTTTTTTTGGTGAGAGCTCTGATACCCAGGAGTTTTATTGGGTATGAATACCCATTAATTAATTATTTGAAGCCACATTATTTTTTTAACTTTTTTAAAGTGAAATTAAATGCTGAGTTTTTATACTTGTTGTTAGTGTGAGAGTATAGGAGAAATTTCCTAAATTTTTTTTTATATTTATTAATAAATTTTTATTTTCTCTAAGGAGTCTTTTTTATTCTTTTTCTATTTCATTTTTTATAAAAATTTTTTCTCTATTTTTGTTATTTGGATCACTGCTTAAATAATATTCTAATATTTGTGTAAACTATTTAATTTCATTAGTAGCTTATTCTTCTTTTCTTATTTTATTCCTAATAATAAAATTATATTTTCATTAATTTTTCTATTGTTTTACTTATTTCATATACGATTTCAATTTATTTTGATATTTCAATTTATTTTTTTATTTCAGGTTTGTTTGTTTTGTAGGTGTTATTTGTTTTGTTATTTATAATTTATATTTAAATTATAGTTTTTTTTATTTTTATTGAGATTATTTTTGTCTGTTTCACGGATGGGTATCGATACCCACCTTTCTTTCTGAGTATGAAAGAATTTACATTTTTTTTTTTTGGTATTAAAATCCCAAGTTTTTAAAACAGAAGATAAATGTGCCAGTTCACTATCGTCTCACCATCTGTTCTGTGTTTATTCGCTGTAGTGAGAAGAAACCATAAGGCAGTGGGTCCCATTCAAATTTTGTCTTTCATTGCAATTTTTGCGCTAGTCCAAACGATAGAGATACCATATTTCTCTTGATAGAGATATCATATTTCTCTTCTAACTCTCTCGCACGTCTTTCTCTTTGGGCTATTTCTTTGAAAACAAACACACCGTAAAGAAAAAAACCTAGGATGCAACTTTCTTTCTAATTAAAGACGAAGGAAGTGATGATAAATGGAAAACCAAAGAAGCCACTGGGATCCGGTTAGTGACAAGTGTCTAGTTTCTCTCTATTTCTAGAAGGAATGACAATATCCATTTCATCACATATGCCTCGAACACGTATAAAAAAACAAATCAATAGCTAGATTTAATTCTTCAAAAACGAAACAGATCTGAGTTCTTTCCCATCTCATTGTTCTTCTTCGGTTCTTCTCGCTGCATTCCTGTTCTCTTCCCATTCCTTTATGTTTTGAGGCGGTAGCTACTACAGTCATCGTTTGCCTCTCGAATGATTTCTGTATGAGACCATCGAGCGAAACCCATCAACGTTCAACGCTCAGCCATCACGTTGTTATGGACTTGACCATCCAAGAGAACTCGGCAGCATCAGAGGAGGCCCAGTTGATAACCGAAGGGGCTAGGCCCAAAAGGTCCATCATGAGTTGCTTACATGCAACCACCATTGAAGTAAAAACTAGTAAAGTTGCTTAAATTCTTTGTGGCATTTTGGGCCCACAAAAAGTTAATTAAGAAACACCTTTAGTTTCTCGCCATTAAAGCTTGAATTCCCCATCGGTTACAAGTCACTCATAAATTCGACACGTAAATAAGGACAAAAAGTGTCTGTCATGCAAGAAACACCACACACTATATGTGTACTCCCTCTGGACTCAATTATAACAAAAAAAGTAGACACTTTTGATGGACCAAAATATAAACAAATTCTAACTAACTTAACCCTATTTAATGTTATTATTTCAAAAATACTATTCATTTAATGTTACCATGAAATAAGTTCTCATAGAAAACAAGTTTCCAGGTGAGCAACTGGAGCAAACACCTCATCATAATCAATCCCAGCCTTTTGACTATAACCTTTTGCGACTAGTCTTGTCTTGTATCTATAACACCCCGAATTTCGGAGCGCTACTTAGTGCACCAAAACTCTAAATGCTGAATGTTTTTGAAAAGGGAATTACTCTTGTTGTCAAATGAGAACTCAGGTAAAAATTTTCTTCCTTTTAAAACTCTTTTCGAAAACACAATCAGAGTAATCGCAGCGTTTTAGGAACATGATGTTCACCTAAAATGCTGGAAGATATCACTGAAATGCAATGTGTGTGTGTGTGTGTGTCTATATATATATATATATGGCCCGTAGGCAATACAAGTTTTTACAAGTTTTCACCGACGACTCTAGTACCCAAATACATAACCAAAGGGTACGCTAGGAGTATGAAACTGCTAGACTTAGGACACTCATATTCCTAAGGTATTCCCGACAGACACCTACGCAAAGGACTGCTCCAAAACCCCAACATTTGGAAAGACTCCTAGTACAAAAGAATGCTAAGCTGGTCTACACATCTAAACAAGGTTAGTTGGCACAGTGAACCTCGTTTTGCGCTTAGCCTCAGAAAACAAGCAATAAAATGGGGCATCAAATCAGTTTAACAACATACTTCCACAAGAAAAACAACCGGTAGAAGCCTCCATAGCTATGCTTCCGCTACGCCACTCTGATCGCTTAGCAGTCTCTAATATTTGGGTTACATCCATTGAATTGGAGGACCACATGCAAGGGTCATCTTCCAAATCGAACATATATACAACAACAATAATAATATGCAGACCGGGTATATCATGATATATCAAACTGAATATAAACAAATCATGGCATAAGCACACATCAAAATATTCCAATACAATGAAGATGCACTGTCAGTCCTTATTGGTTAGTCTATATGTCAATGCACATGATTCCGAAATATCTAAACGGTCACCCTGGCAAGGGCAAATCACTTGCACTGGTCTACTCCAGTCCATGATCAAAGGCTTGGCACATGATATCATAAGGTTTTTTGTAATATTTCTGATGCGAAAATCCTTAAATCAACTTTACATTATAGGCAAGATTAACGAAAGAACAAGAAAAATTGCAGAAAAGGAAAGAGGAGGCAGAGGCTCACGTATATACCATCATAAAGGTTACAACTTCATATTTCCATTCCCAGTACTCTTCTTTTCCATTAACATGCTTTTTAAGAGTAGGTTCAATGGCAAATTATTTATTTATTGACCCAGGTTACGTGGGATGAAGATTTGTTTGAACAAATTGGAAAGCATATATTCTTTGATCTAGTGGATCATGATAAAGTGCGAAGTTTTCGTGTTAAAAAACAGACGACATTCACCGCTTTTAAGGTATAAACTATTTTAGCATTCTATATGCATCTCATCTTTAATTTATCTGGCCATTTATGCTTTGTTAGAGTATACTTCAGCAGTACTTTCACGAACACTTAATCCAATTACGCCAAATTCAGAGTCACAATTTCCTCCTAATTCAGTGTCTCTCCCTCACAGTAGATCTGTGTCAACAAGCTTACTATGGTGGTTCTTTTCGTGAAAGAGGTGAATTTTGGTCCTAGAGGTTGTATCGATTGTTGAATTGGTCACGAGATGGGGCATGATGCCAAAGTATGGTATTATGATTTATCAAATGGTGTTTTTAGCAATTTCCGTCATTGTTGATGTGGCGTAATAGTGCAATAGCTTTTAATCAATGTACTCGTCTGTGAGTGGAAAACATAATAAATTGACCAAAAAACTATCCCATTGATCTTGGAGATCTGACTCCATAGGGATGAGTTCACCAACTGGTTTATGTTAAAGATTTTTCTATTATGTTACAGCAAGTCCCACATCGGTTGGTTCTTGCTTTGGTGAAAGCTTTGGAGCCTATATAAGGAGGCTTAGTAATGCTTTTATAAATCATCCCAAACATTTCTCTTCTTCCTCTTTTATTATTTCTTATACTCAACAAGAGTATTGTGAGAGTATTTGTGAGGTATTTTGTGAGAGGTATTCTTGTAATATTTTCCCACATAGTGAAATTCTTACAGTCTTGTCCCGTGGTTTTTCCCTTATTTGTTGAGGGTTTTCCACGTAAATTTTGTGTGTTCATTTCCTTATTTTCTCGTCTCTTATTTTAGTTGTGTGACACCATTCCGATACTCTGGTACCTAACAGTGGTATCAGAGCTCCAAGGTTGGTGATACTATTCCGCTGCGTCACTCTAGGAAGGTGTCGGTTCTTAGTATGCTCTGTGGTTGCAGCATTGTCTGATCTTCCACATCAGAAAAGAATTGTTCTTTGGAAATAGTGTGGTAGTGTAGAAGTGCATGTCTAGGAAAAGTTACGGCTAAGGAAAGACTTGGTATTTAAGCGTGTCCATTGGTGACCCACCTCTGCTCCCGGGAACTTACCTGGTGTACTATTTACGGTCTCTGATCACTATTCCAAAGATATGATACTATTCCCATATACGGTTACTATTCATACGTGTGGTTGTATACTTTACAAGAATTGTTAGCGTATACTAGATTTGTTACGGTATACGGGATAAATGCAATCTTTGTTCACGATTATCGTACTATTCACGGTGAAATAGTGTAATCCGGTTTGGTTCGTGTACAACCATGGCAGCAACATTTGAGATAGAGAAGTTCATCGGGAGTAACTTCTCCCTGGGGAAATTGAAGGTAGCGGGAGTTCTGAGAAAGGATAATTGGTTTGAAGCAATTGAAAGCGCACTGCAGATATGGTGATGAAAAGTGGAAAAAGAAGGAAGGCAATGCTAGTGCCAATTTGCCCTTAGCAATGGCGGATTCAGTTTTGTCAAGTGTTGCGAGAAAGAAGGCGCAAAGGAGATTTGGGATGTACTTAACAAATTGTACGAGGTTAAGTCACTTCACACAAGAATATTCTTGAAGAGGAAACTCTACACTCTTGAATGAGTGAATCCACATTGGTGACGGATCACATTAACACTGAACACGCTATTTGCTCACTCACAAAGATCGATTTCAAAATAGCGAGAAAATGAGCGTGCAGAACTTTTACTTGAGTTTACCGATTCAGTATGATCAACTCATCATCAACATTACAAACAATAATGTTCGCGACACTCTTCACTTTGATGATGTTGCGGTGCAATTCTTGAAGAAGAATCCAGCGCAAGAATAAGGAGGAAAGGTCGAAAGTTCAAGCAAGCGAAGCTTTATCGATGACGAGAGGCGGATCAACTTAACGTGGCTGATGGGAGCCAAGATCATGGTAGATCAAAATCTCGAAGAAGAAAGAATCTCAAATGCTACAACCGTGGCATGAGAGGGCACTTGAAGAAGGAGTGTTGGTACAAGAAGATTGGAGAGAAGACCTCAGGAGCATCAACCTCCCAAGGTTGTGTTGCAAGTACCTCAGATGATGGAGAAATCCTGTATAGCGGAGCAACAAGTTCTAAAGGTGGAAGGAAGCTCAATGATGTGCGGATAGTGGATTGAGTGCGACGTGGCACATGACTTCACACCGTGATTGGTTTTGTACTTATGAGCCTGTCTCGGTAGGATCCGTGTTTATGGGAAATGATCACACCTTAGAAATTGTTGGAATCCAGATCTTGTCGAATAAAGATGCAAGATGGTCTTGTTAAGTAAGATACAAAGTGCGACATGTGAATGGCTTGAAAGGAATCTATTGTCCACCGGGCAATTGGATGACCTCGGTGCAAGATCCATATTGAAGGTGGAGTCTTGAAAGTAGTGAAGGGCAACCTTGTGGTGATGAAAGCAGAAAAGATCACAAGCAATCTATACATGCTTTTGGGAGATACGTTGCAAGAGGCGGATGCATCAGTTGCATCAGCGAGCCATGAAGAATCAACGATGATGTGGCATCGCAGGCTAGGCCATATGTCAGAGCGGGGCTTAAAAGTCCTTGCAGAACGCAGGCTCTTACCCGGGCTCAAGGCGGTAACTTTACCTTACGTGAGCAGCGTGTGACAAGTAAGCGACATAGATTGAAATTTGCAAAAGTAGCTACCAGAACCAAACGCATACTAGACTTGATCCATTCTGATGTGTGGGAGCCGCCGGAAACATCCATGGGGGGAGCAAAGTATTTTGTATCATTCATTGATGACTACTCTAGGAGATTGTGGGTGTACCCGATCAAGAAGAAGTCAGATGTGTTTCCGATATTCAAGGAGTTCAAAGCACAAGTAGAGCTTGAAGCGGGAAGAAAATCAAGTGCTTGAGTGACGATGGAGGAGAATATGTAGATGGTAACTTTCTATCATTCTGCAAGCAATAGGGTATTACGAGACAATTCACTGTTGCCCATACACCTCAACAGAATGGTGTATCAGAGCGGATGAACAGGACTCTCCTAGAAAGAACAAGAGCTATGCTGAGAACATCGGGATTGGCCAAATCTTTTTGGCGGCGATCAAAGCGCACATTACGTGATAAATCGATCGCCATCAACGGCGATTGGTTTGAAGTCACCAATGGAGATGTGGAAAGGAAAGCGGTAGATTATTCTTCTTTACATGTGTTTGGATGTCCTGCACGTAATGTACAACTCCCAAGAAAGAACAAAATTGGATCCAAAATCCGAGAAAATGTATATTCTTGGGTTATCTTTGACAATGTCAAGGGTATCGCTTGTGGGACCCCACTACCCGCAAGCTTATTGTTAGCGAGAGATGTAGTCTTTGCGAGAAAATGAACCGCAAAGTGAGCGAAAAAAATGACAAGACTTTCCAATGAGACTGCTATAGTGCAGTTGGAGAGAAAGACTCAAGAAGATGACTCTTCCGGCGTAACGAGCACATAGAACAAGAACCAGGATGAGGTCAATGATGAAGGAGTTCGACGATCAACACGTCGGATATGGCACCATCATGGCACTCAGACTATGTTATGGCCTGCCATGATGCATACTGTCTTTTGACCGAAGAAGGTGAACCATCAGCTCTTCAAGAAGCGTTGAACAGTTCAGATGCTTCTCAATGGATGACAGCAATGCAGGAAGAAATGGAAGCCCTACATAGAAATAAGACTTGGGAACTTGTTGAACTTCCAAAGGGTCGGAAAGCCATCGGGAACAAATGGGTGTTCAAAATTAAACGAGACGGCAATGATCAAGTGGAACGGTATCGTGCCAGACTTGTAGTCAAAGGTTATGCTCAGAAAGAAGGGATAGACTTTGACGAGATATTTTCTCCAGTTGTCAGACTTACTACTATCAGGGTAGTGTTGGCAATGTGTGCTGCATTTGATTTACATCTTGAACAGTTGGATGTAAAAGCGCTTTTCTTCATGGAGAGCTTGAAGAAGAAATTTATATGCTCCAACCGTAAGGCTTTAAAGAACAAGGAAAAGAAAACTTGGTTTGTAGGTTGACCAAATCTGCATGCGGTCTAAAGCAGCGCCAGATGTTGGTACAAGAGATTTGATTCTTTCATAATTAGCCTTGGTTACAACGGTGAGTTGAGACCATTATGCGTACTACAAGAGGTTTGATGATAATGATTTCATCATTTTGTTGTATGTGGATGACATGTTGGTGGTAGGCCCCAACAAAGATCGAATCCAGGAATTAAAGGCACGATTGGCTAGGGAGTTTGATATGAAGGACTTGGGACCCGCAAACAAGATTTTAGGGATGCAAATTCAGAGGCGAAATGTTAGGAAGATTTGGCTTTCTCAAACGAATTATCTAAGGAAGGTCTTGCAGCGCTTCAACATGCAAGATTGTAAGCCAATTTCTACCCCGCTTCCTGTCAATTTTAAATTATCCTCAGGTATGAGTCCTAGCAATGAAGCGGAGAGGATGGAAATGTCTCGAGACCGTATGCATCAGCGGTGGGAAGCCTTATGTATGCCATGATATGTACCAGACCAGACATTGCACAAGCAGTGGGAGCGGTTAGTCGGTTTATGGCAAATCCAGGTAGAGAGCATTGGAATACTGTTAAGAGGATCCTTAGATACATCAAAGGAACCTCAGATGTTGCATTATGTTCTGAGGATCGAATTCATTGTCGGGGTTATGTTGATTCAGATTTTGCGGTGTGATCTTGATAAAAGGAAATCCACTATCGGGTATGTATTCACAATTGCGAGGGAGCTTGAGCTGGTTATCTAAGTTCTGCATTGTTGTAGCTTTGTCTACTCTGAGGTCGAGTACATGGCAGCTACCAGGCTTGCAAGGAAGCTATCTGGATTAAAGGTTTAATGGAGGAACTCGGGCACAGGCAACAAATGATTACTGTGTATTGTGACGGTCAGTGCCTTGCACATCGCAAGGAATCGACTTTTCATTCCGGGACAAAGCATATAGATACCAGTATCACTTTGTTCGTGAAGTGGTAGAGAAAGGAACCGTGGATATGCAAAGATTCACACCAAAGATAACCTAGCGGATGTGATGACGAAGCCAATCAATGCCGACAAGTTTATTTGGTGTCGATCCTCCTATGGCCAATCGAAACGTAGCGACATGGAATGGCAAGGCAGAAAGAGTGGTGTGAAGATATGATTGGCTCAATCAAAATCTTCAAGTGGGAGAATGTTACAGCAAGTCCCACATCGGTTGGTTCTTGCTTTGGTGAAAGCTTTGGAGCCTATATAAGGAGGCTTAGTAATGCTTTTATAAATCATCCCAAACATTTCTCTTCTTCCTCTTTTATTATTTCTTATACTCAACAAGAGTATTGTGAGAGTATTTGTGAGGTATTTTGTGAGAGGTATTCTTGTAATATTTTCCCACATAGTGAAATTCTTCTGGTCTTGCCCCGTGGTTTTTCCCTTATTTGTTGAGGGTTTTCCACGTAAATTTTGTGTGTTCATTTCCTTATTTTCTCGTCTCTTATTTTAGTTGTGTGACACCATTCCGATACTCTGGTACCTAACATATTACAGGATTAAAGAACATATAACCGTAAACAATGGTGGTGTTCTTATCTTCTGCTTGGTAGGATCAAAGTTTTGTTAGTAAACTAATAGGTGATGTCATGTTCTTCATATACATGTGGCCCTGAATTGATGTATAGATTTGTCGAATTAATTTTCTCTAAACTAGGGTATGATCAGTTATTTGATCAACTATAGTCTTCTACTGTATTTTTTGATGATTCATAGATGCCTAAATGTTTGGGATTCTTATTTGAAATTATGCGCTTGTATTTGATGACAATATCTATGCTGAGAGAATCTTTGGTGACCTCTAACTCGTTTAATATCTAGTGAAACAAAATTTGATGCTATATTTTCTTCATATATTTCTGTCAATGATGCTTCTCTCAGGAAGAAGTTGCTAGAGTTTTTGGTATACCGATGCTGTACCAACGTTTTTGGCTGTGGACAAAGTGCCAAAATTTTACTTACCGGCCTCATAGACCGCTGACAACTCAGGAAGAAACACAACCCGTGAGTTCTTCACTCATATCCCAATGCATTGAGCACATAAATTGCATGGTGGCAGGCATGTATAATATGTATAAATATTTAGTGTAGTCACCTTTTTATTTATTTGTATATATTTCTATTAGGATATAAGTAAGTAGTTTCTGTGAGGGATTTTTCAAAATATATGAAATGTTGCAACGTTTAAATAAACATAATGATACAAATTTGACACAGTGTCTTGGTTGGCTTAGTGGTCGCAGCGTTTTACATGAAACCATGCGTCCCAGGATCGAATCCGTGTGTAGGCAGTTTTGAATTTTTGATACGTTATTCAACGGACGAAAATTTAAAACAAAAAAGTGCCATCTGCTGGATTCGAACTCGCACCCGGTAGCAAACAGGTGCCAATGCTAACCGCTAGACCCATGGGTCACGTTGTGTCATGAAGTGAGCGTTAATAATAGTTAAACGTTTCGCTTCGCTTTAGCCATTGTCAAAAACTCTTGGAGAGTTGTTTCTCTTCACCAAGTGACATGAGTTGCTCTATAAATAGAGGCACTCTACATGCAGAAAGAGATAGGAAATTATTTGCTTGTCTTGCCATTTTTAAATTTCTAAATCATTCCTTTCCTTATCTAGTGCACAAGATTAAGTGAGGAAATTTTATTTTGTAAAATATCATTGATTGATAACACTACAAGAAAACACGGGATTACCGACGGCCTAAAGCCGTCGGTAATACATAAAAGCCGTCGGTAATCCAGTTTTACCGACGGATAACCGACGGCCAAAAACCCGTCGGAAATATGGTCGTCGCAAAGGATTACCGACGGACTGTTCTTTACCGTCGGTAATACCGACGGCTACACCCGTCGGAAAATGATGGTGGATTCCGACGGGCAAAGCCTTCGGTAAATTTCCGACGGTGTCGACCGTCGGTCAATCTGAAAAGTTTCCGACGGTGTTGACCGTCGGTCAGTTTCCGACGGCTTAGGCCGTCGGTAATCAGAATGTTTTTTTTCAGAAAAATAAATTAATTAATTTACTTTAATTAATTTTATTAATAAAATTAATAAAATTATTAATTAATAACCAAATTAATTTTATTCTTTAATTAATTAATTAATTAATTAAATTATTTATTTGTTTAATTATAAAAATAATTTATTCTCATATTAAAAAATATTCATTTATTAATTTAATTAAATATTACTTGTAATTTAATTTAATTTAATTATTAATTGATTTCCATATATAAAAATGTGATAACGTAAACTAAAAAGTAAATTAAAAAAAGAAAACATAATAAATAAAAAAATTTGACGAATAAAAGTCAGTAACTAAAATAATATCCGAAACGAAAAAACAATGATATCCAAAAATATGAAAAAATATAAGTACAAACAGAACTAATAGTCCTGGTACTCCTGATCATGATCGAGATGCTCTACATCATCTGCATCATCGACATGTGTGTGTAGTTTTATTAATCATTTAGTTGCCACTACGCCATCTGCCATATATAATAAAAAATATTTTATTTTTTAATAAATAATAATTATTAACAATTCAATCAATATTGCAATTTTAATTTATATATTTTATTTTCTTAAAACGGAAGAGCTACTTATTCATTCAGGGTTTATTTAAACTTATTTTACATTTCATTCAGGGTTTATTTAAACTTATTTTACATCACTTAACTAAGCTCATATTAATATTCAAATATATCAACATAAAAAATATTCATATGCTCTCTTCATTTTATTTTAATAAGCCTCTAAAGAAATTTATGAATAAATAATCACGCTTGAGTTTCTAAAAATAGCTCATTAAATAAATATTTTATTATGTCATTTCGGATTTTGTGCTGAACGTTAAATATTATATGTCACTTTTTAATATATAATTTTATAATTTTATTTATTTCACCCGCTATTTAACTTACGATATATGCCCGCTATTTTACGCTATCCTACCAATTTTACGCTATTTTTCGCGATCCTCGATTAACAACACTGGAATTAGAAAATCGACTTGGTCATTTAACTCTTTCTTCCTTGTTCCATTTTTGCTTTTAATATTTTGTTTGGCCTGAAAAGTTGTGTCTTAAGGCTAGGAAAAGATAAAAGCGATGCAGTCTTGTCTACACATTCTATCATGATTTGCACTTTTTAAGCTATCTCATGTTGATTTACTTACATGTTGATAATACTGTGAATACATGCCTTGACAGGATGGTTTTGATGATTGACAAAAGGGAGCTTTACAAATAGTCAACCGTGCAAAAAGTGGAAAAGAATACCAAGACGCGTATCAAGAATGATTGTTTCTCAAGTCTTTGGGTTCTGGGTATTTATTTATCTTTATTAAGACAATTTGTAAGTAGTAATAAAAAGCTCTCAATTAAAATTAAATCACACACGCACAAAATATTTTGACATGCATATCTCGTGTCGGATGTCGAACTGAGGAGCTCGGATGTCGAGCTGAGAATTAAGTCGCGTGTCGAGATCTGAGGAAGTCGTATGTCGAGCTACGAGTAAATCGGATGTCGAGTGAGGAGGAAGTCGGATGTTGAGCTCTGAGGAAGTAGTATGTCGTCCGAGGAGGAGGTCGCGTGTCGCTTATGAGGTCGAGTACCGAGGTCGCGTGATGAGCTCTTGTCGCGCGGCCGAGCTGATGGTCCGTGTCGGTGATGAGGTCGCCATCGAGGTCGCGCGGTCGTGCCGATGAGGTCGCGCGGCCGAGCTATGAGGACCGAGGCGATGAGGAGGTCGATATCAGAGTCAGGTGCCGAGGTCGTGTGCCGAGGTCATTTGCCAAGCTGTTCAGAGGTCATATGCCGAGCCGTGTCGAGGTCGTCTGTCGAGCCGTGTGGCGAGGTCGTCTGCCGAGCCGTCTTGAGGTCGTCTGCCTTAGCCGTCTTCTGCAACGACAAATCCTTTTAATATTCATTCCAACGGACAGATCCTGTGCAACGGTCAAATCTTCCAACGGACAAATCAACTCAGCGGGTAAACGCCTCCTCGGTCGGTCTATAAATATAAACAACGCTGCTCTTTCTTA
Organism: Calophaca sinica; assembly: GCA_037113605.1. Classification (NCBI taxonomy): domain Eukaryota; kingdom Viridiplantae; phylum Streptophyta; class Magnoliopsida; order Fabales; family Fabaceae; genus Calophaca; species Calophaca sinica. Next base: position 26,270,515 of record CM073733.1, read on the forward strand.
CAACACGAAAATACAACAACGCAGTTGCTTAATTTTTGTGCCAAAAACTCTGTCAAATATTTTTCATCACTCACACTTATTTGAGCACAATTTTACGAGAGTCTTTTATTCTACAAAATTTGAGTTGTATTATTTGAGCTTCAATTTGTTATATCTGCACTATTGAGTGTATCTTTTTCGTCTCATTTTATTTGTGAAAATCATTTATTTTTGGGTAGGAATCCCAAGGTGTTCATAGAGAGGTGATATCTCTTGAACGTATTGCTCTGATTTAGAGTTGTAAAGGTTTCTATTGAACTCGATTTAAAAGCTAGTGTTTTAGTGAAAATCCCATAGTGGTTTGCTTTGGGGACAGGACGTAGGCCACAGGGGTGTTTGGTGGCCGAACCTGTATAAATTGCTGCGTGCTCTTCTTTGCTCTCTGTCTCTTTATCATTCAAGCACTTTATTTATTTTTGTTCTTTATTTATTATTCGGTCATTTATTTTCTGTAATTTTTTTATATAAGCACCGCTATCACAATTCACCCCCCTCTTGTGTTTGAAGTCAATTGGTAACAATTGGCATCAGAGCTAGAATCTTGTATAAAGGACTTAACCGTCTCAAGAGAATGACTTCAAACAATTACGAGGGAACTTCCATGAACACACCCCCATTTTTCAATGGTGAGGGGTATGGTTATTGGAAGGATAGAATGCAAATCTTTCTTGAGGGTGTTGATCTTGATATTTGGGATGCTGTGGAAAATGGTCCATTTGTCCCCACTCAATCAATTAATGATGCAGTGGTAGACAAACCAAGATCACTTTGGACCGAAGATGATAAGAAAAAGGTCCAATACAATTTGAAAGCTAAGAACATCATCACTACGCTTTAAGCTACGATGAGTTCTATAGGGTCTCAAATTGCAAGGCGCTAAAGAAATGTGGGACACCCTTCTATTGACCCATGAAGGTACTAATGAGGCCAACTTATGTCTCATGGCAAAACACGATGAGGATGAGGTAAATGCTCTTGAACTCGAATCTCCTTTAACTTATGATGAGTCGCTTATTGCTTGTGAAGAATTAAATAATGAAACGATTAAACTTGGAAAAATTGTTCTTTCTTCTAAGAAAACCATCTCTTCTCTTGAATCAAAAATTGAAATTTTAAACAAAGAGATAGTGATTCTTAAAGAAAAACAAGTTGCTGTGATTGAAACTTCTCCTCCCATATCTTGTGAAAATAAAAAGGATGAAGTTTTAAAATGCAATGAGTGTAGTGTTTTGAAAAATAAGGTTGAGGATTTAAATAACACTCTTGCAAAATTTACGATGGGAAGAGATAATCTAAACATTATGTTAGGAAACCAAAAAGGTACTTTTGGAAAAGCTGGTTTAGGTTATCATCCAAAAATTCATGAAAAATCTTTTAAACTCTTCAATCACAACAAACCCTCAAGTAGTCCTTTCATTAAATGCTTTCCTTTGTGGTAGAAATGGTCACACTGCCTCTATTTGCAATATTAGAAAGAATAAAAATGTAGTTGGCAAAAATATGTGGATTCCAAAGGGCACCTTGCCCAAGACTAACTCATATGGACCCAAGATGGTTTGGGTACCAAAGGTTAAAATATGATTTGTTGTTGTAGGTGTGCTTGAAAGCCAAGGACTTAAATTGGTATCTTGATAGCGGCTGTTCAAAGCACATGACAGGAGACAAAAGCAAGTTCTCCTCATTGGTACCTAAGAATAGTGGTTATGTCCGGTATGGTGACAACAACAAAGGTAAAATTCTTGGGATTGGTACTATTGGTAAGAGTCCTAATCCCATTATAGAGAATGTCTTGTATGTGGAAGGTTTGAAACATAACTTGCTAAGTATTAGTCAACTTTCTGACAAAGGCAATAATGTTATATTTGATTCTTCAAAATGCATGGTCGTAAATTCTTTTAATAAAAGTACAGTTTTCGTTGGATCTAGAATTGGAAATATCTATATGGTTAATTTAGATGAACTACCTTCAAATGATGCATGTTGTCTTTTTAGTAAAGAGAATGAATCTTGGCTATGGCATAGAAGAATGGCTCATATTCACATGGATCATCTTAATAAATTGGTTCGTAAAGACTTAGTAATTGGCTTACCAAAGCTTCGTTTTGAAAAAGATAAACTTTGTGATGCATGTCAAAAGGAAAACAAGTAAAGGCATCTTTCAAATCTAAAAATATTGTTTCTACAAACCGGCCTTTACAACTTTTACATATGGATTTATTTGGCCCTTCTAGAACTAAAAGCTTTGGTGGCAATTACTATGCTCTTGTTATTGTGGGCGACTATTCTCGCTATACATTGACTTTATTTATTTCTCACAAAAATGATGCTTTTAATGCTTTTTCAAAACTTTCAAAAGTTATACAAAATGAGAAGGAACTTAACATTGCTTCCATTCAAGTGATCATGGTGGGAATTTGAGAATGAAGCATTTGAAGCATTTTGCACAGAAAATGGCATTGATCACAACTTTTCTGCTCCAAGGACACCGCAACAAAATGGAGTGGTTGAAAGGAAAAATCGGTCTCTTGAAGAGCTAGCGAGGACGATGCTCAAAGAGACTAATCTTCCTAAGTACTTTTGGGCAGATGCCGTGAGCACCGCTTGCTATGTGATGAATCGAGTTCTTATAAGGCCGATCCTTAAGCAAACACCGTATGAACTCTACAAAGGAAGGAAGCCCAACATTTCCCACCTTCACGTTTTCGGATGCAAGTGTTTTGTCCTAAACAATGGTAAGAATAACCTTGGTAAATTTGATGCTAAAGCTGATGAAGGTTTATTTCTTGGATATTCCACTTCTAGTAAAGCTTTTCGAATTTTTAATAAAAGAACTTGGACTGTTGAAGAATCTGTGCATGTTTCTTTTGATGAATCTAACCCCAAATCTTCAGTAGAAGAAAGTGTTGATGATCTTGCAGAAGTATTTGGAGATACCTATTTAGAGGAACAAGAGAGATCAAAAGTTCAAAAGGAGGATCAAGAGTCCTTGCCTCAACCCTCTCAAGAACTCTCTCACTCAAATCTTCCAAAGGAATGGAGAGTCTCAAAGAACCATCCTCTTGACAACATAATAGGTGATATCTCAAAAGGGGTAACGACTCGAAACTCTCTTAATCATGCATGTCATCATATGGCCTTTGTCTCTCAAATTGAACCAAATGACGTCAATGAAGCCATCTTTGATGAGCATTGGACCTTTGCTATGCAAGAGGAATTAAATCAATTTGAAAGAAACAATGTTTGGGAACTAGTTCCTAAACCTAAAGATCATATAGTCATTGGGACCAAATGGGTCTTTCGCAATAAGCTTGATGAAAACGGTATCATTGTTAGAAATAAAGCTAGACTTGTTGCAAAAGGCTATAATCAACAAGAGGGCATAGATTTCGATGAAACCTATGCACCCGTGGCTAGATTAGAAGCTATTCGCATGCTTCTCGCATTTGCATGCATCATGGATTTTAAACTTTTTCAAATGGATGTTAAGAGTGCATTTCTAAATGGTTTTATTCAAGAAGAAGTATATGTTGATCAACCCCCCGGTTTTGAAAATTTTGAATTTCCAAATCATGTTTTCAAATTGAAAAAGGCTTTATATGGTTTAAAACAAGCTCTGAGAGCTTGGTACGAGAGGTTGAGCAAATATTTACTTGAAAAGGTTTTGAAAGAGGAAAAGTTGATACCACTCTTTTCATTAAACACAAAAAGCATGACATTTTACTTGTTCAAATTTATGTCGATGATATAATATTTGGTGCTACTAATGAATCCTTGTGTAAGGAATTTTCTGATATCATGCAAAGTGAATTTGAAATGTCAATGATGGGAGAGCTAAATTACTTCCTTGGACTTCAAATCAAACAAACAAAAGAAGGAATTTTTATAAATCAATCCAAATATTGCAAGGAGTTGCTTAAAAGATTTGGAATGAGCAACGCCAAAGAAATCTCAACTCCCATGAGCACATCATGCTATCTTGACAAAGATGAAGGTGGTAAGTCGGTCGAAGTAAGTAAGTATAGAGGTATGATAGGATCTCTTCTCTATCTCACTGCTAGTCGTCCGGATATTATGTCTAGTGTTTGTATGTGTGCACGTTTTCAAGCAAATCCTAAGGAATCACATCTCTTAGCGGTAAAACGCATTATGAGATACCTCATTGGCACACAAAACACGGGTTTATGGTACCCCAAAGGTGCCGAATGCACTTTGATTGGGTACTCGGATTCTGATCTTGCAGATATTTTTACTAAACATTTGCCTAAGGAAACTTTCTTTTTTATTAGAACTGAATTGGGAATTTTAGACCAATCATGCATTGAGTGACTGCCTGTGATTGCATTTTCTTTTTGAATAAATTCTAACTTGGGCGTTTGAGTGTGCTAACGAGTTTATGCAGGTCTTTTCCCCTTCCATTTTCTTTAAGTACGGAATAATGAGTGGGTGACGCATTTGTCTTATGCAACTAGCTAATCATGTCCAACCAGCTCATCTGTCACACACCAAGCTTGGTATCACGTAACTATCAAAATATGCTTGTTTAATCCTGAATATATGCCTTGCTTTATTTGTCTTTCCCACTTTTTGATGTTGCCAAAAGGGGGAGAGTTACATGAATGCATGATTCAGGGGGAGTGATATTTTAAGTATTGCCTATTGTGAGGGGGAGTTTTTCTAAATATTGTGCTTAAACTCTGATATTTTTTATTGAAAAACCATGCTTATATCTCATTGCTATATCATGATTATATTTTACTAAATTCCCTCCATGAGATGTTTGTCATCATCAAAAAGGGGGAGTCTGTGAATACATGCCTTGACAGGATGGTTTTGATGATTGACAAAAGGGAGCTTTACAAATAGTCAACCGTGCAAAAAGTGGAAAAGAATACCAAGACGCGTATCAAGAATGATTGTTTCTCAAGTCTTTGGGTTCTGGGTATTTATTTATCTTTATTAAGACAATTTGTAAGTAGTAATAAAAAGCTCTCAATTAAAATTAAATCACACACGCACAAAATATTTTGACATGCATATCTCGTGTCGGATGTCGAATCGAGGAGCTCGGATGTCGTTGAGGATTAAGTCGCGTGTCGAGATCTGGAGGAAGTCGTATGTCGAGCTACGAGTAAATCGGATGTCGGTGAGGAGGAAGCCTGATGTTGAGCTCGAGGAAGTAGTATGTCGTCTTGAGGAGGAGGTCGCGTGTCAAGCATGAGGTCGAGTACCGAGGTCGCGTGATGAGCTCTTGTCGCGCGCCGAGTGATGGTCCGTGTCGGTGATGAGGTCGCTTTACCGAGGTCGCGCGTGGTCGGGCCGATGAGGTCGCGCGTCGAGCTATGAGGACCGAGCTGATGAGGAGGTCGATATCTGAGTTGTGTGCCGAGGTCGTGGTGCCGAGGTCATTTGCCAAGCTGTTCGTGAGGTCATATGCCGAGCTGTGTCGAGGTCGTCTGTCGAGCCGCGGTGGCGAGGTCGTCTGGCCAGTTGTCTTCAGAGGTCGTCCTGGCCTAAATGTCTTCTGCAACGACAAATCCTTTTAATATTCATTCCAACGGACAGATCCACGTGGCAACGGTCAAATCTTCCAACGGACAAATCAACTCAACGGCAAACGCCTCTCCTCGGTCTATAAATATAAACAACGCTGTGCTCTTTCTTACAACACGAAAATACAACAACGCAGTGCTTAATTTTTGTGCCAAAAACTCTGTCAAATATTTTTCATCACTCACACTTATTTGAGCACAATTTTCTGAGAGTCTTTTTATTCTACAAAATTTGAGTTGTATTATTTGAGCTTCAATTTGTTATATCTGCACTATTGAGTGTATCTTTTTCGTCTCATTTTATTTGTGAAAATCATTTATTTTTGGGTAGGAATCCCAAGGTGTTCATAGAGAGGTGATATCTCTTGAACGTATTGCTCTGATTTAGAGTTGTAAAGGTTTCTAGCTGAACCTGATTTAAAAGCTAGTGTTTTAGTGAAAATCCCATAGTGGTTTGCTTTGGGGACAGGACGTAGGCCACAGGGGTGTTTGGTGGCCGAACCTGTATAAATTGCTGCGTGCTCTTCTTTGCTCTCTGTCTCTTTATCATTCAAGCACTTTATTTATTTTTGTTCTTTATTTATTATTCGGTCATTTATTTTCTGTAATTTTTTTTATATAAGCACCGCTATCACAATTCACCCCCCTCTTGTGTTTGAAGTCAATTGGTAACAAATACTGATGTTGGGATTAAAAGAAATATAAACTATAAAGGTTTAAGGTATAAATCTATTACAGAGAAGTTCATGGACCATTTATAAATTATACAATAAAATTGTACTCTTTACTCACAAGCATTGTGACTGATGAGTGATAACAGAACTGGCAGACAATTACACAGTACACACCATTTCGACAATGACACAATACACTTCAAAATCCGCTCTATGGAAAGAACTATGAACGAAAACAAATAAATATGTCGGTGTGGGGGTCAACAGACAACCCTTTTCCACCCAATGAGTTAACCGACATTTCGTTAGAGTGCATACCTAGTGGTACAAGTGGCGAACTGGTGGAGGTGGCGAACTCAAAGGCCTATGAAACGAGCTTTTGTGTTAGCGAAACTAATAAGATATAAACAAGAATATCAAAACCACACCAGAATCTAAATAAGGATAGAATTCAAACAAGTTCAATGCAACATACCTAAAAACCAAGAGATCCGTAAACCCGGGAATCCAAAAACCTAAAAAGAAATAAAATGCAATGTAAAACCCTTGTCACCACCAAAGGAATACAGAAACCCTTGTTCATAAGCAGCAAATTAATTCTAATCACAACATCCATGTACATGCAGCTTCATGTTCTCTTTCTTATCATACAAACCCATATACGTAGCTTGGTGATTGGACTTAATTATTTATAGAGTAGAAAAAAAAAGAAAAATAACATGTA